>CM067341.1:9145000-18535000 GCA_034376525.1 Nicotiana benthamiana | reverse complement strand
GAATATGATTCAAGTTTGGCAATCAGGCGCCGTCCTGGAGAAAAAGGGAATATAATTCAAGTTTTGGTAATCAGGCACCCACCTGGAGAACAAGGGAATACCGTTTCAAGTTTAGTAATCAGGAACCCACCTAGAGAACAAGGGAATGTAGTTTCAAGTTTTGGCAATCAGGCGCCACTTGGAGAACAAGGGAATACAGTTTGAGTTTTTAGCAATCATGCGCCCACCTGAAGACCAAGGGAATACAGTTCAAGTTGTTGGTAATCAGGCCCCACCTGGAGAACAAGGGAATACAGTTCAATTTTTTGGTAATCAGGAGTCCACCTGGAGAACAAGGGAATACAGTTCAAGTTTTGGCAATCAGGCGCCCACCTGAAGAACAAGGAAATACGATTCAAGTTTTTGTCAATCAGGCGCCCACCGGGAGAACAAGGGAATACAGTTCAAGTTTTTGGTAATCAGGCGCCCCCCTAGAGAACAAGGGAATACAGTTCAAGTTTTTGGTAATCAGGCGCCCACCAGGAGAACAAGGGAATACAGTTCAAGTTTTGGCAATCAGAAGCTCACCTGGAGAACAAGGGAATACAATTCAAGTGTTGGTAATCACGCGTCCACCTGGAGAACAAGGGTATACAGTTCGAGTTTTTGGCAATCAGGTTCCCACCTAGAGAACAAGAGAATACAGTTCAAGTTTTTGGCAATCAGGTGCCCACCTGGAGAACAAGGGAATACAGTTCGATTTTTTGGCCATCAGGCGCCCACCTGAAGAACAAAGGAATATAGTTAAAGTTTTTGGCACTCACATAGAGAAAAAGGGAATACAGTTCGAGTTTTTGGAAATCAGACACCCACTTGGAGAACAAGGTAATAAAGTTCAAGTTTTTGGCAATCAGGTGCCAACCTAGAGAACAAGGGAATACAGTTCGAGTTTTTGGCAATCAGGCGCCCATCTGGAGAAAAAGGGAATACTGTTTGTGTTTTTAGCAATCAGGCGCCCACCTGGAGGATAAGGGAATACAGTTCAAGTATTGGCAATCAGGCGCCCACCTGGAGAAAAAGGGAATACAGTTAAAGTTTTTGGCACCCACCTGGAGAAGAAGGAAATACAATTCGAGTTCAGCAATCAGGCATCCACCTGGAGAAAGGGAAACATAGCAACCTGGCAACAAGGAGTTTCACAGGAAGAAATACAAGTCAACAAGGCAACAAGGATCCAGAGCAAGTTTGAAGACATAGATAGGTTCTTTAGTAATCCATAGATCATAGCTTAGTCTAGCTTCTTTTTTATTGACACTGTGTAATCAAGGGATCTAGCAGGCAGCAGCAGCAACAATAAGATCACAGCTTCCTGGTCGTCCCAGCTACCAAACACCCCTGAACTACACTGACCTGATTCCTTTTCACCAAAGGATATGAAGGCAACCTCCGAAGTAGGGTGCGGTCAAGCTTTTCAAAAAATGCTTCCCACGGAGTATTCAAACGGGCAAAAATCGCTCGTATCAGCTCATTTATCTTTGCACGATAACTCTTCATGTTTTCAAGCAAAGAGGGGCAGATGTGAGTACGTAATTTTTGCCATATATGAATTACTCTCACAAATTCAAAACAAAAATAATTTCTTTTTATTATTTGCAATTTTGTGAATTTTCGTGGCATTTTGTGTTAATTGTTGGCATTTGTCTGTGCACGTTCATTTTATTCAAATCATGAAAAAAACAAAGCACAAAATACCATGCATTTGAATTAAAGATTTATTTTCATATTTTTGGTCAATTAGGTGCTTTATTAAAATAAAAATCAAAAAATTGATTTATGTTGCCTTGTTTAATTTTTAACTTTAAATTTTGTTAATTTTCTTTCAATATGGTATTTAATTAATGTTAGTTTTCTTTCAATATAATATTTAATTAATTGAATTAATTTTTAATTAAATCTTAATATAATTGGGTAGGTTACTTTAGTTTTTTTTAGAGTTAGTTTAGGTTTTTAGTTTTTTATTTAAAAAAAAAGAAAA
Organism: Nicotiana benthamiana; assembly: GCA_034376525.1. Classification (NCBI taxonomy): domain Eukaryota; kingdom Viridiplantae; phylum Streptophyta; class Magnoliopsida; order Solanales; family Solanaceae; genus Nicotiana; species Nicotiana benthamiana. Next base: position 18,532,986 of record CM067341.1, on the reverse strand, counting down.
TTAAAAAAGAAATTGAGTCTTTAATAAAAAAAAATGCCCAAATCTGGGCTGGCCCATTAAACCCGTCAAAAAACCACTTGACCCGACCCAGACCCGCGTCTGACCAGGCCCACCCCCCCCCCCTCCCGACACTAAACAGCGCTGTTTGGCCTCGTTAGATCATGGCCGTCGAGGTTACTTGATCGGACGGTTTTGAAGTAGGGGTCCATTAGTATTTAAATGTCCAAATATGGACCACACCCCATTCGTCTCTCATCTCCCTCATCCGCCAGAAACCTTAGAGACCAATCGCAGCCGCCTACCACCACCGAAAATTACCTACGTCGGCGGCCGACGTTCAATGGCCACTAAAATTACATCACAACCCCTCATTTGCCTCCTCATCTCGAATCCAAAACCAATTTCCCTCAAAACCTACCCAAATTTGTCGATATCGATTTGAAATCAGGAACCCTAGTACCGTCACAAATTCTTTGGTGGAGGAGCCACCACCAAATCACCCAAAAATAATACCTTATAACCTCATCGCCCCCTTATACCAAATCCACACTCAATTTCTCTTGAATACCCACAAAACTGGTCGAAATTCAAATCTTGGGTTCTAGAATTCCAAAATAGATGCATGAAGGTCTTATTCGATGTCCGGGGTTCGATTGTATTCAACTAGGTAAGTTCTTATGCATTACTTTTGATTTTCCTTCTTCCTCATCCCTTTTCCTTTGGTTTGAATTTCATGTTCAGGTTCTAAGTTCGAATTAGGTGTTGTTCTCGTTTATCCGGTTAATCAAATTGTATAAGTATTGCCCCCTTCGTTGGATGTTTTAATTTCTATAGTTAATGAGCTTGAGCATTTCATGACATTTAGTTTAGGTGTAGACTTGTTTAAATCATTGTTAAGTTTAAATACGATAAGTTTTGAGTTTTTTTCGATGCCTGAGTACTTGATTCATGATTAATTTGTTTTCAATTAAGAATTTCATATTTTGATCTGTTTGAAGCCTAAGAATTTGAGTAGTCATGTTTGCCACACTTCAGGAAACCTATAGGGGAGTCAAATGTCAGGAAAGAAACGCTATGGGTCTCAAAGGAAAGGGTAAGGGTAATAATAATTGGTTAGGCAAAAGGTAATTTAGGGATTTCAGGTTGGTAGGGAATCATTTCTGTTAGGAAGAAGGTTTTAGAGGATAAGATAACAGCTAATTTGTTAAGGAGAGGGGACTTGTTAATAAATTGAAAACTAAATAAGGCTAGCTACGCAACAAACAAAATTTGGAAAAGGACCTATATGCTAAACTGAAAACCTAAGGCTCTTATTTTGCCTTGCCTATAAAGGCATCTATTCTTGCCTTCCAAGGCAAGACTTGGAGAGAAAAAAGAGCTAAAAACTTAGAAAAATAGAACGGCTAAAAATTAGCAAGAAAATCATTGTTAAATTGACTTCGATCTCTGATTTTGAATTCCAATTTGTCCTGGTAATTTGGTTTCAGTGAGTGTGTGAAATGGACTAAAATTACTCTACTTTGAGGTCTGGCTTGAGTTTTGAGTTGAGGTCATTGTTCATTGGTGCTTGAATTGATTTCATTGGTCACTTGTTTGAATTTGGGATTTTTCTTTGTTGTTGTTGAGTCTTGCTGCCTTAATTCACTACTGTTGTTGTCTCATAAGCTCATACTCCTCTTCTTTTTTGTGAAAATTTGCTAGTTCTTGTCTTGTAAGGAATCGATACTGAGTCCCTCGTTCAAACCTGTTGAGTTTCCAAATTTGGCTCAATTATAGGCTCAAGCTTCACAACTTCTTTCGAATATGATGAGGGCTTGCTTTTTTCGATTGGATTTTCATTAACCAAATGTTACTGCCCATTTCACCGCGTCTCGAAGGTTAAGGTATTTATTTAGCTAGATGTAATTAATTAACTAGACTCCTATTAAATAACTTGAGGTGAGCCATAATTAAATACCTCATAGTTTATGGTCCTCCAAATATAGCTGAGATGCCCTTTTGGAATTGAAAGTCGAGGCGCACCATGCCAAACCAAAATGACAATTGCATGGCCCTCATATAATCAATCTTGTTTTTCCCTTAGAACTCGAGGAATGCCATTTAGTAACACGGCCCCCACAAATCCAAAGATGCGTAATTTCTTTGGGCATGTTAGTTAAAAATCTACTTTCCTAAACTCGAGTGCGCATTTATGTTACCCAAATCCAAATCTCAACTTTAGATAAAATGTGTTGCAAACTACCATTGCATTTATGTGACATGGTTCAAGACGCGTATTAACAACGTTGCAATCTTCTTAAAATTAAATAAAAATGGTTAATAGTAATATTGCGCATAGGTTTAAAATGTACTAAAATCAGATAATTAAGCCGAATATAACAGTTGAGCAATCGTGCTAGAACCACGGAACTCGGGAATGCCTAACACCTTCTCCCGGGTTAACATAATTCCTCACCCAGATTTCTGTTTCGCAGACTGTAATACAGAGTCTAACCTTCCTCAATTAAGGATTTTAAATCGGTGACTTGGGACACCATTAATTATACCAAGTGGAGACTCTGAAATCTTTAGATAAATAAATCCCACTTTGATGGTCTTTTAATTGAAAAAACTCCATTTTACGCTCCCTTCCAGGTGTGTAGTAAAAAAATAAGGTGTGACATGTACCCTATGTTGATGGTATTCGGAATCTGATTTTAGTGGAGGCCCATAGTTTGCAGTATTTCATCCATCCGGGTGTCGCGAAGGTGTATCAGGATTTGAGACAGAACTATTGGTGGAGGCGGATGAAGAAGGATGTAGTTGGATGCGTAGCTAGATGCCTCAACTCTCAGTAGGTGAAGTATGAGCACCAGAGACCTGGAGGGTTGCTTCAGCAGATAGAGATTCCGGAGTGAAAGTGGGAGCGGGTCATGATGGACTTTGTATTTGGACTCTTATGGACTTTGAAGAAGTTTGATGCTATTTGGGTGATTGTGGATCGGATGACCAAGTCCGCTCATTTCATTCCTGTGTGTACCACTAATTCTTTGGAGCGACTGGCGGAGAGTTATATCCGGGAGATTATCCACCTACATGGTATTCCGGTTTATATTATTTCAGACATAGGTACTCAGTCACATCACGATTCTGGAGGGCCGTTCAGCAAGAGCTGGGTACTCGGGTGGAGTTGAGAACATCATTTCACCTCCAGACGGACGGACAGTCTGAGCACACCATTCAAATTCTTGAGGATATGCTTCGCGCGTGCATGATTGAGTTTGGAGGGTCTTGGGGTAAGTTCTTGCCATTGGCGGAGTTTGCTTACAATAACAGCTATCAGTCCAACATTCAGATGGCACCATATGAGGCCTTGTACGGTAGGCAATGTAGATCTCTGGTGGGTTGGTCCAAACCCGGCGAGGCCAGACTATTCGGCATAAATTTAGTTCAGGATGCTTTGGAGAAGCTTAAGGTAATTTAGGATAGACTCCGTACAGCCCAGTTTAGAGAAAAGAGTTATGCAGACCGGAAAGTTCATGATGTTTCCTTTTTGGTTGGTGAGCGGGTTTTGCTCCGAGTTTCACCTATGAAGGGCGTCATGAGATTTTTGGGAAGAAAAGAAAGTTCAGTCCGAGGTTCATTGGCCCTTTTGAGATATTGAGGCGTGTTGGGGAGGTTTCTTATGAGCTTGCCTTACCTCCAAGCCTGGCAAGGGTTCATCCGGTATTTCATGATTTGATGCTTCGGAGGTATCACGGTGAGCAGCTGCACGTGTTGGATTTCAAATTGGTCCAGCTGGACAAGAACCTATCTTATGTTGAGGAGCCAGTACCCATATTAGATAGGCAGATCAGAAAGTTGAGGTCAAAGAAAATTACTTCAGTAAAGGTTCATTGGCTGGGTCAGCTGGCCGATGAGGCGACCTGGGAGACCGAGCAGGATATGCGCAGCAGTTACCCTCATCTCTTCACTACTTCAGGTATGTCTTTATGCTCATTTGAGGACTAAGAAATGTTTAAGTGTAGGAGGATGTGATAACCCGGCTGATCGTCTTAAGAATTTTGGCCTTGATCTCCTATTAACTGCCCTTCCCTAAGATTAATTCTGCAAATTTGATTTGTCGGGATGTTCGGTTTTGAGTTTCGGAGAGTTTTGGGACACTTAGTCCGTAAATGAGAGCTTAAGAGTTGGAAAATTAACCATAGTCAGAACAGTATGAAGACGAACTCGAAATGGAAATCTGATGGTTCCGTTAGCTCTGTTAGGTGATTTCAAGGTTAGGAGCATGTTCAGAATATGTTTTAGAGGTCCTTAGCTAATTTAGGCTTGAAATGCTAAAGTTTGAATTTTTGAAGTTTCCGGTTGAGAGGTGAGATTTTTATCCGAGACTTGGAATGGAATTCTGGAAGTTGCAGTAGCTCCGTCATGTCACTTGGGATATGTGTGCAAAATTTTAGGTGATTTGGATGTGGTTTGCTTAGGTTTTTGATCGAAATCGTGTTTTGAGAAAAATTGAAGTTCTTAGGATTAATTCATTGATTAATTCGAGTTTCCGACATTGTTTTAGGTGGTTTAAGAATTGGTGCAAGTTTGAATGATTTAATGGGATATGTCCGTAGGATTGGTCGAGGTCCTGGGGGCCTTATGTGTGTTTCGGATGCTCATCGGAGCATTTTGGAGTTTGTAAAATTGCGTAAATCCATCAGCTATTGCAGACCCCTATTTCCTCTTCCCAATCGCGTCCTCTCCACGCATTCGCGTAGAGTAATTTTGGAGGAGGACCAATTTCTTCTTTGCGTTCGCGTTCAGTGCCCCCGCATTCACGAAGCCCTGCCATTTTCCTCCTTCGCGTTCGCATACCAACCATCGTGTTCGCATAGTTCAATTTGGCTCTAAGGGCTGAGCCCATTTTATTTATCGCGTTCGCATCTCCCTTGTCGCATTCCCATAACTTTATTATCCCAGGACTTTGCGTTCGCATACTGTTCCTCGCGTTTACGAAGAGCATTTTTGCCAGCCTTCACTTTTCTTCTTCGCGAACGCATGACTTCTTCCGCGTTCGGATGCATTAAATACGTGGGCAGTTATAAACATTCCAAAATCCGAGGGTTAGCCATTTTTACCAAAACTCAAGCTTGGGACTCAAATTTGGGAGAGATTTTGAGGGGTTTTCAAGGGCAAAGAATAGGTAACGATTCTAGAATCCTTTTTGCTCATAACCCAGTAATATAATCATAAATCCTCCTTTAAAATTTGGATTTTAGAGAAAAATTTAATAAAACTTCATAGACCCAATTTTTGAGTTTTGAATGGGTATTTGATATCCGATTTGAGCGATTTATATATGGGTATACTCATGAGGGTATGGGGGTTCTAAAAATGTTAATTTCATCCGATTCCGAGACGTTGGCCTGAGGGGAATTTTGGTTATTTTACCTAATTTAGTGTGTTAGCTTTGAATTTAGAATCAGTTGCTTGAGATGTTATTTATAATATGTAATTGAATTGAATACATTTGAGCCATTTGGAGTCAGATACTCGTGGCGAATGTGTGATTTTGGAGCCGGTTCGAGGTAAGTGGCTTGTCTTACCTTGTGTGGGGGACATTCCTCTTAGGATATAATGTTAGGTAATAGAATGCCCTATACGTAGGGTGACGAGCGAGTACTTGATCTAATTGTTGAAAATCCGATTTTACCTAAATATTTAGATTGAGTTTCTTTCTTACTTGCTTTATTCTATTTGCAATTATAGCCTGTTCTAGTTAAGAAAAGTATGTTTAGTTGATCTAAATTGCCTATTTGGTTAAGTTGATTTGCTTGTACTACGTGAAGCATGTTAGGCTAGAACTACATGTTTCCTTGTATTTCTTTAAACTTCATTGTTGAATATCTCCTTGTTGTGGCTGCGTTACATTGAACTACGGATAGGGGATTCTGGTAGCTCTCCCCTTGTTTGTTTACTTTGGGACTACCCGTAGATTCCTGGTAGATCCCCCATGCACATTTACTTTGCGACTGCAGGTTTGATTCCCGGTAGATACCCCCTTCATATTTACTTTGGGAATGCGGGTTCGATCACCGATAGATCCCCCTGCATATTTACTTTGGGACTGCGGGTTCGATTCCTGATAGATCACCCCTGCATATTTACTTTGAGACAACGGGTTTGATTCCGGATAGATCTCCCCCTGCATATTTACTTTGGGACTGTGGGCTAGATTCCTGATAGATCCCCTACACATTTACTTTGCGACTGCAGGTTTGATTCCTGATAGATCCCACTTGCACGGTTATATAGAACTACTGGTATTTATATTTGGGACTACGGATCGGGGTTCTGGTAGATCCCCGTGCATTGATAGTTGGACTATGGGACGGTGTCCCGGGAGATCCTTCAGATATGCACATATGATGGACTACGGGACGGTATCCCCGGAGGTCCTTGGACAGTTGATGAAATGGACTATAGGACGGTATCTTGAGAGATCCTCGTTTTTAGTATTGGTATTGAGCTGTTACTCCGTGTTACCTTATTTTATGTGTGTTATTTGTTACCCTATATAACCTGTCTTACTTCATAATTGTACACATTATTCCTTTTTATTTATACTGGTGCAAGATTTATTATTATGTTTATTCTCAGTAGGGCCCTAACCTTGCTCGTCACTACCTGACCTAGGTTAGGCGTGGCACTTACTGAGTACCGTTATAGTGTACTCATGGACCTTCTGCGTATGCTTTTTATGTGAAGTTCTAGGTACCCCCACCCAGGCATATTATTCTCGAGGCGGAGAGATCTAGCAGAGACTTCGAAGTACATTTGCTGCATCCGCAGAGTCTCTATCTTATTATAGTTTTAGCAGTTAGCTCCTTTCATACTGTTACTTTAGACACTCTAGAGTTAGAGCTGTGTATTACATCCTTTCAGCTTTTGTTCCCGTGAGTTTCCGAGTTTTGGGATAGCATTGCAGTAGTTGAGATATCACTAGCATACCCAGCCGGAGTTCAGGCACCCGACACGCTTATTGCTACTACTACTCCAGCCCTTCAGGAGACTTTGGCTCAGTTCCTGAGCATGTTTGGTACGTTGATTCAGGGGGGTTGATTCAGGTTGTACCGACTACTTCACATACCGGGGGAGCGACCCAGACTCCCGCCGCCCCACCCCAGAGCAACGAGTTCCCATTGGTCAGGTTCTAGGTGTCATGGCGACACATCCTATGGTCCCTGTTCAGCAAGTGGTGAGGACCTCTCGCCGAGAAAGGGACATTTGGGTACAGGAGAGAGAGAGGAAAAACGAGGCCAGGAGGAAAAGAATAGAGGAGTGAGTAGACCTCGTAGATTGGAGGGACCCGTCGGTCCTTATTTTGGAGGAAGAGTATGACATGGGAGATGTTTTGTGGGTCAGCCAGCTCAATTTGCATCTCAGATTTAATAGGGTTTTAGGTGTTCAGGGGTCTTGGAGTACAATTTCCACCCCCACGTCGGCTGCGAGGTTGCTTCGATAGTGGAGACATACGCCATATGGTGAGGTATTACCATAGAATTGGGAGGAGTGCACATCCACAGACTTCTCAGCCACAACGTTCCTTACAGAGTTCTCAGGCTATGGTTACAGCCCCATTTGCTACTCCACCTACCCATACTGAGGTTGTTGCCTCCGCTTCTGTCATCATAGGTACTATCATGGTTTTTTATAGATGTGTACCAATTCTCTTCGATCTAGGCCCCACTTATTTTTATGTGTCTTCTTATTTTGCTCCGCATTTGGGTGTACCTCAGGATTTCCTTGAGTTTTCCTGTTTATGTTTCTACTCATGTCGGAGATTCTCTTGTTGTGGACCGCGTTTATCGGTCGTGTTTGGTTATTATTCATGATTTTGAGACCAGAGTAGATTTATTGTTACTCAAGATGGTTGACTTTGATATTATCTTGGGCATGGACTGGTTGTTGCCCCCATTATGCTATTATTGATTGTCACGCCAAGACCGTGATGCTGTTTGTGCTAGATATTTCCGTGAGTTTCCGGGTTTTGGGATGACATTGTAGTATAAAGATATTGAGTTTTATATGCCAAATGGCATCTATATACAATTTTTCTTTTGGTTGTTCGATTTTAAGTTATTGTATTCCGCCAGTTATAATATTTCTGCATTGTTAGGCTTACCCAGTCGTAGGGACTAGGTGCCGTCATGACATATTCACGGAGGGAGAACTGAGGTCGTTACAACTTTATCACTCAAATAAAAGTTATGCAACAATCACTTTAACTAGAATACATAATTACACGAATCATGAAGGTCATGCTTTCAAACAAACACTTCCTTCCATGTATAACAATGCACAATATATTCTAGCAAAGTGTCTAACAACTTTATGAATGAACTTAATATAAGTCATTCAGAGTCTAATTTTATTGATCCAATGATCACAAATAATACATGAGAAATCAAAAGTATACACCGTCATGTATATCAAAATAAACATAATGTCTAGACAAATTGTTAGAGAGCAAAGCAAACTAAATTGAGGTACTAAGCCCCATATGGGTTACATGATCCTTGAAAATATTAGCCGGTAGACCTTTAGTCATAGGATCAGTAATCATCCAAGTAGTACTAATATGCTCAAAATTCACATCTTGCTTCTTCACATAGTCTCTAACCTCAAGTACTTTATTTCAATGTGCTTGTTTCGGCTGCCAGTTTTATTATTCTTAGAAAAGAAAACTGCAGCTAAATAGTCACGAATGATTCTTAATGGCCTTGAAATGGAATCGAAAATCCTAAGGCCGGAATTAAAGTTTTCAACCATAACACCTATGATGTAGCTTCATAGCATGCTATAAATTCAGTTTCTATTGTGGATGTTGCAACAATGTCTGCTTGATACTTCTCCAAGACACAGCACCTCCACCAAGGAGGAAAATGTATCCTGAAGTAGATTTACCAGTGTCTTTGCACCCACCCAGATCAGATTCTGAATATCCAATCACCTTCAATGAGTCAGGGAATTTGTATGTGAGCTTAAAATCCTTGGTTCCTTGCAAATATCTCAAGACCCTTTTACCAGCTTTCCAATGGTCAAGACCAGGGTTACTTTATCTGCCAAGCATTCCTACCGCAAAAGCAATATCAGGTCTAGTACAGACATGTGCATACATAAGGCTCTCAACAAGTGAGGCATAAGGAATGTCTTTCATTTGCTCCTTTTCCAATGCATTTTGTGGACATTGATTCAATGAGAATCTGTCACTTTTAATTATGGGTGCTGCTATGGGTTAACCGTTCTTCATCCCGAATCTTTCCAGAATTCTTTCAATGTAGGCGTTTTGAGACAGTCCAAGTAATCTTTGGGATCAGTCTCTGTGAATATCTATGCCAATGACATAAGAGGCTTCACCCATATCCTTCATCTCAAAATTCTGGATAAGGAACTGTCTAGTCTCGTGCAACAATCCCTAATCACTACTTGCAAAAAATTATCATCCACATATAGGACTAGAAAAATATATTTTCTCCCACTTATATTAAGGTATATACACTTATCAATGATGTTCTCCGTATATCCAAATGAAGAAACAACATTAAGAAATTTAATACACCATCGGCGGGAAGCCTTTTTTAGCCCATAAATATATTTATTCAACTTGTAAACAAGGTGACTTTTGTCCATATCACAAAATCCTTCCGGCTGACGCATTTATACCTCCTCTTCAAGATCTTCATTCAAGAAAGCTATTTTCACATCCATTTGATGTAACTCTAGATCAAAATGAGCTACTAATGCCATGATTATTCTCAATGAATCCTTCTTTGATACTGGAGAGAAGGTTTCATGGTAATCAATGCCTTCCCTTTGAGTAAAACCCTTGGCTACAAAGTCTGGCTTTATATCGTTTGCTATTATCCGATGAGTCTATTTTAGTTTTAAAGACCCACTTGGAACCTATGGTAGAGGATCCCTTGGTAATTTGACGATATCCCTAACTTTGTTTTTAGCCATAGATTCTAACTCTTCTTTCATGGCATCATACCAAAGTGTGGAGTTTTCTCCATTCATGGCTTGTGAAAACGAGCATGGATCATCTTTTAGTCCAATATCATAATTAGACTCTTGGAGATTATAACATAGTCACTAGAAATTACTGATTTTCAAATTCTTGAGGATTTTCTCACTCTCACTGGTTCAGACCCTTCTTATTAGGTTCAGGTAAAGCGGGTTGATCTTCATGTGGCTCTTCAAATGGTGGTGGCTCTTGAACTTGTTGTTCAAATAATTCATGAGAATATCTCTGAGCAACATTCAAGTTCCCAATATATAAAGGTACATATATGTGGTTCCCTTATTTCTTTAAATTCAACCCTTTGAGTCAAACCACTCCCACTCTCTTCATGCTCCTCAAAAAATTTTGCATTTCTAGCTTCTATAATTTTAGGAGAATGAGAAGGATAATAAAACCTAAATCCCTTAGAGTTAACCGCATAGCCTATAAAATAATCGCTTATTGTTCTTTCATCCAACTTCTTTAGTTTTGAGTTATAAACATTCACTTCAGTTGGACATCCCTAAACGTGTAAATGATCTAAACTAGGTTTTCATCCTTTAATTAACTCAAAAAGTGTACTGGGGACAGCCTTTGATGGAACCCTATAAGGCTTCAGTCCATAAGGATAGAGGTAAACTTGATATGTTAATCATGTTTCTTACCATGTCTATTAATGCCCGGTTCCTTACTTCTGCCACACCATTTTGTTGTGGTGTTCCTAGAATGGTATATTGAGCAATTATACCTTCACTTTCAAGGAACTCAGCAAATGGAACATTAACTTGTCCCTTTTCTGTGTACCTACCATAATATTCTTCATCCCTATTAGATCTTACAATTTTGATCTGAGCACCAGTTTATTTCTCCACTTCTGTTTTGTAAACTTTGAATGCATCAAGTGTTTCTGATTTATTAAAAAATAGAGATACATATATCTTGAATAGTCATAAATAAAAGAGATAAAATATCTCTCACCATTCAAGCAAGGGGTAGGAAAAGGTCAACATATGTCTGTATGTATGATCGCAAGAAATTGAGAACTCCTTTTGGAACCTTTAGTTGATTTGTTGGTTTGCTTACCCTTTATGCACTCCACACTAGTCTCAAAGTCAGAAAAATCAATAGCCTTTAGAACTCCATCATTAACCAACCTTCTGACTCTATCATTAGAGATGTGTCTCATTCTCTTGCGCCAAAGACTTGATTAGTTATCATTAATAATACATCACTTAGTGCCAATTTCTTTATCATGTAAAGTTAAAACATTGCATTCGAACGTGGGGTCTAGCTTAAGTTTATATAAATTTCCATTCAAATTTTCAAAATCAATAATTTTATTATCTTTCAAAAGTGTCACAAAAGGATAATAAAAATTCAAATCCACTAATCGATAGTCTTGAAAGAGAAATTAAATTTCTAGAATATTATGGAACATAACGAGTATTTTCTAAATATAAGTGAAAATCATCCTTCAAAATGAGCCTATAAGTCCACACGCCTCCCACACATAAATGCGTCCTATTTCCAGAATAGACGTATTGTTCACTTCCTATCGGCTTTCTTAGAGTTAGAAAGCCCGACATTATTTTGGCAAAGTGAATTGTAGCACCAGAATCAATCCACCGTGTATTATCAGAAACATCAATAAAATTATATTCATAACATATAAAGGTAAAATTACCATTCTTCTCAAGGCATTACTTGTACTTCAGGCAATCCTTCTTCCAGTGTCCCTTCTTCTTACAGAAACGACAAGCATCTTTGTCAAAGGTGTTTTTCTTCTTCAGAGAACACTTTTTCCCTTCTTTGCATTTCTCTTACCATGAGTCACTATATTAACACTTTTAGGTATCTCATGTTTCAATCTCTCTTCTTCTTGAACACGCATGGTCAAAAGTTCATTATTGACTATTTTTCCTTATGCATGTGCAAGAAATCCTGAACATACCATATTCCGCAGGAAAAGAGTTGAGGATGAAATGCACAAGAAATGGTTCAAACATATCCACCTCAAGGGAATTGAGTTTAGCAGCAATGTCTCTCATCTCCATAATGTGCTCACGCACTGTACGACTTCTGTCGAAAGTCATACTTGAGAGCCTCTACATAAGGGTGCTGGCCAATACCTTGTCAGAGCTTACGAATTGTTCATCAATTGTCTTCATGTAAGCTTTGACCTTATCACTATTAGGGATAGAACCCCTAATGCTTTGGCTTACTGAGCTTTATGAGCATTAAACTTAAGCGATTAGATTGATCTCGCCGCTCATAATTAGCCTTAGCAGCTGGCATACTTGATTCTGTGGGAATAGGTGGTTCATCCAGACGGAGTGCCAAGTCCAGATCCGAGCATCCTAAAGTGAGAAGGGCATTCTCCTTCCATTCAGCATAATTGTCACCAGAAAGCATTGGAATTCGAGCATTCTCATTAAAAATAGCGGTAGGAAAAGCGGTAAAGACTGCAAAACAAGGATAAACATACATAAGCTATGAAGTACAATCCATCAAAGGTGAATCGTGTAAAATACCGATTTATAGTAAATTCTAAACCTTCCTGTGGGCAGAGGTTGCAACCCATGCATAGAATTTATTAACTTTATTATACTAGTAAACCTAAACACATAGAAATTAATCCATACATGTGGGCATAAGATAATTTTTAACTTAAAGGTTTACTATCTCATTCCAATTAATCTCACCAAAATGGTTACCTCCCAATAGGATCGGGTTACTATTCTAATAAGATAGCTGGGCTAAATTGATGTCATTATAATTTTTAATGACTAAACTTTATGTAATTAAATAACTCTATTTCTTTTATATGAACTACCTAAGATGTTCTGACCACTCCTAAATACATCACATGAAAGAAAACTCAAATGACATCTCAAAATATTAAACCTTAATAAAACTTGAGCAAATCCTTGATTGGCTCTGAATAATAAGCAGGATGCTAAATTATCCCAAAGGTTCATTCTTATAATTAAAATTATTATAAGAATCTCATAGAATGAAGCATACCTTTTTTTTAAAAAACGTATTTCTGCATAAATCGGACCGTTTATTTTTCCATTCTCAAACTTAGAGATAAACAAGGGTACAATGATGTTCCCAAAAGTGGAAAGTTAAATTTAAGCGTATTAAAACCTTAGTTGTCCCTTAACTAGACATATACAGAAAAATGTAATTACCAAAGTAACCAAATTGTCAGTGTATATTCCAAATAGGTTTGACTATGCTATAAATCAATTAGATGACAAATCAACTAAAATTTGTAGCGTCAAGTAATACCAAAGAATAATTGGCTCTCCCATTATAATCAAAGATTAGACATACGATAGGTCATAATAAAAATTTCAGAAACCAATTTTGTCAAGTATTTCCAAAGACAGTAGACGTGTTCACATAATATGAATTAGCGTCACATGGACTGGACAACTTATCAAAATAAGGAGAACCAATACAACTTGGAGCAGTCACACTTGACTTGTAGGATAGAAAAGTTTGGCCTGGAGCTTAGTTTCTCAATTCATGCTATTATTTCAATGGTCACACATGCAAATTATTTAAAAAAAGATGATAATAAGCATATAGCCCAAACACACAATTTGCCGTCCTACATAATCACTAAACACCTTTAATAATAGTCAATTTTCAGATAAGAGGGGTTGCTCTGATGGTAAGCAATTCCCACTTCCAATCGATAGGTTGTGAGTTCGAGTTTTCCCAAAAACAAGGTGGAAAGTTCTTGGAGGGAAGGATGCCGGGGGTCTATTTGGAAACAGCCTCTCTACCCAAGGGTAGAATAAGGTCTGCGTACATACTACCCTTCACAGACCCCACTAAATGGGATTGTACTGGGTTGTTGTAGTTATAATAGCTCTGATATGTTCTGATGCCACATATTAAAATTAGAATACAAATATAGAGCTAACGCAGCTTAAATTAATCAAGAGATATACTTTCAACTATAATTGTTCAAGTGATGTAGAATTGTCTGATAAAACTTTGATAGAAAACCTAGAGAGCCTTCTAGCATGTGCATGTCAGACTGATGGAGTCACAGGCATATTTACAGATAGGCTAGGGACTCTTAGGCAAAACTACTTTAGCCCTAGGAACTTTTCCATAAATTATAATTATCCTAGGAACTCTTAATATATGATAACTTATTTCTGTAAGAAAAACTATCATATATACATAACTACATAATATTATCTGATATATTATTTTTCTTTACAAGATAAGGTAAATAATTTATTACCTTATATATAAGTCACAATAAAAGTCTCTAGAGACTGTAATGTATAACAGAACATCTTATGGAAAATACCTTCTACAATAATGCTAAATAAAATATGGCGACATATAACCTCGTTATCTCGTGCCACAATGCCATTTCGCATTGCCGGTATTAGAGCAAATGTTTAGTGAGTAAAGAAGAGTTAAGACTTAAGAAGGAAAAAAAGAGCGAGAAGATAAAGATTGGATATTTGATAGCATTAATCAATTATTATTATTTACCAATGGTACAATTTCACATTATTGTCCTACTAGGCTATGTTACGTGAGTCATGTTTGCCAAAAGCAATTGATGCATGGAAAATGGTGGATGATATAATATCAGAAATTCTTGGTTTTTGTTATGAATAATATAAAGACAAGAACAATAATACAAGAACAAGAGCAATAGAGAGAATAGAGAGAGAGGAGTATTCTCATTGATACTTAGAGATTGTTAGGGATGATTTACAATGGTAGAAGACCCCTTTATTTATAGGGAGGTAATGACTTGGCTACCAAGAATAAAACTCTAGAATCTCTCTAATTATAGACATTCACCTTAAATAGAAGTCTATTTATAACACTCCCCCTTGAATGTCTATTCAACAATGTGCCTCGTTAAAACCTTAAAACCAAAACCCAATGGGAAAAATTAAAGAGAAGGAAAAAGAGTACACATGTTTGAATATGCACCTATTGGTTGCCTCGTTAAAAACCTCGCAAGGAAAACCCAATTGGGACAAAACCTTGTAAGGGAAAAAGAGTGCAACGCGCATTAACTCCCTCTAATGAGTACATCAATTTATATCCTTGAGCATTTGCATTCCAATCTTGTGCACCATCTTCAAAACAATCTTTGGTAGATGTTTGATAAATAAATCAACCATATTGACTTGAATAAATATTCCGCACCTTGAAATCATCATTCTTGATAGATATGAACATCTTCATATAATGTCGTGGAATAACTCTTCAATATCTCCATAGATGCATTCTCAATGCCATCATGCTTATAGTTATAGCAAGATACATATGTACACAAATTGTACTAAGGATGTGGTACTTCAGGACCAAGAATTTGCATATGCTTCAAGCAACTTAAATCTTTCAAGTTAAGTCATGTAAGTCACATAATAGACTTTAGATGCATATCAAGTTTTCCATGTCATGCTAGACAAATAAGATATCGAAAACTGACTATACATACCTTTGACTTTTATACTTTCAAGTATTTGAACTACATGTCCAAATCTACATGTCTTTCACATGGAATCAAGTATTTGTCTATACACTTCAATCGTATCCAAGACCTTGTCCTTCAGGGACTTTTGTAGTGAGAATATAGTTACATTCTTTGGGTCAGCAAATGCGTATAGCATGCTTTGCAATATGTTGCAATTGAATTATCCTTTTATGAACTTCAGGTTCATATCATGATATTTGGGGATTTACATATACAAATGATAATTCATCCCATGTAACCTCTTCTCAAGTGTTTATCATGTCTCCCCCTCATGTTAGAAAAGCTAACTTGTTTCCTCAACTTTGAGAGTTCATCTTTGTGCATTATGGTGTTAATGAAAATATACACCACACATCAATAATAATAAGATGAAATTATTTGGTTCCTGACCTTGAACCACTTATGAGGGGAGAATATAATATACTCTTGTATACAACGTATATCAAACTGATATATATAACTTTGTTCTCATAAGAAACAGTTTAGCTATTAAGTGGAAGCACTCAATAATTATCTTGCTAAACCAACTTTGATATAAACCAACTTATCAAGATGAACTATCTTGAGTAGAAAATCTGGAAATTATACTCGAAGTTAGATTACTGAGCAATTTACCTCGCAAGCACCGACCAGGCTGCGGGTTAATAACAATTGCGCATGTAACCATATCATAGATGCATCATATGTGGTATACATGGCAGGTGAATGGGCCCATATTCACCTTTGATATTTCCAGAATTTATGGGCTTCAACCCGAACTCTTTAGTTGGTCAGTTCATTAATGAGAACAAGTGATACAAGAGAATTCGTAAAGAACTTTCTAGTTCTTTGATATTCACCTGTGTGAATTTGCACATCATACTTAAAATGAGATGGCTAATACGAATGCTAACTGAACAAATTATCAATATTGGTAAACTTCAAATTTACACCATGACATGTGCACTTATCAATAAACTTCAGGTTTATTATGACATGGGTTTTTATACCAATAGATATCCACTTTATTGTGGCATTCTTTTGTTTGTGTAGTACAAACTGGAGAACAAAGCGGGTAGCTTTTCATATGCAAATTACCCCGCTACAAGTTGTAGTAATAGGAGATATCAAAGCCTTCCTTTATTTATAGTCTCAATATAATCAATCGCTTTCGCGTGTACTTTGGAAACTGAATAAATTTCTTTGAGACTTACTACAGCACAATACTCAATTGTGTTTCTCCAACATAGTAATAATTGGCTCTTCTAGAGCTCTCAATTAATTTTGTACTACCACAGATTCATCAACATCCATGTGGTGAATATCTTTCTTAAAGAGAAAGTTATACCATTATGGTCATGTCAAACTTATATGCAAGATATGTTTCTTGCATTATCG
Organism: Nicotiana benthamiana; assembly: GCA_034376525.1. NCBI lineage: Eukaryota > Viridiplantae > Streptophyta > Magnoliopsida > Solanales > Solanaceae > Nicotiana > Nicotiana benthamiana. The sequence goes on along the minus strand of CM067341.1, from coordinate 18,516,049 downwards.
TTGTCCTTTAATAGTCATATTTCCAAAATACTTTGGCGTACAATAGGTACGTGACCAACGAACATTCATGCCATATATCATCTCAAACCTCCTTCTAGGGGTGAGTGTGGTATCATCTCAAACCTCTTTCTAGGGGTGAGTGTGGTATATTTAATACCAATTTCATGTTCATATTCTTCCATAATGAATATGTATTCGTGAATCAGATGTTGTCACATTTACTTCGGGGATATGTGATTTTGTTATCCTTTTCAAATCTATAAATGCGTCAGGCATTTGATTTGCTATTCTTTGCAAATGGATAATCTTTTGTGCCTCTTTCACAAATAGAGGTATGTGGATCAAGATGAGATAATGATGCATTTTTCCACAAAATTTCCCGTTTGGTTTCACCAACTTCTCCCCCTAATTTTGGGAAAAGTGTCTCATCAAATTGACAGTCTGCAAATCATGCAGTGAACAAATCTCCTGTCAATGTTTCGAGGTAGCGAATAATGGAGGGCGATTCAACCTCAACATATATTCCTAACCTTCTTTGCAGACCCATTTTGGTGCGGGATGGCGGTGCTACAGGCACATATACTGCGCATCCAAAGATTCTTAAATGGGATATATTGGGTCCATGACCCAAAACCAATTGCAACGGGGAATATTTGTGTCAATTCGTCAGTCAGAGACGAACTAGCATTGCTGTATGCAAAATGGCGTGTCCCCAAACCGAAGTGGGCAGCCGACGAACTAGCATTGCTGCATGCAAAATGGCGTGACCCCAAACCGAAGTGAGCAGCCGACGAACTAGTATTGCTGCATGCAAAATGGCGTGAACCCAAACCGAAATGGGCAGCCTCGTTTTCATGAAGAATTAAAGATTATTCTCATCTATTGTCTCAATATGATATCCATTTTGAATGATATCTTTAAAACTCAACAAGTTCCTTTTAGACTTGGAGGAGAACATTGCGATTGATATCATTAAAACTCAACAAGTTCTTCTTAGACTTGGAGGAGAATATTGCATTCTCTAAGATAAACGTCGTGCCTTTGGGCAGAGTTACAGTTGCTCTTCCGGAGCCTTCAATCAATTTACTTCCCATGGTTTGACATATAAAAGAAAATATACAAACATGAGAATAAACAACTTCAATCCGTTTGTGTCACATAATATTTTCAAAATCTGCTGCTAACAGTTGACTAACAAAATCAGATATGTTATCCATAATCGATTACTATGCAGCTTGAAAATTTTCAGTTTAAGCATTTTTCACACACAATCGATTGTTTAACATTGACAATCGATTGTTGATTAATTTTGAAAAATTCCAGATCACACTGTCTAACGACAATCGATTGTTAGACATAGACAATCAATTGTGGATGATTTTTGAAAAATTCCAGATTACACTGCCTAACGACAATCGATTGTTAGGCATAGACAATCGATTGTGGATGATTTTTGAAAAATTCCAGATTACACTGTCTAACGACAATCGATTGTTAGACATAGACAATCGATTGTCGATCAATTGCTTTTCAGCTTTAATGCGAAAATATTAGATAATCGACTAGTTTTTCAGGCTAGTCGATTACCCCTACTGGAAAATAAAAATATTATTGATATTTGAGCATATTGAAGACATTCTAAAGAACTACTGCTAACATTGCATCATGAACTAACTAATACGAGCTAATACTAATGACTATTAGTTTATTCACTAACTAATACAAATAAGTAAAATAAAATCAAATAGCTCCATCTTCTTTCATCACGGATCCATCACCGATTAGGTGGTCTATCTTCCCCTCGGGTTGCTCAAAGAAGTCTGCCACATCCAAGTGGGTGATGTCAAAGTTGTCGTCAGAGACAAAATTCGTTTCAGGGCGTTTACTCTTTCGAGATGCTTGATAAAGGTCAACCAAATGTCATGGTATACGGCAAGCCTTTGACCAGTGCCCGTTTCCACCGCAACGATAATATATAGTTTATAAACTATTTGCTTTTGGATTCTTATCGTATCGTGCTTGTGGCAGAGTGACCAACTTCAGGTTGTCATATCTCTTCTTTAAGCCATTCCACAAGATGGGTGGATCTTTGACTGTGATATATTCAATTTTCAAACTTTCATCAAGGTGATGGCGCAAGAAAATCAAGGCCTTAGCATAGTTTTGGGTGGATGCATTATTTCTGTCTTTAATGGCGTCTCCAAGACCCATAGCATCTAAGTGGATTTCAGCATCCAACACCCATGTCATATAGTTCTTGCCCGAAATTTTAAGGGCAACGAACTTTCTTTTCATAATGTCAGACATAAAACAAATTTACATCAAGAGCGTGTTCATACTTACGGGCTCTATTATAATTGTCACATTCACTTCAGGGAATGGATCATAATCATGTGCTTTACACAATCTCATGTCAAATATTACTTTCATAAAGTGAAATATTATTTTGAGAATCTTTATTATTCTCATTATCACAATAATGACGATTATAATTTCGTCTATTGCCACGTCCACATCCATTGATACCTTTACGGTAATAATTTTGTCTTCTTTCAGACTTATCACATACTGCTTCCACATTCTCTAAAGGGAATGGAGCAAATTCAATGGGACGGATTTTCAATTCTTTGCCCACAATCATACATGAATTTAATCATGGCAGGACATAGAGATTTTACCACTTCATGTGGTTACAATTTCTTACAAACTCCATTAGAGTTATAATCAAACTTTGTTGTCTATGTTTGTATATAAAATCAAATTATAGAATTCCAAGAATTTGAAAGGGAAAAGTAAGTTACTTACCTTTAAGGTATACCAATTATATTTTCAATGTTTTCTCTTCTTTCGTTCCTTCTGTTTTCTTTTCAACGTTTTTCTTCTATTTTCCGTATAGAAGATTTTGGGATTTGGTTGCGGCAGAACCTCATGTGAAACCCTACACAAACAAAAGTTAAGACAATCGAAAATTTCAATTAGTTAGAGACTCGTGCAGATAACGTGTTATGAAATAATATAAAGACAAGAACGATAATACAAGAACAAGAGCAATAGAGAGAATAGAGAGAGAGGAGTATTCTCATTGATACTTAGAGATTGTTAGGGATGATTTACAATGGTAGAAGACCCCTTTATTTATAGGGAGGTAATGACTTGGATACCAAGAGTAAAACTCTAGAATCTCTCTAATTATAGACATTCACCTTAAATAGAAGTCTATTTATAACAGTTTTACTTTTTTCCGAACTTTGACAAGTGGTCAGCGCAATTGTTACCTGGTCTCAAACTATGAAGTAGACAAATTTGAAGTTCGGACATGAGACGCCTATGTTCTTCTATCACATCATAATAAGGGTGACTTTCGACGTCATTTCTCACAGTTAGCAATATTTGGGCATCATTTGAGTTGGTGTTGCTTCCAATTGCACGCGCAAGTATATGTGATCGACAAGTAATATAAGATTGTAAGTTTAGATATTGTACCCACAAAGAATTCTGATTAACTATCAATTAAATTAAACCCAAACAATTAATTTATTCAAACGAATTCTAAAGTATAGATATTTAACTAATGATAATTTAAAGTAGTAAATTAAGACACAAAGGAAACAAATTGGCGAACATAAACACGAATTCAATGAGAGAAAATATTCTAGAGCTATCGGTTAGCTAACAATCTCATTGAGTTTTTGTCACGACCCCAGTTCGCCTTTGTGAGCATGTCATGATGACACCTAGTCCTTACGACTAGGTAAGCCTAATAATGCGACTTGCAGAAATAAATAATTAAGACTGAACAATTGAAGAAAACTGTATATAAATATCCCTCGGTATATACAACTCAATAATGCAGAAGTTTACAATATACCCCCAAAATCAGAAAACTCACGGGAACACAAGCTACAGTAAGTGTTCTAATCTCCAGAAATGTTTACTGCAAAAGTATGACATAAGGCTAAACGCTACAAGATAGAGTAAAGAAGGAGACTCTTTGGTCTGCGGACGCGGCAGATGTACCTCGAAGTCTCCGTAGTTCTCCCTGTCTCAAGGATAATGCGCCTGGGTGGAGGTACCTGGAGCTGCACATAAAAAACATGCGTAGAAGGGGCATGAGTTCATCACAACGATGCTCAATAAGTATCAAGCCTAACCTCTTTCGGGTAATGATGAGGAAGTTCAGGGCCCAACTGAGGTAAAACATAATAAATGATAGGGTAAATAAACGGTATAGATAAAGTCTACAGCGAGAATCTAAATAAGATAATTAAGGGTTATAGTAGTAGAAAGCAGAACTAAGACAATACAAGGAAATGTCACTTACAACAGAAAATAATAACCGTGGATCTCTTGGTATCCTCACCATATACACAAGGATCTCTTGGTATCCTCAATAGGTAAACCGAGGATCTCTTGGTATCCTGAGGATCTCTTGGTATCTTCAATAGGTAAATCGGGGATCTCTTGGTATCCCTAGGATATCTTGGTATCCTCAATATATATAAATATATGTGTCGGGGATTTCTTGGTAGGATCTCCTAGTATCCTCAATATATATAAAGATATGTGCAGAGGATCTCTTAGTATCCCGCACTCTCAGCCCAGGTCATAACAAGTGCAGGGGAATCTCCCGGGATGCTGTCCCATAGTCCCAATTTAGAACACACAATAACAGCTCAAGAATATCAGAATAAATGCTAAACTCATAACAAGTATTAGTAAATTCTAGCCTAACATGCTCCACGAAATACAAACAAGGCAGTTTAAGCAAATAGGCAAGTAGGTCAACTAAACATTTTTATTTTCAAATTAACACAAGTTAAATTTGCAACTAGAATAACACGGGTAAACAAGAAACTCAATTTAAATACTTCAAGTAAAACTGGATTTTTAAACCATTGGCTCAAGTACGCGCTCGCTACCTCACATACAAGGCATTCAATTACCAAATATCATATCCTAAGGGAAAGGTCCCCTACACAAGGTTATACAAGCCAATTACCTCGAACCAGCTCAAAAATTAACTAGAAACCATGCCTTTTCCACGAGTATCCGACTCCAAATGGACAAAATCTATTCAATTCAATTACATATCGTAAATAACATCTCAAGAAACTGATTCTACTATTTAATTCAAAGCTAAGGCGCGAAATTAGGAAAAATGACCAAAAACACCCCTCGGGCCAACGTCTCGGAATCAGATAATTTTTACCTTTTCAGAACCCTTGTACTCTCACGAGTCTAAACATATAAGAATCTCTCAAATCGGAGGTCAAACACCCACTAAAAACTCAACAATTCGGTCTATGAAGTTTTACCCATTTCTCATTTTAAAAAATCCGAAATTAAGAAGGAATTCATGATTAGATTAGTGGGTTTTAAGCATAAGAGAGTATAGAATCATTACCCGAGTTATAAGCATAAGAGAATATAGAATCATTACCCGAGTTATAAGCATAAGAGAATATAGAATCGTTACCCAATCGTTGCCTCTGAAAAACCCTCGAAATCTCTCCCAAATCCTAGCTCTCAAGCTTGAGTTTTGGTAAAAATGCTAACCCTCGAATTGTGAAGTGTTCATAACTGCCCAGTCCTTTTAGGCATCGCGAACGCGGAAATATGCTCGCGTTCGCAAAGAAGAAAAATAGAAGTTTCAAAAAAATGCTCTTCGCGATTGCGAGAAGCAGTACGCGAACGCGAAGGCCTGAGCTGACAAGGCTATGCAAACACGACAATATGTATGCGAACGAGATGGAGGAAAAGGTGGAACTTCGCAAACGCGGAAGGACCAGACACGAACGCAGTGAGGAAACTGGTTTCCCTCCAAAATTACTCTACGCGAACGCATGGAGGAGGATGCAAACGTGAGGAAGGAAAGATAAGAGCTTCGCGAACGTGATAAGAGCGACGCGAACGCGAAGAAGGAATTGGACCATCAACTGCTGAAGGGTTTTCTACAACTTTTCATAACTCCAAAATGCACCGTTGAGCATCCGAAACACACCCGAGGCCCCCGGGACCTTAACCAAACCTACGGACATATTCCATAACATTATTCAAACTTGTACCGATCTTTAGACCACCTAAAACAACGCCGGAAACCCGAATTAATCAAGGATTTAAGCTTAAGAACTTCAAATTCCATCAAAACACGCTTTCGATCAGAAACCTAACCAAAACACGCCCGAATGGCCTGAAATTTTACGCGCGCACATCCCAAATGACATGACGGAATAATTGCAACTTTCAGAATTCCATTCCGACCCATTGGATCAAAAACTCACTATCGGACAGGAAACTTCAAAAATTAAACCTTCGGCATTTCAAGCCTAAATTAGCTGCGGACCTCCAAAATGCATTCTGAACATGCTCCCAACCCCGAAATCACCTAACGGATCTAACTGAACAATCGGATATCCGTTTTGAGGCCGTCTTCACACTGTCCCGACTATGGATAACTTTCTAACACTTAATCTCTCATTTAGGGACTAAGTGTCCCAAAACTCTCTGAAACTCAAAATCGAACATCCCAGCAAATTAAATTAATAGAAATAAACTTAGGGAAAGAAGTAAATAAGGGATCGGGGCATTAATTCTTAAGACGAACAGCCGGGTAGTTGGCCTTGTTGTCCAAAGTAGTTTAGGACATTATTTCCTTATTTTTTAGGCTTAATTTCGTGATCCCTACTACCTATACAAGGGGCATCTTCTTGTTTTTAGACTAGGATTATTCAGATTATTATCAATAAAATTTGAGATTTTTCTTGCACTCTTGTGTGTGGCTACACTTGGATTTATTTTTCAACCTTCAAGCCTCAACTTAAGGTGGTAAGATAATTTTTTTGAAATCTTAGGTCACTTCTAGGTATTCAAGAGAGATAGATAAGTTTAAGCTTATTGTTGTTTTTGTTATTCTAAAGGGTCGGGTTTCACAATCTATCTCTTGTTTTTAATTCTCTACCAAAGGAGATTAGTTCTGTTATGATTCAACTTCAAGAATAGACTTCTTGAATTCAAGAAAGAGTTCTTGAATTCATTCTATCTTTTATTTTCTGTCCTCTTATGTTTTGCAACTTTTTAGCTTGAGATCTTTTTAAAATGCCCTCTTTGAGATGCCAAAGCTTCATCCTTGTCCTTGAACAGATTTGAGCTTCCTAGGATGATATTATTCCCCTCTTCTTGAAGAAAATTCATCCTCGAATTTCGATCTTGCAAGAAAACAAAGACAGGCACTAGAAAATGATATCCACTAATCTGAATAAATGATAAGAATAAAAAAAGATACTGATCATGTATCCACTTAACCCAATTAAGCATAATAGGTGTAAATACTCCTTCATACATCATATGGACATCATCATCATCCCAATAAAGTTTACGCCTACTTAGATTTGTCTGGTAACTCTCTTAACCCAAAAGATGTGCATGACAATGAAATTATGATAAAAGTTAGTTAAAACAAGGAAAAAGTTAGTTTTGTGATAAAATCCAAAGAGAGTGTAAGAAAAAAAGAATCTTTATTTCCTAACCCATTAACTCTTTTTTTTTGGAAAATATTTTTCAAAAAATATTATCAATTTTCCATGTTTGGTTGGCTTAATTGTCTTGGAAAATATATTTTCCTTATGAACTCATGTTCCTTATTAAGAGAAGGAAAACATTTTCCAAAACTCCTTCTCAACCTTTCCCATCTCATCCCCTCACCAAAAAAGGCTTTTTTTTTCTTTTCAAATTTCAGTTTTTTTCGTCACCACTCATCCTACTATCTCTCCACCCGCACCCTACCCCCACCCCTTATGTTTTTTTTCCTACTCCCCCCCCCCCTCTGGAAAAAATATTTTCTAAATATATTTTTCAGTTTAATTTTTTTTATTTATCAGTTTAAAGGTTCAATATTTTACAAGTTTCAAAATTATGAGTGTAGGCATATAAATTTTATTAAAATTAAATTCATGAAACAATTTGAATTATATTTTAAATTCAAGATATATTGGTCCAAATAAATATTATGGTCTAATATAATTGAATTACTTATATAAGTCCATATATATATATATATATATATATATATATATATATATATATATATATATATATATATATATATATATATATATATATATATATATATATATATATATATATATATATATATATTTTATTGGGCAAAAGTGATAAGCCCACTTCATTAAGCCCAAGATGTCACTTCCTAGAGGCCCAGTTTGATGCCACGTGTCAAATCACGTGGCGTGCCAAGTCACGTGGAAAAGACAATACGACCATGCCATGTGTTAAAATGACAAGGCATGCCCAGTCACACTGAAAGGCCAATGATATCGCGCCACGTGTGGAAGTGACATGTTTTGGCCAATCAAATGCGTCCATGTCACACTTCAATTTGATTGGTCGCAAAGAGCTTGTTCTGATCATAATATTTCCCTTCCACAACTATAAATAGAGGTATTCATAACTCAGAAAGGGCACCAAAAGTTATAACAAGAAGCAAGAGAGAGCTCGTGGATCAAGTGCCGCAAATTTCTCTACAAGTTTCAAGCTTCAAGTAATCAAATTCAAGCTCAAGAAGGAAGAGCAAATCAAGTTCAAGCTCAAGAACGAAGAACAAATCAAGGTCGAATTCAAGCAATCAAGCTCAAGCTCAAGAACAAGATCATCGTTCGTGGCAACACACATAAATTCAAGATCAAGCTATTAGGCCCTTGAATTTATTTTCTACTGAAAAGAAGAATCAAAGGATTTATAGAGATTGTACACTCAAATATTTGAAATAAAATACTACGATTGTTGCATTCAATCTTGATTTTATTTTCTAGGCGTAATTTATTGTCTACAATGAGTTTGGAGGTTTATGTGTTTGGAAGTTTATGGGTTCAAAAATTATATAAAGTTTACGAGTTCGAATTTCGCGATTTCGAAAGTATAGCAGTTCGAAAGTTTATGAAATTTGTGGGTTCGGAAGGTTGTTGGTTTGAAACTTTATGGCTTCATGTTTATTATATCTAAATTATTTATGAATACTTTAGAGAAGTCCTTTACCTTAATTTGAATACCAAACACCAGAAAATGAATAAGATTGGAGTACTTGTTTTTCAAGAAAATATTTTCTTGAAAAATTATTTTCTACGAAAAATATTTTCCGTTATACCAAACATACCCTAAATGAAGAAGAGAAGGGCGGAGTTGGATCGTGAAATCGAATTCATATTGACTAATATATTGTTTGAATGGTTGTTTCCTGTTGTATTATATTGCATTGTTACCCTAGATACAATGTTTGTTTTGATTGTTAATATAAAATTGATTGTATTGTATTATTAAATCCATTGTTCCGGAAGAATGAAAAATCTCCTTTTATGAAACAATCAAATCGGTGTGGTGGGATTATTCTATATTTTTCTTTTCAATTACACCTACGCTTATTATTACATATTCTAATTTTATCCTTTGCCTTATTATTTATATTATATTCATCAAACTAATAATATTTTGTCTCCCTCTTATTTCTGCGGTGCAACTACGCAACTACATACTTTCCTAGTTACTTCATCTTTTCCCGACAAGAGTTTTCAGATGTTAGTTTTCCATCTAATTTCAAAAAATCTAAAATAATTTCTGTAGTGACATTTGGTTGAAAATTAGTTTTTCTAAATATCTACTCAATTTATTTTGCTTAATCAAAATCCGTCCCGTGGTTTCTCCATAACTTATTAATAACATTTTTCTCAAACGACACGTTAGTTTTCCATGTCTTTTTTGTGTATTTTTTTTTGTTAGTTCATATATAATCTTTGCAAACTTTATGTTCTGGTGATATAATTTATCAAGTTATTTTTATGAGTAATTCTTAATAAACATCTTATTTAGAATAATTGAGGGTATTTTAGTAAACTTTTCAGTACAGTACAATCAAACCAAACAATAAAAATGTTATTTAACAACAGCAAACGATACAGTCTATTCAAACGTTATATCTATTAAAACGATACAATATAATACAATACAATATATTATAAAACGACGAAAAATAATGATCCAAACACAGTAAGGCAACTCCAACGGCAAATAAAGCTCCATATCTTCCAAGTTGCAACAAAACCTTTTGGATTACATGACTGGTTTCACTTATTGGAGAAATATTTGCTTATTTATTTAGAATAAAATACATATGAGCCCTTGATTAAGACAAGATAATCAGGCAAGCGTAATATCCCACACAAAGAAATTGATGACCCTTGACTAAGACAGTATAATCAAGCAAGTGTAATATTCCACAAAAAGAAATTGATTCAGACCATTAAAGGGGCTTTGCAAATTACTTAGCAATATTCTTGTCTGTACAGAACAAAAGAGATAAATGATGCTCACTTTTAACCTTAAAATTTTTATAGCAAATCACATACATGATTGAAAAAATATATAGATCATTTATGTGCATAACAGGTAAAGATACTGCCATGTAACCAAGATATCACGAGTTTGAGCCGTAGAAATAATTTCTTACAAAAATACAAGATAGACTGCGTACAATAGATCATTATAGTCCAATACTTATTCAGACTCCACGGATAGTGAGAAATTAATGCAACGAACTGTGCTTTATTTGTATGCATAAAATAGGGGAAAAAAGGGAGCAGTGGCATGGAATAGGAACCTCGACAACAAACCAAAAACAAAGACGAGATTGCCTTTGGTTATCAAATGTCGAGACTGCCTTTGAATCTATGTCCATTCAAATTCAAATTTTTTCGGCAGTGACATAGAGATTGGTTAGTTAATATGTTAAGCTTAACTTTTGCTCCTTGGCCTCTCTAAAAGTTAAGCACAACAAGTAGTTGATATCAAGATAACAAGTGCTTTCACGTTGGGCGATAGTTCAGTCATTCTATTTGTATACTCTTAATCACTTGCTTCCTTCTAGTTTGAGTCGTTATCGGTTGTGCACCAAAGATTCTTTTGTAGATTGGCCGGAGCTGTAGTGGCGACAGTCTGGGATGATAGACTAAGGGCATGTCCTCGTGTGGGGCAGAGTGTGGGGCCGGGGTTAGGGTGTGGTACGGGAGGTAGGGGAGGTCGAGGGGGCAAGGGAGCCTATAGGTTGAGAATCGGGTCATGAAACATAGGTTCACTAACGAGTAAGTCCATAGAGTTGGTGAAGATCCTTTAGAAGAGGAAGATTAATATAGCATGTGTCCAGGAGACTAGGTGGGTCGGTTCGAGGGCGAAAAAACGTGGATGGATATAAGAGAGTCGGTGGTTGAGGTCAGGCGGGTGAATGATAGAATAATGACCATTAAATTGGTGGTGGGTAAGTGTACTTTAAATGTCGTTAGCGCGTACCCGCCGCAAGTAGGCTTGGATGAGAAGATTAAAAGGACTTTTGGGAGGGGTTGGATGACATCGTTCGTAGTATTCCGCTTTCTGAGAGGTTATTTATAGAAGGAGATTTTAACGGTCATATTGGGTCGTCTACAGGTGGTTATACATAGGTACATGGCGGATTTGGTTTTGGGGAGCGGAACGGAGGGGGCACTTCGCTATTGGACTTTGCCAAGGCATTCGACCTAGTGATTGCGACCTCTAGTTTTCCTAAGCGGGAGGAGCAATTGGTTACTTACCAAAGTTCGATGGCGAAGACTCAGATTGACTATCTCCTTCTCACGAGATGCTACATAAGGTTGTGCGAGGACTGCAAAGTTATCCCAGGTAAGCCCCTTGCGACGCAACATAGGCTTTTGGTGATGGACATTGGTATTATGATAAGGAGGAAGAAGAGGTTAGTACGAGGCCGCCCGAGGATTAGGTGGGGTACCTTTACTGGGGATAAAGCTCAGGAGTTGGTAGGAAGGTTATCGGCAATAGGAGCTTGGAGAAGTAGTGGGGATGCAAATACTATGTGGTCGTCAATGGTAGACTGTATAAGAAAGGCGACGAGAGAGGTGTTAGGGATATCTTCGGGACGCACCGGTGGCCACGAAGGAGACTGGTGGTGGAATGCAGTTGTCCAAGTTAAATTGGAAGCGAAAAAGGCAGCTTACCTGCGGTTAGTAGGGAGCACTAGCGAGGAGGAGAAGAGAGCAAACAGTGAGAGATATAAGGTTGCTATGAGGGAGGCGAAGAAGGCAATTATGGAGGCTAAGACGTCAGCTTTTGCTCGTCTATGTGAGGAGCTAAGGAACAAAGGCGGGGAGAAGAAGCTATTCCGACTCGCTAAGGTGAGAGAGAGAACGACTCGGGATCTAGACCAAGTAAGGTGCATAAAAGATGATGACGGTAAAGTTTTGATGGGGGATGGCCAGATTAAGAGGTGATGGCAGACCTATTATCATAAACTTCTATATAGAGAAGAGGATCAGGATATTGTAGTAGGTGATTTGCGAAATGCTGACAGCCCATATGAGATAAGTGATTGTAGGGACATTGAGGTCGATGAGGTCATGGAAGCAATGCGTAAGATGAGAAGGGGTAGAGCTACCGGGCCAGACGAAATTATGGTTGGACTTTAAAGGTGTGTGGGCAGAGCAGGCTTAGAATGGCTTACTGGGTTGTTTAATGTTATATTCAAGACTAATATGATGCCTGAAGAGTGGATGTGGAGTACAATTGTTCCGTTGTATAAGAACAAAGGCGATATCTAGAGTTGTAACAACTATAGGGGTATCAAATTACTGAGTCATACCATGAAATTCTGGGAGAGAGTGGTAGAAATGAGACTGCGAAGAACGGTACCTATTTCAGACAACCAATTCGGGTTCATGCCAGGGTGATCTACCACCGAAGCTATCCACCTTATTAGGAGGATGATGGAACAATACAGGGATAAGAAGAAGGATCTCCACATGGTATTTATTGATCTAGAGAAAGCGTATGACAGAGTTCCTAGGGAGGTTTTATGGAGATGCTTAGAGGTTAAAGGGGTCCCAGTTGGCTACATTAGGGTGATTAAAGACATGTATGATGGAGCTAAGACTCGGGTTAGGACAGTAGGAGGCAACTCCGAGCATTTTTTGGTTGTTACGGGGTTGCACCAAAGGTCTGCGTTCAGCCCTTTCCTATTTGCTCTAGTGATGGATTCCATAACGCATAATATTCAAGGGGAGGTGCCATGGTGTATGCTATTTGCTGATGATATAGTCCTAATTGACGAGACAAGATGCGGCGTCAATGAGAGGCTAGAGGTTTGGAGACAGGCCCTTGAATCTAAAGGTTTCAAGTTAATCAGGATGAACACGGAATATCTTGAGTGCAAATTTGGGCCGAGCCGACAGACGTGGGAGTGGAAGTGAGGCTTGACTCCCAGTCATCCCTCAGAGGGGTAGTTTCAAGTACCTTGAGTCATTTATTCAGGGGACCAGAGAGATCAATGAGGATGTCACACACCGTATAGGGGTGGGGTGGATGAAGTTGAGGTTAGCAACGGGAGTCTTGTATGACAAGAAAGTGCCACAGTTACTAAAAGGTATGTTTTATAGAGCAGCAGTTAGACCGGCTATGTTATATGGGACTGAGTGTTGGCCGGTTAAGATCTCACACGTCCAGAAGATGCAAGTAGCAGAGATGAGGATGTTGAGGTGGATGTGTGGGCATACAAGGATGGATAAGATTAGGAATGAAGATATTCGTGAGAGGGTGGGCGTGGCGTCCATGGAGGACAAGATGCGGGAAGCAAGACTCAGATGGTTCGGACACATTCAGAGGAGGAGCGTTGATGCACCAGTGAGAAGTCGTGAGTGACTGGCAGTGGTGGACACGAGGAGAGGTAGAGGGAGACCTAAGAAGTATTGGGGAGAGGCGATCAGGAAGGACATGACGTGACTTAGGCTTACTGAGGACATGGCCCTGGATAGGGGATTGTGGAGGTCGAGCATTAAGGCTATAGTTAGGGGGAAGTTGGGAATATTTCTACAACGCGCTAGAGTGAGACTAGACATTTAGGAGTTAGGATTAGGATGCTACTGATCAGCTATTGATGCAGAGCTTTATATTCTAGATATTAGTATACTTCCCCCTTTTCTCGTATTTCCTATATTCCTTATATTATTGTTATTTTGTTATTTTATGTTATTTTGTGTTGTGCATTTTATATTATTTATTATGAGTTTATTGCTAGTACTAATATATCGTCACTTGTTTCCTTCCTGAGCCAAGGGTATCCTGGAAATAGCCTCTCTCCCCCTCGGGGTAGGGGTAATGTTTGGGTACATATTATCCTCGCTAGACCCCACCTGTAGGAATATACTGGGTTGTTGTTGTTGTAAACTCTCTGTTCTATCAAAATGGACTATATAAACGAACCAATTACAAGAAGACAATCGACATTCTTTTGGTCTTACTTCAAGATTCATCATTGAGGATTAACAATTTTACATCCCGACAAATCTTGAAGTAAGGATATTTGCAAGTATTTAAATTTTATTGGATTTAAATTCATAAAATATTTTGAACCTTGTTATATTCAAGTCATTACTTCAACTAAAAATGAGCAAAAAACATAACTAGGCGGATTTGTAAGAAAATTTCCGTATATATAGTAGTATTAGGTCATTTACAAATTAGACAAGCAAATATTTGTTAGATCATGTTTTAATGATGCAAATAATATACATGTGCAGGAAATCAAGAAGTAAAGAAGACTACTTAAATGGTTCATGATGTACAAGGAAATAAATCAATCAGCATGTGATCAGCAAATCTAGATTGATCTCGTAAATCTTGGCACAATCTAATCAACGAATCAATAAGCAACAACAATGATTAGCTGAGCTAGAAAAGTCGAATAAGCCTTGGACAAAGGAAAGAATCATGGGAAAAATCACGGAGGACTGAAGGATACGAGGAATCTGGGAAGCGACTAAATTTGGAAGAACCAACAATCAAGGAGAAATCAAGTGAAGCAATTCTCTGCTGAAGGAAAGCAATCTAGAGAAGCAACGGCTCATTCCTTATTCTTGGAAAGTATCAATTCTTTCTGGGGATCAGATCTCTTAGGTTGCCAAGCCTCTACCATCCATCAAAGTATTTATACTCCCATGTAAACCCTAGTTTAGACATACTTTTATCAAACCAAGTCCCTCTCTTTATTCTACTGCAAACAAACATTGTAGTTCACTAAGATCTGTTGTGTAAAAAGTCATGGATAGAAAGAGAGAACAAAATTGGTGAGGCATTGTATCAAAAATGAGTGCTAGAGAAACTGAGCGATATACACCATATTTGTACTCGGAAGAAACTCATTTACTAAAGAGAACTCCCTTGCAATCCAAGCGGATTGGATTAGGATTCATATTGAATCCAAACCAGTATAAAAATTTTGGTATTTTTAATTCCTGCAATTATTTTCTGCAGTTTACTTTCATTTACCATATTTGCTAAATTATCATATTCAGTCGACTACTCAAGTTATAAGTCAACTTATAAGCAATTAACTTTAAGGATTTACAGTTCACCCCCTCTTGTACTTTCAATTGGCATCAGAGCAAGGCTCAGATTTTACTTTTTTGCTTAACAGCTTGTGAGAAAAGATCATGGCAAATCAAGTTATCATAGGAGCTCTCTTTCAGAATGGAACTTTACAAGTTAGACAATCATACTTCAATGGATAATATTTCTCTCACTGGAAAGTACGAATGGAAATCTTTGCTAACTCTTACGATGTCAAAGTCTGGAGAGTCATTAAAAAGGGAAACTATCCCCTACCTGCAAGCACTCCACCACTTGCTGATCCTGATGATATAGATCATACTCAAAGGAGCAGCTAGAAGCGGTAAATGTAAATAGCAAGGCAAGAAATCTGCTTCATAATTCTATAAGTGGTGAGGAATACGAGAAAATATAAAGTTTTGATGCAGCCAAAGAGATATGGGACAAACTTGAGGTCACCTGTGAGGGAACCGCCAAAGTAAAGGAAACTCACATCAACATGGTAGTTCATTACTACAAACTCTTCTCAATGAAAGAAGGAAAATCCATTGAAAAAATGTTTGTCAGGCTTAGTAAGATAATTAGTGACTTAAAGGCATTCGGCAAGCCCTACACTAGTGGTGATCAAGTTAGAAAAATCCTCAGAAGTTTGCCAACCACTTGGCAGACCAAAGTAGTCACTCTGGAATCTCAAGACCTAAGCAAATTGTCTTATGATAAACTGCAAGGAGAACTCATTGCTTTCAAAAGTACGCATTTGAAAAAGACAAATCAAGAGGAGAAAAAGAGAAAATAGTTGCATTCAAAACCTCGACTGAAATGGTTGAAAATGAAATTGATGACCTGAAGATCTATAAGAAGAGATTGCTATAATGTCTAGAAATATGGATCGATTAAAGATAAGATACAGAAACACAAAGAAAGGAAGGTTCCTACCAAGACGATCCAGGCAATAAAATGCACATGATAAGAATGATGGAAAATGCTAAGAATATGGAAAATTTGGGCATATTCAAGCTGAATGACCAGAACTGAAAAGGAAGATCTCTAGAGGCTTTAACAAGAATAAACCCTTCGGAAGCTGGAGCGATGAGGACGACTCAGGCCACAAAAAATAGAAAATATTTGGTTTATGGCAATTCTCGAAACTGAAATAAACAAATCCTCAGAATGCTGGACAGATAAGTAAGATTTAGATGACGAGAACTGTTTCATGGCATGGGGTGAAACTACTGAGGTAAGATCTTATAACTGCGATTGATGTAATGAATTGTAGGATATTATTGATTTAACCTTAAAAGAGTCTCAAAGAATGATGAATGAACTTAAGAGACTCACTAGGGAGGTTAAAGACTGGAAACTCAAACATGAAGTATGTGAAATCGAAAAAGATGTACTTCAAGAAGAGTTGAGGAGTTGCAAATGCACCTTAATAGCTTGTGCAAATCCACCAGCCATAATTTTGTTAGGTCAAACCAGACGACTTACAAGTCAACTGGGAAAGAACTAGCTAAATCTAAGTCGGCTAGTTCTAACACTTCTGAAAGACCTATAAATAGGTCTGATGCTAAATGTCATTATTGTAATAAAAGTGGGCATAAATATTCCGGTTGTCACTTTCCTATAGCCAAGTAAGATACTTTTATTATATAGCCAAGTATCAATTATAAATCTCATGGATTCTTCTACATATAAGCTATTCAAAGAAGCACATAAATTCACAAGAAGGTTAGAAGAACCCATAATTCCCAAAATAAAAGTTGCAATACATTCAAGCTCATGATTATAACTTTCCCAAATAATATTCTCAACATTAAAGGATTCTAAACAATTTCTCCAACTGTCAGCGAAAGAGTCATAAATAAGCTCATGAAAGAGTTTCTGGTCACTAACGTCACAATAATCATGCATCGCCTCTTTACTAGTAGGAAACACTTTTACACGCTCACAGTCAACATGTCTTAAAGAATAACTCTCAAGCACTCAATAAAAATCATGTTCTAGCAATTTATCACACGAAAACTCATTATACACTTGAATAAGAGAAGAAGAAATATGTAACTCATTCACAAGCATTTTCTCATAAAATTCAAGCCTCTTTCCACCAAGTTGGAATATATAATGATCTATGTCATACTCAATTTCAAAAGATAATAAATTAGTCTTCCTCTTGAACTTAGATATTACAGTTAATAACTTGATATGCATCAAAATATCATCATTCACGAAAATCTATACAGTCGCCAACATAAGAAATTAGAGTATAGTTTATTACCTCCATAAATACCTTAGGTATCCTAGAAAGGCCAAGAATTCGAATAAACCAATTATACAGACCATACATGGACTTATTTACTAATGGAACATCATCACCATGTATTCTTTTATGCAATGGCTCCAACTTAACAATTCTTTAAGCAATTCCATATCATAAACCTGTAAATAAGGATCAAAATAGTCAAAAGGTTCAACAATAAATAAATTAATCAAGCTTTTATCTTCTACCATCGAACAAGAATTAATTTTGCCTAATTAATATTGGAATCTAATAGGATCCTTTGCCACCATCTCTTGCGCCTCACCCATCCTTTTAGAAGGTCTTTGAATATGTGGTTGCACAAAAACACAAGAACTAAAACATGAAAGAGTTAATGGGTTAGGAAGTAAAGAATATGTTTTCTTACTTACACTCTCTTTGGCTTTTATCACAAAAAAAATTTTTCCTCGTCCTTATCCTCTTCTCTCTCACCATGGTTTTCTTCTTTTTCTTCACTCAAACTATCTTTTTTCTCTCTCTACCTTAAAGCCTTTTTCTATCTCATGGCCTTCTCTCTTTTCTTTCCTCTCAAGCTCACTCTTTTTCTTCCTTGACATCCCACTCTCTTTACTCAACACAACCTCTCATTTTTCCTTTCTTGGGATGTCAACATGCACTCCTTTACTCCTCTCATTCTTTTCCCTCTCATATTTTTCTGTATTTTCTTTAACGGTCTTTTCATCTTCACAAAGTTGTGAGGTTGTCAAAGACCCAAGAATGAGTTTCTTCCCGTTAATCTCAAAATAGTATTTATTTTTTTCCATGTTATATGAAACTCTTTTATAGTCATACCATGGCTTTTGCAATAAGATATGATAATTATTCATGGGAATCACATCACACCAGATCGCATCCTCATATCTTCCACTAGAGAATAGTAATAACACTCTATTATCTACCTTTAACAGTCTTTTCATCTTCACAAATTTGTGACGGGGTCAAAGGCCCAAGAATGAGTTTGTTTCCGTTAATCTTAAAATAGTATCTATTTTTTACCATGCTATATGAAGCTCTTCTATAGTCATACAATGGCTTTTCCAATAGGGTATGATAATTATTCATGGGAATCACATCATATCAGATCGCATCTTAATATCTTCCAGTAGAGAATAGTAATAATACTTTTTTATCTACCTTTAATCCTCTCAACAAGTTGGGTTCAGTATGCTCAACATAAGGCAAGTTCAATTTCTCAAGCATATAAATACTAATTGAGTTATAGCCAAACTCTTTGTCAATTATAAGGGCACAAATTGCAGACATCAGTATAGCTTTTCCCTCCAAGAACTTCCCACCTTGCTCTTGGAGAGACTCGAACTCGCAACCTCTCGGTTGGAAATGGGGGTTGCTTACCATCAGAGCAACCCCTCTTGTCTTTTAACCTAGTTCTTTGTGTGCTTAATTTTGTTTTGTGTCATTCCTTTCATGTTTTTATCTTTTAATTTCGTTGTGAATTGCTTAGTTCAAGTCCATTTGTTTTTAATTGTCCATCCTTATGAATATACAACTGTCACTCCACCCCGAAAATGGTTTAAACTTGTTTTGAAACTTTGGTATTTAAGTTTGCAAGCAAATTTTACATTCATTACTTGAGCGGAAAAAGGCAAGAATGAATAAGATTTTGAGCACACAAAAGCCAATTGGTGCAAAGTGTGATACACGAGGGTTGAGCGACATCATGTGAGTTGGTGAGGACTTTTACTACTAACTTGTTTGCTCATTTTGTAGGTATCATGGAGTACGGACAAACTTCTACTCCTAATACTCTAATGCATGACATTGTTTTTATGATTTATGACATAAGTGAGAAGGTTACCAACTTAAGTGACAAGGTTACCAATATTAGCATACGGCAATAACAAACAGATGCAATTTGAATTCCATGATAGAGGAATCTCACTTAAGGAAACAAAGAAGGGGACATAGTATAACGCTTACTAATCCTTCTATTACACCTTCTCCTTCATACGTACGAGAAATACTTCAAAGGGAAAATTTGCAACACAACCAACCCAACCAAGTACCACAAAACTTACCAAGGCACCACAATCACCAAAGGAACCTTATTTTCCTCCACCATACTACTGACCACCTATCCCTTACTAACCTCCAAACACACATCCCCCACCACAAGTACCTCCACTTCAACCTTATCGCACTCCACCACAAGTACCTCAACTTCAACCTTATCATACTCCACCACAAGTTTACACTTCACCACCGCGACCCCACTAAGGTTACTTTCCACCACCCCAAGTGTCCTACCCACAAGCACACCAACCATCATTTAGACCTCAAGCACACATACCCATAATACAATAACAACAACCCAGTATAGTCCCACTTAGTGGGGTCTGGGGAGGGTAGTGTGTATGCATACCTTACCCCTACCCTGGGATAGAGAAGTTGTTTCCAAATAGACGGGCATCCTTCCCTCCAAGAACTTCCCACATTGCTCTTGGGGAAACTCGAACTCACAACCTCTCGGTTGGAAGTGGGGGTTGCTTACCATCAGAGCAACCCCTCTTGTCACCACCCAAAATGACCTAACCTCGACCACCAATGAATCTACCTCCACAACATATACCCAAGTTGCACCAAGAAGGGAAAATCCCCCTACCTTACCATACATACCACCTCAAGAGCCGCAGTTGATGAACAACCCACTTTTTCAACATGATCAAGAGGACAACTTGAATGCATTGACCAATGTCTATCAAGTTTTCCATGAAGAATATAGAGGAGATGGATTATACCAAAGGGGAAGAGACCACATGAGAGAACGAGAAAGAGGAAGATGTCGAGTGAGAGGAAGAGGTAGAGGGCATGGTCACCATTTTGTATAAGAGCAATATGGAGATATCAACTATTTTGACGAGGGTGACCCACTAGAGGACCAACCTTATCCTAGAGATCCTAGAGGAGGTCTAGACGATAATGAAAGGGGTCTACAAGTTCCCAAACTAGTTCTTCCACCTTTCAAGAGAACTGGTGACCCAGGAGAGTATCTTGAATGGTTACTCAAAGTAAAGAGGCACTTTGACATCTACAACATAAGTGATGCTAAATAGGTGAAGTATGCCATTACTAAATTTGAAGGGAGTGCTTCATCATGGTGGGAAAATGAGTTGAGGAAAAGGGCTAGACACAATGAACCTCCAATAACTAATTGGAGAGCTTTGAAGAATACTTTGAGGGCAAGATATGTGCCCGATTTTATCAACATGAGTTGCTAAAGAAAATTCATACTTCCTACCAAGGGAGCAAGAGTGTTGAGGTGTACTATGAATAGATTAAGACTACAAGATTAAGGTGTGATGTTGATGTTTATGACCAAGTTGTCATCACTAGATTTTTAGCAGGTCTTCACAAGGAAATTGGTGAGGCTTTGGAGCGTCAGAAGTTTGAAAGATTGGAAGATGCTTACTTGATGGCCTTGAAGGTAGAAAGGCACAAAAAAAACAAAAGCTACAAGTAAAAGGCTACTAGTTCTTCTACATGGAACAAGAATGACAAGCCTTGGAAATTCACAAACAATTGGGAGAAATCCAAAGATTCCAAATGTGATCCCAAGGTTCAAGGGGACAAAAACAAGCTAAAAGTAGAAATTAAAGGGACTTCCACTGTTCAAACCAAGTCCCTTAGCAATGTGAAATGCCTTAAATATCAAGGACTTGGTCACTACCTGAAAGATTGTCTGAATCGAAGAACTATCATTGCCATGGATGATGGAAGCTATAGAACCGAAATAGATTATGAAGAGAAAAAGAATATAAAAGAACATAAGTTAAATGAGATTAGAAAAGGAAAAAAGAAAAAAATAAGAAGAAAACAAGAAAAAAAAAGAGAAAAGAAGAAAGAAAAGAAAAGAAGCATAGAAATAAAAAAGAATTGGAGAATAAAGAAAAAATTCCTCACAAAATCTACTATGTGTAGAACATGTAATTAGTTTATGGGTAGGAAAAGAAATGGGTAGATAAAGGTAAATAGTTTTTGTTTTTGTAGGTAAGTGTGTCAAAACCCCCTTTTTCTAATTCGAATTAGACTAGCAATGAGGAGTTAGGCCATTTTGGATACCATCTTCTACTCTGTAACTAGGCAGGTAACTTCTTTTCTTTCCGCATGAAAAAAATCTTCTCATGGGCCAAACCCATTTTGATGGCTCTAGTCATATGTGATATATATGGATCTTAATTAATAATGAACTCAAAAAGTCTTAGGTAGCCGATAAAATCTTTTCTCAAAAGAAAATATTACTTAAAGTGGCCAATGATCAGTTTGGGTTAGTCTTATATATTATCAATATTTAAACTACTCTTCAGTATAGATAAAGATCAGTTTTAAATACACACAAAAAATTGACCACTAGCTAATTTCAAGAATTTTAAAAATTTTATGGACTATAATGATAAAATCAACAAATGATGCTAATCATACATTAAAAAACCTCAGCATATAAACTTATTAAAATAATCCCTGAATCTGAGAAAAATGAAAGAAAGGTATTAAGAAAATATTCATGTAACTTTAAAAAAGAAGAGCAAGAAATATAGAAAATTTGCATTTCGATTACGAGATTCCTCGTCAAATATCAATATTTTTTTATGCTCTAAGTAAATAGAAGTTGTTTACATGATTAATCGATTATGCTACGAAACAATATTTAAGGATTTAAAAAAAATAAAAATTAAAGGGCCGGCACGCTCTAGCCCGTGGCCCTCTTAAGGCAGGGTTGGGCTGGCCATTTTAAGGCCCATTATTATGGCTGGCTGGTGTGTCTTAACCTGCCAAATTTAAAAGCCCACGACGCTTGAGTGGAATTGGGATGGATTGACCCGTTTTGAGAGCTCATATCTAATGGCCCCACGTGAAAGCACTTGTTATCTTGATATCAGCTACTTGTTGTGCTTAACTTTTAGAAAGGCTAAGGAACAGAAGTTAAGCTTATCATATTAACTAACCAATCTCCATGTACTGCCGCTAATGTCTCATTCCACAAAATTTGAATTTGAATGGACCCATGCACATAGAGTCAAAGGCAGTCTCGTCTTCTTCTTCTTCTTTTTTTTTTTTTTTTTTTTTTTTGGTTTGTTATCGAGGTTTTCCATGCAGCTGCTCCCTTTTTTTTCCTTATTTTATGCACACAAATAAAGGGCAGTCTGGTGCACTAATCTTTCGTCATTTGCAAGGTTCGTAGAAGAATCAGACCATAATGGTCTATTATATGCAGTCTACCATGTATTTTTGCAAGAGGCTGTTTTCACGATTCGAGCCCGACCTCTTGGTCACATGGTAGTATCTTTACCGGTTATGCACAGATGATCTATATATTTTTTTCAATCATGTATGTGATTTGCTATAAAATTTTTAAGGATAAAAGCTGAGCATCATTTATCTCTTTTGTTCTGTACAAACAAGAATATTGCTAAGTAATTTGGGAACCCTCTTTAATGGTCTGAATCAATTTATTTGTGTGGGATATTAGACTTGCTTGATTATCTTGTCTTAGTCAAGGGCCATCAATTTCTTTGTGTGGAATATTACACTTGCTTGACATGGTTGAAAGCGTTGGTTGAGGTGGGTTGTTTTGTTGAGCCTTCAGAGCATGATCACAACTTGCACTAGATGGTTTTATTTTTCCTTGATGCCCCAGACTTTTGTCTTTGGCAATAGTGAGTGTGAGATGTGATACGCCTAGTTGAACACCAATTGGAAGGTAATTTGGGATAATAACTGAAGGATATAGCAAGAGCTCTGGTGATCTGCTTTGCTTAAGTCTGCTGTTACTGGAGCAACTTCCAGCCAAATGTAAAGCAATCAATCGACATGTGTTGACTATGCTCTTAAATTGATAAGTATTCATGGCTGGTCAATGAACTAGTTGTCTTTGAGCTTCTGGAACGGCAACAACAAGATTTATATAGCCGGCCCAACTTGTTTGGGATCAAGGCATAGTTGTAATTGTTGTTGCAAGGTGTCTTGATCCACACCTCACTGTATTTGGCATTTAACAACCACGCCTATTACCAACATAAAAAATTCAGAATCACGATGATGGTCTGAGTCCGATATTACTTGCTTTTCATGTACTTGTAACTTCAATCTTGATTCAGCTTTTCATATATTGCTTATGAGGTCTTTCAGTATCAGGTGGCAGATTTTGTTAAATTCGTTGTTTTCATTTATATGAGGACGTACAAGGATATAAGTTCAACTGAGAAAAATCCTTACCTGCCTGAAGATGAAGGCCAGGAGACATTTTGTGTGAAAAGTGAACTGTAGAAAATATCCAGAATAAGAACTTTGACATCTCTTCCATGAGCTGAAAGCTCAATTATAAAGTTTGATTGTTTCCATTGTATGGCTCTTTGACACTTAAGAAAGTTACTCTGCTCTAAAGGTGCACTGTTTTCTGCTAGTAGTTGGAAGCTGGCACCCAAATTGTTCTTAAGATACATGCATATTCACCCAAAGAAGTACATATACAACCAAAAAAGACAATGACTTTCATCTTAAAACTTATAAAGCACAGAAGGAAGCCGAGGCGTAATTAACACTTCAATAGGATTTACTTTGCGCATTGTCATCCCTAATCCTTCTTTCATATCCAACGGTTTGTTCAATGATGTAAAATCAAAACCTTGGAGTAAATGAGCTATTGCAAGGTGTGTCACTTGACTTGCATAGGTAATCCCTGGACAAGATCGTCTTCCAGAGCCGAACGGGATGAACTCATATTGTTGACCACGAACATCAAACCCTGCTTGACTAGTCAAGAATCTCTCTGGATCAAATGTATCAGGATTTGACCAAATCTTGGGATCTCGTTGCAGTTTCATTGTATTAACCCACAATCTTGTACCCTTGGGAATGTGGTATCCATGTACAATGCAGTCCTCAACAGATTCATGGGGTACTAACAAAGGTGCTGGTGGATATAACCGTAGTGTTTCTTTAATAACAGCTTGGAAGTATACCAAATTCTTGATATCACTCTCTTCTACCCATCTGTTTCTGCCAACTTTTGTGTCTAGCTCTTCTTGGACTTTCTTCATGACATCCCTATGGTTTAATAATGTTGCCATTACCCAATTCAAGTGAATAGCAGTCGTGTCCGAAGCATCCAATACCATACTCTGGTTGAAAACAACAGTTTAAGAAAAACAAGATCAGAAAAGCAAACATAAAAACAATCTCTTCATCAAAGCAATAGATAGCTTCTAGTTACCATCAAAGCAATATACTGGTATCCTGCTATATTGTTGCACAATTCAATTCAGAACATAGTCTTGGAAGTGATGAAAATGCCATCATTAGGATTGTTGTATCATGAGTTAAAATTCAATAGTCTCTTGATTGCTATTGTCCAATTTAGTTCTTTACTCCCTAATGATTAACTCTATGTATATATGTGTAAGAAACGAGTTTAAGTTATATATACTGGTGGCATAAAAAAGCTTTATGTTATCCGTGCAATCTACCTAGTTATAGCATCTTTTAGTAACCGAGAAATCCTGTTCAGCGGCACGCGATTCGGAACTCGGTGAATAGACCAATCCTCTATCCCTCTCCACTTAAATACTAAGATTTTTTCCTTGCGGCAAAGCCTGAATTCATGACTTGCGCCCAGAGGCAGAGCTAGTATTTCAATCTTATGGGATCTGGATTTTGAGATCACGACTTCAAGTGTTAATGGCTGGGTTCTAGATTTAATATTTATACATATTTCATAAATTCAAATTATCAAATACACTGTTTGAGCAACAGCTACTGGGTTCAGTCGAATCCGTAGGTCGGCTTGTGCCTCTGCCCCTGCTAGCACCTAACTCACATATCACGTGTTCCGCTCTTACCACCAAAATAAAGCCCTAAGAGCAAACCGGCTATAGCATGTTATTACTTTATTTTCTATGTTATTGAACCCATCATACTTGATATGACGAGTTAACCGTTGTTGTAACTTAATTTGATAGTGCATAATTCTTTCAATAGTGTCAGGGCGTCCAACATAAATTCGTAGGAGTATAAAATAAGCAAATCTCAAGAAAAGCAATATATATATAGCAGCAAGAGACAATACTCACCAGAGCAGTAGCTTTAATGGTGGTTTCTCTAGTATAACTATCTGCAAAATCTTCACTGCTCATCATAGAAAGCATCACATCAATAAAATCCTGTTCATTTCCAGCAACAACATCAACTCCTTCTCTCTTCTTCACATGTTCATCTAACCAATTTTGTAAAACACAATCAATATCTTTAAATGCCCTTTTCATGAATTTAACATGCCCTTGAAAATCAATCCATTTGAACAAAGGAATAGGAAATGCATCCCATAATACAAACTCCATTGAAATATACATAAAATCTTTTAAAGCTTTCTTAAATCTTTCAGCTTCTTCTTCATCTTCTGCTTTCTCATTAAGCCTTCCATAGCTTTTTCCGGCTATCATTTTCACTATCAAGCTCAATGTCAACTTTTCTATCCAATTTGTAAGATTTAGTTTCACCGGCGCAGAATCTCCGGTCACCGAAAAAAGCAAATTATCTCCGGTGACTGGTGATTGATCTCCGGTGACCGTAGAATGATCTCCGACGACTGGAAATAAAGAGAAAAGCTCTTTTATACTAGTTTGAACTTCAGAAACCCTAACAATTTTCAATTTTTCTAATCTACTACTAGAGAGAACTTCCTGAAGAACAATTTTTCGAATTTTTCTCCAATAAGGACCATAACTGGCGAGAAAAAGCATAGCGTTATTGTAACCGATGTACTCGCCGGATAAAGACGCCGGCCTGGCGGCGAACGCTTTATCGTTAGTATTCAAGCAATCTCTAACGGCATCGTAACTGCTAACGACTAATATACGAGGTAACCCTAACCGGAAAGTGAAAACAGGACCGTATTTTTCAGCTAAAGTAGCTAATTTTCGAGATAAAGGAACGTCGTCGGCGCCGGAAAATTGGAGGAGGTGGCCGATCACAGGCCAACCACCGGAGATTTCCGGCGGTAAGGGGTTTAGAGGTTTTGAAAGTTTGAAATATTTTGTTTTCCATATGAAAATGGAGAAAAATGCAAAAACTAAGAGAGCTAAAACTGCATAAAAATGAGAAAAAAGATTATCTTCCATGTTTTCCAACTAATTTTCAAGAATCTAAGGATTATTAGATGTGTTTTTGAGATAATACAAGGATGTATGTTTATATCATTGAGACTCCAATAATTTATTTTATATTTATATTTTTTTAGTATGTATGCTTGCGTCAAAATAGATTACTTATAAAATACTTTTTTGAGGTGTGACCCTCTCTATATGGTGTGACGAAATGTTTGTGTATCGAATCATCCTTTGTTTTCTTAATTATGAATTTTGACAAAAGTTTAAATTTACTTTATTTTGAAGCTCAATTAGGAGTCAAGGAATAAAATAATATCTTTTTTCTTATGGCGATAATAAGATTAGACCAAAAGTCTTATCTATAATAAATTATATTTCGAATAATACAAGGACAAATTTGATCCTTTACATTCTTAAATATAAGGATTTGGATATTGGTACTATTAATTCATATAAGGCTTTCAAAAATCATAAGTAGTAAATTAATTGATCGATATATAAAAGTATAGAGCTATAAATCTAATAGCAGAATAAGATTGATAAATTATCCCTTTGGCCTTTGGGAACAAGATCCCAAGTAAAAAGAGACAAGAATGCAATTTTTTTGTCATCCAAGACCCTAACAGCAATTCTTTTATTTATTTAATTATTCATTTATTTATTATTATCTCGAAGAGACACTAATATAATTTAACAAAGGACAAATTTGCTGAACTTATTTTTGCACGTTGTAATTACTTATTTAATTTGGATAAGTTCTCTCTATATGCAAGTAGGTAGCACATTAGTAGGAGCATTGAGTCATATAATAGACTTACAAAAAAAAGATAAGATTTATTAGTCTGATATTTTCTTTAAAACTCTTATTATTTCGAAGTTACAACCCGTAAAGTTCTAAAGAGGGGAAGTGTTAATAATTTTTTTCCATTTCCAAGATTCGATCTCTAATTAATAGTGAAGAAATCTTATTTATTCCATCATAATTCTTGATATTACTCTGTTGGACTTGAAATAGATGCTCCCTTAAAAGTCTCAACACAAATGGTTTAATCTTATAATTTGTGAAAGCAGGAGCATAGTTTTGTGCCGGCCTTATTTTATAATAGGAAATTTTTCATAAAGTACCATCTTTTAGTCCTAATTAATTATTTATAGATATCCTTTATTATATTTTATAAATATCTTTTATATTTTTATACAATGTATTTCATGTATTTAAGATGTTATATTCATTAATACAAGAATAAAAAGAGGCGATAAAACGGGAAATTAGCTAAATAAAATTTGTATTTAGCTGTATTCATGCGAAATTTAAGTTGAATACAAACCACTTTTGCGCAATTTCTGATAACGTAAAGTTGTTTTAAATGGAAGGAAATCAAATCACTGATAGTCTTCTAGTTTAACTCAACGAACTAAAATTATTACATATTATTCTGTATTTGATCAACAAAATACAACTGAGAAGCGTTAATACAGCGAAAAAACATAGCAACATAAATAACTTTTCAACATGAATACAGCGAAAAAGCAGAGGAACATCTGATCGAACTTCTTCCATTTTCTTCTATTATTTCTCAATTGATACAAGTTTAATATAAAATAAGGTATAGTTCATCTATACATATGGCAAGTTCAACAGTTTTGTTGCGTCATTCTGGCAAGTGGAACGATGAGGGAAATTATATCGATTTTTCAATTGAGGGAATACTGATTAAGGAGTATGCCTCCCTCAATGATCTAGTTGCTTCAATTTCTAATCAACTTGGTATTGATTTGAGCTCAAAGACCAATAGAATACAATACAATGTTGAAGAAAATCGCACGCCAATGGAAATACACAATGACATCGGTTACAGAGTGTATGTAGAATTGAAAAAAGAGAACAGAGAATTTGGGGTGTATCCTTTGTGCATACAACTATCGAAAAAGAGCTTAATTCTAGAGGTGTGTAAATCAATGCGACATTGTGCAAATAAACGAAGCAGTTGAAAGGTACCTTTGCGATACAGATGATACACTAGCTATAGAATTTGTCAATTCAGGAGAAGCGATTGGTGAGTTCGAACTCCACAAAGATTTGATAATTTCAAAAGCTAATCAAAAGGAGGTTATGGCTGGACAAGTTTATAAGGATAAGGCTACATTGAAAGAGATGATGGAGAATTATTCTATAGCTCAAAGATATCAATTCCGGGTTGATCGTTCTAATGCTGTCAGGTTTGCTCTTTCGTTAACTATGTTGTATTTATGCGTATTTTTGTGTTTAGTCTTGATGAACAAGTATGAAAACATATGTATGTTTAGGGTGCTTGAATACATGTATTCAGATGTATTTTACTGGTGTAAAAATATAATAGTGGCTTTAATTATTTTCTTATTTTTTCTACGGTGGTATTAAGTGTTTGCATATTCATACAAATGTATTCAGTTGTATTTATTGTGTTTTAACGTATCTAACTATATTGGAGTGCAGTAGTATAGAAAATGAATTATACACTTGTAAATTTTTTAATACGTATTCATGATGTATATATATCAGATTCTATTTGTCTGATGTGTGAGCTGTATTTTTTGTAAATAAGTATGCTAATCAAATGTAAAATGATCTTTGCAGCTATGTATTTTATGTATTTCAGAAAATTGTGAATTGAGGTTTAAGGCTTCAAGCATTAACAAATCTAAAATATTCAAGGTGAGATAATTCAATAATAACCATGCATGTCCGCTAAAGGACAACGTGTACGAGCAGCGGCATGCTAGTAGCAGCCTTATAGGTTGTATTATAAGGCCAAAGCTTACAAACCATAAGAGAAAATACACTCCGAGGAACATTATTGATGATGTGAAATCAGATTTAGGTGTAGATGTTAGCTACATGTTGGCGTGGAGGGCTAAAGAAAAGGCAATGAATTTTCTTAGAGGTGAATCGGCTGATTCATACAAAAAATTACCAGGATACTTATACACAATGGATACTACATATCTAGGTTCCCATATAAGAATGGTAAAATCGCCAAAGAATGAATTCATGTACGTGTATATATCATTGTATGCCTTTATAAAGGGGTTTGATCATTGTAGACCAATTGTTGTCGTGGATGGAAGTAAAATCTTACTACACAGGGATATTCGTTTCGGCAAGCACGATGGATGGTGCAGGTTAGTATCTGACTAATAATACAA
Source organism: Nicotiana benthamiana (assembly GCA_034376525.1). Classification (NCBI taxonomy): domain Eukaryota; kingdom Viridiplantae; phylum Streptophyta; class Magnoliopsida; order Solanales; family Solanaceae; genus Nicotiana; species Nicotiana benthamiana. Next base: position 18,485,995 of record CM067341.1, on the reverse strand, counting down.
TCTGTTAACATTGTATGTATTCAGTTAAATTATAGTGTATTCAACTGTATTCATATATGGTCAGTTGCATTTAACTTTATTAACTACTTAGCGTCAGTTATATTCAATTGATATATTCAGTATTACTTAACATATGTATTCATCTGTATTCAGGTATTTTCATTAAATTCAACTATTTTAATCCCCTAAATTCTTTTCTAATAAATGGCACTTTCATACAGAATTATTAAACACATGTATACATGTCTATTCAGCTAATTTCTGTATGCAAATGTATGCAACTTTATTAAAGATCTGTATATATCTATAGTATATACATTTTCAGTTGAATTCAACTACTTTAGTCAGCTGAATTCTATTGCATTTATCATAAGCTTTATTCAACTTGTATATTCAGAAGTATTTCTAAACAACTGTATTCATCTATATTAGGCATGTATTCCTCTGTATATTGGCAATAGTATTTCCTAGTTCAGCAGTTAAAATCACCCTATTTAAAGATAACTATATTCAATTTTATTTACAGGTCACATATTGCCACTAGCATATGGTGTTATTGATTCAGAGAACGATGATGCTTGGACGTGGTTCTTTGAGTAATTCAAGATAACATATGGTGTAAGGGAAAACATGTGCATCGTTTCAGATAGAAATGAGAGCATCATTAAATCTGTATCGAGAGTGTATCCAGATGTACCACATTTGGCTTGTATATGGCATCTATGAAACAACGTATGTAAGAAATTCAAAAAGAGCCATGCCAAGTTGAGCGAAATATACTTCTCGATGGCAAAAGCATACACACGGGCTGAATTTGACAGCCTGATGGAGAAGGTGAAAAGGGTAGATATTAGGGTGAAAGAATACTTAGAGTTAGTTGGTTACGAAAAGTGGGCTAGGTTGTATGCCCCTGTTAATAGGGGATGGACAATGACATCAAATATTGTTGAGTCAATCAACGCAGCACTAGTTTCAGCAAGGGAATTGCCAATATACGACTTCCTAGAAGAAGTTAGGAAGATGTTTGGACGTTGGAATTGTAGTAATCGCAAAGAAGCCACACAGACATACAAGACTCTTGGCAAAAAATACCAGGAGATGCTGGAGTTCAATGAGACAATGTGTACACGTATGACTGTAAGTTAATTGTTACTGTCATTTGTCTATATTTTTTTAGTTATTTTCAGAATTACTTATATGAATACAACTGAATACAATCATTTTTAAGTAGACCTACCGTTAACATATATGAATACAAAAACATTAAAGCACATATTATGCATATTTTTACATATATCTGATATAAATACAACTTAATATAACTAAGTTACATGCTGGAAAATCTATTGGAATACATCAGAATATAACTAGTTGTATGATATTTAATGTTAATATATATTGTGAATACATATGATTCTAATATTATTGGTATCATACTATTGCCTAAAGTACAGCAGACATTTGATAAGTTCTGCAATTTTTCAGTTGATATTTTGTTGGTATAATGTATGTTGTATCGATATATATATATATATATATATATATATATATATATATATATATATATATGCAATATGCGTCTGTTTTATGCAAATTATTAATTCTGCAATATAAATCTGGTAATTAAGGTATATGTGTTCAAAACTTATATTTCTATTTTTAAATGTAGGTGATACCATCAACTGAGTACTTACATACAGTTAATGATGGTGGGAGGAATTACACTGTCTGCATGTTAGACAGAAAATGTGTTTGTGGAAGGTTCCAAATTGATGAATTGGCATGCCACATGCTTGGGTTGTATTGAAGACCAAGTTTATAATGTCGGAAGAATATTGCTCTAACTATTACAAATAAAGTACAATTGTAATGACATATGACGTGCCAGTGTACCCGTTACAGACAAAAATGACTGGAATATACCAGAACATGTTGCAGAGGAGGTTGTACTACCACCCAAATGGAAAAGACCTCCTGGAAGGACAAAGAAGAAGCGCGATAAAACTTTAAGTGAATTGTTGCAGCCGAAAAATCAACATTCATTTAGCATATGTGGCCATAGAGGACATAACAAGCGAACGTGTAGAAATGCTCCAGATAATAAATAGTTATATTCTGACATGTATTTGTGGTTGAATGATTTTTTAGTACTTATGATGACATTATCAACTATAATAAATTCTCTTTGTCGAGTAATATTTTGAAATGAATTTCGTTAGTATTTTCTTAGTATTTGTAGTTGAAGTATATTTATACATATAAATATATAGTTGGGTCAACAGCTGAATACAGTAAACTACATTTGAATATATATGAATATTAAACTTAAATACAAATAGCTAATACTGAATAATACACTTAAATACAACTGAGTAAATCTTTAGATATTATCTGAACTTGAAAGATGTATATGAATGGATGGATCTGAATATAATTGAATACAACTTGATGTTACATAACATACAGTAAGCTGAATACAACTGAATTTTCAGTTGAATAGAGCAACTTGGTCAGCATCTGAATACACCAATATACAACTAAATACATCAGCTGAATACAACAGCTTAATACAGTAAAATACAACAGTTGAATACAGTAAAATACAACAGCTGAATACAGTAAATACAACAGCTGAATACAGTAAAATACAGTATCTGAATGGATGCAATACAGCTGAGTAAATTTTTACATATTATCTGAACTTGAAAGATGTATATGAATGGATGGATCTGAATATAATTGAATACAACTTAATTGAAAAAATACAGCAGTATTTTTTTACATAACATACAGTAAGCTGAATACAATTGAATACAACTGAATTTTCAATTGAATACAACAACTTGGTCAACAGCTGAATACACCAAAATACAACTAAATACATCAGCTGAATACAACAGCTGAATACTGTAGAATACAACAGCTGAATACAGTAAAATACAATAGTTGAATATAATAAATACAACAACTGAATACAGTAAAATACAGTATCTGAATGGATGCAATAGAATACAAATGAATACAACTGGAACAAAAAAAATACAGCTGTATAAGCATAAATACTTATGACTACTATTATGTGAAGTTGGATACAGAAAAATACAATTGAATACAGGGAAATATAATTGGGTCAGTAGTTGAATACAGACAAATACATTTGAATATAGCTGAATAATAAACTAAAATACAAATAGATAATACACTTAAATACATATGAGTACCTCTATAACTATTATATGAAGGTTGAATACAACTTGAATGAAAAAAAAACAGTTGTATTGTATTACATAACATACAGTAAGATGACTACTATTATCTGAAGTTGGATACAGAATAATACATGACTACTATTGTGTGAAGTTGGACACGGAAAAATACAATTGAATACAAGGAAATACAATTGGGTCAGTAACTGAATACAGACAAATACATTTGAATATTTCTGAATAATAAACCTAAATACAAATAGATAATACACTTAAATACAGTTGAGTACCTCTATAACTATTATATGAAGGTTGAATACAACTTGAATGAAAAACCCAGTTGTATTGTTTTACATAACATACAGTAAGATGAATACAATTGAATACAACTGAATATTCAATTGAATACAACAACTGGTGACATACTACTGAATTTAGAATTTGAATAAAGCTTATAGTAAATGCAATAGAATTCAGCTGAATAAAGCAGTTGAATTCAGCTGAAAATGTATTTACTATAGATAAATACATATGTTTAATAAAGCTGAATACAATTGCATACAGAAATTAGCTGAGTACATATGAATACACCACAATATAACTGAATACAGCCTAGTAAAACAACAATATATTAGAATGAAACAACATCTAGTTATTTACAGAAAATTTAGTTAGTTTGGGGAAAAACTTACGTTGTCATCACATAGCTTCTCGTCAATTGATAGATTGTAAAACCAATTTTTGGAATTAACTTGATCAACTCCAAAATCCAATGGTATGTGAAGTATTGACTTGTTCTTCTTGTAATGGTCTTCCAAATTACTTCTGCAAGTAATATATAAAAATCATTATATATATTTTTAAAAATTCGAAAACGTAATAAGATGAGAAAACTCACTTCTGATCATGTCTAGATAGAAGACCATCACGAACCCATTTGTCATATTCTTGAATGATTAGCATAGGATGTGGCCCCATTATTGTATCATCCTTAAAGGGGTGTCTTTTCTCAAAAATGGGGGTCAACTTTACAGAGGTACCTGTTGTACATTGATTTCGTGATTAGGGACTTTTAAATGACAAAGTGTAAATGAAAACTCAATCTTAAGTTTGAAAAATAACTTACATCCTGAGTCAAAGTTAGACTCATAAGGCGAAGAGTTCCATTTACTTGGTCGCCAACTCCTATGAGATTGAATTGGTGTGGCTTCAGCTTTTTTTGCACTGGAGTGAATCACAATTCTAGTTTCTGGTATTTAACTGGGAAGAAACTTGTCGTCCAGTTCAAATTGAGATACATAGAATTCTGTAGATAAACCCTCTTGAACTGTATATGGTATGTTGGACGGTAGCCCTGATGTAGTTTTCTAGTAGTTGTATGTATAATTGTTAGTGTAGTAAGTTAATGTTAGAATTCATTTAAATACATATAATAATCTAGAATACATTACACATGAAATAATTTTAAATACATAAGTTAATTGCCTTTACATATTAAGGTTAACATAAATATGAATACATGTAAATAAATATGCTCAGTATGTTAAAGATTAACAAATCAGAATACATCTACATATAGCTGGAAAACAGTTAAATACATCTGTTAATTGCTTTTATATATACAGAATAACACAGATATGAATATAGCTAAATACAGGTACTCAATATGTTAAGAATACATCTTAATACAGCTGGAAAACAGTTAAATACATCTGTTAATTGCATTTACATATACAGATTAACATAAATATGAATACAGGTAAATACATATGCTCAATATGATAAGAATAAAAATCAGAATACATCTAAATACAGCTGGAAAACAGTTAAATACATATGTTAATTGCATTTACATATACAGATTAACATAAATATGAATACAGGTCAATACATATGCTCAATATGTTAAGAATAAAAATCAGAATACATCTACATACAGCTGAAAAAACAGTTAAATACATCTATTAATTGCATTTACATATACATATTAAGACATATATGAATATAGCTAAATACAGGTGCTCAATATGCTAAGAATACATCTACATATAGCTGAGAAAAAGTTAAATACAGGGGTTAATTGCATTTAAATATAAAGATTAACATAAATACGAATACAGGTAAATACATATAATCAATATGTTAATATTAAACATTAGAATACATCTGAAAATTGCGTGGAAAACAGTTAAATACATCTGTTAATTGCATTTATATATGTAGATTAAGATAGATATGAATATAGCTAAATACAGGTGCTCAATATGTTAAGAATACATCTACATATAGCTGGAAAATAGTTCAATACAGGGTTTAATTACATTTAAACATTATAGTTAGCCAAGATACGAATACAACTAAATACATATGCTCAATAAAGGTAAATACATGAGCAAACTATGTTAAGAATGAATTTACATATGAAGGTTAACAGAGTGTATATGAATAGTGGTAAATACAGATGCTTAATACGTTAAGAATGCTAAACCTCAATATTATCTCTGACAGCTGTGTCATTGCCATCATCATGTCTCCCTGTGGGTTCAGTTTGCTTATTTTGTTGAAGATGGTCTGAAAGCTTCTTGAAGTTATCATTGATCAACGTTCGTAAAGACTTGAGCTCCCCAACAACCTTAAGAATACAAAAATAGTTAAAGGATATAGCCAAAAATATGTAAATTCTATTCATTAAACTGTAATGTTTAATATGTGGTTAAATACTCACGTATTCTTTGAATGAATTAAGATCTTTCCTCAACAAAGATACTTCATTATTTTGGCCTTGTAGTATCTGATTGTCATGCAAAACTTTATGTCCAATTTAGGAAACACAAACTGGAGGAATGTTGGGCTGATATTCTGTTTCATTATGGTGTCTTTCGTGTTCCTTGCTCTTTTTATGGGACGGTGATGAAGATGGACTAATAATTGCAACATGTTTCTTCTTACGTGGAAGATCGGGTGTCGGAGAAAAGTCATCCAAGTCCTCTCCCGATTTGTCTGAAATAGCTGGAGTAGGTCTGTTCTCAACATCGGTGGCTACTGGAGGAATCTGAATAACGGAAAACTCTATATCTCTTGGGCCGATGTCCTTGAAAACAGCCTGAAAAAAGAAATATAATAAAAGTCAAACTAAAAAATTCCAGATCCAAATTAATACAATATGATATTTATATTGAAGATAAGGCAGAGTTGATGATTTGGAAGTAATATGCATATGTATGAAGAATTAATAATGAAGGCTAAACAGTTGTATATTGTTGTATGCATATTAACAGTATTGTATGCAGTACATGTACTCAACTGTATGCATAATCTTTTATGGATTTGTATACAAGTTTATGCATGTGATTATTAGTTAATATGCATTTGTATGTATGTATTGAATGAAACCTGCAAGTGTACATCTGTATGCATCAATATCTTTATGCAGCTAATGATACAAGTATTTCCATCTGTATGTATATGTATAGAAATGTATTTTGCAAGTTGAATGCAAATCTACAACATGTATTGGAGTATCAACAATGTTTATGAATGCAACTTCATATTTGTATATGCAAACATATGCCAATTAATTATTCATAAAAACCAATATATGAGTGATACAATTTGTATATTACCATGTTTCCGGTGTCGTTGAAAATGGCGTTCATCAGATAAGAAAAGGTTGGTTGATTTCCTGTGGTTCTCCAATTGAGTATTCTGGGGACCACGTCATCAACTCGGAGTGCAATCTTGGAATCAACAGAAGAACAGCACTCATAAAACCACACTTGCATAGCTAGGGGCATCCCAACTATCATGTAATACTTCTTCACATCATCCATTTTCTTGCTAATCGATTTTGTCAACATCTCAAATGCTTTTAAACCCCAATGATATTCAGAATATCGCCCACTCTCTACTAAGTCAAAATGTAGCCTTGGTATAGTGTACTATTCTTCTCGGATGAAAAAATAAATGTGTGTATGAAATACAACAAAGATATCTTCAAGGCATCACCATCGTTGTCGTGACCCCATGTCTTGTCATAGAAGCATTTCATCAAATCTTTCTTCTTGACAAGATTAGCACCCCCAAAATAAGCCTCAATAATCCGGTTAGGAAGTGTTTCACTAATCTCAAAATCTTCATCATTACCAATACATTTTAGGCCAGTCATAAGCGCAAACTCCCTTAACGTGAAATGTAAGTCAGTATCATTGACATGTACTGCAAATACGTTGTCAGGAGTGCCTTCTAACTGGAGAGCCATGAAGCATCTGAAGAGTTGATGTTGAACTTCACAGCGCTTCATTTGAAGAAATGAGCCAAAGCATGTATTGCGGAATTGTTGGTAATGAAGAGGAGTAAGGTTCTCTTTTAGCTGGGAGACTATATCAGTGTTAGTATAAACACTAATATGGGGTGCAAATTTTGGCTGGTGTTTCACAAACAAATTAGTTGCCTGCAATTAACAATAATAAATACATGTTAATAGAGTTGGATACATTGCATATTTCATATTAAAACAGTTATTGAATACATATCAATACAACTATAAATACTTACAAAAGACTAAATACAGTGACCATGCTAAATACATATTAAAAAACTAGATACCGCACAAATTACATAAAAAATAAGTGAGATGAATACGTATAAATACATTTGAAAACTTACTGGAAGATTAAACAGTTGCAAACAAAAATAACCAAAGTTGAATACACATGAATACATATGATTACCAGTAAAACTGATATTAATTTTGAAAAGTTGGAAACTAAATCTGAATACACATGAATACATATGAATACCAGTAAAACTGATATTAATTTTGAAAAGCTGGAAACCAAATCTGAATGCATATGAATACATATGAATACAAGTAAGGCTAATTTTAAATTTGAAGAGTTGGAAAACCAAAGCTAAATACACATGAATACATATGATAACCAGTAAAACTGATATTAATTTTGAAGACTTTAAAACACAACTGAATACACATGAATACAACATCGTACTTTGAATGAATATTGGTACAAATAACAATTACCTTTTGGTGTCGTGTATCATTCGTATTTTTTTTCCTCTTTGAAGCAACTGGAATTTTTGCTTCAACTGAAATTTTTGTTTCTTTTGAAGATTTCTCAACTTGGACTTCTTTAAACTTGTCATTGCGTAATTTAGTTCTTCTTTCAGCAACTGGAGATGATGATAAACCTGCAAATCTGACTCCGCTTGAGTTATTTGCAACAAGAAAGAGGGCCCATCAAAATTGGGAATTTTGGTGGGTATACCTCTAATCACTCTATTGGGTGGCATTGAATCCGCCATTGGAGAGGAAAATCAAAGCTTCCTGGTGAGCAAACAATACCAATGGTTATTGTTTCAGAAATTTATGAAAAAATCGAAGAACAAAAATTGCTGAATTCGCGGGCGTATCGAAGAACAAAAAGATGTTGTCAAAATCAAAGAACACAAAAATTGAATCAAAATTGAATAACAAATGTTACCAGTCGTATGGGCTGAATTCGCGGCCGCAATTCCAGTGATTCTGTAGTGATTTCAATGAATTTGGATGGGAAAAAAGTTAAAGAACGTGGTTATGAGGGAGAAGATGTGGGAGAAGAGAGAAACTTGTATGCAAAAGAGAGAGAACATGTATTTGGTGAGAGAAATTAGTAAAAAGGAGAGAGAAATATTAAACAACATATATGGTGCCTTAAAAGTAGGATATAACTATAATTATTATTTTTACTACAAAGAATAAAAGGTATTTATATGATGTAATATTTGAAATAGTATCTATTTAATATAAATAGGGTACTAAGGTTTTCTATAGGGTGTAAAAATTCCTTTATAATACAATTTATATAACATACATACGCGAAATTCAATGCACTAATGGTGCAATATATATGCACAATTACATTTTAAAATAGTCTTGCAGCTAATTATATTTAATCAATATAGATTAATAAGTAATTAAAATTTCTTAATAGTGCAAAAATTATATAGTAGCCCCACCAAATGCGCACATCTAATTTGACCCGAGACAATAGAAAAAAAACAACAAAAGGTGGATTCAAATGCACGGCACATTTTTTCAAAGTGATAGACCTTAGTTCTTTTTTTTGTTTGGTGTTTCGTATCTGTATTAGAGCTCCAAACTAATTTGAATTCGCAGCGTATATATTAATTAAAGGGGTTAAACGATCCTAATATGTTGTATATAATTTTTTTCATATCCCAAATTCGAACACAAGACTTCTGATTAAGAATAGAGGGGTCCTATTTATTTTCATTGCAGCCTTTTGGTGGTGATAGATTTTAGAATTTACTATATGTGATTTTGTTTTGTTTTATCCAAATTAATTTATGGTTGAAGCACTGACATTGATTATGTAAACCAATTTGCAAGTCCAGAGACTAATTGGCGTTTTCTTCGTGGATATATTGTAAAAATCTTGCAATTTATTTTCTCCTAAAACATTTGTTTAAGTTCTCTGTTCAAAATTTAGAAAATTACAAAATATTTTTCTCAAGAGAAGTTGATTTTTCAAAAAGTTTTAAGGTGCTTTTTAAAGAATATATGGCAAAGCACCTCAACTTCAAGGCAATTGATACCGCCAAGTGTTGTAATGGGATATCACCGTCTTTAATCAGAATCTCGAGTTTAAGCTCTGAGAATGAAAGCAGTTCCCTCTTTAATGGACCTTATGCGACACAGATCTGAATAAACCGAGGTACCAACTTAGATACCGGACAATGAGTTGGATACCAAAAAAAACAATTGACAATCCTATTAGTAGAAACTGACTAAGTCAAGAACTCCTATAACTCCAAATCCTTGCAAAGATAAATAAATCTACTAGGTAATGACTAATCTTTTGTATATAAATTGTTTATACTTGTATAAAAGTATGAACAAAAGGGACTCTGATTGCCAAAAAACATTGCAATAGGGAGAAATGTCCTTAGTACATTAGACACTGGCAAGGAGCTTAGCCAACTAGCTTTAAACAATACAACCTAATAATCTGTAAATACTACAACAGCAACAACTACCCAATACAGTCCCACAAAGTGGGATCTGGGGAGGGTAATATGTAGACGAGCCTTACCCCTATCCGAAGGACAGAGAGGCTGTTTCCAATCGACCCTCGGCTCAGTGAAGGAAAGGAAAAACAAAAACAACAAAAGAGCATTAGTAACTCCAGTAGAAATAGCGTAAATAATTATCTAAACATAAAAACCATAAATAAAATAGCATGCAATAATATCATACAGTAACTACCATAAATAACTACCATAAGGGAGACACAATCCAAAACACAAATCATCTATGAAAATCTGTAAACACTCTAATGCAGAAAAAGAACAACTAAGATAATTGAAAATATTAATATAGTTTATCATATAATATGCCAGTTTCATCAATGGTTAAGTCACAAAATCCCAGTGCAACAAACTTTCTTACTATTGTTGGCGTCTACTTCTTCAATGATCTTTGTATTGTACTCGTCGAACTCCTTCAACTGCTCAACGAAAAACCAAGAACACATTTTAGTCTTGAATCAAGAATGTAATCTTCAACTTTCGAGAAGAAAATCATTTTTCGCCTTCATATGCAAAAGATGTACTTATCCAAACGAGGTTGTTATAGAGAGATTTGACTGTATATTGACATTTAAACAATACTAAACAAGTTGTTCCCTAACTTCAGGATAGACTAAACCTCAATCTATTGACAGAATTACAATCTGAAACAAATAATATGCTTCTCATTATAACTATTTACCTGTTATACAGAGCTGCTCCTCATTAACTGCCTGCTACTTCTTTTTATCTTTGACTCTGATGTGTTAGCTGAATATGCCTTAATCCTTGCTGCAGATAGCTTATACTCACCTTTTTTCTTTCGCCACCTACTTCGCCTCGATTGTTTGCTTGTACCATCTGTTTCACCAGCAAATTTTTCCTTGTTATCAAACTTAGGCTTCTTTTCAGCTTTTGGCACATCTGATATTTCTCCTTTATGTGTCTTTTTCACTTGATGAGTTTTAAGAAGGGGTACTTTCCATTCCTTTTCTCTATAAGGTGCTAACTTCTTCAAAGAAACATACTGGTTTAACTCCTTATCCTCAGTTGTTAACATCTCCTCTGGTGTTAGCCCAAATCTCTTCGCCTTAACCGGCCTATACTTGAATCTTGTCTTCAAGTCACCAATAGTATCCTCATAGTCCAACTGTAATACTCTTCCATTAGCTGTTCTTTGACTATCTTCATTCCTATACTAGACCGCTTTCTCTTCTTCTTCGTCCGCTTACCTTCTTCAACCGCATCATCATCATCACGAGGTTCGTCCACATTGTATCTAAGTAATTCATCTTCCTTGTCAAATTCTGGCTTCTCAAGTTTGGCATCATCTTCATCCTTATCACTTCCAAATTCAGGATCCATATCATTTGCCTCATAGTAGCCATCGTTGAAAGCCTTGTTCATCATTCTGTCATGATCATCCGGATCAAATTCCTCCTCCAAATCATCAACATCAAACAAGCATACCTCGTCCTCTCCTATCCCGGCAGTCTCCTTAATCTTCTCAAGCTTCTCCCTCATCTCTTTCTTCTTCAAGTTCTTTAACTGTTTCAACTCCTCTTTTCTCTCCTCTTCCGCTTGAACCATCCTCTCTTCCTTTCTCTCCCTCTGCAACTTCCTTGTGTTGGCCTTCTTTCTCACCGATCCCTCCACTTTCCTCGAATGTCCCCACACTCAGATCACCCCCATTTTCCTCAAATCTAAAATTAAAATCTCTCTCGTAATCTTCTTGCCTCTCAATCTCCTCCTCATCCTTGGTAAACTCCACCTCCTCCACATCATCTCTTTTACTTTTCTTATCATCCCTCCACATCCCCTTCCCCAAATAATCCTTTAAAAATTTGTCATGCTCCCCAAAAGCCTCATCCCATTTCTTAGCAAACTCCGTAGGGACCTCCGCGTCATCACCTAACTCATCCCCTCTTTTCTCATTTACTTTCAACTTAAACAAGTCCTCCTCATCCTCCTTATTAACATTCAAAAATTCCTTTCTCAAATCCTCTTGCTCCTCAAAAAATGTCTTGACTTTCTTCTCATCTTCTTCGTCGTCGTCTTCTTTATCTCCAAACTCCGGACCCTCCTTCATCAAATGCTTAAAAACAACATCCTTCGAGTACTTTGGCTTTTTCTTTTCTTCTTGTCTGGAGGTCTAGTATCAGCGTTGTAGGATAGGGGCTCCTAGAGTTTTTCATACTCCCCACCCAGGGTTAGGTGAGGCTTGGCAGGGCTATCCATAAATGATTTGTGTTTTGGCTTGTGTCTCCCTTATGGTAGTTATTTATAGTAGTTACTGTATGATATTATTGCATGTTATTTTTTTTATGTTTCTTATGTTTAGATAATTATTTACGCTATTTCTGCTGGAGTTACTAATGCTCTTTTGTTTTTGTTTTGGTTTTTCCTTTCCTTCACTGAGTCGAGGATCGATTGGAAACAGTCTCTCTGCCCTTTCGGGTAGGGGTAAGGCTCGTCTATTTATTACCCTCCCCAGACCCCACTTTGTGGGACTATACTAGGTAGTTGTTGTTGTTGTTGTTGTTTTTTCCTTAGCCTTAGCCTTCTCCTTCGACTCAGAATTTGTTTCAGATTCAGATTCAGAATCGAATAACTTAGCATCTTTATTATTCAAAATTGGATCACCTTTCTTTATCTTAAGCAAAGCATCAATGAACTTTTAAATTACTCAAAGGGTTCAAATACTCCTCCTCTTCTTCTTCTTCTTCGTCTTCAGAGGAGTCCTCATTGTCAGAGTCATCGACGAGGCCTTTTTTCTTCAGCTCTTCCAGCCTTTGCAAGTCCTCTCTCTTCTTATTATGCTCGTATCGACAGGCAAATTCCTCACTGATCTCGATCTTGTCCAACTTCTCGATGTCATCATCATCAACCTCGAATAGCTTCAACCCCATATTTCATTAGTGTTTACAAAGAGCTTCAAAATAACAACCTTCACCAAACTAACAGCTCTCACCAAAATAACAGCTTTCACAAGAAAAGTACAGAAAGTGAAAATTTACTGTTTTGCCTGCAATTCAAAATATAAACAGAAAGTTAACATTAACATATAATGAAACCTATGGTGTGTTGCATAAAGAAAAACAAATATACTAAAAAAAATGCCAATTTGAATCAACAATATAGTTTAAGAGCTTTCATTTTTATTCAGATTAAACTCATAACCATCAAGTCTTTGGACCATATGAGAAATAATAGGGAAGAGCATGTGAGAGCAAACACCAAGAGGAAAAAAAAATCAGATTTTTGTTCAGTTTAATCACATTTCTCTCTTTTCACCCTTTATATGTATCTGAATTCTATGTTGCTCAGACTCTTCGAAAATATTAATGGGTGTGTATGGGATCCTCCAGAAGTAGTGCATTGGACCCGACACAGGTACGACAGCATAGTTGAAGAGCCCACACAACATAAACGGAATTAGCGTGTGTTATGGAGGGGTAGATTCACAGTACTGTCTTCTCATATACTTCTTTGTAGCAAGTTTCAGAATTTCAGACTGTCATGTTTTGCATAAAAAATCAACAAATACTAAAGAATGTGAATGGAATCAATAATATAGTAAAGCAAATCACATTTTTATTCAGTTTAATCTTATAACCAAAGCCACGTCTTTGAACCATATGAAAAAAATCATATTTTTATTCAGTTATAATCACACTTTTCTATTATGTTAAACACCCTCCACTTCCAATCAAGACATTGTGAGTTCGAGTCACGCACGAGCGGAGCAAAAAGAAAGCAAGGGGAATTCTTCTCTTTTTTGGGGAGAAATCCTTTGATTGCGTACTGAATATAGATCCATGTCTTTCTTGTTCCACTAGCTAAGACCAAATTCTCACATGTCCCTTTCGTTATTACAACCTTCTTTTTTGAAGAGTTTATGTTGTCTCGGTAGGGAATAGTCCAATCTTTTCCAGCACCGGTGCAATATGAAAGAGTCCTTTAGAATTCCTTAGAATACGAATGAGATCAAAAAGACTCTGAGCAAGGTCAGGAGTTTTTGAAGGAAGGATACCAAGGTCCTCTCTAGCATAAAGTATGCATAGATACTACACCCTATTTGTGGAAGTGTGTGTTTTGGAGGGTCGATGCAAAGTAATATCTTGTCAGATTCTTTTTTTGTAGCAGCTTTCATAAATTCATTCTCTTTCTTCCATACAATTTACATAATCAAGTTAAACAAACATAATAAAAGGTTCTTTTCTGGAAATTGTACAAACAAAACAAAATATTATGCAAATTGCAATTTTTTCAGGAGGCGGAAGCTGTAGAGACTCAAATATTTTCGAACAAAATTGAGAGAAATAAGAAGATAAACAAGATTTAGAGAGAGCCTGTGTATACGTATATTATACCTGTGTAGTTGAATTGCCGCAGTCGACAGTGGTGAGGTAGGAGTAGGACACATATATAAAGTATCTCTCCACCTTTGATTAGGCTAGCTCTCGGATTTAGAGCAATGCGGTGCATAAAATATGAGAAAAAGATGCAATCTAAGAAATTCTTTCAATTGAATACGGATTATGTGGAATAAGTTATACTGGTATAAGTTATACTGGTATAAGTTATGCTGAGATTAGTTATATTGAGATTGTTTTTTATTGATTGTTTAGTATATTGTATTACTATGACAATTGCATAATCTGTAATAAGAATGTATAAGTTATACCGGTGCTAATTACCCATCCTCTATAAGATATAAGTCTTTCTGGTGTTAATTTTAATCTTGGGATAACTTATACCTGATTTTCTAACCAAATAAAGTATTAAGGTGGTATTAAATTTTTATACCAGCTCTATATCTTCTTATACCTCATACCAAACGACCCCTAAGAGATGTGATTTAAATAGCCTACCATAATGCAAGCATTAATGACTACTTTCTGTGACGACCCAAAGAGTTATTACCTGTTTCTAATTGAAATCTGTATCTTCGAGGTCTTGAAAACCTCATTTATGGTTGCCTCGATTTGTGTGCACAGTTCGGCCGCGTAGCCGGAAAGTTTAAATATGAAATTATGTGAAAAATGCTAAATTTTGATATTAAAATGAATAAATTTGACTTCGGTCAACATTTTGGGTAAGGACCTGGACCCGTGATTTGACAATCCGGAAGGGTCCGTTGGAAAATATGGGACTCGGGCGTATGCCCGGAATCAAATTCCGCGGTCCCAAGCACGAGAAAGGAATTTTTGAGTAAAATTATTTTCTGAAAATTTCTAAGGAAATGGAAATAAAATCTGATTAGAAAGTGATGGTATCGGGCCCGTATTTTGGTCCGGCGCCCGGTATAGGTCTTATACATGGTTTAAGTACTTTATGTAAAGTTTGGTTAAAACGGACGTCGTTTGACGTGTTTCAGACTTAAAATAGAAAATTTGATGTTTTATGGAATTTGAAAGAATTTATGAATCTTGAGGCTTGATTCGATGTATATGATATTATTTTGGCAATTTGATCGCACGGACAAGTCCGTAAAATATTTTTGAGGTTATGAGTATGTTTGGTTTGGAGCCCTGAGGGCTGGGGTGAGTTTTGGATAGGCCACAGATGCATTTTGAACCTTAGAGAAAATCTGATACGATCAGTTTTGCAATTTTCGCATTTGCGAAGCAGGTCTCCAAAATGCGAGCTCGCAAGTGTGAGCCTGGCATTGCAAATATGAGAAGGATAATCATGCAATTGGGTCGCAAATGCGTTCATTGGGTCCGTAAATGTGAAGTCGAGCCGGTCGCAAATGCGACATTGGGCTCGCAAATGCGAAGTCCGAAATTTTGGGCAGTGTTCGCAAATGTGAACTATTTTCTTGCATTTTTCACACCAGCAGGGTCGGGGTTCGCAATTCACAAATCCCACATATGAGTCCTGTATATTTTACACTTAGCCGAATTTGAAACCATTTTTAACTTCCTTTCAAAACACAAAATTCTTTGGGCGATTTTCCAAAACAAGACTTCTTCCAAGTCAATTGTAAGTTAGTTTTTACTCATTTATTTCAATCGTTAATATCATTTAACATATTTTCAACCTAAAATCAAAGATTTTCATGGGAGAAATTGGGAGTTTTGGGTAGAACCTAGGTTTTTCTAAAACTTGGGGATTTGGACCTCAATTTGAGGTCCGATTTCAAAACAAATCACATATTTGGGTTCGTGGGGGAACGGGTAACCGAAATTTGGTTCAAACCTCGGTTTTGACCATGTGGGCCCGAGGGGCATTTTTGGTCTTTTTGGATAAAACTTTGAAAAAACTCATTTTTCATGCATTGGGGTTGATTCATTTAGTGTTTATTAATATAATTAGGTAATGATGATTAGATACGAGTGAATTCAAGGTGAAATCACGGGGTAAAGCTATAATTGAGGCTTGAGTTGTATTCAAGGCATTGAAGTAAGTGTCTGGTCTAACCTTAACTTGAGGGATTAGGAGTTGAGTCTTATGTGCTAATTGCTCTTTGTTGAGTACGACGTGTAGTCATGGTGACGAGTATCTATACGTTGGTGTCAAGCATGACCGCGAATCCTAAATTGGAAGTTGTTGTGTTCTTAAATGACATCACATATGCCTTAACTAATGATCTACCATGTCGAGCAAAGATTTTTCTATTCTCGTAGATCCTATTTATGATTGAGCATCTTCATTAATCAAACTGAGTTAAGGTTGGTTATAGCTGATTCTTCCTTACGGGGATGATTGTTTCTATATTGTTGTTCCCTTGCCGGGAAGTTATTATGTTAATTTGTTCCCTTGCCGGAATTTCTTGTAATTATGTGATAATATGAAATGAGATCGGGTGGTACGCCTACCACGAGATATGATGAAATAGGAGCGGGTGGTATGCCTATCACAAGATTTGATGAAATGGGAGTGGGTGGTACGCCTACCACGAGATATAGATTGAAATAAGAGCGGTGGTACGCCTACCACGAGGTTTGATGAAATGGGAGTGGGTGCTAACGCCTACCACAAAAATATTGAGAAATGGGACCGGGTTGCACGCCTGCAACGTGATGAGTATTGAAAGTGAAAGTGATTTTTATCTATTCTTATCTATGTTAGCAGCTTAATTGTTGATTTCATTATCAGTTCTTAAGGATATTGTTCATTTTGCTATTCCCAAAGCGTGTTTTCCCCCTCCCTTTTTTACTTGTTTATTTTCGGTTATTTCTTTCGCCGTATATTATATATAATTGCACAAGTTTATCTAGAGTCTGGTCCTAGCCTCGTCACTACCTCGCGGGGGTTAGGTCAGACACTTACCAGCACATGGGTCGGTTGTGATTATGCTACGCTTATGCTCTTTTGCACATATCCAGGTGCCGGAGCAGCATTTGAGCAGCAGCATTAGACCCGGAGCCAACCTTCACAGAGACACTGAGGTAGCCTTGCAGACGTCCGCATGCCGGAGTCTCCTTTATCTTGCTTTTCATTTTGTTATCTCATGTATTTCGAGACAAACAATGTTATATTTCTTTCAAATGGTTGTATTTAATATTCTTAATAGCCCATGAGTAACGTAACACCAGTTCTTGGGTAGAGATATATGACAAGTTCTGCATTATTGTTCAGTTTATTTAATTTAAGTATTCCGCTTTATGTTCATGTTTCCGCTTTCGCCGAGGGTCGAATGGAAACAGCCTCTCTACCCTTTCGGGTAGGGGTAAGGCTCGTCTACATATTACCCTCCCAGACCCCACCTGGTGGGAATATACTGGGTAGTTGTTGTTGTTGTTGTTGTTGTTCATGTTTCCGCTGTTATTAAATTATTTAATATGTGTTGTTGTAATTGATAAAAGGGGGGTTTAAATTAAAGGAGTTAGGAGTTTATGAATGTGGCTTGCCTAGCTTCTACGAGTAGGCGTCATCACAACTCTCGAGGGTGAAAATTTCGGGTCGTGACACTTTCACGCTCGAAACCTTAACCTATGAGTCAAACGAAGACAACTTTACTGTTGTTCTGGGGTTTCAGCTCTCTATATATATATATATATATATATTGTCACGTTTTTACAATTAAAACTTTAATTAGGCTTGTTCCGAGACATCTATAGTAAATTCAAAGTGTATCAATTAAACACATTCGTACTACTTAAAAATACCCAAGCTCGTGTCTATTAATGTGAAAGATTAACCTAAGAAAAAAAGTAGTATGAAAAATAATCTAGGAGAAATATGAAAATGACATATTCCAAGTGTAAATTATGATTTAATTTGCTAGTTATTACACAAATGTATGTATGAGGCGTAATCCAAGGCACAAATATCAAATATGGGTGAGAAACCAAAAAAAAGTAATATACTTGTTATATTAATAGCTTGTTTGGTCAAACTGCAAAAATAAGTTTATTTTCAGAAAATATTTTTTTAATGTACTTTTCTCAAAAGTATTTTTGGTGAGAATCAGTTTGTGTTTGACTAATTAGTTTAAAAAGCACTTTTGAGCAGCAATTAGTGTTTCGCCAAGCTTTAAAAAAACTACTTCTAAGTGTATTTTTCTCAAAAGTGCTTCTCAAAAAAGTATTTTTGAAAATAAGCTACTTTTTTCTATTTCTCCAAAGCTGCTTCTGCTTCTCCTCAAAAGCACTTTTTTTTCTTTCAAAAACTCAACAAAATACCTCAATTTTTTATTAAAAGTGCTTTTGGCAAAAACAAATATTTTTAATCAAAAAAATTTTAGCCAAATAAGCTATAAATATATAAGCAAAATTGTTATATAACAGTTAATTCTAAGTTACACTTAGATGAAATACTTCAATCAAAAACAAAATAGCAAAATATTATTATCTCACATGTATCTTGAAATTATTTTCTCTATTCCTAATACCAAACAACAGCCAGTAAAACTGTTAGGTTTTTTCATTTATAAACACCTAAATTAACACTAGTATTATTTTTTGTATAATCTATGTATATTTTGTAATATATTTTGTGCTCAATATATTGGTGAATTATAAAAAAAACTAACACGGAACAAAAACATCAATATACAAAAGTTAAAATATCAAAAAAAAAAATATTTTTTGGTTTGATATTTCAAATTTTAAGTACAATTCTTCACATATTTTATTTTTTAAAATTACTTAAAATTTAGCTAAATTTTAACCTCCTTTTCCTCCTCCTCCTCTTTAGCTATATTTAATTTCAAGGAATTTTTATATTTTTATCTCATTTATGAAACCTTTTTACCCATGTTTAAGATTTGAGTAAATTACATTTAGTTTACTAAATTACTATTTATATACCATAATTTAAAAAAGGATATAATTAATAGGCATTTATATCAGGTATAATTTTAGGACTCCCCGGTTTCTCTTTCCTTTCAGTTCTACCCCCCTCCCCCCCCCCCCCCCACGTTTTACCTTAACTCCCCCATGTTCTGCGTATGTGAACCTCTTTACAGAATAAAATTTACCCACCTTCTTCATTTTCCTCCATTTGAATTCTTATTCTTCAAAATTCTTTTTCATTTTTAGTCAAGTTTAAGTTAAGCTATGAAGAATATCAAATCTCCCAAAAAATTACCTAAAAACGATAGTAGGTGATATTCCGTCCTTCGATTTGGGTGTTTTAACATCAAAATCACCACAAAAATTCCTAAAATCTACATATGAAATGGAACCTACTAATCAAATTTCATCTCTTAAACAAATTCGTGTCGAGAATAGAACAAAGCATTTGCACGATGTCGATGCTGGAAGCAATGGTACACCAGGCGGCAAACAACTCAAAATAAAGGGTAAAGAGCTTTGTGTAGATGACGATTTTGTGGACTGTGTCCCTAAAATTCCTAGAGTAAAAAAAAACCAAGTTGTCTCCTTCTTCCTCAAAGCAAAAATCAAAGAAACAGTCCAAAAATCACCCCAAAGCGGTTAAAAAAATTTTTGGCGAAGGTAAACATTATTATTTTCCTTTCCAGTTTTGTAGTTTTGTTTTGTATGTCAAAATATCTGTTTTAAGTGTTTTGATAAATTGTAGATTAGTTGTCTTAATTTTGTAGGCTATTTTGTAGATGTGATGTTTTACAGTTTATAATTGTAGGTATTTTGTAGTTGTCTTGTATTTATATTGTTGTTACATTTTAAATGTCGAAAGAGAGATGTATTTACTTTCTTCTTCCTGCATTTTTTTGATACTTTTTATATTTTTATATTTTTGGTGTATTTCAAAAATATAGTGACAAATAGATCTTGGGTAAATGATGAGGATGCAGTCAAGTTGTACATTCTTTATCTTTTGGAATTTTTTATTTTCCATTCTGACAAAGACCATGTGTCTTTTATAGACAACTTTAGGTTCTATTTGGTAGAGTCTGGTCAGTTTGAGTCATACCCATGGGGCACTAAATCTTTCAATCTTCGACATCCTTTCATTAAATTCATCTAGAGTGTATGCCCCTGCTGTAGCAAAGTACAATTCATGTAATTGTTGATGACCCTTCTTAAATTTTGACCTTATATTTCTTCAAATATGCCACATACAAGAGTAGTGTGGTATGCCCGGATAGACAATTAGTATTGCATTCATTATACTCTCATTCATATCCGAAACAACACACATTGAAGGTCTTTCACCATATGTCTCATTGGATTGCTCAAAGAACCACTTTCAGGATGCGTCATTTTCAGAATCAACCACAACATATGCCAAGGGTAATATAGTACCTATATTATCTATTCATAATATATTAGTTGGAAGATTTGCAGATGTATATAAAAATATAAATACACAACAACTACTTTATCATATTTTTCTGTAATATCTACAAAATAACTACAAAATTACTACAATGTATCTACATTTTATACACCGCCTACAAGATAACTAATTTTTTTATAGTTCTTACCTGTTGCATCGATGGTGCTTGTTGTCAGCATAATCTCCCTGTAGGCTGACTTTAAGAATGTCTCATCAACCACTAGTACTAGCCTACAATGTTGCCAACCACTTATTGATGTACAAAGAGCAACAAATGCGTATAAGAAGCATCCATCTGCTGTCTTCTTCAATTTAAAATCCGAACCAGGATAAGTCTCCTCAAGAATATAAAAATATTTGGGTAATTTGCTGTAGGAGTCAGCCGGATTCCAGCTCAAAAACTATAAAGCCTTTTCCTTTGCTCTCCATGCTTGCATGTACCATAGGTTCACTCCGTCTTCTGCTAACGTGTCAGTTTGTATGTCCTTTGGTATGTAGACAGTCTTTGGATCACAATACTTTGGAATGACCATACTACCAACTACAGCTGCAGTACGTTTGCGCTGTATGAATGTTTCGCCATTAAGGAGCATGTGCGTTGTCTGTTGACTCCTTATCTTGCACATTACGTAATCTTTAATTGACGTTGCCTTGAAGTGCCATTTACAGTTTTCAACAATGCATACAAGCCAATAACTACAAAAATAATACAATATCTAACATAGATTATAATTGTAGGTGCAACAAAATGATTATTTTAAATAAAAGTAATATAAACAACAATTTAACTCCAATTTATCTACATTTAGAAAACACATAACTCGAATAAAACACTGCTTAAAATGATCTTTTCTCCATACCTTCTATAACTAGATCTTTTAACTCTGAACTGGACCTTGTGCACCACAGAAAAGTGCTTCATTGCAACAGCGATAGTTTGCTTGTCCCGATACACTTGTCCTTTTTCAATATCAGTTTGCGTATATTCTTTTATAATTTCACTTTGATATTCCTCTATATCCGGAGATGATGGCATATTAAGTAACTTTAGGGTTCCAGACGAACCTGCATCAAAATAAAGATAAACAATGTCATTATAATTTTGTAGAATCTTTGTAGATAGTTTGTAGATATAGTGAAAAATTATAGTTATCTATTGTAAGATGTAAGACATTGTAGTTACATTATAGTAAAATTGTTGATATCTGAAAATAATACTGCTTAACTCTTTAATTGAACGAAATTGCATTCTAATTGTAGATAAATATAGTAAATTTGTAGATAATATCGTAAAACTATAATTCTAAGCGATTTCGAACTACACAAACTGCACTTGTGTTATCGTTGGTGATTGCGAATTCCATATTTAAAACTCGTACACTTATATATAACAGATATGAACCTAAGATTTTATTCTTATTTTTGGCCTCCATATACACAAGAACCCCCGTATCATTCCTAATCTCCATTGGGGGACAATTGTCGTTCACGTTTTATTTGATTTCTACATTTTTTTCTGTAGTATCAATTGATAGTTATTCTGCAATTGTAGAAATCAGGATACTGTAGCTTGCATTCTCATCTACCACAATGGTATCAACTTAAAAATCTCTAAACCTATCATAGTTATCTCAATTACCATTAAATTATAGTATGATTGCGATTTTGGACATGATTTGTTGTTGTTGTTGTTGATGTTCTTTTGAATTTCTATATTGAGAGAAGAAAAGATGAAGAACAAATATATATGATCGACAATTTGAGAGAAGAAACAACAAAGAACATAATTTATCAACTTTGCATTGTTGAATCTCGAAAATTTGAATTCAATTCGTCAAAGCTGTTAGTAGTTGAATCTGTTCGTTCTTTTTCTTTCGAAATTTGAATTGTAGTTCTAGAAAAAATACAGAGATTTGAATTTTTCTTTCCCGTTTAAAAATTAAATTTAATGTAGAATAAATTAATCCCAGGATTCTCTCTTCTTATTTTAGCACGTTTTGAATATTCTGCCCTTTTAATATCTAATAAACGAATAGTATACAATTTGTACGAAAAATGTGAACTGGACAGGTAATTTACATACTATGTACATTTTTGATAATAAAATTTCGTATATGATATAGGAAAAAAAAAATCTCTAATTTCAAACCCGAAGGTCTGAAATTTGAATTTAAACTTTAGCCCTTTTGAAACTTCAAAAGTGACTAAATTTTAAATACTTTATAAATGCCATGCTTTAAATATCTGTCCTAAAAGTTTTTATTTTTGTCACTCGCCTTTCATCAATTGTCTACTAATTAAAGACAGCCGACGATCATTGTTTAGCACAGCACTATGCCCAAGCTTTTCTCCATTCGTCGACCCTTTAAACTAGTTTCTGCTACTTCCTTCAAATCCTTCAATTCAACTCCATTTCTACACCAACAAGAACAAATCAGTACTACTAAAATCAATGAGAAAAATTCCACAAATTCCTCATCCGAAAATCTTGAAGAACAACTTCGTAAACTCCGAATTTTGCTACAACAACATCGTACTGAAACTGCAAAGTCAATCTTGGCTACCCTTATTCACAAAAACTCAGTTTCACAACTCTATACTCTTTTTTCACCTTCCCCAATAAAACCCATTTTTTCGAACTTGTTATTATCACTTTATTCAGAGTCAAAACTCATCAATGAAGCTAAAGAACTTTACTTTATGATAAGGGAAGATAAAAAATTTCCATCTTTATCAGCTTTTAATGTTTTTCTTGAATCTTTGAATAGTTTGAGACATTACAAAGTGACCCTTGAAGTTTTTGATGATGTAGTGAGTTGGGGTATAAGGGTTGATAGGTTTAGTTATGGTAAAGCTATACAATCAGCTGTGAAAATTGGGGATTTAGGTAAAGCTATGGAGCTGTTGAATTGTATGAGAAATGATAAGTTGAGTTTAAATGAGTTTGTGTATAATGTAGTGATGGGTGGGTTGTGTAAAGAGAGGAGAGTTGGGGAAGCGCGGAAACTGTTTGATGAAATGCTTGAGAGAAGAGTCGCACCGAGTAAGGTGACTTATAATATTCTTATGGATGGGTATTGTAAAACGGGGAAGTTGGAAGAGGCTTTTAAGTTGAGAGAAAACATGAAGAATGATAATGTGGAACCGAATGTTGTGACGTTTAATACATTGCTTAGTGGACTCTGTAAGTTGGGGAAGATGGAGGAAGCTGATCGTATTGTGGAGGAAATGAAGGGTTATGGATTTGTACCTGATGGGTTTACTTATAGTATACTTATCAATGGGCATTCACGACGTGATGATGTTAGTTCTTCGTTGGCGTTGTATGAAGAAGCGGTTAAGAAAGGGGTACATATGAATGAGTACACAAGTAGCGTTTTGTTGAATGGCTTGTGCAAGAAAAGGAAGACAAATAAGGCTGCAGAGATTTTGAAGAAGTTGATGGAAAATGGGCTTACTCCTACTGAGATGTTGTTTAATACCATTTTGAGTGGCTATTGCAAAGAAGGAAACATGGAGAAGGCTTATTCAACTATTGACGAAATGGAAATTTCTGGGGTGAAGCCAAGCTGCATCACATTTAATACTCTGATCACGAAATTCTGTGAATTGGGTATGATGGATGAGGCAAAAGAATGGTTAAGGAAAATGCTTCAGAAGCCAGTTTCCCCTAATGTACAGACATATAACATCTTAATTGATGGATACGGGCGCAAATGGGAATTCACGAGGTGTTTTGAGATTCTTGAGGAGATGGAAGATAATGGATTGAAGCCTAATGTAATTACATATGGTTCGCTAATCAATTCTTTGTGCAAGGATGGTAGGCTGCTTGAAGCTGATGTAGTCCTTAATGATATGATCAGTAGAGGGGTTAAACCAAATGCACAGGTCTATAATATGCTTATAGATGGACATTGTATGAGAGGAACGATGAGTAATGCTTTTGTATGTTTCGAGAAGATGGTAGAAAGTGATATAGAAACAACACTGGTTACATACAATACTCTGTTAAATGGGCTTTGCAAAAAGGGTATGATCAAAGAAGCCGAGGATTTGGTTGTGCATATTCTACTCAAAGGTTTAAATCCAGATGTTATCACGTACAATTCTTTAATCTCTATGTATTCAGATGCAGGGGACACTGGAAAGTGTTTCCAAATGTATGAGAAAATGAAAACCTCTGGCATAAAACCTACAATGAACACAATTCATCCTCTAATTAGAGTCTGCAAAAAGGAAAAGAGTGAACTGCTGCTGATCGACAAAATTGTTCAAGAAATGGCCGAGATGGATCTTTCACCCGACCGAGTGGTATATAACGAGCTCATCCATTGGTATGCGCTGCATGGGGAGGTTCAAAAGTCACTTGCCATGCACATAGAGATGGTGGAACGAGGAATTCCTTCTGACAAGAAGACGTACAATAGCTTGGTTATGGTGCATTTGAAAGAGGGAAAATGTGAAGAAGCAAAGAATATTATTGATCAGATGAAGGCTAACAATATTGTTCCCAATGATGAAACTTATAATATTCTGATAGAAGGGCATTGCAAACTTAAAGATTTTCTTGGCGCATACATGTGGTACAGAGTGATGCTTGACAATGGTCTTCTCCCGGTAGCCAATATCTGTAATGAGCTAGTATCTGGCCTTAGAGAGGAAGGAAGATTGCAAGAGGCACAAATTATATGCTCAGAAATGAGTTCTAAAGGAATTGAAGAGTGCAATACCAATGAGGATCTTTCTGCTGTTGGGAGAGCGTAGGACAAAAAAGACATTGTCCTCCAGCTCTTCAGTTAAAAACGTCGTCAGAAAATGTAAAGCTTGTAATATATTCAAGAATCTGTGTATTCTTGTAATTTATTTCCTCATTGATACTCATTAACATATGTATTCTCGATACTGGATGAGATGAATTTCATAGTTGTATAAGTTCTTCATGTCAAATTCAACCTTATCATTGTCTTTTCTGAGATATCTCTATTTTTTTCTCCCATTCATTGTCTTCCGAAATTACTTTTGGATCCTGTGGAAATTAATTGAAGTATTTATTAGATGTTTTACATAACAATAAGAGAATCTCTGTCATGAAGAGAAGTTATACTAAATCAAAAGTTTATTTAGTATATGCGCAAGTCCGAAGCAGGACACAGTCATCTTGACTCAAAAACCAAGTGATATGCAGTCTGGCTCTGAATGTGTTGGCGAGAAAGATGAGGAAGTATCAGATCAGCATGAAGAGCTGGGTAAAGTTGCCGAAGATTCAACTGACAATGTTGATGGCCCTGTGGATCTTTACGCCAGAGGTGCTGCATGGCGACAAAGATTATCGTGGACACAGTTGGTTCGTGACACCACCAGTTCTTTTAGCATTTCACAGGTTTTTCCTGGTGTAAGCTATCCAAAATCAGAGTTGGCAGTGATGGGAGAGACTGTAAAGGTTCTAAAATGTAGCAGCACAGGTAAAAGCAATTTCCAAGATACTTCTACATCTGAGGAAGGGACCAAAGCTGATTCTCTGAGTGTCCCTGGAACTAGCAGTGGGGGTACCATAGTAGAGGAGCAGAAGAATGTTCATCTCAGTAAAGAGCTTCCACATCTGGATAATTATCAGCAGAAGGGAGAAGTAATGAATGAAGCCTTGGCTCCAACTCCTGAAAAGAAACACCTATCTGCACCAAAACAAGCATTTGTAGGAGATACTAGCTTCAGTGATACTTGTTCTTTCACGAGGAGTGTTGCTTCAATGAAAGAGTGGACAAAAACAAAAGCAGCACTGAGTGGGTCAGTCAAGAAGAAGGCTAACGAGAAAAACTAGTGGAGATTTCAGAATAGCTTCTTGTAAGATGTGACTGCTTCAAGTTACGTCGACGATGCATTAGGTGCGTAATTCGAATTTCAAGTCAGCTGTTCTATTCTTGAAGCTACAGTTTTCCATTTCAAGTTTATATATGGATGTTCTTTTGTCTGTAGCCTGTGTTGCATTGTAGTATGCTTGTGGAAAGTTATAAAGAGAAGATGCCGTGTATTTCGAAAAGCAGATATATCAAGATATTAGAGCGTTTGGTAAATGATTGTTCCTTTGGCACCAGTCTTATGAAGGCTGCATGCAAAAAGTCATTGCGGGTGCTAAATTGTGGCAGCTCTTATAATATGTCAAGCGAAGTACTAAATACCATTTTTTTATGAGATTCCTTTGATTCTTGTCACATGCCTAAAACAAAGAATATACAGATTTTGGTTGTTGATCTCAAACTTTTATTTGAGTAGAAAGAGCAGAAATTTTGAGAAGCCGTCAAATGACTTTGGATCGAAGAGACTGCAGAACTCTGTCCTGTATAGCCATCTCGGGAAGGCAATGTTTTTTTTTCACATTGGATGAATTTTCTTTTTTTTGAGAAATGTTGGATGAATAATTCTTGAGCAAACAAAATGTTTAAGACTTGAGAAAAGACTAGTAACAACTGAACCGTCTCACCTGAATGCCAAAACTGTTGAATTTGTGTAATCCCACTTTGTTTTTGTTTTTTTATTATTTAAATTTATAAAATTTGTGTAGTCACTTAATTATAACTTTAGTACATTCTGTCATGTGTGAGCCTGATCTTTTTTCATTTGCAAACACATGATTTTTTTATTTTTTATTTTTGGATAAAGGGTGATTGTGAGACTCCAATTGATGGTTGTGACTTGTGAGTCTTGATATCAGGAGCTCTACGTAAAATATTCTTATTTGGGGTGTGACGGTGACGAGGGAGGAATAGGTGTGCCTAAGTGATATGTGGTTGATTGTTTATTAGTTATTACTAGGATTGTTTTTTTTTATTAGTGAGGGATCGTGGTGAAATCATAGATCGCCTATGTGTTACCTAGAAATCGCCTATGTATTATTTATGATCGCCTAAGTGACCTTTGATTGATCGTTCATCAGCTGCACGATAAATTGCAACACAATAAATGGCACCGGACACAAAAATAGCATAAATTGCACCTAAAAAGCCAACTAAACACCAAATTAATAGAACGGTTAAGGGTCAAATATATCCTTGTACTATTCAAAATATGTCATATTTATCCTCCGTTTGAATTCTTTAACAAATATGTCCCCACCGTTATACATTAGGGCCATATATATCCCTCCACCGTTAAAACACTTTCCATATATTTAAATTACGGTTAAGGTCAAATATATCCTTGTACTATTAAAAATAGGCCATATTTATCCTCCGTTTGAATTTTTTATCAAATATGTCCCCACCGTTATATTTTTATCAAAACACCCTCCCATATATTTTTAGTAGCACGTGGCATCTTATGATTGGACTAGACGCCCCCCCCCCCCACTCCTTTAATTAAACCCGCCCCGACCCAATGAAATTTAGTTTTCTTCTCCGTTCAATCCCTTCAATATGCTTATGCTTCTGCAAAATGCATGCTTCTTTGCTATATGATGAAAAGATTTTTTGAAGGTGCCTTAAAAAGTAGGGAGTGATAACAATCCTGTGCCATAAATATGAGATGGACCGAAAAAAAAGAAGAAACTGAGTTTGTTATTTACTAAATGGGTAGTTTTTGTCTGGTTCATTGCATAACTTATGTAGTACAACACCATATTGATTTCTAAACTATTATCCATTTGAATGCTTATCGGATACTAGTACTACTATTGCTATTCTATTTTTTTCCTTTATAATTCATGTACTTGCAGCTATACGATATGCGAGAAATTTTGTAAGTCTAGAAGTCAAAAACTTAACAGACCGCAACTCTACATGAAGATGCCAATTTGGAAAAAGAAAAGTACAAAATAAAAGAAAGCTAGCACAGAAATATAGTTTCATACTTCCATATGCAGCTTCATGGGTTGGGAGTGAGATTCACCAGATATCATTAGAAGAATAATAATTATGTTTTCAATATAGAAATAGTACTCTCATAGCGTTAAAGAGTGACCGCGCAACATTCAAGATTGGACATTTTATTCATTGATGCATGTAACTAATATCCAACAATTAGCATACATTTTCGTCTTATCCGATTTTGAGGGTCATTTTCATGAGCCAAGTTATATAGCTATAATTTTATATAAAAATAGAGTTTTAGCCTTTGTATTATTGGGCCCATGCTAACATGGGCCATCACTATCTAGTATTAAAGGGATTGAAGGGAGAAGAAGACTAAATTTCATTGAATAGGGGCGGGTTTAATTAAAGGAGTGGGGCGGGTCGTTTAGTCCAATCATAAGATGACACGTGCTACTAAAAATATATGGGAGGGTGTTTTGATAAAAATATAACGGTGGGGACATATTTGATAAAATATTCAAAAGAAGGATAAATATGACCTATTTTTAATAGTACAAGGATATATTTGACCCTTAACCGTAATTTAAATATATTGGAGAGTGTTTTAACGGCTGAGGGATATATATGGCCCTAATGTATAACGGTGGGGACATATTTGATAAAGAATTCAAACGGAGGATAAATATGACCTATTTTGAATAGTACAAGAATATATTTGACCCTTAACCGTTAATAGAAACTACATAACCTGATTAGCTTTAGCGTTCTTAGTAAAGTAACTAAGGTTAATAAGCTTGGATTGAACTTGTAGTTGATTTGCTTAGCGGTTCTGCTAATATAATGTTATACTGAAACTGTTCAAATCGTATAAGATGGTGATAAGCAGTAGTTTATATAGTGTCATGTATTTATGCATTACGGGAACTTTACTCTTCAGTTTTTTTTCCTGATTGAATGCAACAGTGGTCAAATGAGGAGGTCAAAAATATCGTAGCATGTATAAAGCCGAGCAGTTGATGAACTTTGGAGATCTGTATTTCAGCGATAAGGTTAGGCAGTTCAGAATCAATATGTTTGCTTGTTGTCATTTTGATTCAAATGGAGGGCATTTTCATTTTCTGGTTCCACGATGTGTCCATGGATCACCAATTTTCTTCTAATGCTGAGTAGACAGCAATAGTGGCCAAAGAGCTAGAAGCTTTTGATTCTCTATTCCGGTAATACTTTTTTTGCAAAATCATATATTTTGTTATATGGAGTCTTAATTAAGTTTATGCATTGAACAGACAATTGGCTCCATTCCTACTGGCTTCCATAGGAAGAAAAAAAAAGGAATTTTGCCGAATGAAGAACAAAATCGAATGTTTTTGTTTGTTGAATTTCGATATCGTGAAGACCTTATGTGCTAATCTTTGCAAAATGACTCTTTAGCATGCAGCTTTATAGTACCATTGGTGCTCTGCTCTTATCTTATTCTTCTTTTGATGGTTTTAGTGGACTTTGCCAGTCTTTCCAAGTATGATCGAAACAGTTTTCATTTTAAGACCTTTATCTTCTTAACTAATTGTTAGTACTGCCTTCTTTTTTTTCCAAAACCGCGCAGCTTGGTTTTTGGGTGGGAAATGCTATATATGCTTAACATGATTACATAAGGAAGAGGACTGGTTGTGTATTAATACCTCAAGCACTGGTTCTTGGGATGTCAGAAGTTGATAAAATTCCTTCCTTTTATATTCATGAATTCAAGAAACTCATTAGCACGGTGACCGTGGTAAAAGAAATTGAAATGGCAAATTGAATTCTTATTTACTTATCTAAATCTTGGTTGGAATTAATTCCAAACTACTCATTTAGATTGGTAACAATGGCAACAAATCGGAGTTGGAAGGAAGTATCATTATTTGTGACTTTTGACTTATAATTCAGGAATGCATGTGCTATAGGCAAGGAGTGTATGTATGGATAAACTTGCAGGTGACATTCTATTCTATCCAGATTCTGTAGAAGTTAGAACAAACTCTAGAAACGTTCTCGGGAGGTTCAGGCCCCAAAAACTGCTATGGTTGATCAAGTGAAATCTCCAGGGGGAAATGTTGTTCTTGCTGTGATTGTTCTAAGAAGAGATCGAGAAGCCTGAAATTGATTACTACTTCTAAGATCATCCTATGTATTCTGTTTGCATTCTGTTTTAATGATACTTAGACAGTTTGAAGGCAACATGTGATTCGACATGTAATCATCTACTGCAAAGATACATTGAGTTAAAAACTATTTGTTTGACTGTTCAGGTTTCAACCCTTCCAAAGCCGAGGGTTTATTGAAAATAGCCTCTCTACCTGCATTAGGCATGACTAAGGTGTGCGTACAGACTACCCTCCCCAGACCCCACATGTTGGGATCATACTGGGATTGTTTGTTAGACATAGTTTGTATATGTGGGGGTTTCCCACATCAGTGACTTTAAGTCATTTTTTAGACCTTAAAATGCTAAGTCCACTAAGTCATATAGAATGAGTGTTTGACATACTTCTAACTGTATATATATATGACTTGGACTTGGGCCGGGTCGGACTTTTAAATAAAGATTTATTTTTGTATTTATTTTTTGGAGCAGTTTCTGATTATTTAAATTCGAATTCCAAATTTGAATTTAAATAGAGCAGGCATAATTGTTCGTATAGGAGTGTGACTTTTCATAAAAGTCTTCTCTTAAATTCTATAAATACAAGGAGATTCCAAGAGCAGCATAATTCAATTTGCAAGTGTAAATCTGGCTTTATTGTATCCTGACGGAGAATTACTTGTGATCACCTAAAGAATATACGGGCAATATCTCTTGAAAGATAGTGATCTTTCACGCCTTAAAGCTATACTTTCTTTTAATTTTCTGTAATTTTTCTAACAATTTTCAAGAGATATTCTGCTATGGAGAAGTTTATGTCTGTTGTAGAGAACCCAAAAGAGTTCATCAAACTACATCGATTTGATGGATCGAGCTTCACTCACTGGAAGGACAAGATGATCTTCTTGCTTACTGCTCTAAAGATATTTCATATCCTTAATCCAATGTTGCCTGCAATGTCAGAGCCCACCAAAGAATATTCAGAAGATACCAAAGTAGAGAGGAAGAAACGCCAAGATGATGAACTGCTCTTTCGAGGACACATTTTGAACATTTTGACAGATCGACTTTATGATTTGTACTCCAATCTGAAATCACCAAGAGAAATCTAGACAACATTGCATACCGCATATGAAATGAAAAGCGAGGTATTAATAAATTTCTGTCTTTACAATACTTTGAATTTAAAATGGCTAAGCAAATCCCATTATGGATCAGATTCATGAACTACAAATCTTAGTTTCAAAACTAAGTGATCTTAAAGTTAAAGTTTCGGATGCACTTCAGATAGGTGCCATACTCTCAAAACTGCCTTCTTCCTGGAATGACTATAGAAAGAAAATCTTGCATTCTTATGATAAATTAATAGTGGATCAATTTCGAACTCACCTTCAAATGGAAAGTGAAACTTGTGCTCGTGACGCTATAGTCCAACGTTCAAGTTCTACTGTTAATTTTGTTAGTCAAAATGATACAGTAAATGAAAATAAAATCTGAAAGTTTCTAACAAGCCTCGTTTTAAGAAACGAAATGATTTGAAGTGTCATCATTGTGGGAAGAAAGGACACACGATTCGTGACTGCAGGTTTAAGAAAGCAGGAATTAACTTCAACCTTGAGAATTTCGGAAATTCTGGAAATTTCGGAAATTCTAGAAATTCAAGAAAATCTGGGAAAGCAAACATGGTGGAGAGTTCTTCTCAAGGCTTGGTTGCAATGGTTTCTGTAGTACCATTGTAAGGCCTCGGAAAAATTGGGGATTTAGACATCAATTTGAGGTCCGATTTTAAAATAAATCATCGATATGGATTCGTGGGGAATGGGTAACCGGGTTTTGATTCGAACCTCGAGTTTTGACCACGTGAGCCCGGGGACGTTTTTGGAATTTTTGGGCAAAAGTTTTGGAAATCCATTTTTATGCATTCAAATTGATTCACTTAGCATTTGTTGATGTATTTAAGTAATTTGTGACTAGATTTGAGCGAATTGGTGGTAGAATCGAGCGGTAAAGCTATAATTGAAGCTTGAGTTGAGTTCAAAACATCGAGGTAAGTATTCAGTTTAACCCTAGCTTGAAGGATTAGGAGTTGAGTTGTATTTTCTACTTGTTTGTGTTGCGTAAGACGTATGGTCATGGTGACAAGTATCTATATGTTGGTGTCGGGCATGACCGTGGGTCTTAAATTGATAGTTGTGAATTCTTAATTGATCCTATAAAAGCCTTGATTGATGATCCTTGATACTGAGTATTACTTACAACTGTGCGAGTAGAAATTAAATGGAATTGGTTATAGCTGACTCCCCCTTCACGGGACATTTGGATTGTCGTTATTGTTTTCCCTTGCCGGGAAGTTATTACATTGTCTTGTTCTTTTGCCGGGATTATTTTGTGTATTGTGTTGGAAGTAATGGGATCGGGTGGTACGCCTACCACAAGATATTGATGAAATGAGATCGGTGGTACGCCTACCAAGAGATATTGATGAAATGGGACCGGGTGGTATGCCTACCACAATATATTGATGAAATGGGATCGGGTGGTACGCCTACCACAAGATATTGATGAAATGGGATCGGGTGGTACGCCGACCACAAGATATTGACGAAATGAGATCGGGTGGTATGCCAAACACAAGATATTGATTGAACTAGGATCGTGGTACGCCTACCACGAGATATTGATTGAAATGGGAGTGGGTGGTACGCCTACCACGGGTTATGATGAAATGAGAGCGGGTGGTACGCCTCCACGAGTTATTATGAAATGGGAGCAGGTGGTACACCTACCACGAGAAATTGAGAAATAGGATCGGATTGCACGCCTGCAACGAGATAAGCATTTAAAGTGAATTTATCTCTTCTTATTCGTGTTAGTAGCTTTATAGTTGGTTTCTTTGTCAAGTCTGAGAATTTTGTTCATTTTTGCTATCCCTAGAGCATGTTTCCCTTCCCCAATTTTACTTATTTATTTCATGTTGTTTCCTTCACTATATATTATGTAACTGCATAGGTTTTTCTGGAGTCTGGTCCTATCCTCGTCACTTTCGCCGGGGTTAGGCCAGACACTTACCAGCACATAGGATCGGTTGTGCTGATGCTACACTTTACACTTATGTGCAGATATCGAAGCAATTTTTGAGCAGCAACAGTATGCTTGGAGCCAGCCTTCAGTCCACTGAGACACCGAGGTAGCCTTGCAGGCGTCCGCAGGTCCGGCATCTCCTCTATCCTTTATTTTGTCTGCATCTCGTTGTATTCGAAACAAATAGTTTATGTTCTCTTCAGGCGTTTGTATTTAGTATTCTTAGCAGTTCATGAGTATTGTGACACCAGTCTTGGGTAGAGGATTTTGTGAACTGTCCGCATATCTATTCAGTTCTTATATATCAAGACTTCCGCTTAATTATTTGAATATCGTTGCTTTTGTATTACTGCCGTAATTTATTGAAACAGATTAGATTATTAATGGAAAAGAAATTAAAATTTGGCTTGCCTAGTTCCCATTAGTAGGCGCCATCACGACTCCCGAGGGTGAGAAATTCGGGTCGTGGCAAGTTGGTATCAGAACACTAGGTTACATAGGTCTCACAACTCACAGACAAACTTAGTAGAGTCTGAGGGATCGGTAAAGAGACATCTGTATTTATCCCCTAGAGGCTACAGAGTTAGGAAAACTTCACATTTGTTCTTTCTTGTCGTGCGATTCTGTCTCTCAAATACCGATTGTCTATCTACTATGTTCTTTCGTAGATGGAGAGAACACGCGCTTCCTCATCTTCTGATCAACAGTCCGAGCCCCATGCAACCCCCAGGGGAAGAGGGCAAGCTGAGGCCGTGCTAAAGGCCGAGGTAGGGGCAGAGCTCAGCCCCGAGTAGCAGCACCAGTGGCAGAGCCTCAGGTTGACTTCGACGAGGAGGTACCGGCCCCAGCTCCAGCAGTTCCAATGGGCCCAGCTCAGCTCCCTGAGGGATTTATTGCTACCCCAGTTCATCAGGACTCTTTGGTCTGATTGGTGGGTCATATGGAGAGTGTTACCTGAGCGAATTTGCTTCCTGTAGCACCAGCCGTCTCTCAGGCTGGATGAGAGGCCCAAACTCCTGCTACTCATACTCCGGAGTAGGTAGCTCCCTAGGTTCAGATTCTAGTGGTTCATCCAGTTATGGGAGTTCAGCCGGGAGTGGTTGTTCAGATTTGCGGTGCAACGGCTATGTTCGCAGATACTTTGTGGAGGTTGGATAGGTTCACCAAGCTCCTTACTACTACCTTCAGCGGTGCACCCACCGAGGACCCTCAGGATTATTTGGACAGCTGACACGAGGTTCTTCGGAACAAGGGTATTGTTGAGTCCAATGGAGTTGATTTCGCTGCATTTCGCCTATCTGGATCCGCCAAGACTTGGTGGAGGGATTTGTGTTTAGCTAGACCAGCAGGGTCTCCAGCCTTGACCTGGGAGCAGTTCACGCATGTATTCCTGGAGAAGTTTCTCCCTATTGCTCAGCGAGAGGCCTATCGGAGGCAGTTCGAGCGTCTCCATCAGGGATCTATAACAGTCACCAGTAAGAGACCAGGTTTATCGAGCTGGCACGCCATGCCATTGTTATACTCCCCACTGAAAGTGAGAGAGTGAGACGGTTTATTGATGGACTCATCCAGCCTATTCGTCTCTAGATGGCCATAGAGGCGGGGAGTCATATTACTTTTCAGGAGGCGACCAATGTGGCCCGGAGGATTGAGATGGTATTGTTACAGGGGAATGGTCACAGGGCAGATAAGAGGTACCGACAGTTAGGCTGATTCAGTGGTGCTTCATACGGAGGTAGAGATTCGCACGATAGGGGTCATCCTCCTAGGCTCTTCCAGTCAGCACTCCAGGTTTCTCATGGCACTTCAGGTGGTCGTGGTTCTCAGCCGCATTATTCTGATTAGCAGCCTTAGATTACACTATCAGCACCTATTAGTGCACCACTGCTTCAGAGTTTCCAAGGCCGCCAGTACCAACAACCAAGAGCTTGTTTTACTTGTGGTGACACGAGGCACATTGCTAGGTATTTTCCTCGAGCTTCGAGAGGTTCTTCACAGCAGGATTCTGAGCCATGGTACAGGCACCAGATGCTCCACAGCCTGCCCAGCCGGCTGCAGGTGAAGGTAAAGGTGCTAGAGGTGGAGCTCAGGCCGCTAGGGGTGGAAGCCAGCCAACAGGCGACCGTCCTAGAGATGTGGTTCAGGGAGGTGGGGCCCAGCCCGGTGTTATGCTCTTCCAGCCAAACCAAAGGCTGAGTCCTCAGATGTAGTCATTAAAGGTACTATTCTGGTTTGTGATAGAGATGCTTCAGTGCTATTTGATCTAGGGTGTACGTATTCGTATGTGTCATCTTATTTTGCACCGTATCGGGTCATGCCTAGTGATGCATTGAGTATTCATGTTTATGTGTCTACACCGGTGGGTGATTCTATTTTGGTCGACCAAGTTCATCGTTCCTGCGTTGTAGTGATTAGGGGTCTTGAGACCCGTGTTGATTTGTTGCTTCTAGACATGGTCGACTTTGATGACATATTAGGGATGGAATGGTTGTCCCCGTATCATGCTATCTTGGATTACCATGCCAAGACCGTGACCTTAGCATTACCAGATTTGCCCCGTTTAGAGTGTAGAAGGACTCTTGGTCATTCCACTCGTAGTGTTAACTCATATGTGAAGGATCGACGTATGGTCGAGAAGGGGTGCTTGGCTAATTTGGCTTATGTCCGTGATTCCAGTTCTGAGGTCCCCTCTATTGATTCTGGTCCATTGTTCAAGAGTTCCCGGAAGTGTTCCCTTCAGAATTGTTGGGTATGCCACCCAACAGGGATATTGACGTTTGCATTGATGTAGCTCCGGGCACTTATCCTATTTCTATCCCGCCATATCGTG
The DNA here is from genome assembly GCA_034376525.1 of Nicotiana benthamiana. Lineage (NCBI taxonomy): Eukaryota > Viridiplantae > Streptophyta > Magnoliopsida > Solanales > Solanaceae > Nicotiana > Nicotiana benthamiana. The sequence goes on along the minus strand of CM067341.1, from coordinate 18,449,152 downwards.
TGGCCCCGCCTGAGTTGAAAGAGTTAAAAGATCAGTTGCAGGACTTGTTGGAGAAGGGCTTCATTAGGCCCAGTGTACCGCCTTGGGGTGCGCCAGTGTTGTTCATCAAGAAGAATGATGGGTCAATGAGTATGTGTATTAATTATAGGCAATTGAACAAGGTAATGATCAAGAATAAGTATCCACTGCCGAGGATTAATGATTTGTTTGATCACCTTCAGGGTGCTAGGGTATTTTCCAAGCTTGCGGTCTAGCTACCATCAGTTGAGGATTAGGTCATCCGATGTCCCTAAGCTAGCTTTTCGCACTCGGTATCGGCATTATGAGTTCTTGGTCATGTCATTTGGGTTGACCAATTCCCCAAAACATTTATGGAGTTGATGAACCGAGTGTTCAAGCCTTATTTGGACATGTTCGTGATAGTCTTTATTGATGATATTTTGGTATACTCCCACAGCCAGGAAGAGCACGAGCAGCACCTTAGAGTGGTTCTTCAGACTCTGAGGTATAGTCAGTTATATGCCAAGTTCTCCAAGTGTGAGTTCTAGTTGAGTTCAGTAGCATTTCTAGGTCACGTTGTATCAGTAAAGGGTATTTAGGTGGACCCGAAGAAGATTGAGGCAGTCAAGAACTGCCCTAGACAAGCATCAGTTACAGAGATTCTGAGTTTCTTGGGATTGGCGGGTTACTATCGTCGGTTCGTGGAGGGTTTTCGTCTATTGCAGCCCAATGACCAGGTTAACCCAGAAGGGTGCCCAGTTCAGATGGTCAGACGAGTGTGAGACGAGCTTTCAGAAGCTCAAGACGGCTTTGACTACGGCATCGTGTGTTGGTTTTGCCCACAGGATCAGAGCCTTACATGGTATATTGTGATGCTTCCCGTATGGGGCTTGGTGCAGTGTTGATACAGGATGACAAGGTTATTGCATATGCTTCGAGGCAGTTGAAGAACCATGAGAAGAACTATCCAGTACATGATTTGGAGTTGGCAGCAATTGTTCACGTGCTGAAAATTTGGAGGCATTATCCGTATGGCGTGGCATGTGAGGTGTTCACTGATCACAAAAGCCTTCAGTAATTGTTCAAGCAAAAAGAATTGAATTTGATGCAGAGAAGGTGGTTGGAGTTGTTGAAGGATTATGATGTTACTATCTTGTATCATCCGGGAAAGGCCAATGTGGTGGCTGATGCGTTGAGTAGGAAGTCGGCCAGTATGGGCAGTCTTGCTTATATTCCGGTCAGCTAGAGACCACTTGCTTTGGATGTTTAGGCCTTGGCCAATCGACTCGTGAGGCTTGATATTTCTGAGCCTAGACGAGTGTTAGCTTTCATGGTCGCTCGTTCTTCGTTATTGGAGCGTATCCATGATTGGCAGTTTGATGATCCCCATTTGTGTGTCCTTAGAGACACGGTACAGCATGGAGGTGCCAAGTAGGTGACCTTAGGTGATTATGGTATTTTGAGATTGTAGGGGCGAGTTTGCGTGCCTAATTGTTGATGGGATTCGAGAGCTGATCTTAGCGGAGGCCCATAGTTCCCGATATTCTATTCATCTGGACGCCACGAAGATGTATCAGGATCTGAGGCAACATTACTGGTGGCGAAGGATGAAGAAAGGTATTGTTGCTATGTTGCTCAATATTTGAACTATCAGCATGTTAAGTATGAGCATCAGAGGCCTGGAGGATTATTTCAGAGGGTTGAGCTTCCCGAGTGGAAGTGGGAGAAGATTACAATGGATTTCGTTATTGAACTTCCATTGACCCGGAAGAGGTTCGATGCAGTTTGGATTATTATTGACAGACTGACCAAGTCAATGTATTTCATTCCTGTGGCAGTCTCCTATTCATCCGAGAGATTAGTTGAGATTTATATCTGGGAGATTGTCCGCCTTCATGGTGTACCGGTATCTATCATTTCGGACATGGGTATGCAGTTTACCTCGCATTTTTGGAAAGCAGTTAAGCGAGAGTTGGACAATCAGGTGGAGTTGAGTACAACATTTCATCCCCAGACGAACGGTCAGTCCGAACGGATTATTCAGATCTTAGAGGATATGCTTCGAGCCTGTGTCATTGACTTTGGAGGCTCGTGGGATCAGTTTTTGCCCTTAGCAGAGTTTGCCTACAACAACAGCAACCAGTCGAGCATCCAGATGGCCCCTTATGAGGCTTTATATGGTAGGCTATGTCGGACTCCGATCGGATGGTTTGAGCCCAGAGAGGCTCGGTTGTTGGGTATAGATTTGGTTCAGGAGGCCTTGGATAAGGTCAAGATCATTCAGGATAGGCTTTGTTCAGCTCAATTTGGGAAAAATAGTTATGCAAATCGCAAGGTTCAATATGTGGCATTTATGTTTGCTGAATGGGTATTGCTCCGAGTGTCGCCTATGAAGGGCGTGATGAGATTTGGAAAGAAGGGGAAGCTTAGCCCTGGGTTCATTGGTCTGTTTGATATTCTTGATCGAGTGGGAGAGGTGGCTTATAGACTTGCATTGCCGCCTAGCTTATCAAGCGTGCATCCAATTTTTCATGTGTCCATGGTCCGGAGGTATCACGGCGATCCATCCCACGTGTTAGATTTCAGCACTGTCTAGTTAGACAAGGACATGTCCTATGAAGAGGAGCCGGTGGCTATTCTAGACTGACATGTTCATCAGTTAAAGTCCAAGAGTTTCCCTTTGTCCGTGTTTAGTGGAGAGGTCAGCCTTCTGAGGCATCGACCTAGGAGTCCGAGTCCGATATGCGTAGCCGTTATCCACATCTGTTTCCTGACTCAGGTACTTCTTTTTTTTGTCCGTTCGAGGACAAACGGTTGTATTAGAGGTGGAGAATGTGATGACCCAAAAGGGGTTATCACTTTTTTCTTACCCATTCTGTACTTCTGAGGCCTTGAAAACCTCATTTAGTATTACCTCGATTTGCGTGCACAGTTCGGGCGCGCAGCCGAAAAGCTTAAATATGAATTCTGTGAGACAAATGCTAAATTTTGATATTAAATTGAATACATTTGACTTCGGTCAACATTTCGGATAAACGGACCCGGACCAGTGATTTGATGGTCCTGGAGGGTCCGTAGGAAAATATAGGACTTGGGCATATGCCCGGAATCGAATTCTGATGTTTCCAAGCCCGAGAAATGAATTTTTGTGTCAAATTGTTTTCTGGATATAATTAGGGAAATTAGAAATGAAATTTGATTAAAAAATTATGGTATCGGGCCCATATTTTGGTTTTGATGCCCAATACAAGTCTTATATGGTTTAAGCGCTTTCTTTAAAGTTTGGTTGAAAACGGACGTCGTTTGACGTGTTTCAGACTTAAAATGGAAATTTGATATTTTTATGAAAATTTGGAAGATGAGTTTTGAGGCTTTATTCGATGTATAAGATGTAATTTTGGCGATTTGATCGTACGGATAAGTCCGTAGGATAGTTTTGAGGTTGTCTGGATGTTTAGTTTGGAGCCCGAGGGCTCGAGTGAGTTTTGGATAGGCCACGGATTGCGTTTTGATCTTTGGAAAAATCTGGCATTCCAGTTCTGGTATCTTCGCATTTGCGAAGAAGGTCTTGCAAATGCGAGACTAGGGATTTGACTGCCTGATTGCAGATGTGATCTACTTGTTCACAAATGTGAATAGGGGCAGGTCGCAAATGCGACATAATTGGTCGCAAATGCGAACATGGGATTTTTCAGAAATTGGGGATTTGGACCTCAATTTGAGGTCCGATTTCAAAACAAATCATAGATATGGATTTGTAGGGGAATGGGTAACCGAGTTTTAGTTTGAACCTCGAGTTTTGACCACTTGGGCCTGGGGGCATTTTTGGAATTTTTGGGCAGAACTTTTGGAAATACATTTTTATGCATTCAAATTGATTCACTTAGCATTTGTTGATGTATTTACGTAATTTGTGACTAGATTCGAGCAGATTGGTGGTTGAATCTAGGGGTAAAATTATAATTGAGGCTTGAGTTGAGTTCAAAACATCGAGGTAAGTGTTCGATTTAACCCTAGCTTGAGGGATCATGATTTGAGTTGTATTTGCTACTTATTTGCGTTGTGTACTACATATGGGGATAGTGACGAGTATCCATATGTTGGTATCGAGCATGACCGTGGGTCTTAAATTGATAGTTGTGAATTCTTAATTGATCCTATAAAAGCCTTAATTAATGATCCTTGATACTGAGTATTGGTTTCAACTGTGCCGAGTAGAAATTGAATGGAATTGGTTATAGCTGACTCTCCCTTGGCGGGACATTTGAATTGTCGTTATTGTTTTCCCTTTCTGGTAAGTTATTACACTTGCTTGTTCCCTAATAAGGATTATTTTGTGTATTGTGTTGGAAGTAATGGGATGGGGTGGTACGCCTACCACAAGATATTGATAAATTGGGATCGGGTGTACGCCTACCACAAGATATTGATGAAATGGGACCGGGTGGTATTCCTACCACAAGATATTGATGAAATAGAATCGGGTGGTACGCCTACCACAAGATATTGATGAAATGGAATCTGGTGGTACGCCTACTACAAGATATTGATTGAAATGGGATTGGGTGGTACGCCTACCACGAGATATTGATTGAAATGGGAGCGGGTGGTACGCCTACCACGAGTTATGATGAAATAGGAGCGGGTGGTACGCCTACCACGGGAAATTGAGAAATGGGAACGGGTTGCACACCTGCAACAAGATGAGCATTTAAAGTGAAAGTTGTTTTATCTATTCTTATTCGTGTTAGTAGCTTTATAGTTGGTTTCTTTATCAAGTCTGAGAATTTTGTTCATTTTTGCTATCCCTAGAGCATGTTTCCCCTCCCCAATTTTACTTGTTTATTTCCTGTTCTTTCCTTCGCCATATATTATGTAACTGCACATGTTTTTCTGGAGTCTGGTCCTAGCCTCGTCACTACTTCGATGGGGTTAGGCCAGACACTTACCAGCACATGGGGTCGGTTGTACTGATGCTACACTCTGCACTTATATGCAGATATCGAAGCAGCTTTTGAGAAACAACAGTAGGAAGGGAGCGAGACTTCAGTCCATTGAGACACCGAGGTAGCCTTGCAGGCGTCCGCAGGCCCGGCGTCTCCTCCATCCTTTATTTTGTCTGTCATCTCATTGTATTCGAGACAAACAGTTTATGTTCTCTTCAGACATTTGTATTTAGTATTCTTAGCAGTTTGTGAGTATTGTATCACCAATCTTGGGTAGAGGCTTTTTTATGAACTGTCCTCATTTCTATTCAGTTTTTATATATCAAGACTTCCGCTTAATTATTTGAATTTCGCTGCTTTTGAATTACTGCCGTTATTTGATAAAATGGATTAAATTATTAATGGAATTAAAATTTGGCTTGCCTAGCTCCCATTAGTAGGCGTCATCACGACTCACGAATGATTCTATTGTATGGCATTCTAGATTAGGTCATTTAAATTTTGGTTCCTTAAAATATATGTCTAGAAATGGTTATATATCATGTAAAACTGATCATGTAGGGAAATGCGAAATTTGCATACAAGCGAAAAATGACAAAGAAATCATTTCGTAAAGTTGAATGATTTTTAGAATTATTAGACATAGTACACTCTAACATATGTGAATTAAATGGTGAATTAACGAGAGGAGGAAAAAAATACTTTATTACTTTTATAGATGACTTCTCTAGATTTACATATGTTTATTTACTTAGAACACAAGATAGGGCTCTTCAGAAGTTTAAGGAATATAACTCAGTTGTAGAAAATCAAAAAGGTAGGAAACTTAAAATAATTCGGAGTGATAAGGGCGGAGAATATTTTCCTACTGAATTAACAAATTCTGTGAAGAATATGGATTAATACATCAAACAAGTGCTCCCTATACACCACAAAAAAATGGATTGGCTGAAAGAAAAAATAGAACTTTAGTACATATGGTTAATACTACGATTTTAAATGCACATGTACTTCATAATTTATGGGGTGAAGCTTTATTAACTGCATGTTATATTTTTAATAGAGTGCCTTCAAAAAGTATTCATATTTCACCTTATGAGATTTGGAAATGGTAGAAAACCAAATTTAAATATTTCAAAATGTGGGGGTGTATATCTTATTATAAGGTTCTTGATCATCATAGAACAAAATTAGGGCCTAGAGAAATTAAAAGTATTTTTGTAGGATATTCACAACATTCAAAAGCATATAGGTTGTTAGATTTGGAATCTAATACTATTGTTGAATGCATTCATATTGAATTTATATAAAATAAGTTTATAAAAGATACTACGGATGAGAATTTAGTTGAACCAATTCAAAGTTATATTGGTGTGAGTTAGAGGTCATACTAGGAAACTATTAACAATGAGAAAAGTGATAATACTCGATTAGAACCTAGAAGAAGCCTAAGAATTATAAAATAAAAACACCTCGATTCTGATTTAATTTCTTCAGATTCCATAGTTTTTCTTGTGGAAGGAGATAGAATATCTGTAAGTTATAAAATGCACAACTTGTTTAATGTTGAAGATGACCCAGCAACATTCCAAGGAGTTATGGCTTCGAGATATGTTGCTTCTTGGAAAGAGGCCATCAATGATGAAGTGGACTCAATAATGTCCAATAACACATGGATTCTAGTTGATTTGCCTCCTAGGTCTAAACCTATAGGTTGTAAATGGGTATTTAGGAGAAATTATAACACGGATGGTTATGTACAAATATTTAAAGCAAGACTAATGGCAAAAAGACTTCAATATATATATATATATATATATATATATATATATATATATATATATATATATATATATATATAGAGAGAGAGAGAGAGAGAGAGAGAGAGAGAGAGAATAACATCTATGAGTATTTTTATCTTTGGCATCTATATATGGTCTGCATGTAAATCAAATAGATGTTAAAACTGCATTCTTAAATGGAAACTTGAACGAAGAGATTTATATGAAACAACCTGAAGGATTTATTTTTCCTGGAAATGAACATAAAGTTTGTAAGTTGATAAAATCTCCATATGGATTGAAACAAGTACCAAAGCAGTGTCATGAAAGATTTGATAGTATAATACGGTCTAATGGATTCGTACATAATCATGCTGACAAATGTATTTACTCCAAATTTGTAAAAGAATATGGAGTTATCATTTGTCTCTATGTTGATAATATGTTGATATATGATACGAATATGCTTGGAATTTCTGAAGTAAGAAGTATTTAACTTCTGTTTTTAAGATGAAAGACTTAAATGAAGTTGATACTATCTTCGGTATCAAGGTTAAAAGAACTGCAGATAATAAAGTGACTTTTCACGGGCCTATTACATTGACAAGATACTTTGCAAGTTTAATCATTTGGCCATAAAAGAATCTAACACTCTGTATGATTCAAGTTTCAAATTAACTAAAAATTTAGGAGGAACAGTGGCTCAAATAGAGTATGCAAGTGCGATAAGCAGTATGATGTATGCAATGCATTGCACTAGACTTGATATAGCATTTGCAGTTTGTAAACTTTCAAGGTTTATTAGTAATCCGAGTAATGATCATTGTAAAGCGATAATAAGAGTACTTGGGTATTTTCTATAGTGGTTTTCCAATCGTATTGGAAGGATATTCTGATGCGAGTTGGATTAGTGATAGCAAGGCTACTTCAGGTTGGATAATCACATTAGGAGGTGATGCCATTAGTTGGGAATCCAAGAAACAAACTTGCATTCCCCATTCTACAATGAAATCTGAATTTATTGCATTAGCAGCTGCAAGAAAAGAAGCAAAATGGCTTAAGAACATATTACTAGACATTAAGTTGTGGCCACAACCTATGCCAGCCATTTCTATATTCTTTTATAGTGAGACTACAAATGTGCGTAGCTCATAATAAAATGTATAACGGGAGTTAATTACCAATGGAGCTATAACTACAATATACGTGAGATTAAATAAAGATTTGGTTGATCCACTTACTAAGGCATTGCCAAAAGAAGCTGTACAACATACTAGTGAATGAATGGAGACTAAAACTCTTAAATTGAAATACAAGTAATGAGAATCCAACTTTGAGTTAGTTTACACTCTAATAATGTAAGTTCAAAGGATAATAACAAGTTATTTGTGTTGTTTAAGCACTGATCTTCTCTTAGGAACCTTAATTCTAATATACTGCTTACTGTTATATGAGAATCTACAAAGCTGTTAAGTACCTCTAATAACAGGGTTATAATGACAAACTCGAAAGTGCAGACTGTTATTTTAAAGAGGCTGAATTAATTCTTAATGGAATTAGCAAATGTCTGCGTAACAAGGACATAAAGTCTAAATTCCACATATATGAATATGAAGTGATGCCGCTTCGAATAAGACTTAAAATGTTGGTCTTATAAATATTCATGAAATTAGGAGCAACACATGGCCATAAAAGCGCTAAAGCTCTCCACTGGATTGTTTCGCTGCTTAATAATGTTGTGTGTCTGATACTTTCGATTTGACAAAAGCAGTTATGGTTCAAATCTTAGCATACCAATAACTTCGTCTAACTTTAAGGTATTTGCACTAGTGGAAAGTTCAAATCTATGCAAGATACTTCCATTATACATGATATTATGATACATATACAAACTAGTGGGGGATTGTTAAACATAGTTTGTATATATGGGGGTTTCCCACATCAATGACTTTAAGTCATTTTTGAGGCCTTAACGGGCTAAGCCCACTAAGTCATATAGAATGAGTGTGTGTGTGTGTGTGTATATATATATATATATATAGCTTGGGCTTGGGCCGGGTCGGACCTTTAAATAAAGGTTTTATTTTTGTAATTATTTTTTGGAGCAGTTTTTGATTATTTAAATTTGAATTTAAATAGAACATGCATACTTGTTCGTATAGGGCCGTGACTTTTCAGAAAAGTCTTCTATTAAATTCTATAAATACAAGGAGACTCCAAGAGCAGCATAAATTTATTTGCAAGTGTAAATTTGATTTTTCTGTATCCTAACGGAGAATTGCTTGCAATCCCCTAAAGAATATACGCGCAATATATCTTGAAAAATAGTGATCCTTCACGCTTCAAAGCTATACTTCTCTTTTAATTTTCTATAATTTTTCTCATATTACTATTATTGTTACTATTATTGTTGTTCTTGTTCTTACTATATTTATATCTTTGTTGTTGGTAAAGAGAATAACCATATTAATTAATGAATGTATATGCAGAGTACTATACGAAAATAAGCCGCATTTGAGTAGCATGAGAAATTATACAGGTTGGTTTACAAACTAGTTAAAATTGAATCATATCATTTTGAGATTATTATAGCATTTGCTTTGAAATTTATGCCAATCAATAATGCGAATGTTGTCCCAAAATTTTAGATTTTGGAAGGGAAAAAACTGGAATCAAACCAAAGAATATTCCCCTACATAAAATTGGAGGTTTGGAGCAAAGAGTTATGTTTTGCTACATTCATCTCATAATTTTATTTAAAAATAGGGGGTAAGAGGAGGGGAAAAGAGAATTATAAGGTGGAGACTCGAACTCTTACAAATAAGGTAAAAGATCACGTAACGAACAAATTGAAATTTACCATCTCACACTTAATTTATGGACATCTTTAAATATTTTGGATGACCATGACTAATTGTTTGATTAAAACTACATCCTTAAATTAAAGTTTAAATTACATCAATTATCAATTCAATCACAATTTAACGTGCATGAGATTTAAGAAAGTACGTAATAATAATCTGGGAGAAGGATAAGAGCTAAAATGTAGAATAAAATATAAGATTATCTTATCCCATATTGATTGAACTTTGGTAACCCGATATTCTTTATACTATAATTATAGTATTATTTTTATATCACACTGTATATGGGATAATAATTTAGAATTACGAATTTTGAAATAAACAACAAAATGACACATTAGCCCTTCTCCAATCTTCCAAAGTCTTTTAAGAAAGATAATGTTAAAATTAAAAATAAATTTTTAATTCAAATTTATCTGTCGTAAAATTGAACACGTATTTTATATTACATATTTATATCTCATGTTTAATTTAATAAATCAAATAACTATCAATAAAGATATATTCACTAAATAATTATATTTTTATTTAATTTCTTATTATAATCCCAATATTATATGTCCAAATGAAAGGACCCAATAAGACACAACATTTTTCCGTAACAGTTTAAGGGGGAAAAAAATGAAAGGACTGCATTTGATAAAGAGAATTCATTAGATATTGTAGGGAGCCATAATTGACCAACAAAGTGGGAATAATTAGTTATAATTATGTCAAATAATAAACTATGAAATATTAGATTATGGTGGATATCCATAACTCCTATAACACCCACTATTTTTATCCATTATCTCCATAACTTCCACTACTCCAATACTTATGGTTGTAATCCCACACCTCCATGATCTCCCCCATGATCTTCCTCCATGATCTCAAAAGCTTGATGACATATTTATGGAATTCTTTTAGTATACCTCTATGTAGTACTATAAATAGAGGATGAGAAATCATTTTGTAATATACTTGGATACATAGAAGAAATATATTCTCTTCTCTATTTCTCTCTACTTTGTTGTCTATCTTTTTGTTTATTACTTTGAGCTAAGTTTTGTAACACGTTATCAGCACGAAGCTCTACTATCTCAAGAATCTCTTTGAGAAAATTAAGGTATTTTTCTCCTCCTAATTTTGTTTTAATTATGTCTGACATTATGAAAAGAAAGTTTGTTGCCCTTGAAATTTCGGGCAAGAACTACATGACATGGGTGTTGGATGCTGAAATCCATTTGGATGCAATGGGTCTTGGAGACGCCATTAAAGACAGAAATAATGCATCCACCCAAGACTGTGCTAAGGCCTTGATTTTCTTGCGCCATCACCTTGATGAAGGTTTGAAAATTGAATATCTCACAGTCAAAGATCCACTTATCTTGTGGAATGGCTTAAAGGAGAGATATGACAACTTAAAGTTGGTCACTCTGCCACAAGCACGATATGATTGGGCTCATCTGAGGCTCCAAGACTTTAAGTCTGTTTCTGAATATAATTCTACAATGTTTAGAATTACTTATAAATTGAAACTCTGTGGAGATACTATAACTGATTATGATATGCTTGAAAAAACTTTTACAACGTTTCATGCCTCCAATATGGTTCTGCAACAACAGTACAGAGAGAAAGGTTTCAAAAAGTACTCTGAGCTGATTTCTCTTCTCCTTGTGGCTGAGCGAAACAATGACCTGCTCATGAGAAATCACGAAAATCGACCCACTGGGTCTACACCATTGCCTGAAGTAGATAAGGTGTATTCCCATTATGCTAAGCGTGGAAAAGGCTATGGATTTAATCATGGTCGTGGTCGTGGTCGGGGTCATGGCCGTGGACGTGGACAAGGAAGAAATTTTCCTGGTGTTAGTCACCCCCCAAAGAGATATAACCACCAAAAGCGGAAATGGAATTATGAGAATCCAAAAGCAAATAGTTCAGAAACTATATGTTATCGTTGCGGTGGAAAAGGGCACTGGGCAAAAATTTACCGTGTACCAAGACATTCGGTTGAGCTTTATCAAGCATCTCTAAAGAGTAAAGGCCCTGAAACCAATTTTGTCTCTGACAATAATTTTGACATCACCCACTTGGATGTGGCAGACTTCTTTGAGCACCCCGAGGGAAAAATAGATCACTTGATCGGTGATGGATCCATGGTTAAAGAAGATTGAGCAGTTTGATATTTTTATTTTTACTTATTCGTAGTAGTTAATAAATAAACAATTATCATAGTTTACATAAGTTACCTATTATTGTGATATGGTTCAAATTTTATATTTTCTGCTTTAAGCTAGTAAAGCTAAGTATCAAGCAAGTATTCGTTAAAATTATAATATGCTTGAAATAAAATAAAATATATATATTAAACAGAATGATCAGTTTCATTTTTTGTAATCTGCTCGGTGTTAATGTGTTAGCACATTAAAGGTGCTATTATGCTAGTAGTATTATGAACCTGAAACAGATTCACTGCCAACAGCTATTAACTCAATTAGTTGAATCATTCTAGGTGAAACATTCAGTTCAAAACAATTCAATCAATGATCAAATATCGATATGTACCTTAAGAGTTTTATCAACTTGACAAATAATCTGTATTATGGTTTTAAAATATATAACTTTAGATTACACATTCATCTTATGCTTTATTTGTAGCACATTAAATATAGTAATAAAAGAAATATTGTGAAGACTCTTTATGCTACTACTAATTGTTAATATTTTGATATTAAAAGGAGAATAACTATGATAAAAGATATTTTTTTTTCATAATGACCGCACTGAAACTATTATGTTGAATCATAGACTTAATTTTGTTTATTCTCATATCTATAAAAAAATACTAATATTTTTCGTATATTTCTTTTGTATGTCAAACCATAGGAAGCAAATATGGATATCTCACAAAGCAAACTTGGATCAACGTCCAATTGTAAAATATTTGTTTAATTGATTCATGTACCACGCATACGATATTCAAAGAGAAGAAATATTTCTCTCATTTAAGTATGTGTAAGGCATATGTTACTACAATTTCTTGTAGTAGTAAATTGATTGAAGGCTCCGGAAGAGCAACTATAACTCTGCCTAAAGGAACAATATTTATCATAGAGAATGCAATGTTCTCTTCCAAGTCCAAGAGGAACTTGTTGATTTTAAAGATATCCGTCAAAATGGATATCATATTGAGACAATAGATGAGAATAATCTTGAATACCTCATCATTACAAAGAATGTCTCTGGCCAAAAGAGGGTTATTGAGAAGTTCCCATCTTTATCTTGTGGCCTGTATTGGACAAAAATTAGTGCAATTGAGGCACATTCTACAGTAAACCAAAAGGTTACTGATTCCAATACTTTTGTACTTTGGCACGATCGATTGGGACATCCTGGATCAATTATGATGAGACGGATTATAGAAAACTCATATGGACATCCATTAAAGAATTTAAAGATTCTTTTAAATAATGAATTTTCTTGCACTTCTTGTTATCAAGGCAAGTTAATTATTAGACCATCACCAACAAAGGTTAGAACTGAGTCACCTACGTTTTTGGAAAGTATACAAGGGGATATTTGTGGACCTATTCACCCACCTAGTGGGTCCTTTAGATATTTTATGGTCTTAATAGACGCATCCTCTAGATGGTCTCATGTGTGCCTATTCTCATCACGCAACCTTGCGTTTGCAAAATTAATGGCACAAATAATTCGATTACGAGCACAATTTCCTGATAATCCAATTAAGTCTATTAGACTAGATAATGCTGCTGAGTTTTCATCCCAAGCATTTAATGATTATTGCTTATCAATTGGGATAAAAGTGGAACATCCTGTAGCTCATGTTCACACTCAAAATGGTCTTGCAGAATCTTTAATTAAACGTCTGCAGTTGATTGCAAGACCATTACTCATGAAAACGAGGCTGCCCACTTCGGTTTGGGGTCACGCCATTTTGCATGCAGCAATGCTAGTTCGTCTCAGACCGACGAATTATCACAAATATTCCCCGTTGCAATTAGTTTTGGGCCATGAACCTAATATATCCCATTTAAGAATTTTTGGATGCGCAGTATATGTGCCTATAGCACCGCCATACCGCAGCAAAATGGGTCCGCAAAGAAGGTTAGGAATATATGTTGGGTTTGAATGGCCCTCCATTATTCGCTACCTCGAAACATTGACAGGGGATTTGTTCACTGCACGATTTGCAGACTGTCGATTCGATGAGACACTTTTCCCAAAATTAGGGGGAGAAGTTGGTGAAACGAAACGGGAAATTTTGTGGAAAAATCCATCATTATCTCATCTTGATCCACATACCTCTATTTGTGAAAAAGAGGTGCAAAATATTATCCATTTGCAAAGAATAGCAAATCAAATGCCTGACGCATTCACGGACTTGAAAAGGATAACAAAATCTCACATCCCCGCAGAGAATGTTCCAATCCGTATAGATGTCCCTATTGGACAATCTTCTAGTGTCATATCTAATGAGTCGAAAGCACGCCTAAAACGTGGCAGGCCATTAGGTTCCAAAGATCGAAATCCTAGAAAAAGGAAAGCAAATGATCAAAATGACACTACGAAAGAATCTCATGAGGAAATTCACGATTTAATAAATTCTGAGATTCATGAAGAATCCATTGAGCTCGAGACTCAGGAAAATAAGGAACTATCAATAAATCCAATCGATATTGAGACAAATTTTAATCGAGTGGATATAGTGGTGGATTATGTCTTTGCATATAATGTTGCATCTAGCATTATGCAAGAAAGTGAGGATCTTGAACCTCAATCTGTTGGAGAATGTCGACAAAGACTTGATTGGCCAAAATGGCAAGAAGCAATCCAATCAGAATTGAATTCACTTGCAAAACGTGAAGTTTTTGGGCCTATAGTTGAAACACCTAATGGTGTTAAGCCTGTTGGCTATAGATGGGTCTTTGTACGCAAGAGAAATGAGAAAAACAAGGTACAAAGATATAAGGCACGCCTTGTTGCACAAGGATTTTCTCAAAGGCCTGGTGTCGATTATGAAGAGACATATTCACCCGTAATGGATGCTATAACTTTCCGTTATTTCATTAGTTTTGCTGTCCTTGAAAAGCTTGACATGCATTTAATGGATATGGTTACTGCCTATCTTTATGGCTCACTTGATAATGAGATATACATGAAAATTCCCGATGGATTCAAAATGCCAAACACTCATAATTCAAAGTCCCGGGAAATGTTTTCAATCAAATTGCAAAGATCTTTGTATGGTCTAAAGCAATCAGGACGAATGTGGTATAATCGTCTTAGTGAGTATTTATTAAAGGAAGGCTATATAAATGATGTCATTTGCCCATGTGTTTTTATAAAGAAAATAACATTGGAATTTGTTGTACTTGCCGTATATGTCGATGACATAAATCTTATTGGAACTCCCATAGAACTCCAAAAGGCAATTGATTATTTAAAGAAGGAATTCGAGATGAAAGATCTCGGAAAGACAAAATTATGTCTTGGTTTGCAAATTGAATATTTGGCAAACGGAATTTTTGTTCATCAATCTGCCTATATAGAAAAGGTATTGAAACGGTTTTACATGGATGGAGCATATCCTTTAAGTACTCCGATGGTTTTTCGATCACTTGATGTGAATAAGGATCCATTCCGACCGCAAGAAAAGAATGAAGAGCTACTTGGTCCTGAAGTACCATATCTTAGTGCAATTGGCGCACTAATGTATCTTGCAAATACTACAAGGCCTGACATAACTTTTTCAGTTAATGTCTTAGCAAGATATAGCTCTGCTCCCACAAGGAGACATTGGAATGGAATCAAACATATATTGCGGTATCTAAAAGGGACTACCGATATGGGCTTATTTTATAGCAATAATTGCAGTCCTAATCTTGTTGGTTATGCTGATGCTGGATATTTATCTGACCCACACAAGGCTCGATCTCAAACAGGTTATGTGTTTATCTGTGGAGGCACTGCCATATCTTGGCGATCGACTAAGCAATCAATTGTGGCTACTTCATCTAATCATGCTGAGATAATCGCTATTCATGAAGCAAGTCGAGAGTGTGTGGTTGAGGTCTATAATACATCATATTCGAGACAAATATGGTTTGAAATGTGACAAACTACCCACGATTTTGTATGAAGACAATGCAGCATGCATAGTCCAATTGAAGGGAGGATTCATAAAAGGAGATAGAACAAAGCATATTTCACCAAAGTTATTTTTCACACATGATCTTCAAAAGAATGGTGATATCAATGTGCAACAGATTCGTTCAAGTGATAATATGGCTGATTTGTTCACAAAATCTCTACCAACGTCAACCTTCAAGAAGCTGGTACACAATTGGAATGCGAAGGCTCAAGGATGTGAATTGATGCTCTTTTGGGGAGTTAATGCGCGTTGCACTCTTTTTCCCTTACAAGGTTTTGTCCCACTGTGTTTTCCTTGCAAGGTTTTTAACGAGGCAACAGAAATGCATTTTGTTAGATATGTGTACTCTTTTTCCTTTTCTAGAATTTTTTTTTCCCATTGGGTTTTATTTTAGTTAAGGTTTTAACGAGGCACATTATCTTTGGACATCCAAGGGGGAGTGTTATGAAATATTAGATTATGGTGGATGTCCATAACTCCTATAACACCAACTACTTTTATCCATTATCTCCATAACTCCCACTACTCCAATACTTATGGTTGTAACTCCCACACCTCCATGATCTCCCCCATGATCTTCCTCCATGATCTCAAAAGCTTAATGACATATTTATGGAATTCTTTTTTATACATCTATGTAGTACTATATATAGAGGATGAGAAAGCATTTTGTAATACACTTGGATATATAGAAGATATATATTCTCTTCTCTATTTCTCTCTACTTTATTGTCTATCTTTTTGTTTATTACTTTGAGCTAAGTTTTGTAACATAAACAACGTTTTCTTAATTTTAAAAAGACAAATGATTATGAGTCTTAGGTGTCTTAAATAGAGGCCAAAAAAGCAGGTTTATGTTAGTGAAAAATCATGTAAGAAACACAAAAATTGTGCTTAGTATAGTACTAATAATGGAGCAACTGTGTACACACTAAAAGGGATCTGTACAATCACATTTCTCATTCTATCCATCTTCTCTATAATCATTATTTGTACATATTCTCAACTTCAGCTGACTTTCTCTTTCTTCTACTCTGTTCGAAGCAACTTTTATTGGGTTAGTTTCTCTCCATTTCTTAACTTATATATTGATACTTGTATATATGTATATGGGTTCTTGTTGTTTTTGGGTTTTGTATGTGGGGTTTGGTGCATTAAGCTTGGAACTTTAATTTTTTATCTGGGCTGAAAAATGAATCAAGAATTCATTTTTATTGCTCTTTTGTCATCTATTCTTCAGCTATATGTATATGGGTTCTTGTTTTTTAAGTATTTGGTATGTGGGGTTTGGCGCATTAAGCTTCAAGCTTTAATTTTTGACTTGGGTTGAAAAAAGAATCAAGAATTCATTTTTATTGCTCTTTCTCATCTATTTCATAATTTTTGACTTGGGTTTCTTGAGTTAATCTATAAATACATGTATATGTGTATATGGGTTTTTTATTGGTTGTGTGTTTTTATGTGGATTTTTGATGCATTAAGCTTTGATTTTGACTTGGGTTGACCTATATGACTTTAGGTTGTGTTGAACTTTTTGGTTGATTCAGAAAAAGGAAGCTTTTTGGTGGGGCAGAATTGGTTGCTTTGCAGAGGAAGTTGTGTTTCCCATTGCTGCTAAAGGTACTTTTTTTTGTTGATTCTAAACCTTATGCTATTTGGTTGTACCTTGTGCTATTTACTTGATTTAATAAAATGTACATGGTCTTGTACTGATATATGTATGTGGGTTTTTATTGGTTTGTATAAATAGTGTGTTTTTATGTGGATTTTGATGCATTAAGCTAGAAGTTTTAATATTTGACTTGGGTATCTTGAGTTATCTGTAACTACATGTATATATGTATATGGGTTTTTATAGGTGTGTTTTGGTTGTATTTTTTTTTTTTGGATTTATGATGCATTAAGCTTGAAGCTTTGATTTTGACTTGGGTTGACCTATATGACATCAGGTAGTGTAGAATTTTTTTGGTTGATTCAGTTGAAAAAAAGGAAGCTTTTTGGCGGGGCAGAATTGGTTGCTTTGCAGAGGAAGTTTGTGTTTCGAATTGCTGCTTAAGGTGCTTCCTTTTGTTGATTCTGAACCTTATTGCTATTTTCTTGATTTGTAACAGAGCTTGACTAAAATGTATATGGTGTAATGGTGTTGCCTTCTTTTGGAATAAAATTGACCTGAATAGAGTGGAATGGAAATAGAAGATTCATATAGCCGACTCTAACTAGTTTATGATTCCTCTCTGTCCCTCGGGGTAGGGGTAATGTCTGCATACATATTACCCTCCCCAAACCTCACTTGTGGGATTATACTGGGTTGTTGTTGTAACTAGTTTATGATTATTGATATTCTAGTTTCTGATGCATATATTAGGAAGCATTTGGAGGTTTGAAAGTGAAGTGTTAATGAGTGACAATTTTGTTGCACTTCTTCAAAGCTTGTCTATTTCTTTCTATTTTTAGTTTCGATAGCTTAGATATCTTCTAAAAAGCAGAATACACTTGAATTGACTATCTGTTTCTTTCAGCCAAATGCAGATCTTGAAGCAGTAGAAAGTGTGATTTGCTGGGGTGTGCTTCAAACTCGAAGCTAATATTAGTGTGATGGGCTGTGAATGTTCTAAATTTGCCTCGTGTTGCTGGACAGGACAGAATGGCCCCATTCACGAGGCTCAAAATCCTGGTATATATATCTTTTGTTATATGCTTTTCTATAGAACATTCCTCCTGCTGTGCTTAATGTACTTGTTACTTCTTTTATTCTGGTTTCATGCTTCAAATAGATGAAGAAAAAGATGAAGTTTGTGATTTGCCTGCATTCCGTGAGTTTACGTTTGAGCAGCTCAGGATAGCTACTTCTGCATTTGCTGTAGAGAATATAGTTTCTGAACATGGTGAAAAAGCTCCAAATGTTGTATATAAAGGAAAGCTGGAGAACCAGAGGCAGGTTGCCGTTAAACGCTTCAACAGATCTGCGTGGCCTGATTCCCGGCAGTTTTTAGTAAGTATTTGGCTGGCATTTTTCCAGTTCCGAAAATTATTAGTTCCTTATATTATGTACCTTATGCATCAACAGCAAAATGGAAACAGAGAAATGAATGCTGCCATAAGCTCTGCTTTGTTAGTGCTCGCACTCTTTTGAATGTGTTTGTAGCCTGTAGTTAACTTGTGTTTCATCTGCTGACAAATGCTTAACTTAGTTAAGCTATAGATTCGAACTTGATTTTCTCTCTTCGTATGGGAAATTCAGGAAGAAGCAAGGGCCGTCGGTCAACTCCGTGACAATAGGTTAGCAAATCTTCTTGGCTGTTGCTGCGAGGGTGATGATAGGTTGCTAGTTGCAGACTTCATTCCCAATGAGACACTTGCAAAGCATCTTTTTCATTGTAAGTTCGTCCACACAGATACTTTTGTTTCCCTATTAAATTGTGTACTGATAATATGTTTTATTTATATAACTGTTGAATATAGATTTGCTGAACTAATTTTATCAAAGGGATTTTTGGCTTAACTGATAACTTCAAGGGGGATGAGACTGCACCTAGATTTTCTTTTTCAATTCTAGCCAGACAAAAAGAGCAGATCCAATCAGTGACCTTGTTCTGAAATTCCCAAACAAAGCCTTCGGTTCATGCACTGTTCCATTTTTGGGAATGACTTCCTGTTTCCTTTTTATGGTTTTCCCTGTTAGTATCCATCTTAGAGAATGACTTCTCATTTGCACGCAAGGGTATGGTCTAGTGGTCAATGAATGAGAGGAGAACGTGAGGTCTCAGATTCAAACCCCAGCGCATGCAAAAAATACTAGGTGAGCCTTAGTGGGCACAATTATGTGGTACCTGTGTTTGTTGGGAGGTAGCAGGTACCCGGTGGAATAGTTGAGATGCGTACAAGCTGGGCCTGGACACCACCGTAAAAAATAGAAGAAGAAGAAGAAGAATGACTTCCAATTTCTTTTGCTTTATAAAAGAGTTACTCTTTGGTTTCTAATTTTGTTCTCAGGTATATTTGCTTAAATTCTGAAGTGAGATTGTGTTTGCTTGCTAGCATGTCCATACATGGAGTCATTTAAGAACCATCCTTTTTCTTGTTTTACCCTAAATTCAAATGCTCACAGACCAATTCACTGTGACTGCCACTGCTAGTCTGCTACTGCTGTTGCTTTCTCTTTCCAGTTTCCACTAGGATTAGTTTAAGAAGAGAGGGAAGAAGAGAGAGTGGGAAACAATGACTATGATAATGAAGTCAAAAAAACAGATGAGGTTATAATCAGTTTGGAAAAGTTAAACTCGGTACATTTCCTTTTCTTTTATATATATATAGATTTTTCTTTTTCGCATGGTTAGTAACTGTGAAGAATTTGAAAAGTAGAACCTGACCATGAGCTTTACCAAACTTCTCCTAGAGAGAACTTACGGGAAATGGAAATGAGATTGGATGAGATGGGATACCTATTTGCTTTAATTGCTTTAAGGAAGATTGGAAAGTCATGAATTTCCTTCAAAAGATAACATATTCTTCGATAATGTTCGGTCGACTCATCTGCGAGAGTTTTAACTCAGGGGATACGCAACCAATGAAGTGGGCAATGCGGTTAAGGGTGGCCTTGTATATTGCACAGGCTCTTGAATATTGTACAGGCAAAGGGCGTGCTCTTTATCATGATCTTAATGCTTATAGAATTTTGTTCGATGAAGTAAGTTGATAGTTACTTCTTCATTTCTTTTATTGTTTATTTGTATTGTTAAATTTCACAATTCAAGTACTCAAATGCCTATTACGGTCTCCTCCGTATATTTCACAGGATGGTGATCCCCGACTCTCTTGTTTTGGTTTGATGAAGAACAGCCGAGATGGAAAAAGTTACAGCACGAACTTGGCATTTACTCCTCCTGAATATTTGAGAACAGGTAAGAGCTACCTTAATAAACAAACACGGCCATCTTAAGTGACCGTGTTCTAATGATTCACACACTAATCAACCACAGCCAGCTGAGCTTCTTGATGTTCTTCTTTTGTAACACTTTTGTTGTTAACATTTTTCTATTTACAAGATTAAAGGGAATGTTTTCTATGAGTTACTTTCAGTTATTAAAAACAAAAGGATCCACTTTGACCATTATGGCGTTCGTGTATAGGATTTTGTTGCAATACATTCAGTGTGGAGGGTTCATTGAATTCATGATGTTAATTACATTTATCCTTTCTTGAATTATTGAACTTGTTATAGTTTGTTCACTCAGTTATTTGAACTTTGCAGGAAGAATCACCCCGGAGAGTGTGATATTTAGCTTCGGGACACTTTTGCTTGACCTTCTCAGTGGAAAACACATCCCTCCTAGCCATGTATGATTCTCCTGCTAAATTTATTTATTTATTTCTTATTTATGTGTCCCTACAACCATATTGCTCACACTTTATCGTGACGAGAAAACATGACGATAAGTGTTAAACAAAATCTTGGCAAAATTGTTAAAATCGGACATCAAATTTAAAAAGGGCTGGGGTGGCTTCCTCTCTTACTTAAGATGTGTACTGAAACCGAAGATATTGTGATTTATATTTTTCCAGAGTTTACATGAAATATATCAAATAATTACTTAGGATGAAAGATGGTTATCAAAATACAGGCACTCATGAATTAACACAATTCTTTCCGGTGCTTTTGTTCCTTCTAATATATATCTGCTTATGTCAGGCGCTGGATCTCATAAAAGACCGGAATCTTGAGATGCTAACTGATTCTTGCTTGGAAGGTCAATTTTCTACAGATGACGGAACTGAATTGGTACGGATTGCTTCAAGATGTCTACAATACGAGCCTCGTGAGCGGCCGAATCTCAAGTCATTAGTTGCTGCATTATATCCTCTTCAAAAAGAAGCTGAGGTTTGTGCCCAGGCATTATTCTTCCGGCAATATCTTTTCTCTAAATACTGCTATGATACAGTAGTTATCCAAAATTAGTGAAAGCAATAACTAAAATTTGGTGAGAAGCATCTAGGTTACATTTATTTTCCATAAACTTACAACAACAACAACAACAACAACTACCCAGTATACTCCCACCAGGTGGGGTCTGGGGAGGGTAATATGTAGGCAGTCTTACCCCTACCCAAAAGGGCAGAGAGGCTGCTTCCATGCGACCCTCGGCGCATAGGACAGAATGAAAAGCTGCATTGGAAAACAAAGACAAAATTAGTAACCAAGGCAAGACAAAACAAAATAACAAAACAAAGCATAAGTAATCCTGCAGAAATAACGTAAATGGTTATGTAAACATAAGGAACATAAATACCGTCGCAACCAAGAGGGGACCTAGGCTAAAACACTAGACATCGATGGGTAACCCTACTATCCCACACCCAACCCCGGGTGAGGCGAACGAAGGACTCTAAGAGCCCCTATCCTGCAACCCTGATTCTAGACCTCCAGACTCCCCTATCGAGGGTCATGTCCTCGGTAACCTGCATTTTAGTCATGTCCTGCCTAATCACCTCTCCCCAATGCTTCTTAGGCCTCCCTCTACCCCGCCGACCACCAGCAATCTCCAGCCGCTCGCAGCTCCTCACCGGGGCATCGGGACCCCTCCTCCATACATGCCCGAACCACCTCAGCCTCGCTTCCCGCATCTTCTCGTCCACTGGGGCCACCTCTACCTTCTGTCGAATAACTTCATTCCTAATCTTATCCAGCCTGGTGTGCCCACACATCCACCTAAGCATCCTCATCTCAGCAACCTTCATTCTCTGGACATGGGAGTTCTTCACGGGCCAGCACTCTGCCCCGTACAACATCGCAGGTCTAACCACGGCTCTGTAGAATTTCCCTTTGAGGTTGTGTGGGATTTTCTTGTCACACAGGACCCCAGAAGCAAGCCTCCACTTCGACCACCCTGCTCCTATCCGATGGGTGACGTCCCCGTCAATCTCTCCGTCCCCCTGAATCACATACCCAAGATATCGGACACTGTCCCTCTTGGCGATGGCCTGAGAACCAAGCATCACATCCCTGCCCACCCCACTCGGCTCGTCACTGAACTTGCACTCCAGATATTCTGTCTTAGATCTGCTTATCTTGAAACCTTTAGACTCGAGGGTCTGTCTCCATACCTCTAACTTCTCACTAACACCGGCCCTCGTCTCGTCTATCAATATTATATCATCAGCAAAGAGCATACACCAGGGCACATCCCCCTGGATATGACGGGTTAGAGCATCTATCACTAAGGCGAACAACATGGGACTCAGCGCCGATCCTTGATGGAGCCCCATTACCACAGGAAAATGGTCTGAATCGCCACCCACCGTCCTCACCCTAGTCTTAGCCCCATCGTACATGTCCTTGATAACTCTGATATAGGCTTCTGGCACACTCTTCGCCTCCAAGCACCTCCATAGCACCTCCCTCGGAACCTTGTCATACGCCTTCTCCAAGTCGATAAGCACCATATGCAGGTCCTTCTTCTTATCCCTGAATTGTTCCGCCAGCCGCCTGACTAGGTGAATAGCCTCAGTGGTGGAGCGGCCCGGCATGAAACCGAACTGGTTCCCCGATATATTCGTCGCCCCCCTCATTCGCGCCTCAATCACCCTCTCCCAAACCTTCATCGTGTGGCTCATTAGTTTAATACCCCTATAGTTGTTGCAGCACTGGATGTCCCCCTTGTTCTTGTACAAGGGCACCACTGTACTCCACCGCCACTCATCCGGCATCCTCTTAGTCTTGAATATCACGTTGAATAGCCTAGAGAGCCACTCCCCTCCAGGTTTACCCATGCACTTCCAAAACTCCACCGGGATCTCGTCAGGCCCGGTTGCTCGACCCCTACTCATCCTGCGCAACGCCCCTAAGACCTCCTCCACCCTAATGCGCCTGCAGTACCCAAGGTCTCTATGACGCTCTGAATGCCCCAGCTCCCCTAGCTCTATGCTCCGATCCCCCTCCTCGTTAAGAAGGTCCCGAAAGTACGCCTGCCACCTCTGTTTGACTTGCGATTCCCCCATCAGAACTCTACCATCCTCGTCCTTGATACACCTGACCTGGTCTAGGTCACGGGCTTTCCTTTCCCTTGCTTTAGCCAGCCGAAATAGCTTCTTTTCCCCACCTTTCTCCCCTAGTTCCTCATACATGCGACCGAACGCCGCGTTTTTAGCTTCCGTGACTGCCATCTTAGCTTCTCTTCTCGCCTCCCTGTAGGACAACCTGTTCACTCTCCGCTCCTCCTCGCTTGTGCTCCCTGCCAACCTTGCGAACGCCGCCTTCTTCGCCTCCACTTTTCCTTTGACTACATCGTTCCACCACCAATCACCCTGATGCCTACCTGAATATCCCTTAGAAACCCCGAGCACGTCCCGTGCTACCCCCCTAACCAAGTTAGCTGTCGCTGACCACATAGCGTCCGCTTCCCCATAACTTCTCCAAGCTCCGCCCTCCTCTAACCTCCTTTCCATCTCCTGAGCTTTCTCCTTGGACAAAGCTCCCCATCTAATCCTCGGTTGACCCCGGGCGCCCCTCCTCTTCTTCTTCACCCAGAGATCAACATCCATCACTAGGAGCCTATGAAGAGTTGAAAGAGACTCTCCCGGGATAACTTTGCAATCCTTGCACAGACCCCTGTCGCTCCTTCTGATGAGGATGTAATCAATTTGAGTCCTCGCCGCCGCACTCTTGAAGGTGACCAAATGCTCCTCCCTCTTCCGGAATGATGAGTTCGCAATCAGGAGCTCGGAAGCCCTGGCGAAATCAAGCAGCGAAGTGCCTCCTCCGTTCCTGGCCCCAAAGCCAAAGCCCCCGTGCACCTCATCGTAGCCACCAGCCTCGGCCCCAATATGACCATTAAAGTCCCCTCCAATAACTAACTTCTCCGACTGGGGAATACTCCTCACCAGATCGTCCAAGTCCTCCCAGAAGCGCCTTTTAACCTCCTCGTCTAAGCCTGCGTGCGGCGCGTAAGCGCTGACCACATTGAGGACCCCACCCCCAATAACCAGCTTAATAGCCATTAACCTATCGTTCACTCGCCTCACCTCGACCACGGACTCCCTTAGGTCCCTATCAACCAAGATGCCTACTCCATTCTTACCCCTCTCGAGCCCAGAGTACCACAGCTTAAACCCATCAGCGTCCCGCGCCCTAGTCCCTTTCCACCTAGTCTCCTGGACGCACGCTATGTTAACCCTTCTTTGTTGGAGAACCTTCGCTAACTCGATGGACTTACCCGTCAGAGTACCTATGTTCCAGGACCCAATCCTTAATCTACGGGCGACCGCCGCCCTCTTCCCACCCTTACCTCCTGCCCTGCCCGAAATGCCACCCCCTGCACCCCTACACACCCCCGCAACCACCACCCCCTCCTGAGGACATGACCTTACGCTATCATTACTCGTTGCGGCCACTATCCAGTGACACAGACGCACTAAGGCTAAAAACGCAAATGTAGCAAACTAGATAACAACAGAATAGACCACACTCGGAATGCTAGTAAAAATACGTAAAGAATGTGCACAAAATAAGCAAGAGAGCGGGAGGTACCAACTCCCGGTGGAAAAACCTGGAAGTGTGCTTTGCTGCGCCCGAGTTCTCCTGAATCTTAGCAAAGTGCGCGGCTCTATTGCGTCCTGCCGTGAGTCTGAATGAGAGCTTGGACGACAGTTGTCGGAGATCCTCGCCGTTGAAATAGGTACCTGTCCAAGAAAACAGAACACACCCACAAAAAGCAGGGGTAGAATAGAAGGAAAAGAGCAGTAGTTGCCGGTAAAATTTCCGGCGAAAAGAAAGGTGGCTAAATGAACAATGAAGAATGAAAGTGACCAATAAAAAATTCCGAGAGTACCAAGTGGGTCGGAAAAATGGGGTGGGAAAGCTGTCCAAAAGAAGCCGGCGAAAAAAGTGCCCGGAAGTGGGCTCACGCGCGCGGCGCGTGTGGGGAAGCGGCGGCGCGTGGGCGGCGCGTGGGCGGCGCGTGCTGTGGTTTCCGGCGACGAAATTTTCAGAAAATGTGCGCCAGACACTGTGTGTCACAATGGTGTGGGAGGTGAGTCCAAGAAACTCCCGAGGGATGTCGAAATACTGTCGGAACAGTGTTCCGGGCAGTGGGGGTAAGGGGGGAGAAGGTGGGGTAGTGGCACTTACCTGGTGGTTACCTGGGGGTGCCGGCGACCCGCCCGGTGGTGGTGGTGGAGCTGGTGGTGGTGTGAGCTTAGAGAGAGAGAAGAGAAGAGAGAGAGGGGGAAAGAGCCGTTACTAACGTTATATTAGGTGTATCAAGATTAGGAAAATACGCATCCATAAATAATCCGGCATCACTTAGGCACTTCACTTTGGTACTACTTGGGAACAAAGTTCGGAACTCGTCACAATGCAATATTGAAGCTAGACCACCAGCAGAACATCGTTATTTTCCATAAACTTGATTTCACTTATCTACATTGGCTGATAGTAAGATGCCATAAATCATCTATTGCATGACAAAATATAGCTGGACTGAAGTTCTAGTAAATTGTTTTCTAGATTCCTTCTCATGTATTGATGGGTATATCACGTGATGGCGAAACTATGTCTCTATCTCCACTTGGTGAAGCTTGTTTGAAAACTGACTTGACTGCCATCCATGAGATTTTAGACACGCTTGGGTACAAAGATGATGAGGCAGCAGCTACTGAGGTTTGTCTATCAATTATTATTATTCTTGGAACTGATGTTCTGGTCTTGTATATGCTTGTTCTCTGAACTTCTATAACTTGTTCCTGTTCTATAGAATTAATGCCGTCTTCTTAATATTGAACAAAATACCCAAGTTAAAGATTCCCGAGGCTTTCATTGCATTGAACATTATAACATAAACTCATCGTTACGTGTTTGGCTGAAACCAGTAGCTTTGATTCAAACCCCAAATTTATCTTAAAAAATCCATTAAATATTTATATATATGATTACAATTTAGAATCCAGTAACTTAAAGGATCAGAATCCCGAACTAATAGGCTTCAAAACCTGGCTCCGTCTCTGTATAAACCTTATTGTGTGGTTTTTGGTCCTGCATGCAATTCATGTGTTTCAACTTATTGGTCATTCATATTGTGATCATATCCAAGCTTCTATGTTTTTGAAAGCAAATTATTGGCATCTCATGATAATCACACTTTTTTTCTTGCTTGCAGCTTTCATTTCAGATGTGGACAGATCAGATGCTGGAAACATTGAACTCAAAGAAAAAGGGTGATGCTGCTTTCAAGAACAAAGATTTTAGAGCTGCCATTGAATGCTATACGAAGGTTGGAAATGCGCCATAATGTTTACGCTACATCGTGCCATATAATGTGGATTATCTATTTTTGAACTTATTATCTTTATTTAATTACTTTGGGTTGGTCTTGCAGTTTATTGAAGTTGGAACCATGGTTTCACCAACTGTGTATGCTCATCGGAGTCTGTCTTATCTCATGAGTGATATGCCACAAGAAGCCCTCAATGATGCAGTACAAGCACAGGTAATATCTCCTGTTTGGCATATCGCATCGTATTTGCAAGCTGTTTCTCTTTTCACATTGGGGAGGGAAAACGAGGCACTAGTCGCACTTAGAGAGGCTGCCATACTCGAAGAAGAGAAGAACGACGCTTCTTGAAAATGGCGAATGGAGCTTGTATGTATGATCATTACCTTTTAGATTTCTCCTTTATTTACTTGACGCATAAATCACAAGTATCTTCTCTTTTCAGCAGAAATCTGGAGACGTTGTCGATACATGCATGCAATGGTTAGTAAATTGTGTTATAGCTATAGAGCATTCTTTCGCAATAATTCAATGCCATTGGTTCCTAAAGATACAAGATCTGTAGGAAAGGATGGGGAGAAACTCAGCTGTAATTTATGTACAGTGCTGTATGGTTGCTCAACTATCTATTTTGTCTTTCCCCTCTTAGGGGTGCAGATTTTGCTACATGTAAAATCTGTCTTAGGTCAATTTTACAATATTTATTTTAAGAATTTGCAACTGATGTAACTTTTTTGCAATGTTGTAATCCTTTCCCAAGATTACTGCAGTTTTGAGTGCTTGTGCTATGGTATTTAGATAGGGATTGTAGCTCACACTTGAATTGAGTTTTTTTTAAAAAAAAAATCCTTCTGAGTTTCTTAATTTTCTCGAAGACCCAGATTTTATTTTCTTGTTCAAATTATATGGGAAGAAAGAGATAAGATGTGAAATAAGGGGTTGGAGGCCACGGTTGTCCATACTAACATTTTTTTTTTTGAATAAACAAATTTCTATTTCATTTCGTCAAAAAAAGTATACTTACAAAGCATAGATGCTGACCACCTATTCTCATATGCTATACACAGTCACTACACTATTATCACTCTAAGAAAATAAAACACTCTGATAATACGTGTGATACAACTATCGTGAAAGAAGTCTATCTCATTTGAAATCTAGGGAAAATAATCTAAGCCGTGTAGGACAGCCCTCCACTTCTGCCTTGAAGCCCTTGTGAAATGGAGATGGATTACGATTTCCTTGCATAAAGTTGTCCATACTAACATTATGCGTAGAAATTCTTTATATTATTCGTTTTAATAAACTAATAGTCGTACCCGTGCGATGCGCGGTCAGTATTAAAAAATATTAATTAAATTAAATCATGATCGGGCTTGTTTGATCCTATTAAATTGTATTGCTTATATAAAATACAATTGTCATCTTACTTGTTAATACGATATATTCAATAATGAAATCTTTATTAAAGCATAGGTATTTATATAGTTGGTGAATAATTTTTTTATTTTTTATATTTTTTGTTACATAAACCAATATTCAATATTCGTTTTTTTTTTGTCATATATGAGAAGATTTATAATTTATTACTGTTGATATATTTTTTTATTTTAAATTTTATACCATTATTCTTAATAATATTATCTAAATTTTAATAAACGAAATCTATAATTAAACTAACGAGACTTAGAGAGCGAATAACTATGTTGTTATATCATCTAATATTTAATATTATTATATTGCTACTAGAGAGTTTTATTATCTTATTACTTTATTAAATATTTTTCTTTGAAAGGTTTTTTATGCCTTTATTTTCGTTCTATTTATTTTAAAATAATTCTAAAACTCCAACGTGAAACTAATCGCCAATTTGAATAGGTAGTTTATTATTTATTTAATTTCA
Source organism: Nicotiana benthamiana (assembly GCA_034376525.1). Classification (NCBI taxonomy): domain Eukaryota; kingdom Viridiplantae; phylum Streptophyta; class Magnoliopsida; order Solanales; family Solanaceae; genus Nicotiana; species Nicotiana benthamiana. The sequence continues at coordinate 18,420,234 of CM067341.1, read as the reverse complement.
TTTTTTATTTTAAAACTTCAACTAGAAAACTACATCCCAATTTGAATGAGTAGCTTTTCTTCTCTTCTTTCATTTTTTTATAGCTATTTTTTTTTGCTTTTTTATTTTAAGATAATTTATAAACTCCAACTTAAAACTACTCCCATCCAATTTAAATGGGTAGTTATTATTTTATATATTTATTTTTCATTTTTAATTATAAGATATCTATATTTATTAATTCAAATAAAGTAACCAATATATATATATATATATATATATATATATATATATATATATATATATATATATATGTTAGTTTTTATTTTATTTTATTATTTTATTATATATATATATTTAAATTAAAAATAATAACCAATAACTTTTTCCTATATATTTCTCTATTATATTAGCCATTGTTTAGTATTCGCTTTCTTTTTCTAATATATGAGAAGATATATAATTTATTACTGATGAAATATTTTTTTATTTTAAATTTTATTTTGTTGTTCTTAATAATATTATCTAAATTTTAATGAATAAAATCTCTGTTAAACTATCGGAATTTATACAGGGAGCGCATTGAAAAAATTTTTTATTATATATTTTTCTTTATTATATCATCTAATATTTAATATTTATACATTTTTAATAGAAATATTTATTGAATATTATTTTATTTAATATTTTTCTCTAAAAGCTTTTTAATTTCTTTATTTTTGTTTTTTTAATTTTAAAATTATTTTTAAAACTCCAATCTGAAACTATTCCCAAATTTGAAATGGTAATTCATTATTTTTTTTATTTCATTTTTTATTTTAAAACTCTAACTTGAAACTACTTCCGGATTTGAATGCGTAGTTCTTTTCTTTTTTAATTCTTTATAGCTATTTTTTTGCCTTTTATTTTAAAATAATTTAAAAAATTCAACTTGAAACTACTCCCACCTAATTTGAGTGGGTGGTTATTTTTTATATATATTTTTCTCGTTTTTTTATATTTAATTATAAGATATCTATATTTATTAATATAAATAAAGTAATCAATATATATATATATATATATATATATATATATATATATATATATTACTGTTGATATATTTTTTATTTTAAATTTTATACTATTATTCTTAATAGTATTGTCTACATTTTAATAAACAAAATGTTAAACTAACGGGACTTAGAGAGCGAATAACTATTTTGTTATATCATCTAATATTTAATATTATTATATTGCTAATAGAAAGTTTTATTAGCTTATTACTTTATTAAATATTTTTCTTTGAAAGGTTTTTTTATGCCTTTATTTTCTTTTTATTTATTTTAAAATAATTCTAAAACTCCAACGTGAAACCAACCAATTTGAATAGGTAGTTTATTATTTTTTAAATTTTATTTTTTATTTTAAAACTTCAACTTGAACTACTTCCCAATTTTTTTTGAATAAACAGATTTTTTATTTCATTCCGTCAAAAAAATTGTACATGTACAAACATAGATGCTGACCATCTATACTCACATGCTATATAGTCACTACACCTATTATCAATCTAATAAGATTTGCAATATCACTATTTGATATTAAATGTGACAATTCTGTTCCAAGAGCATCCTAGAGGTAATGGTTTAAACTTTATAGAGCAGCCCTCCATTTATAAGTTGAAGCTCCTATTGAGTGGAGATGGACTGCTATTTCCTTACAAACATTATCGCTCAGCATATTACCTCCTTGGAAACTCATTTTATTGCGCTCTCTCCATATCACTGTCACCAGGATCCCAAACAGACATGCAGTGATTTCTGCTACTCCAGTTCTACTTCTTGCCAGCTTACTGACCCAGTCACATTCCTCATTCCAGTCAGAAATGGGTCGCTTATAGCCCAACCAGTTTAGGAGCTGACTCCAAAGTGCTTTAGTCTTCAAGATGTCAAAGTACAGATGATCAAAAGTCTCACGAAACATTCCACAGAAAATACCTTCCTGTGGAACCAGGATATTGAGTTCCTGGAGTCTGTCCACAGTTGCCAATCTCTTATGAGAGCCAGCCACAAAATAAATTTGTACATGGGGTGTAATTGAGTCTGCAGTATGATGGTCTTCCATTGGACTTTAAGGTATTGAGGGTGTTGGTGTCTGTATAACTTCTTGATGCTAAATGAATCACCCTTCTGAAGCAGAAGCAATCGATTGTCCATATATTGCAATGCCATTTATCAACCCTCTCGACTCAAAGATTTTCCTTATTGCCCAAGCAGCAGAACTAGGCACCGGCATGTCATCAATACAACAATTTTTAATATAGAATGTATGCACCCATTTTATCCACAGACTATCCTTCTTATTGGTCAGTGCCCAAAGGTGCTTTACAACAGCAGCCTTATTCCATTAATCAGGTTCAACACATTTAATCCCCCTGCACTGTATGGCATACAGAGTGTTTCCCAGGCAACCAGAGCTTTCCTTGACACTGTAGCTGAACCTGTCCAAAGGTATGATCTGCATATTGCTTCAGTCATCCTCAGAACTTTTTTAGGCAGTAGAAATATTTGGGACCAATAGGCTTGAACACCAAACAGTACTGATTTAATCAGCTGAAGTCGACCAGCATAGGAGAGCAACCCAATTTGAATGAGTAATTTTTCTTCTCTTTCTTTCATTTTTTTATAGCTATTTTTTTTTTTTTTGCTTTTTTATTTTAAGATAATTTATAAACTCCAACTTAAAACTACTCCCACCCAAATTAAATGGGTAGTTATTATTTTATATATTTATTTTTCATTTTTAATTATAAGATATCTATATTTATTAATTCAAATAAAGTAACCAATATATATATATATATATATATATATATATATATATATATATATATATATATATATATATATATATATATATATATATATATATATATATATATATATATATATATATATATATATATATATATATATATATATATATATATATATATATATATATATATATATATATATATATATATATATATATATATATATGTTAGTTTTTATTTTATTTTATTATTTTATTTTTTATATATTTAAATTCAAAAATAATAACCAATAACTTTTTCCTATATATTTCTCTATTATATTAGCCATTGTTTAGTATTCAATTTCTTTTTCTAATATATGAGAAGATATATAATTTATTACTGATGAAATATTTTTTTATTTTAAATTTATTTTGTTTTTCTTAATAATATTATCTAAATATTAATGAATAAAATCTCTGTTAAACTATCAGGATTTATACAGGGAGCGCATTGAATAGATTTTTTATTATATATTTTTCTTTATTATATCATCTAATATCTAATATTTATACATTTTTAATAGAAATATTTATTGCAAATTATTTTATTTAATATTTTTCTATTAAGTTTTTTAATTTCTTTAGTTTTGTTTTTTTAATTTTAAAATAATTTTAAGACTCCAATCTGAAACTATTCCCAAATTTGAATTGGTAATTCATTATTTTTTAAATTTTATTTTTATTTTAAAACTCTAACTTGAAACTACTTCCGGATCTGAATGCGGAGATCTTTTCTTTTTTAATTCTTTATAGCTATTTTTTTGCCTTTTATTTTAAAATAATTTAAAAAATTCAACTAGAAACTACTCCCACCTAATTTGAATGGGTGGTTATTTTTTATATATATTTTTTTTAGTTTTTTATATTTAATTATATGATATCTATATTTATTAATCTAAATAAAGTAATCAATATATATATATATATATATATATATATATATATATATATATATATATATATATATATTATTTTACTTTATTATTTTCGATTTTTATATATATCTAAATTTAAAAATAATAACCAATAACTAATTATAAATCATATAACTAATTATGCCATGTGGCATTTGTAGGCATATAAGTTTTATTAAAATTAAATTCATAAAATAATTTGGACTATATTTTAAATTCAAGATATATTGGTCCAAATAAATATATGGGCTAATATAATTAAATTAATTATATATAGGTCCAATTATGTATGGATTAAATAAATGAGTCTTAATCCATTGGGCTAACTCATTTAATCGGGCTAAAGTGATTAGCCCACTTTATTAAGCCCAAGATGTCATCTTCCTAGAGGCCCAGTTTGGTGCCACGTGTCAAATGATGTGGCATGCTATGTCAAACGAAAGAGCCAATGGGATCATGCCATGTGTCAAAATGACAAGGCATGCGCAGTCACACTGAAAGGCCAATTAAATCGCGTCACGTGTGCGAGTGACATGTTCTGGCCAATCAAATGCGGCCATGTCACACTTCAATTTGATTGGTCGTAAAGAGTTTGTTCTTATCAAAACTCTTCCCTTCCACACCTATAAATAAGGTCTTCATAACCCAGAAAAGACACCAGTTATAACAAAAAGCAAGAGAGAGCTCGTGGATCGAACGCTGCAAATTTCTCTACAAGTTTCAAGCTTCAAGCAATCAAGTTCAAGCTCAAGAACGTATCAATATCAAGTTCAAGCAATCAAGCTCAAGCTCAAGCTTCAAGAACAAGATCATCGTTCCTGGAAACAAATATAGATTCAAGATCAATCTCAAAGGCCCTTGAATTTATTTACTCTTGGAAAGAAGAATCAGAGGATTCATAGAGATTGTACACTCAAATATTTAAAATAAAATACTACGATTGTTGCAATATTTTTCGGTCTTGATTTTATTTTCTCGACGCAAATTTAGTCTACAAATTCTGGCACGCCCGGTGGGACCATCTCTACCTCTCATTTCAACTTTTTAATCACTAAAGTTCAAGAACATTGAAATGGCTCCAAAGAAAATCAACCCCGGTTCAACTTCCACCAAGGCTGCTAATTCTAGGTTCTACGCTGATGTGGAAAGCATCCTCGATATCACTTTTGGAAGCTTCGCCCTAGTTACGAGGAGCAAAGCAAGCTTTTTAGGACAACAAGTACCCAAATCGTCGTCTGCACTAACCCTTTTCTTTGGATATTCATCCTCAAAAGGAGCAAGATCTGCCACAAACGCATCTGAAGGAGGAAGCGATGTTGGTGAAAAGATCAGGAAAACACTGGCTCTGTTTGACCTCTCCGGCTCCAAGCACTCTGCTGCGAAGGAAGACGATGATGCTTCAAGTGATGGATCCTCCCCACTTACACCACATAGCGTGAGTCAATCAAGGATCAATATGTGGGAAAATCCATGCTACTCTCCGTCATCCACGACAATCATCCAAGCCATGGTGACAAACACTTCATCTATGGAGGAGCAGTTGGAAAATTTGACGGAAGCAATCCCTGGCTTGATAAATGCAGGCAAAATCAAGAGGCTAGAATTGACAAGCTAACAGACAGGGTGGATCTTGATGGAGGAAGAATCTACCCATGCACCCGGCAAGCTCCCAGTAGTTTTAGAGAGCGACTCTCCCCCGAGACAAGCAGCATCCACTAAGGCTATCCCTGTCTCATATGAAGGGATAATTCCAATCGATCAATTGAAGGAGTTCATTGAAGGAACCATCAAGAACAAATATGAAGTTTCTGCTAAGTCCTCCCTTACATATGCAAAGCCGTACACTGCGAGGGTCGATATGTTGAAGATGACTGCTGGCTATCAACCTCCAAAGTTTTAACAGTTTGATGGTAACGGTAACCCAAAGCAACATATGGCGCACTTTGTGGAGACATGCAACAATGCTGGGACTTATGGAGACTACCTCGTCAAACAGTTTGTCCGCTCATTAAAAGGAAATGCTTTTGATTGGTACACGGACCTCGAGGCTGGAACTATCGATAGTTGGGATCAACTAGAGCAAGAGTTCCTCAATCGCTTTTATAGCATGAGACGTACTATGAGTATGATAGAGCTCACAAACACTCGTCAAAGAAAGGGGGACCCAGTTATCGACTTTATCAATCGTTGGAGGAATGCAAGCCTCAACTGTAAATACAGGCTTAGTGAAGCTTCGACATAGAGATGTGCATCCAAGGCATGTATTGGGGATTGCGCTACATCTTGCAAGGTATCAAGCCTAGCACATTAGAAGAACTTGCAACTCGTGCCCATGGCATGGAATTGAGCATGGCCTCCGCTGGAAATGAAAGGCTGCCCATCTATGAACCTCGCAAAGCGAATGACAAGCAAGAAGTTAGGAAGTGGGGAAAGTTTGTACCCAAGTCTGAAAGCAAAGAAGCTATGAATGTCAATACATCACCTATGAAGTTCACGGAAAAGGTGAGCAAGAAGAAGAGTATGAAATCCACTTCTTTTCAAGACAATCCAAGTGGAAAGTTAACTCTAAAAGAAATGCAGGAGAAACAGTACCTATTCCTGGATTCTGATGTGCCAGCCATTTTCGAAGAGCTCCTCGAGTTAAATCTTATTGAGCTTCCGGATATGAAGCGACCAAATGAAGCTGGGAAAACAACTAACCCAAATTACTGCAAATATCATCGAGTCATAAGCCACCCTCTGGAGAAGTTCTTGTCTTCAAAGATAAAGTCATGGACTTGCTCGCGAAAAGAAGATCGTGCTTGAAGATGAGAAAGCAAGCGCAAACCAAGTCTCTATCACCTTTGGCTCATTCAGTCCGAATGAATTATGTGGTTTTGAAGAAAGCAAAGGTAAAGAATTACTGGAGAGCGACAAAGCTGAAGTCAACCAACCTGATGATGATAAAGGTTGGATGTTGGTGACTCATCGTAGGCGCCACAAAAGGAGCCCATGAAAAGAATCAGTGGAACAACCAACAAGGAAGATGATGGTAAAAGGACCAATAAAAAAGAATCCAGTTGGGCATTTGAAGAAAGAAAAAGCGGAGATGCACCACCCTCAAAATCCAAGAAATCCAATGACCTTGGAGGAGTTTTTACCAAGTTGGTTCCGCACAAAGACTTCCCATGATGGGCATTGATGCCTCTTGTTGCCATGCTGACAAAGGAGAAGAAAAGAGTGATGACCTACCGTTGTCACCATCTTCGGAAAAGCCCATCGATCCCACTCCTCAAGAAATTAATGCTTGTGAGGGGAAGTTCACGTTCACAAATGATGATCTCTTGCTAGGTAACACTCCTCATAACCACCCATTACCTGGTTGGCTATATGCGCGATGAAAGGGTAAACCGGATTTTGGTCGATGGAGGATCCTCTGTGAAAATTTTGCCAATCCATACTGTGAAGGAACTTGGTATTCCCATGAACGAACTCTCAGAAAGTCGTGTGATGATTCAAGGATTCAACCAATGGGGAAAAGAGCTATAGTAGCGGTCAGGCTGTGAATCACTATTGAAGATATGCAATCAAGTGCATGGATGCATGTGATTGACGCGAAGACTTCATACAATGTTTTGCTTGGGAGGCCTTGGATACATGAGAATAAAGTAGTTTCATCTACCTACCATCAATGTTTAAAATACTATGAAGGTGAAGTCGAGAAGACGATAATTGCTGATGATGAGCCATTCACCGAGGCTGAGTCACACTTCGCCGATGCAAAGTTCTACTTAAAGAACCACATTGTGAAGGAGCGGAAAGTTGATGATGGTATGAAAAGCAAGAATAAAGAGACCTCAACTAAATGAGAAGAGGCGACTACTGGTGAAGCCAAAGCTGTTAGTACGGATGAACAACCCAACGTGAATAAATATTATGGAGGGAATATTACAGCTTATGGCAAGAAAGTAAGTCCAACGCTCCAATATGCCCCTAAAAGGAAGAAAAATGAAGGTGAACCATCTAATCGGCAAGCTAGCATGCTAAAGGAGTTAACTCTCCCGGTCAAACGAATTGAGGCAGTAAAGTCATCCTCAAAGCCGCTTGCAGGGTTTGTAGCCCAAAATCGTTTGCAGAGTGTGGTACTCCCTACAAAACGAACAGATGAAGGTTTTGACCCTAACGTTTACAAGCTATTTGCAAAAGCTGGATATAATCCCAATGAGCTATCAAAGTTAGGGAAGCTCCCTTCAGAAGCTATAACGAGGCAACCACGTGAAGGTTTGGGATACAAGCAACCGTCACCAGTGCGCATCTCAATAAGAAGGGCGAGTAGCAATTATATCAATCTAGAAGATGAATCTGCCACTTGTAACAAGCCTTCTGTCTTTGATCGACTTGGAAAATCAACTATGAGAACTTCCGCATTTGAGAGATTAGGTCCATTAAAGAAGGGGAATAAGTTCCAGAGAAATTATCGAAATACAAAAACACCCGCTTCACCCAAAATTCAGAAGATCTCTAAAGATTTCCAAAGTTTGGTTCCTTCTAGAATGAGGCGACAAACAAAACTGGTCGTTTCATGTGAAGAAGTACTGAAGGTAAAGCCATATACTGTGGTCTACACTAAGGAACGTGACGAAGATGAAGAAAGTGTACGCTCTTCATATCATGTCACTGTACAAAGCGAGAATGGTGTTCCATCTTCGATGGAGGATAACGCAGAATTGGAGCATGTTTCACCATGTTATCACATATCCTTCAATGATGGGGATCCTCAAGAAGATGAAGATGCGAAAGATGCTCAACTTGAACTTGAAGAAGGAGTGAAGACGACAATTGATGCCTTCAAAGAAGTTAACCTTGGCGCCGATGAAGAACCAAAACCCATCTACCTAAGTGCTTTACGCGAAGCTAATGAAGAAAGCACTTATATTGAATTACTCAAAGAGTTCAGGGATGTATTCGCTTGGAGTTACAAAGAGATGCCTAGCTTGGACCCGAAAGTAGCAGTCCATCACCTTGCAGTCAAAAATGATTCTCGCCCTATTAAACAAGCTCAAAGGCGCTTCAGGCCGGACTTGGTTCCCCTTACTGAAGTTGAAGTTAACAAACTCGTTGAAGCTGGATTTATTCGGGAAGTTAAATACCCAACATGAGTTTCAAGTATTGTCCCTGTAAGGAAGAAGAATGGCCAGATTCGAGTATGCATTGACTTCAGGGACCTCAATAATGCGTTTCCCAAAGATGAATTCTCGCTTCCTATTCCAGAGCTGATGATCGATGCCACTACTGGTTACGAGGCAATGCCTTCCATGGACGGTTCACGGGCTATAACCAAATTCTCATGGCACCAAAAGATGAAGAGCTTACTGCGTTCCGCACTCCCAAGGGTATTTATTGCTACAAGGTGATGCCTTTTGTCTTATAGAATGCTGGTGCTACTTACCAAAGGGCTATGCAAAATATTTTCAATGATCTTCTCCACAAGAATGTCGAATGCTATGTTGACGACTTGGCGGTGAAATTAAGAGAGAAGGGAGACCACATGAAAGACTTGAGGATGGTATTTGAATAGCTCCAGAGATACCAACTTAGGATGAATCCATTGAAATGTGCCTTTGGAGTTACATCTGGAAAGTGCCTTGGTTTTATTGTTCGACATTGAGGGATCGAAATCGATCAAGCCAAAGTGGATGCCATTTTGAAAATGCCTGAGCCTCGAGATATCCATGAATTAAAAAGTCTATAGGGAAAGCTAGCGTACCTTAGGAGGTTCATCTCGAACCTAACTGGGAGGTGTCAACCATTCAGTCACCTTATGAGGAAAGGTGTCCCTTTCAGATGGGACCAATCATGCAGTAATGCCTTTGAAAGCATTAAATCCTACTTGATGAAGCCTCCAGTTTTAGCAGCCCCTGTACCTGGAAAGCCATTGATACTATACATTGCGGCACAAGAAAGGTCTGTTAGAGCACTGTTGGCCCAAGAAAATATTGAGGGGAAAGAAAAATCTCTTTACTACTTGAGCAGGATGATGACACCAAACGAGTTGAATTATTCGCCAATTGAGAAGTTGTGCCTGGCGCTAGTCTTCTCAATTCAAAAGTTGAAGCACTACTTTCAAGCTCATGTTGTCCATCTTGTTTCTAAAGCAAATCCCATCAAGTTCGTGATGTCAAAACATGTTCTTAGTGATCGACTAGCGAGATGGTACCTCCAATTTCAACAATTTGAGATTTTGTACATCCCTCAAAAGGCTGTAAAAGGTCAAGCATTGGCAAATTTCTTGGCAGATCATCCGATACCTGATGATTGGGAGCTTACTGATGAACTTCCTGATGAAGACGTAATGATCCTTGAAGTTCAACCTCCATGGAAGATGTACTTTGATGGTGTAGCGCATCGTGACGGAGCTGGAGCCGGCGTAGTATTTGTCACTCCCCAATGTGAAGTCTTGCCCTACTCCTTCACCTTAACACAACTCTGTTCCAACAATGCTGCTAAATATCAAGCATTAATACTTGGGCTTGAAATGGCCGTTGATATGAAACAGTTGCAATTTCAAGACTTTGGTGACTCCCAGTTAGTGGTCAATCAGCTTTTGGGTAGTTACGAGGTTAGGAAGTCTGAACTACGTTATGACTTGATCCTCTTTACTGGGGTACATAGGCAGCTTAGAGTTTCATTCTAAGTTCAGTCCATAAGTTCAAAAGATACATATTGCCCTAATTGTTGTTCGAATGAAGTATGAAGAAACACAAGATCAAGCTGAAATGTCATCCTCCTGTTGAACTTCGATCTCGTTTGATTTAAAAGAGGTAACCCTCCTTGGTAAATTGATATCTTCAATGGGCCAATTTGGAAGAATGTCAATTATTTGCATTGAAATCCTGGGATTCTCTATGTCTTCAGGTTCTCCAAACCTTCAAGTTTGTTGGTCTCCAAGTTTGCCCTCTACCAAAAAAAAGGGAAGAGAAGCGATGCATCAAAAGGAAGCACGAGTATAAGGAAATGATTGCTTGGTACAACGTTTCAAATTCAATGAGATTCGAACCCCAAGATATTTGTGTGTATATGGTTCTTAAATTTCAATTTATGGAAAGTAAGACATCTTCCGATCTCGAGGCTTCCATATCAAGATGCAAAATATTTGGTGAAGTCACACGAATCTAAAATGTTCGGTGTATTAAAATTTAGTATTGACTTTGAAATATTATCTGAATGTGTCTGTAAGGAATTAACTCTTGAATTTTGGATATGTTATATACTTGGAAGTTATGTTTCCATTAGATCAAACGGTTTATGATTTCGACGTTCCTACTTCAAAATACAAAACTTTTGGTGAAGTCGCACAAATCTAAAATTTTCAACGTGGTGGAACCTAAAGTTGATTTCAAAATATTATCTGGGATGATTCTGAAGTTATTCAATTGAGAAGTCTGGATATGTTCTAGATATTGAATTTTAGTTTTCAAGAAATCAAATGGTTTGTAATTTCAAGATTCCTACACCAAGATATGATTTTTTTAGAGAGACTGCGCAAATCTGGAATTGGTAGCGAGGTGCAACATAAAGTTGGCTTCAAAATATTATTCGGAACGATTCTGAAGTTGTTTGATTTAGAATTTTGGATATGCTCTAGATTTGAAGTATGGTTTTCTTGAAATTAAACGGTTTGCAATTCTAATATTTTGACACCGAGATATGAATTTTTTGGTGAGACTGCACAAATCTGAAATTTGCAACATGGTGGAATCTAAAGTTAGTTCCAAAATACTATCTGGGGCAATTCTGAAGGTATTTGATTCTGAATTTTTGATATATTTTAGATATTTAATTCTAATTTTCGAAAAGTCAAATGGTTCATTATTTGGACTCTTCCCCGACAAGATATGAATCTTTCGTTACAAGTGCATAAAGTAGAAAGTTATGCAACAAAGATAAATGTCGGGTAATGTAAAGCAAATGAGAAGCAATCTTATCTAAGATGAAATAAATACCCACTAGGTCAACCTAATATAAAGATAAAAGGGGAGATAATGCTAACAACCTAATTTAAACAAAATTTGTAGTTGATCAATTCTTGACAGCTAGTCTCCAGGCTCTTCTTCTTCTCCTCCAAATTGGCCGAATCATCAACAGTCAACAAATTTACGTTGTCATATGAAGATACCTCAGTCTCGGCAGTTGATTTTTTCCTGGATCTCTTCAACCTCCTTTGGAGTCGCTTCTATAACATCTTTCGAGGTTCTCCCTCTCTTGTTGTAATGTCTGCAACTTCTTCATGACTCTCTTCAATTTCTTTTCACTAGAGGAAACTTTCTTGACTTTCTCACTTGCTTCAAGTTTGAACAATTCAAGACGCTCTTTAGCTTTGGAAATCAGCTCTAGCTTCTCATATTCACTCGTCTTATCAGCCATATTGGATCGCTCTTCGTCATATGATGTGGAAAGTTCAAAAAGAGAATTTAGTAAATCTTCTAATGGAGAAAAATCCAGAATATTCGTCTTCTTCATATCCTCGAAAATCTCAATGATTTGCTCCCTATAAGATGAGAGCAATTCAGGACGAGTTTTGGAGAGCCTATTGCAAATATCCTCCCAAAGTCCCAAATTAAATTCCTCCTTGCGATTGAAAACAATGCCTTTTCCTTCAAATATAGATACCGCTGTATTTGTCATTGGTGAAATGTGAGTTATCTCATTTGGAGTTTGTCTTTTTAGGGATTCGTCATGAGGAAGAGATGACTCCTTTGACGATGACTTCACTTTACATGTAGGCCCTCCAATAGATTCATCACTCACTTGCGGCTTGTCGCATGGGGATACAATCGGATGCCCAATGGTGTTTAACTGCATTAAGAAAAGGAAAAATAAGTAAGTAATTTATAAGTGCCACTACTCCTAAAAAGGGGGGGGGGGGGGAATGAGCGAGGTGATTGTATTTTACCTCTTTGTTACAAGTTATATGCGTTCTTGAGGGACTATCAACACTTTGAACCTCTATGATCTCTACTGGTTTGGCCATTTCCTTTTCCAATTTTGATCCTCATTGGTACTTTGTCTTGTGTCATGAGGAACACACGTGTTAAATGGAAGAACTAGAAGGGGTTTCTCTATTGCTGTTGAAGTGCACACCACTTCTTTCAAAGCTGCCTTCGAGAATTTAAGCTTCCCTTTTTAGGTTGCGTAACTACTTTTCTGATTGGAGTTGGTATTTCTTAAACTTTTGAGAGCGTCTTTCCAACACCTTGATCTTCACCTCCTGAAGGGGTTGTAGACTTTAGCCCAGCATTGTCTACCAAAGCTTGTAAGTTATTCTCGAGAAACTTCCCATGCGCTTTCTCCCACCAAGACATATAATTAGTGGAGAAAGGATTCTCCATAGGATCTCCCACTAGAGGAAAAGCCGCACGTGACATAGATCGATACAATGTGCAAATCCTCCAAAATCTGATTCCTTCATCTAGAGAAGAGTTACGGATATCATTCTCTAAAAAGCTAGGGACGTTCTAGTAAAATCAAAATTGACGACCAAACCGATGTGGACTATACGGCTCGATGATGAATGAGTTACCATAACTCAAAGGGAGGTAATTAAAACGTAATCTCATGAAGTAATTTGATTCCAACTCTTGATTTGTATCGTTATCCACGTAACAATAAGGACGGGAATAGGTCAACATTGTTGGTGCCCAAACTATATCCTCCCCATTGTGGATGCGTTTTCTTCCATCTTTCTCATCAAAGTACCTTGCAGCCCCTCTCCTGAGTATGCCACCATCAAAGGGACAGACGGACCCTTAGCAAGTGGATAGTGGGTTTTGAAGTAATGTGCAAGCCATCACATAATGAATGGGAAAATAAACTTTGACCTGATCAGGTTGGGAGGAACGCGAAATCTTATTCAAACCATGATAAATACTCGCTAAAACTGGGACTGCAAGGCTAATCTGTCGCCCGCCTACCATCATGCTTGCCATCTTAAAAGTCTTAGGACAAATGGAGTTTTCTACCTTGGGAAATACAAAGGCACATAGCCAAATTGATAAGAATGCCGCTACATATGTTTCACCTTTCTTGTCAGACCTCACCCTAAGCTTAGAGAATATAGTTTCTTGTCAGGCTATTTTGAGAGTAATCTCTCCAAGATCGGGCCATTTTGAGAGTAATCTCTCCAAGAATCGGGCCATTTTGAGAGTAATCTCTCCAAGAATCGGGCCATTTTGAGAGTAATCTCTCCAAGAATTGGGCCATTTTAAGAGTAATCTCTCCAAGAATTGGGCAGGGATGAGTACCCATCCCTCACACTCTAAGACCGCCCTCTTCATGCGTGGATCTCGCTCGAACTATACAAAAAGACAACAAAGGAAGAAAAGCATAAGAAAAGAAAAAGAGATTACCTTCGTGTCAATGCTTCCAAATCTGCAAAATTAGATTCAATATGGCTTGCGAATACTACGAATTGATACTCAACAAATATGACCAGGGGGTTTATATAGATTCGAGAAGCAGAAACAGTTCGTTGTTTAACGGTGTGGGACTGCCATATAAAAGTTCAAGAAGAATTAGGTATTCTAGTTAAATTAGAGAAGAAAGAAGTCAAGCGGCCTTTGTCGTTTCTATGTTGTGTATAAATTTGTAGAAACCGACAATAATATGATTTCTTGTAGCCGAGTCTAATTATAATTTATGAATCCTATGTTTGCTTGGTATGGCAATAGGCGGTGACTATTGGGTTGAGAACCAGAAATAATTTATTGGGATAAGAAAAGGAAACTTTAGTTAAAGGAATTCCATCTACTATCACGCGGACAAAAAAATTATGAAAGTTAATCATGACTCAATTTATCTAATATGAGCTCCTCTTAATATGTTGCTTGGTCACGTGGATTAGTTGATGGTAGGTGGAAGATTTCACGTTAAAGTGTGATAACTTTCATCTCTTTCATAAGTAAATTATAGTTGGTTGCGCTAGTTAATACTTCAAGTCCCGTCTTTGAAATTTAAGAAGTTAATATTTGGACAAGTCTTGAAGTAGGGGGCATTTGTAGGCATATAAATTTTATTAAAATTAAATTCATAAAATAATTTGGACTATATTTTAAATTCAAGATATATTGGTCCAAATAAATATATGGGCTAATATCATTAAATTAATTATATATAGGTCCAATTATGTATGGATTAAATAAATGAGTCTTAATACATTGGGCTAACCCATTTAATCGGGCTGAAGTGATTAGCCCACTTTATTAAGCCCAAGATGTTATCTTCCTAGAGGCCCAGTTTGGTGCCACGTGTCAAATGACGTGGCGTGCTATGTCAAACTAAAGATCCAATGGGATCATGCCACGTGTCAAAATGACAAGGCATGCCTGATCACACTGAAAGGCCAATTAAATCGTGCCACGTGTGCGAGTAACATGTTCAGGGCCAATCAAATGCGTCCATATCACGCTTCAATTTGATTGGTCGGAAATAGTTTGTTCTTATCAAAACTCTTCCCTTCCACAACTATAAATAGGGGTCTTCATAACCCAGAAAAGACACCAGAAGTTATAACAAGATGCAAGAGAGAGCCCGTGGATCGAACGCTGCACGTGACATAGATCGATACAATGTGCAAATCCTATAAAATCTTATTCCTTCATCTAGAGAAGAGTTACGGATATCATTCTCCAAAAATCCAGGGACGTTCTGGTAAAATCCAAATTGACGACCAAACCGATGTGGACTATACGGCTCGATGATGAATGAGTTACCATACCTCAAAGGGAGGTAATTAAAACGTAAGCTCATGAAGTAATTTGATTCCAACTCTTGAGGGGCATCGTTATCCACGTAATAATAAGGACGGGAATTGGTCAACATTGTTGGTGCCCAAACTATATCCTCCCCATTGTGGATGCGTATTCTTCCAGCTTCTCGTTAAAGTACCTTGCAGCCCCCTCTCCTGAGTATTCCACCATCAAAGGGACAGACGGACCCTTAGCAAGTGGATAGTGGGTTTTGAAGTAATGTGCAAGCCATCCATAAACATAATGAATGTGAAAAGAACTTTGACCTGATCAAGTTGAGAAGAACGCGAAATATTATTCAAACCATGATAAATACTCGCCAAAACTAGGACTGCAAGGCTAATCTGTCGCCCGCCTGCCATCATGCTTGCCATATTAAAAGTCTTTGGAACGAATGGAGTTTTCTACCTTGGGGAACACAAAGGCACATAGCCAAATTCATAAGAATGCCGCTACATATGTTTCATCTTTCTTGTAAGACCTCACCCTAAGCTTAGAGAATATAGTTTCTTGATCAGTCGACTACCTAGTCGTCTCGGGAATAACTCCGTTAGGATTATGTGTTGACTTAGGCGTGCAGATTTCTTTTCCTTCCGCAGTGGGGCGGGTCTATATACTAATGTTTTTTATACCAAAAACTTGTCCACTTGATGAAGAAGACCCTTTGGGTAGCACCCGTACCTTTCTTAAGATGATGAAATGCGGCAAATAAATACTCACAAGATCGAGGAATAAATCTGACTTGTTTTTCATTCAAATCGATGAGTTCTCTTGTCTCAGGTACCACTTCTTCGTATGGATAACCCGCAATGGGAAAACCCCCAAGGATATGTAAGTCCCAAAGTGATATAGATAGCTCCCCAGCTGATGTAAGAAGTGTGTTTGTCTTGGGGCACCAAGCCTCAAAAATGCTTGCAAAATGTTTGAGTTTTGATCATAAGTGAAAAGTGAGGCATAGAAAACATCATAAATCTTTGTTGTAATCAGAGTTTGTTGCCTTCCACCAAGCACGTCTTCAGCCCATTCCCAATATCTTGGGATGTGACGATACTCGCCCTCGATTGTTGTTGCGTTTCCCCAATGTATTCGCCTTGAATTATGCGACTTCCTAAGTTTGGAAGGGTGCTAGCAATATTTACATAACGATGGATTGACGCTTGGAGAGACCACATCTTGGATAATGGATTAGAAGTCGATTTGTGCTCCAAGGTCCAATTCTCTACATGAAGGGAGTTCCTTAGAGGAGGCCATGGGGATGCATATCGGTCGACTTGTGAGGTGAGAACCAAAATCTTGCTTTGTTCTATGCCATATTCAGTCTCGATGATGAGATATCTAAATTTTGAGGAAGGTGAGGTATAATCCCTGAAATTTGCCATCTCTTCGTGCTAAAAAAAGAGAAAGAAAAGAGGGCTTATCAAAGTCCAAATCAAGAACATTAGAATGGGTTCAAAAGTATAAATGGATGAAATGCTCTCCAAGAATCGGGCCATTTTGAGAGTAATCTCTCCAAGATTTGGGCCATTTTGAGAGTAATCTCTCCAAGAATTGGGCCATTTTGAGTGTAATCTCTCCAAGAGTCGGGCAATTTTGAGAGTAATCTCTCCAAGAGTCGGGCCATTTTGAGAGTAATCTCTCCAAGAGTCGGGCCATTTTGAGAGTAATCTCTTCAAGAATCGGGCCATTTTGAGAGTAATCTCTCCAAGAGTCGATCCATTTTGAGAGTAATAATTCCAAGAGTCGGACCATTTGAGAGTAATCTCTCCAAGAGTCGGGCCATTTTGAGAGTAATCTCATCAAGAATCGGGCCATTTTGAGAGTAATCTCTCCAAGAATCGGGCCATTTTGAGAGTAATCTCTCCATGAATCGGACCATTTTGCGAGTAATCTCTCCAAGAATCGGGCAGGGATGAGTACCCATCCCCTCACACTCTAAGACCGCCCTTTTCGTGTGTGGATCTCGCTCGAACTATAAAAAAGACAAGAAAGGAAGAAAAGCATAAGAAAAGAAAAAGAGATTACCTTCGTGTCAATGCTTCCAAATCTGCAAAATTAGACTCAATATGGCTTGCGAATACTACGAATTGATACTCAACAAATATGACCAGGGGTTTATATAGATTCGAGAAGCAGAAGGAGTTCGTTGTTTGACGGTGTGGGACTGCCATATAAAAGTTCAAGAAGAATTAGGTATTCTAGTTAAATTAGAGAAGAAAGAAGTCAATCGGCCTTGGTCGTTTCTATGTTGTGTATAAATTTCTAAAAACCGGCAATAATAGGATTTCTTGTAGCCGAGTCTAATTATAATATATGAATCCTATGTTTGCTTGGTTTGGCAGTAGGCGGTGACTATAGTGTTGAGAACCAGAAATAATTTATTGGGATAAGAAAAGGAAACTTTAGTTAAAGGAATTCCATCTACTATCACGCGGACAAAAAATATTATGAAAGTTAATCATGACTCAATTTATCTAATATGAGCTCCTATAAATATGTTGCTTGGTCACATGGATTAGTTGATGGTAGGTGGAAGGTTTCACGTTAAAGTGTGATAACTTTCATCTCTTTCATAAGCAAATTTCGCTCGTAAATACTTCAAGTCCCGTCTTTGAAATTTAAGAAGTTAATATTTGGACAAGTCTTGAAGTAGGGGGCATTTGTAGGAATATAAATTTTATTAAAATTAAATTCATAAAATAATTTGGACTATATTTTAAATTCAAGATATATTGGTCCAAATAAATATATGGGCTAATATAATTAAATTGATTATATATTGGTCCAATTATGTATGGATTAAATAAATGAGTCTTAATCCATTGGGCTAACCCATTTAATCGGGCTAAAGTGATTAGCCCACTTTATTAAGCCCAAGATGTTATCTTTCTAGAGTCCCAGTTTGGTGCCACGTGTCAAATGACGTGGCATGCTATGTCAAACGAAAGATCCAATGGAATCATGCCACGTGTCAAAATGACAAGGCATGCCTGGTCACACTGAAAGGCCAATTAAATCGTGCCACGTGTGCGCGTGACATGTTCTGGCCAATCAAATGCGACCATGTCACAGTTCAATTTGATTGGTCGAAAGAGTTTATTCTTATCAAACTCTTCCCTTCCACAACTATAAATAGGGGTCTTCATAACCCAGAAAAGACACCAGAAGTTATAATAAGAAGTAAGAGAGAGCTCGTGGATCGAACGCTGCAAATTTCTCTACAAAAAGCTTCAAATCAAGTTCAAGTTCAAGAAATCAAGTTCAAGCTCAAGAACGAATCAATATCAAGTTCAAGCAATCAAGCTCAAGCTCAAGCTCAAGAACAAGATCATCGTTCGTGGAAACAAATACAGACTCAAGATCAAGCTAAAAGACCCTTGAATTTATTTACTCTTGAAAATAAGAATCGGAGGATTCATAAAGATTGTACACTCAAATATTTAAAATAAAAATACTACCAATATTTTCTCGATGCAAATTTATTATCTACAATATTTTTTTAAGTTGCCACTTGATCTAAAGAGAAGGCTTTTTCCTCTCCTTTTAATAATAATAATAATAATAATAATAATAATAATAATAATAATAATAATAATAACAACCAATAATTAATTATAAACTAAGTAACTAATTATGACATGTGGTATTTTTTTTTAGGTTGTCACTTGGTTTAAGGAGAAGGTTTTTTCCTCTCTTTTTAATAATATATAGATATTACAAATAGTGACTTGTATTATTGGAGTATAGTATTTTAACCTACATTAATTTAGGAGAACTGCTAATAAACGATCGGCATCACATATTCATATGTCGAAAATGGAAATCGTTTCAAAATGCAAAATTTGTCATGATAATAGTTTCGATATGAACATCAAACATTTTGATACGCAAGTGAATTCTAGATTAATCGAGGGACAAAATGGATATTGAAAAGCACATAAGAAGGGGTGAAATTTAAAAATGGCCTAATTTACAAGTGGTAATTGAAAAATAGTTATAATTTTAAAAGTAATTGAGATTTAGTCACTTTTTATGTAAAGATAATTTTGAACAAAAATATTGTTCAAAATCCGAAAAATATTCCAGCATAATATACTGGAGTTAGAATTTTTTACATGTGAACTTCCAGCATAATATATTGGTGTAGAATAATATGCTGGAAGTTCATACACATGTGCTCAAATCTCTAGTATATTATGTTAGAACTTTCCATGTGCTGATGTTCCAGCATAATATGCTGGAAGTTCATACACAGGTGCACCAATCTCCAATATTATACTGGAACTTTTCGTGTTGCAGCAAAATTTTCTTCAATGACTTTGCAAACATTGGCTATTTTTCAATTACAAGTCCGAAAACTAGCTAGCCCATGCTATTTTTACCATAAGAAACCAAAGAAGTGCACTTTGCTTGCAAGGCTGATAATGAAACGAGAGAATTAATCAAAATAGCCGCTTATGCAATCGTTTAAACTAAAAATAACCTACAAATATAAAATATATGTATATCTATATGTAATCATTGTATAACCTGTAAATATCAACTAGAATTAATAAATAAAAAATTATCAGCTATGTCCATTTATAAGTAACTCATTACAAAAATTGGCCAATTGATAAAATATTACTAATATTAGCCAAATTTGCTAATTAGCTATTTGTAGAAAAAAAAAAATCAAAATCTTGCTTTATTTTGAGTGGGTGTTATTAGAATAGATTGGTCACAACTTAAGGAGCTTAAATCTCAGTTTTGGTATGATTTTGTAAAGTTTTGAGGTGGTTTGAATTGAAAATTCGAAGTAAAAGCTCAACATAAGAAAAATGATATGTGTATCACATATGTATCAGATTTGTATCAGTTGTGTATCACATGTATATCCATGTATACTTGGTGTGTGAGATACAGGCGTAATACATGTTTGACACATGTAACGCAGAAGACTTTTTTGAACTCGATTTAATTACAAATTTTGATACCAAATCAGTCCAAATCACTTCCAATCTTCCTCAAATTTTGTATATTGACTTATCTATATATTTTCAATGAATTTCAACTATACCCCTTGAAAAAGTTCCTTTTTTGTTTAGATTTTTAGAATATTACATAAATTTTTATATTTTATCACCTTATTTGCTACCTCGTCCATGAAATTTCATTTCTGTCTTGTATCTGATGTTGCTAATCACACTTAAAAATATGGAAGGTAATTTTTGCATGTGATTATTTGATAGAAAGAACCCTATTATTTAGTTTTTCAATTTTTATTGACTAATTTTGATAAGTCTATGACTAATAACTAAAAACTGATAAATTAAAATTTATTTGGGATATTTGTGTAAGTTCCAACAATAAACCGCTATTTAGGTAAAGATAACTTATGAAAACCAGTGAGAAGCAACGTCTTTGGAGCGGGCCAGCCCAAGCACCACAGGCCGATCCGGGTGGAGGCCCATTGGAATCCCCATTCCCTTTGCTCAACGACTCCAAAAATACCAAATAAAGACTTTTGAAACACCAATCAAAAACCCAACTGAGCAGCAAATTCGGAAAACCTCGCCGGCCATTGAATTGGAACGAGGGAGAGAGAGACGCTCGATTTTAGCAGTACTATTTCAAATACAGAGAGAGGGAGTGATATAGAGAGAGAGAATGGTGTATATGACGTCGTGGGATGATTTTGTGGAGAGATCCGTGCAGTTATTTCGCGCCGATCCCGAGAAAGTAATCTTCTAATTCCACTACTCGGGTTTTATATCCTTTGTTTTGTTAATATTAATCATATAAAGAATCGATTGATGGCAGTAAGTAAATTTGCTGTTTTTTGTAGACTCGGTATGTGATGAAATACAGACATTTGGATGGTAAATTGGTTCTTAAGGTCACCGATGATACAGAGGTAAATATTCCATTTTTAGCTCCAATTTGCTATTTTTGTTCATAGCTTGTGGGTACGATGGATACTGAATTAAAATTTCAATTATTTCTATTTATTTCTTTTTGGGTGGAGTTCTATTGCTGCCATTTCTATCTTTGCATTACATTTTAGTGCAAATGTTTGGGCTCCTTTTGCTGTTGTTTTCTCTTGAATCCTATGTGGTGTGTGTAACATCTACAACCTCAGACGAGATTGGCATTCACGTTTTTATAAAGAAGCACTAAGTATCTTGCGGTAAATTTTGATAATCAAAGTCAAACTTGTGTCATATTTGGGGTATGTAGTTGATGCTATTGAATATGCTTTTTATCATATTGAGTGAGACATATGATGTAATAAAGATTAGAGCAAGCATAGATATGTGTGTGTGTGTTGGGGGGGGGGGGGTGTTCCTTTTGTGCTTAAAATAAAATCATTAAGTGAAGATGGTCATCTTTGGGAAGACTCTGATAAACTGTTTGGTTGCATAAACTTGATGAGGCTCAAATTTCACATGTATTTAAAGGTCATATTCGATCAAGAGAGTGATCAAATAAGACATGCTTATCTTTAGGAAAAGTCCTATGATTATTTACGGAGCTATTGTTCCCAATGATAAGTATTTTTGTTAAAATAAACTTAAAGGGTTAACTTTAGTTGTTATGTTTACCTAAAATCTTTAAATATCAGGCAGGGTCCTTATTTGTTACAATCTCATCCAATATAAAATTATCTATGTAAATGAATTATTTAGTTTTCGAAGGGTGCTTCTATAATAATACAGATATTAATTGTGATTACAATTTTATCCAACTTAGATTGTACAAATCGAGGGTCAAAAAGAGTATCAGCTTTTTGCGTTGGAGCTTTGTGCTTTTAATGATGCATATTATTATGAAGTCGATCATACTTGATGGCATATTTTAGGGTTATTGTCTTGTATGTTAGAATCTGTATAGCTCTAACGTTGATAAGATAGAACTCCGAAGAAATGCCGGAAAGGAGTTAAAGTGACTGGAAAAGAACTGATTAAGAGGAAAGCAGGTTAAGTTTGTGGAACCAGCTAGTATAACACCTTAAGAAGAGCATGATTTTATGCAATGACACCAACAATTAGACAGCGTTTCGAGAAAATCTATTATGGTGTAGAAGTGAAGTCATTTGCAATCCTTGGACATTAGCTTCGTTTGGCGGACTGAAATTTTAGAGTATCAAGGACGACTAAGCCAACACTTTATAGTTAAGATAATATTTCTTTTACTGTTCTTAAAATGGATAGTACCACACTCCATATTATTTACAATAACATGGACCTTTCTCTTTCTTCTTTTTTGAAGCTTATCATGTACATGCGTTTGTTTGTTTGGATCTTTGAAGTTGATTCCCTGGTCAAGAGGTCAAAGAGAAAATTCTGACAGATGTATAAGTACAACAAAGAAAAAGTTAACTTTTTAAAGTGGGGAGAACGGAAGGGGGAAGACGTGTGCAGTCGAAGGGTAGAGAGAACAGGGAGATATGTTTTGTTAGGTTGTGACTTTTGCTTCTTTGAGCAGTGTTGTTAAAGGCTCATTTGAGGCGCGCTTAAGCCCTGAATTGAGGTATGCACTTCAGCTCACAGGCTACACTTCAATATAGGCGAAGCACCAAGGCGCGTGCCTCATTGCCCATAACTTCTATGTTGATAGAGCGGTAAAAAACAATAAATATAATTGGCAAAAAGATATATTAATTGTTAACGAAATCATTATGAATAAAATTGTTATTTTTTTCGTGCATTAAATATATGTTTTTATTGTTTTTCTTTGCTTTGTGCCTTTAAAAACTAAATACCACACTTTAGTTGCGCTTTCCGCTTAAAGCTTTGATAGACCCGTAATGCTTAGGAGAGGCTGCATATATGGCTTAGCAAAAACTTTGTACTAATTTCATCTTCGTGGTGCCATCAATGATGTCACTTCATAAAAAACATGGCCTAGTAAAACTTTTTGATTCTCAAATCACATAGTTTGTATTATCCAGATATTTTGTTGGAAATCTCTTCTAGGCTTCACATATCTGCATAAACTTCAGCAGAGGTCACATTAAGATCTTCGATTCAGTGCCTGCCATGCTTTCCTTTCTCTCTCATATTCTTTTATGGTTCAACTCTCACTACCATTCTTTCTTAATAACCGAGAAATCTGTCGTTTCCAGCTTAGAAACTCAATGGATAATGGGTCCGTCCCTTTAATATTCTCCACTTGAATATCAAACTTAACTCAGAGTGGAATTCGAACTCGTGACGTGCAACTACCACAAATCCCGCACTGTGCAACATTCGCCATTGTGTCAAAGAACTGGGTCTTCCTCATCATTTTTTTACTGATCTCTTATTATTAAGCTTGTGGTTAACCTTATTTCGTTTGGCTCTCTATATTTGAACATTAGAAATATACGAAGTCTAGAAGAGATTTTATTCCTTTGGCAGCTTACTTGGGTGACTGAACATTCTGTCAGAAGCTTTGATGATACCCAAATTCTAAAGTTATATAAATATCTTTCATGGAAAAGTTATGGAGACTTTGCT
Source organism: Nicotiana benthamiana (assembly GCA_034376525.1). Classification (NCBI taxonomy): domain Eukaryota; kingdom Viridiplantae; phylum Streptophyta; class Magnoliopsida; order Solanales; family Solanaceae; genus Nicotiana; species Nicotiana benthamiana. The sequence goes on along the minus strand of CM067341.1, from coordinate 18,396,243 downwards.
GAAAATTTAAAATGCTGCTATGATTCTAATACTTTGAGGACATATACATAGGCAGTTGGACCTGTCCCAGAGACTTTGCTAAAAATTGGGGACTCTGTATCTCTGAAATTTTCATCCTTCATAGGATACAAATAGTGATGGTCTGGACTTGGAAGTTTCGGGTGGAGCCATGGAGACAGTGGCGGAGCCAGGAATTCTAGCAAAGGGGATTCAGACAAATGCACTATCTAGAAGCTTCTGTTATGTTTAAGGAGACAACAGTTCATTTACTCTCAAAAAGATTTGCTTGGCATTATTTTTGAACGAAAAGGATTCAATTGAACCCCCTTCCTTACCTCTAGCCCTGCCACAGGGTGGAGATGTTTCACATAGCTGTTTCTTTTGTGGTGTTGGATAAAGTTGTTATTCTGTCTTTGCATTACAATTTAGTGCAAATGTTTGTGCTCCTTTTGTTGTTCTCTCATGAATGAAAAGAGGGACATTGCCAGCTCCTTTATGTAATATTTCCCTTTTATGCATTTGGTATGGTATCTCATAAATGTATCCCATGCTTGGTGGGAGCTAGTTAAGGAATTTTCCATATGGGTTGCTTGTTCTGATGGTTTGTATTTTGAATTTTCTTTCTAGTGTATCAAGTTTAGGACTGACCAAGCACAGGATGCTAAGAAGATGGAGAAACTTAACAACATTTTTTTCACCTTGATGGCTCGTGGTCCAGATGGTATTACACTATCTAATTTTCCTCTGAAGTTCCTTGTTTGTATTGTACAAGTAACATTCAATGATAATCTGATTTTAAATCTTGTTGAGTCCGTCTTTTTGATACTTGCATAGCTGCAACCTGCAAGTTCTATTTTTGGGCGTATGGATTCGTGAGCAGTTCTTTTTTATACTTGCATAGTTGAATCTCGCCATGCTCCTATCATCGTAACTCTGCATTTTCTTTTTATTGCAGTTGATATATCAGAAGTGGGTGGCAAAGAACAAATGGAGGCACAGGCACCTAAGAAGGGGAGAGGAAGGAAACAATAATTTGAGGATTGGCATTTTGCGATACTTATTGCTGAAGATATTTTTGAAGCCTGCAAGGATTTTTTTTCCCAATTTCTTTTTGTATTATTAGTGGAACAGATCTCTTTGAAGATAATCCTTTTCCTGGTTGGTTTCTCTATATAATTTGCAACCGCTGGTCTTGTAGCTTCTTTCCATCTGCGGAGTTAAACTTGAGAACGATTAACTCGACTCAGAGGCGGATCCAGTATTTGAGATTTATGGGTTCAAATTTAAAATTCTATCACATCGCGCCTAATTTTCTAGGTTGAAACTCTATTTTTGTATTTATTTAGCTGGATTTTAAACACATGTAGAGCTTAAGTCGAAGTTATTGGGTTCACATGAACCCATAACGTCTTCATTGGCTCCGTCCCTGACTCGAGTGACAAATGTATCCAACTAGTCTTGTTTTTGCAGATGTGATAATATCCCAATTCTAAAATTAGAAGCACCTTTCATTCGTCGAGAGACTGTAAGTTAGAAGCCAAGAAGTAGCTGAAAGATTTTAGTCAGCATATTTATGTTTTCTTTTCAAATTTATATCCTTTGTATCTTTGGTATTGGCTTGAAAACTGAAAGAAAACGGTCTTGAATGACAAAGTACATAGTGCTCCTAGAAAATTAGAATTCCAGAGATAGTTTGGCAACATTTTGAGGAAAAAATAGGGGTGAGATTAAAAAGTAGTCAGATTTACAAGTGGTAGTCGAAAAATAGTCACAATTTTAAAAGTAATTGAAATTTAACTACTTTTCATATAAAGATATATATGAACGAAGTGTTCGAATTTCTTACATATGATCTTCTAGCATAGCATAATATACTGGTCCAATATAATATGCTAGAAGTTCATACACAGATGCTCCAATATGCAATATATTCTGCTGGAATTTTTCATGTGTTGGAGTTCCAACATAATATGCGGGAAGTTCATACACATGTGCACCAATCTCTAATATATTATACTAGAACTTTTCGTATTGCAAATGTTAACTATTTTTTCTATTAATTAGTTAGTCCGTGCTATTTTCACAAAGTATAATTTGGCTCGAATTCTGTATATGTGAAAAAAATTGCTAAATAAATATAAATAATAGTCTTAAACATAGTTGAATTATTGTGATAGAATTTCGAACTCAAATATATAATGTTCATATCTTAATACGTCAAACTTTTTCCAGTTTACCAAATAAAAAGTAAACAACAAACGAGATATTTCAAAAGTCCTGAGAATTTATTCTCTTTTATAATTTTTAAATTCATTTTCTCTCTTTGTTCCTGGTCACTGCATTTATTTTTTAAGGTGGGAGACCTTTACTACTTCATCCGGTTTACAATAAATATTTAATTTATTTTTTTATTTCGGTTTAAAATAAGTGTTCAGTTATATAATCAAGAAAAAATTTAATTTGTTTTTACAAAATAACACTATGTACATATCCCTAAAAAAAGTTTATTCCTTACATTAAATATTTAAACAGAAATAATTTAGTTATAGTAAATAATTTGTATAAAATTTAATATTTTTTTAATAGACGTATTAAAAGTAAATTAAATATTTATTGTGAATCAAAAGATGTAATTTAACACAACCAATAAAATGTAATTTATTCTGCATAAAATATTGGGGTTAGTGAAAGAGGGCCATTAAATGATTAAAACCCAACAATATTCTCTTGAGAAAAAGCAATGGCCTAAGGCTTCGTCAACTTTAAATAATGACAAAAGGCTGTAAAAATTGCACGGAAGCCGTTTTGTCTTCTTATTTGCACTCTTATTTACTTTTTTATTAAAAAACTATTTGAAAATTGTTATGAAATTTATACTTTGTAGTGGATGTTTATAACTCCTAAAGAAGTTACTCCCACTACTCTTCTCCATTATGTAGATAATCCCCACTACTTCTCACCATTATTGTTGTAACTCCCATACCTTCATAATTTACCCATGATCTTCCTCCATGATCTCAAATACTTAATGACATACTTATGAAATTCTTTTGGTATACCTATATGTTGTACTATAAATAGAGGATGAAAACTCATTTTGTAATATACTTGGATACATGAGAGAAATATATTCTCTTCTCTCTTTCTCTCTACTTTGTTGTCTATCTTTTTGTTTATTACTTTGAGCTAAGTTTTGTAATACGTTATCAGCACGAAGCTCTACTATCTCAAGAATCTCTTTGAGAAAATTAAGGTATTTTTCTCCTCCTAATTTTTATTTTAAAATTAATATTAAAACAATTTAATCAATGATCAAATATCGATATGTACCTTAAGAGTTTTATCAACTTGACAAATAATCTGTATTATGGTTTTAAAATAGATAACTTTAGATTACACATACTATCTATATGCTTTAGTGTGATTATTTCATAAGTCAATGTTCTGTGCTAGCTAGAATTTATTCGTTTATCAAAACATTAGACTTTGTTAAATATGAGACAAAAACAATACATATAGCAAAATATTGTACACAATGAGTAACTAGTGTCGTAATCTTATCTATGTATACTACAGTGATTTTTGCGTTCTTCAAAGACATTGTACTATAATACTTGAAATTGTTTCCTTACTATATTGCTTACAATTATAAGTATTGTGCTTGTGTATATTCAACAGTTTTTGTATCCATGGCATTTATTTGTGTAGTCTACATTATGGCACATTTATTTTTCACATGGAATTGTTGCACTGTCTAAGCTGTAACTAAAATCATATTTGTCTTAAAACTTTGCAAAATTGTATGCAATATTATAAAATTTCTTATTAATACATTTAGACATATACATATATAGAACTATATTTGGTGTCAATTAACAATACATGAACACGTTTTGAACTTTGAATGTATTGCAAGTTGTCACTGTGAATCAGTACTTAAGGTATGACTATGTATATTATTTTAAATTATTTGTTTAATTGATTCATGTACCACACATACGATATTCAAAGAGAAAATATTTCTCTCATTTAAGTATGTGTAAGGCAGAAGTTACTACAATTTCTGGTAGTAGTAAATTGATTGAAGGCTCCGGAAGAGCAACTATAACTCTGCCTAAAGGAACAATATTTATCATAGAGAATGCAATGTTCTCCTCCAAGTCTAAGAGGAACTTGTTGAGTTTTTAAGATATCATTCAAAATGGATATCATATTGAGACAATAGATGAGAATAATCTTGAATATCTCATCATTACAAAGAATGTCTCTGGCTAAAAGAGGGTTATTGAGAAGTTTCCATCTTTATCTTGTGGCCTGCATTGGACAAGAATTAGTGCAATTGAGGCACATTCTACCGTAAACCAAAATGTTACTGATTCCAATACTTTCGTACTTTGGCATGATCGAATGAGACATCCTGGATCAATTATGATGAGATGGATTATAAAAAACTCAAATGGGCATCCATTAAAGAATTTAAAGATTCTTTTAAATAATGAATTTTCTTGCACTTCTTGTTATCAAGGCAAGTTTATTATTAGACCATCACCAACAAAGGTTGGAATTGAGTCACCTGCGTTTTTGAAACGTATACAAGGGGACATTTGTGGACCTATTCACCCACCTAGTGGGTCGTTTAGATATTTTATGGTCTTAATAGACGCATCTTCAAGATGGTCTCATGTGTGCATATTGTCATCTCGCAACCTTGCGTTTGCAAAATTAATGGCACAAATAATTCGATTACGGGCACAATTTTCCGATAATTTAGTTAAGTCTATTAGACTAGATAATGCTGCTGAGTTTTCATCCCAAGCATTTAATGATTATTGCTTATCAATTGAGATAAAAGTGGAACATCCTGTAGCTCATGTTCACACTCAAAATGGTCTTGAAGAGTCTTTAATTAAACGTCTGCAATTGATAGCAAGACCATTACTCATGAAAACGAGGCTGCCCACTTCGGTTTGGGGTCACGCCATTTTGCATGCAGCAATGCTAGTTCGTCTCAGACTGATAAATTATCATAAATATTCTCATTTGCAATTAGTTTTGGGTCATGAACCTATTATATCCCATTTAAGAATTTTTGGATGTGCAGTATATGTGCCTGTAGCACCGCCATATCGTGCCAAAATGGGTCTGCAAAGAAGGTTAGGAATATATGTTGGGTTTGAATCGCCCTCCATTATTCGCTACCTCGAAACATTGACAGGGGATTTGTTCACTGCACGATTTGCAGACTGTCAATTCGATGAGACACTTTTCACAAAATTAGGGGGAGAAGTTGGTGGTGAAACCAAACGGGAAATTTTGTGGAAAAATCCATCATTATCTCATCTTGATCTGCGTGCCTCTATTTGTGAAAAAGAGGTGCAAAAGATTATTCATTTGCAAAGAATAGCAAATCAAATGCCAGACGCATTTACGGATTTGAAAAGGATAACAAAATTACATATCCCCGCAGAAAATATGATAGCACTATGTAATAAATCTGAAAGAAGACAAAATTATTACCGTGAAGGTATCAATGGATATGGACGTGGCAATAGACGAAATTATAATCGTCATCATTGTGATAATGAGAATAATAAGGATTCTCAAAATATTCCTTCACTCTGTGAAAGTAATATATGTCATCGATTTGACATGAGATTTTATACATCACATATAGATGATTATGATCCATTCTGTTAGATAATACGCTTAACGCTAGAGGGGGGGGGGGTTGAATAGCGTTATAATAAAAATTAGCGTTAACTTGCGGAATTTAAAAATTGCAGGAAGTAAATAAGTGCGATAAATAATAAAGTACGCACCGATGTATTCTGGTTCACCACAACAAGTAGCTAGTCCAGTCCCCGAGAGACTCTCTCGAGATTTTCCACTAACTTGTCAAGCTTACGGGTGCTCAACAAACCTTTACAACTTAAGGACACAAGTCTTAACACCTTTGCTCGGAGATACAACACTCCAAGACTTCACTGTTAAGCTTACGGGTGCCTAACCAACCTTTACAACTTAAGGACACAAGCCTTAATACCTTTGCTCGGAGATACAACACTCCAAGACTTCACTGTTAAGCTTACGGGTGCCTAACCAACCTTTACAATCTGAGGACACAAGCCTCAACAATCTTGCTCGGAGATACAACACTCCAAGACTTCGACCAAGGAAACACAAGTTCCTTACAACAAGAGAATCACAATTCTCTTCAAGTGTACAAAACACTAAACACTCAAACAATACACTCCTTTATGAGTAGATATGAGTAAAAGAAGTAAGCTCAAGATCACAACAACTTTGAACAATAATATGGCTCTCAAAATTTATGTAATGAATATAAAATGATAAGCAATAGAGTATGCAAGCTTATAGCAATTGTAAGATCAGTTGTTGTGTGTTATTGTGTTTAAAACACTGAAATGAAGCTGTATTTATAGTTGAAAAACTTGGCATTACCGTTGCCTAATTGCCAATTAAGAGTTGCTGATTTTACTCTGTGACAATCGATTGTCAGGAAGCCACAATCGATTGTTTGCCAATCGTTCCAAAAATCAATCCTAGATTTTACGCTTAACAAACGATTGTCCAAGATCAACAATCGATTATTGGCAACGTTCAAAAAGTCATTTCCAGATTTTACGTAAAACAATCGATTATACCAAATCAATAATCGATTATTCAGCAACGTTCAAAAAATCCTTTCCAGATTTTAATTTCAACAATCGATTGTACAAAATCAACAATCGATTACCTGACGGTATTTGAAAACTTTACGACAACGGTCAGCTTCACAATCGATTGTGCAATGTTAACAATCGATTATTTATCAGACTTTGAAAATCATTTTAGACACTGCCTCGTGACAATCGATTGTTTTATACTCACAATCGATTATTTAATAATTTTGAAAAAGTCTGGATGTCACTGCCTCAACACAATCGATTGTCATATGTTCACAATCGATTATTTTGTGACTTTTAAAAATCTGATGGACACTGTCTCTTCATAATCGATTGTCATTAGCTTCACAATCGATTATTCTGAGTTTTGAAAAACTTTGATGTACACTGCCTCATTTCAATCGATTGTCATAAGGTTCACAATCGATTGTCATGCAGGTTTGAAAAACCTGATGCTCACTGCCTTAACACAATCGATTGTCATTAGTTCACAATCGATTGTCATGCAGTCTTGGCTTAACATAATCGATTATCATAAGTACATAATCGATTATCTTAGTCCAGATTTTAGAGGCATGTTTAAAAATCATTTTGACTAATGAAAATATGCATGAGTTAAAATCATTTAGCATTAAATTAAATATGCATGATTTTGGAAAAAATATTTTTAGGAGAGAAGCCATATCATGAGTCAAGTAGTAGAATCAAGAACACAATTAAGAACGACTCATTTAAACTATAAAACTTTGTCTTGTGCTTGAATCTCGTTATGCATCAATTATGCGCTTGTACTTGAACTTCGTCATATATCAATTAGCGCTTCATTTGTCATTCATCAAAACCTACATATAAGAACACACGTTTTAGTATAAAGCCTTGAGAATATGTTTCCAACAATTTCCCCCTTTTTGATAATGGCAAACTTTAAGCGGGATATGCAAATTAAACAATTTATAATGACGATTCAAGACAATTTGTTCCCCCTCAATATATGAATTCCCTCTCAATTTAAGCTTATAAATATTGAGAGTGCATACCCGTTATCTTCCCCCTTTTGCCATTAGCAAAAATAATATAAGAAGATGCCAAAGATGTAAATAAAACTTGTTTATTTATTGGAAAGAGAAACAATTACATAAGGAGGGGACAATAAAACATATCACAATAGAACCAAAAAAAATAAAGAAATCATTCATCATCATTTCCCGCCTCATCATCCGGCACTGCTTCGAAGGGAACAAGACCCGCATATGATAATGAACATGGTCAAAATATCCATGGATCTCATGAGTCAATTGACCAACAGAGGTGGTCAAGGAAGCAATTTGGTCGGAAATGGATTGGAGAGTGGGCTCTTGAGGCGAAAGGGTTCGACGGGTTGGAGGAGGAGCAGAGGCTGCATGATCACCGTCATGATGAAAGGAGGATTCTGAAATTTCCCACTTCTTGGTACTCTTTTTGAGAGGACCTTTGGAAGTGATGAATCCGGAGGCTTCAAGAAAATTCATGATGAGGAGAGCATAAGGAAGAGGCCTATCATCTCCGATAGCGTCACGCATGTGAATCTTGACGAACCGACACCAATTGATGTTAGCTCCGGTTATTATGGCATGCATGAGCTTGGTGTCCTCTTGGGAATGGTGGTATGGTTATGCTTGCGAGGCTTGATGACTCGGGTGATGAAATAGAAAATCAACCGATAATTTGGATCAATTCCCGTAATTGTAGGACGGCGGGAAGAAAGATTTGGATCATAAGAAGTAAGTCCGGTTTGATGTAGGAGGGCTGTTTCATCAAAAAGGGCTCCGGCCTCTCCGATGTACCGGAAAATGTCTTCACCATTATGAGGAAGACGGGCAATGGTATGAAAGTTTTCATCGGAAAGAAGAATTTGAACACTTTTCAAATTTTGTTAAAAATCGAGTAAGCTCGATGTCAGAATTAAAATATAGAACGGAACCATCTTGATAGGGATAGTTTGGAGCAGTAGAGGAGGATGCACCATGCCTAGCAGAACGGGAACGTTTGGAGTGACGGCCCGACATTTTTACTAAGTATTGCTGGAATTTGCAAGAGACTTGAAAGAGTTTTGATAGTTTGAGAGCTAAAATTGATGCTTGAGTGAATAAAAATGAACATATATGGAGCCTATTTATAGAGGGGAGAAAGGCATTTCATTTATGGAAGAATCTGCAGAAAATTGAAAGCTGAAACAGTCAGAAACGGTAAAAATAAATTTCACTGACCGTTAGACAATCGATGGTTGGAATGAAATAATCGATTTTCATTAAGATTTGACTGAATCTCGGAACTGACACAATTCGATTGCAGAGCCAAACGGTAACAAATTTTGAATTGCTGACATGAAATAATCGATTGTCAAAATATGGTAATCGATTGTTATGTTACAGTGAGTACAGAAATTTTCTGATTTTGAGAATAATCGATTATATTTTGAAACAATCGATTGTTTTGGAAAGGCATTGCTGAAAGGCTGAGACGGAAATCGATTTTGCAGTTAAAGAATCAATTATTTAACAAAACTGCATAATAAACATAAACCATAAACAATCGATTAGTGATACTGCTAATCGATTTTCTGCACAGTAAGATAATCGATTATTTGCTTATAACAATCGATTGTTCTGTGCCAAAACTTAATAATTCCCCCTACCTTTAGGGTGATACCTGCAAAATAGAATTAAACGTCTCCGACACTCAAGTCAGTAATTAAAATATAAATGCAACCTAAAATGTATGCATTTAGATCAACGTTTACCCGCATTCAATACTTCATTTGGACATGATTTATATTTAGCACGACATTAAACGTTAAATATTTTATCAAGTCTACTAGCAATAATGTAAAGTGAGGAACGATCATACCTGTGTAGTTCTTGGTATTGCTCGTCTTACCTTTCACATTTATGTCAAGATGGTCATCTAAATTCATTGAAGTGACCATTGGTTTGGTGTTGCTCTTTTCGAATTGATTTGGCAACTCCTTGCGACATTTAGATGACAAATGAAACTTCCCTCTTTCATTTGCTTAATTTGCAGCTCCAAGAAGAAATTAAGCTTGTCTATCAATGATATCTCAAATGCCATTTACATATTCCTTGCATGACACTTATTAGTTGCTCCAAAGTAATACAAATATTTTCTAAGATATCATTTTCCACAAGATTTGGAATGCAAGATATTAGTGGCATGAGAGTTTAAAGAAAATAACATTGCCAATATAGAGAGTTGTTTTGAAATTCTGTCATCAAAAAGATAGTAACTTCATGCAATCTATTTCCCCTTAATCAGAAATTTATCAAGACATACCAACAAGACATAGATATACCAATTGTTATAAAACAATGATAAACCCATTTGTTGGATGACGTAACAAGTGTACCAAAAGTTATTTTATTAACAGTGATACAAATTGTTATTTTTAGTAAAGCATATTACAAACGAGTGTTGACTGATAACAGATCAACCATACATCGAATTTTGAAGAACATACCAACCATTATCCAGACCAAAGGATGTGTTCATCAAGAGACGATTTTTAACAGAAGGATTTTTCTCAATTGTTAGAAACATGAGACATCTCAATTATTTTTCAAAGCGTTTGAGGATAGCATTCATCAAAAACGTGAGTGAAAACTTTTTAAAGAATATACTAATAGATAATACACATCACACAGTATACTAATAGTTATTTAAACCACAGATAGCAATTATCGAATCATGAATGAAATGATTTTATCAAGCTAACTGTTAATACATATCAACAGTTTTGATCTTTTAAAAGCAGATAACTAACAAGTAAACTAATTGACACCAATTGTCATTTAACACGTTTTCAACATATGAATCAACAAAGCTAATTGGTATTGATTGTTGACAAGGATATCTCAATTGTTAACGCACATCAATTATTACGACTATGCTTATCAAAGATTCAACAATAAGGGAACCAAATTAACAACAAATAAGTTAATATTGGTTGCTAGCACATATCAACACTTTGGTTTTTGTCAAAAAGGATAACTAACCGAAATTTCCTCTTGATGCAATGAGGTGTCGTGCTCGGTGCATCTACTACAATACTGTAGCCTTTCAAGCACACCTGCAAAACAGATTAATGATCTTTTGGTACCCATGCCATGTTGGGTCCTTGGGGGTTAGGCATATCATAATGATGCGATTGAGTGATATGTCTATGTCGTGTAAAACATGCAGGAGCAATATGACCAATACGTCTACAATAATGACAAGTCACGTTGGGGTTATGCATCCTTCTAGGTTCATAGTAACTTGACGGATGAAAATGGTTTACTCTATTTTCAGCATTATGACTATTGCGCGCTTTATGAACATCATTTCTCCTACTATGAGCAACATTTCTAGAATAATTATTTCTATGTTGGAAATCATTTCTAGGTGCTCTGAAGGGTTCAAAATTCCTTCTAGTATTTGGCCTATAATATGCATCATTTCTAGGGTAGTTATTTCTAGGTGGTAAGTCATTGCTAGGTCTTCTAAAATGTTCAACATTTAGTCTAGCATGCATATTGGTTCTAGGATTGATATTTCTAGGATAGCATTTTTATTATTAGTCCTAGGTTGAGCCTTAGGCTGTTGGGGTTTAGCTTCAACCTTTTCTTTAGGCTCATTCGTAAACTCTATGCCATGCTTGGTTGACTTCAAATTATCAAGAACATCATTTAAATTTTTGTGCGAAGAATTAAACTTATCTAATGTGCCTTTAAGCCTTTCTACTTCATTTTTGAGATGCAAGCAAGAAGTACACTTTCTAATAAAGCTTTCGGGCTTATCAGCGCTTCTTTTTCTGAAAACTTGTTTTCCTCTTTCAACTTCTCATTTTCTAAAACCAGTTTTTCAAAATCTTTTTCTTTTAGAGAGAGTTGTTTTTGAAAATCTTTTTCTTGCAACGACAGAGTTTTCTGCAAATCTTTAATAGTCTTGGAAGCATCAACAAACTCACTATGTAATTTATTATAAGCATTTTGCATTTCTTCAAGCGAGTGAGAGTTGGACGTACTTACCTCTTCTTCTTCGTTTGCCATGAGACATTGGCCAGTTGATTCATCATATGAGCTGTCCGCTTTTTGAGGCATGCTTTCATACATTTCCTCCAGCTTATCCCACATCTCTTTGGCGGTTTTGTAGTGGGAAATTTTCTGATAGTCTTCCTGATTCAAGGCGTTATACAACATATTTATTGCATTAGTGTTGTATTCACTTACCTTGGCTTTCCCAACTTTCGTTGTCATTTGATCACCATGCTTGATGATTTGCCATAGATAAAAGTTGTTGGCTGTGATGAAAATTCTCATCCGATCTTTCCAATATGAGTAATTATTTCCATCAAATATTGGAGGCAACATGTTAAAATCACCTTCACCTATTCCTGCAAAAAAGTCACGAGTAGAAGCCATGGATGGTTCTCTCAAACTGTTAAGTCTTCAGAGAGTTGGGCTCTGATACCAATTGTTAGATAATACGCTTAACGCTAGAGGGGGGGGGGGGTGAATAGCGTTATAATAAAAATTAGCGTTAACTTGCAGAATTTAAAAATTGCAGGAAGTAAATAAGTGCGATAAATAATAAAGTACGCACCGATGTATTCTGGTTCACCACAACAAGTGGCTAGTCCAGTCCCCGAGAGACTCTCTCGAGATTTTCCACTAACTTGTCAAGCTTACGGGTGCTCAACAAACCTTTACAACTTAAGGACACAAGCCTTAACACCTTTGCTCGGAGATACAACACTCCAAGACTTCACTGTTAAGCTTACGGGTGCCTAACCAACCTTTACAACTTAAGGACACAAGCCTTAATACCTTTGCTCGGAGATACAACACTCCAAGGCTTCACTGTTAAGCTTACGGGCCTAACCAACCTTTACAATCTGAGGACACAAGCCTCAACAATCTTGCTCGGAGATACAACACTCCAAGACTTCGACCAAGGAAACACAAGTTCCTTACAACAAGAGAATCACAATTCTCTTCAAGTGTACAAAACACTAAACACTCAAACAATACACTCCTTTATGAGTAGATATGAGTAAAAGAAGTAAGCTCAAGATCACAACAACTTTGAACAATAATATGGCTCTCAAAATTTATGTAATGAATATAAAATGATAAGCAATAGAGTATGCAAGCTTATAGCAATTGTAAGATCAGTTGTTGTGTGTTGTTGTGTTTAAAACACTGAAATGAAGCTGTATTTATAGTTGAAAAACTTGGCATTACCGTTGCCTAATTGCCAATTAAGAGTTGCTGATTTTACTCTGTGACAATCGATTGTCAGGAAGCCACAATCGATTGTTTGCCAATCGTTCCAAAAATCAATCCCAGATTTTACGCTTAACAATCGATTGTCCAAGATCAACAATCGATTATTGGCAACGTTCAAAAAATCATTTCCAGATTTTACGTAAAACAATCGATTATACCAAATCAATAATCGATTATTCAGCAACGTTCAAAAAATCCTTTCCAGATTTTAATTTCAACAATCGATTGTACAAAATCAACAATTGATTACCTGACGGTATTTGAAAACTTTACGACAACGGTCAGCTTCACAATCGATTGTGCAATGTTAACAATCGATTATTTATCAGACTTTGAAAATCATTTTAGACACTGCCTCGTGACAATCGATTGTTTTATACTCACAATCGATTATTTAATAATTTTGAAAAAGTCTGGAAGTCACTGCCTCAACACAATCGATTGTCATATGTTCACAATCGATTATTTTGTGACTTTTAAAAATCTGATGGACACTGTCTCTTCACAATCGATTGTCATTAGCTTCACAATCGATTATTCTGAGTTTTGAAAAACTTTGATGTACACTGCCTCATCACAATCGATTGTCATAAGGTTCACAATCGATTGTCATGCAGGTTTGAAAAACCTGATGCTCACTGCCTTAACACAATCGATTGTCATTAGTTCACAATCGATTGTCATGCAGTCTTGGCTTAACATAATCGATTATCATAAGTACATAATCGATTATCTTAGTCCAGATTTTAGAGGCATGTTTAAAAATTATTTTGACTAATGAAAATATGCATGAGTTAAAATCATTTAGCATTAAATTAAATATGCATGATTTTGGAAAAAATATTTTTACGAGAGAAGCCATATCATGAGTCAAGTTGTAGAATCAAGAACACAATTAAGAACGACTCATTTAAACTATAAAACTTTGTCTTGTGCTTGAATCTCGTTATGCATCAATTATGCGCTTGTACTTGAACTTCGTCATATATCAATTTACGCTTCGTTTGTCATTCATCAAAACCTACACATAAGTACACACGTTTTAGTATAAAGCCTTGAGAACGTGTTTCCAACACATTCATGGTGTGAATGTGACAACATATGATTTATGAATACATTTTCATTATTGGAAGAATATGAACATGCTATTGGTATTGAATATACCACACTCACCTCTAGAAAGAGGGTTGAGATGATATAAGAAAATAATGTCATTATTATGGCATGAATGGTCATTGGTCACGTACCTATTGTACGCCAAAATATTTTGGCAATATGATTATTAAAGGACAATAATAATGCAAGAAACATATATTGCATATAATTTTGACATGACCATAATGGTACAACTTTAAGAGCCAATTATATTATTTTGGAGAAACATAATTGATTACCAATAAGGTATTGTATTGTAGTAAGTCTCAAAGAAACTTATTCAGTTTTCAAAGTATATGCGAAGCGATTGATTATATTAAGACTATAAATAAAAGAAAGATTTGATATCTTCTATTACTACAACTTGTAGCATGATAATATGCATGTGAAAAGCTACCAGCTTTATTCTCCAATTTGTACTATACAAACAAAAGAATGCCACAATAAAGTGGATGTTTATTGATATAAAAACCCATACCATAATAAACTTAGAGTTTATCGATAATTGCACATGTCATGATGTAAACCTGAATTTTTTATCAATATTGATAATTTATTCAATTGGCATTCGGGTTAGCCATATCAATTTAAGTATGATGTGCAACAATAATAGTGAATTCACATGGTTAAATATTAAAGAACTAGAAAGTTCTTTACGAATTCTCTTATATTACTTGTTCTCATTAATTAATTGACCAACTAAAGTTGGGGTTGAATCCCATAAATTCTGGAAATATCAAAGGCGAATATGGGCCCATTCGCCTTCCATGTATACCACATATGATGCATCTATGATATGGTTACATGTGCGATTATTATTAACCTGCAACCTGGCCGGTGCTTGCGAGGCAACTTGCTCAGTAATCTAATTTCGAGCATAATTTCCAAATTTTCTATTCAAGATAGTTCATCTTGATAAGTTGGTTTACATCATAGTTGGTTTAGCAAAATAATTTATTGAGTGCCTCAACTTAATAGCTAAATTATTGCTTATGAGAACAAAGTTATCTATATCAATTTGATATACGTTATAAACGAGAGTATATTATATTCTCCCCTCACAAGTGGTTCAGGGTCAGGAACCAAATAATTTCATCTTATTATTATTGATGTGCAGTGTATATTAACATGATAATGCACAAAGATGATTTCCCAGAGTTGAGGAAACAAGTTAGTTTTTCTAACATGAGGGGGAGACATGATAAACACTTGAGAAAAAGTTACATGGAACGAATTATCATTTGTATATATAGATCCTCGAATATCATAATATGAACTTGAAGTTCATAAAAAGATAATTCAATTGCAACATATTGCAAAGCATGCCATACGCATTTGCTGACCCAAAGAAAGTAACTATATTCTCACTGCAAATGCTCATATTAAGTCCTAGAAGGACAAAGTCTTTGATACGCTTAAAGCGTATAGACAAATCGGTTTCAAAAAGAACTTATTAATAAAGAAGATGAGCAAATGATTAAAGTGATAATAATAAGGAGGCAAGTGATCTAGAAGATCACATGACATAATACTTCATAAAATCTCATGAGAGATCCAGGTACCTGAATATATGAATAAAGAGATCTCCATGTTATGTCTTTATGAAAATTTACTGGAACCGATATAAAATGTTCGTCGACGACATCTATGATAGCGCTAAATATCGATGAGGATCTTAAGTTTGTCGAATACAAATAAAATATTGGCCAAATGGAAGAGATACAATTCAAGTAAAATTGATTCCATATGAAAGTCATGTAGTTTTGGACATGTAGTTCGAATACTTGAAAGTATAAAGTCAATGGTATGTGTAATCAGTTTTTCGATATCTTATACGTCTAGCATGACATGAAAACTTGATATGCATCTAAAGTCTATAATATGGCTTATATGACTCAACTTATATGACAATCCATAAAGGATTTAAGTTACTTGAAGCATCTATAATTCTTGATCTTGAGGTACCACTTCCTCAGTGCAATGTATGCACAAATGTATCTTGCTATAACTATAAGCATGATAATATGATAGCGATGATACATTTATGGAGATATTGAAAAGCCATTCCACGATATTTGTGAAGACATTATATATCTACCACGAGCTATGATTTCAAGGTACAAATATTCATTATAGTTAATATGGCTGATTTATTTATCAAATCTCTACCAACGATCTCTTGAAGATGGTGCACAAGATTGGAATGCGAAGGCTCAAGAATGTGAATTGATGCTCTTTCAGGGGGAGTTAATGCGCGTTGCACTCTTTTTTCCTTACAAGGTTTTGTCCCACTGGGTTTTCCTTGCAAGGTTTTTAACGAGGCAACAAAAATGCATTTTGTTAATATGTGTACTCTTTTTCCTTTTCTAGAATTTTTTCCCATTGGGTTTTATTTTATTTAAGGTTTTAACAAGGCACATTATCTATAGACATCCAAGGGGGAGTGTTATGAAATATTATACTTTGTAGTGGATGTCTATAACTCCTAAAGAAGTTACTCCCACTACTCTTCTCCATTATGTAGATAATCCCCACTACTTCTCACCATTATTGTTGTAACTCCCATACCTTCATAATTTACCCATGATCTTCCTCCATGATCTCAAATACTTAATGACATACTTATGAAATTCTTTTGGTATACCTATATGTTGTACTATAAATAGAGGATGAAAACTCATTTTGTAATATACTTGGATACATGAGAGAAATATATTCTCTTCTCTCTTTCTCTCTACTTTGTTGTCTATCTTTTTGTTTATTACTTTGAGCTAAGTTTTGTAATAAAAATATTTTTTTACTCTTCTTTATTAAAAGATTTTCTTTTTAAACATATGCTAGTTCTCGATATCTCTTATTCCCGTTATTCGTATTTTTTGATTTGTTTTTCTTTTGAAATCAAATGATTTTTGTTGTTGTTTTAAATTTTCAATTGCTAGTCATCGTTGTTCCCATATTACGATTTAATCATAGGTATATTGCATTAACTTTCTTGGTTTTATTTTACGATTTAATTTCTGATTTTGATTTTGATAAAATATTTTCTTAGTGTCTAATTTGATAATTGCATTAGTTTTACTTTTACAATTGTGTTTTCGGGTTTTTTGAACGAGATGTTTATGTTGTTAATGAAAGTTCTATAAATTCTTTTGTGATTAATCGTTCAAATTTTTAAAAATTTTCAGAGTTAAAGAGATGATAATGATATCTTAGATAGGAGCTGAAGTTTTTTCATGTTTTGGCATTATTTTTGAATTTGAATTTGTGTTTTTATTTGTAAAAACTACGGCATGTTTTTTTGCTTAATGTTTTGTGTTTGTAACTGGACAAGTTAGCTTTAGGAGATGAAGTTTCTGTGTTTGTAAGTGATAAAGTCCAGCTTTAGTTTTTTTGTTTGTAACTAGTGAAGTCCAGCTTTATGAGCTAAAATTTTTGCGTTGTTATTGCTAAACTTTAGCTTTAAAACTGAAGTTTTTGTGTTCTTACTGCTGAACTTCAGTTTTAGAGCTAAAGTTTTTGTTTTGTTACTATTGAACTTCAGGCTTAGAGCTGAAGTTTTTGTTTTATACCTGTCGAAATTTTTAAATAATAACTAAAAAACTTCAACACCTATGCCGAAGTTTTATGGTGCAATATAAATTTTAATTTAGCCATTGTAGGATGAAAACTTCAGTTTTTCCAGCTGAAGTTTTTAAGTAATAACTAAAAAACTTCAGCACCTATGTCAAAGTTTTTTTGGTGCAATATGAATTTTAATTTACCCAGTGTACGAGGAAAACTTCAGCTGCTACTGCTTAAGTTTTTAAGTAATAACTAAAAACCTTCAGTACCTATGCCGAAATTCTTTTGTTAAAAGCCATTTGAAAAGACTATTTTGTCCTTCTTTATTAGAAGACTACTTTCTCTTCAAGTAATATACGCTAGTCTTTTACTGTCTCTATCTCTCTCTCCCGTTATTTGCTATTTTTGATTTGTTCTTCTTCTGAAATCAAACGATTTTCGTTGTTACTTTGAATTTTCAATTGCTAGTCGTCGTTGTTCCCACATTACGATTTAATCACAGGTACATTGCATTAACTTTCTCGGTTTTATTTTACGATTTAATTTTCGATTTTAGTTTTGATAGTTATGTATTTATTATAAAATATTTTCTTAGGTTTTAGTTTGATAAGTGCATTAGTTACCTTTACGATTGTATTTTTAGTTTTTTTAAACGAGATGTTTATGTTGTTAATGAAAATTCTAAATTCTTCTGTGATTAGACGTTCAAATTTTTAAAAAAATTTAGAGTTAAAGAGATGATAATGATACCTTAGATAGGAAGTGAAGGTCTTTTTTTCATGTTTTCTAATTATTTTTGGATTTGAATTTGTGTTAGTTTTTTGTAAAAATACAGCATATTTATTTGTTGAATGTTTGTAACCAGTGAAGTTAGCTTTAGGAGTTGAAATTTTTGTGTTTATAACTGGTGAAGTCCAACTTTAGGAGAAGAAGTTTTTGTGTTTGTAATTTGTGAAGTCCAGCTCTAGGAACAGAAGTTTTTGTATTGTTATTGCTGAACTTCAGCTTTAGAACTGAAGTTTTTATTATATAACTGTCTAAGATTTTAAATAATAACTAAAAAACATCAGCATCTATGCCGAAGTTTTTTTGGTGTAATATGAATTTTTTATTTGGCCAGTGTACGAGGAACACTTCAGCTCCTACTGCTGAAGTTTTTAAGCAATAGCTAAAAAACTTCAGTTCTAGTGGTAAAGTTTTTGTTTTATACCTGTCGAACTTCAGCCTTCTTAGGTACTGAATTTTAACTGATATTTTTGATAATTTTCTTATGTTATTTTTTTTATCTTTTACTTTTATTGAATAGATGACTTCTAAAGCACCTTAATATCCTAATGCAGCTAAAGAAAGCAAAGAACCTAAAGCACCTAGACTACTTGTAATTTTCCCAGGTCCTTATCTCCCTGCTCCTCCACCTACAAGACCAGGACAAAAATATTTTGAGTTTGGAGATTGGTTTAACTCTAAGAGTTACTGGAAGGGGAACCATGATTTGAAGAATTTAATTGAAACTTTATTGACTCCTACACAACAGGATAAGCTTAAAAATGCTACATTTAGATACATTATGGCTATGGACAATTTCAAATGTACCATGAAGTTGGTTCATTGTCTGTGTCTTTCTCGGATATTCACGAATGATCGAGACTCCATTAGTTTCGAGATTTTTGGCCATGATGTTTCCTTCATCCTTGAAGACTTTCATATTATGTGTGGTTTTCAGATCACAGCACATAATGTAGAAAAACCAATTAATTGAGAGAGCAATATTCTGAAGTGCTATTTTGGTAAGACCAATAGTGTGACTTTGAAGGATATTCGAAGTTTTATGACTCGCAATGAAATTCCAAATAATGTTGTTAATAATGTACACATATGCGAGAGTGATAATGAATTAAGCTTATTGAAATTCTTATTGTAGAATCTATTCTGTTTTGGAAAAATACCGAGTCATGTGTAATGGAAAAGTATGCATCTACCGTTGAAGACGATAAGCTTTGTGTTTAATATCCTTGGGGTAATGTGACTTATGATAAGCTCATTTATTCACTGAAACATGTATTGGACAAGTAGAACAAATCCCATGCTACTGAGTATAAACTTGGTGGATTTCCATATCCTTTATGTGTTTGATTCTATGAGTGCTTCCCAGATGTTCGGAAAAAGTATATAAAAGAGGATGAGCACCTTCATACGCCGCAGATCCCCAGGATGTTACGTTATGTATGCGTGGGAGAGCCTAAATTTTCCAAACTTTGTTTATGTTCAGTAAACATAAAGTAAGTTAACTTTTTCTTTTGTCTTTGTGTTAATATGTTGATGTATTAGTTTTTGTCTCCTCATAATATACTTTTTTTAATTAAACATAGATATTGCGACTTTAGGGTATTAGATATAATTCCTACAGAAAAGGAATTGAAGTCAATGCCTTAAATTGGGAGATTACGATGCAGCCGGATTCGTTCAAATGTAGTTAATGCAGTTCCTTAAACTGGTGAATCACCACATACTCTGAGTCAATCAAACGAAGCGACTCAAACACCTACCATTGGTAAATCACCACGTACTCTGAGTCGATCAAAAGAAGCGAGCTGAACTCATGTCACTGGTGAATTAACACATAGTCGCAATCAATCGAAAGAACCGAATCCAAATCCTTTTATTGGCAAAGCATCTCATACCCATAGTCGTTATATCTCTTCTACATGTGACTTTGATGATAATGAATTAATCGAGACAATTTATTTTGTAAGTTTTTATTTGAAGTTTTTTGGTTTTGTTTATGTAAAAGTACAACATGTTTTTTGAGCTGAATTTTTGTTGTGTATTTATTCTAGAGGTTAACGACGGAGGTTCAAAGGCATACAGAAAAAGAAAGAAGCATGATTGTGAACGAAGTTTTTGATAAATTTAAAAGGGAGGAGCGGTCTGCTATTGTTGATGCAATTTTTGTAAAAGTGAAGGTAAATTAATTTATAGAGAAGTCTTTTTTTAGTTGCGGTGATGTTATTCAGATGAATCATTGTTAGTAATTGTTTTCTAGGATTACTTCAATGAGAAGTTTGAAAAATTATTTACGATGGTCAACAAATCAAATGCAATGGATGATGTCAATTTTGATTTCAGTAAGCATCGAGAATATAATAAGATGAATGACTCTTACGAACATGAATCGACTTTTGAAGGCGATCAACATGTTCAGGAGCAAGTTAAAGATGATGCATTGCATAAAGCTACAGATGATAATGCTACACATAATGAAGCGGTTGTTGAAGGCGATGGACAAGCTGTAGATGATCAAGTTGTTGGAAAAGGCAATTTGTTTAGTGATGGAGATCAAGCACCTGTTTGTAATTTAGAAGTGAAAGAGAGTGATGTGTCTAGCACTACTCGGAAAGATGATCCGTATGCAAGATTACTAGCTATTTGCAAAAAAATTCTAGGTGGTTATACACAGGAAATTGTTACTACAGGTATAAAGTATGAAGTCTATAATATTTAAATGATACCTTAGATAAGAGCTGAAGTTTTGTTTCATGTGTTTGTATTTTTTTTTAAATACAGCATATTTTTTGGTGAATATTTTGGTTTGTAGCTGGTGAACTTCAGCTATAGAGCTGAAGTTTTTGTTTTTGTAGATGTCGAACTTCAACTATAGAGCTGGAGTTTTTTTTATAATTGTCAAAGTTTTTGTTTGTTTCTGGCTAACTTTAGCGTTCTTTGAGTTGACGTTTTAACTATTTTTTTATAATATCATGTAGTGAAAATTTCACTATAGGTATAAATCTTTTCAATGTTGAAAAACTAGTTGATCTATTCCCCCCCCCCCCCCTTATGAATATACAGCGGAAGTTGAAACTAGTCATGCTTCAATTGACACAACTCAAAAACTCTCTAATGATGCAGAATTCAATGAAGGTATAGCTGAGGAAGCCCTTCCAAAGAAAACTCAAATGCTTGTTGACGTTGGTCCACAATTAAATATAGCTGGAAATGTTGACAAAGACATGCAGCATGGGAAAACCATAGCATAAGACAAACGTCAAGGTATTCTATAGATCATGCATTTATTATATTTGATCGAAGTATATTTGTTAAAGTTTGAAATTTTATATACTTTATTTTATTTTTTATATTTTTGATGATTTTTCAGAAAGACTCGATGCAGCTCAAAAAGAATTTGGTGAGCTTGTGCATCTATATGAAAAAGGAGAAGTAGATATATTCACACATGTTGCCTCATAAATTAGTGTGAATTGTGTTTGTATTATTTTATAAAATTTAGTTAGTATTGTTTTTTTTTGCATAAAGATACATGATCTGTTGGAATGCAAACGTCATATGTATCACAACACTTAGACCAGATAGCTATTTTCTGCAATTCGATTACAAGTGGTTTTTTTGTCTAATGTGTGTTTTCTATCAGTTTTATTTATATTTATATTTTCCTTGCTTTTGCAAATCCCATCTGATGCATCAGACTTCTTCCAAAACCTAAGAGAAGGAAGATTCCCAGTTCTTCTATGTGTGACACTAGTGATATCCCCAACTTCAATTTATGTTCATTTTCACTTGGTAGTACACAAGGGAGTGATTCATGAGGTAAATCTGCTGGTGTTGATGTTCGTGAAGAGATACAAGAACTTTGTGAACACTAGGGAGTTGGTCAAGCATGTGCCACAAAAGCTGTAGTTTTCCCCATGTTGCCGAACAACAGCAGTTAGTTCTGACAGAACAACAAGAACAACAAACAAAAGCAAAATCAGATAAAAAGTAAAAAAAGGATCCGTATAGAGAGTATTTGGTTTGGATCTCCTTACGTAGTTCATAAAAAAAAAGAAGCAAAGGGGTGAAGATTGAAAAGTAGGAAAGAATACACGAAGTGTCCATTCCATTATGTTAATCTAGAAAGTGGATTGATTGAAAGATTTAAGAAGTGATTGGAGATCGATGCTAGTGAATATGATTCCAATCGATTCAGTTTATTCCAAAATCATTTTTTACCAAGCTTATGGACCTTGACTCTTATCTTGCGGATGAAGTAAGTTATTAGTTTGTTTTTATATTGGTTTTCAATTGTATTTTCCAAAATTTCAGCTTATTTTTTATGTTATAGTTTTTGCACTGTAATTTTGAAAACTTCAGCTTTATTCATAGTAAACTGCTGAATATTTTTTAGCTTATTTGCTAAAACTTCAGCTTAACACTTCAAACTGAATATGCTTATGTTTTTGTCAAGCTATTTGTAATTGTGTAATGTATTTTTCAAAACTTCATAGTGGTAATTTCACATGTTATCATTTGTTGTTGTTGATTTGCAATATATTGATGTGGCCATATATTACTTGCGCAAAAAATATTGCTATCACCTTCCACGTTATCCAAAATTAAGATGTGCAGTAACAGATTTACGCTTCGATTAGTATATGACTATCCTGGATAGTATTCATCCTTCAAAAGAAAAGATGAAGATAATTAACAAAAGGAAGCAAAAGAGAATGGAGGATAAAAAAAGAGCAAATCAAAGAGAAAAAGGATTTCCAAACAACAACTTGAAGAAGAAGAAGAAAAAGAAGAAGCAGTTATTAAGCCACTAACTGACTATAGTTCGTATGAGGAAGAATCAACAAATGAAATGGTGGTCAACTACGTAAAAGGCCTTAACCTTTTGTGTGGTATCTCATGGGCATCCGCCAAAAAAGTATTCTTTCTATTTCGACTTAAGCCAAGGGAAGGCCAGAAATCTACGCACTATTTTTTTTGGAATTCTGGATTTTGAAGAAAAAACTATACATGTTTATGATTCCATGGGCAATGTAACAAACGTTCGTGCACTTGAACATGTCATAATCTATGCACGGTTGATCCCACACTGTCTCAAATGCTTGAATTTTGGGGAATATTATAAATTGTATGGAGGCAGTCATGTGGAATAATTAGGTGGATGAACACACCAGAACAGACTAACAAGTACGTGTTTCGTATATGTTTTACCATGCAACTTATGTTTATTATTTTTTGCCCTTGTGTTAACTATTATTTATTTCCTTTTTCATGTGTTTTTTTTGCAGTTTTGATTGTGATATATTTGCTCTTAAATTTATATGCGATTGAAGAGAGAAGATGTTTTCAATTTCAATCAAAGTCGGACATTGATAATCATGAGAGAATTGACTGCCAATCTTTGGGCTCATGGAAAGTGAAAAAAAGATAGCGGCTATGAAACTCCAGAAGAACGAGAAGGAGATGATTATGGTGATTTTGAAGAGACTCTTTGTGAATTTTTTTATTAGAGAATTGGTTGAACATAATTTGAATGTTGTGAATATACATTAATTATTTTTTTAGTTCAATTCTTTGTCTTATAAATATGTTTGTGTCTTTTATCATGAATTTTAAGTACATTTTTTTGTTTTAAAAAACTTAAGCATGACTTCTGCTTTTTAAGCTGAAGTTTTGTTTAAAAGTGATAAGAAAACTATTGAATCCAACACAACAACTTCAATTTATCAGGTGCTGAAGTTTTTGGAAATATACTAAAAAACTTTGTCACATTGGGCCGAAGTTTCTTGAAAAAGCTTTAAGACAAAAACTATGAAATCCAACACAAAAATTTCAACTTATGAGGTGCAAAAGTTTTTTGAAATATACTAAATAACTTCATCACATTGGGCCGAAGTTTTTTGAAAATTATTTATGACGAAAACTATTGAATCCAACATAAAAAATTTAGCTTATCAGGTGCCAAAGTTTTGAGAAATATACTAATAAAAACTTCAGCACATCGGGCCGAAGCTGTACGACAAAACTATTTAATTCACAATGAAAAACTTCAACTTATGATGTGCTGAAGTTTTTAGAAATGAACTAAATAACTTCAGCACATGGGGCTGAAGTTTTTTGGAAAAGCTTTATGGCAAAAACTTTAGCATGTTTTGGTATTTTTTTAAACTTGATTCTTATCTTTTTTGCATTTTCTAGCTACCTTTTGTCATTTATCACCCATATCACCTACTTTTTGTGGCCTTATTTTTTACTATTTTTTTATTTCATTTACCACCTACTTGTTTTGCCAAATACTTATCTTGTTACATTCAATTTCTTTGAACAAAAAATAGCTAACAATCTCTTCACCATTTATAGATATTAATTTGGTTAGGTGCACTCTTTGGCTATATTAACAATCTTTTCAGTTGATTTCATAGCCATCCACAGACTTCTATCATATTTCTTTAAATTTGTATTCAAAGAAAAACAAGAAAATGTTGGCTCGGACATGCTTATTGGGTGTAGCACGGAGTTTGTGAGAAAGAAAGATAGTGAAGGAGAAGTTAAAATACTTCATATATGAAATAGAGTGGCTAGATCAAACACTCGAGCACCATAACAATTTAATCTTTTTACTAGTTGATAAATCTAATATTTAGGAAAAAGAGCAAATTTCCTGGGGCTCGAGTTTTTGATGTGGCCACTCTCCGTCACATATAAAGTATTTTTTACTTCCCTTCACTATTTTTGCTTCCCACGAGTTCCCAGATGCACACCAATAAGCATGTCTTTGGCCAATATTTTCTTATTTTTTCTTAAAGAAGTCGGTAGTTTCTAAAAAATTATGGTACTAAACTTCGTCAATTAGTGTCTGGCAGAAAATGCTTTGGTGGAACACATAGTGAAGGTTCATGGAATGTGGTTAAGAATTTTTTTTTTCAAACCCCTCCCAAATTTAAAAAAAAATGACTATGGAGAATATAAAGATATTATGTGGATTTTTTGAATAGAGAATAACTTGTAAAGAAAGAACTAATGTTTTCTTTTTTTCCAATGATGTAAGTGAAAATAAAACTGGATTTTGTGAATATACATTATTTTGTGAGAATTATGTGACTTGGATTGATTCAAATATGTTTGTGTCTTTTTTCATGAATTTCAAGTATATATTTGTTGAAATTCAGCATGCTAACTTGAGCATGAAGGAAATAACTTTTACTTTTTAAGTTGAATTTTTGGTTTAAAATCATAATAAAAGTGTCAAATGTAGTACAAAAACTTCAGCTCATCACTAAATACACTAAATAACTTCAGCAGTTTTTGTGTAAGCTATTTGAAAAGTCTTTACGATAAAAACTATGGCGTCCAGGATAAAAACTTCAGCTTATCAAGTGCTGAATGTTTTAAAAATATACTAAATAACTTCAGTACATTGGGCCGAAGTTTTTTGAAAAAGTTTTAAGACAAAAACTATAGAATCCAACACAAAAACGTCAGCTTATAAGGTGCTGAAGTTTTTAGAAATATACTAAAGAACTTCAGCACAATGGGCCGAAGTACAAAAAAACTATTGAATCCAACACAAAAACTTCAGCTTATCAGGTGCTGAAGTTTTTGGAAATATACTAAAAACTTCAGCACATTGGGCCGAAGCTTTTTGAAAAAGCTTTAAGACAAAAACTTCAGCATGTTTTGGTATTTTTTTAAACTTGATACTTATCTTTTTTTCATTTACTATCTACCTTTTGTCTTTTATTATTTTTGAGGCTGAAGTTATTTTTTTACCATAGAAAAATTGTCGTCTTTATTAGGGCTGAAATTATATTTCTTTTTGCATTTATCACATACTTGTTTTTACCACCTACTTATCTTGTTTCATTCAATTTCCCTGAACGTAAAATAGTAAAAACAACTTAAACGTTACTTTTACATTTATAGATATTAAATTGATTAGGTGAACCTTTTGTCTATATTAACATAGTCCTTCATAGAATTCTATCATATTTCTTTAAATTTATATTCATCCTTAGTTTTTCAGCTTTTGTTAAAGAAAAAATGCCTGATGCAAGTGGAAGTAGTAAGCCTAATATGGATGAAATTACGAATAAGTGGGAGAGTTTTAAGTGTGAGTGGTACAATAATAAACTGATGGCTAATCTTATGCTTTTGTGGAATGAGATAAAGGCTGATTGGTAAAGAATCAGACCAAAGCTCTGTGCCAATGAATCATTCCAGAACAGGCTTAACCTAGAACATAGTTGTGGAGATTATTCAACCTCATTCGACAATGTTGTGCAATAGTCTAATAATTTTGAGTTTCCTAGTTGGACCGACTAACCCAAGCTGCAAAACAACCTGGGACTCTTATTCCTCTTATGGACAGAGTAGTCGTCGAACAAAGTCAGTTGTGTGATAAATTCAATAAGTTGAAGATTGATCTTCTTGTATTCAGTGGTCTTTTGCCCGACTACCCTATAGTTATATACGATAGTGATGATGATGAGATATTTAGAGAAATTGAGGAGTACTGTGATGATGATGATAATGATGATGATGATGGTGGTGGTGGTGGTGGTGGTGGTGGTGGCAGTGGTGGTGATGGTGGTGGTGGTGGTAGTTGTGGTGGTGATTGTAGTGATGATTTTTAGTGTTGTAATCCTTTTTTTTATGTTAATGGTATGCTTTTTTGTTAACTTCAGCCTATAGAGCTGAAGTTTTTTTAGGTTCATTTTTTATAACTTCAGCCTAGAGAGCTGAATTTTTGTTTGTAATTTGTGTGTTTTTCTCATCTCTTTTTATATCAATGTAATTGTCGTCCTCTTTGTTCTTAGCTTTATATTGCATTATCCTTGTAAGTTTTTGGTATTTGCTTTATACTTCTTAGTTGCAGTATGGTACTTAGTTTTTATTAAGCTCTTTTTCTATAACTTCATCTTAGAGATGCTGCAGCTTTTGTTTATATATGAGTTTCTTTTTGTGTTCTATATGCGTATGTGTATGTGTGTGTGAGTATCCGTATGTATATGTGTGTGTGTGTGTATTTGTTTGTTTAATGATATGTATTTCACATATTGTAACCTGACGTTTTTTCTCGTAGAAGTCATTATGTACTTTTTAAAAATGCAACCAAACCTGTAAGTAGTCGAATAACTTATTTGTTTTTATTGCTATAAATAATCACATTTTAATTATGTCATACAATAAAGAAAGTGTAAATTCACACCAAGGATTATTGAAGGTTGAAGTATTTCTCAGTATGTATCTTTGAATATGGATGAGGTGCTGGAGAAGACAAGCAAGTTGTTCTGTTATGCTAACTTGTTTACATCGACTGCATTTGGTATACGTAAATGGTACTGATGATTCGATCGCATGTATATGCCTCTTCTTTTGTCGTCTTCCTTGTAAAATCTCTACATCGGGAGGTTTTGTGATCTCAGATTGTATATTTTGTGGTATATACCATGATTTTTTATCTTCCACCGTATTCACATGTCCTTCATATATTTTCAACCATGTTTCCCTTGAATACCAATTTGAGCAGTATTCAGATTTCTGCAAATATCTGTTATTAATAACAGCAATTGCATGTGAACATGGCAATTCATCAAGTTGGAATTCCAGGCAGTCACAGTTCTCTTCTTTAAGTCCACAATGAATTCAGTCACTTTACTATTTATTCTAAACAACATTGAGTCAAGGTTGAACACCTAACAAGGAATAAAAAATTAAGACAAGCTGAAGTTAATAAAGATACTCACAAATATTTTGCAAGTCAAGTCCATCTTCTTAGTCTCTCTTCTTCTGCCCATATTGATACTCTGTAAAGTTTTATTTGCCTTTTTCCTCCTTTCGTAACTCTCCCAACTTTTCCTGGATGAAATCTAACATTCTTAAAATAGACATTTCTTTCCCTTTTAGTACAACGGAATTCATTAATTCTACCATGTTTGTTGTTAGCATATCATAACGTTGCCGTGGAACCATGATCGTTCCCATCTCTCGAAAGGCTCTTCTATTATGTAATTGTATATTTTTTTGTTAATACTTTTGAGTTGGGACGTTAAGTGATTAAAATCTTCATGTTTGTATGACATTGCAACAATTTGAAAAAGATTTTATTACTGTGGCCTTTGCATGTCTTTGGTTTAAATTATTCTTAAAGTGATAGAGGCAAATACCATAGTGAGCTTCGGGAAAAATTTTTCTAATCCCATTTGCGATCGATTGGTTTCTATCTGACAAGAAAACCAGTTCACGACGGATTTATTGCTTTTATCATTTTCCCAAAGAACCAGATTTTTGCCTCATTGTTTTCTGAATCTGCTACACCAAAACATAGATGAAAGATTTGATTGTTTGCATCTACTGTAATAACGGGTCTACAGTAGCACCAACCAGTTACTGATGTCGCAGGAGCAAAGAATATGTAAGCAAATCTATACATTGAAACACAAAAAAAATAAATCATAAGGTGTGAAGTTTTTCAAATAATAAGATTTGAAACTTCAGGCTGATAGTTAGTATTATTTTGCTTACCTATTATGCGCATCTCTTTTTATGCTTGTGAACGTTCTTGGGTTTTTGGCCACCATCATGTGTAGGTATGAAAGAAGAATCTGGTAGTTCTCTTCAGGTGTTCCCCTTATGCAAGAAACAACTTTTTGAATAGAATGCCATGCCTTGTGATAACCAATGTCAATTCCAAATTTCTTATTCATTTCATTTTCTACAAATGCTGGTGTAACCTCTACCTTTTTATTTCAAACATGTTCTATAATTTGTTCACTTATAAAATTTGATGTAGCATGCTTCTGATATGATTTTCTTGCATCATCCGAGCATTCATGGATGTTATGGTATTTTATCACCCTGAACAGTGTGAAATCTTTTATTTCTAGTAGCACGTATATTTCAACCACATTTGTCCATGATGCATTTCAGCTCGTATCTCTTGGAACATGATCTAACAATAGTGAATTTAACTTTTTGGTTTATCTCCAAGCTGCAGAAAAATTTAGTCATGTTTTGTTTGTTCTCAAA
Organism: Nicotiana benthamiana; assembly: GCA_034376525.1. NCBI lineage: Eukaryota > Viridiplantae > Streptophyta > Magnoliopsida > Solanales > Solanaceae > Nicotiana > Nicotiana benthamiana. The sequence goes on along the minus strand of CM067341.1, from coordinate 18,366,707 downwards.
GATTGATCCAACTCTTATTTCCTCAGGAAATGCATCATGCATAAGTATTTTACATGGTGGAGATTCTTTCACCTTTCTCCTCACTCTTTTTCTTGATTTCTGAGAAGCACTAGAACGTTCAACAATTTCTTCAATTCTATCTGATGTTATAAGTATAGGCTCCATATTTACTTCATCTTCATTATTGCTTATCATTGCAGAAGGTAACAAAAAACTTTGTTGAATTGTGTTGGTTATCAATTTGCATTATTATCTGTCTTTCTTCTTCTTGGGCATTGACAAACTGATATGAATTTATTGGAGGAGGGGGTAATTGTTGCATCACTATATATTCTAAAGCCGTTGTAATGTTAGAAGGTTGTTGCCCATTGTCTACTTCTATTATTGGCTGTCGTACTTCATATTGATAGTTAGCAAACGGTTCTGAATCTATCGCATATGCAAAAGATTCGTTAAATTCCGCAGATTCTGAAGGTTGTATTTTTCAATGATGAAATGGCAATTCTTGTAGGCTGAATCAGTTGTAAGCAAATATATACACGTACTAAGTTCTTCATATGAAGTTACAAGCATTCCTTTGCTTGTATTTAATTTGATATCAAACCATACTTTTAGCGCATATATGGTTGAATCAATACTTGCAACTTCACTAATTTTCTTCAGGAAAGTATTGAATGATATGTCCTTATTAAGTAGACAAGTTTTATATCATGATCCAAGAATTTGAAATCAGGAGTCCAACTCCCATTGAAAGTTATAACAATGCAAATCGAACTCATTCTGCAGATTCATGTTTTGTGGCAAGTATAGGAAAGTGAACAGAAGAATTTTTAGATTTTTTATGCTGAAGTTTTTACAAATGAACTAAATCACTCAGGCATCTTCTGCTGAAGTTTTTTTGAAAAAAGATGTATGACATAATTAATGAATCCTGCACAGAAAACTTCATAAGTGTTGAAGTTTTTAGAAATAAGCTTAATAACTTCAGCATATCAGCTGAAGTTTTTTGTATGACGAGGATTCATCAATAAAGGGAAAAAAACTTCAGCTCATTAAGTGTTGATTATTTTACAAATGAACTAAAAAAACTTCAGCACATTGGGATGAAATTTTAGTAAATGAATTCAATAAACTTGAGCATGTTTCATCATTAATTGCATAGTATACACGAGTAACGTATACTATTAAAGTAGAAATTATATTGCGTTTTGGGGTATGTGTTAGTGTAATAACTATGCAATTAAAATTTCTCTTTGCCTTTTCTTATACCATGCACATTCATGCACGTTTTTTATTCGACAACCTTTAAAATTTCTCGTTGCCTTTTCATATACCATGCAGAAGTTTTTTCCCCTTATATAAGCACGCTATTCCTTGTGAGTTTGTTCATTCAAACACATATATCTTAGCAGACATAAAATTTAAAAAGGAGAAAAATGGATGCTATCATCAAGAAAATACCGGAAGAAATCAAGCAATGCACTATAAAGGCTTTTGAGCTTAAACTGGATAAGCTCATAGACAAATATGACAGGGAGCTGGAAAAAATTAAGAACAAGATTGATACGTTTGTGATGTATGCAAGATTTGATAATCTTGCTGATGAAGATGCTAGTCCATTTGGTACTGACGATGACGACGATGATGATGGACAATTAAATTTTTTTTTTTTGTAATTTATGTAATTTAATTTATCTTTTTTAATGTTTTAATGAAATATTCAATTTTTTTTTAAGTTTTTTCTGTGTTTTTTTAAATATTAATTCTATTCAAACTTTAGCTCAATTAGCCAAAGTTTTTAGAGATTACCTAAAAATCTTCAGCACCTGTGCTAAAGTGTTTTTGCACAATATGAATTTTTTATTTATTTTTTATTTTTTATCCAACGTAGGAGGAAAACTTCAGCTACTCATGCTGAAGTTTTTAAATAACAACAAAAACTTCAGCACCTATGCCGAAGTTTTTTGGCCCAATATGAATTTTTAAATTATCCAATATAGGAGGAAAACTTCAACTGCTCCTGCTGAAGTTTTTGAATAATAACTAAAAGTTTCAGCACCTATACCGAAGTTTTTTTCCCCATTTTGAATTTTTAAATTATCCAGTGTAGGAGGAAAACTTCAGCTCCTCCAGCTGAAAATTTTAAATAGTAACTAAAAAACTTCAGCAACTATGCTGAAGTTTTTTTGTGCAATATGAAATTTTAATTTATGTTATATTTATTTTTACCCAGTATACGAGGAAAACTTTAGCTTTTAATTATTAACAAAGAAGCTTCAGCAACCATGCCGAAGTTTTAAAACAATTATATAATGTTTTAATATAATTTCTTCTTCTTTGTGTTATTTGCCATCTCGTTAACAAAATAAATTCAGCTTAGAATGTTATAATTCATCGTCAAATAGATTTAGAATGCAAATTCAGCGTATCAGTGAAGTTCGTCAAACAACTTCAATCAATCAACCAGAAAACATATAATTCAAAAACTACTTTGAATTCTGGAGATTAATTTGAATACTTACAATGTATTTAAATTTTGAATTTGGAATTTGAATATGAAATTTTAATGCGAGACGCGATCTCAGGAGAGACGGACTGATGGAGGAGATACAGAGGAGATATGAAATTTCAATATGTGTATGATTGTTTCAACTTTTATATGTTTTGAAAGGAGAATAATGGTCATATTATACCCCTCCTTTACGGGTATAATATGTTAATTGGCTACCAAATCAATAGTTTTTAAAAACTGGGTATAAGTTAAAATGTGGCATAAAAATAGAGTACGGATGCAAACTCCCCCAAAAAGTTGCTGAATTCGACGTATTTTGAGGGTGTTTGGCTAAGTGCATTTTTTGGTTGGCTTAATATATATGGAGACACTTAAAGTTGGAGCGATCTTTCATTTAGACACTTAAACTTAAGAGAGTTCCTATTGAGCACTTATACTATCCGAAAATTATTCCAATTGAACACTTATTTGACAATCGGCGAAAAATATAAAGTTTGTGCAATGCACTCGCTGCTAACGTGGCGAATGACGAATAAAAATATATATATATTATCTTGAATAAAAAAAAGGAAAAACTATATTAAATCTATTTAATAAATAAACTAATTAGTGGTCTTGGTGTTCTTCATAATTTTCATGTGTGTTATTGTTCCAAGCATGATTTTAATCCAAATTTTTAAGAGAAACTCCACCAAATTTGTTATTACTTCAGCTAAATATTCCCCACGACGACCCGAAGACAACCCCAATATTAATTTTCCAAACTTTTATCAAATCAAGTAACTCATTTTAAACCTTCTAGCTTTTTAAAGACTCCACTAATGATGAATTTCATTTAATTGCAGTTCTCTGCAACAAGTGGATGCGGCTGTTGCTCTTGTCTTCTCCAACTTTAAATCAAATCTAGGATTTAGAAGAAAAATTAAAATCCAGTAATAAAAAATAAAAAATTAAAGATTGAAGAACATTGAACTCTTGTTAAATATTCAGAAATAATGTGTCTTTTCTTTGACCACCACAAAAGAAGAAGAGGGGGGCTCGTTAGTTTTTTTGGATAGGATGAGGTCGTCGGTTTCTCTCGCCGAATTCCGGCAGTAAAGAGATAACTGGCAGATCTATTTTGTTTTTGAGGGAGATAATGAAGGAAATAAAAAGAAAAAATAAAAATTCTATTTTTTGGGGTCATCGTGCGCCTATATCGAGTGAAATTCACTGTATGTGCCAACTCAGCAAGAAGTGTTCAATTGGAATATATTCCGGGTAGTATAAGCACTCAATAGGAACTCGCTTAAGTTTAGGTGTCTAAATGAAAAATCATGCCAACTTTAAGTATCTCCGTAGGTATTCCACCTTTTTGGTTTATCACGCATTTGGTAAATATTCAAAGTGCTTATATGCTAAAATCAGTTATACGTCGTAAGTTGGTCACTCCCAACTTATGACTTTTTAGCTTATAAACATTTTTAGTTTGACTATCCCTTTTTACTAGTTTATCCTTAATAATATTTTCTAATTCACAAAATATTTTTCCAAAACAAATTTTATATATTTTTTTTCATTCCATATTCATTGTTCATCTTTTTTTTTTTACAAACAACTTTTTAGTTTATTATTTTTTTTGTAAAATTTTAAGGATATTTTAATATTCTAATAAAAGAATTATTTATCAGCTTTTTTATGTCAAACACATCAATTGCTTGTTATTAATTTTACACGTCTATCTATAGACGTAAATGCTTATTCAAAAATATAATTTCAACACTTAAAAATGGTTTTCTACACTTCAAGCATATCAATTATTTATAATTAGCTAGTCCAAGCAAATTCTTACTTAAACCGAAATAACTAGATATTCTTATCTTTTTTGGAAGTTAATATTGTCACCTAAGTTCTTTGCTGTTCACCTTAACTTATACAGAATACGTACAATAGCGTATGCAAATTTTTTCATAAACGATTTCACAGTTTTAATTAGTGAGCAAATAACATTGCACTTGTAGCAACACCATATTAAAAAAAAATTCGTTCAAAATTATACAAATAGAACACAACTCGTGTATATGACTAAAACTCTTATCAATGATATTTCATTTTTAGTTAGAAATGTATTCAAATTGACCTCATTAAGAACAATATTAAATATTCTTTTTATAAAGAACCATAAAATCACACAAAAAATTCATCATTCATTTGATTCCACAAATCGTTCTTAATCAATTTTAAGAATATTTTAATCATTTTAATAAAAGAATTACTTATAAGCTTTCTTATGCCAAATACATCAATTACTTGTTATTAATTTTTCAAAGTAAATATTTATTTTAAAAATTAATTTCAGCACTTAAAAATAATTTTCTACACTTTAAGCATATTAACTATTTACAGTTAGCTAGTCCAAGCAAATTCTCACTTAAAACGAAATAACTAGATATTCTTATCTTTTTTTGAAGTCAAAATGCAGCACAAAAACGCTCTCGGCGCACGTTAGAGGCTTAATAGAACAGTTCCAAATCCGGCGCACAATAGCAAGGCGCAATTGTTGCCGGAAATGGCCAGAAAGCGACGGAATGGTGCTCCGGCGACTACTGCTGTTCCTCCCAAACTTGTTACACCTGAGCATGGCGTTACTACAACACTTGAACCCTTGACATTTGGTAATTTTCTTCCTCAAAAGTACCAATCGAAGGAAGACTTACATGCAGATGTAGTTAAGGTTAGATCGAAAGGGAATGAAGTGGCGACTGAAACAACTGCAAGGAGACTACAATTTTCAGCAGTAATGGAACCAGAATTATCATTACCAGTACCTGTTGAAGTAATTGAATCAGCAAAATCAAAACCAACTATCGCAGAGGTGGTCCGAGGCAACAGTGACATGCAGAAGGGTAAGACTCTCTCCTTTGTTCCTCCTACTTTGCGTGATGGGAAAAAAGTTGTGAAGATCTGTGAAGAAGATTTGGAATCACAGTTAGAGTATTGGCAAAATGCTTTGATTGGGTTTGTAATTGGAGATCGACCTAATGAACAAAACATGGAAAATTTTGTCATGCATGTTTGGAATTTTGTTTCCAAACCTCAAATTCTTGTACATGCTGAAGGGTATTGTATATTCAGATTTAATAGTATTGAAGATAGAGATGCAGTCATGCAATATGGTCCCTATACATACATAGGTAGGCCTATGGTGTTAAGACCATGGGAGGTGGATTTCAGTTTTCAGGCAAGCATTCTAAGCACAATTCCTATATGGATTAGATTCCCAGGTTTACGTGTGGGATATTGGTCTGTAGAAGTATTGAGTAAGTTGGCAAGTGCGATTGGGAAGCCATTGTATACTGATAAGTATACTGCTCACTATGATAAAATCTCATTTGCTAGAATACTTGTTGAAGTTGATGCTGCATATGATCTTCCTGATGAATTGGAACTTGAAACTCCTTATGGTCCTAAAGTTCAAACTATTGAGTATGATTGGAAGCCTACTTTTTGTAATCATTGCCTTAAGTTTGGTCATGAGGAAATTGAGTGTTGGTATTCTTCTGATAACTCAATAAATCACAAGGAGGAACATGAGAACATCAGGAAAGTAAATGATGGAGATAAGAAGCAAGGTAAACAGAAGAAGAAGGAATGGATTGTAAAGAAGCAAGTGCCAAATGAAGAAGTTCAAAAGCCAGTAGTCCAGGTAGTGCAGACTGATCAGGAGGCAAATGTGCCAAATGAAAGACAAAGTGCTATGCAGAAGGAACAAGGAAATATGCAGCAGGGGCTAGAAAGTGTGCAGCAAGATGAACAACAGATAGTAGAAGAGCAATTGAGAGGTGTCATCACTAAAAATGGTGAACAGGTGGATGATGCAGGGGATAGAGGCAAAGCAGTTATGGAAGTAAAGAATGGAGGGCAACAGTTTGATCCAGGACCCTCTTATAGTTTAGCTGATGATGATCCATGATAGTAGTCACTTGGAACATAAGGGGACTTAATTAGTCCCCAAAACAGAAGGAGTTAAAGCAATTCCTTACTGATAATAAAGTAGATGTAATTGGTATACTTGAAACTAGAGTTAAGGAGCATAAATCTAAGAAAATCCTTGATAGAATTGCAAAGGGTTGGCTGTGGCAATGCAATTATGCAAGGGCTATTAATGGAAGAATATGGCTATTATGGAAGGCTCACTTACAGATTCATGCAACAACAATATCAGACCAATTTATTCACTGTCTAATTGAGGATAGAAGGAGTCTAGTCAAAATTCAGTTTACTGTTGTTTATGCATACAATACTGCAGTTCTTAGGGAACAATTGTGGAGAGACCTGAAAACAATTCCTATAAATCAGCAAGATGCATGGCTTATTAGTGGGGATTTCAACTGTGTTCTTAGCTCTGAAGATAGGATTGGATCTCCAGTTACTGAAGCTGAAGTAAGAGATTTCAAAGGCATAGTTGATGACTTGCAACTGACTGCTGTAAGAGCAACAGGGTGGCATTATACTTGGACTAATAAACAAGACTCTGATTCTAGAGTTTATAGCAAAATAGACTGGGCTTTTGGTAACTATCAATGGTTACAGCAGTTTGGGCATTTGGAAGCAGACTACATGAATCCTTTGGTATCAGATCTTTCTCCTATTTTGATCAAGTTTGGTGTGTATAAGCCATTACATCCTAAACCTTTTAGGCTGTACAACAATGTAATGGAGCATGAGCAGTTTCAAGATATTGTTGAGCAAGTATGGAACAAGGAGTATTATGGATCATACATGCAGCAGATCTGGAGTAAGTTGAAGGCAGTAAAGCAGAGTATAAAAGGGTTAAATGAACACTTAGCCAAATACAAGCAGCAGATTATTATGACAAGGGAGAGACTTGACATTCTGCAGGTGCAAATGCAGAAGAATTGTCTTTCACAGGAGCTGATTGATGAAGAAAGATGTTTACTTGAAGAGCTTGAAAAGTGGAACAATGTGGAGGAAGAAGTAATGAGGCAGAAGTCCAAAGCTACATGGATTGAATGTGGAGATGCAAATACCAGGTATTTTCATGCACAATGGAGGATAAGAACAGGGCAGAATAATATTACTTCCATCTATACTGACACAGGTATCAAGTTAGCTGAGCCTATTGCAGTGGAACAGGAATTCTTAAAAGTTTTCCAATCATTAATGGGTGAATCTGCTACTGAGATTCCTTGTGTGGATACTAGTATAATGAAAGGAGGAAGATGTCTCACAATTGAACAACAACAAGATCTTATTAAACCAGTCACCTTGGAGGAAATAACTGCAGCTGTTACAGAGATGCCTAGGGATAAGGCACCTGGAGTTGATGGTTTTCCCATTGAGTTCTTTACTAAGAGCTGGAATATAGTAAAGTATGATGTATTTTCTGCTACTAAGGAATTCTTTGAGACAAGCAAGATGCCACATATGATTAATACTACTGCAATAGCATTGGTGCCAAAGGTCAAAACTCCTATTACTGTAAAGGATTATAGGCCAATTGCTTTTTGTACTACATTGTATAAGATCATTTCCAAAGTTATTACAAGAAGGATGAAGGGAGTTATTGGAGAGTTGATTGGTCCTGCCCAATCTGCTTTCATTGAGGGAAGAAGCATTATGGATAATATTCTGTTAAGTCATGAAATATTCAAAGGATACACTAGGAAAGGGGTTTCACCTAGATGTGTCCTTAAAGTGGATCTAAGGAAGGCATATGATACTTTAGAATGGAGTTTCTTGAAGCAAGTTCTTATTACTTTGGGATTCCCTGCCAAGTTCACTGGATGGATAATGGCTTGTATATCTTCTGCTTCATATTCTCTAGTAATGAATGGTGGTCTTACTAAACCATTCAATGCTAAGAGAGGTATAAGGCAAGGGGATCATGTGTCCCCTTATCTGTTTGTCTTGGCCATGGAGTATTTAAACAGATTGCTTCAGCAACTTCATAAGGATGGAAACTTCAATTTCCATCCTAGATGCAGAAAACTTAATATTTCACATGTATGCTTTGCTGATGATCTATTAATGTTCTGTAGGGCTGACATGGTTTCTATTCAGATTCTACACAACACTTTTCTTATATTTTCAGCAGCTTCTGGGCTGCAGGCAAATGTAAGCAAGAGTGCAATCTATCTAGCTGGAGTTTCAATGGACAGTAGGGAGGAAATTATTCAGAACTTAGGCTCTATTGAAGGGCATCTTCCATTCAGATATCTTGGAGTTCCTCTGGACTCTAAGAAATTAGCTGTACATCATTACTTGCCACTCATTGAAAAGATCACAGCCAGAATTACTTGCTGGTCAGCAAAGTTACTTTCTTATGCTGGAAGAGCCCAACTGATCAAGGCAGTGGTCTTTGGAATGCAGACTTATTAGGCTCAGGTGTTTATTATTCCTAAGAAGGTTTTAAAAGCTATAGAGGCAGTGTGCAGATCATATCTATGGACAGGGAAAGCATCAGTTTCTAGAAGAGCTCTTGTAGCTTGGGAAAAGGTTTGCCAACCTATTTCAGCTGGTGGTTTAAATATAATGAGACTGGATGTATGGAATAAAGCTGCTATAGTAAAACTTCTCTGGAATTTGGCAAGAAAAAAGGATTGTCTATGGGTGAGGTGGGTACATGCTTATTATATCAAGAATAGAGCAGTTGAACAGTTACTGTTCCATCCAATTTCTCTTGGGTGGTGAAGTAGATTCTGAATTGTAGATCAATGGTGATGGGGAATGCTCAGTTGCAAGATAATCTGATGAGCAGATTGCAGAATGTATGCAAACTTGGAAAGTTTCATATTCATAAGATGTACATTGCACTGTTGCCTCATTTCCCTAAGATAGCATGGAAGAATATAATGCTTGTTTCTACTGCTCTTCCTAGCCATAAGTTCACAATTTGGTTGGCAGCTCATCAGAAACTTCCCACGATAGAGAGACTTCAGTATATGGGAATTCAGATCCCAACCACCTGTGCATTCTGCAGCTTTTTGATGAAGAATTCAGTCATTTGTACTTTGAATATGCTATTACTAGTAGAGTATGGAGGAGAATATGTATGTGGCTGGGGCATACAAGAACCATTGGATGCTGGGAAGATGAATTGAAATGGATTTGTAGCAAAGTCAAAAGCAACAACTGGAAACAAGCCATCACTGCCACAGCATTTGTAACCACTGTTGCATTGCTGTGGAGAAGTCGAAATTTAATCAGATTTGAAAACAAGAGGTTTGATGAAGATCAGTGTTGCAAGGAGGTAACAGTCTTAATACATGCAAGGAATAGGAAATGTAAAAGGTGGAAGGATGGGTTACAAATGCTCAACTTTTATCCTTAGATTTGTTTTTTGAATATGAACTACTAATAGCATTGTATATGGATAGGAGTAGTTAGAGTTGAGAATAGCTAGAATTGTATGTAGCTGAGTAGTAGGAGTCCATACTACTACCATAGGAATACATTGTATACTTTTTGATATCAATATAAGTTGACAGTTAAGCTAAAAAAAATATATATATATATTGTCACCTAAGTTCTTTATTGTTCACCTTAACTTATACAGAATACGTGTAATAGCGTATGCAAGATTTTTCATAAACAGTATCATAATTTTAATTAGTGAGCAAATAACAATGCACTTGTAACAACACCATATTAAAAAAAAATATCGTTCAAATCATACAAGTAGAACACAACTCATGCATATAACTAAAACTCTTACCGATGATATTTCATTTTTAATTAGAAATGTATTCAAACTAACCTCATTAAGAATAATATTAAATATTATTTTTATAAAGAATCAGAAAATCACACAAAAAATTCATTATTCATTTGATTCCAAAAATCGTTCTTAATCATTTTTATGCGAAGAGATAAAATGAAAGGTGAAATAAAGAAGAAAAAATAGCTAAACAATTTGGAATATGATGGATGAAGCGATGCTGCCAAGTTTTGATTCCATGACATCTCTTAAAGAGAAGGAGCGCTTGACGAAATGTGCCACATAGCTATTAGTTCAAATGATGTCACTTTTACTACAGATTATTAATTTTTGTTTTTGCATTTTAAAAATACATATATATCCTTAGTAAAATTTTAGCGGTGTCCTGCCGTAATACCTATGGTAGATCCGCCCCTTACGTGTGCAATAACTAATAAGTATATTGATGTAAGTATTTCTTTCGTACATATATTTTCTTAAATACATTAAGAGAATAATAAAGATAATTTATATGTTCAGAAACTTAAATACATTTCTACTTGATGTGTAAATACACCTTCATTTTTACGTACCTACAAATATATTTGAAACGTATTTTCATTGGATACCTACTATATTGGGTTGACATTGTTTTCACAAATTAAAATTAGAATAAGAAAAAGAACTGAGAGAAGAAAAGTTCATTACGGACTTTCCAAAGTCTTGGAAGAAATGCATACGAACGCCATGATGTGAATAAAAGTTCCGTGCATTAAACTTTTACTGTATGAAGAATTCGGAGAAGAGTCAAATTATAAGAATTTATTGTACATATTTTTATTTTGTACTTTTATAAAAAATTATTTTTGCAGATCGAACCCATAAACTCCTAATTACATGGTAATAATTTTATCAATTACCGTCAAAACTCCCATTTAGTATCACAAATTCAAATGCGGATCCAGAGTTTGATGTTTATCGATTCCTACAATAACGTTAAGTTAATTTGCAATTATAACTGAGTTTACAATCAAATATTTATATATATTTAGTGCATTGTCAACACATATATATTATCCGGACAAAAATTATTAAATTCGCGTGATACTTATGTCTTAGAGTAGATCCGCCCCTCCCACGGTATGAGTGACAAAATTAAACCACCTAAGATTTTGATAGACGGTAAGTAACCTTCTATCCTTAATCACATATTTTGAATTCAAGCTTTAAATAATTTTATTTAAAAGGACTTTTTTATTTTCATCGCCAAAATGAATAACACTAAAAAAGACAAAATTAAAATAAACGTTCCTTTTCCAGTTCATTTAATCTGTTTCCTTCGTTGTAATTTCCAAAAGGAAAATAAAAGAAGTATAATTTTATTTCCTATTTTGTCCTTATCTGTCTTTCGTTCGTAACCACCATCATATTGCAACACAAACATGACTCATCTTATATTTATGGCGTTCTCTGACTTTTGTCTATCACCCTCTGTCGACTCATCTTCTCAAAATTCTTCTTATTATTTACTGAAAATTATAATTAATATTACTTATATTTTGTATTAAGAATTTAAATTGTACATTATATCCTGCTCTTACCATGTCGATTTGTATTCACCGGATAATCACCGGCGAATCGTCGTCGCCGGTGAGCCGTCATGTTCCGGCAACAAAACTTCCAGCTCGGTCAGCGTTTCATCATGTTAACTTTAATCACCGGCCGGCAATCATCAGCAGATCACAGACGACGAGATTTTACGTAACTGAGGCAGCGGAATTTGCCGGGGTAATCCGCCGTGGCGGCGGAGACGGGAATGAGAAGTGGAGGAGGTCGTGTGCGGTGGGAGATCAGGTGGTGGAGATTAATGATAGCCGGAAAAGTAGTGATCGAGCGGCGGAGATAATTGTTGCAGCGACAGCTACGGTGGTGCTAGGTGTAGGGAATCGGGTGCTTTACAAGCTGGCATTAGTTCCTTTGAAGAACTATCCTTTCTTCCTGGCTCAGCTCGCCACTTTCGGGTACTTTTTCTTTTCTCATTGAAAAAGAAATTATGAATATTTCTACTCCATCTATCTCATTTTAAAATGCGAGTTCAAAGTAAAAATGTTAAATATCTAAATGTCGAAAGAGTTTAATTTTTAAGTATTAAAAAATAAAATAAAAATATTTATATTATCGGATCATTTAATAGATATTCCCTCCGTTTTAATTTATATGAATCTATTTGACTGATCACAATATTTAAGAAAAGAGATAATACTTTTGAATTTATGGTATAAAATGAGGCACATATAATTTAACTGGTTGTAAATTACTCTCTTCATTTACTTTTACTTGGCACGTTTTGACTTTTTACGTCTCCCTTAAAAAATAATAAATAAAATACATAATTTACTATGATACCCATATTAATTGATGCATATTTTATTGAATTTGAGAAAGTTATTTGAATTTATCTTCTCTTGATATGCGTAAAGTGCCAAGTAAAAATAAAAATTAATTTTTTAATAAATATGACAAGTAAAAATGAATGAAAGTAGTATTGCCAAATAAAGGTTAATTATTTCTAAATAAAGAAAGATGTCATTTTTTTAAAACAAACTAAAAAAGAAATATATTCACATAAATTGAAAAAGAGGTAATAATTGCAAATAAATATTTTCAATTAACATTAACTAGGTAGTAAGCTATTATAGTAAGTTACAGCACATTAATGATATAATTTTTTTATATAATTAGTGTATAAAACTTTAATTCATATAAAAGTATGTCTTAGTTTTTTAAGATATAGTAAAAAGAGAAGTGTGTCAAAATGGGGCCGAGAAATTACAATTTTCCTATGGATAATATTGCTTATCAATTTTGGAAAGTAAAATGAGGGTTAGAAGTAACTGAATTTTGTGCTAATTGTTTTATTTCTTGTTTTTACCATTTGAAATGAGAGTGAGTCCGTCCATGAACAAAGACAACGCTCTGTTTGTTGATTAATACGGATAAAGATACACTTTAAAATGAAAGAAAATCAAAATTAAAAATTAATTAAACCGTAAGGCGAAAATAGAAAATATATCTGACGAGGTACATTCAATAAAATACATAATATTAGTCACCTTCCGTTTTCCCTCAAATTAATTGAATTTTGACTAATATTAGGAATTTATCGTTTTTTTTATTTATTTTGGTACTAGAAAAAGTTTATTAAACTTTTAATTTTTTTGTATGTAAATTCAGAATGTGTAGATTTTACATGTTATTTTACCAGTTCGAGAAGTTCACATCTCATTGAATTGTCCCACATCGGAGGGATTTGAGGTTCTTGGTCTCCTTATATGACTTGGGCAATCCTCACCTCATAAGCTAGCTTTTGGGGCTGAGTTAGGCCCAAAGTCTGTTGAATTGTCCCACATCGGAGGGATTTGAGGTCCTTGGTCTCCTTATATGGCTTGGGCAATCCTCACCTTATAAGCTAGCGTTTGGGGTTCAGTTAGGCCCAATGTTCATTCTTATCATGGTATCAGAGCCAGGCCCATCCCAATTATTATTACCGATGTTGGGCCCCCATTTATGTTGTCCACGCTCCAGAGATCTGGACGTGATGGGGATGTTGAATTGTCCCACATCGGAGGGATTTGCGGTCCTTGGTCTCCTTATATGACTTGGACAATCCTCACCTCATAAGCTAGTTTTTGGGGTTAAATTAGGCCCAATATCCATTCTTATCACTCATAAAAGTTTCTTCGCGTGATTTTTGTAAATTTGTTTTGCTTAGTAATTGGTAACGTAAAATCCATATTGTGATGTGTGCCATTATCTGGAAAACAGAAGTGGAAAGAAAACGAAAAGTTGATAAATTAATGTCACGTGAGAAAATTCGAAGATCACGTGATAGTTGCTGGCTATTGTCTGTGGACAAGATGGCAAGGGTAATATAGTCATTTCAAAAACTTGTTGCCTTTTTGTATCAGGATTAGTCCATGTCAAAGTGGGTGCCAAATGAGTGAGGGCAATAGAGTCATTTTAGTTCTTGATGCACATTAGTGATTCACAACGAAAGAATAACTTTTCACGTCCCTTTCCATTCATCACTTATTCACTTTCCCACAAAGAATGGATTCTTTTGGTGGAAAATAAAGAAACTTACTCCTACTTGACTGCACCTTGGACCCACTGAACCGTAGACTACAGTTTTCTAGTGAATCTAATGATGCATGATCAATTATTGGAGGTCAGGTTTCTTGTTTTAGCGTCTATAAAATGGGAAACAAGTAAATGGAGGGGGTATTGTAATTTGTAAGATTATATCGTGCATATAGGGTAAAATAAACTATGTATATATATTGTTGAATCTCATAAATATAGAAAAAGTAAAGTATGTACATATATCAATCTCGAACAGCACCATTGTTAGTCTTTTTTTTTTTTTTTTGGTTTCTAAATCGATGTCTCGTACTCATATTGGGGCTTGACTAAATTTAAATTCATGTCCAAAAGTGATTTCGAAATCGAGATATGTGGTTAAGGATGTAAGAGTACTTACTAATTTACCACGACCTTTGTTGGTACTATTGTTAGTCTCTACAACAACAAACAACAAAAACCCAAGTGTAATCCCAAAAGTGGGGTCTGAGTAATGTATATGCATGACCTTATTCCTTCGCAAGGTAGAAATGTAGTTTCCTATGAAGGTTGTAAGAGGTTATTTTCGATAGGAAAGAAAGTGGTTCTAATTTGCGATAGTTAAAATGAAAATACTTTAATTAAGTATTATCCCTAGAACAAGTCTTACATTATGATTATCCTATCTGGATAATACAACAACAACAACCCAGTATAATCCCACTTAGGTTAGGGGGTCTGGGGAAGGTAGTTATACGCAGACCTTACCCTACCCTGGGGTAGAGAGGCTGTTTCCAAATAAACCCCGGCATCCTTCCCTCAAGAACTTCCGACCTTGCTCTTGGGGAGACTCGAACTCACAACCTCTCGGTTGGAAGTGGGAGTTGCTTACCATCAGAGCAAACCCCTCTTGTCTTATCCTATCTGTACAATGTCATTGAAAAATGCTCCTGCAATATGATCTTTGCTCTATGTTGTTTGTTATAATGGGTGAAATTTGATATTTGATAGGGAGATAACTTGTTACTCAAATTTAGTCGGGGAGATTGAATAGTGTGCTGCGTACCTTTTTTTGTGTGGTTTCCAGATTTGGTTCAAACGATGCTTTAAATGAGATGAGTCAGAAACACCAGAAATTGTAATAAATGTCACATTGGTTGTGATGAACTGGTTATTTAGTTATCATTTTCAACAGCTACACAATCTCAATTAAGTCAACTTTAGGTAGTGTTGAAAGTGCAAGTAGAACTCTTTGATATTGATTAAAGTAACTTTAAATATTCCACTATCATATTACTTAGACTTTTAAGAAAAAAAGCAGTTTATGTGCATTATTAAATAATGCAATCATAAAAAAGTGATTAAGTAGTATTCTGCAGCTTTGCTGGTATAATTTATGCTACTTGTCATTATTCGATGGCCCTAATGTGGAGGCCAGGTTTAGCATTACACTTTAACTGTCAAGTGGCTGTTTTTCTATTTTAATACTATCTATTGATAGTATTCACTTGGTTTAAGATCTACTAGTTTTCTGTCCCATTTTAGCATGTGCTCTCCACCTATATCCAAACTTTCTACTCATGTGTTCCTTGATTATGTCGGACATGTACTACCAGCATTTTTGCGAATAGTTAAAATGTTATCAATATGTAACCAGCAGTCTCCTATCTACGAGTTTAAGGGTTCATGAAGTAGGTGAAAACAGAAACTCTGCAACTCATTTTCATCTAAAAGGTGTATTAATACGTCACAAGTAGCCTCCACATAATGATTTTATTGTGTGAAAGGTGAAAAGGAGGAAAAGAGAATCATTTAGGATTTCTTACTTCTTTTCCCTATATCTGTCAAATTTGGTACAGGTCATCGTGTCTAATATAACGAAAATGGTATATGTTTTTAATGTAAATATGAATATCCGTTACTGAATCAATAAGTGACAAATAACAATAAGTAAATACAGACTCTTTATTTTAGGATATGCTGATTTTCTGAGCACAATGCATCAACAACAAAAATTAGTAATGAACATATTTGTTGCTGAATTACTTTTTTTTTTGCTTCTTGTTCCTCCTTTCAACCAGATATGTACTCGTATACTTCACTATCTTATATCTTCGGTATCATGCTGGCAAGGTCACTGATGAAATGCTTTCCCTTCCAAAAACTCCATATGTTGCTGTCGGTCTATTGGAGGCTCTTGCCGCTGCGTCTGGCATGGCAGCTGGAGGTAATATAAAGTTCATGCTGAATCACATTACTAGAATCTCCACCAGATATTTTAAATTATCTTCTTTGCTCACATTGGATTTTCTTGCCTGATTCTGTTGTTCCCTTTATCAACTAGGATATTTATAAAAAATATTATATTTGCATGTGCTTTTATTGCAAACTTGACATGTGTCACATGTTGTATGTAGTAGATACTTAACTGCTAAAGAGACTAGAGAAGAGGATAGAAATTTGAAGTTGAAAGTAAAACTCAAAAGCCATAAAAAGGGACACTCTGCAGCTTATAGATAAATAAGACAGTGACACCATTGCAGCTGTTTCCTTTACATAAAAAAAATAGACTGCGATTCATGTAACATTTATTGACCTACGCTTGGAAATGAAGAAACTTGTATAGAAAGCTTTAATTCTTGTGATTGGATAATAAATGAAATTGTAGAACTGGAATGAGTTGAGTATTTCTACGTCTATGCTGTTCAGATGTTAGGAACCTGAAAATGAAATATATATCCTTCAAAAATTGAAGAAGCTATGAAACACAATCCTCTAAGTTGATTATGCTTAATAAAAGTGTAAATGCAAAAGAGTACCATAAGTAATTGCAAACATCTAAACTCATTTTATTGTCTACGATATACAAAATGTCATTTTTGACAACACTTAAACAAGTAATTGATGTGCAAATTTGTTGACAGCTTGTTAAAATTTTCAGTTAGTCCTCGGACTTGTTTATTTGAAGCCCGTTATTCTGGCTATTCTGTGAGTATCAGAATTTACATAACTCTGTAGATTTTTAGTTCTGAACTTAATCCTCTGTTGTTATCCTCCTTTCAAACAGCTATTCTTTCGGGGGCCACAATTCCAATACTCTCCCAGGTAATAATTTTGAAATTTGTCTCCTTCCATTTTTCTATGAATTTCTGATGAAGAGTGATTTTTTGAGAATCTATTAATAGTGATCCATATGATGGTAGGTTTTTAGGAAATCAATCCATCAGATCAAGTGCTTATGTCTGTTGGTACAATAGGAAGAACACCGGCAGTTTGATTTTGCATGATGTTTACTTAGAAGATAGGGAAACAAAATTAAAACTGGTAGGGAGAAGTAATATAGAAGTTACTAGACTGCATTAATATATATTGTTCCAACATTATAATCTTCTATCGTAAAACAGTTTCTATTGAAGACGGCTATTGTATGAACAGTTTGATACTAGACATTAGGGTTCATTTCTGAACTTCACTTCTTCTTTGAGTACTTTTAGGAGCATAGCCTAAAATTATGGTTATATTAGCTGTAAATTCTTGTATTGAGAAAGGTTGAATTGGTCATCCTAAAACCAAATGATTTAGACAATTGGTAGTCTCTTAGAATGTGCAATTGGATCTGCAATGATCTTCCACTGACAAAAGGCACACATAGCACAATAGAGGATAAGATACGCGTACGCCGCCTGAGACATTTTGGTTATATCTTATGTAAACCCTGGTCTATAGGTGTGATGTTATAATAAGTGAAAGTGTTACACAAGGTAAACCTAAAATTATGTGATCCTTTATCTTAAAAGATATACATTCTCTTGGTATCTGTTCATACTTAGCAAAGAACATAACAAAATAACTACTAGTTAGAACTAAAAATTAGTCGTGTTGGTATGAAATTTGTAGGAGTCTTTTTGGTTTGTTTAGGCATTCATTTGTTTGCATAATATGTAGAACAACTCTACTGCTAAAGACCCCTAATTTGTTTTAGAAAACAAATTGTCGAGTAGTAAAATGGAATGGTTCCAATTGCAGCCGAATGGATACTGAAGAAACCTACTAGTTTGGAATTGATGTGAATTGCTTGTTATAGTACTACCATGATTGTAGGCTTATTTGTTTAAAACTTCCTTCAAAGTTGAATTGAATGGGTTAATTAACTTGTCCATCTGTTGTTCCTTGCAGAGTTTTCTTGTCTGGCAACTTCTCCTGTCTTTTATTTTCCTCGGGAGAAGATATAGTCTCAACCAGTTGTTTGGGTGCTTTCTAGTGGCTGTTGGTGTTATCATAACTGTAGCAAGGTTTGCAACCCAATTGCTTTTTATAGTTTTTTGAGCTTGCGTCATTACCAATTTGAAAACTTTGTTCAAGTGGCTAGAAGTTTCAAGCTTTTTGAGATCTGAAAGCCCCATAATTCATTTCGTTTGTGGTGATATTCTTCTAAAACATACGAGGCCCGTGCTTGTCTTGGACCTAGCCATGCATTTTGGGCTGGTCTTGGTCATGCAATATGGCATCATTGGGGAATGCACTATCTCCCCCCTCCAAAAAAAAAGGTTCTTCCTAGAGCCTATTCCCACCTTACTGTCAAAAGAGTGGTCTTTTATTAGTCAACATCTATATGCGTCATATCATTTAGTGAAACGCTACATAAAATCTGTGATTCACTGGTAGTCCGAAGACGTGGTGCATTGTGCGTTCTCTTTCTGCATATGCCTGCTGCTCAGCTGCCAATAAACATCATCAGTCTGATCCCAGTCAAATTGTTTTCCATTGAACTAGTGCATTTGAGAAACAAATAAGATATTTCTAAAATTCTAAGTATTTATATCGACCTCAGTTGACAAGAGTGGTTGCTATGATAGTAAGCAACCCCCACTTCCAACCGAGAGGTTGTGAGTTCGAGTCTCCCCAAGAGTAAGGTGGGAAGTTCTTGGAGGGAAGGATGCCGGGGGTCTATTTGGAAACAACATCTCTACCCCAGGGTAGGGGTAAGGTCTGCGTACACACTACCCTCCCCAGACCCCACTAAGTGGGATTATACTGGGTTGTTGTTGTTGTTGTATATCAACCTCAGTCTCTGAAGTGTCCATCATTTTAGCACAACAACAACAACAACAACAACTATCCAGTATAGTCCCACAAAGTGGGGTATGGGGAGGGTAATATGTAGACGGGCCTTACCCCTATCCGAAAGGACAGAGAGTCTGTTTCTAATCGACCCTCGGCTCAGTGAAGGAAAGAAAAAACAAAAACAAAAACAAAAGGGCATTAGTAACTCCAGCAGAAATAGCGTAAATAATTATCTAAACATAAGAACCATAGATAGAATAGTATGCAATAATATCAGACAGTGACTACCATAAATAACTAACATAAGGGAGACACAATCCAATACACAAATCATCTATGGATAGCTCTGCCAAGCCTCACCCAACTCCGGGTGAGGAGTACGAAAAACTCTAGGAGCCCCTATCCTACAACCCTGATACTAGACCTCCAGACTTTCCTATCAAGTGCGATGTCCTCGGAAACCCGCATTCTAGCCATGTCATGCCTAATCACCTCTCCCCAATACCTCTTAGGCCTCCCTCTGCCTCGCCGTACGCCGACAATCGCTAGCCGCTCACAACTCCTCACTGGGGCATCAGGACTTCTCCTCCGCACATGCCCGAACCACCTCAGCCTCGCTTCTCGCATCTTCTCATCCACCGGGGCCACCCCCACCTTCTCTCGAATATTCATTCTTAATCTTATCTAACCTGGTGAGCCCGCACATCCACCTGAGCATCCTCATCTTCGCAACCTTCATTCTCTGAGCATGAGAGTTCTTCACTGGCCAGCACTCCGCCCATACAACATGGCAGGTCTAACCACAGCTCTATAAAATTTCCCCTTGAGTTTCTGTGGAACTTTCTTGTCACACAGAACTTTCTTGGCATTTTAGCACAATCCAAATCAATTTCTTATTCCCAATACATGTGTTTTGTTGGCTAGACTGCTAAGTTACTTATCTTATGAATAAGAGAAAGATTTGAAATGGTAATCTACTCCCAACAAGAGTTATCCTCTTAGGAAAATATTGAGATAATCCTAGTTTATAACCAAGTTTGAACGAGGAGGAACTAAACTTTCGAGTGATTGTTTATATTCCTGATTATCTCCTTAATTTGCAGTGGATCTAGTGCTGGTTCTTTGGTGGAAGCTGGAATATTTTGGAGTCTTTTGATGATAGTTTCTTTTTTGTTCCAAGCTGCCGATACTGTATTAAAGGTTCATATCTTCTCTTTTGTTCATATTTTCTTCTTCCAATAGGGTTTTCCCATTTTGTCATCTTCATGATTGCACTATGATTTACCTGGAGAATTCATTTTTCTTATGTGCAGGAAGTAATATTCTTGGATGCTGCTAAAAGACTGAAGGTAGACATTTGCTTTGCTATTAAAAGTTACAAAACCACATTGATATTTGAATAAGAAGCTTTTTTTGCTGTTGTTAGATCAGTCCTTTTGGAGTAGATGATAATATTATAGTGCACATACTAAGATTTGATGGTAGTTATCTTAATATACAATGGTATAAGCAGGGAGGTACTGTTGATCTGTTTGTCGTGAACTCCTATGGATCCGCGTACCAGGTAGGCACCTTTACTGTTTTATCATTCACTGATTCTTTTCTTTGAATGAACTACTGAAACTGTTTAGATATCTTTTGCAGGCAGTTTTTATATGTCTTCTCCTCCCATTTTTGTCGAAGTTATGGGGTGTTCCATTTACTCAACTACCAAACTATCTTAGAGATGGTGCTGCCTGCTTTTTGAACATCGGCACATTATCCGGTGGTAAGTAGTGTAATAGTTCGTGTTAAGTTTCGTCTACGGAAGTATGTGAATTTCATCAATGAAGCTCATAAGTGTCAATAACTAACTAGTTTCTGATGATGCACCAAAAGAGAAGCATGAACGACGACTAGGACTATTTCACATTTTCTGTCCCATCTCATATTATATGTGTAAAGAAAATGAATCTTAGATGTAACTTGGCCCCAGAAAGCTAGATCATGAGGTTTATTAGATCTTTGATGATTCACTGCACTCTTTTTCTTTGTTTCTTCTCAATTTATGACACTCTGATTCCAAGACAGAACACTGATTGTAGTTGCTTCTTTCTTGTCTTGTTTTAGGATGTGATGGTGCACCGCTTTTGCCGCTGCTGTTTATCATTGTAAACATGGGTTTCAATATTTCATTGTTACACCTGCTTCAGATTTCCTCTGCTGTGGTATCTTGTCTCGCGTCAACAGTTTCAGGTATTTTAAAGCAAATTTAGTCTCAGTTTATTTCAGTTGAACCTTTTTCTTCTAGATGAGTATCTAGTTTCTGACCTCGATTGCCTTTGATACTTTCCATTGCAGTACCAATATCCGTCTTTTTATTCACATTACCATTACCATATCTTGGAGTTGCATCTTCCCTTCCGCCTGGTTTTGTAGCAGGAGCCGTCATCCTTGTTGTGGGGATGCTTATTTATACTTGGAGACCATCAAGTCGCCTAAATAATCAGGAAGTTGATAATTGACATTGTTAACTCGTGGCACATATTGAGGGAGAACAAGTTACGATAGCATTCCTCCAACTTCCACACAAAGCAAATGAGGCATCAAGACTTGCATGGTAAATTGTGTTATAACCTCTCAAACCTCTTTTCTGAATCAAAATCAATCAGGGGAATTTTTACAGGATTATAACTCGAATCCATTGCTCTTTTTAAAATGCATGGAGTCTGTACCATTCATGTTCTTAGAAAGTTGGAGGTTGTAAACAAGAAGTTTGCTCCCATGCCAATGTTGTTTCTTGTATGTATACAATGCAGAAGGCTGGTTTCGCCATAAGTTAATTGTTCAACAGAACAAAAAATGGTACGAAAATCTGCTCCTGGATTTTGGCTGCATTGCTGTTGTAAACTTGTACCATTAATTTTTCAAAGTAGGATTTTACCTACAATAATTTTTCTAGACACATTCTGGAGGTTCTGTCAAAGTCAATTGATGACAAACTGTATATGGTTATTATTTCAGAAAGAAACCACATGTGTTGTTAAAGCTCTTCAAACTTAGTTCTTGGACATTATTTCATTTTTGCTAGTTTGAGACTATTCACCAATATTGTTTTGAAGAAAACAAAGTTTTATCAAATTGTGTAACATCAGCTTATATTTGATTACTTGACATTTAGTTGAACTGTTGCTCCTAGTTTTGTGCTACTTCATTTCTTTACTTTTTATTTATTCATTTATTTTGTGTCTGTTAAGATCATCATGGTTGAGATTTTGCATGACAATTACCCTTGGAAATTAGGGAAAGAAGGGGAAAATAGAAAAGTGGAATTTTTTTTGCTTCCTGCGTTGGGAAAAATGACTGGGAAAACAAAGCTATTATTGGAGGATTTTTACGGATATCCACTTCTGGGGCTGCTGTTTGGAATATATACTCCAACTAATATTTGCGAAGTCTTTGAAAAATAACTATAATTTAAAAAAGCGGCAAAACATCCCTTTCTAGCCACAACTTTGACAATTTTCATCCAAGTTCAGATAATTTTTCTTGAAGTTCAAACAATTACTTTGGAACTTCAAATTTTCTTGAAGTTCAAGTAAATCTTATTGAAGTTCAAACAATTATTCATCGTTGCTTGATGTTTGAACTATTTGAAAAAATTGGGTCTCTACCGCTTGCAAATGGCAAATTTTCTATTATTTTGCAAACAATTAGTAATATTATATTCTAAACAATAACTCTCAAAGTGACAACGTGGTATCATATTTATGATTTTTTTCCTTAAAATTAAAAAAAGAATCATGACAACCATAACAAACTAATTAAATTCAAAGAGTTCTAGTTTTAAGAAAAAATGTCAATTTTTTTTGCACCTATCTTTTCGGACCTTTTGCCTTCACTCATATTTTTGGTCGAATCTTATATTGTGGTTTGAAAGTCTCATTTTTATCCTCGACCGGCTTACTTCAATCTAAGTGTTATGAAATAATATAAGAACAAGAACAATAGAGAGAAAAGTAGAGAGAGGAGTATTCTTATTGATACTTAGGGATGATTTACAATGGGGTAAGACGCCTCTATTTATAGGCATAGAAAAGACTTAGCCTCAAAATAAAACTCTAGAATCTCTCCAAATATAGACATTCACCTTAAATAGGATTCTATTTATAACACTCCCCCTTGAATGTCTATTCAATAATGTGCCTCGTTAAAACCTTAACTAAAACAAAACCCAATGGGAAAAAATTAAAGAAAAGGAAAAAGAGTACACATGTTTGAATATGCGCCTATTGGTTGCCTCGTTAAAAACCTTGCAAGGAAAACCCAAAGGGACAAAACCTTGTAAGGGAAAAAGAGTGCAACGCGCATTAACTCCCCCTGAAAAGAGCATCACTTCATATCCTTGAGTTTTCGCATTCCGATCTTGTGAACTAGCTTCTTGAAGGTTGACGTTGGTAGAGATTTTGTGAACAAATCAGCAATATTATCACTTGAACGAATCTGTTGCACATTGATATCACCATTCTTTTGAAGATCATGTGTGAAAAATAACTTTGGTGAAATATGCTTTGTTCTTTCTCCTTTTATGAATCCTCCCTTCAATTGAGCTATACATGCTGCATTGTCTTCATACAAAGTCGTGGGTAGTTTGTTACACTTCAAACCACATTTGTCTTGAATATGATGTATTATAGACCTCAACCACACACACTCCCGACTTGCTTCATGAATAGCGATTATCTCGGCATGATTAGATGAAGTAGCCACAATTGATTACTTAGTCGATCGCCAAGATATGGCGGTGCCTCCACAGGTAAACACATAACCCGTTTGAGATCGAGCCTTGTGTGGGTCGGATAAATATCCAGCATCAGCATAACCAACAAGATCAGGACTGCAATTATTGCCATAAAATAAGCCCATATCGGTAGTCCCTTTTAGGTACCGCAATATATGTTTGATCCCATTCCAATATCTCCTTGTAGGAGCCGAGCTATACCTTGCTAAGAAATTAACTGAAAAGGTTATGTCAGGCCTTGTAGTATTTGCAAGATACATTAGTGCGCCAATTGCACTAAGATATGGTACTTCAGGACCAAGTAGCTCTTCATTCCTTTCTTGCTGTCGGAATGGATCTTTATTCACATCAAGTGATCGAACAACCATCGGAGTACTTAAAGGATGTGCTCCATCCATGTAAAACCTTTTCAGTACCTTTTCTATATAGGTAGATTGATGAACAAAAATTTCGTTTGCCAAATATTCAATTTGCAAACCAAGACATAATTTTGTCTTTCCGAGATCTTTCATCTCGAATTCATTCTTTAGATAATCAATTGCCTTTTGGAGTTCTATGGGGGTTCCAATAAGGTTTATGTCATCGACATATACGGCAAGTACAACAAATTCCGATGTTGTTTTCTTTATAAAAACACACGGGCAAATGGCATCATTTATATATCCTTCTTTTAATAAATACTCACTAAGACGATTATACCACATTCGTCCTGATTGCTTTAGACCATACAAGGATCTTTGCAATTTGATTGAAAACATTTCCCGGGACTTTGAATTATGAGCGTTTGGCATTTTGAGTCCATCGGGAATTTTCATGTATATCTCATTATCCAGTGAGCCATAGAGATAGGCAGTAACCATATCCATTAAATGCGTGTCAAGCTTTTCAAGGACAGCAAAACTAATGAGATAACGAAAAGTTATGGCATCCATTACAGGCGAATATGTCTCTTCATAATCGACACCAGGCCTTTGAGAAAATCCTTGTGCAACAAGGCGTGCCTTATATCTTTGTACCTCGTTTTTCTCATTTCTCTTGCGTACAAAGACCCATTTATAGCCAACAGACTTAACACCATTAGGTGTTTCAACTATAGGGCCAAAAACTTCACGTTTTGCCAGCGAATTCAATTCTGATTGAATTGCTTCTTGCCATTTTGGCCAATCATGTCTTTTTCGACATTCTCCAACAGATTGAGGTTCAAGATCCTCACTTTCTTGCATAATGCTAGATGCGACATTATAAGCAAAGACATAATCCACCACTATATCCACTCGATTAAAATTTGCCTCAATATCGATTGGATTTATGGATAGTTCCTTATTTTCCTGAGTCTCGGGCTCAAAGGATTCTTCATGAATCTCAGAGTTTATTAAATCATGAATTTCCTCATGAGATTCTTTCGTAGTGTCATTTTGATTGTTTGCTTATGAGATCTTTGAAACCTAATGGCCTGCCACGCTTCAGGCGTGCATTCGACTCATTGGATATGACACTAGATGATTGTCCAACAGGAACATCAATACGGATTGGAACATTCTCCACGGGGGTGTGGGATTTTGTTATCCTTTACAAGTCCGTAAATGCGTCAGGCATTTGATTTGCTATTCTTTGCAAATGGATAATCTTTTGCACCTCTTTTTCACAAATAGAGGTACGTGGATCAAGATGAGATAATGATGCATTTTTCCACAAAATTTCCCGTTTGGTTTCACCGACTTCTCCCCCTAATTTTGGAAAAAGTGTCTCATCAAATTGACAGTCTGCAAATCGTGCAGTGAACAAATCCCCTGTCAATGTTTCGAGGTAGCGAATAATGGAGGGCGATTCAAACCCAACATATATTCCTAACCTTCTTTGCGGACCCATTTTAGTGCGGTATGGCGGTGCTATAGGCACATATACTGCGCATCCAAAGATTCTTAAATGGGATATATTGGGTTCATGACCCAAAACCAATTGCAACGGGAAATATTTGTGATAATTCGTCGATCTGAGACGAATTAGCATTGCTGCATGCAAAATGGCGTGACCCCATACCGAAGTGGGCAGCCTCGTTTTCATGAGTAATGGTCTTGCAATCAACTGCAGGCGTTTAATTAAAGATTCTGCAAGACCGTTTTGAGTGTGAACATGAGCTACAGAATGTTCCACTTTTATCCCAATTGATAAGCAATAATCATTAAATGCTTGGGATGAAAACTCAGCAGCATTATCCAGTCTAATAGACTTGATTGGATTATCAGGAAATTGTGCTCGTAGTCGATTTATTTGTGCCATTAGTTTTGCAAACGCAAGGTTGCGTGATGACAACAGGCACACATGAGACCATCTACACGATGCGTCTATTAAGACCATAAAATATCAAAAGGACCCACTAGGTGGGTGAATAGGTCCACAAATGTCCCCTTGTATACGTTCCAAAAACGCAGGTGACTCAGTCCCAACTTTTGTTGGTGATGGTCTAATAATTAACTTGCCTTGATAACAAGAAGTGCAAAAAAATTCATTATTTAAAAGAATCTTGAAATTCTTTAACGGATGCCCATATGAGCTTTCTATAATCCGTCTCATCATGATTGATCCAGGGTGTCCCAATCGATCATGCCAAAGTACAAAAGTATTGGAATCAGTAACCTTTTGGTTTACTGTTGAATGTGCCTCAATTGCACTAATTTTTGTCCAATACAGGCCACAAGATAAAGACGGGAATTTCTCAATAACCCTCTTTTGGCCAGAGACATTCTTTGTAATGATGAGATATTCAAGATTATTCTCATCTATTGTCTCAACATGATAGCCATTCCAGCGTATATCTTTAAAACTCAACAAGTTTCTCTTAGACTTGGAGGAGAACATTGCATTCTCTATGATAAACATTGTTCCTCTAGGCAGAGTTATAGTTGCTCTTCCGGAGCCTTCAATCAATTTACTACTACCAGAGATTGTAGTAACATCTGCCTTACACATACTTAGTTGAGAGAAATATTTCTTTTCTTTGAGTATCGTATGTGTAGTACATGAATCAACTAAACAAATATTTGATCTAAGTTTGCTTTGTGAGATATCCATGTTTGCTTTCCCATGGTTTGACATACAAAAGAAAATACACGAACATGAGAATAAACAAATTCAATCAGTTTGTCTCAATGTAATCGATTGTTAGACATACATAATCGATTATTTGCTAATTTGATAAACTTCAGATCACACTGTCTTAATGTAATCGATTGTTAAACATACATAATCGATTATGTCTTAATATAATCGATTGTTAAACATACATAATCGATTATTTGCTATTTTAAATAACTTCAGATCACACTGTCTTAATATAATCGATTGTTAAACATACATAATTGATTATTTGCTATTTTGAAAAACTTCAGATCATACTATCTTAATATAATCGATTGTTAGACATACATAATCGATTATGTCTTAATATAATCGATTGTTAACAAGTATATAATCGATTGTTTTGCAGTTTTAATACGAAATATTAGATAATCGACTAACTTTTAGGTTATTTGATTAACTGTACTGAAAAATAAAAATATCTTTGAAATTTAAGCATATTGAAACATTCTAAAGAACTAATACTAACATTATATCATAAACTAACTAATACGAGCTGATACTAATGACTATTAGTTTATTCACTAACTAATACAAATAAGTAAAATAAAACCAAACAATTCCATCTTCCTTCATCACAGATCCATCACCGATTAAGTGGTCTATTTTTCCCTCGGGTTGCTCAAAGAAGTCTGCCACATCCAGGTGGGTGATGTCAAAATTGTCGTCAGAGACAAAATTTGTTTCAGGGCCTTTATTCTTTAGAGATGCTTGATAAAGATCAACCAAATGTCTTGGTACACGGCAAGCTTTTGACCAGTGCCCTTTTCCACCGCAACGATAACATATAGTTTCTGAACTATTTGCCTTTGGATTCTCATAATCCCGTTTCTGCTTTTGGTGGTTATTTCTCTTTGGGGGGTGACGGACATCAGGGAAATTTCTTCCTTGTCTACGTCCACGGCTATGACCCCGATTACGACCACGACCATGACTAGATCCATGGCCTTTTTCATGCTTGGCATAATGAGAATACACCTTATCTGCTTCAGGCAATGGTGTAGACCCAGTGGGTCGATTTTCGTGATTTCTCATGAGCAGGTCATTGTTTCGCTCAGCCACAAGGAGAAGAGAAATCAGTTCAGACTACTTTTTGAAACCTTTTTCTCTGTACTGTTGTTGCAGTACCATATTGGAGGCATGAAACGTTGTAAACGTTTTCTCAAGCATATCATAATCAGAGATATTATCTCAACAGATTCTGAACACTGCAGAATTATATTCAGAAACAGACTTAAAGTCTTGGAGCCTCAGATGAGCCCAATCATATCGTGCTTGTGGCAGAGTGACCAACTTCAGGTTGTCATATCTCTTCTTTAAGCCGTTCCACAAGATGAGTGGATCTTTGACTGTGAGATATTCAATTTTCAAACCTTCATCAAGGTGATGGCGCAAGAAAATCAAGGCCTTAGCATAGTCTTGGATGGATGCTTTATCTCTGTCTTTAATGGCGTCTCCAAGACCCATAGCATCTAAGTGGATTTCAGCATCCAACACCCATGTCATATTGTTCTTGCCCGAAATTTCAAGGGCAACGAACTTTCTTTTCATAATATCAGACATAATTAAAACCAAATTCGGAAAAAGGGAAATACCTTAATTTTCTCAAGAGGATTCTTGAGACGGTAGAGTCTCGTGCTGATAACGTGTTATGAAATAATATAAGAACAAGAACAATAGAGAGAAAAGTAGAGAGAGGAGTATTCTTATTGATACTTAGGGATGATTTACAATGGGGTAAGGCCCCTCTATTTATAGGCATAGAAAAGACTTATCCTCAAAATAAAACTCTAGAATCTCTCTAAATATAGACATTCACCTTAAATAGGATTCTATTTATAACACTAAGGGTAATTAAACCATAATTCTCGTTCTTACCTTTTCTCAGAGCTCCACGTGAAAATAATTCTAAGTCATATTAATTTTTTTTATATCCTGTAGTAAATATATACACCCTATTTATTATAAACTAAAATTATTTTAATATTATTTTCTGTAGCTACATTTTATATTTTACAGTAAAATAAGTATTTATGGTATATACTACCATTGAAGCATGGAATACGATATTTATGTTTCTCTCTCTCTTAGACAACTCGATATACCTATTTTTTAACTGTCATTACTGTATTCATGAATACATAGCTCGAATATATATATGAATACATATGCGTATAACTGGACTACCTTATTTTAGGGGCTTCTTACTACTGTATTTATGAATATAACAGTGTGAATACACTATTATAGCAACTGAATAGTAGCTATAGGAAGTAATTATATATAAGATAGGTATAGAAAATTAATAGCTACTAAACAATAGCAATATTTAAAAATACCTTTATTCTAAAAGAAAATGGACACTTGAAGTCGCTAGAGCTTCACCAAGACCATCTCCAACCTTAACACTAAATTTCACATAAAAATGGTGTAACTCTAAATTTACTCCAACCATTACACCATTTTTTATACCAAAAAAAAATTTCTTCTCTCATATTATATTATTATCTTCTATTTAAATATTATTTTTTATTTTCTTCAAATTAATACTATGTTTTTATGTTTTATATTTTTTATTGTAATTTAAATTTTAATGTATCCTCCTTTGATGTACTTTAATTATAATGTATTTTTATTTTATGTATTGTTAATTTTCTTTTTTAGATTTTAGTTTTCACTTTTCAATTTTAGCAACATTAGATATCTTACATATTTTTCATTTTTAAATATGGTTATATATTTTTATATTATTATAATAATGATAACAATAACTTATAATTTTATTTAAATATAATATATATATATATATATATATATATATATATATATATATATATATATATATATATATATATATATATATATATATATATATATATATATATATATATATATATATATATATATGACCCAGAATATAAATTAAAATTATGAAGATCTTAATATAAAAATTAATTATATACACAATATATGTTAACAAGTTTAAAAAAAAGTAAAAGATAAATAAAATAATAATAAATCAAATTTGATGTTAGATGAATAATATGGTACCAAAGTTGGTATTTCATTGGAACAAAAACAGTATCAAATTTAGATTTGGTACAAAAAGGTGCCATAATGACTTCAAGTAAATTACAAAGATAATTCCAAATAAGCTTCTAAATTGGGCAATAAAATTGAAAATATTATGAAATAATATAAGAACAAGAACAATAGAGAGAAAAGTAGAGAGAGGAGTATTCTTATTGATACTTTGGGATGGTTTACAATGGAATAGAACCCCTTTATTTATAGGGAGGTGGTGACTTAGCCACCAAGAAGTAAACCCTAGAATCTCTCTAAATATGGACATTCACCTAAAATAGAATATTTTATAACACTCCCACTTGAATGTCTATTCAATAATGTGCCTCGTTAAAACCTTAACTAAAACAAAACCCAATGGGAAAAAATTAAAGAAAAGGAAAAAGAGTACACATGTTTGAATATGCGCCTATTGGTTGCCTCGTTAAAAACCTTGCAAGGAAAACCCATTTGGACAAAACCTTGTAAGGGAAAAAGAGTGCAACGCGCATTAACTCCCCCTAAAAAGAGCATCAATTCATATCCTTGAGTCTTCGCATTCCGATCTTGTGAACCAGCTTCTTGAAGGTTGACGTTGGTAGAGATTTTGTGAACAAATCAGCCATACTATCGCTTGAACGAATCTGTTGCACATTGATATCACCATTCTTTTGAAGATCATGTGTGAAAAATAACTTTGGTGAAATATGCTTTGTTCTATCTCCTTTTATGAATCCTCCCTTCAATTGAGCTATACATGCTGCATTGTCTTCATACAAAGTCGTGGGTAGTTTGTTACACTTCAAACCACATTTGTCTTGAATATGATGTATTATCCTCAACCACACACACTCCCGACTTGCTTCATGAATAGCGATTATCTCGGCATGATTAGATGAAGTAGCCACAATTGATTGCTTAGTCGATCGCCAAGATATGGCGGTGCCTCCACAGGTAAACACATAACCCGTTTGAGATCGAGCCTTGTGTGGGTCGGATAAATATCCAGCATCATCATAACAGACAAGATCAGGACTGCAATTATTGCTATAAAATAAGCCCATATCGGTAGTCCCTTTTAGATACCGCAATATATGTTTGATCCCATTCCAATGTCTCCTTGTGGGAGCCGAGCTATACCTTGCTAAGACATTAACTGAAAAGGTTATGTCAGGCCTTGTAGTATTTGCAAGATACATTAGTGCGCCAATTGCACTAAGATATGGTACTTCAGGACCAAGTAGCTCTTCATTTCTTTCTTGGGGTCGGAATGGATCTTTATTCACATCAAGTGATCGAGCAACCATCGGAGTACTTAAAGGATATGCTCCATCCATGTAAAACCGTTTCAGTACCTTTTCTATATAGGTAGATTGATGAACAAAAATTCCGTTTGTCAAATATTCAATTTGCAAACCAAGACATAATTTTGTCTTTCCGAGATCTTTCATCTTGAATTCATTCTTTAGATAATCAATTGCCTTTTGGAGTTCTATGGGGGTTCCAATAAGGTTTATGTCATCGACATATACGGCAAGTACAACAAATTCCGATGTTGTTTTCTTTATAAAAACACACGGGCAAATGGCATCATTTATATAACCTTCTTTTAATAAATACTCACTAAGACGATTATACCATATTCGTCCTGATTGCTTTAGACCATACAAGGATCTTTGCAATTTGGTTGAAAACATTTCCCGGGACGTTGAATTATGAGCGTTTGGCATTTTGAGTCCATCGGAAATTTTCATGTATATCTCATTATCCAGTGAGCCATAGAGATAGGCAGTAACCATATCCATTAAATGCATGTCAAGCTTTTCAAGGACAGCAAAACTAATGAGATAACGAAAAGTTATGGCATCCATTACAGGCGAATATGTCTCTTCATAATTGACACCAGGCCTTTGAGAAAATCCTTGTGCAAAAAGGCGTGCCTTATATCTTTGTACCTCGTTTTTCTCATTTCTCTTGCGTACAAAGACCCATTTATAGCCAGCAGGCTTAACAACATTAGGTGTTTCAACTATAGGGCCAAAAACTTCACGTTTTGCCAGTGAATTCAATTCTGATTGGATTGCTTCTTGCCATTTTGGCCAATCATGTCTTTTTCGACATTCTCCAACAGATTGAGGTTCAAGATCCTTACTTTCTTGCATAATGCTAGATGCGACATTAAAAGCAAAGACATAATCCACCACTATATCCACTCGATTAAAATTTGCCTCAATATCAATTGGATTTATTGATAGTTCCTTATTTTCTTGAGTCTCGGGCTCAATGGATTCTTCATATATCTCTGAATTTATTAAATCATGAATTTCCTCATGAGATTCTTTCGTAGTGTCATTTTGATCGTTTGCTTTCCTCTTTCTAGGATTTCGATCTTTGAAACCTAATTGCTTGCCACGCTTCAGGCGTGCATTCGACTCATTGGATATGACACTAGATGATTGTCCAACAGGAACATCAATACGGATTGGAACATTCTCTGCGGGGATGTGGGATTTTGTTATCCTTTTCAAGTCCGTAAATGCGTCAGGCATTTGATTTGCTATTCTTTGCAAATGGATAATCTTTTGCACCTCTTTTTCACAAATAGAGGTATGTGGATCAAGATGAGATAATGATGCATTTTTCCACAAAATTTCCCGTTTGGTTTCACCAACTTCTCCCCCTAATTTTGGGAAAAGTGTCTCATCAAATTGACAGTCTGCAAATCGTGCAGTGAACAAATCCCCTGTCAATGTTTCGAGGTAGCGAATAATGGAGGGCGATTCAAACCCAACATATATTCCTAACCTTCTTTGCGGACCCATTTTGGTGCAGTATGGCGGTGCTATAGGCACATATACTGCGCATCCAAAGATTCTTATATGGGATATATTGGGTTCATGACCCAAAACCAATTGCAACGGGGAATATTTGTGATAATTCGTCGGTCTGAGACGAATTAGCATTGCTGCATGCAAAATGGCGTGACCCCATACCGAAGTGGGCAGCCTCGTTTCATGAGTAATGGTCTTGCAATCAACTGCAGGCGTTTAATTAAAGATTCTGCAAGACCGTTTTGAGTGTGAACATGAGCTACAGAATGTTCCACTTTTATCCCAATTGATAAGCAATAATCATTAAATGCTTGGGATGAAAACTCAGCAGCATTATCCAGTCTAATAGACTTGATTGGATTATTAGGAAATTGTGCTCGTAGTCGATTTATTTGTGCCATTAGTTTTGCAAACACAAGGTTGCGTGATGACAACAGGCACACATGAGACCATCTACACGATGCGTCTATTAAGACCATAAAATATCAAAAGGACCCACTAGGTGGGTGAATAGGTCCACAAATGTCTCCTTGTATACGTTCCAAAAACGCAGGTGACTCAGTCCCAACTTTTGTTGGTGATGGTCTAATAATTAACTTGCCTTGATAACAAGAAGTGCAAAAAAATTCATTATTTAAAAGAATTTTGAAATTCTTTAACGGATGCCCATATGAGCTTTCTATAATCCGTCTCATCATGATTGATCCAGGGTGTCCCAATCGATCATGCCAAAGTACAAAAGTATTGGAATCAGTAACCTTTTGGTTTACTGTTGAATGTGCCTCAATTGCACTAATTTTTGTCCAATACAGGCCACAAGATAAAGACGGGAATTTCTCAATAACCCTCTTTTGGCCAGAGACATTCTTTGTAATGATGAGATATTCAAGATTATTCTCATCTATTGTCTCAACATGATAGCCATTCCGGCGTATATCTTTAAAACTCAACAAGTTTCTCTTAGACTTGGAGGAGAACATTGCATTCTCTATGATAAACATTGTTCCTCTAGGCAGAGTTATAGTTGCTCTTCCGGAGCCTTCAATCAATTTACTACTACCAGAGATTGTAGTAACATCTGCCTTACACATACTTAGTTGAGAGAAATATTTCTTTTCTTTGAGTATCGTATGTGTAGTACATGAATCAACTAAACAAATACTTTTACAGTTGGACGTTGATCCAAGTTTGCTTTGTGAGATATCCATATTTGCTTACCCATGGTTTGACATACAAAAGAAATACACGAACATGAGAATAAACAAATTCAATCCGTTTGTTTCACATTTAAACAATATTTTCACAATCTGCTGAGGTTAGTCGATTAACTTAGTTGATAGTCGACTATCTTGGGAAGCAGTCATTAGGTTAGTCGACTAACTAAATCAGATAGTCGACTATCTTGCCTTGCGGAAAAGTCCAGTTTTATTGCGAAATATTAGTTAGTCGACTAACTAAGTTGATAGTCGACTAACTTAGTAAACAGTCATCAGGTTAGTCGACTAACTAAATCAGATAGTCGACTAACTTAGCTTGCGGAAAAGTCCAGTTTTAATGCGAAATATTAGATAATCGACTAACTGTTAGGTTAATCGATTAACTCTACTGGAAAAGAA
This sequence comes from Nicotiana benthamiana, assembly GCA_034376525.1. Classification (NCBI taxonomy): domain Eukaryota; kingdom Viridiplantae; phylum Streptophyta; class Magnoliopsida; order Solanales; family Solanaceae; genus Nicotiana; species Nicotiana benthamiana. The sequence goes on along the minus strand of CM067341.1, from coordinate 18,331,885 downwards.
AAATATCTTTGAAATTTAAGCATATTGAAACATTCTAAAGAACTAATACTAACATTATATCATAAACTAACTAATACGAGCTGATACTAATGACTATTAGTTTATTCACTAACTAATACAAATTAGTAAAATAAAATCAAACAATTCCATCTTCCTTCATCACAGATCCATCACCGATTAAGTGGTCTATTTTCTCCTCGGGTTGCTCAAAGAAGTCTGCCACATCCAGGTGGGTGATGTCAAAATTGTCGTCAGAGACAAAATTTGTTTCAGGGCCTTTATTCTTTAGAGATGCTTGATAAAGATCAACCAAATGTCTTGGTACACGGCAAGCTTTTGACCAGTTGCCTTTTCCACCGCAACGATAACATATAGTTTCTGAACTATTTACCTTTGGATTCTCATAATCCCGTTTCTGCTTTTGGTGGTTATATCTCTTTGGGGGGTGACGGACATCAGGGAAATTTCTTCCTTGTCTACGTCCACGGCCATGACCCCGATTACGACCACGACCATGATTAAAGCCATAGCCTTTTTCATGCTTGGCATAATGAGAATACACCTTATCTGCTTCAGGCAATAGTGTAGACCCAGTGGGTCGATTTTCGTGATTTCTCATGAGCAGGTCATTGTTTCGCTCAGCCACAAGGAGAAGAGAAATCAGTTCAGAGTACTTTTTGAAACCTTTCTCTCTGTACTGTTGTTGCAGTACCATATTGGAGGCATGAAACGTTGTAAACGTTTTTTCAAGCATATCATAATCAGAAATATTATCTCCACAGAGTTTCAATTTAGAAGTAATTCTGAGCATTGCAGAATTATAAACAGAAACAGACTTAAAGTCTTGGATCCTCAGATGAGCCCAATCATATCGTGCTTGTGGCAGAGTGACCAACTTCAGGTTGTCATATCTCTCCTTTAAGCCTTTCCACAAGATGAGTGGATCTTTGACTGTGAGATATTCAATTTTCAAACCTTCATCAAGGTGATGTCGCAAGAAAATCAAGGCCTTAGCACAGTCTTGGGTGGATGCTTTATCTCTGTCTTTAATGGCGTCTCCAAGACCTATAGCATCTAAGTGGATTTCAGCATCCAACACCCATGTCATATAGTTCTTGCCCGAAATTTCAAGGGCAACGAACTTTCTTTTCATAATATCAGACATAATTAAAACCAAATTCGGAAAAAGGGAAATACCTTAATTTTCTCAAGAGGATTCTTGAGACGGTAGAGTCTCGTGCTGATAACGTGTTATGAAATAATATAAGAACAAGAACAATAGAGAGAAAAGTAGAGAGAGGAGTATTCTTATTGATACTTTGGGATAATTTAGAATGGAATAGAACCCCTTTATTTATAAGGAGATGGTGACTTAACCATCAAGAAGTACACTCTAGAATCTCTCTAAATATGCACATTTCCTAAAATAGAATATTTTATAACAGAAAACTATTTTTCCGTTCTTCCCTAACACCTCAGTTGAGTTCGTACATAGATAGCTTTTTTATTCTTGCAAAGAAATTGCAGTAATATCGAATTCAATCAGCAGCTCAAATGTTGAGAGTTTCTTCTTCTTCTTTGCATATTCCGCCGCCAACTGGAGCACCTGCTCATTTCGCTCTCTATTTCTGGAATATCACATCCATGTTAACTCCAACTTCTCGTAAATTATCAGCATTTACCCGTTTAGCGTTACTTCACTCGAGAACGCTGTTACCCAATTCGCGTAATAATATCCAGTCTCCCAGCTTTAAAAAGGTGTCAACTATGTTGGGTCAAGGTCATACTTGTTCTAAATTTATTACAGGTACTGTTGATTGTACGAACCCTATATTTTGCATTTCTATTTTTGTTATTTGTAGCTGCTGCACTACTTTTTATTTGTATTTGCATAATATTGGCATGAGATAGAGTTAAAATGGAGTAACGTGGTCAGACGAGGATTCATATAGACTTGTTTGGGATTGAAATATAGTTTTAGTTTTTGAGGATTCATATAGCGGACCCCAACTTGTTCGGGACTGAAATGTAGTTGTAGTTCTTGTTGATTGTAAATGATGCACTGTTGAAGGGGAGACCCGGTGCAACACTAAAGTTGCTCCGTTGGTGAAATTTAGGTCAAAATGGAAGGAGGTACAGTTGCTCTTTTTGGTGACATGTAGGCAGTAGTGGAGCCAGGAATTTTAACTAGGGGATCGAAAAAATTTGAACTTGCGACCTAATGCAATGTTTGAACTACCTTTATATATACAAAAAGCAATTGTTTTTGCCCTATTTCTGCAGTACAGCTTTCCAATGAAGGTGAAAATAGAAATGGGCTTGTAGAAATATTAGGGGAAAGCAACATCGCAGTCTAGTGGTACCAAAAGTTTCCACAACTATTTTTTATTGTGCGGACCATCTCGTCACATTACAATTTTTGATATTTGTTGTTGATGCACTTTTGAGAGAACCTTGGTTGCAAGGTAGGTCAAAATGGAAGGGGGTAGAGTCAGTTGGAAGAGCTAAGTTTGTTGAAGTGGTTCAATTGAATCTCCTTTGTCGGAAAATTATACTGTGCAAATTAAGTGAACAATTCTTTTAGTATATATATAAATTATTGAATCCCCTTAATAGTTAGTGTATTTTCTCAATGTGTAAATTTGCATTTTTTTTGAATCACTGGGTAGAGTTGCTCTTTGGTGACCTATAAGTCATGGTTCAAGCGGTAGAAACAACCACTTTATAGAAATACAAGGGCAAAGCAACATGGCCTGTAGTCTACTGATATTGGTTGAGTTTTTTCACTCAATCAGTGCGTTCGAATCTCACCATCCCCTTTTATCCTTCCAGTTCCCTTCCCCCCTCTTCCTAAGTAATTATAAATTTGGGAGGGGGGGGGGGGAGCATAGGGTATAAGCTCACCATGCCTTTACTCTGCACTGGTTCGCAAGCACTTTTGCATGGGCTAAGCACTTTAGCTGCTGAATTGTTGGAAACTAGAGAGGGATCTACAATAATAGTTAGGACCATGATTATTTTCTCAACCAAATAACCTTGATTCTGATTAAGGCTAGGTGGTTTTGAACCACAATAGCATATGGAGATGCGTCCTCTAGAATTCAGTAGGAATAGAGAGTTAAGCAACTCTGCCAGTGTGAGCTTCAAAGTACAGCTGGTGATAAAGGAGGGTAGTAGTGGGTTGACTTCCCACCTTAAAAATAGTCCAACTATGATGAATCCTTTAAGTACTGTATTTAGACTCATAGATTCATAAAGATTACACTAGTTATACTATTGTCTTTCTTGTAAAATTAGATATCTTTTTTTTTTCTTGTAGCATTTCAATAAAATGTAGGGAGGATGGGTTTTTTTGCTCTACATTTGTTATTTGAGTATCTTCTATGAGGACGTTAACTCCATTAGAGTGACGACCTGAAACTTGTGCTGCTGCGGAACTTCAAGCTCACAAGAATTGGCTTTTCTTCTCAGTACAACAACAACAACCACCACCACCACTCAGTAAAATCCCACTAGTGGGGTCTGGGGAGGGTAGAGTGTACACTGACCTTACCCCTACCCCGGAGGAGTAGAGTGGTTGCTTCCGAAAGACCCCTGGCTCAAGAAAAAGAAAGAGAAAATAGATCCATAACAACAACTGAAATCAGAGAATAATATGAGCATCATAAGAGACAGCAAATAGATGGAAAAACAATGACAAACACCAATAATAATGACATAGTACTATGAAAAACGGAAAAATAGTATGAACACGACATAAGCCACTAGCAGCCCTAGACAAACACAATCAGACTAGCCGGTACAAAGTAGAAAAACGCTTGATTACGCCCTAACTTTCAACCCTAATGCTCGGCTTCCACGCCTTCTTATCGAGAGCCATGTCCTCGAAAATCTGAAGCAGCGCCATGTCCTGCCTGATCACCTCGCCCAATACTTTTTAGACCGCCCTCTACCCCTTCTCATACCTGCCAAAGCCAACCTCTCGCACCTCCTAACCGGAGCATCTAGGCTTCTCTTCTGCACGTGCCCGAACCATCTAGCTCTCGCTTCCTGCATCTTGTCGTCCATGGGACCACACCCACTTTCTCCCGAATATCTTCATTCCTAGTTTTATCTAGCCTAGTGTGCCCGTACATCCATCTTAACATCCTCATTTCTGCTACTTTTATCTTCTGGTGTGTATTCTTGACTAGCCAACCCTTAATCTCACACAATATGGCCAGTCTAACCACTGCTTTATAGAACTTACCTTTTTCACACAAGACTCTAGATGCTAACCTCCATTTCACCCACCCCACCCCACCCCAATACGGTGCTTGACATCCTCAAAAGTAAAAAAAATAAAAATTAGGCTACACATAAAGAGCAAGTTGAGAAACAATCTAACTTGCCATATACACATCCATTCCCTAGTTTTGATATGTTTAACTAATGTCTACAAGTAATAAATATTTTAACTGTTGTTGTAAATGCATATAGATTTCCAACCCTTAAAACAATCTCATACAGCAAATTTTCAGCATTAGAATTGGTTATGAACATAGCCACCTTGCCTAATAGGAGGAGTTTTGATCAATCTGCTTCAGGGCTTTAATAGTCTAAAAAGCTGGTGTAGGTTTATTAAACTACTTAAACATCTTTGAGCAAGGCTCCCTATGGTTGGAAATACACTATCGTCTGCTGAGCTGATTCTAATATTACCAAAAGGTGGCTTCATCAGAAATGTGAGTGTGACTTATTATATCAGTTTTACCTGTCTGAGGTCCTGTGGATTTCGAGATTGTATACTGGTTGTTCTAGATTCTGAAGGGTGAAGAGAGTTTCTTTTCTTCTTTTCTTTCTGCTATCCTCTGATACATGCTGTTGCTAAATCTCACAGTATATAACTTTCAGCTTCATATAGTTCTGGGAGTGGTCCTGGAGGCAGTTCTGGAGGCAGTCGGGAGATATTAGTACAGCATTTACTTGTCAAAGAAGATGACCAAAAACTTTTACTGGAGCTTCTGAAAAGAACTGTAGAAGGTTAGTTTCAATTTTTTTGCTTAATGAGAAAAGCCCCAGTATTAAATTTTCTATTCTAAGTTATTCAAATTAGTCAATGCCATGATTAAATTTGAAAACTGGTACATTAGTATTAAAACAAATTTTCTCTTGATGCTTGTACTTTCAGATATATTGCTGATTGAATTGCTTGTTATATTCAGGAGAGGATCTAAGTGATCTGGCCGTTCAGTATTCCCTTTGTCCATCAAAAGAAGAAGGGGGAATGCTTGGTTGGGTGAGAAAAGGGCAAATGGTATGCTTATGATTATGTCTTCAAAAGTATCATTCTTCTTTTTCTCCCTGATTGGGGCTCTTGACAATGGGAATCAAAATTTTCTAATGACTTCATTTCTAAAATGTAATCTTTCATACTCACAGGCCTTTTGATGATAGCAACAAATTATACATATGCTGTCTTACAAACATTTAGATGGAGATTTGGCCTTTCTTATAATTTTTAATTTCCAACTTTATTAAGTACTTCTCTAGTTTTTCTATATTAGAAGCTGCATTTCACTCAGTGGATCCCCAAGACTTTAGTTGACTTGATTTATTTGTTTTAGACATGGTTGTGATGTATTTTATTGTTAAAACTATAAGGTATCAGAATTCGAAGAAGCTGCATTTGGTGCACCACTGAATAAGGTTGTACAGTGTAAAACTAAGTTTGGATGGCATTTATTGCAAGTTCTATCTGAGAGGTAATCGAAGCAACCCTACTTCACTTCAACAGCTCAAGAGCCTTGTCTCTTACTTGTTGTTAATGCTATGTGCAGAGAGGAATCTGTACTTGAACACATCCAACCCAACGAGTTTCATGTGAAGCTGCAAGATCCATCTTTCTTGGAAGAGGCTCAATTGATTGATGTTCGAGAACCCGAGGAAGTGTACGAGCTCATTTTCTCACTTGCAGCTTTTCTATCTTTAAGTTTTCCTTTTATATAAGTTAAAGAGCATACCCGACTTTACATAGAAAAGCCTCCCAGGAATTTCCCATGAAAATGTATACAACCTGGTTACGCTATTCATTTCAGCTTTATGTGTTTGTGACAGGGCCCAGGCTTCTTTACCAGGATTTCAGGTTCTTCCTCTTCGCCAATTTGGAAGCTGGGGACCAGAAATAACAACTAAGTTTGATCCTCAAAAGGACACATATGTCTTGGTTAGTGCATGTTCTTCGCTCAGACTGAGTTGAGATGTTAATTTATTTATTTTTGGTAATTAAAATTTTTATTATTCACCAAGGATGGAATTTACAAAGCAAAGCTGGACTAACACAGTCAGCTATCTAAAGACAAGAACTAGTATAGCTAAAGCAATACAGTAAAGAAAACTCATTTCTCAATCTACATTGCACTAAAATCCCCAAGGATGCACCAAACTTCTAATCCCTGGGGAGGCTCTAACATTACAGAGATACATTTATCAATCTAGATTGCAATAAAATCCCCAAGACTGCACCAAACTTCTAATCCCTGGGGAGGCTAAAGGCTTGGCCTGCTTGTGATCTGCCCTTAGCACTCTTTAAAGCCCATTGGATTTGTTGTTCCCATGTAGTTGCTGAGATATGTCTCTTCATCCATACCAGTAATCTATTCCACGAAGCTTTAGTAAATCTTCAACTTCATATCAGTGATCTCTAGATTCATGTTAATTTGATTTGGTGGACATGCCTATATGTGTGTGTTTTGTGTGTGCGCATGTGCATGCGCGGGCTTTTGCGTACTATGAACTTCTACGAATAATATCTTAGAAGATGAAAAGTTATTTACTTGTAGTAAATATCATAGAAAATAACTCTCCAAATCATTTCACTTTCTTCCTTACTCCTTATAATTGAAACTTTATGACTGTCTACCGTACTGTTCCATTCCCTTCTTCCCACTTCTCATTTCAGTGAGAGGTTTATGAGTTGCATTTTCGTCTTTTCCCGGCTTCTTTCTTGTCTTGATTTATTAATATCTATGCATAAGCATTATGCCTGGTACACATATCATGGTTACTTGTGGAATGGGGACAGAAACAGGACACATATGTGAAGGTAGCATGCCAGATAGGCTTCTTTACACAGCTTAGAAGTAGGTTTTTGTTCCTTGGGCCTTAAGATAAGAGTTTCTCCCTTAAACAGAAGCGTTGAACTCCACTTACTGACTGCTTATTTTGTAAATTGACATGATAATTATAATTGAGAATTATGCGCTATAGATGTTTGGATATTGATAATCCAAAAATATGTTTCTGTTTCTCTTCTCAAAAACTTTATTTTATGTCTGTTATGCAGTGTCATCATGGCATGAGATCACTACAAGTCGCCAAGTGGTTGCAGACACAGGTTGGATCTTTATCTTCACATTTGTAATTGGGCGTAATGTCAAGAGATAAACGTGTCCTACCATGGAACATTCTTGTGTTTCTATTATTCTTCTAAGATGCAAATGCATATAGTGCAACATTTGTCTCTCATATCCGTAGATGAAGATGGTAGCTCTGCTTGTTATTCGTATTTTTTGGGTGATGCTTCCATGTCTTTATGTAACCTGTCACTTTTTCGCTCTTCTCATTTTGACTTAAGGCGTACTTGTGTATGTAGTGATTTGTATTAGGGAAAACCTGGGTTTGGGTTGGACAATAAAGTTTACAGAAACATCTCTCCAATTGAACGAGCAAAAAGGTCTAAATACCTGTTTCTAGAATTATTATTTTCACGGCATATACATACGAAACTAGGTCATTCTAAGAGATGCTGCTTTTAGCACCTTCATATAATGTCGAACCTATTGCTAGCCAAGTGTATAGTCTTCTGGCAACTTGTCATGAATGCAAAAGCTATTAACGTACTAATTGATTTTCCGTTCGGAAAGGAATTTGACTTAACAAGCTTTTCTTCCACCAGTTCACCTAAGAGAAAGAAAAGGAATTAGTATATCAGCTTCTGATTATAGCACATAAAGCGGGTATATTTTATTAGTGGATAAAAAATCCCACCTCCAGAGGCCTTTGCTATTTCATTCATATACATACCCAAAAATGCATGTTGGAAACACATTTGGTCCTCTTTAGTGCATTGCATGCTGTGACATTGATCTAAGTGCAGAAGAAAGGCTATACTGCAATTCTGTCGTCATACATCGTCTATTGATGAACCTTACAACTGTTGCTTCTTTGCGTTCTTTTTTGATTTTCGAATCCCAGGGATTCAGGAAAGTATTTAACATTGCTGGAGGAATCAATGAATATGCTGTCAAAGTTGATCCATCGATCCCAACTTACTGAAGCTGGTTCTCTTCTAGCTCTCATTACCTTGCGCTCCTGGATCCTTTACGTCAGAGGTCAGGTCTTTTCCCTGTGTGTCGGAGCTCTTTCTCCTGTCAACTCACCTGGTGGCAGAGCTCAGTTGGTCACAAACCATTTTGTTTTCGATTGTCCAACAATTTTCGCTCAAACAGACAGCTTTTCTAGGGATAACAGGCAGATCTTTCTCGAGAATTCAGATCGACGTGAAGGTTTTGGCACCTTGATGTCAGGACATATATTTGTGTACTACCAAACACTAAATCATGCAATAATATGCAATGAATTTATTCTGAACTGTATATTTTGTTACAGTTTCTTTAAAGTAAAGCTGTAGCAAGGATTATAAACTTTTTCTTTAAAGTAAAGCTGTAGCAAGGATTATAAACTTTAAGTGCTGCAGTACGGTCTAATGATAAAATGAACCTCCATTTAGTTGGCTCAAGTTGTACAGCAGGTTACTCACCTAGAGACTACTAGGGATCCAGTTACCTTGTGTTTTCCCCTACCCGTCCTCTTTGAGGCCTCTATTAATTAGGATTCACACTATGTGAGGCCCATAAGTACTCCTACTCGGAGTTTTTCCATTTTCAATGCTCGAATCCGAGACATCTAATTAAGTATTTATGCAACATAGGCATCTTTTTTTGTAGAGAACTCATTTTGGTTCTGGAGCATCTATTTCTTGAGCGGTTCAAGATGGTGAATTTTGGAAAACAAAATGTATGGCAAGCACAAAGCATAATAGTACAGGCAATTGAAGTGTAATTTCCAAATAACTCATTCAATAAAATAAAATAAATAAATAAATAAAGAAGTTGATGATTACGAATCTAAGTTTTGAAAATTGAATTTCAAGTCATAATATAATCCATGCTACAATATATTAGCATATGTTAACTATAGAGAATTCTTTAAAAAAATGTGAAAAAATTGTGAGTTGGGTGCAATAAATTTTATTCCCCGCTAATAAAAAGTCCCAAACTTGATTCCTTCTACACATGTTTTTTAACTATAGTTTTTGGAAATTTAATAAAGGAAATTTAGCTTAAAAAGTAATTAAGAAAAAAGAACTGTCAAATTTTATTGTTTTGTCCTACAATCTCTCACAATCAATCTTGAAACAATTACCTCATCACTCCAACACCCCAAATCTTCCTTTTTTGTGTTTGTGAAAAAACTACACCATTAATGGATCTCTTTCTCTAACAAATTTTTTTCTTTTTTTGACTCCCTTTAAACCCCCATTTTTCCCTTTCTTGCTCTCCCTTTGGGCCACCCCATTCTCCATTCATTCCTTCATTTCTAACATTTCCCTTCCCTGTCCTTGATTTCTCTATAGATAAAAATAAATAAAAAAACAAAAAAAAAAGTAATTTGGATTTTTTTCTTTGCATTTTGTCCCAATGGGGGTTTGTTGCTCAAAGGCAGAGTCTGATCCTGCACAAAATTCTAATGAAGAAATTGCACAATCACATTCAAATCAAGGAGAATCACATGCAGGTAATCTTAATTTACGTTATTTTCAAGAAATATCGCCCTATTGCCCATACATAATTATATTAACACACGCATATAAAAACACAACACAATATATGCTGATGTTTTCAACGAAATAGTGTTGAATGCCATCTTTTGTTAGCAAACACAAATATGGATGTGTACGGTGGCGAAGTCAGAAATATTCTCAAGATGTTTAAATTTGAATGAAGTAAAAGATAATTCCGACAAATGATATTCAATATATATTATATATCTTAAAATTTGATATTTTACCTATATACGTAATGTAATTTTTTAACGAGGGATGGTCAATTGACGATCCTTACTAGAGTGTAGCTTTGTCTCTGCATGCACAGGTGCGCATATATGTGCATGCACAAAAAAATGCACATGCATGTCACAAAAGTGTGCATACACATATTATATTATATTGAAATATTGTATGTGATGACATGCAGGAAATGATGACAGCACACCATCCAAGATACCACCTCATGCATCACCAAACCATTCATCAAAACCATCTAAAGCAGCCCCAATAGGGCCAGTTTTAGGTAGGCCAATGGAGGACATAAAAGCAACATATACACTAGGAAAAGAGCTAGGAAGAGGTCAATTTGGTGTGACACATTTATGTACAAATAAACAAACAGGAGAACAATTTGCATGTAAAACAATTGCCAAAAGAAAATTGGTAAATAAAGAGGATATTGAGGATGTAAGAAGGGAAGTGCAAATAATGCACCACTTGACAGAACAACCAAATATTGTTGAACTTAAAGGGGCATATGAGGACAAACATTCTGTGCATTTGGTCATGGAATTATGTGGTGGAGGTGAACTTTTTGATAGAATTATTGCTAAAGGACATTATACAGAAAGAGCAGCTGCTTCATTGTTAAGAACAATTGTGGAAATTGTACATACTTGTCACTCTATGGGAGTTATTCATAGAGATCTTAAACCTGAAAATTTCCTTCTCCTCAATAAAGATGAAGATGCACCTCTTAAAGCTACTGATTTTGGTCTTTCTGTGTTTTACAAGCAAGGTAACAACATCTATTCACTTTCCTTTCGTTTCATTTTATATGATATTCTCAAACTTGGCACGGAGTTCAAGATTTTTTTCTTTAACATACTTTGTTTTTGTTTTTGTTTTTGTTTTTCCTTTCCTTCACTGAGCCGAGGGTCGATTGGAAACAGCCTCTCTGCCCTTTCGGGTAGGGGTAAGGCTCGTCTACATATTACCCTCCCAGACCTCACTTTGTGGGACTATACTGGGTAGTTGTTGTTGTTGTTGTTGTTGTTGTTGTTGTTATACTTTGATATTCTTAAGCCGAGCACATTATAAGGCAGGTCGGTGCACAAGGCATCATGTATTCTCGTAGGATCTGGGTAGCCGCATCTCAATAGGTGTGATGTAGACAATCTACCTTAATGGAAGCATTAGTGGCTGCTTTCACTGCCCGAACCCTCGACCTATAAGTCATATGGAGAAAACTTTACCCTTGCTACAAGGCCTCTAGCCCGAACACATTATATTTTGAAATTATGCTTTCAGAGTTTAATATTTATTGGAATTTAGTGACTTTGTACTTATATTTATGTTTCATGTTGAAATTTTGGATTCAATTGAACTCATATATTATATCCGCCTTTATTTGACACAAAAGCTAAACATGTAGCTGTTTTGTATGTTAATTTAATAAAATTTTGCTAGTCATATGACATCAACATTAACAGTTACGTCAAGACTCCTTTTTCAAAGCTCAATAATAGCAAATTTGTAAAAGAGAAATAGTAATGAAGAAGCCATGAAAAGAGAAGCAGTAACAACAAATACAAAAATAAGATAATTAGCCCAAACAATTATACGTTAAAAATTTGATACTTGTTGAAATTTTAGTGACTTTTTACCTATATTTATGTTCCATATGGAAATACTGCTCTCTTTTATTATGCTTAATTTAATTATTGATTTTTTTCTTCTTATTTCTCAGGAGATGTGTTTAAAGACATAGTGGGAAGTGCATATTACATAGCACCAGAAGTGTTGAAGAGAAAATACGGTCCAGAAGTTGATATTTGGAGTATTGGTGTCATGTTATATATTCTTCTTTGTGGTGTTCCTCCTTTTTGGGCTGGTAAATCACGTTTAATTACAATATAAAGATATTTTACGCTATTAGTGCAGTTTAACAAATGATAATAAATTAGTATGTATGTATCAATTTTATCAAATTATCATTTAATGCTGATTATCTCATTGTGTATGAATTCACTATTTATTTATCATAGTCGGTATCCATAAAGTGTACATTGATTATATACGGTTATATACACATTTATTATATACGGTTATACACATATTATGCTTGGATTATAATTATGCATTACGCATCGGTCAACTATTTTAAATTTAAATGATCGGATGGATAGTTATTTAAGTTAATTCTTTTATGTTATTGCATAAAACTTTAAATTCATGGTATAATGGTGGTTTTAATTTGTTTTCAGAATCTGAAAATGGAATATTTAATGCAATATTGAGGGGACATGTTGATTTTTCAAGTGACCCTTGGCCTTCAATTTCTTCTGGAGCTAAGGATCTTGTTAGGAAAATGTTAAATTCAGACCCAAGTCAGAGATTGACAGCACTTCAAGTCCTAAGTAAGTTTATTTAATGTGTAAATTGTTATATATTTAGCCATTTTAAAGATCAATTTTCCAATAAAACATTAAAAAATATTAAATTTATTCTGATGGTATAAACAACCTCTTGCAGAAATGCAGGGTAAGTTTACGTACAATAGATTTTTATGGGCTGATCCTTTCTCTGATCCGCGCATAGCAAAAGCTTAGTATACCGAGCTTTTAATCTGATGTCATAAAATTATATGTATACGTTATCGGCAGGGGCGGAGCCACTTTAGTTTAAGGGGTTGTCAATTGACACTGTAAACTATATTGAGTATTTAGGTCATTATTGTTATGTATATAGACCATATGCTGAATCCCGTTAACTTCTTCTTTATATGACGATATCCATTAATAAAATTTCTGATTTCGCTACTAGTTATCTAAATATGCATTTATATGTATATGAATTAGATCATCCATGGATAAAGGAGGATGGAGAAGCACCGGATACACCACTTGACAATGCTGTTCTCAATAAGCTCAAAAACTTTAGAGCTATGAACAAGTTCAAGAAAGTTGCTCTTCGGGTAAAGAATTTTTACACTATCGCTACGATTTTAATCTGTTACATATAGTAGGTTATTTGTCAGACAGATAATGCTTGTATTAGAATAGACTTCTATATTACAATCCTTGAGGTACGGCTCTTTCACACGCCATACTTTGTGTATCGGGCTGCCTTTTAGTGTAATTTAACATGTTACGTCTAGCAAGTTATTACTCTATTCCCCCAAGAAATATGCTTGGTAGTTGTTAATATAAACAATTACTACCTATTATTGTAGGTAATTAACTTAACATCATGGTGCAAAAATTAAATACCGTTAACGAAAATTATAAATTTATTAAAAAAATATTAATTGGAGAAATTACTGCAGGTAATTGCAGGGTGCCTCTCTGAAGAAGAAATTATGGGATTGAAGCAGATGTTCAGAGGCATGGATACTGATAATAGTGGCACAATTACACTTGAGGAATTAAAGCAAGGATTAGCCAAACAAGGGAACAAATTATCAGATTATGAAATTAAACAATTAATGGAAGCTGTAAGTTCTCTAAATTCACATAATTTTTCAAAATTGAAAGTTTTTTTACTAATATTCAAACACTTTTAATTTCATCCATTATTATAATAATTGAAATGGAGTCTTGGAGTAAAGGTAAAGTTGTCTCCGTGTGATCTATAAATTACGTGTTCAAGCGGTGGAATAAGTCATTGATGTTTCCTCGGACCCTACATGAATGCAGTATGCTTCATGCACCGAACCGTCCACTATAACAATTATTTTAACGTGACAATTATGTTTGTGGCCTTTAGCGATTATTTTGTAAATAATTTTCTTTTAAAAATTGAACCAAATTAGAATTTCTTCAATTTTGGAAGACTTTTTTTAATATAAAAAAACTTCTAAAGCTAATTATTGTGGTTGTATATATTTTGAAATAATTAGGCTGATGCTGATGGAAATGGGACAATTGATTATGAAGAATTCATCACAGCAACAATGCACATGAATAGAATGGACAGAGAAGAACATCTTTACAAAGCTTTCCAATATTTTGATAAAGATAATAGTGGGTAAGTACAATCTGATTGTGTAAATATTTTTTAGCACCGATAATATTACGTTGTTGTTGCAAATATAATATTTTTATTGATCAGGTATATTACAATGGAAGAGTTAGAGCAGGCTTTAAGAGAATTTGGTATGAATGATGCAAAGGATATAAAAGAAATTATCTCTGAAGTTGACTCTGACAATGTAAGTCAAATATACATACATTTCCAATAAAAATTCACAAATTTTTTATTAAGATATTATATATAGATGATTCATATAGCAAATCGAATTAATCTGGGATAATGTTAGAGTAATTGATTAATTGACTATATTCATTATATCAATTCATCTTCCTTTATATTGTTTACAAGTTTAATAAAACAGAACAAATATAAGGGTAATTAAATGATTATAATTCCAAATGCATGTACAAAAATGTAAGGCAATTCCTTTTTCTTGTTTTTGCAGGATGGTCGTATAAATTATGATGAGTTTGTTGCTATGATGAAGAAAGGAAATCCAGAAGCAGCAACAAATGCAAAGAAACGGAGGGAGGTTTTCGTCGAGTAAATTATTGTTGTTGTTGTTGTTATTGTTTATATCAGAAGAATTCGAGAAAAATAATTTAAAAAATAAAAACTGTACTGGTGTCTTCATTGAGGGGAGGGAGACCAAATTTCAAGAGAGTTTCAAAATTATAGATGCTCTTGTTTATTAATTAAGATGTTAAAAAAAAATACAAAGGAAAAGAAAAACAAGATAGTAGAATTGAGGGATGTATAGTTGGGGTTTGAGGGTAATTTTTTATTTTTTATTTGTAAATCCATGGTTATTTTTGAGTCGGAAACAATGGGTTCTTTAATGTATTATCCATATATAATATTATATATAAATACATGTGTATAATATTTTTTGTGCAATGTTAGAAATAGACACTTAGTGTTTTTAATCAATGACGTTTTGAATATTACTATTAATTTAATGAATTAAACATCAACTTATTGTATCACGTGTCACAAAGAGTAAAATCTTTTTACCAATTGAGATCTCAAGATGTAACGTTTTTTAAAGTATGAAGTAATTTATATGCAACAAATGAAAGTATTATGATAGGATTTTTTTTTATCTATATCATATATGAAACTTTATTATCAAAAATATGTATAGTATTTAAATTATGTTATGAAATCTCCTATTTAAGGTGAATGTCTATAATTAGAGAGATTCTAGAGTTCTATTCTTGGTAGATAAATCATCCCCCTCCCTATAAATAAAGGGGTCTTCTACCATTGTAAATCACCCCAAGTATCAATAAGAATACTTCTCTCTCTCTATTCTCTCTTGTTCTTGAGTTATTGTTCTTGTCTTTTATATTATTTCATAACACGTTATCAGCACGAGACTCTACCGTCTCAAGAAGCTCTTTAAGAAGATTAAGCCGCCGTCAATTTCTCCGCATCGGAGCCGCCGTCGACTGCATCAGTGGAGAAAAGGAAGAAAACATTGAAAATATAATTGGTATACCTTAAAGGTAAGTAATTTACTTTTCCCTTTCAAATTCTTGAAATTCTACGATTTGATTTAATATACAAACAAAGTTTGATTATAACTCTAATGGAGTTTGTAAGAAATTATAACCACATGAAGTGGTAAAATCTCTATGTCCTGCCATGATTAAACTCATGTATGATTGTGGGCAAATAATTAAAAATCCGTCCCATTGAATTTGCTCCATTCCCTTTAGAGAATGTGGAAGCAGTATATGATAAGTCTGAAAGAAGACTAAAATATTACCATGAAGGTATCAATGAATGTGGACGTGGCAAAGAATTCCGTCCAATTGAATTTGCTCCATTCCCTTTAGAGAATGTGGTAGCAGTATGTGATAAGTCTGAAAGAAAACTAATTACCGTAAAGGTATCAATGGATGTGGACATGACGAAGTTATAATCGTCATTATTGTGGTAATGAGAACAATAAGGATTCTCAAAATAATCTTTCACTTTATGAAAGTAATATTTGACATGAGATTGTGTAAAGCACATGATTTTGATCCATTCCCTGAAGTGAATGTGATAATTGTAATAGAGCCCGTAAGTATGAACACGCTCTTGATGTAATTTTGGTTTATGTCTGACATTATGAAAAGAAAGTTCGTTGCCCTTGAAATTTCGGGCAAGAACTATATGATATGGGTGTTGGATACTTAAATCCACTTAGATGCTATGGGTCTCGGAGACACCATCAAAGATAGAGAAAAAGCATCCACCCAAGAATGTGCGAAGGCCTTGATTTTCTTGCGCCACCACCTTGATGAAGGTTTGAAGATTAAATATCTCACCGTCAAAGATCCACCTATCTTGTGGAATGGCTTAAAGGAGAGATATGACAACCTGAAGTTGGTCACTCTGCCACAAGCACGATATGATTGGGCTCATCTGAGGCTCGAGGACTTTAAGTCCGTTTCTGAATATAATTCTGCTATGTTCAGAATTACTTCTAAATTGAAGCTATGCGGGGATAATATCTCCGATTATGATATGCTTGAGAAAACGTTTACAACGTTTCATGCCTCCAATATAGTACTGCAACAACAGTACAGAGAGAAAGGCTTTACAAAGTACTCTGAACTGATTTCTCTTCTACTAGTGGCTGAGCGAAATGATGACCTGCTCATGAGAAATCATGAAAATCGACCCACTGGATCAACACCACTGCCTGAAGCAGATAAGGTGCACTCTCATTATGCCAAACATGAAAAGGACCATGGTCATGGTCGTAAACGGGGTCATAGCCAGGGACGTAGACAAGGAAGAAATTCCAATGAAGTCCGTCACCCCCCGAAGAGAGATAACCACCGAAAGCAGAAACGGGGTCATGAAGATCCTAAGGAAAATGGTTCAGAAACGATATGTTATCGTTGCGGTGGGAAAGGGCACTGGTCAAAGACTTGCCGTATACCAAGACACTTGGTTGACCTTTATCAAGCATCTCGAAAGAGAAAAGGCCCTGAAACAAATTTTGTCTATGACGACAATGAGGACATCACCCACCTGGATGTGGCAGACTTCTTTGAGCAACCCGATGGGAAAATAGACCACCTAATCGGCGATGGATCCGTGATGAAAGAAGATGGAGCTATTTGATTTTATTTTACTTGTTTGAATAAACTAATAGCCATTAGTATTAGCTCGTATTAGTTAGTTCATGATATAAAGTTAGTATTAGTTCTTTAGAATGTATCAATATGCTCAAATATCAATAATATTTTTACTTTCCAGTAGAGGTAATCGACTAACCTGAAAAACTAGTCGGTTATCTCATATTTCGCATAAAAACTGCAAAACAATCGATTGTCAATGATCAACAATCGATTGTCTTTAAAACAGTGATCTAGAATTTTTCAAAAACAGTCAACAATTGATTGTCAATGTTTAACAATCGATTGTCGTTAGACAGTAATCTGGAATTTTTCAAAAATCATCCACAATCGATTGTCTATGTCTAACAATCGATTGTCGTTATACAGTGAGGTCTGGAATTTTTCAAAAATAACCAACAATCGATTGTCTATGTCTAACAATCGATTGTCTTAAGACTGTGATCTGTAAGTTTTTCAAAAATAGCAAATAATCGATTGTCTATGTTTAACAATCGATTGTCAATGTTCAACAATCGATTGTGTGTGTTTAACAATCGATTGTTTAATGAAAATGCTTAAACTGAAATTTTCAAACTGCAAAGTAATCAATTATGGATAACATATCTGATTTTGTTAGTCAACTGTTAGCTGCAGATTTTGAAAATATTATGTGACACAAACGAATTGAACTTATTTATTCATATGTTCGTGTATTTCTTTTATATGTCAAACCATGGGAAGTAAATTGATTGAAGGCTCCGGAAGAGCAACTGTAACTCTGCCCAAAGGCATGACGTTTAGAGAATGCAATATTCTCCTCCAAGTCTAAGAAGAACTTGTTGAGTTTTAAAGATATCATTCAAAATGGATATCATATTGAGACAATAGATGAGAATAATCTTGAATTCTTCATGAAAACGAGGCTGCCCATTTCGGTTTGGGTTCACGCCATTTTGCATGCAGCAATGCTAGTTCGTCGGCTGCCCACTTTGGTTTGGGTTCACGCCATTTTGCATGCAGCAATACTAGTTCGTAGGCTGCCCACTTCGGTTTGGGGTCACGCCATTTTGCATACAGCAATGCTAGTTCGTCTCTGACTGACGAATTGACACAAATATTCCCCGTTGCAATTGGTTTTGGGTCATGGACCCAATATATCCCATTTTAGAATTTTTGGATGCGCAGTATATGTGCCTTTAGCACCGCCATCCCGCACCAAAATGGGTCTGCAAAGAAGGTTAGGAATATATGTTGAGGTTGAATTGCCCTCCATTATTCGCTACCTCGAAACATTGACAGGAGATTTGTTCACTGCACGATTTGCAGACTGTCAATTTGATGAGACACTTTTTCCAAAATTAAGGGGAGAAGTTGGTGAAACCAAACGGGAAATTTTGTGGAAAAATGCATCATTATCTCATCTTGATCCACACACCTCTATTTTTGAGAAAGAGGCACAAAAGATTATCCATTTGCAAAGAATAGCAAATCAAATGCCTGACGCATTTATAGATTTGAAAAGGATAACAAAATCACATATCCTCGAAGTGAATGTGACAACATCTGATTCACGAATACATATTCATTATTGGAAGAATATGAAGATGAAATTGGTATTAAATATACCACACTCACCCCTAGATGGAGGTTTGAGATGATACCACACTCACCCCTAGAAGGAGGTTTGAGATGATATATGGCATGAATGATCGTTGGTCACGTACCTATTGTATGCCAAAGTATTTTGGAAATATGACTATTAAAGGACAACGATAATGCAAGAAACATATCTTGCATATAAGTTTGACATGACCATAATGGTATAACTTTCACTTTAAGAAAGATATTCACCACATGGATGTTGATGAATCTGTGGTAGTACAAAATTAATTGAGAGCTCTAGAAGAGCCAATTATTACTATGTTGGAGAAACACAATTGAGTATTGTGCTGTAGTAAGTCTCAAAGAAACTTATTCAGTTTCCAAAGTACACGCGAAAGCGATTGATTATATTGAGACTATAAATAAAGGAAGGCTTTGATATCTCCTATTACTACAACTTGTAGCGGGGTAATTTGTATATGAAAAGCTACCCGCTTTGTTCTCCAGTTTGTACTACACAAACGAAATAATGCCACAATAAAGTGGATATCTATTGGTATAAAAACCCATGTCATAATAAACCCGAAGTTTATTGATAAGTGCACATGTCATGGTGTAAATTTGAAGTTTACCAATATTGATAATTTATTCAGTTGACATTCGTGTTAGCCATCTCATTTTATGTATGATGTGCAAATTCACATAGGTGAATATCAAAGAACTAGAAAGTTCTTTACGAATTCTCTTGTATCACTTGTTCTCATTAATGAACTGACCAACTAAAGAGTTCGGGTTGAAGCCCATAAATTCTGGAAATATCAAAGG
Source organism: Nicotiana benthamiana (assembly GCA_034376525.1). Taxonomy (NCBI): domain Eukaryota; kingdom Viridiplantae; phylum Streptophyta; class Magnoliopsida; order Solanales; family Solanaceae; genus Nicotiana; species Nicotiana benthamiana. The sequence goes on along the minus strand of CM067341.1, from coordinate 18,312,217 downwards.
TGAATATGGGCCCATTCACCTGCCATGTATACCACATATGATGCATCTATGATATGGTTACATGCGCAATTGTTATTAACCCGCAGCCTGGCCGGTGCTTGCGAGGTAAATCGCTCAGTAATCTAACTTCGAGCATAATTTCCAGATTCTCTACTCAAGATAGTTCATCTTGAAAAGTTGGTTTATATCAAAGTTGGTTTAGCAAGATAATTATTGAGTGCTTCCACTTAATAGCTAAACTGTTTCTTATGAGAACAAAGTTATATATATCAGTTTGATATAAGTTGTATACGAGAGTATATTCTCCCCTCACAAGTGGTTCAAGGTCAGGAACCAAATAATTTCATCTTATTATTAATGTGCCGTGTATATTGACATGATAATGCACAAAGATGATTTCCCAAAGTTGAGGAAACAAGTTAGCTTTACTAACATGAGGGGGAGATATGATAAACACTTGAGAAAAGGTTACATGGGATGAATTATCATTTGTATATGTATATCCCCGAATATCATGATATGAACCTGAAGTTCATAAAAGGGATAATTCAATTGCAGCATATTGCAAAGCATGCTATACGCATTTGCTGACCCAAAGAAAGTAACTAAATGGAAGAGATACAATTCAGGAAGAATTGATTCCATATGAAAGACATGTAGTTTTGAACCTATAGTTCAAATGCTTGAAAGTTTAAAGTCAAAGGTATGTATAGTCAGTTTTCGATATCTTATTTGTCTAGCATGACATGGAAAACTTGATATGCATCTAAAGTCTATTATATGGCTTATATGACTTAACTTGAAAGATTTAAGTTGCTTGAAGCATATGCAATTCTTGGTCTTGAAGTACCACATCCTTAGTACAATTTGTGTACGTATGTATCTTGCTATAACTATAAGCATGATGGCATTGAGAATGCATCTATGGAGATATTGAAAAGTTATTCCACGACATTATATGAAGATGTTCATATCTATCAAGAATGATAATTTCAAGGTGCGGAATATTTATTCAAGTCAATATGGTTGATTTATTTATCAAATCTCTATCAAAGATCGTTTTGAAGATGATGCACAAGATTGGAATGCAAATGCTCAAGGATATAAATTGATGTACTCATTAGGGGGAATTAATGAGCGTTGCACTCTTTTTCCCTTACAAGGTTTTGTCCCACTGGGTTTTCCTTGCGAGGTTTTTAACGAGGCAACCAATAGGCGCATATTCAAACATGTGTACTCTTTTTCCTTTCTTTAATTTTTCCCATTGGGTTTTGGTTTTAAGGTTTTAACGAGGCACATTGTTGAATAGACATTCAAGGGGGAGTGTTATGAAATCTCCTATTTAAGGTGAATGTCTATAATTAGAGAGATTCTAGAGTTCTATTCTTGGTAGATAAATCATCCCCCTCCCTATAAATAAAGGGGTCTTCTACCATTGTAAATCACCCCAAGTATCAATAAGACTACTTCTCTCTCTCTATTCTCTCTATTTGCTCTTGTTCTTGAGTTATTGTTCTTGTCTTTTATATTATTTCATAACAAATTATCCGCATAGTCCACATTTTTCGTATAATTTCTGTACCGTTTGTTTAATACACGATTAATTGGGCAGAATCTTCCATAATTAATGCGCTAAAAATCAGGAAAAAATCTTACGATTGATTGAGTCTACATTAAAATTCTGCCTTAATTACCTGCAAAAAATTAGGAAGCCATTATGGAAGTAAATATTCTTGTAAATATTTTCCACCATTGATAGTCATTAAAAAGCTTGAAAGCTTTGAATTCAATTTGGGTTTTAAAAAATCATTATTTGTTTGAATTGGGTATTGTTGAAAATAATCAGGAATATGGTTTGGAGTTTATATCTCAATTTTGAGAGATTTTGGTGAAATAAGACTTGGTTTTGACTGAATTTCAGATTGAAACTCGAAGAAGAAGAAGACATATTGCAGAAATTGTAGATTATTTGTATTCTGATTGTAGATGCTTTATTTTTGTTTTCACAAAAGAAAACGGCTCAAAACTTCTACAAATCTGCTGAAAAAATACAATTATATCAAAAATCACAATTATGCTACAATTGGATGGGAATTGGGATATAAAAATTTAATGTACCCAGTTTATAGATATTTTATAGATAAATTATAGATTATTTGTATTCTAATTGTAGGTGCTTCATTTTCTGTTTTCACGCATCAAAAATGACTAAAACTTACATAAATCTTCTGCAAAAAATGCAATTATGTCGAAAATGTCAATTATGCTACAATTGAAATGGGAATTGGGATATTAAAATTCAATGTATCCAGTTTGTAGATAAATTGTAGATTATTTATATTCTGGTTGTAAATGTATTGCTTTCTGTTTTCACAAATCCAAAACGACTAAAACTTCTACAAAATATTCTGCAAAAACAGTCTACAATTTATCTACAATTGCTGCAGTATAATGTATGTCATTTCTTCTTCTTCTTCTTCTTCTTCTTCTTCTTCTTCTTCTTCTTCTTCTTCTTCTTCTTCTTCTTCTTCTTCTTCTTCTTCTTCTTCTTCTTCTTCTTCTTCTTCTTCTTCTTCTTCTTCTTCTTCTTCTTCTTCTTCTTCTTCTTCTTCTTCTTCTTCTTCTTCTTCTTCTTCTTCTTCTTCTTCTTCTTCTTCTTCTTCTTCTTCTTCGAGTTTCAATATGAAATTCATTGGTTTGATGGTAAATATTGTATAGAATTTTGAGATGAACATCAATATTTGTATTTAACTACTTTTAATTCTTGTAGGTGTTTCTTGGTGAGCTATTTGTTCAGCTTCTGAAAGTGACATTGCATCCGGATGTCGAAATTCGTATTGGAGGACACCACATCTTTTCTATTCTCCTAATTCCAAGTTCGAACCATATTACACATGTCATATCTAACCATGCAAGAAAATGGAATGCCAATGGCACATCTACGTTGTGTCAATTACCGCTCTACTTGAGAAGCTTCGAAAGGAAAAGAATGGAATTAAGTTGAAGGAAGGTTCCGGTAGTCCAGATGATTTAAAGGAGAGGGACATAGTTGACGAAGAACAGATTAAGGGTTGGGCAAAAATTCTCCAAGTAGAGCAGGTCTTAAGAATTAGGGGGATAGAGAAACATGGGATATATGGATACCTTTAATTAAGGAGTAAAAGCTGCCCATTAGTTAGACCCTTAATTAAGTATGGTATAGGATTGGTAATTTGGTATACTAAGTGTAATTAAATCAAACCTTAAATATTGAGAGTAATATGATTTTCTATGTGGTATAGGAATGTAAAAATTCCTATTATTTGTAGCTCGCGCCAAAAACTATATATATTTATATATATATATATATATATATGATTCAAATGATCTATCAAAATTCAATGGAATAAGATTGAAGCTGTATGTAGCACCTTTGTCTGGGCAGGTAATTCAGAAGTAAAAAAAAAGAAGGCATTGGCGTCTTGTAACCAATTGTGTTTACCTAAGACATCTGGGGGAATGAATATCACCGATATACAAATACGGAATATAGCTGCAATTGTAAAACACTACTGGAACTTGTCACAAAAAACGGACAAGTTGTGGATTAGGTGGGCACACACTTATTATATAAAAAACAGGGACATAATTGATATGGATGCAGAGAATGCCTCGTGGACTATTCAAAAGATCATCAATGCGAGGAAATATCTGGAAAGGGTAACAATGAAGATAGAAGAAGCTGTGGTGGATGCGGGGAAAAATCTGGAGGGTAGTCTGTACGCAGACCTTACCCTTACCTAATGCAGGTAGAGAGATTGTTTCTAATAGACCATTGGCTCATGAAGGATAAGAAGAAGAGGATGGAAGAGAAAAGAAAAAATGAGAGATAACGACAAGTAGTACCAAGTAATAACAATGGAGAATACAATACACGAGGCGAACAAAACCACATAATAAAATAAAAATCTAAGAATATGAAGGGACATACATGCTACTAAGACTATCGCTGAGCAACTAAAAACTATTCACTTACCTTCTACCTTAATCCTCGACCTCCACACCCTCTTATAAAGGGTCATACCCTCAGTGAACTGAAGCAGCGCCATGTCCTGTCTAATCACCTCTCCCCAGTACTTCTTAGGCCTACCTCGACCTCTTCACAAACTCACCATGGACAACCTCTCACACTCCTAACATGAGAGGTGTTTTTACACCTGTAACTGATAAGAATAGACCTTGGGCCTAACTCAACCCCAAAAGCTAGCTTATGAGGTGAGGATTGCCCAAGCCATATAAGGAGACCAAGGACCTCAAATCCCTCCGATGTGGGATAACTCAACACCCCCCTCACGCCCAGATCTCTGAAGCGTGGACAACATAAATGGGGGCCCATTATCGGTAACAATAATTGGGATGGGCCTGGCTCTGATACCATGATAAGAATGGACCTTGGGCCTAACTCAACCCCAAAAGCTAGCTTATGAGGTGAGGATTGCCCAAGCCATATAAGGAGATCAAGGACCTCAAATCCCTCCGATGTGGGACAACTCAACATGAACCGTATCTGTGACACCGCACATGTGGTCCCGCTTCTGCGTTAGACCAAGTCGCACTTGTGATTTTCAATAAATAGCAACTCCCGCACCTGAAACCTCAATTTCCAGAGATGCAGTGCCGCTTCAATTATCATACTCTTGCGACACTGGATTTTGAGATGTTCTAAATACGGTGGTGATTTTACTTAGCATTTATACACTTTTATTATCTATTCTATTTAACGTGTGAGTTTTCATGATTTTATACGTTAATTTCTTTATCTAATAAAATGTATGATATGAAAATAATAATGCATAATCAAATTGGTAGTTCATTGTTGATTTGCCTAATGACAATGTTGGGCATCATCACAGCATACAGTGAATTTTGGATCGTAACAAGATATTTCTAAGAAAATGCAATTCGAAGAAGTTTCAAACTCATGCAACATATAAACAAATGCAAAATTATTTTAAGAGTTAACAGTCAAGCATTGAAAATTTGAAATGCATTATTTTATGCAGTAAACTGGAGGCCAAAAGGGTGAAATTTCTCCAAGACAAACTTATTTTTATTGCAAATTAAGCTATACTGATAATATAAAAAAATTCTTATATAAATAGTGTATATAACTTATATTTTAAGGAATTTCTTCTCAAAAAGTAGGCTATGATGTGCATGCAATATAGTATGAATATATTACGGGCTAGTTAATTCTCTAACGGATTGGAAACAGCCTCCCTGCCTTGTCGGGTAGGGGTAAGGCTCATCTACATACTACCTTCCCCAGACCCCACCTGGTGGGAATACACTGGGTAGTTGTTGTTGTTGTTGTTAATTCTCTAACGGGTAATCCAAAAATAGTTATCATATATAACGTCATTAAAAAATAATCACTATTTTACTGAAACACAGAAAGTTCCAGCATATGAAACTCATGCGTATAAATTTACTGCATAGTATGTTAGAATTCTAGCAACAAAAAGTTCCAGCATATGGAGCTCTTATGTTTAAACTTTCAGCATATTATGTTAGAACTCCAACACATGATTATAAACTTCCAGCACACTATGATAAAATCACATATATAAAAATTCGAATTTCAGTATATTATTCTAAAAATCTTTCAAAATTTTTAATGATTTTTTTGTTCAAATTTTATATTTACATGAAAAAGTGACAAATATGGTGGTCATAATATAATTTTATATTGCTATGTTGATCCTCGATTTGCTGCTCTCTGCCTAAACATTCTTTAACAAATATATAAATTGACAAATAAAATAATTAAATAAATAAAAATGTAAATAATTAATAATTAGAGGCGTATATATATTTTATGGGATCCATGATTACCTCCTTCAAAGCCTTTTCAGCCATTTCTCTCTGATCTTTTCCTCTTTGTGCTTCATATGGAAAAACGAAAGGAGGTATGTTTTAGATTCGATTGAAAACTTAATTTTTATATATTAAAAAAATGTCTTTTCATCTCGCCCATTCTTATTATTTTGAAGATATGCAACAAATCATTTTGACCTTTTTATGTATTTCTTTAAAAAAAAATAGTTTAGATCGTTTGATCTTTTAATGTAAATGATGGAGAAATAAAGTAAATGTTCGAGATTGATTTAGAAGGAAAATTATTTTCATTAAGATATTGCAATTATGTTCTTTCGAAGTTTGCTTATCCATATTGGCATTTATTTTTTAAGTATTCTGCATTTCTTTGTAATGTTTAAGACTATTAAGTTAATTAAATGGAAGGAGAAAAAACTTTTTGAAAGAAAATGATCCTGATCAAGAGAGAGCAATTAATATCTTTTTCATGAACTTACGTATAATCAATCTTATAATTATCTTCATCAAGTTCTTTCGGTTTGTCACTGTAGTTGTTGAATTATGCGACCATCCTATTTAAAATCTTAAACTATTAAAAAAGTATTTTTATTTAGCCAATTACATCTTCAAACATATTTTCCATGTGCGAGTTTATTCTTTTTGCATGGTCAAATACGTGAAATATTATTTTATAATGGGTAAAAATTAAGCCAGAATCTCCGCATGTTCTAGTATCATAAATACAAAAGTTTCATTTATGTATTTCACCAAAGATAATAAACCTAGCCAAAATTTGCTTGGATACAAGTGCGAGGTGTCCAATACGGATGCATATATCAACATAGATTCTTCGAAATGTAAATTTTAAGAATCGGAAATATGAATTCTAGTACGGATACGAGTGCGGGGATTCAGATAAAAAAGATTCAAAATTTGTAAAATTTCACTTATAAGAAATTTTGTAAAATAGTTACATATGACATATAATGTGTTGATTTTTTTTTATTCTCAAGTTGTAGATAAGTAACAGATTGATTTCCTAGATAAGGTATGGCATTTTTTTCAAAATTGCCCTAGTTTTAGTTTTAATTTCAAGAATCAAATTATATCTCGTCACGAATTTTTCTGTTCATCCTTGTCAAAGTATCCAAAATTGGTTGACCAAATCCGCTACAAATCCCATACTCACACCCGTGTGTGATGTCGATATGAATACAATATCTAAAATGCCATATCGGAGCAAACTTAGGACCTAGCTACTTCATATATATATTTACTGACCAAATGTTTGTTCAAATATTTCTTTAGAAAAATGGTCCAACTTATGTTCCTCAATTTGGAGCATGGGATAACAAGGCTGCAGCAGGGGGCAATTCTAGTTATACAATGGAATTTTCCAAAGCTCGCGCCAACAAGCAGCAGCAGCAACACCAACAACATAAAAATGGTTTAGGTGCACGTCACGGATTGGCAAATGATCAGCAGCCGCAGCATAAAAATGGGTCACGCCACGGGTTGACAAACGATCAGGAATTTCCTGGCAAGAAACAAGAGGACCCTAGCAATATGGTAAGAATAATTAGTATGAATGACATATTAATTGACATATGGTAATTAAAACCCTTCTGGTCCGGTCCTTTTCTGGATCCGGCACATAACGGCAGCTTCTGCAGCAAGCTGCATGGTAATTATAACCATCTTCGTTCCCGTGCATTATGAGATTCTTGACTGCAAAATTTCCTGTAGTAATATGATACTAGTGTACAATGCATGATTTCAAAGGGTTCAATCGGATCCCTTTTGTCGAAAGACAATCTTGCGCGTATAGTTAAAAGAACAACAAACAACAACAATGACCCACTGAAATCTCACTAGTCGGGTCTGGGAAGAGTAGTGTGTATGCAGACCGTACCCCTATCCCACGGGGTAGACGTATAGGTAAAAGAAAAGTTATGTAAATTGTTGAATATCCTTAACACAAGATTGTAGCAACACCGCGATAAAGGTGGCTCGAGAATTACTTCAATTAGATCTTTAGTAACCGAGTCTTCTACAACTCTCCGCCACGAACTAAAGAACTGAATTACCTCGTGCTGGAGACACCTTTTTTTTTACAACTGTGGTGTCCAAGCCAACTTGAACGCACCTCAACCACCTCCCACCAGCAATAGGTACCAGCCATAATAGGGGGGCAGTGGCCGGGTATGCTTCTACGCTGAGACGAGGAGAAGAGGAGGGAAGAAGCAAGGGATTGAACGATGAAGAATACCTATACTGTAATACGCTTAAAAGAAGGGACGACGACTAAGCAACTATGCTACTATACCCAAATATCAGATGAAGCAACATTCTTTTGAGTGCATTTGCTAGAATCCTTCACTCTGCAGCTGCTAGTTCATTACCTGGTTTTGTTCTGACCACATATGGCCCTGCACGATGAGAACCTCATAACATCCAAAATTGACAAATGACAATTATTGTACAATCAGATCTCTTTATAACAATATCCCTATATAACAGTTATTCACTATAAAAGTCAAGTTTTTCTGGGAATTGATTTGCATGTTATGTTATAATATATATCTCTATAACAACACTTCACTATAGTAACCAAAAAACAACGAAACAAACAAGAATATTATAGAGAGGTTTGACTGTACCTATAAGTCAAATTCCCTATCTGAACTAATTTCCTCCTCAGCAGTTTCTCAATCAAATGCTAGTGCTTTATCATATTTTTATGGTTTAATAATGCAATATATGTTGTATTAAGTAAAGAATTCCATCATCATCATTCCTGTCACATGATGTATTTTCCAAAAGATATATTGATCTCTAGCTCTGAGTTTCTACTAAATAGTTTTTCTATATCTGTTGAAACTGCAGAAAAATGGATACAGGTCTGTACCTCAATTTGGAATGTGGGATCAACAACCTGGAGGTGCTGCCAGTTATACTGTCGAATTTTCAAAAGCTCGCGTCAACAGAAAACAACACAAAAATAATGATCTTTTGGCGCGACCACCTAGTATCGATCATGAGCAGGAAGCTCTTAGGAAGCTGCATGAAGATTCTTGCATGGTAAGACTTATTACTAAACTCAAGTAGCCTACTATATTGTAATTACAGATAAATCTCTATGATAAACTTTAATCAGTAACTTGATAAAAATGTTAACTAACCTACTTTTCTTTGTTAAACTAAACTGGTCGTGTATAAAATTTTATACTATCAGTGCATATAACTTAAATGTCAAGTGCATAATATGGAATGTTCTGATATACCATGTCATCAATAGGGAAAATGTAGCTCAGTGGCATCTGGTGCGGGCGCAATCGCTACCTTCAACGATAAAATATATACATATATTTGAAAGAAAATTCATATACACACACACGAAGTTCATATTCATGTGCAACTATTAATATAAAATCTTGAATCTGCCTCTAAACTCCCTGCGATCTTACCTATTTTTCTTTTGTTGGGTGCAGAGGAAAAAGAAGATGTTGGCATTTTGTTGCATTGGGCCTTGATCTCTAATGTCCTAAGTGCAGCTTCTTTTTGTAATAGTCTTGAAATGGTTGTTTGATTCCCTTCCTATAGAGAGTTATCTCATGTTTCCTTAAAGTAATATTATTTATGAAAACACACTTCCTTGCCTTATTGAGCTAGTGAAATCATGAAAAAAATCTTAAATTATATAGAACTAATAATTGTATTATTTCTGAAATCTATTACTAACATTCTGCATAAATAAGTCTCATTACATGATTTAGTTTCTTTGCGTCATATATAAGGGTGCTGCCCTTCTCGGGAACGTTGTCTTGTACATTGAACTACCCTTTTTTTTTATTGCAGCTATACGCCATAGTCGATTATTAGTTATGTGGAATATTAAAGCTTACCTTGGCCAAAGCTTTCAAGCAAGTTGGCACTATCATAAAAGTTAGAATTGGGTATATGAATCCTCATTGCTCATGTATATGTATTTTGAGGATATACTATGAGTTGGCTAGTTTTACGTTTACTACCAGCCTACCGCAGTGTTTCTTATCCTTTATCCGGGCTTGAGACGAGCATTGTGAGAAAGCTCATTCAGGCGAAATTCTCGAACACAATAAAATATCTCTTTTTATTTACCAAATATGGTAAAGCCATCTTACTAGGTAAAAAATAATTCGACAGGGGCGACCTGAGAACACATGTTAAAATATGAAATCATACTAAATAATTAAAGCAAAAAAAAAAAGAGAAGTAACAACATGTGATCTCAGATTACCCCTATTGAACAATTTCACCAATTTGAGTACCCCCTATCTCTACTTTTACTTGTCCAAATTGGTTGGTTTATAGATAAGGTATATAAAGAATGGTTCTGAAATAATGTAGTATTTCAACATTGTACTATCACTTAGTACTTCAAGGACAATACTTTGGAAATCTTAGGTTTTTTTATCAAGTACAACTTCTGTACTTCATAATTATGCTTACTTCATCGTTTTGTAATTTGTACTACAAGTTTACAATACTTCCGTTCGAAAGCGGGCGTAGAGTTATAATATTGGGTTCAATTAAAATTTAATATTTTCGACGTGGACCATAAATTTATTTTTAAAATTTTATTAAAATTATAAGTAACAAATAGTATTATTCAACTCATAATTTTAAAATTTTAATATCTTCATGGCAAAAAATCTTCACGATTGAAATCATAGAGTTTAAATAGTGCATCCGTCTTTATCTATCTTGGACCAAGTCCATAGCTAACAAATTGAATTAGAGAAAGGGAAATGAAAAAGGGTAGATTTTTTTAATTTAAACCTAATATATGGCTCTAAAAGTTTAGTAGTTGAATTTTTTTTAATATTAAACAAACAAAAAAGTAGGATTAGGACGGTGAAGGACGCAATTCAAGTTTTCAAGTTGAAGGAAGTTAAAACATATTCCTTGAAGATACAAAAGATATGGAGTACATCATTGTGTGTGCTCAGGTTTCTCGTACTAGGGAAAAATCGTCTCAATTCATTTTCCCGTCTTCAAATACAAAAAAGAAATTAATTAAATTTTGACATTTGATTTCTTTCTTTTCGAGATGCATTTTAGAGACTCAATTTAAGGGGATAAAAACGGGAGGATTGCACAAATAATACCTTTCAGTGTCAATATTAAATGCTTGAACTCATTGATAGGTTTCTCAACGAATTCATAAAGTTATTCATTATATTATTAAATAAAAAGAGAAAAAAATGGGTGAATATCTTTGCATCGTACGATTTCGTTTTCGTTTACTATCAAATTTTTTCAAGTAATCAAAAGAGTTTGGGGTAAAAAATTTTGAGCCGAAATAAGGAAAACATTTGCAAAAAGTTTTTCTTGAGACTCTTTTCAATAGTATTTTCTTTCACATGTTTGCCAAGTTTTTTATTGATTTATCTCATTAAATTCGTCAAGGAATATTGCTAGACATCACCCTTGATCATATGTTGATCAAATCAATTTACTACTAGTTTAATTTTGAAATTAGCTATGGGGACACTAACTAGTGTTTTGCTCTTGGCTAAAGAATTAATCATTCTATTATTTATTAATTAAATTAAAGAATTCAATTAGTTAAACAATTTAATTTGTTAGTCCAAATGAAATATTAGTATATTCTTTACTAGCACAAAGGATATAATTAATATGGATAAATTAAAATTTTTTATTTGGAATTTTATATATATATATATATATATTACTCATAATTAATATATATTTATATGAATAAAATGTTAATTAGTATTAAAAAAAAGATTTAGCATCCTATTTGAAATTGGATATATGGAAATGTCCCTAAAGACATGACACGGCATCGTGACACTACGCCATCAAACCCATTAGGAATGGAAATGGAAAACTATTGTAAAGTTTATTTTTTGAATAAACATTTACCCGAAAAAGATTTAGCATTCTATTCTCTCCTCTGCTTTTTCTGGGTGTGTTCTATTTTCTTGGACAAGTGCCTATTTTACCGGCGAGGATTTCCGGCAAGACACAGTACTCCCGGTGACTCCCGTCCAGACTCGCGGCAGGACGCAATAGGACTACACGTTCTGCTAAGCTTCAGGAAAACTTGGGCGCATCAAAGCATACTTTCAGGTTTTTCCACCGGGAGTTGGTACCTCCCGCTCTCTTGTTTACTTTGTGCACCTTTTTACGTATTTTAGCTAGCATTTCGACTGTGGTCTATTATGTTGTTATCTAGTTTGCACCTTTTTGCGTTTTTCGCTATAGTGCATGTGTGTGCCACTGTACCCCATAGTCGGTTGGTGGGATAGTGGCCGCGGCGGGGGATGATAGCGTAAGGTCATGTCCTCGGGGGGTGGGGGTGGTAGCGGGAGTGAGTAGGGGAGCAGGGGGTGGTCCTACGGGCAGGGCAGGAGGTAAGGGTGGGAAGAGGGTAGCGGACGCCCATAGATTAAGGATTGGGTCATCGAACATAGGCACTCTGACGGGTAAGTCCATAGAGTTGGCGAAGGTTCTTCAGAAGAAGAGGGTTAACATAGCATGTGTCCAGGAGACTAGGTGGAAAGGGTCGAAGGCGAGGAATGTAGATGGGTTTAAGCTGTGGTATTCTGGGGTCGTGAGGGGTAAGAATGGAGTGGGCATCTTGGTGGATAGGGACCTAAGGGAGTCCGTGGTCGAGGTTAGGCGAGTGAATGATAGGTTAATGTCTATTAAGCTGGTTATTGGGGGTTGCGTCCTCAACATCATGAGCGCTTACGCGCCGCAAGCGGGCTTAGACGAGGAGGCTAAGAGGCGCTTTTGGGAGGACTTGGATGATCTGGTGGGTAGTATTCCCCAATATGAGAAGTTAGTTATTGGAGGGGACTTTAATGGTCATATTGGGGCTGTTGCTGGTGGATATGATGAGGTGCACGGTGGCTTCGGCTTTGGGGTCAGGAACGGAGGAGGCACTTCGCTGCTAGATTTTGCCAGGGCTTCCGAGCTTCTGATTGCGAACTCGACATTCCAGAAGAGGGAGGAGCATTTGGTCACCTTCAAGAGTTCGGCAGCGAGGACTCAGATTGATTACATCCTCATCAGAAGGAGCGATAGGGGCTTGTGCAAGGACTGCAAGGTTATTCCGGGAGAGTCTCTTTCAACTCTTCATAGACTCCTAGTGATGGATGTCGGTCTCTGGGTGAAGAGGAAGAGAAGGGGCGCTCGGGGTCAACCGCGGATTAGATGGGGTGCTTTGACTAAGGAGAAGGCACAGGAGTTGGAAAGGAGGTTAGTTGGGGGCGGAGCTTGGAGAAGTTTTGGGGAAGCGGATGCTATGTGGACAGTGACGGCGAACTTGGTTAGGGGGGTAGCACGGGACGTGCTCGGGGTAGCCAAGGGATATTCAGGAAGACATCAGGGTGATTGGTGGTGGAACGATGTAGTCAAAGGAAAAGTGGAGGTGAAGAAGGCGGCGTTAGCTAGGTTGGCAGGGAGCACAAGCGAGGAGGAACGGAGAGCGAACAGGGTGATCTATAAGGAGGCGAGAAAAGAAGCAAAGATGGCAGTCACGGAAGCTAAAAACACGGCGTTCGGTCGCATGTATGAGGAACTAGGGGAGAGAGGCGGGGATAAGGAGTTATTCCGGTTAGCTAAAGCGAGGGAAAGGAAGGCACGTGATCTAGACCAAGTTAGGTGTATCAAGGGCGAGGATGGTAGAGTTCTGATGGGGGAATGTCAAATCAAACAGAGGTGGCAGGCGTACTTTCGGGACCTACTTAACGAGGAGGGAGATCGTAACATTGAGCTAGGGGAGTTGGGGCATTTATATCAGCATAGAGACCTTGGGTACTGCAGGCGCATTAGGGTGGAGGAGGTCATGGGGGCTTTGCGTAAGATGAGTAGGGGTCGAGTGACCGGGCCTGACGAGATCTCGGTGGAGTTCTAGAAGTGCGTGGATAAGTCAGGAGGGGAGTGGCTCTCTAGGTTGTTCAATGCGATCTTCAGGACCAAAAGGATGCCAGATGAGTGGAGGTGGAGTACAGTGGTGGCCTTGTACAAGAACAAAGGGAAAATCCAGTGCTGCAACAACTATAGGGGTATCAAATTAATAAGTCACACGATGAAGGTTTGGGAGAGGGTGATTGAGGCACGGGTGAGGGAGGTGGCATCTATATCTGGGAACCAGTTCAGTTTCATGCCGGGCCGCTCCACCACAGAGGCTATCCACCTAGTCAGGCAGCTGGTGGAGAAATTCAGGGATAAGAAGAAGGACCTGCATATGGTGCTTATCGACTTGGATAAGGCGTATGACAAGGTCCCAAGGGAGGTGCTTTGGAGGTGCTTGGAGGCGAAGAGCGTGCCGGAAGCCTATATCAGAGTAATCAAGGACATGTACAATGGAGCTAAGACTAGGGTTAGGACGGTGGGTGGCGAATCAGACCATTTTCCTGAGGTTATGGGGCTTCATCAAGGATCGGCGCTAAGCCCCCTCTTGTTTGCCTTAGTGATAGATGCTCTGACCCGTCATATTCAAGGGGATGTGCCTTGGTGTATACTTTTTGCTGATAATATAATATTGATAGACGAGACGAGGGTCGGTGTTAGTGAAAGGTTAGAGGTATGGAGACAGACTCTCGAGTCTAAAGGTTTCAAAATAAGCAGATCTAAGACAGAATACCTGGAGTGAAAGTTTGGCGCCGAGCCGAGTGAGGTAGGTAGGGACGTGATGATTGGTTCTCAGGCCATCGCCAAGAGGGACAGTGTCCGTTATCTTGGGTCTGTGATTCAGGGGGACAGAGAGATTAATGGGGACGTCACCCATTGTATAGGAGTGGGGTGGTCAAAGTGGAGGCTTGCATCAGGGGTCCTGTGTGACAAGAAAGTTCCACACAAACTCAAGGGGAAATTCTATAGAGCCTTGGTTAGACCTGCGATGTTGTATGGGGCGGAGTGCTGGCCCGTGAAGAACTCTCATGTTCAGAGAATGAAGGTTGCGGAGATGAGGATGCTTAGGTGGATGTGCGGGCACACCAGGCTAGATAAGATTAAGAATGAAGTTATTCGAGAGAAGGTAGAGGTGGCCCCGGTGGATGAGAAGATGCGAGAAGCGAGGCTGAGGTGGTTCGGGCATGTTCGAAGGAGGGGTTCCGATGCCCCGGTGAGGAGCTGTGAGCGGCTGGAGATTGTTGGCGGTCGGCGAGGCAGAAGGAGGCCTAAGAAGCATTGGGGAGAGGTGATTAGGCAGGACATGACTAGAATGCAGGTTTCCGAGGACATGACCCTTGATAGGAGAGTCTGGAGGTCTAGAATCAGGGTTGTAGGTTAGGGGCTCCAAGAGTTCTTCGTACGCCTCAACCGGGGTTGGGTGTGGGCCAGCAAGGATACCCATAGATGATTTGTGTTTTAGCTTATGTCCCCCCAATGGTTGTTAGTTATGGTAGTTACTGTATGATATTATTGCATGCGATTGTATTTATGTTTCTTATGTTTAGATAATTATTTACTATTTCTGCGGGAGTTACTAATGCTCTAATGTTATTGTTTTTGTTTTTGTCTTGGTTTTTGTTTTACAGCTGTTTTTCCTTTTATCCTATGCACCGAGGGTCGATTGGAAACAGCCTCTTTGCCCTTTCGGGTAGGGGTAAGGCTCGTCTACATATTACCCTCCCCAGACCCCACCTGGTGGGAGTATACTGGGTAGTTGTTGTTGTTGTTGTTGTTGTATTTACCCGAAAAAATCATTATTACCTCAAGTAAATAGGAAGAGCATATAGGTAATGCTTTATAATAGGTGATGGAGGGAAAAAATTACTTTGTGAAAGTAAAAATACAATACAAATATTACTGTTCTTGTTCTTCTACTTTTGAATTGAAATTTCAGCATAATATTTTCATTCAGTTTGTTCATGAATTAGCTGAATTTATACCTTTCATATCTGAACGAAATGATGGAGTCAGAGAGTACAAATAAGTATAAAGGAATTGAAGCTTGTTTTTATTACTGCCAATAAGGTTATAGAGCATTTGAACATCGATTATGGACCAGTTTGGGAGTGTAGGTTAAACAAGTCTTACCTGAATTATCTTCTTGTTGATAATGAGGATTGAGTGGACTCTAAATAAAATTAGTGATCTAAACCTAAATCTTAATAAAGGATCCTGTTTATTTAATAGAATTTACACACACATTTTGATGCAAAAAGTTAGTATTGCAATTTTTTTGCACTTATTGTTTATAGTGTAACATTCTTAATAAAGCTTTAACTTCACATAATAATAGTATTATTTGTATTTTTATAAGAATTAATTCAAGTTAATAAGATATGAATCATGTGTTTGTATTACATTACTTTGGATTTTTTTGTAAAATACTTTATTTACTAATATTAAAATTTGAGTAGTTTAATCTAAAATATTAGTACTTTTAAAAAGTAGATAATCTTTCTTTTTTTATATATGATATTTTTTGTTTATAAAATTTAATATTATCTAACTAAAAATAAAATAATTAAATTCAATATTAAAAGTTTTTTAGGCCTTAAAATTTTAGGCTCCTAAAGTAAAGGCTTTACGAGTCTCTTACTTGGACCATCGTGACTTTTCTAGAATTGTACTGAGGTTGAAGTTGTATGATCCTTGCCAAAGGATAGTAACAAGAATATATTCTTTCAAGAATTTAGGAGCTGAGTGTGATAATCTTTCTAATTAATTCTTGTGGTCTGATTCTTCCCTGGATTTTGTATATAGTAGGAGTTTAATATATCGAACTGTTCTTTAAGGATATTATGTAGTAGCAGATGACTTTGATCGATTTGATTAACAAACACAACTAATTAGATAGGCAGAAACAAATAATCGTATTTATTACTCTCCCCTTGTCATAATTTATGTGACTCACTTTCTTTTTTAGTCTGTTTACAAAAAAAAGCGATACATTTCTATAGTTTTAAAAAATTTACTTTATAATGAAATGGTCTATAATTACATAAATTAAATCTTTTAGACCCCAAATTTCAAAAATCATTTTTTCTTAAACTACTTGTCAAATCAAACCACATCAAATAAAATGAGACAAATAGAATATTATTTATATAAATAACACACATAAAAATTACTCAACATATGTATACATAATCCCATGCTCCCAAGTACAAGGAACATTTTGTAAGATCACAATAAGGTACATTAATTGTTCATCAGTAACAGATTCTTTTAATACAAAATGTGATATCACATTTCACATATTATCTCTCTTTCAAGATTTAACTTCCTCGTTTCCTTCTTCCACAACTTGTGGCTCATCTTATATATTAGTATATTTAAAAACTACGTAAAAGTGTTATAAGTTTCAATAATTAATAATTTAAAATATATAACAATATTTGCAAAATGTTAAGAATAGAATTTTAATTAGAGTGAATGTCTATCTTGTAGAGAGTTTTACTTTGAGGCTAAGTTATTTTTCCTCCTATAAATAGAGGGGTCTTACCCCATTGTAAACCACCCCAAAATTCAATAAGAATTTTCTCTCTCTTTCTCTGCAATATTGCTCTTGTTCTTTTATTGTTTTATAACACGTTATCAGCACGAAACTCTACTATCTCAAGAATCTCTTTGAGAAAATTAAGGTATTTTTTCTCCTCCTAATTTTGTTTTAATTATGTCTGACATTATGAAAAGAAAGTTCGTTGCCCTTGAAATTTCGGGCAAGAACTACATGACATGGGTGTTGGATGCTGAAATCCATTTGGATGCAATGGGTCTTGGAGACGCCATTAAAGACAGAAATAATGCATCCACCCAAGACTGTGTTAAGGCCTTGATTTTCTTGCGCCATCACCTTGATGAAGGTTTGAAAATTGAATATCTCACAGTCAAAGATCCATTTATCTTGTGAAATGGCTTAAAGGAGAGAAATGACAACTTAAAGTTGGTCACTCTGCCACAAGCACGATATGATTGGGCTCATCTGAGGCTCCAAGACTTTAAGTCTGTTTCTGAATATAATTCTGCAATGTTTAGAATTACTTCTAAATTGAAACTCTGTGGAGATACTATAACTGATTATGATATGCTTGAAAAAACGTTTACAACGTTTCATGCCTCCAATATAGTTCTGCAACAATAGTACAGAGAGAAAGGTTTCAAAAAGTACTCTGAGCTGATTTCTCTTCTCCTTGTGGCTGAGCGAAATAATGACCTGCTCATGAGAAATCACGAAAATCGACCCACTGGGTCTACACCATTGCCTGAAGTAGATAAGGTGTATTCCCATTATGCTAAGCGTGGAAAAGGCTATGGCTTTAATCATGGTCGTGGTCGTGGTCGGGGTCATGGCCGTGGACGTGGACAAGAAAGAAATTTTCCCGGTGTTAGTCACCCCCCAAAGAGATATAACCACCAAAAGCGGAAATGGAATTATGAGAATCCAAAAGCAAATAGTTCAGAAACTATATGTTATCGTTGCGGTGGAAAAGGGCACTGGGCAAAAAAAAATTGCCGTGTACCAAGACATTTGGTTGAGCTTTATCAAGCATCTCTAAAGAGTAAAGGCCCTGAAACCAATTTTGTCTCTGACAATAATTTTGACATCACCCACTTGGATGTGGCAGACTTCTTTGAGCACCCTGAGGGGAAAATAGATCACTTGATCGGTGATGGATCCATGGTTAAAGAAGATTGAGCAGTTTGATATTTTTAGTTTTACTTATTCGTAGTAGTTAATGAATAAACAATTATCATAGTTTACATAAGTTATCTATTATTGTGATATGGTTCAAATTTTATATAACTTTAGATTACACATTCATCTTATGCTTTATTCGTAATGATTTTTTAGTAAGTTAATCGATTAACATAACAGATAATCGATTAACCAATATATTCTATTAAACTGGACCTTTTCCGCAAGGCATGTTAGTCGACTATCCGATTTAGTTAATCGACTAACCTAATGACCGTTACCTAAGTTAATCGATTATCACTTTAGTTAATCGATTAACCTTATGTCCGTTGCCTGTTCATCGACTAGTTTTTTTTTTAAACGTTGAAACAGGTTAGTCGATTATCTATTTGGTTAATCAACTAACCTCAGCAGATTTTGAAAATATTATTTAATTAATAAGCAACGGATACAAAAGTATTAAAAGGAGAATAACTAATATTTTTTGTATATTTCTTTTGTATGTCAAACCATGGGAAGCAAATATGGATATCTCACAAAGCAAACTTGGATCAACGTCCAATTGTAAAAATATTTGTTTAATTGATTCATGTACCACACATACGATATTCAAAGAAAAGAAATATTCTCTCATTTAAGTATGTGTAAGGCAGATGTTACTACAATTTCTGGTAGTAGTAAATTGATTGAAGGCTCCGGAAGAGCAACTATAACTCTGCCTAAAGGAACAATTTTTATCATAGAGAATGCAATGTTCTCTTCCAAGTCCAAGAGAACTTGTTGAGTTTTAAAGATATCCGTCAAAATGGATATCATATTGAGACTATAGATGAGAATAATCTTGAATACCTCATCATTACAAAGAATGTCTCTAGCCAAAAGAGGGTTATTGAGAAGTTCACATCTTTATCTTGTGGCCTGTATTGGACAAAAATTAGTGCAATTGAGGCACATTCCACAGTAAACCAAAAGGTTACTGATTCCAATACTTTTGTACTTTGGCATGATTGATTGGGACATCCTGGATCAATTATGATGAGACGAATTATAGAAAACTCATATGGGCATCCATTAAAGAATTTAAAGATTCTTTTAAATAATGAATTTTCTTGCACTTCTTGTTATCAAGGCAAGTTAATTATTAGACCATCACCAACAAAGGTTGGAACTGAGTCACCTACGTTTTTGGAACGTATACAAGGGGATATTTGTGGACCTATTCACCCACCTAGTGGGTCCTTTAGACATTTTATGGTCTTAATAGACGCATCCTCTAGATGGTCTTATGTGTGCCTATTGTCATCACGCAACCTTGCGTTTGCAAAATTAATGGCACAAATAATTCGATTACGAGCACAATTTCCCGATAATCCAATCAAGTCTATTAGACTAGATAATGCTGCTGAGTTTTCATCTCAAACATTTAATGATTATTGCTTATCAATTGGGATAAAACTGGAACATCCTATAGCTTATGTTCACACTCAAAATGGTCTTGCAGAATCTTTAATTAAACGTCTGCAGTTGATTGCAAGACCATTACTCATGAAAACGAGGCTGCCCACTTCGGTTTGGGGTCACGCCATTTTGCATGCAGCAATGGTAGTTCGTCTCAGACCGACAAATTATCACAAATATTTTCCGTTGCAATTAGTTTTAGGTCATGAACCTAATATATCCCATTTAAGCATTTTTCGATGCGCAGTATATGTGCCTGTAGCACCGCCATACCGCACCAAAATGGGTCCGCAAAGAAGGTTAGGAATATATGTTGGGTTTGAATCGCCTTCCATTATTCGCTACCTCGAAACATTGACAGGGGATTTGTTCACTGCACGATTTGCAGACTGTCGATTCGATGAGACACTTTTCCCAAAATTAGGGGGAGAAGTTGGTGAAACCAAACGGGAAATTTTGTGAAAAAATCCATCATTATCTCATCTTGATCCACATACCTCTATTTGTGAAAAAGAGGTGCAAAATATTATCCATTTGCAAAGAATAGCAAATCAAATGCCTGACGTATTCACGGACTTGAAAAGGATAACAAAATCTCACATCCCCGCAGAGAATGTTCCAATCCGTATTGATGTCCCTATTGGACAATCTTCTAGTGTCATATCTAATGAGTCGAAAGCACGCCTAAAACGTGGCAGGCCATTAGGTTCCAAAGATCGAAATCCTAGAAAAAGGAAAGCAAATGATCAAAATGACACTACGAAAGAATCTCATGAGGAAATTCACGATTTAATAAATTCTGAGATTCATGAAGAATCCATTGAGCCCGAGACTCAGGAAAATAAGGAACTATCAATAAATCCAATCGATATTGAGACAAATTTTAATCGAGTGGATATAGTGGTGGATTATGTCTTTGCATATAATGTTGCATCTAGCATTATGCAAGAAAGTGAGGATATTGAACCTCAATCTGTTGGAGAATGTCGACAAAGACTTGATTGGCCAAAATGGCAAGAAGCAATCCAATCAGAATTGAATTCACTTGCAAAACGTGAAGTTTTTGGGCCTATAGTTGAAACACCTAATGGTGTTAAGCCTGTTGGCTATAGATGGGTCTTTGTACGCAAGAGAAATGAGAAAAATAAGGTACAAAGATATAAGGCACGCCTTGTTGCACAAGGATTTTCTCAAAGGCCCGGTGTCGATTATGAAGAGATATATTCACCCGTAATTGATGCTATAACTTTCCGTTATCTCATTAGTTTTGCTGTCCTTGAAAAGCTTGACATGCATTTAATGGATGTGGTTACTGCCTATCTTTATGGCTCACTTGATAATGAGATATAAATGAAAATTTCCGATGGATTCAAAATGCCAAACACTCATAATTCAAAGTCCCGGGAAATATTTTCAATCAAATTGCAAAGATCTTTGTATGGTCTAAAGCAATCAGGACGAATGTGGTATAATCGTCTTAGTGAGTATTTATTAAAGGAAGGCTATATAAATGATGCCATTTGCCC
Source organism: Nicotiana benthamiana (assembly GCA_034376525.1). Taxonomy (NCBI): domain Eukaryota; kingdom Viridiplantae; phylum Streptophyta; class Magnoliopsida; order Solanales; family Solanaceae; genus Nicotiana; species Nicotiana benthamiana. The sequence goes on along the minus strand of CM067341.1, from coordinate 18,290,710 downwards.
ATGTGTTTTTATTAGGAAAACAACATCGGAATTTGTTGTACTTGCCGTATATGTCGATGTTATAAACCTTATTGGAACTCCCATAGAACTCCAAAAGGCAATTGATTATTTAAAGAAGGAATTCGAGATGAAAGATCTCGGAAAGACAAAATTATGTCTTGGTTTGCAAATTGAATATTTGGCAAACGGAATTTTTGTTCATCAATCTGCCTATATAGAAAAGGTGTTGAAACGGTTTTACATGGATGGAGCATATCCTTTAAGTACTCCGATGGTTGTTCGATCACTTGATGTGAATAAGGATCCATTCCGACCGCAAGAAAAGAATGAAGAGCTACTTGGTCCTGAAGTACCATATCTTTGTGCAATTGGCGCACTAATGTATCTTGCAAATACTACAAGGCCTGACATAGCTTTTTCAGTTAATGTCTTAGCAAGATATAGCTCTGCTCCCACCAGGAGACATTGGAATGGAATCAAACATATATTGCGGTATCTAAAAGGGACTACCGATATGGGCTTATTTTATAGCAATAATTGCAGTCCTGATCTTGTTGGTTATGCTGATGCTGGATATTTATCTGACCCACACAAGGCTCGATCTCAAACAGGTTATGTGTTTATCTGTGGAGGCACTGCCATATCTTGGCGATCGACTAAGCAATCAATTGTGGCTACTTCATCTAATCATGCTGAGATAATCGCTATTCATGAAGCAAGTCGAGAGTGTGTGTGGTTGAGGTCTATAATACATCATATTCAAGACAAATGTGGTTTGAAATGTGACAAACTACCTACGATTTTGTATGAAGACAATGCAGCATGCAAAGCCCAATTGAAGGGAGGATTCATAAAAGGAGACAACACAAAGCATATTTCACCAAAGTTATTTTTCACACATGATCTTCAAAAGAATGGTGATATCAATGTGCAACAGATTCGTTCAAGTGATAATATGGCTGATTTGTTCACAAAATCTCTACCAACGTCAACCTTCAAGAAGCTGGTACACAAGATTGGAATGCGAAGGCTCAAGGATGTGAATTGATGCTCTTTTCAGGGGGAGTTAATGCGCGTTGCACTCTTTTTCTCTTACAAGGTTTTGTCCCACTGGGTTTTCCTTGCAAGGTTTTTGACGAGGCAACCAATAGGCGCATTACTAAATATGTGTACCCTTTTTCCTTTTCTAGAAAATTTTTTTTCATTGGATTTTATTTTAGTTATGGTTTTTAATGAGGCACATTACTTATTGAGTAGACATTCAAGGGGGAGTGTTAAGAATAGAATTCTAATTAGAGTGAATGTCTATCTTGTAGAGAGTTTTACTTTGAGGCTAAGTTATTTTTCCTCCTATAAATAGAGGGGTCTTACCCCATTGTAAACCACCCCAAAATTCAATAAGAATTTTCTCTCTCTTTCTCTGCAATATTGCTCTTGTTCTTTTATTGTTTTATAACACAAAAATTATAGTTAAAGAAAACGCTGTTCGATTCCCTACATAGTAGAGGAAATACTAGTATATTCTAGTTATTTTGTAGATGTATAGATGAAATTGACCTATTTAATTTATTTCTGAAACTTCTTATCACTGTATTTTTTTTTAATCGCCTTTGTATTATTATTGATCAAGCTCATAACTTCCTTTTTTCTATGCTAAACACCCTTTAATAAATCATCATAGTATCATTGGTCTGTCATATCTTTTATTTTCCCGTTGTCAAATGAATGTGTATTATTTCATGGTTCTTAAATTGCTTTATTATTCCTTATTTAAGAGTAAGTGGCTAATGTATGTATAAAAACAATTTCTTCTTTCTATGGAAATTTGAAAACTTGGTACAAATTTAAAATAAAAAATAAATATGTGCGACTCTGCTAGGGATCGAACCCAGAATCTCTAGTTTCGTAGACCAGCGCCTTATCCACTGGGCCACAGAGTCAACTGCTTACAATTCTAGTAAGTAATAAGTTTATTAATTACTATTTTCCGCCCTTCTTACAAATATTTTCCCATCAGTTCTTAATATTTATGAGAATACAGGTTGGTGGTATGTTACAATAACGGAGGATTAAGATTGAAAGCAATCCCGTATGTTACAATAACGGAGGATTAAGATTGAAAGCAAGACTCGGGATTTTAAAGTTATGGGTCTGCCAATAACCTAGAATTATTAGGGGTCGTTTGGTTATGAAACAAATTATTCCATAATTAATTATCCTAAAATTAGCCAAAATAGCATAACCAAATAATTATTTTGCCAATGATAAATTTTGCCCCACGGAATGAATCGAGGACGTTATGCTGGAATTAGTTAACACACACTTTAGGGATTAAAAAATACTACTATTCGGAAATATGTTATACCACAATTTTATCTAACCAAAAATGGGATAAATATCTTCTCAATTTAATCCTAAAATTAATTATCATTTATCCCTCCTACCAAATGAACCCTTACTAATACAAAGGATGCACGGTCAATTTATTAGTATGTTAATACTTGTTTCCTATGAAAGAATAGGATGCTTGGGGTTAAATTCAGCGATGTGAAATATTATATTATATAATGTAATAAATGACAAATTCGTTTCCTCAATCTGGTGTAAAATGATTTACTGGATTAATAAGTTTATCAATATAATATACTCTCTAGTCAGTTCAACAATGGGGGAAAAGGCTCTCGGCGCACGTTAGCAGCCAATAGAACAGTTCTCACTTCCGGCGCACAATAGCAAGGCAAAATTGTCGCCGGAAATGGCCAGAAAGAGACGGAATGGTGCTCCGACGACTGCTGCTGTTCCTCCCAAGCTTGTTACACCTGCGCATGGAGTTACTACAACACTTGAACCATTGACATTTGGAAATTTCCTTCCTCAAAAGTACCAATCGAAGGAAAATTTGCATGCAGATGAAGAGAAGGCTAGATCGAAGGGTAATGAAGTGGCGATTGAAGCAACTGCAAGGAGATTACAATTTTCAGCAGTATTGGATCCACCAGTACCAGTACCTGTTGAAGTAATTGAACCAGTAAAACCAAAACCAACTATCGCAGAGGTAGTCAAAGGCAACAGTGACATGCAGAAGGGTAAGACTCTCTCCTTTGTTCCTCCTACATTGCGCGATGGGAAAAAAGTTATGAAGATCTGTGAAGAAGATTTGGAATTGCAATTAGAGTATTGGCAAAATGCTTTGATTGGATTTGTAATTGGAGATCGACCTAATGAACAAAACATGGAGAATTTTGTCATGCATGTTTGGAATTTTGTTTCCAAACCTGAAATTCTTGTTCATTCTGAAGGATATTGTATATTCAGATTCAATAGTATTGAAGATAGAGATGCAGTCATGCAATATGGTCCCTACACATTTAGAGGTAGGCCTATGGTGTTAAGACCATGGGAGGTGGATTTCAGCTTTCAGGCAAGCATTCTAAGCACAGTTCCTATATGGATCCGATTCCCAGGATTACCTGTGGGATATTGGTCTGTAGAAGTATTAAGTAAGCTGGCAAGTGCGATTGGGAAGCCATTGTATACTGATAAGTATACTGCTCACTATGATAAAATCTCCTTTGCTAGAGTACTTGTTGAAGTTGATGCTGCTTATGATCTTCCAGATGAATTGGAACTTGAAACTCCTTAAGAGTATGATTGGAAACCTACCTTTTGTAATCATTGTCTTAAGTTTGGTCATGAGAAAATTGAGTGTTGGTACTCTTCTGATAACTCAACAAAACACAAGGAGGAACTTGAGAACACCAAAAAAGTAAATGATGGAGATAAGAAGCAAGGAAAACAGAAAAAGAAGGAATGGATTGTTAAGAAGCATGTGCCAACTGAAGCAGTTCAAAAGCCAACAGATCAGGAGATTGAACAGGAGGCAAGTGTGCCAATTGAAGTACAAAGTGTTATGCAAAAGGAGCAAGGTAGTATGTTGCAGGTGATAGAAAGTATGCAGCATCATGAACAGCAGACAAATGAAAAGCAATTGACAGATGTCACTACTAAAAGTGGTGAGCAGGTGGATGTTGCAGGGGGTAGAGGCAAAGCAGCTATGGAAGTAAAGAATGGAGGGCAACAATTTGATCCAGGACCCTCTTACAGTCTAGCTGATGATGATCCATGATAGTGGTTACTTGGAATATAAGGGGACTTAATCAGTCTCCTAAACAGAAGGAGTTGAAGCAATTCCTTACTGATAATAAAGTAGATGTAATTGGTATACTTGAAACTAGAGTTAAGGAGCATAAATCTAAGAAGATCTTTGATAGAATTGCAAAAGGTTGGAAATGGCAATGCAATTATGCTAGGGCTATCAATGGAAGAATATGGCTATTATGGAGGGCTCACATACAGGTTCACATAACAACAATATCAGACCAATTTATTCACTGTCTTATTGAGGATACAAGGAGTGTAATCAAAATTCAGTTTACTGTTGTCTATGCATTTAATACTGCAGTCCTTAGGGAACAATTGTGGAGAGACCTGAGAACAATTCCTATAAATCAGCAAGATGCATGGCTTATTAGTGGTGATTTCAACTGTATTCTAAGCTCTGAAGATAGGCTAGGATCTCTAGTTACTGAAGCTGAAATAAGAGATTTTAAAGGCATGGTTGATGACTTGCAATTGACTGCTGTAAGAGCAACAGGGTGGCATTATACTTGGACTAACAAACAAGACTCTGATTCAAGAGTTTATAGCAAAATAGACTGGGCTTTTGGTAACTATCAATGGTTACAGCAGTTTGGGCATTTGGAAGCAGATTATATGAATCCTCTAATATCAGATCATTCTTCTATTTTGATCAAGTTTGGTGTGTATAAGCCATTACATCCCAAACCTTTCAGGCTTTACAACAATGTTATGGAGCATGAGCAGTTTCAAGATATTGTTGAGAAAGTGTGGAACAAGGAGTATCAGGGATCACATATGCAGCAAATCTGGAGTAAGTTGAAGGCAGTAAAGCAGAATCTAAAAGGGTTAAATGAATATTTAGCCAAATACAAGCAGCAGATTACTATGACAAGGGAGAGACTTGACATTCTTCAAATGCAAATGAAGAATAATTGTCTTTCACAGGAGCTGATTGATGAAGAAAGATGTTTACTTGAAGAGCTTGAAAAGTGGAACACTGTGGAGGAGCAAGTAATGAGGCAGAAGTCTAAAGCTACATGGATTGAATGTGGAGATGCAAACACCAGATATTTTCATGCACAATGAAGGATAAGAACAGGTCAGAATAATATTACATCCATCTATACAGACACAGGTATCAAGTTAGCTGAGCCTATTGCAGTGGAGCAGGAAGTTTTAAAGGTATTCCAATCATTAATGGGTGAATCTGCTACTGAGATTCCTTGTGTGGATACTAGCATAATAAAAGGAGGAAGATGTCTCACAATTGACCAACAACATGATCTTATCAAACCAGTTACTTTGGAGGAAATTATTGCAGCTGTTACAGAGATGCCTAGGGATAAGGCACCTGGAGTTGATGGCTTTCCTATTGAATTCTTTACTAAGAGCTGGAGTATAGTAAAGCATGATGTGTTTGCTGCTACTAAGGAGTTCTTTGAGACAAGCAAGATGCCAAACATGATTAATACTACTGCAATAGCATTGGTGCCTAAGGTTAAAACTCCTATCACTGTAAAGGATTATAGGCCAAGTGCTTGTTGTACTACAATGTATAAGATCATTTCCAAAGTTATTACAAGAAGGATAAAGGGAATTATTGGAGAATTGATTGGTCCTGCCCAATCTGCTTTCATTGAGGGAAGAAGCATTATGGATAATATTTTGCTGAGTCATGAAATATTCAAAGGATACACTAGGAAAGGGGTTTCACCTAGATGTGTTCTTAAAGTGGATCTAAGGAAGGCATATGATACTTTAGAATGGAGATTCTTGAAGCAAATTCTTATTACATTAGGCTTTCCTGCCAAGTTCACTGGATGGATAATGGCTTGTGTATCTTCTGCTTCTTATTCTCTAGTAATGAATGGTGGCCTTACTAAGCCATTCAATGCTAAGAGAGGTATAAGGCAAGGGGATCCTATGTCTCCTTATCTGTTTGTCTTGGCCATGGAGTATTTAAACGGATTGCTTCAGCAACTTCACAAGGATGGAAACTTTAACTTCCATCCTAGATGCAGGAAACTTAATATTTCACATGTATGCTTTGCTGATGATCTCTTAATGTTCTGTAGGGCTGACATGGTTTCTATTCAGATTCTACACAACACTTTCCTTATATTTTCAGCAGCTTCTGGTCTGCAGGCAAATGTGAGCAAGAGTGCTATCTATCTTGCTGGTGTTTCAAGGGAAAATAGGGAGGAAATTATTCAGGCTTTAGGCTTTATTGAAGGGCAGCTTCCATTCAAATATCTTGGAGTTCCTCTGGACTCTAAGAAATTAGCTATTCATCATTACTTGCCACTCATTGAAAAGATTACAGCTAGAATTACTTGTTGGTCAACAAAGTTACTTTCCTATGCTGGAAGAGTTCAACTGATCAAAGCAGTGATTTTTGGAATGCAAACTTATTGGGCACAGGTGTTTATCATTCCTAAGAAGGTTTTAAAAGCTATAGAGGCTGTGTGCAGATCATACTTATGGACAGGGAAAGCAACAGTTTCAAGAAGGGCTCTTGTGGCTTGGGAAAAGGTTTGTCAACCTATCTCAGCTGGTGGCTTAAATATAATGAGACTGGATATATGGAATAAAGCTGCTATAGTAAAACTACTTTGGGATTTGGCTAGAAAAAAAGATTGTCTATGGGTTAGGTGGGTACATGCTTACTATATCAAGAATAGAACACTTGAAGCAGTTACTGTTGCATCCAATTCCTCTTGGGTGGTGAAGAAGATACTGAGTTGTAGCTTAACGGTGATGGGGACTGCTCAACTTCAAGGCAATCTGATGATCAGACTGCAAAGTGTATGTAAGCTTGGGAAGTTTCATATTCATAAAATGTACACTGCACTATTGCCTCAGCTCCCTAAGGTAACATGGAAGAATATAATGCTTGTCCCTACTGCTCTTCCTAAACATTAATTCATAACTTGGTTGGCAGCTCATCAGAAGCTTCCCACTATAGAGAGGCTTCAGTATATGGGAACTCAAGTTCCAACTGTCTGTGTATTTTGCCAATACTTTGCTGAAGATTTCAGTCATCTATACTTTGAATGTGCCATTACTAGTAGAGTATGGAGAAGAGTTTGTATATGGTTGGGCCATACAAGAAACATTGGATGCTGGGAGGATGAATTGAAGTGGATTTGTAGCAAAGTCAAAAGCAAAAACTGGAAACAAGCCATTACTGCCACAGCATTTGTAACCACTGTTGCATTGCTGTGGAGAAGTCGAAATTTAAGCAGATTTGAAGACAAGAGATTTGATGAAGATCAGTGTTGTAAGGAGATAGCAATCTTAATACATGCAAAGAATAGGAAATGTAAGAGGTGGAAGGATGAGTTACAAATGCTCAATTTTTATCCTTAGATTTGGTTTTGAAGATGAACTACTTAGCATTGTAATTGAATAGGAGTAGTTAGAGTTGAGAATAGTAGAAATTGTATGTAAATGAGTAGTAGGAGTCCATACTACTACCATAGAATTACATTGTATACTTTTCGAATATCAATATAAGTTGACAGTTAAGCTTTAAAAAAAAAAGTTTATCAATATAAGATGATAGACAACCAAAACGAGTCTGAATATCTATGCTTTTTTATGACAAATTTATAAACTACATATAAATTAGAAAAATGAGATCCCTTCTTGCTTCAGTTGTACAAGTTATTGTTTCTATCATTCAAAGAAAAGTTTCAAAATTTTACGCACACAAATTGGACTTCATGTGCTTCAAATAAGGACCAAATGGAAAGGGGCGAGTTCATTATGCACAATAGTGGTTTATGGCAAGTCAATTCTTGCGGGCTAAAGCAGCAGCAATTCCACCGACCAAAACTCCAACAGCAGTAGCAGCAATGCCAATGCCAATAACTCCATCTGTTTCAGACACAGCAAAATGCATAGTAATACTCATCAACTGAAACGATACACAATAACAAGAGATAGTTTTAGAATTCCAATTGTTACCTTTGGTAGTTTTTTCTTCAATTGTTTTCTTGAGTGTCAAGGCTTGCCTCCAATCCGGTGCATTCTGTAGATTCGCAAAACCACTAATTAGGATGCAGGCTTAAAACAGATTCGAGAGAAATGAAAAACTGCCATCTCAAAAATAAAATAACTTGTGTAGGTGGGAGACCTAGTCAGTTGGAATAACAGAGCTTAAGAGTTGCATGGATGCAGTTCGAGTATGCAATTTCACTAAAGATGGGCTGAAGAGAACTTTAATTTTCAGAAATAATGCAGACTTCACAGCCTGGAGATAAAGACCTCAGCATTAATGTCAAGGGTGAATTAAAGGTAAGAACAAAGATCAAACCTTCAAAGAACGATCAACAAGCTGCCTGCTCCTAGGATAGTCCCCACTTCTATAGTACCCAACAGCCAGAAGATAAAGCTTTTCTCTCATTTTCAGGGGACTGCTACTGCCACCCAAAGAAGCTGCAAATGATAATATATAAGTCAGAGAATATGGTTGTCTCGTTTAATGCAAAAGCAAAAGGAGAAGGTAAAAGGGAGTTAAGGGAAAAAAGAAATATGAACTAGAGAAACGGAGAAGCTCAAAGTCCAGGGCAATGAAATGTCAGGGTGAGGGAATGGATGATGCAGCAAGAATAGCTGCATCAAAGGTCCAGCTAAAAGAAAAGGAAGGAAGAACGAAATGAATAGCTCTACTATACTGACCTTCAAGCATTGCTATCCCACGCTGTACATCTTCAGGCCTTTTTGAGTGAACAAGAGCCCAAGACAAACGCATAATGCATTCATTTTTAAGCTCATCAGATGAACCTTTTTCCGCCTCTGCCACTTCGCGTTCACAACCCTGTATATCAAAGGAACTGCCAGTTAAACCAGACTGTTTACTCATATGGTTGGATTTCAAACGTGCACAAAAGGAACTGAAATAAAAAATAACTATCATAATAAAACCATTAAAGTCATGTACCATAATGTGCTTTCTATATAACGGAGCCAAGATAATTGGCTGAATATTTTGTTAAACCTCAACTTTAATTGACTATAACAGTGTTACAACAACAACAACAACAACTACCCAGTATATTCCCACCAGGTGGGGTCTGGGGAGGGTAATATGTAGACAAGCCTTACCCCTGCCCAAAAGGGCAGAGAGGCTGTTTCCAATCGACCCTCGGCGTGTAGGATTAAAAAGGAGAAGCTGCATTAAAAGACCATTAATAAGTATTTGACCTTTAAATGCCATTTATAAGCAGTACTACTTCTATCCAACAACCAAACTTCAATTGGGGATCTCAATCAGTATATGTTTCCAATCAATTTTAGCATTAAAGTTTCTAAGATATAATTAGAACTGCGATAAAATGAAGAGAGTCCTATGTGAAACACTTTTGCCCGCGTTTCTATTTAGCAAAAAATAACCAAATCACCTAAGTTAATGTTGACTTCAAAGATACCCAATGAAAAGGTATCTAATAAACTGCATGCTCTCCTTCTCCAAATAAAATAAAATACATGAGAAATTACTCACTGTTATTGGAATGAAGTGTTGAGATATGTAACAATTTGGCAATGATGATAGCACTCATATTAGACTTTTTGGTTGTTAGAGGAGTCATATCTGAGCCTATAGGCTATTTGTGCAATTAGGCTGATTTTGTAATTTGTTTATATACTCTGTAAATAGGTCAATTGTGTAAATAGGCTACTATTGTAATTAGGCTATGTCATGTAAATAGGCTATTATTGTAAGGGGTCATTTTGATATAGGGGTAGGGGTCATTTGTCTGAGACAGCGGGTCATTTTTCTGATTGAAAGACTTTGAGTCTTCTTCGAGACTCCTCGATGCTCTCCCTTCTCTCTACTTTCTCTCTCTAAATTTCTTCCGATATTCTGTATGTTTTCATGGTATCAGAGCTGGTACAATGATCTGGTGATGTTATCGTGTGAATCAATAGTTCATCTGAACTATTTTTTGAACAAAATTTGGGATTTTTCTGAGATCGAAAAGATCGATGATGGTTTCAACCATGTTAGGGTTCTTCGGTCCCTTTACCTTCACGATCTACGTTTGTTCCTTCTGTATTGAACGGTTCAATCGTTTATTGTGAGTTTTTCGGAGATTTTGCGGTGAGTTTCAACCTCTAGGGTTTTCTGGTGGTCAAATCGAGTGTTTGATTACCATCCGGTGGTTTGATACTTACTTTGCTGAGGTTCTGGTCATCATCGGTGGTGCTGTGACATCTTTGTCGACGTTTGTGGTAAAGTTTTGACGGTTACACTACCTAGGGTTTTGCCTTTTGACGGTTACACTACCTAGGGTTTTGCCTATTGTTAAAGGCCGATCTTCCGGTTGCGAAGAAGGACGGTAACCTCGTTCCTATTCTCTGGTTGTGATTCCTTGTCTGTATATGTGACTGTTTGATTCTATTTGTGAATAGATCCTTTGACTTGAGAATATTGACTGTGTAGACTGTGAATATTGTTTGGTGATATTTTTTTCAAAAGATTTGATTCATTTGTTAAGCATGGCTGCTAACATGAATGCTGGTGGTTCTGGTGCTAACTCTGGTCCTATTGACCCTTCCAATCCATTATTTGTGCATTCTTCTGATGTTCCTGGTGCATGTTTAGTCCCCACTCCTTTCTCAGGAAGTGGTTATGGAGGATGGAAGCGTAAAATGACTATGGCTTTATCTGCTAAAAATAAAATCTGTTTCATTGATGGTTCCTTTTCCAGACCTAGTAATAATGTGAGTTTGCAGAGGTTGTGGGATAGATGTAACATGCTTGTTATGTCATGGTTAACTTCTTCTGTGTCATCCCAAATAGCTGACAGTGTTCAATACTCTGACACTGCACAAAGCATGTGGTCTCAACTTGAGAAGAGATATGGTACCCCTAACAAAACCAAAATTTTTGAACTAAAGCGAGAACTCTCCCAAACTTCCCAGGGTTCCCTTGATGTAGCCTCATACTTTAATAAACTCAAGAGTTTATGGGATGAGTTGGGGACAATGGTCCCAAACCATGGGCAGAAGTGCACTTGTGCTGCTAAGAATGGTATCATTGAGGAAGATGATGAGAACAAGATTTATCAGTTCCTTATGGGACTAAATGAGACATATTTGGGTGTAAGAAGCAATTTGTTAATGATACAGCACTTTCCTTCCCTTGACAGTGTTTATAATATTGTGTTGAATGATGAAAAGCAAAGACAGGTCAAGTCCATTTCCCATATGAGCCCAGACTCAATGTCTTTTAATGCTCACACTGATAGGCCCCCTGCTGGGTCCAACCAAGGGAAATTGTCTGGTTCTAACTTCAGACCTAAAGTCAATTTTGAGCAAAACAGAGGAAACTTATTTTGTAGATATTGCAAGAAGTCTGGACACTTAATTGATAAGTGTTTCAAACTCCATGGTTTTCCTCAAAGCAATTCTTACATCAAGGGAAGGAAATCTGCTGCTCATCTTTCCACTAGTACTGATTGTGTGTCTGTTGATCCAGGAAATTCAAGTGTGTCTGCTCCTCTAGGGGATCCTATTGCCAGTCAACCTGTGATACCAGGGTTGAGCAGACAACAATGTGATCAGATTGTGAGCTTGATTCAACAGACACTTTCAACCAGTGATCAAGCTTCTTCTTCCATGAGTTCTGCTAATTTTGCTGGTACTTTCATGTCTGAGAGTCTTGTTTCTGATTCCAAGTTATGCATGCTTACACACATAAATTCTGCTACCTGGATCATTGATTCAGGAGCTTCCAATCACATGACTTATGATAAAAATCTATTGTTTGACATTATACCCCTAACTGTACCTTACCTTGTTTCACTTCCTAATGGCTATAAGGTAAAAGTTACTTGTACAGGATCATTTGCATTGACTCCTTCCCTCACTCTTCATAATGTGCTTCTAGTTCCTTCTTTCAAACATAATTTGATCTCTGTTCATAAGTTGATGAAACAATTGAATTGTTTAGTCTTTGTGAGAAGGCACGGGAGAAGAATATATAATTGATATGTAAACATGATACAATGAGCCCTATATATAATACACATAACCTAGCCTACTCCTAATACAGTTTAGACTAGACTTCTAATACACTTAGACTTCTAACACTCCCCCTCAAGCTGGTGCATATAAATCATATGTACCGAGCTTGTTACATATGTAGTTAATACGAGGACCAGTGAGGGACTTGGTGAAAATGTCTGCAAGCTGATCATTTGACTTTACAAACTTTGTAGCAATATCTCCCGAGAGTATCTTTTCTCTGATAAAGTGACAGTCAATCTCAATGTGCTTAGTTCTCTCATGGAACACTGGATTTGACGCAATATGAAGAGCTGCTTGATTATCACACACAAGTCCCATCTGACTAACATCACCAAATTTCAGCTCTTTGAGCAACTGTTTGACCCAAACAAGCTCACATGTCGCCATAGCCATTGCTCGATATTCTGCTTCTGCACTAGACCGAGCAACCACATTCTGTTTCTTGCTTTTCCAAGATACCAAATTTCCTCCTACTAAGACACAATATCCAGAAGTAGAACGTCTGTCAGAAGGCGATCCTGCCCAATCAGCATCGGAGTATCCAATAATCTGCTCATGGCCTCGATCCTCAAACAATAAACCTTTACCTGGAGTTGATTTTATATACCGAAGAATGCGAACAACTGCATCCCAATGACTATCACATGGCGAACCCATAAACTGGCTCACAACACTCACAGGAAAGGAAATGTCAGGTCTTGTCACTGTAAGATAATTTAGTTTACCAACTAACCGCCTATATCTTTCAGGATCGTTAAGAGGCTCCCCCTGTCCTGGAAGAAGTTTAGAATTCGGATCCATTGGAGTGTCAACAGGTTTACAACCTGTCATTCCTGTCTCCTCAAGAATATCTAAGGCATACTTCCGTTGTGAGATCACAATACCAGAGCTAGACTGTGCAACCTCAATACCCAGAAAATACTTTAGCGTGCCCAGATCCTTAGTCTGAAAGTGTTGAAAGAGATGTTGCTTCAATTTAGTAATACCATCCTGGTCATTGCCGGTAATAACGATGTCGTCAACATAGACCACTAGATAAATACAGAGACGTGAATCAGAATGCCGATAGAATACAGAGTGATCAGCTTCACTCCGAGTCATGCCAAAGTCCTGGATAACAGTGCTAAACTTACCAAACCAGGCTCGAGGAGACTGCTTTAGACCATAAAGTGACCGACGCAAGCGACATACAAGGCCACGAGACTCCCCCTGAGCAACAAACCCAGGTAGTTGCTCCATATAAACTTCATCCTCAAGGTCACCGTGTAAAAATGCATTTTTAATGTCCAGCTGATACAGGGGCCAATGGCGAACAGCAGCCATAGAGAGAAAAAGGCGGACTGATGCTATCTTAGCCACTGGAGAGAAGGTATCACTGTAATCAAGCCCAAATATCTGAGTATACCCCTTGGCCACAAGACGAGCCTTAAGACGATCAACCTTACCATCTGGACCAACCTTGACTGCATACACCCAACGACAACCAACAGTAGATTTATCCGAAGGAAGAGGGACGAGCTCCCAAGTACCACTCGCATGTAAAGCAGACATCTCGTCAGTCATAGCCTGTCGCCACCCTGGATGAGACAATGCTTCACCTGTAGACTTAGGGAGGGCAACAGAGGACAAAGAAGATAGAAAAGCATAATAGGGTGATGACAAACGATGATAACTTAAACCAATATAATGGGGATTAGGATTAAGGGTGGTCCGTATACCTTTCCGAAGTGCAATCGGAAGAGACAAGTCCGCAGTAGGAGCAGGGTCAGGTGCAGGAAGTGAATCAGCCGGGCCGGATGCTGGGCGAGGACGACGATGATATGTCAAGAGTGGAGTGTCTTGTGCATGGAGTCTAGGAGGAGCCACAGTAGGTGGTCCAACGTTCGGAATGGGTAAGACTTCTGTAGCGGAAGGTGAAGGAGGAGATATAGACTCCCTAAAGGCCGGTATAGGTAAAACTTCAGATATAGCCAGATGGTCAGAATGGTCAGAAGAGGTAAAGAAAGGCTTAGACTCAAAAAATGTGACATCGGCTGACATAAGGTACCTACGAATATCAGGTGAATAACAACGATAGCCCTTCTGAACACGAGAATAACCAAGGAAGACACACTTGAGAGCACGAGGAGCTAACTTATCTTTCCCAGGAGCTAAGTTATGAACGAAACAAGTGCTCCCAAACACACGAGGGGGGACAGAGTATAAGGGTGACTGAGGAAACAATACCTCATGCGGAATTTGATTTTGGATGGGAGATGAAGGCATCCGATTAACCAAATAACAAGATGTGAGAACTGCATCGCCCCAAAAACGCAGCGGAACATGAGATGCAATGAGAAGTGTGCGAGCAGTCTCAATAATGTGCCTATTCTTTCTTTCTGCAACCCCATTTTGTTGAGGGGTATAAGGACAAGAGGTCTGATGAATAATTCCATGAGAGGACATAAATTGCTGAAATTGAGAGGACAAATATTCTAAGGCATTATCACTGCGAAGGGTGCGAATAGAAACACCAAATTGATTTTTAATTTCAGCACAAAAATTTTGGAATATAGAAAACAACTCAGAACGATCTTTCATTAAGAAAATCCAAGTACATCTTGAATGATCATCAATGAAACTAACAAAATAACGAAATCCTAAGGTTGAACATACTCTACTAGGACCCCATATATCCGAATGAACTAAAGAAAAAACAGACTCTGCACGACTCTCAATACTACGAGGAAAGGAGGCGCGGGTATGTTTCCCGAGCTGACATGACTCACACTCTAATATGGATAAACTGGACAAACGAGGCACCATCTTCTGAAGTTTGGACAAGCTAGGATGTCCTCAACGACTGTGAAGTAGGTCTGGAGGATCTGCAGCTAGACAGGCCTTAGAGGATGTTAGGGAGTTAAGGTAGTAGAGTCCGTCTGATTCAAGTCCTGTTCCAATCGTCTGTCCCGTACTGCGGTCCTGCATAATAAAAGAGTCATCAATAAAGTATATTCCACAATGGAGGGCACGAGTCAAACGACTCACAGATGCAAGATTAAAAGGACAGCCAGGGACATAAAGGACGGAATCTAGAGTGACAGAGGGTAGAGGAGTTGCTTGTCCAACTCCTTTTGCTTTAGTTTGAGACCCATTAGCTAAGGTAACGTTGGGAAGAAACTGTGAATACGTAATATCTGACAAAAGGGATTTATTACCAGAGATATGATCAGAAGCAGCTGAGTCCACCACCCATTGTTCAAGAGGACTAGACTGGGAAACACAAGCAAAAGAATTACCAGCAACAGAAGTATCAGGCTGAGCAACAGTGGCTACTTGTGGAGACGTCTGCTTACTTGCTCGATATTTAAGGAACTCATTATACTCCCTTTCAGATACAGAAAATCCCTGGTTACCTATAGGCTCGGTCTGAGCAACATAAGCATTTTTTGTTGGTCGACCATGTAAAGAATGGCACACATCACGAGTGTGACCAAGTTTATAACAATAAGAACACTTGGGTCTAGATCTTCCAAAACGACCTCCTCCTCGTCTATACTCCATAGTATGAGAAGCCCGATTGTCCACGGATTGGGAGACGAGGATAGATGAATCAAGTGTCTGTGATGAGCTCACTGGGTGACTTGGTGCTGCAGCAAGGCGAAGTAAGCGAGAAAATAATTCATCAACTGTGGGGACAGTCGGACTAGCCAAAATCTGATCGCGTACTGAGTCAAGATCATTAGGAAGCCCAGCAAGAGTAAGAACTAGAAACAGCTTTTGTCGTTGCTCTTGCTGCTTTGCAACGCTAGCAGAAACTGGCATCAACGTCTCAAATTCCTCCATAACTGCCTGCACTTGACCCAAGTAAGTAGACATATCCAATTCCTGTTTCTTCAAATTTGTCATCCGCGATATCACGTCATAGAAACGAGATATGTCATTAGTGTATAAAGTACGAGCCTTTTCCCAAACCAAATAACATTTTTGGAATGGACGAAACAAGGGCATCAACTTGGAATCAATAGATCGCCACAAAATACTGCATAACTGAGCATCAATCTTCTCCCAATGTGCTTTGGCTTTTGCATCTCCGTCACCAGACTCTTTGGTTAGATGATCCTGAACACCTTGGCCTTTACACCACAACTCGACAGACGAAGCCCAAGCTAGGTAGTTTGGACCTCCCATTAAAGGTTCTGAGGTAATCATAATACCGGAACTGCCAGAACCCTGGTTTTTAGGCCCGAAAGCATCTAGTCCCAAAGACATCGTTGAATTATCAACTGAAAACTCGCTGAAACTGAACAGAGGACTGAAAACTGGTGCTACCGGAAAACAGGAACACTGTAGCTGCCGGAAAGGCACTGTAGCTGCCGGAAAAGCACTGTAGCTGCCGGAAAAATTCAAAGTTGTCGGAATTGAAAAGTAAAAATATGGATAGGCTCGGAATTCAAGTAGGAGCAAACTGTCCTGAAGAAATATTGGCCGGAAAGTACTGTAGCTGCCGGAAAAATCACTGTAGGTCGCCGGAAAAAATCAAAGTTGTCGGAATCGAACAAAAAGTGGATGGGTAGGGTCGGAATTATATTCCGACTAAACTGTCCTTCTGGAGCGATCGGAAAAAATGGCCGGAAAGGCTCTCACGCGCCGGCGCGTGGGCTTCACGCGCCGAAGGTCCTGCCGCGCGTGGGGGCGCGTGAAGCGTCGGTTTCCGGTGATTTTTTCTGGGGTTGGTCGGAATTCTCTCCCAAACCTCGTGGTGGTCTCGGATTTTGCACAGCACCAACAGAAAAGGTAGTTTAGGTTACGGACAGCCTGTTAAGTCGCCGGAAAATTGCACGGCGACGAGGTCTTCTTCCCGGAAATAGCTGGAATGACGCACAGCTATACTATTCTCACCAAAGCTCTGATACCATGTGAGAAGGCACGGGAGAAGAATATATAATTGATATGTAAACATGATACAATGAGCCCTATATATAATACACATAACCTAGCCTACTCCTAATACAGTTTAGACTAGACTTCTAATACACTTAGACTTCTAACAGTCTTGTTTACACCAACCTCATGCCTTCTTTACCTGTTACAGGACCTTTCTCTGAAGAGGCTTCTGGATCTTGGTAAAGAGGAGGCTGGCTTGTACAAGTACTCTTGGTCACCCTCTTCCTCTTCTGCCTCTTCCAAGCCTTCTTCTCTTGAGCATAGTGACTCAGATGTTTGTAATGATGATATTGTTTCTGATAACAAACATTTTAGCTCAGTTATTCAATCTTCCAGTTGTAATAATGCTGTTCCTGCTGATATGAACTATATTTGGCATTTGAGATTAGCACATACATCTTTTGCTAATATGAAACATGTTTCTAATTTGCCTTTTTCTATTGCTGCTAAACAACCTTTCCCTTGCTCAATTTGCCCTATGGCTAAACAAACCAGATTGCCCTTCCCTGACAGTAGCATTAGCACTACCAAACCATTCCAACTTATTCATGTGGATACTTGGGGTCCTTACCATACCCCTACATCCCTTGGTAGCAAGTATTTCCTCACCATAGTTGATGACTTTTCTAGAGCTACCTGGACACATCTAATGGGTTCTAAAAGTAATGCATTCCCTCTACTACAATCCTTCATTTCCTATGTTCAAACTCAATTTAATTCCCTGGTCAAGGTTGTCAGGAGTGACAATGCCCTGGAACTGGGTTCCAGTGCTGAAGGGATTTCCTATTTTAGTAAACTTGGGATTGTGCATCAAACAACTTGCCCTCATTCTCCTCAACAGAATGGGGTTGTTGAGAGAAAGCACAGGTCTTTACTTGAAACTTGTAGAGCCCTTCTCTTTCAGTCTGGTTTGCCTATTTCTTTTTGGGGTGATTGTCTGTTAACTGCAACATACATCATTAATAGACTGCCATCCAGGGTGCTTCATTACAAATCTCCTCATGAATTATTACATGGTTCTCCCCCTTCCTATTCTCATCTGAGAGTTTTTGGCTGTTTGGCTTATGCTGCTGTGCCTATCCCTCATAGGGATAAGCTGAAATCCAGAGCTCATTCCTGTGTTTTCCTTGGTTATCCCTTTGGTAAGAAAGGTTATAAACTTTATGACTTGAATTCCAAGAAATGCTTTGTTTCTAGGGATGTTGTTTTTCATGAAACTCACTTTCCATTCAAGTCTCCTCCTCCCTCTTCTCCTTCTCCTCCACCTGTTCCCTTTTCTGATGACATTCTCCCTCAATCTTTCAACCTACCATCTTCCAATGAATCTTCTCCTTCTTCTCCTCTTCACCCTTCTCCTGATTCTCCAGTGTCTATTCCTTCTCCTCTTTTCAATCATGACATCTCCCCTCCTACATTGCCTGTCTCCCAGCCTGTTTCCTTGCCCAGAAAGTCCACCAGATCACATCTCCCTCCTTCTTACCTCAAAGACTATGTTTGCCAACTTCCAGCCTTTTCTGGATCCTCTTCCTCTCACTTGGAATCTGAACCTATGTTTTACTCTCAAGCTGCCTCTGTACCAGCTTGGCAGGATGCTATGAGGAAGGAATTTGATGCATTGGATGCTAACCACACTTGGGACATTGTGCATCTTCCTCCAGGTAAGAAACCTATTGGCTGTAAGTGGGTTTACAAGATCAAATATAAATCTGATGGCTCTATTGAAAGATACAAAGCAAGGTTGATTATTAGGGGTGACACACAGGTTGAAGGTGTGGACTTTACAGACACTTTTTCTCCTGTTGTAAAGATGACTTCAGTCAAGTGTCTCATTGCAGTGGCTGTTAAAAATCACTGGCCATTGTTCCAACTGGATGTTAACAATGCCTTTCTTCATGCTGATTTGGATGAGGAAGTGTATATGAAACTTCCTCCAGGTTTGGTGGTGTCTGATCCTTCTTCTACTTCTTCTCCTACTTCTTCTTCTACTTCTTCTTCTTCTTCTTCTTCTCTACCTCTGGTCTGTAAACTAAAGAAGTCTTTGTATGGGCTCAGGCAGGCCTCCAGGCAGTGGTATGCTAAGCTGTCCTCTGCCCTTCATTCTAGAGGTTACAGGCATTCTTTGAATGATTATTCACTGTTCTTGAAAGGTAATCCTGATTCCCTTGTTGTGGTGGCTGTGTATGTGGATGATATAATTGTTACTGGGGTTGACTGTGATGAGATTGCAGGCTTAAAAGCCTTCTTGGATGATACTTTCAAGATCAAGGATTTGGGGTCATTGCATTATTTCTTGGGTCTTGAGGTTAAACAAATCCCTGGTGGGATTCATCTGAATCAGCATAAATATGTTCATGATTTGTTGCATCATTTCGACTGTGTATCTGTTTCCCCTGTTGTATCCCCTCTGGACATTTCTTTAAAATTACATGCTGATTCTGGTGATCTTTTACCCGCTCCTGATCAGTTCAGGAGTCTTGTTGGCAAATTATTGTTTTTAACCCATACTAGACCTGATATATGCTTTGCCGTGCAACATCTGAGTCAGTATCTCAAATCCCCAAGGGTTCCCCATATGTCTGCTGCTATGCATGTTTTGAGGTATCTTAAGGGCACTTCCTCTTTGGGTCTATTTTACTCTGATGTTGCTGACTTCTCTTTGTCTGGGTACTCTGATAGTGATTGGGCAGCTTGTCCCGACACTCGCCGCTCTGTTACTGGTTTTTGTGTATTGTTAGGTGGCAGCTTGGTAAGTTGGAAGTCAAAGAAACAACCTGTTGTCTCTCTTTCTTCAGCTGAAGCTGAGTATAGGGCTTTAAGCAAGGTTACTGCTGAACTCACTTGGTTATCTCGTTTGCTTGCTGATCTTGGGGTATCTGTTTCATCTCCTATTTCTGTGTTTTGTGATAGTCAAGCTGCTGTACACATTGCTAATAATCCAGTTTTCCATGAGCGTACTAAGCATATTGAGGTGGATTGTCATTACGTTCGTACTTTGATACGCAATGGTTTTCTAACACTTTCCCATGTTTCCACTTCTCAACAGTTGGCTGATCCGTTGACGAAAGCTTTATCCGGGACTGCTCTTTCTCCTATTTTGTCCAAGTTAAAGGTGGTTTCCCCCCTTCAATTTGAGGGGGGGTGTTGAGATATGTAACAATTTGGCAATGATGATAGCACTCATATTAGACTTTTTGGTTGTTAGAGGAGTCATATCTGAGCCTATAGGCTATTTGTGCAATTAGGCTGATTTTGTAATTTGTTTATATACTCTATAAATAGGTCAATTGTGTAAATAGGCTACTATTGTAATTAGGCTATGTCATGTAAATAGGCTATTATTGTAAGGGGTCATTTTGATATAGGGGTAGGGGTCATTTGTCTGAGACAGCAGGTCATTTTTCTGATTGAAAGACTTTGAGTCTTCTTCGAGACTACTCGATGCTCTCCCTTCTCTCTACTTTCTCTCTCTAAATTTCTTCCGATATTCTGTATGTTTTCATGAAGTGGACCGAAAGATTATAAAATTAAAGTAGAACTGATTAGAAATGAGTGATATTCCGACCCCAACTAGGTTAGGGTTGAGACATGGTGAGGGTTGATATCCTTTCGCCGCTTACATTTCAGTTTCAAAATTACCACTGTGGAAATTAGAAAACTGAACTAGGATATTCGAACTGTCCTATATGTTTTAACTCTTGGTCTTGGAATCTTTCATAAATAAAATTCTTTGTTTCCCACCATAAATAGAAAACACATCAAGCATTGAACAGTGTGGCTCATAAACTTTACTTCTAAATAAGAACAATCAATCAATTAATTACGCTGCCAAACTAATTGGTATAAACTATATAAATCCCCCACATCAATGCTGCTCTATTCAGTCATCTCTAATAAGAACAAGTACTCAAAAACCAGCATATAACAACATTCCACATAGCTTCATTTCTAGAAAAGAATAATAACCAGAAAAACTGCACTTTAATTCAAACTAGCTAGAGTCAACTCTATGATTTCTCCACGGGGCGGATCCAGCGTAGCCGTGCCGGTTCAATTGAACCCGGTACTTTTGGTGCAGATTATAAATTTATCGGTAAAAATTATCTAAAATACAAATAAATAGTAGATACGCACACATAACTTTGACAATATAATTGGTTTAATACTAAAAAATTTAGAGGTTGGACCCATAAAATTTGAGTCCGCCTCTGGATTTGTGCACATAAATTCTCTCTATTCAGACGTTTTTAAACAAGAACAAACAAAAATATTTCAAATGTATTATTTCACATCATACAACTATCAGATTAAGAAAAAAAACAAATTTCACCATTTAATCCTTTTTTAATAAGTACGTTTAATCCGATTTTCATCCCTAAGCTCGACACTTGGCATTGGCTAAGCTCGTCTATACGGAAAACAATACCAGGTAACAACGACCAGTAGATTTTAAGCTCAATTACATGCCACGAGTTCCTAAATCATATAAAGTACACCAAAGCGTTTGGTAAGCTCAATTTCAGCTTAAGGAAGGATCAAAATGCCCAAATAATCAATAATCCAACACAGAAAAGCGGTTAAATCTATCAGTAAAATCAAATAAATTTGAATATTAGAAAATCGACATGAGACTTACAGCGACTATATCAGAGTCGCACCACGGAATTTGATCTCCGCCGGTAAAGAAATCGCCGATCGATTCGAAGAATTTTCCAATCTTTGCATCCATTTTTCTGTCTACTTGTACGTCGTGCTATTGATTTTGTACGAAAGGGGAGGGGGACGTTAGCTAAATATGGAAGTTTCAGTGACCAGAAATGCAGCTTCCTCGTTAAGTTTCTTTGCTTGCAAACTAAGAGAGAGGAAAACGTGTGTGAATTTTCCTTTCTTGTTATGAAATAATATAAAGACAAGAACAATAATGCAAGAACAAGAGCAATAGAGAGAATAGAGAGAGAGAAGTATTCTTATTGATACTTAGAGATTGTTAGGGATATATTACAATGGTAGAAGGCCCCTTTATTTATAGGGAGTGGGATGATTTAGCTACCAATAATAGGACTCTAGAATCTCTCTCACCTTAAATAGAAGTGTAAAATCTCTCTATTTATAACACTCCCCCTTGAATGTCTATTCAATGATGTGCCTCGTTAAAACCTTAAAACAAAACCCAATGGGAAAAATTAACGTAAGGAAAAAGAGTACACATGTTTGAATATGCGCCTATTGGTTGCCTCATTAAAAACCTCGCAAGGAAAACCCGGTGGGACAAAACCTTGTAAGGGAAAAAGAGTGCAACGCGCATTAACTCCCCCTGATAAGAACATCAATTTATGTCCTTAAGTCTTCGCATCCCGATCTTGTGAACTAGCTTCTTGAAGGTTGACTTTGGTAGAGATTTTGTGAACAAATCAGCCATATTATCGCTTGAACGAATCTGTTGAACATTGATATCACCATTCTTTTGAAGATCATGTGTGAAGAATAACTTTGGTGAAATATGCTTCGTTCTATCTCCTTTTATGAATCCTCCCTTCAATTGAGCTATACATGCTGCATTGTCTTCATACAAAGTTGTGGGTAGTTTATCACACTTCAAACCACATTTGTCTTGGATATGATGTATTATAGACCTCAACCACACACACTCCCGACTTGCTTCATGAATAGCAATTATCTCGGCATGATTAGATGAAGTAGCCACAATTGATTGCTTAGTCGATCGCCAAGATATGGCGGTTTCTCCACAGGTAAACACATAACCCGTTTGAGATCGAGCCTTGTGTGGGTCGGACAAATATCCAGCATCAGCATAACCAACAAGATCCGGGCTGCAATTTTTGCCATAAAATAAGCCCATATCGGTAGTTCCCTTTAGGTACCGCAATATGTGTTTGATCCCATTCCAATGTCTCCTCGTAGGAGCCGAGCTAAATCTTGCTAAGACATTAACTGAAAAGGATATGTCAGGCCTTGTAGTATTTGCAAGATACATTAGTGGCCAATTGCACTAAGATATGGTACTTCAGGACCAAGTAGCTCTTCATTCCTTTCTTGTGGTCGGAATGGATCTTTGTTCACATCAAGTGATCGAACAACCATCGGTGTACTTAAATGATGTGCTTCATCCATGTAAAATCGTTTCAGTACCTTTTCTGTATAGGTAGATTGATGAACAAAAATTCCGTTTGCCAAATATTCAATTTGCAAACCAAGACATAGTTTAGTCTTTCCGAGATCTTTCATCTCGAATTCATCCTTTAGATAATCAATTGCCTTTTGGAGTTCTACAGGGGTTCCAATAAGGTTTATGTCATCGACATATACGGCAAGTACAACAAATCCCGATGTTGTTTTCTTTATAAAAACACACGGGCAAATGGCGTCATTTATATAGCCTTCTTTTAACAAGTACTCACTAAGACGATTATACCACATTCGTCCAGATTGCTTTAGACCATACAAGGATCTTTGCAATTTAATTGAGAACATTTCCCGAGATTTTGAATTATGCGCGTTTGGCATCTTGAGTCCATCGGGAATTTTCATGTATATCTCATTATCAAGTGAGCCATAAAGATAGGCAGTAACCACATCCATTAAGTGCATGTCAAGCTTTTCATGGACAGCAAAACTTATGAGATAACGAAAGGTTATCGCATCCATTACAGGCGAATATGTCTCTTCATAATCGACACCAGGCCTTTGAGAAAAACCTTGTGCAACAAGGCGTGCCTTATATCTTTGTACCTCGTTTTTCTCATTTCTTTTGCGTACAAAGACCCATTTATAGCCGACAGGCTTAACACCATTAGGTGTTTCAACTATAGGGCCAAAAACTTCACGTTTTGCCAGCGAATTCAATTCTGATTGAATTGCTTCTTGCCACTTTGGCCAATCCTGTCTTTTTCGACATTCTTCAACAGATTGAGGTTCGAGATCCTCACATTCTTGCATAATGCTAGATGCGACATTATAAGCAAAGGCATTATCCACCACAATATCCACTCGATTAATATTTGCCTCAATATTAATTGGATTTAGGGATAGTTCCGTATTTTCCAGAGTCTCGGGCTCAATGGATTCTTCATGAATCTCAGAATTTGTTAAATCATGAATTTCCTCATGAGATTCTTTCGTGGTGTCATTTTGATCATTCTTTTTCCTCTTTCTAGGATTTCGATCTTTGGAACCTAATGGTCTGCCACGCTTCAGGCGTGCATTTGACTCATTGGATATGACATTAGATGATTGTCCAACAGGGACATCAATACGGATTGGAACATTTTTCGCGGGAATGTGGGATTTCGTTATCCTCTTCAAGTCCGTAAATGCGTCAGGCATTTGATTTGCTATTCTTTGCAAATGGATAATCTTTTGTACCTCTCTTTCACAAATAGAAGTATGTGAATCAAGATGAGATAATGATGCATTTTTCACAAAATTTCCCGTTTGGTTTCACCAACTTCTCCCCCTAATTTTGGGAAAAGTGTCTCATCGAATCGACAGTCTGCAAATCGTGCAGTAAACACGTCGCATGTCAATGTTTCGAGGTAGCGAATGATGGAGGGCGATTCAAACCCAACATATATTCCTAACCTTCTTTGCGGACCCATTTTGGTGCGGGATGGCGGTGCTATAGGCACATATACTGCGCATCAAAAAATTCTTAAATGGGATATATTGGGTTCATGACCCAAAACCAATTGCAACGGGGAATACTTGTGGTAATTCGTCGGTCTGAGACGAATTAGCATTGATGCATGTAAGATGGCGTGACCCCATACCGAAGTGGGCAGCCTCGTTCTCATAAGTAATGGCCTTGCAATCAACTGCAGGCGTTTAATTAACGATTCTGCAAGACCGTTTTGAGTGTGAACATGAGTTACAGAATGTTCAACTTTTATCCCGATTGATAAGAAATAATCATTAAATGCTTGGGATGTAAACTCAGCAGCATTATCCAGTCTAATGGACTTGATTGGATTATCTAGTCGAATTATTTGTGCCATTAATTTCGCAAACGCAAGGTTGCGTGATGACAACAGGCACACATGAGACCATCTACAGGATGCGTCTATCAAGACCATGAAATACCTAAACGACCCACTAGGTGGGTGAATAGGTCCAGAAATGTCCCCTTGTATACGTTCCAGAAACGTGGGTGACTCAGTCCCAACCTTTGTTGGTGATGGCCTGATAATCAACTTGCCTTGATAACACGAAGTGCAAGGATATTCATTATTCGAAAGAATTTTGAAATTCTTTAACAGATGCCTATATGAGCTTTCTATAATCCGTCTCATCATGACCGATCGTGGGTGTCCCAATCGATCATGCCAAAGTACAAAGGTATTGGAATCAGTAACCCTTTGGTTTACTGTTGAATGTGCCTCAATTGCACTAATTCTTGTCCAATACTGGCCACAAGATAAAGACGGGAATTTCTCAATAACCCTCTTTTGGCCGGAGACATTCTTTGTGATGACGAGATATTCAAGATTATCTTCATCCATTGTCTCAATATGATAGCCATTCCGGCGTACATCTTTAAAACTCAACAAGTTTCTCTTAGACTTGGAGGAGAACATTGCATTCTCTATGATTAAAGTCGTACCTTTGGGCAGAGTTACAATTGCTCTTCCGGAGCCTTCAATCAATTTACTACTTCCAGAGATTGTAGTAACGTTTGCCTTACACATATTTAGTTGAGAGAAATATTTCTTTTCTTTGAGTATTGTATGTGTAGTACATGAATCAACTAGGCAAATACTTTTACAGTTGGACGTTGATCCAAGTTCGCTTTGTGAGATATCCATATTTGCTATCCCATAGTTTGACATACAAAAGAGATACACGAACATAAGAATAAACAAGTTCAATTCGTTTGTGTCACATAATATTTTCAAAATCTGCTGCTAACAGTTGACTAACAAAATCAGATATGTTATCCATAATTGATTACTATGCAGCTTGAAAATTTTCAGTTTTAAGCATTTTTCACACACAATCGATTGTTTAACATTGACAATCGATTGTTTATTAATTTTGAAAAATTCCGGATCACACTGTCTAACGACAATCGATTGTTAGACATAGACAATCGATTGTGGATGATTTTTGAAAAATTCCAGATTACACTGTCTAACGACAATCGATTGTTAGACATAGACAATCGATTGTGGATGATATTTGAAAAATTCCAGATTACACTGTCTAACGACAATCGATTGTTAGACATAGACAATCGATTGTGGATGATTTTTGAAAAATTCCAGATTACACTGTCTGACGACAATCAATTGTTAGACATAGACAATCGATTGTCGATCAATTGTTTTTCAGCTTTAATGCGAAAATATTATATAATCGACTAGTTTTTCAGGCTAGTCGATTACCCCTACTGGAAAATAAAAATATCATTGATATTTGAGCATATTGAAGACATTCTAAAGAACTATTGCTAACATTGCATCATGAACTAACTAATACGAGCTAATACTAATGACTATTAGTTTATTCACTAACTAATACAAATAAGTAGAACAAAATCAAATAACTCCATCTTCTTTCATCACGGACCCATCACCGATTAGGTGGTCTATTTTCCCATCGGGTTGCTCAAAGAAGTCTACCACATCCAGGTGGGTGATGTCCAAGTTGTCGTCATAGACAAAATTTGTTTCAGGGCCTTTACTCTTTCGAGATGCTTGATAAAGGTCAACCAAGTGTCTTGGTATACGGCAAGTCTTTGACCAGTGCCCTTTCCCACCGCAACTATATCATATAGTTTCTGAACCATTTGCCTTAGGATCTTCATGATCCCGTTTCTGCTTTCGGCGGTTATCTCTCCTTGGGGGTTGACGGACTTCATTGGAATTTCTTCCTTGTCTACGTCCCTGGCTATGACCCCGTTTACGACCATGACCATGGCCCTTTTCATGTTTGGCATAATGAGAGTGCACCTTATCTGCTTCAGGAAGTGGTGTAGACCCAGTGGGTCGATTTTCGTGATTTCTCATGAGCAGGTCATTATTTCGCTCAGCCACTAGTAGAAGAGAAATCAGTTCAGAGTACTTTGTAAAGCCTTTCTCTCTGTACTGTTATTGCAGTACCATATTGGAGGCATGAAACGTTGTAAACGTTTTCTCAAGCATATCATAATCGGAGATTTTATCTCTACATAGCTTCAATTTAGAAGTAATTCTGAACATTGCAGAATTATATTCAGAAACGAACTTAAAGTCCTGGAGCGTCAGATGAGCCCAATCATATCGTGCTTGTGGCAGAGTGACCAACTTCAGGTTGTCCTATCTTTCCTTTAAGCCGTTTCACAAGATGAGTGGATCCTTGACGGTGAGATATTCAATCTTCAAACCTTCATCAAGGTGATGGCGCAAGAAAATCAAGGCCTTCGCACAGTCTTGGGTGGATGCTTTTTCTCTATCTTTAATGGTGTCTCCGAGACCCATAGCATCTAAGTGGATTTCAGTATCCAACACCCATGTCATATAGTTCTTGCCCGAAATTTCAAGGGCAACGAACTTTCTTTTTGTAATGTCAGACATAATCGAAAATTAAATTAGGAAGAGGGAAATACCTTAGATTTTTCGAGAATGGTTCTTGAGACGGTAGAGTCTCGTGCTGATAACGTGTTATGAAATAATATAAAGACAAGAACAATAATGCAAGAACAAGAGCAATAGAGAGAATAGAGAGAGAGAAGTATTCTTATTGATACTTAGAGATTGTTAGGGATGTATTACAATGGTAGAAGACCCCTTTATTTATAGGGAGTGGGATGATTTAGCTACCAATAATAGGACTCTAGAATCTCTCTAATTAAAGACATTCACCTTAAATAGAAGTGTAAAATCTCTCTATTTATAACATTTCTATTGTTTTGATGGTGGTATTTTTAGAAAATTGATGTGTCGTATTTTCCATTTTGTAGTCACATAATTAACTACTATTAGTAAAAAACATATAATTAACTAAGATTTATTTTACATTAAAATATGTCATAAATTATATTTGATATAAATTACTTTTTTAGGACAAAATAAGAAGTTTATAATATACTTGTAAACAAAAGATTATCATTTTTTAATTGATTGAATAGAAGCATGTCATAATAATAAATAACAGACGATTACTATATAAAGAAGGGAAAAAAGTATCTATCTCGTAAAATAATTTTATAACAACAATAACATAATTGATGTTTATAAGTAAAATTTAAGGAATATAATATATATGTAGACTTTATGTTAAGATTATGATTCCTACTAAAGACAATAACCTTCATATTGAACAATTCGGAATTAAACTACATGAGCGGAAGCTAACCTGAATCCATGTGTGGAATTTGTTGAACCTCCTTTGATGATTGTCCAAATGTCCTTGTGAACTCCTTGATCCTTTTCTTCAAGATTTCTTGAAGTTTGTATCACCACAATAATCCCTCACAAGGCTTAAACAATATGTGTATAGTTTCACAATAATAATATGACAATTACCAAAGGTTGGTATATGGTTTTCCACAATTATTTGCAAGACAACAATGGTGTTTTTGCTCTTGATTCAATGGGAGGAAGAAGAGTCTTGTCTTACCATAATGTGGGAACCATAACCCTCACTTTATAACAAAAGAGTTACATAACCCAAGAGTCACAAGAGTCACATAACTCAAGAGTCACAAGCTTGTAACCATGGTTACATATATGTAACCTTAGTTAGCCCATCATTAACTAAGGTTACCCTTTTGGGTATCTACACATTAGTCCTACACTTTATATGACAACACATTGGCCCCCTTAACATAATGTCCATAAGACCACAAAATTAGGCCAAACCAAAAGATAGCACATAACATATAATTTATCCATATATTGTTCATATGTATGTAGATATAAGTCCATATATCTTACAATCTCCCACTTGGACGAGATACACAAACATATGTACAAACCTTAGCATTATATGTTACAAAATAACCTTAGGTGCGCAAAATTGCAATCACAATAAAATTGTCATGAACAATCCGGTCCATCAATCATACCAACATAGGAACTAAGTGCTCTTTGTTACTCATTCGTAACTAGAACCGACATAGATCACGTATATCAATATAACCAATGACATGGATCAAGTGTAAGTATGTAGCATGGAAATAACATAAAGTGTGGTCAATAGAATGTCTATTTCCAACTGGTTCTCTTTATTGAGATCAATCATAAAATTGAAAGAGTACAAAAACTTTAAAACTGAATATCTGCAGATATAACTGAATTACTGAATTTCTGAATATAATGAACAATACATAAATGTACAATATAAAACTCCCACTAAAATACATAATCCTTATTTGATTTGACACCCATACAAGCAATATGCTCATGAAATACTTTTGGTGTCAATCCCTTATTGAGCGGATCCGTAAGCATGGAGTTTGTACTAATGTACTCAATGCACAATTGTCCATTTTGTACTCTTTCTTTAACAACCCGAAATTTGACGTCCATATGTTTTGCTTTCGTCAAACTACTGTTGTTATTAGCATAAAGGACTGCCGATCTGTTATCGCATAATAGCCTAAGCGGCTTTTGGATGCTATCAACAATTCGCAGTCCACCAACAAAATTCCGCAGCCATAATGCCTCATTAGATGCTTCATAACATGCCATAAACTCCGCTTCCATGGTGGAAGTGGCTGTAAGAGTTTTCTTGATGCTTCTCCAAGAGATAGCACCGCCCGCATGCATGTAAATATAGCCTGAAGTGGACTTCAAACTATCCTGATATCCAGCAAAATCGGAATCGGTATACCCAATGATCTCAAGCTGGTCCGATTTCCGATATATAAGCATGTAATCCTTTGTTCTCTGTAAGTACCTCATGACCCGTTTGGCTGCCTTCCAATGGCCCATTCCCGGATTGCTTAGATATCTGCCTAACATCCCAACAATGTATGCTATATCAGGTCGTGTACATACCTGAGCATACATCAGACTACCTACCGCCGAAGCATAAGGCGTCTTCTGTATTTCCGAAATTTCATAATTATTATTTGGGCACTGTTTGAGACTAAATTTGTCTCCCTTAGCAACAGGGGTGTCGCCTGGTTTACAATCCTGCATGCCAAATCTTTTCAGAACCTTATCGATATAGCCCTTTTGTGACAGACCGAGAACACCTTTAGAGCGATCTCGTTGTATCGGAATTCCTAATACAAAAGAAGCTTCACCAAGATCTTTCATTTCAAATTTCTTTGAAAGAAATTTCTTAGTTTCAAGTAATAATGCTATATCGTTACAGGCAAGCAGTATGTCATCGACATATAAAACCAGAAAAATATACTTACTCCCACTGAACTTATGGTATATACAGTCATCAGCAATATTCGGTTCAAAATCAAAAGATGTAATGACTGCATGAAACTTATAATACCATTGACGAGAAGCTTGCTTGAGCCCATAGATGGATTTCTTTAATTTGCAAACCTTCTTTTCTGATTCATCCGAAACAAAGTTTCCAGGTTGCAACATATAAATTGTTTCCTCAATGTCACCATTGAGAAATGCTGTCTTAACATCCATTTGATGAAGCTCAAGATCAAAATGTGCTACTAATGCCATTATAGTCCTGAAAGAGTCTTTCGATGAAACTGGAGAGAAAGTCTCTTTATAATCAATGCCTTTCTTCTGAGTGTAGCCTTTTGCGACAAGACGAGCTTTATACTTAATAACATTGCTCCCTGAATCCCTTTTGGTTTTAAAAATCCATTTACAACCAATAGGTTTAATACCTTCGGGCAATGTAACAAGCTCCCACGTCATTATCGCTCATAGACTTCATCTCATCATTCATGGCATCAATCCACTTTTGAGAGTTAGAACACTTAATGAATTGACGGAAGTTGATTCGATCATCTTCCTCAAGTCCAATATCACTTTCTTGTTCTTGGAGAAATACTACATAATCATCCGAAATTGCATGTCTCCTCTCTCTAGTAGATCTCCTTAATGGTATTTCAGTTTCTTGAGGTTGTTGAGTTTGATTTTCATTAGTTATATCAAGGTCCTGATGGGGGAGATTTTCGAGATTGTCTTGAACCGGAGTTGTGTGATCCGTGTCATGAAGACCAAGATCAACAACTTGAGGGAAAGACACATGTTCTTCCTCAAAGACAAAATCTCTAACAACTTTATCTCCCCACCCCCCAAACTCAATATCCTCAAAGAACCTAGCATTACCCGTCTCACAAATAGTTCTAGAAGTGGGATCATAAAACCTAAAACCCCTGGACCTTCAGAGTATCCAACAAAATAGCTACTAACCGTCTTAGCATCCAGTTTCTTTTCATTCAGCCTATAAGGCCTTGCCTCAGCTGGACAACCCCAAATGTGTAAATGCCGAATACTGGGTTTATGCCCAGTCCAAAGTTCATATGGGGTTTTGATTGTAGCTTTAGTTGGAACTCTATTAAGAATATAAGCTGCGGTTTTTAATGCTTCACCCCAGAGTGAGTCTGGCAAAGTTGTACGAGAAATCATACTTCTTACCATATCCTTAAGGGTCCGATTTCGTCTCTCAGCTACACCATTCATCGTAGGACTGCCTGGCATAGTATACTGAGGGACGATCCCACACTCATCTAGGAATTTAGCAAAAGGCTCTGGACGTTGTTCACCGGAACCATCATATCGACCATAGTATTCACCACCACGGTCAGATCTAACGGATTTAATTCTTTTGCTTAGTTGATTTTCAACTTCAGCCTTAAATGATTTGAACACGTCTATGGATTGGGACTTTTCATGAATAAGATATAGGTACACATAACGAGAGTAATCGTCTATGAATGTGATAAAGTATTATTGACCATTCCGACAAGGAGTAGGAAATGGCCCACAAATATCCGTATGTATCAATTCTAAGACGTCCGAAGCTCTCTTAGCACCTAATCTAGTCTTGTTTGTTTGTTTTCCCTTGATACACTCAATACAAATTTCCGAATTTGAGGTATCAAGAGAATCAAGAATTCCATCTGACACGAGTTTCTGAATTCTTTGAATGGATATGTGACCCAAACGTTTATGCCAGAGTGATATAGAATTCTCATTAGTTAATTTTTCTTTTAGTACCACTTAAACTTGTATGCAAAGTTTCTTTATTTGAAGTTATTGTATCAACCAAATATAAGCTATCAAATGTTGATAAAACACCAGTACCAATTAGATTTGAATTCTGAAAGAGACTAACTTTATTGTCACCAAAAGAACATGTATAACCGGATATGTCCAATTGGGGAACAGAAATTAAATTCCGTCTAAAAGACGGTACAATAAAAGTCTCATCTAAATCTGAATGAAAACCGGTCTTAAGCAACAGCCTAAATTTGCCAATAGCTTCAACTGGCACCTTCTTGCCGTCACCCACATAGATGTATCTTTCACCATCATTTGGTTTTCGGCAGTTCAGGCAACCCTGCATTGATATACTTATGTGAGTAGTAGCAGCAGAATCTACCCACCAAGTATCCTTAGGTACCGAAATTAAATTAACTTCAGAACAAACAAGAGAAAGAAATGTACCTTTTTTCGCACGCCAGGCGTGGTACTTGGTACAATCTTTCTTCACATGATTAGTCCCCTTACAGAAGAAGCAACCTAATTCAATAATTTCAACCTTAGGTTCCTTATGTTGCTTAATCTTGGGCTTTGCAACCGCAACTTCCTTACCTTTCCTCTTCTTAGTTTCCTTACAAGAGGATGCCAAATGAGCACTTTCTGTCTTATCTAGCTTTATCCTTTCCTCTTCTTGCACACAATGTGAAATGAGCTCATTAAGAGTCCATTTCTCCTTCAGGCAGTTGTAACTGACGTTAAACTGATTAAAGTGTGCAGGAAGAGATATCAAAACAAAGTACACAAGCAGTTCCTCAGGTAAATCCAGCTTGAGTGACTTTAGTTTCGAAGCAAGATGAGACATTTCCATAATGTACTCCCTAATGTTTCCCTTGCCCTTATACCTCATGGAAACAAGTTTACTCAATAGTGTACTTGTTTCCGCCTTTTCGTTTTGCATAAAACGCTGTTCAAGGTTTCCAAGGAAAACTTTGGCATTAGGTTAATCATTCATAGTGCCCCTGAATGATTCTGGAATTGCACGTTTCATTATCATTAGACTCATGCGATTCGAGCGTTCCCACTACTCCATCACCCTCCTTTCATCAGGAGAGGATGTATCCTCAAGAGGAGTAGGTTGCTAGGTCCGAAGAGCAAGGTCAAGATCCATGCAACCGAGAACGATCATGACATTCTCTTTCCATTCCTTAAAGTTTGTGCCGTTAAGCACAGAGATGCTATTGATGTTGGTAGAGATCGTAGAAGCAGAAGAATTAACTGAAAATAGAACAAAAGGATTACTGAATACATGCTTACATATACTTGAATTTTAACTTTAACTTTATAGATTCAAAAAATAGGCATTTCCCATTACAAGATACCTAGCACAACATTGATTTTAGTCTTTGGACAGAAAAATAACTTGTAAGTGGTACTCTTGGTGTAGTGATTAAACATAGACAATAAACTCATGTCAAATATAAAACCTTCCTTTGGGCCGATTTAATATTCACATGGAAAACCAAATAATTGTCTCATATTTATCACCACAAGCATGTTCGAATTCCTGCCAATAACAACCTTCCTTTGGGCCGGTGTTAAACGCATGGAAGACTAACATCCACAGTCATCTTATATTTCAAGATTAATCAATCTACACAATAGAGGTTACTTTGGCAACATAATGCTTCAATTGACTAATTTAAAATATTAGATGCTAAAAACTTTAGTTCCTTAAGCCATATTATGAATCTTAACTTAATATGTTACATGTTTTGACATGCAACAACTGAATATTAATTGTTATTATACTTGAGAGGACAATTCCAAAAATATGAAAATTGATGGACTTTAAAACAATTAATATTCAAAACTTAAATATTAATGTATAATACATTAATAATAAAACTTAAATATTTCAATTGAATAATAATATGTCAATTAAAAACTGAAACTTAAAAGATTTGAAACGTTTTTAACCTCATTGGTCCAGGATAATCGATTATCTTATACAGATAATCGATTATTCTGGCATAAAAAAAATTTCATAAGTTACTGGACCAGAATAATCGATTATCTAAACCAGATAATCGATTATTCTGGTATTAAGAAAAATTTTCTGAGCTACTGGACCAGGATAATCGATTATCTGAAATAGATAATCGATTATCTGGTATACGAAAAAAAAATTTAAGTTACTGGACCAGAATAATCGATTATCTAAACCAGATAATCGATTATTCTGGTATTTATAAAAGCGTTTCAAACTCACTGGACTAAGATAATCGATTATCTGTCCAAAATAATCGATTATCTTGGAGCAGTGAACCTTACTGTTTTAACATGATTTTCAACAAGAATCTTAAACAAGAAAACATGTTGTCTACCAACTAAAATCATGCATAATACAATGTTTTAATTCAAGTAAAGATTAACATGATATTAAAACATATTTAATCAAAACACAACATTCATAAGAAACATGCTATTTTTCATGGTACTTGAATTTCATAAATAAAATTCTAACAAAACTTGAACATGAATCCTAACATAACATGAATCTTATGAACATCCAAATTATCCAAATATGAAGGTGGCTCTGATGCCAATTGTTAAGATTATGATTCCTACTAAAGACAATAACCTTCATATTGAACAATTCGGAATTAAACTACATGAGCGGAAGCTAACCTGAATCCATGTGTGGAATTTGTTGAACCTCCTTTGATGATTGTCCAAATGTCCTTGTGAACTCCTTGATCCTTTTCTTCAAGATTTCTTGAAGTTTGTATCACCACAATAATCCCTCACAAGGCTTAAACAATATGTGTATAGTTTCACACTAATAATATGACAATTACCAAAGGTTGGTATATGGTTTTCCACAATTATTTGCAAGACAACAATGGTGTTTCTTGATTCAATAGGAGGAAGAAGAGTCTTGTCTTACCATAATGTGGGAACCATAACCCCCACTTTATAACAAAAGAGTTACATAACCCAAGAGTCACAAGAGTTACATAACTCAAGAGTCACAAGATTGTAACCATGGTTCATATATGTAACCTTAGTTAGCCCATCATTAACTAAGGTTACCCTTTTGGGTATCTATACATTAGTCCTACACTTTATATGACAACATATTGGCCCCCTTAACATAATGTCCATAAGACCACAAAATTAGGCCAAACCAAAAGATAGCACATAACATATAATTTATCCATATATTATTCATATGTATGTAGATATAAGTCCATATATCTTACACTTTACTCTTATTTTATAAAGATAGAATGACGGGTTCCTGTAGACCTTGTAAAATAATTTTGTTACTTGAATTTGTTATGCATATTCTTTGAGTTGCATTTTGTACAAAAGCTACTCTAGAAGAAGTTGGGGGTTCAGTTTGTATGCATATTTCATGTGGATAAATTTATCTCATCAGCTCACTTACCATTTGAACAAAAAGAAAATAAATTTATAGACCTCTTATGTATTATTTTTTATTAATCTCTAGTAAAATGGTCACATAATTAAAATGATATTTGCAACAGACTACAAAATGAAAAGATAAACCAAATTTCAAAATAATATTTGTAATAGACTACAAAAAGCCAACAGATTTTTATAGTGGTTGATAGGTCATTTCACCAACTTGTGTTGAAACAAAACAAAAAGTTATGTTACTCAATTGGCTAAGGTTCCAGTCGGTAAACAGAATTGAGAAATAATTTTGTATTAATGAACTTAGTTAATGACAGAATCAAATTAACATTTTGAGCCACTTGTGTTATTTAAACCACAAATTGAATAGGAAAAATTTAACTTAATCTTACTTTTTGATATGTGTAATGGCGCCACTTAGATTTATAATACTTTTAAAAGTCGATATGTGAATTTATCCATTTGAACACTCCAACTTAATACAATAAATACTAATAAATATATTTTACTGTTGACTATGCCAATATGGAAGTGCCATAGCTAACATGACTATATTATGTGCATATCATGCTATAAAAGGGCGTGATAGTTATTAAATTTATTTAAAAAGAAAAATAAAAAGAGAAAAGAGACCTTTCCCTTTTCTTTCTATTTTCCCCTGTCTTCCTTGCTAAACTCCCACCTCCTTTTTACCCCTCCCCTTCTATTCTACCGTAGCCATTTCTAGCAAAATATAGAACACAACCAAACAAATAAAAAAGCTTAGAACCTTAGCGCACCCGCAACGTACCCGCGTAACTCCTTCCAAGATATCAACACCAAACTCTAATAATATGGGAAGTAAAACAGGAGCTTATGTTTACAGTTTCTGTTATCGGAGTAACAATGGGACACATTTGCCTCTGAGCCCAAAAGACGACGACTTATTCAGGAAGAAAGTGTTCTAATTCAATTGACGAGGAAGGTTACCAGCCTAAAACTATGAAAACTAGAGCTGCTTATGAAGCCATGCTCAGCCTTATTCAGCAGCAAATTCGTGGATATCTCTTTAGTATTGTGAGTGGGCTGCTTATGAGATATTGGTCATGTTAAAAGACGGCAACTTTAAGAACCCCAAAAAGAAATTGAAAATTGAAAAGCATTTAAACCTTATTTCGGATCGGTTGTTTGATAAGTTAGTGTCGATTCGGGCGACTCATTTGAGTTTGAGGAGAATAAAGATGAAGAAGATGAAGAGAATTAGCTTGAATCATGAAAAGTAGGATGATGTTGTGCTGGAAGCCGATGGTTCCGGCGCTACGCAGATATGCAATGGCATTGAGGAGGATGAGATGCAGGAGGCAGATGAAGAATAAAATGAGGGAAAGAGAAGAAAAAAATAGAAATTTAATAAATTAATTTTGGAAAAGGATAGGTCCCACAAATTGGGACCTTGAACATATAGGTGTCAACAAAATATATATAATATTAAATTAAATCCATATCAGCAGTAATTGAACGACAGACATCATCACATGTGTTTATTAGATAGCTATTTTTTCAAGTAAAAATGTTCAAATGAAAAACTCAAGAGTTCATATGTCGGCTTTATAAATTGATGCAAATTTAAATAGTCAAGAAGTCATTTCGCCTTTTTGATATGTTTTCATTTTATAAGAGCTGAATAACAAATTCTATTCCTAAGAATTGCAAAATTGCAACCAATAGATACGGATGTTTGGGTATTTCTCATTTGATATTTGTTATTCCTATTACAACCTGACTAATTTAGATTCAACGTCGTGTAAGACTCACTCTAAAAAATATTAATTTGTTATAAATAAGATTTTATTTATGGTGAATGTCTATATTTAGAGAGATTTTAGGGTTTAATACTCGGTGGCTAAGTCAACATCTCCTTATAAATAGAGGGTTCTATTCCATTGTAATTCATCCCAAAAGAATCAATAAGAATTCTCTTTCCCTACTTTTCTCTATAATATTGTTCTTCTTCTTTTATTGTTTCATAACGCGTTATCAGCACGGGACTCTAACAAATTGAGTAGAAGCTTTGGGATTGAACATAATGATTGTCAATAGTTCGATGAATTTCCTTCATAATTAAAGTTTGGATTTAAGGTAAGTATTTTTCTCTTTTATTCTATACTTTGATTTTATAAATAAGCAAATACAACAAAGTTTGATTATAACTCTAACGGAGTCTGTAAGAAATTACAACCACCTGAAGTGGTAAAATTTCTATGCCTTATCATGATGAAATTCATGTATGATTGTGGGCAAACTATTGAAAACTCGTGCCATTGAATTTTCTCCATTATCATACCTTAAGAGAATGTGATAGCAGTATGCGATAAGTATGAAAGAAGACAAAAATTATTACCTTGAATGTATCAATGGACGTGGATGTGGCAATAGACGAAATTATAATCGTCATCATTCTAATAATGAGAGTAATAAGGATTCTCAAAATAATCCTTCATTATGTGAAAGTAATATTTGTCATCGATTTGACATGAGATTTTATAACGCACATATGGATGATTTGGTCCATTCATGAGGTGAATATGACAACATTTGATTTATGAATAATCATTTTTCGAAGGATATGAACATGCTAGTGGTAGTAAATATACCACACTCACCTCTAGAAGGAGATTTGAGATGATATAAGAAAATAGTGTCATAATTATGGCATGAATGATCATTGGTCACGTACCTATTGTATGCCAAAATATTTTGAGAATATAATTATTAAATGACAACAATAATGCAAGAAACAGATCTTGCATATAATTTTGACCATAACCATAATGGTATAATTTTCTCTTTAAAAGAGATATTCACCACATGGATTTTGATGAATCTGTAATAGTACAAAATTAATTAAGAGCTCTTGAAGAGCCAATTGTTACTATTTTGGAGAAACACAATTGATTACCAATAAGGTATTGTGTTGTAGTAAGTCTCAAAGAAACTTATTTAGTTTCCAAAGTATACGCGAAAGCGATTGATTATACTGAGACTATAAATAAAGGAAAGATTTAATATCTTCTATTACTAAAACTTGTAGCGGGATAATATTTATGTAAAAAGTTACCCGCTTTATTCTCCAGTTTGTAATACACAAATAAAAAAATACCACAATAAGTAGATGTTTATTGATATAAAAACTCATATCATAATAAACTTGGAGTTTATTGATAATTGCACACGTCATGATATAAATTTGAAGTTTATCAGTATTGGTAATTTATTCAGTTGGCATAATTAGATTAGCCATATCAATTTAAATATGTGTGCTAAAATAATAGAGAATTCACATGTGTAAATATTAAAAAAACTAGAAAGTTTTTTACGAATTCTTTTATATTGCTTGTTCTCATTAATTATTAAATCAACTGAAATTGGGATTGAATCCCATGAATGCTGAAAATATCAAAGGCAAGGCTGTAAAGTGGCCCGGTTCAGGCCCGGGACCAGACCGGGACCGCGTGCCTGGCGGGCCTACCGGTCCTGCTGGGCCGGTCCCGGCGGTCCGGTCCTGATGTTCCCAAAAACCCGTGACGGGCCGGTCCCTTACGTCGAACCGTTAGGCCCGGGACTGACTGCCGGGCCTGGACCGGTCCTGGCGGGCCTGAGCCGGTCCTGGCGGGCCCAACGGCTATTTTTAAAAAAATATATAAAAATTCATTAACGGCTCTTTGCAAAAAGTAACCGTTTGGAAGTTTGAAAATAGCCATTTGGCCCCCAAACTTAATATAATTACACTTTTTCCCATTTCTCAACTATAAATACCCCCTCATTCTTTCATTTTTATTCACCAATTCATCAATATCTCTCAATCTCTCTCAAGCGCTCTTTCAACCTTTCTAGTACAAGTGCTTAATTTATTATTGAAAAATCGTAAAAAATTGTGAAGTTGTTGAATTGAAGTTTTCAAGTGTTCAAATTCAACGATTTTCAATTTTCAAGAAGTTGTTTGGCAATCCGGTAAACTCGTTTCAACTCTTACGTGCTAACAGTATATTTTTGTGTTTTTAGTTTGCATAATTCTAATTATTATGGCATTTTCTTTGAAAAAAATATTCGGTAAAGGAAAAGGTAAAACCAATGAAAGTAGTGGCTATAATACTACCCTTCCCCCGGCTCCCCGACCTAAAAAAGATAAGCAAGTTGAAAGTAGTAGCCAACCTAGACGTCCTAATCCGCCTCACGTAATGCTTGATAGTGATCACCCTTGTTTTCAATTTACCGAATGGAAATTTCTACATGATGTTGCAGTAGGTGATATATTAGATGATGATATTATGAATGCTCTTTATCCTAATGAACCTATCTTTGAGGAAACTGAGGACGATGATGATGATGAAACCCAAGCACCAGATTTAGATGATACACCTACTAGTCCTGCTCATAACTTAGGTAATGAACCGGCACACCCACATGTACAAACTCCCACTTTTAGTAGACAACCTGCTAAACGTCAAGAAACATCATTAGTTTGGCATTTTTTTTTACTCAAGTAAGAGAACAAAATAAGGCTAAGTGTAAAACTTGTGGGAAATTACTTGTTCATAGGTATACTGGAGACCGTAGCGGCACGGGTAGTTTGACTAAGCATATAAAATTACATCCTAGAGATAAGGCTAGATTTTTGCAAATGAAAGCGCAACAAGAGGGGGGACAAGTGTAGATTCTCAAGTTAACCCAAGTACTGGTTCAAATCTAGTTCAACCAGGAATAAACACTGTCACCGGAGGTATTTTATATTACGATCCAAATAAGGATCGTGAAGAATTAGCGAAAATGATTACTGTTATGTGCTTGCCTTATACTTTTGATTCGAATCCTAATTGGATTTATTATATTAGAAGAGTCTTTAATTCTACTTATAAAGGTTGGCCTCGCGCAACAGTTAAGGCCGATATTTATAAATTCAAGCATGAATATGAACAATATTTGCGCTATTTATTTACTCATATACCTAATCGTACTTCTATTACAACTGATATTGGTAGAAGTAATAATGACTGTGATTATCTAACTGTAACAAGTCATTGGATAGATGAAGACTGGACAATGCAAAAATGCATAATTGCATATAGAATAATTAATTCACGGCACACGGGTAGGTTTATAGCTAACACTGTTTCAGATATATGTAGATATTTTTGCTTTAGTGATAAAATAATGGCAATTTCTATGGATAATGCTTCTAGCAACACTAGTGCAATAGGCATGCTAACACAAACCCTTAATCCTGCATTTAGTAATATTTTCCATGTTAGATGTATTTGTCATATTTATCATTTAATTGTTGGTGATGGTATGCGAATATTAAACATAGAAATTGAAAGGGTGAGAATGACTCTTAATTGGCTATTTTATTCAAATCGTAGAACTAGGCTTAGAGAATATTTTAAAAAATGTAACAAATATGGCCTTAGAGAAAGAAAGGTTCCTAAACCTTGCCCAAATAGGTGGAATTACATGTACGAAAGTTTAGTATTAGCGTATGAATATAGAAACCCAATTATTGCTACGTTTAATTCTCGGGTAGGTGGTGAGGATGACGACGAAATGCAAATTACCCAAGAATGGACTAATGTTAAAATTCTTTTAGATTTTTTAGAACATTTTCAAGTGGGTACAAATGCTTTTTCTGGACAATATTATCCGACTATTTCTAACTGTTTAGTTTATATTGCCGCACTAGCTGATTTGTTTGTTAAACTTAGCGAGGGTGGGGATATTTATGAACTTGCAATAAATGAAATGAAACAAAAGTTTAAAAAATATTTTTTTCCAATCCCTTCTATTTTTGGTGTAGCTGCTATGTTAAATCCAACAATGAAATTAGGAGGTCCTCACTTTTGGTATTCTAATATTTATAAAGCTGTAGATCTTTCAGAAGATGAAATTGCTACACTAAGCTGATGCGAAAGCATCAATTAAAAT
The DNA here is from genome assembly GCA_034376525.1 of Nicotiana benthamiana. Lineage (NCBI taxonomy): Eukaryota > Viridiplantae > Streptophyta > Magnoliopsida > Solanales > Solanaceae > Nicotiana > Nicotiana benthamiana. The sequence continues at coordinate 18,249,080 of CM067341.1, read as the reverse complement.
TAATGCTCAAACTATTTATAATGCTTATAAACAGGCGTTAGAGCATGCTAGGCCAAATATTCCAACCCCTACTTCGTCTACATCACAATCGTCTAAAAGAGCTGCTGGCTTGACAGCTCTTAAATCGTGGACGGAGTTCAGGGGTTCTCAAGGTGATAATTTTGATTAAATTTCCCATCTAAATGAGCTTCAAATTTACTTGTCACAGGGACTAGAAAAGGAGAATCCAGACGGCTCTTTCGACCTTTTGGAATGGTGGAAGTCAAGGGAAAAGCATTTTCCCGTTCTTGCAAGGATGGCTCGGGATGTTCTGTCAATTCAAGCGTCAACTGTTGCATCGGAGAGCGCTTTAAGTCAAGCAAGACTACAAATCGGTGATCACAGAGCGTCGATGCGGGTGAACTTGAAAAAATCAGTGCTTTTTAGAGATTGGATCCGCGCAGAAAAAAGGAACTTTGGCATAACAGAATCACAACCGGCAATAGATGAGGCATATGAAGAAATGATAGCAAAACTTGCTGAGGAAGCGACTTCACCCGGAAGTAGTGATGAACAATCTTCATTTCCACCACCGCCAACACAACCTCCTCCCAACCTTGACGGATTTATGAGATTTGTTAGAAATACAACATAAATTATGATGTAACTTGTACATTGGCACGTCTTCTTTTAGTTTTTTTTCCTTTTAATGGTGGTATTAGTACCTTGTTGTTCTCATTCCATTGGGATAAGGAAGACTAAGAAAGATATGCCATTTTGGTCAATAAATATGCTCTTTATCATATCCTTGAATATCTTTTTTCTCAATATTTCTTTGTCTTTACTTCGATATCAATCCTTGAATATTTATATAACATACAATATATAACATACAACACAATATACTAATTACAACATTCTTTTATATACATTATATACAATATATACTACTTACTACAACACACTATATACATAATATACAATATATACTAATTACTACAACACAATATATACATAGCATACAATATATACTAATTACTAATTTACTACAACGCATTATATACATAACATATATCCATATATACATAACATACAATATATACTAATTACTACAACATATTATATACATAATATACAATATATACTAATTACTACAATACAATATATACTATACTAATAACTTAGTACACCATATAAAATATATTCTACACTATACTAATGATTACTATGCAAACTATTGACTTAAACTCCCCCCCCCCCCATCAGGCCCATTAGGACCGCCAGACCCGGCCCACCAGGCCCGGGACTGCAGTATGCTTAGGCCCGTCACGGGCCGGTCCCAACCTGGAGGACCGCCAGGTCCGGGAGCGCCAGGACCGCCAGGCCCGGGACCGTGAAGCCCGGCCCGTCAGGCACAAATAGGCCCAGAACCGGGCTACTTTACAGCCTTAATCAAAGGTGAATATAGGTCCACACCTTCCATGTATACCACATAAGATGCATGTATGAGATGATTACATGTGCGATTATTATTAACCTGCAACATGGTGTTTGCAATGTAACTTGCTCAATAATTTGATTTAGAGCATAATTTCTAATTTTTTTATTCAAGATAGTTCATCTTGATAACTTGGTTTATATCACAGTTCGTTTAGCAAAATGATTTATTGAGTGACTCTATTTAATAGCTAAACAAATGCCTATGAGAATTAAGTTATCTATATCAATTTGATATACGTTGCATACCAAAGTATATTATTTTCTTCCTTCAAAAGTGGTTCTGGGTCAGGAACCAAATAAGTCCATCTTACTATTATTGATGCGCAGTATATATTTTGATTAACACCATAACGCACAAAAGATGAGTTCTCAAAGTTCAGGAAACAAGTTAATTTTTCTAATATGAGGGAGAGGCATGATGAATAGTTGAGAAAAAAGTTACGTGGAATGAATTATCATTTGTACATCTAGATCCTCGAATAAAATAATATGAGCTTGAAGTTCATAAAACGATAATTCATTTGCAATATATTGTAATGCATGCCAGACACATTTGCTGACCCAAGAGAAAGATCTTTATGTTTTGTCTTTATGAAAAATAAGGAGGCCGGAACCGATGTAAGATGTTTGTCGACGACATTGATTATAATGCTACATATATATATGAGGATTTTAAGTCCGGAGAAACAATTCGAGTGGAATTTGGTTTCATATGAAAGACAAGTAGTTTTAGACATATGTTCAAACAATTAAAACTATAAAGACAATGGTGTGTGTTATCACCTTTATGTATCTTATATGTCTGACATGACATGAAAACTTGATAAATATCGAAAGTCAATTTATATGGCTTATATGACTTAACTTATGACAATCCATGAAGGATTTAAGTTGCTCGAAGAATATACAATTCTTGATATTGAAGTACCATTTCCTCAGTGCAATTTGTGCACAAATATATCCTGCTATAACTATAGGCATGATAATATGACAACAAGAGTTATTACCTCTATGTGAAGATATTGAATTGACGATTCTAATAAAATCATACAAAGACAATACATTTATTAGGAATGATGATTTCAAGGTGAAACAAATTCCTTCAAGATATATTTTGAAGATGATGCACAAGATTGGAATACAAATGCTTAAAGATGTGAATTGATGCTCTTATCAGAGGGAGTTAATGCGTGTTGCACTATTTTTCCCTTACAAGGTTTTATCCCACTGGGTTTTCCTTGCAAGGTTTTTAACGAGGCAACTAAAAGGCGTATTGTTAGATACATGTACTATTTTTCCTTTTCCGGAATTTTTTTCCATTGTGTTTTATTTTAGTTAAAGTTTTAACAAGGCACATTATCTGTTGAATAGACATTCAGGGGAGTGTTATAAATAGAATTATATTTATAGTGAATGTCCATATTTTAAAAAATTCTAGGGTTTATTACTTGGTGGCGAAGTCAACCTTTCTCTATAAATAGAGAGTTTTATTCCATGGTAATTTATTCCAAAAAATTAAAATAATTCTCTCTTCATACTTTTCTCTATAATATTATTGTTCTTCTTTTATTATTTCATAATATTACTAATTTTTATTTTATTTATTTCAAGACTTGAACCTAGCATCATGACCACCGGGGCAAATATTAATGTAAATAATTACTAATTTTTTTTTGGTGGGGAAATTCTTCTTCAAAATACACTAAACATGAGTTTAAAAAATCACAATTTTATACACACACCAAAGTTGATTGCTAAGCACTCAACCGAAGCAGCAAAAGCAAATACTACTAGCAAATTTCTTCAATTCTTATTTTCTTCCCCTTTTTTTGGCTCAAGATTTTATTTTTTCACTTCTGAAAATGTCTCTTTTTAAGTATTAATATGTCAAATTAGAATTATGCATATAAAATTTATTTTATCTCAGTACATTTGTGTATGTATGTAGCAATTTTGTTCTCTGTTCAGATGCACACAAGGGCGCTTTTATCTCGCATTCTCCGCCCATCGGTATTCGAATTTTGAGTTAATTGACATAAGCAGGGTTCAGGAAAACCCCCAGAGAAATTGGCCAGAGATCATGGAAGGTATTTTTTCCAATTTTCCTTTTCATACATATCAAAATCAATTTCATTGCGTTTATTTTGATTTCCATTCCCTTGTACACGACGGATTTGATTTCAATTTAGTTTCATCTTTTCCTTATAGGTGCCTTACCCAGTATAGTCAATGTGGTGAAGTGAACTATTATTTATATATATTTAACTTAAATTTTCACTTTTCCTTTTATTTGGTAGAATATTGACATGAGATTGAGCTAAAATGGTGAATTCAGGATTCACATGGCAGACCGTAACTTGTTTGGGCACGGAAGCGTAGTTAGAGCTGTAGTAGTCAATGTAGTGAACTGTTATTTATATATATTTCACTTATTTTTTCACTTTTCTTTTTCTTTGGTATAGTACTGATATGAGATTGAGCTAAAATGGAGAAGTGAGGATTCACATAGCTGACCGCAACTTGTTTGGGACTGAGTTGTAGTAGACGTAGTCAATGTCGTGAACTGTTATTTATATATATTTAACTTATTTTATTGCTTTTATTTTTATTTGGTATGATACTCACATGAGATTGAGCTTAAATGGAGAAGTGATGATTCATATAGCAGAGTGAAACTTGTTTGGGGCAGAGGCGTATTGTTGTTGTTGTAGTCAAGGCAGTGAACTGTCTTAAACAACATGGTGGGAGTTCCAGAAGTTACTTGATAATTTCCTTTCTCGTTGTGGAAATGCTGTAAGCTCTATGTTAATCTGCCCTTGTGAAGAACAAGTGTGACTAGAATTTAGTCATTGAAATCCCTTGTCTAAAAGAAAGAAAAAGCATAACAAAAAGAGAGAGCAGTAGACTAGGTTGATTTGAGATGAGACGTAGAGGAGCAAGTAATCAGCTCTTCTCCTTCCTTCTACATGGTTCCTCTTTATAACACCCTTGGTTACTAGCACTTCTATCTATTCTTCTGAGTTCTGAGGTATATGGTGTATCCTTCCATTATTACTGTGTCTGCAACTGTGAAATAATCCTTCACCACTTTTATATGGTGTGATGGCGTCCCGTATTCGCCTATCTTGGAAAGGCTTTTTCCCTTTGGTTATATTTGATATATCAAATAATGCTTATGAAACTTTCTCAATTTGAAGTAGGACCTGTTGTGGAACAGATGAATGTGATATTTACTTCCCGCTTGGGTAATTGTTGGGTTCATTAACCTTTTCTTATCCATGCTTTAGATCCTGTTGTAATGCATTCTGAAGATGATAAAGGTCATACTGAAAAAAACAAGACAAGAATCAAGGTCATTAAGACGCGTGCTCAGATTGAAGGCCTGGAGAAATTTTATAAGGGTAACAGATCTTACTAGTTTTTCGTGTTTTGCAATGAGTTTCTACAGCATATATGTTATTTCAAACTTAACAATGAGAGAGCTTGCAAAATTTCAGAACATAAATATCCTACAGAATCAATGAAATCAGAACTGGCACGGTCATTAGGATTAACAGAAAAGCAGGTTTCTGGGTGGTTTTGTCATAGACGGTTGAAAGACAAGAGGCTATTAAGTCGGGAAACATATGCAAATGGAAGACAAGATCGTTCAAGTGGTGTCATTCAGGACCGTGGCAGCGGTTTTAGGCAGGATTCTTGCGGAAGTACTAAGCAAGAAGATGATAAAAATTTTGATCATCGGGAAGTTGAGAGTAGAAGATTAACTGCCCCAGAAGTCTCAGCTGCGGGTGTTACATATGAAGTTGGTACTCAGTATAGAGCAGAGTCTAATCTCATGGACGATACACCTTCAGGAAGTAGCTCTTCTTTACGGGATGCATGTTTTTCACAAAATGTGGAATCATTTGATATGGCAACATCGAGATACCTATCGTCTAATGTTCCTACTGATCTGAAGAGTGTGAAACCAAGAACTTGCCCATCCGGGTACTTAAAAGTGAAAGGCCAGGTAGAAAATGCTGCAATTACTGCTGTAAAGAGGCAATTGGGAAGTCTCTACCGACAGGATGGTCCACCACTTGGAGTTGAATTTGATCCACTTCCACCTGGTGCTTTTGAATCATCAGTGCAAAATCTTGTGGATGGTCAGATAAAAATAGCTGCTTCTTGTCTTTTTCGCAGTTGACTTTTTTTCTGATCCAAGTATTTTCGTCCATTCAACTCATTGTGTACATGCCTTTCTCTCCTTAAAGCATGCTAAGTCTGTTCCTATTTAGTTTAGCTGTTGATTTTTCGATTTTGTTATGCTTCTCTACAACTAAAATAACTTCTAACATCTAATTGTGCTGTGAAAGTTTCTGTGCAATTTAAAGAGCAAGATATTGTTATATTTAGATTAATAATCTTTTTTAAGTAAAAAAAATAATTATGGCAATATTGTGTTTATATTATTAGAAAAGCTAGTATGATCCAAATTGCGAACAAAACCAGCTCATATATGGCAATATTATTAAATTTGCATTAAAACCTAGGCTGATTCAGAGCTGTAATTACGAATAGAGGGAATTGGGGTATCTGCAAGTTGTGAAGTCCTTTTTGTGATACTAAGGTTTTTATTTTTGTGCTAATCTTTTTAATGGGATCATTTATACATGCTTCTCTATCCAGAATTTCTAGTTTCTTTGCTCTTGAACTTACAATTGAGTTGGCATAGCAAAACTCGGAACCTTGTAAACTCTGAAATTTGGTTCATCTTCTTTCTTTCGAGAGGAATAAAATCACAATCTTATGAATACTTTATGAGCCCATTATCATAACTATCTGATGTTTGAAATTTCCATATGCATGTCTGTAGTGTAAACTCTTCTTGTATTCAGATCATTTTTTGTTTAGATGCAAAAAAGAGTTTGACGGATTGCTGAATGAGTGAAGTTCCTATTGCCATGTCCAATACCACTTCTACTCTGGATTTTACTCCATGTTCAAGTTTAATATGCTTGAGTATGCATTCACTTTCTTTTTTTTTTGCATCTGATTGTGGGTTCGGAAAGTATAGCTTTGTGTCTAGTACAAAGAGTTGCTGACTTTTACTTTCCTATTAATGTTTGTCAGAACCTGAATATACTGGAGAACCTGTTCCAGCTCTTACACCAGATTTCTCTAAAGTGTACAAGCAATCGAATTCATGCATTGTAAGTGGATCTTGTGCAAATTGATCTTAGTGATTTTGTAAACCTTGATCTTATAATTCACAGCCATGAAATAACTGCATGTATAGGAATGCTTAATTTTTGGGTCAAGTTGATAATTAATTGAATTTAGACTATGCATTTTACAAGTTTTTACTCCGTGGCAACAGATGCTATATAATTCATTTGGTTGATCTTTCGGATGAATGAGGCAAAGAAGTACGAACAACCAAATATAGAACTGTGGAATAGCAACACTACACAAAAGAATTCGGTAGCATATGCTTTGAGTGCTTGATGTACTTTGAACTAATGTGTGATAGTGGCAGTGTAAGCATATTTTGCTTGTGATTTTGTTACCTTGGATGGTGCACCTTTATAGATTAGACTGCGCATTCCATTACTGATATGGTGACATAAATGTTTTTCTTTTGTTTGCTATCTTTGCTAACTCATAAATTGCAGTGCTATTTTGCTGGCTTGCATATTTGGTGTATTTTGAGTACCTTTGGTATCTGGTATTGACCTAAAGTTTCTTAATTTACCTGAAAAAGTAGGTCTCTTGAGAATTAGTGATCTCTATTTTCCTTTTTTCTGTTGGGTGATTCTTTTTCAACTTCTTTTTCATTTCTAGATTTTGCATTTGACCACGGATAGACCTTTAAAAAAAATCATGGATCATGGAGGGAGACTTGTTTTAGCTGGACCTTACATTTCTCGGGGATCAAACATCTTTTCATATTTTTACTGGCCCAAATGCAAGTGGATTGAGATATGTGTGCTTAATTTGGTGTCTTCCCTCCTACCATATCTTGATCTTACTATCAAAACTGATGTACTCAAGTCAATCTGTAGAATTATACCTTCTTTGCTTTTGCATTGATTTCGATAGGGACATGGATCCATTTCCAAGACAAACTCTCATGTCCCGGATTTGGAAGGTGCAAGTTTCAAAAAATCACTCAAGTCTGCTCATACCGAATATTACTTCAATGAAAAGCCTGGTGAGAATTCCTCTATTCATGATGGTGATTGTTACTATCTTGGGCGGGACTTGTCAATAGACATGCACAAAGGTTCAGGAAGAGAAGTGGCGGTTGATGGCAGATGCAACTATAAGTATATGGCTAAGCATGATGGTGCAGAAATTAGAACTAGCACTAGCTCTAGCAGTGGTTTTCGAAGTCCCTGCACTGGAAAAGTCAATGGAGAGCAGGTGAAACCTAGGTTCACTAGCTGCAATGAAATGAACCTTAAGATTATGGAGGAGGAAGATCTTGAACGCAATCCTTCAAATTTTGTGCTGAAGGGAAGCAAGCATCGTTATTGTTCAGAGAGAGTGCTCTCCAATAAAGTTGAAAAGGTATAAACTATTTTTGTTGCTTCTTTTTTGTCCAGCAATATCCTGATAAGTTTTCCTTGAGAATGATATATAGGATTACATCAATGTGGACAGATCATCAGTTGATGAAAACTATAATCTGGATCGCGTGAATATACCCTGGGAGAATGAAATGAGGGTAACCTTTTTAGCTCATGTTAGTATGTTACTGTTTGAGATTCTTTTAGATATGGCTATGGTTACTTGAACTCTTCAAACGAAAATTTTGAAGGCTGCCAAAAGAGCAAGGGATGAAGACCCTAACCATCAAGAATATCCGAGGAATGCATCAGGGACACGATGCCATCCCAGACAAATCATCAGATGAGGTTTGACCATGTTTAATATCTTGATTTGTACTCCATCAGTATGTGTTGTATGCAGTCATGAGCGTGCAACTTATTTGGACATATAAGGCTCCATTTTGTGGTGTTTGACTGGATATCATTTGTGGTGGAGAATCTTTTTAGTTCTTAAATGGCTTTTGTAACTGATTTAAAAGATATATTTGTGATGTAAAGAACAGAAGAATATATGGCTGAAAATCGTACCTCTCATAAATGATAAGTCTCCATTACCTTTTATTTCCCATTCATAGAAGATTGATTTACGACACTGCAGAACCATGTATGGTCCATCTTCTGGACATTGTGCATGGCATCGCTTTATATATGTTTTCCTGGTAGACATTATTGAGTGTATTAAGTTCTGATGTCCGTATACGGGCATTGTAACTGTCCATAATTAGTGAGATTAGTAACCTGAAAAAAGGGATGTTATCTGCAATTGATAGAACTCACCGTTGGGTTTGTACAGATCACAACAACTTAATGTTCATCAGTATACCAGTACATGAAATTGGAGAACATATTTTTATAGTAAAAGTAATTTGTTGCAATTGAAGCAGCTGGATGCTGACTTTTAAGAATGGACCTAGGTCAATTGGAGTCCGTCAAAAAATAATACAGAATCAGCATGTATTAATATACATGGAAAAGTGAATATAATCACAAATTTGTGTTGCATGACTCCAAAATACCAAACAATGAACATGAAAGTCATGATGAAACGATGAATATTAATCACTAGGTAGTTTTACATAGACCTACGAAATTTCATGCCAATTGGAGTCCATAAAAAATGTTATACACAATTAGCATATACTAATACATATGAAAAAATGGATACAATCACAAATTCAATATTGTATGACCCTAAAACACACAAAAAAAAAGAACCCGTAAGTCATGGCGAAGCCATAAGTATTGGTCACTAGGTTGTTTCTTATGGACCTTTGAAATTTCAGGCTAATTGGAGTCCGTCCAAAAAATTCTGCAAAATCAATATGCAGTATACATAAAAATTGGATCTAATCATGAAATCGTGTTGCATGACCCTGAAATGCCATAAAATGAACCTGAAAGTCACGGCGAAGCAATGAATATCGGTCATTATGTTGTTTTTATGGACTTACAAAATTTTAGATCAATCAGAGTCCATCAAAAAAATTCTACAAAATCAACATGTACTAATACGCATGAAAAAGTGTATATAATCACAAACTCGTGTTGTATAAGCCCAAAACACCAAAAAAGTGAACGAGAAAGTCATGACGAAACAATGATATTAGTTATTAGGATGTTACCTATGGACCTGCAAAAAATCAGGCCAATTGGAGTCCGTCGAAGAAATTCTACAAAATAAATATGTGCTAATACGCACGAAAAAGTGGATATAATCACAAAATCGTGTTGTATGACCCCAATGTACAAAAAAAAAGGGAACCCGTAAGTTATGGATAAGCGATGAATATTGGTCATTAGGTCGTTTCCTACGGACCTATAAAATTTCATGCAAACTAGCATTTGTCAATTTTTTTTACAAATCAACGCGTTCTTATATACACGAAAAAGAATATATAATCATAAATTCATATTGCATGATCTTGACCCGTCATAAATGAACCCAAAAGTCATATTGAAGAATTGAGAATTCATCATTAAGTAGTTTGCTACTGACCCACAAAAAGTCAGGCCATTCGGAGTCCATCAAAAATTTATTGCAAGATCAACATGTATTAACTCAACGAAAATTTAGGAATCAGGCGGAATTTTAGTTTTATAACCCTAAAATGATAAAAACGAGGAACGGTCATGGCGAAGCGATGATTATTGTCCCTTGGGTCGTTTTTTATGACCGATAATATTTTAGGAGATTTAGATTTGGTTGCTCATATGCATGCAGATGGCGTGTGCCATCGTTTTTCATAGGCCGACAAACTTTTGGGAAACCAGGGTCCGGTCGCCCTGGCCCTTGCAGATGATGTTTGTTATAGCACACGAAAATCTGAAAATCCAGTGGAATTCCAGTTTTATAAAAATAAAATGCCAGAAAACGAGAAACAATTATGGCTAGGTGATGATTATTGTTTGTTAAGTCTTTTTATTTGGCCGACGAAATTTTAGGCGATCCGGGTTCGGTCCCACGGGCACATGCAAATGGCGTGAGCTAGCACACGAAATCTCGGGAATCAGGCGAAATTCTAATTTTATGAACCTAAAATGACAAAAAACGAAGATCGGTCATAGCCAGGCGATGACTAATATTCCTAGGGTCGTTTTCTATAGGCCGGAAAATTTTTTGGCGATCGGGGTCCGATCACCCGGTCCCATGAAGACGGCATATGTCATAGCACAGGAAAATCTTAGAATTGGGTGAAATTCCAATTTTATGAAAATAAAATGCCAAAAAACGAGGAACAGGCATGGTGAGGCGATGACTATTGTTCCTTCGGTCATTTTTTATGGGCCGACAAAATATTAGGCGATCCAGGTCCGCTTGCCTAGGCTCATACAGATGGCGTGTGCTATTGCACACGAAAATTTGAGAATGAGGTGGAATTCTAGTTTTATGGCCTTAAAACGCCAAAAAACAAGGAAAGATCCTGGCGAGGAGACATCTATTGTTCCTTACATCATTATTGATGGGCCATAAAATAATAGCTGATTCGGTCTAGTAGCCCGAGCCCATGCAAATGGCGTAGGTTATAATACACGAAAAGTTAAAAATAGAGCGAAATTTTAGTTTTATGGCCCTAAAACGGCAAAATAGAAACAATAATGGTGAGGCGATGACTATTATTTCTTAGGTCATTTTTTCTGAACCAAATATTTTTTGGTGATTCAGGACCGGTTGCCCGAACCCATACAGATTGCATGGGCAATGGCACACGAAACTGGAAATCGGGAAAAATTACAGGTTTATTGCCCTAAAACGCCAAAATATGAGAAACTCTCATAGCAAGCCAATGACTATTGTTCCTTATATCATTTTTGATGCGCTGGCAAAATTTTAGGCAATAAGGGTTCGGTCGCCAGGCCCAGTCAGATGGCAAGGGCTGTAGTACATGAAAATCTGGAAATCGGCAGAATTCCAGTTATACGTTAGTAAAATACGAAAAAACTAGGAACGGTTATGGCGATGTGATCATTATTGTTACTTAGATTATTTTTATGGGCTAACAAAATGTGAGTGGATCCGGGACCTATCGCCCTGGACCATGGCGTGGGCTATAACACAAGAAAATTTGGATATCGGACAGAATTTTAGTTTTATGGCTTTAAAACTCCAAAAAACAAGGAACATTCATGGCGAGGCCTTAAATATTGTTTCTTCAGTCGTTTTTGATAGGACGAAAAAATTTATGTGATCCGGATCCAATCGCACAGGCCCATGCATATGACATGGGCTATAACACACAAACATTTAGGAATTAGAAAGTCAATTTTTATGGCCCTAAAGTGCTAAAAACGAGGAACAGTCATGGTGAAGTGATGACTATTAATCCTTCAGTTATTTTTGATGGACCGGCAAAATTTTAGGCGATTCGCATTCGATGCATGAACCCATGGAAATGGCATGGATTAATAGCACACGAAAATTTAAAAATACCAAAAATAAGGAATGATCATGTGAGGCGATGACTGTTGTTCCTTAGGTCATTTTTGATAGACCAAAAGTTTTTAGGCGATTCGGGTCTGGTCGCCCGAACCCATGCAGATGGCGTGTGCTATATCACATGAAAATTTGAGAATCAGATAAAATTCCAATTTTATGGCCCAAATGCACCAAGAAATGAGGAGGCCATAGCGAGGCCATGACTATTATTTCTTAGATCTTTTTTGGTGGACCAGCATAATTTTAGGTTATCAGGGCCCGCTCACCTGAGCCCATGAAAATGGCGAAGGCTATAGCACATAAAAACTACAAATCGAGTAGAATTCTAGTTCTATGGTTCTAAAATGCCAAAAAATATGGAACAATCATGGCGAGACAATGACTATTGTTACTTAGGTCGTTTGATGGATCGGCAAAATTTTAGGCTATTCAGTTTCGGTCGCTCCAGCCATATAGATGGTGTGGGCTATCGCACATGAACATCTAAGAATCAGAAGGAATTCTAATTTTATGGCCCTAAAACTCCAAAAGATAAAGAACGATAATGGCGAAGCGATGATTATTATTCCTTAGGTCGTTTTTGAGTGGCCAAAATTTTTAGGCGATTTGGGGTCCGGTTGCCCGGCCCATGCTGATGGTATGACCTATACCATATGAAAATCTAGGAATCAGGTGAAATTCAAATTTTGGCCCAAAAATTCCAAAAAACGAAGAACGTTCATGGTGAGGCGATATTGTTCCTTAAATCGTTTTTTGATGTGGTAATTTTTGTCGAATCGGGTCTGGCGCCCAGGCACATGTAGATAGCATGGGCTATATCACATGAAAATGTAGGAATCGTGCGGAATTTCAATTTTATGGCTTAAATCACCAAAAACAAGGAACGATCATGGAACAACGATGACTATTTTTTCTTAGATCGTTTTTGACGGGCTAAAATTTTTTAGGCGATATGACAATGCAGATTGCATGGCCTATAGCACAGTAAAATCTAAGAATCAATGAAATTCAAGTTTTATGGTCCTAAAATGCCAAAAACTAAGGAACGACCATGTCAAAGCGATGACTATTGTTCTTTAGGTAGGTTATGATGGGCTGATAAATTTTTAAGCATTTTGGGTCTGGCCGCCTCGATGCTGTGAGCATGTGATTTTTGCCTAGCTTGAATTACTCCTATAAAATTCTTAAAATTATGATTTTTCTTCTTTTATTATTTAAATTTTAGGGAATAAATTGTATGATTTTGTGTTTGTTTGTATTTTTGTGCATTTTTAATTGGTATAATTCATAAAAAAAATACAAAATAGCACATTTGCATTTAGGACCCAATTTTATATTTTTCTTAGGATTATTAGTTAATTGACATTGCAAAAATAAGAGTAAATAACAAAAATAGTCCTTTTTTTTGCATTTAACTTTTAATTTTCGATTTTCTCCTTAGTTTTCTTTTAAAATTAGGAGTTAGTTAATTTTTGAAAATGAATTAGTTTAGTTTTAGAATTAAATCATGTCTTTTTATTTGTTATTTAACAAAATAAAAAAAAGAGAAAAATAAATAAAAAGAATTAATTGAAAGGGAAAGTAAAGAAAATAAAAGCAAGCCTGTTTTTAAAAGACTAAATATTTGGGCCAGAACTGCAACAGCCCAAGCCAAACCTGTCCTAAACAAGTCCAACACTGCTCAAACCCATAGAAACCTGGTCCAAACCCCCACCTCTCAAAACGAAGTCGTTTAGGTGATCGTCAATTACAGCCCTCCATCTATTTCGATCCAACGATGTCAAAGCTAGGATGTGATTAGTATATAACTGTTTCCAAACCCCCTCCCCCAAATGAGACCTCGTACCGTGTCTTCCCAAACCCCAATACACCCCGCCGTCTCCTACCACCCTCCGCCATCTGTCGCCGGTCGGAAATCGCCTCCGCCTGCAGCAATGATCAAATATCCCCCAAAAAAACACCACCCCACCTCCTCAACCTCCTCTTTCCATCCCCGCTACAAATTTACCTCGAATGTCAACTGAAGTCGTTGAATACTGATTGGAACTCATGACTGCTCTACCGCCCACGGCAGCACCGATGCCAATCGCTTCCAAACTAACACTCTAGATTCTCCAAACTCCCCTCATCCTAAATTTGTAAGCCATGGCCCTCGAATGTTAGCCAAACCCCTCGAATATCAATTCGAAAATCCGGCCAAAATCCCACCATCTTCTAAACCCTTCCAAAATCATACCCTATGGTATCCTCAACCCCTTCATCTTGATTCCCAAACCATAACCCCTCAAATCTGAGTGAAATCCCATATATTTTAGATCTAGGGTTTGAGTTTGGGAGAAGTCTGCCTCGTCGGGGTTTGCATGTATTTGATTGATCCCCCAGTTAATATTATGTGTTCGTGTTGGCAAAATGAATATATAATATTAGCTGGGGACCAATCCCAGAGTCAATCCAAGTTGCAAACGAAATTAGTGAGTCCTGATCATTTTATTCCTTTATTTGTTTTGCTTTTTATTTGCATTCTTTGCATGCTTTCTTTTGTTTTGGTTGAATTAGGATTTTTCAATTTAGGTCTCTGATTTTCACATATTACAGCCATATAGTGTTAGCATTGTCCTTATCTATGATTTGATTATATGTTTGTGTCTATGCTTGCCACTGATTTTCTTTAGATTTTAGGGATTATATTTTAATTGATTCCATGTTTGTTGTGATTTTCTCTAGGTTTTAGTCGTTCATTTTTTGTTTTGTTTGTTACAGTACAACTGCATGTTTAACTAGTTTTGTTCATCTATTTTTCTATTAGTCAGGGATTAGTTTAAGTGATAAAAACAACTTCAAGTCATGATTTTATTTGGAGTGCAATTTCAGTTTGTTGTTTAGTCGGATTTAATTTGATTAGGTTCGATCTTTAGGATTTGTTTGGGTATGGCTGAGCATATCCAGGCCTGTTTTAGGCCAGTCGACCAAGTTCAGGGTTTTAGGGTCAATTGATTTAGTTTTGAGTTGGTTAGGCTATTCCTGCAATGATTTGTTGAGGTTTCATTTTTCATGTCTTGTTAAATAAGTTGTTTAGATTTTGGAATGGTCTTTGACCCATTTGGTTTAACTTTCAGCTCGTCCAAATTAGATTTGGGGTCACTGGTTCAAACATTGGCCCATTGGAGGCAGGTCTCAGAGGTAAATATAGGGTACCTCAAGGTTAATTGGGGAAGTTTAATAGATGGAATCCTGCAGTAACTAACTTAGAACCCCCTGGAACTTTCTAGATGGGGTTCCAATTAGATTTTCAGGGATTTAAGTGATATAAATTGACCAATAAGTCAAGATTTTAGGGACCAAAACAATTAATAAAAGAGGGACTAAAAGTAAAACAAAAATCTGCAAGTTTCCCTAGGTTTTGCCTATAAAAGGCATGTCCCTGCTTGTTTCAAAGAGAGAGGTTCTGAGTTTTGGAGGTTATAAGAGTAAGGAGAGGCATAAAATACCTAAAAAAAATAGGCACTGAACTTAAGGCAAATATAAATCTAAAACAAAATCACTATTCCATTGCCTTTTGGAGTGATTTCGAGCTTCAAAAACAGCAAAACCAAAGGTTCAGCTTGTTTAGGGATAGAAATGATTTAAGTTTCCTGGTGATCTAAAGTTTATGTCAAGTCAAATTTGAGTCATTCAAGTTGATATTTGTTCGTTTGCTGGTCTTTGCTGTCTGAAATCGACTCCTAGGCTGTTTGACACTATTTCCTGGATTTAAAATCCATTTGATTGCTGCTATGTATTGATGATGCTCAACTGACCTTCAGTTTTCTCTTTCATTTTGTGTAAATCTCCAGGTACATTTTCTGGTCTCAAATAATACTTGAAAGGTTGAATTCGAATGTTGTTCCAATTTGAAGATACCTGCTGAAATATCAAATACTAAAATTCTCCTGTTCTGCTTTGATTTGGCTATTTAGCATGTTTATGTGTAGCTGTAATTAAGCTCATCATTTGTTAGTACCAAATAGTTTTATTTAGTTAGGATTTGAAAGTCGAACGAGTTAAATTTCCGAAGGACTGTACAATTGGTCTGTTTAATAGACACATTTAGCATTTTCATATTAATTTAGTAAATTCAGTACGTGTTTCCGGTTCTCAGCCCTTGGTGATAAATGAAGTTTGACTGCAGTTAATATCTAGGAAATCAACATGTTGTTGCATCAGTATATGAATGGTTGAAGGAGTACGAGTTCCAAAATTAAAAATCAGTGTGAAATCTGATGTGCTTAGGCGTTGAATTGTTTTGATTTTTACTGAATTAATTAAGTCTAATGAGGTCCAAAATTCAGTGTTATAAAGGTTTAAAACATAAAAATCAATATTTCGACGTAAATTGCCAGTACTAGCTGAATACAAGTGCAAAAAATCAATTTACAGTCACTGAACATTTCTTGCATGCTATTAAGTTAGGTTCCTGCGATTCCATTGATTTTGTGTTTCATGCGTATAGTGAAGTTAAGGATCAACACATTCTGAATTATTGTTATTTGTGTATGATGGTTGTTAGTAGACCCGAACAAAATCAGTAAAATTGGGCCAATTTCATAATAACAAGCCCAAAAGTGCTCATTCTTTGACCTTAGGCATTTTCCCTCTTGTTTGAATTAGGACTTAATATTTGCGGCCTGAATTCCTTGAGTACTAGTTTGCTAATAATGCTAATTAATTAGGCTTTTTAGAGACAATCCTTATTAGAGAATAATAGTTCCTTTTAGGATGGCCTTTAATATAAATCGAGATGTGACGCTCCAAACGAAAATCTATAAATTGCGCTACCCTCTTCAAATGCTTGTTTTAAAACATTTAGAATTTAGGACGTGCCACTTAGCAAATTTTTATGGTCACCAGCAAAGTTAGTAACACGTTAGTGGCTTTAGGCACGCAATTAATAAATCCACTTTCTTAAACTCGGGTGCGCATTTATGTGACCCAAATCCAAAGCTCAACGGTGTTAAAGTATGTCAAAAATCACGGGTGCATTTATGTGACGTGATTCGAGACGCATTTTAATACTGGTGCAATATTCCTCAAAAATTTAATTAAAAGCGGTAAGTAATTGTAAAATTGCACTATAGGATAAACATGTTCAAAATCAGATGATTGGCCAATTAGATAGTTTAAGTGACCGTGCTAGAACCACAGAATCCGAGGATGCCAAACACCTTCCCTCGGGTTAACAGAATTCCTTACTCAAGAATTTCTGGTTCGCAAACTTCAATCGGAAAGTCAAAAATTTCCTCGATTTGGGATTCAAGATAAACCGGTGACTTGGGACACTAAATGTCAAACCTAGCCCAAGTGGCGACTTTAAAATAAATAAATAATCCCAATTCGAATAATGTTACTTTGAATGGAAAAACTCCCTTATACATTATCTTTCGGGGTAGGTGCGTAAAAAAGGAGGTATTACAACTCTGGCGACTCTGCTGGGGACGCAAACCCAGAATGTTGGTTCAGGGTTTAAGAATTCAAGCTTAGAATAGCTATTATACTTGGCTTTATTTATTATCTAATTTTTCTGTATGTTTTATCTTAAAGTGCTAAGTGCTTGACAGTTTTGATATTGCCTGAATTGTATATATAAAATTGTTACGAAACCTTTCTTTTCTAATCTTTGGGGATATGCTCACTGGTCAAGACTCTCTATTTTGTTAGTGTCATACCCTAAACTAAGAAAGAGGCGGGACAAGTTACTAAGCCGGATGGCCTTTTGGTTCCCGGTACGAAGCCCCCTCCTCGACTCGAGTTGTACGCTCGGGTACACTGTCTAGAACATATACCCAGGTTTTGAACCTAGAATAACTCGACCTCATGCCGGATCCCTAGTAGGTACGCTTGTTTGCATCACGTGCATTTGACTTAGGGGACTCAATACAAGGGTTGGGTCCCTCTAGGACAGGTGACCCATAATGGAAAGACCATCCTGATGTATCCTACTTGCTATTTGTGCTTTTTTTTTGTCTCGGATCTGCATGCTGATTGGCTTGTAAATAATGGGACAAATTTGAAAGGAAAAAAAGAAGAATTAAGGAAAAAAAGAGAGAGAAAAGAATAATAGTGTTAGGGTTGAGCGAGTTCTGTTTTGAAAACCCAATACCCAAATGGTACCGTAACTCTGCCAAATTTTTTTAGAAAGTCAAAGAATTTTTTTCAAAAATAGTTGGTTTTGTCAAATCTGCCCAAACTACGCCAGTTTGATTCTCACCGGATCTGAGATTCGTAGGCATCCCCTATCCGATCCAACTTCCCTTTTGCAAAAATAGCCCAAACATAACAAAAACTCCTTTATTTTTTGAAAATAAGCCGAATGTCCCCAAAAGGGCATCGTAAGGCTGTTTTGCAAGAACGGCCACTTTGGGTCATTTTCAATGGTTAGCGGGCACAACCTTAAAATCTTCCTCCCCGAAGAGCTAAAAGGCCGTACCTGCAAAGCCGGGTTTTTGTTTTGAAATTTTCAATGAAACAAAATGGAGTCATTTTTTCTTCGAAATAAGTGATTAAATCACCTTAATAAATGTGCAGGATGAGAACGATTCAAAATGAACCTTTCTCAATCATGAACAAAATCCCTTTGTAGCTATACATGTGGTGGAATGATCTGGGTGAAGCGGGACAAAACAGAGTCAACACGCACTTGGGAGGACTTACTGGGTTGTTGAAAATCAATCTTAGAGGAGACATCATAAAGGCATTGATTACATTCTGGGATCCGGCCCACAATGTATTTCATTTCTCGGACTTCGAACTCACTCTAACACTGGAAGAAATAATTGGATATATTAAGGTTCCTACAATTCCTTTGAGGTATCAGTATTTGATTGCAACAAGGGCCATCGTTGTGCAAAAATTCTTGGACTCATTAAAGATCAGCAGGAATGTTCAACACCCAGACCTGTCATCCGATTTTTGTACCCCACAGTTCATCTATCAATGGTATGGGCACATAGGGGGATTTAATGACTCGGAAAACAATATTTGTAGCAAGGGAAATCAACTCGAATGGGAGGAACGTCAGTGCTTCGCATTCATGGTATTTTTTGTTGGGCCTTTTGGTGTTCACACGGAAGGACGCAAATATTGACATATGGATAGCAGGGGTTGTCAGCACTTTAATTACTCAAGCCAAGAGCACCCTCGCACCCATGATATTATCCGAAGTCTTCCGTGCTCTCACCGCCTGTAAAGACGGAGGAGATTTCTTTGAAGGATGCAACATGTTGTTACAAATATAGATGATTGAACACTTGCACCATCGGCCTCAATTAATGAGTTATGGGTCATCAACAAAAAGCCGCATAGAGGAATTCTACAACAAGATTGATGGGCTTAGATTACCAGAGGGTGCTACAGAATGGGTATCACATATCTGTGCCACAAGTTCAAACCAAATAGAGTGGACGTTCGGGTGGCTTCCTGTTGATGAAATTATATATATGCCAGCCACCGGACCTCATTTCCTTTTAATGGGTCTCTGGAGTATCCAACCATATGCTCTGTACCGAGTGCTAAGACAATTAGGGAGGTTCCAAATAATTCGTAGGGATGAGGATATTAGTCTCCATGGTCGAGATTAGTCCCAATGGTCAGTTTCCCGAGGCAGCAGTCCGTCAAATTTGGAGCGAATGTCAGTACTTGACGGCTGGCACCCGAGTATGCGACTCATCTAAAGCCGAGGTTGCACCAGGGTACCTTGCTTGCTATAAGAAAGGAATAGAATACAGAAGGCTGGCTAAGAGGCCAGATCTCCAAGAATTTTCTGAAACATCACAAGAACAATGGAATTGGTTAGCCAAAGAAAATGAATACAAGGCCACGATAGGGAAACTGGAAAAGCAAGTCAAAGACCTTCAATTTGAAAATGGTTTGCAAGCTGCTGCAGACGAGGGGGAAAAGAAATGACTAGCCAAAGAAAATGAAACGTTGCGAGCCCAAATTCATAGAATGAAAACAGCCACGGAGAATCTCGCCCGGAGTGCGAAGGATGAAAAGCTCATAGACAATCTGAGGCAAAAAGTAAATGACTATAGTTTTGACCTCAACAAAGCAGAAAGAGAATTAGCCGGGGTTCAAAAGCAATTGGCTAAAAACACGGAGGAACGGGCACACCTGATTAAACAGTTGAAGAAAGAGCACGATAATGAGGTCATAGGATTAAAGAAAAGGGTCATCGTCATAGAAAACAAAATGACCAAACAGGCGAAAGAATTCAAGGTTGAAAGAGAGCATTGCTACATGGCATTGGCACAGTTAGAAATGGACTTGCAGCGACTTCAGGAACAAAACCAGGTAGCCGAGCAAACTTTGGCGGCTAAGGCACAATATATAGGGCGGTTGCTTCAAGAAAAAGGGCGAAATCAGAGAGAGGATCCTGACCATTGCTCACTGCATTACTTGGAAATGCCAAACGACTTGCACCACCTTTTTTGTGGCAGTAATGGCATTTGTTAAAACAGATAATAAGTGATTTGGATAGTCTTCAAAGTAATCTTGCATATAGGCCCACGGTGATACCGAACGATTTACCACAGGCACCAGGAGCTTTAATGTATTCATGATTTTCATGTTGAGCCTGTATTTCCTTTGCCACCAGAGTCTATATTTTCTGTCTGCTAGAGTCTGTCAAGTTGTTCGAGTCTGTATTTTCTTTTGAAGAAAGATAATTAACTTTGGAGTCTGTATTTCTTTTGTTCATCATAGCATGTTAGATGTTTTAATCTGTCCACTTTGAGTCCTTGTAATCAAAGTATTTGCTATCTGTGAAAATCAAAAATCTCAAAATGTTGTGTTTCTATTTCATATTTATTTTCATGAACTACGCTTGGTTTGATTCATGCGGGGTCATGATACGTAGGCAATCTCCATAAGATCCGATCGTAACCCTAAAAAAGAAAATAAGAAAGGAAAGTAAAGGAAAGGGAAAAAGAAGATTGAGAGAGAGAGAGAGAGAGATGGTGGCAAAAGAAAAGGCAAGAATGAAGAAAAGAAACGAGAGTGAAAAACAAATGGATGAGGAAAGCCAGGATGATACATGAAATCAGTGCAAAACATGTAAAAACCCATTTAATTGTATAAGTGCATCACAACCCAACGTGCAATTACCTATCTGTTATGTGTCTCAAACTAATCATTTGCCGATGTCAACTCCAGTCCAGGTTTTATAGAAATGGTGGTTGGTTCTTGGTGCACTGGCTTCACATCCCTACTTTACCAGATCAAAGGGCAGCATAGAAATGTCTTCAGAAATCACCTTGCCAACAATTCCCATCACAGACGAAAGCTCAACCTCGGGCATCCCGGCATCAGAGTCAGCAACCACTGAGGAAAATCAGCTATTGTGTCTCCGCGTGATGGAGATGTGGGACGCCTGGTCAAATGGAAAAGAGCCGCCTAGTGTAGTTCCTGGATTTCCCGAGCTTTTCCCAAGAATGGGGGGCACGTCCACTATCCCAATCAGTCATCCTAGCATCCCACTAAGACACCCAACCATCTCAGCTCATTTTGTGGGAGCACCTTCAGAGGTTCGCCCCCAGACGACTATATCCATTGCAATCCTAAACATCTTTACTGCTCCACCATGCGCAACTATAACACAGCCTGCATTGCCAAGGCCTCGATTTGATCCTTCAACTTTCACATTCCAAACACTCACTCCCCAAATGGAGCCTCTTCAGTATCCCACCTATACTTATTTGCAGCCACATCCATTTGAGTTCACAACTGGACAGGAAAGGACCCTAAAAACTCTGGAACAAGAAGAAATGGCAAAGAGGATGAGAAGCCTAGAGCAAAGCCTCAAAAACATGCAAGGGCTATGTGGAAATAAAAGTGTGTCATACACTGATTTGTGCATGTTCCCTTATGTGCATTTTCCTGTGAGATTCAAAACTCCGCAGTTCGAAAAGTACGATGGGCATATTGACCCTATAGCCCATCTTAAGAAATATTGTAATCAATTGTACGGAGCTGGAGGAAAAGAAGAATTGCTTATGGCTTACTTTTGGGAAAGCTTAGTAGGTATCGCCTCCGAATGGTATATGGATCAAGATATTTCTCGGTGGAACATCTGGGATGATCTTACAAGAGACTTCGTTCGACAGTTCCAATACAATATTGATATTGCTCCAGACCTGAACTCATTGGAAAATCTAAAGAAGAAGCCCTCAGAAAATTTTCGCAAGTATGCGATCAAATGGCAGGAACATCTGTCAAGGGTAAAACCTTTAATAGATGAAGTGGAAATGGTCATTGTATTTCTTCAGGCTCGTGACGCTGTATTTTTAAAATATGATATCAGCCATGGGCAAACCATTTGAGGAGGCCATTAAAACTGGTGAGATGGTAGAGAATGAACTAAAAATAGCCAGGATTTTGAGCCAATCAACTATTAGGGTGACTTCCCAAGCCATCCAAGGCGGGTCTGGAGGAATGACCAAAAATAAGAAGAAAGAAGAATCAGACATGGCGGCTTCAGGTGCAAGGAGACACCACGCTCCTAGACCCATGTTCTCAAATAGATTCCCCCAACATAATTACCCTCATCAAGACTTGGCATATGCTCCTCAACCGTATGCGGTTCTGAATGCCCAACCTTTGGTTCGACCGCAACAGCATGCCAAGAGAAACCAAGTCCCATATCCAAGAAATCAACCTCCTCCACAAAACCACTGTAATCCTCATTTTCTCCAGAATAATTTTCCTCCTCAGGAGCCACCTAGGAGGAAAACTTTTCCTCCAATTGGTGAGTCTTACTCCAAACTATTTCCAAAACTTGTCCAAATGGGGTTGTTGCAACTAGTTCCTTAAACAAGACAAAACCCAGCATCGCCCACTTATAGAGCCGGTGTCAGATATGCCTATCATTTAGGAGCAGAAGGGCACGATACGGATGATTGCTGGACCCTGAAAAGAGCGGTGGAAAACATGATAGAGCAAGGCAAAATAGTGCTAAGGTATGAAGATGTCCCTAACGTGAATAATAATCTATTGCCAGCCTACAACAACGTGCTAGTGATTGGGATGATTTGTGAAGATAAAGAATTTGATCCGAAACTAAAGGCTATAATTGCCATCGCAGATGCAAAGAGAAGGCCAAAATGCGTCCCAAAGCAAGATAAAGAGGAAAAGAAGAACAAATTCACCAAGACAGAACCAGAAAAGAAGGTTGAAACAAGCACAGTGGTGATGCCTCCTAAAGATGGGATTCTTTATGTCCCACGAGGCCGAAAATAAAAGCAGTAGACTTTGAGCCCTCCAAAGAGGTTTGAACTGAAGAAGGCAACCCAAATGTACATATCCAAGGCGTTTTATGTGGTACAGGGAAAATTAAGTCATCGGGGCTGAGCGAGCCCATGGTTATTGGCAAGTACCACAACAACCTATGACGGATCCTACTGCAGTACCGTGGACATAAAATAATGGCTACGCACAAAGGCAAAGAGATCTCATGAGTGTCTTAAGAAAACCATCATGTTGAGAAGTACTCAACATAGAAGAATTAAACAATGCCACTATAAAGTGTTTCCCGTCCGAGAAACCTGTAAGTCCCAAAGAGGCAGAAGCTTTCTTCCAGAAAATGAAGATGGCAGACTGTGCAGTAGTTGATTAACTGCGCAAGTGTTCTGAACAAGTGTCCTTGCTGTCATTCCTGATGAAGTCTCCTGAACACCAAAAGGTTTTAATGAAGACCTTGAATGAAGCCTATGTGCCAGCTAAAATATCGGTGGAACAATTAGAAAGAATGGCAGAAAGATTCTTTGCTATCAATCAAATCTTATTTAGCAAAACTGACTTGCCCCCGGAAGGGGCTGCTCACAACAAAGTGTTGCATTTAACTATAATATATGAGGGATATTATGTGAAGAGGGTCATGGTAGATGGAGGCTCGTGGGTAGATATTTGCCTACTCTCTCCACTCCAGCGGATGGAAATTAGGACTAGAAGGATTCATCCCAACAATGACTGTGTGTGAGCTTTCGACAGTATTAAGAGGGACACAATTAGGGAAATTGATTTGATTCTGACCATTGGCCCGGTTGATTTTGAAGTAACCTTCCAAGTGATGGACATGGACACATCTTACAACTACCTTCTGGGAAGGCCTTGGATCCATGCAGCAGGAGCTGTACCCTCTACTCTCCATCAAATGGTGAAATTTGAGCATGAAGATCAGGAAATCGTAGACCGTGGAGATGATGAACAATTGATTTATCGGGACCCGTCTATCCCATGTCTTGAAGCGAGGAAAGGCAGTGAGTACATAGTGTATCAGGCTTTTCAAATTGTGGAAGCTGACCAACATGAAGAGGGAAAACCCTGCCCTTAGCTTTTCCTCTCCAATGCATCCATTATGGTGGCCAAAGAGATGATACAACATGGATATAAGCCCTGAAAAGGGTTGGGAAAGTCTCTGCAAGAGGTGGCCGATCCAATTACCCTGCCTACCGCTGGGAAGTTCTTTGGGTTAGGCTTCCACCCGACTTCGAATGGTAGGAAATGGGCAAAAGATAGACACCATAATAGGTAGGTTCTACCTCAACCACTTCCACATTTGTATGTAACGTTTATAAAGCCAAAATACAGTGAAGAAGAGGAGGAGTATGAGGCCTTCATGGCTGAAGAAGTTGAAGAAATATGTGGGGATATAAGAGAAATGCTATATGAAGCCCACATGGTTCAGCCGGGAGAGGGAACAAGCACCGCTAAGGTGCAGTACATGGGACCAAGCGCTAATCTCCAAAATTGGAAGGCTACGCCGTTTCCGATCAGGCGAGAGTCCCAGCAGACTTGTCTTGCTACTTTTTCTGCATCCCAAGTTATTCCATGGTGTAAGTTGGATGTTTTCCTTAGTTTCTTATTTTTAAATTTCCAAATGTAAACCCTATTATCTTCAAATTCCAAGATATGAAATTAATATTTCATTGTTCCTTCTTCTTTATTCCTTCTAATTTTGCTGTTTTTCTCTTTCATTTCTTCTTTTCAGTTCTAATAATGCGGCTATAAATAACATGACATGCTTGCAAACTTCATTCCCAGATCCAAACACGTTGTCTAGTTGCAAAATAATAAACCAAGAATTGAAATATGATGAAGAAGAGGCTTCTAGAAAAATCAATCGATAATTAGAATAATTTGAGAATAAACCTAAGCCAAACTTGAATGATACCAAGCCGATTAACTGGGGAACCTCTGAAGAAATCCAGGAAACCAAGATAAGCATCCACACAGACGAGAAAACCTGAGATGTCATAATCTAACTTTAGTTTGAGTTTAAAAATGTGTTTTCCTAGTCGTATGATAACATGCCAGGACTAAGCGTTGATCTGGTAGTGCAAAAATTGACAACTTATCCTGAGTGGCCCTCAATCCAACAAAAACAGAGAAAATTCAAAACTGATGTCAGTGATAAAATCAAAGAAGAGAGCTCGAAATAGTTGGGAGCAGGAGTGATCCGCGGTGAACCACATGGCTAGCCAACGTTGTTCTAGTGTCGAAGAAGGATGGAAAAACCCGAGTATGCATGTGTTATATAATACGCTTAACGCTAGAGGGGGGGGGGGTGAATAGCGTTATTATAAAAATTAGCGTAAACTTGCGGAATTTAAAAATTGCAGGAAATAAATAAGTGCGATAAGTAAATAAATTAGAACAAACGCACCGATGTATCCTGGTTCACCACAACCCGTGGCTAGTCCAGTCCCCGAGAGACTCTCTCGAGATTTCCACTAACTTGTTAAGCTTACGGGTGCTCAACAAACCGTTACAACTTGAGGACACAAGCCTCAACAACCTTTGCTCGGAGATACAACACTCCAAGACTTCAACCAAGGAAACACAAGTTCCTTCTTACAACACAAGGGACTAACACTTCCCTTCAAGTGTACAAAAACACTTAGCACTCAAACAAGACACTCCTTTAAGAGTAGATATGAGTAAAAAGAATACGCTCAAGATCGCAACAACTTTCGACAAGAATTTGGCTCTCAAAAGCTTATGTAATGAATATAAAATGATAAGCAATAAAGTATGCAAGCTTTAGCAATTGTATGATCAGTTGTTGTGTTTAGAAGACTAAATTGAAGCTGTATTTATAGTTGAAAAACCTTGTATTACCGTTGCCTAATTGCCAATTAAGAATTGCTGATTTTACTCTGTGACAATCGATTGTCAAATTACCACAATCGATTGTTTGCCAGTTCTTCCAAAAATCAATCCCAGATTTTACGCATAACAATCGATTGTTTAAGACTCACTATCGATTACTGGCAACGTTCAAAAAATCATTTCCAGATTTTACTTAACACAATCGATTGTCAGAAATCTACAATCGATTACTCAGCAACGTTCAAAAAATCCTTTCCAGATTTTAATTAAAACAATCGATTATAAGAAATCAATAATCGATTACCTGACGGTATTTGAAAACATTTTGGCAACGGTCAGTTATACAATCGATTATACTAAGTTAACAATCGATTATATATCAGTCTTGAAAAATCAATTTAGACACTGCCTCTTGACAATCGATTGTCATAAGTTCACAATCGATTATTTAATAACTTTGAAAAAGTTTGGAAGACACTGCCTCAACACAATCGATTGTCATATGTTCACAATCGATTATTTTGTGACTTTGAAAAATCTGATGGACATTGTCTCTTCACAATCGATTGTCATTAGCTTCACAATCGATTGTTTTGAGCTTTGAAAAACTTTGATGGTCACTGCCTCATCACAATAGATTGTCATAAGGTTCACACTCGATTGTCATGCAGATTTGAAAAATCTGATGCTCACTGCCTTAACACAATCGATTGTCATAAGTTCACAATCGATTGTCAAGCAGCTGACTTAAATATAATCGATTATCATAAGTACATAATTGATTATCTTAGTCCATATTTTAGAGGCATGTTTAAAAATCATTTTGACTAAAGTAAATATGCATTATTTAAAATAATTTTGCTCTAAATTAGATATGCATGATTTGTTAAAAATATTTTTACGAGAGAAGCCAAGTCTTGAGTTTAAGTTGTCGGATCAAGATCACAATTAAATACCGACTCATATAAAACTTAATCTCGATCTTTGTCTTGTGCTTGAATCTCGTTATATATCAATTTTGTGCTTGTGCTTGGACCTCGTCATATGTCAATTTGCGCATAGTTTGTCATTCATCAAAACCTACAAATATGAACACACGTTTAGTATAATGCCTTGAGAACGTGTTTCCAACAATTTTCCCCTTTTTGATAATGGCAAACTTTTAAGCGGGATATGCATATTAGGAAATTCATAATGACGATTCAAGACAAGTAAAGTATGCAACAAGTATATAGATATGCAATTTGTTCCCCCTCAATATATGAATTCCCCCTCAATTTATGCCGATAAGTATTGAGAGTGCATACCCGTTATCTTCCCCCTTTTGCCATTAGCAAAAGAAATATAGAATAATTAAAAAACTTGCTTATTTATTAATATAAAACGGTTACATATCGGGAACAATAAAAACATAGAACAATAAAATAGAAAAACAAATAAAGAAATTATTCATCATCATTTCCCGCCTCATCATCCGGCACTGCTTCATAGGGAACAAGACCGGCATATGGATAATGAACATGGTCAAAATATCCATGGATCTCATGTGTCAATTGACCGACAGAGGTGGTCAATGAAGCAATTTGGTCGGAAATGGATTGAAGAGTAGGTTCTTGAGGCTGACGCGATTGACGGGTTGGAGGAGGAGCAGGACTGCATGATCACCGTCATGGGGAAAGGAGGATTCCGAAATTTTCCACTTCTTGGTGCTCTTTTTGAGAGGACCGATGGAAGTGTTGAACCCGGAAGCTTCAAGAAAATTCATAATGAGTAGGGCATAGGGAAGAGGTCTATCATCTCCGATGGCATCAAGCATGTGAATCTTGACGAACTTACACCAATTGATGTGAGCTCCGGTTATAATGGCATGCATGAGCTTAGCGTCCTCTTGGGAAAGAGTGGTATGATTGTGCTTCCGTGGCTTGAGGACTCGGGTGATGAAATAGAAAATCAAACGATACTCGGGGAGCATTCCCGTGATAGTAGGGCGCCGAGTAGATAGATTAGGATCATAAGATGTAAGACCTATTTGGTTTAGGAGAATTTTCTCATCAAATAAGGCGCCGGCCTCTCTAATGTAGCGAGTAATGTTTTCGCCACTTCGAGGAAGATGGGCAATGGAATGCAAGTTTTCATTGGACAAAAGAATTTGAACACCATTAATATTTGATACAAGTTCGCCATCGTCATCCTCATGAAGGTTTGAGTAAAACGCTTGAATCAATGGGGGATTAATATAAGGATAGGTAAGATATAAAAAGTCAAGAAGTTGACATTCCTTAAGAATGTTTGCAGCGGGGGCATATGATTCAAAATACTTGCTTGTTGAAAAGCGAGGAGGAAGAATGTCACGCTTTTCGAATTTTGTCAAAAATCTAGTAAGCTCGGTTTCAGTATTGAATTGTAAAATAGACTCATCTTGATAAGGGAAATTTGGAGGTGGAGGAGCAGAAGAAGATGCACCTTGTCTACCTGAACGGGAACGTTTAGAGTGTCTGCCCGACATTTTCAAAAAGTAGTAATGAACTTTGTAATAAACTTGGAAGATTTTTGAAGGTTTGGGAGCAAAGATTGATGCTTGAGTGAATAAAATTGAAGACTTATGATGCCTATTTATAATGGGAAGAATGGCATTTCATTTATGATGAAAATCTGCAGAAATTTATGAGCCAAAACAGTCAGAAACGGTAAAAATAAATTGTAATGACCATTGGACAATCGATTGTTGAAACGAAATAATCGATTGTTGAGCAGATTTTGACTTGAACTCGGAACTGACACAAAATCAATTGCAGGACCTGAACGGTAACAAATATTTGAATTACTGACAAAAAATAATCTATTGTTGAATTATGATAATCGATTGGTGTGATACAGTGAGCACGGTGATTTTCTGACTCGGAAAATAATCGATTATATTTATGAAACAATCGATTATTTTAGGAAAGCAGTACTGTATGGCTGAGACGGTAATCGATTATACAGTTAAAAAATCGATTATTAAACACAAGTGCATAATACGCATCAAACATGAATAGTCGATTAGTGATACTTGCTAATCGATTGTCCGCACAGTAAAATAATCAATTATTTTCTGTAACAATCGATTGTTCTATGCCATTTCTTTATAATTCCCCCTGCCATTAGGGCGATACCTGCATAAGAGAATTAGACGTCTCCGACGCTCAAGTTAGTAATTTGTAACGAAATGATGCAATGAGAACGTGTTTCTTAAGAAGTGTGTCCTAAGGTGTTCTTAAGAGAGTTTCGGGTACTTACCTTTTCTCCGACGTCGCCAATTACCTGTTCGAGAGGGTGATCTTTGATTGTCCTCCACTCGTTAGGCATTTTCGTTTCTTTCTCCAATTGTGGCGCTTCCTCCGTTGATTGTTCCAAGATTTCATCTTGAATTTCCTTAGGAGTTTCCTCTTGTACTTTGTTTTGAGGACTTAATGAGTTCAAAATACCTGCAAGATCAGAACAAGAATCCTTTCTCGCCAAGCGAGCATTATTTTCGGAAAACACAATATGGGGGAATTCCTCCACAGTTTGGGTTCTATTATTAAATACCCTATATACTTTGCTACGTGAAGAATACCCAATAAAAATTCCTTCATCGGATTTGGCATCAAATTTTCCCAATTGATCTTTTCCATTGTTATGAATAAAAACTTTACAACCGAATACTCTAAAATGGGAGATATTTGGTTTCCTTCCCTTGTAGAGTTCATAAGGGGTTTTCATGAGTATTGGCCTTATAACTACTCTATTTAAAAATGTAGCATGCGGTACTCACGGCATCCGCCCAAAAATGTTTGGGAATCTTAGCCTCTTCGAGCATGGTTCTAGCCATCTCTTCGAGACACCTATTTTTCCTTTCCACCACCCCATTTTGTTGTGGTGTTCGTGGAGCGGAAAAGGTATGCTCGATACCGAGTTCGTCACAAAAGTCCGCAAAGAGATTGTGATCAAACTCTCCCCCATGATCACTTCTAATTGAAGTGACGGTTGTTTCCTTTTCGTTTTGAACACGTTTAAGAAAATATTTAAAATTCTGAAAAGCATCACTTTATGGGCAAGAAATAAAGTCCAGGTAAATCTGGAATAATCAACAATAACAAAAGCATAACGATTTCTACCAAGACTTTCAATGCGAGATGGTCCAAACAAATTCATGTGAAGCAATTGCAATGGTCTAGTAGTTGAAACAATATTTTTCGAATTAAAAGATGCTTTTGTTTGCTTCCCTTTTTGACAAGAATCACAAATAGAGTCATTTTCAAATTTCAAATTTGGAAGACCAACATCTAAATTTTGTGAAACCAATTTGTTCAAAAGATGCATGTTGATGTGAGCTACTCTACGATGCCATAACCAAGAATCATCCTCTTTGCTCATTAAACAATTCACATATTCGGGTGAAGAATTTGCAAGATCAACCATATAAATGTTATCCATTCTAAAACCACGAAGGATAATTTTAAAATCGCTACGTCTAAAAACTAAGCATTCATCCGAATCAAATAAAATAAGATTTCCCTTGTCACATAATTGACTTATGCTCAAGAGATTATGTTTTAAACCTTTCACAAGTAATATATGCTTAATGGAAGAAATTTCATCCTTACCGACCGATCCGATGCCGATAATCTTTCCTTTGTTGTTATCACCAAAAATAACACTTCCCCCTTCCTTGTGTTCTAGTTGAAGGAATTTGGATTCGTCTCCCGTCATGTGCTTGGAGCATCCACTATCAAGGTACCATAGTACACTTGATCCCTTCAAACATACCTACAAAACAGATTAATGAGTTTTAGGTACCCATGCCATTTTGGGTCCTTGAGGGTTAGGCAAATCATAGTGATGTGATTGAGTGTTATGTCTATGTCGTGTAAAACAAGCAGGAGCAATATGTCCAATTCGTCTACAATAATGACAAGTCACGTTAGGATTATGCATCCTTCTAGGTTGATAGTAATTGGACGGACGAAATTCATTTACTCTATTCTTGACAATATGACTGTTGCGCAAATCATGAAAATCATTTCTCCTACCATTTGTTCTAGGATATGCATCATTTCTAGAATAGTTGTTTCTAGGTTGGAAGTCATTTCTAGGTGTTCTAAAAGGTTCAAAATTCCTTCTAGTGTTTGGCCTAGAATGTGCATTATTTCTAGCATGATTATTTCTAGGTTGCGATTGATGAAAACCATTTCTAGGTTTGTTGTATCTAGGATGAACATTTGTTTTATTTATCCTAGGTTGAGCCTTAGGTGGTTGGGGGTTGGCTTCAACTTTCTCTTTAGGCTCGTTTCTAAAACCTATGCCATGCTTGGTCGACTTCAAATTAACAAGCACTTCATTCAAATTTTTATGAGAAGAATTAAACTTATCTAAGGTGCCCTTAAGCCTTTCTACTTCATTTTTGAGATGCATGCAAGAAGTACAATTTCTAGAACTCTCGGGCATGTCGGCGCTTCTCTTGCCAAAAATTTTTTTTTCCTCTTTCAACTTCTCATTTTCTAAAATCAGTTTTTCCAATTCCTTTTCTTTAAAAGAGAGTTGTTTTTGAAAATCTTTTTCTTTTAAAGAAGCATTTTCTTTTATACTCTTAACAGTTTTTGAAGCTTTAATAAATCCGCTATACAACTCATCAAACGCATTTTGCATTTCTTCAAGGGAAAAGAAATTTATGGAAGAAATTTGACATACCTCTTCTTTGTTGTCTTCTTGTGCCATAAGACAAAGATTTGCGGCTTCGTCTTCTTCTTCCTCACTTGACTAGTCACCGGAGTCGCCTCCCCAAGATATGTATGCTCGTTGCTTCTTGAAGGGTTTCTTCTCCTTTTTAGCATTTGGGCAATTTGATTTAATGTGCCCGGTTTCTCCGCACTCATAGCACTTTATTTGATCTCCTTGATTTTTGCCCTTTTGTTCATACTCTTTTCGCATGAACTTTTGAAATCTCTTGATAACGAGTCCGAACTCGTTATCTCCGTCCTCATCATTTTGAGGTTGGCTTGTGCTTGCCTTGAGAGCGATTCTTTGCTTCCTTTGATCATCAACAAGAGGGTTAAGCATAGTAGATTCATAAGTTTTAAGATTACCTCTTAATGCATCGATGGTGACATTTGAAATGCCAATGGATTCTTGAATCGCGTCGGCCTTGGATCGCCATTCCGGAGTGAGACTTCGGAGAATTTTTCGGACAAGTTCCTTATCCGTGAAGGTCTTCTTAAGAGCATGTAAATCATTTACGATTTTTGAAAATCATTCAAACATCTCATCGACCTTTTCGCCTTCCTTCATGTGAAACAATTCATATGCATGGGTTAGGAAATCAATTTTGGCTTCCCTTACCTGGTCCGTACCTTCGTACGTAATTTCCAGCTTGTCCCACATTTGCTTCGCCGTTGTGCAACAAGATATCTTCCTGTAATCATCAGCATTTACAGCACAATATAATAAATTAATAGCTTTAGCATTATTTTGCACCTTTCGGATATCATCCGCATCGTATTCATCTTCGAACTTTGGGACCCATTCATTTTCAACCTTCTTGGTTGGAATTTGTTCTCCATTCATTATGACCTTCCAAAGATGAAAACTATTTGATTGTACAAATATTCTCATCCTCTCCTTCCAGTATGTATAATTTGTACCATCGAATAGCGGTGGTCGGGTGGAGCATTGTCCTTCACCTATTCCTGCAAAAGAATCACGAGTAGAAGCCATGGATGTTTCTCTCAAACGGTTAAGTCTTCAGAGAGTTGGGCTCTGATACCAATTGTTAGATAATATGCTAAACGCTAGAGGGGGGGGGAATAGCGTTATAATAAAAATTAGCGTAAACTTGCGGAATTTAAAAATTGCAGGAAATAAATAAGTGCGATAAGTAAATAAATTAGAACAAACGCACCGATGTATCCTGGTTCACCACAACCCGTGGCTAGTCCAGTCCCCGAGAGACTCTCTCTAGATTTCCACTAACTTGTTAAGCTTACGGGTGCTCAACAAACCGTTACAACTTGAGGACAAGCCTCAACAACCTTTGCTCGGAGATACAACACTCCAAGACTTCAACCAAGGAAACACAAGTTCCTTCTTACAACACAAGGGACTAACACTTCCCTTCAAGTGTACAAAAACACTTAGCACTCAAACAAGACACTCCTTTAAGAGTAGATATGAGTAAAAAGAATACGCTCAAGATCGCAACAACTTTCGACAAGAATTTGGCTCTCAAAAGCTTATGTAATGAATATAAAATGATAAGCAATAAAGTATGCAAGCTTTAGCAATTGTATGAACAGTTGTTGTGTTTAGAAGACTGAATTGAAGCTGTATTTATAGTTGAAAAACCTTGTATTACCGTTGCCTAATTGCCAATTAAGAATTGCTGATTTTACTCTGTGACAATCGATTGTCAAATTACCACAATCGATTGTTTGCCAGTTCTTCCAAAAATCAATCCCAGATTTTACGCATAACAATCGATTGTTTAAGACTCACTATCGATTACTGGCAACGTTCAAAAAATCATTTCCAGATTTTACTTAAAACAATCGATTGTCAGAAATCTACAATCGATTACTCAGCAACGTTCAAAAAATCCTTTCCAGATTTTAATTAAAACAATCGATTATAAGAAATCAATAATCGATTACCTGACGGTATTTGAAAACATTTTGGCAACGGTCAATTATACAATCGATTATACTAAGTTAACAATCGATTATATATCAGTCTTGAAAAATCAATTTAGACACTGCCTCTTGACAATCGATTGTCATAAGTTCACAATCGATTATTTAATAACTTTGAAAAAGTTTGGAAGACACTGCCTCAACACAATCGATTGTCATATGTTCACAATCGATTATTTTGTGACTTTGAAAAATCTGATGGACATTGTCTCTTCACAATCGATTGTCATTAGCTTCACAATCGATTGTTTTGAGCTTTGAAAAACTTTGATGGTCACTGCCTCATCACAATCGATTGTCATAAGGTTCACAATCGATTGTCATGCAGATTTGAAAAATCTGATGCTCACTGCCTTAACACAATCGATTGTCATAAGTTCACAATCGATTGTCAAGCAGCTGACTTAAACATAATCGATTATCATAAGTACATAATCGATTATCTTAGTCCAGATTTTAGAGGCATGTTTAAAAATTATTTTGACTAAAGTAAATATGCATTATTTAAAATCATTTTGCTCTAAATTAGATATGCATGATTTGTTAAAAATATCTTTATGAGAGAAGCCAAGTCTTGAGTTTATTATGTCGGATCAAGATCACAATTAAATACCGACTTATATAAAACTTAATCTCGATCTTTGTCTTGTTCTTGAATCTTGTTATATATCAATTTTGTGCTTGTGCTTGGACCTCGTCATATGTCATTGTTAGATAATACGCTTAACGCTAGAGGGGGGTGAATAGCGCTATAATAAAAATTAGCGTAAACTTGCGGAATTTAAAAACTTGCAGGAAAAATAAGTGCGGAAATTAAATGCAATAAAGAACAAACGCACCGATGTATTCTGGTTCACCACAACAAGTGGCTAGTCCAGTCCCCGAGAGACTCTCTCGAGATTTTCCACTAACTTGTCAAGCTTACGGGTGCTCAACAAACCTTTACAACTTAAGGACACAAGCCTTAACACCTTTGCTCGGAGATACAACACTCCAAGACTTCACTGTTAAGCTTACGGGTGCCTAACCAACCTTTACAACTTAAGGACACAAGCCTTAACACCTTTGCTTGGAGATACAACACTCCAAGACTTCACTGTTAAGCTTACGGGTGCCTAACCAACCTTTACAATCTGAGGACACAAGCCTCAACAATCTTCCTCGGAGATACAACACTCCAAGACTTCGACCAAGGAAACACAAGTTCCTTACAACAAGATAATACAATTCTCTTCAAGTGTACAAAACACTAAACACTCAAACAAAACACTCCTTAATGAGTAGATATGAGTAAAAGAAGTAAGCTCAAGATCACAACAACTATGGACAAGACTTTGGCTCTTAAAAGCTTTATGAAATGAATATAAAATGATAAACAATAGTATGCAAGCTTATAGCAATAGTATGATCAGTTGTTGTGTTTAAAACACTGAAATGAAGCTGTATTTATAGTTGAAAAACTTGGCACTACCGTTGCCTAATTGCCAATTAAGAGTTGCTGATTTTACTGAGTGACAATCGATTGTCAAAGAGCCACAATCAATTGTCTGCCAGTCATTCCAAAATTCAATCCCAGATTTTACGCTTGACAATTGATTATTTAGAATCCATAATCGATTACTGGCAACGTTCAAAAAATCCTTTCCAGATTTTACCAAAAACAATCGATTGTCCAGAATCAACAATCGATTACTCAGCAACGTTCAAAAAATATTTTCAAGATTTTAATTAAAACAATCGATTATACAAAATCAATAATCGATTACCTGACGGTATTTGAAAACTTTACGACAACGGTCAGCTTCACAATCGATTGTACAAAGTTAACAATCGATTATTTATTAGTTTTTGAAAAACATTTTAGACACTGCCTCTTGACAATTGATTGCACAAAGATAACAATCGATTATTTAATAACTTTGAAAAGTCTGGAAGACACTGTCTCTTCACAATCGATTGTCATTAACTTCACAATCGATTATTTTAAGCGTTGAAAAACTTTGATGGACACTGCCTCATCACAATCGATTGTCATAAGGTTTACAATCGATTGTCATGCAGGTTTTGAAAAACCTGATGCTCACTGCCTTAACACAATCGATTGTCATTAGTTCACAATCGATTGTCATGCAGTCTTGGCTTAACATAATCGATTATCATAAGTACATAATCGATTATCTTAGTCCAGATTTTAGAGGCATGTTTAAAAATCATTTTGACTAAAGTAAATATGCATGATTTAAAATCATTTAGCATTAAATTAAATATGCATGATTTTGTAAAAATAATTTTACGAGAGAAGCCATGTCATGAGTCAAGTTGTCGGATCAAGATCACAATTAAGAACGACTCATGTAAAACTATAAAACTTGGTCTTGTGCTTGAATCTCGTTATATATATATATATATATATATATATATATATATATATATATATATATATATATATATATATATATATATATATATATATCAATTGTGCGCTTGTACTTGAGCTTCGTCATATGTCAATTTGTGCTTGTTTGTCATTCATCAAAACCTACACATATGAACACACGTTTTAGTATAATGCTTTGAGAACATGTTTCCAACAATTTCCCCCTTTTTGATAATGGCAAACTTTAAGCGGGATATGCAAATTAGACAATTCATAATGACGATTTAAGACAAGTAAATATATGCAACAAGTATGCAAAATTAGTTTCCCCTCAATTAATAAGAATTGAGAGTGCATACCCGTTAATAAGAATTGAGAGTGCATACCCGTTATCTTCCCCCTTTTGCCATTAGCAAAAAAAAAATGTAATAAGATGCCAAAGATTAAATAAAGCTTGTTTATTTATTGGAAAGAGAAAACAATTACATAAGGAGGGGACAATAAAACATATCACAATAGAACCAAAACAAACAAAGAAATCATTCATCATCATTTCCCGCCTCATCATCCGGCACTGCTTCGAAGGGAACAAGACCCGCATATGGATAATGAACATGGTCAAAATATCCATGGATCTCATGAGTCAATTGACCAACAGAGGTGGTCAAGGAAGCAATTTGGTCGGAAATGGATTGGAGAGTGGGCTCTTGAGGCGGACGAGTTCGACGGGTTGGAGGAGGAGCAGGCGCTGCATGATCACCGTCATGATGAAAGGAGGATTCTGAAATTTCCCACTTCTTGGTACTCTTTTTGAGAGGACCGTTGGAAGTGATGAATCCGGAGGCTTCAAGAAAATTCATGATGAGGAGAGCATAAGAAAGAGGCCTATCATCTCCGATAGCGTCACGCATGTGAATCTTGACGAACCGACACCAATTGATGTTAGCTCCGGTTATTATGGCATGCATGAGCTTGGTGTCCTCTTGGGAAATGGTGGTATGGTTATGCTTACGAGGCTTGAGGACTCGGGTGATGAAATAGAAAATCAACCGATAATTGGGATCCATTCCCGTAATTGTAGGATGACGGGAAGAAAGATTTGGATCATAAGAAGTAAGTCCGGTTTGATGTAGGAGGACTGTTTCATCAAAAAGGGCTCCGGCCTCTCCGATGTACCGAAAAATGTCTTCACCATTATGAGGAAGACGGGCAATTGTATGAAGGTTTTCATCAGAAAGAAGAATTTGAACACCATTTATATTTGTCACAAGCTCACCGTCATCATCCTCATGAAGGTTGGAGTAAAATGCTTGAATCAATGTAGTATTGATGTAAGGATGGGTAAGAAGTAAGAAGTCAAGAAGTTGATAATTTTTTAGCATATTTGCAGCAGGGCCATAAGATTCAAGATACTTGTTGGTTGAAAAGCGGGGAGGAAGAATGTCGC
Source organism: Nicotiana benthamiana (assembly GCA_034376525.1). Taxonomy (NCBI): domain Eukaryota; kingdom Viridiplantae; phylum Streptophyta; class Magnoliopsida; order Solanales; family Solanaceae; genus Nicotiana; species Nicotiana benthamiana. The sequence continues at coordinate 18,211,405 of CM067341.1, read as the reverse complement.
GCTTTTCAAATTTTGTTAAAAATCGAGTAAGCTCGATGTCAGAATTAAAATATAGAACGGAACCATCTTGATAGGGATAGTTTGGAGCAGTAGAGGAGGATGCACCATGCCTAGCAGAACGGGAACGTTTGGAGTGACGGCCCGACATTTTTACTAAGTATTGCTGGAATTTGCAAGAGACTTGAAAGAGTTTTGGTAGTTTGAGAGCTAAAATTGATGCTTGAGTGAATAAAAATGAACATATATGAAGCCTATTTATAGAGGGGAGAAAGGCATTTCATTAATGGAAGAATTCTGCTGAAAATTGAAAGCTAAAACGGTCAGAAACGGTAAAGAATAAATTGCACTGACCGTTTGACAATCGATTGTTGTAATGAGATAATCGATTGTCATTAAGATTTGACTGAATCTCGGAACTGACACAAATCGATTGCAGAACCAAACGGTAAAAAATTTTTGAATTACTGACATGAAATAATCGATTGTTAATATATGGTAATCGATTGTTATGTTACAGTGAGCACAGAAATTTTCTAATTTTGAGAATAATCGATTATATTTTGAAACAATCGATTGTTTTGGAAAAGCATTGCTGAATGGCTGAGACGGAAATCAATTTTGCAGTTAAAGAATCAATTATTTAACAAAACTGCATAATAAACATAAACCATAAACAATCGATTAGTGATACTGCTAATCGATTTTCTGCACAGTAAGATAATCGATTATTTGCTTGGAACAATCGATTGTTCTGTGCCAAAACGTAATAATTCCCCCTACCTTTAGGGTGATACCTGCAAAATAGAATTAAACGTCTCCGACGCTCAAGTCAGTAATTAAAATATAAATGCAACCTAAAATGTATGCATTTAGATCAACGTTTACCCGCATTCAATACTTCATTTGGACATGATTTATATTTAGCACAACATTAAACGCTAAATATTTCATCAAGTCTACTAGCAATAAGGTAAAGTGAGGAATGATCATACCTGTGTAGTTCTTGGTATTGCTCGTCTTACCTTTCACATTTCTGTCAAGATGGTCATCTAAATTCATTGAAGTGACCATTGGTTTGGTGTTGCTCTTTTCGAATTGATTTGGCAACTCCTTGCGACATTTAGATGGACAAATGAAAGTTCCCTCTTTCATTTGCTTAATTTGCAGCTCCAAGAAGAAATTAAGCTTGTCTATCAATGATATCTCAAATGCGATTTACAGATTCCTTGCATGACACTTATTAGTTGCTCCAAAGTAATACAAATATTTTCTAAGATATCATTTTCACAAGATTTGGAATGCAAGATATTAGTGGCATGAGAGTTTAAAGAAAATAACATCGCCAATATAGAGAGTTGTTTTGAAATTCCGTCATCAAAAAGATAGTAAACTTCATGCAATCTATTTCCCCTTAATCAGAAATTTATCAAGACATACCGACAAGACATAGATATACCAATTGTTATAAAACAATGATAAACCCATTTGTTGGATGACATAACAAGTGTACCAAAAGTTATTTTATTAACAGTGATACAAATTGTTATTTTTAGTAAAGCATATTACAAACGAGTGTTGACTGTTAACAGATCAACCATACATCGAATTTTGAAGAACATACCAACCATTATCCAGACCAAAGGATGTGTTCATCAAGAGACGATTTTTAACAGAAGGATTTTTGTCAATTGTTAGAAACATGAGACATCTCAATTATTTTTCAAAACTGAGGATAGCATTCATCAAAAACGTGAGTGAAAACTTTTTGAAGAATATGCTAATAGATAATACACACCACACAGTATACTAACAGTTATTTAAACCACAGATAGCAATTATCAAATCATGAATGAAATGATTTTATTAAGCTAACTGTTAATACATATCAACAGTTTTGATCTTTTAAAAGCAGATAACTAACAAGTAAACTAATTGACACCAATTGTCATTTAACAACACATTTTCAACATACAAGGCTAATTGATATTGATTGTTGACAAGGATATCTCAATTGTTAACGCACATCAACTATTACGACTAAGCTTATCAAAGATTCAACAATAGGGGAACCAAATTAACAACAAATAAGTTAATATTGGTTGCTAGCACATATCAACAGTTCGGTTTTTGTCAAAAAAGGATAACTAACCGAAATTTCCTCTTGATGCAATGAGGTGTCGTGCTCGGTGCATCTACTACAATACTGTAGCCTTTCAAGCACACCTGCAAAACAGATTAATGATCTTTTGGTACCCATGCCATTTTGGGTCCTTGGGGGTTAGGCATATCATAATGATGCGATTGAGTGATATGTCTATGTCGTGTAAAACATGCAGGAGCAATATGACCAATACGTCTACAATAATGACAAGTCACGTTGGGGTTATGCATCCTTCTAGGTTCATAGTAACTTGACGGACGAAAATGGTTTACTCTATTTTCAGCATTATGACTATTGCGCGCTTTATGAACATCATTTCTCCTACTATGAGCAGCATTTCTAGAATAATTATTTCTACGTTGGAAATCATTTCTAGGTGCTCTAAAGGGTTCAAAATTCCTTCTAGTATTTGGCCTATAATATGCGTCATTTCTAGGGTAGTTATTTCTAGGTGGTAAGTCATTGCTAGGTCTTCTAAAATGTTCAACATTTAGTCTAGCATGCATATTGGTTCTAGGATTGTTATTTCTAGGATAAGCATTTTTATTATTAGTCCTAGGTTGAGCCTTAGGTTGTTGGGGTTTAGCTTCAACCTTTTCTTTAGGCTCATTCGTAAACCCTATGCCATGCTTGATTGACTTCAAATTATCAAGAACATCATTCAAATTTTTGTGCGAAGAACTAAACTTATCTAATGTGCCTTTAAGCCTTTCTACTTCATTTTTGAGATGCAAGCAAGAAGTACACTTTCTAATAGAGCTTTCGGGCTTATCGGCGCTTCTTTTTCCGAAAAACTTGTTTTCCTCTTTCAACTTCTCATTTTCTAAAACCAGTTTTTCAAAATCTTTTTCTTTTAGAGAGAGTTGTTTTTGAAAATCTTTTTCTTGCAACGACAGAGTTTTCTGCAAATCTTTAATAGTCTTGGAAGCATCAACAAACTCACTATGTAATTTATTATAAGCATTTTGCATTTCTTCAAGCGAGTGAGAGTTGGACGTACTTACCTCTTCTTCTTCGTTTGCCATGAGACATTGGCCAGTTGATTCATCATATGAGCTGTCCGCTTTTTGAGGCATGCTTTCATACATTTCCTCCAGCTTATCCCACTTCTCTTTGGCGGTTTTGTAGTGGGAAATTTTCTGATAGCCTTCCTGATTCAAGGCGCTATACAACATATTTATTGCATTAGTGTTGTATTCACTTACCTTGGCTTTCCCAACTTTTGTTGTCATTTGATCACCATGCTTGATGATTTGCCATAGATAAAAGTGTTTGGCTGTGATGAAAATTCTCATCCGATCTTTCCAATATAAGTAGTTATTTCCATCAAATATTGGGGGCAACATGTTAAAATCACCTTCACCTTTTCCTGCAAAAGAGTCACGAGTAGAAGCCATGGATGGTTCTTTCAAACTGTTAAGTCTTCAGAGAGTTGGGCTCTGATACCAATTGTTAGATAATACGCTTAACGCTAGAGGGGGGTTGAATAGCACTATAATAAAAATTAGCGTAAACTTGCGGAATTTAAAAACTTGCAGGAAAAATAAGTGCGGAAATTAAATGCAATAAAGAACAAATGCACCGATGTATTCTGGTTCACCACAACAAGTGGCTAGTCCAGTCCCCGAGAGACTCTCTCGAGATTTTCCACTAACTTGTCAAGCTTACGGGTGCTCAACAAACCTATACAACTTAAGGACAGAAGCCTTAACACCTTTGCTTGGAGATACAACACTCCAAGACTTCACTGTTAAGCTTACGGGTGCCTAACCAACCTTTACAACTTAAGGACACAAGCCTTAACACCTTTGCTCGGAGATACAACACTCCAAGACTTCACTGTTAAGCTTACGGGTGCCTAACCAACCTTTACAATCTGAGGACACAAGCCTCAACAATCTTTCTCGGAGATACAACACTCCAAGACTTCGACCAAGGAAACACAAGTTCCTTACAACAAGAGAATTACAATTCTCTTCAAGTGTACAAAACACTAAACACTCAAATAAAACACTCCTTAATGAGTAGATATGAGTAAAAGAAGTAAGCTCAAGATCACAACAACTATGGACAAGACTTTGGCTCTCAAAAGCTTTATGAAATGAATATAAAATGATAAATAATAGTATGCAAGCTTATAGGAATAGTATGATCAGTTGTTGTGTTTAAAACACTGAAATGAAGCTGTATTTATAGTTGAAAAACTTGGCATTACCGTTGCCTAATTGCCAATTAAGAGTTGCTGATTTTACTGAGTGACATTGATTGTCAAAGAGCCACAATCGATTGTCTGCCAGTCATTCCAAAATTCAATCCCAGATTTTACGCTTGACAATCGATTATTTAGAATCCATATTCGATTACTGGCAACGTTCAAAAAATCCTTTCCAGATTTTACCAAAAACAATCGATTGTCCAGAATCAACAATCGATTACTCAGCAACGTTCAAAAAATCTTTTCAAGATTTTAATTAATACAATCGATTATACAAAATCAATAATCGATTACCTGACGGTATTTGAAAACTTTACGACAACGGTCAGCTTCACAATCGATTGTACAAAGTTAACAATCGACTATTTATTAGTTTTAGAAAAACATTTTAGACACTGCCTCTTGACAATCAATTGCACAAAGATAACAATCGATTATTTAATAACTTTGAAAAGTCTGGAAGACACTGTCTCTTCACAATCGATTGTCATTAACTTCACAATCGATTATTTTGAGCGTTGAAAAACTTTGATGGACACTGCCTCATCACAATCGATTGTCATAAGGTTCACAATCGATTGTCATGCAGGTTTTGAAAAACCTGATGCTCACTGCCTTAACACAATCGATTGTCATTAGTTCACAATCGATTGTCATGCAGTCTTGGCTTAACATAATCGATTATCATAAGTACATAATCGGTTATCTTAGTCCAGATTTTAGAGGCATGTTTAAAAATCATTTTGACTAAAGTAAATATGCATGATTTAAAATCATTTAGCATTAAATTAAATATGCATGATTTTGTAAAAATAATTTTACGAGAGAAGCCATGTCATGAGTCAAGTTGTCGGATCAAGATCACAATTAAGAACGATTCATGTAAAACTATTAAACTTGGTCTTGTTCTTGAATCTCGTTATATATATATCAATTGTGCGCTTGTACTTGAGCTTCGTCATATGTCAATTTGCGCTTGTTTGTCATTCATCAAAACCTACACATATGAACACACGTTTTAGTATAACGCTTTGAGAACGTGTTTCCAACAAATTTGCGCATAGTTTGTCATTCATCAAAACCTACAAATATGAACACACGTTTAGTATAATGCCTTGAGAACGTGTTTCCAACAATTTCCCCCTTTTTGATAATGGCAAACTATTAAGCGGGATATGCATATTAGGCAATTCATAATGACGATTCAAGACAAGTAAAGATATGCAACAAGTATATGGATATGCAATTTGTTCCCCCTCAATATATGAATTCCCCCACAATTTATGCCGATATGTATTGAGAGTGCATACCCGTTATCTTCCCCCTTTTGCCATTAGCAAAAGAAATATAGAATAATTAAAAAACTTGCTTATTTATTAATATAAAACGGTTACATATCGGGAACAATAAAAACATAGAACAATAAAATAGAAAAACAAATAAAGAAATTATTCATCATCATTTCCCGCCTCATCATCCGGCACTGCTTCATAGGGAACAAGACCGGCATATGGATAATGAACATGGTCAAAATATCCATGGATCTCATGTGTCAATTGACCGACAGAGGTGGTCAATGAAGCAATTTGGTCGGAAATGGATTGAAGAGTAGGTTCTTGAGGCTGACGCGATTGACGGGTTAGAGGAGGAGCAGGAGCTGCATGATCACCGTCATGGGGAAAGGAGGATTCCAAAATTTCCCACTTCTTGGTGCTCTTTTTGAGAGGACCGATGGAAGTGTTGAACCCGGAAGCTTCAAGAAAATTCATAATGAGGAGGGCATAGGGAAGAGGTCTATCATCTCCGATGGCATCAAGCATGTGAATCTTGACGAACTTACACCAATTGATGTGAGCTCCGGTTATAATGGCATGCATGAGCTTAGCGTCCTCTTGGGAAAGAGTGGTATGATTGTGCTTCCGAGTCTTGAGGACTCGGGTGACGAATTAGAAAATCAAACGATACTCGGGGAGCATTCCCGTGATAGTAGGGCGCCGAGTAGATAGATTAGGATCATAAGATGTAAGACCTATTTGGTTTAGGAGAATTTTCTCATCAAATAAGGCGCCGGCCTCTCTAATGTAGCGAGTAATGTTTTCGCCACTTCGAGGAAGATGGGCAATGGAATGCAAGTTTTCATTGGACAAAAGAATTTGAACACCATTAATATTTGATACAAGTTCGCCATCGTCATCCTCATGAAGGTTTGAGTAAAACTCTTGAATCAATGGGGGATTAATATAAGGATAGGTAAGATATAAAAGGTCAAGAAGTTGACATTCCATAAGAATGTTTGCAGCGGGGGCATATGATTCAAGATACTTGCTTGTTGAAAAGCGAGGAGGAAGAATGTCACGCTTTTCGAATTTTGTCAAAAATTTAGTAAGCTCGGTTTCAGTATTGAATTGTAAAATAGACCCATCTTGATAAGGGAAATTTGGAGGTGGAGAAGCAGAAGAAGATGTACCTTGTCTACCTGAACGGGAACGTTTAGAGTGTCTGCCCGACATTTTGAAAAAGTAGTAATGAACTTTGTAAGAAACTTAGAAGATTTTTGAAGGTTTGGGAGCAAAGATTGATGCTTGAGTGAATAAAATTGAAGACTTATGATGCCTATTTATAATGGGAAGAATGGAATTTCATTTATGATGAAAATCTGCAGAAATTTATGAGCCAAAACAGTCAGAAACGGTAAAAATAAATTGTACTGACCGTTGGACAATTGATTGTTGAAACGAAATAATCGATTGTTGAGCAGATTTTGACTTGAACTCGAAACTGACACAAAATCGATTGCAGGACCTAAACGGTAACAAATATTTGAATTACTGACAAAAAATAATCGATTGTTGAATTATTATAATCGATTGGTTTGATACAGTGAGCACGGTGATTTTCTGACTCGGAAAATAATCGATTATATTTATGAAACAATCGATTGTTTTAGGAAAGCAGTACTGAATGGCTGAGACGGTAATCGATTATACAGTTAAAAAATCGATTATTAAACACAAGTGCATAATACGCATCAAACATGAATAGTCGATTAGTGATACTTGCTAATCGATTGTCCGCACAGTAAAATAATCGATTATTTTCTGTAACAATCGATGTTCTATGCCATTTTTTTATAATTCCCCCTGCCATTAGGGCGATACCTGCAAAAGAGAATTAGACGTCTCCGACGCTCAAGTTAGTAATTTGTAACGAAATGATGCAATGAGAACGTGTTTCTTAAGAAGTGTGTCCTAAGGTGTTCTTAAGAGAGTTTCGGGTACTTACCTTTTCTCCGACGTCGCCAATTACCTGTTCGAGAGGGTGATCTTTGATTGTCCTCTACTCGTTAGGAATTTTCGTTTCTTTCTCCAATTGTGGCGCTTCCTCCGTTGATTTTTCCAAGATTTCATCTTGAATTTCCTTAGGAGTTTCCTCTTGTACTTTGTTTTGAGGACTTAATGAGTTCAAAATACCTGCAAGATCAGAACAAGTATCCTTTCTTGCCAAGCGAGCATTATTTTCGGAAAACACAATATAGGGGGATTCCTCCACAGTTTGGGTTCTATTATTAAACACCCTATATGCTTAGCTACGTGAAGAATACCCAATAAAAATTCCTTCATCGGATTTGGCATCAAATTTTCCCAATTGATCTTTTCCATTGTTGTGAATAAAAACTTTACAACCGAATACTCTAAAATGGGAGATATTTGGTTTCCTTCCCTTGTAGAGTTCATAAGGGGTTTTCATGAGTATTGGCCTTATAACTACTCTATTTAAAAACGTAGCATGCGGTACTCACGGCATCCGCCCAAAAATGTTTGGGAATCTTAGCCTCTTCGAACGTGGTTCTAGCCATCTCTTCGAGACACCTATTTTTCCTTTCCACCACCCCATTTTGTTGTGGTGTTCGTGGAGCGGAAAAGTATGCTCGATATCGAGTTCGTCACAAAAGTCCACAAAGAGATTGTGATCAAACTCTCCCCCATGATCACTTCTAATTGAAGTGATGGTTGTTTCCTTTTCGTTTTGAACACGTTTAAGAAAATATTTAAAATTCTGAAAAGCATCACTTTTATGGGCAAGAAATAAAGTCCAAGTAAATCTGGAATAATCAACAATAACAAAAGCATAACGATTTCTACCAAGACTTTCAATGCGAGATGGTCCAAACAAATTCATGTGAAGCAATTGCAATGGTCTAGTAGTTGAAATAATATTTTTCGAATTAAAAGATGCTTTTGTTTGATTCCCTTTTTGACAAGAATCACAAATAGAGTCATTTTCAAATTTCAAATTTGGAAGACCAACAACTAAATTTTGTGAAACCAATTTGTTCAAAAGATGCATGTTGATGTGAGCTACTCTACGATGCCATAACCAAGAATCATCCTCTTTGCTCATTAAACAATTCACATATTCGGGTGAAGAATTTGCAAGATCAACCATATAAATGTTATCCATTCTAAAACCACGAAGGATAATTTTAAAATCGCTACGTCTAAAAACTAAGCATTCATCCGAATCAAATAAAACAAGATTTCCCTTGTCACATAATTGACTTATGCTCAAAAGATTATGTTTTAAACCTTTCACAAGTAATATATGCTTAATGGAAGAAATTTCATCCTTACCGACCGATCCGATGCCGATAATCTTTCCTTTGTTGTTATCACCAAAAATAACACTTCCCCCTTCCTTATGTTCTAGTTGAACGAATTTGGATTCGTCTCCCGTCATGTGCTTGGAGCATCCACTATCAAGGTACCATAGTACACTTGATCCCTTCAAACATACCTACAAAACAGATTAATGAGTTTTAGGTACCCATGCATTTTGGGTCCTTGGGGTTAGGCAAATCATAGTGATGTGATTGAGTGTTATGTCTATGTCGTGTAAAACAAGCAGGAGCAATATGTCCAATTCGTCTACAATAATGACAAGTCACGTTAGGATTATGCATCCTTCTAGGTTGATAGTAATTGGACGGACGAAATTCATTTACTCTATTCTTGACAATATGACTGTTGCGCAAATCATGAAAATCATTTCTCCTACCATTTGTTCTAGGATATGCATCATTTCTAGAATAGTTGTTTCTAGGTTGGAAGTCATTTCTAGGTGTTCTAAAAAAGGTTCAAAATTCCTTCTAGTGTTTGGCCTAGAATGTGCATTATTTCTAGCATGATTATTTCTAGGTTGCGATTGATGAAAACCATTTCTAGGTTTGTTGTATCTAGGATGAACATTTGTTTTATTTATCCTAGGTTGAGACTTAGGTGGTTGGGGGTTGGCTTCAACTTTCTCTTTAGGCTCGTTTCTAAAACCTATGCCATGCTTGGTCGACTTCAAATTAACAAGCACTTCATTCAAATTTTTATGAGAAGAATTAAACTTATCTAAGGTGCCCTTAAGCCTTTCTACTTCATTTTTGAGATGCATGCAAGAAGTACAATTTCTAGAACTCTCGGGCTTGTCGGCGCTTCTCTTGCCAAAAAATTTGTTTTCCTCTTTCAACTTCTCATTTTCTAAAATCAGTTTTCCAATTCCTTTTCTTTAAAAGATAGTTGTTTTTGAAAATCTTTTTCTTTTAAAGAAGCATTTTCTTTTATACTCTTAACAGTTTTTGAAGCTTTAATAAATTCGCTATACAACTCATCAAACGCATTTTGCATTTCTTCAAGGGAAAAGAAATTTTTGGAAGAAATTTGACATACCTCTTCTTTGTTGTCTTCTTGTGCCATAAGACAAAGATTTGCGGCTTCGTCTTCTTCTTCCTCACTTGACTCGTCACCGGAGTCGCCTCCCCAAGATATGTATGCTCGTTGCTTCTTGAAGAGTTTCTTCTCCTTTTTAGCATTTGGGCAATTTGATTTAATGTGCCCGGTTTCTCCGCACTCATAGCACTTTATTTGATCTCCTTGCTTTTTGCCCTTTCGTTCATGCTCTTTTCGCATGAACTTTTGAAATCTCTTGATAACGAGTCCGAACTCGTTATCTCCGTCCTCATCATTTTGAGGTTGGCTTGTGCTTGCCTTGAGAGCGATTCTTTGCTTCCTTTGATCATCAACAAGAGGTTAAGTATAGTAGATTCATAAGTTGTAAGATTACCTCTTAATGCGTCGATGGTGACATTTGAAATGCCAATGGATTCTTGAATCGCGTCGGCCTTAGATCGCCATTCCGGAGTGAGACTTCGGAGAATTTTTCGGACAAGTTCCTTATCCGTGAAGGTCTTCTTAAGAGCATGTAAATCATTTACGATTTTTGAAAATCGTTCAAACATCTCATCGACCTTTTCGCCTTCCTTCATGTGAAATAATTCATATGCATGGGTTAGGAAATCAATTTTGGCTTCCCTTACCTGGTCCGTACCTTCGTACGTAATTTCCAGCTTGTCCCACATTTGCTTCGCCGTTGTGCAACAAGATATCTTCCTATAATCATCAGCATTTACAGCACAATATAATAAATTAATAGATTTAGCATTATTTTGCACCTTTCGGGTATCATCCGCATCGTATTCATCTTCGGACTTTGGGACCCATTCATTTTCAACCTTCTTGGTTGGAATTTGTTCTCCATTCATTATGACCTTCCAAAGATGAAAACTATTTGATTGTACAAATATTCTCATCCTCTCCTTCCAGTATGTATAATTTGTACCATCGAATAGCGGTGGTCGGGTGGAGCATTGTCCTTCACCTATTCCTGCAAAAGAATCACTAGTAGAAGCCATGGATGTTTCTCTCTAACGGTTAAGTCTTCAGAGAGTTGGGCTCTGATACCAATTGTTAGATAATACGCTAAACGCTAGAGGGGGGGTGAATAGCGTTATAATAAAAATTAGCGTAAACTTGCGGAATTTAAAAATTGCAGGAAATAAATAAGTGCGATAAGTAAATAAATTAGAACAAACGCACCGATGTATCCTGGTTCACCACAACCCGTGGCTAGTCCAGTCACCGAGAGACTCTCTCGAGATTTCCACTAACTTGTTAAGCTTACGGGTGCTCAACAAACCGTTACAACTTGAGGACACAAGCCTCAACAACCTTTGCTCGGAGATACAACACTCCAAGACTTCAATCAAGGAAACACAAGTTCCTTCTTACAACACAAGGGACTAACACTTCCCTTCAAGTGTACAAAACCACTTAGCACCCAAACAAGACACTCCTTTAAGAGTAGATATGAGTAAAAAGAATACGCTCAAGATCGCAACAACTTTCGACAAGAATTTGGCTCTCAAAAGCTTATGTAATGAATATAAAATGATAAGCAATAAAGTATGCAAGCTTTAGCAATTGTATGATCAGTTGTTGTGTTTTGAAGACTGAATTGAAGCTGTATTTATAGTTGAAAAACCTTGTATTACCGTTGCCTAATTGCCAATTAAGAATTGCTGATTTTACTCTGTGACAATCGATTGTCAAATTACCACAATCGATTGTTTGCCAGTTCTTCCAAAAATCAATCCCAGATTTTACGCATAACAATCGATTGTTTAAGACTCACAATCGATTACTGGCAACATTCAAAAAATCATTTCCAGAATTTACTTAAAACAATCGATTGTCAGAAATCTACAATCGATTACTCAGCAACGTTCAAAAAATCCTTTCCAGATTTTAATTAAAACAATCGATTATAAGAAATCAATAATCGATTACCTGACGGTATTTGAAAACATTTTGGCAACGGTTAGTTATACAATCGATTATACTAAGTTAACAATCGATTATATATCAGTCTTGAAAAATCAATTTAGACACTGCCTCTTGACAATCGATTGTCATAAGTTCACAATCGATTATTTAATAACTTTGAAAAAGTTTGGAAGACACTGCCTCAACACAATCGATTGTCATATGTTCACAATCGATTATTTTGTGACTTTGAAAAATCTGATGGACATTGTCTCTTCACAATCGATTGTCATTAGCTTCACAATCGATTGTTTTGAGCTTTGAAAAACTTTGATGGTCACTGCCTCATCACAATCGATTGTCATAAGGTTCACAATCGAATGTCATGCAGATTTGAAAAATCTGATGCTCACTGCCTTAACACAATCGATTATCATAAGTTCACAATCGATTGTCAAGCAGCTGACTTAAACATAATCGATTATCATAAGTACATAATCGATTATCGTAGTCCAGATTTTAGAGGCATGTTTAGAAATCATTTTGACTAAAGTAAATATGCATTATTTAAAATCATTTTGCTCTAAATTAGATATGCATGATTTGTTAAAAATATTTTTACGAGAGAAGCCAAGTCTTGAGTTTAAGTTGTCGGATCAAGATCACAATTAAATACCGACTCATATAAAACTTAATCTCGATCTTTGTCTTGTGCTTGAATCTCGTTATATATCAATTTTGCGCTTGTGCTTGGACCTCGTCATATGTCAATTTGCGCATAGTTTGTCATTCATCAAAACCTACAAATATGAACACACATTTAGTATAATGCCTTGAGAACGTGTTTCCAACAGCATGGACTGCAGAGATTTGAACAAAACAATCCCCAAAGACAACTTTTTATTGCCCAATATCCACATCCTTGTTGATAACTCTGGCAAACATGAGATATAGGCTTTTGTGGACTGCTACGCAGGATATCACCAGGTGTTAATGGATAAAGAGGATGCAGAGAATATCGCCTTTACCACACTGTGGGGAAACTATTGCTACAGGGTCATGCCGTTCGGACTGAAGAATGTTGGGGCAACATATATGAGAGCCATGACTACCATCTTCTATGATATGATGCATCAGGAAATATAGGTGTATGTAGATGACATGATCATCAAGTTCAAAACTTAGGATGATCATGTGCGGGACCTAAGGAAGTTCTTCAAATGGCTGCGAAAATATAATTTGAAATTGAACCCAGCCAAATATGCGTTCAGGGTCCCGTCAGGCAAACTTCTGGGATTCATAGTCAGACGGAGGGGTATTGAGTTAGATCCGACTAAGATAAAGTCTATTCGAGATTTACCTCCTCCGAAGACCAAAAAGGACATAATGAGCTTCTTGGGAAGATTGAATTGTATTAGTCGATTCATCACTCAGCCGACTCTCACATGTGAGCCCATATTGAAATTGCTAAAGAAAGATGCAACAATCAAATGGATGGATGACTGTCAAAAGGCTTTCGATAAGATAAAACACTACTTGTCCAACCCACCAGTTTTACTTCCACCTGAGCTAGGGAGGCCACTGTTTATGTACCTAACCATCTTTGAAAGTTCCTTCGGTTGCGTTCTAGGGCAAAACGACATCACTGGAAAGAAAGAGTAATCCATATACTACCTAAGTAAGAGATTCACCAGCTATGAGGCCAAGTACACTTTGCTGGAAAGAACTTGCTGCGCTTTAACTTGGGTTGCCCAGAAATTGAGGCATTACGTGCAGGCCTACACCACCTACCTCATAGCCAGGATGGATCCTCTGAAGTACATATTTCAAAAGCCAATGCCTACACAGAGGTTATCAAAATGGTCGATCTTGCTCACAGAGTTTGATCTAGTCTATGTCACTCGTACAACAATGAAGGCCCAAGCTTTAGCGGACCAATTAGCCGAAAACCCAGTTGATGATGAGTACCAACCCCTGAACACTTGTTTACCAGGCGAAGAGGTGAACTCGGTAGAGGAAATATCTGAAGATACTGCTGCCTGGAAATTATTCTTTGATGGAGTGGTCAACTCAAAAAGTGTGGGAATTGGGGACTTTTAGTTTCACCCACTGGTTAGCACTATCCAGCCACCGCTCGACTTTTGGTTCTGCTGCATGAACAATACAGCTGAGTATGAAGCTTGCATCATGAGTATAAACATGAAAGTTGACTGAAATGTCAAAGAGTTATTAATCATGGGGGATTCATATTTAATCATCCGGCAAGCCCAATATGAATGGGAAACTCGAGATGTCAAACTCATCCCTTACCCGCAGCATGGGGAAGATCTTAGCAAGTGATTCAAGATGGTAGAGTTCAGGTACATCCCTCACTGTCACAATGAACTAGCCGACACACTTGCCACTTTTGCCTCAATGTTGCCCTATCCAGGAAACGCCCACATCGATCCCCTAGAAATCTAATTTAGGGAAAGGCGTGGGTACTGTAATATAGCTGAGGTAGAAGCAAACATCCAGCCATGATACCATGATATCAGGATGTTCTTAAAAAATCAAGAATATCCCCAGCAAGCCATTAGGGACCAAAAGAGAACCATCAGACGAAAAGCAAGTGGTTTCTTTTTAAGGGGTGAGGTTTTGTACAAAAGGACCCCGGACCTTAATTTGTTAAGATGCATTAACGCCGAAGAGGCTGGACGAATCATGTATGAAGTTCATGCAGGATTTTGCAGACCACACATAAATGGGCATGTCCTAGCAAAGAAAATCATTCGAGCGGGCTATTATTGGATAACCATGGAAAGGGATTGTCTTATATTTGTCCGAAAATGTGATCAGTGTCAGGTGCATGCTGATTTGATTCATGCACCTCCCACAGAACTGCATCCCATGTCAGCACCTTGGCCATTCTTAGCTTGGGGCATGGATGTTATTGGGCCAATCGAGCCGAAAGACTCAAATGGGCAGAGATTCATACTGGTTGCCATTGATTACTTCACAAAATGGGTTGAAGCCATCACTCTTAAATCGGTTACAAAGAAATCCGTGGTGGATTTTGTGCATTCCAATATCATTTGCCATTTTGGCATCCTAGCAACTATAATCACTAGTAACGCTGCAAATTTGAACAGCCGATTGATGGGATAGATATGCAAACACTTCAAAATAATGCATCGAAACTCTACACCCTACTGGCCCAAAGCCAATGGTGCCGTCGAAGCGGCAAACAAAGATATCAAGAAGATTTTAAGAAAGACGATTCAAAGCTCCAGGCAATGGCATGAAAAGTTACCTTTCGCATTATTGGGGTATCACACAAAAGTGCGCACATCAATCGGAGCAACTTCCTATCTTTTGGTCTACGGAAATGAGGCAGTAATACCTGTGGAGGTGGAAATCTCGTCTCCGAATCATTTTGAAAGTTGAGATTGAAAACACTGAGTGGGTCAGGACTTGTCTAGAACAGTTGGCCTTAATTGATGAAAAACGACTGATACGGTCTGCCACGGGCAGTTGTCCCAACAAAGAATGGCCCGTGCTTATAACAAGAAAGTACGCCCCGGGAATTTTGAGGTTAGACAGCTTGTATTAAGGCGCATTCTTCCTAACCATCAGGAAGCAAAAGGAAAATTTGCTCCTAATTGGAAAGGCCCGTACATCATCAGAAAGATATTACCGAAAGGAGCATTGTATCTGGGCGACATCGAAGGGGATGATCCTGAAGCAGAAGTGAACGCAGACGTAGTAAAAAGGCACTATGTCTAGGCTCCCTATAGCAATGATTCAGTCCGGTTGAGATGACGAAGGCTTTCATTCCCGCTACCCAAACACAATCAACCCCTTTGTAAAACCATTTGAAGCGGTTAATCTTCTTTGACCATCCTCTTTAGAACCTGGAAATGTTATTCAAAAAAATATTAAAAAATAAAAAGAAAAGACAATAAAAATAAGAAAAAAAATAAAAAGAAAAAAATAAGAAAAAATAAAAAAGAATTAAAAACAAAACAATAGTTTAGGAAACACTCCTGAACTACGTCTGACTTTATTCCGAAAGGATACATAGGCAGCCTCTTTCTAGGGTTCAGTCACACAAAAATAAAATTCCCATTTCCCCCAAAAAATAAAAATAGGGCAGATGACATAATGGCTCAGCCATGAGCCCACCAAAATGGTTCCAAAGTTGTAATTCAGTCCAAAATGCTTTTTACCCAAAAAAAACCTTGTCCAAGTCCTTCCGATAAATTGGTAAAGGCTCGGAAGTTGAAAAACATCATTGTTGGAATCTGATGCAATCCAAATTGAGAGAAATAAAATGAGAGAGTCTTATCTCTGAAAACCTACGGGCACTATAAGGCGACAATGAGTAGAGAAATTGAATATGAGAGAGTCCATCTGGTGAAAACTCGTAAAGAGCACCATCGGGCGACGGTGAGAAGAGAAATGAGAGGGGTCGATTGGCGAAAAACCACAAAGGGCGACGTCGGCTGAAAAAAAGGCACCTTCCATCATTGAAGGAGTCCTAGAAAAGTTTCCTGGTTTTGAAACACAGGTCAATGAGCTTACAAGAAGTTTAGGAAGCTTGTGCGAGTTGGGCATCCAGTCCAAGAAGCATGTCATATCCATTTGAAACTTGCATGCGTCCCCCAGATAAGTCCTTATTTTTTCCCAAAAGGGATGCTTCTATTTAAATTCATCCTCTTGCTCTCTTTTCACATTTTCCTTGAATCCCTTTCGGTCTAATTCCGATTTCAAAACTATTACAAAGAAAAGGTAGCAGGACTGGTTTACAGGGCCCTGCCCAGCAAGAGCTAAAGAAAGGTATCTATACCTAGCAGGTGCATTAAGCCAATCCTGAATGGCCATGATGGTTGATGCTTTCGAATCAAGATATGGAAAAGGAAAGAGTGTCCAAAGACAAAGGTCCTAAGAGTAGAATAAAGTGAAAAACTAGAGCCCTATGCGGGCAAGTTGTCATGAAATCCTGAAGGCTAAGGCTGTTGGCTCGGAAGAGAAGATGATCTTCAAAACCATTGAGCAACAGAGGCTCTCAACAAAAGATGGGCCGGGATCAAGAAATCAAGGCCACATAACCAACCACCATTTAAAACTAACAATTGTTCTTTGTTGAAAATTGAAACAGGTTCGATACGAGCAACCGTGCAAAAAGCAGGTGCAGTCAAAAGGAAAATGCCCAAATGCTGAAACAGCTTCGCAGCAAATAATCAATGCAAAAGGGAAGTTTCCTCCAAGTTCTTTCTTGCATCATATCAAAATAAAAAGGGAGAAAGTAGATAACGAAATAAGAAAACCCAAAAGAGGGTAGTTTAGAATTCCCAATACCAACCTTTAGCCAACATAGGGCTCCCATCCCTGAGTTGGGCGTTGTTCTTTTTAGGCAATATTAGGGCTCCAGTCCCTGAGTTGAGCATTTTTCCTTAGTAGACATTAGGGCACTAATCCCTGAGTTGAGCATTTTTCCTTAGCCGACATTAGAGCTACAATCCCTGAGTTGATCGTTTTTCCCTAGCCAACATTAGGGCAGCAATCCCTGAGTTAAGTATTTTTCTTAGCCATTATTAGGGCTCCGATCCCTAAGTTGAGCGATTTTCCTTAGCCAACATTAGGGCTCCAATCCCTGAGTTGATCGATTTTCCTTAGCCAACATTAAAGCTCGGATCCTTGAGTTGAGTGTTTTTCCTTAGCCAACATTAGGGCTCCAGTCCTTGAGTTGAGTGTTTTCCTAGCCAATATTAGGGCTCCAATCCCTAAGTTGAACGTTTTTCCTTTAGCCAACATTAGGGCTCCAATCCCTGAGTTGACCATTTCCCTTAGCCAACATTAGGGCTCCAATCCTTAAGTTGAGCGTTTTCCACTTTAGCCAACATTAGGGCTCCAATCCTTGAGTTGAGCATTTTACCTAGCCAACATTAGGGCTACAATCCCTGAGTTGAGCATTTTCCCTAGCGAATATTAGGGCTCCAATCCCTGAGTTGAGCGTTTTTCTTAGCCAACATTAGGGCTCCAATCAATGAGTTGAGCGTTTTTCCTTAGCCAACATTAGGGCTCCAATCCTTGAGTTGAGCGTTTTCCTTTTAGCCAACATTAGGGATCCAATCACTGAGTTGAAAATTTTCCCTTAGCCAACATTAGGGCTCCAATCCCTAAGTTGAGTGTTTTTCCTTAGCCAATATTAGGGTTCCAATCCCCGAGTTGAGCGTTTTTCCTTTAGCCAACATTAGGGATCCAATCCCTGAGTTGAGCGTTTTCCCCTTTAGCCAACATTAGGACTCCAATCCCCGAGTTGAGCGTTTTCCCTAGCCAACTCTAAGGCTATAGCCCCTGAGTTGAGCATTTTTCTTAGCCAACATTAGGGCTCCAATCCCTGAGTTGAGCATTTTCCCTAGCCAACATTAGGGCTCCAATCGCTGAGTTGAGCATTTTTTTCTTTGCCAATATTAGGGCTCCAATCCCTGAGTTGAGAACTTTTCTTAGCCAACATTAGGACTCCAATCCCTGAGTTGAGCGTTTTTTCCTAGTCAACATTAGGGTTCCCATCCCTGAGTTGAGCATTTTTTCCTAGCCAACATTAGGGCTCCAATCCTTGAGTTGGGCGTTTTTTCTTAGCCAACACTAGTGCTCAAATCCCTGAGTTAAGCATTTTTCCTTAGTCAACATTAGGGCTCCAATCCCTGAGTTGAGCGTTTTTTCCTTTAGCCAACATTAGGTTCCAATCCCTGAGTTGAGCATTTTTTCTTTAGCCAACATTATTGCTCCGATCCTGAGTTGAGAATTTTTCCTTAGCCAACATTAGGTCTCCAATCCTTGAGTTGAGCAATTTTCCTTTAGCCAACATTAGGGCTCCAATCCCTGAGTTGAGCGTTTTTCCCTTTAGCCAACATTAGGGGTCCAATCCCTGAGTTGAGCATTTTTTCCTTTAGCCAATATTAGGGCTCCAATCCCTGAGTTGAGCGTTTTTTCCTTTAGCCAACATTAGGGCTCCAATCCATGAGTTTAGTATTTTTCCCTTTAGACAACATTAGGGCTCCAATCCCTTAGTTGAACATCTTTCCCTAGCCAACATTAGGGCTCCAATCCCTAAGTTAAGTGTTTCCCTAGCCAAAATTAGGGCTCCAATCCCGGAGTTGAGCGTTTTTCCTTTAGTCAATATTAGAGCTCCAATTCCTGAATTGACGTTTTCACGATAGGACTCTGTCCCAATTTATCATATCAAGGACAAATACAATTCTTGAGAATGAAAACAAAGAAAAAGAAAAAGTTCAGATTTTTGTCACAATTAACTCACGAAATTTTTCTAGTGCAAAACTGGGGAAAAAATTTTCGTTCGTTTGTTTGATTTTTGAGGAGGTTTGACCTTGAAGCACAAGTTCCGGGGTAGCTGAAAGGATGAGTCTCAATCCAGAATAAGAAAAGAACAAAAGAAACAAATTTAGAGTGATTGAAGAAGAAAGATGCGGACTGCTCAGATCCGATTCAAAATCACAAGTTTTGCACGGCCTGCTCTGCTCAAATGCTGAACAAAGAACCAGCACCTACAGCTTGCGAGTATCAAGATTCAGATCGAGGCCCACAGCAAATCCCGCTAAGACTCAAAAGCAAGCTTCAAGAGATTTATAGATAGGAATCTTGTAACTCATAGTTGATATGGATAACTAGCTCAACTTTTGATTTTCCTTTGGTGTAATAAGGAGGTCAGCAAGCAGTAGCAGCAACGTCTGCAGTGAAAGCACAACTTCGGTGTCCCAACTACCAACACTCCTGAACTACATTGATATGATTCCTCTTTAGTCGAGAATATGTAGGCAACCTCTGAAGCAGGGTGAGGTCAAGCTTTTCAAAAGGCTTCCCATGAAGTGTCAAGCAGGCAAAAATCCCTCATGATTGCTCATTTATCTTTGCCCGAAAACCCTTCGTGTCTGCGAGCAAAGAGGGGAGGCGCTGTGAGCATGTGATTTTCGCCTAGCTTGAATTACTCCTATAAATTTCTTACAATTAGATTTTTTCTTTATTATTTGAATTTTAGGGAATTGATTGTATGATTTTGTGTTTGTTTGCATTTTTGTGCATTTTTAATCTATACAATTCATCAAAAATACAAAAATAGCACATTTGTATTTATGACCCACTTTTATATTTTCCTTAGTTAATTGACATTGCAAAAATAAGAGTAAATAACAAAAATAGTCCTTTTTGCATTAACTTTTAATTTTTGATTTTTCTCCTTAGTTTTCTTTTAAATTAGGAGTTAGTTAATTTTTGAAAATGAAATAGTTTAATTTTAGAATTAAATCATGTTTTTGTATTTGTTATTTAACAAAATAAAAAAAACAGAAAAAAGAGAAAAATAAATGAAAATAATTAATTGAAAAGGAAAGTAAAGAAAACAAAGCAGGCCTGTTTTTAAAAGACTAAATATTTGGGTCAGATATGCAACACCTCAAGCCAAACCCATCCTAAACCTGTCCAACACAGCCTAAACCCATAAAAACCAGGTCTAAACTCCCACCTCTCAAAACAATGTCGTTTAGGTGATCATCAATCATAGTCGTCCATCTCTTTCGACCCAACAGTGTCAAAGCTAGGGTGTGATTAGTATATAACTGTTTCCAACCCCCCCCCCCCAAATGAGACCTCGTAGCCTGTCTTCCCAAACCCAAATACAATCCGCCATCTCCCACCAACCTCCGCCGTCTGCCGCCGACCAGAAATCGCCTATGCCGGCGGCAATGCTCCAATGTCCCCCAAACGGACACCACCCCACCTCCTCGACCTCCTCTTTCCATCTATGCTATCAGTTTTTCCTCGAAACCGAAGTCGTCAAATACTGATTTGAACTCATGACTGCTCCCGCCCACGGAGGCGCCGATGCCAATCGCTTCCAAACTAACACCCTAGATTATCCTAACCCCCATCATCCTATATCTGTATGCCATAGCCCTCGAATGTTAGCCAAACCCCTCGAATATCAATTCGAAAATTAGAAAAAAATCCCACCATCTTCTAAAAACTTCCAAAATTATACCCTATGGTATTCTCAACCCCTTCATCTTGATTCCCAAACCAATACCCCTCAAATACGAGTGAAATCCCATAATATTTAGATCTAGGGTTCGATTTGGGGAGAAATATGCCTCGCCGGAGTTTGCATGTATTTGATTGATCCCCGAATTAATATTATGTGTTCATTTTGGAAAAATGAACATATAATATTAGCTAGGGACCAAACCCAAAATCAATCCGAGTTGCAACCGGAATCAGTGAGTCCTGATCATTTTATTTGTTTGTTTGTTTTGCTTTCCATTTGCATTCCTTTGCATGCTTTTTTCTGTTTTGGTTGAATTAGAGTATTTCAGTTCAGGTCTCTCATTTTCACATATTATAGCCATATAGTATTAGCTTTGTCCTTATCTATGATTTGATTATATGTTTGTGTCTATGCTTGCCACTGATTTTCTTTAGATTTAGGGATTATAGTTTAATTGATTCCATGTTTGCCATGGTTTTCTCTAGGTTTTAGTCTTTCATTTTTTGTTTTGTTTGTTACAGTACAACTTCATGTTTAATTAGTTTTGTTTGTGTATTTTTTTGTTAATCATGGATTAGTTTAAGTGATAAAAACAACTTCAAATCATGGTTTTATTTGGAGTGCAATTTCAGTTTGTTGTTTAGTTGGATTTAATTTGATTAGTCTCAATCTTTAGGGTTTGTTTGGGTATGGATGAGCATACCCAGGCCTGTTTTAGGCCAAAGTCGACCAAGTTCAGGGATTTAGGGTCAATTGATTTACTTTTGAGTTGGTTAGGCTATTTCTGCAATGATTGTTTGAGGTTTCCGTTTTCAGGTCTGGTTAAATAAGTTGGTTAGATTTTGGAATGGTCTTTGACCTATTTGGTTTAATTTTCAGCTCGTCCAAATTAGATTTGGGCCACTGGGTCAAACCTTGGACTATTGGAGGCAGGTCTCAGAGGTAAATATAGGGTAACTCAAGGGTAATTGGTGTAGTTTAATAGATGAAATCCTGCAGTAACTAACTTAGAACCCCCTGGAACTTTCTAGATGGGGTTCAATTAGAATTTCAGGGATTTAAGTGATATAACTTGACCAACAAGTCAAGATTTTAGGGACCAAAACAATTAATAAAAGAGGGACTTAGAGGTAAAACAGAAATCTGCAAGTTGCCCTAGGTTTTTCCTATAAAAGGTCCCTGCTAATTTCAGCTAGTTTTTGAGAGAGAGGTTCTGAGTTTTGGAAGTTATAAGAGTAAGGTGAGGCATAAAATACCTAAAAAAGATAGGCAATGAACTTCAGGCAGATATAAATTTGAAACAAAATCACTATTCCATTTCCTTTTGGAGTGATTTCGAGCTTCAAAAACCCCAAAACCAAAGGTTCAGCTTGTTTAGGGATAGAAATTGTTTAAGTTTCCTGGTGATCCATGGTTCAGGAATCCCCTAATGTTTATTTCAAGTCAAATTTGGTTCATTCAAGTTAATTTTGTTCGTTTGCTGGTGTTTGCTGTCTAAAATCGACTCCTGGGTTGTTTGACACTATTTCCTGGATTTAACATCCATTTGATTGCTGCTGTGTATTGCTGCTGCTCAACTGACCTTAAGTTTTTTCTCTCATTTTGTGGATATCTCCAATACAATTTCTGGTCTCAGATAATATTTGAAAGGTTGAATTTGAATGTTGCTCCAATTTGAAGATACATGCTGAAATATCAAATAATAAGATTCTCATGTTCTGCTTTGATTTGGCTATTTAGCATGTTTATGTATAGCTGTAATTAAGCTCATCATTTATTAGTACCAAATAGGTGTATTTAGATAGGATTTGAAAGTCGAACGAGTTAAATTTCTGAAGGACTGTATAATTGGACTGTTTAATAGACACATTTAGCATTTTCATATTAATTTAATAAATTCAGTAAGTGTTTCTAGTTTTCAGCCCTTGGTGATAAATGAAGTTTGACTGCAGTTAATATCTAGGAAATCAACATGTTGTTTCATCAGTATATGAATGGTTGAAGGAGTACGGGTTTTGAAATTAAAAATCAGTGTGAAATCTGATGTGCTTAGGCATTAAGTTGTTTTGGTTTTTACTGAAATTAAGTCTAATGAGGTCTGAATTCAGTGATATAAAGGTTTAAAAGATAAAAATTAGTATTTCGACGTAAATTGCCAATACTAGCTGAAGACAAGTGCAAAAAATTGATTTACAGTCACTGAACATTTCCCGCATGCTATTAAGTTTGGTTCCTGCGATTCCATTGATTTTGTGTTTCATGCGTATAGTGAAGTTAAGGATCAACACATTCTGATTTGGATAAATCATTATTATTTGTTTATGATGAATGTTAGTAGACCCGAATAAAATCAGTAAAATTGGGCCAATTGCATAATAACAAGCCCAAAATTGCTCATCCTTTGACCTTAGGCATTTTTCTTCTTGTTTGAATTTGGACTTAATTTTTGTGGCATGAATTCCTTGAGTACTAGTTTGCTAATAATGTTAATTAATTAGGCTTTTTTAGAGACAATCCTTAATAGAGAATAATAGTTCCTTTTAGAATGGCCTTTAAAATGAATCGAGATGTGCTGCGCCAAACGAAAATCTATAAATTGCGCGACCCTCTTCAAATGATTGTTTTAAAACATTTAGAAATCAGGACGTGCCACTTAGAAAATTTTTATGGTCTCCTGTAAAGTTAATAACACGTTAGTTGCTTTAGGCGCACATTTAATAAATCCACTTTCTTAAACTCGGGTGCACATTTATGTGACCCCAGTCCAAAGCTCAATAGTGTTAAAGCATGTCAAAAATCACTAGTGCATTTATGTGACGTGATTCGAGATGCATTTTAATACTGTTGCAAACTTCCTTAAAAATTTAATTAAAAGTGGTAAGCAATTGTAAAATTACACTCTAGGATAAACATGTTTAAAATCATATGATTGGCCAATTATGATAGTTTAAGTGACCGTGCTAGAACCACGGAATCCGAGGGTGCCTAACACTTTCCCTCAGGTTAACAGAATTCCTTACTCAAGAATTTATGGTTCACAAACTTCAATCGGAAAGTCAAAAATTTCCTCGATTTGGGATTCAAGATAAACCGGTGACTTGGGATACAAAAAGCCAAACCTATCCCAAGTGGCGAATCTAAAATAAATAAATAATTCCAATTCGTATAATGTCACTTTGAATGGAAAAACTTCCTTATACATTATCCTTCGGGGTAGGTGTGTAAAAAAGGAGGTGTGACAGATGCATGTAGACCGGCATGGGTTATAACACACGAATAGCACACAAAAATTTAAAAATCGGGCGTTATTTAAGTTTTATTATCCTAAAACACCAAAAAATAAGTGTCATGCCCCAACCTCGGGAGGCGCGACCGGCGCTCAATCGAGTGAACCCAACTGAGCAAGCCTTATCAAGCACTTCCTACCCGATTCAATATGAACAAGGAAATCATGCTTTCATTTATTTAGACAAGTGAAGATACTACATTCAACATTGATAGTTCATTCTAAATTACAAACTTAAACCGTAGTTAAAGTTAGTTTCCGAAATTCTCATAAAGTTACAATAGTAGATAGCATGAGTTTATAATTACAACATAGTTAATGGACCCCTCAACATCCATACATAATCCACACATGCATCTACAGAGCCTCTAAGGATACAAAGTATAAGTATGATGATCGCTAACAAGGCCTCGGCTATACCTCAAAAGTGGAAGTCCACAACAACAAAAGATATACAATACAACCCCTTGAAGGAGAAAGGGGATCACCAAGACTTGAGAAGAAGGTAATTCGCTACGCATGATTGGCACTATCTGCAATGGAGCCACCAACATTTATTTAAAAATGTAGCACCCCCGTCAAAAAGGATGTTAGTACAATGGAATACTACTAGTATGTATTACTAAACATCGTTTTGCTAGAAAGAACTATCAAGCATGAACAGGAAAATTACAAGAGTAAATCAAAGATTTTAACCGGACACCAAATCATCAAATAATCTTTCACATAATTTCCATAACTAGGTTTGGGGTATTTCTTTCATATGTTTATCATTTTCCTCAATACCACTGCTATCTTGAGCGGAGTCCGATCACGACCCAGTCGACTAGGTTGCCTTATTTGAGGCATATATCTCAATCAACATTTCATTTCCCTTTTTTCGAAATTCAATGTTAGCACATTACCACCATGTGTGCAGCATGGTGTCCGATTATAGCCCGATCGGCTAGGCCACCTTACCTAGGCGTTGTTCCTTTCTCATTGATCATCTCATTTGAATCTTTGGTTAACATAGCTCATATCAAGTCATTGGCACTTATAGCCACAGTTATCACATCATTCCATTTTCAGTATCCATCTTGTAATTTCATGGTCATATGCACACATAAGTAATTCAAGTTGCAAGCACAGGTAAGTTTCCACATAGTTAGCATGACAATCTCGGTTTTAATCTTGGCTTATAGCCTAAGCATTCCGACAGATGATTCGTATTCTTCACACTTCTCTAAATATCAAGAATAGTATATTACTCACATTGAGACACATCCTTCATGCATATATGTATATAATTGAAAATCAATTAATGTGAAATAACAATCAATACATCAACCAATTCTAGTCTTACCACACATGCGGAAATGCCAACGAAGCTCAATTTCTAATAAAAGGGGGTTTTAGCCATACATACCTCAATATAGCTTTCCTTAATCCATACAAGATTTTTGAAACTCTTAACACTTTCGATTTGTTGTGTAATATTTATAATTGAACCAAGAATTAGAGACGAGATTAAAATTCTAGCTTGTTTGAGCACATAATCAAACACTATGGGTGCATTATGATCTTAGGTCCTTTTTAAGAGAAATTTCTATCATTCTATACCCCAATAGCTTTCTTGTTAGTTTAATACCTCCCAATACTCTATGGTTTGATATGCATGCAAGAAATCCGTTCTTATACCCATGAATTAACTCGCTAATAGCTAAGTATAACAATAAGAGCTGAGGTGATGAAGTTTTACCTTTTGTGATAAAGATTTAGGTGCCTTCACTTGATTACCTTCAGTATTTTAGCAAGGTTTGGAGTAATTTTTATGAGAAGCACTTTTCCTCTCTTAGACCCCTCTCTCTTACCTTAGAAGCATTAGGAAATATGCTCAAAATAAGATATTATACCAAATATAACACTAGGGGGTCGGGTTTAAAATTTAGAAAATTAGAGCCCCAAGTCAGATCTGCGATTGCAAAGTCGACATGCGGTTCGCAGAATGGACCGCAAAATTCTCCCCGAAAACTGGATACACTGAGTTTGCGGTAGAAATAAGGTCCGCATTCACGTTCTGTGGTCGCAGAATGCATCAAAAAATTACCCTTCAAAAAATTCCAAGGAAATTATGAGATGACTATGCGGTCCGCATTTCGGTTATGCGATCGCATAATTGACCGCATAGTTGACTTCAAATTTGGCCAACACACTGACTCGCTTTGGGGTGACTACGCGGTCTGCATACCTGATATGCGACTGCATTATCGACCGCAAGAATTTTCGCGGGGCCTCACAATGAGAAATGATCATGGCGAGACAGTGACTACTGTTCTTTAGGTAATATTTTATGAACATGCAAAATTTTTGGCAATCGGGGTCCGGTCACGCAGGCCCATGCAGATGACGTGGGCTATAGTAGACGAAATCTAAGAATCAGGCAAAATTCCTATTTTATGATCTTAAAACGCCAAAAATGAGGACCGATCATGAAGAGGCGATGACTATTGTTCCTTAGATCATGTTTGATAGGCCGGCAAAATTTGAGTAGATCTGGGTCCGATTGCCAAGACCCATGCAGATGGCGTGGGCTAGAACATGAAAATTTGGGAATCAACATAATTCTCATTTTATGACCCTAAAACATCAAAAAATTAGGAAATCTCATGGTGAGGCGATGACTATTATTCCTTAGGTCTTTTTTTATGGTCAGAAAAAAAATTTCCCATGCAGATGGCGTGTGTTATAGCACACAAAATTTAGGAAATTGGGGGAAATTCTAGTTTTATTGCCCTTAAATGCCAAAAAATGAGGAACGATCATGGCGATGCGATGACTATTGTTCCTTATGTCATTTTTTCTTAACCGACAAAATTATAAGTGATCGGGGTTTGAGCGCCCGAACCCATGTAGATGGCTCAACACAAAAATCTGAGAATTGGCGGATATCCAATTAGATGGCCCTAGAATGCAAAAAAAACGAGGAACAGCCATGGAGAAGCGATGTATATTTTTCCTTAGGTCATTTTTGATAGGCCACAAAAATTAAGGCGGTCCGGATTCGGTCTCCAAGACTCATGCATATGGCATGGGCACACGAAAATTTAGGAGTCATGCGAAATTTCCGTTATATGACCCTAAATGCCAAAAAAGAGGAATGGACATGGCAAGACGATGACTATGATTCCTTAGGTCGTTTTTATGGCGTAGGTTATAGCACACGAAAATTCAGAACCGGGCAAAATTTCGATTTTATGGCCCTAAAGCGCCTAAAATGAGGAATGACCATGGCAATGCAATGACTATTGTTCATTAGGTCATTTTTATATGTCAAAATTTTTTTAGGTGACTCGGGTCCAGTCTTCCGGGCCCAAGCAGATGGCATGAGCTATTATTGCACACGAAAATTTAAAAATCGGGTATAATTATAGTATTATAGACCTAAAACGACAAAAAACGAGGAATGATCATGGTGGGACGATGACTATTATTTCTCAGATCATTTTTTCTGGGCAGAAAACTTTTAGGTGATTCGGGTTCGGTCGCCCAGGTCATGTAAATGGTGTGGGCTATAGAACACAAAAATTTTGGAATTGGCTGGAATTCCAGTTTTATGGCCCTAAAACGCCAAAAAAATGAGCAAGGATCATTGCTGAGGTGATTATTTAGGTTATTTTTTATGGGTTGACAAAATTTTAGGGGATCTGAATACGATCACCCGGGCACATATAGATGGCATGGATTATATCACAAAAAATTGGCAATCAGAGGGAATTCCAATTCTAGGATCCCAAAATGCCAAAAATCAAGGAACTGTCATACGAGGCGATGATTATTGTTACTTAGGTTATTTTTGATAGGCCGAGAAAATTTTAGGAGATCCAGGTCCGATCGCCACCCATGTAGATGATGTGGGCTATAATACACGAAAATTTGGAATTGAGCGGAATTCCTGTTGTTGACTCTGAAATGCCAAAAAATGAGGATGGCCAAGGCGAGACGATGACTATTATTCCTATGGTCGTTTTTTATAGCATGAAAATATTTTAGGCGACCAAGGTCTAATCGTTCAGGCCCATGCAGATGGTGTGGAATACAGCACAAAAAAATCGTAAAATCACAAAAATGCCAAAAAATGTGGAAAGATCATGGTGAGGCAATGGCTAAAGTTCCTTAGGTCGTTTTTTATGAATGGCCAAATTTTAGGCAATTGGTGTCTGGTCACCCGGGCCCATGAAGATGGTGACACATAAAAATTTGAGAATCATGCGGAATTCCAGTTTTATGACCCTAGAACACCAAATAACGAGGAACGGTCATGGAGAGGCAATGACTACTGTTGCTTAGGTCATTTTTATAGGCCAGGAAAATTATATGCAATCCATGGTAGGTCGCCTGGGCCCATGCATATGACATGGGCTATAACATAAAAAAAATCTAGGAATCAGGTGAAATTTTAATTGTATGGCCATGAAACGCCAACAAATGAGAAACGGTCATAGAGAGGCTTTGACTATTATTCCTTAGGTCATTTTTGATAGCCCGACAAAATTTTTAGTGATTCGGGTTCGGTCGCCCTGCCCCATGCAAATGGCGTGGGCTATAACATATGAAAATATGGGAATCATGTGAAATTTTGATTTTATCACCCTAAAATACCAAAGAAATAGGAACTGTCATGGTGAGGCGATGAGTATGATTCCTTAGGTTGTTTTTTTATGGTGCGGAAAATTTTATTCGATACCAATCAATCGGACAGAACTTTGATTTTATTACCTTAAAATACAAAAAACACGGAACGGTCATGGGTGCGATCCTCACTATTGTTCCTTAGGTTGTTTTTGACAGGACAAAAGTTTTTAAGCTATTGGGGTTGGGTCGCCCGGGCCCATATAGATGGCTTGGGCTACAACATACAAAAATATGAGAATCAAGAAAAATTTCAACTCTTTGGCCCTAAAGTGCCAAAAAATAAGGATTAATCATGGAAAGACAATGACTATTGTCCCTTAGGTCATATTTTTTTTAGGTCGGAAAAAATTTAGGCAATCGAGTTCTGATCGTCCAACCCATGTAGATGACATGGGCAATAGCACATGAAAATCCGGGAATCAGGAGAAAATCCAACTTTATGACCCTAAAATGCTAAAAAGTAAGAAACGTTCGCGAAGAGGCGATGACCATTGTTTCTTATGTCACTTTTGACAGACTCGCAAAATTTTAGGCGATTCAGGTCATGTCGCACTGACCCACACAAATGGCATAGGCTATAGTATATGCAAATTTAGAATCGTGTTGAATTCCCATTTTATGGCCCTCATATGACATATATGAGGAACTATCATGGTGAGGCGATGACTATTGCTCCTTAGGTTGTTTTTTATGACCAAAATTCTTTTAGGCGATCAAGGTCCGATCGACGGGCCCATACATATGGCATGAGTTATAGCACATAAAAATGAGTGAATCGGGCGGGATTCCAATTTTATTGCCCTAAAATACAAAAAATTGGGAAAGATCATGGTGAGGCAATGACTATTATTCCTTAGTTTATTTATATGAACCAACAAAATTTTAGGCGATCAGAGTTCGTTCTCCCGGGTCTATATAGACGGTGGCACACAAAATTTAGGAATCGAGCGAAATTCCAATTTTATATTCCTAAAAAACATATAAACGA
This sequence comes from Nicotiana benthamiana, assembly GCA_034376525.1. Classification (NCBI taxonomy): domain Eukaryota; kingdom Viridiplantae; phylum Streptophyta; class Magnoliopsida; order Solanales; family Solanaceae; genus Nicotiana; species Nicotiana benthamiana. Next base: position 18,181,392 of record CM067341.1, on the reverse strand, counting down.
GGAACGGTCGTAGCGAGGCAATGCCTATTTTCCTTAGGTCATTTTCTATGCGCCAGAAAAATTATAGGTGATTCGGGTCCAGTCGTATGGGCCCATGCAGATGACATATATGAAAATTTGGAAATCGAGCGGATTTTCGGTTTTATGGTCTTGAAACGACAAGAAATAGGGAACATTAATGGAGAGACATTTATTATTATTCCTTAGGTCATTTTTAATGGTCCGATAAAGTTTTAGGCGATTCGGGTTCAGTCACCCGAGGCAATGCCGATGGTGTGGGCTATAGCATACGAAAATTTAGGAATCGGTCGAAATTCTAATTTTATGCACCAAAAATACCAAAAAAAATGAGGAAAAATGATATCGAGGCGGTGAGTATAGTTCCTCGATTCGAGTTCGAGCGCCCGGACCCATACATATGTCGTGAGCTATGGCATACGAAAATCTGGAATCATGTGGAATTTCAGTTCTATGGCCCTAAAACGCCTAAAAATGAGAAATGATCATAGAAAGACGATGCCTATTGTTCCTTAGGTTGTTTTTGATGGGACTGTAGGCATTTCGGGTCCGGTTGCTCAAGCCCATGCAGATGGCATGGGGAATAGCACATGAAAATTTGAGGCTGGGGCAGAGCTCTAGTTTTATAGCTCTAAAATACAAAAAAATCGAGGAACGGTCAAGGCGAGGTGATAACTATTGTTCCTTAGGTCATTTTTGATGGACCGTAAATATCTTAGATTCGGGTATGGTCGCCCAGACCCATGTAGATGGTATAGCACACAAAAATATGGAAATCAGGCTGCAATCTAGTTTTATAGCCCTAAAGCGCCGAACAACAAGGAACGATCATGTGGAGACAATGAATATTATTCCTTCAGTCATTTTTTTTGGTCCAACAATATTTTAGGCTATTCAGGTCCGATCACCCGGGCCCCATGCAAATGCCGTAGGCTATAACACACGAGTGGCACAATTCTAATTTTTTGGCCTTAAAATGCCAAAAAATGAGAAACAATCATGGAGAGGCAATAATTATTATTCCTTAGGTCATTTTTTATGGGCGAAAAATATCTTAGATAATTCGGGTCTGGGTAGTCGGACCCATGTAGATGGTATGACACACTAAAATTTGAGAACCAGGCAAAATTTTAGTTTTATCGCTCTAAAACGCCAAAAAATGGGGAACGATCATGGTGAGGTAATGACTATTATTCCTTAGGTCATTTTAGATGGGTTGGTAAAATTTTAGGCGATTCAGGTCCGCTCGCCTGGATGCATGCAGATTGTGTGGGCGCACATGAAACTTTGAAAATCGGGCGGAATTCTTGTTTTAAAGCCTTAAAACGCCAAAAAATGAGGAACGTTCATGGCGAGACGATGACTATTATTCTTTATATTATTTTATGGACTGGTAAAGTTTTATGCAATTCGGATCCGGCGCTAATGGCGTAGGATATAGCACACAAAAATTTTGGAATCAAGCAAAATTTTAGTTTTTTGGCGTTATTAGAGTTTTTTGACCCTAAAACGTCAAAAAACGAGGCACGATCATGGCGAGTCGATGACTATTTTTTCTTAGGCAGGTCCGTTCACCCGGGCGCATGCAGACTGCGTGGGCAATAACATATGAAAATTTGAGAATTTGGTAGAATTCCAATTTTATGGTCCTTGAGGTTATGACTGTAGAAAATTATTCTATCTATGATACGCTTTGGTTGTATTAGCATGATTTTCAGGTATAGGTTTTGATGAATGACAAACAATGAAGTCAAGAGTCAAACAACGATATTATATGACAAACAATCAAGAGTGAATGCCAAGAAGCATATTGATGACGGAATTGCATAGACAAGCCAAGGACGAGTTCAAAAGTTCAAGACCAAAGACCCAAGGCGTAGGTCGTTAGGTAGAACAAATGTAAGAGCAACGTTTAAAGTTATCTCATCTTTTGGCTCAACATAGGTCATCATAAATATGCATAAAATCATTTTACCAAATCATATTTATCATAAAAATATTTTAAATACTTCAAACAAAATGATTTTAACGTTTTCATTTTAACCAAAATGGTTTTTGAAGTAAGTTTTCAATTCTGGTATATTACATAGGTCATCATTAATATGAATAAAATCATTTTATTAAATCATATATCATAAACATTTTTAATATACTTCAAACAAAACGATTTTAACGTTTTCATTTTAACCAAAATGGTTTTTGAAGTAAGTTTTCAATTCTGGTATACTGTGGTATACACAGTGTATATCAATGGTATATAATCGATTATAATTCTTAAATAATCGATTATCTTGCATCCGTTGCCAAAGTTTTGAACACTGGAACAAAATAATCGATTATGCCATCCAAATAATCGATTATTCTTGGGCAAAATCTCTTCCGATTGTGTAACGGTAAAAGGATAATCGATTATGAAAATCAAATAATCGATTATCCTTGCATAAAATCAGCATAATTGATTGCCAATTAAGCAACGGACGTACACCTTTTAACCCCTATAAATAAAGGTCTTTTTGAGCTAATTTTTAACACACAATACCTCCCAGTATTGATATACATATTGACATTATTTGAGCATCATTTTAGAGCTTTTGTTGAGCCATTTCAGAGACAACTTTGAGTTGTTCATAGAGCTAAATTTGTATCTCTTTATCTACTCTTTTGAGAGAGTTCTTGTTGTAAAAGAGAAAGGTGTTTGAGAAGAACATATCTTCTCATTGATTGTAGGGTTTGCTAAGTACCCTAAGTCTTAGTGTGTGAAGTCTTGTGGTGCGGTATCCACGAGCAAGTTGAAGTCTTGAGGTGTGGTATCCTCGATCAAGTTGAAGTCTTGTAGAGTGTACATCTACGAGCAAGTGTAACGGTTTGTTTGGCACCCGAAAGCTTAACGGAGTCAGTGGAATCTCGAGAGAGTCTCTCGGAGACTGGACTAACCACAAGTTGTGGTGAACCATGATAAATTCGGTGTGTTCTTTCCTTGCTATTTTTATTACCAAATTTATTTTATTCCTGCATTTTTTAATTCCGCAATATTTATCAATATTCTCGTGCCGCACTATTCATCCCCCCCCTCTAGTGACGGGCATAAATCCTAACAATGACTATTGTTCCTTCGGTAATTTCATGGGCCGGGAAAATTTTAGACGATTCGAGTCTGGTCGCCCGAACCCATGCAAATGGCATGGGCTATAGCACAAAAAAATGTGGGAATTAGGCGAAATTCCTGTTTTATGGCCCTAAAACACCAAAAAATGAGGAACGGTCATGGCGAGGCGATGACTATTGTTCCTTAGATCATTTCATAAACTCGGTCAAATCACTTAAAGAATGCCGACGACTATTTTCCACTTAATTAATAAGTGATCTGATACCTTCTTCCTTGGTATAGGGGATAGGTTATGTAGGAGATAACTGTTCATAGGTTGCTCGATCAGACCAAATAACCTATTTTGAGTATGCATGAGATTGCCATAGACTCCCCTTCTCTGGATCCCCATAAGAATGAAAGATGGTGCAACATCGAATCTTGTTACGTTGCTTCAAATAGAATCTTAGCCTGCCTCACTTGCTTTCTTTATTGCATGAGGTAAAATTTTAGGCTATTCGACATAAGAATCTTATGTAGGATTGGATGTCCACTATAGATAAACTTAATGCAAAAAGGGAGATATTCGAACCATCGGGAGGGATATATTTGGACTGAAAGTAAAATGAGGGATATATTTGAATATTTTCTCATAGTACAAGGGTATATTTGGCCCTTTTCGGAGTCCGTCAAAAAAATATTAAAATCAGCATATGTTAATACACACGAAAAAATGGGTATAATAAAAAGTTCATTTCATATTACCATGAAACACCCAGGTGCGGAGCTAGCATAGCACTTGCGGGTTCGAACCGCCCCCAGTAACTTTGGTCCAAAACCTATATTTATTGTAAAAAGTTCATTCAATATGTATAAATTATTAATTTAGAACCCAGTAATATAAACGAATAAGAATTCTGAACCCATAAATTTCGAACCTGGCTCCGCCTCTGAAAATACCATACAAAACCTAAATGTCATAGCGAAGCAATAGGTACTGATTACTAGACCGTTTCCTACAAACTTACAAAAATTCAAAAGACCAATAGAAATTCGTCGAAAAAATTCTACAAAATAAATATATACTAATATATACGAAAAAGTAAATACACACATACGCATGGCATGATTCTATAAACACCAAAAGATGAACTCAAAAATTATAAAATATTACTGTTTGACCTTAAATGTAATGAGTTAATCAAAATAAACCTTCATTGCATTTTGGCCTCTATTCAGATGTAACCAATGCTTTAAATTCAGTTTTGTTAGGAAATAGTTTCAACTGGTATGTGTATCGAAATGTTTTCTGTAAAATAATATGGTAGGTCAACACTGCTTGAAAATAATACGAAGTAAATATCAGATTAAGCATAATTTTATACTCAAACTCATTTAAAAGTGGAGAATGGTTGTTGAATATGTTTATAAGAACATCACTAACACACAAGTAATAAAAAAATTTAAAAAAAAAAAGGAGCAAGGGACCATTTAAGTTTTTCTTGTGGCTCATTCTTTTTCTAGAAAGTGCATAATCTTGTGGTGATGGTCATTGTCAATGGGTTGTAAAGACACGTGTCTTGTCAGGGGCATTTAGTGATTGTAATAATTCTTGAAATTAATAAAACAATCAGCGAGTGACTCAAAAATTATTATCTATGACAAAAGTCCGATTATAAAAAAATAATTATTTTGTAAATGTTCATTCATCTTATTTAATAATTAAAACAATTTTATTGTCACCATTTTCTTTTCAAAGTTTCCACTATGAATAACAGAAACCTGACTGTATTCAGAAACCACGAATGCGAAGAGCACAATATGGGAAAATATTACAATTTTTTGTTTATTTATTTGTCTCCAAAAGAAAAAAGAAAAAATTTCATTTTGGTTAATTGTTTTTCTACTTTTCATTATAATCTTTTTGTGAAAGGCTTAGAAACAAGAGTCAAAGCATCTAATATTTCATGTGAGCTCAATTTTTTTTTTTGTAAATAAAATGTACATATTTAAAAAACCAATAGAAAATATTTTAAATCCTAGATTTAACAATAAAAAGATGCTTAAAAAATATTGAAAGTTTGAATTAAAAGCAAAAAATAGCTAACTCTTTCGATAACAATATCGTCTAAAAAATAAAGTAAAAAACATAATACTACATATTTCCCTAGCTACTTTTCAAAATAGGGATATTGTATGCATTTTTGCATATCATGATTCTTTTTAAAGTAGTTTTTAATATAATAATTCGATATTTGAATTCACTAATTCAATTAATCCTAATTTAGAGTGCATGAATCACATTAAAACTTAAAAGAATAAAACTTTTTTTATTTTTAAAGTTTAAATTCAAAACATCTAATTACAGTCGTCTTAGAGTTCAAACTCCAAGGTGCTTCATTCTTTCACTTTTAATTGTCTAAAACATATTTTACATCGTCTTTAAAAAATAATAAAATAGTATAGATTTACTATATTATTTATAATAATGATAATATTTTGTAAAGTTTTGGAAAATAATTAAAGAAATAAATAATAAATAAAAAGAGTAAAATAGGAAAAAAAAATTCTCTTGATTAGCTAAAGGAACAAGTAAAAATGTATTTAATATAATATACAAGTAAAAGTAAATATATTATATTTTTCATTTCAAAATAGTGATAGCCCGGTGTATTACTCCTAATATGTGCATGTTAAGTTAAAAATCGAATTATAAGAACTCTTGTATAGAGCCTTATTTTGTATTTTTATAAAAAATAATTTTTACGATTCGAACCTATAACCTGATAATTATAATAATAACTTTACCTATTGTGTCAATGCTCTTAAATAAATCCGTTCCAAATAGAAAGATGTAGAAATATGTAATCTGATTTTAATTTAATTTTATACAGAAATCAGTCCACTTTTGACCACCTCTCTCTCTCTCTTCGGTCCTTCTCTCTCATCTGCAACACTTTGTACTGTGTGCGTGTGTGTACTACTTCAGTTTTGGAAAATCAGATCAAAACGATATATCCCCCAATAATAGCTAGATTCTACTGCTTCACTTTTCTGCCATTCTCTCTCCTATAACCTCTCTCTCTCTCACATCAAAATCAGTGAAATTTACTCTCATTGTCAGCCAATTTGCAGTTTCAGCTCTTTTAATTTTTTTAAACCCATTTTCGAGTTATAGATTTGTGGCGTTGAGATTAAACCAGTGTTTTGGTTTCTGCATGTAAGAAACTGTTATGCCCAAATCATACAAGGAGACCAAGTGGGAGCCTAATATCGCTAATAATATAATTGGGATGGACCTGGCTGGGATGGACCTGGCTGTGATAATGGATCTAACTCAACCCAAAACCTAGCTTATTAGGTATGGATTGTCCAAGCACAACAACCTCAAATTCCTCAGGAACAACTATAATTACTGAAGTTTTAGTTCCGTCAATTTTAATCGGAGATTTTTGTTTAATTTTTGAGAAATGGGTTTCTTCACTATTTGAAGAATTTTGAGCTGAAAGGGATGAATTCAGATGTCAACAGAGGTAGTGGAACAGTTGAAAGGGATATTGAACAGGTACAAAAATCACTATCTTATTCTTCCAATTTGTGTCTTTATTTTAAGCCCCATAAAGATATTGCTTATTACTACGGCTACTATTTCTTCCTTGACATAAGTTGGAGGATTCCCTTTCAGTTTTATAATTAATATATGAGGGTGTTGCCTAATGACTAATTAAGTGGTAGGTGAACTATGAGGTTTCAAGTTTAAATTCCAATGGAGGTTAAAAGAAATACTAGGCGATTGCTTATGATCTGCCTAATAAGCTCTGGTGGGAGGAGTTACTTCCTGTGCTGGTGTGCTGGTGGGTGGTAGCAGGTATACAGTGAAATAGTCGAGGTGCCCAAAAGCTGGTCCGGATTCTAGTGTTATAAAAATAAATAAATTAGATAGGTTCTCTAAGCTATGCTTTGCCGCCTATACTAAGTTAATTTATTCATCCCCTAATTTCCTTGCCTTCAATGTTTAACCATTCATGTTAAATGCATAATTAGGTAAATTAAAGTGCACTCTCTCTAATAATTTAAGCTTTTAGATGAGATAGTTACACTTAAAAGATAGCCCGATGCACGAAGCATTCTGCGTTCACACAGGGTCCAGGGAAGAGTCGTACAACAAGGGGTGTAATGTAGGCAGCATATCATAATGCAAGTATCATTTCACGGCTCGAACACATGACTTATAGATCACATGAAAACAACTTTATCGTTGGTCCAAAGCTCCTCTTCAACATGGTATTAGAAAAAACAAAGATCTTAGTTTTTAGTCTTAGCCACCCGTTATAGAGAAAGAACTTACTTGTGTTTGGCCCAAGAATCAGGCTGCACATTAGAGGGGCATGCTGAAGACATAATTAAGTAAATTAAGATGTATTTTCTCTAGTAGCTTAAGCTTCTACATGAGATGGTCATACGCTCAACACCTCATTTTGTATTCCTCTTCCCTAATATGGGCTGCTTTGTCTTTATGGAACACTTACGTCCTCATTTGAAAAATAAGTTTTTGTTTTATTCTTTGGGCATGGGGTGAATGGCCAGTGGTGCCAAGATTTAGCTATGGTATTACAGCTTTTGGGAGAGAGAGGTTATGAAGCTTGTGTAGTGCAATGGGTTAGGACAGAAGCAAGGTTCATTGGCTTGAAATTCCTTTGCATTTGATTTATCTCAGGCGATAACCGCTCTAAAGGAGGGGGCATGTTTGCTTAAGTATGGAAGAAGGGGAAAGCCGAAGTTTTGTCCCTTTCGAATGGCAAATGTAAGTATCATTTCATTCTTTGTTTAATTTTGTACATATGGCTTGATTTTTTTTTTTTTTTTTGAGAAAGGATGGCTTGCTTTTGTTAGCATTGAAATAATGAAATTCTATGCATCCCGACTCTGTAATTGTATTAGCTATCCGAGTGCGGGAAGGGCGTCCATGTAGATCCAACTATAACACAGATTGGTGAGACCCCACATCTATACGTAACAAGTATCTATATCATTTATTTGAGAGACCGACATAGAGTTCTCCATACTGGACATAACACTGGCTGCTAGGAGGCACATAATAGGCGGACATTAGCATCCTAACCTTGAATTTGATATGTCAATGAAGCAAATTAGGACATTACCCTTGATCTTTCTCCTTGATTTTTCAACCGTGCTGAAGTTTGTGGTATTTTGGCATATCTTCAGTTTTATGTGTCAGTGTATTGATGTTTCATCCTAATTGCTTGTGTCAGTTTCTGATTAGTGATTGGTAATGTTTACTATCATGATTATACTTGTCAAAAAAGTAAAAGATGTTTACCATCATGATTGTAGTTTGTTCCTTTTTGCTACTCTTTCTTCAGTTTTAGCATGCGTGTATCTCAGATTGAAGGAGTGTCCTTCAAATGATGTAAATAATACCACAGCTAAGGAGAATGTGGCTTTGGGAGCTTGAAAAGTAAACATAAGTAATCAAAGCTCCTACAATCTCTGTGCCGATTTGGTAGTGATACTATCCAAACTGCCATACGCTAAAGAGAAGCAAAAATAATCGCACTATATCATGATAATAAATCAGAAAATGAGACTTAATAAAAAATCGGAAGTTTGAGTTCTCTTCCAAGTGCCTACCTTAGTGCGTCATCCAGAATTCCAGAACTTCGATGTTGATAATCCATGCTCAGCGGATACAAAATATTCATCAGAGATATCCATGTCAAGGTTCTTTGTTCACATTCGTGCTGCTATGTAACCAGTGTCAAGTAGTGTTTTTGACTGCTGTTAGAATACATGTGGTAAACGTCCTCCTAGGTAGTTTGTTCTTAGTTTCCTTGTTCCAGTAGTGCCTGCATTTGAGCTCATGTCTCTTACTTTCTGGGGTTTAAACCTAAAGCCTTTGAGGGATAGCCATTTCGTTATTTGTCATTGTGTATGACTGCTTATACATAAACCTGTTATTGATATGAAATAATCCCATGGTTGCTGTATGGATATCGGTTATTTCACTTTACCTTTCTTTATTGAGGTAGGAATTTACTACTGCAACTGTGTGTTGCTTCGTTATATTGCAGCTAACAGTAACTACTACGCTCCTCTGGAACTGGTGTTAGTTGAAGGTAATATGCAAAGTCTAAAAAATAAATTTGTCATTATGGTTTCAGGATGAGTCTGCTCTGATATGGTTTTCTAGTAAAGAGGAGAAACACCTTAAGCTAAGTCACGTGTCAAGAATAATATCTGGACAGCGCACTGTAAGTTCTCTCTGCTGTAGATACTAATCTCCGTTCTATAACCTTTTTGACATGTATCTAATTGATTCTATTCTACAAATTTATCCATCTTTAGATATCTCTTTTTGTGGTTTTAAAATGGGTTTCGAAGAACTTATATGGTGAAAAGTCAGATGACTTGTTCTGCGTGCTCACTTCTTTTCATCAGAGATTTATGTGGTTAAATGTATGGGCATTAGATGTTAACCGAAGTTGATGACCGATGAATTTATAAGTTATCTTTAGTGGTAATTATCTTGCATCTTTTCTTGGCCCTCAAGCTTCTGTTTCAGTGAAAGTATAAAATGTTTTCTGTCACCCACTCTCTTTTCATTGGTGAACAGAAAGAAAGAAGCTAGGAGACTAGAAGTTCCTTGGAGAGGCATGTGAATCCAATTTGCATAGAATTATAGAGATCTAGCCAGATAAGCAACTTGAATGTTAATTAGATGCAGAATTTTAATCACCGTTCTTGAACTGTTATGAACTGACACCAGCATGTCCACAAAAGTGTCTCAAAGCATAGCTTCTTTATTTTCTTTTGGAAGTATCGTGTTAATATATTCTAGTCTTTTAAAGACAAAATCAAGAGAAATAAGAAAGAAATGCAGTATGGCTGGATGAGTAGGATCAAACATCTTCTGCTAAAGGAATTTTTGGCTTACATGTCATGGTTAATCAATAATCGTATGATGTGTTAACTGTTTGTTTTCATTTCTCTATCTCTTCTCTATGTATATCCGCATATGCTCTTTATCAAAAAGTATAACTGTATTTGCTCTTCATTAAGTAACTTGGGTCACATGTGAAGTCTTTTGTGTATACTGACCTATTAAAACTATACTAGAAGTTTACTCTTGATATCTTCTCAAATGTTATATACCTCATTCTGAGAAAGTATTGCTGCATTTGATTGGTTTTATTTGTTACTCAACCATTAACTTCTTTAAAAAAAAGGATTCCAACAACAAAACTGCTTCCACAACTACGAAGGCAAATTTCTATATCTCGTATCTACGGAATATGAGACTCTTTCATTGAATTGAAAGAATTTTCTATTGAATGGAAGATGATTTCACATCAACAAGTAAAGGAAAAAAGAAATTATTTAGTACTTACTGTTTTCATGTTGAACCTAAGTATTCGTTCTACATAGACAAGCATTCTTTGGACAAAGTCCATGCTATACTAGTGCTCGTTAGTTTGATTTTATCAGCCTTAGTGATTGATTAACGGTTTCTTTTGGCTTGTTCCGTTCATAGTTACATACTTTATGATGATAATTTGGAGTCAGTGTTTTTTTATTTAATTTAGCAATTTCTAGTTCTTAATGAACATGGTTATTGAACCACCTATGTTAAAACGTTTAGTGGTGCAATCTGATTAATAAGCTTTGCTTCTGCTCTTTTCCAGCCAATATTTCAAAGGCACCCACGACCTGAGAAGGAGTACCAATCTTTTTCACTCATATACAATGATAGTCACTGGATTTGGTAAGAGTTTCATTAGTGACAGCTGTATCCTTATTAGAGGGAAAGTCTTGTATGTAATTCATGCAATTCTGTCTTATTCCATTGTCATTTGAAATTGTTGCACCAACTAACTCTCTCACTTTCCTCTTCAATCTTGTGTCTTAGATATGTAAAGATAAAGACGAAGCAGAGGTATGGTTTAGTGGTTTGAAGGCTTTAATCTCACGTGGACACCTGCGAAAATGGAGAACAGAATCAAGGAGCGATGGAATTCCTTCTGGTGCTACTAGTCCCAGAACATATACGCGGAGAAGCTCTCCTCTTCATTCTCCTTTTGGTAGTGGTGATAGTTCACAGAAGGTACATTCGATTTCGCACGTCTAACCATGCATATGCAGATGAGATTTTATATTTGTCAATATTCATGTCAAAGTTAATTCATTTTGTTCCTCTAAGATGCTGAATTAGATCCTTTATTTACATCAGGATGGTGGTGATCAACTTCGCCTTCAAAGTCCATTGGAAGTCCACCTAAAAATGGTGTAAATAAGGCATTCTCTGACGTAATTCAATATAGTTTACCTCCCAAAGGCCTTTTCACTTCAGATGCTGCTAGTGCTTCTATTCATTCCTTATCTTCTGGAGGTTCAGATAGCATATGTGGTCAGGTGAAGGCAATGGGTATGGATAACTTTAGAGTAAGCCTTTCAAGTGCTGTTAGCTCATCAAGTCAAGGTTCTGGTCATGATGATGGTGATGCGCTGGGAGATGTTTTTATCTGGGGGGAAGGGACTGTGGATGGTGTACTAGGTGGTGGACCTCATAGGATTGGCAGTTGTAATGGTGTCAAAGTAGATTCTTTATTGCCCAAAGCTTTAGAGTCTGCAGTGGTACTGGATGTCCAAAATTTAGCTTGCAGTGGAAAACATGCAGCACTTATGACAAAGCAGGGTGAAATTTTCTCCTGGGGTGAGGAATCAGGAGGCAGGCTTGGGCATGGTGTCGATTCTGATGTTTTGCATCCAAAGCTTATAGATTCCCTTGGCCATACAAACATTGAGCTTGTTGCTTGCGGTGAAAATCATACTTGTGCTGTAAAATTCTCTGGTGAACTGTACACATGGGGTGCTGGTGATTTTGGTCTTCTTGGGCATGGGAATGAAGTTAGTCATTGGGTTCCCAAAAGAGTAAATGGACCCTTAGAGGACATACATGTTTCTTATATCTCCTGCGGGCCCTGGCATACCGCTGTGGTGACCTCTGCTGGCATTATTTACTTTCGGGGATGGAACTTTTGGAGTTCTTGGTCATGGAGATAGAAAAAGTATTTCAAAACCCAAGGAAGTGGAATCTCTGAAGGGGCTTCGAACTGTTCAAGCAGCTTGTGGGGTTTGGCATACTGCTGCAGTTGTTGAAGTCATGGTGGGAAACTCTAGTTCAAGCAATTGTTCGTCAGGGAAACTTTTTACTTGGGGAGATGGTGATAAAGGTCGACTTGGGCACGGTGATAAGGAGTCAAAACTTGTTCCTACTTGTGTTGCTGCTCTTGTTGAACCCAACTTTTGCCAGGTTTCTTGTGGACACAGCTTGACAGTTGCTCTAACTACTTCAGGTCATGTATATACAATGGGAAGTCCTGTATATGGCCAACTAGGTCACCCTCAAGCTGATGGGAAGCTTCCTTGTCGGGTTGAAGGAAAACTTTCAAAGAGCTTTGTGGAGGAGATAGCATGTGGTGCTTACCATGTTGCTGTATTGACTTCCCGTACTGAAGTTTACACATGGGGAAAGGGCGCAAATGGAAGGTTGGGTCATGGTAATACAGATGACAGAAACTCTCCCACCTTAGTGGAAGCTTTAAAAGACAAGCAAGTCAAAAGTATTGCTTGCGGTACTAATTTTACTGCAGCTATTTGCCTTCATAAATGGGCGTCAGGGGTTGACCAATCCATGTGTTCTGGCTGCCGCCTTCCTTTTAATTTTAAAAGGAAGCGCCACAACTGTTATAACTGTGGTCTTGTCTTTTGTCATTCATGCAGCAGCAAGAAATCACTGAGGGCATCAATGGCACCAAATCCCAATAAACTTTATCGTGTCTGTGATAACTGTTGTAATAAACTGAAAAAAGCTATTGAAACCGATGCTTCATCAGAGATTTCCATGAGTCGAAGAGGAAGCCTGAACCAGGGGTTAGCTGATGGCATAGACAAAGATACTAAGTTGGATATAAGGTCTCAGCCTCATCTTGCTAGATTTTCTTCAATGGAGTCCTTCAAACAAGTTGAAAGCCGCTCTTCCAAACAGAAGAAAAAGTTTGAATTCAACAGCAGTCGTGTCTCACCTATTCCCAGTAGTACCTCACAATTGAGACTCTCAATAGTTCTAAATCTTCTAATCCAGTTTTTGGGTCGTCCAAGAAGTTTTTCTCTGCTTCAGTTCCTGGATCAAGGATTGTTTCTCGAGCAACATGACCAACATCTGGGCAGCCCAGTCCACCTCGTTCGACTACAGCAACTCCAACACTGGGTGGACTTACATCTCCAAGGATTGTAGTGGATGATGCTAAAAGGACAAATGAAAGTCTTGGTCAGGAGGTTGTTAAACTAAAATCACAGGTTGGTTATATTATATATTCACTATGCAACCATCTCTCTTTGATCCAGTTTCTCCACTTTCTACATCTTCTTATACTTGTTTGATGTGGATCTTCAACTTTGCAATGAGGTGCTGATTTGGCCCGCCAAAAAATAAAAAATACCAAATTGTTTCTAGTTTTGTGAAAAATATTAAGCTAGATTTATCCAGTCGGTGGTGGAAAACTGAGATAGAAGCTTGTGTATGAGTTTAATATTTGTGCTAACATTTAATAGTGCGATGTGTCAAAATGCAAGACGTTGGTTAAGAATAAATAGTATCATTGGGCTTTCAGACACTCAATGGTGTCTTTTAACCAAAAAAAGGACTTGATGAGCAACAGTGACAAGTTGCACCTGATCTTAGTGTGTAGGGTGAAAAATTATCCAAGTGCACAAACAGTACTATTTAACCAGATAAGATAAGTGATAAGCATGTTGATAAGGAGACAATGAATCATAGCTATTATCTGTACTATGTATTTTGTACTGATCTTTCAATTATTTTTGCACTTTAAGGACACTATTTGGCTTCTCGGCAGAGCTACTGTCTCATGTCTTATGGTTGTTGTGCTGTACTATATCTGAATACATCTGAATAGGCAAATTTATACCCTAAAGGACAGACAGTCAATCCAATTTCTACTGTAAAGAATAATGGAGAGTTTCATTTGCAATAGAATGTCAAATCGCATGCTGTTGAAAGTTTATTTTGCTTTTGGGGGGTGGCCAGTGGGGAGGAGGGTCAAAAGTCAAAACATTCTGTTGAAAGCCCAATTCACGAGTCCTTCGTTACACTTATTTATTTCTGAACCCCTAGAACTTGCTTACTGTCTAGGTTTGTCTTCTTTATTCTAGGCACTTGGCATTCTATTCATTTAGGAAAAAGAATGGCAGTTACTGCTATACATTGATAAAGCCAAAATTGTAAATTTGTACGAAGACATAGAGGTTGCAATATCTTGAAGTAAGATGTTAGATGATTTTACACATCATTTGAAATATGAATATTACCATCCATTTTATCCTAAAATTCCTTATTTAAAAGATACCTCTAATTTCTTCTCTTCTTTTCTCTTTCCTTTTTGCTTTTTGTTTTCTTGGGGAGGGAATAAATAGGTCGTCTATGTGTAAGTTGTGAGGCTTAATCTTCATATGGAATGCAATAGGTTACAGTAAAAAATGCAACCCTGTTCCCAAGTTGCAAAGGTACTATATATTTTTTCTTTTTTAGTACTGTTTGACTATCTTCATTGTAGGTGGAAAATCTTACACGCAAGGCTCAATTTCAAGAGGTAGAACTGGAAAGAACTAGCAAGCAGCTGAAGGAGGCAATAGCAATTGCAGGGGAGGAGACTGCCAAATGCAAAGCAGCAAAAGAAGTGATCAAATCACTTACTGCTCAGGTAAGTTAGATTCTTTTTAATCACTAGACTTTCAAGTTTTGGGTCAAAGTTGTGCATATGTATGAAAAAATTGTGCTTCTCTTTTTATAGGCACAAAAAAAGTTAAGAGGTTTGGGTTCAATGAATGAGTTGAAATGTTGAGCCAATGTGTATAAAAATATTTTCTTTTTTGTAACTCTTTGTATAAGCAAAAATAGGATAAAGATTTCATTCTACTTATAATTTCTAAATTCTAAACATCTTTCTTAAAAAAATCCAAATTATGTAGTAGGGCGAAAATGCTCCCAAACACAGGAAGGAATTATTTCTTCTAGAATTTGCGTGATCTGTTAAAGTTTTCGTGTTCGGGGTTTTTCAGTCTGTTTCCTTCAATTTTTCGGTTGCATGCGCCATTGTTTCTCGTTGTCATTTAGTATATCACCTTTTTACTCATTCATACTCAATTATTGTGATCGTTATTTTTTAATAGCTGAAAGAAATGGCTGAAAGGCTGCCAGTAGGTCCTGCCCGAAACATCAAATCTCCTAAATCTGTTTCCTCCGAGTCCAATATTACCTCTAGTGATATACCAAATGGCTGTATCGACCAAGTTCACAGTCAACTAACTTTTCAAGAACTGGAGTCAAGTGTATCTAACAGCCATTTGCTTTCGAATGGATCAAGCAATGCTAGTAATCGCAGTGCTGTTCACAGTAGACAAGGGAATTCAGAGGCAACAACAAAAAATTGGGGCAGAACTAAAGAATGTGATTCTCGTAACGAGAATGAATGGGTTGAGCAAGATGAGTCAGGTGTATATATTACTCTTACCTCCCTACCTGGAGGTGTCAAAGATCTTAATAGAGTTCGCTTCAGGTAGGTTAAGTCAACGTAAATCATTAGTGTGCAATTTTCTGCGTTTCTACATTATTCATCCAGTAAATGATCTTCTGTCACATTAATGGAAAACACATTTGAGTATGTGAACACGATCCTGTTCATGCTTTTATATCTGCAATTATCTGGGAGTCGCCTATTATATTCATGCATATATGCTGTTTGTGCTATAGACCTCTTTTTACTTGTCCAAGATTGGAAAAACTTCATTTTACAAGGAATATCATCTAATCTTGGTTTTTGAATGGAATCCATGCTAATGTATGTCAAAACGTGCAGTCGGAAGCGATTTAGTGAGAAACAGGCAGAACAATGGTGGGCAGAGAACCGTGCAAGAGTCTATGAGCTGTACAATGTACGCGTGGTCGACAAGGCAAGTATTGGCACTGCAAGTGTGGATTTAGCACACTGAGACATGCAATTTACCATTTGTACATGAGCTTTCTTTTTCTTTTTGGTTCTAACTCAACTTCATGCCCCACAATGAGTATCATGTTGATTATATAGGTTTAGTTTTCCACAAATTAGTGTAGAAGAACTAGGAATTAGATGTTTGTTTGTAAATATTTGCTATTTTCTATATAGCCTAGAAATCCCCGTTGAGTCGGCCCATCTACCCTTCCCAATTAGATACCAGGCTCTTGTATGGCAGGATTCAAATCCATGACATGCGCTACGCTCTTACCAGTAGACCATAGCTTTGGGGGCTTTCCATTAATCCTATGGCTTAATCTCTCTATTTGATTTTTCCCCTCCTTAATTGCTGTGTGGGGCATAGAGATGTAAAGTTTTAGTAGGTTGCTTGCCTTTGTTGGGAGATGCTTAATTTTTCCCCTCCTTATTTGGATTTCAAATCCATATCCTCTCTGTATTTCCTCGGGGTATTACCAGTTTTAGTCTGCGCCAGAAACTATTTACATTTGTAGCCAAAAAAATGTATAAAATTTATATAATTTTTGCATATATAACATCAGAAGGTATATATAAAAAAAATATTTTTTTTGAGAGCGGTTATACGATTTCATTATCCCTATTTCCTCACCTGTAAATGGCTCTTTGGATTTGAAATCCCTACTCTTTCTACATTCCCTGTTAGTTGCAAATGGCTGGTATAACATAACTGTTAATTCATGTTCAATTTTTCCTTTTATTTATTGACTTATATATTATATTAATGATAATGGAGAATATTTTAAAATATTGATTGAAATATCAGTTTGCTTACGAGAATATTACTATATCAAATTTTAAAATTTGGGTAGTTAATCTGATCTAGACATTGCCATCAATCCAATCATACTTCGTTTTGAAATCATTAAAGCTGAAAACTATCCATCAATTTTTTTTTGGTTTTCCATCCGGTGTCGGTATCGATAATGGAGTTCAATTATATTTGGATTTACGTTGTGTAGCGCCGTATTCGGGAGGAAGCGCTCGGATTTGTCCATACTCAAGGCTCGAACCCGAATCCTTTGGTTAAGGAAAGAGTAGTCCCATCTGCTGCATCACATCCTTTGATGGTAATTATACATCATTATTTTAAGTCACTTATTGCATTTCAGAGCCAGTTTCATGAAGAAAGAAAGCTTTAACCTTTCCACTCCATTCTTGCTAATGTTCAACTCAGTCAATCAACTGCACCTCAATCCCAACTAGTTGAGTTGGCTATATCAATCCTCTATGCCATTCTCGTCTAATCCAGCTCATTTCGTTCCAACAATTAAAACTAATCGTTAACGTTACTGTATTCAATCTGTATCGTATTTCATTAACTAAAAGATATCATCTTTCTCACATGTTGGCTTAAACACCGCCGTCATAAAAAACCTTATTCCCCTCTACCGTTTAATATAAGTTAACGTGTTAAATTATTATTATAAGCGACTAAAATATGGTTAAGTATTTGATTTAAACATCAATAATTTTTTTTTAATATGTCTAATGCAATATGTTACTATATGAATATCTTACCAAATGCAGTCTATGTTCTGCACTAGTCTGCATAAAAGAACTAAGAACTAGTAATGGATATTTCATCTGCAAATGTTTACCTCTACTCTATTGTTATTTTGTATTTAAGAACTAGTCCCACAAATTGGACAAACTCAGCCCAAGAGCTTCAAAAATATCTACTAGCAATAAAAAAAAATTGATTTAACAAAAAAATTCCCTTTGTATACAGAATCAACAAAATGTAATTGAAAAAAGAAAATAGTTCAGCAATCACAGGCAAAATTGGCCTTTTAATGCTAAGCTGTGACTACAGAGTATTGTGTGTTCAGAGGTCGTCATAATCATCAATAACTCAAGAACTTTGATTGCAGCTTCTTGTGTTGTTTGTATGAGAAGAAGATACATCAAACTATTATGATACTTTATGCATTTCTGGTCCTCTCTTTTACCATAGTCTGAACAAATAGTTCTCCTGCTCGGTAGGAGGATCGAACCTGAAGAAAAAAACTTAGTCAAATCATAAAGGTTACAGAATTAGAGTAGTCAAAAGATGCCTGCAAACATGACAAATGATAATTGATATGATTAAGAACGAAGAAAGTCCGATACTCCTGTTTAAGAAGAGTTGGCTTTGATTCATTAGTACCATCCATGATCTAGTCGGAGGTTCCACATTGAAAAACTAAAATCAAACTTCAAAAGCAGGATATGATTATCTAAAGGTAATTAATAGTATTGTAAAATCTTACCAGGGGGCCACTCGCAACATAACGGAAGCCAATAGACTCTCCATACTCCTTCCAAAAAGCAAACTTTTCAGGGGTAACATATTCTTTGACAGTAAGATGTAATGGGGTTGGCTGCACAACATGATGGATACGGCATCAGTGTACAAATTTTCAAACGTGAAAAGCAGATAAAATGAAGTTGTTTGAGAACATAAAAGTGGCAAGACCACAAATCCTATAAGTAGTTACGTCGGAATCCACTTTCTATCTAGAGGTTGAAAGCGGGTTAGCTCACCTGTAAATACTGACCCAGTGTTAAAATATCAACATCTATGGCCCTTAGATCAGCCATGGCTTCCTTCAACTCATCATCAGTTTCACCAAGTCCTAACATTATAGAAGTTTTTGTTATCATCCCTTCCTTATCTAGTTTTGCATGTTTAAGCACAGATAGACTTTGTTCATACCTGCATCATCCAATGTGAAATAATTTAGCATCTCATATTAGTGTACCATGACTTGATGGAACCAATCATTATCATTACTATTATATCAGGGACAATCATATTGGCTTTCTAGACTTGGAACTGATATAAACAATATCAACGGACATCCCTCTAGCATATAACCAATCTTAACTCTTTTTTTTTGTAAAGGTAACAGATTCCAATATATTGATAAAATTTGTCCCTAGCAGAAAGATTGTGCTAAGGAGTAACAGGTTACAAGACCCAAAATAGACAAAAACCAATCTTGTAATAGCTACAAGGAGCCTATGAGATCTACTAGAGATTCTACATCTCGTAGAAGTGCTTCTTTACACCAAAAATAAAACAAAAATATACAATTCATCTTAATCCTTTGTTCGAGGCTTGCCACATCTTCAAAACATCTAGAGTTTGGTCCACCAAATACATGCTGGGACAATGTTCCACCACTTCTTTTGGCCTGGATTATCCCGGAGCCATTCCAACTTGCCATCATGTCCTCAGTTCTCATAGGCATTGTCCAGCTTAGGCAATTCATGCTCATGAATAACTGCCACAATCTGCTAGTCGCCTAGCAGTGAATGAACAAATGATCGATTGTCTCATTCTTATTGCCGCACAAAAAACATCTTGAGCATAGTTGTATTCCTCTCTTCATCAAATTTTCATGAGTTAGAACAGCCTGTTTGACTACTAACCAGCAAAAAATTGTCACCTTTAGGGGAACTTTTGCCTTCTAAATATGTTTCCAATGCCAGAGGCCGTAGCTCTGGTCACATCTATTTAAAATCATGTATGCTGAATTTACTGTAAAGATGCCATTGTTGCTTCCGACCCACACCGGCTCGTCTTCTTGTTCAGTAGTTCCCCTGAAGTTCTGTAGAACACTGAAGAAACCAGTCACTCTACTCACTTTCCAGTTTTTGAGAAATCTTCTAAAAGATAGGTTCCAACCTTGTAGACTCCAAGTTTCAGCTAGAGTTGCATCAGGTTGTTGTGCTAAGCTGAAAATATCTGGAAAACTCTCATTGAGGGGACCATTTCCTATCCAATCATCATTCCAGAAGGAGATCTTCATGCCATTCCCAGTTTTGAAGCTGATGCTGGAAGAATAATCTTGCCATAGGGCTCTCATTGATTTCCAAACACTCACTCCATATGGGCTGGTAACAGGACTTGTGCACCATTGCCCCACATTCCCATATTTTTCATTGATCACCTTCCTCTATAGGGCTTGGTCTTCCAGAGGGAATCTCCACAAACACTTCATTAAACGAATCTTGTTATGTTGCCTTAGGTTTCTAATACCCAAGCCCCTTCCTTCTTGCTGCATGTGAGAGCTTCCCACTTGACCAAGTGGAAACTTTTCTTCTCCTTGTTTCCTTGCCAAATGAAGTTCCTCCTCAGAGCGTCGATTCTCTTCTCAACCTTGACTGGCATGGGAAAGAGAGACATCATGTAGGTGGGAAGAGCATCTAGAACACTATTAACCAAGACAATCCTACCTCCGAGGAACAAGTAATTGCTTTTCCAATTAGATAGTTTCTTTTCACATCTTTCCACAATTCCATTTCATATCTGTTGAGACTAATTTTTAGCCCCTAGAGGTAACCCCAGATATGTAGTAGGTAGAGTCCCCACCTCACAGCCCAAAGAGCCTACCAGTCTTTGAATGTTTGGAACCTCGTTCACAGTGAACAAATGGGATTTTCTCCGGTTTACATGTAAACCTGACACAGCTTCAAACACAGTCACAGTCAGAATCAACCCCAAGTGTGTAATTTGCTCTACTTTGGCATCACAGAAAACCAGTGAATCATCAGCATATAGAAGGTGAGTTATTTCCAGATTACTTATGTCATTGTTGAGCACCCTGAAGCCTCTCAGCCACCCTTCAAGATTGGCTTTCTTGATCATGCTATTCCAACCTTCCATGGCAATAATAAGAGGAAAAGTGAGAGTGGGTCTCCTTACCTTAATCCTCTTTGAGATGGAAAGAACCCCTCTGGAGTGCCATTCACAAGAATGGAGAATCTAACATTATTAATGCAGAAGTGAATCCACTTAATCCATTTACAGCCAAAACCCATATCTTTCAAAAGCTTGATAAGGGAATTCCAATTTACGCGATCGAAAGCTTTTTCCATATCAAGTTTGCACATCACCTCTGGATCTTTCCCCCTAATTCTGGAGTCAACACATTCATTAGCTATTAAAGCTGCATCCATGATTTGCCTGCCTTTGATGAAGGCCATCTGCTGAGAGTCCACAAGTTTATAATAGACCACCTTCTGAAAGAAACCTTCTTCAGTCTTTCAGCGAGCACCTTAGAAATGATCTTGTACACACTGCCAATCAGACTAATAGGTCTAAAATCCTTCAACTCTGCTGCACCAACCTTCTTAGGAATCAAATCTATGTAGGTAGCATTGAAACTTTTCTCAAAATATTCTTGTGAGTGAAAATTCTGAAAAGTATTCACCAGATATTCTTTTAGGACATCCCAACAGTGTAAGAAGAAAACCATGGTGTATCCATTAGGTCCAGGAGCTTTGTCAGCTGCACATGTATTACGCCCATCAAAAATTTCTTGCTCGTCAAAATCCTACTCTAGTCACAGTCAGAATCAACCCCAAGTGTGTAATTTGCTCTACTTTGGCATCACAGAAAACCAGTGAATCATCAGCATATAGAAGGTGAGTTATTTCCAGATTACTTATGTCATTGTTGAGCACCCTGAAGCCTCTCAGCCACCCTTCAAGATTGGCTTTCTTGATCATGCTATTCAAACCTTCCATGGCAATAATAAGAGGAAAGGTGAGAGTGGGTCTCCTTGCCTTAATCCTCTTTGAGATGGAAAGAACCCCTCTGGAGTGCCATTCACAAGAATGGAGAATCTAACATTATTAATGCAGAAGTGAATCCACTTAATCCATTTACAGCCAAAACCCATATCTTTCAAAAGCTTGATAAGGGAATTCCAATTTACGTGATCGAAAGCTTTTTCCATATCAAGTTTGCACAACACCTCTGGATCTTTCCCCCTAATTCTGGAGTCAACACATTCATTAGCTATTAAAGCTGCATCCATGATTTGCCTGCCTTTGATGAAGGCCATCTGCTGAGAGTCCACAAGTTTATAATAGACCACCTTCTGAAAGAAACCTTCTTCAGTCTTTCAGCGAGCACCTTAGAAATGATCTTGTACACACTGCCAATCAGACTAATAGGTCTAAAATCCTTCAACTCTGCTGCACCAACCTTCTTAGGAATCAAAGCTATGTAGGTAGCATTGAAACTTTTCTCAAAATATTCTTGTGAGTGAAAATTCTGAAAAGTATTCACCAGATATTCTTTTAGGACATCCCAACAGTGTAAGAAGAAAACCATGGTGTATCCATTAGGTCCAGCTTTGTCAGCTGCACATGTATTACGCCCATCAAAAATTTCTTGCTCGTCAAAATCCTACTCTAGCCACTCCACTTCTGAATTATTTAGTTGAGGGGATTGACTATAGTTGAACTCAGGCCTCCATGATTCAGACTCACTATACAGATGCAGGTAAAAATCAAGGATCTCACTTTTGATTGCAGTTAAATCCTCAACTTGAACCCCATTGATGGTGAGTCTATAGATTGCATTGAACCTTCTATTAGCATTTGCCACCTTGTGGAAGAACTTTGTGTTTCTGTCCCCTTGTTTCAACTATTATACTCTTGATTTTTGTCTCCGGGATAACTCCTCGTTCTTTGCAATTTCTTCTAGGTCCATAGTAAGGCTTGCCATATGTAACAGTTCCCCTTCAGTAAGGTCCCTATTCTCCTGGGCAATTTGTAGTACCCGAATATTATTAAGACAATCGGATTTCATAGCTGACAGGTTTCCTCCTTGAGTTAAGCTCCAATCTCGTAATTTGCCTTTTAAGAACTTATGTTTCTGAGCAAGAATAAAGTCGAGTCTCCCCTGTATATTGAAGGAAGACCACCACAACGCAACAATGTCCTTAAAGCCCTCGACTCCCAACCACCAATTCTGAAACTTGAAATAAGATTTGGAGGTCTCCCAGACACCGAAACTAAACAAAATGGGGGTGTGGTCAGAAACAGGTTTGGGAAGCACTGGTTGCCTTATGTTCCTAAAGCTCTCATCCCAATCAGAGGATAACAAAAATCTGTCCAATCTAGAAGCAATATGAGAATTGTTGCTCCTGGTCCAAGTAAACACTCCACCTAAAAGCGAAGGATCGAGAAGCTCAAGGTCCTCGATAAAATTGGAGAACTCGGTCATGGCTCTTGATATGATGTTGCTGTCCCTTCTTTCCTCCATAAACCTAGTGACATTGAAATCTCCGCAAACAAGCCATGGACCATCGAAAGATGCCCCGAAGCAACAATTTCCCACCAAACATTCCTTCTTTCAGGTCTACAATGCGGAGCGTAAACTCCAATCAAGTGCCAAGAGAAATTATAGCCCCAAGCATCAAACTTAACAGTGATAGAGTAGCTACCTACATTAATCACCCCCCCTCCACTTTCCAGGATCTACTATCCCAAAGAACCAAGATACCCCATCTACTGCCACTAGCTTCCAGACAGCCAAATTTGACCCATCTGAACCCCCAAATTTGTTTCACATAACTCTGCACATCTCCTTCCAATTTTGATTCTTGTAAGCAGTAGATATCGGTAGGTTGATTCTTGACAAGAGGGGTTGCTCTGATGGTAAGCAACCCCCCTTCCAACCGAGAGGTTGCGAGTTCGAGTCTCCCCAAGAGCAAGGTGGGAAGTTCTTGGAGGGAAGGATGTCGGGGGTCAATTTGGAAACAGCCTCTCTACCCAAGGGTAGGGGTAAGGTCTGCGTACACACTACCCTCCCCAGACCCTACTAAGTGGGATTACACTGGGTTGTTGTTGTTGTAAGCAGTAGATATCGGCCTTCCAGTTCTCAAATAGAGACTTGACAATAGATCTTTCATCCTTTCTGTTCAATTCCCACGCTCCAAGAAATAATTTTTACCTTCATTGATAACAATTGAAGGTAGATTTCTCCCTGCTTCTTGAACTGGACTCTGGGAAGTTCAAGTTGAACACCAGGTTCTGAACTTCCATGCTCCCCTTCTTTTTTGGAGTCGACACTATCTCTAAAGCAGCTTCTTATTTGATCTGTGCTTATCGATTTTCATGAAGAGGGACAGAGCTTCTCCCTCGCACCCCTGAAAGTTCACTCTGTATGCTTTGGTGATCTTCGAAATATTTTTGTGCACCCATAAAGAAGCTTCCATCTCCGCCTCTAGAAATTGAGAGTCCAAGGGTTCTGCTTCATCAACAGACCATGCCCTTGATCTTCATATTCTGACAATTGTTGGGAATTCTTGGGTAGAGGAGAGAAGGGAAATGATTTCGCTACCCCCTAAAGCTTGACCTTCTTCGAATCCACCATGCAGAGCCAAATTCTCTGTTGCATCTGAGAGACGTGGTGGGTCTTCTGTTTCAGATGGATCTTTTGAAACAGTGATGTCCATTGAGTTATGAATTGCATAAAGTTCTTCCAACATTGGGTCGGGTCTGTCCTTGAGAATCTGTTTTTTATTCCCAGATCTGGGCTTTTAGTAAAAGTGGGGATGGGCTTAGTGAAAGAAATATGGGGACTTTGAACTTTACTAGGCCCATAAGATGATTCAGCAATAGCATCTGAACCTTTTTTAAAGAAGGCCCCACGTCAATGTCACATGACTCTTGAGCCACGTACCTCTTACTTTCCAGACTCATAGCTGTATTTCTAGGGTTAGAACCCTAGAAATTTCATATTTCTCTGATGTACTATTAGCACTGCACAAGGCCACCGGCGATTCACACCAGATGGGCACAGAGAAAATTATGCCATTTTTCTCCACCTCTATGACTCTTGGGATTCTGTCGAGTGGGCCCTTCACTTTGATTCGAGCCCATTTTAAATAATTCCTCAGAGAAGTTTCCTCATCTGTTCCAATCCATCGCCCACATTTATCCCCAATTAGCTTGAAGATTTTTTGGGACCAAAATGAAGAGGAATCCCCAGTACTCTCGCCCAAACCCAGTCCAGCTTTGCATCAGCCGGTAGCAACCTACTGTAGGTGACCACCATTCAAGCATCAACAGCTTGTTCCTCCATCTCCATTCCCCCATTTTGATATGGCCTGCCATTTTTCTTGACGGAAACTCAAACAGGAATTTTGAGCCATGCATTTCGTACATCTGTATTCAAACCATCTATGAGAGGCCAAAGATGTATTGGGGAAAGGTGATTAGGCATGACATGGCTAGTATGCGGGTTTCCGAGGACATGACCCTTGATTGGAAAGTCTGGAGGTCTAGTATTAGGGTCGTAGGATAGGGGCTCCTAGAGTTTTTCGTACTCCTCACACCGGGTTGGGTGAGGCTGGGCAAGACTACCCATAGATGGTTTGTGTATTGCATTGTGTCTCCCCTATGGTAGTTACTGTCTGATATTATTGCATGCTATTTTATTTTATTTTATTTATAGTTCTTATGTCTAGATAATTATTTTCGATATTACTGTTGGCGTTACTAATGCTCTTTTGTCTTTGTTTTTTGTTTTTCCTTTCCTTCACTGAGCCGAGGGTCGATTGGAAACCGCCTCTCTGCCCTTTCGGGTAGGGGCAAGACTCGTCTACATATTACCCTCCCCCAGACCCCACTGTGTGGGACATTACTGGGTAGTTGTTGTTGTTGCATTTCGTACATCTGTATGCCAGGGATATAGCTCCATTTGTTAGTGACCCATCCCCTGGTGTCAGCAAAGAGTGGGCAATTCCTTAGTATCACTGAAGCTGCCAACCAAACATCTGCTTAGAAATCTTTATCAGAAATTTCAGGTCATTGAACAGTAACTCGTTGTCCAAAAGGGGTTTGTGCAGACGACGTCGAGGTTCCTTTTGCCTCCCACTTATCGGTTTTGAATGACTCAATATAAGAGTGCTCCTCTGTTGGTTTGATAAAACTTTTCACAGTTGGTTTGACAAAGCTTTTCACAGTTGGTTTGACAAAGCTTATTTATGAACTTCTCTATCTTTAAAGCGACATCTCTCCAACCCACATTGAATGCTGCGTCTGGAAGGATTATGACAGCTCTGCGTTCCCCCTGTATTGCTACAATGCTTATATATCTGCCAAAATCATTGTATTTCTTTGTACAGAAGAAGTTGTAGACATGGTCTCTGGACTTCCACCGTCTGAGTTCATTTCCCTTTCGATCAGATGCTGTATGAAGAAGATCGCAAACCCACAGCATGACATTTCGACCGAGTCATTTTCCTCATGAAATCCTTCTCGCGTTCGACCCATTCGTACCAAAACCTCTGCACCATTTTTGACTTCAGTAATGTCAAAAGACTTCTCACCAATAATAAAATATATTCTATTAACCATAATTTAGGAAGAAAGAGAAAGAAGACGAAGATTTTGAGCCAATCACCAAGACATGATTGATAAAAAAACTAAGTAACCAAAGGAAAGATCATTGGAAAGGAAGAGAAACGATAACGGGGAGAGTTTTTAGGCTCTCACCTCGGAACTCGTGCCTGGGAGCATTGGATTGATGTCAGCAGTCCAGCACAAACACAGAGATAGAGATAGAGCAGAACTTGTAATGTTGAGCAGAAGTATTCCATTAGCTATGACTGGAGTTTCCTCTTATTTATCAGGAACAACATTGGGAGTAAGCTGATAGTCAACTTTCCTCATTAAGCCATTTAGGATCTTTTTTTCTTTGACACGCTTGGAAACAATAGCACAATGCTCAATGAAAAGAGAGCAAGGAGAAAAAGAAGAGACTTTCATCTGTTTGATGCTTTAACTGCTGATCAGATAACTTGATAAAGTATCGATTTTCATTGACTCTTGTTTGGAAAACAAGTCATTCTAGAAGTTCTAATTCACAGAACTTTACGCTTCCAAACCTTTGAGCTATTTGTCCTATTCAAAATGGCCACTCGGCAGCCTGAAAGTAACTAAATTGAACCTCCAAAACTTTGAGCAGATAGAACCTATATTCTTCAGCCCCCTCCTGCTACCCCTTAAGACAGTAAATGGAACCTACCTACGTACAATTACATTTTGACCATACTATGACCTATTTAAGGGATAGTTAGAATTGCCAAAAGTACCAAAAAAGTCGAGCTCAAAGTTTCATCCATAAGCTAGCAGAGGGAAAAGCTCAATATCGAATGTAATAACCTTGCAAGTGCTACTTCTTGCTAGATGTTTCCCAAATCAGCAAGTTCACCCTATAAAAAGAATGTTTGGCAACTCATCAAATGGTACAGGGCCCGTTTGGCCATGAAAAAAATTTCATTTTTTTCCGAAAAATTTTCAATTTTTTTCGAAATCAGTGTTCCGCCATAAAATTTTTAATTTCACTTAAAGATACATTTCGAAATTTTTCTAAAATATGAAAAACTCCAAAAAAACTACAATAACAACCCAGTATAATCACACTTAGTATGGTCTAGGAGGATAGTGTGTACGCAGACCTTGCCCCTACCCTGGAGTAGAGAGGCTATTTCCAAATAGACCTCCAGCATCCTTCCTCCAAGAACTTCCCACCTTGCTCTTGAGGAGACTCGAACTCACAACCTCTTGGAGGTTGCTTACCATCAGAGCAACCTCTCGTCTAAAAACTCCAAAAAACTATTTTTCAAATTTTTCACGTCAGATCACTCACAAAATTCAAATACAGCCCAAAATTGTATTCGTATTCAAACAGAACTCTAATTTCAAATACCATTTTCGCTTGCAAAAAAATTTCACCTTTTTTTGAAATTTTACAATTTTTATGTCCAAACGCCCACTAAAGGTATATGAACAACATTTCAGTTCAGAATATAAAACATCGAGTCTCTTAACATCTGGAAAAACCCACTGGCTGCATAGCTTGCTGTAAATGACAAAAAATAGGAGTACTCATAGCACAAAACTGAGAGGAAGAAAGTGTTTTCAAGAACTCACCCTGCCCTGGGGTCTCTAACAATACGCTGAAGCCGTTTCACAGTTTCAATGTTGTGTGCAAAAACATCTAATCCAGAGTGAACTAGAGTAGACACAGCACTTAGATCACCACGGAAATCAGAAGTTAAACACTCCACCATGATATCAGGCTTGAGCAACTGAGAAATTAAGATAAGCACAAATCCAGCTACTTTCACTTAATCCAATCATGTACTATATACAATTATGCTTGAAAAAACACAAAACAATATAGGCTTAGCAACAACAACCCAGTAAAATCTCACAAGTGGGATTTGGGGAGGGTAGTATTTACACAGACCTTACCCCTACCCCAAGGGAGTAGAGAGACGAAAACCCAGTAAAATCTAGGCTTAGCAATAACAATAAACTCCGCACCTTCATGGCTTTGACTGTTTCAGCAAAGTGGCCACTCCCTCCATCAGGTAAATCGTCACGATCAACACTAGTTAAGACAATGTAATCCACACTGCAAAAGAAAATAAAGGAACTCTTATTCCTACCACTTACGCATACGAAGTGTGATAAAGAAAGCAGAAGCTTCTTTAGCATTTTAATTAGCATTATAAAGTGCTTCAACTTGGTAAAACAGAAGCAGGATCTTCAGTATATATCTGTTTATTTAGGCTTAATTTTCCATCAGACACCTGACTCAGAGTTTGTTTCATATTGGTACCACATTTCTATTGCTATATCCTAAGGTGGTTCCACAAAATTCAGGCGGACGAGCAAATACTAATGCTTAAACATCATGCAATCAGCTTAGTGTCAATCGAAAGATAGTTGGAGCCGGTTATATTAATCATTTGTATATGTTCTGCTCTATTTGGCCCACTTAGATTTAGAGATCATCTAAAATTCAACTCACCCTCAATGAGAGCCTATTTTGTCTCCGTGCTGAATCAAACGCCACAGAAATTAAAACAAGAGAGCATATTTACTAACCAAACGAATATAAGCTTGCATATTTTAATAGACAGAGAAAAAAATTTACATTTTCCATTTTACCCGTAATGAGAAACTTTCATACTGAAGTCCAAATGTCATCACATATTCAGAATCACAGTATAAAAAAAAGTACTACCGAGTCAAACACTACCACATAAGATTGAAACAGATGGAATATTTACTAATCAAACTAGTATAAGCTCGCAAAATTTAATAAACAGAAAAAAAAGTTTACCCCCAAGAGGCAATAGCCTTAGCAGTGTTAACAGGTTCCAAAGGATCAGGAGGAGCAGGATTTCTACTCGTCTTAACAGCACAAAATCTGCAGCCACGTGTACACGTGTCACCCAATAACATAATTGTAGCAGTAGCAATACCATCTCCCCCACCATTCCAACACTCTCCAATATTTGGACACTGTGCTTCTTCACATACTGTATTAAGTTTAAGCCCAGATAATGTTCCCTTCACCTCTTCATATTTTTCCCCTTGTGGGGCTTTTTGTCTTAACCAGCTTGGTTTCTTCACTGCCGGATCTCGACCCGTATATGGACCAATTCCGCCCGGATATGGTGGTGGCCCATTTGTGGACGGTGATTTAGGTTTCAATTCCAGTGATTCACATCTAATGGTAAATTTTCCACTCTGTTTTGGTGGTGAAAAAAGTGAAGAATATGGTGAAATGGGGTTGTGTTTGTTGATGGGTTTATGAAGAGGAAAGTGTAAAGGAGAAGATGAAGAAGAACAAGAAGACATTGGATAAGTTTGCAGATTTTTAAGGTACGAACAGAAATTATAGTTAACGTGAGAAATACAGAGAGGGGAAAAAGAGAAGAGGGTTAGGAAAGATACGCTGTACAAATGGCGGATTTAATTTTGGGATTCTCCATTGAAATATCCGCCTGCAATTTTGTTAGGTTAGCGTTTCAGGAAAGTGGTTATTGAAGGTTGTTCTTTTTTCCCCCTAATATTTTCTCTATTTGTTATAAATATACTATATTATCTATGTTCATGTAAGTAGGGAGTGTTAAATAGGTGGGTCGGGCCGGGTCGGGCCGAGTCTTTATTTTTTTAGTTCTGTACGGGTTATGGTCCGGACCGGTTCCAGGTTGGTTCTAAACGGGTTTAACGAGTTCGGATTCATCCGGTAAAAATTGAACCGTACGGGTTACGGGTTGAGGGGGCCAGGTCGGGTTTAGTGTATTTATTTATTTATTTTTAGAATTTTATATAATTATTGTAAGTTATATTAATACAAAGTATTAACATAAAGAATACAAGAAAGATGGGAAAATTTTGCACTTATTGCCAGTGTTACACTTATGTCATAATTCAAAGGTTCAGACTTACAAATTAAAAGGTTTACATTTTTAACAACAAGTAAATTCAAAGGTTTTGCATTGCCTTGCAAGTTCTTCATAATCAATAAGAACTGATTGGCCTTCAGATGTGTTACCATGTATTAATATATCTCCAAGTTCCTCGTCTTCTGGGCTATCAACAT
The DNA here is from genome assembly GCA_034376525.1 of Nicotiana benthamiana. Lineage (NCBI taxonomy): Eukaryota > Viridiplantae > Streptophyta > Magnoliopsida > Solanales > Solanaceae > Nicotiana > Nicotiana benthamiana. The sequence continues at coordinate 18,150,968 of CM067341.1, read as the reverse complement.
CTTCACGTCCTTTATTTTTTCGTTCTGATCACATTCAATCTCTGAAACATACTAAAACTTCCAAAGCATTGTTTCCAAATGGGTAACGGGCGTCTCCAAGTTGTTGTCTTACTTGGCTAATTATACTCTCCTATGCAACAATAGAAATTGGCACATTCAGCATGTCCCGAGTCATAGCAAAAGAATAAGAAATTGCTTTCCATTCTCATGCCACCATCCCAACGGTGAAAATTCCTTTGTGTGAGGCTTTTTTTGCTTCTGCAAGTAGAATTGAAGTTCATAAATGTTCCTGCTACAGGTATGAATGTTAAAAATGTAGAAAAAATATCAAAACTATCAAGGTATTCTTCATCACCCACAGTAGAAGAAGTGATACAATGTATAGTGGGATTAACATTGCCTACAGCACGAGCAACATCATCAATTACATTTGCATAATAATTATATAATTGTTGTAAATAATCATTTAGCATGTTCATAGAAACATATAAATCTGGGGTTTCAGTTGGTCCAATCTCCATATAAGTATATAAAGCATTCATTAATTGGTGACAATCAAACATCTTAATAGAAGGATTTAAAACAACACCAATTAAGTAAATCAGAGGAATTGGAAAGAAATATTTTTTGAATTTTGCTTGCATTTTTTCAACAACATCCTTATATTTTTCTTCTTCTTAAATTCAAAGAGTAGAAAATAAATTTCAGCTATATGTACTAACGTCATAGTAACAGTAAGGTAATATGCTCCAGAAAACTTAACAGTAGCTGTATAAAATTTATGTAAAAATTTAACATCATTAATGACCTCTCAAGTACTAGTTACGATTTGGATCAGTACAATGCGCATTAGCAACTTCAGTTATTGAGAATCTATATTTGTAGCAATATATATGTATAATTCCATCTAGAAATAATTTCGTCTGGCATGAATCTGGGTTTAAGGTTATACTTGGACACACGTATTCTTAAATTTCTTTATTCTAGATTGTCTATTATTTCCTTGAATAATACCAACTGCTCTTCTAACATGAGTAATCTCAGTTGAAAATAAATCAAGGCTACTTTTAACAATTAAATTGTAAATATGACATGCACACCTAACATGAAAAATGTCATCAATAGGTGGTTGCAAATACAGTTTTAATATTGAAATTGCGGCATTATTGTTAGAAGCATTATCAAAAGACATACACAATACTTTTTGCTTTAGATTATAAAATTCAACAACTTCACAAATAGTAATACTTATAAAGGCAACAATATGACTCTAATCTTTATCATATCCAAAAGTGATAATACGTTTTTGCATACAAGTAGTATCATCTATTCAATGACATATAATTGTCAAATAATCATTTCCATTAACAGCATGTCCAATATCAGAAGTTAGAGAAACTCTACAAGGAAGGTGGCTAAACAAATAACATATATATGTTTGATATCGTCCATGAAGTCTAAAGATATCAGCTCTACAAGTACTTCTAGGGATACCTTTAAATAAAGGATTGTAAATCCTTCGAATATATATAATAAGATATGATGAAGAAGCAAAAGAAAAAGGTAGACAACCCAAAGCGATCATTTTTGATAACTCCTCACGATCCTTCATTTTATCATATTTCACTAGACCTCCAGTAGAAGGGTTAAGAGTTGTTTGATTTCCATCACCATCAGCGCCCCGTTCTATGGGATGCTCAGTTCTCGTATGTCTACTAAGCATCCCAATCTCCCCCCCCCCCCCTCTAAATTTTCACCAGTCAAATGTTTAAATTCATCGTATAAATTTGCATCTAACTCTATCAGTACTCTCTATTATTTAAAAAAAATTCAAACCTTACTTCTTTTTTTACGATTAGTAGCCGGAGCCACATGTAGTCTACTCCTAGTGCCACGACCACCACCCCTTGTAGCAACCCCAACACTACCAGCTCCATCATTAGTAGGTGTAGCTGGTATCTCATCTTCCGTTTCTATTTCATTATCTTCTATTCCAAAATCTTCTTATAATTGTTAATAATCTATATCTATATTATCATTAGGCGATGTTTCAGAAATATGTGTAAAAGATAATGGGTTATTACTATTACTACCAGATACTGAAGGACTACCTCTTTTTATTTTCCCTACCAATAACTCTTTTACACGCTCTTTTAGTAGCACTAAATATATTATAAAAATTAAAGTATAAGCTAAAATTAAATATGCAATTAAAATAGTAAATAAGAGAAAGAGCTGGAGAGAATGCACCAAATTCGACAATGAATTGAGCACTTGATTACGCAATTCCGATGTTACCACAAACAAACGTCAAGCAAGAATTTCAAATTTGAACTTCAATTGTAACTTCAAATTCCGAATGATAAAACGCAATAAATTAAATTCAAGAAAAGAGAGCCAAATAAAATTAGAAGATGAAATAGTGAATTGAAGACTTGTAGTCTTGCAAATTGGAGAATCAGAGAATGAGAGAAATTGTGATTGAGAAATGAGTATTTAGTGAAGAAATGAAGAAGATGGGGGGGGGGGGGAGGGTATTTTTAGTTTTAGAGAAGGTTAGTTTTGTAAATTAAAAAAGGGTTAAAAATTTAAAAAAAGGTTATTTGTGCAATATTTTCGTTGGCCAATGACCAAAACATGGTATGACCGTTGCCAACAGTTTGTGGACCCTACCAGTACAAAACTTTAAAAAAATAAAAAAATAAAAAAAATGTTACCGTTTAAACTGGGCCGGTCCAGGACGGTTAACCGGGTAAGAGGTACTATTCGCTCTATCGGGTTCAACCAGTTCCGGTTACCTATTTGGGTCAACTAAATCAAGCCAATGCCCTTAACTCCCCTACCCAGCCCAGCCCCTTATTACCGGTCCGGCCTGGTTTCGGGTTTTACCGGTCTGGCCCGGTCCGGAACCGGTCCAACCCGACCCGTTTAACACCCCTAGTTGTAAGCTTATCCATATGAAATTCCACCATAAATATGTTTATCTATTTAGTACTCTTTGCCGTAAATATATTTATCTATTTAGTACTCTATTGGAAATAAACCTACTGGATAAGCTAATCACTTCAGCACTCGTTATGAATAAATATTACCCTCAATAGAAGATTATCCATACCAGATATAACAAGATTATCCTTTCGATATTCCGTTATGGTTAAATATTACCCTCGATAGAAGATTATCTATACCTGGTACAATGAGTTTATTATCACACTCAAATCTTGGGAGGTGTGACCGGTACCCTTTTCCTGAAGGCCCCAGTGAACCAACCACGATATATGATTTGAAATAAATTTAAAAAAAAAAAAAAAAATATATATATATATATATATATATATATATATATAGAGAGAGAGAGAGAGAGAGGCCAACAAGGTTGCAACAGCAGTATAACAGTTATCCAGAAGGCCGATAGTGCTATACAAAAAAAATATACAATGACCGCTAGTCTACAAGCCTCTAAGAGTGTAAGACAATCTCACTAGGCCGGGTCAAGGCCCCCAACATGCCCAAAACTACATATATACACTTGTAATAGTACCTATGAACTCAAAATTAGCAACTCCGAAGATGTGAAGTGTGACACCCAATGTTGATCTCGGAGGTCCTACTGAGGAGGCACGACGCCCTGTCTATCCGAACCTATGGGCATGAACATAGCGCATAAAAAGGCGTTAGTACAAAAATATATACTGAATATATAGGGCGACAAGTGTAACATGAAAAATGTAATAACAAGAGAGACAATCTGGAAACTAGCCTTGATAGGAAATGAAAACTTAACACAGATATAAATGTATGCTCGTGGAATCGTCGTTCATTAACGCTACTTATAATATGTCACATTATATAATAATAAATCCCTCCGTTGGGCTACAATATTCATAACATATCCAACTATAATAAAGGCTCGGTAGAATCATACTCGGCCACGTGAAACTTGGTAATTCCAACTGATTAGTGATCACACAATATATATCATATCCGGCTGACTATAATGTGGCTCGGTAATAAAAGTAAATACATACATATATAAGTGCAATGTGAAACTAACCTTTAAAGACGTATTCTAAGAAGAGTCAAAGTGGCCTATCATCATTATTCCCCGACTATCATGGTTGTCGCCAAAATAATTTAATTTTCAACTACGAGCCAATAAGTGTACCTTTTGAAGTGAGGGTTACTTTTTGGCGAACATTATTCATGATTTATATGAACGTCGAAAGAAGAACGAGTAAAAAGGCTCTAGTTCTTTTCAAGCAAGGAACAAGAAAAACCGAGAATTCATAAATATTCTCTGAAGTAAGCAATGTATGAGAAAGGACTAGGTCTAAGCATCTTTGTGAGTTGAAGGTGAAATAACTCGAATCTGATGAAACAATTCAATAAACATTTATTCAAATTCTAGTCATGCCGAAAAGTATAGCGAAAGCCCTACATACCTTGTCGATGGATTTATATACGGTTTCCGAGACCTCGAAAGCCTTAGGAATGGTTTCCTACATAATACGAACCATTCAATATAAAATTCAAGTTCATATCTTATATAATTCTTTAGTTAGACATTTAAGCGAACAACTTGCATTTATAGTTTAATTTCCCCGCAACACATTACCAAATTTTACTTTAATACATCGACACAATTCCATCCATGTCTTCGCAGATCCAAACAACACAATACGACCATCTAGAACAACCCAATAATCAAGTCATATTAAGAGATGTTTCTTAAAAAAGTCAAGAACATTTCTATAGAGGTTTGAACTATTTCTTAGGAATTCTTATGGTAGAACTTTACAAAGATCAAAGAGGAAGTTAAATTATACCTTATATGATCAGAATTACTTTAAATTCGAGATTAATCCTAGGCAAAATCTTCCTACGAAAAGTGAAACACCGAAGAATTCACGATTCCGAAGTTACCATGATGTTCTCCATCTTGAGGATGACTCAATTGTTGTTATGATTGGCTAGAAGGATGGGAGGAGTTTGAGAGGAATTTCCAGGTTTTATGTTCTGTTTTAAATAAACTTTAAATTTTTTTAAAACTAAAACCAACTAAGCACTCTGCTCCGGTAGCAGTGTATGAAGATATTAATATCTCTTTACTCACAAATTCGTATTAACAAACGGTTTGTTGCGTTAGAAACTAGAATCATAGACTTTTGATTGGGTGGGTAGAAAATGCTATAATTCCTAGTATATTGATAGAAAAGCTCATCAATATTTTTTCCAAATTTCAGTAAAATTTGAAACCCGTAATTTGCGGCGATCTTTGTCGACTTTTTAATCACAACTCGAATGTTTTTCAATCTTAATGTATAACTATCACATCATTTAAGTATCTCAAAGAAATTATCTTCATATCGAATTAGCCCCTTTACAATATGATAACGCGTGATTCACAAAGTGTAACATTCTCTCCTCCTTAAGAACACTCGTCCTCGTATATTAATGATTAACCTAACTTCTGAATTTTTTTAAAAAATTTTGCCAAAGTTTTCCATGTAAACAGGACTATCCAAAACCTATCATCAGCCCAAACATACATATCCAAGGCCACACATGGCTACACATCATAACATCAACTTGGCCCTACACAACCGTTTACTTATACAATATTGATAATTAGAAGGTTAGCCATAACTTAATTTCCTCAGCTGTCACTGGTTGATATCTTTGCAACACCTGCCATATTTGTCTCAAGCATATCACCTACAAAGTATGTATGGATTAAGGTCTATATGTAAAATAGTACTAAAAGGATTGTATCGCACAAGTCTTGATATAATCCTGAAGACTCAAATAAATGAGTCTATCTAGACTTCATGTCCTCTTCGGCCTCCCATGTCATTTCCTCTACATTATTGTTCCTCCAAAGTACTTTTACGAAGGCTACCTCTTTAGTCCATATCTTATAGATTTGATGGCCAAGAATGGCAACAAGTATTTTTGCATATGACAAGTCCTCGGTAACTTGAATATCCTCGATAGAGCTGATGCAAAAAGGATCACCTAAGAATTTGTGAAGCATGGAAACGTGAAATATCAGATGGATTGCATCTAATTCCGGTGGCAAGTCAAGTTTGTAAGCTACCCGCCCAATTGTCCGAACAATCTGATATGGCCCAAAATATCCACGGCTGAGTTTTCCCTTCTTGCCAAATCTCATTTCACCCTTCATAGGTGAAACTATCAAGAATACCCAGTTTCCCACAGCAAATTCCAAGTCTCGACATCGGTTATCTGAATATGGTTTCTGTCGACTTTGAGTTGTATGCAACCTTTCTTGGATCAACTTTACCTTTTCTACGGCTTGCTGTACCAATTCGGGTCCTAGCAACATTGTCTCACCAATATCAAACTAGCCAATATGAGATCTGCATTTCCTCTCAAATAGTGCCTCGTATGGTGCCATCTGAATACCGGCGTGATAAATATTATTATAGGCAAACTCAACAAGCGGTTAATGATCTTCCCAACTTCCCTTGAAGTCTAATATGCTAGCTCGCGAGTGTTTGAATAGTGCATTTGACTTGTCCATCGGTCTATGGATGAAATGTTGTACTAAGGTTAACAAGAGTACCCAAACCTTCTTGAAAAGACCTCCAGGAATTAGCTGTAAATTGGGCACCTCTGTCAGATATAATAGAAAGTTGAACTGCATGTAGCCTAACTATTTCCTTGATATATAGTCTCGCATAGCCTTCAGCTGAATAGGTGGTCCTAACTGGGAGAAAGTGAGCCGATTTCATCAGCCTATCCAAGATGAACCAAATAGAATCGAACTTCCGATAAGAATTGGGCAATCCTGTAATGAAATGCATATTAATCGATTCCCATTTCCAAGCTGAAATCTCAATATTTTGAAGTAGCCCTCCAGGTTTCTAGTGTTCAGCTTTAACCTGCTTGTAGTTGGGACACTGAGCCACAAATGCAGCTATATCTTTCTTCATATCATTCCACCAGTATAGCTAACGAAGATCATGATAACCAGGATGAACTGAGCACCGAGACTGGTGCATATCTATCATAATTTGCTTACGAAGCTCCCGAACATTAGGTACACACCATCGCGCTTATATTTTAGAATTCTAAGATTGCTCGAACAACTGCTTTTCTGAAAAGGGATGCTCTCTCCATCGCCCTTATATTTTAGAATTCTAAGATTGCTCGAACAACTGCTTTTCTGAAAAGGGATGCTCTCTTTGATCTTGACTAACTCCGGATCCTCAAATTGACGCATTTCTACTTTAGCTATCAGTGATGACCCTGCAATATTTTGGACTACTACACTCTGGTCAACTGTATTATGTGGCTGCAAACTCAGGTTATCTAATCAATATAGCTCCTTATTTATTTCTAATTTCCCAACTTCTACATGCTTGAAGTTGCCTATGGATTTGCGACTCAACGCATTAGCTACCACATTCGCTTTGCCCGAATGGTAAAAAATATCCGCATCATAGTCCTTCAGCAATTCAAGCCACCTCTCTTGTCTCAAGTTCAACTCTTATTGCTTAAATATATATTGTAAAATTTTGTGATCTGTATAGATATCCACATGAACACCATAAAGATATTGACACCATATTTTTAAGGCAAATATAATGGCAACTAACTTAATATCATGAGTCGAATAATTGTGTTCATGCTTCCGCAACTGCCTCGAAGCATATGCACTAACTTTGCCATGCTTCATTAGAACACATCCCAATCCAACCCTAGATGCATCACAATATACCACATAACCTTCATATCTCTTAGGAAGTGCTAGAACAGGTGTTGATGTTATGCGTTTCTTCAACTCATGAGAGCTCCTTTCACAGGCATCAAACCATTGGAACTTAACAACTTTGTGTGCCAATTTTGTCATAGGAGTAGTAATAGAAGAGAAGTTCTTCACAAATCTACGATAATAATCAGCTAAGCCCAAGAAACTACAAACTTTTGTAAAAGTTCTGGGTCTAGGCCAATTTTGTATTGCTTCAATTTTCTGATCATCTACCATAAGCCCAAGGAAAGCCACCGAATTCAACCAGAACTCACATTTGGAGAATTTAGCATATAATTTTTGATTTTTCAGAGTATGCAACACCACAGTGAAATGATCCTCATGTTTTTCTTCTGATCAAGAATATATTAGAATATCATCAATGAAAGTAATTACAAAGGTATCTAGAAATGGCTTGAAAACCCGATTCATCAAATCCATATAAGTTGTTGGCATATTAGTAATACTGAAAGACATCACAAGGAATTCATAATGGCTATATCTAGTTAGGAAAGCCATTTTCAGAATTATTCTCTCTCCTTAACTCGCAATTGGTGATAGCCGGATCGAAGGTCAATCTTTGAGAAATATTTGGCACCTTGCAACAGATCAAACAAATCATCAATTCTGGGTAGGGGTATTTGTTCTTGATAGTCACTTTGTTGAGCTAACAATAGTCAGTACACATTCTTAATGAATCGTCCTTGTTATTAGCATTGGTACACCTCAGGGAGATGTATTGAGCCTGATAAAGTCCTTATCTAGAAGATCCTCCAACTAGGCTTTTAATTCTTCTTAACTCAGCAGGATCCATTCTGCGTGAAGGAATAGATATTGGCTGAGTATCTGGAAGCACATCGATAGAAAAGTCGATTTCTCTTTTAGGAGGAAGACGGGAAGTTCATCGGTATATACATCGGGAAATTCATTCACGACGGGAACCAATTAATGGGTTGGAGATTTCATCTCCATATCATGAAATCGTACAATACCCCTTCAAAATCATCATTCGAGCTTTAAGGTAAGAAATAAACTTCCCCTTAGGAGCTGCAACATCAGTTTTCCATTCAATATTAGGCTCGCCTGGAAAATTAAAATGAACAATCTTTGTCCATCAATCTACATCGGCATATCAAGAAGCCAACCAATCCAAACCTATAATGATATCAAAATCAACATTTCTAGCTTATACAAATTTGCTAACGTATGGCGGTCATGAATCTTCATGTCACAACTTCGATATACCTGTCTAACTACAACAGAATCACCCATTAGCGTAGATAACTCAAATGACTTATGCAACAATTCAGGCTCTCTATCCCATTTACTAGCAATGAAGGGGGAGATAGACGACAATGTAGAACCAGGATTTATATGGGCATACATATAGATAGAAAAGACATATAATATACTTGTAACCACGTTTGGAGATGACTCTAAATCTTGACGACTCAATAAAGCATATATGCGATTCTGCTGACCTCCTGAACCAGAAGCTCCTACTTTTCTCCTACCCTTGTCAGCTGATGTCTGCATACTCTGCCTAGGAGGACGTACCAAAGAAGAAGAAGAAGAAGCCCCTGTATATGCCGTCGGCTGAGCCATACCCCCATCGTCTGTCATCAGACAATGTCTTGTAATATGACCTGGTTGTCCACATGCATAACATGCATCAGAACCCTAGCGACATGGTCTAATATGATTTCGGCCACATCGATCACATCTGGGAAACTAAGGCCTCATCTGACTAAACTCGCCTCTAAACTGTGGACCCGAGGTCCGTGAACTCTCACCCGGACCAGAATAAGTAGTCCGATCATGTCGCTGTCCCTAAAACTGTGATGACACACTGGCTATCGAATAAGATGTACACTAGGAAATTGTGGCCTAAATCTACCTTGAAACTCTCATGTGTTATATGTGAACCACGCCCTATTCTGTTGGCCTCTATCATGCTCTTGATTGGCTTGTTGTTGCCTCTTGCGATCCTCTAGAACCTATGAATATGCTTGAATAGGGGCAATATCTGTTCCTTAGTTTGGAGAAACTGTAGTGCACTCATTTATCAAGTGTTCCCCCAATCCACTAACAAACTAGTGTACCTGATCACTCATATCAGCAACAATCGTTGGAGTATACCTGGCCAAAGAGTTGAATTGCATGCTATTTCCCAAATGTTCATATTACCCCGTTCTAAGTGTAAGAACCTATCTTGTCGGGTTCTTTGAAGCTCAACTGGCAAATATTGCTGTAAAAATTCCTCAGAGAACTCCTTCTATGTCACTGGTGGTGCAATAGGACCCCGAGTCTGCTTCTAAGTCTCATACCATGTCACAACAATATAACATAGTCTATAAGAAGTAAACTCCAGTGTCGCAACATCTATGGCATGTATAATTTGTAAGGTCCGTTGCATAAGATCTAGAAAATCTTGTGGGTCAGCATTAGGATCAGCCCCTATAAATACTGGAGGATCCAAGTTGATAAAGTCCCAAATTCTCGCACTCACGGACCTATCAGCAACACCGAGGCTCTAGTGTCGGGCATGGGAGGCCACTATTCGAGTCAATAATTGTATAACACTTCGCATGTCTAGGTCCTGATTAGGAACAACTGCGGGAGGGACTAGAGGTACATTAGCTCCTCTATATCCTCCGGGGGGTGGTAGGGGTGCTTCCCCGGAAGCCTGAGAATCAACCTCATTCTGTGGCTCACGTTGATCTACATTAGCAGGTAGCACCTGACTTGTGCCCTCTCCCGCCTCCTCATCCAACCTCTGAATAAATTTCATAGCCACTTGTCGTCTCGTAGTATTAGGCATCACTGAGAAGGTAAACAAAAAGAGAATTAGGAACGAACACATATGATTAGGCTCTATTGCACGATCTAGATCAAGAAGAAAGTAATAATTCTAAATGCACAATAGCCTCATGTTTATAAGTGTGGTGCACAACACACCATAAACAAGACTCTACTTGTGAGCTTGTGATTTTTGCCTCACGTGAATTACTCCTATAAAATTCTTAGATTTAAGATTTTTCCTTTAATTATTTGATTTTTAGGACTAATTGCATAATTTTCGCGTTTGTTTGCATTTTTGTGTGCATTTTTAATTTAGATAATTCATACAAAAAAATATTTCACTTGCATTTAGGATTTAATTTTACATATTTTTAAAATTAATTGGTAATTAGGGTTATTCAAAAAATACAAAAATAAAATAAATTGGTTTATTTTTGCCTCGATTAGTTTTACCTTTGATTTTTGCTGATTTCCTTTAAATTGGTATTTGATTATTTGAGTTAATTAGGGTTTAATATAATTAGGTAGATTAATTAAATTTTTAGGATTTAATTCAGTCTTATTTTAATTTTAATTTTAGTTTTTGAAAAAGAAAAGAAAAGAAATTCAAATAATTGGGTCTATTAAGTGCAATGCCCAAAATTTGGGCCAAAATACCCCAGTTCAATAATTAAACCCCAAACCTGGTCCAAATTCCCTCTGAGCCGACCCAAAACACATGCCTCAACCCGGTCTCTCATTGAGACAGCCAAACGACGTCATTCCTTAGCCAAATGATCTGAGCTGTCAAGGTCTCATGATCTAACGACCAAGAACTCAATGCCACAAACTATATAGATGTCCAAACGGACCCTACCCCCTCAGAACCCCCTACCCCTCTCATCTCCCCTCTCAGCCAAACCTCAGAGACCACCCATAATTTCGCCGCCCATCGCCGTCTGCCGCCGGCCGAAAATCGTCCACGGCGGAGGCGGGTCTCCAATAGCCACCAAATTAACACCCCAGATTTTTCTCCTTCTCCTCTTTCCAAATCTCCAAATTCCATCCTCAAATCTCGCATGAGCTTCTTAAATATCGCTAAGAAACTCTGACCCTTCACCGTGACCAGCGGTGCCACCGCCCTATCTCCACCAAATTTACACCGTAGGATCTCCTCCACCCCCACACCACAAATCCCGCACCCATCTTCCCCAAATCTTACCCAAGGTTCACGAATCTTAAATTCAATTTATCCCTAAAATATGGAAAAGGGGTTTGTTGACGATTTTGACTCTAATAGGTCTTAGTCGTGTGTTTTCACATGAAAACACACGATTAAGGACATTTTCAGTCAAAGATTCAAAGTATTCTGCCGGATCTCGTGATTTAACTTTGGCCAGTTGCTAGGTATTTTTCCTTGTTCATTTCATTTTGTTTTGTGTTCTTTTCTCAGTATTTCATTTTCATTTCTTATTTATGTTTTTGATTTGGTTGTAATTGATAGTCATCTTAGGCTTCTGCATGCCTGAAAAATTATTGCTTGGTTCATGAGTTTAGGATTTATTATTAGTTAGTTATTTGTTTATTCTTCTTGTCTCGCTTTTTTTTCTCTCCTTGTCTAATCGAGTAGAAGTTTCTGAGTCATATGTAATTTGTAGGTTGTCAGAATAGACGTGTATATTAGGCAATGGTTAATTGCAAGGCGTAGTTTTTGTTATTGACTTCTGTAGTGTTAATTGGTCTTCTTCTTCTACTTCTGGACCCAATTCAAATTTCTTGGTTTGAAATTTGGTATGAGTCTATTTGGACTTCTGAATTGGGTCCATTTCAGGGTGGGTTGAAAGCCCAAGGAAAAAAAGTCAATCCAGTTAAGGCTAAATGTTGGGTCAACTTGACCCATGAGCTGAAGGTTGGCTAATTGACCAAAATAAAATTCAGAAGTTTAAAGGGTAAAATGGATAATGCATCTAGGGAATCTTTAGTGCAACCGATTTGGAAGCTTCTAGTGAGGGGTCTTAGTGAAATTTCAGATATGTAGTTATTAAACTTGGGTAGCAAGTAACAATTTCAAGGGTTCCTAAGCTAAAACAAAAATTAAAAAGGGACGCAATTGCTAAAACAAAAATCTCCAGGGTGCCCTAATTATTTGCCTATAAAGGCATTACACCCCTGACCTTGAGAGGAGATTTTTTTTTAAAAACATTTGGAGAGACAAAATAAGAGTTTAGAGTACCTGCAGATTTTTAGAGTTTCTGAGAACCTGAAATTTGAGAGCCTAGTCTAGAGAGAGATTTTCAGGAACTTATGAGATTTTCTTCCAAAAATACTGTTCCATTGATCCTTACTGTTGATTTCTGAAGTTAAAACAACATTTTAGTAGCTGAGAGTTAAAATACCAGAACTTCGATTCAGGGTTCAATAATTCGACCTTAGAATAATTGTTATGATTGACTTTATCTGATTTTCCTACATGTTTCATGCTAAATATGCTAAATGTTTTACCACGTTGATATTCTGTGAATTGTATATATAAACTGCTACGAAACCCTTCATCTCTTTGAGTCTTATACATCATGGAGAAGGCTGCACTTCGTGTGACTTCTCTTCTGTTTAGAGTCTTATCCCATTTTAGAACAAGGTTCGGACAAGTTGCTAAGTCGGCGAAGCTTCTGTATTCCCGGCATGCTCCCCCCGGCTCGAGTTGTCCGCTCGGGTAAGCCAGGTCTAGAACAATAAACCCAGGTTTTAAACCTAGTATAACAAATTCTCATGCCGGATCCCTAGTAGGAGCGTTTGTTTGCATCACGTGCATTTGACTTAGGGGACTCAACATAGGCGTTGGGCCGTCTAGGACAGGTGACCTGAAATGAAAAGACCATCATGATGCATCTTACTTGCTACTTGTGCATTTATTTGCTTCGGATCTGTATGTTGACCGACTTATAAATAATGGGAGAGAGTTGAAAAGAAAATAGCGATGTTAGAGTAAATGAGGGTAGTCACCCGTTTTGAAAAACCAATACCCAAATGGTACCGGAACTCTGCCGAAATTTCGAGAAAAAAGAAGAAGAAGAAGAAGAAGAAGAAGAAGAAGAAGAAGAAGAAGAAAACAAAGAAAAAGAAAAAGTTTTTATTTTCAAAATAGTTGGTTTTGTCAAATCCGCCTGAACTACGCCAGTTTGATTCCCATCGGACATGGGATAAATAGGCAACCTCCATCGGGTCCAACTTCTCTTTTTGAAAAAAAAAGCCAAAAGCCACAAAATTTTTTAATCTTAGTCACAAATAATTCGGGTGATGCCATTCTTCTTTACAATAAGCCGAATGTCCTCAAAAGGGTTCCAGAAGGCTAGTTTTGTTAGAACAGCCACATTGGATCATTTCCAACGGCTAGGAGGCACAACCTTTAAATCTTCTTCCCCGAAGTTCTAAAAGGCCGTACCGGCAAAGCCAGGGTTTTGTTTAAAAAAAATGATTTTTTTTGAAAAAAAGATATTGTCATTTCTCATTAAAATAAGTCATTAAATCGCTTTAGTAAATGTGTAGGATGAGCATGAACAAAATTGAACCCTTCACAGTCCTTAATGAGATCCCACTGAAGCTTCACATGTGGTTGAATGATCTAGAAAAGGGCAGTAAAGAAACAGTGGTGAAAGTTTTAGGAGGCCTTGTCAGACTATTAAACATCAAGTCGAGGTCGGACATTATTGAAGCTTTAATACCTTTCTGGTACCCGACTTGCAACGTGTTCTGTTTCTCTGAATATGAGCTCACACCTACATTGGAGGAAGTTGCGGGTTATGCGGGCCTCAATGGAAATCTTAGAAGTTTATATCTGCTGTCACCAAGGCTGGTATCCCCTATATATTCCTGGATTTGCTAAGTATTAGTCGGGATATTCAAGACAGAAATCTATCTGAAGGGTATTGCACACTCCAATTTTAATATCATCGATATGGCAACCCCCGAGGTTTCAAAGAGCCAAATACCGGTCTAACCCATTCTGGAAATAAAGACAAATGGGAGGCAAGGTGGGGTTTAGCTTTTATGGTAGCTTTCTTGGGTGTTGTAGTCTTTGGCGAAAAGATGGAAATAGGTCTTGTGGGAAGGATCGATGTTGCAATCAAGAAACCCAACACCACTGTGGTTCCTCTAATCGTTTCTGAAATTTACCAAGCCTTGACTATCTGTCGGGAAGGGGGAAAGTTCTTCTAAGGTTGCAATTTTCTACTTCAATTATGGATACAAGAACACCTCTTTCACCGAGTTGGGTGCATGAATTATGGTTTGACCGGTCTGAGCTGCATTGAAGAATTTGAAAGACGGGTAGCAAGTATTGAATTCCCTACGGGTACTAAAGCTTGTCTTGTACATTTGAGATCCTTCACTGCCGATAAAATTGAATGGGCTTTTGGATGGCTTCCCGTTACCGAAGTAGTGTACATGTCAGCTGAAGTATCTTATATCCTCTTGATGGGCATTCGGATCATCCAGCCTTATGCTCCCTATAGAGTGTTGCGCCAATTGGGAAGATTTCAAGATGTCCACAATGATGAAGATTTGAGTAAACATGCCATTGAGCTGGGCCAAAAAGCTGCATTTCCAGAAAGGAAAATTCGCCAAGTGTGGAATGAGTGTAGGTTTCTTGAACCCAAGATCATAGTGCGAGACCGAGATAGAGGTGAAGTGGAACCCAAGTACCTTGACTGGTTGACAAGAAATTCTAAATTCGTAAAAAGCCTATAAAGAGACCACATGTCCAATAATTCACAGTTTAAGCACAACCACAATGGGAGTGGTTGGCCAAAGAGAATGAATACAAAGCCAAAATAAGCAAATTGGAAAGGCAAGTCATGGAGCTTCAATTTGAAAATGGTGTTCAAGCCGCAGTCGACGAGGGAGAAAAGAAGAAACTAACCTAGGTAAATGAGGCCCTTAAAGCTCAGATCAGGAAGATGAAAACAACTGCCAGTAACCCAGAAAGAAGTCGGGCTGATAAGAGACTTATAAGTGGACAAAAAAATAAATTCCTTGAATGTCGAGAAGATCTGGAAAAGTCTGAAGATAGTCTAGTAAAAATTCGGGCATGATGGACAAAGGGAGAAGAAGAACAGGCGCGATTTGTATAGCAAATGAAGAGAAACTATGAAGGGACCATTACCAGCCTGAAAAGAAAGGTATATACTCTTGATGATGAGGCAACCAAACGAGCTAAAGATTTCAAGGCTGACAGGGAACACTGCTATAATTTGATGGCTAAAATTGAGAAAGAAATATAGCACATGCAAGATCAACACTTTCATGACTCCCAAGTGTTAGAAGTCCGGAACAGGTAGATAGGGCAATTACTCCAGGAAAAAGGCAGAATTAGAGAAAGGATCAGGACCATTGCAGACTACATTACCATGAAATTCCAAGCATGCAAGGATATGACTCGTACCACCTTCTTTGCCGTAGTAATGACTTTTGTCCGTCAAGTTATGAGCGATTTGAAGCAATTATAAGGGGGTCTCGCACATAAGCCCACGGCGAGGCTGAATGATGCCCAGCGGGACCTAGTAGTGGAAGCATTAATGTATTCTTGAGTTTTCAATCATTGAGTCTGTATTTTTTCTTTATGTTGAGTTTGTAGTTTTATTTCTAAAAAAAGAGTAGTTAACATCTTTTATAATAGAAGTTTTATTAATGAAAATTGAAAATCTCCAAAAATTGTTTCTTTATTTTTGTATTTATTTTTCTTGAACTACGTAATAATCTGATTCACGCGGCGTTATGATACGTAATCAATCCTCATCGGATCCAGTCATAATCTTTTAAATAATTCCAATAAGAAGATAAAAAAATGAGAAAAGTATAGCGAAAAGGAAAAACAAGAAAAAAAGAGTAAAATCAAAAGGAGAGAAATAGGGAAAAGAATAAAGAAAAGCCGGGACGAAGCATGCAACCGTTTGCAAAATATGTAGAAACCCATTTAACTGCATAGGTTCATCACACCCAACGTGCGATTACCTATCTATTATTTGTCACAAACTAATCGTTTGCTGTTGTCCCATCCAGTCCAGGGTTTTATAGAATGGTGGTTGGTTTTAGTGGTGACCTAGCGTCGCACAAATACTTTACTAGATCAAAGGGGAGCATCAGAATGTGTTCAGAAATGACTCTACTAACGGTTCCCATTGCAGATGATGGCCCCATCTCGGGCATCCCGTCCTCCGAATCGGCGGCTCCCGAAGAGAACATAATCCTGCGTCTTAGGGTCATGGAAATGTAGGACGCTTGGGCAAACGGAAGAGAGCCACCAAACATAATCCTGATATTCCCCACAATTTTCCCTAGAATGAGTGGTACCTCCAATGTCCCAACTAGTCGCCCAAACATCCCACTGGGATAACCAACTATATCAGTTCATTTCGTGGGAATGCTTTCTGAGCTTCGGCCCCAGGTGTTCATATCAAATACGGCCCCTAACATTTTCAGTGCTCCCCCATGCTCGACCACAACACAGCCTACACTGCCTATGCCTACCTTTGATCCTTCAGCCTTTACATTCCAAACACCTACCCTCCAAATGGAGCCTCCTCAATTTCCCACTTATACCTACCCTCAGCCACCTCAATTTGAGTTCATTACGGGACAATAAAATACTCCCAAAACTCCTAAGCAAGAAGAGATCGCAAGAAAGATGAGGAGTATAGAACAAATTCTCAAGAACATCCAAGGTTTGAGCGGGCAGAAAAGTGTGTCTTACGCTGATCTATGCATGTTCCCCCACGTGCACTTGCCCTTAAGATTCAAGACTCCAAAATTTGAGAAGTACGATGGGCAAGGTGATCCTATTGCTCATCTTAATAAATATTGCAATCGGTTGCAAGGGGCCAGAGGAAAAGAAGAATTACTCATGGCCTATTTTGGAGAAAGTCTGGTAAGTATTGCCTCCAGGTGGTACATGGATCAAGACATGTCTCGCAGACACATTTGGGACGACCTTGCTGGGGACTTTGTCAGGAAATTCTAGTACAATATAGACATTGCTCAAGACAGAAATTCATTGGCAACCTTGAAAAGAAAGTCCTCGGAAAGCTTTCTGGAATACGCAATCAAATGGCGTGAACAAGCATCTAGAGTAAAACCTCCAATGGATGAGGTTAAAATGGTCACAGTTTTTCTTCAAGCATAAGAAGCCGACTACTTCCAGAATATGATGTCAGCTATGGGTAAACCATTCGCGGAAGCTATCAAAATCAGGGAAATGGTGGAAAATGGATTAAAAACAGGAAGAATTCTAAGCCAATCAGCTGTCAGAGCAACCTCCCAAGCCATTCAGGACAGGTCTGGAGGAGTAGCAAGGGGCAAGCAAAAGAAGAAATGTCCATGGCAGCATCAGGAGCGAGAAGAAACCGTGTTCCCAGATCCCTGTTCCCAAAGATGACCCCTCATCATTATTACCCTCACCAGGACATAGCCTATGCTCCTCAGCCGTATGCGATCATGAATGCTCAACCTTTTGTCCAGCCGAAACAAGCCAATAGGAACTAGCCCCATTCCCAAGAAACCAGCCTCCTCATCAATACCACTATAACCCACGCCCTCCGTAAAATAATTTCCGTCCTCATGAACCACCCAGGAGGACAAATTTTACACCAAGTGTGGAATCCTACTCCAGTTTGTTTCAAAAGCTTGTCTAAATGGGCCTACTGCAGCCCGTACCTCTAAACAGGCAGAACCCGGAATCACGTTCTTACCAGCGGGGCACCCGATGCGCCTATCACTCAGGGGCTGAAGGACATAATACAGAAAACCAATTGGACCCTAAAACAAGCCGTGGAGGATCTAATAGAACAAAGGAAGATTATGTTATGGGACAAGGACATCCCCAATGTGACCAACAACCCACTGCCGGCCCACAACAACGGGCCGGTAATCGGAATGATCTCTAAAGACAAGGAATTTGACCTGATATTAAAGGCCATAATTGGCATTGCTGATGTGGAGAGAAAGCCAAAAACTTCCCTGAAGCAAGATGATGGGGAGAAAAAGAACAAAACCTCACACCCCAAATCAGAAAACAAAATTTAGGCAAAAACTGGGGCAACGCCCGCCAAAGACGCCGTTCTCTGTGTCCCACGGGGCCGCAAGGAAAATCAATCAATTTTGAGTCCTCCCAAGAGATTCGAACTAAATAAAACCACCAAGATGTATGTGCCTAGGGAAGCTTATGTAGTGCAAGGGCCAACTAATCCACCAAGGCTGAGTGAGCCCGTGGTTATTGGCCGCACGCCATAGAGGCCCATGAAAGATCCTTCCGCGGTGCCTTAGAACTACCATAAAACAATGGCGACATATAAGGGAAAAGATATCTCTGGAGAAGAAAACTACCTTGTGGAAAAGTACTCCAATTTGGAAGAAGTGAACAACGCCACTAGAAGCGCTTCCTAGCTAAAAAATTAGTGAGTGCCAAAAAGATAGAAGATTTCTTTCAAAAAATGAAAATGACGGATTATGAAGTGGTTGACCAGCTCCGAAAATTTCCTGAACAAGTCTCCTTGCTATCTTTGTTGATGAAATCCCCGAATACCAGAAGGTACTAGTCAAGACCCTCAATGAGGCATGTGTGCCAGCTGAGACCTCCGTGGAGCAATTAGAAAGAATGACGGAAAGATTTTTTGCTATCAACCAAATTTCATTCAACAAAAATGACCTGCCTTCGGAAGGGGCTATCACACATCCTTTTTACACTACACCCCACGAAGGGCATAGAAATGGAGTTTTTTTCAACTTAAAGTGACAATTGAAATAGGATTATTTATTTAAAAATTCAGAGTCGCCACTTGGGATAATTAATGGTGTCTCAAGTCACCAGTTTAAATCCTGAATCAAGGAAAATGTTGATTTTGTATTATAGTCTGCGAACCATAAATTCGGGGTAAGGAATTTTGTTACCCCAGGAGAAGGTGTTAGGCATTCCCGAGTTCCGTGGTTCTATCACAGTCGCTCAACTGTTAAATTCAGCTTAATTATCTTATTTTAAACAATTATGAACCTATGTGCAAATTTGAACTTATGACCGCTTTTATTTAATTTTAAGAAAATTGCAACGTTGTTAAAACGTGTCTTGGACCATGTTACATAAATGCACCCGCGGTCCTCGACATATTATAACATTGAGATTTGGATTTGGATCACGTAAATGCACACTCGAGTTTAGGAAAATAATTTTTATAATAACGCGCCTAAGGCAACTACCAATTTCATTTATTCAACTTTTAAAAATCACATGGCTGCACTTTATTTTACTAAGATCATGACGAGAATAAGGAGATCACGAGAAAGCTAATACTTCGCTAGCAATTTGACATACCTAGAGAATAAGGCAACTCTTTTCCTCGTTCTAAAGAAAACAAATCGAATACAAATTTGAAAGAATTTTCTGAAAATAACAATCAATTTAAGACGTACTGAAATTCAAAACCACAAAGTTTCACACATGGATCATTTTCCCCATTCTATGAACAATTTAATTTCCAATCTTGCAACAGCATATTGTCACACTAAACTTGAGTTCTAAAGAAAGAAGACTGAGTTCTAACCACGTCAATAGAGTCTTTAATCTAACCAAACTAATTCAAAGAAGCATCTTACGAAACAGAAGGGGATTTCAACAATGAACTAATTTAACATATTCAAAAACACACATAGAGGAAAGGAAAACAATCGTGTCTCATTCAACTCAACAAATATCAAATGCGAAGGAATTTATAACAGAGTAGGGCGAGAAATGAACCTCTAACGAGTAACAATTCCCTGCGATGTTAAGACCAACAATCTGAACCTTAAATATCGGAAACTCGAATAGCGACTTCGACGATAACCACGAATCGCCACCGGAAAACTCGAAACCATACACAAACTCAAATGATATTCATTTTGGAATGAAAATCCAAGAACAATCCTCACAACCGCAACAACAAAGAGTAGCAATAGCAAAAGAGGAGTCAAGTGATATTAGAACAGTAGGTCCTTGTCTTTACACATGAAGATCGTAGGCGCAATAGCAATAGGAAACTCAAAAAAAAACCATGACTGAAACTCTTGAAACTCAACGAGATGGGCCGCCTCGACTGACCTCGCTTTTCCTCCGTCTACCTCTCACTCTATTTCAGTGACCTCTTGTTGCTGCTCTATCCATGTGTGTACGTTGGTGGTGAGGAGGATGAGGGGTGGAGGTCGTTTTGGTCGGTGAAGGTCTAGAGTCGATGATTATTGTGTGTTCGACGTGAGGGGTGGTCGTTCTTAGTTTTGGTTGCTGTCGATCTCTCTTTTAGGTTTCTCTCTCATGGCTGCTACTTTTCTCGTAGAAGAAGATGACGCTGGAAAAGGGGGGCTGGTTGTGTATCTGCACAGTTTTTTTGGAGAGGATGGGGTGTGTTGTGTGCAAAAGACGACGACTGGAGGGGGGTTTTCTTCTATATTGTGAGCAAGATTAATTGGGGAACAAGTAAGGCTTGGTCACTTGAGAACTTTGTGCAATTAGATAGATATCAAAATTTATAAAAATCTGATGGTGGAAGAATCTTTTGAAATGAATTTGGTAACAAAATTCTATCCTTTTGCCATGGGGTGGCATGGATTTTCTTGTCATTCTTTTTTGATTTTTATTATTTCCCTCTTTCTTTCAAATGTATGAAGAATAGAGAAAAATACTACTCCTTACAACTACTAAAATCCTAGCTTACCAAAATTAGAGGAAGGCATATTTTTGTGGATTTTTCTTTCTTTGTAAATAAAAACAAAACTAATATTCTTAAAAATGTATCTCCTTTTGTTTTATCAAATAAACCTACTAAAAAGTGAAATAAAGGCTAAAATATGTAAATAAATTTGAAATATATTAACATATTAAAATATAAAAAAAATCTTGGGGAGGGTCAAAAATCACATGTCTACAGGGACCGCACATAACAAAACCCTACACTTAACTGTCAAATGAGAAGAGTATTATGTGAAAAGGGTTATGGTAGACAAAGGTTCTGGGGTGGATATCTGCCCACTCTCAACACTACAACGCATGGAGATTGGGACTGAAAGGATTCGTCCCAACAATGTCTGCGTACGAGCTTTCAATGGTATAAAAAAGGACACAATTAGAGAGATTAATCTAATTCTGAGCGTCGGTCCAGTTGACTTTGAGGTGACTTTCCAAGTTCTACACATAGACACATCCTATAACCCTCTTCTGGGGAGTCCATGGATCTACACAGCAGAGGCTGTACCTTCCACTCTTCATCAGATGGTAAAGTTTGAGCATGAAGATCAAGAAATTGTGGTCTATGGGGAGGAAGAACAATCAATTTATCGAGATACCTCGGCCCCATGCCTTGAAGAGAGAGAAGGCAGCGAGCACATAGTTTATCAGGCCTTTGAAGTTGTGGTGGCAGACCAGTACGAATAAGGACACCCCTGCCCCCATCCCTTCCTTTCCAATGCATCAATTATGGTGGCTAAAGAAATGATACGACATGGCTTCAAACCAGGGAAGGTACTTGGGAAATCACTGCAAGGAAAAGCTGAACCAGTTACTCTGCCAGCCACTGAAACGTTCTTCGGGGTAGGCTTCCGACCTACTCCAGATGACATAAAATGGGCAAAAGACAGAAAACATGATGGATGGGTCCTGCCTCAATCACTGCACATCTGTACGAAACATTTTTCAGGCCAAAATACAATGAAGAAGAAGAGGATGAGGCCTTTACGGCCGAAGAGATTGAGGAAATATATGGGGCAATGAGAACGATACTATATGAAACCCACATGGTTTAGCCAGGAGAAGGCTCTAGCATCGTTAAGGTGCTGTACATGGGACCCAAGGCCAAATTGTAGAATTGGAAGGCTACGCCATTCCCCATCAGCTGGGAGTCCAGATAGACTAGTCCTGCCACATTTTCTGCATCACGAGTTATCCCAGGATGTAACTCAGATATTTCTTTAGCTTCTTGTCTTTTAATTTCCGAATGTAAACCCTGTTATCTTCTAATTCCAAGAAATAAAATCAATATTTTATCGTTCATTTTCCTTTATTCTTTCTGATCTTCGATGTTTTTTTTTTAATTTCTTCTTTCAGTTCTAATAATGCGGCTTTAAATAACATGACATGATTGCAGACTTCATGCCCAGATCCAAACATGCCGTCTAATTGAGAAATAATGAACCAAGAGCCGGAATACGATGAAGAAGAAATTTTTAGGGAAAAAAATCGAGAACTGGAACATTTCGAAAATAAACCTAAGCCAAACCTAAATGACACTGAGCCGGTTAACTTGGGTAGTTTTGAAGAAATCAGGGAAACCAAAATAAGCATCCATGCAAACGAGAAAACTGGGGACACATTAATCGAACTCCTGTTTGAGTTCAAAGATGTGTTTGCATGGTCATATGATGAGATGCCGGGACTGAGTGTTTATTTGGTAGTGCATAAATGTCCTACTTATCCCGAGTTCCCCCCAATCCGGCAAAAACAGAGGAAATTCAAAACTGATGTTAGTGATAAAATCGAAGAAGAGATCACGAAACAGTTGGAAGCAGGGGTGATCCGAGTAGTCCGGTACACCACATGGTTGGCCAATGTAGTTCTAGTTCCAAAGAAAGATAGGAAAACCCGAATGTGTGTGAATTATAGAGATCTGAACAGGGCAAGCCCCAAAGATAACTTTGCCTTGCCAAACATCCACATCCTTGTTGATAACTGCGCCAAGCATGAGATACAGTCCTTCGTGGACTGTTATGCATGATATCACTAGGTGTTGATGGATGAAGAAGACGCAGAGAAAACAGCTTTTACCACCACCCCGGGGAACCCATTACTACAGAGTCATGCCCTTTTGTCTATGCCAGGGCAACCTATATGAGAGCCATGACCACCATCTTCCATGATTTGATGCATCAAGAAATAGAGGTATATGCGGACGACATGATCATCTAGTCCAAAACTCAGGATGACCATGTGCGGGATCTGAGGAAGTTCTTTGAGCGATTTCGCAAATATGATTTGAAATTGAACCCAGCCAAATGTGCGTTCGGGTTCGTCGGGAAAACTTTTGGGATTCATAGTTAGCCGGCGAGGTATCGAGTTAGATTCGACAAAGATAAAATTTGTCTGGTAATTACCTCCTGTAAAAACCAAGAAAGATGTGATGAGCTTGTTAGGAAGATTGAACTATATCAGTCGGTTCATTGGTCAGCTAACCTCCATATGTGAACCCATATTCAAATTACTGAAAAAGATGCAACGATCAAATGAACGGATAAATGTCAGGAAGCTTTCGATAAGATCAAAGAGTATCTATCCAACCCACCAGTCTTGGTCCTACCCAAAACAGGGAGGCCTCTATTTTTGTACCTGATAGTCTTGGAAAATTCCTTCGGTTGTGTATTCGGGCAACATGATGCTACCGGAAAGAGAGAGCAGGCAATATACTACTTGAGCAAGAAGTTGACCAACTATAAAGCCAAGTATACTCTGCTGGAACGAACCTACTGTGCTTTAACGTGGGTCGCTTAGAAGCTAAGACATTATCTGTAAGACTACACCACCTACCTCATAACCAGGTTGGATCCAATGAAATACATATTCCAGAAACCGATGCACACGGGAGATTGGCAAAATGATAGATTCTGCTCACTAAATTTGACATAGTCTATATCACTCGCATGGTAATGAAAGCCCAGGCGCTAGTAGATCATTTGGCTGCAAACCCTGTTGATGATGAATACCAACCTCTAAACACTTATTTCCCAGATGAAGAGGTAAACTCGGTTGAGGCAATATCTGAGGATACGACTGCTTGGAAAAATGTTCTTTGATGGAGCAGTAAATGCAAAAGGTGTAGGAATTGGAGAAATCTTGATCTCACCTACTGGTTAGCACTGCCCGGCCACAACTCGACTTCGGTTTTTCTGCACAAACAACACAACCGAGTAGGAAGCCTGCATCATGGTATGAACATGGCAATCGACCAAGATGTCGAAGATTTGTTGATTATAGGAGACTCAGATCTGATTATTTGGCAAGCCCAGGGAGAATGTGAAACGCGAGATGTTACACTCATTCCCTATCGACAACATGTGGAAGACCTTAACAAGCGGTTCAAATCAATAGAATTCAGATACATCCCTCGTTTTCATAATGAACTAGTTGATGCACTCGCCACTCTGGCCTCGATGTTGTCCTACCCAGGCAATGCCCACATTGATCCCTTGGAAATCCAAATCAGGGAAAGGCATGGTTACTGTAATACAACTGAGGCAGAACCAAGTATTCAGCCATGGTACCATGACATCAAATGATTTTTGAAAACATAGGAATACCTTGAGCAAGCCATTGGAGATCAGAAGAGAACCATTAGACGGGACACAAGTGGTGTCTTCTTGAGTGGTGATATCTTGTACAAAAGGACTCCGGATCTCAATTTGTTAAGATATGGTGATGCTGAAGAAGATGGAAGGATCATGCACAAAGTACAAGCAGGAGTGTGCGTACCTCACATGAACGGGTATGTTTTGGCAAAGAAAATCCTTCGAGCAGGAAATTACTGGATAACCATGGAAAAGGATTATTTTAGCTTTGTCCAAATGTGCCATCAGTGTCAGGAGCACAGTGATTTGATTCATGCACCACCCACATAACTACATCCCATATCACCACTCTGACTCTTCGCCACTTGGGGCATGGACGTCATCGGGTCGACCGAGCCAAAAGCTTCAAACAAGAACATATTCATACTAGTTTCTATTGATTACTTCACGAAGTGGGTTGAAGCCATCACTCTCAAATCTGTCACCAAGAAAGCGATAATAGATTTCATGTACTCTAATCTTATCTGTTGATTTGTTATTCCCGCAACCGTTATCACAGATAATGCGACAAACCTGAATAGTCATTTGATGAAGGAGGTATGCGAACAATTCAAGATAACGTATATGAGCTCTACTCCTTATCGACCCAAGGCTAATGTTTCCATTGAAGCAGCAAATAAAAACATCAAGAAGATTTTGAGAAAGATGATTCAGAGCTCCAGGAAATGGCATGAAAAGTTGCCTTTCGCATTATTGGGATATCACACCACAATGCGCACGTCAGTAGGAACGACCCCACATCTCTTAGTCTATGGAACTGTGGTTGTGATACCCACATAGGTGGAAATCCCTTCTTTCCGGATCATCGTTGAAGCCGAGATTGATGACACTGAATGGGTCAAGACTCATTTGGAACAACTACCTTAACCAATGAAAAACTAATGCTACGGTCTGCTATGGGCAGTTGTACTTACAAAGAATGGCCCGTGCTTATAACAAGAAAGTACGGCACAAAAATTTTGAAGTGGGACAACTTGTGTTAAGCCGCATTCTTCCTCATCACCAGGAAGACAAAGAAAAATTTGCTCCTAATTAGAAATGCCCGTATTGTGAGCACGTGATTTTGGCTCACCTGAAGTGTTCTATAATTTCGTAAAAACATGAATTTTCTTTTATTATTTGAATTTTTAGGAATTAATTGTTGATTTTGCATTGTTTCTACTTAATTGCGCGTATTTACATTTTTATTTTATTATTATTTGAATTGTTAGGGGTTAACTGCAGGATTTCGTATTTATGTGCATTTTTCCTTATTTAATTACGTGATTTTGTGTTTAGTTGCATCTTTTTGTTATTATTTGAGTCTGTGGAATTAATTATGTGATTTTGTGTTTATTTGCATCTTTCTTTTATTATTTGAATATTTAAAATTTAATTGCATAATTTTATGCTTATTTGCATGTTGCATGTTTTATTCTGCATAATTCAAAATACAAATGGCACAGTTGAATTTACGTTTTAATTTTTGAATGATTAGTTCATATAGAAAATGAGAAAATAACGAAACATGTTTGTTCGTACAATTGCTTAATTTTCTTTAAATTGAGAATATATGAGGTTAATTAGTGTATTTTGTGGAAAATAAATTTATTTTGGTGTTTTCATTTTTTTATTCTGAATATGAAAATGTGTAAAAATATAAAAAGAGAAAATATGTATATAAAGTAGGGCTCATATTGACAACCCCTGGTTTGGGCCATTTCTTGCAAAACATCCAGCCCAAAACCATAAATCCAACCCAATGATCCCAGCACTGTCGAAATCCCAGGTGCCCAAAACGACGTCGTTTGACGTCGTTTGATCTTGATCGTCTATCACCCCTTGATCTAACGGCTCAGATTGAGCCTCCCATTTAACATATAACGCTCTGAATGTATGCATAGCTTCAGAGACCAACATCATCTTCATCGTACCAGTTCAATCGCGGGTGTAACGCCGCCTCCAACCCACCGTAACACCACCTTCCGCCACCGACGAAGTAACTCCAATAACCCCCAAATTTACACCAGATGTCCCTCTTCACCTCCTCATTCTGGATCCAGGCTTGTCCTCCTTCAAATCATGACCAAACTTGTCGAATATTCAAATTAGTGGTTGCCGGCTCTGCCGTGTCCGGCGGCACCACCTCCAAACCTCCCCAATATCATACCCAAGGGTCTCCTCACCTTCTTCTTCCCAAATTGAAATCCAACTCCCCTCAAAACCAACCATAATTATGCGAATTTTAAATCTTAGTTTGATTTAAGACGGGTCAAATTTTCAAGGTGCCAGTGTTCGAATAGGGGTTCAAAATAAGGTTATATGCTTGTTCTTGGCAAGAACAAGCGTGCAACATTATTTGGAGACTCAATTCGAGGCCATTACAAACGATATCCTAAACCGTAAGTTTCTCAATCTATTTCTTTCTTTGTTTTTCTTTCTCTTTGCATAAGAATATGTTTTAATGCATGCTTTTCTGTTATTTCATTTCCAGTACTCTTTTTATTTTGGTGTGAGTTAGGGTTCTTCTACTTAGGCCTCTGATTCTCGAATATTGCAGTCATATGGTTTAGTTCGTACTGGATTGTGTGTTTGTTTCGATTAAATGATCCATGATTGTTGCTGTTAATTTGATTTTAGTTTCAATTCAGTTGGTTTGCTGTTAATTCATAGTTTCTTGTTTAATTATGGCGTTAGGTCATAGTGTTAATTAGAGTTAAAGTCCAATTTTGATTTGTTAGATTGAGTAGTTCAATTTCAGGAATTGTTTGAATATAGTTTGAATTGGCTAACTATGGTTAGTTTTAGACCCAATTAACAGGGTTGGGGTTTAGTTTGATTAGGTTTGAGATTTATGAGTTGAATTAGGGGTAGTATAGGCACTTTAACAAAAAGAATAGTGCAGTAACTAAATTGAAAACCCATAGAACCTTCTAGAAGTGGGTTTTAGTTTGAATTTCAGGAAAATAGTAGTATAACTTGGCCAACAAGGAATGGATTGAGGGATGAACTAAGTAAAAACTGAAAATTAATAAGGAACAAAGGGTGCAAAATTAGTTCAGCAGGGCGGCCCTATGGTTGAGGCTATATAATACATTATTCTTGTCTTTGAAAAAGAGGAAGAAAGAGCTGAAAATATATAGACCTGAGAGAATTTAGAGACCCTTAAAAAACCTAGAAGAGAAAAGGAGAGCTGAGAAACCCCTAAAATCCTAGATGATTGAAAAAAAAGGGATTACTGTTCTATTAAAAATCCTTGGACATTCCTGTGATATTCACTTTGAGTTAATTTTTGAGTACCTGAAATAAAATGAGTTGAATCTGTTGTTGATCAAATCTTGGTTCAATTTTGGTTTGAGTTTGATTGCTGGGTTTGAAGTTGATTTTCAGACTATTTGATTCATTTTCTGGGTTTTATTTATCTGCTTATCCTGTGCTGCTGTTGCCATTGCCTTCCTTACCTCTTTCTTTGTTTTCCATCCAGGTATGCATCATTGAAACTCCCACAGTTTGAAGCTCAGTAAAAAATTGAGCAATGAAAATAAGGGATCTAATGCGTAGATGTTATGGTTTTTTTTCATTTCCTGTGTCCCACACTTCATAAATGACATATGTTCAGCCAAGAATCTGAGTTGATTTGTTGATATCGTTGAATTCTGGACTTGTTAAATATGGCGTTGTTGTTCGTATTGTAATTAAGTGACAATGGACTGTCCTGAATTTATTTTGCTTAGTTAGTATCCTGCTCTTCATAAAACAGCTCTGTACATGGTTGTCTAGGTGTTTACTCATGTGTGAATAGTTCCTGGGTTTTTGATTTTTGTAGTAACAGGTTAACTTGATCGCCTATTTCCACACTCAGTTGTCTTTCTAGAAAACTTAAGATTGTGTTCATGACTATTGACACCTTTTAATTTTGCTTAAGTTTAAAACATGAAATGCGACAAATCAAATTTGGGTGGTGACCGGAAGAACTCGAACTACAGACTTGAATTAAGTTTGGCCTTTGTTTTGTTTCTTTTTGGGCTCATTTTGGGCCCTGCGGGACTATGGCAAGAATGTGCCTCGGAGACTGAGCTCTGATAGGCCTCACGTTGGGCATGGATGATGGTTTCAAATCGTTTGCATAATCGAATTCTCTTTAGTCATAGCAAAAATAGTCACCTCACGAATTAGCGTAGAGATGCTCTAATAATAAATGGAACGAGGTGTCGCACCAAACGGAATCCAAAATCACGCGGCCCCACTTATTGTTTATACTAAAATACTTTGAAAATTTGGCATACACCGTTTAGCGAATTTCACGGTGTTCCCGCAAAGATGATAACACGTATTCATATTAGGCGCGCTAGTTAAACAATTCACCTTCCTAAATTCGGGTGCACATTTATGTGACCCAAATCCAAATTCCAACAAAGTTGAAATGTGTCAAAAACCACGGGTGCATTTATGTGACGTGGTGGTTCAAGGCATGTGTTAATGAAGTTATAATTTTCTTTAAAAATAATAATAATAGTGGTTAGATTAAAAAATGCACATAGGTTCATTATTGTATAAAATCAGATAATTTAAGCCAAATATAACAGTTGAGCGACCGTGCTAGAACCACGCAACGCGGGAATGCTAAATACCTTCTCATGGTTAACAGAATTCCTTACTCGGATTTCTGGTTCGCGGACTATTAAACAGAGTCATCTATGCTCGATTGGAGATTCTAAACAGGGACTTGGGACACCATATATCTCCCAAGTGGCAACTCTGAAATTCTCTTAAATAATTGAATCCCGTTTCAATTGTTCTTTAATTGGAAAAACTCCTTTATCTACGCCCTTCGTCGGGTCGTTGCATCCAAAATGAGGTATGGCAGCTCTGGTGACTCTATCGGGGAAGTATCTAGAATCTTTGGTTCAGGGTTCAAGAATTTGACCTTATTATAATTGTGGTTTTTGGCTTTGTTTATTACCTAATTTTATTACATGTTGGCTTAATGTGCAAAATGATGCTTTTACCGCTTTGAAATTATCTGATCTGTACATATAAACTGCTACGAAACCCTTCTCTTCTCACCTCCGAGGATGTGCTTACTGGTTGAGACTCCCTATTCTGTTAGTGTCATACCTTGAAATAAGAAAGAGGCCGGACAAGTTACTAAGCTGGATGGCCTTTTGGTTCCCGGTACGTAGCCCCCTCCCCGACTTGAGTTGTCCGCTCAGGTACACCGTCTAGAACCTATACCAAGGTTTTTTAACTTAGAATAACTAGACCTCATGCCTGATCCCTAGTAGGAACGTTTATTTGCATCGTGCATTTGACTTAGGGGACTCAACACAGGGGTAGGATCCGTCTTGGACAGGTAACCCGAAATGAAAGACCATCATGATGCATGTTATGTGTTACTTGTGCATTTACATGCTTGGGATTTGCCTTTTGACCGGCTTGCGAATAGGGAAAGAAAATTGAGAGAATAAGTAGCATTAGGGTTGGTTGACATTAGTCATTTGTCTTGTAAAACCGATGCTCAAAAATTGCCGAAATATTGCCGGATTTTTGAAAAAAAAAACTACAAAAAGGAAAAAAAAGGCAAAAACAGAAACAAACAAAATAAAAGGGGGATTTTTAAAGTTTTGATTTTGATAAATTGTTTTGCCCGAACTACGCCGGTTTGATTCTCGTCAGGAGCGAGATACGTAGGCAACCACCACCGGGTCCAACCTCCATTTTGCAAAAATAACTAAAACAAGAAATATAAATGTCTGATTTTATTTAATTTCCCAAAATAAATCGGGTGATGTCATTACTGCCAAGGGATGCTGGACGGCTAACTTTGCACAAACGGCCACCTTTGAGTCTTATTTCTGGCCGGTGAGCGAGCACAACCTTAAAATCTTCCTTCGGAAGTGCTGAAAGGCCGTATTCGCAAAGATGGGCCCTGGTTCTAGAAAATAAATTTCATAAAAGAAACTGTCAGTTTTAATGTTTTGTGGGGTTAAGTAGAGAAAATACTGAGATACTAATTCGCCATAATAAATGTGCAGAATGAGCACGGATCAGTACTTGCCGATAACATTCATGAACAAAATTCCCTTGTAGCTACATATGTGGTGGAATTACTTGGGGGAAGCGGGGCAAAACAAGGTCAACATGCATTTGGGAGGACTCACTGGGTTGCTGAAAATTAATCCGAGAGGAGATATCATAAAGGAATTGATCATATTCTGGGACTCGGCTCACAACGTCTTCCATTTCTCAAATTTTGAACTCACACCGACATTGGAGGAAATAACTGGATATATTGGGACCCCTACGATTCCTTTGAGACACCAATACTTGATTGCGCCAAGAGCCCTCACCGTGCACAAGTTCTTGGACTCCTTAAAAATTAGTATGAAGGTTCACAATCAAGACCTGTCGGCCGATTTTTGTACTCCGCAGTTTATATATTAGAGGTACGGGTATATAGGGGGATTCAATAACCCGGAAAACTATTTTTGTTAGCAAAAGGAACCAATTAAATGGGAGGAGCATAGATGTTTTGCATTCATGGTATTCTTCTTGGGTCTCTTGGTGTTTCCGCCAAAAGATGGAAATATTGACATACAGATAGCAGGGGTCGTCAACACTCTTATAACTCAGGCTAAGAGCACCCTTGGTCCTATGATCTTATCCGAGATTTTCCGTGCTCTCACCGCCTGTAAAGCTGGAGGAGATTTCTTTGAGGGATGTAACCTATTGTTACAAATATGGATGGTTGAGCATTTATGCCACCAGCCTCGGTTCATGAATTATTGATCACCAACAAAGAGCTGCATAGAAGAATTCTACAACAGGTGTGATGGGTTTAGGTTACCTGAGGGTGTCACAGAATAGGTGTCGCATCTCCAGGTTATCACTGCAAATCAGATACAGTGGACATTCGGGTGGCTCCCCCTGGATGAAGTTGTGTATATGCCAGCTACCGAGCCTCATTTCCTTCTGATGGGTCTCCAAAGTATCCAACCCTATGTGCCATACAGAGTGCTAAGGAAATTAGGTAGATGCCAAATGATTCCCAAGGACGAGAATATTAGCTGCCATGCGACTGAGATCAACCCCAATGGTCAATTTCCTGAAGCCGTCGTGCGTCAATTTGGAGCGAATGTCAATATTTGACAGTGGGTACCTGAGTGTGCGATATGTCTAAAGGCGAGGTTGAACCGGGATACATTGCTTGGTATAGAAAAGAAATAGAGCCCGGAAGGCCAGCTAAAAGACCGCATCTCCAAGAATTTATTGAAACATCGCATGAACAATGGGATTGGCTAGCCAAGGAAAATGAGTACAGAGCCACCATAGGAAGATTAGAAAAGCAAGTCAAAGAGCTTCAATTTGAAAATGGTTTCCAAGCCTTAACATATGAAGGAGAAAAGAAAAGATTAACCAACAAAAACGAGGCGTTGCGAGCCCAAATCCAAAAAATGAAAGCAGCCACAGAAAATCCCCCAGAAGCGCGAAGGATGAAAAACTCATAGACAATTTAAGGCGAAAAGTGACCAAATATGGGTTTGACTTGAACAAGGCGGAAGGCGAGCTATCCAGGGTTCGGAAACAATTAGCTAAAAGTGAGGAGGAACGAGGCTGCATCATTGAGCAACTAAAGAAAAACATGACGATGAGGTTGCCAAGTTAAAATGGAAGGTCATCATGGCTGAGAACAGAGTGACCAAGCAAGTCGAGGACCTCAAATCCGAGAGAGAACATTGTTATGCAGCGATAACAAGGTTGGAGATGGATTTGAGGCAATTCTAGGAATTAAACCAGGTAGCCGAGCGAACTCTAGAGGCAAGGGCTGAGCAAATTGGGTGTTTCTTGTAAGAAAAAGGTGTTATTAAGGAAAGAGTACGGGCGATTGCAGACTACATCACCACAAAGTGCAACCATTGCAAGGATATGACAAGATGCATGTTCTTTGCCACTGCCATGACCTTTGTCCGGCAAGTGATGGAAGACCTCCACCACCTCCAAAGGAGTTTAGCAAGCAAGCCAGCGGTAAGGCTGAATGATGCTCTGTGAGGCCCAGGATCACTTGAAGCATTAATGTATTCATAAAGACTGCAATGCCTTTTGTCAAAAATATTTTAAAGTCTATTAGTTTAACCGGGTGTCTGTATTTTCTTTATGCATAGTTAGTTGTTTTTCGAGTCTATAGTTCATTTTTTTATCAAAGCTGGTTAGTTTCTTGTTTAATCTTTTAGCCTTTCGAGTCCTTGTAATTGAAGTCTGTTGTTATAAAAATAGAAACTCTCCCAAGTATTTTATGCTACGCTTTTTACTTGCAAGAACTTCGCTCGGTCTGATTCATGCGGGGACATGATACGTAGACAATCTACATAGGATTCGACCATAATTGAATAGAATAAAAGAGAAAGTGAATGAAATAGTAAAAGGGGAGAGAATAAGGCTAAAACAAAAGGGAGATTTGCAAATAAAAGTTGGGATGATGCAAGCAACCAATGCATGTAGGGACCGACTGTCATTTATGTGCATGCATACCCAATATGCGGCTGCTTATGTGTTAGAACCTAACCATTAACTAGTTTTTTGGTGTTGTTGACCCAGTTTCAAATTAGACAGGTGATTAGTACTCGCGGCATTCTGGCAACCCACTCCTACAACACGCGGTCGAAAAGCAAACAAGTCATGGCCAATCAGGAAGCCGATGTAAGCATTATTGACCACTCGAAGGAAGCAGAGGAAATGGACGTTAATGCTATGAAAGAGGAAATGTATAAGCTTAAGCACCAAATGGTTGAGATGTACCAGGCATGGGTAAGAGGACAGCCTCCCCCAACTTATCCTGCTAATCCAACCTTCATCCCGCCACTAGCCCAAACACCGGACCAGTCTGCCACTAATCCCCCTCCAAGTTTTCATGTCTATTCACAGCATCAGGGTACTACCTCTCAACCACCAGCTCCACTACCCAAAGTCACTCCTCACCCTCCCCCGCCAATCGCTCCCATCTATGTGGCACCTCCGCCTTCTACACTTAATAGGTCATCAAGTGAACCCCTGCTTCAAGCTTATGACCCTCAATACTATACATCAGAACCTGCTTACAAAACCCAGGAACCTCACTCCTATGCTCCCCGTCCTGAAATCCCAACGGGAGTTGATTCACCGATCAAAAATCCTGAGCAGGAAGAGATGCTTAGAAAGGTCTGAAGTCTGGAACAATCGTTCAGGGACATGTGGGGATTAGGTGGCCATGTGAGTGTGGCGTTCAAGGATCTTTGTCTATCCCCAGACGTACAGTTGCCTCCAGGTTTCAAGATGCCTAAATTTGATTTATATGATGGTTATGGCGCTCCGGTCGCGCATATAAAGGGGTTTTGCAGCAAAATGAAGAAAGATAGGGGAAAAGATGAACTGCTAATGGCATACTTCAGCCAGAGTTTAAGTGGGTCGGTGCTGGAGTAGTATACTCGGGAGGATCCCAATCGATGTATACTTGGGATGACCTGGCACAAGCGTTTGCCTGCCACTTTCAATATAATCTCGAGATTTTCTTGGATCGTCTATCTCTGACAAAGTTGGAGAAGAAACACAACGAGAGTTTCAGGGAGTACGGTTTCTGGTGGAGAGAACAAGCAGCTAGAGTTGATCCTCCCATGAAGGAGAGTGAGATGGTTGATTATTTTCTACAGGCTCTTGAACCTATCTATTTCAGACATTTGGTGTCAGCAGTGGGAAAGTCTTTCAACGAAGTGGTCAAGATGGGAAGTATGGTCGAGGAAGGCCTCAAATCCAATAAAATCATGAGCTAATTTGCAATTAAGGCAACTACTCAGGCCATCCAGGGTGGATATGGGGGAACCTTCGGGAAAAAGAAGAAAGAGGAAGTAGTGACAGTGGAGGCGGGAACCTGGTTCAGACCTCAGGCGCCATCTCATTACGCCTAACCCCGTCCTCACCACCAAACATATCCACATGCTCCATACGGCCCACCACAATATTATTATCCACCACAATATTATTATCCACCACAAGAACCTTGTTTCTCAGTCCATCATGCACAAGCATATGCCCAACCTCCCGCTCATGCTGAATGGCGTGCGCCACCCCTTCAAAACACTTACCCAACTCCACAAATCATTACCCACCTCTAAGAGCTTACCAACAGCCCCGAGGCCCGTCTTCCGAGCCAAGTCGGTCTTGAGAAATGAGAGGGTACAGAAGAAGAAGACTTTCACTCCGCTGGGAGAATCTTACACTAGCTTATTCCACAGGCTGCGACAACTAGATATGTTGAGACCAATTGAGGTAAAACTGCCAAATCCTCCCCCTAAGAATTTAGATTATTCAGTCAGCCGTGAATACTGTTCCAGTGCACCCGGGCATGAAATCGAAAAGTGTTGGCATTTAAAGAACACTATACAGGAACTCATTGACTCCTACAAGATTGAGGTTCAGACCCCAGAGGCGCCCAATATTAACCAAAACCCGCTACCGGCCCATCAGTAACCTAACATGATTGAAATTATAGAAAGAAGGGGAGAGTCCAGAAGGCCTTCACAAACTGTAATGATGATCAAAGCCAGCGAGCCAACTGAGGTTGCAAGTAGTAAGAAGCTAGTAACCGGGGTAAAAGGAAAAGGCAGCAAACCTGTCATAGTCCAAGGGAGCTCAACATACGCGGTTGCGCCAGTGCAGGAACATGCAAAGGTAACACTACGTGGGGCAGCCAGAGAACCTGTCGTGGTTGTGGAAGGTGTTCGCATCGAGCCAGTTATTGTAAAACCAGTGATCCGTCCACCAATCATCAACAGCAAAGTCATTCCTTGGAGGTAAGAGCAAGCAGTGGTGATGTACAAGGGGAAAGAGGTTGGAGAGGAAGTGTGTGAGGCACGGGGTTTAACTCGGTCAGGGAGGTACTTTGCCCCAGAATAATTGAGGAAGGGCAGAATTTCTAAAGATAACCAAGAACCAGTGAAGAAAGCTATGTCAGAAGAAGAGACGGAAGAGTTCTCGAAGAAAATGAAAATGCAGGACTACTCCATCATAGAGCAGTTGAGGAAGACACCAGCTTAGATTTCTTTGTTGTCCTTACTAATCCACTCAGATGAACATCCCGAGGCATTGATGAAGATTTTGAATGAGGCCCATGTCCCAGAAAAGATAACGGTGCACCATTTGGAAAATAGTGCAACGAGATATTCGAGGTAAACCGAGCCACATTCTCTGACGATAAATTTTTTGTAGAGGGCACTGAGCACAACCGGGCTCTTTATCTGACCGTGAAATGTGAAGATCTTGTGGTCACCCGAGTTTTGGCCGACAACAGGTCTAGTGCAAACATTTGTCCACTATCCACATTGACCAAGTTGAAGTTGAAAAATGAAAGAGTTCACAAGAATAACATTTGTGTTTGAGGTTTCGATGGCGGAGGCAAAGACACCTAGGGGATATAGTGTTGGAAGTGGCTATAGGGCCCGTTGAGTTCAACATGGAATTCCAAGTGCTGGATGTAGCAGTCTCCTATAACGTGTTGTTGGACAGGCCCTGGATTCATGCAACCAAGGCAATGCCATCTAATCTGCATCAGATGGTCAAATTTGAATGGGACAGGCAAGAGATTGTGGTGCATGGTGAAGACAATCAGTGTACTTCAGGAGACACGATCGTGCCTTTTATTAAATTTGAGGACTGAAAAGGGCCGTGGGTCTACCAGCTGTTTGATATGGTGTAAGTACAGAAAATCCCAGAAGGTGAGGTTGTCGCAACCCCAAAGATAACAAGCGTGTCCGTCATGGTGGCTTCAGAAATATTGAAAAATGGTTTCAAGCCCTGCAAGGGATTGGGGTTTCTTTGTAAGGAATTATGCAACCAGTGTCCCTTCCCAAAAATTTGGACACTTTCAGCCTAGGGTTCAAGCCCACAGCCACCGACATATGGCGAGCCAGGAAGCTGAAGCAGAAGGCTTGTGTTCTCCCAAAACCCATTCCAAGGTTGTCC
The DNA here is from genome assembly GCA_034376525.1 of Nicotiana benthamiana. Lineage (NCBI taxonomy): Eukaryota > Viridiplantae > Streptophyta > Magnoliopsida > Solanales > Solanaceae > Nicotiana > Nicotiana benthamiana. Next base: position 18,114,034 of record CM067341.1, on the reverse strand, counting down.
AAATCATTCGTCAAATCTAGCACTGGCAATGGCCCCAGACCAAAGTTTTTCGGCCCGCTGATCCACGCGGACGGAGATCTTGATAAAGGATTGGAAAGACTATTCAATGAGGTGAACATGGTCGAGGCAGGAGAAGGATCAAGCAGGGCGAATGTGCAGTTTGTGGGAGCATGCGCAAAAATCAATAACTGGGAAGCCACTCCTCTTCCCACTTGGAGGGAGTCATGGTAGTCGGCTTTGATTTTTCTTTCAGTCTAGTTTGGATTAGAGTTAGATGTCAATTCAGTTGTTATTTCTGTCCATTTAGATGTGTAAACTCTATTATCTTTGATCCTAATGAAATACAATTTCCCTTTCAGCAATACTGATAGTTTCCATTTCTCTTTACTTTTCTTTCTTTTTTGTACAGTTATTTTTATGTTGGTTCCCGTGATCTGACATGCATAAGGACTCCTCGGCCCAACCTTCAAAACAGGTCTAGTTCAGAAATAATAATTCAGGAAATAGAACATGAGGACGAACCATGGAATGATGAGGAAGGGGCATGGGATGAGATTAATAAAGAGTTGACCCAATTCGAAGAGAAACCCAAACCAAACCTGAATGATACAGAGGTAGTCAATCTAGGAGGTCCGGATAATGTCAGAGAAATGAAAATAAGTATCCATCTGAAGCCACAACTTCGGGAAGAAATTATTAAAGTGTTGCTTGAGTACAAAGATGTCTTTGCATGGTCCTACGATGACATGCCCGGATTGAGCACTGACTTAGTAGTCCACAAGTTACCAACCGACCCAGCCTGCCCGCCTGTCAAGCAAAAGTTGAGAAAATTCAAAAGTGATGTGAGTGTGAAAATTTAAGATGAAGTGACCAAGAAGTTCAAGACAAAAGTCATCCAAGTCACACGATATCCCACTTGGTTAGCTAATGTTGTGCCTTGCCGAAGAAGGACGGTAAAACTAGGGTGTGTGTTGATTACCGCGACCTCAACAAAGCAAGTCCAAAAGATAACTTCCCCCTGCCAAACATCGGTATATTGATCGACAATTGCGCAAAACATGAGATCGGGTCATTCGTGGATTGTTACGCAGTATACCACCAGATATTGATGGATGAAGATGATCCGGAGAAACCAACATTCATCACACCGTGGGGAACATACTACTATAGAGTCATGCCTTTTGGTTTGAAAAACACTGGGGAAACATACCTGAGGGCCATGACAACCATGTTTCACGATATGATACATAAGGAAATTGAGGTCTATATGGACGATGTGATAATCAAGTCCAAAAACCAATCCAATCATGTCAAATACCTGAGTAAATTCTTGCCAAGGCTCCGCAGGTATAACCTTAAACTTAACCCGGTGAAATGTGCATTCGGGGTCCCCTTGGGAAAGTTGTTAGGGTTCCAGCTGCCGAGGTATCGAACTAAACCCATCAAAAATCAAAGCTATACAGGAGCTGCCGCTACCAAGGAATAAAATAAAAGTGACGACTCTACTAGGAAGATTGAATTACATCAGTCGGTTCATTGCTCAGCTCACAACCATCTGCGAGCCCATCTTTAAGTTTTTGAAAAAGGATGCTACGGTAAAATGGACGGGAGAGTGACAGGAGGCTTTTGATAAGATAAAGGAATGTTTGTCAAACCCATCGGTATTGGTCCCGCCGGAACCAGGAAGGCCTTTGATCTTATATTTGACGGTCCTGGACAACTCATTTGGGTGCGTATTGGGTCAACATGATGTTACCGGGAGAAAAGAGCAGGCCATGAACTACCTCATCAAGAAATTTACAGCTTGCGAGGTTAAGTATACTCATCTCAAAAGGACATGCTCCGCCTTGACGTGGGTAGCCCAAAATTTAACGCATTACTTTTCATCATATACCACTTATCTCATCTCACGTCTGGACCCATTAAAATACATTTTCCAGAAGCCCATGCCCACGGGAAGGCTCGCAAAGTGGCAAATCTTGCTCACTGAGTTCGACATTGTCTACGTGGCTAGGACTGCTATGAAGGCACAAACATTGGTGGACCATTTAGCAGAGAATCCTATAGATGAAGGATATGAGCCCTTGAACACATATTTCCCGGACGAGGAAGTGATGCACATCAATGCAATGGAACGGGATGAGAAGTCGGGATGGAAATTGTTCTTCGATGGGGCCGCCAACTTGAAAGACCTTGGGATAGGAGTGGTGCTCATTTCTGAAGAAGGGCATCACTACCCAGTCACAGCTCAACTCCGCTTCTATTGCACCAACAACATGGATGAATATGAGGCATGCATATTGGTTTTGAGATTAGCAGCGGACATGGATATCCAAAAAGTCTTGGTCTTGGGAGACTCGGACCTTCTGGTACACCAGATTCAAGGGGAGTGGGAAACAAGAGATTTAAAACTCATACCGTACCGGCAATGCTTGCATGATCTCTGTCAATGATTCTGGTCAGTAGAGTTCAGGCATATCCCTAGAATTCATAATGAGGTCGCTGATGCCCTAGATACTTTGACGTCGATGTTACAGCATCCGGACAAGGCTTACGTTGACCCGATACATATCCAGGTCCATGATCAGCATGCTTACTGCAATATAATGGAAGAAGAAATTGAAGGAGAGCCTTGGTTCCACAACATTAAGGAATATATCAGGAGAGGGGTGTACCCGGTGCAAGCCACGAGTGAGCATATGAGAACAATCCGTCATTTGTCAAGTGGGTTTTTCTTCAGCGAAGGAATATTATATAAAAGAACACTAGATCTCGGTTTGTTAAGATGCGTAGATGTTGGACAGGCGACAACCATCATGAATGAGGTGCATGCTGGCGTCTGCGGGCCACACATGAGCGGATATATTTTGGCAAAGAAGATTCTCCAGGTAGGATATTGTTGGCTTACCATGGAGCAGGACTGTATCAGCTTTGTGCGCAAATGCCACCAATGTCAGGTGCATGGAGACTTAATTCACTCTACGCCGTTTGAATTGCATACGATGTCTGCACCATGGCCTTTTATTGCTTGGGGCATGGACGTCATTGGGGCCATTGAGCCAGCAGCTTCTAACGGGCACAGGTTTATCCTGGTTGCTATTGACTATTTCACCAAATGGGTTGAAGCCAAAACCTTCAAAGTAGTGACCAAGAAGGTCGTGGTCGATTTTGTGCACACAACCATCATTTGTCGGTTCGGGATCCCCAAGACTCTCATAACTGACAATGGGGAAAACCTCAATAGTCACTTAATGAGGGAAGTTTGTCAGCAATTTAAGATCACGCATCGAAATTCTACCCCATACTGCCCCAAAGCAAACAGAGCCGCTGAAGCAACCAATAAAAACAAAAAAAAAGATACTTCGTAAAATGGTGGAAGGATCTAGGCAGTGGCATGAGAAATTGCCTTTTACATTGTAAGGATATCGCACCATTGTCCGTAATTTGTTGGTATATGGCACAAAGGCGGTAATCTCATTTGAAATTGAAATCCCCTCTCTTCGAATCATGGCCGGAGCAGGAATCGACGATGAAGAACGGGTCAAAGCTCGTTTGGAACAATTGAGCCTGATTAATGAGAAAAGATTGGCGGTAGTCTGTCGCGACCAGTTGTATCAATATAGAATGGCCAGGGCATATAATAAGAAAGTGTGCCCCAGAAAGTTCGAAGTAGGTCAACTGGTATTAAAGCATCTACCCTCACCAGGCCGAGGCAAAAGGCAAGTTTGCTCCAAACTGGCAAGGACCATTCATCGTATCAAGAGTGTTGTCCAATGGAGCATTGTATCTGACGGATGTGGAAGGAAAATATGTGGAAATGGCTATCAGTTCGTACGTTGTCAAAAGATATTATGTATAAGTTTCATTTAGATCATTATCTATGCTCAACACTTGTTGTACTTGGCATATTTTGAAAATTGGAATGAGGAAGGCATTTTATTTTTTTTATCTAAACACTCTATCATTTGCTAAACTCTTTGATCTTTAGTTATTTTCTCTTCATACCCCTCTTTCGGAGACAGTAATCAGTAACAAAAATCGGAAGCGCAAGTGTGAGAAGGTAGTAAAAGGAAAAGAAAGAAAAATGGAAATGAAAAGCTGAAAAAAAAGCAAAAAAAAATGAAAAGAATGAAAGGAAAAGAAAAAGTTTAAGAAGGAAAAACAAGAAAATAAAAGAAAAGAGAAATGAGAAAAGGAAAAGGAAGAAAGGAAAGAAAAGGGAGAAAAGAAAAAACAAAAAGAGGAGAAGAAAACAAAACAAAAATAAGGAATCGGCATGAAATACATTTGACATGATTCCTTTTAAATGGATACGTAGGCAGCCTCATGGTTCGGTCTCATCAAAATAAAAACCCAAACGTGCCCAAGCAAGAAACTGGGGCAGAAGTCGTGGTCATTGTAAGAATGTGATTCCGAAAGTTGTAATCCTGAATCCATCTAAATTTTTTGAGCCTTGGATATCCTTTCTTTCTAACCCTATCCAAAAGCCCACGTTACAGTCCAAAGAAAGACCTTCCGATCAGTCTTCAAAAGATGCCAAGTTGAGCAAGTAGAGGGGATTCATGTCAGGGACAACACTCCGAGCCAGACGAGAGAGAGAATAAAATGAGAGAGTCTTATTGGTGAAAACCCTCAAGGGCACCATAAGGCAATGCGAGTCTGAGAGAAAATAAAATGAGAGAGTCTTATCAGTGAAAACCTTCACAGGCACTGTGAGGCGAAGGTAAGGTAAAAGCAGAACTCTGAAAGGGGCTATTGGTGGATGAACACTGCAGGACAAGCCAAGTTAGGGTTTGGTTGAAAAGAGGATTGGGTTGGAAGGGTCAAAACAACAAAAGCACATCAACAGAAGGTCGGTCATCGAAACGGATTGGGTCGAGTAAGCCAAAGTACATGTCATGATCGCAAAAATCAGCAGTTCCTCTTCAGATTAGTCTTCTTTCTTGTCTTTTTGATAGTCAGCAAGTCTGGAATTCCTAATCTTAAGTACCGTTCGGAGTCTTTGCATTTCATTTCTTTGGAGTCTAAAATCTTTTGTTTAAGCAAACGAAAGGAATTTCAAAGCCGATTATCAACTCCCAAAGGGACAAACCGTATGACGCCTAAAGGCGTAACAAAGATAACAAGTGCGGAACAACAAAAGGAAGGATTCATAAAAACTGCAATTGATGGAGGAGACAAGAGTCGGCAAAGTGAAGGAGTATCACATGGAAAAAAGGGCGTACAAAGTAGTACCACAAAGGTTCTGGGGTCAGCCGAGCATCATACACCGACCGGGCTATCTCAGATAGGGCGTAAAGTTGGCACAACACAAAGACGGGAAAGGTCACGAGGTCGCAAGGTTTGACTGAGCATAATACATCAGTCATCAGGAAAGACATAAAGAATTCCGGTGAAGGATCAAGAGTATAACGCAAGGTGAGGAGTGAAGTGAGGGAGTAAAGATCAAGAGTCAGTCAAGCGTCACAAATGGACTGGTTAATTTTAGGGAAAGAGGTAAGGATTTCTGGCGAAGGCTTGGAAACGTAACACTAAGATGAGTAACAAAGCAAAGCCACGAGGATCAGAGGATCAGCCAAGTATAACATCCTAACTCAGCAATCGTCCGAGAGGGGTATAAGGATTTTAGCAAAATAGGCAAAAGCACAACACAAAGGCGGAAAAGGGCCGTGAGAGTTGACCCAACGTGATATAACAACTCATCAATCATCGGAAAGAGGCATAAAGAATTATGGAAAAGGCTCAGAAGTGCAACGCAAAGTGGAGAGCAAAGTAAAGATACAAAGGGTAATGGTAAACCAAATATCAGAGACATATCGGCTGATTTCAAGAAAGGGGGCAAAGATTTTGACAAAGGAATGTAAAGGTAACACAAAGATGAAGAACGAAGCAAAGCTGCAAGGATTGGAGGTTTGAATGAAGAATGATACATCAAACACATCAATCATGGGGGAGGACATAAAGAATTTCGGCCAGAGGTTAGTACGTGACACAATGATGGGCGGGCAAAATAAAGCCTAGAGGTCTCGATTGGTCAGTTGAGCAGTTCGAGCAACTCAGTATGGGCAAAGGAACACAGGAAAACACGACAACGGGATGCTGTCTTCAATAAGAAGGCTGCGAGCCAACCACCACTTTTCAAACTAACTAGTTTTCTTTGATTGACACAGGGGTAGAAAATTCCGGAAGAGCCTAAGGGAGGCCATCCACAGGGGAAAGAAGGCACACGGCAGGTATGATCAAAATCTTAGGGCCCACCAGGAAGTGGGACTCAGTTAAAACTCAAAAGGGACGTAGTCCGTCATAAACACCCTCCCCAGCAAAGAGCACAAGGGGACAAATTTTGGAGAGTTAAAAGAAGCATGGAAGTTGAGATGGAACATACTTTGGAACTCAGACAGGTACGGGTAACATGGTCAAGAACCAACACCTTCCCTAGTAAGAGTCGCAGAAATCCTCTTGGACAATAATCACTAGCAGAAACAACTGCCAATTAGAATTGACATTTAAGTTGCAATCCTCAAGACCCTCCTGGAAAATGGGACTTATTTAAAGGTTAGAGATAATCATGGATAGCAAAGGGCATAAAATGACTTGTATGTTGAAGTGGGATTCAGTTAAGAGATTTCAGGACCCTCCTGAAAAATGGGACTTAGCTTAGGACACAAACAGTCGGGTGGCATGGTCAAACCCAAATACTTCCACAACCAAAGTCAATAAGAGTCATCAAGACCCTCCTGAAAAATGGGACTTAGAATAGGTATTTCCCCAACCAGAGTCAATAAGAGTCATCAGTACCCTCCTGAAAAATGAGACTTAGATTAGATGCTTCCCCAGCAAGAGTCAACAAGAGTTGTCAGAACCCCCTAGATAAGGGGACATAGCCCTAAATACTAACCCCCAGCAGACATATCTCGTCATCTAATTAAGAGTTTTCAGGACCCGCTTGGAAATAGGAAGAAGTTTCAATCATCAGTCACCAGCAGATCCCCAGCAGATATAACTCATAACAAGGCATAGTGGAACATAATACCTTTTAAGAAACATCACATAGTCTTAAAGTTGTCATCTGTTAAGAATTGTCAGGACCCTCATGGATAACGAGACTTAGCTTAGGTTTAGAGATATTTGATAAAGGGATTTGATTAACACTCACGGATCCGCCTAGCATCAAACTGGGGCAGGAAGAATTTGTGTATGTGTTTGTTTTGTTGTGATTAGGATTACAGGCAGCAGTATGAGGGAATATTTTTTAAAATTCAAGTTTTAGCAATCAGGTGCCCACCTGTAGAACAAGGGAATATTTTTCAAAATTTTAATTTTTCAAACTTTCAAATTTAGCAATCAGGCGCCCACCTGTAAAATAAGGGAATATTTTTCAAAATTTCAAGTGTTTGTAATCATGTGCCTACCTGGAGAACAGGAGAACATTTTTCAAAATTTCAAGTTTTAGTAATTAGGCGCCCACCTGTAGAACAAGGGAATTTTTTTCAAAATGTTAGGTTTTGTCAATCAGGCGCCCACCTATAGAACAAGAGAATATTTTTCAAAATTTTAATTCAAAATTTCAAGTTTTAGCAATCAGGAGACCACCTGTAAAGCAAGGGAATATTTTTCAAACTTTCAAGTTTTTGTAAAATTTCAAGTTTTTATAATCGGGTGCTCACCTGTAGAACAAGGGAATGTTATTCAAAATTCAAGTCTTGAAAATCAGGCGCCCACCTGGAGAACAAGGGAATATTTTTTCAAATTTTTAGTTTTAGTAATGAGGCGCCCACCTGGAGAGCAAGGGAATATTTTTCGAAATTCAAGTTTTAGCGATCAGGCGCCCACATGTAGAACAAGGGAATATTTTTCAAAATTTTAATTTTTTCAAAATTTTAAGTTTTAGCAATCAGGCGCCCACCTGTAAAAGAAGGTAATATTTTTCAAAGTTTCAAGTTTTTGTAATCAGGCGCCACCTTGAGAACAAGGGATATTTTTTAAATTTCAATGTTGTGGTAATCAGGTGCCCACCTGGAAAACAATGAAATATATTTTAAATTTTCAAATTTTGGTAATCAGGCGCCCACCTGTAGAACAAGGGAATATTTTTCAAACTTCAAGTTTTGGTAATCAGGCGCCCACCTGGAGAACAAGGGAATATTTTTTAAAATTTAAAGTTTTAGTAATCAGACGCCCACTAGTAGAATAAGGGAATATTTTATAAAATTTCAACTTTTAGTAATCAGGTGTCCACCTGTAGAACAAGGGAATATTTTTCAAAATTTCAAGTTTTAGTAATCAGGCGCTCACCTGTAGAACAAGGGAATATTTTCAAAATTTTTTGTTTTGGTAATCAGGCGCCCACCTAGAGAACAAGGGAATATTTTTCAAAATTTAAAGTTTTATTAATCAGGCGCCCACGTGTAGAACAAGGTAATATTTTTAAAATTTCAAGTTTTATAATCAGGCATCCACCTGTTGAATAAGGGAATATTTTTAAAATTTTCAAGTTTTTGTAATCAGGCGTCCACCTGTAGAACAATGGAATATTTTCAAAATTTCAAGTCTTGGTAATGAGGTGCCCACCTGTAGAACAAGAGAATATTTTTTTGAATTTCTAATTGGCAATCAGGCGCCCACCTGTAGAACAAGGGAATCTTTTTCAAAATTTCAAGTTGTGGCGATCAGGCGCTCACCTGTACAACAAGGGAATATTTTTCAAATTCAAGTTTTGGAAATCAGGCTCCCACCTGGAGAATAAGGGAATATTTTCAAAATTTTTAGTTTTGGTAATCAGGCGCCCACCTGGAGACCAAGGGAATATTTTTCAAAATTTAAAGTTTTAGTAATCAGGCGTCCACCTATAGAACAAGGGAATATTTTTCAAAATTTCAAGTCTTAGTAATCAGGCGCCCACCTGTAGAACAAGGGAATATTTTTCAAAATTACAAGTTTTGATAATCAGGTTCCCACCTGTAGAACAAGGGAATATTTTTAAAATTACAAGTTTTGATAATCAGGTTCCCACCTGTAGAACAAGGGAATTTTTCAAAATTTCAAGTTTTGGAATTCAGGTGCCCACCTATAGAACAAGGGAATATTTTTAAAAATTTAAGCTTTGGCAATCAGGCGCCCACCTGTAGAACAAGGGAATATTTTACAAATTCAAATTTTGGCAACCAGGCGCCCACCTGTAGAACAAGGGAATACTTTTCAAAATTTCAGGCTTTGACAATCAGGCACCCACCTGGAGAACAAGGGCATATCCTTCAGAAGTCAAGTCTTGGCGATCAGGCGCCCACCTGTAGAACAAGGAATATCTTTCAAATTGCAAGTTCTAGTAGTCAGGTGCCCACCTGTAGAATGAGTGAATACTTTCAACAGAATGCATGTCAAGTCCAACAATTCGGCATCAGACATGAAGGAAGAAAAGGCAAGCAGTCAGTGAGGCCACAAGGAGTTCGCAGAAAGAAATACAAGGCAATAAAGCAATAAGGATCAAGATTAAAGAAGTATATAGGCTTTTCTTTGTAATTCGTAGCTTATAGCTTAGTCTAGTTTTCTTTTCATTTTCATAAGGTTTAATAAGGAGTTCAGCAGGCAGTAACAGCAGCATCAACAGTGCAATCACAGCTTCTGGTAGTCACAGCTACCAAACACTCCAGAACTACACTGACCTGATTCCTCTGCAGCCGAGGATATGTAGGCAACCTTTGAAGCAGGGTTCGGTCAGAAAGCTTTCAAAACACTTCTCATGGAATGCAAAACAGGCAAAAATCTCTTAGTTGCTCACTTATCTTTGCCCGAAAACCCTTCGTGTCTCCTACCAAAGAGGGGCAGCTGTGAGCATGTGATTTTTGCCTCACCTGAAGTGTTCCTATAAATTCGTTAAACTAGGATTTTTCTTTTATTATTTGAATTTTTAGGAATTAATTGTTGATTTTGCATTTTTTAGAAATTAATTACGCATATTTACATTTTTCTTTTATTATTATTTATTGCTAGGGGTTAACTATATGATTTTGTGTTTATTTGCATTTTGCCTCATTTAATTATGTGATTTTGTGTATAGTTGCATCTTTCTTTTATGATTTGAATGTTAGAGAATTAATTATGTGATTTTGTGTTTATTTGTATTTTTCTTTTATTATTTGAATATTTAGAATTTAATTGCATGATTTTATGCTTATTTGCATGTTGCATGTTTTAATCTGCATAATTCAAAATATAAATGGCACGCTTGCATTTAGGATTTAATTTTTGCATGATTAGTTAACATTGAAAATGAGAAAATAACAAAATATGTTTATTCGTACAACTGCTTAATTTTATTTTAAATTGAGAATGTAGGAGGTTAATTAGTGCATTTTGTGGAAAATAAATCTATTTTGGTATTTTTATTTTTTTTATTTTGAATATGAAAATGTGTAAAAATATATAAAAAGAGAAAATATGTATATAAAGAAGGGCTCTTATTGACAACCCTTGATTTGGGCCATTTCTTGCAAAACATTTAGCCCAAAACCATAAATCCAACCCAATGATCCCTGCCCAGTCCAAACCCTAGGTGCCCAAAACGATGTCGTTTGACGTCGTTTGATCTTGATCGTCTATCACCCCTTGATCCAATGGCTCAGATTGAGCTTCCTATTTTACATATAACGGTCTCAACGTATGCATAGCTTCAGAGACCAAAATCATCTTCATCGTTCTAGTTCAACCGCCGGTGTAACGCGGCCTCCAACCCACCGTAACACCACCGTCCGCCACCAGCCGGAAATCGCTGCCGCCGGCGACGTAACTCCAGTAACCCCAATATTTACACCAGACGTCTCTCTTCAACTCCTCATTCTGGATAAAGGCTTGTCCTCCTTCGAATCTTGACCAAACTTGTCGAATATTCAAATTAGTGTCCGGCGACGCCACCTCCAAACCTCCCCAATATCATACCCAAGGGTCTCATCACCTTCTTCTTCCCAAATCCAAAACCAACCCCCCTCAAAATCAACCATAATTATGCGACTTTTAGATCTTAGGTTTTTTTCAAGACATGTCGAATTTTCAAGGTGCCAGTGTTCGAATAGGGGTTCCAAATAAGGTTATATGCTTGTTCTTGGCAAGAACAAGAATCCAACATTATTTGGAGACTTAATTCGAGGTCAGTCTAAACGATATCCTAAACCGTATGTTTCACAATCTTTTTCTTTGTTTGTTTTTCTTTCTCTTTGCATAAGAATATGTTTTAATGCATGTTTTTCTGTTCTTTTTTTATTTCCAGAATTTTTTTTACTTAGGTGTGAGTTAGGGTTCTTCGACTTAGGCCTCTGATTCTCGAATATTGCAGTCATATGGTTTAGTTCGTTCGATTGTGTGTTTGTTTCGATTAAATGATCCATAATTGTCGCTGTTAATTTGATTTTAGTTTCAATTCAGTTGGTTTGCTGTTAATTGATAGTTTCCTGTTTACTTATGGCCTTAAGGTATAGTGTTAATTAGAGTTATAGGTCAATTTTGATTTGTTAGATTGAGTAGTTCAATTTCAGGAATTGTTTGAATATAATTTAAATAGGCTAACTATGGTTAGTTTTTGACCCAATTAATAGGGCTGGTGGTTAGTTTGACTAGGTTTGAGATTCATGAGTTGAATTCGGGGAAGTATAGGTAGTTTAACAAAAAAATAGTGCACTAACTAAATTGGAACCCCCTAGAACCTTCTAGAAGTGGGTTAGTTTGAATTTCAGGAAGATAGTAGTATAACTTGGCCAATAAGACATGGATTGAGGGATGAACTAAGTAAAAACTGAAAATTAGTGAGGGACTAAGGGTGCAAAATTAGTTCAGCAGGGCTGCCCTATGGTTGAGGCTATATAATACAATATTCTTGTCTTTGAAAAAGTGGAAGAAAGAGTTGAAAATATACAGACCTGAGAGAATTTAGAGACACTTAGAAAACCTGGAAAAGAAAAAGAGAGATGAGAAACCCCTGAAGCCTAGACGACTGAAAAACAAATAAGGATTACTGTTCTATTAAAAATTCTTGGACATTCATGTGATATTCATTTTGAGTTAACTTTTGGGTACCTGAAATAAAATGAGTTGAATCAGTTGTTGATCAAGTCTTGGTTCAATTTGGTTTGAGTTTGATTTTGGGTTTGAAGTTGATTTTCAGACTGTTTGATTCACTTTCTAGGTTTTATTTATCTGTTAATCCTATGCTGCTGTTACCACTGCCTTCCTTACCTCTTCCTTTGTTTTCCATCGAGGTACGCATCATTGAAACTCACACAGTTTGAAGCTCAGTAAAAAATTGAGCAATGAAAATAAGGGATCTAATGCGTAGATGTTATGGTTTTTTTTCATTTCCTGTGTCCCACACTTCATAAATGACATATGTTCAGCCAAGAATCTGAGTTGATTTGTTGATATCGTTGAATTCTGGACTTGTTAAATATGGCGTTGTTGTTCGTATTGTAATTAAGTGACAATGGACTGTCCTGAATTTATTTTGCTTAGTTAGTATCCTGCTCTTCATAAAACAGCTCTGTACATGGTTGTCTAGGTGTTTACTCATGTGTGAATAGTTCCTGGGTTTTTGATTTTTGTAGTAACAGGTTAACTTGATCGCCTATTTCCACACTCAGTTGTCTTTCTAGAAAACTTAAGATTGTGTTCATGACTATTGACACCTTTTAATTTTGCTTAAGTTTAAAACATGAAATGCGACAAATCAAATTTGGGTGGTGACCGGAAGAACTCGAACTACAGACTTGAATTAAGTTTGGCCTTTGTTTTGTTTCTTTTTGGGCTCATTTTGGGCCCTGCGGGACTATGGCAAGAATGTGCCTCGGAGACTGAGCTCTGATAGGCCTCACGTTGGGCATGGATGATGGTTTCAAATCGTTTGCATAATCGAATTCTCTTTAGTCATAGCAAAAATAGTCACCTCACGAATTAGCGTAGAGATGCTCTAATAATAAATGGAACGAGGTGTCGCACCAAACGGAATCCAAAATCACGCGGCCCCACTTATTGTTTATACTAAAATACTTTGAAAATTTGGCATACACCGTTTAGCGAATTTCACGGTGTTCCCGCAAAGATGATAACACGTATTCATATTAGGCGCGCTAGTTAAACAAGTCACCTTCCTAAATTCGGGTGCACATTTATGTGACCCAAATCCAAATTCCAACAAAGTTGAAATGTGTCAAAAACCACAGGTGCATTTATGTGACGTGGTGGTTCAAGGCATGTGTTAATGAAGTTATAATTTTCTTTAAAAATAATAATAATAATAGTGGTTAGATTAAAAAATGCACATAGGTTCATTATTGTATAAAATCAGATAATTTAAGCCAAATATAACAGTTGAGCGACCGTGCTAGAACCACGCAACGCGGGAATGCTAAATACCTTCTCATGGTTAACAGAATTCCTTACTCGGATTTCTGGTTCGCGGACTATTAAACAGAGTCATCTATGCTCGATTGGAGATTCTAAACAGGGACTTGGGACACCATATATCTCCCAAGTGGCAACTCTGAAATTCTCTTAAATAATTGAATCCCGTTTCAATTGTTCTTTAATTGGAAAAACTCCTTTATCTACGCCCTTCGTCGGGTCGTTGCATCCAAAATGAGGTATGGCAGCTCTGGTGACTCTATCGGGGAAGTATCTAGAATCTTTGGTTCAGGGTTCAAGAATTTGACCTTATTATAATTGTGGTTTTTGGCTTTGTTTATTACCTAATTTTATTACATGTTGGCTTAATGTGCAAAATGATGCTTTTACCGCTTTGAAATTATCTGATCTGTACATATAAACTGCTACGAAACCCTTCTCTTCTCACCTCCGAGGATGTGCTTACTGGTTGAGACTCCCTATTCTGTTAGTGTCATACCTTGAAATAAGAAAGAGGCCGGACAAGTTACTAAGCTGGATGGCCTTTTGGTTCCCGGTACGTAGCCCCCTCCCCGACTTGAGTTGTCCGCTCAGGTACACCGTCTAGAACCTATACCAAGGTTTTTTAACTTAGAATAACTAGACCTCATGCCTGATCCCTAGTAGGAACGTTTATTTGCATCGTGCATTTGACTTAGGGGACTCAACACAGGGGTAGGATCCGTCTAGGACAGGTAACCCGAAATGAAAGACCATCATGATGCATGTTATGTGTTACTTGTGCATTTACATGCTTGGGATTTGCCTTTTGACCGGCTTGCGAATAGGGAAAGAAAATTGAGAGAATAAGTAGCATTAGGGTTGGTTGACATTAGTCATTTGTCTTGTAAAACCGATGCTCAAAAATTGCCGAAATATTGCCGGATTTTTTTAAATAAAAACTACAAAAAGGAAAAAAAAGGCAAAAACAGAAACAAACAAAATAAAAGGGGGATTTTTAAAGTTTTGATTTTGATAAATTGTTTTGCCCGAACTACGCCGGTTTGATTCTCGTCAGGAGCGAGATACGTAGGCAACCACCACCGGGTCCAACCTCCATTTTGCAAAAATAACTAAAACAAGAAATATAAATGTCTGATTTTATTTAATTTCCCAAAATAAATCGGGTGATGTCATTACTGCCAAGGGATGCTGGACGGCTAACTTTGCACAAACGGCCACCTTTGAGTCTTATTTCTGGCCGGTGAGCGAGCACAACCTTAAAATCTTCCTTCGGAAGTGCTGAAAGGCCGTATTCGCAAAGATGGGCCCTGGTTCTAGAAAATAAATTTCATAAAAGAAACTGTCAGTTTTAATGTTTTGTGGGGTTAAGTAGAGAAAATACTGAGATACTAATTCGCCATAATAAATGTGCAGAATGAGCACGGATCAGTACTTGCCGATAACATTCATGAACAAAATTCCCTTGTAGCTACATATGTGGTGGAATTACTTGGGGGAAGCGGGGCAAAACAAGGTCAACATGCATTTGGGAGGACTCACTGGGTTGCTGAAAATTAATCCGAGAGGAGATATCATAAAGGAATTGATCATATTCTGGGACTCGGCTCACAACGTCTTCCATTTCTCAAATTTTGAACTCACACCGACATTGGAGGAAATAACTGGATATATTGGGACCCCTACGATTCCTTTGAGACACCAATACTTGATTGCGCCAAGAGCCCTCACCGTGCACAAGTTCTTGGACTCCTTAAAAATTAGTATGAAGGTTCACAATCAAGACCTGTCGGCCGATTTTTGTACTCCGCAGTTTATATATTAGAGGTACGGGTTTTAATCTGCATAATTCAAAATATAAATGGCACGCTTGCATTTAGGATTTAATTTTTGCATGATTAGTTAACATTGAAAATGAGAAAATAACAAAATATGTTTATTCGTACAACTGCTTAATTTTATTTTAAATTGAGAATGTAGGAGGTTAATTAGTGCATTTTGTGGAAAATAAATCTATTTTGGTATTTTTATTTTTTTTATTTTGAATATGAAAATGTGTAAAAATATATAAAAAGAGAAAATATGTATATAAAGAAGGGCTCTTATTGACAACCCTTGATTTGGGCCATTTCTTGCAAAACATTTAGCCCAAAACCATAAATCCAACCCAATGATCCCTGCCCAGTCCAAACCCTAGGTGCCCAAAACGATGTCGTTTGACGTCGTTTGATCTTGATCGTCTATCACCCCTTGATCCAATGGCTCAGATTGAGCTTCCTATTTTACATATAACGGTCTCAACGTATGCATAGCTTCAGAGACCAAAATCATCTTCATCGTTCTAGTTCAACCGCCGGTGTAACGCGGCCTCCAACCCACCGTAACACCACCGTCCGCCACCAGCCGGAAATCGCTGCCGCCGGCGACGTAACTCCAGTAACCCCAATATTTACACCAGACGTCTCTCTTCAACTCCTCATTCTGGATAAAGGCTTGTCCTCCTTCGAATCTTGACCAAACTTGTCGAATATTCAAATTAGTGTCCGGCGACGCCACCTCCAAACCTCCCCAATATCATACCCAAGGGTCTCATCACCTTCTTCTTCCCAAATCCAAAACCAACCCCCCTCAAAATCAACCATAATTATGCGACTTTTAGATCTTAGGTTTTTTTCAAGACATGTCGAATTTTCAAGGTGCCAGTGTTCGAATAGGGGTTCCAAATAAGGTTATATGCTTGTTCTTGGCAAGAACAAGAATCCAACATTATTTGGAGACTTAATTCGAGGTCAGTCTAAACGATATCCTAAACCGTATGTTTCACAATCTTTTTCTTTGTTTGTTTTTCTTTCTCTTTGCATAAGAATATGTTTTAATGCATGTTTTTCTGTTCTTTTTTTATTTCCAGAATTTTTTTTACTTAGGTGTGAGTTAGGGTTCTTCGACTTAGGCCTCTGATTCTCGAATATTGCAGTCATATGGTTTAGTTCGTTCGATTGTGTGTTTGTTTCGATTAAATGATCCATAATTGTCGCTGTTAATTTGATTTTAGTTTCAGTTCAGTTGGTTTGCTGTTAATTGATAGTTTCCTGTTTACTTATGGCCTTAAGGTATAGTGTTAATTAGAGTTATAGGTCAATTTTGATTTGTTAGATTGAGTAGTTCAATTTCAGGAATTGTTTGAATATAATTTAAATAGGCTAACTATGGTTAGTTTTTGACCCAATTAATAGGGCTGGTGGTTAGTTTGACTAGGTTTGAGATTCATGAGTTGAATTCGGGGAAGTATAGGTAGTTTAACAAAAAAATAGTGCACTAACTAAATTGGAACCCCCTAGAACCTTCTAGAAGTGGGTTAGTTTGAATTTCAGGAAGATAGTAGTATAACTTGGCCAATAAGACATGGATTGAGGGATGAACTAAGTAAAAACTGAAAATTAGTGAGGGACTAAGGGTGCAAAATTAGTTCAGCAGGGCTGCCCTATGGTTGAGGCTATATAATACAATATTCTTGTCTTTGAAAAAGTGGAAGAAAGAGTTGAAAATATACAGACCTGAGAGAATTTAGAGACACTTAGAAAACCTGGAAAAGAAAAAGAGAGATGAGAAACCCCTGAAGCCTAGACGACTGAAAAACAAATAAGGATTACTGTTCTATTAAAAATTCTTGGACATTCATGTGATATTCATTTTGAGTTAACTTTTGGGTACCTGAAATAAAATGAGTTGAATCAGTTGTTGATCAAGTCTTGGTTCAATTTGGTTTGAGTTTGATTTTGGGTTTGAAGTTGATTTTCAGACTGTTTGATTCACTTTCTAGGTTTTATTTATCTGTTAATCCTATGCTGCTGTTACCACTGCCTTCCTTACATCTTCCTTTGTTTTCCATCGAGGTACGCATCATTGAAACTCACACAGTTTGAAGCTCAGTCAAAAATTGAGCAATGAGAATATGGGATTTAATGTGTAGATGTTATGGTTTATTTTTTTTCATTTCCTGTATCCCACACTGCATAAATGACATATGTTCAACCAAGAATCTGAGTTGGTTTTGTTGAGATCGTTGAATTATGGACTTGTTAAATATGGTGTTGTTGTTTGTATTGTAATTAAGTGACAATGGACTGTCCTGAATTTATTTGCTTAGTTAGTTTCCTGCTATTCATGAAACAGCTATGTACATGGTTGTCTAGGTGTTTACTCATGTGTGAATAGATCCTGGGTTATTGATTTTTGTAGTAACAAGTTAACTTGGTCGCCTATTTCTTTCCAGAAAACTTAAGATTGTGTTCATGACTATTGACTATTGACACCTTTTAATTTTGTTTAAGTTTAAAACATGAAATTCCATAGATCAAATTTGGGTGGTGACCGGAAGAACTCGAACAAGGGACTTGAATTATGTTTGGCCTTCGTTTTGTTTCTATTTGGGATCATTTTTGGGCCTTGCGAGACTATGGCAAGAATGTACCTCGAAGACTGAGGTCTACTAGGCCTCACGTCGGGCCTGGATGATGGTTTCAAATCATTAGCCCTTTTATATCCCATCAATTTGAACCTTAGCATGATCTCAACCCTTTGACACCTAGATAATCAAATTCTCTTTAGTCATAACAAAAATAGTCTATAGCCTTCACAGATTAGTGTAGAGATGCTCTAATAATAAATGGAACGAGGTGTCGCGCCAAACGGAATCCAAAAATGTGCGGCCCTGCTAATTGTTTATATTAAAATACTTAGAAAATTTGAGATACACCATTTAGCGAATTTCACGGTGTTCCCGCAAAGATGATAATACGTATTAATTTTAGGCGCGCTAGATAGATAATTCACCTTCCTAAATTTGGATGCACATTTATGTGACCCAAATCCAAATCCCAACAAAGTTGAAATGTGTCAAAAACCACGGGTGCATTTATTTGACGTGGTTCAAGGCATGTTTTAATGACGTTACAATTTTATTTAAAAATAATAATAGAAGCGGTTAGATTAAAAAAATGCACATAGGTTCAAGATTGTACAAAATCAGATAATTTAAGCCAAATATAATAGTTGAGCGACCATGGTAGAATCACGGAACCCGGGAATGCCTAACACCTTCTCCCGGGTTAACAGAATTCCTTACTCGGATTTCTGGTTCGAGGACTATTAGACAGAGTCATTCTCTCCTCAATTCGGGATTCTAAACGTTGACTTGGGACACCATATATCTCCCAAGTGGCGACTGTGAAATTCTCTTAAATAATTGAATCTCGTTTCTATTGTCCTTTAATTGAAAAAACTCCCTTATCTACGTCCTTCGCAGGGACGTAGCATCCAAAAGGAGGTATGAATGCAGACGCAGTAAAAAAGGTACTATGTCTAGGATTTCTACAGCAATGACTTTGTTCAATTGAGATGACGAAGGCTTTCATTCTTACTATTCAAACATTATCAACCCTTTGCAAACCCTTTGAGCCGGTTATTCTTCTTTGATTATCCTTTTTGGAACCAGAAAGTGTTATTGAAAAATGAAATGAACAAAAGAAAAAATAGAGAGAAAAAAAAAAGAAAAGAAAGACAAGACAAAAAAAGGGGAAAGATGAAAAAAAACTAAGAAAATAAGAAAGAGAAAGAAAAAAAGCAACAAAAAACAAAATAGAAAAACAAAACAATAAAAGAAAACCAAAGACAAAGTTGCATGAACTACGTCTGACTTGATTCTGAAAGGGTACATAGGCCGCCTTTCTCTAGGGTTCAGTCACATCAAAACAAAAATTCCAAGTCCCCTAAGAAAGTGAAACTGGGAAGATGATATAATGGCTCGGCAAGGAGTCCACCAAGATGGTTCCAAAGTTGTAATTCCATCCAGATTCTTTTTACCCAAACCTTGTTCATGTCCTTCTGATCAAATGGAAAAGGCAGTGGAATTGGAAAACACAATAATTGGAATCAGGTACAGTCAAATTGATAGAAATAAAATGAGAGAGTCTCATCGGTGAAAACCTACGGGCACCATAAAGGTGACGGTGAGTAGAGAAACTGAAAATGAGAGAGTCTGTTTAGTGAAAACTCGTAAACGGCACTAACGGGCGATGGTGAGAAGAGAAATAAGAGAGGTCGATTGACGAAAACCAGCAAAGGGCGCCGTCAGTCAAAAATAAAACATTTCCCGCCAATAATAGAGTCCCAGCAAGGTTCCTTGGTTTGGAACACGGGTCAATGAGTTATGAGAAGACGGAAAAGTTAGTGTGGGTCGGGCACCCAGTCCAAGAAGCATGTCATGTCTATTCAAAGCCTGCATACACCCCAGATAAGTCCTTCTTCCTTCCCGAAAGGGACACTTCTTTTTAACCTCATTCCCTTGACTTTTGATTACTTTTTCTTTGAATCCCTTTCGGTCTTACTTTGTTCTCGAAACTAAGAAAAGGTTGAAAGACTAGCTTTATAGGGTTTTTTCCTGAAAAAAAACTGAAGAAAGGTACCCAGCCTCAGCGGGTGCACCAAGCCGATCTCGACTAGCCATGACAGCTGATGTTTTGAAATCAAAATTATTGAAAAGGACAAGGTATCCAAGGACAAAGGTCCAAAAGGTAGAATAAAGTGAAAAGGTCAAAGCCCCACGCAGGCAAGCCTTCATAAGAAATTCTAAAAAGCCGAGTTCCTCAGTTTTAGGAGAGAGATCAATCTCCAGAAAAGCCAGCAAACAGCGGAGGTTCTCACCCAAAGTTGGTCCAAGATCAGTGATCAAACAATGAAGGCCACAAAACCAACCACCGTTCCGAACTAAAAATTGTTTCTGTTTGAAAATTTGAAACATGTGTAATCCGAAGCAACCGTGGAAGGAGCAGGTGCAACCAAAAGGGAAATGCGCAGGAGCTAGGAACAACTTCGCAACAATAATCAACCCAAAAGGGAAGTTTCCTCCAAATTCTTTCCTGCATTTTGTAAAGAAGAAAAAGAAAGAAAGAAAAATCCAAAAAAATCATGGTAGCATAGAACCTCCAAACTCTAGTTGCATCCGTTTTAACCTAAGGATCCTTTTCCTTTTCTCCCCAGCATAACCCGAGGATCATTTTCCTTTTTCTCCCCAGCATAACCGGAGGGTCTTTTCTTTCCCCTGTATAACCTGAGGATTATTTTCCCTTTTATCCCCAGCAGAAACTTTTTTTTATCCCGGCATAACCCGTGGACCTCTCTGGAATAACCCAATGATCTTTTCTTTATCCCGGCATAACCCGTGGATCTCCTTGGCATAGCCCAATGACCTTTTTTCTTTTATCCCGGCATAACCAGTGGATCTCCCTGGCATAAATGAAGGACCTTTTTCTTTTATCCCAGCGTAACCCGTGGATCTCCCTAGCATAACCCAAGGACTTTTTTCTTTTATCCCGGCATAACCCGTGGATCTTCCTGGCATAACCCAAGGAACTTTTTCTTTTATCCCGGTATAGCCCGTGGATCTCCCTGGCATAACCCAAGGACCTTTTTTCTTTTATCCTAACATAACCTGTGGATCTCCCTGGCATAACCCAAGGACCTTTTTACTTTATCCCGGCATAACCCGTGGATCTCCTTGGCATAACCCAAGGACCTTTTTTATTTTATCCCGGCATAACCCGTGGATCTCCCTGGCATAACCCAAGGACCTTTTATCTTTTATCCCGACATAACCCGTGGACATCCCTGGCATAACCCAAGGACCTTTTCCTTTTATCCGGACATAACCCGTGGATTATCCCTGGTATAACCCAAGGATCTTTATTCTTTTATCCCAGTATAACCCGTGGATCGCCTGGCATAACCCAAGACCTTTTTCTTTCTTATCCCGACATAACGCGTGGATCTCCTCGGCATAACCCAAGGAGCCTTTTGCTTTCCCGGCATAACCCGGTCATTTTCCAGCATAACCTGGTAAGCCTCCCAATTTAAGGCTTCATTCCCAAGTATGCAAAATCTCAATTTTTATTGTTTTCAATGAAAATTAGTTTATACTTTGTGTTGCAAATAAAAGTTTGTTCGTTTGTTTGTTTTGGTTCCTGAACAAGTTTTTACTCAAGACACAGGATTCGAGATGACCAAAAGAGTGAGTCTCAATCCAGAATAAAGAAAAGAAGAAAAGAACAAAAATAAGCGAACTCAAAGTGTTTGAAATAGAGAAGGATGTGGACTGCTCAAATTTGATCGAAGTCACAAGCTTCGCATGTACTGCTCCAATCCAATGCTGAAAAATGAACCAGCACCTACGACTCACGAGCATCAAGATTCAGATTGGGGTCCACAGTGATATCAGCTAAGACTCAAGATCAAGCTTCAAGAAATTTATAGATAGGAATCTTGTAACTCCTAGTTGATAAGCATAACTAGCTTAGCTTTTGATTTCCCTTTTTGGTGTAATAAGGAGGTCAGCAAGCAGTAGTAGCAGCATCAGCAGTGAAACCACCGCTCCTGGTAGTCCCAGCTACTAAAACTTCCAGAACTACACTGACCTGATTCCTTTACAGCCAATGATATGTAGGCAACCTTTGAAGCAAGGTTCGGTCAGACATTTTTCAAAATGCTTCTCCTGGAGTGCCAAGTGAGAAAAAATCTCTCATAATTGCTCATTTGTCTTTGCCCGAAGACCTGTCGTGTCTCCGAGCATAAAAGGGCAGCTGTGAGCATGTGATTTTTGCCTTGCGTGAATTACTCCTATAAAATAATAGATTTAGGATTTTTCCTTTAAATTATTTGATTTTTAGGACTAATTACATAATTTTCGTGTTTGTTTGTATTTTTTGTGCATTTTTAATTTAGATAATGTATAGAAAATATAAAATATTGCATTATTTTGGATTTGATTTTACATATTTTTTAAATTTATTGGTAATTAGAATTTTACAAAAAATACAAAAATAAAAAAATTTGATTTATTTTTGCCTTTATTAGTTTTTCCTTTGAATTTCGTTGATTTCCTTTAAATTGGTATTTAATTATTTGAGTTCATTAGGGTTTAATATAATTAGGTAGATTAATTAAATTTTTAGAATTTAATTCAATCTTATTTTAATTTTAATTTATGAAAAAGAAAAGAAAAGAAATTCAAATAAATGGGTCTATTAAGTGAAACGCCCAAAATTTGGGCCAAAATAGCCCAACCTAATAATTAAACCCCAAACCCGGTCAAAATTCCCCATGAACCGACCCAAAACCATGCCCCAACCCGCTCTCTCATTGATACAACCAAGCGACGTCGTTCCTAAGCCAAATGATCTGAGCCGTCGAGGTCTCATGATCTAACGGCCAAGAACTCAATGCACTAACTATATAAATGTCCAAATGGACCCTACCCCCTCAGAACTCCCTAACCTCTCATCTTCTCTCTCAGCCAAACCCTAGAGACCACCCATAATTCCGCCATCCACCGTCGTCCGCCGCCGGCCGGAAATTGCCCACGGCGACGGTGGGTCTCTGATGGCCACCAAATTAACACCCCAGATTCCTATCTTTCTCCTATTTCCAAATCTCCAAACCCCGTCCCTCGAATCCCGCCTGAGCTTCTCAAATATCGCTCAGAAACTCTGACCCTCCGCCGTGACCGGCGGCGCCACCGCCGAATCTTTACCAAATTTACACCGTAGGATCTCCTCCACCCCTACACCAGAAATCCTCACCCCTCTTCCCCCAAATCTTAGCCAAGGTTCACGAATCTTAAATTCAATTTAGCCCTACAATATAGAAAAGGGGGTTGTGGACGATTTTGACTCTAATAGGTCTTAGTCGTGTGTTTTCACATGAAAACCCCCGATTAAGGAATGTTTCAGTCAAAGATTCAAAGTATTCTGCCGGGGCTCGTGATTTAACTTTGGCCAGTTGCTAGGTATTTTTTCTTGTTCATTTCATTTTGTTTTGTGTTCTTTTCTTAGTATTTCATCTTCTTTCTTATTTTTGTTTTTGATTTGGTTGTAATTGATAGTCACCTTAGGCTTTTGCATGCTTGAAAAATAGTAGCTTAGTTCATGAGTTTATGATTCATTATTGGTTAGCTGTTTGTTTATTCTTCTTTTCTCACTCTTTTTCTCTCTTTGTCTAATCGAGTAGAAGTTTCGGAGTCATTTGTAATTTGTAGGTTATCAGAATAGATGCGTATATTAGGCAAGGGTTGATTGCATGGCTTAGTTTTTAGGCAAGGGTAACTGACTTCTGTAGTGTTAATTGGTCTTGTTCTTCTACTTCTGGACCCAATTCAAATTACTTAGTTTGAAATTTGGTATCAATCTATTTGGACTTCTGAATTGGGTCAATTTTAGGGTGAGTTTGAAAGCCCAAGGAAAAGAAGTCAGTCCAGCTAGGGTTAAACGTTGGGTCAACTTGACCCCTGAGTTGAAGGTTGCCTAATTGACCAAAGTAAAATTCAGAAGTTTAAATGGTAAAATGGACAATGCACCTAGGGAATCTTTAGTGCAACTGATTTGGAAGCTTCTAGTGAGGGGTCTTAGTGAAATTTTAGATCCGTAGTTATTAAACTTAGATAGCAAGTAACAATTTCAGGGGTTCCTACGCCAAAACAAAAATTAAAAAGGGACCTATTTGTTAAAACAAAAATCTGCAGGGTGCTCTAATTGTTTGCCTATAAAGGCATTACACCCTGCCATTGGGAGGAGATTTTTTTTTTAAAAAAAAAGTTTGGAGAGCCTAAAAAAGAGTTTAGAGAACTGCAAATTTTTAGAGTTTCTGAGAACCTGAAATTTGAGAGCCTAGATTAGAGAGAGATTTTCAAGAACTTAAGAGATTTTCTTCAAAAAATATTGTTCCATTGATCCTTACTGTTGATTTCTGAAGTTAAAAAATATTTGGGTAGCTGAAAGTTGAAACAAATTGAAACCAAGTCTATTTTGGTTTTCTTGTTCATAACAGATTTAAAGCTGTGGACTACTGCTTTTTTAGCTGCTTATTCTGCATACTACTGCTGCTCAAGCTAACCTCCTGTTTGTTTTACTTTGTTTCTTTCACATCCTGGTATCAGTTTTAGCTTCTCCATGATGTAGCTCTAGACTTGGAATGAAATAAAGGCCATACTGATTTGTTTTGGTTTTGCATAGTTCAATTAGCTTTTTAGTTAAATCTTCGTATTGTAATTAACTGTGACCGTTGAACTATATTAAGTTTTATTTTAGCTCTAGTAGGGTAGATTAGTTTTGCAACTCATGTCAGCTTGGGTGTAGAAATGAGCCTGGAATTTATCAGGCTCTATCAATGTCTATTGTGTTTAAATTGTTGGGTGAAATGGTTCCTTGATTCAGTGTTTAGTTTCAATAAGCAGATGATTGTTTTATATGAGCCCAGTTAATTGTTGAACCTCGTTTTTCTTCTTAGCTATCATATGTGTTAAATCTTCGTCACTGCTATATCTCTTGGCTAGATGTAAGTCATGGTAGGCATAATAGTTTAAATTTTAAAAGAGATTGTTTGATTAGTTCAATAAAGGGTCGAGTAAGGTCTAGAAATACAGCTTTATTCATGAGCATGTAGGTAACTCTAATGCTGATTTATTTATGTAAAAATTCTAGAGGTTCAACTTTGCTATCATATGTATAAAAATGGATGTGCAGGCGTTATTGGGCTTCATTTGATAGCCCAGTTTGAAAACCATGCTGGTTTAGAAACCATTACAGTCCAAATACTTTTGGTACTTGATAAATCAAATTTTTGTAATAACCAAGGAGGACCGTAATTAGATAACAAGTAGTCGATGACCCTCTAAAATTTAGTTCTAATGTCCATAAAAATAAAATTAAGGTGCGCCACGCCAAATAAAATAAAAAATGCGTGTCCCTCGTTTAAATTAGTTTTTTAAAATATTTAGAATTCGGGACGTGCCATTTAGTAAATTTTCATGGCCTCCCGTTTGTATGTACCTTGTAATGACTCTTGATATGTGTTTTTAATATATGTCTTAGTTACCAAAAAAAAAAGAAATTTCATGGCCTCCCGGAAAATTAACAACATGTTAGTCGCATTAGGCGCGTTTTTAATAATTTTACATTCTTAAACTCGGGTGTGCATTTCATGTGACCCAAATCCAAATCTCAAAACGTTGGATAAGACGTGTTCCGGATAGCGGGTGTATTTTATGTAACGTGATCCAAAGACATATTTTAAATGACGTTCAATTTTCTTAAAATTAATTAAAAGAGGTAAATAATTTAAAATTGTACCATAATCTTGAGACATGTATTAAAATAAAATAATAAGCCAATTATGATAGTTTAGGCGACCGTGCTAGAACTACGGAATCCGGGGGTGCCTAACACTTTCTCTCGGGTTAACGGAATTCCTTATTCAGAATTTTTAATTCGCAGACTTCACAAGGAAAGTCGAATTTTCCTCCATTTGGGATTTTAAAATAAACCGGTGACTTGGGACACCAGAAAATTAACCACCGCAAGTGGCGACTATGAACAAAAAAAAAAAATCCCATTTCGAATGATGTCACTTAAATTGAAAAAATTTCCTTATATACTACCTTTCGGTATGTGTAAAAAGGGAGTTGTGACACTACTAGACACAACTTGCAGACTTCCTAGGACTGACCTGCTCTGATACCAAGTTTGTCACAACCAAATCTTGGGAGGTGTGATCGGCACCCGATGCCCGAAGGCTCGGGCGAACCAACCATGAGATATGATCCGAAATGTAATAACCTACAGGCAGGAGAGCCCAACATAAATATATATATATATATATATATATATATATATATATATATATATATATATGTTAGGATTTATGCCCGTCACTAGAGGGGGGGTGAATAGTGCGGCACAAGAATATTGATAAATATTGCGGAATTAAAAATTGCAGGAATAAAATAAATTCGGTAATTAAAATAGCAAGGAAAGAACGCACCGAATTTATCCTGGTTCACCACAACTTGTGGTTAGTCCAGTCCCCGAGAGACTCTCTCGAGATTACACTAACTCCGTTAAGCTTACGGGTGCCTAACAAACCGTTACACTTGCTCGTAGATGTACACTCTACAAGACTTCAACTTGCTCGAGGATACCGCACCTCAAGACTTCACCTTGCTCGTGGATACCGCACCACAAGACTTCAACCACTAAGACTTAGGGTATTTAGCGAACCCGACAATCAATGAGAAGATATGTTCTTCTCAAACACCTTTCTCTTTTACAACAAGAACTCTCTCAAAAGAGTAGATAAAGAGATACAAATTTAGCTCTATGAACAACTCAAAGTTGTCTCTCAAATGGCTCAACAAAAGCTCTAAAATGATGCTCAAATAATGTCAATATGTATATCAATATTGGGAGGTGTTGTGTGTTTTAAAATCAGCTCAAAAGACCTCTTTTTATAGGTGAAAAATGGTGTATGTCCGTTGCTTAATTGGCAATCAATTATGCTGATTTGGTGCCCAGATAATCGATTATTCACAATCTGATAATCGATTATTCTCCAACATTCAGAAAATCAGAAGCTGATTTTCTGCTGAATAATCGATTATCTGATACTGCATAATCGATTATTCTGAGGCAGTGTTCAAATGCCTGGCAACGGTTATAACATAATCGATTATGCACTTTGTATAATCGATTATTCTGTGGCAGTGTTCAAACACTTTGGCCACTGTTATAACATAATCGATTATGCACTTTGTATAATCGATTATTCTGAGGCAGATTTGAAAAGTTACTTCAAAAACCATTTTGGTTAAGATGAAAACTTTAACATCATTTTGTTTGAAGTATTTAAAATATGTTTATGATAAATATGATTTAATAAAATATGTTTATGATAAATATGATTTACTAAAATGATTTTATGCATATTTATGATGACCTATGCTGAGCCAAAAGACGAGATAACTTTAAACGTTGCTCTTACATTTGTTCTACCTAACGACCTACGCCTTGGGTCTTTGGTCTTGAACTTTTGAACTCGTCTTTGGCTTGTCTATGCAATTCCGTCATCAATATGCTTCTTGGCATTCACTCTTGATTGTTTGTCATATAATATCGTTGTTTGACACTTGACTTTATTTGTTTTTCATTCATCAAAACCTATACCTGAAAAATCATGCTAATACAACCAAAGCGCACATATCATAGATAGAATGACTTTCTACAATTTCCCCCTTTTTGATAATGACAAACAACAGGAGATATGCATATTGGATTCCCCCTAAATTCATGCTATATCTCAACATACAATTCATGTAAACAATTTAATATAATTCCCCCTTAATTAAATATCCCCCCTCAATTAAAGCATACTAGAATGTGAAGACATTCCCCCTTATTCGATGCATATCGCCTAAATTCTTCCCCCTTTTGGCATTAGCAAAAAGGGTATTATCAATTGTTATTTAAACTATTGACGATACCAATTGTTAAAAAAAATCATATCAATATCAAATAATACCAAATGTTAGTAAAAACATGCCAATCATAATGACGGTCATTTTTCGTAAATATACCAACTGTTATTTAAACTAAAAATATTCATCAAAACATGAATCAATCAAATAATTGATACCAATTTGTTATTCAAAATAACACTTATCAAAACATGAATAAATAATTAATATCAATCGTTAGCACATATATACTATTACGTTTTTATCAAGAATACGATAACTAACCGACGTTCCCCCTCGATGCAGTAAGGTTTCGTGCTTGGTGCATCTACTACAATATTGTAGTCTTCAAGCACACCTGCAATCGTACCTAAAAATAGGTTTTCGGTACCCAACTTCTTTTGGGTCCTTGGGGGTTAGGCAAATAATAATTATAATCAAAATATGAATCTCTATGTTTAGCAAAACATACGGGTGCAATGTGTCCTACCCGGTTACAATAATGACATATGACATTAGGATTGTGCATATGTCTAGGTTGAGCCAAATGCTTTCTAGGTGATCTAAAGTTGTTATTCCTAGAAGCGTTGAAATTCCTAGAGTCATTTCTAGGTGGTCTAAAATTATTCATTTTAGACTCATTAACAAAAATCCTAGAATCATTTCTAGGTGGCCTAAAATTATTCATTCTAGACTTATTAGTAAAATTCCTAGAGTCGTTTCTAGGTGGTTTACCCTTATTTCTATCGTCCTTTTTAATAACCTCACTTGTTCTAGAATCATTTACACTATATATTTCTAGTGTATTTCTAAGTTCTACGTTCTCCATTTTTAAAGAAAGAACAATTTGAACTTTGAACAATTAAAGAGGCTTCATTCATCTCCTTGATTTTATTTTTGAAATCAACAATGTCATTTTCCAAAAAATTATTCTCTTCTTTTAGCTTTTCATTTTCACAAGCCAATTTTTCAAAATCTTTTTCTTTTAAAGAAGGTTGTTTTTCAAAAACTTTTTCTTGCAAAGAAAGTGTTTTCTCAAAATCTTTTCCTTGCAAAGAAAGTGTTTTCTCAAAATCTTTTTCTTGCAAAGAAAGTGTTTTCTTCGATTCTTTTATGGTTTTGGAAGCTTTAACAAATTCACCATATAATTCATCATAAGCATTTTGCAATTCTTCTACAGAGTAAGAGTTAGAAATACTTACCTCTTCTTTTTCGTTGGCCATGAGGCATAATGCGGCAGTTTCATCGCCCGAGCTGTCCGAATCCCATGTTACGCGCCTATGATGTTTCTCTTTTTCTTGTCCTTTGATTTTGGACAATGTGATTTGGTGTGGCCAATTTTTCCACAATTTTGACATGAAGGACTTGGTTCTTCCTTCCTTGTTTCCTTCTTCATAAACTTACAAAACTTTTCAATTATATCATTGGAAATAATATCATTATCGCTTTCCGAATCACTTTCCTCTACTCTTTTAGACAAAGAGGCTTTGAAGGCAATATTCGAACCTTTACTTCTAAGATAAGGATTAAGAATTGTGCTTTCATAAGTTTCGAGGTTACCTCTTAGTCCATCGATTGTGATATCCGTGAATCCTATAGATTCTTGGATTGCATTGGCTTTGGAACGCCATTCAGGAGTGAGACTCCGTACGACTTTTCGAACAAGATCTTTGTTCGTGTAGACTTTCCCGAGAGCACGAAGATCGTTGACGATTCTTGAAAATCGTTCGAACATAATGCCAATGGGTTCATTCTCCCTCATTCTAAAAATTTCATATTCATGTGTTAGAAAATCAATTTTAGATTCTCGGACTTGAGACGTACCTTCGTAAGTGATCTCGAGTTTATTCCACATTTCCTTTGCGGTTGTGCAACAAGAGACTTTCCGATAGTCGTCCGGATTCACCGCACAAAATAGTAAGTTGACGGCCTTTGCGTTTCTTTCAACCTTCTTGATGTCCTCGGCATCATATTCATCTTCCTCCTTTGGAACTATGATCTCCCCAACTTTCTTTGTTGGCATTTGTTCACCTTTCTTGATGATTTGCCATAATCGAAAGTTGTGTGATCGGATGAATATTCTCATCCGTTCTTTCCAGTATGTATAATTTCTTCCATAAAAAATGGAGGCCTCTCGGTGGAGTGTCCTTCGCTCATTATTCCTGTTTAATATTCAAAACAAAAAAAAGTATATATCGCTCTCAACCGGTTAAGGCTTTCAGAGAGTTAGGCTCTGCTACCAATTGTTAGGATTTATGCCCGTCACTAGAGGGGGGGGGGGGTGAATAGTGCGGCACAAGAATATTGATAAATATTGCGGAATTAAAAATTGCAGGAATAAAATAAATTCGGTAATTAAAACAGCAAGGAAAGAACGCACCGAATTTATCCTGGTTCACCACAACTTGTGGTTAGTCCAGTCCCCGAGAGACTCTCTCGAGATTACACTAACTCCGTTAAGCTTACGGGTGCCTAACAAACCGTTACACTTGCTCGTAGATGTACACTCTACAAGACTTCAACTTGCTCGAGGATACCGCACCTCAAGACTTCACCTTGCTCGTGGATACCGCACCACAAGACTTCAACCACTAAGACTTAGGGTACTTAGCGAACCCGACAATCAATGAGAAGATATGTTCTTCTCAAACACCTTTCTCTTTTACAACAAGAACTCTCTCAAAAGAGTATGAAGAGATACAAATTTAGCTCTATGAACAACTCAAAGTTGTCTCTCAAATGGCTCAACAAAAGCTCTAAAATGATGCTCAAATAATGTCAATATGTATATCAATATTGGGAGGTGTTGTGTGTTTTAAAATCAGCTCAAAAGACCTTTTTTTATAGGTGAAAAATGGTGTATGTCTGTTGCTTAATTGGCAATCAATTATGCTGATTTGGTGCCCAGATAATCGATTATTCACAATCTGATAATCGATTATTCTCCAACATTCAGAAAATCAGAAGCTGATTTTCTGCTGAATAATCGATTATCTGATACTGCATAATCGATTATTCTGAGGCAGTGTTCAAACGCCTGGCAACGGTTATAACATAATCGATTATGCACTTTGTATAATCGATTATTCTGTGGCAGTGTTCAAACACTTTGGCCACTGTTATAACATAATCGATTATGCACTTTGTATAATCGATTATTCTGAGGCAGATTTGAAAAGTTACTTCAAAAACCATTTTGGTTAAGATGAAAACTTTAACATCATTTTGTTTGAAGTATTTAAAATATGTTTATGATAAATATGATTTAATAAAATATGTTTATGATAAATATGATTTACTAAAATGATTTTATGCATATTTATGATGACCTATGCTGAGCCAAAAGACGAGATAACTTTAAACGTTGCTCTTACATTTGTTCTACCTAACGACCTACGCCTTGGGTCTTTGGTCTTGAACTTTTGAACTCGTCTTTGGCTTGTCTATGCAATTCCGTCATCAATATGCTTCTTGGCATTCACTCTTGATTGTTTGTCATATAATATCGTTATTGACACTTGACTTCATTTGTTTTTCATTCATCAAAACCTATACCTGAAAAATCATGCTAATACAACCAAAGCGCACATATCATAGATAGAATGACTTTCTACAATATATATATATATATATATATATATATATATATATATATATATATATATATATATATATATATATATATTTATATATATATATTCTCAAGTTTTTCTGTTCTTGTGTTGCAATATGAAAGCTAAATCAAATAGTACATTTGTAAAATAAATATTAAAACTATTAAAATAAAACTTTGAGTAATACATGATTAAAATGTAGTTTCTCTAAATGATTAATATGGATCAACACATGGTGACTTATTTTTTGAGGTCAAGATATTCTAATATATTTTTTGAACCTATAAAATATACAATTATAGTTTAATTAATAACCAGAGTCTAATTAGATGAAATTAGAGTTGTCCTTCCCTAGCAAATGATATAGGAACAAAAATGTCTCTTTCGAAAGAAAATATCTTCCGGATTTGACGCCTCCAGAGAAATGGCATATGTAATTTTGTAATGCTATGACATTCTTGGCGAAGTTGAAGCACGTGTTACATAGCTTCCAGTAGCTATCCAGTTGGTGCTAAATTAAAACAATAGTCACAACTCATTATTTTGAATTTAAAGTTTTTTCTTAAAATTTTAATAAGTAAGATTTTTATTTAAATAAGAGAAATGAAAGAATTTAACTTTTTTAACTTTTATACAATATAAATTTAGCGCATGCGAGATGCACGTGTCCCCCAACTTCATAAGTATATTTTTAAAAATAAACACATAAATAATATGAAAATTATATTTGAGAAATAGATAATAAAATTTAAAGACAGTAAAAAATGAGAATTTTTATTTTTATTTAGCTAACAAACAAAGGAAGAAACTTTATCCCTATATTTTGCTCTGTCTTTATTGAGCTTTATTATTACAAAGCAAGAATTATCTGACAATCGACAAAGATATATGTGTTATAAATAGAACTCTAATTAGAGTGAATGTCTATCTTATAGAAGAGTTTTACTTTGAGGCTAAGTCTTTTCTATGCCTATAAATAGAGGGGTCTTACCCCATTGTATATCATCCCAAAAGTATCAATAAGAATACTCTTCTCCCTATTCTCTCTATATTGTTCTTGTTCTTGCATTATTCTACTTGTTCTTATATTATTTCATAACACGTTATCAACACGAGACTCTACCGTCTCAAGAATCGTTCTCAAGAAAAACTAAGGTATTTCTCTCTTCCTAATTTGATTTTCGATTATGTCTGACATTACGAAAAGAAAGTTCGTTGCCCTTGAAATTTCGGGCAAGAACTATATGACATGGGTGTTGGATGCTGAAATCCACTTAGATGCTATGGGTCTTGGAGACGCCATTAAAGATAGAGATAAAGCATCCACCCAAGACTGTACTAAGGCCTTGATTTTCTTGCGCCATCACCTTGATGAAGGTTTGAAGATTGAATATCTCACCGTCAAGGATCCACTCATCTTGTGGAAAGGCTTAAAGGAGAGATATGACAACTTGAAGTTGGTCACTCTGCCACAAGCACGATATAATTGGGTTCATCTGAGGCTCCAAGACTTTAAGTCTGTTTCTGAATATAATTCTGCAATGTTCAGAATTACTTCTAAATTGAAGCTATATGGAGATAAAATCTCCGATTATGATATGCTTGAGAAAACGTTTACAATGTTTCATGCCTCCAATATGGTACTGCAACAACAGTACAGAGAGAAAGGCTTCACAAAGTACTCTGAACTGATTTCTCTTCTATTTGTGGCTGAGCGAAATTATGACCAGCTCATGAGAAATCACTAAAGTCGACCCACTGGGTCTACACCACTGCCTATAGCAGATAAGGTGTATTCTCATTATGCCAATCATGAAAAGAGCCATGGATCTAACCATGGTCGTGGTCGTAATCCGGGTCATAGCCGTGGACGTAGACAAGGAAGAAATATCCATAATGTCCGTCACCCCCCGAGGAGAGATAACCGCCGAAAGCAGAAACGGGATTATGAGGATCCTAAGGCAAAAAGTTCAGAAACTATATGTTATCGTTGCGGTGGAAAAGGGCACTGGTCAAAAGCTTGCCGTGTACCAAGACATTTGGTTGATCTTTATCAAGCTTCTCTAAAGAATAAAGGCCCTGAAACAAATTTTGTCTCTGACGACAATTTTGACATCACCCACCTGGATGTGGCAGACTTCTTTGAGAAACCCGATGGGAAAATAGACCACCTAATCGGTGATGGATCTGTGATGAAAGAAGATGGAGTTGTTTGATTTTATTTCACTTATTTGTAATAGTTAGTGAATAAACTAATAGTCATTCGTATCAGCTCGTATTAGTTAGTTTATTATATAATGTTAGTATTAGTTCTTTAGAATGTTTCAATATGCTCAGATTTCAATAATATTTTTATTTTCCAGTAGCGGTAATCGACTAACCTAACAGTTAGTCGATTATCTAATATTTCGCATTAAAACTGCAAAACAATCGATTGTCAATGTTCAACAATCGATTGTCAATGTTCAACAATCGATTGTCTATGTTTAACAATCGATTGTGTTAAGACAGTGTGATCTGGAATTTTTCAAAATAGCCAACAATCGATTGTCTATATTTAACAATCGATTGTCTTAAGACAATGTGATCTGGAATTTTTCAAAATAGCCAACAATCGATTGTCTATATTTAACAATCGATTGTCTTAAGACAGTGTGCTCTGGAATTTTTCAAAAAAGCCAACAATCGATTGTCTATATTTAACAATCGATTGTCTTAAGACAGTGTGCTCTGGAATTTTTCAAAATAGTCAACAATCGATTGTCTATATTTAACAATCGATTGTCTTACGTGTGATCTGAAGTTTTTCAAAATAGTAAATAATTGATTGTGTGTGTTTAACAATCAATTGTCAATGTTCAACAATCGATTGTGTGTGTTTAACAATCGGTTGTTTTAAGAAAATGCTTAAACTGAAATTTTCAAACTGCATAGTAATCGATTATGGAAAA
Organism: Nicotiana benthamiana; assembly: GCA_034376525.1. Taxonomy (NCBI): domain Eukaryota; kingdom Viridiplantae; phylum Streptophyta; class Magnoliopsida; order Solanales; family Solanaceae; genus Nicotiana; species Nicotiana benthamiana. Next base: position 18,079,748 of record CM067341.1, on the reverse strand, counting down.
CATATAATCGACTATCTGATTTAGTTAGTCAACTGACCTCAGCAGATTTTGAAAATATTGTTTAAATGTGAAACAAACGAATTGAAATTGTTTATTCTCATGTTCGTATATTTTCTTTTGTATGGCAAACTATGGGAATTAAATTGATTGAAGGCTCCTGAAGAGCAACTATAACTCTGCCTAAAGGAACGATATTTTAGAGAATGCAATGTTCTCCTCCAAGTCTAAGAAGAACTTGTTGAGTTTTAATGATATCAGTCAAAATGTTCTCCTCCAAGTCTAAAAGGAACTTGTTGAGTTTTAAAGATATCATTCAAAATGGATATCAGATTGAGACAATACATGAGTATAATCTTGAATACCTCATTTACTCATGAAAACGAGGCTGCCCACTTCGGCTTGGGGTCACGCCATTTTGCATGCAGCAATGCTAGTTTGTCTCTGACTGACGAATTGACACAAATATTCCCCGTTGCAATGAGTTTTGGGTCATGAACCCAATATATCCCATTTAAGAATCTTTGGATGCGCAGTATATGTGCCTATAGCACCGCCATCCCGCACCAAAATGGGTCCGCAAAGAAGGTTAGGAATATATGTTGAGTTTGAATCGTCCTCCATTATTCGCTACCTCGAAACATTGACAGGGGATTTATACACTGCACGATTTGCAGACTATCAATTTGATGAGACACTTTTCCCAAAATTAGGGGGAGAAGTTGGTGAAACCAAACGGGAAATTTTGTGGAAAAATGCATCATTATCTCATCTTGATCCACATACCTCTATTTGTGAAAGAGAGGTACAAAAGATTATCCATTTGCAAAGAATAGCAAATCAAATGCCTGACGCATTTACGGACTTGAAAAGGATAACGAAATCCCATATCCCCGCGGAAAATGTCCCAATCCGTATTGATGTCCCTGTTGGACAATCATCTAGTGTCATATCCAATGAGTCAAATGCACGCCTGAAGCGTGGCAGACCATTAGGTTACAAAAATCGAAATCCTAGAAAGAGGAAAGCAAATGATCAAAATGACACTACGAAATAATCTCATGAGGAAATTCACGATTTAACAAATTCTGAGATTCATGAAGAATCCATTGAGCCCGAGGCTCTGGAAAATACGGAACTATCCATAAATCCAATCAATATTGAGGCAAATATTAATCGAGTGGATATAGTGGTGGATAATGTCTTTGCTTATAATGTCGCATCTAGCATTATGCAAGATGTGAGGATCTCGAACCTCAATCTGTTGAAGAATGTCGAAAAAGACATGATTGGCCAAAGTGGCAAGAAGCAATTCAATCAGAATTGAATTCGCTGGCAAAACGTGAAGTTTTTGGCCCTATAGTTGAAACACCTAATGGTGTCAAGCCTGTTGGCTATATATATGGCATGAATGATCGTTGGTCACGTACCTATTGTATGCCAAAGTATTTTGGAAATATGACTATTAAAGGACAACGATAATGCAAGAAACATATCTTGCATATAAGTTTGACATGACCATAATGGTATAACTTTCTCTTTAAGAAAGATATTCACCACATGGATGTTGATGAATCTGTGGTAGTACAAAATTAATTGAGAGCTCTAGAAGAGCCAATTATTACTATGTTGGAGAAACACAATTGAGTATTGTGCTGTAGTAAGTCTCAAAGAAACTTATTCAGTTTCCAAAGTACACGCGAAAGCGATTGATTATATTGAGACTATAAATAAGGGAAGGATTTGATATCTCCTATTACTACAACTTGTAGCGGGGTAATTTGTATATGAAAAGCTACCAGCTTTGTTCTCCAGTTTGTACTACACAAACGAAAGAATGCCACAATAAAGTGGATATCTATTGGTATAAAAACCCATGTCATAATAAACCTGAAGTTTATTGATAAGTGCACATGTCATGGTGTAAATTTGAAGTTTACCAATATTGATAATTTATTCAGTTGGCATTCGTGTTAGCCATCTCATTATAAGTATGATGTGCAAATTCACATAGGTGAATATTAAAGAACTAGAAAGTTCCTTACGAATTCTCTTGTATCACTTGTTCTCATTAATGAACTGACCAACTAAAGAGTTCGGGTTGAAGCCCATAAATTCTGGAAATATCAAAGGTGAATATGGGCCCATTCACCTGCCATGTATACCACATATGATGCATCTATGAAATGGTTACATGCGCAATTGTTATTAACACGCAGCCTGGCCGGTGCTTGCGAGGTAAATTGCTCAGTAATCTAACTTCGAGCATAATTTCCAGATTTTCTATTCAAGATAGTTCATCTTGATAAGTTGGTTTATATCATAGTTGGTTTAGCAAGATAATTATTGAGTGCCTCCACTTAATAGCTAAACCGTTTCTTATGAGAACAAAGTTATATATATCAGTTTGATATACGTTGTATACGAGAGTATATTCTCCCCTCACAAGTGGTTCAGGGTCAGGAACCAAATAATTTCATCTTATTATTAATGTGCTGTGTATATTGACATGATAATGCACAAAGATGATTTCCCAAAGTTGAGGAAACAAGTTAGCTTTTCTAACATGAGGGGGAGACATGATAAACACTTGAGAAAATGTTACATGGGATGAATTATCATTTGTATATGTAAATCCCCGAATATCATGAACCTGAAGTTCATAAAATGGATAATTCAATTGCAACATATTGCAAAGCATGCTATACGCATTTGCTGACCCAAAGAAAGTAACTATATTCTCACTACAAATACTCATATTAAGTCCCAGAAGGACAAAGTCTTTGATACGCTTAAAGCGTATAGACAAATACTTGATTCCATATGAAAGACATGTAGATTTGGACATATAGTTCAAATACTTGAAAGCATAAAGTCAAAGGTATGTATAATCAGTTTTCGATATCTTGTTTAGCATGACATGAAAACTTGATATGCTTCTAAAGTCTATTATGTGATTTATATGACTTAACTTGAAAGATTTAAGTTGCTTGAAGCATACACAATGCTTGGTCCTGAAGTACCACATCCTAAGTACAATTTGTGTACATATGTATCTTGCTATAACTATAAGCATGATGGCATTGAGAATACATCTATGAAGATATTGAAGAGTCATTCCACGACATTATATGAAGATGTTCATATCTATCAAGAATGATGATTTCAAGGTGCGGAATATTTATTCAAGTCAATATGGTTGATTTATTTATCAAACATCTACCAAAGATTGTTTTGAAGATGGTGCACAAGATTGGAATGCAAATGCTCAAAGATATAAATTGATGTTCTTATCAGGGGGAGTTAATGCGCGTTGCACTCTTTTTCTCTTACAAGGTTTTGTCCCAACTGGGTTTTCCTTGCAAGGTTTTTAACGAGGCAACCAATAGGCGCATATTCAAACATGTGTACTCTTTTTCCTTTTCTTTAATTTTTTCCCATTGGGTTTTGTTTTAGTTAAGGTTTTAACGAGGCACATTATTGAATAGACATTCAAGGGGGAGTGTTATAAATAGAACTCTAATTAGAGTGAATGTCTATCTTATAGAAGAGTTTTACTTTGAGGCTAAGTCTTTTCTATGCCTATAAATAAAGGGGTCTTACCCTATTGTATATCATCCCAAAAGTATCAATAAGGATACTCCTCTCCCTATTCTCTCTATATTGTTCTTGTTCTTGCATTATTCTACTTGTTCTTATATTATTTCATAACAATATGCATATTATTAATCAAGGTACTTGATCCCATTGTTACCTTTAAAAGTTATGAAAGTTGGTTATATTTTTTCCTTCCCGTGAACAAATAAATGGGGAAATCATAAAGAGATCATACTTATCTCTCTGTTTTAATCTCCAAAATCAAGGAACAGAATTAAAACAGAAACATATTATTATGATTGTAATCTATGGATACCAAATAAATAAGCATATTCAAAGAAAAAATATTCAAAATTGTACTTCAACAGATACCAAGTACTACTAATATAATTTGCTTTCCTTCCACCTACACGGAGATAAATCGATAATTCAATATAATACAAAACTATGAATATAAAAAAAAGAATTCGTACTTTTGTATCCTTTTCAGCCACAAAATTACATGAGATACATTTCATCAGGTAATTTTGTAGCATTAATGCTGCACACCAAAGCTCCTATTGAGATCACAAAAAGAAGTGGTAGAATGTGGCATCGAATATTTTAGCAAAAACTTTAAAGTTTAATAAATTATACAAATTTGTGTTAAGTGAAAGGTTGTAGAATGGATTATATAAAAGGTTTGCCCCCGATTTCTATTCGTTCTAAATGAGTGCATGAAAAGGCATAATTAAATAAGACTCTCATTGCCAATATATATGAAATGTTTTAACATACACAACCCTTTACAATGACTTAAAGGCTTCCTATTTTTAACATAGTTATATATATATATATATATATATAGAGGAGGGGGAGGGGGGGGGGGGGGGGTCTGTAGCAACAGTATAACATCTATCCAGAAGGCCGATAGGGCCATCCAAAAAAATATATGCAATGACAGTCTGCAAGCCTCTAAGAGTGTAAGAAAATCTCAACAGGCTGGGACAAGGCCCCCGACATGCCCAAAAGTACACATATATACATGTAATAGTACCTATTCTCAAAATCAGCAACTCCGAAGAAATGGAGTGCGACACCCACTGCTGATCCCGGGGATCCTACTGAGGAGGCATGCCGCCTTGTCTATACGAACCTGTGAGCATGAACATAGCGCATAAAAAGGAGTCAGTACAAAAATATGTATTGAATATATAAGGCGACAAATGTAACATGAAAAATGTAATTAACAAGAGAAGAGATATAGAGACAATCTGGAAACTAGCCTTGACAGGAAACTAATATTTAACATGAATATAAATGTATGCTCGTGGAATCGTCGCTCACTGTCGCTACTTATAGTATATCACATTATATTATAATAAATCCCTCTGTGAGGCTATAATATCCATAACATACCCGATCATAATAAAGACTCGGTAGAATCGTACCCGGCCACGTGAAGCTCGGTAATCCCAATTGATCAATGGTTACAAAATAGGTGTCATACCCGACAAACTATAGTGCGGTTCGATAATGAAAGTATATACATACATATATAAGTGCAATGCCAAACTAACCTTAAAAGATGTATTTTAAGAAGAGTCAAAGTGTCCAATCATCATTATTCCCAGACTATCATGGTTGTCGCTAAAGTATTTAATTTTCAACTACGAGTTAAAAAGTACTAAGAACATGAGAGTTATGTATTATGAGTACCTTTAAAGTAAATGTTACATTTCAGCGAATATTACTCATAGTTTATATGAACGTTAAAAGGAGAACGAGTAAAATGGCTCTTATTCTTTTTAAGCAAGGAACAAGGAAATTCGAGAATTCATTGATATTCTCTGAAGTAAGCAATCTACAAGGAAGGATCAGGTCTAAGCATCTTTATAAGTTGAAAGTGAAATAACTCGAATCCGACGAAATAATTCAATAAACGTTTATTCGAATTCTAGTCATGTTGAAAAGTATATAGAAAGCCCTACATACCTTGTCAATGGAGTTATATACGGTTTCTGAGACTTCGAAAGCCTTAGGAATGGTTTCCTACTTAATACGAACCATTTAATATCAAATTCAAGCTCATATCTTATATAATTCTTCATTTAGACATTTAAGAGAACAACTTGCGTTTGTAGTTTAATTTCCCCGCAACACATAACCAAATTTTACTTTACTACATCTCCTCATCGACAAGATCCCATCCATGTCTTCACATATCCAAACAACACAATAAAACCATATAGAACAACCCCAATAATCAAGTCATATTAAGAGAGGTTTCTTAAAAAAATCAAGAATATTTCTATAGAGGTTTCAATTATTTCTTGGGAATTCTTATGGTAGAAGTTTACAAAGATAAAAAATGAAGTTAAATCATACCTTATATGATCATAATTACTTTAAATTCGAGATTAATTCAAGGAAAAATCTTCCTGCGAAAAGTGAAACACTAAAGAATTTACGATTCCGAAGTTACCATGATGTTCTCCATATTGAGGATGATTAAATTACTGTTATGATTGGCTAGATGGATGGGAGGAGTTTGAGAGGAATCCCAAAGTTTTAGGTTCAATTTTAAATTAACTTAAATAAAAAAGAACTTTTAACTAAAATAGACTAAGCGCATTGTTCCCGTAGTAATGTGCACCTCTGTACGAAAGTGTTAATATCTCTCTACATCGAAATTGTATTAACAAATGATTTATTGCGTTGGAAACTAGACTCGTAGACCTTTGATTTGGTGGGTAGAACACACTACAACTCCTACTATTGGGAGAAAAGCTGTTGAGCTCATCAACATTTTATCCAAACTTCAGTGAAATTTAAAATCCGTAATTTGCGGCGATCTTTGTCGACTTTTTAATCACAACTCGAATGAATTCCAATCTTAATGTATGACTATAGTATTATTTAAATATCTCATAGAAATTATCTTCCTATCAAATTATCCACTTTACAGCATGATAATGCTAAATACACAAGGTGTAACATGTATCCTTTCAGTACTCTGTTATGGATAAACATTAATCTCACTAGAACATTATCAATATCTGGTATAGTAGCAGGTTACACGACAGCTTGCAATAGCAGCTTAAAACAGTAACTTCCTCTCTTCTATAAATAGAAGAGATTTCAGTTTATTATATACATTAACTTGAAATTGAATAATATATCAGTTTCTCTCTATACTTGTCTTTACTTCATAGTCTTTATTTTATAATACGTTATCAGCACGAGACTCCGCCATCTTGAGAAAATACTTTGAAATTATTTGAGGTATGAACTTTATTTTTCTATATAAAGTTAAATATTTCTAAACTTTAATTTATAGCCCTGGATATATCGGGAAAAAGCTACATATCTTGGGTGCTTGATGCTGAAATTCATCCTGATGCGATGGGTCTCACGTATACCATCAATGATAAAAATCAGGCATTAAACTAAGACCGTGCCAAAGCAATGATATTCCTATGTCATCACCTTGATGATGGCCTGAAAATGGAATATCTTACTATTAACGATCCAGTCATACTGTGAAATAATTTGAAAGATGGATATAACCACCTGAAGATGATCGTTCTTCCTCAGGCACATTATGATTGGACTTATCTAGGCTACAAGATTTTAAATTTATAAGTGAATATAATTCCGCTATGTTCAAAATTATTTCCCAATTGAAATTATGTGGTAATAATATTACTGATCATGATATGTTGGAGAAAACTTTCATCACTTTTCACCCCTCGAATATGCTTCTGCAACAACAATATCGAGAGATGAGATTTAAAAAATATTCTGAACTTATCTCACATCTTCTTATAGCCGAGCAACATAATGGGCTATTAAAGAAAAACCATGAAAGCCGACCTACTGTTCTTGTCCACCCCCTAAAGTGAATGAGACGAACTTCCACCAAGCTAGATGTTGAAGAGGTCGTGGCCCCAGTCGTGGTCATGGCCGTGGTCGGGGAAGAAACTGTAATCATGGTAATAATAATGCACCAAAGAACCCCCCTCGCCACCAGCACTGGAAAAATAAGGAACAAAAGCATAAAGGGGTGCATGAACCAAATGCAGAAAATGCATGCTAGAGATATGGGGGAAAAGGGCACTGGTCATGTACATGTCGTACACCAAAGCACTTGGTTGAGCTTTATCAAGCCTATCTGAAGAAGACGGAAAATTGTTGAAGCAAATTTTATTTCTGAAGATAATTTAGACTTCACGCGTATGGATGTAGCTGATTACTTTGCACTCTCGGAAAGAGAAACAAGTCATGTAATCGGTGGTGAATTTGTGGAAATGTAAATAGTTTAATTTTTATTGTTTGTAATAGATAGTATGGCTATATAATTGTTGTACATAAATAAAAGTTATGCTTTGATAATGATATTTACTATAATATATTTTATTTATGTCATTTGAAGAATATGGATAATCCTCAAATTATGTTTGGATAAAAGACAAATCATGAAGATATTTGTGTTATTGATAGTGGAACAACTCATTCATATTCAAGGATCCAAAATACTTTTCTTATTTGCATAAGGAAAGCGCAGATATTTCAACAATTTCTGGTAATATAAGTTTGATTGAAGGCTTCGGAAGAGCCATTATATTTCTGTCTATTATTATAAACAATACATTGTTCTCCTCCATGTCCCCAAGAAACTTGTTGAGTTTTATAGATATCCGCCGAATGGGTATCATGTGGAGATAACTGATGAAATGAACGTGGAATATCTTTATATTACAAAGAATATTTCTAGCTAGAAATGCATTATAAAAAATTTACCGACTTTATCTTCTTGCTTATACTACTAAAAAATTAGTACAATTGAAGCACACTCTATCGTAAACCAAAAGTTTATGGATTCAAATACTTTTATGCTTTGGCACGACCATTTGAGCCATTCTGGATCAATAATGATGAGATAAATTACTGAAAATTCGAGTGGGCATCCATTAAAGAACCTCAAGATTCTTACAAATGACGATTTTTTTGTGATGCTTGTTAGCAAGGCAAAATAATCACTAGACTATCACCAATGAAGGTTGGCATTCAATCCCCTAGATTTTTAGAGCGTATACATAGGGATATATGTGGGCCTATTCACCCACCAACCAGGTTGTTTAGATATCTTATGGTCCTAATAGATGCATCTTCAAGATGGTCTCATGTGTACCTACTATCATCTTGTAACCTGACATTTGCAAAGCTATTAGCCCAAATAATTCGATTAAGGGCATAATTCCTAGATTATCCTATAAAGGCCATTTGCTTTGATAATGCTGGAGAATTCTCATCTCAAGCTTTTGATGATTATTGTCTATCAGTTGGGATAAAAGTTGAACATTCTGTAGCTTACGTTCATACTCAAAATGGCCTTGCAAAGTCATTTATTAAATGTTTGCAATTGATAGCAAGACCACTACTTATGAAAATAAAATTGCCCACTACTATTTGGGGCCATGCTATCTTTCATGCAACATCACTTATTTGTCTAAGACCGACACATTATAATAAATATTCTCTGTCACAATTATTTTTTGGTCATGAACCAAATATTTCCGATCTACGAATATTTGGATATGATATATATGTGCTAATAGCACCACCACAACGCAACAAGATGGAGCCATAGAGAAAGATAGGAATATATGTTGAGTTTGAATCACCCTCTATCTTGAACCATTGACAGAAGATTTATTTACTGCTCGATTTGCAGATTGTCGGTTTGATGAAAAAATTTTCCCATAATTAGGGGGAGAGAAAAAAGAAATTAAAAGACAAATTGTATGGAAAGTTTCATCATTATCTTACTTTGATCCGCGTAACCCTATATTTAATCAGGAGGTCCAAAAGATCATTCATTTATAGAATATAGCAAATCAAATGCTAGACAAATTTACTAATTTGAAAAGGATAACTTAGTTACATATCCCCGCAGAGAATGTGCCTATCTGAATTGATGTCCCAATAGGACCATCTACTAGAATAAAAGATAGTGAACCTAAAGCACATCTGAAGCGTTGTAGACCTTCGGGTTTAAGGATGGAATCCTCGAAAAAAGAAAATCGGCAAATGATCAAAATGATACTATGAAGGGATCTCCTGAAGAGGCCGAAGATCTGATTAGTTTTGAGATTCCTGAAGAAATGAATGAACCTAAAGCTAAAGTAAGTGATGAGCTTTTAGTAAGTTCTATAGATGATGGGATTAATTTAAATTGATCTGATGATATTTTTCATCCTTTCCGTAATTTCTTAATACACTAATTATGTTTCATTCCGTTAAGCTGGATAATATTTTTGCATATAATGTTGCACTTAATATTATGCAAGATAGTAAGGATCTTGAACCCCGATCTATCGAAGAATGTCAACAAAGATCTGATTGGCCAAAATAGCAAGTGGCAATTCAATTGAAATTGAAGTCACTTGCTAAAAGAGAGGTCTTTGGACCAGTAGTCCAAACACCTACTGGTATAAAGCCAGTTGGTCATAAATGGGTTTAGTGCAAAAAATGAATGATAAAAATGAATTCTAAAAATACAAAGCTCGCCTTGTTGCACAAGTATTCTCAAAACAACCTGGAGTCGATTTTGATGAAACATATTCAGCTGTTGTGGATGCCCTAAATATTTCGACATCTCATCAGTTTAGCACTACATGAAAAGATTGAAATAGACCTAATGGATGTAGTTATAGTTTATCTGTATGGTTCACTTGATAATAAAATTTATATGAAAATTCATAAAGGATTTAAAATGGCCGAAGAAAATTCAAAATCTCAGGAAATGTATTAAATCAAATTATAAAGATCTTTGTATTATTTAAAGCAATCTGGGCGTATGTGGTATAATCGCCTTAGTGAATATTTGCTAAAAGAGGATTACATAAATGATATTATTTGTCCATGTATTTTTATAAAGAAAATGGCATTAGAATTTGTTAAAATTGCAGTTTATGCTGATGACATGAATCTTGTTGGAACTCCAGAAGAGCTCCAAAAGGAAATTGAATATCTTAAGAAAAAATTTGAGATTAAAGATCTAGGAAAGACTAAACTTTGTCTGCAAATTGAACGTTTAGCAGACGAGATATTTATCCATCAATCTGCCTATACAGAAAGGGTCTTAAAATGTTTTTACATGGACAAAGCGTACCCTTCGAGTATAGTAATGGTTGTTCGATCACTTGAAGTGAATAAAGATATGTTCCGGCCTCCACAAGAGGATGAGGAACTCTTTAGTCCCGAAGTACCTTATCTTAGTACAATTGGTGCACTAATGTATCTTACTAATGCTAAGAGGCCTGACATAACGTTTTCTGTTAATTTTCTAGCAAGATATGGTTCTTCTCCTACACGGAGACATTGGAACGAGATTAAGCATATATTGTGATATTTAAAGGAAACTCTTGATATGGGTTTGTTTTATACTAACAAAGATAGTGTAGATCTTGCTGGTTATGTAGACGCACGTTATTAATCTGACCCCCATAAAGCCTGATCTCAAAACGTGTAAGTGTTTACATATGGAGGACTATCATATCTGTCAGGACCTGGTTTGCCCTTCGTGAACCATCATAATGGCACCTAGTCTCTATGACTAGGTAAGCGTAAAAATATGGAAAATAAACCATAATTGCGGAAGAAACAATTAAAACTAAATAAATAAAATAAAAAAATATTTAAGGTGTCGTTCGGCACATATAATAACATCTCTTGAAACTAACAACATTCTCAAAACCCAAAATCTCACAAATCACAAGCTAAGGGATACATAAGAAACTCTAACTCCGGAAACATCTAAACAAAGGAAAAAAATACTGAAAGGACTATATTTATTACATAAAGATAGAGAGGGACTCTTCGGTCCGCGGACGTAGCAGATATACCTCGAAGTCTCTACAGAAACGCCTCCTCCCAAGGCTGATAGAACTGAGTGGGGGTACCTGGATCTGCATAACGAAAATGTGCAGAAGAGTAGTATGAACACACCAGTCAAGACTGGCCTTAGTGGAGTAGTGATGAGGAACAGTCGAGACACCTACCAGTCAAATAAACAATATAATTATGGGGGCAACGGAACATGATATATATATATATATATATATTTATATATATATATATATATATATGTGTGTGTGTGTGTATGTGTGTGTGTGTGTGTGCGTGTGTGTGTGTGTGAAGACTGTATGAAATGACCAATAATGCTACAATCACAATGAGGGTAAAACAACAAGTAACACGAGAATATAAAGAATGATGAAACATAATCACGACCGTTTTAGAGAGAATTTGAGATAAGAGACTAATCCAAAAAAAAAGTGACCAATCTTTCTATGGAGGCGGCGAAGGGATGGTAAGGCTATACAATCCAACCCAAAGATCATAATACATATAAAGAAACACAAACAATAACTCGGGTTCTACGGTAGTGTCAACATCAGGTCATATTTAAAAATTTCCACAAAGTTTCCAAATCTCGGTCAAATCACAACTCACTAGTCGTGGCATCCGAAATCTACACTTGGCATCATGTGCCTCCATCAACCTTACGGTCATACTGGCGACTAACTGGCTAACTAGGGCGACTCTCACATATAAAATGATTAAACATATATATGCCTCTATACTTAAAAAATCATGGGAACTTCACCCCCAATAGGAGTGTTTCAACTACGTGTATGCTTGTGCGAGTGCTTTAATAAGATTTCTACCAGCTACTAAAAGATAAGAAGAATAGCGCACAATACGGATAATGTTTCCTCACCAAATCCACATAATAAAGCTCATACAGGAAAGCAAACTATTAAACAGAAATAGAAATGCCCCCACAAGTTGTGACAATCCTTACAATCAATACTTGGCATAGCCCTCTTTATTTCGCCACATGTGCAATTAATAACATAATAAATTGTGATGATCCAGCCAGTCATCTCATGAGTTACCGCTACATTTCCCCCATTTTGGTTCTTTATGCTTTTTTATCCATGTTTTTATATGGTTGAGTTGAATGGTTTTAGTTCGGAGTGAATTTAGTAAGAAATGAGACACTTAGTCTCTTTTAAGAAGGTTTAAGTTGAAAAAGTCAACCGGATGTTGTCTTATGAGTAATAGGATTCAGGATGTGAATTCCGATGGTTCGATTAGCTCCGGGAGGTGATTTGTTGCTTAGGGGTGCGATCGGAAGTGGATTTGGAGATCCGGTGTAGCATTAGGCTTGAATTGGGAAGTTAGTATTTTGGCAATTTCCGGTTGATACGTGAGATTTTGACCCGAGGGTCAGATTGGAATTCCAAGAATATCCGTAGCTTCCTTATGTGATTTGAGATGTGCGTGTAAAATTTCAGGTCATTCGGAGGTGATTTGGTTGGGTTTTTGATCAAAAACGAGTTTCAGAAGTTTTTGGAAAGCTTAGACTTGAATTCAATGTGAATTGATGGCTTTGATGTTGTTTGAGGTGTTTTGATGATTGGAACAAGTTCAAATGAGGTTTTAGGGTGTGTTGGTGCTTTTGGTTGAGGTCCCGGCGGCCTCGGATGAGTGTCGGGTGGTCAATCAGACATTTTCCAAGTTTATAAGTTGCAGATTTCCCATTCCAGGTATTGTAAAGGATTTACTCTTCGCGTTCGCATAGAGAGTCTCATGTTCATAAAGAAGGAATTGGGAGGCAGGTGAATTTCCCTTCGCGTTCGCGTAGGAGACGAAGGCTGAGGCATCGCATTCGCAGGGTTAGTCTCGCATTCGCATAGGGTTAATTTGTAAAAATGAAAAGATGATCTTTGTGTTCACGACTAAAGGAGATTTCAGTGCTGGAAAGAAGGTTATAGACATTTTATCCGCAAGTTGGAGCTTATTTTCACTCCATTGTTGGCAATGTTTGAGAGCGTTTGAAGGAAATAGAAGAGGGATTCGAGGCAATCGATTGGAGGTAAAATTTATGAACTTAAAACTCGCCTTTGTTGTAAAATATATCTACAAATTCATGGAAATTTAGCTAAAAATGGAAGAATTAGGGCTTGGGATTTTAAAAATCGAATTGAGAATTTGAAGGTCTATTTAGGATCGGATTTGAGAACTTTTGGTATGTATGAACTCGTGAAGAGATAAGGAACCTGTTGATGTAAAAATTTTGAGTTTTGAGAACTGGGCCCGGGGTTCGGGTTTTGCTAATTTTGGGATTCTTGATATTTTTAGATTGTTTTCACTTTGGTATTGTTCCCTTAGAATATTGTGATGTATTCGTTCTAATTTTGGATAGATTCAACACGTGTGGAGGCCGATTTGAGGGGAAAAGGCATCGTGAGCTAGAGTTGTAGCCGGTTCGAGGTGAGTAGTGATTGTAAATGATGTCTTGAGGGTTTGAAACCATGGATTGCACAACGTAATGTTATGTTGAGGTAAGAAACACGCTTGATGATGACCGTGGGGTTGTTTAATACCAGGGATTGTGACTTGGTCCGTCCCGATTGATGATTTTTATCGTATATTTAACTGAAACATTTTTGTCATCATCATGATTTGGGCTGGTGGCCATATTTGTGCTTCGTGCCGATTATTTGAACCTTTTGGGAATTTTTATTACTATTCCCTTACTGTTTTGATCTATTACTTGAACTCAGTCCTGTTAATATTTACTGTTTTACAAACTCAGCACTTATACTCGGATTTGAAACTTAATGATATTTCTATATGATGTTTCGGGCTGAGAACTACTGTTTACTAATGCCCGAGGGGCTTGTGATGATTTTTCAGACTGAGTGAGGCCGAGAGCCATATATGAGGATATGCAGAGTGATACGAGGCCGAGGGCCTGAGATACATTTATACACCACGAAGTGGATTGAGTGATGTGAGGCCGAGTGCCGAGTGATGATGCCACGAGGTGGCTTGATATAGTGCTTGGGCCATAAGGGATCCCTCTGGAGTCTGCACACCCACAGTGAGCGCGGTTACCCATCATGTTCAGAGAGAGAGAGAGAGAAAGAGAGAGCCCGAAGGGCTGATACTGTACTGAGAGTAAGCCCGAGGGGCTGATACTATACTGAGAGTGAGCCCGAGGGGCTAATACTATTCTGAGTGATTGATATTGTGCCCCAGGGGCCGATATTGTACTGAGAGTGAGCCCGAGGGGCCGATACTGTACTGAGAGTGAGCTCGAGGGGTTGATACTGCTGAGTGATTGATACTATTCCTAAGGGGCGATTCCTACTTGTTACTTACGTACTAAATTATTTGTTTTACTTGTTTTAAAGGAATTTCATTTGACTTCTTCACTGATTTACAGCTTTCAGTGATATTACTGCTTGATATATAATTGCTTTGTGCCTTTGCGTGTTTTCTTGCTTTCAGTCAGAGTACTCACATTACTCCCTACACTGTGTGTGCAGATTCAGGCATAGCAAATTCCACTCCTGAGTGATGATCCTCCCAGTCCAAGCGGTGTCTAGAAGACTACGAGGTAGTTGTTGGCGTCGACAGCCCCGTGCCTCCCTTACCTTATTATTCTATGTCTTTCACACTTTTTGTACCAGATTTCGTATTTAGTATACTTGTATCAAGATTCATTAGTTACTGATGACTTGCGACACCTCAGTTTGAGCTGTGTCAGAATGTTCCTCTTCTTTTGATATTGCTATATTTCGCAAATTTGGCTATTATATCATATTTAAAACTGTTATCTATCATTTAATTGCTTATCAGAGGTGTTTGGTTTTGATCTGTCTAGCCTTGTCTTCATGAGAGGCGCCATCACTAATGGGTTCGGAAAATTGGTCATGACAGTTTGGTATCAGAGCATAGGTTACTAGGTCTCACGAGTCATGAGCCGGTCTAGTAGAGTCTCGGATCGGTATGGAGACGTCTGTATTTATGCTTGAGAGGCTGCAGAACCTTTAGGAAAAAATTCATAATCTTGAAATTCTTGTCCTATGACTTTGTTTATCTAAGAACTAAATTTTCTATTATTCTACTCTCTCACAGATGGCGAGGACTCGCGCTACCGGATGAGGTAGATGACCACCAGTGCCACCCACTGAGGCCACCAGAGACCGTGGATGCGGTCATGGTTGTGGCAGAGACAGATCAGCGAGGGCAGCTCCTGTTGACCCACATGCTGCCCCGGCTTCAAATTAGGCTCCAGCAGCAGCACCAGTTCAGGAACCAGCTATGCCCATTGTGGTTCCCGGTCTACAGGAGAACTTGGCATAGATCTTGACAGTTTGCACTAGCCTGGCTTAGGCAGTTTCAACCACCACAGTAGAAGCTACTTCACAGGTCGGGAGAAAAAATCAGAACCCCGCTGCTCGTACACCTGAGCAAGTAGTGTAGGGGATACAGACACTGAGACACCCTTAACCCCGCCAGTTACACCAGTTCAGGAGTTTATGGTACCCGTTATGCTGGATGATGAGCATCATTGTCTTGATAGGTTTGGTAGACTCCAGCCTCCGTCATTCAGTAGTGCTGAGGGTGAGAATGCCTAGGGGTTTCTAGATAAATGTCAGCGGATGCTCAATACAGTAGGGATTCTGGAGACTAGTGGTGTGGCATTTACCACCTTTCAGTTTACTGGGGTTGTCTTCACTTGGTGGGAGGCGTAGGCCAGTTGGTGCAGCGCCCTTTACTTGGCAGTAGTTCTCCACTCCCTTCTTAGAGAAGTATATATCGCAGTCTCACAGAGAGGAGCTGCGTAGACATGGGGATATGATTGTGTCATAGTATGAGTCACAGTTTTCTAAGTTGGTTCGTCATATCGTATAGATGGTTCTGACCGATCATGAGAGGATTATGAAGTTTGTTGATAGCCTTAACTACTATCTCCGTATCAAGATGACTAGAAAGAGTATTGGGTGCTACATTTGAGGAGGTGGTCGATATCTCTCATGA
Organism: Nicotiana benthamiana; assembly: GCA_034376525.1. Lineage (NCBI taxonomy): Eukaryota > Viridiplantae > Streptophyta > Magnoliopsida > Solanales > Solanaceae > Nicotiana > Nicotiana benthamiana. Next base: position 18,063,269 of record CM067341.1, on the reverse strand, counting down.
TATTGAGATGGTTCACCATCACAATAGAGAGGAGAGAGAGGATATGAAGCCTCGAGGTTTTGGAAGTTTCAGTGGTGCTCCCTCGAGGGGCCAATTCCAGCATGGTAGGGGTCGTTATTTGACGCACGCCTATTCATCCCGTCAAGAGTATTGTGGGGAATCTTTGGGTCGTGGTTATCATGGGACTCAGTAGAGCCAGCCTTCTCTCAGCGCCCTCCCAGCTTAAAGTACATCTCGTGCCCTATCAGCTCAGGGTTCTTCCATGCCGAGTTCCTCAGCTGGTCATTTCGGTGCGAGGGGTTCCCATTAGTCACTTCTCCAACACCTGGGAGTTGTTTAGAGTGTGGAGAGTACGGGCATTTATGGAGGCAGTGTCCTCCTCGTGCCGCCAGTTCGTCCCAGTAGAGGGGTCAACCCTCGTGACTTCTGCTCCAGTTACTTCGCTACGCGCCTAGCAAGTTAGGGGCGGAGGTCAGGTAGCCAGGGGTCTCCCCAAAGGGGGAGGCTAATCAGGCGGTGGCCAGGCTCATTTCTGTGTTATGCCAGGCAGGCCAGATGTCATTGCTTCAGATGCTGTCATTACAAGTATTATTTCAGTCTGCCACAGAGATGCCTTTGCACTATTTGATCCTGGATCCACCTTCTCTTATGTGTCCTCATATTTTTCTTACCATTTTACGTCCCGAGAGTTTCTTGCCTTACCTTTTCATGTATCTACACTGGTAAGCGATACTATTATTGTAGACCATGTGTACCGGTCCTATATTGTGACTATTGGGGGCGTGGAGACCCGAGTTGATCTATTGCTATTGAGCATGGTGGACTTTGATGTAATTTTGGGCATGGATTGGTTATCTCCATATCGTGCTATTCTAGACTATCATGCTAATATAGTCACATTGGCTATGCCGGGTGTACCGCGGATTGAGTGATGTGGTGTGACTGATTATGTTCCTAGTAGAGTTATGTCTTTCTTGAAGGCCCAATGTATAGTTGGGTAAGGTTGTCTTTCATATCTAGATTTTTTGCGGGACGTTAGAGCTGAGACTCCCGGTACTGATTATGTCCCAGTTGTGAGGGATTTTCCTGATGATTTTCCTGCAGACATGTCGGACATGCCACCAGATAGGGATATTAATTTTGGTATTGACTTAGTGTCGGGTACTCAGCCTATTTCTATTCTGCCATATCGCATGGCGCCAATAGAGTTGAAAGAATTGAAGGAGCATCTTCAGGAACTTTTAGATAAAGGGTCCATTCGGCCTAGTGTGTCACCTTGGGGTGTGCCAGTTCTATTTGTGAAGAAGAAGGATGGCATAATGAGTATGCGCATTGATTACAAGCAATTGAACAGAGTAACCATCAAGAACAAGTATCCCCGGCCTTGCATAGATGATTTATTTAACCAGATTCAAGGAGCGAGGGTATTTTCCAAGATTGATCTTCGTTTGGGCTATTACCAGTTGAAGATCAAGGATTCGGATACCCCTAAGACTGCTTTCAGGAGTAGATATGGTCACTATGAGTTTCTTGTCATGTCTTTTGGGCTGACCAATGCCCCCGCAACGTTCATGCATTTTATGAACAGTGTATTTTGGCCTTATCTCGATTTGTTTATTATCGTATTCATTGATGATATTCTAGTGTACTCATGTAGTTAGGAGGAGCATGCAGAGCATTTGCGAGTTTTATTGCAGAGATTGAGGGAGGAGAAGCTTTACGCAAAGTTCTCCAAATGTGAGTTTTGGCTAGGTTCAGTGGCTTTCTTGGAGCATGTGGTGTCCAGCAAGGATATTCAGGTTGATTCGAATAAGATATAGGCAGTTTAGAGTTGTCCTAGACCGCCTTCAGCCACAAAGATTCGTAGTTTTCTTGGCTCTGCAGGTTACTTTGGATGGTTTGTTCAGGGGTTCTCTTTTACCGCGTCGCCCTTGACCAGGTTGACTCAGAAGGTCATTTCATTTGTGTGGTCAGACGAGTGTGAGGAGAGCTTTCAGAAGCTTAAGACAACCTTGACTATAGGCCTAGTATTGGTATTACCATTGGCTTCAGGTTCTTACACCGTGTATTGTAATGCTTCAAGTTCGGATCGATTGTGTATTGATGCAGGAGGGTAGAGTTATTGCTTATGCTTCTCGCCAGTTGGAGCCCCATGAGAAGAACTACCCCATTCATGATTTGGAGTTGGCTGCTATAGTTCATGCATTGAAGATCCGTAGGTCTTATTTGTATGGCGTATCCTCTGAGTTATTCACTGATCATCGCAATCTTCCATCTATTTAAACAATAGGACCTTAATTTGAGGCAGCAGAGATGGTTAGAGTTGCTTAAGGATTATGATATCACCATATTGTACCGCCTGGGGAAGGCCAATGTGGTGGCCGATGCTTTGATCCGAAAGACAGTTAGTATTGGGAGTTTGGCATATATTCCAGTTGGGAAGAGACATCTTGTGTTGATATGCAAGCTTTGGCCAATCAATTCGTGAGTTTGGATATTTCTGAGCCCAGCCAGTTATTGGCAAGCGTGGTATCTCGGTCTTCTTTATACGATCGCATCTGAGAGCGCCAGTATAATGATGAGCACTTGCTTGTCCTTAGGGACAGGGTTCAGTATGATGATGCTAGGGATGTGAGTGTTGGTGATGATGGAGTGCTGAGGATGCAGGGCCGGATTTGCCTGCCCAATGTGGATGGGCTTCGGGAGCTAATTCTGGAGGAGGCCCATAGCTCGCGGTATTCCATTCGTCCGGGTGCCGCGAAGATGTAGCAGGATATTAGACATCATTACTGGTGGAAGATGATGAAGAAAGATATCGTGGGATTTGTGGCTTGATGTCTCAATTGTCAATAGGTATAATGTGAGCATCAAAGACCGGTGTCTTGCTCCAGCAGATTGTTATTCTTGAGTGGAAGTGGGAGAGGGTCACTATGGATTTGGTTGTTGGACTTCCTCAGACTTTGAAGAAGTTTGATGCCATTTGGGTGATTATGGATAGTCTTACCAAGTCACGTACTTCATTCCTATTTGTACTACTTATTCTTTAGAGCGGCTGGCATAGATATATATTCAGAAGATTATTTGGTTGCACTGTGTCCCATTTTCTATCATCTCAGATCGAGGCACTCAGTTTAATTCCCAGTTTTGGAAGTTTGTTCAGCAAGGGTTGGGTACACAGGTACAGTTGAGCACAACTTTTCACCCTTAGACGGACGAGCAATCCTAGTGTACCATTCAGATATTGGAGGATATGATATGCACCTGTGTTACTGATTTTGGAGAGTCATGGGATCGGTTCCTAATGCTTGCAGAGTTCACCTACAAAAACAACTACCGGTCGAGCATTCAAATGGCTCCATATGAGGCTTTGTATGAGAGGGGGTGTAGATCTCCAGTTGGTTGGTTCGAGCCTAGCGAGGCTAGGCTATTTGGGATAAATTTGGTTCGTGATGCTTTAGAGAAAGTGAAGGTAATTCAGGATAGACTTCATACGGCGCAGTCAAGGCAGAAGAGCTATGCGGATCGAAAGGTTCGAGATGTGTCCTACATGGTGGGTGAGAAGGTTTGCTGAAGGTTTCGCTCACAAAGGATGTGATGAAATTCGTAAAGAAAGGGAAGTTGAGTCCACGATTCATTAGGCCTTTTGAGGTACTTCGAAGGATTGGGAGGTAGCTTATGAGATTGCCTTTCCACCCAAATCATCGGGTATGCATCCAGTTTTCCATGTTTCTTTGCTCCGAAATTATATTGGGGACCCGCCCCAGGTTCTAGATTTCATCATGGTTCAGTTGGAGGGTGACTTGACTTATGATGTAGAGGCAACAACCATTTTGGAGTGTCAAGTTCGGAAGTTGAAGTCAAATGAGGCAGCTTCAGTGAAAGTGCAGTGGAGAGGTCGGCCCGTGGAGAAGGCTACCTGGGAGACCGAGTGGGAGATGCGGAGCAGATATCCTCACCTATTTGAGGCTTCAGGTATGTTTCTTGACTCGTTCGGGGACGAACGCTTGTTTTAGTTGGGGAGGATGTGACGACCTGGCTGGTCGTCTCACAAGTTACTGCTACGTTTCTCCCATTTCTATTTTTTTATTCTTCGTTCTGTGTTTTTATGTGGTCGAGTTGAATGGTTTGAGTTCGGAGCGAATTTAGTAAGAAAAGAGACACTTAGTCTCTTTTAAGAAGGTTTAAGTTGAAAAAGTAAATCGAATGTTGACTTATGAGTTAGAGGGCTCGAATGTGAATTCAGATGGTTCAGTTAGCTTCGGGAGGTGATTTGTCACTTAGGGGTGTGATCGAAAGTGGATTTGGATGTCTGGTGTAGCATTAGGCTTGAATTGGCGAAGTTAGTATTTGGGGGATTTTCGGTTGATGGGTGAGATTTTGATCCGAGTGTCGGATTGGAATTCCGAGAATTTCTGTAGCTTCGTTATGTGATTTGGGATATATATGTAAAATTTCAAGTCATTCGAAGGTGATTTGGTTGGGTTTTTTTATTATCAAAATCGAGTTTCAGAAACTTTGGAAAGCTTAGGCTTGAATTCGATGTGAATTGATTATTTTGATGTTGTTTGAGGTGTTTTGATGATTGGAACAAGTTTGAACAAGGTTTTAGGGTGTGTTGGTGCTTTTGGTTGAGGTCCCGTGGTCCTTTGGTGAGTTTCGGGTGGTCAATCGGACATTTTCCAAGTTTAAAAGCTGCAGATTTCCCATTCCAGGTGTTGCAGAGAATTTACTCTTCGCGTTCACATAGAGAGTGCATTCACGATGAAGGAATTGGGAGGTAGGTGAATTTCCCTTCTCGTTTGCGTTTGAGGGTCTGCGTTCGCGGAAGGCCGGATGGTTGTGCTTCACATTCGCACAAGGCCTATCACGTTCACATATGAGGAATATGGGTCAAAGGGGCAGTTGTGCTACGTGTTCGCATGAGGGGTGTAGTGTTCGCGTAGGAGAGGAAGGCTGAGGCATCGCGTTTACGGGGTTAGTATCGCGTTCGCATAGGGTTAATTTTTGTAAAGGAAAAGATGAGCTTCACGTTCGTGAGGCAGTAGTCGCGAACACAATGAAGGAACTTTCAGTGCTGGACAGAAGGTTATTAACATTTCTGCGAGTTGGAGCTCATTTTCACTCCATTATTGGCAATTTTTGAGAGCTTTTCAAGGAAATTGAATAGGGATACGAGGACATTCTATTGGAGGTAAGATTAATGAATTTGCAACTCGTCTTTATTGTGAAATCTATCTAGAATTCATGGAAATTTAGCTAAAATGGAAGAATTAGGGCTTGGAATTTCAAAATTTGATTTGAGAATTTAAAGGGTCATTTGGGGTCGAATTTGAGAACTTTTGGTATGTATGAACTCGTGGGGAGACAAGGAACCCCTTAATGTAAAAATTTCTGAGTTTCGAGAAGTGGGCTCGGGGCTCGGGTTTTGCTAATTTCGGGACTCTTGATATTTCTCCATTCTTTTTGCTTGGGTTTTCTTCCCTTAGCATATTATGACATATTCATTCTAATTTTTGATAGATTCGACCCGTGTGGAGGCTTATTTGATGGGCAAAGGCGTCGCGAGCTAGAGTTGTAGCTAGGTCGAGGTGAGTAGTGATTGTAAATGATGTCCTGAGGGTTTGAAACCCCGGATTGCACACTGTAGTGCTATGTTGAGGTGAGACACGCACTTGATGATAAGCGTGGGGTCATTTACTACTGGGGAGACTTGGTTCGACCTAATTGATGATTTTTATCGTATATTGATTGAAACTTATTTTTTATCATTATTATTTGGGGTGGTGGCCATATTTGGGCTTTGTGCCGATTATTTGAACCCTTCGGGGATTTTTATCACTATTTCCTCGCTGTTTTGATTTATTACTTGAACTCAGTGTCATGCCCCCCCTTTTTTTCTATGGAGTAATCGGGTTTATGACATTTTTTGGAGGACAACTCCTTCCCTTTTAGGAGTTGGGTTTGTGAATTTGAAAAGTCACCACATAATGATTAAGTGCATTAGGCCACTAAGAAGGTTTTGAGTTGAAGAACTAAAGATTGGGTAAGGGCTAGAAATTATCTCGGAGGGAAGGTGTTAGGCACCCCCCAAGATCCACTAGTGTGGTTCCCGACCATGTTATAATTGTGACTTCACATAACAAATAAGCAAATAAGGGCTCAAGTAGATTGTGTCTTCACATAATATTGCAAGTTAATTTTGAGGAAAAAATGAAGAGGGCAGCCATTTTAAGAAAAAGATTTAAACAAATATGAAAAAGGTAAACAAGTAAAAAGGAAAGGGGGTCCTAGGTTTATGATTAATATGGATCACATCAATGCAATACCCAGTAATCACTCCTCAAGAGAGAGGGGTAACATGAGGTATTAGCGTACCGGTCATCATATCTATATCTACCTTCTCACCCTGTTAAGGTATTAAAGTGCGGAATGATATCGTTACTTACTGTATGCTATTACCCGTCCCAATCCTATCAATCCCGGGGGCATTAGGACTACTAATCCTAAAGGGTAGGGAGTTGGGGCTTTTAGAGTTTTAAAAGGATAAAACACGACAAGCAAGAACACATAAGCAGTTAGGGGGAAAGCAAATAACAGTTAAGGCCCAAATAGGCCTCCTCACTTAAATAGCAAATTATATAGCATGACTTCAAATACTAGTTGTGGTCTGAATTAACTTTAAAGTGTTAGGACCGGCTGATTTATCACATATTTCTCATACGAGAAGTCCGAATTAGGCTTGGTTTGGCTGTAATTTATTAAGAACTGACCCAATTAATTAATCACCCGGTGTCTTGCCTAGGTGAGACCTATAGCATGATATCTAGAAGTGCAGAAAATGTACTGGTTTTAGAAAGAATGGATTACTGCATTTATAAACAAAAGGTTCTTCAGATTCTTAGACGGTCTTATTTACTGATTTTAGACTCATAGAGGAAATAGACGAAGCTGATTCAATTGATTACTCCTAAGGGCACGATTTCTATGCATATTTGATTTAAACACTTTATAGTTGAAACAAGAGTGTAAAGTCCTATAGGCATGGTATCTAGAAGGATGTTTATTATTTAAACCTATGAACGAGTTTGCCTAGTGATGGATGCAAATGCAAGAATTCAGGAAGTCCTATAGGCATAATATCTAGCATGCTATTTATTATTTAAACCTATGAACAAGTTTGCAGATTGTTTTTTTGTTGTATCTAGGATCGTTTTCCTACTGACATAGGCATGGTGAAGTGCAGAAAAACCTATGATCATGGTTTCTATATGCAGAATATGCAAAAACGTTGAGACAAGATATCTATATGAAAAAATGCAACACTTATAGGCAGGATTTCTAAGTTGAGAATGCAGAACTTATGGGCAAGATTTCTAAAAATGAGAATGCAGAAGTTCAGAAAAATTGCTATGAGCAAGCTATCTACGTGAGTGCAGTAATTTATGTGAATGCAAGAATCAAAAAAATCCTATGGCAAATTATCTACCCTTTGCATACATTCATCCACATCCCTTTCCACTAGCCATCCCCATATTTATTATAAATTATTATAGACTAAAATGAACAAGAAAAGCAAAAAAAATTACATCAGAAATCCAAGTACATCCGAACAGTCTAATTCAGACTTAAAGTATAACAATATGAGATAAACCAACTTCCAGGATCATATTTCCGAAAGCCTTTCTCTTATTTGGGATGTGTCAGAGTTCCCAGGAGTCTCAAAGGGCTCCGGGTAGTGCTTACACCCCAAACACATTGTGGGATTAGATCAAGGTGCAGTGTGGAAGGGCCAGCTCTCCTATGTCCAAGTTCAGAGGAAAATCAAGGTCGCAAAGCAAGGCTCATAAGAGGGGGCAAAGCTTAGAGTCTAAGAATAAGCGCAAGTGCATAAAGAGGGAATTAGGCAAAGCCAGGGAAGGCTGTGGTCATGCCTAGCAATTGGGAGTGCTGGCATACCCCTGACCATCATGTTAGCCCATCTTAGGAGTTAGGATCCATTGTGGATCAGCTTTAGACCTGGGCAGCAATATGAATACTGCCAGGGCATGAGCCTTAACTCACACACATAGAAGGGGTGAGGGTATGGGGAATTCATGAAAAATAGTAGATGCAAAGATAAAGTAGCACATTCATTGCAGAACATGAACAACAAAGTAGATAGGATTATACCAACTGTAAAGTAGACATATAGGGAAGAGGTTGAAATTAAAATTGAGACATACTATTTTAAGGGAAACAAATAAGGGAAAGCAGGAGTCTTGTAAACCAAATTGCAATCAAACAGTACAAGAAACCTTAGAAGAGAGTAGAGTATTCGAAAGAGTATTGCAATTGAGTTTGTGAGAATATTGAATTTTGAAGTGTTCAATAGTCGATGATGTGCATAGAAGGGTCATGCTCCTTTTTATAGTACAGAAATTAAGTAAGAAAGGTAAGGGAATATTCATTGAAATCAATCTCCCTTTAGTTAAGAGATTCTAATTTCAACGTGTAGAACCAATTAAGGAAAGGGGTTTTGATTAAAACCTTTTCAAAGTAGCACAAAAGGGGTAAATACATAGAAATTATTTAAGGAAAGCATTCAATGGTACACGGTTGGGGATAAATATGGAAAGGGAATTAATAAACAACCAGTAAAAATCAGAAATTGAATTTTGGTATGAATGAATCTAACCAAAAAAGGTGAGAAAAGGTTTAATTGAAGAAAATCAGTAACAATCAATCAAACCTTATTAAAAGGAATTCTGAATCAATCACAAATTGGTAAAACTATTTTGAAGGAAGAATCCCACATATATAAAGCATACAGATATGTCAAACAAGAAAAACTATCAAGCTAATTAGAAAGAATCTAGTATAGAAAGGTTCAGAGTCACAAACAAAGAGGTTTGATTTAGTACTTAGGCTCAGACTTAGTTTGAGAGAATCCAGGGTCCCATAATAGAACCCTAGTCCAAACAGAAGACCAAGCTCGCCAAAAACCTCAAATCTTAGGGTTTTCCACTCGAATAAGATGTAGAGATGAGAAGGCAAATAACTGAAACAGGCTCGGAAGTCTCTTTCAGAGACTCATGAGAAAACAAACAGGTAAAATAGCATGTTCGAAACAACCATCGTGTAAAAGCTGATTTGAAGCATAAAGAATATGTTTTTGAGAAAAGCTTGGAACTTAAACAAGTTAAGAGGACAAAGAGGTAGTGCAAATTTGGAAAAAAGTAAATGAAATATGCCTAGAAAGAACTTCAAACAAAGTCTAGGAAAAGGCAAATAAAGAACTTGTCACACTTAGTAGAAAAATGCAGTAGAAGAACACAAGAACCTCAAAAAAAAAATTATAGCAAAAAACACATATAGAAAAACACGGTAAGATAGTCATACAAGAGCATGGTAGAAGGAAGAATACAATAACATAGTAGAAGCAAGTACACATAAAGGAAAAGGAAAGTCAGAAATAACTTAAACATTTTAAGAAACCCTAGATCGGGAAAGAAAGATCTTACAAAAATTATTTTTTTTTTTTGAAAGTAAAACTGGTGAAATCATTTGAAAACCCAAGTGGAGCATAGATACGTGACAGATCTAAGAAGAAAAATCAGAAAGAACCTCAAATAGCCATGGATTTCAGAGAAAACCCTAGAAATGAGAAAGGTCTTGAGGAAAGTCCGATCTTGAGTAGAAAAAACTCATATTGCTTGAATATGCCAGAATAGTGACTAGAGAAGCCGTAGATCCACAGATCTGAGAAGATTTGAAAGGGAGCCATCAAGGTCTAGACCTTGGTGGTTCAAATATTGGACGCACATGAGTAATAGAGTTGAATATGAGGGTATCATGACCGGAATGGCCATGATTTTCGGTGAGCTTGAGGTAGGCATTAGTGAGATAGTCTAGGGTTTGAGAGAGTTTTGAGAGACGAGAGGTTTCAAAGGCAGCTGAGAATGAGAAATGAGGGAATTAGGGCAGTCATCTGGGGTTAAAAAGGAAATGGTGATTTCTATCCGTTGATCTTGAGTGATCAACAGTCCAGATTTAAACGGGCAGGTGGGGAACGGGTTCGGTCTTTAGAATTGGATCCTGGCCCAGTTTAGGAAATTAAAGTTGGGTTAATATTAGGGTCAATTTGGGCTAAAATTGAAAGAAAATGATGTTGTAATTGAAATAGAAACGGGTTAAATGTTAAATAGCCAATTTTTCCACTTTTTATTTTATTAAAATAGTAATAATGATTTTAAAAATAAAACTAAAACTGTAAGCCAACAAATACTATATAAATATTAATCTAAAAATACTAGAAATAGTTTTATAATTATGAAATGCCATTAATCGTAAAATAGGCTGTAATTGTAATTACATGCAATTTAGCTTTAAAATACCAAATAAATTTGTAAAAATACACAAAAATCACCTTAGCTATATTTTGGTGTAAGTATAAGAATACAAAAATAAATTATTCACCAAAATGATAATCTTCGAAATAATTATTAGTGTTTGTACTGTTAAAATAAACAATAAATTGATTTAAAAATCTTTAAAAATTAGGAAAAAATACCAACAAGCGTGCTTATATATGCATGTACATGCTATTTTGAAAGTATTTTATATATAAAAATATGTGGAAAAATTGGATATCAGCACTAAGTCATGTTAATATTTACTGTTTTACAAACTCAGCTACTTTTACTCGGATTTGAAACTTAATGATATTTCTAAATGATGTTTTGGGCTGAGAACTAGTGTTTTACTAATGCCCCGGGGGCTTGTGGTGATTTTCGGACTGAGTGAGGCCGAGGGCCATATGTGAGGATATGTAGAGTGATATGAGGCCGAGGGCCAGAGATACACTTATACGCCACGAGGAGGCTTTGAGTGATATGAGGCCGAGTGTTGAGCAATGATGCCACGAGGTAGATTGATATAGCGCTTAGGCCGTAAGGGCCCCCTCTAGAGGCTGCACACCCACAGTGAGCGCGGGTACACATTATGTTTTGGGAGAGAGAGAGCCCGAGGGGCTGATACTGTACTAAGAGTGAGTCCGGGGGGCTCTGAGTGATTGATACTATGCCCGAGTGGCCGATACTGTACTGAGAGTGAGCCCGAGGGGCTGATACTGCTGAGTGATTGATACTATATCTGAGGGGCAATTCCTACTTGTTGCTTACCTACTAAATTACATATTTTACTTACTTTAAAGGAATTTCATTTTACTTCTTCAGTTACCGCTTTAAGTGATTTTACTGCTTGATATAGAATTGCGTTGTGCCTTTGTGTGTTTTCTTGCTTTCATTCATTATTTATAATTATTACTCACTAGGTCGGAGTACTCACATTACTCCCTGCACTGTGTGTGCAGATTCAGGCATAGCAGATTCCGCTCCGAAGTGCTGATCCTCCCAGTCCAGGCAGTATCTAAGAGACTACGAGGTAGCCGTTGGCGTCCATAGCCCCGTGCCTCCCTTACCTTATTATTCTATGTCTTTTAGACTTTTATACCAGATTTCATATTTACTAGACTTGTATCAAGATTCATTAGTTATTTATGACTTGTGACACCTGATTTGGGCTGTGTGGGGATGTTCCTCTTCTTTCGATATTGCTATATTCCGCAAATTTGGCTATTATATCATGTTTAGAACTGTTATCTATCATTTAACTGCTTATTAGAGGTGTTCGGTTTTGGTCTGGCTGGCCTTGTCTTCACAAGAGGCGCCATCACGATCGGGTTCGGGAAATAGGTCGTGACATAAGTACCGCCTTATTTTGCCACATGTGCATCATAACATTCCCGCCTTATTTCACCACATGCGCACCCCACATATAAGCATATGAACATATACTGCCTTATTATGCCTCATGTGTAATATATCAATAGCAACAGTAGCACGGCAAAGACCTCGTGCAACCCCTCAACTACAATCACACGGCAGAAACCTCGTGCATCATAACATCAAAAACTGCATGACAGAAACCTCGTGCATCACAATATTAATAACCGAACAGCAAAAAACCTCATGCATCAACAATAACAATAACCACACGATAGATACCTCGTGTATTAACAATATCAATAACCACATGGAAGAAACCTCGTGCATCAACAATATCAAGTACAACAGCAAAAAATACAATGTATACAATAGCACAACATGTGAGTTAACTCAATAATCTTTCATTCACCGGGGCGGTAAGACTAGATCACAAAGAATAACCACAATAGAAAATACTAAACGTAATAAGAACAACTTAACAAGGGAGAAAGGTAATATGAAGAGACAATCCCATAGCATGTAGTTCAACAACAAGGGAGTTAACAAGAGTTAAGTAATTTCAAATAAGGGAATATCAATTACATATTGAATATCTACTCTTGTTTTGAGATTTGGGAAAGTTACGGAGGATATAAAAGAAATTCAATTAAGACTAAATAATTACCTGAGAGATAATAATGATTTCCAATAAAACAAGTAGTTATGAAAGATAACATGACAAGGAGGTAAAGATCTTCACTTAAGTAAGGTAAGAGTCAATTAGGCAATAAGAATGAACCACAAGGCAATTAATTTCAAATAAAATCTGTAGAGGTGGAACTAGCACAAGAAATATTCAATCATATCAAGAACAACTTCATACTCAGTGTATATAAGGAATACAATCAGCGGAGAAGACTCAAATCCTAAGGGGAAGTTCCTCACACAAGATTAGGCAAGATACCTACCTCAAACCATCTCAAAATCAACTAGAAACCACGTTCTTTCCATGATACTCGACTCCAATGGCACAAATATATTCAATTCAACATAATAATGTAAGAAACACTTCAAGTAATTAATTCTACAATTAAATTCTAAGCTAATACACGGAATTATGTGAATAACCAAAACGCCCCACAAGCCAACTTCTTGATTCGGGTAAAATTCACATTTTCAAAAATCTTGTACGCTCAAGTTATTAAATTCTAAGCTAATACGCGGAATTAATTCTAAGCAACAATTCAAGTAATTAATTCTACAATTAAATTCTATGCTAATACATGAAATTATGTGAAATAACCAAAATGCCCCTCGAGCCAACTTCTTGATTCAGGTGAAATTAACATTTTCAGAAACCTTGTATGTTTACGAGTCTAACCATATAAAAATCTCTCAAATCGGATGTCAAAAACCCTCTCAAAACTCAATAATTTGGCCTAAGAAGTTTTATCAATTTTCCATTCAAAAATCGAAAACTAAAGGAAGAATTCATACTTAGATTAGTGAGTTTCAAGCAAAAAGGAGTTTAGAATCGTTACCTAATCGATATCTCTGAAACCCCTCGAAATCTTGCTCAAATATGAGCTCCCAAGCATGAGTTTTGGTAAAAATGGCTAAACCCTCAATTTTTGAAATATTATAACTACCCATGTATTTTTTCATCACGATCGCAGAAGAAGGGACGCGATCGCGTAGAGGAGATTTCAAGGCTGGCCATAAACACACATTGCGATCGCGTGAAAAGGGGTTCGAACGCGAAGAATAGTGAATGGGGCTTATGCAATCGCGGAGGGGCTTATGCAAACGCAAAGAGGAAAATAGTTAACTCACCCAACTCCTAATTCCTACTATGAGAACGCGAAGCTACAGACGCGATCGCAATGCAGAGAAAAATAGACCTTAGCGATCGCGGAAGGTTTCACAAGAGCGCAGTGATGAGAAAAGAGGCGACCAACTACACATCACGAATGCGAAATAGTGATATTTTATACGTCAATGCCACACAAGAGGGGGATGGGCAATTTTTTGCTTAAACTGCTTATGAAGGACCTGGTTCTTCTATGTGTTCCAACTACTGCTGTTGCGAAATAATAAATGCAGCAAACAAAGAACACAAAGGTTTTATGTGGAAAACACCTGGCTCAAAAGGTGAAAAGACCATGACCTATTATTCAGTAGGATTTTCCCAAAAATCCACTAAAATCACTGAGCCAAAACAACATTTACAAAACTTCTTTGTAAACCTAAAGATTAAGTCTAATCCCGTTATAGCAACCATCCTCTAACTGTTGTGACAACTTCAAGTTAACTCTAACTTGAGTACTCAAAGTACCTATTACAATTGCTTCAATGAAAGCTAAAAGGTACAAATAAAAACACCTACTACAATTAAATTAGAAATAAATAAAGACACATAAAATTCTTTATGGAGCTGGTTCTTCAATCTAGTTCATGTAGCTTCAGGTTTGCACACTTGAATCACACACGAATTGCTTGCAAAAAGCCTTGCGCTTTTTCTCTCAATTCACGTTTAACTTTTGCGTTTTTGTGATCCCCTTTTAATGTGAGAACATCCTGCAATTTATAGAGTTAGTAGATGAAGAAATAACTAGAGTTCTGATGCAACTCTTCCTTGGTGGAAGAGTTCTAGTTGATTTCAAATTCTAACTCCTTCCCTATCTTGGATAGTGTTCTCTTTGATTAAGGACTCCTTATCCTTATCAATTATGAAACCTTTTTGGTTAGGAGATATTAAATATACCAAGTTAAGCTTATCTTCTTCACATGCAACCCACATGCTCAAATCTGCCCATTTTCGTGCACCTGGGTGATGGACCTGGTTCATCATGAGTTCTTTCTACAGGAAATGTGAATACCTGTAAAAGAGAACAAACTTAGCTATCTGTTAAGTTAGTAATCAATGTTTGATTGAGACTCAATTGCTGATCCTCCATCGAATTTGAGTCCTATACCAATACAAACTCCAACCTTAGCCTTGATCCGGATTGTGTTCTCTTCTCAAAAGGAGACTTCTTCTCCTTATCCCATATGCAATCGTTTCGATCAGTTCAGAAGATATTGTTGCTTGATCCCTAAAACGTATCTTATTTACATGCATCTTAATGCATAGGTTGAAAACCACTATGTCTCACAAGATGGACTTGGTCTATTAATGAGTTCATTTGTCATTCTTCAAAACTTCAACTGAATTTGGACCAACAAATTCCCCCTTTTTGATGATGACAAACTTTGTGCTTTTACTGATCAGAGAACCTGTTTCAACTCAGCTCAACATCAACACAATGTTAGAAACATTTTTCCTTTTTGTTACTTATCATCAAGGACCAGGTACATTAGGTTTTAAACATTACCGTTCAAAGAGTAAACATTACTTGTTTAAAGCACAACCTTTTTCCCCTTATTGGCATCATAAAAAGGTTGCATAAAAAATGTGAGATAACCAGATATTAAAACTTACTCATGGCCACTGGGGATACTTCAAATACAATCATGAATTAATCATTATAGATCAAGCTAAGAATTTTAACCATCAAGAAATATAAACAAACAATTAGAGCAAAAACAGTGAATTTCATTGATGATTGATAAGATTCTACCACAAAGCATAAGAAGAAATAAAAATACTGAAAACATGAACAAAAGAAATAAAATGTCCTGAATTGGGTCACTGGTTCATCTACCAGGTTAGGAGTCTTAAGGCTTGGAAGAGGTAGGGCTGAGTTATTTGCTTGAAGAAGTTTCAGCATGTCTTGAAAAATTCCATCATTCTTCTCCTTTTCCCTTGAAAGTTCAGTTCTGAGAACATCTCTCTTAGATTCTTCCCCAACAAATCGTGTCTTCAGCCTTGGTATCTTAATATCCTTTGCCTCACTCTCTTGTACCAAGACTCTGACTTTGCTATTGATAGGTGTCTTCTTAGATGAACCAGGTTCATTAAGCATGACATTGACTTCATAATCGCAAGCAAGCAAAGTATTAACCCCAAAATGATCCTTTCTTAGGGAATGACATGAGTTTTGGTGCTATTGATAACCCTAGCAGTAGGTCTGTAAGGGTTTCCTGCTTAGATGGAATGAGTTCATCTATATTTTTTCAAGTTGAACCAGAGCCACTTCCCCCTATTTTACTCACATTCTATTCTATTTCACTAAATTCTTCTCCCCAAACAACCATTACCTCAGTTTCTTTTGTTAGAACAACATGAGTGGGTGAAGAATCAGCCGCTCTTATACCCTTTCCCCTCACAGTACTCCTAGCACCCTTGCTCTCTTTTTCTTTTCCTTTTTATTTTTACTACAAACTTCTCCAGATTCTGTAGTCTCAACACCTGCTATAGATCCTACTAGTACAAATTCATTCTCTAAATTTGCGGCAACTTCAGAAATTGTCTCAGGAGTAACTTTATTATCAGAAGATAAGTGTTTATTATCAGAATACCTACTTTCTTCCCCCTTAGTAGCAGACTTACATGAATCTTCATATTTCTGGAATTCTTCTTCACTACTTGCTTTCAATTACTTGTTTGTTTTCTTGGTCTGCTCTCCTTCAACGACAATCATATTAGCCATCATATTTACTCTTCTTTTCTTAGAGATTGGTGTTATAGAAGGTGTGGAAGTGGTTTCTTGTGGTGGTGATGAAGGATTTCCAAAAGTGTTTGACATATCTGGGCTAGGGTATGGAAGAAAAGAAAATTGGATTGTGTTTGGAAGATGAAAGAAGAATGGGAGTTTTTGACGGCTCGAGAGAGATGAGGTAAGGCATACACTAAAGTTGACCAATATACAAGGGAATACTAAATGGGATAGCTACAACTTATCAAACACTTGGAAGTTTAATCAAACTGAAATTCAGCGTGGGAGTGTATCCCTAGAATCTAAGTACTTCCATTCGATTGGGACTCCTTTGAAGGGGATTGGCTCACTTGTAACAGATAAGTCCAACAAGAGTTTGGTATTTGGTAGGACTCTGCTCATGATCCAAATAGAGTTATTTCAAATTATGCAGAGTGTAGAAAACATACCATGTTATCTTGATGAAATAGATTCTTCACTGATAATTCTCTTGTATAAGTCTAAATTTGCCAAAATAGATAACATATAATTAGGTTAATGAGTCATTATGACCCATGGCACAAGAGTATACTATGGAAAGTATGAGACGAGCAAGATTTAATCTGACTATACACAATTTACAGACTTTCTAACCAAATATATATTTTTTTTCAATTTTTTCGTTTAACCTTGAACTAGTCCTTTTAGGTGATTCTAATAATCCCTAATTCCAACTTGTTCCTATCAAAGTAATCTCTACTTAAGCCTTTTGTGAAGATGTCAACAATTTGCTTGTTAGTAGTAGAAAACTCCACAGTGATCAAGCCCTTCTCATAGTTGTCCCTAAAAAATGTTGTCTAACATCTATGTGCGTAGTTCTCTTATGATGAACCGGATTCTTCGTCATACTAATAGTCTAGTTTTATCACAAAAGTAGGGATGCAACTGACTTCAATACCAAAATCCATCAACTGTTGTTTGATCCACAACAATTGAGCACAATCATAAAGCAGCAATAACATATTCAGCTTCGGCACTAGATTAAGCCACTGAATTTTGCCTTTTAATATCCCATGACACAAGAGATGAACCAAAGAAGTGTTCAATACCTGAGGTGCTCTTCCTATCCACTAGGAAACCTGCATAATTAGCTTCAACATATCACATTAGGTTAGAGTTACTAAATTTTGGATACCAAGGGTAAAGGTCAGTGGTGCCTTCCAAGTATCTCAATATTCTCTCTACATTAGTCAAGTGGGACTCCTTTGGATTTTCCTGAAATCGAGCATAAAGACCTACACTACACACAATGTCAATTCTGCTAGTAGTGAAATATAAAAGAGAACCAATCATTCCCCTATACAACTTCTGATCAACAGATGAACCAGGTACATCTATATCCAATTTCGTGGATGTTGCAATAGGAGTGTCAATTTCTTTGGATATTCCTTCCTGGTTTATAAAGGAATAGGTGCAAAGACAGGTTCTCTCGTGGTTTGAGGATAAGTTATTATCTAGTCAGTTCCCCCTGTCATGTTGCCCTGGGTGGAAGAACCTATTCCATCACCAGTTCCTTCTTCTGGTGAAGCTTTATCTTGGGCTGTGACTTCATATAAACCTTTTTCCAGCCCAATAGCTTCATCTTCGTGTTCTTGTTCTTAGAAAGAATGTTATTTTCATCAAAACTACATGTATACTTTCTTCTACACATATAGTTCTCTTGTTGTACACTTCATATGCCTTTTTATGTGAAGAATATCCCAAGAATACTCTCTCATCACTTCTGGAATCAAACATAACATAGGGAGTCTTTTCCATTATTGTGCACAAAGTATTTTCATCTAAATGCCCTAAGATGGATATATTTAGTTTCTACCTTTAAGTGACTCATAGGGAATCTTCTTAACAAGAGCTCTAGTCTGCAATATTTATGACGTAGGATGCAAGAATTCAGCAAACTTAATATTTTCAAATTCAGTTCCATGATCAGACTTGATTGATGCAAGTTTATTACCTAGTTGTTTATGATTTAAATTTTTTTTATTAACACAAGAAGAAAAACATGTCAGATGCTTCAACTTTAGATGTTAAACATGTTGTACAAGTAAACATAGAGTAATCATCAATCAGCACCATCACATATCTTTTACCACCTCTGCTTAATGTTCTCATTGGATCACAGAGATCCACATGGACCAGTTCTATCGTTCTGGTGGTGCTTAACATTTTTTGTTTTTGATAAAGGATATTACCTGCTTCCCCCTTGCATAAGCCTCAAAATGTTTATCTTCCTTGAACTTAATGTTAGGTAGTCCTATCACCAAATCCTTGGAGACTAGTTTGTTGAGTTGACTTAGACTGGCATGTCCAATTCTCTTGTGCCAAAGGAGGGGATCATTGTCCACGACACTTTAGCAAATGAGTGCATTTTCTTAAAGTGCGGACAAATCTACAATGTATTGTTTACTCTTTTTTCCTGCAAAACAATCTTGTTAGAGGTAAGATTAATCACAAAATATTTTTTAGAGGTGAATGCTACCAAGTTACCTCTATCACACCATTGTGATTGTCTTATTAGGCAGTATTTTAGGCCATCTATCAGGTAGACATCTCAATAAAGTGAGAATCAGCCTTACCCATCTTTCAAATCCCACTAACCTCACCTTTCTTCCGATTTCCAAAAGAGACATCACCTCATTTAAGGTCCTCAAGTGAAAGGAACTGGTTCTTACTTCCTGTCATATGCTTTGAGCAGCCACTATCTATGTACCATATTTGTCTGCTCCCTTTCACTTGGACACACAAAAATAAATTAGGGTTAGTCTTAAGAACCCAAACTAATTTGGGTCCCTTTTTATAGGAAAAAGGGTGAATCAGATTCTTTTTATCTCAACCTGGCAGCCTATATTTCCCTTTAACAAATTCTTTATTCTTTTGACTAGCCTTTTCTTTTGCAATACTTTCAGTTTTATAGAGACTAGTTTTACCACAGTATGTGCAAATTATGTTCTCAGGAAGTGTGAGGTACTTGCTTTTGGGATCCCACTTAGGTGCAGGGATACCGTAGTCAAGTCCTCTCTTATTCCTACTATGGTGTTCATGTATCCATGAAAGTGCATCGAAGGACCTATTCCCTTTACAGGTTCTGTCTAGCTCGTGCTTGACCTTGTTCAGATCCTCCTTAAGGACTCTTATCTGCTCATCCTTTTTGTACAAAATCTTTTATTTTTCCTACATTTTCTTCTAAACTGAGTTGTGTGTGATCAACTTTCTTTTTACCAGTTCCTAGTTTCAATTTAAAATTTTCAGATCTAAGCTCTAGGACAATGGTGACAAGTTCATGAACCCGGTTCTTCAACTCAGCATTTTTGTTATCACACTCATTTGCCCTAGACTCTAGACTTTTATATTTTGCTTTTAGAATCACACATTCCCTAGATAGAACTTCCTTCTCATTGTTAATTATCTCAGACTCATCAATGAAGTCCATTAATAGCTTGGCCATCTTTTCTTTAGACAAGATTTAATCTTGTCTTTGAGATAAAGAATACTTACCTCTTTTTCATCATCTAATTCTCCGATGGCCATTAGTGTTTGCTCCTGCTCAGCCTCATATTCTGAGTCTTCATCTCAAGTTTCTCCCCAAGCAGCAACCATAGCCTTAGTTGAACTTTTTTTTCTCCTAGGTTGAACATGTTCCTTCTTCTTTTTCCTTCGTTCAGCTCACTTCTTCTTCCATTCAATTTCCCATTGAGGGAAGTTTCTAATATGGTGATCATTGTTCCCACACTTGTAATACCCGTCATTGGTTTTTTTCAGGAACCTTTGGTTTATTATAGCTTCCACTTCTTGAAGGACCATTTCCTCTCATTAAGTACTTCTTGAATCCCTTTGTAATCATGGTCATTTCATCCTTCTCTAGATCAACATCTTCAGTGATTCTGAATGCCATCCTCCATTCCTTCTTGGGTGCATCCATCTTCATTGTTTGCCTTCAAAGTTCATAGGATGTGATATTTCCAATTAGCTCATCCAACTTAAGAGTGGCAATGTTCTTTGATTCCTGAATGGCAGTGATTTTGCTTTCCCAAGTGACTGGCAGAACCCTTGTCAAAATTTTTTCAACTTTGTCCCCTTCAAGAATAACCCTTCCAAGAGACTTATGTTTATTTGTCAACGTGGTGAACCTTGTATACATCTCCTGGAGGGTTTCCCCTTCCTCCATGGTGAAATTCTCATATTGAGAATATAGCAATGTTCCTCTTGATCTCTTTTCTTGAGGATTTCCTTCGTGAGCCACTTGTAAAGTGCCCCATATTTCCTTGGCAGTGGTACAACTTTGAATTCTACTATACTCGTCTGGTCCTAGACCACATACAAGCCACTCCTTGGCCTTAGCATTGTTCTCCCACTTTTTCAAGTCTTCAGCAGTGCAGTCAGCCCATGTCTTTGGCACTTCAATTCCTTCGGCATTCTTCTTAGTGGTTGCTAAGGGACCATCAGTGACTATATCCTAAAGTTCATAATCATCCCCGATAATGTGATCTCTTATTCTGTTCTTCTACCAAGAATAGTACTGACCATTGAAGAGTGGAGGCCTGGCAGTGGATTGCCCTTCCCAGTTCCCAGGTGGTATACTCATTGTTGAACTTCTCCTAAGGTGTTAGCCTCTTCAAGGATTACCTGCTCTGATACCAATTTATGTTTTATACGTCAATACCACACAAGAGGGGGGTGATTGTGTGATACCCAATTTTTTACTTAAACTGCTTATGAAGGACCTGGTTCTTCTATGAATTCTAACTATTACTGTTGCGGAATAATAATTATAGCAAATAAAGAACATAGAGATTTTACGTGGATAACACCTGGCTCAATACGTGAAAAAACCATGACCTACTACCCAGTAGAATTTTCCCAAACTTCCACTAAAATCACTGAGCCAAAACAACATTTACAAAACTTCTTTGTAAACCTAAGGATTAACTCTAATCCCGTTGTAGCAACCAGCCTCTAACTATTGCAACAACTTCAAGTTAACTCTAACTTGAATACTCAAAGTACCTATTACAATTGCTTCTATGAAAGCTGAAAGGTACAAATAAAAACGCCTACTACAATTGAACTATAAATAAAGAAAGACACATAAAACTCTTTATGGAGTTGGTTCTTCAATCTGGTTCATGTAGCTTCAAGTTTGCACACTTGAATCACGCACGAACTACTTGCAAAAACCCTTGCTATTTTTCTCTCAATTCACGTTTAACTTCTGCGTTTTTGTGCAACCCTTTTAATGTGAGAACATCCTGCAATTTATAGAGTTAGTAGAGGAAGAAATAACTAGAATTCTGATGCAAATCTTCTTTGGTGGAAGAGTTCTAGTTGATTTCAACTTCTAACTCCTTCCCTATCTTGGATAGTGTTCTGTTTGATTAAAGAATCCTTCTCCTTATCAATTATGCAACATTTTCAATAAGGATATATTAAATACACAAATTTAAGCTTATCTCCTTGTGATGGACCTGGTTCATCCTGAGTTACTTTTACAGGAAATGTGCATACCTGTAAAAGAGAAAAAACTTAGCAATTTATTAAGTTAGTAATCCGAGTTTGATTGAGACTCAACTGCTGATCCTCCATAAACTTTGAGTCCTAGACCAATACAAACTCCAACCCTTATCCTTGATCCCGATTGTGTTCTCTTCTCATAAGGAGACTTCTTGTCCTTATCCCATATGCAATCTTTTCGATCAGTTCAGAAGATATTGTTGCTTGATCCCTAAGAAATATCTGCTTTAAGTGCATCTCATATGCATAGGTTGATAACCACTTTGTCTCATAAGATGGACTTGGTCCATCACTGAGTTCATTTGTTATTCTTCAAAACTTCAATTGAACTTGGCCCAACACATGGCAATCGTGATCGCGAAGGAGGCATCCTAGAAGCAGAAACAACAGTTCAAAATAGAAGAAAAATGATTCGTAGCCCATTCGAAACACACTCGAGGCTCCCGGGGCCCCGTCTAATCACACACACAAGTCACATAATATGTACTCGATCGATGTATTAAATCACACAAAACAATACCAAAAAAACAAATCAACCCAATAATCAAGCTTATGGATTTCCAAATCTACAAATATTGAATCTCATGCCGAAACCTATCAGTTCAACTCAAAATAACGCCAAATTTTGCTGACAAGTCCAAAATGACATAACGGAGTTACTCCAACTCTTGAAATTGCATTATGGCCCTGATATCGCCAAAGTCAACTATGGGTCAAATTTCTTCATTTTCCAACTTCAACTTTTCAATTTATTTGCCGAAATGCCTCAATTTACTCTACGTACCTCCAAATTCCAATTCGGACGCGTGCTTAAGACCAAAATCACCATAGGAAGCTGTTGAGATCATGGAAGACCCATTCTGGGGCCTTTTACCCAAAAGTCCAATTCCTATCAACTCTTCACAATTCAAACTTCCGAAATTAGATTTCTTCTTCCAATCTGACTCTAAACCATCCTTAAACAGAATTCCACCAAGAACGTAAGTCGATATTCATATTCTGAAGCTGTTCCAGACCTTATGTAACTGGACGGAGCTTAATTTCTCAAAACGACTGGTCGTGTCATTACATCCTCCCCCTCTTAATACCAACGTGTGACCTCGAACGTGCTAAGTTTCGCCTCGAAGTCCTCAAGTCACTGAGTGCGCACTTCCAACATACACTCGCAAAACTTCTACCATGATGCACCCGGCCTCCAAAATAAGGACCAGTATACCTCCTGGCCTACGGGGCCTCCTCGCCTCCGCAAGCTCCCTCTCCTGATCTAGTCTACTTTCTCTCTCTCTCTCTCTCTCTCTCTCTCTCTCTCTCTCTCTCTCTCTCTCTCTCTCTCTCTCTCGTAACCCTGCCTGCCCTTTTTCTCCCTGGCTTGCATACCCTCTATCCTCCTAGCAATGTCTAGCACTAGTTGATACAAAATATATATCTCCAATTCAAGAGCCATGCTATATCTGATGCTTGGAATAAGCCCCTCAATAAACCGACGAACCTTATCGTGAACAGTAGAAACCAAGGTTGGGACATGTTTAGTCAAGCTGGTGTAACGGACAACATACTCCGAAATGGTCATAGCACCCTGGCGCAGATGCTCAAACTCTGTGCGCCACGCATCCTTGAGGCTCTGAGGGACAAACTCTCTTAAGAACATGTCTGAAAACTGAGTCCAAGTTAGTGAAGCTGCCTCGCCTGGACTGTCTAACTCATAGGTGTGCCACCAATCATAGGCGGCTCCTCAAAGCTGGAAAGTAGTAAAAGAAACCGCGCTCAATCCTGAGATGCCCATAGTACGGAGAATGCGGTAACACTCATCAAGAAAACCTAGAGCATCCTCCAATGCTAGACCGCTAAATACAGGAGGCTTGTACTTCTTGAACCTCTCAAGTCTCAGTTGCTCTTGCTTGGAAGATGCTGCTATGCCCTCGGGCTGAACTGGCACTACAGGCGGTGTAGGAAAATAATTTTAGGGACCTTCTCAACATGCACTCGCTACTCAGGAGTGCGGGAGGCGGAGTCTGTGCTCCTTCCCTGGCCTGGGATGTGGCTGCAGCAAGGGGAAGCAGCCTTACCTGAGCAAAGTAGTGTACATGCTCATGAACTATTCCAAAGTCTCCTGAAGCACTGGAATAGTAGAAACACTAGGCGTGTCAGGTGCCTGGACTCCGATGGGATCTTCTGGTGGTGCCTCAGCGGCAACTCGCATAGGGGCTCTTGCTGCACCACGTGCGCGTCCTCGGTCTCTACCTCGGCCATGTCCTGTGATGGCTGTAGTAGGGGCGCGGGTGCCTGATCATCTTGGATAGTACGTGTCCTCACTATCTGTGAGAGAGTAGAAGACAGAGGTTTAGGACTGTAATGTCAAAAATCTCGCACGACATGGAAATCAAATAAAGTGAAATTTTCCTAACGGTTACATAGCCTCTCGCAGATAAGTACAAACTTCTCTGTACTAATCCACGAAACACTCATAAATTGGCTTGTGATTCGTGACTCCTATCAACCTAGAAATTTGATACATACTTGTCACGACCCTTTTCGCCCTCCGTGAACCATCGTGACAGCACCTAGTCTATACGACTAGGTAAGCCTAAAAATGCGAAAAATAAACCATAATTGCGGAAAAAATAATTAAAAATGAACTAATAAAATAAAATAGTTTTTAAGGTGTCATTCAACACATATAATAACATCTCTTGAAATTAACAACATTCCCTAAACCCGAAATCTCACAAATCACAAGCTAAGGGGTACATAAAAAGATCTAACTCCGAAATCATCTAAATAAAGGAAAAAAAATACTAAAAGGGCTATATTTATTATGGAAAGATAGAAAGGTACTCTTCGGTGTACGGGCGTCTCTATAGAAACGCCTCCTCCCAAGGCTGACATAACTGAGTGGGGGGTACCTGGATCTGCACAACAAAAAAGTGCAAAAGAGTAGTATGAGCACACCACAGTGGTGCCTACTAAGTATCAAGACTAACCTCAGTGGAGTAATGACGAGAAACAATTAAGACACCTACCAGTCAAATAAATAATATAATTATGGGGGCAACAGAACATGATATATATATATATATATATATATATATATATGTGTGTGTGTGTGTGTGTGTGTGTGTGTGTGTGTGTGTGTTTGAAGACTTTAGTAAATGACCAATAATGCTACAATTACAATGAGGGAAGAAACAACAAGTAACACGAGAATATAAAGAATGATGACACATAATCACGACAAAATACAATCCAATTCTAATATCACAATACAGAAAAGGAAACACAAACAATAACTTGGGTCCTACAGTAGTGTCCACATCAAGCCTTATTTAACAATTTCCACAAAGTTTCCAAATCTCGGACAAATCACAACTCATGAGTCCTGGCATCTAAAATCTACACTTGGCATCATGTGCCTCCATCAACCTTACGGTGATACTGGCAATTACCTGGCTAACTAAAGCCACTCTCACATAGAAAATGATTAAACAAGGATATGCCTCTGTACTTAGCAAATAAGAGGAACTTCAACTCCAATAGGAGTGTTTCAACTACGTGTATGCTTGTGCAAGTGCAGTAAAAAGATTTCTATCAGCTAATAAAAGATAAGAAGAAGAGCGGGCAGCACGCACAATGTTTCCTCACCACATATACATAATAAAGCTCATAGAGGAAAACAATCACAATCAAAATATTAAACGAAAATAGAAATGCCTCCACATGCTGTCACAATCCTTACAATCAATCCCTGACATAGACCTCCTTATTTCCTCATATGTGCAATCAATAACATAATAAGTACCGCCTTATATTTTCATACGTGCATCATAACATTCCCACCTTATTTCTCTACACGTGCAACACATATATAAGCATATGAACATATCCCGCCTTATTAAGCTGTTTGTGCAATATATCAATAGCAACAGTAGCACGGCAAAGACCTCGTTCAACCCCTCAACAACAATCGCACGACAGAAACTCGTGCATTACAACATCAACAACTGCACGGCAAAAACCTCGTGTAATTCAATATCAATAATTGCACTGCAGAAGCCTTGTGCATCAACAATATCAATAACCATATGACAAAAACCTCGCGCATCAACAATATCAATAACCGCACGGAAGAAACCTCGTGCATCAACAATATCAAATACATCAGCAACAAATACTATATATACAAGAGCACAACAAATGAATTAACTCAAGAATCTTTCATTCACTGGGGTGGTAAGACTATCTCATAAGGAATAACCATAATAGAAAATACTAGACTTATCAAGAACAACTTAAAAGGGAGAAAGGTAATATGAAGCGACGACCCCATAGCATGTAGTTCAACAACAAGGGAGTTAACAAAAGTCAAGTAATTTCAAATAAGGGAATATCAATTACACATATAATATCTACTCTTCTTTTGAGATTGGGCAGGTTACGAAGGGTATTTAATAATTTCAATTAAGACTAAATAATTACCTGAGAGATAATAATGATTTCAAACAAAACAAGTAGTTATGAAAGATAATGTGACAATGGAGGAGGTAAAGATCTTCTGTTAAGTTAGGTAAGATTCAATTAGGCGATAAGAATGAACCACAAGGCAATTAATTCCAAATAAAACATGTAGAGGTGGAACTAGCAAAAGAAAAATTCAATCATATCAAGAACAACTTCATACTCAGTGCATGTAGGGACCGAAGAACCTAGAAAGGCCAATTTCTCACAAATAAATCCAAGCACACACTCTTCACCTCGCGTACACGGAATACAATAAGCAGAGAAGACTCAAATCCTAAAAGGGAAGTCCCCCACACAAGGCTAGGCAAGATACTTACCTTGAGCCGACTCAAAATCATCTAAAAACCACGTTCTTGTCACGATACTCGACTCTAATGGCCCAAATATATTCAATCAACATCATAATGTAAACAACACTTCAATTAATTAATTCTACAATTAAATTCTAAGCTGATACGCGGAATTATGTGAAATAACCAAAACGACCCTCAGGAAAATGCATTGAAATTAGGTGAAATTAACATTTCAGAAACCTTGTACTCTCACGAGTCTAACCATATAAAAATCTCTCAAATCGGATGTCGAAAACCCACTCTAAACTCAATAATTCAGCCTAAGAAGTTTGATCAATTTTCCATTCAAAAATCCAAAAAAAGAGGAATTCATGCCTAGATTAGTGGGTTACAAGCAAAAAGGAGTTTAGAATCGTTACTCAATCAATATCTCTGAAAACCTCTCGAAATATTGCTCAAATCCGAGCTCCCAAGCTTGCGTTTTGGTAAAAATACTAAATCCTCAGTTTTTGAAATATTATAAATGCCCAGGTATTTGTTCATCGCGATCGCAGAAGAAGGGACGCGATCGCATAGAGGAGATTTCAAGGCTGCCCAGAAATACACATTGCGATCGCGTGAAAAGGGTTCAAATGCGAAGAACAGTGAGTGGGGATTACGCGATCGCACAGGGTCTTATGCAAACACGAAGAGGAAAATAGTCAACTGACCCAACTCCTAATTCCTACTATGCGAACACGGAACTACAGACGTGATCGCAATGCACAGAAAAATAGACCTTCGGAATCACGGAAGATTTCATGCGAACGCAGTGAAAGGAAATGAGGCGACCAACAAATACACATCGCAGATTACCAAGGAGGCATAGCAGAAGTTGAAACAGCAGTTCAAAATAGGAGAAAAATGGTCTGTATCCCATTCGAAACACACTCGAGGCTCCCGGGATCCCGTCTAATCACACACACAAGTCACATAACCTAACACAGACTTTCTCGATGTTTCAAATCACATAAAAATGCCGGAACAACGAATCAACCCAAAAATCAAGCTTACGGATTTCTAATCTTCAAATATTGAATTTCTTACCGAAACCTATCAGTTCAAAACGGAATAATGCCAAATTTTGCATACAAGTCCAAAATGACATAATGGAGCTGCTCCAACTCTCTGAATCGCATTCTGACCCCGATATCGCCAAAGTCAACTGTGCGCCAAACCTTTTCATTTTCCAACTTCAACTTTTCCAATTTTTTGCCGAAATGCTTCAATTTACTCTACGGACCTCCAAATCTGAATCCGGACGCGCACCTAAGTCTTAAATTACCATAAGAAGCTATTGAGGTCATCCATGACCCATTTCGGGGCCGTTTACCCAAATGTTCAATTCCTCACTGTTCAAACTTCCAAAACTAGATTTCTTCTTCCAATCTGACTCTAATCCATCCGTAAACTGAATTCCACCGTGCAAATAAGTTTATTCTCATATTCTAAAGTTGTTCCAGACCTTATGCTGCTGAACGGAGCTTATTTTCTCAAAATGACTGGTCGGGTCGCTACAATATCATAGCGCTCCTCAAAGCATTCTATCGTTGCTACTTCTTCAAATCATGCCGAGATGATAGCTATTCATGAAGCAAATAGAAAATGCGTATGCTTGAGATCAATAATATATTTTATTCGAGAAAATATGGTTTGGAATGTGCGAAAAGTCCCACGATTTTGTATGAAAAATAATGCTGCATTCATAGCTCAAGTGAAGGGAGGATTTATAAGAGATAGAATGAAGTACATTTCACTAAAATTATTCTATACACACGACCTTCTGAAAAATGGTGACATTGATGTGCAACAAATTCGTTCAAGTGATAATCCAACAGATTTATTCACTAAATCTTTCCCAACTTTAACTTTTGAGAAGATGTTATAAAAGATTGGAATGCGAAAACTCAAATATTTGAAACAAGGTTTTTATTAGGGAGAATAAAATACATGATGCACTCTTTTTTTCTTACTAAGGTTTTTACCCATGGGTTTTTCCTTATAAAAGTTTTAATGAGGCACATAGCAATGCGTATTATTAAATATCTGTACTCTTTTTCTTTCAATAGGAATTTTTCCCACATTATTTTTTCTAATAAGGTTTTAATGAGGCATTACGTTTTAATGAATATCCAGGGTTTGTTATAAATATATTATATTATAGATGTTCATTTAGTACTCCGTTGTAAATAAGCTTCCTGAAGAAGCGTATCCATGTGAGACTCCACCGTAAATATTTTTATCTATTTAGTACTCTATTGGAAATAAGCCTCCAGAAGAATTTTATCACTTCAGTAATCGGTTATGAATAAACATTACTCCTGGTAGAAGATTACCCATACCGGATATAATAAGATTATCCTTTCGATACTCTGTTATGGATAAATATTACCCGTTAGAAGATTATTCATACCGGGTGCTCAATGAGCTTATCCTTTAAGTACTCTATTATGAATAAATATTACGGTCGTAGAAGATTATCTATACTTGGTACAACGAGCTTATCCTTTCAGTACTCAGTTGTGGATAAACATTACTTTCAATAGAAGATTATCCATATGTGTTATAATAGCAGCTTATACAGCAGCTTGCAATAGCAGCTTACACAACACTTTCCTTTCTTCTATAAATAGAAGAGATTTTCAGTTTATTATGTACATCAACTTAAAGTTGAATAATATATCAGTTTCTATCTATGCTTATTTTTACTTTATAGTCTTTATTTTATAACAACATTTTCAATTATGTACTACTTCTTTCTTTTAAAAAAGAATGAATATTTTATAGCTTGAGAAGTAAAATAAGATTTTATTTAGCTATATTTTTTTAAATAGTTCAAATTATTAATTATTGGGGAGATTGACAGGAATGGCCCCATAAAAGGAGTTGGTCTTAGCCGAATATCCCAAAATGACGATAAAATAGGCCTCCCACCACCACAAATTATTACCTTTTAGCGTTTCTCTATCGGATTAGTAAAATTTATGCTAATTGTATGCTATTATCTGTTAAGTTATCCATCAAAATCTATTAGGTTGGCATGATTTTATTTTTCTAGAATTTCTCTACATGATTGCTCTTTAAAGATTTCTATAAAATTTATATTATATTTACACTACCTATATATTAAGATGTTATAACCGATTGGCATAGTTTTGTGTTATTTTAACAAACTGCTCTTTAAATTTGCAACTTCAATTTTAATCAAACTATCCTAAAGCTACTCCAGATGTTCTCAAATTTGAGACAAAGCCTACAAATACCACATACATAATCTCCACTCATCACTTTAGTCAAGTAATACCAAATAGAAAGATTCTTTTTCTTTATAACAAGAGGAAATATTCATATATATTTAGTCATTATAGGGACATGGATGTCCCATTACAACTGCTTTGAATAGATAGTACATGTCACACCTCCTTCTTTACACACCTATCCCGAAGGATAATGTATAAGGGAGTGTTTTCAATTTAAATGACATCATTCGAATTGGAATTGTTTATTTATTTTAGAGTCATCACTTGGGATAGGTTTGGCTTTTGGTGTCCTAAGTCGCCGGTTTATCTTGCTTCCCAAATCAATGAAGTCTGTGAACCAGAAATTCTTGAGTAAGGAATTCTGTTAACTCGAGGGAAAGTGTTAGGCACCCTTGGATTTCGTGGTTCTAGCACGGTCACTTAAGCTATTATAACCGGCCTAATATCTAGTTTTAAAACATGTCATCCAATAGTTTCATTTTAAAATATTTATCGCTTTTAATTAATTTTAAGGAAATTAAACATCGTTTAAAGCATGTTTTTGGATCATGTCGCAGGATATGCACCCGGATCCTCGACACATTTTATTCAATATTTTGGAATTTGGATTTGGGTCGCATAAAATGCACACCCGAGTTTAAGAAGGTAGATTTATTTAAAGAACGCGTCTAAAGCGACTAACGCGTTATTACTTTGCGGGAGACCATAGAAATTTTCTAAATGCCACGTCCCGATCTCTAAGTATTTTCATGGAAGCAATTTAAAAGAGCCACACAATTTTTAATTTTATTTGGTGAGGCGCACTTAAATTTCTTTTTTTAAGGATATTCGACTAAAGCTTGAAAGGCCATGAGCTATGGTGTTATCTAAGATGTCCCTCCTAAACTTATTCTAATGGTCCTATTAATTTACTAATGTCATAAGGATTGGTTTCAAGAGTTAATATGAATTGTGGATTTAAATTCC
Source organism: Nicotiana benthamiana (assembly GCA_034376525.1). NCBI lineage: Eukaryota > Viridiplantae > Streptophyta > Magnoliopsida > Solanales > Solanaceae > Nicotiana > Nicotiana benthamiana. Next base: position 18,032,307 of record CM067341.1, on the reverse strand, counting down.
AATTGCTAAACACAAGAACACGCATGTGACATAGCTGGGCCTGAAGGAAAGGCACTAAGTTGACTATACTTCCAGCGCCTAATATGTGCCATGGTGAGTTAATTGGAGGCTCACCTCAAAGCAGAAAATATTTTGGACCTCCTTTGTAAAGGCTGGCCAATTATTGGGCTTGATGGCCCCTACATATAGGCATGTTTATTCATATTAATGCTCGTCCAAATTAAAACTGAACAATGCATCCATGCAAACACTATATCCAACATTAGGACTTTAGAAGCTAAAATTCTGGTTTAATGTAATAAATATAATCCTCAAAATCTGATCTATTTGAACTAAAATCTAATTTAAAAATAACCAAACCATGCATCTCTGTAATATTCTATCTCAATGTATGTTTAACCTATAACTCAACATCTGTTTAGAAATAAACTTTGAAACTGAACACACGGTCATTCTAATTATGAAATCCAATCTTAACAATATTCAAATCCTATCATGTTTCAAAACTAGCTAGGATTCAAACTCAAAATAAACCTAATATGAAATACATAAAGCCGGTGTACTAGTGTTGATTTCAAAACCAAACTTCATGCTTGTATTCAAATCATATGTATACTAATGTATCCACACACTCATTTCTGAATTTTCACTCCCCAGAACAATATTTGACCTCATTTAACACATTTCACAAACTTATTCATAAACTGAAATCAGAGATAAACTGCTGAAACCTTCAGCTACAAAATCATATGAATCTGAAAGCTGAACATTCTTAAATAACAGTCCAAATACACAGTCTCTAAATGTTCAAATAAGCTAATAAATCTACCAATTTCAAACAAATTGAAGAACATGATAGCTTCCAGAATATAACTATTGTACTAAAATGAATAGAATAGGCTAAATACTATTATACCATACTACTAAACTCAGACATTTCAAATAGAGATTTGACATTCAAGATGTAAGGGAAAATAGTCATCCTTCTATGGAAAACTTCAGACAATTACAACTTGTATGTTTGCACATCAGTTCCTAGAGAATCAAGGAGTACCTGAAAATTAGACAAAGGAAATAATCAGGAGTGAGACAGAACACAGGAGTAAGCAGTAATCAGCTAGCCAAAACACTTTGACCCAGGACTGATCCAAGTTTCCAAGAGGATGAACAATCAAACAGCTCAAAGAAGTTTGCACCAAATCTCTTGAAGAACATATCTAAACTTTTTCCTATTTGTGTGAAACTAAGAAATTTTCAGAAGTTGGAGACATGTGAAATCAGTGAAAACTAATGAAACAGTAGTTTTCCTCTCACTTTTGCTGGATTTTTGGCTATTAGCTCCCTCAAATTTGCAGGATTTTTACTATCAGAATTTGATCTTTCAAACTTTTGTTCTCAGATTTTAAAATCTGAAAATTAGGCTCTAAAAAATAACTTCTCTTAGACTTTCAGATCTGAAACTCACTCTCTCCAAAAAATAACCCCTTGCAAGGCAAGGACAATCCTTTTTATAGGCTAAGGCTAGAGAAACGTTTCAGATTTTATTTTTACACCTTTTGTCCCTCTTTTATTTTTATTTCTTGCTTAGTTAGTCCCTTTCTTATTGGCTTGTTGCCAAGTTACTACACTTAATTTCCTGAACCCCAAATTAAAACTACGTTTAGAAGGTTCTAGTGATTTTTAATTTCAATTACTGCACTGTTGTCTATTTTGAAATACCTAAACTACCCTTGAATTAGTCCTAAAATTACTAACATATGTCAAACTAACCTCACCCCCTTAATCTTGGTCAGAACTGAGTTAAATAAACTAATGCTGGAGCATTCAGCTATATCCAAACAATTCCTAAAAATTGAACTAATAGATCAATCTAAGTGACAAAAACATGGAAATTAATTCTAACTAATACTATAATCTAAGACTAATTTTACCACTGAACCATGAATGAACAGTTCAACAATGAAACTATACTGAACAAAACAAAATAAGGAAAACGTAAAGAACACATGGAACTATACTGTAAAATATAGAAAAATGAACAACAAAATAAAGATGTAAAGAAATCAACAACAAACATGGAATTATACGAATAAAAATCCAATATACAGTCCAGCCAAAAATCGAAAAAAAAATTACAATTGGTAATCAGAAAAGAAGCCTAACTCAAAACCTAGAATACTAATTACTGCCAGCAAAAATAAAAATAAAGCATAAAGAAAAAAATGAATGGATTAATCAGAAAACCAATTTTAAAATCAATGAGTTCAAATAAAAGAAGAAATAAATTAAACTTACCTATTTTGGGGTTGAAACAAGTACAGAATTTTGATTCGAGTCCCAAAATGATGCTAGACGTTTGTTCTTTGTCAAGAACAAACAGAAGCATTGTTTTGTGACTCAAATCAGCATTGAGATTCAAGAATCTAGGGAAGAAATCAACAGCTTCGAACTTCTAGGGTTCTGCCCATCTTCGATTTGAAATTCGAGAAAATTCGGTGAGATTCAAAGGAAACTAGTTAGAGGTTTGGAAAGAGAGAGGTGAGGAGAGTCTGGGGTGTAATTTTGGTGAGGTGTGGGGGCGCCGCTGCCGTGCACGATGGAGCAGTCGCTATTTCAAATGAATATTCGACGAGATTGGTTGATATTCGAGGGACACCAAGCCCAGACTTGGATAGAGGAGGTCGAGGAGGTGGGGTGGTGTAATTTTGGGGGTCATTGAAGAATTGCCGCCGGCAAAGGCGATTTCTGACCGGCGGCGGACGGCGGAGGGACGGTGGCGTTACACCGGAGGTCAAAGGTTTTGAGAGACAAGGTACTAGGTTTTTTAGGGGGTGGGGGATATTTGGAAACAATTATATATGAAGCATCACCCAGCCTTTTCACCATTTGATCAAAAGGGAATGGACAATCCTAATTAAAGTTTGCCCAAACGATGTCGTTTTGAGCTGGGGAAGCTGGATCGAGTTGGCTATGGGTTTGGGTGATTTAGCTGTGATTTTAATTAAATTTGGCCCAAATTGGGTCTTTTATTTTTAACCTTCTCATTCTTCAATTCTTTTCATTTTATTTCTTTTTTTCTTTTAAATTTTTTTATTTTTTTTATATACAAAGTAAAAATGAACAAGGATCTTATTTCAAATGTAGAATTAAACTAATTAATTTCAAAAAACTAACTAAACTCTAATTTAAAATAAAACTTAAGGAAAATTCAAAATTAAAAGTAAAAATGCAAAAGGACTATTCTTTGGTTATTTTCCTCCATTCGTAATGTTAACTAATTAATGAACCTAAATTATTAAAATTTTTATCCTAAATGCAAATGTTCTATTTTGTATTTTTATGAATTATATCGATTAAAATGCACTCAAAATGCAAACAAACACACAATTATGCAATTAAATTCTAAAAATCATATAAATAAAGAAAAATCCTAATTTTTTAAAATTCTATAGCAGTAATTTATGCTAGGCAAAAATCACATGCTCACAGTACACATAGGTTACCAAATCTTGAAAACTTAGTAGACATAGATATGGGAATTTTTTAACTAGACGACAGGCCTTTTTCGTCTGATTGTAGGGTTGAAAATACAGACGCATGCGGATAGTTTAAGATATATATATATATATATAGTCACTTGATTGTTTCTTAGATCCTTCATTTGCCAATATATCTGCTACTTTGTTTCCCTCCCTGAAGCTATGTCGGATGACTGGATTCCCCAACCTCCTCAAGTGAGACCTGCAATAATGTAATAAATTACTAAAAATAGGGATTTTTTTAATTAATAGTTCAATTACCTCGATAGAATCTGTCTCAATTTCCATCGGAGTTAGTTGATGGTCTATTACTATATGTAACCCATGCTCTAAGGCACTCAATTCGACATGGGTGTGGTTGAGTGCACAAATCCTTTTAGAGAAGCCTATGACTCATTCCACATATGCATTTCGTATAACCCATCTGATACCGTCTCTAGCATAGAAGAAGCCATCTGTGTTAAGCTTAAATGATCCCGGAGGTAGAGGGAACCACCTGACATGGATGCTGTTTGTAGGGCTATGAGGTGAGGAGTTCCATGTACAGAACATGTACTCCATATCCCACATGCACAAAATTTTGATATCCATCAACGCATTAGTTTCATTAAAGACATTATGGTTTCTGTTTGTCCAGATGTTCCATAAGGCAAATGGAAAGAAAAAGTCCCAGGATAGAAGGTATTTTAGGATAGGAATATGCATGTCTTTTATTAAGTGAAGCCAGTGAGTATGAAGGTAGGTGTCACGGGGTCAATTTCAGTCCGCCGAAAGTGACATCCGCGCGGCAGCCAAGCGCCGACTTGACTCAGCCTTCCCAATACTCGGCCAAAGTTTCAAACACTTTGGACTTCACAAAGTTTGCACAGCGTTTCAACGTAGTAAGTTTAATACGAACTTAGGCAACAAAAACACAACGAAAGGGACAGAAATGAACACAAGACACAAATTTACAGGAACTCTTTCCCAACTTGTATTAATGAAGTGAATACAAGAACACTCAAAATCAGTAGCACACTCCACGCACTACAAATGAAGATCACTCTTGACCCTCACAAGACTTAGGACTCTTCCTAAGCTAGCAAACCCGCACTCTTTCACGAGTTTACACTCTTTTATAGTCTAAGTATGCACTCTCACACTTTTCTGCCTAAAGAGTTTTGTGTAGCTCCCTCTAGCTTCACCCGTTTTTAGAAAAGGAAGGGTGCTGTCCATTTATAGATCATGGATCAGCCCCCATGTACAACAGTTGCCTATTTTCTAGGCCAAGCACTTGCCCACTACCTATCATGCATGTAGTTGCCTCCTGCCACTACTTAGAAACGTGGGCACATCATGTGATCATGGGATCATGGCCCCCAAATCGTGCTAACTCCTGCCAGCATGATGGACAAAACTCAACTGCTGCCCATGTGCACAGCATGTGCCGGTAACCGCCGCTTGACTTGGTCCATTCTCATGTTGCTGCCCAATTACGTGTGTTGGCTCGGACCAGGCGCCAATGCCATTGCTTCCAACTGCATTGCGCCCCAAGCTGCCTCAACACTGCCCTCGGACTTGGCCCTTTGCCGCAACTCGAACCTGTGCCAACCTGCCCGCGCATTGCCTTTCCGTAAACACATTGGCTTGTCTTTGCCCATCCGTTTGTGCCATGCCTTGGCATCAATGCCTCTTGCCTTGATGCTATAATCATGATCAAGTGCCGCCCGTCACCCGCAACTCATTGTCAAGCCCTCGCTAAGCTGCCTTGGATCCGTTCGAAGACTTAACCCACACTTGCCAGTTTCCCTTTCCGACCATTGGCACCACTCTTGCGCCAATGTAGCAACACTCTTGCTGCCTCTTGACAACGCTCTCGTTGCCCTTGCCGAGTTCCTTTGTCAGGGGTCTAACAAACCACCCGCACCCTTTGAAACTCGACGTCCTCGTCGAGGTAGTTAATTGACATATCTTATGGGGTTGGCAATCAGCGCCCCACACGTATTTACCTCCGCAGTCTCCCTTGAGTCACTGTTTGATGCCTCCAATGCAGCCCTCCGATCCGCAGCTGTCATTGCATTCAGCGACGCCTTGTTTGGACAGTCTCTCGCCCGATGTGGTCCATCACAAATGAAACAACCACTGAACCTGCCGCCCTTCTCCTTGCTCTTGGAAGTTCCGGCCTCCTGCTTTCCCTTCCCTCGGTCTTCATGTGCATTGTCATTATCACATTTCTTCCACTCCTTTGCCTTGTCCTTCCTTCCGTTGAGGGACTTAGGAGCAGAATTCTCCTCCTCAATATGAAAATCGCCCAATGCATCTGCAGCAGCCACAGCACTTGCGAGGTTTTGAATATTCTGCCTTCGCAATTCCAGTCGTGCCCACTGTTGCAGCCCGCTCATGAAGTTGTGCAACTTGTCTTCTTCCGACATGTTGCTGATGCTAAGCATCAACGATGTGAACTCCTTCACATACCCTCGAACTGATCCGGTCTGCCTCAACCTTTTCAGTTTGTCCCTAGCAATCCAAGATGTATTACTAGGAAGAAATTGATCCCTCAATTCCTTTTTAAGCCGCTCCCACGACTCTATCTTTGGTCTGCCCATACTTTCGTCTTCAGCAACCCGAGTGCGCCACCATAACTTAGCATCATCACTCAAATGCATACTAGTCAAGGTTACCTTCTCTTTCTCGTCTTGCACACGAATAGCCTGAAAGTATTGCTCCATATCCCAAAGAAAATTCTCCAACTCGCGTGCACTCCTTGCACCTCCGAATGCCTTTGGTTCCGGTACTCTGACTTTGGCACGTTCAGCACCACGTTGAGCGTCCTCGCCCACAGCACGTTGCAGCACCACTGTCTCGAGCTTCAGCTTCGCGTTCTCTTGACTAAGCCTTGCCATTTCTGCCTGTAGAAACGCAAGTCTAGTCGCAAGAGACTGAAGTTCCTCACCTTCCGCAACATTGCCCACCAATGCTTCCAATTTTGTTAGCCGTTCTCGCAGTTCATTGTTACTACCACCAGCCATGTTCTCGAACAGGACCACGCAATCTGCAACAGTACGTCGTGTCTCCGCCACAACACGATCTTATCCTTGATCAGCTCTGATACCAAATTGTCACGGGGTCAATTTCAGTCCGCCGAAAGTGACATCCGCGCGGCAGCCAAGCGCCGACTTGACTCAGCCTTCCCAATACTCGGCCAAAGTTTCAAACACTTTGGACTTCACAAAGTTTGCACAGCGTTTCAACGTAGTAAGTTTAATACGAACTTAGGCAACAAAAACACAACGAAAGGGACAGAAATGAACACAAGACACGAATTTACAGGAACTCTTTCCCAACTTGTATTAATGAAGTGAATACAAGAACACTTAAAATCAGTAGCACACTCCACGCACTACAAATGAAGATCACTCTTGACCCTCACAAGACTTAGGACTCTTCCTAAGCTAGCAAACCCGCACTCTTTCACGAGTTTACACTCTTTTACAGTCTAAGTATGCACTCTCACACTTTTCTGCCTAAAGAGTTTTGTGTAGCTCCCTCTAGCTTCACCCGTTTTTAGAAAAGGAAGGGTGCTGTCCATTTATAGATCATGGATCAGCCCCCATGTACAACAGTTGCCTATTTTCTAGGCCAAGCACTTGCCCACTACCTATCATGCATGTAGTTGCCTCCTGCCACTACTTAGAAACGTGGGCACATCATGTGATCATGGGATCATGGCCCCCAAATCGTGCTAACTCCTGCCAGCATGATGGACAAAACTCAACTGCTGCCCATGTGCACAGCATGTGCCGGTAACCGCCGCTTGACTTGGTCCATTCTCATGTTGCTGCCCAATTCCGTGTGTTGGCTCGGACCAGGCGCCAATGCCATTGCTTCCAACTGCATTGCGCCCCAAGCTGCCTCAACACTGCCCTCGGACTTGGCCCTTTGCCTCAACTCGAACCTGTGCCAACCTGCCCGCGCATTGCCTTTCCGTAAACACATTGGCTTGTCTTTGCCCATCCGTTTGTGCCATGCCTTGGCATCAATGCCTCTTGCCTTGATGCTATAATCATGATCAAGTGCCGCCCGTCACCCGCAACTCATTGTTAAGCCCTCGCTAAGCTGCCTCGGATCCGTTCGAAGACTTAGCCCACACTTGCCAGTTTCCCTTTCCGACCATTGGCACCACTCTTGCGCCAATGTAGCAACACTCTTGCTGCCTCTTGACAACGCTCTCGTTGCCCTTGCCGAGTTCCTTTGTCAGGGGTCTAACAGTAGGGGAGGGCAGTGATATTTAGTCCAAGTTCCAGCCAGAATTTTGGTGCAGTAAGGCACTCAAGAAAAACATGATGGATGGATTATGAGGGATGCTTGCAGATGGTACAATTTAGGGTAACATTGATACCTATATGATGTAATAGGTATTTGTTGGAAGCTTATTGTGGGAATAAATTCATAGAAAGAATTGGATTTTTGGCAAAGTATTTGGAGTCCATATCCAATTAAACCCATACTTATGGTCAGGCGATGGATGGATTAGGTTATTTACTGATTTTTAAGAAAAGATGCCATTTGTAATTAATGACCAATAGGGGGTATCAACCTTACCCTGGCTCAATGAGATTATCTTAGTTAGATTGAGAACTTCTTGAGGGATTTCCATGGAGATTCCCGACCAATCCCATTGGAGGTCGTCCCAAATATTATGTAACCTAGGACTTTGGTATTATGGGGTTAAGGGACATTGAATAATTGATTGGAGATATGGTGAATGAGAAATCCATTTGGAGTTCCATAAGTCGATGTTAGTTCCTGACCCTGGATCTCCAAAGACTTTGTTTTTTAATTAGAAGAGTGGAAGGAGGAGATGCTTTTTGGACAGTGTATTTTAATTAGGGTTTGTGCCCATAGGGTGGTGGGTTGAGAGAATAATCTTCAAGCCAAACTTGTTAGTGAAGTCATATTCTTATCATGGGCTTTTTGAATGCCTAAACCCCCTTGGTCCTTTGGAAGGGTGACAGTGTTCCAGTTTATGTAGTGAATCTTCTTTTTTTGAGAGGTAGTGCCCCAAAGAAAGTTCCTCTGGATCTTGTCAATATTGTGACACGTTTTTTTAGGAAGAATAAAATATTGCATGGCATATGCTGGGATGGTGCTGAGAGTGGATTTGATGAGAGTGAGTCGCTCTGCTGGGGTTAGGAAATTTAGTTTCCAGTTAGCAAGCTTGTTTTTCATATTATCAATAATGTATTGGAAATCTTGGGGTGTAGGTTTGTTATTCAGGATAGAAAAACCAAGATATTTACCAAAAGTATTGGTAACTTTTATTTCTAGAAGATTTTGAATTAATTCAGAGGGAGTAGCGTGGTATCCTTTTGAGAAAATAACCCTAGATTTAGTAGAGTTTATTTTTTCCCTAATAGGTGCAAAAAAGACTTAGGCTTTTGTGGATTGATTGAATAGATTTTAGGTTAGGTTTAGCCATCAGGGCAAGATCATTTGCGAAAAATAGATGTGAGAGTTAAGGTCCATTTGTGCTAAGGGTGATGGGGTCCAATAGCTGGAGGTCAACTTGATGGTTAATGTTGGTAGATAGAAGTTCCATGCACAGAATAAAAATGTATGGAGGCATGGGATCGCCTTGAACCCAGGAGAGAGAAAAATTTTGTTTTGGTACCATTGACCAGGATGGCAATGTTGCTTGTTGTAATGCAATTTAAAATGAGTTTGGAGATCTTTAGGGAGAATTTAAAAAATTGAAGAGTACGGTAGATAAAAGAGCATTCCATACGGTCAAAAGCTTTTTCAAGGTCTTTTAATTATATATTTTCCTTCAGTCCCTCTAGTTTTATTAATATGGTTCATGACATCCTGGACAAGGATGGCGTCATCACAAGCCCTACGTCCTTTAAGGAAGCTAGTTTGGCATGGGCCAATAAGGTCAGACAAATATAACTTAATGCGGTTGGCAATGATTTTTGTAATTATTCTATAGACGGTATTGCAAAGTCCAATTAGTCAGAAATTTTTGAGATTCTTAGCATTGTGGAATTTAGGGATAAGACAAAAATATGTATTGTTTATAGAGGTAGGCAATTCATGCGTATTAAAGACAGGTCTACAAAGATTTATTATAGAATTGCTAACTATATTCCAGTATTTCTGAAAAAAGAAGGTAAAGACATTGGGGCCTGGAGCTTTAATTGGTTTAAAGGAGAATAGGGCTGGGGTGACCTTATTGTTTATTAAGGGTTTATCCAACAGGAAGTGGTTGATATTATGGAAACTTGTGGGAGTTGATTTAATGTTACTCCAATCAGTACTTAGTGACTAGTAGTGTAGATATTTTTAAAATAAATACTAGTGTGACTAACAAAGTTGTCATGGTCAGTAATCTAATTACCATAGTCATCCTCACAGAAAAAGACTTTATTCCTTCTTCTACGATTGACAACGGACAAGTGGTAGAACCTAGTGTTGACATCACCATGGTTCAGCCAATTTATTCTAGACCTAATTTTCCCGAAATCTACTTCCAATTGAAGAATGTTATTATAATCAGTGGTAAGTATTTTTTCAAGAGATTGGAGAAAAGTACTTGTGGCATAAGCCTGTGAGCGTTGAATACCATTTAATCTAGCCAAAATTTTATTTTTTTCTAATAAGATGTTTCCAAAGGTTTCTCTATTCGAGGAGTTAACGATATGAATAAATAATTTGGTTGCCTCAGTAAATTCCTTATGTTGCCAACTCTTTTTAACTAAGTTTTCAAATTGAGGGTGAGAGCACCAATAACTTTCTAGGTGGAAAGGCTTTGTAACGACATTAGGAGGTTGTCTAAAGACATTATTAGCATTAATAAGGAGGGGATTATGATCCGAAAAGATTTTTGGTAAATGAGTGATGGAAACATTAGGAGAGTTGCAAGCCATTCTTTATTGGCAAAACAATGGTCCAATCTTTCAAGAATTAAACCGTTACTTTTCCTAAGATGATTAGACCATGTATAACTATTACCTTTAAAACCTAAATCGATTAACTTGCAAGAATAACACGAGACCAAAATCTAGAGGAACGAGATCTATTCATCCTTCTGCCTCCAAAATTTTCTACTTCACTTAGGATATCATTAAAATCCCTTGTGACCATCCAAGGGCTCCTATAGCTAGTTGATATATTTTCCAGATTTTCCCAAAGTTTCCTATGATTTACAGCTTTAGTACTAGCATATATGGTACTAAGTAGCTAGGGAGGGTGATTTGGGTATATCTGAATCATGGCATGGAGTTCTTGAGTAGACTGTCTAAGCTGAGTAACAGTGACCGTGCTGGTGACCACAGGAGAACAATTCCTCCTGCTCTTCCTTGAGCAGGGACCTCCATCATGTCAAAATGGAAATTGTCTCTAAGGGTTGCATGATCTTCCATATTTGTTTCCAACAGGGCGACCATGCATGGGGTGTGGGTATAGATGAGGTCCCTAAAACTCCTCCTGAAAGTCTCATATTTGCCCCCCTTGTGTTCCAAACAATAAAACTCGTTGATTTATTCATGGGGATCATTTGATTGTGGGGGTGCATTGAGACTTGATTCTCCGTCAAATAGAACTGGCTTCCCCTCAGAGTCGGGGTTAGTAATATCGCATATTTCACTGCAACTCTATTCACTGGTGGTCACAAATCAAACGAGCACTTCATGAGTGATACCAGACCTTGTATATGAATTTTTTGTCCTTTCTCTCCAAGAACAACATTAGGGCTGCTTCTCTGAGATTTGAGTTTTCGGTGAACGAGCTTGTGGGCAGTGGGAGGTCCATGATCTCTTCCTCCATCTCCATTTTTTCCTGTTCTTGGGGTGGTGAGATGTCCATTTGTTCTGATTGAGGGGTGGGTCCTGCCTTGCTGGGGTTGCCAAGAAAAGGTTAGTGGATTGCCAATAGTCGTCTCCAGTGGGGAGAAGAATGACAGATTCTGTGAAATGTTCATGTTGAGAGGAGGGTTGAAATGTGTGTGTGGCGGGGGGGGTTCCGATAGTGGTGCATATTGTGGTACAGTACTAATGCTAGGGCTGGGGCTAGGGGATCTAGTACATTGTCCATCCACATGTGATTTAAGTAGTTATCTAGGGCTAACCTCTTGCCTTCCGATATCATCTAGGCTAGGAAGGTTAGATTTTGGAGCACTATCAGTACCTCTCTGTCCTCTATGTTCATGGTGAAGAAGATTGCTTGATCTTGCGGTCCTTGTTCGATCCATGACTGTGGAGGTTGAGCAGGGTTGGGAGGGTGCGCTACATACACTAGTTGGTGATGAGCTATGAGATGGGACATGGGAGGAAGGTTGTCCATTTGATTCGTTGGGGGCATGAAGTGGTCGAGAGTTGCATTTCTTGTTAATAAAGGAAGGAGGAAAATTATCATGCTGGGATATAGTAAAGGGTATTCATGGAGCTCCATGAATAAGAAGTGATGATTGAGAATCTATGTCGTGAGATTTATTAGATGGTGGATAGTGTTTATTAGAGGCTAGTATATTGATTTGCATGGCCATTTGTCCATCTGCTATAGCAGCGTCTATTTGGTGAGGATTTTTTAGGGTTTTGATTGAGTTCTTTTTTTGCAACTTAGGGCCTATCTAAAAAGGTATTGGAATGTTGAGGAGTCTGCCTTATTTGTATCGAAGAAGATGGAGAGTGCAGAAAAGCTGCGCTAATCAACTAGTTTGGCTCTTCATCTTCTTCCTCAAGATAGTGGAGTGCATTAAATTTGTTGGCAAGAGTGATCTTCTCCTTAAAGGATCTTTCTCGTATCATGTTCATATTGTCAACGTTACTCTTTGGTGCAGTTATTGATATTCATGGTATCGTTTACGTCTATTTTCCTAGACTGCTGCGTAAAAGAATGGGACGAGGTGGTATGAGAATCATTCTTTTTTACCTTGAAGGAAAGTTTCTGAGAGGAGAGGTACTTACCTGAGTCTGCTGCATAAATCTTAATGTTTATACCTAGACTTGGATACTCTTGATGGGTAGCAGTCGTGGCTTGGTCCATTATTGTCTTTGCCTTGTTGTTGTGCCTTTTTTTCCTATTAATGAGCATCATTTGCCACTCTTGCTCTTGTACTTGATTTGTGAGATGTTGTGTTGGTGCCATCTTTTGCCAATTTGTTTTTATCATGCCAACTTGAGTGTGATTGCTTTTATTCCACCAACGTATGAAGGTGACTTCTCTTGTGATTGGGTAATAATTTCAGTATTTGAAACTTGCATTTGTACATCGTCAATGGGATCCATTTCCATGTCAATTTGATCTGCATTTGCAAGCAGCTTTTCCTTGTAGTTGAGTGGGGGCTATTTTTCGGTGTGTGTGAATATTTTTTGTGAGATGTCTGATTGTTCTGTTGGGATTTGCGTTGTTGTTTCCAGGAACTGAGTATTTGTGTTCTTAGAGAGCAGTGTTCGCACCAAACTTAATTTATATCACATCCAAAATAGAAAGATTCACTTTGTCTTATTCAATTCTTTTTCTAAGGTCCATCAATGAATTTTTTGTTACAGAAAATCACTAAACATCTGAACAAAAAATTTAAGCATGAATCATTAATATTCAAGCGATTTTTATAATAATGGATCATTAACTATCTATTGTTGTTGGGCTTCAGCACATTAAGCATAAGCATCAGCCCAATGATGTTGATACAGGCCCAGTCTAGCAGCAGCCCAAGGGCATTCTTTATTTAGTCTGTATATACAATTTTGTATAAGTTACAGGGGTACACATGTAATTACACACACACAAAATTTTAGATATTTTTGATATAGCTGTACATGGACAGAAGGTTCGAGAGATAGATTCATAATTGCATTTTTTTATTTCTTCAGTTCATCTTTTTCTCTCTTCTCTCTCTTCTTCACTGTACTTCTTCTTCCTCATTTTCTTTCAATCGGAGCTCATAGAATGTTGTCATGGTATCAGAGCAGGTATATTCCGACTCTACTCGTCGTGAGGATTCGTCCGATGTTACCCTTGATCGTTTCCATCCAGTCCTCTGTTGGTTTTGAGAAATTAGGGTTTTCTCGATTTTGGTTAGTTTTTCGTATATCTTTCAATTTTTGTTTGTAAAACCTGTTTCCTGTTGTATAAACGTCTTAGCATGTGTTTTTTGTTGATTTTTGGTTGAAGACTGTGGTAGTTGCTTATTGTAGTCAGGATTTCTTGATTTGTTAAATTTGTAGTTGCGATTTGTTGGCTAGTTGAGTTTGTATTTGAGATTTGTTGGTTTGTTTGAGTCTTAAACATCATCAGTGGTCAAGATGGTGGGAAATGATGAAGATTCAACTCCTGAACCTACTACTTTTGTTCCTAGTCCCACAAACCCTTTGTTCCTCATGTCATCTGATGTTCCCGGAATATCCTTGGTCACCAACCCATTCTCAGGGGTTGGTTTTGGGGGATGGAGAAGAAATGTAATAGTTTCTCTGTCAGCTAGAAACAAAATAGGGTTTATTGATGGTTCTGTGCCTATACCCCCTGAAAATTCTCCCCAATTCAGGCAGTGGGATAGGTGCAACAATATGGTCATCTCTTGGTTAACAAATTCTCTTAGTCCTGAGATAGCAGAGAGTGTCCAATACTCTGACACTGCTCAGAGTATTTGGATTCAACTCAACAAGAGATATGGGTCAGTTGATGGTACAAAACTCTTTGAAGTCAAACAACAATTAGCTTCTACTACTCAGGGGTCTTTAGATATTGCATCTTATTTCAACAAATTAAAAAAATTATGGGATGAGTTGAACTTTATGAGATCTACAAGGGGTGCTGCTTCTACTTGTGGTATTGCATGTAGTGCTAGGGTTGAATTTCAAAAAGAGGATGATGAAAACAAACTACATCAATTCCTTATGGGTCTGAATGAGACATACATAGGAGTTAGGAGTAATATCCTCATGATGCAACCTCCACCTTCTTTAGATAGTGCATACAATATACTTCTTCAAGATGAGAGGCAAAGACAGGTCACCCACTCTCCTTCTCAATTCCACACTGATTCCAGTGCTTTTAGCACCCAATTCATAAAGAAGCCTTATGGCACATACTCAAACCCCAAACAGTTCACTCAGAAAATTAGGTTTGATGGTAACAAAACAGACCTAGTGTGTAGATATTGCAAGAAGCCAGGCCATTCAATTGAGAAATGTTACAAGCTGCATGGGTTTCCCCCAGATTTCAAGTTCACAAAAGATAGGAGGACTGCTGCAAGTGTTGATGTACAAAAGGGTATGGACATGGGTGTAAATGCTGGGTTGTCCAATGTGGGTGAAAATGTTCAAACTAGTTCTACTTCAGAATCTGGTATCCCTGGGTTGTCAAAGGAGCAATACTCACAGCTATTGACCCTTCTTCAATAGACTCAAACTTCTGATTCTCAGCACAATGTGATGAGTTCTGCAAATTTTGCTGGTACATTTTCTTCATCCTTCAACCCTTTAAAAGATGTGTCTTATGGTGCTTGCATGTTAACTAGAGTTAGTGCTTGCATTTGGATTATTGATTCTGGTGCCACTGACCATATGACTTCCAATAAATCCCTTCACTTTGACATAAAACCTCTAGTTGTCCCATACCTAGTCACCCTACCTAATGGTTACAAAGTTAAAGTAACATGTACTGGGTCTCTTAAATTTCTTTGTTTCACTTTGCATCATGTTCTATACATTCCCAGTTTTCAATACAATCTGATATCTGTTTCCAAGCTTGTCCAACAGCTGAATTCTATTGTCTCATTTACTAAGTTTTCTTGTCTAATACAGGCCCCTTCTCTGAAGAGGCCACTGGAAATTGGTAAATTGGATGATGGTCTTTACAGGCTAGTACAATCATCTCTCTCTTCCCCTTCTCAACCTTACCATTCTCCTTTAGCTGTTAATTCTTCTTCTCATTGTACTTTTCATACTGAATTGAATAAAAATGAAATTTTGTGGCACAATAGACTTGGTCACATTCCCTTTGTTAGAATAAAAGACATCTCTTCTATTCCATGTAAATTTACAAATAAACAACCTTTTATATGTACAATCTGCCCATTGGCAAGACATTCTAGGCTGTCCTTTCCTGAAAGTTCTATTAAAACATCTCAGCCTTTTCAACTCATTCATTTGGATACACGGGGGCCTTATGCCACACCTACTCACAATGGTTGTAAGTATTTTTTGACTATAGTTGATGATTATACTAGGTCCACTTGGACTCACCTTATGGGTTCCAAGAGCAATGCTCTTTCTATAATCCAAGCATTTGTTGCCATGGTAAAAACCCAATTTCAGGCTGTTATCCAAACCATTAGAAGTGATAATGCTCTTGAACTTGGATCCAGTCATGCTGGAGCCAAATTCTTCACTGACAATGGCATTCTTCATCAAACATCTTGCTCTCACACTCCACAACAAAATGGGGTTGTTGAGAGGAAACATAGACATCTTTTAGAAACATCCAGGGCTTTGCTTTTTCAGTCCAAACTTCCTCTCAAATTCTGGGGTGATTGTGTCCTTACTGCCACATATCTCATCAACAGATTCCCTTCTAAACTTCTTAATAATGTTTCTCCTTATGAATTGTTGTTTGGGAATTGTCCCTCCTATTCTCACCTTAAGACCTTTGGTTGTCTTTGCTTTGCCTCGTACCCAAGCAGCATAGGGACAAATTTCAGCCAAGGGCTGCTCCTTGTGTGTTCTTAGGTTATCCTCTAGGTAAAAAGGGTTACAAGTTGTATAACCTGAATACCAAGCATACACTTATATCCAGGGATGTTATTTTCCATGAAGATGTCTTTCCTTTTGCACTTCCTTGGGGTGATTCTTCTATTCCTCCTTTTATTTCTTGTCCTTCCCCTGATTATCCTCCCACTCCTATTGCTTCTGATCCACCTTCCCTTCCTCCTTCTGATGATCTCATATCAACAGGCCCTTTCTCATCTCCTAATGCTCCCTCCTCCTCTATTATCCCTACTTCTTCTTCCCTTCCTACTCCCCTATCTCCTTCTACCCTTCCCTTGCCAATCCCTGTTTCCAATTCTCCTCCACACAACCTGCCTGCACCTAGGAGATCTGGCAGGCACCACACCACTCCTGCACATCTCCAGCAGTACATCTGTGACCTTCCTCCTTCTATTTCTGGCATCAGTTCTTCTTCCACTTGCTGCACTGGCTCTGTTAGCCCTGCATTGTTTGAGCCTACATCTTATAACCAAGCAGCCTCTGATCCTGCTTGGCAAGCTGCCATGACCAAAGAATTTGAGGCTTTGGCAGCCAATAATACATGGTCTTTGGTTCCTCTTCCTCCTGGCAAGAAGCCTATTGGATGCAAATGGGTTTACAAGATTAAGTATAAGGCTGATGGTAGTGTGGAGAGGTATAAGGCCAGATTGGTGGTTAGGGGTGATACTCAGGTTGAGGGTGTGGACTATAATGATACTTTCTCTCCTGTTGTGAAGTTTTCTACTATCAAATCCTTGGTTGCAGTTGCTGTCAAGCAATCTTGGCCCTTATTTCAATTGGATGTTAATAATGCATTTCTCCATGGTGATCTTAATGAAGAAGTCTACATGAGATTACCTCCAGGTTTGTCAGTTGTCTCCTCTTCTTCTTCCTCCTCTTCTTCTTCCTCCTCTCCTTCTTCCTCATCTCCTTCTTCTTCTGCTCCTTTTGTCTGCCTTCTTCAGAAATCCTTATATGGTCTGAAACAAGCTTCTAGGCAATGGTATGCCAAACTTTCTCAGGCTTTGTGCTCTAAAGGTTATTCTTCCTCCCTCAATGACTATTCTCTCTTTCATAAGAAATCTGGCCACTCCATTGTCCTATTAGCTGCCTATGTTGATGACATTATTCTCACTGGCAATGATCTTGAGGAGATCACTGCATTAAAAGCCTTCTTAGACTCTGCCTTCAAGATAAAAGATCTGGGCATCCTTAACTATTTCCTTGGCATTGAGGTTGCTTATTGTGCTGATGGACTTCTTCTTCATCAGAAGAAGTTCATCACTAATCTCCTTCTCTCTTATAATTGTTCTGAAGCTTCTTCTGTGACTTGTCCCCTTGACCTTTCTGTTAAGCTTCGACATGACTTAGGCACTCCTCTTCCTTTCCCCGAGTCTTATTGGAGTCTAGTTGGTAAGCTTAACTTCCTCACTCATACAAGGCCTGATTTGGCCTTTGCTGTCCAACACCTTAGCCAATTTCTCCAAAAACCTACTTCTGTACACATGACTGCTGCCTTACACACTCTTAGATACCTCAAAGGGACTTCTGACTTGGGAGTTTTTCTTAACAATACTCCTGATTTTTCTCTGACTGCATATTGTGATAGTGACTGGGCCTCTTGCCCAGACACTAGGAGGTCAGTATCTGGATTCTCAATATTCTTGGGTGGTTCTCTCATTGGGTGGAAAACTAAGAAACAACCAGTGGTGTCTTTGTCCTCAGCTGAGGCTGAGTACAGGGCTATAAGCAAGGCTGTTGGGGAGCTTACTTGGCTGGTGAGACTATTTTCTGACTTTGGTGTTCCTGTTTCATCTGCTGTGCCTGTTTTTTGTGATAACCAAGCTGCCATCCACATAGCCAAGAATCCAGTTTTTCACGAGCGGACTAAGCATATTGAAGTTGATTGCCATTTCATTCGTACCAAACTTCAGGAAGGTCTTATTTCTCTACATCATGTTGCTTCTGCTGACCAGTTGGCTGATGTTTTTACTAAGCCCTTAACAGGTGTTTTGCATCATCAATTCTTGTCCAAGCTGGGTGTTTGTTCACCCTCCAGCTTGAAGGGGGGTGTTGGGCTTCAGCACATTAAGCATAAGCATCAGCCCAATGATGCTGATACAGGCCCAGTCTAGCAGCAGCCCAAGGGCATTCTTTATTTAGTCTGTATATACAATTTTGTATAAGTTACAGGGGTACACATGTAATTACACACACACACAAAATTTTAGATATTTTTGATATAGCTGTACATGGACAGAAGGTTCGAGAGATAGATTCATAATTGCATTTTTTTATTTCTTCAGTTCATCTTTTTCTCTCTTCTCTCTCTTCTTCACTGTACTTCTTCTTCCTCATTTTCTTTCAATCGGAGCTCATAGAATGTTGTCAATTGTCCGCCACTAAACAAGAATTTCAAGCTTTAAATATTGAAGAACTATAGTGTTCAAGTTAAAAGCGGGTATATTTTGCCAAGACCGTAAAAGCGAGGATATTTTGTTAAAATCAGTCCTGTTGGAGGACATGCCGTGTAGTTTTTGCTAATTATTGTGATTTATAATATATTTTATGTAGTTTCTAAATATGTAAATTTTGTTTTAGAAAATTTACAAAATTTATATTCGAATTACATCAAAATTAAATAAATTTGACACCTATACTGCAAAACAATTTAAACAAATTAAAACGAAGGAAATATAATTTATTTTTTATATCAAAAATGTTCACTAATAAACACGTTTATTTTGTTATCATGAATTATCATGTTATTAGAAGAAAACAAAAGCCAATCGGCTAAGGTAATTGCGCTGCAAGACATGTAATTAAGTGCCTTTTGGTAGTCAAAAAATAATAAACTAGATTAAGTAGGTGTTTAGACATAAGAATTGTAAAATTCGAAAAATGTTTTTAAAAAATTAAGTGAAAATAGTATTTGAAATTTAGAGGTGTGTTTGGACATAAATTTTAATTTTGGTTGTTTTTTAAGTTCTGTGTGTGATTTGAGTGAAATTTTAAAAAAAATGGCTTTTTGTAGTTTTTTTCAAAATTTTAAAATACATCTTCAAGTAAAAATCGAAAATTTTATGAACAAACGCTGGTTTTAAAAAGAAGTAAATTATTTTTTTTTTAAAATAATCTTCCATCAAATTTTATGTCCAAACGAATACTAAAGTGGAGTAAAGTTTTTTTAAACTGGATTAAAAAGTTTCATCAGTTAATCGTGTTTTAATGATTGATTTAACACGTTATTATATAATAAAAAGTTATAATAAAAATGTATCAGTAAATCGATTTTATTGGAAAGTTCAGCAAGGAAAGAGATTCCTCAAATTCCCAGATATTTTATTTTAGTTATATGATCTATGAATTAAAAAATAGAATAAAAAAATTAATAAAAACAACTCGAGAGAATTTTGTAAGATCACTTTCTTCTATTCAAATTGTAACTAATCATAGAAAATTATTTTCTCCTATTATAGAAAGTAAAATAAGTACTCTTAACAAAGAATATTGTTCTATAATTTGGCTAAGCAATTTTCTCCTTATTAAAGCATTCCCTGAATTTGACCTTCGCCTTGTTTGAGCCAGTTGTTTGAATAACATCGCAGCATTCACATCGATCCATCTGGAAAAAAAAATCATATTAAATATATATTTATTTTTTATTACAAAATCAAAAAGAATCTTTAGTTTCATCACTTACTTAGAAATATGTAAGTTATATATTCATTTTATTCTTATTTTCTCTTTATCTAACATGATAAAAAAAATTGTGACTTTATTTTTATAGTGTATAAAATCTCGACTTAAAATAAAATTAATATGAAAAAAGTAAAAATAAGATGAACTTACTCGTGTTCGTTTTGTTCTAGGAGAGTAAACTTGAATCCTGTTGACATAGTTTGCAGTATGGTTGCCGCCGATCGGACAACCCGGCAACCGCCGCACCTCCGATCGGGAATACGTTGCCCAAATTTCATTTTTATTCCATGTTTCCCCAATCGATCTTAGAAAAAAAATATGAGGAGTTTCACATGAATCCTTTGCAGACGACCTAGTATTAAACATATAATATGGAGGATTTTGTGGTTTATTATTCCAAGCATCAAATGTTTCAATAGGATATTGTAAATAACTTCGAGGCATAATTTTTTCGTAAATATGAACTGAATATCCCCATGATATTGAAAATGACCAATTACTAGGCTTGTGGTAGCATATGGTTTGTTGTAACATACGAGATTGGTCGAATTTTGCTGCTTTCATAAGTTGTTTTGTTGATTGTGCACGATTCATTGACGGAAAAATTGGTGCTACGGCGTCAAAATGGTGAAGGGACATTAATGGTACTTTTGGATGCGATGACAATAAACCTGAAATGTCACCGTGTAAATCGATCTGCAAGAAAAATTTGAAATATTATAAGTCAAAAAATTCCAATTTTTGGCCTTGTACCCACCATCCAATGGACAATGGACTAAACGTCCACTGTCTGAAAGGATTATGTTCATGAGACTGCCCATCCCGCCCCCGCCCCTCACTCCCACACCATCACAAGGTAATGTCGTGCCTGTAAGCCGCTATAACTATTCAAAAAGACACTCGAAATTAGAAGGAGAAACAAACCCGCTCGGCAGTCAAAGTTTTTGATGGTTTAATTGGCACAAAATCAATAGTTACTCTTTTCATCTCAAAATAATAGTCATGTTTCTTCTCGATTAAAGTAGTAATCCATAATATATAGGATGCATTTCAACATTTGAAATCATGTTAATTTCATTGTACGGACAATGTAAAAGTATTGACGGAAATAAGTCATTTATATAGTAATTATAAGTCAATCTCTATTATAAGCATTATTTTAGTCACCAGATAAAAATAGGAGTAACTAAATATAATTAGTTAACTCTACTGACGCTGTAAGGAAAAAAAAAATTACATCACGATTGATTGAAATTCAAATCTTTATACAGTCAAACTTTTTTATAGCCTCGTCTATTCGGATAATATATGGCTGCTATAGTCAAGTATTTTATTTAAAATATATATTATAACATAATATAAAAATTTAATTTAAAAAAAAAACTTAGACATGAATTGATGTTATAAATGATGGTTGATATAGATATGTCTCACTTTATAACTATAACTACTATAAGCATACGACCAAAAATTATGATAGAATGGATAGTATTCCACCACCCTTTAGCAGGTGTCTTAAATTCGAGCACAATCAAATTTTCGGCCCTTATAATGGGCCTTAAGGGGCACAAATCCGAATTAGTCAGGGGTTTCAATGCAGATTTCGAAGGGTAAAGGAAAAATGATACTGTACAGTTGTTGTAAAATTAATAGTCGAAAAATTATATAAAATTTGCATATTATATATATACACACTTGGTATGTCATAAACAAAAAGTATATAAGTTTATACACTTTTTCGATTACTAAATATAAATAGTTTCTAACGGGTGCTAAAAGTGATAATACGCCAAAAAAATCTAGTGCAAGCATTCAAAAATCTTTGCACTTTCAAAGGTTTGACCAATTATATCTTTTCTTTTTTGCCTTCAATTTAATTTTTAATTTTTTTTAATTTTTGGGGATGAAGATGTGGACTTTTCTTGAAATTTTTAGAAGAAAACATACCTGATGAAGACCTTTAAGAGGAGAAAAGCTTACTCCAAGATCCACAATACAAGCCATAGTAATTTGATCAGCAGATCTCAAAAACGGATATCTTCTTAAACAACTATCCATATCTTCAGCCAAAGCTTTTGCCAAAGGATAACTCAAAATAAACCCAGCACCACCAAATCCTTGACTAAAAGAATACCAAAAATTTGACAAAATATACTCAGATTGACCACCAAAATAATAATACTGTGTATGATCATACTGTGCAAGAACATCAACCATATTATCCACGAAAAATATCGAGTCGTCGTCGCCCATAACTACCCATCTTACACCTTCATGTTCTTCTCTAAACAATTCCATTATACCATGTACCATTCTTGCCATAATTGGTGCAACATGTTGAGTTTCTTGAACTAATTTTGTAATATCATCAGATATTTTATAAGGTGGTGAATTTTTAGACCATGGTAATAAATTCCACTTAGGTTTCTCGTCAAGAAATAAATAACCCCTTGTAATTTTTGGTCTCCACCAAGATTCAATATATGATTTTCTATAATGCCATGCTTTTTCTGAGCCAAGAAGTCCAAAAACTAAATGGCTAAGATTTGTGGGGTTGATTTCATTTGATGAAATAAAGTGAGAAACTGGAGAATTCTGACTCGAATTTGGATTTGGATTTGGATTTGTCAATATTGAATTTGAAGATTCTAAAAGCTCAGAAGGTGAACAATTAGAATCTTTAAAAAGGAAAATTAAAGCCAAGTAAAGAACTATACCTGAAAATAGAACAACTTTGCAAAGTCCAGACACAAAATACTTATCAAATAAAGATACAAAATTCTCTTTCACTGTGTTGAATTTAGAAGCAAATAAAGATAACATTTTTTTTGTTTTTGAAAGAATGAATTCTGAAGCAAAATGAAACTTTCTATGTCACTTTAGAATATAAAGATCAAGGCTAGTTGCTAGAAATAAATTGTCATATATTATAATATTGTTTTAATTCTATTACAGGTTGCTTCCTAGAATTTGTATGTTGACTGATTTGCCAACTTGGAAATTATAAGGATAATTTCATTTCTTGAAGTGTTTTACAAGGAAAGTTATAGAATATTGTGATACTAGTTTCCAAATCTTAATGATATTATTGGTAATCCAATGGAATATTCTTGAAAGGTAACTAAAATAGCCATTAAAAGGAAATTAATGATGAAAAGCGATCTTTATTAGAGCAGGTAAATAAAAAATATATAAATATTATAATACATCAAATAAATATATACATGGTCGAGAAAATGCAAATATTTACATGTAATAGAAGACTTGTAATTAGTGATTATTTATATAGTTTGACCGAACTTAATAGTTTTGCTTAAAACTCTATATTTGTTTAACAAAATTATTAATATATATAAATTATTAATTTAGAAAGCAGTTACTTAAAAAGATTTGAATTCCAAAATTATAAAGTTCAAATTCTAGTCATGCCTTTGAAACTGGTAAGTAGGAAGGAATCATTATCGTTAGGACTAATCAACCGAAAAGATTGATGTGGAATATAGAAATTACAAGATGAAAATCGTACTTTGATAATTATAATATTACCATTAATAGAAAAACAACTAATTAATAGTAATTAGAATATATATGACTAGTAAATATGATCTAAATTCAAGACTGTTTTCTTTTTTCTATATTAATTTGCTCTTGGTAAAGGAGGAATTTAATTGCTATTAATAATATATTTCCATCAAATATCTTAACTTTAAAGGTCATCTATTTTGGATTATGACTGAAAAACACATGTAAGAGTTTACATAAAATATTTGTTTAGTAGTAGTAAGAGTTTTATTAAAATTCAGTGGTCAAAATATTACAACCAGAATAGCTAATGAGAAAATGTGTCTTATCCAATATTATATGAATAAAGTGAAAGCCTTTGTGGAAGTCATTGACATTAATATAAAGTGAAGAGTAGGCCAAATTAGCCACACAAGTTGGGCTGCTATTTTTTAGTAATTAAGTTGTTGTATTAATCACTAAAGGAAATTTTTTACATAACTATAGTCCAGCTATACACAGCTGACTATCACAAAAGAGAGACGTAGCTAACATCTATTTACTATGCCTCTATTTCTAATTACAGGGAGAATGCTGGAGTTGCAGGCTAAACTTAATAGGACTCCTAATATGACATGTGTATGCAACATTTCTAAGTAAGTGCCCATATGAACTTGATACATTCCTAAACAACCTTGAGTTTCTCTCTAACCAGATGTCATAACACATTTCTGCAATGATCATTTGATACTATGAGCTCGAGTAGTCCTCCCTTTAGCCATGGTTATGATCCATTGGATGTATTGATCCCAGCTTTGAAAGCTAGGCTGAGTTACCCCAATCCAAAGCATTGTTTGATGTCTCAGTAGCATGGTGAAGGGACAGGAGAAGAAGAGGTGATCCCTGGTCTCCATGTCTTGCTGGCATAGTGTACAGGTGTTGTCCATGTTTGGATTCCTCTGTCTCAATCGATCCTTGGTAGGTAATCTATCCTGCAGAATCAGCCAGAGATTAAACACTACCTTAGGTCTGGCATAGTTTTGGATGGTTAGATTTTTCCACACAACTCTTGGCAGCTGCCCAATCTGTTGAAGATACAGCTTCTTGATAGAACATTCTGATTGGGACAATAGCTGTGATTGGTGCAATGTAACAGTAGCTTCTATAATCTTCTTTATCCAGCTAGCTTGGTTAGGAATTTTTATGGTATGAAGCTGTTGTTGCTTAATGCAGACAGCATGAATCCATTTAACCCACAGTACATCCTTCTTGTGAGCCAAGTCCCACCCAAGCTTAGCAATGGCAGCTCTATTCCATAGTAGCAAGTTCATAATATTTAGTCCTCCAGCAGATTTAGGCAGACAAACCTTGTCCCAAGCTACATATGCCTTCTTTGATATATTGGCAGTACCTGTCCAAATATAAGATCTGCATATTGCATCTAACAGCTTTAGAATTTTTGAAGGAATAAGGAAGATTTGAGCCCAGTAAGCCTGTATGCCAAAAGCTACTGTTTGCACCAATTGAATTCTGCCTGCATAGGACAACTTCCTGGTAGTCCAAGACGTTATCCTGGCAGTAACTTTATTCACCAATGGTTGCCACTGTAATAAATACATCTTCTTGGTAGATAGGGGAACTCCCAGATATTTAAAAGGTAATTCCCCATGTGCATAACCAAGATGAGCTACAATTTGATGCTGTATATTAGAAGGAACACCACCAAAATAGACAGAACTTTTGTTTATATTAGCATTCATACCAGATGCCTCAGTGAAATGAGAGAGGTATTTAAACATAGTGGACACAGTTTTCAAGTCTCCTTTGGCAAACAGCAACAAATCATCTCCAAATCTGAGATGAGTAACACCTAACTTCTTACAGCCAGGATGAAATGAGAAATGAGAATTCTTTTTAAGTTCACAAAGAGCTCTACTGTGGTACTCCATCACTATAGTAAACAGAAAGGGAGAAATTGGATCACCCTGTCTCAAATCTTTGGCTGCTTGAAAAGGTTATGTAGTTTCCCCATTCACCATGACTGTATAGCTCACTGTTTGAACACATTCCATGATCCATCTGATAAACCTGCTTGGGAAGTTTAAAGATTCCATCACCTGCTGTAAGAAAACCCACTCAACAGAATCATATGCCTTCTGTAAGTCTATTTTAATCATGCATCTAGGAGATACATGAGCCCTTGCATAATGTTTAATCAGTTCATGTGCTAGGATAATATTGTCAGCAATCCTCCTTCCAGGAATAAAGCCTGCCTGGGTATCACAGATGATACTGGCTATGCATTTCTGTAATATATTGGCCAATATCTTGGAGATGATTTTATACAAAACTGAACAGCAAGCTATTGGTCGAAATTCCTTGACTGATTGTGGATTAGCAACTTTAGGAATCAAGGTGAGGGAGGCACAGTTAACTGGTTTATACATTCTACTGGTCTGGAAGAAGTCCATACCAGCGCTAGTGATCTGATTGCCAGTGATACACCATGTCTGTTTGAAAAAAGTAGCATTGTATCCATCAATACCTGGAGCTTTATGATCACCTATGGACTTTAAGCTGTCTACAATTTCATCCATAGTAACATCAGCAATTAACTGTTGCATCTGGTTGTATGTGAGTTTAGGACCATTATCCATATAGGACCTGTTAATTGCTGGTAAGGAGGCAGTTGATGTTCCCATCAAGGATTTATAAAAATACTTGATCTCATCTCTGATTGCATCTGGATTAGTAATTTTGGTACCTTCTGCTGCAACCAATTATGTTATACTTTTGTATTGGTTTCTTTCTTTCAGTAGAGCATTAAAATATTTATTATTTGAGTCTCCCAATTGAATCCATCTGGCTCTGGATTTCTGTTGCAGTATACTCTCTTCTATCATTGACCATTTCTCCAACTTCAATATCAGATCCTTTTCTTTAGTCTGTAACTCATCAGTGTATTGCAGCCTCATCTAATTTTGAATGTCAGCCAATTCCACCCTGCTATCCTCAATTCTTTGTGTAATGTTCTTAAATTCTCTAACATTTAGAGATTTAAGAACAGGTTTGAGTGCCTTGAGATTGATCCAGACCTCCTTGAGAGTATCTTGAGCAGTGTTTTTCTAGTGTTCCTTGACAATGCACTGAAAGTCTTTGTGGTTAGCCTATGCGTTGTAAAATCTGAAGGGAGTTTTCCTGAGCCTATGATCTTCATAAACAGTAAGGACCATTGGATTATGATCAGATATTAAAGGGGGGTCATATACAGTTTGTACATGACTCCACTTAATCATCCATTCATAATTACCAAATATTCTATCCAATCTACTACAAACTCTATCAGAACCAGTTTGCTTATTAGACCATGTGAAGAAAGTCCCTTTCCAAGGCAATTCTGATAGTTCAGCACTTGAACACATTGAGTGAAATCTTGGATTTCAGCTTGGGTAACCTGGTTACATGATTGCCTATCATTAATAGACAACACTGCATTGAAATCACCTGCAACCAGCCAAGGATCAGTTATACCAATAGCAAGATTCTGAAGTTGTTGCCACATTAACATTCTTTGATCCAATCCATTGCAACCATAGACTACAGTGAGGAGGCAAACCAAATCCCCTGCATGAGTGTTGACACCACAATGAAGAAATTGGTCTCCCTCTTGAATAGCAGTGACATTAATCTTCTAATCATCCCATAGGATCCAGATTCTACCTCTTGGGGAGTCCCTATAGTTAGCTAGCAACTTCCAGCCAGGGACTAAACTATTAGCTATTCTCCCTGCATTCTGTTCTTTAACCTTTGGCTCTACCAAACTGACAATGTTAAATTTATTTTGTCTAAAGTATTCCCTAGCTTCCTTTTGTTTATATCTCTTATTTACACCTCTAATATTCCAGACTAACAACTTCATTGAGTATAACTAGGACCCCCTTTGTCAGGGGGGTTTCCAGGTTTACTATCTGACATGCTTTGAAATCTATTACTCAACACCACAGGGGATAATGGGGGAAAGTTTGTAAGATTGAACGTTGGAGAATGGACCTTCTTGCCTTTATCCACCTGTATGAACACATCAGTATTTTCTACAGGATCAGCTGTTACAGAAGGAAACACCATCTGCTCTGGTAGGGTCTGCTGCTTGGGAATTTCTTTAGGCTGCATAACACTTTCATTTACCACTTTGGGTCTCCATTGTTGAATAACTTTAGGCTTGTGAATAGGTGGAGGTTTGGGGACAGCCAAACAGTTGTGTCCAACCATAAGACACTTTTCACAGTATGTTGGTTTCCAATCATATGTCACTGCCTGAACAAATTTCTTACCATTTGGATCTATGAGTTCAATCTCATTTGGCAACATTTTGGAAACATTGATCTCTATGAGCATGCGTGCAAATGAAATCCTTGTCTGCTTAGTAGTGCATTCATCAGCAAATATAGGTTTACCAAGGACACTGACTATCTTACTTAATGACCTAATACTCCAGCATGACATAGGGAGGTTAGGGAACTTCACCCATAGAGGAATGTCATTGGGAAACTCGGTAGTGAAATCAAAATCAGCAGACCATTGTTTCAAAATCATAGGTCTATTAGCAATAGTATATGGCTCAGCACACATCACTTCTTTGGCATCTTCTATAGTCAGGAATTTGGCTACATAGTAACCCTCCTCATGGTAATATAACTCTGGTTCTGGGACATGTGACCAGTGGAGATTAATGAATCGTTTCATTGCATTAAATCCTGGTCCATTCCCAAACACAAAAATTACTAAAGCACTCTTCCATTTTTGCTCTTCCTCCTCCACTTCCTCTTTCATCAACTGACCAACAGGCTTACCATCGAGCATAGTTGGTGGGATATACTCCAATACCATACCATTTGATGCAAATCTATTCTTCTGGAAGAGATTTGCCCAACCTTTGGGTGCTGCATTAGTCGCCTTAGCTGGATCTGGATCTGATGGTTGTTCAGGGTTCTGCATGAGGACATTACCTATCTCTTCTTGCACCACCGGAGGATGAGAATGTACCAGAGTTTCAGCTTGTGCAGAAGGTTCCTCCGACTGGGTCAATGTAACAGTACTCGATGAAATAGTAACAGGCTTTGAGTTATTATCATCCTTATCAGCTGCTGTTGGAAGCACGGGAGCTCCAGATGACTGCGAATCTGCAGTTGCATGAGGCAATGAAACAATATCTTCAGTGGGTTTCAATGGAACAATGTTAACCGATTGTAGCACAGTGTTAACAGTTTTTGGGGAAATAGTGTTGTTTGCATAGATTGGCACCAGAACTTTCTTAGGTCGGCCTCTTCCTCTCGCCATGGCACCCTCAGCGCAGGTGAACCTACATACGCAGAGGAAGCAGAGAAGAAGATGAAACAGTGAAAGTTTGGGCTGCTATTATTGGCACTACGTACCAGAATTATGGTAAAACCTAGCGCTCGGGAGGTTGTGCTCGACCGAAATAAAAGAATATTTTGCATAAATATCTCAATGTCCAAGATAAAAGAAACGAGGGGAAGAATCGACGAGGCGAGTGTTCTCGAAATTGTACGGGACGTCCTGTTTGATCGTCATCATTAATTTATATTCATCTTTAAATAAATTTTTAATTTGTACCCATTTTTTAAATAACTTCAGCCCCATTTCTCCTCCTTCGATTTTTTTTTCTTCTTCTTTTTTTAGATACTGTTGGCAATATGATTATTTATCTAGTGTGTTAGAAATCTTTTTCAAAAACTTCAGCTTATATAGTGTTGAAGTTTTTACAAATGAACTAAATATTTCAGCTCTAGAGCTGAAATTCGACAGTTACAAAATAAAAACTTCAGCTCTAGAGCCGAAGTTTGCCAGTTACAAAACAAAAACTTCAGCTATAAAAATTTCAACAATTACAAATAAAAACTTCAGCAAATAGAGAACAAAACTTTAGCTACTATGCTTAAGTTCAGCAATTACAAACAAAAACTTCAGCACACTTGCTACTTCAGGCCCGTTTATTAGAATGCTGAAGTTTTGCGTGATTGCCTTTGTTAATTCAGTTCTATATGCTGAAGTTGTCCGAAAAAGCGGGTACACTTGCAATTTCTTTTTACAAAATGAACACAAATTAAAATGTGACATAAAAAATGAATATAGAAGTAAATCCCTATAATTATGATATATAAATATCCAACTCTAGGGAAAAATAACTAATACTCTACTAATCCAAAAAATAATAAAACCAGATATTCAATTTTGAATAGTCCAAATTTCTTTCTCTCAAGTCAACTCCTTCACTTTCAAGAAAACAATTTATGATAGAGACAAGAAAAATATTTACCTCGCACGTGATATTTATAATAGAATAACCAATTTAACTATAAGAGTCACAAGTTACATTTTTTGTTAGAATACTACGTGCATTAGATGTAGGATCAAATGCCTCTATAGTACATTCTTAATTCTTCACCGGGGCAAAACTATATTGTCCTAAGAGTAGTTAACTAATTATTTTTCATTGAAAAATTATATATATATAAATATATATATATATATATATATATATATATATATATATATATGTATATTACATAAAAAATTAACTTTTAGATATATATTGAGTATCGCTACGCGGGGAACTTTTTTAAGGTTTAATTGATATGCCTAAACATTTTCATTAATCTTTGAGATTTCGACAATAAGAATTGTCCTAGTAGTATTAATGAAATTCAAATTAAAAGAACATAACAGGGTAGGGGTAGAGAGTAGGGAGAAACCCGGTACAAAATGCTTGTGTAGTGTAGACAGCTTATATTATTGCAAGTATTAATGACTGATTTTACGGCTCTACCGTAATCTACACGAAGAATATATACAAAAAATATAAACATATGTTGAATAAACATAATTCAATTCGTCCTAAAAGAAAAAAAAATAACGAAAGAATAAGTTAAACAATTGAGCGAAATTCACAAATATCCAGATTTACAAGTGGTCATTCAAAAAATAGTCACAATTTCAAACGTCACCAAATTTTAACCAATTTTTATGTAAAAGTAAATTTGACGAAAATACTGTTCAAAATTTGGAAAATACTCCAGCAACCGGTCCAGCACAATATGTTAAAAGTTCATGCACAAGTGCACTGACCTCCAGTATATTATGCTGGATCAATCTTTCTTGCAGTAAAATAGTGGTTATTTTTGAATAACTTGACAAATACTGATTATTTTTGAATGATCCGTCCGAAAATCAGCTAACATGTATTATTTTAACTAAATAATGTGGGTTTTGTAATTCTTGGATTGTACGTGAAAAGCACCTTTTTTCTTGAATTCTGATCACTGACCCGCAGTAGAAGGATCTGAGAATCAGAATCCACCCAAATCTCATCCTATTTATTACTAAAAAATTTTATTATTTACTTAATCAGATATAGATGTTTGACTTTAGCATCAAGGCTATTTCAAGAAAATTTAAAAAACAGCAGGTCTATATTTCTGATTAATCCATAAACGACGTAACATTTAATTAAACTGATCACGTCACGTGCACCCTAGTTGACAAGTTCGCTGAAAACGATATATATTTTCTGAGGTTATTTTTTATTAAAGAATTATTCTAAATAAACGGTCGATTAATTACTTAAATTAAAAATAGTGAAATACATTATATATGTAATATGTTGAGATGAGAGATTATATGGCTTCCAAGCCAAAACATAAGTGACATAAACCTGTATATTCATTGTATATTTATTGTATGTTCATGGTATACATTGTAATGGGCTGTGATGATTATTGATGTTGGATTGTGTATCTGAGCCCATATCTGAGCCCAAGTTTATTTTAGTCTTGGGCCGGCTGACCCGACCCATGAGTGGAGGGATGTATATAGTCAGGTGTAGATATTTTGTAACATACGGATTTCATTTGCCTAATAAAATTTTCTCGATCTTCTGGAGAGTTCTCTCAACTACTCCATTTCTCTCTCTTATTTCTCTCACTATATACTCCATGTTCTTCAGCTTAATCTTCACGTTTTCATGGTATCATAGCCAGATGATCTTCGGATCCTTCTCGGTTGAGTGTTATCGATCCCGTTCGAAGCTTTTGCTGAAGTTTTTCTTATGGTTATCGGTGCGAGATACTGTTTGGAGATGTTTCAATGAATGTTGAGCGGATAATCGGAGTTTTCCTGTTATTCAAGGTTCCGATCTTGTATCAGTGGGTGTTTTGGGTAATTTTCCGGCATCCCTAGTTTTATTCCGACGAGTTCTTCAAATTCTAGGATTGTCCGACTTTCGGACCTAGAGTTTTGGTGTTATCTGATGACTTTCTCTTCACTTGATGGATGTTTTGGGTAACTTTCCGGCGTCTGTGACCTTATTCCGGTGAGTTTCAGAACCTACGGTTTCCGGTGTTGGACCTAGGGTTTTTCTGTTGATTGAAGGGCGATCTTCTCCGGTCGCGAAGAAGGAGGGTAACTCTGTCCTTATTTTGAGTATTGTATGCTTTGTATGTGAGTATCTGGTTCCGTTATATTTTGCTTGTCGAAACTGTTTTTCGTTCAAGCTGGTTCATTAATCATGGCTTCTAATGCGAATGATGGTACCTCCTCCTCGGTAGACTCTACCAGCCCCCTTTTTGTATACTCCTCTGATGTCTCTGGGGTCTCTCTTGTCCCCACTCCCTTCTCGGGTAGTGGTTATGGGGGTTGGAGGAGAAAAATAATTATCGCGTTATCTGCTAAAAACAAAATTGGTTTTGTTGATGGTACGTGCTCCCGGCCAGCCACTAATATGGCTCAACAAAGGATATGGGACAGGTGCAATAATATGGTGAATTCCTGGTTAACTGCCTCCCTCTTCCCTCAAATTGCTGAAAGTGTGCAGTATTCTGATACTGCGCAGAGTATATGGTCCCAACTTCAGGCCAGATATGGCACTGCAAACAGGACCAAAATTTTTGAATTGAAAAGCGAGCTTTCTCACACCTCTAAAGGGTCCCTAGATGTAGCTTCATATTTTAATAAACTCAAAGGTCTGTGGGATGAACTAGAATCAATGTGTGCCAATCATGGCCAAAGATGTGTTTGTGCTGCCAAAGATGGTATAATACAGGAAAATGATGAAAATAAGGTATTTCAGTTTCTAATGGGCCTTAATGAAGCATACATGGGGGTAAGGAGTAACCTTTTGATGATGCAGCCACCTCCAACCCTTGACAGTGTCTATAATATGGTCCTCAATGATGAGAAGCAAAGACAAGTCCAGTCTCCTTCTCACTTTAATCCAGACTATGTGTCTTTCAATGTCCATACTAATAGGCATTCAGTTGGATTTAATAAGGCCACAGTGCCTAATCCTTCTCCTCCTTTTAGACAAAGAGTCAATTTTGATCAAGCCAGAGGGCCTTTATTCCGTAGATGCTGTAAAAAATCTGGACACTTAATTGATAAGTGTTTCAAGATCCATGGGTATCCACAAAGTACAAATTTTAACAAGGGGAGGAGACCTGTTGCTGCTCATCTTACTGCTGGTGTGGATTTCCCTCCTTTTGAAGGACATATGTCTGTTCCCCAAAGGAATCCTCCTGAAAGCCATCAATCTGTTCAAAAAGTAGATGGCCAGAGTTCTGTGATACAAGGGTTGAGCAGACAACAGTATGATCAATTGATGAACTTATTACAACAGACCCAGTTAGGGGACTCCACTGTTCAGACTCCTCCTCCCATATATGCTGCTAACTTTGATGGTACTATGCTAACTGAGAGCCCTATTTCTGATTCCAAACTCTGCATGCTTACCCATATTAATTCTGTCACCTGGATCATAGATTCAGGTGCATCTAATCATATGACACATGATAAACAGTTACTTTCTAACATCACACCTTTAACTGTGCCCTATCTTGTCACTCTTCCTAATGGCTATAAAGTGAAAGTAACATGCACAGGTTCTTTTGCACTAACTCCATTCATTACCCTTCATAATGTGCTGCTGGTTCCTTCTTTTAAACACAACTTGATTTCTGTCCACAAGTTAGTAAAGCAGTTGCATTGTGTAGTTTTGTTCATTGAAAATTCATGCTTACTCCACATGATACAGAACCCTTCTTGAGGAGGCCTCTGGATCTTGGTAGAGAAGCTGCTGGCTTATATAAACTGGCTTGGGTTCCTCCTTCCCCTTCTTCCTCTCTTAGTTGTTCCTCTACTTCTGCTTGTTCTGTGTCTGCTTCTTGTAATGATGACATTTTTTCTGATAACAAGGTTGTTCCCTTGCCCTCACATGTACATAGTTCCATCTGTAATAATGTTGTTACAACTGACATGAATTACATTTGGCATTTAAGACTTTCCCATACTTCATTTACAAATATGAAACATATTTTTGGTTTGTCTTTTCCATTTGCTTCTAAACAACCTTTCCCCTGTTCTGTCTGTCCTATGGCAAGACAGACTAGACTCCCCTTTCCTGATAGTTCTATTAACACCTCTAGACCCTTTAAATTAATTCATGTGGATACTTGGGGGCCTTATCATACTCCAACTTCTTCTGGTTGTAGATATTTCCTTACCATAGTTGATGATTTCTCTAGGGCAACCTGGACACACTTAATGGGATCCAAAAGCAATGCCTTTTCTCTGCTTAAATCATTTTTTTGTCTGGTTAAAACCTAATTTAATACTGTGGTTCAAACTGTTAGAAGTGACAATGCTTTAGAATTGGGGTCTGGCATTGAGGGTACATCTTTCTTTAGTAGCCAGGAGATTATTCATCAAACCACCTGCCCTCATTCTCCTCAACAGAATGGTGTTGTTGAAAGAACCCTTCTTGAAACATGTAGAGCTTTACTTTTCTAATATGGGTTACCTGTGTTTTTCTGGGGGGACTGTTTGTTGACTGCCACTTACCTCCTTAACAGAATACCATCCAGATTACTTCACAATAAGTCTCCTAATGAAATTCTGTATGGGAAAGCTCCAACCTATTCTCATTTGAGAGCAATTGGGTGCCTTGCCTATGCTACTGTCCCAATCCCTCAAAGGGACAAGTTAAGGCCAAGAGCCATTTCCTGTGTTTTCCTGGGTTATCCTTTTGCCAAGAAGGGTTATAAATTGTATGATCTTGCTTCCAAAAATGTTTGGTTTCCAGGGATGTTGTATTCCATGAAACCTGTTTTCCTTTTAAAACGGCATCATCTTCTGCTCTTCCTTCTGCTTTATCCTTTCCTTTTGTTCCAGCTGTAGAACATTCTGATGATTCAGATTCTCCCATTCCCATCTCCTCTCCTCTTCCTCCTCCTTCTGTTCAAGTACCTCATCATACTGTTCCAGCCTCTACTGAATCTGCTTTAATTCCCTCTTTCAATCCTGATATCTCCCCTCCTGCTTTGCTCTCTTCCCCTTATGTTCCTGTTCCCAGAAAATCTCAAAGACAGCATAATCCTACCTCTTATCTTAAGGATTATGTCTGTCAACTTCCTGCCTTCTCCGGATCATCTTCCTCTTCTTTGGAATATGAACCTTTATATTACTCTCAAGCTGCATCTGTTCCAACATGGCAGGATGCCATGAGAAAGGAGTTTGATGCTTTGGACACAAACCATACTTGGGATGTTGTTCCTCTTCCTCTTGGTATGAAACCCATTGGTCGTAAATGGGTTTATAAAATCAAATACAAGGCTGATGGCTGTGTTGAAAGGTATAAAGCTAGACTGGTTATTAGAGGTGATACTCAGGTTGAAGGTATTGATTTCACTGACACTTTTTCTCCTGTGGTTAAAATGTGCACTGTCAAGTGTCTTATTGCTGTGGCTGTGAAAAATCATTGGACTTTATTTCAACTAGATGTTAATAATGCTTTCTTACATGGTGATTTGGATGAGGAGGTTTATATGAAGCTCCCTCCAGGTTTGACAGTTTCTGCTCTTGATTCTGTTTCTGCCTCCACTGCCTCTACTCCCCTTGTTTGCAAATTGAACAAATCCATGTATGGGCTAAGACAGGCATCCAGAGAATAGTATGCCAAATTGTCTTCTGCCCTATATTCCAGAGGCTACAAACATTCTTTGAATGATTATTCTCTATTCATCAAAGGTACACCAGGGTCCCTTGTGGTTGTAGCTGTCTATGTGGATGATATTATTCTAACTGGGGATGACTGTGATGAAATTGGTGCCCTGAAACTGTTTCTGGATGATCAGTTCAAAATTAAGGACCTAGGGTCTTTACATTATTTTTTAGGCATAGAGATGTCAGTTATTCCTGGTGGGATGTTCCTTAATAAGCATAAATATATTTCTGACCTGCTGCATCAGTTTGACTGTGTCAGTGTCTCTTCTGTTGTTTGTCCCTTGGACATTAATACAAAATTACATGCTGATTCTGGTGACTTTTTACCTTCTCCTGATAAGTATAGGAGTCTTGTTGGTAAGCTCTTATTTCTGACTCATACTAGGCCTGACATCTGTTTTGCTGTGCAACATCTGAGTCAGTTTCTGAAATGCCCCAGACTTCCACATATGACTTCTGCCCTTCATGTGTTGAGATATCTTAAAAGTACCCCCTCTATGGGTCTTTTTTACTCTGACTGCAATGATTTCCCTGTTGTTGGATATTCTAATAGTGACTGGGCTGCCCCTGATACAAGGAGATCTGTTACTGGGTTTTATATTGTTCTGGGTGGTTGCCTGATTAGTTGGAAATCTAAGAAGCAACCAGTGGTTTCTTAATCTTCTGCTGAAGCTGAATACAGGGCCCTCAGTAAGGTTGTTGCAGAATTTTCTTGGCTGTCTCATTTGTTTCTTGATCTTGGGGTTTCTGTTTCTCTTCCTTTTTCTGTATATTGTGACAGCCAGGCTGCTATTCACATAGCTAAAAATCCTGTTTTTCATGAACGGACTAAACACATTGAAGTGGATTGTCACTTTGTGCGCGATCAGCTTCAGAATGGCCTCATTCAACTGTTTCATGTTCCTACCACTCGTCAGCTAGCTGACCTTCTGACCAAGCCTTTGCCTGGCACTGTACTTCATCCTTTGTTGCTCAAGTTGCAGGTGGTTTCCCCCTCCAACTTGAGGGGTGGTGTTGAGATGAGAGATTATATGGCTTTCAAGCCAAAACATAAGTGACATAAACCTGTATATTCATTGTATATTTATTATATGTTCATGGTATACATTGTAATTGGCTATGATGATTATTGATGTTGGATTGTGTATCTGAGCCCTTATCTGAGCCCAAGTTTATTTTAGTCTTAGGCCGGCTGACCTGACCCAAGATTGGAGGTATGTATATAGTCAGGTGTAAATATTTTGTAACATACGGATTTCATTTGCCTAATAAAATTTTCTCGATCTTCTGGAGAGTTCTCTCAACTACTCCCTTTCTCTCTCTTATTTCTCTCACTATATCCTCCATGTTCTTCAGCTTAATCTTCACGTTTTCATATAATACGTGTACAATCATATATAATTAATATATAAGACTATAATCTATTTATATTTATTAGAAAAAATAAATGATGAATTACATTCTTTATTCTCCCATCGTTTTCACTATATGCTTAAGAAAATAAAAATAAAAGGAATATTCCAGCTGGGGGTTTTCAGTGGGCCCAATACAAAATAGACCAACACAAAAAATTAGGAAATATAAAAATATTGAATGATTATGGAAAATAAAAGAATTTAGCTTAAGACGTGTCAAAATTACTATGTTTAAGGATGTTTCGCTTATATTATGATAAATATTATTAGGCATTTCGATCGGTCGGCATTTTCCAATCGATTTCGGTCGATCAACTAAATTTTAAAAAGTAAAAAATTATCGAAAAAATCGACTGAAGTCAATTGGTATTTTTAATCATATAATTAAATAATGCACCGTCTGGGAATTGAGTCGGGCATACAGTGGTAAGATATTATTCTACCACAAGAATATTAGTGACTTGTTATAAAATAGAAGTCTATTTAGAGTGAATGTCTAAGAGTTTTAGCTTGAAGCTAAGTCATTCCTCTTCCTATAAATAGAGGTGCTCTCTACCATTGTAAATCACCCCAAGTATTAATAAGAATACTTCTCTCTCTCCCTATTCTCTCTCTATTTGCTCTTGTTCTTGAGTTATTGTTCTTGTCTTTTATATTATTTCATAACACGTTATCAGCACGAGACTCTACCGTCTCAAGAACCATTCTCGAGAAATCTAAGGTATTTCCCTCTTCCTAATTTAATTTTCGATTATGTCTGACATTACGAAAAGAAAGTTCGTTGCCCTTGAAATTTCGGGCAAGAACTATATGACATGGGTGTTGGATGCTGAAATCCACTTAGATGCTATGGGTCTCGGAGACACCATCAAAGATAGAGAAAAAGCATCCACCCAAGAATGTGCGAAGGCCTTGATTTTCTTGCGCCACCACCTTGATGAAGGTTTGAAGATTGAATATCTCACCGTCAAGGATCCACTCGTCTTGTGGAACGGCTTAAATGAGAGATATGACAACCTGAAGTTGGTCACTCTGCCACAAGCACGATATGATTGGACTCATCTGAGGCTCCAGGACTTTAAGTCCATTTCTGAATATAATTCTGCTATGTTCAGAATTACTTCCAAATTGAAGCTATGCGGGGATAATATCTCCGATTATGCTTGAGAAAACGTTTACAACGTTTCATGCCTCCAATATAGTACTGCAACAACAGTACAGAGAGAAAGGCTTAACAAAGTACTCTGAACTGATTTCTCTTCTACTAGTGGCTGAGCGAAATAATGACCTGCTCATGAGAAATCATGAAAATCGACCCACTGAGTCTACACCACTGCCTGAAGCAGATAAGGTGCACTCTCATTATGCCAAACATGAAAAGGACCATGGTCATGGTCGTAAACGGGGTCATAGCCAGGGACGTAGACAAGGAAGAAATTCCAATGAAGTCCGTCACCCCCCGAAGAGAGATAACCACCGAAAGCAGAAACGGGATCATGAAGATCCTAAGGAAAATGGTTCAGAAACGATATGTTATCGTTGCGGTGGGAAAGGGCACTGGTCAAAGATTTGCCGTATACCAAGACACTTGGTTGACCTTTATCAAGCATCTCGAAAGAGAAAAGGCCCTGAAACAAATTTTGTCTATGACGACGATGAGGACATCACCCACCTGGATGTGGCAGACTTCTTTGAGCAACCCGATGGGAAAATAGACCACCTAATCGGCGATGGATCCGTGATGAAAGAAGATGGAGTTATTTGATTTTGTTCTACTTATTTGTATTAGTTAGTGAATAAACTAATAGTCATTAGTATTAGCTCGTATTAGTTAGTTCATGATGCAATGTTAGCAGTAGTTCTTTAGAATATCTTCAATATGCTCAAATATCAATAAAACTTTTATTTTCCAGTGGGGGTAATCGACTAGCCTGAAAAACTAGTCGATTATCAACTATTTTCGCATTAAAGTTGAAAAACAATTGATCAACAATCGATTGTAGTTGACTAACAATCGATTGTCTTGAAACAGTGAGGTCTGGAATTTTTCAAATATCATCCACAATCGATTGTCTCTATCTAACAATCGATTGTCTTGAAACAGAGGTCGAATTTTTCAAAAATTATCCACAATCGATTGTCTTTGTCTAACAATCGATTGTCTTGAAACTGCTCTGGAATTTCAAAAATAGCCAACAATCCATTGTCTTAAGACAGTGTGATCTGTAAGTTTTTCAAAAATAACAAATAATCGATTGTGTGTGTTTAACAATCGATTGTCTATGTTCAAACAATCGATTGTGTGTTTAATAATCGATTGTCTTATGAAAAACGCTGAAAATTTTCAAACTGCAAAGTAATCAATTATGATTTTGTTAGTCAACTGTTAGCAGCAGATTTTGAAAATATTATGTGACACAAACGAATTGAAGTTGTTTATTCTCATGTTCGTATATTTTCTTTTGTATATCAAACCATGGGAATTAAATTGATTGAAGGCTCCGGAAGAGCAACTGTAACTCTGCCCAAAGGCATGACGTTTATCTTAGAGAATGCAATATTCTCCTCTAAGTCTAAGAAGAACTTGTTGAGTTTTAATGATATCAATGTTCTCCTCCAAGTTTAAAAGGAACTTGTTGAGTTTTGAGAATCCATTTTAGAGAATGCAAAGTTCTCCTCCAAGTCAAAAAGGAACTTGTTGAGTTTTAAAGATATCATTCAAAATGGATATCATATTGAGACAATAGATGAGAATAATCTTGAATTCTTCATGAAAACGAGGCTGCCCATTTCGGTTTGGGTTCACGCCATTTTGCATGCAGCAATGCTAGTTTGTCGGCTGCCCACTTTGGTTTGGGTTCACGCCATTTTGCATGCAGCAATGCTAGTTCGTCGGCTGCCCACTTCGGTTTGGGGTCACGCCATTTTGCATGCAGCAATGCTAGTTCGTCGGCTGCCCACTTCGGTTTGGGGTCACGCCATTTTGCATACAGCAATGCTAGTTCGTCTCTGACTGACGAATTGACACAAATATTCCCCGTTGCAATTGGTTTTGGGTCATGGACCCAATATATCCCATTTAAGAATTTTTGGATACGCATTATATGTGCCTTTAGCACCGCCATCCCGCACCAAAATGGGTCTGCAAAGAAGGTTAGGAATATATGTTGAGGTTGAATCGCCCTCCATTATTCGCTACCTCGAAACATTGACATGAGATTTGTTCACTGCACGATTTGCAGACTGTCAATTTGATGAGACACTTTTCCCAAAATTAGGGGGAGAAGTTGGTGAAACCAAACGGGAAATTTTGTGGAAAAATGCATCATTATCTCATCTTGATCCACACATCTCTATTTGTGAGAAAGAGGCATAAAAGATTATCCATTTGCAAAGAATAGCAAATCAAATGCCTGACGCATTTATAGATTTGAAAAGGATAACAAAATCACATATCCTCGAAGTGAATGTGACAACATCTGATTCACGAATACATATTCATTATTGGAAGAATATGAAGATGAAATTGGTATTAAATATACCACACTCACCCCTAGATGGAGGTTTGAGATGATACCACACTCACCCCTAAAAGGAGGTTTGAGATGATATATGGCATGAATGATCGTTGGTCACGTACCTATTGTACGCCAAAGTATTTTGGAAATATGACTATTAAAGGACAACGATAATGCAAGAAACATATCTTGCATATAAGTTTGACATGACCATAATGGTATAACTTTCTCTTTAAGAAAGATATTCACCACATGGATGTTGATGAATCTGTGGTAGTACAAAATTAATTGAGAGCTCTAGAAGAGCCAATTATTACTATGTTGGAGAAACACAATTGAGTATTGTGCTGTAGTAAGTCTCAAAGAAACTTATTCAGTTTCCAAAGTACACGCGAAAGCGATTGATTATATTGAGACTATAAATAAAGGAAGACTTTGATATCTCCTATTACTACAACTTGTAGCGGGGTAATTTGTATATGAAAAGCTACCCGCTTTGTTCTCCAATTTGTACTACACAAACGAAATAATGCCACAATAAAGTGGATATCTATTGGTATAAAACCCATGTCAGAATAAACCTGAAGTTTATTGATAAGTGCACATGTCATGGTGTAAATTTGAAGTTTACCAATATTGATAATTTATTCAGTTGACATTCGTGTTAGCCATCTCATTTTAAGTATGATGTGCAAATTCACATAGGTGAATATTAAAGAACTAGAAAGTTCTTTACGAATTCTCTTGTATCACTTGTTCTCATTAATGAACTGACCAACTAAAGAGTTCGGGTTGAAGCCCCTAAATTCTGGAAATATCAAAGGTGAATATGGGCCCATTCACCTGCCATGTATACCACATATGATGCATCTATGATATGGTTACATGCGCAATTGTTATTAACCCGCAGCCTGGCCGGTGCTTGCGAGGTGAATCGCTCAGTAATCTAACTTCGAGCATAATTTCCAGATTCTCTACTCAAGATAGTTCATCTTGATAAGTTGGTTTATATCAAAGTTGGTTTAGCAAGATAATTATTGAGTGCTTCCACTTAATAGCTAAACTGTTTCTTATGAGAACAAAGTTATATATATCAGTTTGATATACGTTGTATACGAGAGTATATTCTCCCCTCACAAGTGGTTCAAGGTCAGGAACCAAATAATCTCATCTTATTATTAATGTGTTGTGTATATTGACATGATAATGCACAAAGATGATTTCTCAAAGTTGAGGAAACAAGTTAGCTTTACTAACATGAGGGGGAGACATGATAAACACTTGAGAAAAGGTTACATGGGATGAATTATCATTTGTATATGTATATCCCCGAATATCATGATATGAACCTGAAGTTCATAAAAGGGATAATTCAATTGCAACATATTGCAAAGCATGCTATACGCATTTGCTGACCCAAAGAAAGTAACTAAATGGAAGAGATACAATTCAAGAAGAATTGATTCCATATGAAAGACATGTAGTTTTGAACCTATAGTTCAAATGCTTGAAAGTATAAAGTCAAAGGTATGTATAATCAGTTTTCAATATGTTATTTGTTTAGCATGACATGGAAAACTTGATATGCATCTAAAGTCTATTATATGGCTTATATGACTTAACTTGAAAGATTTAAGTTGCTTGAAGCATATGCAATTCGTGGTCCTGAAGTACCACATCCTAAGTGCAATTTGTGTACATATGTATCTTGCTATAACTATAAGCATGATGGCATTGAGAATGCATCTATGGAGATATTGAAGAGTTATTCCACGACATTATATGAAGATGTTCATATCTATCAAGAATGATGATTTCAAGGTACGGAATATTTATTCAAGTCAATATGGTTGATTTGTCAAATCTCTACCAAAGATCGTTTTGAAGATGATGCACAAGATTGGAATGCAAATGCTCAAGGATATAAACTGATGTACTCATTAGGGGGAGTCAATGCGCGTTGCACTCTTTTTCCCTTACAAGGTTTTTTCCCACTGGGTTTTCCTTGCAAGGTTTTTAACGAGGCAACCAATAGGCGCATATTCAAACATGTGTACTCTTTTTCCTTTCTTTAATTTTTCCCAATGGGTTTTGGTTTTAAGGTTTTATGAGGCACATTATTGAATAGACATTCAAGGGGGAGTGTTATAAAATAGAAGTCTATTTAGAGTGAATGTCTAAGAGTTTTAGCTTGAAGCTAAGTCATTCCTCTTCCTATAAATAGAGGTGCTCTCTACCATTGTAAATCACCCCAAGTATTAATAAGAATACTTCTCTCTCTCCCTATTCTCTCTCTATTTGCTCTTGTTCTTGAGTTATTGTTCTTGTCTTTTATATTATTTCATAACATGACTGTTGTTTTAAGACTGTCTTTTATTTTATTTATACTCTTTAGTTGCTTTTTCCTGTGAAAATAACTGATATTGATTCATTTAATTAAAAAATAAAATTACCGACCAAAATCTGTCATTTCTTAAAAATGACCTGCTTTGATCGGTTTCTTGAAAAATAATTTTTGCGGGAATCCAATATAGTTTCCTTGCATTTTTGTGCCAAAAAAGACCGAACCAAAGTTGGTTGGTTTCGTTAAAAAAGAATTAAAAATATAATATTTTGAAAAACAGACAGAGATCAATTTTGGTTGAATTTATAATATGTTGTTATAAAATTGGCGCCGGCTCTTGAGTTTATTCCTCTTACAATCTTTTTTCCTATGGTGTGATGTTTTTTCTTAATTTGTCCTTGTTGCAGCTGGACAGTTGGGTCTTATGCAGAATCTATGAAAAAGTTGATAAGTCATTAAAAACCATTGGAAGAGAAGTTAACAATCATGTTGGTATGGAGTGTGACTATGAAAGAACTACAGATTCAATTGGAACTGATACGACATTTGAAGAAAATGTTCAATTGCTCGATATCTCAGATAATTCCTTGGATATCCTCGTTGATTCTTCTATAAAGAAATTGGCCAAGTTGAACGTTAATTATGCTTAACCTTTCCATGAAGAAGCAGATTTTAACATGGCACAAGAAAATTTTACGTGAGACGATTTTACGTCTGAATATATGAATGATGTTCAGTGGCAAGAAAATTGCTTGCTGCCATTGGACTATCACAACATTAATTCTTTTCCAGGCATTTAAAGGCTTTGGAGAGGCCATTGAAAGGAATATGGATCTTTAGATTTAGTGGTAATTTTAGTACTTCATTAGCTTTCTAGAAATTTATAGTTTAGAGAAACTTGTTTTAGTTGTTTAGTATTAGTTTTCGACTTTGATGGAACTATATATATGAAGTTATGTACTTAAGTTTAACTTAGTGTTGGCTGAAGCTTTTGTTTGTAACTGTTGAAAGTTTTGTTCTATATGTTTGCTGAACTACAGCATATATATTTTAGCGTAAATTTTGTTATGTTTGTGATGAACTTTAGGACTCAAGTTAGTTAAGTTTGTGATGAACTTCGGCTTATTTTAGCTTATGTTCTATACTAGCAATTTTTACTTCAACGAGAGCTATGAACAAAACGTAGAACCCTAATTGCCAATATTGCTGTATGTCATTTAAATTTCTTCTATCAATTTAATGAAAAACTCAAGAATTATAGTAGAAATCTTACCTTAAGAATTAAGACTAGAATTCACCAATTCATCTCTAAGATTTGAGTGTCACCAAAACTATGAGTTTACTTAAGTTAACAATAGTATGATCATTCAAATTTGTCAAAAAGTTTCAAGCATAAGCCCGTGAACTAGTTTTTATCATGTTCAAGTCCTAGGCTATTTGGTTTTTCATTCGATGTTCAGCCGGTATTTATTTCGGGGTCTGACTAATTCGGATTCGCCTGAAAAGTCTCACTTAGTGAGATAAATATCTCCTACCAAACACAACTCCATGCTCATATCTCGAACGGTTAAACCTGAAATCTATGATTAAGGATGAAGTAGAACTTACCACTCCATCATAATATTTGGTAGCCAAGCCCTAGATTATAGCCCCTTCTGCAAAATTTCCTCCCTATAATCTCTTATTTCCATGAATGCATGCCTTTTACTAATAAAATTTCTTTAATTAACCAATGTTATCAATGATTTCTATATTTTTCCTTAAATCATATTTAGTTCATCCTCAAATCTCGTCGGCTTATTTATTAGATTGTAGAATAAATTAGCTAATCTAAGTACTAGTTAGTCACTAATTCTCATAACTCGACATTCCAC
Source organism: Nicotiana benthamiana (assembly GCA_034376525.1). Classification (NCBI taxonomy): domain Eukaryota; kingdom Viridiplantae; phylum Streptophyta; class Magnoliopsida; order Solanales; family Solanaceae; genus Nicotiana; species Nicotiana benthamiana. Next base: position 17,987,617 of record CM067341.1, on the reverse strand, counting down.
ATAGACTTAAAACTTTTAAGACAAATGGAAAGAAAACATATGCATGTGTCTGTTTAGTATTCTTTTCGTGTTATATATTTCTTTCCTTTTTAAAAGCTAGGAACATCCTTATACGGCGTATTCTTTTATACGGAGTTATAGTTTTGCAGGTTCAATTAAACTCATCATATATATGTAAAAGACAAAGATTATATTTATTCTGAACTAATTAAGAGTATTAAATCTTGAATTCGTCTCATGTCTCAGTTGGCTGAATGGAATATAGAACTAAAATTAGTTGATTCGATTTTTATCCATTTTTGTTAACTTTGATTTTTTGATTGTTTGCAGAGAAAGAAAAAGAAATCCTCACATGGAGAGTAGATTGGACATGCATGAGATCAGTGAATGAATTTTCATCTAAGGTATTTTTACTAAGGTGTACTAAGATAATGAACCTTTCTTTTTTACTATTTGAAAAACGTAACAATTATACTAATCATTATAATTTAGTTGTTACACGAAGCCCCGCCACGGCAAGTTTTCTTAAGAAGTAGGTACCGAGGTGGAGGTAGGATTTGTAGCTTAATTAAGAGTTCGGAATTTTTGTCTTTTTAAGTTATTATCGAATTTTAAATTAATAATTTATTATATTCAATGATTTTTTAAAATAAATATATGGTTTGAACCAAAGCTATTTAAGGTAATTTAAATTATAAAACAATTAAACGGCTTTTTATTTGTAACTTTGTAACCGAAGCAAATATATTTTTTTGTTACGCTTTGAAATCTTTTTTTTAATACAAGACTCATAATTTTATTTTATTAACGTTGTCATGAATAATAGTCACGCTTATTAAACAATATATAGCTTCTGTTTTTGTGACAATACTAGTAAGCTAATTTTTGTACAATTCCAATGCGAGACAAAAAAAAAAACTATATATATCTAATTTTACTATATTCTTCATCTTGCATCAGTATTTCAAAATGAAATATGTATTTACATAGATTGCTATATATAACTTAAATATCAAAGCTAAATAATACAACTTTTATCTCCATTATAAGATGAGTTGATTCCTGTATTTAAATAGTGAATTCCCAGTGTCTTCCTTATTTGTTTCCTTCCCTTTGTTTCTTCTTATAATATATATTTTCCAAGGGACCAAATTATTGTACATTTATTCAAAAAGGACAGGAAATATCTTTGGCATTAATGAAATTACATCTTTCCTTTTATTCTAGTTTTCTTCCTTTTTCTGTCGTCACATTTTTTGTCACCTCTTAATTCTTTTCTTTTTTTACCTAAGTTATATTCAATAAAAACTCTGAAATTCTCAATATTTGAACAATTGTTTTCCTGCTTCATTAATATGTACTATATATGTTCTATGTCCAATTTGGTAGTTTTAATTCCATTTGGGTAGTAAATTTATAATCTTCTTAAAAAAACATGAGATTTTATAAAAAATACTACAATAAAATGGAAAAAAGTTTAAGAAAATGGACATGCCATCCTCTTCTATAAGTTTACCTTTTATAAAGCTCATTTCTTGAAAATCTTTGCCATATATACGTGATAATGCCATGGACTTGGGAAAATTACTAAACAAGTAGAGGTAAGTTGTATTTGTACATGACCATGCTTACATTAATTTATCATGTTAAAGCTTATTAAATCTGCTCGTGTGAGCTTGCTCATATTACCGGTCCCAAGTCGGATAAAGGAGGAGGGTTACGGTAGGTTGTAGCCAACATAAAACTTATCAGTTCATGATAAATCATCATAAGTCAATTTGTTGTTTGAGCCGAGGAAAAAATTTGTTGTTTTAAGCTTATTAAAGTCAATTCCTGCATGAAATTTTCAGCTAGCTCCAATTTTTTATTTTATTGATTTCTCTATGTTGTATTATCATTAATGTTTTAAAATTTTCTAATTACCATGAAGGAACTCCTAACATATCAAGCTATGAAGCAAAGCTCATTTAAAGTGCCAAAGCCTGTTTGTTTCTGTTTAGTTCTGGTAAGTTTTTCAGTGCTGAAATATTTACATAACGCTCTCTTTTGGATATGATCCTTCCTCGAATTTTGTGTGATTGTCAAATATTTCGTGCAGCGGGCTACCCTTTTTAATATTTAACAAAAAAGTCTAATTAGCATGCTAAAGTGTTTTTCTTGAATATTTACTACATGCAGGCAGTCATAATGCTATTGGTACCTGCTTTATTGACACCATTTTGGGTCAATAAGGTCAAAAAAATTGAAGACGAAATTAAGGTAATGCCTCACATTTATTATTTTACTTGTATCAGTGCCTAAAACTTAAATGAAAACGCAAGAATAATAAGATTGCACCTTTGCCTAGGTTGTAGCATTACAACCAATGCAGTAGATGAAAACTATGATAGACCAGAATTCAACTCTCTCTCTATATATATAAATCTTCAAATCATCAAGTTGTTGACCTATAACAATATACAACTCTTCAAAACAAGCCTAAAATGCACGGTAACCTAGAAAATACAGTAATAACATATTATACCACGTTATACTTTGTTTACACCATAAGTTAGAAAAGAAAAATAGCTCGGTGCACAAAGTATCCTACACTCATGCAAGATCCGTAGAAGAGTCGCACCCGAAGGAGTGTAATATTGACAGTATCTAGCCTAATGCATGTATTATATGTTGCTTCCAAAACTCGAACACGTGACTTATAGGTCACACGGAGATAACTTTACCATTGCTCTAAGATTTACATTATTAGTGTATATAACTGTGTAATTTGAACATCAATGTATCAAGTAACACTTGTTTTTGAATCATTCTAAGTTATTGTATGGTTTAATTTCAGGTGTATATATCAGGCAATGCACAAGATATATTACCAAGCCATTTTCACAAGAACATTAAATTTGGATTAATGCTTATAATTTTAATGATGGTTTCAATGGCTATATCCATAATTACTTTTGTTGTTCTAACAATAAGAGGAGCAAGAAGAGAAATGTATTTGTGTGCTGCACTTATAAAGCAAATGGAAGCAACTCAACAAGCAGAAAGGAAAAGTATGAACAAAAGCATAGCATTTGTTCTTGCAAATCATGATATTAGAGCTTCTCTTGCTGGAATTAGCGGATTAATTGAGATGTGTCGTGCCAATGCATCGCCAAAATCCGAATTGCAGAAGAATTTGAATCATATGGAAACTTGCACAAATAATCTTTTAGGTCAGTGTTTTCTTATATATACTGACAGTTTAAAGATTTTTTTTTCGCTTTTATCAATGCTTTTTAACATGTTGTAGTCGGTAACTGTCTTATTTTTGAGCTTGAAAATTTTCTGTTTCAACAATTATGCTAATTCTGTAATCTGCATGTTGTGCAATATATAACTCCTAATATAGATGCACACTGAACTGCCATATGATTAAAAAGAATTACAAGTATTAAACTTCTTGTTCTAGGATAGTTAAATTGCCATGCATATATTTATTTTGAATGCATATAGAGGCACATTCAAGATTTAAGATTAATCTGCACAAAATAGATAGTTTATCTTGTGAGTATGCGTATATGTTTTGAAGTTTATTTCAAGCATACACACACTGGTGGACCCAAGATTTGAAGGTCGGGGTGCACTTTTGCTTTCCATCAAAATCTACTTTATATACAGGGTGTCACTACTAATATATCAGTATTTCCTAAAAACATATACCTGTATTCACGAAATTTTGTTGAACTTTTCGGGTGCCAGTGACCCTCACTTGATAGCATAGGCCAGCCTATGCGCGCGCGCACATGTGTGTGTGCGTGATTGCGATCGGGAGATCATGGGTTCAAGCCGTGAAAATAGCCTCTTGCGGAAATGTAGGGTAAGATTGCATACAACAGACCCTTGTGGTTTGGCCCTTTCCCGGAACCCGCGCATAGTGAAAGCTTAGTATACCAGGCTGGCCTTTTTTTTTTGTGTGTGTAATCAAACTGAACTGACTAGTTCATAAATGAAGTGTATGTAGTGACAAAGTTACAATCTTTTTTCTTCAGACATATTGAATTCTATTCTTGATGAAAGCAAGATTGAACAAGGGAAGAAGCAACTTGAGCAAAAAGAATTCAACATGGAAAATCTACTAGAATATGTTGTCAACTTATTTTACCCAAAAGGAGCAATGGATAATGTGGATGTGATACTAGATCCATGTGATGGTTCTGTCAAAAGATTCTCTCGTGTTAAAGGAGATAAGACACAACTAGAACGGATCTTGACTAACTTGTTGAGTAATGCGGTTAAATTTACATCAGAGGGGCACATTACTCTTCGAGTTTGGGCTCGAAAACCTAGTTTTGATCAAAGCTCCAATAACTCTGCATCAAATACAAGTAACTCTGGCATTGGTTGTATGTCATGTTTACTTTTGCACAATAATAATGAAGCTTCTGCTGAATTGCAAGTACCGAACAAAGTCCAGAATGATCCCAACTGTGTGGAATTCATATTCGAGGTGGAAGATACAGGGAAAGGAATACCTAAAGAGAAACATAAGTCTGTATTTGAGAATTATGTTCAAGTGAATGGGACGACTTCTAGCCATGAACAACCAGGCACTGGCTTAGGCCTCAGCATTACTCAGTCTTTGGTACGTGTATCTTTTACTATAAACTACATACAGTCGCAAATTCAAAATTTAGAGTCAGTGTGTTCTGCTCTTTATATATTCGACACAATTACACGTGCATATGTCAAACCTGCTGCGTCTAGTCTAGATCTGTTACTTACTACATATGCGTTGGTCAATCATATTAATAGCCATCTAGTCTTATAGATACTGTACAATTCCAAATCCCTTAACATTGTCAAGGAGTGATGATAAAATAGAATAAAATTTACCCCATTTAAGGTTAAAAGTTTTCCCTGTTGGTCGAGTTTTTTTGTGTCATCAGTGACTATTGAAGTTTCTGTTTATATATATAGCATTAATTTATGTGTGTTATAACAAGAAAGATATTTATGGAAACACAAACACAAGAATCAGCAAAAAGCGTCGCGTTCTGTATGTTTCCGAGTTGTCTCCTCTACTACATGCATTACTACATAGCCGTGACCTTCTGGCCATGTGACTAGGAGGTCATGGATTCGAGCTATGGATAGAGACTCTTGCAGAAATGCAGGGTAAGGTTTGTACAATAGATCCTTGTGGTCTGGTCCTTCCTGAGACCCCGCACATAGCCGGAGCTTAGTGCACCGGGCTGTCCTTTTTTTTAGCACTTCATAACTCATGTTTCTTTCTTGTTTTGATTCAATATGTAGGTACATTTGATGGGAGGCGGAATAAGTATCGTCGACAAGAAAATTGTTGCAAAGGGTGCTTGCTTTAGATTCAACATTTTCCTGATAGCATGTGATCATCAGCCTCAAGAACGTCAAACATTTAGTGTTAATAATGCAATAGAAGATGATTTGGAGTCACATTTTGGAGGGTATATATCTAGTGACTCATATCATTATTCAGTAGCAAGTAGTAATAGTATCACTAGCCATCAGAAACCAGAAAGTTCCAGTACTGTCATTCTTTTCATCAGGGAGGAGGAAAGAAGCCGAGTTCTTAGTAGATTCATGACGCGAATCATAGGCTTAGAGGTACATGTCATGAGGCGACACGAGCAATTTTCACAGACGCTCAAGAAGATAAAAAAGGATATTATCAACCTTTCATCATACAACTCTGCCTCCTCCTCCTCAGGGAAATCAAAGGAAATTCCTCTTAGTGCTTTAGATGGAACATATGATGATCATATCCCGTCGTTTCAGAGGAGGGGAAGAGGACTTAATTCTAAGAGTGCGCTTATAAGATTCATCTTGATTATAATTGACACAAATGCTGGCCCCATTCAAGGAATAACTCGAGCTATGGCTGAATTTCGAAAGGACTTTCCCAAAAATGTGTCCCTTCGAGTTGTTTGGCTCGATAAACCAGGTATAGATGATGATAAGCTACCTTCAACAGATATAGTCATGACAAAACCACTACATGGTTCTTGTTTATATCATGTGCTCGGATTTGTACCAGAGCTCAGAGATAAGATTTTACCTACTGTCACACAAGAAACAAAGGAAGAAACAACTTCAAGAATGAGGATTCCGCAACCTCCAATGAGGTCCAGAAGTCCGCCCTTAGAAGCAAAAAGACAGGATGTTTCTACTGATGTTAATGGAAGTTGTAATAAGAACTTACCTTTAACAGGAAAGAGAATTTTGGTGGTTGAGGATAACGCGATATTACTTATGGTTTACAAAAGAATGGTTTCTCAGCTTGGTGCAACCACTTACACATGTAAAAATGGTAAACAAGCTCTAGCTCATGTTCGCAAAGGCCTTAGTGATCAACGCGATATAGGGCCATCTACTCCTTCACCACCATTTGATCATATTCTGATGGATTGTGAGGTAAAATGTGATTCATATTCATTCTTCTGGTTGATAACTGTGGTTGCTTGGATCCTCCAAAAATGTTGTTGCATCAACGTCATCACCTTCAAAAATGCATAATATTTGGAGGATCCAACGTGGGCGTGGCATCACTTTTGGATGATTTGAGAAATATACGTTAAATAGGACTTAAGAAGGGGAGCCTTGGAACAACATTAAAGTTGTCTCTGTGTGACCTATATGTCGCGAGTTCAAACCGTGGAAGCAGCCATTAATGCTTGCATTATGGTAGACTGTCTACATCACACTAGTTGGAACTCGGCGCCCTTTCCCGGTCCCTGCGTGAATGCGGGATGCTTTGTGCACCGGTCTGCTCTTTTTTAGGTTAAATAGGACTTAAGTTCCCAAATGGCAAGCTTAAATTTTTGTATTATTAAAAAGGAAAGCTAAATTGCTGGAGATCATTAGACTTTTACATATACCATAAGAAGAAGTAATTTTGCCAGTGTAATAACATCGTGAGGTTGTGAGTTCGAGTCTCCCCAAGAGCAAGGTGGGAGGTTTTTGGAGGGAAGGATGCCGGGGGTCTATTTGGAAACAGCCTCTCTACCCAAGGGTAGGGGTAAGGTCTCCGTACACACTACCCTCCCCAGACCCTACTAAGTGGGATTATACTGGGTTGTTGTTGTTGTTGTTGTTATAATAACATCGTTAGGTTAAGTTGGCCTATAATAACAGGCAACTGCTTATAGCAAGCCAAATCAAGTAACCTGAAAAATAGAATAAATAACAGGTTAACTACACCGATAGTATAAAATTTATTATATTGTTAGTATATATAACTTATATCAGTTGTTTGTTTTGTTTTTTGACAGATGCCAGTGATGGATGGATTTGAAGCAACCAGATGCATTAGGGAAGAAGAAGCGCGATATGGTATTCGAATTCCTATTATAGCTTTAACAGCTCATTCAGCCGAAGAAGAGATCATAGCTAAGATTTTTCAAGCTGGAATGGATTATTTCTTACCTGATAAACGAATCGATGGTGATGAGCTTTTGAAAGCCATTGATTATATAGAGCATAGAAATGTTTAAACATGCTCTATGAAAATCTTGCCTGCAAAGGGATATTCCTCGCGCATAGCAGGAGCTTAGTGCTTCGGGCTGCCTTTTTATTCATATGTGCAGAGGGCCGCGAGAACTGTCTTTCGCATAGTTTTATGTTCTTTCTAAAGTTTAGTGTCTTGTTCTTTTGTACTCTCATGTAAATGCTGTCGTGATATTTACAACATGAAATGAAGAAAGAAATTCTTAAATCTTCCAGATGGAGATGGAGCTCATGTCTTCTATATATATGAGTGTATGATTTTGTGCTGACACCCGTAAAGAATTTTTACACTATGAGATTAAGCTGACCTACAATGAATGGGTAAACTCTCTACACCAAGTTTGATATGACAACTTGAAAAATATAGTACAATAATTTGCTATGACCAGTTAAATTGAATTGTCAGCTTAATAATTTTACAATTCAAGACATTTTTGTCCCGAAAATTTGAACTGAAAAACTGAAATTTAAGACGCACTGACTAATTCTTAAATAGCAGCCTTTTAGAGTGACTACTTGGTATCATTTCTACACTACGAAAGGAATCAGTATTAGGGACGTTTCAAATAGTATCGTGACCCTCAAGGGAACTTACTCCAGTCCTAAGCTGATATATGCAGTGCATCTTTACATATCAAAGGCCTTTCATGAGAAGCCTATTTTCATGTTTTTATCTTCAAACTCATAGAGAGTGTCTAAGATCAGATAAAGTAGTTCTCAAGAAGAGAATTCCTCAGAAAAAGATAATTAAAAAAAGACAATACAGTAAACTGACAACTGGTACAACTATGATATATTTTCCTGATTACAAAATCTGCAAGGAAATATTCTCATTTCTATAAATCTGAGTTCCAGCTATGGCCTCAGTGATCACCTTTCCTAACCAATGAACATTGTATTGTAAGTCCGGACGAGTCGAAGATACAAGTCCTTAAAAGGGATAAGTGTCCTAATCCTGGCCTCAGTTATCCAAGAAATCCTCAAAAAAAGCCTCCAAGCCATCTCTCTCCTACATTCTTGCTGGAAGCAGTGTGTTCATATTTTGAGAAAATTGGCAACTACATAAGGAAGTGAGAGAGCAAAAAATGTAAACAGAGACGACTTCATATCGTTAATTCTCTTTGTGAGACAATGCATCTACTTCACCAGTTTTTGCATCCTTTGAGGTCAATGGTGGCAGTCCCACAGCATACAGGAGGGGTCACAGTTCATCATGACCATGCGGTTGTTCCCTATTCATCGTTTCTAGTTTATCTTGTAGTTCCTATCACATTTCAATGTTTCACTGTTTGAAGTTTTACGAGAAGTAGTTAATGTCATAAGAGGAGATTATACATACGGTATTAGAAAAAGCTTTTGTAGGGGGTGCCATGGTGGGGAGAATATAGGGGTTCGGAAGAGCACCTTCAGTTTTTCTTCCCGACAAAGTGCCGGTGTAGACAAAAATACTAAATATCTGCCATAACAAACAACAAGTCAGATTAAGTGCACAAAAATTCACTAAACACATAAATCATGCACAATTCTGCATATACAAACAAAGATAAATGCTTACTCGCAGCAGCTAAGTTCATCTACATCAGTGAGCTCATTTTTCAAACCACACCTTAATTTGACCTGTACAATCAAAAACAATTTAAATGGCAAAGAGGGATCTTAAAAAAGAATGCTTAACAGTGAATGCTGACAATCAAATTAGTAAGGTATCCTCACCTTTAAACTTCTATTTGGTCCATTCCAGCAATGGTCGCCATTTGAAAATTGCATGGTTTTATAGGAATCCTCAAATTTATCCCAGTTTCTTGATGAAGCAAGGGAGAAAGAAAAAAGGAGTATGATGAGTTCTGAGCTTATAACATTCAGGCAGAGAGATAAAATCTTGAAAGGAATCCAGATCATAATTATACACGTCAAACCTAAAATTAAGTAAAGCTATCTCTTTTTTTAATGACCAAGAAATCACCCAGGAGCAGCAGTGCATGGTTCTAAACTCGATGGATAATTTCCCCCTCTACCCTTCTTTGCTTTTGTCTGCAGCTGGATTCGAATTACATGTGCGTACCCATCCATCACGCGTGCTGCGTTCTTATCATAGAAATAAGATGGCTAGCTATCAAACGGTTTTACCATTTCTATGATAGGTCTGCCATCAATATCTAAAACTAAAGAGAGGATAACAAAGTGCAGAAAGTACACCAGAATCATGAAAGGATATTTGCAAAACTAGTCATGCTTACCTTCTACTTCAGAGACAATCAACTAAAATTAGCTGCACAGAACGACTCAGATAATGCATATGCTTAAGATGTTAAAGAACCTACCCCAAACGAGTTGTACTGTAGCCCTCAACTTGGCTAGCTTCTTTGAAAGGGCAAATCTTGTACGTGTACCTTTAAGTAAAAAAATAAGTCAGTGCCTGCTAAAGAATAACTTAGTAATATATTACTAAAAATAAAAGTAAAACTTAGGTTAACAAGACAATGAAAGATTCATCACTTGTTCTCCTTGCTCTCGAAACATTGACCATGGAATGAGTAGAATTCCTTCTCCGGTCCTGCAACAGAACTAGTGGTTCAGCATATGCAAGATTATTCGCCTTCTTCTTACGGAAGGAAAGTTATGAACATATCCACAAGGAAGAAGAACACTAATAAACATAAATACATGAATTTTACCAAAATCTTGTATCAACTTTTCCATCAAGCTAGATATCCTCGACTGTATATTTGTCAACTTAGAACTTGACTCATCGTACTTTTTGCGTATGCGGTCAGTATCTACGGAGCAAAAACAAAACATCATCCATCATTTTCCTTCTCAGACTTTTTTTCCCTCCTCCTTAGACTACAAGAGCAGTACAATGGATGAAACCTCAATTATTACCAGAAATGTTAACGGGAGTTTGGAACAAACTGACAGCTCGGAAAATGCTCTTTGCAGTTTGTTGTATCTTCTCCATCCACGAAGGACTACTTGTGGTTGTAATATCTGGATAATTAAAATATAACAAATTAAATAGGTACTAGCTGTAGGCATCAAATGCAATAGATTGTTGTCCTGCATGCCTGCGAAATCAGAATCATCACCAGACTCAGACTTATGTGAAGAACTTGAATCATGGTCCTCTCCAACAAAATCTTCAACTTGGTCCTCGCTGTCGACCATCATCATACTTGTGTTCATCTACCTCAGAGTCATATCCGTCTTCATGGGCATCAAGTAACACCTCATCATGGTTATCATGGTTGATATCCATACCAGCACCAACCTCCTCAAGTTCCTGCTCGCTCTTTTTTCCTAACCAACGAGAACCAACAACACGACCTAACTCTTCCTTTGACAGTGACTCTGTATTTTCAGTAGCATCTTTCTCCTAAAAACATAAAAATGAATCACAAGATTAAAATGTTAACATTGTTGATCCAAATCCCTGACCACTTGTTCTCATGCACTATGGTTCTGAACAAGCTATTTACTCCAAAGCTACAAAAAAAATCAAATATACAACAGGACGCCCAGCAGTGACAAGTTCCATATGCTTTGATTAGAAAAGTAAATTAAGTGTTCTCCCACGAGAAGATGCAAAAGACACCAGAGGACCACTACTTAGGACTTCCTCTGATTCTCCAAAAGATTACTTAACACCATACAGGGGCAGAAGAGAGAGGGGTTATGCCCTTCACTGACATTAAGGAGATAAATATTACTCGGTGTACCATCCACTAAAACTCGGTACTTTTAAATCAATAGTTGTACCTCATTTTGGCTACTAACATCAACTTTATCATTGTTGGTGCTTGGTGGACGGCTCCTCTTTCATTTCAGGATGCTATACAAAATGAGATTCTGTTTAGTCACGATAAGATAAACCAAATACTGTTATGGGATCACATGTGAAGGAACTTCGGCTTCTCAAAGACAACAACAAACCTGAGAAGAATCTTCAGGCACCTGCTCTACCTCATCAACAGGAAACTCATCGTTCACAGAATGGTCACCATGCTGTACTTCGTCTACATTTTTGTCATGGCCTTCTACCGCATCCTGATATAAATATGTAACGTAAGTACTAGATCAAGCAACAAATGTCAAAAAAAAAAAGAGCATAAAGGAGACTTTTTTTTACCAAAAAGCACATAAAAGTTTCACAGCAATCATTTGGAGATAACAGATAATGTTGCAATACAAACATCTAGAATCGATTCTACATTTACTAATTGACCAAATTTTCTATTATGCTCAATGGCATTATTATCTCCAGAGTGTACACAGTTGTAAATCTCTTGGAAAGTGAAAATTTTTGTTTCTAAACAAAAGGAGTACCCCATGTCACAATGTGTTGCAAAATTTATTACAAAGAAACGTACTAGGCATAATGGGACATAACACATCTGAGCAAAACCAAACTAGTTATGCTGCATATCCTTGTGAAAAAGCAATAGTAAAATAGATTCACCACTAAAAATAAGGAAACTTCAGGATCTTTGGAACCATAAAAGATCATTTGTAGGAGTAGTTCACACTTTGTGGACCCACGATCAAGTAAATCCTTAACATTTTGGGGGAACATTAAATTACAAGTAAATAAGCTAAAAGGGCTAAGGAACCTATGAAAGGAAGAGGTGAGAGTAGAAACAATTGCAAGCATGAAATCCAACTCCAAATATGAAGATCTTATGCAGCCGCAAATGTAAATTGCTAGAAGAAGCCTTTTGCTATGTGAATACATTACCTTATTATTCATTTAGGAGCTAATGAAGCAGTGGGAGGCTACATAATCATTCATCAAAAAGAGAACATGTGGCATATCTAGGCCAAAATATTCACTAAACATATAGCATTGACTTTCACGTTCAAGGACACAAGGCATGAGAATAATGTATCAAGGAAATAACTTAAATTCCCTTAATTCATACTTGCTTCAGATTACTTAGCATCTCCATAAAAGCACACACCCTTGCCTTTCCCCTTTAAGGACACAAGGATGAATGAATGAACAGACAATGAAGTAAGTTAAATTCCCTTCAGTCATACGTAATTCAGATCACTTTATCCCATAAAGACTCCAGAACTTGGTGGAATTTATCACAAGAGCTTCCCAACCAGCTAAATGTTGGCAATATCTCGTTTTCTTATGGTTGATGCAAGACTTTCTTCACACATTCCCTTTTGTTTCAGGCATTTAATGCCCACAATTAAAGAGCTAATACCCCAGATTGGAACCATGAAATATAACAGTTATCCTCCTACACCTATAAGTTTGTTAACGATTGTATTTCTTCTTTTATGGTAATTTTGTAAGTGCAGCCCTTTGTCTATATCTATTTTGTAATCCTTTGTTTAAGCATGCGACAAATTGTCAGCCTCCTCCTTCTGATAGACATTCTGTGAACGAATCAAGCAAAGAGACCAAGTTTTATACCCGTGAAAGAAAATTTTACTTTCTAAACTCATAAAGAGGTTTTGATAGTTTGGATATCTAAAAACTGCAAAAACAATGGTCGATTTAGAGCGCAAAAATCAATTGCCTAAAACATGTGAAGGGAAAAAAATCAGTCAGCCAACCATAAATTTTTCCCCAAGTTCCCAATATCTACTTCTATAAGATATTAAGATAGTATCTCCTTAATTTGGTACACGTTTGACATCATCTAACAATGTAACAGTTATAAACGTAAAATAATTAACCTTTATGGAAGGAGAGTCTTCCAGGAGGCCAATCTTATCATGGATGTCACTCTTCACGGCTTCTTCTTGACCTTCGCTTTTCTCCTTGGCTTTGCTTGCCTCTAGATTAGCATCATCAGCTTCCTTTCGATCCTTCTCTTCCTTTTCTCTCTTTAACCGTTCTTTCTCCTCAGCCTTTTCTATTTGTTCTTTTTAATCTAGATCAACAGAAGTGAACTTATACGAAATGACTAAAAGCAAATCATTGAATTGCTTGTAAGCTATCACCTCGCTAGAAGAGAAACAGATATTAGTGCATGAAATCTCAAAAATACACAAAAAGTTGAACTTTTCTCATGTCGATTGTCGCCGGTAGAAAATGCACAACAAGAAAAGTGACAATGATATCAATAATTAGTTTTGAAGGTTTCTCTAATTGGCAAATGTGTAAATATGTTATTGAACATGATAGTCTTCTAGTTTCTACAAGATCTCAGATCAGGGAACTATTAGGTATCTCCTCAGAATGTTCCCTATAAATTAACAAAATACGCATAACAAACAGCTTATAGTCATTAATAAAATAGTATCTATGGTCAAACAGTATCGCAATACACTCGGCTTTTAATTGGTGGATTAGCCTTGTGGAGTGGTACCATGTAGATAGCAGAGTAAGTTCTTGTAAACAAATGGAGACATCCTCTTGGGTTATGATTTCCGCCATATTTAGTACCTCTTCCCAGCAAATTAAAGGGAGCAGAGAGCGTGAGTTGTATGTGACCTCATATTCATGAACAATTGCAAGATTGGGACATGGTATATCTTCAAAGCTTGCTTGAGCTCTAATACAGGGAAAAGATCTCAATACATGCAGAGACTATTGAAAGAGGCAGGAAAGAGGAATGGTTTCTTCACAGTAAGATTGTGATATTAGAGTTTTGAGAAGGGGAGAAAGTGACCTTCCTTATTCTTTTTTCTGGATTCCTGAAGCACCAAAGGTGTATTTCACTGCTAAGTTGGCAGTATGGAGGCCCTTTTTTTAGCATAAAAATGAGGAAATGTAGGAAATGAGGCCAATTCTCTTTTCTATTTATTCTTTGTTTCATTTGTACAATAACACAGAAAGCATCAATATTGGAAAGAACCATTTTTCAGAGACATACAAACCACCCTCAATCTGGAGTGGGAGTGGCTTGATCAAGCTGGGATGATAATCGTCTCAAGTACAATCTTACCTGGGGGGGAAGAGAAAATTACCCTTAAGCTGCTCAACCATATCTTTAAGTATCTTCTCCTCAGTTTTCAGCTTAGACATTTCAGCTTCCTCTTTTGCTATTGCAAGTTTAGCTTCTTCAACCTCCTTCCTCCTAAGAGTAATACCTTCCTGATACATTGCAATCTTTTTCTTCAATTTATCTCTAGCTACTTTGCCAACATCCCAACATGTATTTGGGCACTCAACTTTACCATCGTACTCATCACTCCCATCGCAACAATCTGCTCAATTGTTCCACTAAGATAGTTAATAGAATTTAAATTTTGAGAAACGTGAATATACATAAATATGATTTAATCAACAGGAAGAGATTGTCAAAGATAGTCCACAGGCAATAAAAATCATTCTACAATGGTTATATATGGAAGAAGTAATATCCTATATTGACAATGAATTCTTCAACAATCGAAAATTTATGAAACTTTGCTTGTCCTGGATTTGAAAGATAGGTGTTGTGCAACATCTTTGTCTATTTTCTTTTTATTCATAGGCACTTCTGTATTGATCATCATTCAAACATCTTCGTAGTTAGTAAAAATGCACTATTGCAAATCACACAAAGCACCGTGACGTAGAAAAAGATGCTAATCAAACACTATAGAAAGGCAAGAGTGCAGTGATTCGTACCGCAAATGCCATCATTAACCCTGGATGAGTATATGAAGAGAGGAATATGTCCTGTATTTTTGCAATAAAACTTTCCACTGGGGCATGCCAAAGTCCCTGCAAACCAATCACCAAGCACAAACAACATTCACTGACATGCACATAGCATAGCCAAAAAAAAAAAAAGCAAACATCTTTGAAGCCAAATGAAATTCTAGCATATTTTGCCTCTGAAATGCAAGAAATCCTCAATTTTCTATAAAAAAAACACATAATTTAGTATTTGAATGAAATAAGCCAATGCGGTGAAATGTATATAGAGGATTCATATAGTCAAACTCAATTATGTTGTTGCTTACCTCAAATAAACAAACAAATAAATGGAAGTGTCCATTTTTAGATAAGGTCGTTCAAGCAATTTATTTTGCTATCAGAGCATGCAGGGATCCTAGTGGTTCGAGTCTCAACAACACCACAAGCAAAACATTTTCACATGCTTGGACTGAGATTAAAAAAGAAAAATAGGCTCCCGCATGAGGGGCACTTTGCGAACCTAATATAAGTAAATGGAAGTGGTCTACATAATTCGATATTTGAAATTGATGCATAGTTGATTGATTGAAATGCATACTTTTGCATAAACAAAGGAACAAGTGAAAAAAGAGGGGAAATACATACACGCACCTGGCTCGTCGTACCCCAATAAAATTCTAACATACTATTGCCTCTGACATGCACCGCAAATACTTCTCAATTTTCTAAAAAGACAAATTATTTAGTATTCGTATGAAATGCCCCATTATGTGAAATGCATATAGAGCATTCATATAGTCAAACCCAACTATGGTGTTGCTGACCTAAAATAAATAAGTGAAGATGTCCATTCATCGATAATGTGGTTCACATAATTTTATTATTTCATATCAAACAAAGATACTAGTTGTTCAAGTCTCCGCACCACCACAGACAAAATATTTTCACATGCTCGGACCAAGATAAACAATCAGGATCCAGCATAAGGGGCGCTTTAAAGGGCAGCCTGGTGCACTTAGATCCTCTTATATGTGGGTTTTGGTGAAGGGCTACCACATTGGATCTATATCATATGTATCTATTTCAACAACTTGAACCGATGACCTCCTGGTCACACGACAGCAGCTCTTGCCATTTACCATTGTTCTAAGGTTCCATGAGGAGCAGTTTACAAACCTAAACTAAATACATGGAAGTTTTTCTCTAGTGATCTACATAGTTCAGCATTTAAAAATTGACACGATAGTTGACTGATTGAAAAGCACTAGCTATGCATATTTTTTGCATAAACAAAGGAAAAGTGATAAGAGGGAAAATAGTGAAAACACACACACACAAACCACCCACTCACACACACACACACAAACACACAGACACACCTGGCTCGTCGGACCCATCGGGGCAGTCACAAAAATCATCATTGAGCTGAGACTTTGTGAATTTCTTGGACACATCTTTGCATTTTATAGCACCCAATGATAGACCCTTGAAATAATTCTCATCTGCACTTCAATAACAAAAATTAATGAAGATGTTTACCGGAAAATAAAAATCACGAAATGGATCCTCATTAATCCCATTAAAAGCAAAGATTGAATATTTATTATTAATTTTTACGAAATAAATTGAAAGCAATGAGCGTAGGACAACAACAACAACAACTACGCAGTGTATTCCCCACGTGAGGTGTGACGAGGGTAACAGGTACACGAGCCTTAGCCCACCCGACAGGGCAGGGAAGCTGTTTCCAATCAACCCTCGGCTCATAGGCCACCCGACAGGGCAGAGAGGCTGTTTCCAACCCTCGGCTCATAGGGTTAGGTGAAATGAGCGTAGGACAAATTAATGGGAAAACCTTGAGGGGAAATTCCGAGGTTGTCAATTGAAGGAAGTGATACGGATCTGTCAATTGAAGATAGTATAAAAGATAGTAAAAAGATGAATTGAAAAATTTCTTTTCATCATTTTCACCAAAATTATGCAATTGGAGCTCTCTTATGTATATATGTAAATCACCATTACTGACAGCCCAATCAAAAGTTTTTTCTCTTCAGTTAAAAATTGAAAGTTCGACCTCCATTCCTTAAGAACGACGACGTTTAATGGTCTTCTCATAGGAGTACTCTCTAAGTTTTCTATTGAGTTGATCAGTATTAAGTTGAATTTTGTTAGGAAAACTGAGATCGAGTCCCTCCACTAGTGTCTCCTCAGTCGAGCTCGTCGTATCGGGCTAGCCTAATATAATTTATATTTTTTTTATGGTTTATAAACTATTACATAGTGAGCACGTTACCCCGAAGGGTAGCGGCTACGGATTTCCTAGAAAATTTTGCAAAAATTAAAGTTAGAATAGTAAACTTTTATGTAATGATCCTTTGATATGGATGATTTTAAGTGACAAAATGAGACCTTACATCTATCTTGTGCAGGTAAAGAGGTTGTTTCTGATTGAATCTCGGCCTAAGAAAAGCAAAAATTATAAAAGACTCGAAATAATATAAAAATGAAATGAAATAGTAAATAAATATGAGATTTGTGTTTGTTACAGAACCTAATTCAACACCTTCGGCACAAACTCAAGCGCGAAGCTAGAGTGTTGGATGTGCGTTTGGCTGAATTCAGTAATTTTAATTCAAACTATTGACAAGAGGGATTGCTCTGATGGTAAGCAACCCCCACTTCCAACCGAGAGGTTGTGAGTTCGAGTCTCCCCAAGAGCAAGGTGGGAAGTTCTTGGAGGGAAGGATGCCGGGGGTCTATTTGGAAACAGCCTCTCTACCCAAGGGTAGGGGTAAGGTCTGCGTACACACTACCCTCCTCAGACCCCACTAAGTGGGATTATACTGGGTTGTTGTTGTTGCTGTTGTTGTTGAGATATTACTTTAAGTATATGTAACAGCTGTTAGTTAGCATTTTGTTATTATGTTATGTGTTGGATTGTAGTACTGGATATCTCACGTGTGGCTGTCGCGTGCATTGTATATATACACTCTTTATACAGATAACATTCAGTTTGTAAGAAATTCATTTTACTCTCATTCTCTCTCTCTTCTTCGAGAAGCTTCTAGGGTTCCACTATTGGAGCCAAAGCTCGAGCTTCACCATTGCTTTTCGCTTCTCCAATTTTACATGAAATCAGAGCTCAGTAGTTGACACACTATTGTCCTCAATTTCTCTCTCAATTGAGTTTTGAAGCTAACGTCACGGTCTCAATCGAGTATGTAAGTTTTCCCCCAATTTTCTCCGACCAGCATTTTTTTCTTCTCCGCTCTATTTTTTCTTTCTTCTGATATGGCTATCCTTGATCCAAATAATGAACCTAGAGTTTAATCGAGAGGCACCTCTACTCCCATCGCCGGTGTCGATTCTGAAGTTAATTTGAGTTGTCCTTTCTACATGCACCCATCGGATAATCCTGGTGCAATGTTAGTGACATCTTCGTTTAACGACATTAGGTACAAATACCGGAGGAGAAGTGTTCTTAGGGGTTTTTCAGTCAAATGTAAGATAGGTTTTATCACAGGAGAGTATAAACGCCCGGATCTAGATTCCCCACAATTTCGTCAGTGGGAGAGGTGCGATGATACGGCAACCTCACGAATCTTGAATTCTCTATGCAAAGATATTGTGATGTAGTTGAATATGCTACTAATGAGTTTGGGCTTTGAAGAGAGTTAAAGGACAGGTACGACTAGACTAACAGCACCAAACTATACTAGATCCAAAAGGAAATCAACGATTTGATTCAAGGTTTCCTTGATATTAGTGGATACTATACAAAGATGAAGAAACTTTGGGAGGAATTGAATATGATAAATAACAAGTCACAGTGTACTTGCCAACGTACTTGTGCGGCTAAAAATAATATGCACAAATTTGAGTATGACAGAAGAATCATCCAATTGCTCATGGGATTGAAGGAGATATGCACCACATTGCTGGGCAGCATACTTATGATGAATATGGGTACCTTTTGCAAACTGTCTCTCCTCTTCCAGTCCAAGTTACCCTTTCAATATTGGTGTGAATGTGTATTGGATGCCACTCATATTATAACAGACTCTCACTACCTATCTGAAAAATAAATGTCCAATTGAAGTCCTTTAAATAAAAAAGCCAACCTATTCGCACTTAAGAAGTTTTGGTTGCATATGCTTTCCCACTATACCCAAGATTCATAGAGATAAGTTTGAATCTAGAACCACTCCCATGTCTTTATGGGATATCCTTATGAGACAAAAGGGTACAAAGTTCTTAATTTTGCCACTAAGAAGATTCATGTTTCCAGGGATGTAACCTTCCATGAGCACATCTTCCCTTTTGCCATTTTATCTGGCTCCACTCCTCATCTTCCCTCAGTTTTTGATTTTGCTTCTCCTACACAGGATGTGCCACTCACTAAGGCACATTCTAATACTCATACATCTCAACCATCAACAGGCATTGATGATGTCCTCACTACAATCTCTCATGTAGACAACTCATTTGTATATTCCCCCGGTAACTCATCACAAGTTATTCCTTCACCACCTTTAACTAAAGTAAACCAAGTACCTAGAAGGTCTGATTAGGCTAGATGCATGTAATTTGGCGACTGTTTATGCCCCAGATTAACTATGTTTCACTATTATAGGATAGTTAAATGATGATAAATTGACTCTAATTGTGAACTTAATTATTTGCAGGAGCGAGTTGCGTGTATGAGGACTTAGAACTGTAATTGGAGCTAAATTGAAGTAAGGGAAGCCCCTCGAAGCTAAGTGAGTGGGAAGAAGAGAGAAAAAAGTTCCGAAATGACGACCCAGACTAGCACACCCACTAGCTCGTCCACTAGCGCGCCCGCGCTAGCCCAGGAGTTCGAGGTAGAATGTTATGCCATATGCGCGATCAGTAGCGCGACCGCACTTTTCTAGCGCAGTTAGTAGCGCGTCCACTAACGCGACCACGCTAGGCTAGTTTCGAAAAATAAAGTTCAGGGGTAAACTTGGAAGTTTGGGGGTAATCCCACTCAATATATATGAGATTCAGCTCGCCCTAAGGAGAGCAGTTTTTGTTTTTTCAGCTAAGTTGAAATCATCTTCATGTTCTTCCTTTCTTCCTCTTGTATTTTATAATTTTTTGATGAATCTAACTATGGGTATGATGAATACTAGTATGACTAGCTAAATATTTAGTCTAAGGTTTTGATGGAACCTATTTAACGATGAACTTCTTATTATGATAGTATAGTTTGCCCAGTTTAATCTCTGTTTATTCAACTACGTTGTTGTTGTAGTTAAGTGATGGGATCCTCAATTAGCTGTGCTTATTTAGTATGTATTACTCATGAGAGAGTGCATATTTAAGTAATTGTGGAACAATACCACTCCAAAATTATACGAGGATCAATAACCGAGGGTTTAAGGGCGGGATTAGGGATAACAAGGCCTTGGGTGTAATCTAAAGTGAGATGTAATAAACAAAGCTAACTAGCATAACTAGGAGAGTGCATCTAGTAAATTTTCGTAATTACTAAGGAGAGATTTACGATAATAAGAGTTCTCATGATTGATAGAGGCAATTAGGCAAATCTATGTGAAACATAACCAGAAGGGATTCCATCAATAGAGAAATCATAACCTTAGATCCTTCTCTTAATTGTTCACAACTTTATCATAGTTAGTCTTTATTTGCTTAATTGCAGTCAGTCTTAGTTAGTAAAAACATTCTCAATTGCTATTCAAAATGTTTTGGAAGTTGATTGCATAGAATTTCCTAAGTCTAACGAGAGTAATTGATAAGTTAATTCCTTGTGGGTTCGACTCTAGGCAAAATACTCAGATTATATTTGTAACGTCCGCTTCATCCTTTTTGTAAGGAATAGTTGGGCATGACCAAATTTTCGCACCATTGTCGAGAACTAACAGTGTTATCAATTGCAATTGATAGAAATACAAAAAATTCTTGGTGTAGTCAATTTTCTCTATACCCAGTCTATACATTGAAATTTTAGTGTTTGTTGACTTGGTTGTACAGGTGCATGCCTAGAAACTCATCGAGAACTGGTGAAGTATTTGAAGCATTATCATATCCCGAGAAAGTTTTCAAGGCCTTGAATTTCGCCAATCGGAAAAATAAGCAACTCGAACCAAAAATGGGAGATCATATGTTAGACCCAGTTGCACCAGTAACGCCAGTGGCACCTCTTATGCTAGAGGCTGCTCTATATGACTGGGCACAAACCACAATAGAGAATTTAGCCACGGCGATCTTAGTACCGCAGATACAGGCTGAATCATTTTAAATCACGAACAATATGTTGCACTTGTTGCAAAACGGATTATTTTCGGGGTCACAAATCGAAGATCCTCAACAACACTTGAAGAATTTCTTGTCAATCTGCAAAACTCAAAGGCACCCCAATATAACTCAGGAAGCAATCAAGTTGTTATTGTTTCCATTCTTAGTTACTGGAGCTTCTCAGACCTGGCTAAACTCACTCCCCATTGATTCCATAACAACTTGGGCGGAGTTAGTCAATCAATTTGTGAACAAGTTTCATCCACCAATAAGACTGCTCAACAAATTGATGAAATTTTGAGTTTTAGATAGAGACTAATGGAGACATTTCAAGAAACATGGGAATGATTCAAAGGGATGCTGGTTATATGTCCGCACCACAATATTCCAGATCCGATGTTGGGGTAGCGGTTCTATATGGGTTTGGCAGATAACGTGAAGGGTAATGTTGATGCTTCAGCTGGTGGAGCATTGTTGAGAAAAACATGAGAGAAAGCCATCATTGCCTTGACAAGATGACACAAAATTCGGGGTGGACCCCCAGGAATGCACCCATCACTCTAGTAGTTCACTCAGTGCCTTTAGATCCATCCAACACTCTCATTGAAAATATGGCCACATTAATGACACGAATGAGTATACTCACCAAAAAGATGAAAGAGTCAGGGAAGAAGCAGCAAGTACACATTATAGATACTACCAACGGGGGCTTATGCATATCTTGCATTAGTCAGCTAATTGGTAACCAATAGAATGCAGAAAGTGATCATCATCACTACCCTGCATACATGAATTATGTGTCTAATTATGGAGGCTAGAGACAAGGTGATCAAAATTGGGGCCAACAAAATCAGTTGTATAGGCCAACCCAGTCACAAACTCAACAATGGAAACATGGGAGGTATGCGACCTCCCAATAATATGGCACTTTATCAAAGTCTACTAGGATATAATAATCAGAATCAACAGCAAGGGTATCATCCTCTTCAGGAGCAGCATGGTGGAAGGTAGGAAGATGGGTTTGCTAGACTCGGGGCAATGATGCAACACGTTATTGGGTCAAATGCAAAAATGAATGAAAGTGTAAATACACATGAATCAGCTATTAAAAATATTGAAGTGCAAATGGGGAATATTTCGACGTCGTTGAATAATCATCCTCTTGGGACATTGCCTGCAGACACACAAGTAAATCCAAATGATTAGGGCCCGAAGCAGATAATGGTAGTGAGTCTACATAATGACATAGACTTAGACTTGGAGAAAGAGAGGACTCGAGAAAGTAGACAAGTTCAGACATTTTTATCAGTGCCCATTGAGCTAGATGATTCAACGACACTAACAGAGGTAACAGTGCAACCTACCCAGGAAGAATATAACACACAGACTGAGGTTGAAAAAGAAGCTGAGATAGCCCGGGAACCGGTGGTTGAGGTGATGTCTGACAAATAAAATGCCCAAATTAGTTGGAAGAAGAGACTTCTAGCACCATTCCCATAGAGACTGGCCAAGTACCAGAAAGAGGAGCGGTACAAGAAATTTTTGGAGATGCTAAAGCAAATTCAAGTAAATATTCCATTGATTGATGATTTAAATGAAATACATGGTTATGCAAAAATGATGAAGGTTTGATGTCCTGAAAAATCAATTTCCAAGACTTGGCTACAGTGACTCTAACTCAGACATGCAGTGATGTGGTGACTAGACTAGTTGCTAAGAAGCTGTCTGACCTAGGGAGTTTCACAATTCCCTACACCATAGGTAACTTTGCTTTTACCAAGGCACTTTGTGATTTGGGGGTCAGCATAAATTTTATGCCCTTGGCAATCTATAAGAGGTTGGGAATTGGAATAGCTAGATCAACATCTAGGTTGCAGCTAGCTGACAGGACAATGAAAAGACCCTTTGGGATCTTGTACGACGTGTTAATTCAAGTAGGGAAATTTGTGTTGATTTTGTGATTCCAGATTGCTAGGTGGATGATTTTGGGAAGGTCATTCTTGGCCACGAAGAGAGCTCTCATTGATTGTGAAACTGGGGAGCTCAAGACGAGATTGAATAATAAGGAGATAACATTCAATGTGCAGAAATCTATGAGGTGGCCGAGTAAATTCTCCAAATTGCTCTCTTATTGATGACGTGGATGTAATCGTAGAAGCTGATGATGAAACATTGACTATTGAGGACCCTCTTGCTGCATGTCTAATCAATTAGATAAGGTGAATGGGGAAAAATTGGCAGGATGGGGTTTGTCTTTAGAGAGCAGAGGGTTTTGGGATAGAGCTCTTGAATTCGAGCTCCTGCACTTAGAACACAGAGAATCTCCTCCAGCTAAGCCATCCATAGAAGAATCGCTAAAGCTGGAATTGAAGCCACCGCCCGCCCATCTCAGGTATGAGTTAGATGTGCAGGCACACCAACTCATGCATGTACTCAAGAAATGCATGACTGCCATTGGGTGGACCATGAAAGACATTAAAGGGATCAACCCGGCGTGTTGTATGCATAAAATTCTACTGGAAGAGGGACACAAACCTTCCAAGGAGCACCAAAGATGACTAAAACCCAACATGAATAAAGTGGTGAAGAAAGAAATGATTAAGTGGTTGGATGCGGGAATCATTTTCCCAATCTCTAACAACAACTGGGTTAGCCCGTTGCAGTGTGTTCCTAAGAATGGAGGCATGATGGTGGCAAAAAATGACAACAATGAGCTAATTTCTACAAGAACCGTTACAGGCTGGAGAATTTGCGTGAACTACAGAAAATTAAATATGGCCACCCGGAAAGACCATTTCCCGCTTCCCTTTATTGACCAGATGCTAGACAGATTGGAAAGGAGGTCTCACTTCTATTTTCTGGATTGATACTCAATATACAATCAAATATCCGTTCCACCAGAGGGCAGAGAGAAGACCTCCTTCACTTGCCCATATGGCATTTATGTCTTTTGAAGAATGCCCTTTGGGATATGCAATGCACCCGCCATATTCCAGAGGTGCATGATGGCTATATTCACTTACATGGTCAAAGATATGATGGAGGTGTTCATGGATGATTTCTCAGTAGTGGGAAACTCATTCGACGAGTTCCTTATAAATCTGACTAGAGTGTTGAAATGATGAATTCATACGAACTTCTTAATTGGGAGAAGTGTCGTTTCATGGTACAAGAGAGAATAGTCCTCTGGAATCGAATGTCCAGTAAAGGAATCGAGGTTAACCATGCGAAGGTTGATGTGATTGAGAAGTTTCCACCGCCAATTTCAGTCAAGGCCATGAGAGGTTTCCTTGGGCATGCCAGATTCTATAGGCGATTCATAAAATATATCTCTAAGATTGCTAACTCTTTATGTAAAGTCCTTGAAAAAGATCAATTCTTTGTGTTTTCTAATGATTACAGGTTGGCATTTGAGGAGCTGATAAGAGATTGGTGACTGCACCCATCATTGTTGCACCTAATTAGGAGCAACCGTTCGAGCTCATGTGTGATGCAAGTGACTATGCTATAGGAGTAGTCTTGCGGCAGCGAAAGGAAAAACTGATGCACCTTATTTACAATGCAAGCAGAACTCTAAGTGGTGTATAACTCAATTACACTATGGCGGAAAAACAGATGTTGGCTGTAGTTCTTGCATTCGACAAATTCAGGTCATATTTGATTGGTTCAAAAGTTATTATGTATACTAACCATGCAACAGTTAGGTATTTGATAGACAAGAAGGAGTCAAATCCACCCTTGATTCGATGGGTTCTTTTACTACAACAATTTGATCTGGAGATTTGGGACAGAAAAAGGACAAAGAACCAAATAGCTAAACACCTCTCAATGTTGGAAAGAGCTGAAAGGAAGGTAGAAGTTGAGGATATAACCGAGACATTCTCGGATGAACTGTTACTAGCATCAGCCGGGGAGAATTGGGGTAAGATCTTCTAGAGCTAGGGAATAAGGAATGAGTTTCACATAGTGAGACGAATGAGTTTCAAATGAGCTGATGTGACAATGGAAGAGACGACATAGTATGATAATATTGTTAATTATTTAGCAAGCGATATTGTACCTTATGAACTTTCCTCAGTACAAAAGAAAAACTTTATCGTGATTGCCACATGTATTACTGGGATGAACGTTATCTGTTCAGAATATGTGTTGACAATATGATCCAGAGGTGTATCCCCAAGATAGAACAATTTTCTATATTATAGGAATGTCACGTATTAGCGTATGGAGGGCATTTTGGAGGACTCAAGACAATCGGGAAAGTGCTAGAGGTCGGTTTCTTTTGGCCAATAGTGTTTAAAAATGCATATCAATGGGTGAAGGGCTACGATGAATGTCAGGGAACCGGGAACATTCCCGTTGCCATGAAATGCCCATGAACCCGATTCAAGAGGTTGAAGTGTCCGATGTCTGGGGTCACCTCCTTTGGCAATAAGTACATACTTGTAGCTGTAGATTATGTGTCCAAATGGGTAGAAGCTGCAAAATTGCCCACTAATGATGCAATAGTGGTGGTAGGGTTTTTGAAGAAGAATATATTCACCCATTTTGGGACCCCGAGAGCTATTATCAGTGACAAAGGCACCGACTTCTGTAATCGAGCCTTCGAGAAGTTGCTAGCGAAGTACGATATACGCCACAAGGTGGCAACACCATATCATCCTCAGACCAGTGAACAGGTCGAAGTGTCTAATAGAGATAAAGAATGTACTAACCAAGACTGTGAATGCCACAAGAACTAATTGGGCGAAAAAGATGGATGACGCACTCTGGCTTATAGAACTTCTTTTAAAACACAATTGGTATGTCATCATATAAGTTAGTGTTGGAAAGGCTTGACACTTGCTAGTGGAACTTGAGCATAGAGCTTGGTGGGCAATGAAACAGCTGAATCTAGAGATTGAGGGTATGGGTGCAGCTATAGTTAGAGAATTGCATGAGCTCGACGAGTTCCAATATCTTGCTTTTGAGAGCACTAGGTTGTACAAGGAAAGAATGAAGAAGTTGCACGATCAAAAAATTGTTGAACGAAATTTCAACTCCGGGGACACGGCATTGCTCTATAACTCAAGATTAAGGCTATTTCCGCGTAAGCTCAAGTCATGATGGTCTGGACCATTTTGAGTGGTCAAAGTATTCCCTTCGGGGATTGTAGAGATTGCCTCAAAGAAAGACTCTCAATATTTAGAGTCAATGGGCAGAGATTGAAGCTATATGTAGGCATGAATGAACCAAAGGAAGTGTCAGAGATCCACCTGATGGAACCTCAAAGGTCGAGCGAGCCTTAAATGAGCTTGTCTGTGTCATGCCACGACATTAACTAAGGCGCTGGTTAGGAGGCAACCCAATAATAGTAGTAGTTGTTAATTTTGACTTTAAGGAAGTACTAACCAATGTAGGTGAACTTGGGAAGGTGATAAGTCCATCGAAAGCGGTAAGAACAAGTGAAAAATATGAAAACAAAATCGTGCCCGGGAGTGTGCGCGCTCTAGTAGGCACGCTACAGGCCGTTCATAGGGGCAAGTGTTGTGCCTCAGCTCCAAGATACTAGCGCGACCGTGCTACTGATTGTTCATGTGACCGTGATAGAAGCGCGATCACCCTAGTAGCCGCGCTAGTCGGCAAGTATTCTTCCTGGACTAGCGCGACCGCGCTAGTGCGGTCTAGTCCCGCCCCTTTAACTTAAAAATATTATTTTGTTTCTTAAAATTTTCTTTTAGATTAATTTTTTTCCTTCCCTCAATCTAATTAATCCCCCCCATTCAACCCTCATTCCCCCAAAACAAATCAAACGAACCCTAACCCCCCTTCTTCTCCAAGACGAGAACTCCATCTTCTTCATCCTCCCTGAGTTTCAATCATGCTTCCCCCTCATCTTTTTGCTTCTCATCACATTCTATCACTATAGGTAGGCTTTCTTGGTACCATTTATCTGTTGTTTTCTTAAGATTTTCATTTTTTTATTATTCATTATTGTATTTATGTTGGTTTTTTTGTTCTTGTCTTTTCTTAGTCGTAATTTGTAGTATATGTTGTAGTGAGTGTGGGTGGTTGATAACTTGGGATTTTGCCGTATTTCATGCTCCTTCTTGCTTACGCTTTGATTATGAATTCTTAAAAAATAGTCCCAAAAGGTTCATAATGTGCTTGATTGTAGGTTTGATGAACAAAGTGAGGAGACGTCAAAGATCGTCTGCAGTACATATTGTGCGGTCTGCACTGAAGACACCATGACCGCACTGCTATTTTTTGCGGTCCGCAGAAGCAAACTTCAGAGAGACTTCAAGTGCCAAGATTCAAGCCTATTTGGTCCGCGATCGTGTTTGTGCGAGCAGCGCTAGACTCCTCCACAATCGCATTCCATTTTGTGCGGTCCATGGAGCATGGGTTCAGAGAGTTGATTTTTCAGCGTCAAGAGCCTAGTGCGGTCGCACACCATTTTGTGCGATCCGCACTGACCCAGCAGGGGAATTTTCGTTCAGTTTTTCCATCTTAGTATAAATAGAACCTTTTTCCATTTTTAGGGTATCAGCTATTACCAGACTTGAGCTGCGCTCATAAGAAGGCATTTTATAGCCATTTTGGGCAGTTTAACGTAGTTTTAGTCACTGAATCGTTATATTTACTTCAGCAATTTAATTTTATGTCTTTCTCTTCATCTCTTTCTCTGATTTTCTCTTCAAGCATGAGTAGCTAAACCCATTAGCTAGGGTTGTGGCTCAACCTTAGTGTGAGTAATTGATGGGTGTTGCAATTTAGGGCTAGATTGGCTATGGGTGTTTGTTATTTGGGTCAATTTTATAGTTTAATTTATGAATTAGTAGTTGCAAAAAATGGTTTTTTCTAAGTTGACTTGGGCTATTCTTGAGAAAGAGAGCCTAAGCCTCCAAAATTGACCCAACAAGGAATTGAGGTGGACTCAAGAGATTTGATAGTTCCAATTAAAGGGTTAAACCTCGAGAGAGTAATTACCCAACTTGAACCCTCGTTGCTTGAGCAAGATTTTTCTACCTAATTGGTCTTGAGAAAGTCAATTGGGAAAAATCACTCTCTCAACCGAGAGGTGTGAGAGTGGGCAACATCGTGCAACAGTTATAGCATATTTCCCCAATCATATCAATCATGCCTTGGAAGAAATTATCCGTCAATTAGCCACTTAGGTGAAAGTCAATACCCTTGTGCCATTTCCCATTTAGATACAACTTGTAAAAATTCTCGCTTAGCATAATCTAGTTTCAGTTATAATTAGTAGTTGATAATAGTAGATTATTAAAGAAAAACCCAAAAATGATTGGAAGTGATAATTGGAACAAGTACATAATCCCACTCTAAATAGATACTCGACTCCATTCCTAGCTCCCCGTTGAAATCAATACTGACCCATAATTGGGTAAAAGCTATTGTGACCCTCTCTTCCTACTTGTTAGTAGTGCAGAGTAGGCAACGATCATTTTGGCGCCATTGCCGGGGAGCTAACGGTTCTGGCTATCTATTTAGTTAGTTTTGTGTATTATTCTTCTTTCCTTCTTTGTTACTTTCTTTTTTGTGACATTACTCAGGTACCAGCATGGCTTTAAACAACGCTAATGACCCTCTTGGAAACGTGATAGCGGGGGAGGAGGTAGATGATCTTGAGCAAGATGAGTTTATCTTGCACCTCAAGGACCACGGAGAGGACGGAATGCCAATTCTAATCCAAATGACAATGTTCCAGACCCTCCTCCACCACCTCCAAGGCTGGCTCCCAGAGTATTACCGAACAGGGCATTACAAATGCTATTTTCCCACCCTGAATTCAGGTCGAAAACTTTCAGATAACCAATGTGATGTTGACCTTACTTGAGCAGCATGGGTACTTCATGGGCATTGCGAATCAAAATGCCTACAAACATATCAAGGGGTTCATAGATTCATGCGGGGGAAGAAAGCAGAGGAATGATTTCGAGGATGCATTGAGATTGAGACTTTTCCCGTTCTCACTCCAGGAAAAGGCATTAGATTGGCTCGAGAGACTTCCCAACCATTCCATCACAACTTGGGATGAGTTTGCGGATAAGTTTATTGCCAAATTCTTCTCATCGAGTCATACATCGACACTTCGGGACAAAATATTAGCCTTCAGGCAAGAGCCAACGAAACCTTTGCATGAAATTTGGGAGCGGTATAGGACTATGGTGAAGGAATGCATAAATAACGATATGAACGAAGCCATGATCCAATAAACCTTTTATCGCGGGATAAATACTACAAATAAATGCATTGTGAACCACTTGTCCGGGGGAAATTTTATGAAACTTCCTTATGACGAGGAATGTGCTGTACTTGATGAGATGGCCGACAGTTCTTCAGCATGGCAGAGTAGAGCAAATGTGCCTCAAGGTGACTGTACGATTATCCATTTGCACAAAGAATTACATGACCACGGGAAAATTATAGCTGAGCTTACTACTACTATGAACCAATTGGCTAAGGCGCAGTTGCAAAAAGTTCAGGATCCTAGCCAAGTGAATGCCATGGAGGGTGTTAGTATGCTTGTCAACAAGCGAAGTCAAAGGAGGCAACAAAATCAAGGCAATTCTGAGCAATTTGTTGATGAGTATGATGGGTGTCAAAATAATGGTTATGATTACCAAAGTGAAAAGGTACAATATGTCAACAACTATCAAGGCAATAGAGGCAACTCTTCAAACCAAAAATGGCGACCCCAAGGAAATTGGGGCAATCAATAACAAGGTGGTGGCAATTGGAACAACAACAACCAAAAC
The DNA here is from genome assembly GCA_034376525.1 of Nicotiana benthamiana. Lineage (NCBI taxonomy): Eukaryota > Viridiplantae > Streptophyta > Magnoliopsida > Solanales > Solanaceae > Nicotiana > Nicotiana benthamiana. Next base: position 17,957,470 of record CM067341.1, on the reverse strand, counting down.
AACCATTAGGGTAATCAAAATAGCAACCAAGGCAATTGTAATGGAAATAATAAAAATTGGGGCAACAACAACAATCAAGGCGGGTGGAACAACAATAGAAACCAAGGCAATCGGGGGCAAGGCTTTCAAAGTCCCCCAATATACCAACAACCGAACAATCCATCCCCTTTCTCCTCTCAAGGTCTTAGTTCTTCTAGAAGTGATTTGGGTAAGAATTGAGATGATGTTCGAGTAGATGATGAAGAAGAACCAAGATTCCGATGCTCAGTTGGCTTCTCATAATACCTCTATCTGGAACTTGGAGGTGCAATTAGGCCAAATCTCTCAAGCTTTGAACACTCGCCCCAAGGGTGCTCTACCAAGTGATACAGTAGTAAACCTGAAGGGTGGGAACAACAATCATGTGATGTCGGTTACAACAAGAAGTGGGAGAGGCGGTGATGTGAATGCCTCAAAGCAAAATCAAATTGTGGATGAAAATGTTGAGTTGCAAGATGATGAAGTGACATTGGTTGTTGAAGATGTGGTTGAAGAGAATGTGACAATGATGTGAGGATTGACATTGAGAAGGCTGAAGTGGAAACTCAAGATGTCGTGAACCCGTATAAGGAACACGTGATTGACATGCCCGGGCCAGTTTTTCCAAAATCCAAGGCACCCTCGCCTAGACCACCTAAACCTTATCCTCAAAGTCTCGCAAAGCAAAGAAATGATAAACAATTCAAGAAGTTCATTAATATGATGAAAAACTTGTCTATTAATGGGCCTTTGGTGGAGGCTCTTGAACAAATGCCAAGATATGCCAAGTTTATGAAGGATTTAGTGACAAAGAGGAGGTCTATAGATTGTGAATACGATAAAGATGACTCATCACGTGAGTGCTATAGTGCATTCAATGGAACCGAAGCTTGAAGACCCCGGAACTTTCACTATCCGTTGTACTATTGGGAGTGCGGACTTTGCCAATGCTTTATGTGACTTGGGAGCTAGTATCAAATTGATGCCTTACACAGTTTTTAAGACATTGGGTATCGGACAACATAGACCAACTTCAATGAGACTTCAATATGGTGGATCGATCGATACGCAACTTTTAGGAATTATTAATGACGTGCTTGTACGGGTGGGAAAATTCATTTTTTCGGCCGACTTTGTCATTTTTGATTGTGAAGTGGACTATGAGGTTCCTATTATCTTGGGTAGACCTTTCCTTGCAACAGGGAAGGAATTGGTTGATGTTGAAGCGGGTGAGCTTACTTTGCGAGTGGGTGGTGAAAAGGTCAGCTTCCATGTTTGCAAATCCATGAAGCAACCCAGTAGCATCGAGGTGTGCTCATTTATAGACCTTGTCACAGCTGTGATTGTGAATGATACCAGTGCTATGATCAACATGGAGGCTCCTATTGAGGCTGTGCTATTAAATATGTATGTCAATGATGATGCAAGCAGAGTGGAGTGCATGAATGCCTTACATGGGATGGGCTCTTATTCTTATGAGCTGAGAAAATTGTCTTTCATCAATTGAGGAGCCACCTGTGTTGGAGTTGAAACCACTTCCTCCACACCTCAGGTATGAATTCTTGGGCTCAAACTCTACTTTACTATTTATCCTTTCTTCTAGCCTTACTAACATGCAGGTTGAGGCCACTTTGGCGGTTCTTCAAAAGCGGAAAAGGGAAATTGGATGGGCTCTAGCTGACATTCCGGGAATAAGCCCCACATTCTGTATGCACAAAATTATCTTGGAGGTGCAAAACCTTCTTTGGAGCATCAAAAAAGATTGAACGAGGCTATGAAAGAAGTGGTGAAGAAAGAGGTGATCAAATGGTTGGATATTGGGGTTGTGTACCCCATTTTTGATAGCTCGTGGACTTCTCCAATGCAATGTGTACTGAAGAAAGGTGGTATAATTGTGGTGACCAATGACAACAATTAACTTATTCCTACTCGGACAATCACCGAATGGAAAGTATGTATGGATTACCGGAAGCTAAACAAGGTGACCCAAAAGGACCATTTCCCATTGTCATTCCTTGACCAAATGCTAGATCGTCTTGCTTTTTTGTTGCTTTTTGGATGGATACTCAAGGTATAATGAAATATTAATTGCCCATGAGGATCAAGAGAAGACCAATTTTACATGTCTGTATGTCACATTCGCTTTCTGTTGGATGTCGTTCGGATTGTGTAATGCTCCGGAGACCTTCCAACGATGCATGATGGCTATTTTCACCGACCTGATGGAAGATATCTTGGAGGTTTTCATGGATGATTTCAGTGTGGTTGTGGATTCTTTTAAAGAGTGTTTGGGTAATTTGGATAGAGTGTTGGCCCGGTGTGAAGACATAAACGTCGTACTCAATTGGGAAAAATGCCATTTCATGGTTGAAGAGGGTATAGTGTTGGTCACAAAATTTCAAAGCGAGGAATTAAAGTTGACAAATACAAGATATAGGTGATTTCAAGGCTTCCTCCCCTACTTTTGTCAAAGGGGTGAGGAGTTTTCTTGGTCACACAGGTTTTTACCGGAGGTTTATAAAAGATTTTTCAAAAGTGGTACACCCCTTCTGCAAGTTGCTAGAAAAGGATGCAAATTTTGTGTTCAATGAGGGATGTATGCAAGCATTCGAGCTTCTCAAGCTTAAGTTGACCACTGCCCCTATCATTACCGCACCAAATTGGAGCTTTTCTTTCGAGCTCATGTATGACGCAAGTGACATTGCGTTGGGGCTGTTTTGGGTCAAAGGATTAATAAGAAATTTCATCCGGTGTACTACGCAATAAAAACTATGAATGAGGCTCAAAGGAACTATACAGTCACCGAAAAAGAGTTGTTAGATATAGTGTTTGCTATGGAACTGTTTCAACCATATCTTATGGGGGACAAGGTTATAATGCACACCAATCATGCTGCCCTTGGGTATTTGATAACAAAGAATGACTCAAAGGCAAGATTGATGAGATGGGTGTTACTACTTCAAGTGTTTGATCTAGGAATTGTGGACGGGAAAGATAGTGCGAATCAAGTGGCGGACCACTTGTCCCATTTGGAGGAGGAGGAGGGGAATCCTTGTGATGGCCTTGAGATTAATGATTCATTTCGAGCAACTCCTTGCAGTGTCAATGAATGATATCTATGGTTCGGCTATGTTGCTAATTACCTGGTGACCAACCTAATCCTGTATGAGCTCTCTTCTAACCAAAGGAAGAAGCTCAAGGGGGATAGTTTGGATTTCTATTGGGATGAGCCATACTTGTTCAAGATTTGCATGGACAGAGTGATTCATAAATGTGTCCTAGAGGAAGAATAATTGAGCATCTTGGAGGCTTGTCATTTCTCTCCCTATGGTGGCTGTCATGGCAGGGCGAGGACGGCTTCGAAAGTTATTAGTTGTGGATTTTATTGGCCAACCTTGTTCAAAGATGTGGGTGATTTTGTGAAGAGGTGTGACGAGTGCCAAAGAGCTGGTGGAATTTCAAAAAGGGATGAGATGCCTCTTACTACCATTCTTGAAATGGATATCTTTGATGTTTGGGGCATAGATTTCATGGGTTCATTTGTTAGCTCTTGTGAGAACACTTACATTCTTGTAGTGGTTGATTATGTCTCAAAGTGGGTTGAAGCTGTGGCTTTGCCTAACAATGAAGCGCGGAGTGTTGTTTCATTTCTTAAAAAGAGCATTTTCTCAAGGTTTGGCACTCCTCAAGCGATTATTAGTGATGGGGGGTCTCACTTTTGCAATAAAGCTTTTGACACGTTGCTTTACAAGTATGGTGTTAATCACAAGGTTTCTACCCCTTATCATCCTCAATCTAGTGGTCAAGTGGAAGTCTCAAACAGGGAAATAAAGAGTATCTTGTCGAAGATGGTCAATGCTAATAAGACCAATTGGTCAAAGAAGTTGGATGACGCTCTACGGGCTTATCGAACGGCTTATAAGATTCCGATTGGTATGTCTCTATATCAGTTAGTGTTTGGGAGAGCTTTCCATCAAGCGGTTGTGTTAGAGCACAAGGCCATGTGGGCTTTCAGGAAGTTGAATTTGGAATGAGATGTTGCAGCCAATCTTCGTGTTGAACAACTCAATGAACTTGATGAGTTTAGATTCCATGCCTACTCCAGTAAATCCATGTATAAGGATAAGATGAAGTACCTTCATGATAAATATGCTTGTGGAAAGGAATTCAAGGTTGGTGATTTGGTTCTCTTGTTCAATTTACGGTTATGTCTGTTTCCGGGAAAACTTAAATCAAAGTGGAGTGGGCCATTTGAAGTTGTGTTCAAGACCCATTTTGGTGCTATTTATCTAAAGAACAAAAATGGTGAAGTTTCCAGAGTTAATATGCATCAGGTCAATTATAATTATTATGGCATTTTCGTTGAAAAATATGTTCGGTAAAGGAAAAGCTAAAACCGGTGAAAGTAGTGGCCAAAATACTACCCCTCCCCCGGCTCCCCGACCTAGAAAAGATAAGCAAGTTCAAAGTAGTAGCCAACCTAGAAATCCTAATGAACCCTTCGGAATCCTTGATAGTGATCACCCGTGTTTTGAATTTAGCGATATTGATTTTCTACATGATGTAGCAGTTGGTGATAGAATAGACGATGATACACCTACTAGTCCTGCTCATAACTTAGGTGATGAACCGGCACACCCGCCCGTACAAACTCCCACTTTTAGTAGACAACCTCCTAAACGTTCAGAAACATCATTAGTTTGGCAATTTTTTATTCAACTAAGAGAACAAGATAAGGCTAAGTGTAAATCTTGTGGGAAATTACTTGTTCATAGGTATACTGGAGATCGTAGCGGCATCGGTAGTTTAGTTAAGCATATAAAATTACACCCTAGCGATAAGGCTAGATATTTCCAATTGAAAGCGCAACAAGAGGGGAGGACAAGTCTTGATACTATAGTTAACCCAAGTACTGGTTCAAATCTAGTTCAACCAGGAATAAACACAGTCACCGGAGGTATATTATATTACGATCAAAATAAGGATCATGGAGAATTAGCTAAAATGATTACTGAAATGAAAAAGAAGTTTAAAAAATATTTTTTTCCAATCCCTCCTATATTTAGTGTGTCTACTATGAAATTAGGAGGTCCTCACTTTTGGTATTCTACTATTTATCAATCTTTAGATCTTTCAGAAGTAGAAATGGCTACACTAGCTGATGCGAAAGCATCAATTAAAGTGAATGCTCAAACTGTTTATAATGCTTATAAACAGGCGTTAGAGCATGCTAGGCCTAACATTCCAACCCCTACTTCGTCTACATCACAGTCGTCTAAAAGAGCTGCTGGCTTAACAGCTCTTAAATCGTGAACGGAGTTCAGGGGTACTCAAGGGGAAAATTTAGATGAAATTTCCCATCTAAATGAGCTTCAAGTTTATTTGTCGCAGGGACTAGAGAATGAGAATCCAGATGGCTCTTTCGACCTTTTGGATTGGTGGAAGACAAGGGAAAAGCATTTTCCAGTTCTTGCAAGGATGGCTCGGGATGTTCTGTCGATTCAAGCGTCAATTGTTGCATCAGAGAGCGCTTTTAGTCAAGCAAGACTACAAATAGGTGATCACAGAGCGTCGATGCGGGACAGCTTGGAAAAATCAGTGCTTTTTCGAGATTGGATCCGCGCAGAAAGAAGGAACTTTGGGCTAGCTGAATCACAACTAGAAATAGATGAGTGCTATGAAGAAATGATAGCAGAACTTGCTCAAGAAGCAACTTCACCCGGAAGTGGTGATGAACAAGCTTCATTTCCACCACCGCCAACACAACCACCTCCAAACCTTGAAGGTTTTATGAGATTTGTTAGAAATAATGCATAAATTATTATGCAACTTGTACATTGGCACGTCTTCTTTTAGTTTTTTTTCCTTTTAATGGTGGTATTAGTACCATGTTGTGCTCATTCCATTGGGGGAAGGAAGACTAAGAAAGATATGTCATTTTGGTCAATAAATATGCTCTTTATCATATTGAATATCATTTTGTCTCAATATGACTTTGTCTTTACTTCTATATCAATCCTTGAATATTTGTATAACATACAATATATAACATACAACACAATATACTAACTACAACACAATATACACTACTTATATACAATATATACTACTTAAATACAATATATACTACTTATATTCAAAATATACACTACTTATACACAATATATACTAATTACCAAACACAATATATACTATACTAATAACATAGTACACCATATAAAATATATTCTACAATATACTAATGACTACTATACAAGATATTGATTTAAAAAAAAAATTCAGAACTGCCGGGAACCGCCGAAACTGGAACCGCCAGAACCGGAACTGGATGGTACCGTAACCGGATGGTAGAAGTTCCGGCTCCGAAACCGCCAGAACCGGAACCGCAGACCCAAATAGACCCAGAACCGGAACCGGATACAACCTTAGGTGAGTAATCCACCTCCCCCAACTTAATTATTCGAAGAGAGTGCAGACGGAGATGAGAAGGAGGTGCAAGGGGATGAGGAGGTATTTGAGGGGGTGAGCCTCAGGTTGGGGGCATTGCTCGAACTAGAAAACCTGATGTTTTGGAGGATAGGTTCGTGAGCAAGGTGGCGTACTTCAAATTTAGGGAGTGGTGGCCGGTGAGAAAATTGATACTGGAGCGGATTTTCATTAACGGATATCTTTTACCCCACAACCCTGACGTGTATAGACAGTTCAGAAGGAGAGTGGGTTGGGATAATTTCTTAAATGACTGCGTGGATGGCAATGAACACTTGGTCAAAGAGTTCTATTGTAATGTAGCCCACATCTTAAAGGGTTCCAAAGTGACCAAGGTTCGGAACCTCAAAGTGTTGTGTCGATCAGTACATGGCAACCCCAGGTACCATTTTGGAGTGGTTGACTGCTGGGTTCAAAATACTACGGTAGACCCTAAACTTTGAGGCGAGGGGTTGGGAGTCATTTATATGCAGCCGGTTAGACCCTACTACCCATGACTAGAAACTTCCTCTCCACCGGGCTATTTTGGTTCTTCCATCATGACGGGGTACCCCATCAATGTGCTAATGTGATGTCCCAGATCATTTCTATAGTGGGTGCCGAGAGCGACCGAAACTATCCTTTTTCCAACACCCATACCATGTAATTCCAGGACTTGTAGGTTTACAAGAGGCCATACGACATCAAGATTAAGGCGACAACCCCATTCTCCTAGTATAGCTTGACGGGGAATGACAACCCCAAGCAAGAACTACAAAGCCCTTGCTTCTACCCTAACTGGCCAGTTTGAAGAGCCAGTTATGGTAGAGGCCTCCGCCGAGCCTGCCTCCACTTCTGCTGAGATGCCTCCAGGACCTTCCACATCTTCAAACATTCCTCCTGGCCCTTCTACATCAAAAGGGCCCGGAGATCCCATCTTCCCAGGCCCATCTTATCATTGCCTACTGACTAAGTCAGGCGCTTTATAGTATTAACAACTGGATGTATATAGATTCATCCAAGTTGTCCACCTTAACCACCACTATTGCTGCTCAATCAGCACCTCAGCCAACACAGGTCCCACAATCGATTAAGGATGCTTTGAAAGAGATTCTTGAGAACCAGAAGAAAATCCTCACTACCCAAGATGCATTGGCAAAGGTATTTGATTTGCATAGCAAGGCTCTCAAGGAGCTTGCTATGGAGTATACGAATCTGTGAAAGATACGGGCCTCCAAAGAGTCCTTAAAGGAGTTGGGGGAGGATGTTGACAAGTTGAAGGCAGACCAGCTCACTTTAGACGTATTGTTTGAGTACCCAATTCCATCAGCTAAGCCATAATTAGAGTAGTCACAGTAGACTCTGAAGAGGAGGAAGATCCCGAGAGCAGATGATGCTATCATCTAGTTGGCCGACCCACCGGAGGCTTCCTCCAGTCAGCCATAAAATGTACCAAATCCATAGCCCAGATCCCACTAGCAGTAGAGTAGACCACCAGGAACCAATATGAGGTTTCAGAGCAAACAGAGGACCCTGGGACCACCCATGATCCTATGCAGACAAACACGACTTAGGGAGTCTTCTATATCCTTTCTCTATATTTTGTTTTTGGTGCTTATTTGGACTAGTTGGCATTGGGGAAAATGCTAGATTTTATTTGAGAGGTGTGCCCTACATTTTTAGATGACTGTATATACTAATTCATTTTATGCTTTCTTGATTTTTATTTGGTCTGTATATAATTTTATATTCAGTTACTTTTATTGCATTTTTATCTTTTCTTGGGTTTGTTTATAAAGTTACATCATTGTATATATTCATCCCCATTATATATTCAAACTCCATATTGTATATATTCATTCTACTTTTCGCAAAATTTTTTATTTTTAGCTTCTTATTTATGTTCGTAGCTTTTTGTTTTGTTTTGGACGTTTTCTATAAGCCTTTGGTTTTCTTAATGCCACGGTTCTTTTCAAAGGTGGAGTGTTGTGTGAACCTGGTGGCTTTTTCCGATGATGGATGGCGTGACAACCTTCTTAAGGGTTTGAGTCTATTTTTGTTTTTGTTTTTAGTATTTTGTAGTTAAGGGTACCTCAAGCAAAGCTTCACTTGGGCCTAGCACATTTTCCATTGATCCCATGGTCAAAGACAAAATGTTGTGTTTAGGATGGTGAATGTCTTGACCTTGAGACTCTTGTGTTGGACGATAATCATCAAGTGGTTTTTTGGGATCATTGTGTGCTCAAATCGTATCTAAGTTCGTTGTGGGCCTCCAACTCTATGTCTTTAGAAATCCTTTAGCTTGTGTGGTGAGAAATCAAATTGCGAGTCCAAGTCTCGAGCCATTGGTCTAGAACTTGCCCTTAATGTTTCTCGAGGTGAAATCTTAAGTGAAATTTGATTTGATAAGTGAGTATAGGTTCTCCTTGATCCAAATGATAGTTTGAACAATTCCATAGCCTACCAATGATATGATCCCTAGTTAACCCTTTTGAGCCTTAGACCTTTTTCTTTCAAGAACTATGATACTTGCCTATACCCGTTCTAAAAGATACCCTCTTTTGGCACCCAATCTTTCCTTTAGCACATGGCGAAAGTATAAGTTTGGGGAAGAGACGAGGATGACAACAAAGTGGTAAAAGGCACAAAAATGAAGAAAGGGAAAGGCAATGAAAAAAAAAGAAAAAAAAAGATAAAAAGAATTCTCAATGTGAAAGAAAATAAAAAGAGATTCAAGAAAAGAAAAGAAAGGAAGGTGTGGAAAGTTGAAAAAGGAGAAAAGGTTTGAAATGCATAAGAAAGAGTGACAATGTGTCTCTATAACCCCTTAGAAAGAAGTGAATTGACTCAAAGAGCCAAGTGAATTGTGCCAAATGAATCAAAAGAAGTGCTTAAGGAAAGATGGAACCCACTTGAACAAAAACATGTCCTACCCTGAACCAAAATCCTTCACAAAGACTTCACAAAAAGCCTATATGATCTTGAGTTGAATGAAGCTTACATTAGTGGATACTTACATAAGGGGCAAGCATATGGTACTTAGAGCCGGACATGTGATTTTTTCTTGAGAGAGATGAGTGAATTTCTATTTACCTCGATTTGTGTGCCAATATTAAAAAAGGTGAGGTTTGCTTAGGGAGAGTTGAGATGCGTGAGTTTGAGTTCCACAATGACCAAAGTAATTGAGAGAGTGTTTTGATGTAATGAGTCAAATTTTGATGCTCTTGTGTCACACATGATCCATGATTTTCAAAGGTTAAAGGTTGTTAATGAGTGTTGAGGGCAATTGTTAGTCCTAATTAATGCTATTTCGGGTTACTTTAGGATAGCTGAAAATTCCTAGATTTTCCTTAAGGGGAAGGTCTTATTTTATTTGCTTGAGCACAAGTAAAAGCTTAAGTTTGGGGGATTTGATAACTAGGGATTTCGACGTGTTTCATGCTCCTTCTTGCTTATGCTTTGATTATAAATTCTTACAAAATAGTCCCAAAAGGCTCATAATTTGTGCTTGATTGCAAGTTTGATCAAAAAAGTGACGAGATGTCAAAGATCGGCTAAAAAAGAGTGAAACCTGCACAAGTACCAAAGACAAGACAACTCAGGACAAACAGGCCTAGTGCGGTCGCACAACACTGTGTGATCCGCACTAGGGAGATTCAGAGAGCTGGATTTGAAGGCATTAAAGCAGTGCAGCCACAGTACATATTACACGTTCCACACTGAAGACACCGCAACTGCACTACCATTTTATGCGGTCCGTGGAAGCAGACTTCAGAGAGATTTCAAGTGCCAAGGTTCAAGCCTATACGGTCCGCGGTCATGTTTGTGCAGACCGCGCTAGACTTCTCTGTAGCCACATTCCATTCTATGCGGTCCGCGGAGCTTGGGTTTAGAGATTTGATTTTTCAGAGACAAGATCCTAGTGCGACCGCACACCATTTTGTGCGGTCCGCACTTACCCCGCAGCGGCATTTTTGTCCAGCTTTTCCAGCTTAGTATAAATAGAACCTTTTTTCATTTTTAGGATATCATCTATTACCAAACATGAGTTGCGCTCATGAGAAGGCATTTTGTAGCCATTTGGGCAATTTAACATAGTTTTAGTCATTGAATCATTATATTTACTTCAGTAATTTAATTTTATGTCGTTCTCTTTATCTATTTCTCATATTTTCTTTTCAAGCATGAGTAGCTAAGCCCATTAGCTAGGGTTGTGGTTCTACCCTAGTGTGAGTAATTGATGGGTGTTGCAATTAGGGCTAGATTGGCTATGTGTGTTTGTTATTTGGGTCAACTTTATGGTTTAATTTATAAATTAGTGGTTGCAAACACTGGTTTGTGCTAAGTTGACTTGGGGTCTTCTTGAGAAAGAGAGCCTAAGTCTCCAAAATTGAACCAACAAACAATTAGGATTGACTCAAGAGATTTGATAGTCCCAATCAAATGGTTAAACCTCGAGAGAGTAATTACCCGACTTGAACCCTAGTTGCTTGAGCAAAATTTGCCTACCTAATTGGTCTTGAGAAAGTCAATTGGGCAAAATCACTCTCTCTACCGTGAGGTGTGAGAGTGGGTAACATCGTGCAAAGGTTATAGCATATTTCCCCAATCATGTCAGTCGTGCCTTTGAAGCAATTACCCGTCAATTAGTCACCTAGGTGGAAGTCACTACCCTAGTGCCTTTTCATCCATTAGATACAAGTTGTAGCAATTCTCTCTTAGCATAATCTAGTTGAAATTATAATTAGTAGTTGATAATAATATATTATTAAAGAAATACCCAAAAATGATTGGAAGTCATATTTGGAACAAGTACACAATCCCACTCTGAATAGATACTCGAGTCCATTTCTAGCTCCCTGTGGAAATCGATCCCGACCCACAAATCGGGTAAACGTTATTGCGACCCTCTCTTCTTACTTGTTAGTAGTGCGGAGTAGGTAGTGATCAATGGTAAGGTTGGTGGGGCTGTATCTTGAATTAGTTCTAATTTTGGGAACATTGTGGTGGTCTTGGGGTGGTAGCGTGTTTGCAATGGGTTGCGAGTAAGGAATGCCCACAAGGTGTCTGTGTAAATGCCTTAGTGAATGTAACTATATACTTGTGACCAGTTATGCGTGTGAAGTCTGAGTAACCGTATTGCGTCACAATTCTATTTTGGGATGTGCTAATGTTAGTCCATTTTTCTAGGTATTATGGCTTCATCTCGAAAATCTAGTACCTCTGGTGCCTCTTCTAGTAGTCAAGCTGGACTATCCAGGGCAGCGGGTCAGCTCCTGCGTGCCCCTTTGATAGTAACATATTTGTATCCACCAAGGTGCAGGACCGCTTCGTGGATAAGGCCTCTAAAAAGCTGATATCAGAACGGTGTATGCTGAACTGATGAGGAGAGGGTTAGAACCCTTCATTGATGAGCCAGGTGAGGGGAATGTAATATTTGTTTGTGATATTTACTACAATGTGAAAGAACATGTGAATGGCGTCCTAACTGTGCGTAGAAAGGCGGTAAATGCCTATGTTAAGGCCATACGGATGATGCACCAGCTTCACCCCTGTGGATCCTTATGATGTTTATTATGAGGGGTACGATAGGGCACACACACAATGGGCAAGGTTCAGTGAAACAATTTGTGTACCCGGAAAGGAAGTTATATGGATGAAATATGATAAGAAGTTTCACTCCGCGGTGCTAACAGTGCTAGTTGTATATTATCAACAACCGTCTGCTTCCGTCTTCCAACACTACGAAAGTGAATAGACCTCGAGCGGCTCTAATTTGGTGTTTCATTAATGGTCACAAATTTGACGTGGCCAAAGTGATTCATGAGGAGATGTTCATTCATTGTCCGGTGAAAAGGTATGGGTTCTTTTTCCATTCCTTGGTTACTAAACTATGCTGGGTAGCTTGGGTGCTGGAAAATATTGATATAGATGGGAAAGTGCCAAGAGACAACAAATTCCGAGCTGACAAGGTCACTACGGGTAAGGAGCCGGTGGCAGCAGGTGGTGATGCTAGTGGTGATTCAAATGGCTCTGAGGATGAGGAGGTTGAGCAAGAAGATGTTGGGGCTGAGCCACAAGACTATGAGCCAATTGCAGCAGCTGCAGCACCATCTGGGACTGCAGCACCATCCAGAGCTGCTCAAGTTACCTAATTCACAACATTAGAGCAGGAGGTGGCTGGTTTGCGCACCTCAGTTGATGACTTGGGTACACATGTAGACGCGATGGCTGACCGGCAGGTGAAATCGGAGAAGAAAATTTGGGATGGTTGAGATCTCTAGGTCGTGTTTGCAATTTGAACCCAAACACAGTCTCCGATCAAGAGTGATCATTCAGGAAATTATCACACCTACATTTTAACACTACTACCTCGGCGAAGGGCGTAGGTAAAGAGTTTTTCTAGTTAAAGGACAATCGAAACGAAATTTATTTATTTAAGAGATTTCAGAGTCACCACTTAGGATAATTAATGGTGTCCCAAGTCACCTATTTAAATCCTGAATCGAGGAAAATTTTACTCTGTTATATAGTCTGCGAGCCAGAAAATCGGGTAAGGAATTCTGTTAACCAGGGAGAAGGGGTTAAGCACTCTGAATCCCACGGTTCTAGCATGGTCGCTCAACTATTATATTCTTCTCGATTATCTGATTTTAATGCATTTTTGTACCTATGTGCAAAGTTTGATTTTTAAAATGCTTTTATTTAATTTTTTAAGAATATTGCAACGTCGTTAAAACGCGTCTCAAACCACGTCACATAAATGCACTCGTAGTTTTTGACATATTTTAGCATCGTTGGGATTTGGATATGGGTCACATAAATGTGCACCCGAGTTTAGGAAGGTGGATTATTAAAATACGTGCCTGAAGCAACTACGCGTGTTTAAATTTACGAGGGCCATGAAAATTTCACTAAGTGGCATGCCTCGAGTTCTAAATATTTTAAAGAAATAATTAAATAGGGTCACAATTTGTGATTGTATTTGGTGCGGCACCTCAATTCCATTTTAAAGGATATTTAAACTAAAAGCCTGGAGGGCCATAAACTATTTATTACCTAGTATGGCATGCCTCGAATATTAACACAATTAATTGAAGGGGATTATTAAAGTTGTAAATGCTCGAGAATTAATAACCAAGGTCTCCTATATGGCAAGACCAAGAGTTGTATTATGTTAGATGAAAAGAGTCCCAAAAGCGTTAAATCATAATTGGGCCCAACAACGAGCCTGATAGCTCACTGGGCCTCTCGATTTCCAGATCAATGCCGGTCCAAAAATGGCTCCTGATATGGCCAACTTTGATCTTGCACCACAACACAAGGCACATGTCTTTTTCCTCCAATACCAATATTGTAATCAACCTCAATGCACATCCAATTCAACATTCACCTAAAAATTATTATTGAAACTAGCACAAAGGCATTCTAATTATGAGCTCAATTAATACTACTATTGTTCTGTTTTCATTTGAATCGTTCTCCTAATTGATAAACCTTAAGAGAAAAATAAGCACCACTGACGTATCGATTTTTAATCAGGTAATCACATGCTTGCCATCAACTTTAATTGGCTTCAGAAAAATAAAAAAGTTCAAACTAGAATTCAAAAAGAAAAACATACACAGGTCCACAAACAACAGTCCTAATGACTCCAAATGTTCATCCCAATTGGACTAAAAGCATATCCAGTCTTCAGCATCCATGAACCAGACAAACTTACACAAAAACATCCAACACTATTTATAGCAGCCAATAGTCATGGTGAGTTGATTCAATTAACAGTTATTTTAAGTTGTTTCATACTTAGTCAAAAACCATGTACTTGATACTTTCATCCATCCTGAATAACCTACCTTTATATGCATTAATGCAAATTAAACTAAGAGCTGAAAACAAAATAGAGACACAACCAAAATTTGTCTCTAGTATAGCATTTAACAACCAAACTAGAGGGAGATTACAACACAACCAACATAGTCAAACTAATTACAATCCATTTTGGAGAATACATGAATTTAAATTTCAAAACTATTGAATGAATATAAGGAAAAATAACAGCAGAGTCAGTAAAGTTCACAAATAACGCCATATTCATTTCCTTCTCAAGTCATGTTTCAAATTACATGTTTAAGTGAAATCCATGAGGGTTGAAATATACATGGAAGAAGAATGAGAACAAAGAGTAAAAGGGATTGGTGATCTACAACAGTAGAATCAGCATCATAAATCAAGTACCAGCTCAGACAGAATAGTGGAAAAAATTGCTGAATTCCAATGGAAAACCGAATACCCAATAGAATTCAAACCACAGCTTCCAAAAATCCAGATTCAGACCATCTCCAACTCAAAAATTGATTCAGTGATTGGGGAACTCCAAAAAATCCCCTCAAAAATTCAATGAAACGGTACTTTTATAGTCCTCAAACCCTTTTTTGGTTTTTCAGAATTTTTTAGCTCTTTAGATTGATGAAACATTAAAATCTATAAAGTTTTTTTATTTTGGGGGTTTTCAGCTCTTCAAAATCTTTTTTTTTTTTAGAATTTCCCTGCTTAGACCCCAAAACCCTTGCCCTGAAAGGCAAGGTTAGAATGCTTTTTTATAGGCAAGGAGTAGGGCAACCTTTATGTTTTTTATTTCATTTTAAGTCCTTTTACCTTTAAGCTTTTTGCTTACCAATCCTTAATGTCCTGATTTGTTACCCAAGTAATACCATCTAAACCCTGAAACATGAACTAGAACTCCACCCCCTCCCCTAGAAGCTTCTAGTGACCTCTTATTTTAGTTATGCAGGGATTCTATGCTTGCATTGCCATAAGTATTCTCTTGAAACTACTGAAATTGCTTAAGTTACCTGGCTGGGTCAATTTGACCAAAGGCAAAATCCTAATAGGGACTTCAAGCCTTGGATTGACCTTTTTCTAATTGGGCTTCCAGGATTCAAGCGCATGGTCCAAATGGTTTAAACCAAACAAGACCCTGAATTACACGAAACCATTTTGATGTCAAGGCACAACTAATGAACTATACACAAACACATATTCTAATTAAGGAGAGATTAACGGGCATGAAATTATTAGGAACAAAAGAAATAAACAAGTTAAAGAAAAAATTGACGAACTGAACACTTGAACGAAATCATGCAGTAAAAGAAAGAATCAAAATAGAAAGTTTTCGAAATCTAACGTCCTAGAAGAAATTAGCAGAAGAAACAAAACAAATGAAAAGAGAAGAAAATTATACTAGTCAAAAACTGAAAACTAAACAGGACGGGGTTTTGAACTCAGCGGAGAGGTCTTGTGGACAATTCGAACTTTTGATTTTGTCCTCCAATAACACCAATTGTTTGTTCTTAGTTGAACAATCTATTAGCGTTATTAGAAACAAGAATCAACAAAAGAAACCCCATGCACATGCTTTAGGGCTTTTAGGTTAGAGTTTCGATCTAATATTTGAGCCATTGCCGCGTGATTCGAGGGAAGCCATGCATTTGGAAAGTGGAGGGGAAGGTGGTCAAGTAGTGTTAATTTGGGATCGGTTGGCGGCGGCGCCACCGTACACGGCACATGAGCCAGTATTTCAAACTAAAATTCGAGGAGATGGGGTAGGATTCGAGGGAAGCTGGGAATAGATTTGGAAAGAGGAGGGGAAGGCAGTCAAGTGGAGTTAATTTGGAGGCAATTGGGGTTCCGCTGCCGGCGACGCACGACGGAGGACGACGACGTTAGGGTTTCTGGTGAGAGGATGGAGACGGTGTGTTTTGGGGGTGGGGGTGGTTTGGACATTAATATACCAAATGAACCCGACTTCAGGACCGTTAGATTAAAAAACCTCGACGGTCCTGGTTGATTTGCCCAAATTGACGTCGTTTTGGTGTGGGGAGACGCTGGACCGATTCTTGGGTTGGGATGGATAGTGTTTTGTGTGCTGAGCTGTTTTAAATCAAAATGGCCTAATGTTTTTTTAAAACTTCTTTTTTGTTTTGATTTTTTCCGAATTTTTCTTTTCTTCTTTTTTTCTTTTTTTTTCATTTTCCAAAATTACTAAAAATCCTAAATTACTTGTAAATACTAACTTTAAATGCTAATTATTCTCTATTATCATTATCACAACTAATTAAAACAAATTAAAAGCAAAATCACCCAAAATTAAATCAAAAGAGCAAATTAAGCTATATTTTTTTTCTTTTTATAAAATGACTAAATTATTGAATAATTCTTAAAATGTGAAATTAACTTCTAGTTGTACATGCAACATATTTTATTTTTTTTACTAATTAAAATGCACATACAAAATGCAAACAATTAATGGAAAACACCACAAAATCCACAAAATTGCAAACAAGTACCATAAATTATTTTGTTTGAATTTATAGGAGTAATTCGTGTAGGGCAAAAATAACATGCTCACATCTGCTTCTCGTTGCCCAGAAATAGAAAGAGTTTTTGTGCAAAGATACGTGAGCGGACACGAGTGCTTTTTGCCCGTTTGAATGCTCCATTAGAAGCATTTTGAAAAGTTTGGCCACACCCTGATTCGGAGGTTGCCTACATATCCTCGACTAAAGAGGAATCAAGTCAGTATAATTCAGGAGTGTTTGGTAGTTGGGACTATCAAAGTTGTGATCTCACTATTACTGTTGTTGCTGATACTGCTTGCTAGATCCCCTTATTACACCATGCAAAAATAAAAGAAGCTAGACTATGCTATGACCTATGGATTACGAAAGAACGTATCTATGTCTTAAAACTTGTTCTCGATCCTTGTTGCCTTGTATTCTCCCTGTGAAACTTCTTGTCGCCTTGTTGCTATGTTTCTCTTTCTCCATGTTGATGCTTGATTGTTGAAGTTGAATTGTATTCCCTTATTTTCCATGTGGGCACCTGATTACCAAAACTTGACACCTGAAATGTATTCCCTTGTTCTCCAGGTGGGCGCCTGATTACTAAAACTTAAAACTAGAAATGTATTCCCATTTTCTTCAGGTGGGCGCCTGATTTACAAAACTTGAAGCTTGAAATGTATTCCTTGTTCTCTAGGTAGGCGCCTGATTACCAAAACTTGAAACTTGAAATGTATTCCCTTGTTCTCCAGGTGGGCGCCTGATTACTAAAACTTAAAACTTGAAATGTATTCACTTGTTCTTCAGGTGGGTGCCTGATTACCAAAACTTGAAGCTTGAAATGTATTCCCTTATTCTCCAGGTGGGCGCCTGATTACCAAAACTTGAAACTTGAAATGTATTCCCTTGTTCTCCAGGTGGGCGCCTAATTACCGAAACTTGAAACTTGAAATATATTCCCTTGTTCTCCAGGTGGGCGCCTGATTACCAAAACTTGAAACTTGAAATGTATTTCCTTATTCTCCAGGCGGGCGCCTGATTACCAAAAACTCGAACTTGAAATGTATTCCCTTGTTCTCCAGGTGGGCGCCTGATTACCAAAAGCTCGAACTTGAAATGTATTCCCTTGTTCTCCAGGTGAGCGCCTGATTACCAAAACTTGAAACTTGAAATGTATTTTCTTGTTCTCTAGGTAGGCGCCTGATTACCGAAAACTCGAACTTGAAATGTATTTCCTTGTTCTTCAGGTGGGCGCCTGATTACCAAAAACTCGAACTTGAAATGTATTCCCTTGTTCTCCAAGTGGGCGCTTGATTACCAAAACTTGAACTTGAAATGTATTCCTTTGTTCTCCAGGTGGGCGCGTGATTACCAAAAACTCAAACTTGAAATGTATTCCTTTGTTCTCCAGGTGGGTGCGTGATTACCAAAAACTCAAACTTGAAATGTATTCCCTTGTTCTCCAGGTGGGCGCTTGATAATCAAAACTTGAAATGTATTCCCTTGTTCCCCAGGTGGGCGCCTGATTACCAAAACTTCAAATTGCTGACGTTAAACCTGATTACAACAAAACAAGAGAAATTTTTCTGCCCCATTTTGGTGCTGGATGCATCTATGAGTGTTAATCAAATCCTGTTGCCGAATATCTCTAGAAGCCAAATCCCATTATCTAGGAGGGTTCTGACAACTCTTGATTAATGACAAATTTAAGATTAGGCTAAGTTCTCCCAAGGTACTATTCTATTGTGTCTTGTTATCCGAGTTATTTCTGATGGGGACCACTAATTAAAGTTACATCCCATTTTCCAGGAGGGTCCTAAAACACTTAGTTACATGACAAATCATGTCTTCGGAGGATTAGTATTTGGAGCTACATCCCATTATCCAGGCGGGTCCTGACAACTTTTACAATTAAATCCTATTATGCAAGCAGGCCCTGACGACTCTTGTTGCGAAATATTTGTGCCTGACCATGTTACCCGTGCTTGTTTGAGTTTTAAACTGAGTTCCATTTTCCAGGAGGGTCCTGTCAACTCTTGATTGAATCCTATTTCAACATGCAAGTCACTTTATGCTCTTTGATATTCATGATCATCTCTAACCTTTAAATAAGTCCCATTTTCCAGGAGGGTTTTGAGAATTTCAAATTTAATGCCCGTCTTAACTCTTGGTTCTCTCTGTTGGGGATTGCAAGTTAAAGTCACATCCCATTATTCAGGAGGGTCCTGACGACTCTTATTGGGGAATTATTTGTGCTAGATTATGTTTCTCGTTGACTTTTAAACCGAGTACCATTTTCCAGGAGGGTCCTGAAGTTCTCAGTCATACCTGTCAGGCGCTTGATTTTATGGAAGATTTTCCCGGGACCTCCGGAATTTTTATGCCCCTGTTTCATTCAAAGAAAATATTCTTATTTTGTAAAGTGGTGGTTAACTCACATCATCCTTGTTGAAAATGGCCTCTCCACTGTCATGTTCTGTTGGGTCCAATTTCCCGCACTAATTATGAGCCACCTGATTTTCTCGGCTGACCCTCGATCCCATGGCTTTTAGATGAACCGACCACTCTGTTCCCCCCATAATTGTGATACATTCCTGACCTTCTTGCCGGAATTTTTGCATCTTTCCCGAAATTACCAAATCAATTCCTTGACGAGACTTTCATTGATTTCTCCCCTTTTGCCTTTAACTTTCACTGCCTTGTTATGTTTTTGCCTGAGAGTGCTTCTCCATTTGGGATCTGGTAGTAAGCTTTGAAATTTCTCTCCTGCTTACTTAAACAACATGACTTTGGAGACATCTTATTAGAAATGGTGACCCTAAAAAAAATGAAAAACAATGACTCTGATTTGTTTTGTCTTAGAATAAAAGAATTTCGAATTTGGCGACTAATAAAGGGAAAAGCGAAGAAACTTATCTGTGGAGGAACAACTGGTTCCCATGATCATGACATGCACTTCGGCTTAGTCGACCTAGTCTTTCCAAATGATCGGCCTTCAGGTGTCGTGCTTTGTTCTTGTAACCTTCTTTAACCCAATTTCTTTAACCAATCCATGACCTTGCTTAACTTACAGTATTCTGAATAGGTTTCCACCAACAACTTCTTTTCCAGTTGTTTATCTCGACTTGCCTTCGCCTTATGGTGCCCATGAGGGTTTTCACCGATAAGACTCTCTCACTTCCGTTTCTCTCAGCTCTCGTCGCCTTACGGTGCTCGTGAGGGTTTTCACCAATAAGACTCTCTCATTTTTATCTTTTCTTTCTTAAACTAGAGTGTTGCCCCGGGGTATGAATCACCCCTTCTTTCTTGACTCGGCATTTATTTAAGACTGATCAGAAGGTATTTCTTTGGACCGTAATGCATGCTATTGGAATAAGGTTAGAAAGAGAGAGGTATTAAAGGCTCAAAATAATTCAAATGGGTTCAAAAATTATAACTTTTGGAATCAAATCTTCTTATAATAACTACAATTTCTGCCCCAGTTTCTTGCTTGGGGACCTTTGAATTTTTATTTTAATGTGACGTAACCATAAGGCTGCCTACTTATTCTTTTATAATGGAATCAGGTCAAATATAGTTTATCCAGATTCCTTATTTTGTTGTTGTGTTTCTCTTTTCTTTTTTTTTTTCCTTTTTTAATTCTGTTTCTTCCTTTTTCTTTTGTTGTTTTGATGTTTTGTTGTTGTGTTATTTTTTTCTCTTTTTCCTTATTTTTCCTTTCCTTTTCTTTCTTTTCCTTCTTCTTTCTTCTCTTTTCTTCTTTTTTTTTCTTTTTGTTTCACTATTTCCTTTTCTTTTCCTTTCACTGACTTTTTACACTTGCGTTTATGGCTTCTGTTACTGATTCCGAAAAGGGATATGAAAGAAAATAGTTAAACCTCAAAAGGGTGAACAAAAGATAAAGTGTTTAGATAGTCGAATAAAATGCTTTTCGTCATTCCAATCTCTAAAACATGCCAAGTACAAACTAACATGCCAAGTGTAGACAATGATTAAAACAAATAAAATCATACATAGTATCTCTTAACTGCATCAGAATTGATGGTTGTTTCTACACACTTGCCTTCCACGTCCGTCAGATATAATGCCCTATTGGATAACACTCTTGACACGATGAATGGCCCTTGCCAATTTGATGCGAACTTTCCCTTTGCCTATGCCTGGTGAGGGAAGACACGCTTCAATACCAACTGACCCACTTCAAACTTTCTTGGGTGAACATTCTTGTTATATGCTATGGTCATTCTCTGTTGATACAATTGGTCGTGATATACTGTTGCTAATCTTTTCTCATCAATAAGAATCAATTGCTTTAGCCGGTTTTTGACCCATTCATCATCATCAATTTTTGCCTCAGCGATAATCCGAAGGGATGGGATTTCAATTTCAGCTGGTATTACTGCTTCTGTGCCATACACCAACAAATATGGAGTTGCCCCTACTGAAGTGTGAACAGTGGTGCGATAACCTAACAATGCAAATGGTAACTTCTCATGCCATTGCTTGGACTCTTCCACCATTTTTTGGAGTATATTCTTTATGTTTTTATTGGCTGCCTCAACTGCTCCATTCTCCTTTGGGCGGTATGGGGTGGAATTGTGATGCGTAATCTTAAAATTGTGACATACCTCTTTCATAATTCCAAGGTACTGCCTTGCTGCTGGTCATCGGTAGCTGAACCACAGCTTTCATAATGACAGGCTCTGAGCGAGCGCCTTCCACGACAACCACAAGCTTACTAGCCATCCCTGGTACAACCACTTTTGCATTCTCTTGTTTTACCATCCCGTCTTTCGGGGATTCCTTTTTGATTATAACAACAGGCTCACTACTTGCTGCGCTCAGCTTGAGCATTGACATCTCACTTGTCAAATTCTCACCCATCTTCCGATCACTGTCTCGGATCATCATGACAATTTGCGAAGGCTTTTTGGGCTTCTGTTCTTTGTGCACTATCTTGATCATATTTGTCTCTTGATGAGCAGACTGCGGTTTTTAATTAATGTTGGGTGCCTTTGGCGCTTGCACCTCAATCTCGTGGGAATCAATGAGTTCTTGAATAGCACACTTCAGATGCCAACATTTCTCCATGTCATGTCCCGAGGCACCAACTCACAACTAACAGAATAATCCATATTTCTTGGGGGAGGGTTTGGAAATTTTGCTTCAATTGGACTCAACATATCTAGCTGCCTCAACCTATGAAATATGCTGGTGTATGATTCTCCCAATAGAGTGAAAGTTTTCTTCTTCTGCATCCTCTCACTTTTCAAAGCTTGGTTGGCCCGAAAAGCTGGTCTCGGGGGTTGTTGGTAGGCTCTTAGAGGGTAGTTATTTTGTAGAGCTGCATAATTTTTTTTGTGGAGTTGGCGCACACCATTATGCATGGGCGGGAGGTTGGGTGTATGCTTGTGCATGATGGATGGAAAAATGGGGGTCAAAAGGTGGATAGTAGTGTTATGGTGGGATATACAGAGCGTGTGGGTAGATTTGGTGGTGAGGTCGGGGTTGGTTGTAATGGGATGGACCCCGGAGCCCGAACTAAGTTCCTGAATCAACTGTCGCTACCTCTTCCTTCTTCTTCTTTCCAGTCGCTCTTCCATTCCCACTTTGGATAGCCTGGGTGGTTGCTTTGATTGTAGAGTAACTCATGATCTTGTTGGATTTGAGTCCCTCTTCGACCATACTCCGCTTTTTTACTACCTCATTGAAGGATTTACCCACTGCCGATACCAGGTGACAAAAATATGTAGGCTCCAAAGCTTGCAAGAAATAGTCTACCATTTCACTTTCCTTCATTGGAGGGTCGACTCTTGCTGCCTGGTCCCTCCGACGGAAGCTACATTCTCTGAAGCTCTCATTGTGCTTCTTTTCCAGCTTCGTCAAAGACAAATGGTCTGGGATAATTTCAAGATTGTACTGAAAATGGCAAGCGAATGCTTGTGCTAGATCATCCCAAGTGTACCATCGAGCATGATCCTGTCAAGTGTACCGTTCCAACCCCGAGCCACTCAAACTTAGATTGAAGTATGCCATCAACAATTCATTCTTTTCCCCAACCCTTCTTATCTTGCTGCAGAAACCCCTTAAGTGTGCCGCCGGATCACCATGTCTATCATATAAGTCAGACTTGGGCATTTTGAAGCCTGGAGGCAATTTCACATCTGGGAATAAACAAAGGTCTTTGTATGCCACACTCACTTGTCCACCTAATCCTCGTATATCTCTGAATAATTTCTCTATACTTTTGACTATTTTTGAGCACCTCCTATTGCTCGGGGTTTTTGACTGGCTTTTCAGCCTCCACATGGACTTTAAAATGGGGAGCATAGGAGTAGGGTTCATGGGCTTTGTAAGCGGGTTCGGGTGGGTAATACTGGTTGTCATGAGCTTGACTAGATGATCTGTGGAGTGTGGGGTGAGGAGGTACCACATAAATGGGAGCAACTGGTGGAGAAGGGTGAGGAACAACTTTGGGTAGTGGAACTGGGGGT
This sequence comes from Nicotiana benthamiana, assembly GCA_034376525.1. Taxonomy (NCBI): domain Eukaryota; kingdom Viridiplantae; phylum Streptophyta; class Magnoliopsida; order Solanales; family Solanaceae; genus Nicotiana; species Nicotiana benthamiana. Next base: position 17,934,150 of record CM067341.1, on the reverse strand, counting down.
GCTTGAGAAGTCGTGCCCTGGTATTGTGGGTAGATGGGGAAGCTTGGGGGTGGATCAGTTGTAGGATGGTCATGTGACTGGGATAGCGGTGGGACGAAGGCCGGGTTAGCAGGATAAGCTGGTGGTGGCTTCCCTCTCACCAATGCCTGATACATTTCAGGCATCTGATGCTTCAGTTTGTACATCTCCTCTTTCATTGCATTAACATCTATCTCTTCCACCTCTTTCGAGGGATCAATTATACTTGCATCGGTTTCTTGATTAGCCATATTCAGCTTGCTTTTGGACCAAGTGTTATAAGAGTGGGTTTCCAGAATGCCGCATAAACTAACCACCTGTTTGAAATGGAAGAGACAACACCAAAAATTGTTAGTGGTTAGGCTTCAATACATAGGTAGTCACATATTCGGGGATGAATGCACCTAAGCAGTTACCTGTTTCTATTATGCATAATGAATCGGTCGCTTGCATCATCCCGACTTTTATCCTATGCCATTTTTCATTTCTCTCTTGTTTTTCTTGTCCTCTTCCCTTCTCTCTTACTCAACTTGTTTTTCCTACCCTTTTTATTTCCTTATTATCTCCTTTATTTTACTACTTTTTCTCTCATTTTCTCTTCCCCTTTTTCTTTCTTATTTTTTTATTTTGGTTATGGTCGAATACTATGGAGATTGCCTACTTATTATGACCCCACATGAATCAGACTGAGCGTAGTTCTGGCGAATAAATACAAAAAATATTTTGGAAATCTTTCTTCAATTTTCATAAAGTAAAGCACTTGATTACAACTACTAAAAGAAATCAACAAACTCCAACCCAACAATAGACTTTGACCTAAAATGAAAATAACTGACTTGAGAACCTACTACAAACTGAAATAAAATAAATACTGACTCTCAAATGGACCAACAGATTTGAAAATCATGAATACACTAAAGCCTCTAATGCTCCTAGGGCCTGCGGGACATCACTCTGTCTCGCTGCAGGCCTGTGTGCTAAATCCCCTTGGAGGTGGTGGAGGTCTTCCATCACTTGACGAACAAAGGTCATGGCGGTGGCAAAGAACATTGATCTTATCATATCTTCACAGTAGCTACACTTTACGGTGATGTAATCTGTGATCATCCGTACCCTCTATCTTATGGCACCATTTTCTTGCAACAATCACCCAATCTGCTAGGCCCTAGCCTCCAAAGTTTGTTCGGCTACATGATTTAATTCTTGGAATTGTTGCAAATCTCTCTCCAAATAGGCTATTGCTATGTACCAATGCTCTCTTTCAGCCTTGAAGTCCTTCGCTTGCTTGACCATTTTGTTTTTAACCATGATGACCCTCTTCTTCAACCCCACGACCTCGTTGTTATACCTTTATTTCAATTGTTCTATCATGCGTGCTCACTCCTCTATATTTTTGGCCAATTGTCTTCGGACTCTGGATAGCTCACCTTCTGCTTTGTTCAAATCAAAACTATATTCTTCTACTTTCTGTCTCAGATTGTCTATAAGATTTTCATCCTTCGCACTTCTGGCGGGATTCTCTACGGCTATTTTTATTTTCTGAATTTGATCTTGCAAAGCTTCGATTTCTTTGGCTAGTCTTTTCTTTTCCCCCTCGTCTGCCGCAGCTTGTAGACCATTCTCGAATTGAAGGTCTTTGACATGTTTTTCCAATTTCTTTCTTGTGGCCCTGTATTCGTTTTCCTTGGCTAACCAATTCCATTGTTCTTGTGATGCCTCAGCAAACTCCTGAAGATTTGGCCTCTTAGCCGGCCTTCCGAACTCTATTTCCTTCTTATACCAAGCAAGGTACCCTGATGCAACCTTGCATTTGGACATGTCCCGTACTCGAGTGTCCACCATCAAGTATTGACATTCGGTCCAAATTTTACGGACTGATACTTTGGAAAACTAACCATTGGGACCAATCTCGACTACATGGCGACTAATGTCTTCATCCCTGGGTATCATCTGGAACCTCCCTAACTGTCTTAGCACTTTCTATGGAGTATAAGGTTGGATACTCTGGAGACCTATTAGAAGGAAATGAGACCCGGTAGCTGGAAAATATATAATTTCATCAATGGGGAGCCACCCGAACGTCCACTATATTTGACCTGCACTTATGACACGGAGATATTATACCCATCTGTAACCCTTTTTGGTATCTTGGACACATTAAATCTGGTATAAAACTCTTCTATGCGGCTCTTTCCTGATGACCCATAACTCATGAATTGAGGTTGGCGGTACAAGTGTTCAACCATCCACATCTGTAGCAGAAATTGCATCCTTCGAAGAAATCTCACCTGGCTTTACGGGCTGTAAGGGCACGGAAAATTTTGAATAATACCATTGGTGCGAGGGTGCTTTTGGCTTGAGTGAGCACAGTACGGATAGCCCCTGCTATCTGTATATCAATATTTCCGCCCTTCTGTGGAAACACCAAAAGGCCTAAGAAGAATACCATAAATGTGAAACACCGGTACACTGGTGTTCCTCCCACTTGAGTCGGTTTCCCTTGCTACAAATTTTATTTTCTGGGTCATTAAACCCCTCTATATGCCCATATCTTTGGTATATACACTCTGGAGTACAAAAATATGCTGACAAGTCTAGATTTTGAACCCCTCTGCTTATTTTCAATGAGTCCAAAAATTTCTGCACAGCGACGGCCCTTGGAGCAATCAGATACTGATGTCTTAGAGGAATTTTGGGAACCCTGATATATCAGTTTATTTCTTCTAGGGTCGGAGTGAGTTCAAAGTCCTAAAAATGAAATACGTTGTGGTTCGGGTCCTAGAATGTAACCAATTCTTTAATAATGTCCCCTCTAGGATAAATTTTCAACAACCCGGTGAGTCCTCCCAAGTGTGTGTTAACCTTGTTTTGACCTGATTCACCTCAATCATTCCACCACATGTGTACCTATAAAGGTATATTGTTCATGACTGAGATTGGTAAATTTTGATTCATGCTCATTCCGCATATTTATTAGGGTGATTAAGCAAAAAATCATAATTTATTGGACTCAAAAACAAAATTTCATTTTTTCCGAATTTTCGTTTCAAAAATAAAATCCTGGCCTTGCAAATATGGCCTTTCAGCACTTCCGGGGGAAGGTTTAAAGGTTGCGCCTGTTACCGGCCAAAATTTAGAAAATAATCCAATGCGGTTGTTCTTGCGAAAATAGCCTTCCAGTGCCCTTTTTAGGGAACCTCGGCTAATTTTGACAAAAACTGCTTTATTTGTCAACCGCAAACAAAATTTGACTTTTTTGAAGTTATTTATGAAAAAAACAAGTTGGGCCGATGGGGGTTGCCTACGTATCTCACGCCCTGTGAGAATCAAACTACTGTAGTTCAGGCAATTTTACCCAACTTCTATTTTCTTCTTTTTTTTTTCGAAAATAACGATCCTTTTCTTTTTTATTTTTTTGAAAACATGCTTTTTTTGGTTTTTGTTTGTTTGTTTTTTTCTCTTTCAAAATTTTGGCAGCATGTCAGTACCAGGTTTTGAAATAGGTAATTCTCACCCCTCACATTTCCTCTCTTATTTTCTTCTTCATGTGTTTTTTTTATTTTTTTCTCTTTTGTGTCAAAAGCCGGTCGGCAGGCAAATTTAGCATAAATCCACAAGTAGCACGCAAAATGCGTCAGGTTGGTCCATTATTTGGGATGCACATGTCCTAGACGGGCCCAGCCCCTTTATTGAGTCCCCTAAGTCAGATGCATGATGCAAATATGCGTTCGTACTAGGGATCCGGCATAAAGTTAAGTTATTCTAGGTTCAAAACCTAGGTATGTGGTCTAGACTGTGTACCCGAGCGGACAACTCGAGTCGGGAGGGGGGGCTACGTACCGGGAACCGAAAGGCCATCCGGCTTTGTAACTTGTCCGAGCCTACCTCTTATTTGAAGGCATGACACTAACTGAATAGGGAGTCTCCACTAGCGAGCACATCCCCGAAGATGAGAAGAAGAGGGTTTCGCGATAGTTTTATATACAATTCAAATAATATTAAAGAGGTAAAACAATATTTAACATATTGGGAACAATTATGCAATAAAATCAGATAATAATAAAGCCAGATACAACAATTATTTTAAGCTTGAATTCTTGAACCCCGAACTAGAGATTCTGAGTTCGATCCCCAGCAGAGTCGCCAGAGCTGTCACACCTTCTTTTAACACTACTACCCCAACGAAGGGCGTAGGTAGGGAGTTTTTTCAATTAAAGGACAATTGAAATAGGATTTATTTATTTAAGAGATTTCAGAGTCGCCACTGGTATACCAAGTTACCGATTTAAATCCCGAATCAAGGATAATTTGACTCGGTTATACAGTCTGCGAGCCAGAAATCGGGGTAAGGAATTCTGTTAACCCGAGAGAAGGTGTTAGGCACTCCTATATTCCGTGGTTCTAGCACGGTCATTCAACTATTATATTCGGCTCGATTATCTGATTTTAAATCATTTTTGTACCTATGTGAAAAGTTTGATTTTCAAAACGCTTTTATTTAATTTTTTAAAAATATTGCAACATCGTTAAAATACGTCTCGAATCACGTCACATAAATGCACCCATAGTTTTTGACATATTTCAACATCGTTGGGATTTTGATTTGGGTCACATAAATGTGCACCCGAGTTTAGGAAGGTAGATTATTAAAATACGCGCCTAAAGCAACTACGCGCGTTTAAATTTATGAGGGCCATAAAAATTTAACTGAGTGGCATGCCTCAAGTTCTAAATATTATAAAGAAATAATTAAAGAGGTCCACACAATTTATGATTGTAATTGGCGAACTAAACACTTGAACAAAATCATGCAGTAAAAGAAAGAATCAAAATAGAAAATTTTCAAAATCTAATGTCCTAGCAGAAATTAGCAGAAGAAACAACACAAAAGAAAAGAGAAGAAAATTAAGCTAGTCAAAAATTGGAAACTAAACAGGACAGGGTTTTGAACTCATTGGAGAGGTCTTGTGGACAATTTGAACTTTTGATTATGTCCTCCAATAACACCAAATTTTGTTCTTAGTAGAACAATCAATTAACATTATTAGAAACCAGAATAAACCAAAGAAAGCCCACGCACAACTTTAGGGCTTTTAGGTCAGAGTTTCAATCTAATATTTGTGCATTTGCCTCGTGATTCGAGGGAAGCCATGCATGGATTTGGGAAGAGCAGGGAAACGCGGTCAAGTGGTGTTAATTTGGGACCGGTTGGTGGCGGCACTGCCGTACACGACGGAGGAGCTGGTATTTCAAACTAACATTCCAGGAGATGGGGTGGGATTTGAGGGAATTCGGGCATGGATTTAGAAAGAGAAGGGGAAGGCGGTCAAGTAATGTTAATTTGGCAGCGATTGGGGTTCCGCCGCCGGCAGCGGCAATTTTCGGCCGGCGGCGCACAACAGAGGACGGTGGCGTTAGTATTTCTGGTGAGAGGTTGGAGACAGTGTGTTTTGGGGGGTATGGGGTCATTTGGACATTAATATTCCAAATGAACCTGGCTTCAGGACCGTTAGATTAAAAAACCTCGACGGTCCTGATTGATTTGCTCAAAACGACGTTGTTTGGGTGTGGGGAGAGGCTGGAATGGTACATAGGTTGGGCTGGACCGGGTTTTTTGTGTGCTGGGCTGTTTTAAGTCAAAATGTACCTATTTATTTGTTAAAATTTCTTTTTTGTTTTGATTTTTTCCAGATTTCTTTTCTTCTTTTCTTTTCTTTTTTTCCAAATTACTAAAAATCCTAAGTTAATTATGAATCCTAAATTTCAATGCTAATTATCCTCTATAATTATTATCACAACTAATTAAAACGAAATTAAAAGAAAAATCACCCAAAATTGAAATCAAAAGAGCAAATTAAGCTATATTTTTATTTTTCTTTTTATAAAATGACTAAATTACTGAATAATTTTTAAAATGTGAAATTAACTCCTAACTATACATGCAACGTATTTTGTATTTTTTCCCTAATTAAACACAAAATCCGCAAAATTACAAACAAGTACAAGAAATTATTTTGGTTGAATTTATAGGAGTAATTCGTGTAGGAAAAAAATCACATGCTTCAGAGAAAGTTCCCTTACCTCACTGTTATTTTTTTTGTATGCCATTAGGACATGTCTTCCTTTTAAGTGTGCCGTGGGGGGGGGGGGGGGAGGGGGTGTGAGCATGTGATTTTTGCCTTGCATGAATTACTCCTACAGAATGCCCAAAATTAAAATTTTCCTTTTTAATTATTTCGTTTTTAGGAATTATTGCATAATTTTCTTGTTTGTTTGCATTTTCTGTACATGTTTAATTTTATTTAATGCATAAAAATTCAAAAATATGTTACATTTGTATTTAGGATCCAATTTCATATTTTTATCATAATTAGTTAATTAATGTTAGAAAAATGGAAGAAAATCATAAAAATAGTTCATTTTGCATTTTTAACTCTTTAATTTTGAAGTTTTATAGTTTTATCTAAATTTAGGACTTAGTTGCTTCTTGTAATTACGATAAAGAGCAATTAGTTTATTTTGGTAGATTAATTTAGATATTAGAATTAATTTAGGGTTTTATTTTAATTTTTAAAAGAAAAACATTTTGAAATGAAAAAAAAAAGAGAAAAGTTTTTTTTAAAAAGAAACCATTTTTGCGCCAATACCCGATTGAATACATGTCCAAACCCGTTTAATACCCGGCCCAGACCCATATTCAAACCCGATCCAGCACCCCCATCCAAATGACACTGTTTTATCCTCTTTCAATCTTGTCCATTGGATCTCACCAATCCAACGGTCTGAAACTGATGGATTTTTAATATATATATATATATATGTCCAAACAACCCCCTACGCCCAACAATCTCTCATAACCGTAGAGCCCCTAAAGAAATGATGCCTTAAACCGCCACCTGCCGCTCGCCGAAAATTCCCCACGGCTGCGGCAGGTGGCCAAATGCCACCAAAATTACACCACGGTTTCTCCTCCGTTTCCTAATCCCCACTCCATTCTTCCCAAATCCCCTTGTAATTGCTCAAATATCAGATAAAAAATCGAAACCCAAGCGCCGCCCTAGTTTCTCTGGTGGCGGCGCCACCCCCAAACCTCCACCAAGCTTCAACCACACAATCCCCATATCCTTGGAAACACAAATACACCATTAATTTCCTTCGAATCATCACCAAACGAAGTTAATTTCGGATCTAAAAAGGCAAAAGGCGAAAAAAATAAAATCTTCTAAAATTTTCAAGCTTTGATGACTGGTTAGGGTCGTAACTGCTGTTTCTTGTCGGTTCATAACAAGAACCCACGATGAATACCAATTGTGACTCGAAATCGGACTGTCGAAGTTCTGTTCAAGCCATTTTTTTTCCTATTATTAGGTATTTCAATTTTCTCTTCGCCATTGTTTGTTATTTCCAGTCCTTATCTCTTCTTGATCATCTCTCTTTTTTTTCTTGTTGTGTTTGTTTCTTCTGTCTTTGAATGTTTTCTGTTGCATCACGTTTAGTTTACAACATTTTGATTTTTTTCTTTTGGTAAAATAACTGTTAATTTTCTTATTTATCTTTCTCTTTCTTCAAATAATTTTGCATGCATCTTAGTTTTAGAATTATCTTTAGTTAGCACGTTTGTTTTTAGTCTTATTTTATTTTCGTGTTGTTTCACTTTGCTGGAGTTTCCAATTGTTCCTTTTGTTTGTTGTTGGATCATGGGTTTCAGGAGTTCTTTAGAAATCTGTTGGCCCGGTCAATTGATTGGCCTTCTTTTGGTTTAGAGCCAAAACTTTGGGTTTTTTCATAGGTTAAAAGCCCAAAGAAAAAGGGGGTTCAATCTGGGTGGAAAGCCCTTAGTTTAGGGCGGAACCTTGGGTCAACTTGACCCATGCCTGATTCATGAAAGTAAATAACTGGGGTTTTAATGGTAGTTTAGGAAAATAGTATAGGAAATCTTGTTATAATAGACTTAGGAAGCTTTCCAGAAGCTGAAAAATAGATTTGATTGGCAAGCAAGTCAATAGTTTAGGGATTAACTAGCAAAAATAAAAATTGAGAAAGGTCTAATAGGCAAAACTTAGCCTATTTCTGCTGTCCTAATAGCTTGCCTATAAAGGCATTACTAAGTGAAGCTCAAATTAGATTTTAGGAAAGGATTTTAGATATGTTTTCTAGAAAAGACTTGGAGAGCAGATTTTAAAGAGGTTTTCATCAGATTTTAGAAAACAATAGAGAAAATAGAGATAAAACTCTGAAAAATCAAAAAATATCTAGGAAATTTCAGAAAAACTACTGTTCCATTGGTCTTCTTCTGTGATTTCTGAAGCTTTTTACTTTTGAAAAAATCTTTGATTCTCTTTTGGGCTGAAAATGGATTAAATTGGGGTTTTTGAAAAGGCTGGTTCAAGTTTTCTAGTTGTGTACTATTCCATTGAGCTATTTGAGCTGGTTTCACTGTTGATTGTTGAACCTGGGCTATTTCTGCTACTGTTTTCTTTCTGATCCTTCATTTCTTCTCCTTTGCAAGGTATTCATTTGAAACTATCATGCAATTGAAGCCTGATTAAATCCATGTGAATATCCGGAAGTTTGAGTTGGAATTCAAATGGAAACTTTAAAATCTTGCTGTAGTTGCTGTTGATTTCCGCTGTCTTGTGTGATTAAAATTATGTAGTAATTTAGTTCTACGCCAAATGTTGATTTGCTTATTCATGGTAGGGATTTAAGGTGTTGATGGTTATTTAGAATAGGTATTTAATTTCAGAATGTTGGCATGATAATAATGTTTGAACTCTATTGTATGAATGGACTGATAGATATGTTGTATGGAAGATTGTATGAGAGTGTCAGTTTAATGTTCCTACGATTTGAAATCAAAGTTTGTTATAGTGAAGTATTGTTTAGGGCTTTGCTTTGTAATTTGAAAGGCATTGCAGTATTGTACTTAGTCGAAACTCATGTTTTAAATGGTCTGAGTGAGATCAAATTTCCTATGCTTGTCTGTAGGGTAGTTTTGAAAATTAAATACAAACATGCATCTCTATTGCTTTCTATCAGTGCATTTGATGATAGAAGTGTTTGGTGAGCTAATAGCTTATAGAGATTTTGGGGCTGGACATGACTAGATATTGAGTCCTGATTTCAAAATTCGATTATGCAAGTCCTTGGTTCATGAAATCTTAGACGTTTGGGCCATTATCAAGAGAAGCTAGCACAATTAATGCATTGGGCTTGTCAGCTAAGCCCAATAGCATGTATTGTTGTTGCTGAGCATTGCGTATGGGATATCTGATTCAAATGCATGCTAAAAATAAAATCTGAGCTTTAGTTTAACTGATTTGGGTATCAATTATTATGAATCATTTTTAAACTAGTTAATTCAATTTCAAATTCCTGCGAGTATCAATTGAATGACTTTCTTGATAGGCATGATAATTTGGAAGCTTGGAAACTGGGCCTAACAATGGCCTAGCCGAGGAATAATCATAGTTACACCCTTGGGCGCTATTTCTTCATCAGAAATTGGGTTTTAGTTTGAACCTTCAATTAATCTTGTTTAAATAGAAGTCCCGCAAAGTTCCTTTAGACAATGATTAGGCTGCTTTAAGTAGTTAGTGGAGGTAAGACATATTAGACAATACAAATAGCTTATGGCCATTCGCAATTTAGTTTAAATTTCCTTTTAAAATCAGAATTGAGGTGTGTCGCACCAAATAAAATCTCAAATACGTGTCCCTCATTTAATTATTTCTTTTAAAAATCCTTAAAACTCAAAACGTGCAATCTCACAAATTTTTCTTGGCCCTCCCAAAGTTAAAAATGCGTAGTTGCTTTAGATGCATTATTTTAATAATTTACGTTCCTAAAATCGGGTGCACATTTCATGTGACCCAAATCCAGATCTCACAATTTTAAATAAAATGTGTCTCGAACTGCGGGTGCATTTCATGTGGCGTGGTCCAAAGTCTCGTTTTATATCACGTTGAAATCTTCTAATTAATTAAAAGTAGTCAATAAGCTAAACATTACTATAGGCTAAAACATGTATTAAAATCAGATATTAGGCCAATTATGATAGTTTAAGCGACCATGAAATCCGGGGGTGCCTAACACCTTCCCTCGGGTTAAAATAATTCCTTATTCAGAATTTCTAGTTCACAGACTTCAAAAGAAAAGTCGAATTTTCCTCGATTTGGGATTTAAAATAAACCGGTGACTTGAGACACCAGAAAATAAACCTATCCCAAGTGGTGACTCTGAACAAAATTGAATAAATAATCCCATTTCGAATAATGTCACTTAAGTTATAAAAACTCCATTATACTAGCCTTCAGGGTGTGTAAAAAAGGAGGTGTGACTGCTCTGGTGACTCTGCTGGGGATCCAAACCCAGAACTTTGGTTCAGGGTTTAAGAATTCGAGCTTAGAATAACTATTGTGATTGACTTTTTCTCTACATGTTTGAGCATAATGTGCTAAATGTTTTACCACTTTAATATTGTGTAAACTGTATATAAACTGCTATGAAACCCTTCTTCTCTCTGAGTCTTCTAAATCATCTGGGAAGTGTGCACTTCGTGTAACTTCTTTTCTGATAGAGTTTTATCCCAAATTTTAGAATGAGGTTTGGACAAGTTGCAAAGCCGGTGAAGTTTCTATATTCCCGGTACGCTACCCTACCCTCGACTCGAACTATCCGCTCGAGTAAGCCAGGTCTAGAACAATAAACTAGGTTTTAAACCTAGTATAACAGAATCTCATGAGGATCCCTAGTAGGAACGTTGTTTGCATCACGTGCATTTGACTTAGGAGACTGAACACAGGGGTTGGATATGTCTAGGACAGTGTACCCGAAATGAAAAGACCATCCTAATGCATCCTACTTGCTACTTGTGTAAGCCAGGTCTGGAATTTTCTTCACTGATACCGTGTCATAAACCCGACATACCCAAGGCCCATTGTCGTCATCAGCCTCATAGAATGGCATAATAGCATCGCTGTGAGCATACAGATTGTCCTTGCCATGCACGCTTTAGCGGTATGGATCCAGGGTCGCCCCAACAATAGATTGTAAGAGACGACCACATCTAACACCTAGAATTCCATGGTAAAGTCAACTGGTCTGATTGTCAGCTCGATCTCTATGTCACCGACCTAATATTTCCCTCCACCATCGAACCCTTGCAGACAAATATTGTTATTGTGAATGCTTTAATCATCCACCTTCAGTGTTTAAGGTAGAAAGAGGAAAAATATTCACAATTGAACAATTGTCGACTAATACTCAAGTAACCACAGAATCTTCACACTTCACCATTAGATAAAGGGCCCTATTGTGCTCAGTACCCTCTATGGGCAATTCATCATCAGAAAAAGTGACTCTATTTACCTCAAAAATCTTGTTGGCTATCTTTTCCAAGTGATTGACTAAGATTTTGTTAGGAACGTGGGCCTCATTCAGGATCCTCATTAGTGCCCGACAATGCTCATCTGAATGAATAAACAATGATAACAGTGACATTTGAGCATGCGTCTTCCTAATTGTTCCACAATAAAATAGTCTTGCACTTTCATTTTTTCAGAAACTCTTCATAATTCCAAGGGACGGCCCTGCTATTGACTATTGGTAACAGAGTTACATGTTTGATAATAATGGGCTCTGTGCGAGAACCTTCCATAACCACAACATGCTTGCTTTCCACTCCCGATACTACCACTTTTGCATTTTCTTATTTCACTATCCCACCTCCCGGGGATCCCTTCTTTACTACGCCAAAAGACTCACTGCTTTTTTCACTCAACTTAAGCATCAACATCTCGCTTGTTAGTTTTTCAACTAGCTTCAGGTTACTAGCTCAGATCATCATGACAGTTTGCAAAGGCTTTTTGGGCTCTCCCTCTTTGTGCACTATCTCAATCATGTTCGTTTCGTGATGGGCAGGCAGCGGATTTTGGTTAATATTGGGTTCTTCCGGAGCTTGCACCTCAATCCTATGCAAATCAATGAGCTCTTGGATAGCGTTCTTCATATGCTAACATTTCTCTGTGTTGTGCCCTAGGACACCAGAACAATACTCACAACTGATAGAGTAATCAAGATTTCTCGGGGGAGGATTCGAAAACTTTTCTTCAATCAGCCTCAACATATCTAACTGTCTTAACCTGTGTAATAAGCTGGTATAGGATTCTCCCAATGGAGTGAAAGTTTTCTTTTTCTGCAATCTCTTATTCTTAAAAGCTTGGTTGGCACGGAAAGCTGGTCTTGGGAGGTTCTGGTAGGCTTTTGGAGGTGGATATGCATTCTGTGGAGCTAGGTAATTATTTTGTAGGGTCGATGCACACCATTGTGCATGGGAAGGAGGTTGAGTATATGTTTGTGCGTGATGGATGGAAAAATAAGGGTCAGGGGGTAGTCAGTAGTGTTGTAATGAGTTATATGGAGTGTGGGGATAGGTTTGGTGGTGGGGTCAAGGCTGGTTGTAATGTGGTGAACCCCGGGGCCCAAACCAAGTTCCTGAGTCAATTGTTGCTACTTTCTCCTTCTCCTTCTTTCTGATCACTCCCCGGTCCCGCTTTAGATGACCTGGGTGGCTGCTTTGATTGCTGAATAACTCATAATCTTACTAATTTGAGCCCCTCCTCTACCATGATCCCCATTTTTACTACCTAATTAAAGGACTTGCCCACTGCCGATACCAGGTGACCAAAATAAGTAGGCTCCAAGGTTTGCAAGAAATAATCTACCATTTCACTTTCCTTTATTGGTGGTCGGCCCTCGCCGCATGTTCCCTCCAACATAAGCCATACTCTCTAAAGCTCTCATTGTGCTTCTTCTCGAGTTTTGTCAAGGATAAATGATCTGGAATAATATCAAGATTGTACTGAAAATGGCAAGCGAATGCTTAGGCTAGATCATCCCATGTGCACCACCAACCATGATCCTGTCGGGTGTACCATTCCAAAGCTGAGCCACTTATACTTTGACTGAAGTACGCCATCAGTAATTCATCTCTCCTGCCTGCTCCTCTTATCTTGCTATAAAACCCCCTCAGGTGTGCCACTGGGTCACCATGCCCGTCGTACAAATCGAACTTGGGCTTCTTAAAGCCTGCTAGCAATTGTATATTTGGTAACAAACACAGGTCTTTGTATGCCACACTTACTTGTCTACCCAGCCCCCGCATATCTCTGAAGGATTGCTCTAGGCTTTTGACTTTTCTAAGCATCTCCTCTTGCTCGGGATTTTTGGCAGGTTTATCAGCCTCTATAGGGAGCTCAAAACGAGGAGTGTATGAATAGGGTTCCGGAGCTTTGAAGGTGGGATCTAAGGTGTAATACTAGTTATCATGGGTTTGGAACAAAAGTTCACTAGAGGATCTGTGGAATGTAGCGGGTGGAGGTGCCGCAAAGATAGGAGCAACTGGTGGAGGAGGGTGTGGAACAGCTTTGGGTGGTAGAGCTGGGGATGTCTGGGAAGTTGTGCCCTAGTATTATTGGTAGATGGGGAAGCTTGGGGGTGGATCAAAGGCAGGGTGATCATGTGACTGGGCTAATGGTGGGATGAAGGCCGGGTTGGCGAGATAAGCTGGCCGTGGTTGCCCTTTTACCCACGTTTGATACATTTCAGCCATCTGTTGCTTCAATTTATACACCTCTTCTTTAATTGCATTGACATCCAACTTTCCACCTCTCTGGAGGATTGATATTTGCGCCAGGCTCTTGATTGGCCATAATTATCTTGTTTTCGGAGCGAGTGTTGTAGGGGTGGGTTGCAAGAATACCGCAAAACTAACCACATGTCTATATTAGATAAACAACATCGAGACTTGTTAGTGGTTAGGTTCTAACAAATAGGCAACCACATGTTCGGGGATGCATTCACCTAAACAGTTATCGATTTCTATTATGTGCTAGATCATTGCTTGCATCATCCCGGCTTTTGCCCTATACAGATCCCTTTTTTCCTTTTTCTCTCTTGCTTTCTTCTTCTTTTTTTCTTTTATTCAGCTTATTTTGCCTGCTTTCTCTTTGCTTTATTATTCTCTCCCTTATTTTGCCGTTGTTTCTTTCTCACGGTTTCTATTTTTCCCTCTCTTTTCTTCTCTCTCTTTCCCTTATTTTGTTATGGTTAAATCCTATAGACATTGCCTATGTATCATGACCCCGCATAAATTATACTGAGCATAGTTTTGGCAGATAAGTATAGAAACAAAATATTTTGGGAATTTCAATTCTCATAAAGTAAAATATTTTTTATTACAACTACCAAACTAACGGACCTCCGACTCAAAACAAGACCAACAAACTTTGACAGAAAAGGGAAAACAATAGACTCAACAAACAACTACAGACTCAAATAAAAGAAAATACAGATTCTAGTGACAATCACAAATACATTAATGCCTCTAATGCTCCTGGGACCTACGGGACATCATTCGGTCTCGCCACAGGTCGACATGCTAAATCCCCTTGGAGGTGATGGAGGTCTTCCATCACTTGAAGAACAAAGGTCATTGCGATGGAAAAAAACATGGATCTCGTCATATCTTCACAGCTACCACACTTTACTGTGATGTAATCAGTGATCCTGCGAATCCTATCTCTTATGACACCCTTTTCTTACAACAATCGCCCAATCTACTGAGCCCTGGCTTCTAAAGTTTGTTCGGCTACCCGATTCAATTCTTGAAGTTGATACAGATCTCTTTCTAGGTGTGCTATTTTTGTGTAACAATGCTTTCTTTCAGCCTTGAAGTCCTTTGCCCGCTTAACCATTTTGTTTTCAACAATGATGACCCGTCGTACCTTTATTTCAACTGTTCAATCCTGCGTGCTCGTTCTTCTGCATTTTTGGCCAATTGCTTTTGGGCCCTGGCTAGCTCACCCTCTAGTTTGTTCAAGTCAAAACCATATTCTCCTACTTTTCGCCTCAGGTTTTCTTTGACCTTCTCATCTTTCGCACTTCTCGTGGAATTTTCTATGGCTATTTTCATTTTCTGAATTTGGGCTCGCAAAGCTTCATTTCTTTGGCTAGTCTTTTCTTTTCACCCTCGTCCGCTGCGGCTTGCAAACCATTCTCGAATTGAAGGTCTTTGAGTTTTTTTTTCTAGCTTCCTTATTGTGGCCCGGTATTCATTTTTTTTGGCTAACCAGTCCCACTATTCTTATGATGCCTCAGCAAATTCCTGAAGATGGGATTTTTTGGCCGGCCCTGCAAACTCCACTTCCCTTTTATACCAAGAAAGACACCCCGGTGCAACTTCACCTTTAGACAGGTCACGTACTTTTGTGTTTGCCGTCAAGTAATATTATTCGTTCGAAATTTGGCGGACTGCTGCTTCATGAAACTGACCATTGGCACCAATCCGACCACATGGTGACTAATGTCTTCATCCCTTGGAACCATTTGGGATCTCCCTAACTGTCTCAGCACCTGGTATGAGGCATAAAGTTGGAAGCTTCTGAGACCCATCAAAGGGAAATGAGGCCTGAAACTGGCATATATATAATTTCATCGATGGGGAGCCACCTAAATGTCCACTCTATTTTACTTGCACCTATGGCACAAAGATATGATGCCCAGTCTGTGGCACCTATGGTAATCTAAGCCCATCAACTCTGGTATAAATTCCTCTATGTAGTTTTTCCGATGACCCATAACTCATGAATTGGGGATGATGGCACAGGTGTTCAATCATCCACATCTATAACAACAAGTTGCATCCTTCAAAGAAGTCTCCTCCGACTTTACAGGCTGTGAGGGTACATAAGATTTCAGATAATATCATGGGTGACAAGTGCTGACAACCTCTGCTATCCGTATATCATTACTCACATCTTTCCGGGGAAGCACCAAGAGGCCCATGAAGAATACCATAAATTTAAAACACATGTGTTCTTCCTATTTGAGTTAGTTTCCCTTGCTAAAATTTATTTTCTAGGTCGTTAAACCCCCTTATGTATCCTTACCCTCTTGTATAAAAATTGTGGAGTGCAAAAACCGGCTGACAGATCTGGTTTGTGAACACCCTACTTATCTTTAGTGAATCTAAGAATTTGTGTACGACGATGGCCCTTGGCACAATCAAGTACATGTGTCTCAAAGGAATTTTGGGCCCCCCAATATATCCAGCTATTTCTTCCAAAGTTGGGGTGAGTTCGAAGTTTGAGAAATGAAATACGGTGTGCGCCGTGTCCCAAAATTTAACCAACGCCTTTATGATGTCCCCCCAGGATTAATTTTCAATTACCCGGTGAGACCTCCCAAGTTTGAATTGACCGTGTCTTGCCCTGATTCACCTAGATCATCCACCACATATGCAGCTCCAAAAGGATCTTGTTCATGACTGTTATTGGAAAATTTAGATTTGTTCTCATTCTGCACATTTATTAGGGTGTTTAAGCAAAAAAATCATGATTTATTTGACTCAAAACCAAACAAAGCTTGAGATTTTCATTTCAAGAGTACAAGTCTGGCTTTGCAAATACGACCTTTTAGCACTTACGAGGGAAGATTTTAAGGATGTGCTTGCTACCGACCCAAAAATTTGAAAAAGAAACCAAAGGCGGCTGTTCTTACAAAAGCAGCCTTCCGGCGTCCTTTGGGGATATTCGGCTAATTTTGACAAGAATGGCAATGCCTTATTTATTTATCACAAAACAATTTGGTTCTTTTAGAGGCTATTTTTGTAAAATAGAGTTGGGCCCGATTGGGGTTGCCTACGAATCTAACACCTTGTGAGAATAAAATCGGCGTAGTTCGGGCAATTTTGACAAGACAAAAACCAATTTTTTCTTGAAAACAGTAACAAAATGCTTTCCCTTTTTTTCAAAAATTTTGGTATCATTTCAGTATCTATTTCGGACATTGGTTTTCGGAACATGTAACTATTTCCCTTATCCCTCACACTACTATTTTCTTTGCCAAATTCTCTTTTCTTTTCAAAAGTCGGTCAGCATGCAAATCTGAAATAAATGCACAAGTAGCACGCAAGATGCATCAAGATGGTATGTTATTTTGGGTACACCTGTCCTAAACGGACCCAACCCCTGTGTTGAGTCTCCTAAGTCAAATGCATGATACAAATAAGCGTTCCTACCAGGGATCCGGCATGAAGTTAAGCTATTGTAGATTCACAACCAAGGTATATATTCTAGACTTATGTACCCGATCGGACAACTCGAGTCGAGGAGGGGGCTACGTACCGGGAACCAAAGGCCATCCAGCTTAGTAACTTGTCCGAGCCTCTTTCTTATTTCAAGATATGACGCTAATAGAATATGGAGTCTGGACTAGCGAGAACATCCCCTAAAGATGAGAAGAGAAGGGTTTCGTAGCAGTTTATATATACAGTTCAGATAATATCAAAGCTGTAAAAAGCAACATTTAGCATATTAGGCCCAAACATGTAATAAATTAGATAATAAATAAAACCAAATACAATAATTATTCTAAGCTCGAATTTTTGAACCCTGAACTAGAGATTCTGGGTTCGATCCCCAGCGAAGTTGCCATAGCTGTCACACCTCCTTTTTTTCACTAAATCCCATGAAAGGCGTAGATAGGGAGTTTTTCCAATTAAAGGACAATCGAAACGGGATTTATTTATTTAAGAACCAGAGTCTCCACTTGGAATAATAAATGGTGTCCCAAGTCACCGGTTTAAAATTCCGAATCGAGGAAGATTTGACTCTAGATTATAGTCTGCAAACCAAAAAATCCGGGTAAGGAATTATGTTAACCCGAGAGAAGGTGTTAGGCATTCCTGAGTTCCGGGGTTCTAGCACGGTCGCTCAACTATTATATTTGGCTTAGTTATCTGATTTTAATACATTTTAAACCCATGTGAATTCTTTAGCTTTGACCGCTTTTATTCGATTTTAGAAATACTGCAATGTTGTTAGAACACGTCGTGAACCACGTCACACTAATGCACCCGCAGTCTTCGATATATTTTAACATTGTTGGAATTTAAATTTTAGTCACATAAATGCACACCCGAGTTTAGGAAGGTAAAATATTTAACTAAGGAGCCTAAAGCAATTATGCATTTTTAAATTTGCGAGGGCCATGGAATTTTGCTAAATGGAACAAATCAGATTTTAAGTTTAAGTTGAAACTAATTAAAAATCGGACTACGCAATTGAAATTTTGTTTGGCGGGGTGCCCTAAATCCTATTTTTAAAAGGTTATTCAAACTAAAACTCGGAGGGCTATTATTATTTTTCTAATATGGCTTGCCCCAATTCATTATAAGGAAACTAGTTGAAGGAAAAGCATTGACGGGGACTAATTACGAAAAAATTGAGTCTATTTGTCAGCTGATCCTACGTCAAATGACTAAGTGTTAAACGATAATTGTTCCAACAAAATGAGTATTTTATGATTTAGCAAAATTTGACAAATTCAAGTCTAGGAAGTACACAAGTCTTTCACGAATGCCTTCTGAGACTTGGCCTGGGAGGAGCCCATTTTAAAATGGACGAGAAGATCCAAAATAGGTGACAGTCTGCCAAGTTTTTCGTGAGCTTCTTCCATTGGGCCGATGTGAGGTCCAATTCTATGCAACCCCACATCCGCTCGACCAAATAATACTAATCAATTGAAAACTATAGAAACACAAGGAATTAAACTAATGAAGTTATTTATGAACCTCACTAATTAAACAAACTCAACAATTTCTATCACCTAGTAATCCAAAAATATCACCATCCTGAGACAACTCAAAATTCAATTAGGAAATGGTTTGAAAATTTATTGGCGCATAAACAATATCTAGCATGCCTTCCATACAAATCTTTTCATACCAACAATGAATGTGCTGACTAAATGCCATTTTGTTCAATTTCATTATTCAACATGGACCATTACTAATTTTGAACCCATGCATGAAGTGATAAATTATTAATTGAACATGACCAAATGAGACCTAAGACAAGGCTTAATAGTTCCAAATAAGGCAAGCATCAGGACCATTCCTGCCTTTGCTCTTGTGACCCAAACACAGCAGTAGGCATTATTAATTGAAAATCAACACAACACTACCCTTTAGTCCATAGATTGGTCCCTAGTGCTGTCCATATCTCAATGTCAATGAAAGCTTTATAACAGAAAATGAATATTGTAGCTTGAAACAGAGATAACTTGCGAGCATTATAAGTTATGACACCATCCAAACAAACAAACTTCAGCTAGCTTACAAACCCAGACTTCCTAAATTATGATACCATTCCATCTTATAAGTGAGATTCTAACTAGAAATATAAATGAATAAACAAAACATGTAAAGAAGGCATAATCTACATAGCAATCACAAGATCTTTGAAGGACAAAAGCTGAATCTCAACATTTATCAATACTCTTCCTTGTTGAACATATATTTGTACTTCACATTTTATTTAAGATGCAAGAAGTCCCTGCATATTGAAAGAACAATTACAAGGATAAGGAAGTAGGCAGCAGCAGTAGTAGTCAATGATCCAAAGGAGAGATAACAAGAGGAAACAAACTTTAGAACCAAGCTTTAAACCCTCCTCGACCAGAGACCCTTTTTTTACCATTATCCTTAAACCATTTTATCTTTATTTAGATTCAAATTTGTTCTTAGAATATGGAAAATTAAGGAATCCACAAAGAAGACCCAATGTAACAGTATTTCTACTGATGTTTAGCCACTATGGTTTTCTTGTATTTCCTCTCACTCCAATCCTCCTTTAGCCTAAGTTTTTAATGCTTCTATAGGCCAACCATTAGGGCAAACTTCATATTTTTATTTTATCTCTTTAGTCCCTGATTTTATGACTTGTTAGCCAAGTCATAGTATGAAAATCACAAACCCCTGCTAGAAGCTTCTAAGTCTGCTATCTGAAGATCCTTTACTCCAAAACTCACAAATTACCCTCTCAAACCTTAATAATTACTATCCCTGAACTAATAGATGGGTATTGAGACTAGAATAACCGGGTCACCTTTGAATTGGGTCATGAATAACTCAAAAAAAATCCCAACTCTGAATCTATACTGGTATTCCCCATCCCCCTTTTGTTCTAAACCCCATCAAAACTTAATAAAATAACCCTAATTTTTCTTTGTTGATTTATTAACTGGATTCGAAACTAATCGATTACATTTAAAATTTCTAATTAGTAAAATCAAGAACAAGTGAAAATGTAGTCCTAGCATTAACATGCAACAACATAGTCGGGTGGCTAAATAGATAAAAAAGTAAAGAAAACTAGGAGAAGAGATGAAAGCAAACACATAAACCAAAAGAGAAAAGAACACTTACTGAAATTTAGAAGCAAGCAAACGTGTTCTGGACCTTGTTATTCTGATTTGCGGTTAATTATTATTTTAATCATGTGTTCTTAACAAGAACACACGAATAACATCACAATATAACCAATCTCTTTATCAAGACTCGTACCCAGGATTTTTCCAAAATCAGGGCTCCCTTTGATTCAATATTCGACAAGTTCTGGCAATTTTTGAGACAATCTGAACGAGGATTTGGAATGAGGGAGGGGAGGAGATGAGTTGATGTTAATTTGGGTGGAAAAGGGGGTAGCGCCGCTGGCCGTAGCGGAGGATTCAAGGTGCGGCCTAGGGTTTGGGGATTTTGACGAGCTCCGGTAGGATTTGAGGGTAGTGGATGGTGGCATGGGTATGAGGGGAGGAGGTAAATCTCTGGTGAAAATATGGTGGTCATCAGAGACCTACCGCAGCCATGGGGCGATTTCCGTCGGCGGACGGTGGCATTACAGGGGGTTGTCTGGATGTTACATTCCTTGTTTTCTACGTGAGAGTACGTCGTAAACCAATTGATGTAAGCTCAGAAATGAGATCATTTTTAAAAGTACATAATTTAAGTTTCATCTTGTTATCTTGGAGGTTACAAATCTATAAGATCATGAATAACAAGTACCAAAAGGGTTTGAAAGCTTAGACGCTAAACAAACAGAAGAAAATAAGTTTCCTTGAAAGTCGACAAATTTGGAATGTTATTAACATGTACTTTAGGGTGAGACTAGGATTCTTAACATGCTAATGAGGTTATTCTATGAGTTATATTAGTCGTATGATATTCATTTTCTACATTTTGAAGGCAAGAAAGTTGTGGAACAAGAGTTGGCAAAGGTCATCACAAGTTACATTCATAAATTTTCTGAAATTTAACCAAATGTAGAATCACTTTCCTCTCAATATTCTTGGAATAAAGGGATTATATATATACCAATTTGAATATATATGAGTCTATTTTCCAACGCATTAAATCGTTCATCTATACAATATTGTAGTAGAGAGATATTTGAGTTTTCGCGAGACTGCGCAAGCAGCTCCCAATGGGACCCATATAGACGGTGGTTGAGCCACTTCAATTTATAAACGATTTGGATGCCTATTTTTACTCATTTTTCAACTCACCCTCATCTACATACTTCTCCAAACCCTTCTAAACAGGTTCCACAAGGGTTTGAAGTGATTCCAAAGTGATTACACCATATTTCAACATCAAACCTAGTCCTAGTGAAGAACAACACCTCTTTGAGGTTGTGTTGTCATTGAGGATTGTTGTGGGCTATATTTGGATGAATTCCAAGTTGTTTCTGCGGTCTAAGGTGAGTCTAATAGCCTAATAATTGTGCTTAAGCTTGCTTGTATGTTGGTTAAGTTGTTGGGGTTATAAAGTACACGATAATACTTGGATTAGCTTAAGTCACTTCTATGGTGTTGTATTGCCATTGAGGGTTATTATAAGCTGAATATAACTTGGATTTCGACTTGAAGTTACTGTAGGACGTTGGTATATTGTGTTCTTTCATGTGCCTAAGGTTATATTGATGTTGATTAAGTTAAATGGATGGAGTAGACAAGAACTAGTGAATAAAGTACTAATCGAAGATAGTTAGAGTTGTAGATTGTTTCCTTTGTTATAAATATATGGTATAAGGATGGAATCATTGATGAATGAATTCACTATCATGTTAATGATACTTTTAAGTTAACATAAGAAGTATGTAAGGGGTAGATTGGTTATACGGATTCCAATTAAAGCTTGTCGCTCGTCGTGAAGTAGTTGTGACTTATTGTTGTTATGTGATGTCTTGTTATTGACATTCATACATTGATGGATTTTTCTAGTTGTTATTGTTGGTATATGGTATTGGTGGAGGCCCTTGTTACAAAGGAGATGCTGCCCAAATTTAAGTAAAATGAGCTACTTGCTTAAGTTATAGACTTGTCCTTTGATCAACACTCATTTTGAATCTCCTTATGATAATAGATCGAGTTGACTTGTTTGAAGAGTCACTTTGAAGGAACTAAGGACTAAACATGTTTAAGTTATGCTAAGCTAAGTTCCATCCTTTCTTTTAGCATGAATTCTGGGAAATTACTAAGATGTCAAATGTGATATTTTACTATTCTATTGCTAGAAAGACCTTCTGCGGAAGGCATTGGGATTATAGCTGAAGTATTTTCATAATGCTATTAGGTTGATGTCCCACTCATTCAGTTAAATAGGGTATTCGACATCTATATATGTCACATTGTCGATTTTCTTAACTATATGTCTATATATATGAATTCTTATTCGTCTTTGGGTTGTGTAACTAAAATAAATAATAATAAAATAAATAAAGGCATTTAGTATTTGCGATCAGTCTTTCTTCCTTGTTAAAGTGTATTTTAAAATCTTTGAAGTGACACGTCGATTTCCAGTAATCTCAAATATAATTTTTATTTAAACTACTAAAACACTTGATTTTCTTTTGAAATACTTTCTTTTATTAAATATCAAGAAATCAGGTATACGGACTAACTGAAGCACCTTGAGCTTTTTATGAACATCTTCAGAGTTAAGTTATCTTTCTAAAAGTCGAGTTAAGTTTTCAAGCTTATTCAAAAGAAAAGAAAGATATGAGGTTCCACAAGGCAATTGTATGCAATACGGAGGTGATTATGAGATCATGAGAATTAGGGTACCTATGAGCCAAGATTGGCTAAGTTCTTATTTTGTGCATTCAAAGTTCATATCATACATGGCATAGTATGCATGGACTTCGAGCTATAATCGAAGGTAAGGGGCCTATTTGCCCGAAAAACTATATATCGTATAGATGGACACGAGTTGGCAATATGATACCGGTTAGCTACCGGAAGAGACCACCACTGCTAGCATTTGGTTGGGTATGTCATGCATTTGCATCAATATATATATATATATATATATATATATATATATATATATATATATATATGTATTCATGACATACGATTACACGAGCATACCATGCATATTTGTTTACTATAAGGTCGGATGTCCTCCAAGGAGGCTATCAGAGTTTCAGTGTCAGGAGGTATCTCTATTATTTGTTTACATCACCTATGTGTGATTCTACTTTCTACCTTACATACCAGTACATTTTCATTCGTACTGATGTCCCGTTGCCGGGGAACACTGCATTTTTGTTTCGTGCGTGCAGGTCCAGGTAGGGACTCTGATCGACCCCTCTGCTTGGATTCAAGGTTCAGCTGTGAGTTGGTAAGCTCCACCTCTTCCTGGAGCTTTCATAGGATGGTTACTTTTGTTGTACAGTTTCAGTATAATCGGGGCCTTGTCTCGACAATGCTTATGACACTCTTAGAGGCTATTGTGGACATAGTATTCTGGGTTCTTTTTGCAGCTTCCACTCTGTAGCCCATAGGCTTGGTATGTACATATATGTATGTAGGCATGTATGTCTCCAATCGCGGCCTCGTCGTCCAGCTAGTACTTTATTATTTTGACTCGTCTACTTTTGGTTATATGGCTTATTGTTATTCAGGTCATAACCTTAATGGTCAAGGCTTAGTATTTCAGATGTTGTGTTGCCCGAGCTATTGGGCCCCCAGTTTAGTTAGCAAGTATGTTTAGTGGCTAACTCAGTCAAATATAGTATCGAGGGCCAGTCGTGCCTCTCCTAGTTTGGGGCGTGACAAACTTGGTATCAGTGCAGGTCATATCCCAAGGAGTCCACAAGCCATGTCTAGTAGAGTCTTGTTTATGGGTGTGTAGTGCACCACACTTATAAGCAGGAGGCTACAGGGCATTTAGGATTGTCACTCTTTCTTCTTACTCTATATCGTGTGGTAGAGCTCAGTTATAAGAACTCAATTTCCTAAACTCTATCTTATTCATGATACAATGATGCCTATATCCAGAAAGACAGTTGGTAAGAGATTGAATGTGGACGTAGAAGAGTTTATCAGAGGAACTCGATTTTGCATCATGCTTATAATTTGTAAATGTTAGGTCTTCAGCAAATCATGTGTATACTGAGATATGTGAGCCTTCAGTTGACTGTAGACTTTGTCATCCTGTCATACCAGTTGTCACACCTTACTCATAATATTTTAGTTACTCTCTTCTTATTCTCCGACTAATACTTCTATCTATCACGTTATTCTAAAAACTTCAACAAAACATTCAGTTTTAGCTCCTCTTGCTTCATCTCACTGGCTCCTCGGGATGCCTAAAGTTCTCTCTCTCTCTCTCTCTATCTCTCTCTCTCTCTCTCTCTCTCTAGGGCGGGAGTCATACTAAGGTAAATATTTTATCCCTTTTTGGATTCGGCCGCCTATCTTCGGAAATTGCTCAATCTTCTAGTATTCATATATGATTGTACTATTCTAGAGATCACCATCTAGGTGCCTTACAAGGAGATCTATTATCTTTGCAGTACCCTTCGAAAATGGTAGCTAACGATAACAATCCATCCACAAATTTTTGTTACTCTAACCCCAGCTTGATCCTGGTATTACATCATTCTCTTAAACTATATTTTTCAGTTCCCATAGGAAATAATTGAGGTGGGTGTGGTCAATTGTATAAAAGTTTGTTACTGGTGGAAATAACTCAGAATGCTTATATTTCTCTACCTGAATTGCAAATACTGATAATCTTCATTGTCTAGGTACCTCATACTTCTTCTTTTTTTTTTTATGTTATTTCTTTCACTTATTGAAACTTATATCCACCTCCTAATTCTCTCGTTGCTCTTTACCATATGGGTGGATAGATATTCATGCCTTGGGGATCCTTATCAAGAGGCTCACATATCTCAGTATACACATGATTTGCTGAAGACCTAACAAATACGAATTATAAGCATGATGCAAAATCGAGTTCCTCTGATAAGCTCTTCCACGTCCACATTCAATCTCTTACCAACTGTCTTTCTGGATATAGGCATCATTGTATCATGAATAAGATAGAGTTTAGGAAATTTAGTTCTTATAACTGAGCTCTACAACACGATATAGAGTAAGAAGAAAGAGTGACAATCTTAAATGCCTCCTGCTTATAAGTGTGGTGCACTACACACCCATAAACAAGACTCTACTAGACACGGCTTGTGGACTCCCTGGGATACGACCTACTCTGATACAAAGTTTATCACGCCCCAAACTAGGATAGGCACGACTGGCCCTCGATATTGCATTTGACCGAGTTAGCCACTAAACATACTAGCTAACTAAACTGGGGGCTCAATAGCTCGGGCAACACAACATCTGAAATACTAAGCCTGGACCATTAAGGTCATGACCTGAATAACAATAAGCCATATAACCAAAAGTAGACGAGTCAAAATAATAAAGTACTAGCTGGCCGACGAGGCCGCGATTGGAGACATACATGCCTACATACATATATGTACATACCAATCCTATGGGCTGCAGAGTGGAAGCTGCAAAACGAACCCAGAATACTATGTCCACAATAGCCTCGAAGAGTGTCATAAGAATTGTCGAGACAAGGCCCCGATTATACTAAAACTGTACAACAAAAGAAACTATCCTATATAAGCTCCAGGAAGAGGTGGAACTTCCCAACTCACAGCTGATCCTCGAAATCCTAGCAGAAGGGTCGATCAGAGTCCCTACCTGGACCTGCACGCACGAAACAAAAATGCAGTGTCCCCAGGCAACGGGACATCAGTAGGAATAAAAATGTACTGGTATGTAAGGTAGAAAGTAGAATCACATATAGCTGATGTAAACAAAATAATAGAGATACCACCTGACACTGAAACTCTGATAGCCTCCTTGGACGACATCCGAACTTATAGTAAACAAATATGCATGGTATGCTCGTGTAATAGTATGTTGTGAATACATATATATATATTGATGCAAATGCATGACATACCCAACCAAATGCTAGCAAAGGTGGTCTCTTCCGGTAGCTAACCGGTATCATATTGCCAACTTGTGGCCATCTGTACAATAAATAGATTTTCCGGGCAAATAGGCCCCTTACCTTCGACTATAGCTCGAAGTCCGTGCATACTATGCCATGTATGATATGATTTTTGAATGCACATAATAATAACTTAGCCAATTTTGGCTCATAGGTACCCTTATTCTCATGATCTCATAATCACCTTCGTATAGCCGTAACATACCTTAAACATGTTGAGTCCTTAATTCCTTCCAAGTGACTCTTCAAACAAGTCAACTCGATCTATCATATCATAAGGAGATTCAAAATCAATGTTGATCAAAGGCCAAGTCTATAACTTAAGCAAGTAGCTCGGTTTACTTAAATTTGGGCAGAATATCCTTTGTAACAAGGGCCTCCACCAATACCATATACCAACAATATCAACTAGAGAAATCCATCAACATATAAAATGTCAATAACAAGACACCACATAACAACAATATGTCACAACTACTTCACGACGAGCGGCAAGCTCTAATTGGAATCCGTATAACCCATCTACCCCTTACAGACTTCATACATTAACTTAAAAGTGTCATTAACATGATAATGAAGTCATTCATCAATTATTCCATCCTTATACCATATATTTATAACAACGGAAACAATCCACAACTCTAACTATCTTCGATTAGTAACTTTATTCACTAGTCCATGTCTACTCCATCCACTTAACTTAATCAACATCAATATAACCTTAGGAACATTAAAGAACACAATATACCAACCTCCTACAGTAACCTCAAGTCGAAATCCAAGTTATATTCAGCTTACAATAACCCTTAATTGCAATACAACACCATAAAAGTGACTTAAGCTAATCCAAGTATTATCTTGTAGTTTATCATCCTAACAACTTAACCAACATAAAAGCAAGCTTAAGCACAATTACTAGGTTGTTAGAATCACCTTATAACGCAGCAAAAACTTGGAATTTCATCCAAATACAGCCCACAACAATCCTTAATGACAACACAACCTCAAAGACGTGTTGTTCTTCACTAGGACTAGGTTTGATGTTGAAATATGGTGTAATCACTATGGAATAACTTTAAGCCCTTGTGGAACCTGTTTAGAAGGGATTGGAGAAGTTTATAGGTGAGTTTGAGTTGAAAAATGAGCAAAAATAGGCATCCAAATCGTTTATAAATTGAAGTAGCTCAACCACCGCCTATGTGGGTCCCATTGGGAGGTGCTTGCGCAGTCTCGCGAAAACTCAAATATCACTCTACTACGATGTTTTATAGATGAACGGTTTAATGCGTTGGAAACTAGACTCGTATATATTCAATTTGGTATATATATCATCCATTTATTCCAAGTATATTGGGAGAAAAGTTCATCTATATTTGGCCTAAATTTCAGAAAATTTATGAATGTAACTTGTGTTGACCTTTGCGAACTCTTGTTCCACAACTTGCTTGCCTTCAAAATGTAGAAATGAATATCATAGGACTAAAATAACTCAAATAATAACCTCCTTTTCATTTTAAGAACCCTAGTCTCATCCCAAAGTACATGTTATAACATTCCAAATTTGTCGACTTTCAATGAAACTTATTTTCTTCTGTTTGTTTCGCGTCTAAGATTTCCAACCCTTTTGGTACTTGTTATTAATGATCATAAAGATTTGTAACCTTCAAGATAACAAGATTAAAATTACATTATGTACTTTAAAAAAAGATCTCATTTCTGAGCTTACATCAATTGATTTACGACGTACTCTCACGTACGAAAACATGGAACGTAACATCATTCCCCCATTTGGAACATTCATCCCCGAATGTTGAATGTTGCGCTTATCAATTTCATAAGCTATAGCTCTTACAAACACTTTATTGCTCACCTTGCCATCTAAGCAACTGTTTTGCAAATAAATCCAAACGCTTGGGCGTTCTCCCCTTTAGGGGTCTTTGTCATGCCACAACATGTGGTTGGAATTATTCCAATATCGTAACATTTATTAGTTTATGTCATGTAGTATGTACAATTGTGTCCTTGTATAAGCACCTAGAAGCTATCCTTCCCTTTTTCCACCATCTTTTAGCCAATCTCTAATCCTCACTTTATGAACATATACAGCATTATGACAAGTTGTCCCTCTAGGAATCTATAAATGTACTGATGTTCTTCACTTGGTACTTTATTGAACTTACGAATATATATATATATCTTGTTTTATAGACTCAATATCCATCCAATTGCAGCCTCGTCGGCCACCTAGTACTTTATTATTTTGACTCGTCTACTTTTGGTTATATGGCTTATTGTTATTCAGGTCATGATCTTAATGGTCCAAGCTTAGTATTTCAGATGTTGTGGTGCCCGAGCTATTGGGCCCCCAGTTTAGTTAGCTAGTATGTTTAGTAACTAACTCGGTCAAATACAGTATCGAGGGCCAGTCGTTCCTCTCCCAGTTTAGGGTGTGACACTGGAGATGAGGAAGGGGTGGGGGTGTGTTTGGACACTCTTATACTAAATGATCTGGGCTTCTTGACCGTTGGATCATCTAATCCTCGGCTAGGATTGATTTAATGCAAAATAGGATAATTTGGGGTGTAGCCGGGGCTTGATCGGGTGGGGAATGGGTTTGGGTCGGGTCAGCGGTATTGTGAATGGGGTTTTTAGTGGATAATTGGCCCAAATCTAGTTTTCAGCCGTTTTAATTTATTAAAAAATTGTTTTCCTTTTTTCTTTATTATTTTTCATTTCAAAATTAGATAAAAATCTAAATTAAATCCTAGGACCTAATTAAACTAATTAAACCTAAATGATAATTATGACGCTTAACTAAAAACAAATTGAAAGAAAAACCCCAAAAATCAAAGTTAAAATTAAAACGGTGCACATCAAACTATATTTTTTGTGATTTTTCCTTTAATAATATAACTAATTACTTAATTAATCTTAAAATGTTAAATTGAATCCTAAATGAAAATGCATATATTTTAGTATTTTTCATTAATTAAAATAAAATAAACATGCACAAACAAATGCAAACAATTAACGGAAAATGCCACGACAATCTACACAATTGCAAATAATGAAAAGAAATTACTTTATTTTGAAAATGTGGGAGTAATTCTCATAGGGAAAAAATCACGTGCTCACAGCTAGAAACCCGGAAAGAAGCCGAGCATGTGAAAGGCTTATAAGCAGTCTGAGGAAGAAAGCACTTGAGAGTCAAGATGATTTAGAAAAATCTAAAGCCAATATAGCAAAAGTCTGGGCCCAATTGGATAAGAATGCAGAAGGGAGGACACAGTTTGTGCAACAAATGAAAAGAAAATATGAAGGGACAATCCTCGACCTGAGAAGGAAGTTAATCACCCTTGGGAATGAGGAGGCCAAGCATGCCAAAGACTTTAATGCTGACGGAGAACATTGTTATGCTATAATGGCTTAGATGGAGGAAGAAATGCAACAACTGCAGGATCAAAACCATCACAACACTCAGGTGTTAAAAGCAGGAGTCAACAAATCGAACGTCTACTTAAGGAAAAGGGTTGGATCTGAAAGAAGATTAGAGCTATTGCTAACTACATCATCGCAAAATGCCAAACATGTGAAGATATGACCCAAACCACCTTCTTCGCTGCAGTGATAACATTCGTCCGCCAGATAATGAGTGATTTGGAGTGGCAACAAGGGAATCTCGCACATAGGCCCGTGGCGAGACCGAATGATGTCCCACGGACCTCAAGAGTTGAAGCTTTAATGTATTCATGATTTTTAATTTATCAAGTCTGTATTTTGGTTTATTTTGAGTTTGTTCGTAGCTTTACATTCCAAGAAAATGAGTACTTTGAAATATTTTGTAATTGAAGTTTAGGAGTTTTTATTAATGAAAATAGAAAATTCCCCAAAAATTATTTCATTACTTTTAACATTTATTATTTCTTGAACTACGTAATGATATGATTCATGCGGCGTCGTGATATGTAGGCAATCCTTATCAGATCCGGTCATAATTTTTGTGAATAATTCCAATAAGAAAAAAAAGAGAAAATGAGAGAAGAAAAATCAAAAGAAACGGAGAGACGAAAAACAAAAGAAAGGAGAAAAGAAAACAAGAAAAGGGATGAAACGGAAAGAGTGGAAAGAAGAAGAATTGGGAGAATAAGTATAGCCGGGATGAAACATGCAACCATTGCAAAACATGTAGAAACACATTTAACTGTATAGGTGCATCACACCCCCAACATGTGATTACCTATGTGTTATTTGTTTCAAACTAATCATTTGTTGTTTTTACACCAGTCCAGGTTTTTATAGAACAGTGGTTGGTTTTTGTGGTAATCTAGCTTCGCACCCATACTTTACGAGATCGAAAGGGAGCATCGAAATGTCTTTAGAAATGAATCTGCTAACAATTCCCATTATGGATGATTTTCCAATCTCAGGCATCCCGACCATAGAATTTGCAGCTACCAAAGAAAACAGAATCATGTGTCTTCGAGTTATGGAAATGTGGGATGCTTGGTCAAATGGAAGAGAGCCACCAAGCGCAATCCCGGGATTCTCTAAACTCTTTCCTAGAGCAAGCGGTACCTCCAATGTCCCGATCAGCCACCCAAATACACCACTAGGACACCCAATTATCTCAGCTCATTATATAGGAACACCTTCTGAGGTTCGCCCCTAGGTGTTAATGTCCGCTGCAGCTTAGAATATCTTTACTGCTCCACCTTGCTCAGCTTCGGCACAGCCTACATTGCGCAGGCCCAGTTCGACCCATCAGCTTTCACCTTCATATCACCCTCCTTCCCAATGGAACCTCCTCAATTTCCTACTTATACTTACTCTCAACCACCCCGGTATGTGTTCACTGCGGGGCAAGAAAATACCACCAAAACTCTTGAGCAAGAAGATATTGCAAGAAAAATGAGGAGTATGGAACAGAGTCTTAAAAGCATACAAGGCTTGAGTGGACAAAAAAGTGTATCTTATGCCGACTTATGTATGTTCCCTCATGTGCATCTACCATTGGGATTTAAAACCCCAAAAATTTGAGAAGTATGATGGGCATGGTGGCCCTATTGCCCACCTCAAGAGATATTACCAGTTGCGAGGAGCAGGTGGAATGGAAGAACTCTTCATGGCCTACTTCGAAGAAAGTTTAGTTGGCATCGCATCTAAATGGTACATGGACCAAGGTATATCCCGCTAGCATATCTGGGATGACCTTTCTCGAGATTTTGTCAGGCAATTTCAATACAACATTGATATTGCTCCGGATAGGAATTCATTGAAGAACTTGAGGAAGAAATCCTCGAAAAGCTTCCGAGGGTACGCGGTTAGATTGAAATGGTCATGGTTTTCCTCTAAACCCAAGAGACTAGCTACTATGAAGTCTGAAATGGGTATACCATTCGCCGAAGCCATCAAAATTGGCAAAATGGTTGAAAATGGGTTGAAGACAGGTCGAATTTTGAGCCAATACCCTATAACGACTACCTCCTAAGCCATATAGGATGGGTCTGGAGGAGTAGCAAACATAAAGAAAAAGGAAGAAACATCAATGGTAGCGTCAAGTGTAAGGAAACACCATACTCCCAGACCCATTTTCTCTAAGAGAGCCCCACAACACAATTACCCCCACCAAGATGTGGCTTATGCTCTTTATCCATACACGGTCATGAATGCTCAACCTTATGTTCAGCCATAACAACAAGCCAATCCAAAACCAAGCTCCATTTCCTAGAAACCAACCTCCTTACCAAACTCACTAAAACCCCAGGCCTCTACAAAATAATTTCCACGCCCGTGAAGCACCCAAGAGGCCAAATTTCACACCAATCAGTGAATCTTATTCTAGTCTGTTACCCAAACTTGTTCAAATGGGTTTGTTGTAGCCTGTTCCCCAAATCAGGCAGAACCTAGCATCACCCGTTATAGAGCTAGTGCCTGATGCGCTAACCACTCAGGGGCAGAAGGGTATGGCACGGATAATTGCTGGACTCTGAAGAGAGTCGCAAAGAACTTTATAGAACAAAGGAAGATAGTGCTAAGGGATGAAGATATTCCCAATGTGACCAAATACCCACTGTTGGCCCACAACAACTGGCTGGTAATCGGAATGATTTGTGAGGATAAGGAGTTTGACCCATCATTGAAGGCCATCATTGCCATCGCTAATGTAGAAAAGAAACCAAAAGCTGTCCCGAAACAGGAAAAGGGGGGAAAAAAGAACAGAAACATCCCTTCGAACTCGGAGAAGAAAATAAAAGTTGAAACTGGGGCAACGCCCCCCAAAGATGTTGTTCTCTATGTCCCTCGAGGCCTCAAAGAAAAGCAGATGACATTAAGTCCTCCCAAGAGATTTTAGCTAAACAAGGCAACCCAAATGTATGTACCCAAGGAAGCTTACATGATGCCGGGACAAATAAATCTACCAAGCTTGAGTGAGCTTGTGGTTATTGGTCGCGCTCCACAAAAGCATATGACAGATCCTACCAATGTTCCTTGGAATTAAAATAAATCAGTATGAACATATAAAGGCAATGAAATCTCGAGAGAAGTGCAAGAAAATAACCCAGTTGAAAAGTATTTCAATTTGGAAGAGTTGAACAATGACACTAGAAAGCACTTCTCATCTAAGAAATTGGTGAGTGCCGAAGAAGCAGAGGCTTTCTTTCAAAAAATGAAAATGGCAGATTATGAGGTGATCGACTAGCTTTGAAAGTCTCCCGCACAAGTCTCTCTGTTATCTCTGTTGATGAGCTCTACTAAACATCAAAAGGTATTGATCAAGACTCCCAACGAAACATATATTCATGTGGAAACCACTGTAGAGCAGTTGGAGAGAATGGCATAGAGACTTTTTGCAGTCAACCAAATATCCTTCAGCAAGAATGATTTGCACCCAGAAGGGGACGCACAAAACAAAGCTCTTCACCTGACAGTTAACTGCGAAGGGTATAACGTAAAAAGGGTTATGCTAGATGATCGTTCTAGGGTAGACATTTTCCCACTCTCAACTCTGCAACATATGGAAATTGGTACATAGAGAATCCGACCCAACAATGTCTGGATACGTGATTTTGATGGCATAAAAAGGGACACAATAAGGGAAATTGATTTGATCCAAACCATCGGCCCAGTAGACTTCGAGGTAACCTTCCAGGTTTTGGACATGGACACCTCTTACAACTTACTTGTAGGGAGTCCGTGGATTCATGCAGCGGGGGATGTACCTTCTACTCTTCACCAGATGGTGAAATTTGAGCATACAGATCAAGAGATTGTGATCCACGGGGAAGATGAGCAATCAATTTATCGGGACCCGTCCGTCTCATGTCTTGAAGCAAGAGAGGGGAGTGAACACATCATCTATCAGGCCTTCGAGATCGTGGTCATAGACCAGTACGAAGAAGGAAACCCTTGCCCTCAACCTTTACTTTCAAATGCATCAATCATGGTAGCAAAAGAAAGAATCAGGTATGGCTTCAACCCTGGGAAGGGGCTCAGGAAATCATTAAAAGGAATAGCTGAACCTATCACCTTGCCTGCCAGTGAAAAGTTCTTTGGGTAGGCTTCCAACCCACACCAGCTGATATAAAATGGATGGATGGTAGAAATAATGATGGATGGGTCTTGCCTTAGTCAACGCCACATCTTTATAAAGCATTTGTCAAGCCCAAATAGAATGAAGAAAAAGAAGATGAGGCCTTTACGGCCAAAGAAATTGAAGAGATCTGTGGGGCAATGAGGAAGATATTATATGAAACCCACATGGTCTAGCCAGGAAAAGGCTTAAACACCGCTGAGGTGCTGTACATGGGACTTGAGGCCAAACTGCAAAATTGGAAGGCTACGCCATTCCCAATCAGGTGGGATTCCCGGTAGACCTGTCCTGCCACCTTTTCTACATCACAAGTTATTCCATGGTGTAACTCAGATGTTTTCGTGTCTTTTAATTTTCAATGTAAAACATGTTATCTTCCAAATTCAATGAAATGATATCAATATTTTACCATCCATCTTTCTATTCCTTCTAATTTTGGTTATTTTTTATTTTTCTCTTTAAGTTCTAATAATGTGGCGTTAAATAAAATGACATGCTTGGGGACTTCATGCCCAGATCTAAACGCGATGTCTAATTGTCAAATAATGAACCAAAGATCGGAATATGATGAAGAAGAGGCTTTTAGGGAAATAAATCGAGAACTGGAAAAATTTGAGAATGAACCTAAGCTAAACTTAGATGATACTAAGCTGGTTAATTTGGGTAGTTCTGAAGAAGTCAGGAAAACCAAGATAAGCATTCACACAGATGAAAAAACCCTAGATACATTAATCTAACTCTTATTTGATTTCAAAGATGTGTTTGCTTGGTCATATGATGACATGCCAGGGCTAAGTGATGATTTGGTGGTCCAGAAGTTGCCAATTTACCATGATTGCCCCCCATCCTGCAAAAGCAAAGAAAGTATAAAATTGATGTTAGTGACGAGATCAAAGAAGAAGTCACGAAACAGTTGAAAGCAGGGGTAATCCTAGTGGTCCGGTACACCACATGGCTAGCCAATATAGTTCTAGTGCCTTAGAAAGACGAGAAGACCCGAGCGTGTGTGGATTATAGAGATTTAAACAAGGCAAGTCCCAAAGATAACTTCCATTTGCCAAACATTCACATCCTTATTGATAACTACGCCAAACATGAGATACAGTCCTTCATGGATTGTTATGCAGGATATCACCAGGTTTTGATGGATGAAGAAGATGCAGAAAAGACATCTTTTACTATACCTTGGGGTACCTATTGTTATAGAGTCATGCCATTTTGGTCTGAAAAATGTTGGGGCAACCTACATGAGGGCCATGATTACCATTTTCCATAATATAATGCACCAAGAGATAAATGTGTATGTGGACGAAGTGATCATTAAATCCAAAACCCAGCATAACCACGTTCGGGACTTGAGTAAATTCTTTGAGCGGTTGTGCAAATATGTTTTGAAGCTGAACCCAGCCAAATGTGCATTTGAAGTCCCATCGGGCAAACTTTTGGGCTTTATAGTCAGTAAGATAGGTATTGTGTTAGATCTAACAAAGATAAAATCTATTTGGGATTCGCCTCCTCCGAGAACCAAGAAAGATGTGATGAGCTTATTGGGAAGATTGAACTATATCAGCCAGTTCATTGCTCAGTTGACATCCACGTGTGAACCCATATTAAAATTTTTGAAGAAAGATGTGGAAATCAAATGGACAGATGAATGGCAAGAAGCTTTTGATAAGATCAAAGAGTATCTCTCCAACCCACCAATCCTGGTCCCACCGGAACCAGGGAGGCCTCTATTCTTGTATCTGACAGTCTTGGAAAACTCTTTTGGTTGTGTCCTTGGGCAACATGATGTGGCCAAAAAGAAAGAGTAGGAAATCTACTATCTGAGTAAAAAGTTCACCAGTTATTAAGCTAAGTATACTTTGTTGGAAAGAACATGTTGTGCTTTAACTTGGGTCACCCAGAAGTTGAGACATTATCTGCAAGCCTACACCACTTACCTCATAACCAGGTTGGATCCTCTGAATTACATATTCCAAAAACCAATGCCCACTAGAAGGTTGGAAAAATGGCAAATCCTTCTTACTGAATTTGACATAGTCCACATCACTCGCACGGCAATGAAAGCCCAGGCATTGGCGGATCATTTGGCTGAAAACCCAGTTGATGATGAATATCAACCTTTAAACACTTACTTCCCGGATATAGAGGTAAGTTTAGTTGAGGATACTACTGCTTGGAAATTTTTTTTTGATGGAGCGGTTAATGTAAAAGGTTTGGAAATTAGGGCAGTTTTGATCTCACTACTGGTCAGCATTACCCAGCCACAACCCGGCTTCGGTTTTTCTGCACAAATAACACTGCCAAGTATGAAGCCTGCATTATGGGTATAGACATGGCAAACCAGGACGTCGAAGAGTTGTTGATCATGGGGGACTCGAATCTGATTATCTGGCAAGCTCAGGGAGAATAGGAGACCCGAAATGTCAAGCTTATCCCTTATAGACAGCATGTGAAAGACCTTAGCAGGCGATTCAAATCTATAGAGTTCAGGTACATTCCTCTTTGTCACAATGAATTGGCTGATGCACTTGCTATTTTGGCCTCAATGCTACTGTAACCAGGCAATGCTCACATAGATCCTTTGGAAATACAAATCCAGGAAAGGCATAGTACGATAATACGGTTGAAGCAGAACCTGATACTCAACCATGGTATCATGACATCAAAATATTTCTGAAAATGAAAAAATACCCCGAGCAAGCCAGTGGGGACCAAAAGAGGACCATTAGACGGCACGCAAGTGATTTCTTTTTGACTGGTGATGTCTCCAGACCTTAATTTGCTAAGATGTGTTGACGCAGAGGAGGTTAGAAGAATCATGTATGAAGTACACGTAGGAGTATGATGACCCCACATGAACGGGTACATTTTGGCAAAGAAAATCCTTCAAGTGGGCTATCACTGTTTAACCATGGGGAGAGATTATTTCAGCTTTGTTTGGAAGTGTCATCAATGTCAGGTGCATGGTGATTTGATTCATGCACCACCAGCATAACTGCATCCCATGTCAGCACATTGTCCATTTGCTGCTTCGGGAATGGACGTCATTGGGCCAATCGAGACAAAAGCCTCAAATGGGCACAAAATTCATACTGGTCGCCATTGACTACTTCACGAAATAGGTTGAGGCCATCACTCTCAAATCCGTCACCAAGAAAGCTATGGTAGACTTCGTACACTCCAATATTATTTACCATTTTTATATTCCTGCAACTATCATCATAGATAATGCTGCAAACTTGAATAGTCGACTAATGGAGAAGATATGCGAGCAATTCAAAATAACGCATAAGAACTCTACTCCTTATTGACCTAAAGCTAATTGTGTCATCAAAGCAGCAAACAACAACATCAAGAAGATTTTGAGAAAGATGATTCAGAGCTCCAGGCAGTGGCATGAAAAGTTGCCTTTTTGCATTATTGGGATATAGCACTATGGTGCGCACATCGGTTGGATCAACCTCGTACCTATTGGTCTATGGTACTGAAGCCGTAATACCTGCGGAAGTTGAAATCCCCTCTCTACGGATCATTGTGGAAGCTGAAATTGAAGATACTGAGTGGGTCAAGACCCCTATGGAACATTTGACCTTTATTGATGAAAAGTGAATGGTTGCGTTCTGCCACGGGCAGTTGTACCAACAAAGAATGGCCCGTTCCTACAACAAGAAAGTGCAGCCCAGGAATTTTGAAGTGGGGAAACTCATGTTAAGGTGCATTCTCCCCCATCATCAGGAAGCGAAAGGAAAATTCGCTCCCAGTTAGAAAGGCATGCATATCATTAGAAAGGCATTTCCAAGAGAGGTATTATACTTGGGAGATGTCGAAGGAAATGATCTTGAAGAAGCTGTGAATGCGGATGCAGTGAAAAGGTACTATGTTTAGTCTCTTTGCAGCAACAATATTATCTGATTGGGATGATGAAGGCTTTCATTATCGCTACCCAAACAATATCAACCTTTTGCAAACCCTTTGAACCGGTTATTTTTCTTTGATTACCTCTTTGGAATCCCAAAGTGTTATTAAAAAAAGCATCAAAACAAAAGATAGAAAGAAAAAGCAAAACAAAAAAGATAGAAGAAAAACAAAAGAAAATCAAAAACAAAACTTCCTGAATTTTGTTTGACTTGACTCCGAAAGGATACGTAGGCAGCCTCTCTCTGGGGTTCAGTCACAACAAAAGAAAAATCTAGTTTTTCTCGAAAAGTGAAACTGGGGCAGATGATATAATGGTTCGATGATGACCACCTGAAAGGTCCCAAAGTTGTAATTCAATCCAATTCTTCTTACCCAAACCTTGTCCAAGTCCTTCAGATCAATCGACAAAAGGTTTTGAAATCAGAGAACAAGTTTCTTGGAACCGATACAATCAAAATGAGAGAAACAAAAAGAGAGAGTCTTATCGGTGAAAACCTACAGGCACCGTAAGGCGATGGTGAGCAAAGAAATTAAAAATGAGAAATGCTGGTTAGCAAAAGCTCGTAAAGAGCACTATCAGGCGAGGTGAGAAGAGAAATAAGAGAGGTCGATTGGTGAAAACCCGCAAAGGGCGCCATCGATCGAAAAGAAGACACCCTGCATCACCATCAGAGTCCTGTCAGAGTTTCTAGGTTCAGAAACAGGGGTTGCAATGAGTTTATGAGAAGTTGGGTGTCAACCTTCTTTTGGCTACTACAATCCGGCGAAGGGCGTAGATAAAGGGAGTTTTTTCCAATTTAATGACAATAAAAATGGGATTCAATTATGTAAGAGATTTCAGATTCGCCACTTGGGATAATTAATGGTACCCCAAGTCACCGCTTAGAATCCCGAATTGAGGAAAGAATGACTCTGTTTATCAGCCCGCGAACCAGAAATCCGGGTAAGGAATTCTGTTAACCCAGGAGAAGGTATTAGGCATTCCCGAGTTTCGTGGTTCTAGCACGGTCGCTTTACTGTTATATTTGGCTTAAATTATCTGATTTTGTACCATTATGAACCTATGTTCATATTAAATCTTTTAACCGCTTTTATTATTATTATTTTAAAAAGAATTGCAATGTTGTTAAAATGTGTCTCGAACCACGTCACATAAATGCGCCCATGGTTTTTGTCACATTTTAACTTTGTTGAGATTTAGATTTGGGTCACATAAATACGCACCCGTACTTAAGACGATAAAATTATTAAAGACGCGCCTAAAAAGCGACTAACGTGTTATTATCTTTGCGGGAAAGCCATGAAATTTGCTAAATGGTGTGTCCCGGATCTCTAAGTATTTTTTAGAGCCATAACTAAAGAAATCCACGCATTTGTGATTTTTATTTGGCGCGGCGCACGTCAAGTCCATTTTATAGGATGCTTAAAATAAAATGTCTGGAGTGCCATATCTATTTGTTATCTATTAATTCTTCAAATGCAAGAAAAATAATGGCCCGCCTTATAGATTGGGTCTTAGTTACATTTGAAAGAAAATTCTCCAGTTAGGCCCATGAATATTCTCATACTCATGAGGACACGCTAAACAGTCCTCACGAAAAGGCTCACACATGAAAATAATTAGGCTCCTAAGTGAAGCCCAACTCAGTAGCCTGGTTGTGGATAGCACTATCACCATTGGGTAAAACGACAGCTCAGGGCATAAGCAATGAATCTATCTGCAGTAAATCCATCATTTAAAAGAAAACAAGCAGCTGAAACTCAAATGTACAGCAAATTTAAGACTAATGTGGATTCCTTTAAATTATCTAACGTCATAGCTTCCCTGAAGGTGCATTCAGCACATGAAGTCTGAAATTATAACCACAATTCAGTCATAGCGACTCCAAGGATCAAACTGCAACTATAACAAGACTAAACTCAATAAAATAAGGCGACTCAAATAAACAGTACACATAGCCCAAATCTAACACTATTGTGCCAGCTACAGCTTACTTTAGAAATTTCATGAATTACTCTTCAAGAGCTATAAAATGAAATGAGGTACAGCAAGATAAGTAACAACGTATACATTTGTTCCTCAAGTCGTTTCGTCAATGTACATGCTCAAATGGGCTCCAAGGGGGCTGCAATATACCTGGAAATAGCAAAAGAAGGCAGAGAAATAAGGAATCAACAGAAGAACAGCAACAAGAGCAATCCAATAGCAAAACCAACCCAGGAATAGTTATAGGACACTGCTTTGAACAATTTCAAATTCACACAATGTCACTCAAAGCACCATATCAGATTTCGACACAATGTTCCCAACACTTGGATACCACCTATATCTCAGCTCATTTTAATGATCAGTTTGCTTGAATTTTGTTATGGAGTAGATTCCACAAGAATTTCGGAGATCATTCAATAGTAGCACTTTTTCTGGATTTTTCAACTTTCTAAGCAAACCTCTACTTTTGGGTTTTTCAGCCTCTAAGAAAAACTCCCTCCGGGCATTTATGTGCCTTTTTATCTAAAGCCTTTAAGGCAACCCCCTCTTTCTTGTCTTACCCCCCTAAGTCCTTGTCCTAGTTTCAGATTTACTGTCTTAGTCCCTTATTTTCTAGCTTTCTACCCAAGTTATAACAAATAAAAGGTCTAAATGTCAATTTGACCCATATTCTAGAAGTTTCCACGGATATTGACTACATGCTTCTCGTGCTGAATTACTTATATTACCCCTACCCCTTCCCAGAATTACCTAAATGACATAGTTGCAATTTCAGCTCCCTCTTAACCTAGTCAGCTAACCATGGTCAATTTAGCTCATGACCTAGAAATTTCCCAGCTGTAACCAGAATTCAAACTAACTAACCTAGCTAAACAAATGGAG
Organism: Nicotiana benthamiana; assembly: GCA_034376525.1. NCBI lineage: Eukaryota > Viridiplantae > Streptophyta > Magnoliopsida > Solanales > Solanaceae > Nicotiana > Nicotiana benthamiana. The sequence goes on along the minus strand of CM067341.1, from coordinate 17,893,524 downwards.
ATTAACCTCTAATGAATTTTAATTGTATCAAAGAACTAAAATTAAATCAGCCAACAAGAAGAACAATTGGAACTCATTTTGCAAAATAAACGAACACAACTCAAAAATACCAAGTGGCAGATGAACATGGAATCAAATTGAACCTATTCGCATTACTAATAAACCTAAACTATATGGTAAGAACAGAAACAAAAAATTGAAACGAAGTCCTAACTAATCACAAAGATCACAATGGAACAAAATAACAAAATGAGAATAGGAATCACAAATAAAAGCAGATAAAAAGTAAAAACAAAATACCTTGAACTCTGATTCAGACTTAAACACATGCGAATTTCTCGGCATTTTTTGGGGTCAAACCGCCTTTAATCATGTGTTTTCTATTGGAAAACACAAGACTAAGGGCAATTAAAGCCCAAATCAAGAATACCCTCAAGCTTGAACAACTAGGGTTCTGGGTCTAATTTTTTTATTTCAAATTTGACCTAAACGGGAAGGATTCTAGGATTGAGGGTTGTGGATTCAAGATGAGTAGTGTGAGGAGAGTGCATGGTGTTAATTTGGTGGATTTTGGGAAGGGTTGTATTTTGGCCGGACAGTTCAAACTAAAATTTGAGGAGCTGTGGTATGATTCGAGCCTAAAGAGTTACAGGAATGGGAAAGAGAGGTCAAGAGGGTGCATGTGTGTAAATCTGGGAGGGTATGGAAATAACGCCGCCGTGGGCGGCGGAGACGGTGACCACATAATCGTATATTCAAAGAGTTTGGTAGAAATCCATTAGAAGCCAAGCTAGGATTTGGGAAGAGGGGGTGACAGGGAAGCAGTGGTGTGAATTTGGGGTCGTTTGGAGCATCGCCGCCAGCTCCAAGAAGGCGGCGAACAATGGTGATACACCAGCGTAATTAGGGTTATATGGGAGATGGTTTGGAGGGGTGGGTGGGGGTGTTTGGAAAATTTTATACTAGAGTCAACCCTGTTCTCGTTTATTGGATCGATCAACCTCGACGGTTGAGATCACTTTGGGAAATACAATGTCGTTTAGGCATCTCCGAGGTTGGACTGGGTTGGGGGGGCGATTGGGCTAGGTCTGCTGGTCCATCTGGGCTAATATTATTTATGTGAGGATTGGCCCAAACGAACAAATATCCTACTTAACTCTTTATTTTCAATTGTTTTCTTTTCTTCTTTTTGTTTGATCTTTTTCTTTTTTCAAAAAAAAAACAAATACATACAGATTTTCTGATGCTAAATTAAAAATAAAGGACCCAAAATAACTCCAAAAAGTATATTAATTCATTTCCAAAGTTAACTAATTTTTAATTTGAAAGAAAACTAAAACAAATTAAAAGTAGGAATGCAACGAACCATTTTTGTTGTTTCTTTATTTTCAACATTAAATAATTAATAACTTAAAAATATAAAAAAATTAATTCCTAAATGCAAACATGCTATTTTTTGTTTTTTTATGAGTTATACTTAATTAAAATGCACAACATGCAAATAAACAAAAAATTATGCAATTAATTCCTAATATTCAAATAATAATATAAAAATGTAAATAAAAACAAAATCACTCAAATAAATCCTAAAAATTTAAATAATAAAAGAAAATTCCTAATTTAACGAACTTTATAGGAACATTTCGAATGAGGCAAAAATCACATGCTCACACCTACCCCTCTTTGCTCAGAGACACGAAAGATTTCCGAGAAAAGATAAATGTGCAACTGAGAGATTTTTGCCTGGTTTGCATTCCATGAGAAGAATTTTGAAAACTGTCTGATCGAATCCTATTTCAAAGGTTGCCTACATATCCTTGGCTATAAAGGAATCAGGTCAGTGTAGTTTTAGAGTGTTTGGTAGCTGGGACCACCGAAGCTGTGATTTCGCTGCTGCTACTGCTAGATCCCCTTATTACACCTTTGTAAACATATGAAGAAGCTAAACTAAGCTATAAACTATGGATTACAAGAGAACCTATCTACGTCTTCTGTCTTGCACTTGATCCTTGTTGCTTTGTTGCCTTGTATTTCCTCCTGTGAACTCCTTGTTTCCTTCTTGTTTTCTCTTCTTCTATGTTTGTTGCCGAATTACTGGGCTTGAAATGTATTCCTTTGAAAAACATTCCCTTGTTCTATAGGTAGGCGTCTGACAAACTTGAATCTTGAAAAATATTCTCTTGTTCTGCAGGTGGGCGCCTGGTTACCAAAACTTGCATCTTGAAAAATATTCCCTTGTTCTGACAGGTGGGCGTCTGATTACTAAACTTGAAACTTGAAAATATTTCCTTGTTCTGATAGGTTGGCGCCTGATTACCGAACTTGAAACTTGAAAATATTCCCCTGTTCTGCCAGGTGGGCGCCTGATTACCCAACTTGAAACTTGAAAATATTCCCTTGTTCTGACAGGTTGGCGCCTGATTAACAAACTTTAAACTTGAAAATATTCCCTTATTCTGACAGGTGGACGCCTGATTACCAAACTTGAAACTTGAAAACATTCACTTGTTCTGACAAGTGGGCACCTAATTACCAAAACTTGAAATTTGAAAATATTCCCTTAATCTAACAGGTGGGCGCCTGATTACCAAACTTGAAACTTGAAAATATTCCCTTGTTCTGACAGGTGGGCGCCTGATTACCAAAACTTGAAATTTGAAAAGTATTCCCTTGTTCTGACAGGTGGGCGCCTGATTACCGAAACTTGAAATTTGAAAAATATTCCCTGAGGTTGTTGCATGTATACCGGATCACAACAAGAAAAACAAAACACAAAAAATTCTTCCCGCCCCAGTTTGGTGTTGGGCGGATTCGTGAGTGTTTATCAAATTTCCTTACCAAATATCTCTAAAGCTAAGTCTCATTATCTAGGAGGGTCCTTACAATTCTTAATTGATGACAACTTTAAGATTATGTTATGTTTCTCAAAAGGTACTATTTTCCACTCTGTCTTGTTATGGGTTATATATGCTGGGGATATGGGTCCTGAAAACTCTTAATTAGGTAACAAAATGTGTCTGCTGGGAGTTAGTATTTAAGCTACGTCCTATTATCCAGGGGGTCCTGACAACTCCTATGATTACATCCCATTATCCAGGCGGGTCCTGACGACTCTTGTTGACTCTTGCTGGGGAACTATTTGGGTTTGACCATGCCCGGTTTGACCATGCCCCCTGACTGTTTGTGTTATAGGCTAAGTCCCATTTTTCAGGAGGATCCTGAGGGTTCCTACTTAAATGCCAATTCTAACTTCTGGTTGTTTCTGCTAATGATTATTGCCCGGGAGGGTTTCTACGACTCTTACTGGGGAAGGTGTTGGTGCTTGCCCGTGTTACCCGCACCTGTCTTAATTTCAAACTGCATTCTATCTCAATTTCCATGCTTCTTTTAACCCTCAATTGTTTCTATTAGGGTTTGGTAGTTAAGTTTGTCCCCTTGTGCTCTTTGCTGGGGAGGATATTTATGACGGACTATGTCCCTTTTGAATCTAAACTGGGTATCATTTTTAGATGGGCCCTGAGATTTGATCATACCTACCACGTGTCCGCCTTCCCCTGTGGATGGCCTCTCTTAAGATCCTCTGGAATTTTTTCGCCCCTTTGTCAATCAAAGAAAACTTGGCAATTTGAAAAGTGGCGGTTTGCTTGCGGCATTTTTGTAGGAAACGGCCTCCCCACTGTCATGTTCCATTGTCCATATTGATGATGAGTTGCTTGAACTGCTCAGCTGACCCCTCGAAACCTTTACGCTTTTCTCTGCTCCCCATCATTGTATTACATTTCTAACCCTTTGCCGGAATTCTTTAAGTCCTTCCCCCACGATTGATGAATTAATGTATTATGCTTTGGACAACTCTCTGAACCTTGTGGGTTCACTTTGTTCTTCATCTTTGTGTTACATTTCCGCTCCTTTGCCAAAATCCTTACACCCTTTCTTGAAATCACCTAGTCTGTTTATGATGTTTTGTTGTCCCTTGCCCTTTGTGTCTTTACTTTGCTCCCCATTTTGTGTTGCACTTTCGACCCTTTTCCACAATTCTTTATGCCCCCCTCCGACGATTGATGAGTTGAACATCATGCTGGGTCAACCCTCATGACCTTTTCCATCTTTGTATTGCGCTTTTGCCTCTTCTGCCAGAAGCCTTATACCTTTCCCTGACGACTGCTGAGTTAAGGTATTATGCTTGGTCAATCCCTTGCGATCTTTCCCATCTTTTTGTTGTGATTCTAACTCTTTTTGCCAGAAGTCTTGCGTCCTTTCTGAGATTATCCGGTAAGTGTGTCACTTTTCCAACTCTTGTCTCTTCCATCAATTTTATCATTGAAGCTCTTGTGAATCTCTCCCCTTGCTGTTTCAGACTTCGTTATCTTTGTTACGTTTTTAGGTGTCATGCGCTTTGTCCCTTTGGGAGCTGATAATAGGCTTTGAAATTTCTCCCCTTTTTCTCAGACAAAAGACCTTTAGAGACTCGAAAGAAAATGAAATGCAATGAATCATAACGGTATTTAGGGTAAAGAATTTCCGATTCACTGACTGTTGAAAAGAAGAGAAAGGAAACTTATCTGAGGAGGAGTAGCTAGTCCTTCATGATCATGACATGCACTTTAGCCTAGTCGATCCAGTTTGTCCCGATGACCCGCCTTCTGTTGCCATACTTTTGTTGTTGCGGCCATATCTAACCCAATTTCTTCAATCAAAACCCTAGCGTTACTTGCCTTACGGTGTTCCTGAACGGATTTCCACCAACAACCCCTTATCGATTTTGTTTCTTGCCTTGCCTTCGCCTCCTGGTGCCCGTAAGGGTTTTCCCCTATGAGACTCTCTCATTTTATTTCTCTCAACTCACATTGCCTTATGGTGCCCACAAGGGTTTTCACCAATAAGAATCTCTCATTTTTTATTATTTTTTGCAGGAACTGGAGTGCTGCCCCAAGGTATAGTCCACCTCTCCTTGCTTGCCCCGGCATTTCTTACAAACTGATCAGAAGGTCTTTCTTTAGATTGTAATGTAGACTTTCGGACAAGGTTAGAAGGAAGGGGTGTGAAAGGCTCAAAAATCGCTTTTCATGGGTTCAAAATTTACAACCTTCGGAATCCAAACCAACGCAATTTCTGCCCCAGTTTCTTGCTTGGGGATTTTGGATTTATTTGAATATGACCGAGCGTTGAGGCTGCCTACGTATCCTTAAAGGAATCAGGTCAAACGTAGTTCCTGTTGATTCCTTACTTTCATTATTGCTTGTTTTCCTTTTCCTCCTCTCTTTCCGCTGTTTCTTTCTCATTTTTTCTCTTTTTCTTTTTCCCTTTTTTCTTTTCTTTTTTTTTCTCCTTTGTTTTTCTTCTTTTCTTTTCTTCTTTTTTTCTTTCTTTCTTTTCTTTTTGTTTTACTTTTCTTTCTTTTCTCTTTTCTCTTTTATTTTGCTGCTTTTTTCCTTCTTTTTTTGTTTTGCTTTTCTTGTTTTTTCCTTTATTGTATGTCTGTTGCCTTCTATAATTGCATGTCTAAATCTCGTTATTGATTCCGAAAGAGGGGATATGAGAATAAAAATAATGGATGCTCGAAGGGGTTAACAAAGGCAAAAGTGTTTAGATAGATGAATAAAATGTCTTCATCATTCCAATCTATAAAACCTGCCAAGTACAAACAAACGCCAAGTATAGATAATGACCCAAAAGAAACATACATAATATCTTTTGACAGCATCCAAATTGATAGCCATTTCCAAACATTTCCCTTCCACATCTGTCAGATACAATGCCCCATTAGACATCAGTCTCTAGTTCAGAGCGAACTTCCCCTTTGCCTCAACCTGTTGAGGGTGTATGCGCTTCAATACCAATTGACCTACTTCGAACTTTCTTGGACGCACTTTCTTATTATATGCCTGGCCATCCTTTGTTGATACAACTGGCTGTGACATATCGCCGCCAATCTTTTCTCGTCAATCAAACTCAATTGCTCCAAACAAGCTTTGACCCATTCTTTGTCGTCGATTCCTGCTTCGACCACGATTCAAAGAGAGAGGATTTCAATTTCAGCCAGGATTACCACCGCTGCGCCATATACTAGCAAGTATGGAGTTGCCCCTATTGAAGTGCAGACGGTGGTGCGATAGCCTAACAATGCAAAGGAGAGCTTCTCATGCCACTGCCTGGACCCTTCCACCATTTTTTGAAGTATCTTCTTTATTTTCTTATTGGCCACCTCAACTGCTCCATTTTCCTTGGGGTGGTACGAGGTAGAATTTCGATGTGTGATCTTCAACTGCTGAAATACTTCTCTCATTAAGTGACTGTTGATATTTTCCCCATTGTTAGTGATGAAAGTCTTGGGGACTCCGAACCGACAAATGATATTTGCATGTACAAAGTCGACCACGGCCTTCTTGGTCACTAGCATGAAGGTTTTGGCTTCAACCCATTTGGTGAAATAGTCAATAGCAACTAGGATAATATGTGTTCGTTAGAAGTTGTTGGTTCAATGGGCCCGATGACATCCATTCCCTAAGCAACAAAAGGCCATGGTGCAGACATCGTATGCAATTCAAGCGGCGGAGCGTGAATTCAGTCTCCATGCACTTGACATTGGTGACATTTGCACACGAAGCTGATACAATCCCGCTCCATTGAGAGCCAATAATATCCTACCCGGAGAATCTGCTTTGCCAAAACATATCTGCTCATGTGTGGCCCGCAGATGACAACATGCACCTCATTCATGATAGTTGTTGCATGCCTAGCATCTACGCATCTTAACAAACCAAGATCTTGCGTTCTTTTGTATAATATTCCTCCACTGAAGAAAACCCCATTTTACAAACGACTGATTGTTCTCTTCTGGTCACTCGTGGCTTGTATCGGGTATACACCTCTCCTGATATATTCTCTGATATCGTGGAACCAAGGCTCACCGTTAAGCTCTTCTTCCACCATATTGCAATAAGCATGTTGATCATGGACCCGGATATATATCGGGTCAATATAAGTCTTATCGGGGGTGATGTAACATTGATGCCAGAGTAGCCAACGCGCCAGCAACTTCATTATGAATATTGGGGATGTGCCTGAACTCTATTAACCAGAATCGTTGGCAGAGATCATTCAAGCATTGCCGGTAAGCTTTAAGTCTCTTGTTTCCCACTCCCCTTGAATCTAGTGTACCAGAAGGTCCGAGTCTCCCAAGACCAAGACTTCCTGGACACCCATATCTGCCGATAATCTCAAACCCAAAATGCATGCCTCATATTCTGCCATATTGTTGGTGCACAGAAGCGGAGTTGAGCTGTGACTGGGTAATGATTCCCTTCTTCATAAATGAGCACCGCTCCTATCCCAACGCCATTCATGTTGACAGTCCCATCGAAGAAAAATTTCCAACCTGACCTCTCATCCCGTTCCATTCCATCGATATGCATTACTTCCTCGTCCGGGAAGTATGTATCTAAGGGCTCATATTCTTCATCTATCAGATTCTCAGCTAAATGATCTACCAATGCTTGTGCTTTCATGGAAGTCCTAGTCACGTAGATAATGTCAAACTCCGCCAACCTTCCTGTGGGCATGGGCTTCTGGAAAATATACTTCAACGGGTCCAGACGTGAAAAGAGATAAGTGGTGTATGATGATAGGTAATTCTTTAACTTCTGGGCTACCCAGGTCAAGGCGTAGCACATCCTTTCAAGATGAATAAACCTTGTAGGCCGTAAATTTCTTGCCAAGGTAGTATATGGCCTGCTCTCTTCTCCCGGTAACATCGTGCTGACCCAACACACATCCAAATGAGTTATCCAAGATTGTCAAATATAAGATCAAGGGCCTTCCTAGTTCTGGCGGGACCAATTTCGGTGGGTTCGACAAATACTCCTTTATCTTGTTAAAAGCTTCCTAGAAATCTCCTGTCCATTTCACCGCAGCATCCTTTTCAATAGCTTAAAGATGGGCTCGCAAATGGTTGTGAGATGAGCAATGAACCGTCTGATGTAATTCAATATTCCCAGTAGACTCATCACTTCTGTTTTTTCCTTGGTAGTAGTAGCTACTGTATAACTTTAATCTTTGATGGGTCTAGTTCGATGCCACGGCGGCTGACTATGAACCCTAACAACTTCCTTGAGGGGACCCCAAATTCATATTTTGCCGGGTTGAGTTTGAGGTCATACATGCGGAGCCTTTGAAAGAATTTCCTCAAGTATTTGACATGATCGGATTACTTTATAGACTTCACTATCACATCACCCACATAGAACTCAATTTCCTTATGTATCATATCATGAAAAATGGTTGTCATGGCTCTCATGTACGTCGCCCCGGCGGTTTTCAAACCAAAAGGCATGACTCTATAACAATAAGTCCCCCACGGCTTGATGAATGTTGTTTTCTCCACATATTATTCATCCACTAAGATCTGGTGGTAGCTTGCATAACAATACAGAACGACCCGATCTCATGCTTCGTGCAATGGTCAATCAGTATGTGAATGTTCGGCAAAGGGAAGTTGTCCTTTGGACATGCTTTATTGAGTTCACGGTAATCAACACACACTCTGGTTTTACCATCCTTCTATGGTACAGGCACAACATTTAGACTTAATTACTTCTTCTAATTACAATGAAGAGCGATTAGTTTATTTAGGTAGAGTAATTTAGTGTTTAGAATTAATTTAGGTTTTTATTTCAATTTTTAAAAGAAAAAGAATTTTGAAATGAAAAACAAAAAAAAAGAAAAGTATTTTTAAAAAATAAACCATTTTTGGGCCAATACCCAATTGAATACCCGTCCAAACCATTTCATACCCGGCCCAAACCTACATTCAAACCCAATCCAGCACCCCCATCTAAACGACCTTGTTTTATCCTCATTCAATCTTGACTGTTGGATATCACCAATCCAACGGTCCGGAACTGATGGATTTTTAATACATATATGTCCAAACAACCCCCTACCCCCCCCCCATCATCTCTCATAACCTCAGAGCCTCCAAAGTAACGCAACCCTAAGCTGCCACCTGCCGCTCGTAGAAAATAAACAACGGCGGCAGCTAGCCGTTAATGCCACCAGAATTACAGCGCGGCTTCTCCTCCATCTCCTCATCCCAAATACCCACTCCATTCTTCCCAAATTCCCTTGGAATTGCTCAAATATCAAATCGAAACCCTAACTCCGCCCTAGTTTCTCCAGTGGCGACACCACCCCAAACCACCACCAAGCTTCAATCACACAATCCCCACATCCCTGGAAACACAAATCCACCAGTAATTTCCCTCGAATCATCACCAAACAAAGTTATTTTCGGATCTAAAAAGGCAAAAAAGCGAGAAAAAAAAAATTTTCCAAATTTTTTAAGCTTTGATGACTGGTTAGGGTCGTAATCGCTGTTTCTTATCGGTTCTTAATAAGAACCCACGATGAATACCAATTGCGACTCGAAATCGCAATGTCAGAGTTACGTTCAAGCCACTTTTTTCCTATTATTAGGTATTTGAATTCTCTTTTCACCTTCGTTTTGTTATTTACAGTCCTCATCTCCTCTTGAGCATCTCTCTTTTTTTCTTGTTGTATTTGTTTCTTCTGTTTTTGAATGTTTTCTGTTGCATCACGTTTAGTTTACAAGATTTTAATCATTTTCTTTTGGTAAAATAACTATTAAATTTCTTATTTATCTTTTTGTTTCTTCAAATAATTTTGCATGCATATTAGTTTTAGAATTATCTTTAGTTAATACGTTTGTTTTTAGTCTTATTTTATTTTCTTGTTGTTTCACTTTGCTGGAGTTTCCAATTATTCCTTTTGTTTCTTGTTGGATCACGGGTTTCAGGAGTTCTTTAGAACTTTGTTAGCCCGGTCAATTGGTTGGCCTTCTTTTGGTTTGGAGCCAAAACTTTGGGTTTTTCATGGGTTAAAAGCCCAATGAAAAAGGGGGTTCAATCTGGGTGGCAAGCCCATGGTTTGGGACTGAACCTTGGGTCAACTTGACCCATGCCTAATTCATGAAAGTAAACAATTGGGGTTTTAAGGGTAGTTTAGGAAAATGGTATAGGGAATCTTACTATAACAGACTTAGGAATCTTCCTAGAAGCTGAAAAATAGATTTGCTTGGCAAGCAAGTCAATAGTTAAGGGATTAACTAGCAAAAATAAAAATGTAGAGAAGTCTAATGGGAAAAACTTAGCCTATTTCTGCTGCCCTAATAGCTTGCCTATGTGAGCACGTGATTTTGCCTCGTTAAAATTGCTCCTACAGAATTCTCAGACTTAGGATTTCTCCTTTTTATTATTTATTTTTAGAATTTAATTGCGCATATTAGTGTGTGTTTTCATTAGTGCATGCATGACAAGTCATAAAAAATACAAAAAAATTACATAAGCATTAAGGATTTGATTTCACATATTTTGTTAAAATTAATTGTTAATTAATGTTTTGTTTTGCGAAATATAAAAATCACAAAAAGTAGTTTATTTTGGCATTTTGTTGATAATTTTCATATTTAGTTATTTTAGGTGGTTATTAGTCTAATCTAGCTGAATTTAGTTTAATAAGAATTGCTAAAATAAATTAGGAAGTTTTAAAAAATGAAAATGAAAAAAGAAGTAGGAATTAAAAGTGATTTAAAATAAGGCTGGCCACATTTGGGCCAATCCTGAGTGGCCCAAACCCCCTTACCCGCCTAATAATACCCAAAACCAGCCCAAAACCCGTCTCTGACCCGAGCTGATATGAGAGACGCTCTAAAACGACATCGTTTTGGGTCCATCAATCTCAGTCACTCATCAACAATGATCCAACGGTCCTAAGACCCCCCCCCCAACCAATATATATGTCCAAACATGTGTAATATAATCAGAGACAAAAGTCTTCATCCTCGTACAAACACCCCCCACCGGTGTAACACCGCCTATCAGCAGCCCCAAACCTACCATATAACCACTGGCCGAAAATCATCTCCGCCAACGACAGAGCTCCTATCACCCCCCAAAACTACACTACCGACTCACCTTACCCTCCTCTTTCTGATGCCCTAAGAACCAAGCCTCAAATATGAGGCCATCGTCTCGAATATACAAATCTTTGGGCACCGCCTCCGCCGTCCACGGCGGAGCCGTCGCGGGAACCCTCCCAAAATAAGACCATATATTCCTCACCCCATCTCCATCACGAATCCATAGTTATATTCCTCCAAACTCTTACCCATCACTTCAAATATTAGATCGAAGCACTGACCAAAGACCCAACCTCACCAGAACCCCTTGAAATTGATACCAGGAGACCTCCTCACCTTCCCCTCCACAAATCCACAACCAACATCCTCCGAATACAACAAGAGCCTCACCAAAAATCAGATAAAAAAATGATCTGAAATGCAGACACACCCCAAACTGACCACCCTACACTTGATACTCTCTCACCCTCTCAAATGATGGTACAAGGGTCTCAAAAGGCCAACAAACCTTCCTAGAAATGGTTTAAAACCATGAGGCACGAAAAGCCCAAGAGTCTTAGAGTTGCAGTATTAAAGCTAAGTTTTCTTTGTTCTTCCTTCTGATTGCTTTTAATTTTCTTTGTTTTTCTTCCAGATTGCTTTTGATTTCGTTTGTGTGAGTACATGAATCTTCTATATGCTCATCTGTGAAAATATTCTGATTAGTGGCTTTCATCCAGAATCACATGCTTGTTTTTGTTTTAAGTTTTAATAACATGTTTCTTAATAGTCTTCTTATCATTTGAAGTCATAGTTGCTTCTTTCGACTCATTTGGATTATCATGCTAAGCTCAGAATTGTTCATCTCTTTTTTTTTGGAAAATAAAACTTGTAATGAAGATTAGTTTTAATCAACTTCTGAGTCCATGAGAATATAATATATCACAACACATCTCACTATTTCTACCACAACTTGCATCTCACCCACGCTACAAAAGGGCAAACTGTAAAGCATAAACCAGAAGATACTGGAAAGAAAAAAAAATTACTCAATAAATTGTTCTAACATACTCCATATGTAACAAACAACCAATTCCCACAATCTCGTCGCTACACCATCCAAGTTTTCATGAACATAATTTTGAAATAGCTTCCAAGTAAATGGCTATTGTTGCTTGCACTCAGGTGGTCTTTCACCAGGCTGACCGTCAGCTGCAGGTGCTCCTCCACTCCTCTTGCGCCCAGCAGATGACTTCTTCTTGGTCTTAGTAACATGTTCATCATCGCCTTCATCTTCATCCTCCTCTTCCTCTTCCTCATCTTCATCTTCATCTTCATCATCTTCTTCATCCTCATCATCTTCTAAGTCAATGTAATCTTCATCCTGAGCAGCTTCACCAGTAAACCATGAAACTGAATGTGGAATAATCTTATCTCGGATAGTTGACCCAATATCATAGTCTTGTTCCACCCTTGTTTAACTTTCCATTTTTGTTTCCAAGTTGATCAGTGTCCATGTATGATAAATATTGTTTCTGAATTTTGTGCTGTTTAGATTTATATGTGCTTTTGAGTTATTTTGACCCATAGTTTACTTGTCTAAAATCTGACTGTATATATGTGTTTCATTGACTTGTTACTTATCAATTTTGACCCTTGTTTGTTTGCTTTTAAATAGTGTAGTATAGTCTCCAGTTGAATATTTGGCTAGGCCTAGCTTTCTTTATAACTCAACCTCAATTGATAATGAAACTTTGGTCTATGGTTTTGAGTAGTTAACTAGGGTAAATTTCTGACCAGATGGATAGGCACCAAGGTATAAAACATCTAGGCTAGCAATTAAGAAGGGAAGACAGGGGTAGTGGGGGTATTTTGAGCATAAGAATCTTGTAACAAACCCCTGGAACATTCTAGTGGAGGTTCGAAATGCAATTTCTGTTAATTCTTTCTCAAAACTTGAGGCACAAGTTAAAAAGTAAGGGATCAATTAAGCAAATCTGAAAAATGGGTAAAGGACTAATAAGAAAACAAGAAGGATTTGTTGCCCTAAGGCCTTGGCTATAAAAGGTATCTGATTGTGTAGAGAGAGAGAGAGAGAGAGAGAGAGAGAGAGAGAGAGAGAGAGATTTCTAGAGAAGAGGTCGAGAACATCCATCTAAAAACAAATTTCCTGAAAATCCTAAGCTTTCCTGGAAAAATCTTCTATAATTATCAAAATTTTGTTCATTAGAAGTTGAAGATGACTTGAGGCATATGCATTATGGATCGAAACTTGTGTGTGTTGGCTTTTCAAAGCTTTCTGAGTTCCTCATACCATTCCTGGTCTTAGCTGTTTGATTTGTTGTTGTTGCTGCTTCTCGTTTACCTTACTCATAGGTTTCCTCTTTGCTGTAATTCCAGGTACCTACTCTCACCTAGGAAAGTTTGGAAATGCACAGTTGTATATGCATAGTCATGTTTGATAATGAAGACATTTATTTTTATGTTAATGTTATAGTGCAAAAGATTATTAGTTTAGTAGTATTTAGGATATTCTTCTTATCCCGGTGTTGTAATATATGAACATTCGGACTATGCTGGACTATTAATTTTACTGTTAGTTTCAAGTTATTTTAACTTCAGTAGGTTGAAAATAAAGTAGTCAATAACTTGTCTGATTTTCATGTTTGATAGGGAGTCCTTATATGTATATGCATTCTGATTGACAAGTCCATTAGCTTTAGATGTTGAATTCGAACATGAGCTTTAGTATATTGGTTTATTAGTATAAAAATAACTACCTGGATTTCCTTCAGTCGAATGTCTTTCGTATGATAGAATAATCACTTATAAATAACCTCAACAGCTGTAGTGTAGTGATTTGAGTACTGTTACTCTCGCTTTGTGAATAATTTGTAATATCAAATTTCTGGGTTCAATGGTAGGCCCAGATTATTATGAAGTATGAACAAAGGTGTACTTCTGGGCTGTTTTCGTTGATAGAGCCCAAATGGCATAAATCAGCCATACAAATGCTGAAAATCCGCATAGTGATTGTTTCATTTGGATAAACCATTAACGTATGAATTAATTAGGACTTTCTCTTCTATTTAGAGACACGAGTAATAGAGGATCATAGTCTTTTAGGTTGCCCTTCTAAAAATAAATTGAGTGAGCCACGCTAAAGTAACATACACTACGTTGGCCCTCTAATTGTAATAAAATGCCTAGAAGTTTTGGGAGATACCGTTTAGTGAATTTCACGATTCTTCCACGAAGTTAAAACGCGTAGTTGCTTTAGGCGCATTATTTTAATAATGTATCTTCCTAAATTTGGGTGTGCATTTATGTGACCCATATCTAAGTCTCAACGATGTTAAAATGTGTTGAGAACCCGGGTGCATTTATTTGACGTGGTTCGAGAACGTATTTTAATAACGTTGCAAATATTCCTAAAAGTGAATAAAGCAGTTAATAATTTTAAAATTGCACTGTAGGATGAACACGTATAAAAATCAGGAAATTAGTCATTTATAATAGTTTAAACGACTGTGCTAGAACCACGGAATCCGAGGATGCCTAAAACCTTCCTTTGGATTAACAAAATTCCTTACTCAAGAATTTCTAGTTCGCAGACTCCAATTGAGCAGTCGGGAAAATTTCCTCGATTTGGGACCTTAAATAAATTGGTCACTTGGGACACCATAAGCCAAACCTATCCCAAGTGGAAACTCTACGTAAATAAATGATCCCAATTCAAATAATGTCACTTTAATTGAAAAAACTCCCTTATGCGTTTTATCCTTCGGGGTAGCCGTGTAAAAAAGGAGGTGTGACAGCCTATAAAGGAATTGCTAAGTAAAGCTCAAATCAGATTTTTTAGGAAAGAATTTTAGAGATTTTTTCTGGAAAAGACTTGGAGAACAGATTTTAAAGAGGTTTTCATCAGATTTACAAAACAAAAGAGAAAATAGAGATATAACTCTGAAAAGTCAAAAGTAGTTAGGAAATTATAAAAAATATTATTGTTCCATTGGTCTTCTTCTGTAATTTCTGAAGCTTTAAATTTTCTAAAAATCTCTGATTCTCTTTGGGGCTGAAAATGGATTAAATTGGGGTTGTTGAAAAGGCCAGTTCAAGTTTCTCAGTTGTGTATTGTTCCATTGAGCTGGTTTTACTGCTGATTGTTGAACCTGGGCTAGTTTCTGCTACTATTTTATTGTTGATCCTTCATTTCTTCTTCTTTGAAATTTCAAGGTATTCCTTTGAAAATATCATGGAATTGAAGCCTGATTAAATCTGTGTAAAGATCCGGAAGTTTGAGCTGGAATTCAACGGGAAACATTAAACTCTTGTTGTAATTGTTGTTGATTTCTGTTGTCTTGTGTGATTAAAATTCTGTAGTAATTTATTTCTATGCCAAATGTTGATCTGCTTGTTCGTGATAGGGATTTAAGGTGTTGTTGGTTATTTAGAATATGTGTTTAATTTCATAATGTTGGCATAATAATAATATTTGAACTTTATTGTCTAAATACTGATAGACATATAATAGTGGAAGATTGCATGAGAGTGTCAGTTTAATGTTCCTATGGTTTGAAAACAAAATTTGTTATAGTGAAGTTTTGTCCAGGGCTATTCTTTGTAATTTGAAAGGCATTGCAGTATTCTACTTAGTCGAAACTCCTCTTTTAAATGGTTTGAGTGAGCTCAAATTTCCTATTCTTTTTGTAGGATAGTTATAAAATTAAATAAAAGCATGAATCTATGTTGCTTGCTATTAGTGCATTTGATGTTAGAACTGTTTGGTGAGCTAATAGCTTAGAGAGATTTTGGGGATGGATAGGACTCGATATTGAGTTCTGATTTCCAAATTTGATTATGCAAGTCTTTAGTTCATGAAATCTTAGATATTTGGGCCATTATCAAGAGAAGATAGCACAATGAATGCATTGGGCTTGTCATCTAAGCCCAATAGCCTATATTGTTGTTGTTGAACATTGCATACGGGATATCTGATTCAAATGCATGCTAAAAATAAAATCAGAGCTTTAGTTTAACTTATTTGGGTATCAATTGTTCTGAATTATTTTTAAACTGGTTAATTCAATTTCAAATTCCTGCGAGTATCAATTGAATGACTTTCTTGATAGGCATGATAATTTGGAAGCTTGGAAACTGGGCCTAACGCCGGCCCAACTGAGAAATAATCATAGTTAGACCCTTGAGCGCTATTTCTTCATTAGAAATTGGGTTTTAGTTTATGCCTTCAATTCACCTTTATCTTAAACAAATAGAAGTCCCACAAAGTTCCTTTTTAGACAATGAATTAGTCTCCTTTAAGTAGTTAGTGGAGGTGAGCCATATTAGACAATACAAATAGCTTATGGCCCTTCGCAATTTAGTTTAAATTCCATTTTAAAATCGGAATTGAGATCTGTCGCACCAAATAAAATCTCAAATGCGTGGCCCTCATTTAATTATTTCTTTTAAAAATCCTCAAAACTCGAGGCATGCCATCTAACAAATTTTCCTTGGCCCTCGCAAAGTTAAAAATATGTAGTTGCTTTAGGCGCGTTATTTTAATAATTTACATTCCTAAACTCGGGTGGACTTTTCATGTGAACCAAATCAAAATCTCACAACGTTAAATAAAATGTGTCTTAGACTGCGGGTGTATTTCATGTGGCATGGTCCAAAGACACGTTTTATATGACGTTGAGATCTTCTTAAGATTAATTAAAAGCGGTTAATAAGTTAACAATTACTATAGGCTAAAACATGTATTAAAATCAAATATTAGTCCAATTATGATAGTTTAAGTAACCGTGCTAGAACCACGAAATTCGGGGTGCCTAACACCTTTCCTCGAGTTAACAGAATTCTTTATTCAGAATTTCTGGTTCATTGACTTCAAAAGGAAAGTCGAATTTTCCTCGATTTGGGATTTAAAATAAACCGATGACTTGGGACACCAAAAAACAAACCTATCTCAAGTGGCAACTCTAAATAAAATTGAATAAATAATTCCATTTTGAATAATGTCACTTAAATTGGAAAAACTCCCTTATACTACCTTTCGGGGTGTGAAACAAAAAAGGTGTGACAGGGGATACTCCCATGTGAATACGTATATGTAATAATTTGATTGTGTGATGTTTCTTTTTGTTTTTTTGTGGTTGTTTTGTTGGTTTTAAGAATTATTTAAAGTAGTTAAGTTAACTTGTCCCGGCGATGGATCTCTTTCGACGGGATTCTTGAGGGTCTAAGTGGACCAAAAAAAAGAGAAATATGGGGACTTTTCCTAATGATGGACCTTTTAGACAGTTGTCTTTAAGGAAGTAAGTCTAAAGAAAATACCAAAAAGATTTTTTTGTTTTAATTTTATTTTAGGTAGTGTAGTAACTCCCCCTTGATTTTCTTTGGGCCACAGTTCTTTTCCAAGTGTTTTGCTTGAATCATGTGTAATTGGTTTTTGTTTATTTTTTTAATCTATAATTAGTAATGATAGGCTAAAAGATGAATTTTGAAAGAGAAACCCTTGGCATTAATACACCTGAACACAATAGACACTAGAGTGTAATGCCTAGTCTCAGTGGTTGACTCTTGCTAAAGTGCCTTAAATTGTATGTTTCTAACTGACTTGAATACTCAAACGAGAGTATCTTGATAAGCCAATTTGGAGTGAGTCATGTGCCATGTGTGCGAGAGTTGTACTGTATTATATGCTTTACATTTGATGCCTAGAACTTGCCCTGTGTGTTTGTAAAGCAAAATACTAGCTTCATTCGGTCTAAGAAGTAATATAGATATTTCTTTGTTAAGCCACATATATAAAGTAGACCCACCTAAATGTAATACATCGTAGTCAACCCTGTTGAGCTTATAAGCATGTTTCTTTTGGCAACCACATTGCGAATCTTACCTAATTGTTTGAATGGCCATATGTTTGAACCCTTTATCTCCCATAAGCACTTGAATGGTATTGAAATTATGTAAAAGCAAAAGTGTGGGGTGGTGATTTGGTTTTTGAGTGGAACCAAAGAAATAGAGAAAAGGTGCAGTGCTTGGAAAAGTAAAAGAATAAGCACCACTTAAAAAATAAGATAAAAAATATGAGTAATTATAATAGTTGATAAGTGGTGGTTTGTCACAATTGCACCTAATGGAGTGGGATGTTATAAGTAAAAATGTGGTGGAATGTCTCATTGACATAAGTATGGTTTTGAAGGTTAATGTGATTGTATTAAAAGCTCTTAGGGAGGTTAGTCACTATATCCAAATATATCTTACGCGTCTCTTAGCCTACGTTACAACTAAGTGAAGTCCTAATTGATCTTAGACTGATGGGCTCGATTAGTAGAGTAGTACACTACTGGCAAGCTTATGTTCGTCTTTGTGGCATGTGAATGTTCTTTTTGAGAGTGAGCGAATTTTTTTTATCTAAGTTCCTAATTGTTCTTAATATTAATATTTGGGGAACTACTCTCTTGTGTGATGTGGGGGCATGTGAATCATAAAGAAAAGGCAAGTCTTGACTTTTGTATAGAGTCTTTTGAGTAAGTATGAATATTGCAGGGCACATTAGAGTCGATTTTTTAGGCAAAGATTGTTCACTACTAGGCGTAACTTTGGTTATTTGTTCTTGATGTGGTACGTTAGAGAAAAAGTCTTAGTAAAGGAACCTCTTTAGACTGTGGTGGATTGCTCGAGTACTAGCAATGATTTAAGTGTCGGGTGTTAATAATAGGTAAGATTCATGTAATTTGGCGACTGTTTATGCCCCAGCTTAACAATGTTTCACTATTATAGGATAGTCAACAATAATAACAACAACAACAATGACCCAGTATAATCCCACAAGTGGGGTCTAGGGAGGATAATATGTATGGAGACCTTACCCTACCCCGAGGGGTAAAGAGGTTATTTACAAGAGACCCTCGGCTCAAGAAAGCAACAAGAAATGATATATTGGCTCTAATTATGAATTTCATTATAGGATAGTTAAATGATGATAAATTGGCTCTAATTGTGAATTTCATTATTTTCAGGATCAAGTTGCGTGTATGAGGACTTAGAACTGTAATTGGAGCTAAATTGAAGCAAGGGAAGCCCCTCGGAGCAAAGTACGTGGGAAGAAAAGAGAAAGAAGTGCTGAAATGAGGACCCGGACTAGCTCGCCCACTAGCAAGACCGTGCTAGCCCAGGAATTCGAGGTAGAATGTTATGTTATATGCGCGGTCGATATAGCACCCACTAGAGCGATCGCACTTCTAACGCGGTCAGTAGTGCGTCCACTACCGCGACCGCGCTAGTCTAGTTCCGAAGAATAAAGTTCAAGGGTAAACTTGAAAGTTCGTGGGTAATCCCACTTAATCTATATGAGGTTTAGCTCGCCCTACGGAGAGCAGTTTTTGGTTTTTCAGCTAAGTTGAAGAGGAGAGAGAGGCGTGAAGCAAGGAGGAGATCTCATCTTCAAGTTCTTCCTTTCTTCCTCTTGTATTTTATTATTTTGTGATGAATCTAACTATGGTTATGATTAATACTAGTATGGGTAGCTAAATATTTAGTCTAAGGCTTTGATGGAACCTATTGAATGATGAACTTCGTGCAATGATAATATAGTTTGCCCAGTTTAATCTCTATTTGTTCACCTACATTCTTGTTGTAGTTAATTGATAGGATCCTCAATTAACTGTGCCTATTTAGTATGTATTACTCGGAAGAGAGTGTGTATTTAGGTAATTGTTGAACAAAACCACTCCCAAAGTATATGAGGGATCAATAACTGAGGGTCTTAAAGGCGGGATTAGGGATAACGAGGCCTTGGGTGTAATCTAAAGTGAGCTATAATAAATAAAACCGGCTAGCGTAACTCGGGAGAGCGCATCTAGTAAATTATCGTGATTACTCGGGGGAGATTTGTGATAATAAGAGTGCTCATGATTGATAGAGAAAATTAGGCAAATATATGTGAAACATAACCAGAAGGGATTCCATCAATAAGGAAAATCATAACTTTAGATCCTTCTCTTAATTGTTCACAACTTAATCATAGTTAGTCTTTGTTGGCTTAATTGCAGTTAGTCTTAGTTAGTAAAAACATTCTCAATTGTTATTCAAAAAGTTTGGGAAGTTGATTGCATAGAATTTCACAAGTCTTAACGAGGGTAATTGATAGGTTAATTCCTTGTGGGTTTGACTCTAGGCTAAATACTTAGATTATATTTACAATTTCCGCTTAATCCTTTTTATAAGACATAGCTAGGAGTGATCAAGGTCCATTAGAGCACATCACCTACCTGTGCATTTGAAAGATTATGGTTGTTTCATGCCTAACCTACACCATGATATACATTTTACACCCGTTTCAACATCTTTGACATCCACACCCACATCAGACTCATCTTTATCTCTTAATTCTCTTTTATTTAAACATCACCATGTTTCCTTCACCTCCTTAGTTCCTGATAGTCAGCATTTTGTTCAAAGTATTTGTCATGACAGTGAGCCAAATTCTTATGAGGAAGCAGCTTTGGACCCTTCTTGGCAAGCAGCCATGACATTAGAGCTTGAGGCACTCCATGTCAATCACACTTGAGACTTAGTTCCTTTGCCTATACAAAAAAAAGGCAATAGGTTATAGATTGGTGTATAATATCAAGCACAAAGCTAATCGTAGTATTGAGAGATTCAAGTCCCGGTTGGTAGTGAAAGGATATATTCAGCGGGCTGGTATTGGCTACACTGAAATCTTTTCACCAATTGTTAAAATGACCACTATCAGGGCACTCATAGCAACTTCAATAAAGAAACATTGGAGAATTTTTCAACTTAATGTTAATAATGTCTTCCTTCATGGGGATCTCCATAAGGAAGTGTATATGGACTTACCTCCGGCCTATTAGTTGATGCACATGGACTAGTCTGCAAACTGAACATACCACTATATGGCTTGAAACAAGCCAGTCGACAGTGGTATGCTAAACTAGCTGAGGCACTATGCTCCAAAGGATATGTTCCCTCTCTTGATTACTATTCTCTTTTTTACGAAAAGACTGACTCATCTATTATCATTGTCTTTATTTATATTGATGATGTAATCATTATAGGAAATAACTCAAAGGAAATTACCTTATTGAAAAACTTTCTATATGCTCGATTTAGAATCAAGGACTTGGGAAAATTACACTATTTCCTAGGTTTAGAAGTTCTCTACAAGGATGATGGTGCCATAATCTCCCAAAGGAAGTTTTCACCTGATCTACTGAAAGAATAGGAGTGCCTCCATTGTGGTACTTTCAGTTCACCATTAGATCCTAATATTAAACTCAAAGCTAAAGAAGGTATGCCCCTAACAGATCATTCTATTTATAGGACTCTGATAGGTAAGTTGAACTTCCTTACAAACATAAGACTATACATTTCATATAGTGTGCAACACCTTAGTTAGTTCGTGCAAGATCGCAGGGAACCTCGCTTGAAGGTTGTTTATCATTTGCTTAGATACTTGAAGACTGATCCTATCCTTAGGGTTTTCATGTCTGCCAGTTATGATTGTACTGTTAAAGGGTATTGTGACTCCGACTTGGCAGCTTGTCTAGATTTTAGGAAGTTTATTAGTGGGTATTTGGTACTTCTAAGTGATAGTCCAATCAGCTGGAAGTCTAAGAAACAGGCTGCCATACCCCTCTCCTCTACTGAAGCAGAATATAGAGCCTTGAGAAATGTTGTTGGTGAACATACTTGGTTGTGCATGTTATTTGATTAGCTGACATTCCAGTTTCCTAAACCCTTCCCAGTATATTATGAGAGACAACCAGCTCTATATATTGATTGTAATCTTGTATTTCATGAACGAACCAAGCACATTGAGGTCGATTGCCATTTTGGAAAGACAAATTGCAAGAAGGAATAGTATCTCTTCATCATGTTGGGACGGATTGCCAGTTAGTTGATGTCTTAACCAAGGCCCTTACTCGAGTCAAGCATGCCACAGTCATGGGCAAGTTGGCTGTGACAACCTCACTTCCAACTTGAGGGGGAGATAGTGAGATATTACTTTAATTATATGTAACAACTGTTAGTTAGCATTTTGTTATTTTATTAGGTGTTGGTTTGTAATGCTAGATGCGTCATGTGTAGCCATCATGTGCAGTGTATATATACACTCTTAGTACAAATAACATTCAGTTAGTAAGAAATTTATTTTACTCTCATTCTTCTCTCAAAGAAGGATCTGCAAATAGTGTTTATTGACCTAGAGAAAGTGTATGACAAGGTTCCTAGAGAAGTTCTGTGGAGATGCTTGGAGACAAAAGGTGTGTCGGATCCCTATATTATGGCAATTAGGGACATGTATGATGGGGTTAAGACTCGGATTAGGACAGTAGGAGATGACTCTGGCCATTTTCCGGTTAAAATGGGATTGCACTAGGGCTCTATGCTCAGTCCATTCTTATTCGCCCTGGTGATGGATGTATTAAAACCCCATATTCAAAGGGAGATTCCATGGTGCACGTTATTTGCCGATGACATAGTTCTGATGATGAGTCACGAGCCGATAATAACGAAAGACTAGAAGTTTGGAGATAGATGAGCTAAACAAAGACGGAATACTTGGAGTGTAAGTTCTGCACTGAGACAGGGAAGTGGGTGTGGATGTGATACTTGAATCACAGGTTATCCCAAGTAGAGGCAACTTCAAGTACCTTGGGACGGTTATCGACGGGGGAGAGGAAATCGATGAGGATGTCACACACGGTAAAGGGGTAGGATGGATGAACTGGAGGTTAGCAGCCGGAGTTTTGGATGACAATAGAGTAACAACGATACTCAAAGGTAAGATCTACAAAGTGGTGGTTAGACCGGCCATCTTTAATAGGGCTAAGTGTTGACCCGTTAAGAACTCACATATACAAAGGATGAAAGTAGCATGAATGAGGATGTTGAGGTGGATGTGATGGACAAGATTAGGAATTATGATATTCAGGAAAAGGTGCACGTGGCTCCCATTGATGACAAGATGCGGGAAGCGAGGTTCAGATGGTTCTGATATGTATAGAGGAGAAGCCCAGATGCTCCAGTAAGGAGGCATGAGCAACTGGTTGTGGAGGGCACGAGAAGAGGTAGAGGGCGGCCTAAGAAATATTGAGAAGAAGTGATTAGGAAGGATATAGCGAGACTTCAAATTTCCAAAGACATGACACTTGATAGGAAGTTGTAGAGGTCGAGTATTACGGTTGCAAGCTAGGAGGTAGTTGAGTCTCGCATTACCTTGTACGGTTGTGATCTTAGTCTGGTAGGGTTTTTGTCTGAAATAGCTAGGGGCATTGTCGTGTCTTACTATTTTCTCTTTTCGGTGTAGGACCTATTTACTAGCCATCATTTTTATTTTGCATTTTTCCTTCTACATTTTATGTTCCTATTTTTCCTAGGATCCCTATGGTGAAACTAATATTCTCTCCTTTTTATTTTTCTTATTATTTTGAGCTGGGGGTCTTCTGGAAACAGCCTCTCTATGCCTTTGGGGTAGGAGTAAGGTCTGCTTACATACTACATTCCCCAGACTCCACTTGTGGGATTATACTGGGTTGTTGTTGTTGTCGTTATTGTTGTTGTCTTATTCTCTCTCTCTCTTCTTCAAGAAGCTTCTAGGGTTCCAGTATTGTAGCCCAAGCTCGAGCTTCACCATTGCTTTCCGCTTCTCCATCTTTACACAAACATTGTATTTGTTTGAAATAATTCATTGAATATGTAAAATTTATTAATATAAAATTCAATAATTTAATAAGATTAGAATTTCGAATTCATAAATTTAAAATTCTTATTCTGCATGAGCCAACGACAGCCATACACCACCAATTTGACTTGAAATGTTGATTAAAAACACTATCAAATGATGTGTAGAATGTCTAAAACATCTCTCCTTTTGGAGGTTGATTCCTTATATATCTTTTTATAATTATTTGAGATTGTTACTTCTAGTGTTACAATGTTTTTGATATTTTTGCAGTAGCAAATTGTAGAATAATATACAACAACAACAACAACGACAATTACCCAGTATACTCCCACCAGGTGGGGTCTGGGGAGGGTAATATGTAGACGAGCCTTACCCCTACCCGAAAGGGCAGAGAGGCTGTTTCCAATCGACCCTCGGCTCATAGGATAAAAGGAAAAACAGCAGTAAAACAAAAACAAAGACAAAAACAAAAACAATAGTGCATTAGTAACTCCAGCAGAAGTAGCATAAATAATTATCTAAACAAAAGAAACATAAATACAATCGCATGCAATAATATCATACAGTAACTACCATAACTAACAGCCATAGGGGGGACATAAGCTAAGCTAAAACACAAATCATATATGGGTAACCCTGCTGACCCATACCCAACCCCGGAGGAGGTGTACGAAAAACTCTAGGAGCCCCTATCCTACAACCTGATTCTAGACCTCCAGACTTTCCTATAAAGGGTCATGTCCTCGGAAACCTGCATTCTAGCCATGTCCTGCCTATTCACCTCTCCCCAATACTTCTTAGGCCTCCCTCTGCCTCGCCGACCGCCAACAATCTCCAGCCGCTCGCAGCTCCTCACCGGGGCATTGGGACTTCTCCTCCGCACATGCCCGAACCACCTCAGCCTCGCTTCTCGCATCTTCTCATCCACCGGGGCCACCCCCACCTTATCTCGAATAACTTCATTCTTAATCTTATCTAGCCTGGTGTGCCCGCACATCCACCTAAGCATCCTCATCTCCACAACCTTCATTCGCTGAACATGAGAGTTCTTCACGGGCCAGCACTCCGCCCCATACAACATCGCAGGTCTAACCACGGCTCTATAGAATTTCCCCTTGAGTTTGTGTGGAACTTTCTTGTCACACAGGACTCCTGATGCAAGCCTCCACTTTGACCACCCCGCTCCTATACGATGAGTGACGTCCCCGTCAATCTCTCCGTCCCCCTGAATCACAGACCCAAGATATCGGACACTGTCCCTCTTGGCGATGGCTTGAGAACCACTCATCACGTCCCTGCCTACTTCGCTCGGCTCGGCGCTAAACTTGCACTCCAGGTATTCTGTCTTAGATCTGCTTATTTTGAAACCTTTAGACTTGAGAGTCTGTCTCCATACCTCTAACCTTTCAATAACACCGACCCTCGTCTCATCTATCAATACTATATCATCAGCAAATAGCATACACCAAGGCACATCCCCTTGAATATGTCGGGTTAGAGCATCTATCACTAAGGCAAACAAGAGGGGGCTCAGCGCCGATCCTTGATGGAGCCCCATAACCAGTGGAAAATGGTCTGGTTCGCCACCCACCGTCCTAACCCTAGTCTTAGGCTTCTGGCACGCTCTTCGCCTCCAAGCACCTCCATAGCACCTCCCTTGGGACCTTGTCATACGCCTTCTCCAAGTCGATAAGCACCATGTGTAGGTCCTTCTTCTTATCCCTGAATTGCTCCGCCAGCCGCCTGACAAAGTGGATAGCCTCTGTAGTGGAGCGGCCCGGCATGAGACCGAACTGGTTCCCAGATATAGATGTCACCTCCCTCACCCCGCGCCTCAATCACCCTCTCCCAAACCTTCATGGTGTGACTTATTAATTTGATACCCCTATAGTTGTTGCAGCACTGGATGTCCCCTTTGTTCTTGTACAAGGGCACCACTGTACTCCACCTCCACTCATCCGGCATCCTTTTGGTCCTGAAGATCGCATTGAACAACCTGGAGAGCCAGTCCCCTCCTGACTTACCCATGCACTTCCAGAACTCCACCGGGATCTCGTCAGGCCCGGTCGCTCGACCCCTACTCATCCTACGCAAAGCCCCAATGACCTCCTCCACCCTAATGCGCCTGCAGTACCCAAGGTCTCTATGTTGTTCTGAATGCCCCAGTTCCCCTAGCTCTATGTTACGATCCCCTTTGTTAAGTAAGTCCCGAAAGTACGCCTGCCACCTCTTTTTGATTTGAGATTCCCCCATCAGAACTCTACCATCCTCGCCCTTGATACACCTAACTTGGTCTAGATCACGTGCCTTCCTTTCCCTTGCTTTAGCTAACCGGAATAACTTCTTATCCCCGCCTCTCTCCCCTAGTTCCTCGTACATGCGACCGAACGCCGCGTTTTTAGCTTCCATGACTGCCATCTTTGCTTCTTTCCTCGCCACCTTGTAGATCGCCCTGTTCGCTCTCCGTTCTTCCTCGCTTGTGCTCCCTGCCAACCTAGCGAACGCCGCCTTCTTCACCTCCACTTTTCCTTTGACTACATCATTCCACCACCAATCACCCTGATGCCTGCCTGAATATCCCTTGGCTACCCCGAGCATGTCCCGTGCTACCCCCCTAACCAAGTTCGTCGTCACTGTCCACATAGCGTCCGCTTCCCCAGAACTTCTCCAAGCTCCGCCCTCAACTAACCTCCTTTCCAACTCATGTGCTTTCTCCTTAGTCAGAACACCCCATCTAATCCGCGGTTGTCCCCGAGCGCCCCTCCTCTTCATCTTCACCCAGAGACCGACATCCATCACTAGGAGTCTATGAAGAGTTGAAAGAGACTCTCCCGGAATAACCTTGCAGTCCTTGCACATACCCCTATCGCTCCTTCTGATGAGGATGTAATCAATCTGAGTCCTCGCCGCCGAACTCTTGAAGGTGACCAGATGCTCCTCCCTCTTCTGAAATGTCGAGTTCGCAATCAGAAGCTCAGAAGCCCTGGCGATATCAAACAGCGAAGTGCCTCCTCCGTTCCTAACCCCAAAGCCGAAGCCACCGTGCACCTCATCATAGCCACCAGCATCAACCCCAATATGACCATTAAAGTCCCCTCCAATAACTAACTTCTCAAATTGTGGAATACTACTCACCAGATAATCCAAGTCCTCCCAAAAGAGCCTCTTAGCCTCCTCGTCTAAGCCTGCTCGGCGCGTAAGCGCTGATGACGTTGAGAACGCAACCCCCAATAACCAGCTTAATAGATATTAACCTATCATTCACTCACCTAACCTCGACTACGGACTCCCTAAGGTCCCTATCTACCAAGATGCCCACTCCATTCTTACCTCTCACGACCACAGAATACCACAGCTTAAACCCATCTACATTCCTCGCCTTCGACCCTTTCCACCTAGTCTCCTGGACACACGCTATGTTAACCATCTTCTTCTGAAGAACCTTCGCCAACTCTATGGACTTACCCGTCAGAGTGCCTATGTTCCATGACCCAATCCTTAATCTATGGGCGTCCGCTACCCTCTTCCCACCCTTACCTCCCGTCCTACCCGCAGGACCACCCCCTGCTCCCCTACTCACTTCCGCCACCACCCCCACCCCCCCGAGGACATGACCTTACGCTATCATCCCCCGCCGCGGCCACTATCCCTCCAACCGAATATGGGGCACAGTGGCGCACACACGCACTATAGCAAAATACGCAAAAAGGTGCAAACTAGATAGCAACAGAATAGACCTCACTCGAAATGCTAGCTAAAATACGTAAAAAGGTGCACAAAGTAAACAAGAGAGCGGGAGGTACCAACTCCCGGTGGAAAAACCTGAAAGTATGCTTTGATGCGCCCAAGTTTTCCTGAAGCTTATCAGAACGTGTAGTTCTATTGCGTCCTGCCGCGAGTCTGAACGGGAGTCACCGGGAGTACTGTGGCTTGCTGGAAATCCTCGCCGGTAAAATAGGCACCTGTCCAAGAAAACAGAACACACTCACACACACCCACAGAAAAGCAGAGGAGAGAATTGAAAGAAAAAAGCAGGAGTTGCCGAAAAAAATTCCGCGAAAAGCAAGAATTCAAAACCTCTAAACAGCAATAGGGACAAACTTGAATAACCAAACAGTAAAGGTAAATCTCTTTTACAAGGTCTGCGGTGAATAAGCAGTGGGAAGAAGAGGTGGCTAAGTGAACAGTAGAGAATGAAAGTGACCAGAGGAATATTCCGGGAGTACGAAGTTGGTCGGAACAGTGGGGAGAAAAAACTGTATAAAAGGAGCCGGAGGAAAAAGTGACCGGAAGTGGTGTCACGCACGCAGCGCGTTTCTGACAGTGGCGGCGCGTGGGTGAGCAGTGGGGGCGCGTGTGGAAGATTCCGGTGACGGAATTTGCAGGGGATGTGCGCCTGATGCTGTGTGCCTCGATGGTATGGGAGGTGACAAAGAGAGACCACCGTGAGAGACCACTGTGAGGCTGTTGTCGGAACAGTGTTCCAAACAAAAAGTTTCCTGAAAAGCACACGATAGGAGCAGAGAAAGAGAGAGATACTTACCTGTTAGGACCGGCGACTCGCCAGAAGAAGGTGGTGCCGAGGGTGTTAGCCTCAGTCAAGGGAGCGATGAGAGAGAAGGCGAAGAGAGAGAGGGGAGAGAAGAGAGAGAAAGAGCCGTTCAAAAGTCCAAAAATATAAATTGTAGAATAAGATATAGCTCTTTAATTACCTCTATTCATAAATCATGATCTGATTATCCATCGACATTGATAAGATCATTCATGACATAAAGACAAATACTTTTTATTAGGTGATACAACGGAGGAGACAGGATTTTCGTCAATATAAAAAAAAAAATTAAAAAATTAAAGGAGGCTATAGTTAATAAGAATTGAACTAGCAATCTCGTATAAGATTTGAACTCCGTTGACAAGTGAGCTATGCTTTTAGATCAAAAGAATTTAAAATATAATACATAGAGATACAAAAAAAAAATATTGTAGATTTACAATATAATTTTTTAGCGTAGAAGGTTGGGCTGAATTCCTTCCGCTCGGGGACCGGCACCATGCGACATTAATAGCATGAATCATGATTGATTGAATGTATTTTCTTCTTTCAATATGTTACGCAACCACAAATGCCTGAAATACTTTAATTGAATTTATTAATCCTATCTAAGAAAAATTATTAAAACCAAAAAGATAATTGATTAACTAATGAAACCTAACAAGTACTTTTGACAGGTGATGGCATGAATCATGATAATTGAATGTGTGTTTTTTTCTATATCGTTTACTTTTCTTTTGACTTTAATTTTTATTTTTTTTGTTTATATTGAAGATTTTATCAATTAATTACAATGATTAACAAAAAAAATAATTCAAATATTGCAAAAGTACTTTTTCTTTCGGTCCACAATAAGTGATCAATATGTTTTTTATTTTGGTCCAAAATAAGTGTCCATTTATATAATCGAAAAAGAATTAAATTTGTTTTTACAAAATTACCCGTATGTACATATCCCTAAAATATTTTCTCACTCCTCACGTTAAATATTTAACTAAGGATAGTTTAGTCATATTAGGTATTTATTATAGAATTTAATATTTTCTGAATAAGCGTGTTAAAAGTAAATTAGTCTCTTATTGTAACAGTATTAGAAAAGTTAACTAAAGTTTCTAATTATTTTTCAAGCAAAATTAAGGAAAGTTTTGTGGAAGTTGAAGTTCTCACAATTTATTCAACCAACTAAAAAAAGAGTTTTATGAATTAGGCCGCCACTAATCTAGATTCGCTCTCTTAATTTAATTTTATTTTTCCTTTTTACTTTCTCTTTCCTTAACTACAATAAGTTTAAAGCTTTCTAATTATTAAATTAATTGAAATCCCAAAAGGAATAGAACTTATTTGATTTCTTGCTTCCTACTCCTTGTTGGCATGGGATTTATCATATAAATGTTGGTTATAAAAACTCTTATATATATATTTTGGTTCTTTTCTCAGCTTCTTGCTTATACTTCTTGTTTTCATCTACAATTAAAACTTAATTAATCTCTTTCTTCTTCACAAATAAGAACAACTATTTCTTCAGTACCAATAATGGCCACGTATAATTTCGAACAAAACGAATACTTGGAAGATGTGATTGAGAGTCAGGTATTGCTAATCTGTCATTAAATTTTAGTAATTTGTTGCTAATTCGTAGTTAAGTAGGATCAGTGACGATTTTGATGTTTAGCTACACAATTGTCCGTTACGTTATAGTTAAGGTGCTTAAAAAAAATTGTTAAATTAATTTTATCAAGTATTTAAAAAAGTTTCGTGAATACCCCTAGGGGCTAATCAAATTATTATTGTTATTGTTGTTATTTTAAGATAGCCAGAAGCGAATTTAGGGATTTAATTTTAGTACATTTAATATTTATTTATGTCCTCATTATCGAATCTCTTTCTTGTAACTATGAGTTCAGAACGTAGTATTTGATAAAGTTGTAGTGATTTTCTATATGTAGAAATACTAAAAGTTCAATTGAACCTGAATATTATTATTATTTTTGAATTAAAAATATCCAGATTGTAATTTTTTTATTTCTTCTTGCAATCAGCAACAACTACCCAGTATAGTCCCACAAAGTAGGGTCTGGGGAAGGTAATATGTAGACGGGCTTTACCCTACCCGAAGGGCAGAGAGGCTGTTTCCAATCGACCCTCGGCTTTGTGAAGGAAAGGAAAAATAAAAAAAAAAAAAAAAAAAAAGAGCATTAGTAACTTGCATGTTCTTCCACAACCATTTTACTCATTTGTTCAGACGAGTTCTTATTAGAACTATTTTCTCCGAGAAAAGAACTCATAAAAATATTATTTTTTTTCGGAGTGTATAAATATCAATTGATATTTCATGCTTTTTTTTTTAATTTTATTTTTATTGCGTCCTTTTTTTTTCCTGTTGAATACTAACTTCTTCCTTCTTTTTGCTATTTTTTTATGAAAATATGTAGGGTTTCTATGTAATGAATGATTTTGGTTGGAAAACACCATGTGGAATAGTGAAAATTGGCAAAAATTCTGAAGCTTTTGAAAAAGCAAAGAAAGCTACAACTTTTGCAGTCGATAAATACAATGAGAAATCAGAGAAATCAAAGTTGGAATTATTGAGAATTATGAATGTTAATTTTGAACCTACTGCTGGTGCAATTTATTACATAACTTTTGAAGCCATGAATATTTCTTTTGGGAAAATTCTTCACTATCAAGCTAAGGTCTGGGAAAAAATCAACACTGGATATAAAGTTGAGAAATTTCGACTTGCCCCTTATGTGCCAAAGTTCTCAGGTAAATCTTAACACAACTAATCTATTGGATTTCACTGTTTATTTTTTCTAATCAATATACATACATAATAGCAAAATCAAAATTTTTATTAAGGGGAGTCAAAAGATAAATAAGTATATAAAAAAAATTAAGGAGAGTCAACATAGAGTATATATACATAAAAATAAAATATGTAATATATATATATATATATATATATATATATATATATATATATATATATATATATATATATATATGCGATATAATTTTAGTATGATTATCTTGTATTTTGTTTTCTTTTAATATGGGGTTATTTGTTGCAGAATGTGAAGAAGAGAAACATTGCTGTATTAAGGTTAATAATTTGCAGGACTGGATGGATGAGAATTATCTTTATTACAAGTGTTGTTACACATTCAAAAAGGTAGCTTTTAAACCTAATTTACTGTTTATATTTCTTCATGTATACTTTTTGGATTAGTAAGTACAATCAATATTTTAAAAGGTTTTTTTTAAATTACCCAAGGCTCGCCCTTAGGCGGGACACTAGCAAAAACACCGAGAGACTCATATATGAGACTTAGTTTGGTGAGACTTACGCCATAAATACCCGACTCTATACACATCTAATGCTTCACACTTCGGAATCGTCCAACGGTTACTATACAAATCATGTGTCAATTATCTAATTTCATGTTTTTATGTTATTTAACATGAAGTAAATTTTGAGTATTTAATTGATTTGTTATTTTTCAGTTTGTTTCCGTGGAGGTAATTAGAAATAAGGAAACTGGCAAATCTATGGGCTATGGTTTTCTTTGGTTCAAAACTCATTCAGAAGCAATGGAATTTTTAGAGAAAAATGAAGGAAAGCAAATGCCAAATTCCAGCCAGAATTACTCATTGTTGTTTGGAAAATTTTGAAGGCCAAAGTGTTTATTTTTACATACTCTATTATCCATTTAAAGATTATGTTATGTTATGTATTACTCGTTCACATAGTTTACATTGGGTTTTATGGTATTTACTATTTTGATATTGAGTAGTTTTTATTAAATGTTCTAATTTCTGGCATATTTTGATGAACAATAAAAACTTTTTATTTCCACCATACCTCTCCATGATTTCGTCACTGATTAACTTCAAACTATTATGTAATTTGGAAAACGAACGGACTCATTATTCATCGAGTTTCTAATCGTGCATTATCTCGCTCTTGAATTTGTCTATTAGTATATACACATTTGTATAATGGAGTACATATATATTAGAAAAGTAAAGCAATTTAATAGTAGAAGGGTTATTGAAAACTAAATCTGCAGGAGAAAGCTTTAACAATTCTTATTTAATTTTTTTTTCCCTTTTTACATTAACATAAAACATGCATAATAACAAGAATAAAGACAACACTTCCCCTCTCTTAATTTGCGTTGTGGCAAATTCTAGCAGTTGGATTTGACACACAAATTTGATAGTACTTCTTCTTGGCTTCTGCGGAGCCGCGCTTCGGCTCCTCGTCGCCCATGGCGGCCTTTGCCACTGAGCTAGCGGCAACAGCCGCCATGGCAAAGAACAACTCTCTCCGGCCACTGTTGTTGCTCTCGTTCTTGTTGCTCATTACAACATTTTCTCCCTCAAATGGCACCTTTGAGCTTGCCTTCACCATGACAATTCCTCGGCGGCTCGCGGCCGGGACTTTGGTCAAGGCCGCGACGGAGCCGCCGGCCAAGGAGGTTGTCATTGTCATTGAAGCCATTTGATCAACTCAAAAGAATTCCTAGTTTGATTGCTTATTACTTGCTTTCTGTTTTGTGCAAAGGTTTGGTGTGTGTTAAAAATATGTATGCATGTAAGGAACAAAAAGGAATTAGTGAATTTCCATAAGATATGTTATCCATTTCTTATCTAAACAAAGGGTTCAGAGCCAATGATTTTTTGCCATGTGGACATCTATCTCAATCTTGGAAAGAAAATTTGTGGCTATTGAGGCCCTATTATAGGTACCAATTTTGAGGACGATTTTGTTTCAAATTGTCTTTTCATGTTTTTGGGCTTTTGTTTTATCTTTTCTTTTCTTGACCATTTTATGGTTCCTTTACCTTTTCCAAAATATTTATTTAAACTTTAATAATAGCACCCAAAAAAAAAAAAAAATCTTTCCAATTAGTCAGTTGATTTGCCTAAAGAGTGAAAACCGTCAGCATAATAATCTCAATTTTGCAATCAATTTACTACTCGCTCAGGTAGGGTAAAGTTTACGTACAAACTATCCCAAGACACTACTAGTAAGATTTTACTGGTCGTCGTCGTCATACCTTAAAAGAATTCAAAGTCTCCCCTAAGAACTTCCTAAATTATCAAATATTAACTAACCAATCTCCATAGGCAATAGCAATAACAAGCAAAGGGGAATCTGGAATGAGCAAAAAAATAGACACAAAGATAGTCCAAGCTAGCTAGGCATTTGCCGTTAACTAGTTTTTCAAGACATAACAAATAAACAAAGTTTGAATGAATCAAATTACAAAAGAGAGAAAAAAAACTGTCTGAATTCTATTCTCATCTTGATCATCTCATCTAACTATGTCTTTTTCTTCCTCCTCCATCAATGAGGAAGAAAAGAAAGGGTACAAGGATTCGAGTCGTTGACTGTATTGAATCAAGATTTCACATTCTCCCAGATGAACTGCTCCAACTGAGAGATTTCACCGGTCAAACCAGAAGCTTCGGCAACAATTACTTTGTTATAGCACTGAGAAAATCCAAATGGTTCTCCAGCGTAAACTCGTTAGAAATGTCTGCCTCAGATACAGCAGTTCTTGATGTACGAAGCTTGTTGCTGAACATCAATGGCAAAACAACCGTGGAACACATTCAGAAAACAGAAAATTCCCAGTTCAACATCAAGTTAAAGCAGTTTTAGTTAAGTCCGTTGACATAAGGACAAATTTGCTACAAAGAAAAAGGAAAAAAGAAGGAAAACAAACGTGACAGTATAAAATGCGGAACTATTGAGTTAGCTTTCCCATGAGGCAGTCCTGGTAGAGGATGCATGTTTTATCAAACATAATCCTATATTTACATCTAACATTAGTCAACTTGACATTAGTTTTTATTTTTTGAAATAACAACTGATATTGTTTCAGAAACTCTATGAACATGGACTCGAGTAGCTTGCTGATGCAAATAGCAGCTAACGATATCCCTATTATTAATTAAAATGGTAGCGTAGAGTTATCTTACATTTCCTTCTCCAGCTGTTTCCTTATGAACTCCTTTGTATGTGCAGTTATTTTATCGACCTTGTTGCACAGGAGAAGTACTGGAATCTTTTTCTTGACCACAGTTGCTTTCGTCAATATTTCATACAGGTACCATTTTTTGACACGGTGTCAAAATGTTAGAATCAGTTATCAAGCATATAATCTACATGGAAATGAATAGAAGAAAGTAAGTACTCTGCAGCAGCACGGCTGTTTGGTAAAAATTCCACTGAATCCACCACAAACACAATGCCAGCTGCTTGAGGCGAAAACTCGTCTAACGCAGACGAGAATGCCCTGGAACATCAACAATATGAACAGGTCTTGTTTTCCCCTTCTGCAGCCAAATATAAACAGGTCTGAATAGTTGAATTTTGAAGTCTATTTGCAGAAAGATTGGCACTTCAGCAAATCAATTAAGATAAAAACTAAAGATACAATCGAGGTGGACTACTAGCAACTAATAAAATCCGATCCATCTTATTGGAGATTGAGAGAATGATAATCTAGTTACAGAAAAAAAAAGAGAGATGGCTGTCACCACCTTGTCCCTCCCGGAATGTAGTATAAAACTGTCTTCATTTGGTTCCATCGATGTCACTGTACCCTGATTGGCTGAGCCATCTCTAAGCTATATAACAGACATCATAAAAGATAAAGTCGCATAACCTTTTAAAAAAAGCTTATATCAGGTCCTGCAATCGTTCATTCAACAGCACTTACCTGGTAGAAGAGGAAAGTTTTGCCACTTCCACTCAGTCCAGTGAGTAAAATTGTATTAGATGTAGTACGTTTAAAAAGGCGAACTGCAAAAAGACACTAAGAATTTCTAAATTTCAGCTTTTGATGAGAAAAATTCAGCAGCTAACATGGAGCATTTAAGGACAGAAAAGAGACATAAAGTTTAGGGGAAGGGACCAAGAAGGAAGTAACAACAACAACAACTACCCAGTATAGTCCCACAAAGTGGGGTCTGGGAGACCAAGAAGGAAGTAGATTTTAAAAAAAGACTTAACCTATAAGTTCATTACACAGAGAAGAAAAAATGCTGTGGGAGAAAATAACAGAAAGACCAAGCGAGACATGTAATTCAAGGACAATTAAAATTCAATTGCACGTCGTTCATTTCTATATCCAATTCTCCATGAATCATTTATTACAATCATGTGACTCAGTTTATTAACTATATATTGTTTCCAGCAGCTGATACCAGGCGACGAGCTACTGTTGCTAAGAGTTAATTCGGCATCACAATTTTAAGCCTTGTGTTTCCACTAACACAATCCCACTACAGAGTACACACCCAAGCTAACTCATAGTGTTCCCACTGACATATTCCACTGCACACCCACACACGGACGACATCTACTCATTGAACATATGAAACAAATGCCTCAGAACTTTATGACTTGTCTTTACAGAGGAAAAGAAAGAATAGAGAAATCCCCTACGAGCAATCACTGCATTGCTTTTGTGGCTATATCAATATCCTCTACGAGCGTCACTGCGACAAATCCTTTCTTCTGTTATCACATTATCACCCAACATGGATCCAGCAAATGCAAAGCAATTTCAAAATGCATCAAACGTTTGATAACACTTAAAAAATTATAGATTAAAACAGTAGAGATAATAGTGTCCATTGATGAAATTGTTGGCTCTGTTGTCTTCATTGGTCATACACATCCTTAAGGAAGAATACTAGTAAGTCAAAAATATTTCATTAAGGTTAGAAAGAAGCAGCACCATGAAGCCAGAAACAAAGCACCTAGTGACTTAAGAAAAGATATGCTGGACAGTAGAAATATGAACTACTGGGAGACATTATATAGGGAACTCTGGGGCTTTGAGTCAAGAGGAAATGGACCTGATTAAGATATAAATGATATGTTAAAAATGGACAGCATTGGTTGCTTTACATTAGCAAGGACAGTGGCGATAGATAGGTTAAAATTCCAATAGAGTCACTAAGATCCCTTCAACCTATTGAGCATCCAAAACAAGAAGAAGAGAATTTTCAACTATCCA
Source organism: Nicotiana benthamiana (assembly GCA_034376525.1). Lineage (NCBI taxonomy): Eukaryota > Viridiplantae > Streptophyta > Magnoliopsida > Solanales > Solanaceae > Nicotiana > Nicotiana benthamiana. The sequence continues at coordinate 17,857,294 of CM067341.1, read as the reverse complement.
GAATAATTAGGAATCTTCTGCCAAGTCTCGGCTCAAAAGCTAATTCAGACTTGGAAGGAAGGTAATAATGCGGTAGAGTCATCTCGCCTCTATTCTTGACCTCCTAAAATACTTATCCTTCTAGATCCTTCTCCAAGTTCAAGGTACTTCCTTTTCACACTATGCAATTTAAGTTGCATTACAGAGATTTCTTAAACAGTAAGATAATTTCCAAGTTACAAAAAGAAGACATACCTGATGATATTACTGCTTGATTACGTGAATAACTGGATTAGAAAGCCATCATTCGCACTAATAGTTCACAGGATTTGGAAAGTCTTCTACACTTTAAGGTACAACCACAAGGTAGTTACCCAAGTCTCATTCTGTTTATAGTGGTTACTTTTTTGCCCCAACATGTTGGATTGTCAAAACACGAAGATACATTTGATCGAAGAGTAAATCACACATGCAATGAGCTCAAAAGGAAAGGATAGATAGCCATTTGACACACCCAAGAAAGACTCTAACAACAACAACAACTACCCAGTATACTCCCACCAGGTGGGGTCTGGGGAGGGTAATATGTAGACGAGCCTTACCCCTACCCGAAAGGGGAGAGAGGCTGTTTCCAATCGACCCTCGGCGCATAGGATAAAAGGAAAAAACAGCAGTAAAACAAAAACAAAGACAAAAACAAAAACAATAGAGCATCAGTAACTCCCGCAGAAATAGCGTAGATAATTATCTAAACATAAGAAACATAAATACAATCGCATGCAATAATATCATACAGTAACTACCATAACTAACAACCATAGGGGGGACATAAGCTAAAACACAAATCATCTATGGGTAACCCTGCTGATCCACACCCAACCCCGGATGAGGCGTACGAAGAACTCTAGGAGCCCCTAACCCAAGAAAGACTCTAAAGTGCAAAATGTGTTAAGGAATATAGTACAACTTACTTATTAGAAACAAAATCACGGTAAATAAGACGACTCCAATTGCAGCATAAAGTTGAGTAGGGGGTATCTGATGAACATTTTCTTCAACTTCATATAACCACTGCTGCATTTGAACCTTCAACTGCTCTATTTTCTCCTTATCCATTACTTTGAACTCCCTTCACTGAGTTTGAATATTTCTCTGAGAAACACCATTTAAAGAAACAGTGTCAGTATATAGCACATAGAGGCAATATATACACCCACAAAGATACAATAAAAGCATGCAAGTGTTTCATAAGTTTATCAACCAGATATTTCATTCAAGGTGGGGCAGAAACCTTGTAAGAAACCATAGGTGGATCCAAGATTCAAACTTTATGAGGTCGAGATTCTTTTTTATATTTTTTATTTATGCATTTAAAAGGAGCCGCCTGAACGCGGGCTCCCGCTGTCATAAATTATAACATAGGCTCGGCCACTTGGGCCGACCTTAGGCGGGCGCTGCTCCAAAGTGCAATGGAAGTCACCAACCTACGCCATCGGCCTATTAGATTAACTGGGTTCAAAATCTATTATACAAAGTGAATTTTCTTAATACATACACAGGGTCTGAGCCAAAGCTACTAGGTTTGGATGAACCCAAGGCAATGCACTATATCCACCCCTAGTAGAAACCAACAATAACAATCTTAGTATAATCCCACAAGTGGGGTCTGGGGAGGGTAGTGTGTACAAGGACCTTATCCCTACCTCCTTAGCCCTACTTGGAAGGCATAGAGACTATTTCCAATAGACCCTCGACTCAAGGCAAGATAAAAATAAAGCAGTAGCACAAGCGTTAACAACAACAAGAAAAAAGAAAACAATGCAAAGAGGACAACACGTAAAACTATAAATTTAACAGTAGTATCGTACCAGACTAACACTAATACTACTGGTATGAAAAAGAAACACTCACGACTACCTACTAGCCTTCCACCTTATTTCTCGACCTCTACATCTAGGGTCATGTAGAAACCGTCAAAAAGATTTCCTTTACCAATATAGGCTGAGGTAGTATATGTGCAACAGGTGTCCATTGTTTTCGACTCAACCTATATATAGTTGACGCACATAGTCGAACAACAACAACAACAACAACAGCCTAATATAATTCCACAAGTGGGGTATGGGGTAATATGTACACAGGCCTTACCCCTACCCCGAGGGGCAGAGAGGTTGTTTCCAGGATCTAGAGAAAACATAGTCGAACAATTTAAATATATAAATGTACACACACACGCGCGTTGCTAATGGGTTCAGCATTATGAGCATTCACTGACTTAAAATTTTGGATTCCTCTCAAACAGATCATAAACTCAATAAGAAAAAATCTTTCAACAAATAATTCTGTCTAAAAAGGCCACAATAAGCAAATTACAGGAAAAAAAACAATTGAACCTGCAAAATTCAGATTTCACAGAGAAATGCAAGTAAGAAATGAACACAGATTTTTGCCGAACTATTCAAAGAGAGTTGGGGTTTTGGATTTGATGTCAACAAAGAAAAAAGAAAAATAAGAGAATAAATCGAAGAAAGGGTAACCTGTAATTCGCTCAATTGACTGCAGCAATGAGGTAGAATTCAAAAGTGAAGGCACAATCTGTGGAAATTCGGGTCAAGATATAGAATTACAATGGAAATGTCCATTTTCAAAACATTAGGCCCACTGCTTCTCCTCCTCCGCCAAATGTTGTAATCATTTTTATTCTGCGCTAGAAATTATTTGTATTTGTAAATCGAAAAATATATAAATTTATATAATTTTTATATATAAAATACAGAATAAATATATATTATTTTTACAGCATCTATACAATATCATTTTTTCTTGCTGTACATATCATTGAGATCTTCACAAAAGTAACCGCCGAATTTAGTGTTAGTTTTTTCTAGTCGATATATATTAAATTAAATATTAATTTCACATGATTATACACATATTATATATTATTATACATATGTCAATTATTTAGCTTAATCGTTTGGGTGGGCAGTTATTTAGGTAACTCTTCAAATTTTTTTTCTTTACTCGCTCTATAATTTATGTAAAATTATTTTCTTTTTTGTCAATTCTAAAAAGATTGACACTTTCACATGCTTAGCAAATATTTATAATCATATAAATATTTACGACTTATTCTAACTATAGGTTTTTAAAAAAAAATTTTATTTTTTAAACTACGTATTTAATTAAATATTGTCACAAAAACTGAGATAAAGGGATTTTCTTTTTGGAGTTAAAAGAGGGGGACAAAAGGAGTTCATTATAAGCTACTTTAATATGATAAAAATAATATTTCAGTTTACTATTGTAGCAGTTAAAGTCCAGTAACAACATGTGAATAGTCTGTTATTGTAGCAAGTAATTTTATATGAAATTATGTCTTAATTGACAATACTTGTTTTCGTGTTGGCAAGACAGAATCCAAAACCTTTAAGATCTTATGTAGGAAATCTTTCAAAAGTAATAATTTTGGCAAGTAATAATATAAAAATTCTCAGTACTTTTTTTCTATATTTGTGCGTGGTAAGTTATATTTCAAAAATCTATATTATATTAAAAGGAAAGTAGTGAAGCATATGACTAAGCCAAGTGGCAAGCTAAAAAGAAGTCACTTGGCAATTTTAAGACAACATTAAAAAATTAAATTATAAATGAAAACATAATTAATATAAGTAGTTTAATAAATCTTATACTCAATCTAAATAAATCTTAGAAATCTAATGAATATATCTACATTTAAATTTATATTTATATGTATATTTGTAGCTATATCTCTATTTATATCTGTATTGATCCGCCTATAGATATTTTTTCTATATTAGTAGAAATATGGAGATAAAAAATTAACTAATTTGTGACTATTTATATTTTGGAGTAAGTTAAAATAAAATTAAATTTACTTAAGACATTAAAAATTTATCTATCTATATTATACTAAAAGAAGATAGTGAAGCATTTGGTTAAGCCAAGTGCCGTATTGAGAAAATACTACTTGGCAAATTTAAGACTTAATCTAGAAAATAAATCTAAATCTATATATCTATATCTACATCTATATCATATATAAATGCAATCATCAATTTTCCTTCTATATTAGCTAAAACATGAAAGTGAAGAATAATTAAAAATTCATAATAATAAAATAATAAAAATATTAGAAAGATGTAGATTGAGATAACTATGACTATTTACTCTGGGAATGTTAAAATATAAATAAAGTAAATAAATTTATTTAAGATATTAAGAATTGATGACTTTGAAAATTGAAAAAAAAATTCAAGTAGCTCATTTCTTTACATAAAACAAAAATAATAATTTAAAAAGTCACTTGGCTTAACGTATGTAAGGTTAACATATATTAGTTTTAAAAAGATATTAATTAACATTATTTAAAGTTAATACGTACTCACTATTTTAGTGGTGGATTTGATTGGAGAAATAAACAAAAATCTCATATTCAAAGGGAATGATTATCTTTTTTTTTAGAAGAAATTTTGTTTTTATTTCAACTATTTGGCAAATTAACATCATCTGTTCTTTTGGACTCTAGAACAGATCTCAAAAATACAGTCATTTTGAAACTCTACAATTGTTGTTGTTAAGCTAATATCCTATTACAGAGAAAAAGTTGCTACAATTGTGGATACTCGCACAAAGGATAGCTGTTTTTTTTTTCTGGTAATTAAAATTGTATTAATCACCAAAGTGGTTGCCTTACAAAATCATAGGACACCTTTAGCTCAGCTGCCTATCAAACTGGACAGCAAGGATTACCTATACTACTCGAGCTAAGTCAGCAGTTATAACATGAACTGCTGAATATATGAACTAAGATTAGGAGGAGCTCGAACATTACATATGTAGGCTATACTACTGAGGAGCTTATCACAGTTAATAAGTGTTTTCAAAGATTCTCGCATTTCTTTCTAACCATAAACCATAGAGCATTTCAGTAACTGTCATCTTGATTGTGTGAGCTCGAGGAGATTTCCCTTTAGATTGCACAATGAACCATTGGCAGAATTGTGACCAATCCTGCCCAGTGAAATCTTCAACTCCAATCCATTGTAGTGTTTGGTATCTCAGCTGGGATGCAAAGGTGCATTGCAAGAATAAGTGATCTCTAGTTTCCATAGTTTGCTGACACATAACACAGTTGCCTGATACATTCAGATTCCATTGCAGCAGCCTATTCTTGGTAGGGAGTCTATCTTGCAGTAACAGCCACAAACTGAAGATTGCTTTAGGTCGAGCAGAATTCTGTATTACCAAATTACAAAGGATAGCTGTTAATGTTCTGTAACATGGGCGACCATTTAGATAGCTTTACGCCAGTGAAGTGCACTTGAAGTGTAATCTCATTTGCTCGATCTTTGGCGTCTCTGCTTGATTGTTGAAACCTTCTGTTGTTCCTTTCCATCCAGATGTTGTAAACTACTGCTGCAAACACCACACCTAGGATGGTTTTTCTGGAATTTCTGCTCAAAGGGAATGATTATCGATATTTATGATAAATAATATTGATAATTTTTATCAAATTCTTTAATTAATATGTTGATTTCTTAACAAAAAACAAACCTTACCAATAACATAATTACAGGACAATTGAAAAGCTAATTGTATTTATCTATATTTAGCTCCTACCAGGCTTTTACATCTTAACAATGCCTTTGTTATAGGGCAGTTCAAACTCAATAATATCTTTTTTGACCATTTCTTAATCAAATATCCCATTTAATTTGAATTCAAATGGGAACATAATTGTCATGCAAAATTTATACATAAACTTAAAGTGTGTGTAATTATGTTACCACAAAGGACCAAAAGAATATTCATATAATATTATTCCTTATGTAGAAATAAAGATATTTGCAATTTAAATATTACCATTTAAGGGATAAATATTATATGCCATACAATATTCATAACAATATATCATATTTGTTATAAATAGACTTCTATTTAAGGTGAATGTCTATAATTAGACAGATTCTAGAGTTCTATTCTTGGTAGCTAAATCATCCCCCTCCCTATAAATAAAGGGGTCTTCTACCATTGTAAGGCACTCCTAACATTCTCTAAGTATCAATAAGAAGAACTCTCTCTACTCTTCTCTCTATTTGCTCTTGTTCTTGCATTATTGTTCTTGTCTTTTATATTATTTCATAACACGTTATCAGCACGAGACTCTACCGTCTCAAGAAGCTCTTTAAGAAGATTAAGCCGCCGTCAATTTCTCCGCATCGGAGCCGCCGTCGTCTGCATCAGTGGAGAAAAGGAAGAAAACATTGAAAATATAATTGGTATACCTTAAAGGTAAGTAATTTACTTTTCCCTTTCAAATTCTTGAAATTCTACGATTTGATTTAATATACAAACAAAGTTTGATTATAACTCTAATGGAGTTTGTAAGAAATTATAACCACATGAAGTGGTTAAATCTCTATGCCCTGCCATGATTAAATTCATGTATGATTGTGGGCAAAGAATTAAAAATCCGTCCCATTGAATTTGCTCCATTCCCTTTAGAGAATGTGGAAGCAGTATATGATAAGTCTGAAAGAAGACTAAAATATTACCATGAAGGTATCAATGAATGTGGACGTGGCAAAGAATTCCGTCCAATTGAATTTGCTCCATTCCCTTTAGAGAATGTGGTAGCAGAATTTGATAAGTCTGAAAGAAGACAAAATTATTACCGTAAAGGTATCAATGGATGTGGACATGGCAATAGACGAAATTATAATCGTCATTATTGTGATAATGAGAATAATAAAGATTCTCAAAATAATCTTTCACTTTATGAAAGTAATATTTGACATGAGATTGTGTAAAGCACATGATTATGATCCATTCCCTGAAGTGAATGTGATAATTGTAATAGAGCCCGTAAGTATGAACACGCTCTTGATGTAAATTTGTTTTATGTCTGACATTATGAAAAGAAAGTTCGTTGCCCTTGAAATTTCGGGCAAGAACTATATGACATGGGTGTTGGATGCTGAAATCCACTTAGATGTTATGGGTCTCAGAGACACCATCAAAGATAGAGAAAAAGCATCCACCCAAGAATGTGCGAAGGCCTTGATTTTCTTGCGCCATCACCTTGATGAAGGTTTGAAGATTGAATATCTCACCGTCAAGGATCCACCTATCTTGTGGAATGGCTTAAAGAAGAGATATGACAACCTGAAGTTGGTCACTCTGCCACAAGCACGATACGATAAGAATCCAAAAGCAAATAGTTTATAAACTATATATTATCGTTGCGGTGGAAACGGGCACTGGTCAAAGGCTTGCCGTATACCATGACATTTGGTTGACCTTTATCAAGCATCTCGAAAGAGTAAACGCCCTGAAACGAATTTTGTCTCTGACGACAACTTTGACATCACCCACTTGGATGTGGCAGACTTTTTTGAGCAACCCGAGGGGAAGATAGACCACCTAATCGGTGATGGTTCCGTGATGAAAGAAGATGGAGCTATTTGATTTTATTTTACTTGTTTGTATTAGTGAATGAATAAACTAATAGCCATTAGTATTAGCTCGTATTAGTTAGTTCATGATGCAATGTTAGTATTAGTTCTTTAGAATGTATCAATATGTTCAAATATCAATAATATTTTTACTTTCCAGTAGAGGTAATCGACTAACCAGAAAAACTAGTCGGTTATCTCATATTTCGCATAAAAACTGCAAAACAATCGATTGTCAATGATCAACAATCGATTGTCTTTAAAACAGTGATCTGGAATTTTACAAAAACAGTCAACAATCGATTGTCTATGTTTAACAATCGATTGTCTTTAAAACAGTAATCTGGAATTTTTCAAAAATCATCCACAATCGATTGTCTATGCATAACAATCGATTGTCTTAAGATAGTGTGCTCTGGAATTTTTCAAAATAGCCAACAATCGATTGTCTATGCATAACAATCGATTGTCTTAAGACAGTGTGCTCTGGAATTTTTCAAAATAAGCCAACAATCGATTGTCTATATCTGACAATCGATTGTCTTAAACTGTGATCTGAAGTTTTTCAAAAATAACAAATAATCGATTGTGTGTGTTTAACAATCGATTGTCTATGTTCAAACAATCGATTGTGTGTGTTTAATAATCGATTGTCTTATGAAAAACGCTGAAAATTTTCAAACTGCAAAGTAATCAATTATGGATAACATATCTGATTTTGTTAGTCAACTGTTAGTAGTAGATTTTGAAAATATTATGTGACACAAACGAATTGAAGTTGTTTATTCTCATGTTTGTATATTTTCTTTTATATGTCAAACCATGGGAAGTAAATTGATTGAAGGCTCCGGAAGAGCAACTGTAACTCTGCCCAAAGGCACGACGTTTATCTTAGAGAATGCAATATTCTCCTCCAAGTCTAAGAAGAACTTGTTGAGTTTTAAAGATATCATTCAAAATGGATATCATATTGAGACAATAGATGAGAATAATCTTGAATTCTTCATGAAAACGAGGCTGCCCATTTCGGTTTGGGTTTACGCCATTTTGCATGCAGCAATGCTAGTTTGTCGGCTGCCCACTTTGGTTTGGGTTCACGCCATTTTGCATGCAGCAATGCTAGTTCGTCGGCTGCCCACTTCGGTTTGGGGTCACGTCATTTTGCATACAGCAATGCTAGTTCGTCTCTGACTGACGAATTGACACAAATATTCCCCGTTGCAATTGGTTTTGGGTCATGGACCCAATATATCCCATTTAAGAATCTTTGGATGCGCAGTATATGTGCCTGTAGCACCGCCATCCCGCACCAAAATGGGTCTGCAAAGAAAGTTAGGAATATATGTCGAGGTTGAATCGGCCTCCATTATTCGCTACCTCGAAACATTGACAGGAGATTTGTTCACTGCACGATTTGCAGACTGTCAATTTGATGAGACACTTTTCCCAAAATTAGGGGGAGAAGTTGGTGAAACCAAACAGGAAATTTTGTGGAAAAATGCATCATTATCTCATCTTGATCCACATACCTCTATTTGTGAAAGAGGCACAAAAGATTATCCATTTGCAAAGAATAGCAAATCAAATGCCTGACGCATTTATAGATTTGAAAAGGATAACAAAATCACATATCCCCGAAGTGAATGTGACAACATCTGATTCACGAATACATATTCATTATTGGAAGAATATGAACATGAAATTGGTATTAAATATACCACACTCACTCCTAGAAGGAGGTTTGAGATGATACCACACTCACCCCTAGAAGGAGGTTTGAGATAATATATGGCATGAATGATCGTTGGTCACGTACCTATTGTACGCCAAAGTATTTTGGAAATATGACTATTAAAGGACAACGATAATGCAAGAAACATATCTTGCATATAAGTTTGACATGACCATAATGGTATAACTTTCTCTTTAAGAAAGATATTCACCACATGGATGTTGATGAATCTGTGGTAGTACAAAATTAATTGAGAGCTCTAGAAGAGCCAATTATTACTATGTTGGAGAAACACAATTGAGTATTGTGCAGTAGTAAGTCTCAAAGAAACTTATTCAGTTTCCAAAGTACACGCGAAAGCGATTGATTATATTGAGACTATAAATAAAGGAAGGCTTTGATATCTCCTATTACTACAACTTGTAGCGGGGTAATTTGCATATGAAAACTACCCGCTTTGTTCTCCAGTTTGTACTACACAAAAGAAAGAATGCCACAATAAAGTGGATATCTATTGGTATAAAGACCCATGTCATAATAAACCTGAAGTTTATTGATAAGTGCACATGTCATGGTGTAAATTTGAAGTTTACCAATATTGATAATTTGTTCAGTTAGCATTCGTATTAGCCATCTCATTTTAAGTATGATGTGCAAATTCACACAGGTGAATATCAAAGAACTAGAAAGTTCTTTACAAATTCTCTTGTATCACTTGTTCTCATTAATGAACTGACCAACTAAAGAGTTCGGGTTGAAGCCCATAAATTCTGGAAATATCAAAGGTGAATATGGGCCCATTCACCTGCCATGTATACCACATATGATGCATCTATGATATGGTTACATGCGCAATTATTATTAACCCGCAGCCTGGCCGGTGCTTGCGAGGTAAATTGCTCAGTAATCTAACTTCGAGCATAATTTCCAGATTTTCTACTCAAGATAAGTTCATCTTGATAAGTTGGTTTATATCAAAGTTGGTTTAGCAAGATAATTATTGAGTGCTTCCACTTAATAGCTAAACTGTTTCTTATGAGAACAAAGTTATATATATCAATTTGATATACGTTGTATACGAGAGTATATTATATTCTCCCCTCACAAGTGGTTCAGGGTCAGGAACCAAATAATTTCATCTTATTATTAATGTGCCATGTATATTGACATGATAATGCACAAAGATGATTTCCCAAAGTTGAGGAAACAAGTTAGCTTTTCTAACATGAGGGGGAGACATGATAAACACTTGAGAAAAGGTTACATGGGATGAATTATCATTTGTATATGTATATCCCCGAATATCATGATATGAACCTGAAGTTCATAAAAGGGATAATTCAATTGCAACATATTGCAAAGCATGCTATACGCATTTGCTGACCCAAAGAAAGTAACTAAATGGAAGAGATACAATTCAAGAAGAATTGATTCCATATGAAAGACATGTAGTTTTGAACCTATAGTTCAAATGCTTGAAAGTATAAAAGTCAAAGGTATGTATAGTCAGTTTTCGATATCTTATTTGTCTAGCATGACATGGAAACCTTGATATTCATCTAAAGTCTATTATATGGCTTATATGACTTAACTTGAAAGATTTAAGTTGCTTGAAGCATATGCAATTCTTGGTCCTGAAGTACCACATCCCAAGTACAATTTGTGTACATATGTATCTTGCTATAACTATAAGCATGATGGCATTGAGAATGCATCTATGGAGATATTGAAGAGTTATTCCACGACATTATATGAAGATGTTCATATCTATCAAGAATGATGATTTCAAGGTACGGAATATTTATTCAAGTCAATATGGTTGATTTGTCAAACGTCTACCAAAGATCGTTTTGAAGATGGTGCACAAGATTGGAATGCAAATGCTCAAGGATATAAATTGATGTTCTTATTAGGGGGAGTTAATGCGCGTTGCACTCTTTTTCCCTTACAAGGTTTTGTCCCACTGGGTTTTCCTTGCAAGGTTTTTAACGAGGCAACCAATAGGCGCATATTCAAACGTGTGTACTCTTTTTCCTTTCTTTAATTTTTCCCATTGGGTTTTGGTTTTAAGGTTTTAACGAGGCACATTGTTGAATAGACATTCAAGGGGGAGTGTTATAAATAGACTTCTATTTAAGGTGAATGTCTATAATTAGAGAGATTCTAGAGTTCTATTCTTGGTAGCTAAATCATCCCCCTCCCTATAAATAAAGGGGTCTTCTACCATTGTAAGGCACTCCTAACATTCTCTAAGTATCAATAAGAAGAACTCTCTCTACTCTTCTCTCTATTTGCTCTTGTTCTTGCATTATTGTTCTTGTCTTTTATATTATTTCATAACAATATTGATATATTAGATTATTAACTAAAAATAAAGTTCATATTTTGAATTTAAAACTAATCATACCTATTTGAAAGTAGTTTAGTAGGACTTTAAAAGATTAGCAATACCGTAATTATAGGGCAATTCAAAGTTCAAAAACAATGATATAATTTTTTAAAAGAATAATTTCTTAACCGTTTGCTTAAAGTAGAATGAAAAAATAAATAATTTAAAATTTATACATAACTATATATGGATATGGGTCTAAAATTATCATAAAGAAATAACATTATATGACAAAGTATATTCATATAATTTTATTCCTTATATGAAAATTAGAATATTGCAATTCAAATATATTTCCACATAAAAGATAATATTTTATGCCAAACAATATTCATGGTTTTATCATATTTCATCAATTGATATATTCATTTATTAACAGAAAAAATAAAAATTTTGATTTAAAAACTAATTATATTTATCCATATTTAGAACTTACTATGCTTTTAAACCTTACCAATAGCGTAATTAAAGGGCCATTCAAACTCAACAATATAATTTTTTAAACTAATTCTTTCTTAACCAATTATTATTGTTTAAATTAAAATTAGAATGAAAGAAAAGTCAAATTCGATTGGGAATGTAAATTTCATTCAAAACTTATTATGTGAAATATATAGATATATGAGTCTAAATTTTGATTGAGATAATCTGGTTGTACATGTATAATATTTTAGTAAATTATTTGAATTCAAATGTAACATTTTAGTATATTCACATTGAAATTAAAAAATATAATAAGTATTTCTACATTAAAAATTAAGAATATGTGTACCTTAGATCAAGGTAATTAAATCTGCATATTTACTTCATTTATTACTTTTAATTTGTTTACATTTTTAAGACAAATATTAATATGGAAAAAATTAATTCATATTTTAATACATGGAAGTTAATAACTAATTGACAATCAAATGACATATATGGTAAAATAATATTATGATTAAGATTCACTCAACATAAGCCAACGTAGCATATTATATATTCAGATTCTAACCATGCAATACTGTACGAACCTTCATTTTAGTCTCTCAATTTCTTTTTCTACTCTGAATAATCTATATTATATTAAAATGAGAATAGTGAAGCATGTGATTAAGACAAGTGGTAAGCTAAAAAGAAGTCACTTGGAAATTTTAAAACAACATTAAAAATTTGAATTATAAATAGAAATATAATTAGTGTAAGTAGTTTAATAAATCTTATGCTTAATTTAAATAAATCTTAGACAAATCTAATAAATATATCTACATTTAAATTTATATTTATATGTATATTTGTAGCTATATCTCTATTTATATCTGTATTGATCTGCCCAAAGATATTTTTTCTATATTAGTTAGAAATATGGAGTTAAAAAATTAATTTAAATTTATAATTAAAAAGAAAAAATATAGAAAGACGTACATTTAGATAACTTGTGACTATTTATATGTTGGATTAAATTAAAATAAAATTAAAATTTACTTAATATATTAAAGATTTATCTATCTATATCTATATCTATATCTGTATTATATTAAAAGTAGAGTAGGAAATCATGAGGTTAAGCTAAGTGGAAAGCTAAAAAAAAGCCACTTTGCAATTTTAAGACAACATTAAAAATTTTGAGTTGTAAACTGAAACATAATTAATGGAAGCGGTAGTTCAATAACAATTGTTTTTTAGTTGTGATAAAAATCTCTATTTAATTTAGTTAACATTTTTTTTGTAAAATATGGTAGGGACGAATTTTAATTAATTGATCAAGCCTCTTTTTTTGGTAATTAAATTTATTGTATTAATTGTTAGAAAATACGCTTATCGCTAGAGGGGGGTGAATAGCGTTATAATAAAAAACAGCGTAAACTTGCATAATTTAAAAATTGCAGGAATGAAATAAATGCGATAAGTAAATAATAAGGAACGAACGCACCGATGTATCCTGGTTCACCACAACCCGTGGCTAGTCCAGTCCCCGAGAGACTTTCTCGAGATTTCCACTATCTTCGTCAAGCTTACGGGTGCTTAACAAACCGTTACAGCTGCTCAAGGATACCACACCTTAAAACTTCACTTGCTTGAGGATACCTCACCCCAAGACTTCAACCACTAAGACTTTGGGTACTTAGCAAATCCGACAAATAAGAAGATATGTTCTTCTCAAACAACTCTCTTTTACAACAAATACTCTCTCAATAGAGTGGATAAAGAGATACACAATAAGCTCTATGAACAACACAAAGTTGTCTATCAAATGGCTCAACAAAAGCTCTAAAATGATGCTTGAAAATGATCAATATGTATAACAATGTATGGAGGAGTTTGTGTCTTTAAAATCAGCTCAAAAGACCTCTTTTTATAGGTGAAAAAGTGGTGCTGACCGTTGCTTAATTGACAAATAAAATCCCTGAATCTGTGCTCAAACAATCGATTGTCTGACTTACACAATCGATTGTTTGAGGACCGTTCAAAAATCAGACTCCTGATTTTAAAGGAAACAATCGATTGTAAGACCTGTATAATCGATTGTTCTTCAACGTTCAAAAATCAATTTAAGATTCTGTGGGAACGGTCTGAATATAATCGATTGTATAAAAACCATAATCGATTATTCTGATTATAATCGATTGTTAAAAACATATAGTCGATTATTTAGCTGATTGAATGTTTCAGTTTAAGTACTATCTCAATACAATCGATTGTTAGAAGTATATAATCGATTGTTTGGTATTTTGAAAAACTTCAGATCATACTGTCTTAATACAATCGATTGTTAAAACTGTATAATGGATTGTTTGCTATTTTGAAAAACACAATCGATTGTAAGGAGCATATAATCGATTGTTTAAAAGACATGTTTAAAAACCATTTTGACTAAAATACAAATCATTTTGGTTTAACACAAAGATGCATGTTTATGATAAATAAGATTTAATAAAATATTTTATGCATGTTTAAAAGACAAATATGATTTAATAAAATATTTTATGCATGTTTATGATGACCTAATGTTGAGCCAAAGGATAAGATAACTTAAACGTTGTCCTTACATTGGTTCTACCAAACGACCTATGTCTTGGGTCTTCGGTCTTGAACTCTTTGGCTCGTTCATGCAATTCCGTCATCAGTATGCTTCTCGCCATTTGATTATATCGTTGTTTGACACTTGACTTCATTGTTTGTCATTCATCAAAACCTATACCTGAAAATCATGCTCATACAACCAAAGCGCACATATCATAGATATACATGATTTCCAACAATTTCCCCCTTTTTGATAATGACAACAGCGGAAGATATGCATATTGAATTCCCCCTAAATTCATGCTATATCTCAACATACAATTTATGCAACCAATTCGATATAATCAATTCAATATAATTCCCCCTTAATTTACTATTCCCCCTCAATTAAAGCATGCATATCGCCCATATTCTTCCCCCTTTTGGCATTAGCAAAAAGAGTATACCAAAAGTTATTTAAACCATTGACGATACCAATCGTTATAGACAAGATCATATAAAAAGTTAGTAAATGGCATACTAATAATAACGATCATTTTGTTGGAAATAACGCTTTACGCTAGAGGGGGGGGGGGTGAATAGCGTTTTAAAAATATTAAGCGTTTTAGTGCGGAATTTAAAAACTTTGCAGAAATTAAAACAAGTGCAGTAAAATAAACTTACACAATGATGTATCCTGGTTGGCCACAAACGTGGTTAGTCCAGTCCCCGAGAGACTCTCTCGAGATTTCCACTAAACTTGTCAAGCTTACGGGTGCTTAACAAACCGTTACAGCTGAGGACACAAGCCTCACCTAGGTGCTCGGGGATCACAATCCCAAAGACTTCAATTGCTCGGGGATACCAATCCCAAAGACTTCAATTGCTCGGGGATAACAATCCCAAAGACTTCAATTGCTCGGGGATAACAATCCCAAAGACTTCAACTGCTCAGGGATAACAATCCCAAAGACTTCAACTGCTCGGGGATAACAATCCCAAAGACTTCAACTGCTCGGGGATAACAATCCCAAAGACTTCAACTGAGGAATCACAAGTTCCTCAACAAACGAGAATCGCAATTCTCTTACAAACACAAAACAAACTCACTTTACAAAGTACTCCTCAATGAGTAGATATGAGTAGAAATAGTACGCTCAAGATCACAACAACTTAGCTCAATAGAATGGCTCTTCAAAAAGCTTTATGGATGAATGAAAATGATGATCAATGTAAGAAAGCTTTTAGCAATGAAAATACTTAAATTGTATATGTTGTTGTTGTGAAAACACTGAGTTAAGCCTGTATTTATAGGTGAAAAACTCAGTCTTACCGTTGTCTAATTGCCAATTAAGGATTGCTGAAATTACTCAGTGACAATCGATTGTCAAGACTAAACAATCGATTGTTTGCCTATCAGATCAAAAATTCAATCCCAGATTTTACGTCAACAATCGATTACTTCAAAGCAATAATCGATTATTTATAACGTTAAAAAATCCTTTCCAATTTTTTGGCATAAAACATCGATTATCAGGAAATCAACAATCGATTATTTTAACAACGTTCAGAAAATCTTTTCCAGATTTTACGCAAAACATCGATTGTTAAATATCAACAATCGATTACCTGAAGGTAATTTGAAAATGTATGACAACGGTTAGTTCCAACAATCGATTATCAAATAGAACAATCGATTATAAATTAATTTCAAAACTTACTGTCTCATATATAATCGATTATCAAAAGCCATAATCGGTTATTAATTAATTTCAAAACTTTCTGTCTCATATATAATCGATTATCAAAAGCCACAATCGATTATTAATTTATTTAAAAACACTGGGAGACATTTTTCTCATTCTAATCGATTACCATTAGTTCATAATCGATTTTTCTGAGTTTTGAAAACTTTGCCTCAGTTAACAATCGATTATCAAAAGTACACAATCGATTGTTATGCAGTTTGCAAAAACCTGATGTTAACTGACTTACTCACAATCGATTATCATTAATTCACAATCGATTGTCATGCAGTCTTGGCTTAGAGATACTCGATTATCATAATTACATAATCGATTATCTTAGCCCAGATTTTTGAGGCATGTTTGAAAAACATTTTAACAAATATAAATATGCATAGTTTAAAATCATTTGACACTTAAGTTAGATATGCATGATTTTGGAAAAATAATTTTAGTAGAGAAGCCATGTTATGAGCCAAGATTGAGGAATCAAGATCACAATTAATATTGACTCAATTATAACATTTCTAAACTTTGTCTTGAGCTTCTTGTAATGCATCCATTTTGTGCTTGTCCTTGAGCACTGCTATATATCGCTTATTGCTTTGTTTGACATTCATCAAAACCTACAAAAGAACACACGTTTAGTATATTGCATTTGAAACGTGTTTCCAACAATTTCCCCCTTTTTGATAATGGCAAACATAAGCGGGATATATGCAATAATTATTTTGATAATCCAAGACAAGAGTAAAGTATGCAATTTGATGTTCCCCCTCAATTCATGTTCCCCCTCACTTTAAGCATGAATGAAGTTGAGAGTGATATAGCATACTTCTTGATATCCCGTTTCTTCCCCCTTTTGCCATTAGCAAAAATTTACACAAGGGAAGAATATGAAAAAAATGTGAAATAAACACAAGTTTATTTATTGGAAAATTAAGATAACATTACAAGGGTGAAACAAAACATAACTAACCAATCAAGAACAAACAGACCAAAAACAACAATTTCTCATAACAACAACAATTTCATCATTCATCACCCCCATCCCCTTCATCATCATTGGTAGGCGCTTGATATGGCACAATCTGAGCATAGGCATAATGCACGTGATCAAAGTAACCATGGACCTCACGGGTTAGTTGAGTAATTTGGTCAGAAATGGTCCGGAGGGTAGGCTCCTGAGGAGGATGAGCACGACGGGCTTGTCGATTTTGAGGAGGAGCGGGAGCATGATCACCATCATGATGAAAGGAAGACTCCGAAATTTCCCAGATTTTGGTGCTCTTTTTGAGAGGACCATTAGCAATATTGACTCCGGAAGCTTCAAGAAATTTCATTATTAAGAGGGCATAGGGGAGAGGTATGTCATCTCTGGTGGTATTGAACATATGAGATAGAATAAGCTTGCACCAATTTATTTTAACACCGGTGACAATAGCATGAAGAAATTTGGCATCCTCTTGGGAAATGGTGGTGTGATTGAGTTTACGGGGTTTGAGAACACGAGTGATGAAATAGAGAATGAAACGATAATTCGGGTCCATACCCTTTATGGTGGGACGACGGGAAGAGGACTCATCATAGGCTACTCCGGCTTGGCGGAAGAGATTAGTTTCATCAATCATGACCCCGGCATCATTTATGTACTGGTAGATGTCTTCACCATCATGCGGAATGCCGGCAATGAGGTGGAGGTTATCTTCAGAAATTAGAATGGGAATGCCGTTAACATTGGTAACAAGTTCACCCTCATCATCTTTGTGAAGGTTGGAGTAAAAAGCTTCAACCAAAGAAATGTTGTAGTAGGGGTGAGTAAGGAGTAGGAAATTGAAAAGGTTGCACTCTCTTAGCATATTTGCGGCTGGAATGAATGGTGCAACAAGAGCGTTTGTTGAAAAGCGAGGAGGGAGAATAAGGCGTTTCTCAAATTTGGTTAAGAAACGGGTGAGCTCTTCATTGGATTCAAAGAATAGAACCGATCCATCTTGATATGGATGGCGAGAAGAAGAAGCACCTTGTTTGGAACGAGCACGTTTTGAGTTGCGGCTTGACATTTTTTTTTTTTTTGAAAGGATGTGCTAGGATTTTTCAAAGAAAACAAGAGAATTTGATGCTTGGGAGGCTTGAGTGAGTATACAAGAGCATATGTGCAGCCTATATATAGAGAAGGAATGAATCTTACATTTATTGGAAATGATTTGTGTTGGAAACACGTTTCAAATGCAATATACTAAACGTGTGTTCTTTTGTAGGTTTTGATGAATGTCAAACAAAGCAATAAGCGATATATAGCAGTGCTCAAGGACAAGCACAAAATGGATGCATTACAAGAAGCTCAAGACAAAGTTTAGAAATGTTATAATTGAGTCAATATTAATTGTGATCTTGATTCCTCAATCTTGGCTCATAACATGGCTTCTCTACTAAAATTATTTTTCCAAAATCATGCATATCTAACTTAAGTGTCAAATGATTTTAAACTATGCATATTTATATTTGTTAAAATGTTTTTCAAACATGCCTCAAAAATCTGGGCTAAGATAATCGATTATGTACTTATGATAATCGAGTATCTCTAAGCCAAGACTGCATGACAATCGATTGTGAATTAATGATAATCGATTGTGAGTAAGTCAGTTAACATCAGGTTTTTGCAAACTGCATAACAATCGATTGTGTACTTTTGATAATCGATTGTTAACTGAGGCAAAGTTTTCAAAACTCAGAAAAATCGATTATGAACTAATGGTAATCGATTAGAATGAGAAAAATGTCTCCCAGTGTTTTTAAATAAATTAATAATCGATTGTGGCTTTTGATAATCGATTATATATGAGACAGAAAGTTTTGAAATTAATTAATAATCGATTATGGCTTTTGATAATCGATTATATATGAGACAGTAAGTTTTGAAATTAATTTATAATCGATTGTTCTATTTGATAATCGATTGTTGGAACTAACCGTTGTCATACATTTTCAAATTACCTTCAGGTAATCGATTGTTGATATTTAACAATCGATGTTTTGCGTAAAATCTGGAAAAGATTTTCTGAACGTTGTTAAAATAATCGATTGTTGATTTCCTGATAATCGATGTTTTATGCCAAAAATTGGAAAGGATTTTTTAACGTTATAAATAATCGATTGTTGACGTAAAATCTGGGATTGAATTTTTGATCTGATAGGCAAACAATCGATTGTTTAGTCTTGACAATCGATTGTCACTGAGTAATTTCAGCAATCCTTAATTGGCAATTAGACAACGGTAAGACTGAGTTTTTCACCTATAAATACAGGCTTAACTCAGTGTTTTCACAACAACAACATATACAATTTAAGTATTTTCATTGCTAAAAGCTTTCTTACATTGATCATCATTTTCATTCATCCATAAAGCTTTTTGAAGAGCCATTCTATTGAGCTAAGTTGTTGTGATCTTGAGCGTACTATTTCTACTCATATCTACTCATTGAGGAGTACTTTGTAAAGTGAGTTTGTTTTGTGTTTGTAAGAGAATTGCGATTCTCGTTTGTTGAGGAACTTGTGATTCCTCAGTTGAAGTCTTTGGGATTGTTATCCCCGAGCAGTTGAAGTCTTTGGGATTGTTATCCCCGAGCAGTTGAAGTCTTTGGGATTGTTATCCCTGAGCAGTTGAAGTCTTTGGGATTGTTATCCCCGAGCAATTGAAGTCTTTGGGATTGTTATCCCCGAGCAATTGAAGTCTTTGGGATTGGTATCCCCGAGCAATTGAAGTCTTTGGGATTGTGATCCCCGAGCACCTAGGTGAGGCTTGTGTCCTCAGCTGTAACGGTTTGTTAAGCACCCGTAAGCTTGACAAGTTTAGTGGAAATCTCGAGAGAGTCTCTCGGGGACTGGACTAACCACGTTTGTGGCCAACCAGGATACATCATTGTGTAAGTTTATTTTACTGCACTTGTTTTAATTTCTGCAAAGTTTTTAAATTCCGCACTAAAACGCTTAATATTTTTAAAACGCTATTCACCCCCCCCTCTAGCGTAAAGCGTTATTTCCAACAATTGGTATCAGAGCCATACTCTCTGAAAAACCTAACCGTTTGAGAGAACCATCCATGGCTTCTACTCTAAATTTCTTTGCAGGAATAGGTGAAGGAGAATGCAGCATGTCACCTCCAATATTAGACGAAAACGACTACTCAGTCTGGAAATATCGGATGCAAGTTTTTACAATGGCAAACGATTTGTATCTATGGCAAGCTATTAAACACAGTGATCAACTGACGACAAAAGTCGGGAAAGATAAGGTAAGTGAATACAACACTAAAGCTATGAATATATTTCATAACGCCTTGAATCAGGAACTTTGGCGAAAAATCTCCCACTATAAAACTGCTAAGGAAATGTGGGACAAACTTGAGGAATTGCACGAAAACACGCCTCAAAAAGCGGTCAGCACAAACGATGAATCAACTGGTCAGTGCCTCATGGCAGACGAAAAAGATGAGGTAAGTACATCTAACGATATACAAATTGCTTATAACAAACTGCATTATGAGTTGGTAAATGCTTCTAAGACTATTAAAGATTTACAAAGGACCTTTCTCTACAAGGAGAGGATTTTCAAAAACAACTCTTTTTAAAAGACAAGGACTTCGAAGAACGTCTTTCTTTAGCTCAAAAAGGGGTTGAAAATCTGTCTCGTGATAACGAGAATCTTGCAAATGAAAATCAATTTTTGTTAAATGATAGTATAGAACTTAGACAAGTCATCAAGACCATGCATGAAGCCTCTTGTGTTGATAATTGTTTTACTTGTACTACTTGTGAGTCCTTAAAACTAGAAAACACAGAACTTAGGAAAACTTTAGAAACTCGTAGTAAAGAAGTTCTTAAAGTTGGTGAAAAAGAATCGCCTAAGAAAAATCAACGGCATAAAAACAAAAACTCCACTACACCACCTAGACATTATGCTAGAATGTATGAAAATAAGGGGAGAACTAATATCTTTAGACAACCTAGATCCAAATCTAGGATTCTTGCAAACAAGCCTACAAATAGTAATTTTCGGCAACCAAGAAATAACTCTAGGAACGAGCTTAGACCACCTAGACATGACACTAGGTCCTTCAACAAGTCTAGCACTAATGACTTTAGACCATCTAGATATTATACTAGAAATGGGAACAATATATCTAGTGTTAATCATTTTCATTCGCCTAGAACTTTGTTGGCTCAACCTAGGCATCAACACAACCCGAACGTAGTATGTCATTACTGCAATCGTATAGGTCATATTGCACCTATGTGTTTTACAAAGCATAGAGATTCTTCATATTATTATGGTCGTTATTTGCCTAACCCCCAAGGACCCAAAATGGTATGGGTACCTAAAGAATATTAATTTGCCTTGTAGGTGTGCTTGAAGGGATCAAGTGTACTATGGTACCTTGACAGTGGATGCTCCAGACACATGACAGGAGACGAATCCAAATTCCTTCAACTAGAGCACAAAGAAGGAGGAAGCGTTGTATTCGGTGACAACAATAAAGGACAAATTATTGGCATCGGATCGGTCGGTAAGAATGAAAAATCCTCTATAAAGCATATATTACTTGTCAAAGGTTTAAAGCATAATCTCTTGAGCATAAGTCAATTATGTGACAAGGGAAATCTTGCGTTGTTTGATTCAGATGAGTGTCTAGTGTTTAGACGTAGTGATTTCAAGATTATTCTACGTGGTTTTAGAGTTGACAATATTTACATGGTTGATCTTGAAAAATCCTCATCCGAGTATGTTGATTGTTTGTTGAGCAAAGATGATAATGTGTGGTTGTGGCATCGTAGAGTAGCTCATATGAACATGCATCTTTTAAATAAATTAATTTCTCAAAATCTAGTGATTGGTCTTCCTAACTTAAAAGTTGAAAGTGATACTATTTGTGACTCATGTCAGAAGGGGAAGCAAACAAGAGCATCTTTTAAATCCAAAAATGTTGTTTCAACCTCTAGACCTTTACAACTATTGCATATGGATTTATTCGGACCATCCCGCATCGAAAGTCTAGGAAGAAATAGATATGCTTTTGTAATTGTTGATGACTTCTCTAGATTTACATGGACATTATTTCTTGCACATAAAAGTGATGCATTTCTTAGCTTCAAGCTTTTTCTTAAAAGAGTTCAAAATGAAAAGGAATCAACTGTTACTTCCATTAGAAGTGATCATGGGGGAGAGTTTGATCACAATCTCTTTGCGGATTTTTGTGATGAACTCGGAATCGAGCATACCTTTTCCGCTCCACGTACACCACAACAAAACGGGGTGGTGGAAAGGAAAAATAGGAGTCTCGAAGAGATGGCTAGAACCATGCTCGACGAAGCTAAGATTCCCAAACACTTTTGGGCAGACGCCGTGAGTACCGCATGCTATGTTTTGAATAGAGTAGCAATTCGGCCGATACTCTTAAAAACCCCATATGAACTCTACAAAGGTAGAAAACCTGACATTTCACATTTACGTGTTTTTGGTTGTAAATGTTTTGTGCATAACAATGGAAAGGACCAACTAGGAAAATTTGATGCAAAGTCGGATGAAGGTATCTTCATTGGCTATTCTTCTCGTAGTAAAGCTTATAGGGTTTTTAATAAAAGAACCCAAGTTGTAGAGGAATCTCCTCATATTGTATTTTCCGAAGATAATACTCGCTTGGCGAGAAAGGATTGTGGTCTTGATCTTTCAGGTATTCTGGAAAGCCTAAAGGACAAAATTCAAGAAGAACCACCAAGGAAAGAAATTGACAAAACGGTGGAACAACAAATTGAAGAAGCTCCTCAATCGGAAAATGAACCAAAAGAGCAAACAGAATGGAGGACAGTCAAAGACCATCCTCTCGATCAGGTAATAGGCGACGTTGGAGGAAAGGTAAGTACCCGGAGCTCCCTTAGAAATACCTTAGATCTTACTGCGTTTGTTTCTCAAATTGAACCCAAAACCATCTCTGAAGCAATTGGGGATGAATTTTGGACCTTGGCAATGCAAGAGGAGCTTAACCAATTCAAACGTAACAACGTTTGGGATTTGGTGCCAAGACCCGAAGGTCATACCATAATTGGTACGAAATGGGTTTTTCGAAATAAATTAGATGAAAATGGCATAATCACTAGAAACAAAGCTAGGCTTGTGGCTCAAGGCTATAATCAAGAAGAAGGGATTGATTATGATGAGACATATGCTCCGGTAGCTAGATTAGAGGCCATCCGTTTGTTGCTTGCTTTTGCATCTTCTATGAATTTCATTTTATATAAAATGGATGTGAAAAGTGCCTTTTTAAATGGTTTTATCCAAGAAGAAGTTTTTGTAAAGCAACCCCCCGGTTTTGAAGACTTTAATTTTCCCAATCATGTTTTCAAACTCAAAAAGGCCCTTTATGGTTTAAAACAAGCTCCTCGAGCTTGGTATGAAAGGTTGAGTAAATTTCTTTTAGAAAATAATTTTATTCGTGGAAAAGTTGACACAACTTTATTTGTCAAGCATGAAAACAATGATATCTTGCTAGTTCAAATATATGTAGATGATATCATTTTTGGTGCTACTAACAATGCTCTATGCAAGGAATTTTCAAACTTAATGACTAGCGAATTTGAGATGTCCATGATGGGTGAGTTACAATTCTTTTTGGGATTACAAGTAAAACAAATGAAGGAAGGTACATTCATTTGTCAAAGCAAGTATTGCAAAGAACTGCTTAAACGTTTTGACTTGAACAATGCAAAGGAAATAGCAACTCCCATGAGCACATCCGATCATCTCGACAAAGATGAAAAAGGTAAGGAAGTCGACATCAAAAAGTACCGAGGTATGATTGGCTCTCTTCTTTATCTTACTGCTAGTCGTCCGGACATCATGTTTAGCGTGTGCGTCTGTGCCCGTTATCAATCATGTCCAAAAGAGTCTCACCTTACTGCGGTAAAGCGGATTCTAAGGTATCTTGTCGGTACTACCAATGTGGGTCTATGGTACCCCAAAGGTTCTTCATGCCAACTTATTGGCTATTCCGACTCCGATTTTGCTGGATGCAAATTGGATCGCAAGAGCACTAGCGGCACTTGCCACTTGCTCGGTAGCGCTTTAGTTTCTTGGTTTAGTAAGAAGCAAGTTAGTGTTGCGTTGTCCACAACCGAGGCTGAATATGTAGCCACGGGGAGTTGTTGCGCTCAAATCCTATGGATGAAACAACAACTCTTGGACTATGGCCTACGTCTTGATCACATTCCTCTTAGATGTGACAACACTAGTGCCATATGCTTGACGAAGAATCCCATTCTTCACTCGCGAACAAAACACATTGAAATTAGACATCATTTTATTAGAGATCACGTTCTAAAAGGCGATGTCGAAATTGAATTTGTTGAAACAAAAAGCCAATTGGCAGACATCTTTACAAAGCCCTTAGATAAAGAGTCCTTCTTCCGAATTCGTAGTGAACTCGGAATCCTTGACTCCACGTTGATCTAAGTCATGCATTGCATTTTATTTCTTACATAATTTCTAACTTGAGCGTCGGAGGCGTCTAACATTTTTTTGCAGGTATCACCCTAAAGAAAAGGGGATCATAAAAAAAAAAAAAAAGCATGACGCAAAATACTCAAGTATTCTACAGGAAAATCGCCGTCAAACAATCGATTACTGTATCAATAATCGATTACTTCCTCTATCTTAATTTTCCAATAAATAAACTTGTGTTTATTTCACATTTTTTTCATATTCTTCCCTTGTGTAAATTTTTGCTAATGGCAAAAGGGGGAAGAAACGGGATATCAAGAAGTATGCTATATCACTCTCAACTTCATTCATGCTTAAAGTGAGGGGGAACATGAATTGAGGGGGAACATCAAATTGCATACTTTACTCTTGTCTTGGATTATCAAAATAATTATTGCATATATCCCGCTTATGTTTGCCATTATCAAAAAGGGGGAAATTGTTGGAAACACGTTTCAAATGCAATATACTAAACGTGTGTTCTTTTGTAGGTTTTGATGAATGTCAAACAAAGCAATAAGCGATATATAGCAGTGCTCAAGGACAAGCACAAAATGGATGCATTACAAGAAGCTCAAGACAAAGTTTAGAAATGTTATAATTGAGTCAATATTAATTGTGATCTTGATTCCTCAATCTTGGCTCATAACATGGCTTCTCTACTAAAATTATTTTTCCAAAATCATGCATATCTAACTTAAGTGTCAAATGATTTTAAACTATGCATATTTATATTTGTTAAAATGTTTTTCAAACATGCCTCAAAAATCTGGGCTAAGATAATCGATTATGTACTTATGATAATCGAGTATCTCTAAGCCAAGACTGCATGACAATCGATTGTGAATTAATGATAATCGATTGTGAGTAAGTCAGTTAACATCAGGTTTTTGCAAACTGCATAACAATCGATTGTGTACTTTTGATAATCGATTGTTAACTGAGGCAAAGTTTTCAAAACTCAGAAAAATCGATTATGAACTAATGGTAATCGATTAGAATGAGAAAAATGTCTCCCAGTGTTTTTAAATAAATTAATAATCGATTGTGGCTTTTGATAATCGATTATATATGAGACAGAAAGTTTTGAAATTAATTAATAACCGATTATGGCTTTTGATAATCGATTATATATGAGACAGTAAGTTTTGAAATTAATTTATAATCGATTGTTCTATTTGATAATCGATTGTTGGAACTAACCGTTGTCATACATTTTCAAATTACCTTCAGGTAATCGATTGTTGATATTTAACAATCGATGTTTTGCGTAAAATCTGGAAAAGATTTTCTGAACGTTGTTAAAATAATCGATTGTTGATTTCCTGATAATCGATGTTTTATGCCAAAAAATTGGAAAGGATTTTTTAACGTTATAAATAATCGATTATTGATTTGAAGTAATCGATTGTTGACGTAAAATCTGGGATTGAATTTTTGATCTGATAGGCAAACAATCGATTGTTTAGTCTTGACAATCGATTGTCACTGAGTAATTTCAGCAATCCTTAATTGGCAATTAGACAACGGTAAGACTGAGTTTTTCACCTATAAATACAGGCTTAACTCAGTGTTTTCACAACAACAACATATACAATTTAAGTATTTTCATTGCTAAAAGCTTTCTTACATTGATCATCATTTTCATTCATCCATAAAGCTTTTTGAAGAGCCATTCTATTGAGCTAAGTTGTTGTGATCTTGAGCGTACTATTTCTACTCATATCTACTCATTGAGGAGTACTTTGTAAAGTGAGTTTGTTTTGTGTTTGTAAGAGAATTGTGATTCTCGTTTGTTGAGGAACTTGTGATTCCTCAGTTGAAGTCTTTGGGATTGTTATCCCCGAGCAGTTGAAGTCTTTGGGATTGTTATCCCCGAGCAGTTGAAGTCTTTGGGATTGTTATCCCTGAGCAGTTGAAGTCTTTGGGATTGTTATCCCCGAGCAATTGAAGTCTTTGGGATTGGTATCCCCGAGCAATTGAAGTCTTTGGGATTGTGATCCCCGAGCACCTAGGTGAGGCTTGTGTCCTCAGCTGTAACGGTTTGTTAAGCACCCGTAAGCTTGACAAGTTTAGTGGAAATCTCGAGAGAGTCTCTCGGGGACTGGACTAACCACATTTGTGGCCAACCAGGATACATCATTGTGTAAGTTTATTTTACTGCACTTGTTTTAATTTCTGCAAAGTTTTTAAATTCCGCACTAAAACGCTTAATATTTTTAAAACGCTATTCACCCCCCCCTCTAGCGTAAAGCGTTATTTCCAACAATTTGAAGAGATTTGAAGTCTGAAACGGTAAAAATAAATTCACTGACCGTTCAACAATCGATTGTTTGAATGGAATAATCGATTGTCATTAATGAAAATGATCTGACACATCGATTACACGCCAGAACGGTAAGAAAATTTGAAAAAGATAGTCGATTGTCAAACTTGGTAATCGATTGTTTTTCATATTTATGACCTGTCAGGAATCGATTATGGAGCCAAAACGGTAACATAAGTTTAAAACAGATAATCGATTGTCAATATATAGTAATCGATTGTTTTACTCACAGAGAGTTTGAATTTTGGCAAATAATCGATTGGCAGAACAAATAATCGATTGTTTGGAAGGGGGATGCTGAAATGATGAGACTTAATTCTATCAGGCAATGTAAACATTTAACAAGATTTCATGGCAAAAAAATTGAATCAACAAATAATCGACTATTGATACTGATAATCGATTGTAAGCATAAATAATCGATTATGATCGATTTTTTTTTCTTGTATCAAGATAATTCATACTTTCCTCTTACCTTTTGGGGGATGCCTGCAAAATAGAATTAAACATCTCCGACGCTCAAGTCAGTAATCTATAAATGAAATAATAACTTTGAAACTCGTGTAGTCGGGTGAAAAAAAAATGAACTCTTAAGAATTTTGTCCTAGGATGTTCTTAAGAGGGTTTAGGGTACTTACCTTCCCTTCGACTTTGCCAATTACCTGATTTTGAACATCCTCCGTTCATTTTGGTCTTTTGGCTCATTCTCCAATTTACGAAGCTTTTTCCACAATTTTGCCTTTTGAATTTTTTCGAAAATACTTCCGATTTAAAAAAACATAAGTCGACTTTTCCGTCTCTTCCTCCTTCTTTGTGCTTTAATTGAAGGAATTTTGAATTCGTCTCTCGTCAAGTGTTTGGAGCATCCACTACACTTGATTCCTTCAAGCACACCTGCAAAACAAATCAATGCTCTTTTGGTACCCATGCCATTTTGGGTCCTTGAGGGTTATGCATACTATAATGATATGTTTGAGTAGCATGTCTATGTCTAGTAAAGCATGCGGGAGCAATATGACCAATTCGTCTACAATAATGACATGTCACATTTGGATTATGCATGCGTCTAGGCTCATAGTAGCTAGAATAATGCACATTGTTTACTCTATTTTCATTTCTCCTAATTTGAACACCATAGTCATTTCTAGGTTGAACATTTCGGGATCTTCTAGCATGATCATTGTTGTGCCTAAAATATGCATCATGTCTATGGTGACGATTGCTAGGCGGAAGGTCATGTCTAGGTCTCCTAATATTTTGTCTAGCATGCATGTTTGTTTTAGGAAAGGCATTTTTGTTATTAATCCTAGGTTGAGCTCTAGGTGGTTGGGTTTTTGCATCAACCTCTTCTTCATTTATGAAGCCTATTCCATGCTTGGTTGATTTCAAGTTATCAAGCACCACATTCAAGTTTTTATGAGAGGAGTTGAATTTATCTAGTGTGCCTTTTAATCTACCTACTTCATTCTTAAGGTCTACACAAGAAGCACAATTTTTTGTAGAACTCTCGGGCTTGTCAGAACTTCTTTTCCCATAAAACTTGTTTTGTTCTAGTAGCTTCTCATTTTCCAAAACCAATTTTTCTAATTCTTTTTCTTTTAATGATAACTGTTTTTGAAAATCTTGTTCTTTTAGAGAAGCATTTTCTCTTAAACTAGTGACGGTTTTTGTAACTTTGAGAAATTCAGCATACAATTCATCAAAGGCATTTCTCATGTCATCAAGAGTATAAAAATTTTGAGAAGAGATTTGACTTACCTCACTTTGATTTTCTTCCTGTGCCATGAGGCAGAGATTTGCCGCTTCTTCATTTTCTTCTTCACTGGATTCGTCTCCGGAATCTCCTCCCCAAGATATGTATGCTCGTTGCTTCTTGAAGGGTTTCTTCTCCTTTTTAAGATTTGGGCAGTTTGTTTTGATATGCCCTGTTTCACCACATTCATAACATTTAACTTGCTCACCTTGCTTTTTCCCTTTGCGGTCATATTCTTTTCGCATGAATTTTTGGAACTTTTTGATGATGAGTCCAAATTCGCTATCTCCATCCTCTTCAATTGGTGATTGACTTGTGCTCGCCTTTAGAGCAATCTTTTGCCTTCTTTGTTCGTCAACAACAGGGTTAAGAATAGTGGATTCATAAGTCTTAAGATTACCTCTAAGAGCGTCTATGGTGACGTTCGTGATTCCAATTGACTCTTGAATCGCATCGGCCTTTGATCGCCATGCCGGTGTTAGGCTCCTAAGGATTTTTCGAACTAGTTCTTTGTCTGTGAACGTCTTCTTGAGTGCGTGGAGATCATTCACTATTGATGAGAACCGCTCAAACATCTCGTCTACCTTTTCGCCTTCCTTCATATGGAACAATTCGTAAGCATGAGTTAAAAAATCAATTTTAGTTTCTCTTACCTGGTCAGTCCCTTCGTAAGTGACCTCAAGCTTGTCCCACATTTCTTTCGCTGTTTTGCAGCAGGAGATTTTCCTGTAATCATTAGCATTAACAGCACAGAGTAATAAATTAATAGCTTTAAAATTATTTTGGACCATTCGATTATCCTCGGCGTTGAATTCCTCTTCTGTTTTTGGCACCCATATTCCTTCCACCTGTTTGACAGGAACCTCATTTCCTTTGGTGTACACCTTCCACAAGTAAGGGCTGTTTGATCTGACGAATATCTGCATCCTTTCTTTCCAATATGAATAATTAGTCCCGTTGAACAAAGGAGGTCTTGTGGGGCACTGTCCTTCATCAATACCTGCAAAAGAGTCTAGAGTAGAAGCCATGGAAAGATTCTCTCAAACGGTTAAGTCTTTCAGAGAGTATGGCTCTGATACCAATTGTTGGAAATAACGCTTTACGCTAGAGGGGGGGGGTGAATAGCGTTTTAAAAATATTAAGCGTTTTAGTGCGGAATTTAAAAACTTTGCAGAAATTAAAACAAGTGCAGTAAAATAAACTTACACAATGATGTATCCTGGTTGGCCACAAACGTGGTTAGTCCAGTCCCCGAGAGACTCTCTCGAGATTTCCACTAAACTTGTCAAGCTTACGGGTGCTTAACAAACCATTACAGCTGAGGACACAAGCCTCACCTAGGTGCTCGGGGATCACAATCCCAAAGACTTCAATTGCTCGGGGATACCAATCCCAAAGACTTCAATTGCTCGGGGATAACAATCCCAAAGACTTCAATTGCTCGGGGATAACAATCCCAAAGACTTCAACTGCTCAGGGATAACAATCCCAAAGACTTCAACTGCTCGGGGATAACAATCCCAAAGACTTCAACTGCTCGGGGATAACAATCCCAAAGACTTCAACTGAGGAATCACAAGTTCCTCAACAAACGAGAATCGCAATTCTCTTACAAACACAAAACAAACTCACTTTACAAAGTACTCCTCAATGAGTAGATATGAGTAGAAATAGTACGCTCAAGATCACAACAACTTAGCTCAATAGAATGGCTCTTCAAAAAGCTTTATGGATGAATGAAAATGATGATCAATGTAAGAAAGCTTTTAGCAATGAAAATACTTAAATTGTATATGTTGTTGTTGTGAAAACACTGAGTTAAGCCTGTATTTATAGGTGAAAAACTCAGTCTTACCGTTGTCTAATTGCCAATTAAGGATTGCTGAAATTACTCAGTGACAATCGATTGTCAAGACTAAACAATCGATTGTTTGCCTATCAGATCAAAAATTCAATCCCAGATTTTACGTCAACAATCGATTACTTCAAATCAATAATCGATTATTTATAACGTTAAAAAATCCTTTCCAATTTTTTGGCATAAAACATCGATTATCAGGAAATCAACAATCGATTATTTTAACAACGTTCAGAAAATCTTTTCCAGATTTTACGCAAAACATCGATTGTTAAATATCAACAATCGATTACCTGAAGGTAATTTGAAAATGTATGACAACGGTTAGTTCCAACAATCGATTATCAAATAGAACAATCGATTATAAATTAATTTCAAAACTTACTGTCTCATATATAATCGATTATCAAAAGCCATAATCGGTTATTAATTAATTTCAAAACTTTCTGTCTCATATATAATCGATTATCAAAAGCCACAATCGATTATTAATTTATTTAAAAACACTGGGAGACATTTTTCTCATTCTAATCGATTACCATTAGTTCATAATCGATTTTTCTGAGTTTTGAAAACTTTGCCTCAGTTAACAATCGATTATCAAAAGTACACAATCGATTGTTATGCAGTTTGCAAAAACCTGATGTTAACTGACTTACTCACAATCGATTATCATTAATTCACAATCGATTGTCATGCAGTCTTGGCTTAGAGATACTCGATTATCATAATTACATAATCGATTATCTTAGCCCAGATTTTTGAGGCATGTTTGAAAAACATTTTAACAAATATAAATATGCATAGTTTAAAATCATTTGACACTTAAGTTAGATATGCATGATTTTGGAAAAATAATTTTAGTAGAGAAGCCATGTTATGAGCCAAGATTGAGGAATCAAGATCACAATTAATATTGACTCAATTATAACATTTCTAAACTTTGTCTTGAGCTTCTTGTAATGCATCCATTTTGTGCTTGTCCTTGAGCACTGCTATATATCGCTTATTGCTTTGTTTGACATTCATCAAAACCTACAAAAGAACACACGTTTAGTATATTGCATTTGAAACGTGTTTCCAACACATTTTTCTCAACTATGCCAATTTTTATTTAAACTAAAAATATTCATCAAAACATGAATCAATCATTTATTATAAAACCAATTGATACTAATTGTTATTCAAAAATAAAACTTATTAAAGCATGTATCAATCAAAACTGACATAGATTATTTGCACATATCAAATTATTGCGTTTTTATTCAAAATACGATAACTAACCGACGTTCCCCCTTAATGCATTAAGGTTTCGTGCTTGGTGCATCCACTACAATATTGTAGTCTTCAAGCACACCTGTAAAAAGAACCTAAAAATAGGTTTTTGGTACCCAACTTCTTTTGGGTCCTTGGGGGTTAGGGTAACAATAGTCATAATCAACACATAAATCTCTATGTTTAGCAAAACAAACGGGTGCAATGTGTCCTACCCGATTACAATAGTGACTATAACTTTAGGATTGTGCATATGTCTAGGTTGAGCCAAATGCGTTCTAGGTGATCTAAAGTTGTTCCCCCTAGAAGCGTTGAATTTCCTAGAGTCATGTCTAGGTGGTCTAAAATTATTCATTCTAGACTCATTTATAAAATTCCTAGAATTGTGTCTAGGTGGTCTAAAACAATTAATCTTAGACTCATTAGTGAGGTTCCTAGAATTCTTTCTAGATGGTCCGACCTCATTCCTTTCATCCTTTTTAATATCTTCAATTTTAGGACTATCAACACTACGTGTTTCTAGTGCTTTCCTAAGTTCTGTGTTCTCTAGTATTAAAGAACTACAAGAAGAACAATTGGAACATTTATCAATAGAAGAGGCTTCATTCAATTCCTTGATTTTATTTTTAAAATCAACAATGTCATTTTTCAAAAATTTATTTTCTTTTTCTAAAACTTCAATTTTATTTTTAAGAACACCATTTTCATTAGTCAATTTTTCAAAAACTATTTCTTTCAAAGAAGAGGATTTTTCAAACTCTTTTTCTTGTAAAGAAAGTATTTTCTGAAAATCTGTTTCTTGCAAAGAAAGTGTTTTCTGCAAAGAAAGTGTTTTCTTCAATTCTATGATAGTTTTGGAAGCATTAACAAATTCACCATACAATTCATCATAGGCATTTTGTAATTCTTCAAACGAGTGAGAGTTAGATGTACTTACCTCTTCTCCTTCGTTAGCCATGAGACACAATGCGGCGGTTTCATCGCTTGAGCTGTCCGAATCCCGTGATAAGCGCCTATGGTGTTTCCTCTTTTTCTTGTCTTTTTTCATAGACTTACAAAACTTTTTAATTTTATCATTGGAAATATTATCAACATCCCTTTCCGAATCACTTACCTCTTCTCTTTTAGAGGATGAGGCTTTGAAGGCGAAATTCGAATTGCTTCTAATATAAGGATTAAGAATTGTGCTATCATAAGTTTCGAGGTTACCTCTTAGTCCATCAATTGTGATATTCGTGAATTCCATCGACTCTTGGATGGCATTGGCTTTGGAGCGCCATTCGGGAGTGAGACTCCGTAGGACTTTTCGAACAAGATCTTTGTTCGTGTAAACTTTCCCGAGAGCATGGAGATCGTTGACGATTCTTAAAAATCGTTCAAACATAACACCAATGGGTTCCTTCTCCATTTTAAAGATTTCATATTTATGTGTTAGAAAATCAATTTTGGCTTCTCGGACTTGAGGCGTACCTTCATAAATGATCTCGAGCTTATCCCACATCTCCTTGGCGGTTGTGCAGCAAGAGATTTTTCGATAATCATCTGGATTCACCACACAATATAATACATGGATGGCCCTTGAATTATTTTCAACTTTCTTGATATCATCGGCATCATATTCATCTTCCTTCTTTGGAACCGTGGTCTCTCCAACTTTCTTTGTTGGCATTGGTTCACCGTTTTTGATGATTTGCCACAAACGAAAACTGTTTGCTTTGAGAAAGATGCTCATCCGCTCTTTCCAATATGTATAGTTTGTTCCGTCAAATAGTGGAGGGCAAGTGGTGGACTGTCCTTCATCCATCGTTCCTGCGTTCAATATTCTCAACAGAAAAATATATATTTCTCTCAACCGGTTAAGGCTTTCAGAGAGTTAGGCTCTGATACCAATTGTTAGAAAATACGCTTAACGCTGGGGGGGGGGGGTGAATAGCGTTATAATAAAAAATAGCGTAAACTTGCGGAATTTAAAAATTGCAGGAATGAAATAAGTGCAATAAGTAAATAATAAGGAACAAACGCACCGATGTATCCTGGTTCACCACAACCCGTGGCTAGTCCAGTCCCCGAGAGACTCTCTCGAGATTTCCACTATCTTCGTCAAGCTTACGGGTGCTTAACAAACCGTTACAGTTGCTCAAGGATACCACACCTTAAGACTTCACTTGCTTGAGGATACCTCACCCCAAGACTTCAACCACTAAGACTTTGGGTACTTAGCAAACCCGACAAATGAGAAGATATGTTCTTCTCAAACAACTCTCTTTTACAACAAATACTCTATCAATAGAGTGGATAAAGGGATACACAATAAGCTCTATGAACAACACAAAGTTGTCTATCAAATGGCTCAACAAAAGCTCTAAAATGATGCTTGAAAATGATCAATATGTATAACAATGTATGGAGGAGTTTGTGTCTTTAAAATCAGCTCAAAAGACCTCTTTTTATAGGTGAAAAAGTGGTGCTGACCGTTGCTTAATTGACAAATAAAATCCCTGAATCTGTGCTCAAACAATTGATTGTCTGACTTACACAATCGATTGTTTGAGGACCGTTCAAAAAACAGACTCCTGATTTTAAGGGAAACAATCGATTGTAAGACCTGTATAATCGATTGTTCTTCAACGTTCAAAAATCAATTTAAGATTCTGTGGGAACGGTCTGAATATAATCGATTGTATAAAAACCATTATCGATTATTCTGATTATAATCGATTGTTAAAAACATATAGTCGATTATTTAGCTGATTGAAAAATTCAGTTTAAGTACTGTCTCAATACAATCGATTGTTAGAAGTATATAATCGATTGTTTGGTATTTTGAAAAACTTCAGATCACACTGTCTTAATACAATTGATTGTTAAAACTTTATAATGGATTGTTTGCTATTTTGAAAAACGCAATCGATTGTAAGGAGCATATAATCGATTGTTTAAAAGACATGTTTAAAAACTATTTTGACTAAAATACAAATCATTTTGGTTTAACACAAAGATGCATGTTTATGATAAATAAGATTTAATAAAATATTTTATGCATGTTTAAAAGACAAATATGATTTAATAAAATATTTTATGCATGTTTATGATGACCTAATGTTGATCCAAAGGATAAGATAACTTAAACGTTGTCCTTACATTGGTTCTACCAAACGACCTATGTCTTGGGTCTTCGGTCTTGAACTCTTTGGCTCGTTCATGCAATTTCGTCATCAGTATGCTTCTCGCCATTTGATTATATCGTTGTTTGGCACTTGAATTCATTGTTTGTCATTCATCAAAACCTATACCTGAAAATCATGCTCATACAACCAAAGCGCACATATCATAGATATACATGATTTCCAACATTAATCACCAAAGGTCTGTCTTTACAAAGCCATAGTTCAGCTATACACAGCTGACTATCATCTATGATAAAACTAGCTAGCATCTACATCACTATACCTATGTGTCTAATTACAGGAGATAATGTTGTAGGTATACATTGACTTTAGGAGGACTCCTAACATGACATACATAAGCAATGCTTCTTAGTAGTTGTCCACTGGAACATGAAGTTTGATTAAACAATCTGGAATTTCTTTCTAACCAAACACTGTAAAGCATTTCAGCAAAGACCATTTTCATCACTTGAGCTCGACCAGTTTTGCCTTTAGACTTGGTGATGATTCACTGAATGAATTGTTCCCAATTCTGGTAGTAGCCTTGGGTAACTCCAATCCACTATAAAGTCTGATGTCTCAGTAAGGAGGTGAATGAACATGAGAAGAATAGATGATCCCTAGTCTCCTTATCTTGTTGGCAAAGTGCACATGTGTTATCCACTGTGAGTGTCCACTGTTCCAGTCTATCCTTTGTGGGCAGCTTGTTCTGTAGTATAAGCCAGAGATTAAGGACTGCTTTAGGTCGAGCATAGTTTTGGATAGTTAGGTTCTTCCACTCTACTCTTGGCAATTTTCCAACCTGTTGTAAGTAGAATTTCTTGATAGAACAAACTGGTTGTTGTAGCATCTGTGACTGCTGCAATGTAACAGTGGCAGCAATGATCTTCCTAACCATCCAACTGGCTTGGTTAGGAATGGTTAGATCCTGCAATTGTTGCTGCTTTATGTATACTGAGTGAATCCATTTTATCCATAACACATCTTTCTTCTTGGCCAAATCCCATCCAACAAAGATGTTCTATGGATAAAATGGATTCATTCTATGTACATAAAACAGCAACAATTACAGTCCCTAACAATTCCTAACCAAGCCAGTTGGATGGTTAGGAAGATCATTGCTGCTACTGTTACATTGCAGCAGTCACAGATGCTGCAACAACCAGTTTGTTCTATCAAGAAACTTTACTTACAACAGATTGGACAATTTCCAAGAGTAGTGTGGAAGAACCTAACTATCCAAAATTATGCTAGACCTAAGGCAGTCTTCAATCTCTGGCTGATATTACAGAATAGGCTGCCTACAAAGGATAGACTGGAACA
Source organism: Nicotiana benthamiana (assembly GCA_034376525.1). Taxonomy (NCBI): domain Eukaryota; kingdom Viridiplantae; phylum Streptophyta; class Magnoliopsida; order Solanales; family Solanaceae; genus Nicotiana; species Nicotiana benthamiana. The sequence continues at coordinate 17,820,758 of CM067341.1, read as the reverse complement.
GTGAAAAATCAATGTGGATAACACATGTACACTATGTCAACAAGATAAGGAGACTAGGGATCATCTGTTCTACTCATGCTCATTCACTTCTTTGCTAAGACACCAAACTTTGCAGTGGATTGGAGTAACTCAAGACAATTACCAGAATTGGGAGCAATACATACAGTGGATCATAACTAAGTCTAAAGGAAAATCTGCTCGAGCTCAAATAATCAAAATGGTCTTTGCCGAAATGCTATATAATATTTGGTTAGAGAGAAACTCAAGATTGATCAATCACACATCCTGTTCCAGTGGACATCTACTCAGAAGCATTGCTTATACATGTCATGTTAGGAGTCCCCGTAAAGTTAGAACACACCTTCTGCGTTATCTTCTGTAATTAGAAATATAGGCATAGTAAATGTAGATGTTAGCTAGTTTTTTTATAGATGATAGTCAGCTGTGTATAGCTGAACTATGGCTTTGTAATGAAATACCTTTGGTGATTAATACAACAAGATTTAATTACCCAAAAAAAAAATTATAGCTATATAAGAAAATAAATACTATATATTAGGTAACTTAATATCAATAATAAAAAATTTAACATATTTAATATTAGAAATAGAAGGGAAATATGATTTGAACTTGAGATTTAAATTAAATTACGGTGAAAATGCTCAAATTATTGCAATGATTACAATTATTGGATAATAAATTAAAACTAAGAAAATACAAAAATCTCATGTGGGTAATTTTATGAACGAAAATTAAAGTCTAATTTGTATCTAATGTTAAAATAGAAAGAAAATTAAATTAATGTGATACAAAAAACAATTATAAGAAAATTATATATCTAAAATATAATAATAAAACAGAAAAAATCTTAGAGAGAGAAGCTCTTCCTTCTCTCTACTCTACTGTTACATTGCCTCTTCTCTGGTTGGCTCGGTGCACGTTAGTCTACGTACGCCGAGGGGTTTTTCGACGGCTAGAGGAAGGGGACGGGGTAGGGGACGACCTAAAAAACTTCCGATTCCCACCATAGATCAACCTATTACCACCACAACCCAAAAATTTCTGGAGAATTCGACAGTGGTACTGCCAGTTGAGTCCGGAGATGAAGATGAGGAAAATGTGTTGTTACAGCAGGATGATGAAATCGGTGATTTAGATCATAGTTTTCCTGTGTTGATTGAACCATTGATGCCTTTGATGAAGCAGGGTGCTGCTGAAAATCAGCACATGCAGAAGGCCACAGTAGTCCAAAATCAAGCTAGGATAGCTAAACCGGGTGAGGAGATGATAGATAATGCTGATGTAGCAAAGAAAAACTGGGCTAGCCTATTTCAGAAGAATCGTTTTGCAGCTAATGGTATGACTTTGGAGTATATTCCCCCGATGCTGATGGAAGGGCAACCAGTAGGGATACTGGATAAAGCAGAGGTGGAGGAGGAGGAAAACAAGTGGAGATGTGCCCTAATCATTTACATGATAGGGGAGGGACTTGGATACAATGCGATGAAGAGATTCATCCACACTCATTGGGCACAGGTACCTGAGCCGGATCTGTTTTATCAAGAAGAAGGTTATTATATTGTGAAGTTCAAAACCATAAGTGATTCTAAAGAGATCATGTGTGCAGGACCTTACTCTATTGCTAATAGAACTTTGATTCTCAAGCAGTGGTCGGCAGATTTTGACTTTACTAAAGAGTTTCCTGTTGAGATACCATTATGGGTCAAATTTCCCAAACTGCCTATGTCATGTTGGGGAATGAAATCCTTGAGCAGAATTGCCAGTGTACTAGGGAACCCCTTGTTTGCTGATAAGTGTACCACTAAACAGACTAGAGTTTCTTATGCTCGTATGTTAATTGAAATGAATGTTACTAAAGAACTACTTCGGGGTATCTGGATAATGGATCCTAATGGCAAGAAATTTCTACAAGAGGTGATCTATGATTGGAAACCAACCTTTTGTGAGAAATGCAGCATGGTGGGGCATAACTGCCTTATGAAGGCAAAACAAAATCAAACTGATCCAGAGAAGAAACCAAAGGTTCAGGAGTGGAGAATTAAAACACCAACTGCCCAGATTCAGCAGGAAGTGGCTCCTCCAAAACCTGTCTCATTGAAGAATACTACAGGCCAACAACATCCAGTATCACCTCTACTGATAACTAGTATGAACAGACAGATTGATAAAGGAAAACAAGTTCAATCCCCAGAATTTAATGTCACTAACTTTCCTCCTTTGTCTCCTATAGTGATTAGTAATCGTTTTGAAACAATTTCTGTTGGTAGAGTGGAAAAGTCTCCAGGAGATGAAGGTGGACCTAGTTTATGTCAGTGAGATGCTTAGTTTGGAACATAAGGGGTGTAAATAAAAGGTATAAACAAAAGGAGGTTAAGGAGTACATTAGGAAGAATAATATTACCATTGTAGGTTTGGTAGAGACTAAAGTTAAAGAACAAAATGCAGAAAAGGTTGCTAAGTTGATGGTCCCTGGATGGAAACTTATAACCAACTATCAATGTGCTCTTAATGGTCGAATCTGGATCTTGTGGGATGCACAGTTCCTTAAGGTCACTATACATCAAGAAGATGCTCAACTGATCCATTGCAGAGTTAAGAATGCATATAGTGATATCAACTGCTACCTCACTGTGGTATATGGATTCAATGGGATAATCCAGAGGAGATCACTGTGGAATAATTTACAAGTTTTGGCTAATAACATTACAGATTTGTGGCTAGTCACTGGAGATTTCAATGCTGTCCTGTATCCTCAAGATAGACAATCAGATAATCATGTTAAGCAGGCTGAGGTTCAAGAATTCACTCAATGCATCCACCAAGCTGGTCTTTCTGAACTTCCTTGGGAAGGTGAATATTTTACTTGGACAAATAGGCAGAGTGGTAATGACAGAATTTGTAGTAGACTGGACAGATCTTTTGGCAACTATGAATGGATGAATAACTGGAGTCATGTACACACTATATATGATTCTCCTTTAGTATCTGATCATAGTCCTATGGTGATCGCAATGACTGAAACTCCTAAGATAGGTAAGCCACCTTTCAGATTTTTCAACGCATGGACTTCTCATGCAGACTTTTACCAGTTGATTAGAGACAACTGGCATTGCAAAGGCCGGGCTACTTTGAAGGATGTGTGGATTAATCTCAAATTCCTGAAAGGCCCCTTAAAATCTTTAAACATCAAAGATTTTATGAATATTAGTCAAAGGATTGTTGATAGTAGACAAGAGTTAAAGGATATCCAAATGCAGATGAGCTTGGCCTACACTGATACATTGCAACTCAAGGAGAAAGAGATAGCAGTAAACTTGGAGAAATGGTCTTTGATTGAAGAAAGCCTATTACAACAAAAATCTAGGGCCAAATGGATCCAGTTGGGTGACTCTAATAATAAGTATTTTTCTGCCATCTTGAAGGAAAGAAACCAGCATAAACATATTTCTGAACTAATTACAGGTGAAGGTTTTAAGATATCCAGTCCAGCTGATATTAAGAAAGAAGTTACTGACTTTTATAAAGCCTTAATGGGTACAACTGCTGCCTCCTTACCAGCCATAAATCGAAAATATATGGCCAATGGCCCCAGTTTAACACAGCAACAGAGGAGAGCCTTGAGTGAAGATGTTACTGATTTGGAGATTATTGCAAGTTTAAAAGCTATTGGAAATGATAAAGCCCCTGGAATTGATGATTATAATGCAATCTTCTTTAAGAAGACATGGAACATAACTGGCACACAGATTATTCATGCAGTTAAGGATTTTTTCCTTACTAATAGAATGTACCATCCTGTCAAATGTGCTTCTCTTACCTTGATCCCTAAAGTTCCTAATCCAACTACAGTCAAGGAGTTTAGGCCAATTGCATGCTTCTCAGTGTTGTAAAAATTGATATCTAAAGTTCTTGCTAACAGAATGCAACATGTTATGCCGAACATTATATGTACAGCTCAAGCTGGATTCATACCAGGTAGAAGGATTGCAGACAATGTGATACTAACCCATGAATTAATCAAGAACTATACCAGATCTCATATCTCTCCAAGGTGCATGATTAAAATTGATTTGAAAAAAGCTTATGACTCTGTAGAATGGATCTTCCTGCTGCAAGTACTTGAAGCTTTGGGATTTCCAGACATGTTTATCAAATGGATCATGCAATGTGTTAAAACTGTGAGTTATACTATATTTTTCAATGGAGAAACAATTGTTCCTTTTAAGGCTGCCAAATGCCTTAGGCAAGGGGATCCTATATCCCCCTTTCTGTTTGCAATTGTTATGGAATATCTCAGTCGATCACTGGCTCAACTGAAGCAACATCAAGCTTATATCTATCATCCAGGTTGTAAGAAGTTGGGCATCACATATATCAGTTTTGCAGATAATCTGCTATTGTTTTCCAAAGGTGATACACAGTCTGTTATTACTATGTTTAAAATGTTCTCTCAATTCACTGAAGCCTCAGGTCTGAAAGCTAACTTGAGCAAATTTCAGTGTATTTTGAAGGTGTCAGCTCAGAGGTTAAACTGCAGATCACTCAACAGCTAGGTTATGGCTGTGGGATATTGCCTTTCAAATACTTGGGAATTCCTCTTACTACTAAGAAGATGACACTTATCCAGTGGAAACCTTTGGTGGATAAGATCACTGCCAGAATTACATCACGGACTACTCGAAAATTATCATATGCAGGCAGGATACAGTTAGTACAATCAGTTTTGTTTGGCATTCAGGCTTATTGGGTTCAACTGTTTCTTATTCCTTCCAAGATTCTGAAAATGATTGAAGCTCACTGCAGAAGCTTTATTTGGTCAGGATCAGTAGAAATTACTAAGAAGGCATACATTTCCTGGGACAAAATGTGTCTACCTAAATCATCTGGTGGTCTAAACCTTACAAATCTCTTAATATGGAATAGGGCTGCCATTGCTAAGTTATCTTGGGATTTGGCTCATAAGAAAGATACTCTATTGGTCAAATGGATACATTCTGTGTATATAAAACAGCAACAAGTGGAACACACTCCTGTACCTAAGCAAGCCAGTTGGATGGTTCGAAATTTTTTTGCAGCTTATGACATGATATATCTGAGGCAGTGCTTATATAATCCAGTTTGTTCTATTAGATCTCTTTACTTATCTCAGATTGGGCAGCTGCCTAGAGTTCATTGGAAGAATCTAATAACACAAAACCATGCGAGGCCTAAGGCAGTATTTACTCTATGGCTGATCCTCCACGATAGACTGCCTACCAAAGCTCGACTGATACATTGGGATCTAGTTGTTGATTCTCAATGTGTTTTGTGCCAGCGTGAGATTGATCCAGGGATCATCTCTTCTTTACCTGCTCATTTGCTATTGACCTAAGGAACCACATCATGAAGTGGATCAGAGAAACTATGGATAGTGTCCTCGACTGGGAACAATTTCTACAGCTGATCATTTGTAAAGCTAAAGGCAAATCTATTAGAGCGAGCATCTTCAAAATGGTGATAACAGAATTGTTCTATACAATATGGTTGGAAAGAAATGCAAGGATCTTTGAGAAGTTGTTTCGTAATAGTGACAGTTTGCTTCGGGAATTAGCATATACATGCAATGTTCTAAGCTCCTCCAGTACTCGTCAGCAACTTCAGCGATTTTTTCTGTAAAATAGAAGTTTAGTATAGCATTGTAGTGAATGTCTAGTTGGATGATTAGTTTAGTTAACACATGAGAATGTCAAAGTGCTGTATTGGCATCCTTTTGGTGATTAATAAAATTTTAATTACCAAAAAAATATATAATAATAAAAACTTATCTATTAATATTTTAAAATAATTCAAAGTTATAACTCAAAATAAAATGAGATATGATATATTTTATTTATTGGTAAAAATTAATGTAAAAAACTAATTAAAAATTCAAGATAGTGTGAGAATATTTATACTTTGAATTGATTAAGTATAAGTATATTAAATAATTAAATAATACTCAAAAATATTATTTAAAGATTTAAATGAAAAAAGAGTTTTAAGTAAGAGGATAAAAGTACAAAAATAAATCGGAAAAGACCTAAAAATGCCATTTAATTTTTTGAAATGGTCTATCTATGTCATCCGTTAAAAATGCTCATTTCATGCCATTGTCGTTACGTATTTGGCTCATCCATGTCATTATTGACTAACGTAGTGGCATGGATGGGCCAAATAAAAATTGAGTTGTTAGTTGATAATGGCATGGATGGGTCAAATGTGTAACAACGGTGGCATGAAATGAGCATTTTTTTAGTGAATAGACCATTTCTGAAAGACGAGTGGAATTTTTAGGCCTTTAACCAAAATCAATTAAATTTTAGGAATAAGAAATTTTATATTTATATATGTTTATCAAAAGGGTAATAAGAAAGATATCAAGTTAATTGGTAAGCTAATAAAATATCATATGAATATAACATAGTTAAGTAATAGATAATGCAATAAGCAAAGATTAACGAAAGAGTTGTTTTGAGTGACAATGTAGAAGGATAAGACTTATTCGAATTCGCGGTGAAACATAAAGCAGTAGTAAGAATTTTATTAAATAATATGCTCAAACAAGACATATCACAAACGTGATATTTTAATATTGACCAAATACAAGTACTAAATCAAGGAGTTGGATTGTTACAGATATAAAATAAAGATAAATACGTTACGAGTGTTATAAATACACTTCTATTTAAGGTGAATGTCTTTAATTAGAGAGATTCTAGAGTTCTATTCTTGGTAGCTAAATCATCCTCCTCCCTATAAATAGAGGTGCCCTCTACCATTGTAAGTCACTCCTAACATTCTCTAAGTATCAATAAGAAGAACTCTCTCTACTCTTCTCTCTATTTGCTCTTGTTCTTGCATTATTGTTCTTGTCTTTTATATTATTTCATAACACGTTATCAGCACGAGACTCTACCGTATCAAGAACCATTCTCGAAAAATCTAAGGTATTTCCCTCTTCCTAATTTAATTTTTGATTATGTCTGACATTACGAAAAGAAAGTTCGTTGCCCTTGAAATTTCGGGCAAGAACTATATGACATGGGTGTTGGATGCTGAAATCCACTTAGATGCTATGGGTCTCGGAGACACCATCAAAGATAGAGAAAAAGCATCCACCCAAGAATGTGCGAAGGCCTTGATTTTCTTGCGCCATCACCTTGATGAAGGTTTGAAGATTGAATATCTCACCGTCAAGGATCCACTCATCTTGTGGAACGGCTTAAAGGAGAGATATGACAACCTGAAGTTGGTCACTCTGCCACAAGCATGATATGATTGGGCTCATCTGAGGCTCCAGGACTTTAAGTCCGTTTCTGAATATAATTCTGCAATGTTCAGAATTACTTCTAAATGGAAGCTATGCGGGGATAATATCTCCGATTATGATATGCTTGAGAAAACGTTTACAACGTTTCATGCCTCCAATATGGTACTGCAACAACAGTACAGAGAGAAAGGCTTTACAAAGTACTCTGAACTGATTTCTCTTCTACTAGTGGCTGAGCGAAATAATGACCTGCTCATGAGAAATCACAAAAATCGACCCACTGGGTCTACACCACTGCCTGAAGCAGATAAGGTGCACTCTCATTATGCCAAACATGAAAAGGACCATGGTCATGGTCGTAAACGGGGTCATAGCCAGGGACGTAGACAAGGAAGAAATTCCAATGAAGTCCGTCAACCCCCGAAGAGAGATAACCACCGAAAGCAGAAACGGGGTCATGAAGATCCTAAGGCAAATGGTTCAGAAACTATATGTTATCGTTGCGGTGGGAAAGGGCACTGGTCAAAGACTTGCCGTATACCAAGACACTTAGTTGACCTTTATCAAGCATCTCGAAAGAGAAAAGGCCCTGAAACAAATTTTGTCTATGACGACAATGAGGACATCACCCACCTGGATGTGGCAGACTTCTTTGAGCAACCCGAGGGGAAAATAGACCACCTAATCGGCGATGGATCCGTGATGAAAGAAGATGGAGTTATTTGATTTTATTCTACTTATTTGTATTAGTTAGTGAATAAACTAATAGTCATTAGTATTAGCTCGTATTAGTTAGTTCATGATGCAATGTTAGCAGTAGTTCTTTAGAATATCTTCAATATGCTCAAATATCAATAAAATTTTTATTTTCCAGTAGGGGTAATCGACTAGCCTGAAAAACTAGTCGATTATCTACTATTTTCGCATTAAAGCTGAAAAATAATTGATCAACAATCGATTGTCTTTGTCTAACAATCGATTGTCGTTAAGACAGTGTAATCTGGAATTTTTCAAAAATCATCCACAATCGATTATGCATAACAGTCGATTGTCTTAAAACAGTGTGTTCTGGAATTTTTCAAAATAGCCAACAATCGATTGTCTATACTTAACAATCGATTGTCTTAAAACAGTGTGCTCTGGAATTTTTCAAGTAGCCAACAATCGATTGTCTATACTTAACAATCGATTGTCTTAAAACAGTGTGCTCTGGAATTTTTCAAAATAGCCAACAATCGATTGTCTTAAGACAGTGTGATCTGAAGTTTTTCAAAATAGCAAATAATCGATTGTGTGTGTTTAACAATCGATTGTCAATGTTCAACAATCGATTGTTTGTGTTTAACAATCGATTGTTTGAAGAAAATGTTTAAACTGAAATTTTCAAACTGCAAAGTAATCAATTATGGATAACATATCTGATTTTGTTAGTCAAACTGTTAGCAGCAGATTTTGAAAATATTATGTGACACAAACGAATTGAACTTGTTTATTCTTATATTCGTATATCTCTTTTGTATGTCAAACTATGGGATAGCAAATATGGATATCTCACAAAGCGAACTTGGATCAACGTCCAACTGTAAACGTATTTGCCTAGTTGATTCATGTACTACACATACAATACTCAAAGAAAGGAAATATTTCTCTCAACTAAATATGTGTAAGGCAAACGTTACTACAATCTCTGGAAGTAGTAAATTGATTGAAGGCTCCGGAAGAGCAATTGTAACTCTGCCCAAAGGCACGACGTTAATCATAGAGAATGCAATGTTCTCCTCCAAGTCTAAGAGAAACTTGTTGAGTTTTAAAGATGTACGCCGGAATGGCTATCATATTGAGACAATGGATGAAGATAATCTTGAATATCTCGTCATCACAAAGAATGTCTCCGGCCAAAAGAGGGTTATTGAGAAATTCCCGTCTTTATCTTGTGGCCTGTATTGGACAAGAATTAGTGCAATTGAGGCACATTCAACAGTAAACCAAAGGGTTACTGATTCCAATACCTTTGTACTTTGGCATGATCGATTGGGACACCCAGGATCGGTCATGATGAGACGGATTATAGAAAGCTCATATGGGCATCCGTTAAAGAATTTCAAAATTCTTTCGAATAATGAATATCCTTGCACTTCGTGTTATCAAGGCAAGTTGATTATCAGGCCATCACCAACAAAGGTTGGGACTGAGTCACCCACGTTTCTGGAACGTATACAAGGGGACATTTGTGGACCTATTCACCCACCTAGTGGGTCGTTTAGGTATTTCATGGTCTTGATAGACGCATCCTGTAGATGGTCTCATGTGTGCCTGTTGTCATCACGCAACCTTGCGTTTACGAAATTAATGGCACAAATAATTCGACTACGAGCACAATTTCCAGATAATCCAATCAAGTCCATTAGACTGCATAATGCTGCTGAGTTTACATCCCAAGCATTTAATGATTATTGCTTATCAATCGGGATAAAAGTTGAACATTCTGTAGCTCATGTTCACACTCAAAACGGTCTTGCAGAATCGTTAATTAAACGCCTGCAGTTGATTGCAAGGCCATTACTTATGAGAACGAGGCTGCCCACTTCGGTATGGGGTCACGCCATCTTACATGCAGCAATGCTAATTCGTCTCAGACCGACGAATTACCACAAGTATTCCCCGTTGCAATTGGTTTTGGGTCATGAACCCAATATATCCCATTTAAGAATTTTTGGATGCGCAGTATATGTGCCTATAGCACCGCCATCCCGCACCAAAATGGGTCCGCGAAGAAGGTTAGGAATATATGTTGGGTTTGAATCGCCCTCCATCATTCGCTACCTCGAAACATTGACAGGCGACTTGTTTACTGCACGATTTGCAGACTGTTGATTTGATGAGACACTTTTCCCAAAATTAGGGGGAGAAGTTGGTGAAACCAAACGGGAAATTTTGTGGAAAAATGCATCATTATCTCATCTTGATCCACATACCTCTATTTGTGAAAGAGAGGTACAAAAGATTATCCATTTGCAAAGAATAGCAAATCAAATGCCTGACGCATTTACGGACTTGAAAAGGATAACGAAATCCCACATTCCCGCGGAAAATGTTCCAATCCGTATTGATGTCCCTGTTGGACAATCATCTAGTGTCATATCCAATGAGTCGAATGCACGCCTGAAGCGTGGCAGACCATTAGGTTCCAAAGATCGAAATCCTAGAAAGAGGAAAAAGAACGATCAAAATGACACCACGAAAGAATCTCATGATTTAACAAATTCTGAGATTCATGAAGAATCCATTGAGCCTGAGACTCTGGAAAATATGGAACTATCCCTAAATCCAATTAATATTGAGGCAAATATTAATCGAGTGGATATTGTGGTGGATAATGCCTTTGCTTATAATGTAGCATCTAGCATTATGCAAGAATGTGAGGATCTCGAACCTCAATCTGTTGAAGAATGTCGAAAAGACAGGATTGGCCAAAGTGGCAAGAAGCAATTCAATCAGAATTGAATTCGCTGGCAAAACGTGAAGTTTTTGGCCCTATAGTTGAAACACCTAATGGTGTTAAGCCTGTCGGCTATAAATGGGTCTTTGTACGCAAAAGAAATGAGAAAAACGAGGTACAAAGATATAAGGCACGCCTTGTTGCACAAGGTTTTTCTCAAAGTCCTGGTGTCGATTATGAAGAGACATATTCGCCTGTAATGGATGCGATAACCTTTCGTTATCTCATAAGTTTTGCTGTCCATGTAAAGCTTGACATGCACTTAATGGATGTGGTTACTGCCTATCTTTATGGCTCACTTGATAATGAGATATACATGAAAATTCCCGATGGACTCAAGATGCCAAACGCGCATAATTCAAAATCTCGGGAAATGTTTTCAATTAAATTGCAAAGATCCTTGTATGGTCTAAAGCAATCTGGACGAATTGGTATAATCGTCTTAGTGAGTACTTGTTAAAAGAAGGCTATATAAATGACGCCATTTGCCCGTGTGTTTTTATAAAGAAAACAACGTCGGAATTTGTTGTACTTGCCGTATATGTTGATGACATAAACCTTATTGGAACCCCTAAAGAACTCCAGAAGGCAATTGATTATCTAAAGGATGAATTCGAGATGAAAGATCTCGGAAAGACTAAACTATGTCTTGGTTTGCAAATTGAATATTTGGCAAACGGAATTTTGTTCATCAATCTACCTATACAGAAAAGGTACTGAAACGATTTTACATGGATGAAGCACATCCTTTAAGTACACCGATGGTTGTTCGATCACTTGATGTGAACAAAGATCCATTCCGACCACAAGAAAGGAATGAAGAGCTACTTGGTCCTGAAGTACCATATCTTAGAGCAATTGGCGCACTAATGTATCTTGCAAATACTACAAGGCCCGACATATCCTTTTCAGTTAATGTCTTAGCAAGATTTAGCTCGGCTCCTACGAGGAGACATTGGAATAGGATCAAACACATATTGCGGTACCTAAAGGGAACTACCGATATGGGCTTATTTTATGGCAAGAATTGCAGCCCGGATCTTGTTGGTTATGCTGATGCTGGATATTTGTCCGACCCACACAAGGCTCGATCTCAAACGGGTTATGTGTTTACCTGTGGAGAAACCGCCATATCCTGACGATCGACTAAGCAATCAATTGTGGCTACTTCATCTAATCATGCCGAGATAATTGCTATTCATGAAGCAAGTCGGGAGTGTGTGTGGTTGAGGTCTATAATACATTATATCCAAGACAAATGTGGTTTGAAGTGTGATAAACTACCCACAACTTTGTATGAAGACAATGCAGCATGTATAGCTCAATTGAAGGGAGGATTCATAAAAGGAGATAGAACGAAGCATATTTCACCAAAGTTATTCTTCACACATGATCTTCAAAAGAATGGTGATATCAATGTTCAACAGATTCGTTCAAGCGACAATATGGCTGATTTGTTCACAAAATCTCTACCAAAGTCAACCTTCAAGAAGCTAGTTCACAAGATCGGGATGCGAAGACTTGAGGACATAAATTGATGTTCTTATCAGGGGGAGTTAAATGCGCGTTGCACTCTTTTTCCCTTACAAGGTTTTGTCCCACCGGGTTTTCCTTGCGAGGTTTTTAACGAGGCAACCAATAGGCGCATATTCAAACATGTGTACTCTTTTTCCTTACTTTAATTTTTCCCATTGGGTTTTGTTTTAAGGTTTTAACGAGGCACATCATTGAATAAGACATTCAAGGGGGAGTGTTATAAATACACTTCTATTTAAGGTGAATGTCTTTAATTAGAGAGATTCTAGAGTTCTATTCTTGGTAGCTAAATCATCCTCCTCCCTATAAATAGAGGTGCCATCTACCATTGTAAATCACTCCTAACATTCTCTAAGTATCAATAAGAAGAACTCTCTCTACTCTTCTCTCTATTTGCTCTTGTTCTTGCATTATTGTTCTTGTCTTTTATATTATTTCATAACAATGAGGGACTTTTAAATTTTAAGGTAATTCTAATAACTCAAACTACAATTTAATATTTGTATCTGCGCATCGCGCGGGTATTAATGCTAGTTTTGTATATAAAGCATTTGTGGTTAAACAGTATTCTACGGGTTGTAACTAATTTTATAGTACGCGCTTTGCGCTTTGCACGTGTTACTCCATATCAAAAAGTATTAAATTTTTATAAATTATGATAAAATTATGTACATGTCTTTTATATAAACTATGTCTTAATTTACAATACTTATTTTCGTGCTGGCAAGACAGATTCCAAAACCTTTAAGATCTTATGCAGGAAATCTTTCAAAAGTAATAATTTTGGCAAGTAAATAATATAAAAATTCTTAGTACTTTTTTTTATATTTTGCATGGTAAGTTATATTTCAAAATTTTATATATAAAGCATTTGTGGTTAAATAGTATTCTACGTTCATTTGGGGTGTAACTAATTTTATAATATGCACTTTGCGTGTGTTACTCCATATCAAAAAGTATAAAACTTTTAAAAATTTATAAAATTATTAAATTATAATATATATATATATATATATATATATATATATATATATATATATATATATATATATATATATATAATGTGTAATTGTTAAATAGCATTTTGAAGTATTTCTAACATTTGATGTTTGAAGAATATCATAATAATGAATGATAATTTAGTATTTAAGAATGTGTTTTTATATTTTGGTACATAAATTTTGTAGAAGATATATTTAACTAAAAGGTAATTGATAAACTATTGGATACCTAGAGAATCTAACATAATTTTTCACAAAAAAATCTTTATATTTTATTTTATTTTTACTAAGATAATTTAATTGTATTGAATTAATTTGTTTTCAATTTATAATTGGCTATAAATTGTTTAACAAACGATAATAAAATCAAAGGCGTGTCCTTAAAATACTAGTTAATTTTAATGATTTAAATACTAAGCAAGAGATTTATAATTTAAATTTCTTAATATTAGGAGCTCTTACTAAATCAAATAATTAAAAATTATTTAACTTCCAAAAAAACTTTAACTCCTAAATAAAAGAGGATACTATCCTTGAAGCGAGCTTTTCTCTTTTCTCTAAGCGCACGTTAGATGATATAACATGTGCCGCCGCCGGAAATGGAAGGAAGAGGGAGGCCAAGGAAAAATCAAAACAAAACGCTATTAATCGATCGTGGAATCAAAGAAAATAACTCAAAGGACCAAGGAAAACAACATGCAAAGGGGAAAATGTAGGAAGAGGAACTAGATCTCGACAGCGATAGTGAACTGAATTGGCCAGATCTAAGCTACAACCGTGTTAAATCAGCTATCCCAGTAAGTCCTGCTAATCAAGGGGTACTCAAGATGAACATATCGACGGTCGCCATTGGAGGAGCAAGAACAAGTAAAGCAAATTCCAATGAAACAGTAACAAACAGTGTCTTAAAGGAGTGGAATAATAGAATAATGATTATACAAGCTAAGGAAGACAAGCAGAATCAGACGAGACCAACCAATTTTGGAAGGTCATGGGATGGATTACTGCATGAGAACAAATTAGCTACAAAAAGGAATGGATCTAACATATGTACCAGCGGTGATACAAGAGGGAGAGGTAGTAGTACAAATTCTGGAGGAAAATATAGCCGAGGAGAAGCAGAAATGGAATCGAGCAATAATAATGTACTTAGTTGAAAATACTCCAACTATAGGAGTTGTTGACCGATTTGTTGCTGCTCAACGGGGAAAAATCATAAATCTTAAGGTATTATACTATAGTGATGGATATTTTATAATTCTGAAGCATAGTGTTGAAGAAAGATATGAGGTATTGATGAATGGGCCTTATACTGTGAACAATAGACCTGTAATATTAAAAGCATGGGCTGAGGGATTTGGCTTCAATAAAGAGGTTTTGAAAACTATGCCGCTATGGGTAAAATTTTCGAAATTTCCATTGAACTACTGGAGTAATAAGGCTCTTAGCAAAATTGGAAATGGGATAAGGAAGCCTTTGTATGTTGATGCTTGCACAACTGTGGCTGATAGGATTTTCTATGCTCAGATTCTTATAGAAATGGCTATAACAAGGACTCTACTAGGGACGATTAAACTGATTGATCCTAATGGTAAAGTGATTGAGCAAATGATACAATATAACTGGAAACTTCAATAATGTCAAACTTGCTGTCAAATTGGAGACTCATGCCACAACAAGAAAATGCAAAATCAAGAGGTGGGACAACAAACATATGGTATACAAAATCAGGAAAAGATATGAAAAGTTGTAAAAAAACTAGACCCAAAGACTGATAAAATTGATACAATAGGCAGATTTTTGGAGAAACTGGAAGAGAATAGTGAAGGGCTTAAGAGTAACTACTCAAATAAGAACAATGGAAATTGGTAAAAGTCAAGTATGCATCAAAGAAGAAGGAGATTGGAGAGGTGAGAAGGAAATCAACACTGGCAATGCTTTCAAAGACTTGGTAGACACTGCACAAAAATTAGTTCAAATGACAGGCGAGCATGACAAAAAGAGGAACTGCCTAGAGATAGAGGCAGAGGTGGTAACATGAATCAAAGAAATATATAATGATGAACATTATAACTTGGAATGTTAGAGGACTGACTCAAGTGTATAAGCAAAAAGAATTAAAAAAAATTATTGGGGATAATAAGGTTATACTAATGGTTGTATTAGAGAATAGAGTTAAAGAAGCAAAGGCTGAAGGTGTCATAAAGAAGATGTTCAATAATTGGAAATGAATAGTAAACTATACAAATGCTCCAGGTGGTAGAATATGGATTGCTCGGGATCAGACAAGGGTAGATTTTGAGGGCTATGAAGTGCACCATCAATACATAATAGGGGGATTACAGAGGTGCTAAGTGGTTACAAATTTAGGTTTGGTGTTATTTGTGGTATGCATACCATAAATGATAGAAAAATATTATGAGAATATACGAGAAAAACTATAGTTGGTATTACTGATCCTTATGTGTTAATGGAGGACAATAATACCATCTTGACTAATGAAGACATGGTTCAAGGGACAATAGAATAGGAATTTGAAGTAAAATACTTTAAAGAATTCATTTGAAGAAATAGATTAACTGAACTAAAAACAGTTGAAAGGAAGTATAAGTGGACTAATAATCATGTCCACGGTAAAATTGATAGAATTCTTGTTAATGGTGCATGGATCCAAAAATGGCATGTAATGGAAGGGATGGTATTGCAACCTGATTTTTACGATCACTCCCCATTAAGTATAACAATGGATAATGAGAAACAAAATTGAGGGAGACCTTTTAAGTTCTTTAATTGTATGACACAATATAAAAAAATTGAGAATGATGTGTATGAATACTGAAGGAAAAGAGGTGGAGAACAACAACGAAAAAAATATGGATGAAACTCAAGATACTAAAGAACAAGCTAAAGCAGATGAATAGGCAAGAATTTAGCAACACAGATCAAAGAATTCAAGAAGCAAGAATAAAGTTGGAGGGGATTCAGGAGCAAATGGATGGACCTGGCAACAATAATGAAAGTATAACACAAGAAAAAGAGGCAAAGAAGGAGCTAGCTAAATGGATTGGAATTGAGTAAAGCATAATGAAGAAAAAATCAAGGATTAAATGGCTCAACTGTAGGATGCAAATAAAATATACTTTCACGCTTGTGCTAAGAGTAGGCAAGCCATTAACCATACTGGTAGTTTGTTTAATAATTCAGGTCAATTACTAAATACAGCTAAGGATGTGGAAGCTGAGATTGTAAAATTCTATAAGCAACTACTTGGAACAGCAGCAGTGCAATTGCCAGCAATAAGTTCAGAAGTGATGAAGCAGGGGAACAACCTGAACAT
This sequence comes from Nicotiana benthamiana, assembly GCA_034376525.1. Classification (NCBI taxonomy): domain Eukaryota; kingdom Viridiplantae; phylum Streptophyta; class Magnoliopsida; order Solanales; family Solanaceae; genus Nicotiana; species Nicotiana benthamiana. The sequence goes on along the minus strand of CM067341.1, from coordinate 17,804,076 downwards.
GCATCAACAATTGAGTCTAATAAGAGCAGTAACTAAAGAAGAACTCAAGCAAGCACTTCAGGATATTGATGACAACAAATCCCCAAACTGTAATGGATACAATGCTTTTTTTTTTCTACAAGAAAGCATGGCATATTATAGCGAAGGAGATGACTCAAGTTGTATTGGAATTCTTTGAGAATTTAGAGTTGTGTAAGTAATTCAACTGTACAACTGTAACACTAATTCCAAAAGTGAAAAATCCCAGTAATATAAAAGAGTTCCGACCTATATCATGTTGCACTATTCTATATAAGATCATATCCAAAATTTTAACATCTAGAGGAAGTCTTGCCTGAGTAGATAGATAATTGCAAAATAGCCTTTGTACCAAGTAGAGTGATCACTGATAACATTATAATGATCCACAAATTGATCAAAAGTTATGGGAGGAAGAGTACATCACCCAGATATATTCTAAAGATTGACATGCAGAAGGCTTATGACTCAATAAGATATGTGTATGTGGAATAGGTAACGAGGATGCTGAGATTGCTGAGATTGCTAGAGAAGTATGTAAAATGGGTAATGATCTGCCTTAGCACTGTATCATACTCAATCATTTTCAATGGAAATCCAGTTAAGCCATTTGAAGCAAAAAGAGGACTAAGGCAGGGAGATCCACTCTCACCATTGTTGTTTGTCACCGCGATGGAGTACTTATGTAGATTGTTAAAGCAACTAGGAAGCAACAAAAACTTCAGGTTCCATCCAAGGTGTGATAAAATGAAGCTCATACAGCTGGGATTTGCTGCAAGGGTGAGGGAAAATATGTGGTGAAAATACATAATCATTTTCAAAGATTTTCTAAAGTTTCTGGACTAGTGGAAAATGCAAGAAAGAGCAGTGTTTATTTTGGTGGTATAGACAGCAAGGTGCAACAAAGGATCACGGAAATACTAGGATATACTAAATGTGATTTACTCTTTAGATATCTTGTTGTCCCCTTGAGTAGAAAAAGACTATCAATAATCCAATGTGAGCCAGTCCACTGATTGATAAAATGTTGAGTAGAGTGCAAAGCTGGACATTCAAATTTTTATCTTATGCAGGGAGAGCAACATTAATCAAAAGTGTATTGGGTACAATCTGAAATTTCTGGGCACAAGCTTTCATCTTACCAAAGAAAATTATACGGTTTATTAAGACAATGTGCAAAAGGTTTTTATTGTCGGGGAATGTTGAGCCAATAAAAAAGACATTGATAGCTTGGTACAAGTTATATGTACCTAAATCAGGAGGGAGACTAAATTTCACAAACATACAACTGTAGAATAAAGCAGTTATATGTAAGTTGCTATGGAACATATGTAAAAAGAAGAAAAAAATGTAGGTGTAGTGGGCTCATACATACTATGTAAAAGAGAACTGTATATAGGACATAGATCCAAAGAATGCCTCATTGGTAATACAGAAGATATTCAAAACAAAGACACAATTTCAAGAGGTGGGATATTCAAAAGAGTATGTGAAGCAGATAGATAGATTTTCTACCAAAGAGCTGTAAAAAAAACTACAAGGGGGCTTCCAAAAGGTTCCATGAAGAGGTCTAGTATACAACAACAAGGGGATGCCTAAATGTATTTTCATCCCAAGGCTGACAATTCTAGACAGACTAGCTACCAGGGATAGACTTGCAAGATGGGGCTTAGTTAATGAAACATTATGCTCAATGTCAAAGGAGCAATGAAACAGTACAAAAGAGAAGACTATCTTTACTTACAAATTAGTATGTAAGTTAAGCGTAGTTCTTCTATTTCAATTTGCTTATAACTAAATCATAATGCATTAGATTCTAAATATTAAAATTTAAATTTTAAAATTTGAAGGAGTTAGAAAAATTAAAGCTCTAATTATTAGGAGAATAATTAAATGACTATTCCTAAATATAAGGAAAATAATTAAATGACTATTCTTATATATTAGGAAGATAATCAAATGACTATTTTGTTTAGTGAAAACTCAATTTTAAAGGAGTAAAAAAGGGGAACGACATTTCGCTAAAGACTTTCATGCTTTTAATATAGTATGTATGTATGTATGTATGTATGTATGTATGTATGTATGTATGTATGTATGTATGTATGTATGTATGTATGTATGTATGTATGTATGTATGTATATATGTGTGTGTGTATGTATGTATATATATATATATATATATATATATATATGTTGGTTAATTATAAATTTTTATTACCAAGTAAATATTTACACAACATTTCAAACAAGTTCTGAAGTTGGACAGATGCCCCAAACTTCATTACACTATTGCATCATCTAACCATGCTATTAGCAGCCTATACATGATGCTATATTCTATACTCCTCTAAACTAGGATAGTAATCTAGCTGCTTCAACATTGGCATCAGCTTCTTGCTCCTTCTCCCCTTGCAATATATCTCTTGAATGATCTGCTTTACTATAATTGCTACTGGCCTCATTTTCTGTTGGAATATTTTGTTGTTCCTCGCTAGCCATATGTAATACACACTACCTGCTAAGGCCATACGATAGATTTCTGTACGTGCACTGTTTCCAGAAGCATTGTTCCCAGCCCATTCCACTTCTTCCTTCCATCCCATAGCTTGCCTTTGGACTCCTTGCCAATCCAATAGCTTTTGCCAGACTTGAGAAGTAACTGGACACTTAAAAAACAAGTGATGGATGTCTTATTCCTCATTGTCACATAATGCGCATGTTGTATCATATCCCAAGTTCCACTTTTCAGTCTCATCTTTGTGTAAAGCCTGTCATGTAATGTAAGATACAATATGAAAATCCATTTTGGGCATCCCTGATTATTACATATCAGTTTCCTCTATTGCACTTTGGGATGTTCTTCTCTCAGCTTGTTGTATTTGCTTTATTGAGTATTTGTCTTCTTCCAAGAACTCCTCATTTGTTACCCCTGCTTCCTCCAAATACTGTTTAGCTTTAAGGATCTTATGTATTAGCCATGAATCCTGTGTAGTCTGACTGTCTCATACTTGTGCTCTTTATATGTAGTAGTTGTGCACCCATTGAACCCACAACCCGTCCTTCTTCTTGCATAAATTCCAATGGTGTTTAAGTATAGCAGCTTTGTTCCAAATGCATATATCTGTTATGTTGAGGCCCCTTGCTGTTTTTGGCAAACAGATTTTATCCCATGCTATTAAGACCTTCTTGGAACATTCATTATTCCCATTCCACAAGAATCTTTTGCAAATCTGTTCAATTTTCCCATCACTTTCTTTGGTAGTATGAATATTTGTGTTTGGAATTGTTGAATAGTTGTGAGAACACTTTTAATTAGCTGCAATCTTCCTGCATATGAGAGCATTTTTGTTGTCCATGAGGTTACTCTTCCTACCATCCTTTCCATAAGTGGCTGGCATTGCCCAATTGTTAATCTCTTTGAACTCAGTGGTACCCCCAAGTATATGAAGGGTAGAGTTCCCGCAGAAAAGCCTAGCTCCTTCAGAATTTGTCCTTGTATTTGTTCTGGTACTCCACCAAAGTATACAGCATTTTTCCATGGTTTGCAATTAGTCCAGATACCATTGAAAATTGCTGAAATTGTTTGTATAGAAGCTGAGCAGACATTACATCCCCTCTACAAAACAACAGCAAGTCATCTGCAAATCCCAACTGTATTATGTTCATTTTAGCACATCTAGGATGATAATTGAAGTCAGGATTCCCTACCAAAGTCTTGAGAAATCTGCTTAAGTACTCCATGACAATCACAAACAAGAAAGGTGATAAAAGGTCACCTTGTCTTAATCCTCTTTTAGCACAAAATGGAGCACTTGGTTTACCATTTATGATGACTGAATATGACACTGTTGTTAAGCACCCCATTTTCCATTTCACAAACATATATGGGAAGTTGAGTGCATGTAGAACTTGTTCAATAAACACCCATTCAATAGAATCATAGGCTTTTTGCATGTCAATTTTGATCATGCATCTTAGAAAACCCCTTTTTCTCCCATACCCTTTGACTAGTTCATGACTTAGAATTATATTATCTGTTATAAGTCTGCCAGGAGCAAAAGCTGCCTGACTTCTATCAATGATGGTATCCATAACCCCCTACATTCTACTGTTAAGTACTTTGGATATGCTTTTGTATAGTATGGAGCAACATGAGATAGGTCTATATTGTTTCACTGAGGTAGAGTTCTTTAGTTTTGGTACCAGTGTTATAGTTGTACAGTTTTTATTGGTTTGTATAGGCTTTGAGAATCAAAAAACTCTAGCACAACTTTAGTTACCTCTTCCCTAATTGTGGCCTAAGCTTCTTGAAAAATAATGAGTTGAATCCATCTATCCCGGATCTTTGTTGTCATATATTCCTTGGAATGCTTTCCGTACTTCTTCTCTACTAACTGGATGGATAAGATTCATCTATTGTTTCCTTGATAGCACAGGTCCTCTCCTCATGTCATTTAGGTTTATAGCAGGTAGTGTAGCATTGGCTGCCCCCAGTAATCTTGATAGAATTGCATTATCTCCTCTTCTATTCCTTTATCAGTGTATATAATATCTCCTGCTGCATTGGTAAGAGCTTTGATCTGGTTCTGAGCTCTCTTGTTCTTTATGCTAGAAAAAAATAAGCTGAGTTAGAGTCTCCTAGATTGAGCCATTGTACTCTAGACTTCTGTTTATATATGATTTCCTCTATTGCATCACATTTCTTTGTTCTTGTACAGCTTGAAGTCCATTCCTGATGCCTTTGACTTTCTCAGCAATCCTAGGATACTCCTTTGTGTTTAAAGGCTTCATTGCTTGTTTTACTTGCTTCAACTTATGCCGCACATTTTTTATGTAGCCTGCATTGATGCTTATCTACCAACTGTCTGCTACTACCCTCTCAAAGTTTGGATCATCAACCAGGTAGTTCAGAAATCTAAATTGTCTAGGTGTTGTCTTTCGTTGGCTTCCTAATTCAACGCATAGGGGGGAGTGATCAGAAAAATAGGGATCTAGAACATGTACTTGGGTGATAGGCATCTTGCTCATCCACTCTCCATTCACTATTGCATTGTCAATTTTTCTAAAGACATGACAATTTGTCCAGGTAAAGGACCTCCCTATTGCTTTTAGTTCAGTCATACCAGCCTCTTCCATGAAATCTCTAAAATCTTTTATTTCTTGGTCTTGCACTACTGTTTTATGTGTTCTGTCTTCTACCTCAAGTATGACATTGAAATCTCCCATTACTAACCATGGTTCTTGCTGCTTGTTTACTACCTCTTTGAGCTTCCTCCATAATTCCTTCCTGTCATGTACTGTATGTAAGCCATATACAGCAATAAAATGGTATGTCATTGCATTTGTATTACTGGTAACTTCAGCTTGTATGTACGGACTATGTATATTAATTGCCTTCACTCTAGTAGCTTTTGGATCCCATAGTAGCCATATTCTTCCTTTATTGGTCATGGAAGTGTTTGAGATCCCCTCCCAAGTAGATATGATTTTATTTATCACTTGTCTTTCTTTGCCTTCTCTAACTCTATGTTCAATAATAGCTATAACATTTATTCCATTTACTTTTATAAACTCCCTTAACTCCTTTTGCTTATAAGTCTTGTTCACCCCCCTCACATTCCAAGTGATGACTTTCATCTTAGTAATGGAGGGGAATGATCTTGGCTTCCTTCAACCCCTTGGCTACTCTGTCCCCTTGCACTTTGTCCTAATTCCTGTAGTCCTAATATTTGTTTTTCCTAAGTCCATCTTCCAAGTGAGCTAAAACCATTTGTTGTACCTATCTCCTTATCAGTATTGCCTGCATTTTTTGCTATTTTACTAGCTGCTTTTGTTTTGACAATTGTCCATCCTTCTGCTTGGGGTATTGTTGCTTCTGCCTGCTTCTTGTTCTCTGCATCTTTCCCCCATTGCCCATCCCATTTGCTTCCTTTTTTTGTTTATTCTTTTTGTCACTTTTTTGTACTTGACTAGCTCTCCTCCAGATTTGCATAGGTTTTGTTTTGTTTCCTTTGTGGCCTGGTGCTTGCTGCTTCTGCTAATTTGCATTCTTACAGTTATGAACTATTTGTAGACATGTTGCACAATACTCAGACTGCCAATCATATTGTACTTCCTATTCAAATACCCCTCCCCTAGGGTCCTGCACAACAATGCTCTTTCGAAGTGTTCTTGTGATGTCCATTTCAATAAGAACCCTTGCATATGAGATACCGGCAATATTGATAGTGCACTCATCAACATACACAGGGGTACCTAATCCACTACAGATCTTGCTCAGTGCCTTTATTCTCCAGCAGCTTAAAGGTAGATTATGAAACTTCACACATATTGGTATAGTTTTAAGGACTTCATTCTGGAAATTGAAGTCTGCCGCCCATTCCTTATTATCACTGGCCTGTTATTGATAGTGCATAGATCTGCTAATAATACCTTCTCCTTGTCCTCTTCATTTTTGGACAGTATGACAAAATAATCATCATGATGGTAGTATACTTTAGGCTTTTCTGCAAATCTCCAATGCGTTATTAGGAAACTTTCCACTGCTCCTATCGATGGAGATGCTCCAACAACATATAGAATTATAGCCATTCTCCATTTCTCAACTTCCTCCTCTATATCTTCTTATTCCATTTTTACAATTGTCTTCCCTTCGTGAATGCTAGGTGGAATATATCTCAGATTCATACCTTTTGACGCCATTTTTCTTCCAGTAACTATGCTTGCCCATGTTTGCATGTTCCCCTTCTCCGTTGGCTGATTCTCGTTTTCCGTTACCTCTTGAGTGAGTTCCTTCTCCTTGTTGTTAGATCCAGTGTTTTTTGGGCCATTACTCTGCTCTTGTGCATCTTTCATCCCAGAGGTACTTCCTGTATGGTAGCTAGTACCATCACCTGTGTTAATCCTCTTGCATGTGCTTAGAGCTTCCGCAACTACAATTGCTTTCCCCTTACCAGCTGTAGGTGTAACCTCCAGTTCCTGCTTGTATAGTTGATATTCCTGTTCTATTGCCTACTTCTTAGTAGATCCATGGAGGTTATTTTCATCTGGTGATTTTCCAGTTCCGGTCCAATTTTCAGCACTTCAAGTAGCTTTGGATCTGTGAGTAGCACCTTGTTGACTCACTTCTGTGGTCTTCCTCGCCCTCCCATTCCGGTGAATGGCGCACATTAGTAGCTCACCTAAACGAGCTCCGGGAGAAACGGTTTTAGAGTGAGAAATTTAATCCAACCCACTGAGAAACGGTTTTATATATATATATATATATATATTCACATGAACGAATCTGTTGAACACTAATTTCACCATTTTGTTGAAGATCATGCGCGCAAAAGAACTTTGGTTAAATATGCTTTGTTCTGTCTCCTTTGATATATCCTCTTTTCAGTTGAGAAATACAAGAAGCATTGTCTTTTGTTGGATTATCCTTTTTCATAAGAAAACCACACATTTTCTGGATATGCCGAGTCATTGATCTCAACCAAACACATTCCTGACTAGCTTCATGAATGGCTATTATCTCAGCATGATTTGAAGATGTGACAGCTATTGTTTGTCTCATTGAACGCCATGATATAGCAGTACCTCCATATGTAAACAAATAGCCTGTCTGAGATCGGGCTTTATGTGGATCAGATAAATAACCTGCATCGGTGTCACACCTCCTTTTTTCTTACATCCCCGCGAAGGGATGTATAAAGGGAGTTTTTTTGCAATTTAAGTGACAATCGAAATGGACTAATTATTAGATTCAGAGTCGCCACTTGGGAATTTAAGGTGTCCCAAGTCACCGGTTTAGAATCCTGAATCGAGGAAAGATTTGACTCTGTTTATGTCTACGAACACAGAAATCCGGGTAAGGAATTCTGTTAACCCGGGGGAAGGTGTTAGGCACTCCCGAGTTTTGTGGTTCTAGCATGGTCGCTTTGATCATACTTGGCTTATTGAAATTTCTTAATACTAATTTTAGAACCTATGTGAATTCACCTTTTACCACTTTTTAAATCACCTGAATCATTCGTAATTAAAGAAACGAGTTACGCGTACGTATACTCATTTTCTTTGGTGCGTTAAAAATCGTGTCACGTGAACGTGTCCATAATTAATAACGCTTTGTTTATTTTATTAAGAAAAGTTTGATTGAAGTTGCGCGAACGCATCCCTCGAGTCATCTTTAGAATTAAATTTGTAATTATGTTACGTGAACGTATACATAATCACAATACTAATCTAAATCGGGCCTAAAGTAAACTACGATTGTCAAATTAAAATCAAAACTATTTTGAGATTATTGTGAAGGATATAAGATTATGGATATTTATTTTTGTGTTAAGGGATTGATAATGTTCCTAGTATTTTTAAAGTATAATTATTTGATGACATGAAAAGGAAACTAGCTACAAGTAAGACAGACTAAACTTAAAATATTCATTCTCGTTATCGTCCAAAGAAGAAGGAAAGCAAATACTCTGCTTACTTTATTGAAACATTTCATCAACATGCAATCTCAAACCCATTAGTACTAAAGAAATCACTAACAAGAAACATATGAACTCAACTTTACCATATCGATTTTTCAATTCCAACCGGAGCGGCTCATAAAGTAAAATAATAAAATACTAATGAAACAAAAACATGACCCATTAAGATCTAGCTAGTTTCAACGTTGAAAACATAGCAGAATAAAGATGAAAATGAAGAAGGAGATTCGGTTGAGAGAGAGCTTCTCGAGAGCTCGAAGAACAAAAACTCAATCCCCAAAATATCTGTCTGAGAGTTTTACAGAACCTTCTAGGGGATATAACAATAACTTGGGCCAATACTAACTCGGGCAAAATGTAAAGACAAATGGAAAACAAAGGAAAATGGGTCCAGACTTGTTTCTGGCCCAATATACACGATATACACAATATACAGGCAGTATGCAATAAATATACACTACAAAATCAATGTATGTGTCTAGGTTTGGAAGCTAGATAGTCTTTTAGCTCAACACCCCCCCCCCTTCAAGTTGGAGGGGGAGACCACCTTCAACTTGACAAGCAAAGGATGGAGGACAGTTCCAGGTAAGGGCTTGGTGAGAAGGTCAGCCAGTTGATGAGAAGTAGAGACATAAGAGAGAGAGATATCATCCCAGCATTCAACTGATTTCGAACAAAATGGCAATCGACCTCTATGTGCTTAGTCCTCTCATGAAAGATTGGATTCTTGGCAATATGTATAGCAGCCTGGTTGTCACAAAAAACAGAAAAGGGAAGAGAGATAGAAATACCAATGTCAGTAAGCAGTCGAGAAACCCAAGATAATTCAGCAACCACCTTACTAAGTGCCCTATATTCTGCTTCAGCAGAGGATAAAGAAACCACTGCTTTTTGGACTTCCAACTAATCAAGCTACCTCCCAAAAGCACACAAAAACCAGTAACAGACCTGCGAGTATCAGGACAGGCAGCCCAATCACTATCAGAATATGCATGTAAGGAGATATCAGAAGTGGCAGAGTAGAAAAGACCCAAATGCATAGTGCCCTTAAGATATCTGAGGACATGTAGGGCAGCAGTCATATGAGGAACTCTGGGGATCTTCAAAAATTGACTCAGATGTTGAACAGCAAAGCAGATGTCAAGCCTAGTGTGGGTCAAAAATAAGAGCGTACCAATGAGGCTCCGATATTGACCAGTGGAGTAGAAGAGGTCACCAGAATCAGCATGGAGTTTCACATTAATATCCAAAGGACAAACAACAGGAGAAACAGTCATACAGTCAAATTGATGCAGCAGGTCAGAGACATATTTATGCTGATTAAGATGCATCCCACCAGGAACAACAGACATCTCAATGCCCATGAAATAATGCAAAGACCCAAGGTCTTTAATCTTGAACTGGTCATCCAGAAAATGTTTCAGGGCAGAAAGCTCATCATTGTCATTCCCAGTTATTGATAATATCATCCACATAGACTGCCACAACCACAAGACAACCAGGTTGGCCCTTGATAAACAAAGAATAATCATTCAAAGAGTGTGTGTATCCTCTGGAGTAAAGGGCAGAAGACAGTTTAGCATACCATTGTCTGGAGGCCTATCTCAAGCCATAAAGAGATTTCTTCAAATTGCATACAAGAGGAGGGGATTCAGAGGAAATAGAATCAGTAGAAGGGACAGAAACTGTTAAACCTGGAGGAAGTTTCATATAAACCTCCTCATCCAGATCACCATGCAAGAAAGCATTATTAACATCAAGCTGAAAGAGATCCCAATGATTCTTAACAGCCACAACAATGAGACATTTGACAGTGGAAATCTAACCACAGGAGAAAAGGTGTCAGTGAAATCAACCCCTTCAATTTGAGTATCCCCTCTAATAACAAGCCTAGCCTTATATCTTTCAACACTACCATCTGCCTTGTATTTGATCTTATAAACCCACTTGTATCTTATGGGTTTCTTACCAGGAGGAAGGGGAACAACATCCCCAGTATGGTTAACATCTAATGCATCAAACTCCTTTCTCATAGCATCCTGCCATACAGGTACTGATGCATCTTGAGAATAATAAAGAGGTTCAGATTCCAAAGGAGAAGAAGAAGATCCAGAAAAGACAGGAAGGCGACAGACATAATCCTTAAGATAAGAGGGAAGGTTGTGTTGCCTTCCATATTTTCTGGGAGCATTAGGTGCTGTGAAAGGAGGTAAAGCAGGAAGAGGAATATCAGAATTAAAAGGAGGGCTGGAAGCAGGAAGGGTGGGAGGAGGGTGCAGGGATGGAGGAACAGAGGAAGTAACAGGATTGGAAGAGGAAGGAGGAGTAGCAGAAGGGGAAGTGGGAAAGGCAGAAATAGGAACAGACAGGTTAGTGTCAGAAAAGGACTGCTCAGGAGAGGAAACAAAGGAAAGGAAGAGGAAGAGATGGAAGGGTTAGAGGCAGTTTTAAACGGAAATGAAGTCTCATGAAATACAACATCCATGGACACAAAAAATTTCTTTGAACTGAGATCATACAACTTGTTACCCTTTTTAGCAAAAGGATATCCTAGAAAAACACAGGAAATTGCTCTGGGTTTCAGCTTATCCCTCTGTGGGATTGGAACAGAAGCATTGGCAAGACAACAAAATACCCTTAAATGAGAGTAAGTGGGGCCTTGCCATGCAAAATTTCATAAGGGGATTTTCCCTGAAGGAGCCTGGAGGGTATCCTGTTAATAAGGTATGTGGCAGTCAACAGACAGTCTCCCCAGAAAGAGAGGGGTAAACCAGATTGGAAGAGTAAGGCTCTACAGGTCTCAAGAAGAGTCCTATGTTTCCTTTTAACAACACCATTCTGTTGAGGAGTATGGGGACAAGTTGTTTGATGAATAATGCCTTGTTGGCTAAAGAAAGATGCACCATCAATGCTAGACCCCAATTCCAAAGCATTGTCACTTCTAATAGTTTGAACAACAGCATTAAACTGGGTTTTAAACATACACAGAAAGGACTTAAGCATGCAGAAAGCATTGCTTTTAGACCCCAGTAAATGTGTCCAGGTTGCTCTAGAAAAGTCATCAACTATTGTAAGAAAGTATCTAGAGCCAGAAGAAGTGCGAGTGTGATAAGGACCCCAAGTATCTACATGAATCAATTGGAAAGGTCTACATGTATTGTGCTATCAGGAAAGGGAAGTCTAGTTTGTCTAGCCATATGACAAATAGAACAAAGAAAGGGCTGTTTAGAAGCAAATGGAAATGACAAGGCAGAAATGTGTTTCATATTTGCAAATGAAATATGAGCCAGCCTCAAATGCCAAATGTAATTCATGTCAGTTGCAATAACATTATTACAGATGGAACTATTTACAGTTGAAGGTAAAGCAACAATTTCATGGCTAGAAGAACAGTCATGATTACAAGAGTCAGAAAGGGAACATACAGGATCAGAAGAACAACAATTAAAAGAAGAAGGGGAAGTTGGCACCCAAGCAAACTTGTACAGACTAGCCTCCTCTTTACCAAGATCCAGAGGCATCTTCAGAGAAGGGGCCTGTAACATGTGGAGGAAACAGGAAGTTGCAGTAAACATGACTATACGGTGCAACTGTTTTACTAGTTTGTGGACAGAAATCAAGTTGTGTTTGAAAGAAGGAACAAACAAGACATCATGAAGGATGATGAATGGAGTTAATGCAAAAGATCATGTGCATGTCACTTTCACTTTATATCCATTAGGAAGGGTTACAAGATAGGGAATAGTTAAAGGTGTGATGTTAAAGAGTAAATTTTTATTAGAGGTCATATGGTTAGATGCCCCTGAGTCTATTATCCAGGTGGCAGAACCAATGTGAGTAAGCATGCAAATTTTGGAATCAGAAACATGGCTCTCAGTTAGCATAATACTAGCAAAATTGACAGCATACATGGGAGGAGGAGTCTGGGCAGTAGAGTCCCCTAACTGAGTTTGTTGCAGCAAGGTCATCAATTGGTCATATTGTTGTCTGCTCAACCCCGGTATCACAGAACTCTTGCCATCCATGATTGGAACAGGATGATGGCTTTCAGGAGGATTCCCATGAGGAACAGACATATTTCCTTCAGAAGAAGGGAAATCCACACCAGTAGTGAGATGAGCAGCAGCAGGTCTCCTTCCCTTATTAAATTTAACACTTTGTGGATACCCATGAATCTTGTAACACTTATCAATTAAGTGCCCAGATTTTTTGCAGTATCTACAGAATACAGAACCTCTGGCTGGGTCAAAATTAACTCTTTGTCTGAAAGGAGGAGGATTAGGCATTGTGACCTGATTGATTCCAACTGAATGTTTGTTTGTGTTGACATTGAAAGACATAGAGTCTGGATTAAACTGAGAAATGAACTGGACTTGTCTCTGTTTCTCAACATTGAGGACTGTATTATAGACACTGTCAAGGGTAGGAGGAGGCTGCATCATCAGTAAGTTACTCCTTACCCCCATGTATGCTTCATTAAGGCCCATGAGAAACTGAAACACCTTATTCTCATCATCTTCCTGTATGATGCCATTTTTGGCAGCACAAATACATCTTTGCCCATGATTTGTACACATTGTTCCTAATTCATCCCACATTCCTTTAAGTTTGTTAAAATATGAGGCTACATCTAGAGATCCTTGAGAAGTATGAGAGAGTTCTCTTTTTAGTTCAAAAATTTTGGTTCTGTTAGCAGTACCATATCTAGCTTCGAGCTGTTCCCATATACTCTGTGCAGTATCAGAATACTGCACACTCTCAGCTATCTGAGGAGATAAGGAAGCAGTTAACCAGGAGATTACCATATTGTTACATCTGTCCCACAACTTTTGTTCAGCCAAATTAGTGTCTGGTCGGGGACATGTACCATCAACAAAACCAATTTTATTCTTAGCAGACAGGGCAACAATCATTTTCCTCTTCCAACCCCCATAACCACTACCCGAGAAGGGAGTGGAGACAAGAGAAACTCCAGGAATATCAGAGGAGTAAACAAAAAGAGGTCTGGTAGGGTTAACAGAGGATGTATTAACACTCATGTTAGAAGTCATGAACAACAATGAGTTTGAAATTAAAAAAAAAACAGTCTCGGTAAACAATTTGGAAAACTAGGGTTGTATCAAAACCACATGCAAAGCATATAGCGCCTAGAACAAGAATAGATTTACCCGCCTTCTCCGGGACCGGAGAAAAACGGCCTTCGACTGACAGAGAAAACCCTAGCTCCAAACAGTAGAAACCCTAGAACCTGGAAACTTACTGGAATCAGGTCGAAGACGTCGGAAAGCTACCCAAAACATCCACCTAGGGAAGATCGAACCATCATATAGCGGTAAAAGTTCCGATTGACTGTTCGATACACATAGGGTTTGTCAACAACAAAATCTCTCACAAATATCCAAAAAAAATCTTCAAAACAACTCTGACAGAGTTGATGACAAATGATGGAGGAGCGTCCGAAGATTTCCTGCTCTGATACCATGAAAACATAAAAGAATAAAGATGAAAATGAAGAAGGAGATTCGGTTGAGAGAGAGCTTCTCGAGAGCTCGAAGAACAAAAACTCAATCCCCAAAATATCTGTCTGAGAGTTTTACAGAACCTTCTAGGGGATATAATAATAACTCGGGCCAATACTAACTCGGGCCAAATGGAAAACAAAGGAAAATGGGCCCAAACTTGTTTCTGGCCCAATATACACGATATACACAATATACAGACAATATGCAATAAATATACACTACAAAATCAATGTATATATCTAGATCTGAAAGCCAGATAGTCTTTTAGCTCAACAAACGTAGAAGACTTACTGACATTTGATAACTATACGATTAGCATCCTCATAGAACAACATATAAAGAAAAGATAATAAAATAGCCAATAATTTGTAAAGAGGAAGAACACACAAGTTAATTTGCTGACTCATATTCCCTAATTAAATTAAAGCAAACGGCAAATTCCAAAGAGCTTTGTACTCATGTATATATAAGGAAATATTATTGTAACTTTTACAAATGATCTCCAGAAACATTAGCACTTAAGCTTTCACAGATCCAATCTAATGAAAAGATAAAACTAAAAAATAAATTGACACCATATTTTAAATTCAGTAAAGGATAGACATCAACAAGAAAGAAAGAAAGGACTTTAATCTTCACACAAATAATGACAGCACAACAACAAGCTCAAATAATTAAAAGTATTCCTTTAATTGCATAAAGTAATAAATAGTAAATAAGCCAAACTTTGCAAATAAAGGTAAAGGAACAGACATTTGAAAGCTGATTGTTTTTTATAATAGTTTCTGTCAATGTGACGTACAACCAAATCCGGCGACTACCATCTACCGGAACGAAAATCAAAACAAACCTTTGGACCGAGCGGAACTCGGTAATGGTAACCTCTACGCCTACCCCTACATCACGTCGTCAAATAACTAGAAATCCCAAAATGATTTTCCTGAAAATTGGACGGAATTAACTTTTTGTTATTGTTTTTGTTGTCGCATGAAGAGACAGGAGAAGAGAGTATTGAGATGAAAGAGATTACATGATTGTACACGCTGTATACACACTGTATATTTATTGTATTCTCTGGTATACATTGTATGGGCTATGATGATCTGTTTGTTATTTGGGCCAAATGTATGTACCGAGCCCAATATGTCTGAGCCCCATTTCCTTTTTGCCATTGGGTCGTATGACCCGACCCAATGATACATGTATATATAGTAGTCCCACGGATATTTTACACACAAGGATTTCATTTCATCTTCTTTTCTGTTTAATAATATTCTCTGGCTTCCAGAGACTTCTCTCAGACGCTCCTCCTTCTCTCTAGATTCTCTCTCTACATTCTCCATGATTTTTCGGTTTAATCTCAATGTTTACATGGTATCAGAGCCTCGACGACGATCCGACTATGTTTTTCTGTATCTCGTTGTCTTGCTTGAAGTCTCTTTTGAGATTTTTGGAGGTGTTTCTGAGACCTTGTGGTCGATGACGATTCCGATCTAAATCGGATGCCTTTCTGAGTTTTTCATCGTGATATCTGAGTGTATTTTCTTCACTCGAACGTTCTGGGAGATTTTTTTGATGATTTTTGGGTGACCTATCGGCTTCTAGGGTTTCTGGTGGTTTAACCTAGGGTTTTATTGCTATCTGGTGGCTCGATTCTCACTAAGTGGATGTTTTCGGTGACTTTCCGACTTCCCTGACCATACATCTAGTAAGGATTTCGACGGTTGCACATAGGGTTTTGTACCTAGGGTTTTCTCTGTCTGATTGAAGGCCGATCATCTCCGGTCGCGAAGAAGGAGGGTAACTCTTTCCTTATCTTGAGTATTGTATGCTTTGTATGTGATTATCTGGCTCCGTATGTGAGTATCTGGTTTTGTGTGTGAATATCTGGTTTTGTGTGTGAATATCTGGTTTGATTATGGCTTCTAATACGAATGCTGGTACCTCCGCCTCGAAAGACTCTACCAGTCCCCTTTTTGTATATTCCTCTGATGTCCCTGGGGTCTCTCTTGTTCCCACTCCCTTCTCGGGTAGTGGTTATGGGGGCTGGAGGCGTAAGATGATTGTTGCTTTATATGCTAAAAATAAAATCGGATTTGTTGACGGTTCATGTCCTCGTCCTACCACTAATGTGGCTCAACAGAGACTGTGGGATAGGTGTAATGATATGGTCATTTCCTGGTTGACCTCCTCCCTGTCTCCTCAAATTGCTGACAGTGTGCAATATTCCGATACTGCACAGAGTATATGGTCCCAAATTGAGAAAAGATATGGTACCCTAACAAGACCAATATTTTTGAATTAAAAAGGGAACTCTCCCACACATCTCAAGGCTCCTTAAACATAGCCTCATACTTTAACAAGCTCAAAGGCTTGTGGATGAATTGGGCACAATGTGCACAAATCATGGGCATAGATGCGTGTGTGATGCTAAAAATGGAATAATTGATGAAGATGATGAAAACAAGGTATTCCAGTTCCTTATGGGGTTAAATGAAGTATACATGGGGGTTAGGAGTAATTTGTTGATGCAGCCATTTCCTTCCCTTGACAGTGTTTACAACATAGTGCTTAATGATGAGAAACAAAGACAAGTTCAATATATTTCCCAAATCAGTCCAGATTTAATGCTCATACAAACAAGCGCTCAGTTGGGTTTAGTCAGGCCACAGTGCCTCGACCTCCTATTTTCAGACCCAGAATTAATTTTGAGCAAAGCATAGGGCCCTTATTTTGCAGATACTGCAAGAAATCTGGCCACTTAATTGATAAGTGCTACAAGATACATGGGTTCCCTCAAAGCATAAATTACAACAAGGGAAGGAAATCTGCAGCTTCTCATGTCTCCACTGGTGTTGAATGTGTGTCTGTTAATAATGAGAATCCTAATTTTTCTGTTCCTCTTGGGGATCCTTCTGCCACCCACATAGATGGTCACAGTTCTGTGATACCAGGATTGAGCAGACACCACTATGATCAATTGATGAGCCTGTTGCAACAGACCAAGTTAGGGGATTCCAATGATCAAACTCCTCCTTCCATGTGTGCTGCTAATTTTGCTGGTACAATGTTGACTGATAGTCTTGTTTCTGATTCCAAATTATGCATGCTTACACATATTAATTCTGTCACCTGGATCATTGATTCAGGGGCATCTAATCATATGACACATGATAAAAACCTACTCTTTAACATCATACCTTTGACTGTTCCTTATCTTGTAACTTTACCTAATGGTTACAAAGTAAAAGTAACTTGTACAGGTTCTTTTGCATTAACTTCTTCCCTTACTCTTCATAATGTGCTTCTGGTTCCTTCCTTTAAACACAACTTAATTTCCGTTCACAAGTTGATTAAACAGTTGCACTGTATAGTTTTGTTCACTCCAACTTCCTGTTTACTTCACATGATACAGGACACTTCTCTGAAGAGGCCTCTGGATCTTGGTAAAGAGGAAGCTGGCTTATACAAACTGTCTTGGGTGCCTCCTTCCCCTTCTCCCTCTTCTGTTTCTCCTTTTACTTCTGTGTGTGCTTTGTCTGATTTTTGTAATGATGACACTGTGTCTGACAGCAAAAATGTTGGCTTACCTTTATTTGTAAACAATTCCATTTGTAATAATGTTGTTATCAATGATATGAATTACATTTGGCATTTAAGACTGGCACATACTCCTTTTGCTAATATGAGACATATTTCTGGTTTGTCTTTTCCACTTGCTCCTAAACAACCCTTTCCCTGTTATATCTGCCCTATGGCAAAGCAGACTAGACTCCCTTTTCATGACAGCAGTATCAGTATAACTAGACCATTTCAATTAATACATGTGGATACTTGGGGGCCTTACCACACTTCTACTTCTTCTGGTTACAAATACTTCCTTACTATAGTTGATGATTTTTCTAGGGCAACCTGGACACACTTAATGGGATCCAAAAGCAATGCCTTTTCCCTGCTTAAGTCTTTCATTTCTTTTGTGAAGACTCAGTTTAACTCTGTGGTTCAGACTGTCAGAAGTGACAATGCCTTAGAACTAGGATCCAGCACTGAGGGAATATCCTTTTTTAGTAGCCAGGGGATTATTCATCAAACCTCCTACCCTCATTCACCTCAACAGAATGGTGTTGTTGAAAGAAAACACAGAACACTCCTTGACACATGTAGAGCCTTGCTTTTTCAGTTTGGCCTACCTGTGTCTTTCTGGGGGGATTGTCTGTTAACTGCCACCTATCTTCTTAACAAAATACCTTCCAAAATTCTTCACCATAAGTCTCCCCATGAAATTTTGTATGGCAAAGCTCCATCCTATTCCCATTTGAGGGCATTTGGATGCCTTGCTTATGCTGCTGTCCCTATCCCTCAAAGGGACAAGCTGAAACCTAGAGCCCATTCTTGTGTGTTACTGGTTACCCCTTTGCCAAGAAGGGTTATAAACTGTATAACTTGGTTACCAAGAAGTGTTTTTTTTCAAGGGATGTTGTCTTCCATGAATCTTATTTTCCTTTTAAGAATAATCCTACTTCTGTTCACCCTCTTCTTCATATGTTCCTTTTATTCCTCCTGCTGATGACTTCACTGCCTCAGACTTTCCTATATTTACTTCCCCCGATTCTCCTGTTCTTCCTTCTAATTTTGATTCTCCTGCACCTGATTTTCCTGATGCTGGTCCATCTTCCCTTCCTTCTTTCAATCCTGATCTCTCTGCTCCTGTGTTACCTCCTTCCCATCCTCTTCCCACTTCTAGAAAGTCCACAAGACAGCATAATCCCCCTTCCTACCTTAAGGATTATGTCTGTCAACTCCCTGCATTTTCTGGTTCTTCTTCCTCCACTTTGGAATCTGAACCTATGTATTACTCTCAAGCAGCATCTGTCCCAGCATGGCAGGACGCAATGAGACAGGAGTTTGCTGCTTTGGAGGCTAACCATACTTGGGATATTGTTCCTCTTCCTGCTGGTAAGAAACCCATTGGTTGTAAGTGGGTCAATAAAATCAAATACAATCTGATGGTCCTGTTGAAAGGCATAAAGCAATGTTGGTTATTAGGGGTGATACACAAGTTGAGGGGATTGATTTTACTGACACTTTTTCTCCAGTGATTAAGATGACTACTGTGAAATTCTTGATTGCTGTGGCTGTCAAGAATCACTGGCCTCTATTTCAGCTTGATGTCAATAATGCTTTTCTCCATGGTGATTTGGATGAGGAAGTTTACATGAATCTTCCTCCAGGTTTGACAGTTCCTGCTCCTATTTCTGGTTCTTTTTCTCCTCCTTCTTCTAGTTCTTCTCTTCTGGTCTGTAAACTCCAGAAATCCCTCTATGGGCTAAGACAAGCATCCAGACAATGGTATGCCAAGTTGTCTTCTGATCTTTATTCCAGAGGGTACAGGCATTCTTTGAATGACTATTCTTTGTTCATCAAAGGTAAACCTGGCTCCCTTGTGGTGGTGGCAGTCTATGTGGATGATATTATCCTTACTGGGGATGACAGTGATGAAATTACTGCACTAAAACTGTTTCTTGATGATCAGTTTAAGATTAAAGATTTATGATCCTTGCATTATTTTTTGGGTCTTGAAATGTCAGTTGCTCCTGGTGGAATGATCCTAAATCAGCATAAGTATATTTCTGATTTACTGCATCAGTTTGATTGTACAAATGTCTCCTCTGTTGTGTCTCCTTTGGGCATTAATGTCAAACTTCATGCTGATTCTGGTGACTTTTTATCATCTCCTGACCAGTACATGAGTCTAGTTGGTAAAATGCTGTTCCTGACTCATACTAGGCCTGACATATGCTTTGCAGTCCAACATCTGAGTCAATTCCTCAAATGCCCCAGACTTCACCATATGACTGCTGCCCTGCATGTTCTGAGATACCTTAAGGGCACTCCCTCCTTGGGTTTATTTTATTCTGCTCATGCTGATTTCTCTGTTACTGGGTATTCTGATAGTGACTGGGCTGCATGCCCTGATACTAGACGATTTGTTACTAGATTTTGTGTACTTTTGGGTGGTTGCTTGATCAGTTGGAAATCGAAGAAGCAACCTGTTGTTTCTCTGTCTTCTGCTGAGGCAGAATATAGAGCCCTCAGCAAAGTTGTTGCTGAGTTAATTTGGCTTTCTCGCTTGTTGGTTGATCTTGGGGTATCTGTTTCTTCTCCTATTTCTGTATGTTGTGATAGTCAGGCTGCTGTTCATATTGCTAACAATCCTGTTTTTCATGAACGTACCAAACATATCGAGGTGGACTGCCATTTTGTTTGGGACTCGCTGCAATCTGGTTTTCTCAAGCTGCTTCATGTTCCTACTTCTCGTCAACTGGCCGACCTACTCACTAAGCCACTGCCTGGCACTATGCTTCTTCCGCTGTTATCCAAGTTGCAGGTGGTTTCCCCCTCCAACTTGAGGGGGGGTGTTGAGATGAAAGAGATTACATGATTGTACACACGGTATATTTATTGTATTCTCTTGTATACATTGTATGGGCTATGATGATCTGTTTGTTATTTGGGCCAAATGTATGTACCGAGCCCAATATGTCTGAGCCCCATTTCCTTTCTGCCATTGGGTCGTAAGACCCGACCCAATGATACATGTATATATAGTAGTCCCTCAGATATTTTACATACACGGATTTTATTTCATCTTCTTTTCTGTTTAATAATATTTTCTGGCTTCCAGAGACTTCTCTCAGACGCTCCTCTTTCTCTCTAGATTCTCTCTCTACATTCTCCATGATTTTTCGGTTTAATCTCAATGTTTACAGAGAGACGGGGTGGTAGGGACGACTGGCTACAGTAGGCTACCAGCCAGCCAGTGATGAAGTCCGACAACGGTAGCGGCAGCGGCAGCAGCGTCGAAAATCGATCAAAAGAAGAAACTCCAAGACTTAAAGGGTAAAGGCCCTTCTTTCAATTTTTTTTGGAAAATGAAAGCTTGGCTCTTGTCTCTTGGTTCAGAGACCAATGAAGATGGAGAATTCCCTTTGTCTTTTTGGGGAGGGGCTTGATTTTTGTGTATTGCCGCTCCTCTTCCGGGCATATATTTCTCTCTTATTTTCTTTTAACTGATTTAACTTTGGTTTTATAGGTGTAGGGTGTAGGGTTATATTTTATATTTTTTGCCTATTATTTCCTAGGTTTTTTGTGTATTAGGTTGTTAGGGTTTGTTTTTAAATTTTTATTTCAAATAAGATTCTAGAAAGGTCCCTAGACTACATAATGCATTTTAAAATACGATAGAAATACTACACAATGTCAAAGTTAATCCTAATTAATCAAACTAAACATGAAACTATTTTTGTATTTTCGAAATTATGTAAAGATAAAAATAAGCTACTTATTTTTATATATTTTTTAAGATTTATGAAAAATACCTAAACTAAAATATTTCTGTAATTATTTGTAATAAGATAAAGTAAAAGAATCAAAGTGGGTTGAAATAGCTATATTAGGTCTAAATTAAATATTTACATGCTAAAAATATCAAAATATTGGGGAGGGTCAAAAATTACATGTCTACAATCAATATAGCCAATCATTTCTGACATTGAATTCATTAGAATAAAACAATCCCGTATCCATGGTTCCCCGAAGATATCTAAATATATGCTTAACACCATTCCAATGTCTTCTTGTTGGAGAGGAGCTGAATCTTGCTAATAAGCTCACTACAAAGCAATATCTAGTCGAGTATCGTTGGCAAGATATATCAGTGCCCCAATTCCACTAAGATATGGAGTTTCATCACCAACAAGCTCTTCATCATTTTATTGAGGCCGAAATGGATCTTTATTTATATCAAGCGATCTCACAACCATTGGGGTACTCAATGGATGTGCATTATCCATGCAAAATCGCTATAAAACCTTTTCAGTATATGTTGATTGATGGGCAAAAATTTAATTTGGTACATGCTCAATTTGTAGGTCAAAACAAAATTTTGTCTTACTAAAATCTTTCATTTCAAACTCTTTCTTCAAATACTCTATTGCTTTTGGAAGCTCTTTAGAAGTGCCAATGATATTCAAGTCATCAACATATACAGCTATGATGACAAATTCAGATCCAGATCTCTTAATAAAGACACAAGGGCAAATAGGATCATTTTTGTACCCTTCCTTCAGCAAATAATCGCTAAGGCGGTTGTATCACATCCTCCATGATTGCTTCAATCTGTATAAGGATTTCTGAAGCTTTATTGAACAAGTTTCTCTTGAACTTTTACGTGCTTCAGGAACTTTAAATCCTTCAGGGATTTTCATAAAATTTCATTATCCAGTGAGCCATATAAGTAGGTCGTGACAACATCCATCAACCACATATCAAGCTTCTCATTGACTGCCAGATTTATTAGATACCTGAAGGTAATTGCATCTACCACAGGAGAATATGTCTCTATATAATCAATGTCAAGCCTTTGCGAAAACCCTTGCGCCACAAGTCGTGCTTTATATCTTATGACTTTACCTTTATCATTTAGTTTTCGCACAAACATCCATTTGTATCCCACTGGCTTGACACCTTCATGCGTTCGGACTATTGGTCCGAAAACTTTCACGTTTTTCGAGTGAAGCCAATTCTGCTTGAATTGCGTTTTTCCATTTTGGCCAATCATTTCTCTGTCTACATTCATCGACAGATTTTGGCTCAAGATCCTCATCATGTTGCATTATTTCAACTACAGCATTATATGCAAAATTATTGTTAACAACAACGTTATTCGGTTCCACCTTTTTCCTGTAGAGACATAACTTATTGAGGTCTTTTCATTTTCATCATTTCCAAGTACTAAAACCTCCTCGAAGGTCTTATCAACTGCAATATATTTATGTTCTTTTTAAGCAATTGCCTCCATGTTATGATCAACTTAATAATTTGCTCCTTTCCTTTTTCGGGGATTCTTATCCTTGGAACCAATTGGTCTACCACGTTTAAGGCGTGGCCTAGACTCATTTGCATTATCACACTGTCCAGTTGGGACATTAACTCGAATTGGAGCATATACAGCTGGAATATGCGATTTAGTAACCCGTGGAAGGTTAGTAAATGCATCTGGCAATTGATTTGCAACATTTTGCATATAAATGATCTTTTGAACTTCTTGTTCACATTGATTTGTATGAGGATCCAAATGAGATATAGATAATACCGTGATGACCCAATGGGGTCATCACTCATTTATTTCAATTCTGTACTTCTGAGGCCTTGAAAACCTCATCAGGGATTGCCTAAATTAACGTGTGCAGTTCGGGCGCGTAGTCAGAAATCTTAGATATGAATTCTGTGAGAAAAATGCTAAATTTTGATATTAGATTGAACAAATTTGACTTCGGTCAATATTTTTGGTAAACGGACTCGGACCTATGATTCGATGGTTCCAGAGGGTCTGTGGAAAAATATGGAGCTTAAGCGCATGCCCAGAATCGAATTCCAAGGTTTCAAGTCCGAGAAATGAATTTTTATGTGAAATTTATTTATTGGAAATAATTAAGGAAAAGGGAAATAAAATTTGAACAGAAGACTAGGATATTGGGCCCGTATTTTGGTTCCAACGCCCAGTACAAGTATTATATATGATTTAAACACTTTCTGTAAAGTTTGGTTGAGAGTGGACGTCGTTTGATGTGTTTCGGACCCAAAATAAGAATTTTGTCTTATGTAAAATTTGAGAAGGAATCATGAGCTTTGAGGATTAATTCGATATATAAGATATTATTTGGCATTTAGATCACGCGGATGAGTTCGTAGTGTGTACTCGAGGTTATGCGTACGATTAGTTTGGAGCCCTGAGGGCTCGGGTGAGTTTCGAGTAGGTTCCGGTAGGTCTTAGACTTACAAATACCAGATATTGCAGGTCAGGAAAAGTTGCAGGCTCCAGCGCGCCCACGGTTGCCTTAGTGCAGTCTACGGTGCGTGCTGTGCAGCCACGGTCATCCTTGCGCGATCCTCCTGGAAAACTTCACAGAGCCAGCAGTCTTCAGTTCCACCAGTGCGGCCACGGTCCTTTTTGTGTGGTCCGCGCTGGGGGTTTCAGAGAGTAGCGGGTTTTTCCTGTTGCCCAGCGTGACTGCGGTCCTTTTTGCATGGTCCGCGCTGGGGCATCAGAGAGTATAAATACACGGGTTTTCAGTTATTTCTCACTTCTCAAAAACCCAAAACATAATAGGCGATTTTCTAAGCAATTCTTCTTCTTCAAAATGATTGGTAAGTGATTTCTAACTCATTTACTTCACTCCTTAGCACCTTTTAACATAATTTCAACGTCAAATCAAAGATTTTAATGGAGAAATTTGGGTATATTGGGTAGGACCTAGGGTTTTTCTAAATTGGGGATTGGATCTCAATACGAGGTCCGATTTCAGAAGTAATCACATAGTTGGATCCTTGGGGGAATGGGTAACTGGATTTTAGTTTGAACTTCGGGTTTTGACCACGTTGGCCCGGAGGGGGTTTTGGTCATTTTATTTAAATGTGCGTCTTAGCTTTAAATTGAATCGTAGAAACGATTGTTTGAGATGTTATTTACGAGATATAATTGAAATGAATAGATTTGGGTCATTTGGAGCCGGATACTCGTGGCAAAGGCGCGGTTTCTAGTTGATATTGAGCTGGTTTGAGGTAAGTGACTTGTCTAACATTGTGTGAGAGACCTTTCCACTAGGATATATTATTTTGTAATTGAGTTCCTTGTACGTGAGGTGACGAGTCCGTACTTGAGCTAATCGTTGAAAATCCAATTTTTACTTAAGATATTGAGACTGAGTTTCTTTCGTACTTGCTTTATCTTACTTGAAATTATAACCTGTTTTAGATTAGAAAGACATGTTTAGTTGATTTAACTTGCCTACTTGCTTATAGTGCCTTAACTGCACTACGTGATACATGTTAGGCTAGAACTATCTGTTGCTTTGTATTGTTGTACTTCATTTCAAAAATGTTCTCTGATTGTGGTTGCACACTTACATTGGGACTATGGACGTGGGATTCCGGTAGCTCCCCCCTCCCCCCCGTTTGTTTATTTTGGGACTACGGGTTAGATTCTGGGTAGATCCCCTATGTACCTTATTTTGGGACTACGGGTTAGATTCCCGGTAGATCCCCTTGTACTTTATTTTGGGACTACGGGTTAGATTCCCAATAGATCCCCCCTTCCTGGCTCATTGATATTGAAATGGACTATAGGACGGTATCTTGGGATACCCTTGTTATTGGTATTGATATCGAGATGGACTATCTTGGGAGATCCTCGTTATTGGTATTAATATTGAAATGGACTATAGGAGGGTATCCTGGGATATCCTCGTTATTGGTATTGATATGGAAATGGACTACAGGATGGTATCCTGGGAGATCCTCATTATTGGTATTGAAATGGAAATGGACTACAGGACGGTATCTTGGGAGATCCTCGTTGTTGGTATTGACATGGAAATGGGCTACAGGACGGTATCCTGGGAGATCCTCGTAGTTGGTACTAATATTGAGTTGTTTTACTCTGTGTTATCTTATCCTCGGTGTATTGATTGTTGTTTGTGTAACCTGACTTACTTTACAGTTGTATTCCATTATTTTTTGCTTATTTCGTACTGTTGCCAGCATTCTTATTATGTTCTTTAATCTCAGTAGGGCACTGACCTTCCTCGTTACTACCCGGCCGAGGTTAGGCTTGGCACTTACTGAGTACCGATGTGGTGTACTCATGCCCCTTTGCGCATGTTATTCATATGCAGATCCAGGTACCTCCACTCAGGCGCACTATCTTCGAGGCGGAGAGATCTAGCGGAGACTTCGAGGTATATCTGCCGCGCCCGTAGACTAGGAGTCTCTATTCTCTTCCAGCTTTAGTAGTTATTCTATCCTTTTGTTTCACTTGTTTTGACATTTTGGAGTTAGAGTAATATACTACAATTCTATTAGCCTGTGGTTCCCGTGAGTTTCCCGATTTTAGGATGAGATTGCAGACTTCCGCATTTTATTTTTGAGATGTATATGGCAAATGGCACTTATACATCGTTTTCTTCTAGTTTTGCTTAATTTAATCAAATGTTACGCAAGTTATCTTGAATTTCTGCATTGTTAGGCTTACCTAGTTGTAGGAACTAGGTGCCATCACGACATGTTCATGAAGGGTCAACTGGGGTCGTGACAAGTTGGTATGAGATCTCTAGGTTCATAGGAGTCACGGAACACAGGCCAGTTTATTAGAGTCTCGATGATCGGTACGGAGACGTTTGTACTTATCTACGAGAGGCTATGTAACTCTTAGGAAAATTTCACATCATTTGCCTTCCCTATCGTGCGAGATTTTTGACATTCAGAATTCTAAACTTTTGCCTTCTATTCTCTCACAGATGGTAAGGACTCATGCAACTCGAGAAGATCAGGAACCCGCACCCTCTATTACAGCCGTCAGAAGCTGGGGCCGGGGTAGAGGTCAAGGACACGCACGTGGTGTAGCAAGAGCACCTGCGCAAGCTATCGCCGAGGCACCACCAGCAGACCCAGCTGGAGCCCAGTCACCTGGCACGCCTTCTACTGCCAGTACTACTCCAGGCCTTCAGGAGACGTTCGCTCAGTTCATGTCTATGTACACTATCTTGGCTCAGGCATGGTTACTTCCCCTTGCTGTAGCCACATCCCAAGCCGGGGGAGGAGCACAGACTCCCGCCTTCCGCACTCCTGAGCAACAAGTGCAGGTTGAGCAGGTCCCAGAGATCATTCCTATTCCGCCTACAGTGCCAGTTCAGCCCGTGGATGGGAGCTGCTTCTGAGGAAGAGCAGTGGAGGTTCTAGAGGTTCAAGAAGTATGATACTCTGATTTTCAGTGGATTAGCGACATATGATGCCTTGGGATTTCTAGAGAAGTGCCACCGGATTCTTTGCACTATAGGCAAAGTAGAGTCCAACGGGGTTTCCTTTACTGCTTTTTAGCTTCGGGGAACCACTTATGATTGGTGGCACACTTATGAGAGAGACAATGCAGTCGAGGCTACTTCAGTGACTTGGACCCAGTTCTCAGATATGTTTATGAGAGATTTGTACCCCAGAGTCTCAGGGACGGATGGTGCGAAAAGTTTGAGCATTTGCGCTAGGGTGTTATGACCGTTTCAGAGTATGTTATTCGTTATACTAGATTGGCCAGGCTGGCATGAACCAGCCTTGGTTGCTACAGTCTGCGAGAGGGTTCGCAAGTTCATCGAGTGTCTTATCCCACCCATCAGATTTAGCATGGCTCGAGAGTTGGGGATGGACATTCCTTATCAGCAGTTAGTGAGCATTGCTAGGAGGATCGAGAGTATGCATGTTAGGGGGCGAGAGGAGAGAGGCCAAGATGTCTCGAGAGTCAAGCCACTATTCTTGTGCCCGTACCCCATCAACAGGTCGACATGGTAGGGGTTTTGTGGGTTGACCCGTTAATTTAGCTCTTCCAGCAGCCAGTAGTGCTCCAGCTCCGCCTATACCGCATGAGCCTTACTATGCACATCCAGTTTTTAGCGCGCCTCCTGTGCGGGGTGTTTCCAAAGGTCAGTCCATCCAACCTAGCCCTAGCTAGTCACAGCCACCGCGCCCTCCTAAAGCTTATTTTGAGTGTGGTGATACACGCCATATGGTTAGGGACTGCCCCAGACTTGGTAGGGGTGCATCTTCACAAACTGCTCAGCCACATCATGCCCCCAGAGTTCCTAGGCTATGGTTACAGCTCCAATTGCCGCGCCCACCCGCTCAGTCAGCTAGAGGTGGGGGCCGGGGAGGTAGAGGTTGCCTTCGAGGGGGAGGCCAGGCCAGATATTATGCCCTTCCCGCTCGTTTTGAGATTGTTGCCTCCAACTATGCTATCACATGTATCATACTGGTTTGTCACAGAGAGGCATCAGTTCTATTCGATCTGGGCTCTACGTATTCTTATGTATCTTTTTATTTTGCTCCGCATTTGGGTGTGCCTGGGGATATTTTGAGTGCCCCCCTTTATGTTTCTACTCCTGTTGGGGATTCTCTTGTTGTGGATAGAGTTTATCGGTCATGTTTATTTACTATTCATGGTTTTGAGACCAGAGCAGATTTATTGTTACTCGGTATGGTTGATTTTGACATTATTTTGGGTATAGACTGGCTGTCTCCCCATTTTGCTATTCTTGATTATCACGCCAAGAGCGTGATGTTGGCTATGCCAGGTATTCCGCGTGTTGAGTGGATTGTCACTTTAGATCTCACTCCTAGTAGAGTTATCTCTTTTCTTAAAGCTCAGTGTATGGTTGAGAAGGGGTGTGCCGCGTATTTAGCATATGTGAGAAATGTTAGTGCTGATACCCTTTTTGTTGATTCAGTTCTAGTGGTACGAGATTATCCTGATGTGTTTCCAGCTGATCTTCCAGGCATGCTGCCCGATAGAGATATTAATTTTAGCATTGACTTGTTGCCAGGCACTTAGCCCATTTCCATTCCTCCGTATCATATGGCTCTTCCCGATTTGAAGGAATTGAAGGATCCGCTGCAGGAATTGCTTGATAAGGGTTTTATTCGGCCTAGTGTTTCACTATGGGTTGCTCCTGTTTTGTTTGTGAAGAAGAAGGATGGCTCTATACGTATGTGCATTGATTATTGCCAGTTGACCAAGGTTACAGTGAAGAACCTCTATCCTTTGCCTCGTATTGATGATCTGGTTGACCAGCTTCAGGGCGCACATGTGTTTTTAAGATTGACTTGCGCTCAGGTTACCATCAATGGAAGATTCAGGAGCCAAACATCCCGAAGACTGCCTTCAGTACTCGGTATGGTCATTATGAGTTCCTTATTATGTCATTTGGACTGACCAATGCCCTAGCAGCTTTTATTCATTTGATGCACATTGTGTTCAGGCTATATCTCGACTCGTTTGTTATTGTTTTCATTAATGATATTCTGGTGTATTCCTCGGATTCGGGAAGATCATGAGCAACACATGAGGACCGTGCTTCAGATCTTGAGGGAGAAGAAGTTATATACGAAGTTCTCAAATGTGAGTTTTAGTTGGGTTCAGTGGCATTCTTAGGTCACGTGATTTCTAGCGAGGGCATTTGGGTAGATCCGAGGAAGATAGAGGCCATGCAGATTTGGCCCAGGTCGTCCTTAGCTATAGTGATTCACAGTTTCCTTGGTTTGGCGGGCTACTACCGTCGTTTCGTAGAGGGGTTCTCATTGATTTCTACCCCTATGACTAGATTGACCTAGATGGGTTCCCCATTTCAGTGGAAAGAGGAGTGCGAGGTGAGCTTTCAGAAGCTCAAGACAGCTTTGAATACAACCCCAATGTTGATGTTGCCAGTCGGTTCAGAGTCTTAGACTGTCTATTTTGACGCCTCGAGAGTTGGACTTGGAGCGATATTGATGCAGGACGGTAGGGTGATTTCCTACGCATCCAGGCAGTTGAAGATACATGAAAAGAACTACCCTATCCATGCCCTTGAGTTAGTTGCCATTGTTCATGCCTTGAAGATTTGGCGTCATTATTTGTACAGTGTGCCTTGCGAGATCTATGCTGACCATCGGAGCTTGCAGCACTTACTTAAGCAAAAGGATCTAAATATGCGTTAGAGGAGGTGGTTAGAGTTGCTGAAGGATTATGATATAACTATCCCGTATCACCCGAGCAAGGCCAATGTAGTAGCAGATACTTTGAGTCGCGGGTGGAGAGCTTAAGGAGTTTGGCATATTTACCAGCTTCAGAAAAGCCTATGGCGAGGGATGTTTAGGCCTTGGCCAGCCAGTTTATGAGATTGGACCTTTCGGAGCCCAGTATGGTTCTAGCTTATATGGTTTCCCGGTCTTCCTTATTTGGCTGTATCAGGGAGTAGCAGTATGAAGACCCTTACTTGCTTGTCCTTATGGACAAGGTTCAGCATGGTGATGCCAGAAATGTGACCATTGGAGATGAGGGGGTGTTGAGGATGCATGGACGTGTTTTTGTGCCTAATATTGACGGGCTTCGAGAGTTGATTCTAGCAGAGGCCCATAGCTCCCGGTATTCTATCCATTCGGGTGCCGGAAAGATGTATCAGGACCTGAGGCAGCAGTATTGGTGGAGGCGTATGAAGAAGGATATATTTGGGTATGTGTCTAGATGCCTCAACTGCCAACAGGTGAAGTATGAGCACCAACGACTGGGTGGGTTGCTTCAGTAGATAGAGATTCCGGAGTGGAAATGGGAGCGCATCACCATGGATTTTGTATCTGGACTCCCACGGACCTTGAATAAGTTTGATGCTATTTGGGTTATTGTGGATCGGCCGACCAAGTATGCTAATTTCATTCCTGTTTATACCACTTATTCTTCGGAGCGGTTGGCAGGGATTCATATTTGGAAGATCGTCTGTATGCATGGTATTCCAGTTTCCATTATTTCATATAGAGGTAATAAGTTTACATCACGGTTCTGGAGAGTCGTGTAGTAGGAGTTAGGTACTCGGGTGGAGTTGAGCACAACGTTTCACCTCCAGATGGACGGACAGTCTGAGCGCACTATTCAGATACCTGAGGATATGCTCTGTGCATGTGTGATTGAGTTTGAAGGGTCTTGGGATCAGTTCTTGCCCTTAGCAGAGTTTGCCTACCACAACAGTTATCAGTCCAGCATTCAGATGGCGCCGTATAAGGCTTTATATAGTAGGAGATGTAGATCTCCGGTTGGATGGTTTTGAGCCGGGGGAGGCTCGGTTGCTAGGTACAGATTTGGTTCAGGAGGCCTTGTACAAGGTCAATATCATTCAGAACAGGCTTCGTTCAGGTCACTCTAGGCAGAAGAGTTATGCAGATCACAAGGTTCGAGATGTAGCATTTATGGTTGGTGAGCAAGTATTGCTCCGATTATCGCCTATGAAGAGCGTGATGAGATTTGGGAAGAAGGGAAAGCTTAGCCCTAGGTACATTGGTCCGTTTGAGATTCTTGATCGAGTGGGAGAGGTGGCTTATAGACTCGCATTGCCGCCTAGCTCATCAGCCGTGTATCCAATTTTCTATGTATCCGTGCTTCGGAGGTATCACGACGATCCAGCCCACGTGTTAGATTTCAGCACTGTCCAGTTAGACAAGGACTTGTCATATGAGGAGGAGCCAGTAGCTATCCTAGACAAATAGGTTCGTCAGTTAAGGTCCAAGAGATTTCCTTCTGTTCGGGTCCAATAGAGAGGTAAGCCTCCTGAGGCATTGACCTGGGAGTCCGAGTCTGATATGCGGAGCCGTTATCCTAACCTTTTTCCCAACTCAGGTACTTATTTCTTTTGTCTGTTTGAGGACAAACGATTTTTTTAGTGGTGGAGGATATGACGACCCAATGGGGTCATCACTCATTTATTTCCATTTTGTACTTCTAAGGCCTTGAAAACCTTATTTGGGGTTGCCTCAATTTGTGTGTGCAGTCCGGGCGCGTAGTATTGTCTAAGAAAAATACTAACTTTTGATATTAAATTGAACAAATTTGATTTCGATCAACATTTTTGGTAAACGGACCCGGACCTGTGATTCGATGGTCCCGGAGGGTCCGTGGCAAAATATGGGACTTGAGCGTATGCCCATAATCGAATTCCGAGGTCATAAGTACGAGAAATGAATTTTTATGTGAAATTTATTTTTTGGAAATAATTAAGGAAAAGGGAAACGAAATTTGAACAGAAGACTAGGGTATAAGGCTCGTATTTTGCTTTCGGTGCCCGGTAAGTCTTATTATGATATAAGCACTTTCTGTAAAGTTTGTTTGAGAACGGACGCAGTTTGACATGTTTCGGACCCGAAATGGGAATTTTATGTCATATGAAAAATTTGAGAAGGAATCATGAGCTTTGAGGCTTGATTCGATGTATATGATATTTTTTGGTGATTTGATCGCGCATATGAGTTCGTAGGGTGTACTCAAGGTTATGCATACGTTTGGTTTAGAGCCCCGAGGGCTCGGGCGAGTTTCGAGTAGGTTCCGGGAGGTCTTAGACTTAAAAACACCAGATATTGCAGGTTAGGAAAAGTTGCAGGCTCCAGCGCGCCCGCGGTCTCCTTAGCGTGGTCCGGGTGGAAAACTTCAGAGAGCCATCGGTCTTCAGTTCCACCAGTGCGGCTGCGATCCTTTTTGCGCGGTCTGTGCTGGGGGTTTCAGAGAGTAGCGAGTTTTTCCAGTTGCCCAGCGCGACCGCGATCCTTTTTCCACGGTCCGTGCTGGGGCGTTAGAGTGCATAAATACACGGGATTTTCAGTTATTTCTCACTTTTCAAAAATCCAAAACATAAGAGGCAATTTCTAAGCAATTCTTCTTATTCAAAACAATTCGTAGGTGATTTCTAACTCATTTTCTTCACTCCTTAACACCTTTTAACATAATTTTAACGTCAAATCAAAGATTTTAATGGAGAAATTTGGGTATATTGGGTAGGACCTAGGGTTTTCTAAAATTAGGGGTTGGACATCAATTCGAGGTCCGATTTCAAAACTAATCACATAATTGGATTCATGGGGGAATGGGTAACCGGATTGTTGTTCGAACTTTAGGTTTTGATCACGTTGGCCCGATGGGAATTTTGGTTATTTTATCTAAATTTGCATCTTAGCTTTAAATTGAATAGTAGAATCGGTTGATTGAGATGTTATTTACGAGATATAATTGAAATGAATAGATATGGACCATTTGGAGCCGGATACTCGTGGCAAAGGCGTGGTTTCTAGTTGATATTGAGCTGGTTCGAGGTAAGTGGCTTGTCTAACCTTGTGTGGGGGACCTTTTCCCTAGGATATGTTATTTGATAATTGAGTGCCTTTTACATGAGGTGACGAGCGCGTACTAGCTAATAATTGAAAATCCGGTTTTTACTTCAGATATTGAGATTGAGTTTCTTTCGTACTTCCTTTATCTTGCAATTATAACATGTGTTAGATTAGAAATACATGTTTAGTTGATTTAACTTACCTATTTGCTTATATTGCCTTAACTGCACTACGTGAGACATGTTAGGCTAGAACTATATGTTGCTTTGTATTGTTGTACTTCATTTCGGAATATTCTCTGATTGTGGTTGCGCATTTACATTGGGACTACGGACGTGGGATTCAGGTAGCTCCCCCTTATTTGTTTACTTTGGGACTACGGGTTAGATTCCCGGTAGATCCCCGTGCACTTTATTGTGGGACTACGGGTTAGATTCTGGGTAGATCCCCCTGTACTTTATTTTGAGACTCCAGGTTAGATTCCCGGTAGATCCCCCCTGCACTTTATTTTTGGATTACAGGTTAGAATCCCGGTAGATTCCCCTGTACATTATTTTGGGACTATGGGTTAGATTCCTGGTAGATCCCCCTGTACCTTTACTTTGGGACTACATGTTAGATTCCCGGTATATCCCCCAATACATTTACTTTGGGACTACGGGTTAGATTCTCGGTAGATCCCCCCTTCCTCACTCATTGATTTTGAAATGGACTACAGGACAGTATCTTGGGAGATCCACGTTATTAGTATTGATATCGAAATGGACTACAAGATGGTGTCTTGGGAGATCCTCGTTATTGGTATTAATATTGAAATAGGCTACAGGACGGTATCCTGGGAGATCTTCGTTATTGGTATTGATATAGAAATGGACTATAGGACGGTATCCTAGGAGATCCTCGTTATTGGTATTCATATGGAAAATGGACTATAGGACGGTATCCTAGGAGATCCTCGTCGTTGGTATTGTCATGGAAATGGACTACAGGACGATATTCTGGGAGATCCTCGTAATTGGTACTGATATTGAGATGTTTTACTCTGTGTTGTCTTATCCTTGGTGTATTTATTGTTGTTTGTATAACCTAACTTACTTCACAGTTGTATTCCATTATTTCTGCTTATTTCATACTATTGCCTACATTCTTATTATATTGTTTAATCTCATTAGGGCCCTGACCTTCCCTGTCACTACCTGACCGATGTCATGCTTGGTACTTACTGAGTACCGCTGTGGTGTACTCATGCCCCTTCTGCGCATGTTTTTCATGTGCAGATCCAGGTACCTCCACTCAGACGTACTATCCTCGAGGCGGAGAGATCTAGCGGAGACTTCGAGGTATATCTGCCGCGCTCGCAGACCAGGAGTCTCTATTCTGTTCCATCTTTAGTAGTTATTCTATCCTTTTGTTTCAGTTGTTTAGATATTCTGGAGTTTGATCAGTATATTACATTTCTATTAGCCTGTGGTTCCCGCGATTTTTTGGATTTTGGGATGAGATTGCAGACTTCCGCGTTTTACTTTTGAGTTGTATATGCCAAGTGGCACTTATACATCGTTTTCTTCTAGTTTTGCTTAATTTAATTAAATGTTCCGCAAGTTATCTTAAATTTTCGCATTGTTAGGCTTACCTAGTTGTAGGAACTAGATTCCATCACGACATGTTCATGGAGGGTGAACTGGGTTGTGACAAGTACGTTCCAATCTATCTCTTTTTCTAGTTGTTTATTTTCTCCCCCTAATGTTGGAACAAGTGATTCATCAAAATGACAATCAGCAAATCTGGCTGTAAACTAATCTCCTTTCATAGGCTCCAAATATTTAATAATAGAAGGAGATTCATAACCAACATATACTTCCAACCTTCTTTGGGGACCCATATTTGTACATTGTGGTGGACCAATTGGAACATATGCCGCACATCCAAAAATTCTTAGATGGGAAATATTTGGCTCCTGACCAACAGCCAACTATAATGGAGAGACTTTATGATAACTCATTGGCCTTATGCGCACAAGTGCTGCTGCATGCAAAATAGCATGTACCCACACTGAAAGGGGATGTTTTGTGCTCATTAGCAATGGTCTAGCTATTAGTTAAAGTTGTTTAATCAATGATTCTGCTAGACCATTTTGAGTATGAACAGGAGCAACCGGATGCTCAACTTTTATTCCAGTGGCCATACAATAATCTGTAAAGGCCTGAGATGTAAATTCACCAACATTATTAAGACGAATTGTCTTAACTGCATAATCTGGAAATTGTACTCTTAACCTTATTATTTGGGCCAACAATCTCGCAAATGCCATATTACAAGTTGACAATAAGCACATGTGACCATCTTGTAGATGCGTCTATCAAGACCATAAAATACTTGAATGGTCCACATGGAGGGTATATAGGCCCACATATATCACCATGTATACGTTCCAGAAATACAGGGGATTCAATCCCAACTTTAGCTGATGATGGTTTAATAACTAATTTTCCTTGAGAACAAGTAGCACAAGAGAATTTCTTAAATTGAAGAATTTTCTTGTTCTTCAATTTGTGCCTATTTGAATTCCCTATTATTCTGCGTATCATTTTAGAATCAGGATGGCCCAACTGGTCATGCCAAATGATAAAATCATTAGAAGTAGTAAACTTTTTGTTTACTATGGCATGTGATTCAACCACACCAATGTTTGTGTGGTACAACCCAGAAGAAAATACGGGTAATTTTTCATGCACATATCTTTTACCCGCTTTTATTGCAGTAATATAAAGGTATTCAACATTTTCTTCTTCTGATGTCTCAACATGGTAGCCATTTTGACGAATAGCTTTGAAACTCAACAAGTTTCTTAGACTTACTACAATATAATTCATTATCAATAGTTAATATCGTTCCTCCAGGTAGTAATAAGGTCGCTCTTCCAAATCCATCAATCAACTTTATACTACCGGATATTGTATTAACATAGGCCTTTTTTATAACCAAATAAGAAAAAATTTCTTTTCTCTTAATATTGTGTGAGTTGTAGCACTATCCAAAAGACATAAATCTTCATTACTCATCTTGGATCCAATTGAAGACTGGGGAATTTTAATTTCTTCATAAAAAAATAAAAGTACATCATGAGAAATACGCAAAATCTAACATTACCAACGACAACATAAGACAATTTAAGTACTACTTGAGAATAAAAACAACTTCAGACGAGACAAAAACACCGAAAATAAAAATAACAACATAATTGCATTCCCCAGTAAAATGATCAAACATTAGTTTTGATCTCCAAAGAAGTCTTCAACTTCCATATGAGTAAGATTATCGAGGCCTTAAAAATTATCATCATTCATAGCATGATTTGCCTCGGGATTGACATTATTTTTGTTTGAAGGCCCTGCCTCAAAATTATTTTTAAAGGTCAAATGTGACTCAAGTGGGACATTAGCTGAAGATGCTCCAACATTATTTACCTTTATTTTGATAGAGTTTTGATAAAGCCTAACAAAATGCTCAGGTGCACGACATTCAATTTTCCAATGACCTTTCATAGTATAGCGGTGCCAGTTACTGCTTTTGCCTCTTGAAAGATTATTTTGAGAACCCATATTATTCTCTCGTTTGTCATGAACACCACGATGATGACTATTATATCGTCTCTTACCATTGTCATGCCCACGTACATTCATATGGCCATAATTATTATTCTGTCTTTTTTCAGACTTATCATGTCTAGCTACC
The DNA here is from genome assembly GCA_034376525.1 of Nicotiana benthamiana. Taxonomy (NCBI): domain Eukaryota; kingdom Viridiplantae; phylum Streptophyta; class Magnoliopsida; order Solanales; family Solanaceae; genus Nicotiana; species Nicotiana benthamiana. The sequence continues at coordinate 17,767,592 of CM067341.1, read as the reverse complement.
ATATTCGCTTTAGGAAGCGGAGCTGACCCTATGGGATGGGCTTCATGATTTTTCAGCAAAAGGGTATTATGTTGCTCAGCCACCAGAAGGCATGAGATCAATTCAAAATACTTGAGGCACAAAAAGTGGTAAGAGTCTTTTCCAGCAAATCTTCATCATTCACAACTTCCCCACATCATTTCAATTAGGAAGTTATTCAAAATGCACCAGAGTTATACTTACTTATGGTCTTAAAATCTTGCAATCATAAGTTCATCCACTCATATCGAGCCCTTAGCAATACTATAGCCTTAAGGTGATCATACCTTTCCTTCAGGCCAGTCCACAATTCAAGTGGATCTTTCACTGTTAAATATTCAACCTTCAAACCTTCATCCAAATGATGACGAAGGAAAATCATGGCATTCGCTTTGTCCTAACTTGATGCCTCATTACCCTAAGTAATGGTGTTACCAAGGCCTTTGGCGGCTAAGTGAATCTCAGCATCGAGAACCCATAATAGGTAATTCTTTCCAAAAATGTCAAGTACCACAAACTCAAGCTTTGACAAATTCTACATAGTAAAAACTATCAAAGAAAATAAATGAATTAGAAATGATTAAGATAATAATGAAAATAAGTAAATGGATATAAGCATTACGAATGTTTAAATTGTGTTGTCATAATACATATATTTGAAATGATGACTTTAACCTATTCATTAGAACCTAAGCAGGTTTCAGAACGTAAAGTTATGTATTATATCAAATAACAATTTCTATAAATGAAGACAAAATATTGATAATTATATAGGATTAAGGTGATGGCTCATAACGCCAATAACAATCAATATATCATGTTTGCTACAGTGTAGTGTGATTCATTTTGATTTGTAATGATCACTAATCATGATAACTGTTTGACTTAATTCACACAATACAATATCAGTAGAAATGGTAAGAAGAGGAAAAGAAATATAGAAGATAGCATGTTATACCTTTTGGATGATGAATTGCACTTAACTTTGGAGAAGGCTAGAGTCATGCTGATAACATATTAAGAAATGTAGCTCAAAGTAACAACATAAAATAAGAAGATAAGTAGAATAAGAGAAGAAGAAGAGATAAATTTCTTTTTTCATCAAGTGTTTAAATGTGTTCCATCTCACATTTCATGCCTCTATTTATACTATTACATATGAAGGTTACAAAATAATTGTCTTAAACATGACATTAACAATTGAGATCATGAGGGAAGATCATGGGGAGAGGATATCGAGGTGTGGGAGTTACAATTATAATGATGATAAGTAGTGGAAGGTTATTTACATCATAGGTGAAAGTAGTGGAAGTAGTGAATATCCATATTTACTAAATATTTTGTAACATTACGGTAATTTTCTGATTTCATAATCCTTAAGTTTCCATATATTAATTCCGTGTCTTAATTATTCTCCTTTTCCACATGACTATCCAAATATGGCAAGTAAACATTACAACTACCCCTATATATAGTTGCATTGCATGAACACCTTTATTCTTCTTCATTACAACCTGTTAACTCGAACTCTAAACCTTAAACTCTAATAGCTCTTTGCCATGGAGTCCGCGTTGTTCGTCGTTCTTTTTGGGTTTTTGTTGCTTATAGCAGTTTTTATTAAATCAATTATTCCAGCACCAGCAACAGCTGCAGCAGCAGCTTCTACTACAAACCCTATGCCATTAATTTGTATTGGTTTACTAGTTATTGTTATTGTTGTTTCTTTTCCTAGAATGCCACCTAGTCGTGGTGCCTAATAATATTATTTCTTTTCATAAAAATTTATTAAAGTTTTTGTTTCAAATTTCTTAGTTTATATCTGCATGCATGTAGTGCAGACTAGTATTATTTGGTGTTCGATTAATGTTTTTGTTTTTTAATAAAAGTAAAGCTTTATGTTTTTCGCATTTAAACACTGCAAAGTCATGTTTGTATTTGTTGTTTGGTTGTGACGAGGGTCTCAAAAATGACCTCTCTACTCTTTCGAATTAAGGATAATGTCTGCGTACACATTACTTTTCCCAAATTATATTTGTGAGATTTTATTGGGATGTTGTTATTGTTTGGTAATTGTTCTTTGCAGAGCCAGATCTAAGTTCTCATTACTCTTTCATATTTTTATAGTGCCAGGTTTATTTACTAGTTATTATTATTACTTTTTATCTATTTTTTGATTTATATGATGGTATTATTATTCCCTTGGTTTCTGTTGATGCTATTGATATATTGTCTCTTTTTCCTTTTCGTATTCTTGAGGCGAGGGTCTTTTGAAAACAATCCCTCTACTATAAGATGACTGTGTATGTTCGTATTCCATGCGTTTAACACCGGCCCAAAGGAAGGTTGTTATTTGGCAGGAATTCGAGTATGCTTGTGGTGATAAATATGTGACAATTATTAAGTTTTCCATGTGAATATTAAGTCGGCTCAAAGGAAGGCTTGATATTTGACATGAGTTTATTGTCAATATTTGATTACTACACCAAGAGTACCAATTACAAGTTGATTTTCTGTCCAAAGACTAAAGTCAATGTTGTGCTAGGTATCTTGTAATGGGATTTGCCTATTTTGAATCTATATACTAAAGTTAAAATTCAAATAATTGTAAGCATGTTTTAAGTTGTCCTTGTTCTATTTTCAGTGAATTCTTCAGCTGCTACAATATTTGCAAATGTTAACAGCATCCCTGTGCTTAATGGCACAAATTTTAAGGATTGGAAAGAGAACATTATGATAGTTCTCTGTTGCATGGATCTAGACCTTGCACTTGGGATTGAGAAACCTGCTTCTCTTGAGGATACATCTTCTTCTGATGACAAGAAGGAGATGGAGAAGTGGGAACGCTCAAATCGCATGAGTCTTATGATCATGAAACGTGCAATTCCAGAATCTTTTTGGGGCACTATGACTGAAGAAAATAATGCCAAAGTTTTCCTTGAGGACCTTGAAAAGCGTTTTGCACAAAACGAAAAGGCGGAAACTAGTACTCTTTTGAGTAAACTTGTTTCCATGAAGTATAATGGCAAAGGAAACATAAGGGAGTAATCTTGCTTCAAAACTTAAGTCACTCAAGTTGGAATTACCTGAGGAACTGCTTGTGTACTTAGTTTTGATCTCTCTCCCTGCACAATTTAATCAGTTTAAGGTCAGTTACAACTGCCTAAAGGAGAAATGGACTCTTAATGAACTCATTTCACATTGTGTGCAAGAGAAAGAGAGAATAAAGCAAGATAAGACAGAAAGTGCTCATTTGGCATCCTCTTCTACAGACAACAAGAAGAGGAAAAATAAGGAAGTTGCGGTCTCAAGGCCCCAGAAGAAGCAACAAAAGGAAATTAAGGTTGAAACTACAGAATCAGGTTGCTTTTTCAGTAAGGGGACTAATCACAAGAAGAAAGATTGTACCAAATACCACGCTTGGCGTGCGAAAAAAGGTATATCTCTTGCTCTTGTTTGTTCTGAAGTTAATTTAATTTCGGTACCTAAAGATACTTGGTGGGTAGATTCTGCTGCTACTACTCACATAAGTATATCTATGCAGGGTTGCCTGAACTGCCGAAAACCAAGTGATAGTGAAAGATACATCTATGTGGGTGACGGCAAAAGGGTTGAAGTTGAGGCTATTGGAAAATTTTAGGCTATTGTTTAAGACTGGTTTTTATTTGGATTTGAATGAGACTTCTGTTGTACCGTCTTTTAGACGGAATTTAATTTCTGTTCCCAAATTGGACATATCCGGTTATTCTTGTTCATTTGGTGACAATAAAGTGAGTCTTTTTCAAAATTCAAATCTTATCGGTACTGGTCTTTTATCATCATATGATAGCCTATATTTGGTTGACATAATAACCTCACATAATGAAACTTTGCATACAAGTTCTAGTGGTACCAAAAGAAGATTAACTAATGAGAATTCTTTATCACTCTGGCACAAACGTTTGGGTCACATATCCAAACAAAGAATTCATAAACTCGTGTCAGATGGAATTCTTGATTCTCTTGATTCCTCAAATTCGGATATTTGCATTGAGTGTATCAAGGGTAAACAAACAAACAAGACGAGATTAGGTGCCCAGAGAGCTTCAAATGTCTTAGAATTGATACATACAGATATTTGTGGGCCATTCCCTACACCTTGTAGAAATGGTCAACAATACTTTATCACATTCATAGATGATTACTCTCGTTATGGATACCTATATCTCATTCATGAGAAGTCCCAATCTATAGACGTGTTCAAATCATATAAGGCCGAAGTTGAAAATCAACTAAGCAAAAGGATTAAAACCGTTAGATCTGACCGTGGTGGTGAATACTATGGTAGATATGATGGTTCAGGTGAACAACGTCCAGGGCCATTTGCAAAATTCCTAGATGAGTGTGGGATCGTTCCTCAGTACACTATGCCAGGCAGTCCTTCTATGAATGGTGTATCTGAGAGACGAAATCGAACACTAAAGGACATGGTGAGAAGTATGATTTGTCATACTACTTTGCCAGACTCACTCTGGGGAGAAGCATTGAAAACCGCAGCATATATACTTAATCGGGTTCCAACTAAAGCTACAATCAAAACCCCATATGAACTTTGGACTGGAAATAAGCCCAGTATAAAGCACTTACACATTTGGGGTTGTCTAGCTGAGGCAAGGCCTTACAGGCCAAATGAAAAGAAACTGGATTCTAAAACGGTTAGTAGCTATTTTGTTGGATACCCTGAAAGATCCAGGGGGTATAAGTTCTATGATCCCATTTCTAGAACTATTTTTGAGACGGTTAATGCTCGGTTCTTTGAGGATATTGAGTTTGGGGGGTGGGGAGATAAAGTTAGAAATTTTGTCTTTGAGGAAGAACATGTGTCTTTTCCTTCAGTTGTTGATCTTGATCAGGGTGTTCTCATTCCTGACACGGATCACACAACTCCAGTTCAAGACAATCTTAATAATCTCCCTAATCAAGTTCCTGATATCATTAATGAACATCAAACTCAACAACCTCAAGAACCTGAAGTGCCATTAAGGAGATCCACTAGAGAGAGGAGAAGTGCAATTCCGGACTATTATGTTGTATTTCTCCAAGAGAAGAAAGTGACATTGGACTTGAGGAAGAAGATGATCCAATCAACTTCCTTCAAGCCATGAAAGGTTCTAACTCTCAAAAGTGGATTGATGCAATGAATGATGAGATGAAGTCTATGAGCGATAACGGCGTTTGGGAGCTTGTTTCATTGCCCGAAGGTGTTAAACCAATTGGTTGCAAATGGATATTTAAAACCAAGAAGGATTCAGAGGGCAATGTCATTAGGTTTAAAGCTCACCTAGTCGCAAAGGGCTACACTCAAAAGGAAGGCATTGATTATAAAGAGACTTTCTCTCCAGTTTCATCGAAAGACTCTTTCAGGACAATAATGGCATTAGTAGCACATTTTGATCTTGAACTTCATCAGATGGATGTTAAGACAGCGTTTCTCAATTGTGACATTGACGAATCAACTTATATGGTGCAACCCGAAAACTTTGTTTCGGGAGACTCAAAGAAAAGGGTTTGCAAATTAAAGAAATCCATCTATGGGCTCAAGCAAGCTTCCCGTCAATGGTATTACAAGTTTCACGAAGTCATTACATCTTTTGGTTATGAACCAAATATTGCTGATGACTGTATATACCATAAGTTCAGTGGGAGCAAACATATTTTTCTGGTTTTATATGTCGATGACATACTACTTGCCAGTAACGATATAGGATTATTGCGCGAAACTAAGAAATTTCTTTCAAAGAAATTTGAAATGAAAGATCTTGGTAATGCCTCTTTTGTATTAGGAATTCAGATACATCGAGATCGCTCCAAAGGTGTTCTCGATCTGTCACAAAAGGGCTATATCAATAAGGTTCTTAAAAGATTTGGCATGTAGGATTGTAAACCAGGCGACACCCATGTTGCTAAGGGAGACAAGTTTAGTCTCAAACAAGTGCCCAAAGAATAGTTTTGAAACCATGGAAATGGAGAAGACACCTTATGCTTCGGCTGTAGGGAGTCTGATGTATGCTCAGGTATGCACACGACCTGATATAGCATACATTGTTGGGATGATGGGCAGATATCTCAATCCGGGAATGGACCATTGGAAGGCAGCCAAAAGGGTCAGGCGGTACTTACACAGAACAAAGGATTACATGCTCATATATCGGAGATTGGACCAGCTTGAGATCATCGGGTACACCGACTCCGATTTTGCTGGATGTCAAGATAGTCTGAAGTCTACATCAGGCTATATCTACATGCTTGCTGGCGGTGCTATCTCTTGGAGAAGCATCAAGCAAACTCTTACGGCGACTTCCACCATGGAAGCGGAATTCATGGCATGTTATGACGCATCCAATGAGGGATTATGGCTGCGAACTTTTGTTAGTGGACTGCGCATAGTAGACAGTACTAAAAATCCACTCAGGCTATTATGCGACAACAGATCAGCAGTCCTTTATGCTAACAATAACAGTAGTTTGACGAAGGCAAAGCATATGGACGTCAAATTTCGGATTGTTAAAGAAAGAGTACAAAATGGACAATTGTGCATAGAACACATCAGTACAAACTCCATGATTGCGGATCCGCTTACTAAGGGATTGCCACCCAAAGTATTTCATGAGCATATTGCTCGCATGGGTGTCAAATCAGTTGAGGATTATGAGTTTTAGTGGGAGTTTGTGTTATACAATTATGTATTGTCAAGTACATTCGGTATTCAGTCTTTAAGGTTTTATCTGCAGATATTCAGTCTTAAAGTTTTATGTACTCTTATGGTTTATGATTGATCTCAATAAAGTGGACCAGTTGGAAATAGACATTCTATTTCAGACCACACATTATGTTATTTCCATGCTACACACCTATACTTGATCCATGTTGTTGGTTATATTGATATACGTGATCAATGTTGGGTCTAGTTACGCAAGAGTAACTAAGATCTCTTAGATCCTATGTTGATATGATTGATGGACCAGATTGATCATGACAATTTTATTTTGATAGCAATACTGAGCTCATAAAGTTATAATGTAACATATAATACTAAGGTTTGTACATATGCATGAGTATATCGTCCAAGTGGGAGATTGTTAGGCATTTGGACTTGTACTACATACATATGGACAATATATGGATTAATTATATGTTATGTGCTATCTTTTGGTTTGGCCTAAATTAGTGGTCTTATGGACATTATTATTAAGGAGGCCAATACATTGTCATATAAAGTGTAAGACTAATTTATGTGTAGATACCCATATAGAGTAACCTTAGTTAATGGTGGGCTAACTAAGGTTACATACATGTAGCTATGGTTACATGCTTATAAATAGGGGGTTATGGTTCCCATTTGATGCAAGACTAATTCTCTTCTTCTTCCCATTGAAATTAGAGAGCAAATCCTTTGTCTTGCACATCAAGTGGAAAGCCAAACCCGGACAATCTCCAAGCCGGATCAAGATGATCTTCAAGCAGGATTAAGGAGCTTCCGCCAATGGATTCGGGTACGCTTCCGCTTATGTTTTAGTTCCAAATAATTCGATATGAAGGCTAAAGTGTTATAGTCGGATTTATTCCAACATAAGTTACAATTAATATCTCTGCTATATTCTAAATGTTTGAGTTAACTGCGAGATATTCTTTATTACAATCTTAAATATTATGAAATCACACTACTAGAAAACTGCCTCCAGAAATATAGATCGAAATCGGTCGAAAAATTAGAAAAATCGACCGATTTTCAATTAATTTTAAGGGATTTTTACCTATCTATACCATATAGCAAACCTTATTACCTCCAATGTTTAAGGTTTGTGTTTATTACATTTAAGCATGCCAAATTTCAATTTATGTACCATAATTCAAATTAAGGGTATAACTATTGCTTCATTTATTCTAGACATGATTTTAGGAGCATATATTCCTTTTCCCTTTTTTGCTTGTAAACAAAAAGGATGTTTGCGTTCCTAGCGAGGGTTTTACCTTTTAAAATAGTGATTGTCTACATTTACTTTGTGTTTCTTATTTTGTTTTGTTTTCTTTTTCTTTAGTGGAGTAGATTCCCTTAATTATTTTACTTTGGAAAACAACTACTCCACTTTTTGAATGGGACAGTACACCCCTTTAATTTTAAATTAAGGGAATAATTACCATATATATACCATATATATGGTAACATCTTTGGACAACAGCTGTGTTTATAATGTGAAAGAATAGACACAATTAATCGGATAAGCAAATTCAACAATAAAGGATGCTTGTAAATATAATGCAAATATTAAGAATTGATTAAATTTGGTATGCTTAAATTTTTTTGACACAAGATTATAGTTTAATTGTAGTTTAAATGTAACAATATAACTTTATATAATACTTAAACTGATTTGTAGTTTATTTGTAGAATTGTATCTACAAACTGAATACATTGAATTTTAATATTCAATTGTAGCATAATTGGCATTTTCGACATAAATGTAGAAGATTTGAAGAAGTTTTAGTCTTCCCAATCTACAATTTATCTACAAATTATCTACAATTTAACTACAATTTCTGGAAAAATATGTCTTCTTCTTCTTCGACGAGTTTCAATCTGAAATTCAGTCAAAACCAAGTCTAATCTTCGCCAAAACCCCTCAAAATTAAGATATAAACTCCTAAACATATTTCAATACAACAACACCCAATCCAAGGGATTTTCAATTGTAGCATAATTGGCATTTTTGACATAATTGTAGAAGACCTGTAGAAGTTTTAGTCTTCCCAATCTACAATTTATCTACACCTTATCTATAATTTATCTATATTTTATCTACAACTTATTTACAATTCTACAATTTAACTACAATTTCTGGAAAAATATGTCTTCTTCTTCTTCTTCGACGAGTTTCAATCTAAAATTCAGTCAAAACCAAGTCTAATCTTCACCAAAACCCCTCAAAATTGAGATATAAACTCCTAAACATATTTCGAATTATTTACAACAACACCCAATCCAAACAAATAATGATTTTTTAAAATCCAAATTTGAATTCAAAGCTTTCAAGGTTTTTACTATCAATGGTGGAAAATATATGGAGAAGGAGAGAATTACGCTGCAATGGATTCTCTTCCATTTTAAATTTCGAAATTAATGGTGATAGAATCACCATTAAATCCGATTCCTACAAATTTGGAGCCTTTTTAGGGTAAAATCTATTTATTTTTGGCTTGGTACATATTTTGTAGCAAAATTATGGACTGGGCGGCTACATACAATATTACGAATATTTTTGGTAATAAGGTTTGATATATGATATAAATAGGTAAAACTCCCTAATTTTAGTCCATCAAAATTAGGTTGGTTGGAAATAAATAGCGACCTAAGTCGATGGCAATTTCCAATCGATTTCGGTCCGCTAATTAAATTTCACAAACGACCCCCAAAAAATGCCGAAAAAATCGAATGAAGTCGGTCAATATTTATAATTATGAAATTAAAAAAAGCGCCATTAGTGCACTTTGATTTAAGATTTTTTTATATTATTTGTACTCTTTAATTATATTTTTGCGCGAAAATAACCTATCGATTTTGGTCAGTTTTATTAAAAATATAAAATTACAGCCCGAAGTCGGTAGGTTTTTAAAATAACTAACTGAAATGACCGATCGATTTCGGTCGGTTTTTTGAATCTAAATTTAAATTTATTGTAAATGAAAAACCGACCGATTTCGGTTAGCTTCTTAAAAAGTAAATTTTGCGGGACATTAATCGGTTTCATTAAAAAATTAAAAAATAAAATATTTTGAAAAACGATCAACTTTGGTCGCGGTTGACTTTAGCCGAACTTCTAGTAGTATCAATAAAGTTCACATTTAATATTTAAGGATAACGCATAATATAAAGAATAGATGGAAGCCATTATTATATCTTTTATGAGTTGCATGCATGCGTTGAATTTTGTGGTTTATGAGTCTTATATTGTATGGGTCGAAATCTGACTACACATGGATCAGTATTAAAAGGAATAGCGAGGGGTCGACTAATGATCGTATTCATAAGACATCATAACAAAGAGTATCCTCGTCTCTACTAGGATCGAACTATCAGAAAGCTTGTATGGCGAAGCAGGTGTGGTGACATTTGAGGGGAGCGACCCAACGTACAATTAACAGATTAAGAGATTCTGGCTAAGAACCGTGGGATAAAAGGTACTTGCTATATATATATATATAGGCGGAAGATAACAATAAAGGGGGCTTGTTTCCTTCATGAGAGAAAGGCAGAAGAACCGGAAAAATCTACGAGAGAAAAACAAAAGAAGTCTCGGATCTAGGCGGCAAATCTTTGTAATCATCTTTCTTGAATTAATAAAGATAGATCCCGCAACTGTTAATGACATTCCTCTTTTTTTTTCTTTATTCTTACACTACAGAACAGTACATCAAGAATGTAAGCATGTCATTTATGTTCGATGTCTTTTATAAATCTTAAAAGTTCATGAGCTCGACTATATCTTATTCTCTTATTCAATGCTCTTTGACCTAGAGTTAATCATCCTTGGCTGGGATTTATCCTCCATTTTCTTATTATTTAGTTTAACAAAAAGCTTAATACTTTTTGGCCGAACAATTTGGCACTGTCTGTGGGGAATTTCTAGCTAAAATCTTAGTTCCCTCTAGATCTAAAGCCAGCTAGAGTTTCACTTCTCGATTGTCCTAGCCTCACATTCTCAGTATAAATACCAACTTGAGAAAGTTGTAGGCAAACTTTTGAAATAACCAAAACAATTAGGGTCAGATGTCTACATAAAGTTGAAGTTATGTATAATATCTAACCATGCCTCGCCTGTAGCGATGGGTTTGAAACGTCGTATGTGTACTCAAAGTGGTATTCCGGCTACCACACTTAGCACGTCCACAATCCTATTTGTCGTATTAACATTATATGCCGATCTATACTTCCACCTCTTAGGAAGGGACAATAGCCTACTGTATAATCCTTTGAAATAACCAACTTATCCTGCTTTATTTTTGTACCCATATGCACAATGTAATTTATGTACAAAGTATAACACGTTTCCCTTATTGCATGCCCACATCGAACGGGATCGGACCAGGACTCGAACTCTAGATTCTAATAGGAAAGGTAAGTTCGACCAATAAGAAGCCTAGAAGTGACTAACGGCAAAGCCAAACACAGGGCTGCCAAATCCAAAATTGCCATTTGAGTATGGAATAAAATGGTCGCCCTACAGCACCTTCCACCCCCCCCCCACGCCGACTTATTAGATCAAGGTAACAGGCTTCGTTGGGTTTAACTTGTCATTTTTTGGATTGGGATAGGAATACGAGCACTCTCACATATGCACGAACAAGGAACAAACGCCATCGAACGCACCAAGCAAAACCCTCTACAGCATACCGTATTGTAAATAACATACAAATGTGACTCAAAAGAAGTCGGTATTATTACGAAAATCTCCATGATATAGGACTAAGCGGTGAGGCCATGGAACGTACAGTCTCTCCGATGCAAGCAGAACTTTAACTCAAAAAACTTGCATGTATATTATTCGCCATGACAATTCTACGCCAATTCATCCAACTAAATATTGTGAATCACATTCGAACTTCATTGAGTTGATCTCTGGGTGCCCAAAAGCACAATCAATAAGTTCATCGCTCGTCCCGTCAGCGGCCTCACCAGGCCAAGCAATGAAACTGGGACTCCACTGACAAATACACACTGCAACAACGCATAACGTTCTCCAATGAAAGAAAAATTAAACAAATCGTGACTCAACCTGACGCACACATAAACAATGAAGCAATAGGTGATGTTCTCCAATAAAGAAAATGCAATAGGCAAATCTCACCATCCCACCAAATGTGCACATTCGCCGAGTGAAAGGGAAGTTTGACCTTGCTCGAACTCACAACGGGTACAATCTCGACCTTGCTCGAATTAACATCCTTGACAAATGGAAGTCTAAATTCGACCTCGCACAAATGTACACCCTTACGGCCCCTGGCCATCGTCATGAAAAAGAAAATTTTGACCTCACTCAAATATATAAGTCAAAATTGATTTCGCCCAAAGTGGAAAATCATAAGTCAACTTGCTCAAATTTGCATATCAAAATCGAATTCTTCGAACTCACAAAACGAGATTCGATCTTGCTCGGATCAAGCGAACTAAATTCAAGTGTAATTCATCGCCCTGCCTATCGACTACTTCTCCAGGCCAAATGATGAAGGGACTAGGTAGACTAGAACTTCTCCAATGTATGAATGAAACAAGCCTAAACGTGTAACATTCTCCATTGAATGAAATAAACAAAGCATCATCTCTACACAAGTCTACCAAGTCATTTTACACTCTGTATTCGACCTCGCTCGAATTATTCACATTCAATCTCGCTCGAATTATTCACATTCGACCTCGCCCAAATTACTTTACATTTGACCTCGCTCGAATTGTATTACATTATGCCTCACTCGAATTACTTCACATTCGAACTCGCTCAAATTATTTCACATTGGAGCTCGCTCGGATCACTTCACATTCGACCTCGCTTTAACTACTATAAATTCGACCTCATTTGAATTCCCAATTAAAAACCAGGGACTCATTACGCAAAAGTCCGAAGATTTTTTTAAAAAAAGGAAAAAGAAGTTAAAGATTTGTAACCCAAGGCAAAATGACTATTTTATTCATAAGACGTACCCTTACAAAAGGCCAAAAGCGAACAAGGAAAAGAAAACAAACAACAAAAGAACAAAAACAACCAAGTACAAAAGTTGCAAGAAACTTTTTCATTCGGTATCATCTCCACCACCGTTCTCCCCAGCATCATCGTCTTCAGAAGGAAGTCATCTTCAATCTCAGCACCCCCACCGGCCTTCCCTCGCGTGCTTTCACCCGAACATCTTCAAAAGCGACCTCAGGAATGCTCCCCACCTCCCACAAATCCTTGTGTATATCTCATTGGGCCTCATCATGGACCTATAGCTCATACAAATGGCGAGAGACAATAATAGAGGCAGATTCTTAAGGGGGAGCCTGAGCCAACAGCTGCGCCTTCTGGACCTAAGTGCTGTAACTCGGTCTCCTAGGCTCAAAGCCCGATAAATTTCACCAATCCATTCCTCGAGCTGAGCCTCCCCTCAGTGTGGCCGTCGCCTTCTCAGATTCCTGCTCAGACCAGAGGATGGGGATAGTATCTTCTAGCGCTGCAGCCCTCGTCTTTGGCATGGAGTAACTCCTCGATCTCATTGAATTTTCAGATAGAACGCATTAGTTTCTCGTCCCTTTTCTCCAATTCCTCCCTAACAGACTGATTATTATCGCCACCTAAGCTGTACGTGCATCTCACGGTACTTATAGCGGTACCAAAAATACTTCGCTGCCATTTTCAGAAAGACTTCGACCCTACAGGCACTCTCGACTCTCCACCATGTAAGCCTAAAAAAGGAAGACAAAAAAGAGGGGAGTAATTAGAATAGAAAAAATTGCACTAAACAAAGAAAAATAGCAAAAGGTAACTCACCATCAGGGCCATCCTAGCCATACCACGTGACAAAGCGGAATCGTTAATCTCCCAAAGAGACTCACTTTCAGCGAAACACAGAAAGTTGAATTGAGGCACTAACTCTACCGTGTCCCCCAAAAGGTTAAAATCCGATGGAATCTCGAGCACACGAGAAAACCTTCCGCCTTTACATCGACTCTCGTAAGGCCTTTCTCGAACATCCTCATATCCTCAGGATTTCTGTAGAAATTCGATTTATAATCATCTACCACCATACCCTTCAAACTCTCATTAGCCAAAGAGGGGGCGTGGCCATGCCGAGATGACGATGGATCACTCGGAACAACCGCAGCAGCCCCTGAACTCTGTCCGTTCCATGATGGTCTCTTCCACGGTCGAAATAGGTGTCACCTCCGCACCCTGGTTAGTGTCACCGCCAGCTTTAGATACCGCCAAAATAGGGTCTCCCCTCGAGGACGTCTCAACCAAAGACGCTCCCTCTGATAACCTCTGCCTCTTTGACGGTTTCTTCACCACTGTTGTGATAAGGTTCGTCTGTTGAATGGACTACAAGAATTGGAGTGTCTGACCTAGGAAAAACCTCCAAACAAATAGGCTCAGTTGCGGACGTGGTCTGCAGAACAACAATTTTGGATGCTCCCACCCGCAGTTGCCCTTGGAATGGGTGAAGCCGGCTGGCGGAAAGCAAGCGCAGAAGCCCTCATCCTTCTCACTCCTCTTCGACCTGCCAATGAGGAGATTTTGTCAAACAAAGACAAGATAAAAGAAACTACGGAGAAAAGAACAAAGCAACAGACCACGACAAGCTAACTCACCAACAAGAGTCTTGCACCCAAACTAAAAGGTTCCCATTCGCGAATCCCATCGTATGGGAGAATCGCGCTCACCCACTCGCGAATATCAACAACTAGTGGATGAGGTACTCTTTAGTCTAAAAATACAAAAACAAATCCTCAATGAGCTCATTAAAGGGAGACGACTGATAACCATTTTAAGAAAAAATGCATAAAGTAAAAAAGAAAGGAATACCTACGGGCAAAATTCCACGTATCACGAAACTCAGTTGGTTTCAACACAACGTGCTTTGTTCAGGTGTAGAACAAGCTCTCCCAAACGCCGTGTTTTGTCTTGTCATCCATCTTCACCACCAGACCCTTGGCTCCTCAATGTAGCATATGAATCATCATATCCCTAAGAAAATTGGGGCGAAAAGGTAAAGCATGTGTCATAGAGAAATCCCTCAGTCGGCTAGCTCCGCGTACTTGATGAGCATAAGGAAAAGCTTGTACGCGTACGAAGAGAGTTGAGCCGGGCACATTTCATATATCCACCACCAAGAAAGGTTGGGTAAGCGTGTACCCGATGACAAAGGGATACGCATAAAACTCATAGTAGCCTAGATGGTGTATGCACTATGTCCTGATTCACCGAAACTAGTTCAATGTGATCAGGGATCCCCCATTTGACTTTGAACATCATAAGCATTGCAACATCTATCATAGGAAATAGGGGTTCCGATAGGCTATTAAAGTTAGTTCCCGCCATCCCTGGGCGAGGAACCACCTCATCCACTGTCGAAAAACCCTTGTCTTCCGCCATTTCCACTCTCCCTTCGAGCAGGGGCACGTCATCTTCTGGCGCCGGAGCACCAACAGCCCTATCAAAGCGAGAAGAAGCACTAGCCATTCTCTTTGATCAAAATAAACGAGAATGATAAAGGAAAAATGTAGTGGTCACAACGATTCCTATAAGAAATAGAAATTTAGGAAACTGAAGGAGAAGAAAAAGAGTTGCAAAGTTCTCTCTTGAACGATTGAAAAGTGTAACATGCAATTGAGAGATTCTCTCCTATTTATAGGGACATAAATGCCCCGAGCAGGAAAACCAAGCATCGTCAATTAGAAAAACGAAAAGGACACGGGAAACGAAATAATTTATAGAAAATGTGCGACATAATGATGCACTAAATTATTAATGACATTCTGAACTAACGTGATAATTTGACGCAGTTCTCGAAACATCACGTCGCTACCTCGCCATGAGGTGCTCATCTCTCGCACAAAGCATTCAGATCTTTTCTTCTCGAATCATCAAAGTTCGCCCATCGAGCTCGCCAAGAGGCGACCTCAATAGGCGGAGAGACTAACTGTATAGGTCAAAATCTCACCACACGTGGATCAATATTAAAAGGAATGGCGAGGGTCTACTAAGCTATGGTCATATTCATAAGATATCATAACAACGTGTTTCTCGGCCTCTGCCGGGATTGAACTATCAAAAAGCTTGTACGACGAAGCAAGTGTTGTGACATTTAAGGGGAACGACCCAACGTACAATTAACGGATTAAGAGATATTGGCTAAGAATCGTTGGATAAAAAGGAATACTGGGAGGCAGGGGGGTTCTTTCCTTCATGAGAGGAAGGTAGAAGAACCGGAGAAAGCTACGAGAGAAAAACAGGAGAAGTCTCGGATCTAGACGGCAAATCTTTGTAATCATCTTTCTTGAATCATAAAGATAGATCTCGATGCTGTTATGTCTTTCCTCTTTTTCCTTCTTTATTCTTACATTACGGAATAGTACATCAAGAATATAAGCACGCTATTTATGTTCGATGTATTTTATAAATATATCTTAAAAATTCATGAGCTTGACTATATTTTATTATCTTATTTAATGTGCTTTGACCTAGAGTTAATTATCCTCCATTAAGATTTATCCTTTACTTTTTTATTAATTAGTTTAACAAAAAAATTAATACTTTTGACCAAACACATATGCCACATGAGCTTATAAGTCTGTTTTTGCAGAATGAATTTATAAGGTTTATTTATTGACATAATTTATATTCACGAGTCGGCACACATCAGTTTTTTTTTCCATTCTTAGATTCCTACTTGGATTCTATTTTACCTAAAAAAATTGTTTTTAAAGTGCTAGTTCTTCATTTACAATTCTACAATAAAGAATATATTCTCTTCCAACATTTACCAAAGAATTGACAATCATTGATTATAAGAAAATTACATAAATATTCCAAATAAGTTTTAACTTATTAACCTCTAGTTATTAGTATACATTTATCAAAATTAGTCAAACATATATAAAAATTGAAATAGACTTATCAAAGTCTAGCCATTAATCATAGACTAACCAAAATTAGCCAAACATATATAAACACTTATCAACCTCTAGCCATTAGGTTCTTTCTCTCAAAGAATCATATGCAAAAATTATCTTTCATATATTTTAAGCGTGATGAGCAACATTATATGCAAGACGAAAAGGAAATTTCATATATGAGGTAGCAAATAAGGTGATAAAATACAAAAAAAAAATATAATATTCCAAAAATCTAAATAAAAAAGGAATGTTTTTCAATGGATATAGTTGAAATTCATTGAAAACATATTAAAAAAAGTCAATATTAATAATTTGAGGAAGAATGGAAGTGATTTAGACTGGTTTTGTATCAAAATTCATAGTTAAATCGAGTAAAAAAAATCTTATGGGACAGATGTATCACTCATGTATCTCACACACAGGTATATATGGATATACATGTCATACACAATTGATATATGATACATATATGATACACATATTAATTTTTTCATATTCAGTTTTTATGTCGAATTTTCAATTCAAACCACCTGAAAACTTCACCAAATTATCCCGAAACTGAGTTCAAGCTCCTTAAGATATACCCAATCTATTCTAATAGCACTAACTCAAAAGAAAGCAAGAAATTGATATTTTTTTGGGCTACAAATAGCTAATTAGCTAATATTAGTAATATTAAGAATATTTTAAGAATTAATCAATTTTTATGATGAGCTACTTATAAATGGACATAACTGATAATTTTCCTTGATTATATACCAGGCCAGCTTCGTAGCAAAGCGAGTGAAGCTGTCGCTTTAGGCCCCAAAAATTACATTATCATTTATATACTTTTTCATCAAAGGTATATTATGTCAATTTTTGTTATTCATAAGAATGTAAATATTCAATTAAAATATTATTATGGTTATTAAAAACTCAAAAAATATTAGAAAAGTAATTAAAAATATTGCATCTTAATCTAGAAAATAAGCTTCAAATTAATTTAAAGACTTTTATAAAAATTTGGTTTTAGACCTCAAAATTTATTGAATTGCCTCTGATATATAAAAGAGCTACATTAGAGATATATAAATCTTTTTCTTTATTCTAAAAGTCACTTTTTAATAGAGAATTATACATAAAGAATTAAATTTAAAAAGAAAGTTTTTATGTAATTAAGAAGAAAGTCCAAAGTCAAAATCCAAAATGGAAAGAAAAAAAAAAACTTTTGAAGATCGCTACCGGCTAATTCACTATAATAGAAACCAACCGTGTATGTTTTATATATCTGAAGTTCTGAACCACAATGCTGGCAAAAATACAAAATAAAAAAAGTGAAACGCCGTTGCCGGGGATCGAACCCGGGTCACCCGCGTGACAGGCGGGAATACTCACCACTATACTACAACGACTTTATTGCTTGTTTGAAGGCAAGCTTAATATTTATTCTGCATAGCTGTTTTTCCCTGGTTCTTTGTTTTTATAAAATAACACCAAGTAATAAGATTCAAAAATAAAATAAGTAAATATGCAAAGAAATTAAGGGGCCGTATTGAACATATATACATGAAAAAAATTTAATACTTTTATAAACAATATAATTTGTAGTGAAGGGGATTCGAATAAATCAATCAGTATACTCTAACTTGCTAAACGACATGAATTGATCAAGAAAATCTTATAATGTATATACATGTTAAATTTCTTTTTGTATTGGTACACATAATTCAAGCCTATAAAAGTAATTAATTTGTTGGACCTATAGAGTTTGCCCTAGTTATAACTAGTTCAAACGTAATTTTACTAGACAAATTTTATATAGGGATTTTTACATATACATACCATATAGCAAACCTTATTATCACCCATGTTTAAGGTTTGTGTTTATTACATTTAAGCATACCAACTTTCAATTTTTGTACCAAAATTCTATTTAATTTTTAATTATTAACTTATTATTTATAGGCATAATTTGTGGAACTGTGTATCTTCTCAGATTTTATTCTACACGTTTCTTCTCTCTCCTACAAAAAAAACCCACGATTTTCTCCCCTTTTTTAATTACCCTCTCCCCCACATTTGTTTACTAAAATCGATTTCTCTCACTCTGCTTGAATTTCATCCGCCATTGTCGAAGGTTGCACTCTTTCAGATCGAGAAGTTCTTCTCAATCCACCATAGTTTCAGTCTTACGGTTGTATCAAAGTCAGAAACCCTCTACAAAACCGATTTCTCTCTCTCTCTCCGCTTGAAGTTCATCCGCCATTATCGAACCTTGTACAGTTTCAGTTCGAGAAGTTTTCTCAATCCACCACAATTTCAGTCACTAAAATCGTATCCACAGTCAAAAATAGTGAAAAAAGCTAGTACTCCCAAAAGACAAAAAGTAGCCGATATTTCATCTTTTGATTTGGGTGTTTTAACACCTAAATCACCACTAAAAAAATAACAATCTGTCCATGCAAGTGGAAAAGATAGAGTTCCTGCATCGCCAAGACAAATCAGAGCTGAAATGCGAACCAAGCATTTGCACTATATTGATGCTACCGGTGTAGAAACAGAAGCCGACAAACAACGCAAGCGAAAGGGGAAAAGCTTGAGGGTCGATGATGATGATTTCGTGGAAGATTCACCCAAACTTCAAACCATGAAAAAACAAAAGGTGTCTCCTTCCCCCTCAAAACAAAAAAAGAAGAAACCCTCTAAAACCTACAAAATTGGTTCCACAAAAAATTTCATTGAAGGTAAACAATTTTTATTTCTCCTCACTGTTTTGTAGTTTAATATTTTTTGCCAAAAAATAGTATGCAAGTGTTTTTTTGGTGTTTAAGTGTTTTTTGTCAAAAGGTACTGTATTATTGCATACTAGATTTGTTTATACAAATTGTAGTTAATTGTAGTCATTTTGTAGTTAATTGTAGTCAGTTTATAGTTAATTGGCAAAATGTACTGTTTACTCAAATTTGTAGTTAATTGTAGTTTTTATATTGTTATTTGGAACTGTGATAAAAAGACAGTGTATAAAAGTAGTTATATTGTACATGCTCAAAAAATTTATAGTTACAGTATAGTTGCTTGTAGTCTGCAAGGTAAATTGTAGCTATGCTTTATGTAAAATAACTTGTAGTTATAATGTAGTTTAATGTAGTCTGTCACAATGTAGTTGATATGTGGTCTGCAATTTTATAGTGTTGTTTGGAACTGTGATTAAAAGACATGATATATATGTAGTTACAGTCTAGTTGATTTGTAATTTGTAAAGTAATTTTTAGTTATGCTTTTAGTAAAATAACTTGTAGTTAGAATGTAGTTTCATGTATTCTGTCACAATGTAGTTTATCTGTGGTCTGCAATTTTGTAGTGTTATTTGGATATGTGATTAAAAGTCAGGTTATATATGTAGTTACAGTGTAGTTGATTTGTAATTTGTAAAGTAAATTCTAGTTATGCTTTTAGTACTATAACTTGTAGTTAGAATGTAGTTTCATATAGTCTGTCACAATGTAGTAGATCTGTGTTCTGCAATTTTATAGTGTTATTTGGATCTGTCATTAAAAGTCAGAGTATATATGTAGTTATAGTGTAGTTGATTTGTAATTTGTAAAGTAAATTGTAGTTATGCTTTTAAAACTATATTTGTAGTTAGAATGTAGTTTCATATAGTCTGTCACAATGTAGTAGATCTGTGTTCTGCAATTTTATAGTGTTATTTGGAACCCTGATTAAAAGTCAGGGTATATATCTAGTTACAGTGTAGTTGATTTGTAATTTGTAAAGTAAATTGTAGTTATACTTTTTGTAAAATAACTTGTAGTTAGAATGTAGTTTAAAGGTAGTTTGTAGGTTAAAATTGTAGTTTTATGATATGTTACATTGTATCTTGTAATGCTGAAATCTAGCGTCATTCTAACCACAATTAATATACCTTTTTTGCAGAATGGACCTTACTATGCTCAACATAATGTTGATTATGGTGTGATCAGATTCCACAGCTTGTGCGATCCAACGATACCTAGCCAGATAAAGGCTTTACTATCCCCAAACCAATTACGTGTTTTCAAGAAAACATGTTTTGGTTATTTATTAGATATGTCCCCAATCTGCATGCAGAACTAGTCAATTCATCTTCTAATGAAGTATGAGTTATCAAAGTCTACTGACAACTACTTTTCTGTTCTTTTAAATGGACAAAAATTGATTTTCCTTGAGAGATTTTTGTTTGATTACTGGTTTTAATTGTGTCAATAGTTTATCGGACTATGGTTACAATTCTAACTATGTTAGCCATTTAGTGACTAAATATTTCCCTAACAAAGCTAGGGTCGAGAAATGGCTTTTGAGAAATGTAGTGACATCCAAATCATGGACAAATAATTTGGATGCTATATAGTTGTGTATCATGTATATGTTGGAATTCTTTGTTTGTCCTTCTGATAAGGACAATGTTAGTTTGATAGACAAGTTTACGTTCTTTCTTTCTTTTAGAGAGTGGTAATTTTGAGTCGTACCCATGGAGTACAAAATCATTCAAGCATGTTGTTGAATCTGTCAGACATCGTCTCAATCCCAACGTCCATTCTTATCTTATACGGGGACGCTCATTAGCCTTACAAGTGTGGCTATACGAGTGTTGTTCTTCTGTCAGCACCGAGCTAGCTACACGGTGCTCTGACTCGATACCTCGTATTTTAAGATGGTCATCTACAAAGGGACAGATTTGGTTAACTGTCCTTGAAGACAAAATCATCAAGCCTGAGTGGCTCAAGGTATTTTTTTCAACCTTTGTATAATTCTTCAATTACTATTATAATAACTACATTATATCTACAATTTTTTTTTTAATTGACTTAACAGTCATTTCCATCATTCAGTTCTCAAACATGGTTGCATCTGGGGAAGAGATTGGAGCGCTTAATCTCCCAGAAAAGATTAAATATGAAGATGAAGAGGTTGGTCAACCATCAAAAGTCCCAACTGCTGCTTCTCCGACAGTTGAACCTGAAGAGGCTATTTCTCCAAATTACATGGAATTTGTTAGTAGCCAGATCAGGAAGTTGGAACAGAAGCTTGAGTAGGTACCATGAGAAAATACAGTTCTGTAGTCATTATTTAGTACCACTTGCCTTCATTCCTGCTACTTTGTAGTTTCTTTTTATTTAAGTGTAACTAATTGAATATTCTTACCAACTAATAGACATAATTAATTTTTAGGTTGATGGAAAGTTAGATCAGTTAAAGAAGGATGTTTTTGATGAACTCTCAAAACTTCGAGAGTTCATAGATGAATCTTTGAAAAGTGTAATGAATGCTGTCAACAGGAGAAATGAATTGGATGAGTCAAAGGTAAGAATTTACATATAATTTATTCTAACACTATAT
Organism: Nicotiana benthamiana; assembly: GCA_034376525.1. Classification (NCBI taxonomy): domain Eukaryota; kingdom Viridiplantae; phylum Streptophyta; class Magnoliopsida; order Solanales; family Solanaceae; genus Nicotiana; species Nicotiana benthamiana. The sequence goes on along the minus strand of CM067341.1, from coordinate 17,745,535 downwards.
AATAGTTATGACAATAAAAGCATTTTCAAACATTCCTCAGAAAATGTAGTTTGCTGCTAGTTCAACAAAATATAACAAACAAAATCAAGCAGACAAAAACAAACATTTTCAGTTCAATGTTGGTGCTCAACTCCGTGCAAGCACCAGTAAAACAGGTAACTACATAATTCCTACATACATATATACAAACTTTACAGAATTGCTAATAAATAATTAACTTTCCTTTTCAGCTCCCACTTCTCCTCAACATGCTGAACAAGTTGATTTATATGATGACTCCCAACAAGCAGCTGAGGCAGCAAAAGAAGGTATTGTTTAATAATGTAGTTTTTAACATAAAATAGTTGATTATACACTGTTATAATGCTTTTGAGTATTGCATTATTTTTGTAGCAGATGTTGAAGACAACATTCCACAGTCACCAATTCATGGTGTAACTGTGACTGAAGTTGTCCATGAATGCCTTGAAAAAGAAGAGGAGATTGGAGTTATGCGTGGAGGAGTTGAAAAGAAAGGCGTTACATTGGATGATTTTGAACTTCCAGAAAACCTATCAGAGATGGTCATGTATGGTGAGCCCATACAAGTTGATTCAACCCCTGTTCATCAAGGAAGAACAAGGTTACCAGGAAAACATGCACGATCACCATTCACTCCACTCTACAGTACTGAAGGCAGTACGTCTATTGGGCAAAAATTTTTTTACCTAAAGCACCCATTCACAAGTCTCATTGGTGAAGATGTTGATCCTGAACTAATAGATAGGTTTACAACCTGGTTATACCATCGAACTGACAAAGCATCTAGGAGGTATGGTGCTTAAATATATTATGTCTGTATATACTTGTTTTCTATATCTTTGAACATTCTTAGACTTTAAAGTTGTAAATGTTTCTGATTTTTGTTTTTGTTTGTTTAATTCTATTATTATTACCGGAGGAAAGACTTCTATTCAAAGAAGGATAACCATCTCAATCCTTGGTTGGATTTGGGTTGCGAAAAAATTGATAAGAAGGACTGGTTCTACGCCCTTGCTCAGCCCGGACAAGTAATCAATAGTACAGTAAGTATATGGTTTATAATTGCAGTTTTGTCTTTATCTATTATGTTTAAATGTAATTAATTGCTTAGGCTTCATGAATAGGAACCGCAGGCATTTTGCCTCCATATATCTCTGGTAGCTGGCTCACTGTTATTGTCAAGCAAGCTAATTTGTCTAATTGTAGTTAATATGTAGTTATTCAAAAAAATACATTATTCAGACATATTTATTAAACACTACATTTAACTACAACTGACTACATTTAAACTACAAATTGCATATAACTACAAACTTGAACTACATATAACTAAAATTCCATATAACTACATTTGGATATAAGTAAATTGAAATACAGTTTAACTACAAATGTAGTTAATATGTACTTATTTTGTAGATGTTATTTGTCTACACTACAACTTATTATCTCTAGTAGCTGGCTCACTGTTATTGTCAAGCAAGCTGATTTGTGTAATTGTAGTTAATATGTAGTTATTCAAAAAAATACATTATTCAGACATATTTATTAAACACTACATTAAACTACAACTGACTATAACTACAAACTTGAACTACATATAACTAAAACTCCATATAACTACATTTGGATATAAGTAAACTGAAATACAGTTTAACTACAAATGTAGTTAATATGTAGTTATTTTGTAGATGTTATTTGTCTACACTACAACTTATTATCTCTGGTAGCTGGCTCACTGTTATTGTCAAGCAAGCCGATTTGTCTAATTGTAGTTAATATGTAGTTATTCAAAAAAATACATTATTCAGACATATTTATTAAACACTACATTTTAACTACAACTGAGTACATTTAAACTACAAATTGCATATAACTACAAACTTGAACTACATATAACTAAAATTCCATATAACTACATTTGGATATAAGTAAATTGAAATACAGTTTAACTACAAATGTAGTTAATATGTAGTTATTTTATAGATGTTATTTGTCTACATTACAACTTATTATAAATTGTACTTTTACTTTTTTCAGCACATTGATGTTATAATGTACTATTTGAGAAAAAAGGGGAAATATGGCCCCAACATCAAAAGTAGATTTACAACAACCGATTGCTTGTTCAAGACAAAAATTGAAAGAATCTACGAGAAGTTCACTACTGCTCCAATGGATCAAAGGAATTCTGTTGTTAAAGCCGAGGATGATATTGGAATATATTATGGGCTATAGAATTCTTGCTAATGTAGCATGGGATCTTGTGGACTATGTGGTAATGCCTGTTAACCTTGTAGAGAACTTTCATTGGTTGTTGTTAGTGTTTGACATAAAGGACCGGCAACTTTATGTTTATGATTCATTGGTGAGGGAAAAGCGTAACCAAACTGTTCAAACCTTGGTTGACAAATTTTCAGTCATTATTCCTCTTTATTTGTCATGCACTGGTTTCTATGGTAAACGCAAAGACATTGACTTCAAGACTACAAAGTCATACATAGAGAAACCAGTTACGGACCCTCTTGACATACAATGGATGGTTGCTGAGATTCCACAACAAAAGGAAGGCTCACTGTAAAAAACTAATCTCCCTTTCTATATGTTTAATTAATTTTTTTTTATGGTTTGGTATATAATGAAAAATTCTCATATTCTGTAGGGATTGTGGTGTATTTGTGGCTGCTTTTGCGGAGTATATTAGCAATGGTGATTTGTCTATCCCAAAGGAAGATCTTACTGATATTGAAAAACACCGTAGACGCTATGGAGCTCTGTTGTGGGACTACGCCACAAAGAAGCTAACAGATGGTTCAATCAGTGAGAGTGAGGTTACTGGCAGGCTTGCAAGGAGGAAGGGTGTACCGGCAAAGAATGAGAGGACTAAAGTTCAACGAAAGAAGAAGTAGACTATACTGTTCATATTTGGTAGTTGGATTGGAAAACAATGTAATCATTTGGTCATTTTGGTTGTAATGAACAATTTTTCATGAATACATTATACACGAGTATTCGAGCTATCTAATAGCATATTTGCCGCAACAGCTTTGTCTTCTACTCGAGTATTCTAGCTATCTAATATCTAATAGCATATACAATTTTTATTATCTTATACATTAATGTTGGAGTTACTTTTATATAATACCTTCAGTTGCCATTTTATATAACTGTCAGCTCTTATATAATTGTGGGAATAAATTATTTATCTACAATGACTACAATTAACTACAATTGCATATAACAACAAATACACAACTACATATAACTACAATTGCATATAACTACAAATTGGAATGACAATGCTACAAACTACTGTTGCAGTAAATTTGCGCTGTATGAATGTTTCGTCCATTCGGCAGCTGTTGTGTTTTCGGCTAAAACATCTTATCTTGAACAACGAAGAATCATCAATTGACGTTGCCTAAAAATGCCATTTGCAGTTTTCAGCTACACATACAAGCCAGTAGATACAAAAATATACATTATTTAGACATATTTATTAAATACTACAATTAACTACAACTGACTACAATTAAACTACAAAGTTCATATAACTACAAAAATTGAACTACATATAACTAAAATTCAATATAACTACATTTGCATATAACTAAATTGAAATACAGTTTAACTACAAATTCACATTAGGTGATTCCGAGTAATACATTTAGAACACACTTACAGTACATTATAACTAATCTGCCAACAGTTTACATTACTCAAATATATGATTATACTTCTTTATTATCGTCAAAACGTAGAACAGTTACACAATAAATTCCGATAATTTGGGATCACTAACATGTATTTTGAATAACTATTCTAGCTACATTATATTCATTTCTTTTTCGGCGCATTCTTGCAAGTTCTTTTGTTATGCCCTTCACCTCCACAATTGCCACATGACACCTTGTACTTCTTTGAGTTTATTTCATCAAATGTTTTTTATCTTTCCTTGTGAGGTCTACCTGGCTGCCTTTTATCTCCAGCCGGTGGCTTTACTACATCATCCAAAATATGTTGTGGAACATCCCATTTGGCTTCATCAGGAAGAGGATTAACTGGCAATTCATATGTAATAAGAAGGCTCTTCGTTGTGTAGTACGGAGAGAAATAGTTGTCCGGCCTTTCATTCCTATGCCTTAATGTTGCCAAAGCATGGGCACATGGAAGTTCATAAAGTTGGAATTGTCCACAGCTACATTTCTTGTTTTCTAAACATACAATGTACCGCTTCACACCATCTAACACAGTATGTATATGATCTGTTGAAGCCCTCACCTACAATTCAAGACCAAACAGAAAATAATAATAAACCAATCAGTTAACTATGTTGGGAAAAATCAGTTAACTAGAAATCAGCTACAAACAAACTTTATATAAACGTTAACTACATTTACCCACATTTGACTACATTTTAACTACAAACTGGAAACACTGCAGCAGCTACTACTATTTTTGTTTTTTGTCCTGCACCAAACAAGAATATATTACCTTTAGTTTCTGGGATAATGTATTGTTATCTTCCAATTCTTTGTTGAATTTGTGCCCAAGTAATGTGAAAGTACCATTTGCCTTCAATAACTTATCTTTTGTCCAACGTTCTAGAATAGTCCTCATATACTCAAATAGATCAAATATTGGCAGCTCTCTTGCCTCTTTTGTTACGACGTTCAACGACTCTGCAATTTTTGACGTCATAGTAAAAGTTCTATTCACCGTTGCATGTACTATTGACCATCTATGATAGCCAATATCATATAGGTAAGACGATACACGTGGGTCTACCTCTTCAATCTTCATCATCCTTTCATTGAATTCATCCAGAGTATATGACCGTGCTGTAGCAAAGTACAATTCATGTAATTGTAGATGTGTCTTCTTGAATTTTGACATTATATTTGTCCATATATGCCACATGCAAAAGTAGTGTGCCATGCCCGGATAGACAACTAATGTTGCCTTCGATATACTCTCATGTCTATCTGAGACAACACACATAGAAGGTATTTCACCATATGCCTCCTTGAATGGTTCAAAGAACCACCTCCAAGACGCGTCGTTTACAGAATTAACAACAGCATATGCCAAGGGCAAAATAGAACCTACAATTTGTAGTCATAAAATAAGATTAACTATTAAATACAAATATATATGGAGAATTTAGGCAATTTAACTACATTGATTTATATAAATACTACCTAACTACAATATAACTACAATTTTCCTACATTATTTAAATTGTCTACAAAATAAATACAAAATTATTACATCTAGTACCTGCTGCATCCATGGTGCTTGCTGTCAGCATAATACCCCTATTTGCTGATTTTCAGAATGTCCCATCAACCACTACTACCGCCTACAATGTTGCCAACCATTTATTGATGTACAAAGAGCAACAAATGCATACAAGAAGCAATCATTTGTTGCCTTCTTCAATTTAACAACAGAACCGGGATAATTCTTCTCAAGAATATAAAAATATTTTGGTAATTTGTTGTACGAGTCACACGGATTCCCTCTCAAAAACTGTAATGCTTTTTCCTTTGCTCTCCATGCTTGCATGTAGCTTAGGTTCACTCCATGTTCGGATAACATGTCAGTTTGTATGTCCTTTGGCGTGTAAACAGTCTTAGGATCATAAAACTTTGGAACGACAATGCTACCAACTACTGTTGCAGTACATTTGCGCTTTATGAATGTTTCGTCCATTCGGCAGCATGTGTGTTGTCGGCTAAAACTTCTTATCTTGAACAATGAAGAATCATGAATAGACATTGCCTTGAAATGCCATTTACAGTTCTCAGCTACACATACAAGCCAATAGCTACAAAAAAATCCAATTTTCAGACATACTTATTAAACACTACAGTTAACTACAAACTGACTACAAGCAACTATAAACTGACTACAATTAACTACAAACTGACTACAATTAACTACAAATTGACTACAATTAACTACAATATGACTACAAGCAACTACAAACTGACTACAATTAACTACAAATTGACTACAAGTAACTACAAACTGACTACAATTAATTACAACCTGACTACAAGCAACTACAAACTGACTACAATAAACTACAACCTGACTACAAGTAACTACAAACTGACTACAATTAAATACAACTGACTACAATTTAACTACAATTTAAATAAACAAACCTAGCTTCAATAATACAGTAATTTTTCAAATCAATAACTAACTACATACCTTCTATTACTTGATCTTTTCACTCTGAACTGGAACTTGTGCAAAACTACATAATTCTTCATTGCAACAACTATCGTCTTCTTGTCCTGGTACACTTGTCCTTCTTCAATACAAGTTTGTGTAGATTCAGTTATTATTTCACTTTGATATTCCTCAATAGCTGGTGAGGATGGAATTTCTATTAACCTTAGTGATCCTGAAGAACCTGCAGACAATACACTCACAAATGTAGTAACTATGTAGGTAAATTTGAAAGCAACATCGCTGTGTCATTTCCAGCACTATATCATCATTGTAGTTTCATTGTAGATAAATGTCGTCAAATTGTAGTTGATTAGAGAACACAAAAATCTCAGCATTTTTGAATCAAACATACCTGTACTGATGCATTCATTGGCGATTGCCAATTCTATATTGAAATCTCTTACGCTAATACATAAGGGATACGAACCTAAGTTTTTATTCTCTTTTTTCGTTTCCATATATACACGAACACCCATATCATTCTTAATCTGCAATGAAGGACAATTATCATTCACAATGTATTTTATTTCTACAATTTATCCGATGTATCAATCGATAATTGTTCTGCAATTGTAGACTGGAGAATTCCGTAGCTTGCATTATCATCTACCAAAATGGCATCAACTTCAAAATCTCGGAATCTGCCATAGTTATCCCAATAACCATTAGATTTCAGCATTATCGGAATTTTTGACATTGTAGAATCTCGGTACTGATTGACTATCACGCTGTAAATTCTAATTTTCGGTATTTGATGTAGAAGAATGAGGGATTTCAAAACTGAAATCTGGAAGAACTACAATTTGATTGACTATCACGCTGTAAATTCTAATTTTCGGTATTTGATGTAGAAGAATGAGAGATTTTCGAAACTGAAATCTGGAAGAACTACAATTTGATTGACTATCACGCTGTAAATTCTGATTTTCGGTATTTGATGTAGAAGAATGAGAGATTTTCGAAACTGATGGCTAGGTATGAGAGATTAACGCTGAGAGATTCACGCTGAGTTAGATCTTTTAACATTTTAAAAAGATCATTTAATTGGGACAGAATCAAATATTAATTGGGAAGCTTAAAATCTGGCGCTATTTTAGGCTATAAAATCAGCCAGATATGGTTTGGTACAATTTTTGTAGCGAAAACATGGAATATGCGGGTAATAACCAAACAAGGCACAATAATGATAATAAGGTTTGCTATATCGCATATTTAGGTAAAAATCCCTTTTATATATCGTTCCATGCAAATAATATCAGAGTTCTGAATTATGGCCTAAAAGTTCAAAAATGTCACACTTGAAATTTCAGTCTATATTTTCCTTATGTTAAAGTTGGGATGAAGTCTACGTACACTTTATCCTCTTTAGATTCCACTAGTGAAATTATACTATATTGTTATTGGTGTTATTAGTGTATAATCAAAATAATTAAGGGAATCAAATTCAAAGTTTTATACATATATAAAAAATTAAATCTTATCGTGTTTACGTAGTGTAAGTTTCCAACGAATTCAATTCTTACTCATTGCATGCAACTCTGTACAATATGCATGTCCAACTTGTTTGCTTAAGTAGCTAAGGATTTCCCAATCGAATATAGAGACTTGCAATAATTTGATGTGATTATAAAAAAGATTTCTTGCACGTTAATGATCAATTTCATAAAGTTTCTAAAATCAACCTTAATTTGTAAAGGGCGATTAAGTTAATTCTATCATTTGTAAAGGATTATAATTGAAGAATTTTAACTAGATGGAACTCAATTAAAACTCTATGGTTTTCCTACAACATTAAGCATCGCAAGGGTTTTAGGAGGGGTTTTCAGGATTGCGGCTTTTAACGGTTGTTTCTTTCCCATGTTTACCCGCCGTCTAATTCCTCCTAAAACCCTCTACACAGTCTCCTTACACCGGCAGTTTAACGCTCAGAATATCCGTTTAATTCACAATGCACACCAAATGTTTGATAAAAGTATTAAACCAGCACTTGTTTCCATTCACCAATCCACGCTCAATGGGATACACCAAAACCGTAAAATTGAAGCTCTTAAGCTATTCAAGAATCAGCTCGAAATGGGTATCGCAGAAATCGATGAAGTTGCAATAGCCTTAGCTCTAAAGGGTTGTCATGAACATGTAAATTTTGGGTCTCAAATTCACAGCTTGGCCATTACCAGTGGGTTCATTTCATTTACTACAGTCCCAAATTCATTAATGAGCATGTACTGTAAAAATGGGCATTTTAATAAAGCGTTGTGTATGTTTAACAGCCTTGATTTTCCTGATAGAGTTTCTTATAATACCCTGCTTTCGGGTTTTGAAAATGGTAAAGAGGCATTGAGTTTTGCTCTTTGGATGCATTCCATTGGGTTTATGTTTGATGCTGTGAGTTATACTACTGCTCTTAGTCATTGCACGAATGAAGAGGAATTTCACTTTGGTATCCAATTGCATTCTCTTGTTCTGAAGTTCGGATTGGAGAATGACATTTTCGTTGGGAATGCACTTGTGACTATGTACGCGAAGTGGGGTAGTAATATGGCGGAAGCTGAAAGAGTGTTTTATGACATGTTGCATAAAGATTTGGTTTCGTGGAACGCATTGCTCTCGGGCTATGCACAGGAAGGGAGTTACTCGTGCCGAGCCACTTTGGGGTTTAGGGAAATGATGAAGGCAGGAGTGAAACCTGATCATGTGTCGTTCACCAGTGCAGTATCTGCTTGTAGACAGGAAAGATCTTTGGATCTTGCGAAGCAGATACATGGTTTGGTTATTAAGATGGCATATGGTACTCACGTTTCGGTGTGTAATGTTTTGATATCATTGTACTATAAGTGTGATGTCACCGAAGATGCAAATAATGTTTTCCAAAGTATGACCGAACGTAACGTAGTGTCTTGGACGACAATGCTTTCTATGAATGATGAAAATGCTGTATCTGTTTTTAACGGGATGCGGAGAGATGGGGTTTACCCTAATCATGTTACTTTTGTTGGATTAATTCATTCTATAACTGTCAAGAGTTCGTTACCAGAGGGGCAAATGATTCACGGATTTTGTTTAAAAACGAACTTCTTCTCCGAACTAAATGTTGCTAATAGCTTCATTAGCATGTATGCTAAGTTTGAATTAATGGAAGACGTGTTTCGGGTTTTTGAAGAGCTCGACCAGAGAGATCTCATATCGTGGAACGCGTTGATTTCTGCATATGCTCAAAATGGAATGTCTCGAGAAGCTTTAGAAACATTCTTGTCAGCATCAATGGAGTTGCCACCTAATGAATATACATTTGGCAGTGTCTTGAGCGCGATCGCCTCATCTGAGTGCATTTCTTTAAAGCATGGCCAGCGATGCCATGCTTGTTTGATTAAGCAGGGTTTCAACAGGAATCCAATTGTTTCAGGTGCTCTTCTTGACATGTATGCTAAACGCGGGAGTATCGCTGAATCTCGAGGAGTTTTCTATGAGATAGCTGACAGGAGCCAAGTTTCGTGGACTGCTATTATTTCTGCTCATTCGAGGCATGGAGATTATGAATCAGTAATGGCTTTGTTTAAGGAGATGAAGAACAAAGGCGTGAGTCCTGACTCAATAACTTTTCTTTCCATACTAACAGCATGTGGTCGAAAAGGGATGGTTGATATGGGAGTCGATATTTTCAATTCCATGGTTAGAGATTACTCCATTGAACCATCTTCAGAGCACTATTCTTGTATGGTGGATATGTTTGGTCGGGCGGGGAGGTTAAAGGAGGCTGAAATATTTTTGGCTCAGATTCCAGGAGGACCTGGATTGTCTGTGTTGCAGAGCCTACTTGGTGCATGTAGGATTTATGGAAATGTGGAGATGGCAACAAAAGTAGCCAATACTTTGATTGCATTAGAACCAGAGCAGTCAGGTTCATATGTCTTGATGTCGAATTTGTTTGCAGAGAAGGGGCAATGGGAAAAGGTTGCAAACATCAGAAAAGGAATGAGAGACAAGGGAGTGAGGAAAGAGATAGGATTCAGCTGGGTAGATGTAATAGGTAGTATTGATTGTTCTTTAAATTTGCATGGATTTTCATCAGATGACAAGTCTCACCCCCTGACCGAGGAGATATATAGGATGGCAGAATGGATAGGTTCAGAGCTGAAGTATTTGGAGCACGAAGAAGAAGAGAGCAAGTATGTGGCATTAGTGTGTATAACATGAGTTCCTTAAAACTTGCTGGAACCTATTAAGCTGCTGCAATTGAGAACCGTGCTGATTTTCTTGGTCACATTGTGGTTGATGTTGGTGCTCGTAGTTGCATTTTGTCATTATTTGCGGCTCAGGTGATCTACTTGGAGCAATGCATTTTGTGCTTTGCGGTGAACGATATCAACATCTGCGATATACTCTATCTTTTCTTTTTCCCACCTATCTTTCAAACCAAAAAACCCTCTCTGGCCGGTACAAAGCACGTTTATGCCATATAGGCTTCTGAAATGGCTGAATATGCCAGGAAACTTATTGCTGGAAATCCATCACTGAGTAAAAAGTTACTGTAAGTGTTCTTTTTTACTTGTTTAAGCTAACCCCAACTAGTATGCGATTGAGGTGTTGTTGATTGATTGATTGATTGTTCTTTTGCCTTATTTGGGTGTCTTTTCCATTGCTATTCTACATATTCATATAGTATCTTGGTTTAGCAACTTATTCTTTTTTGTACGTCTTCTATTCATGGCGTCTAGGTAGTTAAAAGAAAAGGTTGGGGAGGTAGAATTACCTGAGAAAGCTGATATTTGATCTCTGAGTCAATGGGTAAGCTTATCTAGTTAGTCTTGTTCTTAATATTTTATAGATCGATCATGTTAACTTCCTAGATAGAGCATTGTGTTGGTATACTTTGGTCATGCTGCAAGCTTGTTAAAGTTACTCTCTTGGAGTGACGACTAAAGTTCTTTGTGAAACTTATCTACAGCTATGTGAGTGATGCAGTGCTCATACCTTACAGGTACTTGATTAGTGAAAGAAAGAATGCTGGAGTCTTATGGGGGGCTTTGGTCCAGTTTTAAGAGCATAGCACGTACATGTGTGGGTTAGGCGCACGTCACAGGTTCGAACCCTTCTGCATACAAAAGACCGGTATTTAAGTGGAGTAGTATAGAAGGGTGGGCTCATTATTGGCCGAGTTCTGAACCATGCACCATTGACCCGCAGGATTTCTCAAGAATTCTGGAATCTTATATGATTGCAAGACCAATTTTTTGTTCAAAATCTTTAATTTTCTTGTATACAGGGTTTTCCATCAGTAATAAAAATTGTTTACGTTATAATTTAGGCTTCCTACACTAATCAATATGGATCCCAAGGGCGCACCTACAGAGGTCTATATGGTTGGCGGCTAGAGGAGCGATTTTGACTGCTAAAAATTTGAGTTAGAGGAGGGTCTCGTATGTTAGTTGGTGTTTCACGTGCACGAATTTGAGAGGATGTGGATCACCTTCTATTGTGAGATGGCATTCTGATTATGGTGGGAGATTTTGAGATGGTTTGGGTTTAGTGTGGACCATGCTGAGTATAATGAAGGATGCTCAATTCAGCTACGCATTTAGAAGACGGAAGAGAACAGAAGAGAAGACATAGTGTGTAGGATATTTCTCCGTTGGCTTTAATGTGAGTTATGCGGAGTAGAGAAATTAGAGAGCGTTTGAGGGAGTGAGTTTGATTTTGTACATTTGAAGAACATTTCTATCTTTGATATCTTTTTGGTACACCCGTAAGGTTCCTAATTAAATTGAAGAATGGGTGTCTTCCGAAGAGAACCATTTATTATTGTAGGTTCTCTACATTTTGGTATATTTCTTTTATAGAGGAGTTTATATTAGGAAATATTGTAAATATCTTTTGTGTATTTTTTTATTATTAGTAGAATATTCTCTCATTAATTGTACAATCCTATAGTTGGTAGGTTTTGATTTTCCTTCATTATTGTACAATCCTATAGTTGGTAGGTTTTGATTTCCCTATACTCTATATATACCTTTGTAAGCAATATATTTTAATGAGAAGCCTCAAACCAATTAACTTCTCCCAAAACTCTCTACATGGTATCAAAGCGCCAGTGACTTTCTACCAATAATAAAAAGATACACAAAAGATATTTACAATATTTCCTAATAGTTTATCCCCCATTATTAATGAATTTCTTCCTTGTTCAAGAAAAGTTCTCATTATTCAGCATTTGCTAATGTTTTGTTTCCATAGTGTACAATATAAGGTCCTCAATTTCTGCAGGCAGCTTAAGTTTTTTCGCCAAAAACTTCATTCTAAGATGTATTCAAGAGAATCATGAAAGGATTTTTTGATTGGTATAGATTCTTGTTTTTTCTTCTCCTTTTTGTAATGCAATAGTTCTCTTTTCGATTTCAAGCAGAGTCGAATCCTTGCGTTTAAAATATACTAGGTAATTCATCGCATCAACCTAAGCTTTTATACCAGAATTATCTAGTAGCTATACTAGTGGTATAACAGATATCCGATTGAATGGTTGAGGTGCATGCAACTCGGTCTAAACACTATCGTCATAAAAAACTTTTCCAGTTTCGTCTATATCTACTACCTCTCGCTAGTAAAAGTACCGACTAATTCTCCCCATAAAAATTTAGGCGAATGAAAAGAAATCATAAATATTTTTTTAACGCACTTGCGCACATCCTTTTAGAATTTAAAAAAAAAACAATAATAGAAGGGAAACGAAGTGAATGAACTTCATTCAAAGGAGAAACCAACTAGGAATATCATTACTTGGCTTTAGTTTGCGTACCTTAATCCTCATAATTCACTTTGTTAGTGATACAATCAAGGGGTCATTATCACTGGGATTAGAGAATGTAAGGGATAAGACAATTCCCCTCCGTCGTGTTAATTATGTTTAATATATCAAGGGAATTGATCCTTCATTCCTAGATGTATATTACTTTATTCTCAGTATATGAATGTAATTGGTCTAATCCATCAAATTAACTTTTTAAATTTTGATTTTGGGGGAACAATAGTAAACAAACCAAACCAATATCTCTTTTAGCTTTTAACCTTAGCTTATTCTCTTTTATAGCCAAACATATACTAGTGATATTGTTTGTTTTGGGTTTAGGTTTATACAATTTTAAAATGTAAAAATAGCACGGCATAGCCAGTTTTTGGATTGATCATTCAAAAATAGCCAGCATTTACCAAGTCAACAAAAAATAGCCACTATTTTCCTCCAACAGAGACCGATCCAGCAAAATATACTGGAGTTTGGTGCACTTGTATATGAACTCCAGCATATTATGCTGGGCCGGTTGTCACGACCCCAGTCGCCCTCCGTGAACTGTCGTGATGGCACCTAGTCTCTTCGACTAGGTAAGCCTAAAAATGTGAAAAATAAATAAAACTTGCGGAAGAAATAATTTAAAACCAATTAACATAATGAAACAGTATTTAAGATATCGCCCGGCATAAACAATACAACTTCTCGAACTAACAACATTTCCCAAAATACGAAAACCCATGAATCACAAGCTAAAAAATACTACATAGCTTTAACTCCGGAATGTCTAACAAGAATAAGAAAATTCAAAAGGGCTAAATATTAAATGCAGGAATAGAAAGAGACTTCTCGGTCTGCGGGCGCGGAAGATTTACCTCGAAGTCGCTAGGGCAGTCGCCTCGTCTCAGGGGTGATAAGACTGAGTTACAGTACCTGGATCTGCACATGAAAAGCATACGCAAAAAAGGCATGAGTACACCACATCGGTACTCAGTAATGTGCCAAGCCTAACCTCAATTGAGTAGTGATGAGGAAGGTCAGGGCCCTACTGAGCTCAAAAGAAATTCGAGGTAAATCAATATAGAATAAGACAATATAACTGAGTGCAACAGTAAGAAGTAACCAAAATAGAAGAACAACAATACCTAGAACAACGACAAATAATAACAGAAAGGAAATACAATTCAATGTAGAGATAAAAATCGGGGATCTACCAGGATCCCGTCCTGTAGCCCCAAATGTAAATACCCAGTGGATCTCCTGGGTGTCATCCCGTAGTCCAACTCATAATGCGCGGGGATCTACTGGAATCCCGATTCGTAATCCCAAATATAAATACCTAGCACTGGGGGAATCTACCAGATGCATTCCCGTAATTCAATATAATGTACAGGGGATCTATCAAAATACCATATTTGTAGTCCCGAATAAATAAACAAGGGGATATACCGGAATGTCATATTCGTAGTCCCAAATAAACAAACAGGGGGGGAAGGGGATCTACTGAAATACCACATCCGTAGTTCTAAATAACCATACAACAATAAAAGAATACATAATTAAATTCAAATTCCATATCAAGGTAAACCAGGTATTTCTAGCCTAGCATGTCGCACATAGTCCAAAAAAGGCATTTTGAGGAAGTTCAATCAAGTCAATTAGACATACTTCTCTAGACTAACAACAAGCTTAAATTCCAAGTAGTGTAAACAAGAAAGGAAAATACAATTAAAGCTATTATAATGAAAATAGGATTTTAAACAATTAGCACAAGTACGCGCTTGTTACCTCACGTACAAGGTATTTCAATAAGCACAATACTAATCCTAAGGGGAGAGTCCCCCGCGCAAAGTTAGACAAGTCACTTACCTCGAACCGGCTCAATAATTTACCTGAAACTACGTTTTTGCCATGAGTATTCGACTCCAAATGGACCAAGTCTATTCAATTCAATTGCATAATGTAAATAACACTTCAAGTAACTGGTTCTATAATTAAATTCTAAGCAAATACACGAAATTAGGTAAAATAACCAAAATACCCCATCGTCTTGGAATCGAGTAAAATTTACAAATCTAGAATCCTCACACTCTCACAAGTTCATTTACATTTTTATAATTAAATTATCCAAATCCAGTAACATTTCGACCCTTAAATCCTCTAATCTATCTGGGAGGGTTTTCTGAACTTTTCCAACTAAATTCATAGATTTAATGCCAAGACTTGAAACACATTCGAGTAATCTAACCAAAATTAAGTTAAGAATACTTACCTCGTTGTTCTCTCTGAAAATCTCATGAAAATCGCCTCTCTCTGAGCTCCAAATTGTCAAAAATGGAAAATGGGACATTTTCAAAACTTAACATTCTGTCCAAGCCTTTTCTTCTTCGCGACCGCGATCAGTGTCTCGCGTTCGCGAAGCACAAAATTTATGCTGCCCATATTTGCTCATCGCAGACGGTCGAGCAATGAAAAAAGACTTTTTTAGGAAGAAAAACCTTCTCTGCCCCGATTCCCTCGACCTAGAAATATAGAAAAAGAGAAGAAGAAAGCGAAGGGCTACTCGCGAACGCGATGCTTTACCAGACTTGGCCTTCGCAAACGTAATATCTCTTCCGCGAATGTGAAGCTTTGCACCCCGACCCTTTGTGAACACGTTCCCTCTTTCGCGAACACGAAGAGCAAAATGTGCAAGTCCATAATTTCCTCTACGCGAGCGCGAAGAAGGGAACCAGACAGTGCAGCAGAAAGTTTGCAGCAGCTGCACAAGTTTAAATTTTTGATCTGTTAACCATTCGAAACTCACCCGAGGCCCCCGAGACCTCAAGCAAGCATGCCAACCAATCCTAAAACATCATTCAAATTTGTCCCCACCTTCGGAATGCTCAAAACAACATCAAAACACCAATTTTTCATCGAATTCAAGCCTAAATTTTTTGAAAACTCTAAAACACGCTTTCGATCAAAAAGTCTATCAAACCTTGTCCGAATGACCTGAAAATTTTGCACACACGTCACATTTAACACTATGGAGCTACTTCAACTTTCGGAATTCAATTCTGACCCTCGGATCAAAATCTCACTATCCAACCGGAATTTTCAAAAATTCAACTTTCGACATTTCAAGCCTAAATTAGCTACGACTCTTCAAAACAAAATCCAAACACGCCCCTAAGCCCGAAATTATCCAACGGAGCTAACAGAACTATCAGATTTCTTTCCGAGACCTTCTTCAGACTGTTCCGACTATGGTCAACTTTCTAACATTTAAACTCTCATTTAGGTAAATCAAAATAGCATAAATAAATATGGGGAAAGCCGTTAATTGGGGATCAGGGCTTAATTCTTAAGACGACTGGCCGGATCGTCACACCGGTATACTTTGCTGGCTCTAGTATAATATACTGGAGACTGGAGCACCGGTGCTCTAAGCTCCATTATATTATGCTGGATCGATATACTTGTTGGAACTCCAATATATTATGCTGGAGTTCTAGTGTACTTATGCTGGAACTCCATCATATTATGCTGGAGTTCCAGCATACTTATCCTGGAACTTTAGTATAATATTTTGGAGGTCAAGTACACTTATGCTGGAACTCCAGCATAATATACTAGCGTATTTTCTGGGTTTTGAGCAGTGTTTTCGCTCAGATTTATCTGTACATGAAAAGTAGTTAAATTGTAATTACATTTGAAACTAAACTATTTTTGAATGACCAGTTGTAAATCTGGCTATTTTTGAATTTCAAAAATATCACGGTCTAGCTAGTTTTCGGACTGATTATTCAAAAATAGTCAGTGTTTACCAAGTCAATGAAAAATAACCATTATTTTGCAGAGACCGGTTCAACATAATATACTGGAGTTCGGTGTATCTGTATATAAACTCCAGCAGATTATGCTAGAACTCCAACACACTGAAAGTTCCAGCATAATATACTGGAGTTTCGAGCACTTGTGTATGAACTTCCAGCATATTGTAGTGTATTTATGCTGAAACTCCATCATATTATGTTGGAGTTCCCGCATGCTTAGACCACTTGTAAATCTAGCTATTTTCTAATTTCTCCTTTTTTCCCGTATTTTCCCTGAAGTATGCCCATCATCGTTTAACGTGTCACACAAAGTGGCTTTGATACCATATGTAACAGTCCACCCTATTAGTGATATTGTCTGCTTTGGACCTAGGCCCGCACAAGTTTAAAATATATCGCTAAAGTCTAAAATATGTCTACTTACATACCCAACAATTCTCCTATATTTTATCAATGTGAGATTTGCGTAAGGTGTCACAGATGGAAAAATCTTAATCAAATTCTTGAACAAATACTATTAAGTATCTTCTAAAAAAGCTCTCACTTTTTGTATATCCAATGAGATTTATACAGTATAATATGGAGAATGGATTCACTACTAATTTAAGGTAAAGAATATGATTAAGAAAGACTGTTGATGCTCATTAATGTCACTTTATTAGAGAAAATTCCATTTGTCAACGAAACAAAACATATGTGTATAGCTGGCCAAAAAAAGTAAGGGCATCATAAAATTCTCTTTTACTAATTCAAAAAGCAATTAGCTTGTGAATCAAGCCTTCAAAAATATATGAGATTAGAGGATGTAATCATCATCTAATTATTAGATGCCTTAAAATCTTTATACGCAAGAATCATTTTGCTGATGTATATCTTGATCGTGATTATAAGTCAGTGCCATTTGCTCTTATTATATTATATTATTGTTGATATTGTTTGTTATTTTATTTTTACTTTTTTTAATCAAAGTCTATCGAAATTTATTTCTCTACTTTCATAAAATAGGAATGAAGTATACGTACACATTATCTTTCTCAAGCTTCACCTATAAAATTATACTAAATTTTTTATTGTTGTTGTTATTGTCGTATATCGTGAAAAATATTGAAAATTCGTTTTCTCTTCTTTTGGTATTTGTCTAGTGAGTACACCACTTTTAAAAAGGTAAAGTTTTGCCAACTTTGGATGCATGTAATTTTCAGGAGCACACCAAAAAAAAACCCTGTTTTCTTTGATTAAGATGGATCACTACTTGTTTTTCTTGTAGATGATAAGGTTTATATAAATCTCCAATGAATAAGGAGAAGTTATCAAATTGTTAAGGAAATTTAAGAACTCGTTTTTATAACTTGAGAATAAGATAAAACATCAAAACGGAGTGATTATGTTGCAGTAACGGAACAAAATATTCGTTTTCGTGCGACCTACAGGTCATCGTGGAATTAATCACTAATATTTTTCTTAAATTAGGCTATTTATATCACATTTATTGAGTGCTGGCCCATCCCTGGACCTAACGTAAATTCATGATGCCCTATGTATCGGGCGGCCCTTTTAACGAAATAAAACATTTATACTATCAAAGATTGTGATGGAATGGACATGATTATGATCTCCACCCTTTTAGTTCGATCCTTTAAAATGAATTTTTTTAAAATAAAATACACTTTCCCTAGACCTTACATTATGTGAATTCCGATTAGTTATAATCCGAATACAGGGGCAAAGTTAGAGTGTTCTGAGCGGGTTCGGTCGAACCGGAAAACTTTGGTTCAAATCTTATATTTATTTTAAAAAATTTAACTAAATATATATAAATTATTAATTTAGTACCCAATAATTTAAAACTATTAAAATTCTAAACCCATAAACTTAAAATCCTAGCTCCACTTTTGTCCAAATAATGCAAGACACTAAAGTGGGATAAATATTTGTCACTTGTTTACATCATTGAATGCGTATATTGTGCAAGATAAGCCAAATTCTTCCCAAACGAGGGAACCAATGTCTTAGCATATATCCTATAATCCCAAAAGTATATAATATTTATACTATATTTATTTTAGATAATTTATAAAAATATGTAAATATACATAAATATATATTTTTCGTCTATTATTTTAAAACGACTAATACTGAATCAAGAGTCACTCCTATTTCTTTCGAGCTTCCATATTTCGTCTCCCTTTGACATATGAAATCACTCCTATGCGTTCACATAGGATCCGAAAAAGAACTGCAATTTAAAAGGGTTAATGTATGCAATTTACTTTGATATAAATATCAATGACTAATTCTGCAGCTCGAACCTATAACATATAAGTTACATGAAAATAACTTGATCGTTACTTTATGACTCCCTTCTCTCTAAACAAATTAGTAACATCATTAAAAAGAAAGGTCCAAACGCTGAATATTACAACTTAATTTTTCGAATGAGATGATTCACAAAATTTGACATAATATCGAAGCAAGTGGAGATTTTGGTTTGAGTCTCATCCTTTATTGTCACCAAAAAATTCCACATATTTGACCAAGAAGTCAATAAAATTTAAAAGTATATATACTATAAATTCATGCATTTAAGTAGTTTTATTTCCTCATGATTTCACTTGTACATTTTCGACATCACCAAACAACTTCCTTTTTGTTTTATGATTTTCGTCGTCAAATTTCAACCATCTTTTTGGGGCGAATCTAGCCTTAAGCGTATGGGTTTTTGTCAACTTAATAGTTTTTACTTAAATTTTGTATTTATATTAAAAAATTTATAATAAATTATCATATATATATAAAAACTCGAAATTACTATAAAAATTTATAAACTTTAAATTTTGAATCTGTATATGCCGCTTCAGACGAATATGATCAATTCAAGCCATGCAGTTGCATGAGAAAAGTCTGAGACAATTCCAATGTTTCCTCTCCAATCGAAGATTAATTCCTTCTGGTGGGGTTAAGGATTTGGATGGAAAAGGTAAACTGGATTCTCCTCAATTAATCCAATTATTCCTTTTCTAGAATTTTATATTCCTTCTTCTATACTTTTAATTATATGGTCACATACTACATTTTCATGGTCTTACATCATTGTATACGAATTTACTTTTGATATACGTACGTGTCGATAGTCTTATTCAGTCAGAGAAGGATTTCTACGAACGGAATTCAATTTTATTTTTGATCTTATGAAGGTTTTTGAACTCCTATAACCATTAAATTATATTTTAAATTGTATTGAGGAAATTCAAAACTTAATATATAAAGATAAAAAAAATTAATTTTTACCTTATATATATAATATAATTTTTCGGCGAAAGGAATTCGAGTAACCCTCTTCCGCCCACTAAATCCACCCCTGTTATCTGTATTACGAAAAACGTAGAGTAATTGAAGAGTTCAAATTAACTTGATAGTGTGTGTATATATTGTCGGTACATATAATTAAAAGTTATATTGTAGAGTAATTTTTGTCCACTTACAGTGTATGATTTTTACACCATCAGGTTAAGATGATCTATAACAGTAGATAACTATTAATTGTAGTTGTCCTAATTTGTTAATTTAAAAATATAACAAATAACTGGCTAAAAATATACAGATAATGTAAAAGCTTCTTAACTCTATCATTCAAATAGTCTCTCACCTGCTAATGATAAGGGTAATGTCTGTGTACACAAAGACGGAAATACAAATTAAAATATAGGGTTCAGTCGAACCTAGATACTTTTGCTTAAAAAGTGTACAGTCTCTAACAATATTCCTATGTAATACCATTTTACTATAAAAGTCAATTTTTTTAACCAATTTTCATGTTATATTATGATATATGTTATATATAACGACATTTCGCTATAACATTCTAAAATATTTGGAACAAACGGGGCTGTTATAGAGAGGTTTGACTGTATTTGATGTATAGAATTCATTAAAAATGAACAAATATTAAAACTAGAATCCAGTCACTAAAACTTAAAATTGTTGTTCTAAAATCTACAACTCATAAGGTTGAATCCTAGCTCTGATTTTGTGACGTATACACTATACTTTTCAAACCCCACTTGTAAGAATATAATGAGTATGTTAATTCTATATTATATGTAGCCAAGCTCTCTATATAAACCCTTATGACCTTTATATCTCCCAAGTTGCACACTTACAGATATATTCCCATATTATTCTCCTGTCTTCTACAAACTATTTGTATTTTAATATCTCCACAAATATAAAGAAGAAGATCATGTCTGGTGTTTGGGTATTCAAGAATGGAGTACTCAGACTTGTAGAAAATCCAGGAGATCATTTCCAAGGTTGTAGGAAAGTGTTGGTTCATATTCCTACAAATGAAGTTATTACATCCTATGCAATCCTAGAAACTAAACTATATAATCTTGGTTGGGAAAGGTACTATGATGATCCAGAATTACTTCAATACCATAAGAGATGTACAACTCATCTTATTTCTCTCCCAAAAGATTTCAACAAGTTTAAAACCATGCATATGTATGATATTGTTGTCAAGAATCGCAACGAGTTTGAAGTTAGAGACATGTGACAAAGACAAAAGATTTTAGAATGTTATGTTTTGAAAATCATTCTTCACTAGTTCTAGGTGTGATTAGTTTTTTTGAGATGCTTTATTTTGTTTTGGTTTGTTTTCACTTTTCAGGGTGTTGTAACTAGTTTTTGGTATATATATGGAGTTTTGCTTAATTTCATGGTATTTGTGTTTAGAATTTTCCTAGATTTCTATTATTACCCGATGTTGATTCTGCTACGATTTTATTATTATTCTATAACCGTACTGCTATTTTGATTTTATAAAAATAAACTGAACCATATCGAATAAATTTATATGTAAAAATATTTATATATTAAGTTTAAGAAGAATAAAGCATTATATTTTTTGGGGGGCTTGGAATTGTAAAAGCGGTTACAAGCAAACAAGTAATTAAACTCAAAATCCTAATTTCAAAACCTATTATGCTACTCCTATTGAAATTAAATTATTTTTAACATATTCACTAGCAAGATACAAAATATTCTACCGATTATGAGTCGCAAACTATAATCTATTGAATATGTTTCCTTTCGTATGATTCGAATTTATCTTTTTGAATATTTAATCTTCTATAAACTTCATTCTTGTCCCAACTTGGTTAATATCTTTCCGCTTGTCTAATTAATTTATATTTCTTTGTCTTTGCTTGGTTTCTTTTATACTGCTATAGAATAGTTGATGGATCTATACTTTGGCCATCATTCATGTTTTCTTAAGGAAAAATTTCACATAAGAATAACTGGGCTCCCTACTTTTCAATTTTATAGCCTATATTTCAATTTATAACCATCTAGCCCAAAAATAATAGGCCAAGATTCAATTATCCACTCCAATAGGTTCTCGAAATTACTATTTAAGTTTTAAAAAAGATTGCTCAAACTTTTAAGATAATTCTCGAATCATTAACTGTGACTCAAATATTAGTTCAACAAACCAAATCTATTTGGGTGGTGAAATTAAATTTTAACAAGCTTAAATATGTGGATTTAAATTTTGAATTTAATTTGTGAGAGATTTGGAGTGGATGTTATTTAGACTTGTTAGAAATAGTATAAGGAGGTTAGAAGTTGTTTGATGGAGATTTGGACTGGTTTTGAACAAGAATTGCAACTGAAAATAGTGAAAGAAGTTCGTCTACAGACACTTGTATAAAGGTGTATAAACGTGTATAGGATATGTTTATACACTCATATATACTATTATACAAGATTATACATAATTATATAAAAAGCTGACTTCGTCTTCTTCCTTGTGTTTTTTCTGAAATTTAACTCAAATTTTGCTCAAATCTATTCCAAATCACTTCAAATTTAAATTTTGAACTCCTTTTGATATTTTCAATCAATTGGAACAACACAAATTCAAATAACTAACAAACTCAAAAAATCTTATTTTCAAAAGCAGAGCTTTGAATGGCCTTAAATGGTGGACTTCTACTCTTCAGTTGTCTTACATTGCAACCAAGTGACACGGGAAGAAGCAAAATATACGGCACCTTGAAGCATAAGTAGAAGATATTATAAATAGAGAGAGTAAAAGTAATGGTTGTGAGGGTGAACACATGATTTTTGCCCTATATGAACTACTCCTATAAATTCAAGAAAATAATTTTTTTTCCATTATTTGCACTTTTTGTAGATTTTTTGTAGGATTTTTGTGAATTGTTTGCATTTATCTATGCATATTTATTTTTAATTAAAAATCATGAAAAAGTCAAAAAAATACCATGCATTGAATTTAGGCCATTTTTATATTTTAAGGTTAATTAGTCAATTATTTGCTTTATTAAAATTGAAAATCAAAAATTGGTTTGTCTTTTGCATTTTTAGCCTTTTAAGTCTAAATTAGTAATTTTCCTTTTTAAAATTAGAAATAATTAACTTTTTTAAATATTATATTAGATAATTAGTTTAATTTTGTATATTAATTTAGTTTGAGCGTTCAATCTAGGTTTTAATTAATTGAAAAGAAAAAGAACTATTTTAAGAAAGGAGAAACAAAAGAGAAGGAAAATTGGAAATGTGATTTAAAACTTCGAATTGGGCCAATACAATAGAAAACCCAAACAAGATCTAATCCAATCCGCCCAGGTCCAAGGCCCATACCCGATCCAAGCCTTCGGTCAATGAGACCCCTGAAACGACATAGTATGGGAGGAATACTATGTCGTTTTGAGTTCATTTGCGCTAAGTAGATCCGGACCCTTTATTTTAGTTCATCCAACGACCCTGAAACTGTCACAATTTAATTAAAATTTTCTAACATTTCAGATTAACCTAGCATCCTCACTTCATTTCCTCATCTCAAGCTGCCTCTTGTCACACCTCTTTTTCGCCATACAGCCTTATTACGAGGTTGAGTTAGAAGATTTTTTCCAATTAAAGTGAATTGGAAAAAATAGAAGACTGAGTAAGGAATTCTGTTGACCGAGGGGAAGGTGTAAGGCACCACTCGAGTCCCGTGGTTCTAGCATGGTCGCTTCTATTGATTAATGTAAGGCTTAAATCAATTTTTAGCTATTCTTGTATTTTATTGATTTTGACTTATTTATTAACGCTTCACTTAATTTATTATATTTTTTATTAATTATTTTGACCAAGATGCGGTCCACACACAATGTACTTCCTTGAAATTAAATATTAAACCAAGGTACGGAATGTACACATGGTTATAACATAATTATTTTAAATTAAAAAGGTAGCAAGACGCGGAATGCGCACATGATCCTTTTATTATTTAAGCGTATCAATCAAAGGTTCGGGTATGAATACAAGGGCTAGTACTTTAAAGTGAATCTAAAAACTTTCTAGCATTTTAGAGTATTATATTTATTTATCTATTTTATTATTGTTATTTTTTAACTGTTATAATAAATCTTAAGATTTTAAAGTAAAAAAAATAACTAAGAGATGACTATTAGCCTAGACCAAATAACATTGATGCGTTGTAATTTAAACAAAACTACATAATGTTGGATTTATCATTATTTGAAGATATTTATACAAAACAAAAAATAATGCAAATTTCAGCCATATTTATCAATAGAACTTAATATAAAATAATAATCTTAATTAACTATCATATTGTATGTGTGACTAACTTGCCGTAATTTGATATACACATCTATATGAACATGAATTTAAGTTAACTATTAAAGAATGTAAAAGTCCAACAACTTAAATAATTCCTACAAAATTTTGTCAATCGCATTTTTTGATACCAAAAATATAAACAAAACTACTAAGAAAAATAAACAAAACTATAACTAAGTAAAAAAAAAAATCTTTAGGCTATCCTCAAATTCATGAATTTGTATGAAAGTTGCTCACCCGTATTGAATATTACATACAAAGAAAGATAACAATATATATATATATATATATATATATATATATATATATATATATATATATATATATATATATATATATATATATATATATATATGCTTCTTACAAAATTCAAAAATAAATAAATTAAAATTCAAACTTTGCGAAGACATAAATCTCATATATCATGTTTAAACTATACCAAAAGATTGAATATTTCGTTTCATAAGATTTCACAACAAAAGAATATCTACAAATTTCTAAAATTACAATACTAACCTTTTTAGAACCACAAACACGAAACAGCGAACGAAATCCCAAACTCCTATTTCCTTTCTTTCTTTCACGTTTTTTTTTTGTTCTTCACTAGTTTTCTTTCTTCGTTCTCTTTTTTTTCCTCTTTCTTTGCTTTTCTTTCTTCTTCAACGTTTTTCTTCCTTCTTTGTTTGTTTTCGACTTTTTTCTCTTTCTTTGTTTTCTACGTTTTCCTTCTTTCCTTCAGTAGTTTTTCCTTTCGTTCTATTTTCTTTTTTTTTTCTTTGTTCGTTCTTTCTTTCCTCCTTTTTGTCCGTCCCTTTGCTCTTTTTCTTTTTCACGTTTTTTCTTCTTTTTCTTTTATGTTTTGTTCTTTATTTTATAAAAGGAATGTGAAAGTAGGTAAAAAAATTGAAGTAAAAGAAAGAGGTTGAGAAGATCATGATATGGTAAGTGGTTAGGATAATTTTCTTTGATTTATCCTTTTTTATTATATTATTATTATTACTTATTATTATTATTATTATTATTTTTGTTTAATAACTTTTACTTGTTATTTATTGATGAAGAAATTAGAAAGTAAAATACATAGTTAAAAATATTAGTTAGCTATCTTATATTTAAATATTATATACATAAAAAAATTAAATATTTAAATTGTAGTTTAAATTATACTAAGAAAAATGCTATACCTTACATTTAAAATTCTAATAGATTTTTTAAAAAAAATTTCTTTTATTTAAAATTAGGAGTAAAATTTATACTCTAAGAATATGATATATAGTTAGTAATTTTGTAAAAAAATGATAAAAGTCTTAAAATATTAAGATTAGGCGTAAAAGAAATTTTTACACTAAACTAAAATAAAATTTGGATGTGATAAAAAATTAGGTGTTCACAGCATGCTCCTCTTTGCTTGGAAACATGAAGAGTTTTCTGGCAAAGAAAAATGAACAAGGTGACTGATTTTTGACCTCACTGTCATTCGAAAAAGAAAATAAGATAAAAAAAGGTGTGACCAAGCCTTGGTTTTAGGCAGCCTACATATCCTGGGTTATAAGGGAATCATGTCACGTGTAGTTCAAGTAGAAAGAAGAGTGATGGAGTATACTTAGGTGGAGAGTCCGTTGAGATTCTGTCGAGGTTCCGGTCCGTGGTTCATACTATTACATCAAAATGAAAAGAAAATTACATACTCTTGAAATATAAGAGGTACAAAATTCCTATCTAAATGCCATCTGGAGTTTGTCTTGAGTCTTGATTTGCTTCTTCCATCGACTTTGGATTGAAACTTGATACCCTCGATGCAACAGACTATGAAATATTCTTCAATGCTTGTTTCTTGATCCGACGATGGAAAGAAAGATCTTGACCATATGTCTCTGCATGCATTATGCCAAAGCTGGTTGCGGCTGTATTGAGATCAAACGTTCCACTTTCTCTGGAAAGAACTGAAATCTTATTTTTTTATTTTGCACATCTAATCCGTGCTTTTGAAAAAAACATACAAGCCAACACAAACAACCAAAACGAACAAAACTTTTCTGCCCTAGTTTGCATTAGGAAATTTTTGTGAGTTATTGAAAACACATTAAACTATCATTGATATTGCAGAATAAAGAACTGAAAAAGTTATTTTTTAATAATAGGGAATGTTATACCCTGTGTTAAAAGGAAGGAGGCAACCAGGGGATGTAGTACCGTGTGTTGGAAATACGATGAGGCCTGTGGCATCTACTAGGGGATATTGTACCCTATGTAGGTAGAAAGTAATGCGACCAAGGAATATAGTACCATGTGTCGGCAATAAGATGAGGTTCGTGGCACTCTAACATGCAACTAGGGAATGTCGTACCCCATGTAAAAAATAATGTAGCCTGGGGATATAGTGCCCTGTGTTGGCAATAAAATGAGGCTCGTGGCACTCGGAAATGCTACTAGGGGATGTCGTACCCTATGTAGAAAATAATACAGCCAGGGGATGTAGTACCCTGTGTTGACAATAAAATGAGGCTCGTGGCACTCTGAAATGCTACTAGGGGATGTCGTACCCTATGTAGAAAATAATACAGCCAAGGGATGTAGTACCCTGTGTTGGCAATAAAATGAGGCTCGTGGCACTCTGAAATGCTACTAGGGGATGTCGTACCCTACGTAGAAAATAACGCAGCCAGGGAATGTATTACCTTGTGTTGGTAATAAATAAGGCTCGTGGCACTCTGAAATGTTACTAGGGGATATTGTACCCTATGTAGAAAATAATACAGCCAAGGGATGTAGTACCCTGCGTTGGCAATAAAATGAGGCTCGTGGCACTCTGAAATGCTACTAGGGGATGTCGTACCCTGTGTAGAAAATAATACTGCCAGGGGATGTAGTACCCTGTTTTGGCAATAAAATGAGGCTCGCAACACTCTGAAATGCTAGTAGGGGATGTCGTACCCTATGTAGAAAATAATGCAGCTAGGGGTTGTAGTACCCTATGTTGGTAATAAAATGAGGCTCGTGGCACTCTGCAATGCTACTAGGGGATGTCGTACCCTATGTAGAAAATAATGCAGCCAGGGGATGTATTACCCTGTATTGACAATAAAATGAGGCTCGTGGCACTCTGAAATGCTACTAGGGGATGTCGTACCCTATGTAGAAAATAATGCAGCCAGGGGATGTAGTACCCTGTGTTGGCAATAAAATGAGGCTCGTGGCACTCAGAAATGCTACTAGGGGATGTCGTACCCTATGTAGAAAATAATGCAGCCAGGGGATGTAGTACCCTGTGTTGGCAATAAAATGAGGCTCGTGGCACTCAGAAATGCTACTAGGGGATGTCGTACCCTATGTAGAAAATAATGCAGCCAGGGGATGTAGTACCCTGTGTTGGCAATAAAATGAGGCTCGCGGCACTCTGAAATGCTACTAGGGGATATCGTACCCTATGTAGAAAATAATGCAGCCAAGGGATGTAGTCCCGTGTGTTGGAAATAAAATGAGGCTCATGGCACTCTGAAATACTACTAGGGGATGTCGTACCCTATGTAGAAAATAATGCAGCCAGGGGATGTAGTACCCTGTATTGACAATAAAATGAGGCTCGTGGCACTCTGAAATGCTACTAGGAGATGTCGTACCCTATGCAGAGAATAATGAAGCCAGGAGATGTCCCTGTGTTGGCAATAAAATGAGGCTCTTGGCACTCTGAAATGCTACTTGGGGATGTCGTACCCTATGTAGAAATAATGTAGCCAGGGGATGTAGTACCCTGTGTTGGTAATAAAATGAGGCTCGTGGCACTCTGAGATGCTACTAGGTGATGTCATACCTATGTAGAAAATAATGTACCCAAGGGATGTATTACCCTGTATTGACAATAAAATGAGGCTCATGGCACTCTGAAATGCTACTAGGGGATGTCGTACCCTATGTAAAAAATAATGCAACCAGGGGATGTAGTGCCCTTTATTGAAGATAGGGTGCCGATCCCCTATAATGAAACTAAAATAACATGCTACATGCATATTGGAAGGAATTCATGGATCTGAGAACTTCACTTGGTGGTTTGTCTTTCCACGAACTATTTCACTAAACGAATTTGTTCTTGTTCTGAACAAAGAAAGATTCATTAGTTTTTAAAAAAAAATGGTGGTCAGTTTGTGGCCTTGACTTCTTGGGCGACTTGACCTTACGTCCATTGCACTTGTTATGACCCTCTCGATGATCGTACAAATTGTCGTGAGATTCTGACTTTATTTTCTGAAGATCTTTTTTTTCAACATCAACACCTCACTATTTTGCGCCTATCACCATTTGTGTCTATGGTGCAAATAACTTTGTTCCCCAAAATAACTTTTGATGAGTAATTTTTGTTGCCCTTGAAACATTGCTAAGTCTTTCAAGCCTTTATCTTGACAAGGAATATCAAAGTCGGTTTTATGGCTTTGCCCATACTGTTTATGCCCAGAAATCTTGCTTCATATAACGAGGAAACTGTAACCAATTTTGTGGCTTTTTCTTTGCTTTGCTTTGACAAAATTAAACTGAAAAGGACTCAAAGAATAATAGTATAAAAGAACAAAATAAAAAATAAAGGTAGGTGAACTAATAAGCATTACAACTTAATCGAGAAGCGTCCCTTTCAGGGGAAGAATACGAAAGGACATATTTGGAGGAATATGCTGACTTCAGTTAACATGACATGCAATTTGGACTGCATGTCCGATCCTTCTAAACCGTCTAATTCTCAAAATCTATTGTAAACTTCTCTTTGAAACTGAGTTCTTTAACCATGCTTGTGCCGGGATATGAGAAGACCTAAAATTGATCAACGATGCCCTTTGTGGACTTTCACCAATTGACCTCTCTCATTTGCAATTTTCTTAACTCACCATCGCCTTATAGTGCATGTGAGGGTTTTCACCAATAAGACTCTCTCATTTATTTTTCTCAACTCGCCATCACCTTATAGTGCCCTTGAGGGTTTTCACCGATCAGACTCTCTCATTTCTTTTTCTCTCTCTGCAATGGTTGAAGCGCCACCCACAGTGTACTAAGTTAGCATTCTCAAAGCTTATCAACAGGTCTTAAAAGGAAAAGGTAAAAAGAACTACTCAACTGAATTACAACTTTTTGAACCATTTAATGGAACAACCATCGAAAAATAAAATAAAAACATGCCCCAGTTTCTTTGAATATTGGGGACATGTGGATTTTTGTTTCGTGTGACTGAACCTCAGAGAGAGGTTGCCTACGTATCCTTTCGAAATCAAGTCGAACGTAGTTCAGGACAACATTAACTTATTCTGATGATGACTTATTTTTAATCTCTCTTTTTAAGTACATTGGTTCCAAAAGAGGGTAAACACAAAGAAATATAAACAAGGCTTCTAAGGGCTAACTACGGTTGACCAGTGTCTGGATAGCGGGAATGATAGCCTTTTGTCATCCCAACCTGAGAAAGCTAAGTATAAACCAAATGCCCGAATAGAAGCATGTCAGACGTAGTATCTCTTGACTGCATCTGCATTGACAGATATGTCTGTCACCTTTCCTTCTATATCTACTAAGTGTAGAGCTCTTTTCGGCAATACTTTCTGGACAAGGTAAGGACCTTGCCAGTCCAGGGCGAACTTTCCTTTTGCTTCTTCCTAGTGGGGAAAGATGCATTTCAAAACAAGCTGTCCTACCTCAAATTTTCTTGGGTGCACTTTCTTATTGTAAGCGAGTGCCATTCTTTGTTGGTATAACTGGCCAAAACAAACTGCCACCAAACGCTTTTCATCAATCAAACTCAACTATTCCAATCATGACTTCACCCATTCATTATCTTCAATCCCAGCTTCAACAATTATCTAGATAGAGGGAATCTCAACTTCAGCAGGTATGATCGCTTCAATTCCATAAATTAACAAGTAGGGTGTTGCACCAACTGATGTACGGACAGTTGTCCGGTATCCCAACAGAGCAAAAGACAATTTCTCGTGCCATTGTCTAGACCCTTGTACCATCTTCCTAAGAAATACATCTCTATACTCGAACAAAACTTGAATTATGGCATCTCTCTTCCTTTGTTTGGTGTGAATGCTTATTTTTGTTTCTCCGATTTCTTCATGACTTCCTAGGTTAATTGCCTCAGTTCATTTAAATTAGGCTTAGACTTATTCTCAAATTGATCCAATTCTCTATATATTTCCTTAAAGGCTTCATCTTCATCATACTCAACTTCTTGATTCATTATTTTGATATTAGACAACTTTTTAAGATCTAGGCATGAATCCCGCATGCATGTCATGTTTTTTAAAGCAAGCATTAACGAAACTGAAAATGATGAAAAATTGACAAATATTAGAGAAAGGAAAGACAAAATTCTGCTATGAAACTGGAACTTCATTTCATTGAATTTGAAAGGATAGAAGGGTTAACATCAAAGCAAAGCATTTAAACTAAAGTATATGGATTACAACCTTGAAAATAATCCAAATACAGAAAAAGCAACAAAACAGACTACCAAGACTCCTTCCTGATGGGAAGAGGAGTTGCTTCCTAGTTGTTGAGCGAGGCATCTGGTCCAATCAGCTGAACACTTGCACGGCTAGGGCCCTCACCAATTTGAACCATTTTGATTCCATTGAACATCTCCTTGAGACCCTGGCAAGCTTCATTAATGTCATCTTGAGTAGAAAGATTTTGGACTTCTTCAAGTTGTGGCTTGCCAAAGGAGTAGGCAATGTGAGGGATTGATTTTGACAGATTCCAACCATTCCTTTTTCGGACCTTGGTTCTATTTATGTCAGCTGATGTTTGTTTAAAACCCAAGCCAAAGGTATCTTTCTTCGAAAAGGGAGCAATGGGGTTCACAATTCCTTGCAGAAATGATCCTAATCCTTTTCCTGGTTCATAGTTGTTCCTCAACATCAGTGAAGCTACCATCATAGATGGGGATGCAGAATTGTTTTTCCTTCTTCCACCTGGTCTACCTCAATCACCTCAAATGTTTGATATATTAGGGATTCACATCCTTCCTTGGCCTCGATACATGGAATGGACTGGTCATTGTAGACGTACGAGTCGCCCTCCCCATGAACAATAATTTCTTACCTGTCATATTCGAATTTGACCATCTGATGTAGGGTGGATGGTATAGCTCTGGCCATATGGATCCACATCCTTCCCTAAAGAAAATTATAGGAAGTTTTCATATACAACACTTGAAAGACAATATTAAAATCAACCGGGCCTATTGTCATGGTGAGTTTGATTTCCCCGATAGTGTCTCTTTTTGAACCATCAAAAGCCCTGATGATGACACTACTAGTTCAAATTCTGTTAGTGTCAATGTTGAGTTGTTGTAAAATAGAAAGAAGGCATACATCTACACTTGAGCCTCCGTCAATCATGACCCCTTTTACGTAATGCCCTTCATATTTGACCATAAGATGCAAAGCATTATTGTGCCCAACCCCTTCCTTAGGCAAATCATTATCGCTGAAAGAAGTTTTGTTCACCTCAAAGGATCTTTCAGCCATCTTTTCTAGCTGATTCACCGTTGTCTTTTCTAAGACATATGCCTCGTTCAAAGTTTTGATCAACACACGGCGATGTTCTTTCGAGTGCAAAAGCAGAGATAACAAAGATATCTGTGCAGGTTTTTTCCTTAGTTGATCAATGATTGAGTAGTCTTGCATTTTCATCTTCTTAAGGAATTCCTCCGCTTCTCTTTTTGAAATAGTTTCTTTCACTGGAAAGTGATTTTCCTTGGCTTGCTTAGCTTTTCTCAACTCCTCTGGCGAGTAGCACCTTCCAGAGCGGATCAACCCTCCCATTTCATCTGTTTCTTCCACTATCTCTTTTCCTTTGTATGTCATTATAGTCTTGTTATAGTTCCAGGGTATAGATTTTGGGTTTGACACTGGAAGTTGTGCAACAGGTCGGATCATAACTGGCTCTGTTATATTTCTCAAAGGATTATTCGGAACAATCTTTTGAATGCCCCCATGGATATAAAGTTTTGGCCCGCCCAATTGAACCTCAATATTTTTTGTGCTTCCAGGGACATAGAGAACCATTTTTTCAGAACCTGCCAAGTTTGAACTAGAACTCACACCTTTCACAATCAGTAGTGCCAATTGCGGCAGGCTTACTATCGCTTTTGGCTCTGGCCCTATGGTTCCAACAATCATCTCTGTCTTTCCAGATTGCTTGTAATCACGATCATCACAAATCATCCCAATAAAATGTGTATTATCATGAGGTGGGAGAGGATTGTTAGTGATATTAGGAGTATCTTTATTGTTTGTCACCACAATTTCATTTGCTTCAATCAAATTTTCAATGGTTTTCTTTAATGTCCAACAATTTTTGGTACTATAACCTTGGGTGTTAGAATGATACTCACATCTCGCATTGGAGTCAAAACATTTTGAATTTGGATTCACATAACGTGGCATGATAGGTTCAATCAATTTCAGCTGCAGCAACTTGTGAAATAAGCTTGTATACGATTCTCCAATTGGGGTGAACTCTTTCTTTGGCTCCTGTTCTCTCATATATTCCTGTATGGGACGAGGATTATATGGTGCCTGAAAATTTTGCCGGAGTTGACGGGAGCCTTGCGGAATTGATGCTCGCCATTGTTGGTGATTGGGAGGCCTAGCATAAGCCTGAGCATTATACACTGTGTATTGTTGCGAGGGAAATGGGTATTGGGGACCTTGAGGCGGATATAATGTTGAGGAGAATTGTATTGTCCTCGTTGGAATTGGCCGTATGAAGGAATAATTCCTCTTTAAACTCCCCCGAATCCATATGCCAACATGGATCCTTCCTTATTCTTTTTACGATTTCTGAAACTGCCTGACCCGCTTTGAATTGCTTGCGTGGTCGCCTTAAGGGCTTCCTAACTCGCCATTTTTCCCGACTTCATGCCATTCTCAACTTTTTCCACAATCTTGATCGCTTCGGATAAAGGCTTACCAATGGCGGCCAACAAATAATGGAGGTAATCAGGATCCTGATCTTGGAGAAAGTAGTCAATCATTTATGCTTCTTTCATTGGTGGTTTGACCCTAGCAGCTTGCTCTCTCCCCTTGATTGCATATTCTCTTAAGCTTTCTGTAGATTTATTCTTTATGTTGACGAGAGAGGAACGGTCTGGAACTATATCAATATTGTACTGAAATTGTTGGACAAAATCTTAAGCCATGTCGTTCCAAACGTGCCAGTGAGATATGGCTTGATCTATGAACCACTCTGAAGCAATTCCTATCAAACTTTCACCAAAATAAGCCATGAGTAATTCTTCTTTGCCCCCATGCTCCCCTCAATTGGTTGCAATATCTCTTCAAGTGGACCACAGGATCACTGTGACCATCGTACTTGTCAAACTTAGGGGTCTTGAATCCAGGTGGCAAGTGAACATGGGGAATCATGCATAAATCATAGAATGAAACACTCTTGTGGCCTCCCAAACCCTGTATGTTTCTCATGGTTTGTTCTAAACTCTTCATTTTTCTGGCCATTTCCTCTTGTTCCATATTCTTGTTGGGCTTTTCGACCTGGATTAGGAACATGTTCTGAGGAGTATGCTTGTATGAATCTGGAACCTTGAAAGTAAGTTCTGGAGAGTAATGTTGGGTATCATGGGCATTCAATTGTGGATCATTGTTGAGCTTTTGAGCAAGAGCCGGTTGAGGAATGAGTACAGTATGCAGGTCATTTCTGAAGGGTGCGACTGGAGGACGTGGAATGGAGGTACTGGGGATAGTGGGGAGGTTAATGCTTGGACTGACTCCACTTTGGTACAATGGGTTACTTATTATGGAGATGGGCACTTGATTTGCAATTGACACATTATGAAGATTATCTGAAGGTCCCAGGGGTAGTGAGGGTGGTGCCTGTCTATTCACCCAGGCTTGATACATATCTGCCAATTGTTGTTTCAACACTCTTACTTTTTCAACCAGTACCGAACCTTGTTCGACCAATTGTCCATGGACATCATCATTATCTGGCTCATTCTCACTATTGTTTCCCATTTTACTTTTTTCTTTTGACCTTGTGTTGTAAGGGTGAGTTGCCAGTTTAAACCACAAACCAACCACCTCTTTTTAACCTTATCTCTTTAGAAATAACAAACAACAAACCTGTTAGAGTCAGCCATTTTCAGATATTAATCACACATTGTATGACATGCACCAAATGCCATTTTCATTTCTAAAATGATTTTGGAAGGTTTCATGCTTCATCCCGGCTTGTTGGATTATTTCCTTTTGAACTTACTGCTCTTTTATTTTATTTTATCAACTTTTTCCAGATTAGTTATGGCTGTGATCGCATCCGATGGGAATTGCCTACGTATCATGACGCAGCATGAATCAGACCACCACGTAGTCCAGGAGAAATAATAACAATTCTAATGATTTCTTCTTCTTTTTTTATAAGTAAAACTAACTAAAATATTATTCAAGTATTTTTTTTATAGAATGAGAGAAAAGGAAATATATACAAACTGACTCTAATGACTCTAAAGACATAAACATGACTGGAATAAAACAAACTTTGATAACAATAATAAAAAGAAAAATCTCCAAAATTAAAAATGCGACAAATAAATGAAACTAACAACTAATGGACTGCACTTACTTCAATAGTCTTCTTGTTAAACTTATATCATTAATTGTTTACATCTCTTGGCGTCCACTGTCCCCCTAAAGTCTCGTACAAATTCTGAAATACCGTCGGCAACTGTGGAACGAGGATACGTGCTTGTTGAACCACTTCCTCATTGTTTAGACGGCGATGATCATCATGAACATATGCTGCCTTTTCTGCTAATCGAAGTACTTGTTCTATTGCTTGCCCCATACTCATGTGACAATTCGGCAACCATGTCTGGGTAGTGTCGAGGGCGTGCCCCATCTGAGTCTCACGTCCCTCATATTCTTCAATGCAACGATTTAACACACCTCTCTCAATCATCCAGTGGCGCCGCTCTTCCTCAAAATCTGTATGCTGATGACCCCTCTTTTGCCTTTTTATTTCTTCTAATTGTGCATAAAGCTGACTCTTTGAGCATATCCAGTGGGCCCTTTCTGTTTGAAACTGCTCCTTCTGATGATCAAACTCCAATTGTTGTTGGTGCGCATCTTCTTCAATGATACTCAGGTCTTCTTGCAACTTATGTATTTCAGCATTTTTGTTCGCCTCCACTCATCGAACTAACCCAATCGTGTTAGCTAGTTCTTCTTCTAAGCGGGCTGCCTCATTTTTAGCATGCTTTAAATCTTTATCCATGACTCACAAAGCAGATTGATAATCTTTTCCAATGCTTAAACGAATATGAGCGACTCCGGCCTGATGCTGGGCTTGTTGTTTGGCTATAATCATCTGAGCATGCTCCAATTCCTCTTTCAGCTTTTCTATATTTCTTTGATCATTTCTCCTCCTATTTGGCCCCTCAGACTTATCTCTAAACAACGAAGGATCATGAAACCAAGTAATATATTCAGGGATCACCTCTCCACGATCTCGGTACTCTACCATCTCATTGAACTCTAAAACTTTACTTGCATACCAAATTTTCATAATTTCCCCTTCGTCATGAAGTTGATTTTTACCAAAATCATAACAGAACTTGCTCATATCTCGTGTTGGTGGCACCTCCTGTCGTCGTGCAAGCTAACGCATTACCCGAAGTGGAGCATAAGGCTGGCACCATCCAATCCTGTAAGTACCAAATACGAATGGTATGCAGATTCACAAATGATCTTTTTCGAGGAAAACCAATCGTAATTCCATGTGATCTGCTTGGAAGACAAAGTAAGAAGTAGTTCTTTCTAGGCGTTAATCCCTTCAGGTAAGTCACATTTTTCAATTCTCTTCTGGTGATCAAAAGTGTGATTAGGCCAGATCTCACTAAAATTAGAGATCGTAGGATGACCATAAAAATGCTCCAAATATCATATTTGTAGCAAAATGTTGCAACCATCAACGTTTCGTGCGCTCAATTTAAAAGCACGAAAAATGGAAGAAAGAATCATAGGGACCAAAGTATAATCATCCCCTTTCGAGGTCAGCGCCTCAACTACACCTGCCAACAGGATGTCAATGCGTCCTTCCTGTCCGGAAAAACTATACGCCCCAAAAAAGCAACCATAAATGCAAACCTTCTGTGTTTTTTCCATGTTTCCTTGTCTTTCTTTGATTTCAGTTTTCCTACATTCCTTTCGAAATTGCATTCGAGGCCGTACAAATTAAATAGAAATCCCAACTTAACCCAATTGCCTCCTAAACCTTCATAATGTCCATAGTTTATATTCAAGAGCTTCAGAAACTTACCCTCATTCACATTTTTTTGGCACTATGGGTCTCTGGCGGCGAAGATTACGACCCCACCCCTGGAAATGGGCGATTTCCTCCAAGGTCGGAGTCATCTCACAGTCAGTAAATTGGAACACATTATTTTCAGGATCCCAATGCGGAATCAAAGCTTCGATCACATCCCTCCTAGGCTTGACCGTCATAATGTGAACCAAATGTCCCAAGTATTTCTTTAACTGGTTTCGCTCATATTCCTTAAAATCTCTCCACCAATCCCACAATAATTTTGGTATCTAATCAATAATGAAAAAATCTAGTATCCCTTCTGACATGGGCCTCTTTTCAGACTTACCTTTTTCCCCACTCATGGTGCCCCTGTTTATCCAGACACGGGGTTAAGATTTAGTTAAATATACTATTGACACAAAAATTTCGATTTCTCGGGTTTGAAAGAAAAAGAAAAAATATAAAAAATAAAAAATAAAAACCAAGCTGTGTGACACAAAACAAATTAGTAATAGTCATTAATAAAACAAAAGGCCCAAACAACTTTTTTTTTTGTAATATAAAAACAATAAAAAATAAAACTAGCCTCCCATTTTACATTTTCGATGCAGGTTTCAAGGCTATTTCGACAAAAGACCGGATGCAAGGGCAAAACTGGTTAAACATTTGACAAAGCGACTATATTAACATTATTTGAAAAAATAAAAATAATAAATAATAGTCTATAAAAACCTTTTTTTACTCCTTTTTTTATGTTTATTTAAAATGGGGTTGAACCTGATGAATATTGCCAACGTATCTCACATTCGGTGAGAATCAAACCCGTATAGTTCGGTAACTAAAAAAGAAAACTATTTTTAGAATTGTTAGTTCATATACCAAAACCTTTCAAAATTTTATTTAAAAAAATGGTATTTTATGAAAACTTAGAAATTCCTTCTTTA
Organism: Nicotiana benthamiana; assembly: GCA_034376525.1. Taxonomy (NCBI): domain Eukaryota; kingdom Viridiplantae; phylum Streptophyta; class Magnoliopsida; order Solanales; family Solanaceae; genus Nicotiana; species Nicotiana benthamiana. Next base: position 17,707,769 of record CM067341.1, on the reverse strand, counting down.
TTTATCCTTGTTTAATTCTATTCTAAAGCCGGTCAAAATCTGAGTGAAGCCTACATAATAACGTTACATATAGCACATAAATATGAACATGCTGGTCCGAAAAATTGATACCTGTCCTAGACGGGCCCGGCCCCTGTGTCGAGTCCTGCTAAGTTTAATGCTTATCATGCAAATAAAGCGTAACCTACTAGAGATATTAATTGCTTGTGGCTTGTTCTTCTAAGTTTTCAAATCCTAAAGGAGATGGTATCTAGACTTGGCTTACCCGGGTGGACAACCCGGGCCGAGGAGCGTCAAACGTCACCAGTAGTAGAACAACATTGGCTAGCTAAAGGCTCTCTCGCCTAAAGATGTGTGACTAAATCTTTCACCAGAAGCTGGTAGGCTAACTGGCTTTATCTCAAGACAGAAGTTTTGTGATGCTGGTAGGCAAACACAACATAACTACCTATCAAAAGACTCATAGGGGTGCGAGAGAGGATACAATTTATACAGTTCAAATAAATATTAAAGCGGTAAACAAGCGACAAGTAGCATATTAGGCTTCAAAATACAATAATATTAAAACATGATAAAAGCCAAACAAGAATCAAATACAAAGCTCGAATTCTTATTAATTGTCCCCAGCGGAGTCGCCACGGCTGTCACACCTCTTTTTCGTCACATAATCATGTTACGAGGTTTAGTTAGAAGAGTTTTTCCAACTAAAGTGACGTTTTGAAAAAGGATTATTTATTATTTAGAGTCACCACTTGGAATTGAGTTTTGGTGTTCCAAGTCACCTTTTTTTTAATCCCTTTTCAAAAGGAAGGTTTGACTCTTAATTTATGGTCTACGAAAATAGAAGACTGCGTAAAGAATTCTATTGACCGAGGGGAAGGTGTAAGGCACCCCTCGAGTCCCATGGTTCTAGCACGGTCGCTTCTGTTGATTAATGTAAGGCTTAAATCAATTTTTAGCTATCCTTTTATTTTATTGATTATGACTTATTTATTACCGCTTAACTTAATTTATTATATTTTTTATTAATTATTTTGACCAAGATGCGGTACGCACACAAGGTACTTCCTTGAAATTAAATATTAAACCAAGGTACAGAATGTACACATGGTTATAACATAATAATTTTAAATTAAAAAGATATCAAGACGCGGAATGCGCACATGATCTGTTAATTATTTAAGCGTATCAATCAAAGGTTCGTGTATGAACACATGAGCTAGTATTTTAATGTGCATCTAACAAATTTCTAGCATTTTAGAATATTTTATTTATTTATCTATTTTATTATTGTTATTTTTTAAATGTTATAATAAATCTTAAGATTTTAAAATAAAAAAATTTACTAAGAGATGACCATTAGCCTAGAAAATTGAACCAAATTAACGAAGCTTTCTATTGATGCGTTGTAATTTAAACAAAACTACATAATGTTGGATTTATCATTATTTTGAGATATTTATACAAAACCAAAAAAATATGCAAATTCCAGCAATATTTATCAATAGAACTTAATATAAAATAATAATCTTAATTAACAATCATATTGTATGTGTGAAAAACTTGCCGTAATTTGATATACACATCTATATGAACATGAATTTAATTTAACTATTAAAGAAGTAAAATTTCAGCAACTTAAACAATAAACTAATACATGTTCCAACAAAATTTTGTCAATCGCATTTTTGTTAATACAAAAAATATAAACAAAACTACTAAGAAAAATTAATAAAACTATAACGAAGTAAAAAAAAAAATTCTTTAGGCTCTCCTCCTAATTCATGAACTAGCATGAAAGCTGATCACCCGTATTGAATATTACACACAAAGAAAGATAACAATATATATATACAAACGTACATACATAAAAAAACAAATTAAAATTCAAACTTTGCGAATACATAAATCTCATTATCATGTTTAAACTGTACCAAAAGATTGAATGTTTCTTTTCATAAGATTTCACAATAAAAGAATATCTACAAATTTCTAAAGTTACAATACTAACCTTTTTAGAACCACGAACACGAAACCGTGAACGAAATCCCGAACTTTTGTTTCCTTTCTTTCTTTTACATTTTTTTTTGTTCTTCAGTAGTTTTCTTTCTTCGTTCTCTTTTTTTCCTCTTTCTTTGCTTTTCTTTCTTCTTCAACGTTTTTTTTCCTTCTTTGTTTGTTTTCGACTTTTTTCTCTTCCTTTGTTTTCTACGTTTTCCTTCTTTCCTTCAGTAGTTTTTCCTTTCGTTCTATTTTCTTTTCTTTTTTTCTTTGTTCGTTCTTTCTTTCCTCCAATTTGTCCGTTCCTTTGCTCTTTTTCTTTTTCACGTTTTTTCTTATTTTTCCTTTATGTTTTGTTCTTTGTTTATAAAAGAAATGTGAAAGTATGTAAAAGAGTTGGAGTTAAAGTTAAAGTGGGAGAAAGAAGTTGAGAAGATCATGGTAAGTGGTTAGGATAATTTTGTTTGATTTATCCTAACCCTAGTCTTAGAAAGATTTATGCCTCTCACTTTCCGCCGACGTTCTTCCTCCTTTCCTCCTTCAGTTTCTTCAGTCGCCGGTCGCCGCATCGGTCGTGGCTTCCCACTTCGTCGCCGCCGCCTCTGGTTGCTTCGATTTACCGGTAAGTTTTCCGATCTCAGCAATAACATACAGGAGAAGACCGTAAATTTACACTGTAGTCGTCAAGTTCTCGGGTTTCTGTTTTTTCGCCGTCTTGAACAGCACCAAAAGGTCATTTCTTCAAGTGTAACAATCAGAAAAATAACTTTTCTTCATCTGCTCTTATTTTCATGTTGCGTTTTGCATTGGAACACTGTTAATTTTGCAGCTATTTCTTATTGTATACTATACATCTTAGAAATTGTAATTGAAACCTGTCAAGAGAGAACCAAACAGATCCCTCCCGTTTTTCAACCTAGCAGCAAAAAAAAAACAATCAGATCTAAAAAAAGAAGAAAGATTTCAGTTTGTTGGCTCGTGGTTTTCTGGGATTCCAAGAGTGTTTAAACTCTCCAAAATTGCTGGTTGAATTTTTGAATTTGTGGTTGCTTTGGCTAGGTCTTGCCGTCTCCATTTCTGCTCTGTATTAGTCTTTTCTTCCTATTCTCTCTTCTGCTTTTTGTGGGTGTGTGTGGGTGTGTTCTGTTTTCTTGGACATGTGCCTTATTTTTTCGGCGAGGATTTCCGGCAAGCTACAGTACTTCAGGTGACTCCCGTTCAGACTTTTGGCAGGACGCAATAGAACTACACGTTCCGATAAGCTTCAGGAAAACTCATCCCAGGTACTAGTCGCAGGGCGAGCCCGATTCGTGGCGTTTGGGAGTGAAGAGCTAAACAACACGGGCCGGGAAGTGCAGGAGTCGGTAGTTGACCTAGGGTGCATCAAAGCCTACTTTCAGGTTTTTCCACCGGGAGTTGGTACCTCCCGCTCTCTTGTTTACGTTGTACACCTTTTCACGTATTTTACCTAGCATTCAGTGTGAGGTTTACTCTGTTGCTATCTAGTTTGCCTCTTTTTGCGTACTTCGCTATATTGTGTGTGTGTGTCACTACTCTCCATAGTCGGTTCGAGGGATAGTGGCCGCGACGGGGGATGATAGTGTAAGGTCATGTCCTCGGGGGGTGGGGGCGGTGGCGGGGTGAGTAGAAGGGCAGGGAGTGGTCCTGCGGGTAGGGTAGGAGGTAGGGGTGGGAAGAGGGTAGCAGACGCTCGTAGATTAAGGATTGGGTCGTGGAACATAGGCACTCTGACAGGTAAGTCCATTGAGTTGGCGAAGGTTCTTCAGAAGAGGAGGGTTCACATAGCATGTGTCCAGAAGACTAGGTGGAAAGGGTCGAAGGCGAGGAATGTAGACGGGTTTAAGTTGTGGTATTCAGGGGTCGTGAGAGGTAAGAATGGAGTGAGCATCTTGGTGGATAGGGATCTAAGGGAGTCCGTGGTCGAGGTTAGGCGAGTGAATGATAGGTTAATATCTATTAAGTTGGTTATTGGGGGCTGCGTCCTCAACGTCATCAGCGCTTACGCGCCGCAAACGGGCTTAGACGAGGAGGCTAAGAGGCGCTTTTGGGAGGGCTTGGATGATCTGGTGAGTAGTATCCCCCAATATGAGAAGTTAGTTATTGGAGTGGACTTTAATGGTCATATTGGGGCTGATATTGATGGTTATAGTGAGGTGCATGGTGGTTTTGGCTTTGGGGTTAGGAACGGATGAGGCACGTCACTGCTTGATTTTGCCAGGGCTTCCGAGCTTCTGTTTGCGAACTCGACATTTCAAAAAAGGGAGGAGCATTTGGTCACCTTCAAGAGTTCGGCGGCGAGGACTCAGATTGATTACCTCCTCCTCAGAAAGAGCGATAGGGGTATGTGCAAGGACTGCAACATTATTCCGGGAGAGTCCCATTTGACTCTTCATAGACTCCTAGTGATGGATGTCAGTCTCTGGGTGAAAAGGAAGAGGAGGGGTACTCGTGGACTACCACAGATTAGATGGGGTATTTTGACTAAGGAGAAATCACAGGAGTTGGAGAGGAGGTTAGCTGAGGGCGGAGCTTGGAGAAGTTCTGGGGAAGCGGACGCTATGTGGTCAGAGACGGTAAACTTGGTTAGGGAGGTAGCGCGGAACGTGCTCGGGGTAGCCAAGGGCTATTCATGCTGACATCAGGGTGACTGGTGGTGGAACGATGTAGTCGAAGGAAAAGTGGAGGTGAAGAAGGCGGCATTTGGTAAGTTGGTAGGGAGCACAAGCGAGGAAGAACGCAGAGCGAACAGGGAGATCTACAAGGTGGTGAGAAAAGAAGCAAAGCTAGCGGTTACGGAAGCTAAAAACGCGACGTTTGGTCGCATGTACGAGGAACTAGGGGAGAGAGGCGGGGACAGGAAGTTATTCCGGTTAGCTAAAGTAAGGGAAAGGAAGGCGCGTGATCTTGACCAAGTTAAGTGCATCAAGGGTGAGGATGGTAGAGTTTTGATGGGGGAGTCTCAAGTCAAGCAGAGGTGGCGGGCGTACTTTCGGGACTTACTTAACGAGGAAGGGGATCGTAACATAGACCTAGGGGAGTTGGGGCATTCAGAGCAACATAGAGACCTTGGGTAGTGCAGACGCATTAGGGCAGAGGAGGTCATGGGGGCTTTGCGCAAGATGAGTAGGGGTCGAGCGACCGGGCCTGCCGAGATACCGGTGGAGTTCTGGAAGTGCATGGGTAGGTCAGGAGTGGAGTGGCTCTCCAGGTTGTTCAATACGATCTTCAGGACCAAAAGGATGCCGTATGAGTGGAGGTGGAGTACAGTGGTGCTCTTGTACAAGAACAAAGGGGACATCCAGTGCTGCAACAACTATAGGGGTATCAAATTAATAAGTCACACCATGAAGGTTTGGGAACGGGTGATCGAGGCGAGGGGGAGGGAGATGACATCTATATTTGTGAACCAATTCAATTTCATGCCGGGTCGCTCCACTACAGAAGCTATCCACCTTGTCAGGAGGTTGGTGGATCAGTTCAGGTATAAGAAGAAGGACCTGCACACGGTGTTTATCGATTTGGAGAAGGCGTATGACAAGGTCCCGAAGGAGGTGCTATGGAGGTTCTTGGAGGCGAAGAGCATGTCGGAAGACTACATCAGAGTAATCAAGGACATGTACGATAGAGCTAAGACTAGGGTTAGGACGGTGGGTGGCGACTCAGACCATTTTCCAGTGGATATGGGGCTCCATCAAGGATCGGCGCTTAGCCCTCTCTTGTTTGCCTTGGTGATGGATGCTCTAACCCGACATATTCAAGGGAATGTGCCTTGTGTATGCTATTTGCTGATGATATAGTCTTGATAGACGAGACGAGGGCCAGTGTTATTGAGAGGTTAGAGGTATGGAGACAGACTCTCGAGTCTAAGGGTTTCAAAATAAGCAGATCTAAGACAGAATACCTGGAGTGCAAGTTTAGCGCCGAGCCGAGCAAAGTAGGCAGGTACGTGATGATTGGATCTCAGGTCATCGCCAAGAGGGACAGTGTGAGATATCTTGGGTCGGTGATTCAGGGGGGCGGAGAGATTGATGGGGACGTCATTCATCGTATAGGAGCGGGGTGGTCAAAGTGGAGGCTTGCATCAGGAGTCCTGTGTGACAAGAAAGTTCCACAGAAACTCAAGGGGAAATTTTATAGAGCTGTGGTTAGACCTGCAATGTTATATGGGGCAGAGTGCTGGCCAGTGAAGAACTCTCATGTTCAGAGAATGAAGGTTGCGGAGATGAGGATGCTCAGGTGGATGTGAGGGCTCACCAGGTTAGATAAGATTAAGAATGAAGTTATTCGAGAGAAGGTGGAGGTGGCCCCGGTGGATGAGAAGATGCGAGAAGCGAGGCTGAGGTGGTTCGGGCATGTGCGGAGGAGAAGTCCCGATGCCCCGGTGAGGAGTTGTGAACGGCTGGCATTGGTCAGCGCTCGGCGAGGCAGAAGGAGGCCTAAGAGGTATTGGGGAGAGGTGATTAGGCATGACATGGCTAGTATGCAGGTTTCGAGGACATGACCCTTGATAGGAAAGTCTGGAGGTCTAGTATCAGGGTTGTAGGATAGGGGCCCCTAGAGTTTTTCGTACTACTCACCCGAGGCTGGGTGAGACTTGACAGGGCTATCCATAGATGTTTTGTGTTTTGGATTGTGTCTCCCTTATGCTAGTTATTTATGGTAGTTACAGTATGATATTATTGCATGCTATTTATTTATGGTTCTTACGTTTAGATAGTTACTTATGCTATTTCTTCTAGACTTACTAATGCTCTTTTGTTTTTCTTTTTGTTTTGTTTTTGTTTTTGTTTTTGTTTTTGTTTTTGTTGTTGTTTTTGTTTTTGTTTTTTGTTTTTGTTTTTCCTCTCTTTCACTGATCTGAGGGTCGATTGGAAACAGCCTCTCTGCCCTTTCGGGTACGGGTAAGGCTCGCCTACATATTACCCTCCCCAGACCTCACTTTGTGGGACATTACTGGGTAGTTGTTGTTGTTGTACTTATTATTATTATTATTATTATTATTATTATTATTATTATTATTATTATTATTATTATTGTTATTATTATTATTATTGTTGTTGTTGTTTAATAACTTTTACTTGTTCTTTATTAATGAAGAAATTAGAAAGTAAAATGCATAGTTAAAAATATTAGTTAGCTATCTTATGTTTAAATATTATATACATATGAAAATTAAATATTTACATTGTAGTTTAAATTATACTAAGAAAAATGCTATAGCTTACATTTAAAATTCTAATAGATTTTTTTTAATTTTTCTTTTATTTAAATTAGGAGTAAAACTTATACTCTAAGAATGTGAATATATAGTTAATATATTTTTTAAAAAAAAATAAAACCTACTAAGAGTATGATAAAAGTCATAAAATATTAAGATTAGGCGTAAAAGAAATATTTACACTAAACTAGTGTACAATTTGGGTGTGGTCAAAAATTAGGTGTTCACATCTCTAACCCTTGAACCCGCTGCCTCAAACTCCTGAGCTTCCACCGGCCGGCGGCTGACCTCCAAACTCCTTCAAATTTCGACCATACAACCACCATTGCACCCCCGTTCCAAACCCACCTTTGTTTCCCTTCCCAAATCACTCTTTCTCTCCAAATCAGAGGTCAAGTTAGCACTGAAATCACCTTCATCTCTTTCTTCTAATTCTGCCCGATCTATCTTCTTCTTGGTGATAAACATTCGTGAATCGACCAATTTTGAGTGGGAAAGCCAATTGGATGAGGGCTCGATCTGTGCATGGTGGCCAAGTTTCATCAATAGTCTCCGATAGGCCCATATCTCTTTTTCCTCTTTGTTTCTAACTCGTGATGGGCACTGTGACAAAGAGCACAAACCATGGAAGAAATTCTGGCTAGTGGTGAATATTACAGTTCACATTGTGGGGTTTAGTTTCTTCCACGCCGGATGCCATCACTTGAGAGCCATCAATCTAGACGGCACTTCTCTTCTTCTTCTTCTTCATCTCAGTCAGGTTTAGAAATTGTAGGTTTTTCAGTCGTTTAATTAGATAATAATAATAGGTTAAGAAGCAATTAAATTCTTTGCTAGCATTTGTTAATTTTCCTTTTTCCCTTTTAATTCTTTTTTTATGTTCTTATTCTACTTCGTTAAAAAGATTTCATATTGCTAGAATTCAAAGTTGGGTTAATTTGGCTTTATTTTTTTCTTTTAAATCCATTAGGTTACATTTGAATTTGGGCTTGCTAGTAGCCCAAAAAACTGGTTGAAGATTTATTTGGTGAAGAAGCCCAAAGCCATTTGGGCAATTTGGTTCAAGGTCTAGTTGTTGAAGTAATTTTTAAGCATTTGAGGGTTAAGTTAGGGAAATGGATAGAGGGAATCTTTCACAACTGCCTGAGAAATTTTCAGGAAAGTGTGGAATAGGTTGGTTTATTAAACAGGCTAAAACTTGAGGTCTAAAATTGTCACGACCCCAAATACCGGCCGTGATGACGCCTATTACATTACTAGGCAACACCAACAGTCTAGGAAATGCAGAAAAGATAACAACACAGAGGAAAGAAACAGGGTTGCGGACGCCATGCAACTACAAGGAAATCTCCATCAACACATTGGATCTGCTAAACAACCCTCAATCAGCCGCTCAGGCACCTGGATCTGCATACAAGGTGAAGAGACCAACATGAGTACACCAACTCAGTAAGTAACTAAAGTAAATAAGGACTGAAAGCAGTGACGAGCAGTTCAAAAGCATAAAACTGAAAATCACAAGATAACATATCAACTTTACAGTTTAAAACCAGTTTCGTCAAAGAATCGGCCTTTCCAGTTAAAAACATTTGAAATCAGATACTTAACAATATTGTCAATAGAGGCTTATTTGAAAACAGAGTGAAATCAGTGAAAATATCATAGATGGGCCCCTCGGGCAAGGAATCACATGAAATATGGCCTCTCCCGCAACCTCTCAGTCACTTGTGACTTAACCCTCGTCATTCAGTCTCAGAACATCTTATAATAATAGAAATCATAATAATCGTTGTGGCGTGCAGCCCGATCCATATATTTATAGTCGACTATGCTCACTAGGGGTGTGCAGACTCCGGAGGGGCTCCTACAGCCCAAGAATTATACCGCTGTGGCGCGCAGCTCGATATGCAGTCTGATCCATATAAGTATAGTTGCGGCGTGCAACCCGATCCATAACTCACATATATACAAATATTCTCACACTTAGTTCCGCGGCCTCTCTCAATCATTAACCTCACAACCTCTCGGGCACAACAATGGAAATTAGGGAACTCAGTCCAAATAGTTATCTCTTTTAAAAGTAACAAAAATAAACCCGTTTTTACATTTAATCGGTAAAACATGACTGAGGATATGCTTTTAGCAAGTAAAGTGAGGAAAACCGTCAAAATTCCCTTGAGGGTCTTCTACAGGCCGGCACAAAGCCCCAAACATGGCATACAACACATAATATAGTATAATATCCAAAATAAGGAATAATATTATATTTTCAAACCAAATACGCAGCTTAATAGGCGCTACGGGATGGACCAAGTCACAATCCCTACCAGTGCACGTCCACATGCTCGTCACCTAGCATGTGCGTCACCGTGTTTATCAAAACAAGTCAAATACCAGGGTTTTGTACCCTTAGTTCCAGATTTACAATGGTTGCTTATCGTAAACCGGTGAAATACTACTCTATGATGCTGTTTCCCCTCGAATCGGCCTCCACTCACGTCGAATCTATCGAAAATCAGAACGAGGACTTCAAAATATGCTAAAGGAACAAAGCCCAAGAGAAAACATTCAATAAATGGCACAAATCTCGAAATTACCAAAATCTGGCCCCCAGCCCATGTCTCGAAATTCAAAAAATTTACATCAATAGATTTCTGATCTCCCTACGAGTTCATACATATCAAAAGTTCTCAAATCCGACCCCAAATGGTCATTCAAATCCCCAATCAAAGTCCCAATTTCCAAGCTCTAGTTGCTAATTTTTAGCTAAATTTCCATGATTTTCTAGGTGGAATTCACATAATAATCGAATTTTAAGTCCAAGACTATTACCTCAAAGTGATTCCACTTGAATCCATCTTCGATCTCCTTCCCAAAAAATCTCCAAAAATGACCAAATATGGAGGAAAATAACCCCACATTCGCGGATAAGGCGACCTTTTAAACATTCTGCCCAGGCCTAAAAATCGTTCTTCACGAATACGGTCAAAGCCTCGGGTTCACGAAGCACAAAATTACCTTGACTAAATTTCCTCCTACGCGATCGAGACACACACGCGAGCGCGATGCCTTACCAGATGACCCTTCGCGAACACGAACACTCCATCGCGAACGCGATGGGTTAACTCCTACTAAAGCTCAATCTCTCTATTTCTTCTATGAGAACGTGACTACACGCACGCGAACGCGATGCACAACCTCGCGGCTCTTCGTGAACGTGAAGGCTAAATTCTAACCTTCCTAAGCTTACTCTTCGCTAATGCGAGGGCCCACTCGCAAACGCGAAGAGTTAATTTCTTGCAACAGTTGAACCTATTTTCTGCAATTTTCCTTAACTTAAAATGATTCGTTCAACCCTCTGAAACTTATCTGAGGACCCCCAGACATCAACCAAAGGGATGAACATATCCTAAAACCTTATTCAAACTTGTTCCAATCTTCAAAGAACCTCAAATACCATCAAATATCAACCAAAGCACATCGGATTCAAGATTAAGTTTCTAAAATCTTCCGAATTTCACTTTTGATAAAAAACCAAACAAGACTACGTCTGAATGACCTGAAATTTTGCACACACATCCCAAATGATATAACGTAGCTACTACAACTCTTGGAATTCCATTCTAACCACTATATCAAAATCTCACCTACCAATCAGAAATCGTCTAAATATTAACTTCGCCAATTCAAGCCTAAATCTATTCCGGACCTCCAAAACCCATTTCGATCACGCTCCTAATTCAGAAATCACCTCTAGAAGCTAACCGAACCATCAGAACTCACATTTGAGCCCTCTAATACATAAGTAAATATCTTGTTGACTTTTCCAACTTAAGCTTCCTTAAGAAGAGACTAAGTGTCTCAAACCTTACCAAATCCTTTGAGAACTCGATCCGGCCGACTCGATACAACAAAACACAGATAACAAGCGTAAAGAAGCAGAAATGGGGGAAATAGAGCGGCAACTCATGAGATAACTTGCCGGGTCATCACATCATCCCCAACTTAAACAAACGTTCATCCTCGAATGAGTTAAAAATATACATGAAGCCTCAAACAGGTGAGCATATCTGCTCTGCATCTCCCGCTCGGTCTCCCGGGTAGCCTCTTCCACGGGCCGACATCTCCAGTGCACTTTCACTGAAGCTATATTCTTTGACCTCGACTTTCGAACTTGACGATCCAAAATATCTACTGGCTCTACATCATATGTCAAATCATCATCCAATTGAACCGTGATGAAGTCCAGAATATGCGACAGATCCCCAATATACTTCTGAAGCATAGAAACATGAAATACAGATGTACACTCGACAAGATGGGTGGCAAAGCAAGCTCATAAGCCACCTCCCCACTCATCTGGAGTACCTCAAAAGGTCCAATGAACCTCAGACTCAACTTCCCTTTCTTCCCAAATCTCATAACACCCTTCATTGGTGAAACCTTCAACTGAACCTTCTTTCCAGCCATGTACGACGCATCTCGCACCTTCCTGCCAGCATAGCTCTTTTGCCTTGACTGCGCTGTATGGAGCCTCTCCTAAATCACTTTTACCTTCTCCAACACATCCTATACCAAATCTGTCCCCAATAGCCTAGCCTCACCGGGATCGAACCAACCAATAGAAGATCTACACTACTTCCATACAAAGCCTTATATGGAGCCATCTAAATACTCAACGGTAACTGTTGTAATAAGCAAACTCTGCAAGCGGTAGAAACTGATCCCATGACCCTCCGAAATCAATGACACAAGCACGTAACATATCCTCCAATATTTGAATAGTACGCTCGGACTGCCCATCCGCTTAAGGATGAAAAGTTGTGCTCAACTCCACCTGAGTACCCAACTCTCGTTGCACAGACCTCCAAAACTGCGATGTAAACTGAGTGCCCCTATCTAAAATGATAGAAACAGGGACACCATGCAAACGAACAATTTCCCGGATATAAATCTCTGCCAACCACTCTGAAGAATGGGTAGTACACACAGGAATGAAGTGCGCGGACTTGGTCAGCTGATCCACAATCACCCAAGTAGCATCAAACTTTTTCAAAGTTCGTGGAAGTCCAACAACAAAGTCTATAGTGATCCTCTCCCACTTTCACACTTGAATATCCATCCGCTGGAGCAAGCCACTCAGTTTCTGATGCTCATATTTTACTTGCTGACAATTGAGCAACGAGCTGAAAATCCCACAATGTCTTTCTTCATTCTTCTCTACCAATAGTGCTGCCTCAAATCGTGATACAACTCTGCGGCACCTGGATGAATGGAATACCGTGAGCTATGGGCCTCCTCTAGAATCGACTCCTGAACGCCATCCACATTGGGCACGCAAGTCCGGCCCTGCATCCTTAACACTCCATCATCACCAATGGTCACATCCCTTGCATCGTCATGCTGAACTCTATCCCTAAGGACAACCAAATCGAATCATCATATTGGCGCTCTCAAGTGCGCTCATATAAAGAAGACTAAGAAATCACACAAGCCAATACTCGACTAGGCTCCGAAATATCCAACCTCACGAACCTACTGGCCAAGGCCTGAATATCAACTACAACAGGTCTCTCCCCAACTGGAATATATGCCGAACATCCCATACTCACTTCCCTTTCGGCTCAAATCATCGGCCACCATATTGGCCCTTTCCTATATGATACAATATAGTGATGTCATAATCCTTAAGCAACTCAAACCACCTCCGCTGTCTCAAACTAGGATCCTTTTGCTTGAACATGTGCTGAAGACTGCAATGAATAGTGAAGACCTCACAAGATACGCCATACAAGTAATGCCTCCAAATCTTCAATGCGTAAACAATGGCAGCCAACTCTAAATCATGAACGGGGTAATTCTTCTCATGGGGCTTCAACTGACGAGAAGCGTAAGCAATAACTATACCCTCCTACATCGACACACATCCAATCCCAACTCTCAAAGCATCACAATACACGGTGTATGAACCTGAAGCTGATGGAAAAACCAATACTGGAGCTGCGGTGAAAGCTGTCTTGAGCTTCTCAAAGCTCTCCTCACGTTCATCTGACCATACAAATAAAGTACCCTTCTGAGTCAACTTGGTCAAAGGCGATGCAATAGATAAGAATCCCGGAACAAACCGGCAATTATAGCCTGGCAAACTAAGAAAATTCTGAATCTTTGTAGCGAAGACGGTCTGGGCTAACTCTTCACCGCCTCTATCTTACTTGAGTCAACCTGAATACACTCACTAGACACTACCTGTCTCAAGAATGCCACTGAACTGAGCCGGAATTCACACTTGGAGAACTTTGCAAAAAGTTTCTCCTCCTTCAATCTCTACAATACAACCCTCGAATGCTCCGCGTGCTCCTTCTGACTATGCAATATAGCAGAATATCATCAATGAAGACTATGACAAACGAGTCAAGATAAGGCCGGAACACACTGTTCATCAAATGCATGAACGTTGTTGGGGCATTCGTCATCCCAAAAGACATCACCAAGAACTCATAATGACCATATCAGGTCCTGAAAGCCGTCTTAAGAATATTTGAGTCCCTGATCTTCAACTGGTGATAACCCGAATGGAGATTAATCTTGGAAAACACCCTCGCCCCTTGAAGCTGGTCGAATAAATCATCAATATGAGGCAAAGGATACTTGTTCTTAATTGTTAGCCTATAATCAATGCACATTCTTATTGTGACATCCCTATTTTTCATAAACAGAACCAGCGCATCCCAAGGTGGTACACTAGGCCGAATGAACCCATTATCTAGGAGTTCCTGAAGCTGATCCTTTAAATCATTCAACTCCACTAGTGCCATACGATACGACAGAATAGAATTGGGCTGAGTGCCCGGCACCAGGTCTATACCCAAATCAATATCCCTGTCCGGTGGCATGCCTGAAACGTCTGCATGAAATACATCAGGGAAGTCCCTCATAACTAGAACAGAATCAATACTAGGAGTCTCAGCTCTGACATCCCTCACAAAGGCAATATACGAAAGATAACCCTTCCCAACCATATGATGGGCTTTTAAGAAAGAGATCACTCTACTAGGAACATAATCAGTCACACCTTGCCACTCGATCCCTGGCACACATAGTATAGCTAATGTGACTGTCTTGGCATGACAATCCAGAATAGCGCGACATGGAGATCACCAATCCACGCCCAAAATAACATCGAAATCCACCATGCTCAATAATAATAAATCAACTCGGGTCTCCAGACCCTCAATAGTGACCACACATGACCGATGCACACGGTCTACAACAATAGTATCGCCTACCGGGGTAGATACATAAACAGGTAAAGCAAGAATCTCATGAGGTGTACCTAAATAACAAGCAAAGTATGGTGACATATTAGAAAATGTGGGTCCAGGATCAAATAATACAGAGGCGTCTCTATGGCAGACTGAAATAATACTTGTAATAATAACATATGAAGCAATAGCATCAGGTCTGCCTGGAAGAGCATAGAAACAGGCCTGACCGCCCCTTGATCGACCTTCCCCTCTAGGGCGACCCCTGGCTGACTGACCTCCACCCTTAGCTGGCTGGGTGAGTGGTGAAGTAACTAGAGCAGAAGTCGAGGGCTTCCCCTTTTACTGAGACTGACCATCATGAAGATGAGGACACTGCCTCCTCATATGCCCAAATTCTTCGCAGTCATAGCAATTCCCTGTGCTGGAGATGGCGACTGAAGGGAACCCCTAGCACCGGAATGACTAGTAGAAGGACCTAGCATGGAGGAACCCTAGACTGACGGAGCACGGGATGCACTTTGAGCTGGAAGGGCACTAAGTGCAAAGTGTCCCTGATGAGAACTGTGAAAACCATGACCAGATGAGTTCAACATTTCCAATGTATCCCGTTAATTCTTCCAATGTTGGGGTAAGTTCGAAATCTAAGAAGTGGAACACGTTGTGCGCCGGGTCCCAGCACGTGACCAACGCTCTAATGATGTCTCCTCGGGGTGCAATATCCAGTAACTCGGGGAGGCCCCTCAAGTACTTCTTTATCTCATCTGGCCCTTCTTTACCTAGATCATTCCACCACAATCGCAGCTCCAAAGGAACTCGGCTCACAAATGAAAAAGGTTCGATTTGAATTGTGCTCATCTTGCACATTTATTAAGGTGAATTAGTGACTTGTGACTTTATTCCTGTCTGACTTCAAAATCAAAAGCTTTCTTCTATGAAATTTATTTTCTAAAACCAAACGTCTAGTTTTGCTAATACAACCTTTTAGCATTTCCGGAAGAAGATTTAAGGTTGTGCTCGCTAGCCGACCAAAAATACAATAACGACCCAAAGGTGGCCGTTTGTTCAAAATCAGCCTTCCGGCATCCTTTTCGGGAACGCTTGGCTATTCCTGACAATAACGTCACCTGACCTATTTAGGATAATAAATAAAATTTGAAAACTATTTTAAAAAAGGGAAGTTGGACCCGATGGGGGTTGCCTACGTTTCCCATACGTAGTGAGAATCAAACCGGCGTAGTTCGGGCAAAACAATTTGCCAAAACCAAAATTTTGTTGAAAAGCCCATTTTCTTTTGTTTTTCTCCTTTCCCCCCTTTTTTTCAAAAATCCGGCAATATTTCGGTGATATTTAAGCATTGGTTTTATAAGACAAATGATTAACTTCAGTCAGCCCTAGTACAACTTATTTATTTTCCCAATTCTCTTTTCGCATTCACAAGCCAGTCAACATGCAAATCCAACGCAACTATATGCACAAGTAGCACGTAATATGTAGCAGGATGGTTTTTTCATTACAGGTCCCTTGTCCTAGACGGACCCAACCCCGTGTTGAGGCGCCTAAGTCAAATGCAGGTGATGCAAACAAATGTTCCTACTAGGGATCCGACATGAGGTTCTGTTATACTAAGTTTAGCTCCTAGGTATTTGTTTTAGACTGTGTACCCGTGCAGACAACTCGAGTCGAGGAGGGGGCTACGTACCGGGGACCCGCAAGATCGTCCGACTTTGTAACTTGTCCGAGCCTCTTTCTTATATTAGGGTATGACATTAACAGAATAAGGAGTCTCAACCAGTAAGCACATCCCGAGAGGTGAGAAGAGAAGAGTTTTGTAGCAGTTTATATGTACAGTTCAGGTAATATCAAAGCGATAAAAGCATCATTTTGCACATTAAATCAACACGTAAAATCAGATAATAAACAAAGCCAAATACAACAATTATTCTAAGCTCGAATTCTTGAACCCTGAACCAGAGATTCTGGGTTTAATCCCCAGCAGAGTCGCCAGAGCTGTCACACCTCATTTTGGCTACTACAACCTTCGAATGGCGTAATAAGGGAGTTTTTTCCAATTTAAGTGACAAGCGAAACGGGATTAATTATTAAAAATCAGAGTCGCCACTTGAGATAATTTATGGTGTCCCAAGTCACAGATTCAAATCCCGAATCGAGGAAAGTTTGACTCTATTTAACAGTCCGCGAACTAGAAATTCGAGTAAGGAATTTTATTAACCCGGGAGAAGGTGTTAGGCATTCTCGGGTTCCGTGGTTCTAGCACGATCGCTCAACTATCATATTTGGCTTAAATTATTTGATTTTATACAATTATGAACCTATGTGCATTTTAAATCTTTTAATCACTTTTATTAAGTATTTTAAAGAAGATTGCAACGTTATTAAAAAATGTCTTGAACCACGTTACATAAAAGCACCTGTAGCTCGCAGCATATTTTATTTAACATTGAAATTTGAATTTGGGTCACATAAATGCGCATCCAAATTTAAAAAAGTAATTTAAATTACGCACGTAAAGAAACTGGGAGATTCATTTTTGTAATAGCGGCAATATAAAGATATAAGACTGCTAAGCTTTGCGAAAACTCTGTTTCAACTTTTGACCAAAACACTAGCTAAATATAAAAGAAAACTTGAGAATAGCATTGCAGAGTTGCAACATTCCTCATCCACATATCTCTTGGCATCATAATTTATAAGCAGAAGTAAACCCAATATGTAGAGTCAAAAGCCAACAGATTTTGAGTGGTTGCATTATTATATACTACTATATATTTTTTTTCCTTTTGCAAATCCTAAAGCATTCCTCATAATGTAAATCCGCCCTCATTCACAAATAAAAATCCTAGTTGTTCAGCCAGTCAATTCCAACATAATTCAGCAAATTTTCTCATAAAGCAACAGTAAACAAAGAGGAAAAGATAAACTAAAAGAAAGAGTGTTGTAGCGGCAACTGTCAAGATCAGCACACCCCAAATGTAATCCTTCCACTAATATCATATCAAACTAAGTCTAAGTTTAGATTCATCGTACTAATAAATAAAAAAAAGACCAATGATTCAATAGCAGGCATCCAAAATAAAATTAAAAGCATGGTAAAATAATGAATACAAAGCGAAATGCAGACCACAAACTCCAAATATTTACAGAACCACTAAAACAGTACCACTCTAACAAAGCATTAAGAAAAATGGGAGATAGACCTGAAGAAGCTTTCTGATTTATTGAGTTGCGGCAGTTACACAGACTGAAATGAACCAACAACTACAGCCGGAAATCGACACGATTTCAAACAGATTCAGCACGAAATCCGATTTGTGTTGAAACCAGAAAATTGATTCAGACACGACTCAGATCGACACCTCAACTCGTTTTTAAAACTCAAATGATCTCCATCTTGAAAATCACAATCAAAATTAGAAGAAAAGCAGCACCACATTTTTTTTGGTATTTTTCTAATTTTGAATTGAAATCTCTTATGGGCGTGTGTGTTTGGGCGTTGCGGCTGATTTCCAGCCTTTAGGTCCTAGGTCCGTTTCCCATTTTTGTGTCAAAAAAATGGGTGGAAAGCTGATGCTTAGGGGTTTCTTTGTTGTGAATTCATGAAAAAGATAAAGAGTATTAGGGAGGGATGTGTGTTTTTGTGTTGCGGCGGGTAGGGGGCATCGGGTGTGGTCAGCTCCTCAGCTGTGCTCTTTTTTTAATCTCCGCATTTCTCTTCTATTTTTATAGATCTAGGTCTTTTTTTTAGCTAGGATAAGGGTAAGGGCATGGACTTGGGTCGTGTGGGTTTGGATAGGAAAATCATAATTTGGGATAGTTTTGACTTTTTTTAAAAATGGCATAATTGCTTAAATTAAAACTCCATTGCAATTAAATTGTTATTCTCTATTCTTTTCTTTTTTTAATTAAAAAAATCATAAAATTAAAAATTCTAAATTAATCTATTTTTTATAGGAATTAAAACTCTTTATTTATTTTTTAACATTAAAATAACTAATTAACTTAAAACTAAATAAAAAATACTAAACTAAAAGATAAATATGTAAAAATGATAATTTTTAGATTTTTTCTATAATTTAAAAATGTTTTAAAAAATGCTTGAAATGCAAATAAATAAGAAAAATTCCTAAAATTAATAAAATTATTTTTGGTCCATTTTTTAGGAGTTATTCTCATGTAGGGCAAAAATCACGTGCTCACAATCAGCACTACTAAAGCTACCAGATCCCCGAGGCCTCTTGGCCTCCCTGTCCTCTTGCTCCTGCCAGCAAAATGACTCAATCTCACGGGTCATATCAACAACCTCATCGAAGGTATCACCTCTCACCCTTTCCTTAGTCATGGGAATCAGAAGTTGGTACGTGAGGCCATCAACAAACCTCCTGATCTTCTCTCGATTATTGGGAACCAACCAAATCGTATGTCGGGGTAACTTAGAGAACCGCATCTTATACTGCATCACCGTCATCTCCCTTTGACGCAGCTGCTCAAATTGCATGCGGAGCTCCTCTTGGCATTGACTATGGTACATACTTTTCCAGGAAGAGAACGGAGAACTACTGCGAAGTAAGGGGCGCTGGACCAACACGCCTACCCCTCTCATATGCCTCCCACCAAGTGAAGGCAGCCCTAGAAAATTGAAAGGTAGTAAATGCCACACAACTAGTCTCAAGAATCCCTGATGTACGAAGCATCCGCTGGCACTTACCCAAGAAACCTTGGGCATCCTTGCCCTCTGCACCGCTGAATGTCGGAGGCTGGAGTCTACCAAGCCTCTCAAGTCGGCGCTGCTTATCATCCTGCATAATTGATACCACAAAACTCCTGAGCTGGTACAACCGGCTGGTCTTGAGGTGCCCCCGGTGTTTGGAGTCCCTTCACAACCTGCTCAGGTGTGCAAGCAACAGGGGTCTAGATGCCTCCCCCGGTCTGAGAAGTAGCTACGACCAAAGTAGATGCGACCATAGTAGCTGAGACTGCTTGAGCCAAACAAATACACACTGATAAGATCTGAGCTAATGCCTCCTGAAGACCTGGAATCACAATAGGCACAGCTGGTGCTGCTGTAGCGTCCATAACTAGGACCTGATCCGAAACTGCGAAATTTGGTGGATTTGCAGGTGCTGCTCTAGATGCTCTGCCCCTGTCACGGCCTCAACCACGACCTCGGCCTCCGGTGGCCCAAGCTGGTGGTACGGGTGGTCGTCCATCTTGCCTGGTAGCACTTGTCCTCACCATCTGTGA
Source organism: Nicotiana benthamiana (assembly GCA_034376525.1). Classification (NCBI taxonomy): domain Eukaryota; kingdom Viridiplantae; phylum Streptophyta; class Magnoliopsida; order Solanales; family Solanaceae; genus Nicotiana; species Nicotiana benthamiana. The sequence continues at coordinate 17,688,005 of CM067341.1, read as the reverse complement.
GAGAATGGAATAATAGAAGTTTAATAGTCGGTCAAAAGATTCGCACAACAAGAATTCAAAAATATAAAGTTTTTCCTAAAGGTTTTGCAGCCTCTCGAGGATAAATACAGACATCTCCATACCGATTCGCAAGACTCTACTAAACCAGCTCATAACTCGCAAGGCCTTTGTAACCCATGCTCTGATACCAACTTTTCGTGACCCCAAATACCGCCCATGATGGTGCCTATCACATTACTAGGCAAGCCGAATAATTAACCACAACCCTTTCCCTTTTACATTAAGCCATTTTTACACAGGTTTGAATACCATACCTTTCATAATAAGTGTTTAACACAACAGATAAATATGCGGAAGTCGATAAAAAATGAACTACATAACCTAATTGGTGTCACGGGTCTATAGCCTTTAATACATGTCTGAATACCTACTACACCAATAGTCTAGGAAATGCGGAAAAGATAACAAGATAGAGGGAAGAAACAGGGTTGCGGACGCCATGCAACTACATGGAAATCTCCATCAACACACTGGATCTACTAAAAACCCTCACTCGGCCGCTCGGGCACCTGGATCTGCACATAAGATGAAGAGAGCAACGTGAGTACACCAACTCAGTAAGTAACTAAAGTAAATAAGGACTGAAAGCAGTGAAGAGCAATTCCAAAGCATAAAACTGAAAATCACAAGATAACATATCACTTTACAGTTTAAAACCAGTTTCGTCAAAGAATCAGCCCTTTCAGTTTAAAATATTTGAAATCAGATACTTAACAATATTGTCAATGGAGGCTTATTTGAAAATAGAGTGAAATCAATGAAAATATCATAGATGGGCCCCTCGGGCAAGGAATCCCTCGAAATATGTCCTCTCCGGCATCCTCACAGTCACTTGTGACTCAACCCTCTTCATTCAGTCTCACAACATCTTATAATAATAGAAGTCATAATAACCGCTGCGGCGTGCAACCCGATCCATATATTTATAGTCGACTACGCTCACTAGGGGTGTGCAGACTCCGGAGGGGCTCCTACAGCCCAAGCATTATACCGTTGCGGCGCGCAGCCCGATCAAATATATATATATATATATATATATATATATATATATATATATATATATATATATATATATATATATATATATATATATATATATATATATATATATATATATATATATGCAGTCTGATCCATATAAGTATAGTTGCGGCGTGCAGCCCAATCCATAACTAACATATATATAAATATCCTCACACTTAGGTCCTCGACCTCTCTCAGTCATTAACCTCACAACCTCTCGGGCATAACAGTGAAAATTAGGAACTCAGTCCAAATAGTTATCTCTTTTAAAAGTAACAAGAATAAACCAGATTTGACATTTAATCGGTACAACATGACTGGGGATATCTTTTAGCAAGTAAAGTGAGGAAAACCATCAAAATGCCCCTAAGGGTCTTCTACAGGTCGGCACAAGGCCCCAAACATGGCATACAACCCATAATACATTATAATATCCAAAATAAGAAATAATATAATATTTCCAAACCATATACCCGTCTTAGTAGTCGCTACATGATGGACCAAGTCACAATCTATAACAGTGCACGCTCACACACTCATCACCTAGCAGGCATCATTGCGTTTATCAAAACAAGTCAACTATCGGGGTTTTGTACCCTCAGTTCCAGATTTACTATGTTACTTACCTCAAACAGGTGAAAATACTACTCCCGACGCCCCTCGAATCGTCCTCCACTCATGTCGAATCTATCCAAAATCAGAACGAGGACGGCAAAATATGCCAATGGAACAAAGTCCAAGCGAAAAAAATCAATAAATGCCACAAATATCGAAATTACCAAAACCCGACCCACGTATTGAAATTCATAAATTTACACATCAATAGATTCCTTATCTCCCCACGAGTTCATACATATCAAAAGTTCTTAAATCCGACCCCAAATGGTTCTTCAAATCCCCAATCAAAAGTCCCAATTTCCAAGCCCTAGTTCTTCAAATTTTTGCTTAATTTCCATAATTTTCTAGGTGGAATTCACATAATAATCGAGTTTTAAGTCCTAGAATATTACCTCAAAGTGATTCTCTTTGAATCCCTCTTCAATATTCTTCAAAAACTCTCCAAAAACAACCAACTATGGAGGAAAATAACCCCACATTCGCGGACAAGACGACCTTTTAAACATTCTGCCTAAGCCTGAAAATCCTTGTTCGCGAACCCGGTCAAAGCCTCGCGTTCGCGAAGCATAAAATTACCTTGACCAAAATTTCTACTACGCGATCGCGACATAACACACGCGAATGTGATGCCTTACCAGATGACCCTTCGCGAACGTGAATCCTCCATTGTGAACGCGAGGGGTTAATTCCTACTGCATCTCAATCTCTCCATTTCTTCTATGTGAATGCGACTATACACCCGCGATCTCGATGCACAACCTCGCAGCCCTTCAAGAACGCGTCCTATGCCTCGTGAACGTGAAGGCTAAACCCTCACCTTCCTCATCTTACTGTTCACGAACGTGAGGGCCCACTCGCAAATGCGAAAGTTAATTTCCTGCAAAAGCTAAACCTATTTTCTGCAATTTCCCTTAACTTAACATGATCCGTTCAACCCTCCGAAACTCACCCGAGCCCCCTGTGACCTTAACCAAAGGCACCAACATATCCTAAAACCTTATTCAAACCTTTTCTAATCTTCAAAACACCTCAAACAATATCAAATAAACCAAAACACATCGGACTGAAACCAAAGTTTCTAAAATCTTTTGAATTCCTCTTTTGATAAAAAAATCCAACCTAACCATGTCCGAATGACCTGAAATTTTGCACACACATCCCAAATGACATAACGAAGCTAATAAAACTCTCATAATTCCATTCTGACCACTATATCAAAATCTCACCTACCAACTTGAAATCGCCAAAATATCAACTTTACCAATTCAAGTCTAAATCTACTCCAGACCTCTAAAACCCTTTCCGATCACGCTCCTAAGTTACAAATCAGCTCCCGAAGCTAACCGAACTTTTGAAACTCACCTCCGAACTCTCTAAAACATAAGTCAACATCCTTGTTGACTTTTCTAACTTAAGCTTCCTTAAGAAGAAACTAAGTGTCTCAAACCTTACCAAATCCTTTGAGAACTCGATTCGACCAACTCAATACAACAAAACACAGATAACAAGCATAAAGGAACAGAAATGGGGGAAACAGAGCGGTAACTCATGAGACAACTGGTCGGGTCGTTACAAAAATAAAAAATAAAAGAATTTGGGGAAGAGGTAAGGCTGAAATCAGTTCTACTATCGTACGACTTTCTATGTAAGGTTGATTTCTTCATTGTGAAGGAAGAGATCAGAATACTAAAAAAACAGAAACAACTGAAAAGAGTTTCTCTGAAAAATATACTAAAATTCCTACATCTTTTGGGTGAAATTGGTTTTGATTTTTGCTCATTAGTCTTAAATGTTAATCGGAATTCAAAAGCTTCAAGGAACTCTTGTTTATTTGGGTTAAAAATGGCCTAAAGAGCTGAACATTGCTGTGTTTTGGAGATGCTAATTCATCTACTCTATTGTTACTGCTGAACCCTTCATTTTCTTTGGTTTCTTTTGATATCCAGGTACCCCTTTTGGACCTTTATTAAACATGAAGCTCAAAATTGTAGCATGTAATCGAATGGGATTTTTCAGCATTAGCATCAGTTTTATTGTTTAGAATCTAACTTTGTTTTCTGCATCTTATTGATTTTACTATGTGATCTATTGAATTTACCCATATTGTTGACAATATTTTTTAAGGTTGTGTTAAACTTTAGCTTAGCATGTGAGTTTAGTTTTGGTTAAATTCCTCTTGTCATGTATTTGATTTTGGACTGTTATGATATAGACTGAATTTAGGACTTTATCTTATTCCAAGTGTTGGCAATTAGCTACTTAATGAATGTAGTTATCTGGGAATGTTTTTTAAAGGCTTTTGAATGTGAACTCATATAGTTGTACTGTTAAGCATGTTAATAGGAGTAAGGATTAATCCTTGAGTAAATTTCAGAAATGGACCTCTTGTGTTGATTAATAGCATATCTAGTGGAATCATTATAATCTAGATCTTGTGGTTAACATGAATGGTAACATTAATTTTAAAGTCTCTAATATGGTTATTCATGTGTTATGATTCTCAAAACTCTTTTAATAATTTGTTGTGTCTATTGTATTTAGTTGGGCCTCATCTGGCCTAAGGCTGGAAGTGGCCCGGTTCGGAACCGGAATCGGATCGAAACCGCGGTTTTGGCGGTTCCGGCGGTTCCGGTTCCGCGGTTCCGGGTCTGGCGGTCCCCGAAACCGTAATGGAGCGGTTCCACCCGCTAGAACCGGAAAACCGGAACCGCTAGAACCGGAACCGGACCGGTTCAGGCGGTTCCAACCGGTTCCAAACGGTTCCGCAACGTTTGAAATTTAAAAAAAAAAAAATTTTAAAATTCGGACCGTTTCGGAACCATTTGGAACCGTTTGAACCCGTATGGAACCGGACCGGTTCAGGCGGTTCCATCCGGTTCCAACCGGTTCCCAACGGTCCGGATTTTTAAGAAAAAAAATTTTTTTTTTTAAAATTTCAAACGGCTCTTTTTCAAAATTAGTCGTTTGGAATTTTCAATAATAGCCATTTAACCCCCCCCCCCCCCCAAACTTTAATTTAACCCCAAACTTTATATAATTACACAATTTCCCATTTCTCAACTATAAATACCCCCTCATTCTTTCATTTTAATTCACAAATTCATCAATATATCTCAATCTCTCTCAAGCTCTCTTTCAATCTTTCAAGTGCAAGTGCTTAATTTATTGTTGTAATTTCGTGAAACATTGTGAAGTTGTTGAATTGAAGTTTTCAAGTGTTCGATTTCAACGATTTTCAATTTTCAAGAAGTTGTTCGTCAATCCGGTAAACTCGTTTCAACTCTTACGTGATTAGAATATTTTTGTGTGTTGTTATTTTGCTTAATTATAATTAATATGGCATTTTCATTAAAAAATATGTTCGGAAAAGGAAAAAATAAAACCGGTGAAAGTAGTCGCCAAAATACTACCCCTCCCCCGGCTCCCCGACCTAGAAAAGATAAACAAGTTGAAACTAGTAGCCAACCAAGAAATACTAATGAAAAATTCGGAATACTTGATAGTAATCACCCGTGTTTTCAATTTAGCGATGTTGATTTTCTACATGATGTAGCAGTCGGTGATAGAATAGATGATGATATTATGAATATGCTTTATCCTAATGCACCAATATTAGAGGGAAATGAGGATGATGATGATGACGAAATCCAAGCTCCGGTAGATTCAGATGGTACACCTACTAGTCCTGCTACTAATGAAACGGAACACCCACCCGTACAAACTCCCACTTTTAGTAGACAACCTCCTAAACGTTCAGAAACTTCATTAGTTTGGCAATTTTTTATTCAACTAAGAGAACAAAATAAGGCTAAGTGTAAATCTTGTGGGAAATTACTTGTGCATAGGTATACTGGAGATCGTAGCGGCACATGTAGTTTAGTTAAACATATAAAATTACACTCTAGCGATAAGGCTAGATATATCCAATTGAAAGCGCAACAAGAGGGGAGGACAAGTCCTGATTCTACTGTTAACCCAAGTACTGGTTCAAATCTAGTTCAACCAGGAATAAACACAGTCACCGGAGGTATATTGTATTACGATCCAAATAAGGATCGTGAAGAACTAGCTAAAATGATTACTGTTATGTGTTTGCCTTATTCTTTTGCTTCTAATCCTGCTTGGATTCATTATATTAGAAGAGTATTTAATCCTACATATAAAGGTTGGCCTCGCGCCACAGTTAAGGCCGACATTTATAAATACAAGCATGAATATGAACAATACTTGCGTTATTTATTTACACATATAAGTAATCGTATGTCTAATACAACTGATATTGGTAGAAGTGGAAATGATTGTGATTATCTAACCGTAACCAGTCATTGGATAGACGAAGACTGGACAATGCAAAAACGCATTATTGCATATAGAATTATTAATTCAAGGCACACGGGTAAGTTTATTGCTAGCACTGTTTCAGATGTATGTAGATATTTTTGTTTTAGTGATAGAATAATGTCAATTTCCATGGATAACGCTAGTAGCAACACTAATGCAATAGGTATTTTAACTAGAACACTTAATCCTGCTTTTACAAATATTTTCCATGTTAGATGTATATGTCATATTTATCATTTAATTGTTGGTGATCGTATGAGAATTTTAAACATAGAAATTGAAAAGGTTAAATTCGCTCTTAATTGACTTTTTTATTCAAACCGTAGAAGTAGACTTAGAGAATATTTCAAAAAATGTGACGAATATGGCCTTAGAGAAAGAAAGGTACCTAAACCTTACCCGACTAGGTGGAACTACATGTACGAAAGTTTAGTAGTGGCGTACGAATATAGAAACCCAATTAATGCTACTACTTATAATTCTCGGGATTGTGGAGAGGAAGATAATGACATGTTAACTAATCAAGATTGGACTAACGTTAAAATTCTGTTAGATTTTTTAGAACATTTTTATGTGGCTACAAATGCTTTATCTGGCCAATACTATCCAACTATTTCTAACTGTTTAGTATACATTGCCGCACTTGCTAATTTATTTGTTGATTTTAACGAGGGAGGGGAAATTTATGAATATGCAATAACAAAAATGAAAAAGAAGTTTAAAAAATATTTTTTTCCAATCCCTCCTATATATGGTGTGTCTGCTATGCTAAATCCTACTATGAAATTAGGAGGACCTCACTTTTCGTATTCTAGTATTTATCAAGCTTTAGATCTTGATGAAGAAGAAATGGCTACACTATCTGATGCGCAAGCATCAATTAAAGTGAATGCTCAAACTGTTTATAATGCTTATAAACAGGCGTTAGAGCATGCTAGGCCAAATATTCCAACCCCAACTTCGTCTACATCACAGGTGTCTAAAAGAGCTGCTGGCTTAACAGCTCTTAAATCGTGGACTGAGTTCAGGGGTACTCAAGGGGAAAATGTAGATGATATTTCCCATCTAAATGAGCTTCAAGTTTATTTGTCGCAGGGATTAGAGAATGAGAATCCAGACGGCTCTTTCGACCTTTTGGATTGGTGGAAGACAAGGGAAAAGCATTTTCCTGTTCTTGCAAGGATGGCTCGGGATGTTCTGTCGATTCAAGCGTCAACTGTTGCATCGGAGAGCGTTTTTAGTCAAGCAAGACTACAAATAGGTGATCATAGAGCGTCGATGCGGGACAGCTTGGAAAAATCAATGCTATTCCGAGATTGGATCCGCTCTGAAAGAAGGAACTTTGGGCTAGCTGAATCTCAACCAGAAATAGATGAGTGCTATGAAGAAATGCTAGCAGAACTTGCTCAGGAAGCAACTTCACCCGGAAGTGGAGATGAACAAGCTTCATTTCCACCACCACTAACACAACCACCTCCAAACCTTGAAGGTTTTATGAGATTTGTTAGAAATAATGCATAAATTATTATGTAACTTGTAAATTGGCATGTCTTCTTTTAGTTTTTTTTTCTTTTAATGGTGGTATTAGTATCATGTTGTGCTCATTCCATTGGGGAAAGGAAGACTAAGAAAGATATGCCATTTTGTTCAAAAAATATGCTTTTTACTAACTACTATAATCGATTCTGTGCTCATATAACCGATTAGATGGTCTATATAATCGATTATTTGACCAACGTTCAAAAAACAGTCTCGTGATTTTAGGGAGAATAATCGATTATGTAGACTGTATAATCGATTATATGCAAATCTTTCAAAAGATCATATCCTGATTTTAAGGAGAATAATCGATTGTTTATGAAACATAATCGATGGTACGTTAACGTTCAAAAATCAGTTTAAGATTCTGTGCTAACATAATCGATTATCAGCGGTGTATAATCGATTATTTTTTAAAGTTTAAAACAACACTTTGGCAACGGTCTGAACATAATCGATTAGTTGAAAAGGATAATCGATTGTTTTGCTTCTTTGAAAATTTCATTTAAACACTGTCTCAATGTAATCAATTGTGGAAAACATATAATCGATTACTTTGTAGTTTGAAAATTTCAGTTTAAGTACTGTCTCAATATAATCGATTGTTAAACAAGTATATAATCGATTGTTCTGTTGTTTTTGAAAATTCCAGTTTTGGCGGTCTTAATATAATCGATTATGTAGCATATATAATCGATTATATATGTCCAGATTTAAAAGACATGTTTAAAAATTATTTTGGCTAAAATGCAAATCATTTTGTTTTAATTCAAAGATGCATGTTTTGATGAAAATGATTTTACGAGAGAAGCCAATAGTTGAATCTGTTGTTGAATCAAGATCACACTATAAAACGAGCCAAGTATAACTTCGTTGCTTTACTTGATCTTGTTAACTATAAAATGACTGTTAACGTTCCATGCTTAGAGAACAATATATACTATAATTAATAACATAGTACACCATATAAAAATATATTCTACAATATATTAATCACTCTTATACAAGATATTGATTTAAAAAAAAAATAACTCGGAACCGCCGGGAACCGCCTGGAACCGCCAGAACCGCGGTTCCGGAACCGCCAGAACCGGAACCGGGCGGTTCCGGAACCGAATGATAGCGGTTCCGGCTCCGGAACCGCCAGAATCGGAACCGCCAGAACCGAAACCGCCAGAAGCGGAACCGCAGACCCAAATAGACCCAGAACCGGAACCGGATACAGCCTTAATCTGGCCTGGCCATGTGATTTACTACTACCCAGTGCTTGGGGTTTTTGAGTTGGCCCAAATGAGGCCGTCTGAGATGTGGCCTGTCTTGTTTGGTTTGAACTATCTCCATTCCTTTATTTGGGTTCGATATAGAGCCCAGTTGCACCCCTCCCCCCTCCCAACCTCTTTCAAGTTGTGCAATTGGGTCGTTGGTCGTTGGCCCAGTTATGCACAAATTTCTCCCTTGTTGATTTTATTCTCAGTTCGAGCCTCACGTTGAGCCTAGCTGCCTCTTGCGTTTTGTCATGGAAGTTTGCACATGATAATCGAGTCTGCTGCTAGCCTAGGCCTTTTCCAACAAATACCTGATTTCATTCAACGCAAGTTCATTAATTATTAAGTTTAGTTTGAACATTAACTTAGAATAGCTCCCTTAGACGTCTCTAATTAAATAGGACCTTTTTAATTAGGTTGTGGTATGCCGTATTGAACAAGACCTATAATTTATGGCCCTCATAAGACTAGATCAAGAAATTACTTGAAGAAATATGCTTGAGGTGTTCCATAAGCAATTAAATCATCCATGGCTCACACATGTTATAATTTAGATATTAAAAACGAACTTCGTGGTTACCTTAGGCATGTTAATTATATAACTATCACAGCTATTATTAAAATTTGGGGGTGCATTTCATGTGACCCGATTCTAATTTCTAACAAGGTTAAATAGAGCGTGTCGTGACTCACGAGTGCGTTTCATGTAACACATCTTGCAATGTATTTCAAATAACCTTGAATATTCCTTAAATAAATAAAAACGGTTCAAAAGTTAAAATGCACATAGGTTTAAAAGTGTTTTAAAATCAGATAATTAGGCCAATAATAATAGTTGAGCGACCGTGCTAAAATCACGAAACACGAAAATGCCTAATACCTTCTTCTGGCTTTAAAGAATTCCTTACCTGGATTTCTATGTTCGCAGACAATAAAACAAAGTCAATTTTTTTCAATTCGGGATTCTAAACCGGTGACTTTGGACACCATAAATTATCCCAAGTGGCGACTCTGAATAAATTAATAAATAAATGTTGATTGTCACTTAAATTAAAAAAAATTCCCTTATACCCTTCCGGGGAAAGTAAAAGGGAGGTGTGACAGTGAGAACGCGTATTTAATTTTATAGCTTTTAGAAGCAATGGTTGTAAGAACACAGGTTTTGAATTTGCTGGTACTTTCAAAATATGTACAATATGGGCTAAGCCTAATAAAACTTAAAAACATGAGCCATTTTTTGTTATGGTGTGAAGTTGCGTGTATTTTCTTGTAATTTCTTTCTTTTCTTAATTGATCACCCTTTAAACAATAAAAATGTCTAGAGAATTTTAGGAAGCCCTGTAAAAGTACATATGTTATGGTCTACTACTTCTCTACTAGTGAGTTTTACATAACATTGGAAAAATCAAAAATTAACCAAACAGTATCGATAGCGAAGAGCAACCGACATGATTAGAATATTTTTGAAAAGTTTAATTTTAATTATATATAATAAAATAATCGAAAAATAATATGATACAAATTTTATAAAATAATTGGTCGAACCAAACAATAGACACCCCTAGCTAGTACTTATGTTAGAAACGGTTATACTACAAAAAGAAACATTTGAAAGTCAATGTAGTGTGTTTGTGTATACAAAGAAGAATCTATGTGTAAGGGACGTGGTATTATGTGTCACGGGGTCGATTTTGGCCAACTCCAAAACAACCCGTGCGGCAGCCAAGCACCGACTTGACTCAGCCTTTACAATACTCGGCCAAAGTTTTAGCAACTTTGGACTTCAATAATTTTGCACAGCGTTTCAACGTGGTAAGTTTAATTTGAACTTAGGCAACAAAAACACAACGGGAGGGACATAAATGAACACAAGACACAAGTTTACAGGAACTCTTTCCCAACTTTGTATTAAACTCGAAAATACAAAGAAACTCAACTCACAAGTACATTCCGTGTACAAATATGAAGATCACTCTTGACCCTCACAAGACTTAGGACTCTTTCTAAGTTAGTAAACATGCACTCTCACACGTTTACACTCTTTTATAGTCTAAGTATGCTCTCTCACAATTTCCTGCCTAAAGAATCTCGTGTAGCTCTCTCCAGCTTCACTTTTTTGTCATAAAGGAAAGGATGCTGTCCATTTATAGATCATGGAATAGCCCCATGTACAATAGTTGCCCTGATTTTTAGCTTGGCACTCGCCCACTAAGGTAGTTGACACCCTCAACTACTAGGGACATGTCTAGATCGTGGGATCATGGCCCTCAAATCGTGCTAACTCCTGCCAGCATGATAAACAAAGCTCAACTGCTGGTTGGCGAGGCAGTTATCAGAGTTATCAGAGTTTGGCGAGGTGACTGCTAGCGTTCGCATCACCATTTTCTCCCTTTGTTCATCATTCTTGTTTTATATATTTCAGACCTTGTAGTTGCATTTACACTCCAATAGATGCTCGTGACTTGTGATCCCCCGGTTTGGGCTGTGTTTGGGTTGTACTTCCGTGTTGTTATCACACTATCTGTTGTTTAGAAATTATTAATTCATTTTTTAGCCTGCTTTATTGTTGTTTAGTCGTTTGACTTCGAATTGGGGATGTGTCGGTTGGCCTTGTCTTTACGAGAAGCGACATCATGACCGAATATGGGTTTAGGGTCGTGACAGTGATAACGAGCCTTTCGTATAAGCAAACAACGTTTTTATCCCTTTGAACTTTCGTATTAATCCAAATACATTCACATAAATCAGGACTAATTACTAGCCAGAAAGAAATGAAGAATTATTCTTGGAACCCATTATTAACCTTAAATGCTAATTAGAAGAGTTCATCATATCTATATATTCATATGTGAAGAATTAATTTTAAAGATTGAATCTATCGAATTTAAATTATAAATCTATAATAAATATTTATACTAAGTATGTACAAGAACAACTACACTCAATCCTAAATAAGTTGGAGTTTATTATATAAATCCTTTTAGTTAATCTTCAATCGGTTGCTTAACTTATGCAAAGTTGGTAGTATTATTTTAACATATACATGTATCAGGCATATTTAATCGTACCATTCTATCCAATTTACCATGTTAGATCCAATCTCATCATTTTATACTTTTAATAAATAAGTTAATTTGAGTTAGAAAAGAGAATTTTAAAAATAATGTAATAGCACGGGGCATAGTTTAATTAATCAAGAATGTACTTTTCGCAATCCAGATCTACTAGTGACAAATATTTGTCTTACCTACGAAGGTGATAAAACTTACTGAAGCAATATGCATGTAATTTTTATGGACAAAAAGTATGGAGATGACAAAAAAATATTACTTGCCTGGGAAAAAGTTTGTTATCCTACTAGTGTTGGTGATCTCAATATTCTTGATATAGCTATACGAAACAGGGTAGCTATCAATAAATTATTGTGGAACCTTTGTTGCAAAATAGATAAACTTTGGATTAAATAGATTCACAGTTATTACATCAAAGGATGCCAGATTTGGAAAGCTGCACCTAAGCAAGCCTGTTAGGTAGTGCAGAAAATTTTGAAGATGCAAAGTCACCTTTAGCAAGCTGGGATTATGAAAGAAGATTTGAAATATATCACAACATTTTCCATTAAAAGATATATCAACTGAATGAGGGGTGATTTTCCTAAAGTGTAGTGGAGAAAAATGGCCAGCAACAATTTTGGATCTCAAATATAGGTATTCATCTTAAGACTAACAACTCTAGATAGATTGCCTAGTAAGGATAGATTGATGCATTAGAGAGTAGTTGATAATCAAAAATGTCTTATGTGTGCTTCTTACGCTGGAAGTATATCTCACCTCTTTTTCCAGTGTGATGTATCTGCACAGGTGTGGGACAAGCTCTTGCAGTAGCAAAGAATTGATAGAAAAGCTATGACTTTGATAGATGAATTGAGATGGGTTGAAGTTAATGCTAGGGAAGAAGTTCAAGTGTGGAGCTCTATAGGATAATCTTGTCTGCATGTGTTTATCACCTGTGGATGGAGAAAAATCAAAGGATTTTCCAGGCTAAACAAACTGGTCCAAGAGTTATGTCAGAAGAATCATACAAAATGTATTCTACAGAGGATCTCAAAGGAGCAGAATTACTAAGGAGCTTGAGAATCTGAATTATTATCCACATTAGTGTAATTTTTATTGATTAATAGGTCGGAAGAGTGGAAGTTAGTTGTGCTAGTTGTGTGCTATAGTTACTCATCTGTAGATTTTTGTCTTTGACTCTACTTAATACTTTTGGTAATAAAATTTTTTATTTACCGCCCCCCCCCCCCCCCCCCCAAAAAAAAGAATGTAATAGCATATGAAATACCCTTAATTAGATGAATTCGGTACTATCAAACTATATTTGCCCATGTTACTTGCCTGTGGCGAGCCCAAGTACGGAGATGGCCCGAGTCCAAGTCATGATCGAATTAGTCCAAGCACAAAATAGAAAAGTGTGTGTGTATATAAAGAGCTCGATTATATATATATATATATATAAAAAAAATTAATTTGACAAAGCTATTGGATTCCCATGAATCTGTAGATTATACTCTAGCTAGATGCTGCTGCAAGTTGATTAGCTAACTGATATTTTTAGAAAGCCACAAAGTTCTAATTAAAATTGCCACAAAATTTCAATATTTGTAGTATTGTGGCAATATTGGGTCAGATACTTATTTAATGTTTCTTTAAAGAAAAAAATTAATGTTGAATATATTTGTAAATTAGCTATCAGTATTATAACTATTTATTAACAATCAATATACAACACCCAAAATATTTTAGTTCAGTATAATACTTGAATTTTTTGTTCATGTCAAGGGGGTTTCAACAGCTAAAATATAACTAAAAAAATTATTTTTATTCCATTTATATAGTGTAATTTTTCAATAATTAGTGTTTCGATCTATTAAACCCCTACATTCTGCTTAGTTCCTCCATTGGCTATATATTAGCTAGTCATCACCTTCTTGAAGATAAATGACAAGTTTTTTGTAGTTACTCTTTCTGAACTCTTAGTTATTTATGGTTGTGGAACTAGTGTAATGTAATTTCAGAGTCAGACATATATTAGATGATTTATCTAAAAGAGTTGGTAAACCATCGAGATCAATAAAGTCGTTGTAGTATAGTGGTAAGTATTCCCGCCTGTCACGCGGGTGACCCGGGTTCGATCCCCGGCAACGGCGTTTTTTTATTTTATTACTTTATGTTACCAATTTTCTTCACAGTTATTACTTTATGTTACCAATTTTCTTCACAGCTGAGTCATGCCTCCCCTCAAACCCCTGTTCGATCCCTGCTCTTAGCTCAGGCATATTAGAATTTTTTTTTTCCAATTCGTTGTTTGTTACCATTCGAGTATTTCTCATCATCGTAAATTCATATGATAATATTTACACTAACAGAAACCATAAACTTTAGAGCAGTGTAATATTTGAGTGATTGGATTACCTTAATTTGAATTACACACGACCAAAGTCAATTATAACTAAATTATTATTAAACAGATTAATAGTAAGCAAATCAAGAAGTCGTGTTTTGGAGGGTAGTTCGATTATCAAGAGTTTATAAAATGACAATATCATGACTTATGAGTGTTCTTGTTAGCTTGTTGCACAATTAAATTTTCATTATTTCCTTTATAGCAGAGTAATAATTAAAACCCAGTGTTTCTATGAGATTGGGTGTAAGAGAGTACATGTTTGTGAAAAATGGTGTGGATAATACTAGCCAAGTAGAACATATTGACACAAGGTTAATTTCACAAATAGTCATATAACTATGACGTATTTTCATTAAAATCATATAACTTTATTTTCTCACTTTAATTTGCGTGTACAGTTCGGACGCGTAGCCGGAAAGCTTAAAAATAAAAACCTGTGAAAAAAGATAAAATTTGGCTAATAAATAAATTAATTTGACTTCGGTCAGCGTTTTGGGTAAACGGACCTAGACCTGTGATTTGACGATCCTGGAAGGTCCATAGGAAAATACGAGACTTAGACTATGCCCAGAATCGAATTCCGAGGCCTTAAACCCGAGAAATAAATTTTTAAAGGAAATTATTTTCTGAAATTATTTAAGGTATTTTGAAAGGAAATTTGATTAAAACGTGTTAGTATCACGCCCGTATTTTGGTTCCGACACCCGATACAGGTCTTATATTTGATTTAAGATGTTTTTGTGAAATTTGGTGAAAAACGGATATCATTTGACGTGATTCGAACCTAAATTGCTAAAGTTGATGTTTTATGAAGTTTGAGAAAAATCTTTTGATTTTGAGGTTTAATTCGTTATTATTGAGGTTATTTTGGTAATTTGATCTCACGGATAAGTTCGTATGATGTTGTTGAGTTAGTACATATATTTGGTTAGGAGCCCCGAGGGCTCGGGTGTATTTCGGATGTGTTTTGGAAGGTTTCGGACTTAAGAAAAATTGAAGGTTTTCAGCTGTTGGATTCCTGGAATTTCCTTCTTCGCGTTAGTGGGAGTACCCACGCGAACGGGTTGAGTTAATTGTTGTTGAAGGATTTTCCTTCTACACGAACGCATAGCTCAGGTCGCGAACGCGAGGCTTTGGGGGGATATCCCTTCGCGAACGTGATCCTGGCCACGCGAACGCGAAGGCCAAATAGGCCTGGGCAAGGGGTAGGCTAATTGTCTTACGCGAACGCGACCATGTAGATGCGAACTCGAGGGCTCAAGGGGCTAAAGCTTTACGGACGCGAGACCTATGTCGCAAACACGAAGGTCTTCAGGCTTGACTCATCGCGGACGCGATGAGTCTATCGCGAACGCCAAGGGTAATTTTACCTAGTTATTTAAAAGTCTCGAAAACAGAATACTTACAGGATTTCACAAAAATTTCACAAATCTCTTCTTCTCCAAAGGCTCCTAGGCGAATTTTGAAGCATTTCTTCATCATAATCTCTTGCGTAAGTAATATTTAACTCGTTTTCTTTCATTTTTTATCAACACACACTAGATTTCTAAGCCTAAAACATGTGATTAAGGGGAGAAAATTAGGAATTTGGGTAGAATTAGGGCTTTTTGATTAATTGTGATTTAGACCTCGTTCTGGGATCAAATTCTGAAAATAATTATACATTTGGGCTCGTGGATGAATGGGTAATTTGATTTTGGTCCGAACCCGCGATCGATTTTTAGATTTTTGGGAAAAATGATTAAAAAGCTATAAATTAGCATTGAAATTGGATTGTGTAGCATTTATTGATGTGGTTAAATTGATATGCATAGATATGATTGTGTTGGAGCCAAATTCGAAAGGAAAGGCGGTTTTTGAGGAGTGAGTTGGCCATGGAAGTTTGAGGTAAGTGTTCGGTCTAACCTTAGCTTGAGGGATTAAGAGTTGAGTCATATTTGTTAATTGCTTCTTATTGAGTACAACGAATAGGCATGGTGACGAGTATATATACGATGGTATTGAGCATGACCGTGAGTCCTAAATTGATACTTGTTATATTCTTAAATGATTCTACGAACGCTTTAGTGGGTAGATTTTTGATAATGAGTAAAGACTTATTTTATTTCCGTGGAAGTTATTTAAGATTGAGAAATGGTGATAACTGTGATGAGTAGAAGTTGAACTAAGACTGGCTACAGCTGATTCTCCCTTGTTGGGACATATATGCCTATACTGTTGAGTTCTCTTGCCGGGATAGTGTACTTTATTGTTGATTCCTTGCCGGGACGGTTATTATGATTATTGCTGATTGTATATTTGGAACGGGTTGTGCGCCGTAACATTATATATATATATATATATATATATATATATATATATATATATATATATATATATATATATATATATATATATATATATATATATATATATATATATATATGTGGATCGAGTTGCACACTGCAACAAATATTATATTGGATCAGATTGCACGCCGCAACAGATATTATATTGGACCGGACTGCACGCCGCAACAGATATTATATTGGATCGGGTTGCACGCCGCAATAGATATTATATTGGATCGGGTAGCACACTGCAATAGTTATATATGTGGATAGGGTTGCACGCCGTAATAATGTTAAATGATAAGGGATCGAGTTGCGCGCTGCAATAGTAGTATTATTTCTATGTTGTAGATATTGAACTGTCCTTCCATATTTTATTAAATTTCTGTTGGATTTGATATGTTTCCAGGAATCATGTACCCCCTCCCATTTTAATTTTGTTATTCCTATTTATTTTCCGCCATATATTATATAACTGCACAGGTTTATCTGGAGTCTGGTCCTAGATCGTCATTACCTTGCCGGGGTTAGGCCAGACACTTACCAGCACATAGGGTCGGTTGTGCAGGTAATACACTCTGTACTCTGTGCAGATACCAGAGCAGCACTTGGTCAGCAACAGTAGTTCGGGAGCCAGCCTTCAGTCCACCGAGACACCGAGGTAGCCCTACAGGCATTCGCAGGCCCGACGTCTCCTCTACCTTTTATTATGTATGTTATCTCTCATATTACAGAAATTGTTACTTTCTTTCAAACGACTATATGTAGTAAATCTTAGTAGTCCGTAAATGATGTAACACCAGTTTCTGGGTAGAGGCATATACGGATTTTCTTAATATTTTGGTTTATTTTATCTATGTCTTCCGCTTAATCTCATATTCCGCTGTTATTTAAATATTTATCGCTTGTTATCATATGTTGTAAAAAGGATTAAAATAAAAGATTTAAGAATGAATAATTTCGTGTCTTGCCAAACTTCTACGAGTAGGCGCCATCACAACTCCCGGTGGTGGGAAATTCGGGTCGTGACAGTATTTCAATATCCACTATTGACAGATCCCTGCATTATCGTAGTGGGAGAAATGTCAATAGGCAGCAGATTGCACAAGAGCAATTGCCTGACATCTCACTACCCCAAAGTAGTGGGAGTGATGTTGAGCAACCTCATATTGTTGAACAACCTGAAATTGTTATGCAACCTGCACTCCCGGAAGAAGTTAATGATATCCCAGCACCGGAAGGTGTGGAGGATAACATTGAGGCTTCAGTTCCAAGAAATGATGATGTGATTCAACAACAAAATCAACCTCCACCTGTAGTGACTAGTCGTAGTGGAAGAATTATTATAAAACCTCTTCGATTTATGCTCTTGGGAGAATCTTATGATAGAATCCCTGAAGAGCCTAATACAAAACCTATTAATTACGACGAAGCACTATATGATACAAATGCTGATAAATGGGTTGATGCTATAAAATTTGAAATGGAGTCCATGTACTCCAATCAAGTCTAGGATCTTATAGAACCACCTACTAGAGTCAAACTCATAGGTTGTAGATGGATCTATAAGAAAAAGAGACGAATAGATGGAAAATTACAAACTTTTAAAGCTAGGCTTGTTGCAAAGGGTTTACTCAAAAAGAAGGGATTGATTATGAGGAAACTTTTTCACCGGTAGTCATGCTTAAATCCATTTGAACTCTCTTATCCATTGCTTCTCATTACGATTATGAGATCTGGCAAATGGATGTCAAGACCGTTTTTCTAAATGGAAGTCCTGATGAGAGCATCTATATGGCACAACCAGTTTGTTTCATAGAAATTGGAAATGAGCACATGTTGTGTAATTAAAGAAATCCATTTATGTATTGAAACAAGCTTCTAGGGCATGGAACACTTTTTTTGACGCATCGATTAAGACCTTTGATCATGTATATAATCATGTACTTGAAGAGGACTTGGGACTATATGTAGGTGTATCACTCAGGTGATCTTGCACCCATTGGCTATACTGATTCAGATGTTCAGTCAGATAGAGACTCCAGAAAATCTATCTCAGAATATGTCTTTACCTTATGAGGTGGAGCAATAAGTTAGAGGAGCATCAAGCAATCATGTTTTGCTGATTCCACCAAGGAAGCCGAATATGTGGCTGCATCTGAGGCAGCTAAAGAGGCTGTTTGGCTCAGGAACTTTCTGAAAGAGCTTAATGTGGTTCCTTTGGTTCAAGCACCAATTGTACTTTATTGTGACAATAGTGGTGCAGTTGCAAACTTGAAGGAACCAAGAAGCCATAAAAGGAGTAAGCACATTGAGCGTAAATATCACTTAATTTGGGACATAACTCAGGGAGATGATGCAAGAGTCTTGAAGATTGCGTCAGAGGACAATTTGGCAGACCCGTTTACAAAGAGCTTGACATAGAAGATTTTTGACAAGCATATAGAAGGAATGAGTATTAGAGTAGTAGACGCATGGTTATGGTTCTAAGTGGAGATTGTCGGGATATACTATGAACCATGTGGTTCATACATAGTATTATATTTTATTCTTTATGTAACAATTATTTATTTAATTTATTTAATCCAATAAAGTACTATTTTAAATAGATCATTTGTTACATGCGTGTCTTTTTAGTTATGTAGTAGACAATTTAGTGTATGGAGTCTTAGCTCATGCACATAAGATTAAATTGTTGGTTCTCATATTTAATAAACTATGTACACAATCAAAGATATTGTTAGACAAAATATCTTGATGACTGTAACACAAGGTTATCGTATAATTTGTCTTGATTATGAGAGTAGTTTTACTCCAACTTTTTATGCTAGTATACTCAGTGTATATTGAACAGACCAAGTAGAGAAAAGAAATTTTTGTACGGAATATATAAAATATTTTTCTAGTTCATTGAATGAGCTTATACTCCTAATATTGATGTAATTATTATGATCAATGTATTTGTCTATTATTTTGATTCATCAAAAGGTACAACTATATTTAGAGTTAGAATATGCATAAAGATTGTATAATAACGAATAATATTTGTGAATAATAAGTAGTTGATAAAATCCTTGACTCGGTTCTGGATTTGATGATACCCCTTTATATAAGCTTATAAGTTTTCATATGAAATCCCGGAGTGGATTTCGTATCCATCACATGAAGTAATTTAAGCAAAACTATAAAGGATTTAATTAGATGATTGAATTAAATTTTCAGTGATTTAATTTAATTAACTAGTATTTGAAATGTTAACATGGGGAGTTAAAATAAGTGTTCATGAATTTTCGAAATTCATATTGAGGATTTGTGACGATCTGACAGGTCGTCTTAAGAATTTAAAACCTGACCTCATATTAACTTCTTTTCCCAAGTTTATTTCTGCTTGTTTGATTTTTCGGGACGTTCAATTTTGAGATTCGGAGAGTTTTGGGACACTTGGTCCCTAATTGAGAGCTTAAGTGTTGGAAAGTTATCCCTAGTCAGAACACTGTGAAGGCGGCCTCGGAATGGAAATTCGATGGTTCCATTAGCTTCTTTAGGTGGATTTGGGGTTGGAAGCGTGTTCAGAATGTGTATTGGAGGTTCGGTGGAATTAGGATTGAATTGGCGAAGTTGGAATTTTGGCAATTTCTGGTTGAGAGGTGTGATTTTGATCCGGGGGTCAGAATGGAATTTCGAGAGTTGTTCTAGCTTTTATTACGTCATTTGGGATGTGTGTGCATAATTTCAGGTTATTTGAACGTGGTTTGGTTAGGTTTTTTATCAAAAGCGTATTTTGAGAGAATTTGAAGTTCTTAGGATTAATTCCTTGATTAATTTGAGTTTCCAACGTTATTTTAGGTTTTTTAAGGATTGGAACAAGTTTAAATGATGTTATAAGATTTTTCGTGGGTTTGGTTGAGGTCCCGGGGGCCTCGGGTGTGTTTCGGATGCTTAGCGGGGCATTTTTCTGTTGTAAAGTTTTGCAGATATTTCTTCAGTTTTGCTGCAGGTTTTCCTTCTTTGTGATTGTAGCTTTCCCTCCGCGATCGCATAGTGTAATTTTTAGGGTGATGATTTTTTTCTACGCGATCTCATTAACTGGTTCCCCATCGCGGAAGTTAGTGTTTCGCTTCTTCGCATTTGCAATTGTTTTCCCGTGTTCGCATAGTAGAAATTAGGAAGTGGTACTTCGTTGCAATTTCCTCTTCGCAATCGTGTTGCACTGTTCGAGGTACGTGACTTTTCTTACCTCGTGTGGGGGACCTTCCCCATAGGATATGATATTTGGTAATTGAATGCCTTGTACGTGAGGTGACGAGTGCGTACTTGAGCTAATTGTTGAAAACCCGGTTTTACTTCAAATGTTTATCCCTAGTTTTCCTTCTTACCGGCCTTATTCTACTTTCAATTGCAACATGTGTTAGTTTAGAAAATCATGCTTAGTTGAACTAAATTGCTTATGTTTAAGTTGCTTTGATTGTAATACTTGTTGCTTCGATTGCTTTTTTTTGTTGCACCCTATTCCTAAATATCTTCTTGCTGTGACTGTGTATTTGCATTGGGACTACAGATTCAGGATTCCGGTAGCTCCCTCCACCCTTGTTGTTTACTTTGGGACTACAGGTTAGATTCCCGGTAGATCTCCCTGCACATTTACTTTGGGAGTACATGTTAGATTTTCGGTATATCCCCCTGCACATTTACTTTGGGACTATGGATCAGATTTTAGTAGATCTCCGCACATTGATAGTTAGACTATGGGACGGTATCTTGGGAAATCCTTCTGATATACACATATGATGGGCTACGGGACGGTATCCTGGGAGATCCTTGGATAGTTGATGAAAAGGACTACAGGACGGTATCCTGGGAGTTCGTCGCTGTTGGTACTGGTATTGAGCTGTTTACTCCGTGTTACCTTATTTTCTGTGAGTTATTTGTTGCCTTGTATAACATGTCTTACTTCATAGCTATACTTATTATTCCTGGTTATTTCATACTATTGCAAGATTTATTATTATGTTTATTCTTAGTAGGGCCCTGACCTTCCTCGTCACTACCCAACCGGGGTTAGGCTTGGTAGTTACTAAGTACCACTGTGGTGTACTCATAACCATTTTGCGCATGTTTTTCATGTGCAGATGCAGGTACCTCTGCCAGGCGTATTATCCTCTAGGCAAAATGATTTAGCAGAGACTTCGAGGTACATCTGCCAGGTCTGCAGACCAGGAGTCTCTATCTTATTCTAGCTTTAGCAGTTAGCTTTCCTTTCGTACTGTTGTTTTAGACATTCTGGAGTTAGAGCAGTGTATTACACTATGTTAGCTTGTGTTCCCATGAGTTTTTGGATTTTGGGATAGTATTGTAGTAGTTAAGCTATTGTGCTGTATGTGTCGAGTGGCATTTTACATTCCGCTTTCCATTTTGTTAAATTTGAGTGTTGATTTATATTTCCACAATTTATTTGTTTTTCTGGATTGTTAGGCTTACCTAATTATAGGGACTAGGTGTCGTCATGACATGTTCACGGAAGGCAAATTGGGGTTGTGAAAAGTTGGTATCAGAGCTCCAGGTTCATATGAGTCACGAAAAACAGGCTGCTTTATTAGTCTCGCTGATCGGTACGGATACGTCTGTACTTATCTACGAGAGGCTATGTAGCTGTTAGAAAAATTCCACTTCATTTGATTTTCTTGTCGTGCGAGATTTTTGATATGACAACTAAAATTCTGTCTTTCTATTCTCTCACAGATTGTGAGGACACGTGCTACTCAATATGATCAGGCACCCGCGCCCCCTACTTCAGCTGTCAGAGGTCAAGGCCAGGGAAGAAGTCGAGGAAGCACATGTGGTACAGCTAGAGCACCTGCGCGATCTACCGCCGAGGTACCACCAATAGGTCCAGCCGGAGTCCAGGCACCTGACACGCCTACTACTACTTCTACCACTACTCCAACTCTCCAGGAGACTCTGGCACAGTTCATGAGTATGTACACCACCTTTGCTCAAGCAGGGTTGCTTCCCCTTGCTGCAGCCACATCCCAGGCCGGGGGAGGAGCACAGACTCCCATCGCCCGCACTCCTGAGTAGCGAGTGCATGTTGATCAGGTCCTAGAGGTTATACCTGTGCCACCTGCGGTACTAGATTAGCCACGGGACAGGGCAGCGACTTCCAAGGATAAGCAGCTGAGGCTTGAGAGGTTCAAGAAGTACAAGCCTCCTGTATTCAGTGGTCTAGCATCAGAGGATGCTTTGGGTTTTCTTGATGAGTGTTACAGTATTCTCCGTACCATGGGTATTTCACGATCCAGCGGGGTTCTTTTCACCACCTTCCAGCTTCGAAGGGCCGCCTATGAGTGGTGACGCGCCTATGAGTTAGATAGTCCATATGAGGCTGCTTCACTGACTTGGACTCAGTTATTAAATCTATTTTTTACAAGAGTACATTCCCCAGAGCCTCAGGGCGCATGGAACGTAGAGTTTGAGCATTTGCGCTAAGGTACTATGACTGTTTCAGAGTATGTTGTTCGCTACACCAGCTTGGCTTGGCATGCACCAGCCTTGGTTTGCTACTGTTTGCGAGAAGGTTCGTCGGTTTATTGAGGGGCTTATTCCTAGCATTAAATATACCATGGCTCGTGAGTTGGAGATAGATGTTTCTTATCATTAGGTGGTGAGCATTGCTAGGAGGATTGAGGGTATGCATGCTAGGGAGAGAGAGGAGAGGGAGGCCAAGAGGTCTCGAGAGTCGGGCCACTATTCTGGTGCCCGTAAAGGTTGCCATGGTAGGGGTTGTATCGTTACCCCGTTCATTCAGCTCTTCCAGCAGCTAGAAGTGCTCCAGCTCCAGCTCCTCCTAGGCCTCAGGAGCCTTATTATGCACCTCTAGTTTCTAGCGCGCCTCATGCACGGGGTGCTTCCAGAGGTCAATCCAGCAGACCTGGCCCTAGCTAGTCACAACCACCACGTCCTCCCAGAGCTTGTTTTGAGTGTGGTGACACACGCCACATGGTTAGGTATTGCCCCAGACTTAGGAGGGGTGCATCTTCACAGACTTCTCAGCCATAACGTGCCCCGAAGAGTTCCTAGGCTATGGTTACAACTCCCGTTGCCGCCACACCTACTCAGCCAACTAGAGGTAAAGGCTAGGGAGGTAGAGGTCTCCCTCGAGGGGGAGGCCAGGCCAGATACTATGTCCTTCCCGCTCGTGCCGAGGTTTCTACCTTCGATTTTGTCATCATTGGTATTATATTGGTTTTCCACAGAGATGCATCGGTTCTATTCGATCCAGGCTCTACTTACTCTTATGTATCCTCTTATTTTACTCTGCATTTGGGTGTATCTTGAGATTTTTTGAGTTCCCCTATTTATATTTATACTCGTGTTGGGGATTCACTTGTTGTGGACCGCGTTTATCGGTCATGTTTGGTTACTATTCATGGTTTTGAGACCAAAACAGACTTATTGCTACTCAGCCTGGTTTATTTTGATATTATTTTGGGCATGGACTGGTTGTCTCCCTATTATGACATTCTTAATTGTCATGCCAAAACCGTGACCCTGGCTATGCTAGGTGTACCGCGTGTTGAGTGGAGTGGTACTTTAGATCACACTCCCAATAGAGTTATCTATTTTCTTAAAGCTCAGCGTATGGCTAAGAAGGGGTACGCTACGTATTTAGCTTATGTGAGAGATGTCAATGTTAATACCCCTTCTGTTGATTCAGTCCTAGTGGTGCAGGATTATCCCAATGTATTTCCAGCTGATCTTTTGAGCTTGCCACCTGATAGAGACATTCACTTTGGCATTGATTTGTTGCTGGGCATTCAGCCCATTTCTATCCCTCCATATCGTATGGCTCCTCCTGAGTTGAAGGAGTTGAAGGACCAGTTATAGGAATTACTTGATAAGGATTTATTCGGCCCAGTGTTTCACCTTGGTGTGCTCCTGTCTTGTTTGTGAAGAAAAGGATGGTTCTATGCGTATGTGTATTGATTATCGCCAGCTGAAAAAGGTCACAGTGAAGAACAGTTATCCCTTGCCTCATATTGATGATATGTTCGACCAACTTCAGGGCGCACAGGTGTTTTCTAAGATTGATTTGCGCTCAGGTTATCATCAGTTGAAGATTCGGGAGTCAGATATCCCAAAGACTGCTTTCAGAACTCGGTATGGTCATTACAAGTTTCTTGTAATGTCATTTGGGCTGACCAATACCCAGCAGCCTTCATGCATTTGATGCACAGTGTATTTTGGAAATATATCAATTCTTTTGTCATTGTCTTTATTGATGACATTCTGGTGTATTCCTGGAGTCGGGAAGATCATGAGCGCATCTGAGGACAGTGCTCCAGACTCTGAGAGAGAAGAAGTTATATGCACAGTTCTCAAAATGTGAGTTTTGGTTGGATTTAGTGGAATTCTTAGGCCTCGTGGTATCAAGTGATTCGTGGTTGACGTGACGGGCTACTACCATCGTTTTGTGGAGGGGTTTTCATCGATTGCAGCCCCTATGACTAGATTGACCCATAAGGGTGCTCTACTTCAGTGGACACAAGAGTGTGAAACGAGCTTTCAAAAGCTCAAGACAGATTTGACTACAGCCCCAATTTTGGTATTGCCTACATGTTCAGGGTCTTATACCATCTATTGTGATGCCT
Organism: Nicotiana benthamiana; assembly: GCA_034376525.1. Lineage (NCBI taxonomy): Eukaryota > Viridiplantae > Streptophyta > Magnoliopsida > Solanales > Solanaceae > Nicotiana > Nicotiana benthamiana. Next base: position 17,662,718 of record CM067341.1, on the reverse strand, counting down.
CGAGAGTTAGCCTTGGAGCAGTATTGATGCGGGATGGTAGGGTGATTGCCTGCACATCCAGATAGTTGAAGATATATGATAAGAATTATCATGTCCATGATCTTGACTTAGCTGCCATTGTTCACGCCTTGAATATTTGGTGCCATTATCTATACAATGTGCCTTGTGAGATTTATAGTAATCATAGGAGTTTGCAGCATTTATTCAAACAGAAGAATCTAAATTTGCGCCAGATGAGGTGGTTAGAGTTGCTGAAAGACTATGACATCACTATTTTGTATCACCCGGGCAAGGCCAATGTAGTGGCTGATGCCTTGAGTCGTTGGGCGGAGAGGTTGGGGAGTTTGGCATATTTACCAGTATAGGAGAGGCCTATGGCAATGGATGTTCAGGCCTTAGCCAACCTGTTTGTGAGATTGGATCTTTCGGAGCCCAGTTGGGTTCTAGCTTGCATGGTTTCTCGGTATTCATTATTTGATCGTATCAGGGAGCGGCAGTATTATGAACCTCATTTTCTTGTCCTTAATGACAGGGTTTAGCATGGTGATGCCAGAGATGTGACCATTGGCGAGGATGGAGTATTAAGGATGCAAGGTCGAGTTTATGTACCCAATTTCGATGGGCTACGGGAGCTGATTCTAGAGGAGGCCCATTGTTTGCGGTATTCCATCCATCCGGGTGCCAGCGAAGATGTATCATGACTTGAGGAAACATTATTGGTGGAGGCGGATGAAGAAGGATATAGTTGGATGTGCTGTTAGATGCCTCAACTGCCAGCAGGTGAAGTACGAGCACTTGAGACCGGGTGGGTTGCTTTAGCATATAGAGATTCTGGAGTGGAAGTGGGAGCGTATCACCATGGACTTTGTATCTGGACTCCCACGGACCTTGAAAAAGTTTGATGTTATCTGGGTTATTGTGGATCGGCTGACCAAGTCCTCGTATTTCATTCCTGTGTGTACCACTCATTCTTCGGAGCGGTTAGCAGAGATTTATATCGGGGAGATTGTCCGTCTGCATGGTATTCCAGTTTCTATTATTTTAGACAGAGGTACTTAGTTCACATTAAGTTTTTGGAGGGCCGTTCAGCAGGAGTTGGGTACTCAGGTGAAGTTGAGCATAGCATTCCACCCCCAGACATACGGACAGTCCGAGCGCACCATTCAGATTCTTGAGGATATGCTCCGCACGTGCGTGATTGAGTTTGGAGTGTCTTGGGATCAGCTCTTGCAATTGGCGGATTTTGATTACAACAACAACTATCAGTCCAGCATTCAGATGGCACCGTATCCGGCCTTGTATGGTAGGAGGTGTAGATCTCCCAAAGGATATAATATTTGGTAATTGAATGCCTTGTACGTGAGGTGACGAACACGTACTTGAGCTAATTGTTGAAAACCTGATTTTAGTTCAAATGTTTAGCCCGAGTTTTCCTTCTTACTTGCCTTATTCTACTTGCAATTACAGCATGTGTTAGTTCATAAAAGCATGCTTAGTTGACCTAAATTGCATGCTTAAGTTTCTTTGATTGTACTACTTGTTGCTTCGATTGCTTACTTGTTGCGCCCTATTCCTGAATATTTTCTTGTTATGATTGCGTATTTACATTGGGACTACGGATGTGGGATTCCGGTAGCTCCCCCCTTGTTGTTTACTTTGGGACTATGGGTTAGATTTCCAGTAGATCTCCCTACACATTTACTTTCGAACTACGGGTTAGATTCCCGGTAGATCCCCCTACACATTTACTTTAGGACTATGGGTTAGATTCTCGATAGATCCACCTGCACATTTACTTTGGGAACACAGACCGAATTTTGGTAGGTCCACGCGCATTGATAGTTGGACTATGAGACGGTATCCCCGTAGATCCTTGGATAGTTGATGAAAAGGACTACAGGACGGTATCCTGGGAGTTCCCCATTATTGGTACTGTTATTGAGCTATTTACTATGTGTTACCTTATTTTCTATGTGTTATTTGTTGCCTTGTATAACCTGTCTTACTTCATATTTGTACTCATTATTCTTTGTTATTTCATACTGTTGCAAGATTTATTATTAGGTTTATTCTTAGTAGGACCATGAACTTCCTTGTCGCTAACCGAGGTTAGGCTTGGCACTTACTGAGTACCGTTGTGGTGTACTCATGCCCCTTCTGCACATGTTTTTCATGTGAAGATCTAGGTACTTCTACCCAGGCGTATTATCCTCGAGGAAAAAAGATCTAGCAGAGACTTCGAGGTACATCTGTTGTGTCCGCAGACCAGGAGTCTCTACTTATTCTAGCTTTAGCAGTTAGCTTTCCTTTTGTACTGTTGTTTTAGACATTCTAGAGTTAGAGCAGTGTATTATATTCTGTTAGCTTGTGTTCCCATGAGTTTTTGGGTTTTGGGATAGTATTGTAGTAGTTGAGCTATTGTGTTGTATGTGCCGAATGACATTTTACATTCCGCTTTCCATTTTGTTAAATTAGGGTGTTGAGTTATAATTTCCGCAATTTATTTGTTTTTCCGCATTGTTAGGCTTACCTAATTGTAGGGACTAGGTGCTGTCACGACATGTTCACAGAGAGCGAACTGGAATCGTGACAGGAGCTCAATTGCATTTTTTTAGTGGAATAAATTGTAATTAATTATAGTAAGAATTAATTCATGCTCATGTTAAATTAATACTATAATTAGTAGCCTCTTATTATTTTTGTAGTCCCTACTGTACCTAGTAAAAATCTTGACAGACTTTGGTCAAAAGTAGTTTGGGAGAAAAGTTATCCTTTTGAGTTAGAGTAGGATTCTACTTGCAGAATCTTACATGTTTTTGAGCCCCTATTGTGGCTTAAATTCGGGTCTATTAAAGGAAGACTAGTTTTACCTAATAACTTACCTTTCAGTTGTATTGTTCTTGCCCACCCAATAACAAAATCGTCCAAGGTCTTACTAGGCAAATAGCAGAAGATTGTGGCTCTGGATTCTTATTTCTTGGAAGGTCTGTGCAACTATTTCAAGAGGTTAGTGCTTCTAATCTCGTTATTATTGCGTTGTCTAGTTCATATGTATTTGATGTCTGGTTGTATACTTGCTTCCGTTGCGCATGTTCTAACACCTACATCTATCCAATATACCATGTTAGATCCAATCTCATCATTTTATATTTTTAATTGATAAGTTAATTTGAATGAGAAAAGAGAATTTTAAAAATAATATAATAGCATAGGGCATAGTTTAATTAATCAAGAATGTACTTTTCTCAATCCAGATCTACTGGTCACAAATATTTGTCTTGCCTACGAAGATGATAAAGCTTATTGAAGCAACATGCAAGAGATTTTTATGGACAGAAGGTGTGGAGATGACAAAGAAAGCATTACTTGCCTGGAAAACAGTTTGTTATCCTACTAGTGCTGGTGATCTCAATATTTTTGATATAGCTATATGGAACAGGGCATCTATCAATAACTTATTGTGGAACCTTTGTTACAAGTAGATAAACTTTGGGTTAATTGGATTCACAATTATTACATCAAGGGAGGCCAGAGTTTGGGAAGCTGCACCTAAGCAAGCCTAGTGCATAAAATTTTGAAGATGCAAAGTCACCTTTAGCAAGCTAGGATTATGGAAGAAGATTTGAAATATATGAAAATATTTTCCACTAAAAGATTTCTCAGCTGATGAGGGATGATTTTCCTAAAGTACAGTGGAGGAAAATGGCCAACAACAACTTTGCATCTCAAAAATGGATATTCATCTTAAGACTAGCAGCTCTTCGTAGATTACCTATTAAAGATAGATTGACGCACTGTAGAGTAGTTGATAATCAAATATGTCTTATGTTTGCTTCTCAAGCTGGAAGTATATCTCACCTCTCTTTCCAGTGTGATGTATCTGCACAGGTGTGGGACAAGCTCTTGCAGTAGCTAAGAATTGATAGAAAAGCTATGACTTTGATAGATAAATTGAGATGGATTGAAGTTAATGCTAGGGGATGAAGTTCAACAGTGGAGCTCTATAGGATGACCTTGTCTGCATGTGTTTATCACCTGTGGATGGAGAGAAATCAAAGGATTTTCAAGGCTAAACAAACTGGTCCCAAGAGTTGTGTCAGAAGAATCATACAAAAAGTATTCTACAGAGGAGCTTGAGAATCTGAATTATTATCCACATTAGTGTAATTTTTATTGATTAATAGGTCGGAAGAGTGGAAGTTAGTTGTGCTAGTTGTGTGCTATAGTTACTCATCTGTAGATTTTTGTCTTTGACTCTACTTAATACTTTTGGTAATAAAATTTTTTATTTACCGCCCCCCCCCCCCCCCCCCCCAAAAAAAAAGAATGTAATAGCATATGAAATACCCTTAATTAGATGAATTCGGTACTATCAAACTATATTTGCCCATGTTACTTGCCTGTGGCGAGCCCAAGTACGGAGATGGCCCGAGTCCAAGTCATGATCGAATTAGTCCAAGCACAAAATAGAAAAGTGTGTGTGTATATAAAGAGCTCGATTATATATATATATATATATAAAAAAAATTAATTTGACAAAGCTATTGGATTCCCATGAATCTGTAGATTATACTCTAGCTAGATGCTGCTGCAAGTTGATTAGCTAACTGATATTTTTAGAAAGCCACAAAGTTCTAATTAAAATTGCCACAAAATTTCAATATTTGTAGTATTGTGGCAATATTGGGTCAGATACTTATTTAATGTTTCTTTAAAGAAAAAAATTAATGTTGAATATATTTGTAAATTAGCTATCAGTATTATAACTATTTATTAACAATCAATATACAACACCCAAAATATTTTAGTTCAGTATAATACTTGAATTTTTTGTTCATGTCAAGGGGGTTTCAACAGCTAAAATATAACTAAAAAAATTATTTTTATTCCATTTATATAGTGTAATTTTTCAATAATTAGTGTTTCGATCTATTAAACCCCTACATTCTGCTTAGTTCCTCCATTGGCTATATATTAGCTAGTCATCACCTTCTTGAAGATAAATGACAAGTTTTTTGTAGTTACTCTTTCTGAACTCTTAGTTATTTATGGTTGTGGAACTAGTGTAATGTAATTTCAGAGTCAGACATATATTAGATGATTTATCTAAAAGAGTTGGTAAACCATCGAGATCAATAAAGTCGTTGTAGTATAGTGGTAAGTATTCCCGCCTGTCACGCGGGTGACCCGGGTTCGATCCCCGGCAACGGCGTTTTTTTATTTTATTACTTTATGTTACCAATTTTCTTCACAGTTATTACTTTATGTTACCAATTTTCTTCACAGCTGAGTCATGCCTCCCCTCAAACCCCTGTTCGATCCCTGCTCTTAGCTCAGGCATATTAGAATTTTTTTTTTCCAATTCGTTGTTTGTTACCATTCGAGTATTTCTCATCATCGTAAATTCATATGATAATATTTACACTAACAGAAACCATAAACTTTAGAGCAGTGTAATTCGGTGCATTAAGTTCTCGCTATGCGTGGGGTTTTGGAAAGAGTCGGACCTCAAGGTGTATTGGTCGTAGCCTTACTTTATATTTCTGCAAGAGGCTATTTTCATGGCTCAAAACCATAACCTCTTGGTCACATCGTAACAACTTTGCTAGTTATGCCAAGGCTCCCTTTCTTCGAACACAATAGAGGGATATGATAGGGTATTCAATATATATATCTATATATATATATAAATATATATATCGATAGATAATGAATGGAGTTTCTTATTCCATTTTATCCCATTCACATGTACTAATCATTGATACAGTAAAAATTATTTTCTTGCTTTTGTGCCAGCTCATGACGTAAACGAGTCACACATACGTCCTAATACATGTTCCTCGACGTGGAGGGCACCCCTGAAGAGCCAGGGATCCCCGATTAATTCAGATTTATATAGCATATGCAATTTCAGAATTTGAAACAAATTTTTTTTATTAAGAATGAAATATCATATCTATTGCACAACAACTCTTGATTAGCAAAATTTAAAATATGATATTAAAGAAATGCTTAGAAAGGGCCAAAGGACTATTGTTTCTAGGTTTTGGTAAAATCTTAGCTCTTGTCCAAGTACCATTAAATTAATGGAGTTTTACATATATACTTGTCACATTAAAATAAATTTTAGTCACACTTTCGATAATATATACAGCCTCTCCGGGACTGACATAATAAAAAAAAATTACAATAAATAGATAAAATGTTTATAATCATAAGTAGAGAGAGAAATATGGTGAACACCGTGATTTTTATATTAAATGAAAAAACAATCTTCTCACGTTAAAAGCGATATAATATTTTGCCTATTATTTCAGTACATAATTTTTTTATTTGATAATTATAATATTTAGGTCAGCTTACTGTATCTCGATTAATTCCATAATAATATCTTTTTAGATTAAGTTTAACTAGAAGTACAATGGGACATATTTGAAAAGGCATAAACTCAATGGCTGACCAGACTGCAATACTGCATCTTTTGAAATATAACCTTCAGGGGCTCGAAAAGTCAAGAGTCATTTCAGAATATATAAGAAAAGGGCAAATCTAGATGAGTCTTTTTCAGCCATTGGTTATAATTGTAAGCAGTAAGATTCTTCTTGTTACCTTAAAAACAGAACAAAAGCATTTTATATTATAGCTTAATATTTGATCACGGTGATGTTTGAACTAGCTTGTGTGCATCTCAATTAAAGTTATTGAAATATCGGATTATTAGAGTAATTAATGGTAAACGGCTTGACATTTTATAATTAACGACTTGGGATGGATTAGTTGATTTTCTTATCGGATAAAATACATGTTAAATTTTTTTATATTTATACTTTATTTGTACTCTGTCGGTTCCCAATATTCCGTCACAGTTTCCGATCACCGGAAAAATCTGAAAATAGATAACTTTTCGAGAAAATTTGATTGAATTGGACTGTTGTGGAAATCGATAGCATTTGATTTACAATACAAACTGATTCGTTTCTTCAGGTTTCTTTCATTATCCTTTTGAATCTCATTTTAATTACTCTTTCTTTTTAATTACTCTTAACTCCGCCTTCAATCGTCGTCGGAAAAAAGTAAATCTGGGGTTTTGATTTTACAGGTTTTAGTTTATCATATTTCTTGCTGATTTATATCCATTGATCCAATCAATTGTGTTTTGCCTTAAATCTGTGAATTCAATCAACGTAAACTCTATTTTTCAAAGTCCTATTGTTTGCTGAAGAATAACGTAGTTTTTTGGATATACAAATTATTGAACTAGGTTTCCGGTGAAGAACTTAGCGAAAATCAAGATCTCTGATTTTGTGCTTTGATTCTTGCTTTTCACCGGAAATTTTTCCGGCAACTCCTGCTCTTTTCTTTCTATTATCTCCTCTGTTTTTTTGTGGGTGTGTGTGGGTGTGTTCTGTTTTCTTGGACAGGTGACTATTTTACCGGCGAGGATTTCCGGCAAGCCACAGTACTCCCGGTGACTCCCGTCCAGACTCGTGGCAGGACGCAATATAACTACACGAAGCTTCAGGAAAACTTGGGCGCATCAAAGTATACTTTCAGGTTTTTCCACCGGGAGTTGGTGCCTCCCGCTCTCTTGTTTACTTTGTGCACCTTTTTACATATTTTAGCTAGCATTTCGAGTGAGGTCTATTCTGTTGCTATCTAGTTTGTACCTTTTTGCGTATTTCGTTATAGTGCGTGTGTGCGCCACAGTTCCCCAAAGTCGATTGGAGGGGTAGTGGCCGCGGTGAGGGATGATAGCGTAAGGTCATATCCTCGGGGGGTGGGGGTGGGGGTGGGAGTGAGTAGGGGAACCGGGGGTGGTCCTGCGGGTAGAACGAGGTAAGGGTGGGAAGAGGGTAGCGGACGCCCATAGATTAAGGATTGGGTCATGGAACATAGGCACTCTGACGGGTAAGTCCATAGAGTTGGCGAAGGTTCTTTAGAGGAAGAGAGTTAACATAGCGTGTGTCCAGGAGACTAGGTGGAAAGGGTCGAAGGCGAGGAATGTAGATGGGTTTAAGCTGTGGTATTCTGGGGTTGTGAAAGGTAAGAATGGAGTGGGCATCTTGGTAGATAGGGACCTAAGGGAGTCTGTGGTCGAGGTTAGGCGAGTGAATGATAGGTTAATGTCTATTAAGCTGGTTATTGGGGGTTGCGTCCTCAACGTCATCAGCGCTTACGCGCCGCAAGCGGGCTTAGACGAGGAGGCTAAGAGGCGCTTTTGGGAGGACTTGGATGATCTGGTGAGTAGTATTCCCCAATCTGAGAAGTTAGTTATTGGAGGGGACTTTAATGGTCATATTGGGGCTGATGCTGGTGGCTATGATGAGGTGCACGGTGGCTTCGGCTTTGGGGTTAGGAACGGAGGAGGCATTTTGCTGCTTGATTTCGCCAGGGCTTCCGAGCTTCTGACTGCGAACTCGGCATTTCAGAAGAGGGAGGAGCATTTGGTCACCTTCAAGAGTTCGGCAGCGAGGACTCAGATTGATTACATCCTCATCAGAAGGAGCGATAGGGGTATGTGCAAGGACTGCAAGGTTATTCGGGGAGAGTCTCTTTCAACTCTTCATAGACTCCTAATGATGGATGTCGGTCTCTGGGTGAAGAGGAAGAGGAGGGGCACTCGGGGACAACCGCAGATTAAATGGGGTGCTTTGGCTAAGGAGAAAGCACAGGAGTTGGAAAGGAGGTTAGTTGAGGGCGAAGCTTGGAGAAGTTCTGGGAAAGCGGACGCTATGTGGACAGTGACAGCGAACTTGGTTAGGGGAGTAGCACGGGACGTGCTCGGGGTAGCCAAGGGATATTCAGGCAGACATCAGGGTGATTGGTGGTGGAACGATGTAATCAAAGGAAAAGTGGAGGTGAAGAAGGCGGCGTTCGCTAGGTTGGCGGGGAGCACAAGCGAGGAAGAACGGAGAGCGAACAGGGTGATCTACAAGGTGGCGAGGAAAGAAGCAAAGATGGTAGTCACGGAAGCTAAAAACGGGGCGTTCGATCGCATGTACGAGGAACTAAGGGAGAGATGCGGGGATAAGAAGTTATTCCGGTTAGCTAAAGCAAGGGAAAGGAAGGCACGTGATCTAGACCAAGTTAGGTGTATCAAGGGCGAGGATGGTAGAGTTCTGATGGGGGAATCTCAAATCAAACAGAGGTGGCAGGCGTACTTCCGGGACTTACTTAACGAGGAGGGGGATCGTAACATAGAGCTAGGGGAGATGGGGCATTCAGAGCAACATAGAGACCTTGGGTACTGCAGGCGCATTAGGGTGGAGGAGGTCATGGGGGCTTTGCGTAGGATGAGTAGGGGTCGAGCGACCGGGCCTGACGAGATCCCGGTGGAGTTCTGGAAGTGCATGGGTAAGTCAGGAGGGGAGTGGCTCTCCAGGTTGTTCAATGCGATCTTCAGGACCAAAAGGATGCCGGATGAGTGGAGGTGGAGTACAGTGGTGCCTTTGTACAAGAACAAAGGGGACATCCAGTGCTGCAACAACTATAGGGGTATCAAATTAATAAGTCACACGATGAAAATTTGGGAGAGGGTGATTGAGGCGCGGGTGAGGGAGGTGACATCTATATCTGGGAACCAGTTCGGTTTCATGCCGGGCCGCTCCACTACAGAGGCTATCCACCTTGTCAGGCGGCTGGCGGAGCAATTCAGGGATAAGAAGAAGGACCTACACATGGTGCTTATCGACTTGGAGAAGGCGTATGACAAGGTCCCAAGGGAGGTGTTGTGGAGGTGCTTGGAGGCGAAGAGCGTGCCGGAAGCCTATATCAGAGTAATCAAGGACATGTACTATGGAGCTAAGACTAGGGTTAGGACGGTGGGTGGCGAATCATACCATTTTCCTGTGGTTATGGGGCTCCATCAAGGATCGGCGCTAAGCCCCCTCTTGTTTGCCTTAGTGATAGATGCTCTAACCCGACATATTCAAGGGGATGTGCCTTGGTGTATGCTATTTGCTGATGACATAGTATTGATAGATGAGACGAGGGTCGGTGTTATTGAAAGGTTAGAGGTATGGAGACAGACTCTCGAGTCTAAAGGTTTCAAAATAAGCAGATCTAAGACAGAGTACCTGCAGTGCAAGTTTAGCGCCGAGCCGAGCGAAGTAGGCAGGGACGTGATGATTGGTTCTCAGGTCATCGCCAAGAGGGACAGTGTCCGATATCTTGGGTCTGTGATTCAGGGGGACGGAGAGATTGACGGGGACGTCACTCATCGTATAGGAGCGGGGTGGTCAAAGTGGAGGCTTGCATCAGGAGTCCTGTGTGACAAGAAAGTTCCACACAAACTCAAGGGGAAATTCTATAGAGCCGTGGTTATACCTGCGATGTTGTATGGGGCGGAGTGCTGGCCCGTGAAAAACTCGCATGTTCAGAGAATGAAGGTTGCGGAGATGAGGATGCTTAGGTGGATGTGTGGTCACACCAGGCTAGATAAGATTAAGAATGAAGTTATTCGAGAGAAGGTGGGGGTGGCCCCTGTGGATGAGAAGATGCGAGAAGCGAGGCTGAGGTGGTTCGGGCATGTGCGGAGGAGAAGTCCCGATGCCCCGGTGAGGAGCTGCGAGCGACTGGAGATTGTTGGCGGTCGACGAGGCAGAGGGAGGCCTAAGAAGTATTGGGGAGAGGTGATTAGGCAGGACATGACTAGAATGCAGGTTTCCGAGGACATGACCCTTGATTGGAAAGTTTGGAGGTCTAGAATCAGGGTTGTAGGATAGGGGCTCCTAGAGTTTTTCGTATGCCTCATCCGGGGTTGGGTGTGGGTCAGCAGGGTTACCCATAGATGATTTGTGTTTTAGTTATATCCCCCCTATGGCTGTTAGTTATGGTAGTTACTGTATGATATTATTGCATGCGATTGTATTTATGTTTCGTATGTTTAGATAATTATTTACGCTATTTACGTTATTTCTGCTGGAGTTACTAATGCTCTATTGTTTTTGTTTTTGTCTTTGTTTTTGTTTTATTGTTGTTTTTCCTTTTATCCTATGAGCCGGGGTCGATTGGAAACAACCTCTCTGCCCTTTTGGGTAGGGGTAGGGCTTGTCTACATATTACCCTCCCCAAACCCCACCTGGTGGGAGTATACTGGGTAGTTGTTGTTGTTATACTTTTATCCCTATGTATATAAACTTCTTAGTATATTTTTGCATAAGTAGTTGTACATAAAATGATAAAATTATTTGTAGCTAATGACAGTTGTCTCTGGCTTCTCATGAATTATGAGCGGACATGAATTAAATTCCTCCCCGAGCCATTTACTTATGTGGGGTTTGTTTCATTACTTCACTTACAATTAGAGTTTGAAGTTTGTTTGTAAGTGGGGTTTTCTAATTGTTTTATGGATAATAATGCTAATGGTATTGATTGTTAAAAAAAAAAAGACAGGTTTGAACTATGCATTTTGCCATTTGGTATTGATTGTTTAAAAAACTTCTATTTGATTTAGACGATAAATCACTCAATAACCATTCGATAATCATTAATCCGATACTAATCCACCCCTTGTTTTATTAGATAACTAGCGGATTACTACATTTATAATCTGATAACCGATAAGCTTTATCGTCAGTCATAATTATCCATCCAATAAGCACCCCTAATCTCAACTAATTCATAGATTACATACTACTTTCCACTAATATAGGCAGAAGCATATGTAGTTTGGGTATAAGTTCAATTAAACATATGCATTTTTTATACCGAGTAATAAGAAGGTGAAAAATCACTAATTTAATAAATTTTGAATCGATAATTAGACTCTAAAAGTACAATGAGTTCAATAGTAACAAAATAAAGATTTTATCTTAGATTCACCTTTGAGCATAAGTACCAGATAATTTTGTTCATCAAAACTTTGAAGGAAAAAAGTCATGAAAATGATAACCAAACTATACAATAGATTACAAATGAAGTGAAGGTCTTTTGCAGAATAAGTTCAAACAAATCCAAAAATGGTGAATAACATAATACTAGTACTTACTTCTAACATAAGCAAAACAACCCCCTCCTCTCCTCCCTATCCTGGACCCCGGACCTCGGTTCCCTTACCTCAGGATCAAAATACAAAAATAAATGAAATAGAATAGACAAAATTGCGCTTCAGATTGACAAACTCATAGGCGAGTCGATGCTTTTGAGGTTCGTTTGTTCATTCCAAGGATTATCACAATTACTGTCACATCGTCGTGATATTTCCTCCTCCTCCCAGCTGGTATGCTCATCAACTCTTCCTTACTAAAGCCTGCAAATTTATGGAATTAATTCAAACTTCTCGTGGATATATATCCACAATGCAGTCGATAGCCAATACAACCTCGGACGATCATCAGCTCAAAGCTCTATTCTTTTGCTGATCTCACTGTGTTAACTACTTAAACTGAAAAATGCTTATTAGTATGTGATAGGTTGTGTGGCTATAATGTGGTTTCATTGACTATATTATACCGTAAGGAAGCAAGATTCCGAAAGTGTTGCCAGTCGAAATAGTAGTCTAATAGGTACTACAACAACAACCCAGTAGGATCCATATCCCGGAGGGAAAAAGGTACCGTTTGATTAAATGTAATACTTCCTCCATCCCAATTTACGTAACCAGGAGGACACGGGTTTGAGTCGTGGAAACAGCCTCTTGCAGAAATGTAGGATAAGGCTGCGTACAATAGATCCTTGCGGTCAGGCCCTTCCCCGGACCCCGCGCATTGCAGAATCTTAGTGCACCGGGATGCCCTTTTTATTTGACGAACACAGAAGTTAAGAAATAAAGGAAGACTTTTGAAACTTGTGGTCTAAAATAAACCATAGATATCATGTGGTCGAATGGAGAGAATATTGATGCAGATGTCATACCTGCACAATCTGCTGCTCGAATTACAAGCTGCTCCAGCAGAAATTTGGCTGGATCACCTAAAGGGTAACGTTGAATATAAGAATGGACAAGCTTTACAATCTCATCATTGCTGAAGAAGTCAAATAGACCGTCGCTTCCAAGTACAACAAAATGATCAGAACTTGATATTTCATGTACGGTCAGAGACGGTTGTACAGAAATATATGGAGGAGTAATTAGATTCCGGACGCGAAGAATTCCCATCAAAGCATCATTCATACTCTTCTGCAATAAGAAAATGAAGTGTTATCCTTCCTAATAGGTAAGAAGCAAAAGATTATATTAATTTTGGCACCAATACGATGCCACAACAATAGTCATCTAGTGTCCATAAGCATAAATTGGCTACATAAATGAAATTTTCAACATTCTCAGTAATTTAAAGAAACAAAAAAATGCAGTTTGAGATAAGGCGTGCCAAAGCATAAGGTAACTATAAGGTGCACCAAAGCAAAAGCAATAGAAGTTGCACCTTTTTCAAGTAACCAACTCCAAGTGCCCGAGTAACCTTTAGCTTTCCCTTGACTTTCCCACCCACAATCGTTGAGTGATCTTCAGGATGATTCTTTAATAGTTGGATTCTTTCAGATTCATTATCGACAGTATGACTAACAGTAAGCTGCACAGATTGCAATCGTCCATCACTGTTAGTAACGATGCTTTCACCATAAGTTGCCAATACAGCTCGACTATCTCCTGCATTGAGCACATACAAGTTCTTCCCAAGTAGAAGCACAACTAATACACAGGATCCAATCGATACTAAGTCAGGACGGTCATCCATTTCCTGTTCAACCATGTGAAGGAAATCGTTCTCAGCTTGAGTAAGAGCCTGTTCCAGGCTATTAAGTACTTTTTGCTTAAAAGAGGTACACGGCTTCTCCACATCTAAATAAGGAAGTGCATTACCAAAGCAATCAACATATGAGCCCTTATTAACTTGAGACTCTGGTTCGAGTTCCCAATCCAATAAACTAAGGTAATGTCTAATTGTTTCGTACAATGTTCCAGCCAGAAAATCAGCTGCATCTCTTCCATTAAATCCATCATATATGGCACAGAAGAGCGAGTCGTTCTCTTCTGAACAGACAGCCTGTACTCTATCTTCACCCGCTGCACCACCCGCTATTTTAACTTCTGTTGCATTGAGGAAGCTTTCACTCGAAGATTTCATTGAAGATGCATTGTCTTCAGCTAGCTCACTTGGAGAGGATGGACTACAACTTAAGTTTGACAAACTACTCTGGAAAGACGATGACAATAAATCCAACTTTGAAAAGGATGGAGAAGAGGGTATCCGGCGGAATGAAGTAGGTGAATCCAGCGCGGGCAGTATCTCAGCCCCAAACAATCCGTTGCAAATATTTGTGTTAGCTAGCGTGGCATTGGCGCTTAGAGCAGCACCAGAAAGGCAAGAGAAGGAACCATTGGCTCTTCGAAGTTTAGTTCCAGGACGCATGTCAATACCATCTGATTCATCGCCAGAATCATCGGTGTTGGAATTACAGTGATATCCAAAACTTACTTTGATTTCTGCTCCTGGATTAGTTATCGCTTGTCCACCCATCATTTGTGCCTAGAAACAAGTCAACAATTTCCGTTAGATCCCACACCATTTGTAGATCAAGGACAATACTATGCTACATAGTATTTTACAGCAAATATAATTTTCGTTTTGATGTGAATACATATTCTCAAGAATCTTGATTATGCTATTATCAGACATTCTCAAATCTCAACTGCTTTAAAATTATTAAACAAACGAATGCACATTGGATGGACAAAGAAGCTAGTCAATAAAAAGAAACTCCAGTTTCTTCTCCTTCCCAAGGAGGGAATTCAGATAATCGCTCGTAAACTAGAAATTAATCAGGTAGCAAATTGCCATAAACAAGTGTTATGAAATAGCCCTGCTTGGCTTATCCTTGATTGTGTGGTGGAAAAATTAGAAACGTTAGATGTTCTCATTTCTAGAATTTATTTATTCCAAACAACACAATTCTGCAGTACCCTAGATCAAACCATGAATATCACCCTAGATCAAAGCAAAACTATGAAAGTGCAAACTTATACATGCCCAATTGAGATTGGATATGGTTGTATCACTATTTTAATCCTTATTGGAATATGAAGGTTTAGCATGCTAGATGAAGTTGAATAGAAAATGAATCCATATAGCCAACACAATCCAAGAAAATAAGGCTGGATATCTAGTCTCTGGTACCCACTGGTCTGACTAATCCAGAATTCACGCCATGTAGAGCTCACTATTAAAGATATTCTCATTCGCTCTCTCTTGTTTTTTTGCAGATTTTAATTGGTAATACTAGCTTCTTTGGCAAATATTGTGCACTACCTTCCTATTGCATTTCATATACGAAGTTGTTTTTACGTCTTGAATCAGTGACCATTCCGTCAAGACTCTCCATTAGTAAGTAAGAATATTGTATTTCAAATAAGAGGTCGTTTTCATGTCTTGAACGTAACCTAGTGACCAACATATCACCAAATGAGCAAGGCTCCCACTAATAAGCAGCAGCAGAGCCACATTCAACCAAAGGGTGTCAATTGACACCTCTTCGCGGGAATTACATTATATTGATAATATTTTTTATATTTTACGTATATTTACTATACGTTGACCCCTCCCCCCCCCCCCCCCCCACACCCAACTTGTACGTGTTTAAAGTCCTGGCTCCGCCAATGCTAATAAGCAATACTAAAGTCATAAATAACAAATCTTTTTCAGATAACTTATCCATTTCAAGATTTTACATCCCAAGATACTGGGATAACACTGGGTATGTTGTTTAACAATCCAAAATTTCCTATATGAAAATAAAACACATAAGATTACAACAACAATACCCATATTGTGAGGGTTCATCATGAAAATGACTAGTTTCTCATGAAAAAAACAAAACAAGCAAATCCACACCAACCCCATTAACTGAAATAACTGGAAAACATAAAAAAAAAATTGATAAAAACAAATCTTTTACAAAGAATTTCACCATTTTCAAGATTATACAAGTATACTATTAACAATCCAAAATCTCCCATTTGAAAATAAAATCATAGCACATGCAGATTACAATTACAATATTCAGTATTAGAAAAAAATAGAAAATAACTGGTACACGAACCCATTAACTGAAAAACAAAAAATAACTGGTAATTTGCCATTATAAGTTAAAATTATAACCAGAAACTGACCTTTCTTGGATTTTGATGTCAACCCCAGATGACAAAAACACCCAAAGAAGCTGAAAATGCTCAATCTTTCTGCTTGGTTTAAATTGTTCACAGAAGCAAAGTGTTAAAGAAGAGAGAGAAAAAAAGAGAAAGAAAATGAAGAGAAGTGTGTGATAAAATAGGATTGCGTTTATTAAATGGCAAAAAACAAAAAATGGGGCGGCTCGGTTGGAGAAATTTCTATGGATGACGTTCATAGGGGAAGAGAAAAAAGAAGTCAAATTTTCTGCACAAAGATTCACTTCACACCAATGGTGGTAATTTTGTTATACAGTAGTTTGAGGGGAAAAAAATGAGCAGCTTTTTTATTATTGTGTTATTTTGGGAGATTTCCAAATTGGCTTGGAACTCTTAGAAATTATTTTTATGTATTTAAAATGTAATGAAAGAAAAATCTATTTATTTTACCTCTCAAGTGGTAATAGTGTCGGTAAATCCATCGGAAAAAGATAGCGTATTCACGTCGGATTTGAAGAAGGATCACATTTAAGGAGATGTGACATAGGTAATTTATAATGATATAAATATTAATGATTGATTCGACGATCGAACCAGTAACTTAATTTTACCTTTGCTTCAAGGCTTCCTTCAAGGAGTCAATCCTTTAGAAGAACAGCATGATATACGAAGCATCCTGTGTTCATATAGGATATCGGGAGGGCCGCACCTCGAAGGACCATGATGTAAGTAGCCTATTATAATGCAAGCAATGGCATCTTCCACATCTCGAACATGTAACTTAAATTACTTTTGCTCTCATGCTCCCTTTAAGTGTCAATCCTTTAAAAATAATAATCCAATGCACGAAGTATCTTGTATTCACGCACGATTTGAAGTAAGGCAACATCTCAGATGATCTGATTTAGGCACCCAAATATGGATGGATGATTCCACATATCAAATTCATAAACTACAAATCAAATAAAAATAACTTTATCATGTCAGTTATTTAGAAACAGAGTAGAATGTGTTGTGTGTGTCATTTTTCATAAGATGCTTTTGTACTTGTACTGAAAGTTCGTGTGAGTATCATGTCATCACATGATTTTCAGTGCGTAAAAATAACATACTTTAAATATTTAAATTTTATAATAAGAATTCATATCAAGAAAGAGAAATAGTTCATTTATAATTAAATTTATTTAATTAGTATAATTTCAAGTGTGAGAAAATCTTTTTTCTATCCTAGCCACATTTCAGCTCCCCCATCACAATAGTAGACAGATTTATAGTCCCCACATATTTATGGAGGAAGATTTTATGCCTATGCCTCCAGCCCTCCACCCATCCTTCTCAACGCCTTTTGGAAGATATAAGATATTTATTGTAGCTTTCTATCTCCACCTTTTGTTTTCTTTTTAAATAATAATAGTGTTACTAATTTCACACGACACTTATAGTCAAGTCTTTTTATAATAACTTCATTTATTCCGATATTATTTGATTGTTATAGTTAAGAATTGTTTAAAAGGATATATATTATTGTTGAAATTCGAATACACATACACAAAGCTAACGCAACAGAAATTATACAAAAAACGTACCTTCAGCCATGATTGTTCAAGTGATATGGGGAATTCTTTGGAGGAACCTTGAGAGAAAATCGAAGAAGCCTTCTAGTCTATGCCTATCGTAGGATGTCAGACTGATGGAGTCACAGGGGTATTTATAGGTAGGCTAGGGACTCTTAGGTAAATACTTTAGCCCTAGGGACTTCTCCGTAAATTAAAATTACCCTAGGGACTTTTGATATATGGTAATTTCCTTCCATCAAAGAAACTATCATATATGCATAACTACATAATATTATCCGATATATTATTTCTTTTGGGAGATAAGGTAAATAATTCATTACCGTATACGTGGGCCACACTAGAAGTCTCTAGAAGAGACGGTAATTTCTAACATTCTCCCACTTGGCCGACATATTAAAATCAGATAATCATTTATGAGAGAAACGTATAATATGGCCATAAACTTAATCACTCAACTAAAAGTTATGCGACAATCACTTTAACTAGAATATATTATTACACGAATTATGGTGGTCATGCTTTTAAAAAAATACTTCCTTCCATGTATTACCATGCACAATATATTCTAATAAAGTTCTAACAATTTTATGAATGAACTTAATATAAGTCATTCAGAGTCCAACTCTATTAATCCAATGATCACAAATAATACACGAAAAACCAAAAGTGTGTTCTCTCAGGTATATCAAAATAAACATAATGTCTAGACAAACTGTTAGAGAGCAAAGCAAGACTAAGTTGAGCTACTAAGCCCCATGGGGTTACATGATCCTTGAAAATATTAGCCGGCACACCTTTAGTCATAGTATCAACAATCATCAAAGTAGTACTAATATGCTCAAAATTCACTTCTTGCTTCTTCACATAGTCTCTAACCATAAAGTACTTTATGTCGATGTGCTTGCTTCGGCTGCCACTTTTATTATTCTTAGAAAAGAAAACAACAGCCAAGTTTGTCACAAATAATTCTCAATGGCCTTGAAATAGAATCCACAATCCTAAGGCCGGAAATAAAGTTTTTTAACCATAACGCCTGTGATGTGACTTCACAGCATGCTATAAATTTAGCTTTCAATGTAGATGTTACAACAACGATCTGCTTGACACTTCTCCAAGACACAGTACCACCAACAAGAAGGAAAATGTATCCTGAAGTAGATTTACCACTGTCTTTGCATCCACCCAAATCAGTGTCTGAATATCCAATCACCTCCAATGAGTTAGAGTACTTGTATGTGAGCTTAAAATCCTTGGTTCCTTGCAAATATCTCAAGACCCTTTTACTAGCTTTTCATTCGTCAAGACCAGGGTTACTTTGATATCTTCCAAGCATTCCTACCGCAAAAGAAATATCCGTTCTACTACAGACTTGTGCATACATAAGGTTCCCAACAAGCGAAACATAGGGAATGTCTTTCATTTGCTTCTTTTCCAATGCATTTTGTGGACATTGATTCAATGAGAATTTGTCGCCTTTAATTATGGGTGCTGTTATAGGTGAACAGTTATTCATCACGAATCTTTCCAGAATTTTTTCAATGTAGGCCTTTTGAAATAATCCAAGTAATCTTTGGGATCTGTCTCTTTGAATCTCTATGCCAATGACATAAGAGGCTTTACCCATATCATTCCTCTCAAAATTCTGGATAAGGAACTGTTTAGTCTCGTGCAACAATCCCAAATCACTACTTGCAAGCAAAATATCATCCATATATAGGACTACGGAAATAGAGGTATATACACTGATCAATGATGTTCTCTGTAAATCCAAATGAAGAAACAATATTATGAAATTTAATATACCATTGGCGGGAAGCATGTTTTAGCCCATAAATGAATTTATTCAACTTGCAAACAAGGAGACATTTTTTCTTATCACAAAATCCTTCAGGCTAACAAATGTATACCTCCTCTTCAAGATCTCGATATAGGAAAGTTGTTTTCACATCCATTTGATGTAATTCTAAATCAAAATGAGCTACTAATGCCATGATTATTCTCAATGAATCCTTCTTTGATGCTGGAGAGACGGTTCATGGTAATCAATGCCTTCTCTTTGAGTGAAAACCTTGGCTACATGTCTAGCATTATATCGCTTGATATTAACTGATGAGCCTCTTTTAGTTTTAAAGACCCATTTGGAACCTATGGTAAATGATCCTTTTGGTAATTCGACGAGATCCCAGATATTATTTTTAGCCATTGATTCTAACTCTTCTTCATACTAAAGTGTGGAGTTTTCTCCACTCATGGTTTGTGAAAACGAGCATAGATCATCTTAGTCCATTATCATAATCAGACTCTTGGAGATATATAACATAGTCGCTAGAAATTACTGATTTTCGAATTTTTGAGGATTTTTTCACTCACACTGGTTCAACACTTCTTCAGTGGGTTCAGGTAAAACGGGTTGATCTTCATGTGGCTCCTCAAGTGTTGGTGGCTCTTGAACTTGTTGTTGTTCAGATAATTCATGAGAATTTTTTGAGCAACATTCAAGTTCCTAATATAGAAAGGTACTACAGGTGGTTGCCTTATTTCTTCTAACTCCACCCTTTGAGTCAAACGACTCCCACTTTCTTCATATTCCTCAAGAAATTTAGCATATCGAGCTTCAACAATTTTAGGAGAATGAGAAGGACAATAAAACCTAAATCCCTTAGAGTTAACCACATAGCCTATAAAATAACCGCTTATTGTTCTTTCATCCAACTTCTTTAGTTGTGGGTTATAAACCCTCACTTTAGTTGGACATCCCCAAACGTGTAAATGATTTAAACTAGGTTTCCATCATTTTCATATGTCAAAAGGTGTCTTGGGGACATCCTTGGATGGAACCCTGTTTAAAATATACACAGCAGTTTTTAAAGCTTCACTGCACAAGGATAAAGATAAACATGAACTGCTAATCATGCTTCTTACCATGTCCATTAATGTGCCGTTCCTTCTTTCTGCCACACCATTGTGTTATGGTCTTCCTGGCATAATATATTGAGTAATTATACATTCTCATTCAAGGAACTCGGCAAATGGACCCTTAACTTATCCCTTATCTGTGTACCCACCATAATATTCTCTACCTCTATCAGATCTTATATTTTTTATCTGAGCACTGATTTATTTCTCTACTTTTGTTTTGTAAACTTTAAAAGCATCAAGTGCTTCTGTTTTGTAAACAGAAAATAGAGATACATATATCCTGAATAGTCATCAATAAACGAGATAAAATATCTCTCACCATTCAAGCAAGGAGTAGGAAAAGGTCCACATATATCTGTATGTATGATCTCAAGTAATTGAGAACTTCTTTTGGCACCTTTAGTTGATTTGTGCTTACCCTTTAAGCAGTCTACACAAGTCCTAAAGTTAGAAAAATCAAAAGCTTTTAAAACTCCATCATTAACCATCCTTTTGACTCTATCAATAGAGATGTGTCCCAATCTCTTGTGCCAAATACTTGATGAGTTCTCATTGATAATACATCGCTTAGTGTCAATTTTTTTATCGTGCAAAGTTAAAACATTCCGAGCACCCTAAAGTGAGAAGGACTTTCACCTTCCATTCAACATAATTGTCACCAGAAAGCATTAAAATTCGAGTATTCTCATTAAAAATAGCGGTATGAAAAGCGGTAAAGACTGCAAAATAAGGATAAACATACATATCCATCAAAGATGAATCGCGTATAATATCGGTTCATAGTAAATGCTAGAACTTCCTGTAGGCAGAGGTTGCAACCCATGCCTAGAATTTACTAACTTTATTAGACTAGTAAACCACAATACATAAAAATTTATCCATATCTGTGGGAATAAGATAATTTTCAACTTAAAGGTTTACTATCTCATTTCAATTAATCTCACCAAAATAGTTACCTCATTGTAGGGCCGGGATTACTATTCTAATAAGATAACTGGACTAAATAGATGTCATTAAAAAAAATTTAATCACTAGACTTTATGTGATTAAATAACTTAATTTCTTTTATATCAAATACTCAAGATGTCTTGGCTACTCCTAAGTACGTCACATAAAAGAAAACTCAATAATGACATCTCACAGTATTTAACCTTTTAACTATCAGCTTATCTAGAATGTTGATTGTTCTTTTTCAAATAGGCAGTTTGAATGTAAGTATGACTTTATATTTCCCAAAAGTAATTCTTATAATATTATAAGAACTTCTCAAATATTAGCAAAGGCTATTATAAAACAACCGAATATATATTACCAAAGAAAATAATTTTATTATTTTAACAACTTAAAAGCCTTTAGCCTTAAGGTGATTACTGCCACCCCAAAATTGCAATAATCTCTCGTCAGAATGCTTACCACTGGTTATTTAATATGACCAAAATTTATCATTGTGAGTTTCTGTTAAATCTCTATGAATTGGTGAATTGAGTTGTTCGTAAATGCACTTGAACGAAGAGGATGAAGAAATTAAGAAGAAGCGCAAAACAGAGAAGAACATAGCTTCAGTTTTCATTACACACGTACTATTCTTACAAGGCTATATATATACATCTCCTACCTACTGAATGACAGCTGTAAATCAACTGACTAATACCTCAATAACATAAGTTAGGTAACACTGTTAGCTACTAACTAACCAACTGACCAAGGTCAGCTAACTACACTCAAGTAATTGTTGTGCAATTGATGTTTAATTCCTCTACACCCCCTCTCCCCCACCCTCAAGCTAGGGGATATGAAGAGATTTTTCATCCCTAGCTTGGATAGGAGATAATGATGCTGGGTTTGAGTGAGTCCTGCTTGTTGCTCTAAGGAACTCAAATGGTAAAGATAGACCAACCCTTGCTTGACTTTCTCCCGTATGAAATGGCAATTGATATCGATGTACTTGGTGCGTTCATGAAAACTGGATTTGCAACTATTTGGATAGCTAATTTACTGTCGCAATATAAGGAGATAGGTAACTGTATACTCATATCTAATTCCTTAAACAATCCAAGCAACTATAAAAGCTCAGCAACTGTCGAGGCAAGACTTCTATATTCTGCCTCGGCAGAACTTCTAGAGATAGTTGTTTGCTTCTTAGATTTCCAAGAAATAAGGGAATTGTCAAATTTAACGAAGTATCCTGTAACAGACCTGCGGGTATTTGGACATGATGCCCAATCAGCATCACAATAAGCAACTAAACAAGAAAAAGAAGTAGAAGACAAAAGAATCCCAGCTCTAGGAGACTGTTTGATATAACGAACCAATCATACAACAACTTCCATATGAGAGACCTTAGGTGAGTGCATGAATTGGCTTAAGCATTGAACTGCAAAGCTGATGACGGGACGTGTGTTAGTCAAATATGACATCCTGCCTAAAAGTCTCTGATAGATACTAGGATCATCAAGAAGAGCATCATCAGTCACCCTAACATGTGCATCAAACTGTAAAGATGTCAGCTTCAAATTAAACTCCAAAGGTGCACCAACTGACTTGGCTCCAGCCAAGCCCATATCTGATATCAATTCAAGTGCATACTTCCGCTGATGCACAATAATACCATCCTTGCTTCTGGCAAATTCGATCCCAAGGAAATACCTCAGCTCACCAAGGTCTTTGATCTTGAAACTAGACTGCAAGCATGTCTTAGTTTCAAGGATCATGGTGGAGTCATCACCTGTGATCAAGAGATCATCGACATAAACCAACACTATGACACATTTTCCCTGAGACTGTCTCGTGAACAGAGAATAATCCAAATTACTTTTGAAAAATCCATAGAATAGTCAGAAGTTACTTTTAGACTCCACTGTCGAGAAGCTTTTTTAAGTCCATACAAAGACTTAAACAACCTACAAACATGCTGAGAATCCTAGGACTGTGAAAACCTTGGGGTAAAGTCATGTATACTTCTTCATCCAAATCACCCTGCAGAAAAGTATTATAGACGTCCATTTGATGGATTGTCCAATGTTTGGTTGCAGTAATAGCTAGAACACATCTAATAGTTACCATTTTAACTACGGGTGAAAAGGTTTCTTGGTAATCTAAACCCTTTTGCTGACTATAACCCTTTGCTACCAATCTTGCCTTAGACCTCTCTACCTCGCGTGTATCTTTATACTTATTTTATACACCCACCTACAACCAATAGCCTTTTTACCTGTAGGCAAAGGTACTACCTCCTAAGTGTTATTAGCTTCCAAAGCTTGTAATTCAGCTTGCATAACCTCAATCCATCTAGGATCTTTGGCAACCGGTGCATAGGTCTTAGGCTCAATATCAGCAGAAAACTTGGTGAGAAAACTTTGATACCTTGGTTTCAGAGTATTATAGCTAACAACATAAGACAATGGATAGAGACAAGCAACAGTAGCTTTTCCAAGGACAATATAGTCCTTCAACCAAATAGGTGGTTTAGACACCCTTCTAGATTTTCTGTGTTGTGGTTCTAGATTAGAAACTGATGGTGGTTTTGAATCAAGAATAGGTACAAAAGTAGAAGGAGATAAATCTGTAGCGAGGGCAGCTGAATCTGTAGAATCAAAGACTTCTATTTCAGGTGAATCTATTATTTGTGGATGGTTTGATACATGCGATGGAGTGGGATAGAATCTTCTAGTGTAGCAGAAGGGATAGATATAACAGGAAAAGAGAAGCCTTGTTCTGTGGTCTGTGAATAGAAAGGAAATATGTTCTCATGAAAGAGAACATCTCTGCTAATGAGGACTATCGTGTGCGCAAAGGTACCCTATTACTCGCAAGTGAGATAATGCAGGACACTTGTTATATAATACTTCAAATGGAAACTTGTTCCCCAAAACAGTGGAAGGCACTCTATTAATGATATATACAGTAGCTTCTACACAACATCCCTAAAACTTGGATGGCGAATGACCCTGACATTTGATAGCTCTAGCTGTCTCAAGAATATGCCTATGTCTCTTCTTAACAACCCCATTCTGTTGAGAAGAATAAGGGCAAGAAGTCTGATGAACTATCCCATGTAACTTGAACAACTCACTATAAATATTATTGAAAAACTCTAACCCATTGTCAGACCTAAAGGCCTTGATTTTCTTTTCAAATTGATTTAAAATCATGGCTATAAAAGACTTGAGCAAAGTAGACATATCAGACTTCACATGTATCATAAACCGATGTTCATTTAGAAAAGTCATCCCCAAGAGTAAGAAAGTAGTTCATGCCATTGTAAGTAAAATTTTTGTAAGGCCCCCAAAATATCCATATGAATCAATTCAAAAGTGCAACATCTCTACTATTACTATGAGGAAATGGTAGTCTAACTTGCCTAGCCAATGTACATATGCTACAATGATCCAATGTAAGGCTACACTTATTATGCAAAGTAGAAAGTCTTCTTAAAACTAACATAGGTACATGACCCATCCTCTTGTACCATAACTCTAAATTTGTGATCCCTGTTACTGCCAAAGACCTCATCAGCTCCTTGATTTCAGCATTTCCCGTTAGCCTCAAGATATAGAGTTCTTCTTCTTTCTTACCAATCCCCTTCACTCTCCCAATGAAGAGGCCCTGGAAGATAAAGAAATTAGGATAGGAACTAACAAAGCACTACAATTAGTCAATTTTGGAACTGATAAGAGGTTGAATTTAAAAGCCGGTACACAGAACATCTTTAATGAAATCACCTCCTATCAAGTGGCAATTTCCTACATGAGTAATTTGAGTGGAGTCTCCAGTAGGCGTTTGAACCTGTCCTGAATTTCCTACTTTAGTTCATTACCTATCATATGATTGGTAGATCCTGTGTCTACTATCCAAGTAGTATTAGAATAAGAATCAGATAAAGAAATACATGTCATATTTGCACTAGGTTCACCAATTGAAGCATTATTCAACAGATTGAGGAGTTGAGAGTACTGTTTAGATGTAAAAACTGGTGCTGTGATAGGTGGAATTGGACAATGAGTAGGAGCAACATATCTATCTGATTGTACTAGATTTTCACTCGGCAAAACACCTTTCCTTTTTTACTTAAAATCAGAAGGATATCCTATGATTTTATAATAGTTTTTCTTTCAAATGTCCTTTTATGTTGCAAAAGCCACATTTTATTAACTTGAAGCAATTTTCTTTGGAATGGCCTCTTGCATGACAATATTTACACTCCAGATTATAATTGTTCTTCCTTTGCTTCTGACCATATTGCTTAGTGGTAAATAAGGCAGTAGGTTCCATGTTTTTAGTCAACACACAGTGCCCTCCTGCTACCAGGCTGTGACTCTCATCTTGAAGCAACATTGCATATGCTTGATTAACATTAGGAACATGAGATTTCATTAACATCTGGTTGTGTGCTTGCTATATCCATCATTAAAGACCATAATAAACTGCAATAAGCACTGTTATTGCAGATGATTAGCATACTCCTAGATTTTGCACATTCACATGAAGCCAGCAGCATCAATGAGTCATACTCATCCTGTAGGTCCTTCAGCTTAGAGTAATACACAGAAATAGAAGAAGTTCCCTGTGTTAATGTGAAAATTGCCTTATGCAGATAGAACATACCAGAAGCAGTCACCTTATCAAAATGCTTTCACAGATCTTCCCAAATAGCGTGAGCACTAGAACCAAAAAAACACTCCACTAAGCAAATCTCGACTAACATTATGTATTATCCATGATTTTACCATAGCATTGCATCGATCCAAGTGATTAACAAAATTCTGTCCATAAGTGCCTTTTGTAATTATTCCATCAACAAAACCTAGTTTGTTTCTGGTGAGCAAGGAAACTTCCATGGATTGCCGTCATAGAGTGTAATTCTCCATTCCGATCGAAAGCGAGTTTGGTGTATCAGAAGCATGCAAGTATTTATAGGGTGATTGTGATCGATCACAATCACATTTTTTGTAGTAGTATCATCCACCGCCATGAGATTTAAGGAACAAAACTAAAAAAAATCAAAATTCACCCAAAAAATACCTGATCTCTCGATCTTCAATTGTCGTCAGAAAAAATCCCCAGATTCACTCAATTAGGGCTCTGATACCATGTTAAATCTTCATAAAATGGTAAATTGAGTTGTTCGTAAATGCACTTGAATGTAAGGTTGTTTGGTGTCCCGGTTCTGGGCCTATTTGTGCCTGACGGGCCGGGCCTCACGGTCCCGGGCCTGGCGGTCTCTAAGCACACTGCGGTCCTGGGCCTGGTGGGCCGGGCCTGGCGGGCCTAATGGGCCTGACGGGATTTTTTTTAAAGTCAATATCTTGTATAGTAGTCATTAGTATAGTGTAGAATATATTTTATATGGTGTACTAAGTTATTAGTATAGTATATATTATGTTGTAGTAATTAGTATATATATTGTATATTATGTATATATTGTGTTGTAGTAATTAGTATATATTGTATGTTATGTATATATTGTGTTATAGTAATTAGTATATATTGTATATTATATATATAGTGTGTTGTAGTAAGTAGTATATATTGTATACAATATATATAAAAGAATGTTGTAACTAGTATATTGTGTTGTATGTTATATATTGTATGTTATATAGATATTCAAGGATTGATATCGCAGTAAAGACAAAGAAATATTGAGAAAAAAGATATTCAAGGATATGATAAAGAGCATATTTATTGACCAAAATGGCATATCTTTCTTAGTCTTCCTTCCCCCAATGGAATGAGCACAACAAGGTACTAATACCACCATTAAAAGGAAAAAAACTAAAAGAAGATGTGCCAATGTACAAGTTACATCATAATTTATGTTGTATTTATAACAAATCTTATAAATCCGTCAAGGTTGGGAGGAGGTTGTGTTGGCGGTGGTGGAATTGAAGCTTATTCATCACCACTTCCGGGTGAAGTCGCTTCCTTAGCAAGTTCTGCTATCATTTCTTCATATGCCTCATCTATTGCCGATTGTGATTCTGCTATGCCAAAGTTCCTTCTTTCTGCGCGGATCCAATCTCTTAAAGCATTGATTTTTCCAAGCTATCCCGCATCGACGCTCTGTGATCACCGATTTGTAGTCTTGCTTGACTGAAAGCGCTCTCCGATGCAACAGTTGACGCTTGAATTGACAAAACATCCCGAGCCATCCTTGCAAGAACGGGAAAATGCTTTTCCCTTGACTTCCACCATTCCAAAAGGTCAAAAGAGCCGTCTGGATTCTCCTTTTCTAGTCCCTGTGACAAGTAAACTTGAAGCTCATTTAGATGGGAAATTTCATCAAAATTATCACCTTGAGAACCCCTGAATTCTGTTTACGATTTAGGAGCTGTTAAGCCAGCAGCTCTTTTAGACGATTGTGATGTAGACCAAGTAGGGGTTGGAATATTTGGCCTAGCATGCTCTAACGCCTGTTTATAAGCATTATAAACAGTTTGAGCATTAATTTTAATTGATGCTTTCGCATCAGCTAGTGTAGCAATTTCGTCTTCTGAAAGATCTAAAGCTTTATAAATATTAGAATACCAAAAGTGAGGACCTCCTAATTTCATTGTTGGATTTAACATAGTAGCTACACCAAAAATTGGAGGGATTGAAAAAAAATATTTTCTAAACTTTTGTTTCATTTCATTTATTGAAAGTTCATAAATATCCCCACCCTCGCTAAATTCAACAAACAAATCAGCTAGTGCGGCAATATAAACTAAACAGTTAGAAATAGTAGGATAATATTGTCCAGAAAAAGCATTTGTATCCACTTGAAAATGTTCTAAAAAATCTAAAAGAATTTTAACATTAGTCCAATCTTGGGTAGTTAGCATTTCATCATCATTGGGTTTCTATATTCATACGCTACTACTAAACTTTCTTACATGTAATTCCACCTAGTCGGGCAAGGTTTAGGAACCTTTTTTTCTCTAAGGCCATATTCACCACATTTTTTAAAATATTCTCTAAGTCTAGTTCTACGGTTTGAATAAAATAGCCAATTAAGAGTCATTCTCACCTTTTCAATTTCTATGCTTAATATTCGCATACCATCACCAACAATTAAATGATAAATATGACAAATACATCTAACATGGAAACTATTACTAAATGCAGGATTAAGGGTTTGTGTTAGCATGCCTATTGCACTAGTGTTGCTAGAAGCATTATCCATAAAAATTGCCATTATTTTATCACTAAAGCAAAAATATCTACATATATCTGAAACAATGTTAGCTATAGACCTACCCGTGTGCCGTGAATTAATTATTCTATATGCAATTATGCGTTTTTGCATTGTCCAGTCTTCATCTATCCAATGACTTGTTACAGTTAGATAATCACAGTCATTATTACTTCTACCAATATCAGTTGTAATAGAAATACGATTAGGTATATGAGTAAATAAATAGCGTAAATATTATTCATATTCATGTTTGAATTTATAAATATCGGCCTTAACTGTCACGTGAGGCCAACCTTTATAAGTAGGATTAAAGAATCTTCTAATATAATGAATCCAATTCGGATTAGAAGCAAAAGTATAAGGCAAGCACATAACAGTAATCATTTTAGCTAATTTTTCACGATCCTTATTTGGATCGTAATATAAAATACCTCCGGTGATAGTGTTTATTCCTGGTTGAACCAGATTTGAACTAGTACTTGGGTTAACTTGAGAATACACTTGTCCCCCTCCCCCCTCTCTTGTTGCGCTTTCATTTGGAAAAATCAAGCCTTATCTCTAGGGTGTAATTTTATATGCTTAGTCAAACTACCCGTGCCGCTACGGTCTCCAGTATACCTATGATCAAGTAATTTCCCACAAGTTTTACACTTAGCCTTGTCGTGCTCTCTTACTTGAGTAAAAAAATACCAAACTAATGATGTTTCTTGACGTTTAACAGGTTGTCTACTAAAAGTGGGAGTTTGTACAGGTGGGTGTGCCAGTTCATTACCTAAGTTATGAGCAGGACTAGTAGGTGTATTATCTAAATCTGGTGCTTGGGTTTCATCATCATCATCATCATCCTCATTTTCCTCTAAGATAGGTTCATTAGGATAAAGAGCATTCATAATATCATCATCTAATCTATCACCTACTACAACATCATGTAGAAATTCACTATCGGTAAATTGAAAATAAAGGTGATCACTATCAAGCATTACGGGAGGCGGATGAGGACATCTAGGTTGGCTACTACTTTCAACTTGCTTATCTTTTTTAGGTCGGGGAGCCGGGGGAAGGGTAGTATTATGGCCACTACTTTCACCGGTTTTACCTTTTCTTTTACCAAACATTTTTTTTAAAGAAAATGCCATACTAATTAGAATTATGCAAACTAAAAACACAAAAATATACTATTAGCACGTAAGAGTTGAAACGAGTTTACCGGATTGCCGAACAACTTCTTGAAAATTGAAAATCGTTGAACTTGAACACTTGAAAACTTCAATTCAACAACTTCACAATTTTTCACGATTTTTCAACAATAAATTAAGCACTTGTACTAGAAAGATTGAAAAAGAGCTTGATAGAGATTGAGAGATATTGATGAATTGGTGAATAAAAATGAAAGAATGAGGGGGTATTTATAGTTGTGAAATGGGAAAAAGTGTAATTATTTAAAGTTTGGGGGCCAAATGGCTATTTTTCAAACTTCCAAACGGCTACTTTTTGCAAAGAGCCGTTACTGAATTTTTAAAAAGCAAAAATTTTTTAATAAAAAATAGCCGTTGGGCCTGCCAGGACCGGCTCAGGCCCGCCAGGATCGGTCCAGACCCGCCAGCCGATCCCGGTCCCGGCGGTCCCGGACCTAACGGTTCGACGTAAGTGACTGGCCCGTCATGAGTTTTTTGGAACATCAGGACCGGACCGCCGGGATCGGTCCAGCAGAACCGGTAGGTCCGCTAGGCACGCAATCCCGGTCCGATCCCGGGCCTGAACAGGGACACCAAACAGCCTTACTTGAATGAAGAGGATGAAGAAATTAAGAAGAAGCAAAAACAGAGAAGAACAGAGCTTCAGTTTTCATTACACACGTGCTATCCTTACAAGGCTATATATATACATCTCCTACCTAATGAATGATAGCCGTAAATCAACTAAGTAATACCCCACTAACATAAGTTAGGTAACTTAGCAACTAACTAACCAACTGACCATGGTTAGCTAACTACAATAAAGTAATTGCTCTGCGATTGATGTTTAATTCCTCTACTGTTTCAAAGTCTACAACTAATCAGATAGGCATAACTTCAAGACAAATAAAGTATTTATTTACAATAAGCAAATAAATACATCATCCTCATGGTGGTATTATAAAGATAGCAATTCTAACCTAAACTATAGTTATAAATACTTAT
This sequence comes from Nicotiana benthamiana, assembly GCA_034376525.1. Taxonomy (NCBI): domain Eukaryota; kingdom Viridiplantae; phylum Streptophyta; class Magnoliopsida; order Solanales; family Solanaceae; genus Nicotiana; species Nicotiana benthamiana. The sequence goes on along the minus strand of CM067341.1, from coordinate 17,631,758 downwards.
ATTGTATGCACCATATTAAATATACAAATATGTACTGCTACGGTATGCAATCTACCGTTCAAACAGCTTAATGCAAATCTCTCTAATTGGCATATTAGATTCTCCAAAGCGAATTAACACCGAGTAATTTCTAGATCACAGAGAAGGGAAAACGATTTCTCTCTTGTTCTTAAAACACAAAATCAAAGTATGCCGACAGAGATACATAAAACTCATACAGTTAGCAGTAAACAAAACACACTTAGAAGCCAAAAGCTAAAGAAGTAATCTACCGACTAAAGTTTGGTTCAAGGTTACGAATTCGTTGTTACCGAAACACGACAAATGATATCCATAATTACCATCAACAGGTATTGAACAACATAGCTAAAAGACAGACTCTGATACCATATGTTGAAATTCGAATACATATACACAGAGCCAACGCAATGAAAATTATATAAGGAACGTACCTTCAACATGGTTATTCAAGTGATGTGGGGAATTTCTTGGAAGAACCTTGAGAGAAAACCTAAGGAGCCTTCTAGCCTTTGCCTATCGTAGGTATGCCAAATTGATGGAGCCACATACATATTTATAGGTAGGCTAGGGACTCTTAGGTAAATACTTTAGCACTAGAAATTTTTTCATAAATTAAAACTACCCTAACAACTCTTAATATATGGTAATTTCTTTCCATCAAAGAAACTATCATATATGCATAATTACAGAATATTATCTTATATATTATTTCCTTTGGGAGGCAAGATAAATAATTCATTATCTTATATGTGGGCAACACTAGAAGTCTCTAGAAGAGACGGTAATTTCTAACAATTATAACATAACATAAAAAGCGTTCCTATTAATTTGACTTTTATAGTAAATGATTGTTAGGTAGGAATGTTGTTATAGAGAGATTTGACTGTACTTTATTTAACATATACAGATGCTGAATAGTTTTATCTATCAAACCTTGGACAAATAAAAGAAATCACCTTGTGTTTTTGATTCCACTAAAAAATTTTGTTTCTCGCTTCTCAAGAATTTGTTTATTTAAAAAAAAAAAAACTACCACTTCAAAACTTAACATATACTTCATATTGAAAAAATGTGACCATATTTTCTTTAACGTATGTAAAAGTTCTAATAATTATAATAGCAATCAGCAAATTCACGTCGTCAGTCCCTTTCTTTTTCTTTTGTCTTTGGTCCCTCTTTTCTTAAATATTATTTTTTATTGTATATGCCTAAATAGATTTCAGTTAAATTCAAAAACTCATCATATATTGTTGGAAGACATTTAAAAATAGCTAAATTTATGAGTGAGCATCTAAAAATAAATACAATTAAAAAATAATCGTAATTTAACTACATTTCGTATAAAGATAAATCTGAACGAAAACATGGTTCAAAATCTGAAAATCTTCCAGTATATTATAATGGAGTTCCAACATAAGTATATTGGAACTCCAACATATTATAATGGAGTTCCAGCATAAGTATATTAGACCTCCAGCATAATATACAGGAGTTCCAGTATAATATACCGGTCCAGTATAATATGGTAGAAGTTCATACAAAAGTGCTCCAATCTCCAGTATATAAGCTGAAACTTTCCGCATTTTGGATTCCAACATAATATGATGGAAGTTCATACACAGGTGCATCGATCTCCAGTATATTTTGTTGCAATAAAATAATAGCTATGTTCACTGACTTTGCAAATGCTAGTTATTTTTGAATGACCAATCCGAAAACTGGTTGGCCCGTGATATTTTTACTATATTGTTCTAAGAGTAAATGTTATTGGGCTATAAGGGGATCTATGCAGCCCAATTGGCCCAACATAACAATTTGCAAATATAGCCACAAAACAGTGGAAGTTTTGTTTAATGACCAGTCCCTTTTTGTGAAAATGACAACTTCATCATTCCTGTGGTGCAACCCATTGTCACACCTCTTTTTTTGGCTACTATAACTCGGCGAAAGGCGTAGATAAGAGAGTTTTTTTTAATTAAAGGACAATCGAAATGGAATTCAATTTTTTAAGAGATTTTCAGAGTCGCCACTTGGGAGATTTATGGTGTTCCAAGTCACCGTTTAGAATTTCGAATCGAGAAAAGAATGACTCTGTCTAACAGTCCGCGAACCACAAATCTGGGTAAGGAATTCTATTAACTCGGGAGAAGGTGTTAGGCACTCCTGAGATCAGTGGTTTTGCACAGTTGCTCAACTGTTATATTTAGCTTAAATTATTTGATTGTAGAACATGTTTTAACTTATGTGCTTTTATTATTATTTTTAAAGAAAATTGCAACGTCATTAAAACATGCCTCGAACCACGTCAGATAAATGCACCCGTGGTTTTTGACACATTTCAACTTCGTCGGGATTCAGATTTGGGTCACATAAATGTGCACCCGAATTTAGGAAGGTGAATTATTAAACTAACGTGCCTAAAAGCGACTACCGCATTATTATCTTTGTGGGAACACCGTAGAATTTGCTTAACGGCGTGTCCTGAATCTCTAAATATTTCAATATAAGCAATTAGCGAGGGCTGTGCGATTTTGGATTCCATTTGACACGGCACCTCGTTCTATTTATTGTTGACAACCCATCCCAAAGCGAACTAGGACTTTTATGAGGCGTGTCCCTGATGAGACTTAATCCATTAATATGGACTTTCAGTTTCGATTTTTAAATCTGAACAAGAGTTGTACTCATTGAGTCTTTGGGCTTACAACCAGCCCAAAAGGGAGGAATTTCAGTCAATTGCAACCCCAAGAAACAATGAACCTCAATTAAATCTTAAGGCCATTGGACATTGTTATAGATGAGTCCAAAACGCGTGTAATGACAAAGGGATTCATTGTAAAAGAAAACAATTGCTTCCAGCAACGGCTATATATTTTTAAGAGGAAAATATGGGTCAAATTATACAACCGCTGAAAATGCTGAGATATCAAACTTGAATCGACCATACCTGTATTAACATATTAAAACCTTATTCTGCAATTTCAGACTTTGTAATTCTAAACGAGCGTATCGCTCACATTCTAAGTTTACAAATTCTATAAGACCAGCTATAAATGCATTCACTCCATGATGTAAAACTTTCTACTGATAAGCCATCAAACAAATTACTCATCCAAATGGCAAGACAGTTCAGACCAAGATATATGAATCCGATTAGAATCAAAATCGTAGCAGCCCAAATGAAAATATATACATTTTAATTTTTACAGTCCTATTATGTAATTCATACATAGCACTACTACTTAGTTCAAATTACAAGATTGGAAAACAAAATTGAACATAGACATTGATAAGAAAAAAACTAGTTGTTCATTTAGTAAATCGGGTGCATCAATAGTTCTGATTCCTCATACATTTGTAGTTGGAGCATACCTGGAATTACAAGGAAACAGGAAGGAAAGGAGTCAGCTAGAAACCAACAAAATAAACCAGCAAATTAATGGCAAAATCAACAGCTCGATTTCCATTTGAACCCAGCCACAACATCAACTTAACCAAGAAAGTTTAATACCAAATAAGACCTATCAAACAACTCAAATAACTTGAATTCACCCCAAACAACATGCAGTCAGACCCAGGAACTCCAGCAACACGTAAAAACCAAGCAGGTGAGGTCAAACCTAGAACAAAACCCAAAATAAGCCCTGAAAACAGCTGAGTTCTCAATGAAACAATGTTTGGTAACTTTCAGCTCATTTTTGGAGCCCTAAAATGCCCAAATTGAAGGAAGGGCTTCCAATTGCTCCCACTAACTAATGTATTTTTTATTAAAGTTGTAGAAATTGGAACTGATTTGTGACTATGGCTGGAAATTTTAGTAATTTTTCAGAGTGTCCAACCCCCTTTTGAGTCATTCTCAGTCCCTTTTTATAGCCAAAGGCTAGGGCACCACTATTATTTTGTTTTAACTAAAGGTCCCTTTTTCAATTTTCAAATTTTACCTATTTAGACCCTTATTTTTTGACTTATTTCCCAAGCTACTGCAATAGAACTACTAATTTTGTATTAAAGACCCCTTCTAGAAGGGTCTAAAGGCTTCTATCATTATATTCCCTTTATAGACTACCTATACTATTCTTATGTTGTCCTAATATTACCAAAGCCAAGTTGAAACTCTAAATTACCCCTATTTTATTCTGAAAATTACTAATACCAAGCTAAAATTCTATATTTTTCCTATTTATCCTAAAATTATCAGAATTAAGCTAAGAATCTACATTAACCCTAGATGTTAGAAAAACTATTTTATTAACTAATTAATAACACCTAACATTGCTAACAGCTATATCCAATCCTAATGTTATTGAGATATTAATCAAAACAAATGCTAATCAATCCTCAGTAATCAAAATCAGGTTAAATACTCAAAAATCAAAAGAAGAATCATAGAAGGCTACCATTACCAAAATTAAATCTCATAAATCAACACCTCAAACATATGAGCCATTAGTCGACACTTAAACTTAAAAAAAAATTCAAGGGATTACTGAAATTAACGAACAAACATGGGAATTGTCATGCTAAACAAATCAAACAATCAAGACCATTTCCTAATTACATGTGAACTCAAACCAACACTCTGATTCAGAGGTCCAGAACCATACAAAGACTAAAGAAAACATGCTAGACTTCAAACTTAAACCTAAAAGCGGGTATGACAAACAAAATAGGAATGGCTAATTTAACTCACAAATGGACATGTTCAGGATTATCAATTAGAATAGGAATAGCAGAGCTATGAACCTAATCAAAAATCTAATAACATGCCTTTTTCAATCTAAAAGAAATAAAGTCAGACTCAAGAAAAATACAAAATAGAAACACAAATTAAAATTGAGATGAACTTAGTGATTTCTTCCATTAACCTTGCTGAAATAAATTTGAACTAGCACTCAAACGGTCTTTGAAATTTGAACTTAAACGTAAGTCATGGCTGATGTTGACATTGGAGGGGCCTGGGTTTGTTTGAGAGGGTTTAGGTGTGCTTTTGGGCAGATGAGAGCTAGAAAGGGTGGGTGGTGATGTTTGGAGGTCATAGGACGCCAGCCACCGCCTTGCATGGCGGAGCTGCCTTATTCAAACGAAAATTCAAAGAGCTGGGGTTGTGTTTGAGAGTCGCTAATGGTAGGGTTAGAAAGAGGAGAGTAAGGGGTTCCCATGGTGTTAGTTTGGGGGTCGTTGGTCACTAGCCGCCGCCGTGGATGGCGGAGCTGCCGTGCTTAAATATTCGATGGGCTGGGGAGGGTTTCGAAGAGTGGTCTTAGGGGGGTTGGGAAGAGGAGACAATGGATATTCTAGGGCGTAAATTTGGAGGCTATTGGAGTTACGCCGGCAGTGGCGGACGGTGGTGGGTGGTGGTTTGACGACGCTGTTACACCGGCGGTTAAACTGTACGAGGAGGATGAATTTTTGGTCTCTGAAATGTTACATGGGTTTGGACAATTTTATGTAAAAGTATGAGGCTCAATTTGAGCCGTTGGATCAAGGATATGGATGGCCAGGATGAACGGACGCCAAAACGGCGTCGTTTTGGTGAGGGGTGGGATTGGACCGGATCTGGGACGTGGGTTTGGGTCAGGTCTGGGGACTTTGGGCTAATTTAAATTGTAAAATTGACCCAAGTTGGCCTTTTAAGACAAGACCACATTTTAAAATTTTTTTCTTATTTGTTTTAATTTCTAAATTAAATTATTATATTAACACCAAATCAACAAAATCTGATTTAAATCCAAAATTGGGCTAATCAACTAAAATGCTATTTTTTATTTTTTGTGAATTAAAATGCACTCAACATGCAAATGAACATACAATTTATGCAATTAAATTTCTAAAAATTTAAATAATAAAAGAAAGACGCAATAAACACAAAATCACACAATTAATAAGGAAAAATACAAATAAACACAAAATCACACAATTAATTCCTAAAAATTCAAATAATAATAAAAGAAAATCCTAGTTTACGAATTTATAGGAACACTTCAAGTGAGGCAAAAATCACGTGCTCACACCCATCATTTTATTAAATCTTAGGCACAGATGAGGGTACAAATTGCACAGGGCATCCTATTTGGTCGCCCTCATTTAACATGTACTTTTTTTTTTAAACTTTTAACTTGTACCTATTTGTTAAAAAACTTCAGCTCCCTTTCTCCTCCCCTTCTCCTCCTTCATTTTCTTTTTTCATCTTCTACGATCTGATTCCATCGAATCATTTTCTATAACGATTTTTACTTCTTATACTCATCAAAGTCTCTATTATTTTATGACCACTTGAATTTACGTGTTGTTCAACTGCACATTTATTAAAATTATCAATGGATTAACTTAAGCACGAAAATACAGTACATTTTCATACATATATATCTATCTATATATCTATATATAAATATAAAGCTGGGGAATAAAAGTCTGATGTGGCAATTCTCACAATCTTGATTCTCATTTATCTTTTTTCTCAATTTCTGATTTTCTCTATTTTTTTTTGATTGTGTACTATGTTTTAAAAAAATCTAAAAATCACCTCATTTAAGGAAATTGAAACTGCAAGTTTTAGTGCATTATCATGCCAAAGGCACTTCTTCAACTGGTGAGAATATTTCATACAAGTGTGGTTTTTAAGAATATTGTTGTAAAGGAAGTGCTGAAAGATGACGCCAAAAAATATTGAGTTACGATTTAATATTCATTTTTCCTGGTTATAGATCTGTGCAATGGTTTTTGTATCTTTACTTTTTGTCGTGGATAACATGATAACTTCGATCCTCTGACTCAACAATTCTCAAGGTAATTAAGCAAATATGTTCTTTTTGCTCCTGTTTTTATTTATTTATTTCAGGTTTGTAAGATCTTTTTTCTTATAAAATCTTGAATTTGTAATTCGGTTTTCTTTTTGACATTATTATTAAAATTATTTACTAATCTAATGTAAAGGAAAAGAAGAGAATTTTATTCGAAGATTTGGCGATGTAATTATTGAATAAGTGATTTAACATTTTGATGATATTTTATAGAGTACGAGAATAATAGGGTAAAAATTGGATAAATTTATTAATTGATATGGGTCAATGAAACTGATAGTAGAATATCATACTTATTATAACTCGATTTTGGGGTGGGAAATTATCTGTTTTATTTTTTTATTTTGAAGTATACAAGTTTGATCGTTCGTATGGAATATGGAAGATGGTAACTTCTTGGGTTAATTTTATTGATGGTCATTGAACTATCTTTTAATTTCAATAAAGTTATTTAATTATTTTTTGTCACTTAAAAATAATTAAACTTTATTATTGTCACTTAAAAATCATTTTGCCTCAAACTTCCACCATAAATATGACATGGCATATATTTTAATAAAAAAATTCAAAAAAAGTACCCCATAAGCTTAAATGGGTCATACCCACATTAAGATCCATGTCTCCTTTAATATGACTTAACGCAAACTCCAAATGAGTTTCAATAGGTAAAAAATCGCACATAGAATCGCTCAACCATTACCCTGGTGATTCTTAACTTTTAATATTGTCCGATTGCAACTTAACACACAAACTAAATCTTTTTTTTTTTCCATCCGAGACCAATTCAAGACTTTAGTGCATCTAATGAGGTTGTTGCTCCTCCAACTGAAGTTGATTGTTCTTCACAACTTGATGTTATCCAACCTCTAGATGTTGTAGTTGTTTCAAAGAGAGGCAGGAATATGAAGAGAAAAATCATGTTTGATTTCGTGGTTGATGTGGAAAAACAGAAGTCTAGGAAATTTAAGAAAAATTAGGTTTTGTAAATATTTTTGGGTTGTGATCATACTGATACAGTTTTATTGACAAAGTATGTTGTGTCCTTTTGTTTAAACAGTTGCCATAGGCTGTCTGTAATTGCATGCCTATTGACAATTTTTATTATGCACTTTAATTTTATTAGTTGCTTACTAAGCAGGTTATTTGTATGCTAGTATTGCTTAATAAGCAATATTTTAAAATCAATAGAATGATATAAATATGTTATGTGAGTTGGATACAGTACTATTTTTGCTTCAGTATAGTTATAAAATGACTTGGATAGGGCATACAAACAAAATATAAGTTTTCTAGCCTAAATGGGTATGACCCATTTAAGCTTATGTGGCGTATTCTTTGAATTTTTCTTATTAAAATGTATACTATGTCATATTTATGGTGAAGGTTTGATGCAAAATAATTTTAAGTGACAATGATAAAATTTAATTACTTTTAAGTGACAAAAGATAATTGAATGACTTTATTAAAATTAAAAGATGGTTCAATGACCATCAGTAAAATTAACCCTAACTTCCTTTATAGGATACTTTGCATCTCAATTCTACTATAAAAGACCAATACATAAGAATGTAGAAGATGCAATTCAAATTGCTTTAAAGACTACCTGTGTGCTTTAGAGCTTAGACTAAACTGAATGTATAATTTTTCTCCTTTGCTCTTACTTCATCTTTAGCTAACAAATTCTTAACCAATATTCTTTTCATTTTTGCTTAATTATTAGCTTTGTTGTTATGGCAAATGCTCTCTTGTTTTTATTTTTTCTTTCCTTCACTGAGCCGCGGGTCGATTGGAAACAGTCTCTCTGCCTTTTCGGATAGGGATAAGGCTCGTCTACATATTATCCTCCCCAGACTCCACTTTGTGGGATTATACTGAGTAGTTATTATTGTTGTTGTTGTTGTTGTTGTTGTTGTTATGACAAATGCATGGCATAGTGGAAATCTTGCTTTATTCTGCCATAGTAAAAATGCTACTCTTTGCAAGTCAGATGGAAGCTAATAAAGCTTCTAGAAGGAAAAGATTTATTGTGAATTTCTTATATAAACACTTTTCAGTTTTTATATTTCTTATTTCTTTGTCTTAATTATGTTTTCTTCTAACGCTCATTACTCTTAAGCTCCCTTCAAATGATTGACATAAATACGTCTCTAGCTCTCCAGCACTCTAACTTCTTTTCTCCAAATTCTTAGAAATGAGAAATGTTAGAAGCAAGAAGTCGCTCTTGTAACATTTTCTGCGGCAATTTTCGTTCCTATTCTTATCCGTTTTTGGCATAAAGTAGATCATTGTTCTACTTTGATGGTTCATTCCATCTCGTAATTATTGATTTATATGTGTTTCTTTTTCATTGTAAAGTGTGAATAATATCTTATTCGTTATAAGTAGCTTTATTTGTAAATTTATTAATGTTATTTAAGAGTTTTATAAATTCAATAATATGCTTAAAATTGCGCGAAGGGTGGTTAAATTTACTAGTTAATATAAAGAGTACGTAGCTTATTAGAAATGTGAACTCGGGAGGAACTTTACAGTGTTTGCATACTAGACTAGATATTGCAAGGCATACGTAAAGGTGAGGAAAAAAAGAAAAACCAAAAAAAAGGAACGCAAATCCCTTATAGCTGAAGTTTTTAATTTATAACTGGCAAAGTTCAACTCTAGAGCTAAAGTTTCGGGTTACTAAATAAAAACTTCAGCTGTAGAGCTGAAGTTTTTATATTTATAATTGGCAAGCTTCAGTTCCCGATTACTAAACAAAAACTTATAAAATAAAACTTCAGCTGTAGAGCTGGAGTTTTTATTTTATAACTTACTAAACAAAAACTTATAAAATAAAACTTCAGCTCTAGCTGGCAAAATTCAGCTCTACAGCTGAAGTTTCCCGGTTACTAAATAAAAATTTGTAAAATAAAACTTCAGCCGTAGAACTGAAGTTTTTATTTTATAGCTGGAAAACTTCAACTCAAAAACTTATAAAATAAAACTTCAGCTCTAGAGTTGAAGTTCCCGAGTTACAAAACAAAAACTTCAGCCCTAGAGCTGACTTTCAGGCACGGCTACTAAAATGTGAAGTTTTGTGTGATTGCCTTTGCTACTTCAGTCCGTGTGCTGAAGTTATGTAAAAAAGCAGGTACGCTTGTAATTTTTTTTACAATGCGGGCACATATTAAAATGTGACCTAAAAAGCGAATATAAATACAAATGCCCCCATATCAGGTTGAAAGCCCGTTTGAATTGGCTGAATTTAAGTAGTTTAAAGCAAAAATACTTCTTAAGTACTTTTATAAATAAATAATTTTGAATATAAGTGCTAAAGAAGAAAAAGAGTTATTGTGATGTTTGATAAATAAGTTCTAACAAATACTTTTTCAGTCATATATTCAGATAGAAGTGTTGAGTCGACTACTTAGGTAGTCAATGACCATACACCTTGGACCAATATGATTACTAAATTTTACCTTTCATATAACAATAAGACAGAATATATACTTTACTCCTGACCATGAAATCAAATTAATGTGACTACGCATATTTAAAGAAAGACAATTAAAATATTAATACTATGAGAATTAGATGATGGAATAAATCCAAATAAAACACTTTAGCCTTCATATCGAATTACTTGGAACAATAACATAAGCGGAAGCGTACCTAAATCCATAATGGAAACTCCTTAATCCTTCTTGAAGATTGTTCAAGGTTTGCCTTTGGAAGCTCCTTGATCCTTCTTGAAGATTGTCTTGAAGTTTTGGCTTTCACTTGATATCCAAGACAAATGTGAGGATTGATTTTCCACCTGATATGCAAGAACAAGTTTGTGCTCTCTCTCTCAATGGAGGAAGAAGAAGAGAATGTCTTGCATTCTTATGGGAACCATAACCCCCCTTATTATAACATGTGAGTTATGAAACTCAAAGGTCACAAGAATGTAACCTTGGTTACATGTATGTAACCTTAGTTAGCCCATCATTAACTAAGGTTACTCTTTTGGATATCTACACATTAGTCCTACACTTTATATGACAATGTATTGGCCCCCTTAACAATTCCATAAGACCACTAATATAGGCCAAACCAAAAGATAGCACATAACATATAATTAATCCATATATTGTCCATATGTATGTAGTATAAGTCCAAATGTCTAACATTAGATTAATATAAATCGATTTAATATGCTATCAAACAAATTCTTCTTAACTGTAAATTTTATAGAATATCAAAACGCTAATGTGGTGCACTCATCATAACCTATAACTTCTTGTTGAAAATTTGACTTTTCGTTGATTTGTAATTTTTGAAAAATTCACACGTAGTCCCATTACGTGTATGTGATAAAAATAATATTAGCATTTTACTATTACAGTGGTTAAAAGTTCAATATTCATACGTAAAATTAATTCATTGACTTATGATCCATTCTAAATTCCCATTTTGGAACATGAAAATGGGAAACAATTCTAGCTTTACTTTTTTCCCCATGAAGTGAAAAGGTTGGTAATTTGTGTCGAAGGCATACAACATTAGCAACCAACAATATAAAGCTAATAAAGATGCTAAAGTAAGATGCCTCCAGTGGACACCAAACCGGCGAGGCGCACCCAAAACTTTTAGGTGAATGGGCATATTATTTTGCTTAATCAATGTCTCCTAAAAGCTTTTAATTAGTGTTCAGGGTATCAACTGCTTTAAATTAATCATTTTAAAGATATACATTAATATTTGTATAGGATTTCATCCGAAGTTTACGGGGTCTGGTGACCCCTAACCCATACACATGGGTCCGCCTCTAACCACAGTATCACTGTTTTAGCATATGTCTTTGTTCTTAAAATATATGTTTGTCGGGACTTTCTAAAATATTATCGTACTGGTATTATGTCCTCCTAAATGTATTACATTTGAAGAATACGATACCTACTCATTTACATTCTTTGAAGAGTCCGAGTAATATAGCTGAAAGCTAACCTCGTAAGATTGGCTCATGACCATATTCATGAGAACAAATCCTTTTTCAACTCAAGAAACTTACCCTTTTCTCCCTTTTATTTCATCTATCTATATCTGCATAATCAACCAGGAATAAAGCTTTCCGCTAATTGTTCACATCAAATCACATTAACTTATTATAATTAAGCGACAAATTGAAGTAAAAGTACTCTCTTAGGTCTCGTGGTAGGAGGGGAGCTTTGGCATAATCGATAAAGTTGTTGCCATGTGATCAGGAGGTCAAGCATTCGAGCCGTAAAAACAGCCTCATGTAGAAATACCGGATAAGGTCGCGTATAATATACCCTTGTAGTTCGATCCTTTTCCGAAACTCTATGCATAGCAGGAGCTTAGTGCACCAGACTGCCTATTCTCAGGTCTCATGGTTGGAGGGTACGTGACATGTGTAACCATCGGGGTGAATTATGTAATCCAAGCGGTGAAACTGCTACTGGATATGGTGAAAGAAATTTTGAAGAGATAACAAACCCCTTGAACAAGCAATGCTTTTCTTGTTTTTTCTTTTCCATATCCAGAATATATTTGGAGGCAAATTCTTATATTGCCAAGCAGGTAAGGCATTTGGTCCCCTCAACTTTAATCAAACAACACTGTCTTCTTATCCTCTTTAAAATCCAAACCAATTCCAAAAATTATCAATTACATATCAAATTCTTCCCTATTGATCAAAGGATAACACATCAATATGTCTGAGTCTATATATTCTGACAGGGAGAAGCAAAAACAAGCAAACAATGACATGAAAAACATGTTATCTGCTCTAACGAAGCGCCTAGACAGCCTTCAACGGGTTCATAATGAGGCGCCAACAGGGGACTCGAGCCAGAGTGATGACGATGATCATGGCACGAAAATCATCACTCTGACCGGTACTAATGTAGGAGCCAGTATGCGCAGTGAGATGGATGAGAAAGCTGGATTTGAGGGCGATTCATCGGAGGAAAATGAAGCGTTGAAAACATATGTAAATAGCAATTTTCAAGCACTCAACAATTCCATCATGTTAGGTGGTAGTTATTGTACTAATGACCCTGGTGTTCATTTGGATATAACTGATTATATGGAACATGACCAAAAGCCAACACCAATAGGACATGAAAAGAAGAAAGGAAAGAATAAACGAAGGGCAACCTCCAAACATGACCACTATTTTGTACATTCAGAGTAGGATAATATCACAGGCGAATCCAGAATTTATATCTTTATTAGTCAAGGTTCTAAGTTCTTTGAGAGTATGAGTTCAAAACATAACGTTTGTACTATATTTTTTAAGTTTTTACATATATATTTATGGTCTAAATAAAAAAGCTGAAATGCGAGGAAGCTGCTAAAATGTCATTCCATGTTCCAAATGAATACTGCAGGGAGCTTGGCCTAACTGGTAAAGTTGCTGCCATGTGACCAGGAGTTCACGGGTTCGAGTCGTGGGAATAGCTTCTTGCAGAAATGCAAGGTAAGGCTGCGTACAATAGATTCTTGTGGTCCAACCCTTCCATGGACCTTGCAAATAGCAGGAGCTTAGTGCACTAGGGTGCCCTTTAGTGTACTGCAGCATTGTTTCTTTAACTGTCTCCATATTTTCCTAATTTCTCTTTCTTGATATCTTTGTAACGAGAAGTTCTTTCAGTGAAGTTTACAGTCAAATTTTTCCTTGAGCTAAAAACCATTACTATAGTGTTGCTGTCTTCATTCTACTAAGCTTCATTGAATTCAACAGAAAAAAAAGGCTCCAGCTATGCACAAGGTCCAGGGAAGGGCCGGACCACAAGGGTCTATTGTACATAGCCTTACCCTACATTTCTGCAACAGGTTATTTCAACGGCTCGAACCCATGAACTTCTGGTCACATGGCAGCAACTTTATCAGTTACGTCAAAGCTCCCCTTCACTTCATTGAGTTCAACAAGTATAACAAATGCAGAATATTGTAATTTGTATTGTCAAAATGATAGTTACAACTTGCTACTATAATTCTTTCTTCTATGTTATCATCATATCCTTAGATTTTTCTTTCTTGTTACTTCTACAGTTGCAAGAATCTCCATGTCCATCCAATTAAGATATAGACTTGATTCTTTGAAGTTGGTTCTTGAAAATATAACAAAATTTAGTTCATAGTTACATGTTTAGGAAGAAAACTCAGTTGAAAGAAATTATAGAAATATTTCCAGAGAGGTTGATATCAAGGAATCGCGCGTTCATCATTGGATTCATGAACTTGAAAACTTAGCTCCTTGTCCTTTTTCTCTGCAGTTTCTTGAGGAACTTTCTGAATTCTTTAGTCTTGCCCCATAGAAGAAAGTATAATCCGACGATTACAGTAACTGATCCCATCACACTGATCATGTTCAATTTTTGAAAGAAATATGTGTCAGTTGTATATAATGTTATGAATTGAAACATAGTCTTAGGTAAAAATTAGCAGCATTGAAGGTGTTGAATCACCTCCCGAGATTGAGTTGCTCGTGTAGAAACGGAACGTCTAACATGGCTGCCATAACTTGGACAACAGGACTGAATGCTGCAGTAAAGACAGGTCCCCTCTTCTTAACACACCATGACATTCCAACATAGCATAAGCCGGAACCTATTAACCCCTGTCGCAAGTAGAATACAGTCAGACCTCTCTATAACATCATCGCTATATAACAATCATTCACTATAAAAGTCAAGCTTTCTACGGAATCTACTCCCATGCTATGTTATAATGCATGTTCTATATTACAACACCTTGCTATAACAGCCAAAAAAATTCGGAACAAATGAGATTGTTATAAAGAGGTTTGAGTGTACATTATTGTTAATTTAGACTCCAAAATAAGATGAAATTTAAGTGTACTTACAGTATAAATGACACTCAACATATCGATCATTTCCTTTGGAATCCAAATGGAATGTCTTCTATTAATAGAAAAAGTTAAGATAGCTGATTGTATGGCGCTGAAGAAGGTCATAATAATAGTGCTAGAGTATTGACATGGATATTTCTTTCCAATATTTGATTGAAGAAGGAACCACGAGGACCACAGTAGCGAACAGCAAATAAGATCATCGACCCAAAAATCCATCGTTCTTTTCTTTTCGAGGAACTAATATGCTCTTCCATCGATTGAGATGCAGTTTGTATGTCTGAAAAATGGATTAAAGGAATGCCTTTGTAAAAAGTCAATAACAAGGCGCCTCCGAGGCATATTAATGTACCAATCACTTTGGCTCTTCCACTTCTATCTTTTATGTTAATTGTCTCTAACCTGCATCATAATCATGTGACAACCTTAGATTAGATCAGTAGATTAAGAAAAAGGTCGACTTGTAACTTTTTGAGCTATATTTACTTGTTGAAACGAGAGAGAACGAATTCTCATACCCGGAAGGTAATGCCATAAGGAATGTTATCACTGGAACCATGTTGACAGAGGCACATGCAAAAGTTGCAGAAGTGTATTGTATGCCAAGAAGGAATAAGTATTGTGTAAGAGATGCCCTACGAAAAAGGCGTCTAAGTTATGGTTCTAAAACTTTAGCAGAGAAACAGAGTACAAAAAGGAGCTAACAACAAAAAAAGCTATTTAAAAGACAATCTTACCCAACAATTGCACTCAAGAATAGGTAGCACATGATTTGAGGGGTGAGTTTAGGTCTAGTATTTCTGCAAAACAAGAAGATTATTACATATGAAAAGTAATAACATAACTTCAGATAAGTTTAGACAAGAGGGGTTTGCTCTGATGGTAAGCAACCCCCACTTCCAACCGAGAGGTTGTGAGTTCGAATCTCCCCAAGAGCAAGGTGAGCAGTTCTTGGAGGGAAGGACGCCTGGGGTCTATTTGGAAGCAGTCTCTCTATCCAAGGTAGGGGTAAGGTCTGCATACATACTACCCTCCCCAGACCCCACTAAGTGAGATTATACTGGGTTGTTGTTGTATAACTTGAGATAAGTGAAAAGTAGGAAGTATTGTTCATACCTTTCAAGAAAGAAAGCAATAGGGGCTAAAAATATAGTCGAAATGGACTGTCGATAAGTGATGAAAACCGAATGGTTCATACCATCCATGATAATCTTCTTAAGAAGTATATTACTTATTGCGAAAGCAAAATCAATTGCCAACATAACAAAAATTGGATAACATTCCACATATCTCTTCATCTTAGTTTTGTCTTCACTTCCTTTCTGTTGTGTGCTTCTTCTTTTGTGAATTACTCTGTGGGTTTTAAGCTTGAAGCTGAGGCAGAAGACAGATATGCAGACATTTAAAGTCTGTTAAGACTGTTGTTTGTTCCACTAAATTCTGGCAATCACATCAATGCATTAAAGATTCAATAGATTTAGACATTTGTTTAACGTAAGTATACTCTTGCCTTTTACTTTCCTTTTACTTGAAAGATTGCTACTATTTCCCTTTTCCTTACTGTTGATCGATACTTTTGGCATGACCGGCAAAGTAGTTTCTATATGATCATGAGATCATGGGATAGAGCCGTGGAACAGCCACTTGCAGAATGTAGCCTAAGACTGCATACAATAGACCCTATAGTTCGGCCCTTTCCCTGACGCTTAGCGGAAGTTTAGTGCATCGGGATGTCCAGTTTTGTTTTTTTTTTAATATTTGATTGATACATTTGTCGTAATTGGAAAATTGCTATCATGTGATCAGGAGGTCAGGTGTTCGAGCCGCGAAAACAGCCTCTTGCACAATGCAGGGTAAGGCTGCATACGATAGACCTTTGTGGCTCAGCCCTTTCCTGGACCATGCGCATAGCGGGAGCTTAAAGCACTGAGCTTCCCTTTTACTTTCCAGCAGATGTTAACGGTACAGAGAATGTCATTTTGACCATCAAAAGATGTGGTGCAATAGATGGGGCTACTTTTTTCTTAACTAGAGGTCTCGAATTTAAGCCCTGGGTATGGAAAAATTCTAGGTAGATAGCGCTCCCCCCCGAATGGGGCCCTACACGGCACGAAACCGGATATAGTCGAGCTCCAATATGGGTACTGGACACCAGGTGGGAAACCAAAAACTAAATGTTATTTTAGGAAATTTTAGTTTTCTTGGACATAAATTAGATAGGATATAGAACATTTTTAACATGTGAGTCAACTAATGGATATTTTCGATCTTTCTCTGTTAGTATATAAATAAACAGTTTAGGGCATCATTGTCGGTGGGGTTCAATTAAATATGATTCTATTTGCCAATATTTCCTATGGCATCTAGCGTTATCTCTCCTTAGTTCTCATGTGTTAGTGGAGGAGGCATCTAATGCTGCTTTTAAAAAACTTGTAGTATAGAATCTTCAGATTACAACATTGAACAGAAAAATTTACTGTCAATACATCATATTCCTTTGGATGGATAATAGCATCTGCTGCTTAGAAATTCTTTTAAGTCAGAAAGCATACACCTTTGTCAAACCAAGTACAATATGAACTGAGAGAGGGAAGATATGGTTTCCAAGTTAACCAAAAGATTACGCATGTGTTCTCAAATGAGCTCAATAAGAACAGAAATTTTGTGTGGAACAGAAAGGTAATAGCTCTACAGATATGGACCATGACAGCTTGGCCTAATAGTCCTACTGAACTTGATCAGTGACTAAAAACTTGTTTGAGTTTACTTCATAAGATAAGTTTTCCAAGTCTAACCAAAAAAACTAAGCTAGCTCAAGATCAAATTTAAGAGTCAAGACCACTTGACTCAACTGTTGCCTTAGGCAAAAAGAGAAATGGAGAGTGTCTGACCATTAGTTTGGTCAACTATTGTTCCAACAATGAGTTCGCGAGTTTGGCAGAACTATAGTGCTTTAAGGTTGAATCCTACATATATGTGCCAAAAAAAGTACAACGAGAGCTCAGTGCACAAAGCATCTCGCATTCATGCATGGTTCAGGGCCACATCCTAAAGGGTGTGATATAGACAGTCTACCGTAATGCAAGCATTAACAGCTACTCCCATGGCGCGAACTTGTAACCGATAAGATATACATTCAGAACTCACTCTCTCATCTCAGAATCCACAACGTCTAAATTCTAAACACGCCACTAATAAGAAATAAGATAGTATTAGCATCCTAAAGGTCTTGACTACTAGGAAAATCACTGGGAACTATGTTAGAATTTCACTTGTGTAAGCCTTAAGAAAATTCACAACTATGCTTGTATCAGGATAGGTTGCCTCCATCACACCTTCTTAGGGTACGATTCTTTTCCAGACACTGTAAACATTGGATGTTTTATACATCGGGCTGGTTTTTTAAGTCTTTAGTCATTTGGTTCGTGAAAACATGGCAAGTGCTAAATGATGGATCAAATGTTGAAATTCTTGTACAAAATTTAAAGGCTTTAAATAGAAAAATCCCACTTTCTTAGTAAAAAAGAGGACCACCAAGAAGTAGTTTGGCAACAAATCATATCAATGCTTTTAAGTAACATCAACTTCTTTTTCAATGGAAAGTAGGAGTAACATAATAGACATGATTTTTCATGCCCTTGTCTTAATCCATATTCTTTTGTTCCTTAACCATGATTTGAGCTGGAAACCTACATCTTTAGTAATAGGAAATCCAAAAGTATGTACCTTTTTTGCTTTTACTTTTTGTTTTTTCATAAGTAAGGAACCTCTAAAAGTCCATGCATTATCACCGAATAAATGGTCACGAATTAATCAAGATTACTAGTACCTTTAGAGGGCATAATCCTTCTTTATTACAGAACCGAATATAGAACGTGATATGTAGGTTCAACTGAACAACTTATATCAGCTCAAATTATATATACATACAACACAACTATTACTACACCTCAATCTCAAGCAAGTTGGAGTCGGCAATACGAATCCTCATTGACTATCTCGCTTCATTTAAGCTTATCTCATATCAATATTAGACCGAAAAAAGTACTAGAAGTTCTCTATATTTTTAATTGACAAATAAATCTTCATCATAAATTGAATAGTTTTATGCAAGCTGACAGCCTACTGCAAGTTTCTCTTTTATCCGAGCTTGGGGCCAGCAATTTGAGCAAGCTCACTACAAGAAAATAGCTTTTCCGACTACCAAAATAGGTGAAAAGTAGTCGGAAAAGTATATGTTCCGGCTACTTTCTGACTGTTTTCACGTAGCTGGAAAATGGTACGTCAGAAAAACATGTCCAACTACTATAGTCGGAAAATTTATTTTGGCAAAGATCCGAAAAGGTTGGTATTTTCTGACTGAAGTAGTCTAATTATAGTCAGGGGCGGGTTTAGGGGGTTCACCCGAACCTCCTTTCACCGAGAAGTACACCATGTATGTATGGCAAAATTTATTTTTTTAACTTTATATATTATGTTTTGAATCCCCTTGACACAGTTAAATTTTTTTTTGAGGTCACGACTTCAACTTTCACTACCCACAATCTCTTCTAGTTTTTTAAACTGTTTTCTTTTATGTACTCCCTTAGCCAAATTCTGTCTCCACCATCGACTATAGTCGACAAACTATATATACATTATGCAAAAAAAAAAAAAACATAAAATATATACCGAGACCAAACTTGCAAATTATGGAAATTTTGGATTCGCCTCTGCTTCAATGGTAGTCGGTACCATATATATATTCTATTACTCCTGTTTTACCCTTTTCATATACTTGTGTTCTATTTTTTTCCCCCATCTTCCATCTAAACAGATTTCTGCGAGTAGTATGCAGTAAATCATTCAATGCTTTACAAGAAAGTTTTGGTTCTTAGAATAATCTGCTTTACAACAGCCTAATAACTATTAATACCTTATTTATGCACTTTAATATGATTCATTACATGTTTATCTTGCAAAACGCGTCGACACAGCAACTTCACATTCAGTTCCCTTTTTATGGAAAATACAGAGTCGTGGAAGCATCCACTAATGCTTGCATTCTGACTACATCACACGTCTTTGGTTGCGGTCCTTCACCGAGCTGCATGAATACGAGATGCCAAGTGCGCAGAATATAGGCATCGACAGCTTAAATAATAAAGATACTTAAAAATCCCATTTGATATAATTTAAAAATAATTACAGTTTAATTTGCTGTTCAATAATATAAGTAGTACTTCAATTTTACATAAACGGTCAATGGTAAGTAAATCTGTATACATCTAGGTTCATGGCTTGGTTCAGTGGTAAGGACACAACATATGATGTGTGATTTAAATACTTGTCACGAATGTTGTGCAGATAAAATTTGGTATTCCCTCCGGTCCATTATAGTCATCATGTTTCTTTTTGCTGACTAGTATTTTTCGTAACTACGACAACTAAAATAGACCAAAGGCCGTGTTTATTTAAGTTAGGAGAAGCATAGAGGGATCTACCCATTCAGGGGCGAATTCAGTTCATAGCTATGGGTTCTTGTGAACCCAGTAGCTTTTGTCTAGAACCTATATTTGTATTGAAAAATTCATTAACTGTTTAAGAATATTTAGTTTGGAATGCCGTCCGTCCATCCAATTAGTATTGTATATTAACTTGAGTTTTTTGTAGGAACCAATAAACCTAAAATCATGAATCCGCTTCTATGCCTATATACTCTGCGGAGTTCAAAACCCCTTGTGTGTGGACACTAAAAGTTGCATTAGATAGGCACAGCTGAACCATCAACTAAATATATGCCAAAAAAAATTCTTTTCCCACAAACCATGCGAAGAAGAAGGGCGATCCGGTAGACATCTCATGTTCACGCAAAATTCAGGAAAAAATCGTATTTTAAGAGGTATGATGTACACAGTCTATTCTGATACAAGTATTAGTGGCATAAACAATGAGAATTCCATACATAAAATCAGAAAAAAAAAATTGTCGTGGCTTCAGAAAATTCAGATATCATACAACTTTAAGTATGTTAAACATTAACTTATTGTTGCAAAATTTTAAATGGTTGTACTTGAACATTATTACACAAAAATTCATCACTAGAAAAGGTACATTAACGATGTTTACTAAGACAGGTAAGAAAAGATTCTTTATAGCTTTATTTAGTTAAAGAGATGAACTTCAGTATATGGAAAAATGAATCATCCTTCAATTTTTCAAAATAGATAAGACAACACATAGCACGTTTTGTATAACTAACAAATTAAGCTAATTGTAACTAATCAAACTCCTAAATTTGGATCCCATCTCCCGAGTTTTACCTACTAAATCAACCGTTAAGCTATACCCTTAGGTACTCAGACATTATCCTTATCCCAATGGGACAGAGAGGTTATTTTCAATAGACTCTTGATTCGAAGAGGCGGAAAAAATGAGAAGAGACAATATATTAATACCTCAACAGAAATTATAACATAGTAACAGCATCATAAATCAGAAAATAGATGAGAAGCAATAACAATAAATAATAATCAAGGCCCGGTGAAAGAGATTAATTCCCTGTCTCATTTCCTTAGAATAATTCGTTTATACACCAAATACAAGAGTATAATTAGGCTATAATTAAGGAAACTAACTAGCTATATATTAGGAACTAAATATACACCTAGCAAAGATGATATATACAATCTGTCAAAATATATTTATCATATATTCTAACACCCGATGCTATGAAAAATAGAAGGATAATATAAACACAATATTAACCACTAGCCGTCTAAGATCAACCCTACTAAACTAGCCTCACCCCCAATATGAAGGAAAAAAAATAACTCGACTAGGGGCCGATGCATGCTTATCGAAGCGGTGTCACGCAATACTGAATTCGTTAGAAAATTTTACTAAAATATAAATACTGTATGAAAACGGATAAGTACGAATAAATGACACCGTTTGACATAAATTATATCTTGGTGTGTTAGGTGTGCTTGATTTTGCTCTATGAGGTCAAATGTTCAACTCTCAACTAATATATTTTTCTTTTGCAAATATTTTAGAGAGTATTTGTGGTTGAAATTGTGATGAAATAGAATTAAACTCAGCACCTTTTCTAACTTAAGATACAAAAAAACGTAGACCAAAAGGCTAATTCTTATCTGAACGTACAACAACAACAACAACAACCCAGCAAAAACTCACTATTGGGGTATGAGGAGGGTAGTGTATACGCGGGCCTTACTCCTACCCCAAAGGAGTAGAGAGACTGTTTCCGAAAGACCCTTGGCTCAAGAAAACAAAAAGTCAAAAAGGAGACAATATTAGTATCAACAAAGAAATCATATGAAAAACAGGAACAACATAAAATTCAGAAGAAAGAAGCAAAGCAAAATCGCTAGCTAGTAAATAGTTCCTGCGCCTGAAAAGTGAAATAGTAAAACACAACATTACCACTAACTATCATAGACAAAAACTCAACCAGACTGGTCTAGCCAGGTACAAAGTAAGGACAATCAAAGTATATTCCAGTTCTTCTATAAATTTCGACACCGCTTATAAAATTTTTTGTGTATGCCTCTGAGGTTGATTACCTCCTAGCCTACAATATTAATGCTCTACCTCCACGCCTTCCTATACCATACCATGTACATATATGTCAAAGAATCCACTACATAGGCACAAATAATAGATTTCGAATCAGTTCCTAAATGAGAGTAAAGAAACTAAGGTCTTGTTATGTTAAAGAAGTTAAAGTAGTCAATTACTTGTGTTAAAAGTCGAGTTAAAGCATGTCCTTCAACCTTTTCTGTACCTGCATTCTTGAGTCATTATCCACCCACAAAAATACAAATGCCATTGCAAACCAGTAGCGGCTCCAATTACGGTTTTGCAGGTACAGCAGAATTCAGTTTTTAATACGTGACAGTCAAGTAATGACAATAAGAAACACTAAGACATAGTTGTTAAATCCCATATTCCGTTTATATCTATTACTTTAAAAAGGATAAAACGAAGGATATTATGTAGTTATCGTGTGTTTATTGGTCGAACTTTATATATATAAATAAAGTTAAATATACATAACTAGATCAAAATTTATAATATAAAAATTCTAGGTCTGCCACTGTCAATCTGTCACTATCTTTGCAAGATCTAGATTCTACTCTATCCATACACAGTTACCAACAACTAGTATAATATGCTGTCTCGAGTACTTAGAATAGGCCATGAAAAAGGATTTTTAAATGAGACATAGGCAAACTACTATTGACCATCCATTATTTGGTACCCTTTTCTTTTGGCTGTTTTATATACCTTTTTCTATTTTGACCAACTTCACTAGATATATTGGAGCATCATTTCGTGGACACATGTTAAATGCTAGTAAAAAATTGAATTAATATGTCGAGTTGATTATGTGATAACATATCGTGATATGTGAATTGGTAACGAAATGACAGTTGGTAGAGAACAATTAAAGAGGCACAAACTTTAGCATGCACGAGCAAAGATACAGAAAAGCTAGAAGGGATAGATGCTCAAACCTCTTGATATTCTGAAGAGACATAAAAAAGAATGAACTTGAATAGCAAAAAGGATATAATTAATAAGCATTAATTATGAAAAACTTTATAGAATCCATTAATTGATGTAAATAATATCTGAATAGAAAGCAAAGTAAATCAGTATATTTCCATAGTATTTTCGTGTCCTTACAAATGTCCATTCCTCACCTCTTATAGTTATTTCTGAAGGGTACGTTTTTCTCCTTTCATAATGGAGCCATTATTGACAATTAATGGAATTTAATGTAACGTATTGGTAGTTGTAACTGATTCAATATAAAAAGTACGACCCAGTACAATACCACTCAGTGGTGTCTGGGGAGGGTAGTGTGTACGCAGCCTTACCCCTACCCTGGGGTAGAGAGACTGTTTCCAAATAGACCCCCGGCATAAATCCCCAGAATTTGCTCCTGGGGAGACTCGAACTCACAACCTCTCGGTTGTAAGTGAGGATTGTGAGTTCGAGTCTCCCCAGGAGCAAATCCCCAGAATTTGCTCCTGGGGAGACTCGAACTCACAACCCTCACTTACAACCGAGAGGTTGTGAGTTCGAGTCTCCCCAGGAGCAAATTCTGGGGATTTATGCCGGGGGTCTATTTGGAAACAGCCTCTCTACCCCAGGGTAGGGGTAAGGCTGCGTACACACTACCCTCCCCAGACACCACTGAGTGGTATTGTACTGGGTCGTACTTTTTATATTGAATCAGTTACAACTACCAATACGTTACATTAAATTCCATTAATTGTCAATAATGGCTCCATTATGAAAGGAGAAAAACGTACCCTTGAGAAATAACTATAAGAGGTGAGGAATGGACATTTGTAAGGACACGAAAATACTATGGAAATATACTGATTTACTTTGCTTTCTATTCAGATATTATTTACATCAATTATTCCTATTTTTATTTGATTATCAGTAACCCGAGTTCTTCTAAAAATAAGCTTTGACCGATATCCCAATTTTTGGTTAAACAAATTAGTTCTATTACCAAGAATCTAGTAATCTACTCCTTCCTAAATTAAAATTTTTGTCAAATATATCATGACAAATGTTAAAGCAAACAATCAAAGAGACCGTCAACTCCTGGAGAATCAGCAAGATGATCAAACCCTGATCCCTTCCCCACGAAATTATCCTCGACAATCTCGAGAAGGAACTCCTGGTGGATCTTAATAATGAAAATTATCAATTGAAAAATGATGAGGAAATCAATGAAGCTTTGCAAAAGTTAATCGCTCAACAGGTCAATAAAGCTCTCGAGGCTTTTGCTAACCAGTTGTCAGTTGCACCACCAACACCAACTCCAAATAATACCAATTTGGAAAACCCTCATTCTGGATTTGTTAATTCAGCAGTGATGGAAATCCCAGCGTGTCTCATGATGGAGAACCATATAACACAGTCAATTTTGATTTGTAAAATTTTGTATTAACCTTGTAGAAATAGCTTAAGAAGCAAAGCGGCCGCATAGAAAACAATACCTAGAGTACCGCCTTAGTACAACCCATATCCACATGTGCTAGTTCATGCTATATATTAGTTAACACAAATCCAAGAAGAAATTATCTTGGAGATGATAAGAAGTTAATCCTATTGGTCTTAAGTGATACAAGAGTGTATAAGGGTGATTAACAAGTATTAGAAGTTAAACGAATCAAGGATATTGTAACTCGTATTTTCAGGTAAATCTAGAGGTGCTTAATACACTCAAGAGGTCATGTATTAAGGCATTTGAATCATATAATATCCATATTATAAGTCTTGAAGTCCAACAAGTTATGAAATAAAGGTCGACAAAAGTTATCGCAACTTAGGTTCATAATTTTACTTAAATATTAAGTCAAATGTCTCTAAGTTTGTATCCCAATTTACAAAGAATTACGGGGTGATCTACCACCAAATTAAATATCTATGAGTCTAGTTTCTAACACATTAAACCATTTGTCAATGATCTCGGAGTATACAGATTTTGTATATATTCGCAAGCCTGTGCAGATCGGTAGATGACAAGTAGGAGTATCACCTACTTGCCAAAATGATATGCCAAAATTAAAAGACCTAAGTCGGCCAAGAGAGGACTTTTAAAGGGTTATGAACTCAGTTATTTCACCCATATATTAGACCCTCAAAACCAAAGTTAACCCCTGCAACTCCTTCCCAAAAATCCCACACAAACCCTAATCGATTTTTCATCTCTCAAGTTCTATTTGAAGGTAAAACCTAGGGTTTGAAGAAACAAGAGAAGGGCTGAGTCATCCAACAAGTAAGGTAAGTTAATACCATCTTTCATGCATTTTTATATGCTGTTAATTCATGGTAATTCGTTCTATACATGTAAGAACTCACGGGACGGTGATCGGAAGTTGTGAGTTTGAATTATTCATTTGTAGCGGACTGTTTTGTGGATTGCTTTGTATTGCTGTTGGGCTGCGTGTTTTACTACTGTTTTATGGATATTTGGAGGTGGAAGGGTGTGTAGAAACACCATATATATTTAGGGTTGGGGGCTGATAGTTATTTGTAACATTTTCAGATAGTTTGATACGACTACGGTGGCCATCGTATGTATGGTATAATTAGGTTGTGCATGGACTGCTTTGGGAGGCTCAATATGTTTATTATTGATGTTGTTTGGGATGTTTGGTGATTGTTTTATATGGTTTAAAGTCATATATATATAGGGGAGGTGCTATCCATTTCATCGTAAAATAGGTTATGATCGATACATAATAGTTATGATGCTTTAATGATAAAGATAGTATCGTTTCTCTTATTGTAGACTAATGAGTTGTGACAAATGCATAGCTTGAGATTGGGGAAGTATATACATGGTATATGAGGCTATTCCTTTAATTCTTTTACACGACTCCGATTGTACATAATATAATGAACGAGCTTCCAAAGATACTTTACTCTTAGAATCTAGCAGTAATCACATTGTTTCCCCTATTATTGAATGATTGATGTTAATGTTGCTTATCATATTTTTATGTTATCAATGTTGTTTGTACTTCATAATTCTTATAAGGTTCATAGTGAAGAGCTAGTCCTAATAACGTGTATAGAGGATACCAACCTTACGCCATTTTGAAAGGTTTACAACGTGATCCCATGAGTCAAGCATACACTATATATATATATATATATATATATATATATATATATATATATATATATATATATATATATATATATATATATATATATATCTTACTCTATCGAGCCGCGCTATAGTCAGCCGGGTATGACACATATTGTGCAACCACTGATCAGTTGGGTTTTACCGAGCTCCACATCGTAGGATAGATTCTATCAAGCCTTATGATGATCGGGTATATTTTTCTTACCGAACCTATTGCTGCTGAGTACAATATGATGATGATGATGCCCACAGAGGCGTATGCTTTAAAAGTTTATGTGCTTATGCATATGTATCATGCATCTCATGTCAGTACCCCTCAGAGGTACTCCGATGTTACAAGTTATATATTCTCTATCCCTGCTTACATTACTGTTCGTATTTATGGTTCTATGCCTTACATACTCAGTAATTTATTCATATTGACGTCCTTTTATTTGTGGAAGTTGCATGTCATGCTGCAGGTCCTGATAGACATGCAGGTGCAGCTCTCACACCACAGTAGGCTGTCCAGTTCAGCGATGATTGGCGAGATCCCTTCTCAAGAATTACCATGGTCTTGGTAGGCATTTTTGTTATAGACATTATGGCTATGTCGGGGCCCTATTCCGGCTATGTTGCAGCGCTTATATTCCTTTAGAGGCTCATAGATAGGATTCGACTCATGTATAGTTTTGTATGCCTTTTTTGACTGGTTTTTGTTGTATAGTCTTTCATGGTAGCGTGGTAGCTCGTACCACATATATATAGTTTCTTGACTGTCTGGCCATCCCATGTGATGTATGTTCATGCCATCATATTTTATTGTTGGTTGTCCATGATCCATGTCTACCATTTATATTGATCTTGTCAGCCCTAAAAGATAATAAAGAATGTTAGATAAAATGTACGTTGGTGCTCGGCAAGTATGGTTGAGTGTTTGTCATGGCCCTCTAGTTTGGGTCATGACAAACTTGGTATTAGAGCAAGTATGTCCAAGGAATTGTATATGAGCCGTGTCTAGTAGAGTCTTGATTATGGATGTGTAGTGTGCCACATTTATAACCAGAAGGCTACATGACATCTAGGGTTGCTGTATTATTCATGAATCTAGATCGTGCGTAGAGTGAGTTGTAAGTGTTCGTCTCTAATATTCACCTTGTTTTCTTTCAGCGATGCCTTCGACTAGGAAGCAAACAATTATTAGATGACTTGATACAGCTGCGGGAGAGGGTACCAGTCAGTTGCCCCAAGTCAGAGCAGGCCAAAGTGAGGCTCAAAGTGAGATGCTGTCTGACACCTCATCTACTCATCTCCTCCAGAGGATATTAAGAGGCAACCAACACCTCCAGTTCCTCTGTCTGGAACTACAGACCAGAATATGCAGAGTGCTTTACAGTTATTGACTAGCTTGGTAGCTGCTCAGGCTCAGAGGCAAAATACAGGTGCTGCTAATAAACCAGTTAGTACGAGAGTTTGTGATTTTTTTAATTTAGACTTTCCAGTGTTTACCGAATCAGACCCCAAGTAGGACACGCAGAATTTTATTGACCAGGTTCATCGTACACTACGTTTTATGCATGTTTGGGATATAGAGGTAGTAGAGTTGGCTTCTTATCGGCTACGGGATTTAGCAGTTCTCTAGAATGATAGTTGGGAGAGACCTAGGGGTCCGAACGCTCCTCTAGCTGTGTGGAAGGAATTTTCTGAGGCCTTTCTTCGTCACTACTTGCTAGTTGAGATACGAGGAGCTAGAGCTGATAAGTGCTTGAACCTTACACAAGGTAATATGAGTGTGCAAGAGTACAATATGCAGTTTGATTCTTTAGCAAGGTATGCTCCCCATGTGATGGCCAGGATGAGTGATAGGGTGCATTTGTTCGTGAATGGATTGGGACCACATCTGATAAATGAGTGCACGATAGCCTCCTTGGTGGAGGACATGGATATTTCCCGTATTTAGACTTATGCCCAGACCATAGAGGATCGTAAGCGCCAGCAGAGGCAGATAGGGAGTAGGATAGGGGCCAGCATAAGAGGGCGAGATTTCCAAGGTATTTTGATGACTTTAAAGGCAGCGTCAGGACCCAGTCTTCAAGGAGTTCGGCCCCACCAGTAGCTAGTGCTCCTCCACAGTTTCAGAGGCCTCAATATGATCGATTTACCTATTCTGGTCTAGGTCAGAGTTCGCGGGCATCAGGCTCGCAACATCACATGGATACTAGTCAGACGAGACCCACAACACCACGTTGTGATCAGTGCGGAAAGTCCCACTTTAGAATGTGTCGTCGAGGTTTTGATGCAAGTTATTCTTGCGGACAGCCTAGCCATATGATGCAGGATTGTCCTAACAAGGAAGGTGATGATATGGCTCAGCCGACTGGATCTGTGTCTGGTTCTTCCTCATCAGTTCGACCTCCAGCACGGGGTTTTCAGTAGTCAAAAGGTCGTGGTAGAGGTAGAGGTGCAGTGCCGAGTTTGAGTGGTGATCAAAATTGAACCTATGCTCTAGCAGGACGACAGGATCTCGAGTCGTCTCCAGATGTTGTTACATGTATATTGTCTGTGTTTTATTATGATGTATATGTGCTGATTGATCCGGGATCTATATTATCATATATTACACCCTTTGTGGCTAATAAGTTTAGCGTTGAACCTGAATTGATTAGTAAATGACCTTGTAGTATCTACTCCGATGGGAGATTCTGTGATTACAAGAAGGGTATATAGAGGTTGCACTATGATGATTTGTAGTCGTCAAACCTCAGAAAATTTATTTGAGTTAGAAATGGTTGATTTTGACGTGATAGTGGGAATTTATTGGTTGGCCTCATGCTATGCAGATGTTGACTATCGTACGAAGATGGTTAGGTTTCAATTTTCTGGTGAACCCATCATTAAATGTAAGGGGAACGTTGCTACTGAAAGATAGGTTTATTTCCTATCTTAAGGCAAGGAAAATGATCTCAAAGGTTACATTTATCATCTCGTTCGCGTTTGGGATGCAGAGGCGAAGCCGCCTACTCTATAATCAATCCCCGTGACCAATGAATTTCCATATGTTTTCCCAGATGAACTCCTAGGCCTTCCTCCCGAAAGAGAGATTGAGTTTAGCATTGATGTGTTGCCTGACACTCAATTGATCTCTATCCCTCCATACAGAGTTGCCCCGACAGAGTTGCGAGAGTTGAAGGCGCAGTTGAAGGACTTGCTGGATAAGGGCTTCATTAGGCCTAGCACTTCACCTTAGGGTGCACCAGTCCTATTCGTGCGGAAGAAAGACGGGTCGTTACAAATGTTTATCGACTATCGACAGTTGAATAAGTTTACTATAAAGAAAAAGTATCCACTTCCAAGAATTGATGACCTGTTTGACCAACTCCAGGGTGCCAAGTATTTCTCCAAGATTGACTTACGTTCAGGGTATCATCATGTGAGAGTTAAGGAAAAGGATATTCTAAAGACGGTCTTCCGGACAAGATAAGGGCACTTTGAGTTCTTGGTGATATCGTTCGGGCTAACAAATGCCCCAGCTGCTTTTATGGATCTCATGAATACTGTATTCAGGCCCTATCTTGATGTGTTCGTGATTGTATTCATTGATGACATTCTAGTGTATTCTCGATCGGAGGCGGAACATGCGGTCCACTTGCGGATTGTATCACAGATGCTTGAGGATCGTAAGTTATATGCTAAGCTCTGCAAATGTGAATTCTGGATGAACTCAGTAGCATTCATTGGCCATGTGATATCTGATGAGGGTACTAGTGTCGACACTTAGAAGATCGATGCAGTAAAGAATTGGCTGAGACATACAACACCATCAGAAGTCCGCAGCTTCCTAGGGCTAGCAGGATATTATAGGCAATTTATATAAGGGTTTTCCTCCATATCAGCACCATTGAATAAGTTAGTACAGAAAGCTACCAAGTTCTGATGGTCTGACACTTGTGAACATAGTTTCAGGAGCTGAAGGATCGATTGACATACACACCAGTGCTCACTCTCCCTGAAGGAATAGAAGGTTATGTGGTATATTGTGATGCCTAAGGTATAGGTTTAGGGTGTGTGTTGATGCAGCATGGGAAGGTGATTTCTTATGCATCAAGACAATTGAAGAAGCATGAAAAGAATTATCCAACCCATGATTTGGAATTGGCTGCAGTAATATATGCTTTGAAGATATGGCGGCACTACTTGTACGGGATCCATGTTAACATATACAAAGATCACAAGAGTTTACAATATATCTTCAAGCAGAAAGAGTTGAATTTGAGGCACCATAGGTGGCTTGAATTATTGAAAGACTACGATGTCGAGATATTGTATCATCCGGTAAAGCCAATGTTGTGGCAGACGCTCTCAGCCGTAAGTTTATGGGAAGCTTAGTACATCTTGAGGCAGGTAAATAGGGATTGACTAAAGAGCTTCATCAGCTAGCCAATATGAGAATTATATTGTTAGACTCTAATGACGGAGGTGTTACTGTACAGAATACATCAGAATCATCTTTGGTAGCCAAGGTAAAAGCATGGCAATATGAAGATCCTAGCTTAGAGAGCATTCGGCAGTGTAAAATTACGACTTTTGAGATCGGGGGAGATGGGGCACTGAAATACTAGGGCCGATTATGTGTGCCTAATGTGGCAGGGTTACGAGAGAATATTATGAATAAGATTCATCAATCCCAATACTCCATCCATCCCGGATCGACAAAGATGTATCATGATGTTAAGGAGCAATATTGGTGGGATAACATGAAAAAATCTATTGTAGAATTTGTAGCCGAGTATCCTAATTGTCAACAAGTAAATATAGAACATCAGAAACCCAGTGGATTGCTTCAGAATATAGAGATTCCGACCTGGAAATAGGAGGTTATTAATATGGACTTCGTTATTGGATTACCTCGCTCTTATCATGAGTTTGACTCCATCTGGGTGATTGTTGATCGACTTACAAAATGTGCCCATTTTCTACCAGTTAGGACAATATACGTGGATGAAGATTATGCGAAGTTGTATATCAAGGAGATTATTAGGCTTCATGGTATGCCGGTATCTATTATATCACACCGAGGATCTCAATTTACGGCTAACTTTTGGAGGTCTTTTCAGAAGGGTTTAGGCACACAAGTGAATCTCAGCAGTGCATTTCATCCGCAGACTGACGAACAGGCTGAACGTACCATTTAGACACTGGAAGATATTCTAAGAGCATGTGTTCTAGATTTTAAGGGAAATTGGGATGAGCATCTTCCACTTAGAATTTGCCTACAATAATAGCTACCATTCTAGTATTAAAATGGCCCCATACGAGGCATTATATGGGAGGAGATATAGATCACAAATTAGATGGTTCAAAGTCGGTGAAACAGAATTATATGGGCCAAATTTGATTCACCAAGACATTGAGAAGGTGAAGGTGATACAGGAACGATTGAGGACGGCACAAAGCAGGCAAAAGTTTTATTCTAATGTCTGACATCGTGATATGGAGTTTGAGGTTGGTGATTGGGTTTTCCTGAGGATCTCACAAATGAAGGGTGCTATGCTTTTTGGGAAGAGAAGCAAGCTGAGTCCAAGGTATATCAGTCCGTATAAAATTCTTTGACGAATTGGACATGTTGCTTATGGGTTAGAATTTCCATCCGAATTGGAATTTGTCCATCCAGTATTCCATGTATCTATGTTGAGGAAATGTATTGGGGACCCTTCTCGAGTCATCCCTATAAAAGATGTACAAGTTACAGAGTATCTATCATATGAAGAAGTGCTAGAGGCTATATTAGATCGACAAGCCCGCAAGCTGAGAACAAAAGATGTAGCTTCCATTAAAGTATTATGGAGGAAAAATGGGAAGCAGAAGAGAAGATGAAGTATAAATACCCTTTCTTGTTCCAGAATAAGGATAACGAGGATGCTAGGGGAACACAAGATGCATTAGAAGGTAGAACAACTCTATGAGGTAAGCAATAGCTTGAGAATACTCTTTCTTAATAAAAAATGTTGATATACCGATAGTGTACTTGTCCATTGTGCTTTTCATAATCTTCTAAGGTCATACGTTGAGTTAACTTCTTGCAAGTTTGTCCTCTATTTATGGGAGAAACTCGGCCGAAATCCACGATGATTTAGACTCCCCATTAACCCTTACATTTGAGGACGAATGTTCCTAAGGGGGAGGGTGTTACAACACATATCCATATGTGTATGTTTATTCCATATATTAGTCAACATAAATCCAAGAAGGAATTATCTTTAGCATAATAAGAACTTAATCCTATTGGTCTTAAGTGATATAAGGGTGTATAAGGGTGATTAACAAGTATTAGAAGTTAAACGAATCAAGGGTGTTGTAACTCGTATTTTTAGGTAAATCTAGAGGTGCTTAATACACTCAAGAGTTCATGTATTAAGTTATTTGAATCATAATAATATCCATATCATAAGTCTTGAAGTCAAACGAGTTATGAAACAAAGGTCAACAAAAGTTGTCGCAACTTAGGTTCATAATTTTACTTAAACATTAAGTCAAATGTTTCTAAGCTTTTCTCCCAATTTACAAAGAATTACTGGGTAATCTACCCACAAAATTAAATATCTATGAGTCTAATTTTCAATGCATTAAACCGTTTGTCAGTACGATCTCCGAGTATACAGATATTCATATTTTCGCAAGCTTACGCAGATTGGTAGATGACAAGTAGGTGCATCACCTACTTGCCAAAATGATAGCCCAAAATTAAAAGACCTAAGTCAGCCAAGAGAGGACTTTTAAGGTGTTACGAACTCAGTTATTTCACCCATACTCCATAGCCTCAAAACCAAAGCTAAACCCTGCAACTCCTTCCCAAAAATCCCACACAAAACCTAATCGATATTCCCTCTCTTTCAAGTTCTATTTGAAGGTTAAATCTAGAGTTTGAAGAATCAAGGGAAGGGCTGAGTTATCCAACAAGTAAGGTAAGTTATGGCCATCTTTCATACATTTTTCCCTGATGTGAATTCATCGATACATAATAGTTATGACGCTTAAATGATAACGATAGTATCATTTCTTTTATTGAACACTAAGGAGTTGTGACAATTGCATAGCTTGAGATTAGGGCAGTATATACAAGGTATGTGAGGCTATATCTTTCCTTCTTTTGCACGACTCCGATTGTATATAATGTAATGAACAAGCTTCTAAAGATACTCTACTCTTAGAAACTAGCAGTACTCACATTGTTTTCCCTTTTATGGAACAATTGATGTTAATTTTCCTTCTCTTATATTTATTTTATCAATGTTGTTGGTACTTTCTGATTCTTATAAGGTTCATAGTGAAGAGTCAGTCCTAATAACTTCTATAGAGGATACCAACCTTACGCCACTCTGAAAGGTTTAGAACATGATTCCATGAGTCGAGCATACACTATATATATATGTATATATTTTACTCTACCAAGCCGCACTATAGTCGACCCGGTACGGCACCTATTTTGAAAAAAAGCCACTAGTTAGTTGGGTTTTACCGAGCTCTTCGTGGCAGGGTACGATTCTACCGAGCCTTATGATGGTCGGGTATGTTTTTTTACCGAGCCTATTATGGCCGTACGATATAATGATGATGATGCACAAAGAGGCGTATGATTTAAAAGTTTATGTATTTATACATATGTATCATGCATTTCATATCTGTAGCCCTCAGAGGTACTCATATGTTACAGGTTGTATATTCTCTATCCCTGCTTACATTACTTTTCGTATTATGGTTCTCTACCTAACATACTCAGTACTTTATTCGTACTGACGTCCTTTTATTTATGGACGCTGCACGTCGTGCTGCAGGTCTTGATAGACAGACAGGTGCAGCTCCCCCATCACAGTAGGATGTCCAGTTCACCGGTGATTGGCGAGATCACTTCTCTGGACTTGCCATGGCGTTGGTATGCATTTTTGTTATAGACATTATGGGTATGTCGGGGCCCTATTCCGTATATATTGCAGCGCTTATGTTCCTTTAGTGGTTCATAGACAGGTGTCGACTCATGTATAGTTTGGTTCGCCTTGTCGGCTAGTTTTTGTTGTATAGTCTTTCATGGTATCTTGGTGGATATATATATATATATATATATATATATATATGTATGTATGTATGTATGTATATATATATAGTTTCTTGATTGTCTGGTCATCCCATGTTATGTATGTTCATGCCCTCATATTTTATTGTTGGTTGTCCATGATCCATGCCTACCATTTATATTGATCTTGTCAGCCCTAAAAGATAATAAAGAAGGTTAGATAAAATGTACATTAGTGCTCGGCAAGTCTGGTCGGGTGCTAGTCATGGACCTTCAGTTTGGGTCGTGACACGCCTGTAATCAAAGGAATAGATATGGACGAATATTCACAACAACCTCGGAAGCCAAGTGCTACTCCTCTACCAATCCTGAAGAAATTCAAGATGCCCAATATTCCAAAATACTATGGAACCTCTGATCTACGAGACCACGTGACTTGATTCACAATTGGAGTATAGGGCAACGATTTGACCAAACAAGAAATTGAATCAGTATTGGTCAAAATAATCGGTGAAACACTCACTAAGAGAGCATGAACATGATATTTTCTTTTACCGTAAAATTCTATAAATTCTTTGTTGAGCTTGCAGATTCATATATCAATCACATTAAGGATCCCAAAAGGTCAAAAAGAGAATGGAGGATATTATCAAAATAAAGCAAGTAGATTCGGAGCTGCTCAGAGAATTTGTAGACAGATTCCAACATGAAAGGATGACATTGCCACACGTACATGATAACTGTGCAGCTATGGATTTTACCAGTAATCTAAATAAGAAGAGTTCGGAAGCCACGATATGACTCAAGGAAAGTCTATGTGAATTTCCAGCAACAACTTGGAACGAAGTTTACAACAGATACAGCACAAAGTTTCGGATAGAAGAAGATACCATTACTCAGTCTCAAAAAGAGGAGAGGGTAAGTTCAAGGCTTGCTGATACTAATAAACGGTCCAGTAAAAATAGGTACAGGCCCTACATGGGACCCACAGGAAGAGACTCGCGTTCAAAATTGGACAGCATAAGATACAGTCATAGATTGAGAGACTGAGTATCAGGCTCATCATCATCAAGGTTTTGGGAAAGAACGAAATGCACGAGAGACGCGTGGTGATGACGGAATATCTAAGGCGAACATCGAATGTTAAGTTTTAAATATAAGCACGTCCGAATTGGTGGCTGCTTTGAGGAGCATGGGCGACAAGGTACACTGGCCAAAAGAAGTGAGATCAAACCCAAACAGACGAAATCTTGATCATTGGTGCGAGTTTCACCACGATCACGGTCACAAAATGGTGGATTGTATATTATTGCAAGGTGAAGTTGAACATTTATTGAAACAAGGGAATCAAATTGAATTACTTAGTGAAAAAGGAAAGCATGCGTATATGAAAAACAGACAGGAGCCCCCAAAACCCCATTCACCAAAAAGGACAGTTAATGTCATCAGTGGGGGAGAAGAAATCAATGGCGTAACAGTAGCCAACAAAGTTTCAAAAATTACAATCATATATGGGAAGCGAGTTCGACGTGTTTTGGAAGAAGAAAGTATTACATTTGATGATGAAGATGTAGACGATGTACTAACCCTACACAATGACTCACTGGTAATATCTTTACTTGTACATGACACTAATGTGAAGAGAGTTTTGATTTATCTAGGTAGTTCTATGAATATCATTTTATTAAGAGTACTAAACGAAATAAAGCTAACGATAAGTTGATATCAAAGGCGCACACCTTATTTGGTTTTGACAACTCGAGCCTTGTATAAAAAGGGGAGATAATACTCACCACATTCGCAGAAGGAGTTGTCAAAGACATGAAATTTCAAGTGGTAGAGATGGACATGGCTTACAATATAATTCTTGGTAGACCATGGATTCACGAAATAGATTATGTGCCATCTATCCTACACCAAGTTACTAAATTTCGTTCACAATGGGGAATACGACAAATCCGTAGTGACCAGCAAGCATCCAGGAGCATCAATTCCATAGCAGATTCAAACACAAAAATCAAAGAAAAATAGCAATTACAAAACTCAGTTGAGGATGATGCAACACAAACCTTAACTGAACACAGGAAAATAGATGTAGATTCAAAGCTTGATACCATCCAAGAGTCAGAAGAAAACAAAAACATCAAAACAATGATTGAGGAATTGGAAGCTGTAGTACTATTGGCATCCTGGCCTAAAAGGGAAGTCTACCTTGGGGCTAACCTCAGTCATGAAATAAAAGGTAAGTTGACTACATTTTTGAAAACTAACATAGATTTTTTTGCCTGGTCACATTCTGATATGACATGGATACCTCCAGAAGTGATGACCCACAAGTTAAATGAAGATCCATCATATCCACCTGTCAAGAAAAAGAAAAAAATGTAAGGATCTTTCAAAAATCGGGTTCAAGATGAGGTACAAAAGCTTTTAAAAAATTGGGTCTATCCCTGAGATAAAATATCCAAATTGGTTAGCTAATACAGTAGTGGTACCTAAAAAGAATGGTAAGTGGAAAGTTTGTGTAGATTATACTGACCTAAACAAAGCTTGTCCTAAATATTCTTTTCCATTATCGCATATAGATAAATTAATTAATGCCACTGTAGGACATGAATATTCAGGATATAATCGAATCAAAATGGATCCCCTGGATGAGGAAAAACTTCGTTATGACAGACAGGGGGACTTACTGTTATAAAGTGATGTTATTTGGTCTCAAGAACATCCGATCCACATATCAAAGATTGTTGAGTAAAATATTTCTAGAACATTTAGGGAAAATCATATAAATCTACATAGATGATACGCTGGTCAAGTCACAACAAGCAGGGGATCACATCCAACACTTTTCTGAAACATTTCAGATTCTACGCAAGTTTAACATGAAGTTAAACCCCGAGACATGTGCATTTGGAGTATCGTCAAGTAAGTTCTTGGGATTTCTTGTTTCAATCCGCGGCATTGAAGTATATCCCGCGCAGATTAAATCTATTAAAGAAATTCCTGATACACTTACAAGTACAGAGACTGACGGGAAGAATAGCAGCCTTGGGGAGATTTATTTCCAAATCCTCAGAAAAATGCTTTAGGTTCTTTTCAGCTTTGAAAAAGCAGGATCAGTTCAAACGGTATGAGGAATATTAGCAAGCGCTTAAAATTTTTAAATTTTACTTGTCAAATCCATTGTTGCTCGTGAAGCCAAAAGACGGGGAGAAAATACCCATCTACCTTGTTGTTTCAGAAGTAGCGATAAGTGTTGTTTTAGTTCGTTAAGACCAAGGTAAATAGTCTCCAATTTATTATGTTAGCAAGTCATTATTAGATGCGGAGACTTGATATCCTCATCTAGAAAAACTTGCACTTGCATTAATCATGGCATCTAGGAAATTAAGACCTTATATCCAATGTCATCTCATCTTTGTAGTAACTGCTTACCCCCTTACGTAATACACAGCATAAATAAGAGTTATTGGGTATATTAGCCAAGTGGGCCATAGAATTAAGCGAATGTGACATTACATATCAACCTAGAACCGCAATAAAATCACAGGTGTTAGCAGATTTTGTGGCAGATTCTAGCCAAGGGGTGCAACTAGAAGCAGAAAAAGAACTACAAGTATTCAATGGGTCTAATCCAGGAACTTGGACTTTGTTTACTAATGGTTCTTAAATTTAAAAAGGGTAGGTCAAGGTATTGTTTTGGTACCACCTACGGAAGAAACCATACGACAAGCTATAAAATGGCACCCTATTACTAACAATGAGGCAGAATATGAAGTTGTGATTGCAGGTTTAGAACTGGCACGCGAACATGGCATAGAACAGGTCATAATCAAAAGCGATTTATAGCTCGTAGTTAACCAAATTCTCGGGACTTACACAACCCAGAGAGATAAGAATGCACCAATACCTAGAAAAGGTATGTAATCTGGTTAGGCAATTCCAAACCTGAAAGGTCGTGCAGATACCAAGAGAAGAGAATGTAGAACTAGACGCCCTAACTAATCTTGCATCTGCTGCAGAAGTAACAAATAATTAAAATGCTTCTGTATTTCATTTATTTCATTCCATACTTGATCAAGACTAAAACTAGGTAAATTTCAATAATTTAACTTAGGATTGGAGGAACGAGATTGTCACTTTTTTGTAGTATGGAGTATTACCTAAAGATAAGAAAAAGTCTCAAGCACTTCACAAAAAAG
This sequence comes from Nicotiana benthamiana, assembly GCA_034376525.1. Classification (NCBI taxonomy): domain Eukaryota; kingdom Viridiplantae; phylum Streptophyta; class Magnoliopsida; order Solanales; family Solanaceae; genus Nicotiana; species Nicotiana benthamiana. The sequence goes on along the minus strand of CM067341.1, from coordinate 17,593,138 downwards.
CTGCTTGATACTGTTTAAAGCAAGACAATCTTTATGGTAAAATGTTCGGTGGTCCTCTAGCAAAATGCATCGAACCTTCTCAAACAGAATATGTGATGAGAGAAGTACACAAGGGACATTATGGAAATCACACAGAAGAAAGATCTTTAGTAAAAACCATGATTAGATCCAGTTATTAAGAAGACGCGGAAAATTTCGTGGCTGAATGTGGCAAATACCAAAGATACGATAACAACATGCATAGACCTATTAAATTATTACACCCGGCCATTGCCCTGTAGCCTTTTATAAATTGGGGGAGGGATATCATGGGTCCATTACCACGAGCCAAGGGCAAGGTAAGGTTTTTATTAGTACTCACTGATTATTTTACTAAATAGGTAGAAGCAGGAGCTTTTAAACAGGTACGAGAAAAAGAGGTCATAGATTTCATTTGGCAAAACATCATATGCTGATTCGGTGTATCAAAGGAAATCACATGTGATAATGGTCCACAATTTATAGGCACGCAACTCACAGAATGTTTTCAGAGTTGTAAAATTAAAAGGATTACTTCAACTCCTTACAATCCGGTAGGTAATGGACAAGCTGAATCAACAAATAAAGCCATTATCAACAATTTGAAGAAAGATTGGAGAAATCTAAAGGTAATTGGCCAGAGATGTTATCTGGAGTCTTCTGGGCTTATCGAATAATCGCCAAAACAAGTACATAAGAAACACTATTCTCTCTTGTATACGGAGCTGAAGCATTAACCCTAATCGAGATAGGATAGACAAGCACGAGATATATACAAGCAACTGAGGAGTCAATTAAGAAGAAGTGCGAGTAAACCTGGATTTACTTGAAGAAAAGAGGGAAGCTGCGCTAATAAGGATGGCACCACAAAAATAAGTTATTGAACGAACTATAACCGGAAAGCTCGTCTCAGATACTTTAAGATTGGGGACTTCATACTTACGAAAGTTTTCCAGTCCACGAAGGTAGCTAATGCAGGAAAGTTAAGTACGACTTGGGAAGGACCTTATAAGATCTATGGAATCGCAGGAAAAGGAGCATATTAGCCTGAAACACTGGATGGAAAAATTCTACCCTCAAATTGGAACGTTGTTCATTTGAAAAGATATTATTTCTAAGGAAAAGAAATACTCATAGGCATGTATCCCTATTAGTTATTTTATTTTAAGTTTACTAAAATTTACTAATGACTTTAGATGATAGGCAAAAAGCTAGCATGTACTAAATGATGAATTACAACCTGCAAGACACGTGGAAACAATATGATTCCCGGTCTAGGGTTACAACTATTCTGATGGAAATTTAAAAGGGTTAAGCAGTCTTCATCTAAAATCGTACCTCCGAGTCCCGTTTTTTTCTCTTTTCAGGAAAAGGACCGCATGGGAGGAATAATCAAGTACTCGAGATTTCATACTTCAAAGCTCAAACATTAGGGGAACTATATAATATACATATGATATATGTATAAAGAAGGCAAAGAAGACTAAGAATAGTTAAATTTCAAGACAAATCCCAAAAGTCTACTCATCAAATGAATCGAGTTTAGAGCAAAGTTACGAGCCAATAACACAAAGCCAATCAAAAAACCTTATAGATTTCAATTATATGATATCTAGGTTAAAGGCAATGTATAGAAATTACGAAAAAGTTATAGAAATTATTTAAATATATGTAAGATGTTATTTAAACTTGACAAAGCTCAAATGAAAACTTTATCAAAGTTAATTCAAAAAACATGTGTGTTACTGTTTCTTTTATCGTACATTTAGACCGTTATGAAGTTGAGACATCTTCTTCATTAAGTGTTGACCATAAAAAGTCCCTCTCTTATAAAATTCATGTTTGATTCAGATATCCATGAAGTTAGCGAAGAATTTTAAAAAAAAATTGCAAAAAGGTAAGACAAAAACCCACGAGTTAACAAAAAAGACCTTGAATATAAAGGCAATAACGAGCAAAACAGAAGCTCAAGACAATTAAGTTAAACAAGAACTTCTTAATATTAAGTTTAGACTAGGTATTAACCTAGTCGCAAACTATTTGTCATTTATTTAAAATGCCCAGAAACGATTTGGGGGTTTGTCATTTCCGAAAAACTAAACCCCCAAATGAGACAAAGGATTAAAACGACATTCCACCAAGAAAATAAAAAAAGAAGTGAAGTCAAATTTCATAAACTTTCATTGAGGGGCTAAAGAATGATCTAAAGCAGTATCACTAGCAACAGAGGGTTTGAGTTGGCTTGCAGGAGTTGGGGCATTCACCGTACCCATATCATCTTCAACATGATCGGGAGTATCAACCATGGGAGAATGAAAATCTTGGCTTTGCTGATTTTTTTAATAGTCTACTTTATCTTGGCTAACTCAACATTTAACCCTCTTAGCTAACCTCCACAAGGGAATCGTGGAGTGTGTCTAAAATCGCCCAACTCAATTCAATAGTAGTCTTGTCCTCAAGAATCTCATAATCTTTCTCCCATTGATCAATCTCGTTTTGAGCTTTTCATTCTCAGCCAAGGCAAAATCATAAGAAATATGCAAAGGAGCAAGTGAACTTTCTAAAACACTAAAGTTATCAGAAAACTCATGGAGATCTTCTTGGGTCTGAGTAAGTGTTTGCACAAGTTCACCGGCATAAACCTCTTTCTCACTTAACAAAGCTTTCAACTCTCTAATATCTTCACTAGCTTTGGAGATTTGCTCAGAAAACGATGTCTCGAGGAGATTTTTGTCCTTGTCAGCTTGATTTGAGGAAGCGTTCTCAACTGCTAACTCTGAAGTCAAAACCTTCAATTACTGCTCTAAGGTGTATTTGCTTTCTTCTAACACTTCCATATCAATTTGAAGGCTTTCATATTGTTCTTTCCAGTTGTCAGCTTCATTTTGATAATCATGCATTAATTGCTCGGTATGAGAAAATCTCTTCATCATCTCTGTGCCAATAAGATTGATCAAAAAAAAGACGAAGAAAATGTTGAGAACCTTAATAGAAGAAGGATGGAATAAAGTGTAAAAAGTAATAAATACCTTTAATGACGACTGCACTATATCATTCATCCAAGTCAAAGAGTTGTGACTCTCGAGCTTGGATTTCTCAACTGGACCGGTTAGAGATTTCAACCATACGTCAGCACAACCTGACTTTTTCAAAAGGTTACCATCAGCAGGGTCCTCAATAGTAACCTGTTTCATCGCTTTTCTTCCTCTTGAGGATCCAACCTCATGACGAAGAACAGTAATAGAAGGAACCATGGAAGAAGTCATTATAGCTTGGGGCGGAGCAGCAACGTTAGCAGTCACAACTGGCAAAGAACGTGTCACAAGAACATGCAGGGTAAAAGAAGCAAGAGGTACCTCATCAGAAACTAAATCCAAATTGTCATTATCAAACCTACGAGAGAAAAACTAATCAATAGAATCACGAGTTGCCGGAGGAGTATAATCATCAGAGCTCACCAAGGTGGCTTCAACAGTCTAGGTTATGGGAATAGAACGGGGAGGGGATGCTTCATCGTCTGAAAAGACATGTTTCTAGCTCGCGGCCTTTTTATCAAGGAACCTCCATCATGTTCCTCCTCTTCTTTATAATCTAGGACTGATGGAGTCGTCCTTTTCGACGAAGAGCTCAAAATTATCTCTTGATCCCTTTCAAAAGAAACTTTAGAAGCTACGACAGCATCACCACTTATGCCTAGAATGGGAAATCCTGATAAAAAGAATTATCAAAGCAGATTCTAAAGGAAAAGTGAATGAAAGTATGCAGAAGATATGAGAAAAACATTTACCATGAGTTTTCACCTTCCAACTGCAAAAGGTTTTCCCAAGATCTAGCTTCTATCGGAGCAACATTCAATAACTTTCCTACCCAACCACGGAGTTGGGAATTTCATCAACAGTTTCCATGGTTGCTGAAAAAGAGAAAAAGTTAAACAGTAATAGGAAAAATAGAGGAAAATATAAAGAAGGTTATAAAAAAAACTCACGTGCAAGTTTCACTTTTCTGGAAATGAAACATTCTCTTCACCCACTAAACCAACAGTGGGTGTAGCAAATAACCTGGCATACCAGTCACGGTCCTTATCGTCTACTGGACTAACTAACACTCTTTTACTTCTAGCAACTAAAGTGAAAATTTCATGACGGAAAAGATTTGGGGAGTATAAATGAATCAAATGGTAAAAAGTAAAAGGCACGTTGTCCAACCTTGTTAAATTTCTCAAGCAAGCAACAGCCCTCCACACAATGGGTCCAATCTGTCCTAGACAAATGTCGAAAAATCGACAAAATTCAATGATGACATAATCAATAGGTGGTTTAAAAATTAAGCGTAAAGGGATATGTATACACAAAAGAAAACCCAGTCAAGTAAGATATAATTCTTTGGTTCGCATTGGAAATTATATTGGGGGGAAATCAGGACTCTAGTGACAATCCCTTCGAACAACAAAGATTAGACCTTCGGTTATTTGAGATGGGTAAATATCAGCATGGCCTAAAGAAGACATAAAAGAAACTTGGTTTATGATCGATTCTCTATCATTTTAAAAAGATAATTCAACGAGGACAATTTCATCTACTAACGATTTCCGAACATGTTCATTAGAACCTTTACTTCTAGATGAAGATCTATGGGAAAGAGAACCTCTAGTTCTAGAAGGGGGAGTGGAACTCACTAGAGATATAGAAGAACCCCTTACAGATGAAGACCCTAGCTACGTAATCTTCCTCATCTTCTACTTTTAACGGGAGCAAGAGGAAGATTATCAACAAAGGGGACTCTTCGAGGGTTAGGGTTTGAAGAAGACATGACAGTATGAGGAAGAAGAAAACTCGAATGAATATTCTAAGGTATGAACTTTTTATGAGAAAGACAAAGACAAAAGCTATATTTATACTCAAAAGCAACCGTCAAAGAAAAGGTGTAATGATGAAAACGTCATGATGGAAACTATCGCTCTGTAATTGGTGAAGCCGCAAAAAAGCCTTAAAAGACGCTGAAAATTTGCAGAACTAATCAGAAGACATCACGCATCATGAGCATTAAATGGAAGTGACACATAAAGCATCAAATCTAGAGAAGATATAATGGCACTAAATTCCCGCTTTAATGAGATCCACTTCCTAAATATTCTATTGAAGAATAAATGGCAAGCAGGGGGACTATCTGTATAGGGAAAAGTTGAGTTAATATATCAAGTTAATTATGTTGTGACATATCGTGACGCGTGGATTAGTAAACAAATGGCAGTTGGCAGAGAACAGTTAAAGAGGCACGAGCTTTAGCAGGCACGAGCAAAGATACAGGAAAGCTAGAAGGGATAGATGCTCGAACCTCTTGATATTCTGAAGAGGCATCAAAAAGAATGAACCTGAATAGCAAAAGGGACATAGATACATATAATTGGTAATTAATAGGTATTAATTACGGAAAATGTTATAGAATTTGTAGTGAATCAGTTACGATTGGCAATTATAATGTTGCATTACATGCCACTAATTGTCTATAATTGCTTCATTATGAAAGGAGAAAAACATACCCTTGAGAAATAGCTATAAAAAGGTCAGGAATGGACATTTGTAAGGACACAAAAATACTATGGAAATATACTAATTTACTTTACTTTTTATTCATCTATTATTTACATCAATTATTCCTATTTTTATTTAATTATCAGTAACCCGAGTTTTTTAAAAATAAGTTTTGACCGAAAACCCATATTTTTGTTAAACACTAATTACTAAGGAAACACTAATTACTTCAAATCACAAAAAATTATTAATGAGAACAAAACTTGCACCATGCAACATCCTGCTTTTCTTCTTCCAAATCAAATTGTTGAAACTTTTCTAGTCAATAAATGAATCTGAAAATTTCCTTAAACTAAGGGACTGATTTTACACTAATAAAGATTATGCAAACACTTATTAACAATTCCAGAGATATGATTTCTATGCCCTTCAAAGCAAGCCTTGCTCCTCTAATTAAAAGATTTCATTACCGTAAAAGATCTGCGCATATACTCTTTTTTTATCCTTAATAACATTAAAAAAAAATAAAAAAGATGATTTATTGGATATTTTTTGTCGATAACGGTCAAATAATATTGGAACATTAAGTATTATTATAACAACCAATTACTATAAAAGCCAAAAAAAATATAAGGACAAACAAACAACTATAGATAGATGACGGCATAAACAATCTTTCAAGTACTAGGATAAATTTGGTCCGGAATCTAAAGAAGACACAAAAAAGGATTATAAAAAACAACAACAAACCCAGAGAAATCCCACGAGTGGGATCTAGAGAAGGTAAATGTACGCAAATCTTACCCATACTTTATTGTCCCGAAAAACCCTCGAATTAAGGATTATACAAAAGCAAGTAGAAACAAAAAGAAAATGTGTAGATATTCAAATTTAGCACCTACACTAAAGATACAAATATCAACAAATAACTCGTTGACGTTGAGCAGCTCAGTGCACTAAGCTCCAGCTTTACGCGAGGTCCGTGGAAGGACTGAACCACAAGGTCTATTGTACGCAATCTTTCAATAACCTCAACAATGACCAACAACACAAGTCAATATCTTTCAACCCAAGAAGCCATGTACACAGTATATGTATTACATTATAAACCAAGTATCATAGCAGACAAAATGGGACAAAACCTTCAAATCTAAACAGTTATAACAAACACGCCAACTGGCTCCAAGAACAACTTGAAGTATCATCACTTGCTTATGCATTATCATCCGATGTCTTCGGTTCCTCTCTTGGTTTCAAAGTCGCTGAAGGCGATGGAGCACCATCTTGACCCATTTCAGCTCTCAAATCGTTGATGCTTTGTTCAAGTTCATCAATCCGGTTTCCCATCTCATCAAGTGCAGCCTTGTCAAGGACTAAACATACTTTATTCAAGCTTGATCTAATAAAACTATAAAAGAGAGGTAGATGCCCTGTACAAGATAAAGACGTATTTGGAACAGTTTGATATGAAAACCATCCAATATGAGAACTCTCATTAGTATGAAAGAGGATTGGAAGCAAGAGCGACAGACTAAAAAGTTGTAGTTGATGACAGTAATGAAATCCCTTTTAAATTTTTCTAAGAGACTAAACAAGGTTAGATTATGTTGACAGATTACCAGAACCCCTACCGACCTAAAAAGTTGAAAGGCAGCAAGCTGGAAACCATGAGACAATCAAGAGCTTAAGAACCAAGAAGGCAGTTAACACATTCTTGAATTCACAGTTCTACTTCTACGGAATGCTATATATTTAGATGACACTAATGTAAGCAACAACTGGATCAGATAGCTGGGAACATCAAATTTTAAAAAGGATATTTTTCAAGATGATTGATTCAGACATTGTCTGAAATCTGGTTTGCTGCAAGGAGTGAAATATCAGTTAAGATAATACTAATTGATACATGTGAAGAGTCCAAGGGGTTGCAGAGTGACCGGACTCACCATTTGCTGAAGAAGATTCTGGACCTGGAAGAGAAGAAAGGGTGGTAGTAAGAGTTAGCTAGAATAAATGCAAGTTCTCATTTCTGTCAAATGATGTGCTAGTGAAATCTATCAGAGACCAAGAAAAAGGGACAGTGATACCAAATATGTTATATGTCAAGTGCACAAACATTGATCCAAATGTTATGGTATTAGCATCATGATAAAGCCATATTTATGAATAAAGGTAGCTCTTTAAAGGGCCAGGTTAACAACAACAACAACAACAACAACTACCCAGTATACTCCCACCAGGTGGGGTCTGGGGAGGGTATTATGTAGACGAGCCTTACCCCTACCCGAAAGGGCAGAGAGGCTGTTTCCAAACGACCCTCGGCGCATAGGATAAAATGGAAAGCTGCATTGGAACAAAGACAAAATTAGGAACCAAAGCAAGACAAAACATTGATTAAAGGGCCAGGTTGTATGTTAGAATTTTAATTTGATTATAAAAAAGACAGTAACTTTTGATTCCAAACTCCCAAGTAATCACGCTTGATAACTCAGTGGTGAACAGATTGAGATGATTAGAAATTTTAGAGATTGTTAGCAAGCTAAGTGCAGGAGAGTGAGCCTTAAGCTAATCAATTAAAGAAATTAGAGTTGTCTTTGCCAGAAAACTTACAAACACAGTCATATCAGCAGTGCTTTGCTTTGAATTATCTCCATCATGCCCATCCTGCCAGAAAATTATGATAGTTACGTTTAGAAGAGTGTCAATACGGCAGCTCAGACACAGAAGAACATGCATTTGAATAAAACATACTACTGACAGAGAGAGCTCATTCTCTAATCTTTCTTTCTTTCTTTCATTTTTTTTTTTTGGGGGGGGGTATAGATGAATTGATCAGATGACCCGACCTCTATTTCCCACATGGACTACTTTCAGCAAGAAAAAGATTTGGAAAATAGTAGAATTAAATAATCCACACTGCCCTCCCCCATCCCACACGCAAACATATACTAACAAGGCACACTTCAAAGTCAGTAACATGAAAACTGATTCACTTAAGAGTCTGAAATAAAGTTCCCACGATGAAAGATGATATTGATAGTGCTAGGAAAGTTTCATAAGAGATCTCTGAATTAGAACACATTGTGAAGTGTAAAGAAAGCTGTTCTAATTTTCTTGCACTGGTTTAAAAAATCTAGGTACTACTAATAATTTAGAAAGCTTTACAATGTCACTGGCAGCTTTCCCAAACATGTTTAGGGTGTCAACTCTATTAAACTAAATGCCCTAATCAGCATTGAACAAATATATTTATCTTGAATTGCTAAGTTTAATTCTTCAAGGCAACTGATTGGATATCAAAAATAAAGAGTCTCAAAGAGTTCGCGGCAATAATCCTTTTCCAAGTATTTAAAGCGTGGGATTGTTATTGAAATTATAACCGTCAACTAAAAAAGAATACTAAGCAATGATATACCCAGTAACATAGTACATGGTAGCCTCGGGACTACCAACACATGACAACAAAGCTGCCATGTATGCAGGTTCCCAAAATGAACGCAAGTACCATATTTCTGACTTCATTAAGAACAAGGTGATGCAGAATGCACCTCAGTAAACCTTTTCACACTCTTCGAACAGAAATCTTGACTCTTAGTTCATACATTATACAGAAGTGGTAGAAAATTTTCATTTATAAAAACAAAGTAGAGTCAGCACGACATTATACAGTCTACTAACAATCAGAGGTGAATGTAGCAACTGGTTCATCTAAATCCAGTACTTTCGGCGCGGAGCATAAGCTTATGAGTAAAAATTAACTAAGTATGCAACAAATAGCAGTTCCGAATCCATAATTTTATAAATACAAATAAGTTTAATGCTAAAAACTTTAAAGGTTGAACACATCGAGTTATTTCCTAGATCCGCCTCTCCTATCTGCCAGTGGTTGTGGTGGGATGGATAAGATCCTTCCACCCTTAACCAAAGGTTTAGGGTTCGAGTACCTTGAGAACTTTAAAGATTTGCGCTTCAGTGATCAGTATTATTAAGTGCAAAATCTAGAGCAACTCGAAAGAGCCTCTACTTTGTCTTACAATTGAAATTATCACATAGAACAGTATGGATATAAACAATTCGTCATAACCAGTCTCAACTTTGGGAGCCCTAATTGTTTTTGTTGGTTATTTTATTGAGCTCACTCGAGTCAATAATCAAAAATTTGCTTCAACTCCAGTCCTACTTTAGCTAAAGAGAACAAAATACAACAAAAAATGACATTTTAAATGAAAAAGAGGAAATTTTACGGGTTTAAAATTTTAATCTTCATAATTGCTAAAACCGAATCTGCAAAACAAATGCAGCAATTCCGTTAATAATATTCAGTCCTGTTACAAAATAATAAATCACAATGCAAACAGAAACGGAATCAATATAAGCCCTAAATCTGAAAGGAAAAAAGGAGCAAAAAGGTAACTTTTTTGGGATTGATTCACTTAATGAAGAAATCAACGCAGAAAATTTGAAAATTAGAATTGATAGAGAAAATGAGTTTACCATTTTGTTCAGAATTCGATCGTAGCACCACGAGACAGACAGAAAAGAGAGAGAATTTACTCAATCGCTTTTTAGCAGAGAGAAGATGGGGATACCAAAAATGGCGAAATTGGGAGGTCTAAGACTCTAAAAGGAAAGATAATTTGAATTTGAAATGACCAAAATGGGTCCGTATATCAAATTATCAATTCTATATCATACTTAATTAAGGGTCTAATTAATGGGCAGATTTTACTCATTAATTAAAGTATTCATATATCTCATGTTTCTCTATCCCCTTAATTCCTACATTTCTTTCTCCTAATCCCAGCGTTATTTTCTCCCTCACATTTTTTTCTCTTCTCCATTCCTTCTTCTTCTCAAAAATACAAAAATGAGACCCATTGAGTATAATCAGATTTTTATCCATAGAGATTCAATATGAAATCCATTGTTTCGGTTATTGTAATTTTTGGTAATTGTCAGATACTGTTCTGAATTTTAACAAGTACGAGATCGAGAGTAGATATATGATACAGAAGATTTCCTCAATCGATCAATCAACAAATCTCAATTATAAATTTGTGGGGTAGCCATATGAATCTTCTGTAAATAGGACTGTATTGTGGCCCGGGCCTGAACCGGACAGGTATTACTTTTAGGCTCGTGACGGGCCGGTCCGTATTTTTTATCCCGTGAGCCTGAGACCGTTAGGCCCGGACCGTTAGTCGGGCTTGGGCCGGTCCTAACGGGCCTATACAGGCCCAACGGCTATATTTTTAAAAAAAATTGGTTTTAAAAATCACCAACAGACATATTTTAAAAAGTAGCCGTAGGGCTACTATTTGACCATTTGGAGGTTTAAAAAATGGTCATTTGGCCCCCAAACTTTAATTTAACCTCAAACTTTATATAATTAATTTTTTCCCCATTTCTCAACTATAAATACCCCCTCATTCTTTCATTTTTATTCACCAATTCATCAATATCTCTCAATCTTTCTACTACAATTGCTTAATTTATTGTTGAAAATTTGTGAAAATTATGAAGTTGTTGAATTGAAGTTTTCATGTGTTCAACGATTTCAATTTTTAAGAAGTTGTTCGGCAATCCCGTAAACTCGTTTCAACTCTTACGTTTTAATAATATATTTTTGTGTGGTTTAGTTTGCATAATTATAATTAATATGGCATTTTCTTTGAAAAAAATGTTTGGTAAAGGAAAAGGTAAAACCGGTTAAAGTAGTGGCCATAATACTACCCTTCCCCCGGCTCCCCGACCTAGAAAAGATAAGCAAGTTGAAAGTAGTCGCCAACCTAGACGTCCTCCCCCCCCCCCCCCCCCCCGTAATGCTTGATAGTGATCACCCTTGTTTTCAATTTACCGGTAGTGAATTTCTACATGATGTTGCAGTAGGTGATAGATTAGATGATGAAATTATGAATGCTCTTTATCCTAATGAACCTATCTTAGAGGAAAATGAGGATGATGATGAAACCCAAGCACCACATTTAGATGATACACCTACTAGTCCTGTTAATAACTCAAGTAATGCAGCGGTCGACCCACCTGTAGAAACTCCAACTTTTAATAGACAACCTGCTAAACGTCAAGAAACATCATTAGTTTGAAATTTTATTACTCAAGTAAGAGAACTAAATAAGGCTAAGTGTAAAACTTGTGGGAAATTACTAGTTCATAAATTTACTAGAGACCGTAGCGGCACGGGTAGTTTGACTAGGCACATAAAAACACACCCTAGAGATAAGGCTAGATTTTTGCAAATGCAAGCGCAGCAAGAGGGGACAAGTGTAGATTCTGTGGTTAACCCTAGTACAGGTTCAAATCTAGTTCAACCAGAAAATAACACTGTCACCGGAGGTATTTTATATTACGATCCAAATAGAGATCGTGAAGAATTAGCAAAGATGATTACTGTTATTGTTTACCTTATACTTTTACTTCTAACCCTAATTGGGTTTATTATATTAGAAGAGTTTTTAATCCTACTTATAAAGGCTGGCCTCGCGCAACAGTTAAGGCCGATATTTATAAATTCAAACATGAATATGAACAATATTTGCGCTATTTATTTACTCATATACCTAATCGGATTTCTATTACTACTGATATTGGTAGGAGTGGTAATGATTGTGATTATCTAGCTGTTACAAGTCATTGGATAGATGAGGTCTGGACAATGCAAAAACGTATAATTGTGTATAGAATAATTAATTCACGTCACACAGGTAAGTTTATAGCTAACACTATTTCAGATATTTGTAGATATTTTTGTTTTAGCGATAAAATAATGGCAATTTCTATGGATAATGCTTCTAGTAACACTAGTGCTATAGGCATGCTTACAAAAACACTAAATCCTGCATTTACTAATATTTTCCATGTTAGATGTATTTGTCATATTTATCATTTAATTGTCGGTGATGGTATGCGAATTTTAATCATAGAAATTGAAAAGGTTCGAATGGCTCTTAAATGGCTTTTTTATTCAAACCATAGAACTAGACTTAGAGAGTATATTAAAAAATGTGATGAATATGGCCTTAGAGAAAGAAAGATTCCTAAACCTTACTCGACTAGATGGAATTGTATGTACGAAAGTTTAGTAGTTGCATATGAATATGGAAACCCAATTAATGCAACGTTTAATTCTCGGGTAGGTGGTGAGGATGATGATGAAATGCATACTACCCAAGATTAGACGAATGTTAAAATTCTTTTAGATTTTTTAGAACATCTTCAAGTTGCTACAAATGCATTTTCTCGGTAATATTACCCTACTATTTCAAACTGTTTAGTTTATATTGCCGAACTAGCTGATTTGTTTGTTGAATTTGGCGAGGGTGAGGATATTTATGAACTTGATATAAATGAAATGAAACAAAAATTTAAAAATTATTTTTTTCATATCCCTCCTATTTTTGGTGTTGCTGCAATGTTAAATCTTACAATGAAATTGGGAGGTCCTCATTTTTAGTATTCAAATATATATAAGGCTTTAGATCTTTCAAACGAGGAAGTTGCTACACTTGCAGATACAAAAGCATCAATTAAAATTAGTGCTCAAACAGTTTATAATGCTTATCAACTTGCCTTAGAGCATGCTAGGCCGAATATTCCAACCCATACTTCGTATAGCTCACAATCGTCTAAAAGAGTTGCGGGCTTAACAGCTCTTAAATCTTGGACGGGGTTCCGGGGTTCTCAAGGTGATAATTATGATGAAACTTCACATCGAAATGAGCTTCAGGATTATTTGTCTCGGGGACTTGAAAAGGAGAATCCAGACGACTCTTTTGATCTTTTGGAATGGTGGAAGTCAACGGAAAAACATTTTCCGGTTCTTGCAAGGATGGCTCGGGATGTTTTATCAATTAAAGCTTCAACTTTTGCATCGGAGAGCGCTTTCAGTCAAGCAAGACTGCAAATAGGTGATCATAGAGCGTCGATGAGGGGTAGCTTGGAAAAATCGGTACTTTTTAGAGATTGGATCTGCGCGGAAAGAAGAAAACTTTGGAATTGTAGAATCACAACCGGCGTTAGATGAAACTTATAAAGAAATGATAGCAGAACTTGCGGAGGATTCGGCTTCGTCCGGAAGTGGTGATGAACAAGCTTCTTTTCCACCACCACTAACACAACCTCCTCCCAACCTTGACGGATTTATGAGATTTGTTAAAGATACAATGTAGATTATGATGTAATTTGTACTTTGACACATCTTCTTTTAGTTTTATTTTATTTTAATGGTGATATTAGTACTTTGTTGTGCTCATTCCACTGGGGGAAGGAAGACTAAGAAAGATATGCCATTTTTGGTAATAAAAATTATAAGACATATCCTTGAATATCTTTTTTCTCAATATTTCTTTGTCTTTACTTCGAATTATTTATAAGCTACAATATATATATATATATATATATATATATATATATATATATATCATACAATATATACTACAAGAAAATATATACGAGAATATATATAGATAGCATACAACCTAAACTACAAGAAAATATATAAGTAATAACATATATACATAAGATACAAATATATATATATATATATATATATATATATATATATATATATATATATATATATATATATATATATATATATATATATATATATATATATATATATATATATATATATAAGAGAATATATATACATAACATACAATATATACTACAAGAAAATATATAAGGGAATATATATATATACGTAACATACAATGTATACTAGTTACTACAATACAATATACAATGAAATATATATTATATATACTATACTAATAACTAGTATACTATATAAATATATTCTATACTAGTATATTATATACTATAGTAATAACTATTATACAAGATATTGCCTTAAATAAAAATAAAAAAAATTACAAAAGAGCCCGCCAGGCCCACGAAGCCCGGCCCGCTAAGCCCAGTACCACATGTGCTTAGGCCCGTCACGGCCCGGTCTCACCCATTGAGCCCATGAAGGCCAGACCCACGAAGCTCGGCCCATGAAGCCTGTTTAGGCTCGGGCCCGGGATAAAATACAGCACTATCTGTAAGTGTAACAGTGTGGGTGTAATTGTAGTTTATTTGTAATTTTTTATAGAAATTTTGTAGATGAAGAGCAAATTTTATTGTCAACTTTTTTTCCACATAAGATTGTAGTTTAGACTTCCTCAATCGATCAATTAACAATTCTCAATTGTAAATTTGTGGGGTATCCGTACGAATTTTCTGTAAGTGTGACAGTGTGAATGCAATTGTAGTTTATTTGTAGTTATTTTGTTGAAATTTTATTGTCAACTTTTTTTTCACATAAGATTGTAGTTTAATTTGTAGTATAAATGTAGTAATTTTGTAGATACCCTTAAAAATAATACAACTTTATACAATACTTAAACCGATTTGCAGTTTATTTGTAGTTTTTTTGTAGATATTTTATAGATGAAGAGAAAATTTTGTAGTCAACATTTTTTTTCAACATAGATTGTAGTGTAATTGTAGTATAAATGTAGTAATTTTGTAGATACCCTTCAAAACAATACTAGTTTATACATATTTAAACTGATTTGTAGTTTATTTGTAGATTTTTTGTAGAAAACTTGTATATTAGGAAAACATTTTGTAGTCAATATTTTATTTCAATATAGATTGCAGTTTAATTGTAGTATAAATGTAGTAGTTTGTAGGTACCATTAAAATAATATTGAAAAAATATTTAGTCCCAAATTTTTAGCCGCCTAATTTGGAAGGAATAAGTTATTCAAATATTTATCCCAGATTTGTAGGCGCCTAATTTGGAAGGAATCAATTCTTAATATTGGGTATTTAATGAATGATATAAATTATCTAGATTTTTAGGCGCCTAATTTGGAAGGAATCAATTCTTAATATTGGGTATTTAATGAAAGGTATAAATTATCCAGATTTTTAGGCGCCTAATTTGGAAGGAATCAATTCTTAGAATTGGGTATTTAATGAATAGTATAAATTTTATAGAAAAAATATAAACATGGCGGGTAATAATGAAAATATGCACATTTTTAGTAATAAGATTTCATATATGGCATAGATAGGAAAAAATCTCGTATGATAATGATTAATCCATCCCAACTTTATATGGGTTGTTGGCTCCCACGGACTAGCCTATCATTCTTAAATATATTTTTGTATTTTTTTTATATTCTAACCTTGAAAAGATAAATATTTAAAAGTTAAAAAAAACTATTAAAAAACAAACTTAATAACTTTTTATATTGTTCTAATATATGATAAACACTAAAAAAGTAAAAGACAACAATAATATTTCATTCACTAAACGTCAAAACTTAAAACAAACTATTTAAGAAAATGTCCATGATGCTTACAGGATATCTAACACATCATCTTCATCAAATACATTAAAATTCGCTTGTGAGAAGATTGTCTTAACATATCCACTTTCATCTACATCTACAATTCGTAAGCAATATTAATTAGTTAAATATTATGAATAATTAAATTTTTAAAACTTATTAATATTTTAAGACTTTGATCTTTTAATATGTTAAATATTTTGTGCCGTGTAATTTTTATAGTTTATATATTTCAAATACATATTTTAATTAGGCCCACGGGCCAAGCCGGCCCGGACCAGTCTCATGGGCGACGAACTTACTCAGGCCGGGCTTAAAAGTCTCATTTTTAAATGGACTCCAAAAATTCTAGCCTAACCCTGGTTGGGCTAGGCCAACGGGCCAAGCCCATATTGACAGCTCTAATTATAAAATTTTAGCGACCCGACCCGACCCTTGTTTTTACCTTTTGAATCAATAATAATTAGATTTCAACTATTGTGTTTCATTTCAATTATTGAAAATAGGGGTGTACATAGGTCGGGTTGGTTAGGATTTTATAATTATTAAACTAAACCAATTGTATTGGGTTATTATATCTAAAGACCAAACCAAATCAATAAAACTCGGATTTTTCAATCTTGGGTTTTTGGGTTATTCGGGTTTTTTCATATTTTTTTCAGTGAAATCTCCGTAGCACAAAACGTATAACTTGTGCTCAAAATATTTCTTTAATCATAACAAGATACAAAATTTAGTTACTAATATTAATGGCTATAAAACTTATTGGAACATTCGAAAGCTTTAAGTCACAACCTTGAAATAATACCTTAAAAGATAAAATTATAAAAAGTTAGAAAAATATTTATTAATTACATCACAATAAGTGTATGTTTATATTACATATATCTAAAAATTTATATATGTAATGTCGGGTTGTTTTAGTTTAGGTTTGACTTTCTTTAGTTAAAACTAAATCAAATCAAACCAATTGTGGTCCAATTTTTTTCCCAGCACAGTCGAGTTTTTTTCTCGGTTTGACTAGATGTCACGACCCTAAACCCACACCTGGTCGTGAGGCGCCTCTCGTGAAGACAAGGTCAGCCAGAACGACGCAAACACCCTTTTTTTATCAAATAATCAACATTTAACTAATCCAAAACACGTGTAAAACTGTCATAATTGCGGAATACAATGATAATAACAAAATATACCATCCCGACACAGCCCAAATCGGGATTCACAAGTCATGAGCTTCTATAGAGTTTTCTATCTACGAAATATAATATCCGATATAATAGTCTGAAGAAAACATAAATGAGGTAAGATAAGGGAGACATGAGGCTGCAGACGTCTACAGCTACCTCGTAACTCCAACTCCCTTCCTGGTCGGGAAGGAAATCAGTGCTCAGGGGCGAACTCTGCTAGGCCTGAATCTGCACACATGGTGTGGGGAGTAATGTGAGTACTCCGACCAGTGAGTACTAATAATAAATAATAACCGAAGGCATGAAAACACATAAATTCACACGCCAATACTATACCAGACAGTAAATCGCTCAAAGCAGTAAAACCGTAAAGAATCAAATGAAATTTCCTTTTCCTTTTTAAAATCAAGTAAATCAGGTACAACAACAAGTAGACAATGAGTAGTAATCTGCCCCTCGGGCCCAGTATCAATCGCTCAGCATAATCAGCCCCTCGAGCTCAATATCAATCACTCAACATAGTATCAGCCCCTCGGGCTCAATATCACATCATATGGGTACCCGCGCTCACTGTGGGTGTGCAGACTCCGGAGGGGCCCCTTACGCCCTAAGCGTTATATCAACATAAGGCCTGAAAGCCTTCTTACATCACTCGTAAGGCTTGAAAGCCTTCTTACGTCACTCATAAGGCCTGAAAGCCTCCTCACATCACACTCAAGACTTCAAAGCCTTTTCACATCACCCTCAAGGCCTGAAAGCCTCCTCACATCACACTCAAGGTCTGAAAACCTTCTCACGTCACTTAGCCACCTCGTGGCATATAAATGTATCTCAGGCCCTCGGCCTCACTGAGTCCAAAAAATATCATAAGCCCCTCGGGCATCAATAAAATAGTAGTGCTCAGCCCAAACAACAATGGAAAAATTATTTAAGTATCAAAATTCAATTAAAGTGGCTGAGATAGTAAAACAGTACAATCAACAGGACTGAGTTAAAATAATATATCAAATAGTGAGGAAACAGTGATAAAAACCCACGAAGGACTCAAGTAGTCGGCATGAAGCCCAAAATATGGCAATAAGCCCAAACCATGCTGATAACAAACACATCTCAGTTAAATACGCGATAAAAAATATCAATCGGGACGGACCAAGTCACAATCTCCAATAGTTAACAACCCCATGCGCATCATGAAGAGCGTGTTTCACCTCAATATAGCACTACGTTGTGTAAATCCGGAGTTTCAAACTCTCAGGACATCATTTACTATCATTACTCACCTCAAGTCGGCCAAAATCCTAGCTCGTAATGCCTTTTCTTCTAGAATCCACTTCCTCGCGCATCGAATATGATCAAAACCACAATGAATCGTCACAATATGCCAATGGAACAGTATTCAATTGAAAACAATCGATAAATAGCAAAAATCTCGAAATTGGCAAAACCCGGGTTCCGGGATCACTTCTCGAATTCTAGAAAATTTTACATCAACGGATTCCTTATCTCGCCACGAGTCTATACTTACCAAGAACTCCCAATTCCAAGCTTAAATGGCCCTTCAAACTCCAATTTACAATATCAAAACTCAAGCCCTAATTCTTCCCATTTTTGCTAAATTTTCATGAATTTCTAGGTTGATTCTACAATTAAATCATATTTTTAGGTCATAAGACTTACCTCCCATCAATCCCAGTCGAAACCCTCTTCAATTCCAGTCCAAAAGATCTCAAAAATCACCCAAGGCCAAGTGGGAAATGGGCTAAGTTTGAATTCTTAATAACGGGACACATGCCCTCAGATGTCGCATTTGCGACACCTGGTTCGCAAATGCGACAAAAACCTCGGAATTGCAAGCAAGGGCCTTCCCTGCCAAGGTCGCAAATGCGATTGGGAGCTCGCAAATGCGAACCCTGCTAAGGTAGCAAATGCGAACTCTGCCTCAGGCCAGTTCCTTCGCCAATGCGAACCATTTCTCGGATTTGCGAAACCCGCAACTGCTTCTAAAATACCAGAAAACATGTGGGTTCTCCAACTCCTCCCGCACATCCGAAACTCACCCGAGGCCCCCGGAACCTCAACTAAAAGTGCCAACCTATCTTAAAATATCATTTGAACTTTCTCCAATCATCAAAACACCACAAACAACACCAAAACCATCAATTTACATCGGATTCAAGCTTAAGTTCTTCAAAAACTTCCGAAACATGCATTCTATCAAAAACCAAACCAAATCACCTCCGAATGACCTAAAATTGTGCACACACAACCCAAATCACATAACGAAGCTACTGCAACTCTCAGAATTCCATTCCGACCCTCGGATAAAAATCTCACATATCAACCAGAATTCGTCAAAATACTAACTTCGCCAATTCAAGCCTAATTCTACACCGGACCTCCAAAATCAATTTCGATCACGCCCCTAGGTCAGAAATAATCCCCGAAGCTAACCAAATCACCAAAATTCACATCCGAACCCTCTCATTCATAAGTCAACATCCAGTTGACTTTTTCAAGCCAAACCTTTCTTAAAGAGACTATCTTATGTCCTACCAAGACCTCTCAGAACCAACTCGATCACATAAGATACGGATTGAAGCATAAAGCAGCTAAAAACGAGAAAAATGAAGCGGTAACTCACGTGACGACGGGTCGGATCGTCATATCCTCCCCAATTAAAGCAAACTCTCATCCTCGAGCGAGTCAAGAAACATACCTGAAGTCTCAAATAGGTGAGGGTATCTGCTCTGCATCTCCCACTCGGTCTCCCAAGTAGCCTCCTCCACGGGCCGACCTCTCCACTACACTTTCACCAAAGCTATATCATTTGATCTCAACATTCGAACCTGACGACCCAAAATAGCCACCGGCTCCACATCATAGGTCAAATCATCATCCAATTGAATCGTGCTGAAGTCTAATATATGGGATGGGTCCCCAACATACTTCTGGAGCATAGATACATGAAATACAAGACGCACGCCTAACAAGCTGGGTGGCAAGGCAAGCTTATAAGCCACCTCCCAAATCCACTTAAGTACCTCAAAAAGCCCAATAAATCGTGGACTCATCTTCCCTTTCTTTCCAAACTGCATAACACCCTTCATGGCAGAAACCTTCAGCAAGACCTTCTCACCAACCATATAAGACACCTCTCGAACCTTCCGGTCCGCATAGCTCTTTTGTCGCGACTAAGTTGTATGAAGTCTCTCCTGAATCAGCCTCACCTTCTCTAAAGCATCCTGTACCAACTCTGTCCCCAATAGCCTAGCCTCGCTGGGCTCAAATCGACCAACTGGAGATCTACACCGCCTCCCATACAATGCCTCATACAGAGCCATCTGTATGCTCGACTGATAACTGTTGTTGAAGGAAAACTCTGCAAGCGGTAAAAACTCATCCTATCCAAAATCAATAATATAGGCACGGAACATATCCTCCAATATCTTAATAGTATGCTCAGACTGCCCGTCCGTCTGATGATGAAATATTGTGCCCAAATCTACCTGCGTACCCAACTCTCACTGAAATGTCCACCAGAGCTGAGAAGGAAATTGAGTACCTCTATCTACGATGATAGCCACTGGAACACCATGCAATCGAACAATCTCCCCGATAAAGATCCATGCCAGCCGCTCAGAATAATAGGTAGTACATACCGAAATGAAGTGCGCGAACTTGGTCAGTCGGTCCACAATCACCCAAATCGAATCGAACTTCTTCAAAGTCCAAGAAGACCACTCACAAAATCCATAGTGACTCTCTCCCCCTTCCGCTCGGGAATAATCATCCACTAAAGTACGCCGCCCGGTCTCTGATGCTCATATTTCACCTACTGACAGTTGAGACACCGAGCCACAAATCCTACAATATCTTTCTTTATTCTTCTCCACCAATAGTGCTGCCTCAAATATTGATACATCTTTGCGGCGCTTGGATGGATGGAATACCGCGAGCTATGGGCCTCCTCCAATATCAACTCTCAAAGCCCATCCACATTGGGCACACAAACCCGGCCCTGCATCCTCAACACACCATCCTCATCAATGGTCACGTCTATGGCATCATCATGCTGAACCCTGTCCTTGAGGACAAGCAAATGCAGATCATCATATTGGCACTCTCTAATGCGATCATATAAGGAAAACTGAGAAACCACACAAGCCAACACCCGACTGGGCTCCAAAATATCTAGTCTCACCAACCGATTGGCCAAGGCCTGAACATCAACTGCAAAGGGACTCTCCCCAACTGGAATATATGCCAAACTCCTCATACTAACTGCCTTTCGACTCAAAGCGTCATCTACTACATTAGCCTTCCCCGGTGATACAGAATGGTAATATCATAATCCTTAAGTAACTCTAGCCACCTCCGCTGCCTCAAATTAAGATCCTTTTGCTTGAACTAATGCTGAAAACTGTGATGATCAGTGATACCTCACAAGATACACCATACAAGTGGTGCCTCCAAATCTTCAGAGCATGAAATATAGCAGCCAACTCCAAATCATGTATAGGGTAGTTCTTCTCGTGGGGCTTCAACTGACGAGAAGCATAAGCAATCACTCCACCCTCCTGCATCAATACACATCCGATCCCAACTCTCGAAGCATCACAATATATAGAATAAGAACCTGAAGATAAGGGAAAAACTAATACTGGAACTGTGGTCGAAGCTGTCTTGAGCTTCTGAAAGCTCTCCTCGCACTCGTCCGACCATACAAATGGAGCACCCTTCTGAGTCAACTTGGTCAAGGGCGATGCAATAGTGGAAAATCCCTAAACAATCCGGCGATAATAACCTACCAAGCCAAGGAAACTACGAATCTCTGTGGCTGAAGTCGGTCTAGGCCAACTCTGAATTGCCTCTATCTTCCTGGGGTCGACCTGAATACCCTCGCTGGACAACACCGGTCCCAAGAAAGCCACTAAACTGAGCCAAAACTCACACTTGGAGAACATTGCATAAAGCTTCTCCTCCTTCAATCTCTATAGTACAACTCGCAAATGCTGCGAGTGGTCCTCCTGACTACGCGAGTACACCAGAATGTCATCAATGAAAACAATAACGAACGAATCCAAATAAGGCTGAAATACATTAATAATATCTGAATCTCGATTCTTCAATTGGTGGTAGCCCGAATGGAGATCAATCTTGAAGAACACCCTCGCTCCCTGAAGCTGATCAAACAAATCATCAATGTGGGGCATGGGATACTGTCTTAGCATAACAGTCTAGAATAGCATGACACGGAGACAACCAGTCCATGCCCAAAATAACATCAAAATCCACCATGCTCAATAACAATAGATCAAATCAGGTCTCCAGACCCCCAATAGTCACTAAACATGACCGGTACACATGGTCTACAACAATAGCATCGCCCACTGAGGTAGATACATGAATAGGTAAAGCAAGACACCCTCAGGACGTACCTAAATGATGAGAAAAATATGAGGACACATAAGAATAGGTGGAACCAGGATCAAATAAGACTGAGACATCTCTGTGGCAAACTGAAACGGTACATGTAATGACAGCATCTGCAGCAATGGAATATGTCCTTCCCTGAAGAGCGTAAAAATGAGCCTGACCATTGCCTAATCGACCTCCACCTCTGGGGCGACCCATGGCTGCCTGACCCTCACCCTTAGTTGGTTGGGCGGGTGCTGAAGAAATTGGACCAAAAGACAAAGGCTGACCCCTCTGCTGAGATGAGCTAGCAGTACGACGGGGACACTACCTCTACATATACTTGAACTCTCCACACTCATAGAAACTCCCAGTTGTTGGAGAATGGGACTGAAGGGAAGTCCTCGCGCTGGAGTGACTAGCTGATGCACTTGGCCTGGAAGAACCCTGAGCAGACTGAGCACGAGATAAACTCTGTGCTGGAAGAGCGCCGAGTGAAGGCCGACTCTGCTAAGAACCATGATAAAGACGACCTGAAGATGCCCCATGATACTCAGATCGGGCCAATTGAGCGAGCCTAAAAGAACGACCCCTACCATACTGGAACTGGCCCCTCGAAGGAGCACCACTATAACTGCCAGAACCCTGAGGCCTCTTAACCTCCCTCTTCTCTCGATCCTGACGGTGAACCGCCTCAATATCTCGAGTTATATCAACCACCTCTTCGAATATGGCACCCGATACTCTCTCTAGTCATCAGAACACAAAAATGGTAGTTAAGGCCATCAACAAATCTCCTGATACACTCGCGATCAGTCGGAACCATCCAAGCAGCATGACGAGCTAACTCTGAAAACCTCATCTCATATTGAGACACAGTCATATCTCTTTATCGTAGCCACTCAAACTGCCTGCGCAGCTCCTCTCTGCTGGACTACAGTACCAACTTCTCCAAGAAGAGAGTGGAGAACTCCTGCCAAGTCAAAGGTGTTGCACCAGCCGGCCTACGCATCTCATACGCCTCCCACCAAGTTAAGGCATCCCCAGTAAATGAAAGGTGGTAAATTCCACACCACTAGACTCCAGAATGACTACTGTACGGAGCATCTGCTGACACCTGTCAAGAAAACCCTGGTCATCCTCGCCCTCAGCACCACTGAATATCGGAGGCTGGAGTCTACCAAACCTCTCAAGGCAACGCTGCTCATCCTCAAGCATAGCTGGAACCTCAAACTCCTGCAACAGTCCAACTGGCTGAGCTGGAGGTGCCTCTGGAGTCTGTAATCCCTGCACTACCTTCTTAGGTGTGCGGCGGGGGTCTGATTGCCTCCCCCATCCTGCAAAGTAGCTGCTGCTGTGGTGGCTGAAACTCCCTGAGCCAGGGGGTGCAAACTGTCAAAATCTGAGCCAAAGCCTCTTGAAGACCCAGAACCACAATGTGCACAGCTGGTGCCTGAACTGGTGCTGCTGAGCCTGGTCCTAAGCTGGGGCAACTGGAGGGTTCATAGGTGCTGCCCTTGCTGCTCTGCCTCTGCCACGACCACGACCGCATACGCGGCCTCTGGTGGCCTCAGTGGGTGGTACTGGTGGTTGTCCGCCACGTCCGGTAGTTCGTGTCCTCACCTTCTGTGAGAGAATGAAATAAATACAAGTTTAGTACTCGGATCAACAAGTTTGCACGACAAGAATTTCAAGAATATGAAGTTTTCTTAAAAGTTCTACAGCCTCCCGAGGATAAGTACAAACGTCTCTGTACCAATCTGCGAGACTCTACTAAACCAGCTTATGACTCATGAGACCTAGTAACCTAGGATCTCATACCAACTTGTCATCACCCTAAACCCACACCCGGTCATGATGGCGCCTCTCGTGAAGACAAGGCCAGCCAGAACAATGCAAACACCCCTTTTTTATCAAATAAACAACATTTAACTAATCCAAAACATGTTTAATAATTGCGGAATACAACGATAATAGCAAAAGATACCATCCCGACACAGCCCAAACCGGGATGTCACAAGTCATGAGCTTCTACAGAGTTTTCTATAAGTCTACGGAATATAATATCCGATACAATAGTATAAAGAAAACATAACCGAGGTAAAATAAGGGAGACAAGGGGCTGCGGACGTCTACAACTACCTCGTAACTCCAACTCGCTGCCTGGTCTGGAAGGAAATCAGTGCTTAGGGGCAGACTCTACTATGCCTGAATCTGCACACATGGTGTAGGGAGTAATGTGAGTACTCTGACCCAGGGATTAATAATAATAAATAATAACCAAAGGCATGAAAACACATAAATTCACAAGGCAATTATATATCAGGCAGTAAATCACTCAAAGCAGTAAAACCGTAAAAAGTCAAATGAAATCTCATTTTCTGTTTTAAAAACAAGTAAATCAGGTACAACAACAAGTAGATAGCGAGTAGTAATCTAACCCTCGGGCCTAGTATCAATCACTCAGCATAGTATCATCCCCTCGGGCTCAGTATCAGTCACTCAACATAGTATCAGTCCCTCAGGCTCAGTATCAGATCATATGGGTACCCGCGCTCACTGTGGGTGCGCAGACTCTGGAGGGGCCCCTTACGCACTAAGCGCTATATCAACATAAGGCCTGAAAGCCTTCTTACATCACTCATAAAGCCTGAAAGACTCCTCACATCACACTCAAGACTTGAAAGCCTTCTCACATCACACTCAAGGCCTGAAAGCCTCCTTACATCACACTGAAGGCCTGAAAGCCTTCTCACGTCACTCAAGCCACCTCGTGGCATATAAATGCAACTCAAGCCCTCGGCCTCACTCAGTCCAGAATACATCATAAGCCCCTCGAGCATCAATAAAATAGTAGTGCTCAGCCCAAACAACAGTAGAAAATCATTTAAGTCTCAAAATTCAATTAACGTGGCTGAGATAGTAAAATCAACAGGACTAAGTTCAAATAGTATATCAAATAGTGATAAAAAATCTACAAAGGACTCAAGTAGTCGGCATGAAGCCCAAAATATGGCAATAAGCCCAAATCATGCTGATAACAAACACATCTCAGTTAAATACGCGATAAAACAATATCAATCGAGACGGACCAAGTCACAATCTCCAGTAGTAAACAACTCCCCACACATAATTAAGCGTGTGTTTCACCTCAATATAGCACTGCGTTGTACAAATCCGGGGTTTCAAACACTCAGGACATCATTTACTATCATTACTTACCTCAAGCCGGCCAAAATCTTTGCTCGTGATGCCTTTGAGTCTAAAATCCACCTCCTTGCGCGTCGAATATGATCAAAACCACAAGGAATACGTCACAATATGCCAATGGAACAATAACCAATCGAACATAATCAATAAATAGCAAAAATCTCTAAATTGGCAAAACCTGATCCCTGGGATCACTTCTTGAATTCTAGAAAATTTTACATTAACGGATTCCTTATCTCGCCACGAGTCTATACATACCAAGAACTCCCAAATCCGAGCTCAAATGGCCCTTCAAACTCCAATTTACAATATCAAAAATCAAACCCTAGTTCTTCCCATTTTTGCTAAAATTTCATGAATTTCTAGGTTGATTCTACAATTAAATCATATTTTTAGGTCATAAAACTTACCTCCAATTAATCCCAGTCGAAACCCTCTTTAATTTTCGTCTAAAAGCTCTCAAAAATCGCCCAAGGCCAAGTGGGAAATGAGGGAAATGGGTTGCGTTCGAATTCTTAATAACTGAACACAAACCCTCAGATGTCGCATTTGCGACACCTGATTCGCAAATGCGACAAAAACTTCGGAATCGCGAACAAGGGCCTTCCCTGCCAAGGTCGTAAATGCGACAATGAGCTCGCAAATATGAACCCTGCTAAGGTCGCAAATGCGATCAAATTGTCGCAAATGCGAACTCTGCCTCAGGCCAGTTCCTTCGAAAATGCAAACCCTCACTCGCAAATGCGAACCATTTCTCGCATTTGCAAAACCTGTAACTTCTTCCATAATACCATAAAACATGGGGGTTCTCTAACTCCTCTCGCACATCCGAAATTCACCCGAGGCCCTAGGGACCTCAACCAAAAGTACCGACCCATCCTAAAACATCATTCGAACTTGCTCCAATCATCAAAATACCACAAACAACACCAAAACCATCAAATTACACCGGATTCAAGCTTAAGTTCTTCAAAAACTTCTAAAACATCCATTCGATCAAAACCCAACCAAATCACCTCCGAATGGCCTACACTTTTGCACACACATCCCAAATCACATAATGAAGCTATAGCAATTCTCGGAATTCCATTCCGACCCTCGTATCAAAATCTCACCTTTCAACCGAAATTTTCCAAAATACTCACTTCGCCAAGCCTAATTATACACGGAACCTCCAAAATCAATTTCGATCACGCCCCTAGGTCACAAATCATCCCCTGAAGCTAACCAAATCACCGAAAATCACATCCGAACCCTCTAATTCATAAGTCAACATCCGTTTGATTTTTCCAAGCCAAACCTTCCATAAAGAGACTAAGTATCTTATTTCATATCAAAACCTCGATCACATAAGATACAGATAATGAAGCATAAAAACAGCTGAAAATGGGAAAAATGAAGCGGTAACTCACGTGACGACGGGTCGGGTCGCACATTTGAATTATTCGGTTGGTATAATTTATCGGTTTTCTTTGTACACCCTAATTAAAAATATGGAGTGTGTTTTTCTTCGACTTATGTTTTTGTTACTTATTATGGACAATTAACATGTGTTTTGCACTAATAATAATGTCTATCCTCTTACTTCTACCCTAGCTTCAAACATTTATAAGCATTAAAACAAAATAAATTAAACGCTTTTCAAGCAAGGTAATAAACGTACTCACCCTTAACACAAAGAAACAAGTAAAATTTAGGATTAGAAATTTTTTTAAACATTAACTCTCTGCCCAAATAAGTTCTAATAGTAGTTCATTGTCCAAGGTTCTTCAAAAAGATTTATAAAAGTAGATTTTTATTAGAATTATATTATTAGCCGTCCTACAAAAAATAATGACTTTATATATATATATATATATATATATATATATATATATATATATATATATATATATATATATATATATATATATATATATATATATATATATATATATATATATATATATATATATATATATAAATTAGTTTGATCGACCAACTAATTTTGTATTTTATTCTTCTTTTAAACTCCTAATAATTTGTTTTCTAAAAAAACTCCTAATAATAAGAAGGTAGGAAAAAAGTATTCATGTATTAATTATATTTAATTATGTTTTATAGAATATATGAGTCCACCAAATTATATGGAGACCATGTTATCTATAGGTTTTCACTGGTAGTGCTAATGAAACAGTAAGTAAATGAAACAACAAACTTTTACGTGGAAAAATCTCTGCTCAAAGGGATAACAAATTACGACCTACACTTGTAGGATTTCAACTTTACTACGAGAAACTTTAGATTACAACCTTTACAATCTAGGAATGAAACTCTTAATCTCTCACTAACTTGTAATACATCTATTACAAGCCACTTTGCAATACACCTATTACAAAGACTCTAGTCACGACACAAACACTGAAAGTTTATGATTTACAAGAGGTTCCTAATTAAAGATTCTATATAAGAAAAGTAGGAATTACACTGAAGAACAATTACAGAATTATAATTCAACTAAGAACATACAAGATACTTGTTCTAGGAACTGGCCCGTAGTAGTGTTGTACTTTATTCTTGATGCACTATAGAATTGAATGTTTGACAGATGAACGGTTGAGGTGCTTGAATGAATTCTCAAGTGTTCAAGTGATGTTTTATTTTAATGTTCTTTGTTAATCCAACTTTGATGACATCACTTGAATGATGCAATCACTTGGTTGGTAAAAGGGGAGTGACTATTGTGTTGTGCTGCAATATTTGCGTGTACAGTACTGTGAGTACCTAATTTTTGCTCCACATGAAAATAACTCCTAAAAATAAACCAAAAATAATTTTTAAGGGATTTTAGAAGTTTTTCTTTATTTATTTGCATTTCATACATTTTTAGTACTTTAAAATCATAGAAAAAATCATAAAAAATGCCATGTTTTAATTTCATGTCATCTTTTGTCCATTTTGCATGTAGGAATTAATTTTATTAAGAAAAATTACAAAAAATAGTCATTTTTACATGTTTAGCTTTAAGTCTTTAGAAAGTAGTATTTTATTTAGTTTTAAGTTAGTTAGTTGGTTTGGTGGGTAAACAATTTTAGTTTTTACAAATTAGATTGATTTATGATTAATTTAGGATTTTATTAAATTTTGAAATCAAAGGAAAAGAAAAATGAAAAAAAAAATCTGATTTAGTCTTCCTACCCCAAAGTTAATTAGCCCAAATTAATGACCCAAATCTTTTCAAGCCTAAAATATTGAGCTCATACCATTTCCTCATTTAACCTAGAGGTGTCAACCGGGCCGGGTTGACCCGGGACCGGCACGGACCGGCCCGGTCAAACCCGGCCCAGACCGGACCGGTTTATAGCGGGGGGGGGGGGGGGGGCGGGCTGGGGTAGGGGGAGGAAAGGGGTTAGGACGTTAGGCGATTCCGTCCAATTGACCCGGACCGGACCGGCCCGGAAAGGAAAATTCCGGGCGAACCGGTCAACCCGGACCGGTCCCAACGGTAAAAATTTTTTTTTTTTTAAAAAAAAAAAATTTCTGAAAACATGGGGCCCACCAGTCCGTTGGCAACGGTCCAGCACCGTTGCCCAACGGGACTTTTTGCATTTTTGGCCAATTTTGAGTTTTTTTTTGTTTTTTTTAAATTACATTATTAACCCTTCTTAAAATCTATAAATACCCTCCCCTCTTCTTCATTTCCTCACTCAAAATTATCTATCTCTCTCTCAATTCTCAAATTAGCAAATATCAATCACTCTCTTCTCTTCAATTTTCAAGAATTCATATTCTACTTTCATAATTTTATTGTCTTTATTTTCCCGAATTTAATTTATCGTAATTTCTTATTTGGAAATCGGCATTCGAAGCTTGATTCTTGAAGTTCAAGTGTTCAACATTGAAATACTTGCTTGACGTTTGTTCGTGGTAACACCGGATTTGCGTAATCAAGTGCTCAATTTATTGTCGAATTCGGTGCACTCTCTCCAACTCTTTCTCTTATTTAATATTTTAATTGCATATTTGATTTTAGCTTATATATTAATTTTTCCAATATGTTGAATGCTGCTAAAAGAGCGTGTAGAAAAGTTACTGGTAGGAGTGGAAGTGGAAGTGGAAGTAGTAAAAAAAGTCCTATAGCTTCTGGTAGTAATAGTAATAATGAACCAATAACACATGTTTCTGAATCATCGCCTAATTTGCAAGATGTAAATATTGATTATGAACAATTACACCAAGATTTCGGAATAGAAGATAACGAAATTGGAATAGAAGATGAGATACCACCTACACCTACTAGTGGAAATGTTGGTAGTATTGGAGTTGGAGTTGCTAGTGCAACAAGGGGTAGAAGACCACCAGTCGCTCAAACTTCTAAATCTAATCGTAGAAAAAGAAGTCCTGTTTGGCAATTTTTTGATGAGATAGAAGATAGTGATAGAGTTAAGTGTAGACTTTGTAATGAAACGTTTAAACATTTGACCGGAGGTAATTTAGGGGGGACTGGCACACTTATTAGACATATGCAAAATTATCATCCTATAGAATGGGGAAATAATGGGGATGGAAGTGCAACAACACTTAACCCTACTACTGCAGGTCTCCTAAAATATGATAAAATGAGGGATCGAGAGGAATTAGCGAAAATGATTGCTTTGGGTTGTCTACCTTTTTCATTTGCTTCTTCCTCTTATCTTGTTACGTATATTCAAAGGATATACAATCCTATGTTTAAAGGTATCTCTAGAAGTACCTGTAGATCAGATATCTTTAGACTTCACAGCCAATATCAAACATACATACGTTATTTGTTTAGTCACCTTCCTTCTAGAGTATGTCTAACTTCTGATATTGGCCATGCTGTAAATGGAAATGATTATTTAACAATTACATGTCATTGGATAGATGACAATACTTGTATGCTAAAACGTATTATTGCTTTTAAATATGATGAAGATCAGAGTCATACTGCTGCATTTATTAGTAGTACAATTGTTGAAGTTGTCGAATTTTATAATCTAAACCAAAAAGTTTTGTGTATGTCTTTTGATAATGCTTCAAACAACAATGCTGCAGTTTCAATTTTAAAATTGAATTTACATCCACCTCTTGATGATATTTTTCATGTTAGATGTGCATGTCATGTTTACAATTTAATTGTTAAAAGTGGGCTCGATTTATTTTTACATGAGATTACTCTAGTTAGAAGAGCAGTTGGAGTAATTCAGGGAAATAATAGACAATCTAGAATAAGAGAATTTAAGAACAAGTGTATGCAATATAACCTTACACCTAAATTCATGCGCGACGAAGTAGTTACTAGATGGAATTATACGTATATATTTTTAAAATGTTGCTACAAATATAGATTTCCAATAACAGAAGTTGCTAATGCACATTGTACTGATCCTAGGCGTATGTTAACAACTGATACCTGGGAGGTCATTAGTGATGTGATTAAATTTTTACATAAATTTTATACTGCTACTGTTGTGTTTTCTGGGGCATATTACCCAACTATTACTTTGGCTTTCGTACATATAGCTGAAATTTCTTTGCTACTATATGAATTTAAGAAGAAAGATAGATATACGGATGCTGTTGCAAGTATGCAAGCAAAATTCAAAAAATATTTCTTTCCAATTCCTCCTGTTTACTTAATTGGTGCAGTTTTAAATCCTTCAATTAAAATGTCTGATTGTCAACAATTAATGAATGCTTTATACACTTATATGGAGATTGGGCCCACTGAAAGCCCAAATTTGTATGAATCTATGAACCAACTAAATGAACATTTACAATATCTATATACTTATTATGCAACTCAATGTGATAATGCTCGTGCTTCAACTGCTGCAAATCCCACTATGCAATGTAGCACTTCTAATGTAGTCGAAGATGATGATGAAGGCATTGATAGTTTTAATATTTTTTCAACTTTTTCTAACACTCAAAGTAGTAGCAGGAATATAGATGAACTTCAATTTTACTTGCAGAAGCAAAAGGAGCCTCGCACCAAGGAATTTTCACCGTTAGGCTGGTGGCATGAAAATTCAAAGCAATTTCCCGTTCTTTTCGCTATGGCGCGGGATGTCCTGAATGTCCCAATTTCCACTGTTGCATCCGAGAGTGCATTTAGCCAAGCAAGACAACAACTTGGAGACACACGGCACTCATTGGGAAGCAATGCTTTGGAAGTCTTAGTGTGTCTAAGAGATTGGATAAGATCTGAACGAAGAAATCAAGGAAAGGAAGATCTTGATAGCCCGGAAGACGACGAACTTGGAGATATATTAACGTACGGAAACCCATCCGAATTTAACTCTCCAGAAGAAGGTCATTCGGTTCATATTAATTTTGAAGAACTTTCTATTGCAATGCAAACCATTTGATGTAAATTGTAAACTAATTATGATACATTTTAGTTTTGAAAATTTGAATTTAAGAAATAAAGTAGCACTTGCAATAAGTGCAATTTTTTCCCCATCTTTTGTTGTGTTCATTCAATTATTACAAAGTATTAATATAACTTAATATTTATACTATTCGTAATTCCAAAAAAAAAAAAAAACCCGGCCCGGCCCGACCCGGATCAACCCAGCCCGTTAACAACCCACCTCTAATTGAACCCGGACCGGACCGACCCGGACCCGGACGGGTCAGAAAAATTGGACCCGGACCCGGTCCGGCCCACCCGTTGGTCACCCATAATTTAACCTAACCTAACTCATATCCCTATAAAATAACACTTTAACTCCTAAGTTAAAAAATATTATATTCCTAAGACTAAATCCGTTGTTTTCATGAAATGGACCCCATCAAATTTTAGTTTTCTTCTCCTTCACGTTCAAAGGGCCTTGAGCTTCATCTTCTTCATCCTCAAGCATCAGCCTCTCTTCACCCCAAAAATCACCCCCTAAACCTTTATTAAAACACAAAAAACGAGCTCAAACCCCTACCAAGATAAGCTCCCTAAAGCTCCCCAAAGCAGCCCCCAAAAACAGCCCAACAAACATGACAAAATCAAGCTAAAAATGTCATGAAATAGCAGCTAAAACTGCTGCCAGCTCTGGCTTAAAAACCCAGACTCTCTTGCCCATAAATCAGTCCAAAAATGCCTAAAAAAGCAACTAAAAATCAGCTGTAAAATCGGCTAAAAACAGCAACAAAAAAACCCCAAAAAACACTTCCTAACCAACTTTGAAAATCAGTGCAAATCTACCCAAAAATTATTGCTGAAATCTGTTCTGAAATACAGCGAAATCAGATACGCAGCTGCTAAGAACAACTCCATAAATCAGCCCTGAAATCCAGCTGAAAAAATCCCCAAAATCACGCCAAACCGTAGTGAAGATCAGCTGCAAATAATCCCAAATTAACTCCATCAAACCAGCAAAAAAGGAGCTCCAAAACCCATGTAAAACCTCCACTAAAATAGCCCTCTTTCCTCACGAGACAATAGCATTCATTTTCTTTCACATTGTTCCTGCTATTTATCGCTTAGATTTCGTTGATATGTGAATACTTTTTAAGATCTAATTATTTGCTTAGTGTTTGTTGATTTGGTATTCTGAGGCATGGTTTGAATTAACTACATGAATCTTAGAATCATGTTTCAATTTCGTTAAGTGCTTTGAAATTATACGAATAATCTGCCACAGTTTGGTTTCTAGCTATTGGTTGTGGTTTAAAGTTAACTCATTAAATTGTTGGGCCATATAGTTAAATGTCACTCAAACAAGTTTGTGCCGTTGTGTGTTGAGTTGCTTCGAGTATGTCTGCTTAAGGACTTACGCCTCTGTTTGCATCTAAGTTGATAGTCAAATATTTTGAAGCATATCTTCATGGTTTGAGTTAATTGCGACACTAGCCTTTAATGGTCTTGAAACAATACCATGTGTTGAATAATTGTAAAAGGGCTTTATACAAGTTTTTTTTTTTTGTTGGAATTTTGGGGCACATTAAAATGCTTACATGATGTTGCTTATGGATGAAAAGTTTCTAAGGGTGTTGTATCCCATTAGCATGCCTGTGATATCTCTGCATTCTGCTACTCTCCCTTCTTTCATGCTTGGTGCAGTATTGCTTGAAATATCATATTAAAGTGTTTGTACACTCAAGTGATAGAGTAAGGACTCTCTTTCAGTATTACACATTACGTATAACACAAATTAGAGTAAATATACGCGATTATATAGTTTCTTTCTCTGCGTTTGTTTGGCGTGATTGATCCATCTCTTTTTTGTGCATTCAATTAATAGATGGTTTATTTCCATACTTGAGCCTTTTGTTTTATAATTGATTAGCAACTGAACCTCATATTTTGGTTTTAAGCAATGAAGATTTTTTGTCGTTTGGATTTAGATAATTCACGCCCGGTTGGCCAAGAGCTAATAAAAATTCATAAGCTAGTTTCATCTTTCTATAAACAATCTATCTCTTTTTCTATATTAATGTTCATAACCATGGCCTTCAAAATAATCTTAAATTAGCTTTTAGGAAAATAAAAAATTGATAAACATTCGTAGTATTTAGGTGCGTAAATAAATCATCTTGACTATGGGTACGATTCTCATGGCATAGTCACGATACCTAATTTCCAAATTCGAGGGTGCAACTTTGAATATTAATAAAAATAAACATATTGTGAATTATGGGCAAATTTCATGTAGTGTTGTTTGCTGTATGTTCCAAAATAATTAAGTGCACGGCAATCGTAACTTGTTCAAGAAATAATTCCATAAATTCTAAAAGCGGTTTAAAATAAATAAAAGTGGTTATAAAGTTAAATTCACAATAGGTTAAAACGTGTAGTAAATCAGATAATAGGCCAATTATTAATAGTTTAAGCGACCGTGCTAGAGCCATGGAACCTGGGAATGCCTAACACCTTCTCCCGGGTTAACAGAATTCTTTATCTAGAATTTTTGATTTCGCAGACTTTTAAATAAAGTCAAAATTTCCTCTATTTGGGATTTAAACTAAACCAGTTACTTGGAACACCAATTAAACTATTCCAAGTAACGACTCTGAATTGAATAAATAATCACATTTCGAATAATGTCACTTTAATTAGAAAACCCCCTTATATTCCCTTGGGTGTGTAAAAATGAGGTGTGACAAGTGCAGGCAGTCACTTTCCAGCTGGAGATAGTTGACTTCATACTGCTGTCAAGGAAACACAAGGGGATCAGGTCCCTGTGTTGATTCTTTATCTTATGAAGTGATAGCAACTCACATTAGCTCGAGTCAATTAATTGAGTTACATACCAAGTGTGTGAGGTTCCTTATTTGGTTCTTTGACAGTAAGTTTTGTTAATTCATCAAAAGATAAAGCTAAGGTACCGAAAACCCATTAGTTTACCCCTTTTTGATGATGACAAACTTAGAAATCCACATTCAAAGCAAAATAAACCAGGTGAAATAACAAGAACTTCACAAGTTCCCCCTCACTTTATGCTTCCCCCTTAATCAGATCCTTGTTTTCAATTATGCAATTGTATTCCCCCTTTTGGCATTATTAAAAATATATAAGTAAGCAATCATCATAAAGAAGTCTAGTCTAGCTAACTTATGGCACATATGTGCACACAACATGATAGAAAAGAGAAGCAAAAGAACATAAGCATTTATAGCAAAAAGGAGAGTCTTTGTTAAGTTTTATAAAACATATGCCTTTGCCGCAAAGGCATATTTGGACTGTTAACAGGGGCAGTAGTGTAAGTGAACTCCATCAATACCACAAAAAAAACTACTACCACAAGTCATCACACCAAAAGATTTAAATTAGAAATTGGTCATTGAAGGATTAGCTTAAGGGACACTAGAGGAAATGGCTTGGAAGTGGCAGCAAGAGTGTTGAGAACGAATTACTCTGCAAGCAGTTTCTCCTTCAGGTTCTCAACATGTTGCGTGAGATCAACATTTTCTTTGGTCAGACGTGCAACCTCTGCATTTGAAGAACTGGAGAACCTTGGTGCCTCTTGAGCCTGGCTAAGCCGAGTCTCTAGAATGAATTCCTTGCCTTCAACTTCCTAATCTCCTAAATAGCATTTTTCTGGGTATTGATGAGCTATGGGATTGTTGAAGTACTTCCTACCCCTCCACCCTTTTCAACACATTCATATTCCTCTAGCGTAGTTTACGAGAATGTCTGCTTCTTGGTCCCCATATTGGGCTGTCCTAAGGGCACATCAAATAACTTAAAGACACGCGTGAGAATAAATCCATAGGGAAGACCATGATTCCCATCTTTGAAAGTTACCACATTTTGCATGTGCTCAATCATTATGTGTGGTAGATTAACAGATCGGAACCCATCCAGTGCTTTCTTCAAATACAAATCAGACTTGGATGTAATGGACCTCCTCTCAGCGTGGGGTAGAAGGACCTTATTTACCAACTCAAACAGGAGCTGATAAACAGGAAGCAGAGCTTTCTTATGCGCATGTTCCCCCCACTGGACTAATCCCTCCTTTACTATAGCATGCCTAAAATTTTATCCACGGACATCCTTAACAAAAGACATACCAGCAGCAGGAACCTTAAGTATGTCTCCGAGCAGAGCAGAGTCCAAAACAATGTCAACTCCATTGACCAATGCACATATATGGTAAGATTCAACCGTGAAGAGGTCAGCATAAAAACTTTGGATCTCATCTTCATAAACCTTGGGCACATCCACCTTTGAACAGATGTCCCCACTATTGAAATTCGACCATTCCAAGGATTTGCTTCATGCCCGTCATCTCAGATATTTTTGGGTCAAATGTGCGACCCCACAGAACCTTCTGGTACCTCAACCTTTCTTTACTGAACACACTTTCATGTTTCAGTTTATTCCCAAAACTAGGTTCCTTCACAATTTCGAACTTTCATTTTTCCAGACTTCACAATAGACTGACCCTTTCCACACGATTTTACTAGAAAATCATCTTCAGACAATGACTCTTCATCTACCGCTTTTTTCAACTTGTCATTACTTTTCATTGACTTTGTACTTGGCGTTCCAACACCCCCTTGAAGCATTTTCAGCAGATTGCTTTTTTTGCTGAGATCTCTTGACTAAGGAACTTGGTTCCTCTGCAGCTTCCTCGTCCACTTCCAGTGCCGGAATTTTCTTGTTACACACAACCTCTCTATTTTCACCAGCCTCTTTTTCTTCTTCTTGCTTCTCCTTTTACTCTTCTGCACGGCAGACTCAAGAGCCTCCTTTGTCTATAACCTAATAGTAAGCCACTTAGGATGGGGCTCAAGAGTGGCTACTGCCCTCCTTCTGGTTAATAAATGCATCTAGAGCAATGTTATCCTGATCTTCTTCATTACTGGACCTCAAATAGTAGGAGCCAAAACTTCTAAAGGCTCAACATCAAAGTGAGGAGAAGGAGCAAGGTCAAAACTAACATGGGACGAGGATCCTTGACCTGTTTCCTCAAGAGAGAGGTAAGGTCCTTCAAGAATGGTCCCAATAGTTTCATTTGGTGCGGGATTTTCAGAGAGCACAACACTTCCTTCTCCCACCAAGTCTCTTTCTCTTGAGACTCATGCATAGTAGAGCTGACCCTATACGCCATTTCTTTAGCAGATATGGTCAATATGTTTTTTGTGGCCTTTGTCTCTTGAGATTCCATGGATGCAACAAACTCCGAGACAAGTGTACTTGAAGATTGATCAACACTAACCTCAGAAACCTTTTCTGCATGTGGAGTCTCACTCTGTTCTCCATCTTTGTTTTCTTCTGTGAGAATCTCAAGCGACAGAGATGAGAGACTATCAAGTTTGGGGGTTTATCAATTCTCAACACTTAGAGCATGAGAAGGGTCTAAGGGAGTAGTGAGATAGACTGTGGGTGAAGGAGAATCAAGTTTAGGAGTATCATCTGCAATGGTGGTAAAAAGGTAATGGTGAGAGATGTTTCAATTGAAACAAAGGAGTCATGGGTTTGCTCTAGAGTTTTCTCGACTATGGTGGGGATTATCGATTTTTCTAGC
Source organism: Nicotiana benthamiana (assembly GCA_034376525.1). Lineage (NCBI taxonomy): Eukaryota > Viridiplantae > Streptophyta > Magnoliopsida > Solanales > Solanaceae > Nicotiana > Nicotiana benthamiana. The sequence continues at coordinate 17,555,444 of CM067341.1, read as the reverse complement.
CATAATAGAGAAGAAGTTTGAAAATTCTGGAAAGGGGCTGAAGAAAAAGAAAGAGAAAGTGAGAGTGAGTGAGTGAGAGAGATATGATCGTTCAGGGCGATGAGAGGGTTTAATGAGAGAAGAGGCAATTATAAAGGAGAGAGAAACCGATTCTGAATGACGGTAGTTTAGTGGGAAGATGTAACGTTTTGGAGGGAAGTGAAGGGATTTGAATGAAAAGACATGACATAATGGGTATGAAAAGTTTGATAACGTAACACTCAGTTTTTGTTTCCTTTTAAGGTATGGATGAATAAGCAAAAGACTACTAACTTGTGGTACAAACCAGGTTCTTGACTGGTCTTTCAAAAATTCTCAATCATTCTTTATCGCTCATACAAGGCTTCTGTAGCTTCTATAATCATCATGTATATCAACATGTAACAGTATTGAAATGACTTAGACTTGGCCGGAAAATACTTTGGCTAATTTTACCTGAACAAGTTTTTCATAGCCATATTGAAGGAATTAGGTTCTCAATTAGGCTTTATTAGCCCCAGTTCCAACCTGTTTCTCTCAAAGTGTTCTTTTCTTTGGGATTTGATGAAGATATCTGCAATTTGATCCTCAGTGCTGTAGAATTTCATATAGCTAAGCCCATTTTCCCCATTGTCTTTAAGAAAGTGATGTCTCACATCAATGTGCTTCGTTCTTTTATGCTGGACTGGATTTGTGGCCGTGTTGAGTGCACTTGTGTTATCACATAGAAGAGGAACACAAAACACTTCATAGTCTTCAAATTATTGTTTGATCCATAGGAGTTGAGCATAATATAAAGCCGCAACAACAGATTCTGCTTCAACTGTTGAAAGGGATACTAAATTCTACTTCCTTGTCCCCCATGAAATGAGACATGATCCTAGGAAGTGAGCCATTACAGACGTGTTTTCCTGTCTACAAGATAACCTGCATAGTCAGCATCAGCATACCCAATAAGATTAAAATTATCTTAAGATATCTCATAATTCTTTTGGCGGAATTCAGATGAGATTCCTTGGGATTTGACTGGAATCTTTTACATAGTCCCACACGGAAGACAATATATGGCCTGCTAGCAGTGAGATAGAGAAAAGATCCTATAATGACTCTATACATTGTTTGATTTACAGGAGACCCAGATTCATCCATTTCCAGTCGAGTTGCAGTAGCAATAAGAGTGTTAATCACCTTTTATGCTTCCATATCAAATCTCTTTAGAAGCTTTTGATATATTTCTGATGACTGATGAATGTACCCTTTGTGGACTACTTCATTTGAAGACCCAAGAAATTCAACTCACTCAACATGCTCATCTCAAACTCACTTTCAATGAATTTTATAATTTCCTCACATAGTGAATCAGTTGTTGCCCCAAAAATGATATCATCAATATATACCTGAAGGCTGAGCGGGTTCCTCCCTAGTTTCTTTAGGAACAAGGTGTTGTCATTTTTTTCTATTGTAATACCATTTTCTAAGAGAAACTTTGTCAATATTTCATACCAAGCTCGTTGATCCTGCTTCAACACATACAATGCCTTCTCCAATTTGAACACATATTCAGGATGTTCGTGACATTCAAAACCTGGAGGTTGCTTTACATACACTTGTTCCTCGGGGAATCCATTCAGAAATGCATTTTTGACATCCATTTGGAACATAGTGAATTCCATACCAAGAGGGCGAGGCTCCTAGCAATAGGGGGAAAGGGGAGATATATGATGCAAAGTCAATAAGGATTCTGATAGCTTATATATGAGCAACCGGAGCAAAAGCTTTATCATAATCAATTCCTTCCTCCTGATTTAGCCTTGGACCACTAGCCTTGCCTTATTCCTTATAGTTATTCCATGTTCATCAAGCTTATTCCCAAATACCCACCTGGTTCCTATGATGATTCGATCTGAGGGTCTAGGTGCCAGGAGCCATATGTTGTTCCTTTCGAACTGATGCAACTCATCTTGCATTGTTGTGATCCACTCTGCATCTTTTACGACTTCCTTAATATTTTTGGGTTCTACTTGGGAGAGGAATGCTGAGAAGGTAAGTGAATTTCTAGCTGTCGATCTGGCTTAGACTTCTGAATCCAGAGGAGTAACTATGCTATCAAGAGGATACAAGCTTTTGTGTTTCTAGTTGGGCACTTGGATTTCATTTGTAGAGGAGATGGGTAACCCTGACTGGTTCCCTTGTATTCTTATTTAAGCTACTTGTGGAGTACTTTGAACTGCATTAACCACTCTTTCTTCAACTTCAGTGGTTGTAATTTTGGTACCTGGTTCCTTTTTGGCTGATGAAGAAGAGACTGCATTGTCTTCACTTGACTTATCATGTATGCCTTTCCATTTTCCATATCAATGACTTCACCTGGAACCAACATATGCACTCTATCTTGGTCATCCATGTTGCTTTTCTCACAAGAGAGGTAGGACTTGTCAAAGATTACGTGTATACTTTCCCCAGCGCACTAAGTTCGCTTTTTGTAAATCTTGTAGGCTTTACTTTGAGAAGAATAGCCTAAAAAGATCCCTTCATCACTATTTGCATCAAATTTTCTAAGTTGATCCTTTCCATTGTTGAGAACATGACATTCGCACCCAAATATTCTTAACTGAGTCAACTTGGGCTTCCTTCCATTTAGCAACTCATAGGGAGTTTTGTTCAAGAGAGACCTGATCATGCACTTGTTCACCAAGTAGCAGGCAGTATTGACAGCTTCAGCCCAGAAGTTTTTAGCAATCCTACTATCAATAAGCATTGTTCTTGCCATTTGTTCAATAGTTATGTTCTTCCTTTCTACCACTTCATTTTGTTGTGGAGTTCTTGAGGCTGAGAAGTTATGGGTAATGCCATTCTCATTGCAAAATTCATCAAATTTAGCATTGTCAGATTCTGTTCCATGATCTAATCTAATACATGCTACTTTTATCTCCATCTTGACTTGAATTTTCTTCACAAAGGCTACAAAAATTTCAAAGGTCTCATCTTTTTGTTCTAAGAAATAGAGTCCAATTGAATATGGAATAATCATCAACTATCACAAAAATGTATCATTTTCCTCCCATGCTTTGCACTCTCATAGGACCACATAGATCCATTTGAAGGAAATCAAGTGGTTTTGAGGTACTGACATACTTCTTTAGCTTGAATGAGTATTTCACATGCTTCCCTTTAGTGCAAGCATCACAAACTTTGTGCTCTTTGAAGTTTGACTGGGGCAGACCACGAACCAAGTCCTTCTGAACTAGGTTATTTAGTAGAGAGAAGCTTGCATGCCCCAGTCTTCCGTGCCATAGTTCAGCATCATCATTATCTGCTTTCAAGTAACTCAAATCACCACTTTGTAGGGACTCAAAATCAGCAACATAGATATTCTTGTATCTTTTGGCAATAAGTACCATTTCACCAATTACTAGATTAATAATTGTGCATATCTTTGACAAGAACTCGACCTTGTTTCCTTTATCACATATTTAAGAAACACTCAAGAGACTATACTTAAGACCATTGCCATAGTACACATTCTCAATATATTAAGTGATTGATTTCCCAATCTTTCCAAACCCAAGATTGTGCCCCTTTTTCCATTGTCAAAGGATACACTCCCTCCTTGCAGGGCTTTTAGTGAAAGAAAGTCCATAGTGTTACCAGACATACGCTTTGGGCATCTACTGTCCATAAATCATTGTTGAAGGCTTCCTTTCACAGCACAAGGAAATCAAGGATTAGATTTAGGAACCCAAGCAAGTTTGGGTCCCTTGTAATAAGCAAGAGGATGAATAAGTGCTCTTTTAGTCAATGTGGGTAACATGCGTGTTTTATGTATGGAACATGGTCCTTTTTCAGCAGTTACCCTTTCATCAAAAACTTTGTTTTTTTGAAGAGATTGAACCCTGGCTTGGAAATTTTCTTTGAAATGCTCATTGTTCCCATAGTGGGTACACAACCAATTATCAGTTACAATAACATACTTTCTATGAGGGTTGTAAGAAGTTATTTCCCTTTGAAACCCTATTCCGTGCCCGATTCCACCATTTTTAACGTACATGGCAGTAATAGTATCCGATGACTTGGTCTACTTAAGAGACTTTTCAAGGTCATTTTTTTACTCTTTCCAAATCTTCTTGAAGTTGTCTAGTTTTCTCAACTTTAGCATATAAAGTGGTTTTTACAACCTTTAACTCGTTTTCTAGCGTGATATGTGCTTCACTAGCAACTCATTTTCCTTTATTAGAATTTACAGATCTACATTCCGCTTTGAGTTCCTCTATTGTTTCCTTCTAATATATAATCTCAACTAAGAGGTCATCGCTTTCTTGCTCTAAGGCATCAATTCTCTCCACTAACCCATTCTTTTCCTTACTGAAATTTTCAATGGTTTCTTTTAGGTCAACAACTACTACCATCAAAACACCTCTTTTATGTTCTACACTAGCAAATTTTCAGTTAGAACCACCTTTAAATTTTCAATATTACCTATGGTTTCCTTCAGATCAACCACACAGACTACCAGGTCATCCCTAGTTTGTTCAACATCTGCTAACTCTATGGTTAAGGCATCATTATCATCTACAAGACTATGATAGGCATCAATTAACACATTTGCTAATAACATGAGTTTCTTAGAAGAGTAGGATTTCAGATTTCTCAGAACCTCCCTAATGTTTACTTCATCACTGTCATCATCTTCATCATTGTCTAATTGAGCCATCAAAGTAAATATTGAATTATATTCATTTGCTTCACTTTCAACTGCCATCATAGAACTATCACCTGCATCAATTTCTTCTTCAGACTCACTGGAGGAATCTCCCCATGTTGCAAAAGCTTGTTTCACAATATTGTCAGCGACATTCTTTCTTTTGAAGCATTTGTCGGGAACCAGGTTCCTCTTGGCTGCGTTGTCAGAGTTGTACTTGAAATGTTCTTGCTTTAGAGGGCAATCCTTGATGAAATGCCTTGGCTTTCCACATTTATGACAAAGGTCATAATTCTTAGGTTTGCTGGAATTGCCTCTCTTTGGTATCCCTCCATTCCTTCTGACCATTTTCTGAAACCTTTTGGTTAAGTAAGCCATGTCACTGTCCTCCTCACTTGAGTCATTATTTTCAGCTTTGAGTACAAGGTTCTTTTCCTTCTTTGGTTTTCTTCTTTTACTTTCCTTCTTCTTCTTCTTCTTCTTCTTCTTCTTCTTCTTCATTTTGTAGGTTTTCAGATTTCTAACTAGCTCATTTATGGTCAGCTCCTGCAAATCCTTTGCTTCAGTAATGACATTCACTTTACTCTCCAATGAGCTGGGCAAGACACTGAGATTTTCCTCACGATATTGTTCTTGGGAATGATTTCACCAAGCGAGTGTAGCTCATTTATGATGGAAGTGAATCCTTTGTGCATGTATCGAATAGATTCATCGCCATTCATTCTGAAGAGATCATACTCAGTGGTGATCATGTCAATCTTAGATTGCTTTACTTGAGTGGTTCCCTCGTGTGCTATTTGCAAAGTTTCCCATATTTCCTTGGTGGATTGGTAGGATGAGATCCTGTTGTATTCATCAGGTCCTATGCCACACACCAAAATATTCTTGGCACAAAAGCTTTTCTCCACAGCTTTCCTATCTGCATCGTTGTATTTTCCCCAGTTTTTGGCATCGTCACTAGAGGGTATCTAACCTTTTTCGATGGGACATAAGGACCATCACAAATAAAATCCCACAACTCAGAATCTTTTGCCATGATAAAGTCATGCATTCTTGTCTTCCACTACCCAAAGTACTGCCCATTGAACCTGGGTGGTCTGTATGTAGACTAACCCTCTTTAAAATTTGGTGGAGCAGCCATGAGGATCCTTTATATGTGTTATCCTGATAGAAAGAACCCGGTTCGATACCAATTGATAGAATATATGAGTCCATCAAACTATATAGAGACCAGGTCCTCTATAGGTGTTCACTGATAGTGCTACTGAAACAGTTGATAAATGGAACATGGAACTTTTACATGGAAAAATTCATGCTCAAGAGGATAAAAAACTACGGCCTACACTGGTAGGATTTCAACTTCACTATGAGCAACTTTAGATTACAACCTATGAATCTATGAATTAAACTCTTAATTCCTCATTAACTTGTAATATACCTATTACAAGCCATTTTACAATACACCTGTTACAAAGACTTTAACTCATGACTAACTCTAGTTATATGTAACGACCCGAGCGGTGATTTTGCCTTTTAGAACTCCGTTCCCTTAAATAACACTTCCCGTGCTTGTTTTAACTAATTTTAATTGTAGGGATGGTTGGTTCGAGAGTTAGAAGAGTTTGAGCTAAATATGTCCATTTGTTTCTTTAAACTTCTCTTAAAAGATCAAGTTTGACTTTGGTCAACCTTATAGGAAAGCAGACCTGGATTCGTGGTTTAATGGTCCTGGAAGGTCCGTGGTAAAATATGGGACCTGGGGTTATACCCGGAATCGAATTCCGAGGTCCCTAGCCCGAGTAATGAATTTTTATTGAAAATTTTTAAATGGATATCCTAAGAGTTTAATAAAGAGGAAAAATGCTTGATCACATTGATATCGGGCCCGTATGTTAATTCTAGAGCCCGGTACAGATTTGGTATAATATTTTAATCTTATTAGTGAGATTTTGTGAGAAACGAGACTGAGTTGACGTGATTCGGACGTTCGGTTGAAAGGATAGGAAATTGGGATTTTTTGAGGAATTCATGCATTTTGGGGTTAGATCCATAGTTTTAGGTGTTAATTAGGCGATTTGATTGCTTGATCAAGTTTGAAAATTGTGTTAGGACTTGCGTAGGTGTTCGGAGTGGTGCCCCGAGGGCTCGGGTGAGATTCGGGCATGGTTGAAGGTATGAAAACACATAAGTTTTTGCTGGTATTTTTGTTGTTGCTACAAGTTTCACAATTGCGAGATGGCCATCACAATTGCGAGAAAGGCTTTGCATTTGCGATATTGGCTGGGCTGGACAGTGTACGCATTTTCGAACCATTACTTCGCATTTGTAAATCCAGCAGGTCCACATTTGCGACCCATGCATTGTATTTGTGATATTGGTCGGACTGGGCAGTGTTTGGAATTGCGAACCTTTTCCTCACATTTGCGACCCCAGTAGGATCCGCATTTGCAACCCATGCCTCGCATTTACGATCTAGGCAGACTAGGGCCCAGTTTGCATTTGTGAACCTTTTGTCGCAATTGCGACCTTGCATCTGCGAGTCTGGTATCGTAAATGCAACATCAGAGGACTGGTCAGGGCTTTTAAAAATGGGACTTAGAGCAATTATTTCATTTGTACTTTTCACTTGGGTAATTTGGGAGCTTCCAAAGAGGGGATTTCATTGTGAGGTAAGCAATTTCTATTCATTATTAGTTTAAATACATGTATATTAGGTAGATTAAATACCAAAACTAGGTAAAATCAAAGGGTTAGAGCTAGGCCTAGGCTTTTAATAAAACTAAGATTTAACCACAAAATTTGTTATGAAATGAACTATATATTATTGATCTTTAGGGTATAGAGAACGACTTTCTTCGAAAAATCTCTGAATCCGAGCACGTGGGCCCAGGGTTGGAATTTAGGAAGCTTGTGGAAAAGGTTGGGAAATCACTTAAAGAGTTAGAATTCAACCTTGTAAGCCTTTATTGACTTTATTTATCTAGTTTGTGATCTTCGGCTCAAAATTGACGTCTTGTTGCTCTTGATATTGAAAGTGCACTTTGGAGTGAGGTGAGTCTCCTTTCTAATCTTATACGAGGGAAATGTCCCCATAGGATCAATAATTGAGTAATCGTTGCTAAATGCGGGGGCTACGCAAGTGCTAGGTGACGAGAGTCCGTGTGTAGCTACTACTATGTTAATTGTCCAGGTAGTTTAGGACCCACATCATGCTTATTTTATATAAATCTCTATATTATCTTGTTAATATGATCATCCTAGGGTATGCTAGAGACTTAATAAGGGGATAAGAATGTACTTGTATAATTGTTGAAGTCTTGCTTGGACTTAATGACTATCGATGTGCCTTGTGTGTATAATTGGTATTTCTTAATATTTTTTGATTGGGCCGAACGCCTCAATATGAATAGATGCATCTATAGTCGCACCATCGACTCTCGGCAAGTGCATAGTTGATTTCTGTTAGATTGGACCGTCGCCTCGGCATATTTGTGCATGCTATTGTTGCTCGCCTGAGAGTTTCTTTTTTTTATATATACTGATATCACCTTTCATGGTTTGACATAAATTGATAAATATAGCAAAATTTAATGGTTAGCTGGAGATATAGTGGAGAGTAGGACCTTGATGTCTTGTTACACACTGTTGGTTGCTAGTGATTCTTCATGGTTTGTATGATTACCCCGATATATTATTCGAAACTAGTGAGTGTCAAGTCGTCCTCTCATCTCTACTTCTTCGAGCTTACACGGGATACTCACTGGGTACATACTGTTTATGTACTCATACTATGCTTCTGTACTTAAATGTATAGGTTCTGTGGCAGGTGGATCTAGTTGTCATTCCGATGCGCACCCGTGAGCGGACTTGGGACTTCTACGGTGAACTGCTTTTCCTATATGCCGACCTGCAACCGAAGAAGTCTTTCCTTTGTACTTTTATTTTCTGTCTATCCTGACTGAGACAGTAGGATAGTGTGATATCTTTTTGTGTATATTCTACTAGCTGCCCGTAGCTTGTGACACCAGGTTCTGGCACACACATTAGTAGACTTATTTTTTTGGGTTGTATTATTACGCCATTTACATTATCTATCACTTTTGGTTTTGAATTCAAATTGGAGTACTTATTTCACTTAAACTCTGATAAAAAGAAAATCAACATAAAAGATTTAGAGCTGTTTCTGCGGTGGCTTGCCTGACAAAGGTGTCAGGTGCCTTCACGACCTATTATGGGATTGGATCATGACATCACGACACAAACACTGAAGGTTATGGTTTACAAATGGTCCCTAATTAAAGCTTCTAGATTAGAAAAGTAGAAATTATAATGAAGAATAATTACAAAGTTACAACTTAACTAAGGACATACAAGATACTTGATGTAGGCACTGGTACATAGTAGTGTTCTACTTTGTTTTTGATGCATCTGAGAATTAAATGCTTGAGAGATGAACAGTTGAGGTGTTTTAATGATTCTCAAGTGTTCAAGTAATATTTTTGTCGTAATTCTCTTTGTTAATACAACTTGGATAACATCACGTGAATGATTTAATCACTTGGTTGATCAAGGAGGAGTGACTATTATAGTGTGTTGCACTGTTTGTATGTACAGTGTAGGCAGTCATTTTCCAGCTGTAGACAGTTGACTTCGTACTGATATTAGGGAAACACAAGAGGATCAGGTCCCTATGTTAATTCTTTATCTTCTGAAGTCATAGCAACTCACATTAGTTCGAGTTAGTTGATTGAGTTCTGTACCAAATGTGTCAGGTTCCTTATCTGGTTCTTTAACATTACTATATGAGGAAAGGCCCGTATATGAGCCCAACATTGTAGTCTTAAAATTATTGTTTGTCAGGACCCAGTTAATATTTTGATAAATAAATCGATCTTTGTTATATTCATTTAATCATGGTTAGAGAATAATATTAGGATCTCAATTTAAAATTAATTTATTTTAATAATTTACATAAAATTAAACTATATATTAAAATATGTTTCAGTTTCTCCTATTAACATAAAAAGACTATATGCCATAATACTCATTTTTAATATTCATGTCAAACATAAACATCAAATTGCAAATTTGATGTCAATAGTATTATTTTTCACTGTATTTGAATATTTTACAAGAGAATATATTAGATGTATAAGTGTCATCTATATTAATAAATTTTTTAGAGTAAGAAACTTACCGAATTATTCTTGAATACATTCTAATTGGTTTCGCAAGAGTTCCAACAATAGGAACAATCAACTACTCGATAAAAAACTTACTACAATAATACTTCATGTCTTGTACTATGCAACAAAATTAAGAAAATCTTTTAGTACAGTAAATAAAGAGAACTTCCAAGGAGACTTGCATTCCTAAAGAGGCAATTTACTACTTCAAATAAAGAGAACCGAATGTACTAAATAAATATTAACATGATATAAATTGTAGTACTTCAATATAGTAGTTCATTATACTTATTACAACTCGTTTAAATGAAGTTAACTGGTGATAAAATAATAAACATTTGTTAGAAGTCTATATAAATTATAGGTATTTAATTTTTTTCTTAATTAAAAAGATAAGAGAAATAATTTTATTTTTCTGTAGATTTATCATATGTTAATTTTCATAATAAAACAATATAAAATTATAACAAATAATGTCTTAAGAAAATTTATTGACAATTTAAAACATGAAAGAAAAGTTCATGTATATTGAATTTTCACATCAATTAAGCATATATGTAAGATATATGGATTTATATCTAGATATATGGACTTATATCTACATACATATGAACAATATATGGATAAATTATATGTTATGTGCTATCTTTTGGTTTGGCCTAATTATGTGGTCTTATGGACATAAGGTTAAGGGGGCCAATGTATTGTCATATAAAGTGTAGGACTAATGTGTAGATACCCAAAAGGGTAACCTTAGTTGATGATGTGCTAACTAAGGTTACATATATGTAACCATGGTTACATGCTTGTGACTCTTGAGTTATGTAACTCTTGTGACTCTTGGGTTATGTAACTCATTTGTTATTAAGTGGGGGTTATGGTTCCCACATTAGTGCAAGACAAGCTCTTCTTCCTCCCATTGAATTAAGAGTACACAATCCATTGTTGTCTTGCAAATAGTGTGGAAAATCATACACCAAATTTGATTATTGTCATAACCTTACTATTGTGAACAATTCATATATATTGTTTTGAGTCTTGTGAGGCATTTGTGGTGATATACAACTTCAAGAATCTTGAAGGAAGGATCAAGGAATTCAGAAGAACATAAGGACAATCTTTAAAGGAGGTTCATCAAATTCGACATATGGATTCAGGTTAGCTTCCGCTCATGTAGTTTATGTATCCGAATTATTCGAAATGAAGGTTCTTATGTTTAGTAGGAATCACAATTTCTAACAATTGGTATCAGAGCCACCCTTCATTTTTGGATAATTTGGATGTTCATAAGATTCATGTTATGTTAGGATTCATGTTTTTAAGTTTTATAAGAATTTTGTTTATGAAATTCTACCATGAAATAACATGATAGCATGAACTTAAGAATGTTATGTTATGATTCAGTTTGATGTTTTAATATCATGTTAAAACGTTCTATATAGCATGATTTAGTTGGTAAATAACATGTTTTCATGTTTAAAGATTCATGTTGAAAATCATGTGTTGTTCTGGAAAATTTTTTGGTCACTGCCTCAAGACAATCGATTGTTAAAACCAGACAATCGATTGTTCTGGTCAGGACAATCGATTGTTGCCCTACACAATCGATTGTCTTTGACGTTTAAAATTCTGGCAGTTTTTTGGAATACCAGGACAATCGATTGTTAAAACCAGACAATCGATTGTTATGGTCCAGTGAGTTGAAACGTTTTAAATTATACCATACAATCGATTGTCTGGTTTTGACAATCGATTGTCATGGTCCAGTAACAAAAAAAAGAATTTCCACAACAATCGATTGTCTGGTTTTGACAATCGATTGTCATGGTCCAGCAACTTAAAATTTTTTCATAAAACCACAACAATCGATTGTCTGGTTTTGACAATCGATTGTCATGGTCCAGTAACTTAAATTTTTTTTATAAAAACCAAAACAATCGATTGTCTGGTTTTGACAATTGATTGTGTTGGTCCAGTAGATGAAATTTTTTTTAAAGCCAAAGATAATCGATTGTCTATTGTTTACAATCGATTGTTTTTGTCCAGTAAGGTTAAAACGTTTCAACTCTCTTAAGTTTCAGTGAATGTTAATTGTTTTAAAGTCCATCAATTCTTATAATATAGAATTGTCCTATCTTGTAAACAACGATTAACATTCAAGTGTTACATATCAAAATATGCAACACATTAAGTCGAGATTCATAAAATGGCTTAAGGACCTAAAGTTTATAGCATCAAATATTTTAGTTATTCAATTGAAGCATTATGTTGCCAAAGTAACCTCTATTGTGTAGATTGATTAATTTTAAAATATAAGATGACTGTGGATGTTAGTCTTCCATGCGTTTAACACCGGCCCAAAGGAAGGTGTTATTTGGCAGGAATTCGAACATGCTTGTGGTGGTAAATATGAGACGATTATTTGGTTTTCCATGTGAATATTAAATCGGCCCAAAGGAAGGTTTAATATTTGACAGGAGTTTATTGTCTATGTTTGATCATTACACCAAGAGTACCACTTACAAGTTGTTTTTCTGTCCAAAGACTAAATTCAATGTTGTGCTAGGTATCTTGTAATGGGAAATGCCTAATTTTGAATCTATAAAGTTAAAGTTCAAGTTTTGTAAGCATGTATTTAGTAATCCTTTTGTTCTATCTTCAGTAAATTCTTCTGCTTCTACGATCTCTGCCAATATCAATAGCATCCCTGTGCTTAACGGCACAAATTTTAAGGAATGGAAAGAGAATGTAATGATCGTTCTCGGTTGCATGGATCTTGACTTAGCACTTCGGACCGAGCAACCTACTCCTCTTGAGGATACATCCTCTCCTGATGAAAGGAGGGTGATGGAGAAGTGGGAACGCTCGAATCGCATGAGTCTAATGATCATGAAGCATGCAATTCCAGAATCATTCAGGGGCACTATGAATGATGAATATAATGCCAAAGTTTTCCTTGAAAACCTTGAAAAGCGTTTTATGCAAAACGAAAAAACGGAGACAAGTACACTATTGAATAAACTTGTTTCCATGAGGTATAAGGGCAAGGGAAACATTAGGGAGTACATTATGGAAATGTCTCATCTTGCTTCGAAACTTAAGTTACTCAAGCTGGATTTACCTGAGGAACTGCTTGTGTACCTTGTTTTGATATCTCTTCCTGCACACTTTAATCAGTTTAAGGTCAGTTATAACTTCCTGAAGGAGAAATGGACTCTCAATGAGCTCATTTCACAGTGTGTGCAAGAAGAGGAAAGGATTAAGCAAGATAAGACTGAAAGTGCTCATTTGGCATCCTCTTCTAAGGAAACTAAGAAGAGGAAGGGTAAGGAAGTTGCGGTTGCAAAGCCCAAGATTAAGCAACATAAGGAATCTAAGGTTGAAATCACTGAATTAGGTTGCTTTCTCTGTAAGGGGACTGATCATGTGAAGAAAGATTGTACCAAGTACCATGCCTGGCGTGCGAAAAAGGGTACATTTCTTTCTCTTGTTTGTTCTGAAGTTAATTTATTTTCGGTACCTAAGGATACTTGGTGGGTAGATTCTGCTGCTACTACTCACATAAGTATATCAATGCAGGGTTGCCTGAAATGCCGAAAATCAAATGATGGTGAAAGATACATCTATGTGGGTGACGGCAAGAAGGTGCCAGTTGAAGCTATTGGCAAATTTAGGCTGTTGTTTAAAACTGGTTTTCATTTAGATTTGGATGAGACTTTTATTGTACCGTCTTTTAGACGGAACTTAATTTCAGTTCCCCAATTGGACATATCTGGTTATAAATGTACATTTGGGGATAATAATGTTAGTCTTTTTCAGTGTTCAAATTTTATTGGTACTGGTGTTTTATCAACATTTGATAGCTTATATTTGGTTGATACAATAACTTCAAATAAAGAAACTTTGCATATAAGTTTAAGTGGTACTAAAAGGAAATTAACTAATGAGAATTCTATTTCACTCTGGCATAAACGTTTGGGTCACATATCCATTCAAAGAATTCAGAAACTCGTGTCAGATGGAATTCTTGATTCTCTTGATTCCTCAAATTCGGAAATTTGTATTGAGTATCAAGGGAAAACAAACAAACAAGACTAGATTAGGTGCTAAGAGAGCTTCGGACGTCTTAGAATTGATACATACGGATATTTGTGGGCCATTTCCTACTCCTTGTCGGAATGGTCAACAATACTTTATCACATTCATAGACGATTACTCTCGTTATGGGTACCTATATCTTATTCATGAAAAGTCCCAATCCATATTAAATAACTGCAACTTATATTCTTAAAAGAGTTCCAACTAAAGCTACAATCAAAACCCCATATGAACTTTGGACTGGGCATAAACCAATATTCGGCATTTACACATTTGGGGTTGTCCAGCTGAGGCAAGGCCATATAGGCCGAACGAAAAGAAACTGGATGCTAAGACGGTTAGTAGCTATTTTGTTGGATACTCTGAAAAATCCAGGGGTTTTAAGTTTTATGATCCCACATCACGAACTATTTTTGAGACGGGTAATGCTAGGTTCTTTGAGGATATTGAGTTTGGGGGGTGGGGAGATAAAGTTGAAGAGATTTTGTCTTTAAGGAAGAACATGTGTCTTTCCCTACCCTAAAATTGTTGATCTTGGTCTTCCTGACTGGGATCACACAACTCCGGTTCAAGACAATCTCGAAAATCTTCCCCATCAGGACCCTGATATAACTAATGAAAATCAAACTCAACAACCTCAAGAAACTGAAATGCCATTAAGGAGATCCACTAGAGAGAGGAGAAATGCAATTTTGGATATTATGTTGTATTTCTCCAAGAACAAGAAAGTGATACTGGACTTGAGGAAGATGATCCAATCAACTTCCGTCAAGTCATTAGGTGTTTTAACTCTCAAAAGTGGATTGATGCCATGAATGATAAGATGAAGTCTATGAGCGATAATGACGTTTGGGAGCTTGTTACGTTGCCCGAAGGTATTAAACCGATTGGTTGTAAATGGATTTTTAAAACCAAGAGGGATTCAGGGGGCAATGTTATTAAGTAAAAAGCTCGTCTTGTCGCAAAAGGCTACGCTCAGAAGGAAGGCATTGATAATAAAGAGACTTTCTCTCCAGTTTCATCGAAAGACTCTTTCAGGACTATAATGGCATTAGTAGCACATTTTGATCTTGAGCTTCATCAAATGGATGTTAAGACATTTTTTCTCAATGGTGACATTGAGGAAACAATTTATATGGTGCAGCCTGAAAACTTTGTTTCGGATGAATCAGAGAAAGGGTTTGCAAATTAAAGAAATCCATCTATGGGCTCAAGCAAGCTTCTCGTCAATGGTATTATAAGTTTCATGCAGTCATTACATCTTTTGGTTTTGAACTGAATATCGCTGATGATTGTATATACCATAAGTTCAGTGGGAGTAAGTATATTTTTCTGGTTTTATATGTCGATGACATACTGCTTGCCTGTAACGATATAGCATTATTACTTGAAACTAAGAAATTTCTTTCAAAGAAATTTGAAATGAAAGATCTTGGTGAAGCTTCTTTTGTATTAGGAATTCAGATAATACGAGATCGCTCAAAAGGCGTTCTCGGTCTGTCACAAAAGGGCTATATCGATAAGGTTCTGAAAAGATTTGGCATACAGGATTGTAAACCAGGCAACACCCCTATTGCTAAGGGAGACAAATTTAGTCTCAAACAGTGCCCAAATAATACTTATGAAATTTCGGAAATGCAGAAGACGCCTTATGCTTCGGCTGTAGGTAGTCTGATGTATGCTCAGGTTTGTACAAGACCTGATATAGCATACATTGTTGGGATGTTAGGCAGATATCTAAGAAATCCGAGTATGGACCATTGGTAGGCAGCCAAAAGGGTCATGAGGTACATACATAGAACAAAGGATTACATGCTTACATATTGGAGTTCGGACCAGCTTGAGATCATCGGGTATACCGACTCCGGTTTTGCCACTTAGTCTAATAACAACAACAGTAATTTGACGAAAGCAAAACATAAGGACGTCAAATTTCGGGTTGTTAAAGAAAGAGTACACAATGGACAATTGTGCATTGAGTACATAAGTACAAACTCCATGCTTGCGGATCCGATCACTAAGGGATTGACACCAAAAGTATTTCATGAGCATATTGCTTGTATGAGTGTCAAATCAGATAAGGATTATGTATTTTAGTGGGAGTTTGTAT
This sequence comes from Nicotiana benthamiana, assembly GCA_034376525.1. Lineage (NCBI taxonomy): Eukaryota > Viridiplantae > Streptophyta > Magnoliopsida > Solanales > Solanaceae > Nicotiana > Nicotiana benthamiana. Next base: position 17,539,333 of record CM067341.1, on the reverse strand, counting down.
TGCACATTTATGTATTGTTCATTATATTCAGTAATTCAGTTATATCTGCGCAGATATTCAGTTTTAAAGTTTTTGTACTCTTACAGTTTATGTTTGATCTCAATAAAGAGAACCAGTTGGAAATAGACATTTTATTGACCACACTTTATGTTATTTCCATGCTACATACCTACACTTGATCCATGTCGTTGGTTATATTGATATACGTGATCTATGATTGGTTCTAGTTACGAATGAGTAACGACGAGCTCTTTGGTCCTATGTTGGTATGATTGATGGACCGGATTGTTCATGACAATTTTATTGTGATAGCAATTTTGAGCTCCTAAGGTTATTTTGTAACATATAATACTAAGGTTTGTACATATGTATGTGTATCTCGTCCAAGTGGGAGATTGTAAGATATATGGATTTATATCTAGATATATGGACTTATATCTACATACATATGAACAATATATGGATAAATTATATGTTATGTGCTATCTTTTGGTTTGGCCTAATTATGTGGTCTTATGGACATAAGGTTAAGGGGGTCAATGTATTGTCATATAAAGTGTAGGACTAATGTGTAGATACCCAAAAGGGTAACCTTAGTTGATGATGGGCTAACTAAGGTTACATATATGTAACCATGGTTACATGCTTGTGACTCTTGAGTTATGTAACTCTTGTGACTCTTGGGTTATGTAACTCATTTGTTATTAAGTGGGGGTTATGGTTCCCACATTAGTGCAAGACAAGCTCTTCTTCCTCCCATTGAATTAAGAGTACACAATCCATTGTTGTCTTGCAAATAGTGTGGAAATCATACACCAAATTTGATTATTGTCATAACCTTACTATTGTGAACAATTCATATATATTGTTTTGAGTCTTGTGATGCATTTGTGGTGGTATACAACTTCAAGAATCTTGAAGGAAGGATCAAGAAATTCACAAGAACATAAGGACAATCTTTAAAGGAGGTTCATCAAATTCGACATATGGATTCAGGTTAGCTTCCGCTCATGTAGTTTATGTATCCGAATTATTCGAAATGAAGGTTCTTATGTTTAGTAGGAATCACAATTTCTAACATATAAGAGATAGTCTTCTAGTCCTATGAACAAAACTCATCACTTAAATTAACATTTGATAATAAACTATACGTTTTAAAATTACTTTTGAATATGAAGTTTTTTTAGTTTGAAATTACCTACAAATAGTATGGACAGATGAATACTTTTAGTTTTAAATTTAAATTGCTTTAAAATACTATAGATAAATATGAAAATCTTGTAAATATTACCAATATTTATTTTTTAAAATTACCTTTACTTTTTTGTAGAAACCTCTAGTTGACTAAACAAAATTTAATTAATTTACTAAATAAGAGAAAGAACGTTCCAAATGAGTATTTTCATGTAGTATCTCTGGAAAAGTAATCTAATTAATACGTAGTATATTTAAAGAAGTGTTGTGGTTTGGAAAATATGGGGTCCACGTGTATCAATCACACTTTTCGTTTAAGAAATACAAACAATGTAGAAATTTTTCTAAAGATATATATGTCCTTGATCGACCATCTTTCCTTTTTTATATAATAAAAATATAATTATAAATATAAATAAAAAAATATTTGTTAGATTATCAAAATGTAAAGCTAAGGTAACATAAACCCATCAATGTTTTTACTACCTCTTAGTATATTTCTACAATTAATAAATAAAAAAGTTAGAAGAAGGAGAAGAAGAAAGTAAAGATTGCGGCAACAAACACACGGTCAGAACTAATTAACTATACTAATCATATATATATATATATATATATATATATATATATATATATATATAATAAAAGCATGAATACAATATCGGTTTATAAAAATGATCTTATAATATTAAGTATAATAACTCATAATAAAAGGACATAATCGAAATTTTAAATATTAATAATTCTGTTAGTTTTAGAACATAATACTACACGTTAGGAATCCTAATATCTTTAGAAAACTTATTAGTATAATTATTTTTGAATTGTCTAATTCATATAAAATTGAATAAGTAAATATCTACCTATTCTTTACTTTGTGGTCTTCGAAAACATGTCATATAGCATAAAAAAACAAATGGGAATCTCTGGATTAAAATTTGCACAAATATTTCTTGAAATCTAAAAGGAATATTTCAACAGAGTAATTAGTACATAATTGAACCGAAAGATGTTTAAGATGATTTTAATGAAATAAAATTGACAGTTGATACCCACTAACTGACTAAATACAAATTATACTTATATCATAATATTCATTGATAATTATAGCTATCTTTCTCAAACACTTCACTCATGGTTAAGTATCTTTCCTGGCTCAATTTCTCTACGAGCGTTATTTATTTTAACATAATAAAAAATAAAGTTTCAATACTAAAATTAATATTCCATAATATCACTAATGTAATCTATCAAACGAAGATGAAATAAGAAATTTAGAATAAACATCATAAAGTAATAAAGTAAGAAAACTGACGTAAGTAATTTAGAATAAACATCATAAAGTAATAAAGTAAAAAAACTGACGGAAATAGGAAAACTCAATCTTTTCAAATATATATCTCATCTTTTATGATCGCTTTAAATTTTTATTACTAAGAAACGCAAGAAACAAAAACAAAAGTTGAATTATATGCTATGCAAAATAAGCTTAATTTCCGATTATGAGAGTTACTCATAAAAAAATTAAAAAGAAATTCCACTAGTGTTACGATTATAATTTTTGAATAGTTTTAAAGCTTTCCCTCTAGGTTTCATTTTATGACACCGAATTGTTTTATTATAAAAGTATGAATACAATGTCGATTTATAAAAATAACCTTATAAATTAAGCATAAGAACTTATAAAAAAAGGAACTCTATATATAAACCTTATAATCTTATTAGTTTTAGGACATAATACTACACGTTAGGAATCCTACATGATTACCTTTAGGAATCCTATTAGTATAATTACTTTTTGACTGTTTAATTCATTAAAAAGATGTACAAGTAAATATTCTCAGCCATGTAATCTTATTACTTTTAGGATATACCTCTTAACAATTTCTATTACTAATTTAATTTGAAAACGTATTATAATGTCTTATTACTAATTTATTTTGAGAATGTATTATATTGTTCAAATCCATTTAGAAAAAGGATAGTGTATATTATTATAAAAGTATAAATACAATATTAATATACCTAGATAGCCCTAAAATATTAAACGGAAGAATTCATCTGGGAAGGACATAACTGTAATTACCTATTTTTTGGACTACAATTCATTCTATGCTAATTTTTAATATTTAAGATTTTAAAATTAATAAAATTTTGTCTATTAAATTCTTATTAAAAATATATAGGAAGATTTAAGAAAATCAATTTCATAATAATCTTCCGTATTGGCAATACATTTCCACTTCATAATGTCCAATACCAAAATAAAATAAAAGTAATATAAATAGTCTGCATTAAAGAGTTGAAATTGAGAGAAGGAATCCTACGATATTTTGATATTATATTTGAACTATTTTTCTACTCAAATAATATTTATTATCAATTTTTTGTGTAATATTAAAAAAATACTCATTTATTAAACAACAACTAAGAAAATATTAAAAAATATAAATGTATGAGAAAGAGAAAAAAATCTATTGTAAGAGTCACTACCACAAATAATTTTACATGCAAAAAGATCCAAAAGTAAAATGTCATATCACTCTTTTACTCTTTGAAAATAAAATTTTGGTAGTTAAAAAGATAATTAAGATTAAATATTCAAAATAAGAGATGAACTAAAATAAGATCCACATAGAACAAATTATTTTATGTTAAAATCAAATAATTAAATTTATAATATAGTAAAATTCTTTCTTATTCAAGTTAAAAAAAACTTAAGATACATAATCTATTCACAAAAGAGCATGAGAGCACAAAGTAAAAGGTTAGTGTATTCTTAAGAATCAAAATGTTATACAAGTGTACGAGGAAGCACAATCAAAGCTAAATCCTAAACAAGAACAAACCCTCAAGCTATATTATAAAGAGTCAACTTTGCTATAACATGATTATTCTTTGTAGATGCCTAATGTAGAATCTAAGTAGTTGTAGCAATCCGATCGGTCGTTTTGAGCTCTAACACGTCACTCAGCAGTCTGAGGCCATGAGTAGCTTCATTTCAGGTGTTATGACTTGTACACGTGGTCGGAATTGGATTTCGAGAAGTTCGGAGTTGATTTGGAAAGAGAATTCTCATTTCAGAAGCTTAAAGTTGAAATAATTACCTAATATTGAATTTTTAAGAAAACGAGATTGGGATCCGGATTTGAAGGTTCCAGCAGGTTCGTATGAAGATTTTGAACTTGGGTATATGCCCGGATTAGCGCCTATTGTAAAAGTTAGCATTTTGGAAGAAATTTCATAAGTTTGGCTTAAAGTGCATTTTGGTATTATCAATGTTCGTTTGGGATTCGAGTCTGTGGGTAGCTCCGTAGGGTGATTCTGGAGTTGGGAGCGCGACCGGAAGTGAATTCGGAGGCTTGTAGGTCATTTTGGGGTCATTTGGCTAAAGATAGAAATTTGAAGGTTTTTGAGAAGTTTGACCGGGAGTGAACTTTTTGATATCGGGGTCAGAATCTGATTACGAAAGTGGCAGTAGGTCCGATACGTCAAATATGACTTGTCTGCAAAATTTGAAGTCAATTGAACGTGATTTGATAGGTTTAAATATCGAAAATAGATGTTTGAAATTTTAAAGTTCATTAAGCTTGAACCGGAGTGAGATTCATTGTTTTGGCATTGTTTAATATGATTTGAGGCTTCAAGCAGGTCACTGTTATGTTACGGGACTGAGGTGCGTGATTGGAAGGGGTCCCAGGGCCTCGGGTGTGTTTCGGGTTGTATTGCGCTCTTATTTGATGTTTTAACGCCGTTTTCTTTGGGAATAAAGGGGTACCACATTAAGAAAATGGGATCTAAATTCAGTTTGTATTGAATCATTATATATGTATCGTAATTATGGAGCTATAACAAAAAGATCATCGAATTTGGACATCGTGTGAGGAAGTTATGCTCATTTCTGTGTCGGAAAAAACTGTTGCTTCTGATATAGTCGCAATTACGAACATATCCATCGCAATTGCAATGACTAGTTCGCAATCGAGAACGTTTTGTCCCAAATGCGACCTTTTCCAGCCTTTCTTTGTTCGCAATTGCGAAGGCCTTCTTTGCTTTTGCGAGGGTTCGCAGTCGCAAATGCGACATCTACAGCTTGATTTTTTGCCGTGTAACTCGCGTCTAGGTCCGAGAGGTTGCAATTGTTAGAGTGGATTTTCGTATCAAATCATTAGTTAAGTTCCTCTATCTAATTTTCAATTATATTTTGTGATTATACCTTAGATTTAACATCAACATTCATGAGAATCTAAAGGAAAATTTGGTGTTGTAAAGAAAAACCTAGAAAGTGAGATTTTGGGATTTTGACCACGATTTTGGGCACAGAATTGAGAATAAATTATATATTTAAGTTCGTAAGGTTATGGGTAAACTTTATCTTCGGAAATTTCAGATTCCGGGCACGGGGGCTTGAGGGCGTTTTTGTCAACTTTTCGATCGGGGTTAGAAATTGTTATAATTTGGATTATAATGAGTGCCTTAGCATATATTAATGCGTTTACGTAATTATTGGCTAGTTTTGGAGTGTTGTGCATCGATTCGAGTCTTCAGAAGCGTGTTGAATGCCGGTTATGGTTCTTCGGAGCAAGGTGACTCTCCTTTCTAACCTTGTATGAGGGAAATGTTTGCATAGGTGAATTAATTGGTTATGTGCTCCTATTTGTGGGGGCTACATATGCAGGAGGTGACGAGAGTCTGTACGTAGCAACTATTATATTTAAGTCTGGGTAGTCTAGGACCAAAAGAATGTTATACTTGGAATATTTGTAAACTTATTGACAGCTTGAATTGCTTAAATTACATCGAATCATCAATTGAATTTCAAAAGGATTAAACTTTATTTTTCTTAAATCATTAAAGGAAAATTGGCTTTTATGAAAATGAAATTCTTAATTGGTTGTTTGACTTTGTGTGTGTGTATATATATATATGTGTGTGTGTGTGTGTGTGTGCGCGGGTGTGTGTGTGTGCCCGCTCCCAGGTGTGATTCACAAGCGAGATATTTGATTATTCTATTTGACCGCGTTGCATGGATGATTCGCGAGCGGGGTAATAGATACATCTATGGTTTGAGCCGTTCGACCCTCGGCAGTGCACAGTTTACTTTTATGTTGGATCGGGCCATACATCCCGCGGTGGTTATTTGTGCGTGCTGGTATTGTTGCCTTGAACTTATTAAAGTTGTTATTGCCTCTTCATGGCTTGAAAGTATTTGGATGAATAATGGAAAGATAATTTTTGGAAATTTCCTATAAACGAATTAATTGTTTACTTGTTTCCTTCTATTGGATTAAAATTATGCTTATAGAAATCCACGATTTAATGTATTATTGATATCATTTTGGACCACTAGTAAGTGTCGAAGTCGACCATTTCGTCTCTACTTCTTCGAGATTAAATGGGATACTCATTGAGTACACATTATTTTCGTACTCATACTACACTTCTGCGTATTTTTGTTGCACTTGTTTATGCATGGGTAGAGACTTATTGGCATAGCGTCATGGTTGATACGGAAACTAGGTGAGTTATATTTCCCCGAGGCGACACCACAACTAGTATAGTCTCTGTCAAGATCCTATTTACTTTTCTGTCCAATTGTTTTCCGTACAACTGTTGTACTTTATTTGTTTTCTTTTTATTTTATTCTCAGAAATTGCTCATGTACTTATGACACCAAGTTCTTGGATGTATTTGAGTTTATTCAGAAATTTTAAAAGCTGTTTAGATACTTCATTATTCATTCGTAGGAATATACCGAGTATTGTTTTAGTCGTATAAAGAAGTGTTTTCAAAATTATTAAAACAAAATTTTAATTAAGGTTTTCAGTCGACTTGCCTGACAGCGGTATCTGATGCCACCACGACCCTTAGGGGATTTTGGGTCGCGACAATAATATTTCTATGTCATGCATTATTTGCAAATATCATATTAAGAGGCATGATACTGCTACCAATAATAGCAAGTGATGGCACACACTTTAGATTTGATATATCTCTTCAAACAACTTAAATAGCCATCATATGTATATCTAAGCAGATCAATGAGGCTAAGTTTATACAACAACAACAACAACAACAACAACAACAATTACCCAGTATACTCCCACCAGGTGGGGTCTGGGGAGGGTATTATGTAGACGAGCCTTACCCCTACCCGAAAGGGCAGAGAGGCTGTTTCCAAACGACCCTCGGCGCATAGGATAAAATGGAAAGCTGCATTGGAACAAAGACAAAATTAGGAACCAAAGCAAGACAAAACAAAATAATAAAGCATACGTAATCCCGCTGAAATAACGTAAATAATTATGCAAACATAAGAAACATAAATACAGTCGCATGCAATAATAACAAGCAGTAACTACCATACTAACAACCAAAAGGGGACCTAAGCTAAAACACTAGTCATCTATGGGTAACCCTACTATCCCACACCCAACCCCGGGTGAGGCGAACGAAGGACTCTAAGAGCCCCTAGCCTGCAACCCTGATTCTAGACCTCCAGACTCCCCTATCAAGGGTCATGTCCTCGGTAACCTGCATTCTAGTCATGTCCTGCCTAATCACCTCTCCCCAATGCTTCTTAGGCCTCCCTCGACCTCGCCGACCACCAACAATCACCAACCGCTCGCAGCTCCTCACCGGGGCATCGGGGCCCCTCCTCCGTACATGTCAATGAGGCTAAATTTATAAGATAACAAAATTAAAGATATGGGATGAATCGCTAATTACTAAGTATCAAATGATCGAAATAATTGCCCAGAGTTCTAGAGTCATATTGGATATTAATGAACTGTTTAATGAAAATAAATTGTTTCTGTCACTACCTGGATTTTCCACCTTTGGAGGTTGTGATGGCGCCTACCCGTGAAAATTAGGCAAGCCATGAACCTTGAAACCATTAGCCTCTTTTGTATTAATTCACTTTTAACCAATTAAATAAACATGGAATAAACAATTAAATAACAATAGAATATGAAATTTAGCGGAAGTCTTAAATAAATATAAAATCAGATATCCTAAAGACCAACACATGCCTCTAACCAGAACCTAGTGTCACAATATTCACGGAATACTAAGGGTGCTACATACAACAGTTCTTAAGAAATAAACATTGTTTGTCTTGAATACATGAGATAACATGATATAAAATAAGATAGAGGAGACGCCAGGCATGCGAACTTCTGCAAGGCTACCTCGGGTCTCGGTGGACTGAAGGCTGGCTCGCGAACTCTTGCTGCTATCGGGTACTTGGATCCGTGCAAAAGATCACATAGTGTAGTATCAACACATCTGACCCCATGTGCTGGTAAATGTCTGGCCTAACCCCAGCGAGGTAGTGACGATGCTAGAACCAGACTGCAGATAAACCTGTGCAGTTATATAATATATGGTGAAAAAGTAAACGGGTAATAAGAAATTAAAACTAGGGAAGGGAAACATGCTGCGGGGGTGACAGATAAGCAGAATATCAAAGAACAATAAGAAAACTATAATTTAAATTCTAACACGGGTAAAGAGAAACAAAGGAAATTTTCACTTTTAATTTCATCTTGTTGCAAGCGTGCAACCCGATCCCATTTCTCATATCTCGTGGTAGGCGTACCACCCGCTCCCATTTTATTATATCTCGTGGTAGACGTACCACCCACTCCCATTTATTATATCTCATAGTAGGCATACCACTCGCTCCCACTTTATTATATCTCGTGGTAGGTGTACCACCCACTCTCATTTTATTATATCTTGTGGTAGGCGTACCACCCGCTCCTATTTCCTTATATCTTATGGTAAATGTACCACTCACTCCCATTTTATTTTATCTCGTGGTAGGCGTACCACGCGTTCCTATTTCATCATATCTCGTGGTAGGCGTACCACCAGCTCCCATTTCATCATTACCATATAATCACAAGAAATTCCGACAAAGGAACAAGGCAATATAATAACTTCCCGGCAACGGAACAAAATGATATAATAACTTCCTGGCAAGGGAATAACAACATCGAAAAAATCATCCCGTCAAGGGAGAATCACCTATAACCAATCTTAAATTAACTTGTACTCAGCTCAATTAAAGAAAATGCTCAATCATAACTAGGATCTACGAGAATAATAAATCTTTGCTCGATATGTTAGATCATTAGTCAAGGCATCCGAAATGTCATTTAAGAACATAAAAACTTTCAATTTAAGACACATGGTCATGCTTGACACCAATATATAGATACTCGTCACCATACCTATTCGTCGAACTCAACAAGAAGCAAGTAAAAAATGTGACTCAACTCCTAATCCCTCAAGCTAAGGTTAGACCGAACACTTACCTCATACTTCCGCAGCCAACTCAAGCCTCAAACACCACTTTGCCTCTCGAATTCGGCTCCAACCTAATTGAATCTATACATAATTGACTCAATATCATCAATAGGAGCTAAACAATCCAATTTTAATGTTCAATTATAACTTCCCAAATCATTCTTTCCAAAATTCCAAAAATCGACCTCAGGCCCGCTTGGTCAAAACACGAGGTTTGGACCAAAATCAAATCACACATTCATCCACGATCCCGAATATATAATTTGTTTTCAAATTCGACCCCTAAACGAGGTCTAATTAAATAAAATCAAAAGTCCTAACTCTACCTAAATCCCTAATTTTCTACCACTTAATGACATGTTTTAGGATTAGAAATTCATTAAAATTTGATGAAAGTGGAAAAAATGAGTTGGAGATTACTTACCCAATAAATTACCCAATAAATTTTGGTGAAAAACTGCTTCAAGAATCGCCCTAGAGCTTTCAAGAAGAAGGAGTTTTGTAAAAATATGAGAAATCCCGTAATGGGTTCTGTTTTTGGAACTTAAAATAGCTGGGTGAAATCCTTCTTCGTGTTCGGGATGAGTCAGGTCCACAGACCTTCGTGTTCGCGTAATTAGGCTCACGTTCGCGGAGAGTAATCCTCTCGAGTCTCGCATTCGCGTGCAAAGCACCACGTTCGCGATGAACAAATTTGGTGGCCCCTCCCCTGAACCATACACGTTCACGAGTAGACGGACGCGTTCGCGAAGGGTCTCCCCCTAGCTTCACGCTCGCGTCCAGTCCTTTGCGTTCGTGAAGAAGAAACTGTCACTTGGGGATATTTGCTTTACGCATTTGCGAGGGTGACTACGTGAACGTGAAGAAATATTTTCCTGTGCACTGACTGCAGAACATCTACAACATTTCTAAGCCAAAAACCATTCTGAAACACCTCCAAAATACTATTGATCCCTTAGGGCTCCCAACCAAACACATGCACTAACTCAACAATATCATACGAACTTATCCGTACAATCAAATAGCCTACGTAACCTCAAAAATAATGAATCAAACCTCAAAATCAAGAATTTTTCAAAAACTTCCTCAAGTATCATATTTAGGATTTCAAGGCCGAAACACTTCAAACGACGTCCGTTTTTACCCAAACTTTACAGGAAGTACCTAAAACATATATAAGACCTATACTGGGCACTAGAACCAAAATACAGGTTCGATATCATCGCTTTCTAATAAGATTTCATTTCATTTTTTCTTACACATTTTCAGAAAACAATTTTACAGAAAAATTCATTTCTCAGGCTTGGGACCTCGGAATTCGCTTCCGGGCATACGCTCAAGTTCCATATTTTTCCACGAACCCTCCGGGACGTCAAATACGGGTCTGGGTCCATTTAACCAATATATTGACCAAAATTAAATTTATTCATTTTAAAATCAAAGCTTAGCATTTTCACAGAATTTAATATTTAAACTTTTCGGCTACGCGCCCGGACTGCATACGCAAATTGAGGCAGCTCTAAATGAGGTTTTCAAGGCCTCAGAAGAACAGAATTTGATAGAAAATAGGTGATGACCCTTTGGGTCGTCACGTCCTCCACCTCTAAGACCTTCGTCTTTTGGCACTATCTGGCATCTTTCGAGTTGTCTCAAGACCTGATGCGGGGCATAAGGCTGGATACTCCTAAGACCCATTAGGAGGAAATGAGGTTCTGTTGCCGGCATGTATATGATCTCATCCACAGATAACCATCCCAGCGTCCATTCTGTTTGACCGGCAGTGAGGGATTGAAAGTAGGATGTCCATCTTCCTGTTCCTTCGGGCAAACTGAGCCCTTCAATTCTGGTACAAAACTCCTCTATGCATGTTTTCTCAGCGGACCCATAGCTCATAAAATGGGGACGTCGGCATAGGTGCTCGGTCATCCATATTTGCAATAATAGATTGCAACCCTCAAAGAAATATTTCCCGGTCTTGAAAGCTATAAGTGCGCGAAAGAGCTCACCTACTATCATAGGCGCAAGTGTGCACTTGGCCTGGGTGCGTAGAGTACTGACAACCCCTGCTATTTTTATGTCAATGTTCCCATCTTTTCTTGGAAACACCAGAAGCCCTAGAAAAGCCACCATAAAAGTAAAACATATGTATTCTTCCCATTTGGCACGGTTTCCTCTGCTGTAGAATTTGTTTTCTTGATTGTTGAACCCCCCTATTTGACCATATCTGGTATACAAGAATGAAAAGGTGCAAAACCATGCCGCCAGGTTCGAGTCATGTACCACTCTGCTTATTTTCAAGGTATCTAAATATTTGTGCACCGCTACCACTCTTGGAGCAATCAAATACTTGTGTCTCAAAGGAAGCTCAGCATTTCCAATGTATCCCGCTATTTCTTCCAATGTTGGGGTACGTTCATAATCTGAGAAGTGGAACACATTGTGTGCCGGGTACCACCACGTCACAACCGCTCTTTATTTCATCTTGCCATTCTCTGTCTAGATCATTCCACCACAATCGCAGCTCCAAAGGATTTGGCTTACAAATGAAAAAGGTTCGCTTTGAATTGTGCTCATCTTGCACATTTATTAAGGTAAAATTAGTGACTTGTGACTTTATTCCTGTTTGACTTCAAAATCAAAAGTTTTCTTTTATGAAATTTATTTTCTAAAACGAAAAGCCCAGTTTTGCGAATACGGCCTTTAGCACTTCGGGGAGAAGTTTTTATGGCTGTGTCTGCTAGCCGGCCAAAAATATAATAAAGATCCAAAGGTGGCCGTTTGTGCAAAATCAGCCATCCGGCATCCCTTTCGGGGACATTTGGCTATTCTTGACAATAACTTCGTCATCCGATTTATTTAGGGCAGCAAATAAAAATTTGAATATTATTTGTCTATTTTTGCAAAAGGGATATTGGACCCGATGGGGGTTGCCTACGTATCTCATACTTGGTGAGAATCAAACCAGCGTAGTTCAGGTAAAACAATTTGTCAAAACCAAAATTTTTGTTGAAAAGCTTTTTTTTTTCTTTTTCAAAAATCCGGCAGCATTTCGGCGGTTGATCATTGGTTTTACAAGACAAGCGATAAATGTCAGTCAGCCCTAGTACCCCTTATTTAATTTCCCAATTTTCTTTCCTCATTCAAAATCCGGTCAACATGCAAATCCAACGCAGCTAAATGCACAAGTAGCACGTAATATGCATCAGGATGGTCTTTTCATTTCAGGTCACCTATCCTAGACGGACACAATCCTTGTGTTGAGTCCCTTAAGTAAAATGCACGTGATGCAAACAAACATTCCTACTAGGGATCTGGCATGAGGTTTTGTTATACTAAATTCAGCACCTGGGTATTTGTTCTAGACTGTGTACCCGAGAGGACAATTCGAGTCGAGGAGTGGGCTATGTGCCGTGGACCCGCAAGATCGTATGGCTTTGTAACTTGTTCGAGCCTCTTTCTTATTTTACGGTATGACTCTAACAGAATAAAGAGTCTCAACCAGTAAGCACATCCCAGAGGTGAGAAAAGAAGGGTTTCGTAGCAGCTTATATGTACAGTTCAGATAATATCAGAGCGGTAAAAGTATCATTTTGCACATTAATCCAACATGTAAAAATCAGATAATAAACAAATCCAAATACAATAATTATTATATGCTCGAATTCTTGAACCTGAACCAGAGATTCTGGGTTCATTCCCCAGCAGAGTCGCCAGAGCTGTCACACCTCCTTTTGGCTACTACAACCCGACGAAGGGCGTAGATAAGGGAATTTTTCCAATTAATGGACAATCGAAACGGGATTCATTTGTTAAGAGATTTCCAGAGTCGCCACTTGGGAGATTTATGGTGTCCCAATGAATCGAGGAAATCCGAGTAAGGAATTCCGTTAACCCGGGAGAAGGTGTTAGGCACTCCCGAGTTTCTCGGTTCTAGCACGGTCGCTCAACTGCTATATTTGGCTTAAATTACTTGATTTTATACAATTATGAACCTATGTGCATTTAAATCTTTTAACCACTTTATTATTTTTTAAAGAAAATTGCAACATCGTTATAACATGCCTCGAACCTCGTCACATAAATGCACCCACGATTTTTGACACATTCCAACTCCGTTGAGATTTGGATTTGGGTCACAAAAATGCGCACCTGTAATTAGAAAAATAAAATTATTAAAGACGTGCCGAAAGGCGACTATCACGTTATTATTTTTTTGAGAAGTCGTGAAATTCGCTAAATGGAATGTCCCGAATCTCTAAATATTTTAATATAAGCATTCCACGAGGGCCACGCAGTTTTGGATTTTATTTGGCGCGGCACATCTCGTTTTTATTTAAAAGGTCAATCCTAAAGCAAACTAAAATGCACCTCAAAAGGACTTGGCTAACTGACGTGAGAATCAAATTCCCTTTTCAGCGTATTGTCTGATTCGAAAATATCACAGTCATCCAGTCTTATCTTCAAATGAAGCCGTCTAACATGGGCTATTGCGTTAGGGCCTCAATGTGATCCCAGAATTGAGATAACGAAGAACCAGGCTAGTAAAGCCTAGTAAACATGCATATAATTTTCGTGATTTCATATTGTATCAAGTGAGTGAGAAAATAATACTAAGTAAAGGCCAAATTATAACAGACCTTCAAGTTCACACATGGTTGGCAATTTTATTCTTAATGGTTTTACAGGAATGATGCTAAATAGATCTGTTAACATGTGTGCTATTAATATATACAACACAACCTCGGGTTTAGACAACTACTTAACAACAATTTCTGTATCAACGCATAAAACAACGTGAACTGAAGCATCAAATTATCTCGAAAAAAAACAAATTCACTTCGAATCCTTCTTTTTACAAACAGACAGCGACATAAGTTCACATGCACTGCTATTGAACATTTACAAGAGTTACTCACTTTTCATTGAATAAAAATTTCGTACTATTTGAAACTAAACTTCCATTTCGACTTCGTTCATCTTAACCAAGCATGGCTGCAAATTAGGATCAGCTATAGTACTAATTAATCAAATTCCAAGTGTTAATACAAATGTCCAATTATACAAACCATTGTCTCAATTATAACACATAATCATAATAAAACTGACGAAACAAAGCAACAAATAATAGCCTTCTTCAGCTTGAATATTCATTAGATTCAGACCTCACACATCATGGGAGATTGAAAATGTACATGGAATGAAGAGGAAAACCTATGAGCAAACAGTCACCAGAGGGAAACAACAACAACAGTGATCAATAAACCCAGATTCAACGAGAAAAATCAGTGAATAGACCCCCTAATCAATGAAACAGTAATCTCAGCACTTTCAAAGCCCAAAAAATGCAAATCACACAGCCAACATCAATTTCAAATAGCCAAACTAACTCGCACCTCAACCAAACAATAAACATACAATTGAACCTTTAGTCCATGATAATAATTAGGATTTAGAACTAGTTTTGGATCATGATTTGTAAGGTTCAAGATCAGAGACTCAATTGAATTGGTATCTCCCTGATTATCAGCTCTTTTCTATCCTTTTTAGCTCTCTTTTTCTATCTTTTTTTTGCTCCCTTTATCTATTTTCTTGTCCAACCTTTAGTGGTAGTATATATAACCTCACTCATAGGGCTACCATCAAATTTTTTAATTGCCTTTTAGTCCCCATTTTGTTTACTACTTTAGTCCCCCATTTCCTAGCTTGCTACCCAAGTTATCACAATAAAAAAATCTGAATTGCAATTACTCCCTATTCGAGAAGTTTCTTCACTTAACTACCAAAGATTCCTTGTTACAATACCTGAATTGCCCTTGTGTTGTTCCTATAATTATTAACCTTTGCCCAACCTTACCCTAGTCAACTTAACTATAATCAGATGACCTAAAACCTGAATCACAGAACCCTAATTACCTAAATGTCTGAATTAGTGGACCCAAGTCCAAATTAACTAAAACTTTGCAGCACCAATGTCTAACCAAAACAGATCGTAAAAATCAAAACAAGATTAAATCGAAAAAACCAAACAAAATCAAAGCATAAACACAGGTTGCTTTTCACTAGAAGACCCAAACTAAATCAATCAACCACTAATAGAAACAATGAACCAAAATAAATTCGTTCTGGAGATGAACACATCAATGAACAACAGGCGTATATTTATCCAAAGATCCAGATATAAGAACTCAGAGTCAAAGAACAAATACTTACAACAGGCTCAAGTTAACAGGGTTAGCCGAGATTGAACCAAGATAAAATATATTTAAGAGAAGAAATATCAGTAATCATATACATTTACCCCAGGGCCCTAAAGATAAGAAATCAGAGTCAAAACACCAACACTTAATCAACTTTCATAAACAAGTTCAAAGTAACTGGGTCAGCCAAAATTAAACCAACATAAAGTATATTTAGGAGAAGAAATATCAACAGCTATGCTCACCACACTATTAGCTTACCATGTACTGAAACTAAACAGAAAAGAGAAGGAGAGGAGGGCATGAACACTAAGCATGTATTAAACGACAGAAAAAGGACCCCTACGAAGACACCATAGTAAAATTAAATAGAGTGGAATGCCTTGGCTTAAATTTTTGGGCTTCAACAAACGCATGCAACATTATACTGGTTCCGGCTAGATTTGATCTAGCAATCGACCACAAAGATTGGTGATTAGAGGGCCATGGGGCATGAATTTGAGTTGAGGGATGTGAAAAGAGTGTTCAGTGTGGGTTTGACGAATTTTGGGGTGGTTAGGTTTTGGCCGGGCTATTCAAATCGATATTCGAGCAGGTGTAGTATGATTCAAAGGATGGTTGTTTCAGATCTGTGGTGAGGGTGGGGTGAGGAATCTGGGGTGTAAATCTTGGGGTATTTGACGACCGGTCGTCGCCGTGGATGGCGGGGTTGCCAAACTTCAAATGAATATCCGACAAGACGGGGATATATTCGAGGTTAACCAATGGTGGGGTTGGAATGAGGGGAGTGAGGAGAGGATGTGGTGTTATTTTGGGGTCCATCAGAGTTACGCCGCCGGTGGCGGACGACGGAGGGAGGGTGGTGATATGGCAGAGGTAGGGCGGTGCTACACCGGCGGAATTAGGGTTCGTTTAGGACATTGTACGCTGTTTGTGGTGGGGGGTGTTGTGTGACAGTTATATAGATCTCTCCCAATCTCGACCGTCCGATCATGCTGGATCAAGGGTCCGGATAACTTAGGTGTGAAACTTTGTGGTTTTAGCCTCTAATTTGGACCGGGCACGGAAGTTGGGTCTGGGTTTATTTGGGTGGTTTGGTGGTTTTGTTTTTTGGGCTAGGTTTGATGCAAGAATTGGCCCAAAACAAAGCCAATATTATATACCATCATTTATTCTCTTTTTTGTGTATTTTGTTTTATTATATATTTGGAAACAGCCTCTCTGCCCTTTCGGTTAGGGGTAAGGCTCGTCTACATATTACCCTCCCCAGACCCCACTTTGTGGGATATTACTTAGTTGTTGTTGTTTTATTATATATATTGTTAGATTTTTAATAATTAAAAAAAAAAAAATATAGCCAATAACATATTTAACAAGAAGTAAACTAAATAAACTCCTAAATTCTAAATTTCAAAGAAAATTAACCAATTTTTGTAATTCTCCCTCATTTTCATTATTAACTAATTAATAACCTAAAAAATGTAAAACTTAAATCCTAGATGCAAACATGCCATTTTTATATTTTATGAATGATGCAAATTAAAGTGTCCGACATGCAAATAAACACAAAATTATGCAATTAATTCCTACATTAAACAAACACAAAATCGCAAATAAATCCTAAAAATTCAAATAATAAAAGAAAGATGCAAATAAACACAAAGTCACACAATTAATTCCTAAAAATTCGAATAATAAAAGAAAAATGCAAATAAACACAAAATCACACAATTAATTCCTAAAAATTCAAATATAAAAGAAAAATCATAATTTAATGAATTTTATAAGGACATGTCAAGCGAGGAAAAAATCACGTGCTCACAACCTCCACAAAGCTTCGGCAGACATCGCCGCTCCATCGCCAGTATGAACCACTACACCCGGCTGAATTTCCCCAACTGGCTGAATCGTTGGAGTCTGAATCTGGGGAGCCACCTGATCCTGAGTGCGAGTAGCAGGAGTCTGAGCCCCTCCCCCAGCCCGAGAAGTGGCTGGTGCTACAGGAAGCAAACCTGCTCGGGTGACACTCTCCATGAGGACTACCAATCGAACCAGAGCATCCTGAAGAACCGAGGTAGCAATAAACCCCTATATGATCTGAGTTGGGCCCATCGGAATTGCTGCTGCCGGAACCTCCTCGTCAAAATCAACCTGAGGCTCTGCCACTAGTGCTGTTGCTCGGGGTTGAGCTCTTCCCCTACCTCGACCTCTAGCATGACCTCGGCCTCGACCTCTCCCCTTAGTTGAAGCTGCTACTGGGGGCTCGGTCTTCTGAGCGGTAGATGAGGAAACACGTGTTCTCGCTATCTGTGAAGGAATATAGCCAAAATCCAATTAGCATTGAGAAACATATCCGCATGACAGGAAAGAACAAATGTGAAATTTTTCCTAACTCTATAACCTTAGGGGGACAAATATAGATGTCTCTGTACCGATCATTCAGACTCTACCGAGCTTGTTCGTGAGTTGTGAGACCTATGGAACCTAGAGCTCTAATACTTACTTGTCACGATCCGAATTTTCCACCCTCGGGGGTTGTGATGGCGCCTACCCGTGAAAGCTAGGCAAGCAATAAATCTTGAAACAATTAGCCTCTTTTGTATTAATTCACTTTTAACCAATTAAATTAACATGGAATAAACAATTAAATAACAGTGGAATATGAAATTTATCTAAAATCTTAAATAAATATAAAACCAAATATCTTGAAGACCAACACATGCCTCTAACCATAACCTGGTGTCACAATATTCACGGACTACTAAGAGTGCTACATACAATAGTTTGAAAGAAATAAATATTGTTTGCCTCGAATACATGAGATAACATGATATAACATAAGATAGAAGAGACGCTGGGCCTGCGAACATATGCAAGGCTACCTCGGGGTCTTGGTAAACTGAAGGCTGGCTCACGAACTACTACTGTTGTCCGGGAGTATAGAGTGTAGTATCAGCACAATCGACCCCATGTGTTGGTAAGTGTCTGGCCTAACCCCGGTAAAGTAGTGACGAGGTTAGAACCAAACTCCAGATAAAACTGTGCAGTTATATAATATATGGCGGAAAAGTAAATATGTAGTAAACAATTAAAACCGGGGAAGGAAAACATGCTGCGAGGGTGGCAGATAAACAGATTATCAAAGAACAATAAGGAAACTTTAATTTAAATTCTAACACGGGTAAAGAGAAATAAAGGCAATTTTCACTTTCAATTTCATTTTGTTGCAAGCGTGCAACCTGATCCCATTTCTCATATCTCGTGGTAGGCGTACCATCCGCTCCCATTTCATTATATCTTGTGGTAGGTATACCACCTACTCCCATTTCATCATATCTCGTGGTAGGCGTACCACCCGCTCCCACTTTATTATATTTCTTAGTAGGCGTATTACCTGCTCCCATTTTATTATATCTCGTGGTAGGTGTACCACCCGCTCCCATTTCCTTATATATTGTGGTAGACGTACCACTCGCTCCCATTTTATGTTATCTCGTGGTAGGCGTACCTCCCGCTCCAATTTCATCATATCTCGTGGTAGGCATACCACCTGCTCCTATTCCATCATTACCACATAATAACAAGAAAACCCGGCAAGGGAACAAATCAATATAATAACTTCTCGTCAAGGGAACAAAACGATATAATAACTTCCCGGCAGGGGAACAACAATATCGAAACAATCATCCCGGCAAGGGAGAATCAGCTATAACCAACCTTAACATAGCTTGTACTCAGCTCAATTAATGAAAATGCTCAATCATAAATAGGATCTACGAGAATAATAAATCTTTGCTCGATATGGTAGATCATTTGTCAAGGCATCCGAAATGTCATTTAAGAGCATAATAACTTTATATTTAAGACTCACGGTCATGCTTGACACCAATGTATAAATACTCGTCAACATGCCTATACGTCGAACTCAACAAGAAGCACGTAGCAAATGTGACTCAACTCCTAATCCCTCAAGCTAAGGTTAGACCGAACACTTACCTTTAACTTCAACGGCCAATTCAAGCCTCAAACACCGCTTTGACTCTCGAATTCGGCTCCAACCTAATCGAATCTATACATAATTGACTCAATATCATCAATAGGAGTTAAACAATTCAATTCCAATGTTCAATTATTAATTCCCAATCATTCTTCTCAAAATTCCAAAAATCGATCCCGGGCCCTCTTGGTCAAAACACGAGGTTCGGACCAAAATCAAATCACCCATTCATCCACGAGCCCAAATATATAATTTGTTTTCAAATTCGACCCCAAAACGAGGCCTAAATCATGAAAATCAAAAAGCCCAAACTCTACCCAAATTCCTAATTTTCTACCCCTTAATCACATGTTTTAGGACTAGAAATTCATTAAAAGTTGATAAAAATTGAAGAAAACGAGTTGGTGATTACCCAAGAAATTTTGGTGAAAAAGTAGTTCAAGAATCGCCACAGAGCTTTGGAGAACAAGGAGTTTTGTAAACATTTGAGAAATCCCATAATAGGTTCTGTTTTTGGAACTTAAAATAGCTGGGTGAAATCCTTCTTCGCGTTCTCGCATTCGTGATAGACTCATTGCACAGACATTCGCACGTAATTAGGCTCACGTTCGCGGAGAGTGATCCCCTCGAGCCTCGCGTTCGCATGCAAAGTGCCATGTTCGCGATGAACAAATTTGGTGGCCCCTCCCCTGAACCCTACGCATTCGTGAGTAGATGTACGCGTTAGCGAAGGGTCTCCCCCTAGCTTCTCGTTCGCGTCCAGTCTTCCACATTCGCGAAGAAGAAACGGGGACTTGGGAGTATTTTCCTTACGCGTTTGCGAGGGGGACTACGCGAACACGAAGAACAATTTCCCTATGCACTGACTGCAGAACATCTGCAACATTTCTAAGCCAAAAACCATTCCGAAACACCTTCAAAATTCTCCCGAGCCCTCGAGGCTCCCAACCAAATACGTGCACTAACTCAACAACATCATACAAACTTATCCGTGCGATCAAATCACCTAAATAACCTAAAAAATAATGAATCAAACCTCCAAATCAAGAATTTTTCCAAAACTTCATCAAGTATCAAATTTAGGACTTCAAGTCCGAAACACGTCATACGACGTCCGTTTTTAATCAAACTTTAAAGGAAGGACTTAAAACATATATAAGACATGTACCGGGCATCGGAATCAAAATATGGGTTCGATACCATAGCTTTATAATAATGATTTTATTTCAATGATCCTTAAACATTTTCAGAAAATAATTTTACAAAAAAATTAATTTCTCGGCCTTGGGACCTTGGAATTTAATTTCGGGCATACGCCCAAGTTCTATATTTTTCTACGGACCCTTTGGGACCGTCAAATCACAGGTACGGATCTATTTACCCAAAATATTGACCAAAGTCAAATTTATTCATTTTAAAATCAAAACTTGGCATTTCTCACAGAATTTCATTTTTACACTTTCTAGCTACGCGCCCGAACTGCGCACAAGAAATTGAGGCAGCTCTAAATGAGGTTTTCAAGGCTTCGGAAGCACATAATTTGATAAGAAAACAGAGGGTCGTCACAGTCTCGGAGGTGATTTATGTCAAGTTCTACCAGTAGTTCCAAAATCAACAAAAGCATAGATTGTAAAAGCTAGCTTGCCAAATTTATACTTCTGTCCTCAATTGAAAAAGATTCAACTAACAAGAAATAGAACAGATTCAGTATTCGGTGTCTTCTTGCTTTGTGTCGAGAACGAAGAAGAGCATCCAATAAAATAAGATTTGGTTCTTCCTGAACACTTGGTTATTAATCCCAATATAGTAATGCATTTAATAAGAGAAATATTTCTATCATTAGATTAAACACAATTTATGCAAATCATATAATAGAATTAAAAAGATATCTTCGCTAGCAAAAATGAATATGTTGATCAACTAAATAAAAGGTTGATTGCAAAATTTTATAATAAAAATAAATATTTTTATGTTTTTTACTCAATAGAAAATGATACCAATAATTACTACCTAGAAGAATACTTAAATACTTTAATATCAAATTGCCTTGTACAATATATGTTTGTTGTCAAATTTATTATTTCTTATGCATGTTAGTGTCACCGTATATATAATAGACTAAGTTAAAATTGTCTTCCATTGTATACATGTTGATTTTGAAGAAAAATATGGCCGTCGTGCTACTAAAAAACTTAGATATGTCTAATTGCTTACGTAATATCACACAGATGATATATAAAAGTTTTGACAATAACGGCATACATGTAAATATAATGATATTTGTCAATGTGATTCTAAGTATATTCGACCCTTGAATTCAACTTTCAACTTTCGAAACTAAGGAATATCTAATATAATTTATGTGAAAATATTTATAGTATGTTTATGTTTTGCAAATATAATAAATAAATCACAAAGACAACCATCCTAAATATTGGACTATACTTATTGCAATATGTTTTCTTGCACGAACAACTATATGATGCACTTTCAGAAAAGATATCAAGTTCGACAGCAAGAGTTTTTGTTAAGGCAGAGCAACCAAAGCATTAGGTGGCAACATACAAAACAAATATTATTCACAAAAAAATATTCGTTAAGATACCATCACATTAAATACTTTTAAAATACGGAAAAGGGTCAGAACTGTCCCTAACGTATTGACTCCAGGTTAAAAAATTGCCTTAACCTATTTTGAAGAAAATGCCCCTACCGTTAAAGTTCTGGCATATTTGTGCCCCTAATGTATTGACTCCAGTTTGAAAATGCCCCTACCGTTAACCTATTTTGAAAAAAATGCCCTTACCATTTTAAATATAAGTACAATCAGTTGTTAGACTTAGGGGCACAAATATGCCACATTTTAACGGTAGGGGCATTTTCTTCAAAATAGGTTAACGGAGGGCATTTTTAACATGGAGTCAGTACGTTAGGGGCAGTTCTGACATTTTTCCCTTTAAAATATAATACATAATTATCCAACTAACATGACAAAATTGATCATTTGTACAAGTTTTTATGATGTTCTTTTATTTTAAATTCATGTACTATACTAATGTAATAATATTTTTCACTATTTACTAATTGTCGTATTATTATACATAAAATTTCTCTCATAAATTAAGTTTTATTGTTCCTCCACATTAATAAATATTTAAATCATCACATACTATTATTAACGTATAATGCACGCTCATAGATATTATATATATATATATATATATATATATATATATATATATATATATATATATATATATATATATATATATATATATTATATTTATTAGTTGTAATTTGTTATAGAACGGCAAATAATATAATTCTATTTATAAAACAACATACATTTGGTTCTGTCACTTATCTCCATCTTTTTTTTTATAATGAAATGGGGGGGGGGGGGGTCAAAGTTATAGAGGACTTCAGGAATGGCTACTTTGTTAATGACGAGTCAAATGCAGTCCAGTATTTTGCAAAAAGAAAGCTGGGTGTGTGTAGATGGAGAAGAGGAAAAAGAGGGGCTATCATCTATTTAACTGGCCATTCTTGCTTTGCTTGTGATATGATTTTTTTTGAGTTCTCTTTTCAGTTTCAGTCAGAAAATAGGATCGTAATCTTCCAAAATATGGTAGAACGTGTTTATCCAGAATAACCAGAATTCAATAAATACAATATTTAAAAGAGACATGCTTAAACCTGCTGAGTGTGTGACGCAGTGCTTATACCTTACAGGTACATTGTTAGTTAATGAAAGAATGTTGGAGTCTTACGTGATTGCAAGAGACCGATTTCTTGTTCAAAATGGAAAAATGTTTCCTGGTGTCGGAAGGTAATTTTATTTCTCGTCAGCTCATTGAGGAGCCCTGCCTTGTCAAATCAATGATGATGTCTGCAATTTTCTTATAAGGTTTTGTTTCTCATAGTCATTTCGCGAAATTCTTCTTTGTTTTTATCCTTTAAATGTCTCTGTCATGCCAAAAATTTTGAAGCTAATATTCTTCTTTAAATTGTTATTTTACTGTCTTATCTTTCTGGTATATTGAGTGTGCTGCTAATTTGTGCTGCTAATTTTAGAAATGAAACGTGAAATTAATACTAATGTTGGATATAATTTCTCAGCTCTTCCCTGTGAGTTGCATTGGTAATGGTTATTTGCTTCATCATGAGTAGCGCAGCTTTTTCCTTAAATAGGTTGGTCCGATGGTAAGCAAATCTCACTTTCAACCGAGAGGTTGTGAGTTCGAGTCTCCCCAAGAGTAAGGTGGGAAGTTCTTGGAGGAAAGGATGTCGGGGGTCTATTTGGAAACAGCCTCTCTACCCAAGGGTAGGGTAAGGTCTACGTACATACTATCATCCCCAGACCCCACTAAGTGGGATTATACTGGGTTGTTGTTGTTGTTGAATTACTTTAGGAGGTTGGAGTATGTTGATATAACTAATTGACCCACAGTTTCAACTATCCACTCTAGTTTTGTTTTTTCAGGTTATTATATGATCCTTCGAGCTTAATTCTCAGTATCATCTAGTGTGTGTATATGTTGGCTGCCAGTTACCCTTTTTTTCTTTCTAAAGATCTTCTTTTTCCTTTTGCTCATGTTTGCCTGTTTACTCATAGCATTTGGGCTGAATCTAATGCATATCTAGTACCTTTCTATATTGTTTGCATTTACATATTTCTGCACGCATTCGATCAAGTGTCTTGGCTTAAGATGTTTATTGAGGCATAGTAGTAGTTGTTGAGGTGGATAGTGTTCATTTGTATTGTGGTGTTCCCAGAAAAGAATCTGAGTCTTCTTCAATGCAGTGTAGATCTCCTGTAACAGTTGTTCTTTGCACTGTATTTCTTCCTTTTGGATGCTATGATTTAGTGACCATCGTTTTCATTATCTTTTTGAACTGGCAGACAATGTTTTAATATTACTTTTATTCCTTGTCACCCAGGCTACATTTTGGCAGCAGCAAAACTATTTTTGGGTTGATTTGACACCTTTGCACGGATCTGCTTACCAAGGATACTTTTCTCAGGTCAATATCTTATAGATTCGGAACTTTTGACTTGGACTGGCTTTAATGACTATACTTGTCTGGTCTCTGACTTTGCAGCATTTCTAGGCTTTCTTAAATGTTTCATTTTTCTGCTATTTGTAATTCTCTTATTGATTACTTACTTGTACTTTTAAACCTTTACCTTATCAAAAGAAAGAAAAAGGTACTTGTACTTTTAAATGTGCAGTTTATGTTAGAAATTTGTATTATGTAATCTTCATTAGATAAGGCTGTGTTTCAGAAGTGTGCTTTTGTTTGATTCCATGTAGCTAGAATATCCTTACATGTATTTGGTGCAATTTGGATGGAGAGAAACTTTAGTCTTTAGATGTTTTTAGGTTTAAAAACATTCGTCTGGATTATATCAACATATTAATGGTGACTGCATTGATTGCTTAGGTGCTGAATGAGGGGTGGGGGGTGTCCATATTTATTTTTAAAAATCTGTCCGTTCGTTTTTTGGCATGTATGAGAGCGCTGCATTTTGTAATGGCTTATTTTCTTGAGTTTTAGGAACTGCCAAAAGTGCTCCTTGAAAGTTCATTGTACTGACTCATGAGAGGGAAATTAAAAGACACCCTTCATCGAAAATGGTTTTTGGTTGATGTGTAGATACGATACCAGACTCAAGATATCTGCGTGCTTAAATACCATGTTAAATTTCTCAAACCGCCTCATCAAGAAGTTTAAACAATTGGAGAGGGGACATTGCTATTTATTCGTGGATTGAAGGAACTGGAAAGATTCAGATACCATAAACTATGCTATGTTACTAGTTTTGATCTAGTTATTAGTCCTACCAAAATCTAACATAATGTTTAAGATGTGTCTATCCAATCAATCTGCCACATAAGACCTAAGAAGAAAGCGTTAGTGAGGGGTATTATCTTAGTTCAATATGAAGATATGGTAGGAGTGCTACTTGTTTTTTTCTAACCAAGATGTTGAAATGGTGAGTGAATCAATTGGATTCATATTCAAATGCAATAAACTAGCTACTTTTAGTGTGTAATAATTTGGCTTCTAAGATGCAATATATTTAATTTATTCAAGAAACAAAAATGCAATAGATGTACTTGTTAGTCAAAGAATTTGTGTATTTGTGTTTATAGTCAACAACAACAACCCAATATAATCCCACTTAGTGGGGTCTGGGGAGAGTAGTATGTACGCAGACCTTACCCCTACCCATGGGTAGAGAGGTTGTTCCCAAAATAGACCCCCGGCATCCTTCCCTCCAAGAACTTCCAACCTTGCTCTTGGGGAGAGCCGAAGAGCATCGTGTCTGGTTATCTCTAATTTCTGTCAAGTCAATATTGCTGATATTTCTTCACGAATCTAACATGTCATTAATTTGAGTAGCTCTTGTTGGAGATATGCTCCAATCGTCATCTGTTAAAACTTGATCTAAAGGAACCATATTACCGGATGTCCCAGCCCCAGGCATATTCATCAGCACAAGATCAACAACCTAATCAGCTATTACAAACGCAGGTATTGCAGATTTCTAATCACAAATTTCACCAGCTATTACAAACGCAGGTAATGCAGATTTCTCAATCACAATTTTCACAAGTTTTCAGGTGTACATAAGCTTTCAGTGATGATTTGAAATTATTTGAGGTGTAGAGATTCTTCTAAATCTTTAAGCCACACCTTCACATTGGTAGTTTTAGGCATCAGTTTTTCATAATAGTAAATTATGCCATGAGTTGAGCTACATCACGAGTACTTGAGCTGGGGGTCTGTTTACACTTGATGTGCACAAATTAGTTTAATTGTAAATTTACAACAAAAGCTTTAATACATGTTCTTAAACTTTTAGAGAGCATGATATCCTGTATTTGTAGTCCGACTTACAAGCAAGGTTTATTTGTTACCTTTTATTGCTGTTAGTGAGAGCTCAAGTTTTACTTGTCTATCTTGAACAGGACATAGAATTACCATCTCGAGATGAAGATGGCTCCATCCTGATGCAACCACCCTCCCCAAATTCAGGCGCTGAGCTATATTCACTCTGATATTAAAATCCAACTCTGTGGATGTGCATCTCGATGCGCTCTTGTATGTGTAACATTATAAGTGTCTTGGCTATAAGCTATGGTCCAAGCTCTAACTTGAATTATCTACCATCAAGGACATCTTCTATTGACATTGCATACTGCATGTTGAATGCTTCCCATATTAAGCTTGATATATATGGCTATTTGAGCTGTGCGGTAGTATATACTCTACCAGTTTTACTGGTACAGTTTTGCAGTTTCCTTCTTTTCTTGTGGCGTTTGGACATTCAAATGCCGTTCATGTGCCTTTTGTAAGGATTTGGCCTTGTTGTTAGCTATGTTGCTCGGAACTTCCAAAATGTTTGCCACTCTTATGTATTTTTGAAAAGTAATGCATTTTTAGAGGTGCTGACACGTGTGCAATGACATTTTTTGAGGATCCAAGCAACATAAGTTGTAACTGTACAGGAAAGGTGGTTGGTAGGGTACACAATAGAAATTGGTTGATGAATTTCCTTTAGGTGGACTTGCTACCCATATTAGAGAAAGATTATTAGCTTTTGCTAAAAGCGCCCGCTGCTATCGCACTATTGAATAGTTAAAAGAATAAGAGGGTGTTTAGGCCAAACTAAATTTGTAATCAGTTTTTGAATTAAGCTTATGACTAGAACTACAGGTGGAAATTCGAAACTACTATCTGTAAGGATTTAATTGCCCTATAGCGAGAATCCGACTCCTTTACTTCTTTGATGAGTTGTAAAACTAGATTTTCTATCGGAATGTGCTAAAAAGTTTTAAAAGTATTTCTTTTTTCCCTTAAATTTTGTGCGGATTATTAGTTTTAAAAAAATTTCATTATTCAAAATTTTCAAATTGGAATCTTGAGACACGTCTTTGGAATGTAAGGTGGATTCGGAATGTTACAGCTTTTTAGGATGATTGTTGCATATCGTTTCACAATATATCATATTGTGTTATAATATATTATGTTTATTATTTTAATAAAATATAATATTTGGATAAATTGTATTAGTTGCCGTAGTTATATAATACCACGCACCAATGAAGACAAAATTTTAGAATTTTTATATATACAGGTAGGATAAAGGATAACTAAATTTTTTTTGAAATGGTAACATATTGTATATAATAATAAAATCAGTACATAAGTTGTACCAAAACCATATATTAAAGTGAGTAGCCAAAAGAAAAAACTTGGTCCTCAAGCTTAGCAAGATTCTAGGACATTTAGATTGAAACAATATCTTCTGAGTTGATTTGTTTACACCAAAAGTAAAAAATAAAAACACAATTAAACTTTATCTTCTGCAGAGGTTCTTCTATCTTCAAATCATCTGGAATTTCAGATTGTCCACCAAATATATGCTGGCATAGTTCTCCATCTATCTCTGTTTCTTGATCCCGTTTAAGGTTCCTCCCAACTCAAGATAATTTCAGTAATCTTACTAGGCATTGTCCCAGCTATGTCCCTGAGATTAATAAATATCTTCCATAACTGGTGAGTTATCTTGCAATGTAAAAATATATGGCTAACCGTCTCAACATTTTCTTCGCATAAGTGACATCTTGAGCACAATTGAATCCCTCTCTTTATAAGAGTGTCTTGTGGGAACAACCTCCTTTGCTGGTAACCAAGAAAAACATGCTATCTTATAGGGAATCTTAATTTTCCATATATGCTTCCAAGGCCAGTTGTTACTCTGCAGGTTAGCTTGATTCAGGATCTTGTATGCTGCATTCACCTTATAAATGCCACTATTATGTCCCTGTCACCTTATTATTGTCACGCCTCGAACTAGGGGGCTGAGATAGCACCCGGTGCCTCACTTAACCTAGCATACCAACTTGCAATTGAGGGATTCTAAGAATACAATGTCATACTTTGGCCATGGAGAGACATTGCAAGACAATTTGCGAAGAAAAATATAACACTAAACGGACTAGCACTGGTTAAACATCAAAATAAAGCTGCGCCGACAATGCCGTCATAACTACTACAATTGACAAAATAACAAAATATACATACAAGGTCTACAAGTCCAGCATACTACATTAACTGACATGATATGTTTACAAGCCTCTACTGATGTATTGTAATCGGAACAGGGCCCCGACCTACCCATATATACATAAGATATACAAAAATTCTAGACCTGACAACTCCAAAGGACGTGGAGCTTACCGATCAGGCTGCTCGGGCAACACCTACTGCGGAGGTCTATCAGTCTGTCTATCTGAACCTGCATACATGCAATGCAGCGTCCCTATAAAAGGGATGTCACTACGAAATAATGTACCAAATATGTAAGATAATAAAATAACTAAACGCTGAAACTGAATTGATAATATAATAACTAAAAGTAACTGGAGTCAAAGTTGACCGGGAGATATACTTAGCCGCTGATACTGACTCAACTCTCTCAATATAGTAAGTAAAATAAATGTCCGACCATATAAGGCTCAGTATGTGTAACTGCTCAGCCATAGTAGGCTCTCTCATATGCACTTAGTCATACTAGGCTCTGTATCTCGACCATTCTGGGGCTCATAAGCGCTCGACCACATTAGGCTTGTATATAACTTACTATCTGATATGAGATTTCCCAATAGGGTCATGCCCACTGATTATAGCTTGATGGCGGTGAAAATACTGTAATACTATATATATATATATATATATATATATATATATATATATATATATATATATATATATATATATATATATATATATATATATATATATATATTTAGACCCTCTGCTGTCTTGACTGAAGAAGACAATATGTAACTGAATATAAAGTCCTGATTAGGGAGGATACTATAACTTATGAGATTAGGATAATGTACATAACTTCAGGAATACAAACTTCTCTTTATGCCTCGTTATCAAACTCATGTAGTTATGGGATCGTGCCAAAATGAAGAAAGGTTTAGCCTTAACAGTGACGACCCAAAGGGGGTCATCACTTGTTTTCTTACCTATTCCGTACTTCCGAGGCCTTGAAAACGTTGTTTAGGGTTGCCTCGATTTGCTTGCGCAGTCCTGGCGAGTAGCCGGAAAGCTTAGATATGAATTCTGTGGGAAAATGCTAAATTTTGATATTAAAATAAAAAAATTTGACTTCAGTCAACATTCCCAACGAACCCGGACCCGTGATTTGATGGTCCTGAAGGTCCGTAGGAAAATATGAGACTTGGGCGTATGCCCGGAATCGAATTCCGAGGTCCAAAGCCCGAGAAATAAATTTTTATGTGAAATTATTTTGTGGAAATAAATAAGGAAATTGAAAAATCAAATTTGATTAAAAGACTGTAGTATCGGCCTGTATTTTTGTTCTGCCGCCCTGTACAGGTCTTATATTTTGTTCAAGTACTTTCTGTAAAGTTTGGTTGAAAACAAACGTCGTTTGACATGTTTCGGACTTAGAAATGAAAATTTGATTTTTTTGAAAATTAGAAGAAAATCATGGATTTTGAGGCTTAATTCAATGTACATGATATTATCTTGGCGATCTAATCGAGCAAGTAAGTCGGTAGGATGTTTTTCAGGTTTTGTGTATATTTGGTTTGGAGCCTCAAGGGCTCGGGTAAGTTTTGTATAGGCTATAGAGTGTATTTTTGAACTTGTAAAAATCTGGTATGTTTTCTTCTGTTTCCGAAGATGGGCCTCGCAATTGCGAGCTTGCAAATGCGAGCTTCGCATCGAAATTGCGAAGCCTTGGGCCTGGGCATACGACAGCAAATGCGATCCAATTTCTCGCGAATGCGAAAGCTGGACTTTCGCAAATGGGACATCTCTGTTCGCAAATGCGAAGTCCCCAGTTATGCTCAAGGTTCGAAAATGCAAAAAATTGTTCGTAATTCCCATATTTGGTCGGGGTTCGCAGTTTGCAATTCCATCTGAGGCCTGCATATTTTACACTTAGCCGAATTTTTGAGCCATTTTAACATTTTTTCAAAAACACAAACCTCTTTGGGCGATTTTCCAAGAATAAGACTTTTTCCAAATCACTTGTAAGTTGTTTTTTACTCATATATTTCAATCTTTAACATCATTTAACATGTTTTCCACCTAAAATCAATGATTTGATGGGTGAAATTGGAGGTTTTGGGTAGAACCTAGTTTTTTCTAAAATTGGGGATTTGGACCTCAATTTGAGTTCCGATTTCAAAACAAATCATGCATTTGGTTAGTGGGGGAATGTGTAATCGGGTTTTAGTTCGAACCTCGAGATTTGACCATGTTGGCCTGAGGGGCATTTTGGTCATTTTACCTAAAATCGCGTCTTAGCTCTGAATTAAATAGTAATATTAGTTTCTTGAGATGTTATTTACAATGTGTGATAGAATTGAATAGATTTGGGCCATTTGGATTTAAGTACTCGTGGGAAGAACATGATTGCTAGTTGATTTTAGCCGGTTCGAGGTAAGTATCTTACCTAACCTTGTGTGGGGGACTTCCCCTTAGGATTTAATTCTTCTTTGTTGCTTGTATTCCTTGTACGCGAGGTGACTAGTGTGTGCTCAGATATATTTGTGAACAATTTTTCTCTTTTAGGCTCTTAGATCCTTGTAATCACCGAATATGAAGTTGTTCTGGATATGATTGAGTTCCTAGTTATTAGTTTCACCTCTACATGTCTTACTTGGAATTTATTTGTTCGATTTGGTGTGTTCTTGTTGCCTAATCGCCTTTTACTTGCTTGACTGTGGACACTTACCCTTCTACAGTCAATTATCATTCCTAACTGCTCGTCTTTATTTGGAAAGCATTATTTCTATCTCTCGTGTAATTAATTGGTCTTAATTTGAAAGAAGTTAGATATTCTATGTTTAGTTGATATTTCCATAATTGTAACTATTTGGTTCATGTTAACTTCTTTGTTATTGAACTGAGTATTATTGAATTGTTGTTTCTTATCATTTATTCCTTGTTGAAATGTCCTTGTTGCGCTTAATATTTCTCTATTACAATTATCCCTTATAAGTTAGTTATACTGCCTTTTGGTGAACGCAAATACCTGAGTTGATTCTCTTGCTTTGTTCCTGTATATATTGTATTTGTTGCTGTTGTACTTGATATTGTGATGCCCGAGGTTTCTGCCGTGCTACTATTGATATTATAGTGCACGAGGTTTCGTCGGGCAGTTGTTGATATTGTGATGCACGAGGTTTCTGCCGTGCTACTGTTGATATTGTAATGCACGAGGTTTCTGCTGTGCTACTATTGATATTGTGGTGCACAAGGTTGCTGCCGTGTGGTTCTTGATATTGTGATGCACGAGGTTTCTACCGTGCGATTTTCTTTGAGGGTTTGCACGAGGTCTTTTCCATGCCACTGTTGCTCTTAATATATTGCACATGCGGCATAATAAGGCAGGATATGTTCATATGTTTATATGTGGGTTGTGCATGTGGAGAAATAAGGTAAGAAATACTATGATGCACGTGTGGCAAAATAAGTCGATATTTATTATGTTATTAATTGCACACGTGGCGAAATAAGGTGGCTATGTCAGGGGTTGATTGTAAAGAGTTGTGGCGGCCTGTAAAGGCATTCCTATTTGTTTAATATTGTGATTGTGGGTTGCTTACCTGTATGAGCTTTTCCACTTGGAAGTTGTGAGGAAAACTTCGTACGTGCGGTCCGTTCTCTCTTCTTTGTTTACTAGATGATAGAATTCTTGTTATAAATCACTTGCACAAGCATACACGTAGTTGGACACCCCGTTAGATGTGAATTCTTTCCGATTTTTCTAAGGGTGGAGATGCACCTTCGTTTCCCCATTATAATAAATGAGAGTGGCCCTAGTTAGCTACTTAGTTGTCAGTATGACCGCAAGATTGATGGGGCACAGGATGCCAAGTGTTAGATTTTAGATGCTGAGTTTTCGTGAGTTGTGGTTGACCGAGATTTTTGAAAAATTATGGAAAGAGTTGAATAAGACCCTATGTGATCATCATCGTAGGGATATGTGTTATTGACTTGTTTTCCCCTTGATGTGTTGTGACCTTAGGAATTGGATAATGATTCTGCCGTCATTTCGCATCATCATTGTTACATTCGTGTTGTTACTTGTTGTCCCATTTCCTTTACTGTGAATTCTAGCATTTTTTGTAATTCATGCAGTCTTTACATGTATATACATCGTTTCCATTATTCATATGATTATTCCGTTTATTTTCCCGGTAGGTGTCTCGACTGTTCCTCGTCACTACTCCACCGAGGTTGATCTTGATACTTACTGGGCACCGCCACGGTGTTCTTATGATACTCTTCTACACATTTTTGTGTGCAGATACAGGTACTTCCATTCAGTTCTATCAGCCTTGGAAGGAGGCGTATCGGTAGAGACTTCGAGGTATATCTGCTACGTTCGCAGACTGAGGAGTCCCTTTCCAGCTTTCTGTAATAAGTAAAGCTCTTCCAGTATTTTTCCTTTGTATAGACATTCTTGAGTCAGATCCTCTTATGTATCCATTAGCTTGTGATTTATGAGATTCCAAGTTTTGGGAATTTCTTTTAGCTTCGAGAGTTGTTATTGTATGTGCCAAACGACAACTTAAATACATGGTTATTCTACTAAGTCAATTTTAATTACTTTTCCACAATTTTATGGTTTATCTTCCGCTTCGTCAGGCTTACCTAGTCGTAGGGACTAGGTGCCGTCACGACATGTTCGCGGAGGGCGAACTGGAGTCGTGACAAGTTGGTATCAGAGCTCTAGGTTCATAGGAGTCACACATCACAAGCCAGTTTATTAGAGTCTCGTGGATCAGTACAGAGAAGTATGTACTTATCTGCGAGTGGCTATGTAACTGTTAGGAAAACTCCACTTCATTTGATCCCCTGTCATACTAGATTTTTGACATCCACAATCCTAAACCTATGTCTTCTACTATCTCCTAGATGGTGAGGACACGTACTACCCGAGGTAATCAGGCACCCGCGCCCCTTGCTGCAACTGTTAGAGGTCGGGGCCGGGTAGAGTTCGAGGATGCGCACGTGGTGCAATGAGAGCACCTGCTCTAGTAGACAACGAGGTACCACCAGCAGATCCAGCCGGAGTCCAGGCACCTGACATGCATACTGTATTATACTCCAACCCTTCAGGAGACTTTGGCACGGTTCATGAGTGTGTATGCCACTTTGGCTCAGACAGAATTGCTTCCCCTTGCTGCAACCACACCCTAGGCCTGGGAAGGAGCATAAAATCCCGCCTGCCGCACTCCGGAGCAGCGAGTGCATGCTGAGCAGGTCCCTAGATTATTCCTGTGCCGCATGCAGCACCAGTTCATCCCGAGGGCATGGCAGCGGCTTACGAGCAGGAGCAGATGAGACTAGAGAGGTTCTAGATGTATGTTCCTCCGTTATTTAGTGGATTAGCATTGGACGATGCCTTGGGGTTTCTTGATGAGCGTTACCACATTCTCCAATCAAGTAGTACAAGAACTGTATTTTATCTTATTTCCCGGCGCGGCGGGTCGCCTTTTAAATTAAGTAGATAGAAGAAAGTATTAAATAGATAAGGACTAGGTGAGTGAGTGAGTCCTCACTGATCTGAGCGATTTCGATCACCTAGCAGGCCTTTTATTTGGTAGGTAACATCGCCAAAGCGTATCATCTTTGACTACGAAGGAAGGAACTCGAAGTGAAAGGGCACCGTCATACTATGGGTATCTCTGGATCAAGCGGCGTTTCTTTCACTACTTTCTAGCTTTGAAAAGCCACCTATAATTGGTGGCGCACCCATGAGTTAGACATCCCAGACAAGGTAGCTTCACTAACTTGAGCCCAGTTTTCAGATATGTTTCTGAGAGAGTTTTTTCCTCAGAGCCTCAGGAATGCATAGCGCGCGGAGTTTGAGCATTTGCTCCAGGGTGCTATGACCGTCTCGAAGTATGCTATCCGTTACACCTGTTTGGCTAGACATGCCCCGGCCTTGGTTTCTACTATTCGCGAGAAGGTTCGCTGATTCATCGAGGGGCTTATTCCCAGCATTAGGTCCAGTATGGCTTGTGAGTTGGAGATGGATATTAAATATTAGAGGGTGGTGAACATTGGTAGGAGGATCGAGGGTATGCATGCTAGAGAGAGGGAGAGTAGGCAGGGTCACGAGAGAGAGAGAGAGAGAGAGAGAGAGAGAGAGAGAGAGAGAGAGAGAGAGAGAGAGAGAGAGAGAGAGAGAGAGAGAGAGAGAGAGAGAGCATACAAGAGCAGGAGAGAGGTATTAAGGAGGCGAGGAGGACTCGTAGACCGGAGAGATATGCTGTCCCTTATTTTGGAGGCATGGTGCGTCATGGTAGAGGTTTTGCGGGTCAGCCAGTTCAGTGCACGCTTTAGGCTTTGCATGGTGACTCAGGTGTTTATGGTTCTCTGAGTACCTGTACCATACAGTTTCCATCGCCTTGTCAGCAGAGAGGGTACTTCGAGTGTGGAGATACTAGCCACGTGGTGAGAGATTGTCCCAAACTTCGGACCGACATGTCACGACGAGGTATTCAAGCAGATAGAGGTCACCTAAGAGAGGGAGGTTTGAGGCCGGTGTGCCAGCTAATGTCATTCAGGTACGAATTCAGTTTGTTATAGAAGGCACTGTCTGTAGTTTCTCACACTTCTACTTATTAGGGTGAGTTCCCTTTTCTGTTCTTCCATTGTGGGTGCATTTAATTGTACTCTATTTGCGTAGTTAATCTGTTGGGAGGTTATATGAGTGATAGCCATGTCTATCGTTTGTTTCTAGCTATTGCTGAGAGTTATGAGACTAGTAGTAAATTCCTATTGTCTGTTTCGATAGGTTTGATGTGATTTCAGAGTATCCTTGGTTACGAGCTGTGATTTCTATGCTCCGCTGATGTGGGAGCCAGTCTGTGTTGTGAGTGGTAGACGAAATTTATTTGGTGAGAATCTCCATATAGGTTGATGTTTACCCTACTTGTGATTCAGTGTTGAGGGCGGAACCCTCGTGATTTCAGGTAATTTGATATGCTGAGGCCGCGCTGTGTACCGCGGTGAGGGTTATATCAGTATAAGATCCTTGTGAGTCTTTTGTATGTTTTATTCCTTCTTGTTAGATGTTTGTACATTAGTGTTTTAGAAAAATTGTGCTAGTTTGACTTGTTTGATAGTTCCCTTATGTGTTTTTCCCTTCCCATATTCATCCATCTTCATTGCATGCTTCTTGAGTTCTAGTTGTGGGGTGCGTGCCCATTGGTATTAGTTGGGATTTTGTTATTTAGATGGTTTGAGATGGGAGAGGCTCAATTATTGGGTATAGATTTGGATTAGGAGGCCTTGGACGAGGTCAAGATCATTCTGGGTAGGCTTTGTTCAACTTAGTCTAGGAAAAAGAGTTATGCAGACCGCAAGGTTCGAGACATGGCATGTATGGTTGGTGAGCGGTTATTGCTCCAAGTGTCGCCTATGAAGGCGTGATGACATTTGGAAAGAAGGGCAAACTTAGCCCTAGATTCGTTGGTCCATTTGAGATTCTTGATCGAGTGGGAGATGTGGCTTATAGACTTGCATTGCCGCCCATCTTATCAACAGTGCATCCAGTTTTTCATGTATCCATGCTCCGAAGGTATCACGAAGACCTATCCCACGTGTTAGATTTCAGCATTCCAGTTGGACAAAGACTTGTCTTATGAGGAGGATCCGGTAGCTATTCTAGACCGGCAGGTTTGTTAGTTGAGGTCCAAGAATTTTCCTTCTATTCGTGTCTAGTGGAGAGGTCAGCTCCTGAG
Organism: Nicotiana benthamiana; assembly: GCA_034376525.1. NCBI lineage: Eukaryota > Viridiplantae > Streptophyta > Magnoliopsida > Solanales > Solanaceae > Nicotiana > Nicotiana benthamiana. The sequence continues at coordinate 17,502,809 of CM067341.1, read as the reverse complement.
ACGTCGACCTGGGAGTCCGAGTCTGATGGTTGTTTTAATGGTGGAGGATATGACAACCCAAAGGGGGTCATCACTTGTTTTCTTACCTATTCTGTACTTACGAGGCTTTGAAAACCTCATATGGGGTTTTCTTAATTTGCGTGCACAGTCCGAGCGCATAGTCAGAAAGCTTAAACATGAATTCTGTGGGACAAAATGCAAAATTTTGATATTAAAATGAATAAATTTGACGTCACTCAACATTTTTGGTCAACAGATCTAGAACCTTTATTTAACGGTCTCGGAGGGTCCGTAGGAAAATATGGGACTTGGGCGTATGCCCGGAATCGAATTCCGAGGTCCCAAGCCCGAGATATAAATTTTTGTGTGAAATTATTTTGCTGGAAATAATTAAGGATATTAGAAAATGAAATTTGATTAAAAGGCTATAGTAAAGGGCCCATATTTTGGTTTCGGCGCCCGGTATATGCCATATATGTGGTTTAAGCACTTTCTATAAAGTTTCGTTGAAAACAGACATCGTTTGACATGTTTCGGACTTAGAAATGGAAATGTGATGTTTTATGAAAAAGAAGAAAATCATGGATTTTGAGGCTTAATTCAATGTACATGATGTTATTTTAGTGATTTGATCATGCAAGTAAGTCTATAGGATGTTTTTGAGGTTTTTTTTATATTTGGCTTGGAGCCCCGAGGGCTCGGGTGAGTTTTGGATAGGCCACAGATTACATTATTGAACTTGTAAAAATCTAGTATGATTTCTTCTGTGATCTTCGCATTTGTGAAGATGGGCCTCGCAATTGCGAGCATGCAAATGCGAGCTTTGCACCACAATTGCGAAGCCTTAGGCCTTAGAATGTGATTGTAAATGCGATCCAATTTCTCGCAAATACGAAGACACTCACCTTGTTCAGGGATCGCAGATGCGATCACTCTATCGCAAATGCGATCACTCTATCGCAAATGCAAAAGCTGGACTTTCGCAGATGCGACATCTCCATTCCAGATGCGACATCTCCATTCGCAAATGTGAAGCCCCCAGCTATGCTCAAGGTTTCTGAATGCAAACAATTGTTTGTAATTCTCACATTTGGTCGGGGTTCGCAATTGTGAACCCCAGTTCGCATTTCCCACATCTGAGTCCTGCATATTTTACACTTAGCCGAATTTTTGAGCCATTTTAACATTCTTTCAAAAACATAAACCTCTTTGGGCGATTTTCCAAGAACAATACTTCTTCCAAATCACTTGTAAGTTGGTTTTACTCATTTTTTCAATCTTTAACATCATTTTACATGTTTTCCACCCAAAGTCAATGATTTTCATGGGTGAAATTGGAGGTTTTGGGTAGAACCTAGGTTTTTCTAACAGTGGGGATTCTGACCTCAATTTGAGGTTCGATTTCAAAAGAACTCATGTATTTTGGTTCGTGGGGGAATGGGTAATCAGGTTTTAGTTTGAACCTCGAGATTTGACCATGTTGGCTTGAGGGGCGTTTTGGTCATTTTACCTAAATTCGCGTCTTAGCTTTGAAATAAATAGTAGAATCAGTTGCTTGAGATTTTATTTACAATGTATGATTGAATTGAATAGATTTGGGCCATTTGGAGTTGATTACTCGTGGCAAAAATGTGGTTGCTACTTGATTTTAGCCGGTTCGAGGTAAGTATCTTACCTAACCTTGTGTGCGGGACTTCCCCTTAGGATTTGAGTCTTCTTTGTTGCTTGTATTCCTTGTACGCGAGGTGACGAGTGCGTGCTCAGATCTATTTGTGAACAATTTTTCCCTTTTAGGCTTTCATATCCTTGTAATCACTGAATATGAAGTTGTTCTTGATACGATTGAGTTCCCTGTTATTAGTTTCACCTCTATATGTCTTACTTGGAATTTATTTGCCCGATTTTGTTTGTTCTTCTTTCCTAATCGAATTTTACTTGATTAACTGTGGACACTTACCCTTCTATAGTCACATTATCATTCCTAACTAATCGTCTTTATTTGGAAAGCATTATTTCTATCTCTCGTGTAATTAATTGGTCTTAATTGGAAAGAACATAGTATTCTATGTTTAGTTGATATTTCCTTAATTGTAACTATTTGGTTCATGTTAACTTCTTTGTTGTAGAAATGTGTATTATAGAATCGTTGTTACTTATCATTTATTCCTTGTTGAATTGTTGCGCTTAGTATTTCTCTGTTAAAGTTATTCCTTGTGAGTTAGTTGTACTGCCTTTTGGTGAATGGAAATACCTGAGTTGATTCTCTTGCTTTGTTCCTGTATATATTGTATTTGTTGTTGTTGTACTTAATATTGTGATGCACGAGGTTTCTGTCGTGCTGCTACTGATATTGTTGTGCACGAAGTGTCTGCCGTGCAGTTGTTGATATTGTGATGCACAAGGTTTCTGCCGTGCTACTGTTGATATTGTGGTGCACGAGGTTTCTGCCGTGCTACTATTGATATTGTGGTGCATGAGGTTTCTATCGCGCGGGTTTTGATATTGTGATGAAAGAGGTTTCTTCCGTGCTACTATTAATATTATGAAACATGAGGTTTCTTCGGTGCTACTTGTGATATTGTGATACACGAGGTTTGTACTGTGCTAGTATTGATATTGTAGTGCACGAGGTTTGTGCTGTCCAATTTCCTTTGAGGGTTTGCACGAGGTCTTTGCCGTGCCATTGTTGCTTTTGATATATTGCACATGCGGCGTAATAAGGCGGGATACGTTCCTATGCTTATATGTGGGTTGCGCATGTGGCAAAATAAGGTGGGAAATACTATGATGCACGTGTGGTGAAATAAGGCAGTACTTATTATGTTTTTAATTGCACACGTGGCGAAATAAGGTGGGCTATATTAGGAGTTGATTATAAAGGGTCGTGACGGTCTGTGAAGGCATTCCTAATTGGTTAATATTGTGACTGTGGGTTGCTTACATGTATGAACGTTACCGCTTGGAAGTTGTGAGGAAAACTTCGTATCTGCGGTCCGTTCTGTTTTCTTTGTTTACTAGATGATAGAATTCTTGTTAACTATCACATGCACAAGAATACACGTAGTTGGACACCCCGTTAGAGGTGAATTCTTTCCGATTTTTTTAAGGGTGGAGATGCGCCTTCGATTACCCATTATATATGTGAGAGTGGCCCTAGTTAGCCAGTTAGTTGTCAGTATGACAGTGAGATTTATTGGGTACAAGATGCCAAGTGTTAGATTTCAGATGCTGGGTTTTCGATAGTTCTGGTTGTCCGAGATTTTTGAAAAATTGTGGAAGGTGTTGAATAAGACCCTATTTGATCATCATCGTAGGGATATGAGTTATTGACTTGTTTTACCCTTGTTGTGTTGTGACCTTAGGATTTGGTTTATGATTCTGCCATCATTTCGTATCATCATTGTTACATTCGTGTTGTTACTTGTTGTCCTTTTTCCCTTACTGTGAATTCTAGAATTTTTGGTTATTCATGCAGTCTTTACATGTATATACATCGTTTCCATTATTCATATGATTATACCGTTTATTTGACCGGTAAGTGTCTCAACTCTTCCTCGTCACTACTCCACAGAGGTTAGTCTTGATACTTACTGGGCATCGCCGTGGTGTGCTCATGCTACTCTTCTGCACATTTTTGTGTGCAGATACATGTACTCCCATTCAGTTCCGTCAGCCTTGGAAGGAGGCGTATCGGTAGATACTTCGAGGTATATCTGTTACGTTCCTAGACCAAGGAGTCCCTTTCCAGCTTTTTGTAATAACTTCCAGTATTTTTCCTTTGTATTGATATTATTGAGTTAGAGCCTCTTATGTATCTCTTAGTTTGTGATATGTGAGATTCAGGGTTTTGGGAAATTTTGTTAGCTTCGAGAGTTATTATTGTATGTGCCAAGCGGCACCTTAAACACATGGTTATTCTACTAAGTCAGTTTTAATTATTTTTCCGCAATTTTATGGTTTATCTTCTGCATTGTCAGTCTTACCTAGTCGTAGGGACTAGGTGCCATCACGACATGTTCACGTAGGGCGAACTGGGATCGTGATACCTTATCACAATCTTTCCAATCACCAAGTTGAACTCGCCTCTTCACACTTAATCTAAAACAACGATAAAAATACTATCATTAATTTACGAAAGAACCTAGTAAAGGGGCTTGGCGATAGAGGGTTTTCTGAGGGAGAGAAAGTTTCCAGGTTGGAGTTTTTTAGAATACATCTATACATAACGAACGACAAGCCTATTTTATATTAAAATGGGTAGCATCTCCCCTATAATCCTTACTTCCTCCAAATTCGGGATGAACAACGACACAAGAACACAACAATAACAACATATATACATTATTTTCCAACTTTATATACCCCACAAAATACTACAAACTAGCCCAACACACCCCAATCTCTTCATATACAAAATGACCAACGTAGTTGTGTCAAACAACCCGAAAATATTATTATGAAAGACTAACCCACCACCCAAAATTTTTGTGGTATTTCTCCACAACCTTCCTCCTCCAAAATTTCACAAAATAGTGCAGCTCAACAGTAATACAAAACAGTCCACAAAATAGTCCGCTACAAGTGAATAACTCGAACTCACAGCTTTCGATCACTGTCCCTTGAGTTCTTTCAAATATAGAAAGATTTACCATGCATTTATAGAATGAAAAATTGATGAAAGTGAGCATGAAAATTGCGTTATTTATTTGATAACAGCTCCAATCTTGGTTCTTCAAACTCTAAGTTTTACCTCCAATTATAACTTGAAAGGGAGAGAAAATCAATTAGGATTTGTAGGAAATCTTTGAGAGGATGTTTGTAGGGGTTTAGGCATAGTTAATTATGGTATATTATGAGTTTTATATTGCAGGATATAAGCCTTTAAATGGACTCTTTGGACAACCCGAGATAGCCTCTTTTTGTGCTCTCAATTAAGCAAGTAGGTGACACACCTGCTTGTCACCTAGTAGTCTGCGCAGTCTCGCAAAAACATCCATATCTCTCTACTCCAATATCATATTGACAAACGGTTTAATGAATTAGAAAGTAGACTCATACATATTAAATTTGATGGGTGTAAAATACCATAAATCTAAGTATATTTGGAGAAAATCGTAGTTATATTTGACCCAAATTTTATATAAAGCTTATGAACGTAAATCGTTATGACTTTCATCGACTTTTGTTCCACAACTCGCCTGACTTCATAACATAACACACGACTATTATAAGACTAACATAACTCATAACATAACCTCATTATCATATTAAGCACCCATTCTCACCCCAAAAGTACATAGCATACCATTCCCATCTTGTCGACTTTCGACGAGATATTGTTTTCTTCAATTACTTAGCTTCTAAACCTTCCAACCCTCTTTGTACTTGTTGTTCACGATCTTCAATTTAACCTCCGGAGTAACATGATTATATTACTTTATATACTTTCAAATATTATCTTATTTTTGGTCCTACATTAGTTTGCTTATGACGCACTTTTACGTACGAAAATATAGGGCATAACATCATTTCCCTCTTGGGAGAATTCGTCCTGGAATGTTTACTCTTAGAGACTTTGGAAAATTTTGCTAGACTCTTCTCTGTACACTGACTAAAATCAACTCACACACAGCCATAAAACATACTATGCATGCCACACATGTCCGATATCTATAATTTGCAACGCTTTGCCTCACACAGCCGTAAATCATACATATTGAAAGACAAAAATAAGAGCTTACATGATCACCTGCTAGTCTGAATATAGTTGTGCTCTAGTATCCCATCTCAAGCCATATCTTCAATTTGAAATAGGTGGGGGTATTTAGACTAAATTTGTATTGTGGTCCGGGCCCGGGCTGAGACTGTCCAGTCCTAACGATCCGAGGTTTCACGGTCCCAACGGGTGGAACCGGCCTACCATGGGCCTAAGCCCACATGGTCCCGGGCTTAATACGCCAGGCCCGCAGGCCTAAAAGGGCCTAACATGTTTTTTTTGTTTTGGGCTATTTTTTTAAATTTTTTTAAAGAGAATTTCTTGTAAAGTATATATGTATATACTAATATATATATATATATAGATAGTATATATAGTATGTATAGTATGTATATATAAGGCAAGAGTGTATTGGGTATACATATAATTATATGTTGCATTATATATAATATATAGCATTACGTATGTATGTATGTGTATATATATATCTAATACAAATAAATTAAGGCACTATATATTTATCTAATACATATAAGGCACTATATGTGTGTACGTATATATTATTTTTTATATGTATTATATATATATATTGTTTATATATAGTTTATATGTATTAGAGATATATATGTATATATGTGTGTATATATATTATTTGTATATATTAGTATATATACTTTATATATATTAGAGATATATATGTATATATATATGTGTGTGTATATACAATTTATATGTAATAGAGATATACGCGTATTATTATTTATATGTGTGTGTATATATATTATTTATATGTGTCTGTATAACTATATATATATATATATATATACATATATTATTCATATGTATATATATATATATATATATATATATATATTGTTTATATATAGTTTATATTATATATATATATATATATATATATATATATATATATATATATATATATATATATATATATCGAATTTAAACACAAAATAAATTGCAAAGAAATACACAAGGGAATGACTTATAATTTTTATTATTACGACATTAACAAAGAATGGCAATATCTTTCTTAGTCTTCCCCCCCCCCCCAATCGAATGAGCACAACAAGGTATTAATACCATCATTAAAAGGAAAAGAATACTAAGGAAGATGTGCCAAAATACAAGTTACATTTTAGTCTATGTATTATCTCTAACAAATCTCATAAATCCTTCAAGGTTCGGTGGAATTCCCGTTGGTGGTGGTGGAAAAGAGGCTAGTTCATCACTGCTTCCGGGTGAAACAGCATCCTGTGCAAGGTCCGCTAGCATTTCTTCATAAGCTTCGTCTATCTCCGGTTGTAATTCTGCAAGTCCAAAATTTCTTCTTTCCGAACGGATCCAATCTATGAAGAGTACCTATTTTTCCAAGATCTCCCTCATAGACGCTCTCTGATCACCAATTTGAAGTCTCGCTTGACTGAAAGTGCCCTCCGATGCTACTGTTGAAGCTTGAACACTTAAAATATCTAGATCCATCCTTGAAAAAACCGAATAGTATTTTTGTTTGTCCTTCTACCATTCCAAAAGATCAAAGGTGCCATCTGGATTATCCTTTTCAAGGACATGCGACAAATAAACTTGAAACTCATTTAGTTGTGAACTATCACCAAAATTATCATCTTGAGAACCTCTAAACTCCATCCTAGAACTAAATGCTTTTAGGCCCGCAATTCTTTTAGATGATTGCGAACTAGACAAAGTAGGAGTTGGAACATTTGGTCTAGCATGATCTACAACAAGTTGATACGAATTATAAATCGTTTGAGCATTTATTTTGACTGAGGCTTTCGCATCTCCAAGTGTAGCAAATTCCTCAGCTGAAAGTGGTAAAGCGTTATAAATTTTTTAATACCAAATATGAGGACCTACTAATTTTATTGTAGGATTTAACACTGCAACAACACAAAAAATAGTGGGGATAGGGAAAAAATATTTTTTAAACTTAGCTTTCATGGAACTAATAGCTTTTTGATAAATATCTCCACCCTTTGAAAATGATGTAAATAAATCTACAAGTGCTGCAATACTAAACTGTTAGAAATAATAGGATAATATTACCCAGACAATTCATCTATAGCAATATGAAATTGTTCTAAAAAGTCTACAAACATTTTAACATTACTCTGATCTTTATTTGTAAGGTGCTCATCATTATCATCAGTACCATCACCTACACGAGCATTATACGTTGCGCTTATTGGGTTCCTATATTATATGCAACAACTAATCTTTCATACATGTAATTCCATCTAGTGGGACAAGGTTTAGGAACCTTTCTTTCTCTATAGACAAATTCATCATATTTTTTAAAATATTCTCTAAGCATACTTCTACGGTTTGAATAAAAAATCCAATTAAAATCCATTTTAACCTTTTCAATTTCTATATTTAATACTTTCATACCAGCATCGACGATTAAATGGAAAATATGAAAAATACATCTAACATGAAAAATATTAATAAATGCAGGATTTAGTGTGGTTGTAATTAAGACTATAACGTTATTGTTACTAGAAGCGTTATCCATCAAAGCCTACATAATTTTATCTCTAAGGACAAAATATCTGCAAATGTATTAGCAATAAACTTACCTGTGTGGCGTGAACTAATTATTCTATAACCAATAATGCGCTTTTTCATTATCCACTCCTCATCTATCCAATGACTTGTAACAGTTAGATAATCACAATCATTACCACTTATACCGATATCAGTAGTAATAGCAATGCAACAATCTATATGAGTAAATAAATAGCGCAAGTATTGTTCATATTCATGTTTACATTTGTAAATATCACTCTTTACAGTGTGTGAGGCCATCCTTTATAAGTAAGATTAAAAAATCTTCTAATATAATGCACAAAATGAGGGTTAGAAGGAAAATTATACGGTAAGCACATAACAATGACTATTTTTGCCAATTCTTCATGATCTTTATTTGGATCATAATATAAAATGCCACCAGTAAAAGTATTAATTCCAGATTGAACTACACTTGAACCTGTACTAGGGTTAACCGTAATATCTAAACTTCTTCCCTCTTGCGCAACTTTAATTTGAAAAGATTTAGCTTTATCTATAGGGTGTTTCTTTATGGGTCTAGTCAAACTACCCGTACCGCTATGATCTCCAGTAAATTTATGAACCAACGAAGCCCCACAAGTATGACTTAGCCTTATTTTGTTCTCTTTGTTGAGTAAAAAAGTGCCAAACAAGAGATGTTTCGGGCCTTTTAGAAAGTTGTCTATTAAAAGTAGGGGTACTAAAGGAGGGTTAGACGGGGCATCGATTGGGTTATTAACAGGATTAGTAGGTGTATCATCTAAATCCAATTGCATTTAATCTAAATCGTCATTTTCCTCATCATTTTAAAAGATAGTTTCATTAGGATAAAGAGCACTCATAACTTCTTCATTTAATTGTTCACCTGGTGCAACATCATGACAAAATTGACTATCGAAAAATTGAAAATAAGGGGTATCACTATCAAGAATAATAGGTGGAGGAGGACAAGTAACATGTCTGGGTCGGGGAGCGGGTAGAAGAGTAGTACTTGGCGACTAGATTCACCAATTTTAGCTTTTCATATACCACAAACATTTTTTTCAAAGAAAAAAGATGCCATATTAATTATAACTATACAAGATAAAAAAAACAAAATTATAAAGTTAATCTTAAGGGTTGGAACGAGTCTACCGAATTGACGAACAACTTCTTGAAAATTGAATATCGTTGAAGGCTTGAAAACTTGAATACTTCAATTCACCAACTTCATAGTTTTTCACAAAATTGCAATAATGAAATAAGCAATTATAGAAGAAAATTGGAGAGAGATTGATAAATTTGTGAGTAAAAATGAAAGAATTTGGGGTATTTATAGTTGAGAATTAAAAAAAAGTATAATTATAAAAAGTTTAGGGGCCAAATGGCAATTTTTAAACTCCTAAACGACTATTTTTTGATGGCCAACGGCTAGATTTTAGAATCTGACCATTGTTCATTTTAAATGTTTTTTAAAAATATAGCCGTAGAGGACTGTTTGACCCGTTAGGCCCGGTTGAACAGGCCCAGACCTGCTTGCCGGTCCTGGGCTCGTGGGCTATTTGGGACCGGCCCGCTATGGGCTTATTGCACCATTTGGGACCGGCACACTGAGACTGGCCTGTTAGGCTTGTTTGGCTCGCGGTCTGGTTCTGGGCTGGGCTCGACCCACAGTGCAACTTTTATTTAGACTTCATTTCTTCCTCTGCCTCCCACATCATCTCTTCCACATTGTTTCTTATCTATAAAACTTTCACGGAGGTTACCTCCATTATTTCATAGCTTGTGGATTTGTTGGTCTAGGATAGAGACTAGAATTTCCTCATATGACAAGGACCCCGTAATCTTTACATCATCTGTGGGCACCACTCAGGTATGATCACCAATGCACTTCCATAGCATAGATACGTGAAAAACCGGATGGTCAAACTCCAATTCTGAGGGTAATTTTAACTCATAAGCTACTTGTCGCACTCTCCGAATAATGCTATAGGCCCAATATGCCGTGAGCTAAGCTTGCCTTTCTTGCCAAACCTCATCTCGCTCTTCATAGGTGACACCTTTAAGAATACCTAGTCATTAACCCCGAACTCTAATTCTCGTTGCCGCACGTCAGAATATTACTGTAGGCATATAAGTTTTGATAAAATTAGTCCATGAAATAATTTGGAGTATATTTTAAATTCAAGATATATTAGTCCAAATAAATATTATGGGCTAATATAACTGAATTAATTATATAAGTTCATTGTATATGGATTAAATAAATAAGTCTTAATCCATTGGGCTAGCCCATTTAATTGCGCAAAGTGATGAGTCCACTTCAATAAGCCCAAGATGTCATCTTCCTAGAGGCCTAATTTGGTGCCACGTGGCAAATTACGTGGTGCGCCAAGTCAAATGGAAGAGCCAATGTGATCAAGCCATATGTCAAAATGACAAGGAATGCCAAGTCACACTAAAAGACCAATGAAATCACGCCATGTGTGCAAGTGACATGTTCTGGCCAATTAAGCCATGTCGCACTTTAGTTTGATTGGTCGTAAAGAGTTTGTTCTTATCATGACTCCTCCCTTCCACAACTATAAATAGGGGTCTTCATAACTCATAAAAGGGACCAGAAGTTAACAATAAGCAAGAGAGAGCTCGTGGATCAAACATCTGCAAATTTCTCTACAACTTTCAAGCTTTAAGAAATCAAGTTCATGTTCAAGAAATCAAGTTCAAACTCAAGAATGAATAAAGATCAAGTTAAAGCAATCAAGCTCAAGCTCAAGCTCAAGCTCAAGAACAAGATCGTCGTTCCTAGAAACAAATATAGATTCAATATCAAGCTCAAAGACACTTGAATTTATTTACTATTGGAAAGAAGAATGAGAGGATTCATAGAGATTGTAACACTCAAATATTCGAAATAAAATAATAGGATTGTTGCGATATTTTTGATCTTGATTTTATTTTCTCGACGCAAATTTATTTTCTACAAATTCTGGCATGCCCAGTGGGACCATCTCTACCTCTCATCTCAACTTTTCAATCACCAAAGTCCAAGAACATTGAAATAGATTCAAAGAAAATTAACTATGGTTCAACTTCCACCAGGGTTGCTAACTCCAGGTTCTATGCTAATATGGAAAGCATCCTCGATGTTACCTTTGGAAGCTTCGGACCAGTCACGAGGAGCAAAGAAAGTTCATTAGGAAAAAATCACCTCGAGTGCCGTCCACATCAACCCCTGTTTTCGGATCTTCATCCTCAAAAGTAGCTAAATCTTCCACAAACGCATCTGAAGCAAGAAGCGATGTTGCTGAAAAGATCAAGAGAACTCTTGCTCTGCTTGACCTCTCCGGATCCAAGCACTCTGCTGTGAAGGAAGATGATGATGCTTCAAGTGATGGATCCTCCCCACTTACACCATATAGCATGAGCCAATCAAGGATCAATCTGTGTGAAAATCCATGCTACTCTCTTTCATCTACGACAATCATGTAAATCATGGTGACAAACACTTCATCTATGGAGGAGTAGTTGGCAAACTTGACGGAAGCAATCGCTGGCTTGAACAAATACATGAAACATCAAGAGGCTAGAATTGACAAGATAACAGACAGGGTGGTAATCTTGATGGAAAGAGAATCCACCCATGCACCTGACAAGCTCCTAGAAGTTCTAAAGAGTGACTCCCCCCCAAGACAAGTATCATCCAGTAAGGCTATCCCTGTCTCATCTGAAGGAATGATTCCAATCGATGAACTGAAGGAGTTCATTGAAGGAGCCATTAAGAACAAATATGAAGTTGCTGCCACATCCACCCTTACGTATGCAAAGTCGTACACTTCAAGGGTCGATATGTTGAAGATGCCTTCTGTCTATCAACCTCCAAACTTTGAACGTTTGATGGTAAAGGTAAACCAAAACAACATGTGGCACACTTTGTGGAGACGTGCAACAATGCTGGGAGTTATGGAGATTAGCTTATCAAGAAGTTTATCCATTCGCTAAAAGGAAATGCTTTTGACCGGTACATGGACCTCGAGGCTGGATCTATCGATAGCTGGGATCAACTAGAGCAAGAGTTCCTCAATCTCTTTTATAGTACGAGACGTACTGTGAGTATGATAAAACTTACAAATACTCATCAATGAAAGGGGGAACCAGTTATCAGCTTTATCAATCATTGGAGGAATGCAAGCGTCAATTGCAAAGACAAGCTTAGTGAAGCTTCAGGCATAGAGATATGAATCCAAGGCATGCATTGGGGATTGCACTAAATCTTGCAGGGTATAAATCCTAGCACATTTGATGAACTTGCAACTCGTTCCCATGAATGGAATTGAGCACGGCCTTCGCTGAAAATGAAAAGCTGCCCATCTATGAACCTCGCAAAGCGAATGACAAGCAAAAAGTCAGGAAGTGGGGAAAGTTCGTATCCAAGTCTGAAAGCAAAGAAGCTATGACTGTCAGCATAACACCTATGAAGTTCACAATGAAGGTGAGCAAGAAGCAGAGTATAAAATCCATTTCTTTTCTAAATAAGCAGAGTGGAAAGTTGACTTTAAAAGAGATGCAGGAGAAAAATTACCCATTCCTGGATTCTGATATTGTATCCGTTTTCGAAGAACTCCTCGAGTTAAATCTCATTTAACTTCTGGAGATGAAGAGACCAAATGAAGCTGGGAAAACAAATGACCCAAACTACTGCAAATATCACCGACTTGTAAGCCACCCTCTGGAGAAATGCCTTGTCTTCAAGGACAAAGTCGTGGACTTGGCTTGCAAAAACAAGATCATGCTTGAATATGAGAAAGCAAGCGCAAGCCAAGTATTTATCACCTTTGGCTCATTTGGTCCGGATGAATTATGCGATATTAAAGGAATAAAAAAATGAAGAATTACTGGAGAACAACAAAGTTGAAGCGATCAACCTGATGATGATGAAGGTTGGACATTGGTGACTCATCGTAGGCTCCACAAAAGGAGCTCACGAAAAGAATCAGTAGAACAATCAACATGGAAGATGATGGTAAAAGGACTAATGAAAAAGAATCAAGTTAGGCATTTGAAGAAAGCAAAAGTGGAGATGCACCACCCTCAAAAGCCCCTCCATCCAGTGACCTTGGAGGAGTTCTAACCAAGTTGGTTCTGCACGAAGATTTCCCATGAGGGCATTGATGCCTCTTGTTTCCATGCAGACAAAGGGGAAGAAAAGAGTGATGACCTACCATTGACACCATCTTTGGAAAAGCCCATCGAGTCCACTTTTCAGGAGGTTAATGTTTGTGCGGAAACTTTCATGTTCACAAATGACGATCTTTTGCTAGGTGACACTCCTCATTACAGCCCATATTACTTGGTTGGCTATATGCACGATGAAAGGGTAAATCGAATTTGGGTTGATGGAGAATCCTAAGTGAACATTTTTTCAATCCACACTGTGAAAGAACTTGGTATTCCTATGAACGAACTCTCAGATAGTCGTGTGATGATCCAAGGATTCAACCAAGGGGGCAAAGAGCCATAGGCATGATTAGGCTGGGAATCACTATTGAAGATATGCAATCAAGTGCATGGCTGCATGTGATCGACATAAAGAATTCTTATAATGTTTTGCTTGGGAGGCCCTGGATACATGAGAATAAAGTAGTTCCATCTACCTACCATCAATGTTTAAAATACTACGAGGGTGGAGTCTAGAAGACGGTAGTTACTGATAATGAGCTATTCACCAAGGCGGAGTCAGACTTCGACGATGCAAAGTTTTACTTGAAGAAACCACATTGTGAAGGAGTTGAAAGCTGATGATGGCATGAAAAATAAGAATAAAGAGATCTCAACTAAAAGATAAGAGGTGACTACTGGTGAAGCCAAAGCTGTTAGTAAGGAGGTACAACCCAACACGAATAAACCTTATAGAGGAATATTACATCTTTTGGCAAGAAAGAAAGTCCAGCGCTCCAATATGTCCCTAAAAGGAAGAAATATGAAGGTGAATCATTTAATCACCAAGATAAAATGCTAAAGGAGTTAAATCTTCCAGTCAAATGAATTTAGGCTGTCATACCTTCTTTTTACACACCCGAAGGTGATACAAGGGAGTTTCTCCAATTTAAATGACATTATTCGAAATGGAATTATTTATTCAATTTTATTTAGAGTCACCACTTGGGATATGTTTGTTTCTGGTGGTGTCCCAAGTCACCGGTTTATTTTAAATCCCAAATCGAAGAATATTTGACTTTTCTTGTGAAGTCTGCGAACAAGAAATTCTGAATGAGGAACTCTCTTAACCCGAGGGAAGGTATTAGGGACTCCCGGATTTCTTGGTTCTAGAAATTAAACTATTATAATTGACCTATTACCTGATTTTAATACATGTTCATACCTTTAATGTAATTTTAATTTACTTACCGCTTTTAATTATATTTAAGGAAGGTTGAACGTCATTTAAAACGTGTCTTTGGATCACGTCACATGAAATGCACCCGCAATCTGAAACACATTTTATTTGACATTTTAGGATTTAGATTTGGGTCACATGAAATGCACACTCGAGTTTAAGAAGGTAAATTTATTAAAAGACACACCTAAAGCGACTAACGCGTTATTAAGTTTGCGGGAGGCCATGAAAGTTCACTAAATGGCACGTCCCGGATTCTAAATATTTTTAATGGAAGTAGTTAAAGAGGGCCACACAATTTTGTTTTTTTATTTTACGTGACGTACCTCATTTTATTTTTTATAGTATATTTGACTAAAGCTTGAAGTCCATGAACTATTATTATCTAGCATAGTTGAACTCCTATTCTAAATAAAGGGTTAAAATTATTAACATTAAAAAATGGCTAAAACTCTAATTAATTATTTATGGTAATGCTAATTGTCCTAACAAGATCGACTAGGCCCAGCAAATAGAATTTAATAAGAAGAGCAAGTTCGAGCCCACAAAATTAGGCCTAAATTTCAAACAAAGACAATTGCCATTGCTGAAGTTCTTTAATTCGGATCCACTACATGAAGTTGGAGCTCAATATTTGGACTTGTAATTGGCCCAGCAAGGGCCCCAAACTTTATTCAATCAATCTGTCCGAATTTTTCCCAAAATGAACCCAAATCAACATTGACTTTAAATTGGACCTCACAACACTGATCGATTTTGTAACAAATTAACAATTTAATTTCGCTAAAATCAGACGCTTGCTCATTTTAAAATCAAATTTCATACTACTATTCAAATCATGTTTAAGTTAATGAGTTACTACACTAATTTATGAAATTCAACAACAAACTAAAGTGATTAATATTTTCAAACCAAAGGAGATGCCTGAGTTATTGGGTACAGATTTCAAAACGTTAGTTCTCTGATTTCAGAGCCAAACTGCTAAAGTTAAACACCAAATCATAGAGCCATTTCAGACATTTATTATACCCAAAGTTACGTTAGTATTGAATACAAACGCTGGTCCTAAAACCAGCTTCAGGCCATACACTATATTCCAATTTTTATCATTCAAAATAACATGATAGCCGTCCTTAAAACATTAAAATTAAACTAAAACTACTAAATGGATATTCATGATTCCCAACAGTCCAATTATCACATCTCTTAAAATGTTCAGCTTATGTAACTCTCATATTCTAGGAAAAACCAAATATAACACTTGAATTAACATGTTCTAAGCAAATTACAAATATACATAAATGTGCTAGGCAACCGAATCAAAGTAAAATAGTAGGAAGAAAATTCATAGAAGAAAACAGTAACATTTCATCATTATCTTCAAATTTTTGTCACACATTTGATTCAATCTTCACATATCGTTTGAGACCAAAGGAGTACTTGGAGAGTGAAACCAAGAAGAAAACAAGAGGCCAACAGATTAAACACCAACAATCAGCACTAGCAGCAACACAAACCCCAGATCCAGAAATTGAACCCATGAAACCAGTTTAAGAACAGTGATATCCATAACAGCTTGACCCAAAAACTCGGACAACACACGAACTTCAACTCGTATTTTAGCTTCTGAATATTCAAAGATGATTTTTAACAATGAAAATTTCTAGGATCTCAGGGAAGCTCTAATGGAACAACATTTCAAATGTTTTTAGCTGCCTAGAAGTTTCAGGATTTTCAATGCCTAGAAATCTGCCTTCATCCCTAAGTAACAATGCCTTTATAGGCAAGTTACTAGGGCAACTTCAGATTTTAAGTTTTTCCTTTTAGTCCTTTTTAGTTTTCTCTTTTGGCTAGTTAGTCATTCAATTTCTGACTTGTTTTCAAGTTAAGACTAAAGTTTACTATCAGACCCCTACTAGAAACTTGTAAGGTTGTTAAAAAATATTCTCTAGGTGTATTATCCAGTTTACCCCTTAGTTAACATGTCACTTACCCTAGATACATCCGGGTCAATTGGTTAAGCTAAAATGGGTTACAGACCCAGGTGAGATCAACATCTCAATGGGCATGGCCTAATGGAACAGGTGAATCTCTGGGAGTGACTTCAAAACTCGAGCATCAACTAATCAGACTGATCCAAATAACAACCAACAAAGGACAACATGTAATAGTTTCAAATATCAGACCTACAGTAATTGGAATATCATCAGACAAAATCAATCAGGGAATTAACCAAATTATCAAACGATGCAAAGAAAGGAGCGATCAGAATTTTAATTAAGTGGATGAACGAATTTATCAGACCTAACATAATTTACAGCTTACTTAGGCTGATAAAAAAATTGAAGAAAAGAACACGAATTAAATAGCATAAACAAAAGAAGAACAGTAGAAATGAGGAAATGAAGGCCAAAAGGCTTACCAGGAGAATTTGAAGGTTCAAAGGCAGAAGACCCAACAAATCAGTGTCCACCATTTGTTCTTTCACAAGGAAAAATGAGCGACATCGACTTGTTGGCTCGAAAATTTTACGATTAGCAAAGAGATAGATGTCCCAAATCATGCATGCCTTCAGATTCTTCGGAAGCCAGCTTTGGACGTTAGGGTTTAGACCTCAGATGCAAGATTTGAAGAGTTTTGGGCATGTTTGAGGGTTGGGAGTTTGAGATTAGGGAAGATGAGGCCATGGGGATGCTATGGTTTGAATTTTGTGGTGTTTGGGTGGTGGCGCTGGCGTACACGGCGGCGAAGTCAGTGCTTCTGGCTAATATTCGAGGAGCTATGGTGGGTTTGAGGGAAAATGCTGACGACTTTGGAAAGAGGGGAAGGAGGTGTTCAGGTGGTGTAAATTTTGGGCTGATTGGAGTTCTGTCACCGACGGAGGAGATTTCCGAATGGCGATTTGTAGTGGTAGGCAGCAGAATTAGGGTTTGGTCTTTGGGGGTCTGAGAGACGATGAGATGGGGGGGGGGGAAGGTAAGGCGTTAGGACACACACACACACACAATATATATATATATACATATATACATATATATATATATACATATATACATATATATATATATATATATATATATATATATATATATATATATATATATATATATATATATATATATATATATATATATATATATATTAATGAATGTGGCCTTCTCGTCGATCTTATCAATCGACCTCGACGGTTGAGATCAAAAGGAAAGAAACGACGTCGTTTGGTTTGGGAGGGGGTCGGATCAGGTGTATTTTGGGCTGGTTTTTAGGCGTTTGAATGTTTGGGCCAGTGAATTATATTTAATACTGGCCCAAACTTAACAGGCCATCTTTATTCTTCCCTTTTTATTTCCACTCATTTCCTTTTTTTTTAATTATTTTCTTTTCTTTCATTTTTTTCAAAAGTAAATTAAACCCTAAAATACCAATTTAAAGGAAACTAATAACCCTTGAAGCTGAAATTTAAAACCAAGTAACAATCAATTTTTGATTTTTGTATTTTTTATAAAAGTCTAGTTACTAATTAATCTAAAAGATATAAAATTAAATCCTAGGTGCAAATGTATTTTTTTTAAATATTTTAATGAATTATCTAAAACTAAGCTTGGACATACAAATTAAAACACGCACAAAAATTATGCAATTAAATTTTAACAATCAAATAATAAAAGAAAAATCCTAAATCTAAGGAGTCTGTAGGAGTAGTTCAAGCGAGGCAAAAATCACGTGCTCACAACTACCCCTATTTGCTCGGAGACGCGAAGGATTTTTGGACAAAGATAAATGAGCAATTTTGAGGGATTTTTGCCCGTTTGGTATTCTATGAGAAGCATTTTTTTAAAAAAAGTCTAACCGAACCTTTCTTCAAAGGTTGCCTACATATCCTTGGCTGTAAAGAAATCAGGTCAGTGTAGTTCTAGAAGTTTTGGTATCTGTGACTACAGGGAATTGTGCTTTCACTGCTGCTTGCTGACCTCATTATTACACCACAAAGAAAAATCAAAAGCTAAGCTAGCTATACCTATCAACTACGAGTTACAAGATTCCTATCTATAAATTTCATGAAGCTTGATCTTGAGTCTGCGATGATTTTGCTGTGGACCTCGACCTGAATCTTAATGCTCGTAAGATGTAGGTGCCGATTCTTTTTTTAGCATTGGAGTAGAGCGGGACATGCAAAACATGTGATTTCAAATCTATTTTTAGCAGTCCGCATCCTTTTCTTCTTCGAACAATTTGAGTTTGATTCTTTTTGTTCTTTTCTTCTTTTCCTTTATTCTAGATTGAGACTCATGCTTTTGATTGTCTCGAATATTTTGCCTTGAGGTAAAACCTGTTCGGACATCAAAACAAACAAACGAATGAAAATATTCTGCCCCAGATTTCACTAGGAAAATTTTGCGAGTTATTTGCAACACAAATTTAAAAATAAGGATTGTATATCCTTGGGAATGAAGCCTTAAATTGGGAGGATCACTAGGTTATGCTGGAAAATGACCGGGTTATGTAGGGGAGATCCACGGGTTATGCCAGGGAGGATCCACGGGTTATGCCAGAACAGAAGGAGAAGGCTCCTGGGTTATGCCAGGGAGGATCCATGGGTTATGCCACGATAGAAAAAAAGGCTCCAGGGTTATGCCAAGGAGGATCCATGGGTTATGCCGGGACAAAAAAAGTCCTTAAATTATTCCAGGGAGATCCACGGGTTATGCCGGGGCAAAAGAAAAAGGGTCCTTGGGTTATGGCAGGGAGGTCCACGGGTTATGATGGGATAAAAGAAAAAAGGTCCTTGGGTTATGCCAGGGAGGATCCACGGGTATGCCGAGACAAAAGAAAAAGGGTCCTTGGATTATGCCAGGGAGTTCTAGGGGTTATTCCGGGAGGAAAAAAAAGGTCATGGGTTATGCCAGGAGGGCAGACGGGTTATACAAGGATAGAAGAAAAGTCTCCTAGGCTATGACAGGGAGGATCCACGGGTTATGCCGGGACAAAGAAAAGGTTTTGATGGGGATAAAAGGAAAATAATCCTCGGGTTATGCTGGGAAAAAAGAAAAATGGTCCTTCGGTTATGCTGGGGATTAAGGAAAATGATCCTCGGGTTATGCAGGGAAAAAGAAAAAGGGTCCTCAGGTTATCTGGGGATTAAGGAAAATGAACCTCGGGTTTTGTCAGGGATGAAAGGAAAAGGGTCCTCAGGTTATGCTGGGGATTTAAGGAAAATGATCCTCGGGTTATGCCGGGGATAAAAGGAAAAGGATCCTCAGGTTATGCTGGGGATTTAAGGAAAATAATCCTCGGGTTATGCAGAAGATGAAAGGAAAAGAATCCTCAGGTTATGCTCGGGATTTGGGAAAATGATCTTCGGGTTATACCAGGAATGAAAGAAAGGGGTCCTCAGGTTATGCTGGACAACTGGGGAATGGGATCCTAGGTTTGGAAGGATGCATCTAGAGATTGGCGGCCCTATGCTACCATGATTTTGTGATTTTCCTGTTCTTCTTTTCTCTTTTACTAAAAGTGCAGGAAAGGGTTTGGAGGAAACTTCCCTTTTGGGCTGATTGTTGCTGTGAAGCTGTTCCTAGCTCTTGCGCATTTCCTCTTTGCTACACTTGCTTCTCGCATGGTTTCTTAAATTGCACCTGTTTCAATTTTAGATCAAAGAACAATTGTTAGTTTGATGCGGTGGTTGGTTTTATGGCCTTGATTGCTTGATCTCGACCCCGCTTTTGTTGCTAAACCCTGCCGCTTGTTGGTCTTGAAGATTAATCTCTCTTTCAAACTAAATGGATTAACTTTTAAGTTTTATGATGACTTTCCTGTATGGGGCATCGATTTCATTATGTGTTTAGGACCTTTGACTTTGTACTTCTTTTCATTTGACTTCAAAGCATCAGCCATCATGGCCAGTCGGGATCGGCTAGATGCGCTCGGTGAGGTTGGGTATCCTTTTTTGGCTTTGGTTAGGCGGAGCCCTATAAATCCAATCATGCCACCATTTCTTTGTATTCGTTTCGGGGATAGAGTTAAACCGAAAGAGATTCAAGAAAAAGTGAGCAAGGGCAAGAAAATGAACTTAAAGAGAGGCGTCCCTTTCGGGGAATAAAGAAGGACTTATCTGGAGTGCATGCAGACATCAAATAGACATGACATGCTTCTTGGGCTGGATTTCTGACCCACACAAATTTTTCCCGGCTTCTCATAAACTCATTAACCGGCATTTCAAAACTAAGGAATCTTGCTGGAACTTTCAATGGTGGACAATCTCTTCTTTTCGGCCGACGACCCTTTTTAGGGTTTTCGCCAATCAACCTCTCTCATTTCTCTTCTCACCGTCACCCGATAGTGCTCTTTACGAGTTTTCTCTAAGCAGACTCTCTCATTTTCAATTTATCTACTTACCATCGCCTTATGGTGCCCATAGGTTTTCATTGAAAGACCTAGCAAGATTCTCTCAATTTGATAGCACTGAGTTCCAACAACAGTGTTTCCCATTCCAACGCCTTTGCCAATTGATCAGAAAGACTTGGATAAGGTTTGGGTAAAAAGGAATTGGGATGAAAGTACAACTTTGGAACCATTCTGGTGGGTTTATTGCCGAACTATTATATCATCTGCCCTAGTTTTGTTTTGTGGGAAAAATTGGGATTTTTTTTTTGGTGTGACTGAACCCCAGAGAGAGGCTGCCTATGTATACTTTAGGAATCAAGTCTTACGTAGTTCAGGAGAAACTTTGTTTTTGGTTTGCTTTTGTTTATTTTTGTTTTTTTTTCATTTTTTTTCTTTCTTTTGTTAGGTTCCAAAGCGGGTAACCAATGAAGAGTAACCGGCTAAAATGGGTTTGCAAAAGGGTCGATAGTGTTTGGATAGCAGGAATGAAAGCTTTCGTCATCTCAATTGGATAGAGTCATTATTGCAGAGTGCTTAGACATAGTTCCTTTTTACTACATCTGCGTGCGCTTCAGGATAATCTCCTTCGATGTCACCCAGATACAATTCTCCTTTTAGCAATATCTTTCTGATGATGTACGGGCCTTTCTAATTAGGAGAAAATTTTTCCTCTGCTTCCTGGTGGTGAGGTAGAATGCGCCTTAACAAAAGTTGTCTCACTTTAATATTTCTGGGCCGCACTTTCTAGTTATAAGCTCAGGTCATTCTTTGTTGATTCAACTGCCTGTGACAGACCACAACCATTCATTTTTCATCGATTAAGGTTAGTTGTTCCAAATGAGTCTTGACCTATTATGTGTCATCAATCTTAGCTTCAATGATGATCCGGAGAGAAGGGATTTCCACCTCCACGGGTATCACAGCCTCAGTTCAATAGACTAGGAGGTATGGGGTCGCTCCTACTAATGTAGGCACTGTGGTGCGGTATCCCATTAATGCGAAAGAGAGCTTTTCATCCATTGCCTGGAGCTCTGAATCATCTTTCTGAAAAATCTTCTTGATGTAGGGCCGGAATTTTTGCATATCTCATCCATCAAACTACAATTGAGGGTTGACGCATTATCTCTGATAATGGTTGCAGGAACACCAAATCAGCAGATAAGGTTGGAGTGCACAAATTCCACCACAACTTTCTTAGTAAATGATTTAAGAGTGATGGATTCAACCTACTTTGTGAAGTAATCGATGGAAACTAGTATGAATCTGTGCCCATTCGAGGCTTTCGGCTCAATTGGCCCAATAACGTCCATGCGCCAAGCTACAAATGGCCAAGATGCCGATATGGGATGCGGTTCTGTAGGAGGTGAGCTCTGAATCATCTTTCTCAAAAATCTTCTTGATGTTTTTATTTGCTTCTTCGACGACACCATTAGCCTTTAGCCGATAAGGAGTGGAGTTCTTATGTGTTATCTTGAATTTTTCGCATATCTCATCCATCAAACTACAATTGAGGTTTGCCGCATTATCTGTGATAATGGTTGCAGAAATACCAAATCGGCAGATAAGGTTGGAGTGCACAAATTCCACCACAACTTTCTTAGTAACCGATTTAAGAGTGCTAGCTTCAACCTACTTTGTGAAGTAATCGATGGCAACCAGTACGAATCTGTGCCCATTCGAGGCATTCGGCTCGATTGGCCCAATAACGTCCATGCCCCAAGCTACAAATGGCCAAGATGTCGATATGGGATGCGGTTCTGTAGGATGTGCATGAATCAAATCACCGTGCACCTGACGCTGGTGGCATTTTCGGACAAAGCTAAAGTAGTCCTTTTCCATGGTTATCCAATAATAGCCTGCTTAGATGATTTTCTTTGCTTACACATACCCATTCATGTGCAGTCCGCATACTCCTACATGTATTTCATGCATGATCCTTCTATATTCTTTAGTATCAACACATCTTAACAAATTGATATCTGTAGTCCTATTGTACAAGACATTACCATTCAAGAAGAAACCACTTGCATGCCGTCTAATGGTTCTTTTTTGGTCCCCAGTAACCTACTCGGGTTATTCTTGTGTTTTCAAATATCTTTTGATATCATGGTACCATGGATGAATACTTGGTTCTGCCTTAGTTGTATTACAATAACCATGCCTTTCCGTGATTTTGATTTCCAAAGGATCAATGTGGACATTGCCTGGGTAGGGCAACATCGAGGCCAGAGTGGCAAGTGCATAAGCTAGTTCATTGTGACAATGCGGGATGTACCTGAACTTTATTGACTTGAACCGCTTGCCAAGATCTTCCACATGTTGCCGATAGGGGATAAGCTTAACATCTCGAGTTTCCCATTCCTACTGGGCTTTCCGAATAATCAAATCTGAGTCCCCCCATAATCAACAACTCGTTGACATCTTGGTCGATTGGCATGTTCATGCCCATGATGTAGGCCTCATACTCAACTGTGTTGTATGTGCAGAAAAATCGAAGCCTAGTTGTGGCGGCGTAGTTCTGACCAGTGGGTGAGGTCAAGACTGCCCCTATTCCCACACCTTTTGCATTTACTGCTTCGTCAAAAAACATTTTCCAAGCAATCGTATCCTCTTATATTGCCCCATCCGAGTTTACCTATTCATTTGGGAAATAAGTGTTTAGAGGTTGGTATTCATCATTAACTGAGTTTTCAGCCAAGTGATCCTCTAGTGCCTGGTCTTTCATGGCCGTGGGGGTGACATAGACTATGTCGAACTCAGCGCGCAGGATCTGCCATTTTGTTAATCTGCCGGTGGGCATTGGCTTCTGGAATATGTATTTCAATAGATCCATCATGGTTATGAGGTAGGTTGTGTAGGCTTGCAAGTAATGTCTCAGATTTTGAGTGACCCACATAAAGCACATCAGGTTCGTTCCAACAGAGTATAATTGGCTTCATAACTAGTAAACTTCTAGCTTAAGTAGTATATTGCCTTCTCCTTCTTTCCCGTGACATCATGTTGTCCGAGGACGCATACCAAAGTAACTTTCCAAGACTGTCAGGTACAAAAGGCCTCCCTGGTTCAGGTGGAACCAAAACCAATGGGTTGGACAGATAATCTTTTATCTTATCGAACGACTCTTGACATTCATCCGTCCATTTGATCCCTGCATCTTTCATTAGCAATTTGAATAAGGGTTCACATGTGGAAGTCAGCTGAGCGCTGAACCGGCTGATATAAGTCAATCTTTCCAACAACTCAGTACATCTTTCTTGGTTTTCGGAGGAGGTAAATCCCGAATAGACTTTATCTTTGTCGGATATAACCAGCAGACTACAAATACGAAAGTCTGACCGATGGGAATCCGAATGCACATTTGGCTGGGTTTAATTTCAAATCATCTCTGCACAGTTGTCGAAGAACTTCCTCAAATCCTGCACATGGTCATTCAAAGTTTTAGACTTGATGATCACGTCGTCCACATACACCTCTATTTCTAAATGCATCATATCATGGAAGATGGTAGTCATGGCTGTCATATAGGTTACCACGGCATTCTTCAATCCGATAGGCATGACCCTGTAGCAGTAGGTTCCCCAAGGTCTGGTGAAAGCTATTTTCTCTGCGTCCTCTTCATCTATCAACACTTAGTGATATCCTGCATAATAGTCCACGAAGGATTGTATCTCATGTTTGGCGCAATTATCAACGAGGATGTGGATGTTTGGCAAGGGAAATTATCCTTGGGCCTTGCCTTGTTCATGTCTCTATAATCCACACACACTCGGGGTTTCCCATTCTTCTTTGGCACTGGAACTACATTGGCCAACTATGTGGTGTATCGGACCACTCGGATCACTCTTAACTGCTTTGTGATCTCTTCTTTGATTTTATCACTGACATCAGTTTTAAATTTTCTCTGTTTTTTCTGGATTGGGGGGAACTCGGGATAAGTTGGCAATTTATGCACTACCAAATCAACACTTAGTCCCGGCATGTCATCATATGACCACACGAACACATCTTTGAAATCGAACCGGAGTTGGATTAGTGCATCCCGAGTTTTCTCATTTGCGTGGATACTTATTTGGTTTCCTTGATGAACTACCCAAGTCAACCGGCTCAGTGTCATTTAGGTTTGGCTTAGGTTTATGTTCAAAATGTTCCAGTTCTTGATTTATTTTCCTAAAAGCCTCTTCTTCATCGCATTCCGATTCTTGGTTCATTATTTCATAATTAAGAGGCATGTTTGGATCTGGGCACGCAGTCTGCAAGCATGTCATGCTAATTAAAGCCGCATTATTAGAACTGAAAGAAAAAATAAAAGAGAAAATAGCAAAAATCAGAAAGAATAAAGAAAAATGAATGATGAAATATTGATTTCATTTCTTGGAATAGGGATTACATTTGGAAATTAAAAAGACAAGAAACTTTAAATAAAATATCCGAGTGACACCCTGGGATAACTAGCGATGCAGAAAAAATGGTAGGACTAGTCTACGGGGACTTCCGCCTGATGGGGAATGGCGTAGCTTTCCAATTCGGTAATTTGGCCTTAGGTCCCATGTACAACACCTCAGTAGTGCTAGAGCCCTATCCTGGATGAACTATGTGTATTTCTTATAGTATCTTTGTCATTGCCCCAGATATTTCTTCAATCTCTTTAGCTGTAAAAACCACATCCTCTTCATCTTCATTGTATTTTGGCTTGACAAATGTTTCGTATAGATGTGGAAGTGGTTGAGGCAAGACCCAGCCATCCTTCTTCCTATCTTTCGCCCATTTTATGTCATCTGGAGTAGGTCGGAAGCCCACCGGAAGAACTTTTCAGCGACTGGCTGAGTAACTGGTTCAGCTATTCCTTGCAGGGATTTCCCGAGTCCCTTTCCTAGTTTGAAGCCATGTTGTATCATTTCTTTATCCACCATAATTGATGCATTCGAAAGGAAGGGTTGGGGGAAGGGTGTCCTTCTTCATACTAGTCTGCCACCGCAACTTCAAAGGCTTTGTAAATTATGTGGTCACTGCCTTCTCTCGCTTCAAGGCATGGGATTGAGGGATCTTGATAAATTGATTGCTTGTCTTTCGCACAGACTACAATTTCTTGATTTTCATGCTCAAACTTTACCATCTGATGGAGAGTGGAAGGTACAACCCTGGCTTTATGGTTCGATGGTCTCCCCAAGAGAAAATTTTAGGACGTGTCCATGTCTAGAACTGGAAAAGTCACATCAAAGTCCACTAGTCCGATAGTCAGAGTTAGATCGACCTCTCCAATCATATCCCTTTTGATACCATCGGAATCTCATACACAGACAATGTTGGGACGAATCCTTCTAGTCCCAATCTCCATGCGTTGTAGCGTTGAGAGTGGGAAGATGTCCATCCCAGATCCTCCATCCACCATAACCCTTTTCACGTAGTATCCTTCACATTTAACAGTTAAGTGCAGGGATTTGTTATGTGCAACTCCTTCCGGGGGAAAGTCATTTGTGCTGAATGAAATCTGGTTGACAACGAAAAATCTTTCTGCCACTCTTTCTAATTGCTCTGTGGAAGTCTCAGCTGGCACATATGCCTCATTGAGGGTCTTGACAAGTACCTTCTGGTGTTCTAGGGATTTCATAAATAAAGATAGCAAGGAGACTTGTTCAGGAAACTTTCGGAACTGGTCAACCACTTCATAGTCTGCCATCTTCATTTTCTGAAAGAATGCTTCCGCCTCTTCAATGCTCACTAGTTTTTTAGTTTTTAGCTGGAAAGCGTTTCCTGGTGGTGTTGTTTACTTCTTCCAAATTGGAGTACTTTTTAGTTCTTTCCCTTTATGTGTCACCACTATATTATGGTAATTATAGGGCACCGCGGACGGGTTCGTCATGGGCCTTTGTGGTGCGTGACCAATAACCACGGGCTCACTCAGCCTTGGTGGATTAGGTACCCCCCGCACCACATAAGCTCCCTTTGGCACGTACATCTGGGTGGTCTTGTTTAGTTCAAATCTCTTGGGAGGACTCAAAGGCAATTGCTTTTCCTTGCGGCCCCGTGTGACATAGAGAACAACGTCTTTGGCGGGCACTACCCTAGTTTCTGCCTTAATTTTCTTTTCTGTTTTGGGGTGTATGGCTTTGGTCATTTTATCCCCTTCATCTTGATTCAAGGAAGTTTTTGGCTTTCTCTCCACATTAGCAATGGAAATTATGGCTTTCAATGCCGGGTTGAACTCATTTTCTTCACAGATCATTCCAATTTCCGACCCGTTGTTGTGGGTCAGTGGGTTGTTTGTCACATTGGGGAGGTCCTCTTCCATGAACACAATCTTCCTTTGTTCTATTAGATCCTCTATTTCTCTTTTCAGGGTCTAACAGTTTTCCGTGTCATGTCCCTCAGCTCCTAAGTGATAGGCACATCGAGTGCCCCGTTGATAGGAAAACGATTCTGGGTTTTGCCTTTTTGGAGGTACGGGCTGCAGCAGGCCCATTTGGACAAGCTTTGGAAGCAAACTGGAGTATGATTCCCTAATTGGTGTGAAATTTTACCTCTTGGGTGGTTCACGAGGACGGAAGTTATTTTGCGGAGGGCGAGGGTTATAGTGGTTTTGGTGAGGAGGCTAGTTTCTTGGGAATGGGGCTTGGTTCCTATTGGCATGTTGCTGCGGTCGTACAAAAGGTTGAGCATTCATGACTGTATACGGTTGAGGAGCATAGGCCATGTCCTGGTGAGCGTAATAATGCAAAGGGACTCTTTCTGGGAAAATGGGTCTAGGAGCATGGTGTCTTCTTGTACCTGATATCCCCACAGATGTTTCTTCTTTTTTCTTGCCCTCTGCAACTCCTCTAAACCCGCTCCGGATGGCTTGGGAGGTTGCTCTAATAGCAGGCTGGCTTAAGATTCTGCCTGTTTTCAATCCATTTTCAACCATTTCCCTAATTTTTTTATCTTCCGCAAATGGTTTACCCATAGCCGACATCGTATTTTGGAATTAATCGGCTTTCTGAGCCTGGATGAACACTGTGACCATTTTGACCTCGTCCATCAGAGGTTTTACTCTAGATGCCTGTTCACACCATTTGATTGCGTAATCTTGAAAGCTCTTCGAGGATTTCTTTTTCATGTTTGCTCATGAGTTTTTGTCTGGAGCAATGTCTATATTGTACTGGAATTGTCTAAAAAAGTCTCTTGAAAGATCGTCCCAAATATGCCACCGAGATATGTCTTGATCCATGTACTACTCGGAGGCAATACCAACCAGACTTCCCCAAAATAGTCCATAAGTAATTCTTCCTTTCCTTTGGCCCCTCGCAACTCATTGCAGTATTTCTTGAGATGAGCAATTGGATGACCATGCCCATCGTGCTTCTCAAACTTAGGAGTATTGAATCCCAAGGGCAAGGGCACATGAGGGAACATGCATAACTCAGTGTAGGACACACTCTTCTGCCCGCTTAGCCCTTGTATATTCTTAAGGCTATGTTCTATACTCCTCATCTTTCTTGCGATCTCATCTTGCTCAGGAGTCTTGGGAGTCTTTTCTTGTCCCTAAGTGAACTCAAATTGAGGTAGCTGAGGGTAAGTGTAAGCGAGAAATTGAGGAGGCTCTATTTGGGGGGTTCATATTTGGAATGTAAAAGCTGAAGGATCAATAGTAGGCCTAGGAAGTGCAAGCTGCGTTGTTGCTGAATATGAGGGAGTG
The DNA here is from genome assembly GCA_034376525.1 of Nicotiana benthamiana. Lineage (NCBI taxonomy): Eukaryota > Viridiplantae > Streptophyta > Magnoliopsida > Solanales > Solanaceae > Nicotiana > Nicotiana benthamiana. The sequence continues at coordinate 17,474,075 of CM067341.1, read as the reverse complement.
GTAAATATTTTTGGGGCTATGTTGGATATGACCACCTGGGGGAGGACCTCTGAAGGTGTTCCCACAAAATGGGCCGAGATGGTTGGGTGTCTTAGTGGGATATTGGGATGACTGATTGAGATAGTGGAAGTTCCAACCATTCTAGGGAAAAGCTCGGGAAATCCAAGAATTTCACTGAGCGGCTCCTTTCCATTTGACCAGGCGTCCCATATTTCCATCATGGGGAGACGCAATAACCTATTTTCCTTGGCGCTTGCTGATTCTGAATCCAGGATGCCCGAGATTGGGCTCTCGTCCGTGATAGGAATTGTTGGTAGAGTTATTTTTAAAGAAATTTCAATGCTACCCTTTGATCTCGTGAAGTATGGATGTGACTCCAGACTACCACAAAAACCAACCACCGTTCTACAAAACCCTAGACTGGAGAGGGACAACAACAAACGGTTAGTCTGTGACAAATAACAGATAGGCAATCGCATGTTGGGGTGTGATGCACCTATACAGTTAAATGGGTTTCTATATGTTTTGCGAACGTTGCATGCTTCATCCTGGCATTTCCTGATCCTTTCCCATTTCTTTTTTTGATTTCCACTCCTTTTCTTCATTTTTCTTTTCCATCTCTCTTTTCCTCATTCTTTCTTGTATCTTTCTCTTTACTTTACTCTCATTCTTTCCTTTGCTTTTTGCCACGGTTTCTTTCTCCTGGTTTTCTTATTCTCTCTCTTTTGCTTCCTTTCCTCTCTTGTTTTTTCCTCTTTAATTTTAGGGATACGATTGAATCGTATGGAGATTGCCTACGTATCATGACCCCGCATGACTCAGACCAAGGGTAGTTCTTTGAAAAACAAATGCCAAAAATAGGAAATAATTTTTGAGGATTTTCATATTTCATCAATAAACTTCTATTACAAAGATGCTAAATTAACCAGTTTCTTGGAAATAAAATACAGACTCGAAATGAAACAAAATGCAGGCTCAATGTTTGAAAAGTCAACAATACATTAAAGCTTCCATTACTGGCGCCCGCGGGGCATCATTCGGCCTCGTTGCGGGCTTATGTGCGAGACCCCCTTGTAGTTGATCCAAATAACTCATTACTTGATGGATGAAAATCATCACCACATCAAAGAAGGTGCCACGAGTCATATCCTCACAATTATTTGGAATATGTATTTCAATGGATCCATCATGGTAATGTAATCAATGATGGTTCTGATCCTTTCTCCGATTCTGCCCTTTTCCTGTTGACTGCCCTATCTGCTGGTTCTAGGATTCTAACACTTGGGAATCTTGAAAGTATTAATCCTTCATTTGCTATATTTCTTCCTCCATTCGGGGCATCAGATAATAACAGTGTTCCCTATCAGCCTTAAAATCTTTAGCCCGTTTGGATGCCTCATCCTCAAGATTATTCACTTTTCTTCTTAGACTGGTGATGGTCCCTTCATAGTTTCTCTTCATTTGTTGCACAAACCGTGCCCGTTCTTCCGTTTTCTTTGTCCACTGTTCCTATAGTTTTACCTCACTAGCTTAAGACTTTTCCAAGTCTTCTTGGCATTCGAGGACTTTCTTTCTTAGCCCACTTATAATCCTTTCATCGTCCCGACTTTATCCGGGGTTGTTTGCGGCTGTTTTCATCTTTCTGATATGAACTTTGAGTGCCTTGTTTTCCTGGGCTAGTTTCTTCTTTTCTCCCTCGTCTGCAGCAGCTTGAACACCATTTTCAAATTGAAGCTCCATTATTTGCCTTTCTAATTTACTTATTTTGGCCTTGTATTCATTCTCTTTAGTCAACCAATCCCATTGTGGTTGGGCCTCAACAGTGAGTTGTTGGACGTGTGGCCTCTTTGCGGGCCTTTCAGGAATTTGATGCTTCTTACTGAACCATTCAACATATTTGGGGTCCACTTCACCTCTGGCTCAGTCTCGCACTATGGTCTTGGGTTCTACAAACGTACACTCGTTCCACATTTGGAAATTTTTTCCTTCTGGAAATGTATCTTTTGGACCCAACTCAATGGCATGCTTACTCAGATCTTCGTCATTGTGGACGGTTTGGAATCTTCCTAGTTCACGCAACACCCTATAGGGAGCACAAGGTTGGATGCTCCGAACGCCCATTAAGAGGATATAAGACGCTTCAGCTGTTGTCTATATTGCTTCAGCGGCACGGAGCCATCCAAATGTCCATTCAATGTTATTGCAGTCAGGGACCTCAGATGTGCAAGCCAAGCTTCCGTACCCGTAGGGAATTCAATACCTGGTACCCAGCTTCTAAATTCTTCAATGCAGTTTAGACCAGTTAAGCCATAATTCATGTATCAAACCCGGTGACAGAGGTGTTCTTGCATCCATAATTGAAGTAACAAATTCCAACTCTGGAAAAATTTTCCTCCTTCCCGATAGATGGTCAGGGCTTAGTAGATTTCAGACACGATTAGAGGAACCACAGTGCTGTTAGCTTTTTTGATTGCCACGTCGATCATTCCCACAAGACGTATCTCTATATTGTGGTCCTTCCATGGAAAAACCACATCATACATAAAGTCAACCATGAAAGCTAGACTCCGTCTTGCCTCCCACTTGTCTTTGTTTCCAGCATGAGTTAGACCAGTGTTCAGCTCTTCAAAACCTCGGGGTTTCCATATCGAAGATACAAAAACTAGAGTGTGCAGTACCTTTCAGATAGATTTCTATCTTGGACATTCCGGCTAATGCTTTGCAAATTTAGGAATCTGTGAGGGGACACCGTTCTTGGCAACAAGGGATATCGACTCCTGAGATTTCCATTTAGACCCACATACCAGCTACCTCTTCCAATGTAGGTGTCAGCTCGAAGTTAGAGCAACGGAATAAGTTGCAAGTTGGGTCCCAAAATGTTATTAAGGCTTCAATTATGTCCGACCTTGTCTTGACGTTGAATAATCTGACAAGGCCTCCCAGAAATCTTACCACTATTTCTCTACTGCCGCTTCCTAGACCATCCCACCACATATGGAGCTTCAAGGGGATCTCATTAAGTATTGTGAAGGGTTCAATTTCGTTCGTGCTTAGCCTGCACATTTATTAGGTGATTTATTATTTTATCCTAAAAGGAGAAATAACAATATCTATTATTTTGAAAATTTCCATTTTAATTTTTTAACGACAAAACCCTGGCTTTGCAGATATGACCTTTTAGCACTTCGGGAAACAAGATTTTAAGGTTGTGCCCGCTACTGTTGGAAATGACCAAGGTGGTTGTTCTTGTAGAAACAGCGTTCCAGGGCCCTTTTGGGACATTCGGCTTATTTTAGACAAGAATGTCATCACAGGCCTTATTTGTAACAAAAATAAAATTTTTGTGGTCTTTGGGCAACTTTTGTAAAAGGGAAGTTAGACCCGATGAGTGTTGCTGATGTATCCCACATCCGGTGAGAATCAAACTTGCGTAGTTCGGGAAAATTTGACCAACACAAAAAACCTTTATTTTTTCTTTTTCACAAATCCGACAAAGTTTCAACACTATTTGAGTATTGGTTATTTTTTCAAAACAGGTGATCACCCTCATCCATTGCTATTTTCTTTCAACTCTCTTCCATTATTTACAAGCCAGTAAACATGCAGATCCGAAGCAAATAACTGCACAAGTAGCAAGAAGGATACATCAGGATAGTCTTTTCATTTCAGGTACACTTGTCCTAGACGGTCCAAACCCCTGTGTTGAGACTCCTAAGTCAAATGCACTTGATGCAAACAAACGTTCCTACTAGGGATCCGGCATGAGGTTTTGTTATATTAGGTTTAAGAACCTGAGTTTATTGTTCTAGACCTGGCTTACCCAAGCGGACACCTCGAGCCGGGGGGGAGGGGCAGCGTACTGGGGATACAGAAACTCCAGCATAACAACTTGTCTGAACCTCATTCTTAATAGGATAAAACTTTAAACATTAAATAACTCACACGAAGTGCACCCTTCTCCATGATGTAGAAGACTCAGAGAGAGGAAGTGTTTCGCAGCAGTTTATATATACAATTCATTAAAATATCAAAGTGATAAAGCATTTAGCATGAAACATGTAGGAAAATCAGATAAAGCCAATCATAACCGCTATTCCAAACTCGAATTCTTGAACCCTAAACCAGAGATTCTGGGTTCATTTTCCCAGCAGAGTCGCCAGAGCTGTCACACCTTATTTTTACACACCCAAAGGTGATACAAGGGAGTTTATCAAATTTAAGTGACATTGTTCGAAATAGGATTATTTATTCAATTTTATTTAGAATCGCCACTTGGGATAGGTTTGTTTCTGGTGTCCCAAGTCACCGGTTTATTTTGAATCCCAAATTAAGGAAAATTTGACTTTCCTTGTGAAGTCTGCAAATCAGAAATTCTGAAAGAGGAATTTTGTCAACTCAAGGGAAGGTGTTAGGCAACCCCAGATTTCGTGTTTCTAGCACGGTCGCTTAAACAATTATAATTGACCATTACCTGATTTTAATACATGTTCAAACCTATAATACAATTTTAAATTATTTACTGCTTTTAATTAATTTTAAGGAATGTTGAACTTCGTTTAAAACGTGTCTTTGGATCACGTCACATGAAAATGCACCCGTAGTCCGAAACACATTTTATTCGATGTTTCAGGATTTGGATTTGGGTCACATGAAATGCACACCCGAGTTTAAGAAGGCAAATTTATTGAAAGACGCGCCTAAAGCGACTAATGCGTTATTAACTTGCGGGAGGACACGAAAATTCATTAAATGGCACGTTCCGGATTCTAATATTCTTAATGGAAGTAGTTTAAGAGGGCCACACAATTTGTGATTTTTATTTGGCGTGGGGCACCTCAATTTCTTTTTTTAAAGGATATTTGACTAGAGTTTGAAGTCTATGAACTATTATTATCTAGCATAGTTGAACTCCTATTGTAATTAAAAGGAAAAAATGATTAACACTAAACTATGGCTAAAACACTAATTAATTGTTTACTGTAATGTTAATTTTCGTAAGAAGAACGACTAGGCCCAGCAAATAGTATTTAATAAGAAGAGCAAGTTCAAGCCCACCAAATCATGCCCAAATTTCAAAAAAAGACAATTGCCATTGCAGAAGTTCTTTAATTCGGATCAACTACCTGAAGTTGGAGCTCAATATTTGGGCTTATAATTGGCCCATCAGATTCCCCAAACTTTATTCGATCAATTTGTCCAGTTTTGGCCCAAAATGAGTCCAAATCAACATTGACATTAAATTGGACCTCACAACACCAATCGATTTTGTAACAAATGAACAATTTAAATTCGCTCAAATCAGACGCTTTCTCATTTTTTTTATAAAAAAATTATACTCATATAAGATCATGTTTAAGATAATGAGTTACTACACTCATTTATGAAGTTCAACAGAAAACTAAAGTGATTAATGTTTTCAAACCAAAGGAGATGCCTGAGTTATTGGGTATAGATTTCGAAACATTAGTTCTCTGATTTTAGAGCCAAACTACTGAAGCTAAACACCAAAGCATAGAGCCTTTCAGATATTTATTAGACCCAAACTTAATATTTGTATTGAATACAAACACTGGTCCTAAAACCAGCTTTAGGCCCACACTATATTCCAAATTTTTGTCATTCAAACTAACATGATAGCAAGCCTTAAAACGTTAAAATTAAATTAACACTACTAAATGGATATTCATGAATCCCAATAGTCGAATTATTACATCCCTTAAAAGGTTCAACTTATGTAACTCTCAGATTCTATTTGAAACCAAATGCAACACTTGAATTAACATGTTGTAAGAAAATTACAGATATACATATGTACGTTCTAGGCAACCAAATCAATGTAAAACAGTAGGAAGAAAATTCATAGAAGAAAACATGTAACATTTCATCACTATGTTCAAATTTTGATCACACATTTCATTCAACCTTTACATATCATTTGAGACCAAAAGAGTACCAGGAGAGTGAAAACGAGAAGAAAATGAGAGGCCAGTAGAATAAACACCGACAATCAGCAGTAGCAACAACACAAACCCTGGATCCAGAAAACTGAACCCATGAAATCATTAATTGAACCCATGAAATCATTGTAACAACACCGATATCCACAAAAACTTGACCCAAAAACTCGGACAACAGACGAACTTCAACTCGTATTTAGCTTCTAAATATTCAAAGATGATTTTTAACAATGAAAATTTCTAGGATCTCCGGGAAACTCCAATGGAACATCGTTTCAAAAGTTTTTAGCTGCCTAGAAGTTTCAGGATTTTCATTGCCTAGAAATCTGCCTTCATCCCTAAGTAACAATGCCTCTATAGGAAAGTTACTATGACAACTTCAGATTTTAAGTTGTTCCTTTTAGTCCTTTTTAGTTTCTCTTTTGGCTAGTTAGTCCTTCAATTTCTGACTTGTTTTCCAAGTTAAGACTAAAATTCACTATCAGACCCCCTAGTAGAAACTTCTAAGGATGTTAACAAATTATTCCCTAGGTGTATTGTCAAGTTTACCCCTTAGTTACCCTGTTACTTACCCTAAAAACATCCAGATCAATTGGTTAAGCTAAAATGAGTTACAGACCCAGGTGGGCTCAACATCTCAATGGGCACCTATTGAAACCGGTGAATCTATGAGAGTGACTTCAAAACTCAAGCATCAACTAATCAGACTAATCTAAATAACAACCAAGAAAGGACAACATTTAGTAGTTTCAAATATCAGACCTACAGTATTTGGAAAATCAATAGACAAAATCAAACAAGAAATTAACCAAATTATCAAACGATGCAAAGAAAAGAGTGATCAGAATTTTAATTAAGTTGATTACCAAATTTATCAGACCTAAAATCATTTACAGCTTAATTAGGCTGATTAAAAAAAATTGTAGAAAAGAATACAAAACAAAGAACATAAAAAAAGAAGAACACTAGAAATGAGGAAATGAAGGCAGAAGGGCCTACCAGGAGAATTTAAAGGTTCAAAGGCAGAAGACCCAACAAATCAGTGTCGACCATTTGTTCTTTGACAAGAACAAATGAGCGACATCGAGTTGTTGGTTTGAAAATTTCACGATTAGTGAAGAGACAGAAGTCCCAAAACATGCATCCCGTCAGATTCTCCGGAAGCCTGTTTTGGATTTAGGGTTTAAACCTCAGATGCAATATTTGAAGCGTTCTAGGCATGTTTGAGGGCTGGGAGCATGCGATTAGGGAAGATGAGGCCACGGGGATGATGTGGTGTCAATTTTGTGGTGTTTGGGTGGTGGCGCCGCCATACACGGCGGCAGAGTCAGTGCTTCTGGCTAAGATTTGAGGAGCTATGGTGAGATTTGAGGGAAAATGGTGACGGATTTTCAAAGAGGAGATGGAGGTGTTCAAGTGGTGTAAGTTTGGGGCTAATCGGAGTTTTGCCGCTGGCGGAGGGGGTTTGGTATTTGGGGGTCTGAGAGATGGTGAGATGGGGGGGGGGGGGTAAGCGTTAGGACATATATATTAATGGATATGGACTTCTCGTCCGTTGGATCAATCAACCTCGACGATTGAGATCAAAAGGAAGGAAACGATGTCGTTTGGTTTGGGGAAGGGGCTTGAACTAGTGGATTTTGGGCTGGGTTTTAGGCGTTTGAATGGTTGCTCCAGTGAATTATATTTAATACTGGCCCAAACTTAACTTGCCAACTTTATTCTTCCCTTTTTATTTCCACTCCTTTCCTTTTCTTTTATTTTTTTTTCAAAACTAAAATTAAACCCTAAAAGTTAATTCAACCTACCTAATTAATCTCTAATTAAAACTATGACCAAAATACCAATTTAAAAGAAACTACTAAACCTTGAAGCTGAAATCTAAAACCAAGAAACAATCAATTTTTTATTTTTGTATTTTTTTTATTAAACTCTAGTTACTAATTAATCTAGAAGATATAATTTTAAATCCTAACTACAAATGCAATTTTTTATATATTTTTATGAATTATCTAAAACTAAACTTGCATACACAAATAAAAATACACACAAAAATTACGCAATTAAATCCTATAAATCAAATAATAATAGAAGAATTCTAAATCTAAGGAGTCTGTAGGAGTAGTTCATGCGAGGCAAAAATTATGTACTCACAGAGGCAATAAAGTCGTCCTCAATGCCGTTTGCAGGGTTTTGTAGCCCAAAATTGTTTGCATAATGTGGCACTCCAGACAAAGCGAACATTTGAAGGTTTTGACCCTAATGCTTACAAGCTATTTGCAAAAGCCAGATACAATCCCAATGAGCCGTCAAAGTTAGGGAAGCTCCCATCAGAAGTTTCAACGAGGCAACCACGTGACAGTTTGGGATACAAACAACCGTTACCAGTGCGCATCTCAATAAGAAGTGCGAGAAACAATTATATCATTATAGAAAATGAATCGGCCGCTTCTAACAAGCTTTTTGTCTATGATCGACTTGGAAATTCATCTGTTAGGACCTCCATGTTTGAAAGATTTGGTCCACTAAAGAAGGGGAACAAGTTCTGGAGGAAATTTCAATGCATAAGAACACTCGCTTCACCCAGAATCCTTGAGATCTTTAAGGATTTCCAAAGTTTGGTTCCTTCTAAGATGAGGTGAAAAACAAAACTTGTGGTTTCATGTAAAAAAGTAGTGAAGGTAAAGCCATTTATTGTAGTCTACACTAAGAAACGTGTGGAAGACGAAGAAAATGTGGGTTCTTTGTATCATGTTACTGTACAAGTTGAGAATGGCATTTCATCTTCGATGGAAGATAAGGCGGAATTGGAAGATGTTTCTCTGTGTTATCAAATATCCTTCAATGATGGGGACCCTCAAGAAGATGAAGATGCCAAAGATGCTCCACCTGAACTTGAAGAAGGAGTGAAGACGGCAGTTGATGCCTTAAAAGAAGTTAACCTTGGCACTGATGAAGAACTAAGACCCACATACCTAAGTTCTTTACTTGAAGCTGATGAAGAAAACACTTATATTGAGTTGCTCAAAGAGATTAGGGATGTCTTTTCTTGGAGTTACAAAGAGATGCCTGGCTTGGACCCAAAAGTAGCAGTCCATCACCTTGTAGCTAAAAATGGTGCTCAGTTTGTTAAACATGCTAAAAGGCATTTTAGGTCGGACTTGGTTCCCTTGATTGAAATAGATGTTAACAAACTCATCGAAGCTGGCTTTATTCGCAAAGTTAAATACCCAACATGGGTTTCAAGTATTGTCCATGCAAGGAAGAAGAATGGCCAGATTCGAGTGTGCGTTGACTTCAGGGACCTCAATGCATGTCCAAAAGATGAATTTCTGCTTCGTATTACAGAGCTGATGATCGATGCTACTACTGATTACAAGGCAATGTCTTTCATAGATGGCTCGTCGGGCTATAACCAAATATGCATGGCACCAAAAGATGAAGAGATTACTGCATTCCGTACCCCAAAGGGCATTTATTGCTACAAGGTAATGCCTTTTGGCTTGATGAACGCTGGTGCTACTTACCAAAGGGCTATGAAGAATATTTTTGACGATTTTCTCCACAAGAATGTCGAATGCCATGTTGAAAACTTGGTGGTGAAATCAAGAGAGAAGGTCGACCACTTGGAGGACTTGAGGGTGGTATTTGAATTTCTCCGGAGGTACCAACTTAGGATGAATCCATTAAAATGTGCCTTTGGAGTTACTTCAGGAAAGTTCTTTGATTTCATTGTCTGACATCGAGGGATCGGTTTGATCAAGCAAAATTGGATGCCATTCTGAAAATGCCTGAGCCTCGAGATATCCATGAATTGAAAAGTCTGCAAGGAAAGTTAGCGTTCTTTAGGAGATTTATCTCGAACCTAGCTGGGAGGTGTCAACCATTCAGTCGCCTTATAAAGAAAGGTGTCCCTTTCAAATAGGACCAAGCATGAAGTAATGCCTTTGAGAGCATTAAATCCTACTTGATGAAGAATATAGTTTTAGCAGCCCCTCTGCCTGGAAAGCCATTTATACTATACATTGGGGCAGAAGAAAGGTCTGTTGGAGCACTGTTGGCCCAAGAAAATAGTGAGGTGAAAGAAAACTCTCTTTACTACTTGAGCAGGATAATGACACCAAACGAGTTTAATTATTCGCCTATTGAAAAGTTGTGTTTGGCTCTAGTCTTCCCAATTCAAAAGTTGAAGCACTACTTTCAAGCTCATGTTGTACGTCTTGTTTCTAAAGCAAATCCCATCAAGTTCGTGATGTCAAAACCTGTTCTTAGTGATAGAATAGCGAGACAGTACATCCAATTTCAACAATTTGAGATTTTGTACATCCCTCAAAAGGCTGTAAAAGGACAAGCATTAGCAGACTTTTTTTTGCAGATCATCCGATACCTGATGACTGGGAACCAACTGATAAACTACCTGATGAGGTTGCAATGGTCGTTGAAGTTCAACCTCCATGGAAGATGTACTTTGATGGTGCTAAGCATCGTGGGGAAGCTTGGACTGGCATAGTATTTGTCACTCCCCAAGGTGAAGTCTCGCCCTACTCCTTCACCTTGACACAACTCTGTTCTAACAACGTTGCTGAGTATCAAGCACTAATACTTGGGCTCGAAAGGTCATTTTATATGAAGCAACTGAAATTGCAAGTCTTTGGTGACTCTTAGTTAGTGGTCAATCACTTTTTGGGTAGTTACGAGGTCAAGAAGCCTGAACTACGCCCATATCATAATTTCGTTAAAAAGTTGATGGGGTCGCTCGGTGATGTGACTATTCTGCATGTGCCAAGGAAAGAAAATAAGAAGGCTGATGCTTTAGCTGCTCTAGCTTCATTATTAGCCCTGCCTGACCAAGTGCAAGTTACTGTTTACCAAAAATGGGTAGTACCGCCACCAAATGAGGCTGAAGGTGAAGAAAACGAACTTAAGCATCTTGTTGCTGTTTCTGAATTGAGAAAGAAGAATAGTGACAACCCATTATCGACTACTTATACTAGGGGATACTTCCAGAAAATATGAGGAGAAGGACTGAAATCCGTCGTCGTGTACCTCACTTCCTTTACTACAAGGATACTATATACAAAAGGACGTTCGAGGGAGTACCCTTGCGATGCCTAGGAGAAGAAGAAGCTCTCCAAACTTTGCAAGAGGCACATTCTGGGGTATTTGGGTCACACCAGTTTGGATCGAAGCTCCACTTCCATGTAAAAATGATGGGATATTATTGGCTAATGATGGTAAAAGATTGCTTGGACTACACCCGAATGTGCAAGTCTTGTATCATCAACCTCCAGAAGTGTTGCACCCGACTACTGCATCATGGCCATTTGACGCTTGGGGATGCATATTGTTGGACCACTGCCAAAGTCATATGGTGGGCACCCGTACATCTTGGTTGAAACTGACTACTTCTCAAAATAGGCTGAAGTTGTTGCTCTTAAGGAAGTAAAGAAGGAGAACATTGCAAGTTTCATCTGAGTAAATATTATTTATCGCTTTGGCATTCCTTGTTACATAATAATGGATAATGGAAATCCATTAAATAATAGTTTGATAAACAATATTTGTGATATCTTTGGCTTCAAGCAACAAAACTCTTCCATGTACAATGCTGCCGCCAATGGTCTAGCTGAGGCATTCAACAAGACTCTATGAAACTTATTAAAGAAAGTTTTCTCCAAATCCAAATGAGATTTGAATGACCGTATGGAAGAAGCTCTATGGGCATATAAGACGTAAAAAAGAGTCCGCTAGGTTGAAAATTTCGAAAGAGGTGGCCTAGGTAAAAGTTAGGACATAAATAATCACCCAGTCAGAACTACGGTATGACTTGATCCTCTTCACCGAGGTACCTAGGCAGCTTAGAGTTTCATTCTAAGTTCAGTCGCATAAGTTCAAAAGATACATATTGCCCCAATTTTGTTCGAATGAAGTATGAATGAATGAAATATAAAGATGAAATGTCATCCTCCAATTGAACTTTGATCTCATTTGATTTAAAGGGGCAAAAACTCCATGGTAAATTCATATCTTCAATGGGCCGATTTTAGAACGGTGTCAAGTATTTGCACTGAAGTTCAGAGATTCTCAGTCTTTAGGTTCGCCAAACCTTCAAGTTTTTTGGTCTTCAAGTATGCCCTCTGCCTTAAATAAAGGGAAGAGAAGTGAGGCGTCAAAAGGAAACACGAGTATAAAGGAAAAGATCGCTTGGCACAATATTTCAAATTCTGAACCCCAAGATATTTTTGTGAATATAGCTCTTAAATTTTAATGGATGTAAAGTAAGACATCTTCCGATATCGAGGCTTTCATATAAAGATACAAAATATTTGGTGAAGTCGTGCAAATTTGAAATTGTCGTGTGTATCAGAATTTAGTATTGACTTTGAAATATTATCTGAATGTATCCATAAGACATTAAATCATACATTTTGGATATCTTGGAAGTTGCGTTTCCACTAGATCAAATGGATAATGATTTCTACTTTCCTACTTCAAGATACAAAACTTTTGGCGAAGTCACGCAAATCAAAATTTTCAACATAGTGGAATCTAAAGTTGATTTCAAAATATTATCTGGAACGATTCTGAATTTATTTAATTGAGAATTTTTACTATGTTCTATATTTTGATGTCTAGTTTTCAATAAATTAAATGGTTCGTAATTTCAATATTCCTACACAAAGATATGATTTTTTTAGTGAGACTGCGCAAAACTGGAATTGGTAGCAAGGTGCAATATAAAATAGATTTCAAAATATTATTTGAGACGATTCTGAAGTTTTTTTATTTAGAATTTTGGATATTCTCTATATCTTTAAGTCTAGTTTTCTTGAAATTAATGGGTTTGCAATTTCAATAGTTTTACACAGAGATATGTATTTTTCGATGAGACTGCGCAAATCTGAAAATTTTCAACATGGTGGGAATCAAAAGTTGGTTTCAAAATATTATCTGGGGCGATTATGAAGGTGTTTGATTCTAAATTTTGGATATATTATAGATATTTAATTCTAATTTTCAAAAAATCCAATGGTTTATTATTTGGACTCTCTCACGACAGGATATTAATCTTTCATTACAAGTGCGTAAAGTAGGCAATTATGCCACTAAAATAAATACGGGAAATGTAAAGCAAACAAGAAGCAATCTTATTTAATATGAAATAAATATCCACTAGGTCAACCTAATATAAAGATATAATAAAATTTTTAGTTGATCAATTCTTGACAGCTAATCTCCAGGTTCTTCTTCTTCTTCTCCAAAAATTGGCCGAATCATCAACAGTCAACAAATTTACGTTGTCTAATGAATAGATCTCAGTCTCGGTAGTTGAATTTTTTTAATGAATATCTTCAACCTCCTTTTTATTCGCTTCAATAACACCTTCGAGGTTCTCCCTGTCTTGTTGTAATGTCTGCAACTTCTTCACGACTCTTTTCAATTTCTTTTTACTAGAGGAGACTTTCTTGACTTTCTTACTGGCTTCAAGTTTGAACGATTCGAGATGCTCTTTAGCTTTGGAAATTAGCTCTAGGTTTTCATTTTCACTCGTCTTATTAGCCATATTGGATTGCTCTTTGTCATATGATGGGGCAAGTTCAAAATGAGAATTTAGTAAATCTTCTAATAGAGAAAGATCCAAAATATTTGTCTTTTTTTGTATCTTCAAAAATCTCAATGATTTGATCCTTATAAGATGAGAGCAATTCCGGACGAGTTTTAGAAAGCCTATCGCAAATATCCTCCCAAAGTCCCAAGACGAATTCCTTTTTGCGGTTGAAAACAATGCTTTTTCTTTCAAATATAGATACCACCGTATTTGTCATTGGTGAAGTGATTTTTCTCATTAGGAGTTTGTCTTTTTAGGGATTCTTCATGAGGAGGAGATGACGCCTTTGAAGATGACTTCACTTTACACGTAGGCCCTCCATTAGATTCATCACTCACTTGTGGTTTGTCACATGGGGATGCCATTGGATGCCCAATGGTGTTTAACTTCATAAAGAAAAGGCAAAGAAAGTATGTAATTTATAGTGAACATATTCATAAAAAAGGGGAAAGAGTGGGGTGATTGTATTTTACCTCTTTGTTACAAGCCGTATGCGTTCTTGAGGGACTATCAACACTTTGAACCTCTACGATCTCTACTAGGTTAGGCCATTTCATTTTCCAATTTTGATATTTATTGGTACTCTGGCTTGTATCTGGAGTAACACACGTGTTAAACGGAAGATTTAGAGGGTGTTTCTCTATAGCTGTTGAAGTGCACATCACTTCTTTCAAAGGTGCCTTTGAGGATTTAAGCTTCCTTTTTAGGTTGCATAACTACATTTGGGATCGGGGTTGATATTTTTTACACTTCTGAGATCATCTTTCCAACACCTCGATCTTCTTCTCCTAAAGGAGTTGTAGACTTTAGCCCAACATTGTCTACCAAAGCTTGTAAGTTATTCTTGAGAAACTTCCTATGCGCTTTCTCCCACCAAAACATATAATTAGTGGAGAAAGGCTTCTCTATTGGATCTCCCTATGGGGGAAAAACCGCACGTGACATAGATCGATACAGTGTGCAAATCCTCCAAAATCTGATTCCCTCATCTAGAGAGGTGTTACAGATATCATTCTCCAAAAATCCGGGGATGTTCTGGTAAAATCCAAATTGACGACCAAACCAATGTGGGCTATATGGCTCGATGATGAATGAGTTACCATACCTCAAAGAGAGGTAATTAAAACATAAGCTCATGAAGTAATTAGATTAAAACTCTTGAGTGGCATCGTTACCCAAGTAATAAGGATTCGAATTGGTAAACATTGTTGGTGCCCAAACTATATCCTTCCTATTGTGGATGCATTTTCTTCCATCCTTCTCGTCAAAGTACCTTGCAGCCCCATCTCTAGAGTATGCCACCATCAAAGGAACAGACAGACCCTTAGCAAGTGGATAGTGGGTTTTGAAGTAATGTGCAAGCCAGCCATAAATATAATGAATGGGAAAACAAACTTTGACTTGATCAAGTTGGGAAGAACGCAAAATCTTATTCAAACCATGATAAATACTCACGAAAACTAGGACTGCAAGCCTAATCTTTCGTCCGTCTACCATCATGCTTGCCTTCCTAAAAGTCTCGGGATGAATGGAGTTTTATACCTTGGGGAATACAATGGAACATAGCCAAATTGATAAAAACGATGCTACATATGTTTCATCTTTCTTATCAGACCTCACCCTAAGCTTGGAGAATATAGTTTCTTGATCATTCGACCACCTCGTCATCTCAGGAATAATTCCCTTAGGATTATGTGTTGACTTTAGGCATGCATATTTCTTTTCCTTTTGCAGTGGGGAAGGTCTATATATTAAAGTTTTTTTATACCAAAAACTTGTCCACTTGCTAAAGGAGATCTTTTGGGTAGCACCCGTACCTTTATTAAGATGATGAAATGCGGAAAATAAATACTCGCTAGATCGAGGAACAAAATATGATTTGTTTTTCATCCAAACCGTGAGTTCTCTTGTCTCAGGTGCTTGCAAAATGTTTGAGTTTCAATCATATGTGAAAAGTGAGGCGTAGACAGTGTCACACCTCAATTTTAGCACTACAAACCCGTGAAAGGCATAGGTAGGGAGTTTTTCCAATTATAGGACAACCGAAGCGGGATTTCTTTATTTGAGAGGTTTCAGGATCGCCACTTGGGATAATTAATGGTGTCCCAAGTCACTTGTTTAATCCCAAATCGAGGAAAGCTTGACTATGTTATATGGTCTGCGAGCTAGAAATCCGGGTAAGGAATTTTGTAAACCCGGGAGAAGGTATTAGACACTATTGAGTTCCGTGCTTCTAGCACGGTCACTCAACTGTTATACTTGGCTTAATTATCTGATTTTAGTGCATTTTTGTACCTATGTCTAAAGATTAACTTTTAAAATCGCTTTTATTTAATTTTCAAGAATATTGTAATGTTGTTTAAAATATGTCTCGAACCACGTCACATAAATGCACCTGTAGTTTTTGACATATTTCAACATCGTTGGGAATTGGATTTGGGTCACATAAATGCGCATCTAAATTTAGGAAAGTAAATTAGTTAACTAGCGCGCCTAAAGCAATTTGTATGTTTAAATTTGTGAGGGCCATGAAAATTCGCTAAGTGGTGCACCTCGAATTCTAATGTTAAATTAAAATTATTAACTAAAGAAGGCCACACTCTTCAATTTCATTTTAAAGGGATTCATGCTTAGCGATTAACGAAGATTGGAACATTCTAATTATTTAACTAAAGGCATGACCATGCTTGTTAGCACCAGTTGTCGAATTAGGAGGCCAATTGGCTAATGGGAAACTGCAGAATGCTTGTTGGGCCCAATGTTTGGGCTCAACCCGAAGGGACCATAATGTCCTGCTATTAATCAGATTCAATTCAGCTTGAATGCAGTATTGTAATGAAGAAATAGGCCAGGCTGTCAAAACTTTGACCATTAAATTAACCCAGATTAAGCACTGGATTTAAATTAGATTTTAATGACACTGGCGTTACAATCACAATTAATCTAATAACTCCTTGTAAAACACACGAACCATTCAATTCCATTTAAATCGACCACATGCTGATTTTAAGTCCAAATTTCATACTTATATTCATACGTACGTATTGTGATGAACCACACACATTCATTCCGAATTTCACCTCCCAAAAACAACATTTATCCTTGCTTAACACATTTTGCATAACTTGATGCATTCATTGGATTGAAACTAGACATAAACTGACAAGATCTTAATTACCAAATCAACGGGTCATGAACCGAACATTTCTAAATAAAGTCCAAATATACAATCCTTTAATGTTCGAATAACTCATGAATCAAACATTTTTAAGCAAATTCAAGGATAGCACAAACTTTAGAATATTATCACTATGCTATAATAACTTAGCTAATCTAATTACTGCTACACGATACCACTAGATGTAAGAGCTCGAAAGGAAAACAACATCAACTGTTAAAGTAAGTAGCAAGCAAAAAGAGATCTGCTATGGGCAGCCATTTATTCAAAATCAGTCTTCAATTATATATTTCCACAACCTTTGGCCATTCAAGGGTTAAGTAAATACCAGGTTACAACAATAAACAGAGAAGCTACGAGCTTAGGTAGCAGCGGTAAATCAACAGCAGAATTCAATAGCAACAATTATAATGTTCATCAAATAAAATTGACCAGAAATAACTGAGGAAGATCAACTTAAAATGCAAACTTGAACCAACAATGTGTTAGTAAAACTAACATGGATATGAAAACACTTGAAGGAAGCCTCACCTGTACAATAAACACATCAATTTCAAACACAAACCTCAAGAACTTGAACCAACAATGTGTTAGTAAAACTAACATGGATATGAAAACACTTGAAGGAAGCCTCACCTGTACAATAAACACATCAATTTCAAACACAAACCTCAAGAACCCAACCTTAATTCATTTTAAATTAAATCTATCAGAAGATACTTTCTGGAATTCACCTTTTAAAAATCACAGAATGAATTTCCAATGAAACAGTAATTTTACTCCAATTTTCAGCTGTATTTTTCAGATTTTTTTTATCCTTTCAAGTCTGCCTTCTAAGGCAAGAAATCCTTCCTTTACAGGCAAGGATTAGGGCAGCCCTCAGATTCTAAAACTTGCATTTTTATCCTTTAGTTCTTAACTTGTAGACCAAGTTTTTTACATCAAAATTAATAGGAATCCCCAACTAGAGGCTTCCTATTTCAGTCATTAAAGGATACCCTTAAGTAAATGCCTAAACTACCCTCAAATGTGCTACTAATTACTTTCTACCCTTTGACAGATTAGGTTCTGAAGCATCACGAATTCAAGCAACTAAAATTCAAAATGCGACATGTTTTAACAATCAATGTAGGAAATCAAATATTGTCACGTGAATTATACACAAACACTGATAAGACTACCTAATTGTAGTTAGACAAACCTAAAAGTAAGTCGAGTAATAGACTATTGGACCTAATTATAGGAGTTATTCAACAGAAAGTATTAATGCAATTCTAATCCAAAATGACTAAACAAATGAGATTCGATTAACCCCAATTATTTATTCAACCCAAGTATTAACCAAACAAGTCGAATTAAACCTAACTCGGGAACATAATAATGGTTAAAATTAACTTAATTAAACTCAAGAAATTAAATAAAACTGATACCCTTTAAACTTGGAATTTCGAACAGAATAGCCAAGTTGACAGAAAAGAGATGAGGCGGAGGAAAAAATAAAAATAATTAAATAAAGAAGTATAGAATACTTAGTTTAATAAATTTTTTGAGTTGACCCTGGAAATCTTCATGCACCGTTTGGCAGACTCCAGAATTCATAGATTTGGATTCTAAGGAGTTGCGGGGTCATTCGAGGGAAACTAATTGTGGTTCTGAGGTGAGGCAATTGAGGGGACTGTAGGGTGTGGTTTTTGGGTGGTTTGGGGAGAATTAGGGTTCTGGGTCGAATTTGGATGTAAAATTCGAGCCAACTAGGAGGGATTCAAAGGTTATCAGTTGTGGATTCAGAAAGAGAAGGGTGAAGAGGCCATGAGGTGTTAATTTGGGACCAGTTGGTGGCAGCGTCGCCGGACACGGTAGAGGAGCCGGTATTTCAAACAAATATTTGAAGGGATGGGGTGGGATTCGAGGGAAGCGCATTGTTGATTTGGATAGAGGAGGATGAGGGGGATCAGTGGTGTTAATTTGGCGGCAATGAGGGTTCCGCCGCCGGCGGAGACGGTTTTCGGCCAGCGGCGCACGGCGGAGGACGGTGGGTTAGGGTTTCTCGTTTTTTGGGCGGTGGGGGGGAGGTGTGTTTTGGGTGGTGGGGCGGGGGTCATTTGGACCTTAATATACCAAATGAACCCGACTTTAGGACCGTTAGATTAAAGAACCTCGACGGTCGTGATTGATTTACCCAAAACGATGTCGTTTTGATTCATCGGGGGCTGGACCGGGTGATAGGTTGGGGTGGACCGGTTTTCTTTTGTGTGTTGAGCTGTTTTAAATCAAAATGGCCCAATTTATTTTATTCTTCTCTCTTTTTTAATTAATTTTTTCTCTTTTTTTTCAGATTTCTTTTTTTTCCATAATTACTAAAATCCTAAATTAATTATAAATCCAAAATTTAACTACAAAATTCTAATCATCTTCTATATTTTTCATCACAACTAATTAAAATGAAATTAAAACCAAAATTAGCTAAAAATCAAAATTAATATTAAAAGAGCAAGTTAAGCTATATTTTGATTTTTTCCTTTTTAAAAAATAACTTAATTACTAAATAATTCATAAATGTGAAATTAACTCTAATTACACATGCAACTTTTTTTCGTATTTAATGACTAATTAAAATGCACAAAGCGCAAACAATTAACAAAAAATACTACATAATCCACAAGATTGCAAAGAAATAACGGAAATTATTTTGTTTGATTTTATAGGAGCTCGTGTAGGGCACAAATCACATGATCAAAGCTGCCCCCCTTTGCCCAGAAACACAAAGAATTTCTGTGTAAAGATAAGTGAGCGGGCATCAGAGATATTTGCCCGTTTAAATACATTGTGTGAAGCTTTTCTTGAAAAGTCTAACCGCACCCTGCTGCAGAGGTTGCCTACATATCCTTAGCTAAAATAAAATCAGGTCAGTGTAGTTTAAGTGTGTTTGGTAGCTGGGACAACAAAGGATGTGATCTCACTGTTGCTACTGCTGGTGTTACTTCTTGCTAGATTCCCTTATTACACCATGCAAAAATAAAAGAAGCTAGACTAGGCTATGACATATGGATTACAAAAGAACCTATCTATGTCTCAAAAATTATTCTCGATCCTTGTTGCCTTGTATATCTTTCTGTGAAACTGCTTGTTGCCTTGTATATTTTATTCCATGTTGATGCCTGATTGTTGGACATGAATTGTATTGCCTTGCTCTCTAGGTGAACGCCTAATTACAAAACTTGAAACTTGAAATGTATTCCCTTGTTATCCAATTAGGCGCATGATTACCAAAACTTGAAACTTGAAATTTATTCCTTTGTTCTCCAGGTGGACGCCTGATTACCAGAACTTGAAACTTGAAATGTATTCCCTTGTTCTCCAGGTGCGCGCCTGATTACCAAAACTTGAAACTTCAAATGTATTCTCTTGTTCTCTAGGTAGGCTCCTGAATATAAAAACTTGAAACTTGTGTTAGAAAATACGCTTAACGCTAGAGGGGGGTTGAATAGCGTTATAATAAAAAATAGCGTAAACTTGTGGAATTTAAAAATTGCAGGAATTAAATGAGTGCGATAAGTAAATAAATAGGAACGAACGCACCGATGTATCCTGGTTCACCATAACCCGTGGCTAGTCCAGTCCCCGAGAGACTCTCTCGAGATTTCCACTATCTTCATCAAGCTTACGGGTGCTTAACAAACCGTTACAGTTGCTCAAGGATACCACACCTTAAGACTTCACTTGCTTGAGGATACCTCACCCCAAGACTTCAACCACTAAGACTTTGGGTACTTAGCAAACCCGACAAATGAGAAGATATGTTCTTCTCAAACAACTCTCTTTTACAACAAATACTCTCTCAATAGAGTTGATAAAGAGATACACAATAAGCTCTATGAACAACACAAAGTTGTCTATCAAATGGCTCAACAAAAGCTCTAAAATGATGCTTGAAAATGATCAATATGTATAACAATGTATGGAGGAGTTGTGTTTTAAAAATCAGCTCAAAAGACCTCTTTTTATAGGTGAAAAAGTGGTGCTGACTGTTGCTTAATTGACAAATAAAATCCCTGATTTTGTGCTCAAACAATCGATTGTTTGGAGTAGATAATCGATTGTTTGACCAACGTTCAAAAGACAGATTCCTGATTTTAGGCTAAACAATCGATTGTATGGACTAAATAATCGATTGTATTCAACGTTCAAAAATCAATTTAGGATTCTGTGGGAACAGTCAAAATATAATCGATTGTATGAAAATGACAATCGATTGTTTTGAATATAATCGATTGTTTATGAATATAATCGATTGTATGACAAAAACAATCGATTGTTTAGATGTTTAAAAACTTCGGTTGCACACTGTCTCAAAATAATCGATTGTTAAAAGTAGACTATCGATTGTTTGCTACTTTGAAAAACTTCAGATCACACTGTCTTAATACAATCGATTGTTAAAACTGTATAATCGATTGTTTACTATTTTTAAAAAAACACAATCGATTGTAAGGAGCATATAATCGATTGTTTAGGTCCAGATTTAAAAGACATGTTTAAAAACCATTTTGACTAAAATACAAATCATTTTGGTTTAACACAAAGATGCATGTTTATGATAAATAAGATTTAATCAAAAGTTTTATGCATGTTTATGATGACCTAATGTTGAGCCAAAGGATAAGATAACTTAAACGTTGTCCTTACATTGGTTCTACCAAACGACCTACGACTTGGGTCTTCGGTCTTGAACTCTTTGGCTCGTTCATGCAATTCCGTCATCAGTATGCTTCTCACCATTTGATTGATTGTCATATTATATCGTTGTTTGACACTTGACTTCATTGTTTGTCATTCATCAAAATCTATACCTGAAAATCATGCTCATACAACCAAAGCGCACATATCATAGATATACATGATTTCCAACAACTTGAAATGTATTCCCTTGTTCTCCAGGTGGGTGCCTGATTAGCAAAACATTAAACTTGAAATGTATTCCCTTGTTCTCCAGGTAGGCACCTGATTACCAAAATTTGAAACTTGAAATGTATTCCCTTATTCCCAGTTGGGCACTTGATTACCAAAACTTGAAACTTGAAATGTATTCCCTTGTTATCCAAGTGGGCGCCTGATTACCAAAACTTCAAATTTGAAATGTATTCCCTTATTCTCCTGGTGGGCTCCAATTACCAAAATTTGAAACTTGAAATGTATTCCCTTGTTGTGGACGCTTGATTACCAAAACTTCAAACTTGAAATGTATTCCCTTGTTCCCCAAGTGGGTACCTGATTACAAAAACTTGAAACATGAAATGTATTCCCATGTTCCCTAGGTAGGCGCCTTATTACCAAAACTTGAAACTTGAAATGTATTCCCTTGTTCCCAGGTGGGCGCGTGATTAAAAAAATTTGAAATGTATTCTCTTGTTCCCTAGGTGGGTGCCTAATTACCAAAACTTCAAACTTGAAATGTATTCCCTTATTCTCCAGGTGGGCGCCTGATTACCAAAACTTTAAACTAGAAATATATTCCCTTGTTCTCCAGGTAGGCGCCTGATTACCAAAATTTGAAACTGGAAATGTATTCCCTTGTTCTCAAGGTGGGCACCTGATTACCAAAACTTGAAAATTGGAATGTATTCCCTTGTTCTCGAGGTGGGCGCCGATTCCAAAACTTGAAACTTGAAATGTATCCCCTTGTTCTCCAGGTGGGCGCTTGATTACCAAAACTTGAAACTTGAAATGTATTCACCTATTCTCTAGGTGGACGCCTGATTACCAAAACTTGAAACTTGAAATGTATTCCCTTGTTCTCCAAGTGGGCGCATGATTACCAAAACTTGAAACTGCTGCCTCTGAACCTGATTACAATAAAAAAAACAAAATAAAAGAAATTTTTCTGCCCTAGTTGGGTGCTGGGTGCATCTGTGAATTTTAATAAAATCCTGTTACAAATATCTCTAAAGGCTAAATCCCGTAATCAAGGAGGGTCCTGACAACTCTTAACCACAGACAAATTTAAGACTAGGTTATGTTCTCCCAAGGTATTATTTCTACTGTGTCTTGTTATCCAAGCTATCTGCTGGGGGCCAGTAATTAAGGCTACATCCCATTATTCAGGAGGGTCCTAAAATTCTTAATTAGAGGACAAATCATGTCTGCAGGGGATTAGTATTCAGGGCTACGTCCCATTATCCAGGAGGATCATGAAACTTCTACAATTAAGTCCCATTATCCAAGCGGGTCTTGACAAC
Organism: Nicotiana benthamiana; assembly: GCA_034376525.1. Classification (NCBI taxonomy): domain Eukaryota; kingdom Viridiplantae; phylum Streptophyta; class Magnoliopsida; order Solanales; family Solanaceae; genus Nicotiana; species Nicotiana benthamiana. The sequence continues at coordinate 17,451,095 of CM067341.1, read as the reverse complement.
TCTTGTTGGGGGAAATATTTGTGCTTGACCATGTTACCCGTGCTTGTTTGAGTTTTAAACTGAGTCCCATTTTCCAAGAGGGTCCTGAAAACTCTTAACTGAATCTAATTTCAACGTGCAAGTCACTTTATGATCTTTGCTATTCATGATTATCTACACCCTTTAAATAAGTCCCTTTTTTCTAAGAGGGTCCTGTGAATTTTCAAGCTAAATGCCCCTTTTAACTCTCGGTTGTTTCTGCTGGGGATTGCTAGTTAAAGTCACGTCCCATTATTCAGGCGGGTCATGATGACTCTTATTTAGGGAATTATTTGTGCTAGATTATGCTCCCTGTTGAATTTTAAATTGAGCCCCATTTCCCAGGAGGGTCCTGAAGTTCACAGTTGTACCTGCCAAGTGCTTGCTTTTTATGTAAGATTTCCCCGAGACCTCCAGAATTTTCTACCCCATTTCATTCAAAGAAAATCTTGTTAGTCTGAAAAAGGGCCTCTTAACTGTCATGTTCTGTTGTGTCCGATTTCCCGTACTGATGATGAGCCATCTGATTTGCTCGGCTGTCCCCTGATCCCTATGGCTTTACTCTGTTCCCCCTTCATTGTGTTACACTCTTGACCTTTTTCCAGAATCCTTTCTTCCTGAAATTACCGGGTAATTTTGCTAGCAAAACTTTCATTGATATTTTCCCTTGCCATTTCAACTTTGCTGCCTTTGTTATTTTTTGACCAGCATGTGCTTTGTCATTTGGGAGGTGGTCGTAAGCTTTGAAATTTCTCTCATGCTTGCTTAGACAAAATGACTTTGGAATTTTCCATTCTGAGGGGTTATCTCACAACGCCGGAAACCGCCAGCGGCACCACCAACTCCGCCGTAATCCCTGCCCACCCAAGTTGAAAAGCTTTCCTACGTGGAAGAAGGGTGAATATGATTCCGTAACTATTCATCGTACATATCTAGGAAATCCGCCGGTGGATTGCCGCAAATTTGGTGCCACGACATCGTCTTCTCTTTGTGACCAATCCCCAATTGATTTTTACCTCAAATTTATAACCAATTTTCCTGCATCTCAAATCTTAATTCCTCGAATTACTGTAGCACACAACTTATTTTAAATTTTCCAGCGTTGCTGCTCTTACATAGTGTCGATGATGGAATGTGTTTCAAGTAGAGCGCAATCATGGATGCTACGCCCTCTCCCCAGCCTCTGGATGTGGGATAGGTTTCTCATAACAATACAGAAAATCAAACAAGAAACTTTCCAAAACAATCATATGCAACGCAACTTGCTGGACAACAATCTGACGCAAAAAACTCAAAAATGGAACTTTGTCCTGTTACATTTGAGAATGGAATACCTACTGTTGAATTCACAGTAGATGAAGTGAATTCATTCATTAGGGAGGAAGATCTTCAACAAGCAGTTATAATCAAATTTTCATACGGAAAGCCTGACCTTTAGTGGCTGAGACAGGTTTTGCAAACAATTCGACGTCAACGGTAATTGCAACATTGGACAGCTAGAATATCGGCATATTCTTGTAGGATTTGATCTATTTGAATATTTTGCTCATGCGTTATAAAAAACAACTTGTTATGTCAAGGAAAAAGGAGACAGTTACTTCTTTAGGACTTTCCCATGGACAATGGGATTTAACCCCCGTGAAGAAACGTCAAAAGCTGTGACTTGGATTTCATTTCCTGAACTGCCACCAAAGTTCTTCACAAAATAATCATTAATGTCCATCGCAGTTGTTGTGGGAACGCCTCTTGCAGTAGATAAGGCTACTCGAGGTCGAACATGACCTAGTAAAGCTCTAGTTAAAGTCTTGATTAATTTACTTGACAAACATCCAAGGAAAATCAAGATCAAGATAGTAGATACGAAATCTGGAAAAACAGTACGACCAGCAGATCGTGTTTGATAATTTACCTAAGTACTGCACGTGTTGCAATCATCAAGGTCATGATGTAAAATCGTGTCGTTGGAGTACAGAGGAATTTAATGAAGAGGCAGTTCACGTTGACGAAGCTGAAGGCCGGGGCAGTTTGGCTAAATTAGGAGGTGATGCCAGGGAGTACTTGAATGCTAATCTTGCACGACGTCGACTAGAAGGGATACCTCCTAATGAGATTCGTGATGCAGGACAAACAAATGTTTCTGCTTCAATTGTTCAAACTGCTGAAGGTCTTTCAAGGCCATCACAGCTTTGTAAAGTGCAAAATATTGTTCCATTGCATCCTCCTTTGAATGTCTTAAGCAAAAAACAGTCAAACATGGTGGTGACAACATTGGAACCTACTGTTGCATCTGCTGTAGCAGCAGATGGCAACGCAAAAAGACTGACCATATTTTGTTAGACGTCTCTGTGCAAAATAAAGTCATCGAGCAGCAACACTTGTTGCAGAATAAAAGGAAGCAAAAAATTGCATTGTCAGTTCAAGGAAATGGTACAAACTTAGAGGCTTCTGATTCTTCGAAAGCTACTAGAGATCCAACTGTCGTATCAGTTGAACGGGTGGAGAAGTCATCGGTACCACATCTAGTTGATGCTTCAAAATCTCCTGGACATCAAGGAGTTAATGAATTGAATAAACCATATGCTCTAGTTACTACCAAGCCTACCAATATAACTGAAATATGCAAAAAACAACACTACAACATTAATAGGCAGTAGCTAGTAGCAGGGGAGGTAAATTTACCAGTTAGTGTAGATACAAATTTTAAGGCAAATATATCATTGGATGGCTTTAAATGGACTGGGCAAAATCAAGAGGTCAAAGATCAGTTTGATGTTATGGAATTGGAGCTTGCAGCATCTGTTAGAGAACATACTGAAGCAGCTACATCAGTTCCTACTTTTTCGAAGCTAGATTCTTCTCTTGCTTTGCAATGTCCTGTTGATCAAGGTGTAAATGGGAGTGATAACCATGTTGATGTGATTGAACTTCTTCAAAGATCAGTAAATCCTGATATGGTTCAACAACAAGACAGTGCGACTACTTCTATAGGTACACCTGCTGTAGATGTCTCCAATGCTGCCTTAGTTCAAGGTCATTTTGCTTTAGAGGGGGCTGAACTTGAGAGATCAAAACCTACTGCTGCTACACAACACACAATGGAAGCTGGACAACATATTGCTAAGGATAACTGGACATTGGTTTCCAACAAAAAAAGAAACTCCAAAAATAAAAAATAAAAGCAGCAGATAGCAGAAAAGTGCCCAGCTGTACCCAAACATTCAAACTCATTTGCTGCACTGGGCAATGCGAATGAAGATGATAGAAAGTTGACTGGACAAAATATGCAGATGGTTGAGAGTTTTTATCAAAATAGCTCTTCGACTACAGCGGCATTGAATAAAGATCCTATAAATGATTCAAATATGCAAATGCAGGAAAAGTATCAAAATGCTCCCTCTTTTCATTTCTCAAGTCCACATGTGGAGAAAATTATCAAAGACTCACAAATTAAAATGATGTCTGAAGCCAACCCTATGTTCAAGCAATATTTGGTCACACTCACTCAATCTTCTGAGCCAATTGGCGAGCATGGGGGTGACTATGGGCAACCATCAATCTTCATTGGCAATAAAAAGAAATAATTCAAGCGAAGATGAGGGAGATGGTCGTTAACTCGACACTGTGGAAAGACCAAAGAGGGTTTGATGATGGTGAGGGCTGGGGTGACGGAGTTGCTGGTTTTCATCTTAGGAAGACGACCAAGAGTTTGATCACGATAGTGCAGGAGAACACACTGGTGCTCGAATCAAGCCAAAATTTCAAAGGAAAACTGCATCAACTCAAACGAGCAATCTGCATTGTCGTTCATCTGCACCACATGCAGCAAGTCCCAACAGCAATTTGAACCATAATTCTCCAGCTTTTGTTCCAACAAATACTGCAAAAGCAGTTATTTCAAATGCATCAACAATAAAGATCGACCACAATGCAACACAAGATAACGTACAACTAAACCATCGCTCAGCTGAAACATCATATGCTAATATAAACGCAACAGTGTTGCCAAAAATTGGGCAGAATCAGAGTGTCACAATTGAGCCACTCAATACTTTGGAGGACATGAAATTTTTCGATGAAATGAGGCAACCTTTGGATACGAGTTATAATGTACAGCAGCAGCAAAGGGTCGCAACTACACATACTTACTGTCCTTCTGCTGATTGCAACACAGTAGCAAGTTCACATGCAGGGCAGCACCAGATCGCAACAACTGTTCCATTAATCTCCTCAGAGGAAAGACAACTCTTGGATGCGATGCTAAGTTCAGATCCACTAAACACTTAAAATCATGCTAATTCTAGTATGGGACGTGGGAACATGAGCAGGAACAAATCGCAAAACCAACGACAAAACATGGCACTTATGGGTAAAGTACAAGCTGAAAAAACATTGATAACACAAGGCGATTTTCAACAGATGCCAAATCCAATATTGACTGGTAGACATATATATGAGGAAGAGGTGGAAGAAGACATCTTAAAGCAATGCCTGTCAGAGGCTTCAAGAAAAGGTGATTTGTCAGCAATGCATAGTGAAACAAGTAGCAAGTCTCATGCAAGGGGTAGAAGTTGGGATGGTAGGGTGATTGAACACGGAAACATAAGGAGGCCCACAATGAGAAATGCAGAACAAAAACAGGTCATTCAAACAATATCCACAAAGTCCATTCACTTTAAGAAAAAACATGAATTTTGAAGACATTTTGAAAATTTTTGTGGACGAAGACAAGATTCTACAAATTGAAGTACTTTCAAAATTAAACAAAAGAGAGCACCATGGTGGTTCATCAATACTTTTATGTTACCATCACATTAATTTTATAATATGTAATATCATTGCAGAGTACGTTATAAACTCTGTAATGATCTTAGAATTCTTAGTTCTTGCTACTTCTTTCTTTCAGGATGCTTGCTAGGAGGTGAGGCTTTTTTATTTGCCTCAATAGGATAAGTAAGGTAAGGTTTATGCCTGTTGTATTATATGTGTAACAATACCGGTGCTATGGTCCCCCTTATTTTATTTTTCCTCATTGTTGTAAATTTCCTTTTTTAATTATTAATGAAATGTAGCCCTAGGCGTTTGCCTAGTGGATTGCCAAAAAAATTAAAAAAAATGACTTTGGAGACATCATGGAAGAAATGGAGACCCGAAAGAAAATGAAAGGCAATGACTCTAAATTGTTTTGTTTTTGAATAAATGAATTTCGAATTTGGCGACTATTGAGGGGAAAAGCGGACAAACTTATCTGTGGAGGAACTGCTGGTTCCCATGATCATGACATGCACTTCGGCTTAGTCAACCCAGTCTGTCCAAATAATCGGCCTTCAGCTGTCGTGCTTTGTTGTTGTGACCTTCTTTAATCCAATTTCTTTAACCAATCCCTGACCTTGCTTAACTTATGGTGTTCTGTACAGGTTTCCACCAACAACCCCATTTCAAGTGTTTATTTCTCGACTTGCCTTCGCCTTATGGTGCCCGTGAGAGGGTTTTCACCGATAAGACTCTCTCATTTTTGTTTCTCTCAGCTCCCATCGCCTTACGGTGCCCGTGAGGATTTTCACCAATAAGACTCTCTCATTTTCATATTTTCTTGCTTGAACTAGAGTGTTGCCCCGGCGTATGAATTACCTCTTCTTGCTTGACTCGACATTTCTTTAGGGTTGATCCGAAGGTTTTTCTTTGGACCGTAATGCAGCCATTTGGATAAGGTTAGAAAGAGAGGGATATTAAAGGCTCAAAATAATTCAAATGGGTTCAAAAATTACGAATTTCGGAATCAAATCTACTTATAATTGTGAGCATATGATTTTTGACCAGTCGAAACAAACTCCTACAAGAATCTTAACGTTTAGGATTTTCTCTTTTAAAATATTAGGATTTTAATTTTTGGATTTAATTGCATATGCATGTTCATTACTACGTGTCAGGATTAATTAGGTTTTTAATTGTTAAGTAAACTCGTTTCATAAATTAAAATACAAAAAATATATATGTGCGACACTTGAAGCTGTGTTTGTTCAATTTTGAGTGGTTTTAATTTTATTTTTGATTTGTGATTTTTACATATATTTAGTAATTAATTTTAATTAAAGAAAAGAAATAAAAAAATAATAAAAATATAATACATGTATACATATGTAGGCAGCCACTCAGGTTGGCCACAATTGGGCTAGACCTGAGTAGCCCAATTCGTTCCTTCTCTAAATCCATACACACCCAGCCCAAACGACTAGCCAGTCTAGCACCCACATCCACCACGCCAAACGACACCGTTTTGAGATCCCATCATCCCAGCCATTGATTTCACCCCAATCCAACGGTTCTCAAACCCCACCCAGATCCATTCATATATGTCCATACCCCTTCAGTATATACACGACCAAGATCACCTTCCTCGTATCTCCACCACCGATCATTGACCACCCCGTCAACACCCATTGACCACCGTAGCGTCACATTGACCACCGCTTGACCACCCTACTGCCGGTACCAAAAATCGCCTCACAGCGGAGGCCGACAACCAAACGGCCCCAAAATTACACCCTTTAACCACCATGGTTTCCTCTACCCCGTCCCATAATCAACTAGCTTCGAATACCACCCCCCCGCCTCGAATATCCATTCAAAGGTCTCTGGAAACCCTACCTTCAGTGACGTCATTCCAAAGTCGGCCAAAATTACACCATTGAGACACCCTGACTTCCCTATTCCAGCCATGCACCCCACCACCCTCAAATCCCCATTGAACTCCTCGAATCTTCATCCAAAGCTAAACCCTAAATCCCAAACTTGCGGGAAAAGTCTCAAAACTATCCCAGACAGTCTTTGGCCCTCCTTAACACCAACCATGCCACCTTCAAGCCTCAAACAACCCCCAACCGCTCAAAATCCAAAATCTAAGACTTATTAGGTCTCAGGACTTCAAGAACCCCCCTCCTCCCTGAGCTTTGAAATTGATTAAACACTGTCCTGGGAGTTTCAGAACCCCTGTGGGAGAATCAATATCCAGCTGGATGGTTTAAATGAGGGCAAAATGAAAGCTAAGTGTTTCCTGCATATTTTTCATTTTAGCTGACTAAGTGCTTAATTGTTTGTAATGATTGTTTAGATCCTGTAGTTGCATCTGTGATAGTATGAACTTCTTTTGGATTCTCTCTTGGTGGTTTGTTTGTTTGTCCACAAGCTCATTTGAAATGGTTTCAATATTCATATGACTATTTATCACCTCTCTGAAAGCCTTTCTTGGGCAATACTAATATCATGCTAAGTATTGGTCCCCTTATTTTAGAAAGCAATTTTGTTTTGTCTTCAATAATATGATTTTAGGGCTCAATTGACTTCCTTTTGTTGATTTTTCTTTAATTTCTGATATGCCTACATGACTCATGTTCCTAAGGTTTTGATTCACAAGCTGATTGTTCATTTTGCTTCTGGTTCTTAAGTATTTCTGAATATCATTGATTTAATCATTTTTGAAAGCTAAGTTTGATAGATATATGCACTCTTTTTGGATATTTGATCCCTTGTTATGTTAATCATGTATAGAAGCCTGTTAATTTTTGGTTAGTTTTGATTTTTATGAGTATGCTAATCTAAATTTGACCCAAGTTTGGTCGACCAAGGTCGATTGTGTATGAATTAGAGTCAAAGAACTAACCAAGGCTAATTAAAGCTGAACTAGGGTTAAAAGGACTGACTGGGGTTAAATTCAGGGGTATGGTAATTTTTGAAAGCTAGTAAGGGTACAAAAGGAGTTGGAGTCTTTTAAAATATGATAAGAGTCTTTAAGAACCTTCTAGTAGGTACTGATACATAATTTCATCCTCAAACTTGAGGCACGAGTTAAGAATTGAAGGACTACTTATGCAAAAAATACATTTTGAGGTGAGGACTAAAAAGAAACTAGTAAAAATCTGATGCCCTAACAGTTTTGCTATAAATTGAATCATTTGGGGCATTTGAGGGGATGCATAAACCTTTATCTTTAACATTAGAGCTGGAAATACTTGTCCAGAACTTTTCTCTACAATTCTAAAGCTGAAATATTGATTCTATATCTGAAAATATCATTAGGATTGTTTTGAATCATTTTTTGAAGATTTAACTCTCCAAAAACTCTGCTGAAATTCGGAAATACTGTTTTTATTAGCTATTGGTTGCTTAGCTGATCCTCTCTATTTACTCATAGATTGTTTCCTTTGCTTCATACAGGTACCCTTTAAAGCTCATGTATATGTGAAGATTCAAAGTGAAATATACGTTCAAATGTGAACATCCCATTGTCATTTACATTCTATGGTTATTTTTATTTCCCCCCTTTTTTCTATTTAATTCTGAATATGAGTTTAGTAATATAATGATCCTCATGTTGTAGTTAGCGTGAGAATGAATCAATTTTGTAATAAATGGACATTTTGGGACTGCTTTTTGTGTGTAATAATGGGACTTTCAGTTCAAATTTTGTATATGCCTGGGTAGTAGTCAATTTAAATTTCACTCTGGTGGGCTCAAGTGCTAAATTTGTGCACTTAGAGCTACCAGACCTGGAAAGTAGTATTTTCCATAGTTTTAAATCTCATAATGTTTAACAGCTTATTTTAGATTTGTTGCATATAGTAGGACCTGAAAAAAAATGTAATTGATTGTTGGCAAATAGATTCATATACTCTGACTGATGAGTATATGAATCGTGTGATTCAAATTTGATGTTAGAAAAGTATTACAAAATAGTTCTTATTATTTTCTCCATGAATGGGTAAAGAATCAATTCTATGAACATGACTCTAGACCAAACTATTGTTAGCCATTGGACGCTTTGGTTCAAATCAGTACTGGGCTCATATGTGAGGCCCAGTAAGCATCTAAAAGCTGAAATCTGATACGTTTCCTAGGCTAAGGTATTAACAACCCAAACCTGTAAAAAAATGGTTGCCAATTGCAGCCTGAGCAATAAGTGTTCCAGGGCTGTCCCAAAGTTCGATTTATTTATATGTCCATTGTCCATGAATGAGGATAAGGCATACATAATGTTTTCCAAGAACCAAGTTTATACATAAAACCATTATTTTATTCACGCCCCCGTAAGAGTAGAAATTTAGCACACATTAAAAGGCCCTTAAAAAAATAAAAATTAGCCGTGTTATTTCAAACAGATAAATATGATGATTCCTTACCCTATCAAGACCCATAGAAAATGAAGTACCTTTTAGAAGATTTGGATGCCTTCCTATGAGTGTCAAAGACGCAGTTGCTATAGGCGCGCATTTTAAAAACATACTTTCCTAAATACGGTGCACATTTATGTGACCCAAATCCAAATGTCAACGAAGTTGGAATGTGTCAAAATCCACGGGTGAATTTATGTGACGTAGTTCGAGGAATGTTTTAACAACGTTGCAATTCTCTTTAAAATAATGATAAAAGCGGTTTGAGGTTAGAAAGCACATAAGTTAAAACGTGTTCTAAAATCGGGTAATTTAAGCCAAGTATAACAATTGAGCGACCGTGCTAGAACCACGGAACCCGGGAATGCCTAACATCTTCTCCCGGGTTAACAGAATTCCTTACCCGAATTTTTGGCTCGCGGACTGTTAAATAAAGTCATTCTTTCCTCGATTCAGCATTCTAACCGGTGACTTGGTACAAAATAAATCTCCCAAGTGGCGACTCTGAAATTCTCTCAAAATGAAATCCCGTTTCGATTGTCCTGTAATTGGAAAAACTCTCTTATCTACACTCTTCGCCGGGTTGGATAGCCAAAAAGGAGGTGTGACAGCTCTGGCGACTCTGTTGGGGAAGACGAACCCAGAATCTATGGTTAAGGATTCAAGAATTTGATCTTAGAATAATTGTTGTCTTTGGCTTTGTTTAATATTTTATTTTACATGTTGACTTAATGTGCAAAATGATGCTATTGCCGATGTGATATTATTGGAATTGTATATAAACTGTTTCAAAACCTTCTCTCTTTATCTTTGGGGATGTGCTCGTTGGTCGAGACTCCCTATTCTGTTAGTGTCATACCTTAAAATAAGAAAGGGGCTCGGACAAATTACAAAGTCGGACGATATCGCGGGTCCCCAGTATGTAGCCCCCTCCTCGACTCGAGTTGTCCGCTCGGGTATACAGTCTGGAACAAATACCCAGGCTTAAACTTAGAATAACAAAACTTCATGCTGAATCCCTAGTAGGAACGTTTATTTGCATCATGCATTTTGACTTAAGGGACTCAACGCAGGGGTTGGGTCCGTCTAGGACAGGTGCCTTGAAATGAAAGACCATCTTGATGCCTTTTTACGTGCTATTTACACATTTACTTGCCTGTTGACCGGCCTGTAAACAAAGGGATTCAATTGAGAGGAATAAGCATTGCTAGGGTAATCGCTATTACAAAATCAATGCTCAAATAGCGCCGAAATGCCGCCATATTTTTAAAAAAAGAAAAAAGCACAAAAGCAAAAAGAAAGAGGCACCAAATTTTTGAAGCTTTTCAATAATATCCGTGAATTTTGATAAATTTTTTTTTTTGCCGGGTCCAACCTTTTTTTTACAAAATGCCCGAGTTTATTTTTTTTCTCACTTCAAAATGAGTCGGATGGTGTCATTATTGCAATAATAACTGAATGACGCGTGGACGCCGGAAGGCTGACTTTACACAAATGGCTGCCTCTGGATTTCATAAGGGTGGGTAACCAAGCACAACCTAAATATCCTTCTAGCCGAAGTGTTGAAAGGCCGTATTCGCAAAGTCGATCCCTGTTTTAAGATAAATGTCGGTTTTTATATTTTGAGAATACTAATTTTCCCTAATAATTGTGCAGAATGAGCACGATAATAAACAAAATTCCTTTGGAGCTGCGGATGTGGTGGAATGACCTCGGAGAAACCGGACAGTAAAAGGTCAACACACATCTAGGGGGCCTTACTAGTTTGCGGCAAATCAACCCTAGAGGGAACATCATAAGAGCCTTAATTACCTTCTGGGACCCTGCACACAACGTCTTCCATTTCTCAGATTTTGAACTGACCCCAAATTTGGGGGAAATGACCGGATACATCGGGACCCACACAATCCCACTGAGACATCAATGCTTGATAGCACCCAAGGCCCTCGCTGTGCACAAATTTCTGGATGTTCTGAAAATTAGCAGAAAGATTCACAACCCTGATCTGCCGGATGGATTTTTCACCCTCCAGTTCATATACCAAAGATATGGCCACATCAGAGGTTTCAACAGCCCTGAAAACCTCACCTGTAGCAAGGGCAATCGGATCAAATGGGAGGAGCATCGATGCTTCACGTTTATGGTATCCTTTTTGGGCCATTTATTATTCCCACGAAAGGATGGAAACATCGATATACGGATTGTGGGGGTCATCAATACCTTGATGACTCAGGCAAAGAGCACTCTTGATCCGATGATCCTGTCTGATATCCTCCGAGCTTTTACCACTTGCAAAGCAGGAGGGGATTTCTTTGAAAGCTGCAACTTGCTCTTACAAATTTGGATGATTAAGAATCTATGTCCCAATCCCCGCTTCGTGAATGGTGGCTTGCTAATACGAGGTTGCACAGAAACGATAGACAAAAGGGTAAATGGGTTCAACCTACCATAGGGTGTCGCAGAGTGGGTGTCACATCTCCGATCTATTTTAGCAAATCAAATCCAATAGAGGCTTAGTTCGCTCCCCGAGGATGAAATTGCGCATATGCCCGCAACAGAATCACATTTTCTCTTAATGGGCGTTAGAAGCATCCAACCCTATGCCTTGTATTAGGTCTTGAGACAACTCGGAAGATGCTAGGTAGTGCCAAAAGAAGAAGATCTTAGCATCCGGGTAGCCGAAATTGGGCCTGGCAGTTAGTTTCCCAAAGACATGGTTCGCAAAATCTGGAATATATGCCAATACCTAACCACTGACAATTATGTACAAGATCCTGCCAAAGGTGAAGTGTCTCCGGGATGCCTTTCTTGGTATAAGAGTGAAGTTGAACATGAAAGACCATCAAAAAGACCTCACCTCAGAGAGTTCATCGGGACATCGCAAGAACAGTGGGATTGGTTAGCGAAGGGAACATGAATACCGTGCCCCCACAGGAAGGCTGGAAAAGAAAATCCAGGAGTTGCAATTCAAAAACAGCCTACAAACTACTGCTAGCGAAGGGGAAAAGAAGGTATTGGTGAAAGAAAATGAAGCTCTGGGAGCTCAGATTCAGAAAATGAAAACAACCGCAGAAAATCCTCCGAGGAGTATAAAAGATGAAATGGTTATAGAGAACCTGCGACGAAAGGTAAACGCATACGGTTTTGACCTGAATAAGGTAGAGGGTGAATTGTCTAGAGCTTGGAGGCAACTAGCTAATAGTGCTAAAGAAAGGACCCGCATACTGGAGCAGTTAAAAAAAGGAAATGGCAACGAAAGTGCTCGACTAAAACAGAGGGTTATCATAGCTGAGAGCAAAATGGCCAAGTAGGCCAAGGATTTCAAAGATGAGAGGGAGCACTGAAATGCGGTAATAGCGGGGTTGGAAAGAGATTTAACGCAATTTCAAAAGCTAAATCAGGCAGCTGAGCGGACTTTGAAAGCACAGGCTGAACAAATAGGGCGTCTGCTCCAAGAAAAGGGGATTATCAGGGAGAAGGTGCGGGCAATTGCAGACTAAATTACCACCAAATGCAATCACTGTGAAGACATGACAAAGTCTATGTTTTTTGCCGGTGCTATGACCTTTGTCCGACAAGTAATGGAAGATCTTCATTATCTCCAAGGAATCTTAGCGCGCAAACCCACAAGGCCGAATAACGCCCCGCCAACTCCAAAATTATTTGAAGCGTTGATGTATTCATCGATTTATATTTTTGCTGAAAAAGAAAAAAAAGAGTCTTTCAAGTCTTTAAGGGTGTTGGATCCCTATCTGGTACTTGCTCTTAGCCGTTGCAATTAAAATTTTTATCTTTGTCAAATCATAAATCCCAAATATATTTTTGCTGCGTACTTAACCTTTTGTTTTTCGTGAACTACGCTTGGTCTGATTCATGAAAAGTCATGATACGTAGGCAATCTACATAGGATTCGAGAATAATTGAATAATATTAGAAATCGAATAAAAATAAAAGGGGAGAGAATAGGGGAGTCTCGTGAATAAAAGTCGGGATGACGCAAGCAATCAATGCATATAGGGACCAATTGTATGTGCATGCATATGTGGTGTGGCCGCTTATATATTAGAAACTAACCACTAACGAGTCTTGGGTGTTGTGCATTACAGTTCCAAATTAGACAGGTGACTAGTATTCGTGGCACCCTGGAAACTCACTCCTACAACACACAGTCAAAAAGCATGCAAGTTATGGCTAACCAAGACACTGATGTCAGCATCATGGACCCCTCGAAGGAGGTAGAGGAACTAGATGTGAATTCCATAAAGGAGGAAATGTATAAGCTTAAACACCAAATGGCTGAAATGTACCAGGCATGGGAAAGAGGGTAGCTGCCCCTGACCTATCCTGCCAACCCACCTTTCATCCCGCCCCTGGCCCAAGCATCTGACCAGTCCGTTACTGATCCGCCTCCAGGTTTTCCTATATATTCACAGCATCGGGGTGCTGCCTCCAAACCACCAACCCAACTACCCAAAGTCACTCTTCACCCTCCCCCGCCAATCGCTCCTGTCTATGTGGCACCTCTACCCCCTGCACTGCACAAGTCATCTAGCGGACCACTACGACAAGCCTATGACCCTCAATACTATCCCCCAGAACCCGCCAACAAAGCCCAAGAGCCTTACTCTTATGCGCCTCGTCCTGAAATCCCATTGAGAGTTGAGAAGGCGATCAAATATTCCGAACAGGAAGAAATGCTCAGAAAAGTTTGGAGTATGGAACAACTATTTAGGGACATGTGTGGGTTAGGGGACCATGTGAGCATAGCCTTTAAAGATCTTCCCTTATTCCCGGACATACAGTTGCCTCCAGGTTTCAAATTGCCTAAATGTGACCTGTATGATGGTCACGGCGATCCTGTCGCACATCTGAGAGGGTTTTGCAGTAAATTGAGGGGAGCAGGAGGAAAGGACGAATTGGTAATGGCATACTTTAGCCAGAGCTTGAGTGGATTGGAGTTAGAGTAATATACTCGACAAGACCCAACCGGTGGTATAAGTGGGATGACTTAGCCCAAGCGTTTGCATGCCACTTTCAATATAATCTCGAGATCGTCCTGGATCGCCTATCTCTGACAAAGCTGGAGAAGAAACACAACGAGAGCTTCAGGTAGTATGGTTTCCGGCGGAGGGCACAAGCAGCCAAAGTTGATCCTCCCATAAAGGAGAGTGAGATGCTGGACTATTTTCTGCAAGCTTTGGAACCTACCTACTTTGGGCATCTGGTATCGGCGGTAGGGAAATCTTTTAATAAAATGGTCAAATTGGGAAGTATGGTTGAGGAAGGACTCAAATCTAATAAAATCATGAGCTATTTTGCAATCAAGGCAACTACTCAAGACATCCAGGGCGGAGCAGGAGGAGGTTTTGGGAAGAAGAAGAAAGAAGAAGTAGCAACAATGGAATCGGGAACCTGGTTCGAGCCTCAGGAATCATCTCACTATGGTCAGCCTCATCCTCACCGTCGGACATACCGAAACGCTTCATCTGGCCCGCCGAAACATTTACTATCCACCACAAGAATCTCAATTCTCGGTCCATGACGCATAGTCATATACCCAATCTCCCACTCATAAACAATGGCGTGCGCCACCCCCTCAAAACACCTATCCAAGTCCACAAAATCAATACCCACCTCCAATAGCTTACCACCAAATCTCGAGGCCCGCTCCGTGAGGCAATCCGACCACGAGAAATGAGAGGGTACAGAAAAGAAGACTTTTACTTCGTTGGGAGACCTAGTCTGTTCCACTGTCTGCGACAACTGGATATGTTAAGACCAATTGAGGCGAAGCTTCCAAATTCTCCCCCAAAGAATTTAGCTTATTTGGTCAGCTATGAATACTGCTCTGGTGCACCAGGTCATGACAAAGAAAAGTGTTGGCATTTAAAGAGTGCCATCCAAGAACTAATTGACACCCACAGGATCGAGGTGCAGACTCCGAAAGTGCCCAATATTAACCAGAACCCGCTGAACAGACTTGTATGTAACTATTGAGAGTGAAGATATTCTACATAATGTGAATATTCCACCCAAAAGTTTTCTTTTAGTTCAAAACGATCAATATGTAGAATCAGAACAAGTAATTGCTGGGATTCGCACAGGAATATCCAGTTTGAATTTTAAAGAGAAGGTTCGAAAACATATTTATTCTGATTCAGACGGAGAAATGCACTGGAGTACCAATGTCTATCATGCACTCGAATTTACATACGACCCACCAGGAGACCAACATGATTGAAATTAATGAGGGAAAAGGAGGGTTCATAAAGCCTTCACAAACGGTAATGATGATCAAAGCTAGTGAGCCAAACAAGGTTGCGAGCAGTAAGAAGCTGGTAACCGGGGCAAAGGAAGGCAACAAAACTGTCGTAGTGCAGGGGAGCTCACCATGTGCAGGTGCACCAAAGCGGGAACATGCAAAGGTAACAGTACAGGGGGGTAGCTAAAGAACCTATCGTGGTTGTGGACGATGTCCGCATAGAGCCACTTATTGTGAAGCCAGTAATCCAGCCACCAATCATCAACAATAGAGCCATTCCTTGGAGATATGAACAAGCAATATTAATGTACAAAGGGAAAGAAGTTAGAGATGAAGTACGTGAGGTACAAGGCTTAACTCGATCAGGAAGGTAGTTTGCCCCAGAAGAGTTGAGAAGGGGTAGAATCTCTAAAGATAACCCGGAACCAGTGAAGAAAGCTGTATCAGAAGAAGAGGCAGAAGAATTCTTGAAGAAAATGAAAATGCAAGACTAATCCATCATAGAACAGTTGAGGAAAACACCGGCCCAGATCTCTTTGTTATCCTTACTAATCCACTCAGATGAGCACCGCCGATTGTTGATGAAGATATTGAATGAAGCTCATGTCCCAGACAAGATAACAGCGAATCATTTGGAAAATATTGCAAACAAAATATTCGAGGTAAACCGGGTCACATTCTCCGATGATGAATTAACTATGGAGGGCGCGGAGCACAACCGGGCTCTCTATTTGATTGTGAAGTGTGAAGATGCCGTGGTCATTCGAGTTTTGGTCGACAACGGCTCCAGTGCAAACATTTGTCCATTATCCACATTGACCAAGTTGAAGGTGGAAACTGAAAAGGTCCGCAAGAATAACATCTGCGTTCGAGGGTTCGACGGCGGAGGTAAAGACACTGTAGGAGACATAGTGCTGGAAGTAACTATAGGGCCTGTCGAGGGCATAGAAGACTTAGCTTAATTAATATTTTTGAGTTGACCCTGCAAATCTTCATGCACCATTTGGAAGACTCTAAAACCCTAGATTCAGATTCTAAGAAGTTGCAGGGACATTCGAGGGAAACTAATTGTGGTTGTAAGGTAAGGGAGGTGAGACTTTTTTGGTGATTTTGGACGAATTAGGGTTCTGGGTCGAATTTCGATCTAAACTTCGAGCCACTTGGGAGGGATTCGAAGGTTGTCAATTGTGGATTCAAAAAGAGGAGGGTGAAGAGGCCATGGAGTGTTAATTTGGGGCAGGTTGGTAGCGGTGGCGCTGCACACAACATAGGAGCCAGTATTTCAAACCAATATTCAAAGTGATAGGATAGGATTCGAGGGAAGAGGGTTGTAGATTTAGATAGAGGAGGCTAAGGGGAATCAGTGGTGTTAATTTGGTGGCGATTGGGGTTTCGCCGCCGAAGAAGGCTATTTTCGGCCGGCGGCGTACAGTGGAGGACGATGTCATTAGGGTTTCTGGTGAACAAGTTGGAGACAATGTGTTTTCGGGGATAGGGGGGTTGTTTGGATATTAATATACCAAATGAACCCGGCTTCAAGACTGTTAGATTAAAGAACCTCGACGGTCCTGATTGATTAGTCCAAAACGCTGTCATTTTGATTCATCGGGGGCTGGACCGGGTCACAAGTTACGCTGGACCGGTTTTCTTTTGTGTGTTGGGGGGCTATTTTAAATCAAAATGGCCCAATTTATATCATTCTTCTCTCTTTTAAATTAATTGTTTTCTCTTTTTCTTTTCATATTTTTTTCTTTTCTTTTTTTTTTCATTTTCCACAATTGTTGAAAATCCTAAATTAAATATAAATCTTAACTTTAACTACAAAATGCTAATCATCCTCTATAATATTATCACAACTAGTTAAAACGAAATTAAAAGCAAAATCACCTAAAAATCAAAACTAAAATTAAAAGAGCAAGTTAATCTATATTTTGATTTTTTGATTTTTTATAAAACAATTTAATTACTGAATAATTCTTAAATCTGAAATTAACTCCAAATTGCACATGCAACACTTTTATATTTGTATTTTTGACTAATTAAATGCACAAAACGCAAATAATTAACAAAAATACAACAAAATCCATAAGATTGCAAACAAATAACGGAAATTATTTTGTTTGAATTTACAGGAGTAATTTTTGTAGGGCAAAAATCACATGCTCACAGACAGCATCGTAAATCTTCGAAGTACTCAGAGTTTGTCGGCTTCCACCAAGTACGTCTTTAACCCATTTCAATATCGTGTGATATGACGATGCTCGCCCTCGATTGTGATTGTGTTTCCCCAATGTACTTCGCCTTAAATTATGCGACTTCCTAAGTTTGGAAAGGTGCTATAAATATTTACATGGCAATGGATTGGCGCTTGGAGAGACCACATCTTAGATAATGGATTAGAAATCGATTTGTGTGCCAAAGTCTAGTTCTCTACATGAAGGGAGTTCCTTAGAGGAGGCCATGAATATCGGCTAGCTTGTGAGGTGTGAACCAATAGCTTGGTTTGTTCTATGCCATCTTCAATTTCGATGATGATATATCTAAGTTTGGAGGAAGGTGAGGTATAATCCCTGAAATTTACCGTCTCTTCGTGCTAAAAAGAGAAAGAAAAGAGGGGTCATCAAAGTTCAAATCAAGAATATTAGAATGGGTACAAAGGTCTAAATGGATGAAATGCTCTCTGGTAGTCCGGCCATATTGAGAGTAATCTCTCCGGTAGTCGGGCCATATTGAGAGTAGTCTCTCCAGTAGTCGGGGCATTTTGAGAGTACTTCTCTGGTAGTCGGGCCACATTTAGATTAATCTCTCCGGTAGTCGGGACACGTTGAAATTAATCTCTCCGGTAGTCGGGCCACATCGAGAGTAATTTCTCCGATATTCGGTCCATTTTAAGAGTGATCTCTCCAGTAGTCGGGCCATTTTAAGAGTAATCTCTTCGGTAGTTGGACCATTTTGAGAGTAATATCTCCGGTAGTCGGGCCACATTGAGAGTAATCTCTCAGGTAATAGGTCTATTTTGAGAGTAATCTCTCTGGTAGTCGGGCCATTTTGAGACTAAATCTCTTCTTAGTCGAGCCACATTGAGAGTAATCTCTCTAGTAGTCAGGCTATTTTAAGAGTAGTCTCTCCGGTAGTCGGGCCATATTAAGAGTAATCTCTCCGGTAGTCGGGCCAATTTGAGAGTAATCTCTCCGGTAGTCGGGCCAATTTGAGAGTAATCTCTCCGGTAGTCGGGCCACATTAAGAGTAATGTCTCTGGTAGTCGGGCCAATTTGAGAGTAATGTCTCTGGTAGTCAGGCCCTATTAAGAGTAATCTCTCCGATAGTTGGACCATTTTGAGAGTAATTTCTCTGGTAGTTGAGCCACATTAAGAGTAATCTCTCCGGTAGTCGGGCCATTTTGAGAGTAATCTCTCCGGTAGTCAGGCCACATTGAGAGTAATCTCTCCGATAGTCGGGCCATGAACGTAATCCCTCCGATTTTTGGGTAGGGATGAGTATCCATCCACTCACACCCTAAGACCGCCTCATTCATGCGTGGATCATCTTGGTAAACAAAAAAATCTCTTCGATAAGCTAAAAGAATACAAGAAATAGAAAAAAACCGAGGAAAAATAAATCGTACCTATCAATGGACTTGAATAGGATTGTAAGCTACAATTTATGCCAATTGAAGGTAAAGTATGTCCCTATTTATAGAGCTCTAAAAGTGTTAACTGAAGGATTAATTTTGATGTGGGAACAGTAGTTATTAGAGTCCAATAAGGACTAGTTATCCTTATTCAATTGGAGTGAAGAAACGTTATAGGTTGTGAAGTCTACATGCAAATCGGAAAAAGACTAAGGCAATCCTAATTGTAGTACGCTAAAGAGAAACAATTATAAAACTATTTGGTTAAATTCCACTATGTGGCATTGTCCAAAACACCATAAACCCAAGTTTGGCATAGAGTTAAGGCAAATGACTTTAATTTCCAATTCGTTGGAACTAGGGGTGTTCATCGGGCGGATTGGGCGGCTTTTACTCTTAACGGTTTGGCTTAACGGTTATTGGCTTTTAAATGTATTAATCCGTTAGCCACCCGATAAGATATCGGGCGGATTGGTATCGGGTTAGCTCTTATAGGGCGGTTAATGGGCGGTTTATCGGCCTAACATACATGTTCACTAAATATCTCTTATTCTCCTCGTCTTAGAAATAATGAATTGCCATAAAAAAATAATATTTTAGAGGCAATATGATGTAGCTATTGAAACAATCGCCATCAGCATGTAGATTATAAAATAGATAAATTCACTACTAGTTCAGTATCGAGAAAAATAAAACATAACTTATCTTCTGTTAGAGGTCACACTACATGTGTACTCATAAGCTTCGGATATAACCAAAAAAATATGTCGCGCAAATTTCCATTCAGCTCCCACAATGAACTTTCAAAAATTGAAGTGCTCTGGTAAATTCTACTCTCTACACTCCTCTTCTATAAATAACTATCGTTCTCCATTTTCCACAATCAATCATCCAAAATGTACAAATTTATTTCATGGGGTGTCGTTCCTCTAGTCATAACCAACCTTTCAACTCTTCTTTTTTCTATGACGCACATAGAACCATATATGTATTAGACAACTCAATTCTATCACTAAATTATTTATATATATATATATATATATATATATATATATATATTTTTTTTTTTATTTATTTTTTTTTTTTATATTCTTAACGGGTTAAAGGATTAGCCGTTAAGAAAATTGAATAATCCATCCCCAAACCGATAAGCCGTTAATAAAAAAAATTCAATCCGTTCCCCATCCATTAAGCCTTTAAGCCGTTACCAATAAGCCGTTAAGCTTCGGTTTGGATCGATTTTCGGTTTCGGATCGGTTTTGAACACCCCTAGTTGGAACTGACCAAAGTTGGATGAAAACCATTATGAATATTTAACTGCTTGGATAATTATAGAATATAAGTTCTGGGTTGCAAATTGCAAATGGGCATTGCATGGAGCGTCTTTGAGGAACACACGCACGTGATCTTTTATTCTTTTACTTCAAGTTCATTCTTTGAAGTTCATAAAACAAGTCTTGAATTCATAAAACAAGTCTTGAAGTATGGGACATTTGTATGCATATAAATCTTATTAAAATTAAGTCTTTTAAGTAATTTGGAGTATATTTTAAATTCAAGATATATTAGTCCAAATAAATATTATAAGCTAATATAATTGAATTAATTATATAAGTCCAATATATATGGATTAAATAAATAAGTATTAATCCATTGGGCTAGCCCATTTAATTGGACTAAAGTGATGAGCCCACTTCATTAAGACCAAGATGTCATCTTCCTAGAGGTCCAATTTGGTGCCACATGGCAAATGACATGGAGCTCCAAGCCAAGTAGAACAGCCAATAGGATCATGCCACGTGTCAAAATGACAAGGCATGCCAAGTTACACTAAAAGGCAAAAAAAATCGCGCCACGTGTGCAAGTGACATGTTCTGGCCAATCAAATGCGGCCATGTCATACTTCAATTTGATTGGTTGGAAAGAGTTTGTTCTTATCATGACTCCTCCCTTCCACAACTATAAACAGGGGTCTTTTTAACTCAGAAAAGGGAGCAAAAGTTATAACTAGAAGCAAGAGAGAGCTCGTGGATCAAGCTCAGCAAATTTCTCTACAAGTTTCAAGTTTCAAGTTTCAAGCAATCAAGTTCAAGTTCAAGAAATTAAGTTTAAACTCAAGTACGAATCAAGATCAAGTTCCACCAATCAAGCTCAAGCTCAAGCTCAAGCTCAAGAACACGATCATCGTTTGTGGAAACAAAAGTAGATTGAAGATCAAGCTCAAAATCCCTTGAATTTATTTACTATTGGAAAGAAGAATCAGAGGATTCATAGAGATTGTAACACTCAAATATTCGAAATAAAATAGTACAATTGTTGCGATATTTTTGCTTTTGATTTTATTTTCTCGACGCAAATTTATTGTCTACAATGACTTCTCACGACTCTAAGATGTCAACAATTGCTCCCGGATAAGCTTTACTTTTTACGTCCCGATGAACCAGGTATGGCCCATGTAACCTAGATTCTCCAATATCAAACAACCCTATAGAAGATCTGCACTTACGCCCATACAAAGCCTCGTATAGAGCCATCTGAATACTAGAGTGGTAACTATTATTACATGCAAACACGATATAAGGTAGATTTTCATCCCAACTTCTTATGAAATACAACAACACATGCTCGTAACATATCCTCGAGTGTTTGAATTGTGTGCTCGACTTGTCCATCAGTATGTGGATGAAAAGTTGCGCTAAGATTCACCTGAGTCCCTAGAACTCTCTAAAATGACCTAAAAAATGTGTCGTAAACTGGGCCTCACGATCAGATAAAATAGATATTGGTACTCCGTGTAGCCATATTATCTCTTTAATATATAACATTGCATAATCTGCTGCTATATATGTAGATCTGACCGATAGGAAATGAGCTGACTTTGTGAGCCTATCGACATCACCCATATAGAATCGAACTTACAATGAGAACGAGGTAAACCCATGACAAAGCCCATGTTTATCGCCTCCAATTTCCACGTCAGGATCTCTATTGTCTGCATTAGCCTTCCAGGCTTCTGGTGCTCTACTTTCACATGCTGGAAACTAGGACACTGAGCAACAAACTCAACAATGTTCTTCTTCATATCGTTCCACCAGTACACATCCTTATGTCATGGTACATCTTTGTCGACCCAGGATAAATGGAGTACCACGAATAATGTGCCTTTGGCATAATCCTGTCTCATAGCCCTGCTACATTTGGAACACACATACAACCCTTTTATCTACGAATCCCATATCCCTTGAGCTCGAACAATGTCTTCTTTTGCTGCAGAACTCGCTCTCTCAACTCGACCAACTCTAGGTCCTCGTACTGCCTTTCCTTGACTTCAGCTATGAGAGATGAATTTTAAGTGTTTTGGAGTACAACTCCACCATCATCAGAATCTACTAACCGAACCCCCAGAAGATCCAATTGATGAATCTCTCTAGTTAATTGTCTTTTCTAGGCTTGTACATGTGCTAAGCTACCCATAGATTGGCAACTTAAGGCATCTGCAACAACATTAGCTTTCCATGGATGGTAGAGAATGTAAACATTGTAATCTTTCAATAACTCAAGCCATTGCCTCTGTTGCGAATTCAACTTTTTGCTTGAAGATATATTGCAGGCTCTTATGATATGTAAATATATCAACATGAACACCATATAAATAATTCAACCATACCTTAAGTACATGGACAAAAACAGCTAACTCGAGGTCGTGGGTTGGATAATTCCTCTCGTGTTTCCTAAACTGCCTTGAAGCATAATCAATTACCTTCCCGTGTTGCATCAGGACACATCCTAACCTAACACCTGAGGCATCACAATACATGGCATAACCCTCTAGACCCTCTGGAAGTGTTAGAACTGGCGGTGAGGTCAACATGTTCTTGAGCTCTTAGAAATTCTGCTCGCAAGCCTCCGTCCGCTGAAACTTAGGTTCTTTCTGCATCAATTTCGTCAATGGTGCCGAAAGGGAAGAAAAATCCTCTACGAACCTCTGAAAGTATCATGTTAAGCCTAGAAAGCTATGAACCTCTTTCGGAGTGGTATGTCTAGGCCAAGACAGTGTTTTGGAGAGCGTAAAGCGCAAAAAAGTGACAAGGGCTCGCCTCACTTCAAAGCGCAAAGCGCAAAGCGCAAAGCGCAAAGCGCAAAGAAGCGCACACTTTTATGAAGTGAAGCACAATTCTTAAAAAACATAATGTAAAATTATAAATAATCAAAAACATCAATTTAAATACTTAAAAGTAGGTACTAGGTACCACCAAATCATCCACCAACCATCCAAAAAATCATAGGACAAGCAAAATAAAAACTACTAAATTACTAGAACTTTGAGACATTAAATAATCAATAAACTGAAAATACATATAATATATATAACAATTAATGATATAAAGTTATGAACTAAAATATACATTAAAAAAATCACATAAACTAAAAATAATACATATATATATATATATATATATATATATATAGTTAATTTTATATGCTGAAATAATATAATAAATAAAATATATATAATAATTAAATATATATGCTGAAAAAATAATAATAATACAATAATTAAATATATTTATATATGCTCAAAATATAATAATTTTATATGTTGAAATAAAATAATAAATGAAATACAATAATTAAATATATATATGGTGAAAATATAATAATAATTTTATAATTTATATGCTAAAATAAAACAATAAATGCTAAATTAAGATACAATAATTAAATATAGAATTATTTATATGCTACATAATTGAAAAGGAAAAAAAAAGAGGAAAAAGTTGACTGCCAGTCGAGGTCGACATGGTCTGAAACATAGAGAGAGAAAGAAGAAGAAAAAAATGAAAAAGAAGAAGTAGATGGACGGTCGACTTGGTGAAGAAGAAGAAAGAAAAAAAAACGAGATGAAAGTGGAAGAAAATACCTGGAACCCTAGTTTCCGGCGACCGAAGAAGAAGAAGAAAGTCTGGTCCAGCTCTGTTTTTGACCAAATTAGGTATTTCTGAGACCAATTTTTTTTTAATCTCAGACCCAAGTTTTTTTTAAAATAGAAGGCCGTGCAACGATTTTATGAAAAGCGATCGATTCGGCGCTTCTGTCGCCTAGTCGATTTTTTCTCGGAAGCATGCGCTTCTCCTGTTCGCATCGCCTTAGGCACATAAAATCAACACTCCATCGCATCGCATCGCTTCGCACTTTAAGCGACAAAGAGCACGCTTTTCCAAACACTGGGCCAAGATTTCACGGCCTCAATCTTTTAAGTGTCTACCTTTATACCTTCATCGAATACAATATGCCCCAAGAATTCAACAGACTTTAACAAGAACTGTTATTTAGAAAACTTAGCATAAAACTTACGATAATGGAGGGTTTGGAGTACCCCTCTTAGCTCGTCCGCATGCTCATCCTCTGAACATGAATAAACCAGAATATCATCAATAAATACTATCACGAACAGATCTAAAAATGGCTGAAATAGGCTACTCATGAAGTCCACAAAAACGGCAGGTTCATTCGTCAACCCAAAAGATATGACAAGGAACTCGAAGTGGCCATATCGGGTCCTGTTGATCCGCGAAAACATAGATAAGGTTCTGGTTACCACCTGAGCTAGAACCTCTACCTCTTTCTCGAACTCTACCAATCGAAGTTTGAGACTCACACCCTAAAGGATGCACAAACATAGGTAATCCTATTGCTAAAACTCGTTGGTTGTTCCATACCCCCAGAATCTTTATTTGGTCAATCTCGCATCATATGCCCTGGACGCTTACACGTATAACAAGCATTAGGACCAGATCGACATTGGCCCAAGTGTCCTCTACCATAGATGTCACACCACAATGGAAATGACCATGTCTGCCTTGAACATTGCTATCATTGAAAACCTAATGCACGTGAGCTCTCACTTGGTCCTAACTGAGTATAATGATCATACCTATAACCCTGTAACTGAGGTAGCTGAGGCCTCGGTGGTCATATGAAGTACTAGGGCCTATAACTACCCTAAGACTGCTCCTGAGACCTGGAAAAATCTCATCCTCTTATGTTTCCCTTGCTCAGTCCTCTTTATACCCTACTGCCGATGCCAATTATTTTCTATATTTTGGGCGAATGCCTGAATCTGGGAGATATCCATATTATCCTGCAATATAGTGGTGGCCCATGTCTCGGTCAACTTAGGGGCCAACATTTCTATAAACCTGTGGATCCTATCCCATATAGTAGCAACTATTGATGGAGCATATCTGTCCATTGGGTCAAAACAGATACTATACTCTCGAACATTCATATTTCCCTACTTGAGGGATAGAAACTGATCGACTCGAGCTTGTCAGATCTCCTGCGGTAAGTATTGTTCAAGAAAGGCATTTCAAAATTCTCTGAAACAGTTGGAGATGCATCATGTCCCCTCGACCTATCATATCCCTCATACCAAAGAATGACTATATCTCGGAGTCAAAAATATTCTAACGCAACTACCTCTTTCCTCGCGGTATGCATAACTTGGAAGATCATATGAAAATGATCTATGAAATCTTGCGAGTTTTGCCTCTTGTATGTCCCTGTGAACTTTGGGAGGGCTCAAAGAAATAAACTCTCAGAACATTGAATTCCTAGACTACTCAGGAAATTCTTCCCTAGCTGATGCCTTAGCTTGTTGCTAGGTAGTTAGCAACTGTGTCAACAAATGCACCACACTCCTTAAATCCTACAAGCCTCTGCTGATGGATGTACTATGATCAGAACATGACCCCAATCTACCCATAACATATATACAAATATACATAGGTTGTGATACTGACAACACTCTTCCAATATAGTAAGTAAGCTATATGTCCAACCCTATGCGGCTTGGTATGTGTAACTAGTCTACCGTAGTAGGAACGCTCATAGGCTCTCGGGAATACTAGGCTCTGTATCTCAGCCAATCTGGCCTCACTCATAGGTGCTCGGCCATAGTAGGCTTGGTATATAACTTACCATCTGATTAGAGGTTGCTCAATAGGGGCTTGCCTAATGATTATAGCTCGATGGTGGTTAAAATACTTTAATACTTATATATATATATATATATATATATATATATATATATATATATATATATATATATATATATATATATATATATATATATATATATATATATATATATATATATATATATGTAGACCCTCTTCTCTCTTGACTGGAAGAAGAAAATACTTAACTGAGTATAAAGTCCAGACAAGGGAGGATACTGTAACTTATTAGACTAGTATAATGTACATAACTTTAGGAATACGAACTTCTCTTTATGCCTCGTTATCAAACTCATGTAGTTACGAGATCATGCCTAAATTAACAAAGGTTTAGCCTTAACATAACTTATCATAGTCTTTCCAATTACAAAGTTGAACTCGCCTCTTCAAACCTTAATTTACAACAACAATAATAATACTATCACTGAGTTACAAAAGGTATAACTATCACACAAGGAACGACGAGCTTATTTTGTATTAAAATGGGCAGCATCTCCCCTATAATCTTACTTCCTCCAAATTCAAGATGATACCAAAAAAAACAACTATAACAACATATATACATTATTTTGGAACCTTATATACACCACACAATACTACAAAATAGCTCAACACACCCCAATCTCTTCATACACAAAACAACCTCTGTAGTAGTGTCAAAAAACCCGAAAATGTCACGACGAATGAGAAAACCACCACCCAGAATATATGTGGTGTTTCTCCAAACCATTACTCATCAAAAACTCCACAAAACAACAGTAAAACATGCAGCCTAATAGAAATACAAAACAGCCCACAAAATAGTGCACTACGAGAGAATAACTTGAACACACAGCTTTACGATCACCGTCCCGTAAGTTTTTACAAATATAGAAGGACTTACCATGAATTTACAACAGAAAAAATGGATAAAGTAGAGAATTAAACTTACCTTTTTTGTGGGATAATTCGGTTCCTATCTTGTTTCTTTAAACTCTAGGTTTTACCTCCAATTAGAACTTGAAAGGGAGAGAAAATCAATTAGGGTTTGTGGAAAACTTTTGGGGGAATGTTTGCATGGGTTTAGGTCTAGTTAATTGTGGTATATTATGAGTGTTATATTGAAGGATATAATCACTTAGTCTCTTTTCCAAACTAAAATAGCCTTATTTTGGACTCTCATTTAAACAAGTAGGTGATGTACCTACTTGTCACCTAGCAGTCTATGCAGTCTCGCAAAAATGTCCATATTTCTCTACTCCAATATCGTGTTGACAAACAGTATAATGCATTATCAATTATACTCATAGATCTTCAATTTTATGGGTTTAACACATCATATCTATAAGTATATTGGGAGAAAATTGCAGTTACATTTGACTTAAATTTTCAGTGAAACTTCTTAACATAACTTGTGATAACTTTCATTGACTTTTGTTCCACAACTTGCTTGACTTCAAAACGTAACACAAGACTATTATATGACTAACATAACTCATAACATAACCTCCTTATCATATTAATCACCCTAGTCTCACCCAAAAGTATATGTTATACCATTCTCAACTTGTCGACTTTCGAAAAAATATTATTTTCTTCAATTCCTTAGCTTCTGAACCTTCCAACGCTCTTTGTACTTTTTATTCATGATCATCAATATTTGTAACCACTGAGATAACATGATTAATTTACTTTATATAGTTTTAAATATTATCTCATTTTTTTCCTACATTAGTTTGCTTACGACACACTTTTAGGTATGAAAATATAGGCTATATAAATTGTGTCCACCCCACTCTATAAACCTATGAATATTTCTAGATGTTTGTAGAAGTCAGTCATTCTGGCCACCTCGCAATCATTCAAACTTCTTTTAAAAAGAAGTGCATATTCTTGGGTCAACCATATTTCAGCTATTGTGCTGTGTTGATGTTTCTCCAGAACATACATATCAGGGAAGAGGTCCTTTAAGAATCCATCTCCCATCCATTTATCTTTCCAGAATGAGGTTTTA
This sequence comes from Nicotiana benthamiana, assembly GCA_034376525.1. Taxonomy (NCBI): domain Eukaryota; kingdom Viridiplantae; phylum Streptophyta; class Magnoliopsida; order Solanales; family Solanaceae; genus Nicotiana; species Nicotiana benthamiana. The sequence continues at coordinate 17,423,008 of CM067341.1, read as the reverse complement.
TTTACATTTTGAAATTTAATGGATGGGTGGTTCTTTAGAATAGATCAGAGTGGCTGGATGGATCTCCATAAGCTAACTCCATGTGTTTTATTTACTTCCTTTGTTATCCACTTGTTTTCGTCACCATATTTGGATTTGATCACATTACCCCATTAGGTTTGGGGTTCTTGAGAGTACCTCCATAACTATTTCATCTTGAGAGCCTTGCTATGATCCTTCAAATTCCTGATGCCTACACCAACACGAGCTCTGCAAACTATAAGAGATTTTCACTTGACTAAGTGAAAACCCTTTTTTTCTTTGTTCCCTTTCGAAAAAAAGTTATTCTTAATTTTTCCCGTCTCTCTATGAATCTTGCAATAATAGGAAAGAGTATCATGTATGTTGGGAGTACATCTAAAAATGAGCTGGCGAGGGTGAGTCTTCCTCCCATTCGTAGGTACTGTAATTTCTGTATGGACAGCTTCTTCTCCCACATTTCAATTATATTCTTCCATATCTCTTTGGATTTAGATTTGGCACCCAAAGGCACGCCAAGATAAACAATAGGTATGATTTCTACTTCACCTCCCAAGATTATTGCCAATTATTCCATATTAGGTACTTAATTTATTGGGTAAAGATGACTCTTTTTCCAATTAACATGAAGCCCTGAGATCTCGTCAAACAGTAATAGAATAACTCTTAGAAACCTCAGTTTCTCCTTATTTGCGTCGCAAAAGATTAATATGTCATCAACATATTAGAGGTGTATGATCTCCAAACTATCGTTTCCACTTCTTGTTGCCTCAAACCCTTTGATCCACTCATTGGTTTTTGTTGTTTTAACCATGTTATTCAGACCTTCCATGACAATTATAAAGAGAAAAGGAGATAAAGGATCACCTTGCCTTAAACCTCTATGGGCAGAGAAAAACCCCTCAGGAGATCCACTTATGATAATTGAAAATCTGACAATGGAGATACAATATTTCATCTAGTTGATCCATTTCGCCCCAAAACCCATTTGGCATAGCATATTTAGCAAGAAATTCCAATTTACATGATCATATATTTTTTCGTTTACTAGTTTACAACGAATTCCTCGCTTTTTCTATTTGGTTCTTGAATCCATAGTTTTATTGGCTATCAAAACAACATCCATTATTTGCCTTCCTTTGATAAAAGACATCTGTTGTTAATCCACCAATTGCTCCATTACTCCTTTAAGACTTCCAATCAAAACTATTGAAATTAGCTTATATACACTGTCTATTAAGCTTATAATCTTGAAATCTCTTAGTTCCTTTACACCAACCTTCTTGGGAATCAAGGCCATGTATGATGCATTAGAACTTTTTTCAAAGATTTCCTAGGAGTTAAAATTGTGGAAAACCTCCATAATGTCCTGCTTTAATATATCCCAACACTTGATTAAAACCCAATTGTGTAAAACTCAAGTCTAGGAGCCTTGTCCAAACCATCTTAAGCTTAGAATATGTTCTGCTTTTTGGTTAAGGACATCTTGAGCTATAAATGTTTTGGTTATTCTGTGGAAAAGACTATATACAACTCTCATATGGTTGCTGGATGGATTATATTAAATACATGATTAAGTTTTTTCACAGAAGAGACTCACTCTGGTAAATATATAAGATTTATATCTGTTCATTAAAATTTTAGTCCTCAATCTGTCAAATACTGTTATTCCTGTTTCTAGGATATTAGCATTATAGAATTTTCTTTCTAATTGTTTTGGATGCCTATGCTGTACCGTTGGCGCTCTGATCTAATATTTTTCTCCTTTTTATTCCAAACTACTCATGAGAATGGTGGCAAAAAGGATTTGGAAGAAAGTATCATCATCTGTAACTCTTGATTTATAATTCAGGAATGCATGTGCTGCCTATAGGCAAGGAGTGCAACACTGCACACATCTTCAAACACCCAAACACCTCTAGTTCATCAAAGATTCTTTGTAAGAACTCCTTTTCTTCTTCAGATATTTTAGGTCATATATCATAGTTGCACACATGTCTCCGCCCTTCATTCTCTATATATAACTCTTTGTAAAAGTCGATGATATCGTTCTTGATTCTTTGCGGCTCAACAATTTTTTCTTCCTGGATCATTAACTGATCAATGTTATTATTTCTCTTATGTGCATTAACTGTTTCATGGAAGAAACTTTTATTCCTGCCCCCCTCCTTAAGCCAAAGAGCTACAGATCTCTGCTTCCATGCAATTTCTTCATTTTTAAGGTGTTCCTCATATTCCATGAGAAGATAGTCCTTCTTCTTTGATTCCCTTTCTATTAGAGCTCTATTTTTTAAAGTAGAGTCTAACATTTCCCATTGATTTAGCAGGTTGATCTTTTGCAATCATAAATTCCCCTAGCTAGTTCTACTCCATTCCTTCAACTTGCCTTTGAGTGCTTTCATTTTACAATCTATGATGAAATCTGACTTTAGATTTCTACCATTATTTGATTCTATATATGAAGCCTTTTGTGTTCATCCATCAGTTATCAAACTTAAAAGTATGACTCGGAGTGCTCCCAAGAACCATATTATAAAGAACTAGAACATGGTCTGAGATTAGTCGTTGGAGGAGGGATTGTTTGATGTTCCTAAAAGTGTCATCCCATTCTTCAGAGATCAGGATTCTATCAATTCTGGAGAAGATTACTTGGTTTTTCCCTTTGAACCAACTGCACCCACCTCCTTCTAGTGGGAAATCAATCAGATTCATATCATCTATGAAATCTGAAAATTCCACGATAACTCTAGATCTCATATTGAAGTTCCTTTTCTCATAAGGAAATCTAGTAATGTTAAAATCACCAAAAACATCCCATGGGCCCTCCATCAATCCCCTTATAGCTCCTATCTCCCACCAAAATCTCCTCCTCTCAATATTACAGTTTGGGGCATATACCCATGTTATGCGACATTCGAAGTTCTGCAAGAGTGCCTCTAATTCGCATGTGAGTGCATAGGCTCCAATTTGAACGTCTTCCACTTTCCAGGTTCTACAATCCTATAAGATCATAATGCTCCCTCTAGTACCACTAGACTCGAGACAAGCAACCCTCACCCATCGCCCTCTCTAAATTTACTTATCAAGCTCTTGTATTTCCTCCTCAAGTTTAGTCTCCTAAAAAGAGATAATATCTGCATTCCAGAGATGAACTAAACTCATTACCATCCTTCTATTAGCCAAATCATTAAGTTCCCTTACATTCTATGAAACTAGTGTGAACTTCATTGATCAATTAGTGTCAGGCTTTTTCCCCTGAATATTTTTCCATTGCTCAGGAATTTAACATCAAAGGAAACCAAAACTTTTAGCTCGTGTGCCCCTATGAATCTGGTTTTCTTGATGTCTAATTCTGGCTCCATCTTTCTATCTTTCCTAAACCTATCAATTTGCATAAGTAATTCCAAAGCTTCCTTTTCATGTCCCTGAAAATCGACCCCAAACATTTTGCTCAGTTTGAGCAAATACTGATGAACCCATAAGCACATCCATCTCTTACTCCAGAAAATACTCCCGATGTTGAACCATAAGAGGTTCAGCATACCCCTACTTCCTAATTTTCTCCACTAGAATTGAGATGTAGTTTATTCTCACACTTAATTCCGAAATAAGACAAGGTTCCCCAGTTACGATTAGCAGAAGAGCATCGTCTACCTTCATATCTTGTAACCCTTTCCCTTCTTCTTCTCTTGGCTCCTCTAGCATCAACATCTCTGCATCTGGTGAACTCCCCAAGTTTGCAACTACGTCAACGGACCTCTGTTGATTTCCCTGGTTAGCTTCTTGTTGTGAATGCAAAAGAGCTTTTGTCTATTCTAGAAAAGAGCGGAACCTTATGATCTTCGTGGGCTCCGGATATAATTCATCAAAGATGACTTGGGCTACACAGTCAGGCCCAAATATCTCTCCAAAAAGCAAAAATAATCTACAAACCTCCAAATCAATATCCGGATACACTACTAAGTCCAAAATCACCATCCAAAGCTATCAAAATCATTTAAGCTCCATTCCAGAGTCATTTACAGATAAGTCAACATCCGATCAACTGTTTCGACTTAGGCTTTCAACCTTGGGACTAAGTGTTGCAATCCATTCTGAATTACCTCTGGAACTTAACCAACTACCCCGGTAAGTCACATATAAATAAATAACCATATAATAAGCACTAAATGGGGGAATAGGGCAGCAATACTCAAAATGACCGACCGGGTCCTTGCAATATAGCAGTACAAAATTAATTGAGAGCTTTGGAAGAGCCAATTAAACTATTTTTGATAAATAAAATTGATTATCAGTAAGGTATTGTGTCGTAGTAAGTCTCAAATAAACTTATTTAGTTTGCAAAGTATCCACAAAGCGGTTGGATATATTAAGACCAAAAATAAAGAAAAGATTTAATATCTTCTATTACTACAACTTATAGCAGGGTAATATGTATGTAAAAAGCTACCTACTTTATTTTCAGTTTGCATTGTACTAGAGTGTATTGATAATTGAATACATCATGGCGTAAACTTAAAGTTTATCAATATTGATAATTTATTCGGTTGTCATAAGTGCAAAAGTAAAAGAGAATTCACATGTGTATAATATTATAGAACTAGAAAGTTCTTTACAGATTCTCTTATGTTTATTGTTCTCATTGATTAATAGATCAACTAAAATTGGGATTGATCCCATGAGTTTTGAAAATATCAAAGGTAAATATGCGCCCATTCACCTACTATGTATACCACATAAGATGCATCAATGGGATGGTTACGTGTGCTATTATTATTAACCCGAAACTTGGTGTTTGAGAGCTAACTTGCTCAATAATTTAATTTTGAGCATAATTTCCATATTTTTTATTCAATATAGTTCATCACGATAAATTAGTTTACAACACAACTAGTTTAGCAAAATAATTTATGAAGTGCGCCACTTAATAGTTAAACTATTGCTTATGAGAACAAAGTTATCTTTATTAGTTAGATATATGTTATAAATGAAACTTTATTATATTCTCCCTAACAAGTGGTTCAAGATCAAGAATCAAATAATTTCATCTTATCATTATTGATGTGCGGTTTATATTTTGATTAACACCATAATGCATAAAGGTGAGTTTCTTAAGTTGAGGAAGCAAGTTAGTTTTTCTAATATGAGGGAGAGACATGATAAACATTTGATAAAAGGTTACATGGAATGATGTAACGGTCCGACCGGTAGTTTTTAGCTCTAGCGTTTTGTTCAGCAGTTTGAGGCTATGAGCAGCTTCACTTTTGGTGTTGTGAATTCCAGGAAGTTCAGAGTTTAATTGGAAAGAAAATTCTCATTTCGGAAGCTTTAAGTTGAAAGAATTGATTAAGATTGGATTTTTGAGTAAATGACCTCGGAATCGGGATCTAGAGGTTCCAACGTGTTTGTATGGTATTTCAGACTTGGGCATATGTCCAGATCTGGTTTTGGACGGCCTGGGAGTGTTTCGACTCCAATTGTGGAATTTAGCATTTCAGAAGAATTTCATAAGTTTGGGTTAAAGCATCTTTCAGTGTGATCGATGTCCATTTGGGATTCCTAGTCTAGAAATAGATCAGTAAGATGGTTCTAGTATTGGGAGCGCTATCTAAAGTGATTCGGAGGTTCGTAGGTCATTTTGTATCATTTGATGAAAGTTAGAAATTTGAAGTTTGATCGGAAGTAGACTTTTTGATATCGGGGTCGGATTCCGATTTCGGAAGTTGGAGTAGGTCCAAAATGTCAAATGTGACTTGTGTGCAAAAGTTGAGGTCAATCGGACGGGATTTGATATGTTTCGATATAGGATGTGGAAATTAGACGTTCAGTGGTTCATTAAGCTTTAATCGATGCAAAATTAGCAGTTTCGATGTTATTCGGAATGATTTGAGACCTCTACCTTTGCTAGCCCTTCCTTGTTTTCAATTGCAAAGGCTTTCTTCTCTTTGGCGAGAATTCGCAACTGCGAACCCTGGATTGCAAAAGCGACATCTAAAGCTTGTTTTCGGCTATTTAACTTGGGTTTCGCTTCATTTTATCATATTTTGAACCATAGGTCCGAGAGTGGGAGATTTTTAGAGAGGATTTTTGTGTCAAATCATTGGGTAAGTTCCTCTAACTAATTTTTAATTATTGTAACGACTCGGTCGGTCATTTTAAAAATTAACTCCCCAATCCCCTATTAACTGCTTTCCCCATGTTTGTTTCTACAATTTTGATGTGTTGAGATGTTTGGTCTTAAGTTTCGGATTTTTTGGGACTCCTATTCCTTAAAAGAGAGCATAAGCTTTAGAATTTTGACCATACTCGGAGCAGTGTAAAGACGACCTCGGAATGAATTTCATCGGTTTCGTTAGCTGCGTTGGGTATTTCAGTCTTAGAGGCGTGTTCAAGTTATGCTTTGGAGGTCCGTAGCTTATATAGGCTTAAAATGCCGAAAGTTGAATTTCTAAAGTTTTTAGTTCAATGGTGAGATTTACATCTAAGGGTCGGAATGGAATTCCAGAAGTTGGAGTAGCTCCGTAGTGTCCAATGTGATAATTGTGAGAAATTTTGGGTCATTCGAACGAGGTTTGACGTACTTTTTGATCAAAAGTGTAAATTGAGAGTTTGAAGATTCTTAGGCTTGAATCCAATCTAATTGGTTAATTCGATGTTATTATGGAGTTTTGAAGATTTGTATAAATTTGAACAGTGCTATTGGACCTGTTTGAGCATTTGGTTGAGATCCTGGGGCCTCGGGGTGATTTTGGATTGTGAACGGATAATTTGAGTTTGTTTTGGCAGCGGAAGATGTCACATTGCTGTCATAATCACAAATGCGGCTAGGGGACCGCATGTGCGGGCTCGTAGAAGCGCTTAGAAAGTCTCATATGGAGAATTGGCCATGTGGGGTTGGGACTGCAGAAGAGACTGATCGATCGCACCTGTGGTAGTGCAGGTGCAGCTTCTTGATTGCAGATGTAGAAATGGGCGCATGAGCGAAAATCGCAGTTGCGGTGCATTTGACCGTATAAGCGGAAGAAGGGCCGTAGTTGCGAAAACCCTCGGCTAAAAAGTATATAAGCCTTTCTTCACGATTTTCATCCTTTCTTTGCCATTTTAAATCTATTTTTGGAGCTTAAGGGGATTTTCAAGAGGGAATCAGAGGGAAATTCATTGAGGTAAGAATTTTGATCATAAAACTAGTTCCTATAGTGTTATTTCATTTATTAGGCTTGAAATTTGTGGAAACTTGTGTGTAAATATTGAAGAAACTAGGGCTTGATATTAGAGAGCTTTGAGTGATGATTTGAGGGATCAATTGAGGTCGACTTTGGTAAATATGGTATACATAAACTCGTGAGAGTATGGGGATTCTAAATATGTAAATTTTACCTTATTTTAAGACGTGGGCCCGAGGGGGGAGGGTTGGTCATTTTTCCTAATTTCGCTTATTAGCTTAGAATTTATTTGTAGATTCAGTTACTTGAAGTGTTATTTACATTACGAAATTGAATTGAATAGATTTTGTCCATTTGGAGTCGAGTACTCGTGGAAAGAACGTGGTTTTGGGTTGATTTTGAGCAGGTTCAAGGTAAGTGGCTTGTCTAACCTTGTGTGGGGGAACTCCCCCTTAGGATTTGGTATTTTTAATATTTGAAATGCCTTGTACGTGAGGTGAGGAGTGTGTACTTGTGCTAATTGCTGAAAAATCCTTTTTCACTAAGTAACTAAAAATTATGTTTCCTTTCCTGTTTATACTACTTGCAATTTAAGCCTGTTGTTAGTTTAGGGAAGCATGTCTAATTGACTTTATTGCTTATTTGCTCAAACTGCCCTATTTGGATTATATGCAGCATGCTAGGTTAGAAATACCCGTTTTACCTTCGTATGAAATTGGGATTTAACTGGATATTCTTGTGTTGTTGTGTGTCTAATTTGGGATTACCGGACGGTATCCCGGTAGATCCTCCTACATGTTTACTTTGGGACTACATATTGTATTCGGGTGGATCCCCTACACAATTATATTGGAACTACGGGACTACACCCAGTAGATTCTCCCAGCAATGGGTATTTACATCTGGGGACAACGGATGGGGATTCCGGTAGATCCTCTGCACACTATGACTTGGACTACAGAATGACGCCTAGGGAGATCCACAGGATATTTACATTTAGGGCTATAGGATGATATCCATATATATCTCCGGTTTGATGGATATTTTCATTTGGGGGCTACAGCACTGTATCCTGGTAGATCCCTGGTTGTTATCTATGTGTTAGGCTATATTTGTTTCTATGATTATTTTGACTGTGTTGTAGCTGTTGTTGTTTTTCTATCCCTATGTTACTTCATACTATTGCACTTAAGTATACTGTCTTATTTTATACTATTGTACCTTGTTTTCCTTTGACCTCAGTAGGGCCTTGACTTTCCTCATCATTACCTGATCGAGGTTAGGCTTGGCGTGTTTTTCATGTGCAGATCCAAGTACTTCCACCCAGTCTTCTCACCATTGAGGTGAGGTGCTTTGTAGAGACTTCGAGGTATATCTATCGTATCCGCAGACCGATGAGTCCCTTTCTATTCTCTGTACTAGTTTATGTATTTTCCTTACAGATAGACATTTCTAGAGTTAGAGCTTTTATGTAAGCTTCTGATTCATGGGGTTCCGGATTTTGAGAGTGTTAAGTTGATATTATTGTACTGTTATATGCTAGGTGGCATCTTAAACACTACCTCATATTTTTATTTTGGTCTTTAATTATTTTCTTTCCGAAATTGTTTCTTTTTCCCTATTTGTTATTCTTACCTAGTCGTAGAGACCAAGTGCCATCATGATAGTTCATAGAGGGTGAAATAGGGTCGTGACAAGTCAGTTTTAGAGTTCTAGGTTCATAGTAATCGTTAATGACAATTGGGTTTATTAGGTTCTCGTGGATCGATACGGAGACGTCTGTACTTATCTACGATAGGCTATATAACTATTAGGAAAATTCCACTTCATTTGATTTCCCTGTCATGCAAGATTTTTGACATCACAATCCTAAGCCTCTGTCGTCCATTCTCTCACAGATGGTGATGACACGTGCTACTGGAGGTGACCAGACACTCGTGCCCCCTGCGTACCCTTCATAGGTCGGGGCCGGGGTAGAGTCCGAGGACGCGCACGCGGTGTAGCCAGATCACCCACATGAGCTGCTTCAGAGCAGCCACAAGCAGTTCCAGCTAGAGCCATGTGCCTGATACGCCTACTGCTGCTACTACTCAAGCACTTTAGAAGACCTTAACACAGTTCGTAGGCAAATTTTGTATATTGGTTCAGGCGAGATTGATTCAGGTTGTACCAACTACATCACAGATTGGGGAGGGGACCCATACTTCCACTGCCCCTACTCTAGAGCAGCGAGTTGGCATTGGTCAGGCTCCAAGTTTCATGGCGGCACAACCTATGGTCCTAGTTGAGTGGGTGGTGAGGATCTCTCGACAAGTAGAGTACAGGTAGGCCCAGGAGAGAGAGGATAGAGGGGTGCACCTCCACATACTTCTCAGACATAGCGTGCTCCATAAAGTTCTCAGGATTTGATCACCGCACCAGCTGCTACCTCACCTGCTCAGTCAATTAGAGGAGGAGGTCGAGAAGGTAGAGTTCGCCCTAGAAGGGGAGGCCAGGCCAGATACTATTCTCTTCCTTCCCGTACCAAGCGGTTGCCTCCAATTTTTTCATCACATGTATTTTCCTGGTTTGTCACAAAGATGCATCAATGCTATTCGATCCAGGCTCCGATTATTCTAATGTGTCTTCTTATTTTGCTCTGCATTTGGGTGTATTTTGAGATTCTTTGAGTTCTTCTGTATATGTTTCTACTCTTGTGAGAGATTCTCTTGTTGTGGACTGTGTTTATCGATTGTTTATGGTTGCTACAGAGTCAATTTATTATTGGTCAAATTGGTATATTTTGATAATATCTTAGGCATGCATTGGTTGTCACCCCATTATGCTATTCTTGATTGTCACGCCAAAATCGTGACGCTGGCTATGCTTTGTGTACCACGAGTAGAGTGGAGGGGTGTTTTGGATTACACTCCCGGTACAACTATTTCTTTCCTTAAGTCTCAGCGAATGGTTGAGAAGGGGAGTGGCGCGTATCTAGCTTATGTAAGAGATGTGAGTACTGATATCCCTACAGTTTATTCAGTCTCAGTAGTACGTGATTTCTCTCATGTGTTTCCAGGCGATCTTCTAGGCATGCTTCCCGATAGAGACATTGATTTCGGCATTGATCTGTTGCCAAGCACTCGGCCTATTTCTACTCCTCCATACTGTATGGCTCCTCCCGGGTTGAAGGAGTTGAAGGTTCAGTTACAAGAATTGCTTGATAATTGTTTTATTTGGCCTAGTGTGCCACCTTGGGATACTCATGTCTTATTTGTGAAGAAAAAGGATGGTTCTACGTGTACGTGCATTGATTATCTCCAGTTGAACAAAGTTATAGTGAAGAACTGTTATCATTTGCCTCGTATTGATTATTTGTTTGACCAGCTATAGGGTGCACAAGTGTTTTCTAAGATTAACTTGCGTTCAGGTTACCATCAGTTGAAGATTCAGGATCCAGACATCCTGAAGACTGCATTCAGAACTTGATAAGGTCATTGGGAGTTCCTTGATATGTGATTTGGGCTGACCAATGCCCTAACACCCTTCATGCATTTGATGCACAGTGTGTTCTGGCCATATCTTGACTCATTTGTTATTGTCTTTTTTGATGATATTCGGGTGTACTTCTGGAGTCGAGAAGATCAGAGCATCACCTAAAGACAGTGCTTCAGACATTAAGGGAAAAAAAGTTATATGCAAAGTTCTAGAAATGTGAGTTTTGGTTGGATTAATAACATTATTAGGCCACTTTGTATTGAGTAAGAGTATTCGGGTGGATCTGAAGAAAGTGGAAGCAGTGTAGAGTTGGCCCAGACCATTCTCAAGTATAGAGATTCATATTTTTCTTGGCTTGATGGGTTATTATTGTTGATTTGTATAGGGGTTTTCATCTATTACAACATCTATGACTAGGATGATCTAGAAAGGTGCTCTATTCTAGTGGACGGAAGAGTATGAGGTTAGCTTTCAGAAGCTCAAGACAGCTTTGACTATCGCCACAGTTTTGATTTTTCCTACAGGTTCGGGGTCTTATACTGTCTATTGTGATGCCTCGAGGATCGACCTTGGAGCAATGTTGATGTAGGACGGTAGGTTGATTTCCTACACATCCAGATAATTAAAGGTATATCAGAAGAATTATCTTATCCATAATGTCGAGTTAGCTCCTATAGTTCACGCCTTAAATATTTGGCGCCAATATTTGTACAGTGTGTCTTATGAGATTTATACTGATCAATGGAGTTTTCAGCATCTGTTGAAGCAGAAGGATCTTAATTTGTGCCATAGGAGGTGGCTAGAGCTGCTGAAGAACTATGATATCACTATCTTGTATCACCCGGGCAAGGCCAAGATTTGAGGCATCACTATTGGTGGAGGCATATGAAGAAAGATATAGTTGGGTTTGTAGCTCGGTGGCTCAATTATCAGTAGGTGAAGTATGAGCACAAAAGACCAGGTGGTTTGCTTCAGCAAATAGAGATTCCATAGTGGAAGTGGGAGAGGATCACTATGGACTTTGTAGTTTGAATGCCACGGACTTTGAGAAAGTTCAATGTCATTTGGGTGATTGTAGATCAACTGACCAAGTCCACACATTTCATTCTTGGGAGTATTACCTATTCTTCGGAGCAGTTGGCGGAGATTTAAATCCGAGAGAATGTTCGCCTGCATGGTATTCTAGTTTCCATCATTTCAGATAGAGGTACTCAATTCATATCATGATTCTGGAGGGCCATTTAGCATGAGTTTGGTACTCGGGTGGAATTGAGTACAACATTTCACCCTTAGATGGACGGACAATTGAAGCGCACTATTCCGATTCTTGAGGATATACTCTGTGCGTGTGTGGTTAAGTTAGGAGGGTCTTGGGATTAGTTTTGCCATTGACGGAGTTTTCCTACAACAAAAGTTATTAGTCCAACATTCAGATAGAACCATATGAGGCTTTATATGGTAGGCGGTGTAGATTCCCGGTGGGTTGGTTTTAGCCGGGTCAGGCTAGATTATTGGGTACAGACTTAGTTCAGGATGATTTGGATAATGTTAAGGTGATTCAAGATAAACTCTGTACAACCTAGTCTAGACAGAAGAGTTACGCAGATTGGAAGGTTTGTGATGTTTCCTATATGGTTGGAGAGCGGGTTCTGCTTCAGGTTTCGCCTATGAAGGGTGTTATGAGATTTGGGATGCAAGAGAAGTTGAGTCTGAGGTTTATTGGCCCTTTTGACATATTGAAGCATGTTGGCGAGGTGGCTTATGAGCTTTCCTTACCTCCCAGCTTGGCAGGAGTTCATCCGATATTTCATGTTTCGATGATCCAGGGGTATCATGGGGATCCATCGCACGTGTTGGATTTCAGTTCAGTCCAGTTAGACAAAGAGTTATCTTATGCTGAGGAGCCGGTGGTATATTGGACAGGTAGGTTCGAAAGCTGAGGTTAAAGAACATTGTATCAGTGAAGGTTTAGTGGCTGGCTCAGCTGGTTAAGGAGGCAACCTATGAGACCGAGTAGGATATGCGCAGCCATTAACCTCATCTTTTCACTACTTCAGGGATGTCTCTATGCTCGTTCAAGAATGAATGAATTTTTAAGTGTAGGAGGATGAAACGACCTGACCGTTCGTTTCAATAATTAACTCCCCGATCCCCTATTAAATGCTTTCCCCGTGTTTGTTTATGCTATTTTGATTTATTGGGATGTTTGGTCTTGAGTTTCGGAGTGTTTTGGGACACTTAGTCCCTAAAAGAGAGCTTAAGCTTTAGAATTTGTACCGTAGTGGGAGCAGTGTAAAGACGGTCTCCGAATGGAATTTCATCAGTTCTATTAGTTCCATTAGGTGAGTTCGTGCTAAGGGGCATATTCGGATTGTGTTTTGAAGGTCCGTAGCTTATTTATGCTTGAAATGCCGAAAGTTGAATTTTTGGAGTTTCCGATTCGATAGTGAGATTTTTATCTAAGGGTTGGAATGGAATTCCAAAAGTTGGAGTAGCTTCGTAGCGTTAAATGTGACATGTGTTCAAAATTTAAGGTCATTCAGATGAGGTTTGATAGACTTTTAGATCGAAAGCACAAATTGAGAGTTTTGAAGATTCTTAAGGCTTGAATCTGATGCTAATTGGTTGATTCGATGTTGTTGAGGTGTTTGATGATTTGTATAAGTTTGAATAGTGGTATTAGACTTGTTTGTGCTTTTGGTTGAGGTCCTGGGGGCCTCTTGGTAATTTCGGATGGTTGATGGAAGATTTGAGTTTGGTTTTGGAAGCTGAAAATGTCCCATTGCTATTATAACCACACCTGCGGCTAGAGGACCCGCGGAAGTGCCTAGATGGTTGCAGATTGAAAATTGGCCATGTGGGGATAGGATCGCAGAAGCGGTTGCTCAATCGCGCTTGCGGTAGCACACGTGCGGCTTCTTGATCGCAGATGCGGAAATGGGCGCATTAGTGAAAACCACAGATGCAGTGCATTTGACAGCCTAAGCAGAGGAAGGGCTGCAGGTGCGAAAACCCTGGGCCAGAAAGTATATAAACCCTCCTTCGCAATTTTTAACCATTCTTCACCATTTTAAATCGATTTTGGAGCTTCTGATGGATTTTGAAGAGGGGGTCAGGGGAAAATTCATTGAGGTAAGAAATTGATCATAAAAATTATTCTAATGGTGTTATTTCACTGATTAGGCTTGAAATTTATGGAAATTTATGGGTAAATATTGAAGAAACTAGGGCATAATATTGGAGAGATTTGAAGGACTAATTAAGGTCCGATTTTGGTAATTTTGGTATGCATTAACTCGTGAGAGTGTGAGAATTTTGAATATGTAAATTTTACCCAATTCTGAGATGTGGGCCTCGGTGGGTGGGTGGAGGTGGTCATTTTTCCTAATTTTGTGTATTAGCTTAGAATTTATTTGTAGAATCTATTAATTGAAGTGTAATTTACATTATGCAATTGAATTGAATAGATTTGGACCATTTGGAATCGATTACTCGTGGCAAGAACATGGTTTCGGGTTGATTTTGAGCCGGTTCGAGGTATGTGGCTCGTTCAACCTTGTGTGGGGGAACTCCCCCTTAGGATAGGTATGGTTTATATTTTAAATGCCTTGTACGTGAGGGGAGGAGTGCGTACTTGTGCTAATTCCTGAAAATCCATTTTCATTAAGTAACTAAAAGTTGTGTTACTTTTCCTATTTATACTACTTGCAATTTAAGCATACTGTTAAGTTAGGGAAGCATGTCTAATTGACTTTATTGCTTATTTGCTCAAACTGACTTATTTGGATTATGTGCATCATACTAGGTTAGAAATACCTATTTTACCTTGGTATGAAATTTGGATTGGACTGAATATTCTTTGTATTGTTGCTGTGTGTTTACTTTAGGTCTACGGGACGGTATCCCGGTTGATCCTCCTGCATGTTTACGTTTGAATACTGATTGTATTTCGGTAGATCGTCCTACATATTTATCTTGGAACTATCGGACTGCACCTGGTAGATTCCCCAGTACTAGGTCTTTACATTTGGGGACTACGGATCGGGATTCTAATAGATTCCCTGCAGCACTATAAGTTGAACTACGGGATGACACCCTGTATATCCACTGGATATTTATATTTTGGGGATATAGGACGGTATCCTGGTAGATCCCTGGTTGCCGGATATTTATATTTGGGGGCTATAGGACGGTATCCTGGTAGATCCTCGGTTTGCTGGATATTTACATTTGGGGGGTACAGGATGGTATGCTGGTAGATCCCCGGTTGTTATCTATGTGTTGATCTATATTCTTTTCTGTGATGTTTTTGTCTATGTTGTAGATGTTGTTGTTCTTTCTATCCTGTGTTACTTCTTACTATTGCACTTAATTATACGATCTTATTCTATGCTGTTATATCTTGTATTTCATTTGACCTCGGTAGGGCCCTGACTTTCCTAGTCATTACCCAACCGAGATTAGACTTGGCACTTACTATGTACCACTAAGGTGTACTCATGCCCTTTCTGCGTATGTTTTTCATGTGCAGATCCACGTACTCCACCCAGTCTTATCACCCTTGAGGCGAGGCGCTTTGTAGAGACTTCGAGGAATATCTGCCATGTTCAAAGATCGAGGAGTTCCTTTCTATTCCCCGTACTAGTTTAGCCCTTATGTATATTCCTTATTGATAGACATTTCTATAGTTAAGGCTTTTATGTATCTCTTAGCTTGTGATTCATGGGGTTCCAAATTTTGAGAGTGTTAAATTGAAATTCTTGTATTGTTATATGCCATGTGGTATCTTAAACACTGTTTCATTTTTTTTATCTTGGTCTTTAACTATTCTATTTCCACAATTGTTTCTTTTTTCCGCATTTGATAGGCTTACCTAGTCGTAAAAACTAGGTGCCTTCATGATTGTTCACAGATAGTGAATTGGGGTCGTGAAAATTCTATTTTGTGATTATAACTTTGATTTAACATCAAAATTCATGAGAATCTAAAGGAAAATTTGGGGTTTTGACGAAAAAATCTAGAAAATGGTATTTTTTGATTTTGACCATGAATTTGGGCATGGAACTGAAATAAATTATATATTTGAGTTGTGAGGTTATGGGTAATGTTTAACTACGTAAATTTGTTGAATCTGGGCATGTGGGCTGAGGGTGATTTTGTCAACTTTTCGAGCAGAGTTGAGAATTGTTAAAAATTAGATTTTTAAAGAGTTAGAGTATATATTTATAGATTTGCACCTTTATTGACTAGTTTTGGAGCGGTAGGCATCGCTTTGAGTCATTGGAAGGGCTTGGGGGGGGGGGGGGGTCCAAAACTAGTCAATAAAGGAGACTCACCACACTCTGAAACTCCATAACCTTTATTGACTAGTTTTGGAGCTGGTTAGGGAGTTTCAGAGTGTGGTGAGTCTCCTTTCTAACTTTGTAAAAGGGGAATTGTCCCCATAGGTTACATTAATAGATATATGCTTCTATTTGTAGGGCCTATGTACGCACGAGGTGACGAGAGTCCGTGCATAGCTACTATTATGCTTATGTCCAGGTAGTCTAGGACCCAAAAGCATGCTTTACTTGTGATATTTGCAATGTTGTTGAAAATTTAAAATTCTTAAAACATATCGAACGTAAAAATGAATTTTTAAATGACTAGACATCGTTTCTTGATTTTCAAAAAAAGGGAAATTGCCTTTTCTTGAATAATTTCTCCTTGATGAATTCTTGAATGACTACTTGAATGTATTTATCGACTGTGGAATCGGTTGAACGCCTCAGTAGGTTAAATAGATGCATCTGTGGTTCGCGCCATTCGACCATGTGCCAGTGCAAAATTTAAATATTATTGGATCAGGCCGTACGACCTCGGCATGGTTTACGCATGCTTGTATTGCTTGACTTGCAAATCTATAAATGATGATATTGTCTCTATGTCCTGAGATAAATGTATAAATGACGAAAACAAATTTGGAAATTTCCTATAATAAAAGAATTGTTTACTTGCCTCATGTTATTGAGTTAAAGTCATTTTTATGAAAAAACATGTCTTTCTATATTATTGGATCCTAGTAAGTATCAAATTTGACCTCTCATCTTTACTTCTTCAGGATACTTACTGAGTACACGTTATTTTTGTACTCATGCTACACTTGTTGGGCATTTTTATTGCACATGCACATGTATCTCTAGTAGCCTAGTGGGATTTGCAGCATGGTTGATACAAAGACTTAGGTGAGCTGCACTTCTCGAGACGACCCGTATCCTATAGAATCCCTTTCAATTTATTGTATTTACTTTCTGTCTAGTTTGTATTCCATACTGTCGTTGTATTACATTGTTTCCTAGAGATAGCTCATGCACTTGTGACATGGGGTTTAGGGATGGTTATGGGATTATTCAATATTAAGTTTGTTAAAGACTTCATATTTATTTCTTTCAATTTAATTATTTTTTGTTTAATGTATAGGAATTTGATTAACTTCTTGGTGTTGGCTTTACTGAAATAGGAATTTGATTAACTTCTTGGTGTTGGCTTGCCTAACAGTGTGTCCAATACCATCACAAAGCTTACTGGATTTTGGGTCGTGAAAAAATGGTATCAAAGCACTAGGTTCCCTTAGGTCTCAAGAGTCATGAGTAAGTCTAGTTGAGTCTAGCGAATTGCTATGAAGACGTCTGTACTTATCTTCGAGAGGCTACAGAGCTGTTTGGAGCCCTTCCCTTCTTGATCCCTCATCGTGCAGTTTGATTCCTTGGAGTCTTATACTTTTATTTCCTTTCTATTCAATTCTACGCGATGTGAAGCGCTTATTATCAAATTGGGAATTGAGGAACTGTAATGATAATATAAATGTGGTGCGGGATGTTCTCCCTGCATTGTTGATTGGGCTATTGTCGTCGCCTTTGTGAAAGGATATTCGGTCACTTCAGCTCGGTTGCTGCACTTCTGAGATCTTTGAGGCTATGCACAAGTTTCTAAGATACTCATGAACAATTATCACGCAATATTGACGTGATGATAGGATACTTGCATGTGTGTTAGGGCAGGGAACGACTTGAAAGGAGGTCTACTCAGTTCATGATTTAGAGATTTGGTATTTTATTTTTGGCAGGGGAAAGGCAATCAGACTATGAATGTTCAAGTTGGGTTAATGAAGTAACGATACTTAGTGTTTTCAAGTGTAGTTGAATTTTCATCTACAACATGGTGTCGTCGTCCTCGATTGAATATGTTAAGTTTGCCGGTGTTATGGTTTTCTTCAATTTGCCTCTGGGGTATGGTATTGTGAAACAATGGGAAGCGACTGTCAGAGATCGCGATGTGCGGTGGTTCAAGATTGAACAAGTATTTCTAATGTTGATAGATTGAGAAAGATGATCTTGGGGGAGAGTTAAAGTTAGTAGCGATATGTTGAATCAAATGCTGCAGGGATAAGGATTAAATTAAGGCAATAATTGGGCAGCAAGGGATGAGAAAGGTCAAACGGGGAGTCCCAAGTGGTGGCTAAATTTCTAGGGAAGCTAGGTGTAAGAAGCGAAAATCGAATAGTTTCTTAAAGAATAGGGTTTGGCCAAATTGGGAGAGTGGCAGAGAATCATATGGGTTCAGTGGCAGGATAAATGCACACCTTGAGGGAAGTTTTGAATGATTTAGGAGATTTAGTGGACGATGATTGGGTCTACATGCTCAATTCAAAATTTTAACATGTATACAACGGGAGATTGGATATGACGCAAAGGATTTGCTTGATATGAAGAAGGATATAACATGACAATAGATAGGAAGATATTATCACACATTTAGTTGATGTCCACAAGGAGTGAATGGATTTGTGCAGCTAGTGGATGAGCACGGGCCCTAGACGAGTTATTGGTGTCATAGTGATTGTACCTCATGCAGCAACTTCCATGTTAGAAGGTAATTGCCATAGGTGGGTTATCTTCTGTGAGTAGGTCAGTGGTCGCGTGGTTGTCGAAGCTTTTTCAGAGGATTTCATTGACAATCCAGTAAGAGGTCAAATATGCGAATGTTTCTAGATATTCAGAGCGTTCATGAAATACTAACTGTAAAGTTTTGAGGAATTTGGCAATTTGATTGAGCAAGGTCATGTCAATAAGAGATAAAGAATCTTTGTAGGCTCTAGAGTGGTGTAATAGTAGCTTCAAGCTAAGTATAAGAGTTCCACTGCCTACTGTTTGATTGTGTAGTCATCCACTTGTGAGATCTCAGGTTATTGGTATATTTGCGATTTATTACAGCTAAGGGAAAAGAACATAAGTGACAGTTTGAGGCAAGGGATTTGCTGAAGATGTGCTACAGTTGGCCTTCTTCAATCATGTTCAGACTTTGGGGGAGGTTCGGGATTTATGCTTTGTATAGATTTGAGATTCAAGGAAAGTGATTCGGTAAGGTGCTTCATTAAGACGGTGTTCATTTGCTAGAAGATTTTTGGAGATGATTGTATTCGGGACCAAGTCAGACTGGGTGGCTCTCAATAACAGTCCTAGTGGACTTAAAGGTTAAAGTGTGGTATGTAAGGATTTTGAGTCCATAAGTATAGTTAAAAATCAAGCTTTTACAGCTGATTATGAAAGGATGCTTGGAATGTTTTATGATATCTTTGTCTTGTAGTATAACATTTGGGGGAAAGAGAGAAAAAGACTTCGGATTCTTTGGATAGTTATCAAAGTGGGCATATCAGTTAAGGATGCGAATACGCGCGCAAGGAAGGTATGAAATAGTTCATGGAATTAGAGACAACATGGTCTCATATTGCAAGGCCAATCGTGATGAGTGTGGTTGAGTGTGTTATGTGTTTAATGGAGTTATATTATCTCTAAGTCAATTAAGAACAAATTGGAAGAGGTCAGATTGGTTAGCCATGGTTCAATTGGCATAATGGTAGTAGTAATCAGTTCGTTCAGCGTGATTAAGCTATGCATGTGACTTTGTGACGGTATGTATGAGGGTTGACGACCACCTTGATTGATTTTACTAGAAGTATTCAAGTATTATGACCTGTTATGGTTAGGCGGATCCTGAAAGGATTATGGCGGTTTAGACCACTACTTGAAAATTTGCATGTTCTACACTTATGAGGATTCACTCGCGTATTCCTTTATTTCCCCTGAAATGAATTAAGTGAAAAGTTTCTATATTGTAATATATGAAACTATTAATGCTCCAGGAGTTAAGACAAATTTATGGTGCTATCGCTTTTTTGCATGTTAGGTGCAACGAGTGGTATGGAATTCGAAAGTGAGGATCACAGTTGCAGTTTGGTGTTGGCAAGGATGTCACGAGCTCGGATGAGTAGTAAAGAAGTTTGGATGTTTAAAGTAGGTTGGTATTATCCTCAGCGTCACCTACGATCAGTGCCGTGTGAAAGAGGCTTCGTGTATTGGTTTGCGAATTCATAATTTGCTTTACAGCATTAGTATGACCAGTGAGTATGGATGTTAAGACTTGATATCTAGTGCGGAAAGCGTGTCTCACGAGGAGATTATATAAGTGACATGTAGCACTTGATTTACTGTAAGTTTAAACGAAGCACGAAGACTTTGGTAAATCCACTAATTTGATAATTCATGCTTGGAAGGCACCCAATTTATTGGGTTATGGACTGTGGAGGATTTCTCCTTCTATTATGGTTTTTCTTATGTGTTATGAGGAAAAAAGGGTTATTATGGACCCAGGGAATGTTATTAGCCTATTTTAGTACGATCAGAATCGAGTTGAGGTTTGTGGATGGGTTAAAATATGAAGGTGGGCTCTATATCAGGCCAGATATGCTCATTTCAGCAATGCACTCCTTATGGAGGAGTATTCAGACGTTGGGTGTTATTTTATTGTCAACATTTTCAAGTAATGCCATATTACTTTGTGTGAGTTATGAAACGACTTGACAAATTTATAATGTGTTGAGGTTCTGCATAGCGATGATGTTATGGGATCGGGATGGCTCTTGAGATTCATATCATATATCACACTTCAATTGTGCTTTAGTTTTTGTAGCTTGTGGCACTATCTGTCTCCCCAAGGATGGTATTGTGAGCGTGCTTGTGACCGATATTTGTTATTTTGCAGTTATTAGCAATTTAGCTCAGTGTGTATCTCCTTACATGAATTTTATGTGTGGATCGGGTGGCACGCCGCCATGGTTGTGTTGTATGGATTAGGTTGCACGCAGCAACAGTGTGATGTTGAATATAAGTTTATTATTTTATCATTTGTGTGTTTTCTTTCCCCATTTTCTGAGGAAAGCTCATATTAGTTGTGTGAGTTGAGTAGTCCATTCCAGAGTTCATTTTATTCATGTATCACATTTGAGTTTGTAGCCTATCGGCACGTTGTGGAATCATGTGGGACTATTGATCATGTTATGGGTAGCTTATTGCCTGAGCAGTTCGTACTGGGTGAGACGAGATTATTGGATCTAGGATCGGTGCAATCGGGTTTATGAAGTATATTAAAGAGCAAGGATCATTATTTGGTTTAGATTACGGTAATGGTTCTTTTCAGGAGTATAGACTCAAGGATTTATTGAATCGGCAGTTGGTTATGAAATTCTACACATCCCTTCCGTCATGGCGAGCATGCAAAAGTGGGGACAAGAGGTATATAGGTCACGAGATGCATAGGGAGCATCAAATTCGTGGAATTTCAGCTATTATGATCAGAGAATGTTATTGTGGTTCTGTGAATAGAGTGGTGCAAGGTGCAAACTTAGTAAATGTATGCAGTCATGTTCTAGTACCTTGTGTAGTGATTGATGGTGTTCATATATGGGAAGCATGCCTAGTAGAGATCGGATATTGGAACTGGCTCTAAGGCTCATTTGCCTAAATAAAAGAGGATATCTTCAAATTTGCTCGAGTTAATATTCTCAACTGAGTTTTTGTTGCACGGGTACGTGGGCGAGGTGTTAAACAATGATTTCGAGCAACTCTAATGCAGTTCTGAGCACATTTGAGGATGAACACTTATTTAAGTGGGAGAGAATGTAACAACCCAATTGGTAATTTTGAGCTCTAGTGCGTCCTTTTGCAGTTTGAGGAGATGAGCAACTTCACTTTAGGTATTATGACTTGTACGCATGGTCGGAATTGAATTCGGGGAAGTTCAGAGTTAATTTGGAAAAAGAATTCTCATTTCGGAAGCTTTTAGTTGAAATAATTGACTAAGATTGGATTTTTCAGTAAATGACATCGGAATCGAGATTTGGAGGTTCCGGCAAGTTCGTATGGTGATTTTGGACTTTGGCGTATGTCCAGATCGGGTTTTGGACGGTTCGAGAGTGTTTCTGCTCTTATTTTGGAAGTTAGCATTTTGGAAGAGTTTCATAAGGTTAGGTTAAAGTGTCTTTAAGTGTTATCGATGTCTGTTTGGGTTTCCGAGTCTAGTAATAGCTCCGTATGGTGATACTGGTATTGGGAGAATGATCGGAAGTGAATTCGAAGGTCCATGGATCATTTTAGGGTCATTTTGTGAAAGTTTGAAATTTGAAGGTTGTTAAGAGGTTTGACCGGAAGTGGACTTTTTTATATCGGGGTCGGATTACAATTCCGGAAGTTGGAGTAGGTCGAAAATGTCAAATGTAACTTGTGTGCAAAATTTGAGGTCGTTCGGACGTGATTTGATATGTTTCGGCATCAAATTTCTAAGTTAGGAGTTCAATAGTTAGGCTTGAATCGATGCGAAATTAGTAGTTTTGATGTTATTTGCAATGATTTCAGACCTTGATCAGGTCCGTGTTATGATATGGAGCGGGTCGTACTGATTGGACGGTTTCCTGGGGAGCCTCGGGTTCAGGTTGTATCGCGCACTTATTTGATGTTTTAACGTCATTTATTTGGGAATAAAGGGAACCACATTAAGAAAATGAGATCCAAATTCAGTTGTATTGAAACATTTGATCCGTATTGTAATTACGGAGCCATAGAAAAAATAATTGTCAAATTTGGACGTCGTATGAGTAAGTTATGCTCATTTCTATATCGGGAAAACTGCTGGTTTATGGCGTTGTCGCTATTGCGAACATCTCTATCGCAATTGCGAGTCCCAGTTCGCAATTGCTAACTTATTATCAATAATGCGTCCTTTTCCAGCCCTTCCTTGTTCGCAATTGTGAATGATATTTTGGTTTTTGCGAGGGCTCGCAATTGCGAACCCTAGATTGCGAATGCAAAATTTGCAGCTTGTTTTCAGCTGTGTAACTCGGGTTTTTGCTTCATTTTATCATATTTTAAACTATATGTCCAAGAGTGGGTGATTTTAAGAGAGTATTTTCCTATCAAATCACTGATTAAGTGCCTCTAATCAATTTTCAATTATATTTTGTGATTATACCTTTGATTTAACATCAAAATTCATCAGAATCTATAGGAAAATTTGCGATTTTGAACAAAAACCTAGAAAGTGGTATTTTTGAATTTTGACTACAAATTTGGGCATGGAATTGGAAATAAATAATATATTTGAGTTCATGGGGTTATGGTTAAAGTATATCTTCAAAATTGTTTGGATTCGGGCATGTGGGCCCGATGGTGATTTTATCAACTTTTTAGAGTGGAGTTGACAACTGTTAATAATTCGACTTTTAAAGAGTATTAGAGTATATATATATATATATATATATATATATATATATATATATATATATATATATATATATATATATATGAGGTTTCACCTTTATTGACTAGTTTTGGTGTGCTAGGCATTGGTTTGAGTCGTCGAAAGGGCTTAAGAGGCGGTTATGGAGTTTCGGAGCAAGGTGAGTCTCATTTCTAACCTTGTAAGAGTTAATTGTCCCCATATGTGAATTAAATGGATATGTGCTTTTATTTGTGAAGGCTCATATACGCGAGGTGACGAGATTCTGTGTGTAGCTACTATTATACTTAAGTCCGGGTAGTCTAGGACCTAAAATCATGCATTACTTGTAATATTTGCAATCTTTTTGACAATTTAAAATGCTTAAAACATATCGAACGTATAAATGAATTTTTAAATGACTAGACATCGTTTTTTGATTTTTAAAAAGGGAAATTGCCTTTTCTTGAATCATTGCTCCTTGATAATTTCTTGAATGACGTCTTGAATGTGTTTATCTATTATGGAATGGGCCAAACACCACGATAGGTTAAATAGATGCATCTACGGTTCGTGCCACTCGACGCTTTGGAAGTGCACCGTTTAAATATTATTGGATCAAGTTGTATGACCTCGGCATGGTTTGCGCATGCTTGTATTGCTTGACTTGCAAATGTATAAATGATGATATTGCCTCCCTGTCCTGAGATAAATGTACAAGTGTTTCCTAATTTAATAAAAAAATTGTTTACTTCCCTCATGATGTTGAGTTAAAGTGATATTTATGAAAAAACATGATTTTCTATATTATTGATATTATTATTATTGGACCTCTTGTAAGTGTCAAAGTCGACCTCTCGTCTCTACTTCTTCAAGATTAGATAGGATACTTACAGAGTACACATTATTTTTGTACTCGTGCTACACTTGTTGTGCATTTTTGTTGCACATGCACATGTATCTCTAGTGGCCTAGTGATGTAGCAGCATGGTTGATATAGAGACTTATGTGAGCTGCACTTCTCGATACGACCCGCAGCCAACAAAGTCTATTTTAGATTATTGTATTTACTTTCTGTCCAATTCGTATTTTGGACGGTTGTCGTATTACATTGTTTTCTATAGATAGCTCATGCACTTGTGACACCGGGTTCTGGGATGATTATGGGATTATTCAATATTATGTTTGTTAGAGACTTCATGTTTATTTCTGTCAATTTCATTATTTATATTTAATGTATAAATAAAATGATTTCAACAAATACTAAAATGAAAATTTAATTAACTTTTTGTGTTGGCTTGTCTGACATTGTGTCTGGCGCCATCACAATCCTTAGTGGATTTTGGGTCGTGACAAATGAATTATTATTTCTACATCTAGATCCTCGAATACGATAATATGAACTTTAAGTTCATAAAAAGATAATTCATCTGCAATATATTGCAAATCATGCTAGACGCATTTGATGACTCAAAGAAAGTAACTATATTCTCACTGTAAATACTATAATTAGAATAAGTCCTAGAAGGGAAAAGCCATGGTACTCTTAGTGTATAGGCAAATCGATTTCAGATAAAATTCTTGATAAATAAAATGAGCAAATGATCATAATAAGGAGGCAAGTGATCTAAAGGATCACATGAAATAACACTTCATAAAATTTCAGAAGAGGTTCGGGTACCTGAAAATATGAATGAAGAGATCTCTATGTTATGTATTATGAAAAAATGTTGGTACCGATATAAAACGTTCATCGGTGACATCTATGATAGTTCTTACTATAGATGAGGATCTTAAGTCTGTCGAATACAAACACAAAAATATTGACCAAACGGAAGAGATAAAGTTCGAATAAAATTGGTTTTGTCAGGACCCAAATTTCTTTATTGGTCGTGATGTTGCCCAACAACATTGTTAGGCAAGCCAACACTAATAAACTAGTCTATTCCCATTTTTATTTAAGTAGTTCTAATATTTAACTTTACTTAAAGTTAACGCAATTGATAAATAACGGATTTTAAGGCATGCAAAAACGGTATCAACTAGAATAACTCGTAATTATAGAAATACAACCCAAAAAGCAAGTTTACTAATATGTACCAAGATCTAGTGTCATAAGTGTGTGGGCAACTAGCAGAGTGTACATTAGATGACTATCCTACTGTCTGAAATAGAATAGACAGATACAAGAAAAGAGAAACTCTGGCATTTTTCTGAACGGCTCAGAAGGGGGAAGCTCACCGTAAAATCTCAGTCCAAGATCAAGTATGCATACCGGGCTGGTAACTAGATGGGCCTGCCTCATATCATGTACAATTAAGTACAGAAGCGTAGTATGTGTATATAAAAAATGTGTACCAATAAATATCCACTCTAATCTCAAAGAAGTAGTGACGAGGCGTCGACTTGACACTTACTAGGGGCAACAACAATATAATTAAAGTGTTATGCTAAGCATGAATAATATTGATAGTTTAATAACATGAAGTGATCAATTCTTCTTTCATAAATAAGATTTCAAATTTCAGTCGTATCCTTTAACCATGTACATTCCAATGCATTTAAGCAATATAAATCACAAAGAATTCCAAGTAGTTAACATGCGCAATTATGACGATGTCGTACAGCGCTGTCCAATATCATATAAAAATGTGCACTATCGGAGGGTCGAACGGCGTGAATTATAAATGCATCTATTTACTACTGAGGTGATCTTCCTAACACACCAAAAATAATTTATTTTCAAGAAAGAACACATTTCTCATTTACAATCAAGTATTTCATACAAATCCTTAAGTAAGTGAGTATAGCCTTCTATAATTATTTTACCAAATTCCAGCATGACTTAAGTGATTATAATAGCAAGTAATGACTCAAATATTTCAAATATAGCATGATATCGGTCCTAAACTACTCAGACAATAACATAATAGTAGCTACGTACGGACTCTCATCACCACATACGTATGTAGCCCCCATTAATAGGTATATATATTTATTTAATTTACCTATAGGGTTAATTCCCTCTTATAAGGTCAGAAAGGAGACTTACCTCATCTCAAAGCCTACTTCCTAATTGTAGAACGCACTCAAACCTCCAAATTTGACGCCAAACGACTCGAAACTAGTCAAACATTATACAAACTAATCAATCTACGCTCCAATGTTCATAATTTAACCATGTAAGTGATTACCCAATCTAAATTGCAAGATTCCAAAAATTCATCTCCTTGTCCAAATACTCGAATTCCAGAAACTTTTAAAGGAAGTTGTTACCCATAACCTTGGGAACACAAAAATATGATTTCTATTAAATTTCATAACAAATATCCTGGTTAAATTTCATTTTTGTCAAAACCCTAGGGTTTTACCTAAATTCATGATTTTAATTAAATTACATGTTATAATCTACCCATAAACTATGTATTTAACTCACATGGTGTAGAAATTACTTACCTCAAAGTGCTACGTAGAAACCCCTTCTTTGAGAGCTCCCCAATCGCCCAAATATGTAATGAATGGAGGGAAAAATGCCTAACTCCCGTATTAAATGAACCTCACTGCCTCCAGTTTTTCCGCACTTGTGGTCAGTGGGCCACATCTGCGCCCTCGCTTCTATGGACAAGTTTCCACTACTGCAGAATGGGTTGGATAGGCGGGCGTCGCACCTGCGGTTAGAGGGTTTCATATA
The DNA here is from genome assembly GCA_034376525.1 of Nicotiana benthamiana. Classification (NCBI taxonomy): domain Eukaryota; kingdom Viridiplantae; phylum Streptophyta; class Magnoliopsida; order Solanales; family Solanaceae; genus Nicotiana; species Nicotiana benthamiana. Next base: position 17,396,071 of record CM067341.1, on the reverse strand, counting down.
CTGTCTCACTTCTGCGGAAGGAGGGCCGCACCTGCGAAGACTGGCCTGCCTCTCCTAGACCGCTTCTACGCATCTTGGCTCGCACTTGCGGTTGACCAACCGCAAGTGCGTTTATGACATATCTGGTGGACTCAGCTGTGGTTCCAAATTCTCAACTTGGTTCAAGCCTCGTTCAATTGTAACTCGGGCCCCCGCCCGAACATAGCAATAAGTTTGGAATAATTAAATGGTCTTACTCGATCTCTCAAAAATACCTAAAACAAAATTAATACTAAGATCACACCCTAAAACAAATTGAATCAAACTTAAGAACTTCAGGTTCTTCAATTTACTTCAAATGCGCCGAAACGTACTTATACTACTCGGAATAACACCAAATTTTGTATGCAAGTCTTAAATGACATTATGAAACTATTTCGAGTCTCGAAATTCTGTTTGGACCTCGATAACATAATAACCCATCCTAACTAAATTTAAAGAACTTCTAAAAACCTTCAAAACCAACTTTCATTATTAGGCGCCAAAACGCTCCCCGGTGATCCAAAACCAATTCGAGCATACGCCGAAGTCCAAAATCATCATACCAACCTGTTGGAACCATCAACTTCTAATTTCAAGGTCGTTTATTCAAAATATTGACCGAAGTAAAACTTGATCTTTTAAGCCAACCTTAAGGAACCAAGTGTTCTGATTTCACTCCAAACTCTTCTATATCCGGAACCAACCATTCCCGTAAGTCATAAATCAGTAAAAGAAAGTTTGGAATGTCTTATTTAGGGGAACGTGATTCTAGAAAGCTAAAACACCAGTCGGGTCGTTACACGTCTCATATTAAGACATATAATTTTGGACATGTATTCGAACACTCAAAAAAATAAAGTCAATGTTGTGTGCAACTACTTTCATACATCTTATATGTCTGAAATGACATACAAACTTGATATGCATCTAAGTCCATTCATATAGCTTATACGACAATTCTTGAACGGTTTGAATTTCTTAAAGTGCATAAAATGTTCTCTCCCTACTTTTCTATGTAATACTCTTTTCTTTTTATTGTCTTATAACAATACCTCAATAAATGGTTGTATATATGATAGGTGAAATATGGACGAATAGAGAGTCAAATACTAATGTCTGTTGATATTAACTTTTTCTCTGTGTATTTTTATACTCAAAATACTTTCAAAATCGTATGTATATGTATATATAAGCATGCCTAAGAGTTTTGGTATTTTCACTAATTTTTTAAGATTTTTAAAATGAATTTATTGTCTATTTCAGCAGTACAAAATCCAATAATTGCTCCCAAGATTATCATATTGGAATAATTTACTTATATTCTCGTATTTACACCACGATATAAATAAGGTAGTTTTTCTTTTTATTTTTTTACAAATTTATTTGATATTTTAAGCTAAATTACATAAAATTTCAATTATAGCCTATATTACGATTAACAGTATTTTACAATTATAAAATCACTTCCAGTATTTTTAGACTAATACTTATATATTATTAATTAGATTAGTGTTTTTTTATTTTTTTAAAATTAGTTCAATTATTTTATAAAATTAAAAAGGAGAAATAAGTTATATAATACATAGCCACTTCTAATAGCAATTGTAGCCTCAATTGACCCCAATTCCACCCCAATATTAAACGACCCAATTTGATTTTGGCCCGACCCCTTAGCCCAATAACTAACTCGACCCGGCTCAGAATTGATATGCGATGTTGATCAAATAAGATCAACGGGCCAGATCTATCTTCCTTAATTAAAATCCAACCTACCCCCTTTGACCCATCATTCTTTGAGACTGGTCTCTCTATCTCTATCTGTTTCTCCTTCTTCTCTCTAGAACCTTCTGGTTCAACTTCTCCAATGGCTTTCACCATCTCTCCGGCCACCTCTAACCTCACCTCTTTGGACCACCAACCGCCGTGAAGGCTTAGTTTACTGGTTCTCTCCGTCTCTGAGATCTCATGAGTCTCCGCCATACAAGAAGGTCACTAAAGCTTTGCTGGAGTTTGTTTCCGGTCTTTCTCCGATGGATTTTGGTCCGATAGTGCTGTAAACACCATTATTCTCAAGTTTCATTGCCAGGTTTCTCTTTTTTGTTTCATATAAAACCCTAATCTCGATCCAAACCTCTGATTTTTAATGATTTTAACTCGTACCTTTATGTTTTTCACTATTTTCTACTCGATCTTTACGATTACTCCGGTTTTAGATGTTTTCATTCCCTTTTTGAAACAAGGATTTCTGAATCCCTTTTTGAAATCACTTTACTTTCTGATTTTAGTACTAACTCGAGATTAGTACTACGTTCTGAACGTTTTGCTTAAGTCTGATGAAATCCTAACTTTGTATGTTTGTGTTTGCATTATTTTCTTGTTTGTTGTGTTCTTCTGGTTTCTTCTCCATGTTCAATGCTCTTTGCTTTAATTTTGTTGTTAGTGTTTCATTCCTCTACCATTTTGTGTTCTTCGCTTTAAGTTTTTCTTATTGCTTACACGGTGATTTTATACTAATTCTTTGGTTGCTCTTTGAGACTGTGATACTAACTCTAAAATTGTGATTCTGCATATTTTCTTTATAGTTTGAATTGCTTCCTTAATTTGTGGGGTAATGTTCTATTTGAGAATCTGATACTTGCTTTAGATGCATGCACCCAAGGCGTAAGTCATCAGATACGATTACACACTCATACATTTTAAGGAATACAACTCTCAGAATCATCACCTATTTACAATTGCTATCCGTATGCAATATCTCCAGCAGCCACAATGTAGCAATCAGCTATTAGCTTCCCTATATCAGCTAAGAGATTTCATTACTATTTGCCTTTACTATCTGAATTGTATTAGGCTATTTTCTACCTTCCAAGGTTAAGCTCTGCCTCCATCTGCATCTTCTGCATTGCATAAGGCTACTTTTCTGCCTTCCGAGGTTAAGCTCTACATCCATTTGCATTTCTCAGGTTGCATAAGGCTACTTTTCTGCCTTCCAAGGTTAAGCTCTACCTCATTCTGCATTTCTGCATTGCATAAGGCTACCTTTCTACATTCTGAGGTTAAGCTCTACCTCCATCTGCATTTCTCGCATTGAAAAAGGCTATTTTTTTGCCTTCCGAGGTTAAGCATTGTCTCCATTTGCATCTTCTGCGATGCATAAGGCTACTTTTCTGCCTTCCGAGGTTAAGCTCTGCCTCCATCTTCATCTTTTGCATTGCATAAGGCTACTTTACTGCCTTTCGAGGTTAAGCTCTACCTCTGTCTTCATTTCTCGGGTTGCATTAGGCTACCTTTCTGCCTTCTGAGGTTAAGCTCAACTTCCGTCTACATTTCTCACAGTGCATAAGGCTACCTTTCTGCCTTCCGAGACTAAGCACTTTCTCCATATGGATTTTTGCATCGCATAAGGCTACCCTTCCATCTTGCAATACTAAGCACTGTCTCCATGTGCATATTTTTGTTGGAAACACGTTCTCAATGCAATATACTAAAACGTGTGTTCTTTTGTATAGGTTTTGATAAATGACAAACGAAGCGAAAATTGTATGACGAAGTTCAAGAAACAAGCGCACAATTGATATACAACGAGATTCAAGCTCAAGACAAAGTTTTATAGTTTAATTGAGTCATTCTTAATTGTGATCTTGATCCTACAACTTGACTCGTAACATGGCTTCTCTCATAAAACTATTTTCCAAAATCATGCATATTTAACTTAATGTCAAATGATTTTAAATCATGCATATTTACAGTAGTCAAAATAATTTTTAGACAAGCCTTAAAAATCTGGACTAAGATAATCGATTATGTACTTATGATAATCGATTGTTTTAAACCAAGATTGCATGACAATTGATTGTGAACTAATGACAATCGATTGTGAGTAAGACAGCGAGCATCAGGTTTTTCAAACCTGCATGACAATCGATTGTGAACTAATGACAATCGATTGTAACTGAGGCAGTGTCCATCAAAGTTTTTCAAAACTCAGAATAATCGATTATGAACTAATGGTAATCGATTATGTTGAGACAGTGTCTTCCAGTGATTTTCAAATTTATTAAATAATCAATTGTTACATTGGACAATCGATTGTCAAAGAGACAGTGTCTAAAATATTTTTCAAAAGCTGATAAGTAATCGATTATTGATTTGTGCAATCGATTGTGAAGCTGACCGTTGTCGTAAAGTTTTCAAATACCATCAGGTAATCGATTATTGATTCTGTATAATCGATTGTTTTGATTTAAATCCGAAAAAGATTTTTTGAACGTTATTGGGTAATGGATTATTGATTTTGTATAATCGATTGTTTTGATTAAAATCCGCAAAAGATTTTTTGAACGTTGCTGAGTAATCGATTGTTGATTCTGACAATCGATTGTTTGTGGTAAAATCTGGAAAGGATTTTTTGAACGTTGCCAGTAATCGATTATGGATTGTATGTAATCGATTATCAAGCGTAAAATCTGGGATTGAATTTTGATCTGACTGGCAGACAATTGATTGTTGGGGTTTGACAATCGATTGTCAGTGAGTAAAATCAGCAACTCTTAATTGGCAATTAGGCAACGGTAATGCCAAGTTTTTCAACTATAAATACAACTTCATTTCGGTGTTTTAAACACAACAACATACTACAACTGAGCATTACATTGCTATAAGCTTGCATACTTTTGTTTATCATTTTATATTCAATTTCATAAAGCTTTTGAGAGCCATATTCTTGTCCAAAGTTGTTGTGATCTAGAGCTTACTTCTTTTACTCATATCTACTCATTAAGGAGTATTTTGTTTGAGTGTTTAGTGTTTTATACACTTGTAAGAGAATTGTGATTCTCTTGTTGTAAGGAACTTGTGTTTCCTTGGTTGAAGTCTTGGAGTGTTGTATCTCCGAGCAAAGGTGTTAAGGCTTGTGTCCTTAAGTTGTAAAGGTTTGTTGAGCACCCGTAAGCTTAACAAGTTAGTGGAAAATCTCGAGAGAGTCTCTCAGGGACTGGACTAGCCACGTGTTGTGGTGAACCAGAATATATCGGTGCGTTCCTTCCTTTTTGTTTATTTAACGCACTTATTTATTTCCTGCAAATTTTAATTTCCGCAAGTTTACGCTAAATTTTATTATAACGCTATTCACCCCCCCTCTAGCGTTAAGCGTATTTTCTAACAATTGGTATCAGAGCCATACTCTCTGAAGACTTACCAGTATGAGAGAACCATCCATGGCTTCTACTCGTGACTCTTTTGCAGGAATTGATGAAGGACAGTGCTCCACACGACCACCTCTATTCAATGGTACAAATTACACGTACTGGAAGGAGAGGATGAAGATCTTCGTTCAGTCCAACAGCTTTCACCTTTGGAAGGTGATAATGAAGGGAAACCAAATTCCAACAAAGAAGGTGGAAAACGAATGGGTTCCCAAGTCCGAGGATGAGTATGACGCAGATGACATCCGAAAGGTTCAATATAATGCTAAAGCAATTAATTTATTATATTGTGCTATTAATGCTGACGATTACAGGAAAATATCGTGTTGCACAACGGCAAAGGAGATGTGGGACAAGCTAGAAGTTAGATACGAAGGTACGGACCAGGTAAGGGAAGCAAAAATTGATTTCCTAACCCATTCTTATGAATTATTTCACATGAAGGAAGGTGAAAAGGTGGACGAAATGTTTGAGCGATTTTCAATAATCGTAAATAAACTACATGCTCTCAAGAAAACATTCACGGATAGAGAGCTCGTTCGAAAATTCTTAGAAGTCTCACACCGGCATGGAGATCAAAGGCCGATGCAATTCAAGAATCCATTGGCGTTTCAAACGTCACCATCGACGCACTAAGAGGTAACCTTAAGACCTATGAATCTACTATTCATAACCCTTTTGTTGATGATCAAAGGAGGCAAAGAATAGCTCTAAAGGCGAGCACGAGCCAACCGCAAATTGATGAGGAAGGAGACAACGAGTTTGGACTCGTTATCAAAAGATTTCAAAAGTTCATGCGCAAGGAGTATGAACGCAAGGGCAAAAAGCAAGGCGAACAAATCAAGTGCTATGAATGTGGTGAAACCGGGCACATCAAATCAAATTGCCCAAACATCAAAAAGGAGAAGAAACCTTTTAAAAAGCAACGTGCATACATTTCTTGGGGAGGCGACTCCGGAGATGAGTCAAGCGAAGGAGAAGAAGACGAAGCAACAAAACTTTGCCTTATGGAACAAGAAGACAACAAAGATGAGGTATGTCAAATCTAGTCTAAACACTTCTTTACTCTTGAAGAAATGCGAACTGCTTTTGATGAATTATATGCTGAGTTTATTAAGGCTTCAAAAACTGTTAAGGGCATAAAAGAAAATGCTTCATTAAAAGAAAAGGATTTTCAAAAACAGCTTTCTTTGAAAGAAAAGGATTTAGAAAAACTGGTTTTAGAAAATGAAAAGCTGAAAGAGGTAAACAAGTTTTTTGGAAAAAGAAGCGCCGATAAGCCCGAAAATTCTACTAAAAATTGTTCTTCTTGCTTGCATCTCAAAAATGAGGTAGATAGACTCAAAGGTACCTTAGATAAGTTTAATTCTTCCCACAAGAATTTGAATGAGGTCCTTGTAAATTTGAAATCAACCAAGCATGGCATAGGATTTAAGAATGAGGTTAAAGAAAAGGTTGAAGCCAAACCCCAACCACCTAAGGCTCAACCTAGGACTAATAAAACAAATGCTTATCCTAGAAATAGCAATCCTAGAACCAATATGCATGCTAGACAAAATGTTGAATATTTTAGGAGACCTAGAAATGACTTACCACCTAGAAATAGTTACCCTAGAAATGATGCATATTTTAGGCCAAATGTTGAACCTTTGAGAAGACCTAGAAATGGCCTTCAACCGAGAAACAATCACTCTAGAAATGCTTCCCATCCTAGAGCTCATAGTAGGAGAAATAATTCTCATGAAATGCGAAATAGTCATAGTGTTCAAAATAGAGTAAGAAATTTTCATCCGTCTAGTTACTATGAACCTAGAAGGATGCATAACCCAAATGTTACTTGTCATTATTGTAGACGTATTGGTCATATTGCTCCTGCATGCTTTACACGTCATAGACATATTACTCAATCGCATCATTATAATATGCCTAACCCCCAAGGACCCAAGATGGTATGGGTACCTAAAGAACATTAATTTGTTTTGTAGGTGTGCTTGAAGGGATCAAGTGTACTATGGTACCTTGATAGTTGATGCTCCAAGCATATGACGGGAGATGAATCCAAATTCCTTCAATTAGAGCACAAAGAAGGAGGAAGTGTTATCTTCGGTGATAACAATAAAGGAAAGATCATTGGCATCGGCTCGGTCGGTAAGGATGAAAATTCCTCTATTAAGCATATATTACTTGTTAAAGGATTAAAGCATAATCTCTTGAGCATAAGCCAATTGTGTGACAAGGGAAATCTTGCTTTATTTGATTCGGATGAATGCTTAGTGTTCAGACGTAGTGATTTCAAAATTATCCTCTGTGGTTTTAGAGTGGATAATATTTATATGGTTGATCTTGCTAATTCCTCACCCGATTATGTTGATTGTCTAATGAGTAAAGAGGATGATACTTGGCTATGGCATCGTAGAGTAGCACATATCAATATGCATCTTTTGAACAAATTGATTTCTCAAAACTTAGGTGTTGGTCTTCCCAATTTAAAATTTGAAAATGACTCTATTTGTGACTCGTGTCAAAAGGGGAAGCAAACAAAAGCTTCTTTCAAATCTAAAAACATTGTTTCAACTTCTAGACCATTGCAATTGCTTCATATGGATTTATTTGGTCCCTCTCGCATTGAAAGTCTAGGAAGAAATAAATATGCTTTTGTGATTGTTGATGATTACTCGAGATTTACTTGGACTTTATTTATTGCCAGTAAAAGTGATGCTTTTCAAAATTTTAAATATTTTCTTAAGCGTGTTCAAAATGAGAAAGAAACAACCGTCACTTCAATTAGAAGTGATCATGGGGGAGAGTTTGATCACAATCTCTTTGCGGACTTTTGTGACGAACTCGGAATCGAGCATACCTTTTCCGCTCCACGTACACCACAACAAAATGGGGGGGTGGAAAGGAAAAATAGGTGTCTCGAAGAGATGGCTAGAACCATGCTCGACGAAGCTAAGATACCCAAACATTTTTGGGCGGACGCCGTGAGTACCGCTTGCTATGTTCTAAATAGAGTAGTAATTCGGCCGATACTCATGAAAACCCCCTATGAACTTTATAAGGGTAGAAAACCAAATATTTCCTATTTTAGAGTTTTTGGTTGCAAATGTTTTGTTCAAAACAATGGCAAAGACCAATTGGGTAAATTTGATGCCAAGTCGGATGAAGGTATTTTCATTGGATATTCCTCACGTAGTAAAGCATATAGGGTCTTTAATAAAAGAACCCAAATTGTGGAGGAATCCCCTCATGTTGTATTTTCCGAAAATAATGCTCGCTTCGCAAGAAAGGATTCCGGTTTTGATCTTGCAGGTATCTTAGATAGCTTGAAAGACAAAATACAAGAGGAACCACCCAAGGAAAATAAAGATGAAACTGAGGAACAACCAACGGAAGAAGTGCCACAATTGGAAAAAGAAACAAAAGTGCCAAATGAGTGGAGGACGATCAAAGATCACCCTCTTGAACAGGTAACTGGAGACGTCGGAGGAAAGGTAAGTACCCGAAACTCTCTTAAGAACACTTTAGGACACACTTCTTAAGAGCTCACGTTCTCACTTGGCAACACTAGTTTAAGTTATTACTTCTTTACAAATTACTGACTTGAGCGTCGGAGACGTTTAATTCTATTTTGCAGGTATCGCCCTGAAAGATAGGGGGAATTATAAGGTTTTGGCACAGAACAATCGATTGTTCCAAGCAAATAATCGATTATTTTACTGTGCTGAATATCGATTAGCATTATCACTAATCGATTGTTTATGTTTTATGTTCATTATGCAGTTTTGTTTAATAATTGATTCCTTAAATTGCATAATCGATTTCTGTCTCAGCCATTCAGCAATGCTTTTCCAAAACAATCGATTATTCCACATTTGACAATCGATTATTTCATGTCAGAAATTTAAACTCTTGTTACCGTTTGGCTCCTCAATCGATTTGTGTCAGTTCCAAGTCAGGTCATAACTCTTCAACAATCGATTATTACATCTCAACAATCGATTGTCTAACGGTCAGTGAATTTATTTTACCGTTTCTGACTGATTTGGCTTTAAATTCTCAGCAGATTTCTTCCATAAATGATAAGCCACTCTCCCCTCTATAAGTAGGCTTCATATATGTTCATATTCATTCACTCAAGCTTCAATTTTAGCTTTCAAAATATCTAATTCCCTCTAATCCTTTGCAAAATCCAGCAGCTTTCATTAAAAATGTCGGGCCGTCACTCAAAACGTTCCCGTTCTGCTAGGCACGGCGCATCCGCCTCTGCTGCCCCTCCTCGTCCGAACTATGCCTATCAAGATGGTTCCGTTCTATATTTTAATTCCGACATAGAGCTTACTCGATTCTTAACCAAATTTGAAAAGCGCGACATTCTTCTACCCCGCTTTTCAACCCACAAGTATCTTGAATCATTTGGGCCTGCTGCAAATATGCTCAAAAATTCTCAACTTCTTGACTTTTTACTCCTTACCCATCCTTACATCAATACTACATTGGTTCAAGCATTTTATTCCAACCTCCATGAGGATGATGATGGTGAGCTTGTCACCAACATTAATGGTGTTCAAATTCTTCTTTCCGATGAAAATCTTCATACCATTGCCCGTCTTCCTCATAATGGTGAAGACATTTTTCGGTACACCGGAGAGGCCGGAGCCGTTTTTGATGAAACAGCCCTCTTACACCAAATCGGTCTTACTTCTTATGATCCAAATCTTTCTTCCCGTCGTCCTACAATTACGGGAATGGATCCCAATTAGCGGTTGATTTTCTATTTCATCACCCGAGTCCTCAAGCCTCGTAAGCATAACCATACTACCATTTCCCAAGAGGACACCAAGCTCATGCATGCCATAGTTACCGGAGCCATCATTAATTGGTGTCGGCTTATCAAAAATCACATGCGTGACGCAATCGGAGATGATAGGCCTCTTCCTTATGCTCTCCTCATCATGAACTTTCTTGAAGCCACTGGATTCGTCACTGGAAATGGTCCTCTCAAAAAGAGTACCAAAAAGTGGGAAATTTCGGAATCCTCCTTTCATCATGACGGTGATCATGTAGCGCCTGCTCCTCCTCCAACCCGTCGTTCTCCTCCGCCTCAAGAGCCTTCCCTCCAATTCATTTCCGACCAAATTACTTCATTGACCTCTTCTTTCGGTCAATTAACTCACGAGATCCATGGATATTTTGACCACGTTCATTATCCATATGCGGGTCTTGTTCCATATGAAGCAGCGCCGGATGATGAGGCGGAACATGATGAATGAATAATTTTTTTTTTAGGTTTTTTTATATATGTTGCTATTATTCGGGTTGATGTTGCTTTCCAATAAATAAACAAGTTTTATTTACATCTTTGGCATCTTCTTCTTTTATTTTTGCTAATGGCAAAAGGGGGAAGATAACGCGTATGATGCACTCTCAAATTATAAGCTTAAATTGAGGGGGAACAAATTGCATACTTGTTGCATGTATATACTTGTCTTGAATCGTCATTATAAATTGCTTGTCTTGCATATCCCGCTTAATGTTTGCCATTATCAAAAAGGGGGAAATTGTTGGAAACACGTTCTCAATGTAATATACTAAAACGTGTGTTCTTTTGTATATGTTTGGATAAATGACGAACGAAGCGAAAATTGATATATGACGAAGTTCAAGAAACAAGCGCACAATTGATATACAACGAGATTCAAGCTCAAGACAAAGTTTTATAGTTTAATTGAGTCATTCTTAATTGTGATCTTGATCCTACAACTTGACTCGTAACATGGCTTATCTCATAAAACTATTTTCCAAAATCATGCATATTTAATTTAATGTCAAATGATTTTAAATCATGCATATTTACAGTAGTCAAAATAATTTTTAGACATGCCTTAAAAATCTGGACTAAGATAATCGATTATGTACTTATGATAATCGATTGTTTTAAGCCAAGACTGCATGACAATCGATTGTGAACTAATGACAATCGATTGTGAGTAAGACAGTGAGCATCAGGTTTTTCAAACCTGCATGACAATCGATTGTGAACTAATGACAATCGATTGTAACTGAGGCAGTGTCCATCAAAGTTTTTCAAAACTCAGAATAATCGATTATGAACTAATGGTAATCGATTATGTTGAGACAGTGTCTTCCAGTGATTTTCAAATTTATTAAATAATCGATTGTTACATTGGACAATCGATTGTCAAAGGGACAGTGTCTAAAATGTTTTTCAAAAGCTGATAAGTAATCGATTATTGAATTTGTGCAATCGATTGTGAAGCTGACCGTTGTCGTAAAGTTTTCAAATAACATCAGGTAATCGATTATTGATTCTGTATAATCGACTGTTTTGATTGAAATCCGGAAAAGATTTTTTGAACGTTATTGGGTAATCGATTATTGATTTTGTATAATCGATTGTTTTGATTAAAATCCGGAAAAGATTTTTTGAACGTTGCTGAGTAATCGATTGTTGATTCTGGACAATCGATTGTTTGTGGTAAAATCTGGAAAGGATTTTTTGAACGTTGCCAGTAATCGATTATGGATTGTAAGTAATCGATTATCAAGCGTAATATCTGGGATTGAATTTTGATCTGACTGGCAGACAATCGATTGTTGGGGTTTGACAATCGATTGTCAGTGAGTAAAATCAGCAACTCTTAATTGGCAATTAGGCAACGGTAATGCCAAGTTTTTCAACTATAAATACAGCTTCATTTCAGTGTTTTAAACACAACAACATACTACAACTGATCATTACATTGCTATAAGCTTGCATACTTTTGTTTATCATTTTATATTCAATTTCATAAAGCTTTTGAGAGCCATATTCTTGTCCAAAGTTGTTGTGATCTAGAGCTTACTTCTTTTACTCATATCTACTCATTAAGGAGTATTTTGTTTGAGTGTTTAGTGTTTTATACACTTGTAAGAGAATTGTGATTCTCTTGTTGTAAGGAACTTGTGTTTCCTTGGTTGAAGTCTTGGAGTGTTGTATCTCCGAGCAAAGGTGTTAAGGCTTGTGTCCTTAAGTTGTAAAGGTTTGTTGAGCACCCGTAAGCTTAACAAGTTAGTGGAAAATCTCGAGAGAGTCTCTCGGGGACTGGACTAGCCACGTGTTGTGGTGAACCAGAATATATCGGTGCGTTCTTTCCTTTTTGTTTATTTAACGTACTTATTTATTTCCTGCAAATTTTAATTTCCGCAAGTTTACGCTAAATTTTATTATAACGCTATTCACCCCCCCCCCCTCTAGCGTTAAGCGTATTTTCTAACACTTTTGTATTGCATAAGGCTACCTTTTTGCCTTCCAAGGTTAATAAATGTCTCCATCTGCATCTTATGCATTGCATAAGGCTACTTTTCTGCCTTCTGAGGTTAAGCTCTACCTCCATCTGCATCGTTTGCATTGAACAAGGCTACTTTTCTGCCTCCATCTGCATCTTATGCATTGCATAATGCTACTTTTCTGCCTTCCTAGGTTAAGCTCTACCTCCATTTGCATCATTTACATTGCACAAGGCTGCTTTTCTGCCTTCCGAGGTTAAGCTCTACCTTGGTCTGCATTTCTCGCATTGCATAAGGCTACCTTTTTGCCTTCCGAGGTTAAGCTCTATGTCCATCTGCATTTCTCGCATTGCATAAGGCTATTTTTCTGCCTTCCAAGTCTAAACATTTTCTCCATCCTGCACGACTGGAATATCGCTATTGTATTTTGCAAGGCTGAAATATCACCACTTCATTTTACATTTTGCACCGGCTGATAGATCGCCACCATTATCATTGCATGGGTTTAAAGATCACCAATCTTTCTAAAGGAATCATTGTTAGGAGGCACCATCTTCATAGCTCGAGAATGCCATGCAATGGCTTGAGGACCCCATTTTATCTTTTGCATATCATTATTCGAAGCCATCATGGTTTGGAGGCATCATCCTCATAGCCCGAGAACATCATTATATAGTCTGCGAATCCTTAATCATACGTTTCATGGCCCAGGACGTCATGGTCTGGGGACATCATCCTAGTCGTTCGGAGGTACCATTCATGGTCCAACGGGATCTTGCATTACGTTTAAATTTATACACAATATATGTTTGCATTGCTCACTTGCAGGTACACCGGCTAGCAACAGCCATCTCGGTAGGAGTGACCCCGATTCCATTCCGCATCCTATCAGACTTCAACCATCTTTCCCAGCCTAAACATTGCATCCGTACTTTTTAAAAACCCCATCGGCATATGCAGTCAATGGATCCTGAACTACATATGGATTGAGTCCTGTTAGAGTAGGGATATGTAGGTGGCTCTGGAACCAGAGCTCGGTCAAAACCTTTCAAATCGTTTCTTTCGGTCAAAATTTGCCATCATTGTTAGAAAATACGCTTAACGCTAGAGGGGGGGTGCATAGCGTTATAATAAAAAATAGCGTAAACTTGCGGAATTTAAAAATTGCAGGAATTAAATAAGTGCGATAAGTAAATAATAAAGAACGAACGCACCAATGTATCCTGGTTCACCACAACCCGTGGTTAGTCCAGTCCCTGAGAGACTCTCTCGAGATTTCCACTAACACTGTTAAGCTTACGGGTGCTCAACAAACCGTTACAACCTGAGAACTTGAGTCACACAAGTCTCAACAACCTTTGCCCGAAGATACAACACTTCAAGACTTCAACCAAAGGAATCACAACGTTCCTTCTTACAATACAAGGGAACAACTTTTCCTTCAAGTGTATAAAAACACTTTGCACTCAAAACAAGACTCTCCTTAAGAGTAGATATGAGTAAAATAAATACGCTCAAGAACGCAACAACTTTCGTCAACAATTTGGCTCTCAAAAACTTATGTAATGAATAGAAAATGATGAATAAGAGAGTATGCAAGCTTTAGCAATAATATTGTCAGTTGTTGTATTTGTAAGACTGATTTGAAGATGTATTTATAGTGTCAAAACCATGCATTACCGTTGCCTAATTGCCAATTAAGAATTGCTTATTTTGTGCTATGACAATCGATTGTCTACTCGGCACAATCGATTGTTTTTCAATCGTTCCAAAAATCATTCCTAGATTTTACGCCATATAATCGATTACTGGCAACGTTCAAAAAATCTTTTCCAGATTTTACTTAAAACAATCGATTGTCAGAGATATACAATCGATTACTTGGCAACGTTCAAAAAATATTTTTCAGATTTTACTTCAAACAATCGATTACTAAAATCCTATAATCGATTATCTGATGGAGTTTGAAAATATTTTGGCAACGGTCATTTACATAATCGATTATGCTATATGGACAATCGATTATTTATCAGTCTTTGAAAAATCTAATAGACATTGTCTCAACACAATCGATTGTCATAAGGTTCACAATCGATTATTTTATATCTTTGAAAAATCTGATAGTCACTGCTTCAACACAATCAATTGTCATAAGGTACACAATCGATTGTCATGCAGATTTCAAAAATCTGATGGACATTGCCTTAACACAATCGATTGTCATTAGGTTCACAATCGATTGTCTTGCGACTGCCTTAACATAATCGATTATCATAAGTACATAATCGATTATCTTTGTCCAGATTTTTAGAGGTATGTTTAAAAATCATTTTGCTGAAATAAATATGCATGATTTAAAATCATTTTGTTCTAAATTAAATATGCATGATTTGATAAAACATGATTTTATGAGAGAAGCCAAGTCTTGAGTTAAGTTGTCGGATCAAGATCACAATTAAAGAACGACTCATGTATAACTTTGTTTGGTCTTGATCTTTGTTTGTCTTGTGCTTGAACTCGTTATGTGACATTTGTGCGCTTGTGCTTGGACCTCGTCATATGTCAATTGCACATTGTTTGTCATTAACACACGTTTAGTTTAATGCCTTGAGAACGTGTTTCAACAATTTCCGCCTTTTTGATAATGGCAAACCTTAATCAGGATATGCATATCAGGTAATTCATAATGACGATCCAAGACAAGTAAAGACATGCAATTAGTTCATGCAATTAGTTCCCCCTCAACATATGAATTCCCCCTCAATTTATGCCAATAAATATTAAGTGCATAGCCTTTATTCTTCCCCCTTTTGACATTAGCAAAAACAAAATAAGTAATAACATGTTTATTAAAAAAATTCCAACTTCATAAAAGGGATAATAAAGCAAGTAACGTCAACATAATCGATTATTGATACTTGATAATCGATTATATAATAAGGATAAATCGATTATTTTTGAAGAGGAATCAATTATTCTGTCAGTCTTTATAATTCCCCCTGCTTTTAGGGCGATACCTGCAAAAATACGTTAGACGCCTCCGACGCTCAAGTTAGTAATCATGTAAAAGGAAAAATTCAATGCATGACTTAGATCAACGTGGAGTCAAGAATCCAGAGTTCACTGCGAATTCGGAAGAAGGACTCTTTCTCTAAGGGTTTTGTAATGATGTCGGCCAATTGGTCTTTGGTTTCAACAAATTCAATTTCGACATCCCCTTTGAGAATGTGATCTCTTATAAAATGATGCCTAATTTCAATGTGTTTTGTTCTTGAATGAAGAATGGGGTTCTTCGTCAAGCATATGGCACTAGTATTATCACATCTAAGAGGGATATGATCAAGACTTAGGCCATAGTCCAAGAGTTGTTGTTTCATCCAAAGGATTTGAGCGCAACAACTTCCCGCGGCTACGTATTCAGCCTCGGTTGTGGACAACGCAACACTTACTTGTTTCTTGCTAAACCAAGAAAAGAGAGAGCTACCGAGCAAATGGCAAGTGCCACTAGTGCTCTTGCGGTCCAATTTGCATCCAGCAAAATCGCAATCGAAATAGCCAACAAGTTGGCATGAAGAACCTTTGGGGTACCATAGACCCACATTTACAGTACCAACAAGATACTTCAATATCCGTTTCACTGCAGTAAGGTGAGACTCCTTCGGACATGATTGATAACGAGCGCATAAACACACGCTAAACATGATGTCCGGTCTACTAGCAGTAAGATAAAGGAGAGATCCAATCATACCTCGATACTTTTTGGTGTCGACTTTCTTACCTTTCTCATCTTTGTCTAGATGATCGGATGTGCTCATGGGAGTGGCCATTGCTTTTACGTTGGTCATTTCAAATCGTTTCAGCAATTCTTTGCAATATTTAGCTTGACAAATGAAAGTTCCTTCTTTCATTTGCTTTACTTGCAGCCCCAAAAAGAATGTTAGCTCACCCATCATAGACATCTCAAATTCGCTTGTCATCAAATCAGAAAATTCCTTGCACAAAGCATTGTTAGTAGCACCAAAGATAATATCATCCACATAGATTTGAACTAATAAAATATCATTGTTTCTATGCTTAATAAAAAGAGTGGTGTCAACTTTCCCTCTAATGAAATCATTTTCCAAAAGAAATTTGCTCAATCTTTCATACCAAGATCGGGGAGCTTGCTTAAGGCCATAAAGGGCTTTCTTGAGTTTGAAAACATGATCGGGAAATTTAAAATCTTCAAAACCTGGGGGTTGAGCAACATAAACTTCTTCTTGAATAAAACCATTTAAAAAAGCACTTTTTACATCCATTTGATATAAATTGAAATTCATAGAAGAGGAAAAAGCAAGCAATAAACGAATAGCTTCTAACCTTGCTACGGGGGTTATGTTTCTTCATAGTCAATACCCTCTTCTTGATTATAGCCTTTTGCTACAAGCCTAGCTTTGTTTCTAGTGATTACACCATTTTCATCTAATTTTTTTCGAAAAACCCGTTTTGTACCAATTATAGTATGATTTTCGGGTCTTGGCACCAAATCCCAAACGTCATTCCGTTTGAATTGGTTAAGCTCCTCTTGCATTGCCAAGGTCCAAAATTCATCCCCAATTGCTTCGGAGATGGTTGTGGGTTCAATTTGAGAAACAAAAGCAGTATGTCCTAAGGTGTTCTTAAGAGAGTTTCGGGTACTTACCTGTTGTTCAATGTCGCCAATTACTTGTTCGAGAGGATGGTCTTTGATTGTCCTCCACGAGTTAGGCATTTTCGTTTCTTTTTCCAATTTTGGCGCTTCCTCCGATAATTGATCCAAGATTTCATCTTGAGTTTCCTTCGGAGTTTCCTCTTGTACTTTGTCTTGAGGGCTTAGTGAGTTTAAAATACCTGCAAGATCAAAACCAGAATCCTTTCTCGCCAAGCGAGCATTATTTTCGAAAAATACAATATGAGGGGATTCCTCCACAGTTCCGGTTCTATTATTGAATACTCTATATGCTTTGCTACGTGAAAAATAACCAATAAAAATTCCTTCATCGGATTTGGCATCAAATTTTTCCAATTGATCTTTTCCATTGTTATGAATAAAGCATTTGCAACCGAATACTCTAAAATGGGAGATATTTGGTTTCCTTCCCTAATAGAGTTCATAGGGGGTTTTCATGAGTATTGGCCTTATGACTACTCTATTTAGAACGTAGCATGCGGTACTCAAGGCATCCGCCCAAAAATGTTTGGGAATCTTAGCCTCATCGAGCATGGTTCTAGCCATCTCTTCGAGACACCTATTTTTCCTTTCCACAACCCCATTTTGTTGTGGTGTACGTGGAGCAGAGAAGGTGTGCTTGATACCGAGTTCGTCACAAAAGTCCGCAAAGAGATTGTGATCAAACTCTCCCCCATGATCACTTCTTATTGAAGTGACGGTTGTGTCCTTTTCGTTTTGAACACGTTTAAGAAAATATTTAAAATTATGAAAAGCTTCACTTTTATGAGCAAGAAATAGAGTCCAAGTAAATCTAGAATAATCATCAACAATAACAAAAGCATAACGATTTCTACCAAGACTTTCAATGCGAGATGGTCCAAATAAGTCCAAGTGAAGTAGTTGCAAAGGTCTAGTAGTTGAAACAATGTTTTTCGATTTAAAAGATGCTATTGTTTGCTTCCCTTTTTGACAAGAATCACAAATAGAGTCTTTTTCAAATTTCAAATTTGGAAGACCAATAACTAAATTTTGTGAAACCAATTTGTTCAAAAGATGCATGTTGATGTGAGCTACTCTACGATGCCATAACCATGTATCATCGTCTTTGCTCATAAGACAATTCACATATTCAGATGAAGAATTTGCGAGATCAACCATATAGATGTTATCCATTCTAAAACCACGAAGGATAATTTTAAAATCGCTACGGCGAAAAACTAAGCATTCATCCGAATCAAATAAAACAAGATTTCCCTTGTCACATAATTGACTTATGCTCAAGAGATTATGTTTTAAACCTTTAACTAACAATATATGCTTAATGGAAGAATGTTCATCCTTACCGACCGATCCGATGCCGATAATTTTTCCTTTGTTGTTATCACCAAAAATAACGCTTCCTCCTTCCTTATGTTCTAGTTGAAGGAACTTGGATTCGTCTCCCGTCATGTGTTTGGAGCATCCACTATCAAGGTACCAAAGTACACTTGATCCCTTCAAACATACCTACAAGACAAATTAATGAGTCTTTGGTACCCAAGCTGTTTTGGGTTCTTGAGAGTTAGGTGTAACATGCTATTGTGCTTGACACACATTTAAGTGTCTATGTCTAGTGAAACAAGCAGGAGCAATATGTCCAATTCGATTGCAATAATGACACACAACATTAGGATTATGCATTCGTCTAGGTTGATAGTAATTGGACGGACGAAATTCATTTACTCTATTCTTGACAATATGACTATTGCGCAATTCATGAAAATCATTTCTCCTACTATTTGTTCTAGGATATGCAGCATTTCTAGAATAGTTATTTCTAGGTTGAAAGCCATTTCTAGGTGTTCTAAAAGGTTCAAAGTTCCTTCTAGTGTTTGGCCTAGAATATGCGTTATTTCTAGAATGATTATTTCTAGGTTGCGATTGTTGAAAGCCATTTCTAGGTTTGTTATATCTAGGATGAGCGTTTGTTTTATTAATCCTAGGTTGAGCCTTAGGTTGTTGGGGGTTGCCTTCAACCTTTTCTTTAGACTCATTTTTAAAACCTATGCCATCCTTGGTCGACTTCAAATTAACAAGGACTTCATCCAAATTTTTATGAGAAGAATTAAACTTAACTAGGGTGCCCTTAAGTCTTTCTACCTCATTTTTGAGATGCATGCAAGAAGTAAAACTTTTATTAGAACTCCCGGGTTTGTCGGCGCTTCTCTTGCCGAAAAATTTGTTTTCTTCTTTCAACTTCTCATTTTCTAAAATCAGTTTTTCCAAATCTTTTTCTTTCAAAGAGAGTTGTTTTTCAAAATCTTTTTCTTTTAAAGAAGCATTTTCCTTTATGCTATTAACAATTTTGGAAGCTTTATAAATTCACCATACAACTCATCAAAAGCATTTTGCATTTCCTCAAGAGAAAAGAAATTTTTGGAAGAAATTTGACATACCTCTTCTTGGTTGTCTTCTTGTGCCATAAGACAAAGATTTGCGGCTTCGTCTTCTTCTTCCTCACTCGACTCGTCTCCAGAGTCGCCTCCCCAAGATATGTATGCTCGTTGTTTCTTGAAGGGTTTCTTCTCCTTTTTGATATTTGGGCAATTTGATTTAATGTGCCCGGTTTCTCCGCACTCATAGCACTTTATTTGATCTCCTTGCTTTTTTCCTTTTCGTTCATACTCTTTTCGCATGAACTTTTGAAATCTCTTGATAACGAGTCCGAACTCGTTGTCTCCGTCCTCATCATTTTGAGGTTGGCTTGTGCTTGCCTTGAGGGCGATTCTTTGTTTCCTTTGATCATTAACAAGAGGGTTAAGTATAGTAGATTCATAAGTCTTAAGGTTACCTCTTAATCCGTCGATGGTGACATTTGAAGTGCCAATAGACTCTTGAATCGCGTCGGCCTTGGAGCGCCATTCCGGAGTGAGACTTCGGAGAATCTTTCGGACAAGTTCCTTATCCGTGAAGGTATTCTTTAGAGCATGTAAGTCTTTTAAGATTTTTGAAAATCGTTCGAACATCTCATCGACCTTTTCGCCTTCCTTCATGTGAAACAGTTCATATGCATGGGTTAGAAAATCAACCTTAGCCTCTCTTACCTGGTCCGTACCTTCATACGTGATTTCCAGCTTGTCCCACATTTGCTTCGCCGTTGTGCAACATGATATTTTCCTGTAATCATCAGCATTTATAGCACAATATAATAAGTTAATTGCTTTAGCATTGTTTTGCACTTTTCGGATATCATCCGCATCGTATTCCTCTTCGGATTTTGGAACCCATTCGTTTTCAACCTTTTTGGTTGGAATTTGTTCTCCCTTCATTATAACCTTCCACAGATGAAAATTATTTGATTGAATAAATATTCTCATCCTCTCCTTCCAGTATGTATAGTTTGTACCGTCGAATAGTGGTGGTCGGTTGGAGCATTGTCCTTCACCTATTCCTGCAAAAGAGTCACGAGTAGAAGCCATGGATTGTTTCTCTCAAACGGTTAAGTCTTCAGAGAGTTGGGCTCTGATACCAATTGTTAGAAAATTCGCTTAACGCTAGAGGGGGGGTGAATAGCGTTATAATAAAAAATAGCGTAAACTTGCGGAATTTAAAAATTGGAGGAATTAAATAAGTGCGATAAGTAAATAATAAAGAACGAACGCACCGATGTATCCTGGTTCACCACAACCCGTGGCTAGTGCAGTCCCCGAGAGACTCTCTCGAGATTTCCACTAACACTGTTAAGCTTACGGGTTCTCAACAAACCGTTACAACCTGAGAACTTGAGTCACACAAGTCTCAACAACCCTTGCTCGAAGATACAACACTTCAAGACTTCAACCAAAGGAATCACAACGTTCCTTCTTACAATACAAGGGAACAACTTTCCGTTCAAGTGTATAAAAACACATTGCACTCAAAACAAGACTCTCCTTAAGAGTAGATATGAGTAAAATAAATACGCTCAAGAACGCAACAACATTCGTCAACAATTTGGCTCTCAAAAACTTATGTAATGAATAGAAAATGATGAATAAGAGAGTATGCAAGCTTTAGCAATAATATTGTCAGTTGTTGTATTTGTAAGACTGATTTGAAGATGTATTTATAGTGTCAAAACCATGCATTACCGTTGCCTAATTGCCAATTAAGAATTGCTGATTTTGTGCTATGACAATCGATTGTCTACTCGGCACAATCGATTGTTTTTCAATCGTTCCAAAAATCATTCCCAGATTTTACGCCATATAATCGATTACTGGCAACGTTCAAAAAATCTTTTCCAGATTTTACTTAAAACAATCGATTGTCAGAGATATACAATTGATTACTTGGCAACGTTCAAAAAATCTTTTTCAGATTTTATTTCAAACAATCGATTACTAAAATCCTATAGTCGATTATCTGATGGAGTTTGAAAATATTTTGGCAACGGCCATTTACATAATCGATTATTCTATATGGACAATCGATTATTTATCAGTCTTTGAAAAATCTAATAGACACTGTCTCAACACAATCGATTGTCATAAGGTTCACAATCGATTATTTTATATCTTTGAAAAATCTGATAGTCACTACTTCAACACAATCGATTGTCATAGGGTTCACAATCGATTATTTTGTAGCTTTGAAAAATCTTATGGACACTGCCTCAACACAATCGATTGTCATAAGGTACACAATCGATTGTCATGCAGATTTCAAAAATCTGATGGACACTGCCTTTACACAATCGATTGTCATTAGGTTCACAATCGATTGTCTTGCGGCTGCCTTAACATAATCGATTATCATAAGTACATAATCGATTATCTTTGTCCGGATTTTTAGAGGCATGTTTAAAAATCATTTTGCTAAAATAAATATGCATGATTTAAAATCATTTTGTTCTAAATTAAATATGCATGATTTGATAAAACATGATTTTTCGAGAGAAGCCAAGTCTTGAGTTAAGTTGTCGGATCAAGATCACAATTAAAGAACAACTCATGTATAACTTTTTTTAGTCTTGATCTTTGTTTGTCTTGTGCTTGAACTTCGTTACGTGACATTTGTGCGCTTGTGCTTGGACCTCGTTATATGTCAATTGCACATCATTTGCCATTTATCAAAACCTACAAATATGAACACACGTTTAGTTTATTGCCTTGAGAACGTGTTTCAACAATCATGTCTTTACCCGACAACTCTTTCATTCTTCTCGGGTAAAGAGGGGCGGCTCCTGATACCCAATTCTTCCCTGTTTATTTTCATACTCAAAATACTTTTCAAATAGCATGTGTATGCATATATATGCATGCCCAAGAGTTTTGGTATTTTCACTCATTTTTTAAGATTTTCAAAATTAATTTATTGTCTATTTCAGCAGTACAAAATCCATTAATTGCTCCCAAGATTATCATTTTGGGAATAATTTATATATATTCTTATATTTACACAACGATATAATTAAGTTATCTTTTTGCATATTTTTAAAAATTTATTTGATATTTTTAAGCTAAATTGCATAAAATTGCAAGTATAGCCTATATTACGATTACCAACATTTTACAATTATAAAATCACTTCTATTATTTTTAGAATAATACTTATATATTATTAATTAGTTCAATTTTTTTACATTTGTTTATAAAATCAGTTTAATTATTTTATAAAGTTAAAAAGGGAGAAATTAGTTATTTAATACATAGCCACTTCCAATTGCAATTGTACCCTCAATTGACCTCAATTCCACCCTAATACTAAACGATCCAATTTGATTTCGCTTAGCCCAATAACTAACCCGACCCGGCTCAAAATGGATCAGAGCCGTTGATCAAATAAGATCAACAGCCCAGATCTATTTTCCTTAATTAAAATCCAACCTACCCCCTTCGACCCCTCATTCTTTGAGACCGGTCTCTCTCTATCTATCTGTTTCTCCTCCTTCTCTCTAGAAACTTCTGGTTCACCTTCTCTGATGGCTTTCACCGTCTCTCCGGCCACCTCCAGCCTCACCTCTTTTGACCACCAGCCACCGTGAAGCCTTACCTCATCGGTTCTGTCTGCCTCTGAGACCCCATGAGTCTCCGCCACACAAGAGGGTCACTAAAGCTTTGCTGGAGTTTGTTTCTGGCCTTTCTCCAATGGATTTTGGTCCGATGGTGCTGTAAACACCATTATTCTTGAGTTTCACAGCTAGGTTTCTCTTGTTTCTCTCACTGGTTTCATATGAAAACCTAATCTCAATCCAACCTCTCAAACCTCTTATTTTTAATGATGTAAATCGTACCTTTATGTTTTGCACTATTTTTCACTCGATCTTTACGATTACTCCTGTTTTATATGTTTTCATTCCCTTTTTGAAACTAGGGTTTCTGAATCCCTTTTGAAATCACTTTACTTTCTGATTTAGAGTACTAACTCATGATTCTCAGTAATATTTTCTAAACGTTTTGCTTAAGTCTGATGAAACCCTAACTTTGTATGTTTCTGTTTGCATTTGTTGCTTGTTTGTGTGTTCTTCTGGGTTCTTCTCCGAGTTCCATTTGCTTTAATTTTATTGTTAGTGTTTCATTTCCCTACCATTCTGTGTTCTTCGCTTCAAGTTTTTCTGATTTCTTACACAGTGATTTTATACATATTCTTCGAGCCCTCTTAGAGACTGTGATACTTGCTTTAAAATTGTGATTCTACGTATTTTCTTAATAGTTTGAATTGCTTTCTTAATTTTTGGGATACTTTCCTTGATTAATACTGATTTCCTAGGCTTTTAATCTCGTTTTCTAGAATTACAGTGGTATTTTGCTCTATATATGTGCACAAATATTTTGATTGGTTTGTCTGAATTATTTCCGCAATTAGAGTGTCTTGTACCTAGTCTTTATTGCATACTTTATGCTACTTATGTAATTATACCCCGCCTGTGATTTATTTCCTTTTAAATGATTGATTATTACTATTTGATTTGGATTCCTTTAGTAATGGGAAGTCCATATACTGACATTATTGTGATTGATGCCAGTTCCTTAATTAAGGGACGACTACCTTATTTATTTACTCGTATCAAGTACTATAAGTACTCCTCATTCTCTTTTTCATGAAAGAAACGGACACAACGAACACATTGAATATTACAAACACACACAGAGTAATCACATTTCTCTCTCTTGTGTTATTCTCTCCTTTTTCTCTCTTGTGTTGTTGCTGCTCCCAGCTCCTGACTGTTATTAACCAGCTGAAAACCTAAGGCTAATATTGTGCTTATACTTGGCTCTTGCATTTTGTTGTGCTCTATTTGTTGCAAGTATGCCCTGATTAAATTCTATGTTTCAAACCAATGTGCTTATTTCTACTTCAGTATGTTCTATTCCTAATTGTATTCTACTTGTGCTTGTGCTGAGCAACATGTGATTGATTCCTAGTTTGCATATTGATACTTACATGCTCATGACTACTATTTACCTGTTATGACTGCATGTTGTTACTATTTACTTTTGTGTCTCAACTTGTCTATTTCAAGGCCTCTTATATCTCTTTTGATTCTGTGAGTTTGCATCTGTTATCTTTTTCCCATTTTCCCATTACCCTTGTGTGCAACTATTCTCTTACATGTGAACTACTTGTCTCATTTCCCCTTTCCCTGTTTTTGTGTTTCGCTCAACTTAATTTCTTTAAAACTATATCACGCACTCTCACTACTCATAGATATTCGGTGCTATCCCCTTCATGTAAGCATTGCTTTGGGTACCTCAGAGTACTCACTGAACTTTGATACACAAGGCTGGTAGTTCCACACTCCACCTGTCTAACAATTTTGGTAAGTGTTTAGGTGCTGGTATTGGCCAGGGACCCAATAGGGGCTTTAGGGAGCTTTGCTGCACCTAGACCATGTCAAAGGCTGTGAAACTCGAAAGGAGTGGAGTTTGAAGATTGGGCCTGATTGAAGGCTCCCTATAGAATAACTTCTTATTTTTTTCTTACTTATGTAACTCAGCTCTCATGGTTTGTAATAACTTATAAACGACTGATTGGGGTTATAGTGAAATTGAGTGGGGCTTATGCATGCTTAGTTTAAGTAATGGGTAGAAAATATGCTTATAGGATTTTATTTACTTATTTGTGCAATAGTTATCATGTATAGGACATGCATATCATTCATTAGAGGTACTGTTTTAGGTTATCTACTTTCAGCCTATTCTTATTCTCATTTTTGTAACCATTATCAGTTAATAACAGGATAATTATTGTAATAAGCAAATAACTGTTATAAGACAACTGTTGCATTTTCATTCTCATCAGCATTTAGAAATCATGTTTCAGGAACTTCTATGTGCATTAGAAATCCTGTTATTTGAGGTTATCTACTCGTCTGAGTTACAATTACGCCTACTAGCATATCTAATCTAATAACACAAGTACTTTATGTGTACCCTTTTTAAAACTGGGGATTAATATGCATGTTCACCCTTTAAGACAAGTAAGCAATACATACAATGCCTAGGCAAACTTTAGGCTTAATAAGAATTATCTAGTCATGTTTTGCATGATTAGGACCAATTAGCTTCGTTTAACATCTTGAACTCTGCTTCTATTTTTTCCTCTCTGAAGTTCACTCTATTTTACCAAAACTCCTGCCCTATTTTGAAGGAATTTTGGCAATCGTGTATCTGCTTACTCTCGTTGATGTTTGTTCTACTATGTTTTCGAACCACTGGTAATCCTTTCTGCCCAAAATTATGCTATTTAAAATACTTATCCTACATTTTGCCAAGTTACTGTATCTTCAATGTCCTTACTTTATTTTCCAAAAACCTGTTTTAAACGATTTCTGTCTGTTGTATACCTTTGAGTATTAATGCAGTCTTTAGTTGTATTTTCGAAATCTCACTGCTATCTTTAGTTATTTAGTCTTAATTGAACCTTCTGCTTTCATTGATAAGTTTCTAAAAAATATCCTCTCGAATCCTACTGTTATTAACTTCAACATTCTTTGCTTCTTTCAAACTTTTATCTTTGAGACTTTAAATGTGTTTGAGATGTGCTAGTTGCATGTTCAGTTGTTGAGGGATATGTGAGCCTTTATTTGTCTTTGCATGTTCCCTTATGTACAGTCCTATTTTTTATGTCGCTTAGCATTTTATCCTATTAAACCAAGGGTTCAGCCTAGTCCTTACCTTGTAGGAATAAAGGTCCTAAATGCCCTCTAGGACTTATAGGACGGGACGGGTAATAGGACGCAATAAGAATTCCTGACCAACTCACATTTTTTAATAACCTTTATGGGGTGGGAAGGATAGAATATAGAGATGATGACCTGTGCGTTAATATCGCACGTAGCCCCTCTTCTGAGGAGTGATTACTGGACATTGCATTGACATGATCCATGTTAATTATAAACCTAGGGCTCCTCTCCCTTTATTTGCTTTCATCTCTTCTTCTAAAACTATTCAAGTCTTTTTTTAAATTTATGCCCTTCTCTACTTACCTTCAAAAGTTTCCAACTTATTTGTAATGTCACATGCAAGTCCCTCTATTTTGAACCCCTAATTGCTTACTTGGTTATGTGAAGTCACAATTATAACACGGCCGAGAACCACACTAGTAGATCTTGAGGGGTACCTAAAACCTTCCTCTCGAGATAATTTCTAGCCCTTACCCAATAGTCTAGTTTTTCAAACTCAAACCCTTTCATAGTATCCTAGTGCTCTTAATCATTTAGGTGGCGACTCTTCGAATGCAAACCTGATTCCCGAAAAGGGAACAAGTACCCTCCCAAATGTCATAACCTGATTTCACCTTTAGAAAAAGGGAGCGTCGCAACATGGCGACTCTGCTGGAAACTTTTAAGCTTTTACCATTTCATGTTATTTGTGACTTTATTACTTTTATTGCCTTTATTTAATGTTTTTATCGTTTCTTCGACAAAACAGACTTGGATTTTATTTCTTTTTCTTTAATGCTCTCTTTTACTACATTCCTTAAATACTTTTTTAATTATGAGAAATATTTGTAATCATTACTTTATGAACCTGCAAATACATGGAAACTTGTTTCATTCTTGTAATTGCATCCTCAAAATCATATTTCATTCCTACCAAACAAAATACCATATCAACACTTATAATGATTGGTTGCGCCCTTCCGAAGTTATCACCCTATAAATATGGCAAAGGTGTATTTGCGGTAAAACCAGTCGATCAGCGGTGCAGTCGACTGTTCCGTGCCTTTCTCTCTTGAGTTGTCCGCTCAAGGGTACCGGTCTAATACCCCATAGAAACCTTACTCTATCTAATTGTGTATGCATCATGTTCAAACCTAGCCGAGTCAGTTATGTTATCCACATAATGACTTTTTAAGATAGCCTTGTCTAAAGTTCACTTTGTTTCCTTGAAAACCCAAATGGACGCCACCATATTCTGTGCATTTATTTGGAGAACTAAGTGATGTTTGTGCTAATTATTTGTTTAAGTAGTCGAGTACGGCGGGGGTAAGGTTCTAGCACTTTGTTTTGTAGAAAACAAGGCATGAAGTCCCCAGATTCAGCGTGATAACCAACATTCACAAGAGGTTACTAAACTAGTGAAAAGACCTTCACAATAGTGATCAGATTCTCGTCCACAAATATTTGGGAAATTTGCCTTCTCATTTGGAAATCCAACTCGTCAACAAAATCATAGAGGTTGTAACTTTATTCTAGGATAGTGACAGGTTTGTGTTCCTCTTCGGGGACCTTGAAATGATATCTTTGCTCGAAGAAATAGGAGGGTTAGCTGGTATCCCTTGCGAGACTCCAAGTTTGCTTATGCTAGAAAATCGCAAGGGTAGGGGTTTTCTCAAGATGATGGGACTAAAGAAAACCCAGACTTGACCTGTTTGAAGGACTCTTACATTCCTTTCGACTATCTATATGAGAGGTACGGCCATAGCAAGTCCTACTACATTTACCCGGATCAATTTGCCCTCACCTCACTAGGGCATATCCACATAAGAGTCTTTGTCTTTATGTTCTACTTTTAGGGGATGATAGTGTTTTTGAAGAAGGCTAGGATCCATACCAGACTAGCCATGGTCACCAAGACTCTAATGGAAGGGATTGACGGGCAGTCTTTCAGTATAGTACCAATGATTGTCGTGGAGATATACCGAGCCCTGAAAAACTGTCAATAAGGGGCCAATCACCTTGAGGGTTGTAACTTGCTACTCCAACTTTGGCTCATGGAGCACCTCCAAAAGGTTGAATATTGACAAGAGATTTTGCACAGGGACTGGGATGATCATATTGCCTTCTATCAGCCAAGGCGAATGAATAATATGCCTAACATGTTTGCTCAACCAGAAGACGTTAAAGGGTGTATTGAGTTGTTTGAAAGTGGACAAAGTGCAGTGGAAGTTCGAATGGTTTTCTACTGGAGAGTTCATTGTCCGATCTCGGGACGCACCATTTCTTATACTCATTGGTCTCAGAGGAACTTATCCCTATGTATCTCTCTGAGTCATGAGGCAGGTAGGGAGAAATCAGGTTATACTAAGGGTCCATAAGATGAGTCACTATAGGGCTGACTTTCAAAGCAATGATAGCCCTTACAAGTGCCAGGTTCAGCACATGTGGCACTGCAAAATCATCCTGGGAAAAGATTCCATATAACCAGACAAATACCATGCTGGTAATACCCCATGCTATCCAAGTTGGTTGGAAGATGATCATGGTGGGTTTGGAGAACCTGGGTCCGTCCGAGGACATAGGGTCATCGACAAAAAGGCTAAAGTACGGGTTTAGTACAACCAATTGCGCAAGAGGATTCGAGAGTGAAATAATGAATTTTGGGAAATTTAAGAATCACGTCCGAAGTTGATAAAAGAATGGAAAGATATGGCCATCAGCGCCAATAAGTGACTGGGGTATTTGGAGCAGGGTTTAGTAGAGTTAGAAAGGAAGTTCATCCAAAGGATTGAAAACTGCCAAAATGCTTAAGGAATTGAGGGAGGACACCTGGCTAGAGCCTATTTGTTGCTGGGACTGCGTAAGTTGGTGAAGTTCTTCGATGGAGCAAAAGATGCCAAGCTTGGGGAGGGCCCTTCTGGGACCAAGTAGCTAATAATCTTTTCTGTTCGATTTAATAACGTCGATGGCCATTAGTCACATTTTATTATGTAATTTTTAGTGTCATTTGGGATTTGTCTTATTTTTATCAATAAAATGAGGCACTTAGAATTATAAGTTCTCCAATCTATTTTTCGCTAGGCCTACCTCGGGCACAATGAGGCTCCCAAATTAGGACGGGATTTATATTATTGCACTATGTGTTTAAATATTGCAATGCTTTCTTCTTATAATCCTCACTAACTTGCTACCTTTTTGTTTTTGTTTTATTCAACTCCCCAAAGGTTAGTTCGTACACTCTGGCATTATCATCCTACTTCACAAGATCCAAGGGCCCTCCACCTCCTCCTTCTCCGAGTCTTACCAGAAAAAAGAATAGAAGAAAAATGGAGGATTCGAACAACTCAACCAAAAGGGTAGAGGTTCCTCAGGGCATTCAGGTTTCTAAATAAAGTGCCACCAAGCTCAAACAGAAGATATTGAAATTTCAGGAAGAACTGGACCAAGTTCGAAACTTGGCGAACTTATCATTTTCCCTTACTGCCCTAGATGTCAACTTTCCCAATGCTAAAAAACCTACATCTCCACAAAACATCCCGAAACCACAAAATCAACCCACTCCACATCAACACTACAACACATGTCATTCTTCAAACAACACCCCGCTACTCATTCCTGAAACACTAAACTCCACAAATGATCATCCCCACAACGCCCCCGCCTATGTGGAAACCATACCATACTATGATCAACCTATTTCAAGCACACCAAAGTCTGATGGCAAAGACTCTTATCAGAAACCTGGCCGCAGAACTCAAGAAGTTGACTAGCCGAGTCTAGGGTGTTAAAGGAAACAAAGGTATCGAAAGATTGAATTTCGAGAACCTTTGTATTCAGCCAGATGTCTAACTACCTGAGGGGTTCAAACATCCCAAGTTAGATTTGTTCGATGGCATGAGGGATCCCAGATTTCATTTGAGGACCTAATGCGACAAGTTGGTCGGGGTAGGAAATGATGAGAAGATTTGTATGAAGCTCTTTATGAGAAATCTGAAAGGAGATGCTCTATCTTGGTACATTAGCCAAGACCCTAAGAAGTGGACGAATTGGGAAAGTATGGCGTCGGATTTCATGGACAGGTTTAGATTCAACACGGAGAATACACCAGATATATTCTATGTCCAGAACTTAAAGAAGAAACCCACAGATACATTCCGTGAGTATGTTACTCGCTGTAGATCAGAGGCTACTAAGGTCAGGCCAACTTTAGAAGAAGAAAAAATGAACAGCTTTTTCGTCCGGGCTCAAGACCCATAGTATTATGAGAGGTTTATGTTGATTGAAGGCCAAAAATTTTCCGACATCAACAAACTATGGGAGAGGATCGAGGAAGGCATTAAAAGTGGTGTGGTCACTAACTTTGAAGCATTGCAGGCCACTAGAAAGGCTCTACAATCTAGCGGTGCATCAAAGAAAAAGGATGTGAGTGGTGTGATGGTTGCACAGAGAACAAAATCCCCAATAAAATACCAAACCTACCCAATATCTACTCTCACATATAAACCTACCCTAAATTACCAAGCACCATCACCTTCTTACCAAGATCTACCGCCCACTTACCAATCATCTCTACCCCCTACATATCAACCTACCTCACTGAGATATTCCCAACCCGCACATTTCAACCAAGCCTACAACACTCAACCCTCTCATTATCAATCACCTCCCGCTCGTCAAAACTTTCCCAGATCTTGACCAAACTTCGACCGCAAGCCTCCCAAACAATATACCGCCTTTGCCGAACCGATCGACTAGCTGTATGAAGGAGTCAAAGCTACTGGTTACGTCACTCCTATCCCTGCTATTATTCCAGAAAACCCTTCCCAATGGATTAACCCGAATAAAACATGTGCATACCATTCCGACATGAAGGGGCACACTATTGACGAGTGCAGCTCGCTGAAGGATAAGATATAGGCTTTAATTGACAATAAGATTATCATGGCAAAGAAGCCTGCTCCTAATGTTCGCAACAACCCTCTACCTGACCACAAGGGTGAAGGCGTTCACATGATCGAGATAGAAGACGATTGGGACCCTAAAAGATTGATTGGATTGATTACTGAGGGTGACGAGCCAAAGAAACCGACAGTCACACTTAACCCGATTATTGTCCACATCTAGCCTTCTAGGGACGACGAAGTAAACATGTCTATCCCACTTGAGTTCGAAGCACCTTCTTCTGCAAAGGCGTCAGGATCAATTGAGGTCGAGTTTGGAACCCCGAAGGCACTTATGCCATTTGAAGTGGTTGTGTTACCTTACAAGACAAGAATACCCATTCCAGTAGCTATGTCAGCCACAACACCATTCCAATAAAGGCCATTCCTTGGGATCACAATGCTGAGGTGAGAAGGAAAGGAAAAATCGAATCCGGAGAATCAATTGTAGTACAGGGTACGACCAGAAACGGCAGGGGTTTATACTCCGAAGCATCTAGCTAAGTCTACTAAGCAAGCCTCTGGATGACAGACCAAACTCGGGTATAATCTGCTAGGATTTATGCCCTTCACTAGAGGGGGGTTGAATAGTAAGGCACGAGAATGTCGATAAATTTTGCGGAATTAAAATTGCAGGAGTAAAGTAGTGCAGTAATTTAAAGAGTAAGGAGAGGACACGCCGAATTTATACTGGTTCACCACAACGTGTGGTTAGTCCAGTCTCCCGAGAGACTCTCTCGAGTTTACACTAACTCCGTTAAGCTTGCGGGTGCCTAACAAACCGTTACACTTGCTCGTAGATGTACGCTCTACAAGACTTTAACTTGCTCGAGTATACCTCACCTCAAGACTTCACCATGCTCGAGGATACCGCACCACAAGACTGCACACACTAAGATTGAAGGTACTTAGCAAACCCAACGCTCAATGAGAAGGTATGGTCTTCTCAAGAACCTTTCTCTTTTACAACAACAACTCTCTAAGAAGAGTAGATAAAGAGATACAATATAGGCTCTATGAACAACACAAAGTTGTCTCTCAAGTGGCTCAACAAAAGCTCTAAATATGATGTAGAAATGTTATCAATATGTTCAAGAATAATGAGAGATATTGTTCATTTGAAATGAGTCCCAAAGACCTCTATTTATAGGTGGTAGAGGTTTTATGTCTGTTGCTTAATAGGCAATCAATAATGCTGATTTTATGCCAAGATAATCGATTATCTACTTTACATAATCGGTTATCTTCTCAACGTACATAAAACTGAACGTTGGAAGGCAACGGTCAGTGAATAATCGATTATTCTCTAGAGGATAATCGATTATTTACCTTCTCTGGAATTTCAAGTTTAAGCTGGAAAAAAACAGATAATAGATTATCCTCATAGTGATAATCGATTATGCAGCCATGGTGGAATTTCAAGTTTTGGCTGGAATCCCAACATAATCGATTATCAGCTTAAGGATAATCGATTATATGGTTGTTCTGTCCAGAATCGAAAACTTACTTCAAAAACCATTTTGGTTAAAATGAAAACGTTGAAAATCATTTTGTTTGAAGTATATGAAAATGTTTATGATATTTATGATTTGATAAAATGATTTTATGCATATTTATGATGACCTATGTTGATCCAAACTAACGACCTACGCCTTGGGTCTTCGGTCTTGAACTTTTGAGCTCGTCTTGGCTTTTCTGTGCAATCCCTTCATCAATATGCTTCTTGGCATTCAATCTTGATTGTTTGTCACATAATAACATTGTTTGACAGTTGACTTCATTGTTTGTCTTTCATCAAAACCTATACCTGGAAATCATGCTAATACAACCAAAGCACACATATCATGGATGGAATGATTTCCTACAATTTCCCCCTTTTTGATAATGACAAACAATAAGAGATATGCATATTGGATTCCCCCTAAGTTCATGCTATATCTCAACATACAAGTTATGCAAAACATTCCCCCTTAATTGAGTATTCCCCCTCAATTAAAGCATACTAGAAGGTGGAGACATTCCCCCTTATTAGACGCATATCGCCTAATTTCTTCCCCCTTTTGGCATTAGCATAAAGAGAGTATACACAGGCTACTTTCCCATTTTGACACTTCCCCCTTTTGGGAATACCAGCTGTTAGTGTCAAACATAAGATAGGAAATACAATGAGGAATATACATGATGACGATTTTCAAAAAAATTATACCAACATAAAATGATACCAAATGTTAGCATAAACATAACAACCATAATAACGGTTATTTTTAGCAAATCATATTACTTAACCATATATCAACTGTTAATTTTTGACAAACCAATAGTTGTATTAAAAACTTGAATCATTTATTTTTCAAGAATATACCGACTGTTATTCAAACCAAAAATAATATTCATCAAAACATGAATCAATCATTATTTTTAACAATAATAATTGATACCAATTGTTATTAAAAATAAAAGTTATCAAAACATGAATCAACAAACATAATTGATACCGATTGTTTAACAAAGACATATCAATCGTTAACACATATCAACTATTAAAAAATATGATAACTAACCGAAATTCCCCCTTGATGCAATAAGGTTTCGTGCTTGGTGCATCTACTACGATATTGTAGTCTTCAAGCACACCTGCAAACGTACCTAAAAATAGGTTTTAGGTACCCAAGTACTTTTGGGTCCTTGGGCGTTAGGCAAATAATAATCATGGCCAAAAGACGAGTCCCTATGTTTAGCAAAACATACAGGTGCTATGAGTCCTACCCGGTTGCAATAATGACATATTACGTTCGGGTTGTGCATGTGTCTCGGTTGAGCCAAAAGCGTTCTAGGTGATCTAAAGTCATTATTCCTAGAAGAGTTGAAATTCCTAGAGTCATTTCTAGGTGGTCTAAAATGATTCATTCTAGACTTATCAACAAAATTCCTAGAACTATTTCTAGGTGGTCTAAAATGATTAATTCTAGACTCATTTACAAAATTCCTAGAATTATTTCTAGGTTGTGCATCGCAATTTCTAACATGATTCTTATTCTATTTACGCCTTTTATTTTTCCTGGGCCTTTTCTTTTTAATTTCTTCAACTATTTTAGGATTGTCTACACTACGTTTTTCTAGTGTGTTCCTAAGTTCTATGTTTTCTAATTTCAAAGAATCACAAGATGAACAATTACAATTTTGATCAATTGAAGAATCTTCATGCATCTCCTTAATTTTATTTCTAAGATCAATATTGTCATTTTCCAGAAATTTATTTTTCTCTTCTAAAACTTTAATTTTAGCCTTGGCCTCTTTGGAGATTATTGAAGACTTTTTCAGTTCATCATATAATTCTTGAAAAGCTTCTTGTAATTCTTCAAAAGAGTAAGAGTTAGAAGTACTTACCTCTTCTTCCTCGTTGGCCATGAGGCATAGAGCGGCAGTTTCATCACCCGAGCTGTCTGAATCCCATGTCACGCGCCTTTGGTGTTGCTTCTTCTTCTTATCCTTGGGTTTTGGACGATGTGACTTGGTGTGGCCAAGTTTTCCACAATTATGGCATGAAGGACATGGTTCTTCCTTCTTCATTTCCTTTTTCATAAACTTATAAAACTTTTCAATTAAATCGTTGGAAATAGTATCATCATCGCTTTCCGAATCACTTACTTCTACTCTTTTAGAAGATGAGGCTTTGAAGGCAATACCTGGACTTTTCTCATCTCCAAATGAAGGTTTAAGAATTGTGCTTTTATAAGGTTTGAGGTTACCTCTTAGTCCATCAATTGTGACGTCCGTGATTCCTATCGACTCTTGGATGGCATTGTCTTTGGAACGCCATTCGGGAGTGAGACTCCGCATGATTTTTTGAACAAGATCTTTGTTCGAATATACTTTCCCAAGAGCATGGAGATCATTGATGATCATTGAGAATCGGTCAAACATATCATCGATGCTTTCAGGCTCCTTCATTCTAAAGAGTTCATATTCATGTGTTAGAAAATCAACTCTTGATTCTCGGACTTGAGGCGTACCTTCATAAGTGATCTCAAGCTTATCCCACATCTCCTTGGCGGTTGTGCGGCAAGAAATCTTCCGATAGTCATCCGTATTCACCGCACAATACAACATATTGATGGCCTTTGCATTATATTCAACCTTCTTGATGTCCTCGGCATTATATTCATCTTCCTCCTTTGGAACCGTGGTTTCCCCAACTTTCTTTGTCGGCATTTGTTCACCGTTCTTCATGATTTGCCACAAGCGAAAGTTATTTGATTGGATGAAAATTCTCATCCGCTCTTTCCAATATGTGTAATTTGTTCCGTCAAATAGTGGAGGCCTATTGGTGGAGTGTCCTTCGCTCATCATTCCTGCGTTCAACATTCTCAACAAATATATGGAATGTTCTCTCAACCGGTTAAGTCTTTTAGAGAGTTAGGCTCTGATATCAACTGTTAGGATTTATGCCCTTCACTAGAGGGGGGGTGAATAGTGAGGCACGAGAATGTCGATAAATTTTGCGGAATTAAAATTGCAGGAGTAAAGTAAGTGCAGTAATTAAAAGAGTAAGGAGAGGACACACCGATTTTATACTGGTTCACCACAACGTGTGGTTAGTCCAGTCTCCCGAGAGACTCTCTCGAGTTTACACTAGCTCTGTTAAGCTTGCGGGTGCCTAACAAACCGATACACTTGCTCGTAGATGTACGCTCTACAAGACTTTAACTTGCTCGAGGATACCTCACCTCAAGACTTCACCTTGCTCGTGGATACCGCACCACAAGACTTCACACACTAATATTGAAGATACTTAGCAAACCCAACGCTCAATGAGAAGGTATGGTCTTCTCAAGAACCTTTCTTTTTTACAACAAGAACTCTCTAAGAAGAGTAGATAAAGAGATACAATATATGCTCTATGAACAACAAAAAGTTGTCTCTCAAATGGCTCAACAAAAGCTCTAAATATGATGTAGAAATGTTATCAATATGTTCAAGAATAATGAGAGATATTGTTCATTTGAAATGAGTCCCAAAGACCTCTCTTTATGGGTGGTAGAGGTTGTATGTTCGTTGCTTAATAGGCAATCAATAATGCTGATTTCATGCCAAGATAATCGATTATCTACTTTACATAATCGATTATCTTCTCAACGTTCATAAAACTTAACGTTGGAAGGCAACGGTCAGTGAATAATCGATTATTCTCTAGAGGATAATCGATTATTTACCTTCTCTGGAATTTCCAGTTTAAGCAGGAAAAAAACAGATAATCGATTATCCTCATAGTGATAATCGATTATGCAGCCATGCTGGAATTTCCAGTTTTGGCTGGAATCCCAATATAATCAATTATCAGCTTAAGGATAATTGATTATCTGGCTGTTCTGTCCAGAATCGAAAACTTACTTCAAAAACCATTTTGGTTAAAATGAAAACGTTGATAATCATTTTGTTTGAAGTATATGAAAATGTTTATGATATTTATGATTTGATAAAATGATTTTATGCATATTTATCATGACCTATGTTGAGCCAAAAGACGAGATAACTTAAATGTTGCTCTTACATTGGTTCTACCTAACGACCTACGCCTTGGGTCTTCGGTCTTGAACTTTTAAGCTCGTCTTCGCTTTTCTGTGCAATCCCTTCATCAATATGCTTCTTGGCATTCAATCTTGATTGTTTGCCACATAATAACATTTTTTGACAGTTGACTTCATTGTTTGTCATTCATCAAAACCTATACCTGGAAATCATGCTAATACAACCAAAGCACGCATATCATGGATAGAATGATTTCCTACATAATCGCTGGAGGAAGATACAAGTCAAAGAGTATTCAGTCATCGATCAGTTAATTAAGACACCAGCCCAGATCTCTATCTTAGCCCTACAATAAAGCTCTAACGCACATAATATGCCGTATTGAAAGTGTTGAACGAGGCATATGTGCCCAGCAACATAACTAGAGGAGAAATTGCAAATGTGGTAGGACATGTGTTGGAGAGTCATAAAATCACTTTCCACGAAGATGAGCTGCCACTAGAAGGGCTAAGACACAATAAGGCGTTGCATATCATGGTGAAATGCGAAGATTATTTCATCACCAGAATTTTGGATGACGGAGGATCCAGCCTCAATATTTGTCCATTGGTGACTCTCAGAACATTGGGAAAGAGCATGCATGATATCAAGGATAGAGCCATCAATGTCAAATATTTCGACGGTTCCAAAAGGTCCACTATTGGGGAAATTAGTTTTGGTCTGCAAATAAGACCGACTTTATTCGACGTCGACTTTCAAGTAATAGACGTCCCAACTTCTTACAATTTGTTGTTAGGACGGCACTGGATTTTTGCTGCTAGATCCGTAACATCAACCTTGCACCAGGAAGTGAAATTTGAGTGGAATCACCAAGAGGTAATTATCCATGGCGAAAGTAGCTATCCAATATACAGTCGCCAGACCATCCCGGCAACAGGAGCAAGAAGGAAAATATGCGGAGAAAGCTACCACTATATTAAGCGGGTCAACACCGTGGAAAATGATAAATGGTGGGGCAACAAGATTGAAAGCATACTAAATTGGTGCCGATACGAGCCTGTCAAGGGACTCGGCAAAAACCTCCAGGGAATTGCAAAACCCATCAAGCTAAAGTAACATGGTACCACTTTTATATTGGGATATGAATACATTTGGGAGGAATTAAACCACTAGTCGCCACCATGGCACAATCCCTAGTGCCTATTGGAACATCTGATACCTCGCCTGGGGTAGACTTTCCAGCCATCTAATATCATCTATGGGTCAGAAGAAGAGAAAACATTAGCGGAAATGAGAAATTTGTTTCTGGAAGATGACAATATTGACTGTTGTGTTATTTTTGAGGAGGAGGGAGAGGAAGTCTCTTCTATGCAAGTTGTGAGCCGAGGAGCGCGCCTCAATAATTGGTCCATTAGAACCACCATAGCCCGGAAAACTTCGGGGTAGCAAGGCTGAACAAAGCACATGCATTACCTTTTACTTTTTCGCTAATTGATTTTCTTTCCGTATTTTCTTTAAATTCAAAAAGAGATCTGATGTTTGAAACAATTATGAAATTTATCAAAGCATTTCTGTTTCATATAAATCTCGCTCTTATTATTTTTCTATTTTTTACTTTATTTACACAGCATTACTATTACTTATCTTGATGAGCCGGTGATTTTACTTACAACGAGACAACGCAACAAACAATATCGATTCAAGAGAAGATGATATACCAGAAGAGATTGTTAAAAAGTTAAGGATTTTGAGAATAGAATAAGGCCAATTTGGACTAACTGAGATTGTCAACTTGGGGGATACAGAGAATGTCAAGAAAATGTGCATCATCGTTCATTTGTCACCGACAGAAAAGGAAGAGTACATGAAATTTCTAATGGAATATGAGGACATATTCGCCTAGTCGTATGATGATATGACTGGCCTTAGTACATCTATTATACCTCCCAAACTGCCAACAAATCCAACATGTTCGCCGGTAAAAGAGAAGCTCAGAAAGTTCAAACCTGACATGTGTTTGAAAATCAAAGAAGAAATTACCAAGCAAATCAAAGCCAAGGTTCTCAGGTAGTAGAGTATCCGATATTGTTAGCCAATGTTGTGCCAGTGCCGAAGAAGGATGGGAAGGTTAAAGTCTGTGTCGACTACCGGGATCTCAACCGGGCCAGTCCCAAAGACGACTTTCCCTTGCCAAACATACACATTCTAATTGACAACTGCGCCAAGCATGAGCTGCAGTCATTTGGTTATTGTTTTGCTGGATACCACCAGATACGGATAGACAAAGAAGATGCGTAGAAAACGTCATTCATTATGTCGTAGGAGATGTATTCCTACAAGGTGATGTCGTTTGGACTAAAGAATGCTGAGGCCACCTACATGAGGGACATGACTACAATTTTCCACGACATGATACACAAAGAGATTGAGGTATATATAGATGATGTCATCGTCAAATCCAAGAAAGCCACTAACCACATGGAAGATCTGAGGAAGTTCTTCAACAGACTGAGAAGGTATAATCTGAAATTGAATCCCACCAAATATGCATTCGGGGTTCCTTCCGGAAAACTGGTTGGGTTCATTGTGAGTCGCTAAGGAATAGAACTGGATCTGTCAAAGGTTAAGGCCATTCAAGTCTTTCCACCACTGAGGAACAAGAAAGATATGATGAGTTTCCTGGGAGACTCAACTATATTAGCCGGTTCATAGTTCAGCCCACTGTAATTTGTGAACCGACCTTTAAAATGTTGAAAAAGGACGCAACTAACAAATGGATTAATGATTGTTAGAAAGCCTTTGACAAAATCAAAGAATACCTTTCAATGCCCCCAGTCCTAGTTCCGCCCGATCCAGGTAGATCTCTATTACTCTACCTTGCAGTATTGGATGGGGCATTGGGTTGCGTTTTGGGACAACATGACGAAACGAGGAGAAAAGAGCATGCCATCAACTATCTGAACAAGAAGTTCACTCCATACGAGTCTCGGTATTCCCTGTTGGAATGCACCTGTTGTGCCCTGACTTGGGTAGCTTAGAAGTTGAGGCATTATTTTTGTGCCTATACCACTTATCTCATATCAAGGATGGATCCACTAAAATATATCTTTCAGAAGCCCATTCCCACGGGCAAGCTAGCCAAGTGGCAGATCCTGTTGAGCGAATTTGATATTGTCAACGTAACTCAGAAGTCGATCAAAGGACAAGCATTGACAGATCCTCTCACCAAGAATCCTGTAGACGGAGAATGCAAGCATCTAAAGGCGTATTTTCCTAATGAAGAGGTATCTTTCATAGGATAAGACATTGCAAAATCCAATGGTGGTTGGAGAATGTTTTTGACATAGCAACAAATTTCAAAGGAGTTGGCGTAGGAGCAGTCCTAGTATCAGAAACCAGCCAGCATTATCCGGTATCTACCAAGCTTAGATTCCCTTGCACCAACAACATGGCCGAAGGGCTCAAGCTGGCCATTGATATGAACATTCAAGAGTTACTAGTGATCGGGGACTCAAATTTGCTCATAGTTCAAGTTCGAGAAGAATGGGCAACCAAGAACTCCAAAATACTCCCTTACCTGCAACATGTGCAGGAGTTGAGGAAGAGATTCACAAAGACAGAATTTCAGCATGTCCCCAGAGTTCAGAATGAGTTTGTCGATGCATTGGCTACCCTATCATCCATGATTCAACATCTAGACAAGAACTTCATGGATCCTATTTCGGTAAAGATTCATGACCAACCATCTTATTGCACTCACGTCAAGGAAAAGGCAGACAAAAACCATGGTTCTATGACATCAAGGAATATTTGACAATAGGAGAATATCCAGAACTCGCAAGTGCTACCCAGAATCGCACACTTCAGAGGTTATCTAACAACTTCTTTCACATCGGAGGAATACTGTACAGGACGACCCTCGATTTAGGATTACTAAGGTGTGTCGAAGCAAAGGAAGCATCCAGGTCATTAGAAGAAGTTCATGCAGGGACCTGCGGTCCACATATGAATGGTTTTGTCTTAGCCAAGAAAATACTCCAAGCAGGTTATTTTTGGATGACTATAGAAACATACTTCATCCAGTATGTCCGAAAATGCCATTGCTGTCAGATACATGCAGGCATGATAAAGGTGCCTCCTAACAAGCTTACTGCAACAAGCTCGCCATAGTCGTTCAAAACTTGGGGAATGGATGTTATTGGACCTATTGAGTATGCCGCATCAAACGTGCATATGTTCATTCTAGGGGAAATTGATTATTTCACCAAATGGGTTGAAACAGTATCGTACTGGGCAGTGACTAAGAAATTTGTGGTAGATTTTGTCTGCTATCGTATTGTTTGTCGATTCGGAATGTCCAAATCAATCATTACTAACAATGGTTCCAATCTCAACAGTGACTTGATAGCAATGCGTAAAACATTTAAGATTAAACAGAAGGACTATACAACTTAAAGACCTCAGATGAATGGAGTTGTAGAAGTGGCCAATAAGAATATCAAGAAGATACTAAGGAAAATGATAGAAAGGCATGAGTAGGGGCACGAGAAGCTAGAATTCGGTCTATTGGGATACCTTTCCACAGTTCGCACATCATTAGGGGCAACCCCGTATATGCTAGTTTATTGTAGAGAAGAGGTCACTCCCCCCGAGGTGGAGATTCCCTCTTTGAGGATCATACAGGAAGCAAAACTGGACGATGCAGAATTGGTATAAAGACGCTACGCGCAACTAGCTCTAATAGATGGGAAGAGAATGAATACAGTTTGCCACGGTCAATTGTATCATAACAGAATGTCCAGAGCGTTCAACATAAGAGTCAAGTCGAGAAAGTTTACACCGGGGCAGATGGTGTTGAAAAATATATTCCTGCATGAAGATGAAACCAAAGGGAAATTCTCTCCCAACTGGCAAGGTCCGTACATGGTTCATCGGGTTCTAGCCGGAGGAGCCCTCATACTCGCAGAAATAGGCGGAGAAGTTAGCCCGAAGCCAATCAATTTAGACGTAGTCAAACGATACTATGTGTAACTACCTATGATTCACTTTCTGATGTATTTTGAACTACACCTGACCTGATTCCCGTTTAAGCGGGGACGCGTAGGCAGCCCTTTGGGTTCGGTGTTAATTTAATAAAAGTTTTATCCCCCCCCCCCCGCCATTGGAAACTGGGGTAGAATATTGAGGAGGACCCTCAAATTCGGAAGTTGATTTTCAGCCGTTCATCGCACAAAGCCGTCAGAAGCACCAGCCCACTAAACTGGGGGAACCCTCAAAATTCTGGAGCGAGAGAGGTTGCAATGTAACCACGTTGTAGTTGTATGTTATTCTGAAAGAAACTATTTTTAACAATGGATTTACATTACATTTTTCTACTAAACCATGCATGAATAATATCGAAATCGCTTTGTTAGTGAAACTACCCCAATAAAACATAATGTCGAGCAGGATGAGCAATGTCCACGAGAAGATGAACTAACCTTCCTCCCTTTTTACAAACTCACGATTTTTCTTTAGATGCAAGCACCCAAGATGTAAGTCATCAGATAAGATTACACACTCATACTTTTTCAGGAATACAACTCTCAAAATCATCACCTATTTACAATTGCTATCCGTATGCACATCTCTAGTGCCACAATACATAAACAGTTATTAGCTTCCCTATATCAGCTAAGATATTTCATTACTATTCGTCTTTACTTTCTGCATTGCAAAAGGCTACTTTTCTGCCTTACGAGGTTAAACTAT
This sequence comes from Nicotiana benthamiana, assembly GCA_034376525.1. NCBI lineage: Eukaryota > Viridiplantae > Streptophyta > Magnoliopsida > Solanales > Solanaceae > Nicotiana > Nicotiana benthamiana. Next base: position 17,353,522 of record CM067341.1, on the reverse strand, counting down.
ACATCCATTTGCATATCTCACATTGTATAAGGCTACTTTTCTGCCTTCCGGGGTTAAGCTCTACCTCATTCTGCATTTTTCATTGCATAAGGCTACCTCTCTGCCTTCCGAGGTTAAGCTCTACCTCCATCTGCATTTCTCGCATTGCATGAGGCTACTTTTCTGCCTTCTGAGTTAAGCTCTACCTCTATCTGCATTTCTATATTGCATAAGGCTACTTTTCCGCCTTTCGAGGTTAAGCTCTACCTCTATATGCATCTTATGCATTGCATAAGGCTACTTTTCTTCCTTTTGAGGTTAAGCTCTACCTCTATCTGCATCTTCTGCATTGCATAAGGCTACTTTTCTGCCTTCTGAGGTTAAGCTCTACCTCCATCTGTATTTCTGCATTACATAAGGCTACTTTTCTTTCTTCCGGGGTTAAGCTCTGCCTCCATCTGCATCTTCTACGTTGCATAAGGCTACCATTTTGCCTTTCGAATTTAAACTCTACCTCCATCTGCATTTCTGCATTGCATAAGGCTACATTTCTGCCTTCCGAGGTGAAGATCTACCACTATCTGCATTTCTCGCATTACATATGGCTACATTTCTACCTTCTGAGGTTAAGCTCTACCTACATCTTTATTTATGTATTGCATAAGGCTACCTTTCTACATTCCTAGTTTAAGCTCTACCTCTATCAGCATTTTTGCATTGCATAAGGCTACTTTTCTGCCTTCCAAGGTTAAGATCTACCTCAATCTGTATTATGTCGCATAAGGCTGCCTTTATGCCTTCCGAGGTTAAGCTCTACCTCCATCTGCATATCTGCATTGCATAAGGCTACCTTTCTGCCTTCCGAGGTTAAGCTCTCCCTCCATCTGCATTTTTGCATTGCATAAGGCTACTTTTCTGCCTTTCGAGGTTAAGATCTACCTCCATCTACGTCTTGTGCGTTGCATAAGGCTATTTTTTTGGCTTCCAAGGTAAAGCTCTATCTCCGTCTATATTTCTCGCATCGCATAAGGCTACCTTTCTGCCTTCCGAGGTTAAGCTCTACCTCCGTCTGCATTTCTCGCATTGCATAAGGCTACCTTTCTGCTTTCCGAGACTAAGGATTGTCTCCATCTGCATGTTCTACATTGCATAAGGCTTCCTTTCTGCCTTCTGAGATTAAGCACTATCTCCATCTGTATGTTCTACAATGCATAAGGCTACTTTTGTGCCTTCCGAGGTTAAGCTCTACCTCCATCTGCATTTTTTTCATTGCATAAGGCTACTTTACTACCTTTTGAGGTTAAGCTGTACCTCTGTCTGATTTCTCACATTGTATAAGGCTACCTTTCTGCCTTCTGAGACTATGCATTTTCTCCATCCTACACGGCTGAAATATCGCCACCTTATTTTACATGTTTGAAATATCATGTTACAACGCATATCCACACACGTTAGTTTATGCCATATGTTAGTTAATAAAAATCTAAAAATGAATTATCCTTGAGATGATAAGAAGTTAATCCTATTGATCCTAAGTGATACAAGGGTGTATAAGGGTGATTAACAAGTATTAGAAGTTAAACGAATCAAGTATGTTGTAACTTGTATTTTCGGGTAAACATATAGGTTCTTAATACATTCAAGAGGTCATTTTTTAAGATAGTTGTATCATATAATATGTGTTTCATAGTCTTGAATTCAAACGAGTTATGAAACAAAAGTTGACAAAAGTTATCGCAACTTAGGTTAATGGTTTTACTTTAACTTTAGGTCAAATGTCATTAAGCTTTTCTCCCAAAATACTTTGTAATATGAGGTGATCTACCCAGAAAATTTAAGATCTACGAGTCTAGTTTCCAACTCATTAAACCGTCTATCAATGTGACATTGGAGTAGAGAGATATAGGCATTTTTGTGAGACTGTGCAAGCTTCTAGGTAACAAGTAGGTGCATAACCTACTTAGTTAAATGATAGCCCAAAATAAAGAAACTTCGGGTTGGATATTAATCCCATTTAAAGGGTTATCTCCTGAAATATAACCATAAATATATCTCACAAATAATCAAACCTAAACCCCTGCAAACCTCCACCCAAAAATCCCACACAAACCCTAACCGATTTTCCCTCTCTTTCAAGTTCTAATTGAGGGTAAAATCAAGAGTTTGAACAGCCAAGGGAAGGGATGAGTTATCCAACGAGTAAGGTAATTTTACTGAACTATTTCATACATTTTTCTGCTGAGAACTCATGGTAATTCGTTCTATACATGTAAGAACTCACGGGACGGTGATCGGAAGTTGTGAGTTCGAGTTATTCACTTGTAGCGGATTGTTTTGTTGACTGTTTCGTATTGATGTTGGTCTGCGTGTATTACTAATGTTTTATGGAGTTTTCAAGGAGGAAGGGTGTGGAGAAACACCATATAGATGTAGGGTTATGGGCTGATAGTTCTTCGTAACATTTCCGGGTCGTTTGACATGACTACGGTAGCCGTCGTATGTATAAAGTGGTTAGGTTCTGCGTGGACTAATTTTGGAGGCTTAATATGATTTTTATTGATGTTTTTTTGGATGTTTGGTGATTGTTTAGAATTGTGTGAATTCATATATATAGTGGAGTTTCTGTCCTTTCATCGTAAAATAGGTTGTTGTCGATACATAATAGTCATGACACTTAAATGATGACGATAGTATCGTTTCTCTTATTATAGAATAAGGAGTTGTGACAATTGCATGGCTTGAGATTGGGGAAGTATATACAAGGTATGTGAGGCTATCCTTTTCCTTCTTTTCGACGACTCTAAATGTACATAATGTAATGAATGAGCTTCCAAAGATACTGTACTCTTAAAAGCTAGCAGTACTTACATTGTTTCCCCTCTTATGGAATGATTGATGTGATATTGCTTCTCTTATTCTTATGTTATCAATGCTGGTGGTACTTCTTGATTCTTATAAGGTTCATAGTAAAGAGTTAGTCATAATAACGTGTAAAGAGGATACCGATCTTACATCACTACGAAAGGTCTAGAACATGCTTCCATGATTCGAGCATGAATTATATATATGTATCTATTTTACTCTACCGAGTCGCGCTATAGCCGGCGGGGTACGGCACCTGTTGTGCAATCACTGATCAGTTGGGTTTTACCGAGCTCCGCGTGGTCGGGTACGAAACTACCGAGCCATATGATGGACGGGTATGTCTTTTTTACCGAGCCTATTACGGTCGGCTACGATATGACGATGATTATGCCCACAGAGGCGTATGTTTTAAAAGTTTATGTATTTATACATATAAATCTTGCATTTCATGTAAGTAACCCTCAGAGGTACTCAGATGTTACAGGTTGTATATTCTCTATCCTTGCTGACATTACTGTTTGTATCAATGGTTCCCTACCTTACATACTTAGTACTTTATTCGTACTAACGTTCTTTTGTTTGTGGACGCTGCATGTCGTGCTGCAGGTTCTGATAGACAGGCTGATCGACAGGCAGGTTAAGCTTCCCCACCACAGTAGGCTGTCCAGTTCCGGTGATTACAGAGATCCCTTCTCCGGACTTGCCGTGGTCTTGGTATGCATTTTTGTTATAGATATTATGGGTATGTCGGGGCCCTGTTCTTGCTATGTTGCAGCACTTATGTTCCTTTAGAGGCTCATAGACAGGAGTCGACTCATGTATAGTTTGGTATGCCTTGTCAGCTGGTTTTTGTTGTATAGTCTTTCATGGTAGCGTGGTAGATCGTACCTTATATACAGTTGCCTGATTGTCTGGTCACCCCATGTTATGTATGTTTATGCTATCATCTCTTATGGTTGGTTGTCCGTGATCCATGGATACCATTTATATTGATCTCGTTGACCCTAAAAGATAATAAAGAAGGTTAGGTAAAATATACGTTGGTGCGTAGCAAGTATGGCCGGGTGCTTGTCATGGCCCTCCAGTTTGGGTCGTGACAAACTTGGTATCAGATCCGATCTCTCCTAGGGATAGTCTATGAGCCGTGTCTAGTAGAGTATTGATTATGGATGTGTAGCATGCCACATTTATAATCAAGAGGCTATAGGACATCTAGGATTGTTACCTTCTTCCTGAATCTAGATCGTGCATAGAGTTGAGTCGTAAGTGTTCGTCTCTAATATTCACATTGTTTCTTTCAGTGATACCTTTGACTAGGAAGCAAAAATTTAGTAGACGGCTTGATACAGTTGTCGTAGAGGGTACCAGCCAGGTGCCCCAAGCCTGAGTAGGCCAAACTAAGGCTCGGAGTGAGATATCGTCTCATACCTCATCTACTCCGTCTCCTCCAAAGGATATTAAGAGGAACCCTGCACCTCCAGTTCCTCCGTCTGGCACCACAGACCAGGATATGCGGAGTGCTTTGCAGTTATTGACTAGCTTGGTAGCTGCTTAGGCTTAGAGGTAGAATACATGTGTTGCTGATAAACCAGTTAGTACGACAGTTCGTGATTTTATTAATTTAGACCCTCCCGTGTTTACCGGATCAGACCCCAAGTAGGGCCCGCAGACTTTTATTGACCAAGTTTATTGTACACTACAGGTCATGTGTGTTAGTGATATAGAGGTAGTATAGTTGGCTTCTTGTCAGTTACGGGATTTAGCGGTTCTTTGGTATAATAGTTGGGAGAGATCTATAGGTCCGAACTCTCCTCCAGCTGTGTGGAAGGATTTTTCCTGAGGCCTTTCTTCGTCAATACTTGCCAATTGAGATACGACGAGATAGAGCTGATAAGTTCTTGAACCTTAGACAAGGTAATATGAGTGTGCGAGAGTATAGTATGCAGTTTGATTCTTTAGCAAGGAATGCTCCCCATATGGTGGTCGAGATGAGTGATAGGGTGCATTTGTTCGTGAACGGGTTGAGACCACATCTGATAAATGAGTGTATGATAGCCTCCTTGGTGGAAGGCATGGATATTTCCCGTATTCAGGCTTATGCCCAGACCATAAAGGACCGTAAGTGCCAACAGAGGGAAGCTAGGGAGCAGGATAGGGGCCAAAATAAGAGGGCAAGATTTGCACGGTATTTTGATGACTTCAGAGGCAATGTCAGGCCCTAGTCTTTGATGAGTTTGGTGCCATCTGTAGCTAGTACTCCTCCACAATTTCAGAGGCCTCGATATGATTGATTTACCTATTCTGGTTTAGGTCACAGTTCGCGGATGTCACACCTTCTTTTTTACACGGATACCCTAAAGGATAACACATATAAGGGAGTTATTCCAATTAAAGTGATATTATTCAAAATGAGATTATTTGTTTAATTAGAGTCGCCAGTTGGAATAGGTTTGGATTTTGCTGTCCCAAGTAACCGGTTTATTTTGAATCTCAAATCGAAGAAAAATTTCGAGTGCCCAGTTGGAGTCTGCGAACCAGAAATTCTAAGTAATGAATTCTGTTGACCCGGAAAGGTGTTAGGCACCCTCGAATCTCGTGGTTCTAGCACAGTTGCTTAAACTATTATAAATGACTAAAATTCTAATATTTGTACATGTTCATCCAACGGTGCAATTTAAAATTACTTTATACAACTTTTAATATTTTTAAGGAAGTTTCCAATGTTGTTGAAACACATCGCGGACCACGTCACATAAATGTGCACGTAGTTTTTGACATATTTCAACTTCATTGAGATTTGAATTTGGTTCACATAAATGTGCAACAACTAACGCATTATTATCTTTGCGGGAACACCGTGAAATTCGCTAAAAGGCGTTTCCCGAATATCTAAATATTTTAATATAAACATTTCACGAGGGCCACATGATTTATTGATTCTGTTTGGTGCAACATACCTCATTTTTATTTTTAAAAGGTCATTCCTAAAGCGAGCTACTATTTTTCTACACTTTTGTCTCTAAAGCTTTGATCAATTATTAAGAGATCCAAGTCTCCAATTCGAAACCAGATCTTGAGTATTGTTCAAACTAATCACTGGGCCTATAAATCAGCCCAATGGGGATGAATTTCAACCAAATCCATTAACAAATTGCACCTATTATGCACGAGTGGATCGCACTACTAACTGATAAATTGTTCCAGATTTTTAAAGAAAGGAAAAACATTGAATCAAATTAACATCCCATAAATTGCTGCAAATTCATAGGAAAATCAAAGACCAGTATTGAACAAATTAACATGGCTACCAGCTATACATGAAATATTGAACTTGAAAGAAGTCTATACTAACACATTAAAACACTGTTTTCACAATTTCAAGACTCAAATGCTGAAATGAAACTGAGGTTCATATATTGGCTCCATTGCTACTGTAAAAAACTAATTTTGAAATTTATAATGCCATAACTTTGAACTAACCAAACTAACCTAATAAATTTCTACTACTAAAACAACTAGACAACTACTCAATAAGAGGTAAAACAGTCCAAATTTACTAACCCTAAATACTAGTGGGCTGAAAGTCACAATTAGCACAAACGAGAGTCTATTTAGTCCATATGAATAGTCCTATTACCAAAATTGATGGTAGGCACTACTACTACTCAATTCTCATATTAATTACAAGTATGAATGGAAATCAACACATAAATAAACAGGAGTAGATCAATTAGTCATCCAGCAGAGTAAATGAAGTTGTTGATCTGATCCTTTACATATTTAAAGTCGAGGAATACTTGGTAACTAAAATACAAAGGGGAGTAAGGAGTCACCAGCAGTTTTTAGAGATCAGCAGCCAAATTAATAAGCAACACAGTAGTAATCACCAAATCCAAACAGAATAGGCCACAAACAGCTTTTAAAATGACCTCAAATCACTTGAAAATACAACCAAGAGCTCCAGAAATAACCAAGCCTAAGTTATTTGGTGTAAAAACCCCAGAAACAAGATCAAATTAACCTTGAACCTAGCTGGACCTCCAATGGCACAGTATCTTTGTTGAATTTCTGCTAATTTTAGAAACCTAATTGCCCAGGTTTTTTAAGGAACAGCACTCAAACATTCAAAATAGACTAACATTGTTGATTTTTTGCCTTAAATTAGATCATAGTTGCACGATTGTTTTTTAATTATTGCTAGAAATTTCAGAGATTTTTTAGGCTCCAAAATATCTGGAATTAGTAGAATATTTTTCATAATGTGTAACCCCTTTCTTTTGAATGAATTGGGTGCCTTTTATAGCCAAAGGCTAGGGAAAACCTTTTATCCTATTTTAACTACTAGTCCTTCTTTTATTTTTCAGATTTTGCCTACTTGGTCCTTCATTTTTTGACTTGTTTCCCAAGTTACTTTACTGAACTTACTGATTTTTAGAATAAAATCCCCTTCTAGAAGGGTCTAAAGGATTCTAGTCTTGTTTCTTATTAGTAGGATACCTATACTACCTTCATTTTAATCTTAATATTACCAGAACCAACTAAAACCCTATATTACCCCCTTAGTACCTTGAAATTACCAGTTTACTAAGTTACGTCTTAAACTATTATCTAGCTAACAGCTATAACCAATACCCTAATAAAATTTGAACCATTAATTAGAAAATTGAATAGAAAATGTAAGGCTAATGACTCATTAACTAATCACTGCTACAAGCTAATATGGATTCAAGTAACAAAAAAAGCTAAAATTAAGACACTCAGAAGAACCATGCACAACTACTATTATTGAAAGACTAATGTTAATCAAATCATCAACTAAAAACTGGCAAGTCACAAAATCAAGACTGTAACTAATCTGAAAAAACCTAAAACTAATGCGACAGAATTACCAAATGAAATATGTACAAACGGGAATAGAGATTGATTTTAATTAGACTAACTAATGTAAAGTTATAATAGTGAGGGGTAACTAAAAAACAAGACCAATCTGAATGGAGTTAATCAAAATTTCCAATTAAACAAATAACTAACACAAGGCAAATTACCAACAAAGAAATAGAAAAATAAAAATAAAATGCAATAAGTAACAAAACAAAGGGGGAGCTTACTGATTGAGTCTTCAATTAATCTTTCTATCTTAATTTGAATCCCCAAATGGAGTTATATATTTGTTTTTTCCAAAACAAACATGCAACTCCATTTCAGAATTCAAGCGGCTTCGAAAAATTCCATCTCAGAATTAGGTCTAATCTCATATTTGAAATTCGACGAGTTTGGGGGTTATTCGAATAGAGTTGGACTTGTTTTGGGTAGAGGAGGGAAATGGGATGGTGGGGTGTTAATTTGGATGCCATTGGAGCCGGCGTCGTGGACGGCGGAGCAGCCGCTCATTTTGAAGGATATTCTACGAGTTTGACGGGGATTTGAAGGGTGATTTTAGGGGGGTTGGTAAGAGGAGAAGACAGGGAACCTGGGGTGTAAATTTGGATCGATTTGGGGTTAATCCGCTGACGGCGGCGATTTCCGGCCGGCGGCGGGTGGTGGTGATACGGCTGAGGCAGGGGGTGTTACACCGGCGCAATGAGGGTATTTTGGAACATGGTACAAGGTCTAATGGTAGGGGTGGATCGACAATTATATAGGTTAAAAATCCTTGCATCTTAACCGTTTGATCAAGATTGATCAATGACTCAGATGCTTTGATGCAAAACGACGTCGTTTCATTCTGGGCTTTTTAGACAGGGTAAGGTAATGGGTTTGGGTTAATTTTAGTAGGTTTGGTAATTTTTGGTCCAGATTTGTTGCAAGAATTATCCCAAAATTGATCGATCAACAAAGCCAATATATATCCAATCAATTATTCTCTTTTTGTGCATTTTGTTTTATTTTTTCAGATTTTATAATAACAAAAGTACAAATAGCCAAAAACATATTTTAACATGAAGTAGACTAAATAAACTCCTAAACTCTAAATTTCAAAGAAAATTAACCAATTTTAGTTGTTTTTTTCTTATTTTCAATATTAACTAATTAGTAACCTGAAAATGTAAAAATCAAATCCTAAATGCAAACATTTTATTTTATATTTTTTTTATAAATTATATTAATTAAAATGTGCATTATGCAATTAAACATGAAATTATGCAATTAATTCCTAAAATTCAAATAATAAAAGAAAAAATGCAAATAAACATAAAATCACTCAAATAATTCCTAAAAATAAAATAATAAAGGAAAAAATGTAAATAAATACAAAATCACGCAAATAAGTCCTAAAACTTTAAATAGTAAAAGAAAAATACTAATTTAATGAATTTTATAGGAACATTTCGAGCGAGGAAATAATCACGTGCTCACAGTGGGCATCAGGCTCGCAACATCACAGGGATACTAGTAAGATGAGACCCACTACACCACATTGTGATCAGTGCAGCAAGGCCCACTTTGGACTGTGCCGTCGAGGTTCTGATTCATGTTATTCTTGCGGACATCCTGGCCATATGATGCGGGATTATCCTAATAGGGGAGGTGATGGTATGGCTCAGCCGACTAGATCTGTGTCTGGTTTTTCCTTATCAATTCGACCTCCAGCACAGGGTTTTCAGCTCAACAGGTCGTGGTAGAGGTAGAGGTGCAGTATTGAGTTCAAGTGGTGGTCAAAATTGAACCTATGCGCTAGTAGGTCGACAGGATCTCGAGTCTTCTCTAGATGTTGTTACAGGTATACTGTCCGTGTTTTCTTATGATGTATATGCGCTGATTGATCCAGGATCTAAATTATCATATGTTACACCATTTGTGGCTAATAAGTTTGGCATTGAACCTAAATTAATAAGTAAACCCCTTGTGGTATCTACTCTGATAGGAGATTTTGTGATTTCTAGAAGGGTATATATAGGTTGCACTGTGATGATTCGTATTCCTAAAACCTCGGCAAATTTATTTGTGTTAGAAATGGTTGATTTTGATCTAATAATGGGAACGAACTGGTTGGACTCATGCTATGAAATGTTGACTGTCGTAGGAAGATGGTTAGGTTTCATTTTCCTGGTGAACCTGTCATTGAATGGACGGGGAATATTGCTACGCCGAAAGGTAGGTTTATTTCCTTTCTTAAGGTAAGGAAAATGATCTCAAAAGGTTACATTTATAATCTCGTGAGCGTTAGGGATGCGTAGGCGAAGCCGCCTACTCTACGATTAATCCCCGTGGTAAATTAATTTCCAGATGTTTTCCCAGATGAACTCCCAAGCCTTCCTCCTGAAAGGGAGATTGAGTTTAGCATTTCTGTGTTGCCTGGCACTCAACCTATCTCTATCCATCCATACATAATGGCCCCGGCAGAGGTGCAAGAGTTGAAGGAGCAATTGAAGGACTTGTTGGATATGGTCTTAATTAAGCCTAGCACTTCACCTAGGGGTGTGCCATTTCTATTCGTGCGGAAGAAAGACGGGTCGTTACGGATGTGTATCGACTATCGATACTTGAATAAGTTTACTATAAAAACAAGTATCCACTTCCAAGAATTAATGACTTGTTTGATAAACTCTAGGGTGCCAAGTATTTCTCCAAGATTGACTTACGTTCAGGGTATCATCAGGTGAGGGTTAAGGAGAAGGATATTCCAAAGACGGACTTTCGGACAAGATATGGGCACTTTGAGTTCTTAGTGATGTCGTTCGGGCTAACAAATGCCCCAACAGCTTTTATGAATCTCATGAATACAGTATTCAGGCCCTATCTTGATATGTTCGTGATTGTATTCATTGATGACATTCTGGTGTATTCTACTTCGGAGGCAGAACATGCGAGCCACTTGCAGATAGTATTACAGACGCTTTAGGATCGTAAGCTATATGCTAAGTTCTCCAATTGTGAATTTTGGTTGAACGTAGTAGCATTCCTTGGCCATGTGATATCTGACGAGGGTATTAGTGTCGACACTCAGAAGATTGATGCAGTAAAGATTTGGCCGAGACATACAACACCATCAGAAGTCCGCAGCTTCCTATGGCTAGCAGGATATTATAGGCGATTTGCAGAAGGGTTTTCCTCCATATCAACACCATTGACTAAGTTAACACAAAAAGCTACAAAGTTCCAGTGGTCTGATACTTGTGAGCGTAGTTTTCAGGAACTAAAGAATCAATTGACATCCCCACCAGTGCTCACTCTCCCTAAAGAAACAGAGGGATATGTGGTATATTTTGATGCCTCAAGTATAGGTTTGGGGTGCGTATTGATTCAACGTGGAAAGGTGATTGCTTATGCATCAAGACAATTGAAGAAGCATGAAAAGAATTACCCGACCCATGATTTTTAATTGGTTGCAATAATATGCTTTGAAGATATGGCGGCACTACTTACACGGCGTCCATGTTGACATCTACGCAGATCACAAGAGTTTACAATACATATTCAAGCAGAAAGAGATGAATTTGAGGCAGTGTAGGTGGCTTGAATTAATGAAATACTACGACGTCGATATATTATATCATCCCGGTAAAGCCAATGTTGTGGCGGACGCTCTCAGCCGTAAGTCAATAGGAAGATTAGTACACATTGAGGCAGGTAGATGGGGGTTGATTAAAGAGCTTCATCAGCTAGCCAATATGAGAATTAGATTATTAGACTCTGATGACGGAGGAGTTACTGCATATAATACATCCGAATCATCTTTGGTAGCCGAGGTAAAAGCACGGCAATATGAAGATCCTATCTTAGTATGATTGATAGAGAGCATTCAGAGTGTAAAATATGTTAGAATATACGCTTAACACTAGAGGGGGGTGAATAGCGTTATAATAAAAAAATAGCATAAACTTGCGGAAGATAAAAATTGCAGGAATGAAATAAGTGCGATAAGTAAATAATAAGGAATGAACGCACCGATGTTATCCTGGTTCACCACAACCCATGGCTAGTCCAGTCCCCGAGAGACTCTCTCGAGATTTCCACTAACTTCGTTAAGCTTACGGGTGCTTAACAAACCGTTACAAACTGAGAACTTGAGTCACACAAGCCTCAACAACCTTTGCTCGAATATACCACACTTCAAGACTTCAACCAAAGGAATCACAACGTTCCTTCTTACAATACAAGGGATTAACACTTCCCTTCAAGTGTATAAAAACACTTTGCACTCAAAACAAGACTCTCCTCAAGAGTAGATATGAGTAAAATAAATACGCTCAAGAACGCAACAACTTTCGTCAAGAATTTGGCTCTCAAAAACTTATATAATGAATAGAAAATGATGAATAAGAGAGTATGCAAGCTTTAGCAATAATATGATCAGTTGTTGTGTTTGGAAGACTAATTTGAAGATGTATTTATAGTGTCAAAAACATGCATAACCGTTGCCTAATTGCCAATTAAGAATTGCTGATTTTGTGCTACGACAATCGATTGTCTAATTGGCACAATCGATTGTTTTCCAATCGTTCCAAAAATCATTCCCAGATTTTACGCAGCATAATCGATTATCTAAGACGTATAATCGATTACTGGCAACGTTCAAAAAATCATTTCCTGATTTTACTTAAAACAATCGATTATCAGAAATATACAAACGATTACTTGGCAACGTTCAAAAAATCTTTTTTCAGATTTTACTTAAAATAATCGAATATTAAAATCCTATAATCGATTATCTGACGGAGTTTGAAAATATTTTGGAAATGGTCATTTACATAATCGATTATGTTATATGTATAATCGATTATATTATAGTCTTGAAAAAATCGAATAGACACTGCCTCAACACAATCGATTGTCATAAGGTGCACAATCGATTATTTTGTAGCTTTGAAAAATCTGATGGACACTGCCTCAACACAATCGATTATCATAAGGTACACAATCGATTATTTTGTAGCTTTGAAAAATCTGATGGACACTGCCTCAACACAATCGATTATCATAAGGTACACAATCGATTGTCTTGCAGCTGCCTTAACATAATCGATTATCATAAGTACATAATCGATTATCTTTGTCCAGATTTTAGAGGCATGTTTAAAAATCATTTTGCTAAAATAAATATGCATGATTTAAAATCATTTTGCTCTAAATTAAATATGCATGATTTGATAAAAATGTTTTTACGAGAGAAGCCAAGTCTTGAGTTAAATTGTCGGATCAAGATCACAATTAAAGAGCGACTCATGTATAACTTTGTTTAATCTTGATCTTTGTTTGTCTTGTGCTTGAACTTCGTTACGTGACATTTGCGCGCTTCTGCTTGGACCTCGTCATATGTCAATTGCGCATCGTTTGTCATTTATCAAAACCTACAAATATGAACACACATTTAGTTTAGTGCCTTGAGAACGTGTTTCAACAATTTCCCCCTTTTGATAATGGCAAACCTTAATCGGGATATGCATATTAGGTAATTCATAATGACGATCCAAGACAAGTATATATATATGCAATTAGTTCCCCCTCAACATATGAATTCCCCCTCAATTTGTGCTAATAAGTATTAAGTGCATAGCCTTTATTCTTCCCCCTTTTGACATTAGCAAAAAAATTGGTAAATAACTTGTTTATTGATTAATCAAAAATATCAACTTCATAAAAGGGACAATAAAGCAAATAATGTCAACATAATCGATTATTGATACTTGATAATCGATTATATTCTAAAGAGAAATCGATTATTCTAAAGAGGAATCGATTATTCTGCACCAGTCTTTATAATTCCCCCTGCTTTTAGGGTGATATCTGCAAAAATACGTTAGACGCCTCCGACACTCAAGTTAGTAATCATGTGAAAGGGAAAATGCAATGCATGACTTAGATGAATGTGGAGTCAAGAATCCCGAGTTCACTACGAATTCGGAAGAAGGACTCTTTCTCTAAAGGTTTTGTAAAGATGTCGGCCAATTGATCTTTGGTTTCAACAAATTCAATTTCGACATCACCTTTGAGAATGTGATCTCTTATAAAATGATGCCTAATTTCAATGTGTTTTGTTCTTGAATGAAGAATGGGATTCTTCGTCAAGCATATGGCGCTAGTATTATCACATCTAAGAGGGATATGATCGATACTTAGGCCATAGTCCAAGAGTTGATGTTTCATCCAAAGAACTTGAGCGCAACAACTCCCCGCGGCTACATATTCAGCCTCGTTTGTGGACAATGCAACACTTACTTGTTTCTTGCTAAACCAAGAAACTAGAGAGCTACCGAGCAAATGGCAAGTGCCACTAGTGCTCTTGCGGTCCAATTTGCCTCCAGCGAAATCGGAATCGGAATAGCCAACAAGTTGGCATGAAGAACCTTTGGGGTACCATAGACCCACATTTACAATACCAACAAGATACTTCAATATCCGTTTCACCGCAGTTAGGTGAGACTCCTTAGGACATGATTGATAACGAGCGCATAAGCACACGCTAAACATGATGTCCGGTCTACTAGCAGTAAGATAAAGGAGAGATCCAATCATACCTCGATACTTCTTGGTGTCGACTTCCTTACCTTTCTCGTCTTTGTCTAGATGGTCGGATGTGCTCATGGGAGTGGCCATTGCTTTTGCGTTGCTCATTTCAAATTGTTTTAGCAATTCTTTGCAATATTTAGCTTGACAAATGAAGGTTCCTTCTTTCATTTGCTTTACTTGTAGCCCCAAAAAGAAGGTTAGCTCACCCATCATAGACATTTCAAATTCGCTTGTCATTAAATCAGAAAATTCCTTGCACAAAGCATTGTTAGTAGCACCAAAAATAATATCATCCACATAGATTTGAACTAATAAAATATCATTATTTTTATGCTTAACAAATAGAGTGGTGTTAACTTTCCCCGTAATGAATTCATTTTCCAAAAGAAATTTGCTCAATCGTTCATACCAAGCTCGACGAGCTTGTTTGAGACCATAAAGCGCCTTTTTATGTTTGAAAACATGATTGGGAGATTTAAAATCTACAAAGCCCAGGGGTTGTTCTACATAAACTTCTTCTTGAATAACACTATTTAGAAAAGCACTTTTTACATCCATTTGAGATAAATTGAAATTCATAGAAGAGGCAAAAGCAAGCAATAAACGAATAGCTTCTAACCTTGCTACGGGTGCATATGTTTCTTCATAGTCAATTCCCTCTTCTTGATTATAGCCTTTTGCTACAAAGCTAGCTTTGTTTCTAGTGATTACGCCATTTTCATCTAGTTTGTTTCGAAAAACCCATTTCGTACCAATTATCGTATGATTTTCGGGTCTTGGCACCAAATCCCAAACGTCATTTTGTTTGAATTGGTTAAGCTCCTCTTGCATTGCCAAGGTCCAAAATTCATCCCCAATTGCTTCGGAGATGGTTGAAGGTTCAATTTGAGAAACGAAAGCAGTATGTCCTAAGGTGTTCTTAAGAGTGTTTCGAGTACTTACCTGTTGTTCAATGTCACCAATTACCTGTTCGAGAGGATGGTCTTTGATTGTCCTCCACGTGTTAGGCAGTTTCGTTTCTTTTTCCAGTTGTGGCGCTTCCTCCGATAATTGTTCCAAGATTTCATCTTGAATTTCCTTAGGAGTTTCCTCTTGTACTTTGTCTTGAGGACTCATTGAGTTTAAACTACATGCAAGTTCAAAACCAGAATCCTTTCTCGCCAAGCGAGCATTATTTTCGGAAAACACAATATGAGGGGATTCCTCCACAGTTTTGGTTCTATTATTGAATACTCTATATGCTTTGCTACGTGAAGAATAACCAATAAAAATTTCTTCATCGGATTTGGCATCAAACTTTCCCAAATTATCTTTACCATTGTTATGAATAAAACATTTACAACCGAATACTCTAAGATGGGAGATATTTGGTTTCCTTCCCTTGTAGAGTTCATAGGGAGTTTTCATGAGTATTGGCCTTATGACTACTCTGTTTAAAACGTAGCATGCGATACTCACGGCATCCGCCCAAAAATGTTTGGGAATCTTAGCCTCATCGAGCATGGTTCTAGCCATCTCTTCGAGACACCTATTTTTCCTTTCCACCACTCCATTTGTTGTGGTGTGCGTGGAGCAGAGAAGGTGTGCTTGATACCGAGTTCGTCACAAAAATCCGCGAAGAGATTGTGATCGAACTCTCCCCTATGATCACTTCTTATTGAAGTGACGGTTGTGTCCTTTTCAATTTGAACACGTTTAAGAAAATATTTAAAATTATGAAAAGCTTCACTTTTATGAGCAAGGAATAGTGTCCATGTAAATCTAGAATAATCATCAACAATAACAAAAGCATAACGATTTCTACCAAGACTTTCAATGCGAGATGGTCCAAAAAGGTCCATGTGAAGAAGTTGCAATGGTCTAGTAATTGAAACAATATTTTTCGATTTAAAAGATGCTTTTGTTTGCTTCCCTTTTTGACAAGAATCGCAAATGGAGTCTTTTTCAAATTTCAAATTTGGAAGACCAATAACTAAATTTTGTGAAACCAATTTGTTTAAAAGATGCATGTTTATGTGAGCTACTCTACGATGCCATAACCACATATCATCTTCTTTGCTCATAAGACAATTCACATACTCAGATGAAGAATTTTCGAGATCAACCATATAGATCTTATCCATTCTAAAACCACGAAGGATAATTTTAAAATCGCTACGGCGAAAAACTAAGCATTCATCTGAATCAAATAAAACAAGATTTCCCTTGTCACATAATTGACTTATGCTCAAGAGATTATGTTTTGACCTTTAACTAGCAATATATGCTTAATGGAAGAAGGTTCATCCTTACCAACCGATCCAATGCCGGTAATTTTTCCCTTGTTGTTATCTCCAAAAATAACGCTTCCTCCTTCCTTGTGTTCTAGTTGAAGGAACTTGGATTCGTCTCCGGTCATGTGTTTGGAGCATCCACTATCAAGGTACCAAAGTACACTTGATCCCTTCAAACATACCTACAAGACAAATTAATGAGCCTTTGGTACCCAAGCTGTTTTGGGTCCTTGAGAGTTAGGTGTAACTTGTTGTTGTGCTTGACATGCAGTTAAGTGTCTATGTCTAGTGAAGCCAGAAGGAGCAATATGTCCAATTCGATTGCAATAATGACAAATGACATTAGGATTATGCATTCGTCTAGGTTGATAGTAGTTGGACGGACGAAATTTGTTTACTCTATTTTCGACAATATGACTATTGCGCATTTCATGAAAATCATTTCTCCTACTATTTGTTCTAGGATATGCAGCATTTCTAGAATAGTTATTTCTAGGTTGAAAGCCATTTCTAGGTGTCCTAAAATGTTCAACGTTTCTTCTAGTGTTTGGTCTAGGATATGCATCATTTCTAGAATAGTTATTTCTAGGTTGAAGGCCATTTCTAGGTGTCCTAAAATGATCAAAGTTTCTTCTAGTGTTTGGTCTAGCATGCATGTTGATTCTAGGATTGTTATCTCTAGGATGAACATTTGTTTTATTTGTCCTAGGTTGAGCCTTAGGTGGTTGGGGTTTGGCTTCAACTTTTTCTTTAGGCTCGTTTTTAAAACCTATCCCATGTTTGGTCGATTTCAAATTAACAAGAACTTCATTAAAATTTTTATGAGAAGAATTGAACTTATCTAAGGTGCCCTTAAGTCTTTCTACCTCATCTTTTAGATGCATGCAAGAAGTACAATTTTTACTAGAACTCTCGGGTTTGTCGGCGCTTCTTTTGCCGAAAAAATTGTTTTCTTCTTTCAACTTCTCATTTTCCAAAATCAGTTTTTCCAAATCCTTTTCTTTCAAAGAGAGTTGTTTTTCAAAATCTTTTTCTTTCAAAGAAGCATTTTCCTTAATGTTCTTAACAGTTTTGGAAGCTTTAATGAATTCACTATACAACTCATCAAAGGCATTTTGCATTTCCTCAAGAGAATAGAAGTTTTTGGAAGAAATTTGACATACCTCTTCTTGATTGTTTTCGTGAGCCATGAGACAAAGATTTGCGGTTTCGTCTTCTTCTTCCTCACTCGACTCGTCTCCGGAGTCGCCTCCCCAAGATATGTATGCTCGTTGTTTCTTGAAGGGTTTCTTCTCCTTTTTGACATTTGGGCAATATGATTTAATGTGCCCGATTTCTCTGCACCCATAGCACTTTACTTGATCTCCTTGTTGTTTGCCTTTTCGTTCATACTCTTTTCGCATGAACTTTTGAAATCTCTTAATAACGAGTCCGAACTCGTTATCTCCGTCCTCGTTATTTTGAGGTTGGCTTGTGCTTGCCTTGAGGGCGATTCTTTGTTTCCTTTGATCATTACAAGAGGGTTAGGTATAGTAGATTCATAAGTTTTAAGATTACCTCTTAATCCGTCGATGGTGACATTTGAAATGCCAATAGACTCTTGAATCGCGTCGGCCTTGGAGCGCCATTCCGGAATGAGACTTCGGAGAATTTTTCGGACAAGTTCCTTATCCGTGAAGGTCTTCTTAAGAGCATGTAAGTCATTAACAATTTTTGAAAATCGTTCGAACATGTCATCGACCCTTTTGCCTTCCTTCATGTGAAACAGTTCATATGCATGGGCTAGAAAATCAACTTTAGCCTCTCTTACCTGGTCCGTACCTTCGTACGTGATTTCCAGCTTATCCCACATTTGCTTCGCCGTTGTGCAACATGATATTTTTCTGTAATAATCAGCATTTACAGCACAATATAATAAGTTGATGGCTTTAGCATTGTTCTGCACTTTTCGGATATCATCTGCATCGTATTCATCTTCGGATTTTGGAACCCATTCATTTTCAACCTTTTTGGTTGGAATTTGTTCTCCCTTCATTATAACCTTCCACAGATGAAAATTATTCGATTGAAAGAATATTCTCATCCTCTCCTTCCAGTACGTATAGTTTGTGCCATCGAATAGTGGTGGTCGGGTGGAGCATTGTCCTTCACCTATTCCTGCAAAAGAATCACGAGTAGAAGCCATGGATTGTTTCTCTCAAACGGTTAAGTTTTTCAGAGAGTTGGGCTCTGATACCAATTGTTAGAATATACACATAACGCTAGAGGGGAGGTGAATAGCGTTATAACAAAAAAACAGCGTAAACTTGCGAAATTTAAAAATTGCAGGAATGAAATAAGTGCGATAAGTAAATAATAAGGAACGAACGCACCGATGTTATCCTGGTTCACCACAACCCGTGGTTAGTCCAGTCCCCGAGAGACTCTCTCGAGATTTCCACTAACTTCGTTAAGCTTACGGGTGCTTAATAAACCGTTACAAACTGAGAACTTGAGTCACACAAGCCTCAACAACCTTTGCTCGAAGATACCACACTTCAAGACTTCAACCAAAGGAATCACAACGTTCCTTCTTACAATACAAGGGATTAACACTTCCCTTCAAGTGTATAAAAACACTTTGCACTCAAAACAAGACTCTCCTCAAGAGTAGATATGAGTAAAATAAATACGCTCAAGAACGCAACAACTTTCATCAAGAATTTAGCTCTCAAAAACTTATGTAAAGAATAGAAAATGATGAATAAGAGAGTATGCAAGCTTTAGCAATAATATGATCAGTTGTTGTGTTTAGAAGACTGATTTGAAGATGTATTTATAGTGTCAAAAACATGCATAACCGTTGCCTAATTGCCAATTAAGAATTGCTGATTTTGTGCTACGACAATCGATTGTCTAATTGGCACAATCGATTGTTTTCCAATCGTTCCAAAAATCATTCCCAGATTTTACGCAGCATTATCGATTATCTAAGACGTATAATCAATTACTGGCAACGTTCAAAAAATCATTTCTAGATTTTACTTAAAACAATCGATTATCAGAAATATACAATCGATTACTTGGCAACGTTCAAAAAATCTTTTTTCAGATTTTACTTAAAACAATCGATTATTAAAATCCTATAATCGATTATCTGACGGAGTTTGAAAATAGTTTGGCAACGGTCACTTACATAATCGATTATGTTATATGTATAATCGATTATATTACAGTCTTGAAAAAATCGAATAGACACTGCCTCAACACAATCGATTGTCATAAGGTGCACAATCGATTATTTTGTAGCTTTGAAAAATCTGATGGACACTGCCTCAACACAATCGATTATCATAAGGTACACAATAGATTATTTTGTAGCTTTGAAAAATCAGATGGACACTGCCTCAACACAATCGATTATCATAAGGTACACAATCGATTGTCTTGCAGCTGCCTTAACATAATCGATTATCATAAGTACATAATCGATTATCTTTGTCCAAATTTTAGAGGCATGTTTAAAAATCATTTTGCTAAAATAAATATGCATGATTTAAAATCATTTTGCTCTAAATTAAATATGCATGATTTGATAAAAATGTTTTTACGAGAGAAGCCAAGTCTTGAGTTAAATTGTCGGATCAAGATCACAATTAAAGAGCGACTCATGTATAACTTTGTTTAATCTTGATCTTTGTTTGTCTTGTGCTTGAACTTCGTTATGTGACATTTGCGCGCTTGTGCTTGGACCTCGTCATATGTCAATTGTGCATCGTTTGTCATTTATCAAAACCTACAAATATGAACACACGTTTAGTTTAGTGCCTTGAGAACGTGTTTCAACAAATAATGGCTTTTATGATCGGAGGAGATGGAGCACTGAGATACCAAGGCTGATTATATGTGCCTAGTGTGGCAGGGTGCGAGAAAAGATTATGAATGAGATTCATCAATCCCGATATTCCATCCATCCCGGCTCGACAAAGATTTATCATGATGTCAATGAGCAGTATTGGTGGGATAACATGAAGAAGTCTATTGCAAAATTTGTAGCCTAGTGTCCCAATTGTCAAGAAGTAAAGATAGAACATCAGAAACCCGGTGGATTGCGTTAGAAGATAGAGATTCTGACCTGGAAATAGGAGGTGATTAATATGGACTTCGTTATTGGATTACCTTGCTCTTAGAATAAGTTTGACTCCATCTGGGTGATAGTTGATAGACTTACAAAATGTGCCCATTTTCTACTAGTTAAAACTACTTACACGGCTGAAGATTATGCGAAGTTATATATCAAGGAGATTGTTAGGCTTCATGGTGTACCGGTATCTATTATACATACCGAGGAGCTCAGTTTACGGCTAAATTTTGGAGGTCTTTTCAAAAGGTTTTAGGCACACAAGTGAATCTCAGCACTGCATTTCATCCGTAAACTGGCGAACAGGATGAATGTACCATTCAGACACTGGAAGATATGCTACAAGCATGTAAGGGAAATTGGGATGGCCATCTTCCACTCATAGAATTCGCCTACAATAATAGCTACCATTCTAGTGTTAAAATGGTCCTATATGAGGCACTATACGGGAGAAGATGTAGATAACCAGTTGGATGGTTCGAAATCGGTGAAACAGAATTATATGAGCCAGATTTGATTCACCAAGCCATTGAGAAGGTGAAGATGATACAGGAACGATAGAGGATGGCACAAAGTACGCAAATGTCTTATTCCAATGTTTGACATCGTGATTTGGAGTTTGAATTTGGTGATTTGTTTTTCTTGAGGATCTCACCAGTGAAAGGTGTTATGCATTTTGAGAAGAAACGTAAGCTGAGTCTAAGATATATCGGTCCGTATAAAATTCTTCAACGAATTGGACAAGTTTCTTATGAGTTAGAATTGCCCTCCGAATTAGAATTTGTCCACCCGGTATTTCATGTATCTATGTTGAGAAAATGTATTGGAGACCCTTCTCGAGTTGTCCCTATCAAAGATGTACAAGTTATAGAGGATCGATCATATGAAGAAGTTTTAGTGGCTATATTAGATCGATAAGTCCGCAAGCTGAGAACAAAAGATGTAGCTTCCGTCAAAGTATTGTGGAGGAACAAGAATATGGAAGAAATTACATGGAAAGCAGAACAACAGCTGAAGTCTAAATACCCTTATCTATTCCAGAATGATGATAACAAGGATGCTGGTAGAATCCAGGATGCATTGGAAAGGTGAAGTAGCTTTATGAGGTATGAAATAACTTGAGAACACTCTTCCTTAATACAAAATGGTGATATGCAGATAATGTACATGTCCATAATGCTTTGTGTATCCTTGAGAGGCCATACATTGTGCTTAACTGCTTGCAAATTTTTCTAGTGACCATTATTTTGGGGAAAATTGACCGAAAATTTCCATTGGAGTCCACAATGATTTGGACTCCCCATAAACCCTTACATTCGAGGACGAATGTTTCTAAAAGGGGGAGGGTGTTACAACTCATATCCATACGCGTTAGTTCATGCCATATGTAAGTTAACATAAATCAAAGAAGGAATTATCCTTCAGATGATAAGAAGTTAATCTTATTTATCTTAAGTGATACAAGGGTGTATAAGGGTGATTAACAAGTATTAGAAGCTAAACGAATCAAGGATGTTGTAACTCCTACTTTTGGGTACACTTTTAGGTTCTTAATACACTCCATAGGTCATGTTTTAAGATATTATAATCATATAATATCCTTTTCATAGTCTTGAAGTCAAACGAGTTATGAAACAAAAGTTGTCGCAACTTAGGTTCATGGTTTTACTTAAACTTTAGGTCAAATGTCATTATGCTTTTATCCTAGTATACTTGGAATTACGGGGTGATCCACCGACAAAATTTAATATCTATGAGTCTAGTTTCCAACGCATTAAACCGTTTATTAATACGACATCGGAGTAGAGAGATATGATAACTTTTTGAGATTGCGCAAGCTACTAGGTGACAAGTAGGTGTGTCACCTACTTGGTTAAATGATAGCCCAAAAAAGGAAATTTTGGGTCGGCTATTGAGCCCATTTAAAAGGTTATCTCCCGAAATATAACCCTCAATATATCTTACAAATAATCAGACCTAAACCCCTGCAAACCTCCTCCCTAAAATCTCACACAAACACTAACCGATTTTCCCTATCTTTCAAGTTCTAATTGACGGTAAAATCAAGAGTTTGAAGAACCAAGGGAAGGAATGAGTTATCCAATGACTAAGGTGCGTTTACTGCACTATTTCATTCATTTTTTTCTGTGAACTCATGGTAATTCATTCTATACATGTAAGAACTCACAGGACTATGATCGGAAGCCGTGAGTTCGAGTTATTAACTTGTAGCAGATTTCTTTGTAGACTGTTATATGTTGTTGTTGGGCTGCGTGTCTTACTACTATTTTTTGGAATTTTGGAGGAGTAAGAGTGTGGAGAAAAACCATATAGATGTAGGTTTGTGGGCTGCTAGTTCTTCGTAATATTTCCGGGTCGTTTGACACGACTACGGTGGTTGTCGTATGTAAGAAGTGATTATGTTGTGCGTGGACTGTTTTCGGAGGCTCAATATGATTATTATTGATGTTGTTTGGGTTGTTTGGTGATTGTTTTGAATTGTGTGAAGTCATATATATAGAGGAGGTTCTATCCGTTTCATCGTAAAATAGGTTGTTGTCGATACATAATAGTTATGACGATTAAATGATTATGATAGTATCGTTTCTGTAATTGTAGACTAAGGAGTTATGACAATTGCATGGCTTGAGGTTGGCTAGTATATTCAAGGTATGTGAGGCTATCCCTTTCCTTCTTTTTCACGACTCTGATTGTACATAATGTAATGAACGAGCTTCTAAAGATACTCTACTCTTAAAAGCTAGCAGTACTTACATTGTTTCCCTTCTTATGAACGATTGATGTGATGTTGCTTCTCTTATTCGTATGTTATCAATGTTGTTGGTACTTCCTGATTCTTATAAGGTTCATAGTGAAGAGTTAGTCCTAATAACTTGTACAGAGGATACCGATCATACGTCACTCCGAAAGCTCTAGAACGTGTTTCCATGATCGAGCATGCATTATATATATATACATATACATATACATATATATATATATATATGTATGTATATGTATATATATATATATATATGTATGTATATATATATATATGTATGTATATATATATATATATATGTATGTATATATATATATATGTATCTATTTTACTCTACCGAGCTGTGCTATAGTCGGCCGGGTACGGCACGTATTGTGCAACCACTAATCAGTTGGGTTTTACCGAGCTCCACGTGATCGAGTACGACTCTACCGAGCTTTATGATGGCCGAGTGCGTTTTTTTTACCGAGCCTATTATGATATGATGATGATGCACATAGAGGTGTAGGATTTAAAGTTTATGTATTTATACATATGTATCATGCATTTCATGTCAGTAGCCCTTAGAGGTACTCAGATGTTACAGGTTATTAAATACACATTCTAATAGAAACTAAGATTATGGATAACCCCAATATTCTCAATTATTACTCTCTAACTCAATATCAAATCTTCAAATACTTTTAGAATATACATCATTATTTCTTCTTTGGCATTCTTGTATATGTGTGGATGGAGCTTTGAGTAAATTTCTGATTCTTTTTTATAAATATTGTCTTCTCAATACAAATTAATAGTTTATTATATAATTGAAGATATAATATTTTTCAACATTTTAAAAATAACATGGAATGATAATTAAGAATACTAAAAATTACTTATATTATCCTTTTGTCAAACGCCTCTTTTATAACATTTATGAACTAAAATTTAAATACACATTCTAATAGATACTAAGATTATGGATAACCCCAATATTTTCAATTATTACTCTCTAACTCAATATCAAATCTTCAAATACTTTTAGAACAAATTTAGGCATTTCCTTCCCATTCGGTAAGTTGAAAAACAAAAACATTTAGGAGGCATTCCGGAATCGAACTTGGGACGTCCCGCACCAAATGTGAGAATCATACCACTAGAACGCATGCCGAATTTTTAATGGTAGCCTCACTTGTTCAGTAGATTAAGGTTAATCATCAGCTACTTCCATAGATAAATTGATTTTTACTTTTGTGTCGTAAGATATCCTTCTAGGACATGTGTTTAATACTTTAATTTGGTACATATTTCCATCATATCTAATTGTATCCTGCTTAAGTTATTTGTTAAACTACTTTGTTGCTCCTGCATTCCATAAGTATATATAAAGGGAGAAGATTAGGAATTCCTTGGTGGAGTTATTAATTTATATTTATATCTATTTATCTATATCATTATAATAATATTAAATTACTTAGCGAAATATGATTTATCCTTTTTACCTTTTAAAAAGTTAGTATTAATTATTAGGATTTTTTATTTATATATACTATTAGAAATTTTATTACCCTAAATGTTCATGTTTAGTAAATTATCCTACCTACACAAGCTTTGTTTACAAAATATATTGTGACGACCCGGCTGGTCGTCTTTGGAATCTATGCCCCGTTTCCCCATTTTCCACTTCCCCTAAGTTCATTTCTGCTATTTTGGTATGACGGGATGTTTGGTAATAGAATTCGGAGTGTTTTGGGATACTTAGTCCTTAAATGAGAGCTTAAGTGTTGGAAAATGGTCCATAATCAGAACAGTGTCAAGACGACCTCGGAATAGAAAACCGATGGTTCTATTAGCTCCGTTAGGTGATTTCGGGGTGGGGAGCGTGTTCGGAATGTACTTTTGGATGTCTGAACCTCAATTAGGTTATGAATGCCGAAACTTAGAAATTTGAAGTTCCGGTCCGATAGTGAATTTTTTATCCGAGGGTCGGAATAGAATTCCAAGAATTGCAGTGGCTTCGTTAGGTGATTTAGGATATGTCTGCAAATTTTCAGGTCATTCAGACGTATTTTGGATAGGTTTTGAATCGAATGAGAGTTTGGCTAAGTTTTGGAGATTTGAGGTGCAAATCATTAATCAAATGGTGTTCCCGGCGTTGTATTAGGTGATCTAAGGATTGGTGCAAGTCCTAATGATGTTAAGGGATAGGTTTTTAGGTTTGGTTGAGGTCTCGGGGGCCCCGGGCTTGCTTCGGATGCTCGACGGAGTGATTTTTGGATTTTTGAAAGAAATATTTCTGCTGCTTCTATTGTTTTCACGTCTGCGGAAGGGAGACCGCGTAAGCGGTTACCGCAGACACGACCATGGGATTGCGGACGCTGTCTTGGTCCGTAGAAGCGGATAGGGAGCCGCATAAGCGGCCATCGCAGATGCGGCTGTTTGTCCCCGGAAGCGGAAACTGAGTTTTTATTTGAAACCGCTGAAGCGGCTTTTTGACCGCGAAAGGGGACCGCAGAAGCGGTCCCTGGAGCTGCAAAAGCGGAAATCGCGGTAGAGAAAAGGGTTTTGTCCAAGGCATAAGTTCATAAGTTGAAAAATCAAATTTTAGCTCGGACCAAGGCGATTTTTGGAGGGTTTTGAAGAGAAGACTATTGGGTAATGTTTTTATGATCCTTTCTAGCTTTAATTCATAATTTTGTTGTTAAATTCGTCTCTTATATTCAAATTAAGGTCCAAAAATGGAGGAAATGGTTGAAAGTTATTTGGCTAATCAGTTGGGTTTTTGAGGGAGCATTTGACCTCCGATTTGAGAGATTTTTATATGGTTAGACTCGTAAGAGTATGAGATTTCTGAAAATGTGAAAATTATTCGATTCCTACACATTAACCTGAGGGCCATTTTGGTTATTTTACATGTCCTCGCGCCTTAGCTTTAATTTTAATAATGTAATATGTTGCTTGCAATGTTATTTACAATATATAATTGGTTTGAATAGAGTTGGGCCACTCGGAGTCGGATACTCATGGCAAAGGCGTTGTTCTTTATCGATTTTGTACCAAATTGAGGTAAGTGGCTTGTCTAACCTTGTGTGGGGGATCTCTCCCCTTAGGATATATTAATTGTTGCTTAATGGCCTTGTGCGCGAGGTGACGGGCGTGTACTTGTGCTAATTGCTGAAAATTTACCTTACTTGACTTATTTAGCTCGTGTTGCCCGTGTGTTTCCGAGTCTTGGAGGTTTTTATGTTATATTGAGTTGACATGTATGTGCCAGGTGACACTCTATAATTATCTTACGTCATTTATGTTTTAAACTATTGCTTCCGCAAAGATTGTCGAATTTCTGCAATGTGTCAGACTTACCTAGTCGCGAAGACTGGGTGCCTCATGACAAGTTCACAATTGGTGAACTAGGGTCGTGACATATATACATTCCACCTTAAAAGGCTCTTAATCCATTAGTAGTGTCTTCAATTACGGGATTTAGTTACACCCTTAATTTGTTCAAAAATTGAACACTACTTCTGAATTGTTATGAAACAATAAAAGAAGAAGAAGAATATTGAAGAGAAAGAGAGAGATGAAATTCTTATTGAATTTTGGGATAATTCACAATGGGGAGAGGAAAATGACTTAGGCACAAAGTAAAACTCTCTACAAGACAGATATTCACTCTAAATAGAATTCTATTCATAACACACCCCTTTGAATGTCTAGTCGATAAACAACGTGCCTCGTTAAAACCTTACTAAAATAAACCCAATGAAAAAATATTCTAGACAAGGAAAAAGAGTACACATGTTTAATAATATGCTTTTGGTTGCCTCATTAAAAACCTTGCAAGGAAAACCCAGTAGGACAAAACCTTTAAGGGAAAAAGAGTGCAACGCGCTTAACTCTCCCTGCTAAGAGCATCAATTCACATCTTTAAGCATTTGCATTCCAATCTCGTGCACCATCTTCAAAAGATCTCTTGAACGAATTTGTTTTACCTTGAAATCATCATTCCTAATAGATGTATTGTCTTCATATGATCTTGTTGGAATCGTCGATTCAATATCTTCACATAGAGGTAAAAACTCTTGCTATCATATTATCATTCTCATAGTTATAGCAAGATATATTTATGCACAAATTGCACTAAGAAAGTGGTACTTCAAGATCAAGAATTGTATATGCTTCAAGAAACTTTAATCCTTCATGCATTGTCATATAATATAAGTCATATAAGCCATATAAATAGACTTCAGATTTGTATCAAGTTTTCATGTCATGCCAGACATATAAGATACGTAAATGTGATAGCGCATACCATTGTCTTTATACTTTTAAGTGGTTGAACTGCATGTCCAAAACTACTTGTCTTTCATATGAAACCAAATTTCACTTGAATTGTTTTTCCAGACTTAAGATCCTCATATATATATTTAGCACTATCATATATGTCTTCGACGAACATTTTATACCGATTCCAACCTATTTATTTTCATATAGATATAACATAGAGATCTCTTTATTCGTATATTCAAGTACCTGAATCTCTCATGAAATTTTATAAAGTGCTATGTCATGTGATTAGATCACTTGCCTCCTTTATTATGATTATTTTGATTATTTGCTCATCTTCTTTATCAAGGAGTTTTATTTGAGACCAATTTGTCTATATGATTTAAGCGTATCATAGACTTTGTCCTTCTAGGATTTACTAGGAGCATTTTTAGTGAGAATATAGTAATTTTCTTTGGGTCAACAAATGTGTTCGGCATGCTTTGCAATATATTGCAAATGAATTATCCGTTTATGAACTTCAAGTTCATATTATTTTATTCTAGGATCTAGATGTACATATAATAATTCATTTCACATAATTTTTCCTCAACTGTTTATCATGTCTCCCCCTCATGTTAGAAAAACTGACATGCTTCCTCAATCTTAGAAATTCATTTTTGTATTTATGGTGTTAATCAAACTATGTACCGCACATCAATAATAATAAGATAGAATTATTTGGTTCCTGACTCCGAACCATTTGTGAGGGGAAAAAATAATATACTTTTGTGTATAACATATATCAAACAGATATATAAAATGTTGTTCTCATAAGCAATTATTTAGCTATTAAGTAGAGACACTCAATAAATTATTTTTGTAAACCAATTGTGATGTAAACCAACTTATCAAGATGAACTATCTTGAATAAAAAATATGGAAATTATGTACTAAATCAAATTACTGAGCAAGTTACCTCACAAACACCATGTTGCAGGTTAATAATAATCCACATGTAACCATCTCATAGATGTATCTTATATGGTGTACATGGAAGGTGAATTAGCCCAAATTCACCATTAATATTTCCAGCATTCATGGAATTCAATCCTAATTTTAGTTGATCTATTAATTAATGAGAACAAGCAGTGTAAGAGAATTCGTAAAGAACTTTCTAGTTCTTTAATATTTACCCATGTGAATTCTCTATTATTTTTGCACATCATACTTAAATTTATATGGCTAAACGAATTATGCCAACTTAATAAATTATCAATATTGATAAACTTCGTATTTACACCATGACACGAGCAATTATCAATAAACTCCAAGTTTATTATGATATGCGTTTTTATATCAACAAGCGCCCATTTTATTGTGCTATTCTTTTATTTGTGTAGTACAAACTAGAGAATAAAGCGGGTAGCTTTTCATATACATATTACCCAGCTACAAACTGTAGTAATAAACAATATTAAATCTTTCCTTAATTTATAGTCTCAATATAATCAATCGTTTGCGCGTATACTTTAGAAACTGAATAAGTTTCTTTGAGACTACTACTATACAATACATTATTGGTAATCAATTATGTTTCTCCAAAATAGTAATAATTGGCTCTTCCAGAGCTCTCAATTCAGTTAGTACTACCACATATTCATCAATATTCATATGGTGAATATCTCTTTTAAAGAAAAATGTTATACCATTATAGTTATGGTCAAAATTATATGCAAGATATGTTTCTTGCATTAATGTTATTCTTTAATAATCACATTAGCAACATATTTTAGTGTACAATAGGTACACGACCAATGACCAGCCATAATAAATGACATTATTTTCTTATATCATCTCAAACCTCCTTTTAGAGGTGAGTGTGGTATATTCACTACCACTACCAAATTTATATTCTTCCAAGAATGAATATGTATTCATAAATCAGGTGTTGTCACATTCACATCATGGATGGACCATAAGCATCTATATAGTGCTTTATAAAATCTCATGTCAAATCAATGACAAATGTTACTTTCACAAACTAAAGGATTATTTTGAGAATCCTTATTATTCTCACTATCACAATGATGACTACTATAATTTCGTTATTACCACGTCCACATACAATTGATACCTTCACGGTAATAATTTTATCTTCTTTCAGACTTATCACATATTGCTATCACATTCTCTTAAGGAAATGAGAATGAAACAAATTCAATGGGACGAGTTTTCGCTTCATGTGCTCACGATCATACATGAGTTTAATCATGGCAAGATGTAGAAATTTTAACACTTCGAGTGGTTATAATTTCTTACTAACTTCATTCGAGTTATAATCGAAGTTTGTTTTCTTCGCTTGTAATTAAAATCAAATTATAGACTGTCAAGAATTTAAAAGGAAAAAGTAAAGTAAAATACTTACCTTAAATCCAGAATTTAATCATGAAAGAAGTTCATGGAACAACTGACAATCATTAAGCTCAATCCCAAAGCGTCTACTCAATTGGTTAGAGTTTCGTACTGATAACGTATTATGAAATAGTAAAAGAAGAAGAGTATCGTAGAGAAAGAGAGATGAAATTCTTATTGATATTTGGGATAATTTACAATGGAGTAAGACTCCTTTATTTATAGAGGAAAAATGACTTAGCCACAAAGTAAAATTCTCTACAAGATAGATATTGACTCGAAATAGAATTTTATTTCTAATATGAATTTGTTTCTCAATTTTTAATTTCTTTTGTCTAATGCGTTTTATTATTCATTTTTTCAGAAAAAACATTCGAAGTTCCATTCGGTATTAACCTGACAAGGAATGTAATGAGGAATTTATCTATAGTTAATAATATTGCTACTTGTCAGCGCAAATAAATGCGTGTACCTTAACTACAGTATTAATGCTTCCACCTACCTCCTGCAATACATCTCGGAATGTACACTCACTGTTAAAGAAGCAGGCAGCAGGTTGAATGGCTAGTACTCTCGGGATGTAACACTCACTGCTCAAAATTGTCACACCCCGTCGCGACTTAAAACTCACCACAGCCCTTTTAACATTTATCAAGTCTATATAAACCAGTGATATTATTCCTTTTCCTGATAACATGCGAGGCGACGAAGACACTTTTATCTTGTTGGGTAAAAAATAAAATTGTATTTCAACCGGTATAAATGTACATTAATTGTTCTTTGGAATTATAGAACAAATCTCAAACTTGATCAACTATTTACTCTACAACCAGAAAGTTGTTTAACTAACTCCTAACATAAAAAAAGTGAATATATTTGAAGGTACTGCGGCATTTACTTCTCCTCCTTTGTCTATTGATTGTGTTAGGCTATCATTTGTCGAAAAAATTATCGTATTTTGGAAGTATATGTGCTAGAACGTGGAGTTAGCTTGTGGGTGAAGTATGAATTTGATCTTGGAAATAAATTTTTTGGGATGGTTAGGGGTGGTACTTTTGCTGATGGTTGTTGGATATCTTGGATGACGAGAAGGGGCTAGTGACATTCGATCTGCAAAATAACCATTTTAAGATTTACAAATTAGTTGCTGAAGACACTTTTGCTAAAGCCTCTTTTACCTCCCAGTTATATACAATAGTAATATAATACAGCTTAAATATAAATTTTATACAATATATTTTTTTATTTTGTATTCAATTTATATATAGTAAAAATAAATTTCATATAACTACTTATATATTATGTAATTTATTTATAATTTTCACACGTTATTTCTATCCAATTAAATATAACTACAATAACAACAACAAGTACCCAGTATAGTCCCACCAGGTGGGGTCTGGAATGTACTAAATATAACTACAATAACATACAATTTATATACATATTTTATACCATATATCTTTTGTATATTTTGTATCTTATTTATATATAGTAAAAGTAAATTTCATACAACAATGTTATACAACTTATCTGCAATTTTCATACATTATTTCTACTCAACTATATAAAAATACAATATCATACAACTTAAATATAATTTTTATACAATGTTGTTCAACTTTCATACAATAGTTAAATAAATAAAAGAAAAATATATAAACATCATAATACCATTTTTTTTACAATTTTACTATAGTTTCTGCAATATATTATATGTTATATCATCGTTGTCGTCGTCTTCTTCTTCTTCTTCTTCTTCTTTCAATCGGAAATTCAGCCAAAAATTCTTAAAATTGAGATATAAACTCCAAATCATATTCCCAATTATTTACAACAACACCCAATCCAAACAAATAATAATGTTTGAAAACCTAAATTCGAATTCAAAGCTTCAAAGTTTTTTAATGGCTGTCAATGGTGGAATTGCTGCTCTTTTTTCCTTTGTTGTATATTACCAAAATTTGGGATTGAGAGATACAGAGAGACGTAGAGAAAATTCTCAATTCTTTGCAACAACATCCAATCCAAACAAACAATATTTTTGAAAACATAAATTCGAATTCAAAGCTTTTTAATGATTGTCAATGGTAGAATTGCTGCTCTTTTGTGCAAGAAACGTGGGGAGGGAGTGGGGGTGTAGATAGAGAAATGTGGGGGTGAAATATATATTAGATTAATTTTAGGGCACTAATTAATATCATTAATTCCCTTAAAATATATATAAATGCCTAGGTATATAAAATGTAATTATAGTAAAATTTGAATAGGGAGGGTAACATAGTTTCATATAGTGTATAAGAATGTAAAAATTATTTTCCTAAAATCTAATAATAACACTTAATTACTACTCCATCTGGTCCAAAATAAGTGATTTTTTGGATGTTTTCACACAAATTAAGAAATTCACATAACATTAATTACCATTAAATTGATCATATTAACCTATACTATTTTACATAAACACTCCTAATACATATTTCAACACTATTTACTTCAAGGACAATGTAGGAAAAATATAATTAATTCATTCTTAAAATTTAAAAATCACTTATTTTGAATCATAAAAAAGTCGAAAAATCACTTATATTGAACCGAAGGAAATACTTATAACCTCTTTTCATTTCTTTTTGGTTTAAAACTTTTAAAGTTGGTAGCATAATGATCCTAACAAAAAAAATATAGTTATAAATACGCATTGTAATATCTATTTACTTCAGTTCTCCGTCATTGGAAATTCCAGGTTCTGATTTTGATATCTTTGACATTCAATTTTATGGCAGAATTATATCTCTTTAGATACAACTGATTAAATTAGATTAATATTAATTATTTCCCCCTTTTTGTAGTTTAATTTCTATATTTCAAAATGTGAGATCTTATGCAAGTTCTTTTAAGCCTCCCCCCCCCCCCCCCTCCTCCCCCCAATTTGATTTGATTTGCGAAAATAGGCTACAAGACCGATCAGGTTAGCTTTCCGATAGGTCTCCCGGTCTTCCTTTAATTCTATTTTAAGCAGTACATTAATTTAAAGCCGTAATTCTTTTATTTCATAATTTACATGTACAAAAATTGTGTAGTTTGATTATACAAAATGAGCAATAATAATTTAAGGAAACCGACAAAGCATATCGAAAGATAGATTTTAAAAAATTAAAATCGACAAAAATTCGTTAGTTAATTTTATGCAATAATGCATTGATGTTTCAATTCATATCCACACAAGTTAGTTCATGCCATACGTAGGTTAACATAAATCCAAGAAGAATTATCGTTGAGATGATAAGAAGTTAATCCTATTGATCTTAAGTGATACAAGGGTGATTAACAAGTATTAGAAGTTAAACGAATCAAAGATGTTGTAACTCATGTTTTCGGGTAAACTTATAGGTGCTTAATACACTCAAGAGGTCATGTTTTAAGGTATTTGAATCATATAATATCCGTTTCATAGTCTTGAAGTCAAACGAGTTATGAAGCAAAAGTCGATAAAAGTTGTCGCAACTTAGGTTTTACTTAAACTTTAGGTAAAATGTCATTAAGATTTTCTCCCAATCTACTTAGAATTATAGGTGATCTATCTACCAAATTTAAGATCTATAAGTCTAGCTTCCAACGCATTAAACCTTTTATCAATACGACATCGTAGTAGAGAATATAGGCATGTTCGTTAGACTGTGCAAGCTGCTTGTTGACAAGTAGGTGTGTCACCTACTTGGTAATATGATAGCCCAAAAAGGAAAATTTCGGGTCGGCTATTGAGCCCATTTAAAGTGTTATCTCTTGCAATATAACCCTCAATATTTCTCACAAATAGTCAGACCTAAACCCCTGTAAACCTCCTCCCAAAAATCCCACACAAACACTAATCGATTTTCCCTCTCTTTCAAGCTCTAATTGATGGTAAAATCAAGAGCTTGAAGAACCGAGGGAATGACTGAGTTACCCAACGTGTAATTTATGTTTACTGCAC
Organism: Nicotiana benthamiana; assembly: GCA_034376525.1. Taxonomy (NCBI): domain Eukaryota; kingdom Viridiplantae; phylum Streptophyta; class Magnoliopsida; order Solanales; family Solanaceae; genus Nicotiana; species Nicotiana benthamiana. The sequence goes on along the minus strand of CM067341.1, from coordinate 17,319,416 downwards.
TATTTCATACATTTTTTCTTCTGTGAACTCATGGTAATTCGTTCAATACATGTAAGAACTCACGGGATGATAATCGGAAGCCGTGAGTTCGAGTTATTCACTTGTAGCTGACTGTTTTATGGATAATTTTGTGTTGCTGTTGGGCTGCGTGTTTTACTATTATTTTGTGGAGATTTGGAGGAGTAATGGTGTGGAGAAACACCATATAGATGTAGGGTTGTGGGCTGGTAGTTCTTCGTGATATTTCCGGGTCGTTTGACACAACTACGATGGCCGTCGTAAGTGGGAAGTGATTAGGTTGTGCGTAGACTTTATTGGGAGGCTCAATATGATTATTATTGATGTTGTTTGGTTTGTTTGGTGATTGTTTAGAATTCTGTGAAGTTATATATATAGGGGAGGTTATGTTCGTTCCATCGTAAAATAGGTTGCGATATATAATAGCTATGATGCTTAAATGATAATGATAGTATTGTTTCTCTTATTGTAGACTAAGGAGTTGTGATAATTGCATAGCTTGAGATTAGGGACATATATACAAGGTATGTGAGGCTATCCCTTTCCTTATTTTTCATGACTCCAATTGTATATAATGTAATGAACGAGCTCCCAAAGATACTCTACTCTTCGAAGCTAGCAGTACTTATATTGTTTCCCCTCTTATGGAACGATTGATATGATGTTGCTTCTCTTACTCTTATGTTATCATTGTTGTTGGTATTTCCTGATTCTTATAAGGTTCATAGTGAAGAGTTAGTCCTAATAACGTGTATAGAGGATACCGATCTTACATCACTTCGAAAGGTCTAGAACGTGTTTTCATGAGTCGAGCATGCATTATATATATGTATCTATTTTACTCTACCGAGCCGCGCTATAGTCGGCCGGCTACGGCACGTATTGTGCAACCACTGATCAGTTGGGTTTTGCCAAGCTTCATGTGGCTGGGTACGATTCTACCGAGCCTTATAATGGTCGGGTACATTTTATGTACCGAGCCTATTACGGCCGGGTACGATGTGATGATGATGATGCCCACAGAGGCGTATATTTTAAAAGTTTATGTATTTATACTTATGCATCACGCATTTCATATCTATAGTCCTCAAAGGTACTCAAATGTTATAGGTTGTATATTCTCTATCCTTGCTTGCGTTACTGTTCGTATTTATGGTTCCCTGCCTTACATACTCAGTACTTTATTCGTACGGACGTCCTTTTGTTTGTGTACGCTGCATGTCATGCTGCAGGTCCTGATGGACAGGCGGGTGCAACACCCCCACCACATTAGGCTATCTAGTTCAGCGGTGATTGGCGAGATCCCTTCTACGGACTTGTCATGGTCTTGGTACGCATTTTTGTTATAGACATTATGGGTATGTCGATCCAATTTTTGATGGTAAATTTTATACTTATCTTTTTTAAATCTCTCATTTTCTAAATATTTCATTGTCTTTAGTACGATCTGATTTTATATTTTGCGGTGCTTACACCTTTCGCATATCGAAACTCTAATCCAATCTTAAAAACTAAAATGGCTTTAAAGAATGGAAGAATAAAAATATTTTATTTATCACAAAAAATAATAACATAAGACCCTTCTTCACTCATTCTTAATTTAAGATAATCAACGAACTTCTATGGATGGATCTTTTAATGAAAATTGTCATAACCTCGAGTCCGTTGACTTTTTCTATCAATTGATAGTTTATGACATGTCTCCATCCGCCGTTTTTAGCTAAAAACTTTCTGTCGGTTTCTTCCCTCAGAAAAGACCTTATTCTTAGTAGTATAAAGAAATAAAATAATACGTATTTTTCTCACGAGGAAATAAAATAATGTCTTCCAACTCCGTAAGGCTCTCCACGAAAATCTCGAGAGGGAACCCCTAACAGGTCTAAAGAACATACTTAACTTGTGAATGCTGAAATCGTTGATGATGCTTTGCAGAAATTAATTGTTGCTCAGGTCAACAAAGCTATGGAAGCACTTGTCAACTGGTTACTTATTGTAACCCCTGCACCAACACCTAATAACAACACTTTGAAAAACCCTCAGTCTGGACTTGTCAACTCAGGCAGCGGAGGGACTCCCAATGAATCACAATAGAGGGAATCGGGTAATGTGGTTAATTCTGATTTACAAAACTTAGTACCGACCTTGTAGAAACAACTCAAGGAGCAAAGTGAGCGCATAGAAAAAATATGGATATGGAGTAGATATAGATCGATATTCACAACAACCCTGGAAGCCAAGTGTTGCTCCTCTTACAATTCTGAGAAAGTTCAAAATGCCGATATTCTAAAATATGATGGAACATCAAACCCATGAGGCCACGTGACTGTATTTACGATGGGAGTAAAAGACAATGACTTAACTAAACAGGAAATTGAATCTGTATTAGTTAAGAAATTTGGCGAAATACTCACTAAACGAGCGCTCACATGGTACTCTCTTCTACTTGAAAATTCTATAAATTCTTTTACTGAGCTTACAGATTCATTCATCAAAGCACACTCGGGAGCTCAAAAGGTGGAAAAAAGAATGGAAGATATTTTCAAAATTAAACAAGAAGACTCAGAGTTTCTCAGAGAATTTGTAGATAGATTTCAGCGTAAAAGAATGACTTTGTTGTGTGTACCTGACAGCTGGGCGGCTATAGACTTTGCAAGCAATTTGAATGGAAAAAGTTCAGAAGCCACGAGGAGTCCCAAAGAAAACCTTCGAGAATTCCCCGCTACAACGTGGAATGACGTTTATTACAGATATAACACGAAGCTAAGAATTGAGGAAGATACTGTTCCATGATATCAAAAAGAAGAAAGGGTAAGTTGAGACGTACGGAGACTGAAAAAAAATTCCGAAAAAATAGATACGAGCTTTACATGGGACCTAGGGAAAGAGAATCACGATCAAAGCAATATAACCAAAGTTACGATCACATATCAAGGAATAGAGAATCAGGCTCGAGATTTAGGAACGATTGATACATTCATGAGCCACGGGATGATGATTCAAATTTAAAAGCAAGATTCGATGGTTATAAGTTCAATGTCAGCACCTTTGAGCCCGTGGCTGTTTTGAAAGGGATGGGAGATAAGGTTCGATGGCCAAAAGAAATGAGATCAAATCCAAACAGGCACAACCCTGACCATTGGTGTGAGTTTCATAATGACCACAGGCATAAAATAACCACAGATTTCTACAAAGTGAAGTTGATCATCTGTTGATGCAAGGGTATCTCACGGCGCTATTCAGCGAGAAAGGCAAGCAAGCTGACATGAAAAATAGACAGGAGCCTACAAAACTGCCGTCCCAAAAAGGACTGTCGATGCTATAACTGGAGGTGAAGATATTAATGGTATATCATACACGACCGCTAATAAGATTTCAAAAATAGAAATCACTCAAGGGAAATGGGTGAGACACACCCTGGAAGAAGATAGCATTACATTCAGTGATGCAGATGCAAATGCAGATGACGTGTTAGTACCTCACAATGATGCAATAGTAATATCTTTAATTGTATGTGATACTAATGTAAACGAGTTTTGATTGATCCACGTAACTCATTAAATATTATTTTGCTAAGAGTATTGCGTGAAATGCAACCTGACGACAAAATAATACTAAAAGCCCACACTTTATCTGGATTCGACAATTCTAGTGTAGTCACGAAAAGGGAGGTAAAGCTCGCCATATTTGCCGAAGGTGTCATCAAAGAAACAAAGTTCTAGGTAGTAGATATGGAGATGGTTTACAACATAATTCTTGGGAGGCCATGGATCCAGGAAATGGATGCAGTACCTTCAAGTTTGCATCAGGTTGTTAAATATCCATCACCATGGGGAATCTGTGAAATTTGTGGAGATCAACATGCATCTAGGGAGATCAATTCTATTGCAGATACAAGCACGAGAGATGAAGGTAAATAGCAACCACAGAAGGCAGTTGAGGTCACCACAACACAAACCTCAATTGAGCAAAGGCGAATAGATCTAGATTTAAGATCCGATACTATTCAAGAACTAGATGAAAATGAAAATATCAAAACCATAATGGAAGAATTGGAGCCTGTCATGTTATTTGGTTAATGGCCCAATAGGAAAGTCTACGTCGGAGCTAATATCAGCCAATAAACGAGAGGTAAGTTAGTTGAATTTTGAAAACTAACGTGGATTGCTTTGCTTGGTCCCATTCTAACATGACAGGGATTCCACTATAGGTGATGGCTCATAAACTGAATGAAGATCCCTCATACCCTCCCGCCAAAAAAAAGAAAAGAAACCAAGGAACTTTCAAGAATCAAGTGATTCAGGATGAAGTCCAAAATTGCTGAAAATTGGTTCTATTATTGAGGTAGGGTATCCTCACTGATTAGCTAATACAGTTTTGGTTCCAAAGAAGAACGATAAGTGGCAAGTTTGTGTAGATTATACTGATCTTAACAAAGCTTTCATTAAAGACTCTTTTCCATTTCCACACATAGATCAATTGATTGATGCGACAACAGGTCATAAGCTATTAAGCTTTTTTTATGCATATTTAGGTTATAATCAGATTAAAATGGATCCAAAAGATGAGGAAAAAACTTCGTTCATAACAGGCAGGGGGACTTATTGTTATAAGGTAATGCCCTATGGTCTAAAGAATGCAGGTGCAACGTATCAAAGGTTAGTTACCAAAATGTTTCAAGAACATTTAGGAAAAACTACGGAAGTATATATAGATGATATGCTTGTTAAAACTCAGTATTCGAAGGATCACATATCTCATTTATCTGGTACATTTTCAATTTTGCGCAAATATAATATGAAATTAAATCGCGAGAAATGTGCATTTGGTGTTGCATCGGGTAAGTGTTTGGGTTTTCTTGTTCTAACCGTGGTATTGAGGTAAATCCTTCAAAGATTAAGGCAATCGAGGATATCTCTGATATACTTCCAAATAAGAAAGAAGTTCAAAGGTTAACAAGAATGATTGCAGCTTTGGGGAGATTCATCTCCAAATCCTCGGGAAAATGCATTAAATTTTTCTCAGCCCTTAAAAAGCAAGATCATTTCGAATGGAGTGAAGAATGTCAACAGGCGCTCCGAAACTTGAAAAAGTACTTGTCAAATCCGCCCTTATTAGCAAAACCAAAAGTGGGGGAAAGGCTACTTATTTACCCTGTTGGTTCAGAAGTAGCGGTAAGTGTTGTATTGGTCTGGGCAAAGCAAGGTAAACAATCCCCCATTTATTATGTTAGTAAATCTTTATTAGATGCGGAAATGTGTTATCCTCAGTTAGAAAAACTTGCACTTGCATTAGTCATGGCATCTAGGAAATTGAGACCTTATTTTCAGTATCATCCTATTGCTGTAATAACTGCCTACCCTTTACAAAATATATAGCATAAACATGATTTATCAGGAAGATTGGCTAAGTGGGATATATAATTAAGTGAATGCGAAATCACCTATCAACGTAGGACTGCTGTAAAATCACAAGTATTAGCTGATTTCGTGGCTGATTTTTAGTAAAGATATGCAATTAGAAGCAGAAAAAGAGTTGCAAGTGTTAAATGGAGCTAATCCAGGAACTTGGACTTTATTTGTTGATGGTTCATCTAATGTAAAGGGCATGGGCTTAAGGATTGTCTTGGTACCACCTACGGGTAAAGCCATTCGACAAGCCATTAAATATAATTCCATGACTAACAACGAAGTAAAGTATGAAGTTGTTATTGCAGGCCTGGAACTAGCACGAGAACTTGGCATAAATCAGATTATAATCAAGAGTGATTCACAACTCGAATCAAATGCTAGAGACTTTTACAGCCAGGGAAACAAGGATGCAGCAATACCTAGAAAAGGTACGAGAATTGATAAAGCAATTTGAAACTTGGAAAGTTACACAAATACGAAGGGATGAGAATGTTGAAGCAGATTCTTTAGCTAACCTCGCATCAACGGCTGACGTGGCAAGCGATTCAAACACCTCAGTTATACATTTATTTCATTCTGTTCTTGACCCTGATAAAAATAAGGTAAATTTTAATAATTTAACTTGGGATTGGAAAAATAAAACTGTTACTTTTTTGCAGTATGGTACCGTGCCCGATGGTAAGAAAAAAGCTCATGTGCTACGAAAAAAGGATGCTCGGTATTGTTTAAAGCAAGGTAATTTATATTGAAAACTGTTCGGTGGTCCCTTAGCAAGATGCCTCGGACCTTCGCCAATGGAGTATGTAATGAGAGAGATACATGAGGGACACTGTGGAAATCACGCAAGAGAAAGGTCACTGGTAAGAACCTTGGTTAGAGCAGGATACTATTGGCCTAAAATGGAAGAAAAAGCCGAAAGCTTCATGGCTAAATGTGATAAATGCCAAAGGTACGATAACAATATGCACAAACCTGCAGAATTATTACATCCATTCATTGCACCATGGCCATTTATGAAATAGGGAATCAATATGGTGGGACCATTACTTCACGCGAAAGGACATGTAAAGTTTCTGCTCGTACTTACTGATTATTTCACTAAATGGGTGGAGGCAGGAGCATTTAAACAGGTGGGAGAAAAAGAAGTCAAAGATTTTTTTGGCGGAAAATCATATGTCAATTTGGTGTACCAAAGGAAATCGTATGCGACAATGACCCTCAATTTATCGGAGCTCAAATCACAGAGTTTTTTGAAAGTTGACAAATTAAAAGGATTACATCTACACCTTATCATCCAGCGGGTAATGGGCAAGAAAAATCAACAAAAAAGGTTATTATCAACAATTTAAAGAAGCAATTAGAGGAGTCAAAGGGTAACTAGCCTGAAGTGTTACCCGGAGTTTTATGGGCATATCACACAACAACAAAAACGAGCACATGAGAAACACCCTTTTCATTAGTTTACGGAGATGAGGCTGTGGTTCCAGTTGAGATAGGAGAAACAAGCACACGATTCATGCAAGGGACACAATAATCTAATGAAGAAGAGATGTAGGTCAATTTGGATCTACTGGAAGGCAGGAGGCAAGCTGCACTAGTAAGAATGACAGCACAAAAACAAGTGACAGAACGATATTACAATAGGAAAGCACGCCTCAGATTCTTTAAAATTGGGGGCTTTGTGCTTAAAAAGGTTTTTCAATCCATAAAGACATCCAACATAGAAAAATTGAGTCCAACTTGGGAAAGGCCCTATAGCGTTCGTGATATTGCAGGCAAGGTAACATATGAATTGGAGACAATGGATTGAAAAGTATTACCTTCACATTGGAATGCTTTTTATTTGAAGAGATATTACTTCTAAGGAATACCCACGGTCAGGTATCTCCATTTTGCGATTAATTTTTTGAACTGTTAAAATTTTACTAACAATTTTAGATGATAGGCAAAAAGCTAGCCCGTACAAAATGATGATTCACGACCTGTAAGGTACACAGAATAACCTTAAATTTCTAGCCTAGGGTTACAACTATTCTGATAGAAAACTAAACAGATTAACTAGTCTTAATCTCTAATCGTACCTCTAAATCCCATATGTGTTTCCTTTCCAGGAAAAGGACCAAATGAGAGAAACTATCAAGTGATCGAGGCTTCGTACTTCAAAACTCAAATACTTGGAGGGACTATAAATCCTTAAAAATAAAGCAAGAATAAAATAATCAAAAGTCTACCATCAAAAACTTCTTAAAATACTTAAGATTAAGTACGAATCGGATCACAAATCTGCAAAATTGTATATACAGATTGCCCCAAAATTCTTTATACAGATTGCCCCATAAATGACTTGGGGACTTGAGTTCCAAAAACCAACCCTTAAATGGAACTAAGGGTTTTACTACAGTTTTCTAAGAATAAACTTAGATAAAGTCAAGGGTTTCTAACACGACTTTCTAAAAAGGTACCTACAACAAAAATAAGGAATTCAAGATAATTTTTTTACTAAAAAGATGTGGGAACTGAATAAGTTGTATCAGTAGCAACTGGCTCAACTTGGACAAGAGCATCAACGGTTTCAAGTTGATCTTGATTAGCAATAATAGGCTCAACTCGAGTAAGGGCTTCAACAGAGGTGGCTTCAACTTGGTTTGCAGCAGTGGGTTCAATTGGGCTTGAAGAAGATGTGATACCCGTAGCTTCAATCATGGTAGAAGGGAAGTCCTACAGTTGCTGAGCTTGTTCTATGGTTTCATTGTCCGTAGCTAATTCATCTTCCATGTTAAAACTTTCTTTCCCAACTTCAAGAAAGGTATCACGATGGGAATTCAGAAAAGCCCAACTTACCTCAACATCAAATATTTCTTTAAGGAGATCATAATCCTTTTCCCAAGCAGCAACCTTACTCCTGAGCTCTTCATTTTCGGCCAAGGCAAAATTCTACGAAGCTTGAAGGGAAGCACGAGTGCTCTCTAAAGCATGTACCTTGTCAATAGAAGCTCGAAGGTCTTCTTATGCTTGAGTTAGGTTTTCCACAAGTTCTTCAACATAAACTTCTTTTTGATCCAACAGTGCCTTTAATGCCCTATTCTTCTCGCTAGCCTTAGATAGCTGTTCTGAAAAGGAGGATTCAAGGCGTTCTTTTTCCTTCTTAGTTTGGATCAAGAAAGCCTTAATAACTACTAGCTCCAAAGTTAAGTCTCGTACTTGCTGTTCTAAGGTACTTCTACTCTCTTGTAAATCCTCCACCTTAATTTGAACACTGTCAAACTGTTCCTTCCAATTGTTTGCTTCCAACTGAGAATTGCAAGCAGCCTTCTCCGCATCATGAGCAGCCTTCTCCAAGTCGCGTGCTACCTTCTCCAAGAGGGAGATTTTATTCATCAACTCAGTGCCGATAAGATTGACCTAATAAAAAAAAGGGATGTAAGAATCCTATAGTCAAAAATCTTTGCAGAGTGGAGAAGAAAAGAAAATACCTTTAAAGTGGCATGCACTATGTCATTCATAAGGGTCAGGTTGCTATGGCTTTCAAGCTTTGCTTTCTCGATCAGACCAATTAAAGGCTCGAGCCAAATATCTACTTGACCATATTTTCTCAAGAGGCTGTTGTTGGCAGGAACTTCAATGGTTACGCTCCTCATATTAGTACTTCTACTTGAAGAACCCACCTTCGTATGGTGAACTATAGGTGGGGTAATTGTAAAAAGAGGAGCGATAGAAGAAGTAAAGACAGTGGAAGAAGAAATGGAAGAAACGGTTGATGCAGGTAAAGAAGCAATCAGAGGTACGGGAGATGAAAAAGAAGATAAGGGAAGTTCATCTAGAACAGGTCCTAAATTTCTACTACCAAAACCACTATAAAAAGTTGGTCAATAGACTCACGTGTATCAAGAGGAGAGATGTCATCATTAGGAATGATAACTTGAGCAATAACTGGCTTGGTAAGAGATAGATGAGGAGAGAATTCAGCCTCATCATCGGAGATGATACGTCTCCTAGCTCGTGGTCTCGTTACCATGGATCCTTCACCTTCTTCCTCAGAGTCTTCTTCGTTAGCAACTTTTCTTTTGGAAGAAGAACCCAAGACTATTTCTTGGGACAAAGAGGTACGAGTATCTAAAGAGTCATGAGAAGCCATGATTGCTTCAGCAGTGACCCCTTGAACAACAAATCCTGATAAAAGAGAAGGATAAAAGTCAGAACCATAAAAGAAAATATTTATGTACAAACAAGAAAAAAAACTCTTACCATGAGTTTTCACTTTCTAACCGTAACGACTGGAAAGGTTTTCCATGACCTACCCTCAATTAGGGCGGTCCTTAATAATTTTTCTACCCAACCACGAAAGTTAGGTATGGTCTCCACAACACCCATGGTTTTTGAAAAAAGAAAAGAAGCGACATTAGGAAAGTCAATAAGCTTGAAAGAAAAAGGCACGAGAAAGATGTAATACTTACGTGAAAAGTTCCACTTCTCAGGAAAAGGAACATTTACTTCCCCCACTAGACCAGCAGTGGGGGCAAAAGTAAATCGAGCATACTAGCCACAGTCTTTATTGTCCTCGGGCTTACTAAAACCCTCTTGCTTCTGGATGCTAAAACGCCATTGCGGAAAAGCCTAAGAGAATAGAGGTGAATTAAAGGGGGGAAAGTAAGGCCAACATCTGCCATGTTAGCAAGGTGTCTCAAGCAGGCGATAGGCCTCCAAAAAATTGGACCGATTCGCCCCATACAAATATTGAAAAAATGGCAAAAATGCTAGAATGACCAGGATGGCTAGTTTAAACCCTAGAGTGAAATGGTATGTGTAGACAAAATAAAATCCAATCATGTAGGATAATCCTCTGATTTGGATTGGAAATGATAATCGGAACATCGGTACTCCAGTGACAATCCGTACGAACTATAGGAGCTAAGATTTCTGTAATTCGAGCAGGGAAAATATCGGCACGATATAAAGTATTTATTTGGTTCCTTAAAGATTCCCTATCATGATGAAAAGATAGTTCAGTAGGGACTATCTTATCTACTAGAGGCTCATGCAAGGGTTCAGTGGATTCTTTATTCCTAGAATAAGCCCTCTGAGAAAGAGAACCTGTAGTTCTAGAAGAGGGATCAAAACTAGGAGAAGGTGGGGATGTGCTACCACCACGAGTAGACCCCAAACTACGGAGTCTACCCCCTCTTCTATGCCTAACAGGAGCATTGGAGAAGATATCTAAAATGGGGGTTCTCCTAGGGTTAGGGTTTGGTGAACTCATGGTGAAGAAGATCAAGATCGACATAGGGAAAAAGTAAATAGAGATTTAAAAAATAGGAGTGTTCAATAAGTTTTATGTGATAGAAGACAAAGAAAGAAGTTACACTGATATTGAGGGACAACTAACAAATGAAAAAAGTACGATGATAGCCATAATAATGATAAATGATACTTTGAGAATAGTGGAGCCGTAGGAAAAGCCTTGAAAAAGGCTGCAAAGCTGCAAAACAATTGAGAGAACGGCATCTATACAAAGCATTAAATGGAAGCGACAATTGAAGCGTCAGTTTTGTCATAGTATTTATGGAGACAAAAGTTTTCTTTTAAAGAAATCCACTTCCCAAATATTCAACGGATGAATATATGGAAAGTGGGGGGGGGGGGGGGGACTATTTGTATTAGGAAAAATTATATTTAAGAAAACATGTCATGACACATAGACTGATTAAGCGGTCAAAGGATGACAGCTGGTTAAGAGGCACGAGCAATAGTAGGTACAAATTACAACAAGCACGAGCTAATAACAGAAGCGAAGGCACGAGTAGATATTTAAATAATTCAGCGCCCGTACCTATCAAAGTCGTTTATATTCAATAGCCCAAAAGAATAAATCTGACAGTAAAAAGAGCACAGACACAACATATAACATGCATTAAATACGAAATACGTTAGGGAATTCGTATTTAATATAATGATTATGTAACGTGGCATTCAATGTCTTTTATTACTCATAATAGCCTTATTATGATTTTGGCAAAACGCATATCTCTAGGACACCTGTAAAAAGAGAAACATCTGATCAGTTGAGGGCACAAAAAATCATTGAAATATATCCTTATGTACTCGCTTTATTCTTGAAATATTCTTCTGCCACATAATTTAATTCATTCTCATTATTGATTATCAGTAACCTGAATTCTTCTAAAATTCTAGCTTTGACTAAAATTTTATTTTTTGGTTAAACTTAGACCATCATACTATGCAATATCAACAAAAACTAGTACTCTCGCCTAAGCGTGTGTGAAAATATTTGACTTGCACAAAATTTATTTTAAAAAAATACTTTTAAAACTTGTGGTTTAAAACAAGTCGTAAATATTTGTATGATTGTCAATTTATCAATGATTAAAAGTGAAATTGATGAATTGGTAGAAAGAATAAAAGCTAAAGAGAACTTGGGAAGGAATTTAACTGATTCTCATTTCTTTTGCATGCTACACTAAGAGTAGTACGTCATATATATACACAATACCTAACTAACTCCACTAACTAACTAAAATTTTCTTTTAATACAAAATTACAAATAACCACCTTATTAGCTAAGTATTGAACTAATACTTGTATGGTCTGAATAATAAATCATTCAAAAAGCAAAGTATGACACATAATTCAGGACATAAAGAGAAAGTAGTTGCTGGTCTAAACATTTGTCAGTTTTCTTGTAACTGTTTGGAATGTACTATATGAAACTAATGCTTCATTTCTTGTATTCCCTCCAAATTACAGCTGGTGATCTCTTTGAGATTTTGCTCTTTACATTAAAACTTTTCATTTTTTTTCATTTTTGTTTCCTCTCATTCCAATTCATTTTTCTTCTTGGGGATAGCTTCAAGATCAAGATAAGTTGTTGGAATGAGGATTGATAATCCTTTGGGATATTCTGTTTTTTTTTATTTAGTTGTATTACATAAATTGTCATGTCTAAGATGAGCTAGGTCGGACTAGATAATTTAATTTATACAATTGACTATTTTCTTTCCTTGCTCTTTCCCATGTTTTATTAATAAAGTGCTCTATGTGAAAAAGGGATTTCCTGGTGTACCCCATCCCTCCATGTTTTAGAATTAACCTAAATAGCTGTCCAACCAACTACTTAAATTAAAAATAACAGTGAATGTATAATATATTTATAATTTATGTATAATGAGTAAAAAAAATTAAACAATTAATTCGGACGATAATCTGGTAAAGATCCCTTTTCTTAAATATAACACTATGTCTATGGGGATTCATATTGGTCACCAAGCTATAGTCTTTCTTAATGTCAACTGAATATGGTAGATGCCTTTGGTTGGTTAAAATGGTGATGATTCATGATAAGATTATTATCTTCAGAATGTCTTGAGCAAGTTGCCAATCTGATATGAAGAGAACTATATTTGACCAAAGAGTTTTCACCATCTTGCGGAACCCTTGTAAGATCTTTGAGAACTTTTACCACTAGAAGGAAAAATTGATGGCATATCTTCTTTTATACAAGGAATAACATTGTTCAGGATTAAGTGAATAGGTTGCTTACCTAATCGGTTACATAATTGATGTAGCAAGTAGCCAAACAGAAAGTCCAACTCAGGCCTCACACTTGAAAAACTCAAGGGTCATTCTTTCCGACTATTCTATGTTTGTTGTATTTTTATCAGGGGAGTCCAATCTTGCTTACTTCATTTCTAAGTTAAAAATAATGCTCATTATCTTTCCAACAATTAGTTTGTAAAAATTAAAGTAGAGAAAGAGAGTTGTAAAAGGCTTGAGATCTCGGAACAATATAATATATATACATGTGTGTGTGAAAAAATATATATATAGACATGCATTTCAGAGTTTTCTCTCAACACAAAGCTCATGTTGGATTTTTGAATAAAACGGGTTTGACTAATTAAACAGCTTCTTCTCCCATAACTTGCATTTGGTCTAGTGGTATGATTCTCGCTTAGGGTGTGAGAGGTCCCGAGTTCAATTCTCGGAATGCCCCGTCCCATGTCTATAGAATTGCCCTTTTTTTTTCTCCCACAATTTCAAATAGGGTCAAAGACAAAATCAGAGAATAAATTTTTATTTCTCATACTTTACCTTTTTTCTATTCTTTTGGTGGTCGCCAAGAACTTTCTTAACAAAGTTACTTTAAAGAACAACTACCCAAACACGTAATATTTTATATGAAACTTAAAATTATTAGTGATTTCATTTAACCAATTATAATGAGTAAAATGAGAAATGAATTGCTGTTATTCAGTCTCTTGATATGATTTTATGAAAACGACTTTATATTGTAATATTGCTTTCTTTTACCACTTGAATATATTGCACTTCTATTCACTTTAAAACTTTAAACTATTTATGAAATATGCATCGTTGAATCATTCCTATTCCATATCACCGTATTACTTTATTTTCAGTTTGTCCCCCTCAATCTTATCTTTACTCTGGATAGCTCAATAATTTTGGCTAATTTGTTTTTTCAGAAATATTCATAACCTTGTGAATGTGTTATAATGACTCGCCATTTGTCGAAAAAAATATAACATGAATTTAAACATAAGTTAGAATGAAATAGCGATAACAATATTATTTTTATCAAGTAAGAAGCTAGATTTGAACCATAAGATATTTGTTTCTAATAACCTCTATAATTTACATTCCATCAATTAGGTGAAAATTTACTTCTATAATTTCCATTCCATCAGAATTCAGATAAGCTGGGGAAAAAAGAGAAATTTGGGGCATTCCTGGAATGAAACTTGGGTCGTCTCACATCCAAAGCAGGAATCATACCACTAGAACAAAGCATGCTTGTATTTTCTCCTCTTGTAAAATCATAATTATATTTTCCCGTAAATGAATTGTAGAAGTCAAATAAGTGTATAATTAAAAAGAGAGACGATTTTGGCCGAGTTATTAATTTGCATCCTGAAGTATTGGGCAACTTAGAACAGAAAAGAAAATAGTGGGCGAGAAAGGAAACCTAAACATAAAAAGACCCTTATACTCCCTCTATATTTTTCAATGTATGTAGAAATATTTCCTTTTTAGTGCATTACAGAAAGAATTACTCTAGAACGTGACGTTTGCTCGTAGATGAAGTTTGCATGACTTAAACTCAAACTAGAATTACTCTAGAAATTGGCGTTTGCTCGTAGATGAAGTATGCATATTACTCAAACTCAAACTCAAATAGAGGACTTTTAGGGTCTTGAAAATTAAATAGTAATTTTATTTATTTATCGGTGTTTGGTATGTAAATTAAGGAAAATGACTTTTTAAAAGTATTCATAAATAATTTATATATAATAAATATGAAGGCATAAACTTTCAGACCAACAACCTTCCGAACCTACAAATTTCATAAACTTTCGAATTGCAAAACTTTCAAAGCCGCGGGATTTCAAACGCGTAAACTTTTTAATTTCTAAACCCGTAAACTTTCAAACACATAAACCCCTGAACTCATAATTTTGGAACTTGTAAAATTTTAAGCCTTTAAACCGATAAATAATAAAATTAAAATTGAAACCCGGGGATGGGGGGGGAGGTGAGGGGTGGGTAGCGGGGGCTGGGGGGACAGGAAAACGAAAACAAAAAAAATTTTGTGCGGGGAGGGGGGAGGGGGTGGGGGTGGGGGTGGGTAGGTGGTGGGTGGTAAAAATAGAAATTTATAATTAAAAAAAATTAAGGTAAAAAGAATAATTTTTTTGCGAGGGATGGGGGAGGAGGGGGAGTGGGTAGGCAATGGAGGGGTAGTAGGGTGGGTGGTAACGGAAAATTGAAATATGAAAAAAAAACTTTTTTTAGTGGAGGGGATGGAATGGGTTGGTGAGGGCGGGGAAGGTTGAGAAGCAGCTTTGGAAAATGTTTTTACTTCTCTTGGTAAGGAAAACATTTTCCTCCAATTGAAAAAGAATGAATTGATAAAAAAAATATTTTTCAAAATATTTAATCCAACCAAACATAGAAAAATTATCTTTAATGTTGTTAAAAGTGCTACTTTTCTTGACGTGTGTTTTTATTTTACGGATAACAAAAACGATGTATTGACATTCATATTTGAGTATAAAAGTACTGAGATTTACACAATAATTAAATAAGGTAAGGATCCAAATATGGAAAGCTTGCACTTTTAAGTACAAGGAGATCGTTTTATGCGAGTTCATATTGGACGCCAAGATATAGATTTTTTGTGCGAATGATGGACGCCGTTTCTTAGAGAAAATAGTGATGATTCATGATCAACTCTATGTTGGGTTTAAGCTTAGGTAGCTTAAAATAAAGGGTGAATGAGAAATGAAGGGAAAATGAAATATTTTAATTTTCCTCTTCGGCAAAGGGACACTGAGTTATATTGGAGGAAAAAAGACTTTTGACGGTATATATACAATTTCTCTTTTTCTGGCTTTTAAAGAGTTAAGAAGAAGGCAAGACACGCGTCATTATCGTCGCTCGCTCGGCTTCGGTCAAAGAAGCATTTGCGACTTACTCTACTGCTGGTCCTGAAGATGAGCTTTCCATGCAAAATACCGCAACAACTAAGATTGAGGTTATGAGAAGATAATCCTGAAGATGACTTTCAGCAAGGTGTTTACGCTCAACAAAGTACTTCGTGTTCCTACTATTAGAAAGAATTTATTTTCTACTTCTTTACTTGTAAGGATGGATTCAAGCGTGTATTTGTGTCGGACAGAGTTGTTGCGAGCAAGAATGAAATGTATGTTAGAAAGGGCAACCTCACAGAGGGCCTTTTTCAAACTCAATGTAATGGTTGTTGACAGTATGAATAAAACTTCAGCTTCTTTTAATTTATTGGAGTCAAATAATTTATGACATATTCGTTTAAGACATATCAATTACAAAACTTTATAGAAGTTAATTACTTTAGAAGTATTGTTTAAATTCGAGTATAATAAATCAAAATATCAAATGAGTGTTGAATCTAAGTTTGGAAAATATCCTTATAAATCCGTTAAAAGTTAAATCATTTAGCATTAATTCACACTAACATTTGTGATATGAAGTCGACACCATCTCCAGGTGAGAGAAAGTATTTTATAACTTATATTGACGATTACACTCGATGTTGTTATGTTTATTTGCTTAATAATAAGGATGAACCAATTGGTGCATTTAAGCAATACAAAAATGAAGTGGAGAATCAATTGAATAAAAAGATCATAATGTTTAGAAATGATCGGGGTGGAGAATATGAATTTTCGATTGCATACATATATTCGGAATATGGAATTATCCATCAAACTACTACCCCCTACACACCTCAATCCAATGAAATTACAAAAATAAAAAATAGAACATTAAAGGAAATGATGAATCTTTATTAATAAGTTCTGGATTGTAGTAGAGTTTGTGGTGGGGGAGGGGACTATACTTACAACTATTCGAATACTTAACAGAGTACCCCATAACAAAAATGTAATCTATTCCATATGAAAAATAGAAAGGAAGAAAACCTAACTTGAAATCTTTCAAAGCGTAGGTGTTACGACCCGACCGTTCGTTTTGAGAGTTAGAGCCCTTTTTCCCCCATGTCTTCTTATTTTTATGTTCTTAAGCTGTATCTTATTGTATCGTGTTGGTTAATTCGAGTCCAAAGTTGTTTCGGTGTGGAATGAGAACCTTAGTCTCTTTTGTGAAGGTTTAAATTAGAAAAGATTACTGGATATTGAATTATATGTGAACGACCTCGGATTTGAATTTTGATGACTCTATTAGCTCCGTTAGGTAATTTTGGTATTAGGATCACGTCTGAAATGTGATTTGGAGGTCTGTTGTTGAATTAAGTATGAATTGGCGAAAGTTGGAAATTTGGCAATTTTGGTTGGCAGTGAAAAACTTGATATCGGGGTCGGAATAGAATTACACAACTTGGAGTAGGTCCGTAGTATTATTTGTGACATGTGTGAAAAATTTGAGGTCATTTGGAGGTGCTATGATAGGTTTCGGCATCGTTCATAAAATTTGAAAGTTTAGAAGTTCTTAGGCTTGAATTTGAGGGTAATTTGGTGTTTTGATGTTGTTTTGACTAATCCAGAGGCTCGACTAAGTTTGAATGACATTATGAGATGTGTTGGTATGTTCAGTTGAGGTTCCGAGGGCCTCGAAATGATTTTAGATAGTTAACAGAGAGTTGGGAATTTGGAAAGTGCAGTTGAAGCTACTGGTTCTGTCTTAACCGCACATGCGGAGTTGGAACCGCAGGTGCGAGGTTTGCATACGAGGATTTGTGGCGCAGGTGCGCAACTAGATTGCATGTGTAGCTTGGTCCACGCATCTACAATGATCGCATAAGCAGTCAGGCAATCATAGAAATGAAAGCAGATTTTTTAATGAAATTCCGCAGAAACATAGCACTCTTTGCAGATATTGTCCCGCAGATGCGGAAATGGGATCACGCGTGCGATTTTTCTCGGCAGAAAACTCCAACTTTCGATTTTGAGTTTGAAGAACTCAGGAGAGAGGCGATTTTCGAAGGACTTCAAGGAGCAATGTTGAGGTAAGTGATTCTAACCTATAATGGTATAACATTCATGAATTTATGGCTTTGTTCATCATCTAATCGGGAATTGAGCTAGAAATTTGGGAATTTAGGGCTTGAAAATTGGAGAATTTGATTTGAGGATTTGAGGGGCCAAAGGGAGTTGGATTTTGATAAATTTCATATGTTTGGACTTGTGAGTGAATGTGCCTTCTAGTTTTGTGACTTTTGTCGAATTTTGAGATGTGGGCCTGGAGGCAAAGTTTGAACCAATTTCGGGTTCTTAGTCTAATTTGATAGTTTTTCTTGTGGAATTCATTCATTAGCACATATTGATGGTATTAAATTGGTTGTGAATAGATTTGGAACATTTGGAGGTCGAGTCGAGGGGCAAGAGCATTGCAGAGTAGAGATTTGATCGATTTGAGGTAAATAACGGTTGTATATATAGTCTTGAGGGTATGAAATCCCAGATTTTATGTCATGTGATAGTTTTGAGGTGGCACACATGCTAGGTGACGAGCGTGTGGGCATGCATTGTTGGGAATTGTGACTTGATCTATCTCGTATCTACTGTAAAGTTGAATATTTTATTGAAACTACATGCTTCTTACGTGTTTTAAAAAGAATTTCTATAAATTAGACTGGATGCTATGTTTAGGCCTTATGCTAGTGTTGTTTGGACCGTTAGAGATATTTTATTTATATCCTTTAATTGTTTTGATTAGAAATATATACCCAGTCATGTTTATACTTATTTTCTGCATAACTCAGTCTCTATTACCCCGTTTTAATGCATCATATAAATGTTGTTTGGGCTGAATAACTTGTTTTCTGAGAGCCCGGGAGGCTGGAGATGTTATGACTGAGCGAGGTCGATGACCTGATTTGTTAGGATATTTATTGGATCGGGCTGCACGCCACAACATGTTTCACTGATTCATGACTGAGTGAGGTCGATGGCTTGATTGATTTAGGCTATGATCGTCTTGTTATAACTCTTTCGCTGAAGGAGCCTCTCGAGAGTCTGCACACTCCAGTGAGCATAGGTACCTATTGAGTTTGAGTGCTGAGTGCTGAGTATTGAGTATTGAGTGACTGGGAGGCGTGAGAGATGATGAAGTTCTCTCGAGGGGTTGTATATGAGTGATTCTGAGGTTTTCTTGAGGGGTTGTATGCGAATGATGTTTTCCCGAGGGGCTGTTTATGATTTCAATGTTCTATTCACTTATGCATTGAACTTTTGTTCTAAAACTGTTGAAAGATGTTTTCAAATTGATTTTACTAGAAATTTGATTCAAACAAGTTGATTTGTTTCAAACTATGGTTTTAAAGGCATGCTGTACTTAGTATTGAGTTTTGTAATAGGAACTTTATATGTATTATTGCTCGTCACTACTTCCTGGCCTTTATTTACTTTTTGTTACTTAGTGAGTTGGCATACTCACTTTACTCCCTAAACCATGTGTGTAGATCCAAGCGTATCTGAACACGGTAGCGGCTTTTGACAATTCTAGTTGCAGATTTCCTCGAAGATAGCAAGGTAACTTCCTGGCAATCGCAGCTCTGCTCTTCTCTCTCTTATCTTCCTTTATTTGTATTTGGTTATTTTTCCAATCTATGTTAGTCTCGATATTTTAAGATATATTTTAGTAGATACTCATTACTAGTGACACCCTGATGCGGGCTTTCTTTTCCGTACTTTTGTTTGATTTGAACTCCTTTCTGGAAGTGTATATTAAATAGCTTTGGGATTATTTTTGAAATGAAAATATCATGTTGTTTTGATAATGTTTTAGCTTTCCTAGTACAATGATAGGAACCATTACAACAAGGTTGGTTTCTAGGTCATGATAAGTTGATATCAGAGTTTGTTGCATATGTTTCTCGGGACATGAGCGGGTTTAGTAGAGTCTTGCACATTGGTACGTAAACATTTGTACTTATATTGGAGAGGCTGCAGAACCTTTAGGAAATTCCACATTCTTGAATTCATATTGTGCGAATCTGTTGATTCTGGTAACTAACCTTCTGATATTCTATTCTCTCACTTATGGTGAGGACATGTGCTACCGGTCAGGAAGGATGGCCACCGGTACCACCAGTTGGGGCTGTAAGAGGTCGAGATCGCGGTTGAGGCCGTAGTAAGGGCAAGGGTGTAGCCTACACAACATCTAGGGCAGCACTTACAGATCCACTAGCTTCCCCAGTTCATGATCATGTACTAGTTGTCGATGCACTAGCGGGACTAGCTCAGGCACCGATTATGCCTATTGTTATCCCAGGTCTTTAGGAGACATTAGCTCAGATTCTAAACATGTGCCCAAATATTGCTCAATCGGTCGCTATTTATAATATAACAGCTACTTCCCAGGCCGTGGGAGGTACTCAGAATCTCACCATCCATAAACCCGAGAAGGTTATCCAGGGAATTCAGACATCGAGGGTACCACCAGCTCAGCTGGTTGCAGCTGCTCATGATTATATGGTACTAGTCATACCTGATGACGAGCAACGTAGATTGGAGAGGTTTGGTAGACTTCAGCCTCCGACTTTTAATGGTGCAGATGGCGTTGATGCCTAGGGTTTCTTAGACAAGTGTTAGAGGATTCTCCGTACATCGGGTGTTATGGAGACTAGTGGGGTCTTGTTTACTACCTTTCAGTTCTATGGAGCTTCCTTTACTTGGTGGGAGGCTTATGAGAGGCGTGGCTTGTTGGTGTAGTGCCCCTTACTTGGTAGCAGTTCTCCATTCTCTTCTTGGAGAAGTATGTGTTGCAGTCCCGCGGAGAGGAGCTGCTCAGGCAGTTCGAGCAGCTGTGTCAGGATTATATGGCTGTGATGCAGTACGAGATGAGATTTTCTGAGTTGGTCCATCATGGTATTCTGTTGATCCCATACACGAGGAGAAGATCAAGAGGTTCGTTGATGTCCTCACATATCAGCTGCATATTCTTATGACCAGAGAGAGAGAGAGTGTCTAGTGCTTCTTTTGAGGAGGTTGTTGACATTGCCTCGGGACTTAGAGTCGATTCGCTTCCAGGAGCGAGTGGAGAGAGAGGCCAAGAGGCCTTGTGGATCTGGTAGTTTTGGGGGTGCTTCTCATGGGGTTCAGTTCTAGCACACCAGAGGCCGTCCATTCATACATGCTTAGTCAGCTTCCCCAGTTCACCGTGGTGCATCATCAGGGCATGATTCTCACAGTTCTCGTCATGTCCATTCATCACTTAGTTCCTTCCCAACCCAGAGTTCGTCTAGTGCTCCTCCATGCCAGGTTCTTCTACTAGTTATTCTGGTGTTAGGGGTTCCTGTTAGTCCCCTGGGGTTCAGTTCCAGCACACCAGAGGCCGTCCATTCATACATGCTTAGTCAGCTTGCCCAGTTCACCGTGGTGCATCATCAGGGCATGATTCTCACAGTTCTCGTCATCGCCATTCATCACTTAGTTCCCTCCCAACCCAGAGTTCGTCTAGTGCTCCTCCATGCCAGGTTCTTCTACTAGTTATTCTGGTGTTAGGGGTTCCTATTAGTCCCCGTTACCAGCACTGGAGGGTTGTTTTGAGTGTGGGGAGTTTGGGCATATGCGGAGGCATTTTACTTATTGTCATAGGGGTCCTTATCAACATAGGAGTCAGCCATCCACTTTAGCACCATTACTTACCCACATGCCTAGCCAGCTCGAGGTGTAGGTCAGCCAGCTAGGGTTCACCTTAGAGGGGGAGGCCGATCAGGTGGTATTACTGCCCGTTTCTATGCACTCCATACCAGATCAGATGCTATTGCTTTAGATGTTGTGATCACAAGTATTATCCCAGTTTGCAACAAGGATACCTCTATATTATTTGATCTTGGTTCCACCTATTCATATGTGTCGTCATATTTTTCTCATTATTTGGATACGCCCCGAAAGTCTCTTATTTTATCTGTTCATATATCTACTCCTGTGGGGGATACTATTATTGTAGACCATGTATATCGGTCATGTATGGTGTCTATTAGGGTTTCAAAGACTCGAGTAGACATTTTAATACTAAGCATGGTTGATTTTGATGTGATATTGGGAATGGATGTGTCCGTGTCATGCTATTGTGTACTGTCACACTAAGACGCTAATGTTGGATATGTCGGGGGTGTCACAGATTGAGTGGAGCGGTTTGTTTGACTATGTTCTTTGTAGAGTTATTTCATACTTGAAGGCCCAACGGATGGTTGGGAAGCGTTGCCTTTCTTATTTTGCTTTTGTGAGGGATGTGAGTGTAGAGACTCCTACCATTGATTTGGTTTTGGTGGTGATAGATTTTCTAGATGTATTTGGTTCCGGGAACTCATCCCATTTTTATTCCACTGTAGCGAATGACACCGCTGAGTTAAAAGAATTGAAGGACCAGCTTCAGGAACTCCTTGATAAGGGGTTTATTCGGCATGATATGTCACCTTAGGGTACACCTATTCCATTTGCGAAGAAGAAAGATGGCACTTGAGAATGTGCATTGATTACAGGAAGTTGAGCAAAGTAACAATCAAGAACAAGTATCCTTTGCCTCGTATTGATGATTTATTTGACCAGCTTCAGGGAGTAAGAGTGTTCTCCAAGTCACAATTTGTTACTTGGAATGTGTATTATTACATGCAGTTAAACAAAGTCAATCAATATCAAGTATCCTTGCCTTGTATTGATGATTTAGTTGACCAACTTTAGGGAGCGAAGGTATTCTCCAAGATTGATCTCAGGTCAGGGTATCACTAGTTGAAGATTAGGGACAAGGACATTCTTAAGATAGCTTTCAAGACCCGATATGGTCATTATGAGTTTTTTGTGATGTATTTTGGGCTAACCAATTGTCACACCTCCTTTTTGGCTACTACAACCCGGCGAAAGGGCGTAGATAACAGAAATTTTCCAATTAAAGGACAATCGAAACGAGATTTAATTATTTAAGAGAATTTCAGAGTTGCCACTTGGGAGATTTATGGTGTCCCAAGTCAGCGTTTAGTATCCCGAATCGAGGAAAGAACGAATCAGTTTAACAGTCCGCGAATCAGAAATCCGAGTAAGGAATTCTCTTAACCCGGAAGAGGGTGTTAGGAATTCCCGAGTTCCATGGTTATAGCACGGTCGCTCAATTGTTATATTTGGCTTACGTTATCTGATTTTATACAATTATGAACCTATGTGCATTTTGAACCTTTTAACCACTTTTATTATAATTTGAAAAAGAGAATTGCAACGTCATTAAGACATGCCCGAACCACATCACATAAAATACACCCGTGGTTGACACATTTCAACTTGTTTGAGATTTGGATTTGGGTCACATAAATAAGCATCCGTATTAAGGAATGTAGGTTATTAAACTATCGCGCCTAAGCAATTTCATGTGTTTAATTTTGTGAGGGCCACTAAAGTTTGCTAAGTGGCATTTCTCAATTTACTATAAGGGAACTTAATTAATTGACTAAATAAAGTCTTGGAACTTCTATTTAAGGGAAATTGTAAATCCACACCTACTCCATAAGCTTTGGATCGAGATTTTTTAAATCAATAACCAACCTCGGAAAATTTCCAGACATAGGCCCATCGATTTACTATCATTGCATACAGGCTGATTCTCTGCTTTCATTGCGCTTAATGAGCCTAAATGGTACTGGGCCAAAGATAAGGATCGTGGACCCGATATCATACCTTTTCTCAAAGTAAGAAATTCTTTCATATTCGATCAAAGCTGACAAACCTTGAGATCAATCAGTAATTGTTACATTGAACTATTTCCAACACTATCATGTACGACTATTTGATTGTGTATTTATTAACTGTCTAATTTTATTATACAGACTCATGCAAGCTTCAATAAGTACCAATTTTAGCATGTAAAGCCTTTAAGCCTATGTTCGTATTTTCTCAGTCTAGTATCTATGTAAGACAGTACACAGGGAACTCAAGAATCCTCTTCAGCAATGAACTTGCTAATACTTGTTGATTAAAAAACAAACAAATCAGTAATGAGTTGTATAACATATACATTGAGCCTAAAACTTTGAGTGAAACGAATCTCACATACATGAGTTGGCTAAATCATCTGATACGATGACCCCTAAAAATGCGCATTCAAAACATGCAATGCACAGCTATAACCAACTTTGAACCTCAGCATGCCAAAAATTATCTTACAAACTATAACAAAACAAAACTTACTAATACAGAACCAAGCTCAGAAAATGGAATAAGACTAACACGCAAGCCTCAATCTAACATAATAGATAGCATCATCTAGATTACATGCACCACATAAAACTCCAGCTAGTTACATCCTTCTCACTACCAAGCAGTAAATAAATTAGACTTGTGACTTGTAAACATTAACTCAGGTAACCCTTATCACTACACAATTACTACATAATGTTAAAACAACAGTAAAAGTAAAGAAAACTCTAAATTGAACACAACCTGTATTGCTTCAAGTTTTACTCGAATTACACAGTCTACATAGGCCAGAGAGATACCTGGAAAATGTAATGATAAAATAGAGGTGAGCAATCAACAAATATTGCGGGGATCAGTAGAGAAACAACCAAAATGATCCCAGATTCAGCAAATTAAAACAAGGAACTTAGCTCAAAACCCAAAAATTGTAATATGCAACCATCTTGAACCCCAAAAAACTTCCAGAAAACCCAATATCAATGCATACTAAGTCTCAAATGAACCAGAAAATATTTCAGAACTTCAAAATCTCAGTAATCAGTAAAAAAGTCCAATGAAACAGTAGAGATTTTGCCGTCTGAAGTTTTTGGATATTTTAACTCTGAAATGTTGCCTTGAAAGGCAATAATAAATGCTTTTTGATAGGCTCAACTCTAGGGAAAACCTAATGGTTTAACTTTATACCCCTAGTCCCTTTTGAACTTTTAGTTTAGCCTAAATGCCCCTAGATTCCTAAATTTCCACCAAGTTAACTAATCAGAATTTTGGAATTGGATAGAAACCCTTGCTAGAACATTCTTATTCAAGTTATTGAAATATTCCCTATCCTAGACTACCCGAACTACCCTTTGTTTACCCTGTTCTTAACCTAAAGACCAGCCTGGGTCAAGCGGGTCTAGGCTGTGAATCCCAAATGGGCTCAATGTTTCAATAAACATGGGCTCAAATTCAAGCCAAACGGGATTCCCTCAGATGAGGTCTTGATCCAAATAGCAAAGTGAGAAACCAACCAAATTAAAGCATGTGAAAGAGAGGCACTTAAACAAATTCAGAAAACTTAATACTAATTGATCGATTACTAAACACGAACAAGCGGGGCACTAAATAATTATTAAATCAGAATAAACCTAACAAAATTATGAAACTGAAATAGTGGCTAACGAACAATCAAGCTAAATTATCACATCAAGCTAAACAAAGACGGTTAATACATAATTTATCAAACAAAACAAAGTTAAGGAGGAGATCTGGAAAGAGTAAACTAAAAATAACAGACGGAATCAATGTTTTTATTTGGTCAAATATTTGGTCGACTTTTCATTGATTTATCAGGAGAAAAGAAGAAGAAAGGAAGAAAAGTAAAAGAACGGACCAACGGAAAGAAAAAGACCCACCGACTAAAGAAATTGAAACCGTGATGACTTGAACCTCTGATTTCATCGTAAAATAACATTATCCGTTTATTGTTAGCAAGAATAAATGAACAACGTTATCAAAGGGTTAAAATCAGTACAGAACTTTGCAGAAATGAGACAGAAAACTCGCATGAACAGGTCCTGTAGTTGGGCACATGATACTAGAACCTTAGATTCAAGATTCGAGCAACGTGAGAAGGATTCTAGGAAAGGTTATTAAGGATTTAGAAAGTGGGAGTTGAGGAGAGTGCATGGCACTAATTTGGTGAATTTTGGGCAAAGTTGTATTTTGGCCGGCTGCTTCAAATTGAAATTCCAGGAGCAGAGGTATGATTCGAGCTTGAACGATTGTGGGAATGATAAGGGGAGGTCAAGGAGGTGCATGGGTGTGAAACTGAGGTTATTTGTAGGTGGCACCGCCGTGGGCGGCGTCCCAAAAATTGAAGATTCGACACGCTGTGGTAAGATTCGAGGGATGAAAATCGCAGATTTGGAATGAGGAATGTGAGGGGTTATTGTGGTATAAATTTTGAGTCGTATGGTGGCTAGCCACTGTAGTGGGGCGATTTTCGGCGGCGGTCTAGGGTGGAGCCGGTCACTTATATATTAAGTGTACCCATAGTTTTGAGTCGTAGGATCAAAGATCCTCGACGGCCCAGATTGCCATAACCCCAAATGGGGTTGTTTGGGTGGTAATGGGGACCTGGTTTTTAGCTGGGGCAGAGTAGGACATGTTTTGGGTGGGTTGTGGGCTGGTTTTAATAATTGGCCCAAATTGGGTATTCTATTTATCAGAATTCTTTTCACTCTTTTTCATTTTCTAAAATTATTAAAAGCCTTATTTATGTATAAATCCTAAACTTAAATGCTGATTATCCTTTATTATTATTATCACAATTAATTAAATTGAAATTAGAAGCAAAATCCTAAAATCCAAGCTTAAAATTGAGGGAGCAAATTAAGATATATTTGATTTATAAAATGACTAAATTACTGAATAATTCTTAAAATGTGAAGTTAACTCCCAAATGCACATGCAACATATTTTGTACTTTTCACTGATTAAAATGCGCAAACAAAAATGTAAACAATTGATGAAAAATGCCACGAAATCCACAAAATTGAAAACAAATAAAAGAATGATTTTGTTTGAATTTATAGGAGTAATTCGTGTAAGGCAAAAATCACATGCTCTTAGCTGCCCCTCTTTGCACAGAAACACGAAGATTTTTCGTGCAAATATAAGTGAGTGGACACAAACGATTTTTGCCGGTTTGAGTATTCCATGAGAAGAATTTTTATAATCTTGACCGCACTCTGCTTCAGAGGTTGCACAAATATCCTCGGCTGAACAAGAATCAGGTTAGTGTAGTTCTGAAGTGTTTGGTAGCTGGTACTACCGAGGCTATGATTTTACTGTTGCTGCTGCTAGACCCCCTTATTACACCATTGTGAAAAATAAAGAAGCTAGACTAAACTATGAACTATGGATTACAAGGAAACCTATCTATAACTTCCGACTCGCTCTGAATCCTTGTTGCTTTTGTTGTCCCATATTTCTTGCTGTGGACTCCTTGTTGCTTTATTGACTGGTATTTCTTCCTGTGGAACTTCTTGTTGCCTTGTCGTCTGGTATTTCTTCCTGTGGAACTTCTTGTTGCCTTGTTGTTTGGTATTTCTTCCTTTAAACTCCCTGTTGGCTTGTTGACTTCTTGTTTTCTCTTCTTCTATGTTTGATGCTGAATTGCTGGTCTTGAGATGTATTCTGTTAAAAACATTCCCTCGTTCTACAAGTGGGCGCCTGACCATCAAGACTTGATTTCTGAAGAATATTCCCTTGTTTTACAGGTGGGCGCCTGATTACTAAAACTTGAAATTTTGGAAAATATTCCCTTGTTCTACAGGTGGGCGCCTGATTGCAAAAAACTTAATAATTTTGACAAATATTCCCTTGTTCTACAGGTGGGCGCCTGATTGCTAAAACTTGAAATTTTGAAAAATATTCCGTTGTTCTACAGGTGGGCACCTGATTTCAAAAACATGGAATTTTGAAAAATATTCCCTTTTTCTATAGGTAGGTGCCTGATTA
The DNA here is from genome assembly GCA_034376525.1 of Nicotiana benthamiana. Lineage (NCBI taxonomy): Eukaryota > Viridiplantae > Streptophyta > Magnoliopsida > Solanales > Solanaceae > Nicotiana > Nicotiana benthamiana. The sequence continues at coordinate 17,291,767 of CM067341.1, read as the reverse complement.
CCAAAACTTCAAATTTGAAAAATATTCCCTAGTTCTACAAGTGGGCGCCTGACCATCAAGACTTGATTTCTGAAGAATATTCTGTTGTTCTACAGGTGGACGCCTGATTACTAAAACTTGAAATTTTGAAAAATATTCCCTTGTTATACAAATGGGCGCCTGATCAACAAGACTTGATTTCTGAAGTATATTCCCTTGTTCTATAGGTGGACGCTTGATTACGAAAACTTGAAACTTTGAAAAATATTCCCTTGTTCTATAGGTGGGCGCCTAATTGCAAAAACTTAAATTTTTTACAAATATTTCCTTCTTCTACAGGTGGGCGCCTGACCATCAAGACTTGATTTCTGAAGAATATTCCCTTGTTCTAGAGGTGGGCGTCTGATTACTAAAACTTGAAATTTTGAAAAATATTCCCTTGTTCTACAGGTGGGCGCCTTATTGCAAAAACTTATAATTTTTGAAAAATATTCCCTTGTTCTACAGGTGGGCGCCTGATTACAAAAACTTGGAATTTTGAAAAATATTCCCTTGTTCTACAGGTGGGCGCCTGATTACCAAGACTTGATTCTGAAGAATATTCCCTAGTTCTACAGGTGGGCGCCTGATTACTAAAACTTGAAATTTTTATAAATATTCGCTTGTTCTACAGGTGGGTGCTTGATTGCAAAAAATTTAATATTTTGACAAATATTCCCTTGTTCTACAGGTGGGCGCCAGATTGGTAAAACTTGAAAATTTGAAAAATATTCCCTTGTTTTATAGGTGGGCACCTAATTACAAAAACTTGGAATTTTGAAAAATATTCCCTTGTCCTACAGGTGGGCGCCTGATTGCTAAAACTTGAAATTTGAAAAATATTCCCTTGTTCTACAAGTGGGCGCCTGATGGCCAACACTTGAATTTTGAAAAAATATTCCCTTGTTCTACAGGTGGGCGCCTGATTGGCAAACTTGGTCCTGACAATTCTCAACTGCTGACAATTTCAAGACTATGCTGTGTTTCTGAAAAGGCATTATTTTCCACTATGTATTGCTATGAGTTATATCTGGTGGGGATCTGCTGGTGACTAGTGATTAAAACTGCCTCCCATTATCCAGGCGGGTCCTGACAACTCTTAATTTGATGACAAAAAGGTGATAGCTGGGGGTTAGTATTTAGGGCTACATCCCACTACTCAAGGAGGTTTTAACAACTCTTGTTGACTCTTGCTGGGGAAGTATCTAATCTAAGTCCCAATTTTTAGGAGGGTCTTGATGACTCTTGTTGACTCAGTTGGGGAAATTTGAAATTTTCCCTCTAAATCCCATTTTTCAGGAGGGTCGTGATGACTTTTCTTGACTCTTATTGACTTTAGCTGGGGGAATATTTGCTCGAAGTCCCATTTTTCAGGAGGGCCCTGATGCTTCTTATTGACTCTTGCTGAATCTGGCTTGGAGATTTTTGCTCTAAGTCCCATTTTTCAGGAGGGTCCTGATGACTCTTAACGACTCTAGTTGAGGAAGTATTTGGGTTTGACCCTGCCAACCGATTGTTTGTGTTCTAAGCTAAGTCTCATTTTCTAGGAGGGTCCTGACAATTCTAACTGAATCCCACTCCGACATGCAAGTCATTTTATGTCATTTGTTATCCATGATAACTCCTATCCTTGAATTGGGTCCCATTCTCCAGGAGGGTCCTGAGGGTTCAACTTAGATGCCACTTCTGACTTCTGGTTGTTTCTGCTAGTGATTATTATCCAGGAGAGTTCGATTCTTACTAGTGAAGGTGTTTGTGCTTACCCGTGTTACCCGCACCTGCTTGAGTTTTAAACTATGTCCTATCTCAACTTCTATGCCTCTTTTAGCCCTCGATTGTTTCTATTGGGTTATGCTAGTCAAGTTTTTCCCCTTGTGCTTTTGACGGGGAGGGTGTTTATAGCGGACTATATCCCTTTTGAATTTTAACCGAGTTTTGCTTCTAAGTAGGCCCTGAGATTTCGATCATACCTGCCGTGTGCCTGCCTTCTTCTGTGGACGCCCTCCCTTAGGCTCTTCCGGAATTGTATGCCCCTGTGTCAATCAAAGAAATCTCTTTAGTTTGAAAAGTGGTGGTTGGCCCGCAACATTCTTGTTGAACATAGCCTCCCATTGTCGTGTTCCATTGTGTTCCATTGACCTTATTGAAAATGAGTTGCTCGAACTGCTCAGCTGACCCCTCGAGACCTCTAGGCTTTATTTTGCCCACCCAACATTTTGTTACATACTAATCCGCGGCCGCAATTCTTTGTGTCCTTCCCCTATGATTGATGTGTTGATGTACCATGCTTCGGTAAAACCTCCCCTCCCTGCGGTTTCGTTTTTTTTAATCTTTGTGTTACCCTTCCATTCTTTTGGCAAAATCCTTGCCCCTTTCCCGAATTCAACTAGTCTGTCTATGATACATTTATGTCACTTCCTACTTCGTGTTGCACCTCCGACCCTTCTCTGGAATTCTTTTATACTCCCTCTTTCCGGCAATTGACGAGTTGATATATCACGCCTGGCCGTATTGCGCTTTTTTCCTCTTTTACTAGAATCCCTATATCCCTTTTACACGATTACCGAGTTAGGATTATATGCTTGGTTGGTCCCCTGATCCTTGTGGTTTTGTTTTGTTTCTCATCTTGGGTTGCATTTTTGAGCGCTCGCCAAAAATCCTTGTCCCTTTCTTGAGATTACCTGGTCTCTTTGTGATGCTTGACTAACTTTTGAGTTTTACTTCCTCGCCACTTTATATTGCACTCTCGATTCTTTACCGGAATTCTTTGCATGCCCTTTTCTGCGCGGTACTTCTTCACTTTGCCGATTCTTGTCTCATCCATCGGTTGTAGCTTAATGAATCCTTCCCTTTGCTGTTCCACACTTGTTATCTTTGTTACGTTTTTGGGGCATCATGCGCTTTGTTCCTTTGGGAGTTTGATAATCGGCTTTGACATTCCTTTCATTTGCTTAAATAAAAGATTTTAGACTTGAAAGAAAATGAAATGCAAAGACTCCGAACGGTGCTTAGAGCGAAGAATTCCAGACTTTCTAACCATTGAAGAAAAGCAAGAAAGAAGACTTATCTAAAAGGGAATCACTGGTTCTTGGGATTATGACATGAATTTCGGCCTATTCGACCCAATCTGTTTCGATGGCCGTCCTTCTGTTACCGTGCTTTTGTCGTTGTGACCTTTCCAAACCAATCCTTTTAATTAAACCCTAACTCGTCTTGCCCTACAGTGTTCATCCATCAATAACCTCTTTCTGAGTTTTGCTTTATCTTACCTTCTCCTCGCGGTGCTTGTGAAGGTTTTCACCGATAAGACTTCTCTCATCTTATTTTCCCTCATCCTCCCGTTGCCATATGGTGCCCGTGAGGGTTTTCACCAATAAGATTCTCTCATTTTATTATCCTTCCTGCTTGGACCGGAGTGCCGCCCCTGACATGAATAGCCTCTACCTGCTCGACTCAGCATCTTTTTTAGGCTTATCAGAAGGTCTTTCTTTGGACCGTAACGTGGGCTTTTGGATAAGGTTAGAAAGAAAGGGTATCAAAGGCTCAAAATACCTCAAATAGTTCAATATTACAACTTTCAGAATAAATTCTTATAACACACACAACTTCTGCCCCAGTTTCTTTCTTGGGGACTTTTGGATTTTCATTTTGATGAGACCGAACCGTGAGGCTGCCTACGTATCCTTAAAAGGAATCAGGTCAAAATTAGTTCATACTATTCCTTTGTTTTTGTTTTTGTATTTCTTCCCTCTTTTTCTTTCTGTTTTTCTTTTCTTCGTTTTCTTTTCTTTGTGTTTTTTCTTCTTTCTTTTCGTTTCTTTCCCTTTTTTCTCTTTTCTTTTCTTGTTGTTTTTTCCTTTTTTCTTCTTTTTTCCTTTTTTTTTTCATTTATTCTTTTTCATTCTTTCCTTTCCTTTCCTTTTACTGCCTTCTCACACTTGCATTTCTGACTTTATTATTGATTCCGAAAGAGGGGTATGAAAGAAAATAATTAAAGCTCAAAAGGGTTAGCAAAGGATAAAGTGTTTAGGTAGCAGAAAAAAACGCCTTCGTCATTTCAATCTTCAAAATTTTCCAAGTAAAAACATATGTCAAGCATAAACAGTGTTCTAAAGAAAATAATACATAATATCTTATGACAGCATCCGCATTGATATCCATTTCCGCACATTTCCCTTCCACATCTGTCAGATACAATGCTTCATTGGACAACACTCTTGATACGATGAATGGCCCTTGCCAGTTTGGAGCGAACTTGCCTTTTGCCTCGTCGTGGTGAGCATACATGCGCTTTAGTACCAGTTGACCTACTTCAAACTTTCTGGGGCGCACCTTCTTATTGTATGCCCTGGCCATTCTTTGTTGATACAACTGGCCATGACAGACCGCTGCCAATCTTTTCTCGTCAATCATACTCAATTGTTACAAAAGAGCTTTGACCCATTCTTCATCGTCGATGCCTACTTCGGACACAATCTGAAGAGAGTGGATTTCAATCTCGACCGGGATCACCGCCTCCGTGCCATATACCAATAAGTATGGAGTATCCCCCACTGAAGTGCAGGGAGTGGTGCGATAGCCAAACTATGCAAAAGGCACCTTCTCATGCCACTTCCTGGATCCTTCCACCATTTTAAGAAGTATCTTCTTTATGTTCTTATTGGCTGCCTCGACCACTCCGTTTTCCTTGGGGCGGTACGGGGTAGAGTTTCGATGTGCGATCTTGAACTGCTGGCATACCTCCCTCATTAGGTGACTGTTGAGGTTTTCCCCATTATCGGTGATGAGTGCTTTGGGGATACCAATCCGACAAATAATGTTTGTGTGCACGAAATCGACCACGACCTTCTTGGTCACTGCCTTGAAGGTTTGGGCTTCAACCCATTTGGTGAAATAGTGAATAGCAACCAGGATAAATTTGTGTCCATTAGAAGCTGCTGGATCGATGGACCCGATGACATCCATGTCCCAAGCAACGAAGGGCCATGGTGCCGACATTGTATGTAATTCGGACGGAGGAGAGTGAATTAGGTCTCTGTGTACATGATACTGGTGGAATTTGCGCACAAAGCTGATACAATCCCGCTCCATGGTAAGCCAATAATACCCTGCACGTAGATCTCTTTGCCAAAACATATCCGCTCATGTGCGGCCCGCAGACGCCAACATGCACCTCATTCATGATGACTGTCGCCCGCCCAACATTTACTCATCTTAGCAAACAAAGATCTGGCATACTTTTGTATAATATCCCTCCACTAAAGAATAACCCACTTGACAAATGACAGATTGTTCTCTTCTGGTCACTCGTCGTTTGCATCGGGTACACACCTTTCCTAATATATTCCTCGATGTCGTGTAACCAAGGCTCGCCGTCAAGCTCTTCTTCCACCATGTTGCAGTAAGAATTTTGATCATGAACCCGGATATGTATCGGGTCCATAAGCCTTGTCCGGGTGATGTAACATTGACGCCAAAGTAGCTTGGGCATCAGCAACCTTATTGTGAGTTCTGGGAATGTGCCTGAACTATGCTGACCGGAATCATTGACAAAGATCATGCAAGCATTGACAGTAGGGTATGAGTTCTAAATCTCTTGTCTCCCACTCCCCTTGAATCTGGTCTACCAGAAGGTCCGAGTCTCCCAAGACCAAGACTTCCTGGACACCCATGTCCGGTGATAATCTCAAACCCAAATTGCACGCCTCATATTCAGCCATGTTGTTGGTGTAATAGAAGCGGAATTGAGCTGTGACTGGGCAATGATGCCCTTCTTCAGAAATGAGTACCACTCCTATCCCGACACCTTTCATGTTGGCAGCCCCATTGAAGAACTATTTCCAACCCGACTTCTCATCCCTTTCCATTTCATTGATGTGCATCACCTCCTCGTCTGAGAAAATATGTGTTCAAGGGTTCATATTATTCATCTACGGAATTCTCTGGTAAATGGTCCGCCAATGCTTGTGCCTTCATAGCAGTCCTGGTCATGTAGACAATGTCGAACTCAGTGAGCAATATTTGCCACTTTGCAAGCCTCCCTGTGGGCATGGGCTTACAGAAAATGTATTTCAATGGGTCTAGTCGCAAAATGAGATAAGTGGTGTATGACGCTAAATAATGTTTCAACTTTTGGGCTACCCACGTCAAGGCGCAACATGTCTTTGCAAGATGAGTGTACCTAACCTCATAAGTCGTAAATTTCTTGCTGAAGTAGTATATGGCTTGCTGTTTTCTTCCGGTAACATCGTGCTGACCCAACACGCACCCAAATGAGTTGTCCAAGATTGTCAAATACAAGATCAAGGGTCTTCCTGGTTCCGGCGGGACCAATACTGGTGGGTTTGTCAAATATTCCTTTATCTTGTCAAAAGCTTCCTGGCACTCTCCCGTCTATTTTATCGCATCATTCTTCTTCAACAGCTTAAAGATGGGCTCGCAGATGGTTGTGAGCTGGGCGATGAATCGACTGATGTAATTCAATCTTCTCAGTAGACTCATTACTTCTGTTTTGTTTCTGGGCGGCGACAACTCCTGTATAGCTTTGATTTTTGATGGGTCTAGCTTGATGCATCGGCGGCTGACTGTGATCCCTAACAACTTTCCCGAGGGAACCCCGAATGCACATTTTGCCGGGTTGAGTTTGAGGTCATACCTGCGGAGCCTCTAGAAGAATTTACTCAGGTCTTTGACATGATCAGACTGCTTCCTAGACTTGATTATTACGTCATCCACATAGACCTCAATTTACTTATGTATCATATCATGGAAAATGGTTGTCATAGACCTCATGGATGTGGCCCCAGCATTTGTCAAACCAAAAGGCATGACTCTATAACAGTACGTCCCCCACGGCGTGACGAATGCCGTTTTCTCCGCATCTTCTTCGTCCATTAAAATCTTATGGTACCCAGCGTAACAATCCACGAATGACCCGATCTCATGCTTCACACAATTGTCAATTAAGATGTGGATGCTAAGCAAGGGAAAGTTGTCCTTTGGACTTGCTTTGTTGAGGTCGCCATAACCAAAACACACCCTGGTTTTTTCATTCTTTTCCGGCACATCTACAAAATTAGCTAACCAAGTGGGGTATCATGTGACGCGAATGACTTTTGCCTCAAACTGCCTGGTCACTTCTTCTTTGATTTTCACACTCACATCAGTTTTGAATTTCCTCAACTTTTTCTTATCAAGCGAGCAAGCCGGGTCAGTAGGTAATTTGTGGACTACCAAATCAGTGCTCAATCCGGGCATGTCGTCACAGGACTATGCAAAGACATCTTTGTACTCCAGCAATACTTCAATTATTTCTTCCCTAAGTTATGGCCCCAGATGGACACTTATTTTTGTTTCTCTTATATCTTCTAGGCTTCCTAGATTGATTGCACCTGTATCGTTCAGGTTTGGTTTGGGTTGCTCTTTGAATTGGGTTATCTCTTTACGAATCTCATCCCATGCCCCTTCCTCATCATACCCTGGTTCATCCTCATGTTCTATTTCCTGAATTATTATTTCTGGACTAGACCTGTTTTAATGATTGGACCGAGGAGTCCTTATGCATGTCAGATCACTGGAACAAGCATAAAAATAAATGTACAAAAGAGAAAAGAAAGAAAAGTAAGAGAAATGGAAACTATCAGCATTGCTGAAAGGGAAATTGCATTTCATTAGAATAAAAAATAACCGAGTTTGCACATCCAAATGGATAGAAATAACAATTGAGTTGACAATTTGACGCTAATACAAACTAGAGTGAAAGGAAAATCAAAGCTGACTACCACGACTCCCTCCGAGTGGCAAGAGGAGTGGCTTCCCAGTTATTGATTTTTGCGCATGCCAATCCTTTGCCGGGTATAAAACCATTTATCAATATTTCTGAAACTTACCATGACGGATGCGGTTGTAATCTTTGGGGTTGCAACAATCTCACCTTCTGGGATATTTTGAACTGACATCATATCAAACACCTGGTAAACCCATGGCCCGTTGCTGTCCTCAAATTCAATGAAAGGCACGATCGCGTCACCTGGGGTACAATGATTATCTTCTCCATGCACGACAATCTCTTGCCTGTCCTATTCAAATTTGACCATCTGGTGCAGTGTAGAGGGGACTGCTTTGGCTGCATGAATCTAGGGCCTGTCCAATAATAGATTATAGGAGACTGATACGTCCAACACTTAGAATTCTATGATGAACTCGACGGGCCCTATAGTTACTTCCAGCATTATATCCCCTACGATGTCTTTACCTCCGCCATCGAAGCCTCGAACAAAAATGTTATTCTTGCGGACTCTTTAATTTTCCACCTTTAGCTTGGCTAATATGGATAGTGGACAAATGTTTGCACTGGACCCGTTGTCGACCAAAACTCGGGTAATCATAGTATCTTCACATTTCACAGTCAGATAAAGAGCCTGGTTGTGCTCAGTACCCTCCATGGGCAATTCATCGTCAGAGAATGTGACCCAGTTTACCTCGAATATCTTGTTTGCAATCTTTTCCAAATGATTCACTGTTATCTTGATTGGGACATGAACCTCATTCAAAATCTTTATCAACGCCCGGCGGTGCTCATCTGAGTGGATTAGTAAGGATAATGTTCTGGGCTTGTGTCTTCCTCAACAGTTCTATGATGGAGTAGTTCTGCATTTTCATTTTCTTCAAAAATTCTTCTGCCTCTTCTTCTGACACAGCCTTCTTTACCGGTTCTGGGTTAACTTTAGCAATTCTTTGCTTCCTGAATTCCTCTGGGGTAAAGTACCTTTCAGACCTAGTTAAACCTCGTGCCTCACATACTTCCTCTCTAACTTCTTTCCCCTTGTACATCACTATTTCTTGTTCGTATCTCGAAGGAACGGCCTTGCTGTTGATGATTGGTGACTGGATCACTAGTTTCACAATAACTGGCTCGATGCGGACACCTTCATAACCACGACAGGTTCTATGGATGGCCCATGTACTGTAACTTTTGCATGTTCTCGCTTTGGTAAAACCGTGCATGCTGAGCTCCCCTGAACTACGACAGTTTTACTGCCTTCTTTTGCCGTGGTTACCAGCTTCTCACTACTTGCAACCTTGGTTGGCTCACTGGCTTTGACCATAATTACTGTTTGTGAAGGTCTTCTGGACTCTCCCCTTCTCTCCTCAATTTCAATCATGTTGGTTTCCTGGTGGGTCGGTAGCGGGTTTTGGTTAATATTGGGCACCTCCGGGGTCTGCACCTCGATCCTGTGGGAGTCAATAAGTTCTTGGATGGCGTTCATTAAATGCCAACATTTTTCGGTGTCATGCCCAGGTGCACCAGAATAGTATTCACAGCTGACTAAACAATCTAAATTTTTTGGAAGAGGGTTTGGCAGCTTTGCTTCAATTGGTCTCAACATGTCCAGTTGTTGCAGCCTGTGGAACAGGCTAGTGTAAGATTCTCCTAGCGGAGTGAAAGTCTTCTTTTTCTGCACCCTCTCATTCCTTAGGGCCGGATTGCCTCGGAAGGCAGGCCTCGAGGTTGTTGGTAAGCTCTTTGAGGCGGGTATTGATTTTATGGGGTCGAGTAAGTTCTTTGAGGTGGTGGCGAACGCCATTGTACGTGACAGGAGGTTGGGTAATGCTTGCACGTGATGGACTGAGAAATGAGGTTCTGGTGATGGAAAGTAATGTCCTGGCAGGCCATACGGAGTGTGTGGGTACGTCTCGTTGTGAGGACGGGGATGGCCATAATGAGATGGTGCCCGAGGCCCGAACCAAGTTCTCGACTCCAATGTTGCCACTTCCTCCTTCTTTTTCTCGAAGCTCCTCCAGCTCCACCCTAGACGGATTGAGTAGTTGCCTTATATGCAGAGTAGGTCATGATTATTGGATTTGAGGACTTCCTCAACTATACTTCCCATCTTGACCACTACGTTGAAAGACTTCCCTACTGTTGATACCAAATGCCCAAAGTAGGTAGGTTTCAAAGCTTGCAGAAAATAGTCAACCATCTCACTCTCCTTCATGGGAGGATCAACTCTGGCTTCTTGTTACCTGCACCGAAAACCGTACTCCTTGAAATTCTCGTTGTTTTTCTTCTCCATCTTTGTCAGAGATAGACGATCCGGGGCAATCTCGAGATTATATTGAAAGTGGCATGCAAATGCTTGCGCTAAATCATTCCAGGTATACCACCGATTAGGATCCTATCGAGTATACCCCTCCAACGCCGATCCACTCAAACTCTAGCTAAAGTACGACATTAGCAATTCATCTTTTCCCCTTGCTCCCCTCATTTTGCTGCAAAACCCTCTCAAATGCACGACTGGATCGCCGTGATCATCATACAAGTCAAATTTAGGCATTTTGAAACCTGGAAGCAACTCTACATCTAGGAATAAGCAAAGATCCTTGAATGCCACGCTCACCTAGCCACTTGATCCTCGCATGTCCCTGAATGATTGTTCCAGGCTTCGGACCTTTCTAAGCATTTCTTCCTGCTCGGAATTTTTCATCGGCTTCTCAGCTCCCATTGGGATTTTAGGACGAGGAGCATAGGAGTAAGGCTCCTGGACTTTGTTGGCATGTTCTGGGGGATAGAATTGAGGGTCATAAGCTTGAAGCAGTGGTGCACTTGACGACCTATGCAGTGCAGGAGACGGAGGTGCCACATAGATAGGAGCGATTGGCGGGGGAGGGTGAAGAGTGACTTTGGGTAGTGGGGCCGGTGGCTGAGGGTAGCACCCTGATGCTGTGAGTACATAGGAAAACTTGGAGGCGGATCAGTGACGGACTGGTCAGGGGCTTGGGCCAATAGGAAAACTCGACCGCGTGTGTAGGAGTGAGTTTCCAGAATGCTGCGAGTACTAGTCACCTGTCTAATTTGGAACTGGAATCACAACACCAAAGACTCGTTAGAGTTTATGTTCTTGACACATAAGTGGCCACATATTGGGTATGTATGCACATAAATGGTCCCTATATGCATTGGTTGCTTGCGTCATCCCGACTTTTATTTGCGAAGCTCCCTTTTGTTTTAGCCTTATTCTCTCCCTCTTCCATATTTATTCAATTTCTAATTCTATTTGATTATGGTCGAACCCTATGTAGATTGCCTACGTATCATATTCCTGCATGAATCAGACCGAGCATAGTTCTTGCAAATAAAAAGCGAAGCATAAAATATTTGGGAAAATTTCTATTCTCATAACAACAAACATTAATTACAAAGACTCTAAAGGTGACAGACTAAACAAATTCTAATAAAACGAACTACAGACTCGAACAACAACTAACTATGCATAAAGAAAATATAGGCTCCTGGTTAACTAATAGACTTTAATAACTAATAAACTAATAGTGCAATCTTTAGGAGTACATTAATGCCTCAAGTGCTCCTGGGCCTCGCGGGGCATCGTTTGGCCTTGCCGCTAGTTGGCATGCTAGACTCCCTTGGAGGTGGTGGAGGTCTTCCATCACTTGTCAGACAAAAGTCACGGCGGTGGCAAAGAACATGGACTTTGTCATATCCTCGCAATGGCTGCACCTTGTGGTGATGTAGTCTGCGATCGCCCGTACTCTTTCCCTAATAACACCCTATTCCCAATTTGTTCAACCCTCGCCTCTAAAGTTCCCTCGGCTACCTGCTTCAGTTCTTGGAATTGCCTCAAATCCATCTCCAACCTAGCTATTGCATCATAGAATTGTTCTCTTTCGGCCTTTAGGTCCCCGACTGCTTGGCTAATTTGTTCTCAAGCCATGATGACCCTCCATTTTAACTCATCGTCATGCTTTTCCTTTAATTTCTCAATGATGCGGCCTCGTTCCTCCGCACTTTTAGCAAATTGTTTCCGAACCCTAGACATCTCACCTTCGGCCTTATTCAGGTCAAACCTATATTCGGTTACCTTTCGCCTCAAATTGTCTGAGTTTTTCATCCTTCGCGCTACTGGTAGGATTTTCTGCGACTGCTTTCATCTTCTTGATTTGGGCTGCAGCGCCTCATTTTCTTTGGTTAATATTTTCTTCTCTCCCTGATCTGCTGCAGCTTGCAAAAACATTTTCAAATTGTAGTTCTTGGACTTTCTTTTCTAATCTTCCTATGGTGGCTCTGTACTCATTTTCAGTGGCTAGACATCCCATTATTCCTGTGATGTTTCAACAGATTCTTGGAGATGTGGTCCTTTAACTAACCTCTGTCTCTTTTCTATACCAGGATATGTATCCCGGTGCAACCTCACCTTTTGATATGTCGCGTACTCAGGTATCTGCTGCCAAGTATTGACATTCTCTAAAGATTTGACGCACGATGGCTTTAGGGAATTGACCATTGGGGCTAATCTCAACTGCATGGCGACTAATTTCCTCGTCCCGGGGAATCATTTGGCATCTACCAAATTGCCTTAACACACTGTATGGCGCATAGGGTTGGATACTTCAGAGACCCATCAGAAGGAAATAAGACCTGGTGGCAAGCATATACACAATCTTATCCACAGGGAGCCACCCGAATGTCCATTCTATTTGATTTGCAGTGACAACCCGAAGACGCGACACCTATTCTGTGACACCATCAGGTAACCTAAACCCATCAACCCTGTTGTAGAATTCTTCTATGCAGCTCTTTGTTGGTGACCCATAACCGAGGCCGGTGACATAAATTCTCAATCATCCATATTTGTAACAATAGGTTACATCCCTCAAAGAAGTCTCCCCTGGTTTACATATGGTGAGAGCACAGAAAATCCCGGATAAGATCATAGGAGCCAGAGTGCTCTTGGCCTGAGTTATTAAAGTGCTGATAACACGCGCTATCTGTATGTCAATATTTCTAAAGTGCTGACGACACCCGCTATCCGTATGTCAATATTTCCGTCCTTCCGCGGAAACACCAGAAGGCCCAGTAAAAATACCATGGATGCAAAACATTGATGCTCCTCCCACTTGAGTTGGATTCCTCTTCTACAAATATAATTGTTCGCGTTATTGAATCCCCCTATATGCCCGTACCTCTGATAGATGAACCGCGGAGTACAGAAGCCGATTGATAAGTTTGGGTTGTGAACCTTCCTACTGATTTTTAAGGAGTCCAAGAACTTGTGCATGGCAAGGGATCTTCGTGCAATTAGGTATTGGTGTCTTAAAGGAATTGTAAGGATCCCAATATATCCCGTCATTTCTTCCAACATCGTTGTGAGTTCAAAATCCGAAAAATGGAAGTCATTGGGAGCCGAGTCCCAGAATGTGATCAATGCCTATAGAATATCTCCCCTTGGGTTAATGTTTTGCAGCCCGGTAAGTCCTCCCAAATGCGTATTGACCATGTTTTTCCCTGCTTCCCCCAGGTCATTCCACCACAGGTGCAGCTCTATTTTTTTCATGAACGTTATCGTGCTCATTCTACTTATTTATTAAAGTGAATTAGTATCTCAAAATTTGACTACTTGACTCCATTAAAACTGCCCTATTCCTTTTATGAAATTTATTTTCTAAAAGCAAGGCTTGGCTTCGCAAATATGACCTTTCACCAATTCCGAAGGAAGGTTTTAAGACCGTGCTCACTTGCAGGCCAAAATAAGACTCAGAGGTGGCCATTTGTGCGGAATCATCCTTCCGACGTCCCGAATTTATTTCTACGGCCATTTCGGCTATTTTTGGAAGTAACAACATCACCGGATTTATTTCGAAAAAATGAATAAAATCGGACATTTGTTTATCTTGTTTTGCTTATATTGCAAAAGAGAGGTTGGACCTGATAGGGGTTGCCTACGTATCTCGTTCCTGACGAGAATCAAACCGGCATAGTTCGGGAAAATAATTTATCAAAACTTTAGACAGCCTCATTTTTGTCTTTTTTTTTGTTTTTTTTTTCAAAAATCTGGCAGCATTTTGGCTATTTGAGCATTGGTTTTTGCAAGACAGATGACTAGTCTCAAACAACCCTAATACTGCTATTTTTCTCAGTTTTCTTTCCTTATTCGCAATCCAGTCAACATGCAAATCCCAAGCAGCCAAATGCACACAAAGTCATGCATTAGGATGGTCTTTTTATTTTGGGTTACCTGTCCTAGATGGACCCAGCCCTTGTTTTGAGTCCCCTAAGTTAGATGAATGATGCAAATAAGCGTTCCTACTAGGGATCCGACATAAAGTCAAGTCTTTCTAAGTTAACACCTTGGAATTAGGTCTAGACTGTGTGCCCGAGCGGACGACTCGAGTCGAGGAGGGGGCTACGTACCGGGAACCAAACGGCCATCCGGCTTAGTAACTTGTCCGACCTCTTTCTTACTTCAGAGTATGACACTAACAGAATATGGAGTCTCAACGAGTAAGCACATCCACGAAGGTGAGAAATGAAGGGTTTCGTAGAAGTGTATATTTACAGTTAAGAAAACATCAAAGTGGTAAAAGCATCATTTTGCACATTAAGACAACAAGTAAAATCAGATAAATAGCCCAAATACAACAATTATTCTAAGCTCAAATTCTTGAACCCTGAACCAAAGATTTTGGGTTCGATCCCCAGCGGAGTCACCAGAGCTGTCACACCTCCTTTTTGGCTACTACAACCCAGCGAAGGGCGTAGATACGAGAGTTTTTCTAATTAAAGGAAAATTGAAACGGGATTCAATTATTTAAGAGAATTTCAGAGTCGCCACTTGGGAGATTTATGGTGTCCCAAGTCACCGTTTAAATTCCCAAATCGAGGAAAGAATGACTCTGTTTAACAGTCCGCGAACCAGAATTCCGAGTAAGGAATTCTGTTAACCCATGAGAAGGTGTTAGGCATTCCTGAGTTCCATGGTTCTAGCGCGGTCGCTCAACTGTTATTTTTGGCTTCCATTATCTGATTTTATACAATTATAAACCTATGTGCATTTTGAACCTTTTAACCACTTTTATTGTTATTTTATAAAGAGAATTGCAACGTCATTAAAACATGGCTCGAACCACATCATATAAATGCACATGTTGTTTTTCACACATTTCAACTTCGTTGAGATTTGGATTTGGGTTACATAAATGAGCACCCATATTTAGGAAGGTAGGTTATTAAACTATCGCGCCTAAGCAATTTCATGTGTTCAATTTTGTGAGGGCCACAAAAATTTGCTAAGTGGCATTTCTCAATTTACTCTAAGGGAACTTAATTAATTGACTCAAGAAAGTCTTGGATCTTCTATTTAAGGGAAATTGCAGATCCACACCTACTCCATAAGCTATGGATCGAGATTGTTTAAATCAATAACCAACCTCGGACAATTTCCAGGCCTGGGCCTAATGAGCCCATCGATTTACTATCATTGCATACAGGCTGATTCTCTGCTTTCCTTGCTCTTAATGAGCTTAAATGGTCCAAGGCCAAAGATAAGGACCGTGGACCCAGTATCAGACCTTTTCTCAAAGCAAGAAATTCTTTCATATTCGATCAAAGCTAACAGACCTTGAGATCAATCAGTAATTGTTACATTGAACTATTTCCAACACTATCATGTACGACTGTTTGAATTTGTATTTATCAACTGTCTATTTTTATTATACAGACTCATGCAAGCTTCAATCAGTACTAATTTTAACATGTAAAGCCTTTAAGCCTATGTTCGTATTTGCTCAATCTAGTATCTGTGTAAGACAGGACATAGGGAACTCAAGGATCCTCTTCACCAATGAACTTGCTAATACTTGTTGATTAAAAAACAAACGAATCAGTAATGAGTTGTATAACACATGCATTGAGCCTCAAACTTTGACTGAAACGAATCTAAATATACATGAGTTGTCTAAATCATCTATACCATGACCCCTACAAATGCGCATTCAAAACATGCAATGCACAACAATAACCAACGTTAAACCTCAGCAGGCCAAAAATTAACTTACAAACTATCAATAAACTAAACTTAATAATATAGAACCACACTCAGAAAATGGAATACGGCTAACACGCAAGCCTCAATCTAGCATAATAGATAGCCTAAGCTAGATTACATGCACCACATAAAACTCCAGCTAGTTACATCCTTCTCACAACCAAGCAGTAAATAAAAGACTTGTGACTCATAAATATTAACTTAGGTAACCCTTATCACTACACAAATGCTACATAATGATAAAACTAAAGTAAAAGTAAAGAAAACTCTAAATTTAACATAACCTGTATTGCTTCAAGTTTTACTCGAATTACACAGTCAACATAGGTTATAGAGATACTTGGAAAATGTAAAGATAAAAAAGAGGTGAGCAATCAACAAATGCAGCGGGGATCAGTAGAGAAACAACCAAGATGATCCCAGATTCAGCAAGTTAAAATAAGGAATTCAGCTCAAAACCCAAAAATTGTAATATGCAACTAGCTTAAACCCCAAAAAACTTCCCGAAAACCCAATATCAATGCATACTAAGTCTCAAATGAACCAGAAAATATTTCAGCACTTGAAAATCTCAGTAATCACTAAAAAAGACTAATGAAACATTAGAGATTTTGCTGTCTGAAGTTTTTGGATATTTTAGCTCTCAAATGTTGCCTTGAAAGGAAAGAATAAATTTTTTTATATAGGCTCAACTATGGGGCAACCCTGCTGGTTGAACTTTACACCCCTAGTCCCTTTTGAACTTTTATTTTAGCCTAAATGCCCCTAGATTTCTAACTTTCCACCCAAGTTAACTAATCAGAATTTTGGAATTGGCTAGAAACCCCCGCTAGAACATTCTTATCCCAGTTAATGAAATATTCCCTATCATAGACTTCCCGAACTACCCTTTATTTACCCTGTTCTTACCCTAAAGACCAGCCTGGGTCAAGCGGGTATGGGCTATTAATCCCAAATGGGCTCAATGTTTCAATAAACATGGCCTCAAATTCAAGCCAAACGGGATTCCATCATAATGAGGTCTTGATCCAAATAGAAAAATGAGAAACCAACCAAATTAAACTATGTGAAAGGGAGGCACTTAAACAAATTCAGAAAACTTAACTTATACTAAATTATCGATTACTAAGCACGAACAAGCGGGGCACTAACTAATTATTAAATCAGAATAAACCTAACAAAATTATGAAACTGAAATACTGGCTAATGAACAATCAAGCTAAATTATCACATCTACCTAAACAAAGACAGTTAACACAGAATTTATCAAACAAAACAAAGTTAAGGGGGAAATCTGGAAAGAGTAAATTAAAAAGAACAGACGGAATCAAAGTTTTAATTTGGTCAGAAATTTGGTCGACTTTCCATTGATTTATCAGGAGAAAAGAAGAAGAAAGGAAGAAAAGTAAAAGAACGGACCAAAGGAAAGAAAAAGACTCACCGACTAAAGAACATGAAACCGCGATGACTTGAACCTCTAATTTCATCCTCAAATAACATTATCCATTTGTTCTTAGAAAGAATAAATGAACAACGTTATCAAAGGGCTACAATCAGTCCAGAACTTGGCATAAATGAGACAGAAAACACGCATGCACAGGTCCAGTAGTTAGGCTTATGATACTAGAACCTTAGATTCAAGATTCGAGCAACTTGAGAGGGATTCGAGGAAAGGTCATTAAGGATATGGAAAGAGGGAGTTGAGGAGAGTACATGGTACTAGTTTGGTGAATTTTGGGCAAAGTTGTATTTTGGCCGGCTGGTTCAAATTGAAATTTGATAAGGTGAGGTATGATTCGAGCTTGAACGATTGTGGGATGAGAAGGGAGGTCAAGGGGGTGCAGGGGTGTGAAACTGAGGTTATTTGGAGGTGGCTCCGCCGTGGGCGGCGGAGGCGGCGTCCACAAAATTGAAGATTCGACACGTTGTGATAAGATTCGAGGGATGCAAATCACAGATTTGGAATAAGGAAGGTGAGGGGCTATTGTGGTGTAAATTTGGACTCTTTTGGTGGCTGGCCGCTACCGTGGGGCGATTTTCGAGGGCAGTCTAGGGTGGAGCCGGTGGAGGTCGTCTCTGATGAGAGTGGGGTGAGAGAGACGGACTTGGGGGGGGGATAGGGCGGTTCAGACACTTATATATTAAGTGTACCCATAGTTCTGAGCCGTAGGATCGAAGGTCCTCAATGGCCCAGATTTCCCTAACCCCAAAACGGGATCGTTTGGGTGGTAATGGGGACCGGGTTTTGGACTGGGGCGGAGCAGGACAGGTTTTGGGTGGGTTGTCGGCTGGTTTTAATAATTGGCCCATATTGGGTATTCTTTATTTATCAGAGTTCTTTTCACTTTTTTTTTCCATTTTGCTTTTCATTTTCTAAATTTATTAAAAGCCTTAATTATGTTTAAATCCTAAACTTAAATGCTGATCATCATCTATAATTATTATAAGAATTAATTAAAGTGAAATTAATATCAAAATCACCTAAAATCCAAGGTTAAAATTAAGGGAGCAAATTAAGCTATATTTGATTTATAAAATGACTAAATTACTGAATAATTCTTAAAATGTGAAATTAACTCCTAAATGCACATGCAACATATTTTTGTACTTTTGACTGATTAAAATTGCGCAAACAAAAATGTAACCAATTGACGAAAAACACCACGAAATTCACAAAATTGAAAACAAATAAAAGAAATGAATTTGTTTTAATTTATAGGAGTAATTCGTGTAAGGCGAAAAATCAGATGCTCACACCAATGCCACAAAAATGTTCATGCATCTGATGAACAACGTGTTTCGACTTTATCTCGACTCATTTGTTATTGTATTAATTGATGATATTCTAGTGTACTCGCGTAGCTAGGAGGAGCATACAGAGCATTTGAGAGTTGTATTGCAACAATTGAGGGAGGATAAACTCTATGCTATGTTCTCCAAGTGTGATTTTTGGCTCAGTTCGGTGGCGTTCTTGGGACACGTGGTGTCCAACGAAGGTATTCACGTTAGTCTGAAGAAGATAGAGGCGGTCCAGAGTTGGCCCAGACCATCCTCAACCATTGAGATTCGTAGCTTTCTTGGTTTGGCGGGTTATTACCATCGGTTTGTTCAAGGATTTTCATCTATTGCATCATCCTTGACCAAATTGACCCAAAAGGGTGATCATTTCAGGTAGTCGGATGAGTGTAAGGTGAGCTTTCAAAAGCTCAAGACTGCCTTGACCACAGATCCATTGTTAGTTCTGCCATCAACTTCATGTTTTTATATAGTATATTGTGACACTTCTCGGGTCGGCATTGGGTGTATGTTGATACAAGATGGTGGAGTGATCACATATGCTTCTCATAAGTTAAATCCCTATGAGAAGTAATACACTGTTCATAATTTGAAGTTGGCTACCATTGTTCACGTGTTGAAGATTTGGAGGAACCATTTCTATGATGTTTCTTGTGAGATTTACTGATCATCATAGCCTCCAGCACTTGTTCAAATAGAAGGAACTAAATTTGAGGTAGCGGAGATGATTGGAACTACTAAAGGACTGTGAAATTATAATTTTGTATGATCCGAGAAAGGCCAATATGGTGGATGATGCCTTGAGTAGGAAGACAGTGAGTATGGGCAATCTTGCATTTATTCCTTTTGGGGAGAGACCTCTTGCGGTTGATGTTCAGGATTTGGCCAATCGGTTTGTGAGGTTTGATATTTCAGAGCCCATTCAAGTCCTAGCTTGTGTGGTTTCTCGGTCTTCTTCGTTTTATTGTATGAGAGAGCGACCATATGATGATCCTTATTTTTTTGTCCTCAAGGACAAGGTTCTGCATGATGATTCCACAGATTTGACTATTAACGATGATAGGGTATTGAGGATGAAAGGATATATTTGTGCTTGATGTAAATGGTCTTCGGGAGTTGATTCTTAAGGAGGCCCACAGCTCATAGTATTCCATCCTTTTGGGTGCCGCAAAGATGTATCAAGATTTGAGATAACACTCTATTTGGAGGTGGATGAAGAAAGATATAACGGGGTTTGCAACTTAGTGTCTCAATTTACAAAGGTGAAATATGAGTATCAGAGACCGAGTGGCTTGCTTCAGCAGATAAATATTTCAGAGTCGAAGTAGGAGTGGTCACTATGATCGTAGTTGGACTCACAAAGATTTGTTGTGGATCGGCTGACCAAGTTCGTGCACTTCATTCCTGTGTTACTACCTGTTCTTCAGAGCGATTGACCGAAATTTACATTGGAGAGGTTGTTCGCCTTCATGGAATGCCAATTTCTATCATTTCAGATAGAGGCACGTAGTTTACATTGTAGTTTTAGAGAGCTATGCAACGGAAGTTGGACACTCAGGTGGAATTGAGAATAACGTTTCATCCGTAGACAGACGGGCAGTTCGAGCGCTCTATTCAGATATTGGAGGACATGTTGTGTGCTTGTGTCATTGATTTTGGCGGGTTATGGGACAAATTTCTGCCACTCGTAGAGTTTTCTTATGACAACAGTAATCAACTGAGTATTCAGATGGCTCCATAAGAGGATTTATATGGGAGACTGTGTAGATCTCCAGTAAGTTGGCTTGAGACGGGTGAGGCTAGGATTTCGGGTATAGAGTTAGTTACATAATGCTTTGGATAAGGTGAAAGTGATTTGGGAGCGGCTTTGTACAGCACAGTAAGGACAAAAGAGTTTTGCTGATAGAAAGGTTCCTGACATGTCTTATATGGTTGGGGAAGGGGTTCTACTGAAGGTTTCGCCCATGAAGGATGTTATGAGATTTCGGAAGAAGGTCAAGCTGAGCCCTCAATTCATTGGGCCTTTTGAGGTGCTTTGGAGGATTGGGGAGGTGACTTATAAGCTTGCTTTTCCACCTAGTTTGTCGGGCGTGCATCTAGTATTTCATGTTTCTATGGTCGAGAAGTATATCGGTAATCCATCTCATGTCTTGGATTTTAGCACGGTTCTAGTAGATGATGATTTGACTTATGAAGTGGAGCCAATGGCTATTTTGGAGTAACATGTCAAAAAGTTGAGATCAAACAATATAACTTTAGTGAAACTGCAGTGGAGAGGTCAGCCAATGGAGGAGGCTATTAGGGAGATCGAGTGGGAGATGCGGAGAAAATATCCATTCCTATTTCAGGCTTGCGGTATGTTTCTATACTTGTTCAAGGATGAGTGTTCGTTTAAGAAGGGAAGGATGTAAGGACCCAGCCGTTTATTTAGAGAGTTATAGGTTTGTTCCCCTATTTCTGCTTCCTTTTGTGCATTTTAGCTATATCTTATCGTATCATTTTGGTTAGTTTGGGTCCACAGTAGTTTCAATGTGGAATGAGACTCTTAGTCTCTTTTGTGAAGGTTTAAGTTTGAAAAGTTAATTGGATATTGACTTATATGTAAACAACCTCGGATTTGAATTTTTATGATTCGATTAGTTGCGTTAGGTAATTATGGACTGAGGAGCGCATCGAAAATATCATTTGGAGGTCTGTGGTAGAATTAGGCATGAAGTGGGGAAAGTTGGAAACTGGCTTTGGCCGACAAAGAAATATTTGATATCTGGGTCGGAATGGAATTTCAGAAATTGGAATAGGTCCGTAGTGTCATTTGTGACATGTATGCAAAATTTGAGGTCATTCGAATGTAGTTTGATAGGTTTCTACGTCGTTTGTGAAACTTGAAAATTTAGAAGTTCTTAGGCTTGAATCCGAGGGTAATTTGGTATTATGATATTTTTTTGAGTGATTCGAAGGCTCGACTAAGTTTGAATGAGGTCATGGGATGTGTTGGAATTTTTGGTTGAGGTCTCGAGGGCGTCAAGATAATTTGGGATGCTTAACGGAGAGTTTTGGATTTAGAAAATGCAGGTGAAGCTCCTGGTTCTGTCTTAACCGCACCTGCAGAGTTGAAATCGTATGTGCAAGGTTAGCAAAAAGCATATTTGAGGTGCATGTGTGCAAATGGATTACAGCTGCGGCTTGGTCATCGGTGATTATTGCAAATGCAGTCAAGCAAGCGCAGAAGCGGAAGCAGAATTTTAATGAAATTCCAAAAAAGCAGAGCGCTCTTTGCAGATGCGGTCCCGTAAATGGGGAAATGGGAACGCAAGTGCGATTTTGCTAGGCAGAAAACCCCAACTCGGGGTTTTGTTCTCTATTTTTTGATTTTGAGTTTGAAGAACTCGAGAGAGAGAGGTGACGTTTCGAAGGATTTCAAGGAGAAATGTTGGGGTAAGTGATTCTAACCAATAATGGTATAAATTTCATGAATCTATGGCTTTATTGATCATCTAATTGGGAATGTGAGTTAGAAATTTGGGAAATTAGGACTTGAAAATTGGAGAGTTTGATTTGAGGATTTGAGGGGCAAGATTGAGTCGGACTTTGACAAATTTTATATTTATGGACTCGTGAGTGAATGGGCTTTCTAGTTTTGTGACTTTTGTCAGATGTTGAGACGTGGGCCCGTGGGCCGGGTTTGATCAATTTCTGGCTCTTAGTCTACATTTAATAGTTTTTTCTTGCGGAATTCATTCCATTAGCACATATTGATGGTACTGTACTAGTTGTCTATTAATGACATTTTTGAGGTCGAGTGGAGAGGCAAGAGCATCGCGGAGTAGATATTTAATCGATTTGAGGTAAGTAACAATTGTATATCTACTCCTGAGGGTATAAAACCCCAGATTTGTGTCATGTGACTATTTAAAGGTGGCGCACATGTTAGGTGATGAACATGTGGGCATGCACCATTGAGGCCTTATGTTGGTGTTGTTTGGACCCTTAGAGGTCTTTTATTGCTATCTCTCATTTTTTCGATTGGAAATCTATGCTCAAACATGTTTATACTTATTTACTGCACAACTTAGTCTTTATTATTCCGTTTTAAAGTATCATGTAAATGTTGGTTGGGCTGAATACCATGTTTTCTGAGAGCTGAGAGGTTAGAGTTTTTATGACTAAGCGGGGCTGAGGGCCTGATTTGTGAGGATATTTATAGGATTAGGTTGCACGCCACAACATGTTTTACTGATTCATGACTGAATGAGGCCGATGAGCTGATTGATTTATGCCATGATTCGCTTGTTATAACGCTTGGATTGAAGGATCCCCTAGGGATTCTACACACGCCCAGTTAGCACAGGTACCTATTGAGTGTGAGTGCCGACTGCCGGTGCTAAATGGCTGGGAGGCATGAGAGATGGTGAGGTTTGACAATGGGTTATATATAAGTGATGGTGAGGTTTGGCTAAGGGGCTGTATATGAGAGATGTTTTCCCGAGGGCTTGTTTATGATTTCAACAATTTATTCATTGATGCATTGAAACTTTGTTCTAGTACATTTGAAAGATGTTTTCAAATTTACTGGAATTGGATTTAAGCAAGCTGAGTTGTTTCAAACTATGGTTTTAAGGCATGCCGTATTTATTACTGAGTTTTGTGATAGGAACTTTACGTGAATTATTGCTCGTCACTACTTGTCAGCCTTTATTTACTGTTGTTGCTTCTTGAGTTGGCGTACTCACGTTACTCTCTGCACCATGAGTGCAGATTCAAGCCTATTTGGACACGATAGCGGGTGTTGACTATTTCAGTTGTAGATTTCCTTGGAGATAGAAAAGTAGCTGCCTGGAAATCACAGCGCTGATCTTCTCCCTCTTATCATCCTTTTGTGTTATTTGGTTACTTTTCTAGTCTATGTTAGTCTCGACATTGTCAGATAATTATAGTAGATGCTCATGACTAGTGACACCCCAATGTTGGGCTTTTTTCTCACCTTTTCTTTGATTTGAACTACTTTATAAAGGTTTTATATTAAATAACTTCGGGATTATCTTTTAAATGAAAATATCGTGTTGTTTTGATAATGTGTCAGCTTTCCTAGTACCATGATGGGTACCATCACGAGAGGGTTGGTTTTTGGGTTGTAACAGTGGGGCTATCTAGCAAAGGTACAAGTTCTTTTACCCAAAAGGAAAAACATTGGACCAAAAACTATAGATTGTGTTTTTATTGGATATGTTACAAATACTAAAGCATATTGATTTTGGTTCATAAATTTGATAATCTTGAAATTCATGTTAATACGGTAATTGAATCATATAATGCTAAATTTTTGAAAATATCTAACTTCTATCATGTAGCATATATGACTCTAACCTTGTACTTGTGCATATGCGTCTCTTCTTTCCTTTTTCCTCTAATTTTTTTAGCCATTACTGAAGTTCTTTTCTTGGTATGTTTTTGAACTTATGAATATTGGTATATCTTATTTCATAGACCTGGTTATCCATTTGTATGACTTTAATGCATCTATGTAGGTCATACCATACCATAACTCTTACTTCAATTTGTTGTTACTAAGGTCTGCAACCAACTCCAAGTTACTCACGTTGCTTATCCTTAATACTGATGGTCTAATTTCATCATACTGTTGAACTTATCCAGCTATTGTTGATTCACCTTATCGTTGATCCATCATCTTCCACCGATAACTTGATCTCTTATGTAACACTTCCGCTAGGGCTCGCGTCGTATTGTGGACATCCAGAGTAATTAGATTGATCCACCTAGGGGTGATACTATACTTCCATAACCATACTTTATAGCATCACAATGCTACTCACCTTATATGGATATTTTAGCTCCTTACAATTCATGAAGTCCTCTTCAATTCATTACTCAATCAAAGGCCCAAACGTCATCCTATATCACAATTACACCTTTATTCCACTACCAGGCCATCATTCCAATTCTTCTAAATGGTACAAGTCTTAGACTCCTTTGTGTTCATTCTGGCTATACTGAGCCTTCTGTAACTTAGAGAATCCATCATCTCTCTTATTTTCATGAGCTTAATCCCAAGAAATTATCATTTGTGTCACTTTTTCAGTAACATTTCTTATCCTTACTCCTGTCTTCTTAAAAACTTTTCGCTCTACCATACTTTAGCTTGCGACCTATACATATCTATTCATACTTGTTTACAACCTTCCTTCAACTTTTTTGCACAATATATTCCCATATGTTATTCAGGAACCTCAAGAGAGACATCAAATCATCTCTAACTCTTCATTTACTCTCTAATTAGACCTTTCGGTACTTGGAAACCATAGGCTGGAAGGTATGCCAATGATGACGCTGCTCTCATTCCTGGATACTGGATTCCTATGCTTCTAGCCTTTTATCTTCAATATGGACTATTCACAACCTTATGTATTTGAGTATCTCGTACATTGTTCATCTTTACCTTTCTTACCTTAAAATATTGCATCGTATCTTTTTTCTCTTTTATGACCTCCCTTCCACATAGGTAAAATTCACGTTCACAACTTGAAGTTAATATCATAATAGTCGAACCCTGGGGCATACAGAATTCGGTAGGAGCTTCATACAGACTTTTTGCGAGGATGGTACTTCTTCTAACTGGATTTATCATAGATCCGTTATAGAATATACCTATTGTACTATCTCTCTTGTACCTCTGATATTAAGAGAGATTTTTCCATGTTCTTAATCATGAAGTCTATAATTTTCTAGGTCTAATAATCAAACTCCTGGTATACTTATTTGGTGTAACTTTTTATTTTCCTCTTCCTTCTAATCAGTCTTTATGTAGGCTAAAGCTATCTTTCGATCTGAGGCTCTTGGTATTAGTAATTACCTTAGCTTTTCATGGGTGTTAGGGAATATTCATGATACAATCTTCTAACAACTAGATCCTTTGTCTATGTCCTGGGCTTAATTCTTTCTTTTAACTTGTACCCGAGTCATCTATGGCTGTATGGTTGTCAACATATATGTTGTATGGATAATACTCCAAATTCTTGAGTGTATCCATATCATATTAACTATGGATCATTAGTCGAATAATTCCTTGCATTTCATCTTAGCTTTCTTTAAACGTGTGCAATTACTTTTTCTTATCTTTTCGCCCCCTTGTTGCATGCTTACTTAAATTATCCTAGTTCCCACGCATGCCAGAATATTTTTGCAACTCATATGGTCTTGATTATTACATTCGAATTGTTGTGAGGCTGATTATACATGACGATTTCGCCTTTGAGTTACCATTTTTAAGTTGAAGCCTTCTTCATTATTTCCTCGACTTGTGTCCCATTGTAGTACTTAGGGAGGACCCTTTGAATCTTGTAAATATGCAAGCTTATTACACCGTATACCCAATAGAATTTGTGATGTTCTTCCTTGCCTATTATTATCCGTAATTACTTTCCTCCACGCCCTTATGCTTGTATGGTTTCTTCTGACTATCTTTCAAGTGACATTCTCTTTTATTTTTGTAATACTCATATTATACATTTTACTAACCCAAATCCTATATGAATATTTCTCAAGTATCATGATGTCATATCTACGAGACTTTGTTCCCATGGTGTGGTTCACTATGTTTATCTTGCACAATTTGTTGATTTGTCTGTATCCTCTTGTCTAGCCATAACTAGGCTCTTCCTAAGCCAGATACTAACTAATCATTGGTCCATTCTCATATCGATATTTCGCATAACATTTATTGGGGTTATTTCCTTTGTCTTAACATGGCTCCTTATATATTAAATGTTCATTCGCATTTATTTATTAATAACATCTGGGCGAGAACCCTTACTGTCTCTCCTTGTCGTCGTGTTTGCACAATATTCTAGAGTCGTAGAATATCTATATGATTTGAATAATTGTAATCTCTTCCCTTCCTCAATTTTATCGCATTGTCCATTTACCATTCCATAGTTACTAGAATCACTTAATTCTAACTTATTGCCACATCACCCCATATTCCCCCATTTAGGGGAATACTAATAGTTGGAGATATGACGACCAACCTATAGATGTTTTACCTCTTCATCTTTGGCGTTCTTTCACATCATCGATGACCCTTACCCACTTTAAGGTATTCCTTCTATACCAAGGATAACAAAATTTCTTACTCACGAGCGTGACACTAAGTATAACTGGTATATACAGTCCCTTAAGCTAAGGTTTGCTCACATTTCTTGCTTTAGGGACGCGTCTTCCTAATTGACCATTCTCAGAATTTCTAATTCTTCTTCTGTTGTCCATTCTATTATCGCCGGAACAAAATCTAAAATTCTCATGATGCCGACTAATGAAAGTTGAGCATTTTCTTATTTAGTTTATGTCGTATTGATCATGCCAAAAAGAAAGAAGAGATAGCCTTAACATACATGGAGTAGGAAAAAATCCGCATAATATTCTTGAAAATAGTTGCATTGTACTCATAAAATTTTACATTGTTAAGGTGCTAAAAATTCTCGTTGGGATTGTTTGGTTGCAAGAACTTTTTTCAAAACCTTGGAGAAATTTCTAACGCTTAGTCTCAAGGTGTTTTGTATTTGAAGATGTTAAAGATGAAGTGTGGTGTTATTAAGAGATTTTGTTGAAAACCTTGGAGGAATTTCCAACGCCTGGTTCCAAGGTGTTTTCTATTTGAAGAGGTTAGAGATGATAAATCAACAATGACTAAGAGTAAGGTATTTTTTTAATTTGTTTTCCACCTAATCTATTAACGACTAGGAGTCATTTGACTAAGAGTGGATTGCTGCCACGTTTTTGAGTTTATTCTTTATCAAAAATGTTAATTATTCCACCATTAATTATTAATTATTTTCTCCGGTCTAAAATAAATAATTTTTTTATAATTTCACACAAATTAAAAAATTAAATTTTTAGCATTAATTAGCAATAGAATTAATCATATAAACCTTTACTATCTCACATAAATACTCCTAATACATATTCTAACATTATTTACTTCAAGGATAATGTAGGAAAAAAATAATTAATTCATTGTTGAAATCTAGAAAAATTACTTATTTTGGACCATCAAAAATACCAAAAAATTACTTATTTTTGATCGGAGGGAGTAACCAGGTAATGTCCCATTACCCAATAATTAACCAATTACCCATATAATTTAGAATTATTTTCATTTTACTTAAAATACCACTCACTTTTCATATATCTACACCTTAATATCATAGTCATGTGGTACCTTGTATGGCAGTAGTCCAAAAATACCAAGTATTTTAGCTCGAGCCGTATTTTATCCCAATGTGCTAAACTTGGACGAAAATTCACATTTCTTGACATGCTTCCCCTCCCACCTTCACGAATCTACTCATCACTTGTTTGAAATAGCATAATGCTTATAATCTCAAAATAATCTCATTCCTGAACTCACGTCGATTAAATTATGACAAAACTTTAACATATGAAAATGCGGGATGTAACAATTTAAAAATTTATAAATCCAATTCATGGTGCAGTTCATAGTTTGGTGTGATTTGAGACCTCGAGAAAGGTTGGTGTTATGATATGGAACTTTTTGGTATGTTTCGACGAAGTCCCGGGGTCCTTGGCTGTATTTCGGACAAGCCATCTTAATGCTTTAGAGTTGTTGATTATGTCATCTGGTTTTCTACATCGCATTTGCGTTAATTCCTCCGCGTTCGCGTAGTGTAATTTAAGAGGCTGGAAATATTATTCTTCGCATTCACATGTTACTACCCGTAATATCGTACGCGTGTAGCCCCTTTTACTGTGTTCGCGTTCATAGTTGTGCATTCGTGTAGTACAACTCAGCATATGGCATATTTTTCCCTTTCGAGATTCCATGTCCTGGTTCACGACCCGTATTATATTTCTTAGGGCATCAATGTTATCCTTCTTCGTGATCGCATGTAACTGCTCGCGATCGCATATATAACTTTTGGAGTGATCATTTCCTTCTTCACAATTTATCGGCTAATACCCCACACCAAAAATAGAGTGCTAAGAGCGGTTAATGCATCTTTTACCCGAAAGGTCGGGATCGAATCCACTGAGAGTTAAGGAAGGTTGGAGATGGGTTCCTATCAAATCTAGCAATGTGCGATATAAGTTTTTGCACTTCCAATCAGTCTTTGTTAGTTTTCTATTGTAATTTAATACTAATGATAAAAGAAATTATGCTAAGTAAATATTTTATAGGGTTTTCTAAACTGATAAAAAGACACTAGGGAAGTGACTTACTCCTAGGTGAGTATCTAACGAGATCTAAAACTTAGGGAAATATTGTTATAATTAGGATCATGATATAGTCAATGCGCGTAGCTGCTCACACTATACCTCTTGGTAGTTTGAGTGACTTTTCCCTAATTTTCTTTCTCAAGTCCAATTGGGTATTCAAAACATACAAGCAAAGTTGGCTCAAGTCGGGTATTACTATTTTTAGGTTTAACTCTTTAATTGGGGCTATCAATCTCTTGAATGCACTCCAATTCCTTGTTGGCCTGAAATTCCTAGATTTAGTCTCTCTTTCTCCGAAGAGACTAAGTCAAAATGCACAAATTAGTGTTTGTGACCACCTATTTATTTCAAAAGTATAAATCAGACCAAATATCAATCACCCACAAACATTTCAGCCCTAAAATAAGAGACCCTTAAATACCCGTACTATGGTTGAGGCACAACCCTAGATAATAGGTTTAGCTATTCATAATTAAAGAAGGAATCATAGATTAAGATGAACAATAACCCATAAGAAGTAATTACAAGATAAAAATCTAAGATTAATTGTTGAAAAAACTCTAAAATTACTCAAAAAGGAAAAAGCAGGTAGTTCTTGTACTCAACTAAAAAACAGATGACCTAAAAATCTTAAAAAGAAGTATCTATGCACAACTAATTTTTTCGGATAAAATTCCCCTATGAAGGTACCTCTGACATAAAAAAATAGACTGTTGCAGCACTGAGACTACCACGGCCGCATAAAATCAAGCGCGGACCTCGGTCATCAACTTCTAGCTCCATCCTTGGTTTTCTGAATCTGGCTTCCGCTGAGGGCGCTAAATGCACTGCGGCCGCGCTAAAGCTACTGTTGCCGCGTAATTTTACCGCGGTCAATGGTGACTGTCACACCTCCTTTTAGACACTACAGCCCCGCGAAGGGCGTAGATAAATGGAGTTTTTCCAATTTAAGGACGATCGAGACGAAATTTATTTATTTTAAGAGAATTTATAGTCGCCACTTGGGATAATTAATGGTGTCCCAGGTCACCATTTTAAATTCCGAATCGAGGAATGTTTGACTCTGTATACAGTCTGTGATCCGAAAATTCGGGTAAGAAATTCAGTTAACCCGGGAGAAGGTGTTAGGCATTCCCGAGTTCCGTGGTTCTAGCACGGTCGCTCAACAGTTATACTTGGCTTAATTATCTGATTTTAGTCCATTTGTACCTATGTAACAATTTTGACTTTTAGCCGCTTTTATTATTATTTTTAAAGAAAATTGCAATGTTATTAAAACACGTCTCGAACCACGTCACATAATTACACCCGTGGTTTCTGACATATTTTGACATCGTTGAGATTTAGATTTGAGTCACATAAATACACACCCGAGTATAGGAAAGTAATATTATTAACACGCGCAGCGTATACTTTACTTTGTGGGATGCCATGAAAATTCGCTAAATGGCATGTCCCCAATTCAAAGTATTTTTATTGAAACAATTAAGAGGCCCCGCTATTTACGAATTTTTTTGGGCGTGGAGCACCCAAATTCCAATGTTAAAAAAAGGTACTTCAAGCTGTGACTTGGAGGGCCATAAATTATTCAATATCTACTATGGCTCACCTCAAATCTACTTCAGGATGCTAAATAATTAACATTAAACATAACGGAAATCCTAAGTAAATAATTAAGGGCTCACACAGGGAGGAAATAGTTATTATGTACGAAGAAACCGACGGACCAGCTTGAACAGCTGATTTCAAATACACTTGAAAGGAATTGCCTTATCTAGGCCCAATGATAAGACCACATCCCTGAAGGCGTGCTATTTGTTTTTATTTGGGGCGGGGGACTCGATGTTGAACCTCCGCAAAACCAAGTAAACGCCTGAAACGAGGCAATTTCGAAAGAACAATGCTATGGCCATTGTAGGATTAGACTCGAGTTTGAGTCTTAGGCGCCTCAAGGCTTTTGAACCTTGGAAACACGAAGCTCCAAACAAAATAATGAGCCTTAATCACTGGCCCCATTCAAGAGCAAATAAAAGAACCATCCAAACTATTGAACCCTTCTATTAAAAACATGGTTTAAGGTATTTATCTAATGGAAAGTTTTAAGCAAACATTGCATAACTATTTCACTACAAATTGAAACGACCACTTTTAACTTCAATACATATGGTGAAAGATTAAGTTCAGATCTCAATTACAAAAGATAAATGACACTGATCTAATCTCGGAATTGATTTTGACAACCAAATATTAAAGTAGACCCTAATGCTATTCAAATTCCTTATGCAATTTCCCACTTATGAATAAAACCAAGTAACAGTGACTCTTAGTCCATATTTACAAATGAGGTCCATATTACTACAAATCTGATAATTATTTAACATAGTTCTAAGAGGGAATTAAGAACAATTTGAGTCATTACAGTCTAGGAGCATCTAATAATCACATTTAAATTATTTTTCCCAGTTTAGGAAGTAACACATGACATGATAAACACCAATTTCAATTGCATATCCAACAACACGAGGCTGTAAGTAATCAAGACAATAAAGGGCTAATTAGGAGCATAGTATTACCCAACTTCAAAACCATTTCAGATCCAATTTAATTGCAAATGGTTTCAGAAATGCCAGAAAAATCTAGAAGTCAAAGAAGTAAATACAAACTCAATGAAACAATGGACTTCAACAAATTTTTTAAATTCATGGTGCCTTAGAAACCATCCCTGCTTGCATTAAAAAGGTCCTAGACGACTGCCAAGACGTCATGCCTGAGGAGTTGCCGAGGCAGCTTCCGCCACGGAGGGAAGTAGACCACCGAATTGAATTAGTGCCAGGCACCAAACCACCAGCATACCCAGCCTATCGTATGGCCCCGCCGGAGCTGGAAGAACTTAGGAAGCAACTCAAAGAGCTTCTTGAGGCCGGCCATATCCGACCGTCCAAAGCACCCTTCGGAGCACCAGTATATGTTCAAACATCTATGAAACAGTAATTTTTTTGGATATTGAACGGATTTTTTCAGATCTTTATCTCTCATATTTATTAGAATGCGTAAATGCTCTCCCTCAATCTTAATATTCCCTTTAAAGGCAAGGATACTAGTTTATATAGGCTCACACATAGGTCAACCCTCAGATTTTCTGTTTTACCTATTGGTCCCTCCTTTATTTTTAACTTTTAACTAGTTAGTCCCTAAAGTTGTGACTTGTTCCTCAAGTTTTAACACTTAAGTCCTAAAATTCTGATTGGAACCCCATCTAGAATGTTCTAGGGGTTTCCAAATCAGTTATTTGCAAGATTCCCTACTTTGAGTTACCCCTGTTACCCATTCACTAGTTCTACAATTACTAACCTACCCCAGCCCTATTAACCTTGTTGAAAATTAAGTATAGTTAAGCTAGAGAAATCTAATTCATCTATATCAAAACAACTAAAACAAATAGAAATCCTACAATCAAAATAAGCCGTCAAGCCTGGAAAATAATTCTAGTTAACACTAATAAATCATCTGAATAAAAATTAATTCTAAGAACAACTAACAACCTAAGCATAAAAAATTTAGTCAGTAAAATTATAGCCTATACAAGTAAACACTGCATTGAACTAGGAAACATACATCACAACAACATGATTAACCATAAACAAAATCAAAACAATAATTAAACTAAAGAATAAATAACAATCGCAAGAACAAAATCAACCATGAACGAAATCAAAACAAAGATTAAACTAAAAAAATTAAAAACTCATGAAAACAGAATCAAGCATAAAAAGAAATAATCAAACCAGGGAGAAAACTTAATGATTGCCTTCTAACCGATGGAATTCGAATCGAGTCCTCAAATAATGTTGTATGTTTGTTTTTGCCTAGATAATCCTTGAAAACTTCAACCAGTTTTTTTCTTCAAAAACCCTAGATCTAATATTCGGCAATGTTCAGTTGGATTTAGGGAAGACTAGTTTTGGGTTCAGGCAGAGGAGGATGAGATAGTTGTGGGGTGTGATTTAGTGGGATTTGGGTGGCAGTGCCGCCAACGGCGGCATAGCGGCGGTGATATTAACTTCATATTCGACGAGTTTGAGGGAACTTCGAGGGAAGCTGATGGTGGGGGTGGAAAGGGGAGGCTGAGAGGGTGGTGTGGTGTAAGTTTGAGGGTGTTTGGTGGCCGGCTATCGCCGTGAGGCTAAGTCCGGCAGTGGTCTAGGGCGGTGGACGGTAGGGCTGTCTCTGATGATAATATGGGTGAGAGAGATGGTTTAGGGGGTGGGGGAGTTGTTCTGACATTCAAATATGTAGTGATCATTAGTTGCGAGCCGTTGGATGAGTATCCTCGACGGCTGAGATCAAATACATACCAAACGACGTTGTTTCAATAGCAAGGGGATCAAACCGGGTTATCTGTGGGTGTGGGATGGTTTGTTGGTCCGTTTGGGCTCGATTTTTGATTAAATAGGCCAAAAATCTAAAGCAAAAGAGGCCCTATTTATTTTCATTTCTCTTCAATTTTCAACTCTTTTTTTAATTCCTTTTTATTTTTTGATTTTAATATAAAATACATCTAAATTAATTCCTAATACTCAATTAACCCTGAAACTAATTAAACACATATGAAAATTATCACAAAACGAATTTAATAGAAACATCACGCAAATTAAGGTCAGAAATTAAAATGCTACTTAACATACATTTTTTTATTTTCCGTTTTATGAAAATAATTAGTTTTCTAATTCATCCTAAAATATAAAAAAAAAACCTAAATGCAGATGCCAAAACTTTTGTAATTTCATTAATTAAATAAAATAAATATACACAGACAACATGCAAAAAATAACAGCAAATGCCACAAAAATTCACAAAAGTGAAAACAGTGGAAACATTATTTTGTTTTGAATTTGTGGGAGTAATTCATATAAGGCAAAAATCACATGCTCACAGCTGCCACTCTTTGCTTGGAAACATGAAGAGTTTTCGGGTAAAGTTAAGTGAGGGATAGGAGCGATTTTTGCCCGTTTGAGTACTCTATGCGAGGAATTTTTGAAAGAGTTGACCGCACCCTGCTTCTGAGGTTACCTACATGTCTTTGGCTAAAAAGGAATCAGGTCAGTATAGTTCAGGAGTGTTTGGTAGCTGGGAATACCAGGAGCTATGATTTCACTGCTGATGCTACTGCCTGCTGACCTCCTTATTACACCGAAAGAAAATCAAAAGCTAATCTAGCTATGCCTATCAACTATGGATTACAAAAGGACCTATCTACTTCTTCAAACTTCCTCTTGATCCTTGTTGCCGTGCTGCTTGTACATCTCCCTGTTGTTGCCTTGTTGACTTGTATTTCTGCCTGCAGCTTCTTGTTTTTCTTCTACCATATTTGATGCCGAATATTTGGACTTGAAATGAATTCCCTTGTATTGCAGGTGAACACGTGATTATCAAAACTCGTATCTTAAAAAATATTCCCTTGTTCTACAGGTGGGTGTATGATAACCAAAACTTGCAATTCAAAAGTATTCCCTTTTTCTACAGGTGGGTGTCTGATTATCAAAACTTACATTGTGAAAATGATCCTTTGTTCTACAGGTGGGCGCCGATTACCAAAACATGCAACTTGAAAAATATTCCCTTGTTCTACACGTGGGCGCTTGATTACCAAAACTTGCAGCTTGAAAAGTATTCCCTTGTTCTACAGGTGGGCGCCTGATTTCCGAAACTTGCAACTTGAAAAATATTCCCTTGTTCTACAGGTGGGCGCCTGATTACCGAATCTTATGACTTGAAAAATATTCCCTTGTTCTACAGGTGGGCGCCTGATTACCGTAACCTGCAACTTGAAAGATATTCCTTTGTTCTATTGGTGGACGCCTGATTACTGAAACTTACAACTTGAAAAATATTTCCTTGTTCTACAGGTGGACGCCTGATTACCAAAACTTGCAACTTGAAAAGTATTCCCTTGTTCTACAGGGGGAGCCTGATTACCAAAACTTGCATCTTGAAAAATATTCCCTGAGACTGCTGCCTATGTACCTGATCACTACCAAACAGACAAAATAAGAGAAATTCTTTCTTCCCTTGTTTGGTGCTGGATGCATCTGTGAGTGTTAATCAAATCCCATGAAAACTTTAAAATTAGGCCGTGTTCTAAAAAAGGTATTATTTTTCACCATGTCTTATTATCCGAGTTATTTCTACTGGGAATCGGTGATTCAAGCTACTTCCCATTATCCAGGAAAGTCCTTACAACTCTTAATTAGATGGCCAGATGCGTCCGATGGGGATTAGTATTTAAAGCTATATCTCATTATTTAAGCGGGTCTTGACGACTCTTGTTGGGGAAATATTTGTGCCCGCCCATGTTCCCCGTGCTTGTTTGTGTTTTAAGCTAAATCCCCTTTTTCAGGAGGATCCAGAGGGTTCCTGATTAAATGCCAATTCCAACATCCTGTTGTTTTTGCTGGGGATCATTGTTCAGGCGAGTTCCGACGACTATTACTAGGGAAGGTTTTTGTACCTGCCCATGTTGCCCCTGCCTGTTCGAGTTTTAAACTAAGTCCCATTTTCAGGAGGGCCTTACAAATTTTAAATTGCATACCTCTTTTAACTCTCGTTTGTTTCTGCTTGGGGTTGCTAATTAATGTTTCGTCCCATTATACTCTTGCTGGGGAGAATATTTATGACGGATTATGCTCCTTTTGAGTTTTAACTGGGTCTCATTTTCCAGATGGGCCCTGAGATTTTTATCATACCTGCCACGTGCCTGCCTTTACCTGTGGATGGCCTCCCTAAGGATCTTCCAAAATTTTTCTACCCCTGTGTCAATCAAAGAAAACTTGTCAATTTGAAAAGTGGTGGTTATCTTCCGGCATTCTTATTTGAAGCAGCTTCCCAACTGCCATGTTTCGTTGTGTTCACATTTCCATGTCGATGATGTGTTGTTTGAGTTTGTTGGCTAACCCCCGAACCTTTATGGTTTTACTTTTCTCCCCCATCTTTGTGTTGAACTTCTGACCTTCTTTCTATAATTCTTGCTTCTTGAGTCAGTTTAATATGTTTGGCTAACCTTTGTGGCCGGTCCCATATTTGTGTTGTGCTTCTGACTCTTTCACCAGAATCCTTGCATCCTTTCTGAGATTACCCGGTCAGTGTGCTATGCTCGGCTAACCCCTGAGCCCTTACAACTTTACTCTACCTCCCCCTCTTTGTGTTATGCTTCTTCACTTTCCATGGTAACTTGCTTTCTTATTGACTAACCAACTCCTCTGTCTCTGTTGTCACATAAACTATTCCTTCTCACTATCCTCTGTTTGTTGCATTGCTCATGAACTGGCATCCACTCGACCTTTTTATGTGAATCCCAAGGCACGTCCATTGCCCTACTCTGTGTGTGCGCTGTTCTTTATTGACTTAAACCACTAGCTTTGAACTCTGTTTCTCCTTCACTTGCCATGGAAATTGATTTTTATTCAAAGACCCTGCTTTCTCCTTGACTAACCACTTCCTTAACTCAGAAAATACCTTTTCTCGTTCGAACCCAATACCTTCCATCTATTGCATTGCTCTTGAACCGATATCTTCCAAACCATTGTGTTCTACCTGATCCCTAAAGCATATTATTTATTACCAGCCACACTGTGTGTGATGTTCTTTCTTGACCTAAATCACTGGCTCTGGCCTTGAGGTCTACTACTCCATCGCTAGTGATGATATCTTTGATTTCTTCTTGGAAGATCTTCCTTGTCACTGGTTTATCGCCCTTCTTGTCAATCTTATAAAAGAAAGTACTTTTGATCGGTTCACCCTAGCCCTCATTCTGTTGCATTATCAATGAATTGATATATACCAAGCCTTTTTATTTAAAACGAATCCCAAAGCATGTTGATTGTTACCAGCTCAGTGTTCCTGTTGTTCTTTCCTGACTTATGCTTCTTTGATGTGGCAAACACATTCCGTTTTGTGCAATTGGAAAGCTGGTGGCAGATTTTGAAATCAATTCTCACTTATTTCGACCAAACAGACTCAAGAAGATGGAGACAAAAGGAATAGAGTATAGGACAATGAAAGGAGATGATTCCTAAAAAAACTAAAAGGTAGAAACCTATATAATTCGGGTACCAACTTTAATGATAATGACATGCACCTGCAGTTTATTCTGTTAAGAAAATCTGATGTTCAACTCTTGTTATACCCGCCAGACCGTGAAGCTGGGCTTCAATGCTCTGATTATCCAATCTGACTCACAATCCTTATTCGACTCGTAGTGTCCAAAGGGTTTTCACCATCAAGCCTTTCTCATTTTTTTCTTTTTCTCAACTTACAGTCGCCTCAAGGTGCCCGTGAGGGTTTTCACCAATAAGACTCTCACATTTTTTCTTTCTCTCAGCTCCCGTCGCCTTACAGTGCCCGTGAGAGTTTTCACCAATAAGACTCTCTCATTTTCATTATCTTTCCTTCTTGGACCGGAGTGTTGCCCCTGACATTAATCACCTCTACTTTCTCAAGTTGACATCTCTTGAAGAATAATCAGAAGGTCTTTCTTTGGACCATGACGTGGGCTTTGGATAAGGTTAGAAAGAAAGGGTATCAAAGGCTCAAAACAGTTCAAATGGGTTTAAAACTACAACTTTCGGAATTAGATTTCTTACAACAACCACAACTTCTACCCCAGTTTATTGCTTGGGGTCTTTTGGATTTTTATTTTTATGAGACTGAACCATGAGGCTGCCTTGGTATCCTTAAAAAGAATTAGGTCTAACGTAGTTCATGCCGGTTCCTTATTTTTGTTGTGGTTTGATTGATTTTGTTTTTTTTGCTTTCTGTTTTTGTTTTCTTTGTTTTGTTTTCTTTTTCTTTCTTTCTTTCTTTTTTCCTTTTCTCTTTCTCTTTTCTTTTCTTGTTTTCTTTTCTTTTTTTCATTCTTTTTATTCTTTCCTTTCCTTTCCTTTCACTACTTTCTCACACTTGCGTTTCTGACTTTTGCTGCTGATTCTGAAAGAGGGATGTGAAAGAAAATAATTAAAGCTCAAAAGGGTTAGCAAAGGATAAAGTGTTTCGATAGCAGAACAAAATTCCTTCATCATTCCAATCTGAAAAATATGGCAAGGCAAGCAAGTACAATAAGACAAAGGAATCATACATAGTATCTCTTAACTGCATCAGAATAGATAACCATTTCTACTAATTTTCTTCCACATCTGTCAAATATAATGCACTATTGGACAACATTCCAGTTACAACAAATGGTCCCTGCCAGTTTAGTAAACTTGCTTTTAGGATTTCTTCATGTTCTATCCGCCCTTGTTTCACATGGTTCAGGCTTCAAAAGATCTCAAAGGGTCCAAATCTATTCTTATTTCCCTCGAGTGCTGTCATCTTCAGAATTGTTCCATTGCTTCATGACTGAACTAACCTTTTAAGGCCAGGCTGAGAATTACGCATGCGTATCATGTCACTAGAGCCAACATGGAAAGGAATTGTGAAAAGAAACCTAAACCAAATGACTAGAAATAACGAAAAGTAGAAAATTACAGTAGACATATGGTGAAAGAGTTCAAACAACAAAACAAGTGGAATAAACTGGGTTGCGACCTTGGAACGAACCTAGATGACACTAAACGAGTTACTGCGAAAAACAAAACTAGGCAAGATAAAATAATAGAAGCGTTTGAATAATGAGACAATATCCTGATTACAACCCTTAAGATAACCCAAACAATAGAAATGACAACAAAATAAACCACCCAAACTCCTCTTCAACTGACCAAGAAATGGAACATCTTTCCAATTACTACCACAACTTTTAGCTGTTGGGTTCCACATCAATAATACTAGGAGCTTTACAAGTCTTCATCATATTGTTCTTAACAGATTACTTTTGGGTCCATTTGGCCAGCTCATTCTTAAGATCAACCTCTGACAGCGCTGAAAGCTCACGAGTGCGTGTGCCTCCGAGGCTCCCAGAAGAATTCTCACAATCCAATATGTGCGTCTCATTATGCACAAGCGATGGACTTTGGCTAGTGTCTGTTGCATCCGGACTTTGTACGACTATGTCACCTGCATCAATAAGCTTCTGAATTGCTTAATTTAGACTCCAACACTTCTCTGCACCATGCCCCGGAGCATCTGAGCAATATGCGCACCTTTTAGAAACATCAAACTTCTTTGACAGAGGGTTTGGAATTTTTATCTGAATCAGCTTCAACATGTCCAATTGCTTCAACCTTTGGAACAAACTGGCATATAATACTCTGATACGGGTGAAAGCCTTTTCTATTTTCAGCAGCCTCTCATTCTTACATGCTTGCCTTGGCCGAAAACTTTATCCAAGAGGTTTTCAGTATGCTTGTGGGGGTAGATAGGTACTCTATGGAGCTCGGTATAGGGAAAGTAATGTACGATTTTGGGAGCTTCGTGGAAGAAATAGCGCTGGGGAGGATTATTTGGTACACAAGGATATCCACGAGGAATATGTCGAGGCTAGGAGTGTTGCTCGGGAAATCCTTTCGGATCCTCTTTTCTATTTCTATTTTTTTCCGCCGAAGCTTACTTGGATGTTCTGAATGTCTTTCGAACCCCTCATGATTTTGCCTAACTTGATTCTGTCTTCTACTAGCTCCCCCATTTTTAATACATCATTGAAAGGTTTTCCAAAAGACGTGATCAAATGACTGAAGTAGGTGGGCCCCTGGGCCTGTAGGAAAAGCTCAACCATTTCTTCTTCACCAATCGGGATAATGACTCGAGCAACTTGCACCTTAATCTGAGCCCAAACTCCCTAAAGCTCTCCTCTGGCTTCTTTTCCATTTTAGAGAGGGAAGCGCGGTTTGGGGTAACACTGGATTTACATTAAAATTATCGAACAAAATCTTGATCCACGTCACCTATTGTAGGAAATTTACGGACAACTTGGCGAGTATACCGGTCCAAAGCTACCCCAGTCAGACTCTTGCTGAAATATGCTATCAACATGTCATCTTTCTCTCCAATGCCTCTCATTTCACTGCAATAGACCCTCAGGTGGTCTACCGGATCTCCACACCCATTATACAAGTTAAGTTTCGGCGCTTTGAACCCTGTGGGCAGGCGAACCCCAGGGGATACAAACAATTCTTTGTAAGCCATATTACCCTGGTCTCTTATCCCTTGCTTGTTCTTCAAGGACTGTCTTATGCCTTCCAGCCTCCGGGTTATTCCATCCCACTCTTCTCTCCTTTCACTTTCTATATGAGGTTGTCCCGTGGGCCCTGCTTCTGTGAGTTGGAAACCTTATGGGCAACCTCTGAGGGACAATATTGGATATCATAAGCTTTGAGTAGGTATTCATTTTTTGGTGATTAGTGGATGAGACAGGAGGGCACATTTGGGAAAAGACAGTTGGAGGATGAGTGACGAATCTACTGGGGTGGTTGGGAAAACTGTAATAAGTAGGTGTATTTGGAGAGTATGGAGGATCATTCGGAACCATGACCAGAGTTTGGAGAAGGGTAGCATCTAAAAAGATAGGTGGTGGCGGGGGTGGTGCTGTCGCGGTCATCCAAGTCTGGTACATTTCAGCCATTTGGTGTTTCTGTTTGTACATTTTTTCTTTCATTGCATTAACGTCCAATTCCTATACCTCTTTCGAGGGGTCAACGATGCTGAAATCGGTTTCTTGATTGGCCATGATTTGCTTGCTCTTAGACTGAGTGTTGTAGGACTGGGTTGTCAAAATGCCGCAAGAACTAATCACCTGCTTGCGCTCAACATCAACTTTGTTAGCGACTAGAGCATCAATAGATAGGTAACACAACATTTTGGGACTGAAAAGACCTAAACAGTTAACCGTTTCTAATATTCCTTTGCTTGGTTGCATGCGCCATCCTAGCTTTCCTTTTTATTTATTTGCAATGCCTCGTTTTTGCTTTATTCTCCCACCCCTCCCTTTTGTTTTTCCATTATTTGTTTCTTGCTTTCCCCTATTTTCCTTTTCTTTTCTCTCCTACTCTCCCCCTCTTTGTTTCCTTTCTCTTTTCTTTTTCTTTTATC
The DNA here is from genome assembly GCA_034376525.1 of Nicotiana benthamiana. NCBI lineage: Eukaryota > Viridiplantae > Streptophyta > Magnoliopsida > Solanales > Solanaceae > Nicotiana > Nicotiana benthamiana. Next base: position 17,250,842 of record CM067341.1, on the reverse strand, counting down.
TGGTTATGGTCAAATCCTATGTAGATTGCCTAAGTATCATGACCCCGCCTGAATCAGTCTGAGCATAGTTATTGCGGATATGAAACAAAATATTTTTTTTAAATATTCAATAAACCAAAAAACCTTGGCTACAAACACTCAAGACTCAAAGACTCGAAACAAACTAACAAGCTTAGAAAAATCAATTCAAAAGACCTAAAAGACTCCAAAACAACTAACAGACTCAAAGCAAAAGTACCGACTCAAGCAAAGATCACAAATACATTAAAGCCTACAGGACCGAGAATTTGCTAACTCTTTTTTAGCCTTCTATAAATGATCCTCGAAATCATGTGCCTTCTGGGTAAGGTTGTAGATGAGCTTCTCATCATTTCTACTCCCCCCCCCCTAGGTTGTCAATCGCTATTTTCATTTTCTGGATCTGTGCTGTGAGAGATTCATTTTCTTGGGTCAATCTTCTTTTCTCACCTTCGGCTTCCTGAGCCTAGAGATCATTGTTGAATTTCATGCTTCTCAGCTTTTTTTTCAAGGCATGAAGCTTAGCTTGATACGCCTTTTCCGTTTCTCCCCATGCTAATCTTTCTTGGATTTTGTCTTCGAAAGCTTGAACATGAGGTCTTTTTGCGGGTCTCCCAGGTTCGGGTTCCGGCTCAGTGTTCACACAAGACATCTTCTCAAACCAAGTAGCATAGTGTGGATTCACTTCTCATTTTGCAACATCTGGTACCTGGGTGACATTTTTAAGATACCGGTGGCCATTCCAATCCTGTTAAACCAAATCTTCGGGCAGTGCGGCTTCTGAATGCAACTCTATGACTTGGGTACATAGATCTTCATCTTCGGGCACAATTTGATGCTGTCCCAATTGTCTCAAGACCCTTTGTGGTGCATACGGTCTAATACTTTTCACACCCATTAACCTCAAGTAGCCTTTAGCAGCAGTCATCTATATGGCTTCTGTCTTCGGGAGGCATCCTATGAACTACTCAATTTGACATGATTTGAGAGCTTTCAAATGAGACACCCATACTTCAAACCCCTCTGGCACGCTGTAATCCTTTACCCTCTCTTCATAATTGGTGATGAAATTATTTCAGCTCAAGCCATAACTCATGAATCTGGGATGGTGGAAGATGCTCGATCATCCACATTTGTAGGAGGATATTGCAACCTTCAAAAAACTGAGCCCCAGCTTTGCATAAAGTCAACGCATGGTAGATATCCACCAGTACCAACATGGCAAGTGTATGATTTCTCAGGGTGGTGAAGATTTGTGCAATTATAACCATACGAATATCCACTGTCCCTTCCTCATTTGGAAAAACCATTATCCCCAAGAATGCCACAATAAATTCGAATCCGCGATGTAGTTCCCAAAGACCCTTATCTTGCTTGTTGCTCAACCCGTTTTATGTGGCTCAAAACAAGAAAAATGCCCAAACTGAAGTATAAAAAATGGAAATCACAACACTCGTCGCTTACGCGGTTTTTACTTGTCTGTTTGCTGAAATTCAGGAGGTCAAAAAATTTGTGGACCAACAAAGCCCTTGGAAATATAAGTTGTTGCTTCCTCAAATCTCGTCCAAAATCAATGTACCTGGCTATCTCCTCAAAAGTAGGGGTAATCTCAAAGTCTGAGAAGCGAAAAATATTACGAGCGGGGTATCAGAAAGTTATCAAAGCCTTGATCAGATCATCCCATGGTTTGGTCTCCCAAATGTCTATAAGAGAGCCCAACCGTTGTCTTACCTATTCCTGACCATCTTAATCCAAATCATTCCACCACATGCGTAAATGTACTCGAGCCTGCTCCCTGACCTCTTCTGGTGTGTCCTGGATAATATTCATTCGTTCCTATAGAAAGGTAAGGTTAGGGTTGACTCTATTGACGCTTTTTGAAAACAAGTTTCTAATTTATTTTCTTAAAAAAATCGTGATTCGCTCCTTGGCATGCCAATTTTATCCAAATGGCTATCTTTGAAAATATGGCCCTTTCCCATTTCTATATGAATTTTGGGGCCGGGGAGGCTTATTTTGTGACACTTCTCAACGTTGTCCATTCTTTTACGAAGATAGCCCTTCGATAACGGGAGAATATTCTAAGGCTTCTCGGTAAGAACGGTTTAAAACACTACCGACACTGAATTGACTTATTTTTATCTCATTTTTTCTCTATTTTTCAAAATAAGGCCAGACCTTATGTAGGTTGCCTACGTATCTCATATCCAACGGGAATCAGACTCCTGTTGTTCGACAAATACAACTAGTTTTGAAACAAGACTCTTTTTCTTCCTTTTTTTTTATTCATAGGCAAATAAACAAACTAATTTTGAACACAAGAATATTTTTCTTTTTATTGGAAAATAGAACAAACTATTTTTTGAAAACAAAACTCTTTTTTTTCATTGGTAAATAGAACAAGCTATTTTTGAAAACAAAACTTTTTATTGGCAAAAAGAACAAGCTATTTTTGAAAATAGAACTTGTTTTTATTTGTATTGGCAAACAAACTCTTTCCCTTTTATTCTCGTCTTTTTTAAAAAATTGACATAGAGGTATTTTCAAGCATTTGGTTTTCTTTAGAACAAGATTTACTCCTTTCCTACATCACTCTTGGTCTTTTCTCTCTCTTTTTCCCCTTTTCTTGTTTTCCTCTAATTTTTCCTCACACTTATTTTCTTATTTAGCCACTTAGCATGCCAACCAAAACAAATGAATGTTTACATAGCATATTGGATGCATCATGATGGTCTGTTATTTTGGGTACACCTGTCCTTGACGAACCCAATCCTTGTGTTGAGTCCCCTAAGTCAAAATGCACGTGATGCAAATAAGCACTTGTACTAGGGATCTGGCATGTAGCTCTGTTTTTCTAAGTTTAAATCCTGGGTATTTCTTCTAGACTGTGTACCCGAGCGGACAGCTCGAGTCGAAGAGGGGGCTACGTACCGGGGACCCGAAAGATCATCTTGCTTAGTAACTTATCCGAGCCTCTTTCTTATTTCATGGTATGACACTAACATAATAGGGAGTCTTGACCAATGAGCATATCCCCAAAGATAAAACGAGAAGGGTTTCGTAACAGTTTATATGTATAGTTTAAATAATATCAAAGAGGTGAAAGCATCATTTTGCACACTAAGTCAACATGTAAAGATAAATACAACAATTATTATAAGCTCGAATTATTGAACCCTGCGAAACCAGAGATTCTGGGTTCGTTCCCCAACAGTGTCGCCAGAGCTGTCACACCTTTTGGACACTACAGTCCCACAAAGAGCGTAAATAAAGGGAGTTTTTCCAATTCAAGGACAATGGAAACATGATTTATTTATTTGAAGAGATTTTAGAGTCCCCACTTGGGATAATTAATGGTGTCCCAAGTAACCAGTTTAAATCCCGAATTGAGAAAAGTTTGACTCTATATACAGTCTGCGAGCCAGAAATCCGGGTAAGAAATTCTGTTAACCCGGGAGACGGTGTTAGGCATTCTCGAGTTCCGTGGTTCTAGCACGATCTCTCAACTGGTATACTTGGCTAAATTATCTGATTTTAGTCCATTTGTACCTATGTACCAATTTTTGATTTTTAGCCGCTTTTATTATTATTTTTAATGAAAATTACAATGTTATTAAAACACATCTCGAACCACGTAACATAAATACACCCGTGGTTTTTGACATATTTTTACATTGTTGAGATTTGGATTTGGGTTACATAAATGCGCACCCAAATTTAGGAAAGTAATATTATTAACACGCGCCTAAAGCGAATAGCGTATTCTTTACTTGGTGGGATGCTATAAAAATTCACTATATGGCACGTTACGAATCCTAAGTAATGGAAATCCTAAGTAGTTAATTAAGGGCTTACGCCGGGGAGGGGCTAGTTATTATGTACGAAGAGACCGTCGGCCCAACTTGAACAACTGATTCCAAATATACCTGAAAGGAATTATCTTATCTAGGCCCAATGATAAATCCACATCCTTGAACGCGTGCTATTTGTTTTTTATTTGGAGTGGGGGACTCGATGTTGAACCTCCCCAAAACAAAGTAAATGCCTTAAATCAGGCAATTTTGGAAGGACTGTGCTATGGCCATTGTAGGATTAGACCCGAGTTCGAGTCTCAGGCGCCTTAAAGCTTTTGAACCTTGGAAACATCAAGCTCCAAGCAAAATAACGAGCCTTAATCACCGACCCCATTCAAGAGAAAATAAAAGAGCCATCCATACTATTGAACCCCTTTTTTAAAAACATGGTTTAAGGTATTTAACTAATTGGAAAGTATTAAGCAAATATTGCATAACTATTTCACTACTTTTTTCAGATCTTTCTCTCTCAGATTTATTAGAATGTTTAAACTCTCTCCCTCAATCTTAATCTTGCCCTGAAAGGCAAGAATACTAGTTTATATAGGCTCACACATAGGGCAACACTCAGATTATCTAGGTTATCTATTGATCCTTCCTTTTGTTTTAACGTTTAACTAGTTAGTCCCAAATGTTGTGACTTTTTCCTCATGTTTTAAAACTAAAGTCCTAAAATTCTGATTGGAACCCCATCTAGAATGTTCTAGGGGTTTCCAAATCAGTTATTTGCAGGATTCCCTACATTGAGTTAACCCAGTTACCCTTTCACTACTTCTTCAATTACTAACCCACCACAACCCTATTAACCTTGTTGAAATTTAACTATTGTTAAGCTAGACAAATCTAATTCAGCTATGTCCATACAACTAAAACTAACAGAAATCCTACAATCAAAATAAGCAGTGAAGCCTTGAAAATAATTCTAGTTATCACTAATGAATCAACTAGATCAAAATTAATTCTAAGAACAATTAACAACCTAAATAGAAAAAAATCCAGTTAGTAAAATTAAAGCATATACTAGTAAACATTGAATTGTACCACGAAAGATACATCACAACAAAATCAAAACACAAATTAAACTAAAACAAGAAATCACAAAAACAGGATTAACCATAAAAAAAATCAAAACAAAAAATAAACTAAAGAATAAAACACAATCACAAGAAAAAAATTAACCATGAACGAAATCAAAACAAAGATTAAACTAAAAAAATCAAAAACTCATGAAAACAGAATCAAGCATAAAAAGCAATAATCAAACCAGGGAGAAAACTTACTGATTTTGCCTTCTAATCGATTGAATTCGAATCGAGTCCCCAAATAATGTTATATGTTTTTTTTTGCCAAGAACAAACACATAATTTTATTTGGGAAACTCAAATGGACCCTAGATAATCCTTGAAAAGTTCAACCATTTGTTTTTCAAAAACCCTAGATTTAATAATCAGAATGTTTCTGTTGGATTTGGGGAAGACTAATTGGGGGTTCAGGTAGAGGAGTATGAGACGGTTTTGGAGTGTGATTTTGGTGGGGTTTGGGTGGCGGCGGTGCTGTGGGCGGCAGAGCGGCTGTGATTTCAACTTGATATTCGACGAGTTTGAGGGAGATTCGAGGGAAACTGATGGTGGGGGTGTAAAGGGGAGGCTGAGAGGGTGGTGTGGTGTATGTTTGTGGGTGTTTGGTGGCCGGCTGCCGCCATGAGGCGATTTCCGGCGGCGGTCTAGGGTGGTGCACGGTGGGGTTATATTTGATGATAGTATGGGTGAGACAGACGATTTAGGGGGTGGGGGTGGTTCCAAAATTTAAATATGTAGTGATCATTAGTTCTAAGTCATTGGATAAGTATCCTCGACGACTGAGGTCAAAGCAATACCAAACTAAGTTGTTCCAATAACAAGGGGATCGGACTGGGTTATCTGTGGGTGTGGGCTGGTCTGTTGGCCCGTTTGGGCTCGATTTTGTTTAAAATAGGCCCAAAATTTGAAGCAAAAGAGACCCTCTTTTTCTTTTTTGATTTAAAACTAAAATACATATAAATTAATTTCTAAAACTCAATTAACCCTAAAACTAATTAAACACATATGATAATTATCAAAGAAGGAATTTAAAAGAAATACCGCTCAAAATCAAGGTCAGAAATTAAAATGCAACTTAACATATATTTTTTGATTTTCCGTTTTATGAAACAATTAATTTTCTAATTTATCTTAAAATGTAAAATAAAAAAATAACCTAAATGCAGATGCCAAACATTTTGTATTTCTCATTAATCAAATAAATTAAATATGCACAGACAACATGCAAACAATAATAGCAAATGCCACAAAAGTTCACAAAAGTGCAAACAATGGAAACACTATTTTGTTTTGAATATGTGGGACTAATTCATATAGGGCAAATATCACGTGCTCACAGTGACTAGATAAGCCCATAATTACAACTCTCTAATCTTTTCCACCGCGGACCGCGAGATCAAGACCGTGTCAGCGGTGGATCCTCCGTGTCCACAGTTTGTTTTGACTTTCTTGTCCCTTTTTTACCAAACACTGCAAGCAATCACAATAAGTTAACTTTTGGGAATACTTGAACACACTTTTAATCCAAAATTGAAGTAAAAATGAGTATAAAATAGACTAGAATTCTTAGTTATCAACGCCCCCAAACTTAAGCTTTTGATTGTCGTTAGGAAAATAAAGTAATTTCCACCTCCTCAAGATAAAAGAAAGGAAAATTCAGATGTCCTAAAGTGACCTCATCTAGAATCAATTGGGGCTAGCAATTACCCTCAACTCAAATGTATCATCAACAACATTCAACCTTTTTAAGCACCATGGTTTTAGTGCGACACAAAAGCATCAAGAGTTGACTCAACTGATCAAATCTTTCTACTACCCTGGTCATGTGGCCCAAATACATACCCCTTAACTCTTCATAAGAAAATCTCACTCTTAGATTGTAGCACTCAGAACGAGGATTTTGGAAAAATACACTCACCTCTCTCAAAGGATGGTCATGAGTCCGGCTCTAAGTATCATAAGCTTTCCCCTTATGTGAGCCACCACTAATGCAAGCTCACTCAAATCAAGATCATATAGGTCTTTTGTAGGGATGTAATGAGGGATTTTCGTTCACGGTAGGATATATTGGTCTAAGAAGGTTTCATCTTCCACTTCATTTGCTTCATTTTAGCACACATTTTCTTGACTCCTTGAGTCATTTACTTCTTCCTTAAGGGCTAGAGAGACACACTGTCACTCTTTCTTGTTCATTTCAAACCTTTTTCTCCTTTCTAATCTTTCCACGCCTTTTATCTTTTGCTTTTACTGAATCCCTTCATTTCTTCTACATTGTTCACTTTCTTTTTGGAGTTTCTTTCTTTTTCTTTTTTTGCCTTTCCTTTTCTTCATTTTATACATTTTATCACTTGTTCATTCCTCGTCTCTCCCCCCAAACTTATGCTTTTGCCTTGTGCTAAGTAAAGATCGGGTGCCAAGAGAGGATCATTTTATAATGGATAAAGGCTTGTATCGTGGTTATTGAAAGAATAAAGGCTATGGCTCAACAGTGTAGCCTAGGGATGTCATCATTGGTAGGCTATGGATGTTTTCAAGTCTCAATTTGGATCAAGGAAAGCCTATAATCACTTATCAAGTTGAGCTACACTTAGGATTTTTCCTAAAGAAACAATTTGGGCAAGTTCTAGACTCATTGGCATGGGACATGGACTTGCAAATCAATACCTCACCACAAAAGCTATAGGATTGCTAAAGATATAGAGTCGAGGGCCCACGACATCTTAGCGAAGATTTGAGCAACGACCATGGTTCAAAGAAACCACTCGATGATTTATTAGTAAACACAAGAGTCTCAAGGTCACAACTATCACCATCCTATACATACCAATTTGTTTTTAACCATAAGTCAAAGGTAGATGAGTTAGGCTCAAGTTAAACTTTGGCTGAGGCACCATTGCTCACTCACTACTATCTACACAAATATGAAAAGAAAAAAGACTCAAATCCTTAAGAAAGTTGTCATGCTATCCATCATCGGGAAGAGCCACCCGGTTCACACAAACTCCACCTTTGGAAAGAACCCTGACATTAACATAATTAAAGCTTATTGATCACAAAAACTTGTAAAATAAAAAGCTACCAACTGAAATAAATCTATTAATTGAAATAAAAAACTAAGCTATTAAGAAAAATTGCAAGAGACGTTATGAAAGAAAACACAAAAGGTAAATTAAATATGTATAATAGGGAATTAAGAGGGAATAGATATATACATGAGAGAGTAACTTTATATACAAACCAAGATTGCAAAATAACAAAATGTGAAATAAATGGTAAAGTTATATACATACCAAAAGTGAAAAATTAGTAAAGAAGAAAAATAGTATCATCATTACAAACCAGCTACCAAAATATCAAAGTAGGACCACCCCCTCAAATGAAAACTAGCATTGTCCTCAATGCGAACTAACAAAAAATAAGATCAAAGAGAAGGGGAGAGAGTAAAGATAACTCCCTATGGGTCCTCCATCTGCATGGGGTCCTTGGCTGGATCCTTGGATCCTCTGTTTGCTCGGGGCCCAGTGGTTTGCTTAAGGAACCTCCTACTGGCTCCTCCAGCTCAATCTCTACATCATCAACTAAGGGTATCACTCTCCAACTCTTGGGCTCATCTTGAGTCTCTTGCTCCTGAACCTGCTCATTCTGTGCTACTGGAGGCTAATCCTGTAATAATAGCCTCAATTGTAGGTCTCCAACTGACTTCATATTCTCCACCTCTCCCCTGAATTGCTTAATCGACTCCTTTGAGGCCCAAGTCTTTTTCAACTTCTTTGTCTACTTGCTCAGCTCCTTACACAATTTTCCTTGAACTGCAAGAGCACCCATAATAACCTTTTGGTTCTCTAGGAGCTTGTTTTGGTTGTCCAGAAGCTTCTTGAGAGACACTTCTACCAAAGCTAGCACATGTGGCTGTGTGGGGAATGATTGGGATTCCACCAAACTGGATAGCACAAACTTAGAAGTTGCTGCCTGCATCCAGTTGTTGATATTGGAGATTGTTTGGCTCAACCACAAGAAGTCAATGGGTATGCTGAGGAGGATGGAATTTCTGAAGGCATGAAAGTAGATGGTTCGGAGGCAGGATCTGGTATGGTAGTGGGAGGCTGTGAAGTAGGAATTACCACTACTAGCTCTTTTGGCTGGCAAGTAGAAGTAGTAGCTTTTCCCTTGGACCCCTTGGATTTGGAGTTGTCTGGACCCTTAAGGCATTACCATGAAAAGGGAATCTTGGGTTTTACCATGACATCAAAATGTATTTATCCACCTCCTAATCCTCCAAGTACATGGTGAGGAAGTTTGGGAAGGGGGTAAGATCTATCACCCTCGTTGACCACCCTGGTGATCACCCTAGACATGATATTCCCTACATTGATCGGGAACCCCGCCATGATTGTCGCCACTATAATCTCCCGGGAAATTGGCAAGGTGTTTTTGTGAGTATTGAGGTCTAGTTTGCTGCATTAAAGGTCTCCCAACCCTTTTCCTTAATGTTTAGGGTGTTACTCAAGATTGGAAACCCTACTGCCAACCATGTTGGAGTGGTATTCGGGAGAGCCAGAAGTGATGCCAACCACACGTGGGATGCCTCATCCATCGCCATATTCTCTAAGTACAATGTATTATCTTCATCATTGAACCCTAGGTAATCATTGATTAATTTCCCATCAAACCCGGCCTTCAGGTTTCGCACCTTAGTCACTTTTATGTCCTTTTTGATATGGGAGGCATTGACATAGAACTCCTTGACTAGGTGTTCATTAGCCTCCGACACCTTGCTAGTAAAGTACTCACATCCCACTCGTTCATAAAGTGATTCTTCACCTGGGGCTATGAGGAAGGAGATCTCGTTCTATAAATTGACGCTCATCAATTAGGGACTTTCGAGGCCACCATTCCCTAAATTTATGTGTGTGCTAGCTTATTGACAAATATCTGTTTCCAAACCTCTAGTTTTCTTGTCATTTCGGCACTTTCTGTCGGGGTGTCCCCCTCTCTTATGTCATCTGATACCTCAGCATCTACATCTATGGGTTACGTTCCAGTGATGAAGCTATAGGTGATGCAGAGGTTGAGGACACACCACTCTCCGTTAAGCAATCACACGACTTAGAACAAGTTGGAGTAGTGGGAGATAGTAGGGATGTAGACTCATCTGTCAGACGGAATCTTCTCGTGAAGCTGGAACATATGTAGGCACTAAATCACTCTTTGAGACCTCCCAGGAGGGCGCATACTCACTCCCCTCAGAATGGTATGTAGCTTTATCTACAACTATGATATTCTTCCTCGTTTCCCCTAATTGATTTCCAAACTACTGGGGTCAATTTAATCTGTCCTTGGTTCCTACCCCCGGAGGACTCTGCCTTACCTTTTTGTTTCTCACTGCCTTCTCTAGATTTAACCATTGTATGCAAACATAATCAGAGGAAAATTGTTAGTACTAATACTAGAAAAAGCAGTGCAGAAAAGTAGAACAAAATTGCAAACTGCCGATCGCGAAAAAAGGAGTGCAGCCACGGAGGCTACACCATGAACTGCGAAAAATGCGTCATGACAGTGGAGGTGTGGGGATCAGACTACCAACCATTTGATTCTATCGCATTGCAGATCACGGAAAAAGGAGTGTGGCCGCGATAATTGCGCCGCTGTCCATGAAAAATCAATCGCGGTCTCAAACCCTCATTTATATCTCTCTAAACTGAAGCACCACAGACCATGGAAGATCAATCGCGGTCGCGGTAGGGGCACCATTGAACGCAAAAAATTAACTGCAGCTGCGAAAGTCAAAATTAGGCCTATCAAACCTAAGGTTTAAGATGTTCATGTATTTAGCAATCTTCTCAAGATTTTTAACCCCACTAGGTAATTCATTAATAAATCCTGACTATATTAAGCCTAATCTAATTAATATTAATCAATCCTACGTCAAAAAAAAGTATAAAAACTAACAGTTAAAGTAAAAACTAGCAAAAAATTGAAGAATAATAAGGGAAATGAAATTACCATATGTGAAATGTGCAAGGGAAATGAACTCTAAGTCTTGTGTTTGTGCAGCTTAGAGCGGAGTGAATAGTGAATTTTTAGTTTGAGAGTGAAATAGGCAAAAAGAGTAAAAGGCCTTATGACCGCCTATTTATAGAAAATACCCAAGGGCCCACTAAGCTTATCTAGCACGGTCGTGGTAAATCACTGTTGTCCGAGCTTGTGAAGTACAAAAAGGTTGTTTGATTGAAATAACTGTCACGGGCGTGGTATGGCACCGCTGACCGCAATAAATGCAGCGCAGACGCAGTGGAAACTTTATAGAAGTTTGATTTGGACTTTTCAATCCTGCCTCCGCGGTCAAATTTTTCCTCCGTGGTAAGACCACCACTGTCGCGAAAAATGGAGCGCTCTTAGCGGTCCAGCTTTAGAGAGTGCGAAATTTTTCCATCTTACTCCTGCACTGCATTAAATATCCCTACACACATCTCACAACCAGTTAGTTCAAAGACAAATCCTACACTAAGAAGAAAATCAAAAAGAAAAAGAAAAACACATGGGTTGCTTCCCAAGAAGCGCCTGATTTAACGTCTCGGCACGACATAGGTTACCATCAATCACTTGAGATGGATCATTGCCACCATATGGCTGTCATCAAACATGCCAAGATAGTGATTCACTCTGTGCCCATTAACTTTGAATATTTCGGCATTTTTGTTTTTCAAATCAAGATCACCAAATGGAGTTACAAGAACCACCTCAAAAGGTCCATTCCATTTTGACTTGAGCTTTCCCGAAAATAATCGTAACCTGTAATTGAATAAGAGAACCAAGTCACCTATTTTGAATTCCTTGCTAGGACTATACTAGTCCTGTAAATACTTCATCTTGTCCTTGTAAAAGGACGAGATGGGATAGGCATGACACGGAACTCATCAAGCTCATTGAGTTGCTCCACCGGAGATTTGCTGCAATATCTCATTCAAGATTCAACGTTCTAAAGGCCAACATGGACTTGTTCTCTAAGTCAATCTGGATATTGCAAGCTTTCCCAAACACTAACCGGTACGGAGACATACCAATAGAGTTTTGTAAGCAGTCCTGTAAGCCCACAAAACATTATCCGGTTTCGTTGACCTGTCAGTTGTCTTTTCATTAACCGTCTTTCACAATATACTCTTTGTCTCACTGTTGGAGACCTCAACTTGCCCACAAGCTTGAGGATGGTAAGGGGTAGAAACCTTGTGACTGGCACCATACTTTGCAAGAAAACTGTTAAATGCATTATTACAAAAATGAGTTCCCCTATCATTAATGATTGCTCTAGGAGTACCAAACCGAGTAATGATACTCTTCTAGAGAAAAGCGACAACACTTCGAGCCTCGTTTTTGGGTAAAGCCACGGCCTCAACCCACTTGGAAACATAATAAACGGCTACCAAAAAGTACGTATTGCCACAAGAGCTTACATACGGACCCGTGAAATCGATGACCCACACATCAAATATGTCAACCTCAAGAATAGTGTAGAGAGGAATGTTATCCTTCGTGGAGATTCCACACAGCTAATAACCTTTGAAGCTGTCCTTGCCCCACCATGATGACCACTGTAGGGAGAGGAGTGACAAGCATCCAGAATACTCAATTGCTCCTTCTCTGGAACACATCTTCAAATCACACCCACGTTAATGATTTTGAACAATTAAGGCCCATCCCAATAGTAGTCCAAGCTATCTTGTTTAAGCTCCTTCTTTTGGTTAGAAGATAGCTCATACAAAACAATACCGGGCACAAAAACGTTGGCAACATCCACAAACTAAGTAGTGTTATTCACAGATACATAGATGATTTGCTCATCAGGGAATGAATCATTAATTTCGAGGCCATCACGGGTCCTCCCCTTCTCCTCCAAGCAAGACAAGTGGTCCGCCACTTGGTTTTCACACCCTTTTCTATTAATAATCTCAAGGTCAAACTCTTGAAGCAATAGAACCCATATCAACAATTGAGCTTTGGAATCCTTCTTTGTAATCAAGTAGCGGAGTTTTGCATGGTCAGTATGATTTATCACCTTAGCCCCCATGAGATAGGGCCTAAAATTTTCCAATGTAAAAACAATTGCTAGCAACTCTTTTTCTTTCATCGTCTAATTCACTTGAGCATCATTCATTGTTTTGCTTGTACAATACACCAGGTGAAACATCGTGTTTACTCTTTGACCCAAGACCGCTCTACCACAACATCACTTGACTCACATATGAGCTAAAAAGGTAAGCTTTAATTGGCTGCAGTAATAATGGGAGTGGTATTCAATTTATACTTGAGAATTTCATAAGCTTTCATATATTCCTCATTAAATACGAATTTTTCATCTTTGTCCAATGGTTTGCACAAAACACTCACAACCTCAGAAAAGTTTTTGATGAATCTTCAGTAGAACCCTGCATGCCCAAACAACTCCTAACCCCACTGACTGAAGTAGGAGGAGGGAGATTCGAAATCACTTCAATCTTAGCCTTTCCTACTTATAACCGTTCTTTGAAATCTTATGGCCGAGGATAATGCCCTCATCGATCATGAAGTGTCATTTCTAGTTGAGCATAAGATTTGTCTTTTCACATTGGGCCAACACTTTGTCATGATTTTTCAAATACTCATCGAAGGAGTCACCCCACAAAACTAAAATCATCCATGAACACTTCCAAGAAATCCTCCAACATGTCGGTAAATATATTCATCATACACCGCTGGAAGATAGCCGGTGCAAAGATTATTAAATTTGGCAAAGATATACCTCCAAGTTTCAGATTGAAGTATTGCAGGATGCTAACTCGGCATTAGAGTCGGCGTTCTTTTTCATCATTTATTCAAACATCATCTCGATCCTTCCCATCTCATTGTTTGACAAGCTATGACCTTGGGATTAAAATAGAGGTAGGTTGTTTGGTTGTTGGTATGTCGGAGGTCTTTGAAAGCCTTGTTCCCGATTACCTAGATTTCCATTATTCCAACCCCCTTGGATATTGTTTCCTCCCCAATTTTTGTTGTTGCCACTACATCTTCTTTGGTTGTTCTGGTTGCCCAATTCTGATTGTTGTTTGCCGAGTTGGTATTTCCTAGTTGGTTTTGATTCCCCAAATTTCCTTGGGATCTCCGATGTTGTTGTTGGTTAGGAGCATTGCTCCTTTGTCCTTGACAATTGTTCATATACTGCACTTCTTTACTTTGCTCATCATACCACTCATCTTGGTGAAACCACCACTACTTTGCTCATATTGATCCAGACTACCTTGACCTTGTTAACCTCTCTATCTTCTTTTGTTGACCAACATGTTGACACCTTCCATAGCATTTACTTGTCTTAGTTCCTGAACTTGTTGCAATTGAGCTTTGGCCAACTGGTTCACTATTGTAGTCAACTCTGCGATTTCCTAGCCATGGTTGTGGAGCTCTTTGTGCAGATGAATGACTGTGGGATCACCCTGTGGCACATTAGCTCGACTTTACTAAGTTGAGGAAGTATCTGCCATCTCATCAAAAATCTCACACTCCTCAGCATAAGGTGTGTTCATAAAGTTTTCCCCAGCTAGCCGGTTCACTACACAATGATTTTTTTGTTAATGCCACGGTAGAAAGTCTGTTGGATCATTGCTTCGGTCATGTCATTTTTTGAAAATTCTTTGAACATTGTCTAATACATTTCCCAGATATCTACCCTTCCCACCCTATTAAGGCATTAAATGCGAAATAGTCTCGTTACTTATTGCATGCCATTACCCGTCCCAATACTATCAGTCCCGGAGGCATTTGGAACTACTAATCTTGAAGGGGAGGGAAATGTGGAATTGGTATGGTTCGAAAAGGATAAAATTCTAGGGCGACAAACAAAACAGATAATGCAGTTATCGGAAACACAGAACAATTAAAAGGCTCAGGCAAGCCTCCTTACTTAAAAGTAGATTGTTTAGCATGATTTACAAATACTAGTTATGGTCTGAACTAAATTTAAAGTGTTAAGGCACGCTGGTTTATCACATATTTCTTAGATAAGAAGTCCGAATTAGGCTTACCCCTGGTTGTAATTATCAAAGACTGATGCAACTAATTAATTACCTAATGACTTGCTTAGGAGACACTTATTATCATGCTATCTAATAATGCATGAGTATGCCGATTTTAAAGAGGTCTTACAGATTATAGAAAAACATAAGTTATGCGGATATTAAACGACACTACTGCTAGTTTTAGATTTGCAAGAGAGATAGACGATTTAGATTTAGTTTCCTATAAGAATTCTTTCGAAGAATTATTGATTTTAGAACATTTATAAATGTGCAGGAATCCTATGAACATGGTATCTAGAGTGCAATTGGTTACTTGAGCCTATAAACCGTTTGCCTTGTGATAGATGATATGTAATAGTGAAAAAAAACCTATAGTCATGATCTTTATATGCAGAAGTGATGAAAAATCTTATAGTCATGATCTCTATATGCGAAAATGCAGAAAAACCCTATAGTCATGATCTCTAGATGAGATGAAAAAGTGCAAAGTAGGATGTGATTGCAGGAAGAAATACCTAGGAACATGATGTCTACTCGTATGCATACATGAGACACCCTCCCTTTTTTACTAAAATCCCATAAGTATTACAAATTATTAAAGACCAAAAGTAAAATTACATTAGAAATTAAACTACAGCCAAGTAGCCTAATTCAGACTCAAGGTATAAAATATGAGATGAACCAACTCCAAAGATCAAGATTTCCAAAGCTTTCTCATTTTGTGGGTGTGTCAAAGTTATCAAGAGCCTCAAGTGGACTCCGGGCAATGCATACACCCAAATACGTTTATGAATTTATAATAGTGTAATATGGAAGAGCCAACCCTCAAATGTCCAAGGTCAGAGGGAACTCAAGGTCCCATAGAAAGGCTCATAGGAGGGGGCAGAATTAGAATCTAAGAGAGAGTTCAAGTGCATAGAGGGGGATTTAAGGAAGGTCCTGGCAGTCTGGTGGTCATACCCATCAAATAGGAGTGCCGACACATCCGTACCAGCCTGTTAGCCATATTTGTTTTGGAGTTAGGATCCATTAAGGATCAGGTTCAAACATGAGTAGCAATTTGGATACGCCATTCTTGAACCTTAACTCAAACACATAGAAGGGAATATGGGGTAGGGATTCACAATAGAAACAAATGCAAGAAAATGCATAGTTAATATTAATCATTGAGAATGGACACTAAAGTAAACAAGATCACAGAATCTGCAAATAAACATATTGGGATGATGGCTGAAACTAAATTAGAACAAGTTTCAGAGAAATAGACAAGTAATAGCAGAAGTCTTGTAAAGCCAAAATTGCAAGCAAACAGCCAGAAGAAACTCAGATAAGAATGTATGAGTAATTGAGAGTGTTTTAAAGAGTATTGGACTTGAAGGTGTGTAGAAGTATTTAATTCGAAGTCTGTCAAAGTGCAGAAGGGCTGTGTCCTTTATAGTGCAGAAAGCAAGTAAGAAAAGGTAAGAAAATAACATTGAAATCAATGTCCCTTTAATTAAGGGATTCTAATTATAAACGGGTAAAAGGAAATTAAAGAAAGAGTTGATCAAAATCTTTTCCAAAGCAGTACAATAAGGGCAAATACACAAGGGTTTATATAAGGCAAAAGTTTAGTGGCACACGGTTTGTGACAAATAAGGAAATGGAATCAATAAAACGGCCAGTAAAATCAAAATTGCAGGCTTTGTCTGAATGAACCAAGTCAGGAAAAGGTAAAGAAGGTTCAATCAAACAAAAAATCAGTAACAATCAGTCAAACCTTATTAAAAGGGATTCGAAATCAATCAATAGTAGGCAAAACCTTTTATGAAATTAGAGTTCATATATGAAGCACACAAATATCAAACAAGAAGGAGTTTTCATGCTGATTAGAAAAGAGTATCATAGAAAAGTCATAAAAAGGTTGAAATCCAATTAATAGACTCAGAATGAGTCTGAGATTTCAGGGTTTCAAAATAGAACCTCGGTCCAAACACAAAATCGAACTTGCCAAAAAAACCCTAAATCCTAGGGTTTTAACTTGAATAAGATATAAAGATGAGAAGGCAAGCCATCGAAATAGACTCAGAGGTCTGTTTCAGAGCCTCATAAGGAAACACATATATACGATTGCAGGTTTGAAGCAACAAAGTGAAAGGTCGATTTAAAAGCATAAAGAACATGTTTTAGGAAAAACTCGAAACTTAAGCAAGTCTAGAAGAGAGAGAAGAAGGGTGATATAAACTTAAGAAACAGTAAACGAAGCATGCTTAGAACTGAAACAAAAGTCCATTAAAGCAAACAAAATTTAAGAACTCAGCAGCAACCAGGTACAATAGAAGAATACTGGAAAGTATAGCAAAGAACATATAGGAAAACATAACAAAGATTAACATGCGAGTATAATTTAGAGGCAGAGTAGAGTACAAAGGCACAGAAGACTCACGTATAGTAGGAAGAAAACAGAAGAACAACACATGCATGTTAGAAAAGAAAACACGCGAGCAAAATATAGACGAACACACATAACAAAAAAAAGAAAAGGACGAATCAGAAAGATTTTTTGAATACCTGTCAGAAACCTTAAATCGAAGAAACGCAATTTCTGAAGGAAAGATTGGGAAAACAATTTAAACATCCAGTAGAACACAAATATATCATAGATCTAAGAAAAAAAACAAAGAAAATCCTTGAATAGCTTAGGATTTCGGAGAAACCCTAGAAATGAGTAAGGCTTGGAAGAAAGTCTGATCTGGAATCGATTGAGTTAGCAACAGACTCTTAATGCTTTGGATACACCTGAGCATGGACGGAGAGGCCATGAACCGTAGATATGTGAAGATCTGAAAGAGAACCATCGAGGTCAGACCTCAAAAATTCGAACACCAAGGGTTTAATGGTGGAGGGGGGTGAGTACAGACCATTCATGGCTGAGAAGCCATGGATTCACATTAAAGTAAGGTAGAAAAAGGGTCAAAGACGACTAGGATTTCGGAGAACCTTCGAAGGTTTTTTGATAGAGGGGAGTATTCAAAGGCAACGGACCAAACTAAATGGGGGGATTAGGTTAAGGTAGGGGAGTTAAAAAAGGTAAGGGATGATCCTGGCCATTGATCAAAACGATCAATGACTCAGATTAAAAGAAGGGGCAAGGCGGGTTAGTAATTGGATCGGGGGCCGGGTTAAGAAATGAAATTGGGCCGGTCCAATCAGGGGTTAGGATTGGGTCAATTGAGTGCTAAATTGAAATGTGAATATGTTTTAATTGCAACGAAATGAGGCTAAATGTTGAATAGCCAGTTTTCCCTTTTATTATTAAAAAAAATACTGGAATTAATTTTATAGTTATAAAATATTATTAATTTTAAAATAGGCTAAAATTACAATTATATGCAATTTAGCTTTAAAATGCCAAATACATTTGTAAAAAAATATATAAAAATTACCCTTGACTATATTTTGGTATAAATATGAGAATAAAATAAATTATTCATCAAAATTGATGATTTTGGGAATAATTATGGATTTTGTACTGCTAAAATGGATAATGAATTGACTGAAAAACTCTTTAAAAATTTGAAAAAATACTATAACACTTGGAACGCTTATATATGCATATATATGTTATTTTAAAAGTATTTTGTATATTGAAAATGCATAGGGAAAAATTGGGTATAAACAATGGTTATGTTTGTATTTCTTGACTTGAAAATTTATAAAGAATGATATTGCTTCGAACTTACTGAATCCATCGTTTGGGCTCATAATAAATTAAAGTTTCTCCTGCTACTCAGCCGAGAGCCTTGAGAATTATACAAGGACGTGCTGTATGAGTAACCCATTACCTTTTGGGTGGAATTGCCACAACATGGGCATTCTTCTTAGCAAGAATTATTGCAGTAGGATAATGGCTATGAGTACTTGAAAAGCATTATCGCATTATGATTTCCAAGGTTTAGCCAAGGCTTAGCTCAGGACCCCAGAGATAAAAGTACAAATGATGAAAATAAATTTAGAGATTCCCTATTAATAAAATAATTTTTTACTTGCTTCATGCAATTGAGTTACAGTCGTTTATATGAAAATCCTCGGCATACTATATTATTGGTATATTATTATTGGACCACTAGTAAGTGTCGAAGTCAACCTCTCGTCTCTATTTCTTCGAGATTAGACATGATACTTACTGGGTACGCGTTGTTTTAATAATCATATTACACTTGTTGTGAATTTTGGTTGCACAGGCATATGCGTATCTAGTGGCCTGGTTTGGCACAAAAGCATGGCTGATACATACACTTAGGTGAGCTGTACCTCTCAAGATGACCCGCAGCCAGCTGGGTCTTCTTCAGAGTATTGTTCTTTCTTTCTATCCAAACAGTATTCCGGACAGTCATTGTAGGTTATTGTTAACTCCTAATAGATGCTCATATACTTGTGACCCTAGGTTTTGAGATGTCTACGGATTTTCAGTATTTAAAAATTGTTAAAGATATCATTATTTATTGAAGGAATTTCATTATTTATTGTTTAATGTATAAAAGAAATTATTTCAGAAATATTAAAACGATAAATTTTTAATTATTTGGTATTGGCTTTCCTGATAATGGTGTCCAGCGAATCATGACCATTAGGTGGATTTTTTATGTGATAGGGAGAATATAATGACTCGACCGGTCATTTTAAAGATTAATGTCCCATTCGGCGGCATAAGGACTCGAGCAGCTTCGCATTAAGGGTTATGACTTGCGCGCGTGACCAAATGCATTTTTATGTGATTTGCGGTTAATTTGTAAGGGATTCATGTTTTAGATGCTTAAGTGGTAAGATTTGACGGGAGTTTGACTTTGGTGTAGACGACTTTGAAATTGTCCTTTGGTGATTCCAATAGTTTCTTATGGTTTGACTAAGGGTTGACTTTGGTGATATCGTGGTCGGAATGTGATTCTGAGTGTTGGAGTAGCTCCGTGTTATATCATTTTGAACTTCTGTGTAAATTTCGATGTCATTCCGAGTTAATTTGATATGTTTCGCCGCGAGTTTTGGATGTTGGACGATTTGAAACTTCATAAGATTGATTCGTGGTGCAATCGTAGTTTCGACATTGTTGACCTCGTGTGGGTCGTGTAATGTTATGGAACTTGTTGGCATGTTTTGACTGCGTCCCGGGGGCCTTGGGTATGTTTCAGACTTCATACGGGACATTACTTCATGCTTTAGAGTTGCTGATTCTGTCATGTGGTTTTCTTCTTCGCATTTGAGTAAATTTATCTGCATTTTCATAGTGTAATTTTGGAGGCAGGAAATATTGTTCCTCACATTCGCATGTTATGGCACGGGATTGCATATGTGGGCACCCTCCTTCACCGTGTTTGCATTCCCAACTGCGTGTTCACATAGCACAGCTCCGCAGCTGGTATATTGTTTCCCTTTCGCAATCGTGTCACGACCCCAACCCCGGTCATGATCGAGCCTAACACACTGCTAGGAAAGCCCGACCAATTCACTTACCTTAATCATTTTTGGCCATTCAGGAGTTAATTAACATAGATAATTTACTAAATCATAATACTGAAAGTCTAAAGTAAAATTAAAACATGCGAAATCCCAAGTAATAAAACAACTACACTGCTCAAAGATTACGGTGTAAAAAGTCTGAGCCTCTAATACCTGAGTATCAAGCTACTACATATTTTTCTAAAGAAATGCGAAAATAAAGAAAATAAGGTAGAAGGAAGATCAGGACTGCGGACGTCATGCAGCTTACCTTGATGCTCCCGAATACAGTGCTCGGTAGAGGAAATCCTCACTCAGCCTCACATGTACCTGGATCTGCACGCAAAGTGCAGGGAGTAATATGAGTACTCTGACCCAGTGAGTAATAAATATAAATAAAGGTCGAGAATAAGAAATTCTGAATAGGCACAAATAAATTCTACAAATACAGCAACCTGAACCAGATAGTATTCTATTAGTAAAGCACTAACAACAATTATTTAAATGCTACAACAGATAAGTATGTAAGCGACATGCAAATATGAAATGCAACACGTCGTCCGGTACTCTATAGTACCCACTGCGGCATGCAGCCCACTCCATTTATTTATCATCGACTGCGCTTACTAGGGGTGTGCACACTCCGGTAGGGGCCCCTTACGGCCCAAGCGCAATATATGCCATCTCTTGGAATCACTAGGACCTCGGCTTCATATCAATATCAATAAAATACTACTGCGGCGTGCAGCCCGATCCCATGCTCAGTCCAGAATCAAATAAGCCCCTTGGGCATAATAATATATAAATATTCAGCCCAAACTTCATTAGAAAAATTAATTAAGTTTAAAGTTTGAGGAAAGAGGATGAGTTTGAAAAATAGTATTAAATGCCAGGACTAAGTTCAATTATACATAAAACTGGTAAGAAACTAGAAATAGCAATCCCTAAAAGATTCAATCACTTAGCACGAAGCTCAAATATAGCAATCAGCTCAAATTTTAATAGTAATAAGGAATTTTAGTTAAATACACAGTATATTCCTCTACCGGAATGGAGCAAGTCACAATCCCAAATGGCGCTCCACCCTACGCTCGCTACCCATCGTGCAAGTCACCTCATTAAAGCACTACGATATGCAAATATGGGGTTTCAAACCCTCAGGAAAGCATTTACATCTATTACTCATCTCAATCCGGTCAAAATCCTCGCTATGCCTTTGCCCTTCAAGTCGACCTCCTCGCGTGTCGAATCTTACCAAAACCACAATGAACATGTCACAATAGGCTAAAGGAACAATACTTAATCGAAAATAATCGAAAAACATAAAAAATCCTGAAATTGGCAAAAACCCGAGCCTTGGATTCACTTATTGAAGCTCACAAATTCTAATACCAACGGGTTCTTTATCTTGCCACGAGTCTATACATATAACGAACAGAAAAATCGGAGTCCAAATGACCCCTCAAATCCCAATTTGCAATACCAAAAACTCAATCTCTAGTTCTTCCCCCTTTTTGCTAAGTTTACATGAATTTCTATGATGATTCTACAATTAAATCATGTTTTTAGTTCATAGAACTCACCTCCAATCAATCCCAGCAGAAATCCTCTTCAATCTCCGTCCAAAAGCTCTCAAGAAATCACCCAAAGCCAAGTGAGAAGTGAGGGGAACGAGCTAAGATCGAATATTTATAACTAGACGCAACCCGCATATGTAGCATTTGCGACACTTGGTTCGCAAATGCGAACGTCACAAATGCGACAAAACCATCGCAATTGCGAAGGTTAGCCTTTCCTGCCAAGGCCGCAAATACGGCAATTGGCTCACAATTTCATACCCTGCCAAGGTCGCAATTGCGATCAAACTATCGCAAATGCAAACTCTGTCTCATGCCAGTCGTTTCGCAAATATGAGGCCTCACTTGCGAATACGAGATCGCAAATTCAAACCTTTTTCTCGCATTTGCAAGGCCTGCAACTGCTACTGCATTTCTTAGTTAAAAAACTTCTCCTTTTGCCATTCGAAACTCATTCGAGGCCCCCGGGACCTCGACCAAAAGTTCCAACACATAGAAAAACATCATTTGAACTTGATCCAACAACAAAACACCACAAACAACACCAAAACCATCAAATTACCTCGAATTGTTCTTCTAAGACTTCCGAAACACGCATTTGATCAGAATTCCAACCAAAACACTTCTGGATGTCCTGAAATTTTGCACACACATCCAAATACACTAACAACGCTACAACAACACTTGGAGTCTCATTCCGACCCTCGGATCAAATTATCACCTATCCACCGGAATTCGCCAAAATACTAACTTTGCTTATTCAAGCCTAATTCTACACTGGACCTCCAAAATCACTTCCGATCACACTCCTAAGTCACAAATCTTCCCCCGAAGGTAACCAAATCATCTGAATTCACATCCGGGCCTTCTAGCACATAAGTCAATCTTCGTTTGACTCTTCCAAAATAAGTCTTCCTTAAAGAGACTAAGTGTCTCATTTCCTTCTCAATTCAATCCAAACAAACTCGTTCACACAAGATAGTCATAATAAAGCATAAAGAAGCACAAAAATGGGGGAAACGATGCAGTAACTCACATGATAACGGGTCGAGTCGTCATATCCTCTTAAATTAAACAAATGCCCGTCCTCGAGCGAGTTAAGAAACATATCTGAAGTCTCAAATAGGTGAGGGTATTAGCTCTGTATCTCCCACTCGGTCTCCCAGGTGGCCTCCTCCACGGGCCGACCTCTCCACTGCACTTTCACCGAAGGAACATTCTTTGACCTCAACTTCTGAATGTGACAATCAAAAATGGCTGCTAGTTCTACCTCATAAGTCAAGTCACCCTCCAACTAAACTATACTGAAATCTAGAACATGGGACGAGTCTCCAATATACTTCCAGAGCATAGAAACATGAAAAATTGGATGCACGCTCGACAAGCTGGATGGCTAGGCAAGCTCATAAGCCACCTCCCCAATCCTCCTAAGTACCTCAAAAGGCCCAATGAACCGCAGACTCAATTTCCCTTTCTTTCTGAATCTCATAAAACCCTTTGTGGGTGAACCCTTTAGCAAGACCTTCTCACTAATCATATTGGATGCATCTCGGACCTTCATGTCCGCATAACTCTTCTTGCTCGACTGCACTGTACGAAGTCTCTACTGGATCATCTTCACCTTCTCCAGTGCATCCTGAACCAAATCTGTCCCCAAAAATCTAGCTTCACCGAGCTTGAACCAACCAACTGGAGACCTATACCGTCTCCTACATAAGGCCTCATACGATGCCATCTGAATGCTAGAATGATAGCAATTGTTGTAGCCAAAAACAAAGCGGAAGAAACCAATCCCATGACCGTCCAAAATCAATAACACATGCACGTAACATATCCTCTATTCTCCTACATCAACACAGAGCACATCCAAACTCGTGAAGCATCGCAATATACCATATAAGAACCTGAAGCTGACGGCAAAACAAATACTGGAGTTGTGGTCAAAACTGTCTTGAGCTTCTGAAGCTCTCCCCACACTCATCCGACCATACAAATGCAACACCCTTCTAAGTCAAATTGGTCGAGGGCGATGCAATAGAAGAAAATCCCTGAACAAAACGACGATAATAACCTGCCAACCGAAAAAAAACTACGAATCTCTATGGCAGAGGACAGTCTAGGACAACTCTGCACTGCCTCTATCTTCTTCAGGTCATCCTGAATACCCTCGCTGGACACCATGAGTCCCAATAAAGCCACTGAACTCAGCCAAAACTCACACTTGGAAAACTTTGCATAAAGATTCTCCTCTCTTAATCTGTGCAATATAACTCGCAAATACTGCGCGTGCTCCTCGTGACTATGCGAGTACACAAGAATATCATCAATGAACACTACGACAAATGAATCTAGATAAGGCCGAAATAGACTTTTCATCAGATGCATGAACGCTGCCGGGGCATTGGCCAGCCCGGAAGACATAACAAGAAACTAATAGTGACCATATCTAGTTCTGAAGGCAGTCTTATAAATATCTGAATCCGGGATCTTCAACTGGTGATAACCCGAACGGAGATCAACCTTGGAGAACACCATTTCTCCCTGAAGCTGGTCAAATAAATCATCAATGCGAGGCAAGGGATACTTTTTCTTCACTGTTACTTTGTTCAATTGCCTATAATTGATGCACATTCTCATTGTGCCATCCTTCTTCTTCACGAACAAAAATAGCACACCCCAAGGCGACACACTGGGCCGAATGAACACCTTGTCTAGGACCTCCTGAATATACTCCTTCAATTCTTTCAACTTCGTTTGTGCCATACGATATGGAGGAATAGAGATGGGCTGAGTGCCTTACACCAGGTCAATACCAAAAATCAATGTCCCTGTCCGGTGGCGTGCCTGGCAGGTCTGCAGGAAATACATAGGGAAAATCTCTCATAACTGGAACAGAATCAATGCTAGGAGTCTGAGCTCCAACATCCCTCACAAATGCCAAATAGGAAAGACAGCCCTTCCCAACCATACGCTGGTCCTTCAAGAAAGAAATAACTCTACTAGGGACATAATCACTCACATCACTGCACTCAATCTGCGGTACACCCGACATAACCAAAGTGACTGCCATAGCATGACAGTCTAGAATAGCATGACACGGATATAACCAATCCATGTCGAAGATAACATCGAAGTCCACCTTGTTCAATAGCAATAAATCAACTCGGGTCTCCAGACCCCCAATAATCACCACATATACCGGTACAGAAGGTCCACAATAACAATATTGTCCACCGGGGTAAACACATGAACAAGTAAAGATAGGGACTCCAAGGGCATACTCACATAATGAGAAAAATATGAAGACACATATGAATAGGTGGAATCGGGATCAAATAATACTGAGGCGTCTCTATGGAAAACTAAAAAATACCTGAAATGACAACGTCTGAAGCAATGGCATCTGTCCTGTCCGGCATAGCATAGAAACGAGATTGGCCACAGCCTGATCCGTCTCCACCTCTAGGGCGACCCCTGACTTCCTGATCTCCACCCTTAGCTGGCTGGGTGGGTGATAAAGTAGCTGGAGCAAAAGTTGAGGGCTGACCCTTCTGCTGATGTTGTCTGCCACGAAGTCAAGGAATTGCCTCCTCAAGTGACCAAACTCTCCGCACTCATAGCAGTTGCCCGGTGCTGGAGACTGGGACTGAAGGAAACCCCTCAAACCAGAGTGACTAATAGATGCACTCGGCGTAGAAGAACCCTTTGTTGATGGAGCATGAGATGAACTCTGAGATGGGAGGGTGCTGAGTGAAGTCTGGCCCTGATGGGACCCCTAATGAACACGGCCTGAAGATCCCCCACAATAATCTGGACGGGCCGACTGAGCAGGCCTGAAAGAACGACCTCTACTATATTGGAATTGGCTCCTCGAAGGAGCACCACTGTAACTGCCTGATCCACGAGGCCTCTTGGCCTCCCTCTTCTCTCGCTCTCTACGGCAAACTGACTCGATCTCAAGAGTGATATCCACCATCTTCTCAAACGTAGCACCTAATACTCTCTCTAGTCATCAAAATACGGAGATGGTTGTTAAGGCTATCCACAAATATCCTAACCCTCTCACGATCTGATGGAACCATCCATATAGCATGATGGGCCAACTATGAAAACCTTATCTCATACTGAGTCATTGTCATATCCCCTTATGTCAACCACTCAAACTGCCTACGTAGCTCCTCCATGCGGGACTAAGGTACATACTTCTCCATAAAAAGAGCAGAGAACTGCTGCCAAGTCAGATGTGTTGCACCGATAGGCCTACGCCTCTCAAAGTCCTCCCAACAAGTAATAGCAGCCCCAGTAAACTGAAAGGTAGTAAAAGCCACACCACTCGACTCAAAGATCCTTGCTGTCTGGAGCATACCTAGACACCTGTCAAGAAAACCCTGGGCATCTTCGCCCTCAGCACCACTGAATGTTAGAGGTTGGAGCCTGCCGAACGTCTCGAGATGATGCTCCTCATTGTCTGGCATAGTTGGAACCACGAAGCCCTGAATTGGTGCAACCCATTGAGCTAGAGGTGCCTCTGGTGTCTGTAGTTCTTACACCACCTGCTCAGGCGTGCGAGCAGCGAGGGTTTGATTGCCTCCCCTAGCTGCTTCTGTTGTGGTAACTCCAACTGCCTGAACCAGGCCAGTGTAGACTGATAATATTTGTTCCAAGGTCTCTTGAAGACTCGAAATCACGAATGGCATAGCTGGTGCCTGAGCAGGTGCTGCTGGTGTGTCTGCAGCTGGAGCCTGATCGTGCGCTGGGGAAACTGGCGGATCAACAGGCGCTTCCCCGGCTGCTCTGCCTTTGTCATGGCCACCGCTGCCTCCACGGCCTCTGGTGGTCTTAAAAGGTGGTACTGGTGGTCGTCTGCCACATCCAGTAGCTCGTATCCTCACCATCTGTGTGAGAATAGAATATTACAAGTTTATTTCTGAGTTCAACAAGGCCGTACGACAAGAATCTCAAGAATGTGATGTTTTCCTAAAGGTTCCGCAGCCTCTCGAGAATAGGTACAGACGTCTCTGTACCGATCCGCGAGACTCTGCTAAATAGGCTCATGACTCGCGAGACCAAGTAACCTAGGCTCTGATACCAACTTGTCACGACCCCAACCTCGATCGTGATGGCGTCCAACACACTGCTAGGCAAGCTCGACAATTCACTAACCTTAATCATTTTATATCATTCAAGAGTAAATAAACAAAGATAATTTACTAAATCGTAATATTTAAAGTCTGGAGTAAAATTAAACATGTGAAATCCCAAGTATTAAAACAACTGCACAGCACGAAGAATCTGGTGTCACAAGTCTAAGCCTCTAATACCTGAGTATCAAGCTATTACATATCGTTCCAAAGAAATACTGAAATAAAGAAAATAAGGTAGAAGGAAAATCAGGACTGCGGATGTCATGCAGCTACCTTGATGCTCCCGAATACAATGCTCAGTAGAGAAAATTTTCACGCAGCCTCAGATGTACTTGGATCTGCACACAAGTTGCAAGGTGTAATGTGAGTACTCCGACCCAGTGAGTAATAAACATAAATAAAGGCCGATAATAAGAAATCCTGAATAGGCACAAAGAAATTCTATAAATACAGCAACCTGAGCCAGATAATATTCCATCATTAAAGCAGTAACGACAATTGTAGAAATGCTACAACATTCAAGTAAGTAAGCGACACACAAATATGAAATGCAATATATAGTCAAGTATCTATAGTACCTGCTGCTGCGTGCAACCCGCTCTCTTTATTTATCGTCGATGGTGCTTACTGGGGGTCTGCAGACTCTACGAGGGGCCCCTTATGACCCAAGCACAATACAAGCCATCGAGTGGCACCACTAGGCCCTCGGCCTCATATCAATATCAATATAATACTGCAGTGACGCGCAGCCAGATCCCATGCACAGTCCAGAATCACATAAGCCCATCGGACACAATAATATATAAATATTAAGCCAAAAATTCATTAGAAATATTATTTAAGTTTCAAGTTTGAGAAAAGAGGATGAATTTGAAAAATAGTATTAAATGCCAGGACTGAGTTCAATTATACGTAAAATGGTAAGAAACCAGAAATAGCAATCCATGAAAGATTTAATCTCTTGGCACGAAGCTCAAATATAGCAATCAGCTCAAATTTTAATATTGATAAGGAATTTCAGTTAAATACGCCGTATACTACCGGGACAGACCAATAACCGACTTTCAAGTCATCGCATTATAGCAGTACGATGTGAAAATACAAGGTTTCAAATCCTCAAGACAGCATTTATATCTATTAATCACCTCAAGCCACCCAAAATCCTAGCTCGCTATGCCTTTTCCCTTCATGTCGACCTCCTCGCATGTCGAATCTGACCAAAACAACAAAGAAAATGTCACAATAGGCAAAAGGAACAATACGCAATCAAAATAATCGAAAATCCCAAAATTGGAAAAAACCTCGAACCCCGGGACACATATCGAAAATCAAAAATTCTTATACCAATGTGTTCCTTATCTCGCCACGAGTCTATACATATAAAGAACACAAAAATCAGAGTCCAAATGATCCCTCAAATCCCAATTTGCAATACCAAAAACTCAAGCCCTAGTTCTTTCCCCTTTTTGCTAAGTTTACATTAATTTCTAGGTTGATTCTACAATTAAATCATGTTCTTAGTTCATAAAACTCACCTCCAATCAATCCCAGTGGAAACACTCTTCAATATCTGTCAAAAAGCTCTCAAAAAATCGCCCAAAGCAAAGTGAGAAGTGAGGGGAACGGGCTAAGTTTGAATTTTTATAACTCGACACAGTCCTCTGATGTCGCATTTGCGACACCTGGTTTGCAAATGCGAACGTCGCAAATGCGACAAAACCATCACAATTACCACGGTCGCAAATGCAACATCAGGCTCATAATTGCGGACCGTGCTAAGGTTGCAATTGTGATCAAACACATGAACTATGCCTCAGGACAGGCTTTTCCCAAATGCGAGGCCTCACTCGCAAGTGTGAGATTGCAAATGTGAATCCTTTTCTCGCATTTGTGAGGCCTGCAACTGCTGCTGCATTTCAAAGTTAAAAAACATCCCATTTAACTATACGAAACTCATCCGAGGCCCCCGGGACCTCAACCAAAAGTGTCAAACCCAGACTAATACATCATTCGAACTTGCTCCAATCACCAAAACACCACAAACAACACCAAAACCATCAAATTACCTGGAATTCAAGCCTAAGTTCTTCTAAAACTTTCGAAACGCGCATTTGATCAAAAACCCAACCAAAACACTTTCGAATGACCTGAAAATTTGCACACACATCCCAAATAACCTAACGAAGGTACAACAACACTCGGAGTCTTATTTGGACCCTCGGATCTAAATCTCACTTATCAACCGGAATTCGTCAAAATATTAACTTCGCCAATTCAAGCCTAATTCTACACCAGACCTCCAAAATCACTTTCGATCACACTCCTAAGTCACAAATCATCTGTTAAACCTAACAGAATAATCAAAATTCACAACTGAGCCTCCTAGCACATAATTCAACATCCGGTTGACTCTTCTAAAACAAGCCTTCCTTAAAGAGACTAAGTGTTTCATTTCATTCTCAATTCAATCCAAATCAACTCATTCACACAAGACACTCATAATAACACATAAAGAAGCAGAAAAATGGGGGAAATGGGGGTGGTAACGAACGTGACAACGGGTCGGGTAATCACAGATCGCATGTTTTTGTTCGTGATCACGTAGTACATTTCTTGGGGCATTAGTGTTTTCCTTCTTAGTGATCACATGTATCTGTTTGTGATTGCGTAGAATAATTTCTGTTTGTGGTCCTTTACTTCTTCACGATTGCAATACATCCTCCGCGATAGCGATGTGCAAACACCTGGCTAGCAGAATATTTTTTCCCAAATTGAGAGTTTGGCCATTTTTACCATATCTGGATTTGTAGATCTCGATTTGGAGAGAATTTTCGTGGGTCTTTCTAGAAAATCATAAGGGTAAGTGTTATTCACACGAAATTTATTATATTCCATAATTCTATATTTATTTTTATCTTGTAATTAGTGTTGTGAGTTGAGAAAAAGGGATATTTGAAAAAATCTTTCAAAATGTAAAATGAAGATTTGCAGGACGAATTGATGGCAGGAATTGATAATTTTGGTATGGCTGAACTCGTATCGGAATGGATGTTCGGGTTTTGTGAATTTTTATCATGTTCCAAGGTGCAGACCCGAGGGTTGAATTTTTAGTTCTTGTTAAAGATCGAAGCTTTATTATCCAGAATTGTGTCATATGAGTTTTATTCATGGTTTGGAGTTATATTGGCTAGATTTGAGCCGTCCAGAGGTTGTTTTAATCGAGAGGGCCATATTAGAGTATCTTTCTAACTTCTTTGAGTTAAGTATATTGCCTGACTTTATGTTGGAACTACCCCTTAGGATTCCAGTCATTTGTGATAATTGCGTCGAGTGAAGGTCGTGTACAGGAGGTGACAATTACGTGATTGGATTATTTGTGGAAATTTGACCGTTTAGGGCTCAGAGGTTCTTATGTTCGTTAGATATGAAGTTTTGTTATCATTTTTTACATGTCTTATTTTGGAATTAATTTCTTCATGTTCCAACCTTATTGCCGATTAAATTGTTATGTTTCTTAACTAAAGTTGTCGCCTATTTGATTGCTATGCTATCCTTTCCATAATTGTTTATCCTCGATTGAGGTTATTATTATCTTTTCCATAATCTGTTTATCCTTAATTAAATTTTTGCATCTCGCCCGAAATTCCTCAACCCTAAGTGAAGTTTTGTTATCCCTTGTTATTGTATACTTAACCTTAATTGGAGTATTGATTCATGTTATCCCTATTATTCGTTGAATTGTACTTATATTGAATCATTACTACATAGTATCTCTTCCTTTTTGAGCTATTTCTATGTTATGCAATTATTTCTTAGTGTCTCTTTTCTTACGAGCTTGTTCTTCTATCTCTTTATGTTCTAGGGTTACTAAATTATTATACTTGTTGTATTCTCGTGTTATTATTGCTATTATTTTTATATTTCAGTGTTATTGACTCGAGGTCTATGTGTGGTTGTAATATTGAAACTACTTTGATGAAAATATTTTGGAATGTGTTCACATATTATGAAAGTCATTTATTTGAGTTGTCATGCTTTGACACAGCTGTTATTGTTGAGCAAATTGTTATGTTGCTTGCATGAGGTTTCTACCGTTCCATTGTTATTATGTTTTAACAAGGCTTCTGTCGTGCGGTTGTTATTATATTTGCACGAGGTTTCTATCGTGCGGTTGTTATTGTGTCGTACGAGGTTTATGTCGTGATGTTGTTATTGATACGTATGCGCTGGTATAAGGTGTGAGTGTTGAAAGGCATGGGCGAGATAAGGTGGCGTGAAATGCATGGATAGTAGGGCAACTACAAGAAGCCATGCAATGTGATAAGGTGGGCTAAAACATGGTATTATATTTCGGGAAAATGATTTTCAAAACAAAATATAAAGGCTCCCGCAGTGATACAAGGAAAGTTATGATTCATTTTACGATTTGAGACTACGAGGTGATACCTCGGGAGGTCTCTTATTGTCATTCCCCTTCTTCGTACAATTGAATTTTATTGTTGTTTTCCTTCGCATACTATTAATTATTTTCCTTCGTGTTATGCTATTTGCTTAGTTCTATATGGCTAATCTTGTTGTGATATTCGCTGCTTCAAACTTCATTGATGCTTTTATTACACTGTACATTTTGTGGTGACCGTTTCATATGTGTTATTCATTGTCTCTACTCATATTAGTTGACTAGAATTTTGATAGAACACTTGCACAATCATACACGTAGTTAAATCACCCATACTAATTTTAAAAAGGGAATCCTAACATCATTAACCGTTAATGTACTCTTGTCTTCTTGCCTTTTGTGTGAGGATTGTTTATTGGCACGTGAGTCGTCCGTGTGAATATGAGTTCTAATATGGGCACAAGATGCTAAGTGATTAGGGTTCATGAATTTTGACCTGTGAGCTGTGATTATGAGGTTCGGTACCTCAAGGAAATGTTTGAACATATCTGGTGTGAAAGTGGTTGTTCTTATTACGTTGTTTCTGGTTTTCCCTTCACTTTGTTTCCCCCGAATTTAGACTGTGATTAGTTACTCGACAACATTATTATCTCACATATTCCTGTTAATATTATGTTACTAGTGTATCATTACAAGTATTGTTTTGTATTCCTCATCCTGCTTAGCTTTATATTAATATTGTTTCTATGTTAGTTCATCTACATACTTGTTCAAATTGTTTAGTCGGGTAGGTGTCTTGATTTCCTCTCATCTCACTCCACTGAAGTTAATCTTGATACTTACTATGTACCGCTATAGTGTACTCATACCATGCTTCTACACATTTTTGTGAAGATACAGGTGCCATGGTTGTTGTTGATTATTAGTTGGTTGGATGAACTGTGAAGACTCAAGGTAAACCCGATGTCACGTTCGCAGGCCTCAATGTCTACTCTGATATTATAATTGTTCTATTTAATTCTATCCCAAACAATTGCCTTTAGGGATTTTCTAGCTAACTTAGTAGAGCTTCTCATGACTTGTACTACTGGTTTTAGGTATTGTAATTGTGTATAAGATTTTTATCTTGTATTTATCATTTAATGGTTGAATTCTTCTATTTATTTAGTAAGTATTAGGCTCACCTACTCCTAGATGACTACGTGACTTCACGCCATCCTATGGAGGTAAATTGGGGTCGTGACATTTATTGTATATCCTAACAATCTCCCACTTACTCATAAAGATGCGTCTACAATTCTATCATACATTCCTTCTACGTGCCTATCAAAAGTGTTATGTGGCAAGCTCTTAGTAAATGGGTCTGCCAAGTTATTCTCTGATGCAATATTGGTGACTATTACCTCTCCTCTTTGCACTATGTCACGAATTAAATGATATATACGCTCAATGTGTTTTGCTCTTTTATGGCTTCATGGATCCTTCGAATTGCAACCGCGCCACTATTATTACAATAAAGTGTAATCAGTGCTTGAATCGAGGGAGCCACAGCCAAATCTATTAGGAAGTTTCCGAGACAACATGTCTCTTTAGCTACCTTAGAGGTTGCCACATATTAAAATTCCAAGTTGGAATCAATAGTAAAAGTTTGCTTGATGTTACTACAACTTATGGCTCCACCATTTATTGTAAACACATTTCCTAATGTTTACTTTTTAGAATCGCATCTTATCAGAAATCTGAATAAGTGTACCCAACAGGTATGAGGTCATCCAAATGGTAGACTAGTATATAATCCCTACTTCTTTTTTAAGTACAGATTATATGCTTAACCGCAGTCTAATGCTTTCACCCAAATTAAATCGAAATCTGCTAATAATGACCATGGCAAAGCAGATATCAGGTCTAGTTAATAACGTGGCATACATCTGACTCCCCATGATAGATGCATAAAGGGTCGTCTTTATTTTTTCTATCTCTTCATTAGTTTTAGGAGACTGCTCTTTGGATAGAGCAATTCTATGCCTGAAAGGAAAACCTCCTTTCTTGGAATCATGCATGCTAAAAATGGAGAGTATTGTATCAATATAAAGAGCTTGAGATAAGCCTAGTATCCTTTACGATCTTGATCCCATGGATATGAGCTACTTTTCGCTAATCTTTTATATCGAAGTGCATGGACAACTATTGCTTAACTGAACCCTACATACCCACATTGTTTCCTATGAGAAATATATCATCTAAACACAAGACTAAAAGCGACATTTTATCCCCGTCCCACTTTTTGTATACACAAGACTCGTTAAGACGTTGATCAAAACCAAAAGTTTTAATTGGCTTGTCAAAACAAGTATTCCATGCATTAGATGGTTGTTTCAATCCATAAATTAACCTTTTAAGCATACACAATGTATGTTCCTTTCCACTTTCTACGAAACCGTCTGGTTGCATCATATAGATGCACTCATCAAGACTTCCATTAAAGAAAACTGCCTAGACTTCCATTTTCAAAATCTGATATTCAAAATGTGTAGCAATGGATAGGGGAATCCTAATAAACGTAAGCATGCTACTGGCAAAAGGTTTCCTCTTACTCGATGTCATTTTTCTGAGTAAACCTTTTCGCTACAAGCCTTGCTTTATAAGTTGCACTTTTCCGTCTGCATCTCTTTTTTCCTTATTGATCCACTTGCATCCAATGGGTTAAAACCCCATCAGGTTGTTCTACAAGATCCCGAACTTGATTAGAGTACATATACCCCATCTCTTCAGTATCTTTATCATATAGTGCTTAGTCGTATTTGAGATGTTCGGTAGTTGGCTCCTCAGGGATCCTATCATATCATTCTCCCAAGAGCGTATAACAAACGATTTGTCTTATTTCTCTCCCACTACGACTACATACTACATTAGTTGCAACTATATCATTATGAACTTGTGGTTGAGCAATATCATTATCAGGAACCTGGGTCTCCATGCTATCTACAGAGATATCAATGACTTTATCCTATTGTTCAATTTTCTCAACATAGCTTCCACTACTTTGTGATAGTATGACTTTGGGCAGTTCTTCTTGCGGGACATCAAGTCTATGGACATTTATCGCGCTACAAAAATACAATGGTATGTCAAAATCCACTTTAGGGGTTTGCATCTGATCATTTTATTTTTTAAATGACGGAATTTCCATTCATTTGCTTAGTTCCTGTAAAAGAAGTTAACTTCTAGGAGCATGATTCATCAAATAGTCCTCTTCAAGAAACGTTGCATTTGTACTAACAATTACCTTATTATTTTTAGGGAAATAGAATAAACCACCTTTCTTCCCTTTTTGTATAGTTCACAAACACATATACATCCGTTCTCGCCTCCAATTTATCTTTTTTTCCTTTTAGCATATATGTTGGACAACCCAAACTCGAATACCCCACAGACTAGGCTTGCGGCTTCTCCACAATTCTGTAAGGGTCAAAGGTACTAATTTTTAAGCATCTAAATTCAGAACATAATTTTTTGTTTCTAAGGCATGTCCCCAAAAAGACGTAGGTAAACTAGAATAACTTGTCACTAATCTAACTATTTCTATAAAAGTCTTATTTCTTCTTTAAAGTAGGCCATTTTATTATGGTGTTCTAAGTGTAAAAAATTGAGAGGTAATTCCGCATTCTGATAAGTAACAAATAAATTCCGCAGAGTGGTATTCCCCACTATGATCAGATCATAATGTCTTAATATATTTATTATGTCGCTTTTTAGTTTTTATCTTAAATTTTTTAAAATTTTCAAAACGTTCATGCTTTCGACGCAACAAATAAATATTTCCATACTTTGAGTAATCATCTTGAAAGACATGAAACCACATCTTGCTTGAACATTCATTGGACCACACAAATTAGAATTAATTAACTCTAATTTATCTCAATTTTCTTTTGAGTAAATATTTTATTTTGTCATTTTCCTTCTAAACAATATTCACAAGTTGGTAGTGCCTATACTTTTAATGAACTTAAAGGTTCATCCTTAACCAACCTTGAGATTCTATTTAGATTTATATGACCCAAATGTAGGTGCGATAAATATGTTTCACTCAATTCGGAATAACGTTTTGTTTTATTTGGTAAATCAATATAATTCAGTTCTTTAGGTTATAACGGTTTAGGGATAGCAATCAATAATACAAAGACCATCAATCAATGTAGATGAAGAGAGATAATGTATGACTAATAGCTCCTTTATAAATATCATGAAAATTAATTTTCAACCATCTCTCATAGCACTAGAAACCAAAATTAAATTCCTTTTAGTGGAAGGTACATATATAGTGTCCTTTAAAGTGAATACTCTATTACTATCAAATGAAATACTAATACTTCCTACTGCTAACATTTGAGCTGTCGAACCATTTCCTTGATTAACATTGATTTCCCCTCTACTTAGTTGACGTGTTACCTGAAACCTTTGCAAAAATGTGTATACATGATTAGTGGCTCCTGAATCTGCACATGATGAAATGGTATAACAACCGCTAAAAAGATTTCAATGACAAGTAGATGTAAATTACCTGCTTTATTATTCAGCTTGACCAGATAAGCTGGACATTGGTTCATATGATGCCCAAGTTTCTTATAGCGATAACACTGGCCTTTTCTCATACCAGCAGTTGTGCCTTCAACAAAGGGGTTTTGAGCCTTTTTCTTCTTTTGCCCACCTATCAGTTTAGAAGAATAACCTATCACAAATTCAGTGCCATGTGAGGAGCTTGTTTCTTGATAATAGTACCTGTCAACTGCAACTCATTCAACAATTTCACAAGTGACAAATCCATTTTAATCATATTATAATTCAAGAGAAACAACTGAAAACAGTTAGGCAGAGTCTGCATGATCATCTTAACCTGCGTATCCATATCAATATTAGCTCAAAGGACTATCATGGTCCTTAACAGATGAACCTTCAACCATTTTGATATTCAAAAGAGCTTTTATGGTAGTATGCTTAGCCGCACGAGTCTGATCTCCAAACATATCGATTAGATTTTCTAGAATGTAATAAACAGACTCCATAGACTAATGTTAATATTACAAAGCATTCGACCTAGATGCCAGAAAGTAACACCGCGCCATCTCATCGACGTAAAACCATTTTTTGTTAGCTTTTTGTTCATTATCTGTAGCATCTTTCTTCAAGTTCTTCTTGACACATGTCATCAAGCACAAATTTGTACTCTTCAGCAATTAGGATGATATTTAAGTTTCATTTAATCAATATAATTCGGACCGTCAACTTTGTTTTGGGTATGAATAACAATAAGGGGAATGAATGTAGTCATGGTTAATCTTAGAGACGATTAAACAAACAGATCAAAATCAATCATTTTTCATTGAATATTAAAATTCAAAACACAATATATATATATATATATATATATATATATATATATATATACACACAGCTTGAGCAACAAGTTTCGAAGGAAAAAGAGATATTCTTGTAATATACATATGTAATGACAAATTATTCACTCTGTGAATTTAAATAGGCCTTACTCAGAAGTGAATATCATCATTCGAGATACTAGTCCCATTAAACCAACATACATACTCAAACGGTAAGTAAATGCAAGTAATCAACAACTAGTATTACTTAGTGATTACCTTTAATG
The DNA here is from genome assembly GCA_034376525.1 of Nicotiana benthamiana. Taxonomy (NCBI): domain Eukaryota; kingdom Viridiplantae; phylum Streptophyta; class Magnoliopsida; order Solanales; family Solanaceae; genus Nicotiana; species Nicotiana benthamiana. The sequence continues at coordinate 17,213,588 of CM067341.1, read as the reverse complement.
AGTTTATCCGATATGGAAGGCCTACGTCAATGTGTAAATTCATTATATCACTAGAATTAACTATGATGACCATAGCAAACTATCCTATCACCACTAGATTAAAAACAACTTAATTCTTTTTTGAAAAAAAAAACAAAAAATTAGAATAGGCCTAAAACACTATCTAAACGACCCTGAATGCCCGAAAATGACATACATCATGAGCAAAGCTGATGAATATTGATCGTTGTCCATTTTCCACTGACCTACTAAATTTCAGGTCAATAAGAATCCATCAACATTTTGATCTCTGATTTTCTGATCAATTTGGCCAAAAACAAGTTTTTGTGTTTTTCTCAGATTACAAAAAATTACATTATTCTTATCAACTATGTTCAATAATAAACAACCATTACATGATTTAAAGAATAATCAAAAAACTTTTGAACAAATATACATGTATAGAGCAGTACAGTTTTTCAAAAAAAAAACTATCTTCGCATGTAATTCAGAAGTTGCATATTAACATGATGTTTCTCTTTCATGATCATCGCAATTATTTAACTAAACGTGAGTAGGCTCTAATATCAATTGATGAAATATATATCTGTCACAACCCAAAACCAGACTCGGTCGTGATGGCACCTATCGTGAAATTAGGCCAGCCAACACAAACCCCCAAACCAAGTAAGTAGTCATAATAGTTCATTTAAACTCATTAATAATCTAAAAATCCAAAAATAAAGAGTTGAGTTGAACAATGGAGAAACAAACACAGCCCGACATCGGGGTGGCACCAATCATGGGCATCTAAAATCCGTCTAGGAGTACCAAATGGCAACATAGTCTAATACAAAGCTAGTACAAAGTTAAATAAAGATAGGAAGGAAAATAACTAGGCCGCGAACGACGGGTAACTACCTAGACAACTCCGAACAAGCCTGCTGGAAAGCAAATCAACAATCACTAGGGTGACCCGAGGCTTCTGAATCAGCACACAGGGTTAAAGGAGTAATGTGGGTATGCCAACTCAGTAATTAATAAAAGTAAAGGCAGTTGAACGGTAAGAAAACATGTAAAAACATAACATAGTGCAATGACAAAACAATATAAATCCAGAACAAAGCGGTAAAATTCATATAAACATCTCAGTTCATTAAAAGCCTTTTAAAACATCTTTTAGTAGTTAAAATGAGCGATGAAAACAGGGAAAAAAGGGTAGAAACATATATCAGACCTTCGAGCAAAATACCAACAGAAACAGTCCCTCGGGCTATCTCACAATCACTCGTATCAGCCCATCGGCCAATAACATGAAACAGCAACAGCCCCTCGGGCTATATCACATCTCACAATAGGTTCCTGCGCTGACTGGGGGTGAACAGACTCTTGGAGGGGCTCCTTACAGCCAAAGCGCAACAACAAGCCATCTTGTGACATAATTAAACAGGCTCTCGGCCTCATATCAAGCCACCTAGTGGCATAACAAATTAGGCCCTCGACCTATAAATAAATAATCAGTATAACACTGCTGTGACGCACAGCCTGATCCCATAGTATCCTCACAAAATAGGCCATCGGCCTCACTTAGTCAGAAGTCTCACAAGCCTGTCGGGCAACAATAAAACATGATACTCAGCCTAAAATATTATTTAAAATATAAAAAACGGGTAAAGATGGTTGAGTTTTGAAAAACGAAATATAGCATGACTCAGTACAATACAAAGTCAAAACAGTAAGGAATAGTAGTAAAAATCCCCGAAAGGTACAAAACAGTTGGCACGAGGCCCAAATGTAGCATTCAGTCCAAAAAATAATAATATTTTCAAAAACACAATAATAGCAAATAATTTTCAATTAAATACATGGTTAAACAGTCATAAAGGACGGACTAAATCACAATCCCCAACGGTGCACGACCCCATTCTCGTCACCTAGCATTTGCGTCACCTCAAAGTAGCACGTCGATGTGAAATCTGGGGTTTCATACCCTCAAGGCAACATGTACAATCATTACTTACCTCTATCCAGTCCAAACACTAGCCCACGATTCCTTTGCCTCTTGCCTCAGCCTCAACCCCTGTCGAATCGATCCAAAATCAGAATCATGACGTCAAATATGCTAAGGGAACGACTCCAATGCGAAAATAATCAAACTACAACACAAATCCCAAAATTTACTAAACCTAACACTGGAACCACATCTCGAATTTCGAGAAATATTATAAATTTAGAATCCTTACACTCTCATGAGTTCATACATATCAAGAATACAAAAATTCAACCACAAATGACCCCGCAAATCCCTAGATTTAGGTCTCCAATTTCCAAGGCCTTACTCTCCAACTTTAGGCTTTAGATTCCCCAAATTCCATGTTTCATTAGGTAAAAATCACATTAGCATCAAGTATTAAGTCCATAAATCTTATTTCCAAGTATTTCCCCTTGATTCCCTCTTCAATCCTCCTCAAAAACCTCAAAAATCGCTCAACAATGGTGAAAACTTAGACCGAAAATCGCGGAAATGGTCTTTTAAACATTCTGCGCAGCTCTTAATATCCCTTCTTCGTGAACGTGGTCAATGCCTCGCATTCGCAAAGCACAAAATTATGTTGACCACCTTTTCCTTCATCGCAAATGCGATACCATGTATGCGAACACAAAGCCTTAGCTTCTCAGACCATCACGAACGTGACTACCAGCTCGGTAACGCGAAAAACAAACATCTAGCCCCAGCTACTCACCCCTCCTCTACACGAACGCGGCAAGACCCTAAAGCGATGACCACTGAACTCAGCCTTTCACGAACGCAGGACCGCCTTCACGAGTGCAAAGGCCAACTCTACTGCCTCACATCCAAACCCTTCACAAATGTGGGACATCCCTTGCGAACGCGAAGACCAAAAGCCTGCAACCCAATAACAGTTTTTTTGCAACTATTTCCAACATGAAATGATCCGTTCCCCCACCCGAAACTCACCCGAGGCCCTCAGAACCTCAACCAAAAGGAATCCCATAACCTTATTCAAACTTGTTCCAACCTTTTGAACACTCAAAACAACATCATAACACAAAATTTACATCGGATTCAAGCATAAGAATTCAAAAAACTTCCAAATTTCTCATTTGATCATAACGCCTATCCAACCTCATCCGAATGACCTCAAATTTTGAACACAGGTCACAAATGACACAACGGACCAATCTAGCTTCTGACATTCCATTTCGACCCCTATATCAAAATCTCACCTATCAACCAGAAACCAACAAAATTCTAATTTCACCAATTCAAGCCTAAATCTTCTCCTAACCTGCAAAACACATTCCGATCATGCTCCTATGTCCCAAATCACCTTTCAAATTTACGCGAACCATCAAAATTCACATTTGATCCCTTTTTCACATAAGTCAATATCAAATTTCTTTTCCAACTTAAGTTTACTCAAAAGATACTAAGTGTCTCAACACTTACCAAAACCTCTCCGAAACCGAACAAACCAACCCGGTAATACATAATACACTTGAACAAGATAATAAGAAGCAGAAATGGGGAGATAGAATGGTAATTCCTGAAACATCTGGGTAGTTCGTTACAATATCAAAAACAAAAAGCAATTAAAATATCATATTCACGTGAAAATTAAACATTTATCACCTATGAAAATTACATAAGTTACCCCTTGAAGAGAGAACAAAGTAGATCAGTCTCGGTCCCCAGTCCCAGAGTAGCAAGACCACGATCTTAGAAAAATATTCCATTCTATTGTGTTACCCAAATAATATCCAAAAATAGAGAATTTAGGTTGGAGAAATTCCAAGGAAAAACGTGTAGGAAAATGGCCATCCCTATGCCATGTATATATATATCCACGTTCATTTCCTATTATTTAGGCACACTAGGGACCATAATTTATTTCATGTACCAGACATAAAATCCTCAAGCTGAGTTGACACATGAAACTTATATGCAATCTCAAAGCCAAGAAATGGATTCTATCAACTAATTATTATTTCGCTAAAGTATATCATTGTTTTCCAATTACTAGACTTATTGACTCATGAAAGAATCTTTCCTTTAAATAAACTAAAATAATAAATGACACACATAATTAATAACTATTATATCAAGATTAAGAGTATAATACATTAAATGGACTAGAAATATTATTTTATTATGTCAATGTGAAATACTTATCTTACTTGATATGTTCAATAAATACAAAATGTACAATCATAAGAAGTCGAAATTAAACCCTTTCCATAATCATGATAAATTATGTTTAATCTTGTGCTACAACCACTACGACAGTTTTTCCATATCCATCATTAGATTGTGAATATAAACTTTATGATTTACAAGACCAATGATTTAATCTTTTGTGTATAAGCTAGCTCTATTCATTAAATCATCGGCTATATAAGCAAAAGACACACAGACAAATACATGATTTATTTTAACTAAAACTGTACTTAATTGAATAAATAAATAAATAAGTAATTGTTCCATAAAAATACTATAACAATATGTATGGTTTATAGTATATCCTAACAACTCTCGCAAGGAAACTTGCCATTCAAAAAACATAGGGGGATATATGTCAATTTTTTTGTCTCTAATTTAATTGATATATCAAGATTCATCCAATTACCCAAACAATTAGATGTCAACTTTTTAATGAAAATTTTAAAAAATTATAGGATCAACCACCCTTAGCGCTCTTGATGATGTATACGAATTCATTTAAAACACAAAAGAGAAGGGTCAATAATTCCGATGATTTATGAGAATATCAGTGTCAACTTAATAATTTCAGACACTGCAAATCAAAAAAGATAGTGCTTTATTATTGTAACGGTTTGGAGTTTCCACTGCCGGGACTGTAATGGCGCCTAACATTTCACTTGCTAAACTGAAACAAGTTCACAAAATAACATAAACTCATAATATCTGGTACATTTAAGATATGGAGACACAACTTACAAGGTACTATGATCAACTACAAATAATGTCTACAAGGAAATACAATATTCTGAAGGAAAAGAAATAGTAAAATAATAAGACAAGGAAGAGACTCTAGGGTTTGCTGATGCCAGTAGATCTACCTTGAGTCTCCCATCAAGCAATCCCGCTGTTAACTTCACGATCTTCTCTGGTCGTTACAAAAATCAGCACAAGAAGTGATCTGTGTTGTATGCATTCAATCAACCTCATATACTCGTAAGTGTTGAGCCTACCATCGATGAAATAGTGAGGACGATACGACAAGATACGTACCAAATAAACATATGCAGATAATATTATATTGTACAAAATAACAACAAGTAAAAGCTAGACAAGTAATATCGGGAGAAGGACATGTTAAGGGGAATATAAGATAGAGAATGACAACATCAATGATAATTAAAGCAGCCAAAGTACCTTGAACCAATGAAAACAGTTAAACACAGTAAAGAAAAGTGTACGTCATCACCCTTTATGCTTTTACTCTCAACCTCACCATATAAATAAATAGAAACGACACCCTTCATGCATTAACTCTCATAATAACGATATCATCCCTCGTGCACTTAAACTCATAGTATGGTGCGACATCATCCTTCATACTTTTACACTTACAACATGGCACAACATCACCCTTCGTGTTTTATCTCTCATAATATGGAATGACATCACCCTTCATGCATTCATAATATTGCACGACATCATCCTTCGTGCATTAACACTCACAATATGGCAAAGCATCATCCTTCGTGCATTAACACTCTCCCTTACCATAAAGAAATGAACAAATAATAACAAGGAGATCTAAATAACAAGAATGAGTCTTACTTCAACATTTGGTTCCACAATACCAAACTCAACTTTGAAATTAATACTCAATTATAACCAAAGATCCGTAAACGTGATAAGAAAAGTTAATTTAACAATATTAGTCTAACATAGATAACATGATCAAACAAGGTAATAATTACAACAAACCAAGTCCCACTTGCATGCTTTAACTCGACAACAACGCATAAGTACTCGTCACCTCATATATACATTGTACCCAACGTGTAAACTTGTAGAAAATACACAAACAAGTCCTATTCTTTCAAGTCAAAGTTAACCATGACACTTACTCTCTCCAATGACCAAACTCAAAGTACAACAATGGCTTTTCCTTTAAAACAAGCCTCAAAACTAATAGAATCTAGCAATTTACCAACCAAAAAATATAAATTAAGCCTTAAGAATTACCCACGATTGTAAAGAATTCAATTTAGGTCATAATTGAAAAAGTCAACACTCAGGTACGCTTGGTCCGAACCCGAAACTAAAATAAAAACCCAATTACCCAAGCCTGATTATGTAATTTGTTTTGCAATCCTACCTCAATATGAGGTCTAAATCCATATTATTCAAAAATTCCTAATTTTACCCAAACCCCCAATTCAACCATAAAACTTTAGATGTTAGGTTGAAATCTTAGGTAAAGTAGTGAAAGAATGAAAGAAACTAGTTTAGAGTAACTTACTAATGATTTGGAGAAGAAAAGTTCTTTAAAAATCACCTCTAGTGTTTCTAAGTTTTAAAATAAGAAGAATGAATCAAAATCCCGTCTAAGTCTCATTTTAGTCAGTTGCAGATGTCGCATTTGCAAATGCGATCCCCGCAAATGCGAAGGATTCATCGTTTTTGTGAAGACCTTCACATTCCTGCTTTGTTTGCAAATGGGAAGAATAGTTCGCAAATGTAAACTCAATACATCCACAAATGCGACCTGCTGATTGAAATTGGGACCATTGTCTCCCCCCGCTCAACTGTGCAAATGCAAAGCATTATTCGTAAATGCGAACATCATGAGGCGCAACTACTTCGCAAATGTGAAGAGTAGATCACAAATGCGGACCATTCAGAGCTCGCAATTGCGAAGCCTGATCTCGCAAATGCGAGATCAAAGGCCTGCACTAGAACTGGAACACCAACATCATTTATAAGTCCTTTTTCACTACCGGACGTCTGAATCACATCAAATTAACTCTGTTTCTCACCAAATTCCACAAATATGTCATTAATATGGTATTGGACCTATACCGAGTTTCGAAACAAAAATACTTATATGTTATCCAAAAAGTCAAATATTTTAAATTCATTAAGCCTTTGTCTTTCCAATTTTGACAAAATTTGATAACTCGAGCTAGTACTTTGCAATTTGATTCCGGACATATGCCCAAGTCCGAAATCATGATACAGTCCCCTCACGACCGTAAAAATACAAATTTTGTGGGGGCTAAACTAACAAACCTGCAGGGCTAAAATAGCCACCAGATTCTCTTCATAAGTCAAATATTTATCCAACAAGACAATGTTGAAATCTAATATATGGGATGGATCGTCGTCATACCTCCGAAGCATCGACACAAAGAATACTGGATGAACTACTGAAAAACCAGATTGCAACGAAAGTCTGTAGGACACCTCTCCGACTCACTCAAGAATCTCAAAAGGTCCGATGTACCTTGGTCTCAACTTAGCCTTCTTTTCGAAACTCATCACACCCTTCATGGGAGATACCTGGAGAAAAAATCTCTCTCTCTCACCGTGAATACAACATCACGAACTGTACGATCGACGTAATGCTATTACCTGGATTGAGCTATGAGAAGTCGGTCCTGAATAATCTTGACCTTATTGAAGGCATGTTGTACTAAGTATGTACCCAACAACCAAGCCTCCCCTGGATCGAACAATCCAACTAGCGATCGGCTCTACCTATCATATAATGCCTCAAAGGGAGCCATCTGAATTATCCATTGGTAACTGTTGTTGTAGGAAAACTCTGCAAGCGGCAAGAATTGATCCCATAAACGTCCGAAGTCTATAACATAAGAACAAAGCATATCCTCTAATATCTGAATAGTGCGCTCGGACGGTCTATCCGTTTGAGGATGAAATGCTATGCTCAACTCAACCCTTGTTCCTAACCCCCATTGTACTACCCTACAAAAGTGTTGGGTGTAATACATACCTTGATAAAAAATGATAAACGAGGGCACACCGTGAAGACGGGCAATCTTGCAAATATAACTCTCTTCCAATCGCTTTGAAGAATAAGTAACTACCGTAGGAATGAAATGTGCTAACTTGGTCAGTTTGTCCACAATGAACCAAATTGCATAAATGTTCCTCTAGGTTCGTAGGAGCCCAAGAACGAATTCCATAGTGATACACTCCCACTTCCACTAAGGAATCTCTAACTTCTAAAGCAAACCACCAGGTCTCTGATGCTTACATTTAACCTGATGAAATTTAAACACCGAGCTACATATATAACTATATCTTTATTCATCCTCCTCTATCATTAATGCTGCCTTGAGTTTTGATACATGTTTTTGGCACCCGAATGAATAGAACACCATAAACTGTAGTCCTCCTCAAGAATCAACTCATGAAGTCAATCTATATTATGTAGACAAACATGACGCGACATCCTTAAATCTCCATCGTCTCCAACAATAACCTGTTTAGCACTACCGTGTCTTACTGTGTCTCTAAGGACATGCAAATGTGGGTCATGATATTGTAAATCTGTGATGCACTCAAAGAAAAATGAGTGACAATACAAGCTAGAACACGGCTAGGCTAAAAAATATCTAACTCAAGATCCGATTGGCCAAGGCCTGGATATCTCATGCAAGTGGTATCTCACAGACTGGAATGTACGCAAGGCTTCCCATACTCGCTAACTTTCTACTCAAAGTATCGGCCACCACATTGGCCTTCCCAGGATGATACAATATTGTGATATCATAGTCTTTCAATAGATCCAACCACCTCCTCAGCCTCAAATTGGGCTCCATCTGCTTGAACAAATACTGTAAGCTTCGATGATCTATGAATACCTCACAAGGCACACGGTAAAGATAGTGACTCTAAATCTTCAGCGCATGAACAATGGCTGCCAGTCTAGCTCATGAACAAGATAATGAATCTTGTGAACGTTCAATTATTGCGAAGCATATGCAATTATCTTGGACTTATGCATCAATACAACACTAAGTCCTGTCACACCTCTTTTTTACACGGCTACCCCGAAGGATGACACGTATAATGAAGTTTTTCCAATTAAAGTGACATTATACGAAATGGGATTATTTATTTATTTAAGAGTCTCCACTTGGGATAAGCTTGGTTTTTGGTGTCCCAAGTCACCGGTTTGTTTAGAAACCCGAATCGAGGAAAATTTTGACTGCCCAATTGGAGTCTGCGAACCACAAATTTCTGAGTAATGAATTTTGTTGACCCGAGGGAAGGTGTTAGGAACCCTCAGATCCCATGGTTCTACCACGATCGCTTAAACTCATTATAAGTGGATAGAAATCTGATTTGCTATACCTGTTTAAACAATAATGCAATTTTACATTATTAACCGCTTTTAACATCTTTTAGGAAGCTTGCAATGTCATTAAAATACATCGTGAATCACGTCACATAAATGCACACGCAATTTTAGACATATCCTAACTCCATTGAGATATGGATTTGGGTCACATAAATGCGCACCCGGATTTTAGGAAGATATTTAATTAATAACTTCGCGCATATAGCAACTACGTCTTCAAAATTCATGGAAGATCGTGAAATTTGCTAAGCGGCTCTTCTGATTTTCTAAAGATTTTTATCCATTTATGGAGCCTCGAGGTGTTTTATTATATGAACGTAGCTCCATTTATTTTATAAGGACATCCTAAGGCATACTAAATTCTCTATCAGGCTTGCGCCGAAATACCCTAATCATTTATACATGAACCACACATTTGGAAAATTAATACTTGTGTTTCAGCCTCATTCATAGCTAATCACACATGCCAGGCCTCAAATATTGGCCAGCCCAGAAACATTAATCATATCTGGCCATTATTGGGCCTTTCAACTAGGCCCATAGTTAATTTGAACTGAGGAATCCATATGAACAAATTTCGATAATGCTTCTTTTGGTTCAAGTTTATACACAAAATTAATAACAACACAGTCATAAAGAGGATACTAATGATTGTTTTATATCATTTTTTAGTACTAAATCTGGACTAATAATTCATATACTAGTCAGTCGGAGTATACGAATTCAGCTTTCAAAATTCGAGTATGATTCTGATTACAACATGTTAAACTAATCTGAAAAGGACCCTTGCTAATGTACTGAAACATAAATGAATTAAAATGTTACACAGTGTTTTGATCTTTAAATGATTACCAACGCTAATATTTCATAAATCCTATATTTCTAAGTGCAAAAGGAACAACATCTGGACCAGCCATACCAATAGTTACACATACTATCAATTATACATGTAAAAGAAAAAACCCAGTCAAATATCAATTAATACATGTTAAATCAGTCCCAAATGTCCAGTTACTACAAATAATGAACCAGTTCAAATATCTAAGTACAACAGGGTAGTTATCTTATCCTTTCATATATTCAACTAGAGACGGGGAAAAACAGGGTGAGGATTCAAAAATCAAAATAGCAAACATAGATCTTCACACTTTGGAATACATTACACTTGAACTTCATTTGTCAATGAACATTAAATGTACCTGTAATTCAGCAGAAAGCAGAAGCCTATGAGTAAATATAATGAATCAGCCAAGCAAAACAGCAAGCCAATCGAAAAGTATACCCAGGGTTTCAACATATTTTGAGGGATTTAAAAATCTCAAAGGAATAAAAATTAGAACTGATTGTTTATCACAGATATAGGAAGAATATGTAATATTCTTCATAAAGATTCTGGATCCTTTAAAAAATGCTCAGATGGCTTCTTTTATAGTGGAACCTTAGGGCACCATATTTCTTTTGTTTTTTCCTTTAAGTCCCTGAGTTAGTTTTCAGCTTTTCCTATATGTTCCCTCATTTCCTGACTTGTGCCTCAAGTTTGAGGCAGAAAATGTATTTTAATCCCTCACTAGAATGTTCTAGGGGGCTACTATCAGATTTTTAAAGTTTAAATACCCCTTATACCCTTAATTCTTTTCGTAAATAACCAACCTGAAGTTTTAAATTCAGTTATTCCTTGACTCTGGTCGATTGTGTTTGGGTTATGGGCCAAGGTTTGGTTTGGATTAGCTGGTCCATTTGATCTAAACAACTAAGTGTCCTGATATGGATTTGTTTATCAGCTACTATAACTTAGGACCATAAACATTCAGGCATCTTTGTATTAAAACCAATGGATCACTATCAACCAGAGAACCAATCAACTAATACTTATTATAAGTAAATCCTAATTAAACAACTCAGTAAAACTTGACACAAGGATTGAAATGAGTAACAGGGATTGCACACTCAGTTTATGAACAAAATCAGGAAGCAATTAAAGGTTCAACAAAACAAATCAGCCTAAACTTTGCCAGTATTGAAGATCAAAATTTTCCATCAAAATCAAACATTTAGTAGCATAGACACCTAACCAAACTGATCAGAATATTAGGGAATCAAACAAATTAAGATCATGAGATGGAGGTCAACAAAACATAGGAATCACACTACTGAAGAATCAACAAACTAGGCTTTCAGAATCAAGGAGCTAATATTAACACGATGTCAAAGCTACTCAAGAGATGAAGAGATTTTAGATTATTCGATAACAAAAAACATATAACTACTTAACCTATTTCATATGATATTGTAGACAAACAAAAAATTATTCAAAAGAGCATCTAACAAATAGAGATGAAGCAAATATATACAGAAAAATACAAAATACTTAGCTTTTGTTCTACACATGCACATCCACTTGACACCATTTTGTTGGTTCCTGACCCCTTCTATAGAGGTTCTATAACCCTCCGGGGTAGATGGCATGGTGGATAACAGGTTTAAAAGTTCAGGAAGGGAATTTATGATTCTGAGACCCCAGTGAGGTCTTAGATCTGAATTTCTTCAGTGATTGATGTTGTTTGGGAGTCGTGGGTCATGCTTGGGGAGGGGAATGGCCAGGGATTGCCTGGGAGGAGTTTGACCAAATTCTGACAGGGTTTGAGTTTTAGGGTTACACTTCAAATTAATATTTGAAGCGTTCTGAATGGATTTGAAGGGTGTAACACACATGGTTGGAAAGAGGGTGTTGAGTTGTTTCAGGGGTGTAAGTTTGGACGGGTTTGGAGCCGAGTCGCCGGAGATGGGGGTTTCGACGATCTTTCTGTGAAGATTTGAGATGATGGGGGGTTAATTTAAGGGAGTGGAATGCAGGACAGGGAAGGGGAGGTCCTGGTGGTCCTATGGTGTAAAATTGGGGAGGTTTTGAACAAGGTCACCGGAGACGGTGGTTCCGACGACCTAACTTTCGAATATTCAACACGGAGGGGACTAATTCGATGGAAACTAGTCATAGGACGGGATAGAGGAGGTTGTGATTGTTTGATGGTGTAAATATGGGGAGGTTTGGTTACCGGCCGCCGCCGTGAGGCGATTTTCAACGGAGGCGTTAGTGTGGTAGACGGGTGGTCAAGGGCTGGTCAAGGGTTGTCAATACACCGGGGGTAGATGATACGAGGAAGGAGATGAGTTTGGTCTCTGAGTGTATTAGAGACATTTGGACCTATGTATATGACTTTAGGGGAAAGATGCATGGCCGTTGGATGATCAAATGATCAATGGTTGGGATGCCTGGTCTTCAAACATTGTCGTTTGGGTTGGTCTTTGGTGTGGACTGGATCATGGGGTGGTGGGTTGGGTCTTTGGGTCTTTTAAGGGATTAAATTGTTTGGGCCACTCAGGTCTGGCCCAATTGTGGCCATGCTGAGTGGCTGTGCATATGTGTATATATATTTGTCTTTTTCATTTTTTTGTATTAATTAACAAGAATTTCTAATTAACACAAATAAAATGCAAGAAGTTGATATTAAAACAAAAATAATTAAGAATGCCAGAATTATTACTTGCACACACACATAATATATATATATATATATATATATATATATATATATATATATATATATATATATATATTTCATTTTAATTTTAAAAAAAACCTATTTAACAATTAAATCCTAAACAATTTTAAACATGCATTAATAAACACGCACTGGTACACGATTAAATTCTAAAAATAAAAACCCTAAAAATAAATATTTAAGGAAAATCCTAAACTTTTAAGAGTCATGTAGGAGCCGTTTCAACTAGGTACAAGTCATATGCTCACAACTGCCCCTCTTTGCGCGAGAACACAAAGAATTTTCGTGCAAAGATAAGTGAGCAAATATGAGTGATTTACGTCCAATTGAATACTCCATGCTTCAAAGGTTCCATACATATCCTTGGCAATAAAGGAATCAGGTCATTGTAGTTCTGGAAGTTTTGGTAGCTTAGACTACCGAGGAACTGTGGTTGACTGTTGTTGCTGATGTTTTTGCTTGCTGAGCTCCTTATTACACCAAAAGAAAATCAAAAGCAAAGCTAGCTAAGTCAATCAACTACAAGTTACAAGATTCCTATCTATGAGTCTCTTGAAGCTTGATCTTGAGTCTTGGCTATCTTTTGCGGCAGACTCAATCTGAATCATGATGCTCGTTAGCTGCAACTGCTGGCTCAGTCTTCAGTTGTGAAACATAGCGGAACGTGCGGAGCTTGTGACTTCAATTACACTTTGAGGAGTCTGTGTCTTTGTCCGCTTCATCATTGTGAGTTCACTTCTTTTTTCCTTTTTCTTTTCTTTTGTTCTTAATTGACACTCATGCTTTCAGTCATTCCGAATCTTGTGCCTTAAGGTGAAACCTGCTCAGACAGCAACACAAACGAACGAACAAAATTTGCTGCCCCATTTTTCACTATAATATTTCGTGAGTTATTTGCACCACACATCTATGCTACTTTTTATCGAAAAAGATAAAAATCAGAATTGTGTATCCCTTGGAAAAATCACCACGTTATGATGCGAAAGATAAAAGGGTTCCTGCTGGGGATAAGATCAGAATCCACGGGTTATGCACGGAGAGGAATGACAAGGGATCTCTGTGGGGATGGAAAGAAAAGATCTGCGGGTTATGCCGGGATAGGAAATTTGCTGCTAAGGATGAAAGGAGAGTCATGGGTTATGGAGAAATTCCTGGGTTATGCTAGGAGATCCACGGGTTATGCCGGGATGAATGAAAGATTCCTAGGTTATGCTACGGATGTCCGTGGGTTATGCTGGGATTCGAAGGAGATCCTGGGTTATGCCAGGGGAATCCGCGGGTTATGCCGGGATGAATGAATAAATCCTAGGTTATTCTAGGGAGATCCAAGGGTTATGCCAGGATGAAAGGGGATCCTGGGTTATGCCAGGGGAATACGCGGGGTATGCCGGGAAGAATTAAAAACTTCCTAGGTTATGCTAGGGAGATCAACGGGTTATGCTGGGACTAGAAGGAGATCCTGGGTTATGCCAGGGGAATCCGTGGGCTATGCTGGGATGAATGAAAAATCCTAGGTTAGTCTAGGAAGATCCACGGGTTATGCCGGGATTGGAAGGAGATCCTGGGTTATGCTAGGGGAATCCGCGGGTTATGCCGGGTTGAATGAAAATATCCTAGGTTATGCTAGGGAGATCTAGGGGTTATGCCGTGATTGGAAGGAGATCTTGGGCTATGCCGGGTTGAATGAAAATATCCTAGGTTATGCTAGGAAGATCCGAGGGTTATGCCAGGATTGGAAGGAGATCGTAGGTTATTCCAGGTGAAATCCGCGGGTTATGCCGGGATGAATGAACAAATCCTAGGTTATGCTAGGAAGATCCACGGGTTATGCCGGGATGAAAGAAAAATCCTAGGTTATACTAGGGAGATCCAAGGGATATGACGGGATCAATGAAAAATCCTAGGTTATTGCTAGAGGGTGTGGAGGGAGACTTCCGGGTTATGCCGGGATTAACAAAAATCCTAGGTTATGATAGGGAGATCCACGGGTTATGCCGGGATGAATGAAAAATCCTAGGTTATGCTAGGGGAAATGCGAGGCAGTGGAGGACCACGTAGATCCTTTTGACTATGATGAGGATAGAGGAGGAAAGGAGCAACCCTTAGGTTATGCAAAGGGTAGGGGACGTTAACTCTTAGACTATGCTGAGGAGTAGAAAGTGTAGGGCAGGAATCTCAGGTTATGCTGGGGATATGGAGGGAAACTTTCGGGTTTTACCGGGATGTGGAGCAATGAAACTTCTTGGCTTATGCTAGAGGGGGGTAGAATGCAATCCTTAGGTAATGCCTAGGAAATCCACAAGCTGCACAAAGGGGAACTAGGGATTGGGATCTTGTGCTATCATGCTTACTTACGAGCTTGCAGAAGAATGAAAAGAAAACTTCCCTTTTGTTATTGACGCAACACCATCCTTGATTCCTTGTGCCCATCCTTTGGTTGTTTTTTGCCCTATGTTCCTTTTGCTTTTCTAGGTTTCACTTGCATCTATTTTAGTTGAGAAAACAAAACAAACTGTTAGTTTGAACAGTGATTGGTTTTGCGGCCTTGTCACGCTTGATTTCAACTTCCTTTTTGTTCAAAAGCGAACCCTTGGCTTTCAATCCTTGCTTTGTTGATTTGTCAGGGGGTCCTCATTTCAGATTGGTCTTTGTTTCTCGGGCCTTGGGTTATGAGTTTTGTCCCGCCTTTGATTTCTGGGCTTGCTTTTTTGGGCTTTTTTTTTTGGGAATTTTGATAAGAATCAACATCCTGTTTGGCTTAAAACTCCTCTGAATTTGCTTCACCTTCATGCCTCATTGACTTTGAATTTCCTTTCTTTCATTGCCTTTAACTGTCATTATCAAACGGGATTGTCTAAGTGCGCTTGACGATGTCGGGCGTTCCCTTAATTGCTTGCCGGGAGAAAACCGCGAAGCCGCGCTGCTACCTTTCTTGAGGAATGGTTAGGACATCAGAATTTATGTGGAAAAGAGTGAAGTATGAATTTAGAGAGGTATGTTCTTTTGAGGGAATAGGGGGAACTTATCTGGAAACATAATCTAGCTTTAAATGGCGACGACATGCTTCTTGGACTGGATACGCGGCCTAAGTTCATTTCTGTATTCTGACATCAACTTTTTCAAAAACCAAAGAAATCGACTCAGACCTGGGCAGCAATATATCCTCTCTGAGGCCGACGGCGCCCTTTTCGGGTCATCGCCAATCAGCCTCTCTCATTTCTCTTTTCCCGTCGCCCGATAGCACTCTTTGCAAGTTTTCGCTAAACGGACTCTCTCATTTTGTTTTTCTCTGCTCACCGTCGCCTTATGGCGCCCAAAGATTTTCACCGATTAGACTCTCTCATTTTATTTCTATCAAAAATTTTATTGGTGCCGACCACCAACAATGGTATTTTTCTCCCCGGGCGATCTACAACTTTATGACCATTCGGACGGATTTGTAACCGAACAAAATACATTTCTCTCGCAGTTTTGATTTTCTTGGGTGAATGGGGTTTATATTTTGATGTGACTGAACCTCAGGGACAGGCCGCCTACGTATCCTTTCGGAATCAAGTCATACGTAGTTCAGGAAACTTGGTACTAAACTAACTTTGTTTGTATTCTTCTTCTTTTTTCTTTTTGCATTCTTCTTTTCTTTTTTCTTCTTATTTTTTGTTTGCATTTGCTTTTCTTTTTCTTTTGCATTTTTTTAACAGCATTTATGGGTTACAAAGAGGGTTGGGTAACGAGAAAGCAAAGTCTTGGTCATTTCAATCCACCGGGGTTTTTGATGCAGGGGGTTCAAATATGATACCTCTTTACTGCGTCTGCGTTTACTGCTGCCTCGGGCCCATCTCCTTCTACGTCTCCAAGGTTAGTCAATATCTTTTTGATGATGTACGAGCCTTTCCAGTTTGAAGCAAATTTTCCTTTGGCTTCTTGATGATGAGGCAGTATCTGTCTCAACACCAACTGCTCGACTTCAAAATTCCTGGGGCGCACTTTCTTGTTGTAAGCACGGGCTGTTCTTTGTTGGTACAACTGCATGTGGCATACCGCAGCCATTCGCTTTTCATCAATTATTTCCAGCTTCTTAAACCAGGTTTTTACCCATTCACTATCTTCAATCTGTGCTTCGACAATCACTCGGAGCGAAGGAACTTCTACCTCGGCAGGTATGACAGCTTTAGTCCGGTAGACCAGAAAATATGGGGTTGCTCCTACTGATGTACGTACTGTGGTACGATATCCCAGCAGTGGAAAAGAGAGTTTTTCGTGCCATTGCCTCAAGATTTGAATCAGTTTCCTCAAGATCTTTTTGATGTTTTTGTTGGTTTCTTCGATCGCACTATTATCTTTAGGCCGGTATGGAGGGGAGTTTCTATGTGTTATCTTGAATTTTTCACATATCTCTCTCATCAGCGACTGTTTAAATTAGCAGCATTGTCAGTGATGATGGCAACAAGAATCCAAAGAAGAAGCGGAAAATGATGTTGGGATGCACAAAATCAACTACCTCTTTCTTGGTAACAGACTTGAGGGTGATGGCCTCGACCCATTTCGTGAAATAATCAATGGCGACCAATATAAATTTGTACCCATTCGAGGCTTTTGGCTCTATCGGCCCAATAACATCCATACCCCAGGCGGCGTATGGCCAGGGTGCTGACATAGGATGCAGTTCATTTGGTGGTGCATGAATCAAACCGTCGTGCCCTGGCACTGATGACATTTTTGGACAAAGCTGAAGCAGCCTTTCTCCATGGTCATCCAATAATAGCCAGCCCAGATTATCTTCTTTTCCAGCACATAGCCATTCATATGGGTCTACACACGCCCGCATGAACTTCGTGCATAATTCTCATGGCTTTTTCGGCATCCACACATCTCAACAAATTAAGATCTGAAGTCTTTTTATACAAAGTGTGACCACGTAAGAAAAAATTGCTCGCATGTCGTCGGATGGTATTCTTTTGTTCTACAGTGGCTTGCTTAAGGTACTCCTGTGTTTTTAGGAATCTCAAGATGTCATAATACCAAGGGTGTGGACTAGGATCTGCTTCGGATGCATTGCAATACTCATGTCTTTCTTTGATTTGGATTTGTAAAGGATCAACGTAGGCATTCCCGGGGTATGGCAGCATGGAAGCCAAGGTTGCAAGTGCATCTGCTAACTCATTGTGGCAACGAGGAATATACCTGAACTGTACCGATCTGAACCGTTTGCTGAGTTCTTCGACGTGCTGTCCATACGGGAGGAGCTTAATGTCCCTTGTCTCCCATTCTCGTTGAACTTATTGGATGATCAGATCGAAATCATCCATGATTGGCAACTCTTCGACATCTTGGTTAATAGCCATGTTCATACCCATAATGCAAGCCTTATACTTAGTTGTATTATTGGTGCAGAAGAACCGAATTTTGGCTGTAGCCGGATAATACTTGCCTGTGGGTGAGATTAAAATTGCCCCAATCCTTACACCTTTTGCGTTTGCTGCTCCGTCGAAGAACATTTTCCAGACGGGGGTGTCCTCGGCTGCTATTTCCAATGAGTTCACTTCTTCATCAGGGAAGTAACTGTTTAAAGGCTGCTATTCATCATCAACCGGGTTCTCTACCAGATGATCTGCCAATGCTCGAACTTTCATCACCGTAGAGTGACATAAACAATGTCGAACTCAGTGAGCATGGTCTGCCATTTAGCCAGTGGCCCTGTGGGCACTGGTTTTTCGAATATGTACCTTAGTGGATCCGGCCAGGTTTTGAGGTACACGGAATGGGCTTGCAGATTATGCCTTAACTTCTGAGCTACCCATGTCAAGGTGCAACATATTCTTTCTAACAATGTGTACTTGGCCTCGTAACTGGAAAACTTTTTGCTCGGATAATAAATGGCCTGCTCTTTCTTTCCCGTGGTGTCATGTTTCCCAAGAATACAACTGAAAGAGCCTTCCAAGACCGTCAGGTATAGAAAGAATGGCTTTCCCGGTTCTGGCGAAACTAATACTGGGGGATAGAAAATATATTGCTTGATTTTATCAAAAGCTTCTTGACACTCGATCGTCCACTTAACCGCTGCATCCGTCTTCAGTAGCTTAAATATGGGCTCACATGTTGAAGTCAACTGGGCGATGAATCAGTTGATGTAATTTAGTCTTCCAAATAGACTCATTAAATCCTTTTTGGTCCTTCGCAAGGGCAACTCCCGCATGGATTTTATCTTGGTTGGATCCAATTCAATGCCTCTTCGACTGATGATGAACCCCAGAAGTTTGCCCAACGGGACTCCAAATGCGTATTTTGCCGGATTTAATTTCAAATAATATTTGCGGAGCTTTTCGAAAAATTTCCTCAGATCTTTTACATGATCGCCCTGCGTCTTGGATTTGATAATCACGTCATAGACATAAACCTCTATTTCTCGATGCATCATATCGTGGAAGATGGTGGTCACGGCCCTCATGTATGTTGCCCCGGCGTTTTTCATCCAAAAGGCATAACTCTATAACAATATGTTCCCCAAGGTGTGGTAAAGGCGGTTTTATCAGCATCTTCCTCATCCATCAGCACTTGGTGATACCCTACGTAGCAGTCTACAAAGGATTGAATCTCATGCTGGCACAATTATCGACAATGATCTGAATGTTGGGCAGAGGGAAATTATCCTTGGGACTCCCCTTGTTCAAATCTCTATAATCCACACACACTCGAGTTTTCTCGTCCTTATTCGTCACCGGGACCACATTAGCTAGCCATGTGGTGTACCGCACTACCCGGATTACTCCCGCTTCAAGCTGTTTTGTAATCTCCTCTTAGATTTTATCACTGACATCAGGCTTGAACATTCTTTGTTTTTGTTGGACCAGAGGGCATTCGAGGTGTGTTGGCAACTTATGAACCACCAAATCCATACTTAAGCCAGGCATGTCATCATAGGACCATGCAAATAAATACATCTTTGAATTCTAACATGAGTTAAACCAATGAATCTCGCAGTTCTTTATTCACATGGATGCTTATTATAGTTTCTTTGATTTTATCGGAGTTGCCCAAGTTAACCTGTTCAGTATCATTTAATTTAGGCTTTGGTTTATTTTCAAAGTGTTCCAACTCTCGGTTGATTTCCCTAAAAGCCTCTTGTTCATCGTATTCCAGTTCTTGGTTCATTATTTCACAGACAGGCAGCAAGTTTTGGTCGTGGCATGAAGTCCGCGAGCAAGTCGTTTTATTTAAAGCCTCATTATTGGAACTTAAAGAAAAGATGAAAAATAAAGAAAGACAAAAATCAGAGAAAGGAAAAGAAGTGTGAATGACAAAATATTTAATTTATTCTTCGAACTTGAAAGATAACAGGGTTTACAATTGAGATTTAAAGTGCTAAAAGGAAAACAAACAACCAAGCTACACCCTAAAATAGCTCGTGATATGGTAAGAGGTAGAAAGGTGAGACTACCAGGTCTCCCGCCTGACCGGAAAAGGTGTGGCCTTCTAGTTTGATGTTTGGCATCTGTCCCCATATGCGGCACTTCAACGGCGCTTGAACCTTCCCCTGGTTGGACCATGTTTACTTCATAGAGCAACTCCGTTATAGCTCCGTAGATCTCATCAATTTCTTCAGCCGTGAAGGTTTCTTCTTCCTTTTATTCACTGTACTTTGGTTTTATAAAGGTTTTGTACAAGTGAGGTAGGGGTCATGGTATGGCCCATCCTTGGCGCTTTCTGCGATTAGCCCAAGTGATGTCTTCTGAGGTTGGATGAAAGCCCAATCCAAAAAACTTTTCTTTGGCAGGCAAGGTGACCGGCTCGGTTATGCCTTGTAGGGAGCTTCTGAGCCCCTTGACTGGCTTGAAACCTTGGCGCGTCATTTCCTTTGCTACCATAATTGAAGCATTTGACAAGAAATGTTGAGGGAGCGGCTTTCCCTCTTCATGCTGATCAGCTATTATGACTTCTAAAGCTTGATAGACTATGTGTGCACTCCCTTCCTTGGCTTCTAGACAGGGAACAGAGGGGTCCCGGTAAATCTATTGTTCGCCCTCTCCATGAACTACAATCTCCTGATTTTCATATTCAAATTTAAGCATTTGGTGCAGGGTAGAAGGCAATGCCCCTGCTGCATGAATCCACGGCCTTCCTAGGAGGTAGTTCTAGGAGGTGTCCATGTCCAACACCTGGAATGTTACTTCAAAGTTGACTGGACCAATAGTGAGCACAAAATCGATTTCACCTATGGTATCCCTTTTGATTCCATCGACGGCTTGGACATATACGTTGTTAGGACGGATCCTCCCTGTCCCAATCTTCATTCTCTACAAGGTAGATTGTGGGCATATGTTTACTCCGGAACCTCCGTCGACCATCACTCTCTTGACATAATAACCCTTACACTTGACACTGAGGAGTAAAACCTTGTCGTGGGCAGCTCCCTCCGGGGGTAAATCATTCTTACTGAACGTTACCTGGTTAACATCGAAGAATCGCTCTGCAATTTTCTCTAGTTCCTTTATAGAGGTTTTAGCTAGTACATAAGCTTCGTTCAGAGTTTTGGCCAACACCTGCTGATGCTCGGGATATTTCATTAAGAGTGACAATAAAGAAATCTGCTCAAGGGATTTTCGGAGCTGATCCACCACTTCGTACTCTGGCATTTTCATTCTCTAGAAAAAAGCTTCTACTTCCTCAGCATTCACTGGCTTCGTTGGCGGAAATCGCCATTTGATAGTGGCGTTCACTTCTTGAGTATTTCTTTGTGGGACACCTTTTTGGGCTTCTCTGAGGACTTATTTGCCCTTGTATGTAACGATGGTTTCCTGATAATTCTAAGGGACGGCTGAGGGGTTGGTCATGGGCTTCTGTGGCACATGACCGATAACCACGGGCTCATTCAGCACCAGTGGTTTAATCGATCCCCGTACCACATAATCTTTCTTGGGCATATACATGGTTTTGTTTAGCTCGAACCTTTTTGTAGGGGTTAAAGTGGGTTTCTTTTCTTTGCGTCCTCGTGGGATGTAGAGTACTGTTTCCTTGGTAAGGGTCGTCTCAGCTTCGACCTCAGACTTCTTTTCTGCTTTGGGGCATTTGGCTTCATTCATTTTCTTTTCTTCCATCTTCATTGGGTGACTTTTGGTTTTCTATCTGCCTCGGCGATGGCTATGATGGCTTTCAGAGCAGGATCAAATTATTTGTCCTCGCAGATCATTTCGATGACCAACCTGTTGTTTTGAGCCGGTAACGGGTTATCAGATAATTTGGGGCCTCTTCATCTCTTAGTAGAATCTTCTTTTGATCTATCAGGCCCTCCACTGCTAGCTTTAATGTCCAGCGATTTTCAGCATCATGACCCTTTGCCCCAAAGTGGTAAGCACAACGCACGCCCCTTTGGTAAGAAGGTGATTCAAGATTCTATCTGTTTGGGGGTACACGATGGAGGAGACCCATGTGGAACAGCTTTGGGAACAGGCTGGCGTAGGATTCTCCTATTGGGGTGAAGTTGTGTCTCCTGGGTGGCTCCCTGGGACGATAATTATTTTTGTGAGGGCGAGGATTGTAATGATTCTGAGGAAGTTGATTTCTTAGAGTTTGATTTCTATTGTTCTGCTTTTTGAGGTCGGGCGAAGGGCTGAGCGTTCATAACTGCGTAGGGTTGAGGAACATAGTGCATGTCTCGTTGAGGATAGCAATGTTGAGGCGCACTTTCAGAGAATGCATGCATGTAAGTGTGTTGTTATCTCATCCCGGAGCCTGCCATGGATGCTTCCTCTTTCTTCTTGTTTCTTGGGATTCCTCCCGCCCCTCCTTGTATGGCCTGGGAAGTGGCTCTTATGGCAGATTGACTTAGAATCCTCCCTATTTTGAGGCCACTACCTACAATCTCCCCAATCTTTATTGCCTCCGCGAATGGTTTGCCCATTGTGGACATCATGTTCTGAAAATAGTCTGCCTCTTGTGCTTGCAGAAAGAAGGTGACCATATTTGTTTCGTCCATAGGAGGCTTCTCACTAGACGTCTGCTCTCGCCATTTAATAGCATTTCTCTTAAGCTTTCAACAGGTTTCTTCTTCAAGTTGTCTAGGGAATTCCTATCTGGGGCGATGTCTATATTGTACTGGAATATTATTACAAAGTCCCGGGCGAGGTCATCGCATATGTGCCATTGGGTAATGTCTTGATCTATGTACCATTCGTATGCAATACCCACTAAGCTCTCCCCAAAGTACGCCATCAGGAGTTCTTCCTTCCCGCCGGCTCCACGTAGTTGATTGCAATACTTTTTCATATGGGCGACGGGGTCGCCGTGGCCATCTTATTTCTCGAGTTTCGGCATTTTAAACCCCAAAGGAAGATGTACGTAGGGGAACATGCACAGGTCTGAATAAGATACACTTTTCTGTCCGCTTAGTCCTTGCATGTTCTTCAGGCTTTACTCAAATCTGTTAATTCTCCTTGTGATTTCATCATGTTCGGGTGTTTTGGAAGTTTTGTCTTGCGCAGGGGTAAGTTCATATGCTGGCTGAGGGTAGTTGTATGTAGGGTACGGGGGAGGCTCATTTTGGTAGTTAGGAGTTTGGAATGTAAAGGCTATAGTGTCAAACACGGGCTTTGGTACTGTAGGCTGTGTGGTAGCTGCGCACGGAGGGGCCGTAAACATGTTGGGAACTGGCCCGGATGCAAACATTGGAGGGCGGCTTTCAGAAGGCGCCCCAATAAAATTAGTTGATATGGTGGGCTTCCCTAGGAGAATACTTGGGTGACTGATAGGGATGGTGGAGGTACCCCCTGACCATGGAAATAGCTCGGGAAACCCGGGGATAGCGCTTGGGGTTTCCTTCCCATTGGTTCAGGCATCCCACATTTACATGACTCGAAGCCGGAGGATTCTGTTCTCTTTAGTTGTTGCATATTTAGGGGCTAGTACTCCTGTGATTGGGCTGTCCTCTGGAATAGGGACGGTGTACCCGAGCGGACAACTCGAGCCGAGGACGGGGCTACGTATTGAGAACCAAAAGGCCATTCGGCTTAGTAACTTGTCCGGCCTCTTTCCTATTTTCAAGTATGACGCTAACAGAATAGGGAGTCTCCACAAGTAAGCACATCCCCGGAGGTGGGAAGTGAAGAGTTTCGTAGCAGTTCATATATACCATTCAACTAATATCAAAGCGGTAAACCGTGCTGCATTTAGCACAGAACAGGTAAGCAAATCAGAAGAAGCCAAATATAACAGTTATTATAAGCTCGAATTCTTGAACACTGAACCAAAGATTCTAGGTTCTACATCCCCAGTGGAGTTGCTAGAGCTGTCACAACTCCTTTTTACACGGCTACCCCGAAGGATGACACGTATAAGGAAGTTTTTCCAATTAAAGTGACATTATTGGAAATGGGATTATTTATTTATTTAAGAGTCGCCACTTGGGGTAAGCTTGGTTTTTGGTGTCCCAAGTAACCGGTTTGTTTAGAATCCCGAATCGAGGAAAATTTTGACTGCCCGATTGCAGTCTGCGAACCACAAATTTCTGAGTAAGGAATTCTGTTGACCCGAGGGAAGGTGTTAGGCACCCTTGGATCCTGTGGTTGTAGCACGGTCGCTTAAACTCATTATAAATGGCTAGAGGTCTGATTTTCTATACCAGTTTAAACTATAATGCAATTTTACATTATGACCAGCTTTTATCATATTTTAGGAAGCTTGCAATGTCATTAAAATACGTCGTGAATACTGTTACATAACTGCGCATGAAATTTTAGACATATTCTAACTCCATTGAGATATGGATTTGGGTCACATAAATGCGCACCCGGATTTTAGGAAGGTATTTTATTAATAACTTCGCGCTTATAGCAACTACGTCTTCAAAATTCATGGAAGGCCGTGAAATTTTCTATACGGCAATTCCGATTTTCTAAAGATCTTTATCCATTTACGGAGCCTCGTGGTCTTTGATTAGATGAACGTAGCTCCTTTTATTTTATAATGACATCCTAAGGCATATTAAATTCTCTATCAGGCTTGGGCCTAAATACCCTAATCAGTTATACATGAGCCACACATTTGGAAAACTAGTACTTGTGTTTCAGCCTCATTCATGGCTAATCACACATGCAAGGCCTCAAATTTGAACCATCCCAGAAACATTCATCATATCTGGCCATTATTGGGCCTTACAACTTGGCCCATAGTTAATTTGAATTGAGGAATCCATCTGAGCAAATTTCGATAATGCTTCTTTTGGTTCGAGTTTATACACAAAATTAATTAACTACACAATCATAAAGAGGATACTAATGATCGTTTTATATCAGCTTTTAGTACTAAATCTGGACTAAATGATTCATATACTCGTCAGTCGGAGTACACTAATCCAGCTTTCAAAATTCAATTATGATTCTGATTACAACATGTTAAATAAAACTGAAAAGGACCCTTGCTAGTGTACTAAAACTTAAACGAATTAAAATGTTACACAGTGTTTTGATCTTTAAATGATTACCAAAGATAATATTTCCTAAATCCTATATTTCTAAGTGCAAAAGGAACAACATCTGGACCAGCCATACCAATAGTTAAACTTACTATCAATTATACATGTAAAGGAAAAAACTCAGTAAAATGTCTAATTATTACATGTTGAATTAGTCCCAAATGTTCAGTTATTACAAAAATGAACCAGTGCAAACATCTAAGTACAACAGGATAGTTATCTTGTCCTTACATATATTCAACTAGAGACGGGGAAAAACAGGGTGAGGATTCAAAAATAAAAATAGCAAACGTAGATCTTCAAACTTAGGAATACATTACACTTGAACTTCATATATCAATGAACATCGAATGTACATGTAATTCAGAAGAAAGTAGAACCCTATGAGTAAATAATGAATCAGCCAAGCAAAACAGCAAGCTAATCAAACAGTATACCCAGTGTTTCAACAGATTTTGAGGGATTTAAAAATCTCAAAGTAAAAAGAATTAGAACTGATTGTTTATCACAGATATAAGAAGAATATGTATTTTTCTCCATAGAATTCGAAAGAAAGATTCCGGATCCATTTAAAATGCTCAGATGCCATTTTTATTGTGGAGCCTTAGAGCACCATTTTTCCTTTGTTTTTTCCTTTTAGTCCCTAAGTTAGTTTTCAGCTTTTTTTTAATGATCCCTTATTTCCTGACTTGCGCCTCAAGTTTGAGGCATAAATTGTGTTTGAATTCCTCACTAGAATGTTGTAGAGGGTTACTATCAGATTTTTAAAGTTCAAATACCCCTTATACCCCTATTTCTTTACCTAAATAACCAACCTGAAGTTTTAACCTCGGTTATTTCTTGACCTTGGTCGATAGTGTTTGGGTTATGGGCCAAGGTTTTGTTTGGATTAACAGGTTCATTGGATCCATACAACTAAGTGTCCTAATATGGATTGGTTTATCAGCTATTATAACTTAGGACCATAAACATTCATGCATCTTTGTATTAAAACCAATGGAACACTATCAACCAGAAAATCAATCAACTAATACTTATTATAAGAAAATCCTAATTAAAAAACCTCAATAAAACTTGACACAAGGATTGAAATGAGTATCAGGGATTGCACACTCAGTTTATGAACAAAATCAGGAAGCAATTAAAGGTTCATGCAAACAAATCAGCCTAAACTATGCCATTACTGAAGATCAAAATTTACTATGAAAATCAAACACTTAGTCGCATAGACGCCTAACCAAACTGATCAGAATATCATGAAATAAAACAAATGAAGGTCATGAGATGGAGGTCAACAAAACATAGGAATCAAACTACTGAAGAATCAACAAAGTAGGCTTTCAGAATCAAGGAGCTAATATTAACACGACATCAAAACTACTCAAGAGATTTCATATTATTCGACAACCAAAAACATATAACTACTGAACCTATTGCATATGAGATTGTAGACAAACAAACAATTATTCAAAAGAAATCAAAGCATCTAACAAATAGAGATGAAGCAAATATATACAGAAAAAGACAAAATACTTAGCTTTTGTTCTACACATGCACATGCACTTGACACCATTTCGTTGGTTCCTGACCCCTTCTGTAGAAGTTCTTTAAACCTCTAGGGCAGATGGCATAGTGGATAACAGGTTCAGAAGTTCAGGAAGGGCATTTATGATTCTAAGACCCCAGTGAGGTCTCAGATCTGCATTTCTTCAGTGATTGATGTTCTTTGGGAGTCGTGGGTGGCATGGTTGTGGAGGGGAATGGCCAGGGATTGACTTGGAGGAGTTTGACCAAATTCCGACAAGGTTTGAGTTTTAGGATTACAACTTCAAATTAATATTCGAAGCATTCTGAATGGATTCGAAGGGTGTAACACATATGGTTGGAAAGAGGGGGTTGAGTTGTTCTAGGGGTGTAAGTTTTGAGGGGTTTGGAGTCGAGTCACCGTAAATGGGGGGTTTCGACGACCTTTCTATGAAGATTTGAGACGATGGGGGGGTTATTTGAAGGGATTGGAAGGCAGGACGGGGAAGGAGAGGTCCTAGTGGTCCAATGGTGTGAAATTGGGGAGGTTTGGAAAAGGTCGTTGGAGACGGTGGTTCCGACGACCTTACTTTGGAATATTCGAGACGGAGGGGACTTATTCAACGGAAACTAGTAATAGGACGGGATAGAGGAGGTTGTGATGGTTTGATGGTGCAAATCTGGGGAGGTTTGGTTACCGGCCGTCGCCGTGAGGCGATTTTCGGCGGTAGCGTTAGGGTGGTAGACGGGTGGTCAAAAGGTGGTCAAGGGTGGTCGATTCACCGGGGGTAGATGATACGAGGAAGGATATGAGTTTTGTCTTTGAGTGTATTAGAGACGTTTGGACATATGTATAAGATTTTTGGGGAAAGCTTCATGGCCGTTGGATGATCAAATGATCAATGGCTGGGATGCCTGGTCTTCAAACGGTTTCGTTTGGGTTGGTCTTTGATGTGGATTGGATCAGGGGGGTATTGGGCTGGATCTGTGGGTCTTTTAAGGGATTAAATTGTTAGGGCCACTCAGATCTTGCCCAATTGTTGCCAGCCTGAGTGGCTGTGCATATGTGTATATATTTTTCTTTTTCTTTTTCATTTTTTTATTTTAATTAACAATAATTTCTAATTAACACAAATAAAATGCTACAAGTTGAAATTAAAACAAAAATAATTAAAAATTCCAGAATTATTACTTGCACTCATATATATATATATATATATATATATATATATATATATATATATTTATATTTATATATATATATATATATATATTAATTTGCAAAAATAAACCTATTTAACAATTAAATCCTAAACAATTTTAAACATGCATTAATAAACAGGCACTGACACACGATTAAATTCTAAGAATAAAAATCTTTAAAATAAATATTTAAAGAAAATCCTAAGCTTTTGAGAGTCCTGTAGGAGCCGTTTCAACCGGGTAAAAATCGTATGCTCACAAGTCCAATATGAGATGCGTCACAACATATCGTATAAGATCCTTAACGTGTGGGCAAGACCATCACCGGCCCCGTAGTAAAAGTATTCTTGAGCTTCTGGAAGCTCGCCTTACACTCATCTAAGCATCTGAAAGGGGCACCTTTCTAGGTCAACCTAGTCAAAAGGTCTACTATAGATGAGAAACCCTCTACAAATCGACAGTAATAACCTACCAAACACAAGAAACTCTAGATCTCCATGGCTGAAGTAGGCCTAAGCGAGTTCTGAACTGCCTCAAGGTTTTAGGATCTACTCGAATGCCCCCTACTAATACAACATGCCCAAGAAAGTGATCGAATCCAACCAAAACTCACACTTTGAAAATATAGCATATAACTGATAGTCTCTTAGATTCTAAAGTGTGATTCGAAGATGTTGCTCGTGCTCCTCTCGACTGCGGGAGTAAATCAAGATGTCATCAATAAACATAATCATGAAAGAATCCAAGTAAGGCTTGAACACCTGGTTCATCAAATCCATAAATGTTTCTATCCATTTGTTTGCCCAAATGACATCACCAGAAACTTATAATGCGCATATCAAGTTCAAAAATCTAAATTAGGGACATGATGCCCTAATCCTTTACTATTGATATCTAGAACGAATAGATCTTTGAAACAACTTGGCACCCTTAAGTTTATCGAATAAGTCATCAATCCTCGGCAATGGATACTTTTTCTTGATGGTGACTTTGTTCAACTGTTGGTAGTCTATGCACATCCACATCGATCCATATTTCTTCTTCACAAACAACAGGAGCGCACCCTAGGGAGAGACATTAGGTCTGATAAATCCCTTATCAAAAAAATCTTGCAATTTCTCCTTCAATTCTTTAAACTCTGGCAGGGCCATACGGTATGCCAAAATAAAAAAAGGTTGAGTTCCCGAAATCAAGTCAATATATAAGTCGATCCCTATCGGGTGGCATCTCTAGAAGGTCTGCAAGAAATACCTTTGGAAACTCTCGAAAATAGGATTTATATATAAGAATAAGTAGAACTTGGATCAAATAGAACTGAAGCATCTTTACTGCAGATTGAAACAGTACCTATGATAGCGGTATCAGAAGACTCAGCCTCCAGTCTGGCTAGAAAAGCATAGCATCGTTGATGGGACCCACCACTTCGGACTACATCTCTAGGGCGGGCCCTAGCTTGCTGGCATCCACATCAAGCAGCTTGACCTCCACCTCTGGCGGTATGACCCTTACCTCTAACTGGCTAAGAAGCCGGTGGAGTACCCGGTGTTGAAACTATAGCATGGGACCTTGATGCTGAGAAGTTCTCGATGCATGAGGAAAAAATCTATAAATATGCCTCGAATCACCATAAGTATAACCGGACCTCGGCTACTGCAACTTCTGACCCTCAATCTGACCCTGTCGACCCGAGTAACCAACCTGAAAACTCTGGAGTGGAGATTCACTAATAGGAGATGTTGGTGCACCGTAGGCTAGCTTGTCGCAATAATGCATATGAAGGCCACCACCGCCAGAAGCACCATGGAATGCCTGGAGTGCTGAATGAAATGGCCTGGGAGAATGGCCTCCACCAAAAGTACCCCATCCTCCGGATGAGAATCCACTGAATCCATTGGAGTGATGAGGCCTCTTGCTAGACCCCTAACCACTCCTCTAATTTAGAACCATCTGAATGCACCTGCCAACATTGGCAGCCGTCTGAAAAATAAATCTCACTCTTAGTCTCCTTGGCCATCTGCAACCTGACAGGCTATGCAAGCCCCTCAATAAACATCCTTAACCTCTCTATCTTTCTCTAACTCTCTCAGTAGGAAGCACAAGAATTGCATGATGGTCCAGATCTACAAAATGGGTCTCATATTAAGTGATAGTCATACTACCCTATTGGAGACGCTGCGATAATCCTCTCTCAGTGTAACTGGAAGGAACTTCTCAAGAAATATCTGAGAGAATTGTTCCTAAGTAAGAGCAAGCGACCCAGCTGGTCTGGTCACTACAAAATCATTCCACTATCTCTTGGCGGAACCTGTCATATGAAACACAGCAAAATTGACCCTATTTGTCTCCACTATCGCCATGTACAGTAACACCTCATGGCAGCGGTCAATATAGTCGAGTGGGTCCTCAAGAGGTTCCTCATTGCAGTGAACTTAGAAGAGCTTGGTGAACTTGTCCAACCTCAATAAGATCTTAGAAGACATAGATGATCCACCACTGTCTTGTGCCGTAACAACTGGTTGAACCACTCCGACTGGCTGAGCTGCTGGAGACTGATACTAGGGAGCCATCTGCTCCGGGGTGTGAGTAGCAAGAGGTTGTGCTCCTCATGTATCCTGAGAGACGGCTGGTGCCATGGGAAAAGTGTTGGCCTAGGCCACACTCTCCATAAGGCCTACCAAATGGACCAAGACGTCCTGAAGTACTAAGCGTCAATAAACCCCTCCAGGAGCTTAGCTAGTTCTGTAGGAATAGTCTGGGTCGGAACCTCATCGTTAAATACTACATAAGGATCCACTTTTAATGTAGCTGTTCGAGCTTTGGGCTGAGCCCTGCCCCTGCGTCAGCCTCTAATATGGCCTCAGCCTCGACCTTTGCCCCTCATAGGAGCTTCCACTGAGGGATCTTGCTTTTGCTCAACTGAGGAAGCGGGACAAGTTCTAGCTATTTGCGAAAAAAAAAGGAGTAGAAGAGTCCAAGTAGCAATGAAAGAATAAAATTGCATGACAGAGAAGAATAGAAGTGAAATTGTTCCTAAACTTCGTATCCTCTGGAAGATAAGTACAAACGTCTCTGTACCGATCCTCCAGACTCTATTAAGTCTGCTCGTGAGTTGTGGACCTAGGCAACCTTGTGCTTTGATATCAACTTCTCATGACCCGTCCGTTAGGATCATGACGACGCCTAACATTTCAATTGCTAGGCAAGCCAACGTTAGAAGCTGAAACTAGTTCGCGAAATAACATAAAACCTTAATATTCGATACATTTAGGATCTGGAGTCACGACTCACAAGCTACTATGATTAACTACAAACAAAGTCTTAGGAGAATACATTGTTCTGAAGGAAACAAAATAGTAAAATAATAAGACTAGGAAGAGACTCCAAGGTCTGCGGATGCCAGCAGATCTACCTTGAGTATCCCACCAAGAAATCCAGCCGCTAACCTCACAATCATCTTGGGCCGGTACCAAAATCTGCACAAGAGGTATAGAGTGTAGTATGAGCTCAATAGACCCCATGTACTCGTAACTTCGATGAAGTAGTGACGAGGCTATGAAAAGACACCTACACATGTGCAGATAACAGTATATTGTACATAATAACGACAAGTAAAATCTACACAAGTAATATCGGGAGGGGGACATAATGAGAGGAATATAAGATAGAGAATCACAGCAGCAATGATAACAAAAACAACCAAAATACCTTGAACCAATGAAAACAGCTAAACATAGTAAAGAACGACATCACCCTTTGTGCTTCTACTCTCAACTTCACCATACAAATCAATAAAAACGGGACCATTTGTGAATTAACTCTGATACTATGGCACGGCATCACCCTTTGTGCATTGACGCTCACAATATGGCACGACATCATCATTCGTGCTTTTACACTCCTAATATCACATGACATCACTCGCGCTTTAACTCTCATAATATGGCACAGCATCACTCTTCGTGCTTTAACTCTCACAATATGGCACGGCATGACCCTTCGTGCATTAACACTCATAATATGGCAAGACATTGACACTCTCCTTAACCATAAAGAAATGAACAAATAATAACAGGGAGATAGAAATAACAAGAACGAGTCATACTTCAACATTTGGTTCCACAATACCAACCTCGACTCTGAAATCAATACTCAATTATTACCAGAGATACGTAAACATGATAAGGACGATCAATTTACCAATACTAATCTAACATGGATAACATGATCAAAGAAGGCAATAATTAAAAGAAACCAAGTCCCAACCGCATGCTTTAACCCGACAACAACCCATAAGTACTCCTCACCTCACATATACATTGTACCCAATATGTAAACATATATCAAATAGACAAAATACTATTTCCTTAAATAAAGGTTAACCACAACACTTACCTTCCTCCAACGGCTAAACATATTGCTCAACCACAGATTTTCATTTCAAAAAATCCTCCGAGCCAATAGAATCTAGAAATTTACAAACCAAACTATTCAATTTAAGCCTTAGGAACTACCCACAATTGTTAAGAATTCAATTTAGGTCATTATTTAAAAAGCCAACAAAAGTTAACACCCAAGCACGGTTGGTCCAAATCCAAAATTCGGACAAAATGTGATTACCTATTCAACCCCGAGCCCGGTTATGTAATTTTTTTTGGAATCCAACCTCAATTTGAGGTCTAAATCCCTATTTTTCAAAAATCCCTAATCCTACCCAAAAACCCCCCAATTCCACTATGAAAACTTTAGAGTTAAGGTTGAAATCTTAGGAAAAGTAGTGAAATATTGAAAAAAAATAACTAGTTTAGATCACTTACCAATGATTTGGGGAAGAAAAAAGTTCATTAAAAAATAGCATCTAGTGTTTCTAGGTTTGAAAATTTGAAGAATGAATCAAAAATCCCAACTAAGTCTCACTTCAGTCTGCTGCAGATGTCGCATTTTGTGACCTGAAGTTTGCAAATGTGAAAGATCCATCACATTTGTGATGATATTCACACTTGTACTTTCTTTGGAAATGCGAAGAATAGTTTGCAAATGCCAACTCAAGACCTCCGTAAATGCGACATTTTATTGCAATTGCAACCACTGGCTTCCCCAGTTCAACTTCTCAAATACGAACATCATGAGGCCCAGCTACTCTTCGCAAATGCGAGGAGTAGCTCGCAAATGCAGATCCTCCAGTGCTCGCAGATGGGAAGCCTAATATCGCAAATGCTAGATTAGAGTCATGCACCAGAACTGAAACACCAACAACATTTCTAAGTCCAATTTCACTCTGTAACCTATCTAAAACTTACCCGATCTCTCGGGGCTCTAATCCAACTATACACAAAAGCCTAGAAATATCATACAAAACTTGGTTGCACGATCAAATGGTCAAAACAACACCTAGAAATATGATTTGAACACCATACCGAATGAAATATTAAAGAAAATATTGAAACTTCTATTTTCACATCCGAAAGTACGAACCACATCAAACTAACTCCGTTTCTCACCAAATTCTACAAACAAGTCATAAATATGGTATTGGACCTGTACGGAGTTTTGAAACAAAAATACATACCCATTATCCAAAAGGTCAAACATTGGTCAAACATTTCAAAAAGATTTTGACTTTCAAATTTTGACAAAATCAGGTAACTCAGGCTAGGTACTTTTCAATTCGATTTCGGGAATATGCTCATGTCCCAAATCACTATACGGTCCCACTGGAACTATCAAAATATGAATATGGGTTCATTTGCTCAAAATATTAAGCGAAGTCAACTCAAAGGAAGTTTTACGCAAGAATGTTATTTTATCAAATTTTTTTAACATAAAATCTTTTCGGAAACACACTCAAACGTTGCATGTAAATCGAGGAGGGATAAAGTGAGGTGCTTAGAGGATAAAACACAAAAATGGATTCTAAAATACAAAATGACCTTTTGGGTCATCACAATTGTATTTATTTTAATTTGATACCTGTTTGGCTAAAAGTAAGAACCTTTGTTAAACTAATTAAATAAAGAGATAAGGAGTTAATCCTAGTTAAAGATAATGACCTCATATCTTAAATCGGTCTATTTGGACAATGCAGGACAATGTTAGAACGTGTTTAATGCAATATGTATTAAATGTTCAAAGATCAAAGTAAGATGAGGATAACAAGCATTAAATAACAGTAAATGGCACAAAATCTAAATAAAAAGAAAGATTCATCCAATATTGGATTAGGTAGATGATTCATCTTTCTGATAATGATGTGACATAAACAACTATGAGACTGTTGGAGACTCTCCCGTATCTGGTTTGAAAAGGTGTCGAATAAACAAAGAATTGAATCTCTTTAGAAAAGATAGTGTTTGTATTTATGTAGAGAGTCAACTTTTCAAGAGAACTCTTATCATAATCAATAAAACGTACATTTTATCTTCTCTCACTTTCTATTTATGGGGCATGGCCCCAATTTGACCTAAAAGTACAAGCACCAAGAATATTCAGTTAGAATATTCTTCTAAATGTCCTATTGCAAAACTAGACGTTACTATTACTCTTGGATTCGACCTCGGCCATGATTGACTGCTCGACGGTGGACTCATCAGTCACTGCTCGACCTCAGTTAAACTACTTCTAATAGCACCTCTCCATGCCCAATATCCTTAGTCAGAGCAGTACCTTATTATCAATTAGGTAGCTCAGAGTTTGAAACAGTCAAGAAGAGGCAATATTTGATTTTTGCATTCATGATTTTAATGTTGCAACTTTTAAAGAAGTGACCCAACTATTTTTAATGTGATTGGAGTAGCTTAGACTTTGAACCTTTGCATCTCGTGGTATACTATTCCAAATTCACACTTTTGATTTTTTTGTCCTTTTTATACTCTACATATACCTTATCTTTGCCATCTCATTTTTTGTTTTCCTATTCCTAACATAACTACACGAGCTTGACCATCTCCACATCCTTGCTACTTTAAACATTCAATAATGAGTTTTCTACTCACACAATAAGGTCTCTCTTTATTCTTAGTATATTACCATAATTGATGTCACATCACCGTACTATAAACACCTAAAAACTGTTTTTGAATTTTTCAAAAGCTTGAAAAATAAATCAAACCTTAAAGAAAAGTTATTGTAACCTTTTATGATTAAAAAATAATATCAAAAAACACAACTTCAAAAATTGGTCAATTCCTTTTTGGCCAATTTTAAAAAAGTTTCAAACTTGTTTTCGTTTTAGATGGTCACCTAGTTGATTATCCGAAGCTTAAAGTAATGTTGTGAATATACAATGAAATTATAAGGTGAAGTGGAGCTGAGAACAGGGGCAGCAAGTGGCATCGGCGAAGAAACCGTCGACAACCTCTGACTTTGGACCTGAAAGAACAAGAGAGGGGTAAATTTTTTATTTTTATATATTAATCGCAACTAGTTAACCAATTTTCGGATTACTCGACTAGATGTAATAACGTGATAACCATAAGGGATGAATTTAAGATGCAGAAATAAAGTGCAGGAATTAAAGACATCGAAATTTTTATACTGGTTCGGATTCAAAGTTAATCCTAGTCCAATCCATTTTGGTTGCATGAAAGTTTTCTTTCATTGAATAAGTTTCTCAAGTACAGGGTGAATGGTGTAATCTACACCAATATCTCAGTCCCTACATCACTCGTTTCTCTTTTATACAATGCCTCGCCATTGTTCTTCTCTCTTTTTCTCTAACTTGTTACACAACAAATCTAGAAGAGCTACATTGTCTGTTTGCAGTAGAAAAAGAGTGGGTATTTGGTTTGATCAAACTATGTTTGTCTAAGCCTTATGGATGTAGGAGGCCGTTTGCTGACGAGATTTGACAATCCAAGAGATTTTATCCTTGGAAAGGAATTGATTCTTTCCAAGAATAAGGTTATTTATCGTTGGTCTTCCTTGATGAGAAGGCATTGAAAGCTTTGCTTCTATATTATATTGATGAGCGAGTTTTACTCCTTGATTGTTGATCCTTCCGAAATTAGTTGCTTCTCGTTGCTCTTCCTATTGATAGCTTTCCTTCTACAAGCTTTGATAACGTGGGTTTCACACCTTGATTATTGAACCTTCTGAAAATAGCAGCTTGATTGATTATCTAGCAAGATCTTCATTGCTTCTTTTCCATTTAGAATCTCCAGATGGTTAATTGATTCTTCCTATTGATTTCTTCAATCTTGGATGTTTTCTTGAGTTCCTATACCAAAAGCGGTTATATTATTTTTCATCATTAAAATAAAATCTAGCAATATATATATATATATATATATATATATATATATATATATATATATATATATATAAACATCAGTTGACTTTCTTGTATTTTACTCCCCCTCAATGAATGTAGTCGTCTACCCCTCAGTACGTGCATTCTTTAGTTGACTGCTTCTGCAAGATCTCTGCCTCCCCCTCAAGAGGTGTTGTTGGGTCTTTTTTTAGTGAGCTTCTGTTCATAGTCGACTTCTCTTGCAATGGATGTACCTGCATTACAATGGATGTACCTGCACTATTTTGCACGAATATAGATATTCTTTCTCCCTTTTTTTTTTGCATTAGCAAAGAGGGAATAAGATAGCAACACACTATAGACTAAACTATTATATACGATAAACATGATACGCTAGCAAAGTTATAGCAAAACAAACCAAAGTGTCTAGACAATATAAAAAAATTAATCAGATGACTAGTTATCTAGTTAAAAATAGAACAACAAAAATATTGTCTTAAACTTCTACATTAACGATGGAAGAAATAGGTAAGAGTGTTGCATATAACCTCCTTTAGTTGATCAAAGCTGGCATTGTCTGAGATAATCCCTCCATTATAACAGTGCTCTTCGCAATCTCGATCCTCACAGTGCTCTGCAACCGGAGGGTGAGCGCCATTAAAGCACTAGAAGCAAGCTTCACACCTTCCACAATGGCAACTACACCGTCGACTCCACAAAAACTCCAAGAACACTTGTTCTTCTCTCACACAGCACTCCTCCCTCCGATCTTGTCCCATCTCGGCTTTCACGCGCGTGTCGCCCCTATATGTTGTCACCGACTAGGCTCGGACGGTGGAGGAAGCTGGTAGCATTAGGAGAATTTTCAGCACTTTCCCCCCTTGTCTTACCCATCTTTTATGGTGAGAACAGCGGAACTTTCATGCTGGAGCAAGAACTAGCATGAAAGTCGATCTATTACGACCAACGCGGTTGTTCCTATTTCATTTCTTCTTCCAAGCCCTTCTTAGAAAGCACTCGCTGAGTTACTTACGGGATCTTAAATCTCTCTCAACGCCGAGAATTATTTATGTGTCCAGGTCGATTAGAGTGGACCTTTTTTGAATGCCTGTGTTTTCCCTAACTCTGAGAACTGCAACTCTTATCTTTGTAACATCAGACTCTGTCTCTTTTGAGATAGCATGAATATCAATAACAATGGGTTGCATAGCAGTAAGGAGATCTTCGATGGTGGACAACTGATTGTCAATGGCAACTAGTTTCTCAGCAAGGTCAAGTATATTGGTACTATGATGGGAAACACATGGTTTGGGTTTTGGATCAAGTTGAGCATGTTTGACTTCACCTTCTTGTTTCTTTACCCATGAGCCCTTCACACACATATACCCCATACTTACAATTGCATTGGAATTGTAAGATTTTGAGACACATATAAAGGGATATTTAGAGATGGAGATTTATGTGCCTCCAGAATGTGAGTGATCGTCATGCCATAGGACAGACTGGTGGATTCATCAGCACTTTCAATCATAAAATTGATGATCCATGAGAACAAATTGATTTTGAGTTTTCTCACAGGCAGTAGACAAGAAAGGTATCTCTTTGAGAGAAGGTGGAGAAAGATCCAGTACGAGGAAGTAGAGTAGTTGCAATAATGTGAGCTAGAACACGAGTTTCAAAGCTAACATCACTAGGATCTAATTGGTTAGGAAGAGATCAGATTGACACTCAGCGATACACCATTTTGATTGATCAAAAGTTATTTCAAAGTCATCAGGCCAGTAATTTTTGAAAAGCATTGGAAAATGAGAACACTTACAATGGAAAATTAAATCAAACATGGCACAATCAAGAACAATGCGTTTCCCTAACACTAAGGATTCCAACTTATCAAGCTTACTAGAATGAAGATTTGCATAAAACGTTTTCACTAGAGGTTCATAGACTTTAGTAGGTGGAACAGAGAAGAATTTAGACCAGCCCTAATGAACAAACACTTTTTTACCTTGAAATTTATCCATGTCAGCAAGGTCGGGTACTCTCACATGAGCAATTGGCTTGTCTTTCAAGGTGATGAAAAAAATCCCTATTTGGAGAGTCCCAAAAATTTAGGTCAGACTCTAAAGAGCTAGAGAGATCGATTTTTAGCTTTTTTGGAGTAAAGGATTCAGGGGGTTCTTCCATAGGTCTTTCTCCTCAGGCTTTTTCACTTAAAGTGTGTGAGTGGATCTGCCTGAGAGAAGGCAAAGCCTTCAGAATGATCGAACCCTAAGTCTACTTATTCTAGAGTTTGAGACTGGGTTTAGTTCTGGAGCAAGTACTTTTCCTACTAAAGGCAGAAGGATTTTTTGAGTGTTTGTCCATGGAAGAGCTTTAGGTGAGAGAAATTTGTGGATAGGGTTTCTATGTAATGGGGGCGATAGATAATGAAAAGG
Organism: Nicotiana benthamiana; assembly: GCA_034376525.1. Taxonomy (NCBI): domain Eukaryota; kingdom Viridiplantae; phylum Streptophyta; class Magnoliopsida; order Solanales; family Solanaceae; genus Nicotiana; species Nicotiana benthamiana. Next base: position 17,174,793 of record CM067341.1, on the reverse strand, counting down.
GGTTTTAGGTATTAAAAGGGAATTTTTGACGGTTGAGTACATAAAAGGAAGGAGTTTCAGTGAACATAAGTGATGATTGGATTTCCTTCTTTGAACTATGAACAAATGTGAAAAAAGAGGAAATGAGAGGGAAATTGGAGGTGCAATTAATGATAAGAAAACAACATAGTTTGAACATTTGGCATAAAAGAAATAAAAGTGACGAATAGGCCCCAAAATTAATGATTAATGCAAACAATATCAAGTAATTCTCTTAAAGAGCAAAATTTGTCCCCTAGTAATGATTTAGTAAAGATATCTGCTAGTTGGTTGGTAGTTCCAACAAAAAATAGTTCTATATTTCCCTTAAGAACAAGATCGCTAATAAAATGATGTTTGATATCGATATGCTTAGCCCTAGAATGATGCACATGATTATTAGATAGACAAATATAACTAGTGCTATCATAGAAAATTGGAATAGGTTTAAAGAATAATTCATAGTCACCCAATTGATGAGACATCCATAGTAATTGTGCACAACATAGTCCAATAGCAATATAACCAGCCTCGGTCATGGATAATATGATTGATCCTTGCTTTTTATTGTTCCAAGATATTGGTGCCTTTCCAAGTAATTGACATGTCCCACTGATGCTTTTTCTGTCTTCCTTATGACCTGCAAGATAAACATCTAAAACACCTTCTAATTTAAAATTGTTAGGTCATTGATACCATAATCTATGAGAGACAGTTCCAATGAGATGTCGAATAATTTTTCTTACTGCAGTCAGATGTGATTCCTTAGGAGCTAACTGAAATATGGCACATTTACAAACTCTAAACAAAATAGCTGGTCAACTAGCAGTTAGATAAAGAACTGGGCCAATCATTCCACGATACATAGTTTCATCAACAGGAATCCCCTGTTCAACCTTGTCGAGACTTGTTGAAGGACTCATTGGTGTGCCAATAGCTTTAGCATTGCTACCGAATTTTTGCATCAACTCTTTTGTATATTTTTTCTGTCATATGAATGTTCCTTTTTCGGATTGTTGAATTTGAAGTCCAAGAAAAAACATTAGTTCTCCCATCACTCATTTCGAACTCACTTTGCATAAGATTTGAAAATTCCTTGCATAAAAAAGGATAGCAATACCAAAGATAATATCATCAACATAAATTTGAATAACAAGATTACCTTCTAATGATCTTTTAATAAACAGAGTAGTTTCTACTTTACCTCTTGTAAATCCATGAACAATAAGAAATGAACTGAGTCTTTCGTACCATGCCCATGGAGCTTGTTTCAGTTCGTACAGCACTTTGGTCAACTTATACACCTGGTAGGAAAACTTTGAATCTACAAACCCAAGAGGTTGTTTCACGTATACTTCCTCTTCAATGACACTATTTAAAAAAGCATTTTTAACATCCTTCTAGAATAGCCAAAATCTCTTAAAGGATTCATATGCTAGAAGAATGTGTATAGATTCTAGTCGAGCTACCGAGGCAAAGATTTCATAATATTCGACTCCTTTTTGCTGTGAATATCCTTGAGAAATTAATATGGCCATCCTCATTCATTTTATTTTTAAAGACATACTTTGTTCCACTTACGGGAACAATTTCTGGTTTGGTATAAGTTTCCATACTTGATTTTTGTTGAATTGATCTAGTTGTTCATGCATCTTTCTACCAACATGAGTATTTCAGAGCTTCCTCTATTTTTTTTGGCTCAATCTGAGAAATTAGTACTATGTTTGATTTGTTATTGAGAGATCCCCTGGTTTTCATTCCTCGCTTGGATCTCCTTGTCATACCTCTTTTTTACCACTACACGCCTAGAAGGGCGTAGAATGGGAGTTTTTCCGACTAAAGGACAATCGAAACGGGATTATTTATTAAAAGATCACAGTCACCACTTGGGATAGTTAATGGTGTCCCAAGTCACCGATTTAAACCCGAATCGAGGAAGGAAGGTTTGACTCTATATTACAGTCCGCGAACCAGAAATCCAGGTAATGAATTCTATTAACCCGAGGGAATGTGTTATGCACCCTTGGATTCTGTGGTTCTAGCACAGTCGCTTAAGCTATTATACTGGGCCTATTACCTTATTTTAATGCATGTTCAAACCTATGGTGCCATCTTAAAACCTTTAACCACTTTTATTTATTTATTTAAAGAAATTTCAACGTTGTTAAAACGCATCTTGAACCACATCACATAAATGTACCCGTAGTTCGCAACATATGTTACCTAACATTGAGATTTGGATTTAGGTCACATAAATACGCGCTCGTATTAGGAAAGTATATTTTTAACTATCGTTCCTCAAGCAATTATGCGTTTTCAGATTTACGAGGGCCATAAAAATTGGCTAAATGATACGTCTCAATTTCTAAAGATCAATACGGAATTAATTGAATGAGGGCCATGCAATTGGAGTTCTATTTTGCATGGCGCACCTCAAATTATTTTAAGTTAAAGGTTTCTAAACTAATTCAATAGGGCTATACACTATGAGTTATCTAATCATGGCTCACCTCAACTATCAAAGGGTTATTGAACATATAGGCAAATAGAGATCCAGTTTATTCTAAGAAAAGGCAAAAAGTCGAAGGTAAAAGGAAATTGGGTTAGGCATGAAGCCCAACAGCCTATTGTGGCTAGTGAGGCCAATCAGTTTTCTATTCACATGGACCCGTGGTCCAGAGCCCATAGGATGGCCCAAAATGTTAAGAGTTAAAGACTGAATCAATTCAAATTCGAATCTCCATTCACACATATAGTATATGAATTCAAGACGTTAACATGATCCTCATCCCATTTAAGAAAATGGGGTGCAAAAACAAACCAGTGAACTATCCATCTTGGCTTTAAAAAAAAATCAAGTTTGATTCACAATCTTTCCAGCGCTCAAAACTCATATAGAAATTAGGCAATACCAAGCTACCACGTCATTGAAGTGATTCGGATCTTTGTCCACAAATTAACTCGAACATGCAACATAAAAAACCAAATTCTAACTAAACATAACAACTCTGCGAAATTCTCAAACCCAGAGCAAGAGGTCCAGACTCGCATTCAAATCCATGCCAAACATACACTGATGCACTAATTAATGAGATGTTTGTGGAGACTAAATGAGACACGCTCGTTTCTGAACTTCCATTTCCAAGTCAAACGATTCAACTTTCATCTTAATCCTAATTTAACACATTCTCATGATGCTTATTCACATGTTAAAACTAAAAACCCACTGAAGCACTTAACTATGTAATCATATTTCCCCTTTTAATATGGATTCTATACTAACCAAATGATAACGTAAATTAAAATATTCTTCTGTCAGATAATACGAACATATAGACTAATTGTTCAACCTTATGGACACATGCAACTTTAAAACAATACCAAACATTTAGCAAGACCTTTCATGCACATTTGATACCTCACAATGAACTACCAAATAAATATTATTACAGTGATCCATACTAAGAACAAACAGAAAGAAGTATAAGAGAATCAAACTAAGCTAAATAGTATCGCAAGTGCATAAAAATTGAATAAATAACTGCATTAGTACAAGTCTCTATTCAAATGAACCAATAATCATATTCATCCATTTTCATACATTGTAATGTGAGATGAATACCTGAATAATCAGCAAAGAAAACCAAATATTAGCTTGAAGTTAAGGGGGAAATAGCAGGAATCCAACCACAGGTTCAATGCAAACCACTTTCAAACGCAGAGCTTGAGATAAAACAGTAAAAAAACAACCTCAATCGAACTGATATTACATCAACTATAAACCAAGCATTACAAACCAAATTCAGACCATTTCCATATCAATTGATTCAAAACTTGTCTCAGAGGCTGAACAGATCAAAGATTACTGGAAAAAAACAATGGAACAGTGAAAAATTTTGCAGCCGTCTAAAAATTCTATCTTTTCTTCTTCTTCCCTTTAGCTGCAAGTAACTATGACTTTATAGGCAAGTTACTAGGGCATCCATAAGGACTTGGTTATTTCATTTTAATCCTTTTAACCTTTCCCTTTTGCTATTCAGTCCCTAATTTTCTAACTGGTTACCCAAGTTAATGCATTCTACAGCTTCTAGGAAGCTTCTTGGGTGGTTACTGAGAGATTCTCTCAGTAACTTACCCAATTTACCTGTAAATTTTCCTATTTTACATTAGACTCAGTGGGCTATAGGTCAGATGGACCCTGGGTTTGAAACCTTTAGGCAACCAAGCCCAAACAGGATCTAAATCAAACACCCAAGCCCAAAACATAATCAAGCTCAAATTCTGAATGAAAAAAAACAGGAAGCAGAGAGTATTCAAGAGATTATATCTTCTTTTCCCCCTTTTTTTATTATTCAATTAATGAACTAAACATTACTGTATATCAAAATTGACTAATAAGAAAACTAATCAATTAGAAACTTCCTAAAGCTAATCATGTACATACAAAAGACAACTTGAGAATACTAGGAAAGCAAAGAAATCAGAAGAAGAGGGAAGAGACAGTCGACAATAAATGAAAGGAAAAATAAAGAAAACCTAACAAAAGAGAAGAGAAGTACCCAAAGTGGCTCAGAAAGCACTGGATTACTTGAAAAATTCCTTCGATTCCTTGACAACAATAACCTTAAATTGCATGTTTTCATGTGAAAACACACAATCAAAGGCGACTATATCCTAGAATCTTTAGAAAGCCCGTCGGTTTTGAATTTGGAAATTATGGCTTTTCTTTGATTCAAGATTCGGGCAGCTTGAAGGGGATTTGAGGGAAACCAGGTGGGTATTTGGGATGAGGGGGAGAAGGGGATTTACGGTGTGATATTGGGGTGATTTGGGGAAGGTTTGGGTTTTTGTCTAGTATTTGATTGAAGATTCAACGAGTTTCCCACTAATTCGAGGAAAACCAACGACTGATTTGACATGAGGGAAGGAAGAGGGTGTTATGGTGTGAATATGGTGTGGATTTGAGGTGGCTCTGCCACTAATGATGGTGGGAATTCACGGCGGCTTTTTGGTTTCTTTGAAGGTTAGTCTCTGTGAAAGAGGCGATAAGGGGGTAAGGGGAGGTTCAGACACTTTTATACCTGAAGACCCCAAATTCCTAGCCGTTGGATCATGAAACCTCGACGTGTCAGGATTGAGCAAGGGAAAATGGGGTTGTTTTGTAACTGGGGGAAATGGATCGGCTGGGGGTGCGAGTTTGGGGCGGTTCAGGGAACTTTGTATGGGTATAAGGGAGGGGATTTGGTTTGGGGCAACCCAAATTGGGTTTTTAATTAATAATATCAATTCTTTTCATTTCCTTTTCTTTTTCTTTTTCTTATCAAATTAAATAACTTTTTTTCTTTTTCAAATTAAAATAAAAATCTAAATTAACTCTTAAAAACTAAATTAACTTATCCAATTGTATTACACTCTAATTAAAAATTAATACAATGAATTAAATACCAAACTAATAAATTCAAAGCTAAAAATTAAGCAATGCAAAAATAAATTATTTTTGTGATTTTTCTATTTTTATAAAAAACCTTAATTACTAATTAATCAAAAATATGTAAAATTAAATCCTAAATGAAAACTCAATATATATTTTTGTATTAATTAAACTAATATAAACATGTACAAAAAAATACAAACAATTAACAGAAAATGCCACGAAAATTTACAAAAATACAAATAAGAAATTATTTTGTTTTTAAAACTTGGCAGTAATTTATATAGGGCAAAAATCACGTGCTCACACTCCAATGATGATTTTTTTAGGATATTCAGGTTCACTTCTCCATTCATTTGGACGAACTATATGAGTAGTTGACTCCTTCGGAGATTTTGATGGATTGTTGTTGGTTTCATTAGTTCAGTCTATTACAACATTTGATTTATTAGTCGACGCTTCATATTTTCTTGTCTCCTGAATTTCTTGAGCTTGATCTTCATCACCTGCAATAATTCCTTTATCGTGCGAAGTGTTACTTTCATCAAATATAACATGCATTATTCTACACACATTGTGCATTTTTTGTAGACTTTAAAAGATCCATTGTTCAATGAATAACTCAGAAATATGGCTTCATCACTTCTTGGATCGAGTTTTGTAAGATTGTCCTTCCATGATTGTGAATGAAACACTTACTTCCAAACGGATGAAAGTAACTAATGTTGGATCATTTACCTTTCCACGGTTCATAAGGTGTTTTCTTCAAAATATGCCTTATGAGACATCGGTTGAGAATGTGACATGATGTACTTACTCCTTCTACCCAGAAGTTATTTGGTATTGAATGTTCTAGTATCATAGTTCTTGCCGTATCTTGCAGGTTTCTATTTTTCCTTTCAATGACTATTCTGTTAGGGTGATATTGGTGCAGAGAAATTGTTAGCATATCATTGATCATTACAGAAGTCTTCAAATGCTCTACTTTCAAATTTTCCTCTATGATCACTTTGCATTATTGTAATCTAATACCCATTTTCTCTTTCAATCTACTTACAGAAAATCTCAAAAGATTTCAATGCTTCATATCAATAATAACAAAAGCATATCCTTTCCCTCCTATTCTAGTACTTCTAATAGGCCCAAATAAAGCCATATGAAACAATCTCAAAGACTTAGAGATAGATACGATATCCTTATTTTTGAAAGAGTTTCCAGCTTGTTTTCCAATTTGACAAGCATCACATAAATGATTTCTACAGAAATTTAATTTGGGTAAACCAATAACTAACTCATGCTTGGAAAGTTTTTCTATCAAATGCATGCTTGCATGACCAAGTTTCTTATGACATAACCAAGGATCACCAGATATGGATGTTAAACAGATATGACCATCTATTTTTCAAAACCATTAAGAATATAAACATTTTCATACCTTTTACCTGGGAGGATTATTTTACATGTCTCGTCTTCAATAGCACGGCCTGTTTTTTTGAATTTTTACTTCATAGCCTGAGTCGCATAGCTGACTTATACTCAGAAGATTGTAGTTATGTCCATCAATGAGATAAACCTCAGTGATATCACAGTTTTTATTGAAAGGAACTATTGCAGTACTGGCTATTTTTCCTTTTGAATCATCAGTGAACTTAACACTTCCTCTATATATTTTTGTAACTTCCTTAAACAGTTTTTTATCACCTATCATGTGACTATAACATGCAGTATCTAAGTACCATTTCCTATATGACTCCTCTTATGGTGTTCCTACAAGAAGTAGTGATTCTTTTAGGTACCCAAGCTTTCTTGGGTCTTGGTTGGTTAGTATTACTTGACTCGGAATTGTTTTTGATTTTCCAAATCCAACCTGAAGTATTTGATTTACGGAATAGACAAAAGAAATATCTATGTCCACTTTTGTTGTAGTGCTGACACGTAACTCCTGGTCCATTTTTGAATTTTTCATTAGTGTTAGTACTAGTGGACTTTGTTCTGGCTGGTCCTTCTCCAGTTGACTTGGAAATCGCCTGGTTAAACCTGACAGAACTATGGCTGGTGGATTTATGCATGCCATTGAGTTGCATTTGTAATTCTTCAAACTCTTTTTGAAGCTCTTCTTTTTGATTTCATTTACTTCATGCTTGAGTTTCCAATCTTTTACTTCTTTGTTATGTCTCTTTAGTTTATTCATCTTCTTTTCAGACTCTTTCAAAATAAGGTCAAGAATATTCTGCAATTCATTACACCTTTCACAATTATAAGATCTTACATCGATTGTTTCACCTTGTTCCATGACACAGTTCTCATTGTCATCTTTGCATTCATCATCTAAGGTGTCCTCATCTGTCCAGCATCCTTAAAGTTTGTTCATGTCATTTTCCAAAATTTTCATGAAGCAAGATTTGCTATTTCTTCGTGTTCTAAATTGTGTTCATTACTCCAGCTTCCAAATGATCTTTTCTTGTTGAAGCCTCTAGAGATTTTTCTTTTTAGATCTGGACACTCAGATTGAACATGTCCAAAGCTTCCACACTCACAACATTTTCCATCATTTTAAACTTGTTCATTATATTGCCTAGATCGCCTATGTGACATCTTTCCTCTTCTCGCATTCCTAAATCTTCTCAATAAACCATCCATGTTTCTTGAAACCATAGCAATCTCTTCTTAAATAGCTTCCAGGTCATCATCGATATCATTTTCTGCTATATCAATTGTGGCCTTGAATGCAACTGTTTTCTTCTTTTCTTCCGGGTTTGTTTTCTTGAGATGTGTTATCCTGAATGCTATGAGTTCTCCTCAAGCTCATCATATGATAGATAATTCAGATCCTGTGATTCAAGTGTGACCACTTTGATCTGCCATGTAATGGGTAGGCTTCTAAGAATCATCCTAACTTGATCACCACTTGAGTATAGTTTGCCAAAAGCTTTTAGGTTGTTATTGATTTGGTTGAATCTGGCAAACATCTAGATTCTCCATTTATTCATCTGAAAGAGTTCATAATCATTAACCAGTGCTGGTTCCTTCATATGTAACTTCAAGTTTATCCCACATCTCTTTGACTGTATCGCAACTAGAGATTTTAGCATACTCTTTACCACTTATAGCATTGTAGAGCGAATACCTTGCCATATTGTTGGCTTGTACAAATGCCATTTTGTCATCTGTATAAAATCTATATCTTCTTGATCAGCAAGTGGTTGAGCTACAACTGGTAGAGGATAGTTCCCCTTTTTGATATCTCTCTATACTTTAACATTATAGGCCTTTACGTATATTTTCATACGCACTTTTCAGTGAGAGAAATGTTGTCTGTTAATGTATGGTGGCCTCACTTGCGAAATGCCTTCTTGGAAGAGTGCACCTATAATAACTAGCTTTACCATGATCTTTTCTCACAAGTGGTTAAATAAAAGAAAAATGTGATCCTTGCTCTTATACCAATTGAAAGTACAAGGGGGTGAATTGTTTATTTTTATATATTATCTCTATCAATTGACCAATTTTCTAAATAGTCGCTAGATGTAATAACTTGATAACAGTAAGGGTTGAATTTAAGATGCAGAAATAAAGTGCAGGAAATTTAGTCACCAGAATTTATATGCTAGTTGAATTCAATGTGAATCCTAGTCCTGTCCCCTTGGGTTACAAGGGAGTTCTCTTTTAGTGAATGAGTTTCTTGAGTACATAGCGAATGGTGTAATCTGCACTAATAGCCCAGTTCCTATATCACTCATTTCTCTTTAATACAATGCCTCACCATTGTTGTTCTTTTTTTCTTCTCTAACTTGTTACACAACAAATCTAGTAAATCTACAATGTTTGTTTACAATAAAAAAAAGAGGGTATTTGGTTTGATCAAAGTATATTTGCCTAAGCCTTAAGGTTGTGTATAAATACTTAGTAAGAGGTTGTTTGCAGAAGAGATTTGACAACCCAAGATATTTGATCCTTGAAAAAAATGATTCTTTCCAAGAATAAGGTTATTTGTTGTTGCTCTTCCTTGATAAGAGGGCATTGATAGCTTTCCTTCTACAGATCATGATGAACGAGTTTTACTCCTTTATTATTAGTCCTTCTGAAATTAGTAGCTTGTCGTTGTTTTTCCTCATTGATACCTTTCCTTCTGCAGGCTTTGATAATGCAGGTTGATGGGTTTACAGCACCTTAGCTTTAAGTTTTAATGATATAACAAACTTACTATCAAAGAACTATATAAGGAACCTAACACACTTGGTACACAACTCAATCAACAAACTCGAGCTAATGTGAGTTTCTATGACTTCAGAAGGTAAAGAATCAACATAGGGACCTGATCCCATTGGGTTTCTCTGACAGTAGTACAGAGTCAACTGTGACTGCTTGCACTGTACATGCAAAATAGTGCAGCATAGTACAACAACACTCCCCATTAACCAACGAGGTGATTCCATCCAAGTTGTAATTGCAAAGAGCATTATGAGCAAACATTACTTGAAACTTGAGAATTTATTCAAGCACTCCAACCTTCTATCAATCAAGCATTGAATTCTCAAGTGCATCAAGAACAAAGCACAATACTACTGCGGACCAATTCCTATAGCAAGTCTCTTGTATATCCCTAGTTGAGTTGTAACTTTATAATTTTTCATTATAATTCCAACTTTGCTTATCTAGAAGCTTTAATTAGGAACCCCTTTATCAACCATAAACCTTCAGTGTTTGTGTCGTGACTAGAGTTAGTCAAGAGTTAAAGTCTTTATAATAGGTGTATTGCAAAGTGGCTTGTAATAGGTATATTGCAAGTTTGTAAGGCATTAAAATTTTAATTCCTAGATTTCTTGTAAACTAAAGTTTGGTCATAGTGAACTTTAAATCCTACCAGTGTAGGTCGTAATATTTTAGGGCTTTTCTCTGATTTAAGATTCGGCAGTTTGAAAGGGATTTGAGGGAAAGTAGGGGGATGAGGGAGACAAGGGGGTTCGGGGGTGTGATTTTGGGGTGATTTGGGAATGATTTCGGTTTTTGGTCTAATCTTTGATTGAAGATTCGACGAGTTTCCCAGTGATTCGAGGAAAACCAACTACAAATTCGACATAAGGGGAGGAAGAGGGTGTTATGGTGTGAATCTGGTGTGGATTGGAGGTGGCGCCACCACTAATGGCCGTGGGAATTCATGGCGGATTCTAGGGTTTCTTTATAGGTTAGTATCTGTGAAAGAGACGATGAGGGGGTAGGGGGGAGGTTCAGACACTTTTATACCTGAAGACCCCAAGTTCCTTTCCGTTGGATCATGAAACCTCGACGGCCAGGATTGAGCAAGGGAAAACGGGATCATTTGTGACTAGGGGAAATGGACCGGATCGGGGTGCGAGTTTGGGCCGATTCAGGGACTTTGGACGGGTATAACGGAGGGGATTTGGTTTGGGTCAACCCAAATTGGGTTTTTAATTAAGAAGACAATTCTTTTCATTTCCTTTTCTTTTTCTTTTCAAATTAAACAACTTTTTTTCTTTTTCAAATTAAAATAAAAATATAAATTAACTCTAAGAAATTAATTTAACTTACCCAGTTATATTAAACTCTAATTAAAAATTACTACAATTATTAAATACAAAACTAACAAAATTCAAAGCTAAAAATTAAGCAATGAAAAAATAAATCATTTTTGTGATTTTTCTATTTTTGTAAAAAAACCTTAATTACTAATTAATCAAAAATATGTAAAATGAAATCCTAAATTCAAATCCAATATATATTTTTTTATTAATTAACTTAAATAAACATGTACAAACAAATACAAATAATAAACAGAAAATTCCACGAAAATTCACAAAATTGCAAATAAGAAATTATTTTGTTTTTGAAACTATGGGAGTAATTCATATTAGGCAAAAATCACGTGATCACAGTTGTCCCTCTTTGCTCAGAAACACGAAGAGTTTTTGTGCAAAGATAAGTGAGAGAATACGAGCAATTTTTGCCCCTTGAATACTCCGTGGGAAGCATTTTTGAAAAATTTGATTGCACCCTGCTTCGGAGGTTGCCTACATATCCTTGACTAAAAAGGAATCATGTCACTGTAGTTCATAAGTGTTTGGTAGCTGGGACTACCATAAAGCTATGATTTCACTGTTGTTGTTGTTGTTGCTGCTATTGCTTACTGAACCCCTTATCACACCATGTCAAAATAAAAAGAAGCTAGACTAATCTATGACCTATGAATTACAAAAGAACCCATCTATGTATTAAAACTTGCTAGGGATCCTTCTTGCCTTGTTGACTTGAATTTCTTCCTGTGAAACTCCTTGTTGCCTGGTTGATATGTTACCCTTTCTCCAGGTGGATGCCTGATTGCTGAACTCGAATTGTGTTCCCTTGTTCTCTGGGTTAGTGCCTGATTACAAAGACTTGAATTGTATTTCCCCGTTCTCCGGGTGGGCGCCTGATTACCAAAACTGAATTGTATTCCCTTGTTCTCTGGATGGGCGCCTTATTACCAAAACTTGAATTGTATTCCCTTGTTCTCCAGGTGGGCTCCTGATTGCCAAAAACTTGAACTTTATTCCCTTGTTTTCCGAGTGGATGCCTGATTACCAAAACTTAATTGTATTCCCTTGTTCTCCAGGTGGACGCCTGATTACCACTACTTGAATTGTATTCCCTTGTTCTCCAGGTGGGTGCCTGATTGCCAAAACTTGAACTATATTCCCTTATTCTCCAGGTGGGCGCCTGATTGCCAAATACTTGAATTATATTCCCTAATTCTCTAGGTGGCACCTGATTACCAAAACTTGAACTATATACCCTTGTTCTCAAGGTGGATGCCTGATTACTAAAACTTGAATTGTATTCCCTTGTTCTCCAGGTGGCGCGCCTGATTGCCAATACTCGGATTGTATTCCCTTGTTCTCCAGGTGGTCGCCTGATTACCAAAACTTGAACCTTATTTCTTTGTTCTCCAAGTGGGCATGTCACTACCCTAGTTCTCTCTCCGCGAACGTGTCGTAATAGCACCTAGTCCCTATAACTAGGTAAGCCTAACAATGCGGAAAAACAACATAACTTGCGGAATAATTTATTAAAACTGAACAACTAAAAGAAATTGTATATTAAGGTCGCTCAACATATACAACTCAAAATGCAGAAGTCTACAGTATATTCCCAAAACCCAGAAACTCACAGGAACACAACACATGGCTCTAACTCCAGAATATCTAAAGCAAATGTACGGAAGAAGGCTAAATACTACAGATAGAGTAAAGAAGGAGACTCCTTGGTCTGGGACGCTGCAGAAGTTCCTCAAAGTCTCCGTAGCTCTCCTGGCCTCAAGGGTAGTGCGCCTGAGATGAAGTACCTAGATCTGCACATGGAAAAAATTCACAGAAGAGGCATGAGTACACCACAACGGTACTTAGTAAGTGCCAAGCCTAACCTCGGAAGGTCAGGGCCCTACTGAGATAAAATATAATAACAAGGCTGAAAACAATATGAAATAAGCAGAAATAATGGAATACAACTGTGAAGTAAGTCAGGTTACACAAACAACAATTAACATACAAAGGATAAATTAACATAGAATAAAACATCTCGATAGCAGTACCAATAACGACGATCTCCAAGGATACCATCCTCTAGTCCTTTCAATAATTTGTCCGAGGAGCTCCCAGGATACCGTTCTATAGTCCATTATATGAGTATATCCAAAGGATCTACCGGGATATCGTCCCGTAGTCCAACCATTAATGTGCAGGGGGATCTACCGGGAATCTAACCAGTAGTCCCAAAGTAGAAGTGCAGAGGGAACTACTGGGAATCTAACCCGTAGTCCCAAAGCCAATAAACAAGGGGGAAATCTACCAGAATCCCACATCTGTAGTCCCAAAGCCAAAAAACAAGGGGGAAAGCTACCGGAATCCCACATCTGTAGTCCCAATGTAAATGTGCAACCACAACCAGAAGTTAATAAGAAACGAAGTACGAAGGTACAAAAAATAGGTAGTGCTAGCCTAACATGCTTCACTTAGTATAGTTAAAGCAACTTAAGAAAATAGGCAATTTAAATCAACCAAACATGCTTTTTCTAATCTAACACAGGTTAAAATTTTCAAGTAGGAATAAGCAAATTCGAAGGATCTCAGTCTCAATGTTATAAGTAATAACTGGGCTATAAATAATTAGCTCAAGTACGCGCTCGTCACCTCATGTACAAGGCATTCAGTTACCATGTATCATATCCTAAGGGGAAAGATCCCCCACACAAGATTAGACAAGCCACTTAGCTCAAACTGGCTCTAAATTCAACTTGAAACCACACTTTTGCCACGAGTATCTAACTCCAAATTGCCCAAATCTATTCATTTCAATTACATCTCGTAAAAAATCTCAAACAACTGATTCCACTATTTAATTTAAAGCTAAGACGCAATTTTAGGTAAAATGACCAAAACACCCCTCAGGCTAACGTGGTCAAAACCCAAGGTTCAAACCAAAATCTAGTTACACATTCCCCCACGAACCCAAATATATGATTTGTTTTGAAATCGGACCCCAAATTGAGGTCCAAATCCCAAATTTTAGAAAACCCTATGTTCTACCCCAAAACACCTTATTTCACCCATGAAAACCCTTTGATTTTAAGTGGAAAATAAGTTAAATGATGTTAATGATTGAAGAAATAAGTAAAAATCAACTTACAATTGATTTGGAAGAAGGTTAGCTCTTGAAAAAATCGCCCAAAGGAGTTGTGTTTTGAAAATGTGGTGAAAAATATCTAAATTCGACTAAGTATGAAATTACTGGGTCTCTGATGTCGCATTTGCAAAAAGGGGTTTGCAATTGCGAAACCCCGACAAGTTTGGGAATTGCAAATACTTGTTCGTATTTGCGAACTATGGGGGAAGCTGGGAGGTTTGCATTTCTGAACCATAAGGTCGCATTTGCGAAACCTCACCTACGTATTTGCGAGGGCACAGACCGCATTTGCGAACTCTGCCAGGAACTAAGGGCTTCATATTTGCGATCCCAAAGTCGCATTTTCCATAACTGCAGGTATGGGAGATTCTCGCATTTGTGAGCTGACCCTTCCAATTGCGAGCTCGCATTTGCGAGCTCGCATTTGCTATGGCTTCAATTTTCCAAGTTCAAGAATGCACTCTGACACATATCCAAAACTCACCCGAGTTCTCAGGGCTCCAAACCAAATATGCACACAACCTCAAAAATATCCTACGAACTTATCCGTGCAATCAAATCACCAAAATAACATCATATACATCAAATCAAGCCTCAAAACTCATAATTTCTTCCAAATTTTTATATAACATCAATTTCCCATTCTGAGTCTGAAACACATCAAACGCGTCCGTTTTCAACCAAGCTATACAGAGAGTGCTTAAATCATATATAAGACTTGTACCGGGTGCCGAAACAAAAATACGTACCCAATACCATAGTCTTCTACTCAAATTTCCTTTCTAATTTCCTTAGTTATTTCCAGAAAACAATTTCACACAAAACTTTATTTCTCGGATTTGGGACCTCGAAATTCGATTCTGGGCATACGCCCAAGTCCCATATTTTCGTACGGACCCTCTGGGACCGTCAAATCATGGGTCCGGGTGTATTTACCCAAAATGTTTACCAAAGTCAAATTTATTCAGTTTAATATAAAAATTTAGCCTTTTTCTCACAAAATCCATATCTAAGCTTTCCGGCACGCGCCTGGACTGTGCATGCAAATCGAGGCAACCCAGATGATGTTTTCAAGTCCTCGAAAGTATGGAATAGGTAAGAAAAAAAGTGATGACCCCTTTGGGTCGTCACATCCTCCACCACTAAAACAACCATTCTTCCTCGAACGGGCAAAAGAAAGGAGTACCTGAGTCGGGAAAAAGATGAGGATAACGGCTCCGCATGTCAGATTCGGACTCCCAGCTTGATGCTTCTAGAGGCTGACCTCTCCATTGGACACGAACAGAAAGAAATCTCTTGGACCTTGACTAATGAACCTGCCAGTCTAGGATATCTACTGGCTCTTCCTCATAGGACAAGTCCTTTTCCAATTGGACAATGCTGAAATGTAACACGTGGGTTGGATCGCCATGATACCTCTGAAGCACGG
The DNA here is from genome assembly GCA_034376525.1 of Nicotiana benthamiana. Taxonomy (NCBI): domain Eukaryota; kingdom Viridiplantae; phylum Streptophyta; class Magnoliopsida; order Solanales; family Solanaceae; genus Nicotiana; species Nicotiana benthamiana. The sequence goes on along the minus strand of CM067341.1, from coordinate 17,159,239 downwards.
ATACATGGAAAACTGGATGCACGGCTGATAAGCTAGGGTTCAATACGAGTCTATAAGCCACCTCTCCTACTCGATCAAGAATCTCAAACGGCCCAATGTACCTAGGGCTAAGCTTGCCCTTCTTCCCAAATCTCACCACGCCCTTCATAGGCGACACTCGGCGCAATACCCGCTCACCAACCATAAATGCTACATCTCGAACCATGCGATCTGCATAACTTTTCTGCCTAGAGTGATATGAATGAAGCCTATCCCTGATGATCTTGACCTTGTCCAAGACCTCCTGAACCAAATTCGTACCCAACAACTGAGCCTCCCCCGGCTCAAACCATCCAACCGGAAATCAACGCCGTCTACCATATCAAGCCTCATAAGGAGCCATTTGGATGCTCGACTGGTAACTGTTGTTGTAGGAAAACTCTGCTAATGGCATGAACTGATCCCAAGAACCTTCAAACTCAATCACACACGCATGGAGCATATCATCAAGAATCTGAATAGGGCGCTCGGACTTTCCGTCCATATAGGGGTGAAATGTTGTGCTCAACTCCACCCGAGTACCTAACTCCTGCTGCAAGGCTCTCCAGAACCTCGACATAAACTGAGTACCTCTATCTGAAATAATGGAAACTGGAATACCAAGCAGACAGACGATCACCCGGATATAAATCTCTGCTAACCGCTTCGAAGAATAAGTTGTACTCGATCCACAATAACCCAGATAGCATCAAACATCTTCAAGTTCTGTGGGAACCTAGATACAAAGTCTATGGTGATGCGCTCCCACTTCCACTCCAGAATCTCTATCTGCTGAAACAACCCACCAGGTCTCTAGTGTTCATACTTCACCCGTTGATAATTGAGGCATCTAGCTACATATCCGACTATATCCTTCTTCATCCACATACACCAATAGTGCTCCCTCAAGTCTTGATACATCTTAGCAGCACCCAGATAGATGGAATACCGCGAACTATGGGCCTCTGCTAAAATAACTTTGGTAGCCCATCAACATTGGGCATAAAAACAAAGCCCTGCATCCTCAATACCCTGTAATCTCCAATGGTCACATCTCCGGCATCACCATGCTGAACCTTGTCCTTAAGGACAAGTAAATGAGAGTCATCATATGGCCGCTCCCTAATACGATCAAATAAGAAACACCGGGAAACCACACAAGCTAGAATCCGACTGGGCTCTGAAAGATCCAACCTCAAAAATGGCTGGCTAAGGCCTGAACATCCATCGCCATGGGCCTCTCTGAAACTGGTAAGCATGCAAAACTCCCCAAACTCTCTGCCCAGCGACTCAAGGCGTCGGCCACCATATTAGCCTTGCCCGAGTGACAGAGAATAGTAATATGGTAATGTTTAAGCAACTCTAACCACCTCCTCTGGTGCAAATTTAGATCCTTTTGATTTAACAAGTGCTGCAAACTCTGATGGTCAGTATAGATCTCACAAGGCACACCGTACAAGTAATGACGTAGATCTTCAACGCATGAACCATAGCAGCTAACTCAAGGTCGTGGTCAGGATAGTTCTTCTTATGTATCTTCAACTGTCGGGACGCATAGGCAATCACTCTACCATCCTGCATCAACACCGCTCCAAGAACAACTCTCGAGGCATCACAATAGAGAGCATAAGACCCCAAACTAGTAGGCAATATCAAAATTTGGGCTGTAGTCAAAGCTGTCTTGAGCTTCTGAAAGCTCACCTCACACTCCTCTGTCCACTGAAATGGGGAATCTTTTTGGGCCAATCTAGTCATAGGGGCCGCAATCGATGAAAACCCCTCCACAAAACGGCGGTAGTAGCCCGCCAAACCAAGGAAACTGCGAATCTATGAAGCTGAGGATGGCTCGGCCAACTCTGCACAGCCTATATCTTCCTCGGATCTACCCCAATACCATCGCTCAAAATCACGTTGCCTAAGAATGCAACCAAACTCAACCAAAACTCACATTTTGAAAACTTTGCATATAGCTTTTTCTCTCTCAGGATCTGAAGCACGGTCCTCAAGTGCTACTCATGATCTTCCCGACTCTGGGAATACACCAGAATATGATCAATAAAAACAATGACGAACGAGTCGAGATATGGCTTGAACACACTATCCATCGAATGTATATATGTTGATGGGGCATTGGTCAACCCAAATGATACAACGAGGAACTCATAATGACCATATCGAGTCCTTAAGGCAGTCTACAAGATATATGGCTCCCGAATCTTCAACTGTTCGCAACCTGAGCGCAAATCAATCTTAGAAAACATATGTGCGCCCTGAAGCTGATCAAACATATCATCAATACGAGGCAAAGGATAACGGTTCTTCACTATAACTTTGTTCAACTAGCAATAATCAATACACATACGCATAGAACCATCCTTGTTCTTTACAAACAAAATAGGAGCACCCCACGGTGAAACACTAAGTCGAATAAAACCCTTATCAAGTAATTCTTGCAACTGATCCTTCAATTCCTTCAACTCAGAAGGAGCCATATGATACGGAGGAATGGAAATGGGCCCAGTGCCCGGGAACATGTCAATGCCAAAATCAATGTCTCTATCGGGCGACATGTCCGAAAGATCAACTGGAAACACATATGGATAATCCCGTACCACTGAAGCTGAATCAACAAAAGGGGTATCAGCACTAAAATCTCTCACATAAGCTAAATACGCGGGACACACCTTCTCAACTATATGTTGAGCCTTAAGAAAAGAGATAACTCTATTGGGAGTGTGATATCACTCTATTCAACACGCGGAATACCTGGCATAGCCAGCGTCAAGGTCTTGACGTGATAATCAAGAATAGCAAAATGGAATGACAACCAATCCATGCCCAAAATAATGTCAAAATAAACCATGCCGAGTAACAATAAATCCGCTATGGTCTCAAAACAACGAATAGTAACAAAACAGGACCGATAATCGCAGTCAACAACTTGTCACAATCCCTGTTCGCCCTCTATGAACATGTCGTGATGGCACCTAGTCCCTATAACTAAGTAAGCCTAATAATACGGAAAAAACAACATAACTTGCAGAATAATTTATTAAAATTGAACAACTAAAAGAAACTGTATATATTGGTCGTTCAGCATATACAACTCAAAATGTGGAAGTCTACAATGTCATCCCAAAACCTAGAAACTCATGGGAACACAAGCTAACTAAAAGTAATACATGGCTCTAACTCCAGAATATCTAAAGCAAAAGTATGGAAGAAGGTTAAATACTACAGATAGAGTAAATAAGGAAACTCCTTGGTCTGCGGACACTGCAGAGGTACCTCAAAGTCTTCGTATCTCTCTTGGCCTCAAGGATAGTGCGCCTGAGATGAAGTACCTAGGTCTGCACATGGAAAACATGCACAGAAGATGCATGAGTACACCACAGCAGTACTCAGTAAATGCCAAGCCTAACCTCGGTTGGGTAGTGATGAGGAAGGTCAGGGCCCTACTGAGATAAAATATAATAATAAGGCTAAAAACAGTATGAAACAAGAAGAAATAATGGAATACAATTGTGAAGTAAGTCAGGTTACACAAAAAACAATTAACACCCAGAGGATAAGATAACACAAAATAAAACAGCTCGATATCAGCACCAATAATGAGGATCTCCCAAGATATCATCCTGCAGTCCTTTTCATTAATCTATCCAAGGAGCTCCCAGGATACCATTCCGTAGTCCATTATATAAGTATATCTGAAGGTCTCCCGGGATACCGTCCCGTAGTCCAACCATCAATGTGCAGGGGGGGATCTACCGGAAATCTAACTCGTATTCCCAAAGTAAATGTGCAGGGGGATCTACCAGGAATCTAACTAGTAGTCCCAAAGTAAAAAAACAAGGGGGAAGCTACCAAAACCCCACATCCGTAGTCCCAATGTAAATGCGTATCCACAACAAGAAGATAATCAGAAACGGAATACGAAGGTACAAACAACATGTAGTGCTATCCTATAATGTTTCAGGTAGTACGGTTAATGCAACTTAAGCCAATAGGCTATTTAAATCAGACACACATGCTTTTTCTAATCTAACACAAGTTAAAATTTGCAAGTAGGAATAAGCAAATTCGAAGGAACTCCGTCTTAATGTTTAAAGTAAAAACCGGGTTTTTAAAAATTAGATTAAGTACGCGCTCATCACCTCATGTACAAGGCATTCAATTGCCATGTATCATATCCTAAGGGGAAGGTCCCCCACACAAGGTTAGACAAGCCACTTACCTCAAACCAGCTCCAAATTCAACTTGAAACCACACTTTTTCCACAAGTATCTGACTCCAAATGGCCCAAATCTATTCATTTCAATTATATATCGTAAATAACATCTCAAACAACTGATTCCACTATTTAATTTAAAGCTAAGAGGCAATTTTAGGTAAAATGACCAAAATACCCCTCAGGCCAATGCTATCAAAACCCAAGGTTCAAACAAGAATCCAGTTACCCATTCCCCCATGAACCCAAATATATGATTTGTTTTAAAATAAGACCTCAAATTGAGGTTCGGATCCTCAATTTTAGAAAACCTTAGGTTCTACCCCAAAATACCCAATTCCACCCATGACAACCCCTTGATTTTAAGTTGAAAACATGTTAAATGATGTTAATGATTGAAAGACATGAGTAAAAATCAACTTATAATTGATTTTGAAGAAGGTTTGCTCTTGAAAAATCACCCAAAGGAGTTGTGTTTTGAAAATAGGGTGAAAATGTCTAAAATTTGACTAAGTATGAAATTGTTGGGTCTTTGATGTTGCATTTGTGAACTGGGGTTCACATTGTGAACTCCGACCAAGTTTGTGAATTGCGTATACTTGTTCGCATTCGCGAACTATAAGGGAAGCTAGGAGGATTGCATTTGCAAACCATAAGATTGCATTTGTGAAACCTCACCTACGCATTTGCGAGGGTATAGTTTGCATTTGCGAACTCTGGCAGAATTAAGCGCTTCGCATTTGCGAGCCCAGCGTCATATTTGTGATAACAGTAGGTCTAGGTTATTCTTGCATTTGCGAGCTGGCCCTTCGTAATTGCAAGCTTGCATTTGGGGGCCAGGCTATGCAATTGTGAAGCCTGCAGATCTGTTATAGCTACAATTTTCCAAGTTCGAGAATGCACTCCGAGACCTATCCAAAACTCACCCGAACCCTCGGGGCTCCAAACCAAATATGCACACAACCTCAAAAGCATCCTACGGACTTATCCGTGCGATCAAATTGCAAAAATAACATCATATACATCAAATCAAACATCAAAACTCATAATTTCTTCCAAATTTTTATAGAACATCAAATTCCCATTTTAATTCCGAAATATGTCAAACGACGTCCGTTATTACCAAACTTTACAGAAAGTGCTTAAATCATATATATAAGACTTGTACCGGGCACCGGAACCAAAATACTGACTTGATACCATATTCTTCTAATTAAATTCCTTTCTAATTTCCTTAGTTATTTCCAGAAAATAATTTCACACAAAAATTCATTTCTCGGACATGGCACCTTGAAATTTGATTCAAGGCAAATGCCCAAGTCCAGTATTTTCGTACGGAACCTCCGAGACTGTCAAATCACGAGTCCGGGGTCCGTTTACCCAAAATATTATCCACAGTCAAATTTATTCAATTTATTATCAAAATTTAGCATTTTTCTCAAAGAATCCATATCTCAGCCTTCTAGCTACACGCTCGGACTGCGCACGTAAATTGAGGCAACCCCAAATAAGGATTTTAAGGCCTCGAACGTACACAATTATAAGAAAACAAGTGATGACCCCTTTGGGTCATCACAAGGCGCCTGACTGCCAAAGACTTGAATTGCATTCCCTTGTTCTCCAGGTTGGCGCCTGATTACCAAAAATTGAGTTGTATTCCCTTGTTCTCCAAGTGGGCACCTAATTGCCAAAACTCGGATTATATTCCCTTGTTCTCTAGGAGGGCGCCTGATCACCAAAAACTTGAACTATATTCCCTTGTTCTCCAGGTGGGCGCCTGATTCCCACAACTGAATTGTATTCCCTTGTTCTCCAGGTGGGCGCCTGATTACCACAACTGAATTGTATTCCCTTGTTCTCCAGGTGGGCGCCTGATTACCAAAAACTCGTATTATATTTTCTTTTTCTCTAGGTAGGCGCCTGATTGCCAAAACTTAAACTATTTTCCCTTATTCTCCATGTGGGTGCCTGATTGCCAAAACCTGAACTATATTCCATGAAATTGCTGCCTTTAAACTTGATTACAACAAAACAAGCAAAACCAAAGAGATTTTCCTGCCCAGTTTTGTGATGAGCTTATTTGTAAGTGTTAATTAAATCATATTACCAAATATCTCTAGAGATTTAAAAGTTATATCCCATTATCCAGAGGGTCCTGACAACTCCTAGTAAAATGACAGTTTTAATAGATTAATTATGCTTTCTAAAGGTGTGACTCTCACTAAATATAGATATCTAAGAAAGTATTAATGTTTCATCCCATTATCCAGGAGGGTCCTGACAACTCCAAGCGTATGACCATTTTAAAACTAGGCTATATCTTCTTTCACTACATCTTGTTATCTAAGCCGACCTTAAAACTACGTCCCATCATCTAGGAGGGTCCTAAAAAATCACAATCAAATCCTATCATGCTTCCCTATGACATAACTTACACTAAATCTTTTTTCTTAGTGAAAATTTTAAAACTAAGTCCCACTATTCAGGAAGGTCCCGACAATTCTTAATTAAAGCCAATTTTAAATCTAAGTTATATCTGTTGGGGACCAGCAATTAAAGCCGCGTCCCATTATCCAAGAGAGTCCTAACGGCTCCTATGTGAATCCTATCTCTAGGACAAAACTAAAATCGCTTTGTATTCATTGGGGCATATTTAATTCCAGATTATGCTACCCGTGATTGTTTGAATTTTAAACTGAGTCCCATTTTTCAGGAGGGTCTTGACAACTCCTAGCTTAATCCTATTTCAACATGCAAACTCTTAAATCCATTTATGCTCGTTTGCTATTCCCAATTATTTAGAATTTTAGCTAAGTCCTATTTTCCAGGAGGGTCCTGAATTTCACAGTCATACCTGCTAGGTGCTTGCTTTTCCTACGGAGTACTTCCCCGAGACATCGGGAATTTCCTGCCCCTGTTTCAGTCAAAGAAAATCTTGTCAGTTTGAAATGTGATGGTTAGCTTGCGGCATTCTTTCTGAAAAATAGCCTGCCCGTCCTCATACTCCGTTGTGGCCAACTTTCCGGAACTACCTATGAGCCGCCTGATTTGTTGGCTCACCCCTGAACCTTATGGCCTTAGATGAACCGAGCGCCTTGTACCCCAATATTGTGTTACACTCCTGACCTTCTTGGCAAAATCTTTGTATCTTTTCTGAGATTACTGAATCATTTCACTGAAGAATCTTTTTGTGATTCTTCATATCCCATTTTAACTTCCGCTACCTTTGTTATGTTCTAGGCGCAACGTACTTTGCCATTTGGGAGCTAGTAGTATGCTTTGAAATTTCTCTCCTGCTTGCTTAAACAAAATTAACATTGAAAACACCTTAGAGGAGTGGAGACCCGAAAGAAAATGAAATGCAATGACTCTGCATTTTTTTAGAATAAAAGAATTCAGAATTAGGTGAGTACTAAAGCGGAAAAAATAGACTTATCTGTGGGGAACAATTGGTTCTGATGATTATGACAAGCACTTCGGCTTAGTCGGCCAAGTCTGTCCAAACGATTGGCTTTCAGTTGCCATGTTTTGTTGTTGTGACCTCCCTTTACCCTATTTCTTTAACCAAACCCTGACCTTGCTCATCCTACGGTGTTCTTAGCAGATTTTCACCAACAGACCTCTTTTAATTGTTCATTTCTTGACTGGTCTTTGCCTTAAGGTGCCCGTGAGGGTTTTTACCAATAAGACTCTTTCAGTTTTTCATTTTTCTCAGCTCCAGTTGCCTTACGGTGCCCGTGAGGGTTTTCACCGATAAGACTCTCTCATTTTGATTTTCTCTCAACTCTCATCACCTTATGGTGCCCGTGAGGGTTTTCAGTGATAAGACTCTCTCATTTTGATTTTCTCTCAACTCTCGTCGCCTTACGGTGCCCGTGAGGGTTATCCCCAATAAGACTTTCTCATTTTCATTTTTTCTTGCTCAAAGTAGAGTGTTGCCCTGGGCATGAATCACTCTTCTTGTTTGACTTGGCATTTCTCAAAGACTGATCAAAATGTCTTTCTTTGGACCGTAATGCAAGCTTTTGGATAAGGTTAGAAAGAAATGGTGTTAAGGCTCAAATAATCCAAATGGGTTCAAAATTAAAACATTAGGAATCAGATTTCTTACCATAAGCACAACTTTTGTCCTCGTTTCTTGCTTGGGGACCTTTGGATTCTTATTTGATGGAACCAAACCGTGAGGCTGCCTACGTATCCATTAAACGAATCAGGTCGAACGTAGTTCATGTCATAAAGAATTGCTTTGTTTTGGAATTTTCTCTTTTCTCTTTCTTCGTTTCCTTACACTTTCTTTTGTTTCTTCCCTTTTCTTTGTTGTTCATTTTTTTCTTTTTTCTTTTCTTTTCTTTATTCTTTATTTTTTTCTTTCTTCTTTTTTTTCATTATTTCCTTTTTTCCTTTACTCATTTCCCATGCTTGCATTTTTGATTTTGTTATCCTAGAGTGGGATATGAAAGAAAATAATTAAAGCTCAAAAAGGTTAACAAAGGATAAAGCGTTTAGATATCAGAATAAAATGACTTCGTCATTCCAATCTCCAATCATGCCAAGTACAAACAAATATGATTTAATCAAAGAAAATCATACATAGTATCTCTTGACTGCATCAGAATTGATTTACATTTCTACGCACTTGCCTTCCACATATGTTAGACAAAATGCCCTGTTGGACAACACTCTTTACACGATGAATGACCCTTGCCAATTTAGGGTGAACTTACCCTTTGCCTCTGCCTGGTGAGGGAGGATGCACTTTAATACCAATTTCCTACTTCAAACCTTCTTATGCACACCTTCTTGTTATATGCTCTAGCCATTCTCTGTTGATATAAATGGTCGTGACATACTGCTGCTAATCTTATCTCATCAATCAAACTCAATTGCTCCAGGTTGGTTTTGACCCACTCGTCATCGTGAAATTCTACCTCGGCGACGATCTGAAGGGATGGGATTTCAATTTCTGCTGGTATTACCGCTTCTATGACATATACCAACAAATAAGGGGTTGCCCCTACTGAGGTACGGACAGTAGCGTGATAGCCTAATAATGCGAAGGGTAGCTTCTCATTCCATTGCCTGGACCCTTCCACCAATTTTTGAAGTATCTTCTTTATGTTCTTGTTGGTTACCTCAACTGCTCTGTTTGCCATGTAGCGATATGGGGTGGAATTGCGATATGTAATCTTAAAATGCTGACATACATCTTTCATCAAGTACTATTGATATTTGCTCCATTATCAGTGATGATTATCTTCGGTATTCCGAATCGGTAGATGATATTTGAATGCACAAAGTCGACTATGGCTTTATTGGTCACAAACTTGAAAGTTTTAGCTTTGATCCACTTGTTGAAATAATCAATATCATCTAGGATAAACCTGTGCCCATTGGATGTTGCTGGCTCGATGGGCCAGATGACATACATGCCCCAAGCAATGAACGTCCATAGTGCGGACATTATATGTAATTCCGATAGTGAGGAGTGAATCAAATCTCCATGCACCTGACATCAATGACATTTGTGCATGAAACTGATACAATCTCGCTCCATGGTGAGCCAATAATAAACTTCTCGGAGAATCTTCTTTGCCAAAACATATCCACTCATGTGCGGTCCAAAGACACCGAAGTGTACATCGGTCATGACGGTCGTGGCCTGCCTAGAATCTATTTATCTTAACAACCCAAGATCTGGCGTTCATTTGAATAATACCCTCCAATGAAGAAAAATCTGCTTGTTAAGCGATGAATTGTTCTCTTTTGATCACTTATGGCTTGTACCGGGTACACACTCATCCTGATATATTCTTTGATGTCGTGAAACCAAGGCTCACCATCAAACTCCTCTTCCACCATGTTGTAGTAAGCATGTTGATCATGGACTTGGATATGCAGCGGGTCAACATAAGCCTTATCTGGATGATGTAACATTGACGCCAAAGTAGCCAAGGCATCAGTAACCTCATTGTGGATTCTTCGAATATGCCTAAACTCAACTTACTGGAATCATCGGCAAAGGTCATGCAAACATTACCGATATGGTATAACATTCAAATCTCGTGTTTCCCATTCCCCTTGGATCTGGTGTACCAGAAGGTCCGAGTCCCCTAAGACCAAGACTTGCTCGACACCCATGTCTGCAGCTAACCTTAGACCCAAAATTCATGCCTCATATTCTGCCATATTGTTAGTGCAATAGAAGCGGAGTTGAGTTGGAATGGGGTAGTGGTGTCCCATTTCCTAAATAAGTACTGCCCCTATCCTGACGCCTTTCATGTTGGCGGCCCCATCAAAGCTGGTTTCTTGCCCTGTTCTGCTTCATCAATATACATCACTTCTTCATCTGGGAAGTATGTCTTTAAAGGTTCATATTCTTCGTCCATCAGATTCTCGGCCAGATGATCGGCCAATGCTTGCGCTTTCATTGCAGTCCTAGTCACATAGACAATGTCGAACTCGGTGAGCAGGATTTGCCGCTTTGCAAGCCTCCCAATAGTCACAGGATTCTGGAAAATGTACTTCAGTGGGTCCAGGCGTGATATGAAGTAAGTAGTATACGACAACAAGTAGTGTTTCAACTTCTATGCTACCCAAGTTAAGGCATTATACGTCCTTTCAAGATGAGTATGCTTAACCTCATAAGCTGTGAACTTCTTGCTAAGGTAATATATCGCCTGCTCCTTCCTTCCGGTGATATCGTGCTGACCCAAAACACATCCGAATGTGTTATCCAAGACTGTCAGATACAGGTTCAAAGGCCTCCCTGGTATACCGATGGGTTCGACAAGTATCCTTTTATTTAATCAAAAGCCTCCTAGCATTCCTCCGTCCACTTGACCGCAACATCCTTTTTCAACAGCTTAAATATAGGCTCACAAGTTGTCGAGAGTTGAGTAATAAATCTACTGATGTAACTCAATCTCCCCAACAGAATCATCACCTTAGTATTGTTCTTCGAAGGAGGAAATTCTTGTATGGATTTGATCTTTGATGGATCTAGCTCAATGCCTCGGCGGCTAGCTATGAATCCTAGCAACTTCCCTAATGGTACACCAAATGCGCATTTTGCATGATTGAGCTTGAGGTTGTACCTACAGAGCCTCTAGATGAATTTTCTAAGCTCTTTAACATAGTCGGACTGTTTCCTGGATATCACAATCACATCATCCACGTAGACCTCAATCTCCCTATGTATCATATGGTGGAATATGGTTTTCATTTCCCATATAGGTTGCCCCAGCATTCTTTAGACCGAAGGGTATGACCCTGTAGCAATATGTAACCAACGGAGTGATGAATTTTGTCTTCTCCGCATCCTCATCATCCATCAAAATCTGGTGATAGCCTGCGTAACAATCTACTAAGGAACCAATCTCATGTTTTGCACAATTGTCAATCAATATGTGGATGTTCGATAGTGGGAAGTTGTTTTTTGGACCCACTTTTTAGAGGTCACAAAAATCGACACACACCCTAGTTTTACCATCGTTCTTTGGCACATGCACGACATTGGCTAACTAGGTGGAATATCGTGTGACTCGGATGACCTTTTCCTCAAACTGATTGGTAACTTCCTCTTTGATCTTTACGCTCATGTTAGTTTAAACTTCCTCAAATTTTGTTTGATAGACGGGCAGGCCGGGCCAGTGGGCAATTTGTGAACCACCAAGTCAGTGCTCAACCCTGCATGTCATCACAAGACCATGCAAAAACATCTTTTTATTCAAGCAACACTTCGATTATTTCTTCCCTAAGCTGAGGCTCAAGATGGACACTTATTTTAGTTTCTCTGATATTATTTGGGTCCCCTAGATTGACTGCTTCTGTGTCGCTCAGGTTTGGCTTGGGTTTTTCCTCAAAGTGACTTAACTCTTTACTAATTTCTTCAAATTCCCTTTCCTCATCATATTCTGGTTCATCCTCATATTTTATCTCATGAATTATCACTTTTGAATTAGACCAGCTTTCAAGACTGGGCCGAGGATTCCTTATGCATCACATATCATTGGAGCCAGCATAAAAATAACTGTACAAAAAGGAAAAGACAAGCAAAGAAAAATAAAAACTATCAGCATTGACGAAAAGGAAATTGCATTTCATTGAAATTTGAAAGATAATGAGTTTACACCACCAAACGAGCGGAACATAGACTCTGAATTACAACCCTGGAATAACCTATAGAAATTGAAAGATAAATCAAAGCAGAATACCACAACTCCTTCCATGTCGGGAGAGGAGTAGCTTCCCAATTGTTGACTTTTGCAAAGGGCCTGACAAATTGCACATCTGCCTTTCTAGCGCCTTCTCCTGCTTCCACCACATTCACATCGTCAAACAACCTTTCGAACCTTTCACGCAATTCTTTGTCTGGACCTACCACAAGACTGGGACTTATCGTTGTCGCTCACTTCTTGGTGCCAGGCTTCACAAATGATTTGAAGAGACGCGGCACGGGCTTGGGGAGGACCCATGCTTTCTGCTTCATTCTTCTGGCCCTCTTTATGTCTGCAATTGTGGGCTTGAACCCCAAACCAAAAGTTTTTATGTTTTTGGGGAGAGATAACGGTTGTACGATACCCTAATGTGACTCCCATAAACCCTTTCCTAGAACAAACTCGTTCTTCAAAATTTCAACAGCCACCATGAATGATGCAGCAGCTCACGTTGGCATTGGAACACTCTCCCCCTCTAGAACTTTTCTCACTGATACCGTATCATGAACCTGATACACCCAAGGCCTTTTATCATCATCTGCCTCGATGAGTGGCACAATAGCATCACTGTAATCATACAGATGCTCTTCAGTGTGCACAACTATTTCTTTCCAGTCCCATTCAAATTTCACCATTTGATGCAAAGTAGATGGGACTGCATCAGCAGCATGGGTCCAGGGTCTCCCCAACAACAGGTTGTAGTAAACAGCCACATCTAACACTTGGAATTCCATGGTAAAATCAACCGGTCCGATTGTCAGTTCGAGCACTATGTCACCGACCGAATCTTTTCCCCCGCAATCAAACCCTCACACACAAATGTTGTTCTTGTGGATTCTTGTACCATCCACCTTCAACTTGCTCAATATAGAAAGAGGGAGAATATTTTTGCTTGAACCCTTATCAACCAACACTCGAGTAACTACAGAATCTTAGCACTTTACCATGAGATAGAGTGCTCTATTATGCTCGGTGCCTTCTACGAGCAATTCACCATCGAAAAAAGTGACTCTGTTTGCCTTAATAATCTTGTTGGCTAATTACTCCAGGTGATTGGCCATGATTTTATCAAGAACGTGTGCCTCATTCAGGAGCTTCATCAACGACCGACGGTGCTCGTCCGAATGAATCAACAATGATAACAGCGAGATTTGAGCGTAAATCTTCCTCAATTGTTCCACAATAGAATAATCCTGCATTATCACCTTCTTCAATAACTCTTCAGCTTCCTCTTCACTCACAGTTTTCTTCACCAGCATTGAGTTATCCTTGGTTGGTTTGGGTTTTCTCAATTCCTCGGGGGCAAAGCACCTCCCCGATCGGGTCAATTCGTGGGTCTCAAAATCTTCTATAACCTCTTTCCCTTTGTAAGTCACTGTTACTCGGTCCTAATTCGAAGGGACAGCCTTGCTACTAATCATTGGTAGCTAAGTTACAGGTTTGATAACGACAGGCTCTGTGCGAGGGCCTTCCACGACAACCACGGGCTTGCTTGCCACCCCTGGTACAACCACTTTTACGTTTTCTTGTCTCTCCATCCCGTCTCTCGGGTATTCCTTCTTAACTACAACAAAAGGCTCACTACTTGCTCCACTCAACTTATGTGTCGACACCCCTCTTGTTAAATTCTCAACCGTCTTCCGCTCACTGCCTCGGATCATCATGACAATTTGTGAAGGCTTTTTGGGCTCTCCCTCTTTGTGCACTATCTCAATCATATTTCTCTCTTGATGAGTAGTCAGTGGGTTTTGATTAATATTTGGTGCTTTCGGAGCTTGCACATCAATGCGATGTGAATCAATGAGTTCTTGAATAGCACTCTTCAGAGTCCAACATTTGTCTGTTTCACGCCCCAGGGCACCAGAACAATACCCACAACTAACAGAATAGTCCAGATTTCTTGGAGGAGGATTTTGCAATTTTTCTTCAATCGGCCTCAATATATCTAACTATCTCAACATGTGGAATAAGCTGGTATATGATTCTCCCAATGGAGTGAAAGTTTTCTTCTTCTGCATTCTCTCATTTTTTAAAGCTTGGTCGGCCCGGAAAACTGTTCTCGGGGGGTGTTGGTAGGCTCTTGGAGGTGGATAGTTATATTTTGAAGCTGGGTAATTATTTTGTGGGGTTGGAACACGCCATTGTGCATGGGCAGGAGGTTGAGTATATGTTTGTGCATGATGGACGAAAAAACGGGGGTCAGGAGGTGGGTAGTAGTATTGTGGTGGGCTATATGGAGTGTGTGGATAGGTTTGATGATGAGGTCGAGCTGGTTGTGATGGGATGGACCCCATGGCCCGAACCAAGTCCCTGAGTCAATTTTTGCTACCTCCTTCTTCTTCTTTCCGATTGCTCCCCCGGTCGCGCTTTAGATAGCCTGGGTGGTTGCTTTGATTGTAGAATAACTCATAATCTTATTAGATTTGAGTCTTTCCTCTACCATGCTCCCCACTTTTACTACCTCATTAAAGGATTTACCCACTGCCGCTACCAGGTGACCAAAATATGTAGGCTCCAAAGCATACAAGAAGTAATCTACCATTTTGCTTTCATTCATTGGTGGGTCGACCCTTGACATACTCTCTGTAGCTCTCATTGTGCTTCTTTTCCAGTTTCGTCAAAGACAAAGGATCCTGAATAGTTTCAAGATTATATTGAAAATAACAGGGGAATGCTTGGGCTAGATCGTCCCATGTGTACCGCCAAGCATGATCCTGTCGGCTGTACCATTCAAACGTTGAACCACTTAAACTTTGACTAAAGTATGCCATCAGTAATTCAACCTTCCTACCTGCCCCTCTCATCTAGCTGCAGAAACCCCTTAGGTTTGCCACGCGATCACCATGCCTGTCGTATAGGTAAAACCCGGGCATCTTAAAGCCTGGCGGCAATTGTACATCTAGGAACAAAAAGAGGTCTTTGTATGACACACTCACTTGGCCTCCCTACCCTCGCATATATCTGAATGATTGCTCTAGACTTTTGACTTTCCTAAGCACCTCCTCTTGCTTGGGATTTTGGCTAGTTTTTCAGCCTCTGCAGGGATTTCAAAATGGGGAGCATAGGAGTAGGGTTCGGGGGCTTTGAAAGTGCGTTCTGGTGGGTAATACTGGTTATCATGAGCTTGGAATAAAGGTTCACTAGATGATCTGTGGAGTGAGGCGGGAGGAGGTGCCCAAAAGATGGGAGCAACTGGTGGAGGGGGTGGGGAACAGCTTTGGGTAGTGGAGCTAGGGGTGTCTGGGAAGTTGTACCCTGGTATTGTTGGCAGATAGGGAAGGGTGGGGGTGGATCAGTAGCAAGTTGGTCATGTGACTGGGCTAATGGTAAGATGAAGGTCGGGTTGGCTGGATAAGCTGGTGGTAATTGCCGTCTTACCCATTCTTGATACATTTCAGCCATCTGCTAGTTCAACTTATACATCTCTTATTTCATTGCATTGACATCCAACTCTTCCACCTCTTTTGAGGGATCAATGATACTTGCATCAGGTTCTTGGTTGGCTATAGTCAGCTTATTTTTGGACCGAGTGTTATAAGGGTGGGTTGCCAGAATGACGCAAAGCTAACCACCTGTCTGAATTGGATAGACAACAACAAAACTTGTTAGCAGTTACGCTTTAACATATATGTAGCCATATTATTGAGGATGAATGCACCTAAGCTGTTACCGGTTTCTATTATGCACATGGATTAGCTATGGTCGAATCTTTGGGAGATTGCCTACGTATCATGATCCCGCATGAATCAGACCGAGTGTAGTTTTGGTAGATAAGTACAGAAAATATTTTGGAAGTTTTTAATATTCATAAAGTAAAACACTTAATACAACTACTAACAGACCATAAGAAAAGAAATCAATAGATTCCGACCAAACGAAACCAACAGACTCTGACAGAAAGATGAAAACAACTAACTTGACAACCACTACAGACTCAAATAGAAGAAAATACAGACTTCGCAAATGGACTAACATACTTGAGTGAAAATCATGAATACATTAAGGCTCTAATGCTCCTGGGACCTGCGGGACATCATTCGGTCTCGCAGCAGGCTTGCGTGCTAAATCCCCTTTGAGGTGGTGTAGGTCTTCCATCACTTGACGAACGAAGGTCATTGTGGTGGAAAAAAACATGGATCTTGTCATATCTTCATAGTGGCTACACTTTACAGTGATGTAATCAGCGATCATCCGTACCCTCTCTTTTATAGCACCCTTTTCTTGCAACAATCGCCCAATCTGCCGGACCCTAGCCTCCAAAATTTTTTGGGCTACACGATTCAGTTCTTAAAATTGTTGCAAATCTCTCCCCAGCCGTGCTATTGCTGTGTAACAATGCTCTCTTTCAGCCTTGAAGTCTTTTGCTTGCTTAACCATTTTGTTTTCAACCATGATGACCCTTTTCTTTAACCCGGCAACCTCGTTGTCATACCTTTCTTTCAATTGTTCGATCATGCATGCTCGTTCCTCTGCATTTTTGGCCAATTATTTTCAGGCCCTGGATAGGTCACCCTCTGCTTTGTTCAAGTCAAAACCATATTCTCCTACTTTCCGTATTAGATTGTCTATGAGCTTTTCATCATTCACACTTTTGGTAGGATTCTCTGCAGCTATTTTCATTTTCTCAATTTGGGCTCGCAAAGCTTGGTTTTCTTTGGCTATTCTTTTGTTTTCCCCCTCGTCTCTCACGGATTGCAAACCATTCTCGAATTGAAGGTCTTTAACTTGTTTTTCCAATTTCCCTATTGCGGACGCGTTTTCGTTTTCCTTGGCTAACAAATTCCATTGTTCTTATGACGCCTCAGTAAATTCCTAAAGATGTGGTCTTTTGGCCGGTCTTCCAAACTCCACATTCCTTTTATACGAAGCCAGGTACTCTGGTGCAACCTCGCCTTTAGACAAGTCACGTACTCGACTGTTCGTCATCAAGTACTAACACTCGCTCCAGATCTGGCAGACTGCTGCTTCGTGAAACTGACCATTAGGACCAATCTCGACCACGTGGCGTCTAATGTCTTCATCCCTGGGAACCATTTGGCATCTACCTAACTATCTCACCACCTGGTATGGAGCATAATATTGGATTCTCCGGAGACCCATCAAAAGAAAATAAGGCCCGGTAGCTGACATATATATTATTTCACCAATGGGGAGCCACCCGAACGTCCACTCTATTTGACTTGCGCTTATGGTACAGAATGATACCCATTCTGTGACCCCCTCTGGTAATCTGAACCCATTAACTCTGGTATTAAATTCCTTTATGCAGCTCTTTTCCGATGACCCATAACTCATCAATTGAGACCGATGGCATAGGTGTTCAACCATCCATATCTATAACAACAAGTTGCATCCTTCAAAGAAATCTCCTCCAGCTTTATAGGCTGTGAGGGCATGGAAGATTTCAGATAATATCATGGGTGCGAGGGTGCTCTTGTCCTGAGTGATCAGGGTGATGACTACCCCTTCTATCCGTATATCAATATTCTAATTTTCCATGGAAACACCAAGAGGCCCAAGAACAATACCATAAATGCGAAACGCTTGTGTTCTTCCCATTTGAGTCGGTTTCCCTTGCTACATATTTTATTTTCCGGGTCGTTAAACCCCCCTATGTGCCCATTCCTCCTGCATACAAACTGTGGAGTATGAAATCCGGCTGACAGATCTGGGTGCTGAACCCCCTACTTATCATTAGTAAATCTAAGAATTTATGTGCAGCGATGGCCCTAGGAGCAATCAAATACTGGTGTCTCAGAGGAATTTTGGGGCCTTCGATATATCCGGCTATTTCCTCTAGGGTTGGAGTAAATTCAAAGTCTGAGAAAGGCAATATGTTGTGGGCCAGGTCCTAGAATGTATCCAACGCCTTTATTATATCCCTTCTAGGATTAATTTGCAACAACCCGGTGAGTCCTCCCAAGTGCGCATTGACCTTGTTTTGCCCTAATTCACCTAGATCATTCCACCACATGTACAGCTCCTAAGGAATCTTGTTCATCACTGTTATTGGCAAATTTTGCGTGCCCATTCTGCACATTTATTAGGGTGATTAAGAAAAAATCATGATTTATCTGACTTAAAACAAGGTTGATAGATTTTGATTTCAAGAATGTGAGTCCGGCTTTGCAATACGGCCTTTCAGCACTTCCTGGAGAAGATTTTAAGGATGTGCTTGCTACCAACCAAAATTTGAAAAATATTCTAGGGCGGGTATTCTTGTAAAAGCCGCATTCCGGTGCCCTTTTGGGGATACTCGGCTAATTTTGACAAGAATTGCCTTATTTATTTATCACAAACAAAATTCGGTTCTTTTGTGGCTAAAAATGAAATTGGGGCCGATGGGGGTTGCCTATGTATCTTACGCCCTGTGAGAATCAATCCGGCATAATTCGGGCAATTCTGATAAAATTAAAACCAGCTTCTTTTTTCTTTTTGTTTTTCTCTTTTTTTGTTTCGAAAACAAAATCCTTATCTTTGTTCTTTTCAAAATTTCGGCAGAATTTCACTATCGGTATTTGAAATAGGTAATTACCTTCCCCATCCCTTATATTATTATTTTCTTTGTCAAATTCTCCTCTCTCTTAAAGCCGATCGTCATGCAAATCTAGAATAAATGCACAAGTAGCACGCAAGATGCATCAAGATGGTCTATTATTTTGGGTGCACCTGTCCTAGACGGACCCAACCCCTTTGTTGAGTCCCCTAAGTCAAATGCATGATGCAAATAAGTGTTCCTACTAGGGGTCTGGCATGAAGTTAAGTTATTCTAGGTTCAAAACCTGGGTATATGTTCTAGACTTTGTACCCGAGCGGACAACTCGAATCGAGGAAGGGGCTACGTACCTTGAACCAAAAGACCATCCGGCTTAGTAACTTGTTCGAGCCTCTTTCTTATTCCAAGGTATGACACTAACAGAATAGAGAGTCTCGACCAGCAAGCACATCCCTGGAGATGAGAAGAGACGAGTTTTGCAGCAATTTATATACAGTTCAAACAATATCAATGCGGTAAAAGCAATAGATAGCACATTAGGCCCAAACATGTAATAAAATAGATATTAACAAAGCCAAATAAAATAATTATTCTAAGCTCAAATTCTTGAACCCTAAACCAAATATTCTGGGTTCGATCCCAAAAGAGTCGCCAGAGCTGTCACACCTCTTTTTTACCACTACACCCCCGGAAGGGCATAGAATGGGAGTTTTTCCAATTAAAGAACAATTGAAACGGGATTATTTATTAAAAGATCAGAGTCGCCACTTGGGATAACTAATGGTGTCCCAAGTCACTGATTTAAATCCCGATCGAGGAAGGATTGACTCTGTATTACAGTCCGCGAACCATAAATCCAGGTAATGAATTCTGTTAACCCAAGGGAAGATGTTAGGCACCCTCGGATTTTGTGGTTCTAGCACGGTCACTTAAGCTATTATACTTGGCCTATTATCTGATTTTAATACATGTTCAAACCTATGGTGCCATTTTAAAACCTTTAACCACTTTTATTCATTTTTTAAAGAAAATTGCAACGTTGTTAAAACACGTCTTGAACCACGTCACATAAATGCACCCGTAGTTCGCAACACATTTTACCTAACGTTGAAATTTGGATTTGGGTTACATAAATGAGCACCCGAATTTAAGAAAGTAGATTTTTAACTATCGTGCCTAAATCAATTACGCGTTTTCAGATTTGCGAGGGCCATGAAAATTCGCTAAATGGGCACGCCTCAATTTCTAAGGATCAATATGGAATTAATTAAATGAGGTCCATGCAATTGGAGTTTTATTTGGCATGGCGCACCTCAAATAATTTTAACTTAAAGGTTTCTAAACAAATTCATGAGGGCTATACACTATGAGTTATCTAATTATCGCTCAACTTGACTATCAAAGGGTTATTGAACATATAGGAAAATAGAGATCCGGTTAATTTTTAAGAAAAGGCCAAAAGTCAAAAGTAAAAGGAAATTAGGCTAAGCATGAAGCCCAACAGCCTATTGTGGCTAGTAAGGCCAATCAGTTTTTCATTCACATGGACCCATGGTCTAGAGCCCGTAGGATGGCCCACAATGTTAAGAGCTAAAGACTGAATCAGTTCAAATTTGAATATCCATTCACACATATAGTATATTAAATCAAGACGTTAACATGATCCCTATCCTTTTTAAGAAAATCGGGTGCAATAACAAACCACTAAACTTTCCATCTTTGCTTTTAAGAAAAAAAAATCAAGTTTGATTCACAATCTTTCCAGCTCAAAACTCATATAAAAATTAGGCAATACCAAGCTAGCACGTCATTGAAGTGATTCAGATATTTGTCCACAAATTAACTCGAACATGCAACATACAAAACCAAATTCTAACTAAAATTAACAACTGTGCGAAATTCTCAAGCCCAGAGCAAGAGGTCCAGACTCGCATTCAAATCCATGCCAAACATACACTGATGCACTAATTAATGAGATGTTTGTAGAGACAAAATGAGACACGCTCGTTTCGTAATTTCCATTTCCAAGTCAAACGATACAACTTTCATCCTAATCCTAATTTAACATATTCTCATGATGCTTATTCACATGTTAAAACTAAAAAACCACTGAAGCACTTAACTATGTAATGACATTTCCCCTTTTAACATAGATTCTATACTAACCAAATGATAGCTTTAAATAAAATATGCTTCTGTCAGTAATACAAACATATAGACTAATTGTTGAATCTTATGGACACATGCAACTTTCAAACAATGCCAAACATATAACAAGACCTTTCATGCACATTTGACACCCCACAATGAACAACCAAACAAATACTATTACAGTGATCCATACTAAGAACAAACAGAAAGAAGTATAAGAGAATCAAACTAAGCTAAACAGTTTCGCTAGTGTAGAAAAATTGAATAAATAACTGCATTAGTACAAATCTGTATTCAAATGAACCAATATCCATATTCATCCATTTTCATACATTGTAATGTGAGATGAATACCTGAATAATCAGCAAAGAAGACCAAATATTTGCTTGAATTTAAGGGGGAAACAGAAGGAATAAATCAACAGCAACCAAATCCAACCACAGCTTCAAATGCAAACCACTTTCAAACCCAGAACTTGAGATAAAACAGTAAAAAACAACCCCAATCGAGCTGAGATTACAGCAACTTTAAACCAAGCTTTACAAATCCAAATTCAAACTATTTCCATATCAACTGATTCAAACTTGTCTCAGAGACTGAACAGATCAAAGATTACTGAAAAAACAATGGAACCGTGAAAATTGTTTCAACCGTATCAAAAATTTTATCTTTTCTTCTTCTACCCTTCAGTTGCAAGTAACTATGCCTTTATAGGCAAGTTACTAGGGTAGCCTTAAGGACTTGGTTATTTTATTTTAGTTCTTTTTAGCTTTCCCTTTTGCAATTTAATCCCTAATTTTCTAACTTGTTACCCAAGTTAATGCATTCTGCAGCTTCTAGGAAGCTTCTTGGGTGGTTACTTGAGAGATTCTCTTAGTAACTTACCCAATTTACCCCTAAATTGCCCTGTTTTACAGCAATGGGTCAGATTGACCCTGATTTGGAAACCGATAGGCAACCAAGACCAAACTGAATCTAAAGAAAACACCCCAAGCCCAAAACACAATCAAGCTCAAATTCTGAATGAAACAAACAAGAAGCAAAGAGCATTCAAGCATTTAAATTTTCTTTTCTCCCCTTTTTTTATTATTCAATTACTGAACTAAACATAACTACATATTGAAATTGACTAATAAGCAAACTAATTCATTAAAAATTTCCTAAAGCTAATCATATACATACAAAAGACAACTTGAGAATACTAGAAAAGCAAAAAAATCAGAAGAAGAGGGAAGAGACACTCGACAATAAATGAAAGGAAAAATAAAGAAAACCTACAAAAAGAGAAGAGAATTACCCAAAGTGGCTCGAAAACGATTGGATTACTTGAAAAATTGCTTCGATTCCTTGACAAGAATAACCTTAAATTGCATGTTTTCATGTGAAAACACACAATCAAAGGCCATTATATCCTAGAAACTTCAGAAAGCCCATTGTTTTTGGATTTGGAAATAAGGGCTTTTCTTGATTCAAGATTCGGGTAGTTTGAAAGGGATTCGAGGGAAACCAGGTGGGGATTTGGGATGAGGGAGAGAAGGGGGTTCAGGGTTGTGATTGTCGAGTGATTTGGGAAAGGTTTGGGTTTTCAGTCTAGTCTTTGATTGAAGATTCGACGAGTTTCCCAGTGATTCGAGGAAAACCAACGACTGATTCGACGTGAGGGGAGGAAGGGGGTGTTATGGTTTGAATCTGATGTGGATTAGAGGTGGCGCTGCCACTAATAGCGGTGGGAATCTTTGGTTTCCTTAAAGGTTAGTCTCTGTGAAAGAGACGATGAGGGGGTAGGGGGAGGTTCAGACACTTTTATGCCTGAAAACCCCAAGAGCTTATCCATTGGATCATGAAACCTCGACGGTCAGGAATGAGCAAGGGAAAACGGGGTCATTTTGTGATTGGGGGAAATGGACCGCATCGGGGTGCGAGTTTAGGCCGGTTTAGGGGACTTTGGACGGGTATAAGGGAGGGATTTGGTTAGGGTCAACCCAAATTGGGTTTTTAATTAAGAAGACCAATTCTTTTCATTTCCTTTTCTTTTTTCTTTTCAAACTAAACAACTTTTTTTCTTTTTCACATTAAAATAAAAATCTAAATTAACTCTTAAAAACTAAATTAACTTACCCAATTATATTAAACTCTAATTAACAAATAACACAGTTAATTAAAATTAAGCAATGCAAAAATAAATTATTTTTTGTGATTTTTCTATTTTTGTAGAAACCTTAATTACTAATTAATCAAAAATATGTAAAATTCCTAAATGCAAATGTATATATATTTTGTATTAATTAAAATAAAATAAATATGTACAAAATGCAAACAATTACCAGAAAATGCCACGAAAATTCACAAAATTGCAAATAAGAAATTATTTTATTTTTTATACAATGGGAGTAATTCATATAGGGAAAAAATTATGTGCTCACACTCCTATGATATTTTTTAGGATATTCAGGTTCACTTCTCCATCCATTTGGACGAACTATATGAGTAGTTGACTTCTTCGGAGATTCTGGTGGATTGTTGTTGGTTTCATTAGTTCACTCTATTACAACATTAGATTTATTAGTCGACTCTTCAAATTTTCTTGTCTCCTGAATTTCTTGAGCTTCATCTTCATCACCTGCAATAATTCCTTTCTCGTGCGAAGTATTACTTTCATCAAATATAACATGTACTGATTCTTCTACACACATTATCTAAAAGATCCATTGTTCAATGAATAACCTAGGAAAATATCTTCATCACTTCTTGGATCGAATTTTGTAAGATTGTCCTTACCATTATTGTGAATGAAACACTTACTTCCAAACGAATGAAAGTAACTAATGTTAGGTCATTTACCTTTCCACGGTTCATAAGGTGTTTTCTTCAAAATACGCCTTATGATACATCGGTTGAGAATATGATATAATGTACTTACTCCTTCTGCCCAAAAGTGATTTGGCATTGAATGTTCTAGCAGCATAGTTCTTGCCATATCTTGCAGGGTTCTATTTTTCCATTCAATGACTCTATTTTGTTAAAGTGATCTCGGCGCTGAGAAATTTTGAGTATATCATTGATCATTACAGAAGTCTTTAAATGATGTACTTTCAAATTCTCCTCCATGATCACTTTGCATTTTTGTAATCTAATCCCCATTTTCTCTTGAGATGTATTATCCTAAATGTTATGAGTTCTCCTCAAAGTTCATCATATGATAGCTAATTCAGATCCTGTGATTCAAGTGTGACCACTTTGGTCTTCCATGTAATGGGTAGGCTTCTAAGAATCTTTCTAACTTGATCACCACTTGAGTGTGGTTTTCTAAAAGCTTTTAGGTTGCTATTGATTTTGTTGAATCTGCCAAACATCTAGTTCTCCTTTTTTTATCTGAAAGAGTTCATAATCATTAACCAACATGTTGATATTTGTTTCCTTTACTTTTCTGGTTCCTTCGTATGTAACTTCAAGTTTATCCCACATCTCTTTGATTGTATCGCAACGGGAGATTTTAGCATACTCTTTACCACTTATAGCAATGTAGAGCGAATTCCTTGCCATATTGTTGGCTTGTACAACAGCCATTTTCTCATCTGTATAAAATCTATATCTTCTGGACAGCAAGTGGTTGAGCTACAATTGGCAGTGGATAGTTCCCTTTTTTGTAACTCTCCAGACTTTAACATTATAGGCCTTTACGTATATTTCCATATGCACTTTTCAGTGAGAGAAATGTTGTCTGTTAAAGTATGGTGGCCTCACTTGTGAAGTTCCTTCTTGGAAGAGTGCTCCTATAATAACTAACTTTGCCATGATCTTTTCTCACAAGTTTTTAAATAAAAGAAAAATGCAAACCTTGCTCTGATACCAATTGAAAGTACAAGGTTGTGAATTGTTTATTTTTATATATTAATCGCTATCAATTGACCAATTTTCTAAATAGTCTACTAGATGTAATAACTTGATAACAGTAAGGGCTAATTTAAGATGCAAAAATAAAGTGGAGGAAATAAAGTCATCAGAATTTTTATCCTAGTTGAATTCAATTTGAATCCTAGTCATATCCCTTTCGGTTAAAAGGAGTTCTCTTTCAGTGAATGAGTTTCTTGAGTACATAGTGAATGGTGTAATCTGCACTGATATCCTAGTTCCTATGTCACTCATTTCTCTTTGATAAAATGCCTCATTAGTGTTGTTCTCTTTTTCTTTTCTAACTTGTTAAACAACAGATCTAGTAGAGCTACAATGTTTGTTTACAATAAAAAAAAGAGATGGTATTTTGTTTGATCAAAGTATGTTTGTATAAGCCTTAAGGTTGTGTATAAATACTTTGTAGGAGGCTGTTTGCTGAAGAGATTTGACAACCCAAGAAATTTGATCCTTGGACAGAGATTGATTCTTTCCAAGAATAAGGTTATTTGCTATTGCTCTTCCTTGATAAGAGGGCATTGATAGCTTTCCTTCTACAGATCTTGATGAACGAGTTTTACTCCTTGATTGTTGGTCCTTCTGAAATTTGTAGCTTGTCGTTGCTTTTC
The DNA here is from genome assembly GCA_034376525.1 of Nicotiana benthamiana. Taxonomy (NCBI): domain Eukaryota; kingdom Viridiplantae; phylum Streptophyta; class Magnoliopsida; order Solanales; family Solanaceae; genus Nicotiana; species Nicotiana benthamiana. The sequence continues at coordinate 17,133,610 of CM067341.1, read as the reverse complement.
CTCATTGATACCTTTCCTTCTACACGCTTTGATAATGCATGTTGATGGGTTTACAGCACCTTAGCTTTAAGTTTTAACGATCTAACAAACTTACTATCAAAGAACTATATAAGGAACCTAACACACTTGGTACACAACTCAATCAACAGACTCGAGCTAATGTGAGTTTCTATGACTTTCGAAGATGAAGAATCAACATAGGGACCTGATCCCATTGGGTTTCTCTGACAGCAGTTCGGAGTGAACTATGACTCCTTGCACTGTACGTGCAAAATAGTGCAGCATAGTGTAACAACACTCCCCATTAACCAACCAAGTTATTCCATCCAAGTTGTATTTACAAAAAACATTACAACAAAACATTACTTGAAACTTGAGAATTCATTCAAGCACTCCAACCTTCTATCTATCTAGTATTCAATTCTCAAGTGCATCAAGAACAAAGCAGAACGCTACTATGGACCAATTCCTATAGCAAGTCTTTTGTTATGTCCCTAGTTGAGTTGTAACTTTGTAATTGTTCTTCATTGTAATAAATACTTTGCTTATCTAGAAGCTTTAATTAAGAACCCTTTTATATACCATAAACCTTCAGTGTTTGTGTCGTGACTAGAGTTAGTCATGAGTTAAAGTCTTTGTAATAGGGTATTGCAAAGTGGCTTGTAATGGGTGTATTGCAAGTTTGTGAGGCATTAAGAGTTTAATTCCTAGATTTCTTGTAATCTAAAGTTTGCTCATAGTGAACTTCAAATCATAGCAGTGTAGGTCGTGATTTTTTATCCCCTTGAGTAGAGATTTTTCCGCGTACAAGTTCCTTGTTCCATTTACTTACTATTGCATTAGTGTTATCTGTAGAAACCTATATAAGACCTAGTCTCTATATAGTTTGATGGACTTATATATTCTATCAATTGGTATTAGAGTGGACTCTTTCTATCAGGTTAACACCTAGAAAGGATCCTCATGGCTGCTCCACCAAACTTTGAAGATGGTCAGTCTACCTACAGACCATCGACGTTCAATGGGCAATACTATGGGTGGTGGAAGACAAGAATGCATGAATTTATCATAGCAGAAGATTCCTAGTTGTGGGATGTTATTTGTGATGGTCTTTATATCCCAACAAAGAAGGTTAGAGACCCTCTTGCTATGATGGCAAAAACAAAGAAAGAATATAACAATGCATACAGGAAAGTTGTGGAGAAAAAGTTTCATGTCAAATTTTTTGGTGTGTGGCATAGGAGCTGATGAATACAAAAGGATCTCAGCCTGTCAATCCGTCAAGGAGATATGGGAAGCTTTAAAACAGCACACGAGGGAACCACTCAAGTAAACAAATATAAGATTGACATGCCCACACTAAGTATGAGATCTTAAGAATGAAGGATGATGAATCCATTCAAGACATGCACACAAGATTCACTTCCATCGTAAATGAGCTACACTCGCTTGCAAGCATTACTAGGAACAAGATCGTGAGGAAAATTCTATGTGTTTTACCCAGTTCATAGGAGAGTAAAGTGAATGACATTACTGAAGCAAAGGATTTGGAGTCGCTAACCATAGATGAGATAGTTGGAAATCTGAAAACCTACAAAATAAAGAAGAAGAAGGATAGTGAAAGAAGAGAACCAAAGAAGATAAAGAACTTAGTACTCAAGTCTGAAATCAACGACTCAAATGTTGAGCACAATGACATGGCTTACTTAACTAGAGGGTTTCAGAAAATGGTTCGAAAAAATGGATATATACCAAAGAGAGGTAGTTCTAGCAAGAATTATGACCTCTGTTATAAGTAAGGAAAGCCTGGGCATTTCATCAAGGATTTCCCTCTCCTGAGGTAAGAATATTTCAAACACAACTCTGATAAATCAGCCAAGAGGAACCCGGTTCCTAACAAACACTTTAAAAGAAAGAACGTCATTGGCAATGTTGTGAAGCAAGCTCTTGCACCATGGGGAGATTCCTCCAATGAGTCTGAAGAAGAAACTGATACATGTGATAGTTCTATGTGTTAGAACGAGTGCTTAACGCTAGAGGGGGGGTGAATAGCGTTTATAAAAAATATGCAGAAATAAAATCAAGTTGCGGAATTAAAAACTGCAGGAATGAAATAAGTGTGGAAAATAAATAAGTAAGGAAAGAACACACCGATGTATACTGGTTCGCCACAACCTGTGGTTAGTCCAATCTCCGAGAGACTCTCTCGAGATTTCTACTAACTTCGTTAAGCTTACGGGTGCTCAACAAACCGTTACAACCTGAGAGCTTGAATCACACAAGCCTCGACAAACGTTGCTCGAAGATACCGCATTTCAAGACTTCACTGTTAAGCTTTACGGGTTCCAAACAAACCGTTACAACTTGAGAACTTGAATCACACAAGTCTCAAACAACCTTGCTCGAGGATACCTCACCTCAAGACTTCTCTGTTAAGCTTACGGGTGCCTAACAAACCGTTACAACCTGAGCACTTGAATCACACAAGTCTCAAACACCTTACTCGAGGATACCTCACCCCAAGACTTCACACGAAGGAAAAATATTCCTTCTTACAACAAGGGATTATAGAATTCCCTTCAAGTGAATGAATACTAAAAACTCACATATACAATAGCTCTCTCAAAGAGTGGATATGAGTACAAAGTTATCAGCTCAAGAACACAACAACTTAATCAAAGATTGGCTCTCAAAAACAATGAATTTAAGATTGAATGATTGCAATAATAGTATGTAAACTTTCTAAGAAATATGCTCTGTTGTTGTTGGGAAAAACGTATTTCAGAGGGGTATTAATAGCATTCAAAGAGTATCAGACCGTTGCCTAATTGTCAAACAAAATCCCTGAATTTGTGCTGCGACAATCGATTGTCAAGACTCAACAATCGATTGTGTGACTAATTTTTCAAAAGACAAATCTTGACTTTAAGTAGAAAATCGATTGAAAGAGATCTGTTGGATTCGTAATTCAACAATCGATTGTCAGATGTGTACAATCGATTGTGGTTCAAATATTCAAAATATTTCTGACAAAGGTTTGAATATAACAGATTGTGTAATTCATTTTCAACCAACAGATCTTGACTTTATGAAGAAAATTGATTGTGAAAAATCTGTTTAGGATTTTGTAGTTTCAACAATCGATTGTCAACCTATTACAATCGATTGTCGTTTAAGGTTTCAAAACATTTCCGACAACGGTATGAAAATAATCGATTGTTAGATCATGACAATCGATTGTTTTGTTTTATGAAAAATTTCGGTAACACACTGCCTCAGTACAATCGATTGCTTACATAACACAATCGATTGTTCTGCTTTGTAAAAAATTTATTTAGACAGTCTCACGACAATCGATCAGGTCAACAATCGATTGTATAACTTATTTGAAAAATTCATTCACTGACTCATGACAATCGATTGTACCAAGCAGACAATCGATTGTATGACTGTTTTGAAAAATTTGTTTAAACAGTCTTAATAAAATCGATTGTTTAAAGCATATAATCGATTGTGTCTTAATATAATCGATTGTTGGAATCAGATAATCGATTGTTTACTTAATTTTGAAAGGCGGTCCTTAGAACAATCGATTGTTGGTTTTAGACAATCGATTGTTGTAGTCCAGATTCAAAAGACATGTTTAAAAATCATTTTGGCTAAAATGCAACTCATTTGTTTTAACTTAAAGATGCATGGTTTGATGAAAAAACGATTTTATGAGAGAAGCCAATACTTGAATATGTCGTTGAATCAAGATCACAAAATAAAACGACTCAACAATAAACTCAACAATAACTTCATTGCGATTCTTGATCTTGTACTGTTTCTCTTGTACTTTGACTGTTATCGTTCCATCCTCGTTGGTTTGTCATTTATCAAAACCTACATAAATCAACATACGTTTAGTTTGAGAACGTGTTTCAACAATTTCCCCCTTTTCGATAATGGCAAACCTATATCGGGATATGCATATTAATCACAGTTTAAGACAAGTATAGTGTGCATATTCCCCCTCAGTTTATTCCCCCTTAATTTATGCAAATATATTATAGTGTGCATAGCCCGTTTTTTTCCCCCTTTTGACATTAACAAAAAGTGCAAGAAGAAACATTTCATTAGAAAAGATCAAAAATTACAACAAGAAAAAATAGGCAGAAAATAAACGAAATTATACAAAATAAGAAATTTTATTCATCATCATCTTCGACTTCCACGTTGTCCGGCACTGTTTCATAAGGGACAAGACCAGCATATGGATAATGAACATGATCAAAATATCCATGGAGTTCATAAGTCAATTGATTGACGGAAGTGGTTAGTGAAGCAAGCTGGTCGGAAATAGTTTGAAGAGTAGGATTTTGAGTGCGACGTGGTTGAGGATGAGGAGGAGGAGGAGCAGCGTGTTCGCCAACAGTGGGAAAGGAAGATGCTGAAATTTCCCAATGTTTGGTGCCCCTTTTGATCGGACCATTAGAGGTGTTAACACCGGTAGCTTCAAGAATATTCATTATAAGAAGTGCATAAGGAGGGGTTTATCGTCCCCAACGGCATCGAGCATGTGAAGCTTGACGAACTTGCACCAATTGATGCGAGCCCCGGTGATAATGGCATGAAGTAGTTTTGCGTCCTCTTGTGATATAGTGGTGTGGCTATGCTTACGGGGTTTGAGCACACGAGTTATGAAGTAAAAAATCAAGCGATACTCAGGGAGCATCCCCGTGATGGTAGGACGACGAGTGGTAAGATTAGGATCAAATGATCCAAGCCCGATTTGATTTAGGAGGAGTTGTTCATTAAATAATACACCGCCTTCTCGTATGTACATAGAGATGTCTTCCCCATTTCGAGGAAGTCGAGAAATCGTTTGAATGTTTTTTTCAGATAAAAGAATTTGAACACCATTTATGTTTGTGACAAGATCACCATCATCGTCCTCCTTAAGAGAATAGAAGGCACGAATAAATGGAGGATGAATATGTGGATAGTTAAGAAATAAAAAGTCAATAAGTTTGCTTTCCCGAAGCATATTCGCAGTTGCTGCGGGCGCGCTTGATTCAAGATATTGAATAGTAGAAAAGCGAGGAGGTAGAATTTCTCGATTTTCGAATTTGGTTATGAATCTAGTATGTTCTGCTTCAGACTCGAATTTTAGATAGGAACCGTCTTGATAAGGGAAGACGGGAGTAGGAGCAGTAGAGGAAGAGGCAATATTCTTGCCATGACGGGATCGTTTTTGATGTCTGCTTGACATTTTGATGGAATATTGAGTGCTGATTTAGAGAGTTTTTGAAAGATTTCAAGAGATTTTTGAAGCTTGAATTGATTTGAAGTGAGAAAGATGTAGAGAGTAACTCCTATTTATAGAGTGGGAAGTAGAGATAGCAATTAAGGGAGATGGTTGGCAGAAATAAAGTCTGAAACGGTAAGATTTTTGAGCCACTGCCGTTACACAATCGATTGTTAAATTTTCACAATCGATTGTGAAGGAATATTTGAACGGTACTTGGAACTGACAAAAAAATAATCGATTGCAGAAGTCAGAACGGAAAAAAATTTTGAATACTGACCGCTTGATAATCGATTGTGGAGCCCAAACAATCGATTATTGAAGATTTTGAATTTTGGTCAGAAGACAAATAATCGATTGTGGAATATTGACAATCGATTGTATGTAGGCAGTGAGTTATAAGGACATAAGTATTCATTGAACAATCGATTATAGACATATGACAATCGATTGTATGAAGGCAGTGAGTATTTCACGATCCAGTGATTTTAAGACAATCGATTATATATATATATATATATATATATATATATATATATATATATATATATATATATATGACAATCGATTGTGAACAGGCAGAGAGGTATAAGGACCTGAATAATTATTGAACAATCGATTATGGACGTTTGACAATCGATTGTGACGAGGCAGAGAGTTATAAGGACCTAAATAATTATTGAACAATCGACTATGGATGCTTAACAATCGATTGTGGGATAGCAGTGCAAAAACGGACAACACAGATGATAAATGACAATCGATTATGCAAATTTAACAATCGATTATTAAAAAAAATCATACAACTGAATCTTAACACAATTGATTGTAGATACATATAATCGATTATTGTATATATTTGCCAAACACCTGCACAACATAAATGTTAGCCACAATCGATTGTATCTAGTACACAATCGATTTTATTTCACTAGAAATAAATTCCCCTGTCTTTGGGGTGATACCTGCAAACAAAATTAAGCGCCTCCGACGCTCAAGTCAGTAATTATTCAAAAGATAAATGCAACCTAAGTGTATGCATTAGATCAACGTAGAGTTAAGAATTCCGAGTTCACTTCGAATACGGAAGAACGACTCTTTATCTAAAGGTTTGGTGAAGATGTCAGCCAATTGATGTTTAGTTTCAACGAACTCAATTTCGACATCTCCTTTGAGAACGTGATCTCTTATAAAATGGTGCCTAATTTCTATGTGTTTTGTTCTTGAGTGAAGAATAGTATTCTTCGTCAAGCTTATGGCACTAGTATTGTCACATCGAAGAGGGACGTGATCAATACTAAGACCATAGTCCAAGAGTTGTTGCTTCATCCAAAGAATTTGTCCACAACAACTCCCGCAGCTATATATTCAGCCTCGGTTGTGGATAACGCAACACTTACTTGTTTCTTACTAATACCACGAAACTTAATGAGCTACCGAGCAAATGGCAAGTGCCACCAGTGCTCTTGCGATCCAATCTGCATCCAGCAAAATCGGAATCGGAATAGCCAACAAGTTGGCATGAAGAATCTTTGGGATACCAAAGTCCCATATTTATCGTTCTAACAAGGTACTTCATTATCCGTTTCACCGCAGTTAGGTGAGAATCCTTCGAACATGATTGATATAGAGCGCATAGACAGACGCTAAACATAATGTCCGGTCTACTAGCAGTAAGGTAAAGTAAGGAATGATCATACCTTGGTAATTCTTTACCTTTTTCATTTCTGTCAAGATGGTCAAATATATTCATTGAAGTGGCCTTTGCTTTGGTGTTGCTTATTTCAAATTGGTTTAGCAACTCCTTGCAAAATTTTGTTTGACAAATGAAAGTTTCCTCTTTCATTTGCTTAACTTGCAGCTCCAAGAGAAAATTAAGCTCATCCATCATTGACATCTCAATTTGCTAGTCATGAGTTTGACAAACTCCTTGCATATAAACACATTAATAGCTCCAAAAATATCAACATAAATTTATTTTGAAAAATAATATCATAAAAACTATTTTTAAAATCCAAGAAATATCATCAAGATAATATCATCAATAAAATTCATGCAATCTATTTTTCCTTAATGAAAAATTCCCCCTTAAATAAGGCAAACTAGAATGTAAAGACATTCCCCCTTATTTGAAGCATATCGCCTAAACATCTTCTTTTGGCATTTAGCGAGAAGAGAGTATATTAAGGCTACTTCTCTTTTTCGACATTTCCTGAATGTCAAAATAAAATAGGAAGGATACCGAGGAATATACAATATGAAGATTGCTAGAATAATTTTCAAAGCATACCAATTGTTTGAAAAACAAAACATATCAATTTGATATTTTTCAAAATATACCAATTGTTATAAAAACAATGATAAAACCATTTGTTGGAAAACATAACAAATGTATCAAATGTTATTTTATTAATAGTGATACTAATTGTTATTTTTAGAAAAACATATTACCAAAAATATATCAACTGAAAATATCCAACAAAATAGTTTATTAAAAACATGAATCAATTTTGAAAAATATACAAACTATTATTCAGACCAATTGATATATTCATCAAGAGTCAATTTTTAACAGAAATACTTTTATCAACTATTAAAAACATGAATCATTTATTCCAAGAATATACCAATTATTTTTCAAGCCAGAAATAGCATTCGAGAAAAAAAAACATGAGTAAAATGTTTTTAACAAAAATATGCTAACAGTTAATACACACCAAAAATTATTTATTTTTCTAGTATATATTAACAGTTATTTAAATCACAAATAACAATTATCAACATCCATAAATGAAATATTTTTATCAGAAGCAAGCTAACAGTTAATACATACCAACTATTATCAATTGTTGCACAAACATTTCAAAAGTTATTTTGATCAAAAAGATACTAATTGTTAACACATATCAACAATTAGATTCTTATCAAAGCAAAACATGGATCAATTATTATTTTTAACAAACATAATTGATACCAATAGTTATTTGAAATAGAAGCATTATCAAAACATGAAAAAATAATTGATACCAAAAAATAATTATCAGAACATGTATCAACAAAGAATAGTTGATATATCAACATATATCAATTAAAAAATTATATTCAACAACCAAGAATCAATTTTTAACAATAAATGCATTAATGCCAATTTCTAGCACATATCAATAATTCGGTTTTTATCGAAAATGATAACAAACCGAAATTCCCCATTGATGCAACGAGGTGTCGTGCTTGGTGCATCTACTACAATATTGTAGCCTTCAAGCACACCTGCAAAAATACCTAAGGATAGGTGTTTGGTACCCAAACCATTTTGGGTCCTTGGGGGTTAGGCAAATAATAATTATAGCTAGAAGATAAATCCCTATGTTTCGCAAAACATATGGGTGTTATGTGCCCTACCCGGTTGCAGTAGTGACATACCACTTTTGGGTTGTGCCTATGCCTAGGTTGTGCAAATATATTCTAGGTGATCTAAAGTCATTCCTAGAAGCGTTGAAATTCCTAGAGTCATTTCTAGGTGGTCTAGTATAATTCATTCTAGACTTATCAACAAAAATCCTAGAATTATTTCTAGGCGGTCTAAAGTTATTATTTCTAGACTTATTAAAAAATCTAGTATCGTTTCTAGGTGGTCTAATCTCATTCCTAATATTATTTCTAGGTTGCCTAAAATTATTATTTCTAGGCTCATTTGCACAATTCCTAGAATAGTTTCTAGGTGGTCTAAAATTATTAATTCTAGACTCATTACTAATAATCCTAGATTTGTTTCTAGGTGATCTAAAAGGGTTAGTTCTAGACTCATTAACTCCTAGAATTATTTCTAGGTTGTGCATCACGGTTGTTATTCTTCTTACGCCTTTTATTTTTCTTAGGCTTTTTCTTCTTAATATCTTCAACTACTTTAGGAATGTCTACACTACGTTTTTTAGTGTGTTCCTTAGTTCTAAGTTCTCTATTTTCAACGAATCACTAGATGAACAATTTGAACTTTTATCAATTGAAGAAGCTTCGTTCATCGCCTTAATCTTATTTTTAAGATCAACATTGTCATTTTTCATAAACAGATTTTCTTCTTCTAAAACCTTTGTTTTGGCCGTGGCCTCGTTGGCGATTTTTGAGATCTTTTTCAATTCAAAAAATAATTCTTTAAAAGCTACTTGCAATTCTTCAAAAGAATAAGAGTCAGAGGTACTTACCTCTTTTTCTTCGTTGGCCATGAGGCATCAGGAAGTCGGTTCATCACATGAGCAGTCTGCTTCTTGAGGTGTTCTTTCATAAGTGTTCTCAAGCTTATCCCACATTTCTTTGGCAGTTTTGTAGTGGGAAATTTTCCGACAGTCCTCCTGATTCAAAGAACTGTACAGCATATTGATTGCCTTGGTATTGTATTCACTTACCATGGCTTTCCCAACTTGTGTCGTCATTTGCTCACCATACTTGATGATTTGCCATAGACGAAAGTTGTTCGATTTGATGAAGATTCTCATCCTATCCTTCCAATATGTATAGTTGCTTCCATCAAATATTGGAGGCAAGAATGTGCAACATCCTTCACCTGTTCCTGCACAAGCACTACTAATAGAAGCCATAGAAAGATCCTCTCAAACTGTTAAGTCTTAAAGAGAGTTAGGCTCTGATACCAATTGTTAGAACGAGTGCTTAACGCTAGAGGGGGGTGAATATCGTTTATAAAAATTATGCAGAAATAAAATCAAGTTGCGGAATTAAAAACTGCAGGAACGAAATAAGTGTGGAAAATAAATAAGTAAGGAAAGATAACACCGATGTATACTGGTTCGCCACAACCTGTGGTTAGTCCAGTCCCCGAGAGACTCTCTCAAGATTTCTACTAACTTCGTTAAGCTTACGGGTGCTCAACAAGCCGTTACAACCTGAGAGCTTGAATCACACAAGCCTCGACAAACGTTGCTCGAAGATACCGCACTTCAAGACTTCACTGTTAAGCTTTACGGGTGCCTAACAAACCGTTACAACTTGAGAACTTGAATCACACAAGTCTCAAACAACCTTGCTTGAGGATACCTCACCTCAAGACTTCTCTGTTAAGCTTACGGGTGCCTAACAAACCGTTACAACCTGAGCACTTGAATCACACAAGTCTCAAACACCTTACTCGAGGATACCTCACCCCAAGACTTCATACAAAGGAAAAATATTCCTTCTTACAACAAGGGATTATAGAATTCCCTTCAAGTGAATGAATACTCAAAACTCACTTATGCAATAGCTCTCTCAAAGAGTGGATATGAGTACAAAATTATCAGCTCAAGAACACAACAACATAATCAAAGATTGGCTCTCAAAAACAATGAATTTAAGATTGAATGATTGCAATAATAGTATGTAAACTTTCTAAGAAATATGATGTATTGTTGGTGGGAAAAACGTATTTCAGAGGGGTATTAATAGCATTCAAAGAGTATCAGACCGTTGCCTAATTGTCAAACAAAATCCCTGAATTTGTGCTGCGACAATCGATTGTCAAGACTCAATAATCGATTGTGTGACTAATTTTTCAAAAGACAAATCTTGACTTTAAGTAGAAAATCGATTGCAAGAGATCTTTGTTGGATTCGGTAATTCAACAATCGATTGTCAGATGTGTACAATCGATTGTGGTTCAAATATTCAAAATATTTCTGACAAAGGTTTGAATATAACAGATTGTGTAATTCATTTTCAACCAACAGATCTTGACTTTAAGAAGAAAATTGATTGTGAAAAATCTGTTTAGGATTTTGTAGTTTCAACAATCGATTGTCAACCTATTGCAATCGATTGTTGTTTAAGGTTTCAAAACATTTTCGACAACGGTATGAAAATAATCAATTGTTAGATCATGACAATCGATTGTTTTGTTTTATGAAAAATTTCGGTAACACACTGCCTCAGTACAATCGATTGTTTACATAACACAATCGATTGTTCTGCTTTGTAAAAAATTTATTTAGACACTGTCTCACGACAATCGATCAGGTCAACAATCGATTGCATAACTTATTTGAAAAATTCATTTAGTCACTGACTCATGACAATCGATTGTACCAAGCAGACAATCGATTGTATGACTGTTTTGAAAAATTTGTTTAAACAGTCTTAATAAAATCGATTGTTTAAAGCATATAATCGATTGTGTCTTAATATAATCGATTGTTGGAATCAGATAATCGATTGTTTACTTAATTTTGAAAGGCGGTCCTTAGAACAATCGATTGTTGGTTTTAGACAATCGATTGTTGTAGTCCAGATTCAAAAGACATGTTTAAAAATCATTTTGGCTAAAATGCAACTCATTTGTTTTAACTTAAAGATGCATGGTTTGATGAAAAAAAGATTTTATGATAGAAGCCAATACTTGAATATGTCGTTGAATCAAGATCACAAAATAAAATGACTCAAGAATAAACTCAACAATTACTTCATTGCGATTCTTGATCTTGTACTGTTTCTCTTGTACTTTGACTGTTATCGTTCCATCCTCGTTGGTTTGTCATTTATCAAAACCTACATAAATCAACACACGTTTAGTTTGAGAACGTGTTTCAACACTATGATGGTAGTTGAAAGTGAGGCCAATGAATATGATTCAATATTTTCTTTGATGGCTCAGTTAGACAATGATGAGGTAAATTTCAGGAATGTTCAGAGAAATTTGAAATTCTACTCTCCTAAGAAACTCATGTCATTAGAAAATATGTTAATTGATTCCTATAATAGTCTTATAGATGATAAGGGTGATTTAACCATAGAGTTAGGAGATTTTGAGCAAACTAGAGATGACTTGGTAGTTTGTGTGGTCGATTTGAAGGAAACCATAGGTATCTAGAAAATGAAAAGGAGGTTCTAACTGAGAAATTTGCCAGTTTAGAACATGAAAGAGATGATTTAATCATAGTAGTTGTTGACTTAAAAGAAACCATCGAAAATTTCAGTAAAGAAAAGAATGACATAGAGGAGAAATTTGATGCCTTAGAGAAAGAAGACCTCTTAGTTGTGATTATAGACTTGAAGGAAATAATAGAGGAACTCAAAGCAGAATGTAGGCATGGAAATTTTGATAAAGGAAAAGAAGTTTCTAATGAAGCACATATTAAGCTTGAAAATGATAAATGCAGTAAAAAATAGTTTATGTGTTGAACATAAGAAAAATAGACAACTTCAAGCAGATTTGGAAAGAGTAAAAAATGGCCTTGAGAAGTCTACTATGTGGACCTGGTCCTCAGATGCTATTACTGTCATGTACGTTAACAATGGTGGAAACAGGCAGGGAATAGGGTTCCAAAGGGAGAGAACTCCTTATAACCCTCATAACAAGAATAATAATGTACCTGATAATTGGTTGTATACCCACTGTAGGAACAATGGACATTTCAAAGAAAACTGTCAAGCCAGGGTTCAGTCTCTTTAGAAAAATAATTTTTTTGTTGAAAGAGTAACTGCTGAAAAAGGACCAGGTGTCACCCATAAAAACACATGTTACCTGCATGGACTAGAAAATCACTTATTTATCCTCTTGGTAATTACAAGGGACCCAAACATGCTTGGGTTCCTAAAACTAACCCTTGATTTTCCTTTTGCAGGGAATAGTAAAAGGAAGCAATCAATAATGGTTCATAGACAATGGATGCTCAAAACATATGACTAGAATACCATGGACTTTCTTTTACTAAAAGCTCTGCAAGAAGGGAGTGTATCCTTTGGAAATGAGAAAAAAGGATACATTCTGGAAAATCACTCATTCATTCAATTGAGAATGTGTACTATGTTAATGGTCTTAAGTACAGTATCTTGAGTGTCTCTCAGATGTGTGATAAAGGAAACAAGGTGGAATTATTATCCAAAATATGCACGGTTACAGATCTAGTAACTGGTAAAGTGGTACCTTTGGCCAAAAGATACAAGAATATCAACGCTGCTGATTTTGAGTCCCTGCAAAATGGTGATCTGAGTTGCTTAAAAGCAATTGATGATGTCATTGAACTGTGGCACAGAAGGCTGGGGAATGCAAGTTTCTATCTAGTAAACAAGTAGGTTGAGAAAGACTTGGTTCGTAGTTCACCCAATTCAAAGTTCAAATAGCACAAGGTTTGTGATGCTTGCGCTAGAAGAAAGCATGTGAAATATTCATTCAAGACAAAGAAGGATGCCAGCACCTCAAAACCACTTGATCTCCTTCACATGATCTATGTAGTCTTATGAGAGTGCAAAGTAGGGAAGGAAAAAGATACATTTTTGTGATAGTGGATGATCTATTCTTTAGAACAAAAGATGATACTTTGAAGTTTATGTAGCCTTTGTGAATATAATTCAAGTGAAGATGGAGCCAAAAGTAGCAGGCATTAGATCAGATCATGGAACAGAATTTGGCAATGCTAAGTTTGACGAATTCTGCAATGAGAATGGCATTACCCATAACTTCTCAGCCCCAAGAACTCCAGATCAAAATGGAGTTGTGGAAAGGAAGAAATAACCCTTGAAGAAATGACAAGAACAATGTTGATCGATAGTGGGATTGTTAAGAATTTCTAGGCTGAAGCTGTTAACACTGCATGCCACTTGGTGAACATGTGCATGATCAGATCTCTCTTGAACAAAACTCCCTATGTGTTGCTGAACAAAAGGAAGCCCAAGCTGACTCACTTAAGAAAATATGGATGCAAATATTATATTCTCAACAATATAAAGGATCATCGTGGAAAATTTGATATAAAGAGTGATGAAGGGATCTTTTTGGGATATTCTTCTCAAAGTAAAGCCTATAAGGTTTATATCAAGCAAAATCTGTGTGTTGAGAAATGTGTACTCATAATCTTTGAGGAGTATTACCTCTCCTTTGAGAAAAGCAACAAGGATGATCAAGATGGAGAGCCTTTGTTGGTTCTAGGTGAAGTCATTGATATGGCAAATGGAAAGGCAGATATGATGAGTCAAGTGAAGGAGACAAGTGAATACAATGCAGTCTCTTCCTAATCAGCAAGAAAGGAACAATGTACAACAACTACAACCACTGAAGCTAAAGAAAGAGTGGTTAATACAGTTCAAAGTACTCTACGGGTAGCTGAAAGAAGGATAAAAGAGCATCAGTCGGGAATACCCAACTTCTCTACCAATGAAGCTTAAGTGCCCAATTGGAAACACAAAAGCACCCATCCTCTTGAAAATATAATTACTCCTCTGAATTCAGGAGTCCAAACCAGATCAAAAGCCAGAAATTAACTTGCCTTCTCAGCATTCCTCTCCCAAAAAGAACACAAAAACATTAAAGAAGCCTTAAAAGTTGCAGACTGGATAGCAGCCATGCAAGATGAGTTGCATCAATATGAAAAGAACAACGTATGGCACCTGGTACCCAGACCTTCTGATCGAACCATCATAGGAACCAGGTGGGTATCTCGATGAACATGAAAACACAACAAGGAAGAAGGCAAGGCTACTGGTCCAAGGCTATAATCAAGAGAAAGGAATTGATTATGATGAGACTTTTACTCCGGTTGCTAACAATGGGGCTATCAAAATCCTTATTGCTTTTGCATAACATATGGAATTCACTTTGATACAAATGGATGTAAAAAGTGCGTTTTTTGAATGGCTTCCTCGAGGAAGAAGTGTATGTAAAGCAACCTCCAAGTTTTGAATGTCATGGACACTTTGAATATGTGTTCAAATTGGACAAGGAACTATATGGCTTGAAGTAGGCTCCTCGAGCTTGGTATGAAAGGTTGTCAAATATTCTCTTAGAAAATGGTTTTGTAATAGGAAAAATTGACAACTCTTTGTTCCTGAAGAAAGGGAGAGGAACCTGCTAATCGTTCAAGTATATGTTGATAATATAATTTTTGGGGCAACAGTTGATTCACTATGTAAGGAATTTGCAAAACTCATGGGAAGTGAGTTTTAGATGAGCATGATGGGTGAGTTGAATTTCTTCTTGGGTCTTCAAGTAAAGTAGTCCACAAAGGGTATCTTCATCAGTCACCAAAAATATATCAAGTAGATTCTCAAGAGATTTGATATAGAAGCATCAAACGTGATTGACACTCCCATTGCCATTGCCACTCAACTGGACATGGAGGAATCTGGCTCTCTTGTAAATCAAATAATGTATAAATGCATTATTGGGTCTCTTCTCTATCTCACTGCCAGCATGCTAGATATTGTCTTTAGTGTGGGACTATGTGCAATATTTAATTCATAGCCCAAGGAATCTCATCTAAAGGCTGCCAAAAGAATTCTGAGATATCTTAAGGGAACTCACGACCTAGTTTTGTACTACCCTTCAGGTGACAATTTTAATCTTATTGGGTATGTTGATGCTGACTATACAGGTTATCTTCTGGACAGAAAAAGAACATCTGGAATGGATCACTTCCTAGGATCATGTCTTATTTCATGAGGCACAAGTAAGCAAACTTCAGTAGCTCTTTCAACAGCTGAAGCAGAATATGTTGTTGCAGCTTCATGCTGTGCTCAACTCTTATGGATCATACAGTAATTTGAAGACTTTGGAGTTTACACAGATTGTATGCCTCTTATGTGTGATAACACAAGTGCACTCAACATGGCCAAAAATCTAGTCTAGCATAAAAGAACCAAACACATTGATGCGAGACATCATTTTCTCAGACACAATATAGAAAAGGGGTTTATCTGTATAAAGTTCTGCAGCACGGAGGACCAAATAGGAAATATCTTCACAAAAGCCCTGAGTAGAGAATACTTTGAGAGAAACAAGATGGAACTGGGGCTAATAAAGCCTAATTAAGAACCTGATTCCTACCATATGATTGAGAAAATTACATATATGTAAAATTAGCTAGAGTTTTTTCTGGCAGAGTTTAACACACTTCTATACCGTAGCAGATATACACACATGATGATTATAGAAACTGCAGAAGCACTACATGAGCTGTAAAAGAGGGTTGAGAACTTTTGAAAGATAGGTCAAGAACCTGGTTTTTGTACTATAGGTTAGTACTCTTGTGTTTTTTTCATACATATCTCATAAGAAACAAAAAAAAATGCCACATCATCAACCTTTTTTAGACCCTACATATCACGTCTTTTTGTCCAAATCCCTTCACTTCCCTCTGAAACGTTGCATCTTCCCAAAAAACTACCGCAACTGGTTTCTCTCCCTCTCCCTCATAATTCCTTATTTCTCATTAAAACCCTCTCATCCCCAAACCTTGAAGGATCATCTCTATCTCTCTCCCTCTCTCTCTCTCTCTCCTCTCAGCCTCTCAAGAACCTTAAAACTAATCATCTATCATGCCTGAAGATCAAACAACCCTTCCCACCATTGAAGAGAAAACCCTCGACTCATCTGTTCCTAGTGAAACACCTTTCAACATTCCCCATTCTACCACTGTTGAAAGTGAGACACCTAAACCTGATTCTCCTTCACCCTATATCGCTCTCACCACTCCCTAGACCACATTCTCCCTCCAAGTATTGAGAACTCTAAAATCTCTAAAATTGATAGTTTCTCTTCTTTGTCTCCTAAGATTCTCAAAGAACAAAGCAAAGATGGAGAAAATAGTGAGACTTTACAGGCAGAAAAGGTTTTTGAGGATAGTATTGATCAATCTACAGGTACTCCCATCTTAGATTTTGTTTCACCCATGGAATTTTAGAGGAGACAGGCCATAGAAAACATGTTGGCCATATCTACAAAGGAATAGCGTATGAGGACACCTCTACTATGCCTGTGTCTCAGGGGGAAGAGACTCAATCGTTGGTGGGAGAAGAAACGATGGTGCTCTTTGAGCAACCTGCATTAGAAGGAACTACTGGGACCTCTCTTGAAGGACTTGACCCCTCTCTTAAGGAAACAGGTCAGGAATCTTCTTCCCATGTCAGTTTCTACCCTGATAATTCTCCTCACTTTGATATTGAGCCATTTGTAGTGGCTCATGCTATAAGGTCCGGTGATGAAGAAGATTAGGATAATGTTGACCTAGATGTTTTCATTGCCAGAATAAAGCCAGTAGCCACTTTTGAGCCCTCTCCTAAGCGACGTACTATGAGGTTGCAAAAAAATGAGGGTCTTGAGTATGCCTTGCATAAGAGTAAAAGGAGTAGCAAGAAGAAGAAAAAGTGGCTGGTGAAAGATGGAGTGAGTGTTTATGACAAGAACATTCTTGTAATAGAAGTGGATGAGGAAGCTTAAGAGGATTCAAGTTCCTTGGTCAAAAGAACTAAGAAAAAGAAACAATTTGTAGAAAGTTCTTCAGAAAATCTATTGGAACGCCCAATAAAAAGCCAGTGAAAAGCAGCTACAAGTTGAAGCTAGTAGTGGCTGAAGAGTCAATGTCTGATAATGATATTCTAGTGAAATCAAGTGGAAAGGGTAGTCCTAGTGTAGAGTCTGGTAAAAGGAAAATGGATAACGTGAATGAAACTAGTTCTGTGAAGAAAGTGAAACGTAAAAGTGTGTCTAGTAAAGAAAGGTTGAGGTACTATAAAGTACTATGGGGTTGCACATTTGACCCAGAGATATCTAAGATGGCTGGTATGAGGAAAATGCTTGAAATCGTTGAATTTCAATAGTGGACATCTGTTTAAAGTGGATGTGACCAAGATTTATGAGGATGAGGTCCAGAGTTTATATGATGACCTGTTCACTATTAAATCTGACCATATCTATGCACTGGTAAATGGAGGCAATATTGTTATGGACTATGCTCTGCTAGGATACATACTTAAGGCTCATGCTGATTGTATGTCTTCTATTAGAGATGTCTGTGGCTCAAACTTTAATCATTCTATAGTGAAGGAAGGAGTAGTGCAGCACAGGTCCATAAGAAAGCCTTGCTTCCTATTTATCAGCTTTTGTTCGAGTTGGTGAACAGGATCCTGCTACCTCACGCAGAGAGGAGTTCCATCACATCCAAGTCTAATTTGTATCTGTTGGAAGCAAAGGATGGGTTCTGATCTATTAATCTGCTAGCCATAATGATTGAGCACATGCAAAAGTGGCAGTATTCAAATATGGAATCATGGTCTCCCCTATGGATTTCTTCTCATGCATGTCTTCACATTCTTTAATGTGACTTTGGGATAGCCTAAGATGGGACAAGAATCGGACCTTCTAGCAATCTACCCTAGAAGAATGTGAATATGTTGAAAACGATGGAGGGGTAGGAAGCATTTTAGCGATCTCACAGCTTATCAATGCTCAAAACAGTGCTACTGAGGAGATTAGGAAATTGAAGGCAAGGAATGCCATTCTAGAGACTTAGCTAAGCCAGGCTCAAGAGGCATCAGGTTCCTCCAGTTCATTAAGTGCAGAGGTTACTCGACTGACCAAAGAAAATATTGATCTTACGAAACAGGTTGATAACCTGAAGGAAAAGCTGCTCGCAGAGAATGTCAAAACTTTTAATGCCGCTTCTAAGAAATCTTCCTCTAGTGTCCCCTAGGCTAATCCACCACTGACCAGTGACCAGTTTCCAATTTATCTTATATGTTCTAATGACTTTGTGGTGGTTGTTTAAATTTTGTTGTTGTTTTGTGGTATGGATGGAATACACTTGTACTGCTCCTTGTTTTAATAGTCCAAATCTGTCTTAGATGTAATGGCAAAGGCATAAGGGTGAGGCCTATAGTTCTAATAGGTTTTCTATTATTTTAATGAAGACTTTCCCCTTTTGTTGTAAATGTTTATGTTTCGTTGCTTCTCTTTTCTATCATGTGGTGTGCATATATATGGCATGAGTTAGCTGGGCTAAACTTCTTTATGCTGATTGCTTGCTTGTGTATTTTTAGTTATTTCAAAAGGGGGAAATATCATTGAAGCGAGAATCTGATTAAGTGGGAAGCATAAAGTTATGGGGAACTTGTGAAGTTCCTATTACTTTATCTGTTTTATTTTGCTCTGCATATGGTTGTCAATTTCTAAACATCATCAAAAAGGGGGAAATTGATGGGTTTACGGTACCTTAGCTTTATGTTTTGATTATCTAACAAACTTACTGTCAAAGAACTAGATAAGATACCTGACACACTTGGTACGCAACTCAATCAACATACTCGAGCTAATGTGAGTTGCAATGACTTCAGAAGATAAAGAATCAACACAAGTACTTGATCCCCTTGGGTTTCTCTGACATCAATACTAAGTCTACTATCTACAGCTGGAAAGTGACTTCCTGCATTGTACACGCACTCATTGATTCAAGTGATGTCACCCTAGTTTTATTAATACATTACAACAAAACATTACTTGAACACTTGAGAATTCATTCTAGCACTCCAACCGTCTATCTATCAAGCATTCAATTCTCAAGTGCATCAAGGACAAAGTACAACACTACTACGGATCAGTTCCTACAGCAAGTCTCTTGTATGTCCCTAGTTGAGTTGTAACTTTGTAATTGTTCTTCATTGTAATACCTCCTTTGCTTATCTAGAAGCTTTAATTAGGAACCCCTTGTAAACCATAAACCTTCAGTTTTTGTGTTGTTACTAGAGTTAGTCATGAGTTGAAATCTTTGTAATTGGAATATTACAAAGTGGCTTGTAATGGGTGTATTAGAAGTTAGTGATGGATTAAGATTTTAATTTCTAGATTTCATAGGTTGTAATCTAAAGTTTTCTCATAATGAAGTTGAAATCTTACCAGTGTATCTCGTGGTTTTTTATCCCCTTGAGCATGGATTTTTCCACATAAAAGTTCCATGTTCCATTTATTTACTACTAGTGAATTTGACTGCTTTTCGTGCAATTATAAGGATAATAATAAATTTGAAATAATATTATTATAAACTTAGCAGAGATAGAATAAATAACAATTTTCTTGTATATGCATATAATATTTAATTCTTTTATAATGATTAAAAAAAGGTAATATTTTTACTGAAATTAGAATATTTTACTGCATATTTCATTATCAAACCTTTTTCTACAATAAAATAGAAAGAAGAAGAATTTTTAAGAAACTTTTTCCCTTTTAAATATCGGTATGTATTATTTTCTTATTCAAATTGAAGAGACAAAAAATGAGAACTAAAGAAACTAAAAGCATATAAAAAGCAAAAATACTAATTTATTATTGGTTATATGTAACATCTTCCAATTTCACAAAAACAAAATAAAAATAAAAAAATCAAGTGAAGTACATATTCACGTACTACTGAAAAAATAAATTCACAATACACAAATGTGTGCTACAGCAACTCAAGTCTCCAAGGGCAAAGGAAGATAAGTATTCCATAGTAAGCAAAAAGTTATGACAACTTTAGAGTAAAACCCCGAACTCTCACGAAGGGCTCATTAACGCAAATTTTTATATCAATGACAACATATTTTCTTAACAAAAAAACACAACTCAGTTTATAGTATAATATCTTTTTGGATCATCCTCAACCTTAAGTAAACAAATAATAATGAAAAACAGTTTTCAGCAAGCTAAAAATTAGAGGTCATAAAGGTGTTCCAATAAATCATTCTCGACAAAATAATTTTTTTCAACTGGACAACTATCTAGGCTTGATTTGCTTCTGTCTCCATAGAGAAATTACAAGCTAACATATGTCAAATTAGAAATTAAAATAGCTATGTATATATTGCACAAATGAGTAAAAATATGTTTAAAATATCAATCTTACATATTTTACCTTTCATGTGATGATTTTTCATCGAATTGTGAATAACCCTCGTGCTACATTATATTTTTTCCCCTTCCCTAGTCCCTACCAGTTCTTTTTCAGAAAAGAATATCAAAACACTCAAAATAAAAATAAAGGAGATATTTTTTAAAACGCATACCATAATGAAGGTATGTTTATAAATTTTATCACGCAAGAAAAAACAAAAAGAAGGGAATCGGTTTAACGAAGAAAGGTTGTCTTGAGGAAGGACCCTACTTACCCCATTCAACAAAGTTACATGCATTCATATAGTCGATAGCTCGGCAACCTGCTGCACACTATACAAAAATTAAAATGTTAAAGATCCAAAAACACAAGTACAAAAGAAAATAAAGCATATTTAGATGTATCATATAAATTTAAATTCAAAGAGGCGCTACAATAAATATATGAGTAAATACTGATTTTAGGTTGTAATTGGCATAAAGTCAATAAAAGCTTCTGGGATAAAGTCAATAAACACTTCTAGTCAAATTTTAATAGTTAACTTTCAAATATATTAATTCGTCTTAAGAAATTCCCTCGAAAAAGAATTATGTCATTGAATTATTCAATTAGTCATATATAAATCTCATGACCTTATAGATTGTTGGCTTCAGAAAATCTCCATATAGAGCATAAAAAACATGTCGCCCCTCCCATCTGCAAAAGAAAACAAAAACAAAGAAGAATTCGAGACTCATGCAACCATAAATTTGTAATCGAAAAGAAAGTCCAGACATTCCTTTCTAAACAAAGGAAAAAGATATTAACAGACGAGATAATTAAGGGAAAAGGTGAAATTGAGAAGGCAGAGATAATTAACATTGCTGGTTGCTGTAATTGAAAATATCACAACGTCAATCTAATACTCGAAGGAAAAAAAATATTAGCAGAAGAAGTAATTAAGGGCAAAGGTGAAATTGAGAAAGCAAAGATAATTAACATTGTTATTCTCAGTAATTGAAAATGTCTCAAAACCAATGTAATACTCGAAAGCTTTGGACGCCTTAAAATACGTGAGCAAGAATGTAGCATATATAGATTCCTTAAAAATGAAACGTTTCTTCATATTATTTCCCAAAAGCAACGGTTGCCTATTTTGTAACTGATACTTTAAATGAGGATGTTAAATGGGATAATGCAATCATGAGAAGGAGGTAACTGAAAATTAAATGTAAAACTGATGAATTAGTGAACCTTTTCAGAATTTAAGAGACGTGGTAGATTTTGAAGGAAGAGAAAGACCAAAAATGGCTAAAATCTGAGAAAATTGGAAAATAGATTTCCTGGCTTGTGAGGCCTGCCACATAAACTCTTTGATTGCCCAGCTTTATATCTATATATAGAATATAGATATAGATATATAGATAAATATAGATATCGATATAGATAGATTGCATTAGCGTTATCTCTGGAAGCATATATAGGACCTTATCTTTATATAATTTGCTAGAATCATATATTCTATTAGGGGTTTTACTCCTTGATAAATAGCTGCTTGACTTCTTCAATCTTGGATGCTTCCTTGATTATTTTTCATTATTAAAACTAAAACCTAACAGGACCAAACACCACCTTTGTGGTCTACAATGTATCCAAAGAATCTGACAACTCCAACGCCATGGATTTCGCCGTCTCTAACCACGTACATCTCGACATAAAGTACAATAATGCAGGTTTATTCATAGGCGAATTCAGCCTAAAAACAAATTACATGTGACGTTATTACTGATTTGATTGTGTAAATATCGTTTACATCCCAATGTACGTATATAAAACTCAAACTTTTCTTTTCAAAATTCTAAATCCATCTCTGTAGGTATTGCATGTAGTACACCACCAAGCATCATGGTGCATTCAACCGTGTCATGGCTATCAACGTAGGAGGTGTGACGGCAGGAATCAAGCATGCCGCTCAGGTACCGGTTCCATTCTGTGCACAGCTAGTGTTACTGGTGTAATGGGAGGTCCAGCGTCATTCACGTATTCAACATCCAAATCCTGCATAATTAATCTGAATTACAAGATCTGTAAATACAGGAGCTTTGCAAGAAGGTAATCAGAATCAATTGCATATATATCGCCCTTTGCTATTCCAACACCATTAACAGTTGACGAAATGAAACTGTTCTTCTCGGGCCGGGAGTGGAGGCTCAGAAACTCGCTAAAATGGTAGTAAATAATTAGGAAAGTGACATATTGTGAGCCTACTGATGTGGCCAATGCTGCTCTATATTTAGCTGGTGATGATGCCAAGTATATTAATTAGTGGCCAAAACCTAGTGGTAGAAGAAGGTTTCACTACGTTTAAAAGATTTAGTTTTCCCACGCATGCCTGATCAATATATAGCACAATAACGCTGCATAAAGTTTCTGCAGAAAGTGTGTTCTTTTATTATATTTATTTGGTATTTATCAAATGAACAATGCAACTCTTCTTCATCAAGAATGTTTTAATCGGCAGCTAATAGTTCAAATTTGCTCTCATGGGTAGTCAGGAAAAATAGAGTCAGTGGACTTGTCGTGTCT
The DNA here is from genome assembly GCA_034376525.1 of Nicotiana benthamiana. Taxonomy (NCBI): domain Eukaryota; kingdom Viridiplantae; phylum Streptophyta; class Magnoliopsida; order Solanales; family Solanaceae; genus Nicotiana; species Nicotiana benthamiana. The sequence goes on along the minus strand of CM067341.1, from coordinate 17,110,132 downwards.
CTACCTCAAGCCAATTTGCGTTTCATAGAAGAGAAGAGCATAGTCTATACGCCAATTAAATGTGTATCCATTTTAACATTGCAAAAGAGTGTAGTACTCCATTGTCTTTATTATAATGAGTATCAAGACAGTTAATGTTACTAATAAGCCAGATTCAAGTAAGAAAACTGTTACAATTGTGTATCCTTATATTAGGACTCATACTTCATTATGTACTATCATCTGAATTCTTCTTAATATATGCAATCAATCTTTAACATTATTTAATTCATGTGTACAATCTGCGATTCTGGTGGAGATTAGCAATTAACAATAAGCTTTCTTTCCTTATTTATTATTTTCATTATTTTCCTTGTTCTTAGTATTACCAAGAAAGTGAAGTAAGTTTGGTTGTCGGTAATCCGATTTTTTTAATATTAGCTTAGACCGTAAAATCTATTTTTGGGTTAAATAAATTGATTCCGTTGCTAGAAATATAATAATTAATTCACTTCTAAATTTTATTTCGTAGTAGCGAAATATGTCTACTGCTAACGAAATTGATCAAGTAAATTAACAAGGTAGAACTTCACCACATCACACATTCACAGCCACTTCACAACATTCATGGGAAAGTTCGCCTGAAAGGTTTGCTTATTTTACTAATGGACTACAATGGGGTGAATAAACCATCGAGCAAGATACTTTGAAACAGTTGATTGCACAATACATGAATGAAGCACTACGAGCTTTTGTGAGTGGATTGCCCAACGTTGCACAAACTCCATCACCAGTAAATACCACCTTGAAAAATCCGCTTTCAGAACTTGATAATTCTGGATGTGGAGAACTGCCAAATGAATCCCGAAATGGAGGATCAGGTATACCGAATAATTTTAATATACAAAGTATAGTACTAACTTTGCAAAAATAACTCAACGAGCAAAACAATCGTATAAAGCAAATACCTGGCATGCCTCTGGTGATCAAGAAAGTAGATATCAATAAACATTCACAACAACCCTGGAAGCTAAATGCATCACCTTTTCCAATTCCAAAAAAGTTTAAAATGTCTGATTTCCCTAAATATGATGGGGCATCTAACCATAGTTTCACGTTACTGGATTCACCAAAGGGTTAAAATGCAATGATTTAACCAAGCAAAGAATTGAATCAGTCTTGGTCAAGAAGTTTGGTGGAACTCTCACGAAAAGGACGTTAACATGGTACTCACTCTTACCTGAATTGACTTTTTTGCTGACCTTGAAGATTCGTTTATAAAAGCACATTCGAGGGCCCAAAAAGTAGAAAAAAATATGGAAGATATCTTTAAAGTTAAACAGGGAAGTATAAAATTGCTTAGAGAGTTCGTAGATAGATTCCAAATTGAGAGAATGGTGAATGAAAAGTGATTAGAAGCCACGAGGAGGTTGAAAGAGAGTTTTCGGGACTTGGAACAATGTATGCAATTGATACATCACGAAGATGTGTATAGAAGAAGACACGATCACTCAACCAAGGGTAGAAGAAAGGCTAGTATCTAGACGTTCTGAATCGGAGAGAAGGTCTGGTAAGAAAAGGTATATATAATCCTTACATAAGACCTGCGGGGTGAGATTCCCGATCTAAGCAAGAAAATGCACAGTTCGATCCAAGATCAAGACAAGAGGAGACGAGTCCTTCATCCCAATTCAAAAGAGGATGGGAGATATGATGTAATGATTCAAACTCTCAAGCAAAAATAGGAGATTTTATTGTTAATGTCAACACTTCCGAATTGGTGATTATTTTAAGAGAAATGGGTGATAAGGTTAGTGTCAAAAAGAAATAAGGTCAGATTCCAACAAAAAGAATCCAAAATATTGATGTAAGTTTCACAATAATCATGGCCATAAAACAGCATATTGCAGGCTCTTACAATGGGAAGTTGAATATCTATTGAAGCAAAACAATCTCACTGTTTATTGAGAAAGGAAAACTATCTTACATGAAAAACAGGCAAGAACCACCAAAGCCTCCATCTCCAAAAAGAAAAAATCAAACACGAAGGAAAATTCGAGTCGAGCCGAGAGAGAGACGACAACAGCGGTGTGAAGCTTGCCTTATTCTCAACCAAAGAACGGGGAAATATCATAACCAGAGGAGAAGAAGTTAATGGGGTAACGTACATGACTGCAAAAAAAAACACAAGGTTACTATCACACATGAGTAACGAGTTCGCCAAGTTTTGTAAGGAGACAATATAGTGTTCAATGATGAAGACATTGATAGATTGATGATTCCGCACAATAATACGCTAGTACTATCTTTACTTGTACATGATACAAATATTAAGAGAGTTTTGATTGACCCAAATAGCTCACTAAACATCATTATGCCGAGAGTGGTAAATCAAATGCAAACGAATGATATAATCATACCAAAAGCACGATCATTATTTGGGTTCGATAATTTAAATTTCATTATGAAAGGGGAAGTTGTAATAGCTACATCTGCTAAAGGTGTCATCAAAAACACTAAGTTCTAAGTTATAAATGTGGACATTTCCTATAATATAATCTTGGGTAGGATATGGATTCATGATATGGATTTTGTCTCATCCACGTGCATCAAGTTCCCATCATGTTTACATCAAAGCAAACTTGAGCCCAGAAATGAAAGGTAAGTTAATTTGAATTCTTATGTGCTAACTCAGATTGCGTTGCTTGGTCGCATTCAGATATGACAGGTATAATACCAAAGGTAATGACTCACAAGATGAATAAGGAACTATTACACCTATATATAAAACAGAAGAAAAGGAAGCAAGGATCATTTTAAAAGTCAAGTAATCCAAAATAAGACTTCTGAAAATTAGTTCAATACCGAGGTAAAGTCCCCCGGCTAGTTGGCTAATATTGTTGTGGTTCCAAAGAAGAATTAAAAGTGGTGAGTTTGTGTATATAATACTAATTTAAATAAGGGTTGCACTAAAGATTCATTTCATTTACCGCACATAGATCAGTTAATTGATTCTACCACAAGTCATAAACTTTTAATTTTTTTCAATGCCTATTCTAGTTATAATCAAATAAAAATAGACCCTCTAGGCCCCTAGGTAAGGAGAAGACATCATTTATAACAGATAGAGAGACTTATTATCATAAAGTCATGCCATTTGGCTTGAAAAAAATTGGAGCAACATATCAGAGATTGGTGACCAAAATTTGTAATGAACAATTGAGAAAACCATGGAGGTCTACATAGATAATATATTGGTCAAGTCAAAACATGTAGGGGACCATTTTTAACAGTTGACTGAAACCTTCAAAAACTTAGCAAGTACATCATGGAGTTAAACCCAGAAAAATGCGCCTTTGGAGTGGCTTTTGGTAAATTTTTGGATATTCTTGCTTCTATCAAATGTATTGATTAAATATAGAGTAGATCAAAGCAAATGGGAATATACATAATGTATTTATGAGCAAGAATGAAGTACAAAGGTTAATAGGTAGTGTAACAACCGACCGATTGTTTTGCTTTCTAGAACCCCGTTCCCCAAAATAAGACTTTTCGTACGTGATTTTATTATTTTATGACTTGTGAAAATTATTAGTTTGGGATATGGAAAAGTTCGGGTTGGAATTGGATTACTTGGTTCTTTAAGGTTGGCCAAAAAAGCTAAGTTTGACTTCACTTAACATATTGAGCAAACGATCTCTGAATCAGGATTTGATAGTTCCAATAGGTTCGTATAATGATTTCGTACATGGACGTATTCTTTGATCGGGTTTTGGATGACCCGTGAGCATTCATCTCTTAATATTGAAAGTTGGTTCCTTGAAGGTTTTCAAGTTCTTTAAATTTGATTTGGAGTATGTTTTGGTGATGTCAAGGTCCAAATAGAATTCCAAGATTGGGAGTAGTTTTGTAATGTCAATTAAGACTAGCACGCAAAATCTGGTGTCATTCCAATTAGTTTAAGTATGTTTCAGTGTATTGGAAGTAAATTGAAGAACTTAGAATTCATAGTTTTGATTCAATTGGTTTAGGGTGTGATTATTAGTTTTAACATTGTTTGGTGAATTCTGAGAGTTCGAGCGAGTCTGTTTTATGATTTCAAACTTGCTGGTATGTAAGGGTGGGGCCTTGGGGGCCCCGGGTATTAATAGGACGAGGCTCAGACCAAGTTTGGACTTGGGAAGCAGCAGTTGAAGCATCAAATTTCTGGTATAATCGCACCTGCAGAGGGATAGCCTGCGAACTCATAGAAGTGAGACCAGTGGAAAAGAAGCAGATCTTGGGCATTTGGTTAGGGGCCGCACATGCGAAATTTTTCTGCGCACTCGTGAAAGTGCAGGTGCAAGGAGGAGCAGCGCATTGCGGGTCAGGTAGCAGAAATGAGACTGCAGGGGCGGGTTCTCGGCCGCAAAAACGGCCCTCCCTAGGTTTGAGGACCTCCACAGAAGTGGACTAACCACTGTAGGTGCGGTAATGTAGATGTGGCCGAGGCACCACATGTACAAAATCGTAGGGCAGAAGGTTCATTTAATACAGGTCTTAAGCCATTTCTAACACATTTCTCTTACTCTTTGGACAATATTTGTAGCTTCTTGTAAGGGTTTTTCACCTAGCACTTGGACGCAAGTGATTTCTACCAATTGTAAGTTAAATACATAGTTTAAGGATAGATTATAACATGTAAATTAGTGAAAATTAGGGGTTTAGGTGAAAACCTAGGTTTTTGATAAAAATAAGATTTAACCACAAATTTTGTTATGGAATTTAGCAAAAATCATACATTTGAGTTCATGAGGTTATGGGTAACAAGTTTGTTCAAACTTTTCAGAATCTGGACACGTGGGCCCAGGGTGATTTTTAGGAATTTTACAAATAGGCTTAGAAAATCACTTTAATAATTGGATATGAACTTTTAAGCATGTATTAATCATTTTATACAAAATTTGACTAGTTTCGACTGATTTATTTCCTTAATTAAACTTATGTTTATTTACCTCTAATTATTTATTCTATACCTAAAACTTTACTTGATTCCTTTTCCTTCAATACCTAACATGATGTCCCGTTGATTTGATTATCCCTTGATTAAGGGAGAGACTTACTGATTTACATATGACTTCCTTGATTACGCTACTTAATTGCTCTATTACCTTATTTGTTAAAGTTTTTGATTACTCCATAAACTCCCTCTTGTTTTAAGTTCTGGACAACAAACACTAGTTCATATACACTATTATACTCTCAATAGCTCTTTACCCTCTTCGGACAGCTTTAATCCTTTGATCACGTGGAGTATTCATAATGAACTTGTTGACTAATGACTATAAGTATCATGTTAATCTACAATTTGATGCAATTGATGCTCATTCGGACGGCTTGAATCCTTTGATGTTGTTTGTACAACAAGATTGAAGTAAATATAGACTAACCTTCTAAATGTGATTTTCCTAAAGAAGTAGTCTCTCTGTTTTAGTTTAAATGACACAATTAGTCTCTTAAAAAAGGAATGATATATTTTTATATTTAAAAATAATCTAACTTTAAACGTTTTATCCTATCCACTTTACCCTTAATGAAAAGTTTATACAGCCACACAAATATTATCGCCTTACAAAGATTTTGTTCCTTAAGTTTTCAGCATCACATGTTTCAAAAGTTTTTTTTATTTAAACTTTGTGTTAAGTCAAACTATATTATCTAAATTAAAATTGATGGAATACTATATATTTCTCAAATTAGAACAATATTCACACTTCCTCTGTGTGAAAGTAAAAGAAAGAATTATAGGAAAATACACTTAACATCACACCATAACAAAAAAATGCCTATATTTTAAGTTTTACCAAACTTAACCCATATTGTACATATTGTGAAAGCAATAACAAATTCAAAATCCGTGTTCTTACAATCATTGCTTATAAAAGCTATAGAGTTAAATTTGTCATTGCTTCTAAAAGCTATAAAGTTAAATTTGTGTTCTCGCAACCATTAATTTCACTCTCTTTTCTTCTCACATCTTCTACATATGCTTCAAGAGGTCTCCGCCATTACTGCTTCTCCCCCTATGTCATATGGTTGCAATGTAAGAAAATTGAAGAGTAGAAGTCTACCATTGAAGGCTATTCAAAGCTTTGCTTTCGAAAATAGAATTTTTTGAGTTGGTAGTTGTTCGAATTGGGTGTTGTTCCAATTTATTGAAAATATCAAAAGGAGTTCAATATTTAAATTTGAAGTGATTTTGAGTAGATTTGACTTAAATTTCAGAAAAGACGCAAGGAAGAAGACAAAGTAAGTTTTTATATAATTATCTATAATATTGTTTAATAGTATATATGAGTGTACAAAGATATTTTATACACTATTATAAACCTTATATAAGCGTTTACAGATGAACTTCTTTCATGATTTTCAGTTGTAATTCTTGTTCAAAACCAGTCCAAATCTTCATTAAATGACTTCAAATTTTACGTACAACCTCCTTATACTATTTCTAACAATTCTAAATAAAACCCACTCCCAAGTTCTCACAGAATCAAATTTGTAATCTAAACTCATATGTTTAAGCTTGTTAAAAATTTAATTTTTACCATTCAGATGGATTTGGTTTGTTGAACTAATATTTGACTTACAGTTGCTGATTTGAAAATTAACTTAAAAACTTGAGCAATCTTTTTAAAAAATTAAACAATAAATTTGAAAATTTATTGAAATTAAATATTAAATTTTAGCCTATTATTTTTAAGCTAATTAATTATAAATTAAAATATACGCTATAAAATTGAAAAATAAGAATGCTAGTTATTCTTATATGAAAGTTTCCCATGGTAAAAATAAGGATTATTACAACCGGGAAAAAGAGGAAAAGTGTTACCGCATAGAAATTCTATGGCCTTTTAGGTTATATAAGTTGTGAAATGTTAAGCAGTAAAATCGACTCTCTACCCCTAACCCTCACTCCGCCATTTTCAACGGTACAAAGCCTATTAATCTCTGCTGAAAACAAGCCGGCTTCGAAGAAAAGATTCTCTTGCGATGGCAATGGCAGGGCGAGTCAGATCCACGCTCCCTCTCCTCCGCAAAGCCCTTTGCTTCGATTCAAGATCCCTCCTCTCCAATCCTGAGGTATTCATTGTTATCAGATATGAGACCTAATTTTGGTCTTCGATATTGCTGATTTGTTTGTAGTTGTTGGGTTTTGCTTTCATCTGATTTTGATATTCATGAAATTGTATATTTTTATTTATGTGAAATGGCTGAATGTTGTTATTGGGTTATATTTGTGGAGTCACAACAAAAAGTCTCGTTTTTTAAAATTAAAAATGAAATCGAAGGGAATAGATGGTATCGTTGCAGCTTAGGGTCGACTATTTTGGTGTTATTCTTTTGTAGTTCTGTTCTATTTACACGCGAACTACTTGAAAAGAGAAATCTTTGGATGTGCACAGTGCTTAAGCACATCCCATTTGGATTTTTTGCTGAATCGCTTTCTTTTCACAGGACTGTTAAAAGTGTCCTTGTTGAAATCTGGTAAAATGTATGTTTGCCTTTTTTTTTGCAGTTGTCAAGGACTTATGCTACTGCCCCAGCCAAAGAGCAAAAAGTTAAGGTTAGTAAAATCGTATGAGATTGTTGTTGTATTTGTGTGTGTAATATCTATTTCTGAGATAGTTTTTCTCACTTGAGACTGGTCAATGTTCTGAAGTTTCAAGTTGAGTCCCTCAGTATGCCACTTATTGCTGCCAAAAGCATTATTCCTACCCTTAATTAAATGCATATTGAACCAATTGGGTACGTCAAATCCTCAAAGTGGTAGCTGCAGCTTTGATTTCAAATCTAAGTTGGAGTCCTTCGGTCTTTCTTGAATTTATTAGAGAAGTTACCGATCCCTTCAAACAAAATTCAACCCCTTTCTTTTTGAAGGTTGGATGTAAATCCACACTGGATATTGTCATTTGACACCAACTTGTTGTTTGTTGGTTAGAATTTATCTGGATTAGCAACTATCGAGCTCACTTGTATTAATAGGATAAAGTACCTTGCATATAAATATTTTGATGGTATTTTTGAAATGAAGGATGAACATAACTTAATTTTTTTTGGCACATTGCTCGTATCTGTTAAATTAATGCTTTCATTTGGCCAATTCTTTGGCAATGGATAGTATGAACTGATGCTTTTCTCCCATGTACTCCTGGCGGTTGTTTTTTTCATTTTGCTGCTATGTCCAATAAGTGTTTCATAAATAACTGGGATGCTTCCTGAAAAGTGTTAACAGAAGTCCTCGCAGCCAAAATGATGTGAATCATTTCAAGAGTAGAAGTCAATTGTTGACCATGTTAATAGTCCCATATTATTGGTTGATAGAGAATCAATGTAAATTCTACCAATGAATAGCTACTCGACTTAGTGGTCGACATGGACTATATCTGTTTGAAGCTGTTTGTAGAGTAAATAAATCATCTTCCCATTATTGTTGTAGAATACTATGGTTGTCGGGGTTGATTATTAGCACTAAAGTTCAAAACATCCTTGTTCTCCTGTCAATTATTTATGTCTTGGACCAGTTCATTCTTACTAATTCTACGGAATGTACAAAATCCTTTTGTTATATTTTGCCTCATTTATGTTATCTCAAATGTGTTCTGAGTGCTCTTCTCTCTTCCTCTTTGTGAATCTAAGTTTAAATTCGGAATACGTATCAATCTCTGTCACTTGAAGCAATTACAACATTTTCTCTCTTTCGTAGCGTCTTCAATCTAAGAGATGCTAAGAAATGGATAGTTTTACCAAAGCGAAGGAATACAAGTCTTACATCTGTTAACATCTTTTGCTTCTATGATGTTTTAGGTCCCTGTAACGATGTATGGAGTTTCTGGAAACTATGCCTCAGCTTTGTACATCGCAGCTGTAAAAGCTAGTGCATTGGAGAAGGTCGAGTCTGAGATTTTGGACCTTATTGAGGCTTCAAAGAAAAGTCCTAAATTTTCTCAGTTTATGAAGGATCTCTCTGTGCCTACGGACACAAGAGTGAAGGCCATAAGTGACATCTGTGCACAGGCTAAATTTGGAGATCTCACAAGGAACTTCTTGGGTATGATACAATTATATTGTTATTTCTGAAAGAAAATACTACTATTCCATTTTTTAAACTTGAGATTTGTTGGTTTAGATAACAATTAGAGATGCCCTAAATAAACAGATTCTCAGTTTTTGAAATTAGATTCTGCTTCAAGATTTTGATCCTGGTAGATTGGTTGTTTTGTTAGCTCAAAGATTCACATCAATTTGGTATCTATATTCTGTTTTAGAGGATGCAAGTTCCTTTAATCGATGTTAATCTTACTAGCAAATTATGAATTCTTCTTCGATGTTGCTATTTATTGGTATTTGTTTTCCTAGCTTCACGGTCATCTCTTCATACTGGAAGCTGAGGCTTCCTCTGTTATCAGTTCAGGTGTTCTCTTTTACTCCATTGGGGAGAAGTGAGTACATGAGTTGTGTTTAGTTTGGTGTATATCTTCAGGAAATTCGCATTGTAGTTTCACCCCTTCAACGTTGTACTCCTGATTAATTCTTGATTAAACAAGACAATCCAGAAGATGCGTTCCTTTTAATTCTATTTAGTAGGATTCGTTTTTACAATTTAGAAGATTAATTTCACATTGAACTACAACTGGCCCCTCTCTCTCTCTCTATATACACACACACACACACACACACACACACACACATATATATATATATATATATATATATATATATATATATATATATATATATATATATATATATATATATAATGGTAGAATGATCTTTATGGCAATATTTTTTTGCTATAGTGTATAACCATATGCATTCTCAATCCTTGTTTTATTCCCTGAATGCTAAGCTGTATTTGGGTATTTTATTAGGCTTATTTTAGTTTTCTTTAGTTGTAGTAAACACGTATGAGGTAACCAAACAATAATGTTAACTACAGTCTTGACCTTGGCCATTTCAACTAATGTGGTAAAGTTGTGGTCCATCATCATTCAAAATCCCTTCCCCTAAGGTAATTTGCAAACCTTACAACTTATTTGTATTAATCCTTGTCTATATCATGCTTTCCTCAAGCCAATACTGCAAATACAATTATTTTGAACTTCTCTTTTGTTCTTGTATCTGTTTGTCATTTATCACTTTCTAGTGACATGGGAATTTCCACTTTTTTCCTATTGTTTCATCGCTTCAGGTCTCAGGAATAGTTCTTCCTCGTTATCACTTATTACGTTGGCAGCATAAGCTGCTAAGTTATATTTCATTTTGGCAGAACTTTTGCTTTACTGTTGCCTTTTGTGCATTGGTTCCTATGATTGATTTAAAGATCAGAGCTTAACAACCACTAATTTCATCGTTCATCTCTTTGTTTTCTTATTGTCATGTGGTATCTAAGCACATGTTTTTCAACTTTATTAATCTGCTCCGGTAGTATTTTCTTTCCGTTTATGTTCACTTTATATTTGTTTGACACATTCTCTTTCACCTGTGCATTTCCAGTTGTTTTGGCCGAAAATGGAAGGCTGAAACATATTGATGCCATAGCAAAAAGGTTTGCAGAGTTAACCATGGCACACAAGGGGGAGCTTAAAGCCATTGTAACAACTGTTATTGTAAGTTCACCTATTTTGAACTAAAAGTTTGATTTCAAATTTAGATCCTCATCTTTCGGTCTTCGTATAAAATTTGGCCAGGCTATGAACTATGTTTTCGACATGGTATTTATTATATCGTTCTTTGAAGAGTAACTGAAACTCAACTTAGGAGGATGAAAGCAATATGAAGTTTGCTTATAAACTGCTTATGGGGACTCTTGGAAGATCGTTATGAAGCAACTCTTTTCTACTGCAGAGAGATAGTGTCTTTACAGTTTTTCTTACTTAGCAGTTTGCTTTAAAAGTCATTATATCTGCACTTTTAATGTGACTACAAAATGACATCCAATGTAATTAGTACCATGGGTAGTTCTATTCTAATATTTCAATGTGTATAATCATTATTAGTGGGACCTTTCATGTAATGCTTGATACTACGAGTTGAATTCTTCATGCTTGACCGTCTCTCTTGCACCCTGAGGGATTGGGTGGTTAACTGCTGTATGATAGACGAGATTTTAGTTTGGGCAGTAGGATGTATATGTTACTTTATCTGCTTGTCTTAGTTTGTTATTTTGTCGAAGTTAAATATCTGATTATTGTATCTTTTGTTTTCTTTACCCAGCCTCTTCCTCCCGAAGAGGAGAAAGAATTGAAGGAGACATTGCAAGACGTGATGGGAAAAGGGAAGAAGGTGAACATTGAACAGAAGGTACATTATGATACTGATAATTATTTGGTAAATTCTTCTTAACAATACAGATTGCATCTGCTCATGATGTTATTTCCTATCTTGTACAGATTGATCCTAGCATTCTTGGTGGGCTTGTGATTGAATTTGGGCAGAAAGTTTTTGACATGTCGATAAGGACTAGGGCACGCCAGATGGAAAGACTCTTGAAGGAACCTCTCAACTTCTGATTGTGTGGAAGCCTGATTGTGTGGAAGCCTGTTTTAGTTATTAACCCTGTTGTGGTTTTAGCTGAAGATGAACATCCTCTTTATTTTGACTGCTTGAAGTGTTTCCTTTTCATATAATGTTCTTGCAAATAAAAGCCCCTACTTATACATTTGAATCTTCTTCCAAAGGAAAACCCATCATTTTTTTGTGAGGGCAAAGTAGGAATACAAGTAATATTTTCTTTTTGTCTAAAATTGCGTGAAATGCTCGGTTATGTGTCAAGTAGGTGCCAATTGTTTGAGTGCGCAATTATTCTCTTCATTAACAACTAATCTTTGCTTGTAAAATCTTTTTGAGTTACTAATTTCAACGTTGAGAGCTCCAGTCTGTGTAGCATGGCGATGGCGAATTCATAATGTGTCTTGTTTTGGCCTAAGGGCTCCGTAAAACGCAACGCTGCATGATACAAAAGCAGCCTCCTTTTTCTTATTTACAAAAATTGGTTAACTGATTACTATCAAATAAGCTTTTGGACTTTGTCATCTTTACAGTTCGAGATCATGATCAATTTATTCTTAAGAGTTGAGGAAGTAAAAGGAAAATTAATCACACCGAATCCATTTACTTACTATGGTTAACAGGTAGATTGAAGTGATAATATGTATTAATTCTTTTTTCCCCTTGTAAGCAAGAGTGAGAAATAAGATCAAATTTCTCTTGATTTTAACGGTAAAAATTTTAGGGGGCACCCTATTTCGTCATCTAATTTTATTTGTACCAATTTTAAAAACAATATATTTAACAAGTACCCAAAGTACAGATAAGTTCAGACATTTTCCTCAATTTTTTCTTCTTCTTTGGCGATGTAAAAACAAATGTGACAGATGATTTACATGGTACTTGTGATCAGGTTTAAGGTGGTTTATGGTATTTAACAGTAGTGAGTTGTTATGGTGTTCCTTTCTTTGCTACTCCTTTCTTAGTTTCAAAATTGGTATTGTTAGATTTGTTGTTATTTTGATTAATTAATAATCTTTTATTTATCCTCCGTTTGAATTTTTTATCAAATATGTCCCACCGTTATACATTAGGGCCATATATATCCCTCAGCCGTTAAAACTTGTTTCCAGATTTTCTTTTAACACGTGGCATGTTCTGATTGGACCAGATGACCCGCCCATTCAATTAATTAAACCCGCCCGACCCAGCGTGTTAAACCCGCCCCGACCCCAGCGTAATAAACACTTTGCACCAGCGTTTCCTTTCCTGCCATCTTTTCACTAACCTTAACTCTTTGTGCTGTTCTCTAGTTTTCTGTCCTGAGAACCGGTAGAGATTAAGGTTTAATTCGAAGAGGGGACTCTTCTTTGTCGAGTGCCAATATCATGGCATCCTCCAAGAATGAGGAAAGTGGTGCTCAGGATGCAGCAGAAAGGATTAAGGTTGCAGCCTTGTCAGCTGCAAAGGGTTTGAGTCGTGCTCAGGCTGAGCGCGCTGCCGCTGCTGCTGCTAGAAATGTCAATGCATATGGCCAGAAGGAAGAAGGACCCAGTCGATGTCAGGAAGGAAAGAAGCAAAGAGGCAGCTGTATTTGATGAGTACTGAGAAACAGGTGAGATTGGGTGAAAGGAAGGACCTCAAGGCTTCAATCACCTGGTGCAAAGTGTTTATTACGCTGGGTCGGGGCAGGTTTAATACGCTGGGTCGGGCGGGTTTAATTAATCGAATGAGCGGGTTATTTGGTCCAATCAGAACATGCCACGTGTTAAAAAAAAATCTGGAAACAAGTTTTATCGGCTGAGGGATATATATGGCCCTAATGTATAACGGTGAGGACATATTTGATAAAAAAATCAAACGGGGGATAAATATGACCTATTTTTAATAGTACAAGGATATATTTGACCCTTAACCGATTAATAATTGGGGTTTTTTCTTTATCATAGTGAGTTGTTGTGGCGCTCCTTTCTTTGCTATTGCTTAGGTCTTCTTTTATTTGTTTGTTAGATTGTTGTTGTTTTGACAAATTAATAATTGGAGTTTGTTCTAAACAATATTTAGAGGTCATGTTTAACTTTGAGACCATCTGAAGTAGATTTAGGTGTTGAATCGTATATTGGATTGTTGAAATTTGAAGAACAATTTTTTTTTTCTTTTTGAGCGATTTGTACTTTACACTTATTTGGCCTTAAGTACATGAAATGTTGGTCCCATTTTAGATCTATTTGACCTTAAGTGCATCTTAAATGCAAATTTTCTACGTCATACCTATTTGATCTTAAGTGGATAAAAATATTTATTGCATTAGGTTTATTTGATGTTAAGTGCAATTTTTTGCACTTTAGACTTAATTAGACTTAAGTGCATTACACTTCCGATTAAATGTTTTTTTTAACTTCACACGGGAAAAGTCTGAAATTGATTCTCAAATGGATAGACTTGTATTTTTTCTGCAAAGTGGATATAATTTCAATGATAACCCCAAAATTGAGCAAAAATGCAAATATCCCATTTTAGCAATGTCTTTTAAGATCACCAAGAAAGATGAAAAGGATACAGAAGTAGGTAAAAAAGAAAAGAAAAGAACAAGAGTGCCATTGCATTGTTTTCAATGTATAATGGGTTTTTAGAAAGGAAAACCTATACAGATGCCCCAAATAAATTTTAATTTATCACGTTCTAGTTATTAATTATAAATTTATCAAAACTAGAAAGCACATATAGAAATTAAAAAACCTTATAAATAAGGTTCTTTTTCTCAAGGAATTACATAAAAAAGTCACCTTTCATATTTTTAAGCGTGATTAGCAACATTAGATGCAACACGGAAATGAAATTTAATGAATGAGGTAGCAAATAAGGCGATGAAGTACGGAAAAAATACAATATTTTAAAAATCTAAGTAAAAAAGGAACTTTTTCAATATGCATAGTTGAAGTTCATTGAAAACATATAAATAAGTCAATATACAAAATTTGAGAAAGATTGGAGGTGATTTGGACTGATTTATATCAAAATTCGTAATTAATCGAGTTCAAATAATTCTTCCGCGAGACATATATGAAATATGTATCATGTATGTATCTCACACACATACATGATATACATGCGAGACACAATTGATACATATATGATATATACGTGATACACAAATAATACACACTGTAATACACATATCATCTTTTCCCATGTTCAGTTTTTACTTCGAATTTTCAATTCAAACCACCTCAAAACTGTAAGATATATGGATTTATATCTAGATATATGGACTTATATCTACACACATATGAACAATATATGGATAATTATATGTTATGTGCTATCTTTTTGGTTTGGCCTAATTATGTGGTCTTATGGACATTATGTTAAGGGGGCCAATGTGTTGTCATACTAAAGTGTAGGACTAATGTGTAGATACCCAAAAGGGTAACCTTAGTTTATGATGGGCTAACTAAGGTTACAAATGTAACTATGGTTACATGAATGCTTGTGACTCTTGAGTTTTGTAACTCTTGCAAGACATAACTCAAGACATAACTTTTGTCTTGTAACTCTTGTATCTTGGGTTATGTAACTCCTAGAGTTATAAAGTGGGGTTATGGTTCCCATTCTTTAGCAAGACAAGTTCTTCTTCTTCCCATTGAATCAAGAACCATATTGTCCATTGTCTTGCAAATAGGGTGGAAAACCATAAGCCAAATTTTGATTATTGTCATAACACTATTATTGTGAACCTTTCATATATTGTTTTAGTATTGTGGATTCATTCTTGTGGTGACAATCATACTTCAAGAAAACTTGAAGGAAGGCTAAAAGAGGTTTAAAAGGAATCAAGGACAATTATCAAAGGTGGTTCATAAAATTCCACACATATGGATTCAGGTTAGCTTCCGCTCATGTAGTTGTAATTCCGATTATTCAATATGAAGGTTGTTGTTTTTAGTAGGAATCATAATCCTAACAATTGGTATCAGAGCCACCCTTCATTTTGGATAATTTGGATGATCATAAGGTTCATGTTATGTTAGAAATCATGTTTAAGTTTAATTAGAATTTTGTTTATAAAATTCTACCATGAAATAGCATGATCTTATGATTGTTATGTTTTAATGTATTTGATGTTAAAACATTGTATGATTCAGCATGATTTTAGTTGGTTAACAACATGTTTTTTATGTTAAAATCCATGTTAAAATCATGTGTTATTCTGGAAATTATTTTTTGGTCACTGCCAGTCAGACAATCGATTGTTGCCTTAAACAATCGATTGTCTGAGACGTTAAATATTCTGGCAGTTATTTTGGAACACTAGACAATCGATTGTTAAAGCCTGACAATCGATTGTTCATGGTCCAGTGAGTTGAAACGTTTCCAGTAACTGAATTTTTTTTTATAAAACCAAACAATCGATTGTCTGGCTTTGACAATCGATTGTGGATGGTCCAGTAACAAAATTTTCATAAAACCAAACAATCGATTGTCTGGATTTGACAATCGATTGTGGACGGTCCAGTAACTTAAAATTTTTTTTATAAAACCAAACAATCGATTGTCTGGCTTTGACAATCGATTGTGGATGGTCCAGTAACATTTTTTTCAGAAAACCAAACAATCGATTGTCTGGTTTTGACAATCGATTGTGTTGGTCCAGTAAGGTTAAAAACGTTTCAACTCTCTTAAGTTTCAGTGAATGTTAATTGTTTTAATGTCCATTAATTCTTATAATATATAGAATTGTCCGATTCAGTAAACAACGATTGATATTCAAGTGTTAAACATCAAAATATGTAACACATTAAGTTGAGATTCATAAAATGGCTTAAGGAACTAAAGTTTATAGCATCTAATATTTTAGTTATTCAATTGAAGCACTATGTTGCCAAAGTAACATCTATTGTGTAGATTGATTAATTTTAAAATATAAGATGACTGTGGATGTTACTCTTCCATGCGTTTAACACCGGCCCAAAGGAAGGTGTTATTTGGCAGGAATTCGAACATTCTTGTGGTGGTAAATATGAGAAGATTATTTGGTTTTCCATGTGAATATTAAATCGGCCCAAAGGAAGGTTTAATATTTAACAGGAGTTTATTGTCTATGTTTGATCACTACACCAAGAGTACCACTTACAAGTTGTTTTTCTGTCCAAAGACTAAAATCAATGTTGTGCTAATGCCTAATTTTGAATCTATAAAGTTAAAGTTCAAGTTTATGTAAGCATGTATTCAGTAATCCTTTTGTTCTATTTTCAGTAAATTCTTCTGCTTCTATGATCTCTGCCAACATCAATAGCATCCCTGTGCTTAACGGCACTAACTTTAAGGAATGGAAAGAGAACGTCATGATCGTTCTCGGTTGCATGGATCTTGACTTAGCACTTCGGACCGAGCAACCTACTCCTCTTGAGGATACATCCTCTCCTGATGACAGGAGGGTGATGGAGAAGTGGGAACGCTCGAATCGCATGAGTCTCATGATCATGAAGCGTGCAATCCCAGAATCATTCAGGGGCACTATGAATGATGAACCCAATGCCAAAGTTTTCCTTGAAAACCTCGAACAGCGTTTTATTCAAAACGAAAAGGCGGAAACAAGGACACTATTGAGTAAACTTGTTTCCATGAGGTATAAGGGCAAGGGAAACATTAGGGAGTACATTATGGAAATGTCTCATCTTGCTTCGAAACTTAAGTCACTCTAGCTGGATTTAACTGAGGAACTGCTTGTGTACTTTGTTTTGATATCTCTTCCTGCACACTTTAATCAGTTTAAGGTCAGTTACAACTGCCTGAAGGAGAAATGGTCTCTTAACGAGCTCATTTCACACTGTGTGCAAGAAGAGGAAAGGATAAAGCTAGATAAGACAGAAAGTGCTCATTTGGCATCCTCTTCTAAGGAAACTAAGAAGAGGAAGGGTAAGGAAGTTGCGGTTGCAAAGCCCAAGAATAAGCAACATAAGGAACCTAAGGTTGAAATCACTGCATTAGGTTGCTTCTTCTGTAAAGGGAATAATCATGTGAAGAAGGATTGTACCAAGTACCATGCCTGGCGTGCGAAAAAAGGTACACTTCTTTCTCTTGTTTGTTCTGAAGTTAATTTAATTTCGGTACCTAAGGATACTTGGTGGGTAGATTCTGCTGCTACTACTCACATAAGTATATCAATGCAGGGTTGCCTGAACTGCCGAAAACCAAATGATGGTGAAAGATACATCTATGTGGGTGATGGCAAGAAGGTGCCAGTTGAAGCTATTGGCAAATTTAGGCTGTTGTTTAAAACTGGTTTTCATTTAGATTTGGATGAGACTTTTATTGTACCGTCTTTTAGACGGAACTTAATATCGGTTCCCCAATTGGACATATCTGGTTATAAATGTACATTTGGGGATAATAAAGTTAGTCTCTTTCAGTGTTCAAATCTTATTGGTACTGGTGTTTTATCAACATTTGATAGCTTATATTTTGTTGATACAATAACTTCAAATAAAGAAACTTTGCATACTAGTTTAAGTGGTACTAAAAGGAAATTAACTAATGAGAATTCTATATCACTCTGGCATAAACGTTTGGGTCACATATCCATTCAAAGAATTCAGAAACTCGTGTCAGATGGAATTTTTGATTCTCTTGATACCTCAAATTCGGAAATTTGTATTGAGTGTATCAAGGGAAAACAACACAAACAAGACTAGATTAGGTGCCAAGAGAGCTTCAGACGTCTTAGAATTGATACATACGGATATTTGCGGGCCATTTCCTACTCTATGTCGGAATGGTCAACAATACTTTATCACATTCATAGACGATTACTCTCGTTATGGGTATCTATATCTTATTCACAAAAAGTCCCAATCCATAGACGTGTTCAAATCATTTAAGGTTGAAGTTGAAAATCAACTAAGCAAAAGAATTAAATTCGTTAGATCTGACCGTGGTGGTGAATACTATGGTCGATATGATGGTTCTGGTGAACAACGTCCAGGGCCTTTTGCTAAATTCCTAGATGAGTGTAGGATCGTCCCTCAATATACTATGCCAAGAAGTCCTACGATGAATGGTGTAGCTGAGAGACGAAATAGGACCCTTAAGGATATGGTAAGAAGTATGATTTCTCGTACTTCTTTGCCAGACTCACTCTGGGGTGAAGCATTAAAAACTGCAACTTATATTCTAAATAGAGTTCCAACTAAAGCTACAATCAAAACTCCTTATGAACTTTGGACTGGGCATAAACCCAGTATTCGGCATTTACACATTTGGGGTTGTCCAACTGAGGCAAGGCCTTATAGGCCGAATGAAAAGAAACTGGACGCTAAGACGGTTAGTAGCTATTTTGTCGGATACTCTGAAAAATCCAGGGGTTTTAAGTTTTATGATCCCACATCACGAACTTTTTGTGAGACGGGAAATGCTAGGTTCTTTGAGGATATTGAGTTTGGGGGATGGGGAGATAAAGTTGTTAGAGATTTTGTCTTTGAGGAAGAACATGTGTCTTTCCCTCAAATTGTTGATCTTGGTCTTACTGACTCGGATCACACAACTCCGGTTCAAGACAATCTCGAAAATCTCCCCCATCAGGAACCTAAATATAACTAATGAAAATCAAACTCAACAACCTCAAGTAACTGAAATGCCATTAAGGAGATCCACTAGAGAGAGGAGAAATGCAATTTCGGATGATTATTATGTATTTCTCCAAGAACAAGAAAGTGATATTGGACTTGAGGAAGATGATCCAATCAACTTCAGTCAAGTTATTAAGTGTTCTAACTCTCAAAAGTGGATTGATGCCATGAATAATGAGATGAAGTCTATGAGCGATAATGACGTTTGGAAGCTTGTTAGGTTGCCCGAAGGTACGAAACCTATTGGTTGTAAATGGATTTTTAAAACCAAAAGGGATTCAGGGGGCAATGTTATTAAGTACAATGCTCGTCTTGTCGCAAAAGGCTACACTCAGAAAGAAGGCATTGATTATAAAGAGACTTTCTCTCCAGTTTCATCGAAAGACTCTTTCAGGACTATAATGGCATTAGTAGCACATTTTGATCTTGAGCTTCATCAAATGGATGTTAAGACTGCTTTTCTCAATGGTGACATTGAGGAAACAATTTATATGGTGCAACCTGAAAACTTTGTTTCGGATGAATCAGAGAAGAAGGTTTGCAAATTAAAGAAATCCATCTATGGGCTCAAGCAAGCTTCTCGTCAATGGTATTATAAGTTTCATGCAGTCGTTACATCTTTTGGTTTTGAAGCGAATATTGCTGATGACTGTATATACCATAAGTTCAGTGGGAGTAAGTATATTTTTCTGGTTTTATATGTCGATGACATACTGTTTGCCTGTAACGATATAGCATTATTACTTGAAACTAAGAAATTTCTTTCAAAGAAATTTGAAATGAAAGATCTTGGTGAAGCTTCTTTTGTATTAGGAATTCAGATTCTAAGAGATCGCTCCAAAGGCGTTCTCGGTCTGTCACAAAAGGGCTATATCGATAAGGTTCTGAAAAGATTTGGCATGCAGGATTGTAAACCAGGCGACACCCCTGTTGCTAAGGGAGACAAATTTAGTCTCAAACAGTGCCCAAACAATTCTTATGAAATTTCGGAAATGCAGAAGACACCTTATGCTTCGGCGGTAGGTAGTCTGATGTATGCTCAGGTATGTACACGACCTGATATAGCATACATTGTTGGGATGTTAGGCAGATATCTAAGCAATCCGGGAATGGACCATTGGAAGGCAGCCAAACGGGTCATGAGGTACTTACAGAGAACAAAGGATTACATGCTTACATACCGGAAATCGGACCAGCTTGAGATCATTGGGTATACCGATTCCGATTTTGCTAGATGTCAGGATAGTTTGAAGTCTACTTCAGGCTGTATTTACATGCTTGCGGGTGGTGCTATCTCTTGGAGAAGCATTAAGCAAACTCTTACAGCCACTTCCACCATGGAAGCGGAGTTTATGGCATGTTATGAAGCATCTAATGAGGCATTATGGGTGCGGAATTTTGTTGGTGGACTGCGTATTGTTGATACTATTCAGAAGCCTCTTAGGCTATTATGTGACAACAGATCAGCAGTCCTTTATGCTAATAACAATAGTAGTTTGACGAAAGCAAAACATATGGACGTCAAATTTCGGGTTGTTAAAGAAAGAGTACAAAATGGACAATTGTGCATTGAGTACATTAGTACAAACTCAATGCTTGCGGATCCGCTAACTAAGGGATTGGCACCAAAAGTATTTCATGAGCATATTGCTTGTATGGGTGTCAAATCAGATAAGGATTATGTATTTTAGTGGGAGTTTGTATTGCACATTGATGTAATTGTTCATTATATTCAGAAATTCAGTAATTCAGTTATATCTGCAGATATTCAGTTTTAAAGTTTTTGTACTCTTACAGTTCATGTTTGATCTCAATAAAGAGAACCAGTTGGAAATAGACATTCTATTGACCACACTTTATGTTATTTCCATGCTACATACCTACACTTGATCCATGTTGTTGGTTATATTGATATACGTGATCTATGATTGGTTCTAGTTACGAATGAGTAACGACGAGCACTTAGTTCCTATGTTGGTATGATTGATGGACCGGATTGTTCATGACAATTTTATTGTGATAGCAATTTTGTGCACCTAAGGTTTGTAACATATAATATTAAGGTTTGTACATATGTATGTATATCTCGTCCAAGTGGGAAATTGTAAGATATATGGATTTATATCTAGATATATGGACTTATATCTACACACATATGAACAATATATGTATAATTATATGTTATGTGCTATCTTTTTGGTTTGGCCTAATTATGTGGTCTTATGGACATTATGTTAAGGGGGCCAATGTGTTGTCATACTAAAGTGTAGGACTAATATGTAGATACCCAAAAGGGTAACCTTAGTTTATGATGGGCTAACTAAGGTTACAAATGTAACTATGGTTACATGAATGCTTGGACTCTTGAGTTTTGTAACTCTTGCAAGACATAACTCAAGACATAACTTTTGTCTTGTAACTCTTGTCTCTTGGGTTATGTAACTCCTAGAGTTATAAAGTGGGGTTATGGTTCCCATTCTTTAGCAAGACAAGTTCTTCTTCTTCCCATTGAATCAAGAACCATATTGTCCATTGTCTTGCAAATAGGGTGGAAAACCATAAGCCAAATTTTGATTATTGTCATAACACTATTATTGTGAACCTTTCATATATTGTTTTAGTATTGTGGATTCATTCTTTTGGTGACAATCATACTTCAAGAAAACTTGAAGGAAGGCTAAAAGAGGTTTAAAAGGAATCAAGGACAATTATCAAAGGTGGTTCATAAAATTCCACACATATGGATTCAGGTTAGCTTCCGCTCATGTAGTTGTAATTCCGATTATTCAATATGAAGGTTGTTGTTTTTAGTAGGAATCATAATCCTAACAAAAACTTCACCAAATCATCCAAAAATTGAGATTCAAACTCCTTACAATGTACCAATCTATTCTAATAACACCCACTCGAAAGAAAACAAATATTGATATATATTTTTTATGTAAATAGCTAATTGACTAATATTAGTAATTTTTATAAATTAATTAATTTTTGTAATAAACTACTTATAAATGAACATAACTGATAATTTCCCATTTATAAATGCATCAGCCAACTTATATCCAACTTGGACTTGGGCTGGGGTAGTAAGGTGTAGCGCATCTGGCTCCAAAGGTAAGCTCAAAGCATCTACAATTATTGTAAAAATTATACGGGCCGACCAACCATTTAACCTATACCTTTTAAATTTTTTTTTTGTACCCACTTTTTAAATAAGTTCAGTCCCTTTTCTCCTCCTCCTCCTCCTACTTCCCCTCCTCCTCCTCCTCCTCCTTCTTCTTTTTCTTCTTCTTCTTTTTCTTCACCTTCTTCTTCTTCTTCTTCTGCTGCTGCTGCTGCTGCTGTTGGTGCTGCTATGAAACTTAGTTCATGGAATGATTGCCATTAATATGTTTATCAGATTATCTAAAATAAATTATAAATAATTACATAAGTTAGTAGACAATAATTTATGAATATTTTCACGTACGTAAGTTAGTAGACAATGATAATTCTGTTCTTTTCACGTTTATTGTTTCCAAAATTAATGATTTAGATATTGTTGCCAATCTGATTATTTATCTAGTATGCTAGAAAACTTTTTCAAAAATTTCAGCTTATATAGTGCTGAAGTTTTACAAATGAACTAAATAATTTTAGCTCTAGAGTTAAAGTTCGACAGTTACAAAACAAAAACTTTAGCTCTAGAGCTGAAGTTCGCCAGTTACAAAACAAAAACTTCAGCTCTAGAGCTGAAGTTCGTCGTTCGCCAGTTAAAAAAATAAAAACTTCAGCTCTAGAACCGAAGTTCGCCAGTTACAAAAGAAAAACTTCAGCTCTGGAGTTGAAGTTCGTCAGTTTCGCTAGTTACAAAAACAAAAACTTCAGCAAATAGAGAACAAAACTTCAATTACTATGCTTAAGTTCAACAATTACAAACAAAAACTTCAACAGACTTGCTACTTCATGCCCGTCTACTAGAATTCTGAAGTTTTGCGTGATTGCCTTTGCTACTTCAGCCCTTTATGCTGAAGTTATGCGAAAAAGCGGGTAAAATTGCAAGCGAGCACAAATTAAAATGTGACACAAAAAGTGGGTATAGATGCAAATGTGCACAGTTATTACATTGAGAAGGTTAATTCCAAGACGTGCTTCTCTCACCCCTCAACAAGAAAGGAGTTTTACATACATATACACTATTTGAAATTTTATTTCGAAAAATATTTATGATTTGATATTTATCCCACCTAAACATATTTTAATTACAAAATATATATAATCCACCTTAAAATACTCTCAATCTATTATTAGTGCCTTCAATCAAAGAATTTAGTTATATTCTTTTTCCTCTCATCTTTCCACTTTTTCTCTTTACTCTCTTCGTTCTGCAACCATCTAGGCTCTCCTTCTCTCCAAATAATAATAATGTGTCACGTAAAATTTAAAAAAAGTGGAGTAACAAAGATAGAACCTTAATTATTAGAGTTACTAAATGATACCAAGCGTCCATTTCAACACATACAGATCTAGAGATGCTAGTTAGTACTCCATTATTTAAGCCGCAACTTACAAAATGCAAAATTCAAAAACTATCAAATAAGGATTTCAAATACTCAATTTACATTTTACATGACCTTTTCAATTTCATTTTTTACTTTAATTTTCCAACTTCTTTACTCCATTTTCTATCATATGACAGGAAATCTTCTGGTAGGGCATGACCAACTTGATAATGTATAGTCTTCATTCCATTAGGCAAAAATAAATTTTATATAACTAATTATATATTATATAACTTATTTATAATTTTCGTATATTGTTTTTATTCAGTTATATACAATACAATATCATATAACTTAAATATAATTTTATAAAATATTTTTTAACTTTCATATAATATTTAAGTAAATAAAAAAAATAAATAACAGAATACAATTTTTCTTCAATTTTATTATAACTTTATTACGATTTCATAAGTATAGCGTTTGTCATGCTTTCTTCTTCTTCTTCTTCTTCTTCTTCTTCTTCTTCTTCTTCTTCTTCTTCTTCTTCGGTTTTCAATCTAAAATTCAGTTAAAATCAAGTCTAATCTTCACCAAAATACCCTTAAAATTGAGATATAAACTCCAAACAATATTCTCAATTGTTTGCAACAACACTCAATTCAAACAAATAATAATTTTTGAAAATTCAAATTCGAATTCAAAGCTTTTTAATGGCTGTCAATGGTGGAATTGCTGCTCTCTTTTCCTTTGCTTTACATTACTGGAATTAGGGATTGAGAGATAGAGAGAGACGTAGAGAGAATTCCCAATTGTTTGCAACAATACGCAATTCAAACAAATAATATTTTTTGAAAATCCAAATTTAAATTCAAAGCTTTAAAGCTTTTTAATGGATGTCAATGGTGGAATTGCTGCTCTCTTTTCCTTTGCTCTGCATTAATGAAATTAGGGATTGAGAGAATGAGAGAGACGTAGAGAGGGGGGGGGGGAGGAGACGAATGGTGAAAAATAATTGATTCCTAATATAAAGAGATACTCATTTAATTCTTAAAGTGTATATAATTGACAAATTTGTATATAGGAGATAATCAAATTTAAATTGAATAGGGAGAATAATAAAGTTTCCAATAATGTATAGATATGTAAAAATCCTCTCAATAAAGGGTCCTTGTCTAGAAGCTAAGGCTACCTATACAATTATAGCAAACTGTTGAGATAAGAGACGCTACATGATTTAGCTTTGTATAGCCTTGTATATTTTATGTATACTCAGTGTATATTGTAAGTATATTTTCGGAATTGGGTTGTAACTGGGCTGTGATGATTTGTGTGTCTGAGTCCAATGTCCATTATTTAATTTTGGGCCGGATCACCCTATCCGACCCGTCCATGTGGAATAAGTATATATGTAGGTGAGATATTTTCTCACCTACCGAGACTCATTCTTTCATTTCATTTTCTATAATATACTTCTCTCATCTTCCAGAGAATTCCAAAATGCTCTGCCTTCTTTCTACTTTCTCTCTCTAGATTTTCTATGATTTCTCGGTCTAATATGAATGTTTACATGGTATCAGAGCCTCGACGACGATCCGGCTATGTTTCTATGTACTTCGTTGTCTTGGATGAAGTTTGTTTTCGAGGTTTTAGGGGTGTTTTCTGAGACCTCACGGTCGATGAAGATTCCGATCTATCAGACACCTTTCTGAGTCTTTCGTCGTGATATCGGAGTGTATTTTCTTCTCCTGAACGTTCTGGAAGATTTTATGATGATTTTTGGTTGATTTTTGGGTGACCTATTGGCTTCTAGGGTTTCTGGTAGTTTAACCTAAAGTTTTACTGCCATCCGGTGGTTCGATTCTCACTCAGTGGACGTTTTGGGTTCCTCTCCGACGTTCCTGATCAGATTTCCAGTAAGGATTTCCAAGGTTATGCCTAGGGTTTGATACCTAGGGTTTCTCTGTTGTTTGAAGGCCGATCTTCTCCGGTCGCGAAGAAGGAGGGTAACTCTGTCCTTATCTTCGGTATTATATGTGATTATCTGACTCTGTGTATGTGAGCATCTGGTGTTGTCTGTGAATACCTGATTTGGTTTTTGGTTATACTCTGTTTGCTGGTTATTGTGTGTGAATACATGTTTTTGGTTATACTCTGTCTGTTGAAAAGTTGTTCGTTTAAGCCGGTTCATTGACCATGGCTTCTAACACAAATACTGGTGCCTCCTCTTCTGTAGACTCTTCCAGTCCCCTTTTTGTATATTCTTCTGATGTTCCTGGGGTCTCCCTTGTTCCCACTCCCTTCTCGGGTAGTGGTTATGGGGGCTGGAGACGTAAAATGATTGTTGCCTTATCAACAAAAACAAAATCGGTTTTGTTGATGGCACATACTCCCGACTTGCCACTAATGTGGCTCAACAAAGGTTGTGGGATAGGTGCAACAACATGGTGATTTCTTGGTTGACTGATTCCAGCTCCCCTGCAATTGCTGAGTCTGTGCAGTACTCTGACACTGCACAGAGCATATGGTCCCAACTCCAGGCCAGATATGGCACTGCAAACAGGACCAAAATCTTTGAACTGAAAGGAGAGTTGTCCCACACCTCTCAAGGGTCCTTAGATATAGCTTCCTATTTTAATAAGCTAAAAGGACTGTGGGATGAACTTGATTCAATGTGTGTTAATCATGGTCAAAGGTGTATTTGTGCTGCAAAAGATGGTATAGTACAGGAAAGTGATGACAATAAGGTTTTTCAGTTTTTAATGGGTCTGAATGGTCAGGAGTAATCTTTTGATGATGCAGCATCCTTCTTCTCTTGACAATGTCTATAATTTGGTCCTCAATGATGAGAAACAAAGACAAGTCCAGTCTTCTTCTCACTTTAATCAAGATTCTGTCTCTTTCAATGTACATACTAATAGGCAGCCTGCTGGATTTACCAAGGCCACAGTGCCTGTTCCTCCTTCCCCTTTCAGACAGAGAATCAATTTTGACCAGGCTAGAGGTCCTTTATTCTGTAGATACTGTAAAAAATCTGGACACTTAATTGATAAGTGCTTCAAGATCCATGGATATCCACAAAGTAACACTTTTAACAAGGGAAGGAGACCTGCTGCTGCTCATTTAAGTACTGGTCTGGATTCTCTTCATTCTGATGGTCTTCTGTCTGTTCCTCAAGGGAATCCTCCTGATAGCCATCAATCTGTTGCAAGAATAGATGGCCAGACCTCTGTGATACCAGGGTTGAGCAGAAAAGATTATGACCAGTTGATGGCTTAATTACATCAGACCAAGTTTGGGGACTCCACTGCTCAGACTCCTCCTCCCACATATGCTGCAAACTTTGCTGGTACTATGTTAACTGGGAGCCCTATTTCTGATTCCAAACTTTGTTTACTTACTAATATTAACTATGTCACCTGAATTATAGATTCAGGTGCCTCTAATCACATGACACATGATAAACATTTACTTTCTAACATCACACCTTTAACTCTGCCATATCTTGTCACTCTTCCTAATGGCTATAAAGTGAAAGTGATATGCACATGCTCCTTTGCATTGACCCCTTCCATTAATCTTCACAATGTACTGCTAGTTCCTTCTTTTAAACACAACTTGATTTCTGTTCACAAGTTAGTGAAGCAGTTGCATTGTATAGTTATGTTCACTGAACATTCCTGCTTCCTACACATGATACAGGACCCTTCTCTGAGGAGGCCTCTGGATCTTGGTAGAGAAGCTGCTGGCTTATATAAACTGGCTTGGGTTCCTCCTTCCTCTTCTTCCTCTGTTAGTTGTTCTTCTACTTCTGTTTGTCCTGTATCTGCTTCTTGTGATGAAAGCAAAGTTGTTGCATTGCCTTCTGTGTCTGTTTCTTGTAATGATGACATCTTGTCTGATAACAAGGCTGTTCCATTGCCTTCTCATGTGAATAATTCCATCTGTAATAATGATTTTACATCTGATATGAATTGCATTTGGCACTTAAGGCTTGCACATACTCCTTTTGCAAACATGAAATGTATTTCTGGTCTGTCTTTTCCTTTTGCTTCCAAACAACCCTTTCCCTGTTCAGTCTATCCTATGGCCAGACAGACTAGGCTTCCATTTCCTGATAGCTCAATTAAGACTTCTAGACCCTTTCAACTGATTCATTTGGACACCTTGGGACCTTATCATACTCCAACCTCTTCTGGTTGTAAATATTTCCTTAAAATTGTTGATGACTTTTCAAGGGCAACATGGACATACCTACTGGGATCCAAAAGCAATGCCTTTTCTATGCTCAAGTCATTTCTTTCTCTGGTCAGAACCCAATTCAATGGTGTGGTTCAGACTGTTAGAAGTGACAATGCCTTAGAATTGGGCTCTAGCAATGAGGGTATTTCCTTTTTTAGCAGCCAGGGGATCATACATCAAACCTCCTGCCCTCATACCCCTCAACAAAATGGTATTGTTGAGAGGAAGCATAGAACTCTACTTGAAACTTGTAGGGCTTTGCTCTTTCAATCTGGTTTTCCTGTATCTTTCTGGGGGGATTGTTTATTGACTACTACCTATCTACTTAACAGAATACCCACCAGATTACTTCATAATAAATCTCCTCATGAAATCTTGTATGGGAAAATTCCATCCTATACTCACTTGAGGATTTTTGGTTGCCTTGCCTATGCCACTGTCCCCATCCCTCAAAGGGACAAGTTAATACCAAGAGCCATCCCCTGTGTTTTCATGGTCTATCCTTTTGGCAAAAAATGTTATAGACAATATGATCTTGCTTCAAAGAAGTATCTGGTCTCCAGGGATGTCATTTTTCATGAATCATGTTTTCCCTTTAAATCTGTGTCTCCTTCTGCTCATCCTCCTGCTTCTTCCTTTCCTTTTGTTCCTTCTGGAGAACATGATGATGAATCTGATTCTCCTATTCACCTCTCTACTCCCTCTTCTCCCTCATCTGTACAGCTACCTTTTCCTGTCACTATCCCAATTGATTCAACCCTCCCTTCTGCCAGCTCACCTCCTGTTGTGGCTTCTTCTCCTTCTCTTCCTGCTACCAGGAAATCTCAAAGACAGCATAATCCTCCTTCCTATCTCAAGGATTATGTATGTCAACTACCTACCTTCTCTGGTTCATCTTCCTCTTCTTTGGAATCTGAGCCTCTGTGTTACTCTCAGGCAGCATCTGTTCCAGCATGGCAAGCTGCCATGAGGCAGGAGTTTGAAGCTCTGGACACTAACCACACTTGGGATGTTGTCCCTCTTCCTCCTGGGAAGAAGCCCATTGGTTGTAAATGGGTTTATAAAATTAAATACAAGTCTGATGGCTGTGTTGAAAGGTATAAAGCAAGGTTGGTTATTAGGGGTGATACACAGGTTGAGGGGATTGATTTCACAGACACTTTCTCTCCAGTGATCAAAGTGACTTCTGTGAAATGCCTTATTGCTGTGGCTGTTAAGAATCATTGGCCTCTTTTTCAGCTTGATGTCAATAATGCCTTTCTTCATGGTGATTTGGATGAGGAAGTTTACATGAAACTCCCTCCAGGTTTGACTGTCTCTGCTTCTACTTCTGATTCTGCTTCTACTCCTTCTTCTACTTCTCCTCCTCTGCTATGTAAACTCAAGAAATCCCTGTATGGGCTAAGATAGGCATCCAGACAATGGTATGCCAAGTTGTCTTCTGCTCTTTATTCCAAAGGGTATACACATTCTTTGAATGACTATTCCTTATTCATCAAAGGTAAACCTGGCTCACTTGTGGTGGTAGCAGTCTATGTGGATGACATCAAACTTACTGGGGATGACAGTGACGAACTTACTACTCTTAAACTGTTTCTGGATGATCAGTTTAAAATCAAAGATTTGGGTTCTTTGCATTATTTTTTGGGTCTTGAGATGTCAGTTGTACCTGGTGGGCTGCTCCTTAATCAGCATAAGTACATTTCTGATTTGTTGCATCAGTTTGACTGTGTCGATGTCTCTTCTGTTGTGTCTCCTTTGGACATCAATGTCAAACTTCATGCTGATTTTGGTGACCTCTTGCCCTCTCCTGACCAGTACAGGAGTCTTGTTGGAAAGATGCTGTTCCTGACTCACACTAGGCCTGACATATGTTTTGCAGTCCAGCATCTGAGTCAATTCCTCAAATGCCCCAGACTTCCCCATATGACTGCTGCCGTACATGTCCTAAGATACCTTAAGGGTACTCCCTCTTTGGGTTTGTTTTATTCTGATCATGCTGATTTCTCTATTACTGGGTATTCTGATAGTGTCTGGGCTGCCTGCCCTGATACTAGGCGTTCTGTTACTAGTTTTTGTGTGATTTTGGGTGGCTTTTTGATCAGTTGGAAATCAAATAAACAACCCGTTGTTTCTCTGTCCTCTGCTGAGGCAGAATATAGGGCCCTTAGCAAGGTTGCTGCTGAGTTGACTTGGCTTTCTCGCTTGTTGGTTGACCTTGGGGTATCTGTTCCTTCTCCTTTTTCTGTATATTGTGATAGTCAGGCTGCTGTTCACATTGCTAACAATCCTGTTTTTCATGACGTACCAAACATATCGAGGTGGATTGCCATTTTGTTCGGAATTTGCTCCTTTCTAGTTTTCTCAAGCTGCTACATGTACCAACTTCTCGTCAGCTGGCCGACCTGCTTACTAAACCTCTGCCTGGCACTTCACTTCTTCCGCTGCTCACCAAGTTGCAGGTGGTTTCCCCCTCCAACTTGAGGGGGGGGGGGGTGTTGAGATAAGAGATGCTACATGATTTAGCTTTGTATAGCCTTGTATATTTTGTGTATACTCAGTGTATATTGTAGGTATATTTTCAGAATTGGGTTGTAACTGGGCTGTGATGATTTGTGTGTCTGAGCCCAATGTCCATTATTTAATTTTGCGCCGGATCACCCGATCCGACCCGTCCATGTGTAATAAGTATATATGTAGGTGAGATATTTTCTCACCTACCGAGACTCGTTCTTTCATTTCATTTTCTGTAATATACTTCTCTCATCTTCCAGAGAATTCCAAAACGCTCTGCCTTCTCTCTATTTTCTCTCTCTAGATTTTCTATGATTTCTCGGTCTAATATGAATGTTTACACAAACATCAATAAAAATATAAACATACATAAATAGGCAAATTTGGTAAGAAGAAAAAGAAAATTTATGATAATATTAAATTTTGGTGGAAAATTAACAATGAAACGGATAAATATTTTACATGAATATTTCACTCTTCACGATCACTAGCTCTTGAATATACAATGGATGCTTAATGTAATAATCACTTAAAAGAAAGAAGATATTGCTGTAATTGTAAGGCTAATGTTAAATGAACCCTCAGATATTCTCTCTATAAAAAAAATATTAGAAAGGAATTTGAAATTTTAAGGCAATCATATGTTTGTGTGGAAGAAAATTATTAAAATTGGCCATAACGTGGATATTAATTGTCTTTCATATAGTATTTTTTCACTAAAATGTACATTTTGCAGAACAGATTCTACATCGTACGTGGTCCATTTATAAATGTTAACATGTCAATTTGAGGAAACATAGATTTTTATATTTAAAAACACTAATAAAATTCCGGAAATTAGTCAAACATAGGAAAGTTGTGTTGTTCGTTGTGACATGCAACATGATTTGGCAGTTCAAATTACTATTTTCAATTTTTAGATCATTATATTTTTTAATATTCAAATCATCATGTGAAAGCAGAAAAGGTTATTATATTTATAAAAATCATTAAGTGAACAAGGAAAATAAATTTGTACCTGAAAAATAGGAAGCAATGGAGAGTTCAAATCACTACGCAAGTCCTGAAAAAGTTTCTCTAATTTGCTCTTGTATGATTTTGCTTCTTCCCAAGTTAATGTATCTCTTTCCCCTTGATACCAAAGGATTGCTCTGATTTTTCCACCAACATGCACGGATATTCTCGCCCTATTAATCATCTCAGTGTAAAGCCATGACAAAGATATTTTCAATATTTTCTTCTATATTTATATATATTTCAAGTTGAAATCAATGAGATCAGTTGAATTAGTTACATATAATGTATCCAATAACGTAAAAGCAAGACGTGTACCTGGAACCCTATGACCATTTATCGATACTCGTCCCTCCAGCCGCGTAAGGGACTAACCCTATGATCCCGAATTCGGGGTCTTTCTCTAAGATATCATTGGCAAACACCATATTTGGCCCTATCCCACAAGTCTTGCTCTAGTCAATGTCATAATGTAGAGGCTTTTGGGCTACTTCCTATATTGAGTTTCCATTTCGCCGGAGGATCGCCGGATTCTGGTGGTACATAGCCATCTCAAACTTTGTCAACGACCCCTCCTCGTCCAGCCATGTTACTTTGTCCGGCTAGTATGAATATTTATTTTTGGGGCTTAGTTTTGAATATTGTACAATTCATAACCAATAGGATTTATGCTAAAAGCCCAAAAAGTATTAAGTGAAAAGTTAGGGCGATGGGCACAAATAGGGACTAATAGCACATGTCTTTATTTTAAATTCAGTGTTTTAAATGTCTTTAAACTTTAGCCACCGATTTAATAAATTTATATATGACGGAGCAAGTATACCCTTCTGCTATAACTTATACCTACACTTTTATTAACGATCAGTAACAACAGCAGCAGCAAACGCACGTAACTGCTTCACTGTGATCGTCGAATTTCAAAGTATAGAGTTGCAGAAGATTCTCTTCCGATTTCAAACTATAGATTCAACTTTCTAGTTCAAAAATCGACATAAATTTACAGTAAGTTATACTTTTATGTGTTTCTATTGATTTTTATTTCCACATAGTTATACCTTTTTCGGTTTCTATTGATTTTTATATAGTAAGTAGAAATTTGATTTTTTTTGAATTTCTTTGGATTGATAAGGTTTAGGACATCGCGTCCTGTAATAATTCTATAAAAATTGACCATATACTATTAAGGACATAGTTTTCTGATTTTGCAAATTGAATTGAAAAAGTTAAGGGCATAATGTCCTTAACTTTGTTGCTGTTCTTCAGTATATTAAGGACATACTGTCATAGTTTTGCAAATTATTTTGAAAAAGTTAAGGACACTTGGTCTTGAAGTTTGAGTTTACATGTTCAATATTTAAGGACACTTGGTCCTTAACTTATAGTAATAAGTTAAAAAGTTATGGACAGGAAGACCTTAACTTCAAGTTTCAAGTTCAAAAGTTAAGGACACTTGGTCCTGAACTTAGACATACATGTCCAACAGTTAAGGATAAGTAGTCCTTAACTTCAAGTTTGTCCTAAACTTTGACTTGCATGTCGAATAGCTAAGGACACTTGGTCCTTAACTTTGAGTTCCAAATTAAAAAGTTAAGGACATGGAGTTCTTAGCTTGAAGTTTCAAGTTCAAAAGTTAAGGACACTTGGTTCTTAACTTTGAGTTTTAACTTCAATAATAAAGGACACTTGGTCCTTAACTTTGAGTTTCAAGTTCAAAAGTTAAGGACATGGAGTCGTTAAGTTTGAATTACAGGTTCACAAGTTGAAGACAGACAGTCCTTAACTTTGAATTCCAAGTTTAAAAGTTAAGGACGCTTGGTCCTTAA
This sequence comes from Nicotiana benthamiana, assembly GCA_034376525.1. Lineage (NCBI taxonomy): Eukaryota > Viridiplantae > Streptophyta > Magnoliopsida > Solanales > Solanaceae > Nicotiana > Nicotiana benthamiana. Next base: position 17,076,922 of record CM067341.1, on the reverse strand, counting down.
CTTGGTCTTGAACTTACAGTACTTGTTCTTAATTATATAAGGATTACTCTATAAAATATGTCCTGAGTTTTCCTTTCTCTTGACTTACAGGATGGAAACAATATGCATTATAGTTACTTTTAATGGTAGATAGACTGAAGACAATAATTATTTTGATCATCATACAAAGCTTGTTCTTGTACCTGAGGCAACTCGGTTTCAAGATTTCATTAAACAGATCTTTGAAGTTATTGAATTGGATAAAGACAAGTTTGAAGCAGTGATATGGTTTGATATCGACCTTGGAACAACCAAGGGAATGCATGTATCCAAATATTTTGATCTTCACATATGTATAAAGTTACTAAAAACTCATTCACTCTTCAAGGACTGTCATTTCATTGTCGATATTTCGGAAAGAGTTTTTGGATAAACAAGTAACTTTGAACATGTCAATAGAGAAACTCAGCATGCCAATTAAAACAAATGCCAACAGATAATAGAAATAGTAATGATTGAAGCTCAACCAATAAATGGAGAGGTGCTTCAAACATATGTGAACAGAGAAACTCAACATGACAATCAAAACAAATGCCAACAGATAATGGAAATTGATATGATTGAAGGTCAACCAATAACTAAAGAGGTGCTTCAATCATTTGATTCTATTCAAGTAGAAGGGCAAAGCATTATAGAGATTGACAACGAACAAGCTTTGAGTATTCAAGTCTTAGAGAGTGCACTGGTATTCAAAGAAGTTGCTGAAAAAACCTCTATTCAACTAACTAGATGAAGGTCAAATTTGAAACAAAAAGAATCCCTAACTACGATATTAAGAGAAAATGCTTCGTTAGATGAAATAAAAGTGAGATCAGTAGTTGACAAAAAGAAGAGTATAATTAACTGTTTTTTGAATATAGCAATTAAAAGGACATTTCGAATTCAAGGTTGTTAGATCAAGCTCAACAAGATATTCGTTGAAATGCAATGATGATAGGTGTGGGTAGTGTGTGCGTGCTTTCATTACTAAAGATTCAACAATGTTTAAGATAGTAAAGATTGAGAAAAATCATGACTGCTCTGTTAACACAATGAAAGCTGATCAAAGGCATGCAACTTCTAAGTTGATTAGTGGTTAGGGTATCGACAATCTTCGAGACCCAAGATTTGAATTTACACCAACTTTTGTCATGGCAGAGATGCAAAAATTACATGGACTAGACATTGGGTATCACAAGGCGTGGCGTGCTATTCAACTTGCTTCCGCTTTAATAAGAGGAACTCCTGAAGAGAATTTTGAATTATTGTCTTCATACTTGTATATGATAAAAAGTAAAAATCTGGGAACATATACTAACATAAAGATAGTTTACAACAATAGGTAAACAATAAAAAAATGTTTATTAGTCCGTTTTGTAATATTTAGGACATCTGTCTTTAACTAGTTAATTTTTGAGCTAGTAATCAGAAGTTCAGGACTGTTGTCCTTAACTTTTGAACTTGTAAGTCAAAGTTAAGGACTAAATTTCCTTAACTTTTGAACTTTGAACTCAAAGTTAAGGACTACATGTCGTTAACTTTATAACTTGTAACTCTAAGTTAAGTACTGACTGTCCGTAACTTTTGACCTTATAAGTCTAACTACATGACAACTTGTCCTTAACTTTTGGCATTGTAGTTTGAAGTTTATGACTACCAGTCCTTAACTTATGTTAACCTTGTTTTATACTGTATTTTCAGGGTTTTTATATGTTTAATGCCTATGAATCATCAATATCTAGTTGGAATCATTATAGACCACTGATTGTTGTTGATGCAACTTTTTTGAAGTCAAAATTTCTTTGTGTTATAATGATTTCAGTTTCAACAGATGCAAATTACCAAATTTTGCCACTAGCCTTTGGAATAGCAGAATCTGAAAATAACAATTCTTATGAGTGGTACTTTAGTCAACTTCGTAATGCAATTAGGAGCCATGAGAATTTTTTTTATCAGACAGATATTAAGCTAGTGCATATGGCATTGCAAAGGTATATCCTGAAAGGCATCATAGAATTTGTATGTATCATTTGGAGTAGAACCTAAAGTGAAGGAAAGTGAAAAGTGAGGTCATAAAATTTTTCCAAAGTACTGCAAGAGTATACATGAACAAAGAATTTGATCTATACATGTCAGATATAGCAAAAGTAGATAAGTAGACTTATGACTACTTGATAGAAGAACCATTAGAAAGGTAGTCACGGTCATGTAGTCCACAACAAATATATGACATGTTCACAATAAACATAGTTGAGTCAATGAATTCTGTCCTATTAGAAGCAAGAGAGCTGCCTATATTAAGAATGATGGATTTCATTCAAGTGAAGCTACAACGTTGGTTTTATGAAAGAAGAAATAAAGCAAAAGGAACTTTTTAAGATGTTTCTTGTTGGGTAGAGGTGGAATTCAAGAAAAAGATAGATTTAACATTTACTTTTAATGTAATTATTATGTTCTATGTTTAGCTTATGATTTTGATATAATTTAACATAATGTAGTAACTTATAACTTTTCAACATCGAAGGTCTTACATGTTGATTCATGGTGTTCTAGAGTTGAAGAAGAAAGAATAACTTTCTTCATGGACTTAAACAAAAGACCATGTGATTGTTTTCAATTTCAATTTGATGAATTACCATGCATACATGCAATTGCAGCTATCGAGAAGAGAAATATCAAGAAGTCCAACTTTTGCTCGTAGTGGTACTTAAAGAAATCTTGGATGAAAACATATGAAAGACAAATACATCTTGTAGGACATAATGTATCTTGAATTGTACCAGAGAGTGTTGAGTCACAAATTGTTAAACCTCCAGATTTCAAAGTGCCACCAGGTAGAAGGCAGAAGAAAAGGCATATTCCAGCTACCGAGTCATCAAAAATAACATTCAAATGTGGCCGATGTAGAAGAATAGGTCATAATAGAATAGCTTGTATATATTCTCCGACAGTCCATCCATTTTCAAGAAAGCATAGAGAATAGTAGATATATCCACTTATGTTTATAGACTATTTTAAGTTTTTGCTATAAATTGCATTTATTTATATTATTCTTATTTGAGCAGATGTCTGATTTTTTAAAATTTCTTTCTGCTTACGTTCTTTTTGTTTCTTTTGAGTTTCAAGTTTAAAAGTTAAGAACATGAGTCCTTAAGTTTGACTTGTAGGTTCAAAAATTAAGAACATGTAGTCCTTAAGTTTGAATTACAGGTTCGTTCGTTAAGGATATACAATCCTTAACTTTGAATTCAAAGTTCAAAAGTTAAGACTGTCTATTCTTAACTTTGAGTTTCAAGTTCAAAAGATAAGGACATGAGTCCTTAAGTTTGACTTGTAGGTTCAAAAGTTAAGGATAGCCAGTCTTTATATTTGAGTTTCAAGTTAAAAAGTTAAGGATGGGCAGTCCTTAAGTTTGAATTACAGGTTCAAATGTTAAGGACATACAGTACCTAACTTTTGGTTCAAAAATCAAAAGTTAAGGACTATTTTTCCTTAACTTTGAGTTTCAAGTTCAAAAGTTAAGGACATGAGTCCTTAAGTTTGACTTGCAGGTTCAAAAACTAAGGACATACAATCCTTAAGTTTGAATTACAGGTTCAAAAGTTAAGGACAGACAGTCCTTAACTTTGCGTTTAAAGTTCAAAAGTTAAGAAATGTATGTCCTTAACTTTGAGTTTCAAGTTCAAAAGTTAAGGACAAGAGTCCTTAAGTTTGACTTAAAATTTCAAAAGTTAAGGACATGCAGTCCTTAAGTTTGAATTACAAGTTTAGAAGTTAAGAACAAAGATTCCTTAACTTTGGGTTCAAAGATTAAATGTTAAGGACGGCATGTCCTTAACTTTGAGTTTCAAGTTCAAAAGTTAAGGACATGAGTCCTTAAGTCTGACTTGTAGGTTCAAAATATAAGGACATGCAGTCCTTAAGTTTTAAATTATAGGTTCAAACTTAAGGATGCGCAATCCTTAAGTTTGAAGTTCAATTACATTTTGTCATGAACTAATACTAACAATCTCAATGGACAAATCAATACTTGACAGAAATAAAGAAATTAATAACATGATGCCTTCATATTACTTTTGAAATTGTAATTTTGCATAACTTTGACAAAAAGTTATGCTATGTAAACAAAATAGAAGTGCCTTTTGAGGAATTTACAGGATATTTCAGAATTTATTTGGATTCTTTACAATAATTTTATTCAAAAGATTAATTCTTTATGACTAAACAACAACTCCTTTGGACAACTAGTTTCATTTTCACTATCATTGTCATCGCCAATATTTTCTGGTAGTGTATCCTAACCAAAATATCTTTTCCACTCACCATGTGCCCAAAGATTTGCAGCAAGATCTTTTTGTAAAGTCTTTTATGTCTTCAGATTAGAATTCTCCGCATCCTTTCCAATCATCAACAACTCCACATACTTGATCAGGAATGCACCACAATCAGTCATAAGAAAAATATAAGATATGGAGTCAATTAAATAATAAATATAAAATGCATATAAATTATATATCAAATAACAACACGTACGATCAAGTTTGGCGTGATCTTTGCCATTGAATATCAAATTTATTGAAGTCATTTCCAAAAGACTTGTGATATTTATCAAACTGTGAGAACTTTAGCAAGCAGGGGATCATGCGTGCATACATTTCAATGTGATTCATTCGTGCCTCATATGACTCACTATATATAGAATCGTACACATCAATCTTTTTCTCATTCAAGTTCAATACCCCTAAAAGAAAATGTGTCACAACATTATCATCTTCTAATGGAAGCCGACATGGAAAAAAAATTTTGTCAACCTCTGTCCAAGCAATTCCACATCTACGACTGTCCCCCCCACACATATGGTATCATAAACAATTGATTATCACACACTAAAACTCATCTGTAGCATCTTCATTGAAATCCTTATACACACGAAGCATATAGTTACCAAAAAGAATATTTGTAGTTGTGCAACGAAAAGGATAGTCGTGAGGGTGGTATGTCGTTCTTTCTCAAATAATATAGGGAAATGTCAATATGCTTCATAAAAAGGCAAAAAATAAAATAAATCCATCAGTCATAAAACAATTAAAAATGATAAATTTAGAATAAAGAAAATAAATGCCTTGTAAATTATCAAACCTTATCATCAAGTACAAAGCTTCAGCTCAAGGAACAACATTTTGCTATTGATTTTTTGATGATACAATTTGTATGGATTCTTTCTCACACCATTATCATCAGCAAATATATCAGTTTGTCCCCTAAAATTTTTTGAAATATCAAAGTTAGAAGTTAGTCCTGAACTTAGCCTTTCAAATTGAAAAGTTAAGGACACTTGGTCTTGAAGTTTGGGTTTCAAGTTCAAAAGTTAAGGACACTTGATCCTGAAGTTTGAGTTTCAAGTTCAAAAGTTAAAGACACATGGTCCTGAACTTAGATTTACAAGTTTAAAAGTTCAGGACACTTTCTCCTTAACTTAGACTAACAAGTATAAAAGTTAAGGAAATGCAATCCTTAACTAATAGTTCCAACTTTAAAAGTTAAGGACACTTGATCCTGAACTTCAAATTCAAGTTCACACATGGTCCTAAACTTAGACTTTCAACTTCAGAAGTTGAGGATACTTGGCCCTGAACTTAGACTTATAAGTATAAAAGATAAGGACACATGGTCCTGAACTTTGACTTACAAGTTCAAAAGTTCAGGACACTTGGTCTTAAAGTTTGAATTCCAAGTTAAAAAGTTAAAGACACTTGGTCCTTAACTTTGATTTTCAAATTCAAAAGTTAAGGACACTTGGTCCTAAACTTTAACATACAATTACAGAAGTTAAGGACACTTATCTTTAGCAATTTCAATATCAATGCACTTTTTCCTAAATTTAAAATTACAAGTTAAGGACATAAGTTTAAGAAATTAACAAACAATGAAATACATTAAGGGATTTGCTGAATTTTGATACGTTTCCTTTTCTCCTTGCCCAACCACACGAATAATTTTGCATCATCTTTGGCATAATAAAAAATACATCTACGAGTATATGTTGAGTTTATCCAGCGCGAACTCTTGGGAGTATTTTTATTGTGCACCATTGATGTTCGTGTTTTTCTTTCCTGATCAAAAGGAGATTTCAAGTGTCAACTAAGCTTCTTATTCCTTTTACCTCGGCCAAGCTCTTCTTCAACATTTCCTTCAACCTCAATTGACAAACCCCCATCAATGCTCATTTGTGTACTTGGAGGAGTAGGAGTAAGAATAGAAAATGACGGATCATCATAACCAATACTATCTCTCTTTCTTTTCCTAGTATATTGGTTAAGATCTTTATCATTGTTTTCCTATGCAGACTATATATATATATATATATATATATATATATATATATATATATATATATATATATATATATATATAAAATTAGTTTGCTGCAAGTAGTCAAATGAAAAGACAAATATTATTTTTGAAATATATTGACATTTTCAATTATGTTTATAATATTTAGGATACAATCAATACATGTCTTGTTCACAATGCCTTCTTGTGCTATTTTAACAGACAATTGAGCTGACATATTGGCTGCATCATTTTCTTTATCTTCCAACTGCACATTTTTTTATTTTGCAATTGTTCTCCATGTTCTTCAGTTGCAAGTTTACAAGATTCTACAAAATATTTACAAGAGCTAACACAATTAGTACTTGTTACTAATCTTTGATTAAAACAAACATGTGTAAAATTTAAAAAAAATTTGTCTAACCATTTGCAATTGTCAAGATCATCCCAGTTAAATCATTATCTTCACTAGCATTTTCTTGGCTTCCAATATTGTTAGTAAGAGAGCGAGGTGTAGAGAGATCACATGTTCCACTTATGCATTTGGAAACAATCTCACTTATGCTTGTTCCTTCGGTATTTTCTAGGTCTTGATATTGTACTCCACTTTTCTCTTGATACTCCCCTCCAGCTTCTTCCCTTGCAGCTTCAAAAGATTCTGTAATATTTGCAATTAATACCCATTTTAATAGTTCACTAGAACTAACATTCAACATATCATGAAAATTTCATCTGACCTTGGTTGGCACAATTTTGAATACCAAATTTCTCTTTATATGACAGAGGTGTAGGCATATCATATGTTCAATCCAAGCATTTGCATACAATCTCACTGACACTTGTTCCCAATGGACTTTCTAAATCCTCCTGAGATTGCAATCCACATTTACAAATTTTTTCTGTTACTCCTATCTCTTTTGGATTTTCCTGGTCTTGACATTCTACTACATCTTGAACTTCCACTCCATCAATATTCTACAAGTATTTGTAATCAAAAAAAATTTATATTTATTACGCTATTGAATATAAATTTTAATGGTAAAAATTCAAAATCTATATCTAACTCTTCCCAGTATCAGTGACATTATCCATTTTATCATCTAGATGTGCATCTCTAAAATTGCCTTCATACTGAACTTCTTCATGCACATTCATATCATCACGTTCATCACAACCTGCATCTTTCTTAATTGTAACAGTAGGCTCTGAACCATGACAATGATCATCAACTCCATCTTTAGTAATTGGAATACTAGATTCTCTCTCTAAGTTCCTTTCATCAGGTTTTACATAAATCTTCAACAAAGTATCAAGCTTTGATCCAAGCTTTTCTTTAAATCCTGTGAAAGAAACTAAGTTAGAAAGTTAAGAACAGGTAGTCCTAAACATCAAGTTACAAATAAAGAAGTTAATGATGGGCAGCCCTTAACTTAGAGTAACAAGTTCAAAAGTTAAGGACATGCAGTCCTTAACTTTGAATTCAGATTTAAAAAGTTAAGGACACTTGGTCCTGAACTTCAAGTTTCAAATTGAAAAGTTAAGGACACTTGGTCCTAGACTTCATGTTTCAAGTTCAAAAGTTCAGGGTAGATGGTACTGAACTTAGACTTACAGGTTCAAAAGTTAAGGACACTTGGTCCTAAACTTCAACTTTGAAGTTCAAAAGTTAAGGTCATGCAGTCTTTAACTTATAGTTACAAAATCAAAAGTTAAGGACAATAGGTCATTAACTTCAAGTTTCAAGTCCAAAAGTTAAGGACATGCAGTCCTTAACTTTGAATTCCAAGTGAAAAAGTTAAGGACAATGGTCTTGAATTTAAAACTTCAAGTTTTAAAGTTCAGGACATATGGTCTTGAACTTAAACTTACAACTAAAAAAATTAAGGAGGGAGTCCTTAACTTTGAGTTACAATTGCAAAAGTTAAGGACATAAGGTCCTGAACTTAGATTAACTGAAATTAATGATATTACCGTGATTTCATTCTCAATATTTTTTTCTGATACAGATATTTTCTGATTTATTCTAGTAACTTCAGCATGCAGATTCTTTTTAAAACTCTCTGATAATCTCTGAATCAAAAACCATAAAGAAAAGTCTCTTAAGCAAAAAATAATTAAATAAAAAACTAATGCTATTCAACGGCATAAAACCTAATTTAACAATTTCCTTAAGCATCACTTCATCAAATTGTGTGGAAGAAGGTATTGAGTTTTGATCTTGAGAAATTAGCTCATGCATACAAATAGGCTTTGTATCTTATTCAATAGGAATAAATGGTGCCACCTCAATCAATCTATACAACTATTATATAACAATAAAACATAAGTTTTCATAACAAAAACAAATAAACAAAAAAATATCTAGTAATTAGATTAACTTACATTTTGCATTATGAAAGTATTTTTTACATAGAGAATCATACTATGGAGATTTCATTTCCAAATAACATAACATCCGAGCAAAACCACATTCTCGGAAGGTCACAAATTATTTTTCCTGGAAAATAGGCAATACTTCCACAATCCAAACAGAAAAAACAAAGGAAAGCCAAGTATAGTGTAACTATCCTAGTATTTATCTTTGTCTTTATCATTCTCACTCTCATTCTCATTGGGCTTCAAACAACTTTTCAATAATTTTAATAAAGTTTCAAAAGAAAGAGAGCCCCATTTGAAAGAAGAGCAAAGTTCATCATCATCTATAATTTTTATTATCTGCTCGGACACATTCCCATTCTTCCGTTTCCCCGTCAAAACAGATTCAACAAAATAAATTATTACCAACTTTACAGCATCATCATCGCTGCCTACAAATGATGCAGTTGTACTAAATGGGTGACTAGTAATAAAATTAAACAAATCACCTAACTCAACTCTATCCTTTCCAGGAAAATAGACTTTCGAAAGCCTATTCTTTTTTTCATGCAAACATTTGATGTCCAGTGAAGAATAACACTTCAAACTAGTAATTATATGAAATGCTTCACGTGTAAAATTGATTTCATGGTAAAAAACCTTGAATATCATTGAATCAAGGTCATTATTTACATTTTTTGAAAGCAATACACAATGAATAAGTTTACTACAGAACTTCACACTTTGTAATCAGAAAACGTTTCCAAAAATACCACCCCTCAACTTCTTCCACTACACGTTTGACAAAAAAGTTTCGATTGTTTCCTTATACTGTAAATCTCCTTTCAAATAGATCATAAAATTACGATAAACATCAAATTTGAACACATGATCTCCTTCCATTATCATAGTACAAAGAAAAAAAAAGAGCAAAAAGATTAGGACTTATAGTTACAACTTGAAAAGTTTGAGAAACTTGACCTTAACTTCAAGTTTCAAGTAATAAAGTTAAGGACAAACAATCCTTAATTTAAAGTTTCAAGTTGAAAGTTAAGGACAATAGGTCGTGAAATTCAAATTTCAAGTTCAAATGTTAAGAACACTTGGTTCTTAACTTCAAGTTTCAATTTAAAAAGTTAAGGACAGGCAACCCTTAACTTACAGTTTCATGTTGAAAAGTTAAGGACACTTGGTCCTGAATTTCAAGTTTAAAGTTCAAAAGTAAAGGACACTTGGTCCATAACTTTGAATTCCAAGTTCAAAAGTTAAGGACACTTAGTCCTGAACTTTGACTTACAAGTTCAAAAGTTGAAGATACTTGGACCTTAACTTAGAGTAACAAGTTAAGAAGGTAAGAACAAGCAGTTCTTAACTTATAGTTTCAAAGTTGAAAAGTTAAGGACATTTGGTCCCGAACTTCAATTTTCAAGTTCCAAAGTTAAGGATACTTGGTCCTTAACTTCAAGTTTCAAGTTCAAAAGTTAAGGATACTCAGTCAAGTTCCAAGTTCAAAAGTTAATGTCATTTGGTCCTTAACTTTTATGAACAAAGTTAACTAAAAGTTCATAAACGCAGATAGCTTATGAATTCGTATGACTATTTTTATGAAATGTCTTTACATAATCAAATATATTCATTGAACCACAAACATATTTCAAACCAAAAACTTCTGAATAACAGCCTCACAAAAATACGCTACTTATGCGACAGTGAATCAACTTATAATCATTATTTTTGAAATTTTACACATACTTGACACAATATTGATCGCGATTACACATATACAAGAACAAAAATGCATAAAAGAAAAAAAATTACCAGTTAATCGTTCGATGTAAAGAAGATGACTGAGAAGATGAAGAAGGAGAAAGATTAAGCGTAGATGGTTTTCATGCAAGGATGATACATATACTGAGGAGCACATGAAGCTTTCTCTGAAATTTTCTCTCTGAAAATTTCCCTCTTCTGAATGAATAAAACAAGGGTTTAGGAATATAAAAATTGAAGAAAGGGTAAAACTGTCTTTAGTGGAAATTTGTGCTGAGCATTATAATTAGTGGATAAAAAATAAAGATCACCTTACTTAGTGGCTACCATACGGCATTATTTCAAAAATTTAATCTCTTTGTCATGACCCAAAATTCACCAGTCGTGATGGCACGTAACCCAACCAGCTAGGTAAGCCAAGTAATAACTATCCAATCTCAATAATGTTAATAAATCAATTAAGAATAAATAAATTATCTGGATCTATTAAATTTCTCAAGGACTGGTAGTAAAAATCATGACCTTCTAAGACTAGAGTTTACAAAGATGTTATAAAGTAAATACATCTTCTGTTTGAAAAGTACATAAATAGAGTTTTATAATCTAAGGCTACCATGAACAAGAGGCAGCTACAATAGGGACACAGTCTAATCCAGCTTCCATCGAACACAACAACATCGACATCCGAAATCTGCATGCCATGTGCAGGAAGTGTAGTACAAGAACAATGATCGTAACCAACTCCGCACTACTAAAGAGTAGCAAGAGAGGGTCGCAATAGCTTTTACTCGATTTTGGGGCCGGGATCGAATCTAGAAAGAGCTAGAATTGGAGTTGAGTATCTATCTAGATTAGAATTGCGAGTGTGCTCTTAATTGATCTTCTCATCATTTTTGTTTTTTCTTTATATTCTACTATGTTCAAACTATAAATTATAATTGCGACTAAGTTAACTAAGAGTAAATTGCTACAAGTTGTATCTAATGGTTAAAAAGGCACAAGGGTAGTGACTTTCACCTAGGTGGCTAATTGATGAGTAAGTTCTTCTAAGGAACGCTTAGTATGATTGGGGAAATATGCTATAACCGTTTCACGATGTTACCCACTCTCACACCTCTCGATAGAGAGAGTGATTTTGCCCAATTGACTTTCTCAAGACCAAATGGTAGGCAAAACTGCTCAAGCAACTAGTGTTCAAGCCAGGTAATTACTCTCTTGAGATTTAACCCTTTAATTGGGACTATCAATTCTCTTGAGTCCATCACAACTCCTTGTTGAGTAAATTTTGGAGACTAAAGCTCTCTTTCTCAAGAAGAGCCAAGTCAACTTAGCATAAATTAGTGTTTGCAACTACCAATTCGTAAATTAAACCATAAAATTTACAAAAATAACAAACACTCATAGTCAATCTAGCCTTAAATTGCAACACTCATCAATTACCCACACTAGGGTTGAGCCAACACCCTAGCTAATGGGTTTAGATACTCATGCTTGAAGAGAAAAACAGAGAAATAAATGAAGATAAAGACATATTAATTAATTCCTAAAGTAATATAAAGATTCAATGATAAAAACAAAGTAATAATGCCAAAAATGACTACAAAAGGTCTTCTCACGAGCACAACTGAAGTTCTAAAATCTGATACCCAAAAAATGGAAAAAGGTTCTATTTATGCTAAGTTGGAAAAACTAGACAAAAATGCCCCTAAGGGTTCAATGCAGACCGCATAAAATGTTGTGTGGCCGCACTAGGCTCCGAAATCTGTAAAATCAACTCTCTGAACCAGGGCTTCACGGATCGCGCAAAGTGGATCGCGGCTGCGGAGGCATCTAGCGCGGTCCACACAAAGTCGATCGCGGACCGCATGAGCTTGAAGCTAGGGACTTGACATCTCTCTGAAGTTTGCTTCCGCGGATCGCATAAAATGATACTGCGGCCGTAGTGTCTCCAGTGCAGACCGCATAGTCTGTACTATGGCCACACTGCATTGATGCCTTCAATTTCTATTCCCTAAATCTCCCTAGTGCGGACCGCACAAAGTGCACTGCGGCCGCACTAGGCCTGTTTGTCTTGAGTTGTCTTGTCTTTGGTACTTGTGCAGGTTTAACTCCTTTTGAACCGATATTTGATATTTTTTCACTTTATCGATCAAACCTGCAATCAAGCACAACTTATGAGCCTTTTGGGACTTTTTTGTAACAATTTATAATCAACGCATAAGCAAGAAGGAGCATGAAACACGTCAAAATCCCTAGTTATCAACTCCCCCAAACTTAAGCTTTTGCTTGTCCTCAGGTAAATAAAATAAGACCACCTATTTGGTGAAAATCCAAGAATTTTCAGCTATCTTAAAGTACCCTCAACTAGCATCAATTATGACTAACAATTACCCTCAATATGAATGAATCATTAACAATATTTAACTTTTGAAAAACCATGGATCAAGTGTGACACAAGAGCATCAAGAGTTGACTCATTACATCAAAGAATTCTCTCAATTATTTTGGTCCTTGTGGAACCCAAACTCACTTATCCTCAACTATCCCTAAGCAAACCTCACCCTTTTAGAATATTGACACACAAAACAAGGTTAATGGAATTTCACTCATCTCTCTCAAGAAAAGATCCCAAGTCCGGCTCTAAGTACTATATGCTTGCCCTTTATGTAAGTATCCACTAATATAAGCTTCATTTAACTCAAGATTATATAGGGCTTTTGTGGAGTCATTGTGAAGGCTTTTAGGTTCAGGGTAGGAAATGATTTGGTCTATGTGAGTTCATATTCCCTTAAACACTTCTTTTGTTTCATTTGGCATAATTCTATTGACTCCTTGAGTCATCTCATTTCTTTCTAAGGGGTCAAAGAGACACATTGTCACTCTTTCTTATGAAATTAAAAATATTACTCCTTTTTCAAATTTCCACACCTTTCTCTCTATTGCTTTTATTGAATCCCTTTTTATTGTTTTTCACATTGAGCTTTTTTTTGTCTTTTGCTTTTCTTTCTTTTTCATTGCCTTTCCCTTCCTTAACTTTTTGTACCTTTTACCACTTTGTTTCCTTCCTCGTCTCTCCCCCTAAACTTATAATTTTTCCATATGCTCAAGGAAAGATCAGGTGCCAAGAGAGGGTATCTTTTAGAACGAGTATAGTCTTGTATCATGGTTCGTGAAAGAAAAAAGTTTACAGATCAAAGTGGTTAAGTAGGGATCATATCATTGGTAGGCTATGGAATTGTTCAAACTATAATTTGGATCAAGGAGAGCCTATAATCACTTCTCAAGTCAAATTTCACTTAAGATTTTGCCTCAACAAACATTCACGGCAGTTCTTGACCAATGACTCGAGGCTTGAACTTGCAATTTGATTTCTCACCACACAAGCTAAAGGATTGCTAAAGACATAAATTCAAGGGCCCACAACGACTTTAGATACGATTTGAGAAAACAATGGTCCCGAAAAAACACTTGATGATTGTTGGTCAACACAAGAGTCTCAAGGTCATGACTTTCACCATCCTAAACACAATATTTTGTCTTTGACCATGGGATCAAAGGCAAATGTGCTAGGCCCAAGTGAAGCTTTGCTTGAGGTACCCTTAACTATGAACTACCAAAAACAAAAATAAAAACAGACTCAAACCCTTAAGAAGGTTGTCATGCCATCCATCATTAGGAAGAGCCACCCAGTTCACAGAATCCCACACCTTTGGAAAGAACTATAGCATTAAGAAAACCAAAGGCTTATTGAAAACGCCAAAAACAATACAAAAAGCTAGAAACATAAATAAGAGGCTAAAAACAAAAATCATTTTGCGAAAATATAATGAGTATATATAATAGGGGGTTTGAATATACAATGGGAATGAATATGTAAAATTATATAACTTTATATACAGACCAAGGGAAAGCTAAAAAGTGTGATAAAAATAACTAAATGTAAATTTATATACAGACCAAATGAAAATCAAGAAAGCAAAAACTGAATCAGTACATATATAGTCATCCAAGGATATAGGCCGTACCCCCTCAAATAAAAGCTGGCCTTGTTCCCAATGCCTTCTAAACCAAATAAGCACCAAAAATAAATAGAGAAAGGATATAAAGACTCCTTATGCCATGTCTGTGTGCATCGGATCATAGGCGGTCCCTGGTCTTCGGTGTTCTCGTGAAGCTCAAACTGGTTCTCGATTTCCTATTCCTCAGCTGCTAGGACATAGGCCTGGACCTGGACAGGCTGTGGATTTGGTATATCCTGTGGATAACTGGAGGAGGCCTCCAGTGGGTCCGCCAACTGGATGATGGCATCATCTGCTCTAGGGATCGTCCTCTTCCTCTTTGTTTAGCCATTGTCTGCAAACACAAGCATCTTTTATTGTTAGTATTACTAGAAGTAATGAAACATATGGGCAGAAAGAATTGCAGCACATAAGCAGACAGTTACAGAAACAGTCTAGTGCGGACCGCACAAAATGGAGTACGGTCGCACTGGGACCATCGAAGACCGCACAAAAACAACCGCGGTCCACAGAGGGGTGGGGCTCAGAATACCCACCCTCTGAATTTGACTAGTGCGAACCGCACAAAATGGTACCACGACCGCACTAGGCCACTGCAGACCAAAGAAAATGCAGTGCAGCTGCACTAGGAAAAAGTTATCTTGCAGAAGTTCACCATTACTGTCCGTACAAATTGGTACTGCGGACCACACTAGGGCATCGAGGACCGCACAGAATTGACCGCGGTCCACACAAGGTGCCCAGACCAGGCACTGAGTTTGGGTTTTAGAGATATCGCTCTTAAGTTGGATTTTCACCTAATTAAGGTCCCTACTAAATTACCCAATACATTAAACTAAGAACAAACATATGAATCCAACCTTTAGACTAACGTAATCTAACAATTGAAGAAATACAAGAGTAGAAGAAAGTAATCCCTAAAAAAATGAAAATTAAATGTAAGGGACAAAATTAAAAAATTGAAAGAAAGATTAATGTACCAGTTATAGAGATGGAATGAAGTAAAGCAATGCAAATAAGCAGTTATAATCAATATAGAAGGATGAACAGTGTTTAAGGCTCTCCGAGTTTCAAGTTTTCAAAAAGGGTAAAAGGAGACCCTTGGGGTCTATTTATAGAAAAGCCCCTAGGGCCCAACCTCGCCTACCAGTGCAGACCGCACAAAATTACCGTGGTCCGCACTGCTTTGTTTAGAACAAGTTTGAGTAGGCAAACTCTGTAGTCTGTACAAAATAGACCACGGCCATAGAGGTCTACCGCAATTCGCACAAAATATAGTGGGGTCGCGGTGGCAAACTTCAAAGAAGCCTAATCTTATCCACACCAGTGCGGTCCGTACAGAATGGACTGCGACCGCACTAGAAACTTCAGAGACCTATTTTTCCATCTAGCCTTACACTGCATCAACATAACCCTGCAACATCTTACAACCAATTAGCTTAAAAAAAATCCTATACTACAAAGAAAATCAAAGAGAACAAAAAAAAATGACATGGGTTGCCTCCCAAGAAGCGTCTGATTTAACATCTCGGCACGACGTATGTCACCGTATCACTTGAGATAAAGGAGCGCCACCATGTGCCTATCATCAATCTTTCCAACATAATGCTTGACCCGGTGCGCATTAACTATAAAAACTTTACCATTTTTGTTCTTTATATCAAGAGCACCAAACGGGGTCACAGACACAACTTCAAATGGCTCACCCCAATTTGATTTAAGCTTTCCTGGAAATGAACGTAACCGGGAATTGAACAAGAGAACCAAATCACCAACTTTGAACTCCTTTCTGCGAGCATATTTGTCATGAATGTACTTCATCTTGTCCGTATACAAGGACGAACTGGAGTAGGCATGGAATCTAAATTCGTCAAGTCGCTGAGTTGTTCAACACGAAGATTGGCTACAATATCCCATTCAAAATTCAACTTCCTCAAAGCCCACATGGCCTTATGCTCTAACTCAAGTGGTAGATGGAAAGCTTTCCCAAACACCAACCAATATAGAGACATACCAATCAAGGTCTTGTAAGCCATCCGATAAGCCCATAAAGTGTCATCCAACTTCTTCGACCAATTGATCCTATTAGCATTGACCGTCTTTGACAAGATAATCTTGATTTCCCTGTTGAAGACTTCCACTTGAACACTAGCTTGAGAATGATAGGGGGTAGAAACCTTATGACTGATGTCGTACTTGGAAAGTAACTTGTCGAAAGATTTCTTGCAAAACTGAGACCCCCATCACTAATAATCGAACGAGGAGTGCTAAACCTTATGAAAATACTTTTTTTAAGAAATGCAACAACACTCCGGGCTTCATTGTTAGGAAAAGCCATGGCTTCAACCCACTTTGATACATAATCAACTACAACTAGAATGTAAGTGTTCCCACAAGAGCTCCCCATAAAATCGATGCCCCAAATATCAAAGATATCCACTTTGAGAATTGTATTGAGAGGAATCTCATCCATTTTTGAAATTCCACCCGCTCTTTGGCATTCATCACATCTTTTCACAAAATCACCCGCATCTTTGAACAAGGTTGGCCAATAGAATCCACAACAAAGCACTTTAGAAGGTGTCCTCGCCCCGCCATGATGGCCACCATCAGGAGAGGAATGAAAAGCCTCCAAGATACCCACTTGTTCTTCCTCCGGGACACATCTACAAATCACACTACCGGTGCAAATCTTGAACAAATATGGATCATCCCAATAAAAATCTAAGATAACCCACTTGAGCTTCTTCCTTTGGTTAGAAGAGAGCTCATACAGAATTATTCCGATCACAATGTAATTGGGAACATTGGCAAACCATGACATATCATTCATTGACACTGCAAGGAGTTGTTTATCGGGAAATGAATCATTTATCTCAAGGCCATCACAAGGCCTGACCTCCTCCTCCAAACGGGACAAGTGGTCCACCACTTGATTCTCACTATCTTTCCGGTCCACAATTTCTAAATCAAACTCTTGAAGTAGTAGTACCCATCTCATCAATCTTTCCTTGGAGTCTTTCTTTGTCATCAAATACCTAAGGGCGGCATGATCAGTATGCACTATAAATTTGGCCCCCATAAGATAAGGTCGAAACTCTTCCATTGCAAACACTATAGCCAACAACTCTTTCTCGGTGACTGTATAGTTCCTTTGAGCTTCATATATGGTCTTGCTTGCATAGTACAATGGATGAAATATTTTGTTAATCTTTTCACCCAAAACAGCCCCAACCGCAACGTCACTTACGTTAGACATGAGCTCGAAAGGCAAGCTCCAAGTTGGTCCAGTGATGATAGGGGTAGTTGTCAACTTGAGCTTAAGAAGCTCGAATGCTTGCATACAACACTCATTGAACACAAACTTTGCATCCTTTTCTAGCAACTTTCACAAATGGTGTACTACTTTGGAAAAATTGTTTATAAACCTCCGGTAAAAACCCATTTGCCTAAGAAAAATCCTCACCCCTTTGACAGAAGTAGTGGGATGAAGCCTCGAAATTACCTCTATCTTGGCTTTATCCACTTCAATTCCTCGCTTTGAAATTTTGTGACCCAACATTATACCCTCTTCAACCATGAAATGACATTTTTCCCAATTGAGTACAAGGTTTTGTATCTTCACACCGGGCCAACACTCTATCAAAATTTCTTAAACACTCATCAAAGTAATCCCCAATTACACTGAAATCATCCATGAAGACCTCTATGATATCTTCAACCATGTCGGTGAAAATAGCCATCATGCATCGTTGGAAGGTCGCTGGAGCATTGCACAATCCAATGGCATCCGATAGAAAGCGAATGTGCCATACGGACAGGTAAAAATTGTCTTCTCTTGGTCCTTCAGGGCAATAAAATTTGATTATACCTCGAGTAACCATCCAAAAAGCAAAAAAAAAGCACGCCCCACAAGACGATCTAGAATTTGGTCAAGGAATGGCATTGGGAAACGATCCTTTCGAGTCACCTTGTTTAGCTTATGGTAATCCATACATACTCTCCACCCACTAACCGTCCGATTAGGAATAAGTTCATTGTTTTCATTGCTCACCACAGTCATACCACCCTTCTCCGGTGCAAGGAGAAGTCCAAAAGCTATCATAAATGAGGTACACAACCCTGGCATCCAATCATTTGATCACTTCTTTCTTCACAACTTCTTGTATAGCATCGTTAAATCTCCTTTTATGCTCCAAGAAAGGCTTTGCATCATCTTCCAAGATAATTTGTGCATGCAAAATGCGGGGTTTATACCCCGAATGTCAGGTAGAGTCCATTGAATTGCCCTTTTCTGCTTTCAAAGCACTACCAAAGTGGCCTCAACTTGCATGTTAGTAAGGCAAGAAGAAAGAATAACTGATAAAGTAGAATTTGAGCCCAAGAATTCATACCTGAGGTGTGGAGAAAGTGGTTTCAACTCCAACACCGGTGGCTCCTCAATTGATAGCTTTGTTGGTGGAGTTTTTTGATTTTCAAGATCCAAAGACAATTTTCTCGGCTAATAAGAATAAGAGCTTATCCCATGTAGGGCATTCACACATTCCACTCTACTAGCATCATCATTGACATCCATATTAACTAACACGAACTCAAGAGAATCCTCCATGTTGATCATAGCATTTGTATCATCCACAGTCACAGCTGTGACAAGTTCCACAAATGAACACACCTCAGTGCTATTGGGTTGCTTCATGAATTTGCAAACATGGAAGGCAACCTTTTCATCACCTACTCAGAAAGTGAGCACACCCGCTTCAACATCAACCAATGCCTTCCCTATTGCAAGGAAAGGTCTACCCAAGATAATAGGAACTCATAGTCTACTTCACAATCAAAATGACAAAGTTGGCCGGCAATATGAATTTGTCCACCCAGACAAGCACATCATCAATTATTCCCAATGGTCGCTTCATTGATCGATCCGCCATTTGAAGCCTCATTGAAGTTGGTCTAGGTTGCCCAATACCCAAAGTATCGAATACCGAGTACGATATCAAATTAATACTAGCTCCCAAGTCACATAAAGCTTTGGCAAAGTTTTCACTCCCAATGGTGCAAGGAATGGTGAAAGCACCGGGATCCTATAACTTCGGGGCCATTGTATGCACTATAGCACTAACTTGGTAAGTCATATTTATAGTTTCACAATCCATAGAACGCTTCTTTGTAAGCAAGTCTTTCATGAATTTTGCATAGCCTGGCATTTGTTCAAGTTCCTCCTTCAAAGGCACGTTAATTGACAAGGTCTTCAACTTTTTGAACTGATTATCAATTCTCCTCTTTGCAAGCTTTTGAGGATAAGGTGGAGGTGGCCTTGGCAAAGGAGCCTTTGCTTTTGGCACAATCGACTCGGGTTTGTCAATCACGTGTTCCCTAGACAAGTTCACGACATCTTGAGTTTCTACCTCGGCCTGATCAATATCAATCCTCACATCATTGTTCACATTCTCTTAAACCATATATTCAACAATCAAAGCTACATCATCATCCCACAACTCAACATCATCATCCATAACTTGCTTCTCTCTTGAGGCATTCACATTACTGCCTCTCCCACTTCTTGTTGTAACCACCACCACATGATTGTTGTTGCCACCCTTAGGGTTCACTACCATGTCACATGGTAGAGCACCCTTGGGGAAAGTGTTCAAAGCTTTAGAGCTTTGGCCTAATTGCACCTCCAAGTTCCAGATAGAGGTAGTGTGGGAAGCCAATTGAGCATCAGAATCTTGGTTCTTTTTCATCATTTACTCAAAAATACTTTCAATTCTTCCCATATCACTTCCAGAAGAATTAGGACCTTGAGAAGGAAAAGGGGGTGGATTGCTCGATTGTTGGTACATTGGGGGCCTTTGAAATCCTTGCCCCTGGTTTCCTTGGTTCCCATTGTTGTTCCACCCGCCTTGATTGTTTTTGTTGCTCCAATTATTGTAATTGCAATTCCAATTGCCTTGGTTGTTGTTTCGGTTACCCCAATTGTTGTTTTGGTTGTTGTTGTTCCAATTGCCACCACCTTGTTGTTGATTGTTATTATTCCAATAGCCACCACCTTGTTGTTGATTGCCCCAATTTACTTGGGATCGCCATTGTTGGTTTTAGAAGTTGCCTCTATTGCCTTGATAAATGTTAACATATTGAACCTATTCACTTTGGTCATCATAATACCATTTGAAAAATCATCACCATCATTATCATATTGTTCAGAATTCTCTTGAGATTGTTTCCCTCTTTGTCTTCTCCTAAGCATAATGACACCTTACATGGCATTAACTTGGAGCAGATTTTGGACTTGTTGCAACTGCGCCATCGCTAATTGGTTCATAATGGTAGTAAGTTCGGAAAAAGCTTGACGATAATCATGCAATTCCTTGGCAAATGTATGACTGTAGGGTCACCTTGGGGCATGTTTGCTCTACTTTGCCATGCCAAAGAAGTGTCGGCCATCTCATAAAGTACATCACATGCCTTGTCATAAGAAAGTTTCATAAAATTGCCCCCGACCAATTGGTTCTCAATGCATTGATTTGTGGTATTGATGCCCCGATTAAAAGTTTGTTGAATCATCGCCTCGGTCATATTTTTATTCGGGCACTCTTCACCAGAGTCCTATACCGTTCCCAAATTTCATGCAGTGGTTCCGTTGGCTCTTGCTTGAAGGCTAAAATTTCATCTCGAAATGCCGCCATATGACTCGGTGAGAAGAATTTGCCAATAAATTTTTCCGCCAACTCATCCCAAGTTATGATGGAATGGTTGGGGAGTCTATCGAGCCAGTTTAATGCCTTTCCCCAAAGTGAGAACCGGAAAAGTCTCAATCTCAGCGCATCCTCGAACACATTCGTCTATTTTCTCCCTCAGCATGTATCTATGAACCCCTATAGATTTTTGTAGGCATTTTGATCTGCAGCACCCGTGAAGTACCCATACCACTCAAGTAAGGAGAACATAATATTTGTTATTGAGAATTGCCCGCCCGGATTCGGGTGGGATAATAGCACTTGCATAGCCCTAGTTTGATAATACTGTAGGAGCCACTTTTTTAGGTGGTAGAGGAGGGTCTGGAATATTATCATTTGGAATAGCATTTACATTGGCATTCCGCCCCCCGTTGTCCTTGAGGTGCAAGGGGCACCTCATCTTGCTCAAGATCATCTACCTCCTCCCCCGCTATCAAGTTTCCAATAGCGTCATTACCATTGTTTAACGCCATGTTTTTACCTGAGTAATATCACAAACAAGTAAGTAATAGAGATAGAACGAATAACAATACACAAAACTAACTAAATGTATAGCCAAAACCGTTAGCTTCCTCGGCAATGACGCCAAAAAGTGATCGCAGCCAACTCCGCACTACTAAAGAGTAGCAAGAGAGAGTTGCAATAGCTTTTACCTGATTTTGGGTCAGTATTGAATCCACAGTGAGCTAGAATTGGAGTTGAGTATCTATCTAGCTTAGAATTGCGAGTGTGTTCTTAATTGATCTTCTCATAATTTTTGGATTTTCTTTATATTTTACTATGTTCGAACTACAAATTATAATTGCGACTAAGTTAAACTAAGAGTAAATTGCTACAAATTATATCTAACGGTTTAAAAGGCACTAGGGTAGTGACTTTGACCAAGGTGGCTAACTGACGTGTTATTTCTTCTAAGGCACACTTGGTATGATTGGGAAAATATGCTATAACTGTTGCACGATGTTACCCACTCTCACACCTCTCGGTAGAGAGAGTAATTTTGCCCAATTGACTTTCTCAAGACCAAATGGGCAGGAAAATCTGCTCAAGCAACTAGGGTTCAAGTCGGGTAATTACCCTCTTGAGGTTTAACCCTTTAATAGGGACAATCAATTCTCTTGAGTCCATCACAATTCCTTGTTGGGTCAAATTTGGAGACTTAGGCTCTCTTTCTTAAGAAGATCCCAGTCAACTTAGCACAAACTAGTGTTTGCAACCGCAATTCATAAATTAAACCGTAAAATTGACCCAACCATAGTTAATCTAGCCTTAAATTACAACACCCATCAATTAACCGTATTAGGTTTAAGCCACAACCCTAGCTAATAAGTTTAGCTACTCATGCTTGAAGAGAAAAACAAAGAAATAGATGAATATAAATACATATTAATTAATTGCTAACATAAATATAAAGATTAAATGATGAAAACTAAGTAAAAATGCCAAAAATGGCTACAAAAGATCTTCTCACGAGCAGAACTGAAGTTCTAAGATATATGATACCCTATAAATG
Organism: Nicotiana benthamiana; assembly: GCA_034376525.1. NCBI lineage: Eukaryota > Viridiplantae > Streptophyta > Magnoliopsida > Solanales > Solanaceae > Nicotiana > Nicotiana benthamiana. The sequence goes on along the minus strand of CM067341.1, from coordinate 17,054,177 downwards.
GAAAATGGTTCTATATATATTAAGTTGAAAAAACTGGACAAAAATACCCCTGCGGGGTCAGTGCGACCGCATAAAATGGTGTGAGGCCGCACTAGGCTCTGAACTCTGTAAAATAAACTCTCTGAACCAGGGTTCCATGGACCTCACAAAGTGGAACGCGGTAGCGGATGCATCTAACGCGGTCTGCACAAAGTTGACCGTGGATCGCATAGGCTTGAAGCTAGGGACTTGACTTCTCTCTGAAGTTAGGTTCCGCGGACCGCTTAAAATGGTACTACGGCCGGAGTGTCTCCAATGTGGACCGCATAGTCTATACTGCAGCTGCATTGCATTGATGCCTTCAATTTCCAACTCCCTATATCTCCCTAGTGCGAACCGCACAAAGTGCACTGCGGCCACACTAGGCCTGTTTGTCTTGAGTTGTGTTGTCTTTGGTACTTGTGCAAGTTTCACTCCTTTTGAGCCGATCTTTGACATTTTATAACTTTGTCGATCAAACCTGCAATCAAGCACAACTTATGAGCCTTTTGGGACTATTTTGTAACAATTTATAATCAAAGCGTAAGCAAGAAGGAGCATGAAACACGTCAAAATCCCTAGTTATCATAAAAACCCCCATTTACTCAAAAGTAACAAACCTAAACTTAGGTTGAAAGCAGTGACAAGCTTGAACATAAGCCGGTTCCAACAACAATAACTAGTAGCGGTTCATAACAACGTAGGATTCATGTGTACAACTTTGAAGATTAGTCTCACATTAAACTACAACTACCCAACAAAGTGAAAGCACGTATTGCGCTCTTTTTCTCTTGGCAATATTTTTAATAAGGAAACAATAAGCATTCTACCCTAGTTTTGAAAACTGGTCTAAAATACTGTGGATCATTCGTATTAGACCAATAGTATTCGAGCCCTCATAATTCAGTCTGAAATACTAGGGGGCTATCACACCATGAGTTAGGAACCAAATTCCTATGTTCAGAAATTTAGAAGGCATTCCCATTCGATATTGAAAGTCAATGTTTACATATTAGGATTAATTTTAAGGGTCAAACGGTCAAATAAACTTTGTCTGCATAGCTTATTCTCGCCATGACGAATAGCTTTTGTACCTTTATTATTTACACGACACTCATAGTAATTAAAACAATTCCTTTCTATGTTTCATCGGTTCATGTTTGCATAAGTAATATCTTCATTAATTACTTAGAACGAATATTGGGTTCTAAACCCCTAAGCCTACGGGCCACCCAGAACTGGGGAATGTTACTTGATTATAAGATTGAGGAATTTGATTTACTAAATCTCGGAGGCACCGAGCCTACTAGGCAGGGCCCAAACACGAAAGGCTAGGACCAACTAAAGGGACAAAGCCTTTAGAGCTTCGTTCACAACATATAAACATCTCGGAGACATCTAAGTCTATGCATAAAAGTTAAGGTTCTTGTAGATATTTAATCCAAAAAAATTACTTTAGCCCTGGTAATTTACTCGGTCTTGGATTGCGACCATGAAAAGAGCTGCCTTTGGCAAAGAATAGTTGTGTCCGGTTAAAATGTTCAAATACTTTAACAAAGACTTCATTTTTAATGGGGTCCTCGTAAGTCAAAGCAACTAGGAGTTATTTATTAATCCATGCCTCATCCGGACTTTGGGAGAACAAATAGTTTATGCAATGTCAAAATCTATGCTAAGGCATCGATGGCATATTATGAAGTTAAGAACACAAATTTTATGTCTTAATCATAAGCAAATACAGAAAAGTAAAGGACACAATATCTAGCCGAAGATAAAATTTATATATATATATATACACACACACACACACACCAAAAGGTATTCACATAGGAACTATGAGACAAATAGAAAATACAAAATATGTAGCTACAGGAAAGAACAAAAAATAAACTAAGGCATGTCGTGCCTAGTCGCTGCCCAAACCACCAGGGTAATATCTCTTCGGCGTTGACTGTAAGCCTCTTTGCCTCTTCGATCTCGGCTGCTAGGTCAATACCCCAGATATGGATCTCCTCAAGTGTCTCTCTCCAAGACAGCCACTTCACATATTCAAAATGTTTAATTACACGGGCCTCAGCTACCTCCATATCATTCTTGTACTGGGACAACATGTATTGAACTTTGGAGGCCTCGTTCGAAGCTGCCTCCAATTTGGACTTTTCCAGGCGTATTCTTGGCCTAGAGCATCTTGTTCTTTAATGGCCGAGTTAAGTGATTCCTGAGGCTCCTCATTTAGCCGAGGCCATTCATCTGTTTTTTCTCTCATCACCTGGAGTTGTACTTTGGTCGATGATGAATCCTCTTTTAGAGCATCCTGCTCCGAGGCTGGGAGATCTGTCTTTTCCCTCAATTCCTCAGGTAAGGCTTCGACCTTATCCATTTCGAACATCAGCAGTTGATCAGGGTTATCTTCTCTTGAACCTGTGAGGTTGCAACGTTATCATCTGCGTTTAACTTCTCGTTATTGATCTCAAACACTCTTACATTTTTTACCAGAAAGGCGTGTTCCTGTTTTGCATTTGAGGCCTCATTTTTAAATGAAAATAAAGGTCTTATTAGTCAGAATGATGGTGATGAATGAAAATGACTTAGAGGGAAATTTAACCATAAGAAGAGGGACACTCTCCATGAGAATGAGCCTCCCGTTTTCCTTTAGAAAGCTTGTACCACCCATGCTTTGAAAAGGAGAATTATTTATAGATGCCCTCGACCCGCTCCCGAAAATGAGGGATTGCTTTAGGGACTCAGACAACTGCATATCAGAAAAAATAAGTAATAAGAAAAGAAGGGTAAAACTAAAGGAGTAAATTAAGAGGAAACAAACATATGTTTTGAGTTCCACTTCTCGAGGAACAAAGGGAATTCAAAGGAAATAAGGTCCATGTGTTTATCCAAACAAAACTCCCTTGCCAACCTCGGTCTTTGTCCTCGTTGATGCAGGAGAATGGGGCCTTCTTTGACCATCGGGAAATTATCCCCTCTCGGAAGATTCACAGTTATAAACACGACGCAGATGGTTGATCGTAAAGTGCAGCTCCTCTATTTTGTTGGCAAAGTGATGGAAGAGGGTCGCGATCCTTCAAAAAGACAGGTAGATCTCGTTCCTCTTACAAAAATTAAAGACCATTGTGTCCATCGCACCAAGTGTGAATAGATACGTTTAAATGCTTAAGTATCCCTCTACAAGCATCGTGATAGCCTCATCAGGATTGGGAATGACCAAATTTTTACCTTCCCATCTGTTGTCCTCTAAGATCACTTGGACCGACTCCTCGATGATGGAGCATTCGTACCGTCCTCACCTCGGTCCCGTTGTTTGCACACTTTCTTGACCTTTAAGTCATTATCTATGGAGCAAACTCGGAGGATAAATTCTACAAGAAGAGGTTCTGGGTTTTCTACCGGAATAGTCACCTCAGTATCTGCAATCAATGTAGATGTTGAAGGAATAGTGTTTTAAGGCCCCGATTTTTAGGATTTTTTCATCTTGATCTGGGATATGAAGGTTTGAAGATTGATATGAATATTTGAAGATTTAAAGGCAGAGTATAAAGGTTTCAAGACTAAAGGTGAAGAAATAAAGATGTGGAGGACAACTTGTGAAAATTTGAGAGATTGATGAACTAGTAAAAATTTGGCCAAATACATATATAACCCCTTAAAGTTATCACCAATTCCCATTTTGACATGTGAACTAAAATGCTTTATCATATTCAATTGGTATTGTTTAGGTAATACTTTCAAAGTGACTCTTGACAGGAGAATCCAGGCTATTTAAGAAGAATCGCAGCAATTTCCCAATCCTAACGAAGTAGTTCTTTTTAATAGTCGGCCCATTTCTAGGCTTAATTGATTGGCCCAAAAATAATGTTACTTCTCCTTAACTATCCTCCTGCATTTGCACGTGCCTTTCCCTTTCTTTTGTCAATGAACTCAGTACATCTCACGTAGTACTTACCCATCCCATCAACAGCTAAAAGTGATGGGTTTTCAATGTCATTGCCTTATGGTTATTGTGTTTTGATGATCTAAAGAAGTTATTGTTAAGAACCAAATAGAGAACGTAACTCACTTGGTACACATTTCAAATAAACAAAGTCGAGTTTGATCTCCATCAAATGAACTGCTCCAAAGAGGAACACAACAGGAACCTGATCCCTTGGTGTTCTCTGACAGAAGAACAAGTCAACAATAAAGCTAGAATGCAACAACAGAAAGTGACTGAATGTAATTGTATATGTGATAGTGCAACAAACAGTGCATCCGTCACTTCTCATTGGGAAGAAGCATGTACCATGAATTGACATCGCCATTGTGATGTCTTTTGTAGTATAACAATCTGGTTCAAGGCATAAGATAGTTACTTGAGCATTTAGTGATATTATCTCAAGCATTAATGTGTTGATACAACATTAATGCCACAAGTGTGTCAAGAACAAGAAGCAAACTCCACTAAAGGATCAGTTTCACAATGAGTATATGTGTATCCGTAGTTGAGTTGTAATCTTGTTGTTTTTTTTCGTTGTAACTTCTATCTTGATTTCTTAGAAGCTGTGTTTTAGGAAACTCAAAATCACAAACCTTCTAAGTTTGCGTTGTGACTGGAGTTAGTCATAAGTTAAAGTCTTTGTAACTAGAGAGTGACAAAGTGGCTTGTTGTAAGAGTATCACAAGTTAGTTAAGCTGAAGTTTTTGTAATAGAGTCATTGCAAAGTGGCTTGTAATAGTAAGATTACACGTTAGTTAAGTTGAAATCCTACAAGTGTAGGTCGTCGTTTTTGTCACTTGAGTGGGATTTTTCCACGTAAAAATCCCGTATCTCTTTCACTTACTGCTTCAGAAGTATTCCAGAGGAAACTCATAGAGAATCAGGTACTCAATAGTTTGGTGGGATCATATGAACTAACCTTTGGTATCAGAGCAGGTTCTTTCTAAAAGGTTAACTCCTATAAAGGATCTCAATGACTGCTCCATCCAACTTTGAGGAATGGACAATCAACCTACAAACCTCCTAGATTCAACGGTCAGTACTACAGCTGGTGGAAGCCTCGTATGCATTATTTAATAATGGCTGAAGACTTAGAACTATGGGACATCATCTGTGATGGTCCACATGTTCCTATGAAGAAGCTTGGAGAAACTGGAACAATGGTTCTGGAAGACAGAAAAGAGTTCAGTGATGTTGACAAAAAATCCGTAGAAAAGAACTATCGTCCCAAGAAAATCTTGGTATGTGGTATAGGACCGGATGAGTACAACATTCTCAGCTTGTGATTCTGCCAAAGAAATGTGGGAAGTATTGCAAATTGCACACAAAGGAACTACCCAGGTTAAACACTCCAAGATTGACATGCTCCCCACTGAGTATGAGCTCTTCAGGATGAAGGATGATGAGTCTATGCATGATATGTACACTAGATTCATATCCATTATAAATGAGCCTCATTCACTTGGGGATGTTATTCCAAGAAATAAGCTTGTAAGGGAAATTCTTAGTTTTTTACCTAGTTCTTGGGAGACTAAGGTAAATGCTATCACTAAATCTAAAGATCTACAAACTATAACCATGGATGAGATGATTGGTAATCTGAAGACATACAAGATGAAAAGAAAGAAAGACAGTGAAAGGAGAGAGCCAAATAATGAAAGAACCCGGTGCTCAAGGCTGAAAACAGTAACTCAAGTGAAGAGGATTGTGATATGGTCTATCTTACTAAAAAGTTTAAAAATATGGTTTGAATAAATGGGGATATACCAAAGAGGGGCAGTTCAAGTAAAGCAAGGAACAATGTTCTCTGTCACAAGTGCAGAAAGCCCGAGCATTTCATCAAAGATTGTCCACTTCTGAAACAGGAGCAATACAAATAAAACCCTGACAAAGTAGCAAAAAGGAACCCCGTTCCGCACAAACGATTTAGTCAAAAAAGTGCTGTTGACAATATTGTAAAGTGGGCTCTTGATGCTTGGGAGGACTCCATAAAGACCCGTAAAATATTTATTGCCTGAAATAATGTTGGATAGGTCCCTGTGTTGTTATAACTGTAGATAAGTACCTCGGAATTTGAAAGATAAAATTTTCATGAAATTGGGCACTATGCGATCGCATAACTAGTATGCGGACCGCATAATTGTCACATTCCTGGCAGGCCACTGCCCAATTGGAGGACAATATGCGATCAAAAATACGATGGCATTTTGGTTATGCAGACTGCATAGTTATCGCATTTTGGTTATAGAGACTGCATAATTATTGCATTTTTGCCCATTGACTTTGGTGAGGGAGTTTATGCGATGCATTATGTGATCACATAACGTGTAAGCAGACCGCATAATAGTCGCATACCTGCATAATGTGTTTTAATTTTGTCCCATGTTTTCGGGCCATTCTGTGACCGGTCTGCGGACCGCTTGTCAGTAATGTGATTTCATTCCTGACCGCATTTCGTGGCGGAGCTCCTATCTTTCTAGTTTTTCAACCCGACCCCTTCTTAAATGAAACACCCTAACCCTTCATTTTAACACATTTTCTGAACAAACCTAGAGAGAGGGAATAGACAGTTCTTGAGAGAGAAAATCCAATCTCAATCAATTTGATTTTCAAAGTTACCCAGGTCAGGAGATTTCGAGTAATTATCTTCTCCTTCGTTCTTGCAGGTAAAATCCCCAACCCTTTTTCATTGGTTTTCAGATTTAAACAAAAATGGGAATTCCTATGAATAGATTCTTGGAAATATAAATTGAAACATACATGCATGTTCTTTAATACCTTAAATCTAGTAAGCGGAATTGGGTAAGAGTAATGATTTGCAAAAAAGGAGCGGTTGATAGCCTAAAAAGTTCGGGTTGTATTTGTAAATTTCAATTCTAAGATATATGTATCAACTTGTGAACTAGATTGACGGTACTAGGCAGTTGGTGAATTGAGAGCAAAAGTTAATAAGGAAATTCGACTCTAGGTATGTATGGCTAACTTTAACCTTTGTAAAGTCACCCTGTGTGGTGTACGAATAATTCGTATGTGTTACTTATGTGGACCATTTGTGAATTTTGGTTGTTTCACCAGTGTTAAGGCAAGATGGCCTATTTCATGAATTCTTGTGATTAATATGCCTTGAACATTGTTGGTTAAACGTCTCGACATGATGGTGTAAATAAATGGCAACATACCAAGTATGTGCATGAATATGTTTATGTGGTAAGGGTTGTTGTATATGATGGAAATGGTACAGATGGTAATGAAAACTCTTTTTGAATTGTCATTGTTGTTGTGAAATGATATTATGGATAGCCTGAAGCCATGTGGTTGAACTGTGAGATATTGTTGTTATGTGAGATATGTTTGTCCGGTGGGATCGGGTTGAGCGCCGCAACACGAAGTTATAAGGTATGGGTTGTGGTGATAAGGGTGTCCGAGGTAATAAGAGTGGAGAAGTGATCATAATCACTATTGAAATTAAAATATATGAAACTCTTGAGTATGAAATGATGTTGAAATGGGAAAAGAAGAGATTGTGAAACTTGTTGGCCTTGGTTGATCTTTTCATGTGCATTGATTGTTGATTCTATTTCTGTTCTTTATCTGTGTATTGATTGATTTTACATGGGGTAGAGTTTGTTCATACATATCGGCACAATTCAAATGTACTGACGTCCCTTTTTTCGAGGGCACTAAATTCTTATTATGATTGTAGGTGGTTCTATGGCAGGTACCCCAGTCCACCAACATTAGAACCTCCTCCACTTTCCGTCAGCTGTATTGGTGAGCCCCTTTCCTCTTGGGGCCCTGCATGGCTCATGCCACTTTTGTTCCCAGAGTATTATTTTTGAATTTGTGTAAGGTATAGCTGGAGCCTTATTACCGGTAAGTATTGTAAAATTCTTTTGTATCCCTAGAGGCTCCGTAGACAGGAAACATGGCTTGTGTACATATGTGTTTGGTATTTGGGTAGCATAACTTGTAGACCACGCAAAGCAATCATGTATGTTATTATGTCTCGTGATAATGTGTTTAATAATGAATGGCTATTTCAGTTGAATAATGAGTATTGAAATCACGGGTAGCATGTGGGATAGGAAAGGCAAACATGTCCGCTTGACTGGGGCTACCCGGTCAAGCATCGCCCATGTCCTTCAATGTTGGGGCGTGGAAAACTTAGATGCATATATGGACCCCCACTTGCCTGCCGAGACTGTGGAAGCCCGTGCCACTGAGTATGAGGTCCTCAAGCATGGTGGTATAAGTGTTTGGGAGTACCACATGGAGTTTGTGAGATTGCCAAGTATGCTCCTCAGTAGTGTCGACCATGGATTCCCGAGTTCGACGATTCATTCAGGGTCTTAGTCCTTCGGTGGTGAATGAGGCTGCTATAAAAGCCTTACACTCGAATATGAATTATGGAAAGATTGTGGGATTCTCTCAGGCCACAGAGGCTAGAAAGTTGAAGATACGGGCGGAAAGGGAGAGTTACAGCAGGGCCCGATCAGTGGGTCACTTAGGGAGAGCAATTCAGGGGAGGGGTCCATCAGGGTCATCCGAGTCATATGCTCAGTCTTCAATGACCGCACCACTACTTGTGCATAGTAATCAGTAGAGCAGTCACTTCAGACTAGGTTCAGACAGTAGAAGACCCCATCAATCCGGCCGTCCAAGAGGGAAACTACAGCAACAAAGGAGGGCTCCGTGCCCCAAGTGTGGGAGGTTCCATACCAAGACTTGTTATTTGAATATCCTGGTGTGCTATAGATGGGGTGTGAGAAGTCATATCCAGCGGGAGTGTTGTGCGCCTAGTCAGGGCATGGGTAAGGGATTTGCTCAGACATCTGGTTCTTCAGTCGCCCCATCACTCGTGTGTCCTCCAGCTTCAGCAGGGCATGGTGCAGTTAGTGGTGGAGCTCATGGTAGAGGTGGACATAGCCGGGTTTATGCTTTGAGTGGTCGCCAGAATGCAGAGGCTTCTCTTGATGTTGTTACGGGTATCTTGTGTGTTCAGGCCATTGATTGTTATGCTCTTATTGATATGGGGTCCTCTTTGTCTTATGACACCCCATTCATTGCTTCAAGTTTTGGGATAGAACCCAAATAGCTTTATTAGCCGTTCTCTGTATCGACTCCAGTTGGTGATTCTATTACAGTCGTGCGAGTTTATAGGAATTGTGTTGTTATGGTATGTGGTCGTGTTACCACGACCGACCATATCGAGCTTGGAATGGTAGATTTTGATGTGATTATGGGAAAGGACCGGCTTTATTCGTGTTTTGCTAAACTTGACTGTTGAACGAGAGTCATGAGACTTGAGTTCCCTAATGAGCCGGTTATTGAGTGGAAGGGAAATGGTGTGGTGCGGAAAGGTAGGTTTCTTTCTTACCTTAAGTCTTCGAAGATGATTAAGAAGGGGTGTATCTATCATTTGGTCCGAGTGGGGGACACCACTTCAGAAGTGTCTTTCCCCGAATACGTGCCAGTCGTGAATGAGTTTTTTGAAGTGTTTCTGAACGAGCTTCCAGGGATTCCTCCAGAAAGGGAGATTGACTTTTGGATTGATGTATTGCCAGATATGCAGCCAATATCTATTCCACCATACAGAATAGCACAAGCAAAGTTAAGGGAGTTAAAGGAGCAGCTGAAGGATTTATTAGAAAAGGGGTTCATTCGACCGAGTGTGTTGCTGTGGGGTGCTCCGGTTCTTTTTGTTAGAAAGAAGGATGGGTCGCTCCGAGTGTATTGATTATTGGTAGCTCAACTATTTTACCATCAAGAATAAATATCCTTTGCCTCAGATAGATGATTTGTTCGACCAATTGCAAGGTGCAAGGTTCTTCTCAAAAATTGATCTACAGTTCGGGTATCACTAGTTGAAGATCAGAGAGCAGGATATTCCTAAGACCGCTTTCAGAACTCGCTGTGATCACTTTGAATTCTTGGTCATGTCTTTTAGGCTAACCAACGTCCTCCCCAAACTTTCATAAATATTATGAATCGGGTATTCAAGCCATTTCTAGACTCCTTCATGACTATTTACATTGATGACATCCATGTTTATTCACGGAGTAGGGAGGATCATGCCGATAACCTCAGGGCAGTCCCACAGACTCTTCATCAGCACTAGTTGTATGCTAAATTTTCAAAACGTGAATTTTGGTTGGAGTCCGTTACCTTCCTGGGTCATGTTGTTTCCAGTGAAGGGATTCAGGTGGATCCCTAGAAGATTGCAGCAGTGAAATATTGGCCTAGACCCACGACCGCGACGGAGATCCGTAGCTTCTTAGGTTTAGCAGGGTATTATAGGAGGTTTGTGGAGGGATTATCTACCCTCGCCTCCCCATTGACCAAGCTGACGTAGAATGTAGTTAAGTTCCAACGGTCCGATGCTTGTGAGAAACATTTTTAGGAATTGAAGTCAAGGTTGACATCGGCGCCGATATTGACCTTGCCAGAAGTCACGGAAGGATTTTTGGTTGATGCCTCCAAGGTCGGTTTGGGGTGTGTGTTGATGCAACATGGGAAGGTTATAGCGTATACTTCAAGGCAAATAAAGAATCACGAGAAGAATTATCCGACGCATTATTTGGAGCTTGCGTCTGTTGTGTTTGCCTTGAAAATATGGCGGCATTATCTTTATAGGGTCCATGTGTATGTGTTCTCATACCACAAGAGTCTCCAATATTTTTTCAAGCAGAAGGAGTTGAATTTAAGGTAGTGACGGTGGTTAGAATTGCTCAAGGATTATGATATGAACATTTTGTACCATCCGGGGAAGGCAAATCTGGTGGCCGACACTCTCAATCGGAAGTCTATGGGTGGTTTGGCTCATTTAAGAGAAGTTTAGAGGCCTTTGGCTCGGGAGGTTTATCAATTGGCTAGTTTGGGGGTTTGTATTTTGACCTTAGACGAGGCGAATGTTATGGTGCGCAATGGAGCAGAATCGTCACTTGTAGCGGAAGTAAAGGAAAAGCAGTTAATTGATCCAACATTGGCACAGATGAAGGAGGCAATTTTGAATAACAAGACTTTGGCATTTTCACTCAGCGGAGATGATGGTGTATTGCGTTGTCAAGATAGGCTATGTGTTCTAGATGTGGGTAATCTTCGGGAGAGGGTAATGGAAGAGGCTCATAATTCCAAGTATCCTGTGCATCCAGGTTCTACGGAAATGTATCATGATCTCAAGGAAATTTATTGGTGGAACGGTATGAAAAAGGGTGTGGTGGACTTTGTATCTAAATGTTCGAATTGTCATCAAGTAAAAGCTGAGCATCAGCTGCTCGGTGGGTTAACTCAGCTTATGAAAATACCAATGGGGAAGTGGGAGATGATCAACATGGATTTCACGGAAGGGTTACCTCACACTCAGCGCAAGTTCGACTCAATTTGGGTAATTGTGGATTGACTCACGAAATCAGCTCACTTCTTGCCAGTCAAGTCCACCGTCTCCGGCGACCCTGTTCCAAACCCTTCCACCTTTACACCCTAGAACCACTAGGACACCCCATTCCCCATCCTGCATCCCATTCCCTTCAAATCCCCTTCCATCATCTCAAATATCCTCTGAAAGGTCGTCGGAAACCCTATCTCCAGTGACCTTGTTCCAAAGCCCTCCAAATTTACACCCCTAAAGCCCCTCAATCTCCTTGTTCTAACCGTGTAAGTCACACTTCTCAAATCTTCCTGAACATTTTCGAATTACAATTCAAAGCTTAACCCTTAAACACAAAACACGCCGGAAATGGTTCAAATTACTCCTAGGTAGTCCTTGTTCCTTCCTATCCCCAACCATACCACATATGAGTCCCAAAACAACCCCAACCACTGAAAAATCTAAATTTGAGACCTTACTGAGGTCTCAAAACCTTGAAAACCCTCCCATGAGCTCTTAAACGGATTATCACTATCCTAAGAGGTTCGAAACCCTCGTGGAAGGGTTCAAGAGTTGATTGAAAGGGTCTGAACAGGGCATGCATCAAAGAAGCTAAGTAATTCGTCTCTTTGCTTGATTATTTGGTTTCTTTTGTATGTGTTTGCCTAAGTAGTCTATCTTCTTCTATTTAGCTCTTAGATTGACTTTTTTCTTTAAATAATCTCTTGTTTGTCCATAGTCTCGCCTGAAGTAGGTTCAAATGATCATGTGCTTTTGTTGGTCACTAATCGGGAATCCTTTCATCTCCTGAGTGATATTGCTATCTTGCAAGTATTAGTTCCCTGATTTTAGAAAGCCCAATTTTGTTTATTCTTCAGTAATATGATTTTAGGGCTCGATTGAACTCCGTCTTCTGACTTTTATTTGTTGATTTCTGGTATGTTTAATTAACTCATGCTCCTAAGGGTTTGATGTTCCTTTTAGGCTGATTGATGGGACAGACCTTTAATTGCAAGGGTTAGCTTTCATTCTTCCAATTTGATGCATAAGCTGAATGTTCTTAAATATTTTTAGTTATCTTTGATTGAGCTATCTCTGAAAACCAAGTGTTGATATATGCTTTCTTCTGGATATTTTGATCTTTTGTTTGTGTGTTAAAGTCTACATAAGGCATTAGTTTTTAATACTTGTTAGTTTTGGTTGATTTTAAACCCCGTTAAGTCTGTTATTCCAAGATAAAAATCTGACCTAAATTTGATTGACCAGGGTCAATTGTAACTAAACTAGGGTCAAGGAACTAACTAAGGTCAAATTTCAGGGGTGGGTAATTAGGAAAGGAAGTGAGGGTATAAAAGGGATTTGAACCTATAAAATTCAGATAGAAATCCCTTAGAACCTTCTAGCAAGGACTAAAGTACAATTCTTGCCTCAAACTTGAGGCACAAGTAAGAAATTGAAGGACTACTTAGGCATAGTTAAGGACCAAAAAGAAAACAAGGCAAAAATCTGATGCCCTAAAAGATTTACTATAAAATGAAATCTAGGCACTGTAAAAGGGGATTCAGAAACATTCTCTTTGAATACTAGAGCTGAAATACTTACTCCTATATATGAAAATACCACTGGTGTTGTTGGAATAATTTTTTTCTGAAAGTTTACTTCTCTAAAAACACTACAGAAGTCTGGGTACACTGTTTGATTGGTTGTTGATTGCTTAGCTGGTCTCTTATATTTACTCATAGGCTCCTGTTTTACTTGAATTACAGGTACACTTCCTTGTTCATCTGATACATCGAAGTTCAAGTATAAAATATTCATGAATGTGCAGATTTGAGTTCCATTGTATCATTCTTAACCCTTTCCCTGTTTTCCCCTTATTTAGTTTTGGATATTGTTGTAGTAATAAGATAGTCATTATGTTGTAATTAAAGTCGGACTATCTCATTCTATAATAATTGGACTTTAGAGACTGATTATTTGTAATAATTGGACATTCGATTATTTTAAATGTGAACCATCACTAGTGCTGGTAGTTAATATATGACTGTTCTGGTTAATTATTTCATGTTGTTTGGAAATGAGGAAATCATGAAATATTGGTTTAGAAATTATTAAGATCTAGTCCTTGTGTATGGTAAAGTGCACTCAAATCTTAATATGCTAGTAGTGTTGTGTGTCAGATCTATAAGCTGTAAATCAAAGTTGTAATTGAATTTCCAAAAAAAACATTAGATTTATATACTCTCACTGACGAGTATACGAATCATTTGATTCAAATCTATTGTTAAGGTTTGACACATAAAAATGATTGTTAACATTTTCTCTGTGAGATTGTAGATATCCAAGTTTGTATATAATTTTAGACAAATTGGTTGTTAACAATTGGGCTCTTTTGCTCAAATCAGTACTAGGCTCACTCGAGAGGCCCAGTAAGCACTAGGAAATTATAATATCGCATGTTTTTGAATTGGAGGAATAAAAGGGCTGGGCCACTCATGAACCGGACCCAACGGATGTTAGTCATAGCAAATACTGTGTGCCTTGGGCTGGCCCAAACTTGACTTATCATATGCAGTTGGCCATGAATGAAGCTAGGATGCACATAATATTGCTCAAATACACAGTTTATACATAAAGTAATTAGTGCATTTAAGCACCTACTAGAGTAGAGAATTAGCATGTTTTAGAATATCCCTCTAAAAGTGAACCACGTTCGCAAATACCACGTGTTGGCTCCTTAATTCATTAATGCACATAGAAAAATAGGAAGTGCCGTGTAGCAAATTTCACGGCCTTCCTGCGAATGTCAAAGATGTAGTTGCCATAGGCGCGTGTTTAATAATATACCTTCCTAAACATGGGTAGCATTTATGTGACCCAAATCCTATTCTGAATGGAATTAAAATATGTCAAAAATTGCGGCTGCATTTATGTGACGCGATTCACGACATGTTTTAATAGCATTGCAAATTTTCCTAAAACAGATGTTAAAAGTAGTTAATAATCTAAAATTACGAGTTAGATGGCATAGCTAATCATGTTTCAGCCACTTATGTTTAAGCGACCGTGCTAGAACCACGGGATCCGAGGGTGCCTAGCACCTTCCCTCGGGTCAACAGAATTCCTTACTCAAGAATTTGTGGTTCGCATACTCCAATTGGGTAGTCAAACTTTCCTCGATTTGGGATTTTAAATAAATTGGTGACTTGGGACACCAAAAAGCGAAATCTATCCCAAGTGGAGACTCTTGAAATAAAATAATTAATCCCATATCGAATAATGTCACTTTAATTGGAAAAACTCCTATACACGTGTCACCTTTCGAGGTAACCTTGTGTAAGCGGTAAATAGGAGGTGTGACAGCTCTGGCGACTCTGCTGGGGACAAAAGGACCCAGAATCTCCGGTTCAGGGTTCAAAATTCGAGGTTACAAAAACTGTTATATTTGGCTTCTTCTGATTTGCTTATCCTGTTCTGTGCAAAATTCCACATGTTTTACCCCTTTGATATTATCTGAATTGTATATATTAACTGGTACGAAAACTCTTCACTTCTCACCTCCGGGGATGTGCTTACTGGTTGAGACTCCTTATTCTGTTAGTGTCTTACCCTGAATTAAGAAAGAGGCTAGACAAGTTAAAAATCCGGACGAACTCGCGGGTCCCCGGTACGTAGTCCCCTCCTCGACTTGAGTTGTCATCTCGGGTACACAGTCTAGAAAATATACCGAGGTTCTCAATTTAGTATAACAAAACTTCATGCCAGATCCCTAGTAGGAACATTTATTTGCATCATGCATGTTGACTTAGGGGACTTAACAGATGGGTTGGGTCCATCTAGGACAGGTGTCCTGAAATAAAAAACCACCCTGATGCATATTTACGTGCTACTTGTGCATTTTACTTGCCTTGGATTCGCATGTTGACTGGCCTGTAAACAATGGAATAATTGAGAGCAATAAGCAGTGCTAGGGTAGTCACTTTTAAAAACCGATGCTCACATAGCGCCGAAATGCTATCGGATTTTTCAAAAAAAAAAACAAAAACAAAAACAAAAACAAATATATAAAAAAACAAAGGCACCAAATTTTGGAGTTGCTCAATAGTGTCTGCAGTTTTTGATAAATTTTTTTGCCGGGTCCAACCGCTTTTTCAAAAATATCAATAAATGCCCAAGTTTATTTTTCTTACTTCAAAATGAGTCGGATGATGCCATTATTGCGATAATATCTGAATGACGCTAGAGGGGACGCCAGAAGGCTGATCTTACAGAAATGGCTGCCTATGAAAAGCCTTCTAGCCAAAGTGTCAAAAGGCTGTATTCGCAAAACCGGTCCCTGTTTCAAAATAAATTTCATAAATATCAGTTTTAACATTTTGAGAATACTAATTCTCCCTAATAAATGTGCATAATAAGCACGATAATCAATAAAATTTCTTTGGAGCTGCGGATGTGGTGGAATGACCTCGGAGAAGCCGGACAAAAAAAGGCCAACGCACATCTGGGGGCCTCACTAGTTTGCTGAAAATCAACCCTAGGGGGGACATCATAAAGGCCTTAATCACCTTCTGAGACCCTGCCCACAACATCTTCCACTTTTCATATTTTGAGTTAACCCCGACTTTTGAGGAAATGACCGGATACATCGGGACCCACACAATCCCAGTGAGACGTCATTACTTGATAGCACCCAGAGCCCTCGCTGTGCACAAATTTTTGGATGTTTTGAAAATTAGCAGAAAGATTCACAACCCTGATATGTCTGCGGGATTTTGCACCCTCCAGGTCATATACAAAAGATACGGCCACATCGGAGGATTCAACAACCCTGAAAAACCTTATCTGTAGCAAGGGCAATCGGATCAAATGGAAGGAGCATCGAAGCTTCGCGTTTAAGGTTTCTTTCTTGGGTCTTTTAGTATTCCCACAAAAGGACGGGAACATCGATATACAGATTGCGGGGGTCGTTAGTACATTGATGACTCAGGCATGGATCACTCTTGCCCCGATGATCCTGTCTGATATCTTCCGAGCCCTTACCATTTGTAAAGCAGGAGGGGATTTCTTTGAAGGCTGTAACTTGCTATTACAAATCAGGATGATTGGGCCTCTATGTCCCAGGCCTCGGTTCATGAATGGTAGGTTGCCAATGAAAGGTTGCATAGAAGAAGTTGACAGCAGGGTGAATGGGTTCAAATTACCAGAGGGTATCGTAGAGTGGGTATCACATCCCCGGGTTATTTCTGCAAATAAAATACAATGGAAGCTCAGTTGGCTCTCCGTGGACGAAGTTGTGTATATGCTCGCAACAGAACCACATTTTCTCCTAATGGGCATTAGAAGCATCCAGCCCTATGCCCCATGCCGGGTCTTGAGAAAACTCAGAAGATGCCGGATAGTGCCAAAAGACGAAGATCTCAGCATCCGGGTAGTCGAAATTGGGCCTGGTAGTCAGTTCCTCGAAGCCATGGTTCGCAAAATCTGGAATGAATGCTAATACCTAACCGCTGAAACTTGTGTACGAGATCCTGCAAGAGGTGAAGTGTCTCCGGGGTACTTTTCTTGGTATAGGAGAGAAATTGAGCACGAAAGACCATCAAAGAGGCCTCACCTCCAAGAATTCGTCGGACATCACAAGAGCAGTGGGACTGGTTAGCAAAGGAACCTGAATACTGTGCAATAATAGGAAGACCGGAAAAGAAAATTCAAGAATTGCAATTCAAAAACAACCTACACAATTCTGCTAGCGAAGGAGAAAAAAAGGTACCAAGGAGTATAAAGGATGAAAAGCTCATAGAGAACTTGCGACGAAAAGTAACCGAATACGGTTTTGACCTGAACAAGGCAGAGGGTGAATTGTCTAGAGAGCGAAAGCAATTAATTAAAAGTACTGAAGAAAGTGCCCGCATATTGGAGCAGTTAAAAGAAGGGAGCGGCAATGAAAGCACTGGTCTAAAATAGAGAGTTATCATAGTTGACAGCAAAATGGCCAAGCAGGCCAAGGATTTCAAAGCTGGGAGGAGCATTGCTATGCGGTAATAGCAGGGTTGGAAAGAGATTTGCGGCAGTTTCAAAAGCTAAATCAGGCAGCTGATCGGGCATTAGAAGCACGGGCCGAACAAATATGGTGTCTGTTACAAGAAAAAGGGATATAAGGGAGAAGGTGCGGGCGATTGCGGACTATATTACTACTAAATGAAATCACTGTGAAGACATGACAAAGTTTATGTTTTTTGCCGTCGCTATGACCTTTGTTCCACAAGTAATGGAAGATCTCCACTATCTCCAAGGAAGTTTAGCGCGTAAACCCGCAAAGAGGCCGAATGATGCCTCGCAAGATCCAAAAGAATTGGAAGTGTTAATGTACTCATAGATTTATATTTGCTGAAAAAAGAATCTGACTATTGTCTTTTCAAGTATGTAAGGGTATTAAGTCCCTATCCGGTAGTTGCTCTTAGCCATTGTAATAAAAGTTTGTATCTTTATCAAATTGAAAATCCCAAAAAATATTTTTCTTTCATTTCCATGAACTACGCTTGGTCTGGTTCATGCAAAGTCATGATAAGTAGGCAATCTCTATAGGATTCGACCGTATTCTTTAAAAAGCTAAAAACAAATATATATATATATATATATATATATATATATACATATATAGAATAAAAGCAAGAGAAAAGAGAGAGGAATAAAAGGCAAGAAGCCCAGGGAAATTGAAATAAGTGCCGGGATGACACATGCGACTGTGGCAAGCACATAGAAACCTATTATCTGCATAGGTGCGTCATGCTCAACGTGCGATTTTTTATTTTGTCATCCACCTCAAACTAACTATGTTTTCTAGAATTACAGTTCAGGTGTTTAGAACAGTGGTTGGTTTTGCAGTAAACTGGCTTCACACGGATACTTCACTCATTCAAAAGGAAATATGAAGATGTCAACTGAAATGGCCCTACCCACCATCCCTATTCCAAAAGACAATTCAACCACATGAGTACCGACCTCTGAATCTGCAACGGCCGAACAGAATAGGATCATGCGGCTTCAGGTCATGGAAATGTAAGATGCCTGGACCAATGAGAAGGAACCTTCCAACGCCACCCCTGGATTTCCCAAGCTATTCCCACGGTTAGTGGGTACCTCTACTATTCCTATCAATCATCCGAGCATTCTCTTGAGGCAGCCCACCATTTCTACCAATTTTGTTGGGGCGCCCTTTGAAACAAACCCTCCAATGTTTGCATCCGGGCCAGTTCCCAATATCTTTACAGCCCCTCCGTGTGCAACTACTACACAGCCTGCCATGCCAAGGCCTGTGTTTGACCCCGCAGCCTTTACCTTCCAAACTATCAATTACCAAAAGTAGCCTCTCTCGTATCCTTCATATAGCTACCCTCAGCACACATATGAACTTACCCCTATGCCAGACAAAACTTCCAAAGCACCCGAGCAGGATGAGATCACAAGGAGAATAAAGAGTCTTGAGCAAAGCCTGAAGAATATGCAAGGGCTAAGCGGATAGAAAAATGTAGCCTATTCGAGAAATACGATGGCCATGACGATCCCATCGCCCATCTGCAAAGTATTATAATCAGTTACCTGGAGTCGGCGGGAAGGAAAAACACCTAATGGCGTACTTTGGGGAGAGCCTAGTGGGTATTGCATCCGAATGGTACATAGATCAATACATTACCCGATGGCACTATAGGATGACCTTGCCCACGACTTTTTAAGGCAATTTTAGTACAATATTGACATCGCCTCGGATAGGAATTCCCTAGTTAATCTGAAGAAGAAACCTGCTGAAAGCTTCAGAGAGTATGCTATTAAATGGCAAGAGCAAGCATCAAGGGTGAAGACTCGTATGGATGAAACCGAAGTGGTCACTGTCTTTCTTCAAGCACAAAAAGCAGACTATTTTCAGAACATGATGTCTGCAATGGGAAAACCATTCACTGAAGCAATAAAGATTGGGGAGATGGTGGAGAATGGCCGCAAAACAGAGAGGATTCTAAGTCAATCTGCCATAAGAGCCACCTCCCAAGCCATACAAGGAGGGGCAGGAGGAATTCCCAGAAAAAAAGAAGAAGAAGCATCCATGGCAGCCTCCGGGGCGAGGAAACAACATACCCACAGGCATGCATTCTCTGAAAGAGCACCTTAACATTACTTCCTCACAGAGACATGCACTATGTCCCTCAACCCTACACAGTTATGAACTCTCAACCATTTCCCCGACCTCAACAGCAGAATAACAGAAATCAAGCTCCGAGGAATCAACTCCCTCATAATCATTAAAATCCCCGCCATCAGCAAAACAACTATTGTCCCTGGGAGCCACCCCGGAGACAGAACTTCACCCCAATTGGAGAATCTTACGCCAGCCTGTTTCCAAAGCTAGTCCACATGGGTCTCCTTCAGCCTGTACCCCCAAAAAGACAGAATCCTGAATCACCATCTTACCAAAGGGGGGTGCGATGTGCTTACCACTCAGGGGCAGAGGGCCACGATACTAATAATTTTTGGACCTTAAAGTGAGCAGTGGAAGACTTGATTGATCAAAATAAGATAGTTCTAAGGGATGATGAAGTCCCAAATGTATCTGATAACCCGTTACCGGCCCACAACAACGAGCCGATCATCGGAATGATCTGCGAGGACAAAGAATTTGATCCCTCTCTGAAATCCATCATAGCCATCGCCGAGGTCGATAGGAAGCCAAAACTCGCCCCAAAGAGGATGGATGAAAAGAAAACAAATGAAGACAAATGCCCTGAAGCGCAGAAGAAGGCTGAGGTAAAAGCTGAGACAACCCCCGCCAAAGAAAGAATACTCTATATTCCCCGAGGAAGAAAAGAAAAGCGGCCCACTCTAAGCCCTCCTAAAAGGTTTGAGCTAAACAAAGCCCTGAACATACCAAAGAAGGCCTATGAAGTACGGGGATCAATTAAGCCATCGGTGTTGAATGAGCCCGTGGTTATAGTTCGTGTGCCACAAAAGCCCATGACCAATCCTTAGCTGTCCCTTGGAATTATCATGAAACCATTGTTACACACAAGGGTAAAGAAGTCCTTGGAGAAGCCCCAAAGGGATTTCCCACGAAGAAATACATAAATGTTGAAGAGGTGAATGCTGCTACCAAACGATGTTTCCCGCTAAAGAAGCCAGTGAACGCTGAGGAAGTAGAAGCCTTTTTCCTGAAAATGAAAATGCCGGAGTATGAAGTGGTTGATCAGCTCCGAAAATATCTTGAGAAGATTTCTTTATTGTCGCTCCTGATGAAATATCCCGAGCATCAATAGGGGTTGGCCAAGAGATTAAACGAAGCTTATGTGCCACCTAAGACTAATGTAGAACAGCTAGAGAAAATGGCAGAGAGATTCTTCGCTATCAATTAGATATCATTTAGTATGAATGACTTACCCCCGGAGGGAGCTGCTCACAATAAGGCTTTGCACCTTACTGTCAAATGTGAGGAATATTATGTCAAGAGAGTTATGGTTGACGGCGGTTCCGGAGTAGACATATGCCCACTATCTACCATGCAGAGAATGGAGATTAGGACAGGGAGGATCCGTGCTAACAACATCTGTGTCAAAGCCTTCGATGGAATAAAAAGGGATACCATAGGGGAAATCAATTTGGTGCTCACTATTGATCCAGTCGACTTCGAAGTAACATTCTAGGTGTTGAACATGGACACCTCTTACAACAACCTCCTGGGAAGATCGTGGATCCATGCAACAGGGGCAACACCTTCAACCTTGCACCAAATGTTAAAATTTGAGTATGAAAATCAGTAGATTGTAGTTCATGGAGAGGACGAGTAATCAATTTACCGGGACCCCTCTGTTCCCTGTCTAGAAGCCAAGAAAGGCAGTGAACACATAGTATATTAGGATTTTGAAGTTATAGTAGCTGATCAACATGAAGAGGGCAAGCCTCTTCCTCAGCCTTTCCTGTCAAATGCTTCAATTATGGTCGCAAAGGAAATGACGCACCAAGGCTTCAAGCCAGGGAAGGGACTAGAAAGCTCCCTACAAGGCATAACTGAGCCAGTCGCCTTGCCTGCCTTAGAAAAGTTCTTTGGACTGGGATTTCATCCAACCTCAGACGATATCACCTGGGCGAATCGTAGAAAGCACCAAGGATGGGCCTTACCAAGACCCCTGCCTCACTTGTACATAATCTTTATAAAACCAAAGTACAGTGAAGAGTAGGAAGAAGAAACCTTCACGGCAGAAGAAATCTATAAGATCTGCAGGGCTATGAGAGATTTGCTCTATGAAGTGAACATGGTCCAACCAGGAGAAGGGTCAAGCGCCGTTGAAGTGCTGTATACGGGCCAGATGCTAAACTTTAAAATTGGAAGGCCACGCCCTTTCCGATCAGGCGGGAGACCGGTAGTCTCGCCTTGATACCTCTTCCCACATCACGAGTTATTTCAGGGTGTAGCTCGGTTATTTGTTTTCCTTTTTAGCACTTTAAATCTCAAATTGTTAAACCTGTTTATCTTTCAAGTTCAAAGAAATAAAATCAATATTTTCATTTCTCTGTCTTTCTCTGATTTTTGTCTCTCTTTATTTTTTTCTTTCAGTCCTGATAAGGCGGCTTTAAATAAAATGACATCCTTGCGGACTTCTTGCCACGACACAAACCCACCGCCTGTTTGTGAAATAATGAACCAGGAACCGGAATACAATGAAGAAGAGGCTTTTAGGGAAATCACTCAAGAATTGGAACACTTTTAGAACAAATATAAGCCTAACTTAAATGATACTGAACCGGTTAACCTGGGTAATCTTGATGAAATTAAAGAAACTAAAATAAGCATCCACGTAAATAAAGAGATACGGGATTCATTGGTTCAACTCCTGTTTGAATATAAAGATGTATTTGCGTGGTCCTATGATGACATGACTAGTCTGAGTATGGATTTGGTGGTTCATAAATTGACTACATACCCGAATGCCCTCCACTACAACAAAAGCAAAGAAAGTTCAAGCATGATGTCAGTGATAAAATCAATGAGGAAATTACAAAACAGCATGAAGCAGGGGTAATCCGGATAGTGCGATACACCGCATGGCTGGCTAATGTGGTCCCAGTGCTAAAGAAGGACGGGAAACCCGAGTGTGTGTGGATTATAGAGATCTGAATAAGGCAAGTCCCAAGGATAAATTCCCTCTACCCAACATCCACATCCTCATCGATAATTGTGCCAAACATGAGATTCAATCCTTTGTAGACTACTACGCGGGGTATCACCAAGTGCTGATGGATGAGGAAGATGCGGAGAAAACCACTTTCACAACACCTTGGGGAACATATTGTTATAGAGTTATACCTTTTGGATTGAAAAACGCTGGGGCAACCTACATGAGGGCTATGACCACCATCTTCCACGACATGATGCAAAGAGAAATAGAGGTATATGTGGATGACGAGATTATCAAATCTAAAACTCAGGGCGATCATGTAAAGGACTTGAGAAAATTCTTCGAAAGGCTCCGCAAATATAATTTGAAATTGATTCTGGCAAAATGCGCATTTGGAGTTCCTTCGGGAAAACATTTGCAGTTCATCGTCAGTAGGAGAGGCATGGAATAAGAACTAACCAAGATCAAATCCATTTGGGAGCTGCCCTCGCCAAGGACCAAAAAGGATGTCATGAGTCTATTAGGAAGATTAAATTACATCAGCCGGTTCATAGCCCAATTGACTTCAACCTGTGAGCCTATATTCAAATTGCTGAAGAAAGATGCGGCAATTAAGTGGATGGTCGAGTGTCAGGAAGCTTTTGATAAAATCAAACAATACTTGTCCAATCCACCAGTTTTAGTTCCGCCAGAACCAGGAAGGCGACTTTTTCTCTATCTTACGGTCTTGGAAGCTCTTTCGGTTGTATTCTCGGGCAGCATGATGCCAAGGGAAAGAAAGAGCAGGCCATTTATCATCTGAGCAAAAAGTTTACCGGCTACGAGGCCAAGTACACATTGTTAGAGAGAATGTGTTGCGCCTTGACATGGGTAGCTAAAAAGCTGAGGCACTTTCTGCAAGCTCATACCACGTACCTCATAACCAGGCTCGATCCAGTAAGGTACATATTTCAAAAACCAATGCCCACAGGGCGACTGGCTAAATGGTAGATCCTGCTTACCGAGTTCAACATCGTTTATGTCACTCGTACGGTGATGAAAGCTCAGGAATTGGCGGATCACCTGGCATAAAACCCCGTTGATGAAGAGTATCAGCCTTTAAACACTTACTTTCCTGATGAAGAAGTGAAATCTTTGGAAATAGTAGCTGAGGACACTCCCGCCTGGAAAATGTTCTTCGGCGGAGCAGCAAACGCAAAGGGCATAAGGATCGGGGCAATTTTAATCTCAAACTACATGCCAGCATTACCCAGCTACAACCAGACTTTGATTCTTTTTCACCAATAATACAGCTGAATATGAGGCTTGCATTATGGGCATGAACATGGCTATTAACAAGGATGTCGAAGAGTTGCTAATCATGGGGGATTCCGATCTGATCATCCGACAAGCTCGGGGAGAATGGGAGACAAGGGACATTAAGCTCCTCCCGTATAGACAGCATGTCCAAGACCTTAGCAAATGGTTCAGGACGGTACAGTTCAGGTACATTCCCCGTTGCCACAATGAGTTAGTAGATGCACTTACAACTTTGGCTTCCATGCTGCCATACCCTGGAAATCCCTATGTTGATCCTTTACAGATCCAAATCAAAGAAAGACACGGTTATTGTAATGCAACCGAAACAGAGCCTAGCCCACAGCCTTGGTATTACGACATCTTGAGGTTCCTAAAGACGCAGGAGTACCCTGAGCAAGCCACAGGAGAAAAAATGAAGACAATCCGACGGCATGCTAGCAATTTCTTCCCTTGAGTCGAAAATTATATGCTCACAGTGGAGTGGACTTGACTGGCAAGAAGTGAGCTGATTTCATGAGTCAATCCACAATTACCCAAATTGAGTCGAACTTGCGCTGAGTGTGAGGTAACCCTTCCATGAAATCCATGTTGATCATCTCCCACTTCCCCATTGGTATTTTCATAAGCTGAGTTAACCCACCGAGCAGCTGATGCTCAGCTTTTACTTGATGACAATTCGAACATTTAGATACAAAGTCCACCACACCCTTTTTCATACCGTTCCACCAATAAATTTCCTTGAGATCATGATACATTTCCGTAGAACCTGGATGCACAGAATACTTGGAATTATGAGCCTCTTCCATTACCCTCTCCCGAAGATTACCCACATCTGGAACACATAGCCTATCTTGACAACGCAATACACCATCATCTCCGCTGAGTGAAAATGCCAAAGTCTTGTTATTCAAAATTGCCTCCTTCATCTGTGCCAATGTTGGATCAATTAACTGTTTTTCCTTGACTTCCGCTACAAGTGACGATTCTGCTCCACTGCGCACCATAACATTCCCCTCGTCTAAGGTCAAAATACAAACCCCCAAACTAGCCAATTGATAAACCTCCCGAGCCAAAGGCCTCTAATCTTCTCTCAAATGAGCCAAACCACCCATAGACTTCCGATTGAGAGTGTCGGCCACCAGATTCGCCTTCCCGGGATGGTACAAAATGTTCATATCATAATCCTTGAGCAATTCTAACCAGCGTCACTACCTTAAATTCAACTCCTTCTGCTTGAAAAAATATTGGAGACTCTTGTGGTATGAGAACACATCCACATGGACCCCATAAAGATAATGCCGCCATATTTTCAAGGCAAACACAACAGACGCAAGCTCCAAATAATGCGTCGGATAATTCTTCTCGTGATTCTTTATTTGCCTTGAAGTATACGCTATAACCTTCCCATGTTGCATCAACACACACCCCAAACCGACCTTGGAGGCATCAACCAAAAATCCTTCCGTGACTTCTGGCAAGGTCAATATCGGCGCCGATGTCAACCTTGACTTCAATTCCTAAAAATGTTTCTTACAAGCATCGGACCGTTGGAACTTAACTACATTCTACGTCAGCTTGGTCAATGGGGAGGCGAGGGTAGATAATCCCTCCACAAACCTCCTATAATACCCTGCTAAACCTAAGAAGCTACGAATCTCCGTCGCGGTCGTGGGTCTAGGCCAATATTTCACTGCTGCAATCTTCTAGGGATCCACCTGAATCCCTTCACTGGAAACAACATGACCCAGGAAGGTAACGGACTCCAACCAAAATTCACGTTTTGAAAATTTAGCATACAACTGGTGCTGATGAAGAGTCTGGGGGACTGCCCTGAGGTTATCGCCATGATCCTCCCGACTCCGTGAATAAACATGGATGTCATCAATGTAAATAATCATGAAGGAGTCTAGAAATGGCTTGAATACCTGATTCATAATATTTTTGAAAGTTTGGGGAGGACGTTGGTTAGCCTAAAAGACATGACCAAGAATTCAAAGTGATCACAGCGAGTTCTGAAAGCGGTCTTAAGAATATCGTGCTCTCTGATCTTCAATTAGTGATACCCGAACTGTAGATCAATTTTTGAGAAGAACCTTGCACCTTGCAATTGGTCGAACAAATCATCTATCTGAGGCAAAGGATATTTATTCTTGATGGTAAAATAGTTGAGCTACCAATAATCGATACACTCGGAGCGACCCATCCTTCTTTCTAACAAAAAGAACCGGAGCACCCCACGGCAACACACTCGGTCGAATGAACCCCTTTTCTAATAAATCCTTCAGCTGCTCCTTTAACTCCCTTAACTTCACTGGTGCTATTCTGTATGGTGGAATAGATATTGGCTGCATATCTGGCAATACATCAATCCAAAAGTCAATCTCCCTTTCTGGAGGAATCCCTGGAAGCTCGTTCAGAAACACTTCAAGAAACTCATTCACGACTGGCACGTATTCGGGGAAAGACACTTCTAAAGTGGTATCCCCCACTCGGACCAAATGATAGATACACCCCTTCTTAATCATCTTCAAAGACTTAAGTTTAGAAACAAACCTACCTTTCCGTACCACACCATTTCCCTTCCACTCAATAACCGGCTCATTAGGGAACTCAAGTATCATGACTCTCGTTCAACAGTCAAGTTTAGCAAAACACGAATAAAGCTGGTCCTTTCCCATAATCACATCAAAATCTACCATTCCAAGCTCGATATGGTAGGTCGTGGTAACACGACCACATACCATAACAACACAATTCCTATAAACTCGCACGACTGTAATAGAATCACCAACTAGAGTCGATACAGAGAACGGCTAATAAAGCTATTTGGGTTCTATCCCAAAACTTGAAGCAATGAATGGGGTGTCATAAGACAAAGAGGACCCCATATCAATTAGAGCATAACAATCAATGGCGTGAACACACAAGATACCCGTAACAACATCAAGAGAAGCCTCTGCATTCTGGCGACCACTCAAAGCATAAAATCGGCTATGTCCACCTCTACCATGAGCTCCACCACTAACTGCACCATGCCCTGCTGAAGCTGGAGGACACACGAATGATGGGGCGACTGAAGAACCATATGTCTGAGCAAATCCCTTACCCATGCCCTGACTAGGCGCACAACACTCCCGCTGGATATGACTTCTCACACCCCATCTATAGCACACCGGGATATTCAAATAACAAGTCTTGGTATGGAACCTCCCACACTTGGGGCACGGAGCCCTCCTTTGTTGCTGTAGTTTCCCTCTTGGACGGCCGGATTGATGGGGTCTTCTACTGTCTAAACCTAGTCTGAAGTGACTGCTCTACTGATAACTATGCACAAGTGGTGGTGCGCTCATTGAAGACTGAGCATATGACTCGGATGACCCTGATGGACCCCTCCAGATAAGTTCCTTCTTTTCCTTCAAGGTGCATACCTCTTTAAATTCATACTTCACTCCTTTCCACTTTAAATTCCTCACCATTCCCTAAAGAAAGGTAGCAGGGCCAGCTTCACGATTTTTCTCCTCGCAAGAATTAGGGAAATGACCGAAATCATCAAGTACTCTTGGCCATTCCTGATTGATCATGACAGTTAATATCCCAAAGTAAAGAAATAAAGGAAATGAAATTTAAAGGCAAAAGGCATGAAGTTGAGGCAAAATCGAGGGGTTTTAAGTCGAACAGGGTGTCGAATCTTATCAAAGGTCCCAAAAAGTAAATGCAAAAGTGGTACATAACTCATAACCCGAGGCTCGAGAAGCAAAGACCAATCCAAAATGAGGATCCCCTGTCCAACAAAGCAAGGACAGAAAGCTGAGGGTTCCCTTTTGAATACAAAGGAAGATGAAATCAAGCGTCACAAGACCGTAAAACCAATAACTGTTCAAACTAACAGTTTTTTTATCTCTGAACTAAAATAGATGCAGGTGCAAATTAGAAAAGCAAAAGGAACATTAGGCAAAAACAACCAAAGGATAGGCACAAAGGCCAAAAGTGGTGGTGCGTCAATGAGAAAAGGGAAGTTTTCTTTTCATTTTTGTGCAATATCGCAAATGAGCATGATAACAAGAGATCTCTATCCCTAGTTCCCCTTTTCACAGTTTGTGGTTTCCTAGGCATTACCTAAGGATTGCATTCCACCCCTTCCAGCATAAACCGAGGAAGTTTCCCTTCATATCTCCAGCATAACCTGAGGACTCCTTCCTTATACTCTACTCCCCAGCATAGTTTAGGAGTTAGTATTACCCTACTCTTAGCATAACCTAAGAGTTATTCCTTTCCTCCCCTATCCCCAGCACAGTCAAAAGGATCTCTGAGGTCCTCCACTGCCCTGCATATTTACCAAGCATAACCTAAGATTTCTTAGTCATCCTGTCATAACCCGCGGATCTCCCTAGCATAACCTAGGAATATTTTTCATTTCATCATGGCATAACCCGTGGATTTTTCCTTTCATCCCCAGCATGGACTCTTCATTCTCATCCTGGCATAACCCCCTGATCCCCCTAGCATAACCTAGGAGTTTTCTTTCATCCCGGCATAACCCGTGGATTCCCCTGACATAACTCAGGATCTCTTTCATCCCGGCATAACCCGCGGATCTCCCTAGCATAACCTAGGATTTCTCACTCATCCCGTTATAACCCGTAGATTCCCCTGACATAACTTAGGATTTCATTCATCCCGGCATAACCGGGAATCTCCCTGGCATAACCTAGGAACCTTCTTCATTCATCCCGGCATAACCCGTGGATTCCCCTGACATAACTCAAGATCTCTTTTCATCCCATCATAACCCATGGATTCCCCTGACATAACTCAGGTTCTCCCTCCATCTCGGCATAACCCGTAGTTTTCCCTAGCATAACCTACGATTTCTCACTCATCCCGGCATAACCCGTGGATCCCCTAAGAATAACCTAGGATTGTTCTTTCATCCCGGCATAACCCGTGGATGTTTCCTTTCATCCCCAGCAGAGACCTTTTCATTCTTATCCCGGCATAACCCGCGGATCTCCCTGGCATAACCCAGGAACCTTCTTCATCCATCCCGGCATAACCCGTGGATTCCCCTAACGTAACTCAGGATCTCTTTTCATCTCGGCATAACCCGTGGATTCCCCTAACGTAACTCAGGATCTCCCTTCATCCCGGCATAACTCGCGGATTTCCCTAGCAAAACCTAGGATTTGTTACTCATCCCGGCATAACCCGTGGATCCCCTTAGCATAACCTAGGATTGTTCTTTCATCACGGCATAACCTGTGGATGTTTCCTTTCATCCTTAGAAGGGACTCTTCATTCTCATCTCAGCATAACCCGCGGATCCCCCTTACATAACCTAGAAATTTTCATTCATCCCGGCATAACCCGCGGATTCCCCTGGCATAACTCAGGAATTTCTTCATAACCCATCCTCAGCAAGAACTTTTCTATCCCGGCGTAACCCGCGGATCTCTTCTTTCTCTCCCTACAGAGACCTTTTCATTCTTATCCCGGCATAACCCGAGGATTCCTATCTTATCCCCTAACAGGAACCATTTCTCCTCTCCAGCATAACGTGGCGATCTTTCTGGGGGATACACAATTCAGATCCTTATTGTCATGATAAAAAGTAGCATAGATGTGTGATACAAATAACTCACGGAATTTTCCAGTGAAAACTGAGGTAGAAAATTTCGTTCGATTGCTTGTTTTGTTGAGCATGTATCACCTTAAGGTACAAGTTCAGCATAATTGAAAGCATGAGTGTCAATTCAAAACATAAGAAAATAAAAGAGATAAAAGGTGAACTCAAAGTGATAAGGCGGATAAAGACGCAGACTAATCAAAATTAATTGAAATCACAAGTTCATCATATCCTGTTTTGTTTCTAGACTGAAGACTAAGCAGCAGCTGCAGTTAAAGTGCATCAAGATTCAGATCGGAGTCCGCCGCAAAAGGTAGCCGAGACTCAAGATCAAGCTTCAAGAGACTCATAGATAGGAATCTTGTTACTTGTATTTGATAGGCCTAGCTATCTTAGTTTTGATTTTCTTTCGGTGTAATAAGGAGTTTAGCGAGCAGAAACAACAGCAACAACAGCCAATCACAGTCTCTCGGTAGTCCCAGCTACCAAAACTTCCAGAACAACACTGACCTGATTCTTTTA
This sequence comes from Nicotiana benthamiana, assembly GCA_034376525.1. Taxonomy (NCBI): domain Eukaryota; kingdom Viridiplantae; phylum Streptophyta; class Magnoliopsida; order Solanales; family Solanaceae; genus Nicotiana; species Nicotiana benthamiana. Next base: position 17,024,205 of record CM067341.1, on the reverse strand, counting down.
TTGCCTAGGATATGTAGGCAACCTTTGAAGCAAGGTTCGGTCAGAAAATTTTCAAAATGCTTCACATGGAGTATTCAATCGGACGAAAATCGCTTATATTTACTCAATTGTCTTTGCACAAAAACCCTTCGTTTTCCCGCGCAAAGAGGGGCAGCTGTGAGCATATGATTTTACCCGGTCAAAACAAGCTCCTACAGGAATATTAAATTTGGGATTTTTCTTTAGAAATAGTAGGATTTTAATTAACGGGATTTAATTACATGCGCATGTCCATTACTGCGTGTTTTAAGATTGATTAGGATTTAATAAATTTGTTTGCAAATTAAAATACAAAAAATACATAGATATATTTTCGGCATTTGAAATTATTTTTGTTTAATTTTAACTTAGTTTAGTTTTATTTTTGATTTGTGGATTTTAAATAAAGGTAGTAATTAAAATAAATTAAAAGGAAAAAGCAAAAAATAACATGTATACACATATACAGCCACTCAGGCTGGCCATAATTGGGCCAGACCTGAGTAGCCCAACCTGCTCCTCTCTTTCAATACACAACCCAACCCAAATGACCAGCCTCAACCCAGTCCACACAACACCAAACCCAAACGACACCGTTTCAAATAGGAATCATCAGAGCTGTCCATCCCTATCTCATCCAACGGCCACGGAAGCCCCCCATTTTAGTATATATATGTCCAAACGTCTCTAATACAAATTATAGACATACCTCACCCTCCTCGTACCGTTCTTCTCTGACTAATAACACCCTACTACCCTCCCTTGATCACCAGCTTACCACCCCAACACCGCCGTCGAAAATCGCCTCACGGCGGTGGCCGGCAACCAAACCTTCCCAAATTAATACCACTCAACCGTCATGACCTCCCCTACCTCGTCCTATGGTTAGCTTCCATCGAACATGCCCCCTACATCTCGAATCTTCAAAAACAGGGCCATCGGAACCACCGTCTCTGGCTACCCTGTTCCAATACCACTAGTGCTGTAGGAATCATTTTTTCTGAAAGTTTAGTTCTCTAAAAACTCTGCTGAAGTCTGGATACACTATTTCATTGGCTGTTGATTGCTGAGCTGGTCTCTTTTATATACTCATAGGCTCCTGTTTTACTTGAATTACAGGTTCATTTTCTTGTTCATCTGATACATTGAAGTTCAAGTATAAAATATTCATGAATGTGTAGATTTTGAGTTTCATTGTATCATTCTAAAACCGTTCCCTATTTTTCCCCTTATTCAGTTTTGGATATAGTTGTTGTGATAAGATAGTCATTATGTTGTAATTAAAGTCATACTATCTCATTCTGTTATAATTGGAATTTAGAGACTGGTTATTTGTAATAACTGGACATTCGATTATTTTAAATGTGAACCATCACTAGTGCTGGTAGTTAGTATATGACTGTTCTGGTTAATTATATCATGTTGTTTGGAAATGAGGAAATCATGAAATATTGGTTTAGAAATTATTATTATCCAGTCTTTGTGTATGGTAAAGTGCACTCAAATCTCAATATGCTAGTAGTGTTGTGTGTCAGATCTATAAGCTGTAAATCAAAGTTGTAACTGAATTTTGAAAAAAAAAAGATTTATATACTCTGACTAACGAGTATATGAATCATTTGTTTCAGATCTAGTGTTAAGGTTTGACACATAAAAATGATAGTTAACATTTTCTCTGTGAGCTTGTAGATATCCAAGTTTGTATATAATTTTGAACGAATTGGTTGTTAACAATTGGGCTCTTTTGTTCAAATAAGTATTGGGCTCACTCGAGAGGCCCAGTAAGCACTAGGAAATTATAATATCGCATGTTTCTGAATTGGAGCAATAAAAGGGTTGGGCCAGTCATGAACCCGGCCCAAGGGATTGTTAGTCATAGCAAATACTATGTGCCTTGCGCTGGCCAAAACTTGACTTATCATATGCAATTGGCCATGAATGAGGCTAGGATGCACATAATGTTTCTCAAATACATAGGGTATACATAAAGTGATTAATGCATTTAAGCACTTACTAGAGTAGAGAATTAGCGTGTTTTAGAATATCCCTCTAAAAGTGAACCACGTTAACAAATACCACGTGTTGGCTCCTTTATTCGTTAATGCACATAGAAAAATAGGAAGTTCCGTTTAGCAAATTTCACGGCCTTCATGCGAATGTCAAAGATGTAGTATCCATAGGCGCGTATTTAATAATATACATTCCTAAACATGGGTGCGCATTTATGTGACCCAAATCCTATTCTCAATGGAATTAAAATATGTCTAAGATTACAGGTGCATTTATGTGACGCGATTCGCGACATATTTTAATAACATTGCAAATTTTCCTAAAACATATGTTAAAAGCGGTTAATAATCTAAAATTACGAGTTAACAGGTATAGAAAATCATGTTTCAACCACTTATAATGAGTTTAAGTGACCGTGCTAGAACCACAGGGATCCGAGGGTGCCTAACACCTTCCCTCGGGTCAACATAATTCCTTAATCAAGAATTTCTGGTTCGCAGACTCCAATTGGGTAGTCGAACTTTCCTCGATTTAGGATTTTAAATAAATCGGTTACTTGGGACCAAAAAGCCAAATCTATTCCAAGTGGCGACTCTTGAAATAAAATAATTAATCCCATATCGAATAATTTCACTTTAATTGGAAAAACTCCTATGCACGTGTCACCTTGGGGGTAACCTCGTGTAAGTAGTAAATGGGAGGTGTGACATCCACTTTCTATTATATCGGATCGAAGAGCCGAGTTCATAGCTAATTTTTGGAGAAATTTCAGCAAGGTTTGGGTACTCGATGAATCTCAATTTGTATACCAATTGTAGGGATAATAGGAATTGTGTAATGGTGCTTGGAAAAATGTTTAGGGGGCTTTCTGATTGATAGATAAGTATAATTAAAAAAGGAGACTAGCAAAATTTTCTAAAAATATGCGTGCAAAAAAATGGGAGTTTGTATATCATGTTTTCAAAACCAATTGATTACCAAAATCCTCATTGGAGGACGAATGATTTTAAATGGGGGAGGATGTAAAGACTAGTAAATTTTTTTTTGCCTAAAATAATATCGAGTAGGTCCATGTGGTGTTATAACTATAGAAAAGTACCTCGAAATTTGAAAGAAAATTTATTAAGAAATTGGGTGTTATGCAACACACTATGCGATCGCCTAACGAGTATGCAGACTGCATAATGGTTGCACACCTGGGCAGGCCAATGCCAAATTGGAGGACAACTATGCGGTCAAAATGTGATCGCATTTTGGTTATGTGGACCACATAATTATCACAATTTTGCCCATTGACTTTGGTGAGGGAGGTTATGCAACGCACTATGCGATCGCATAACGTGTATGCGGACCGCTTCATGGCCGCATACCTGCACAACGTGTTTTAATTTTAGCCCATTTTTGAGTGCTATTCTGCAACCGGTTTGTGGACCGCATGTCAAGAATGCGATTGCATTTTGCATCGGAAATCCTATTTTTCTAATTTTTTAACCTGACCACTTCTTCAATAAAACATCCCAACCCTTCATTTTAACACATTTTCTGAACAAAACTAGAGAGAGGAAATAGAGTGTTCTTGAGAGAGAAAGTCCCATCTCTATCAATTTGATTTTCAAAGTCACCCATACCTGGAGATTTCGAGTAATTATCTTGTCCTTAATTCTTGCAGGTAAAATCCCCAATCCTTTTTCATTGGTTTTCAGATTTAAACAAAAAGGGGATTCCCATGAATAGATTCTTAAAAATATAAGTTGAAACATGCGTGCATATTATTTAATACCTAAAATCTAGTAAGAGGAATTGGGTAGGAGTAAAGCTTTGCAAAAAAGAGCGGTCGATAAACTAAATAAGTTCGGGTTGTATTTGTAAATTTCAATTTTAAGATATATGTATTAACTTGTGAACTAGATTGACGGTACTAGGCAATTGGTGAATTGAGAGTTGAAGTTAAAAAGGAAATTCGACTCCAGGTATGTATGGCTAACTTTAACCTTTGTAAAGTCACCCTGTGTGGTGTACGAATAATTGGTATGTGCTAATTATGTGGAATATTTGTGAATTTTGTTTGTTTTACAGGTGTTAAGGCAAGATGGCCTATTTCGTGAATTCTTATGATTAATATGCCTTGAACATTGTTGGTTAAACGTCCTGATATGATGGTGTAAATAAATGGCAACAAACCAAGTGAGTATGTGTGAATATGTTTATGTGGTAAGGGTTGTTGTATATGATGGAAATGGTACATATGTTAATGAAAACTCTTTGTGAATTGTCATTGTTGTTGTTAAATGATATTTTGGATGGCCTGAAGCCATGTTATTGAACTATGAACTATTGTTGTTGTGTGAGATATGTTAATCCGGTGGGATCGGGTTGCATGCCGCAACACGAAGTTATAAGGTGTGGGTTTTGGTGATTAGAGCGGCCGAGGTAATAAGGGTGGCCGAGGTAATAAGGGTGTAAAAGTGATTATAATCACTATTGAAATGAAAGTATATGAAACTCTTGAGTATGAAATGATGTTGAATGTGGAAAAGGAGAGATTGTGAAATCTTTGGCCTTGGTTGATCCTTTCATATGCATTTATTGTTGATTATATTACTGTTCATTATCTGCTTATTGATTGATTTTACTTAGGGTAGAGGTTGTTCATACATACCAGCACAATTCAAATGTCCTGACGTCCCTTTTGTCGGGGCCGCCGCATTCTTGTTATGATTGTAGGTGGTTCTAGTGCAGGTAATCCCGTCCACCGACAGTAGAACCTCCTCCACTTTCTGTTAGCTTATTGGTGAGCCCCTTTCCTCTCGGGGCCCTGCATGGCTCATTCCGCTTTTCTTCTCGGAGTATTATTTTGGTATTTGTGTAAGGTATAGCTGGAGCCTTATTACCGGCAAGTATTGTAAATTTCTTTTCTATCCCTAGAGGCTCCATAAACAGGAAACATGGGTTATGTACTTATGTATTTGGTATTTTGGCAGCATAACTTGTAGACCACACAAAGAAATCATGTATGTTATTATGTCTCGTAAGAATTGTTTAATCATAAATGGCTATTTCACTTGAATAATGAGTATTGAAATCACATGGTAACACGTGAGATAGGAAAGGCACCCAGGTCCACTTGACTGGGGCTACCCGGTCGAGCGCCAGTCGTGTCCCTCAGTTTTGGGCATGACAGACTCCTCCAGTGAATCACAAAAGGACCTAGATGCAAAAACAACTCCATGATGGCAGTGAAAACTGAAGCAACGAAGTATGACTCATTGTTTGTGCTGATGGCTCAGTTGACGATGATGAACATGATGAAAATCTTTAGGTAAAATTTAGGGATGTTTAGAGAAATCTGAAATCCTACTATTTTAAGAAGTTAAGGTCACTAGCAAATATTCTAATTGATGCATATTATAGCCTTGATAATGATAAGGAGATTTTGACCATAGAGTTAGGAGATGTTGAACAATCTAGAGTTGATCTGGTGGTCTGTGTAGTGGATTTCAATTAAACCATAGCTAATCTTGAAAAAGAAAAGGAAGTTTTGAATGAAAAAAATAAATAGTGTAGGAAATAAAAGAGATGACCTGATGCTAGTGGTTCTTGATCTGAGAGACACCACATAAGTCATTAGCAATGCAAAACACACTCTAGAAGAGAAAATTGCAGCTACTGAGCAAGAGAGGAATGACTTTTTAATGATGATCACTGACCTAGTGGAAACCTTAGAGGGACACAAATTAGAACATTGGACAGCGAGTATCGGGAAAGGGAAGGAAGTGTCTAGTGAGACTCACTTCAAGCTGGATAAGGAATTAAATGGTGTGAAAACTAGTCTGTTTAGTGAACTTGAGAAAAATAAGCAGCTTCAAGTTGAATTGGAGAAGGTAAAAATTGATCTTGAGAAATCTCTGAAGTGGACCTGGTCCTTAAATGTTGTCACTGCCATGTACTTCAACAATAGTGCAAATAACCAGGGAAGTTCCAAAAAGAGAACTCCTTATAACCCTCACAACAAGTACGTCACTGTTCTTAATAACTGGCTTTGTACCCACTGTAGGAACAATGGGCACTTCAAAGAAAATTTCCAGGCAAGGGTTCAATCTGTTCAGAAAAACAAAGTAATTTCTGAAAAAGTGACTAATAAAGAGGGACTACGTACAACTCACAAGAAACAAATATTGCCTACATGGAATAGAAAATCCCTTATCCATCCCTTTTCTCATAGCAAGGGACCCAAACTAGTTAGGGTTCATAAATATAACCTATGTTATATGTGCAAGGAACAGTGAGAGGAAATGGACTGCAATGGTTCATGAATAGTGGATGCTAAAAGCACATGACTAGAAACAACATGGATTGTTTCCCATTGAAAGCCCTGCAGAAAAAGGAATGCATCATTTGTGTGTGTGTATGTGTGTGTATATAAGGGGTACATTCTCGGTGTTGGAAAAGTTGAAAAGTTCCTGTCACACTTGATTGTGAGCGTGTGCTATGTGGATTGCACGAAGTATAGTCTCTTGAGTGATTCTCAAATTTGTGATGAAGGGGGAAAGGTAAAGTTCCTATCAAAAAATGCGCACAGTGACCAATCTGGTAACTGGTGAAGTGGTCTTAATCGCCAAAATGAAGAGAAAATCTACTTCGCTGACCGTAAATCCCTACAAGCTGGTGATATAAGTTGCTTGAAGAGAGTTGACAATGATGCAAAATTGTGGGATGAAAGATTGTGACATGTAAGGCTATCACTTCTAAATGAACTAATTCAGAAGAACCTGGTTCGTGGGATGCCAAATCTAAGGTTCACCTGGACATGGTGTGCCAGAGAAAAGAAACAGACATTTAAGGCATTTGCGACACTTGTTAGGAATATCCAAGTGGAGATGGAACTGAAGGAAACACGTATCAGATCTGATCACGTGATAGAATATGTCAATGCCAAAATTTTTTGAGTCTTGTAATATAGATGGGATCACTCACAATTTCTCATCAACAAGGACTCCACAGCTAAATGGTTTTGTTGAAATGAAGAACACAACTCTATAAAAAATGGACAATGCTCATCAATAGAGGAATTGCCAAGAAATTCTGGGTAGAAGTAGCAAACATTGGTTACTAGTTGGCGAACATGTATATGATCAAGTCCCTCCTAAAATCCCCAAGAGCTTCTCAATGAAAGACATCAAAGATAACTCTTCTAAGATTATTTGAATGCAAATGCCAAGATCTCAACAACGGAAAAGACCAGTTTGGCAAGTCTAATACAAGAAGCGATGAAGAAATCCTTCTAAGATATTCCTCTTAGAGAAAAAGTCTGCAACAAAAGAGCACAATGTATGGAAGATAGTGGTCATGAGCTATTCAATCAGACTCCTTCTTCTAATGAGGGAGGAAACAGTAACGATCAAGATAATGAACTACTTTTAGTCCCTCGGAAATAACTGATGTTTGAAATGGGAAGGCTGATGTTAGATGAAGGAGAGAGGTGAAGACAATGCAATATCCTCTTCCACTTCTCAAAAGGAACTTGGTACTTCAATTACTACCACTGAATATGAAGAAATAGTTGTAGATGCAGTGCCAAGTGATCCACAAGTAGCAGAACAAATAGTGCAGGGAAATCCACTTAATTTACCTAGTTCCTCCACTCGTCAAACTTCAGTCCCTATTTGGAATACAAAAGCTCCCATCGACTCAATAACATAATCACCCCTCTTGATTTTGGATTTAAACTAGAACAAAAGCCAACAAATTCCCTATCCCTTTTTGCATTTCTATACTAGATTGAACCCAAAATCAAATCCCAAGGAATCTCACTTGAAGCCTGCCAAAAGAATTTTGAGATACCATAAGGGAACGTAGGGCCTGGTCCTGTATTACCCCTCAGGTGACAAATTTAAATCTTATTGGGTATGCTGATGCTAACTATGTAGGTTATCTTGTGGACAGGAAAAACTCTTCTGGAATGGCTCACTTTTTATGATCATGTCTCATCTCTTGGTGCGCAAGGAATAAAACTCGGTGGTCCCTGAAACGGCTAAAGCAGAATATGTAGCTGCAGCATCATGTTGTGCTCAACTCCTATGGATTAAGCAACAACTGAGGGATTTTGGGGTATTCACTGATTGGGTGCCTCTTCTATGTGACAACAACGGTACACTCAACTTGGCCAAGAATCCAGTTCAACTCAAAAGGATCAAACGTATTGATGCGAGGCATGATTTTCTGAGGGACAATGTGGAGAAAGGGTTGATCTGTATGAAGTTCTACAACATAAAAGACCAAATTCCGGATATCATTACCTAAGCCCTAAGTAGGGAACTTTTTAAATGAAATAGGGTAAAGCAAGAGTTATTGAAGCCAAATTAAGAACCTGATTCTCCATTAGTTGGATATGAAAATCACCTTCAGGTAATGAGCTAATGTGTTTTCTGAACAAGCCTAACTCACATTGATACAATTGTAGGTAAACACGCATGACGATCGTAGAAGCTAAAGGTACAATTATGAATTGCGAAATAAGAGCTGCTAAAACCTTTTTCAAAAATTGTTCGAGCATCAGGTTCCTGTATCATAGATTAGTAATGTATTTTTTTGCATGCTTTCTCGAAAGGGGTTAACAAAATTAATTCAACTGCCACATCATCTGACTTTTTCAAAATCTCCAGGTCATGTCTTGTCTTTCAAATCTTTTCATCCCCTCTGAATGATAACGTTTTCCCACAAACCTACCATCGTTTTCAGGACTGTTCAGAACCCGTTTCTCTCTTTTCTCATCATTAGACCTTCTTCCAATAAAACTCTCTTTCTCTTTCACAGCAAGTCATGAACCTCAATCTCTTTTGTATCTCTGTGATCCTCTATTCATCTCTCTTTCACTCAACTTACCAATCAAGTTCTCCTATAATGGCAACCAAACGATCACTTCCTTCTCCCACCATTAACATCACTTCCACTTCCCTATAATCCTTAAAGTCATCTCCAAAAATTCACTTACACTCTTTCCAAATCTACTGCACCCACACATGTTTCCTTATTATTTCCTATTGTTTTTTCCTTTCTGTCAAACTCTTTCTCCTTTCTATGTGTTGAAAGCCCTATTTCTCCTCATTCCTCTGATCTCACCAAAGAACCCTCAGAAAGGGTCAACTCTCAGGTATTAGAAGACTCTGAGGATGATCTTGATCAGTATCTGAACTCCTCCTTTTTGGACTTAGAGGCTTTTATAGAGTCAGCAGAAAAGAAAACAACACACCATATCATGGTTATCGCTGTTAAAAGTCTGTTAAATGAAAGAACCTATCTCTTGTCTGAGTATCAGGGGAAGAAACTCCATTCCTAGGCGAAGAAAGAACCGTGGTATTCTTCGAGTCTTTAATCAATTAAACTGTCCTGGAAAAACCTGCAGGAAGACCTGATTCTCTTCCAGATAAATCCACTCCTGAACCTCTTGATTATCCTATGTCCTTAGAATTCTCTTCCAAGTCACCCCCTATCAGGTTGTAGCAGAAAGAGGGTTTCGAGTCTACATTGCAGAAAGTAGGAGGAGTGTCAAGACAAGGAAGAAGGGGTTGATGAATCAAGGGGAATTTGTTACTGACAAGAGAATTCTAGTGGGTAAGGTTGACAAAGATGCTCTAAAGGAACTCGGTTCCTTAGTAGAATGATCTATAAATCCTAGAGGTCTGTAGATGAATCTTCCGATGAAGCTATTAAGAAATAAAGTGGAGCATCCGTGAAAGGTAATAGTAAGTCTAAGAAGCGTCTAGTTGAGAAAGCTATGTCTGAAGGTGATATTCTGGGGATTGTAAGTTGGAAAGAGAAGTCTGTTGAAGGATCTAGAAAAAGAACACGGGAAACTATTGAGGAACTTAGTTTTCTGAAGACCATGCCTAGTGACAGTGTTTTATGGAAGGAGAGATTAAGAACTCAGAAAATCTTGTGGGTCGTAAGTTTGATCCAGTACTTTCAGAGATGGCTCGTATGAGGCAAATTCTAGAGATAGTGGAACTCCAGCAATGGCACATGTCTATTGTGTACGAAGATGCGCTATAAAATTTCTATGCATCTCTCTTCACTGTTAAGGGGGATCACATCTGTGTGCTAGTAATTGGAATAGATATTGTACTTGATGATTCAATATAGGGGAAGGTTCTCCAGATTCCATTTGAAGGAATGTCCTCAGTCAAAGGTATCTGTGGTTCCAACTTTAGGAGAGCTATCATGAAAGAGCAAGCTATTCAGCAAGGGGAACATGTGTATACGAAGGTACTACTTCCTCAGTATCACCTTATTTTTTATCTAGTTAACAAGCTGCTTTTACCTCGTTTTGAGAGGCGATCTTTTGCTACAAAGTCAGATATGGTCTTAATGGAGGCTCTTGATGAGTTTGTCCCAATCAATCTGCCAGCAATCATGATAGATCATATGCAAGAAGTGGAAAACTTTAGAGGTGAGAATCATGGGCTACCATATGGCTTTCTCCTCACTCAATGTTTAAATTTTACAAGGTCCGTTTGGGTAATCCTAGAGTGGGAACACGCAAGAAAACCTTATCTAAAATTACTGTGGAAGAATGTGAGTGCATAGAAAAGGTTGTTGGAAACATTTTGACCATTTCTCAGCTGATCAATGCTCAAAATACTACTTTTGAAGAGATCATAAGGTTGAGGGCTCAGAATGTCATACTAGAAACTCAGCTCAAGCAAGCGGTTAAAGGACCCGGTTCCGTTAATGAAGAATTTGCCCTCCAGACAAAGGAAATGATAAGCTTAGCGCAAAATATCTTGAAGAGCAGTTGTCTGCAAATGCCCGATTGGACCGGGTTCTCAAAACCCTTGCTGCTTCTCTCTCCTACTCTTTCTCTTCTAGTGCCTCTTAGATACCCCCTAGTGACCAGTGTCTTCTGTTATGATGTTTTGTGGCTGCTGTTTCTATTTATGTTTGTCTTTTTGCTAATAGCATGCTGGATTTCACCATTACTACTCATGTTTTGCTCAGTCTATTGCTAATATCGATGAAAAATCTCATCGTTTTTCCTATACAATGATGTTTTCCTTTGGCTTCTCTTTTCTGTCATGCTATGTGCACATATGTGGCATGAGTTGGCTGTGTTCTTTATACGGTTTTCCTGCTTGTGTATTTTAATGATGCCAAAAGGGGGAAGATAGATAGTAGTGAGTTGCGTGTGCATTGTGATATTAGTGAATAGTGTATGCAGTTTGATACAAGGTGCATGTATTATGAAACGAGGGATCAAAAGAAAAAGGTCAGGGGGGAACTTCTAAAAAATTGATGCAAAAATAGGGGATCTGATTAAGGGAGAATCAAAAGAAAAAGGCTATGGGGAACTTGTGAAGCTCCTGGTACCTCGTCTGGTTATTTCTGCTCTAAACAAATACTATTAATGCCTAAGTTTTTCATCATCAAAAGGGGTAAATTGATGGGTTTTCAATGTTTTTGAAATATGCTTCTTCTGTTTTGATGATCTAACAAACTTATTGTTAAAAATCAGATAGAGAACCTAGCTCACTTGGCACACATTTCAAATGAACGATGTCCAGTATGATCTCCAGCAAATGAACTGCTCTAAAGAGGAACACAACAGGGACCTGATCCCTTGGCTTGAGCATTTAATGATATTCTCTCAAGCATTAAAGTGTTGATCCATCATTGAAGTCAAGTGTGTCATGAATAAGAAGACAACTCCACTAAATGATCAGTTTTACAATGAGTCTATGTGTGTCCATAGTTGAGTTGTAATCTTGTTATATGTTATTCGTTGTAACTTCTATCTTTCTTTCTTAGAAGTTGTGTTTTAGGAAACTCAAAATCACAAACCTTCTAAGTTTGTGTTGTGACTGGAGTTAGTCATAAGTTAAAGTCTTTGTAACTAGAGAGTGACATAGTGGCTTGTGGTAAGAGTATCACAAGTTAGTTAAGCTGAAGTCTTTATAATTGAGTCATTACAAAGTGGCTTGTAATAGTGAGATTACAAGTTAGTTAAGTTGAAAGCCTACAAGTGTAGGTCGTCATTTTTGTCCCTTAGGTGGGATTTTTCCACGTAAAAATCCCGTATCTCTTTTACTTACTGCTTCATAAGTACTCCAGTAGAAACTCATAGAGTATCAGGTACTCTATAGTTTGGAGGATTCATATAAACTAACAAAAATGCTATCATATACACCTTCTACATTGTAGCTTATCTTTGTCCGGCGGTCCTTTAGAGGCTTCGATCCTTTTTCATCTCCGGTTATCTCCATGAAAATCTTCGACCCTAGTTCAAAGCGATTTTCCTTTCAGCTGATAATGGTATGGAGAATTTCAAGCCCTCCCCCCCTCTCAATGACTACCTCATTTGGTATATTCCAACCATCTCCTGCTACTTGAATTCTTGCCCACTTGGTTTTGAGTTCGGTCTCTTCTTCCAGTGATTTCTACTCATCAAAAAAAAGTCTCCTATTTCTTTGAATATCTTCTGTGGATCCAGGTAGTTTTTGACATATATGGAGTTAGAAAGACAACTAGTGATGGGGTTCCACCATTCGAGATAAAGCTTGAATTTCTTCCACCTCCATGCTCCTCGGAGAATCTGCTCAGCCATGTTTCTGTTAGGGAACTCAAACAGAAAACGATTCTCAATCATCTCATAGATTTTCACTCCAAATGCTTTTTTCCACGTTATACAGGCCATCTTCGAATGCCTGGTACAGTAGGTCTCTCAGTTGTTTCCTTCCCAAAGTACCCAATGATACATCTTGTCAAAAGTCTGTTATCCTTCGTCCCATTTGGCTCCAGGATCGTGATGCCTTTATTAGTGCTAACAACTGCTTCATGAAGGTTGTTTGATTGCCATTTACTCTTGTACTACTTTGGCATAAGGGTAATTTGCTTTAGAAAGTTTGGGTGGCCCTGTGAAATTATGTTGGGAGGAGCATTTACTAAACCTTTCTATCTTAAATGGAATGTCTCTTCGTCCTGCATTCAAAGCAAGTTCAGGGATTATAATGACCTCACGATTGTCTCTTTTCAGTGATAATATACACACGTATCTCCCATGGTCATTGTACTTTCCAGTACAAAAATATTCAGTTACAATAACAACAACAATAACATACCCAATAAAATTTTATAAAATGGGTTTGAAAAGAGTAAGTATACGTAGACCTTATCCTTATTCCAAAAAGAGAAAAGAGATTGTTTTTTGGGGACTTTCGGCTCAACAGAAGAGGCAATGATATCAGAAAAGAAACGAAAGAAAAGATATGTAATAACAAAATATACTAAAAAGAAAATAACCATAACAAATAAATATATAAAAATATTCAGTTTGCATGTCCTTCTTCTTTCATCTGCGTACCACATTCTTCTGGTCATTAGAGGCTTCTTTGAGTGCATTACACACCCATACCATAGTCTTTTTGCTTAACGTGGAGCGTCTCATCATTTTGCGACTTCTCTCCGCCCAATCGAACCATGTATCACAATTGGAGTCCATCTGGAGATATAAAAAGATTTAAAACCAACGTTAAAATAAATTTTTTTTCTACCATAAGAAATAACTTCTGTTTAAGAGAAAATTAATAGGAAAGGTTAGTATATCAGTAATTACAGTGGGTGATAGCACGGTGTAGGAAGGAAAGAGGGATTTTCTTGTACTGAACAATGCCGGAAAAGGTTGTTCTGTAGACCTAGGAAGTAGGAGAGAGAAGCCTCAGGGAAAGTCGCTGAGAGCATTCTTTTTTTTGGATAACTAGAGTTCTTTAATAATAAGAAAGGGCTATAAGCGGGAAAAACAAGGTAATGTACCACCACATCAAATAGGCATTATATAAAGTGATAATTTTTGTTCTTACATAACTACAAATACTTTATATCGTTTCACAACAACTTGATTAATAATATTATATAATAAAATTTAAGTAATAATTAAAATAAATATTATATTTAAAATAATAATATCACACAATATAATAAAGAATAACTATTCAAACAAGTTGTTAAGCAAAAACTAAATCTTTGGAAAAAATTTATCAAATAAAAACATGGCAACCTACTAACAATGCCATTGGAAAATATTGACTCTAGCGGTGATCCTTTTCCATTCAATCTTCTCAAAAGTATAATTCAATGATTTTTATGACAACAACGTTCTCTTTTTGATCGAATTTCAGCCCCATCTATCTATTAGAACATAATATACACATCACAACAGAGTCTGATATTCGAATATCTGGGCCAGATGTTCGAATATCAGAATTCCTATATTCGAATATCTGGCAAGATATTAGAATATGTGCTTAAATATTCGAATATCTAATATTTTTCGCATTAAAGTATTATTTTTTCCGCAAGGCATTATATTCGAATATTAGAATACAATATTCGAATATCCTAAATAACTGCTTCCCAAAACGCTGTTTAAACGCGAAACAAAAGAATTGAAGTTGTTTATACTTATATTTATGTATTTTTTTTGTCAAACTATGGGAAAGCAAAATAGATATCTCACAAAGCGAACTTGGACCAACGTCCAAGTGTAAAAGTATTTGCCTAGTTGATTCATGTACTACACATACAATACTCAAAGAAAAGAAGAGTAATTGTGTAAGGCAAACATTACTACAACCTATGGAAGTAGTAAATTGATTGAAGGCTCCGGAAGAGCAATTGTAACTCTGCCCAAAGGCAGAGAATGCAATGTTCTCCTCCAAGTCTAAGAAGGACTTGTTGAGTTTTAATGATATCAATCAAAGTGTTCTCCTCCAAGTCTAAAAGGAACTTGTTGAGTTTTAATGATATCAATCAAAGTGTTCTCCTCCAAGTCTAAAAGGAACTTGTTGAGTTTTAAAGATATCATTCAAAATGGATATCATATTGAGACAATAGATGAGAATAATCTTGAATTCTTCATGAAAACGAGGCTGCCCATTTCGGTTTGGGTTCACGCCATTTTGAATGCAACAATACTAGTTTGTCGGCTGCCCACTTCGGTTTGGGGTCACGCCATTTTGCATGAAGCAATGCTAGTTCGTCGGCTGCCCACTTCGGTTTGGGGTCACGCCATGTTGCATGCAGAAATGCTAGTTCGTCTCTGACTGACGAATTGACACAAATATTCCCCATTGCAATTGGTTTTGGGTCATGAACCCAATATATCCCATTTAAGAAGCTTTGGATGCGCAGTATATGTGCCTGTAGCACCGCCATCCCGCACCAAAATGGGTTTGCAAAGGAGGTTAGGAATATATGTTGAGTTTGACGCGTCCTCCATTATTCGCTACCTCGAAACATTGACAGGAGATTTGTTCACTGCACTATTTGCAGACTGTCAATTTGATGAGACACTTTTCCCAAAATTAGGGGGAGAAGTTGGTGAAACCAAACGGGAAATTTTGTGGAAAAATGCATCATTATCTCATCTTGATCCACATACCTCTATTTGAAAGAAAGAGGCACAAAAGATTATCCATTTGCAAAGAATAGCAAATCAAATGCCTGACGCATTTACGGACTTGAAGAGGATAACGAAATCCCACATTCACGCGGAAAATGTTCCGATCCGTATTGAAGTCCCTATTGGACAAATATCTAGTGTCATATCCAATGAGTCAAATGCACGCCAGAAGCGTGGCAGACCATTAGGTTCCAAAGATCGAAATCCTAGAAAGAGGAAAAAGAACGATCTAAATGACACTATGAAAGAATCACATGAGGACGCTCATGATTTGATTAATTCCGAGATTCACGAAGAATCTATTGAGCCTGAGACTCTTGAAAATACGGAATGCAAGAATGTGAGGATCTCGAACCTCAGTCTGTGGTAGTACAAAATTAATTGAGAGCTCTCGAAGAGCCAATTATTACTATGTTGGAGAAACACAATTGAGTATTGTGCTGTAGTAAGTCTCAAAGAAACTTATTCAGTTTCCAAAAGTACACGCGAAGGCGATTGATGATATTGAGACTATAAATAAAGGAAGGCTTTGATTCTCCTATTACTACAACTTGTAGCGGGGTAATTTGTATATGAAAAGCTACCCGCTTTGTTCTCCAGTTTGTACTACACAAACGAAAGAATGCCACAATAAAGTGGATATCTATTGGTATAAAACCCATGTCATAATAAACCTGAAGTTTATTGATAAGTGCACATGTCATGGTGTAAATTTGAAGTTTACCAATATTGATAATTTATTCAGTTGACATTCGTGTTAGCCATCTCATTTGAAGTATGATGTGCAAATTCACATAGGTGAATATCAAAGAACTAGAAGTTCTTGTTCTCAGTAATGAACTGACCAACTAAAGAGTTCGGGTTGAAGCCCCTTGATTCTGGAAATATCAAAGGTGAATATGGGCCCATTCACCCGCCATGTATACCACATATGATGCATCTATGGAATGGTTACATGCGCAATTGTTATTAACCCGCAGCCTGGCCGTGCTTGCGAGGTAAAACGCTCAGTAATCTAACTTCGAGCATAGTTTCCAGATTCTCTACTCAAGACAGTTAATCTTGATAAGTTGGTTTATATCAAAGTTGGTTTAGCAAGATAATTATTGAGTGCTTCCACTTAATAGCTAAACTGTTCCTTATGAGAACGAAGTTGTATATATCAGTTTGATATAAGTTGTATACAAGAGTATATTCTCCCCTCAAAAGTGGTTCAGGGTCAGGAACCAAATAATTTCATCTTATTATTAAGGTGCTGTGTATATTGACATAATGCACAAAGATGATTTTCCAAAGTTGAGGAAACATGTTAGCTTTACTAACATGAGGGGGAGACATGATAAACACTTGAGAAAGTGTTACATGGGATGAATTATCATTTGTATATGTATATCCCCGAACATCATGATATGAACCTGAAGTTCATAAAAGGGATAATTCAATTGCAACATATTGCAAAGCATGCTATACGCATTTGCTGACTCAAAGAAAGTAAATAAATGGAAGAGATACAATTCAAGAAGAATTGATTCCATATGAAAGACATGAAGTTTTGAACCTATAGTTCAAATGCTTGAAAGTATAAAGGCAAAGGTATGTATAGTCAATTTTCGATATCTTATTTGCTTAGTATCACTAATGAAAGCTTGATATGCAGCTAAAGTCTATTATATGGCTTATATGACTTAACTTGAAAGATTTAAGTTGCTTGAAGCATATGCAATTCTTGGTCTTGAAGTACCACATTCTTAGTACAATTTGTGTACATATGAATCTTGCTATAACTATAAGCATGATGGCATTGAGAATACATCTTTGGAGATATTGAAGAGTTATTCCACGACATTATATGAAGATGTTTATATCTATCAAGAATGATGATTTCAAGGTGCGGAATACTTATTCAAGTCAATATGGTTGATTTATTCATCAAGCATCTACCAAAGATCGTTTTGAAGATGATGCACAAGATTGGGATGCAAATGCTCAAGGATTTAAATTGATGTACTCATTAGGGGGAGTCAATGCGCGTTGCACTCTTTTTCCCTTACAAGGTTTTGTCCCACTGGGTTTTCCTTGCAAGGTTTTTAACGAGGCAACCAATAGGCGCATATTCAAACATGTGTACTCTTTTTCCTTACTTTAATTTTTCCCATTGGGTTTTGGTTTTAAGGTTTTATGAGGCACATCATTGAATAGACATTCAAGGGGGAGTGTTATGAAATAGAAGATTCTTACACTTCTATTTAAGGTGAATGTCTTTAATGTATTTAATTAGAGAGATTTTAGAGTTCTATTAGTGGTAGCTAAATCTTCCTCTCCCCTATAAATAGAGGTGCCCCCTACCATTGTAAATCATCCCTTGACACCCCTCTCAACTCAATAAGAAGAACTCTCTCTACTCTTCTCTCTATTGCTATTGTTCTTGTTCTATTGTTCTTGTCTTTTGCTTTAGTTTATAACATTAATAAAGTTATTTGTTTATATTAATAATTTATTATGCATCAGTGAATTTTTGAATATAAATTTATGCTCCGCATTGAAGTTATGAGTTCAATTCCCGTTACTATAGGGCTTCAACTGCCCTAGCACACACACGTTAGAACTTACAGTTTATTTGGATTGTTGTTATATTTAGTTTTAGAATGTATCTTATTGTATTGCATTGTTTGATAAATATAATTTTTGAATATATTATTTCCTTTGCCGTCACTCCATGATATAATGCATCAACAATATAAAAAATAAACTTACAATATTACTAGGAAAAATTAGGATAAAGAGTAGAATTACTATTTAGAAAAGTAAGGTAAAGGATAAAATATGATTACTTAATAATAAGGAAGGACAAGATGAGAGAAAAAATAAAGGTAACGGTGCTACCATACCAAATCTGCCATTCCATAAATTTCATAAAGTACGACTTTTCATCATTACATAATGGCAGAGTTAATGATACGACATAACAAACTAAATTTAAAGAATTTTAAAACTTTTAAAGAGCCAACTTTCATTATTAGGCGCTGAGACGCTCCTGGGTCATTCAAAACTCCATTCGAACATTGGCCTAAGTTTGAAATCATCATACGAACCTAATGGAACCGTCAAATTCCGATTCTGAGGCCGTTTATTCAAAACATTGACCGAAGTTAAACTTAGCCGTTTAAAGCCAAACCAAGGAACCAATTGCTCCGATTTCAACCCGAACTCTTCCAAATCCCGAATTAATCATGCCCGTAAGTTATGAAACAATAAAAAGCACATACAAGAAGTCTTGTTTAGGGGAACGGAGTTCTAAAAAGCAAAACGATCGGTCTGATCGTTACAGTTTCATAATGTATCGTATTGTATGCACTGCATTGTACTATATTGTTTGATAAATATAATATTTAGATATATTGTAACAACATTATTTCATCATGTTATACACCAACAATATAAAAAAATAAGCTTGCAACATTACTAAGAAGAAAAGGATATGGAATAGCATTATTATATAAAAAAGAGGGCAAAGGATAAAATATGATTAATTAATATTAAGGAAGGGCAAGATGAGAGAAAAAAGCATAATAAATTCCTTCATTTCATAAAGTACAACTTTTCGTCATTACGTAATACCGGAGTTTATGATAGAATACAATAAAATTTAAGTAACAATCAAAATAAATATTTTATTAAAGTAATAATACGATACCATGCAATAGGTAATAACCATCTAAACAAGCTGTTAGAATCTTACTGTGGAGAAAAGCTTAGCATTCAAGTAAAGAGAAGTTGAAATACCAAACAGTCAAAGACTGTTGACACTCCAAACTTTAGCTATTCTAATGAACAACGCCATAACCAGCATTACAACTAAAAATACAATATGTGAGGATTGAGCACCCAATATTGAAGAGATGACTTCTTTACTTCCTTAATAAATTTAAAAACAAGATTTTGAATTGGCATATTGCTACCAAATTCATGCTTTAACTCTAATCGCTCAACCAATTTCAATGACCTATTTTCCTCTGATAGCAATTCATACACTTAAATAGATCAAAAGTGGTATAAAATGTCGCCTTACCAACAACATCCAATGCAAAAAGAGAACGCCATACTAATAAAGAAATAAAAAGAAATCTTGAGATAAAGTCATTTAAAGAGATAGACCAACGAAAAGTGCCGTGGAATGGTATAAAGTAGATATCAGGTTTTGCTTAGGAGTATTATTTTGAATCTTGATGTTTTATATTTGTATACAAGAAGCACTTTAATATTTTTTTTGCTTTATGTATTGCTTAAAACACTATATATTAATCGATGATGCATCAATATCAAATTAGTTGGTATTATCAAGGCCGACAGAAAGGCTGAGCAAGTAAGGCATATGCCTTAGAGTCTCAATTTTGAGGGGCCCAAAAATATGTTATCTGTTAATTTTTTTGCAAAAAATAATTAAGCATTTTATAGTAAACATTTGTCATTGACTGTTGAGGGATGAAAAAGTCCACCCGAATAAATTAGCAAACATATCTCTATGATTTTCTTAAGCTTGATATGACCTTCAGTTTGCATTTTTTACATTTTGGCCACTAAAGCATAATATCGTCACTCTAATATTGATTGTTTAGATTTATATTTCGAACTAAAAGTGCTCAGAAAAGTAGTACAAGTAGGAGACAATACTCTAATCGATATTCTTAATTACATAAAAAGACTTAATTCTTTTTTAAATGCCTAACAATTGCATCAACAGAAAGAAGTATTTCAAGATAAAAATAGATAAAATCTTACATAAGATCAATAGTTCTCAAAAATGATTAAATCTGTTAGCTATATTATGAATTGAAACATAATTACTAAATAAATGGATTATAAAAAATCTCTATTGTAGTTGTGCGTTAGACCCCCAAGTATGTCAAGCCGCCCCTAGGTAGTGGAAATTATTCTCGCACCCAAGCATACATTACAATAACACAACAATAACAATAACAATAACAAAAATAGCAATAACATACCTAGTATAATTTAAGTGTGAACTGGGGAGAATAGTGTATCCAGACATTACCCCTATCTTGTGACGATAGAAAAATTATTTTTAATAGACCTTAGCTCAACGAAAGAATAATCACAACAATTATGGCAGGTAGTGGAGTTGCTATGAAAAGAGAATCAATAATAGCATACAATGGATGTGTCAAATTCTTCTCTCTCCAAGTGATTAAATTGAAACTTTGAGCAGAAAGTGCATAATTGTGACGGCCTGGCTGGTTGTCTTAAGAATTAACGCCTTGATCCCCTATTTATTGTTTTTCCTAACTTTAGTTTTGTTTATTTGATTTGCCGGATGTTCGTTTTTGAGTTTCGGAGAATTTTTGGGACACTTAGTCCCTAATTTAGAGCTTAAGTGCTAGAAAGTAGTCCCTAATCGTAATAGTTTGAAGACGGCCTCGGAATAGAAATTTGATGGTTCCTTTAGCTTTGTTAGGTGATTTCGGGGTTGGGAGCGTGTTCAGAATGTGTATTAATGGCCCGTAGCCAATTTAGGCTTGAAATACCGAAGTTTGGAATTTTGAAGTTTTTGATTGATAGGCCAGATTTTGATCCGAGAGTCAGAATGGAAGTCCGAAAGTTTTCATAGCTTTGTCATGTCATTTTGGATGTGTGTGCATAATTTCAGGTGATTTGGACGTGGTTTTGTTAGGTTATTAATCGAAAGCGTGTTTTGAGAGAATTTGAAGTTCTTAGGCTGGAATCATTGATTAATTTGAGTTTCCGATGTTGTTTTAGGTTGTTTAGGGTTGGGAACAAGTTTGGATGAGGTTTTAGGATAGGTTAGTTCTTTTGGTTGCGGTCCGAGGGCCTTAGGGTGATTTCGGATGACTAACAGGAAGTTTTGAGACTTAAGAGTTGCGGAAAAACCTTAAGCAGTTGCACGTCCCATTTCCTTCCTCGCCTTTGCGAAGTTCCTCTCGCGTTCGCATAGTTATGACCTTCTTCTTCTACATGTTTTCGTCCTTCTCCATGCGTTCGCATAGAGTAATTCTGGAGAAGGACTAGTTTCATCATCGTGTTCGCGTTTAGTCCTTCACGTTCGCAAAGCTTCATGTCTTCCTCAATAACGATTGCGTCTAAGGCATGTTTGCAAAGATTTATTTGAATCTGAGGGTTGATGCAAATTTTTACTCATCACGTTCGCATTACCCTAGTCACATTCGCAAAGCTTCACTAGTCTAGGCCTTCGCGTTCACGGAGGGCATTTTTGGCAGCCTTCCTTTTTCCTTCTTCACGGACGCGAGACTTCCTCCGCATTCGCGATGCTTTGAATACCTAGACAGATATAAACGTATCATAATCTGAGGGTTAGCCATTTTTTATTAAAACACACACTTAGTAGCTCGGATTTGGGAGAAATTTCGAGGGATTTTTGCGGGCAACTACTGGGTAATGATTCTTTACTCTCTTATGCTTCCCACTAATCTAGTCATGAATTCCTCCTTGATTTCAGATTTTTGAATGAAAAATGGGTAAAACTTCATAGACCAAAATATTGAGTTTTTAGTGGGTGTTTTACCTCCAATTTGAGAGATTTTTATATGGTTAGACTCGTGAGAGTCCGAGGTTTCTGGAAATGTGAAAATTTTCCGATTTTGAGACGTTTTCCTGAGGGGCATATTGATCATTTTACCTAATTTTGTGTCTTAGCTTTAAATTAAATAATAGAATCAATTGCTTGAGATGTTATTTACGATGCGTAATTGAATTGAATAGATTTGGGTCATTTGGAGTCGGATACTCATGGAAAAAGTGTAATTTCGAGTTTATTTTGGAGCCGGTTTGAAGTAAGTGGCTTGTCTAACCTTGTGTGGGGGACCTTTCCCCTTAGGATATGATATTTGATAATACATGAGGTGACGAGCACGTACCTGAGCTATTTATTGAAAGATTTGGTTTTACCTGAAGTATTTAAATTGAGTTTCTTATTTATCCGTGTTACTCTAATTGCAAATTTAGCCTGTGTTAAGTTGGAAAAGCATGTTTAATCTACCGACTTGTCTATTTGTTTAAATTTCCTTGTTTGTATCATGTGGGGCATGTTAGGTTAGAATTTACTAATACTTGTAATGAGTTTAGCATTTATTATGATATTCTTGAGCTGTTATAGTGTGTTCTAAATTGGGACTACAGGACGGCATCCTGGGAGATCCCCCTGCACGTGTTATAACCTGGGCTTAGAGTGTGGGATACCAAGAGACCCCAGACACTTATATTGAGGATACCAAGAGATCCGCGGGATACCAAGAGATCCCTGACATTATATTGAGGATACCAAGAGTTCCCTGTCACTTATATTAAGGATACCAAGAGATCCTTAGCATTTATATCTAGGATACTAAGAGATCCTAGGGATACTAAGCGATACCTAGTTATTATTATTCTTGTTGGGAGCAGTATTTCCTTGTGTTCTGCCTTTATTTCTGTTTTTCTGTTATTTTACTCTTGTTATCTGTATAGAATCTTGTTGTAGAATTTCAATTATATTGTTATCTTATTCTATCATTATTAATATTATTTTATCTCAGTAGGGCCTTTACCTTCCTCGTCACTACTCCACCGAGGTTAGGCTGGGCACTTACTAAGTACCGTTGTGGTGTACTCATGCCCCTTCTATGCATGTTTTCATGTGCAGATCCAGGTACCTCTACCCAGGCGTATTATCCTTGAGACATGGAAAGTTATGGAGACTTCGAGGTATACCTATCACGTCCGCAGACCGAAGAGTCTCCTTCTTTACTCTATCTTGTAGCGTTTAGCCTCTTATCATACTTTTTCATGTAGAGATTTCTGGAGATTAGAGCACTTACTGTATTTTTCTACATTGTGTTCTCGTGATTTTTTGGGTTTTAGGGTAATATTGTAGACTTCCACATTATTGAGTTGTATGTGCCGAGTGGCATTTTACATTCCGCGTTTCATTTTGATGCATTTGGGTTTTGAGTCATAATTTTCGCATATTATTTGTTTTGAGTTATAATTTTCGCATTGTTAGGCTTACCTAGTTGTAGGGAGTAGGTGTCGTCACGACATTTTCGCGGAGGGAGAATTGGAGTCGTGACAAGTTGGTATTAGAGCTTTAGGTTCATAGGAGTCATGGAACACAGGCCGGGTTATTAGAGTCTCGGTGATCGGTACGGAGACGTCTATACTTATTTATGAGAGGCTATGTAACTGTTAGGAAAATTTTACTTAATTTGATTTTCTTGTCGTGCGAGGTTTTTGATATCACAATTAAAAAATTCTGTCTTTCTATTCTCTCATAGATGGTGAGGACACATGCTATGTGAGGTGATCAAGCACCCGCACCCCCTACTGCAGCCGTCGGAGGCCGGGGCCGAGGTAGAGGCCCAGGACGCGCACGTGGTGCAGCCAGAGCACCTGCGCGATCTCCTGCCGAGATATCGCCAACAATTTCAGCCGGAGTCCAGGAACCTGACACGCCTACTATTACCATTGCTACCACTACTCCATCTCTCCAGGAGACTCTGGCACAGTTCATGAGAATGTGCACCACCTTGACTCAGGAAGGGTTTCTTCCCCTTGCTGCAGCCACATCTCGGACTAGGGGACGAGCACAGACTCCCGCTGCCCGCACTCCTGAGCAGCAAGTGCATGTTGAGCATGTCCCAGAGGTTATGCCTGGACTGTTGGCAGTACTAGACTAGCCCAGGGATAGAGCAACAACTTTAGAGGATGAGCAGCTGAGCTTGAGAGGTTCAAGAAGTACAAGCCTCCTATATTCAGCGGTCTAGCATCAGAGTATGCTTTGGGTTTCATGATGAGTGTTACTGTATTCTCTATACCATGGGTATGTCAGCTTCGATGGGTGGCCTATGAGTGGTAGCGCACCTATGAGTTAGACAGTTCAAATGATTCTGTTTCACTAACCTGGGCTCAGTTCTCAAAATTTTTCTTGCGAAAGTATGTCCCTTAGAGCCACAGGGATGCATGGCGTTCAGAGTTCGAGCATTTGTTCTAGGGTGCTATGACTATTTCAGACTATATTGTCCGTTATACAAGCGTGGCTAGGCATGCACCGACCTTGGTTTCTACTGTTCACGATAAGGTTCTCCAGTTTATTGAGGGGTTTGTTCCTAGCATCAAATCTATCATGGCTCGTGAGTTAAAGATGGATGCTTCTTACAGCAGGTGGTGACAATTGCTAGGAGGATCGAGGGTATGCATGCTAGGGAGAGATAGGAGAGGGAGGCCAAGAGGTCTCAAGAGTCGCACCACTATTCTGGTGCCCGTACAGGTCATCATGGTAGGGGCTATATGGGTCGCCTCGTTTATTCAGCTCTTCCAGCAGCTAGCAGTGCTCCAGCTCCAGCTTCCCTCAGGCCTCAAAAGCCTTACTATGCACCTCCGGTTTCTAGCATGCCTCTTGGGCGGGGTGCATTCAAAGGTCAGTCCAGCTTTTTTTAAGTGTGGTGACACATGCCACGTGGTGAAGGATTACCCTAGACTGGGAGGAGTGCACCCCCAAAGACTTCCCAACCACAGCGTGCCCCATAGAGTTCCTAGGCTATGGTTGCAGCTCAAGTTGCAGCCCACTCGCTTAGCCAACTAGAGGTGTAGGCCGCGGAGGTGGAGGTTGTCCCTGAGAGGGAGACAAGGCTAGATATTATGCTCTTCCTGGTTGTGTCGAGGCTGTTGCCTCCGATTTTATTATCACAGGTTTATATTGGTTTTCCACAGAGATGCATCGGTAAAATTCGATCAAGGCTCTACTTACTCTTATGTGTCCTCTTATTTTGCTCTGTATTTGGGTGTATCTCGGGATTTTTTGAGTTCCCCTATTTATGTTTGTAATCCCGTGGGGGATTCACTCGTTGTGGACCGCGTTTATCGGTCATGTTTGGTTACTATTCGTGGTTTTGAGGCCACAGCATGCTGGATTTTGATATTATTTTGGTAATGGACAGACTGTCGCCCCATTTTGCTATTCTTGATTGTCACACCAAAATCGTGACACTAGCTATGCAAGGTGTACCGCGTGTTGAGTGGAGTGGTACTTTAGATCACACTCCTAGCAGAGTTATCTCTTTACTTAAAGCTCCGTGTATGGTTGACAATGGGTGTGCCGTGTATTTAGCCTATGCGAGAGGTGTCAGTGTTGATACCCTTTATGATGATTCAGTCCTAGTGGTGCGGGATTATCCCAATGTATTTCTAGTTGATCTTTCGGGCATGCCACCTGATAGAGACATTGATTTTGGCATTGATTTGTTTCCGGGAACTCAACCCATTTCCATCCCTCTATATCATATGGATCCTCCTAAGTTGAAGAAGTTGAAGGATCAGTTGTAGGAATTGCTTGATAGAGGTTTTATTCGACCTAGTGTTTCACATTGGGGGTGCTCCTGTCTTTTTTGTGAAGGAAAAAGATGGTTCTATGTGTATGTGCATCGATTATCGTCACTTGAACAAGGTTATAGTGAAGAACCATTATCCTTTGCCTCGTATAGATGATCTATTGGACTAGCTTTAAGGCCCACAAGTTTTCTCTAAGATTGACTTGCGATCAGGTTACCATCAGTTGAAATTTTGGGAGCCAGATATCCCGAAGACTTCCTTCAAGACTAGGTATGGCCATTATGAGTTTCTTGTTATGCCATTTGGGCTGACCAATGCCCCATCAGCTTTTATGCATTTAATACACAGTGTGTTCAGGCCGTATATCGATTCTTTTCTCATTTTCTTTATTGATGACATTATGGTGTATCCCCGGAGTCGGGAAGATAATGAGCAGCATCTGAGGATAGTGTTCCAGACTCTGAGAGTGAAGAAGTTATATGCGAAGTTCTCAAAATGTGAGTTTTGGTTGGATTCAGTGGCATTCTTTGGCCACATGGTATCGAGTGAGGGCATTCAGGTGGATCTGAAGATGGTGGAGGTTATGCAAAGTTGGCCCATGCCGTCTTCAGCTACAGAGATTCGTAGTTTCCTTGGCTTGGCGGGCTACTACTGTCGTTTTGTAGAGGGGCTTTCGTGGATCGCATCCCCTATGACTAGATTGACCTAGAAGGGTGCTCTATTTCAATAGACCAAGGAGTGTGAGGTGAGATTTCAAAAGCTCATGACAGCTTTGACTACAACCCTAGTTTTGGTGTTGCCTATAGGTTCAGGCTCTTATACCATGTATTGTGATACCACGATAATTGGCCTTGGGGAAATATTTATGCAAGATACACGAGAAGAATTATCATGTACATGATCTTGAGTTAGCTGCCATTGTTCATGCCATAAAGATTTGTCGTCATTATCTATATGGTGTGCCTTGTGAGATTTGTACTGGTCATAGGAGTTTGCAGCATTTATTCAAGCAGAAGAACCTAAATTTGCGCGAGAGAAGGTGGTTAAAGTTGCTAAAGGATTATGACATCACTATTTTATACATTCGGGCAAGGCCAATGTAGTGGCTGATGCCTTGAGTTGGCGGGCGTAGAATTTGGGGAGTTTGGCATATCTACGAGTATCAGAGAGGCCTATGGAAATGGATGTTCAGGACTTAGCCAGCCAGTTTGTCAGATTGGATCTTTCGGAGCCTAGTCGGGTTATAGCTTGCGTGGTTTCTCGGTTTTCATTATTTGATCATATCATCGAACGACAATATGATGACCCTCATTTGCTTGTCCTTACGGATAGGGTTCAGCATAGTGATGCCAAAGATGTGACCATTGGCGAGGATGGAGTATTGAGGATGCAGGGTCGGGTTTGTGTACCCAATGTCGATGGGATACGGGAGCTGATTCTAGAGCAGATCCACAGTTTGCGGTGTTCCATCCATCTGGGTGCTGCGAAGATGTATCAGGACTTGAAGCAACACAGATTTGGTTCAGATTCTTGAGGATATGCTCTGTGTGTATGCGGTTGAGTTTGGAGGATCTTGGGATTTGTTCTTGCCATTGGCGGAGTTTGCTTACAACAACTACCAGTCCAGCATTCAGATGGCACCATATGAGGCCTTGTATGGTAGGTAGTGTAGATCTCTGGTGGGTTCGTTCGAGCCGGGCGAGGCCAGACTATTGGGCACAGATTTGGTTCAGGATGCCTTGGAGAAGGTCAAGGTAATTCAGGATAGACTCCATACAGCCCAGTCCAGACAGAAGAGCTATGCAGACTAGAAGGTTCGTGATGTTTCCTTTAGGGTTGGAGAGCGAGTTTTGCTTCGAGTTTTGCCTATAAAGGGCGTCATGAGATTTGGGAAGAAAGGGAAGTTGAGTCCGGGTTTCATTGGCCCTTTTTAGATATTGAGGCCTGTTGGGGAGGTTGCTTATGAGCTTGACTTACCTCCCATCCTGACAAAGGTTCATCCGGTATTTCATGTTTCGATGCTCTGGAGGTATCACGATGATCCGTCGCACGTGTTGGATTTCAGTTAAGTCTAGCTGGGCAAGGATCTATCTTATGTGGAGGAGCCAGTTGCTATATTGGACATGCCAATCCAAAAGTTGAGGTCAAAGAACATTGCTTCAGTAAAGGTTTAGTGGTGGGGTCAGCCGCCTGAGGAGGTGACCTGGGAGACCGAGCAGGATATACGCAGCAATTACCCTCACATTTTCACTACTTCAGGTATGTCTTTATGCTCGTTCGAGGATGAACGGATGTTTAAGTGTAGGAGGGTGACGACTCGGCCG
This sequence comes from Nicotiana benthamiana, assembly GCA_034376525.1. NCBI lineage: Eukaryota > Viridiplantae > Streptophyta > Magnoliopsida > Solanales > Solanaceae > Nicotiana > Nicotiana benthamiana. The sequence continues at coordinate 16,996,044 of CM067341.1, read as the reverse complement.
GTCGTCTTAAGAATTAATGCCTCGATGCCCTATTAACTGCTTTCCCCAAGTTTATTTCTGCTTAATTGATTTTCCAGGACGTTCGGTTTTGAGTTTCGGAGAGTTTTTGGGACACTTAGTTTATAATTTAGAGCTTAAGTGTTGGAAAATTGTCCCTAGTCGGAATAGTGTGAATACTTCCTCGAAATGGAATTCCGATAGTTCCGTTAGATTTTTTAGGTGATTTCGCGGGTTGGAGCGGGTTCAGAATGTGATTTGGAGGTTCATAGCCCAATTAGGCTTGAAATGCTGAAGTTTGAAATTTTGAAGTTTTCGGTTGATTGGCGAAATGTTGATCCGAGGGTCATAATGGAATTTCAAAAGTTGTAGTAGCTCTGTCATGTCATTTGGGATGTGTGTGAAAAATTTCAGGTCATTCGGACGTGGTTTGGTTAAGTTTTTTATCGAAAGCATGTTTTGAGAGGATTTGAAGTTCCTAGGCTTAAATCATTGATTAATTTGAGTTTCCGACGTTGTTTTCGGTGGTTTAAGGATAGGAACAAGTTTGTATGAGATTTTAGGATGGTTTGGTACTTTTGGTTGACCTCCGGGGGCCTCGGGGTGATTTCGGAAGGCTAACAGGAAATTTTGAGACTTAAGAGTTGCAAAAAACCTTCAGCAATTGCAGATCCCATTTCCTTCTTTGCGTTCCCATAGTTCTAACCTACTTCTTCTACACGTTCGCGTCCTCCTCCATGTGTTCGCCCAGAGTAATTCTGGAGGAGGACCAGTTTCCTCATTGCGTTCGCGTTCACAAATCTTCACATCTTCCTCAATCGTAATCGCGTCTAAGGCATCGCGTTCGCATAGCTTTATTTGACTCTAAGGGCTGATGCCCATTCTTACTCATCGTGTTCCCATAACTTCCTTTTTCCTTCTTCGCGAACGCGTAACTTCCTCCGCATTCGTGATGCTTTGAATACCTGGACAGATATAAACATATCAAAATCCGAGGGTTAGCCATTTTTACCAAAACAGACGCTTGGGAGCTCGGATTTGGGAGAAATTTTGAGGGATTTTTTAGGGCAACTACTGGGTAACAATTCTCTACTCTCTTATGATTCCCACTAATCTAATCACGAATTCCTCCTTGATTTCGGATTTTTGAATGAAAAATGGGTAAAACTTCATAGACCAAATTATTGATTTTTGAGTGGGTGTTTGACCTCCAACTTGATAGATTTTTATATGGTTAGGCTCGTGAGAGTGTGAGGGTTGTGGAAATGTGAAAATTTTCCTATTCCAAGACGTTGGACTGAGGGACATTTATGTTATTTTGCCTAATTTCACGCCTTTGTTTTGAATTAATAAGTAGAATCAGTTGCTTGAGATGTTATTACGATACATAATTGAATTGAATAAATTTGGGCCATTTGGAGTCGGATACTCGTGGAAAAAGTGTGATTTAGAGTTGATTTTGTAGTTGGTTCGAAGTAAGTGGCTTGTCTAACCTTGTGTGGAGATCGTTCCCCTTAGGATATGATATTTGGTAATTGAATTCCTTACACGTGAGGTGACGAGCATGTACTTGAGATAATTGTTGAAAGATTTGATTTTACTTGAAGTATTTAAATTGAGTTTCTTATTTACCCGTGTTACTCTAATTGCAAATTTAGCATGTGTTAAATTGGAAAAAGCATGTCTAGTCTACCTACTTGTCTATTTGTTTAAATTGCCTTGTTTATATCCTGTACAGAATGTTAGGTCAGAATTTACTAAAACTTGTAATGAATTTAGCATTTATTCTGATATTCTTGAGCTGTTATAGTGTGTTTTAAATTGGGACTACGGGACGTCATCCCGGGAGATCTCGATGCACGTGTTATAAACTGGGCTTAGAGTGTGGGATACCAAGAGATCCTACACACTTATATTGAGGATTCCAACAGATCCTCGGGATATCAAGAGATCCCTATCATTATATAGAGGATACCAAGAGATCCCTAGCACTTATATTGAGGATACTAAGAGATCCATAGCACTTATATTGAGGATACAAAGAGATTCTCAGGATAGCAAGAGATCCCTAGCACCAATATTGAGGATACCAAGAGATCCTCGGGATACTAAGAGATCCTTGGTTATTATTATTCTTGTTGGGAGTGGTATTTCCTTGTCATCTGCCTTTATTTCTATTTTTTTTGTCTATTATTGTACTCTTGTTATATATATAGACTCTTGTTGTAGATTTTCAATTATATTGTTATCTTATTCTGCCATTACTATTATTATTTTATCTCAGTAGGGCCCTGACCTTGCTCGTCACTACTCCACCGAGCTTAGGTTGGGAACTTACTGAGTATCGCTGTGGTGAACTAATTCCTCTTTTTCGCATGTTTTCATATGCAGATCCAGGTACCTCTACCCAGGCACATTATCCTTGAGATAGGGAGAGCTATGGCTTCGAGGTACATCTGCTGCGTCCGCAGATTAAAGAGTCTCCTTCTTTATTCTATCTTGTAGTGTTTAACCTTCTATCGTACTTTTGATTTAGACATTTCAGGAGGCTAGTGAACTTACTATATTATTCAAGCTAGTGTTCTCGTGAGTTTCCGAGTTTTGGGGTGATATTGTTGACTTCCGCATTGTTGAGTTGTATGTGACGCGTGGCATTTTACATTCCGCGTTCCATTTTTATGCATTTTGGTTTTGAGTCATAATTTTTGCATATTATTTGTTTTGAGTTAATTTTCCACATTGTTAGGCTTACCTGGTTGTAGAGACTAGGTGTTGTCACGATATTTTGATGGAGGGCGAACTGGGGTCTTGACAAGTTTGTATCGGAGCTCTAGGTTCATAGGAGTCACGGAACACAGACTGGCTTATTAGAGTCTCGTTGATCGATACGAAGACGTCTGTACTTATCTATGAAAGGCTATGTAACTATTAGGAAAATTTCACTTCATTTGATTTCCTTATGAGTGGTGGCGCACCTATGAGTTAGATAGTCCAGATGTGGCTGCTTCGCTGACTTAGGCTCAGTTCTAAGAGTTATTCCTATGAGAAAATGTCTCTCAAAGCCTTAGGGATGCATGGCTCGCAGAGTTCAAGCATTTTCACCAGGGTGCTATGACAGTTTCAGAGCATGCTGTCTATTATACCAGCGTGGCTAGGCAAGCACAAGCCTTGGTTTCTACTACTCGCGAGAAGGTTCGCTGATTATTGAGGGGCTTGTTCCTAGCATCAGATCTAGCATGGATCATGAGTTTGAGATTGATATTTCTTATCAGCAGGCGGTGAGCATTGCTAGAAGGATCGACGGTATGCATGCTAGGGAAGGAGAGGAGAGGGAAGCCAAGAGGTATTGAGAGTCGGGCCACTATTCTGTTGCTTGTACGGGTTATCTTAGTAGGGGATATATGGGTAGCCCCTTTCATTCAGCTCTTCCAGCAGCTAGCAGTTCTCCAGCTCCAGCTCCCCCAAGGCCTTAGGAGCCTTACTATGCACCTCCGATTTCTAGTGTGCCTCCTACGTGGGGTGCATTCAGAGGTTAGTCCAGCAGAAGCAGTCCTTACCTGTCAAAGCCGCCACGTCCCTCCAGAGCTTGTTTTGAGTGTGGTGACACATGCAACATGGTGAAGTATTGCCCTACACTTGGGAGGAGTGCACTTCCACATATTTCCCAGCTGCAGCGTGCCCCGCAGAGTTCCTAGGCTATGGTTATAGCTTTAGTTTCCGCCCCACCCGCTCAGCCAGCTAGAGGTGCAAACTTGGGAGGTAGAGGTTGCCCTCGAGAGGGAGGCCAGGCTAGATATTATGCCCTTTCTCCTTGTTTCGAGGCTGTTGCCTCTGATTCTATTATCACATGTATTATATTGGTTTTCCATAGATATGCATCGGTTCTATTCGATACAGGCTCTACTTACTCTTATGTGTCCTCTTATTTTTCTCCATATTCAGGTGTATCTCGGAATTCTTTGAGTTCCCCTATTTATGTTTCTACTCCCGTGGGGGGATTCACTTGTTGTGGACCTTGTTTATCTGTCATGTTTGGTTACTATTCGTGGTTTTGAGGCCATAGCAGACTTATTGTTTCTCAAAATAGTGGATTTTGATATTATTTTAGGCATGGACTAGTTGTCGCTTCATTTTTCTATTCTTGATTATCACACCAAAACCGTGACACTGGCTATGCTAGGTGTACCGCGTGTTGAGTGGAGTGGTACTTTAGATCACACTCCTAGCAGAGTTATCTCTTTACCTAAAGCTCAGTGTATGGTTGAGAATGGGCATGTCGCGTATTTAGCCTATGCGAGAGATGTCAGTGTTGATACCCCTTCTGTTGATTCAATCCCAATGGTGCGGGATTATATTGATATATTTCCAGCTGATCTTTCAGGTACGCCACCTGATAGAGACATTGATTTTGGCATTGATTTATTGTCGGGCACTCAGCCCATTTCTATCCCTTCATATCGTATGGATCCTTTATGCATTTGATGCACAGCGTGTTCTGGTCGTATATTGATCCTTTTGTCATTGTCTTTATTGATGACATTCTGGTGTATTCCCGGAGTAGGTAAGATCATGAGCAGCAACTGAGGATAGTGTTACAGTCTCTGAGAGAGAAGAAGTTATGTGCGGAGTTCTGAAAATGTGAGTTTTGGTTGGATTCAGTGGCACTCTTAGGCCACATGGTATCGAGTGAGGGCATTCAGGTGGATCTCAAGAGGGTGGAGGCTGTGCAAAGTTTGCCAAGGCCGTCCTCAGCTACAAAGATTCGTAGTTTCCTTGGCTTGGTGAGCTACTACCATCGTTTTGTGGAGGGGTTTTGTCGATTGCAGCCCCTATGACTAGATTGACCCAGAAGGGTGCTCTATTTCAGTGGACCAAGGAGTGTGAGGCGAGCTTTCAAAAGCTCAAGATAGCTTTGACTATAGCCCTAGTTTTGGTGTTGCCTACAGGTTCAGGGTCTTATACCGTCCATTGTGATGCCTCGATAGTTGGCCTTGGGGTAGTATTGATGCAGGACGGTAGGGTGATTACCTATGCGTCCAGACAGTTGAAGATACACGAAAATAAATATCATGTACATGATCTTGAGTTAGCTTCCATTCTTCACGCCCTAAAGATTGGCGCCATTATCTATACGGTGTGTCTTGTGAGATTAATACTTATCATAGGAGTTTGCAGCATCTATTCAAGCAGAAGTATCTAAATTTGCACTAGAGGAGGTGGTTAGAGTTGCTAAAGGATTATGAGGTCACTATTTTATATCATCCAGGCAAGGCCAATGTAGTGGCTGATGCCTCGAGTTGTCGGGCGGAGAGTTTGGGGAGTTCGGCATATCTACCAGTATCGGAGAGGCCTATGGCGATGGATGTGCAGGCCTTAGCCCGTCAGTTTGTGAGATTAGATCTTTCAGAGCCCAGTTGGGTTCTAGCTTATGTGGTTTCTCGGTCTCCATTATTTGATCGTTGTGAGCATGTGATTTGTTCCTCATTGAAATTACTCCTACATAATTCTAAAACTTAGGATTTTTTCCTTTTTCTTACTTGTTTTTAGGATTTAGTTGCGCATATCACTGTGTGTTTTCATTGAAGCATGCATGATATATCATAAAATTACAAAAATTGCATAAGCATTTAGGATTTAATTTCACATAGTTTTGTTAAACTAATAGGTAAATAAGGTTTATTTTTGCAAAATATAAAATCACAAAAATCAAGTAGTTATTCTGGCATTTTATTGTTTAGCATTTTATGGTTAATGTTTATTTTGCATGTTTGAGTAATTTTGCACATTAGGTAGTTATTAATTTGATTTAGCCAAATTAGGAATTTTAGAAATAAAATTATGAAATAATGAATAAGAAAAAAAAATATGTATAGGATTTAATTATCCCAGGCTGGCCACAATTGGGCCAAACCTAGGTGGCCCACACATTGAACCCTTTTAATATACCCAAGACCCAGCCCTTTAACCCGTCCCTCATCCGGTCTGTGAAGAGACGCCCCAAAACGTCACCGTTTTGGGGCGATCAATCTCAGCCGTTGATCACAACCAATCCAACGGTCCTGAAGCCCCTTCCCTAAATCCCATATATATGTCCAAATGCCTTTGAATATTCAGAGACAAACACTTATCTTCCTCGTATCTAACTACGTTGGTGTATAACCACCCCTCCACGGCCGTCTACCACCCGTCAACAACCTAAACGCCGCCGCCGAAAATTGCCTCACGGCGGTGGCCGACCACCAAGCAGACCAAAATTACACCACTAGACCTTTTCACCCTCCTCTTTCCCCTCCCACAATTAGTTCCTCTCAAATATCACCCCAGCTCGTCGAATATTCGATGGAAGAGTCACCGGCTCCGCCGTCTCCGGCGACACCAACCCCAAATCGACCCAAAAATAACACCCCTGAACCGCTTATTTCCCCTTTTCCCAACCATCTAGGTTTCTTCCTTTGAATCCTAACAGACCTCTTGAAATATCAAATCGAAGACTGGTCCCAAACCCTAAACTCACCGGAACCCCCTCAAGCTGGTCCTTGGTGACAGTCTCACGTCCCCATCCAAAACCCTGCCGCCCACGACCCTTGAATGCAACTAGACAAGACCAAAAGTCAGGACTGAAACCCAGACCCTGTCCCAAAATTACTCAACCCTTGCCTAAATACCCCCTCCTCCTTTCAAACAATGAGACAAGTGTCTCAAAAGACCAAAAACCCTCTCAGAAAGGGTCAAAAGTCTGAAGATTTGAAAAACCCCTATTTTAGGGTTGCAACGCTAAAAAGCTAATTTCCCTGTATGCTTGATTTTGTGTGTTTTCTTGTTCTAATTGATTTTATCTCCTTTGATTTTTATTTGTTTTGAGTTCATTTGTTTTCTATCTATTCATCTTCGAAATCATATGTCTTCTCTTGCTTTTGATCTTCTTTTTTGTTACTTGTTTAGGTTCATTTGTTTTCTATCTTTTCATCTTCAGGATATTCTAAATAGTTGTTTTCATCTAGAGTTACATGCTCGTCCCTGTTTTCCTTTTATCTTCCTGATTTTTCAATTGTTCATCTTTGGAAAATTCTGAATAGTTGTTATATGCTCATCCTTGTTCTCTTCTGTTGATCTTCTCTATTTTTATTTTGTTCAAGTATATTATATTTGAAATACTGAGTAGGTGCCTCTATCTAGAGTCATATACTTGTCCTAGTTCTCTTTTTTAATTAATCTTGATCTTCTTAGTTGCATGCATTAAATATTCTAAGTCGCCTTATTTCTCTTCTGTGTGTTTAATTTCTGTTATTCATCATTTAATTACTTTAATCTGTGTATTCTTCCTTATAATTGCTTTTAGTTTTCTGCTGAGTGTTTTAAATTGTTCATCCTTATAATTGTTGTATAGTTGCTTTAGGTTCTCTTCTAATTGTTTTGGTTCTTCCTTTAATTTGCTTCTCAATTACATTGATTTTGTTTTGTAAAGACATGCATGCCCATTTACTCATCTGTTAGGTTTTTCTGGTTAGTGATTTCTTATCCACCACATGTTTTGGTTTTGTGATTAGATGACCTGCTTCTAAATAGTTTACTTAATATCTAAATTCATGAGTGTCCCTGAATAAGCATGCTCTAATTTTCATTTATTTTGGTCCCAAAATCGATTAGTATCCATGTGCTTCTGGAGGTTGTGATGATTAGTTTCATCTTTGTTTCTGAGTAATTTAAAGTCCACATTGAGATATTTTCCTAAATCTATGTGTTGCATTGATCAAACATTAACCCTTGGTCGTTTGTTTCTGCATGATATAGTCTGCAATTCAAAATTTGATCTTGGTCTATAGTCACACCTCCTTTTTGTCTATCCATAACTCGGTGACGGGCGCAGAAAAGGGACTTTTTTCCAATTAAAGGACAATCAAAACGGGACTCAATTATTTAGAGGAATTTTATAGTCGCCACATAGGAGATATATGGTGTCCTAAGTCACTGTTTAGAATCCCGAATCGAGGAAAGAATGACTCTGTCTACAATCCGCGAACCAGAAATCCGGGTAAGAAATTTTGTTAACCAGGGAGAAGGTGTTAGGCATTCCCGGGTTCCATGGTTTTAGCATGGTCGTTTAACTGTCATATTTGGCTTAAATTATCTGATTTTAGAATATGTTTTGACTTATAATGCAATTTTAAATTATTAACTGCTTTTAATATATATTTTTAGGAAATTTACAATGTCAATAAAATACATCGCGAATCATGTCACATATATGCTCACGCAATTTTAGCTATATTTCAACCCCATTGAGATTTGGATTTGGGTCACATAAATGCGCACCCGAATTAGGAAGGTATTTTAATAATAAATTCGCGCCTATAGCAACCACATCTTTAGAAATTCGTGAAATGCCGTGAAATGCCGTGAAATTATCTATTCGGCACTTCCAATTTGCTAAGTGTTTTATTAAATTAAGGAGCCACGTGTGGTGCTTTATTTATTCAACAAGGCTCTCTTTATTTTATAAGGACGTTCTAAAGCATTTAAGTTTTCTATTATTCTTGTATCTACAATATCCTAGTCATTAATACGTGAATAATATATTCTGAAAAGGAAATCAATACTTGCATTATTTGAGCCTCTTTCGTGGCTGATTTGGGCTCATTTTCAGCAAGCGCAGGAATGTATGTTATTATACAACTGACAAGTATTGGTCCATCCAGTTGGGCCCAAACACACCGGACTAGGGAGTCCCTTATAAGAAAATAACAGTAGCCTTTTGTTTTAATTATATCGAAATCATTAGAACCATACACACGATCATTATAAAATATAGCAACAATATTTCAAAAAGAAAACACTGAAAATAATTTCGTATCAGGTTTTAATCTTAATCTTGAACAAATAATGTGGAATACTCATCATTTAGAGTACTACATATGTCCAGTTGTTAAATTTTTAATACAATTCAATTGCCAAAAGCTCCCCCAGCTCCACCATGGATGGCTTGAGTAGTTGCCTTAATTGCTGAGTAGCTTATAATTTTATTGGATTTGAGGCCTTCCTAAGCCATACTTGCCATCTTGACCACTTTGTTGAAAGACTTCCCTACCGTCGATACCAAATGCCTAATGTAGGTAGGTTGCAGAGCTTGCAGAAACCAGTCAACCATCTCACTCTCTTTCATAGGAGGATCAACTCTGGTTGCTTGTTCCCTCCACTGTAAAACGTATTCCCAGAAACTCTCGTTGTGTTTCTTCTCCAGCTTTGTCAGAGATAGACGATCCTGGAAAATCTCAAGATTATATTGAAGGTGGCTTGTAAATGTTGCGCTAAGTCATCCCAGGTATACCACCGACTGGGATCCTGTCAAGTATACCACTCCTATGTCGATCCACTCAAACTCTAGCTAAAGTACGCCATTAGCAGTTCGTCATTTCCTCATGCTCCCCTCATTTTATTGTAAAACCCTCTCAAATGTGCGACTGGATCGCCATGACCGTCGTATAAGTCAAATTTGGGCATTTTGAAACCTGGAGGCAACTGGACGTCGGGGAATAAGCAAGGATCTTTGAAGGCCACGCTTACTTGGCCACCTGATCCCCGCATGTCCCTGAATGATTGTTCTAGGCTCCAGACCTTTCTGAACATTTCTTCCTGTTCGAAATCTTTGATCGATTTTTCAACTCTAATTGGGATTTCAGGACAAGGAGCATAATATTAAGGCTCCTAGGATTTGTAGGCGGGTTTGGGGGGATAATATTGAGGTTCATAGGCTTGAAACAGTGGTTTGCTGGATGACCTATGCATTGCAGGGGTAGGTGCCACACAGATAGGAGCGATTGTCGGGGGAGGGTGAGGGAGTGACTTTGGAAATGGGGATGGTGACTGAGATGTAGCACCCTGATGCTGTGGGTATATAGGAAAACTTGGGTGCGGATCAGTGAAGGACTGGTCAGGTGCTTTGGCCAATGGCGGTATGAAGGTTGGGTTTGCAGGATAGGCCGATGGTGGCTGTCCTTTTGCCCATGCCTGGTACATCTCGGCCATTTGATGTTTAAGCTTTTAAATTTCCTCCTTCATAGTGTTAACATCCAATTCCTCTGCCTCCTTCGAGGGGTCAATAATGCTGACATCAGCTTCTTGGTTGGCCATGACTTGTTTGCTTTTTGACCGTGTGTTGTAGGAGTGAGTTTCCAGAATTCCTGCGAGTACCAGTCACCTATCTAACTTGGAACTGGAATCACAACATCAAAGACTCGTTAGCGGTTAGGTTCTTGACACACAAGTGGCCATACATTGGGTATGCATGCACATAAATAATAATTGGTTCCCAAATGCATTGGTTGCCTGCGTCATCCTGGCTGTTGTTTGCGAAACTCTCTTTTGTTTTGCCCCTATTCTCTCCCCTTCCTATATTTATTCAATTTCCAATTTTATTCAATTATGGTCGAATCCTATGTAGATTGTCAACGTATCATGACCCCGCATGAATCAGACCGAGCGTAGTTTTTGCCCTTTTGTTTTTGGTTTTTTTTTTCTTTGTTTGTTCTTTTTTGTTTTGTTTATTTTTTGAAAAAAAATTCGGCAGTATTTTGGCTCTATTTTAAGCGTTTATTTTACAAATGCTCCCCTAGCACTGCTATTTTCTCAGTTTATTATGTTTACTTGCAAGCCGGTCAACATGCGAATCTAAGGCAAATGAATGCACAAGTAGCACGTAAAATGTATCAGGGTGGTCTTTTATTTCAGCGCACCTGTCCTAGACGGACCCAACCCCTGTGTTGAGTCCCCTAAGTCAAATGCATGATACAAATAAACGTTCCTACTAGGGATCTAGCATGAGGTTTTGTTATACTAAGTTTAGAACCTCGGTACAAGGTCTAGACTGTGTACCCGAGCGGACGACTCGAGTTGAGGAGGGAGCTACGTACCGGGAACCAAATGGCCATCCGGCTTAGTAACTTGTCCGGCCTCTTTCTTATTTCAGGGTAAGATGCTAACAGAATAGGGAGTCTCAACCAGTAAGCACATCCCGGAGGTGAGAAGCGAAGGGTTTCATAGCTGTTTATATAAAATTCAAATAATATCAAAGCGGTAAAAGCATCATTTTGCACATTAAGTCAACACGTAAAATCAAATAATAAACAAAGCCAAATACAACAATTATTCTAAGCTCGAATTCTTGAACCCTGAACCAGAGATTCTGGGTTCAGTCCCCAGTAGAGTCGCCATAGCTGTCACACCTCCTTTTTGGCTATCCAAAACCCTACAACGGGCGCAGATAAGGGAGTTTTTCCAATTAAAGGACAATCGAAATGGGACTCAATTATTTAGAGGAATTTCAGAGTCGCCACTTAGGAGATTTATGGTGTCCAAGGTCACCATTTAGACTCCTGAATCGAGGAAAGAATTACTCTGTTTACAGTCCACGAACCAGAAATCTGGGTAAGGAATTCTGTTAACCCGGGAGAAGGTGTTAGGTATTCTCCGGTTCCGTGATTTAGCACGGTCGCTCAACTGTAATATTTGGTTTAAATTATGTGATTTTAGAACATGTTTTGACTTATAATTAAATTTTAAATTATTAACCGCTTTTAATATATATTTTTAGGAAATTTACAATGTCATTAAAATACATCGCGAATCACATCACATAAATGTGCACGCAATTTTAGATATATTTCTACTCCATTGAGATTTGGATTTGGGTCACATAAATGCGCACCCGAATTAGGAAGGTATTTTATTAATAAATTCGTCCCTATATCAACCACATCTTTAGAAATTCGTAAAATGCCGTGAAATTGGATATTTGGCACTTCCAATTTGCTATGTGTTTTATTAAATTAAGGAGCCTCGTGTGGTGCTTGATTTATTCAACAAGGCTTGCTTTATTTTATAAGGACTTCCTAAAGCATTTAATTTTTTGATTATTCTTGTATCTACAATATCCTATTCATTTATACGTGAATGATATATTCTTAAAAGGAAATCGATACTTGCATTTTTTTAGCCTCTTTCGTGGCTGATTTGGGCTTCATTTTCAGCCAGCCCAGGATTGTATGTTATTATACAACTGCCAAGTATTGGGCCATCCAGTTGGTCGCAATGACACCGGACTAGGGATTCCCTTCTAAGAAAATAACTGCAACCTTTTGTTTTAATTATATCGAAATCATTAGAACCATACACACGATCATTATAAAATATACCAACAATATTTCAAAAAGGAAACACTGAAAATAATTTCGTATCAGGTTTTAATCTTAACGTTGAAGAAATAATGTGGAATACTCATCATTCAGAGTATTACATATGTCCAGTTGTTAAATTTCTAATACAACTTAAATTATAAACACTAGGCTCATTTTGGATCAATCTGCTGTAAAATCTACTGGACTTAAGCAAATTGAAAGTACAATCCCTTTATAGTCCATGATTAATGCATGTTTATGTTAAGTACAAATACCAGAAATCCTATGAGAATAAATACAGTTACAACAGGAATTGAAATAAACAAAATAAGGTACTATCTTCTCATTATCTCGAATGCACATAAGCGTTACAACTTCTCAGAGTTTTGGGTGAGAATTTGTCAATGGAGTTCAACAGGAAAGGAAGCCTAAGAGTAAAATTGAAGCAACTAGTAAGCACACAGCAGCCAATCGACCAGTAAATACCCAGAAACTGAGGAAGACTTTTGAGACAAGTAAACTTTAACAGGAATAGAACAGCACTAGTGATTTCAGAAGAATGTTGCAGAAAAACTAATATGTATTTTATATTCTAACTCACTACAAAGCTTTAAAGAAAACTTGTGCTCGAAAAATATCAAAAGTTCCAGCTCCAAAAAAGTCCTCCAAAATGTTCAGATTGCCTCTTTTATAGTTAAAGCCTTAGGGAAACACTTATTTCCTTATTTTCCTTTTAGTCCCTTATCCAATTTTCATTTTTACCTAAATAATCCTTATTTTTCTGACTTGTGCCTCAAGTTTTGAAGCAGATATTATGCTTAAACCCGTCACTACAATGTTCTAGGGGTTGTTATAGGATTCTTTTAGGTTCAAATACCCTCTATACCCCCGTCCCTTTTCTTAATTAACTAATCTAAGGTTTTTACCCTTGGTTTCCATTTGGTTTGGTCTAATTCATGGTCTGGACTACATGCTTAATTGAAGAGTTTAAGAATCAATCTTAATATGGACTATTAAGTACAATTACCATAATTCAGGACTATATGAACATTCAAGATGAACAAAACAATCAGAAACCCAATCGACTATGCAAGAACAATGGCCTAAATATAACACTTAGTAAAAAACTTAGAAGTAAACCAAGAAATCAAAACAAAGCTAATCATCAGTAGTTACAATATTCAGAAAAACAATTTATCCTACCATGTGTAAATACTGAATATCACCATTACTAGGAAAGAAATATGACTGATATGAAACACCTACTGAGAATCATGATACAACAAAGATAAGTATCTAACAAATCCATTCAGAACCTCAAATTTGAAATAGATACAGAATCAAGGGACGAGGATCAACAATCCATGTTAAAATAGAAGTGAAACTACTGAAGAGTCTAAAAGGCAAAGATCAACAAGCCATAGAAAATTTCAGTGTCAAGAGGCAAAGATCAACTAGTCATGTAAAATTTCAGAGTCAAGAGGAAAAAATCAACTAGCCATGTAAAACATCAGAGGTGAAACACCTCAGGAAATTATAGAAGATGAATGAATTCACTAGTGACACCCAAAGGAACCACAGAATACGTAAGGTATATTTCAGAATGAGATCATAGAAAACAACCAATTAAAGAAGAGACCTATACAAAATTGAAAATAGAGTACTTAGATTTTTGTGCATGCAACCCTAATTTTGGAATTTTTCGAGTTCCATGAGCTTCTGACCTCTTCTTTTACGGTTTTTTAACCTCTAAGGCCTTCTGCCTTGAGCATTCAAAGAAGGACAAAGGGTTCGGGGGGTTCGATTCTGAGACCAAGTAAGGTCTTAGATTTGAGTTTTCTTTGTGGTTAGTTGGGATTGAGGGCTGTGGGTGGTATGGATGGGTAGAGGGATAGAAGGAGATCACATGAGGCCAATTTGGCTGATTCTGGTGAATTTCAGGACCTAGGGTTTGTTTAGATTTTATATTTGTGCCGGTCTGTTAGAATTTTAGGGATATGGCTTGGTTGGTTTGAAAGGGGAAGGTGAGGTGGTCCATGGGTGTAACTTTGGGTTGGTTTGGGGTTGGGTTGCTGGAGACGGTGGTTCCGGTGAGTCTTATTTTTAATATTCGAGATGATGGAGAGTTTTTTGAAGGAATCCAACCACAGGATGGGAATGAGAGGATTGTGGTGGTTTGGTGGTGGAAATTTGGGGCAGCTTGGTGACCGGCCGCTGCCATGAGGCGATTTCCGGCGGCGACGTTAGGGTGGTCATAGGGCGGAAATGGGCAGGTGTTACAGTCAGCGTGTTTGTACGAGGAAGGAGGAGGGTTGTCTCTGGATCTATATAGACATTTGGACATATTTATGTGATTTTGGGAATGATCCAGGATCATTGGATGGCATGAGATCAATGGCTGTGATGGCCTGTCCCTAAAACGGTGTCGTTTGGGGCGTTTGTGTGTGGAATGGGTCTGGGACCCTATTTTTGGGCTGGGTGCTGGTGTTTTTTTACAAGGTACAAGTATTTAGGCCACCCAAGGTCTGGCCTAATTGTGGCTAGCCTGGGTGGTTATACATACATATATATATATATATATATATATATATATATATATATATATATATATATATATATATATATATATATATATATATTGTTTTGTTTTCTTCTCTTTTTATTTTATTTAATTCCTAATTACATTTTAAAAATCCTAATTAACCTAATAATTATCTATTTATGCAACACAAACAATAAAATGCAACAAATTAAAATTAAACAAAATGATTAAAATGCCAGAAATACTACTTATATATTTTTTGAATTTTATATTTTTAAAAATAACCCTAATTAACAATTATTTTAACAAAAAACATGAAATTAAATCCTAAATGATTTTAAGCATGCATTAATGAAAACACACTAGCACACGCAATTAAATCCTAAAACAAATATTAAAAAGAAAACCCTAAACCTGAGAGTCCTGTGGGAGTCGACTTAACAGGGAAAAAAATCACATGCTCACAACTGCCCCTCTTTACGTGGGAACACGAAGAGTTTTTCTGCAAAGACAAGTGAGCAAACATGAGCGATTATTGTCCGACTGAATACTCCTATGAAGCATTTTGAAAAATTTTCTGACTGAACCTCGCTTCAAAGGTTGCCTACATATCCTTAGTGATAAAGGAATCAGGTCAGTGTAGTTCTGGAGTGATTGGTAGCTGGGACTACCGAGGTTGTGAGTTTACTGTTTCCACTGTTGTTACTGCTGCAAAACCCTCTTATTACACCATTGTGAAAAGTAAGGAAGCTAACCTAAACCATGAACAATAGATTACAAGAAAACCTATCTATATCTTCCGACTTGCTCTGAATCCTTGTTGCCTTGTTGTCTTGCATTTCTTGCTGTGGAACTTCTTGTTGCTTTATTAACCGATGTTTCCTCCTGTGGAAATTCTTGTTGCCTTGTTGTCTGGCATTTCTCTTCCTCTATTTGATGCCGAATTTCTAGTCTTAAGATGTACCATGTTGAAAGCATCCCTCGTTCTACAAGTGGGCGCCTGGTTGTTTGAACTCGCAATTTGAAAGATCTTCCCTTATTCTGCAGGTGGGTACCTGATCATCAAAACTTGACTTCCGAGAAATATTCCCTTGTTCTCCAGGTAGGTGCCTGATTGCTGAACTCGAATTGTGTTCCTTTGTTCTCCAGGTGGGTGCCTGATTATCAAAATTGAATGAAACTAAACTGTATTCCCTTGTTCTCCAGGTGGGTGCCTGATTACAAAATCTTGAATTTTTGAAAGCTACTCCCTTATTCTACAGGTGGGCACCTGACTACCAAAACAATAAATTTTGAAAATATTCCCCTATTTTACAGGTGGGCGCCTGATTTCGAAATTTTGAAAAATATTCCATTGTTCTACAGATGGGCGCCTGATTACCAAGCTTAAAATTTTGAAAATTATTCCCCTATTCTACAGCTAGGTGCCTGATTGCTGAACTCGAATTTTTAAAATATTCCATTATTCTACAGGTGGGCATCTGATTGTCAAAAACTTGAAATTTTGAAAAATATTCCCTTCTTCTACAGGTGGGCGCCTGATTGCTGAACTCGAATTTTGAAAAATATTCCGTTATTCTACAGGGGAACCTGATTGTCAAAAACATAAAATTTTGAAAAATATTCCCTTGTTCTACAGGTGGGCGCCTGATTGCAAGTACTTACAATTTTGAAAAATATTCCCTTATTCTACAGGTGGGCATAAGGGTGTAAAGTGGCCCGGGACCGGACCAAGACCGCGGTCCTGGCGGGCCTGGCGGTCCAGCTGGGCCGGTCCTGGAGGTCCGGTCTTACCGGTCCAAAAAATCCGTGACGGGCCGATCTTGTTCATCGAACCGTCAGGCCCGGGATGGAGGTCCTGGCGAGCCCAACGGCTATTTTTTTTTAAAAAAAATTGTTTTGAAAAATCAGTAACGGCTCTTTACAAAAAGTAGCCGTTTGGAACTTTGTAATAGTCATTTGGCCCCCAAATTTTATATAATTACACTTTTTCCCATTTCTCAACAATAAATACCCCCTTATTCTTTCATTTTTATTCACCAATTCATCAGTATCTCTCAATCTCTCTCAAGCTCTCTTTCAATCTTTCTACTACAAGTGCTTTATTTATTATTGAAAATTCACAAAAAATTGTGAAGTTGTTCAATTGAAGTTTTCAAGTGTTCGACGATTTTAAATTTTCAAGAAGTTGTTCGGCAATCCGGTAAACTCGTATCAACTCTTACGTGTTAATAATATATTTTTCTGTTGTTTAGTTTGCATAATTCTAATTAGTATGGCATTTTCTTTGAAAAAAATGTTCGGTAAAGGAAAAGGTAAAACCGGTGAAAGTAGTGGCCATAATACTACTCTTCCCCCCGCTCTCCGACCTACAAAAGATAAGCAAGTTGAAAGTAGTCGCCAACCTAGACGTCCTAATCCGCCTCCCGTAATGCTTGATAGTGATCACCCTTGTTTTCAATTTACTGATAGTGAATTTCTACATGATGTTGCACTAGGTGATAGATTAGATGATGAAATTATGAATGCTCTTTATCCTAATGAACCTATCTTAGAGGAAAATGAGGATGATAATAATGATGATGAAACCCAAGCACCAGATTTAGATGATACACCTACTAGTCTTGTTCATAACTCAGGTAATGCATCGGCACACCCACCTGTAGAAACTCCAACTTTTAGTAGACAACCTGCTAAACGTCAAGAAACATCATTAGTTTGGCATTTTTTTACTCAAGTAAGAGAACACAATAAGGCTAAGTGTAAAACTTGTGGGAAATTACTTGTTCATAAACATACTGGAGACCGTAGCGGCACAGGTAGTTTGGTAGGGCTAGATTTTTTCAAATGCAAGCGCAGCAAGAGGGGACAAGTGTAGGTTCTCAAGTTAACCCTAGTACAGGTTCAAATCTAGTTCAACCAGGAATTAACACTGTCACCGGAGGTATTTTATATTATGATCCAAATAGGGATCGTGAAGAATTAGCAAAAATGATTACTGTTATGTGCTTGCCTTATACGTTTGCTTCTAATCCTAATTGGGTTCATTTCATTAGAAGAGTTTTTAATCCTACTTATAAAGGTTGGCCTCGCGCAACAGTTAAGGCAAATATTTATAAATTCAAGCATGAATATGAACAATACTTGCGCTATTTATTTACTCATATACCAAATCGTATTTCTATTACAACTGATATTGGTAGAAGTAATAATGACTGTGAACAATCTTCATTTCCACCACTGCCAACACAACCTCCTCCCAACCTTGACGGATTTATGAGATTTGTTAGAGATACAATATAAATTATGATGTAACTTGTACATTGGCACATCTTCTTTTAGTTTTTTTGCTTTTAATAGTGGTATTAGTACCTTGTTGTGCTCATTCCATTGGGGGAAGGAAGACTAAGAAAGATATGCCATTTTGGTCAATAAAAATTCTCTTTATCATATCCTTGAATATCTTTTTTCTCAATATTTCTTTGTCTTTACTTCGATATCAATCCTTGAATATATATATATATATATATATATATATATATATATATATATATATATATAACATACAATATATATTACAATAAAATATATACGAGAATATATATACATAACGTACAACCTAAGCTACAAGAAAATATATAAGTAATAACATATATGCATAAGATACAATATATATAATAGAATATATATACAAATACATAAGAGATATACATTATATACAATATATACTAATTATTATAACACAGTATATACATAATATATATCCATATATACATAATATACAATATATACTAATTACTACAACACACTATATACATAATATAAAATATATACTAATTACTACAACACATTATATACATAATATATATCCATATATATACATAATATACAATATATACTAATTACTACAACACAATATATACATAATATACAATATATACTAATTACTACAACACAATATATACATAATATACAATATATACTAATTACTACAACACAATATATATTATACTAATAACTTAATACACCATATAAAATATAATCTGCACTATACTAATGACTACGATACAAGATATTGCCTTAGAAATAAAAATACCCGTCAGGCCCATCAGGCCCAGGACCGCAGTGGGCTTAGGCCCGTGACGGGCCAGTCTCTACCGTGAGGACCCCCAGGCCCCGTACACTAAGCCCAGGACCGCGAAGCCCGGCCCGTCAGGACCGTTTAGGCCCGGACCCGGGCCACTTTACACCCTTAGGTGGGCACCTGATTGTCAAAAACTTGAAATTTTGAAAAATATTTCCTTGTTCCACATGTGGGTGCCTGATTGCAAAAACTAATCCTGATAATTCTCAATTGCTGACAATTTCAAGGCTATGTTGTGTTTCTGAAAAGGTATTATTTTCTTCTATGTATTGCTATGCGTTATATCTCCTGGAGACCTACTGGTGACTAGAGATTAGAACTACCTCCTATTATCCAGGCGGGTCCTGACAACTCTCAATTTGATGACAAAAGGTGACAGCTGGGGTTTGGTATTTAGGGATACATCCCATTATCCAGGGGGGTCTTGACGGCTCTTGTTGACTCTTGTTGGGGAAGTATCTAATCTAAATCCCATTTTCAGGAGGGTCCTGATGACTCTTGCTGACTCGGCTAGGGACATTTGAAATTTCTCTTCTAAATCCCATTTTTCAGGAGGGTCCTGATGACTGTTATTGACTCTTATTGACTTTAGATGGGGGAATATTTGCTCTAAGTCCCATTTTTCAGGAGGGTCCTGATGACTCTTATCGAATCTTGTTGACTCTTGCTGAGGAGATTATGGCTCTAAGTCCCATTTTCAGGAGGGTCCTGATGACTCTTGCCGACTCAACTGGGGAAATTTGAAATTTTCCTTCTAAATCCCATATTTAGGAGGGTCCTAATGACTGTTATTGACTCTTATTGAATCTTGTTGGGGAGATATTTGGGTTTGACCATGCCACCCAGTTGTTTGTGTTCTAAGCAAAGTCCCATTTTTCAGAGGGTTCTGAAGGTTCCAACTTAAATGCCAATTCTAATTTTTTCTTTTTTTTTCTGCGACTCTTAATGGGGAGGTGTTGGAGCTTGCCCATGTTACCCACACCTGTTTGAGTTGTAAATTGCATTCCATCTCAACTTCCCTGCCTTTTTTAACCCTCGATTGTTTCTATTGGGTTTGGCTAGTCAAAGTTTGTCCCCTTGTTCTTTTGCTGGGGAGGGTGTTTATGACCGATTATGTCTCTTTTGAGTTTTCACTGAGTCACACTTCCAGGCGGGCCCTGAGATTTCGACCATACCTGTCGTGTGCCTGCCTTTTCCTGTGGACGGCCTCCCTTAGGCTCTTCTGGAATTTTCTGCCCCTGTGTCAATCAAAGAAAACTTGTTAGTTTGAAAAGTGGTGGTTGGCTCGCTGCATTCTTGTTGGAAGCGGCCTCCTCTTTGTCATGTTCCGCTGTGTTCAAATCTCCATGTTGATGATGAGTTGTCTGAGTTGGTTGGATAACCCCCTTGAACCTTTGCGGCTTTACTTTGCTCCCCATAATTGCATTACATTTCTAGCCCCTTTTGCCAGAACCCTTGCACCTTTCTCGAGATCGCAAAGTCAATATACTATGCTTGGCTGACCCTCTGACCCATGTGCCTTCACTCTGCTCCTCATCTTTGTGTTGCATTTCTGACCCTCTTCCAGAATTCTCTTTTCCTCTTCCCGACGATTGACGAGTTGATATATCATGCTGGGTCAACTCTCATGGCCAATTCCCCCTTTGTGTTGCGCATTTTCCTCTATACTTCACCGGCATTCTTTATTCCTTTCCCTGACGTATTATGTTTGGTCAAACCTTGCGGCCTTGTGACCTTTTCCATTTTCGTGTTGTGCCTACTTTACGTTCCATCAGAATCTTTGTGGTTTCATTTGCATACCCTTTTCTGTGTGGTATTCCTTCACTTTTCTGATCCTTGTCTCTTCCGTCAATTACAATTTTTATGAATCCTTCCCTCTGCTATTCCACGCTAGTTATCTTTGTTACACCTCTGGGCATCGTGCATTTTGTCCCTTTGGGAGTTGGCCATCGGCTTTAAAATTCCTCCCGCTTGCCTAAGCAAAAACTCTATAGATTCGAGAGAAAAATGAAATGCGAAGACTCTAAATGGTATTTAGGGTAAAGAATTCCAGACTCGCTGACTATTAAAAAGAGAAGAAAAGAGACTTATCTAAAGAGGAACAACTATTTTTCATGATCATGACATGCACTTTGGCTTGGTCGACCCAATCCATTTCGATGACCGGCCTTCCGTTTCCCTGCTTTTGTTGTCGTGACCCTTCTAAACAACTTCTTCTGACCAAACCCTAGCTCGACCTGTTCTACAGTGTTCATCCATCAATAAACACTTTCTGAGTTTTGCTTTTGCCTTACCTTCGCCTCACTGTTCCTGTGGAGGCTTTCACCAATAAGACTCTCTCATTTTATTTTCTCTCCAACTCTCTTCGACTTATGGTGACCGTGAGGGTTTTCACCAATAAGACTCTCTCATTTTATTATCTCTCTTGTCTAGCTCAAAGTGTTGTCCCTAACATGAATACCCTCTACCTGCTCGGCTCGGCATTTTTGAAGACTAATCAGAAGGTGTTTCTTTGGACCGTTACGTAGGCTTTTGGATAGGGTTATAAAGAAAGGGTATCAAAGGCTCCAAATAACTCAACTTGGTTCAATTACAGCTTTCGGAATCACATTCTTATCACAAACACAACTTCTGCCCCAGTTTCTTGCCTAGGGACTTTTGGATTTTTATTTTGATGAGACCGAACCGTGAGGCTGCCTATGAATCCTTTTAAAAGGAATCAGTTCAAACGTAGTTCATGACAATTCCTTGTTTTTGTTGTTGTTTTTTTTTCTTTCTCTTTGTGTTTTTTCTTTTCTCTTTTTCCTTTTGTTTTGTTCTGTTTCTTTTTCTTTTCCCTCTTCTCTTTTCTCCCTTCTCTTTCTTTCTTGTTTTTCTTTTCTTTTTTATTTTCTTTTGTTGTCATTTTTCCTTTCCGTTCTTTTCCGTTCACTACTTTCTCGCACTAGAATTTCTTACTTTTGCTACCAATTCTGAAAGAGGGGTATGAAAGAAAATAATTAAAGCTCAACAGGGTTAGCAAAGGATAAAGTGTTTACAATTTTCGTCATTTCAATCTTCCAAATGTGCCAATTACAAACAGATGTCAAGTATAAACCATGTTCTAAAGAAAAACTTACATAATATCTTTTGACAACGTCCGCGTTGATATCCATTTCTGCATATTTGCCTTCCACATCCGTCAAATACAAGGCTCCATTGGACAACACCTTTGATACGATGAATGGACCTTGCCAGTTTGGAGCGAACTTGCCTTTCGCCTCGGCCTAGTGAGGATGGATGTGCTTTAGGACCAGTTGACCTACTTCAAACTTTGTGGGGCGTACCTTCTTATTATAAGCCCTGGCCATTCTTTGTTGATACAACTGGCCATTACGGATCGCCGCCAATCTTTCCTCGTCAATCAGACTTAATTGTACCAAACGAGCTTTGACCCATTCTTCGTCTTCGATTCCTGCTTCGGCCATGATCCGAAGAGAGGGGATTTCAACCTCGGCCGGGATCACCGCCTTTGTGCCATATACCAATAATTATGGAGTAGCCCCCACTGAAGTGCGGACAGTGGTGCGATAACTTAACAATGCAAAAGGCAGCTTCTCATGCCACTGTCTGGATCCTTGCACCATTTTACGAAGTATCTTCTTTATATTCTTATTTGATGCCTCAACCGCTCCATTCGCCTTGGGGCAGTAGGGGGTAGAGTTTCGATGTGCGATCTTGAACTGCTGACATACCTCTCTCATTAGGTGACTGTTGAGATTTTCCCCATCATCGGTGATGAGTGTCTTGGGGATCCCGAACCAACATATAATGTTTGTGTGCACGAAATCGACTACGGCTTTCTTGGTCCCTGCCTTGAAAGTTTTGGCTTCAAACCACTTGGTGAAATAGTAAAGAACGACCAGGATAAATCTGTGTCCATTGTAAGATGCAGGCTTGATGGGTTCGATGACATCCATGCTCCAAGCAACGAAAGGCCAAGGTGCTGACATTGTGTGCAGTTCAGACGGATGAGAGTGGATTAGGTCTCCGTGTACCTGACACTGGTGGCATTTCCGCATAAAGCTGATACAATCCTGTTCCATGGTAAGCCAATAATACCCTGCCCGGAGAATCTTTTTTGCCAAAACATATCCGCTTATGTGCGGATCGCAGACGCCAGCATGCACCTCATTCATGATGATCATCGCCTGCCAAGCATCTAGGCATCTTAACAAACCCAGATCTGGCGTTCTCTTGTATAATACCCCTCCACTGAGGAAGAAACCACTTGATAAATGACGGATTGTTCTCTTTTGATCACTTGTGGCTTGCGTCGAGTACACACCTTTCCCGATATATTCCTCGGTGTCGTGGAACCAAGGCTCACCGCCGAGCTCTTCTTCCACCATGTTGCAATAATCATGTTTATCATGGGCTCAGATATGTATTGGGTCAACATAAGCCTTGTCCAGGTGATGTAACATTGATGCCAAAGTAGCCAGGGTATCGGCAACCTCATTGTGAATTCTGGGGATGTCCCTGAACTCCACTGACTGGAATCGTTGACAAAGATCATGCAAGCATTGCCGATATAGTATGAATTTTAAATCTCTTGTCTCCCATTCCACTTGGATCTGGTGTACCAAAAGGTCCGAGTCCCCAAGACCAAGACTTCCTGGACACCCATGTCCGCTGCTAATCTCAAACCCAAAATGCATTCCTCATACTCAGCCATGTTGTTGGTGCAATAGAAACGGAGTTGAGCTGTGACCAGAAAATGATGCCCTTCTTCAGAAATGAGTACCGCTCCTATCCCAACGCCTTTCGTGTTGGCAGCCCCATCGAAGAACAATTTCCATCCCGACTTCTCATCCCGTTCCACTTCACTGGCATGCATTAATTCCTCGTCCGGAAAACATGTGTTCAAGGGTTCATATTTTTCATCTATGGGATTCTCTGCTAGATGGTCTACCAATGCATGCGCCTTCATAGCAGTCCTAGTTATGTAGATGATGTCGAGTTCAGTGAGCAAGATTTTCCACTTTGCGAGCCTCCCTGTAGGCATGGGCTTCTGGAAAATTTATTTTAATAGGTCCAGTCGTGAGATGAGATAAGTTATGTATGATGACAAATAATGCTTCAACTTTTGGGCTACCCATGTCAAAGCGCAGCATGTCCTTTCAAGATGAGTGTACTTAACCTCATAGAGCGTAAATTTCTTACTGAGGTAGTATATGACTTGCTCTTTTCTCCCAGTAACATCATGCTGTCCCAATGCGCACCCAAATGAATTGTCCAGGACTGTCAAATATAAGATCAGGGGCCTTCCTGGTTCCGGCAGGACCAGTATTGGTGGGTTTGACAAATATCCCTTTATCTTATCAAAAGCTTCCTGGCACTCTCCTGTCTATTTCACCATAGCATCCTTCTTTAGAAACTTAAACATGGGCTCGCAAATAGTTGTGAGCTGGGCGATGAATCGACTGATGTAATTCAGCCTTCCCAGTAGACTCATTACTTCCGTTGTTTTTCTGGGAGGCGATAACTCTTGTATAGCTTTGATTTTTTATGGGTCCATCTCGATGCCTCGGCGGCTGACTATGAACCCCAAAAACTTTCTCCAGGGAACTCCAAATGCACATTTTTGTCGGGTTTAGTTTGAGATCATACCTGCGGAGCCTCGGGAAGAATTTCCTCAGATCTTTGACATCATCGAACTGCTTTCTAGACTTCACAATCACATCTTCCACATAGACCTTGATTTCTTTATCCATCATATCGTGGAAAATGGTTGTCATTGCCCTCCTGTATGTTGACCCAGCGTTTTTCAAACCAAAAGGCATGACCCTATAGCAGTATGTCCCCCACGGTATGATAAATGTTGTTTTCTCCGCATCTTGTTCATCCATTAATATCTGGTGGTAGCCTTCATAACAATCCATGAATGACCCGATCTCATGCTTCGCACAATTTTCAATCAATATGTTAATATTCGACAGGGGGAAGTTGTCTTTTGGACTTGCTTTGTTGAGGTCACGGTAGTCAACGCACACTTTGGTTATACCATCCTTCTTTGGTACAGGCACGACGTTAGCTAACCAGGTGGGATATCATGTGACTCGGAAAATTTTGCCTCAAACTGCTTAGTCACCTCTTCTTTGATTTTCACGCTCACATCGGTTTTAAACTTTCTCAAATTTTGTTTGACGGGAATGTAGGCTGGGTCAGTAGGTAATTTGTGGACTACAAAATTAGTGCTCAATTCGGGCATGTCGTCGTAGGACCATGCGAAGGCATCCTTGTACTCCAGCAATACCTCAATTGTTTACTTCCTAAGTTGTGGCTCTAGATGGACACTTATTTTTGTTTCTCTGGTATTATCCGGGCTTCCTAGATTGATTGCCTCTGAATCATTCAAGTTTGGTTTGGGTTTCTCTTTGAATTGGGTCATCTCTTTACTAATCTCGTCCCATGCCCCTTCCTCATCGTACCTTGGTTCACCCTCGCGTTCTATTTCCTGAATTATCATATATGGACTCGGTTTATTGTAATGATTGGTTCGAGGAGTCCTTATGCATGTCAGATCACTGGAACCAGCATAAAAATAATTGTACAAAAAAAAGAAAAGAAAGAAAAGTAAAGAGAAAATGGTAAATATCAGCATTTTTGAAAGCGAAAATGCCTTTTATTACAATCAAAGATAACAGAGTTGCACATCCAAACAGATGAAAATAACAATTGAGTGATGCTAATACAAACTAGACTGAAAGGAAAATCAAAGGCGTCTACCACGACTCCCTCCGAGTGGGAAGAGGATGGCTTCCCAGTAATTGATTTTTGCACGTTCTCCCACGAACTGCACATCTACCCTGCTTGATCCTTCTACCGCCTCTACCATATTCACCTCATTGAATAGTCTTGCTAACCCCTTATCAAGATCTCCGTCCGCGTCAATCAAAGGGCCGGAAATCTTGGGTCGGGGGCCATTACTGGATTTGACAAATTATTTAGATAACCTTGGGATAGGCTTCAGGAGAGCCCAAGTCTTCAGTCTCAGCTTTCTGGCTCGCCTTATGTTTGCGGCTTTGGGTTTGAACCCTAGACCAAAAGTGTCTATATTCTTTGGAAGGGACACTGGTTGTGCGATGCCTTGCAGAGAAGCTCCCAACCTTTGCCGGGTACAAAGCCATTTCTCAACATTTCTGAAGCTACCATGACGGATGCAGTTGTTATCTTTGGGGTTACAATACTCTCACCTTCTGGGATCTTCTGGACTGACACCGTATCAAACACTTGGATAACCCATGGCCCTTTGTTGTCCTCAGATTCAATGAGAGGCATGATTGCATCACCTAGGGCACACTGATTATCTTCTCTATGCACGACAATCTCTTGCATGTCCCATCTCAAATTTGAGCATCACATGCAGTGTAGATGCTACTACTTTGGCTATATGAATCCAAGGTCTTCCCAATAACAGATTATAGGAGACTGATACATCCAGCACTTGAAATTCCATAATGAACTCGACGGGCCATATAGTCACTTCCAACACTATATCCCCTACGGTGTCTTTACCTCCGCCGTCAAAACCTCGAACACAGATGTTATTCTTGCGAACCCTTTCATTTGCCACCATCAGCTTGGTCAATGTGGATAGTGGACAAATATTTGCGCTGGACCCGTTTGTCGACCAAAACTCGAGTGACCACACCATCTTCATATTTCACAGTCAGATAAAGAGCCCGATTGTGCTCCGTACCTTCCATAGGCAATTCATCATCGGAGAATGTGACCCGGTTTACCTCGAATAAATTATTTGCAATCTTTTCCAAGTGGTTCACCATTATCGTATCTGGGACATGAGCTTCATTCAAAATCTTCATCAACGCCCCGCGGTGCTCATCTGAGTGAATTAATAAGGATAACAAAGAGATATGGGCTGGTGTTTTCCTCAACTGTTCTATGATGGAATAATCTTGCACTTTCATTTTCTTCAAGAATTCTTCTGCCTCTTCTTCTGATATAGCTTTCTTCACTGCTTCCGAATTATCTTTAGAGATTCTACCCTTCTCAACTCTTCTGGGGAACAGTATCTTCCTGATCGAGTTAAGCCTCGTGCCTCACAAACTTCCTCCCTAACTTCTTTCTCTTTGTACATCACAATAGCTTGTTCATATCTCCAATGAACGGCTCTATTGTTGATGACTGGTGGCTGGATTACTGGATTCACAATAACTGGCTCTATGCGAACACCTTCCACAACCACGACGGATTCCCTAGTTGCCCCCTGTACTGTTACCTTTTCTTGTTCTTGCTTTGGCGCGAACACACATGTTGACATTCCCTGTACTACAACAGTTTTGTTGCCTTATTTTGCCCTAGTTACCATTTTCTTGCCATTTGCAACCTTGGTGGGCTCATTGGCTTTGATCATCATTACTATTTGTGAATGCCTTCTGGACCCTCCCCTTCTCTCCTCAATTTCAATCATGTTGGTTTCCTGATGGATTGGAAGTGGGTTCTGGTTAATATTAGGTACCTCCGGAGTCTGTACCTCGATCTTGTGAGAGTCAATAAGTTCTTGAATGGCGTTCATTAAATTCTAACATTATTTGGTGTCATGCCCTAGTGCACCGAAACAGTTTTCACAACTGACCGAATAATCTAAGATCTTTGGGGGAGGATTTGGAAGCTTCGCCTCAATTGGTCTTAACATATCCAATTGTCGTAGCCGGTGGAACAGGCTATTGTAAGATTCTCCCATCGGAGTGAAAGTCTTCTTTTTCTGCACCCTCTCATTTCTCATGGCTGGATTGCCTCGGAAGGCGGGCCTCAGGGTTTGGTGGTAAGATCTAGGAGGCGGGTATTGATTTTGTGGATATGGGTAAGTGTTTTGAGAGGGTGATGCACGCCATTGTGCGGGGGGTTGGGTATATGCCTGTGCATGATGGACTGAGAAACGAGGTTCTGGTTGTGGATAGTAATGTTGTGGTGGTCCATATGTACGGTGTGGGTATGTCTGGTGGAACTGTACGGGACTGAACGTAATGAGATGGTGCTCGAGGTTCGACCCAGGTTCCCGACTCTACTATCGCTACTTCCTCTCTCTTATTTTTCCTGAAAGCTCGCCCAGCTCCGCCCTGGATGGCTTGAGTAGTTGCCTTAATTGCCGAGTAGCTCATAATTTAATTGGATTTGAGGCCTTCCTCAACCATACTTTCCATCTTGACCACTTCGTCGAAAGAATTCCCTACCGCTGATACCAAATGCCCAAAGTAGGTAGGTTCCAGAGCTTGGAGAAAATAGTCAACCATCTCACTCTCTTTCATGGGAGGATCAACTATGGCTGCTAGTTCCCTCAACCGAAAACTGTATTCCCTTAAACTCTCGTTGTGTTTCTTCTCCAGCTTTGTCAGAAATAGATGATCCGGGAAAATCTTGAGACTATATTGAAAGTGGCATGAAAATTCTTGCGCTATGTCATCCCAGGTATACCATCGATTGGGATCTTGTTGATTATACCACACCAATGCCGATCCACTCAAATTCTTGATAAAGTACGCCATTAGCAATTCGTCTTTTCCTCCTGCTCCCCTCATTTTACTGCAAAACCCTCTTAAGTGTGCGATTAGATCGCCATGACAGTCGTATAAGTTAAATTTGGGTATTTCGAAACCTGGAGGAAATTTTACATCCGGGAATAAGCAAAGATCTTTGAAGGCCACGCTTACCTAGCCACATAATCCCCGCATGTCCCTGAATGATTGTTCCAGGCTCCGGATCTTTCTATGCATTTCTTCCTGTTCGGAATCTTTGATCGGTTTTTCGACTCTTATTGGGATTTCAGGACGAGGAGCATATGAGTAAGGCTCCTAGGCTTTGTAGGCGGGTTTTTGGGGATAGTATTGAGGGTCATAGGCTTGAAGCAGTGATTCGCTGGATGATATATGCAGTGCAGGGGGCGGAGGTGCCACATAGATAGGAGCGATTGGCGGGGGAGGGTGAGGAGTCACTTTGTGTAATGGGGCTGCTGGCTGAGAGGTAGCACCCTGATGTTGTGGGTATATAGGAAATGTTGTGGGCGGATCAGTGACGGACTAGTCAGGTTCTTGGGCCAATGGCGTTATGAAGGTTGGCTTTGCAGGATAGGCCGGGGGTGGCTGTCCTCTTGCCAATGCCTGGTACATCTCGGCTATTTGATGTTTAAGCTTATACATTTCCTCCTTCATAGTGTTAGCGTCCAATTCCTCCGCCCCCTTCGAGGGGTCAATAATGGTGACATCAGCTTCTTGTTTGGTCATGACTTGTTTACTTTTTGACCGCGTGTTGTAAGAGTGAGTTGCCAGAATGCCTGCGAGTACCAGTCACCTGTATAACTTGGAACTGGAATCACAACATTGAAGACTCGTTAGAGGTTAGTTTCTTGACACACAAGTGGCCATACATTAGGCATGCATGCACATAAATAATAATTGGTTTCCACATGCGTTGGTTGCCTGCGTCATCCTGGCTTTTGTTTGTGAAACTCTCTTTTGTTTTGTCCCTATTCTCTCCCCTTCCTATATTTATTCAGTTTCAAATTTTATTCAATTATGGTCGAATCCTATGTAGATTGCCAACGTATCATGACCCCGCATGAATCAGACCGAGCGTAGTTCTTGCCTTTTTGTTTTTGGTTTTTTTTTCTTTGTTTGTTTTTTTTGTTTTTTTTAAAAAAAAAACTCGGCAGTATTTTGGCTCTTTTTTATGCATTGGTTTTACAGGTGCTCCCCTAGCACTGCTATTTTATCAGTTTATTGTGTTTACTTGCAAGCCGGTCAACATGTGAATCTAAGGCAAATAAATGCACAAGTAGCACGTAAAATGCATCAGGATGATTTTTTATTTCAGGGCACCTGTCCTAGACGGACCCACGAATTTTTTTCTGATATGTACTCTGCATGATGAGTACGTCAATTCCTTTACTCAAATGCTAGATTCAACAATCTGAGATACAATTTAATAATCCGCTGATATAAAATCATCGTCAGAAGTATCTTGTTAAAATATTTTCAATATGCTTAAAAATGGTCAATCACATAATGTCAGCGATTATAGTGTAGCGATTCGAAAAGTGTTGTATCCATGATTGCTCATAGTCCAACGTTTCTGGGCCCAAGTAAAGGCCCAAACTGTTGTTAGTTATAAAAAACATAAAGAAATGCATTCTCTGGGCCCAATATTAATGGAAGCCCAAATAGCAAAACCAGCCATGAATGAGGCTGAAAATATAGATGTTGAATCTCCTTCTGAATGTATCATTCACGTGAAATGGTTAGGACATATTTTACAGACACGTATAACAGAAAAAACAATAGTCATTTTAGATTGCCTTTTAAAATTAAGTGAGTTGCGCTAACATAATTATGCACTACGTGGGCTCCTTAAATATAATAAAAATGCCTAGAAATTTGGAGGTGTTGTTTAGTGAATTTCACGGCCTTCCACGAATTTTCCAATGCGTAGTTGTTATAGGCGCGATATTTAATAAGATATCTTCCTAAATTTGGGTGCGCATTTATGTGACCCAAATCCAAGTCTCAACGATATTAAAATGTGTCGAGAATCCGGGTGCATTTATGTTACGTGGTTCGAGATGTGTTTTAATAACGTTGCAATTATTCCTAAATTAAATAAAAGCGGTACAAGTAATTAAAATTGCACCATAGGATGAACATGTACGGAAATCAGAATTGTTAGCCAATTATAATAGTTTAAGAGATCGTGCTGGAACTACGGGATCCGAGGGTGCCTAACACCTTCCCTCGGGTCAACAGAATTCCTAACTCAAAAATTTCTGGTTTGCAGACTCCAATTGGGCTGTTGAAAAATTTTCTCTATTTGGGATTCAAAATAAACCGGTGACTTGGGACACCAACAGCCAAACCTATCCCAAGTGGCGACTCTTAAATGAATAATTAATCCCATTTCGAATAATGTCAGTTTAATTGGAAAAACTCCCTTATACGTGTTATCCTTCGGGGTAGTCATGTAAAAAAGGAAGTGTGATAGCTCCGCGTCTTCTGTTGGGGATCGAACCCAAAATCTCTGGTTCAGGGTTCAAGAATTCGAGCTTAGAATAACTGTTATATTTGGCTTCTTCTTATTTTCCTACATGTTCTGTGCTAAGTGCTACATGCTTTACCGCTTCGATATCATCTGAACTGTACGTATAAATTGCTACGAAACCCTTCACTTCTCACCTACGAGGATGTGCTTAATGGTTGAGACGCCCTATTATGTTAGTGTCATACCCTGAAATAAGAAAGAGGCTGGACAAGTTACTAAGCCGGATGGTCTTTTGGTTCCCGGTATGTAGCTCCCTCCTCAACTCAAGTTGTCCGCTCGGGTACACAGTCTAGAACAAATACCCAGGTTCTGAACTTAGTATAACAAAACCTCATAGCGGATCCCAAGTAGGAATGCTTATTTACATTCATTTGACCTAGGGGACTATACACAGGGGTTGGGTCCGTCTAGGACAAGTAACGCGAAATGAAAGGACCATCCTGATGCATATTACATGCTACTTGTGCATTCATTTGCCTTGGATTTGCATGTTGATTGGCTTGTGGATAAGGAGAAAAAAATGAGAAAATAGCAGTATATGGGCTAAATGTGAGTAACCACTTGTTTCGCAAAACCAATGCTCAAAATAGCGTCGAAATGCTGCCGTATGTTCCAAAACAAATATACCAAACAAAAAGGGAAAAGAAATTGCAAAAGTTTTTCAACAATATTTTGGTTTTTTGAATAAATTGTTTTGCCGGGTCCAACCTTTACAAAAATGCCAAAGCAAGAAAACAAATTTTCATACACTTGTTTCGAAATATCTGAATGTTATCGTAAGGGACGCCGGAAGGCTGATTTTGTCGGAGCTCCTTCTGAACCCCATCCTCTGATGTTCACATCTGGTCACATTCCTAACATTTTTACGGCTCCTCCATGCGCAGCCACCACACAGCCTGCAGTGTCGAGGCCCATGTTTGATCCTACAGCTTTCACATTTCAAACTCCCAACTATCAAACCGAGCCTCCCCCATACCCCACATACAACTATCCTCAACTGGCATATGAACTCAGACCGGTGCAGGACAAAACCCTAAGACATCTGAACAAGATGAAAAACAAGAAGGATGAAAAGCCTTTAACAGAGTTTGAAAAACATGCAAGGATTAAGTGGGCAGAAGAGCGTGTCATACTAGGATTTGTGCATGTTCTCACACGTACATCTTCCCCTGGGATTAAAAACACCGAAGTTTGAAAAGTACGATGGTCATGGCGATCCCATTGCTTATTTGAAAAAATATTGCAACTAGCTGCATGGGGAAGGTGGAAAAGAAGATCTATTGATGGCATACTTCGGGGAAAGTTTAGTGGGCGTCGCTTTTGAATGGTATATGGACCAGGATATTACTTGATGGAATAATTGGGATGATCTCGCCCGGGATATCTTAAGGAAGTTCCAGTATAACATTGACAGTGCCCCGAATAGAAATTCTTTGGCCAACTTGAAAAAGAAAACTTCAGAAAGATTTAGAGAATGCGTTGTCAAGTGGCGCGAACAAGCGTCAAGAGTAAAGCCACCCATGGACGAGACAGATATGGTCACTTTTTTCCTACAAAGAGGTAGATTATTTTCAAAATATGATGTCAGCAATGGGCAAACTTTTTGTAGAGGCAATTAAGATTGGTGAGATGGTAGAAAATGGCCTGAAAATAGGAAGAATTCTGAGCCAGTCTGCCATAAGGGCAACCTCCCAGGCCATCCAAGGCAGGGGAAGAGGGGTCGCAAGAAACAAAAAGAAAGAAGAAGTGTCAATGGAAGTCTCCGGAATAAGAAGACATCATGCTCACAGACCTGTATTCTAAGAAAGAACCTCGCAATATTACTATCCCCACCAAGACATGTAGTATGTTCCTCAACCTTATGTAGTCATGAATGCCCAGCCATTTGCTCGACCACAACAATAGGGCAACAGAAACCAAGCCACGAGAAATTAGCCTCCCCAAAATTACTATAATCTCCGCCTTCCACAAAATAATTACCGTCCCAAGGAACCACCCAGGAGACAAAACTTTACTCCAATAGGGGAACCTTATGCCAGCTTATTCCCAGAATTGATCCATATGGGTCTCCTGCAGCCCGTGCCCCCAAACAAACAGAACCCTGAGTCACCTTCCTATCACAGGTTCGTACGATGAGCTTATCATTCCGGGGCAGAAGTACATGACACCGAAAACTGCTGGACTCTGAAACGAGCAATAGAGGATTTAATATAACAAAAGAAGATAGTGCTGAGAGACGAAGATATCCCAAACGTAACCAATAACCCGTTGCTGGCTCACAACAATGGGCCAGTCATCGGAATGAGGACAAAGAATTTGACCTTGCCCTAAAAGCCATGATAGCCATTGCTGATACAGATAAAAAACCGGAAGTTACCCCCAAGAAGGTTAAAGAAAAGGAAATGAGCGAAATCAAGCATCCACAAGCAGAGAAGAAGTCTAGAAATAAAACTGAGACGACCCCTATCATGGAAACAAACTTTACACCCCACGAGGGCGTCAAGAAAAACAGCCCACCAAGAAGGTTTGAGTTGAACAAAATGATGTATGTACCCAAGGGAGCTTATGTGGTACGGGGACCAATTAAACCACCAAGGCTGAATGAGCCCAGTGGTAACGGTCGCGCGTCTTAGAAGCCAATGACAAACCCTTGTGCTGTCCCGTGGAATTACCAAGCAACCATAGTCACATACAAGGGCAAAGAGATTATCGGGGAAACTCAAAGAAACCATCCCACAAAGAAATATTCAGATATGGAAGAAGTGAATGCTGCCACAAAAAGGCGATTTCCACCCAAAAAGCCCGTAAATGCTGAAGAAGCAGAAGTCTTCTTTCAAAAAATGAAAATGCCAGAATATGAGGTGGTGGACTAGCTCCGAAAGTCTCCCGAGCAGGTCTCTTTATTGTCACTACTGATGAAATCTCCAGAGCACCAGAAAGTGTTGGCCAAAACCTTGAATGAAGCTTATGTACCGGCTTGAAACTCCGTGAAGCAACTAGAGAAAATGGCAGAAAGATTCTTTGCCACTAATCAGGTTACATTCAGCAAGAATGATTTACCTCCAGAGGGAGCCGCCCACAACAAAGCCTTACACCTTACAGTCAAATGCGAAGGCTATTATGTTACAAGAGTAATGATAGACGGAGGTTCTAGGGTGGATATATGCCCACTGTCAACATTGCAAAGAATGAAGATTGGAATAGAGAGGATCCGTCCCAACAATGTGTGTATCCGAGCCTTTGATGGAATCAAGAGGGAAACCCTAGGGGAAATTGACTTAATATTGACCATTGGTCCGATTGATTTTGAAGTGACATTTCAAGTATTGGACATGGACACATCCTATAACTATCTCCTAGGAAGACAGTGGATTCACACGGCAGGAGCGGTGCCTTCTACTCTGCACCAAATGCTAAAGTTCGAACATGAGAACCAGGAAATTGTCGTCCACGGAAGAGATGAGCAGTCAATTTACCAGGATCCCTCTGTTCCCTACCTTGAGTCCAAAGAGGGAAGTGAGCATATAGTTTACCTAGCTTTTGAAATTGTGGTAGCCGATGAACACGAAGAAGGCAAACCACTCCCCCGGCCTTTCCTCTCTAATGCTTCAATCATGGTGGCAAGAGAGATGACATGCCAATGGTTTAAACCAGGCAAGGGCTTGGAAGTTCTCTACAAGGCATAACTGAGCTGGTCGCTTTCCCTACAGTACAAAAGTTTTTTGGGCTAGGTTTCCATCCAACGCCAGAAGACATCACCTGGGCCAACCGTAGGAAACATCGTGGATGGGCTTTACCACAAACTCTACCCCACTTGTACAAAACATTTGTAAAATCAAAGTATAGTGAGGAAGAAGAAGATGAGACCTTCACAGCAGAGGAAATTGAGGAAATATGTCGAGCCATGAGGAAATTACTGTATGAAGCCAACATGGTCCAGCTGGGAGAAGGCTCAAGCACTGCTGAAGTGCTCTATACGGGACTGGATGCCAAGTTGCAAAACTTGAGGACCACCCCTTTCCCAGTCAGGCGGGAGGCCAGGTAGTCCTGCCTTGCTACCTTTTCATGCATCACGAGTTATTTCAGGGTATAACTCGGGTGTTTTTCCTTAGCATTTTGTCCTTTAAATTCCATATATAAACCTTGTTATTTTACAATTTCAAAGAAATGAAATCAATATTTCATCATTTGCATTTCTCTATTTTTTTCTGATTTTTGTTTTTCTTCTATTTTATTTTTCCTTCTTTCAGTCCGAATAATGCAGCTTTCAATAAAACAACATGCTCGCAGACTTCATGCCACGACCCAAACATGCTGCCCATTTGTGAAATAATGAACCAAGAACCGGAATATGATGAAGAAAAGGCATTTAGGGAAATCAATCGAGAGTTGGAACATTTTGAAAATAAACCTAAGCTGAACTTAAAATGATATCAAACCGGTTAACTTGGGCGATCCCGGTGAAATCAAGGAAACTAAAATAAGCATTCATGTGAATAAAGAAATACATGATTCATTGGTTAAGATTCTTTTGGAATTCAAAGATGTATTTGCTTGGTCTTATGATGATATGCCTGGGTTGAGTGTTGACTTGGTTGTTCATAAGTTGCCCACATACCCCCAAATGCCCTCCGGTCAAACAAAAACAAAGAAAGTTCAAACCTGATGTCTGCGACAAGATCAAAGAAGAGATCATAAAATAGCTAGAGGCAGGGGTAACCCGAGTGGTTCGATACACCACATGGTTGGCCAATGTGGTCCCGGTACCAAAGAAAGATGGAAAAACTTGAGTGTGTGTAGATTACAGAGAATTAAACAAGGTGAGTCCCAAAGACAACTTCCCTCTACCTAACATCCACATCCTTATTGACAACTGTGCCAAACAGAGTTAAGGCACTATCTGCAAGCCACTAGAAAGAACCTGCAAGCCCATACCACCTACCTCATAACCAGAAGTTTACCAGTTACTTCTGGTAAACTATGAGCAAGAAGTTTACCAGTTACTAGAAAGAACCTGTTGCGCCTTGACATGGGTGGCCCAAAAGTTAAGGCACTATCTGCAAGCCCATACCACCTACCTCATAACCAAGCAAGATCCACTGAGGTATATATTCCAAAAACCGATGCCCACAGGGCGATTGGCAAAATGGCAAATCCTGCTTACCAAGTTCGTCATAGTTTATGTCACTCGTACTGCAATGAAGGCTGAAGCATTGTCAGATCATCTGGCCAAAAATCCCGTTGATGATGAATATCAGCCTTTGAATACCTATTTCCCTGACGAAGAAGAGAATTCGGTGGAAGTAACACCTGAAGACATCCCCGCTTGGAAAATGTTCTTCGACGGAGCAGTAATGCAAAAGGCATAGGGATCGGGGCAATTTTAATCTTACCCACGGGTCAGCATTATCTGGCTACAGCCAGGCTCCGATTTGTCTACACCAATAATACAGCTAAATACGAGGCTTGCATCATGGGCATGAACATGGCCATTGACAAAGATGTTGAGGAATTATTAATCATGGGGGATTCAGATTTGATCATCTGACAGGCTAAAGGGGAGTAGGAAACAAGAGACGTTAAACTCATCCCCTATATACAGCATGTGGAGGACCTCAGCAAATGGTTCAAGTCGGTACAATTTTGGTACATTCCTCGCTGTCACAATAAGCTAGCAGAAGCACTTGCAACCCTGGCTTCCATGTTGCCTTACCTCGGGAACGCTTACGTTGATCCTTTGGAAATCCAAATCATGGAAAGGCACGGGTATTGTAATGTGACCGAAGATGAATCCACCGCACAACCCTGGTATTATGACATAAAGAGATTCCTGAAAACACAGGAGTATTCCGAGCAATCCACCGGGGAGCAAAAGAAAACCATCCGACGGTACGCAAGAAATTGCTTCTTGAGTGGTGATATTTTATACAAAAGGACTCCAGATCTTAATTTGATGAGATGTGTTGACACCGAGGAAGCTGGAAGAATTATGCATGACGTACACTCATGAGTGTGTGGACCTCATATGAACGGGTACGTACTGGCAAAGAAAATAATTCGAGCCGGGTATTATTGGACGACCATGGAGAAAGATCGCTTCAGATTCGTTCGGAAATGTCATCAATGTCAGGTGCACGGTGATTTGATTCATGCACCGCCAATTGAATTGCATCATATGTCAGCACCCTGGCCATTCGCTGCCTGGGGCATGGATGTCATTGGGCCAATCGAGCCAAAAGCCTCAAATGGATAAGTGTTTTTGGGTAAGTGTTTTGAGGGGGTGACGCACGCCATTATGCGTGAGCAGGAGGTTGAGTATATGCCTATGCGTGATGGACTGAGAAACGAGGTTTCGGTGATCGATAGTAATGTTGTAGTGGACCATATGGAGTGTGTGGGTATGTCTTGTGGTGAGGACGGGGCTGGGCGTGATGAGCTGGTGCTCGAGGCCCGAACCAAGTACCCGACTCCACTATCGCTACTTCCTCCTTCTTCTTTTTGCCGAAAGCTCCCCCAGCTCAACCCTAGATGGCTCTAGTAGTTGCCTTAATTGTAGAGTAGCTCATGATTATATTGGATTTGAGGCCTTCCTCAACCATACTTCCCATCTTGACCACTTTGTTGAAAGAATTCCTCACCGTTGATACCAAATTCCTAAAGTAGGTAGGTTGCAGAGCTTGTAGAAAATAGTCAACCATCTCACTCTCCTTCATGGGAGGATCAACTCTGGCTTCTTGTTCCCTCCACCGGAAACCATACTCCCTGATACTCTCATTGTGTTTCTTCTCCAGCTTTGTCAGAGATAGACGATCAGGGACAATCTCGAGATTAAAGTGGAATGAAAATGCTTGCGCTAAGTCATCCCAGGTAGACCACCGATTGGGATCCTGACGAGTATACCACTCCAATGCCGATCCACTCAAACTCTAGCTAAAGTACGCCATTAGCAATTCATCTTTTCCCCCTGCTCCCCTCATTTTGCTGCAAAACCCTCTCAAATGCGTGACTGGATTGACGTGACCATCATAGTAGTCAAATTTAGGAATTTTTAAACCTGGAGGCAACTATACGTCCGGGAATAAGCAAAGATCCTTGAACACCATGCTCACCTGGCCGCCTAATCCCTGCATGTCTATAAAGGATTGTTCCAGACTCTGGAACTTTCTAAGCATCTCTTCCTGCTCGAAATTTTTTATCGTCGTTTCAGCTCCCATTGGGATTTCTGGACGAGGAGCATAGGAGTATGGCTCCTGGGCTTTGTAGGCAGGTTCTGGGGGACAGTATTGAGGGTCATAAGCTTGATGTAGTGGTTCACTAGACGACCTATGCAGTGTAGGAGGCGGAGGTGCCACAGAGATAGGAGCGATTGGCGGGGGAGGGTGATGAGTGACTTTGGGTAGTGGGGCTGGTGGCTGAGAGTATATAGGAAAACTTAGAGGTGGATTAGTGATGGACTGGTCAGGTGCTTGGGCCAGTGGCGAGATCAAGGTTGGGTTGGCAGGATAGGTCGGGGGCGGCTGTCCTCTTGCCCATGCCTGGTATATCTCGGCTATTTGGTGTTTAAGCTTATACATTTCCTTCTTCATAGCATTAACGTCCAATTCCTCTGCCTCCTTCAAGGGGGTCAATAATGCTGGCATCGGCTTCTTGGTTGGCCATGACATGTTTGCTTTTCGATCACGTGTTGTAGGAGTGAGCTACCAGAATGCTGCGAGTACTAGTCACCTGTCTAATTTGGAACTAAAATCACAACACCAAAGACTCGTTAGTAGTTAGGTTCTTGACACATAAGTGGCCACATATTAGGTATGTATGAACAGAAATGCCAATTGGTCCCTACATGCATTGGTTGCTTGCATCATCCCGGCTATTATTTGCAAAACTTTCTTTTGTTTTAGCCTTATTATCTCCCTTTTCCATATTTATTCAATTTCCAATTTATTCCATTTTGGTCGAATCCTATGTAGATTTCCTATATCATGTCCCTGCATGAATCAAACCGAGCGTAGTTCTTGCAAATAAAAAGCAGAGCATAACATATTTTGGGAAAATTTCTATAACAACATACTTTAATTACAAAGACTCAAAAGGTGATAGATTAAACAAATGCTGATAAACGAACTACAGACTCGAACGACAACCAACTATGCATAAATAAAATACAGACTCGGTTAAACTCATAGACTTTAAAAACTATGCAATGTTTAGGAGTACATTAATGCCTCAAGTGCTCTTGGGACTCGCGGGGCATCGTTCGGCCTTGCCGCTGACTTACGGGCAAAACACCCTTGGAGTTGATGGAGGTCTTCCACCACTTGTCGAACAAAAGTCATGGTGGTGGCAAAGAATATGGATTTTGTCATATCCTCTCAATGGCTGCACCTTGTGGTGATATAGTCTACGATTGCCCATACGTTTTCCCTAATAACACCCTTTTCTTGCCACAAATACCCAATTTCCTCAGCCCTCGCCTCTAAAGTTCGCTCGGCTACCTAGTTCAGTTCCTGGAATTGCCTCAAATCCATATTCAACCTTGCTATCATTGCATAACAATGTTCTCTTTCGGCCTTGAGGTCCCCGACTTGCTTGGCTACTTTGTTCTCAACCATGGTGACCCTCCGTCTTAACTCATCGTCATGCCTTTCCTTTAATTTCTCAATGATGAGACCTCGTTCCTCCTCACTTTTAGCTAATTGTTTCCGAACCCTAGACAACTCAACTTTGGCTTTACTCAAGTCAAACCCATATTCGGTTACCTTTCACCTCAAATTGTCTATGAGTTTTTCATCCTTCCCGCTCCTGGTAGGATTTTCTGCGATTGCTTTCATCTTCAGGATTTGGGCTCGCAGCACCTCATTTTCTTTGGTTAATCTTTTCTTCTCTCCCTCATCCGTTGCGGCTTGCAAACCTTTTTCAAATTTTTGTTCTTGGACTTTCTTTTCTAATCTTCCTATGGTAGCTCTGTACTCATTTTCCTTGGCTAGCCAATCCTATTGTTCCTGTGATGTTTCAACAAATTCTTGGAGATGTGGTCTTTTAGCTGGCCTCCCGGGCTCTGTCTCTTTCCTATACCGGGCAGTGTATCCTGGTGCAACCTCGCCTTTAGATATGTCGTGTACTCGGGTATCTGTTGTCAAGTATTGACATTTGCTCCAGATTTGGCGCACGATGGCTTCAGTGAGTTGACCATTGGGGCTAATCTCAATCGCATAGTGACTAATGTCCTCGTCCCGGAGAATCATTTGGCATCTAACCAATTTCCTTAACAATCTGTGTGGCGTATAGGGTTGATACTTCGGACACCCTTCAGAAGGAAATGAGGCCGGATGGCCGGCATATACACAATCTCGTCTACAGGGAGCCACCCGAACGTCCATTCTATTTGACTTTAAGTGACAACCCGAAGACGCGATACCCATTCTGTGACACCCTCAGGTAACCTAAACCCATCAACCCTGTTGTATAATTCTTCTATGCAGCTTTTTGTTGGTGACCCATAATTCATGAACCGATGCTGGTGGCATAAATGTTTAATCATCCATATTTGTCACAATAGGTTACATCCCTTAAAGAAGTCTCCTTCTGCTTTACATGTGGTGAGAGCACGGAAGATCTCGGATAAGATCATAGGAGCCAGGGTGCTCTTGGCCTGAGTTGTTAAAGTGCTGACGACCCCTGCTATCCGTATGACAATATTTCCGTCCTTCCGCGGAAACACTAGAAGACCCAAGAAAAATACCATGAATGCAAAACATCGATGCTCCTCCCATTTGAGTCGGTTCCCTTTGCTAAAAATATAATTGTCTGGGTCATTGAATCCCCCTATATGCCAGTACCTCTGATATATAAACTGCAGGGCACAGAAGCCGGCTGATAGGTCTGGATTTTGAACCTTCCTACTGATTTTCAAGGAGTCCATGAACTTTTTGCACGGCAAGGGCTCTTGGTGAAATTAGGTATTTGTGTCTTAAAGGAATTGTAGGGATCCCAATATATATCCAATTATTTCTTCCAACGTCGGTGTGAGCTCAAAATCCGAGAAATAGAAGACATTGTGAGCCGAGTCCCAAAATGTGATCAATGCCTTTATGATATCCCCCCTCGGTTTAATTTTCAGTAGCCCGGTAAGTCCTCCCAAATGCGTGTTGCCCTGTTTTGCCTTGCTTCCCCTATGTCATTCCACCACAGGTGCATCTCCAAGGGAATTTTGTTCATGAACGTTATCGTGTTCATTCTGCACATTTATAAGGTGAATTAGCATCTCAAAATTTGACTAATTGACTCCATAAAATATTCAAATTGCCATCTTCCTTTTATGAAATTTATTTTCTAAAACCAGGGCCTGGCTTTGCAATTATGGCATTTCAGCACTTCCGAAGGAAGGTTTTAAGACTGTGCTCACTCGCCTGCCAAAATAAGACTCAGAGGTGGCCATTTGCACAGAATCATCCTTCTCGCGTCCCTTGGTTATAACGTTTGGCTATTTCTGGAAGTAACGACATAACCGGATTTATTTCGAAAAAGTGAATAAAATCGGAAATTTGTTTTTCTTGTTTTGGTTATTTTTTGCAAAAGAGAGGTTGGACCCGATGGGGGTTGCCTATGTATCTCGCTCCCAACGAGAATTAAACCGGCGTAGTTCGGCAAAATAATTTATCAAAACTTTAGACAGCCTCATTTTGTCTTTGTTTTCTTTTTGGTTTTCTTTTTCTTTTCTTTTTTTCAAAAATTCGGGAGCATTTCGGCGCTATTTGAGCATTGGTTTTTACAAGACAGATGACTAATCTAAAACGTCCTAATACTGCTATTTTCCTCAGTTTTCTTTCCTTATTTGCAAGCCGATCAACAGGCAAATCCCAAGCAGTTAAATGCACACATAATCATGCGACAGGATGGACTTTTCATTTTGGGTTACCTATCCTAGACGGATCCAACCCCTGTGTTGAGTCTAAGTCAAATTCATGATGCAAATAAGCGTTTCTACAACGGATCTGGCATAAGGACAAGTTATTCTAAGTTAAAACCTTGGAATAGGGTCTGGACTGTGTACCCGAGCGGACAATTCAAGTCGAGGAGGGGGCTACTTACCGGGAACCAAACGGCCACCCAGCTTAGTAACTTGTCCGGATCTTTCTTATTTCAGGGCATGACACTAACAGAATAGGGAGTCTTAACCAGTAAGCACATCCCCGGAGGTGAAGAGAGAAGGGTTTTGTAACAGTTTTATATGTACAATTCAAACAATATCAAAAGCGGTAAAAGCATCATTTTGCACATTAAATCAACATGTAAATTCAGATAATAAACAAAGCCAAATACAAAAATTATTCCATGCTCGAATTCTTGAACCTTGTAGCAGAGATTCGGGGTTCGTTCCCTAGCAGAGTCGCCAGAGCTGTCACACATCCTTTTAGCTACTTGCAACCCGGCGAAGGCGTAAATAAGAGAGTTTTTCCAATTAAAGGACAATCGAAATGGGATTCAATAATTTAAGAGAGTTTCAGAGTCGCCACTTGGGAGATTTATGGTGTCCCAAGTCACCGTTTAGAATCCTGAATCACGGAAAGAATGACTCTGTTTAACAGTCCGCGAACCAGAAATCCAGGTAAGAAATTCTATTAACCCGGGAGAAGGTGTTAGGCATTCCCGGGTTCCGTGGTTCTAGCATGGTTGCTCAACTGTTATATGTGGTTTAAATTAGCTGATTTTATACCATTATGAACCTATGTTCATTTTTTAATCTTTTTAACCACTTTTATTATTATTTTTAAAGAGAATTAAAACGTCATTGAAATACGTCTCGAACCACGTCACATAAATGCACCCGTGGTTTTAGCAAATTCGAATTTTGTTAGGATTTTAATTTGGGTCACATAAATATGCACCCGAATTTAGGAAAATACGCGTTTGCAACTTTGCGAAGGCCATGGAAACTTGCTAGTTGGCACGCCTCGATTTCTGAAGATCGAAAAAAATTTACTACACAAGGGCCATGTGATCAATTAATTCGGCTCAACACACCTAATTTTGAATTATAGGAATTAACTTAATTAAATCAATCTTGAAAATCAATAAACAACAGTGAAATGAGCAAATGGACTGCGTGAGAAGCCAAGCTGATCTAAAGGTCCAATTCGCATGTGCACCACCCAATTTTCCTAGAACCCAAGTACTATCCAGGCCTGGCAAGCACATCCAAATAACATTGGGCCAAAATTATAGGACCCAG
Source organism: Nicotiana benthamiana (assembly GCA_034376525.1). NCBI lineage: Eukaryota > Viridiplantae > Streptophyta > Magnoliopsida > Solanales > Solanaceae > Nicotiana > Nicotiana benthamiana. The sequence continues at coordinate 16,952,869 of CM067341.1, read as the reverse complement.
ATCCGACGAGGGGAAGGGAAGTGTGGTAGCTGACCCTACGTGAATTTAGTTTAATGACCATGCTAATCTGTGATTCAACAAGTTTTATCCCTGAATATTAATACCTACATAAAGAACGATTCAAAGATGCTTATTCGTATGGAAACTAGAAATTTGACAAACAAATCAACACATGACTGCCATGCATACATGATTACCTAAACAACTATCTTGCAATTAACAATATATATCATAACATTTCTAACGTGCCAGACCTTATAGTCATTAACAACGACTATTCAATTACAAAATCTCAATGAGCAGGGTACCAATCCTAATGCTGAAAACCATATTGAAGAGATATGTTGGGACATATTGTTAAAGCCCCTGACATTCCCAAATTATAGGAGTCCATAATCGATACTAATGCTAAGTACTACTTGCAAATCACTACACAAGTTCGAAAGTAAGAATAAAACAAAACCAATTAGCATCTACATCTAGAGTTTAATTACAAAAAATGGAAATAATAAAGAGAACAAGGAAATCGACTTAATATACATCTTTTATTTCAGTAGATGTTCCTTTCTATTACATGCTCAACAATGACTTCTCAACCATAGTTTGGAAAGTAGAAATTTGATTAGCTGTATTTATGCTTAATCATCCATCCCCTTTTCAGTGATTTTAACCCTTTTTTATAGCCAAAAGCTAGGGCATCATTTTTTATTATGTTTTGCCCGTAAGTCCCTCTTTAATTTTCAGATATTACCTATTTGAACTCTCATTTCATGACTTGTTTCCCAAGTCGTTGCAGCAATATTGCTGATTTTGTATTAAAGACCCCTTCTAGAAGGGTCTAAATACTTCTACCATTTTCTACCCTTTGATGCTACCTATATTACCCTTGTTTGTCGCCAATATTACAATTAACAACCTGAAAGGTCCATATTGCCTTTGATTGTCTTAAAATTATCAGAAATGCCTGTACAAAACATGTGCTACCCTTTAATTATCTATTTGGATTCTAAATTAACTCCTAAGACTAATTTCCTAATCCTAACAGCTATGACCAGTCCAAATGATACTACTCAAGGACAAGCAGTCCAAATTCAGCAATCAACTAGAAATTTAAACCCACTAAGTTTACTCAAAGCTTAGCGATTAGTTCCTCAAAACATGCTAATCATTAATCGACCTTGTAATCTTAAAATGATCAAGAAATCATTAATACTAATGAATAATTACTAGAACAGTCCAGATCCTTTTCTACTTGCATTCATTTTCAAAGGTCAAGCATGGTATTGCTGGCATCAAACAAAGTCTATCACCCAATCCCATTAACACCCATTCAGCAATTAAATCAAAGATGACAGGTCTGAGATTTGTTAAGACCAAATAATTTAACATGGAATAAACTGATTGCTAACACGATCAGTAAAACAAAATAATAAAAGACGAAAGGGGGGAACAATGGACTCACTGACTCCATGATAAATCTAACATTATTCATGAATTAGGCAAAACTATTTACACAAAACACACTTTTATTTGATTTGGGAGATAGTTCTTGGGCACCTGGATGATCTTCAATGATGGGCAGAGATTTGATTTGAGACAAAGGCTCTGAACGTTGTCATTTGGATAGGGGTTGGTTGGACCGGGTTGAGGGGCGGGTGGACAGGGTATTTGGGCCTGGGTTTTCTATTAAACTAGCCCAAAGAGTATATATTTGAATTTTCAGGTTTCACCTTCTATTCTTTTTTTCAATTCCAAAATTATTTAAAACCTAAGAAAATTCCTAATTAATCAATAGAACCCTAATTAGACATACAATAATTATTATCACATAAAATATTAAAAGGAAAAACAAAATTACATAAAAGTAATCTTAAGTGCACATTAAACTATTTTTTGGATTTCCTTTCCCAATTACTAATAAATTTTCTTAAAAATACAAAATTACTCCTAAGTGCACATGCCTCATGTATTTTTGTATTTTTTATTTAAAAATGCACAGAAATGCAAACAATTAACAGAATAATTCCACGAAAAATCAAAATTACAAATAAACAAATGAAATTATTTTATTTTGAATTTATGGGAGTAATTCGCATAGGGCTAAAATCACATGCTCACAAATAGTATATTTAACTAAAACCTAACCCCGTGTCCAAATAAACAGGTGAACCATGAGTGGGGAAAGAGGTAAGTCTGAAAAGAGGCCCAGGTGAGAAGGGATATCGGATTTTCTTATTGTTGATCAGATACCACAATTATTGTGGGATTGGTGGAGAGAGTTTAAGGAATATGAGCGAAACCAGATAAATAAGTACTTGAGACATTTGGTTCACATGATGATGATAAAGCCTAAGGGATGTGATCGAAGCTTTGATTCTACTTTGGGATCCTGAAAATAATCTATTCCATTTTAGTGGCTGTGAGATGACTCCGACTTTGGAGGAAATCTCCCATTTCTAGGGGTGGGGTCGTAATCTTCGCTGCTAGAGACCTATAGTGCCAAAAAATGTGAATGCGGGAAAGTTTCTGAAGCTCTTGAATATAAACTATGGACATTATGAAGGTTTAGGAGGTAATTGGGTTAAGTTGGGATTTCGGTTTCATTTGTACGGCCTCGAATGCAATTTCGAAAGGAATGTGGGAAAATTGTAATCAAAGGAAGAAAAGAAAACACGGAAGATACACAGAAGGTCTGCATTTATGGTTTCTTTTTTGGGGTGTGTGGTTATTTCGAAAAGGGAAGGACGCATTGACATTCTGTTGGCAGGTGTAATTAAGGCGTTGAACTCAAAAGGGGATGATTATACTTAGGTCCCTATGATTCTTTCTTCCATTTTTCGTGCTTTAACTGGATGTAAATTGGGCGCACGAAACTTTGATGGCTGCAACATATTGCTAAAAATATGGTTTTTGGAGAATTTTTACCGTCATCCTACGATCTCTAATTTTAGTGAGCTCTGGCCAAATCACACTTTTGATCACCAAAAAAGAATTGACAAATGTGACTTACCTGAAGGGACTAACACCTGGAAAGAACTACTTCATACTTTGTCTGCCAAATAGATCATATGGAATTACGATTAGTTTTCCTCAAAAGAGGTCATTTGTGAATCTGCATACCATTCTTATATGGTACTTATAGGATTGGATGGTGTTCAGCCTTATGCTCCACTTCAGTTAATGCGACATCTTGCACGATGATAGGAGGTGCCACCAACACGAGATATAAGCAAGTTTTGTTATGATTTTGGTAAAGATCAACCTCATGACGAAGGGGAAATTATGAAAATTTGGTATGCAAGTAATGTTTCAGAGTTCAATAAAATGGTAGAGGACCGAGATCGTGGAGAGGTGATCCCTAAATATATTACTTGGTTCCATGATCCTTCGTCGTTTAGAGATAAGCCTGAGGGGTCGAACATGAGGATAAATGATCAAAGAACTATAAAAAAGTTGAAAGAAGAATAAGAGCATGCTCAGAGAGTTATAGCCAAACAACAATCCTAGCATCAAGCCGGAGTCGCTCATATTCGTTTAAACATTGAGAAAGATTATCAATCTGCTTTGCGGATCATGGATAAAGATCTAAAGCATGCTAAAAATGAGGCAGCCCACTTAGAATAAGAACTGGCAAACACAATTAGTTTAGTCAGAATAGTTGAGGCGAACAAAAATGCTGAAATACATAAGTTGCAAGAAGACTTGAGTATCATTGAAGAGGATGCGCACCACCAACAACTGGAGTTTGTTCAGCAGAAAGAGCAGTTTGAAACAGAAAGGGCCCACTGGATACGCTCAAAGAGTCAGCGTTATACACAATTAGAAGAAATAAAAAGGCAGAAGGGGGATTATCAGCACACAAATTTTGAGGAAGAGCAGCGTCAATGGATGATTGATAGAGGTGTGTTAAACTGTTGCATTAAAGAATATGAGGGACGTGAGGCTCAGATAGGGCACGCCCTCAGCACTACCCAGATGTGGTTGTAGAATTGTCACATGAGTATGGGGCAAGCTAGAGAGCAGGTACTTCAATTGGCAGAAAAAGCAGCATATGTTCATAATGATCATCGTCGTCTAAACAATGAGTAAGTAGGTCAACAAACACGTGTCCTCGTTCCACAGTTGCTGACGGTGTTTCAGAATTTATACAAGACTTTAGGGGGACAGTGGAGGCCAAGAGATGCACAGCATTGATGATATCAGTTTAAGCAAGAAGGCTAATGAAGAATAATTTTTTAGTGCAGTCCATTAGTTCTTAGTTGTATTTATTTGTCGCATTTTAATTGGGGAGACTAATTATCATTATCAAAGTTTGTTTAATTCCAGCCATGTTTAATTTTTAGAGTCAGTTCGTATATATTTTCTTTTCTCTCATTCTATATAAAAAAAATAAAAAATTAAAAAAATAAATTGAAAAATATTTTAGTTTGTTTTCTTTATTTAAAAAAGAAGAAATCATTAGAATTGTTATTATTTCTCCTGAAATACGTGATGGTCTGATTTATGCGGCATCATGATACGTAGGCAATCCCCATCAGATGCGACCACATCTATAATTAATATGAAAAAAATGAAATAATAAAATTAAAATAAAATAAAAGAACAGTAAGTTCAAAAGGAAATAAACCAACAAGCCGAGATGAAGCATGAAGCCTATCAAAATCATTTTAGAAATGAAAATGGCATTAGGTGCATGGCATACAATGTGTGATTAGTATCTGAAAAATGCCTAACTCTAACCCGTTTGTTGTTTGTTATTTTTAAATAGATAAGGATAAATATGTTAGAAACTACGCTTTACGCTAGAGGGGGGGTGAATAGCGTATTAATAGAATTTAGCGTTTTCTTGCGGAATTTAAACTTTGCAGGAAGTAAAATAAATGCAGAAAAATAAACTTACACAAAGATGTATACTGGTTGGCCACCAACGTGGTAAGTCCAGTCCCCGAGAGACTCTCTCGAGATTTTTCACTATCTTGTTAAGCTTAAGGGTGCTCAACAAACCGTTACACACTTGAGGACACAAGCCTCAAACAGTTGCTCGGAGATTGCAATCTCAAAGACTTCATCCAAGGAAACGCAAGTTCCTTGAAACAAGAGAATCGCAATTCTCTTACAAGTATATCAAATACTTGGACACTCACTTAACTAAAGTACTCCTTATTGAGTAGATATGAGTAAAAGAATATGTTCAAGATCACAACAACTTTAAGCAATAATATGGCTCTCAAAAGCTTTATGAAATGAGTAGAAAATGAAGAACAATTGAATGAAAGCTTATAGCAATGTAATGATCAGTTTGTGTATGTTGTTGTTTTTAAAACACTGAAATGAAGCTGTATTTATAGTTGAAAAAGTTGGTTCAACCGTTGTCTAATTGCCAATTAAGAGTTGCTGAAATTACTCAGTGATAATCGATTATTAAGACCAAACAATCGATTATCTGCCAGTCAGTTTAAAAATCAATCCCAGATTTAACGCTTCACAATCGATTATACATAATCTATAATCGATTACTGGCAATATTCAAAATCAGATAATCGATTACACTAAGTTCATAATCGATTACTTTAGCAACGTTCTAAAAATCATTTCCGGATTTTAAGCAAAACATCGATTATATAAAATCTATAATCGATTACTTTAGCAACGTTCTAAAAATCATTTCCGGATTTTAAGCAAAACATCGATTATATAAAATCAATAATCGATTACTTCAGCAACGTTCTAAAAATCATTTCCAGATTTTAAGCAGAACATCGATTATCCAGAATCAATAATCGATTACATTATGGTATTTGAAAATCATTTGACAACGGACAGCTTCAACAATCGATTGTCCTTTGCAACAATCGATTACTTGTTATTTTCTGAAAATCATAAAACTTACTGTCTCAGTGATAATCGATTATCTAAAGACATAATCGATTACTTAATTAAATTTAAAAACACTGGAAGACATCAACTCAGCACAATCGATCACCATTAGTTCATAATCGATTATTTTGAGTATTGAAAAACTTTACCTCAACAACAATCGATTGTCATTTGTTCACAATCGATTATCATGCAGATTTGGAAAAACCTGATGTTCACTGTCTTACTCACAATCGATTACCATTAATTCATAATCGATTGTCATGCAGTCTTGGCTCAGAAACAATCGATTATCATAAGTACATAATCGATTATTTTAGCCCAGATTTTTGAGGCATGTTTAGAAAACATTTTGTCTAATGTAAATATGCATGATTTAAAATCTTTTTGACACAGAATTAAATATGCATGATTTTGGAAAATAGTTTTATGAGAGAGGCCATACTATGAGTCAAGTTATAGGATCGAGATTACAATTTAGAACAACTCAATAACAATTAAAAGCTATATCTTGAACTTCAATCTTATTCGCAACCATTGTGCGCTTGTACTTGAATTCCGTCATATATCAATTTTTGCTTCGTTTGTCATTCATCAAAACCTACAAAAGAGTACACGTTTAGTATATTGCATTGAGAACGTGTTTCTAACAATTTCCCCCTTTTTGATAATGGCAAACATTAAGCGGGATATGCAATTTTGGCAAAAGATATTGACAATTCAAGACAAGTAACAATTATGCAATTTTGTTCTTGTTCCCCCTCAATTTTAGAGTTCCCCCTCAATTTTAGCTTATAAGCAATCAATGAATTAAGAGGTGGTGCATACCCGATATCCCGTTTTCTTCCCCCTTTTGCCATTAGCAAAAAAATAGTAAGGAAAGATGCAAAAAGATGAAATAAACAAGGTTTATTTATTGGAAAAAAAGAGGGTACATCAATGGGAACCAAAGAGAACAGCAAAAACCACACAAAACACAAAAAAAAAAATTTATTCATTTCCGTCGTTGTCCGCCTCGTTATCCGGCGCTGCTTCAAAAGGAACGAGAGCTGCATATGGATAATTGACATGATCAAAGTATCCATGGATCTCATGAGTGAGTTGAGCAAGCTGGTCGGATATGGTTTGGAGAGTAGGCTCTTGGGACGAACGAGCACGACGGGGTGGACGACTTGAAGAAGGAGCTGGGGCATGATCACCATCATGATGGAAAGAAGACTCCGAGATTTCCCAAATTTTGGTGCTCCTTTTGAGAGGACCATTTTCCGTGACAAATCCGGATGCTTCAAGGAAGTTCATAATGAGGAGGGCATAAGGAAGAGGCATGTCATCACCGATGGCATCGAGCATATGAATTTTGATGAGCCGACACCAATTTATTTTGGCTCCGGTGACAATGGCATGCAGAAGTTTGGTATCCTCCTGGGAAATGGTGGTGTGATTGTGCCGTCTAGGCTTGAGGACTCGGGTGATGAAGTAAAGAATCAACCGGTAGTTTGGATCCATTCCCGTTATGGTAGGACGACGGGTAGAGATAGATGGATCATAGGAGGTTATACCGGCTTGGTGGAGAAGGATGGTTTCATCAAAGAGAGCCCCGGCCTTATCAATATACCGGTAAAGGTCTTCACCTTCATTTGGAAGGCGGGCAATGGTGTGGAGATTCTCTTCAGAGAGAAGAATTTGAACCCCATTAATGGAGGTGACAAGTTCGCCATCTTCATCTTTATGGAGGTTTGAGTAAAAATCTTGAACGAGAGTTGTGTTTATGTGAGGATGAGTGAGAAGCAAGAAGTCATATAGTTGACACTCCTTTAACATATTTGCGGCAGGGGTGAAAGGCTCAAGGAGTTTACTATTTGAGAACCGAGGAGGAAGAATGGTGCGTTTCTCAAATTTTGATAGGAACCTTGTGAGTTCATTTTCAGTTTCAAAGAACAAGACGGAACCGTCTTGGTATGGAAAATTTAAAGGAGGAAGGGCGGTTGAGGCTGATGCGCCATGTTTGGATCGGGAACGTTTTGAAGATCGTCCAGACATGTTAGGAGAAAGACTGCTGGAATTTGGCAAAGAAAATAGAAGAGATTTAGCTTTTGAATACTAGAGATAGTGCTTGAGTGGGTGAATGTGAGCTCTTATGATGCCTATTTATAGAGGAAAGGATTATCAAGCATTGAATGGAGACATTTGCTGAGATTTTGGTTTAGGAGCAGTCAGAAAACGGTAAGAATTAAAATTACTGACCGTTAGATAATCGATTATTGAACTGAAATAATCGATTGTATTTACTGTTTGATTGAGATTTAGAATCTGACAAATCGATTCTTGAGTCAAACGGTAAAAAATTTGAATGAAATAATCGATTGTTAAATTTTGGTAATCGATTATGGGGCATTTAAGACCTGACAGGAATCGATTGAGGAGCCAAACGGTAACAAAAAATTAATATGAAGTAATCGATTGTCAATTCTTGGTAATCGATTATTTAGGGAACTAATTTGATACAGTGAACTTGGAGAATATCAGAATTTGTCAAATAATCGATTGTATGAAAAAATAATCGATTGTTGTAGAAAGCATTGCTGAATGACTGAGGCGGAAATCGATTATGCAATTTAGGAAGTAAAAAATTAAACACAGATGCATAATAGTAATAATCAGTCATAAACAATCGATTATTGATACTGATAATCGATGTACTGCACAGAAAATAATCGATTAGTGGCTTGAAATAGTCGATTATTTTGTGCTAAAACTTCATAATTCCCCCTACCTTTGGGGTGGTACCTGCAAAATAGATTTAAACGTCTCCGACGCTCAAGTTAGTGTTCTTAAGAGAGTTTCGGGTACTTACCTTTTCTCCAACATCGCCAATTACCTGTTCGAGAGGATGATCCTTGATCGTTCTCCACTCGTTAGGCGTATTTATTCCTTTTTCTAATTGTGGCACTTCTTCCGTTGGTTGTTCCCCAATTTCATTTTTGTTTTCCTTTGAAGGTTCTTCTTGGATTTTATCTTTCAAGGTATCCAAGATACCTGCAAGATCAAAACCGGATTCCTTTCTCGCCAAGCGAGTATTATCTTCGGAAAACACAACATGAGGGGATTCCTCCACAATTTGGGTTCTTTTTTTAAAGATCCTATATGCTTTGCTACGTGAGGAATAACCAATGAAAATACCTTCATCCGATTTAGCATCAAACTTACCCAATTGGTCCTTCCCATTATTATGAACAAAACATTTACAACCAAAAACACGTAAATGAGAAATGTTGGGTTTTCTACCCTTATAAAGTTCATATGGGGTTTTCATGAGTATCGGCCGAATTGCTACTCTATTTAAAACATAGCAAGCGGTACTCACGGTGTCCGCCCAAAAATATTTGGGAATCTTAGCTTCGTCGAGCATGGTTCTTGCCATCTCTTCGAGACACCTATTTTTCCTTTCCACCACCCCATTTTGTTGTGGTGTCCGTGGAGCGGAAAAGGTGTGTTTGATTCCGAGTTCGTCACAAAAATCCGCAAAGAGATTGTGATCAAACTCTCCCCCATGATCACTTCTAATCGAAGTGACGGTCGATTCCTTTTCGTTTTGAACACGCTTAAGGAAATACTTGAAATTTTGAAAAGCATCACTTTTATTTGCAAGAAATAGAGTCCAAGTAAATCTAGAAAAGTCATCAACAATTACAAAAAAAAAAATTTATTTTTACCAAGACTTTCAATACGAGAGGGACCAAATAAATCCATGTGAAGTAATTGCAAAGGTCTAGACGTTGAAACAATATTCTTGGATTTAAAAGATGCTTTGGTTTGCTTCCCTTTTTGACAAGAATCGCAAATAGAGTCATTTTCAAACTTTAAACTGGGAAGACCAACTACTAAGTTTTGAGAAAGAAGCTTGTTCAAAAGATGCATGTTCATGTGTGCTACTCTACGATGCCATAGCCAAGAGTTATCCTCTTTGCTTACTAAACAATCAACATATTCGGATGAGGAGTTTGCAAGATCAACCATATAGATATTATCAATTCTAAAACCACGAAGTATGATCTTGAAATCACTACGTCTAAATACAAGGCATTCATCCGAATTAAATAGAGCAAAATTTCCCTTGTCACATAATTGGCTTATCCTCAACAGATTATGCTTCAAACCTTTCACAAGTAGTATATGTTTAATAGAGGAGTTTTCGTCCTTACCGACCGAACCAATGCCGATGATTTTTCCTTTATTGTTATCACCAAATGTGACACTTCCTCCTTCTTTGTGCTCTAGTTGAAGGAATTTGGATTCATCTCCCGTCATGTGTTTGGAGAATCCACTATCAAGGTACCATAGTACACTTGATCCCTTCACGCACACCTACAAAACAAATTAATGTTCTTTAGGTACCCATGCCATCTTGGGTCCTTGAGGGTTAGGCATGTTATAATGATGCAATTGATTTATATGTCTATGACGAGTAAAGCAAGCGGGAGCAATATGACCAATACGTCTACAATAATGACAAGTCACGTTGGAATTATGCATTTTTCTAGGTACATAGTAACTAGATAAATGAAGGTTGCTTACTCTACTTTGAACACCATTGTTTCTCCTATTATGAGCTCTAGGAGGTTCACAAGTTTGTCTAAAATATGCATCATTTCTAGAATATCTATTTCTAGGTGGAGGGTCATTTCTTGGTCTTCTAACTTGTTCAAGGTTTGGCCTAAAATATGCATCATTTCTAGGTCTTCTAGCATTTTCACTATTTGGTCTAACATTCAAGTTATTTCTAGGATTTCTACTTCTAGGATAAGCATTTTGGTTATTAGTCCTAGGTTGAGCTCTAGGTTGTTGTGGTTTAGCACCAACCTTTTCTTCATTCTTGAATCCTATTCCATGTTTAGTTGATTTTAGATTAACAAGCACATCATTCAAGTTTTTATGCGAAGAATTAAACTTATCTAATGTGCCTTTAAGTCTAGCTACTTCATTCTTAAGAAGCACACAAGAAGAACAGTTTCTAGTAGAACCTTCAGGTTTATCAGCACTTCTTTTTCCATAAAACTTGTTTTCCTCTTTTAGCTTCTCATTTTCGAAAACCAGTTTTTCTAATTCTTTTTCTTTTAATGAAAGCTGTGTTTGAAAATCTTTTTCTTTTAGAGAAGCGCTTTCTTTAACACTTTTGACAGTTTTTGAAGCTTTGATAAATTCAGCATATAGTTCATCAAAAGCATTTCTCATTTCATCAAGAGTAAAGAAATTTTGAGAAGAGATTTGACTTACCTCGTCTTTGCCGTCTTCTTGAGCCATGAGACATAAATTTGCTGCTTCATCGTCTTCTTCTTCGCTTGCTTCATCTCCGGAATCTCCTCCCCAAGAGATGTATGCACGTTGCTTTTTGAAGGGTTTCTTCTCCTTTTTGATGTTAGGGCAATTTGATTTTATGTGCCCGGTTTCTCCGCATTCATAGCATTTTAGTTGATCACCTTGCTTTTTGTTCTTGCGTTCATACTCTTTGCGCATGAATTTTTGAAACCTTTTGATAACGAGTCCAAACTCGTTGTCACCTTCCTCATCAATTTGTGGTTGGCTAGCCTTTAGAGCAATCCTTTGCCTTCTTTGATCATCAACAAATGGGTTAAGTATAGTTGATTCATAGGTTTTGAGATTACCTCTTAATGCGTCAATTGTGACATTTGTGATGCCAATGGATTCTTGGATTGCATCGGCCTTTGATCGCCATGCCGGAGTGAGACTTCTGAGGATCTTCCGGACAAGTTCTCTATCCGTAAACGTCTTTTTGAGGGCGTGTAGATCATTCACGATCATTGAGAATCGCTCAAACATTTCGTCTACTTTTTCTCCTTCCTTCATGTGGAATAGTTCATAAGAGTGAGTTAAGAAATCAATTTTAGCTTCTCGTACCTGGTCGGTTCCTTCGTATGTCACTTCAAGCTTATCCCACATTTCTTTTGCTGTTTTGCAACATGATATCTTCCTATAGTCGTTAGCATTAACAGCACAATATAATAAATTTATAACTTTGGCATTATTTTGAACCTTACGAATATCCTCCGCGGTATATTCCTCTTCGGTCTTTGGAACCCATTCGTCTTCCACCTTCTTGGTTGGGATTTGGTTTCCATTGGTGAATACTTTCCACAAATGAAAGCTATTTGATTGCACAAAGATTTGCATCCTCTCCTTCCAGTATGAGTAGTTTGTGCCGTTGAATAGAGGAGGTCGTGTAGAGCATTGTCCTTCTTCAATTCCTGCAAAAGAGTCAAGAGTAGAAGCCATGGATGGTCCTCTCAAACGGTTAAGTTTTCAGAGAGTTGGGCTCTGATACCAATTGTTAGAAACTACGCTTTACGCTAGAGGGGGGGTGAATAGCGTATTAATAGAATTTAGCGTTTTCTTGCGGAATTTAAACTTTGCAGGAAGTAAAATAAATGCAGAAAAATAAACTTACACAAAGATGTATACTGGTTGGCCACCAACGTGGGTAGTCCAGTCCCCGAGAGACTCTCTCGAGATTTTTCACTATCTTGTTAAGCTTAAGGGTGCTCAACAAACCGTTACACACTTGAGGACACAAGCCTCAAACAGTTGCTCGGAGATCGCAATCTCAAAGACTTCACCCAAGGAAACGCAAGTTCCTTGAAACAAGAGAATCGCAATTCTCTTACAAGTATATCAAATACTTGGACACTCACTTAACTAAAGTACTCCTTATTGAGTAGATATGAGTAAAAGAATATGTTCAAGATCACAACAACTTTAAGCAATAATATGGCTCTCAAAAGCTTTATGAAATGAGTAGAAAATGAAGAACAATTGAATGAAAGCTTATAGCAATGTAATGATCAGTTTGTGTATGTTGTTGTTTTTAAAACACTGAAATGAAGCTGTATTTATAGTTGAAAAAGTTGGTTCAACCGTTGTCTAATTGCCAATTAAGAGTTGCTGAAATTACTCAGTGATAATCGATTATTAAGATCAAACAATCGATTATCTGCCAGTCAGTTTAAAAATCAATCCCAGATTTAACGCTTCACAATCGATTATACATAATCTATAATCGATTACTGGCAATATTCAAAATCAGATAATCGATTACACTAAGTTCATAATCGATTACTTTAGCAACGTTCTAAAAATCATTTCCGGATTTTAAGCAAAACATCGATTATATAAAATCTATAATCGATTACTTTAGCAACGTTCTAAAAATCATTTCCGGATTTTAAGCAAAACATCGATTATATAAAATCAATAATCGATTACTTCAGCAACGTTCTAAAAATCATTTCCAGATTTTAAGCAGAACATCGATTATCCAGAATCAATAATCGATTACCTTATGGTATTTGAAAATCATTTGACAACGGACAGCTTCAACAATCAATTGTCCTTTGCAACAATCGATTACTTGTTATTTTCTGAAAATTATAAAACTTACTGTCTCAGTGATAATCGATTATCTAAAGACATAATCGATTACTTAATTAAATTTAAAAACACTGGAAGACATCAACTCAGCACAATCGATCACCATTAGTTCATAATCGATTATTTTGAGTATTGAAAAACTTTACCTCAACAACAATCGATTGTCATTTGTTCACAATCGATTATCATGCAGATTTGGAAAAACCTGATGTTCACTGTCTTACTCACAATCGGTTACCATTAATTCATAATCGATTGTCATGCAGTCTTGGCTCAGAAACAATCGATTATCATAAGTACATAATCGATTATTTTAGCCCAGATTTTTGAGGCATGTTTAGAAAACATTTTGTCTAATGTAAATATGCATGATTTAAAATCTTTTTGACACAGAATTAAATATGCATGATTTTGGAAAATAGTTTTATGAGAGAGGCCATACTATGAGTCAAGTTATAGGATCGAGATTACAATTTAGAACAACTCAATAACAATTAAAAGCTATATCTTGAACTTCAATCTTATTCGCAACCATTGTGCGCTTGTACTTGAATTCCGTCATATATCAATTTTTGCTTCGTTTGTCATTCATCAAAACCTACAAAAGAGTACACGTTTAGTATATTGCATTGAGAACGTGTTTCTAACAAAATAGAGGTGGTTGGTTTGTGGCTTAAACCGGCAACTCGCCCTTACAACACGAGGTCAAAAGGAAAAAGTCGAATGGGAAACAATAGTGAGAATGAGTCAAATAATGATGATGTCTATGGACAATTGGTCGAACAAGGTTCGGGACTGGTTGAAGAAGTAAGAGTTTTGAAACAACAATTGGCAGATATGTATCGAGCATGGGTGAATGGACAGGCACCGCCCTCACTACCCCTAGGGCCTTCGGATAATCTTCATAATGTGTCAGTTGCAAATCAAGTGCCTATCTCCATAATAAGTAACCTATTGTACCAACCTGGATTCAGCCCGAGCATTAACCTCCCCACTATCCCCAGTACCTCCATTCCACGTCCTCCTAATTCATAAATGACCTACATACTGTACCCATTGTCCCCACTTTCATCGTTCCTCAACCAGCTCTCGCTCTAAAGCTCAACAATGATCCATAATTGAATGCTCATGATACCCAACATTACTCTCCAGAGCTGATTTTCAAGGTTCTAGATTCATACAAGCATACTCCTCAGAACATGTTCCCTGTCGAGGTCGAAAAGCCCAACAAGAATATGGAACAAGAGGAAATGACCAGAAAAGTGAAGAGTTTGGAACAAACCATGAGAAACATACAAGGAATGGGAGGCCACAAGAGTGTTTCGTTCAATGATTTATGCGTATTTCCCCATGTTCATTTGCCACATGGATTCAAGACCCCTAAGATTGACAAGTATGATGGTCACGGTGATCCTGTGGCCCACTTGAAGAGATATTGTAACCAATTGAGGGGAGCAGGGGGCAAATAGGAATTACTCATGGCTTATTTTGGGGAAAGTTTGACAAGAATTTCTTCAGAGTGGTTCATAGATCAAGACATATCTCACTGGCACAGTTGGAATGACATGGCTCAAGATTTTGTCCAACAATTTCAGTACAATATTGGTATAGTGCCAGATCGCTCCTCTCTTGTCAACATAAAGAAGAAATCTGCAGAAAGCTTCAGAGAACGCAATCAAATGGAGAGAGAGCAGGCTATTAGGGTCAACCCACCAATGAAAGAGGCAGAAATGATTGACTACTTTCTACAAGCTCAAGATCCTGATTACCTCCATTATATGTTGGCCGCCATTGGTAAGCCTTTTGCCGAGGCAATTAAGATTGGGGAATAGTTGAGAATGGCATGAAATTGGGCAAAATGGTGAGTCAGGCAGCCCTTAAGCCGACCACGCAATCAATTCAAAGCGGGTCATGCAGTTTCGGAGATCGAAAAAAGAAGGAGGAAGGTTCCATGATAGCGTCTGGATTCGAGGGATTTCAATGAGGAATAGTTCCTTCATACGTGCAATTCCAACAAGGACAATCCAATTCTCCTCAATATTGTTATCCACCTTAGGGTCCCCGATACTCATTTCCCTCGCGACAATACACAGTGTATAATCTCAGGCTTATGCTAAGCCTCCCAATCACCAACAATTGCAAGCATTGATTCCACAAGGCTCCCCTCAACTCCGCCAAAATTTTAAGGCACCATATAATCCTCATCCCAGACAGGAATATGTAAGAGAACAGGATCCAAAGAAAGAGTTCACTCCAATTGGAGAATCGTATACATGCCTTTTTCGAAAGTTGATGCAGCTGAAATTAATTGAACCTATCATGCCATGTTATGTGAATCCTAATTCAAAAGGTTTTGACTCCAATGCAAGATGTGAGTATCATTCTAACACCCAAGGTCATAGTACCAAAATTTTTTTGGACATTAAAGAAAGCCATCGAATATATGATTGAAGCAAAGGCAATTGTGGTGACAAACAATGAAGATACTCCTAATATCACAAATAATTCGCTCCCAGCTCATGGTAATACACATTTTATTGGGATGATTTGTGATGATCGTGATTATAAGCAATCTGGCAAGACAGAGATGATTGTTGGAACCATAGGGCCAGATCCAAAAGTGATTATAAGCCCATGTAAATCGGCATCGCTAGCTGTGAAAGGTGCAAGTTCTAGTTCAAACTTGGCAGGTTCTGAAAAACGGTTCTCTATGTCCCTGGAAGCACAAAAAAGATTGAGGTTCAATTGGGTGGGCCAAAACTTTATATCACTAGGGGCATTCAAAAGATTGTTCCGAATAATGCTTTGAGAAATATAACAAAGCCAGTTGTGATCCGACCTGTTGCACAACTTCCAGTGTCAAACCCAAAAGCTATTCCCTAGAACTATAACAAGACTGTCATAAAATACAAAAAAAAAAGAGATAGTGGAAGAAACAGATGAAATGGGAGGCTTGACCCTCTCCGGAAGGTGCTACTCGCTAGAGGAGTTGAGAAAAGGTAAGCAATCCAAGGAAAATCACTTTCAAGAGGAGTTGACTACTTTCTCCAAGCTCAGGATCCTGATTACCTCCATTATATGTTGGTCGTCATTGGTAAGCCTTTTTCTGAGGCGATTAAGATTGGGGAAATAGTTGAGAATGGCATAAAGTTGGGCAAAATGGTGAGTTAGGCAGTCCTTAAGGCAACCATGCAAGCAATTCAAAGCGGGTCAGGCAGTTTCGAAAATCGGAAAAGGAAGGAGGAAGGATCCATGATGGAGTCTGGATTTGGGGGAGTTCAAAGAGGAATGGTTCCTTCATACGTGCAATTCCAACAAGGACAATCCAATTCTCCTCAACATTATTATCCGCTTTAGGGTCCCCGATACTCATTTCCCTTGCAACAATACACAACGTATAATGCTCAGGCTTATGCTAGGCCTCGCAATCACCAGAAATGGCGAGCATCGATTCCACAAGGCTCCCCTCAACACCGGTAAAATTTTTAGGCACCATATAATCCTCGTCCTAGACAGGAATATGTGAGAAAACAGGAGCCAAAGAAAGGGTTCACCCCAATTGGAGAATCGTATACAAGCCTATTTCGAAAGTTGATGCAGCTGAAATTAATTGAACCTATCGTACCACGTTATGTGAATCCAAATTCAAAAGGTTTTGACTCCAATGCGATATGTGAGTATTATTTTAACACCCTAGGTCATAGTAGCAAAAATTGTTGGACATTAAAGAAAGCCATTGAAAATTTGATTAAAGCAAAGGCAATTATGGTGACAAACAATGAAGATACTCCTAATATCACAAACAATCCGCTCCCAGCTCATGATAATACACATTTTATTGGGATTATTTGTGATGATCGTGATTATAAGCAATCTGGAAAAACAGAGATGATTGTTGGAACCATAGGGCCAGAGCCAAAAGTGATAGTAAGCCTGCCGCAATTTGCATCACTGATTGTGAAAGGTGCGAGTTCTAGTTCAAACTTGGAAGGTTCTAAAAACGATTCTCTATGTCCCTGGAAGCACAAAAAGATCGAGGTTCAATTGGGTGGGCCAAAACTTTATATCCCTGGGGGCATTCAAAAGATTGTTCCAAATAATGCTTTGAGAAATATAACAGAGCCAGTTGTGATCTGACCTATTGTAAAACTTCCATTGTCAAACCCAAATGCTATTCCCTGGAACTACAACAAGACTGTCATGACATACAAAGGAAAAGAGATAGTGGAAGAAACAGATGAAATGGGAGGCTTGACCCGCTCTAGAAAGTTTTACTTGTCAGAGGAGTTGAGAAAAGCTAAGCAAGCCAAGGAAAATCATTTTCCAGTTAAATAAATCATTTCAAAAAAAGAAGCGGAGGAATTCCTTAAGAAGGTGAAAATGCAAGACTACTCAATGATGGATCAACTAAGAAAAACCCCTGCTCATGTATCTTTGTTATCTCTGCTTTTTCACTCGAAAGAACATCACCGTGTGTTGATCAAAACTTTGAACGAGGCATATCTATCCAAAAAGACAACGGTGAATCAGCTAGAAAAAATGGCAAAAAGATTCTTTGAGGTGAACAAAATTTCTTTCATCGATGATGATTTGCCTGAGGAAGGGGCTGGGCACAATAAAACTTGGCATCTTATGGTCAAATGTGAAGGGCATTACATAAAACGGGTCATGATATACGGAGGCTCAAGTGTAGATGTATGCCCTCTTTCTATTCTACAACAACTGAACATTAACATTAACAGAATTCGAACTAGTAGTGTATGCATAAGGGCTTTTGATGGTTCAAAAAGAGACACTATTAGGGAAATTGAACTCACCATGACAATCGGCCGGTTGATTTTAACATTGTCTTTCTGGTGTTGGATATGAAAACCTCCTATAATTTTCTTCTGGGAAGGTTGTGCATCCATATGGCCAAAGATATACCATCCACCCTACATCAAATGGTCAAATTCGAATATGACAGGTAAGAAATTGTTGTTCATAAGGAGGACGACTAGTCCGTCTATAATGACCCGTCCATTCAATGTATCAAGGACAATGAAGGATGTGAATCCCTCATATATCAAATATTTGAGGTGATTTTCACACCTCATTTTTACACGGCTACCCCCGAAGGATAAACGTATCAGGAAATTTTTCCAATTAAAGTGACATTATTCGAAAGGGGATTATTTATTTATTTATTTATTTAGAGTCGTCACTTAAAATAGGCTTGGCTTTTGGTGTCCCAAGTCATCGGTTTGTTTTGAATCCCAAATCAAGCAAAATTTTCGACTGCCCAAATGGAGTCTGCGAACCAGAAATTCTAAGTAAAGAATTGTGTTGACCCGAAGGAAGGTGTTAGGCACCCTCGCATCATGTGGTTCTAGCACGGTCGCATAAACTATTATAATTGGATAAAAATCTGATTTTTAATATATGTACATCCTATAGCGCAATTTTAAAATATTTACCACTTTTAATTGGATTTTTAGGAATGTAAACGTCTTTTAAAACATGTCTTTGAATCGTGTCACATCAAATGCACCTGGATCCGAAACACATTTTTATTCGACGTTTTAGGATTTGGATTTAGGTCACATGAAATGTACACCCGTGTTTAGAAAGGTAAAATTATTAAAAGACGAGCCTAATGCGACTAACGTATTATTATCTTTGCGGGAAGCCATGAAGTTCGCTAAACGGCATGTCCTGAATTTCCAATTATTTTAATAGAGCATTTGAAGAGGGTCACGCAATATATAGGTTTCAATTAGCGCGGCGCACCTCATATTATTTAAAAGGCCAATCTAAAACAAACTAGGATCTTCTATTGGATTTGTTTCTAAGAGCTTAACTAATTAATATTGTAAACTTGGGCCTTAAGTTCAAGTCTGGGTTAAAACAAAAGGGGGAAAACTCATAATTTGAATCCGCTACCTAACTTGAAAGTCCAAATTTAAACAATTATTTTTAAAACTTTAACTAAATAGTTTGACCAGCGGGATAAGGCCTTCAGTAATTTGGGCTTCGAAATCAGCCCCAAAACGCATTCAATTTCCGAGATTGGGCTTCAATATCAGCCCAGTAGTGCATATATTAATCCTGGGACTAGCAAAATCCAAAACTGCCTACTAGGCAATCAGACCCGGAGATGAGTCTAATTTCATAGCCCAAATGTCATAGGCCCAATTGAAATTGATACCAATGTACCCCAAGAGTTTAACAACTCCTGATTTACCAAACTCATTCGCATTTTAACATTAAACCTAGGTAATTTTAATTTACATGTCAATTTAAACTCAGATAAGGAATTAATACATAATTGAAATCTTGATAGTTATTCAGATTTGATTCACGGACTTGTAACATTATAGACTCGAGACAGAAATTTAATACCAGAAGTTGCAACTTGTGTTTGCATCAATTTAATGAACATAACAAGGCTTATATCATTATGCCAGAAACCTGAATTCAAACCACAACTTATTCTAACAATTTAAATTGAAATTACCTACAGTTAGCATCCTAATAACAATGTTCATATGCATCTGAAAATAAACGTCCATATAGTCCAATTCAACAAGTTACAATGCTAACAAACTGGTTCCTAACATAATAATTTCATGTCTCAATTTTAAATCAGCTACTAGATAAAGAGGAGGATTAATAGGACTATAGTAAACTAATTAAACAGGGCTGATTATGAGAAGCCATGGACAGTCTTCATTTCACTCTTAAATAGAATTATACAGCAGAGCAGGAAAAGTACCTGAATTAATACAAAATGATGAGAAAACAAACACTCAGCAGTTGAAATCCAACAGCAAATCACTTTTAACAACCCAGGACAAATGTCAAATAAACTAGGACATGATTTAAGGTAAGTAACACCAGTAAACAAACCAAAATAGCCTCGTTTGAACCCTAAATACACTCGAAATTGAATCCAATAAACTTCTGAAGGTTTAGCACATCAATCACATGTCTTTCAAGTCATTTTAATCTTATTTAGCTAGAAATTCAAATTGATAGCTGAGAACTGGAACTAATCTGAGGAAAATACTCTAATGAAACAGTATTTTTGAGATTTTTCTGAAGATTTAGGATCGAAAAGGTCTTTCTTACTCTAAATTTTGGCCTTGGCTTTTTTTTGAATTTAAAATTCAAATTTTCCAGAGATTTTCAGGGGCTAAACTTGTGGGACGTTTTCCAAGGTCTAAAAAACCAAACCCTAAAAGAAGGCAATGGTGTGCCTTTTTTATAGGGTAGACTTAGGGCAACCCGTTTAGTTTTGTTTTACTCTTAGTCCTTCTCTATTTTTCAGATTTTGTTAGTTATTCCTTTAGATCCTGAATTGCTGGCCAAGTTATTGCATTATAGTTTTAAAAATCTGATTGCAACCCCACCTAGAATGTTCTAGGGGTTTACAAATCAGTTTCATGTAAGATTCCTCTTATCCGAAACCTATACTACCCTTTTATTCAATTGAAATTATCACTTTTACCATGCTAACTTTCGAAACTATTTATCCTTAGTTTAACACTAACCAAAGTTAGATTAATCAGCTATATCCACGCCAATCTAGGAGAAATCCTAGAAATTGAACCAATTTAAACCAAATTTAACCCTAAGTAACACTAATATTCTAAAGCCAAACTTGGCATTAAACTAACAGCCAAAGGAATTCGAAATAGGGACAGGTGATACAAGAGAACAATAATACCCAAAAATTGACATTCAATCAAGTCTATTTTCCCCTAACCCTAAACGAACCTCTATCAATTCAAATCATTAAGCTAACAGGCAATTGTCAGTAGAACATGTATTTAACAAGTAAAACTAATGAACACCAATGGTTCATAAACTTATCCTAGCAACAACAAGCACAAAAGAGAGATCACAATATTGAAGACTAACTAAACTTAAACCAAAAAAAAACATGGACTAAGGCCTGAACAGAAAAAGAAAGAAGAAATCATGAATGAATTAACAAAACTAAAGAAACCTACGTTCAGACTAAAATAACTTACAAATAGATAACAAAAATTAAAATTAAAAGAACAGACTAGAAGACTTTTAGCTTAATATTCTTGAGACTCGGGAATCTTCATGCATTACTAAAAGGGTTTCGAAAACCCTAACTTTGACTTGGAGAGACTCTGAGGGCATCTGAGGGCAAATAACCTTGGCTTTGAGGTAAAGAGGGTGAAGATGACTCAGGGTATCGTTTTGGTTTGATTCAGAAGTTGGATGACTTCTGGTCGGAATTTCAAACTTAGATTTGAGCCTATTGGTCATCATTCGAGGGAAAAGGTTAATGGATATGACATGGGGATGGTGAGGTGAGCCCATGGTGTTCCCCGCGAACTTAAATGGATATTCGAGAAGATCTGCTGGGGTTTGAAGGCTGGGATTTGTAGCATTAGAAAGAGGAGGAGAAGGGGATTCAAGGGTGTAAATCTGGGACTGATTAGAGCTTTGCCGCCGGCAGCAACGATTTCCAGCCGGCAGCGATGAGGCGGAGGGTCGGTGGAGAATCAGAGGTACAAGGAAGACGGGTATTTGGTGTCTAGGGCTTCTAACGTATTTGGACATTTTTATTTAAAACTGAGATCGAATCATGGGCCGTTGGATGATGAGGAATGAACGGTTGAGATGCGTTTGGGTCGAAACGACGTCGTCTCGATGGGAGGGGTCTAGACCGAGTTTTGGGGATGCAATTGGGTTGGTTTTGAAGTGGATTTGGGGTTTGGGCTGGGATATTTAAACACAAGGTGGTCCAATTCGAGTCTCCTAATAAGAAGAGTAAGTTTTTTAATTTCTTTCTTTTCTTTTTCTTTTATTTGTTTTATTCTTTTTTTCTCTTTTTATTTAATTAATTCTTCAAATACAAAAAATTAAAAAATAGACCAGACCAGATTTAAATTCTACAATAAAATTAATTAATTTCTAAAAATAGCTTAAATCCTAGTTTTAAAAAGAAAACTAAGCAAATGTAAACATGACTATTATTTTTTGTTATTATTATTTGTTTTTGTTATTTTTGTAATGTCAAATACTAATAAACCTAAGAAAAAATGTAAAATTGGGTCCTAAATTCAAATGTACTTTTTTTATATTTTAATAAATTATATCAATTTAAAATGCACAAAAATGCAAACAAACACAAAATCATGCAATTCCTAAAAATGTAAATAATAGAAGAAAAACCCTAATTTTAACGAATTCTGTAGGAATATTTCAAGCGAGGCAAAAATCACGTGCTCGCAGTGATTGAGGTAGACCAAGTGGAAGAAGGAAAACCAATTGTGCATCCCCATCTTTCAGCCATATCTATGATGGTAGCTTCACTGATGTTGAAGAACGGCTATGAACCATGAAAAGGATTAGGATCATTTTTGCAAGGAATTGTGAACCCCATTGCTCCTTTTTTCGAAGAAAGATACCTTTGTCTTGGGTTTTAAACCAACATCAGCTGACATAAATAGAGCCAAGGCCCGTAAAAAGAATGGTTAGATGTTGTCAAAACCAATTCCTTACATTGCCTACTCTTTTGTCAAGCCACATTTTGAAGATATCCAAAATCTTTCTACTCAAGATGACATTGATGAAGTTTACAAGGGTCTCAAGGAGATTTTCTACGGAATCAACATGGTTCAAGTTGGTAAGGCTCCTAGCCATGCAAGTGTTCAGCTGATTGGCCCAGATACCTCGCTCAACAACTAGGAAGCAACTCCTCTTCCCATCAGGAAGGAGTCTTGGTAGTCTGTTTTGTTGCTTTTTCTGTATTTGGATTATTTTCAGGGTTGTAATCCATATACTTTAGTTTAATTGCTTTGATGTTAACCCTTCTATCCTTTCAAATTCAATGAAATGAAGTTCTAGTTTCATAGTAGAATTCTGTCTTTTCCTTTCCCTAACATTTGTTAATTTCTCATCATTTTCAGTTTCATTAATGCTGGCTTTAAAAACATGACATGCATGTAGAATTCATGCCCAGATCTTAAAATGTTGGCTAATCTTGAAATAATGAATCAATAAGTTGAGTATGATGAAGATGATGCCTTTAAGGTAATAAAAATAGAATTGGATCAATTTGAGAATAAGCTTAAGCCTAAATTAAATGAAACTGAGGCAATTAACCTGGGAATTCCAAAAGAAATCAGAAAAACAAAAATAAGCATTCATATTGAACAAAGGACAAGAGATGCCATAATTCAAGTTTTGTTCGAGTATAGAGATGTATTTGCTTGGTTGTATGATGGCATGCCGGGCTTTAGTGCTGATTTAGTGGTCCATAAGCTTCCCACATATCCTAATTTTCCACCAATTCAACAAAAACAAAGGAAGTTTAAGATATATATGAGTGATAAGATTAAGGAAGAAGTCACGAAGCAACTAAGTGAAATTGTGATCAAGGTCGCCCCATATACTGCATGGTTAGAAAATGTTGTGCTAGTGCCAAAGAAGGATGGGAAAATCAGAGTTTGTGTTGACTATAGGGATTTTAAGCAAAGCAAGTCCAAAAGACAACTTTCCCTTACCCAACATTCATATCCTTGTTGACAATTGTGCTAAACATGAGATCCAATCTTTTGTGGATTCTTATGTCGGGTATCACCAAATTCTAATGGATAGAGAAGATTCAGAAAAGACCGCCTTCACCACTCCATGGGGAACCTATTATTATAAGGTCATGCCATTTGGATTGACGAATGCAGGAGAAACTTACATGAGGGCCATGACTACCATATTCCATGAAATGATGCACAAATAGATTGAGGTGTATGTTAATAATGTGATCATTTAGTCTAGAACACGAGTTGATCATCTGCAAGACTTGAAAAAGTTCTTTGAAAGGCTACGAAGGTACAATCTCATACTCAATCCAGCCAAATATGCATTTGGAGTTCCTTCTGGGAAGCTTTTGGGTTTTATAGTTAGTCGAAGAGGCATTGAGTTAAATTCTTCCAAGATAAAGATCATTCAAGAATTGCCTCCACCGAAGAATAAAAAAGAAGTCATGAGTTTGCTCGAGAGGTTGAACTACATCAGCAGGTTCGTTGCACAGCTTACAACCACATGCGAGCCTATTTTCAAGTTGTTGAAAAAGAACGCCTCTATCAAGTGGAAGGATGATTGCCAAGAAGCTTTTGATAGATCAAGGACTATTTGTCAAATCCTCCTGTTTTGGTCCCACCAGAACCTGGTAACCTCGGTTTTTATATCTGTCAGTAACAGATAGTTTTTTTGGTTGTGTTCAGGTCAACATGATGCCACAGGAAAAAAGGAACAAGCAATATATTATTTGAGCAAAAAGTTTACCACTTATGAGGCCAAATACACTCTTTTAGAAAAGACATGTTGTGCCTTAACTTGGGTCGCTCAGAAGCTTAGGCATTATCTATTGGCCTATACAACTTACCTCATATCCCGAATGGATACCCTGAAGTACATTTTTTAGAAGTTGATGCAAACTGGTAGATTGGCAAAGTGGCAAATCTCGCTCACAAAGTTTGATATTGTTTATGTCACTCACACTGCCATGAAGGCACAAGCTTTGGCTAATCATCTGGAAAAATACCCGGTGGATGATGAGTATGAATCTTTGAACACACACTTCCCAGATGAAGAGGTTGATTTAGTTGAAGAAGAAGTCCAAGATGACAGTCAAGTTTGGAAACTATACTTTGATGAGGCTGTCAACAATAAAGGCGTAGGGATTGGGGAAATTCTCATATCACCTACTAGGAAACATTACCCTGCCACAGCACGACTTCGTTTCTTCTGTACAAACAACACGGCAGAATATGAAGCTTGAACATGGCAATAAACTTAAATATGCATGAACTGTTGGTGATGGGAGATTCAGATTTGCTTATTCGGCAGGCTCAAGGTGATTGGGAGACTAAGAGACATAAAGCTCATTCCATATAAACAATATGTGGAAGATCTTAGCAAGAGATTCAAGTCCATCGAGTTTAGATACATTCCCAGGTTTCACAATGAATTAGCTGATGCCTTGGACACACTGGCCTCAATGAATTAGCTGATGCCTTGGATCAACATGGTTATTGCAATACAATTGAAGCAAAACTAGACAGAGAACCATGGTACCGTGATATTAAAGAGTTTCTGAAAATAAGAGAATATTTGGAACATGCTAATAGGGATCAAAAGAGAATTATTAGGCGACTCTCTAATGGTTTCTTTTAAGTGGGGAAATGATATACAAAAGAACCCCGAATTTAAATTTATTGAGATGTGTGGATGCCAGAGAAGCTGAAATGATTATGAACGAGGTGCATTCGAGAGTTTGTGGTCTGCACATGAACGGATATGTTCTAGCAAAGAAGATCCTTTTGGCAGGATACTATTGGCTTACTATGGAGCGAGATTGCTTTCGTTTTGCTCGCAAGTGCCACCAGTGTCAGATTCACAGTGATTTGATTCACTCGCTTCCTTCAAAGTTGTATCCTATGTCAGCTCCTTGGCCTTTTGTTTCTTAGGGAATGGACATCATTGGCCCAATCGAGCCAAAAGCTTCAAATGGACACAGATTCATCTTGGTTGCAATTGATTACTTTACCAAATGGGTGGAGGCTATTACATTGAAAGCAGTTACCAAAAGGGTAGTAGTATACTTCGTTCACTCCAACATCATCTGTCGTTTCGGTATTCCAAAAACAATTGTTACAGATAATGCTGCTAATTTAAATAGTCATCTGATGAAGGAGGTATGTGAACAGTATAAAATTGAGCATTGCCATTCTACTCCTTACCGACCCAAATCTAATGGAGTTGTTGAAGCTGCAAATAAGAACATCAAGAAGATTCTTAGGAAGATGGTCCAAGGGTCTAGACAATGGCACTAGAAATTGCCTTTTGCTCTTTTGGGATACCGGACAACTATCTGTACATCAATTGATGCAATGCCCTACTTGTTAGTTTATAGCACTGAAGCGGTCATACCTGCTGAAGTTAAGATTCCCTCTCTTTGAATAATTATTGAAGATGGAATTGAAGACACTGAATGGGCGAAGTTACGACTGGAACAGTTGAGTTTGATTGATGAAAAGCGTTTGGCGGCAGTTTGTTTTGGTCAGTTATACCAACAAAAAATAACACACGCTTACAATAAGAAAGTGCACCAAAGAAAATTTGAGGTAGGACAACTTTTTTTGAAATGCATCTTTCCACACCAGGAAGAAGCAAAAAGAAAGTTCCCCCAAATTAGCAAGGTCCTTACCTCGTCAAGAAAGTATTGTCGAAAGGAGCTCTACACTTGGCAGACATAGAAGGAAAGGTCACAGACATATCCGTCAATGCAAATGCAGTCAAGAGATATTATGTCTCACATGCTTCTATTGGGGCATTTGGTTTATACTTAGCATTCTCAGGTTGGGATGACGAAAGGCTATCATTCTCGCTACCCAAACACTAGTCAACCCTAGTTAGACCCTTGAAGCCTTGTTTATATTTCTTTGTGTTTACCCTTTTTTGGAACCAATGTACTTTAAAAAATCATCATAAAAATAAGTTCATGTTTTCCAATACTACATTTGACTTGATTCCAAAAGGATACATAAGTAGCCCCTCTCTGAGGTTCAGTCATACCAAACAAAAGTCCACATTTCCTCAATATTCACAGAAACTGAGGCATGTTTTTATTTTATTTTTCGATGGTTGTTCCATCAAATGTTTCCAAAAATTGTAATGTAGTTGAGTAGTTTTTTTACCTTTCCCTTTTAAGACCTTCTGATCAGCTTTTGAGAACGCTAAGTCAGTACACTGCGGGTGGAGCTCAACCATTGCAAAGAGAGAAAAACAAATGAGAGAGTCTTATCGGTGAAAACCATCAAGGGAACTATAAGGCGATGGCGAGTTGAGAAAAACAAATGAGAGAGTCTTATTGGTAAAAACTCTCACGTGCACTATACGGCAACGGTGAGTTTAGAAAAAAGCAATGAGAGAGGTCAATTGGTAAAAACCCACATAGGGCATCATTGACGATTTTAGGTCTTCTTATATCCCGGCACAAGCATGGTTAAAGAACTCAGTTTCAAAGAGAAGTTTACAATAGATTTTGAGAACAAGATGGTGTAGACGGATCAGGCATCCAGTCCAAAATGCATGTCATGTTCATTGAAATCAGCATATTCCTCCTGATAAGTCATTTCGTATTATTCCCATAAAAGGGACGCTTCTCGATTAAGTTGTAATGCCAATTAGTTCACCTACTTTTTTTCTTCTTTCATACTATTATTTTTGAGTCTATTTCAGTTTAATTTTTTCAAAGCAAAGCAAAGAAAAAGTCCACAAAATTGGTTACAGTTTTCCCGTTATATGAAGCAAAAAATTATGAGCATAAACAGTATGGGAAAAGCCATAAAGTCGACTTTGATATTCCTTGTCAAGAAAAAGTCTTGAAGGAATTAGCAATGTTTCAAGGGCAACAAAAGTTACCCATCAAAAGTTATATTGGGGAACAAAGTTGTTTGCGCCACAGACATAAATGGTGATAGGCGCAAAATAGTCAGGTATTGATGTTGAAAAAAAAATATCTTCAAAAAATAAAGTCAAAATCTCCCAGCAATTTGTACGATCATCGATAGGTTTGGTTTGTTTTATTCCTTACAAGTGCAATGGACGCAAGGTCAAGTCACCCAAGAAGTCAAGGCCACAAACTGACCACCATTTTAAAACTAACGAATCTTTCTTTGTTTAGAACAGGAACAGATTCGGTTAGTAGAACAATTTGTGGAGAGACGAACACCACCAAGTGAAGTTCTCAAATCCATGATTTCCTTCCAATATGCACGTAAGCATGTTATTTTAGTTTCATTATGCGGGATCAACACCCTATCTTCAACACAGGGTACTACATCCCCTAGTTGTATTATTTTCTACATAGGTTACAACATCTCCTAGTAGCATTTCAGAGTGCCACGAGCCTCATTTTATTTCCAACACAGGGTACTACATCCCCTGGCTGCATTATTATCTACATAGGGTACGACATCCCCTAGTATCGTTTCAGAGTGCCACGAGCCTCATTTTATTGCCAACACAGGGTACTACATTCCTTGGCTGCATTATTTTCTACATAGGGTACGACATCCCCTGGTAGCATTTCGGAGTTCCACGAGCCTCATTTTATTTCAAACACAGGATACTACATCCCCTGGTTGCCTTACTTCTTGTTGCAAACATGGGGTATGACATCTTCTAGTTGCATTTTAGAGTACCGCGAGCCTCATCTTATTGTCGACACATGGTACTACATCCCTTAGTTGCATTACTTTCTAACGACATAGGGTACGACATCCCCTAGTAGATGATACGGGCCTCATCTTATCGTCAACACAGGGTACTGCACCCCCTTGTTGCCTCCTTCCTATTAACACAGGGTATAACATTCCCTATTATTAAAAAAAAATCAATTCTTTATTCTGCAATAGCAATGATAGTGTAATGTGTTTTCAATAACTCACAAAAATTTCATAGTGCAAACTTGGGCAGAAAAGTTCTGTTCGTTTTGTTTGTTTGTGTTGGCTTGTAGGTTTTTCTGCAAAGCACGGATTTGATGGGCAAAATAATAAGATTTCAGTTCTTTCCATAGAAAGTGGAAGGTTTGATCTCAATACCAGCCGCAACCTGCTTTGGCGTAATGCATGCGGAGACATATGGTCAAGATCTTTCTTCCCATCATCGAATCAAGAAACAAGCATGAAAGAATATTTCATAATCTGTTACATCGAGAGCATCAAGTTTCAATCCAAAGTCATTGGGAGAAGCAAATCAAGAATCAAAACAAGACTCCAAATGGTATTTAGATAGGAATTTTGTAACTCCTAGATTTCAAGAGTATGTAATTTTCTTTGCATTTTGATGTAATAGTAGGAATCGCGGATCGGAACCCCAACGGAACTTCAGTGGACTTTCTATCTAAGTATACTCCATCACTCTTCTTTCTACTTGAACTACACGTGACCTGATTCCCTTGTAACCCAAGATATGTAGGCTGCCTAAAACCAAGGCTCGGTCGCACCTTTTTCTTTTATCTTGTTTTCCTTTTCAAATGATAGGAACGTCAAAAATCAGTCACCTTGTTCATTTTTCTTTACCTGAAAACTCTTCATGTTTCCAAGCAAAGAGGGGCATGCTGTGAAAACCTAATTTTTTACTATACCCAAATTTTATATTATTTTAATGTAAATATTTCTTTTTAGGTCTAATGTTGATATTTTAAACTTTTTCATTTTCTTAATAGGTATATTATTAAAAAACTACAAAAAATATTCACATACCTACAAATTTTATTTTTATTTGTAAAGAGAAAAAGAAAATTAAGATATATATATATATTTTTATTTTCTATTTTATTATAATTTTAATAAGTAAGCTATGATATTTTATTTACTATAATTTATACTATAGTGTAAATATCGGATTCACTTATTTATATAGTGTTTTTTTAAAATAGAAGAGTAAGTTGGTTAATATATATACATTGTATTTATGTATGTATTTTACTTTAATTTTATTTAGTAAAAGGGGTTAGTAAAAAATAAATAAATAAGAAACACAAACATAAGCAAACTAACAAAAATCTAGAAAAACTAACTAAGCAAATTAACGAAAAGCCAAACAAATAAAATAAATAAATAAATAATATAACAAAAAAAGGATAAATCTTGAAAGATTAAAAAAAAAGTATTATAACTACTCACCATGATGTTCTCAATTCCATTCTTCCACTCCTATTCCTACTCTAATTCTTACACATGATCACATACCACTCACATTCCCTTTATAAAAGGGATATATATTACAAAGAAAAAAACAGAGAGGGAAAAAGAAAAAAAAAGCAAACTAGAAAAAGAACGTAAGAAAAAAAAGAAAGGAATCAAGGAGAAAAAGGGAAAAAGTACTCAGCAATCTAACCGACGGAAAAAATATTCAGCAATATAACAAAGGGGAAAATATTATATGCAGAGAATCATTAGCTTTAGGAGATTTTGAAAAGGAGGAAGAATTTTATTTGGAAAAAGGAGAGTTCAGTTTAGTTTGAAGATCTGCTTCGCGATTACAATTGTAGCTCATTTATTGTAGTTGCTGGAAATTATATTTTTGATATTGGAAAGCTTCTAAAGGTTCTTTGCATATCTTTTATAGTTTCTGTATTTTATTCTTCAAATATATAAGTGTTCTTATTAATTTTTTTTTTAATTTCCTTTGTCATCTATGTGATACATTGAGATTTTGTGAGTTCTATTATATCATTATCAGATAATATATTGTATTGTCTATTAGTATATTATTATTTTTTGAAAATTTTATTGATATGAATCTATTTTGGGTTTATTTAAGCTTAAAGGAAAAATAATTTTGGTTAATTATCCTAAATTAATTTTTTGGGTGTCGGATCATTTGTTAAGTCTTTAAATATATTTGTCGTCAATAATTTTTACTTCGAATTAGTGATTTATTTATTGTTTTTTCATCACTTTTGGTCGTGAGTTTAATTAGTTGAATATGGTCATAATTTGATTATTAAAAAGGAAAAGATTAAACTGTTTTGAGGTTTAATTGAAAAGAGAATATATTTTAATTTAATACTTTACTCAATAATAGTAGTTTGGATTGCATACTTTACAGGGATATGAGTTTTAAAATTCTTTTTCATGAATCTTCAATGCTAGAACAGTGGTTTGGTTGCCTTAAGTTGAATTAGGCATATCATATTTGGTTTGGTATAAATGAAAAAATTGTGTTAATTTATGAAGATCTATTTTAACATTAACCGTTTTAATACAAATATATTTTTGGTTACATCTTTAATTAATTATTCTGTATGTATTTGTCTACTAGATATTTCTTATTTTTGAACCTTTGTGTTTTTATATATAATTAATTTTGATAAATGTCCAAGATGAAATAGTAAGAACCAGTTGAGTTGTAAGCAATTCAAAGTAACTTGTTAATAATTCTTGCAACTTAATTCATATACTTCTTCGCTGATGTTAATATCCATAAATCATGGTCCCAAAATAATTCTAAAATTTAGGAAAGAAACTAATCATGAAAAGGTTTTATATGAAATTTAAATATTAGTTCATGTGTTCATACTTGAACTTTGGATTGATGTAATTAAATAATAAAAGAGATCATGTGCACATTCCGCGTCTCATGCCTTTAGATTTAAAATAATTATGTTATAACCATGTATACATTCCGTATCTTTGTTTAACATTTAATTTCAAAGAATATATTGTGTGTGTACTATATCGTGGTATTTAAAATTAATAAAATATAATATTTAACTGAGCGGTAATAAACAAGCCATAACCAACAAAATACAAGAATAGTCAAGAATTGATTTAAGTCTTACATCAGTCAATAAAAGAGACCGTGCTAGAACCACGGGACTAGAGGAGTGCCTTACACCTTTCCCTCGGTCAACAGAATTCCTTACTCAGTCTTCTGTTTTCGTAGACCATAAATAAGAGTTGAATCTTCCTTTAGAAAGGGATTCGAATAAAAGGTGACTTGGAACACCAAAACTCAATTCAAAGTGGCAACTCTAAATAATAAATAATCCATTTTCCTTGATAGGAAAGTCTGGAGGTCTAGTATCAGGGTTGTAGGATATTGTATGTGTACTATATCGTGGTATTTAAAATTAATAAAATATAATATTTAACTGAGCGGTAATAAACAAGCCATAACCAACAAAATACAAGAATAGTCAAGAATTGATTTAAGTCTTACATCAGTCAATAAAAGAGACCGTGCTAGAACCACGGGACTAGAGGAGTGCCTTACACCTTTCCCTCGGTCAACAGAATTCCTTACTCAGTCTTCTGTTTTCGTAGACCATAAATAAGAGTTGAACCTTCCTTTAGAAAGGGATTCGAATAAAAGGTGACTTGGAACACCAAAACTCAATTCAAAGTGGCGACTCTAAATAATAAACAATCCATTTTCCTTGATAGGAAAGTCTGGAGGTCTAGTATCAGGGTTGTAGGATAGGGGCTCCTAGAGTTTTTCGTACCCCTCACCCCGGGTGAGGCTTGGCAGGGCTATCCATAGATGATTTGTGTTTTGGCTTATGTCTCCCTTATGATTGTTAGTTATGGTAGTCAATGTATGATATTATTGCATGCTATTTTATTTATGTTTCTTATGTTTAGATAATTATTTACGCTATTTCTGCTGGAGTTACTAATGCTCTATTGTTTTTGCTTTGTTTTTATTTTTGTTTTGCCTTTTCTCTACTGAGCCGAGGGTCGATTGGAAACAGCCTCTCTGCCCTTTCGGGTAGGGTAAGGCTCGTCTACATATTACCCTCCCCAGACCCCACCTAGTGGGACTATACTGGGTAGTTGTTGTTGTTGTTATTGTTGTCCATTTTTAAAAAGTTACTTTAATTGAAAAAACTCTTCAACTCAACCTCGTAATAAGATTGTGAAAAAAAAGGAGGTGTGACAACAGTCAAGTAAATTTTTTTTGCATGATAATCTCAGTACTCCATGTCTTACCCTTATTTAACAGATAAACATATCACTGAGTCAAATTTCATAATAATCTCTTACTATATTGGTGCATTAACCATATGCTTCTTAAGTATTATTTTTTTCTCTCAGGCTGGCACTATCTACAAACGCTCACCATTAGTAGGTTTTGCATCACTTAGTGCCACTATTATACTTTTAATTGGTGCACTTGATTTATGCATTCTTATACCATAATCACACATATAATATCACTAATACTACTAAATCACTTTATTAGACATTAAGTTGAGAATTATATAGTCATTTGTTTCTCAAAATATCTTTCACTACTAATCCCAGTAGCCTAAACGTGACTAAGCGATTACGCTTGTTAGATTTGTGCTCTATTCTTTCCTCTCCTAATCAAACTCGTAACAGAGAATTATGCTTGCAACCTCGAATTTAAACAAATCACTCTTAGGAATATATATATATATATATATATATATATATATATATATATATATATATATATATATATATATATATATATATATATATATATATATATATATATATATATATATATATTCTTAGACTATTTTACAATAATGTCCAAATTTTAACTAACCCTCGAACTTCTTTAAAAATAAAAATTTTGGTAAAGTATTTCTTTAGAAATAAAGTCATCCCAAAATTTATAATCTTTCCAATCTCAACAATAACATATGCAAATCTCATGTACCCAAGGAAGCTCTTAGTTGTACATATTTTATAACTTCTAGTGTCATTCAGCATGGGAGAATGCACGTGTCCTTGCCATCTGCGAAAGTTTATCTCAAGGTTTAACTTGGTTCAGCTCAACGTACAAATAAGGAAAGAAAGAAGAGACAAACATCCTAGATATTCAGTAGCCTCAAGGTCATAAGTATAGATGTCTACATACCCATGAACAAGACTCTACTAAACACTGCTCCATGACCTCGGACATAAAGCCTAAGCTCTGATACCAACTTTGTCACGTCCCTGTGACGACCCAGCCGTTCGTCTTAAGAATTAATGACCGATCCCCTATTAACTGCTTTTTCCAAGTTTAATTCTGCTAATTTAATTTACCGAGATGTTCATTTTGAGTTTCAAAGAGTTTTGGGACACATACTCCCTAATTGAGCTTAAGTGTTGGAAAGTCCGGAACAGTGTGAAGACGACATCGGAATGGAAATCTGATGGTTTCGTTAGCTTCCTTAGGTGATTTTGGGGTTGGGAGCATGTCCGGAATGTATTTTCGGGGTCCGTAACTAATTTAGGATTTAAATGCCGAAGTTTGAATTTTCCGGTTGATAGGTCAGATTTTGATCCGTGGGTCGGAGTGGAATTTCGAGAGTTACTGCAGCTTCTTTATGTGATTTGGGATGTGTTTGCAAAATTTCAAGTCATTTGGAGGTGGTTTGGTCGGGGTTTTGATAAAAAATGTGTTTTGGAAGTTTATAGAAAACTTAGGCTGGAATTCGATGTAAATTGAAGATTTTGGTGTTGTTTGAGGTGTTTTGATGATTGGAACAAGTTTGAATGAAGTTTTAGGATGTGTTGGTACTTTTGATAGAGGATCCGAGGGCCTCGGGTGAGTTTCGGATGGTCTATCAAACTAGTTTTGGAGTTGGAAAGCTGCAGTTTTTTCATTTCAGGTGTTGCAGATTTAAGCCTCCGCGATCATATGGGTCGAGCCGCAATCACGTAGAAGGATATTGGGGGGTATGAAATTGGCCTTCGCGTTCGTGATTGAGGCCTCGCATTTGCGTAAGGCAGGAAGTGTGGGCTTCGCATTCGCGTGTTGTCTGTTGCGATCGCATGGAGGAATTTGGCGTGTGAGGGTTCTAGGTGCAGTTTTCTACGCGTTCGCATGAGAGAGGACGTGTTCGCGTAAGCATATGGTGCATTAACCATATGCTTCTTAAGTATTATTTTTTTCTCTCAGGCTGGCACTTATCTACAAATGCTCACCATTAATAGGTTTTGCATCACTTAGTGCCACTATTATACTTCTAATTGGTGCACTTGATTTCTGCATTCTTATACCATAATCACACATATAATATAACTAATACTACTAAATCACTTTATTAGACATTAAGTTGAGAACTATATAGTCTTTTGTTTCTCAAGATATCTTTCACTACTAATCCCAGTAGCCTAAACGTGACTAAGCGATTACGCTTGTTAGTTTTGCGCTCTATTCTTTCCTCTCCTAATCAAACTCCAACAAAGAGTTATGCTTGCAACCTCGAAATTAAACAAATCACTATATATATATATATATATATATATATATATATATATATATATATATATATATATATATATATATATATATATATATATATATATATTCATAGACAAATTTTACAATAGTGTCCAAATTTTAACTAACCCTCGAACTTGTTTAAAAATAAACATTTTGGTAAAGTTTTTCTTTATATATAAAGTCATCCCAAAATTTATAATCTCAACAATAACATATGCAAATCTCATGTACCCAAGGAAGCTCTTAGTTGTACATATTTTATAACTTCTAGTGTCATTCAGCAGGGGAGGATGCACGTGTCCTTACCATCTGGGAAAGTTTATCTCAAGGTTTAACTTGGTTCAGTTCAACGTACAAATAACGAGAGAAAGAAGAGACAAACATCCTAGATATTTAGTAGCCTCATGGTCATAAGTATAGAAGTCTACATACCCATGAACAAGACTCTACTAAACACTGCTCCATGACCTCGGACATAAAACCTAAGCTCTGATACCAACTTTGTCACGTTCCTGTGACGACCCAGCCGTTCGTCATAAGAATTAATGCCTGATCCCCTATTAACTGCTTTTCCCAAGTTTAATTCTGCTAATTTAATTTGCCGGGATGTTCAATTTTGAGTTTCAGAGAGTTTTCAGACACATACTCCCTAATTGAGAGCTTAAGTGTTGGAAATTTATCCCTAGCCGGAACAGTGTGAAGACTGCCTCGGAATAGAAATCTAATGGTTTCGTTAGCTTTGTTAGGTGATTTTGGGGTTGGAAGCGTGTTCGGAATGTATTTTGGGGGTCCGTAACTAAATTAGGATTGAAATTCCGAAGTTTGAATTTTTGAATTTTCCGGTTGATAGGTGAGATCTTGATTTGAGGGTCGGAATGAAATTTTGAGAGTTGATGCAGCTTCGTTATGTGAGTTGGGATGTGTTTGCAAAATTTCAGGTCATTTGGAGGTGGTTTGGTTGGGGTTTTGATAAAAAATGTGTTTCGGAAGTTTATAAAAAACTTAGGCTGGAATTCGATGTAAATTGAAGATTTTGGTGTTGTTTGAGGTGTTTTGATGATTGGAACAAGTTTGAATGAAGTTTTAGGATGTGTTGGTACTTTTGGTTGAGGTTCCGAGAGCCTCAGGTGAGTTTCGGATGGTCTATCGAGCTAGTTTTGGTGCTAGAAAGCTGCAGATTTTTCATTTCAGGTGTTGCAGGTCTAAGCCTCCGCGATCATATGGGTCGAGATGCAATCGCGTAGAAGGATATTGGGGGGGTTTGAAATTGGCCTTCGCATTCGTGATTGAGGCCTCGCATTTGCGTAAGGCAGGAAGTGTGGGCTTCGCGTTCGCGTGATGTGTGTTGCGATCGCATAGAGGAATTTGGCGTGTGAGGGGTCCATGTGCAGTTTTCTACGCATTCGCATGAGAGAGGACGTGTTCGCGTAAGAGGGAAAGTTAAAACATCAAGTTCGTGGTTTTTTGGTCATGTTCGCTTAGATTATTTTTGAAGCCTTGGATTATAGTGCGTCACGATCGCGAGACCTTGGTTGCGATCGTGATGAAGGAATTACTGGAGCTGGGCAGAAAGTTTATAAATATTTCATTCGCGAGTTTTAGCCATTTTTGTACCATAGTTGAGCATTTTGAGAGCTCTTTGAAGCGAATTGAAGAGGGATTCAAGCAGAATGGATTGGAGGTAAGTTTTATGAACCAAAAATGTGATTCTATTGTGAAACTAACCTAACAATTATGGAAATTTGGACAAAATTGGAAGAACTAGGGCTTGGGATTTTGAATTTTAATGTGGGATTTGAGGGGTCATATGGACTCTGATTTTTGTGTTCTTGTATGTATAGACTCGTGAGAGTATGAGATTTTCGAAAATATAAGTTTCATCCGATTGTGAGACATTGTCCTAAGGGGCATTTTGGTCATTTTATCTAATTTTGCGTCTTAGCTTTGAATTTAATCGTACAATCAATTGTTTGAGATGTTTTTTATGATATCGAATTGAATTGAATAGATTTGGGCCATTTGGAGTCGGATACTCGTGGCAAAGGCGTGATTTTTAGTTGATTTTGGGCCGATTCAAGGTAAGTGCTTGTCTAACTTTGTGTGGGGGATCTTCCCCTTAGGATATGATATTTGGTAATTGAAGATCTTGTACGTGAGGTGACGAGTGCGTATTTGAGCTACTTATTGAAAATCCGGTT
The DNA here is from genome assembly GCA_034376525.1 of Nicotiana benthamiana. Lineage (NCBI taxonomy): Eukaryota > Viridiplantae > Streptophyta > Magnoliopsida > Solanales > Solanaceae > Nicotiana > Nicotiana benthamiana. The sequence goes on along the minus strand of CM067341.1, from coordinate 16,915,565 downwards.
TTGCTTTATGTATTTAAAATTGAGTTCCTTTCTTGTTTGCTTCCTTTTATACTCGCAAATTTTAGTCTGTTGTCAGTTAGAAGAGCATGTTTAGTTGATATAAAATTTTCCTATTTGCTAAATTGCCCTTGGTTTGATTACATGAAGTAGGTTAGGCTAGAATTACTTGTTGCCTTGGGATGGAATTTCATTTCTGAAAACCTCCTTGTTACTTTGTATTTACACTGGGACTACGAATGTGAGATTCTGGTAGCTTCTCCCCCCCCCCCAATCTTTTTACTTTGGGACTGCAGGTTCGATTCCCGATAGATACCCCAACATATTTACTTTGGGACTGCGAGTTAGATTCTCAATAGATCCCCCTGCATATTTACTTTGGGACTGCGGATTAGATTCCTGATAGATCCCCATGTATATTTATATTGGGACTGCGGGTTATATTTCCGATAGATACCCTACATATTTACTTAGATATTCCGGGTTCGATTCCCAATAGATCCCCTACATATTTACTTTGGGACTACGGGTTAGATTCTCGATAGTTCCCCTTGCACAGTTATATAGAATTACTGGGTATTTACATTTGGGACTACGGACCGGGGTTCCGGTAGCTCCCCGTGCATTGATAGTTGGACTACGGGACGGTATCCTAGGAAATTCTTCGGATATATATATACACATATGATGGACTACGGAACGGTATCCCGGGATATCTGCTGGACAGATGATGAAAAGGACTACAGGACAGCATCCTGGGAGATCCTCGTGTTACTATTGGTACTTAGTTGTTCTGATTTTTCGAGTTTACTCTGTTATTTGTATAATTATTACCGCCTGGAATAACCTCTCTTATTTCATTGATGTTCTTATTTATATTGCTTATTTCATACTGTTGAGACTTATTATTATGTTTTTCATGTGCATATCCAGGTACCACTGCCCAAGTGTACCACCCTTGAGGCGGAGAGATCTAGCAGAGACTTTGAGGTACATATTCCGTGTCCGCAGACCGAGAGGTTTCTATCTTATTCTATCCATTAGCAGTTAGCCTTCCTTCTTACTATTGTTCTCGACATTCTGGAGTTAGAGCATTGTACTACATTTTCTTTAGCATGTGTTCCCCTGAGTTTCTGGGTTTTGGGATAGTATTGTAGTAGTTGAGACATTGTGTTGTATATGCAAAGTGGCATCCTGCATTTCGCTTTCCATTTTGTTAAATCTTGTTTTGAGTTAAAATTTCCGCAAGTTAATTATTAGTTATTCATTTCCGCATTGTTAGGCTTACCTAATCGTAGGGACTAGGTTCTATCACGACATGTTCACGGAGGGCAAATTGGGGTCGTGACAAGTTGGTATCAAAGCTCTAGGTTCATAGGAGTCACGGAACACATGCCAGTTTATTAGAGTCTCATTAAATGGTACAGAGACATTTGTACTTATCTACGAGAAGCTATGTAACTGCTAGGAAAATTCCACTTCATGTGATTTCCTTTTCATGTGAAGTTTTTGATATCATAACAAAAATTCTGTCTTTGTATTTTGTCACAGATGGTGAGGACACGTGCTATTCGAGAGGATCAAGCACCCGTGCCCCCTACTTTAGCCGTCAGATGCCAGGGCCAGGGTAGATGTCGAGGACGCGCACGTTGTGCAACCAAAGCACCTGCGCGATCTGCCACCAAGGTACCACCAGTAGGTCCAACCGAAGTCCAGGCACCTGACACGCCTATTACTACTACTGCTACCACTACTCCAGCCCTTCAAGAGACTTTGGCACAACTCTTGAGCATGTTTGGTACATTGATTCAGGCATGATTGATTCAAGTTGTACCGACTACTTCACAGGTCGAGAGACGGGCCCAAACTCCCACCGCCCCCACTCCAGAGTAGTGAGTTCACATTGGTCAGGTTCCAGGTGTCATGGCGACACAGTTTGTGGTCCCAGTCCAGCGGGTGGTGAGGACCTCTTGCCGAGTATGTGACAAGTGAGTCCAGGAGAGAGAGGATAGACGAGGTCAGGTGGGAGAGCATAGAGGAGTGAGTAGGCCTTGCCATATTGGGGAGACACAGTGGTCCTCATTTTGGAGGAAGAGTACGGCATGGTAGAGGTTTCATGGGTCAGCCAACTCAGTTTGCATCCCAGATTTCACACAGGGCTTCATGTGTTCAAGGGTTTCAGAGTACCCGTACCCCACAGTTTCCATTGACACATCAGCCGTGAGGTTTCTTCGAGTGTGGTGAGGTATTGCCCTAGACTTGGGAGAAGTGCACCTCCACGGACTTCTCAGCCACAACATATCTCGCAGAGTTCCCAGGCCATGGTTACAGCCCCAATTGCCACCCCACCTACCCGTCCCGAGTTTGTTGCTTCTAATTCTGTCATCACAAGTAATTTTCATGGTTTGTTATAGAGGTGTACCAATTCTATTCGATCTAGGTTTCACTTATTCTTACATGTCTTCTTATTTTGCTCCGTATTTGTGTATACCTCAGGAGTTTCTTGAGTTTCCCTATTTATGTTTCTACTCATGTAGGGGATTCACTTATTATGGATGGCATTTATCGGTCATGCTTGGTTACTATTTATGGTTTTGATACCATAGCAGATTTATTGCTACTAATCATGGTTCATTCTGATATTATTCTGGGCATGGACTGGTTGTCAACCCATTATGCTATTCTTGATTATCACGCCAAAACCGTGATGTTGGCTATGCCAGTTGTACCACGTGTTGAGTGGAGTGGTACTTCAAATCTCACTCTCAGTAGAGTTATCTCTTTTCTTAAAGCTCAGCATATGGTTGAGAAGGGGTGTGCCACGTATTTGGCTTATGCGAGAGATATCAGTGTTGATACCCATTTTGTTGATTTAGTCACGGTGGTACGGGATTATTTCGATGTATTTCCAGTTGATCTTCCGGGAATGCCACCTGATAGAGACATTGTTTTATTGTCGGCACATCGGCCCATTTCTATCCCTCCATACGTATGGCTCCTCCTGAGTTGAAGGAGTTGAAAGATCAGTTACATGAATTTCTTGATAAGGGCTTTATTCGGCCCAGTGTTTCACCTTGGGGTGTTTCTATCTTGTTTGTGAAGAAAAATGATGGTTCAATGCGTTGATTATCGCTAGTTGAACAAGGTCACAGTGAAGAACCGTTATCCTTTGCCTCGTATTGATGGTCTGTTCGACCAGCTTCAAGGCGCACGGGTGATTTCTAAGATTGATTTGTGCTCAGGTTACCATCAGTTGAAGATTCGGGAGCCAGACATCCCGAAAACTGCTTTTAGGACTCAGTACGGTCATTACGAGTTTCTTGTTATGTCATTTGGGCTGACCAATGCCCCAAGAGCCTTCATGTATTTGATGGACTATGTATTTTGACCATATATCCATTCTTTTGTCATTGTCTTTATTGATGACATTTTTGTGTATTCCCGGAGTCGGGAAGATCATGAGCAGCATTTGAGAACAGTGCTCCAAACTTTAAGAGAGAAGAAATTATATGCAAAGTTCTCAAAATGTGAGTCTGGTTAGATTTAGTGGCATTCTTAGGCCACGTGGTATCGAGCGAGGGCATTTGGGTTAATCTAAAGAAGGTAGAGGTTGTGCAGAGTTAGCCCAGGCCATCCTCAGCTATAGAGATTCGTAGTTTCCTTGGCTTGGTGGGCTACTAGCGTTGCTTTGTGTAGGGATTTTCATCGATTGAAGCCCCTACGACTAGATTGACCCAGAAGGGTTCTCCATTTCAGTGGACAGAGGAGTGTGAAGCGAGCTTTCAAAAGCTCAAGACAACTTTGACTACAGCCTTAGTTTTGGTAGTGCCTACAGGTTCAGGGTCTTATACCGTCTATTGTGATGCCTTGAGAGTTTTCCTTGGAGCAGTATTGATACAGGACGGTAGGGTGACTGCCTATGCATCCAGACACTTGAAGATACATGAGGAGAATTATCATGTCCATAATCTTGAGTTAGTTGCCATTGTTCATGCCTTGAAGATTTGGCGTCATTATCTATATGGTGTGCCTTGTGAGATTTATACTGATCATAGGAGTTTGCAGCATTTGTTCAAGAAGAAGGATCTAAATTTGCGCTAGAGGAGGTGGTTAGAGTTTTTGAAGGATTATGATATCATTATTTTGTATCACCCGGGCAAGGCCAATATAGTGCTGATGCCTTGAGTCACAGGGCAGAGAGTTTAGGGAGTTTGGCATATTTACCAGTATCGGAGAGGCCTATGGCGATGGATGTTCAGGCCTTAGCCATCCAGTTTGTGAGATTGGATCTTTCGGATCCTAGTCGGGTTATAGCTTGTGTGGTTTCTCGGTTTTCATTATTTGATCATATCATCGAACTATAGTATGATGACCTCATTTGCTTGTCCTTATGGATAGGGTTCAGCATAGTGATGCCAGAGATGTGACCATTGGCGAGGATGGAGTATTGAGGATGCAGGTTCAGGTTTGTGTACCCAATGTCGATGGGCTACGGGAGCTGATTCTAGAGGAGGCCCACAGTTTGCAGTATTCCATCCATCCGGGAGATGTATCAGGACTTGAAGCAACACTATTAGTGGAGGCGGATGAAGAAGGATATAGTTGGATATGTAGCTAGATGCCTCAACTACCAGCAGGTGAAGGAAGAGCACCAGAGATCGGGTGGGTTGTTTCAGCAGATAGAGATTCCGGAGTGGAAGTGGGAGCAGATCACCATGGACTTTGTAGTTGGATTCCTACGGACCTTGAAAAAGTTTGATGTTATCTGGGTTATTCTGGATCGACTGACCAAGTCCGCTCATTTCATTCATGTGTGTACCACTTTTTATTCGAAGCGCTTGGCAGAGATTTATATCCGGGAGATTGTCCGCATGCATGGTATTCCAGTTTCTATTATTTCAGACAGAGGTACTCAGTTCACATCACGGTTCTGGAGGGTCGATCAACAGGAGCTGGGTACTCGGGTGGAGTTGAGCACAACATTTCACCCCAGATGGACGGCCAGTACGAGTGCACTATTTAGATTCTTAATGATATGCTCCGCGCATCCATGATTGAGTTTGGAGGATCTTGGGATCAGTTCTTGATATTGGCGGAGTTTGCTTACAACAACAGCTATCAATCCAACATTCAGATGGCACCGTATGAGGCTTTGTATGGTAGGCGGTGTAGATCTCTGATGGGTTAGTTTGATTCGGGTGAGGCCAGACTATTGGGCACAGATTTGGTTCAGGATGCTTTAGAGAAGGTTAAGGTAATTCAGGATAGACTCCGTACAGCCCAGTCCAGACAGAAGAGCTACTAGGACCATAAGGTTCATGATGTTCCTTTATGGTTAGAGAGCGGGTTCTGCTTTGAGTTTGCCTATGAAGGGCGTCATGAGATTTGGGAAGAAAGGGAAGTTGAGTCCGAGGTTAATTAGCCCTTTTGAGATATTGAGGCGTATTGGGGAAGTTGCTTATGAGCTTGCCTTACCTCCCAGCCTGGCAGGGATTCATCTGGTATTTTATGTTTCAATGCTCCAAAGATATCACGGTGATCTGCCGCACGTGTTGGATTTCAGTTCAGTCCAGGTGGAAAAGGATCTATCTTATGTTGAGGAACCAGTTGCTATATTGGCCAGGGAGGTCAGAAAGTTGAGGTCAAAGAACATTGCTTCAGTAAAGGTTCAGTGGCGAAGTTAGTCGGTCGAGGAGGAGACCTGGGAGATTGAGCAGGATATGCACACCCGTTACCCTCATCTTTTCACTACTTTAGGTATGTCTCTATGCTCGTTCGAGGAACGAATGTTTAAGTGTAGGAGGATGTGACCACCCGGCCGGTCATCTTAAGAATTAATGCTCGATCCCCTATTAACTGTTTTCCCCAAGTTTAATTCTGCTATTTGTTTTACCAGGGGACGTTCGGTTTTGAGTTTCAGAGAGTTTTGGGACAAATAGTCCCTAATTGAGAGCTTAAGTGTTGGAAAGTTGTCCCTAGCTGGAACAGTGTGAAGGCAGTCTTGGAATGAAAATCTGATGGTTCTGTAAGCTTCATTAGGTGTTTTCGAGGTTAGGAGAAGATTTGATATGTGTTTTTGCGTCCGTAGCTAATTTAGGCTTGAAATGCCGAAGTTTGAATTTTTGAAGTTTCTGGTTGATAGGTGAGATTTTGATCCAAGGGTCGGAATGGAATTTCTAGAGTTGTTGTAGCTTCGTTATGTGATTTAGGATGTGTGTGCAAAATTTCAGGTCATTCAGAGGTGGTTTGGTTGGGGTTTTGATCAAAAACGTGGTTCGAAAGTTTTTAGAAAACTTAGGCTGGAATTCAATGTGAATTGAAGATTTTGGATTTGTTGAGGTAATCTAATGATTGGAACAAGTTTGAATGAAGTTTTAGGATGTGTTGGTGATTTTGGTTGAGGTCCCGGAGCCCTCGGGCGAGTTTTGAATGGTCTACCGGGCTAGTTTTAGTGTTGGAAAGATGCAGATTTTTCATCTCAAGTGTTGCAAGTTTTAAGCCTTCACGATCGCATGGGTCGAGTCGCGATCGCATAGAAGGATATTGGGGGTGGTCTGAAATTGGCCTTCGCGTTCGCGATTGAGGCCTCGCTTTCACGTAAGGCATGAAGTCTGGGCTTCGCATTCGTGTGAGGTCTGTTCCGATCGCATAGAAGAATTTGGCGCGTGAGGGGTCCAGGTGCAATGTTCTATGCGTTCGCATGAGAAAGGACGCGTTCGCGTAAGAGGGAAAGTTGAAGCATCGTATTCTCGATTGTTTGGTCATGTTCGCATAGCTCATTTTTGAAGCCTTGGATTTTAGTGCTTCGCAATCGTGTGACCTTGGTCACGATCGTGATGAAGGAATTACATGAGCTTGGCAGAAAGTTCATAAACATTTCATCCGCGAGTTTTAGCCCTTTTTCCACCATAGTTGGGTATATTTAGAGCTCTTTGAAGGAAATTGAAGAGGGATTCAAGGAAAATTAATTGTAGATAAGTTTTGTTAATCCAAAACGTGATTCTATAGTGAAATTAACCTACAAACTTATGGAAACTTGGACAAAAATGGAAAAACTAGGGCTTGGGATTTTAAATTTTAATCAGGGATTTGAGGGGTCATTTAGACTCTGATTTTTGTGTTCTTGTTATGTATAGACTCGTGAGAGTATGAGGTTTCAGAAAATATAAGTTTCATCTGATTTTGAGACGTTGGCCTGAGGGGAATTTTGGTTATTTTATCTATATTATTTGCGTCTTAGTTTTGAATTTAATCGTAGAATCAGTTGTTTGAGATGTTATTTATGATATGTAATTGAATTGAAGAGTGGGCCATTTGGAGTCAGATACTCGTGGCAAAGGCGTGATTTCTAGTTAATTTTTAGTCTATTCGAGGTAAGTAACTTGTCTAACCTTGTGTGGGGGATCTTCCCCTTAGGATATGATATTTTGTAATTGAATGCCTTGTACGTGAGGTGACGAGTGCGTATTTGAGCTAATTGTTGAAAATCTGCTTTTGCCTTAAGTATTTAAACTGAGTTTCTTTCTTGTTTACTTCCTTTTATACTTCCAAATATTAGCCTGTTGTCAGTTAGAAAAACATGTTTAGTTGATTTAAAATTTTCCTATTTGCTAAGTTGCCCTAGGTTTCATTACGTGAAGTATGTTAGGCTATAATCACTTGTTGCCTTGGGATGGAATTTCATTTTTGAATATCTCTTTGTTGTTACTGTGTATTTACATTAGGACTACGGATGTGAGATTCCGGTAGCTTCCCTCCCCCCCCCCCCCCATTTGTTTACTTTGGGAATGCGGGATTGATTTCTGTAGATCCCCCTGCATATTTACTTTGGGATTGCGGGTTAGATTCTCGATAGATCCCCCTGCATATTTACTTTGGGACTACGGGTTAAGATTCTTGATAGATCCCCCTGCATATTTACTTTGAGACTGCGGGTTAGATTCCCAATAGATCCCCCTGCATATTTACTTTGGGACTACGAGTTAGATTCCCGATAGATTCCCTGTATATTTATTTTGGGACTGCGGGTTCGATTCCCCATAGATCCCCTTGTATATTTATTTTGGGAGTGTGGGCTAGATTCCTGATAGATCCCCTTGCATAGTTATATGGAATTACTAGGTATTTACATTTGGGACTATGGACCGGGGTTCCTGTAGTTCCCTGTGCATTGATAGTTGGACTATGGAACGATATCCCGGGATATCCTTTGGATATATATATATATATATATATATATATATATATATATATATATATATATATATATATATATATATATATATATATATATATCATGGACTATGGGACGATATCCCAGGAAATCCACTGGAGAGATGATGAAAGGGACTACAGGACGGTATCGTGGGAGATCCTCATGTTATTATTGGTACTGAGTTGTTCTGATTTTCCGAGTTTACTCTATTATTTGTATAATTATTGCTGCTTGGTACAACCTATCTTATTTCATTGCCGTTCTCATTTATATTTCTTATTTTATACTGTTGAGACTTATTATTATGTTTTACCTCAGTAGGGCCCTGGCCTTCCTCGTCACTACCGGACCGAGGTTACGCTTGGCACTTAGTGAGTACTGCTATGGTGTACTCATGCCCCTTATACGCATGTTTTTCATGTGCAGATCTAGGTACCATTGCCCAGGCGTATCACCCTTGAGGCGGAGAGATCTAGCAGAGACTTCGAGGTACATCTATCGTGTCAGCAGACCGAGGAGTCTCTATCTTATTCTATCCTTTAGCAGTTAGCCTTCATTCTTACTGTTGTTTTAGACATTCTGGAGTTAGAGCATTGTACTACATTTCCTTTAGCTTGTGTTCCCATGAGTTTTGGGGTTTTGGGATAGTATTGTAGTAGTTGCGACATTGTGTCGTATGTGCCAAGTGGCATCCTACATTGTGCTTTCCATTTTGTTAAATCATGGTTCGAGTTAAAATTTTTGCAAGTTAACTGTTAGTTATTCATTTCCTCATTGTTAGGCTTACCAAGTCGTAGGGACTAGGTACGTCACGACATGTTCACGCAGGGTGAACTGGGGTCGTGACAGTCCCGAACTACCCCCTAGACATTACTAGCACCTAGCTAACACCTCCTGCCGGGCGAACCCCTTTCTCTAACATTTAACCATTTACACAAGCATTGGGAGACGAAAATGTAGGCCTAATAGTATTATTAATAATTTAAGAGAAAATAATTATCGCCTAATATATTAGTTAATCGATAGAAAAACCAACAATCACTCAAATAATAAAACTCTAGCCCATATCTCACACTAAGACCATGGAGCATCTAACAGAGTACCATGAGTTTATTGACGGGTATGCAAACCCAAAGAAAAAGGAAATGACTAGCACGAGATAGGTAAGTCTGAAATGAAAACTCCCACGAAAAATGTGGTGGCTCACCTCAGTAATAGGATCCACTCAAACAAACTCGTCAGTTACTAGCTCTATCTCCCATAACAGTATCTGCATAGAAATGCAAGTAAGGAATGAGTTATATGCAAAAATATAACCCAGTAAGATCCTCGAATCGCCACTTTAAATACCTCTGGAACAAGTATTGGAAAATACAAACGCACCACTAAACGAATGATATAGTAAATATGATAATTATACAATAACTCAATATATGTGTATTTACAGATTTATTAAGGATACCCACATAGGACTTATCATAATTGCATTGAAAGAAATTTACCAACACACCACGAGTCCACAACGGCACCGTAATGCCTCAAATATGTAACACAGCATACACAACGCTCGGATGATGTACAAAGGAATACACAATGCCCCAACATCATGGCACAACCGTATCAAACTCAACATCATGGCGCACAGCCGTATCAAACTCAACATCGTGGCGCACAACCATATCAAACTCAATATCATGACGCAAAATCGTATCAAACTCAATATGATGGTGCACATCCATATTAAACTCAACATCATGGCACATAGTCGTATCAAACTCAATATCATGGCGCACAGCCGTATCAAACTATAAAACTCAACCTTATGGCGCACAGTCGTATCACAATATCAAATAATTTATAAATAATATTTTTTTATAAAATAATATATTTGCAGCTAGTCTAAGACCATCTACCCTGCCAAGTGCACGCTTGTCCCAACACATGGACTAGGCAGAGAAAACACACTTTCAAAATGGTGTCACACCTCCTTTTGGCTACTACAACCCGACCAAAGGCGTAGATAAGGGAGTTTTTCCAATTAAAGGACAATCGAAACGGGGTTCAATTTTTAAGGGAGTTTCAGAGTCGCCACTTGGGAGATTTATGGTGTCCCAAGTCACCGGTTAGAATCCCGAATCGAGGAAAAGAATGACTCTGTTTACATTCCGCTAACCAGAAATCCGAGTAAGGAATTATGTTAACCCGGGAGAAGGTGTTAGGCATTCCCGGGTTCCGTGGTTCTAGCACGGTCACTCAACTATTATATTTGGCATAAATTATCTCATTTTAGAACATGTTCTAACTTATGTTCTTTTTAACCTTAAACCACTTTTATTTATTTTTTTTAAAAAAAAAAAGGATTGCAACGACGTTAAAACATAACTTAAACCACGTCACATAAATTCACCCGTGGTTTTTAACACATTTCAACTTCATTACGATTTGGATTTGGGTCACATAAATGTGCACCCGAATTTAGGAAAGGTAAATTATTAAATTAACGCGCCTAAAACAGTTACGCGTTTCCAAATCTGCAAGGGCCATGGAATTTACTAAATGGCACGCCTCGAAATCTGGGGATCAATTCAAGATTACATAAAGTGAGGGCCATAGAATTATCATATTTTTTGGCATAGCGCGCCTCAATTCGTTCCAAACGAGCTTTACTCAACTAAGACAAACCACGGATATTCATTAGTGGGATTCAACTACTCCCGAAAAATAATATCAAATAGAGCCCCAAATTGCATTATGAAACTTATCCAATCTATACCAATTACTCTAAATCAAATCTTCATTGATACAGAATGACAGTGAAAGAGAACGAAACGCTACTAACAAATAGGTTCAACTCCTACACCCACTTTACTGCCGAACACCCAAATTCTTAGACGTGGAATGCGTCACAATGAACTGAAACGAGGATCAAAACTCAATCAATAGCCCAAATTACAACTGAAGCGATACTGAATGCAATCCTGGAGCAACTATAAGCTTCATATTCATACACAATCATTTCAAGATAAACCGCAAGGGACCTTATGCTTCACATTTGAACTCAATGCACATAAATCTACTCAACCAGTGACAAAGTTATATAAACTCGAGGTATTACCACAGTCAATTAAACCTATTCAATCAATAATAAAACGCATGCACAATTCTGTTAAACAGAAAATAGGACGACTACCATTAATTCACGTTTGAGAATCAACTGAAATCACAATAGCACATAAATCGGCAATGACAATGATGGAATTCAGCCGTAACAATAATAGAATTCAACAATGAAGAACAGGTAATTTTGTTCCAGCATCAATCACTGGCGAACATACATGATTGACTAGATCCATACAGGAAACGAAATCGAGAATTAGAGAATACCTCGACATGGCTAAATTGACGGAAAAAAGCAATGAGAAACTATACTCAATTCAGTGCAACGACTAGCATATTTACAGCTCCAAAATTGCAAATTCACAAAGCAATTAAATCCTAGATCGTCAGCCGCAACTCTAACTACTGTCGAAACCTCAATCAGTGCTGACTGAAACCTCAATGGAACTACAACCAGGCCCCGAAACTCGCCAGATTTTGGCCTTGAACCACGTCACATAAATGCACATGTGGTTTTGAACACATTTCAACTTCGTGGGGATTTGGATTTGGGTCACATAAATGTGCACCCGAATTTAGGAAAGGTAAATTATTAAACTAACGCGCCTAAAACAATTACGCATTTGCAAATCTGCAAGGGCCATGGAATTCACTAAATGGCACGCCTCGGAATCTGGGGATCAATTCAAGATTAAATAAAGCGAGGGCCATACAATTATCATATTGTTTGGCATAGCGCGCCTCAATTTGTTCCAAAGGAGCTTTACTCAACTAAGACAAACCACGGATATTCATTAGTGGGATTCAACTACTCCCGAAAAATAAAATCAAATAGAGCCCCAAATTGCATTATCAAACTTATCCAATCTATACCACACTTTACTGCCGAACACCCAATTTCTTAGACGTGGAATGGGTCACAATGAACTGAAACGAGGATCAAAACTCAATCAATGGCCCAAATTACAACTGAAGCGATACTCAATGCAATCCTTGAGCAACTGTATAAGCTTCATATTCATACACAATCATTTAAAGATAAACCGCAAGTGATCTTAAGCTTCACATTTGAACTCAATGCATATAAATCTACTCAACCAGTGACAAAGTTATATAAACTCGAGGTATTACCAAAGTCAATTAAACCTATTCAATCAATAATAAAACGCATGCACAATTCTGTTAAACAGAAAATAGGACGACTACCATTAATTCACGTTTGAGAATCAAGTGAAATCACAATAGCACATAAATCGGCAATGACAATGATGGAATTCAGCCGTAACAATAATAGAATTCAACCATGAAGAACATGTAATTTTTTTCCAGCAGCAATCACTGGCGAACATGGATGATTGACTAGATCCATACAGGAAACGAAATAGAGAATTAGAGAATACCTCAACATGGCTAAATTGACGGAGAATACCAATGAGAAGCTATACTCAATTCAGTGTAATGAGTAGCAGATTTACAGCTCCAAAATCGCAAATTCACAAAGCAATTAAATCCTAGATCGTCAGCCGCAACTCTAACTACAGTCGAAACCTCAATCAGTGCTGAAATGAAACCTCAATAGAACTACAACCTGGCCCCGAAACTCGCCATATTTTGGACTTGGTATGGAGATGAGGCGGTCGATGTATCTGTTGAGAGGTGGGCTCTGTTGGTGTTTTTTGAGGCGGGGTGTGACGAGGAAGGTGAAGTTATAGGGGGTGGTGTCGCTGAGCCTCTCCATGCGTCTCCTTCTGTATAGATTTTGTGTATTGTATTGTGTCTATGCATGTGTTTGTACTGTGTGTGTATATAGGCGTATATTTTCGTGAAGAAGCAGCCGCAGCTCTCCTCTCATGTATCTCTCTCTTCTACCCGTATATATTGTATTGTTATTAGGTCTTTAATTTGGGTATTGGGTTAGGTTGGATCGACCCGGTTTGGGGTTGGGTAGGGATTAATTTGGGTCTGGTTTAAATGAAGAATAGGTATTGAAAAATTTTGGGGTCACTTATCACATGACCCAATTTCGAATCTGCTTTTCAATTTCTTTCTTCTTTTTTTTGTTTTTTTTTTTTGTTTTAATTAATTAAAAACCCTGAACTAAATTCCTAAATCAATTCAAATTGTAAAATTAAGCTAATTACCTAACTATGTAAAAATGATCATTTTTTGCGATTTTTGATTAATAATACAATTCACTAAATGTAATTAATTCCTAAATGCAAATTGAACTTATGGTGGCATAAAATTAAAAATGTGACACTTTTTATGGCTTCTATATGATTTTAAAGATACTAAAAATGCATGAAATTCAACTAAATAAATTATTTCCTAAAACTAATAAAAATTATTTTGGTCTATTTTTAGGAGTTATTTTCATGTATGGCGAAAATCACGTGCTCACAAATGGGTTTTAGAAAAGCAAGTGTCAAATCTTAAAATCTCACTTGCCTCGCTAACGGAACGCTCCCCAACCTTTCAACGTCTAGAACATTGACCAAACGGCCTCTAATGACCTCAATATATCCAAAATATTATTTAACAATGTCAATGATGCTAGTCGGGATCAACTCTCAATATCCCTAACTTTTAAACTCTTACTATTCTACCTATTAAACATTATAGTTTTAAATGTAGGCCCAAAAAATAATCATAGAGTATGAAATAGAATAAAATGATTTTGTGGCTTATAGACCCAATAATTTCGAAATCTTCAAACTTGGTTTACTAACTCACATGTAATGCTGCACAGTGGTCCGGGATTGGCCCGGGATCAGTCCAGGACCGAGGTCCTAGCGGGTATAGCGGGTCTAGCGGGCCGAATGGGCTAGTTCTGGTGGGCCTGGGTTTAAGCGGTGCAAAAGCCAGTGGTGGACCGGTTCAACACGTAAGGACTGCGAGCCCAACAGGCCTAAACGGGCTCCAATGGTCATTTTTAAAAAAAAATCTTTAAAAAATGTCCAACGGTCAGATTTTTAAAATATAGCCGTTGGCCTTCAAAATTTATCCGTTGTCCACTTTAAAAAATAGTCATTTGGCCCCCAAACTTTATATAATTATACTTTTTCCCAATTCTTAACTATAAATACTCCCTCATTCTTTCATTTTTACTCACCAATTCATCAATCTCTTTCAAGCTCTCTCAAGGTCTCTCAATCTAATTTAACTTCTCTTGTATTACTTACTTTATTGTTGCAATTTCGTGAAAATTGTGAAGTTGGTGAATTGAAGTATTCAAGTCTTCAACGATTTGCAATATTCAAGAAGTTGTTCGGCAATTCGGTAAACTCGTTCCAACTCTTAAGTTTTAATAATATATTTTTGTGTGTTTTAGTTTGAGTATTTGTAATTAATATGGCATTTTCTTTGAAAAAAATATTTGGCGGTAAGGGAAAAGCTAAAATTGGTGAAAGTAGTGGCCAACCTACAAACCCCCCCCCCCCGGCTCCCCGACCTTCTTCATTTACCCATCCTGCTGCTCCTATTATTCTTGATAGTGATAACCCTTGTTTTCAATTTTTCGATAGTCAATTTTGCCATAATGTTGCACCGGGCGAACAATTAAATGAAGAAATTATGAATTTTCTTTATTCTAATCAAACTATCTTAGAAAATGATGAGGAAAATGAGGATGTAGATGAAACCCAACCGGATTTAGATGATACACCTACTAGTCCTGTTAATAACCCAACTGATGCCTCAGCCGACCCACCTGTAGAAACCACTATATTTAATAGACAACATTCTAAACGCCCCGAAACATCAATTGTTTGGCATTTATTTACTCAAGTAAGAGAACAAAGTAAGGCTAAGTGTAAAACTTGTGGGAAATTGCTAGTGCATAAATATACTGGAGACTGTAGCGGTACGGGTAGTTTGGCTAGGCACATAAAAACACACCCTAGAGATAAAGCTAAATATTTACAAATGAGAGCGCAACAAAAGGGGACAAGTGTAGATACTGCGGCTAACCCTAGTACTGGTTCAAATCTAGTTCAACCAGGAATTAACACTGTGACTGGTGGTATTTTATATTACGATCCTAATAGTGATAGTGAAGAATTAGCAAAGATGGTTACCGTTATGTGCTTACCCTTTAGTTTTCCATCAAACCCTCATTTTGTGCAATATTTTTTTAATCCTACTTACAAAGGTTGGACTCGCGCAACAGTAAAGAGCGATATTTATAAATATAAATATGAACAATATTTGCGTTATTTGTTTACTCATATAACTAATCGGATTTCTATTACTACTGATATTAGTAGAAGTAATAATGACTATGATTATCTAACTGTTACTAGTTATTGGATAGATGAGGAGTGGATAATGCAAAAACGCATTATTGCTTATAGAATAATAAATTTACGGCACACAGGTAAATTTATTGCTAACACTGTTACTGATATTTGTAGATATTTTTGCATTAGAGATAAAATAATGGCAATTTCTATGGATAATGCTTCTAGTAACATACTTATAACAACATTGAATCTTGCATTTAGTAATTGTTTCCATGTGAGATGTATTTGTCATATTTACCATTTAATTGTTAGTGATGGAATGAGAATTTTAAATTTACAAATTGAAAAGGTTAGAATGGCTCTTAATTGGCTTTTTTATTCAAACCGTAGAAGTAGAGTTAAAGAGTATTTTAAAAAATGTTATGAATATGGCCTTAGATAAAGAAAGGTTCCTAAGCCTTGTCCAACTATATGGAATTATATGTACGAAAATTTAGTCGTTGCATATGATTATAGAAACTCAATTAATGCAATATTTAATTCTCGTGTTGGTGGTGAGGATGATGATGAAATCCTTACAAATTAAGATTGGACGAATGTTAAAATTCTTATAGATTTTTTAGAACATTTTCAAATTGCTATTAATGCATTTTCTGGGCAATGTTATCCAACTATTTCAAACTGTTTAGTTTATATTGCAGCATTATGTGATTTGTTTGTTGAATTTTCGGAGGGTGGGGAAATTTATCAACTTGCTATAAACACAATGAAAGAAAAGTTTAAAACAATATGTTTTCCTTATCCCCCCTATTTTGTGGTGTTGCTGCAATGTTAAACCATACAATGAAATTAGGAGGTCCTCATTTTTGGTACTCAAATATTTATAAGAGTTTAGATCTTTCACATGAGGAATTTGCTACACTAGGAGATGCAAAAGCCTCAATTAAAATAAATGCTCAAACAATCTATAATGCCTATCAACTTGCCTTATATCGTGCTAGGCCAAATGTTCCAACCCCTACTTCGTCCAGTACACAATCGTCTAAAAGGGTTGCGGAGCTAAAAGCACTTAAATCTTGGAAGGAGTTCAGGGGTTCTCAAGGTGATAATTTTGATGACACTTCACATCTAAATGAGCTTCAAGTTTATTTGTCGCATGGACTTGAAAAGGAGAATCCAGACGGTAGCTTTGATCTTTTGGAATGGTGGAAGGCAAGGGAAAAACGTTTTCCTGTTCTTGCAAGGATGGCTCGGGATTTTATCTATTCAAGCTTCAACAGTTGCATCAGAAAGCGCTTTCAGTCAAGCAAGACTTCAAATAGGCGATCATAGAGCATCTATGAGGGAGAGCTTGGAAAAATCAGTACTATTCAGAGATTGGAACCCCGCAAAAAGAAGAAACTTTAGACTTGAAGAATCAAAAACAGAGATAGACGACGCTTATGAAGAAATGATAGCGGAACTTGCGAAGGATACTGCTTCGCCCAGAAGCGGTGATGAACAAGCTTCTTTTCCGCCACCACCAACGGAACCTCCTCCGAACCTTGAAGGATTTATGGGATTTGTTAGAGATACAATGTAGATTATGGTGTAACTTGTACTTTGGCACATCTTCTTTAGTTTTTTTTCCTTTTAATGGTGGTATTAGCACCTTGTTGTGCTCATTCCATTGGGGGGGGGGGGGGGGAATAATACTAAGAAAGATATGTCATTTTGGGTAATAAAAATTATAAAACATTCCCTTGAATATCTCTTTGCAATTTTTTTGGTCTTTAACTTGCAATTCTTTATAAGCTATAATATATATACATAACATACTATATATACTATATATATAATAAGTATAACATACTATATACTATATATATTAAATATATAACATACTATATACTATATATACTATATATATACATATATATAGTATATCCTATATATAGTATCTTATGTATATATATAGTATATATAGTATGTATATATATATACTATATATATATATATATATATATATATATATATATATATATAGTGTATATATACATATATATATATACACTTTAGTCCAGGTTCTCTGGCACGAAAAGAGATTTCTTTAGAATTTTATAGTCCAAAATGGGAAGAATTTAGGAATTGGTTTTTCTCTTCATTTAATAAAGATGAGACAGAGTATTTTTCTAAAGAATTTTACAAAGAGTTAGAAGGAAATAATATTTCATTGCCATTTGTCCCATGGTTCATGATTAAATATGTGGGATATCATTTGTCAGTCATTGAACATGAGTATCATTTGTCTAATGGAGATATAATGATTTCTTCTTTACCTCCAACTCAGTCTTTTGATATCAATAGAGATGGTAAAACTATTAATTTTACTGCTTTTGCAAAATTATTTGAAAATAAAGTTGCTGTAACTACTTGTGAACATGTCAATTTGATTCTTAAACAGCAGAATTATGCTAATTATTATTTGAATGTATTAGGAGAGCATGTCATGGCATTGCATAAGAATTTAGACAATTATTTAAAACAAACACAGATTTTACAAGAAAAAATAGAAGCTTTTCATAAACCAAAACAAGAATTAAAAATTGTCAAAAATACTTTACAACCTCCTCCGGAAATAAAAAGTTTCAAAACTGATTCTACTGAAGAAATTGAACAGCTTTTAAAAGAGAAACTAAAGAATATTGTTTTTGATTCCAATATTACTGGAATTGATTTACAGCCTCAACCTGTTTTATCTACAAAACAAGAAAATTTTATTACTCAGAATGTTTCAGAAAATGATTTTGTTAATAAAATCAATACAAAATGGGCTGATAAGCCTATTCAAAGGATGTTCTATTACAATAGACCAACTCCGATGGATGTTTTAAATGAAGAAAGAGATCAGATTTTTAATAATAGTTACAGTAGCAAGGAAATTTATGAATGGAATATTGATGGTTTTAATGATAAACAAATTTTTACTACTGTGCATAGAATGTTGATGTATAGTACTATTTGTAAGATTAATAAAAATCAAGATCGTGATATTGCTGCTATGATTGTTGCTGGTTTCACTGGCCAACTTAAAGGTTGGTGGGATAATTTTTTAAATCAAGAACAAAAGAATACTATCATGAATACTACTAGTGTTATTAAAATTGAAGGGCAATTAGCCTATCAGACTACTGATCAAACAAGTACTTCTCAAGCACAACAAAATGTTGTTTATACTTTGATTACTACTATGGTTGAACATTTTTGTGGTAGATGGACTGATGAAGCAGAAACTATTAGAACAACATTACAAAATTTACGTTGTAGACAACTATCTGATTTTAGATGGTATAAAGATGTATTCTTAAGTCGTGTTATGGAATTGCATGATTGTAGTCATGAGCATTGGAAGTCTAAATTTATTGATGGTTTACCTTCGATTTTTGCGGAAAGAGTGAGAAAACATTTACGTGGTTCGCATAATAAAATTCCTTATGATTCCTTGACTTATGGGAAAATTATTAGTGTTTGTACTCAAGAAGGCTTAGCTGTTTGTAATGATATAAAGATGAATTATCATATCAAAAAGAATAGATTGAATGAAAGGAAGCAATTAGGAGAATTTTGTGATCAATTTGCTTTTGATATTCCTGGTTCTTCAAAAAAGAAAAAGAAGTTTTCTAAATTTTCTAAAGATGACAAGAAAAGAAAGTATAAGAAAAAATTTACTTCTCGTGATAAGTCCTCTTGGGATAAGAAAGAAAAGAAAGTTTACAAAAAGAAGGGTAAGAAAGATTATAAAAGAAGGATTAGATGTCATAAATGTGGTAAATTTGGGCATTATGCGAATGAGTGCAAAACTCAGGAAAAGATTAAGAGTTTGGATCTGGATGAAAAAATAAAAGATTCTTTGTGTAAGATTTTATTAAATTCTGATTCTGATTCTAATTCTGAAATATCTGATTATTCTTCTACTGATTATAGTTCGGATGATTTAAGAATTCTTCATAATGAAGAATTATATTCTGATTCTGATAGATCTTCTTCAGAAGATATTTGTGCTTGCAAGAAAGATGATAGTCTATATGATTTAATTTCAAATTTTCAGGATTTGAATGTGAATATGATTAATGATGAAAAAATTATGAAGATTTTAAAGAAAATAGATGATAAAGATTTAAGAAATAAAATTCTGGATACAATTTTAAATGATGATTTTGATATTGACAACCAAAACAATATATCTTCTAATACTCCTATCTTGAAGCAACCTGATTATTATTCAACTGCCGAGTTAAAAAGGATTTTGGTCCAAAGAAATTTTCCAGAAAAAGAAACTACTATTTCTGATTTAAAACAAGAACTTGTTATTTTAAAAGAAGAAATTATTTATTTGAAAAATCAGTCAAAAATTCATGATAGAAGAATTTCTAGCCTAGAAGATAATAGGACTTTTGATTTACATTTACAAGCAAACAAGGTTGAGAATTCTAAAGCAAATGAAACTGAGATTTCTGAGACTGAGATTTCTAAAAATAGTAATACTGAGAAAATTAGCCAAGATCATACAAAAGATTCTTTTTTGACAAATATCTTCAGTGAAGATAGAAATGAATTTTTACAAAAAATGAGTATTATTACATCTCAAAAGTTTTATACTAAAATTACTTTACAAATTGATTACAATTTTAGAAAGGAATTCATTGCCTTATTTGACAGTGGAGCAGATGTAAATTGTGTTCAGGAAGGACTTATACCTTCAAGATATTTTCATAAAACAACTCATTGTTTAAGATCTGCTAATGGTAGTCAAATAAAATTGAATTATAAATTACCAAAAGCTTTTTTATGTAACAATGGTATTTGTTTACCTCAAAGTTTTATGATTGTGGAAGATATTTCTTGTCCAATTATTTTAGGGGTCCCATTCATGCATGCGATATTTCCTTTGAAAAGGTGGGATCATACTAAAATAATAGGAACTTATAATGATAAAGATTTTCAATTAGATTTTATCACTAAACCATTTACTAAGTCTATAAATCAAATTGTTGAAAAATTAATTTTAAAAAATCAACAAGTCAATTTTATAAAACAAGAAATTTCTTTATTAGAAATAGATATTTTACTAAAAAATCCAAAATTACAAGGAAAAGTGAATTTATTAAAAAACCAGTTTATTGCTAATATTTGTAATGATCATCCCAGTGCTTTTTGGGATAGAAAAAAGCATGTTGTGACATTACCTTATGAAGATTGTTTTGATGAGAATAATATTCCTACTAAGGCAAGACCTTGTCAAATGAATTCTGCATATTTGGATTTGTGTAAAAAAGAGATTGATAATTTATTGAAAAAGAATTTGATTAGACAATCTAGTTCTGCTTGGTCATGTACTGCTTTTTATGTTAATAAACATGCAGAACAAGAAAGAGGTGTACCTAGATTAGTTATTAATTATAAACCTCTTAATAAAGTTTTGAAATGGATTAGGTATCCTATCCCTAATAAAAAAGATTTATTGAATAGGTTACATGATGCAATCATTTTTTCTAAATTTGATTTAAAATCGGGATATTGGCAAATTCAGATTGCTGAACAAGACAGATATAAAACTGCTTTTAATGTTCCAATAGGACAATTTGAATGGAATGTTATGCCTTTTGGATTGAAGAATGCGCCTTCAGAATTTCAAAAGATTATGAATAATATATTTATTCCTTTTACAGATTTCATTATTGTTTACATAGATGATATTTTAGTATTTTCCAAAAATATTGAATTACATTTCAAACATTTAGAATTATTTCAAAAAATAGTTATTCAAAATGGATTAGTTATTTCTAAACCAAAAATGTGTCTTTTTCAAAGTAACATTAGATTTCTTGGTCATAATATTGGAAAAGGAACAATTACGCCTATTAATAGGACGATTGAATTCGGATCAAAATTTCCTGATATTATTACTAATAAGACTCAATTACAAAGATTTTTGGGTAGTTTAAATTATATTTCTCCGTTCATAAAAGACTTATCAAAAGATACTGCTATTTTATATGAAAGGCTAAAAAAGAACCCTCCTGCTTGGAATGATTCTCACACTGATGCTGTTAAGAAAATAAAATCCAAAATAAAAGAACTCCCTTGTTTAACTTTGGCTAACCCAAATTGGGAAAAAACTGTTGAAACTGATGCTTCAGATATTGGATATGCGGGTATTTTGACTCAATTTTCTCCTGTTGAAAAAAGAGATTATGTTATACAATTTTATTCAGGAAAATGGAATGATAGTCAAAGAAATTATGCAACAGTAGCAAAAGAGATTTTAGCTATTGTTAAGAGTGTTTTAAAATTTCAGACGGATTTATATAATCAGAAATTTGTAATCAAAACAGATTGTCAAGCTGCTAAGTTCTTATTTAATAAGGATTTTAAGCACAATGTTTCTAAACAGATGTTTGCTAGATGGCAAGCATTATTGGCTCCTTTTGATTTTGAAATTGTTTATAAAAAAGGAATTGAAACAGTTTACCAGATTTTCTTACCAGAGAATATCTTACTAATGATTAATTTTCAGTTTTGTAGGATGAGGCCAAATTGGCCAAGACCTTCCTCTGGAAGGGGAAGAGGAGGAACAAATCAGAATAGATTTCAGACTCTAGGGCATATTCCAGCCCAGAAAAGATTTCTTGAAGAAGGATCATCGTCATCATCAAATATAAGACCTTCTTTTGCAGATTACCAGAAATATCTAGATTTTATTGCCAGCAATGCTGGAACTGCTGGGGGTAGCAATGCTACTATTCAACCCACCTCTATTGAGGATCATAAAGATTTTGAACCCCTTAATGAAGATTCTTATGCAGTTATAATTGGGAAAACTGACAATGAGATTTTTTATATAAATCCTATAAAAGAGATTATAATTTATGTTGATAACAAAGATTTTCAATGGAAACACAATCCTTGGATTGTTATGAAAAGGTATTTAAACAATGCATTATTTCCAATGCAAACTTACAAGAATAGATTGCACTATGAAATGATTTTAACATCTACTGGATCAGTAGAAATTTCTCATAACAATACTAGTAATTCTAATAAATCATATTTTTCTTTTTCCAAAATGATTATTAAGAAAATTATTTTACCAGATGAATGGGGACTAAGTACTTTAAAAGATTGTCAGTATATACATCCAATTCAAAAGATGTCAATTAATTATAATTATTGGGATTATGTGGAGGCATTTTCAAAGACTTTATTTTATGAAAATGATGATCATAAGCACTCTTGGTTTATAAAAATTTGTGCTCAAGTTTTTAAAAGTACCCAGATTCCAAGTTGGTTCATTAAATGGTGGTCCTTTTTCGGGCCTTCCCAAGGAATACTACCAGTACAGTTTAAAGAGTTATATCATCAATGGGTAGAAATTTCTCCAAGGATTATGGATTTGGACAAAGAGGATAGATTATACCCAAAGACTCCGATTATGAATTTTTTTTATGGAATTTTCTGTTCCTTGGATTTACAAATGGACCATTGAATTAGGGAAAGATTCAGATGAAGTACCTTGTTTATTTAGAAGACATTATACAAAATTTTGGCCTAAACTAATCTCAAAATGATCTGATGGAAAGATGGTTGGGCAAGAGCTATTGGATACTAATAAGACTACAATTACCAAATATGACAAAGAAATACCAGATGATGCAGAAATGGAAGAAAGTCATTTTAGAAAAATTACTAAGAAGATTCAGATAAAGAAAGGAGGAACATTATCTAAAGAAGAGCTAATTACAGCTTACATGGAGCAGATTAAAAAAGATATTCAGAAGCAAATTACTGATGATGATGTTTTAATGGGGGATAATTTTGAAGATTCTCAAAGTGTAAATAGTATAACTTCAGAAGATTTACCGGATCTACTCAAGAAAGCTGAAGAAGAGATTTTGAAAATCAAAAAAGCCACTTAAGTTTCTAGAAGGGGCTATTATGTAATTTTATTCAGTTTACTGTAGGATTATTGACTTTTATGTCGGTTACTGTGCACTTTTACTGTGCACAATATTTTCTATAAATAAGGTAGATTTCATTTAGAGGAGGTAGGTTTTTCGGAACTCTTCTCTCTCTTTCTAAGATTTTCCTCTCCCTTCTCTCTAAAATTTCCTTTTGTAATACTACTTGTAATAGTTATTGTGAATAAATAAATCAAGAAGTTCTGGTAATCAGGTACTTTCTATTTCTTTAGTTATATTATATTTTCTATATTATAATTGTGTTTTATTTGTTTATTTGCCCAATGATGGGCTAAATTCATAAGTGTTAAATAATAACTGATATAACTTAAGTATGATCGGAAAAGGTAATGACTCTTAATGAATAGCTTGCCTTGAAGGGGTAAAGGTTGTGGTATGGGTGTTAGTTTAAATAATTTTATAGCAAACTAAGCTTAAATCATGGCGTTGGTAAGCCCTAAGAGGGGTGTTCCCGGCATGGTTAGTGAGGGATTATATCGGGTATAAACCTTGTGATTCCGTTGGTAAGTCCTGTATGGCTGGTTAAATCGCCTATGGATGTTCCCGGTCGGGTTTATAACGAATAGTTCCGTGGTTTGATTAAAACAAATTAAACTATATAAATCACATACTTCCTAAAAGGTCCTACAGCCCTAAAAGGTCCTGCTTAAAGTTTACTATATATACTATAGATATATATATATACTAATATACTATATATTATATATATATATATACATAACAAATCATATATACTATATAAACAATATATACTATCACATACACACACACACACACAAACATATATATATATATATATACTAACATATATTCTATACATAATACACCCTTATATAATATATATACAAATATATAATGCAATATATAATAATATATACACATAATACATCCTTATTGTTAAGAATAGACTTCTAATTAGAGTGAATGTCTATCTTATAGAAGAGTTTTACTTTGAGGCTAAGTCTTTTCTCTTCCTATAAATAGAGGGGTCTTACCCCATTATAAATTATCCCAAAAGTATCAAAAAGAATACTCCTCTCCCTACTCTCTCTGCAATATTGTTCTTGTTCTTCTATTATTTCATAACACGTTATCAGCACGAAGCTCTACTATCTCAAGAATCTTTCTGAGCAACTGGTTCTGATATTCTTGGCTTTATACCGTCTACAAAGTCTGGTGGGTGTTGTTGATTGCTATTCATCTAAAGTAATCTGCCTTACAGGTTCTTTCCCCATTCATCTTTTATTTTTATATAGTTTTCACTTTGAAATTTATGGATTCATATTTTGATGCACGGAGCAATTTCTACTTCTGTTAGCAAAACTATGAATAGAAGAAGCATCTAATCGTATATGATGAGATCAAGCTGCGTGTTTTTGTTCTATTATTCCGAAGGATCGTAACTTTTTCCCTGTTGTCATTATGTTTGGTTGAAACGGACTACCTTCGGAAAGAAGGAATCATATGATTTTCTTGTGAGCTCTATATATCCTTCCTTTATTCTAGACAAAAGTTTACATGTCAAAATACTTGATGTCAGGAATCTCACTGACATCTTGAAAACAAAAACAAAGTGATTGCTCGACCTTGGAAAATCATCCTAATTTTTGTTTTAAAATTAATATTAAAACAATTTAATCAATGATCAAATATCGATATGTACCTTAAGAGTTTTATCAACTTGACAAATAATCTGTATTACGGTACGTTATCTTCTTATACGAGTTTGCCGGCTGGTTTACCACGCTGACCTTCTTTGCACGTTCAAACACAGAATATAGTTGTAAGAAATTAAGGTTCAATCCTTATCCTTCTCTTATTTATTGGGTTAATGGTAGTGTTAAGAATGATATTAGCCTTATATTTAATTATGTTTGTTTATTGTCTGAGATTTGTGAATCAGTGCTACTTTGTGTAAAATAAATAACTCTTCCGCTTCAAGATGATGAATTCCGCTTCAGGTATGTCTCTTATGACGACTATATGTAAAATTATCATGTTCATGATCCTGGTATGAATTATAGTTTACGCTAATATGTGGTATCCGAGCATGATATTTGAACTGAAAATCTTCCTTTACTAATACAACTGAAATCACCGTGGCTTTAGTTAAGAACATTTTTCAGCGAAACTGTAAGAACATATTTATTTTCTCATGATGTGTAAATAAGTAGAATTGAGAATTCAATCTCTGAGCCAACGAGATTAGAAAATCTTTGACCAATGATTTGCATTTGTTCAACACCTGTTAGCCCATCATGAATTTAAAATCAAAGTTCTTTGAATCTAAGATATATTAATCTACTTGATTCCTAGTTTATCAATTTCAAGGAAAATATGAGTACCAGAATTTAATTTTTGTATGGTGGTGACTTATTGTTTGTTTACATGGTGATCATATCGTCCCTTGATTATTAACCATATCAGTTTCGGCCTAGATTGTTTGTAATACATTATTGTTTATGTTATGAAATATTATACTTTGTAGTGGATGTCTATAACTCCTAAAGAAGTTACTCCCACTACTCTTCTCCATTATGTAGATAATCCCCACTACTTCTCACCATTACTGTTGTAACTCCCATACCTTCATAATTTACCTATGATCTTCCTCCATGATCTCAAATACTTAATGACATACTTATGAAATTCTTTTTGTATACCTCTATATTGTACTATAAATAGAGGATGAAAACTCATTTTGTAATATATTTGGATACATGAATCAGTACTTAAGGCATGACTATGTATATTATTTTAAATTATTTGTTTAATTGATACGATATTCAAAGAGAAGAAATATTTCTCTCATTTAAGTATGTGTAAGGCAGATGTTACTACAATTTCTGGTAGTAGTAAATTGATTGAAGGCTCCGGAAGAGCAACTATAACTCTGCCTAAAGGAACAATATTTATCATAGAGAATGCAATGTTCTCCTCCAAGTCCAAGAGAAACTTGTTGAGTTTTAAAGATATCAGTCAAAATGGATATCATATTGAGACAATAGATGAGAATAATCTTGAATACCTCATTTACTCATGAAAACGAGGCTGCCCACTTCTGTTTGGGGTCACGCCATTTTGCATGCAGCAATGCTAGTTCGTCTCAGACCAACGAATTATCACAAATATTCCCCGTTGCAATTAGTTTTGGGTCATGAACCTAATATATCCCATTTAGTATATGTGCCTGTAGCACCGCCATATCGCACCAAAATGGGTCTGCAAAGAAGGTTAGGAATATATGTTGGGTTTGAATCGTCCTCCATTATTCGCTACCTCGAAACATTGACAGGGGATTTGTTTACTGCACGATTTGCAGACTGTCAATTCGATGAGACACTTTTCCCAAAATTAGGGGGAGAAGTTGGTGAAACCAAACGGGAAATTTTGTGGAAAAATCCATCATTATCTCATCTTGATCCACATACCTCTATTTGTGAAAAAGATATGCAAAAGATTATTCATTTGCAAAGAATAGCAAATCAAATGCCAGACGCATTTACGAATTTGAAAAGGATAACAAAATTACATATCCTCGTAGAGAATGTGATAGCAGTATGTGATAAGTCTGAAAGAAGACAAAATTATTACCGTGAATGTATCAATGTATATCGACATGTCAATAGACGAAATTATAATCGTCATCATTGTGATAATGAGAATTATAAAGATTCTCAAAATAATCTTTCACTTTATGAAAGTAATATTTGACATGAGATTTTATATAGCACATACAGATGATTATGATCCATTCATGGTGTGAATGTGACAACATATGATTTATGAATACATATTCATTCTTGGAAGAATATGAACGTGCTAGTGGTAGTAAATATACCACATCACCTCTAGAAGGAGGTTTGAGATGATATATGAAAATAATGTCATTATTATGGCATGAATGATCATTGGTCACGTAACTATTGTACGCCAAAATATTTTGGAAATATGATTATTAAAGGACAACGACAATACAAGAAACGTATCTTGCATATAATTTTGACCATGACCATAATGGTATAACTTTCTCTTTAAAGGAGATATTCACCACATGGATGTTGATGAATTTGTGGTAGTACAAAATTAATTGAGAGCTCTAGAAGAGCCAATTATTACTATGTTGGAGAAACACAATTGATTACCAATAAGGTATTGTGTTGTAGTAAGTCTCAAAGAAACTTATTCAGTTTCCAAAGTATATATGAAAGTGGTTGATTATATTGAGACTATAAATAAAGGAAAGATTTGATATCTTCTATTACTACAACTTGTAGCGGGATAATTTGTATATGAAAAGCTACTCGCTTCATTCTCCAGTTTGTACTACACAAACAAAAGAATGCCGCAATAAAGTGGATATTTATTGGTATAAAAACCCGTATCATAATAAACTTGAAGTTTATTGATAATTGCACATGTCATGGTGTAAATTTGAAGTGATCAATATTGATAATTTATTCAGTTGGCATTCGGGTTAGCCATATCAATTTAAGTATGATGTGCAATAATAGAGAATTCACATGGGTAAATATTAAAGAACTAGAAAGTTCTTTACGAATTCTCTTGTATTACTTGTTCTCATTAATTAATTGACGAACTAAAGAGTTCGGGTTGAATCCCATAAATTCTGGAAATATCAAAGGTGAATATGGGCCCATTCACCTGCCATGTATACCACATATGATGCATCTATGATATGGTTACATGTGCGATTACTATTAACCTGCAACCTGGCCGGTGCTTGCGAGGTAAATTGCTCAGTAATCTAATTTCGAGCATAATTTCCAGATTTTCTATTCAAGATAGTTCATCTTGATAAGTTAGTTTACATCATAGTTGGTTTAGCAAAATAATTTATTGAGTGCCTCCATTTAATAGCTAAATTATTGCTTATGAGAACAAAGTTATCTATATCAATTTGATATACGCTATACACGAGAGTATATTATATTCTCCCCTCACAAGTGGTTCAGGGTCAGGAACCAAATAATTTCATCTTATTATTATTAATGTGCTGTGTATATTAACATGATAATGCACAAAGATGATTTCCCAGAGTTGAGGAAACAAGTTAGTTTTCCTAACATGAGGGGGAGACATGATAAACACTTGAGAAAAGGTTACATGGGATGAATTATCATTTGTATATATAGATCCTCGAATATCATAATATGAACCTGAAGTTCATAAAAGGATAATTCAATTGCAACATATTGCAAAGCATGCCATACGCATTTTGCTGACCCAAAGAAAGTAACTATATTCTCACTGCAAATGCTCATATTAAGTCCTAGAAGGACAAAGTCTTTGATACGCTTAAAGCGTATAGATAAATCGGTTTCAATTTCTTAATAAAGAAGATGAGCAAATGATCAAAGTGATCATAATAAGGAGGCAAGTGATCTAGAAGATCACATGACATAACACTTCATAAAATCTCATGAGAGATTCAGGTACCTGAATGTATGAATGAAGAGATCTCCATGTTATGTCTTTATGAAAATTTACTGGAACCGATATAAAATGTTCGTCGACGACATCTATGATAGCGCTAAATATCGATGAGGATCTTATGTTTGTCGAATACAAACAAAAATATTGGCCAAATGGAAGAGATACAATTCAAGTAGAATTGATTCCATATGAAAGACATGTAATTTTGGACATGTAGTTCGAATACTTGAAAGTATAAAGTCAATGGTATGTGTAATCAGTTTTCGATATCTTATTTGTTTAGCATGACATGAAAACTTGATATGCATCTAACGTCTATTATATGACTTATATGACTTAACTTATATGACAACCCATGAAGGATTTAAGTTGCTTGAAGAATCTACAATTCTTGATCTTGAGGTACCACTTCCTTAATGCAATTTATGCACAAATATATCTTGCTATAACTATGATAATGTGATGGCGAGGATATCTCTATGGAAATATTGAAGAGCCATTCCACGATATTTGTGAAGACATTATATATCTATCACGAGTTATGATTTCAAGGTGCAAATATTCATTATAGTTAATATGGCTGATTTATTTATCAAATCTCTACTAACGATCTCTTGAAGCTAGTGCACAAGATTGGGATGCGAAGACTCAAGGATGTGAATTGATGCTCTCTTCAGGGGGAGTTAATGCACGTTGCACTCTTTCTCTCTTACAAGGTTTTGTCCCACTGGGTTTTCCTTGCAAGGTTTTTAACGAGGCAACCAATAGGCGCATTTCTAAACATGTGTACTCTTTTTCCTTTTCTATAATTTTTCCCATTGGGTTTTATTTTAGTTAAGGTTTTAACGAGGCACATTAGTTATTGAGTAGACATTCAAGGGGGAGTGTTAAGAATAGACTTCTAATTAGAGTGAATGTCTATCTTATAGAAGAGTTTTACTTTGAGGCTAAGTCTTTTCTCTTCCTATAAATAGAGGGGTCTTACCCCATTGTAAATCATCCCAAAAGTATCAATAAGAATACTCCTCTCCCTATTCTCTCTGCAATATTGTTCTTGTTCTTCTATTATTTTATAACACTTATATATATATATACATGTATATATATATAGTTTACAATAAAGTGTCTTAGATAAAAAAAAATTTTAAAAATAGTCCGGAATGAAAAAGTCCTAGGCCCATGGCCCATGGCCCATGAGCCCCGCCCATTTAGCCCGGGACCTTGTGGGCTTAGGACCACCATGGGCCGGTTCCACCCATTGGGATCGTGAAAACCGGGACTATTTGGCACGAGACCGACCCGCCTCAAGCCCGGGACCGTCAGCACCAGTCCATTTAGGCTTGTTAGGCCCAAGCCCGGCCCAAATAGCAGCCTTACTCACATGGAAAGTAGCCACTAGAATATACATAATTAAAAACTATATTCAATCACTGATTTTATAAACACGTATCCACTCATTATTGTCTAATAATAAATAAATCATTATCTCCTACTAGAAAGAAGTAAAACTGAAAGTGCATCTGCAATGGTTGTCCACATAATACGTCTTTTAATTCCCCTAATTAACAGTAGCAAATTGTTTTCATAATAAATTGAAGATGCCATCCATTATTGCTTAATTATTAACATTTATATTACACGCTAATATTATCAACATGGAGCTTTCACAAGTACTTTAATTCCTTTGCTCAAAAGTTAGAGCTCCTTACCGTGATTGTCCATGAAGTAAATTTGTTGTTTGTAGGTCTCTTATGTACACCGCTTTCGTATTCCAGCGCCTCTTTACTTGTTAGTATTACTTTTTAATATTCTAATATCGTAATGCTCTACTAAAAGGTGGGTAGCCATTGTGATTGCCGAGCCATGTACCTTACTTTTATTAACTAAAGCCCATGAGTATTCCACTGCCACATGTGATGTGAACTAGCCAACTAACAAATTTATTACTACATTATATTATATTTATTTTAATAAATTATTTCCCACTAACTTATATTTGTTCCAATAGCTATAATAGAAATTAAGTTTCTAATCTCATAATTAATAAGTAAAAAAAATCGGATTATTACACAAACGCTAGGAAACTAACATGTACCTCGGTGCAATTTGAGTATACAAACAAAAGCCCACATTAGAAATTGAAAAGAAAAAAAGTAACTCATAAGGCTGAGGTTTTTTGGAAACAATCCTACAAAATTAATCTAAAGTCAGTAATATCAGATAGTAGCGAAGCAAAAAAAATTTCTAAGGGTGTTTAGATTTGAAAGAAATGAAAAAAATTCGACAAAAGGTATTTAATATATTATATATATTTAAAATTTAATATTTAACTTATATACACAATATAATTTTTCGTAATATTTTAACAAAAGTAACTATCCTTGATAAAAAGTTCATTCGTCCTTATATCAAACTATGTTAAGAGTTTTTATTAGCTGAATTAATATAATAAATTAGTGATAAGTTATTACCAAGTTGATAGTTCAATTTGCTAAGAGTTGCAATCATCTAAGATTAATCCTCTACGAAAATTAGAACTTCTAAAAATAAATTTCAATAAATTATTTTAAATTATAAAGAGACAGCTTGACGGTTGCTCGGAAGCTTCCCTTCCATCATTTAAATTATAGGCAATAATATCAAAATTCTTTACATATTCAATACTAAGAACTTAAAATCCATATTTAAAACGTGTATGTAATTTTTTGTTTTTCATGCATTTACGTAGTCCTTAATTAGTTTTCTGGACCCCGCTCTTAGAAACACAAATCAAAACCGCAAAAAGGAAAAAACCCAAAACCTTTTCCCCCCAAAGCCCGATCTTTTCATTCTCTGTTCAAAACTGGTAATTACTTACTGATTTTCTATTCAATTTTCTGTTCAAAACCTGGTAATTTTATTGATTTTCTTTTCAATTTTCCTTCAAAATCTTGTCAAATTGAATCCAGATTTTATTCACTCAAATGCACAAATTAATCATATTTGATGATTTCTGAGCATTCTTTTACAAATTTCTACTTCCTTCAATGGGGGCGTTAACGTTAAACAGGAAACGAGGTGACGATATCTTCTCTTCAAATTATAAAACCCAAGTTTCAAACCCTTTCAATTTCGACCACATTTCAAAAAAACCCAAACTTTCTATATATCAAACCCTAAATCCACCAAAATCAACTGTTCAAAGGTTTTTCAAGTACCCGGATCCAATTAACCCGATTCGAAGACAAGTTCATGCTCCTTATAGGCAATCAAGATTTGGGTCCAAGGGTATTTCAGCAAATTCAGCTCCTGAAATGGGTAATTTTGTATCAAGAGTGTACGATGAAGCTAAAAAATGTGCTTTTTATAGTTTAAGCTGTTTGAAAAAAGTTAACGAGGTGATAGTTATTGATGATGAAGATTCTAAAACGGGTGATTTAGAAGCTGGGGTTTGTAAAAAAAGTGATGTTTTTTGTAATTTGGAAGGTGGGGTTTGTGAAAAAAGTGAGTTTTTAGGCCAGAAGTGGAAGGAGACTAATGGGCTTCTGGAAATTTCGGATGGTGTTGATGGTAAGGATTCGTCGGTAGTAACGGCGGGTTTGGATGATGGAAATTTGAAGGAAGAGAGTGTAGGGAAAATGTTAGACACGCTAGCGTTGAACCCCACGTCTAATTCTGCTTTCTATGTCCCTTTGTATAAGAAATTGCTTGGTTCAGTGGGGAAAATAAATGATAATTTGAAAAGACTGCAGTTTCAGATTGGATATAATGAGAAGCGTCTCGAAACGTATAGTTTGTTGCGGCCTCAAAAGAAAGGAGAACAGGTTAAAGAGGTACTATGATAGACTCTGCTTTATGATGTGGTTTTTAGTGTGCTTGTAGTTTAATTCCTTATATTGATGCTTTTAACTTGCAGGATGTGATTTCAGAACCATTTGTGCCTCTCACTGAGGAGGATGAGGCTGAGGTGTCGCGTGCTTTATCTAAATCCAATCGGTATGATTTATACATATCTCATTTTGTATGAGGCTCAATTCTATTTTCTATTTGCATTCTCATCATATGATGTATTTGTCTTATTTTGTGCAGAAGACGGGTTTTGGAGACCCATCAAAACTCCAATATTGATATTACTGGAGAAATATTGCAATGTTTAAGACCTAGGGAATGGTTGAATGATGAGGTGACACTTCATGCTCAGTTTTCTAACCTGGGTTTTGTGTGTGTGTGGGGGGGGGGGGGGGGGATTTAATGGCGCTGAATGGAAAAGAAGAAAAAGACTTTCATTAGTTTTAATGTCATGGATGACTTGTCCTTTGCAGGTTATCAATGTGTATCTTGAACTGTTAAAAGAGAGAGAGAAAAGGGAGCCCAAAAAGTTCTTGAAATGTCATTTCTTTAACACATTCTTTTACAAGAAGGTCAGTTCTATGATTTTCAGCTCAAAGTTTCAGTTCTACAACTACTGTGTTGATATATGGTTTGGTCTATAATAGTTATCTGAAAGTAAAAGTGTGGCCTTGCTGATTATCTCTGTTGTCTGTTTTATGGACGTCCGAGAACAAGATTGTAAAATAAGTTTTTTCTTTTGAAGTCATTAACATGAATAGAAGATTTCTTGTCGAAATTTGTGGAAACATCAGACTATAAGATGGATTTAATACTCATGTTCATAAATGTGTTTATACATACATATAAGTTACTATTCATGTCTGTCTCCCTCTAACGGTGTGCTCGTAGAGAAGATACATGGCTGTTTTTTGTCTTTCTTTATATCTGACTCCTCTGCCACTCGTCAAGACCTATGATTGGCAATGGATATGCTGTTAGTACTTTCCTGGTTTCTGCAGTTGATTTAGATGCTGTATGGAATATACTGACTAGTGCTTGCTCCAATATGCAATCTCAGCCTGCATATTGTCTAAACATATCGCACTCTGTTTGGTAAGCTTAGGACAAGAGTAGAGAATGAAGTTTTTGTATTCTCTATCACAGACTCCTTATCTGATCCATTACTACCATCATCGGTAGTTCTCTCATTACCAATTTTTTTCCCTACGCCTATTATATTCATGAAATATTTTGTGCGTATACTGATATGATTCTGCCTTTTAGTTCATGCTCTACAATGAATGATCTATTGTTATCGACACCATTTAGTTTCTCTCTCTAATGTGGTCAACGTGTTATAATTGACTCCTGTGCCACTCATCAAGACATGGTTGGCAATGGATATGCTGTTAGTACTTTTCCTGGTTTCTGCAGTTGATTTAGATGCTGTATGGAATGTACTGACTAGTGCTTGCTCCAAATTCCAGTATGCAATCTCATCCTGCTTATTGTCTAAACATATCGCACTCTGTTTGCGTAAGATTAGGACAAGAGTAGAGTATGAAGTTTTTGTATTCTCTATGACAGACTCCTTGTCTGATCCATAACTACCATCGTCGATAGTTCTCTCATTACCAATTTTTTTCCTAGACCTATTATATTCATGAAATATTTTGTGCATATACTGATCTTATTCTGCCTCTTAGGTCATGCTCTACAATGAATGAGCTATTGTTATCGACACCATTTAGTTTCTCTCTCTTAAGTGGTCAATTGTTATTAGGTTTAATAAAAAAATTACATGATCTGAGCTCACCTTACAAGGTTGCCATGACAATTACTGATTATTATCCCCTTACTGGAAACTATGTGTTGAGATTTTGAATGAAAATCTGCTCATTTTTGTGGAAATACTTTTACATTTTCAGTTGATAAGTGGCAGGGGAGGCTATAACTATCAATCTGTGAGAAGATGGACATCCCAAAGAAAGCTGGGTTACTACCTACTCGAATGCGATAAAGTAAAATGTTCTATCATTTGTTTTCCTTTCTTACTTTATTTTGCTATATTCTATGTACTAATTTGATTCTTCTAAGTAGATCTTTGTCCCTATCCACAAAGAAATACATTGGTGTTTAGCTGTTATCAATAAGAAAGACAAAAAGTTCCAATATCTTGATTCGCTCAGAGGAAGGGATAATCAAGTATTGAAAGTGCTGGTAAGTTTGGCATTTGTACAAAGAAAAATTTATCGAGGCGTGTTACCTTTTTTATCTTAATATTAATATCTTTTGAAATTTTCCTATTCTCTTCATTGTTGATCGTAATAATATACAACAAAGAAGAATCTTGGTAACTTGTGACTGAGAAAATGGCGTTGAGGAAAGAGCAGATCTCATGTTTCTTGAGGTTTTGCTCTAGCTTGAGTGACGCTACAATCTGTTGATATCTATGTGCAGGCTAGGTACTTTGTTGATGAGGTGAAGGACAAAAGTGGGAAGGACATTGATGTTAGTTCATGGAAGCAAGAGTTTGTCGAGGACCTTCCAGAGCAAAAGAATGGGTGTGTAACACTTTGGTCTAATGATTCTTAAGATTTATGAACTTATGTTTTATACCGATTTTTCCCATAATATCTTGAGGCTGTTGCTAGATATCTTTTTATGCAAGAAATATTAGTCACTTCAGATTTTCTCACTTTTTGTGTGTTGTCATTTGATTAAACTGGTGAACTTTCATTATTAACAGGTTTGACTGCGGTGTGTTCATGATAAAATATGCTGATTTCTACAGCAGAGATATAGGCCTCTGTTTTAATCAGGTAAACCGTGTGCTGCATCATTATTTGATGCTTTCTTACCCTTGACACATTACACATACCAACTCTGAGTGAGAAGACACAGAAAAAATGGGTTTTGAGTAGGGATGGGAATTTAAGACTCATAGTTGGAATTAATTTGTACCAGTGGCACATTGATTTCGTATAGCGGAAACTATTTTTGATCTTCTATAGCAATCTGCTCACAAAAATAAGACCTTTTCTGCAAACTATGTTTTATCACCATTCCAAATTGTGCAGCTCCGTTAACTCTTCACAAAAGTTCGAGAAAAGCTTGAGCAGATAGTATGTTTGCATGTAGTAAAGACAAGTCAATATAAGTAGTTGTAAGATATGAAATGGTTATGAAGGCAGCACATCAACATCGAAACAATACAAAGTACTAGAATTCATACTAACATGTTAATTGACTTCTTAAAGATGGTAGAGTTTTCCATATGGAAGGAGGCTAAATAAGAAAGTTGGCCAAACAAGATGAGACCAAGTAGTATTGTACAATGACATTTTTCCTTTCTATCAACCTATTTCTTTCTTGTCTCCTTGAAGACCATTTTTGTTTATCATTTCACGAATATTGACTTGTGTCTCACGTCCTTGGTAATTTTCATGGTTTCTTATCCATCTCTCTTCCTCATGGATTAGTATTTCACATCTATGACTACCTATTGAAGGCTTTGATCATCTTTCTGACATTAGATAAAGGTGGCTGAATTCTTTACTCTAGCAATTTGTTTGCAACAACTGGACAACTCCCCTTCCTCGTCCAAAAGAGGGAAAAAATTACTCCATTTGTTCAATTTTATATGATATATTTTCCTGACTAAAAAAATGATGCCATTTTATTTTTAGAAACAATTTATCTTTGAAATTTCATTTTACCCTTAATAACGTGTGATGTGTTGAAGACCACAACTTTCAAAAGTCTTTCTTTCTTAAAGTTCGTACCAAGAAAAAATTACTCCATTTGTTCAATTTTATATGATATATTTTCCTGACTAAAAAAAATGATGCCATTTTATTTTTAGAAACAATTTATCTTTGAAATTTCATTTTACCCTTAATAACGTGTGATATGGTGAAGACCACAACTTTCAAAAGTCTTTCTTTCTTAAAGTTCGTACCAAGTCAAACACCTTCATATGATATGAAATGAAAGGGAGGGAGTAGTTTGTTTGCACCATCTGGCAAGTTGTGTGCTTTTGAACTCTCGGCTTGGATTAAATTGAGGACTTTTCTTCCCTTTCCTTTTCATTTTGGACTTTGATTTCTTTTTTATCTGTTCTTTTTATCTTTCTTGACCGAGGGTTACCGGAAACAACCTCTCTGCACTTGTGGGATTACACTGGGTTTCTTGTTGTTGATTTCCTTTTTATCTGCTTTTGGGGGTTGTGGTTGGGAGAGGGGCGGGGTTGAGTGTTTTCTGCAAAAATAACATGCTAATCAAAAGTTTAACTTTGTTTCCTCTTCCTTGTAGGAACACATGCCGTATTTTAGGTTAAGGACTGCGAAGGAGATCTTGAGGTTGAAAGCAGATTAAACAATTTTGAACATGCTCCTTTTTGTCATGTGGTACATCCTGTTTCAACAAAGGAATGATTATGTAGTTCAATAGTTGGTATGATCGACGCGAGGCAAAGTACCCCTTAAAGATCTTTAAGTGTGATTAGTCAAAATGTTATTTGATTCTTTAGCTAGTTATCATCCAAGAAAGGCTTGAGTTTGTTAGTTGAGTTTGAAAGTGCTTTAGGATAATTTTATTAATTCAGTCTTTTGGTCCCCATAGAGCATTCAGATTTTATTGTAGATGAAATTCAGAGTTGTAAACATGTGCCTGCGTCTTTATATTATTTCAATGAAATGAAATCAAAGATTAGTTTTGTGTAACTAATGTCTAATACCCTCCTATTCATGTGTGGTACATGCAGAGGTATCGCGTGTTTGGATTGCGTTATCATATTTTCCCCTCATAGCCAAATTCTTATCATTAAAGATCAGTAAAGTTTTTTCTGTAGCTAGTTAGTTGCTCCATCTCTTTTCTGTGGGAAGTGATCTTTTAAACTCCCGTCCTTGCTTAAGGGCTCGTTTGGTACTAGGGATAAGGAATAATTAATTTCGGGACTAAATTTAAAAAGAATTTATCCTATGTTTAGTTGGAAAAAGAATTGTGGTACAGATAATCCCGGAATTAATTATCCTGGGATTTTAGTGTTTTCTTTTTGGAGGGGATTTTTTGGTTCCCATACACTATAGAAAACTTTATTACCCTAAATGTTCGTGTTTATTAAATTACCTTACCTACACAAGTTTTGTTTACAAAATATATACATACCATCTTAAAATGCTCACAATCTATTATTAGTGCCTTCAATTAAGTGATTTAATTACACCTTTTTTTTTGTCCCTCTTCTATTTCCTTATATTTTCACTCATATATGTCACAATCCGGTGTATCTTACCCAATTTTTTTTTTTGGTGTAAACTTTTTGTTTCAATGTTTTGCTCTTCCTTTCAATGAGAGAAGCCATAAACATCAAAACTTAGTAAATATTAGAAACTACTGATACCTATAGAGTGAACAAAATCAGCTGAGAAGGTTAGAAAGGAGCAAAATAACTAGAAGTTTTGTATCATAAAAATCATAAGCAGTACTTGAAGTACTACTTAGAGGACCTGAAAAGTCAAAATTGTCCTTGACTACTCCTCTGTTTTCCTTGAAGCTTTCCCACCTGCAAGAACCTATTTGACATAATCTCATGTCCTTATTACTACTCATGTCTAATTCTTTTGCACTTCCATTTCTCCCCCATGGGTTGCTCGAAACGACGAAAAAGATCGACTGATGTAAGGTCCGTCCAGGATCGTCGTATGTGAGGGCGTATTAGTAATTTTATCTTCATTCAACAACCTAGATGGCAAGTCTAGGCACCTTGCTACCTTTGACTGATCACTTGTAGATCTAATTGGTTTGGCTGGTGCTTCTTCCCATTGAAATGGGATTGAAACTGAAGGATAAATTGGTGGAGTAGATTGTGGAATATTATTATTTCTTGGCTTGTTTGGAAGTTTGGATAAAGAAAATTTTAGAGTAGAATAAGAGGCTATGTTACATCATGTAAAATTCTACAACTTCATAGATGAAAATGGCTTCAGATTCAACCATTTCTCTGATCTTGACACTATTTCTTATTATACAAATATAATTTTTATACAATTTTATAAAATATATATTATGTATATTTTGTATCTAATTTATACATAATAAAATAAATTTCATACAACTAATTATATATTATACAACTTATCTACACCTTATCTGTAACTTTCACACATTATTTCTACCCAATTAAATACAACTACAATAACATACAACTTAAATACAAATTTTTAAAAAATCTATACAATATATCTTTTGTATATTTTGTATCTGATTTCTATATAATAAAAAAAAAATTCATACAACTAATTGTATATTATACAACTTATCTATATTTATCTATAATTTTTATACATTATTTCTACTCAGTTATATACAACTATAATAATATACGACTGAAATATAAGTTTTATACAATATTGTTCAACTTTCATACAATAGTTAAATAAATAAGAGAAAAATATATAAACAACAGAATATAATTTTTCTACAATTTAGTAAATATAATATATATATATATATATATATATATATATATATATATATATATATATATATATATATATATATATATATATATATATATATATATATATATCATGTCTTCGTTCTTCTTCTTCTTCGAGTTTCAATCTGAAATTCAGCCAAATCAAGTCTAATCTTCACCAAAACCCCTCAAAATTGAGATATAAACTCCAAACCACATTCCAAATTATTTGCAACATCACCCAATCCAAACAAATAATGATTTTTGAAAACCCAAATTCGAATTCAAAGCTTCAAAGATTTTTAATTGTTGTCAATGATGAAATTGTTGCTCTCTTTTCCTTTGCTTTACATTACTAAAATTCGGGATAGAGAGATAGAGAGAGACATGGAGAGAATTCTCAATTCTTTGCAATAACATCCAATTCAAACAAATAGTATTTTTTGAAAACTCAAATTCAAATTCAAAGCTTCAAAGCTATTTAATGGTTGTCAATGGTAGAATCGTGTGTGTGTACAAGATATGTGGGGGAGGGGGTGGGATGTGGAGAGAGAAACGTGGGGAAGTGGAAGATATGTTAGAGTAATTTTAGGACACTAATTATTATCATTAATTCCCTTAAAATGTATATAAATGGTAATTGGGTATAAAAATATAATTATAGTAAAACTTGAATAGGAAGGATAATATATTTTCATATAGTGTATAGGACTGTAAAAGCTTTTTTTTTATCCCTATGGAAAGGTGGAATAACTAATCCCAGGGATAAATATTTTCGAGATAATTAATCCCGACTAAACGACCCCTAAGTGTATAACTAAGCTAAGGTGTGCCGATGAAATATCGTTTTGAATGATCATCTTGGAGTTGATTTTGTAAGTTACTATATAAGAAAGGCTTGATGTTATAAGTTTGGCATGGTTTGATTCAAGAGATAACAGGATCAAGAATCTTGAGAATCAGATAAAATATGATGATGTATCGAGTTTAGTCTATACATTGAAAGTCTTGTTTCCCCAAATTCTCTAGAGGAAGTTTGAAGTAAACTACAGATCGTTGGAGTGAAAGGAATAAAATTTGTGCTATGGTTGTGGAGATCCTGAGTATAATGATGATCTTACAAAAAATGGTATGGGTAAATGATTCCCAAGTTTTAGCAAAAAGTAGAACAAAATTGTGGCATGAAGATCTTGCTTTAGTCGCATCCCTCCCCCCCAAACACCCCCATACCCCACCCCACCAATACAAAAATAAAAAGTGATTTATAGGAAAGAATACTGCGATGAATAGTTTTACTGCACGTTTCAACAATCTTTTTCATAAGAACAGCATTAAAACATATGCATTACTGTTGTTTAGATCATGGAGATGAAGTAAAAATGAGAAGTCGCCAGAAACATGTCCCTAGGGGACTCAAGTGGGAGCATAGTTTTAAACAAGTAAAGCTATGATTCAAGATCAAACAGTTCTGAGCATATTGGTTTTGGACTGTTAACACATATTGGTTTTGGCTTTACTTATGTCTACATAACATTCAGAATGAGCTTCCAATGGTCAGGATACTTTACACTTGTTGCAAAATACAAATGAAATACAAGCTGTAAGCATAAAAGTAATCATTCATGATTGAATTAAATCATACATAGTAAACACATGCAAATAATGCATTCGAGCAAAACTGTACATATGCTTTCACAAAAATAGGCTATTAGCTCTAGATATACACCACTGCTTCTTTATTCAAAATGAAAATATCAAATCAATGTCATTGCTGCAAAACAACAACAAATCTAGTATAATCTCACAAATGGGGTCTCGGGAGGGTAGAGTGTACGCAGACCTTAACCTTGTGAAGGTAGAGAGACGATTTTCAATAGACCCTTGACTCAAGAAAAAATAAAAAAGAAGCAATACCAATAGCCGCAAGCAGTAAACAACAGAACGATAATATATCTTTAAAGTTTTTTCAGATGTAATCAAACATCTAATACCGTAGGAAATACATCCCCCATCCCTATAAATCGGACCGATCAATCTTCAGAAGTCTGTATAATTATGATGATAATGAATTTACAAGTTCTGAGATGCCCTTCTTGCTTCGTCTGAGTACTCATATCTAGAGGAGCATAGAGAATATGAGACTAAACATTAACATCTGTAGTTTCAGCAGTTCAAGCTCATGAGAGGACAACAATGTTTTCTTTCTTCTAGTTAGTAAAAATCTGCACAATGATTCTTCACCTCATTCCTCATTGTTTACAACAATTTTATGCAAGAGAGAATTAAGCTATCTTGCAAGGATTACAAAGGGAAGAGTAGATACAAGTAAACTGATACCACATATGTTGTAAAGATTCACACCTAGCGCGGTACCCTCTTTCTACTAAGTATTTCCTGCTCTTTCAATCGATGCTGGAACCTTGCAAGGCGAGCCTGAAGGCTGACCAGACTTGCTGCTTTGCGAGATAGCACAAAGCTGAGCTGTGTCACATAATTGTCAATGCGACTTCCAGGTTGATCAACTTCTGCCAACAGTTTCATTTCCTGATAGCGAAACAATTAATTAATTATCACGAGCATATGGCTAATGCAATCTCATTTTTGTTTGGACTAAACTTGTCCTTCTCATTGCTCTGTTAATAGGAACTCAGAGGACATACAACAAATTGACAACATGCAGCTATCATATCCAAAAGAAAATGGAGAAACTATTGGAACTAAGACGTGTTCTTTTAAATAAATAAACTCTTGTGTGTGCACGCACGTGAGAGAGAGAGGTGACAAGTAATGAAATGATAGTTGCAGCAATACTAACATGTTAGAATTATCCTACTATCCACCACATACAGGTAGTGAAATTGTAGATAACTAAGAAAATGGGAGGCAACAGACAAAACAAAAAGAAAAGAAAACAATGGTGAATCCCATTACAAGCAAGCATGAACTCCATAGCCACAAATGATCAGTCAAAGAGTCGTGTAGGTTCTCAGACAATAGCATCCTACTGTTAGGTGAGGAAGCAGTACATCCAAGGAAAACATTAAAGAAAATTCAAAAATAAGAAACACTCAAGAGAACAATTTACAGCTGCATTTTGGCAATGGCAATGCACAACACAGAAATGCAGAACCCTCCCTGGGAACACAGTTATAATATATCTGCATTTTGCAGGGAGGTAAAATATTAATTAACAGAATAAAATCAACATAGGATTAACTTACTTCACTAACAATCTCCATTGTATCTACAATTTCTTTCCTATGGGCAGCTATTAGGGCCTCTTCTTCCTGTGCATAGAAAGAGGAAAATTACACCGATATCATTGAAGAAGTTTATAACAGTTATTCAAGAAAAAATAATTAACAAAATGAAAAGCAAAAGGCGAATAAAAGACTAACCTCTAGTATTTCATTGATATTTTCATAATGAGGGGGTGAAGAAGCTTCATTTTGTCTTGATCCATT
Source organism: Nicotiana benthamiana (assembly GCA_034376525.1). Lineage (NCBI taxonomy): Eukaryota > Viridiplantae > Streptophyta > Magnoliopsida > Solanales > Solanaceae > Nicotiana > Nicotiana benthamiana. The sequence goes on along the minus strand of CM067341.1, from coordinate 16,872,765 downwards.
ACTTTTTGTGGGGGTACTCGTTGGTTGTTGTCTATGACTTGTAGAAGACGAATCAGCACTTGAAAAATCTTTTCTTGACCAATTTCCTGGCCGTTCTAGCTTTTCAGGTTTCTCATCCCTATATACTTTCCTCCGAGGTGGCGACACTTTCGGCACCTTGTCTTCTACATCAGAACTTTGCAAGTTGGTTGTAGAATACAGTTTTTGACCAGCTGAAATACCATAGGCATTCTTCACCTCAAACCTCTCCCTCTCCATACCACCAGAATTTGCCCCACTTTCCTCCCAGCCAGTGACGGTAAGATTTGAACCAACACTAGAGGGTTCAAAACCTGTCCTTCTGCTTGCTTCTGATAGTATAGACTCTTGAGCTTGCTCATAAGCATCTCTTGCTCCAGCAGAAACAGCCGAAGTTGGCACTGAGTACATTTCCTTGAATGTAGGGGGTAAATTTGCACTCTGATCTTTCTTTGCGTTACCACTTTTGGATAGACTTTTGACCCTGTTAATCTCATGTTAGTATAATCCCTAATAAAACGAAAAAACAAAATCAAACGACATTTAAGAAATTTTTTTACCTGTCAGCATATCTCAATGTATTGAGTGTATGTTCGCATGATCCTGCATTAGGAGAAATGCAGGAAATCATAACGGTTCTTGAGTTTCCGACAAAGGAGTCACGAAGCACCTCAGTAAGTTTGCTGCCACGGAATGGAATATGAATCTGGTCATTGTCGAGAGCGCGGATGCACTCTTTAAGAGCCAACAAACTCTTGTTAATTTCTGCTCCTTCAATCCTGAAAAAAAAACAAGATGTAGATTTCAAATATGCTACTTGAACAAATTGGCAGCAATGCAGTGTGCTTGGAAGACAAGGGGATGGGGGAGGAGAGAAAGAAAAGCAGGCCTGATCCGGAGCCTTTAAGTAAAACTTTAAGAAACAAAATAGCATCTAAGTGCTGAATACTCATGTGAAGTTACTCAAACTGGCAAAAGAAACTCAAAGATTTGTTACAGTAGAAAGTAAGGTACTTGACACAGCCAAGTTCTTTGTTTCCAGTGTTTGGAAGATTATCCCTTGAGCATAAAATTCAGAATAATAACACCAAACTTTCTTCATGACCTCGTACTTTAATCCTTACTAGAATAAGATCATGAAACAGCATACACGTTCCAGATAGAACTTCCTTAGACCTTGTGTTAAGGTGGTTCAGCGAAATGACTTTTAAAACAGATAGACAACATCCGAGGAAAAACATGCCAAAGGGAAAAAAGCAAAATAAAACACCATATCAGAAGAAATTCCAGAGAAGCATAACAAGGTGCAGCAACAAGTGTGCCATGAGAACTTACCTTGTTTGACGGTCATTATCAGTTGTGTCTGCACCTCTCTCACTGCCAGCAAGATCAATAAAAGAAATCTTGCCGACAACTTTCCCACCCTTGGACTCATTTCCATCATTATTTCTTCTAGATTCCTTGACCTCATTATGTTTCTTGACAACAAGCTGCAATATCGCATGTGATCTTGACGATTCCTCATTTGCACCAGTTGATCCAGTGCTTCTTGCAGCATTTCCCCTCTCAATATACTCTTTTACAATCTGCACATCTGAAACTTCAAATTCCTGGAGTCCAACAATGCAAACCTGTTGCCGCCCATCTTCCCTCATACAAAGTTTCCTAAATAAAAATTATGAACTAGCTGGTAAGAAATGGCAAAGAATAAATGATTCAGAAATGAAGCATTTATAATCACTAACGGAAGTATAAGCAGTTTTTACAATGATTAAATCAACTATTAGTTGGAGAACCAAGACAACATGTCATGAACGGAAGTCTAAGCAGTTTTTACAATGATTCATCATCTATTACTTGTACAACCAAGACAACATGCTCCCAACCACGGCATTGACATAGCCACATGGTCACAAACCATTTAAGACACTACATGTCTTCAGATTTCTTACTTTCAGTTTTTACTTTCCTGTATTTTGACAAATTATTGGAAGGCGTACCCACTACTCTCCTGACACCAACAACAACAACTACCAAGTATAGTCCTACAAAGTGAGATCTGGGGAGGATCATACGTACACAGGCCTTACCCCTACCCGAAAGGACAGAGAGGTTATTTCCGATCGACCCTCGGCTCAGGAAAAAAAAACAAGAAAGGAAAAAAAAAGGAAAAAGAGAGAGAAAAAGAAAAAGAAGAAGAAAAATAAAAGAGCATTAGTAACTCCAGTAGAAATTGCATAAATAATTATCTAAACATAAAAATATAAATTAAATGGCATGCAATAATATCGACCAGTAACTACCATAAGAGGGCACAATACAATACGCAAGTCATCTATGGAGAGCCATACCAAACCCCACCTAGCCCCGGGAATGAAGTACGAAAAGTTCTAGAAAGCCTAATTCTAGACCTCCAGACTTTACTATTAAGGGTCATGTCCCCGAAAATCTGCATACTTGCATGTCCTGCCTAATCACCTCTCCTCAATACTTCTTAGGCCTCCCTCTGCCTCAACTCGAGCCAACCACCAGCTGCTCACAACTCCTCACCGGCTTATCAGGGCTTCTCCTCCGCACGTGCCCAAACCACCTGAGCCTCGCTTCCCGCAGCTTCTCATCCACTAGGGCAACCCTCACCTTCTCCCGAAAAACTTCAATCTTAATCTTATCTAACCTGGTGAGCCTGCACATCCACCTGAGCATCCTCATCGGCCAGCACTCCGCCCCATACAACATGGCAAGTCTAACCACAACTCTCTAAAACTTCCCCTCGAGTTTTTGTGGCACTTTCTTGTCACACAAGACTCCTGATGCAAGCCTCCATTTCGTCCACACCGCCCCTATACGGTGAGTTACATCCTCGTCGATCTCTCCGTTCCCCTAAATCACCGACCTAAGATATTTGAAACTGTCCCTCTTGGAGATGACCTAAGATCCAAGCTTCACGTCCCTGCCTACTTTGCTCGACTCGGCGCTAAACTTGCACTCTAGGTATTCTGTCTTAGACCTGCTTAGTTTGAAACCCTTAGACTCGAGAGTCTGTCTCTAGACTCTCCTGACACCATAGAGTAAATTATGGGGACCCAGTGCCAGGTTCTAGGTTATGCAAGTTTTTTATCTGTATCACGTATGACATTACCTAGTTGCCATTTGAGCATGTAGAATATCCCTTAAAGAAAGTAAAACGAAATTTTCGAAGCATTATAAGGATACCAACCTCCGATCACCAAGAAGATCGAACAGTTTTCCACCATATATTTCAAAAAAGCTGAGCCACAGCTTGAACTTCTGATTACGGTAAATTGGCTGATGCAACAATCTAACAAGATTCTCTGCAGCTCTAAGAGGCAATGGTTGCATCGTGTATGTCTTACCACTCCCTAAATCATCAAAGAGAAAAAAGGAAAAGAAAAAACAATGAAAAGATGGCCAATTACAAAAGCAGTTGAAGCAAGTTTAACATTGCTAAAAAAACAGCATTGACAAATTGACTAGCATTAAATCCATTGTACAAAAGCAGTTGAAGCAAGTTTAACATTGCTAAAAACAGCATTGACAAATTGACTAACTTTAAATCCATTGTCAAATTACTGCTCCTCGATTTGGGAAGCACAACTATGAACCCTCTACTTGCTAAACTTAGAGGGGGAATGATCGATGGTGGAACCAGAAGATTAGAAATTATAGAGAGAGCAACATCTTCCTTTTTTGGATAAGGTAAGATATTAATAAAGTAGTACCAAGAGGGTGCTAGCACATGTCGAAGCAGAAATCAGCTAAGTGCCAGAAGACAAAGGTAAGCAGCCTCTGGAACAAAATGAATCAAGCATGTGAAGAAATGCAGCAGACCTGTCTGGCCATAAGCGAAGCATGTAGCTTTTGTGCGTTGAAAGATGGTTGGGATAATTGGTTCCACGGTCGCTCGATAAACCTGCAAAGCAGTGGATATGTGATGAAGTTACAAAAAGTGGGTGGTAAATAACCTACTATTGAAAAAAAAAAGATGAAGGTAGTCCAACTCAGTTATGAAAAATTTCTGCACAGCCTTTATGTAAAGCAGCAGACTTTGTAACTAAATCTTCTATGTAGGTGATGAAAAGATACCTGGTCATTCGTAACATGCTCATCTAGAACAGCGTCAAAACAGAACTCATGCTTCTCAACATAAGCAGTCAAGTCCACCTTCCATAATACAACCAAACATCAGTTCCTCCCAAATATTTAAGGGTTAAATGAGATTTATCCACCAAAAAAAGAGATTGATAAAGGTTTTGCAATGTAAGTCACTATAAAAGTAAAAATCAGCCCTTGAATCATGTGATGCAAATCAAATCTACATGAAAACGACATTTTAAACCTTAAGTTTGGGTTCATGGACTGTGAGGAAAGCATTCTCGGATACAGTGACAACGTCATCCTCTTTCCGAGCAACTTCCTTCCTGTTTAAAGGTCTCTTTCGCACCTGGCAAACACTAACATCAGCTTTAGAAATTGAAAAGAGAAAGAATAAACAAATCATCTGAACAACCAAGAAATGCATGAAGAAGGGGAGTTAAAGCACAAAAAATTAGCAAAAGCTGTAAGAAAAAAGTGTTATCAAACTAGAAGGCATATTTTAATCACCGTATATGGACAAGAAAAATATGAATTAAAATTCCTTTTCCAGAACTCCCAAGTTTTCTGTAAAAGCGGCATTCATTGAGAAAGTGGCTAAGAATGAACGTAAAATCTGGCAAATGTCTAGACAATAGCCAAGCAGTTGATTACCAAATACTAAAGCAATGTTATTTCAAGCTGCATATCAATTTCAAGTTAGTGGAGGCTGCGAGAACCTCAGAATTTTTTGCCACGAGGATCCTCAAATAACATCTTTTCACTAATGCGAAGCATAGGAACACTTAATTTGAGTTCTATAGGCAGCTCAAACGTGGTCTTTAGTAAAGGCGCATGTTGTTGGCACAATAGAGCAAATTACCATCTTAGAAATGAATAAAAACAATGGTAATTAAATGGTAGGAGTTAGAATTAGGATCCAATAGGAAAATATGCCTCAAAATCAAATTTTCTTCCCAAAATAAACACAACAATATCTCCATCTCATTTCCTATCTACCAAAGAAGAAAAAATCTTCGTATTACTAATAGTGTCACAAATGCAGTTGAACCCTCCCATTCCCAGATACAGGCCAATCAAAGAGACCTTTCCTCAATGGTGTCTCACAGTTATGACATAACCTGCATCCTCTATAGAACAATAAGTCGATAATACATGTTCAATTGACATACCACTACTTTAATCTTCGCCACATTGTTTTCTCTTGCATTAGTTTCGTTTTCAATTGTGGATAATCCAGCTGCAGCATCCGCCTCTGGTTGTGCTTTTTGCTGTTGATCGTTGTCACTATCAGATGCTTTATTTACCCCTGACATGAAAGGTGACACCTCGAAGGGTTCTGAAATTACATGCTAAAATGACAATAAGGCCAGAATTAGTAAGCAGAAATTCCTTTATTTATGACAGTAGATTCAGAAACATTACAAGACACATGTCCTGGTATTTACAAATGAGAAAGATTTGGATCACCAGTAAGCCAACATTTACTAGTCTAACCGTTAAGAAATGATCTTGATTCTTAATAAGACTGATGATTATGAAAGAAAGAACATGGCCTACAACCTATTTAAATTCAAGCACAATGGTGCAATATCCACTAATAAGGATATTCACAATATATGACTAGTTACCCCATCAGACTTGTAAAAGAAAGAGACTAGTTATCCAGCAGAAGGAAATGCATATTTCAATGGATATAAACGATTAAACCATTAATTTGGTTCCCTCAAAATGCAGAAAACCATGACATGTGAGTTATTCCATGATTAGTGCATGGAAAGCCAAGCTTTTAAATTTTCCCTCTATCTCAGAAAAGGGTTCCAATTCCAGACATAATTTTGGTATTTCTTGCCTCAGTCTCCACAATCTAAAAACCAAAACACTTTACTGTTAACTATAATAAGATAATTACAGATCTTGGTCTAGCTTAACATGTTAACCCAATCACATCTGTTTGTACAATTGGTAACAAAGAGAATGCTAACTTGTTGCTGTTAAACACCTTTTTAACTGGACAAAACAGTCAGTTTTGTCAATGAACCTATATTCAGTAACCCTACACATTCCTTTCTGTTTTCACTTCCTTCTTGGGAGGGTGTAGGGCAGGAGGGCGAGACTGAGACTATTATGGCAGAATGTGTTATCAAATTATAAATATATTATTAATTTATAAATCAGCTAAAAAATGCAGGCGAAAACGGAGGTTCCCAAGCAAAACAATGTACATTCTTACACAAGAACTGGCAAAGTAGAGAAGGAAACTAGGTACTAGATAGGTCCAGACTTTTAAAAATGATCCTTACCTCAGTTAAAAGCTCAGTGTCATCCATCAAATGAAGATCCAACAGCCCAGCTCCAAAGTCTCCTCTGAACTCAGGAGAATAAAAGCCATCCGATGCTCCAAACCCTCCTGGACTTTGGGCTGTTGGAGTGTATGGATCAGAAGCAAATTCGCCATTTAGGTTGAGGTTTCTCATCAATTTGAAAAGCCTCTGTTTCTCTTCCATAGACTGTGCTCCATATCCCTTCAAACAATATCCAGGCTTGAAAATCATTAACGGACTCAATATGGCAATATCCAAACAAACAAAGATTGACATACTAACCCCCCAGGGTAAAGAACCAAAAGAAAGAGAATACGGCGAGTTCGAAAGAAGTGGATCAATATCATTCTGCAGATAAAACTCCATGATCTGGATACTCAGCTGTCGGAATTGCGTTTAAGGCTAACAGAGTTCGTAGGAGTCAGTGGTCTAAAATGAAGAATACAAAACGATATGACATGCTTGTGTATGAGTGCGTTCTATATAACCACATTTGAGGAGGGGTAAACCAAATAACAATAAAAAGGTCCCTAGGTACTATAGCAGCAGGACATACAAAGACTATTCAATTTAACTAATAAAACAACGTAAAATTTAAAGACAATGAGCGTACATCTGAATATATAATATACAATATCTTTAAAGTTTTACTTCAAATCCTCTATATACATATATACTGTTCCAGTCTGAGCAAGGGCAATTATAAAATTACAGGTACAGCTTTATCGAAACCTAGTAGCTTTGACTTGAATCATTTATATGTGTTAAAAATATTCACTAAATAAGTGCAAATAAAATGATTTATTGAACCTAGTGAATCAAATGAGTTGCGGTATAATTCGAAATTGAACCCATAAAATACAAATCATGAATCTGTCTCTAAGTCAGTGGTGAAAATACACCTCCTGCTGATATGCTAGATCTCTCTTTATTGCAATGACATTATGACAACTACTAATTTTGTCAAGTTAATTCAGACATGAATGTAAACAATATTGATCTTGTGCTTAAAAACTATTACTAGTAGATAAAGCACAAGCGAATTATAAAGTAAGGTATTATACCTGCATAAGTAGGTTCGGAAGCAGACGTTGATCGACACCGGTAGTGGCCAAATGCTGCAACCCAGCAGACTGAAGCCATCGCGCCATGACAGCATCTCCCGCATCACCAGCGGGGCCCGCATTGCCTGGAGGATGATCGTATAGAGCAGTACCCGCTGCCGCATTGCTCTGCTGCATTTGGCCGCCCATATGGCGCTGTGATCGGCGTTGTGGAGCCAACTTTTCAAAATCTATTACTCATTCTTCAAGAATAACAAAACAAAAAAATCAAAATATCAATAATTTGCAATTACATATATCATAAACACACACACACCCACACTAAAGGAAAACAAAGCCAAAAAAAAGTTGTAAATTATGATCCAGATGCTTACTGAGAGGGGAAACGTCGAAATCAAAGCGGCAAAATCACGTGCATATCACGTGTAAATCCAGCAAAGTTGAAAGCAACCGTAAACCAATCAATTTCAACCTTTAATTCAAAGTTCAAACAACAACCAAAAAAACGATTAGAGTACAACACCACATGCCTACAGTACAACAATTCACACATAAGAAATGAACAAATACACACGAAGAAGAAAAAATCAAAGGCATTCAATCATAAACATTTCGCAGTACCTGAAAAACTGAATAGAAGTTTCTAAAAACAGATCTGAGAGAAATGTAGTTTTGAAAAAGGAAAAAAAAAATCATGAATTTGCTTTGAAGCAATGATAAAGAGAGCAAAGCGTAAGCGGAAGACTTATGATCAAAATTCAAACAAAAATAAAAAATCAGTTTCTACCTTTTATGATAGAGAAATTATACCTGACTGTATTTTATATAAATGTGTGTCTGTAAAATGTGGCCTTTTATATAATTGTTGACAGGTATGATGTTTTGAAAAAAAAGGATTAAACGGCTAAATTTTGACATTTTGCAATGTTGGATAGACTAATATACCCTTTAAATAATGACAAATTCCGGATATATCACTTCTGTAATTTGGTAATTTATTACGTAATTAATTTTTAAAAAACTTAGTGTGAAATATAAAAATGTGATCCAAAGTAGAGGCGGATCCCAAATTTAATATTTATGAGTTCTTGTAACAATCTCGAGTAAATTTTTAATAGTAATTAGGTTCACATTTAAATATTTATAAATATTTAGTAAATTTTTTGAATATTTTTACACCACGTGAACCAGTAGATCATAAAGTGGATCCGCACATGATCCAAATGTTTTTCTCTTTCTCTTTTTAGTTTTTCAAGTGATGAGCATGTATTTTGAGTCGTGATCTTCTTCCTAATTACCTTCTTATGAATTTTATTGAAGATCAAGTAATTTTTTTTGTGTGAAAATTGCTAACTACATTTTAAGAAATATATGTAAGAAATTCATCGCTTTTTTCTAGATATTTTTAGTGTGACCCACATATAAGGTAATAAATTATTTAATTTGTCTCCCAAAGGAAATAATATATCAGATAATATTTTGTACTTATGCATATATGGTAATTTCTTTGATGGAAAGAAATTATCATATATTAGGAGTCCCTAGGATAATTTGGAGAAATACGCATGTGATTCCATGAGTGTGACATCCAATGATAGGCACAGACTAAAAGGCTCTTAGATTTTCTGTCAATATTTTACAAGGTGATCCCCTGTAGCACTTGAATAACTATGGCTAAAAGTATGTTCCTATTATATACTGGACACTTAATTTTATGGATTTTAATTGTTTCAAGTTTATACGATAAAGATCTTGAGACATGTGCCTGTAAATTGAGACTATCTTTGTAATTATCGTGTTTAAAATATATTTTCTTTACTATTGTTTAAAATCATTCTTATGGTTATAACAATCAATTTTGGAGTTTATAAGCATTACGCTTATTTGATCATTGTGCGGAAAAATTTGTTGGCATTGCATATGTTATTCGGTTTAATATGTGATGTGACAGGAACATATCCATAATTGTTGGAGTTTATAACGTTGCTACTAATTTAAAGAAATTAGTTTAAATATTAAAATTATTTTCCTAATTGGGTTTATATAGGCATTTGCTTATACTTTGCATTGCCCATTGGTAAGAATCTAATCAATATTTGTTCAAGTTGATAATTTTGAGATGTCATATTTGAATCTTCTTTTATATGATGTACTTGCAAGTAACCACATCGTCTTGAGTACTTGATATAAAAGAAATTAAGTTATTTAATCACATAAATTTTAGTGTTAAAATTTATGATGATATCTATATAGTCCAATTATCTCATTAAAATGGCAATCTGGCCCTATAGGAAGGTAGCTATTTTTGTAAGATTAATTGAAATGAGATAGTAAACCTTTAAGTTGGAAATTATCTTATGCCCACGGGTACAGATTAATTTTTATGTATTTTGGTTTACTAGTCTAATAAAGCTAGTAAATTCTATGCATAGGTTGTAACCTCTGCCCACAGGAAGGTCTAGAATTTACTAAGAATCGGTATTTTACGCGATTCACCTTTGATGGGTTGTACTTCATAGCTTATGTATGTTTATCATTATTTTACAGTCTTTACCGCTTTTCCTACATCTATTTTTAATGAGAATGCTCGAATTCCAATGCTTTCTGGTGACAATTATGCTGAATGGAAGGAGAAAGTCCTTATTACTTTAGGGTGCCCGGATCTAGACCTGGCATCCGTGTGGATGGACCACTTATTCCCACGGAATCAAGTACGCCAACTGCTAGGGCTAATTATGAGAGGTGGGAGCGATCTAACCGCTTAAGTTTAATGCTCATAAAATCTCACATAAGCCAAAGCATTAGGGGTTCTATCCCTAATAGCGATAAGGTCAAAGCTTACGTGAAGATAATTGATGAACAATTTGTAAGCTCTGGCAAGGCATTGGCCAGCACCCTTATGAAGAGGCTCTCCAGTATGACTTTTGACAGAAGTCGTACAATATGTAAGCACATTATGAAGATGAGACATAGCTGCTAAACTCAAGTCCCTTGAGGTTAATATGTCTGAACCATTTCTTGTGCATTTCATTATGAACTCCCTTCCAGCGGAATATGATCCATTCAAGATTTCTTACAACACGCATAAGGATAAATGGTCAATCAATGAACTTTTGACCATGTGTGTTCAAGAAGAAGAGAGATTGAAACATGCGATACCTGAAAGTGTTAATATGGTGACTCATGGTAAGAGAAATGCAAAGAAGGCAAAAGTGTTCCATGAAGAAGAAAAGCACATTTGACAAAGTGCTTGCCGTTTCTGTAAGAAGAAGGGACACATGAAGAAGGATTTCCTGAAATACAAGAAATGACTTGAGAAAAAAGGTAATTTTACCTTTGTATGTTATAAATCTAATTTTACTGAAGTTCCTGATAATACGTGGTGGATTGATTCTGGTGCTACAATTCACATTGCCAAAATCATACAGGGGTTTTTAACTCATAGGAAGCCGATAGGAAGTGAATAATATGTCTATTCTGGCAATAAGACGCGTTCACGTGTGGAAGGCGTGGGAACTTATAGGCTCATTTTGAAGGATGATTTTCACTTAAATTTAGAAAATACTTTTTATGTTCTAAATTATTCTAGAAAATTAATTTCTCTTTCAAAACTATCGATTAGTGGATATGATTTGAATTTCATTATCCTTCTGTGAAACTTTTGAAAGATAATAAAGTTATTGGTTTTGGAAATTTGAATGGAAATTTATAAACTTGAGCTAGACCCCACATTTGAATGCAATGTTTTAACTTTGCATGATAAAGAAATTGGCACTAAGTGATGTATTATCAATGAGAACTCATCTAGTCTTTGGCACAAGAGATTGGGACATATATGTATTGATAGAGTCAAAAGATTGGTTAATGATGGGGTTTTAAAAGCTCTTGATTTTTCTGACTTTGGGACTTGTGTGGATGGGATAAAGGGTAAGCAGACCAACAAATCAACTAAAAGGGCCAAAAGGAGTCCTCAATTACTTGAGATCATACATACAGACATATGTGGACCTTTTACTACCCCTTGCTTGAATGATTAGAGATATTTTCATCTCGTTTATTGATGGCTATTGAAGATATATGTATCTCTATTTTCTGTTTAACGAATCAGAAGCACTTGATACTTTTTAAGTTTACAAAATAGAAGTAGAGAAACAAGGTGCTCAAATAAAAATTGTAAGATCTGATAGGGGTAGAGAATATTATGGTAGGTACACAGATAAGGGACTAAGTTTCCATTTGCTGAGTTCCTTGAAAGTGAAGGTAAATTGCTCAATATACCATGCCAGGAACACCATAAAAAAATAGTGTGGCAGAAAGAAGGAACCGGACATTAATGGACATGGTAAGAAGCATGATTAACAGATCAAGTTTACCTCTACCATTATGGAGTGAAGCCGTAAAAACTGTGTGAATATGTTAAATAGGGTTCCATCCAAAGTTGTTCCCAAGACACCTTTTGAGTTATGGAAAGGATGAAAACCTAGTTTAAATCATTTACACGTTTAGGGATGTCTAACTGAAGTAAAGATTTATAAACCACAACTAAAGAAGTTGTATGAAAGAACAATAAGCAGTTATTTTATAGGTTATGTGGTTAACTCTAAGAGATTTAGGTATTATTGTCCTTCTCATTCTCCTAAAATTGTTGAAGCTAGAAACACTAAACTTCTTGAGGAGCATGAAGAGAGTTGGAGTGGTTTGACTCAAATGGTGGAATTAAAAGAAATAAGGGAACCACCTGTGGTACCTTTATGTATTGGGAACTTGAATATTGCTCAGAAAAATTCTCATGAATTATCTTAACAACAACAATTTCAAGAGCCACTACCTCTTGAGGAGCCATGTGAAGATCAACCCGCTTTACCTGAACCCACTAAAAAAGTGTCTGAACCAGTGGGAATGAGAAAATCCTCAAAAATTCAAAAATCAACAATTTCTAGCGACTATGTTGTATATCTCCAAGAGTCTGATTATGATATTAGACTAAAAGATGATCCATGTTTGTTTTCACAAGCCATGAGTGGTGAAAACTCCACACTTTGGTATGATGCCATGAAATAAGAGTTAGAATCTATGGCTAAAAATAAAGTTTGGGATCTCGTTGAATTACCAAAAGGACCCTCTACCATAGGTTTCAAGTAGGTCTTTAAAACTAAAATAGACTCATGGGGTAATATCAAATAGTAAAAGCCAGACTTGTAGCCAAGGGTTTTACTCAAAGGGAAGGCATTGATTACTATGAAACCTTCTCTCCAGTATCAAAGAAGGATTCATTGAGAATAATCATGGCATTAGTAGCTCATTTTGATTTAGAGTTACATCAAATGGATATGAAAACAATTTTTCTGAATGGAGATCTTGAAGAGGAAGTATACATGCGCCAGCCTGAAGGATTTTGTGATAAGGACAAAAGTTACCTTGTTTGCAAGTTGAATAAATCCATTTATGGACTAAAACAGGCTTTCCTCCAATGGTATATAAATTTCATAATGTTGTTTCTTCATTTGGATTTACTGAGAACATCATTGATCAGTGTATATTTCTTAAGATAAGTGGGAGCAAATATATTTTTCTAGTCCTATACGTGGATGATATTTTGCTTCAAGTAGTGATTTGGGATTGTTGCACGAGACTAAACAGTTCATTATCCAGAATTTTGAGATGAAGGATATGGGTGAAGCCTCTTATGTCATTGGCATAGAGATTTATATAGACAGATCCCAAATATTAGTTGGACTGTCTCAAAAGGCCTACATTGAAAGAATTCAGGAAAGACTCGGGATGAAGAACTGTTCACCTATAGCAGCACCCATAATTAAAGGTGACAAATTATCATTGAATCAATGTCCACAAAATGTATTGGAAAATGAGCAAATGAAAGACATTTCATATACTTCGCTTGTTGTGAGCCTTATGTATGCACAGGTTTGTACTAGACCTGATATTGCTTTTGCGGTAGGAATGCTTGGCAAATATCAAAGTAACCCTAGTCTTGACCATTGGAAAGCTGGTAAAATGGTCTTGAGATATTTGCAAGGAACCAAGGATTTTAAGCTCACATACAAATATTCTTACTCATTGGAGGTGATTGGATATTCAGACTCTGATCTGGGTGGATGTAAAGACACTGGTAAATCTACTTCAGGATATATTTTCTTTCTTGGGGGAAGTGTTGTCTTGGAAAAGTGTCAAGCAGACCATTGTTGCAACATCCACAATAGAAGCTGAATTTATAGCATGCTATGAAGCCACATCACAAGCGTTATGATTGAAAAACTTTATTTCCGGCCTTAGGATTGTCGATTCCATTTCAAGGACATTGAGAATATTTTGTGACAATTCAGCTGCATTTTATTTTCTAAGAATAATAAAAATGGCAGCCGAATCAGGCACATCGACATAAAGTACTTGATAGTTAGAGACTATGTGAAGAAGCAGGATGTGAATTTTGAGCATATTAGTACTACCTTGATGATTGCTAATCCCATGACTAAAAATCTGCTGGCTAATATTTTCAAGGATCATGTAACCCATATGGGGCTTAGTAGCTCAATTTAGTCTTGCTTTGCTCTCTAACAGTTTGTCTAAACATTATGTTTATTTTGATATACATGACTGTGCACACTTTTATATGTATTATTTGTGATCATTGGATCAATAAAGTTAAACTCTGAATGACTTATATTAAGTTCATTCATAAAGTTGTTAGACACTTTATTAGAATATATTGTACATTGTAATACATGGAAGGAAGTGTTTGTCTAAAAGTATGACCGCCCATGATTCGTGTAATAATATATTCCAGTTAAAGTGATTGTAGCATAACTTTTATTTAAGTGGTAAAGTTTGTGGCCATATTATATGTTTATCTTTCATAAAGAATTATATGATTTTAAATATGTGGGCCAAGTGGGATAATGTAAGAAATTCACAGTCTCTTTCTAGAGATTTCTAGTATGGCCCACATATAAGGTAATAAACTATTTACCTTGTCTCCCAAAGAAAATAATATATCAGATAATATTCTGCAGTTATGCATACATGGTAGTTTCTTTGATGGAAAGAAATTATTATATATTAGGAGTCCCTCGGGTAATTATAATTTATAAAGAAGTCCCTAGGGCTAAAGTATTTACCTAAGAGTCCCTAGCCTACCTATAAATACATATGTGACTCCATCAGTCTGGCATCCAACGATAGACACAGGCTAGAAGGCTCCTAGGCTTAATGCCTACATTTTACGAAGGTGATTTCCTACAACACTTGAACAACTATGACTGATGGTATAAACCTATTAATATTATGTCCTGCTTCTTTGATTTACAACTAATTGGGCTGCTCCCCATCAAAACAAGGTAGCCACTTACAGATTTTCTGGAATATGGGCATGTTGCCCAGTCTGGGTCACAATATGCCCTATTTTATAATCATGATCTTTGGATAGAAATATACCTAAGGTGGGTTCCTTCTTCAAGTATCTGAGTAGATGAAAGGCTGCTGTCAACTGAGGTTTCCTGGGGTCATCTATGAACTGACTTAGGTGCTGCACACTGTAAGCTATATCCAATCTGGTATTGGTGAGGAAGTTGAACTTTCCTATCAACTTTCTGTAATAGGCGGGGTCTGCCAATCTTTCACCTTCTTTGGCTTTAAGTTTTACAGTAGGGTCCAATAGAGAATTGAAGCTACTGTAATCTACACAGTGATACTCTTTTATCAAGTCAAGAGTGAATTTTCTCTGGAAACTATTACACCATCATCTTTGTAGAGAATTTCCAATCCTAAGAAGTAATGTAGTCTGCACAAATCTTTTATTTTGAAACTATTGTTCAAGAATGTCTTCAGTTCTATGATTTCCATAATATCAGTCCCTGTGACTACAATGTCATCAACTTACACTGCTATATAAATAGTGGACTCTTCAATTTTCTTATAAAACAGAGAATAGTCATACATTGAATGTGCACAGCCCCTTTACCATAATGCTTCAGTTAGTTTAGCATACCATTGTCTACTTGCCTGCTTGAGGCCATATAGAGACTTGTTATGTTTTCAAACTAGCCTTGGGTTGTCAACTGCCAAACCCTGTGGGACCTTCATGTACACTTATTCATTCATATCTCCATGTAGGAATGCATTATTTACATTCAGTTGTGACATGTACCACCCTTTCTTCACAACTATGGCTATTAATGACCTCACAGTATTCATCTTAACTACAGGGGATAAGGTTTTTGTGTAGTCAATTCCAGCTTGTTGGGTGTATCCTTTCACAACTAGCCTGGCTTTAAGTCTCTCTACACTACCATCTGCCTTGTGTTTTATTTTATATACCCACTTACACCCTATAGCTTTCTTTCCATCGAGTAAGAGAACTAGGTCCCAAGTGTGATTGGCATGTTATGCCTCAAATTCTTGGGTCATGGCTGTTTGCCAAATAGGGCTCACAGCTGCCTCATCATAAGTTGAGTGTTCACTACTACTGTAAATGTCTCTCACAAGACTTTGACTTTCAAGATTCAGGGCATCAGGAGTGATATGGTGGTAATAAGAAAATGATGCACTAAGAGAAAAAGGTGCAGCAGAGCTTGTGGAGGCAACAGAAGATGATGGTTTTAGTGTAGGGAGTGAATGTAAGTAGTCTTGCAAAAATACAAGTGTCTTATATGGTCTTTGTGATTTTCTTAGGATAACAGGAGTTGTGGCAGACCGGTGAATTATTGGTGATGAAATGTGATCTGGGAGTTGAGATATATCAGACTGTGGCAAAGGACAAGACGGACTCTCAGAGTTGTTATTTGGTTCAGGGTGCTAAGATGGGTTATGTGTAACACTAGAGCCACGATCACTTTCATAAGAAAAATCAGTACCTTCTTCAATTTTATCAATTAATGGAACATTAGTAAGGATAGAGGGAGAGGAAGAATTATTAGGCGATAAAGCAAAAGGAAACACACTTTCAAAGAAGACAACATCTCTAGATACATATATCCTTTTAGTGGCAAGACTCAAGACCTTGTACCCTTTGACTCCATGGGGATAACCAATGAATATGTGTGGAGATGTTCTAGGTTCAAACTTGTCTCTGTGTACTTTTGGTACATATGGGTAACAGAGGCATCCAAAACTCCTCATGTGAGAGTATGTTGGTGTTTTGTTATAAATTAGTTCAAATAGAGATTTAGGATGGCTATGAGAAGAAGGTAGTATGTTTATGATATATGTTGCACATAAAACACATTCACCTCAGTAATTTATAGGTAGTTTTGATTGGAATAGAAGTGCCCTGGCAGTTTCTAGGAGATATTTGTGTTCTCTTTCTACTATGCCATTTTGTTGGGGTGTATAAAGGCAAGTCTTTTGATGGATTATGCCTTTAGATTGGAAAAACATGTTTGCTTCTGTACTGGTGAACTCTGACCCATTGTCAGATCTGATTGTTTTGATTTTTGTGTTAAACTGGGTTTCAAGCATTTCTTTTGCAGAAAGAAGGTTGGTCCAGGTACACCTACTATAGTCATCCAACAATGTAAGGAAGTATTTGTAGTTATCATGAGTTGTCACATGGTAAGGTCAACATATGTCTATGTGCAGAACTTGGAATATTTTTGTGGAAAGGTTTGTTTTATGGGGAAATTGAAGTCTTCCTTGTCTGGACATTGGACAAATAGAGCAAAGAAAATGCTATTTTGGGGAAAATAAAACTGGGATAGAGGTAATCCCTCTCATTTTGACAAAGGGTACATGCCCAAGTATATTGTGCCATAAAACATTTAGATCATTACCGGACGATATAGAAGAATTCAGACTAACATTTGTATTATTCAAACATGGGACATTTACATGTGGAGGAAAGATACATACTTATTTGTGGATAATGAACAATATACTTGTGAATCAATGTGATATTGTGAGTTGTGTGTGCAAAGAGAATTACTGACAGAGGAACCTGAATGCTTGTTTCTCAGACATTTTGGGTAAAGAAGATATAGCTCATTACTAGCTTTACCAATCTCCAGAGGCCTCTTCATTTAAGGGGCCTACAAAATATAAAGGTTATTAGTAAAAGCCACTAGTCTCCTAAGATTCACACTAGTCAGACCATGAATAGAAATGAGATTGTATCTGAATGAAGGTACAAACATTACTTTATGCAAAGTGATGTCAGGCACAAGAGTTACACTACCAATTTCAGTTACTTTCACTTTGTATCCATTTGGTAAAATAACTAGGAGAGGATAGGGTAATGTTATAATGTTAGTCAGTAAAGATTTATTGAAAGTCATATGGTTTGATGCCCTTGAATCCAGAATCCAAGACTCATCCTTGTTTTTGAGACACTGACATGAAAATTTACCAAAATCTAAAGAGGAAGTGCAGACTATTATACCTGCAAAGTTCATAGCTCCATTGATAGAATTGTTGATAGTTGCATTGTCTCCTCCATTACCAGCTTTGAAAGTGTTGAAGCAAATTCAGGATTTGTTAATAATGCTCCTTTGACAAGCTGATGTTTTGGTATGTGTTCAAGTCACTTTGTTCTTTTCCTTTATTGGACAACATTTCAGAAGAATGATCTCCATGTACATTGGCTACTATTATCTTTCCTTTATTAAAGTTCTTGTTGTGATTAAAACCTTGGTTCTGGTTGAATTGTTGGTTTGGATTGTAATTTTGATTGCGAGGATATCCAACATTCTCAGGGTAGCTATGTAGTTTAAAACATTTATCCTTGGTGTGCCTTGGATTCTTAGAGTAATCACACATAGGTCTCCCCCTTCCTTCTTTAGCATGATTGTTGTTGTTAGGTGAATAGTTGGTTCTATAGCCACTAGATCTGGAACTGGTAACATTCACGGAGGTTGATTCAACAAACAACTGAGTATGTGGTTTGATTTCCCTTTGCTTTTATTATGAAAGAAAAGGCTTTGATCAAGATTAGGAAGTGTATTCATCATGAGGATGCTACCCGGGACCATAGTGTAGGTTTTATGTAGGCCCATGAGAAATTTATTAATCGCCTATCATGTTCATCTTTGTAAAAAATATCGTTTGCTCCATATGTGCAGTTACATGTGCATTAAGATTTCTTGCTTAGGGTGCTCAACTCTTCCCAGAGCCTTCTTCAATTTGGTATAGTAACTGGTAATGTCAAGAGTTCCCTGTGATGTATCCTTTATTTCCTTTTGTATTTGGTATAATCTGGCTCCATTCGTCTGTTCATACCTGTCTTCCAGTTTGATCCATTACTCCATGGCATCATTTGCATATTCAACGTTGTCTGCTATCTCTTTTGACAGGGAATTAAGGATCCACGAAGTCACAATGTCATCACAACGTTCCCACTGGCGGAACGTGGGTGACTGGGGATTTGGGAGCTTACATTCGCCATTTATGAACCCTAGCTTGTTCTTCACTTATAGACCTCACAGTACACTGCGCCTCCATGAACGGTAGCCAACGCCGCTGAGTGCGACGAAAACAAGCATAACTCCGGGATTGTTCGATGGGTGCAAATACAAAGGATCACCAGGATCAATTCCGAAATTTCCTGGAACTCCGACATGCACATCAGTGCTAGTCGCATCGCTCAAATCATCAACGGCCATCAGTAATTTCTCCGACGCCAAATTAGGGCAAAAATGAGACTTCTTCCGACGATCAAGCGAGTTGAAAAAAAAACTCAAAATTGACGGACACAAAGGAGAGAGAAAGTAACGGACATATTATAGATCGGAACGACAAACTCTGATACCATGTTAAATAACTGAGATAGAAGCTAGCTCGAGCTTTTGTTTCTACAACTATGGAGGTCACTGTGAGAGGAGAAAGAGAGAAAGAAGATTCTAGAAGAAGGAGAAAAAAACAGAAATTAGAAAATAACCCTCAAAATGTTATTAACAACCAGAAATGTAATGCATATACATGTCCTAACTAAACAACTAAAAAAATGAATATCTATTCTAGCCAGTTTACAATATACTAACCACTTTACATAATTAACCAATAATCTCAATAAACTCCAGCATATTATGCTTGACCGATATACTTTGCTGGCTCCAGTATAATATACTGGAGATTGAAGCACCAGTGCTCCAAACTCCAGTATATTATACTGAACCAGTATACTTGCTGGAACTCTAGTATATTATGCTGGAGTTCTAGTACACTTATGCTGGAACTCCATCATATTATGCTGGAGATCCAACATACTTATCCTGGTCTCTAGTATAATATATGCTGGAGTATTTTTCGAGTTTTTGAACAGTGTTTTCGCTCTGATTTATCTTTACGTAAAAAGTGATTAAATTTCGCTTGGACTATTTTTGAACAACCAATAGTAAATCTGATTATTTTTTAATTTCTCCCTAAATGTATCATACAAAAGGTTGAAAACCCTTTTAACTTATTTCAATTGGATGGGTGCGTATTTATCCCTTTTTAAAGGATTCTTTTGTTGAAGTATAAAACTGGAACACATTCACTATACACGTTGTATATATTTAGGAAAAAAAGAAGCCAAAATTATAAAAGCTACCATGATTTCATATAACATGTTTATGTAAAACATTCTTTCAGAATTTATATAATTTAGCGTGTATTTGTAATCTCCTTCAAAATATGAGTAACAGAGTTTACTCTATCCAAAAAAATTCATAAATTCAATTGCATATTCACTGTTTACGTTACTAATTTCTGAATCTTTCTGGTTTGTAAAAATTACTTAAACACAGGGCTATCAATGGAATATTGTGGTGAAATTGCGATATTTTATTTATTTGTTAGTTGTTGAAACAATAATTATTTAGTTTTTGTTTTGTTTTGTTTTTGCCCCTACAAACTTGGTAGATCTAAGAAGGCATTTCTGCACAAAATCTTGTTCCCCCAAACCCTCAATCAAACCATGAATTGTGCCACTAATATAATTATGTGGAACATAAGAGGCGGGAATAATGATATTTTTAGAAGAAGTTTTAGGGAAATGATATACACTCATATCCCTTGTCTTGTAACACTCCTTGAAACACGAATGCATAACCAAGTTGCTCTTCTAAATAACTTTGATTTTTCGGAAATGATTGAAGTCCTGGCTGAAGATCAATCTAGTGGAAAGGTAATAATGTGGAATCATTAGATCGTCACTGTCCATGATATTGTCCGGACAGATTTATAGATTTTCTTTCAATTGGCATACAATGCTCAATTATTACTTTTTTTAAAAAAAAAAGTTGTATCTATATAAAATAACAAATAAATAAATAATACTCTATGTATCAAATTTAACGATAAACTATTTGGAAAATTAATTATCAAAGTATATTTTAATACTTTAATTATAAATTGATTATATTGAATTGTACTAGTTTTTATGTAATTCCTATTCCTAAACGTATAATATTTTTTGTTCTAAAAGAAAACCGAGGAGTCAATTCTTTTAGGACAAAAAGAGCATTTTATCCCTCTAGAAAGAAAAAATTATCAATTTACCGTATAAAATATCTTTACTTCACCTTGCCTTATACTCTGACATTATTTGTATCCTTATTATTAGCAAATTATCTCGTATTTACTCTTGATCATAATATAACTTCAACCTAAAGTATGACAGGGTATAATTTTAAATTATAGTGAAAATAATTAAATAAGGGGTCAATTTGGATTATTTTTTTATGTATTTTGACACATCAATGTAAATAAAGTTATAATAATTAAATAAAATGTAATTTTACTCGCAATTAAAAAAAAATTTTGTACTATGTGAGAAAGATCCCAAAATTCTGCAAGTAAATGAACAGACCGAAACTGAAGTTTGGTTAAGGGGACACAAAGCACAATGAATTCTGCGTTCTGCACGGCAAGTCAGTTCCCTGAATTTACTCCAAAATTGTAAGAGAGTCAGTAATAGAGGGGACAGTAAATAAATAAAAGAGTGAACTGAGTTTTCTGATCCCATAGAAGCACAAATTTAATAATTTCCTCCACGTACCACTCCAATTTGTCCCCGCTTTAATAACAAATATTTTATAATAAAATATTTGGTTCTGTGTTAGATTTCAGCAATTGAAGGCTGCCTTGAGAAAAGAAATGTGTTCATTCTCATTAACTGAAAATAGGAGCTTTGTACATATATATAACTAACTACCAACTAATATGTTAATACTATGCTAAACAACTAATGTATACCTTTAATTTTTAACATGTATAAATTACCTTCTATACTAACTAATATATATATACATCACTCCAACACTCCCCTTTAAGCTGGAGGGTATAAAATGTTTAACACTCCAAGCTCGCCAAGTAAGTAGTGATGTTGTCCTGAACTCAGTCCTTTGGTCAACAAACCCACATGTTGATCCTTAGTGTGCACATTCTTAGTTTCCTTTCTTGTTCTTCTCTCGGATAAAATGACAATCAACTTAGATATACTTGGTTCTCTCATGAAATATGGAATTTGCTGCAATTTAAATTGCAGCTTTACCATCAGAATAAAGAGGAACTAGCTTTTGTAATGTGATTCCTAATTCATGAAATAGTCTAGTGATCCATACAATTTCTGCAACTGCATATGCCATACTCATATACTCTGTTTCTGCACTGCCCTTGGACATTGTATGTTGTTTCTTTGATTTCCAGGAAATCAACGAGTTTCCAAACTTCACTACATAGCCACTAACTGATCTTCTAGTGACATGGCAGGCTGCCCAATCTTAATCGCAAAATCCCAGCAGTGTATCTTTGGGTTCCCTGCACATTAGAACTCCCATGCTAGGTGTTGCTTTAGAATACCTGACCACCCTAATAGCTGCATCCAAGTGAGACTTCTTTGGAGCTTGCATGAAACTGACTAAGGGTCTGCACATCATAGCTTATGTCTGGTCATGTTGATACAAAAGCTTGCCTATGAGCTTTTAATATCCTGTGACATCTACCATAGGCTCATCTACTTGCATCTCATCTCCTTTTTTATGCTCCACTGAAGTTAGTTTTTGATTAATCTCCAACTGTGTAACAACAAGATTTCCTCCACTCAATCCTAACCCAGAGATCAACTCCAAAGTATACTTTCTTTGATTCAACAAAATACCCTGTTGTGATCTCAAAACTTCTATTCCCAAGAAGTATCTCAATTCACATAGATCCTTAACTTTGAATTGCTGATGCAAAACTTTCTTGGCCTCGTCAATCATGGTATTGCTACTACCAGCAATGAGTAGATCATCAACATATATGAGAATTACGACAATGTCATTTCTAAATCTCTTGGTGAACAGGAGTAATCAAAAGCAATTTTGTGAAAACTTGCATTTTGATAGTGCTTCTGTGAGCTTCAGATTCCACTGCCTTAAAGTTTGCTTAAGTCCATAGAAGGACTTCAGTAATTTTCACACCTTTGTCTCCCCCTGCTTTTAAAACCCCTAGCAAGTCTATGTATACTTCTTCTTTTATTTCTCTCTCTCTCTCTCTCTCTCTCTCTCTCTCTCTCTCTCTCTCTCTTATATATTTGAAGAAATGCAATAAACATATCCATTTGATGAAGTTTCCAATCTCTAGAAGATGTAATAGCTATGACATACCCCATATCACCATTTTGGCAACTTAAGATAATGTCTCGTGATAATCCAAACCTTCATGTTGATTGTATCCCTTTGTTACAAGCCTTGCCTTGAATCTTTTCAACTTTTTCATTTGACTTATAGTTGATCTTATACACCCACTTGGAACCAATTGTAAATTTTCCAGCAGATAAGGTAACTACCTCCCAAGTCCTGTTATCTTCCAAATCTTTCATTTCTAGTTGCATTGCCTCTATCCACCTCTTGTCTTTTATTACTTCTTTGAATGAATGTGGCTCCTTCATCGGTGAGAAGGCATGCAATTAATCTATATACTTTTGAGTTAAATTGTATAAGATAAGTAGTGAGAAAGAGCATAGGCACATTGTGAGGATTCTGGCTCCATTGTTACATAATAATGCATCCTTATAGCTAGTTTTTTGGCTCTAGTGGACTGCCATAGTCTGTAGTAAAGGGTCCATTAGATGTTGAAATTCCTTGCAAGTTAGGAATAATCAGATTATCCTCGGCATAAAATTTTTGATTCTTCGGCTAAGATTTTAGGTACTATGGATACAAGTTTTCCTTCCAGTTGTTCTAGAATCTGTTCTTTCCTTTCACCACATGCAGGTTGGTCTGCTGGATTCTCATTTGTAGGCTCATTTGTTTGATCCAAGGAGACAATTGGGGCATGCATTTCAGTTGCTTGATCATGCTCTTCAGGGTTGTTTTCTTCTACAATAGGTCTGTTAACCTGCTGTAGACATAGAAAATCCTCTTGGTTCTACATCACTGTGTAAGTATGGATCGATCTGCAGTTATGATTCTTTGAAAGGAAAAATAGTCTCTAAAAGTGACATCTCTACCAGAAAAAAAGTAGTTAGTTTCCAAATCAAGCAACCTATATCCTTTTTGGTCACCTTCATGGTTGTGATAATATTTCTTGTTTTACCTACCCTTTACTATGATGGTTCTACATTTTCTTGTGAAGTTAATAGGAACAAAGAACCTGGGAATGCGTACCTGAAGGAGATCAAGGATATGCTAAAGTTCCTTCTGGAACAAAACAATGAGAAACAATTGCACATAGAAAGGCCAGAGGCAACTATTCTCAAGTTGGAGGCTCAGTTGAGTCAAGTGATTGGAGCTTTTAATGCTCAACGAGCCAATATTTAGGATAGTAGCCAAGAAGAGCAGGAACTTGAGGTGTTAATTGGGGAGGTCAGAGTACAACACCATCAACCTAGCCAACTACAATTTGAGGATGTCAATGTTGAAGAAGTGAGACTAGTGTTAGCCAAGGACATTGAGGATACAAATTTTGTTGACTCTAGTATCATTGATGTTGAGGATGTTGAAAATCCTGAAGTTCATATGTTTGAGCGCATTAGTTCACACTTCAAGCATTTTTCCACATTATGTTTGGATGATGATATGAAATAGAGTCATCTGAACCAATCGAAGAGTCAAGGAATGAAGAACAAGGTGCATATATTCTGGAATTGTCCTTGTCAGAAAGTCATAATTACATACCTCATACAAAGGCCAAAGAGTGCATAATACTACATTATTTCCTTGGTCCAGTTAGATTCATTCCACCGCCTCATGACCATAATCATAAGCTTGAATCAAAACTTGGGGTGCAATTTATAAGCTCGAGGTGGAGGCAAAAAGCGATTTATGTTGTGCCGCGACGTTAAATCAAGCGCTTGTTGGGAGGCAACCCAGATTTATTTTTTAAATTTTTTTTAATTTAGTCCCTTTTAATTTTTTTATTTTTTTTATAATTATATTATTTTTGTAGTGTCAATTTTTTTAATCTTCTAGGAGCATGAAAAGCAAATGTACTGGAAGGATACAACAACAAATCAAATGTTTGGAACTAAGTGTGAGGTACCCGCATGAAGGATCAAGCTTGGGATAAGTTTGAATACCCATGAGCTATTACTGCTTCGGCCTTTGGCCTACCAGAGAGTCTCTTTTACCCTTTTATTAGTTATGGTGTGCATTGGGGACAATGCATAATTTTAAGTCTGGGGTGAGGAGATTTTCTCGGTGACTTTATATCCTATTTTAGTTGTGTTAGTTTAATAGAATAATTTTTTTAAATAGAAAAGATTGGACTTTTCCTGACGATGGATCTATTAGACAATTTTATTGAGGGATTTAAGTTTAAAAAAACCAAAAAAAGAGATTTTATTTTGTTAGGTTGTGTAGCAATTACCCCTTGGTTTTTCCTTTAAACCACGGTTCTTTTCTAAGGGTTTTGTTTGAACCGGGTGTAGTTAGTGTTTTTTTTAGTAGGAGCCATTGTGTTGTGTTTTGAATTGAAGCAATTTCTCTTGACTTTGTTATTCCTCGAGAATAATGAGTACTTTGGTTGTGACACTTAGGCTCAGTTTTTAACTCTAGTAAAAGTACCTTAAATGGTATGATCTTAACTTTGCTTAACTGCTTTGACTAGAGTATCTTGATGAAACCAATCCTGAGTGAGTCATGTGCCATCTGTGTGTAAGAATTTGTTATATTCTGTGCATTGCATTTGATTCCTAGAACTTGCCCCGTGTGTTTGCAAAGCGAAATAGTAGTTTTCTTCAATCTTGAAAATGATATAGACGTTTCTTTGTTGAGCCAGATATGTATATTTTACCAACCTAATTGTGATGTATCGTAGTTAACCCATTTGAGACTGTAATTATGTTTCTTTGGCAACCACATTACAAGCCTTACCCATTTATTTGAACCTTATAGCCTCTCATGAGCACTTGAATTGTGATAATTTATGTAAATGTTAAAGTGTGGGGTGGTTGGTTTGGATTTTGAGCGAAGCTAATGAAATCAGGAGAAAAGTGCACTATTTTGAACAAGTAAGAGCCACTTGAATTGAAAAAAATATAATTGTATTGCTGTTAAAAGAAGTCCTTGATAAGTGGTTACTCTTGATATACGTGTGCTTAAAGAAAAATGGGGTAATAGACATTGATGTGAAGGTAGAGTTTTGGTTTGACATAAGTATTGGGTTTGAATGTTAAAGTATATGTTTAAAGAGCTTAGGGAGGAGTAGTCACTCTTATATCTAAATGTATCATACCCGTTCCGTGGCCTACATTAAAACCAAATAAAGTTCTACTTGATCCTAGATTGAATGAGCTCGATTAGTGGAGTAATATACTATGAGCAAGCTTATGGTGCATCTTTTGTGGCATATGAATGTTATTTCTGGGAGTGAGTGAATTCTTTCTATCTTGAGTTCCTAAGTGTTCTTAAATTTTATTATGTGGAACTACTCTCTTTTATGCGTAAGAGCACTTGATTCATGAAGGAAAGATAATGTCAATGACCTCTATGTTAGTGTAAGTGGGTGATTTATGAATTATTTTTGGTACTTGTGAGTCAAATCTTGATGTGAAAATGTTACGCTTTTGTGCTTAGTCTATTTTAAATATTCTTGGTGTGATGAGTTAGAAGAATTGTTTAAAAAGGCCGTGTCTATAATAAAGTGTAATTTGATTGCTCGAGGACGAGCAATGGTTTAAGTGTGGGGTGTTGATGATAGGCTATAATTACGTATTTTAGTCGATTATTATACTCTAATTTACTGCACTTTAGTTGAGTTTACACTTTAATCGCTAGTGTTTTGCACTAACGGTGTGTTTTATG
Organism: Nicotiana benthamiana; assembly: GCA_034376525.1. Classification (NCBI taxonomy): domain Eukaryota; kingdom Viridiplantae; phylum Streptophyta; class Magnoliopsida; order Solanales; family Solanaceae; genus Nicotiana; species Nicotiana benthamiana. The sequence continues at coordinate 16,846,029 of CM067341.1, read as the reverse complement.
CCCTGAAGGAGTGATTCTAAGCTATATAGATGTTATGAAATTAATTCAAGTGATTTGGAGCTTTGAAGTCTGAGCAAAACCCAAGGAATTAATCCGGAATCGTATTCGGGGATCAACGGATGATAGAGCAACAAAACAAAGAATCGAATAGCCATATTATGTACTGTCTAGTAAAATAAACACAAAATTTTGCTCAAAACTCCATTTAGATCCACAATATATGGTTGGAAATATAATTCAAAGTTCTACAACTTTCATGTTTTATATTTTTCCAAATTCTAAACGGAACATGGTGAAAAATGCAGTCGGAGTCATGGACCTAAGGTAGTATACTTGCCATATACCGCGGTTGACCGCGGCCGCGACAGTCCAGACATGAAATATTGTCCTTTTTCGCATATGAGAAGGTATAATTGTTTGGTCCCAATCCTAGTTGGTATGTATACATGGAAAAACAACATTTTTGAAGAGTGGGACATATTTTTGATAGAATTTAGACCTAAGAAGGCTAAGGAGACCGGAGATTCGACCTAAGGAGGCAGAGACACAATACAAGCAAGGTGGGGGATTCTTCAACAAGTTTTTCCTTCCTTTTCATGGTTTTTTCATTGTTGGTTATGATTTTTAGTATTGTAGTTTTACATACTATTATGAATAGCTAATTCGTTTTCTAGGGTTTTGATAGAACCTTTTGTAAGATAAATTCTTGTTATGCTTTTATAAAATTGAGCTATTAGATTTCTCTACTCGTTCAACTACGTGCTTGTTGTTATTGATTGAATGGATATCAATTGACTGTGCCTATTTGGTGTGTACAACTTGAGAGAGAGTACATATTTAGGTAGTTGTTGAACAACGTCACTCCTAACGTATGTGAGAAATTAATATATTGGGTTAAAGGAAGATTTAGAAATAACAAAGCCTTGACGTGGTCATAAGGAGCGGTTAGATAAAGCCAACTAGAGTAGTTCGAGAGAATATGTCTAGTAAATTATTGTAGTTGCTCGAGAGAGAATTACGACACCTAAAGTGCTCACAATCAGTAGAGAATACATTGGCGAAAAGTTTAGGGAACATAGCTAGAAGGACTCCGACAATTAGGGAAATCATAACTCTAGACCTCCTTAATTTAGTCTCCAGCCCTTAGTCTAGTTAGTTTATAATTTTACCGTTTTCTAGTATTTTCTAGTTAATTAGTTAGAAATATAAATCTTAATCTTTATAATTTAGAAAATTGTTCAATCTTGTCTTCTTAATGATATTAAACAGATACAGCTAAGCCTTAGTTCTCTATGTGATTCGACTCCGTACTTTTAGACCGGATTATAATTGCAGTGATCGCTTATCTTTTTTAGGATTAGAGTTGGGAATGATCACTGCTACTAACCTTTCTACTCCTCTCCCTTTCAGCAAGTACAACCCCTCACTTTCTTTACCAATCCCCACCCCCTATCTTGCCATTGTAGAGGTCGTGAAATACAAATATAATTCAGGCAAGAAAATGGCAGCATATAACAGGTCTTTTGTTAACTTTGACAGTGACATCAAGTTAAACTTAAAATCTGGTGCATGAAGAGCGTTTTTCAGTATGTTGTCAGCTGATAATTGTGAATTACAAATATGAGTAATGTCAATACTAGTTCCACTAGGCATGTTTACTGACACCTTTTTATGTTTGATTGCAGTAATTTGACCGGTCGTTTTGAGTTCTAGCGCGTCGTTTGGTAGTTTGAGTCCATGAGTAGTTCCACTTAATGTATTATGACTTTTATATATGGTCGAAACTATATTTCGAGAAGTTCGGAGTAGAAAAAAATCTCTAATTTCGAAAGCTTTAAGTTGGAAGAATTCACTAGGATTTGACTTTTGAGAAACGACCTCGAAACCAGGATTTGAAAGTTCTGGGTTCATATGATGACTTTGGACTTATGCGTATGTCCGGACCCGGTTTTGGATGAACGAGAGCGCTACGACGCTTATTGTGGAAAGTTAACATTTTAGAAGAATTTATGAAATTGAGTTAAAGTGTATTTCAATTTTATCGATATCGGTTTGGAATTTTGAGCCTGGGAATAGATTCGTATGGTGATTCTGGTCTTAAGATCATGTTCGGATGTTGATTTGTAGGTTCGTAGATCATTTCGGGGTCATTTGGCAAAAAATAGAAACTTGAGAGTTTTTATGAAGTTTGATCAGGAGTGAAATTTTTTATATCAGGTTTTGATCGAATTTTGAAAGTTGAAATAGGTCTGCAATGTCAAACGTGACTTGCGTTCTAAATTTGAGGTCAATCAGACGTAATTTGATATGTTTCGGCATTGGATGTCGAAGTTAGAAGTTCAATAGTTCATTAGGCTTGAATCCACGCGAAATTCATACTTTTGATGTTATTTGGTATGATTTTGAGTCCTTTAGCAGGTCCGTGTTATGTTATACAGTGGGTCGATGTGATTGGACAGGGTCCCCGGGGGGCCTCGAGTGTGTATTCGGATGTGTTTGGGTTGTATCACGCTCTTATTTGATGTTTCAACGTCGTTTCTCTGGACATAAAGGGTATCATATTGAGCAAACAATCTTTGATTTGTGATTGGACTGAACCATTAGATCCGTGTGGTAATTACAGAGTCATAGCAATAAGAATTATCGAATTCTGATGTCGTTTGAGAGAGTTATGCTCATTTCCGTCTCGGAAAAAATTGTTGGTTTCTGGTGCGGACTTTGTTTTTCGCAAACGCGAATAAGAAAATTTGGGTTGATCGGTCAACACGAAGAATTGCTCTTCACGAACGCGAAGGTTTTCCCGCTAACGCGAAGAAGAAAAGTCGCCTGGATAGTGTTTTAAACCGAGAATTTTAGCTAGCGTTTGGCCATAGATTCCCAAATTTATTTTGAAAATTTTGATTTGGGTGAAGTTTGGTTTGAAGATGAAAATGTATTTGTACATCAGTTTTCAAAGCATATTTTTCAAATTTATTTTGAAAAAACATGAAAATGACTTATACCCACAAATTCTAAAAATTATCACAAATACCCAACAATACAATTATCAATAACATTCATTATATTATCGCAAACCATAGTCCTGAACATAACTAAATTTGATAAAAATTATTATGTTGATAATAAACTACATGATATACTATTAGATGACCAAGAAGACGAAGCAGCATTGTTATAAAATTATAAATGGTGGGCTCTTTTATAAAATATAAAAGTTTTGGGCAGTTTTAAAAAAATGTAAAGTGTTATTTTGGCCCAAAACCAGCTATTGAACTGGTTTTGGTGATTTTTCCAAAATGTAGGAAAAATCTATGGCTAAACATATTTTCCAAATAAAACCCAAATTTATTTTGGCAAAATATTTGGCCAAACGAGTCCTTAGTATTTTGGGAATATCCTGAGTTCTAGAGCTCCGTTTGAGGTGGATTTTATGACGTTATTCTCGTCTCAACAAGGGAATAAATATTTGAACTTTATTTTGATGTTTATCAATAATTGTTTCTGTTGGTTATTATTCTTATCCGTGTTTGGATTGTAGAAGTTGGGATTTTGAACCCCAAGTCGAGAATAAATCATTGATTTAAGGGTCGATTCATAGACGAGGTTGGATGATTTTCTGGAAATAGACCATATGAGTTATGGGTAATATTTATTTCTAATAATTTTTAGAATCCGGGTATCTAGGCCCGAGGGTTGACTTTATTGACTTTTCGAGTGGAGTTAGAAATTGTAATAAACTAATTTATTATGAGTATTAGAGTATATTTTTATTGGTTTGCACATTGCTTGACTAGTTTTGGAGCGACGGGCATCGATTTGAGGTGTTAAAGTGGCGTTTAAATCGGTTATGAAACTTCGGAGTGATGTAAGTCTCATGTCTAACCTTGTGGGGGGGGGGGGAGGGGGGGGAGGGGGGGGAACTGCCCCTATGTGATATTTATTATTATATGCAACTAGTTGCGGGTGCTACCTACGTACGAGGTGAAGAGAGTCCGTATATAACTAAAGCATATTTTTGAAATTTGTTCTGTTGTCTTAATTAATTAAAGTTATACTTGATGTTGGTTTAGAAATAATATATATATATATATATATATATATATATATATATATATATATATATATATATATATGGCCAAGCTTTATCACCTTGAGTGGCTGCTAAGATATTTCATAAATGTATAGAGATGTACCTATTATTATGCCCATGTACTGTATTGTGAACACGTGTCTTGAAATTTGGTAACTTCCTTCCTTTCTTGTGGAGTGGGTCGAACGCCCCGGCAGTATATAGATGCATATATGGTTCATGCTGCTCGATCCTCGATAGTGTACATGTTATTTTGGATCGGGCAGAACTACCTCGGCAGAATCATGTGTTATATTGCTAGTAATCCTAATATTTATGAGCTAAGCTTCCTACTGATGCCCAGCAACAACAACAACAACAACATAGTAAAATCCCACTAGTGGTATCTGGGGAGGGTAGGGTGTATGCAGACCTTACCCCTACCCTAAAGTAGTAAAGAGGCTATTTCCGAAGACCCTCATCTCAAGAGAATAAAAAGACAAAAGGAGGAAATATTAGTTTCACCATAGAAATCATAGGAAAAATAGAAACAACATAAAATCCAGAAGAAATATGCAAAGCAAAAGCAATGGCTAGTAAATATGTCATGCACTGAAAAGCGAAATAGTAAACATTGCATCTAGCTATCTTGGACAAAAATACTACTAGACTATGCTCACAATGTTGTCCGACACTTTACAGTATTTCTTATTTATTTGGTATTGACCCTTGACATTTTCTGAGATATTAAGGTAGAATGCAAGATCGAGGAACTTACGCTTTAAAGGGAATAATCAAAACATTATGAAATTTCAGATTTTACCTTTCTATTGTTGTGCACTTCTGATGTTATAAGTGCCAACACCATACAAGAGGGGGGGGGGGGGGGATGATTTATGTAGTACTTAATTTTTGCAATAGAAGAACCTAGTTCTTCTAGGTGTTCCAACTACTATTATTTTGCAGAATAATAAATACATAAAATAAAGAACACAAAAAATTTTACGTGGAAAATACCTGGCTGAAAAGGTAAAAAACCACGACCTACTACTCAGTAGGATTTTTTCATACTTCTACTAAAATCACTGAGACAAAATAACATTTACAAAAATTCTTTGTAAACCTAAGAATTAACTCTAACCCCGTTGTGGCACACAGCCTGAACTGTTGCGACAACTTCAAGTTAACTCTAACTTGAACACTCTAGGTACCTAATACAATTGCTTCTACGAAAGCTGAAAGGTATAATGTAAATTTACCTACTACAATTGAACTAGAATAAAATATAGATACTAAGAACTGGTTCTTCTATCTCGTTCAAGTAGCTTCAGGATTGCACATTCGAATCACACATAAATTTCTTGAAAAATCGCCTTGCTCTTTTGCTCTCAATTTAAGTTTAACTTCTGCTTGTGTGTATTACCTGTAAAAGAAAAGAACACTGACATTTAATAGGTTAGTGATTAGAGTTTGACTGAGATTCAATTGCTGCTCTTCTATCGTGGAAGAGTTCATGATGATCTCAAACTCTAACACTATCTTTATCCTAGATTGTGTTCTCTTTATGTAAGGATTTTTTCTCTCCTTATCCAATATGCAACATTTCTATCAGATCAATAGATACTGCTGCTCGATTAATTAGACTTATCTACGTGCATCTCACATGAGCATATAGATCATGACTGTGCTTCATAATATGGACCTGGTCCATGTCTGAGTTCTTTTGTCAATCTTCAAAACTTCACCTGTTCTTTGGCCAGCAACTTCATATCTATTATAAATTATTATATTATTTATTTGGACCTCTAGTAAGTGTCGATGTCGAACCTCGTCACTACTTCTCCGGAGATAAGCTAGATACTTACTAGGTCTGCGAAGATTTACGTACTCATGCTGCACTTCTATACTAAATGTGCAGGATCTGACAGGTCATTTGGTGATCATCTTGCACGCAGGCGCCCATGTTAAGGAGATTTTATGTGAGCTGCATTTCAAGCTACGCTTCGCAGTTCATCGAGTCTCCATTATATTATTTATTTTATTCTGTCTTACTACATTCAGGACAAATATTGTATTATTATTGTAACCTTAGAAAATGTGCAGGATATAACTGGTCATTTGGTGATCATCTTGCGCGCAAGCGCCCATGTTAAGGAGATTTTATGTGAGCTGCATTTCAAGCTACGCTCCGCAGTTTATCAAGTCTCCATTGTATTATTTATTTTATTCTGTCTTATTACATTTGGGACAAATATTGTATTATTATTGTACTCCTTAGAAAATATGCAGGATCTGACAGGTCATTTGGTGATCATCTTACGCGCGGGCGCCCATGTTGAGGAGATTTTATGTGAGCTGCATTTCAAGCTACGCTCTGCAGTTCATCAAAGTCTCCATTGTATTATTTATTTTATTCTGTCTTATTATATTTGTACTCCTTAAAATGCATATGCACTTGTAATATCGAGTTTAGGAGTTCCTACTGGTTGTTTGTTATCATAGATCACGTAATTATCATCATTTACCTTGTAAATTCTATTTTATATTATTGAATTAATGAAGTTTGCTATTTCAAAAGTAATAACACGAGTAAAAAATTTGATAAATCAACGTTGGTTTGCCTGACAATGGCGTTAGGCACCATCACGACCTATAGTAGATTTTGGATTGTGATATTGGCAATACTTTGAATATTACTTAATAGGTTCAGGGTAAAAGCTATGTGGTTTGTAGATCCTGAATCAACAATCCACTCATCTGGATACATACCCGAAGAAAGTGAGCAAATGTGTACTTGCTAGGGGTGTACATAGACCGGGTTGGTTCGGATTTTACAATTACCAAACCAAGCCAATTGTGTCGGGTTATTAAATCTAAAGACCAAACCAAACCAATAAATTTGGGTTTTTCAATATCGGTTTTTCTCAGGTTTTTTTCAGATTTTTGGGTTATTCGGGTTTTTTTCGATTTTTTTTTCCGGTAAAATCTTCGTAGAACAAAATATATAACGTATGCTCAAAATATTTCTTTAATCCTAGTAAGATACAACTATATAAAGTATTTTTCAAGAAAATAATACAAAATATGAGATATGTCATGACTCATGACATTATCCTAAAATATTCAACAATAAAAAATAATAAAATTATGTACTATAAATATTGTTAATTAAAAAGTCATAATAAAAATAAATATAATCTAAAAGCACTAATTCATGCTAAACTAGATAGACTAATGATGGAGTATTAATTATATGCCTAAAAGCTAAAGAAAAATAAAAATAGGTTATGTATTTTTATCTAAATTATTGCAAAATAAAAAATAGACATTTAATACATTCCCGTTCGTAATATTGAATTGAATGTCTTTTTTTAGCATTAGTATTGATTGCTAGCATTATTTAATTTACTAATATTAATGGCTATAAAACTTATTGGAGCATTTAATAGTTCTAAATCAAACCTTGAAATAATGCCTTAAAAGATAAAATTATGAAATATTTTAAGAAATATTTATAAATTACATTACAATAAGTATAATTATATATTAAATATATCTAAAATTGTTATATATGTAATGTCGGGTTGGTTTGGTTTCGGTTTGACTTTCTTTAGTTAAAACCAAACCAAACCAATTATGGTCGGGTTTTTTTTCCAACACCAAACCAAGTCAAACCAAACCATAGTCGGGTTTTTTTCTCGGTTTGACTCGGATTATCGGGTTAGTGCGGTTTATCGGTTTTCTTTGTACACCCCTAGTACTTGCCATGTTAGCATGTGTCTGCACTGTGGCATCATTGGGTCCTTCATTGTTAAGTAGGATCAGAATCTGCTGGTATTGAGCTTCAATGAAGAAGCAATCACCACCTTTGCTTTGCAAGTTCCCTACTGTTGGTGGCCCTTCTACATTATTGGTTGTCATAGGGCTTCCTCATGGTTGATATCCTCTCTTCACCTTGAAATCATCTTAATATCCAATGTTTTTGAAGCAATTCTCTTTAGTGTATCCTTTAATTTTACAATGCTCACGTTGTAAGAACTGCTTTCTTCCATGATAGCTTGGTCCTCTTCCTACTTGTACAGCCAAAGGATCCAACTTTTCTGTCACTGATAAATTTCGCATGGCTTGTTGACTTTCATCCTGAGAAATCGGTGTATATACCTGATTAAGAGTTGGTTCATTAGTCTTCATCATAATCTGCATGTGTGCTTGATCATATGTGTCATTCAACCCATTTAGGAATTGCATTAATCATTGTTAATGTAGATGAACAGTGTGTTCCTTTGCCCTAGTTTCTTTGCCCTAGCACAACTATAACTTTATGAAGGTACTAAAACATCATACTCTGCCTAAAGCTCTTTCAGCTTAGTAAAATAAACAACAACATAGTCAATTTCTTGTGATAACCTTGAAATTACTCTGTGTATCTGGAAAATCCTCATGCGATTCACTTTATCAGATCGCTCTTCGAGGTCTTCCCATACCGTATGCGCATCAGACACGTATATGATTCCATGCGATATCCTTTGAAACTGAGTTCATGATCTAGGAATGCACTATTGCGATGCAAGAATCACATTCTTCATAGAGAGTATCCTCATTCCTTAAACGACTCCTTTTTGCAATCCCATGTGATGAACCCTAATTTTGGCTTAGCCTTTAGAGCTATCTTCATTGATCTGATTCACAACCCATAATTTTTAGAGTCTGCAAGCTGAATTAGAATTAACACCAAGCCTGGTGTGTCTGAAGGTCGAAGAAATAATGGATATGTGTGGTCAATCTTCTTTGTCACCATTGACGATCAATTCGAGGCAACAATTAAGCTAACAAACAATAGGAGGATAAATTGTGACCTAATAAAAATCTGTGTAAAACTCGGCTTGACATAATGAATTTGGACGAGTACTTCGAGGATCGATCTTCTTTGCGCCGATACCATGTTAGATTTCAGCCATTGAAAAATGTCTTGATAGAAGAAATATCGTTCAGTCTCATTAACTGAAAATAGGAGCTTTGTACAAATATTTATAATTAACTACCAACTAATCTGTTAATATTATGCTAAATAACTAATGTATATTTCTAACTTCAAACATTTACAAATTTACCCCTATACTAACTAATGTATAGACACAGAACTCCAACATTCTGAATATTAATATAATTCGTTATTATAATAGAATCTGTTCAAAATGCAGGTTTTTTCAAGCCTGGAGTATTGTTATAGTGTTATAAATAGAATCCTATTTAAGGTGAATGTCTATATTTAGAGAGATTCTAGAGTTTTACTTTGAGGCTAAGTCTTTTCTATGCCTATAAATAGAGGGGTCTTACCCCATTGTAAATCATCCCAAAAGTATCAATAAGAATACTCCTCTCTCTACTTTTCTCTCTATTGTTCTTGTTCTTGTATTATTGTTCTTGTTCTTATATTATTTCATAACACGTTATCAGCACGATGCTCTAAACCAACACGAAGATGATATAACAACAATTTCGGCTCTTCTATCTTTACAAAGAGAGGTTGCCTGTATACTACTTCGACGTTATAACTGGAGTGTGAACAAGGTGCATGAGGAGTGGTTTGCAGATGAAGAAAGAGTTCGCAAGTCTGTCGGTTTGTTGGAGAAGCCTGTTATCCATCTCTCAAAAGTTAAGGAAGTGGCGTGTGGGATTTGTTTTGACAACTTTTCTCCTGATAGCGTAAGATCTCTTAAGTGTGGTCATCCTTTCTGTACTACTTGCTGGAAAGCTTACATTACCAGTGAAACCTCCTAAAACCTTTTTCTTATCAATGACGTGCCAGGTAAGTATTTTATTTTATTTTCTTTCAAATCCTTAATATTCTATAATTTGATTTTCAATACAACCAAAGACGATAATTTTTAATTGCAACTTTAAGGTAGCTTGAAAGATATTATAACCACCCAACGTGGTAAATTTTCTATGTCTTGCCATGATTAAATTCATGTATGATTGTGGGCAAAGAATTGAAAACCCGTCCAATTGAATTCGCTCCATTCCCTTTAGAGAATGTGGTAGCAGTATGTGATAAGTCTGAAAGAAGACAAAATTATTACCATGAAGGTATCAATGAATGTGGACGTGGTAATAGACGGAATTATAATCGTCATCATTGTGATAATGAGAATAATAAAGATTCTCAAAATAATCTTTCACTTTATGAAAATAATATTTGACATGAGATTGTATATGAGATGATTATAATCCATTCCCTGAAGTGAATGTGATAATTGTAATAAAACCCGTAAGTATGGACACGCTCTTGATGTAATTTTGTTTTATGTCTGACATTATGAAAAGAAAGTTCGTTGCCCTTGAAATTTCGGGCAAGAACTATATGACATGGGTGTTGGATGCTGAAATCCACTTAGATGCTATGGGTCTTGGAGACGCCATTAAAGACAGAGATAAAGCATCCACCCAAGACTGTGCTAAGGCCTTGATTTTCTTGCGCCATCACCTTGATGAAGGTTTGAAAATTGAATATATCACAGTCAAAGATCCACCTATCTTGTGGAATGGCTTAAAGGAGAGATATGACAACCTGAAGTTGGTCACTCTGCCACAAGCACGATGCGATGAGAATCCAAAAGCAAATAGTTCATAAACTATATATTATCGTTGCGGTGGAAAAGGGCACTGGGCGAAAATTTGCCGTGTACCAAGGCATTTGGCTGAGCTTTATCAAGCATCTCTAAAGAGTAAAGGCCCTGAAACTAATTTTGTCTCTGACGACAATTTTGACATCACCCACTTGGATGTGGCAGACTTCTTTGAGCACCCTGATGGGAAAATAGACCACTTAATCGGTGATGGATCTGTGATGAAGGAAGATGGAATTGTTTGATTTTATTTGTATAAACTAATAGTCATTAGTATCAGCTCGTATTAGTTAGTTTATGATATAATATTAGTATTAGTTCTTTAGAATGTTTCAATATGCTTAAATTTCAAAGATATTTTTATTTTTCAGTAGAGTTAATCGACTAACCTAACAGTTAGTCGATTATCTAATATTTCGCATTAAAACTGCAAAATAATCGATTATATACTTGTTAACAATCGATTATATTAAGACATAATCGATTATGTATGTTTAAACAATCGATTATATTAAGACAGTGTGATCTGAAGTTTTTCAAAATAGCAAATAATCGATTATGTATGTTTAAACAATCGATTATGTCTGAAGTTTTTCAAAATAGCAAATAATCGATTATGTATGTTTAAACAATCGATTATATTAAGACAGTGTGATATGAAGTTTTTCAAATTAGCAAATAATCGATTATGTATGTTTAACAATCGATTACATTGAGACAAACGGATTGAATTTGTTTATTCTCATGTTCATGTATTTTCTTTTGTATGTCAAACCATGGGAAAGCAAATATGGATATCTCACAAAGCAAACTTGGATCAAATATTTGTTTAGTTGATTCATGTACTACACATACGATACTCAAAGAAAAGAAATATTTCTCTCAACTAAGTATGTGTAAGGCAGATGTTACTACAATCTCTGGTAGTAGTAAAATTCAATGAAGGCTCCGGAAGAGCAACTATAACTCTGCCTAGAGGAACAATGTTTATCATAGAGAATGCAATGTTCTCCTCCAAGTCTAAGAGAAACTTATTGAGTTTTAAAGATATCATTCAAAATGGATATCAGATTGAGCCAATACATGAGTATAATCTTGAATACCTCGTTTACTCATGAAAACGAGGCTGCCCACTTCGGTTTGGGGTCACGCCATTTTGCATGCAGCAATGCTAGTTCGTCTCTGACTGACGAATTATCACAAATATTCCCCGTTACAATTAGTTTTGGGTCATGAACCTAATATATCCCACTTAAGAATTTGTGGATGTGCAGTATATGTGCCTGTAGCACCGCCATATTGCACCAAAATGGGTTTGCAAAGAAGGTTAGGAATATATGTTGAGTTTGAATCGCCCTCCATTATTCGCTACCTCGAAACATTGACAGGGGATTTGTTCACTGCACGATTTGCAGACTGTCAATTCGATGAGACACTTTTCCCAAAATTAGGGGGAGAAGTTGGTGAAACCAAACGGGAAATTTTGTGGAAAAATGCACCATTATCTCATCTTGATCCACGTACCTCTATTTGTGAAAAAGAGGTGCAAAATATTATCCATTTGCAAAGAATAGCAAATCGAATGCCAGACCCATTGGTATTGAATATACCACACTCACCCCTAGAAGGAGGTTTGAGATGATATATGAAAATAATGTCATTATTATGGCATGAATGATCGTTGGTCACGTACCTATTGTACGCCAAAATATTTTGAAAATATGACTATTAAAGGACAACGATAATGCAAGAAACATATCTTGCATATAATTTTGACCATGACCATAATGGTATAACTTTCTCTTTAAAAGAGATATTCACCACATGGATGTTGATGAATCTGTGGTAGTACAAAATTAATTGAGAGCTCCAGAAGAGCCAATTATTACTATGTTGGAGAAACGCAATTGATTACCAATAAGGTATTATGTTGTAGTAAGTCTCAAAGAAGCTTATTCAGTTTCCAAAGTATATGCGAAAGCGATTGATTATATTGAGACTATAAATAAAGGAAAGATTTGATATCTTCTATTACTACAACTTGTAGCGGGATAATCTTATGTGAAAAACTACCCGCTTTATTCTCCAGTTTGTACTACACAAGAATACCACAATAAAGTGGACGTTTATTGATATAAAAACCCATATCATAATAAACTTGAAGTTTATTGATAATTGCACATGTCATGGTGTAAATTTGAAGTTTATTCAGTTGGCATTCGGGTTAGCCATATCATTTTAAGTATGATGTGCAGTAATAGAGAATTCACATGGGTAAATATTAAAGAACTAGAAAGTTCTTTACGAATTCTCTTGTATTACTTGTTCTCATTAATTAATTGACCAACTAAAGAGTTCAGGTTGAATCCCATAAATTCTGGAAATATCAAAGGTGAATATGGGCCCATTCACCTACCATGTATACCACATATGATGCATCTATGATATGGTTACATGTGCGATTGTTATTAACCCGCAGCCTGGCCGGTGCTTGCGAGGTAAATTGCTCAGTAATATAACTTCGAGCATAATTTCCAGATTTTCTATTCAAGATAGTTCATCTTGATAAGTTGGTTTACATCATAGTTGGTTTAGCAAGATAATTATTGAGTGCCTCCACTTAATAGCTAAACTGTTTCTTATGAGTTTATATCAGTTTGATATAAGTTATATACGAGAGTATATTATATTCTCCCCTCACAAGTGGTTCAGGGTCAGGAACCAAATAACTCCATCTTATTATTATTGATGTGCGGTGTATATTTTCATTAACACCATAATGCACAAAGATGGACTCTCAAAGTTGAGGAAACAAGTTAGCTTTGAACGTGAGGGGGAGACATGATAAACACTTGAGAAAAGGTTACATGGGATGAATTATCATTTGTATATATAGATCCTCGAATATCATAATATGAACCTGAAGTTCATAAAAGGATAATTCAATTGCAAGATATTGCAAAGCATGCTATATGCATTTGTTGACCCAAAGAAAGTAACTATATTCTCACTGCAAATGCTCATATTAAGTCCCAGAAGGACAAAGTCTTTGATACGCTTAAAGCGTATAGACAAATCGGTTTCAAAATAACTTCTTAATAAAGAAGATGAGCAAATGATCAAAGTGATCGTAAATGGAAGAGATACTCAAGCAGAATTGATTCCATATGAAAGACATGTAGTTTTGGACATGTAGTTCAAATACTTGAAGGTATAAAGTCAATGATTGAAGTTGCTTGAAGCATATACAATTCTTGGTCCTGAAGTACCACATCCTAAGTGCAACTTGTGTACATATGTATCTTGCTATAACTATAAGCATGATGGCATCGAGAATACCTCTATGGAGATATTGAAGAGTCATTCCACGACATTATATGACGATGTTCATATCTATCAAGAATGATAATTTCAAGGTGCGGAATATTTATTCAAATCAATATGGCTGATTTATTTATCAAATCTCTACAAAAGATCGTTTTGAAGATGATGCACAAGATTGGAATGCAAATGCTCAAGGATGTGAATTGATGCTCTTTTCAGGGGGAGTTAATGCGCGTTGCACTCTTTTTCCCTAACAAGGTTTTGTCCCACTGGGTTTTCCTTGCAAGGTTTTTAACGAGGCAACCAATAGGCGCATATTCAAACATGTGTACTCTTTTTCCTTTTCTATAATTTTTTTTTCCCATTGGGTTTTGTTTTAGTTAAGGTTTTAACGAGACACATTATTGAATAGACATTCAAGGGGGGGTGTTATAAATAGAATCCTATTTAAGGTGAATGCCTATATTTAGAGAGATTCTGGAGTTTTACTTTGAGGCTAAGTCTTTTCTATGCCTATAAATAGAGGGGTCTTACCCCATTGTAAATCATCCTAAAAGTATCAATAAGAATACTTCTCTCTCTACTTTTCTCTCTATTGTTCTTGTTCTTGTATTATTGTTCTTGTTCTTATATTATTTCATAATATATAGAGAGATTTATCTTTTAGTGTAGGATTTCCCGTGCAAATCTAGACTTAACTGAACTCAATGGGGATCTAACACCGTTTGAAAAAACAAAAAAATAAAAAATAAAAATACTTCAATCACAAAAAACAATTTCAAGGTGTTGTACTATCAAAGCATAAAGAAAGTGCGAAGTCAATTCTAAACTTTAGTCGGTGGCTATAATCTAAAGATTAGTTTTACAATCAATTGTTTAGGTTTCTATTCATCTGTGTATGAGTTTGATACCTCAACATGAAGTCAAATCATGTAAAATGACAAGCATCCTAAAATCAAAAGGATACCAACAAATATTTTTTTTAAGAAATTTCATCTAAGAAAAAATACTTCCGATGTTACTGCTTTTATTTAATTACATGTTTATTATTTTGTCATTTAGACCTATGTCTAGGTTTTGGAATTGCCAATGATTAGAATAATCTGTAACACGTGAACTGGTCGCTTTAGCTGACCTCAACAAACATAATAGTTATCAAATCCTTAATTTAATTTGTTCTAAAATATATAAAACCAGATTTAAAGAGAAAGGTTTGCTTTTGACATTTGATGAGATGAGTATTTCTTAATTAAAAACAACAGTTAGACACAGAGATGGAGTCCGACTTCAAATTTATTAGTTTATAATTTTAATTATTTTAAAGTACTGTGATTTAAAGTAATAATTTATATAAATTTAATAAAGCTTTTAAGATATATACAAAGTTCGCGGCCGAATATATATATATATATAAAGATCGTGAACATGCCTCAACGAACGGCATGTTTACTCTACGTTATTGATTTTCGCCAATTACTTGAAACAAACGGCAAATTTTTATCTACTTGTGCTTTTCAATGATATATTATATATATAACACATGACTTTGCGATAATTTTCATTAATTTAATGCAATAATATGGGCGGCTCAATAAATTTATGTCTTAAAATCAAAACATATTAAAAGGTTTTTTTTATCTATTGTGTAAAATTCATATACTAATAATGAAATACAAAGAAATTACTAGGACTTAATTTGGCCTAGTGGTAATTATACAACACGTGTGCACATCACGGTTGGAACTCTATTTTAAATAAAAATATGAAATTCATTAAGTGGAAGAAGATAGAAGAGGCACAACGATAATCTGTCTTTCGAACCTTGCGCCCTATTACATTTGGGGATTTCTCCAAAAAGATGACCACAAAATATTTGCTTTGTAATGATGGATTAATAAATTATGGTGAAAAGAAATAACCAACTCAGACAAATTGAGTTAAAATTAGAAAGTAAACATATTAAAACATGAGTGTACACAGTACATAGAGGAAAGAATTAGATTTTATAGCATTCATCATTTAATTAATGAAAGAAATTCAACGTTATTTATCACTCAATTATATCATTTTAATTAAAAAAATTAAAAAAATTATGAATTACAGTAACATAAAATATATGTGACACATAGTACTTAAAATTGAGGCCATTATTTTGGGGGCCTCAGACCATCTCCAACCTTACATTCATTCTCCGGGCATTTTTTGGGTAATTTAGCTCCAATCCTCCCTCATTTTGTTCCCAAAATGTGGATGAATAGTGCTCCCTTAAATATGGGGGTACATTATTCATTTCCCCCATTACTATTTATATTTTATTTTATTTTATTATTTAATCTTTAAATTTATCTCTTTATATATACCTAGTTATGTTTATGTAATTTTTAATAATATTAATTTGATCTTAACTTTGGCGTACAATTTTAATAAATTAATTTTCATGCATTTATTATTTTTATGTAAAATTATAAGTTAAGTTTATTATAGGTTGAAGTTGAATATTTATGTATTATTTTGAGTGAATTTTATAGTTATGTGATATGTATTTAATTAATCTTGTATCGCAATAATTTTATTTTATTTGAATTATTAGTTAATCTATAATAATTGCTTATAAATTATATTATTTAAAGTTCTATGAAAATCACAAATTAATAAAAATAAAAGATGAAATTTGTTTAATAAAAATTAAAAAATAAAATTGAAATGAAAGATGATAATATAATATAGAGAAAAGAGAAGAATATAAAAAAATTGGAAAAAAAAATGAAGAATGCTTGGGGACCAAAAATAGAATAAAGGTTGAAAATGTCCTGAGACAATGGCTTTGGCTTACCTTAACAGCCCTTGTGCAACAAGACAAAAATGCCACGTCAAGAAGAATACTACGTATAGCTTGTTTGGCCCAGTTTTTTTTAAACCAAAAGTAATTTTTTTTGCCAAAAGCAATTTTTGGCCAAAAATTGAGGTGTTTGCCAAGCTTTTTGAAGAAAAAAAAGTGCTTTTGAGGAGAGTCAGAAACAGTTTTGAAGAAGCAGAAAAAAGTAGTTTATCTTCAAATGTACTTTTATGAGAAGCACTTTTAAGAAAAATACACTTAAAAGCAAGTTTTTACAGCTTGGCTAAACACTAATTGTTGCCCAGAAGTGTTTTTCAATCTAATTAGTCAAACACAAACTACTCTCACCAAAAGTACTTTTGATAAAAGTACTTTTGACTTCTCAAAATAAGTTGATTTTTAAAGCTTGACCAAACGGGCTAGTAATCGGAAAAAGCATTTTACATGAAAATGTTTAAAACTATATTCCAAAGGCATATTGCTTAGTTTGAATTCAAATAAACTTTTGAAGAAACCACGCTAAAAGTAGGTCATTGTACTTCCTTGTCGGGTAAGTTTTGACTCGTACAAGAGGCATAATGATTCGTCTCTAAGAGATTAGACTTGGTGAAATAGATATGTATGTGAAAATCGATGTAGATTAAGAGCTCGTTTGGATAGGCTTATTGAAAGTGACGTTTAAGCCAAAAGCATAAGTTAGATTCTAGTTTTTGTCTTTTGGTTTATTTTGTCATTTAAAATTTAAAATAAATGCTTAAAAATACTTTTTTACTCTATTCAAATACTACAAAATAGCTTAAAAGCAATTTTAGCTTAAAAATACATAAAATAAACCAATTCAAAACGGGCTCTAAAAATCTTATAAAGCTTATTGTTTTTCAGAATTGGCTTTGAGTCTTTTCGTGTAGCTTAGATGGAAGGCGAAGTAGACCTCCTTCTAGATGGATATGGCAAAATCATTAGGAGATATGGATTTAATTGGATAGAGTCTTAGTATAAAAACTTACTAAGTGATTACTTTAATTGTTATTGTGTAGTAGAAAATGAATAGGAGCTTTTCGACGCACTTTTTGGGGGAATTTGCATTTTTACTCGCGTTTGTATCACTTTATAACTTGTGTCGTTTGTATTTTATTTTTTCGCATAATTTTAATATGCGGGGCTAAAGTAGCAAAGACAGTCACGTAAAATGTCAGCATTCTAGTAGACGGGCTTGAAGTAGCAAGTGTGCTGAAATTTTTGTTTGTAATTTCTGATCTTATGCATAGCAGCTGAAGTTTTGTTCTCTATTTGCTGAAATTTTTGTTTGTAATTGCTGAAGTTTTTGTTTTTGTAACTGGCGAATGTAACTGGCGGACTTCAGCTCTATTTAGTTCATTTGTAAAACCTTCAGCACTATATAAGCTAAAGTTTTTGAAAAAACTTTCGAACATACTAGATAAATAATCAGATTGCCAAGAATATCTAAATCATAAATTTTGAAAACAATAAACTTGAAAAGAACAGAATTATCATTGTCTACTAACTTACGTACGAGAAAATATTCATAAATTATTCTCTACTAACTTACGTAATTATTTATAATTTATTTTTAAATAATCTGATAAACATATTTATGGAAATCATCCCATGAACTGAAGTTTCATAATAGGACCAACAACAGCAGAAGAAAGAAAAAGAAAAAGAAGAAGAAGAAGAAAATAAAGGAAGAGAAGGAGGAAGAGAAATAGGCTAAAATTATTTAAAAGTAAGTACAAATTAAAAGTTTTTAAAAGCATGAGTATGACATGGCCCAACTCATATTTCATGCCTTTCAGCCTACTTTTTATTTAGGGAAACTTACACAAATGTCCCAAATAAATCTTAACTTACCATCCTTTAGTCATTAGTTATAGACTTATCAAAACTAGCCAACAAAAATTGAAAAACTAAATAATATGATTCTTTCTATCAAAGAATCACATGCAAAAATCACCTTTCATATTTAAACGTAATTAGCAACATTAGATACAAGACGAAAAGGAAATTTTATAGACGGGGTAGTAAATAAGGTGATGAAATACAAAAATCTATATAATATTTCAAAAATCTAAACAAAAAGGAAACTTTTTCAATGGGTATAGATGAAATTCATTGAAAATATATAGATAAGTCAATATACAAAATTTGAGGAAGATTGGAGGTGATTTGGACTGGTTTTGTATCAAAATTCGTAATTAAATCGAGTTCGAAAAAGTTATCTGCGACACATGTATCAAATAGATCAGGCATGTATCTCAAACACAAGTATACATGGATAAACATGTGATACACATTGATATATGTGTGATACACAAATGATGATACACATAATTTTTTTCATGTTCAACTTTTACTTCGAATTTTCAATTCAAACCACCTCAAAACTTTACCAAATCATCCCAAAACTGATATTCAAGCTCCTTACGTTGTGCTCAATTTATTCTAATAACACCCCACTCAAAACAAAGTAAAAATTTGATATTTTTTTTATACAAATAGTTAATTGGCTAATATTAATAATATTTTATCAATTGACCTATTTTTATAATGAGCTACTTATAAATGGACATAACTGATAATTCCTTTTTTATTTATTAAATTAAATTTCCACCTTTGCTTTAGCTTAAAGAGTGCGACGTGTAATTTCAACAAGACTTTTTGTCTTATACCTTAGGTAGGTTACTTTATCATTTGAAAAACAATGCCCTCTTCATCATAATCTCAATATTTACCGGCATTCCAAAGTAACAACCTTTAAATACTTTAAGGTAAAAAGGAGATAATTCATAATTTTACCTCCTAAACTTGTCTCGAAATATAACTTATAGACCTAAATTTGTCCCCAAAAAATATTGAATATTTACTGCACAAACTCAAAATAGATTTTCTCTTTGTAACATAATCATGTCTAACAAAACAATAGTCTCAATGCTAGGAGCGGGTTTAGGGGCGGAAAGGAGTTCATCTGGATCCCATTCGTCAGAAAATTACAATGTATATATAAGATAAAATCCGGTTGTACTTTATATATTAATTTTGAATCCTCTTAATATTGCACAAAAGCATATCTCAGTAATCAAAGGGTTCAAACGATAGATCTACTAATAAGACCAAGTCCTTTGCCTTAACTACCCTCGGTTAATTAAGTTTTTTGGTGTCCACAAAAATAAGAGAGTTCCCTTCTTTACGGGCCATAGTAGGAAAAAATAACCATAAACTCCACAACATTCATTACGGTAACTAACTTTTTATAGATTAACCAAACACAAATAAAACTTTTCTTGCATTGTGTAGCAAAAAAAAGAGAAAGTAAAAGAAGGAAAAAAACATAAAATTAAAATGAGTGGTACACCAGTGTTGGTATTTGCAGTTGATGACAGTGAGCATAGTTTCTATGCCCTTGAATGGACATTTGATCATTACTTTGCTTGTCCCTCAACTTCTCCTTTTAAGCTTGTCATTATTCATGCAAAATCTAATGCATATGCTGCTTGTGCAGTGGGAATGGCCGGACCAGGTATAATTCTAGAGCCAAACAACAACAACAACAATAACAACTACCCAGTATAGTCCCACAAAGTGGGGTCTGGGGAGGGTAATATGTAGACGAGGCTTACCCCTACCCGAAAGGGCAGAGAGGCTGTTTCCAATCGACCCTCGGCTAATTCTAGAGCCAGTAAATTCTAAATAAGTATGATCTTATATTATATATATAAATCGCGTAAAAAAGTGTATATGGTTCAAATAAACCGATAAAGTTTGCCCTAGATCCGCCTCTATGTTGAACCTAATGTTGCTATTAAAAATACATCTATTATTCCTATTTTATTTGTCGTTTAAGGTTTTGGCACACTCATTCAAAACAACAACAATATACCCCGTAAAATTATACAAGTGATATATGAAAAGGATAGTGTGTACACAGACCTTACCTCTATCTTCATGAAGTTAGAGAGCCTATTTCCGATAGACCCTCAGCGCAAAGTATGGCAGCATAGTGCACAAAGCATCATGCGTTCATACTGGGTCCGACGAAGGGCCATAGCCGAAGGGGTGTTAATGTAGACAATTTAGTCTAATGCAAGCATTAGTGGACTTCTACGGCTCGTATAAAATATATTCATTTAATAAAAGGGTTATTTGACTAAATTACCCCTTATCTTTCCTCGTACTCTTTCAAAAATTGTATAGATCATTTATTGAATGAAGGGTAAATTTGAAGGGAAAAAAAATTAATCCCTTCTTGGTTTCTTCAAACGACACTTATTTTGGACCAAATTAATTTGATTAAAATGACGATTATTTTGGACCTGAAAGAGTATTAACTCCTAATATTGAACCTAATAGACTGCATTATTGTACATAGAGGATTGTTATTGCAAATCCTTTAGATATTTGATATATGGTTATTTATTGTGGCAGGAAGAATTGATGTGCTTACACTTATAGAAACAGATATTAAAAGAGGAGCAGATAAAGTTATTGAAAAAGCAAAAGAATTATGCAAGAGTAAAGGAGTAACAGATGTATCATGTGAAGTTATTGAAGGTGATGCTAGAAATGTTATTTGTGATGCTGTTGACAAACACCATGCCTCTCTCTTGGTCATGGGTAGCCATGGTTATGGTGCTTTCAAGAGGTACCTATAATTTACTATTTAGTTTTATTAAGTTCAAGTCATATACAATGATGATATAATTTAAGTAGTTTTCAGTTTTTACACCATCAATGCAATTTAATCGGTTGAAAGGAAGTTGTAAAGCGATGGTAAAGTAATTTTCGTGCGACACAAGCTACGAGCTTTTGGGATTAAGCTTATAATAGTTTAAAATAGAGTGAATGAGAAATAGAGAGAAAAATAAAAATTTTGAATTACCCTCTTTGATAAAGGGACATTGTCCTATATTGGAGGAGGAAGAGTTTTAATGGATAAATATACAATTGCACTTCTTTTAGCTCTTAAAGAGTTAAGAAGAAGGCAAACCTCACACTGTCGCCACCGCACGACTCAGCTTCGGTTAAATAATCTGATTAATGTAATCAACTATTTGGTATGCGTAAATGGCCGTTTTATAAACAACCAATTTGAGTTCGTTGGTCACTAGGGTTAGAAATACCGCCACACCAGTAATAGTAATCCGTTTTATCCTAGGAGGAAATAATCCTATAGCTCGGGTACTAAAAGGAGATTAAGTTCCTTAAGGAATTACTGTGAATTTAGTGGGTTCAGATTAATTTTTAGTTGTCTGTTGTTATAGGTCAACTTAACTAACATGGTAGTATAAACACGTAAAAATTGCACGGAGCGCCCTATATGGTCGCCCCATCTTTACTTATATTTAATTTTTTTTAAAGTTTTAACTTTTACCCACTTTTAAAATAACTTCAGGTCTCGTTCTCCTGCCCCTTCTCCTCCTGCGTTTTCTTCTTCTCCTTTTCCTTCTTTGGGTGACAATGATTTTGTATGCTAGTTGTGAATATATTTTATGATGTTTTATCGTGGTGAACATGCTTTATTTTTTACTATTACTTGGAATTTCTTCTTCTTATTTTTCTTAATTGCAAAATGGATTCATTTGATTTAATGGTGTTTTGACAAACTGAAGATTGAGTTTTGTTCTTAATGATATTCGGAGGTTATGTTTCAAATTTGAGCTCATTGAAGTAGATTTAGGTATTAGATCGTATATTGTATTGTTATAATTCGAAGAACAAATTTTTGTTTCTGGGCAATTTTCACGTTAGATTTATTAGCCTTAAGTGAATGAAAACCTTTGTCGCACTTCAGACTTTTTGGCCTTAAGTGCATCTGAAGTGTAATTTTTCATTTCAGACTTTAAGTGAAGCAAATTGTTTGTTGCACTTTAGACCTTTTGGCCTTAAGTGTATCTGAAGTGCAATTACACTTCATACTTATTGGTCTTAAGCACATGAAACTATTGGTTATACTTCAGACCTATTTGGCCTTAAGTGCATCTGAAATGCAATTTTCTCATTTCATATATTTTATTTTAAACTTCAGATCCCATAAGTCTAAAATTAACTGTAAAATGGATATGCTTGCAAACTTTTTCTGTAAAATGAATATCAGTTCAATTGTGACCTCAAAATCGAGTTTAGATGCAAAAAACTCTCTAAAATTTTCTTTGCAGTGACACGGTGCATATAACATCTGCTTTTGTTTACAAATTTTGTGAGGATATTGATTGAAAATTCCTTTTAAAATCTGCAGGGCTGTACTGGGCAGTGTAAGTGACTACTGCTCACACCATGCAAATTGCTCTGTGATGATTGTGAAGAATCATACAAAGCCAAAGCAATAAACAAGTTTAAATGGCTCTGTCTTATTCAGTTGCTAAGGTTTAACTGATTTTAAGGTTTATATAGAATTGGTTTCCGTGTTATTACATTAGGGTGGTTTATTCTTTTATAAAAGAAAAATCATTGTACAGTGTATTATTTTGGATTCTCTGTACGTATGAACTACTTTTGTATGTCAAAATGATTCTTCTGTGAAGTTTCACTGCTACAGTTGGGGTCCTATTTAAGAATGCTCAAAACATGTCCGTAGTTGGAGTTAGCGGCGGAGTTGAAATTTTCACCTAGAAAAGTCAAAATATAAAATATAAACACAAACAAGTTAAGGGAATTCATGTATATATATATAATTTTCCAGCAATACCTCTTGGCAAGGACGGATGCAACATAGAACTACTGGGTTCAACTGAACCCAGTACTTGTAAACATCTGTAGATCAAAAATTTTGAAGAAAATTAGCTATGGTTTAAGATGAAAGAAGAATCGAGAAGCCTCTAACCATCGTTGTTACATCTGTATGCTAAAAGCTATATATATACAAGGGTAAAATTGGTAGTCTACTCAAATACTTGGGCCACTACCCGACCAACTTATTAAAAAATC
The DNA here is from genome assembly GCA_034376525.1 of Nicotiana benthamiana. NCBI lineage: Eukaryota > Viridiplantae > Streptophyta > Magnoliopsida > Solanales > Solanaceae > Nicotiana > Nicotiana benthamiana. Next base: position 16,822,229 of record CM067341.1, on the reverse strand, counting down.
AACAATTGGGCTTAGTCCGATACAAATAAATACAAAGATGGCCCAATCCTTCAAGTAATAGCACTATCTCTAATACCCCCTTCAAGTTGGAGGGTGTGCACACGCCCAACTTGCCAAGCAAAAATGATGAGAAGCACCTGCAAGAGACTTAGTGAATACATCAGCTGGATGGGAAGCAGTATTAATGTAGCTCAAAGATATTAAACCTTCAGTCAACTTAGTGCGGATGAAATGGCAATCGAGCTCAAGGTGTTTGGTGCGCTCGTGGAATTCCAGATTCTTAGCAATATGAATCGCCGCCATACTGTCACAAAAAACAGGTATAGGTGCTGCGAGAGACATATAGATTAGAAAACAAACGAGCCAACCAAGACAATTCAGCCACAACTTTACTTAGGGCCCTGTATTCTGCTTCAGCAGAAGAGAGAGAGAGAGACACCACCTGCTGTTTCTTAGACTTCCAGCTTATTAAACTACCTCCAAAAGAAACACATAAACTAGTAAGAGACTTGCGAGTCTTAGGGCAGGCTGCCCAGTTACTATCACAGTAGCCATGAAGAGAAATATCACAAGAATTGTTCAAAAAAATATCAACATCAGGAGTACCCTATAAGTACCTTAAAACATATAATGCAGCTTCTATATGAGGAACTCGAGGGGTCTTAAGAAATTAACTAAGATGTTGCACAGCAAAACATAAGTCGGGCCTAGTATGAGTGAGAAAATTGAGTTTACCAATTAAGCTCCAATAAGCATCAGTCCTAGGCAAGACATCCCCAGCCTCATAATGTAACTTGATGGACAAAACAAGAGGAAACACAACATGAGAGACATATGAACACTTAAACTCAGTCAATAGATCAGAGATAAATTTTCTGGTGTAGAAAAACCCATGAGGAATGATAAAGCACCTCAATGCCAAAAAAATAGTTAAGGTGCCTTAAATCCTTGATCGTAAATTTAACATCCAAAAAACTCTTTAAGACAGTAATTTCAGCTACATCATTGCCGGTGAGGATGATATCATCCACATAGACAGCAAGGAAAACAGAGGAAGCATCAGCTCTTTTGAAAAATAATGAATAGTCATTCAAAGAATAAGTGTACCCTCTAGAACAAAAAGGCTGAGATAGTTTTACATATCATTGCCGAGAAGCTTGCCTCAAACCATACAAGGATTTCTTTAATTTGTAAACCAAACTAGGAGAAGAAGAAGGAAGATGAGGAGGAGGAAGAGAAGAATCAACAGAAAAACCTTGTGGCAATCTCATGTAGACTTCCTCATCTAAGTCCCCATGCAAAAATGTGGTATTCACATCTAATTGAAATAATGACCAATTATGTTTGACAGCAAAAATAATGAGGCATCTACCAGTATACATCTTTACAACAGGTGAAAAGTTTCAGCTAAGTCTACACCCTCTACTTGAGTGTCATCTCTAGCTACTAGCCTTGTATTATTCCTCTCAACAGAACGATCAACCCTATACTTAATTGATTAAATCCATTTGCACCCAATTGGCTTCTTACCTTGAGGTAAGTCAACAATGTCCCATGTATGATTAGCCTCCAAAGTTTCGAACTCTTTTGTCATGGCCTCTTGCCTAGCAGGACTTATAGTAGCTTGATGGTAAAAATGAGGCTCAACCGAAGCTATCAGTGCAGCAATAGTGATGGTAGTAGACGAGCAAAAAGAGGAAGGAAGGGATACTACATAATCCTGAATGCGAGAAGGAAGATTGCAAGTTCAGGCTGATTTCCTAGGATCAATAGGATTGGATGAAATAGGTGAAGGAGAGGAGTGAGCCGGAGATGAATCAGAATGGGGAGAAGAAGAAAAACTGGAAGGAAGAGAAGCAGCGGTGGATATGGGTGAAAAAGTAGAGATAGGTGAAGAAGGAAGGAGGAAGAGAACATCAATAGCTGAAGGACCAGAAGGGTCGGAAATGATAGTAGATGGAGAATGAGAAGGCATAGAATAAGGAAAGGTTAAGAGATAAAATGGAAAAATAACTTCATGAAAATGAACATCTCTAGAAATAATTACAGCCTTATTTTGGAAATTATAAAGCTTATAAAGGCATCCAGAAGGTTTCAAATGGTTATAGGATGGTACAACACCATATAAAAGTTGAAAAGGAGTTTTATTTGATATTACAATTGGGAAAATCTATTTATAAGATAAGTGGCAGTTAATACGCAATCCCCCCAAAATTTTATAGGAAGTTTTGACTGAAATAAAAGAGCCATTAAGGCTTCTAAAAGATGTTTATGTTTTCACTCGACCACACCATTTGTTGATGTGTGTGGGAGCAACTTGTTTGGTGTAAGATCCCATTATCAGAAAAAATTGAGACATGGAATGAGTGGAGCCAAGCTCTAGGGCATTGTCACTTCTAATAGTTTTAACATGGAGGTTGAGTTGTGCTTGGACCATTGCAATAAAAGTCTTGAGAAGGGGAAAAATATTACTTTTGGCATGCATTAAATGAGTCCAAGTGGCTCTGCTATAACCATCCACAATTATTAAAAAATATTTTGCACCAGTATATGTTTGTGTGTGATATGGTCCCCAAATATCAATATAAATTAGTTGAAACAAGGAAGTGGAACTAGAGGTACTATATGGAAAAGGCAATCTAGATTGTCTAGGTATAGGACAAATTAGGCAAATGAAAGATTGCTTAGAGGAAATATTAGGAGAAATAGCAAGAATGGCCTTCATTTTAGAAAATGGGATGTGACCCAATCTATGATGCTAAAGAATATCAGAACTGGTTACAACATTCACATAATTCATACAAGAAACATCAGACTTTACACAATAAAGAGTAGAAATAGTACTGTCACACACAAGGAGGACACTATTATTCAAAGATGACTTATTTACAACTAATGTAGTATCATTTACGAAAGAGGCAGGGATGAATGGATGGAGAGTACGATAGCAGCTAAATCTGAAATAAAGATACAATTCAGTTGAGGGAGAACCATAGGAAGACTAGAAGTGGAAGAGATAGAAGCGGTAAGTGGAAGAAGCTTGTAAAGACCATGGTGCACTCTACCAAGTTCCAGAAGCTTCTTCCTGGAAGGGTCCTGTATATAATAGGAAAAAGATGTGAAAAGGACAAATTTGTGAAACTGTTGAATCAACCTATAAACACATACGAAATCATATTGAAATGATGGAATATAGAGCACATGATACAAAACAAAGGAAGGAGACAAAGTAAGTGAACCAATGCATGTTTCTTTCACGTTGTAACCATTTGGCAAGGAAACTAAATAGGGTATAAGACGTGATTTAATGTCAAAAAGAAAATCTTTACTAGATGTCATATGGTCAGTTGCTCATGAATCTACTATCCAAACACTCATAACAGACTAGATAACATGCAAGCAGCAAAAGCTATCACAATCAGGCAAAGGTTGAGTAGAAATGTTACCAGCAAAGTTTGCAGATCCCATAAGATTTGTCTGGGAGTCAGAGTCCAAAGTTAAACTTTGCAGAAGCATCAACAGTTGACTGCATTGTTCTTTTGTTAGCCCAGGTACCATAGATTCTTGACCAACAGATCCATAAGTAATAGGGGCATCAGGAACTCCAGAAGTAGAAGATTCAATGTTGGCAGCGGTACCATACTTCCTGCCTTTTGTGAATTTAAAGTTATGTGGAAAACTATGCAGCCTGTGACATGTCTCAATAATATGGTTATTCTTCTTGAAGTACTTACAGAATAAAGATCCCCTATGTTGCCCAAGATTTATCATTTGATTGGAGTGATCAAAATTAATTCTCTGATTGTATTATCTGTTAAGACTTGGTTGAGAAGGAGGTTTATTGTTGGCACATGCGTGGAAAGAAGCCGTATCAGAAAATGAGTGGTAGGAATGACTTGCCTTTGTTTTTCATCTTGTAAGAGAATGTTATAAATATTGTCAAGTGAATGCAGTGGGTTCATGAGCAGAATGTTGCTTCTAACAATAACATATGTATCGTTCAACACTATTAGAAATTGATGCATCATATGCTCTTCTTCTTACTGCTCCAGGCCAGGCTTAGCAGCACAAATACAACTTTTTGCATGATTGGAAGACATGAATGTTAGTTCATCCCAAAGCTTTTTCAACAACAACAACAACAACTACCCAGTATAGTCCCACAAGGTGGGGTCTGGGGAGGGTAATATGTAGACGGGCCTTACCCCTACCCGAAAGGGCAGAGAGGCTGTTTCCAATTGACCCTCGACTCAGTGCAGGAAAGGAAAAACAAAAATAAAAACAAAAACAAAAGAGCATTAGTAACTCAAGCAGAAATAGCGTAAATAATTATTTAAACATAAGAACCATAAATAAAATAGCATGCAATAATATCAGACAGTAACTGCCATAAATAACTACCATAAGGGAGACACAATCTAATACACAAATTATCTATGGATAGCCCCGCCAAGCCTCACCCAACCCCGGGTGAGGAGTACGGAAAAGTCTAGGAGCCCCTATCCTACAACCCTGATACTAGACCTCCAGACTGTCCTATCAAGGGCCATGTCCTCGGAAACCCGCATTCTAGCCATGTCATGCCTAATCACCTCTCCCCAATACCTCTTAGGCCTCCCTCTGCCTCGCCGTGCGCCGACCATTGCCAGCCGCTCACAACTCCTCACCGGGGCATCAGGACTTCTCCTCTGCACATGCTCGAACCACCTCAGTCTCGCTTCTCCCATCTTCTCATCCACTGAGGCCACCCCCACCTTCTCTCGAATAACTTCATTCTTAATCTTATCTAACCTGGTGAGCCCGCATATCCACCTGAGCATCCCCATCTCCGCAGCCTTCATTCTCTGAACATGAGAGTCCTTTACTGGCCAGCACTCCGCCCCATACAACATGGCAGGTCTAACCACAGATCTAAAAAATTTCCCCTTGATTTTCTGTGGAACTTTTTGTCACACAGGACTGCTGATGCAAGCTTCCACTTCGACCACCCCGCTCCTATACGATGAGTGACGTCCCCGTCAATCTCTCTGTCCCCCTAAATCACCGACCCAATATATCCGACACTGTCCTTCTTGGCGATGACCTGAGATCCAATCATCACGTCCCTGCCTACTTCGCTCGGCTCGGGGCTAAACTTGCACTCCAGGTATTCTGTCTTAGATGTGCTTATTTTGAAACCCTTAGACTCGAGGGTCTGTCTCCATACTTCTAACCTCTCAATAATACTGGCCCTCGTCTCGTCTATCAAGACTATGTCATCAGCAAATAGCATACACAAAGGCACATCCCCTTGAATATGTCGGGTTAGAGCATCCATCACCAAGGCAAACAAGAGAGGGCTAAGCGCCGATCCTTGATGGAGCCCCATAACCACTTGAAAATGGTCTGAGTCGCCACCTACCATCCTAACCCTAGTCTTAGCTCCATCTTACATGTCCTTGATTACTCTGATGTAGGCTTCTGGCACGCTCTTCGCCTCCAAGCACCTCCATATCACCTCCCTTGGGACCTTGTCGTACTTCTCCAAGTCGATAAGCACCATGTGCAGGTCCTTCTTCTTATCCCTGAACTGCTCCACCAGCCTCCTGACATAGTGGATAGCTTCTGTAGTGGAGCGACCCGGCATGAAACCGAACTGGTTCACAGATATAAATGTCATCTCCCTCACCCTTGCCTCAATCACCCGCTCCCAAACCTTCATGGTGTGACTTATTAATTTGATACCCCTATAGTTGTTGCAGCACCGGATGTCCCCTTTGTTCTTGTACAAGGGCACCACTGTGCTCCACCTCCACTCATCCGACATCCTTTTGGTCCTGAAGATCGCATTGAACAACCGGGAGAGCCACTCCACTCCTGACCTACCCATGTATTTCCAGAACTCCACCGGGATCTCGTCAGGCCCTATCGCTCGACCCTACTCATCCTACGCAAAGCCCTCGTGACCTCCTCCGCCCTAATGCGTCTGCAGTACCCAAGCTCTCTATGATGCCCTGAATGCCCCAACGCCCCTAGCTCTATGTTACGATCCCCCTCCTCGTTAAGTAAGTCTCGAAAGTACGCCTGCCACCTCTGCTTGACTTGAGACTCCCCCATCAGAACTCTATCATCCTCGCCCTTGATGCACCTAACTTGGTCAAGATCACGCGCCTTCCTTTCCCTTGCTTTAGCTAACCGGAATAACTTCCTGTCCCCGTCTTTCTCCCCTAATTCCTCGTACATGCGACCAAATGCCACGTTTTTAGCTTCCGTAACCGCCAGCTTTGCTTCTTTCCTCACCACCTTGTAGAACTCCCTATTCTCTCTCTGTTATTCCTCGCTTGTGCTCCCTACCAACTTAGCAAATGCCGCCTTCTTCACATCCACTTTACCTTCGACTACATCGTTCCACCACCAGTCACCCTGATGCTGCCTGAATAGCCCTTGGCTACCCCGAGCATATCCCGTGCTACCTCCCTAACCAAGTTCGCCGTCTCTGACCATATAGCGTCCGCTTCCCCAGAACTTCTCCAAGCTCCGCACTCAGCTAACCTCCTCTCCAACTCCTGTGCTTTCTCCTTAGTCAAAGCACCCCATCTATTCCGCGGTTGTCCCCGAGCACCCCTCCTCTTCCTCTTCACCTAGAGACTGACATCCATCACTAGGAGTCTATGAAGAATCAAAAGGGACTCTCCCGGAATGACCTTACAGTCCTTGCACATACCCATATCGCTCCTTCTGAGGAGGAGGTAATCAATCTAAGTCCTCGCCGCCGAACTCTTGAAGGTGACCAAATGATCCTCCGTCTTCTGAAATGTCGAGTTCGCAATCAGAAGCTCAGTAGCCCTGGCGAAATCAAGCAGTGACGTGCCTCCTCCGTTCCTAACCCCAAAGCCGAAGCCACCATGCACCTCACCATAACCACCAGCATCAGCCCCAATATGACCATTAAAGTCCCCTCCACCAGCATCAACCCCAAAGCTTCTTCAACTTGTTAAAATAAGATGCAATATCAATAGCCCCTTGACATGTTAAAGCCAACTCCTTCTTAATTTCAAATTTCTTAGTACATTAATTGTTCCATACCTAGTATTTAATTGACTCCAAATACTCTCAGCAACCTCCGAATATTGAACACTTTATGCAATTTCAGGGGACAATGAGCTTGTCAACCAGGAAATTACCATGTTGTTCACCTTATCCCAATGTTTGCACTCGGGTGAATTAATAGGAGGCCTAGAGAGAGTTCCATCGATAAAAGCTATCTTATTTCTAGCTAAAAGAGACACGATAATGCTCATTTTCCAGCCTCCAAATCCAGTACCAGAGAAAGGAACACCAACCAGTGATGTACTAGGGACATCACTAGGATGGAGGAACAGAGAACTCGAAGCACGACGAGTAAATTCAGACTCATTACTAGTAGTATCACCTTTCTTTGTGAATTAGTACCAATACCATTCAAACAACCAAAATAGAGAGGGTATAACCCTACGTCAGTTCAATATATGCAATGAAGATGAAGACGAGCAGGAAATAAAATTGATGCTACCTAAGTTCTTCACAGTCAGAAGATACGTCCTTTTGACAGAAACCCTAGCTCTGAAGAAGATTAAAAGCACAGAAACTCTCAAACCAGTAGATGATGAAAAATCCAAAAAATAAAAATAACCGTTCCTTGTGGAATACTAAGAGGATTAGTGAAAAATCCAAAGAAAAATAAGCTTCACCGGCAAAAAGCTCGGACGACGACAATACTGAGAAATCGATGCACATGAAAAACTCCACCAAAATACCTCGAGGTTAATATTGGTCGATAGAGAATGACAAAATTCATCAGGATCGACCGCTCTAATACCATGTAAACATATGTAGATCGAAAAATTTGAAGAAAAATAGCTAGGCTTTAAGAGAAACTGAGAGAAGAATCGAGAAGCCTCTGTTCATTCTCTTTCAGAAAAAATATCCATCGTCGTTACATCTATATGCTAAAAGCTATATATATACAAGGGTAAAATTGGTAGTCTACTCAAATACTTGGGCCACTACCCGACCAACTTATTAAAAAATTAACAATTGGGCTTAGCCCAATACAAATAAATACAAAAGTGGCTCAATCCTTCAAGTAATAGCACTATCTCTAATAGTACTTTCGACGCGAAACATAAATTTATTCGTAAAAAGTCATTAAAATTGTAAAAATAATAAATATCGAACCCATAACTTTAAGTCCTGAACCAATAGAACTAAAATCCTAAATCCGCCTCTGCCCCTTGGACAGAGGTGGTTGGAGCTTCGGTTAGTGTAGCAAATATGTTGAGCTACCGGCGATTATTGTGTCTCAGATAGTATTTATAATATTTGTCCAATCATATTAGATAATCACTTACAAGTTATAACTTATAATAATGCAAGCAGTGGCGGAGGCAAATTTTTTATTAAAGGGTTAAAACAAAAAGTTAAAAAATTGAAAGAGATTGTGGATTATAGGAATTGAACTAGTGATCTCGTAAAAGTTTTGAACTTTCTTAACCAATGAGCTATGCCTTAAACCTATGTCAAGAAAATTCAAAATAAAATAGGTAAAATACCTTAAATTACCCTAAACTTGGCTAAGATTATTAGTATCCTCCCCGAACTATGGTTGGTCTTAATTACCCCCTCAACTTGGCCTTTTGAGAGCCATTACCCCATAGACGCTGATGTGGCAAAAAGTGTGGGCACTCACCCGCCACGTAGATTTTTCTTGTCTATGTGACATTTTTTTGAAAAATAGTATATATATTTTTACCTTTTTAGAATATTACTTTTTAGATACATTTTTTCGAATACCATTTATAATAAAACTTGGATAGAACTACATTATTTAGCCTCAATATTTTATTTAGCCAAAACTAATAAAGTTATATTAATATTTTTTTTATTTTATAAATTTCACCTGGAAATAACAATTTAAACAATTAAACTAAACAGCAAAGATAACTAAAAAATTATAAAAAATATATAATTAGCGAAGGGGGATCGGGTGAATCTCCTTTCGTTCCCTAAATGCGCCCGTAAATGCAAGCGTTCAAAACAAATTACAGAAGTAAAAAGAAAATATAAAATTGTTAACGACAAGGTCGCTAATTATGCTAAATTAGCAGATATTTGTTTAAAGTTTAAACTATCTACAGAGCAGAGCTTTCGTGATAAAATGTACATTAATACATATACATATCCGTCTTACTATTATTATATAAATCTAAATAAGTAAATAGATGGAAATGTTATGTGTGACCAATTTAAGCTTTTAAATTAGTCGATACATATAATTCATTGCATTATTAGAGTATGAAAAGATCTGATTCGTGTCTTAGCGACTAGCGCCACAATTTTTTTTCTTATAACATTATTGGAAGATGAAAGGAGCAGTGAGAATTGAAATCATACAAAAATAAAAAAGGCAACTTTAAAAAGAAAGCTGAAAGACTTTGAACCCGTTTGTCTCTCTTTATATATATATATATATATATATATTTTCTTCTTTTTTTCGGATTTTTTTCCTTCCAAAAACGTGTTTGTTCACGAAATTTATAAAATTTTGGAAATTTTTCGAAAATGAATTTTTGGAACATAATTTTAAATTTTAAATATTATTTTTTAACGTAATTCCTAACACTCACGAACAAACTTAAAAAAAGATTTCGTGAATTAGAAATAGAAAAAAAATTCATATTCTCAATATCTTTCCACACATTTTCTTTATTTAAATTTAAAAATAAAGGAATTTGGATACCCCTTTTAAACTTTACAAATTCCAAAGACACATTCAATTGAGCGGGAAAACTAAAAATTCAAAGACGATAAGCTCTTAACAAATTAGAACACAGTTGATGAAAAGTCAAAGCTTGAGAAGGCCACAACAATGGCTTCCAAATTTTCCATGGAAGACACCATACAAAGAATAGTAAACGACCTCGAAATTACTCAAACCCCCATTTCAGAATCAACCTTAAAAGATCTACAAACCCTATTAGATAACACTCTCAAAACCAAAGACCCATTAGATATTGAAGATTTTTACGATGAATTATCTTCAAGAAAAATCTCACCCACTTCATTAATCAACTCAATTTCTTCAACCATGGACTCAGCACCTCTAAATATTTCACTTTTAGCTTCAAAAGTTTACTTATCTCTACATCTTACCCCTAATTCTCCCGTTTTCACACTCTTCACTCCCATGGCTTTTCTCTCGCTGCCTCGTTCAATTCGTAAGGGTTTTAAGCCAGCCTCTTCGATTTCCTCAAATGGGCCGGGCTCGAATAGTCAAGGGAAGAAGAAGAAAGGTAGGGCCCGGTCTCGCCCGGGTCGAAAAGGAGGAGGGAGAAATGGCGAGGATAGTGAGAATGAGAGTGAGTTTGATGTTAGGGGTTTGTTCATTGTGCTTGAGAGGTTGATATTGGTGTTAGCTTTGGTCCATTTGTGTCGGTTTCCGGATTGTTTGAGGAGTTTAGTACAAACTATGGCTGAAATTGCAGTTACAACAATTGACTTATGTGGGGTTTATTATGAGAGATTTTGTGAGATATGTAATCAGATTTTAAATGAAGTGCTTAAGAGTGAACACGGGGATCAAAATAATTCAGCTGTTGAGATATTAAAGTCATTGACACCACTGATTTTATTGGTTAAATCACCAGCAAAGGCTTTAGCTTTGGAATTTGTGGTGAATAGAATGATCATGGGGTTGGCCAAAGAATCGGATGGTTTAAAAGAAGCAGTTCTGAATTTGCCAAAGTACATTGTGCAAAAGGCACCCGAAAAGGCTGAGGCAAGGGCTGCAGCTGTTGAAGCCATTGTGGAAATGGTTAAAGTTATGGACTTTGAGGATCAAGACAGGTTTGCTAGTTATGTAATGAAGATGAGCCAAGGAAAACCACAGCTGAGGTTATTAGCTGTGGACCTTATTCCAGCTTTAGTGATGTCGTTAAATGATCCGTTCGGGTGGGATTTGGACGTTGAGGTTGAGAATCCTTGGGGTTTGAGTTGTTTGGAGACGTTGATTCAGCGTTGCTCTGATGTAACTGCTGGAACAAGGGCTCGGGCTTTGACGAATTTGGCTCAACTGGTTGGTTTTTTTCTGGTAATGATAAGGGAAGAGCAGTGTTGAAGAAGTTTCTGGGGTTTGACTCAGTTGGAAACGAAGTGCCTGAAAGTCTAATGAATGGTATTTTGAAGAAAAGGTGTATGGACGAGAAGGCTGCAGTAAGAAAGGCTGCTCTTCTTGTAATATCTAAGTTGACATCCTTTTCGGACAGTGCTCCAGATGAAGATTTTCTTAAGACATTGGGCATGTCATGTTTCTGATCCACTTCTTAGCATAAGGAAAGGGGCAATTTCAGCTCTTTCAGAGGTTAAGTGATTTATGTGCAATTTATATTGTTACTATACTGACTTATTCTGATTAAGCAATCTAGCTAAATAGGTGATGGGCAATGTTTCTATAATGGAGAGATTTGACTCAGAATTTAGTGCTAGAGAAGTTGAAACTGTTCTACTTTGGCAAGACACATTGGTTCATAGCAAGTTATACATGTTAAAATTTTTTCACTCATATTAATAACGATTAGTTTGAAATTCAGGCTCAGTTAATTTATTGGTGTTGATGTTGACGGATCATCGGTCAGATACAACAACAACAACCCAGTGAGATCACACACGTGGAGTCTGGGGAGGATAGTGTGTATGCATACCTTACCCCTACTCCGAAGGGGTAGATAAGCTGTTTCCGGTAGACCCTCGCACAAGAAGGAAAGAGACAACGTATCAGTAGCAGCAAAGGAATCCTAACAGATAACACCAGCAACGCAATAACCAGAAAATAGAGAGCAAAGTATCAACACTAAGCATCAACAAAGGCACAATACTACATACGCAAGGGAATAATATGTACAAACACAGCGGCTAAACATACTATAGCCTAACTTTCGACCCTAAAGAAGTACTGGATCATCGGTCAGATATGTTGAGTTAATCATGTACAAATTAGGGGTCATGTTATTATGCAGCTTGTGATTAGTTTTGCTTACACTTCCCTAGACATACTTAATTCTAATTCCTAACTTCTACTTCTTTAACTGGGAGCGGAGATGTTGTTGATCCAGAAAAAGAAAAAAATACATTACACTACCATTATTTCTACATGGTCATGTAGCAAACTGCCGAGTGATATGAACTTCTCTGCTTATTTGAGGAAAGAAATACCAGTGTCTATTAATGTATTTGTTCTTCTGCATTTATCAGATTATTCACTATGCTCTGCGTTCATTTTTGTGATATAGCATCTGTTACTTAGTTTGATCTCAATTGACGTCTACAGTTGCTTTACAGGCATTTAGATATTCACAGAAAGAAATGTAGTTAAGGAGTGGCTACATTCCATTCCTCGTCTAATAGCTGATAATGAATCTAGCATACAAGAAGAGAGCGAGAATCTGTTCCTAGAATTGGTTCTTGATCGAATTTCTAGAGTTGGATCCAGCAATTCTATGAAGCATGCATCTGACAGTAGTTCAAATGGCAAGGGCGCAACTATAGAGATGGAAAAGGAGTTGTTGTATCCTCAGGGAGTTCTAGGTGTATTGAGAGAGATATGCGATGGAGAGGTGACACCATGGGTGAAGAAGATCTGCACAAGTTTAGGAAAGAAGAAAAAACTCAAACCTAAGATTGTAGTTACACTTCAAAATATCATAAGGTCATCCGAATCCCTGTGGTTGAGCAATTCCATGCCAATAGATAAGTGGACAACTCCTCCAGGTGCTTGGTTTCTACTCTCAGAGGTGTCAGCATACCTTTCCCGAGCTACAGATTGGGAATTCCTCCATCATCATTGGCAGATCCTTGACAAGTATAAAGCCAATGGTGATCATGATAGCGAGGAAGGGCAAAATACAACATCAAACACTTTTTCATGGGCTGCAGATCGTGTATATCTTTTGCAAACAATCGCTAATGTCTCGTTGGATCTGCCTCCTGAGCCTCCGGCAGATCTAGCTCATAACCTTCTTCAACGTTTAGAGGATTTTAACATGCATCCGACAGAGGTATCTGCTATCAGTAATATCTTCCTTAATATTTTCATGTGCCCTGCCCTTCTTGCCATTGATAAGGTATTAAATGTAATTTGCATGTGAGTTCCTTCAGACGGCTTCAAACAGGGTTGACAAATGTCTTAATATTCTAGGTGCTTCATTTAACTTAATTGATTTCCTGCATTTTGATTTCAGTTTGCTTTTTTCTTGAAAGGAAGCATTGATATGAAAGTGCTTGAACATGTTTCTGTTTTTGCTTTCCTGAACATTCAACTTCGAAATGCCTTACCTCTAGCAATCGATATGTTGCTTGGTATTTTTGACATTCCCTTGCTACTATGGTATACTAGTGAGGGAAATGCCTAGAAACTTTTGATTTACGAGGACAACTAATGTGCACATGAATTTGTTTTATTACTTGGTGTAGCAACTTTGCAAAATAAGACATGTTGTTTACTACTCTCTGAAACTTCAAAGGAGTAGAACCGAGCTTTTATTATTAGTAAGCCTACTTCAACTGTGAAACAATAGGACACCAAATGCAGTTCACAAATGGGAGAGAACTTCGTTGATTGTGTGCATTATATCAACTTTCAACAATGATTATTGTAGTTTGACAGCACAATTGGCAGTTTTGGTGGACGGAAAACAATCAAATTGCAAATGCAAACATGTGAATGTTGGCTTGACTGTGGCAGGTTAGCGCTCCCCTGAACAGACTTAAAACTTTGTGCAAGAGGAAGGCTCTTAACTCTCAAGAAGCTGATTGCCTTGTTATGATGGGTAAATCAGCCTATCCAAAGCTTCTAAAATTCTTGATGCGTACATGTCAAAGAGTATGGAAGAACAGGGAAATGATATCTATCTCAAACCATTTGGGGGTACAACTGGCAAGGGAAAAAGAATAGTGGCATCACACTCTAAATCACTACAACAAACAATGACTGCAGTTCATAGTATTGGATCTTTAGTTATTATTTGTCCTTCAGTTAATGTATCAACTGTTGTTCCCATTTTACACACGATCATTACTTCCAGTACCAGCAGCACTAGACTTAAGAAACCAGCAGAACCTTCCATTTCCATAAAGCAGACTGCTCCTTCCTTTATATGTTCAAGCTTGGCTAACCATGGCCAAGATCTGCCTCGCTGATGGAAAACTAGCAAAGCGCTATATTCCTCTGTTTGTCCAGGTATGGCTTGTTCTGACAGTGCTCTACATTCAATGTCTCTAAATGACTCAAAATAGAAAAAAACTACTATTGTAGATTGTTGACAATTTGCACGTGAATGGAAATGAAAATATGTATCAATGTGATTGATTTTCTAGGTATTTATTGAAGGTGAATATACGATTACATTTACATGTGATCACTGTTACTAAGTTCTTTTATCTACAAAGAGGAACAAATGTGTTTGATGAAACTGGGATCTTTGGTTCATACGGATTAAGATTCTGCCCATGCAAAAAAGTTTCTGTATGGCTCGTTTGGTACGAGGGATAAGGGATATTAATCCCGGGATTAATTTTGAGATGAGTTATCCCACATTTGGTTGGGATAAAATCGTGGTATAACTAATCCTGGTATAATTAATCATGGGATAGCTTGTTTTCCAACTCAATGACCCCTTACGGTATAATTTCTGCTACTGACATTTTTCCCTATTATTGTGTTTTCCAGGAGCTCAAAAAGGGTGATTGTGCTGCCCTCCGCAACAACATAGTTGTAGTCATGGCAGATTTCTGGGTACGGTACTACGGTACACTGCTCTAGTTGAGTGGTGACTCCATTGGTATTCATAAGCCTGTCTACATCAGCTTAGCCAATATAGCTTTCCCTGACATAATTTGCGTACAATTCTTAACCAAAAAGTTACCTACCAAAGATCACCAAAAGTCTACGTGATTCATCTGAAGTTGTTAGAAGGCAGACATTTATACTTCTATCCAGACTTTGCCAGGTACGTTCTTATCTTCTCAAGTCATTGTCTTTCTAAGTTTTAGGCAAGCTCAGGATTATCTTTTGCTAACTGTGATCTGTCGTCTCTTGTACTCAGAGAGACTATGTCACGGTGAAAGGAGTACTTTTCTTTTGGTTCCTGTTATCTCTTGTTGATGAATCAGAGAAGATAAGACAATTGGCTGATTATCTATTTGGAAATATATTAAAAGGTTGAATCTCTGTAAAGTTTTGCAATTAAAAATATTTCTGACTGCTAAACTAATTATTCCCTTTTTTTTGCAATTTCGTTGTAGGTAATGAACCCATACTTCCAACCGAGAGGTTGTGCGTTCGAGTCTCCCCAAGAGCAAGGTGGGAAGTTCTTGGAGGGAAGGATGCCGGGGTTCTATTTGGAAACAACCTCTCTACTCCAGGGTAGGGTTAAGGTCTGCGTACATGGTACCCTCCCCATACCCCACTAAGTGGGATTATACTGGGTTGTTGTTGTTATTGTTGTTGTTGTTGCAGGTAAAGAACCACTTTTAGCCTATAATAGTTTTGTAGAAGCCATGTTTGTGCTGAATGACTGCAACCCTCACACCGGATGCAGTAATCCTCAGAATTCACGAAATGAAACACAGATTTTTTCTATACGGTAAGCATGTTGTCTTTTGTTATAATATGGTCATTTACAAGAAACTTCTTCTTTTACTTTTGTGCCAGAGGAAATGATGAGAAGTCGAGGTCTTCAAGAATGCACATTTATGTGACATTGCTAAAACAAATGGCTCCAGCACACGTACTAGCCCCATTTGCCGAAATATGTGCAGAGATCTTTGCTGCTGCATCTGATGGTTTGCTTAATATTGACGATGTGACTGGACAGTTTGTTTTGCAGGTATCAGTTCCTAACCAATGACCTCAGCCCCCATAAACAGAAAAAATGAAAAGGACTTCTGGCCTTTAGATATAGTGCATATCGCCTTAGGTGTGGGTATACACTTTAAATTTGTAGAACTTTTAATATCATTACTATAACAACAACAACAACAACCCAGTATAATCCCACTTAGTGGGGTTTGGGGAGGATAGTGTGTACGCAGATCTTACCTCTACCCTTGGGTAGAGAAGTTGTTTCCAAATAGACCCCCGTCATCCTTTCCTCCAAGAACTTCCCACATTACTATATTTTTATTATTGCTACTATATATATATATACACACACATATAAAACATATTTTACTACTACTCTACTACTCTCTCTGGTCCAAAATAAGTAATTTTTTTGGATGTTTTGATACAGATTAAGAAATTCATCTTTTAGCATTAATTAGCAATGGAATAGACCATATTAACCATTACTATCTCACGTAAACACTCCTAATACATATTTCAACACTATTTACTCCAAGGATAGTGTAGCAAAAAAATAATTAATTCATTCTTAAAATCTGAAAAAATGAATTATTTTGGACCATTAGAAGAATGCCAAAAAATCACTTATTTTCGACCGGAGGGAGTATTATCTTATTTTGGACCGGAGGGAGTATTATCTTATTTTGGCATTGATGATGATATGAGTTGAGCTCAAAGAAGGAAATGAGGATTCATATCACTGGCCCCAACTTTTTTTGGGATTGAGGCATAGTAGTAGTTGCTGCTGTTGTATATCACCTGAAACCATAGTCCATGGTCTTTCCTTAATTTTGGAGTTTGATTACAATATTAGATTTTATCTTGTGCTCCGTACTACTGAGCTTAAGTCTCATGTTTTTGTTGAGAGGATAATGAGGATTCCTTCACCAATTGGAGAATATTTTGTTGGTAAGTAAACTTGTTTTGATACTCTTGCGCAAATTTTGTTGTGATCAGGACGCTTTCCAAGTTCTTTCTAGTAAGGAGATATGAATTACCTCTAGCCGAGGGTCAACCTCAGAATCACAGGATGTTGGAGAAGAAGGGACAGATGGAGGAGCATCCCCAGCAGCAAACGGAAGAGCAATAACACAAGCAGTCAAGAAAAGCTTAATCCAGAATACAATCCCCATCTCTATAGAGTTAAAACGTTTACTCGAGAGCAAAAACAGTCCTCTCACTGGTTCTTTCATGGATTGCCTTAGGAACCTTCTCAAGGATGACAAGAATGAGATTGATGACATGTTACTTCAGAAAGATCTCATTTACGACATGCAAAGATATGAAACGATGAAGGCAAAATCAGCTGCTGCCGAAGCAGTTGTAACCATGCAATGATCAGAACTTTAAAGCAAATTCAAGCTTCAGAAACAAGAAATCTGATGAGGGAAATACAAAAATAGCTTCAGCCGTGGCAGATGCAGTGGCGACTGTCGCAGCTTGGTCAGTGCTCAGGGAAGTGAATAAAGGAACATTAACTCCTTCACTTAGCGCAATGAAGACACCTAGGCTCAAGTCTAACTCTGGTGGAACATTTAGTAGAAGAGACATGCCTGCTGAAGTGATTGAGTCTTTAAGGAGAAGGCCAACTTTTGATTCTGATGAAGGAAATTGATTTCTCATTCCATTTTTTTACACTAACGGAAATTAGTAGCTCAAATCCTTTAGCAATGTAACTGTACCTAACCTTTTGCCTTTCTTTTCCAAGAGGAAAAAGGCATTGTAAATAGTTTGAGCTCAGTATATGATGCTGAAACAGTCCTCATGAACCAAAGTAAAAAGAAAAATCATCTCTAGGGCAAAAATGGCATATGGTATTTCTTTACTTGATTTGAAATATATACAAGTACTCTTAATAACAAGGTTAAGAGTACTCGAAATAAGGTTAAAAGTTAAAATAAAATCTTAAGACTTCTTAAAGATTTGAGGCTTGCATGCAATAGGCCCATTAAAATTTTTTAAGTGCCTTTACAAAATTTATCAACTAGACACTTAGAGGTTGTTTGGTCAGGAAACAAATTATCCTAGGATTATTATTCTACTTCCTAGTCTTCCTCTGGGATATAATTAATCTTCCGATTAGTAATACTATAATTTTAATCTAACCAAATATGAGATGAACTCATTTCAAATTTAATTTTTGAATTAATTATCCCTTATCACTTGTATCAAACGAGCCTTTACAATAAACACTAGTCAGTTGGAATTACTTAATTATAAATGTAACTTACCATGTGTGAGTTATTCTATTAGGAAGCAGTTAAAATAATATTTATTTATGTAAATCTTTTGTTGTACTACTATATTCTAGAATGCAGGTAGAATTTATATAATAGACTCGATATCATAACACTTTTTCAAAATTGTGCATAACAGAAGCTTGGTGAAACAAGTTATTTTTTAAAATAAAATATTCAAATATAGTACACATACAAATATCTATCTACATTATTTATTTAAAAAGATAAACAACAATAAATATTATCAAATCTATATATTATTAAAAGGAGAGGAAAAAACCTCTTTCTTAAGCCAAGTGACATTCTTAAAATTAGCCACATATAATATATTAACTAATTAACTATTAACTAATGACTAATTCGGCCACATGGCATAACTAGAAAAAGCCACATTAAAATTATTTCTTAATTAATTAATAATAAATAACTAAATCTAATATTGAAAACTTTACTATATAATAGATAAAAATATTATTAATAAAGTTAAACAATTTAATAATTTCGAGTATTAATTTCAAATAATATAAATATTTATATCAAAATTAAAAATCACATATTGATCTATATTACGTTAAAGGATATAAATGGATAATGGTAGTAAATAAAGAAGAAAGTAACTGAAGGTCACATGAAAACATGACATATTATGTATTAAGTAACGTAATAACAATAATCTATATTTACATATAATAAAAGGAGAAGCAAAACAAAAGTATTAAACCAAGTCTATATATAATAAAAGGAGAAACAAAGTCACTATATTAAGCAAAGTAGCATAATTGTCACGACCCAATTCCATTATAGGTTGTGATGGCGCCCAACACTATTGTTAGGCAAGCCAACACTGATCAACTAATGATTTCTCGTTTAAAAAAAAATAGTAAGTGATAGCTTTTCCTTATAAAAAAAGAATTAGACGTTTGCAATTTTAACATAAATAAATGAAAACAATGTGTATAAATTGTAATCATGTAAACAAACCAAAATCATAAGTTCACTAGTGTGTGCGCAATGACCTGGTGTCGCAAGTATTTGGGCAATATAGTAGAATATACAAAACAATGCTAGCCTACTGTCAGAAAGGAAATAGACAGAAAATTAAGGCATAAGAGAGACTCTATTTGATGCAGAACGACTCAAAAGGGCAGCCCAGTAGGAAGTCTCAAGCTGGAGAATTAAGTCTATGCGCCAGACAGGTGGCCAGATGTACCTGCCTCAATCCTATACAATCAAGTACAATAATGTAGCGTGAGTACATAAAAATATGTACCAAGTAAGTATCTAGTCTAACCTCGAAGAAGTAGTGATGAGGGGTCGACTCTGATACTTACTGGGGCCAACAGTATAAATTAAGCGTAATACACTGAGATAACAGTAAACTCAATACATGAAAAGAATAACTGAAAAGTTCTTCTATCATAATATAGAACCACAATAAAACACTCTATTCATTTAGAATAAGTGATCTCTCAAACAACAAATTTATACAAGTTATGATTAGTTTCCAGTTCTATTATCACACACCAATACCACGGAGGACGTTCGGTCCAATCTATCATAAATGTAAACTGTGCACTATCGAGGATCGAACAACGCGACCATAGAAGCATCTATTAACCTCGCTCGCGAATAATACATGTGACGCGGTCAAACATAAAGTTAAATAATTGCCCCGCTCGCAGGTCATATGTGCGACACGCTCAAGTCTATAGTTATCATTTATGCCATATTCCTTTCTTGAATCATTTAATAATAAAGACAATTTAACTTAAAACCTTTAAATCCTTATAAATCCTCAATTAAATTCCATTTGTTACAACTAGCAAGTATAATCAAATAGTGATCTCCACAAAGCATGGAGTAAACCTAAAATTACCCAATATGACAAGTATAGTAAATATGTACGAACTTGCGTCACTTTGTATGTATCTATGCCCCACAAATAATCACATATAGATTAAGTTTACCTATAGGGAAGTTTCCCACTTATAAGGTTAGAAAAGAGACTTATCTCGTCTCAAAGCCTACTTCCAAACTCAAGAATGCGCTCAAGACCTCAAACTGGAGCCGAACAATCCAAAACTTCAAATTGTGTAAAAACTATTCATATATGTTCAAAAGTTTATATTCTAACTATTAAAGTGATTACCCAACCCCAAAGGCAGGATTTCTGAAATTCACCCCCAGACCCACGTGCCCGGATTCCAGAAATGTTCGAAGGAAGTTGTTGCCCATGAGCTAAGGAACATAAATATATGATTATCACTAAGTTCCATAATCATTTTTGTGGTAAAACTCTATTTTTATCAAAAACCTAGGTTTTCCTCTAAAACCGTGATTTTTACTAATTTACATGTTATAATCTACCCATAAACAATGTAGTAAACTCACATTAAGGAGAAATTACTTGCCTCACAAAGCTAGGTCGAAATCCCCTCTTTAAGAGCTCTCAAATTGCCCAAGAGTGCAATAAATGACCCAAAAATGCCTAAATCCCAATTTTAAACTCACTGCCCAACTGCCTCATTCGCGAATGCGAAAGAAGCCTCGCGTTCGCGAAGGCGAATGGCTCAATCCCCCTGAAGACCTTCATCGTGAATGAGAAGAACAAAGCGGCCCCATCACAACCTAGATACTCTACGCGAATGCGAGTCGCCTCACGCGAATGCAAAGGTCACTGGCCGCAGACCTTCGTGGATGCGGACTCGCTATCGCGAGCGCGTAGCACATTTACCTCTAGTATCAACTTTTTCTACGCAAACACGATGATCCCTTCATGTTCGCGAAGAAGGAAAACATAACTGGGCATTTCTTGTTTCTTGCATATTGCTCTGAGGGGTCTGAAACTCACCTAAGCCACTAGGGACCCCTTCCAAAGGCACTGACAGGTATGTAATCATAATACAGACTTGTTCGAACTCTTGAAACGCGAAAAACAATAAGAAAATCAAGAATCATGCCTCAGAACCAAATTGAATCAAACTTTGAACTTCAAGTTTTCCAAATTCTGCGAATGCACCGAATCATACTTAGACTACTCAGAATGACACCAAAATTCGTGTGCAGGTCTTAAATGACATTAAGGAACTATTCCCGGTCTCGAAATTCAATTCGGACCTCTATATCACCAAAACTACTCTCCAAAGCAAATTTAAAGAACTTCAAAGTTCTTCAAGAACTAACTTTCCCTATTAGGTGCCAAAACGCTCCCGGATCATCCAAAACTCGGCTCGAATATATGGCCAAGTACGAAATGATCATATAGAACTATTGGAACTATTGAATCCCAATTCTAAGGTCATTTACTCAAAATATTGACCGAAGTCAAACTTGACCTTTTAAGCTAACCTTTTTTTTAATAAACAGATTTCCTATGTCATTCCATCAATAAAAGTATACGTACAAACATAGATGCTGACCATCTATTTTCATATGCTATACAATCACTACACTATTATCACTCTAACAAACAAAATCACTATTTGATAATACGTGTGACAAAACTGTCTCAAGAGAGCCTATCTCAATAGAAGTGTAGGGGTAATGGTTTAAACTTTGTAGGACAGCCCTCCATTTATGACTTGAAGCCCCTCTTGAGTGGAGATGGACTAAAATTTCCTTACAAACAGTATCGCTCATCAATTTACCTCCCTGGAATCTCATTTTATTCCGCTCCCTCCATATCACTGTCACCAGGATCCCAAATAGACAGGCAGTGATTTCTGCTATTCCAGATCTACTTTTTGCCAGCTTACTAACCCAGTCACATTCCTCCTTCCAGTCAACAATGGAATGCTTATAGCCCAACCAGCTAAGGAGTCGATTCCAGATTTCTTTGGTCTTCAAGCAATCAAAAAACAGATGCTCAAAGGTTTCACGATGCAAACCACAAAAAATACAGTCCTGTGGAACCAGGATATTTAACACCTGAAGTTTGTCCACAGTTGCTAGTCTTCTTTGCAGAGCCAACCACAGAATATATTTGTATCTGGGATGCAATTGAGTCTGCAGTATGATGGTCTTCCATTGGACTTTGCTGTACTGAGGGTGTAGTTGTCTATATACCTTCTTGATGCTAAAAGAATCACCCTGCTGAAGCTGAAACAATCTGCTGTCCAGATTACCATTGAGAGTTGCAATGCCATTTATCAACTCTCTCGACTCAAATATTTTCCTTATTGCCCAAGCAGCAGACCCAGGCACTGGCATGTCTTCAATACAACAGTTCTTAATATAGAAGGTATGCACCCATTTTATCCACATGCTATCCTTATTCTTAGTCAATGCCCATAGATGCTTTACAACAGCAGCCTTATTCCATTTAGACAGATCCAATACATTCAACCCCCTGCATTGTATGGCATACAGAGAGTATCCAAGGCAATCAGAGCTCTCCTTGAAACTGTAGCTGAACCTGTCCAAATATATGATCTGCAGATTGCTTCAGTCATGCTCAGAATTTTTTTAGGCAGTAGGAATATTTGAGACCAGTAAACTTGAATACCAAACAGAACTGATTTAATCATTTGAAGTCGACCAGCATAGGAGAGTAGCCTTGACGACCAACAGTTTATTTTCTGTGTGATTTTCTCCACCAGTGGCCAACATTGAGCAATGGACAGCTTCTTTGAATCCAAATGCACCCCCAAATATTTGAATGGGAGCCTGCCTTTAGGATATCCTAACACTTGTAAAATCTCCTCCTTGTGCCTGTTTGTTACCCCTGCTATGTACATTGCACTTTTATCAATATTTGCTTGAAGTCCAGAAACCTTAGAAAATTTTTGGAGAGTCTGTTTCAGTAAGCTTACATACTGAACATCTGCCTTACAGAACATAAGAAGATCATCCGCGAAGCAAACATGTGCTACACCCAACTTCTTGCATACGATGGAATTTGAACTCTTTCCTCATCATCATTTGCACAAACTCTCTTTGTAGATACTCCATGACCAGAACAAAGAGGTATGGAGACATCGGGTCGCCTTGCCTTAAGATTCTTCTTCCTTTAAATGGTGCAGTGAGGCCACCATTGATGTTGAGAGAGTAGGTAACAGAGGATATGCACTCCATAACCCACCCAATAAATTTATGAGGAAAGCCCAAGCCCTGCAGCAGTCTTTCAAGGAAGCACCATTCAACTGAGTCGTAGGCCTTCATTAAATCCACCTTAAGCACACATCTAGGAGAAAATGCCCTTCCTAGAATAGCCTTTGAACAGTTCTTATGTGAATAGGATGTTATCAATAATACTACGACCCTCAATGAATGCTGACTGTGATCTACCCACCAGGTGGTCAATAACTATTTTCAGCCTAGCTGTAATAATCTTTGTGATGATCTTGTACAGAGTTGTACAATAGGCAATGAGTCTGTAGTCCTTCACTTTGTTTGGATTCTGTACTTTAGGAATCAGAGTTAGTGCAGTGCTGCTAACTCCAGTATGTAACTTCCCAGTAAGTCTCTCACATCTTCACAAATGTCTTCCCCCACTACATGCCACTGCCTTATAAAAAATTAAACTGGGAAGCCATCCACCCATGGTGCCTTATCATGAGGCATATCCTTAATTGCCTTTAGTATTTCCTCCCTTGTGATTGGCTTCACTAGGTCATCTTTCTGTTGTAAGTTGAGACAAGGGCCCTGGTGGATTACTTCAGTGTTTGGACATTGGAAGATGCTATTGTTTCCCCCCAGTAAACTCTTAAAGCAAGTAGCAAACTCTTCTTCCACCTTCCTGGGATCAGACAATTTTACTCCCTCTTTAGTATATATAGAGTTGATAGTGTTAAAGTTTGTCCTCATCTTTAGTTGAGCATGAAAATATTTAGTGTTGGACAAGCAATCCAGTGAGCTCTAGATTTCTGTTGTAAGATCTGCTCCTCTATATTGCTCCATTTCTCCACCTCCATAAGTAGCATCCTCTCATTGTCAATCAGCCTTTGGTCTATACAATTGGACTGCATCTGATTCTGTATAGTTTCCAGCTTCTGCCTTGCCTCACTGAGATGTATCCTTTACTTTTCCATATAGGTATTCAACTCCTTTAACCCCACCTTTAGGGCCTTCAATTTGTTCCATACTCTATGCAGTCACCCTCAATGCTGGTGCTGGTTCCATACCCTTTCCACAATGCTAGGGAATTCAGCATGGTCCATGACAGATGTATATAGTTTGAATGGCTTAGGATGAATGTTCCTTCTCTGTTCCTCAGGGTTACACACTAAAAGGATAGGGGAATGATCTGAAACTCCCGGGGTCAACACATCAGCTTCAATGTGACTGTAATCCTGCATCCAGTTCACATTCCCAACGGCCCAATCAATTATGCTATATACTCTTGTCTCTAGTTTTTGTTTATTGCACCATGTATAAAAACAGCCCAAACTCTTCAACTGAGTGAGTTGAAGAGCAATGAGTGTGTCTTGAAAACCTTGAATCTCCTGCTGCTTAACTGGGGCACCTATTCTATCATCAGTGTGGAGAACATTATTGAAGTCTCCACTGAGAAACCAGCTTCCCTGAATAGTAGCACCTAAGATCAACAATTTGGCCCAAAGTTGCTATCTCTTTTTCAGCTCATTATTTGCATATACGACTGTTATTAGTGCTCTGGAATTTGTACCTCTTTCCTTAACCTCACAGTGTATAAACTGTTCATCAATCTTCAATACCTGCAACTCAACTTTTGAATTCCACAGTATCCATATTCTCCCATTTGGATGCTCATTGTAATTCCCTGTATGTCTCCAATTATTCCCCAGTTTTGTAACACTCTTTTGCACCTTTGCTTCATTCACTCTAGTTTCTATACATCCCATACAATCTACTTTATGCTTTTTCAGAAAGAGTTTCAGCTCCTTCTGTTTATAGGCCGTATTAAGACCCCTAATATTCCATGTGCTGGATATCATGTTGTGGTGAAGCTGGATGGGCCAGCGTCCCCTGGATCATCACCTATCTGTAGCAAGGAGAAACTGTTTGTCGTGTTCAATGAGGCTGCAGCACAGTGTTGTACATTCTTCCCTTTTGCCAACCCTCTGTCAATCACCCTGCTTCCAGCATTGTCAGTTTGCTTACATTCCTCCTCTGTCCTAGCATTTTTAACCGCCTCACTATTCTGCTTTGGTTTTGGTATCCATTTCCAAGTCTCACTTGCACTTGCTTCTTTTCCCCTGCTGCCTTGTAGTGGTTCTGTGCTACCTCTTCACTACCCTGCTTATTTTTATACCAGCAGTCTTCAGTGTTATGGCCAAATCTTACATAGTCACATCAGTATTTTGGCCTCCATTCGTAGTCAATCTGTTGTATGATAACTCCCATCTTTGTATGTAACTCAAAACTATCTGAAAAGGGTTGGGATATATCTGTTTCCACCAGCACTCTTGCATATGAAATCCTCTCCAATTCAGCAGTGATTCTATCAGTGTATATAGGTTTCCCAACCACACTTGCTAGTTTACTGAGAGCTTTAGTGGACCAAAATCTCAATGGCAAGCCAGGGAAGGTAACCCATAAAGGAATTACACTCACACTACCTGGTTCATACTTGAAATCCATTCTCCACTGTTGTAACACAGATGGCTTGTTATGAAAGGTGTATGGACCAGCCTGAAGAACAAGGTCCCTGTCATCATTATAATCAAATCTGAAAATATAATAACCTTCCTCATGATGCAGCACTTGAGGTTTTGGAACAAAATCCTAAACATTTGTGATGAAATTGTACATAGCTCTCTCATACGGGTCTTCTCCAAGCACAAACCCAATCAATGCACTGCTCTACTGCTCCAGTAGGCCTCTTGTTCCTTCGTATCCTCGTCTTCAATTTGTACCACAAATGTACCATATCACATAGCAGGTGGTACATAGCACAGAGATTTCCCTTTTTGAGGGCTTCGATTATGTTGCATGGTGTCCCTTTTACCATTTTCTGCCATAGGAGCATCAGAAGTCTGACCAATATGAACTTGCTTTGCTTGTGCAGAAAATTGGAGTCGTCGATGAACTTGTTGTGTATCGACACTGTCCATCCCCAGCATTTCACCCTTGCCTTGGTCAATTCCCTCACTGATAGGTTGGAATTTCAACGGTAAAAAGCTGCCAAACATAACTGGTAATCGCTGTTGAACTCCATTTTCCGGCGTAATATGCATTCTGGAGTTTCCATTTATGCTAGGGTTGTGAAAGATTGTAGGCCAAACCCATTCCGGTTAACTACTGAGCAGGCTTATTCACAGCAGGTGTTTCTATTCTCTCCTCCTCCGGTTTCGCATTTGTCACTGGTTATTTCCTTCGTCTTCTCGCCATGGCTGGAGGCGCAGGTTAGCATCCCTGCTTATCCTGTGCCGAGAGCGTTGTTCTTCACTAGTGATTTTAAAGTAAAAATACTTTTAAGCTAACCTTAAAAAACCAAGTGTTCGATTTTAACCAAACTCTTCCAAATCTTGAACTAACCATCCCGCAAGTTATAAATTAGTAAAATCAAGTATGAAAAGACTTATTTAGGAGAACAGGATTCTAGAAAGCAAAAGGATCGGTCGGGTTGCTAGAATAACCTTCTATATCTATTTATTATTATTAAAAGGAGAGGAAAAAAGTATCTCTTTAAGCCAAGTGACATCCTTAAAATTAGCCACATGTAAAATATTAACTAATTAGCTATTAACTAATAACTAATAACTAATTCAGCCATGTGGCATATATAGAAAAAGCCATATATATATATATATATATATATATATATATCTTAATTACTTAATACTAAATAGTGAAAATTCTACTATATAATAGATGAAAATATTATTAATAAATTTAAATAATTTAATAATTTTCAGTATTAGCAAATAATATACATATTTATATCAAGATTAAAAAAATCACACATTGATCTATATTACATTAAAGGATATAAATGAATAATGATATTAAATAAAGAGGAAAGTTAGTGAAGCTCACATGAAAATATGATATTCTATGTATTGCTAATGTAATAGCAATAATCTATATCTACATATAATAA
Source organism: Nicotiana benthamiana (assembly GCA_034376525.1). Taxonomy (NCBI): domain Eukaryota; kingdom Viridiplantae; phylum Streptophyta; class Magnoliopsida; order Solanales; family Solanaceae; genus Nicotiana; species Nicotiana benthamiana. Next base: position 16,795,051 of record CM067341.1, on the reverse strand, counting down.
AAGGAGAAACAAAGTCGCCATATTAAGCCAAGTGACATAATGTGATGACTCGATAGGTCATGTTATGTTTTAGAACCTAGTTTTGTATTTCGAAGCTTCAAATACCTCATTTTTTTCTCCTTGATTTTCGTGCACCGTACGGCTATTTTTCGAAAAGGTTTTATGTCAAAAACTGATAAAATATGAAATTTTTGCCTGAAAACTATTTGAGTTGACTTCGGTCAATATTTTGAGAAAACGAACCCAGATTCATATTTCTACTATCTCGATAAGTCCTTATCGTGATTTTGGACTTGAGCATATGCTTGGAATTGAATTCGGAAGTCACTAGCTTGAGTTATCATATTTTGTTGAACTTTGAAAGTTTACAAGCTTAATGAATTTTAAAGCTTGACCAATGTTTGACTTTATTGATATCGGGTCCGTATCTTGGTTCCGAAACCTGGTATAGGTTTATTACTATATTTATGACTTATCTGTCAAGTTTGGTGAGAAACGAAGTTGGTTTGACGTGATTCGGACATCCAGTTGTTAAAATAGAAGTTTCAAAGTTTTCTTGAACATTTTATTTGATTCAGTGTTCAATTTGGTATTATTTTAGCGATTTAATTGCTCGAGCAAGTTCGTATGATTTTTTTGACTTGTGTGAATGTTTGGTTTGGAGCCTCGGGGGCTCGGGTGAGTTTCAGACATGCTACTGATTGAACTTGAACTTAAAACATTGTTGGTGTGCTTCAGTTCTGGTGCAAGCCCTAGACCACGAAAATGCAAGGTCAGACTTCGCATTTGCAACCTCTGTTAGGTTTGTATTTGCGATTAATCCTTCGTATTTGCGAAGAGGGGTGGGTCAGCATTGAGTTTGCATTTACGACCATTTGGTCGTAACTGCGAGGAGGCTACTGTTCGCAATTGTGAACAAGTCATCGCAACTGCAATGATAGCAAGAATTGTGAGACTTCACATTTGGAAAGAAATGCTCACATTTGGGGGGGGGGGGGGTACGCAATTGCAAATCCAGGTTGTAATTGCGACACCTGCAACTGGTCTAATAGCTGAAAAATGGGTTTTTGTCCCATTCTTCAAATTTTCAAAACAAGAACACCCTAGAGGCAATTTCCCCAAGAACCCTTCTTCCCCAAATCTTTGGTAAGTGATTCTAATATATTTTCTTTCAATCTTTCATTACATTTCCTAAGATTTCAACTTAAAATCTAGTGTTTACATAGTGAAAATTGGGAATTTGGGTAGAATTAGAGATTTTTATAAAATTGAAATTTAGAGCTCAAATTGAGGATGGATTCCAAAGCAAATTACGTAATCGGACTCGGGGATAAATGGATAATCGGGGTTTGATCCGCATTTCGAGTTTTGACCAAGCGGGTCCAAGAGTTGACTTTTTTAATAATGACCTAAATTGAATCTTTTGTAACCGTGAGTAATTCCTAAGGCTTATTTTGAATCATTTGGTATGTAATTTGCTAGATATTGTATGGTTCAGAGGCTTGTTTTAAATGCAAAGCTGTGGTTAAGCTCTGAGTGATATTTGGAGTGAGGTAAATGCTGTGTCTAACCTTAACTTGAGAGAATTAAGGACCCTCAGATTATGTGCTATGTGATTTTATTGTCTAGCGGCGTGCATGCGAGGCGACGAGTGCTTATATGCCACTGAATTACTTATTTTCCGTGATTTTACTCTTTCCTTCATTATCTCATTTCCTGTCTTAACTGTTATATGCTCTAATTGTCTTCCATGCTAAACTACTACATGTGAATCAATATTTTCCCCTGTTAACGATGTTAGATTTTTCGTAGTTTCATGATTCCCTACTACTTGCTTAAATTGACTTACTTGCACCATCTGATTGTCAATTACTGGACTGGTCTCACTGTGAACTATTACTTATGTGAATTTCCATGTTGTACAAGGTTTCCTTTCTGATTTAACATCGTATTAATTGATGGTAGAGATCCTTGTGAGTTGAATGATTGATTTGACTGTACTTATTAAGTATTTGGCATTGATATGGTGGGGTCGGATTACACGCCGCAATATGTGAAATAAGGGTGTATTGATGTGGCAGAATAAGGGTAAAATTATACTAATATAGTTGGATCGGGTTGCACACTGTAACAGGTGGAATAAAGGTGGATTGTTACAGTGAAATAATGGTGAATTATGATACTAATATTTTTATATGGTGGATCGGGTTGCACGCCATAACATATCTATATACTATCTTTGTTGTTGATGTTGTTATTGTGAAATAAGGGATGATTTTGTGTTGTACGGTGGGATTGGATTGCGCGCCACAACAACCTATGTGTTTCTGTTTTCTCGAGTTGTGTTGGTTTCGGTATTTTCATTTGAAACTCTAAGGATTGGTAATTCTGAATGACACCAATTTATTTCTTGAGGTTGTTGCTGTTATTTTCAATTTTCTGTCTTATCGTGTTCTGTGTTTTCTTTTCTGCCTTTATTATATATTGCGTACGGGTTGTAGTACAGGTGACCTGCCTTAGCCTCGTCGCTACTTCGTCGAGGTTAGATTCAGCACTTACAGAGTACATGTGATCGGTTGTACTCATACTACACTCTGCACTTCTTGTACAAATTTTTGAGTTGGTCCCAGTGACAACTATTAGCATGCTTGGATTGATCAGCTTCGCAGACTCTTGAGGTACAACTGCTTAGCCCCACAGCTCCTGGAGTCCCCCTCCCTTTTATTTAGCCATGTATTTCATTCAGACAACTTTGTATTTATTTCAGACCCTTGTATGTACTATTCTAGTAGCTCTTGCACTTGTGATGCTGAGTTCGGGGATGTATTAAACGTTTGGCTATTTTAGCTTCTACATTATTACTTTGGATTATTTCAGTAGTTTTGGTTCTTTCTCATCAACTAATATTAAACTGTTAGAAATGGACAAAATGTTCTTATGTTGGCTTGCCTAGAAACTAAAATGTTAGGCGCCATCACAATCTCAACAGTGGAAATTCCGGATCGTGACAAGTTGGTATCAGATTACTAGGTTGCATAGGTCTCATGAGTCACGACAAACTAAGTAGAGTCTGGAGGATCAGTATGGAGATGTCTTAACTTATCTTCTAGAGTTCAGAGAGTTGAAGTTTCAAATTCAGAGCCCTAGTGCTCCTGCACACCATTTTGTGCCGTCCGAACTAACCCGCAGGGGCATTTTTGTCTAGATTTTTTAGCCGAGTATAAATAGCATTTTTTCCATTTTTAGGGTATTAGATATTGTAATTAAGAAGCTGCGCTCATGGGTTTGATATTCTTAGCTATTTTGGGCACCTTTAGATACTTCTAATCATTGAATCTTTGTATTTAACTTAGTGATTAATTCATTTGAGTTTTCATCTAGTTCTTGTTTTTCTTCTTCAATTATGAGTAGCTAGACCCATTAGCTAGGGTTGTAGCTCAACCCTAGTTTGGGTAATTGATGGGTCTTGTATTTTAGGGCTAAATTGACTACGGGTATTTGTTATTTGGGCCATTATCATGGTTTATTTCTGAATTAGTGGTTGCAAATACTAGTTTGTGTTGAGTTGACTTGAGCTCTTCTTGAGAAATAGAGCCTAAGTCTCTGAAATTGGTCCAACAAGGAATTTGGGCGTACTCAAGAGATTGGTATTCCCAATTAAATGGTTAAACCTCGAGAGAGTAATACCCGACTTGAACCCTAGTTGCTTGTGTAAATTTTGCATACCCAGCTGGTCTTGAGAAAGTCAATTGGGTAAAATAGCTTGAACCACCGAAGGTGTAGAGTGGGTAAATTAGTGAAACGGTTATATCATACTCCCCAAAGATGTCAAACATGCCTTAGACTCAAGTACCTGTCAATTGACCACCTAGGCGGAAGTCACTAACCTAGTTCCTTTTAAACCTTTTTGAACAACTCATAGCATAATTTTGTTGCAATTACCATTTGTAGTTTGATAATAATAGAGTTAAACAAAAACCCCAAAAATGATTAGAAGTGTAATTAAGAATACATATGCAATCCTAAACTAGATAGATACTCGATTCCAAATTCTAGCTCTATGTGGATAGTGATCTGACCTAAAATTGGGTAAAAGATGATTCGACCCTCTCTCGCTACTTAATTAGTAGTGTGGAGTAGGCCACGATCACTTTTTGGAGCCGTTGTCAGGGAGCTAGCGGTTTTGTCTATATATTTAGTTAGTTTTGTGTGTTGTTCTTCTTTCCTTGTTTGTTACTAATTTGTGTGTGTCAATACTTCAGGTACAAAATGGCTTTGAATGCTAATGACCCTTTTTTGAAATGTGATTGCGGGGGAGGATGTTGATGATATTGGAGAGGATAAGGTGCCTCTTGTACCTCCTGGACCACGAAGGGTCCACCGGGCCAATGTTAATGAAAATGTTCCAGACCCTCCTCTTCCACTTTCAAGAGCGGTTCCTCAGGTGCTTCCAAACCAAGTCTATGCAAGTGAAATTGTCCCTCCCCAAATTTGAGCGGGAAATTTTCAAATTACTAATGTGATGCTCACATTGTCGGAGCAGCGTGGGCACTTTACAGGCGCTTCCACTCAAAATACTTAAAACATCTCAAGGGATTCGTGGATACCTGTTGGGGGAGCAAGCAAACTAATGTGTCCGAAGATGCACTACGGTTGAGACTCTTCCCATTTTCACTTAGAGGGAAGGCTTTGGATTGGCTTGAGCGACTTCCTAACCATTCCATCACTACTTGGGATGAGCTGGCGTATAAGTTCATAGCAAAGTTCTTTTCACCAGGACATATGGAGGCTTTGCGAAATGAGATCTTGGCTTTCAAGCAGGAGCCCACCGAACCTTAGCATGAGATTGAGAGAGATATAGAAGTATGGTGAAGGAATGCCCCAACAATGACATGATGGAGAATATGTTGCAAAAAATTTTCTACCAGGGCATCAATACTACAAATCGATGCATAGTGAATCAACTTGCTGGGGGTAATTTTATGAAATTGACGTGTGATGAAGCTTGTTCCGTTCTTGATGAGATGGAAGATACATCCTCCACATGGCAAAGTAGAGCCAATGTGCCCTAGGGTGACCCCACAATCGTTCATTTGCACAAAAAATTACATGATCATGAGCAAACGATAACCGAGTTGACAACTATCACGAACCAACTAGCAAAGGCACAATTGCAACAAATCTGAACTCCTCGCTAAGTGAATGCTATGGAGGGTGTTAACATGCTAGGAAACCAAAGAAGTCGCAGAGGTCAACATAACTATGGGAATTCAGATCAATTTGACAATGATGGTAGCAGATTTCGAGATGTTGGCTATGATGAGCAAAATGAAGTGCTACAATCTGTGAACAATTATCAAGGCCAAAGAGGCAATTCTTTCAACCAACAACAACAATGGAGGTCCCAAGGTAATTAGGGAAATCAACAGTAAGGGAACAACAATTGGAAAAGTCACCAACAAGGGAACAACAATTGGGGAAACAATAATCAAAATTCGAATTGGGGAAATCAAAACAACAATCAGGGAAATCAAGGAAATTGGGAACAACAACAATCAGGGTGGATGGAACAACAACCAAGGAAATTAGAGGAAAGGTTTTCAAAGCCCCCCAAATGTACAAACAATTGAGAAATCCACCACCTTTTCCTTCCCAAGGTCCTAGTTCTTCTAGCAATGATATGGGTAGAATTGAAATGATGTTCGAACAAATGATGAAGAAGAATGCGGCTTTGGATGCTCAATTGTCTTCTCACAATACTTCCATTCGAAATTTGGAGGTGCAACTACCCTAAGGGTGCTCTACCAAGTGATATGGTAGTAACCTGAAGGGCATGAACAATCATGTTATGGCGGTGATCACTAGGAGTGGACGAGGCGGACATGTGAATACCTCCAAGCGAAATCAAGTTTTGGGTGATGAAATTGAGTTGTAAGAAGACGAAGTTCCTTTGGTGGTTGATGAAAATGTGAATGAAGAAGTGAGGATTTATATTCATGATGCCGAGGTGGAAATGCAAATGACGTGAACCCGTCTAGGGAACACGTAATTGACATGCCAGAGTTGATCGTGCCGAAAGTCAAGGCAACCTTGCCTAGACCACCTCCACCTTGTTCTCAAGGCCTGCAAAGAAGAAAAGTGAGAATCAATTCAAAAAAGTCATTGACATGATGAAGAGCTTATCTATCAATATGACTTTAGTGGAGGCTTCGGAGCAAATGCCTGGCTATGCCAAATTCATGAAAGATTTGTGTGACCAAGAAAAGATCCATGTACTGTGAAAATATCAAGATGATACACCAAGTTAGTGCTATAGTACATTCAATATCTCCAAAGTTGGAGGATCCCGGTGCTTTCACCATCCCTTGCATATTGGTAGTGAGGACTTTGCTAAGGCTTTATGTGATCTAGAGGCAACTATCATCTTGATGCTCTACTCAGGTTTCAAGACTTTGGGTATTGGGCCACCAAGGCCAGCTTCCATGGGATTGCAAATGGCGGATAGATCAATGAAGCGACCTTTGGGTAATGTTGATGATGTGCTTGTCCGGGTGGACAAATTTATCTTGCCAGCTGATTTTGTGATATTATATTGTGAGGTGCATTGTGTAGTCCTGATCATATTAGGGAGAACTTTCCTTGCTATGGGGAAGGCTCTAGTTGATGTAGAAATAGGGGAACTCACTTTTCGGTGGGTGATGAATAGTTAGTATTCCATATGTGGAAGTCAATGAAACAACCCAATTCTACCAAAGTGTGCTCATTTTCTGATCTAGTCACGGCTATGATAATTGATGATACAAGTGCTATGATTAATGTAGAGGGCCCGTTTGAGGCCGTGTTGTTAAATCTTGATGTCAATGATGATGAGGGCCGAGTGGAGTGTGTGAATGATTTGCATGGAATGGGGGTCTTTTTCTTATGAGCCTACGAAGCTATCCTTGGACTTTGAAAATAGAAAAACTCCTCCAACTAAGCCTTCAATTGAGGAACCTATGGTATTGGAGTTGAATCCATTGCCTTTACAACTCAGGTATGAATTCTTAGGCCCTAGTTATCTTTTACCAGTTATTCTTTCCTCTTGTCTTACTAACATGCAGGTAGACGCCACTTTGGCGGTGTTTAAAGAGAAAGAAGGCAATATGGACTTTGGCCGATGTTCGGGGATTAAGCCCCACATTTTGTATGCACAAGATCATTTTGGAGGATGATGAAAAACCCTCCTTGGAACATTAGAGAAGGTTGAACGAAGTAATGCAAGAAGTGGTGGAGAAAGAAGTGATAAAGTGGTTAGATGCTGGGGTTGTGTACCTTATTTCTGATAGCTCATGGACTTCTCCTTTGCAATGCATGCCTAAGACGGGTGGTATGAGTGTGGTGAAAAATGACAACAATGAACTTATTCCCACTTGGACAGTTACCAGATGGAGGGTATGCATGGACTACCAGAAGCTGAACAAGGTGACCCGCAAGGATCACTTCCCATTGCCATTCCTTGATCAAATGCTTGATCGACTTGTAGGGCGTGACTTTTATTGCTTTTAGATGGATATTAGGGATATTATCAAATCTTAATCACTTCGGCGGATCAAGATAAGACCACATTTGCTTGTCCATATGGCACCTTTGCTTTCTCTCGGATGCCGTTAGGGTTGTGTAATGCCCCGATGACATTCCAATAATGCATGATGGATATTTTCACCGATATGGTGGAAGATATTTTGGAGGTCTTTATGGATGATTTTAGTGTGGTTGGTGATTCAGTTGAAGAGTGTTTGGGAAATTTGGATAGAGTTTTGGCCCGTTGTGAAGACACAATTCTCGTACTCAATTGGAAAAATGTCACTTCATGGTTGAGGAGGGCATAGTGTTGAGCCATAAAATTTCAAAGCATGGGATTGAAGTTGACAAAGACAAGATAGAGGTGATTTCAAAGCTTCCTCCCCCCACTTCTGTCAAGGGGGTGCGGAGTTTTCTTGGCACGCAGGGTTTTAGAAAAGTGTGCCAAGTTTGTGTTCAATGACAGATGTATGCAAGAATTTAGGCTTCTCAAGCTTAAGTTGACCACTACCCCTGTCATTACCGCACCAAATTGGAGCTTGCCTTTCGGGCTTATGTGCAATGCAAGTGACATTGCAGTTGGGGTTGGTTTGGTCAAAAGGTTAACAAAATATTTCATCTGGTGTACTACGCAAGCAAGACCATGAATGAGGCTCAAAGGAACTATATGGTTACCGAGAAAGCGTCGTTGGCCATAGTATTTGCAATGGAAAAGTTTTGGCTGTATCTTTTGGGGGCCAAGGTCATAGTGCAAACTGATCATGCTGCCCTTAGGTACTTGATAATAAAGAAAGACTCCAAGGAAAGGTTGATTGGATGGGTGTTACTACTTCAAGAGTTTGATATAGAAATTGTGGACTGGAAGGGTAGTAAAAACCAAGTTGTGGACCAGTTGTCCCCCTTGGAGGAGGAAGGAAGGCCCTGTGATAACCTAGATATCAATGATGCATTTCCTGATGAGCAACTACTTTCTGTGTCAATGAGTGATATGATGTGGTTTGCGGATGTTATCTTATGACTGGCATTTTCCCGTGTGAGCTCTCTTCTAACCAAAGGAAGAAGCTCAAATGGGATAGTTTGGATTTCTATTGGGATGAGCCATATCTTTTCAAGATTTGCATGGATGGTGTGATCCGAAGGTGTGTCCCGGAGGAAGAGCAATTGAGAATTTTGGAGGCTTGTCATTCCTCTCCCTATGGTGGCCATCATGGTGGGGCGAGGAATACTTCCAAAGTTCTTAGTTGTGGATTCTATTGGCCAACTTTGTAAAAAGATGCTAGTGATCTTGTTAAGAGGTGTGACGAGTGCCAAAGAGCGGGTGGAATTTCGAAGAAAGATGAGATGCCTCTCAATACCATCCTTGAGGTTGATATTTTTGATGTATGAGGCACTGATTTTATGGGTCAAATTTTTTAGCTCGTTTGGGAACACATACATTCTTGTGGTGGTGGATTATGTTACCAAGTGGGTTGAAGCCGTGGCTTTGCCCAACAATGACGCCCGGACATGTTGAGCTTATTTTTGCAATAGAGCTTGTGACTCTTTGCTTTTGAAAGTATAGTGTCAATCACAAATTTTATACCCCCTATATTCCTCAAGCGAGTGGACATGTTGAAGTCTCCAATAGGGAAATCAAAAACATATTGTCAAATTCGGTTAATGCAGATAAGACCGATTGGTCAAAGAAGTTGGATGACACTATATGGGCTTATAAGATTGCTTATAAGACTCCGATTGGTATATATCCATATCTTTTGGTATTTGGGAAAACTTGCCATCTACCGTTTTAGTTAGAGCACAAGGCCATGTGGGCCTTGAGGAAGTTGAACCTTGAGGGGGATGTAGCTGCTAATCTTCTGGTGGAGCAACTCAATGAGCTTGATGAATTTAGATTCCACGCATACTCTAGTTCTTCCCTGTATAAGGATAAAATGAAATACCGTTACAACAAGTATACTCGGGGAGAGAGTTCAAGGTCGGGGATTTGGTGCTCTTATTCAACTCTCGACTAAGATTTTTCCCGGGAAAGTTCAAGTCAAAATAGAGCGGGCCGTTTGAAGTAGTGTGTGTGACCCCGTTTGGTGCTATTGATTTAAAGAACATCACATGCTGAAGTTTTTAAAGTGAATGGGAACTGGGTCATGCATTATCTTGGGAAAATTGATGACAACCACGTGGTGGCTCTTCTTCATTTCAAATGATGAGATGGTAACCTACGTCGTGCCGTGATGTTAAATCATGCATTCTTGGGAGGCAACCCATGTGTTTTAATCCTTATTTTTCTTTGATTGTTTTTGCAGTATAGGATTTATTTTTGGGCTAACTGGTTGTGAGATGTTACAGGGTTGTGTTAATGAAGTGGAAGAAAAAGTGGAAAAATGTGCAGGTCTCTGAAGTTGCCAGTGCGGCTGCACTACATTCTGTGTGGACCGCACTGTTGAAGGGCATAGTGTGACCTCTATGAAGTTTGCCACTACGGCTGAATTACATTTTGTGTGGTCTGTAGTCCATTTTGTGCGGACCGCAGTGGGTTACTTGGTAAAGCTCGAAAATAGCAGTGCAGTACGGACCGCGGTCCATTTTGTGCGGTCCGCACTAGTTGGTGAGACTTGGTCCCAAGTCCTTTTCTATAAATAGGGATTGAGGCCCTCCTTTTACCCTTTTCGAACTTTTAATTCTCAGAAGCATATAAACATTGTTCATACATATCTCTGCTCATAACTAACTGTTTAGAATAATCATTTCTCATTTCATCTCATAACTGGTAACATTACACTCCTGTCTACTTGTTTAATTTTGTTATTTTTGTTTAAATTGTTGTTTTTCTTGCTTTCCTTTCTTTTCTTCTCGTATTTTCTTTCATAGATTAAATTAGGGGAGTTAATATTCTAATAAATGTGGAATTGATTAGTTGAATAAAATGGGTAACATATAGGGACATTAATTAGGGGAAAAATAGAGCCTAAAATAAAAAACACGTGAACCCTAACTTAGTGCCAAAAGTGGACACTTAGTGCGGACCGCAGTCGTACCTATGCGATCTGCGGTGCCCCAGTGCGGTATGCAATACCATTTTGTGCGGACCGCACTGATGAACTTCTGGGAAGATGAACCTTGGGCTGTGCGCCACACTACATTTTGTGCGGACCGTACTACCATTTCATGCGGTCCGCACTATCAAGATACAAAGGGTGGGTATTCTGAACCCCATCTCTATGTGGACTGCGGTTGATTTTTGCAGTCCGCATTGACCTTTGTGCGGCCACACACCATTTTGTGCGATCCGCACTGGGTAGTTTCCGCAACCCTTCTGTAACTTTTTTCTTATGTTCTGCAACTATGCTCTTAAATTCTGCAATTGATACTAACAAGTTCATTTGGATTGTGTTTGTAGACAATGGTGAAACAACGAGGCGGTAAAGGTTCTAAACAACCACGCAGAGGTGAATCTTCCTGGGGAGGGAAGCTGAAAATGATAAACCTCACTCCCCTAGTAAGGCAAAACATCAAAAACATACGAAAATTGATAAAAGCTGCTGATAGGGCCTGTGATCAATCGGGGAGTGAGTACGAGCCCTCCCGAGAGATCTCCTCAAACTCCGTGCTAGAGTTCGTCCTTGACTGTAAGAGATACACCTCCACCATTACCCACTTCCCAATCTCCATTACATGTGATTTCTGAGTCATTTGAGGGCTCAACAGCAGGTAGTGGGGAATACTCCACCTCTCCCATAGCTTCATTATTTGGAAAGGGTGCAGTAGGTGCTGAGGAAGGTGAGAAGGAAGTGGAGGGAGATGAGGAAATAGTAAAAGAAGGAGAACAAAAGGTGGGGGGTGTTGATAGAATGAGGAAGTTGGAGTTTTGGAGAGATAGATTTTTTAGTGAGGTGGCGTACCCTAAATTTTGGGAGTGGTGGCCGGTGAGAAAGTTGATCCCGAAGTGAAGTTCAGTTTAGGACAACAGTGGGTTGGGACCATTTTCTAGATGAGTGTGTGGATGCCAACAAACATTTGGTCAAAGAAGTTTACTACAATGTAGCCCACATAAAAAAACTCTCCAAAGTGACCAAGGTTCGGAACTTAAAAGTTCTGTTTGATGGAAAATCAATAAATGAATACCTTGGATTTAATGAGGAGGACGAGACCCTTTACATAGAGAATAGTGAAATGAGCGAGGAGGTCTGTCCATGGTTCCCTGGCAATCCCAGGTAACACCCCCGATTGGTTGACTATTAGAGTCAAAATATTGAGGCGGAGTTTAAACTTTGAGGCATAGGGGTGGGATACCTTTGTATGTAGTAGTTTGGACCCCACGACTCACGACAACACCCTTCCTCTTCACCGGGCTGTTTTGGTAGATTTTATTATGGCAGGGTACCTAATCAATGTGGGGAATGTGATATTGAGGATTATCTCAGTTGTGGGTGCTGAGCACGATAAAAACTATCTGTACCCTAGCAAACTAACTATGTACTTCCGGGACTTGAGGGTGGAAAAGAGGACCTTCGACATCAGAGTCAAGGCGAAGGCCCCTTTTTCCTGGTACAACATGCAGGGGGATGACAATCTCAAGAGTAAGAACTTCAAAAGTACAACTGCTGCTCCAACTGGCCAGTCGGAAGAGCCAGTGGTGGTAGTGCCTCCTGCCAAGCCTACCTCCACCTCCACATATATCCCTCCCGATCCATCTATATGCACCACTTTTGCTATTCCATCTACCTCAGCAGGACCAAAGATCCCATTTTCCCGGGCCTATCCCATTACTGCCTACTAACTGAGCCAGACACTTCTGAGAATCAAAAACTGGATGCAGACTGCCTCATCCAAGTTGTCCACCTTGACCACCACTATAGAAGCTCGGTCAGTACCTCCAGCTCCACAGGTTCCACAGTTAGTAGAGGATTCTCCCAAGGAGATACTTGATAACCAAAAGAAAATCCTTGACACTCAGGCGGTGCTCACAAAGGTAGTTGACTCACATCGCAAGGCTCTGAAGGTGCTTGAGAAAGAGCACACGAAGCTGAGGAAGTCACAGGCCTCCAAGGGGTCCGTGAAGGAGCTGCGAGCAGGTATTGACAGATTGAAGGCAGATCACCTACCTTTAGATTTATTACTCTAGGACCCAACACCAGCAGTTCATCCACAGCTGGAGTAGTGTTAGAGGCCTCCCAAGAGGAGAAGTATGACCCGTCAAGCTGATGATGTATGCATCTAGCTGGCAGACCCACCGGAGGCTTCCTCCAGTCAACAACATGATGCATTTCTAGAGCCTGTCCAGGTCCAGGCCCAGGTCCCAGTAGCAGAGCAGCAGGACACATGGAACTAGTCTGATGTTCCCGAGCACATTGAGGACCCTGGGACCACTCAGGAGCCCATGCAGATCGACATGCCATAGGGAGTTTACTATAACTTTTTTTTTTGGTGCTTTATTTAGACTAGTGGAATTGGGGACAATGCTGGATTTCTTTTGTGGGGGTAGGCCCTACATTTTGGATGATTGTATATATTTAATAATTTTTTTATGCTTTCTTGAATTTTAATTTTTGGTCTGTATATAATTTGATATTTCATTACATTTATCACACTTTTATTTTACTTTGGGTCTGTATATAAAGTTATGTTACATTGTACATATTCATCCCATCTATTTTATATTCAAATCCCCTATTGTATATATTCATTCTACTTTACACAACTTTTTCATTCTAAGCTTCTTATTTGTGATTTGTAGCTTCTTGTTTTTAAAGTTTTCAATAAGCCTTTGGTTTTCGTAATGCGACGATTCTTTCCAAAGGTGGAGTGTTGTGTGAACCGGGTGGCTCTTCCCAATGATAGATGGCGTGAAAACTTTCTTAGGGGTTTGAATCCGTTTCTCTTTTTGTTTTTAGTAGTTAGTATTTAAGGGTACCTAAAGCAAAGCTTCATTAGGCCTAGCACATTTGCCTTTGATTTTATGATCAAAAATAATTTGTTGTGTTTAGGATGGTGAAAGTCGCAACCTTGAGACTCTTGTGTTGATCGATAATCATCAAGTTGTTTTTCAGGACCATTGTGTGCTCAAATCTTATCTAAGGTAGTTGTGGGACCCCGACTATGTGTCTTTAGCAATCCCATAGCTTGTGTGGTGAATAATCGTATTGCAAGTCCATGTCCTAAGCCATTGGTCTAGAACTTGCCCTGAATGTTTGTTGAGGTGAAATACTAAGTGAATTTTGACTTGAGACATGATTATTAACTCTCCTTGGACAAGTGATAGCTTGAACACTTCCATAACCTACCAATGATAAGATCCCTAGTCAACCCCTTTGAGCCTTATACCTTTTCCTTCAAGAACCATGATACACGCCTATACCCGTTCTAAAAGATACCCTCTCTTGGAACCCGGTCTTTTCTTTAGTACATGGAAAAAGTATAAGTTTGGAGGGACAGATGAGGATTGCAACAAAGTGGTAAAAAGGCACAAAAATGAATAAAAGGAAAGGAAATGAAAAGAAAGAAAAGCAAAAAGACAAAAAGAAGGTTCAATGTGAAAAAAATAAAATGGGATCCAAAGAAAAGCAAAGAATGAAGGGTGTGAAAATTTGAAAAAGGAGAAAAGAATTGAAATGCATAAGAAAGAGTGACAATGTCTCTCTCTAACCCCTTATAAAGAAGTGAAATGACTCAAAGGGTCAAGTGAATGGATGCCAAATGAATCAAAACAAGTGCTTAAGGGAATATGGAACCTACTTAGACCAATACATTTCCTACCTTGAACCAAAAGACTTCACAATGTAACCACAAAAGCCCTATATGATCTTGAGTTGAATGAAGCTTACATTAGTGGATACTCACATATGGGGCAAGCATATGGTACCTAGAGCCAGACTTGTAACTTGTTCTTGAGAGAGATGAGTGAATCCCATTATCCTCGTTCTGAGTGCCACAATCTTACAGGTGAGGATTTGTTAGGGAGAGTTGAGGATGTGTGAGTTTGGGTTCCACAATGGCCAAAGTAATAGAAAAGAGTTCTTTGATGTGTTGAGTCAATTCTTGATGCTCTTGTGTCGCACTAAATCTATGGTGTTTCAAGGAGTAAAAGTTGTTAATGATTCATTTGTATTTAGGGCAATTTTTAGTCCCAATTAATGCTATATGAGCTTAATATAGGATAGCTGAAAATTTCTTGGGGGTCCTTTAAGGGGTGGGTCTTATTTTGTTTGCTTGAGGACAAACAAAAGCTTAAGTTCGGGAGAGTTGATAACTATGGATTTTGATGCATTTTATACTCCTTCTTGCTAATGCTTTGATTAGAAATTCATACAAAATAGTCCCAAGTGGTTCACAAGTTGTGCTTGATTGGAGGTTTGATCATCAAAGTGGCAATATGTCAATGATCAGCTCAAAAGTAGAGACACTTGCAGAAGTGCCAAAGAAAAGACAAGCTCACGCAAAACAGGCCCAGTGCGGGCGCACACCACTTTGTGCAGTCCGCACTAGGAGATTTAGAGAGGCTAATTTCTAGGCTAAGAGGCAGCATGTCCGTACTAGGTTTTGTGCGATCCGCACTGAAGGCAATGCGGCTGCACTCGATTTAGTGTGGTCCTCAAAGCCAAGAATTAGAGAAGTTTCAATTTGGAGTTTTTGATCCAATACGGACCGCAGTCCACTTTGTGTGGATCGCACTAGAAGCCTCTGCGGCCGCAGTTCATTTTGTGCTGTCTGTATTGCCTGAGTTTAGAGAGTTGAAGTTTCAAGTTCAGAGCACTAGTGCGGCCGCATACCATTTTGTGTAGTACGCACTAACCCCACATGGGCATTTTTGTCTAGATTTTTAGCCTAGTATAAATAGCTTTTTTCTATTTTTAGGGTATCGAATATTGTAAATAAGCAGCTGCGTTCGTGGGTTCGATATTCTTAGCTATTTTGGGCACTTTTAGCTTCTTTTAATCATTGAATCTTTGTACTTAATTTAGTGATTAATTCATATGAGTTTATCTTGATCTGGTTCTTATTTTTCTTCTTAAATTATGAGTATCTAGACCCATTAGCTAGGGTTGTGGCTCAACCCTAGTGTGGATAATTGATGGGTCTTGTATTTTAGGGCTAAATTGACTGTGGGTGTTTGTTTTTTGGGCCAATATCATGGTTAATTTTTGAATTATTGGTTTCAAATACTAGTTTGTTTTGAGTTTACTTGAGATCTTCTTGAGAAAGAGAGAATAAGTCTCCGAAATAGGTCCAACAAGGAATTGGGGCGTAGTCAAGAGATTGATAGCGCCAATTAAAGGGTCAATACTCAAGAGAGTAATACCCGATGTGAACCCTAGTTGCTTGTGCAAATTTTGCATATCAATTGGTTTTGAGAAAGTCAATTGGACAAAATCACTTGAACTACCGAGAGGTGTAGAGTGGGTAAATTAGTGCAACGCTTATATCATGCTCCCCAAAGATGTCAAATATGCCTTAGACTCAAGTACCCCTCAATTGACCACCTATACAGAAGTCACTATCTTAGTGCCTTTTAAACCTATTCGAACAACTCGTAGCATTATAAGTCTTAGCATAATTTAGTTGCAATTACCATTTGTAGTTTGATAATAGTAGAATTAAACAAAAACCCCAAAAATGATCAGAAGTGTAATTAAGAAGACATACGCAATCCTAAACTAGATAGATACTCGATTCCAAATTCTAGCTCTCTATGGATTTCGATCCCGACCTAAAATTGGGTAAAAACTGATCTGACCCTCTCTCGCTACTTAATTAGTAGTGCGGAGTATGCCGCAGTCAGCAACCAAGGCCGACTTCCATGAGATAACAAATGGCGGATAGTACTATGAAGAGACCATTGGGTATTATTAATGATGTTCTTGTCCAGATGGACAAATTTATCTTGCCAGCTGATTTTGTGATCTTGGATTGTGAGATAGATTATAAAGTTCCGATCATATTGGAGAGACCTTTCCTTGCTACGGGGAAGGCCTTAGTTGGTGTGGAAGCAGGGGAACTTACCTTCCGGATGGGTGTTGAGAAAGTGATCTTTCATGTGTGCAAGTCAATGAAGCAACCCAACAGTTCTGAGGTGTGCTATTTTGTGGATCTTGTCAGAACAGTGATAGTTGATGATGCTAGTGCAATGATCAATGTAGAGGACCCTCTAGAGGCCGTACTGTTGAATCTTGATGGCAATGATGATGGCTGACTGAGTGGAGCATGTGAATGCTTTACACGGAATGGGATATTATTCGTATGAGAAGAGGAAACTCTCTTTGGATATTAAAAATAGAAAGACTCCTCCAACAAAGCCTTCAATAGAGGAACCTCTGGTGTTGGAGTTAAAGTTATTGCCTCTACACCTCAGGTATGAGTTCTTAGGCCCTAGTGCTACTTTTCCAGTTATTCTTTCTTGTTGTCTTACTAACCTGCAGGTTGATGCCACATTGGCGGTGCTTCAAAAGAGAAAAAAGGCAATTGGATGGACCTTCGCTGATATTCAGGGAATAAGCCCCAACCTTCAGCATGCATAAGATTATTATGGAAGGTGATGCAAAGCCCTCCCTGAAACATCAAATGAGGTTGAATGAAGCAAAGCAAGAAATGGTAAAAAATCAGGTGATCAAGTGGTTGGATGCCGGGGTTGTGTACCCCATTTCTGATAGTTTTTGGACTTCGCCGGTGCAATGTGTACCAAATAAGGGTGGTACGACCGTGGTTACAAATTGAAAAATGAGTTGATTCCTACCAGAACAGTCATTGGTTGGAGGGTATGCATGGAATACTGCAAGTTGAATAAAGTGACCCGCCAGGATCACTTTCCATTGCCTTTTCTTGATCAGATGCTAGACCGACTTGCTGGGTGTGCCATCTACTGTTTCTTGGATGTTTATTCTAGATACCTACCAAATCTTGATTGCTCCGAAAGATCAGGAGAAGACCACATTCACTTGTCCATATGGTACCTTTGCTTTTTTTAGGATGCCTTTTGGGTTGTGTAATGCACCGGCTACATTTTAGCAGTGTGCGATGGTCATTTGCACCGATATGGTGGAAGATACTACTGGAGGTGTTCATGGACGACTTTAGTGTTGTGGGTGATTCATTTGATGAGTGTTTGAAAAATGTTGATAGAATTTTGTCCAGTATCTTGTTCTTAATTGGGAGAAATGCCACTTCATGGTGGAAGAGGGCATAGTTCTTGGGCATAAAATTTCAACAAATGGTATAGAGGTAGACAAAGCATATCTAATGTGATATAAAGGCTCCCTCCCCCACCTCTGTCAAGGGAGTTAGAATTTTTCTCGGGCATGCGGGGTTCTACCAGAGATTTATCAAAAACTTTTAGAACGTAATGTACCCCTTATGCATGTTATTGGAAAAGGGTGCCAAGATTGTGTTCGATGAGAGATGTATGCAAGATTTTGAACTTCTCAAGCAGAAGCTGACCAACACTCCTATCATTACCGCATCTAATTAGAGCTTTCCCTTTGAGCTCATGTGTGATGCGAGCGATGTTGTGGTCGAGGTGGTTTTGGTTCAAAGAGTGAATAAAATATTTCATCTGATATACCAAGTGAGTAAGACAATGAATGATGCTCAAGTGACTACATGGTGCTTGAGAAAGAACTTTTGGCTATAGTTTTTGCAATGGAAAATTTTCGGCCGTATCTTATGGGCGCCAAGGTCATAATCCATACCAATCATGCCGCACTCCGGTACTTGATGACGAAGATGGATTCCAACGCTAGACTAATACTATGGGTCTTGTTACTTTAAGAGTTTGATTTGGAGATTGTGGACCGGAATGGTAGTGAAAACCAAGTGGCGGACCACTTGTCTCGCTTGGAGGAGGAGGGGAGGCCTCGAGATGGCCTAGAGATCAATGATTCGTTTTCCGATGAACAACTCCTTTCGGTGTCGGTGAATGGTGTGCCATGGTTTGCGGAAGTTTCTAATTTTCTTGTGACTGGTATAATCTCGTGTGAGCTCTCTTCTAGTCAAAGGAAAAAGCCCAAACGAGATAGTTTTGATTTCTATTAGGATGAGCCGTACTTGTTCATGATTTCCGTGGATGGTGTGATCTGAAGGTGTGTCTCGGAGGAAGAGAAATTGAGTATCTTGGAGGCTTGATAGTCCTCTCCCTATGGTGGCCATCATGGTGGGGCGAGGACGGCAAAGCTCTTAGTTGTGGGTTTTAATTGCCAACTTTGTACAAAGATGCAAGTGAACTTGTGAAGAGGTGTGACGAATGTCAAAGAGCGGGTGTAATTTCAAAGAAATATGAGATTCCTCTCAATACCATTCTTAAGGTTGATATTTTTGATGTATGGGGCATTGATTTTATGGGCATGTTTGTTAGCTCGTTTGGGAACACATACATTCTTGTGGTGGTTGACAATGTTTCAAAGTGGGTTAAAGCCGTGGCATTGCACAACAATGAGGCCCGGAGTGTTGTTGCATTTCTTAATAAGAGCATTTTTACGAGGTTTGGCACTTCTCATGCAATCATAAGTGATGGGGGGGGTCTCATTTTAGCAGTAGAGCTTTTGACACTTTGCTTTCAAAGTATGGTGTCAACCACAAGGTTTCTACTCCTTATCATCCCCAAGTGAGTGGCCAAGTTAAAGTCTCAAACAGGTAAATCAAAAGTATATTGTCAAAGATGGTCAATGCAAATAGGACCGATTGGTCAAAGAAGTTGGATGATGCTCAATGGGCTAATAGGACTGCTTACAAGACTCCGATTGGTATGTCTCCACATCGGTTGGTGTTTTGGAAAGCTTGCCCTCTACCAGTTGAACTAGAGCACAAGGCCATGTGGGCTTTGAGGAAGCTAAAGCTTGAGTGGGATGTGGCATCCAATCTTTGTGTGGAGCAGCTTAATGAACTTGATGAATTTCGATTCCATGCCTACTCCAGTTCGTCCTTGTACAAGGACAAGATGAAGTACCTCCATGATAAATATGCTCATGGCAAGGAGTTCAAAGTGGGAGATTTGGTTCTTTTGTTCAAATCTCGGTTATGTCTGTTTTAAAAAAAACTTAAGTCAAAACGGAGTGGACCTTTTGAAGTAGTATTTGTGACTTTGTTTGGTGCACTTATCAAAAATGGTGAGGTTTTCAGAGTGAATGGGCACAGGGTAAAGCATTAGTTGGGCAAGATTGATGACAGCCATGTTGTGGAACTTCTTTATCTATGATTTGATGGTAACTTTCTTCGTGTTGCGATGTTAAATCAGACGCTTCTTGGGAGGAAACCCATGTGTTTTTCTTCTTGTTTTTCTTTGATTTTCATTGTAGTGTAGGATTTATTTTTGGATTGACTGGTTGTGAGATGCTCTAGGATTGTGTTGATCCAGTGCAGGAAAAAGTTGGAAAATGACCACTCTCTGAAGTTGTCAATGCGGATTGCACTCATTTTGTACTGCCGTAAAGTCCTTCATGCGGGGGCAAGAAATCAATGCAAACCGCATTGGCGATTGGACAAAAGTTGGGGTTCTCTAAAGTTTATCTCCGCGGCTGCATTGCATTTTGTGCGGTCCGCGGTGATTGTTTTGTCAGTGCCCTTTGGTTTCGATCACCACATACCGCGGTGCCATTTTGTACGGTCCACGGTAGGTAGGTAAGCTAGGCTCCAGGACCCTTTTCTATAAATAGGACATGAGGCCATCCTTTTGAACTTTTCGATCCTTCTACTCTTAGAGCATAAAAAAATTATTGTCATCTCTCATTTGCACAAAATTAACTGCTCAAGTTCATTACTCAGCATTTCATCTCATCTCTGGTAACATTAACTTCTTTTTAGTTGTTTAGTTTATTTATTTTCTTTGAATTTTTATTATTTTTCTTAGTTCTTCTTCCTTTCCCATCTGTATTTCTTTCAATTTTTGTAGGTAGGTTAGTTAATCTTTGTTTAAAGTAGGAATAGGGTAGTTAAAACACTGAACCAACACTTAGGGACTCATAAATAGGTGAAAAATTGATCAATACATGAACCCTAGGTTGGTATTACTGCTGGTCATTCATTGCAGATTACAGTGGATTTTGTGCGGTCCGCAATGCCCCTATGCGGTTAGCAATGGTATTTTGTGTGGACCGCAATGACAAGTCCTGAAAGTTGAACATTTGAGGACCATGGCCCCATTGGATTTTGTGTGGTATGTAGTGCCTCAATGCAGACCGTATTGCCATTTTTTGCGGTCTGTGGTGCATAGATTCAGAGAGTGGGTAGTCTGAACCCCACCTCTATGCGGACCGCAATGGATTTGTGCGGTCTGCAATGACCTCTTTGCGGCCGCACTATATTTTGTGCGGTCTGCACTCTGAAATTTTCATACTGTCCACAACATTTTGTTTTTCCTACAACTTTGAACTTCATTTTTTTTCTGGATACTAACAAAGTCTGAATGAATGTTTTTTGCAGACAATGGTAAAATTATGAGGAAAAAATGCTAAACAACCTGGAAGAGGAGAGTCCTCCCGGGGTGGGAAGCAAGGCATGATAAATTGAAACCCACAAGCGTGACAAAACATAAAGAACATAAGGAAAGTCGTTAAAGCTGTAAATGGAGCAATTGATGCCCTCCTAGGAGGCATTTTCTGATTCAGTGCCAAAATACTATACTGACTGGCCGAATAGGAACTGCTTTAGAGATACATCCCCCTCAGCCCCCACTGCCCAAGCCTCAATTCATGTATCTTCTGAGTAGTCTAAAGGCTCAACTGAAGGCTGTGGGGATGAGTACTCCACCTCTCCCACAACTTCATTATCCAGAGAGGGTGTAGCAGGAGAATAAGGGAAAAAAGTAGAAGGTGGTGAGCCCCAAGTAGGTGGGGTAGATAGAACTCGAAACCCGGAGGCATGGGAGGACCGGTTCGTCACTGAGATTGCCTACCACAAATTCAGAGAGTGGTGGCCAGAAAAGAGGTTGATATACAGAAAAAATATTACCCAGGATCTTTTTCCTCACAACCCAAATGTGTTGAGGCAATTCATAGATAGAGCTGGACGGGACTACTTTGTAAGGCATGTGGATGATTCCAATGGGCACTTGGCAAAACAATTCTACACCAATGTGGCCCACATCAAAAAGGGTACTACAGTCACCAAGATGCAAAATTTGAAAGTGAATTTTGATGGCAAGACCATCAATGACTATTTAGCCTTCAAGGAGGAGGATGAGTCCCTATACTTGGAGAAGATGAAGTTGGGTGAAGAAGATCGTCTGTTGTTGGCAGAGTACTTGGCAATCCCAAGCCACCCCCGAGTGGTTGACTGCGGGGGTAAAGATATTGAGGAGGATATTGAACTTTGAGGCCAAGGGTGTGAGACATTCGTGTGCATCAGACTAGATCCTACCCCCACGACAACTCACTCCTAATTCACCGAGCAATTCTGGTTGCATCTATCGTAGCAGGGTACCAGATCAATGTCGGGAATGTGATATCCCGGGTCATTACCTGGGTAGTGAATGAGGGTGACAGGTCTTATCCATTCCCCAACTTCCTAACAATGTACTTGGAGGGCCTGAAGGTGGAAAAGTGCATATTTGACGTGAAAGTGAAGGCGAATGCACCTTTCTCGTGGTATAGCCTACAGGGTGATGAAAACCATAAGGGAAAGCATTTCAAAGGAAAATTCACTATTTCAAATGTCCAGTCTGAAAAGCTAATAGTGGTAGTGACTAATCCACAACCTCCTTTCACTGCAGCAGATATGGACCCAGGTCCACCCACTTCCTCAGCTCCAGAGATACCATCCACCGCTGCCTATCCATTGACTGCCCATCGTCTGAGCTTGGCCCTCACCACCATCAACAACTGGATGCAGACAACTACTTCTAAGCTGTCTGTATTATCTACTACTATGGAAGCTCAGTCAGCACCTCCTCCTCCATAGGTCCCATAGTCCATTGAGGACACTCTTAACGATCTTCTAGACAACCAAATGAATATCCTTGAGAACCAGAAATTGCTTATGGATGTTGTTGATTCACATGGAAAGACTCTCAAGGAGCTTTCTAGGGAGGCAAAGAAGATGAGGAAGACTCAGGCTTCCAAAGAGTTTGTGAAGGAGTTGCGGGTCGAGGTGGAGAGTTTGAAGGCGCATCACATGCCTTTGGATTTGATACTCCATGACCCATCCCCAGCTAGAGTAGTCAGAGAGGCCTCCTAATAGGAAGAGGGTGATCCCCTAGTCCGATGATGCAGTCAATCAGTTGGTAGACCCACCAAAGAATGCCTCTAGCTAGCCTCAGGATACAGCCCAGGAGCCAGTCCAGGCCTAAGTCCCAGTAGCAGAGCCACAGTTCACAGGGAGCCAGTCTCAGGTTCCCGAGCATAGAGAGGATCCCATGCAGACGGACAGCCTATAGGGAGTTTCTCTTTCCTCTTTCCTCTATTTTGGTACTTATTTTTCTTAGTTGGCATTGAGAGGGTAGGCCCTATTTTGATTTAGATGACTGTACATATGGCAAATTTTATGATTTATTTCTTTCTTTTTTATCTTTGGTATGCATAAAATTTCAGCATTTCATTACATTTTTCTTACTTTTTACCTTGGGTCTGTATATAAAAGTTACATTCTATTGTATATATTCATATCCCCTATTGTATATTCGATTAAATGCCCTTTTGTACATATTCATTCTACTTTCCATATTTCTCCTTTTCTTAGCTTCTTATTTTATGTTCATAGCTTCTTGTTTTGAGTTTTTGCAATGAGCCTTTGGTTTTCTTAATGCCACTGTTCTTTCCAATGGTGGAATTTGTGTGAACCGGGTGACTTTTCCCGATGATGGTTGATATGACAACCTTCTTAAGGTTTTAGTCTGTTTTTCTTTTCTTTTTTTGCTTTTTAGTAGTTAGTGGTAAATGTGCCTCAAGCAAAGCTTCACTTGGGCCTAGCATATTTGCCTTTGATCCAATGGTCAAAAACAAATCGTTGTACATAGGATGGTGAAAGTTGTGACCTTGAGACTCTTGTGTTGGCCAATAATCATCAAATGGTTTTTCGGGACCATTTTGTGCTCAAATATTATCTAAGGTTGTTGTGGGCCACCGACTCTGTGTCTTTAGCGATCCCATAGCTTTTGTGGTGAGAAATTGCATTGTAAGTCTAAGTCATGAGCCATTGATCCAGAACTTTCCCTTAATATTTGTCTAGGCGAAATACTAAGTGGAATTTGACTTGAGACATGATTATTGGCTATCCTTGATCCAAATGATATCTTGAGCATGTCCATAGTCTACCAATGATAAAATCCCTAGTCAACCCTTTTGAGACTTAACCTTTTTCTGTCAACAACCATGATACAAGCCTTTACCCGTTCTAAAGATACCCTCTCTTGGCACCCGATCTTTCCTTAGCACATGGCAAACTTATAAGTTTGGCGGGAGAGACAAGGATTGCAACAAAATGGTAAAAATGTACAAAATGAAGAAAAGGAAAGGCAATGGAAAAGAAAGAGAAGCAAAAAGACAAAAACAATGTTCAATATAGAAATGAATAAAGGGATTCAAAAAAAGCAAAGAATGACAAGTGTGGAAAGTTGAGAAAGCAGTAAAAGATTTTAAATGAACAAGAAAGAGTGTAAGTGTGTCTCTCCAACCCCTTAGAATGAAGTGAAATGAATTAAAAATTCAAGTGTATGCGTGCCAAAATGAATAAAAAGAAGCACTAAAGGGAAGATAGAACCTACTTAGACCAAACACTTCCTACCCTAAACCAAAAGCCTTCCTTATGTCTCCACAAAAGCCTTATATGATCTTTAGTTGAATGAAACTTACATTAGTGGTGACTCACATAAGGGGAAACATATGGTACTTAGAGCTTGACTTGCGACTTTTCCTTGAGTGAGATGAGTGTATTTCCATTTACCTCGTTCTGAGTGCCACTATCCTAAAGGTGAGGTTTGCTTAGGGAGAGTTGAGGATGTGTGAGTTTGGGTTCCATAGCGACCAAAGAAATAGAAAGAGTTTCTTTGATGTGTTGAGTCAACTCTTGATGCTCTTGTGTTGCACTAAATCCATGGTGCTTAAAAGAGTGAATGTTGTTAATGATTCATTTGAATTGAGGGCAATTGTTAGTCCTAATTGATGCTAGATGAGGTCACTTTAGGTCGGCTGAATTTTCTTGGATTGACTCTTAAAGGGGGGAAGGATGGGTCTTATTTTGTTTGTTTGAGGACAAGCAAAAGCTTAATTTTGGGGGAGTTGATAACTAGGGATTATGCTGCATTTTACACTACTTCTTGCTTAAGTTTTGATTAGAAATATGTACAAAATAGTCTCAAAGGCTCACAAGTTGCACTTGATTATAGGGTTTTATCAACAAGGTCACCGTGTGTCAAAAACTAGCTCAAAAAGGAGAGAAATATGCACAAGTACCAAGACCAAGACCAAGCTCACTCAAACTAGGCCAGTGCAGCCGCTCACCATTGTGGTCCGCAGAGATGAAGATCAGAGAGTATGCTTGTCAATCAACTAGGCAATGCGACCGCAAATGATTACGTGCGGTATACACTGATTTCATTGCGGCTTCACTCCATTTTGTGCGGTCCACATTGCCCAAGATTAGAGAGTTGCCAATTGGATGATTATGCCTAGTGCGGTCTGCGGTCCATTTTGTGTGGACCGTAATAGAAGCCACCGCGGCCACGATGCATTTTGTGTGGTTCGCGATGTCTACCTTCAGAGAGTAGATTAATCATGCCAAGAGCCTTAGTGCGGTCGCACTAGCCCCGTAGGGGTATTTTTGTCAAGAATTTTCAGCCTAGTATAAATAGTTTCTTTTCCCATTTTTCGGTCATCAGATAAATTTTGAGACGGAGCTGCACTCGTGAACACTTCTCGTTTATCATTTTGAGTAATTTTAGCTGAGTTTGATCATTCAATCTTCAAGTTTTAATCTAGTAATTAAATATTATGGGCTTTTCTTCATCTATTTATTTATTTTCTTCTACAATTATGAGTAGCTAGACCCATTAGCTAGGGTCGTGGCTCAACCCTAGTATGGATAATTTATGGGTCTTGTGTTTTGATGCTTGATTGTCTATGGGTGTTTGGTATTTGGGCTAATTTAGGGTTTTAATGTTGAATTAGTGGTTGCATACACTAGTTTATGCGTAGTATACTTTGGCTCTTATTGGGAAAGAGATCTTAAGTCCATGAAATTGGTCCAATAAAGAATTTGGGTGTACTTAAGAGAATGATAGCCCCAATTAAAGGGTTAAACAAATTAATACCGGACTTGAACCTCAATTGCTTGCACAAATTTGCATACCCAATTGGTTTTGAGAAAGTCATTTGGGCAAAATCACTCTAACTAACAGGAGTTATAGAGTGAGTAGAATCATGCAGTGGTTATTTCATACTCCCCAAATATGACAATATAGCCTTAGACTCGAGAATCCGTCAATTAGCCACCTAGGATAAAGTCACTACCCTAGTGCCTTTTATCTATTTGAAAAACTCTTAATAGTTTAATCTTAGCTTTACTTAGTCTAATTTAGCATCCTAGTAGGTCAAAATTAGAAGTAAAAATCAAAACCAACAATGTTTAGAAGTGCAATTAGGACTAAATACGCAACTCCAATTTAGATAGAAACTCAACTCTAATATCTACCTCACTGTGGAAATCGATCCCGACCTTCTCGGGTGAAAGCTACTTCCACCTCTCTTACTACTTTATAGCAGTACAAGGTTGGCCTCGATCACCTGTCGGGGATGCTACCTGACAGAGATATAGACTTATGCAATTATTTGGCACTGGACACTCAACCTATTTCTGTTCTGCCATACCGCATGGCCCCACCATAGTTGAAAGAATTGAAGGAGCAGTTGCAAGATTTGCTAGATAAGGGCTTCATTAGACCTAGTGTGTCGCCCCGAGGTGCGCCTGTGTTGCTTGTGAAGAAGAATAATGAATTGATGATGATGTACATAGATTATCGGCAGTTGAACAAAGTGACCATCAAGAACAAGTATACATTGCCAAGGATTGATGACTTATTTGATCAGCTTTAGGGTTACAAAGTGTTTTCAAAGATTGATTTGATGTTTGGCTACCATCAGTTGAGGATTAGGGAGTTCGATATCCCTAAGACATTTTTTCAGACTCGATATGGGCATTATGAGTTTTCAGTGATATCATTTGGGCTGAAAAATGCCCCAACTACATTTCTGGATTTGATGAATTGGGTGTTCAAGGCCTATTTGGATTCATTTGTGATTGTGTTTATTGATGATATCTTGATCTATTCCCACAGTCGAGAGGAGCATGTGCAACATAGTTTTATCGTACTTCAGACTTTGAGAGACAACAATTATATGCTAAGTTTTGAAACTGCAAGTTTTGGTTGAGCTTAGTCACTTTCTAGGGTCACGTTGTATCAGTAGAGGGAACTTAGGTGGATCCTAAGAAGATTGAGGTAGTTTAGAACTGGCCTAGGCCCACTTCAACTACGAGATCCACAATTTCTTGGATTTGGCGGGATATTATAGTCAATTTGTAGAGGGGTTTTTTATATATAGTAGCTCCATTGACTAGATTGACCCAGAAAAGTGTCTCGTTTAGATGGTCAGATGAGTATGAGGCGAGCTTTCAAAAACTCAAGACTGCTTTGACTACGGCACCAATATTGGTGTTGCTTATAGGTTCAGGATCTTACACGGTATATTGTGATACATCTCATATTGTACTTGGTGCGGTATTGATGCAGGATGGAAAGTTTACTGCATACGTATCACGACAGCCGAAGACTCATGAGAAGAATTATCCTGTTCATGATCTAGAGTTGGCAGCCATCGTTCATGCGCTGAAGATTTTGAGGCACTATCTTTACAGTGTGGCGTGTGATGTATTCACAGATCATCGGAGCTTGTTGTATTTGTTCAAACAAAAGGAGCTCAATCTGAGGCAGAGGAAGTGGTTGGAGCTATTGAAAGACTATGATATCATCATCTTGTATCATCTGGGGAAGGCCAATGTGGTGGCCAATTGTAGATACCCATTTTTTTCCTCATATATTTTAATTTTTGCATTAATACTTTTAAATAGTGTACATGCATTTATAAACATGCACAAGTGTTTTTATAATTTTTCTATAATTTTTAAAAGGCTTTAAATCCATTTATTTCTATATTTTTTAATTACATAAATATTCAAAACTATCTCTCATATTATTTTATGATGATTTAATCATCTAAATTCATCATTTATGTTCATATGAATATTCAAATATTTTAATTGTATTTTTTATAATTACATTTGCATGATTAAGACTATAATTGCATATTTTGCAAATATAGCCCCTATATAGGCATAACTATATTATCTATACAGAAAATGAATTTTTATATTTTTATAATATTTAATAATTATTTAAAATTACCTTCATGCTTGAAAATCATTTTTTATCATTCTTTTTGCTATTTAAAATTATTTTAATTAGTAAAATGGATATTTAAATAACAACCTCTAGTTTACACCCAAAATCAGACCCCCTAATACAATTTATTAAACCCAGTCCCAATTTAAAACGACCCTAACCTACTTAGACCTACCTGATCCAATAATCCCATTTAAATGTGGCCGTTGATCTTTTAGATCAATGAACAACAATTAAACTTACCATATTAATCCCAAACGACCCCCTAAACCCTTTCATTCTTTCATTTTTGCCGCCTTCGTTCCCTAACCTCTCCAATTCTCTATCAACTCACCCTTAACCCTAATCGTCATCACCGGCAGAGACCTGCTTTCCATGTGTTTTTGTGTATTCTCCAACCACCACCGATCTCGTATACTCTCTGGCTGCTTTATTTCATGAGTCTTTGAGAAGATCTCATGGAAATCCAACCCGTTCTAGTTTGAAAGTTTTTACCGGCCTGTCTCATGCCACTTTCGTTTGTGAGTATGGATTTTCTCTTGTTTCTAGTACGAATACATGGGTTTTCGGTCGATTCTCTTTGTCTTTACTATCTTCTAAAAACCGTAGTTTCACTACTGTTCGAATCTTCTCAGATCTTTATAAATCTAAGGTGATTCGGGTATTATTGGGTATTTTTCTTGAAAATCTCTTGGTTTAATTTATTGTTTCAACTTCGTTTACTCTCTCTGAAATTAGGGTTCCTGCCGGACATTTTTCAAAGATTGATGTATTAAGCGTCAATACCACACAAGAGGGGGGGGGGATTTGTGTGGTACCCAATTTTTCACTTAACTGAACTATAAAAGAACCTGGTTCATCTAAGTTTTCCAACTACGACTGTTGCGGAATAATAAGTACAGAAATTAAAGAACACAGAGATTTTTATGTGGAAAACACCTAGCTCAAAAGGTGAAAATATTACGACATGTTACCCAGTAGGATTTTCCCAAACTTCCACCAAAATCACTAAGCCAAAATAGCATTTACAAAACTCTTTGTAAACCTAAGGATTAACTTTAATACCGTTGTAACAACCGGCCTCTAACTGTTGCGACAACTTCAAGTTAACTCTAACTTTAACACTCTAGGTACCTAATACAATTGCTTCTATGAAAGCTGAAAGGTACAATATGAAAACACCTACTAAAATTGACCTAGAAATAAAGAAAGACACATAAAACTCTTTATGGAGCTGGTTCTTCAATCTCGCTTATGTAGCTTCAGGTTAGCACACTTGAATCACACACAAACTACTTGCAGAAAGTCTTGCTTATTTGCTTTCAATTCATGTTTAACTTCTGCGTTTTTGTGGAACACTTGTAATGTGAGAACATCCTAAAATTTATATAGTTAGATGAAGAAATAACTAGAGTTTTGATGCAACATTTTCTTGGTGGAAGAGTTCTAGTTGATTTCAACTTCTAACTCCTTCCCTATCTTGAATTGTGTTCTCTTTGATTAAGGACTCCTTCTCCTTATCAATTATGCCACCTTTTTCGATCAGGTGATATTAAATACACCAAGTTAAGCTTATCTCCTTCACGTGCAACCCACATGTTCAAATCTGCCCTTTTTTGCACCTAAGTGATGGACCTGGTTCATCCCGAGTTCCTTTGTCAATATTCAAAACTAACATATACTTGGGCCAACAAATTCCCCCTTTTTGTTGATGACAAACTCTGTGCTTTTCATAAGCTTAGGCCTTGTTTCAACTCATCTCTACATCAACACAATGTTAGAAACTTTCATTGATGATTGATAAGATTCTACCAAAAAGCATAAGAAGAAATAAAAATACTGAAACATGAGCAAAAGAAACAAAACGTCCCGAACTGGGTCACTGGTTGATCTACACTAGGCTAGGAGGCTTAAGGTTGGGAAGGACTATGTGCTTGGTTTTTTACTTGGAGGAGTTTCAGAACACCTTGAAGAATGCCATCATTCTTCTCTTTTTTCTTCCCAGCTCAGTTATGAGAGCATCTCTCGTAGTCTCCATCTCAACCAACCTCTTCTTCAGCCTTTCCATCTCAGCATCCTTAGCCTCACTATCTTGCACTAAGGCCCTGACCTTGCTATTCACTGGTACCTTTTTGGATGAATTAGGTTCTTTAGGAGTGACATTGACTTCATAATCGCAAGCATGTAGAGTATTAACCAAAAATGATCCATGTTTGTACTAACCTCCCACTTTTTCTTAGGCACATTGAAATGTGTAAACACAATTGTGAGAATGAAGCCATAGGGAATGGTATGAGTTTTGGTGCCATTAATAACTCTATCAAGAAGCTGGATTATAGCTTTCAGACACTTTCTTCAGTAGGCTTGCGAGGGTTTTCTTTACAGGTGAACCAGGTTCATCTCCCCAAACAACCATTGCACCTGCATCTTTGGTTAAACTCACATGAGTAGGTGAAGAATCAACTACTCTTGTCCTCTTTTCCCTTCCAGTACTCCTAGCACACTTGCTCTCCTTTTTTCATTTTTATCACCAACTTCTCCAAATTTTTGTAGTCTCAACGCCTGATATAAATGCTAAAAATCTATTCTCCAAATTTGAGCAACTTTAGAAATTGTCTTAGGAGAAACTTTAGAATCAGAAGATACTTGTTCAATTTCGGAAGAACCATTGTATTCCCGTTGAGTAGCAGACTTAAAATAATCTAGGTAAGTTAATACGGTCAAGAGTCTTGAATGTAACTGGTTCACTTGAAATGGATAAGATCAAAAGAACTTTGGTATTTGGTAGGACTCTTCTCATGATCCAAATATAGTTATTTCAAATTATGCAGAGTGTAGAAAACATACTGTGTTATCTTGATGAACAAGGTTCTTCACTGATAATTCTCTTGTGTAAGTCTGAATTTTCCAAAATAGAGAAAATATCATTAGAAATTAATGAGTCATTTTAACACACGACACAAGAGTATACTATGGAAAGTATGAGACCGAGCAAGATTTAATCTAATTATACACAATTTAAGACTTTCTAACCAATTTTTTTTCAACTTTTTATTTTTATTTTTTCGTTTATCCTTGAATTGGTCCTTTTAGGTAATCTTAATCATCCTTAATTCCAACCTGTTCCTCTCAAAGTGATCTCTACTTAAGGATTTTGTGAAGATTTTTAGCAATTTGCTTGTCAGTAGCACAAAACTCCACAGTGATCAAACCTTTCTCATATTTTTCCCTAAAAAAAATATCGTCTAACATCTATGTGCCTATTTCTTATATGATGAACCAGATTCTAGTCATACTAATAGCACTGGTGTTATCACAGAAAATAGGGATGCAACCAACTTTAATACCAAAAATCCATCAACTGCTGCATGATCCACAACAATTGGACACAATCATGAACAATAACAACATACTCAGCTTTAGCAGTAGATAAGTCCACTAAATTTTAATTTTTAGTAACCCATGACACAAGACATAAACCAAGGAAGTGTGCCATACCTGAGCTGCTTTTCCTATCCACAAGGAAAGCTGCATAATTAGTGTCAGCATATCCCACTAGGTTTAAATTACTACATTTTGGATACCAAAGGAAAATGTCAGTGGTGCCTTTCACGTATCTCAATATTCTCTTTGCATTAGGCAAGTGGGACTCCTTTGGATTTTCCTGAAATTGAGCAAAAGGACCTACATTGCATACAATGTCAGGTCTGCTAGTAGTGAGATATAAAATAGAACCAATCACTACAACTTCTGGTCAACAGATGAATCAGGTTAATCTATATCGAATTTCGTGGATGTTACAATAGGAGTGGCAATTTATTTAGATGTTCCTTCCTGGTTTTGTTACTGAGGAATAGTTTCATGGACAGGTTTCCTCGAGGTTTGAGGATCAGGTCCTCTCTAGTTAGTTCCCTTTGTCATGTTGCCTTGGGTGGAAGGACCAGTTTCGTCACCTGTTCCTTCCTATTATGCATCTTCAGGCTAGACTGTTGTTTCACCATTTGAGTTTCTTATCAGCCCAATGTCTTCATTATCCTATTCCTACCTCTCAGAAAGAGTATTAGTTTCATCAAAAATAACTTGTATACTTTCTTCTACTTACATAGTTCTTTTGTTATAGATCTTATAAGCTTTACTATGTAAAGAATATCCCAAGAATACCCCCTCATCACTTCTGGAATCATACTTACCTAGGGAATATTTTTCATTATTATGAACAAAGTATTTGCATCTAATTAACCTAAGATGGGATATATTTAGCTTTCTCCCTTTAAGTGACTCATAGGGAATCTTTTTAACAAGAGGTTTAGTCACGTAGATATTTATGATGTCGCATGTAAAAATTCAGAAAACTTAACATTTTCAAAGCTAGTTCCATGATCAGACCTGATTTATGCAAGTTGATTAACTAGTTATTTCTGAGTTTTTCTAACAAAAGAAGTAAACATGTCAAATGCTTCATCTTAGATGTTAAAAACAATGTCCAAGTAAACCTAGAGTAATCATCAACAAGCACCATCACATATCTTTCACCACCTCTGTTTAATGTTCTCATTGGACCATAGAGATCCAGATGGACCAGTTCTATCGTTATGGTGGTGCTTACAACTTTCTTGCATTTAAAAGAGGATCTTACCTGCTTCCCTCTTGCACAAGTCTCACAAACTTTGTCTTCCTTGAACTTGATGTTAGGAAGCCTTATCACTAGGTCCTTGGAGACTAATTTGTTGAGTTGACCCACACTTGCATGTCCAACTCTCTTTGTACCAAAGGAGGGGATCATTGTCAAAGACACTTAAGCAAGTGAGTTCATTTTCTGAAAGTCTAGATAAATCTACAATGTATGTATTATTTACTCTTTTTCCCTGTAAAACAATCTTGTCAGTGGTAAGATTAATCACAAAATATTTGGTAGAGGTGAATTCTACCAAGTCACCTTTATCACACAATTGTGATTGTCTTATTAGGCTATATTTTAGGCCGTCTATCAAGTAGTCATTCTCAATAGAGTGAGAATCAGTCTTACCTACCTTTCCAATCCCAATGATCTCACCTTTCTTCCCATTTCCAAAGGAGACATTACCTCCTTTAAGGTCCTCAAGTGAAAGGAACTGGTTCTTGCTTCCTTTCATATGCTTTGAGCAGCCACTATCCATGTACCATATTTGGCTGCTCCTCTTCAGTTGAACCCACAAAAGGAAATCAAGGGTTAGTCTAAGGAACCCAAACTAGTTTGGGTCCCTTTCTATAGGCAAAAGGGTGAATCATATTCTTTTATCCCAACCTGGCAGCCTATTTTTCCCTTGAACAAATTATTTATTCTTTTGACTAGCCTTTTCTTTTGCAATACATTTAGATTTATAGTGACCAGTTTTACCACTGTGTGCACATTATGTTCTCAGGAAGTGTGAGATACTTGCTTGTGGGACCCCACTTAGGTGTAGGGGTCCCGTAGCCAAGTCATCTCTTATTGCTACTATAGTGTTCTTGTAGCCATGAAAATGCATCAGATGACCTATTCCATTTACACGTTCTGTCTAGCCTGTGCTTAACCTTGTTTAGATCCTCCTTAAGGACTCTTATCTGCTTATCTCTTTTGTACAATTAATTCATTTTTTCTACATTTTCTTCTAAAGTGAGTTCTGTGTGATCAGCTTTCCTTTTACCAGTTCCTAATTTCAATTTTAGATTTTCAGTTCTAAGCTCTAGGACAATGGTGTCAAGTTCATGAACATGCTTCTTTAACTCAACATTTTTACTTTCACTTTCACTAGCCCTAAGCTCCATATTTTCGCACTTAGCTTTCAAAATCACACACTCCTTAGACAACTATTTCTTTTCATTGTTTAAATGCTCAGATTCATCAATGAAATCCAGGAGTATCTCAAATAGCCTTTCTTTAGAAAAAAATTTAATATTGTCTTTGAGATAAATTATAGTTACCTCATTTGTTCATCTCCATCTTCATCCTCTGAGTCCTCTAGGAAGCAACCATTGCCTTTGTTGATCCTTTGTTCTTCTTGGGTTGAACCTATTCCTTCTTCCCATTCCTTTATTCAACTCTTTCCTTCGTCCATTCAATTTCCCATTGAGGGCAATTTTTGATGTGGTGATTAGGCTACCACACTTGTAGCATCCCTCATTGGTTTTTTTTTCGGGAACCCTGGGTTTGCTGTAGCTTCCACTTTTTGAAGGTCCATTTACTCTCATTAGGTACTTCTTGAAGTCCTTTATGATCATGGTCATTTCATCCTCCTCTAGATTAGCACCTTCAGTGATTTTGAGTGCCAGGCTCCTTTCCTTTTTGGGTGCATCCATCTTCATGGTTTGCCTTCTAAGTTTATAGGCAGTGAGATTTCCAATTAGCTCATCCAACTTAAGAGTGGAAATGTTCTTTGATTCTTTAATAGTAGTGACTTTTCTTTCTCAAGAGGCTGACAGAACACTTGTCAAAATCTTCTAAGCTTTTTCTTCTTCAAGAATAACCCTTCCAAGAGACTTAAGTTCATTTGTCAGTGTGGTGAACCTTGTATACATCTCCTGGATAGTTTCCCCTTCCTTCATGGTGAAATTATCATATTGAGAATACAACAATGTTCCTCTAGACCTCTTCACTTGAGATTTTCCTTCATGATCCACTTGCAAAGTGTCCCAGATTTCCTTAGTAGTGGTACAACTTTGAATTCTACCATACTCCTCTGGACCCAGTCCACACACAAGCCATCTTGGCCTTGGCATTCTTCTCCAATTTCTTCAAATCTTCAGCTGTTCAGTCAGCTCTTGCCTTTGGCATATCTACTCCATCAACATTCTTCTTTGTAGTTGCCAGAGGACCATCAGTGACTATGTCCCAGAGTTCATAGTCTTCTACTATGATGTGATCTCTCATCATGTTCTTCCACCAAGAATAGTACTGACCATTAAAGAGTGGAGGCCTAGCAGTGGATTTCCCTTCCCAATTTCCAGGTGGTGCACTCATTTTGATCTTTTCCTAAGGTGTTAACGTCTTCAAGGATAACCCGTTCTAATACCAATTTATGTATTAAGCGTCAATACCATACAAGAAGGGGGGGGGTGATTTGTATGGTACCTAGTTTTTCTCTTTACTGAACTGTAGAAGAACCTGGTTCGTCTAAGTGTTCCAACTATGACTGTTGCAGAATAATTAGTACAAAAATTAAAGAACACAAATATTTTTACATGGAAAACACCTGGCTTAAAAGGTGAAAAAACCACGACCTACTACTCAGTAGTATTTTCCCAAACTTCCACTAAAATCATTGAGCCAAAACAATGTTTACAAAACTCTTTGTAAACCTAAGGATTAACTCTAATCCCATTGTAGCAACCAACATCTAACTGCTGCGACAACTTCAAGTTAACTTTAACTTGAACACTCTAGGTACCTAATACAATTGCTTCTATAAAAGCTGAAAGGTACAATATGAAAACACCTAATACAATTAAACTAGAAATAAAGAAAGACACATAAAACTCTTTATGGAGCTGGTTCTTCAATCTGGTTCATGTAGCTTCAGGTTTGCACACTTGAACCACACACGAACTGCTTGCAAAAAGCCTTGCTATTTTGCTTTTAATTCACGTTTAACTTCTGCATTTTCATTCAACACTTGTAATGTGAGAACATCCTGCAATTTATAGAGTTAGTAGATGAAGAAATAACTAGAGTTCTGATGCAACTCTTCCTTGGTGGAAGAGTTCTAGTTGATTTCAACTTCTAGCTCCTTCCCTGTCTTGAATTGTGTTCTCTTTGATTAAGGACTCCTGATACTTATCAATTATGCAACCTTTTCGATAAGGAGATATTAAATATACCAAGTTAAGCTTATCTCCTTCACGTGCAACCCAAATTCTCGAATATGCCCGTTTTTTGCACCTGAGTGATGCACCTGGTTCATCCTGTTCCCTTGCCAGTCTTCAGATCTAACCTTTACTTGGGCCAAAAAAGATTTTTCTAAACCTTTCAGTGTTAAACTAATGGTTTTTACATGTTTGATTAATTTTCGTGTATATGTTTAAACCCTAGATGTTTCTGTTAGTGACACTGGTTTCTTTATTTTTTTCGTTATGGTATTTATTTCTTGAACCTGATGTATTGACTAACTCTATTATTTAGTCTTGAACAATTTTTTTGTTAAAACCAATATTCTTTGGGATTTCTTTTTTACTTTATTGATTTCTATTAAGGATTTGAACCAATTCGTCCCATTAAAATTAGTACTTCTATGTGATTTACCTATTTTTCTTATTTGTAACTTTAATTATTATTGCTTACCTTAGTTAGACTATTAGTCTGGTTTAGGGATATAATTGACTCCTATATGGTATATGATTCGTTTGTTTGCCTTATTTGAATCCCAATATGAATCATTAAAGGATTCCTCCAATTTAAGGGGGTTATTTTTGGATTTTTCTATGGAAATTGATCAAGTTAAGTCCCTAATTAATTGATTGATTTATTCTGATTAACCTGTTTTATGAAATCTAATTTATTCTTTACCTTATTTTTCCTACCTTACTAAGTGCTAGATAACCTCTCATTTTTATTTCATTAAACATGGACAACAGTTTACAAAAACACACTAGCACACAAACTTTGCTCTCATCTCTACATATGTTCATTATTTGACTTGTCGGCTTAAAGCCAAGACTAGACTGTTGAATCCTGCCTACTTTACCTTCTGCTTCTGATTCTTTTACTGGTATTCTCCCATTTTACTATCATGCAAACCTCTATATGATTTGATTTGTGTACTTCGTATTTTCAACATGTCCATTTTATGTTACTAAATCAGTAGGATCTTTTATATCAGCATGTTTATCTTTAACTAGACCTATGTGATTCATGCTCATCATTCCTCGTCAGCATGCGTACTGCTATTCAATTAGACTATACGCTTCCTGCTATATAACGTAACCTATATGCTTCCTTATTATTAGCAGCCTATGTGTCTACTGCAATAACATGTTTACTTGTTTCAACCTATATGTTGACTGCAATAACATGTTTACTTCTGTCTGATTGAACCTATTTGTGTCTTGCTCTCAATCTGTTCATGCTTTAGCTAGACCTATGTGTTTCCATATGAACCAGACTCATGTGTAATTCTTCTTCACTTGCATGTTGTTTCTATCTTATGTTCACCTCTGACCAACATTGCTCCTAAGCCCTGCTACCCCTCTGCATGTGGCTGTATGCTTATCTAGTAATAGTTAATAAACCAAGTTGAATGTGAGTCTTTGATTTGATGTTTATGACTATGTTCTGTGTGCTTTTGGTTTGCTGAACTTTGTTCATAATGTTTCCTAAACTATTTCTTTGACTCTTGATATGTCCTCACCTCTAAACTGTTTCACACTTCTAACATGTTTTCACTTCTAAAACTATTTTCACTCCTAAATGTTTTCCCTGCTAAACTACGCTTACCTCTAAAATATTTTGCTTTGAGATTGTTTCTTAAAACTGTTTTCAACTCTTTCAAGCACTATATCCCACTCTTATTATTAGAATACTTAGGATCCTGCCCCTCCAGTGTATGTACTGCATAGGAATCCATGAGATTCGTCCGACCTCTAGCAAACAAGGGATGTCCTCTCTACACTGCATAAATAACTATTCCTCTTCAAAAGGATCTTGGTGTGAGCATTGCCCAAGGTCCTTGAGGCCCTTTGAGAACTTTGACACACCAGGATACCTTTGGGTGCACTATGAGATTATGGCATTTGGATTGTTTGAAGGCTTGGGATTTCCAGGTTCATGTTGAGCCTATTCAGTCTCCCTATAGCATAGCTTGGTTTATTTTGTAATTCATTTGTTTTATGGTCTATAATAATCCTTGTAAACAGATATTGGAAAAATTAGTAAATGGGAGGGATTCTTATATAATTTTTGGGAAAATTGGGGTAGAAATCATGTCTTTAGGTTTATTATTATTATTTGCTTGCATTAGAGACCATGTTCTTAGGGTTATTTATTTTCATTAGATACCATGACTATATGTTGATACCCAATTTTTTCTATATTATATTTTCAAAATGCATATATTGGCAAAACTATGCATTAGCATCAAATGATATTTTTGCATAATTTCTACATTTTATCCCAGTATTTTATTTATGTAAACAATTAAAAAAATTGCATTACAAATGACTTCATAACATTTTCTGATTTAATTTTACTATTTATAGTCATATTAAGTTTAAATTATTTCACAAATGGACAGATTTACACTTTTTGCTTATAATTGCAACAACCTTTGCAATTATAGACCAAACATACATTACTGCATTATTTCACTAGAAATGGCCATGTATTTTTAAAATATCAATAATTATTTCTATGCATGAAAATTATTTTTATAATTTGTTATTTATTTAATAAATTAATTTTTACTCAACTATCAAGGTATTTAATAAATAGCCCCTTTTGTTTTTAGACGTAACACAAAAAACCAGCCCAAAGCCCCTTTTAAAATTAGCACAATCCCTTTAAGCCCAAATACACATGTGCCCGATCCAATACCCCCCATTCAATCCTGACCGTTGATCATGCAGATCAACGGTTCATATTCCCCTTTCCTTAATTAAACCTAGTCCTACACCCCCCCGCCCAAACCCTCTCATTCACTCCTCTCACCCGCCGTCATCACTCCCCTCTTCTCTCAACTCTCTCGACCCAACCTTAGATCTAAACGCCATCATCGGCATATATCTCAATCCTATGATGTTTTATGTCTTTTCCGGCGGGTCCTGGCCTTCTATGCACCATCTCTCATTGTCTTCTTAGATCCTTGAGACGATCTCAAGGAACCCTATCAGTTATGGTTTGAAACCTTGCTCGTTTGCCTGTCTCAGGCTATTTTCTCTTCTGTGAGTAAGAATTTCCTTTTGTTTTGTTACTAATCTATGGTCTCTTGACATATTCTCGCATCTCTATTACTTTTTTGAAAACCCTAGTCTATTACCTTCAATCCTTCTCAGATCTGTATAGATCTGAGATGAATTAAGCACTATTACCTATTCTTCTTTGAGAATTTTTTATTTTAACTGATTATTCCGGCTTTTCCCCAAAACCAGGGTTCATCCCAAGTTACTTTTCAAAGGTTTTTCTGCCTCCTAAGTGTTTGATTAATTATTTTTCATCTTCGTGACTGATTTGTGCAAAAAATACTTAAACCTTAGTTGATACTGTGTGATACTCTAATTTTCTAACCTTTAATTTGATATTGAGTCTTTTTGTGTTACCAATCGTATCAGTTTACTCTGTATTTTTGACTTACACACCGTTTTTCTTTGTCAAATCTATTATTCTGTGGTTTTTGCCCTAATTAATCTCTATTAGGGTTCAGATCTATTTCTCCAGCTAATTTCTATATTTTTGTGAGGTTTTACTTAGCCTAATTTCTGTTTATTGTAGTTGAGTATTTCTTTCTGGAAATTAATGTCATTTTGAAATTTTTGGCTGATTGATTTACTCTGTTAGAGATCCATATGCTTTATCTTGTGTGTTTCCTTGTTTATGACCTTAATTGGTCACCCCTGCCTTATTTGATTGCCCGTATAGTTGTAGATTCTTACTGATTCCTTTACATGGTATGATTGGGATTGTTTCCTTAATTAGACCCATGTTATAACCGTTTGATCAATTACCCCTAATTAAGGGGTCTATTCTAAACTCCTTTATGTGATTGGATCTATGATCCTATGATTTCCTGAATTGACTGAATGTTTATTCTTTTACTTTATTTAGTTCTATTCCTAACCTGCTATATATACACTCTTGTTTTACTCCTCAACACACGAACACTTAGTTCAGAGTATACATACACACACATATACACTCAAACTCTCTCTTCTTTCTCTGCTACTTGTTCTAACTATTGGTATAGCTGGTTGAAAGCCAATGCTAGACAGTGGTATTATACTTTCTATACATTATACACTTTACCTCTTTAAACTGGCATGTCGCTATTTCAATTTGAAACTCAAACTATGTGTGTTCCATGTCTATTAATCTATTCCTGCACTAGTTTCATTGGCTACGTATTCAATTTTTCTTCTTGTTTACTGCTTTATTCAGCATGTCTAAATTATGTCTTCTCTTGTGCAAATGTGTAATCAGCATGTCTAGGTCTCACTTGCTTGTTAGATACTTGGCTAGCATGTTTCTAAGTCTATGTTTACTTCTTTTAATTGGTGTGATTATGTTAGTAGCTTAGTATCCTAATGTACTCGATTGACCCTAATTGTATGGCTAATCCTGTCCAAAGCACCTCTGTCTTCAACATGACTATTCCTACATCCTGCCTCTATGTCTTAATTGCCTATTATCATGACTAACCTATTAGGTCTTCGAATTTGTAGACTCCTGATTATTTGTGCATTTGTCATCCATATGCTTCCCCCTTATACCCTGATCATGTGTCCCTGATGTGAGCTCTATATGTTCTCAGCCCTTTGACCCTTGTATGTAAAGCTGCCTATTAAATAGTTGTGATTCTGGGCATTCCAAGTCTGTGTGATTTTATGTTGATCATTTGTTCTTCTCAGAATTGATTTCAAAATCTATTTTCCACTCTTAGTAGTTTCTCAAAACTGTTTCTATTCCTGAAAATCTTTTCACTCTGAAAGTTATCTCTACATTGTTTTTGCTAAGTGTTTTCTAAACTATGTCAAGCACTCTCACTTTATTCTTAGATATTAAGTTCTACCTCTCTAGTGTGTGTACTGCCTAGGAATCCATGAGATTCCTCTAAACTCTGGCACACTGGGGCTGGCCCTTCCGCACTGCGCATAACTAGATCTCTATTTTAAGAAAGGGTCTTGGTGTGAGCACTGCCCGGGATCCCTGAGGTTCTTAGGGAACTTTGACACACCAGGACACACGATTGGGAATGGGATTCTTGGCATTTGAGACTGTTTTGAAGACCTGGCATCCCCAGGTTTACTTTGATCCTAATTCAGGCTCCCTATTGATAGTTTATATTTATTTATGTAATTCATTCACTATTGGTCTGTAATAATGATCTTTGTAAATAGATGTTTAAGAAATTAGTAAAAGGTAAAGGGATTCTTATATGATTTTTGTGAGGGAAATCGATTAGAAGTCATGCCCTTAGGATCACTATGCTTACTTGTATTAGAACTCATGACTTCGGTTTATTATGTTTACTTGCTTTAGAAACCATGCTTTTACGATTGCTTGGCATACTAGAAAACATGTTATGGGCTCATCACCTCATTTGTTACGAAATTCTGCTTCAACATGATTATGATCACCTAGAAGTTATGTTATTAGATCACTACTATAATCATGCTTAACAAAACGTCTATTTATCACGTGCATAAGAGATCCTGCCCTAGGACTATTATTGCATTCACTTTAAAACCATGTCTACATTGCATAACTCAGTAACTATCCTATTTAAGAAAGCAATCTCAACACCTAGATATCATGTTCTAGTATTTGATGTATGTAAACTAGCTTTGTAATGTCCATCACCTAGACCAGCATGCATATAGGACTTAATAAGTTCCAAAACTATTTGTTTTAAATTGATCCGATTTGCATTTAGATAGTACGTTTATAGAGTATCTCCGCCTCGGCAAGCTTGTAGGTAATTAAAATCTTATAAAAACTGGAAACTATGCTGTGCTTATTTGTGAATTGCCCAGATTCAACAAATCCTAAAATCAGTAGGCAAACTGATTAGGTCTTTAACTCTTTTGCCTTAACTCAGCATCGCATATTCTCTGCTTGTCATGTTCACCTAGATATATTGTCATTAGGATTCCTTTCAAATGCATAAAACACTGTTGTCTGAGACGTGCAGTTGCTTGTTCTGTTTGTGGATATAAAATGTGAGCCCCCTTAATTGTTCTTTACTTGATAGTCCTAATTGTTTTGGTTGTCGCCTAGATTTTTCTTCTTTATGTACCTTAGGATAGGCTAGAACTTCCTAAATTAGAGGTCCGAAATACCTCTAGGGCCACAAGAAAGGAACGTGTAATGCACGCATATGATACATCTCAAGGTTGCTAGAATGCTTTAGCTATGAACAAGGGGAGGTTAATTGGGTAGTAAATGATATGTGACCTGTACACTAATACACGTGTAGCCCCTCTATTTGAGAAAAGCTAACCGGGTATTGTACAGAGGTGATCCTATAGGCTAACAAACCTAAGACCTCCCTTACCTTATTTACATATGCGTGCTTAGAGTTGTACAGAGGTGATCCTATAGGCTAACAAACCTAAGACCTCCCTTACCTTATTTACATATGCGTGCTTAGAGTGCCCATCTGTTAAACTTCCTTTATTTGCATATGTGAGCTTATTTTTCTATTTGTTAAACTTCCTTTATTTGAATATGCGTGCTATATTGCCTATATGTTAAATGACTAATTTACAAAATTGAGTTCGATCGGGACCCATCATTGTGGACCACGAGGGGTGCCTAACACATTCCCATCAAGGTTATTTAGAGCCTTTGCCCAATATCTGGTAATGCAAACTAGTTATATGAGTTCATTACTCTAGGTTCCCTAACGCACCTTAATCCTTTAGGTGGAGA
This sequence comes from Nicotiana benthamiana, assembly GCA_034376525.1. Lineage (NCBI taxonomy): Eukaryota > Viridiplantae > Streptophyta > Magnoliopsida > Solanales > Solanaceae > Nicotiana > Nicotiana benthamiana. The sequence continues at coordinate 16,752,530 of CM067341.1, read as the reverse complement.
CTCTTCAAATACCCAATTCCCAAAAGGAAACGAGATGTTTCTAATGAATGTCGAAACCCGGACTCCGCGAGGAAAAAAGGGGCGCAATAGCATGGCAACTACGCTGGGGATATTTTAGACTCTTACCATAATGAACTTGTTTTTGTGAATTATTCATAAGCATGCTTTATCCTGTGCATCTTCTTATTTCCAAGCATTTATGATTTCCTTTATTTCCTGAAACTGACTTGTCTCTTTGTTTCCTTTTTTGTAACTGTCTTTCAATTATTTAAATACCAAATTTATCATTTTTAATGTACAAATACTTGAAAACATGCTATTTATTTTTGCACAAATCATGCTCAACATCATATTTCACTCGTGCGTAATCAATACTATAGAAACACTTGATGAGTGTTTATGCTCTTCCTATATATCACCCCTTTTAAATTGGGAATGACCTATTTGCGATAAAACTAGTCGATCAGCTGTGCGTTCGATGGTTCTGTGGCTTTTCCCTTGAAGTTGTCAGCTTGAGGGTCTAGTCTAGACCTTTATAGCGACCTTACTCTGATTAATTCTACATTAACCATGGTCAAACCTAGCCGGGTTAATATGTTGTCCACATGGTAACACCTTCCCCTCAAGGTTATTTCGAGCCCTTACCCAATCTCTAGTAATGCAAATTAGTTATATGAGTTAATTGCTCTAGGTGACCTAACACACCTTAATCAGTTAGGTGGCAAATTTTCAAATACCTAATTCCTAAAAAGATATGAGTTATTCCCAATGAATGTTGAAACCCGGACTCAGTAAGGTAAAAAGGGCGCGACACTATAGGTATTGCAATAGTTGTGCATTTATAAACCATGCTTATAAGTTATCGCAATGTTTTTTCATTTATTTCCATGCCCATAAGGATTGAAAAATCAATCCTGCATTTTAGATACCATGCTTATAGGGTTTATAAAATCAATCGTGCATTTTGACACTATGCCTGTAAATCAATCTCTGTATGCCGACAAAGTTTAGGCTAGTTTTGCATGTCAATAAGGATTGGATACTAATTGCTGCATTTAGGTGCCATGCCTATAGGATCCTAAATCAATTTCTGCATTTGCTACAATTCTGCAAGTCTAAAAACAATCCTTGTGCCTAGACAGCATGCCTATAGGACCTAAACCGCCTGCTTAAAATAGTTTATTGGTTTATTGTACTTCTGATGAATGATTAGATACCATGCTTATAGAACATCACCGTTACACGCCTAGGAAAGCCTGTAGGGCGACTAAAATCATGCAAGCTGTAAAACTACATTTTTGTTATTTATGAACTGCCAGATTCAATAGGTCTTAGAATCAGTAGGCAAACTGATTAGGCATTTATCACCTCGCATTAACACAATGTTGCATATTCTGCTTGTAATGGTCACCTAGATATTTTACTCTAGGATCCTTTGAGATATCTGAAATCCTGTTGTTTGAGACTTGCTTTTATCTGCTTATGTGAGGAGGTAAAATTGAGCCTTTAATTGTCTTTATGTGAATGTTCTAATTGTTCTTGCTTGTCACCAAAATTTTTCTCCTTTAAGTACCTTAGGAAAGTCAAGAATTTACCAAATTAGAGGTCTTAAATACCTCCAGGTCCATAAAGAAGGGACATGTAATGCACGCATAGAGTTTGTTCAATTAAAAACGCTTATATAACCACTAAGGGGAGGGTAATTGGGTAGTAAAAGGATATGATGACCTGTGTGCTAATGCCACGTGTAACCCCTCTAGTTGAGGAAGGTTTACTGGGTATTGGACAAATGTGATCCTGTAGGATAAAACACCTAGGACTCCTTTTTAACCTTGTTTTAAATGTAATACCAAGTTGTCAAATTTGCTTTATCTTTTTATAAGACTAATTCACATGATTTGAGTTCGATTGGAACCCACCATTGTGAACCGCGATGGGTGCCTACCACCTTCCCCTCAAGGTTATTTTGAGCCCTTACCCAATTCTTTGGTAATGCAAATCGGTTTAATTAGTTATTTGCTCTAGGTGCCCTAACGCACCTTAAATCCATTAGGTGGCGACAGTTCAAATTTAAATACCCAATTCCCGAAAGAAAATGAGTTATTCCCAATGAATGTCAAAACCCATACATCGCGAGAAAAAAGGGGGAACGACACCAATGCCTTGAGTGGAGAGTTAGTGAGTATAGTCAACCTTGGGTACATTCCAATCACTGAGAGATCGTTTGCATTAAATATTTAGGCTTTGGCCTATCAGTTTATGAGGTTGGATGTCTCTGAGCCTAATTGTGTTCTACCTTGTACAATCAATCGATCTTCCTTGTTGGAGCGCATCAGAGAGAGGTAGTATGATGACCTTCATTTTCTTATCCTTAGGGACACAATGTGGCACGGTGATGCCACGCAAATTACCACAGGAGATGTTGGAGTTTTGAGGATGGTGGGTCATGTTTGTGTGCCTAATGTAGAAGGACTTTGTGGGTTGATTCTTGGGGAGGCTCACAGTTCCCGATATTCTATTCATTTGGGTGCCGCTAAGATGTATCAAGACTTGCAGCAGCATTATTGGTGGAGGAGGATAATGAAGGACATAATTATGTATGTAGCTCGATGTCCAAATTAATAGCAAGTAAAGTATGGACATTATAGACCTACTGGTTTGCTTTACTAGTTTGAGATTCTCGAATGGAAGTGGGAGTGTATCATTATGGATTTCGTTGTTGGACTCCCGCATACTTAGAGGAAGTTCAATGCAGATTGGGTTATTGTGGATATGGCTAACCAAGTCAGCATATTTCATTCCTGTGGTAGTTACCTATTCTTCAGAGCGGTTAGCTGAGATTTACATTCACAAGATCATTCGTCTTCACGGTGTGCCCGTATCCATCATTTCTGATGGAGGTACATAGTTCACCTCGCACTTCTAGAGGGCAGTACAACGTGATTTGAGCATACAGGTTGAGTTGAGCACAACAGTTCATCCTCACACAGACGGACAACCCGAGCGCACTATTCAGGTATGACACTAACAGAATAGGGAGTGATAGCCAGTAAGCACATCCCGGGAGGTGAGAAGTGAAAGGTTTTGTAGCAGTTTATACAGTTTAGATAATATCAAAGCGGTAAAAACATTTAGCACTTAGCACAAAACATGTAAGCAAATAAGAAGAAGACAAATATAACAGTTATTCTAAGCTCGAATTCTTGAACCCTGAACCAGAGATTCTGGGTTCTATCCCCAGCAGAGTCGCCAGAGCTGTCATACCCCTTTTTACACGGTTACCCCGAAGAATGACACGTATAAGGGAGTTTTTCCAATTAAAGTGACATTATTCAAAATGGATTATTTATTTATTAAGAGTCACGACTTGGGACAGGTTTGGCTTTGGTGTCCCAAAACACCAGTTTATTTAGAATCCTAAATCGAGGAACTTTTCGACTACCAAATGGAGTCTGCGAACCAGAAATTCTCAGTAAGGAATTCTGTTGACCCGAGGGAAGGTGTTAGGCACCCTCGGATCCCGTGGTTCTAGCATGGTCACTTAAACTATTATAAATGGCCAAAAATTCTGATTTTACACATGTTCATCTTAAAATGCAATTTTAATTACTTATATCGCTTTTAATGTTTTTTTCAAGGAAATTTGCGACGTCGCTAAAATATATAATCACGTCACATTAATGCGCTCGTAATTTTTGATATCTTTCAACTTTACCGGGATTTGGATTTGAGTCACATAAATGCGCACGTAATTAAGAAGATGAAATTATTAAAGACGCGCCTAAAAGGTGTAACACGTGATTATCTTTATGGAAAGCCATGAAATTTGCTAAACGGTATCTCCGGATCTCTAAGCATTTTAATATAATCAAAAAGGGCCACGAAATGTATGATTTTGGTGTAACGTGGGGCACCTCTTTTCATTATGTTTACAGGCCAACCTAAAAGAGCTCTACTTTCTATTTAGGCATTGTGGAATTGCTACTATTAAAATGAGCAAAGTAGTTGTGCCTTTGGTATACAAATTCCTAGGCCCAGATCTAATTCATGCACATGGCTGCCCAGTTTTGGCTTGTATGAGCCCACAGTCGATTATTGACGTCCTTATGAACTTCCAACACTTATGTGTCTTAAACGAGCAATAAAGAAAATTTGATTTAACACTAATGTGAACAAGCAATTCATTTTCTTTTTTGAGTCCAATTTTAAATTAGTGACTCCTTCTGAGTTCAACCTCTACATGGATGTGATAACTACACTTGAATTAGAACATACTAAATTTGATGTTTCTGCTAAAGTCCCATGATAGCTTGAATATTCAATTATCAGCCGCAGATACATATTTATGATTTCGAAATCTGTCTCAGGCTCCTAACAGTTTATATACAAAAAAAATCAAGCGGACACATGATGATTATGCTATGCAACACTAAAGCTAACACTAGATGAGCCATCATCAAAATATCAAACAGTAAAGTCCATACTACCAATAAATTCACAGTTATACTAGTACAAAGCAAAGAAATATGGTTTCAATTATCCTAAAATAGAACTTTAAGCTAAATGAAACAAATGAGATCTTCAGGTAATAAGCAGTAATCCATTATCCATTCCTTGAATGTTCATTTCCAATTATCATACACCTCTTGAGATTAAGTAATTCTTGGAATCAAGGCAAGATGAAAGAAGGTGACAAGGAAGTTCAACAGTAACTCAATACAGAAGTCTACAGCTCAAGTTTATTGTGAACCCATAAATAGCATCAGACAGTCCAGGAAATCTCAAACACACATATTTCAGGTTGTTTTCATCTCATTTACACTGATAACAGATATAGAGATTAATCCATAGGAAAGCTCTAAGCAAACAACACCTTTTTGGTTTTTTGAAGATTTAATACCTAACAAAAAATTCTAACTTTAAATTCAGATTTGGCTCTTGGAATTAAAAATTTAAGAGGCTGGGGTTTTCTTAGGAAATTTTAGGATTTTCGGACTTCAAACCTTGGGAATTTTTGGGATTTCAGATTTTTCAATGAAGGCACTCACTTGGCTATTAATAACCCCAACTTAGGGAAACCCCTTTCTTTTGTGTTTATTCAATTGTTCCTTTCTTATTTCTTAGAATTGTTCACTTAGTCCCTACTTTTTTGGCTTGTGCCTCAAGTCTTATCAGAATATTACAAGAATTTAGTTTATGAACCTCTAACTAGAAGTTTCCAGGGATTTACTGCAAGATTCCACTATCTAATTACCACCATTACCCTTGTCATTTTCCCTCAATTACTTAACCTACACAATTACACCCTAGTTCTTATCATGTTGGTCAGAATTTGACTATAGTTAATTTACTTAAGGCGATAAGAATGATGAAACCCTGACCAAACCCGATATGATTATCACCCTAATTAAACTGAGCCAAAATGTTAGAATGAACTAAACACCAGATGTAAAGGAGACTGAAGCCACACCAATTATTTTACCCAAGATCAAAAGCAAACAAAACTAACACAAAAAATTGAAGACCTCAACACTGACTAAATGCTGAACAAGAGTCATATAATCGAAACATAATCACAAACCCTAAATTTATCCTAAGACATGAAGGATGGAACAATCATATCCTAATAACCCAACTCAATCCTCAGCTATTCAATTTAAAATACTCTAACATATTGTTCACTCATCAACACAGAACGAATCAAACTAAAAAAATCTAGAAGCCCAGTCAATAAGGAATCATTTAAAGTAGATCATCATTGACTTTAAACAGAGGAAAAGAAATCTGAGTGAACCAAAATTTCAAATAAAGCTAACAGAATATCATTATCAAATATGCAAGAACAAACAGCGTAGAACAACATGCAACAACAAGATGAAAAGAAAAATAAGAGAATGAAAAGGGAAACTTAGCTTAGTGACTAACGTAGTCCAAAACCCACGACCCATAAACTTTTACGGTTTTTGGCCATTCTTTAATTTCAAATTTGGGAAGGTCTTTTGACATTTAAGAGATACTGATCAGGAGTTTAAGAGGAAGAGAGTGAGAACAATACAGGGTGTAAGATTGGTTGGGTTTGAAAAGGTAGGGCTTTGGACCGGTTTTTTTATTTAATTTTTGAGTAGAACCAGTAATGTTTGAGGGTTACTGCTTATATTCATGGAGAGGGAAGTGAGGGGGTTGTATGTTGTTGATTTCAGGGAATTCTGGGGAGGTTGAGGATTTGGTCAGAGTTTTGAATGGATATTCGAGGTGATTGGATAAAGTTTGAAAGAAGTTAAGGCTGGATCTATTATGGGGATGGGATGAGGAACCTGGGGTGTTATTTTGGAGGGCTTTGGCGGTGGCGCAGCCGTAGGCGGCATTTGTTCTTTTGAATATTCGAGGAGTTGGAATGACATTATGGGAGTGATTTTCAGGGTATTGGAAAGAAGAGGAAGATGTGATTCAGTGGTGTGTTTTTGGGTGAGTTTAGAGCTGAGCCGGCGGCGGCGACGATTTCCGGCGGAAGGTTGTAGGGACGATGGGTACGAGGAGGGAGATGTTTGGTCTCTAGGGTTTGTATTGGCTTCGGACAATTTTATTTAACACTCAAAATTGAACCAGGGCCGTTGGTTGATGACTTATGAATGGTTGTGATCACATGCCCCAAAACGGCGTCGTTTTGGGGCGTCTCTAATGAGAGATCGTGTCAGGGATGGGTTTGGGCCAGTTTTGGACGGGTAAGAAAGGTTTTTGGCTTTGTCCATCATCAGTTTTGGCCCAATACCAGGCCAGCCTGATTTATCTCTTTTTTCTTTAATTGTTTTTCAATTATCTATTATTTAATTATTGTTTCAATTTTAAAACTCAACTAAAATTAAATTTGAAAAGTTATTCAAAGTATTAAATTACAATTAAACTACTCTTACTTAAAAGAAAAAAATTAAAAACAAATCAAAGTTTCTTTGTGATTTTTTTTAATATTTTGTAAAAAACCTAATTACTAATTAATTCTAATAAAAATCATGTAAAAATCACATCCTGAATGCTCATGCAATTTTTGTATTTTTTATGACTTATCATGCATGCGCGAATAAATCTTAAAAATCGAATAATAAAAGGAAAAATCCTAACTCTGGGAATTCTGTAAGAGTAATTTTAACGAGGCAAAAATCACGTGCTCTTAGCTGCCCCTTTTTGCCCGGAAACACGAAGGGTTTTCGGTCAAAGATAAATGAGCGACATGAGGGATTTTTGCATGCTCAAAACTCCGGGAAGCATTTTGAAAACTTTCTAACCGACCCTTGCTTCAAAGACTGCCTACATATCCTTGGTTATAAAGGAATCAGTTTAGTGTAGTTCTAGAGTTTTTGGTAGCTGGGACTACAATGAGCTGTGATATCACTGCTGATGCTACTACTGCTTGCTGACCCCTTATTACATCCAAAAAGGGATCAAGACTAAGCTAGCTATGCGTATGAGTTACAAGATTCCTATTTATAATTCTCTTGCAATCTTGATCTTGAGTATTGGCTGGATTTGCCACGGACTTCAATCTGAATCTTGATGCTCGTAAGCTGTAGGTTTCAGTTCTTTTCAACATCGAAATCAGCTGGGACATGCACGACTTGTGATTTTGAATCAAACCTAGACAGCCCACATCTTCTTTTCAACCATCCTGGATTTGTTTCCTTTTGTTCTCTTCTTCTTTTTCTTTGTCTTGCATTGAGATTCACTCTTCCGGTCATCTAAAATCCTGTGCCCAGGTTATGCTGGCGAATGGCCGGGTTATGCCGGAAAAGAGACATGTTCCTGCTGGGGTGAGAGGAGAATCTGCGGGTTATGCCAGGATTATAAAAGAAAATTTCTAGGTTATGCTAGGGAAATCCACGGGTTATGCCGGGGTTAAAAAGAAAACTCCTAGGTTATGATAGGGAGATCTGCGGGTTATGCTGGGATTGAAAAGAAAAACTCCTAGGTTATTCTAGGAAAGTCCACGGGTTATGCCGGGATTAGAAGGGAAAGATTCCTGGTTTATGACAGGGGAATCCGCAAGTCATGCCGGGATTAGAAGAAAAACAATTCTTGGGTTATGCCAGGGGAATCCGCGGGTTATGCCGGGATTTGAAAAAGAGAAGACTCCTGGGTTATGCTAGGGGATTGGAAGAAAACACCTAGGTTATGCTAGGGAGATCCGCGGGTTATGCCGGGATTAGGAAAGAAAAGACTCCTAGGTTATTCTAAGAAAATCCACGGGTTATGCTGGGATTGGAAGAAAACTCCTAGGTTATGCTAGGTAGATCCTCGGGTTATGCCGGGATTTGAAAGAAATATTCTTGGGTTATGCAAGGGGAATCCGTGGGTTATGCCGGGATTTGAAAGAAAACTCCTAGGTTATGCTAGGGAGATCCGCGGGTTATGCCGGGATTGAAAGAAAAGACTCCTAGGTTATACTAGGGAAATCCATGGGTTATGCCGGGATTAGAAGGTAAAGATTCCTAGGTTATGTCAGGGGAATCCGCGGGTTATGCCAGGATTAGAAGGGAAAGATTCTTGGGTTATGCCATCCGTGAGCTTTTGTAGGGACAATTAGCCCGCTCGGGCTTAACCTTTCCAATCTTCGTTTGCCTTTGTCGGCTCTTGACTTTAAATTTCTTTTCTTTCTACTTTCTTGATTTTTGAAGCGTCAGCCGTCATGGTCAGTCGGGATTGGCTAAATGCGTGCGCTGATACTGAATATTTCTTTTGGTTCTTTCCAGGAGAAAACCCGTGAGACCGTTCTTGCCACCTTCTCTTGCGGAATAATCAGGAAATCAAAGTTAGCCGAAAGGGAGTGGGGGAAACAACAAGATCAAATATGTGTATTTAGAGAGAAATGTCCCTTTTGGAGAAAAAGGAAGGACTTATCTGGGAGTGCGTGTCGACTTTAAATGGAAATGACATACTTCTTGAACTAGATGCCCGGCCCAGATCCATTTTTGCTTCTTGTGATCCATATTTCAATTTTTCAAAAACCATGGAAACTTGTTTGGGCTTGGATGGTGATATTCTTTCTTTTCGGCCGACGACGCCTTTTGCGGGTTTTTTCCAATCGGCCTCTCTCATTTCTCTTCTCCCGTCGCCCGATAGTGCTCTTTTATGAGTTTCCACTAAATGGACTCTCTCATTTTTATTTTCTCTACTCACTGTCGCCTTATGGTGCCCGAAGGTTTTCACCGATAAGACTCTCTCATTTTATTTCGCTCAATTTGAGTTGTGCCAAATCCCAACAATGACGTTTGTCACGTCCCTGCTTTGGCCAATTGATCGGAAGGACTTGGGCCAGTATCTTTGGGTAAAGAAAATTGGATGGAAATTTACAACTTTGGAACCACTCTGGCGGGTTTATGGCCGAACCGTTACATCTCCGCCCCAGTTTTATTTATTAGGGAACTGAGATTTCATTTTGATATGATTGAACCTCAGGGAGAGGCTGCCTACGTATCCTTTCAGAATCAAGTCAGACGTAGTTCAGGAAGTGTTTCCTAAACTAATTTGTTTGTTGTTTCTTTTTGTTTTCATTCATTCATTTTTCTTCTCTTTTTTTTTTCCTCTTTTTTTTCCATTCATTTTTCATCTCTCTTTTTTGAATTGCAATTCTGGGTTCCAAAGAGGGTGAACAAAGAAACGTAATAGACTCAAGGGGTTTGCGAAAGATTGGTAGTGTAGGGTAGCAGGAAAGAAAAGCCTTCGTCATTTCAACCGGCCGGAATCATTATGGTAGGGAGTTCAAACGTAATACCTTTTTACTGCATCTGCGTTCACTGCTGTCTCAGGCTCGTCTCCTTCAACGTCACCCAGGTACAATGCTCCTTTAGGAAGTATCTTTCTGATAATGTATGGACCTTTCTAGTTCTGAGCAAACTTTCCCTTAGCTTCCTGATGGTGAGGGAGAATAATCCTTAATACAAGCTGTCCGACTTCGAAATTTCTAGGGCGCACTTTCTTGTTGTAAGCGCGGGCCATTCTTTGTTGGTACAACTGCCCATGACAAACCGCGGCCATTCGTTTTTCATCAATTAATGACAACTGCTCTAACCGAGTCTTAACCCACTCGCTATCCTCAATTTCTGTTTCGACAATTACCCGGAGCGAAGGGATCTCTACCTCTGCGGGTATGAGAGCTTCAGTCCCATAGACCAATAAATATGGAGTTGCCCCCATCGATGTGCGCACTGTGGTGCGATATCCAAGCAATGCAAAAGGCAACTTTTTGTGCCATTGTCTTGAGCTTTGAATCATTTTCCGCAAAATCTTTTTGATGTTCTTGTTTTCCGCCTCGACTGCACCATTGGCTTTGGGCCGATAAGGAGTGGAGTTTCTATGTGTTATCTTGAAATGTTCACATATTTCTCCCATCAGACGATTATTCAGATTGGCCATATTGTCCTTAATGATGGTTGCAGGAATACCGAAGTGACAAATAATGTTGGAATGCACAAAGTCTACCACGGTTTTGTTAGTAACGGATTTAAGTGTGATGGCTTCGACCCACTTTGTGAAGTAGTCGATAGCAACCAATATGAATCTACGTCCATTTGAGGCTTTTAGCTCAATTGGCCCAATGACGTCCATGCCCCAGGCAGCGAATGGCCAGGGTGCTGACATAGGATGCAATTCGGTTGGCGGTGCATGAATTAAATCACCATGCACCTGACATTTTCTGAATTAAGCTGAAACATTCTTTCTCCATGGTCACCCAGTAATACCCTGCCCGAAGTATTTTCTTTGCCAGTACATACCCATTCATATGAGGTCCACACACTCCTGTGTGTACTTCATGCATAATCCTCCCAGCTTCCTCGACGTCAACACATCTTAGCAGGTTGATATCTGGGGTCCTCTTGTATAAGGTATCACCACTCAAGAAGAAACTACTCGCGTGCCGTCGGATGGTTTTCGTTTGCTCCCCGGTAACTTGCTCGGGATATTCTTGTGTTTTTTAGAAATTTCTTGATGTTATAGTATCAGGACTATGTGCTAGATTCTGCCTCATTCGCATTACAATACCCATGCCTTTCCTCCAAAGGATCGACGCAGGCTTTCCCAGGGTAAGGCAACATGGAAGCCTGAGTTGCGAGGGCATATGCTAACTCACTGTAACAGCGAGGAATTTACCTGAATTGTATCGACTTGAATTGTTTGTTGAGATCCTCCACATGTTATCGATAGGGGATGAGTTTGACGTCTCTTATTTCCTACTCTCTTTGTCCCTGCCGGATTATCAAATCTGAATCCCCCATGATTAACAATTCCTCAACGTCTTAGTCAATGGCCATATTCATGCCCATGATGCAAGCCTCGTATTCAGCTGTATTGTTGGTGCAAGAAAATTGGAGCCTTGCTGTAGCCGGGTAATGTTGACCAGTGGTGAGATTAAAATTGCCCCAATTCCTACGCCTTTCACATTTACTGCTCCATCGAAAAACATTTTCCAAGCAGAGATATCTTCAGATGTTACCTCCACCGAATTCACTTCTACATTAGGGAAATAGGTATTCAAAGGTTGATACTCATTGTCAACTGGATTGTCGGCTAAACGATCCGTTAATGCTTGAGTCTTCATTGCGGTACGGTGACATTGACTATGTCGAACTCGGTGAGCAAGATTTGCCATTTTGCCAATCGCCCTGGTTTTTGGAATATATACCTCAACGAGTCCAGTCTGGTTATGAGGTAGGTAGTGTGGGCTTGCAAGTAATGCCTCAGCTTCTGGGCCAGCCAAGTCAAAGCACAACTGGTTCTTTCTAGCAGCGTGTATTTGGTCTCGTAACAGGTAAACTTCTTGCTCAAGTAATAGATGGCTTTCTCCTTATTTCTCGTGGTGTCATGCTGCTTGAGAATGCAACCAAAAGAGTTCTCAAGGACTTTCAAATAAAGAAACAATGGCCTTCCTGGTTCCGGCGGGACCAAGACTGGTAGGTTGGACAGGTAATTTTTGAATCTGTTGAAAGCCTCTTGACACTCATTGGTCCATTTAATTGATGCGTCCTTTTTCAATAGTCTGAATATGGGCTCGCATGTAGAAGTCAGCTGGGCGATGAATAAACTGATGTAATTTAGTCTTCCCAACAGGCTCATTACATCCTTCTTGGTTTTTGGAGGAGTTAGCTCTCGAATGGATTTTATCTTGGTTGGATCCAACTCAATACCCCTTTGGTTGACAATGAACCTTAGAAGTTTGCCTAAGGGGACCCCAAATGCACACTTGGCTGGATTCAATTTCAAATCATACTTGCGAAGCCTTTCAAAGAACTTTCTTAAGTCCCCTACATGATCACCCTGAGTCTTGCACTTGATAATCACGTCGTCCACAGATACTTCTATCTCCTGATGCATCATGTCATGGAAAATGGTGGTCATAGCCCTCATATATGTACATAGTCCTGTTTAACTCAAATCCTTTTGGAGGACTCAGAGTTGGCTGTTTTTCTTGACGACCCCGTGGGATGTAAAGGATGGTTTCTTTGACGGGTGCCGTCTCAGTTTTAACTTCAACCTTCTTCTCTACTTCCGAGTGCTTGGCTTCACTCGTTTCCTTTTCTTCAACCTTCTTGGGGTAACCTCTGGTTTTCTATCTGCATCAGAAATGGCTATTATGGCTTTCAAAGCAGGGTCAAACTCTTTGTCCTCGCAAATCATCCCGATAACTGGCCCGTTGTTGTGAGCCGGTAACAGGTTATTAGTCACGTTCAGGACATCATCTCTCAACACTATTTTCCTTTATTGTGTCATCCCGATGTTTATTCCAAACTTCTTTTTGATTTCTATCTTTGTTCCTTTTTTTTAAGAATATGGTCGAATCCTATGAAGATTGTCTATGTATCATGCCCCGCATGAATCAGACCAAGCGTAGTTCATGAAAGGTGCGATGAAAATAACAATATATTTTGGAATTTTAAATTCTTATAGAGACAAACTTTGGTTACAAAGACTAGAAAAGTTAAAGGCAACTAACAGACTCGGCCATAATAAGAACTACGGAATCGAAGAGTAATAATGCGTAAAAGAAAATACAAACTGACAGACTTTTTTAAGGAAAATACAAATTTCAGAATTCATGAATACATTAAGACTTCAACTGCTTCTGGAGCTTGCGGGGCATCATCCGGCCTTGCCACAGGCTTGCGTACTAAACTCCCTTGGAGATGGTGGAGGTCCCCATCACTTTCTGAACAAAAGTCATGGCGGTGGCAAAGAACATGGATATCGTCATATCCTCTCAATGGTTGCACTATGTGGTTATGTAATCTGTGATTGCCCGTACCCTATCCCTAATAATACCATTTTTCCTATAGCAAACGCCCAATTTACTTGGCCCTTGCCTCTAGAGTTCACTCTGCTATAGGATTCAGCTCTTGGAATTGCAGCAAATCTATCTCTAACCTTGCTATCACTGCATAACAATGTTCTCTTTCGGATTTGAAGTCCCCGGCCTACTTGGCCACTCTGTTCTCAGTCATGATGACCCTCCATTTTAACTAATTGCCTCCGAACCCTGGATAGCTCACCTTCCGCCTTATTCAAGTCAAACCCATACTCGATTACTTTCCGCCGCAAATTTTTTATGAGTTTTTCATCCTATGCGCTCCTGAGAAGATTTTCCGCGGCTGCTTTCATTTTCTGGATTTGGGATCGCAACGCCTCATTTTCTTTGGTTAATCTTTTCTTTTCTCCCTCATCTGTTTCGGCTTGCAAACTTTAGCCAATTGCCTCCGAACCCTGGATAGCTCACCTTCCGCCTTATTCAAGTCAAACCCATACTCGATTACTTTCCGCCGCAAATTTTCTATGAGTTTTTCATCCTTTGTGCTCCTGAGAGGATTTTCCGCGGCTGCTTTCATTTTCTGGATTTGGGATCGCAACGCCTCATTTCTTTGGTTAATCTTTTCTTTTCTCCCTCATCGCTGCGGCTTGCAAACTATTTTCGAATTGTAGCTCTTTTACTTGATTTTCCAATCTTCCTATGGTGGCCATGTATTCATTCTCCTTAGCTAGCCAACCCCATTGCTATTGTGACATTTCAACAAATTCTTGGAGATGCGGTCTTTTAGCCGGCCTTCCAGGCTCTATTTCTTTTTTATACCAAGCGATGTATCTTGGTGCAACCTCGCCTTTAGATATGTCGCGTACTCGGGTACCCGCTGTCAAGTATTGCCATTCGCTCCAAATTTGACGTACGACGGCTTCAGGGAATTAACCATTGGAGATAATCTCAGCTGCATGGCGACTAATATCCTCGTCCCTGGGAATCATTTGGAATCTACCTAATTGCCTTAGTACTCTGTATGGCACATAGGGTTGGATACTTAGGAGACCCATTAGAAGGAAATGAGGCCCGGTGGCTGGCATATACACAATTTCATCCACGGGGAGCCACCCGAATGTCCATTCTATCTGATTTGCAGTGATGACCCGGAGATGCGACACCCATTCTGTGACACCCTGATGTAACTTAAACCCATCAACCCTATTGCAGAATTCTTCTATGCAAATCTTTGTTGGTGACCCATAATTCATGGACCGAGGCCGGTGGCATAAATGCTCTATCATCCATATTTGTAACAACAGGTTACATCCTTCGAAGAAGTCTCCTCTCGCTTTATAGCCGGTGAGAGCACGGAAGATTTTGGATAAGATCATAGGAGCGAGGGTGCTCTTGGACTGAGTTAGCAAAGTGCTACGACCCCTGCTATCCATATATCAATATTTCCATCCTTCTGCGGAAACACTACCAAACCCAAGAAGAAAACCATGAATGCAAAACATCAATGCTCCTCATATTTGAGCTGATTTCCTTTGCTACAAATATGATATTCGGGGTTATTGGATCCCCCTATATGCCCGTACATCTTATATATAAACTCCAGGGTACAAAAGCTGGCCAACAGGTCCGGATTCTGAACCTTCCTACTGATTTTTAAGGAGTCCAGGAACTTGTGCACGACAAGGGCTCTTGGTGAAATCAGGTATTGGTGTCTCAATGGAATCGTAGGGGTCCAAATATATCCAGTTATTTCCTCTAATGTTGGTGTGAGTTAGAAATCAAGAAATGGAAGACATTGTGAGATGGGTCCCAGAATGTGATCAATTCTTTTGTGATATCTCCCCTCGGGTTAATTTTTAGCAGGCCAATAAGTCCTCCCAGATGCAAATTGACCATGTTTTGCCCCGCTTCCCCCAGGTCATTCCACCACATGTGTATCTCCAAGGGAATTTGGTTCATGAATGCTATCGGCAAATACTGTTTCGTGCTCATTCTGCACATTTATTAGGGCGAATTAGTATCTCAAAATTTTGTTCTACTTGACTCTACAAATATTAAAATGACCTCTTCTTTTACGAAATTTATTTTCCAAAATCAAGGTCCAGCTTTGCGAATACGACCTTTAGCACTTCCAAAGGAATATTTTAAGGCAGTGCCCGTTTACCGGACAAAATAAGACTCAAGGGTGGCCATTTGCGCAAAGTCAGCTTCCGGCATCCCTTTTGGTAACATTCGGTTGTTTCCGGCAGTAACGGAATCACCCGATTTATTTCAGAAAATGATTAAAACTGGCCAGTTGTTTTCCTTGTTTTGGTTTTCTTTTCTTTGCAAACGGGAGGTTGGACCCGATGAGGGTTGCCTACGTATCTCGCACCTGACGAGTATGAAACCGGCGTAGTTCGGGCAAAATAATTTATCAAAACCAAAATATTATTGAAAAACTCATATTTTCTTTTTATCCTTTTTTTGTGTTTTGTGTTTTTTCTCTTTGTTTTTTTGAAAAAAAAAACTGGCAGCATTTCGGTGCTATTTGAGCATTGCTTTTATAAATGATTAATATCAGTGGATTTAGTACCTTTTTTCTCTCAAATTTCCTCTTTATTCACAAGCCGGTCAACATGCCAATCCAAAGCAAATAAATGCGCAAAGTATCACGTAATATGCATCAGGACAATCTTTTATTTCGGGTCACCTGTCCTAGACGGACCCAACCTCTATGTTGAGTCCCTAAGTCAAATGCATGATAAATAAGCATTCCTTCTAGGGATCCGGCATGAAGTCAAGTTATTCTAAGTTAACAACCATTGTGTAGGGTCTAGATTGTGCACCCAAACGGACAACTCGAGTCGAGGAGGGGGCTACGTACCGAGAACCAAAAGGCCATCCGGCTTAGTAACTTGTTCAGCCTCTTTCTTATTTTCAGGTATGACACTAACAAAATAGGGAGTCTCAGCCACTAAGCACATCCCAGAGTGAGAAATGAAGGGTTTTATAGCAGTTTATACAGTTCAGATAATATCAAAGTGGTAAAAACATTTAGCACTTAGCACAGAACATGTAAGCAAATAAGAAGAAGCTAAATAAAACAGTTATTCTGAGCTCGAATTCTTGAACCCTGAACCAGAGATTCCTTGTTTACAGACTCCATTTGGGTAGTCAAAAATTTCCTCTATTTGGGATTCTAAATAAATCGGTGACTTGGGACACCAAAGCCAAACCTGTCCCAAGTGGAGACTCTTAATAAATAATAATGCCATTTTGAATAATATCACTTTAATTGAAAAACTATTATAAATGGGCAAAGATTCTGATTTTACACATGTTCATCCTAAAATGCAATTTTAATTTCTTATACCGCTTTGAACATTTTTTTCAAGGAAATTTGCAATGCCGCTAAAATATATCGCGAATCACGTCAGATAAATGCGCACGTAATTTTTGATATCTTTCAACTTCATCGGGATTTGGATATGGGTCACATAAATGCGCACCCGTAATTAAGAAGATGAAAATATTAAAAACGCGCCTAAAACGTCTAACACATGATTATCTTTATGGGAAGCCATGAAATTTGCTAAATGGCATCTCCCGGATCTCTAATCATTTTAATATAATTAAAAGGGACACGCAGTGTATGATTTTGGTGTAACGTGGTGCACCACTTTTCATTATGTTTACTGGGCAACCTAAAATAGCTCTACTTTCTATTTAGGCATTGTGGAATCGCTACTATTAAAATGAGCAAAGTAGTTGGGCCTTTGGTATAAAAATTCCTAAGCCCAGATATAATTCAAGCACATGGCTGCCCAGTTTTGGCTTGTATGAGCCCACAGTCGATTATTGACGTCCTTATGAACTTCCAACACTTGTGTGACTTAAACGAGCAATTAAACTATTTCATCATTTGAACTATAAAGCAAATTTGATTTAACACTAATGTTAACAAGCAATTCATTTTCTTGTTTGAGTCCAATTTCGAATTAGTGACTCCTTCTGAGTTCAACCTCTACATGGATGTGATAACTACACTTGAATTAAAACATACCAAATTTGACGTTCCTGCTAAAGTCTCATGACAGCTTGAATATTCAATTATCAGCCACTGATACGTATTTATGATTTCGAAATCTGTCTAAGGATCCTAACAGTTTCTATACAAAAAAAAAATCAAGCGGACATATGATGATCAAGCTATGCAACACTAAAGCTAACACTAGATGAGCCATCATCAAAATATCAAACAGTCCAGTCCATATTACAAATAAATCCACAGTTATACTAGTACAAAGCAAAGAAATATGATTTGAATTATACTAAAATAGAACTTTAAGCTAAATGAAACAAATGAGATCTTTAGGTAATAAGCAGTAATCCATGATCCATTCCTTGAATCTTCATTTCCATTGATCATACACCTCTTGCCTATTTATAACCCCAA
The DNA here is from genome assembly GCA_034376525.1 of Nicotiana benthamiana. Taxonomy (NCBI): domain Eukaryota; kingdom Viridiplantae; phylum Streptophyta; class Magnoliopsida; order Solanales; family Solanaceae; genus Nicotiana; species Nicotiana benthamiana. The sequence goes on along the minus strand of CM067341.1, from coordinate 16,734,804 downwards.
CTTAGGGCAACCCCTTTATTTTGTGTTTATTCAATAGTCCCTTTCTTATTTCTTAGAAATGTTCACTTAGTCCCTCATTTCCTGGCTTGTGCCTAAAGTCTTATCAGAATATTACCAGAATTTAGTTTCTGAACCTCTAATTAGAAGGTTCCAGGGGTTTACTACAAGATTCCACTATCCAAATACCCCTATTACCCTTGTCCTTCTCCCTCAATTACATAACATAAATAATTACACCCTAGCTCTTATCATGTTGGTTAGAATTTGACAATAGTTAATTTACTTAAGGTGATAAGAATGATTAAAACCTGACCAAACCCGATCTGATTATCACCCTAATTAAACTGAGCCAAAATGTTAGAATGAACTAAACACCAGATGTAAAGGAGACTGAAGCCACACCAATTATTTTACCCAAGATCAAAAGCAAACAAAACTAACACCAAAAATTGAAGACCTCAACACTGACTAAATGCTGAACATGAGTCATATAATCAAAACATAATCACAAACCCTAAGTTAATCCTAACACATGCAGGATGGAACAATCATATCCTAATAACTCAACTTAATCCTCAACTATTCAATTTAAATTACTCTAATATGATGTTCATGGATCAACACAGAACAAATCAAACTATAAAAAATCTAGAAGTCCAGCCAAAAAGGAATCATTCAAAGCGGATCATCAACGACTTTAAACAGAGGAACAGAAATCTGAGTTAAAAAAAATTTCAAATAAAGCTAACAGAAGATCATTATCAAATATGCAAGAACAAACAGCGTAGAACAACATACAACAACAAGATAAAAAGAAAAATAAGAGAATGAACAGGGAAACTTAGCTTAGTGACTAACGTAGTCCAAAACCCATGACCCTTAAACTTTTAGGGTTTCCGGCCATCCTTTGATTTCAAATTTGGGAAGGCCTTTTGACATTTGAGAGAGATGATCAGGAGATTAACAGGAAGAGAGTGAGAATAATACAGGGTGTAAGATTGGTTGGGTTTGGAAAGGTTGGGCTTTGGATCGGTTTTTTGAATTAATTTTGACAAGAACCAGTCATGTTTGAGGGTTACTGGTTATAGATTCATGGAGAGGGAAGTGAAGGGGTTGTGTGGTGTCGATTTCAGGGAATTCTAGGGAGGTTGAGGATTTGGTCAGACTTTTGAATGGATATTCGAGGTGATTGGACAAAGTTTGAAAGAAGTTAAGGCTGGATCTGTAATGGGGATGGGATGAGGAACCTGGGGTGTTATTTTGGAGGGCTTTGGCGGTGGCACCGCCGTAGGAGGCGGCGTCTGTTCTTTTGAATATTGGAGGAGTTGGAATGACATTTGGGGAGGGATTTTGAGGGTATTGGAAAGAAGAGGAAGAGGTGATTCAGTGTTGTGTTTTTTTGGGTGAGATTGGAGCTGCGCCGTCTGTGGCAACGATTTCCGGCCGGTGGCAGTGAGGTAGAAGGTGGCGGAGACAATGGGTACGAGGAAGGAGATGTTTGGTCTCTAGGGTTTGTATTGGCTTCAGAGAGTTTTATTTAAAACTCAAAATCGAACCATGGCCATTGGGGCGTCTCTAATGAGAGACCTGGTCAGGGACGGGTTTGGGCCGGTTTTGGACGGGTGGGGAGGGTTTTTGGTTTGGGCCATCATCAGTTTTGGCCCAATACCAGGCCAACCTGATTTATCTCATTTTTCTTTAATTCTTTTTCAGTTATCATTCAATTATTGTTTTAATTTTAAAACTCAACGAAAATTAAATCTGAAAAGTTATTCAAACTATTAAATTACAATTAAAATACTCTTATTTAAAAGAAAAAAATTAAAAAAATCAAAGTTTCTTTGTGATTTTTTTTTATATTTTGTAAAAAATCGAATTACTAGTTAACTCTAACAAAAATCATGTAAAAAACACATCCTTAATGCTCATGCAATTTTTGTATTTTTTTATTACTTTTCATGTATGCACTAATAATAAAAAAAACACACAAACATGCGCAAATAATTACTAAAAATCGAATAATAAAATGAAAAATCCTAACTCTGAGAATTCTGTAGGAGTAATTTTAACGAGGCAAAAATCACGTGCTCACAGACTTAACTTTTGTTGACTTTTTCAATAATGACCTAAATGAATCTTTTGCAATCATGGGTAATTTCTAAGGTTTATTTTGAATTGTTTGGTTGGTAATTTGCTAGATATTATTGGTTCATAGGCTATTTTGAAAGGCAAAGCTGAGGTTGAGGTTTAAGTGATCTTTGGAGCAAGGTAAGTGTTGTGTCTAACCTTGAATTGAGGGAATTAGGGACCCTCAAATTATGTGCTATGTGATTTTCATGTATTAACATATATGCGTCGTGACGAGTGTTTATATGACGTCGAATTTCTTGTTCCCTGATTTTCACTTTCCTTCATTATCTCTTTTCATGTCTTAACTGTTATATGTTATAAATGTCTTCCATGCTAAATTGCTACCTATGAATCAATGTTTTCTCCTGTTAATGTAACGACCCGACCGGTTGTTTTGAGCTCTAATGCGTCGTTCAACAGTTTGAGGTGATAAGAAACTTCATTTCAGGTATTATGAGTTGTACGCATGGTCGAAATAGAATTTCGAGAAGTTCGGAGTTAATTTGGAAAGAGAATTCTCATTTCGGAAGCTTTAAGTTGAAAGAATCAACTAGGATTGTATTTTTGAGTAAACAACCTCAGAAGCAGGATTTGAGGGTTCTAGCAGGTTTGCATGATGATTTTGGACTTGAGCGTATGCTCGAATTGGGGTTTGGATGACCCAAGAGCGTTTTGGCGCCTGTTGTAGAAGTTAGCATTTTGGAAGAAATTTCATAAGCTTGGGTTGAAGTGCATTTCAGTGTTATCGATGCTCGTTTTGGATTTCGAGCCTGGGAATAGCTCCGTATGGTGATTCTAGTACTGGGGGCTCGATCGGAAGTGAATTTGGAGGTTCGTTTGTCATTTTGGAGTCATTTGGCTAAAGATAGAAATTTGAAGGTTTTTGAGGAGTTTGACCGGTAGTGAAATTTTTGATATTGGGGTCGGAATCCTATTCCAAAAGTTGGAGTAGGTCCATAATGTTGAATATGACTTGCGTGAAAATTTTGAGGTCAATCGGATGTGATTTGATAGGTTTAAACATTGAAAGTCAAAGTTTGAAATTTTAAAGTTCATAAAACTTGGATTGGAGGTCGATTCATGATTGTAACATTGTTTTATATGATTTGAGGCCTCAAGCAAGTTTATAATGTATTTTGGGACTCGTTGGCATGATTGGTTGGGGTCCCAGGGGTCTCGCATTGATTCCGGGTGGTTAACGGATCGAATTGGGACTTGAAGGATGAGATGAAGAGGTCTGGTTGCTGGTGTAATCGCTTATGCGGAGGGTTCACTGTAGAAGTGGCCCAACAGAAGCGAGGAAGGGAACTGCAGAACTGGATAGAAGTGAAGAAGTCAGAGGCTGGATGTGAAAGAATTCCCGCACCTCCATGATCGCAGATGCGGTCCGTGTGGCGTAGAAGCAGGCTGGGGCAGCTGGAGGAGGACCACAGAAGCGGTGTTGAAACTGCATCTACGGAACCGCAGAAGTGGTCAAGTGACCGCGAATGTAGAAATGCTGGAGGTAGTGAGTTCTTTTAAATCGGGGGTTGGGTTCATTCCAACCCCATTTCTTCCATTGTAGCCAATTTCGAAGCAACTTTGAGGTGTTATTTTCACCACCAAACATGAGGTAAGTGGACTATGCTAGTTTTGAGTTAATAGTTGGATTATATACGAATTTGAGCATGAAAATTTTGTAGAGATTGTGGGCTTTTTGTAGGAGACCTAGAAATTGTATTTTTGGATTTTGACCACGATTTTGGACATGAAATTGAGAGTTGATTATATATTTGAGTTCGTGAGGTTGTGGGTAAACTTATTCTTTGAAAATTTTGGGAATCCGGGTACGTGGCCCCGAGGGTGTTTTCATCAACTTTTTGATCGGGCTTATGAATTGTTATAAACTGGATTGTAATGAGTAGTTGAACATATATTAATAGATTTGCATAATTATTTATTAGTTTTGGAGGATTTAGCATCGATTCGAGTCTTCAAAAGGGCATGGAATGCCGGTTATGGATCTTTGGAGCGAGGTGAGTCTCCTTTCTAACCTTGTAAGAGGGAATTATTCCCATAGGTGAAATAATTAAATATGTGCTCCAAGTTGTGGGGAATACATATGAACAAGGTGACGAGAGTCTGTTGCATAGCTACTATTACGTTTAAGTCTGGGTAATCTAGGACCCAAAAGCATGCTATACTTGGATTATTTTTAACATCATTGACAGTTGAATTGCTTAAATCCTATCCAATTGGTAAATAAATTTCTAAGTAGAATTAAACTTCATTTTTCTAAATTGTTTAAAGAGAATTGATTTTCTCTGGATAATTGTTTCCTGATGATTACTTGATTGATTGTCTGTGTGTGTTTAAATTCTGGAACGGGCCGAACGCCTCGGTAGATCAAATAGATGCATTTATGGTTCACATCATTCGACCCTCTGGCAATGCACATTTTAAATATTGTTGGATCGGGCCGTACAACCTCGCATGACTTGCGCATGCTTGTATCACTTGCCTTGAAACTTATTGAAGTTGTTAGTGCCTCTTCCTGGCTTAAGAATATATGTATAAGTGATGAAATGGAATTTGGAAATTTCCTATTAAAATTCATGAGTTAATATATTATTGATATGACATCATTGGACCATTAGTAAGTGACGAAGTTGACCTCTCGTCTCTACTTCTTCGAGATTAGACGGGATACTCATTGAGTACATGTTATTTTTGTACTCATATTATACTTCTGTGCATTTTTGTTACACAGGCACACGCATCTTTAGTTGCCTAGTGGGTGTAGCAGCATGGTTGATACGGAGACTTAGGTGAGCTGCACTTCCTGAGATGACCCGCGGCTAGCAAGTCTCTTTCAAATTACTGTATGTTTTTTCTATCCGATATTGTATTCCAGACGATTGTTGCATTAAATTATTTCTTAGAAATTGCTTATGCTCTTGTGATACCAAGTTTTGGGATGATTACGGGGTATTCTATATTTATTTCCAAATATTATTTTATTTATTTTCATAAGGATTATCTTTTACTATCTGAATTGGAGGAAAATTTCTATTTTCAAAATTATTCAGATAAGAATTTAATTAAGTTATGGTTGGCTTTCCTGAAAGCGGTGTCCGGTGCCATCACGATCCTTAGTGGATTTTGGGTCGTGACAATATATTATCAGAGCATTAGGTTCCCTTAGGTCTCACGAGTCATGAGCAAGTCTAGTAGAGTCTCGCGGATCGATACAGAGACGTCTGTAGTTATCTTTGGGAAGCTGGAGGGGTGTTAAGAGTACTTCCCTTCTTGATACCTCATCGTGTGGTTTGATTGCTTTGAGGCTTATACCTTTATTTCCTTTCTATTCAATCTTATGCTACGCGAAGTTCTGGTTATGAATCGGCGAGTAAGTAAATTGTAATGGTACTATGAATGTGGTGCGGGGCGTTTTTTCCCTGCAGGGTTTGTTGAGCTATTGTCCTTGCCTTGTGGAAGGATATTCTTTCATTTCAGCTCAGTGGCGGTACTTTTGAGAGATCTGAGGCTAGGCATAATTTTCCATGATGCTTATGAACGATTGTACCGCAGTATTGATATGATAGTAGGATGTTCGCTTACGTGTCAGGGCAGTGAATAACTTGAAGGTAGGTTTACTCGTTGCATAATTCAGAGATTCAATATTTTATTTATAGCGGAGGAAAGGCAACCGAACTAAGAATGTCCAGATTTGGGTTGATGGAATAGCGAGACTTGGTATTTGCGAGCGTGGTGAAATTTTCTTCCATGATGAGGTTCTGTTGTCCTTGTTGAATGAACTAAGTTCGCCGGCGTTATGATCTTCTATGATTCGTCTTTGAAGTAGGATACTGTGAGATAGTATCGAATGAGCGATTGTCAGAGATCGCAGGGTACGATGGTTCAGGATTGAATAAGTGTTTCTGATGTCAATGGTGGGAAAGATGATCCTCGAAAAGATGTAAAGCTAAAAGCGGTCTGTTGGTTCAGGTGCTATCGGGATGGGTTTTGATCTAAGGCATCAGTGGAGCAGCAAAGAATGAGGAAGGACATGTGGGAAGTGTCAAGCAGTGGTTAAAATTTCTAGAAGGCCAGGTATAAGAAGCGAAGGTCGAGTAGTTGACTAAAGGGGTGAGTTTCGCCAAAGTGGGAGAGTGGCGGAGTTGCATATGGGTCTGGTGGTAGGATGACTACACACCTTAAGGAGAGTTTGGAGTTATTTGGGAATTTTAGTGATTGGTGATTAGGGACTACAGATTAAATTGAAGAATGGACTATTATGCGGCAGGAGATTTGATATAACGGAAAGGAGCTGCTTGAAATAAAGAAGGATACAACCTAACTTTGAATTGGAAGGATGTTGCCGCATATTTAATTGATTTCGACAAAAAGTGAATGGACTGGTGCAACAAGAGAGTTAGATCAGACTCAGGATGGGTCATTGATGTTATAGTGATTGTACCCCGTGCAGTGACGTTGGAAGATGTCGAAGAGTGATTTTCACAAGGGGTTATTCCTGGTGAGCAGGTTAGCGGTCGCGTGGTTGGCGAAGCTTCTGCGAAGAATTCTATTGGTTATACTGCAAAGAGATCCGTCGTGCGAATGTAGTTTATGTTCAGAGTATAAAAAGAGGTTTTACAGAACGGTTTCGAAGAATTTTGCAGGCTGGTTACACAAGAGCATGTCAACAATAAAGAAAGAATCTTGGTGGGTCCTAGATTTGGGTAAAAGTGGCTTCATGCAAAGTAGGAGAGTCCCACCACCTATGGTTGGGTTGCATGGTTAAATACTTGCAAGGTTTCTGGTTATTAGCATGTTAATAGGAGTTTTCAGAAACAGGAAAAGAACATAAGTGATAACTTGAGCAAAGGAATTGTTAAAGGGGTGCGATGGTTGGCCTTACTGGCTCATGCTTAGACTTGAGAAAGGATTCAGGATTTATGCCTTGTATAAGTGCGGGTTTCAGGGGAAGTGATTCTGTCGGGCGCTTCATCGAGGGGGTATGCACGTGCTAGAAGAAATCGTGGAGTTGACTATATTCAGGGTCAATTCATAGCGGGTGGCTCTCAACAACAATCCTAGTGAATTGGAATGGGTAAATTGTGGTGCCTAATGATTTCGAGCCTATAGGTATAATTAAAAATCAAGGATTGTAGCAGCTTATGAGAAGGTTCCCAGAATGTTCTATGATGTTTTGACTTGCAGTGTAGCAATTGGGAGATATGGAATGGTTCATGGGATTTGAGACAGCATGGTCTCGTGATTCACGGTAACTCGGGATGAGTGTCGATGGAGTGTGCTATGTGTTGAATGGAGTTATTATTTCTAAGGCAATCAAGGATAAATTGGAAGAGAATAGACTGGTTAGTCATACTTGAATTGGCATATGGGTAGTAGTAATCAGTTTCTTCAGCAAATTATGCAAGTGATTTGTGGCGGTATGTGCGAGGCCTGTCGGCCGCCGTAATTGATGTTATTCAGAAATATTCTACCATGATAGCCTATTAAGTATAGTCGAATGTTATAAGGGTTATGGTGGTTTAAAACACAACTCGGACATTCGCATATTCTACGGCTATGAGAATTCACATCTGTGTTGCGATGATTCTCCTAAAATGAGTTAAGTGAAAGGTTTTTATATAATGAAGCGTTAATCTATTCATGGTTCCGAAGTTATGATGGAAATTATGTTATATCGAATATTAGCATGTTGGGTGCAGTGAACGGTATGGAATTTGAAGTAAGGATCAAGGTTGCAGTTCAGTGTTAACGAGGATGCCACGAGCTTGAATGAGCAGGAAAGTAGTTTCGATGTTTAAAGTAAGTTGGCATTTCCTTCAGTGTCACCTGAGATCGGTGTTTCGTGAAAAAGGCCTTGCATCCTAGTTATGGATTTTTGATCGCTTTTTAGCATTAGTGCTTCTGGTGGTTTGGATGTACATACCTGTTATCTATTACAGAATATTGTGGGAGCATGCCCCACAGGAAGGTTGTATAAGTGTGACATGTAGTCACTTGATTGGTTGAAGAGTTATACCAAGTATGAAGATAGTGCTGATATTATTGATTTGGGAATTCATGCCTAGAGGGCACTTGATTTATTGATTTGTGGACTGTGGATGATTACTCAAGTTATGATGGTTTTTCTTATGTGTTATGAGAAAAAGGGGAGTTATTATGGACCTTTGAAAGGTTATTAGCCTAGTTCAGTGCTATCAGAATCAGCTTGAGGTCTATGGATGGATTCAAATGTGAATTTGGGCTCTATATCAGGTCAAATGTGTTCATTTCAGTAATGCGCTCCTCATGGAAGAGTAGCCAGGGTGTTGTTTCGTCATGAGTTATTTCACGTAATGATATATTGCACCATGTCAGTTGTGAGACGGCTTGGTGAATTGCTTATGTGTTGAGGTTCCGCATAGATATAATGTTTATGAGCAAAATGGCTCTTAAGATTCAGATAATATATTGCTCCTTATGCATGATGGCTATTTTCGCCGACATGGTGGAAGACATATTGGAGGTCTTTATGGATGATTTTAGCATGGTTGGTGACTCCTTCAAAGCGTGCTTGGGTAATTTGGATAAAGTTTTGGCCCGGTGTGAAGACACCAACCTAGTACTCAATTGGCAAAAATGCTATTTCATGGTTGAAGAGGGAATAGTGTTTGGCCACAAAATTTCTAAGCATGGGATTGAAGTTGACAAGGCCAAGATTGAGGTTATTTCAGGGTTTCCTCCCCCTACTTCTAACAAAGGGGTGAGGATTTTCCTTGGGCACGCGGGCTTCTACCGGAGGTTCATAAAGGATTTTTCTAAAGTGATACACCTGTTGTGCAAGTTTCTAGAGAAAGATGCAAAGTTCTTGTTCGATAAGAGTTGTATGCAAGAATTCGAGCTTCTTAAGCTCAAGTTGACTTCTACCCCCATCATACCACACCAAATTGGTGCTTGCCTTTTGAGCTAGTGTGAGATGATAGTGACGTTGCGGTTGGGGCTGATTTGGGACAAAGGATCAACAAAATGTTCCATCAAGTGTACTACGCAAGCAAAACCATGAGTGAGGCTCAAAGAAACTATACAATCACCGAGAAAGAGTTATTGGCTATTGTTTTTGCTATGGAAAGGTTTCAACCTGACCTCATAGGGGCCAAAGTTATAGTGCACACCAACCATGCTTCTCTTAGGTAGTTGATGACCAAGAAGGACTCAAAAGCTAGATTGATGAGATGGGTATTGCTTCTCCAAGAGTTTGATTTGGAAATTGTTGACCGAAAAAGTAGTGAGAATCAAGTGGCGGACCACTTGTCCTGTTTAGAGGAGGAGGGGAGGCTGACGGCCTTGAGATAAATGATTCATTTCCCAACGAGCAACTCCTTGCGGTGTCAATGAATGGAATGTCATGGTTTGCCGATGTCGTAAATTATCTTGTTATCAGAATCATCCCGTGTGACCTCTATTCAAACCAAATAAAGAAACTCCAGCGGGATAGTTTGGACTTTTATTGGGATGAGCCGTACTTGTTCAAGATTTGCAGGGATGGAGTAATTTGACGGTATGTCCCCGAGGGTGAAAAATTGGGTATTTTGGAGGCTTACCACTCCTTTCCCTGTGGTGGCCATCATGGAGGGGCGAGGACGGACTCTATAGTGCTTAGTTATAGATTCTATTGGCCGACCTTGTTTAAAGATGTGGGTGTATTTGTCAAGAGATGTGATGAATGCCAAATAGCCGGCATAATTTCTAAAAGGGATGAAATGCCTCCCAATACAATTCTCAAAGTTGATATTTTTGATGTTTGAGGCATCGATTTCATGGTTCTATTTGTTAGCTCTTGTGGGAACACTTACATCTATGTAGCGGTTGATTATGTATCAAAGTGGGTTGAGACCGTGGCCTTTCCTAATAATGAAGCTAGGAGTAAAATAGCATTTCTAAAGAAAAGCATTTTCACAAGGTTTGGTACACGCCCCGGGCTATCAGTAGTGATAGAGGATCGCATTTTTGCAATAGAGCTTTTGATGCCTTGATCTCCAAGTATGGTGTCAATCACAAAGTCTCTACACCGTACCATCCTCAAGCAAGTGGCCAAGTTGAAGCATCAAATAGAGAAATCAAGAGCATCTTGTCCAAAACTGTCAATGCCAATAGGACCGATTGGTGCAAAAAGGCTAGATGATGCTCTATGGGCCTATCGTATCGCTTACAAGACCCCAATTGGTATGTCACTGTATCAGTTGGTGTTTGGAAAAGAATGCACTTACTGGTGGAATTGGAAGCATAAGGCCATGTGGGCCTTGAGGAAGCTTAATTTTGAGTGGGATGTTGCGGCCAATATTCATGTTGAACAACTTAATAAACTTGATGAATTTTGGTTCCATGCCTACTCTAGTTCGTCCTTGTATAAGTAAAAGATGAAGTATCTTCATGACAAATATGCTCATGGAAAGGAGTTCAAAGTTGGTGATTTGGTCCTCTTGTTAATTCTCGTCTAAGATTGTTTCCAAGAAAGTTGAAATCCAAGTGGAGTGGCCATTTGAAGTTGTGCGTGTAACCCCATTTGGTGCTCTTGATCTAAGGAACAAAAATGGTAATTTCTCCAGAGTCAATGGCCATCGGGTCAATCATTATCTCGGAAAATTTGATGATAGCCATGTGGTGGCACTTCTCCATCTAAAGCGATATGCTGGTAACATGCGTCGTGCCGCGATGTTAAATCAGGCGCTTCTTAGGAGGCAACCATGTCTTTTTCTTTTAGTTTTCCATGATTTTCTTGGTAGTGGAGGTTTGATGTTTGAGCTAATTGGTTTTGAAATGTTGCAGTGATTGAGTTAATGCAGTGCAAAACATTTTGGAAAAATTGAACAGCCTCTAAAGTTGCCAGTGCAGCAGCATTGAACTTTGTGTGGTCCGCACTGGTGAAGTTCAAGTGAGGTGCTCTCTAAAGTTTGCCACTGCGGCCGCATTCCATTTTGTACAGACCGCGGTGCACCTCCGCGGCCACAGTCGCTTTTGTGCGGCTCGCGGAGGTTGCCGTCTCAAACTTCTTCTGCATAAAACAAGCGAGGTCCGTGGTCCGTTTTGTGTGGCCGCACTGGTAGGTAAGGTTTGGTCCTACTATTTCTAAAAATAGACCCCAAGGGTCACCATTTATCCTTCTCGAACCCTAAACTCTCTGTTTGACCAAATCTCTTACTTTTTGTGACTATTTGCATTACATATACTCATCTGGTAACATCTCAATCATATCTTTGTGCTTACTTTTAGTTTTTGTTTCATTTACAATATCTCATAGCTTCTTCTTCCTCCCATTTTTCTCTAATTGTTAGCTAGGTTGGTATATTAGTTAATTTTTGTGTGCCTAAAGAGTTTTATTAATTGGGTAAAATTGAGTAGGGACAAACTATGGTGAAAACTTGAACGAAATTGCAAAAATTAGAAACCCTAATTCAGTGCCTTAAATTAGCACCCTTCGCGGGCCGTGGTCACTTTTGTACGGTCCGCTGGTGCTTAAGTTCTGAGCTTCGAATTGTGCCAGCATGGTCGTATTGCACTTTGTGCGATCCGCGCTGACTAGCCGCAGCCGCAATGCCATTTTTTGTGGGCCGCGGTGGCGAGATTCAGAGAGCATGTTTGAGGGGCCTCAGACTTGTGTGGATCACGATCGCCACAGTGCGGCTGCACGCCCATTTTGTGCGGTCCGCATTGATCTGTTCCTACAACTATTACTACAATTCCTAAGTTTTTTTATCCAATTCAGTCTTCATCTGTTTCAATACATGTGCTTAGTCTAACAATGTCATATTTGTGTGCTTGCAGATAATGGTAGAACAAAGAGGTGGAGGTGCCAAATAACCCGGTCAAGGTGACTCCTCCCAGGCAGGCAAAGGTAAGATGATAAAACTCACTCCCCAAGTTTGGAAAAGTATAAAAAAGATAAGGAAGCAAATAAAAGCTGCAGACAGAGCTGCCTCTCATTCTTTGGGGAGTGAGTACGTGCCTCCACAGGACGTCTCTTCAGATTCCATTCCCACCCATGTCCTTGAGTGGCCCGGAAGGTTTAGATTGACTGATACCCCTCCAGTATCACCCATTGTCAAGAGGTTGGTGAATGTAGTTTCAGATTCATCTGAAGAGTCCGAAGTCGGTAGTGGAGACGACTCACGTGGGGGAGAGTGCAGGCGGAGATGAGGGTGGTGAACCTCAGGTGGGAGGGATAGACCAAACTAGGAAGGCCGAAGTGTGGGAGGATAGATTTGTGAGCCAAGTGGCTTATCATAAGTTTATAGAGTGGTGAGGTATTTAATACCGGAGAGGAGCTTTGTTATCAAAGACTTGCTACCCCACAACCCTGACGTGCTAAGACAATTTAGAATGAGATCGGGCTGGGAGATATTTCTGGAAGAGTGTATTGAAGAAAATGAACATATGGTTCAGGAATTCTATTGTAATGTGGCTCACATCATCAAAGGGTCTAAGGTGATCAAGGTCCGGAACAAAAAGGTGTTGCTCGACGGGAAATCCTTGAATGAATATTTGGGCTTCAATAAAGAGGACGAGACTCTATATCTAGCGAAGTTGGAGAAGGGTGAGGGTGTCCGTCCATGGTTAGCCCAGTACTTGGCGATCCTAGGTACCATTCCTGAGTGGTTGACTGCGGGGGTGAAAATATTGAGGGAGACCCTGAACTTTGAAGCTACGGGCAGGGGGACCTTCATTTGCAGCATTTGGACCCTACCACACATGACCAGACTGTTTCTATCCATCGAGCTGTGTTGGTTGCATCAATCATGGCGGGATACCCCATTAATGTGGAGAATATGATGTACCGCATCATCTCTCTTGTGGGTACGAAGGCTAGCTGGAACTACCCTTTCCCTAACACTTTTTATATGTACTTCCGGGACTTGGAGGTGGAGAAGAAGCGGTATGATGTCAAAGCCAAGGCGGATGCTCCATTTTCGTGGTATAGTTTGAGGGGGAAGACAACCCCAAGGACCAAAATTACAAGCCACCTGCCTCTACCCATACTGGCCAGTCTGAGGAGCTGGTTGCGGTAGAGCCTTCCACTGAGCTTTCTTCCACTACCATTGACATGCCTTCCGGACCTTCCACTACTGCAAACTTGCCTCCTGGTACTCCCACTTCAGCTGGCCCGGAGATTCCTTCTTCCCGGGCCCATCCTATCACAGCTCACCAACTGAGCAGACATTTCAGAGCCTAAACAACTGGATGTACACTGCATCATCCAAGTTGTCCACTTTGACCTCCACCATTGCAGCTCAGTCAGCTCCTCAACCCGTTTAGGTCCCACAATATATAGAGGATGCTTTGAAGGAGTTACTTGACAACCAGGCAAAGATACTCAGCACCCAATCCGAGTTGGTGAAGGCAGTTGCTTCACATGGCAAGGCTCTAAAAGAGCTTTCCAAAGAACACAAGAAGTTGCGCAAGACACGAGCTTCCAGGGAGTCCGTGAAGGAGTTGAGAACAGATGTGGATATATTGAAAGTTGGTAATAAGCTTTGAATCCCTTCTTACATGATTAACAAATCTAACATTGAAAAAGACTTAGAGAAGTATACCCACAAGAAAACGAAGCAAAGTGACTTCGAGAAACAAAGACAAAGAGGAAATTTTAGACAGAGATGACTATTTGATGAAGAGTGGAAAAGATAATTATCTGAGTGAAGCAACTGGCTCCAATGATCAATGACATGCAGTTCTGATTAATCAGACCAGACTGTTCACCTAATCCAGTCTCTCTGCAAAGTTGCGAGCCTCACTCGGCTTGTAGTGCCCTGACGGGATTTCACCAACAAACCTCTCTCATTTTTTCGTCTCTCGACTCATTGTCGCCTTATGGTGCCCGCGAGGGTTATTACCAATAAGACTCTCTCATTTTAGTTTTCTCTCAGCTTTCCATTGCTTTACAATGCCCGTGAGAGTTTTTACCAATAAGACTCTCTCATTTATTCATTTTCCTTGTACTCCTAAACAAAAATGTTGCCCCCGGTGTGAATCATGCCTCTAGCTTGCTTGACTTAACATATTTCAAAGATTGATCAGAAATTCTTTCTTTGGAATGTAGTGTTGGATTTTTGGACGGGGTTAGAAAGAAAAGGTGGCATGCATGCTCAACATCAATTAAAAATAACAAGGTTCAAAATTACAACTTTTGGAATAAGATCTTTTGCACAACCACAACTTTTGCCCCAATTTTTTGAGTTTGAGGAATTTTGGATTTTTGTTTTGTTGGGACTAACCGTGAGGCTGCATACGTATCCTTAAAAGGAATCAGGTCAAATGTAGATCAAGACATATGAGTTGATTTGTTTTTGTTACTTTTCTTTTGATTTTCTTTTCTTTTTTCTTTATTTTGCTTTACTTTCCCCATTTTTCCATTTTCACTTTTTCTTCTTATTTACATTTCTTAACTCTAACTTCTGATCCAAAAGAGGGGTACAAAAGGAAATAAATAAGGCTCAAATGGGTAATAAAGGATAAAAGTGTTTAGATTGCTGAATAAAATGCCTTTGTCATTCCAATATTTGAAAAATTCCAAGTACAAACAACACAATTGGACAAACTAAAGAAATCATACATAGTATCTCTTGACTATACCAGAATTGATAGCCATATCTACATATTTCCCTTCTATATCTGTTAAATACAAAGCACCATTGGATAACACTCTTGTTACAATGAATGGCCCCTGCCAATTTGGGGGAAACCTTGCCTTTAGCTTCAACTTGATGTGGAAGAATGCGTTTCAATACTTGTTGACCCGCTTAAAATTTCCGGGGACACACCTTCTTGTTGTATGCTTTGGCCATTCTCTTTTGATACAATTGACCATGACATACTGCCGCCAGTCTTTTCTCGTTAATCAGACTTAATTGCTCCAATCGGGTTTTGACCCACTCATCATCATCAATCTCAGTTTCAGCAACAATTTGAAGGGATGGAATCTCTACTTTTGCGGGAATAACTGCTTCAGTCCCATGTACCAACAAATAAGGAGTTTCACCTATTGAAGTGCGAACAGTAGTGCAATAACCTAGCAAAGCAAAAGGCAACTTTTCATGCCATTGCCTAGAGCCTTGCACCATCTTTTGAAGTATCTTCTTTATGTTCTTGTTGGCTGCCTAAACACCCCCATTTGTCTTGGGGCGATATGGAATGGGATTTCGATGCATAATCTTAAACTATTGGCATACCTCTTTCATCAAATGGTTGTAAAGATTAGCACCATTTTTTCGTGATGATTACATTGGAGATTCCGAAGCGACAAATGAGGTTTGAATGAATAAAATCGACCACTGCCTTCTTGGTCATAGATTTGAAAGTCATAGCTTCAATCCACTTAGTGAAATAATTGTGGCCACCAGAATAAACCCGTGCCTATTTGATGTCGCTGGCTCAATTGGTCCAATGACATCCATGCCCCAGTTAACAAATGGCCAATGTGGAGACATCATATGCAACTGATATGGTGGCGAATGAATCAAATCACCGTGGACCTGGCATTGATGACACTGGCGCACAAAGCTAATGCAATTCCATTCCTTGGTGAGCCAATAATACCCTGCTTGAAGAATTTTCTTTTCTAAAACATATCCATTCATATGCGGCACACAAACTCCAAAATAAACTTTAGCCATGATGGCCAAAGCTTGTTTAGCATCTACGCACCTCAGCAACCCAAGATCTGGAGTTCTTTTGTACAAGACTCCCCCGCTCAAGAAAAATCAACTAGCCAATCGTTGAATTGTCCTTTTTTGATCACCTGTACCCTGTACCAGATATACCCCCATTTTGATGTATTCTCGGATATCATGGAACCACGGTTCGCCATCGAGTTCCTCCTCAACCATATTACAGTAAGCATGCTAATCACGAACTTAAATATGTAGAGGGCCATCATAAACCTTATCTGGATGGTGTAACATTGTCGCCAGAGTATCCAAGGCGTCGGCATCCTCATTATGGATTCTAGGAATATGCTTTAACTCTACTAATCTAAATCGTTGACAAAGATCATGAAAACTTTGTCGATACAATATGAGCTTTAGATCCCGGGTCTCTTATTCTCCCTGAATCTGGTGCACCAATTGCTCTGAATATCCCAAGACCAAGACTTCCAGGACTCCCATATCTACAGCTAACTTAAAATCCAAAATGCATGCCTCATACTCAGCCATGTTGTTGGTACAATAGAAATGAAGTTGGGTTGTAATAGGGTAGTGGTGCCCTGTTTCAGAAATGAGCACAACCCATATTCCGACACCTTTCATGTTAGCAGCTCCAGCAAAGAAAGGTTTCCAACCTAGCTTTTCGTCTTGCTCCACCTTGTCAATATGAATCACCTCTTCATCAGGAAAATATTTCTTCAATGGCTCATTGTCGTGCCCCCTTTTTCTCGTGAAATTGGTTTTTTGACATTTTGAAGGACAACTCTTTCCCTTTTGGGAATTGGGTTTAAAAGAATTGAAGAGTCGCCACCTAAGGATTTAAGTGCATTAAGACACTAAGAAGGGTTTTGTTTGGATAACCAGAGATTGGGTAAGGGCTTGAAATTATCCCGAGGGGAAGGTGTTAGGCACCCATCAGGATCCACTAGTGTGGTTCTTGGCCAAGCTATTGTTGTGACTTAAATACGTATAACACATAAGCAAGTAACAATATCACATAAGAGGTGATTTTCACATAAAGGTAAGAAATAAACAAAGTTGGAAAGCATAGGAGAGAGTTGATTTAGAAGAAACACTTTTAAAAATTTAAAAAAACAAAGAGCAAAGGGAGGGGGGGGGGTCCTAGATTTATTAATAATATAGATCACGTCAATGCAATACCGGGTAATCACTCCTTAGATAGGGGATACACGTGGTATTAACACACCGATCATCATATCCATATCTACCGTTTCTCACCTCGTTAAAGTATTAAAGCGCGAAATGGTCTCATTTTCTCATTGCATGCTATTACCCGTCCCGATCCTATCAGCCCCGAGGTGCTTGGGACTACTAATCCAAAAAGAGAGAGGAAAGGTTGGGCTTATTTGTGGTTTCAAAGGTAAAATTACAAAGGCGAAAAGCAAGAACTCGCATGGCAAATTTGGGGGAAGCATATAAATGAAAAGGCTCAAATAGACCTCATTTAGGCAAGGAAAAGCAAGTAGTTAGCATGACTTTCATGTATTGTTTTAGAGTCTATTTAAATACTGAACGATTTGAGGCAAACTGATCTATTACATAATTCAGATAGGAAGCATGAACTTAGGCCTGCCTGCTGGTTGTAGTAATAAAAAATCTGATTCAGTTTATCAGTTTACCCAAAAGGCTTGCTTAAGTGTTACATAGAAACCTATAGGCATGACATCTATTGATTACAGAAACAAAGAAGAAAACTGAATGCAGATTGGTTTAGGAAAAAAGAAAGTTGCCAGTTTAAAGTAGGTTTTAGCAGAAGAGCACAAAGTCTGTAATTGGTAATAGATTACTACTGATAGTTTTAGACTTATAAGTAAGTGAAACGTTTCAGATTTGGTTATTAATTTCTATAGGCATGGCGTTGTTGATTTTAAGCACTTTTACAGACATGGGAAGAGTGCAAAAATCCTATAGGCATGGCATCTAAATGCGGTTACTTATTTAAGCCCTATTAACAGGTTTGCCTAGTGACAAATGCATATTCATGAGTCAGATATCCAGTTGATTATGAGCATGGTATCAATATGAGAGATGCAAAATTTTATTATAGACATGGTATCTATATGTGATAATGCAGAAACTATAGGCAAGGATATCTATATAAATGCAAAAGTGCAGAAACTATAGACAGGATATCTATATGAATGCAGAATCAGAAGTTTCCTATGAACAGGATATCTATGTGATGTGCAGAAATCAGAAATTCCCTACGAACAGGATATCTATGTGTTATGCAAAAATCAGAAATTCCTGTGAACGAGATATCTATCCTTTTTACATGCATGATTACCCCTGCTTTTTACTAGTCATCCCAAAGGTTTTATTACAAGTTATTACAGTCCAAAGAAAAGAAAATACATCATAAATTGAAAATTACAACCAAGGAGGGCCTGATTCAGACTTTCTGTCTGATTTATGAAGTAAACCAACTCCAAAGATCATGTTCAAAGCCATTCTCTCATTTGGATGTGTCAGAGTTTCCTAAGAGCCTCATATGGACTCCGAGTAGTGCTCATACCCAAATGCATTACAGGGCTAAGACATAGTGCAGTGTGGAAGGGCCAACTCTCAAGTGTCCAAGTTCAGAGGGAACTCAAGGTCCCAAGGCAAGACTCACAGAAGGGGGACAGAACTTAGAGACTAGGAGAGAGTGTAAGTGCAGAGTTCTGAAAAGGGGAAAGGAGAAGGGAAATGGTAGATAGATACACATAGGGGGTATAGTAAATAGGGAAGTGGTAGAGAGGCAAGGACATGCTAGTGGACATACCCAGTAACGAAAAATGTTGGCACACCTCACAAGCCTATTAGAACACATTGTTTCAAAGGTTAGGATCCTCTAAGGGATCAAGTTCAAACTATGGACAATAACTTTGCATATTTCCATTTTAAAACTATAACCCAAAGCACATAAAGGGAAATAGGGAGCATGGATACAGAAAGCTATAAGTAAATACATTGTGGACATGCTGAAACTTAAATTAGGGCATAACAGTTTCAAAGAAAACAAGTAGAAAAAGTAGTAGTCTTGCAAAAGCCAAAATGCAAATAGGAAGGCAGAATACTATAAGTGTGAGTTTAGAAAATATTGTGAGGTTGTGAAGTCTGAAGTGTGTGATTGTTGAATTGTTTTTTGTGAAAAAAGGGCCATGTATTTATAGTGCAGAAAGCATGCAGAAATAAGGTAAGAAAATTTAAAGAATTGATTGTCAATCAATTACACAAAGCTCCCTTTAATTAAGGGATTTAGGTTCAAACAAGTATACACCAATTAAAGAAGGAAATTAATGAGCCCTTTGTGTAAAGAATGCGATTGAGAGCAAATACATAAAGGTTATTTAAGGATAGGTTTTTGAAATACACGGTTTGTGCAAACAAGGCAAGGAAATCAATTAGCAGCAGAAAATTAGAGGTCAAAGATTGTTATGAATGAACCAAGTCATAAAGGTGGAAAATGTTTTAACCTAAAGAAAATCAACAAACAATCAATTACACCTATTTAAAAGGAATCACAAGTATGAAAATCTTTTTAAAGGAAGACTCATCACATATAACAA
Source organism: Nicotiana benthamiana (assembly GCA_034376525.1). NCBI lineage: Eukaryota > Viridiplantae > Streptophyta > Magnoliopsida > Solanales > Solanaceae > Nicotiana > Nicotiana benthamiana. Next base: position 16,715,411 of record CM067341.1, on the reverse strand, counting down.
AGCATACAGGCACGTTATGCATGAAAGAAACTTCATAAAATCACTAAATATTCTAGTATAGTGGAGTTCAGCAAAAAATTCAAAATTGTATGAAACAAAGATGTTCAAACTTAGTTTAGAGACTCAAAGTTAGTCTTAAAGAATTAGGGGTCTTTTGAGCAAACCCTAAAGAAAGGATGATATAGCAGGCAATAGAATCGAAATCACGTTTAGAATTTTTAGAAAAGAGCATGCTTCTTCCACAACATAACTCATGAGAAAACGTGATAACAAAATAACATTCAAACAGTAGCAGGATTTAGAGGACATAATGGAAAATACTGATGAGAACAGTAAAGGAAACGTGCTTAAGAGGCTCTTTATAAGTTGCCTTCATATCCCCGGTCTTTCAGGAATTAGGCCATATGTAGTTCAGGATCCGTTGGTGGAGTATGTCGATGGAGGTTATTCCAAGAACGGGCGCAACATTTATGTTGGGATAGATGGTTAAAGTCTAATAAGGTTGCGAGAACTGGAGCGAGATCGCTCCTACTGAGACGGCCATTTCTAGTTGGTTTATCTGCAAATAAGCAATACAAGCATATATGGTGCATAAATTTAAACACGATGCAATTTCCCATTGGACCATGAATGTTGTCTTTGGACGGCTAGGATGACGCCCTTAGACCATGATATCCTAGTCCATGAAACGTATAATAAAGGATTCGCAGGCATTGAAATGATGCTCTCGGGCTATATGGATGATGCCTCCGAGCTATGATACCTTCGAATAGTGATATGCAAGAGATAAAAGGGGTCATCGGGCCATGGCATAGCGTTCTCGGGCTATGAAGAAGGTGCCTCCGAACAATGACGCCTTTGGATAGTTTGGCGATCTTTCATCCCATGAGATACAGAAGGTGGCGATCTTTCAGCCAATGCAAAAATATAAATGAGGTGGCGATCTTTTAGCCAATGCAAAATACAATAAGTGGCGATCTTTCAGCCATGTAGAAAATAAATGATGCGGCAATATTTCAGCCGATGCATGTGTAAATAAAGTGGCGATCTTTCAGCCGATGCAAGATATAAAGAAGGTGGCAGAATTTCAGCCAATGCAAAATGTAAATGAAGTGTCGATCTTTATGTCATGCAAGGAGTAAAATAAAGGGGCGATATTTCAGCCATGCATGGAGTAAAATAAAGCAACAATATTTTAGCCATGCAAGTGCAAATAAGGTGGCAGTAATTCAGCCAATGCAAGATTGAAATGAAGTGGCGATCTTTCAGCCATGCAAATGCAAAAACAAAGTGGCAATATTCAGCCATGTAGATGGAGACAGTGCTTCATCTCGGTAGAATGGTAGCCTTATGCAATGCAAGAATGCAGATGGAGATAATGCTTAGTCTCGGAAGGCTGAATGGTAGCCTTATGCAATGTAGAATGGAGATAGAGATAGTGCTTAGTCTCACAAGGTAGAATGGAAGCCTTATACAATGCAAGAATGTCTCGAAAGGCAGAATAGTAGGCTTATGCAATGTAGAAAACGTAGATAGAGATAGTGCTTAGTCTCGGAAGGTAGAATGGTGGCCTTATACAATGCAAGAATGCAGATGGAGATAGTGTTTAGTCTCAGAAGGCAGAACAGTAGCCTTATGCAATGCAGAAAATGCAGATAGAGACATTGTTTAGTCTTGGAAGGCAGAATGGTAGCCTTATGCAATGCAGAAAATGTAGACTGAGGTAGTGCTTAACCTCATAAGGCAGAATGATAGCCTTATGCAATGCAGAAAATGCAGATGGAGGTAGAGCTTCACCTCGGAAGACAGAATAGTATCCTTATGCAATGGAGAAAATGTAGATGGAGGTAGAGCTTAACCTCTAAAGGTAGAATGGTAGCCTTATGCAATGAGATCAAAAACGAATAGTAATAAAATTTCTTAGCTGATAGTTGAGAGCTGATTGCGATATTGCGGCTGTTGGGGATATTGTATGTGGATAGCAACTGTGAGTAGGTGTGACAGTTCTGAGGGTTGCATTCCTGAATAGTATGAGTGTATAATGTATGCTTTTGCGACTTGGGTGCCTGCATCAATAGAAAAGTTGTGACTTTTGTAAAGGGGAAAGGTAATTTCATGTCCTTGCTGACCTTACTTGACCTGATTGGCCCTGTTCTGATGTCACGATAGGTATCATTGGGGTGGCGTTGTTAAATAGAGAACAAATTCAAGAGTTTTTAAAGAAAAATATGATAATAGTATATATTTATGAAATAGTTTTTGGATGAACCGACGACTGTGACGTAGTTCAGGGCATTGCAACCTTTCTTGCTTCAGAATTTTGAGGGTCTTCCTCAAAATTCAGACCCAGTTTACTGGATTGATGCTCCTCACGGTTGCTTGCGATTATCGGCTGGAATTACTTCGGAATTTTGAGGGTCCTCCTCAAAATTTTCCCCACTTTCCAATTGCGGGGGAAAAATGTAAATTTTATTAAATTGTGACTGAACCTATAAGGCTGCCTACTTATCCCCTCTAAATGTGAATTAGATCAGACGTAGTTCAAATTACATCATGTATGAAAGCATATGGATTACACTTAGTAACGCTTGACTGCATTTGAGTTGATTGGTTTTGGCCAAACTTCTCCATCCATTTCTGCAAGCATGAGGGCTCCTCCTGTCAGAACCCGATAAACCATGTATGGACCCTTCCAATTGGGAGAGAATTTCCCTTTGTCTTCATCTTGATGCAGGAAAATTTTCTATAAAACCAGCTGCACCGGTGTGAACCATCTTGGTTTGACCCTCTTGTTGAACCTCTGGACATTTTGTTTTGATAAAGTCTGCATACATACTGCCCTCCTCAGACTCCACTTATGAGATTTTACTGAATTGTTGTTGATGTTATTTTTTAATAGAAGTTGTCTGTCTTTATTACCCCCAATAATTCGCAAGGACCTTCTCATTTTTTTTTCTTTACCTTTATTATTTTTTGTATTGCTGGAAGATTCTTCCATGATTGTCTTGAATTGTTGTTACAGATAAGTTTCAATATCAATTCTTGAAGCGTTGTTGCATAACACAAATGGTATCAAAGCCATGTGAATGAGGAGTAATAGGTGTTAAGTTCAACACATAGTTTCATATGAACATTATTAAAAAATAGGTTGCTGTTAAAAACAGTAGTAAAGAGGAATATAATATGCCCTTAGTATTTGTTGCCACCAAATTAAATTTAAAGAGTTTTTTGAGATTCACATCAAAATTCCACCATTTCATCTCTAAAATTTAAATCCAACTTAGCAAAACCACGAATTTGTCCTTCCCATTGATTTTTCCAACAACAGCTCATGCTTATTTCTTTTTCTGGAAACTCTTCATTTTCATTTCAATAGATAAAATTATGGAAGCAAGAGCCATTTACCAAACACTGTCGAAGAATTCTTACAAACACATTATTCTATCGTAATTTTTATTGGTCACTATTTTCTGTGGAAGGATAAGCCTAAAGAAGTACAATCATAATTTAGGTAAAGTTCATAAAAATGAATTTTTTTCTCATAAAACAATAATTCATTGCATTTCTAACCAGATCTTTACATTCTAACCCCATTAAAATTTGACTTTGATGCCATATTTGATTTCAATGTAGCCTATTCTTGGTTCTGCCTTGTTCGAGAAAGGAAAAAAAGGATGTTGCCGGCAAATAAAATTGGAAGAGAAAATTTGCTGGAGAAGTGAGAGGGAAAGTGAGGACCTACATGTGAATTTTTTGGTAGCATAAAAGTTTGGTAGAAAGACAAAAGAGTCCTCGGTTACAAGAAATGAAGATGTGTTTGTAAGAGTATTTTGGAGAATCAATAGATGTATAAAGCGATAACCTACTACAACTATGTAGTAGGTTAACAACCCCCCTCCCCCCCCTCTCTCTCTCTCTCTCTCTCTCTCTCTCTCTCTCTCTCTCTCTCTCTCTCTCTCTATATATATATATATATATATATATATATATATATATATATATATATATATATATATAAAAGTTAGAGTTTTAAAATTATTTGATATAAATGGAATATATATATATAAAGAAATTACCTATTCAAAATTTGTCAGTCGTTTCAAGTTGAAGTTTTAAGATATATATATATATATATATATATATATATATATATATATATATATATATATATATATAGACACACCAATTACCGCAACTTTGTGAGTAATTTTCACATAAAACTAGAATTTTAAAAGATAAGTACACTTTTATTTAAATAAAAAAATAAAATGAAAAAAATGATAAAAGAATACAAAAAAATAACTTACCTAAAACTAACTATTCAAACGTAGGTAAGGGCTGGTTTAGGTAGTTAATTTCCTAGGTTTTTTTACTAAGCATATTTTTTTTTGGTAATTCAAATATTATTAATTTTCAAAGAAATAAATTACAATGTATAAGGCTAACTCGGCATGTATGTGAATCACTGCTATATGCATCTCTTCTATTCCCCCACCTCTTTGACCAATCTTACATGATAGTACTATTACTTTCCTCCTCCTATATGAACTTGTATTGTAATACTTCTTTGAGTTTACCAACAACGGTAATGTTACGAATGCATATAATTTCTCTAACAATGTTTTGTCTATCCGTATGAATTCTCAAAAACTCGTTGATTTCTCTCCACCCATATGCTATATAATGTTTCAGCTAGTATCATTCTCAGCAACTGCCCTTCAGTTGATTTTTTCTTTGCTTTCCATAAACCATCATATTAATTGACTACATGTATTTGCATCCATTTGAATATGTCATTCCATATTTCCATGATGATAGTGCAATTATAGTATAAATGGTGATGATTCTCTAGTCGACAATTACAGAATATGCATGCAGTATCCATAGTCATGCTCCATTTACTCAGTCTGTCAGCAATCGGCATCCTTCCCTATATGATCAACCACATAGAGAATACTCCTTTGGGTTTAGCTAAGTTTCGTAACATAATTGCTTTCCACTCCACCTTTTCTAGTATTCTCATCTACTGCAAATATATCTGTTTGATGACACTGCCTTTGTCTCCTTGCCTTTGTATTATGGACTTGGCCCTTTAATAGTCAAAATCTTTTGAACTATCCAATTTGCTTGTTTAGCCCTTTTGATGTTCGATATAGACTGCCTATTTATATGGTACATATGCACCCATTTAATTCACAGTCTGTCAGCTTTTGATGTTAAATCCCATTGCAATTTGAGAATGGCTTCTCTATTCCATTGCTTAAGATTCAGAATATTTAAACTTCATACACTCTTTGGTTTGCATAACTTCTACCAAGATATCAAGGCTCGTTTGGTTATTACATTAGTCCCCGGCAACATCATGCAGTAAGCTTCAATAGTTTTGATCACCCTGGCTGGAATCATAAATATTTGTGACTAATAAGACTGAATTCCAAACAGCACATCTTTTATAAGTTGAATTCTTCTAGCATATGATAGTTTCCTTGTAGTCCAGGATGATATTTTTGCTACTATTTTATCAATCAAAAGTTGTCATTGAGTCACCTTTATCTTCCTAGTAGTTAATGAAACTCCCAGGTATTTAAATGGTAATTCACCTCTTATGCATCCCAACTGTTGAAGTATGGTTTCCTGTTATGCATCAGACACCCTACCAAAGTACACTAAACTCTTGTTTAGGTTAGGTTTAAGACCATAAGCTGCAGAGAATTGATCAAAACAGTGTTTCATCATTACCACAAATTGTTTATCCCCCTAGCAAATAATAACAGGTCATCTGCAAAGCTCAAATTAGTGATGCATGGCTTCTTGCATTTTGGATGAAAGTGGAATTGCTTCTTTTCCTTCAACTCTTCCAGCAGCCTATTTAGATATTCCATATCTAGAGCAAACAAGAAAGGTGACATTGGGTCACCTTGTCTAAGTTCTTTTGCATCAGGAAAGGGCTAAGCCAATTCACCATTAATCAAAATAGAATAGCTCACACTTCAGATATAAGATGTTGCCCATTGTGTGAACCTGTGAGGAAATCCTAATCCTTCTATGACTCGTAGCACATAACTCCATCAACACTATCATATGTTTTTTTCAAGTTTACTTTAATCATTCATCTATGAGATATATACTTCCTTGAATAAGCTTTAATCTGTTCTTGAGCTAATATAGTGTTATCTGTTCCTTTCCTCCCAGGTATAAAACCAGCTTGAGCCTCATCAATTAAGAAACTCATAACTTTTTACAGCCTTGATGCTAAGAGTTTAGCAATTATCTTATATAACACTAAGCAATAGTATATAGGCCTATAGTATTTGATAGTAGTAGGGTTAGGAACCTTGGGTAATAACGTAACAGTTGTACAGTTAATGATCCTAGGCATTCTACCTGTTTCAAAGAACTCCATTACAACATCATAGACATAAACCTTCATTATCTCCCATGATCTTTTGAAAAACACTACATTTTACCCATCAATACCAGGTTCTTTATCATTTCCAATAGCATGTAAGCAATCATCAATTTTTAGCCTAGTTATATCTTTGATCAATTCCATAGTTTTTTGATGGTTTAGTTTAGGTCCCTTATTTATTGTTTGTATACTAACAACAATTAACTGATTAGCAGCAGTCTTCATAAGAGATTTATAGAACTCCATGATCTCCCTCTTAATACTCTTAGGCTTTATCAAGATTGCACCATTCAATGTTGTTAATGTTGTAATATTTTTCCCGCATGCTCTTTCGTTCATCACTGCAAAGAAGTATTTGTTGTTTCCATCATCTATATTGATCCATTGGTTGCTCTTGATTTTTGCTGAGGTATCTTTTCTTCAATGAGTGACCATTTTTCTAGTTGATCTCTAGCTTCCTTCTCCATCATCCTTAGTTGGTCTATGTATCCTTTCTTTATTTCTTGTTGGAATTTAATTATATCTCTTCTTGTTTGTTCAATTTTCACTGTTGCATCCCTAATATTTTGTTATTCAAATTCTTGAAATCTGTTTTTATAGCTTTCAGTCTATTCCAGATAGTTACTAGCTTGCAATATTGTTGCTTCCCTTGCCATCCCTTAGTAACAATACTTTGAAATGCCTCATGGTCAACCCAAACATTCAAGGACCTAAAAGGTATTTTGATACTGTTATTTATTCTTTAAAATCTCAGTGATAGAGGAGAGTTATCCGATATAAATAGATCTCTAATTTCACAGTTAGATGCCTAAACTTCATCATCCATTCACCATTCCCCCAAAGCTCTATCAATTCTGCTAATTACTCTATCCACTCCCACTTGTCCATTTGTCCATGTAAAGTGATTTCCCCTCCAAGGAATTTCAGTTGTCATAGTATCTGAACAGAACTCCGCTAAGTCTTGGATATCAGCCATTTTTACTTCATTCCTTGATACTCTATCTTGAATAGACATGATTGCAATAAAATCCCCTTATATAAGTCATGTTTGATTCATAGATTGAGCCAACATCCTAAGTTTTTGCAATATTTCTTTTCTCATTTCTACATTGTTGTATCCATATACCACAGTCAAAGCACAACATACATTAGTGCTAATAACATTACAATGTATAAATTGAACATCTATTAGTACTACATCCACATGCCAAATGTTCTTGTCAAAGAGGATCCACATTCTACTATTAGTTGCTTGATCATAATTATGCACTAATTCACAGGGTTTTGCAATCTGAAGGGCAATTACAGAAGCTTTATGATGTTTAATTCTAGTCTCTACTAATCCATCTAGAAAAATATATTTGTCTTTGATGTATTTAGCTAACTCCTTATGTTTATATCTTTGATTTGCGCCCTCTTACATTCCGCATTAGCATTGCATTTGGATTGTTCATTCGTACCACCTCTATTCGGTGGTTGTTTATCCTTTTGTCCTCCTACTAGAATTCCAAATACATTTTGTATGGCAACTAAAAAATTCACACCAGTCACAGTATTCCTAGAATTGATAACACTAGCTATTTTCCCCTTCAAACTATTCTCTTTCCCGTTCATCTGAGTAGAATCCTGTATTTCTCTTAACGTTTTCCCATTCTTGCTGCTAGAAGATTTATTTTGTTCCATAACCTGTACTATTTCCATACTTTTTGTCATTGTATTTTCAGCAGCTTCTTGTGCCACATTTATGTTCTGCACTTCTCCATTCTTTAGCTAGCTTATGAGCTCTTCCATTATCTTTCTGCATTGTTTGCTATTTTCCTTGCACTTCCTCATTTCATTTGCAAATATGCCCATCCGTTGACAATCTGGACAAAATGCAGGTTGCCATTCAAACCTTACCCTTGATGGATCCTATATTTTTACTTCATTTAGCAATAGTTTAGTTATGTGTACTTCAATCAACATCTTGGAAAATGATATTATCGATTGTTTTGCTGTATATTCATTGGTAAATAGAGGTACTCCTATTGCACTTCCTAGCCTACTCTTATGAATCCTTACTCTACTATATCATAGGAAAGTTGGGGAAAGAGACCCAGAGCGGTATTGTCACACCTCTTTTTTTATGCTACACCCTGCAAAGGGCGTAGATAAGGAAGTTTTTCCAATTAAAGGACAATCAAAATGAGATTATTTGCTTATTTAAAACTCAGGGTTGCCACTTGGGATAATTAGTGGTGTCCCAAGTTACCGGATTAAATCCCGAATCGAGAAAAAGGTTGACTCTATATTACAGTCTGCGAGCCAGAAATCCAAGTAAGGAATTTTGTTAACCTGGGGGAAGGTGTTAGGCATTCCCAAGTTCCGTGGTTCTAGCATGATCGCTCATTGTTGTATTCGGCTTAATTATTTGATTTTTATAATAATGAACCCATGTGCAAATTTTAACTATTAACCGTTTTTATTTAATTTTAAGAAAATTGCAATGTTATTAAAACGTGTCTTGAACCGCGTCACGTAAATGCACCCGCGATTCTCAATATATTTTAACTAACATTGTTGAGATTTGGATTTTGGTCACATAAATACGCACCCGATTTTAGGAAGGTAAATTATTAAAATAACGCGCCAAAAGCAACTACGCATTTGCAACTTTGCGAGGGCCATAGAAAATTCGCTAAATGGCATGCCTCGATTTCTAAGGATGAAAGTAGTAATTAAGCGATGGTCATGCGTTTCTTTTGAGAATCAACAACCGCTTCCATTAACTTGTATATTCCAACCAAAATATTTCAAGCATAAATGGCAATTGATGTGCTATAATTCCGGCAGCCTATAACTTTTGAAATCCCTACTAATATCAAATTCACCACCAAACTGATATATGCGTAGAAAATTGTTGTCAGCATACAACACAAGTTATTCATCAAAGATGGATTTTAAACCATTTGCCAGAATACAGTTCTATATTTCTAAAGTAATTTCCTAAAAATCAAATCAATACACAACGCATAGAACAATCAACAATATCAAGTTAAAAACTAAATAATCATGGTCCAACCCAAATCAGTGTGACAAGAAACATCATGGCTACTGTAACGAGATAGTAAAATAGATGAGAAGACAACAAAATAGAAAAACAATCCAAACCCTCTACTGTAAACGTTTGGTCCATACTACAAGAATCCAAAACCTTATGGCTATTACCCAAACGAGCAATTGGAGAAATATTTTAGTTCCTGATGAAACAACAAATAACCAAATGAAGCTAAATCCAACTTCTGAATCCAACAAAAAAATGAAAACCAATTCGCATAGAAAGAAACCAACTGACCGGATCAGAACCTCAACGACGACCTCGGATCTGCTAATGGAAAGCTGGTCGATTAAACCTAGACCAGATGGAAGAGCCTCAATGACGACCTTGAACAGACCTCAAATTAGAAGCTTTGAACGGATCGCACCGGATTCAACTCGATTGAGCTTGGACGTCGATTTTGGACGTCACAAGGGATGTTTTATGATGGATTTCGATCTTTGGCCATTGTTTGGTGGCTTGCCGAATTTCTCATCGGATCCATCACTTTCCTGCACAACAGTAATTGTCTGAAATCACTTGACAGAGAAGCTTCGTTTGGGTGGTGGATGGTTGGTCTAGATTTAAAATGGAAAGGGTGGAAATGGGTTGAAGAAGGAGAAAGGTTGTTGGTTTGGGTTTTGTCCAGCTGATGAAGAATGATTGCTTCTCAGGAGTTGGAGATGGATCGTTTGGGGTGGGGTGGGGTGAAGGAGACAATCCGAGGCATGGGTCGTTTCTGAAAAGCTGCGCAGCTTTCCCCCCTTTTCAGCGTTATTTTTTTTTCCTCTCTAGATCTAGTTTTTGTTTTTAATTAAGATAAGGGTAAGGGAATGGGCTTGGGTTATGTGGGTTTGGGTAGGAAAATTGTGGTTTATGCTGGTTCTGGCTTTAAAAATGGCTCAATTGCTTAATTAAAAACCTCATTGCAATTAAATCCTTATTCTCTTTTCTTTTCTTTTTTTAGTTAAAAATCCTAGAAACTAAAAATCCTAAATTGATCTATTCTTGTAGAAATTAAAATTCTTTATTTATTTTTAACATTAAAACAACTAATTAACTTTAAACTAAGGAAATGCTAATTTTAAAGACTAAAAGATAAATATGTAAAAATGACAATTTTTAGGATTTTTCCATGATTTAAAAATGTTAAAAACGCATGAAATGCAAACAAACAAGGAAAAATTCCTAAAATTAATAAACGGTTATTTTTTGTCTATTTTCTAGGAGTTATTTTCATGTATGGCAAAAATCACGTGCTCACAGCTGCCCTTCTTTGTTCGGAAACCAGAAGGGTTTTTGTTCAAAGATAACGTGAGCGGATACGAGCAATTTTTACATGTTTGAATACTTCGTGGGAAGCATATTTGAAAGATTTGACCGAACCTTGCTTCATAGATTGCCTACATATCCTTGGCTATAAAGGAATTAGGTCAGTATAGTTCAAAGTGTTTGGTAGCTGGGACGACCAAAATTGTGATCTCACTGTTGTTGCTGCTACAACTACTTTCTAGATCCCCTTATTACACCATGCAAAAATAAAAAGAAGCTAGACTAAGCTATGACCTATGGATTAAAAAATAAAAAGAAACTTGCTCTCGATACTTGTTGCCTTGTTGCCTTGTATATCTTCCTGTGAAACTTCTTGTTGCCTTGTTGACTTGTTGTTGTGTTTCTCATTCTCCATGTTGATGCCTGATGGTTGAACTTGAGTTATATTCCCTTGTTCTCCAGGTGGGCGCCTGATTACCAGAACTTGAATAAAAATTTTAATGTATTCCCTTGTTTTCCAGGTAGGCACCTGATTACCAAAACTTGAAACTTGAAATTTATTCCCTTGTTCTCCAAGTGGGTGCCTTATTGCAAAACTTGAAATGAAAATTGAAACGTATTTCCCTTGTTAACTAGGTGGGCACCTGATTACCAAAACTTGAAATGTATTCCCTTGTTCTCCAGGTGGGCGCCTGATTGCAAAACTTGAAATATATTCCTTTGTTCTCCAGGTGGCGGCTTGATTACCAAAACTTTAAATGTATTCTCTTGTTCCCCAGGTGGGCGCCTGATTACCAAGAAAATGAAATGTGTTCCCTTGTTCTCTAGGTGGACGCCTGATTGCCCAAACTTGAAATGTATTCCCTTATTCTCAAGGTGGGCGCCTGATTACCAAAACTTGAAATGTATTCCCTTGTTCTCCAGGTGGGCGCCTGATTACCAAAAACTTGAAATGTATTCCCTTGTTCTCCAGGTGGGCGCCTGATTACCAAAACTTGAAATGTATTCCCTTGTTCTCCAGGTGGGCGCCTGATTACCAAAACTTGAAATGCTCTCCAGGTGCGCGCCTGATTACCAAAAACTTGAAATGTATTCCCTTGTTCTCCAGGTGAGCGCCTGATTAGCAAAACTTGAAATGTATTCCCTTGTTCTCCAGGTGGGTGCCGATTACCAAAAATTTGAAATGTATTCCATTGTTCTCCAGATGGGCGCCTGATTACCAAAACATGAAATGTAATCCCTTGTTCTCCAGGTGGGCGCCTAATTACCAAAACTTGAAATGTATTCCCTTGTTCTCCAGGTGGGCTCCTGATTACCAAAACTTGAAATGAAAATTGAAATGTATTCCTTGAGACTGCTGCCTTTGTGCCTGATTGTAACAAAACAAATAAAACAAAAGAAATTTTTTGTGCCCAGTTTGGTGCTGTGTGCGTCTGTGAGTGTTAATCAAATCCCATTACCAAATATCTTTGAAAGCTAGATCTCATTATCCAGGAGGGTCCTGATAACTCTTAACTAATGACAACTTAAAGATTAGGCTTTGTTCTTCAAAGGTATTACTTCCACTATGTATTGTTATCTAAGTTATATCTGATGGGGACCAGTAATTAAAGCTGCATCACATTATCCAGGAGGGTCCTGACAATTCTTAACTAACAACAACTCTAAAACTGGGCTACGCCTCTAGAAGTATTACTTCCCCTATGTCCTTTTATCAAAGAGAATATTAAAGTTGCGTCCCATTATCCAGGAAGGACCTGACAACTCTTAATTAAGACAAATTTTAAATCCAAATCATGTCTGTTGGGGATCAGCACTTAAAGCTACGTCCCATTATCTAGGAGGGTCCTGAACGTTTTTACGATAAAAAACCATTATCCATGCGGGTCCTGAAAATTTCAAATTAACTGCCAATTTTAACTCTTGGTTGTGTCTGCTAGGGATTAGCAATTAAAGTTACATCCCATTATCCAGGGGGTCCTAACGACTCCAATTGGGGAACATTTGTGCTATACCATGTTACCCGTGACTGTTTGAGTTTTAAACCGAGTCCCATTTTCCAAGAGGGTCTTGACAACTCTTAACTGAATCCTATTTCAACATGCAAGTCACTTTATGCTCTTTGCTATTCATGATTATCTCCAACCTTTAAATAGGTCCCATTTTGGAGGGTCCTGAGAATTTCAAACTAAATGCAAATTTTAACTCTCTGTTGTCTTTGCTGGGGATTCCTAGTTAAAGTTACATTCCATTATCCAGGAGGGTCCTGAGGTTCACAATCATACCTGCTAGGTGCTTGCTTCTCCAATGGAGAACTTCCCCAAGACATCCAAAATTTTCTGCCCTAATTTCAATCAAAGAAAATCTGGTCAGTTTGAAATTTGGTGGTTAGCTTGTGGAATTCTTGCTGAAAATAGCCATCCTGTTGTCATGCTCCGTTGTGGTCAACTTTCTCGAACTAACTGTGAGACGCCTGATTTGTCGGCTGATCCCTGAACCTTGTGGCCTTATATGAACTGAGTAACATGTACCCAATATTGTGTTACTTTCCTGACCTTCTTGCCAGAATCTTTACATCCTTCTCAAAATTACCGAGTAGGTTCACTATCGAAACTTTCATTGATTCTTCCCTTTGCCACTTTAACTTTCGCTGCCTTTGATATGTTTTAGTCGGCGTGTGCTTTGCTATTTGGGGAGCTGGTAGTAAGCTTTGAAATTTCTCTCCTACTTGCTTAAACAAAATTGATTCTCAAAACATCTTAGAAGAATGGAGACCCGAAAGAAAATGAAATGCAATGACTCTGAGTTGTATTATTTTACAATAAAAGAATTCCAAATTGGGTGACTACTAAGGGGAAAAGAGGAGAAACTTATCTGTGGAGGAACAGCTGGTTCTAACGATCATGACATCCACTTCAGCTTAATCGACTCAGTCTGTCCAAACGATCGGCCTTCAATTACCATGCTTTGTTGTTGTGATCTTCCATAACCCAATTTCTTTAACCAAGCCTTGACCTAGCTTAACTTGCGGTGCTCTGAACATATTTCCACCAACAACCTTTTCTAGTTATTCATTTATTGGCTTGCCTTTACCTTAAGGAGCCTGTGAGGGTTTTCGCTGATAAGACCATCTCATTTTTCATTTTCTCTCAGCTCCAATTGCCTTACGGTGCCCGTGAGGATTTTCACCGATAAAATTCTCTCATTTTCATCTTTTCTTGCTCGAACTAGAGTGTTGCCCCAGGTATAAATCACCTCTTCTTGCTTGACTTGGCATTTCTTAAATGCTGATCAGAATGTCTTTCTTTGGACCGTATTGCAGGATTTTGAATGGGGTTAGAAAGAAAGGGTATTAAAGGCTCAAAACAATTCAACGGGTTACACATTACAACTTTCAGAATCAGATCTCTTATAACAACCACAACTTTTGCCCCAGTTTCTTTCCTTGGGGACTTATGGATTTTTATTTTAATGGCACCGAACCGTAAGGCTGCCTACTTTTCTTAAAAAGAATTAGGTCAAACGTAGTTCATCCGATTCCGTTGTTGTTGTAGTTTTCTCTTTTTTTTCTCTTCCTTATTTTGTTTCTTCCTTTTTTCTTTTGTTGTTTTTTTTAGCAATCCACTAGATAGGGTCTAGGGCTAGTTTTTATTTATATAAAAATAAGAAAATACAAAGCGTCTTAATGTTCTAAGAAATATAACAAATAATCTTTGAATAGTACATGTAGCTTATTATCAAAATTGAGTAATGTACTCGAAATTGATATCACAAAATCGCTACTAAATATTGCATACTAAAAACTAGCCCATGAAAAATAATAGACCCGATATTCCTTAAAGGCCCAATCCAGTTGTGAGCACACATAGACCGTATCAGTTGGCCCAAATAAGTTCACACATTTCTAGTGCATAGCAGCCCAAAGCATATATTGCTTGCATGAATGGCCACAATCCATCTAAATGCTTTCCATCTCCTTCAATTGCAAAAAAAGCCCCTTTAATAGCATCCTTGCTAATTTACACGTGTTTCCTTGTATTGGTTCATTTACAGCCTTCATTGTTTTATTTATTCATGTTATTGCACTCCATGTATCCATTTGATCACACCTGTATCTATCATAGGTATTAACGACTGCTCAGGTGTCCTCTTCGAAGTTCATTTTTGCTCAAACTTTGCCATGTCTTCTCCGCCATTGCTTTCGTGTTGTGTTCCTTTCTTGACTAACCACACTGCTGCAACATGTTCTCCGTTGATCAACTGTGACTCCGAGTCTAAAATGACCGACTACATGTTAGTGTTGAGATGCCTTTGTGCCTGGAAATGCTCCATCCTGTCTGTTGCATTTGCTATGACAATAGAAATTGGATTGCCAAGCTCTGTATGTGATGATACTGACCAGTAGGATGCCCTGTGTTTCCTCATTTGGGTTGCATGTTGAGGCTTCAGTCGAATTTGCTACATTACTGCCCTGCAGTTTGTCATGAGGACAAATATCTCCATTACCTCTTCTTGTTGTATCTTGCTTTCTTTATTTGAGTTGTTGTATGCCTGGCTCCCTGTATTAAATGCCTTGTATCCCTCCTTATGTTTATCTATTTTCTTCTACAGGTACCTCCTCCAGCTGGACTGTAGACCGTGCACCTGTTTGACACCATAGATTTGCTTGTTTGTTTTTGTATTTGTTGTTATTGTCCTTCTTCTGTGAGTGCGATCTTGACCTGAAGTCAAAGTCCAATGCAACTCACAAAGTTATTGGACCAGAAATCGAGGTCCATTTCTCGATTGTCTCTATGTTGTTTTCTGAGTTGTTCGTGTAGGTTGATCCCTGGATAATGAAATGTGATGCTGCATTTGGACTTTATTCCATATTGTAGCTACATTACCCAGCAATGTGATCCAATTCCTGCTGCATGCATGATAATGCAGCTATAACTGGGCCTTGTGAAAGCCCTTTCATATCAATGCTGCTATACTTTTGCTTACCCACGATTCACCTACAATGGGATGAGTATATTGAACTAATACCACCAGTTGCGGGCTTATCAAAAGATGAGGCATAGCCACATTAATGTCTCCTGCAAAAAGGCAAACTTTGTTAGTGAAAAAATTCATCTTCTTGATCTCCTCCCTAAGGATTTGATCTTGAGAGATGTCTGCAGTTGGTTCCACATAGATGCTGCTTTGTTTCCTGTAGATTGTGTGTCTCCCTATATAAATGATTGGCCTAGTAGAATTGTGAACCATTTTGTGTCCCAGGCCATCTAAACCACGATTCTGCATTATGTTTGTGCTCCAGTTCTGCTTGCTCTCTATATTGCATCTTTGTGGAAAAATTGCAGCTCATTCTCTGTGTTGCTAGAGTGTTAGATAAGGTTTGATTCCCTTGCCATGACACCCCCGGGGGTCGTATCATTACCCCACAAAAGAGGCTTCATTCCACCATATTTCTTTCAAGAATTGTGGGCTTCCTTGGTACTACACTATAATCTACTTTTAATTCTTCCCCAATGGACTGAGTACCAGGTACTAATACCACCATTTGGGGCCTCCTTAAATAGCAGAATATAGAAAGCATGACTGTACCTGCAAAAAAGAAACCATCGTTAGTAAAAAAGTTGCACCCTCATGCCATCCTCTATACAGATTTGAACATGAGAGATGCCAATGATAGCTCCATTAACTCCAAATCCCCCAACCTCCTCTCCTTCTCCTAGTTCCTTGCAACTTTGACTCTCAAATATGGACATTGCATCTTATCTTCATTAACTATACTCCTACCTTGAGAGTCAAGATCCCTAAAATCATGACGTTCAATATCTCCCACATCTAAAGCATAGTTAGCCAAATGATCAGCTAATGAGTTCCCTTCTCTGAATATATGAGATATTCTTAAGTTGCAGTCTCCTCTAGCTTTCAGAATCTCATCTACCTGATCAGCTATACACCATGGAGGCTTCCATGATCATTCAATTATGTTCTTCAGGAGCATTGAGTCAGTCTGCAGCCATGTCTGATTGTAGCTCATTGCCTTACATATTCTTAAGGCCTCCATCATTGCTACTGCCTCTACTACATTATTAGTTCCTTCATTGATCTCCCTTTCTCGTGCATATTTCAAATCACCTTTTTCATCCCTTAGGCAGAAAACAATAGAACTTCTCCCTGGATTTCCTCTATGCTCTATCAGTATTAACCTTGATCCATTATTTTTCTAAATATTCCCATACAACCTTCTCATATTTCAGCTTAGATGTGTATTGTTCCATCATGTGCAAAAGGTTTGACTACTTGTAACGCACCTGCAGGCCTGGTTTCCTAACCTGTACTACCGATTGTAACATTGTTGACACTTGATATATCATTCTACTCACTGAAACTGCATCCCCATACTTCAAACTATTTCTTCTCTTCCAGAAATCCCATATTATACACGCAGGAAGAGCCAACATTACTGGCTTCAATCTGGGCAGTACTAGAGCAGTCCAACACTTGGTAATAGCTTGGTGTAAAGTCAGCCCCTGCGTTGCAATTCTTGTTCTAGGTAAGAAGTATTTCCACATAGATGTGGCAGCATTTGAAGTGAAGAACATGTGTGTTAATGATACTTCCATAGATTCTGCACAGCACCAACATTTAGAAGGCATACAATATCCCAACCTTTTCATGAAATCATCAAGAGGTAACTTTGGCTTCCAAGCTTTCCACAAGAAGAAGGAGAGTTTAAAAGGCAGTCTTTTCACCCAAATCATTCTGAATACAGTCCTAGGATTGTCCCTCCTTCTCAAATATTCCCATGCAGATTTAATAGAAAATTGGCCTCTAGTTTCTAGCATCTAAGAAGGTTCATCTAGCTCACTGTCCACGATTGGAGGATTAATATTCTGCACAATATGTAATGTCTATTCCTCAGGTAAGATCTGCATTAGTCTATCAACATTCCAGGTTCCATTCTCTACCATATCCTTCACATTGTAAATGTCTTCATCTATTCCAAAAGTTTGAGGGACTAAGAAGTATAATGCTCCCAGCCCAGTCCAGTTGTCGTACCAGAACATACAAGAGACCATTTTTGGTTTCCAAAGAATTTGGTGTTATATTAAATCCATGTATTCTAGTATTTTCCTCTATATGTGTGATCCCTTCCTCCATGGTGCAACTACTGCATTTAATTTTTGCAGTATTTCTTACTAACAAATGAACTCCATAAGTTGGGCTTGGTTCTGAAATTCCACCGTAGTTTGCAAAAAAGTGCCTTGGATACATCACGTAAGGATCTGAACCCTGCTCCTCCTTCTTCACATGGCATACACAAAGTATTCCATGATGCCCAATGCCTACTATTGCACCCACAACACTGCTCCAAAAGAATTATGCAACTATCTTGTGTAACCTGTTTATCACATAGTTAGGTGGATTAATAGCTGAAAGCAGGTGTACTGCATGGTCTACAGGATACTAGAAATCAGTACAGCATTGCCTCCAATAGAAAGCAACTTCCCCTTCCATGCCTGCAATCTGTCTAGAATCTTGGTGATCATGGACTGATAGTATTCCAATTTTCTTCTTGCATCAAAATGGGACACCCAAGATATGTAAAAGGAAAATCCTATCTCCCTATGCCAGCTATCCTCTTTACTTTTATAACTATCTCAAAGTTTGTCAAATGGTGCAAATAAACAACTGATTTTGTCTTGTTTATCAGTTGTCCAGATGCCACTTCATATAAATACAGAATTTCCATCACAAGTCTTAATGATGTAGAAACTGAGGAAAAAAATATGAGGTGTCATCTGCATATGCTAGGTGATTAATTTTTGGGCTCCATTTAGGAAGTCCAAACCCACAGAAGTACAGTAAGTGCAAAGAATTGAGACCTCATGAGAGAGCTTCAGCAGCTAAAATAAACAAAGTTGGAGACAGAGGATCTCCCTGCTTTACCCCCCTTGATGATATGACCATTTACCAACACAGAATACCAATTATTTCCAACCAAATCAAAAACCATTCGAATGAACCTTTCACGGAAGCCTAATTTCCTAAGCATCTTGGTGAGGAACAGCCATGAGAGCCTATCATAGGCCTTCATCATATCGAGTTTGATCACAACATTAGGACCTGCTTTCGTTCGAAGCCTTATGTCAGTATTGATTTCCTGCGGGAGTAGCACATTTTCAACTATGCTCCTACCCTTTACAAATCCTACTTGTTCCTCATATATAAAATTAGGAAGTAATTCCACAAAATCTTTCATGAACCACCCTTGAGAATATCTTATTGATAAAGTTACCTAGGTTAGTTGGCCTCAAATCAGAAAATGTACTAATCTCCTTTTTCTTTGGCATGAGCATCAAATTTGTATGTGTAACACTTTTTGGTAAATGCTACCCATTGAAAAAGGCTAGCACCATTGCATATATATCTTCTTCTATGTATCCCAGCAACTGTGAAAAAGGCACCAGTGAAGCCATCTGGACCACCAGCTGAATCTCTATTTAATCCAAAGACTACCTTCTTCACTTCATCTCTTGTAGGATTGGCTGTCGGTTTTGCATTCTTTTCTCTTTCAATCGGATTAGGTACTTGCTCACCACTGTCTCAGTAAATTGATCCTTGTAGAATTTGATGGCCTCTTCTGCAACTTGATCCTCTTCTTCAATCCAATTATCCATACTATATTTGATCCTTTCCAACTAAAGTCTTTTCCTTCTGCCCCTTACTTGAGCATGGAAAAACTTAGTATTTCTGTCACAATCCTTGAACCAAGCCATGCCTGCCTTTTGCTTCCAAAATTCTTCCTCTAATGCCAAATATCAAATCATTTCAGCTTGTACTTTCTGCAGCCTCAATCTGTTCATCTGAGTAGGGGATGCCTCACATTGTCGTTCATGCACTAATACAACCTCCTCTAGACTTGAAATATTTTGAAATATCTCTCCAAAAGTTGTTTTACTCCATGTAGATAGCACCTTCCTCATTTTCTTCAGTTTATGGTTGAACAATACAAAAGGAATTGCACTGAAGTCTGATCTCCAGTGTTCTTTCACCACTGACTTATATGAGTCATGGTTGGTCCAAAAGTTAAGAAACCTAAATGTTTTCCTAATAATGGGAGCTTCAATATCACCCTTTAGAAACATGGGACAATGATCTGATCCAATTTTAGACAAGTGTGAAACCTCCAATCCCGGAAAAGTTTGCTGCAGTTCCAAATTACCAAAACACCTATCTAACCTTTTGAATATACAATCTTCTTCTTATCTCCCATTTCACCAAGTGAATATACTTCCTTTGAAGCCCAAATCTGACAAATTACAAGTGTTGATGCAATTCCTGAAATCATCTACCTCATTCAATGAAACTGGCAGACCACCAAATTTCTCCTCCTCATCCCATATGACATTGAAATCACCTCCCACAAGCCATGGAACTGTCATATATGAAGCCATAGCATATAAGGAATCCCAGAGTTCTATTCTTTCCATAGAGTCACATTTGGCATAAACCAATGTGAGAATCAATTATTCAGTGTGAAATAGTTTGAGTGTCAGTTGCACCATATTATACTCAATGGTCACATCAAACACTTCATCAATAAATGCTCAGATTTTATTTAACACATTAACAACTACCTGAGCCAACCAAATTCTGCTTCTATATCTTTCCATTTTGCTCGATTGTTGTATGGGTTCTATGACTCCTATGAATTTAAAATGATGTTGCATGTGCACTGTAATAAGCCTTCCAAATGCTTGCATAGTATTCACTGACCTAACATTCCAAATTATAGCAGCCATTAAAGATTTTGGTTTTTAGAAAGGGTCTTCCTTATTTGAACTCCACCTGCTGGAACAGTTGAAGTCTCTTTTGGCTGCTTCTTTCTACCTTTTTTTGCAGACTTTACTTATTCTATATGTCTTAGTGACAAATCTCCCTGCTTGGCTACATTGAGGAAATTCTGGGCAGTAGATTCCTCATCCATGTCCCTACCTGTTACCTGAACATTTTTCCCTTGTTCATTCATCTCCCTGGCCTTTACTGCAACAGCCTTAGGGTCCTAACTGCTGGGAGCAACAGATTTCTCATTCTGGTGCTGAGTACACTGCACATGTGCAGAATTCAATGTTACAGTGTTGTCTACAGTTTCTTGCATAATCAGAATCTGCTTCATGTCTGCTTTTTCTTTCTCTACTGGATTAACCATGACATTAACATATGCTTTTGGTCTGGTACCTCCCGAGTCTATTATGTTAATGTCCACCTCTTTAGCCACTACTGTTTCTGCAATAATTTTTCCCCTGCTGTTCATGCCTTCCTGCTCCTTCCTCACCGCTACCACACCTGAGCTTTGCCCTTCAGCAGACAAATTTTCTGTCTTTGCTGCACCATTTACACTTTGTTCCTCCTCCTCTTCTTCATTGGCCCCTTTTTGTCATCACTCAACATTTTATCAGGGATATGTGCATCATCTGGTACCTCCTCTATCTGATTTTCCCATATTTTCCCACCTGACCATTGTGCCTTCTCATTGTTCTGAACTTTTATAAAATCTGGATCTTCCACAAATTCCATCTCCATGTTTTTTCCAGTTGTTCCCTCACTTTAATATCTTATGAAGGGATTTCCTGTCAAGAAGTATTGATGGCAGCTACCTTTTCATTGAAATCTCTCTAAACCCATGCAGCAGGTGATTCCTTGTTTTGCTGTTCAGCATCCTTCTTTACCTGTTCGGCAGCCTTCTTTTCCTTGCTCCTTGCTTCTTCCCTTTCTCTTTGTTTGCTAATTCCTGCAGGTGTAGAAATTGCAGTTGGCATGCCTGTAGTATTATTGTTACCTCATTTCCTTCCCTTGTCTTTCCCATGAGATCTGGGAACAAATTTTGGTGTTGCAGAGTTTAGAACTCCAATTTCCTTTGCAATTGGCTGAGCAGAATGATCCACCTGTGCCTCTACCAAAGCCAAATGATTATTGTCTTTACCATCACTATTATCCTTCTCCAGTGCAGCAAATTTATTGGTTGTTTGCACCTGATTAGGCACCACTGCAGCTTGTTTTTCCCCAGGCACAATCTCTAGGCCAGTCTTAGATCCTGCAACTTACTGGTTATCTTTCCCTTGATTTCTTCTATCCCTCACCTCCTTCCAATGTGCACCTGCATTGCCAACCATTTTGCCACTTGATAAACTCATCAATGGTGCATTCTGATTGACTTTTTTTCTTATTATTATGCACCATGCATCAGTTATAACTTGCTTCTCCTCTTTTCTATTGGACATGAATTCTGGATGAATTCTCCAACACTCAACATGTAATGTCCTTGCAGCTTGCATTCTTTACAATACATGGGAAGATAATCATATTTTATGTTTACCCACTCAGTTCGAAAATCTCCAGAAGACTCATTAATGATATCCATACGTACCTTCTTTGGGAGATCAGCTAGAAGGTCCACTAGAACCTCGACATGAGCACAGCTGGGTCTAGTCTTGTTCACATTGGCTTGATCAAGTTACAGAGGTTTACCAGCAGCTGACGCTAATGAAAACAAACATTCTTTAACAAAGTACGTAGGCAATAGATTTGGGAAGAAAATCCATGCCATCACCTTTGGAGTTACTTCTCCTGCCTTAAACTTGACATCATTAATTAAAGTTCTCATCTGATATTCCTCACCATACTTGTCCTTGACATAATACGTTGCTTTCGACGTAAAATCAATATAATCTTGCCATTATGTAAACCTTATCAATATATGTTTATCCCTTAAGTATCCAATTAAGCACTCACCTTTGATTCCACATTAAATAGGTATAATTTGACGTAATTCATTAATCTCAGGCCAACCATATGAAAATTTACACACAACTGCATATTGTAAACATTCAATGTTATTCATGCGTTCAACTTCTGCTTCTGTGAAACACACAGTGGGATGACCTTTGAAGATATGTAGGTATATGATCAACAGCAGCTGCTCGATCATGCATGGCAGTGCTCGAAGGTTTGACTACGCTGCATAGTTCATGGTCTGTCAATCGTTTGGAGTTTTTGAAGGCTGGGGATTGTCGTTAGAGGTGGTTGGAGTCTGGGCAGAGTAGGGGGAGGCAGACCAGCCAAAAATGATGGCTGGCCACCAGCCAGATTGGCCATGGCAGCGGATTGAAGGTTTCTCTCTCTAGAATCACCTT
This sequence comes from Nicotiana benthamiana, assembly GCA_034376525.1. Lineage (NCBI taxonomy): Eukaryota > Viridiplantae > Streptophyta > Magnoliopsida > Solanales > Solanaceae > Nicotiana > Nicotiana benthamiana. The sequence continues at coordinate 16,692,466 of CM067341.1, read as the reverse complement.
TTCTGTAACCAGAGCCTCTCTCTCTCTCCTGTTTGGATGTAGCTTCTCTTTCTTTTTTTGTTTTGTTGTTTTGTTGTTGTGTATTTTATTACTTTTTTTTTAAAATTTTTTTCTTCTCTTTTTTTCTTTTCATTATTTCCTTTCCTTTTCCTTTTGCTCATTTCTCGCGCTTGCGTTTCTGATTTTGTTACTGATTCCGAAATAGGGGTATGCGAGAAAATAATTAAATCTCGATAGGGTTAACAAGGGATAAAGTGCTTAGATAGTCGAATAAAATGCATTCGCCATTCCAATCTCTAAAACATGCCAAGTACAAGAAAAAATGACTTAATCAAAGGAAATCATACATAGTATCTCTTAACAACATCAGAAATGATGGCCATTTCTACACATTTTCCTTCCACACCTCTTAGATACAACACCCCGTTCGACAACACTCTTGGCACGATGAACAGCCCTTGCCAATTTGGGGTTAACTTGCCCTTTGCCTCTGCCTGGTGAGGGAGAATGTGCTTCAATACCAACGGGCCCACTTCAAACATTCTTGGGTGAACCTTCTTGTTATATGCTCTGGTCATTCTCTATTGATATAACTAGCTATGACACACTGCTGCTAATCTTTTCTCATCAATTAGACTCAATTTCTCCAGACGGGTTTTGACCCACTCATCATAATCAATTGTTGCTTCGCCAACAATCCGAAGGGACGAAATTACAATTTTTGCCGGTATTACTGCTTCTGTTCCATACACCAACAAGTACGGAGTTTCTCCTGCTGAGGTGCGAATAGTAATGAAATAGCCTAACAATTCAAAGGGTAGCTTCTCATGCCATTGCCTCGACCATTCCACCATTTCAAAGTATCTTATTTATGTTCTTATTGGCTGCCTCAATTTCTCCATTCGCCTTGGGGCGGTATAGGGTAGAATTGCGATGTATAATCTTAAACTGCTGACATACATCTTTCATCAAATGACTATTGAGATTTGCTCCATTGTAAGTGATGGTTATCTTTGGGATTCCTAACCAGCAAATGATATTTGAATGCACAAAGTCGACCATGCTTTCTTGGTCACTGCCTTAAAAGTATTAGCTTCGACCCACTTGGTGAAATAATCAATAGCAACCAGGATAAACATATGTCCATTGGAATCTGCTTGCTCGATGGGCCCGATGACATCCATGCCCTAAACAACGAAGGGCCATGGTGCAGACATTGTATGTAATTTAGACAGCAGGGAGTGAATCAAATCTCCATGCACCTGACATTGATGACATCTGCTCACGAAACTGATGCAATCTCACTCCATGGTGAGCCAATAATACCCTTCCCGGAGAATATTCTTTGCCAAAACATACCCACTCATATGTGGTCTGCAAACTCCAGACTGTACCTCGGTCATGATAGTTGTGGCCTGTCTAGCATCTATGCATCTTAACAACCCATGATCCAGAGTTCATTTTGTATAATACCCCTCCTCTGAAGAAGAACCCGCTTGATAAACGACGGATTATTCTCTTTTGGTCACTTGTGGCTTATACTGGGTACACCCCTATCCTGATGTATTCTTTGATTTCGTGAAACAAAGGCTCACCATCAAGCTCCTCTTCCACCATGTTAAAGTAAGTGTGTTGATCATGGACTTGGATATGCAGCAGATCAACATAAGCCTTATCTGGATGATATAACATCGATGCCAAAGTAGCCCCAAGGCATCAGCAACCTCGTTGTGAATTCTTGGGATATACATGAACTCTACTGACCGGAATCATTGACAAAGGTCATGCGAACATTTTCGGTACGGTATGAGCTCAAATCTTGTGTTTCCCATTCCCCTTGAATCTGGTATACCAGAAAGTCCGAGTCCCCCAAGACCAAGACTTCGTTGACACCCATGTCTGCAGCTAACCTCATACCCAACATACATGCCTCATATTCTGCCATATTGTTGGTGCAATAGAAGTGGAGCTTAGTTGTAACAGGGTAATGGTGCCCCGTCTCAGAAATGAGTACTGCTCTTATCCTAACGCCTTTCATGTTGGCGGCCCATTGAATAATAGCTTCCATCCAGGCTTCTCGCCCTGTTCCATTTCATCAATATACATCACTTATTTATCCAGGAAGTATGTCTTTAAAATTTCACATTCTTCATCTACCGGATTCTCGTCCAGATGATCAGCCAATGTCTGTACTTTCATTGCAGTCCTAGTCACATAGACAATGTCGAACTCGGTGAGTAGGATTTACCATTTTGCCAGCCTCCCTGTGGGCATATGATTCTGGAAGATATATTCCAATGGTTCCACGCGTGAGATGAGGTAAGTGGTATATGACGATAGGTAATGTTTCAATTTCTAGTCTACCCAAGTTAGGGCACAGCACGTCCTTTCAAGATGAGTATACTTAACCTCATTAGTTGTAAATTTCTTGCTAAGGTAGTATATGGCCTGCTCCTTCCTCCTGGTGACATCGTGCTGACCCAACACACATCCTAATGAATTGTCCAGGACAGTCAGATATAAGATCAAAGGCCTCCCTGGTTCCGGTGGGACCAATCTGGTGGGTTCGACAAGTACCCATTTATTTTATCAAAATCCTCTGGGCATTCCTTCGTCCATTTGACCGCAACATCCTTTTTCAATAGCTTAAAGATAGGCTCACAAGTTGTTGTGAGCTGAGCAATAAATTGACTAATGTAATTCAATCTCCCCAACAGACTCATCACCTCTGTTCTGTTCCTCGGAGGCGGAAATTCTTGTATGGCTTTAAGCTTTGATGGATCTAGTTCAATGCCTAGGCGGATGATTATGAATCCTAGCAACTTCCCTGATGGCACATCAAATGCGCATTTCGCAAGATTGAGTTTGAGATTATACATGCGGAGCCTTTGGAAGAATTTTCTCAAATCTCTGACATGGTCAGCCAGCTTCCTGGATTTCACAATTACATCATCCATATAGACCTCAATCTCTTTATGTATCATATCGTGGAAGATGGTTGTCATTGCGCTCATATAGGTTTCCCCAGCATTCTTCAAACCGAAGGGCATGACTCTGTAACAATATGGCCATCGTGTGTGATAAATGTTGTTTTCTCTGCGTCCTCCTTATCTATCAAAATCTAGTGATAGCCTGCGTAACAATCTACAAAAGGCCCAATCTCATATTTAGCACAATTGTCAATCAATATGTGGATGTTTGGAAGTGGGAAGTTGTCCTTGGGACTTGCTTTGTTGAGGTCACGATAATCGACACACACCATAGTTTTACCATCCTTTTTTGGCACAGGCACGACATTGGCTAACCAAGCGAGATATTGTGTGACTCGGATGACCTTTGCCTTAAACTGCTTGGTATCATCCTCTTTGATCTTTACGCTCACATCAATTTTAAACTTCCTCAACTTTTGCTTGACAGGAGGGCAGGCTGGGTTAGTGGGTAATTTGTGAACCACCAAGTCAGTGCTCAGCCCTGGCAAATCATCTCATAAGACCATGCAAAAACACCTTTGTATTCAAGTAGCGCTTTGATTATTTCTCCCCTGAGCTGCGGCTCAAGATGGACACTTATTTTGGTTTCTCTGGTATTATCTGGGTCCCCTAGATTGGTTGCGTCTGTATCTCTCCAGTTTGGCTTGGGTTTTTCCTCAAAGTGGGTTAACTCTTTACTAATTTCCTCAAATGCCCTCTTCTCATCATATTCTGGTTCATCCTCGTATTCTATCTCTTGAATTATTACTTCTGAATTAGATCGGCTTTCAAGACTGGGCCGAAGAGTCCTTATGCATGTCATGTCATTGGAGCCAGCATAAAAATAACTATACAACAAGGAAAGAAAAGCAAAGAAAAATAAAAACTATCCACACTAACGAAAACGGAAATTGCATTTCATTGAAACTGAATGATAACAAGGTATTACACATCCAAACGGACGGAACATAGACTCTGAATTACAACCCTGGTATAATCCAGAGAAATTGAAAGAAAAATCAAAGCAAACTACCAAAACTCCTTCCTGGTCAGGAGAGGAGTGGCTTCCCAATTGTTGATTTTTGCACAAGGCCACCACATTGCACATCTGCCTTGATAGAGCCCTCTCTGGCTTCTACCACTTTCACATCTTCAAATAACTTCTCAAACCTTTCAAGCAAATCCATATTAGGATCACCCACAGTACTGGAACTTGTTGTTGTCTGGCGCTTCTTAGCGTTGGACCTAACAAATAATCTGAAGAGACGAGGCACAGGCTTGGAGAGGGCCCATACTTTCTTCTTCATCCTTCTAGCTCTCTTGATGTCTATAATTATGGGCTTGAATCCCAAACCAAAGGTGTCCACGTTCATAGGGAGAGATACTAGTTGTATGATACCCTGAAGTGACGCCCCCAAACACTTTCCTGGAACAAACCCGTTCTTCAACATCTCAATAGCCACCATCACTGACGCAACAGCTAACCTTGGTGTTGGAATACACTCTCCCTCAGGCACTTTTCTTACTGATATCGTATCATGAACCTGATACACCCAGGGCCCCTTGTCATCATCTACCTAAATGAATGGTACAATAGCATCACTGTGAGCATATAGATGGTCCTCGCCGTGCATAACTATTTCTTGTCAATCTCATTAAAATTTCACCATTTGATGCAAAGTAGAGGGGACTGCTCTAGCAGCATGGATCCAAGGTCATCCCAACAGCAGGTTGTAAGAGACAGCCACATCCAGCACTTAGAATTCCATGGTAAAATCAGCTGGTCCGATTGTCAGTTCGAGCACTATGTCACCAACCAAATATTTTCCCTCACCATCCAACCCTCGCACACAAATGATGTTCTTGTGAATTCTTTCATCATCTACCTTTAACTTATTTAACGTGGAAAGAGGGAAAATATTTGCGCTTGAACCATTATCAACCAACACTTGAGTAACCACAGAATCCTCGTACTTTACCGTGAGATAGAGTGCTCTATTATGATCGGTGCCTTCTATGAGAAATTCATCATAAAAAAACTCAAAAATCTAATTGGCTATCTTCTCCAAGCGATTGATAGTGATTTTATCAGGAACGTGGGCCTCATTCAGGATCTTCACCAACGCGCGGCGGTGTTCGTCTGAATGAATCAATAATGATAACACCAAGATTTGAGTAGACATTTTTCTCAATTGTTCCACAATAGAATAATCCTGTATTTTCATCTTCTTCATAAATTCTTCTGTCTCCTCTACACTCACAGTTTTCTTCACCGGCACTGAGTTATCCTTGGTTGGTTTTGATTTTCTCAATTCTTCGGGGGAAAAACACCTCCCTGATCGGGTCAATCCGTGGGTCTCACAAACTTCTTCTTTAACCTCCTTACCTTTGTAAGTCACTGTTACTTGGTTGTAATTCTAGGGTACGTCCTTACTACTGATCATTGTAGCTGAGTTACAGGTTTGATAATGACAGCCTCTATGCGAGCGCCTTCCACGACAACCACAGGCTTGATGATCACCCCTGGTACCACCACTTTTGTGTTCCTTGTTTCACTGTCCCGTCTCTCGGAGAATTCTTCTTGACTACAATGACAGGCTTACTATTTGCTCCATTCAATTTAAGCGTCAACCTCTCGCTTGTTAAATTCTCATCCATCTTCCATTCACTAGCTCGGATCATCATGACAGTTTATGAAGGCTTCTTGGGCTCCCCCTCTTTGTGCACTATCTCAATCATATTTCTCTCTTGATGAGCAGGCAGCGGGTTATGATTAATGTTGGGTACTTTCAGAGTTTGCACGTCAATCCGGTGTGAATCAATGAGTTCCTGAATAGCATATTTCAGATGCTAGCATTTCTTCGTGCCATGCCCCGGGACACCAAAACAATATAATAGTCCAGATTTCTCAGAGGGGGATTTAGCAATTTTGCTTCAATTGGCCTCAACATGTCTAATAGTCTCAATCTGTGGAATAAGCTGGTATATGATTCTCCCAGTGGAGTGAAGCTTTTCTTCTTCTACATTCTCTCAATTTTTAAAACTTGGTTGACCTAGAAAGCTGATCTTGAGGGTTGTTGGTAGGCTCTTGGAGGGTAATTATTTTGTGAAGCTGGATAATTATTTTGTGGGGTTGGCGCACGCCATTGTACGTGGGCGGGAGGTTGAGTATATATTTGCGCATGATGGACTAAGAGACGGGGATCAAGATGCGGATAGAAATATTGTGTTAGGCTATATGGAGTGTGTGGGTAGATTTGATGATGAGGTCGGGGTTGGTTTTAACGGGATGGTCCCCGGGGCCCAAACCAAGTTCATGAGTCGATTGTCGCTACCTCTTCCTTCTTCTTCTTTCCAATTGCTCCCCTGGTCCCGCTTTGGATAGCCTGGGCGGTTGCCTTGATTGCTGAATAGCTCATAATCTTGTTGGATTTGAGTCCCTCTTCGACCAAACTCCCCATTTTTACTACCTCATTGAAGGATTTACCCACTGCCGATACCAAGTGACAAAAATATGTAAGCTCCAAAGCTTGCAAGAAGTGATCTACCATTTCACTTTCCTTCATTGGCGGGTCGACCCTTACTGCATGCTCCCTCTAACGGAAGTCATATTCTCTGAAGCTCTCATTGTGCTTCTTTTCTAGTTTCGTCAAAGACAAACGATCTGGGATAATTTCAATATTGCACTGAAAATGATAAGCGTATGCTTGGGCTAGATCGTCCCATGTATACCACCGAGCATGATCCTATTTGGTGTACCATTCCAACGTTGAACCACTTAAACTTTAACTGAAGTATGCCAACAGCAATTCATCATTTCCGCCTGCCCCTCTCATCTTGCTGCAGAAACCCCTTAGGTGTGCCACCGGATCACCATATCCGTCGTATAAGTCAAAATCAGGCACCTTAAAGCCTGGAGGCAATTGTACATTTGGGAATAAACAACGATCTTTGTTTGCCACACTCACTCAGCCTCCTAACCCTTGCATATCTCTGAATGATTGCTCTAGACTTTTGACTTTTCTGAGCACCTTCTCTTGCTCGGGATTTTTGAGTGGTTTTTCAGCCTCAACAGGGATTTCAAAATGAGGAGCGTAAGATTAGGGTTCGTGGGCTTTGAAGATGGGTTCTGGTGAGTAATACTGGTTTCCATGAACTTGGAGTAAAGTCTCGTTGGATGATCTATAGAGTGCGGCGGGAGGAGGTGTCACATAGATGGGGAGCAACTGGTGGAGGGGAATGAGGAACAGCTTTGGGTGGTAGAGTTGGGGGTGCCTAAGAAGTTGTACCCTAGTATTGTGGGTAGATGGGGAAGCTTGGGGTGGATCGGTGGTAGAGTGGTCACGTGACTGGGCTAATGACAGGATGAAGGTTGGGTTAGCAGGATAAGCTGGTGGTGGCTGCCCTCTCACCCATGCCTGATACATTTCAGCCATCCGATGCTTCAGTTTGTACATCTCTTCTTTTATTGCATTAACATCCAACTCTTCTACCTCTTTTGAAGGATCAACGATACTTGCATTAGTTTCTTTGTTGGCCATAGTCAGCTTGCTTTTGGATCGAGTGTTATAGGAGTGGGTTGCCAGAATGCCACAAAAACTGACCACCTATCTGGATATGGCAAAGCAACACGTAACTTGTTAGCATGTAGCCACGTATTCGGGGATGAATGCACCTAAGCAGTTACCGATTTCTATTATGCACACGCACTGGCTGCTTGCATCATCCCGATTTTTATCAAATACCATTCTTCTCTCTTGTTTTCTTTTCTTCTTCCATTTTCTTTTGCTAAACTTGTTTTGCCTACCTTCCTTTGTTTTATTATTCTCTCCTTTATTTTACCGATGTTTCTCATGATTTTCTCTCTTTTTTCTGTCTTCTTTTTCTTATTGTAGTTCTGGTCGAATCCTATGGAGATTCCCTACGTATCATGACCCCGCATTAATCAAACCTAGCGTAAATATGGCAAACAAATACAAAAAATAAATTCTAAATTTTTAATTTTCGTAAAATTAAACACTTGATTACAACTGCTAATATACTTTAAGAAAAGAAATCAACAAACTCCGACTCAAACGACCAACAGACTTTGACAGAAAGATGAAAACAACCGACTTGATAACCTTCTACAGACTCAAAATAGGAGAAAATACAGACTTCGCAAAATGGACTAACAAACTTGAGTGAAAATCATAAATACATTAAGGATTCTAATGCTCCTGGGCCCTGCGGGACATCATTTGGTCTCACCGCAGGCCTGTGTGCTAAATCCCCTTTGAGGTGGTGGAGGTCTTCCATCAGTTGACGAACGAAGGTCATTATGGTGGCAAAGAACATAGACTTTGTCATATCTTCATAGTGGCTACATTTTACGGTGATGTAATCAGCGATCATCCATACCCTCTCTCTTATAGCACCCTTTTCTTGTAACAATCGCTCAATCTGCTGGGCCCTGTCCTCCAAAGTTTGTTCGGCTACATGATTCAATTTTTGGAATTATTGCAAATCTCTCTCCAACCGTGCTATTGTTGTGTAACAATGCTCTCTCTCAGCCTTGAAGTTTTTTGATTGATTAACCATTTTGTTTTCAGCCATGATGACCTTCTTCTTCAATCCCACAACCTCGTTGTCATACCTTTCTCTCAATTGTTCAATCATGCGTGCCCGTTCCTCTACATTTTTGGCCAACTGTTTTCGGGTCCTGGACAACTCCCCTTCTGCTTTGTTCAAGTCAAAACCGTATTCTCCTACTTTTCGCCTCAGATTGTCTATGAGATTTTCATCCTTCGCACTTTTGGCGGGATTTGCTGTGGCTATTTCATTTTCTGAATTTGGACTCGCAAAGCTTCGTATTCTTTGGCCAGTCTTTTCTTTTCCCCCTCGTCTGCCGCAGCTTGCAAACCATTTCTGAATTAAAGGTCTTTGACTTGCTTTTCCAATTTTCCTATTGTGGCCCTTTATTTGTTTTCCTTGGCTAACCAATTTCATTGTCCTTGTGATGCCACAGCAAACTCCTAAAGATGTGGCCTCTTAGCCAGTCTTCCGAATTCCACTTCCCTTTTATACCATGCTAGGTACCCTGGTGCAACCTCGCCTTTAGACAAGTCTCGTACTTAAGTGTCCGCCGTCAAGTACTGACATTCGCTCCAAATCTGGCGGACTGTTGCTTCGTTAAACTGACCGTTAGGACTAATCTCGACGATATGGCGACAAATGTCTTTATCCCAGAGAACCATTTTGCACCTCCCTAAGTGTCACAGCACCCTGTACGGAGCATAAGGTTGGATGCTTCGGAGACCCAGCAAAAGGAAATGAGGCCTGGCAGCTGGCATATATATAATTTCATCAATGGGGATCCACCCAAATGTCCACTCTATCTGAGTTGCACTTATAGTCTGGAGATATGATACCCATTCTGTAACCCTCTCTGGTAACCTAAACCCATCAACTCTAGTATAAAATTACTCTATGCAGCTCTTTTTCGATGACCCATAGCTCATGAATTGAGGTCGATGGGACAGGTGTTCAACCATCCACATCTGTAACAACCAGTTGCATCCATCAAAGAAATCCCCTCCGTCTTTAAAGGTTGTGGGGGCACGGAAGATTTCAGATAATACCATGGGTGCCAGGGTGATCTTGGCCTGAGTGAGAAAGGTGCTGAAAACCCCCGCTATCCGTATATCGATATTCCCGCCTTCCATAGAAACACCAAGAGGCCCAAGAAGAATACCATAAATGCAAAATACCAGTGTTCTTCCCATTTAAGTCGGTTTCCCTTGCTATAAATTTTATTTTCCGGATCGTTAAACCCCTTTATGTTCCCATATCTTTAGCATATAAACTTTGGAGTACAAAAACTAGCTGACAGGTCTGGATTGTGAATCCTCCTGCTTATCTTTAATGAATCCAAGAATTTGTGTACAACGACGGCTTTTGGCGCAATCAAACACTGATGTCTCAAAGGAATTTTGGGAACCCCGATATGTCCATTTATTTCTTCCAGGGTCGGAGTGAGTTTAAAGTCCGGGAAATGAAATACGTTGTGGGTCGGGTCCCAGAATGTAACCAACGCCTTTATGATATCTCCTCTAGGATTAATTTTTAATAACCCGGTGAGTCCTCCCAAGTGTCCATTGACCTTCGCAAAAAATGAAGTTGGGCCCGATAGGGGTTTCCTACGTATCTCACGCCCTGTGAGAATAAAACTGGCGTAGTTCGAGAAATCTTGACAAATTAAAAATCAACTTCTATTTTTGTAAATAAAATCCCTTCCTTGTTTTTGTTTCCTTTATTTTCGAAAACAAACTCTCTTTTTTTTTTCAAAATTTCGGTAGCATTTTAGTATCGGTTTTTGAAACAGATAAATTCCTTCCTCATCCCTCACACTGTTATTTTCTTTGTCAAATTCCCCTCTTCTTTTTCTTTTCTTTTCTTCTTTTTTTTTCAAAATCCGGTCGGCATCCAAATCCGGAATAAATGCACAAGTAGCATGCAAGATGCATCAAGATGGTTTGTTATTTTGGGTGCACCTGTCCTAGACGGACCCAACCCCTATGTTGAGTCCCCTAAGTCAAATGCATGATGAAAATAAGCGTTCTTACTAGGTCTCCGGCATGAGGTTAAGTTATTTTGGGTTCAAAACCTGGGTATAGGGTCTACACTGTGTACCTGAGCGGACAACTCGAGTTGAGGAGGGGACTATGTACCGGAAACCAAAAGGCCATCCGGCTTTGTAACTTGTCTGAGCTTCTTTCTTATTTTAAGGTACGACATTAATAGAATGGGAGTCTCGACTAGCGAGCACATCCCCTAAGATGAGAAAAAAAGGGTTTCGCAGTAGTTTATATACAGTTCAAATAATATTAAAGGGGTAAAAGCGACATTTAGCACATTAGATCCAAACATGTAATAAATCAGATAATAATCAAAGCTAATAATAAAAATTATTCTAAGCTTGAATTCTTGAACCTTAAACCAGAGATTATGGGTTCGATCCTCAGCAGAGTCCCCAGAGTTGTCACACATCCTCTTTTATACTACACCCCGCAAAGGGCGTAGATAAGAGAGTTTTTCCAACTAAAGGACAATCGAAATGGGATTATTTGTTTATTTAAAACTCAGAGTCGCCACTTGAGATACTTAATGGTGTTTCAAGTTGCCGGTTTAAATCCCGAATTGAGGAAAAAGGTTGACTCTGTATTACAGCCTGCAAGCCACAAATCTAGGTAAGAAATTTTGTTAACCCGGAAGAAGGTATTAGGCATTCTCGAGTTCAGTGGTTCTAACACGGTTGCTCAATTGTTATATTCAGCTTAATTATCTAATTTTTACAATTATGAACCCATGTGCAAATTTTAACTTTTAAACCGCTTTTATTTAATTTTAAGAAAATTGCAATGTTATGAAAACACGTCTTGAATCGCGTCACATAAATGCACCCGTGGGGCTCGACATATTTTAACTAACATTGGTGAGATTTGGATTTGGGTCACATAAATGCCCACCCGAGTTTAGGAAGATTAATTATTAAAATAACGCGCCTAAAGCAACTACGCATTTGCAACTTTGCGAGGGCCATGAAAAATTCACTAAATGGCATGCCTCGATTTCTAAGGATGAAAGTAGTAATTAAGCGAGGGCCACGCGTTTCTTTTGAGAATCAACAATCGCTTCCATTAACTTGTATTTGCCAACCAAAATATTTCAAACACAAACGCCAATTGATGTGCTATAATTCCTGCGGCCCATAATTTTTGAAATCCCTACTAATATCAAATTCACCACCAAACTGATATATGCGTAGAAAATTGTTGTAAGCATACAACACAAGTTATTCATCAAAGATGGATTTTAAACCATTTGCCAGAATGTAGTTCTATATTTCTAAAGTAATTTCCTAAAAATCAAACCAATACCCAACGCATAGAACAATCAACAATATCAAGTTAAAACTGAATAATCATGGTCCAATCCAAATCAGTGCGACAAGAAACATCATGGCTACTGTAACGAGATAGTAAAATAGATGAGAAGACAACAAAATAGAAAAACAATCCAAACACTCTGCTGTAAATGTTTGGTCCATACTACAGGAATTCCAAAACTTACGGCTATTACCCAAACGAACAATTGGAGAAATATTTTATTGCCTGATGAAACAACAAATAACCAAATGAAGCTAAACCCAACATCTGAATCTAACAAAAAAATGAAAACCAATTCGCATAAGAAACCAACTGACCGGATCAGAACCTCAACGATGACCTCGGATCTACTAACGGAAAGCCGGTCGAATTGACCTAGACCAGACCGGAGAGCCTTAACGATGACCTCGAACATACGTCAAATCAGAAGCTTTGAACGGATCGCACCAGATTCAACTCGACTGAGCTTGGACAACGATTTTGGACATCACAAGGGATGTTTTGTGCTGGATTTCGATCTTTGGCTATTGTTTGGTGGCTTGCCAGATTTCTCGTTGGATCCATCACCTTCTGGTGCAGCAGTAATGGTCTAATATCGCTTGACAAAGGAGCTTCATTTGGGTGGTGGATGGCTGGTCTAGATTCGAAATGGAGAGAGTGGAAATGGGTTGAAGAAGGAGAAAGCTTGTTGGTTTGATTTTCGTCCAGCTGATGAAGAATGGTTGCTTCTCGGGAGTTGGAGATGGATTGTTTGGGGTGGGGTGGGGTGAAGGATACGATCCGAGGGGTGGGTCATTTCTAAAAAGCTGCGCAACTTTCCCCCTTTTTAGCGTTATTTTTTTCTCTCTCTAGATCTAGGTCTTGTTTTAATTAAAATAAAGGTAAGGGAATGGGATTGGGTTGTGTGGGTTTGGGTAGAAAATTTGTGGTTTCGGCTGGTTCTGGCTTTAAAAATATTCCAATTGCCTAATTAAAAACCTCATTGCAATTAAATCTTATTCTCTTTTCTTTTTTCTTTAGTTAAAAATCCTAGAAAGTAAAAATCCTAAATTGATCTATTCTTGTAGAAATTAAAATTCTTTATTTATTTTTAACAATAAAATAACTTATTAACTTTAAACTAAGGAAAATGCTAATTTTAAAGATTAAAAGATAAATATGTAAAAATGATAATTTTTAGGATTTTTCTATGATTTAAAAATGTTAAAAACACATGAAATACAAATAAACAAGGAAAATTTTCTAAAATTAATAAAAATTACTTTTGGTCTATATTTAGGAGTTATGCTCGTGTAGGGCAAAAATGACGTGCTCACATGTATCTCTTTAAGGAAGTTGCATCAAATTCAACATCAGGAGACTATCTCTTCAGAATTATATATCTGTTGCTAATCGTGTAAGGTCCTCCATAGATAAATTTCTCCAAATCTTCTTCCTCTTTGAATTTAGCAGTGTATAATCCCCTGTCATGCCAAAATAATTTAAGATGAATCGACGTCAGAAGTATGAAAGAGCTGAACAGACCATGTGGTAGCCCATTTTTGACTTATGAATCTCTTCATATGATTATACCCAAGGATTTCGCCAATAACATCAACAATCAGATAATGTTTCCACTTATCAGCTTCCTTCGTCGTCTTTGTTGGATCTAACTGAATAACTACACTCACATCCACTATCGTCAGTGGAATGTAAGATAGATTAAGGCCATTAGATGCCATCCGATTCCAAGCAAACAAATTAGCCCACACTGGAGCAACTAGATCCTTATTAGCTTCCAATTTTTGTGAATTTTCATTTGCATGTATAATTAATTGATTGAGTTTTTTCTATAATCGTTACATTCGAAAATGAAGGCACATAATCATTCTGAATTTTACTCTTTCCATTATCAGCATTACTCATTCTATTGTCCTCAACTACTTCTGAATTCATAGAATTATTCACAGTAAAGATGTTACCATCAGTTTCTACCATTGATGCTACCACCGATGTCGTCATTTGTGATTTCTGTGAGATTACTGGTGTTGATGGAGATGAATTCGATGTAAGTGAGCTTCCTAGAACTAGTATCGACGTCTTCCTTGATCTTCCTAGTCCACTACCCTTGCCCTTCGCCATTGGCATTCGCTTTCTCCGCCAAACGTAATCGCCGCTTCGAGAAGATCGTCAATGGAGAAAGCTTGTCTCAAGTTATAATTGCGTTTAGTATCATACTCTTTTTTTCTTTTTAAAATAAAACGTCTATTTATTCATTAAAATTCAGATAATATTATTGACAGAATAAACTTTAAAATAAAAAATATTTCAAGTATAATAGAATATAGTATATCTTTTATTATATTAAAAGGAGATTAGCACAAAAAATATCAAACAAAGTAATATATTAATAAAAATTTTATACAGAACAAAAAAATTATTTAACAACTATATAAATCACCTTTAATTTAGTAAAGATATTATTATTGGATATATGTATTGACAAACAGACTAACAATTAAAATTTATTAAAGCAATACGATTTAATATCTTCAAACAAGCTTGACCACTTAGTTAATATATTTTTTAGACAAAATACATAACTAGACCCTTAAACTTGACCATTTTTGTCACTTAGACACCTAAACATAAAGTTATTCCTATTAGGGCCTTCAACTAAACTATATTTGTGCTAATTAGATATTTTATAGTAACATAATTGAGTGTGTAGGGAATAGCGCGTAAACACGAGGAAAAAGTTGTTGATTATTATTATATTCTAATATATTTGTCCAATTAAAGCTAGCTTTTACCCGATATTCTATTTCTCTTCTTCTCGTGAACTCATCATTTTTCCTCTTAATTATTTTTAAAAAAATAATTGTGTACATGGATTTAACTATTCTCATTTGGCATGCTTGGTCTCTTTACACGGCACTTGTAAGTTACACTAACTTAGACGAGGAATAGAGAGAATAGCATGATATTTCAGTGAAATCGAAACAAGAAGAAGTGAGATGAAGTTGAACAGATGAAATTTCAGTGAGCTTTTAAAGGCACTATGCCGCCAGAGCCGACAGTTAGGTTTTCTTTTTATGGAAATGAGTTTCAATTTGTTTTGGGATTAATTATATGAGGTGGAATATTTTAAGGTGTTAGAGGCAACTGTAATACACGTGTTTGATTTTTATAAAAGTTTTTTTCAGATGGTCTACAAAGTGTCTAATTGGTACAAATATAATTTAGTTAAAGGACTTGATAAAAATAACTCTATATTTAAATGTCCAAATGGACAAGAGGGGTTGCTCTGATGGTAAGCAACCCCCACTTCCAACCGAGAGGTTGTGAGTTCGAGTCTCCCCAAGAGCAAGGCGGAAAGTTCTTGGAGGGAAGGATGTCGGGGGGTCTATTTGGAAACAGCCTCTCTACCTAAGGGTAGGTGTAAGGTCTGCGTATATACTACCCTCCCCAGATCCCACTAAGTGAGATTATACTGGGTTGTTGTTGTTGTTGTTGTTGTTGTTAAATGTCTAAATGACAAAATAATCAAGTTTAACGGTTCCGTTATGTATCCAGACTATTTTTTAATATCGGTTAAGGGTCAAAACTGCCCTCAACCTATCGATTCCGGAACAAAATTGCCTTCCGTTTACCTTTTGCGCTTTGTGGCCTATTTCTACCCCTAAAATCTAACAGAATCTTGAATTTCATTTTTAATTTTTTTAATGCCACGTGTCATGTTTTGATTGGGACATATAAAGAACGGAAAATTGGGACATATAAAGAACGGAAAAAGGGTCAAAACTGCCCTCAACGTATTGACTCCGGAACAAAATTGCCCTTCGTTAACCTTTTTTGGGTCCGGGCGGCCGGGTTGAAGTGTAATGTGATTTTTCGCTTTCCAACAAACGTAAAGAGCTTGATATATCACATATATTCATCTTCAGTTAAAGTGAATTGGTCATTCCTATCCAATGGGGGGCTGGTTTTTCATGACTTGGTTATGGGGGACGGGTTGGACGCCTGGTTCGTGATGGAGGGGGGCTGTTTGGTTGTGAAGTTTTTCGGCGATGTGAAGGTGACGGGCTGGACGGGGAAGATGAAGCAACAGGGTAGCCATGAGAGGTCCTTTGGTGGTTTAGGGTTAGAGAGGGTGTGTTGTGAGGAAGATGAAGAAAGGGTTTGGTGTTTTTTGGGTCGGGTCGGTCGGGATGCTTGTATTTAATTTTTAATTTTTTTAATTCCACGTGTCACGTTTTAATTGGCCATTAAATAAACTTGACCTAAAATCAATTCTCACCCAAATTACGACCCGACCCGACCCGACCCGACCAAAAAAGGTTAACGGAGGTCAATTTTGTTCCGGAGTCAATACATTGAGGGCAGTTTTGACCCTTTTTCTATTCTTTATATGTCCCAATTTTCCGTTCTTTATATGTCCCAATCAAAACGTGACACGTGGCATTAAAAAAAAGTTAAAAATAAAATTCAAGATTCTGTTAGATTTTAGGGGTAGAAATAGGTCACAAAGTTACCGGTGGGGGCATTTTCTTCGCCAAAGGTAAACGGAGGGTAATATTGTTCCGAAGTCGATAGGTTGAGGGCAGTTTTGACACTTAATCGTTTTAATATTTATCGACCACTAGTCGAGAGATGTGGCGCGTGTGACTTGGTTCGACTATAAAGACCTCAAATCTTCTCACAACTCTTCACATAGTTATCATTTTTACCTCTTGGCGACTCTCAAAAGAAGACGAAACACCAGATTTATTTTCTCCGTCTGCTCGCCCGTCGGTCGGTCGTTCTTCAGACATCATTTCCGATAGAAGGTGAGTTTTATTAATTTCTCAAGTCGATATTCATTTGCAATTTAATTTCATACAATTCAAGCCCTAATTTTCAGTATATCATCGATTTTTTTCGCTTCATTACATTTTTATATTTGAATTTGAGCAATTGGATAGGTATTTTAGCAATTAGGAAAATTGATTTGCGATCTCGTCTTTCTGTGTGTATTGTGATCCATAATAGAATAAGCAATTTTCAGTGGATTTAATTCATTTATCGACAATTCAAGCTCTAATTTTCTGTACCTCTTCGATTTTTTATGCTTCATTACATGCTTGTGGGTGATTTTGAGTAATTGGTTGGTATTTTGGTAATTAGGAGCATTGAATTGCAATTGTTGCTTGTCTGTGTTTTCTGATAGGATG
Organism: Nicotiana benthamiana; assembly: GCA_034376525.1. Taxonomy (NCBI): domain Eukaryota; kingdom Viridiplantae; phylum Streptophyta; class Magnoliopsida; order Solanales; family Solanaceae; genus Nicotiana; species Nicotiana benthamiana. The sequence continues at coordinate 16,675,378 of CM067341.1, read as the reverse complement.
TGTATTTTCAGCGGATTTAGTTCATCTGTAGTAAAGTTATAAACAATTCAAGCCCTAATATTTAATATATAGTTGATTTTTTGCTTCATTACACATTCGTCTGTGATAACTTCGAGTAATTATTAGTTATTTTAGTAATCAGGTGTATTGAATTGCAATATCTGCTTCTGTGAGTATCACGATTTCTGTTTGAATGTGTAATTTTCAGTGAATATGCATATTCACAAGACAATTCTAAACTATTCAAGCCTCTATATGTCAATATTCCATCAATATTTTGCTTTATTACATGTATTTTGGTGTGAATTTAGGTGTTTTAGTAATTAGACAAGTTGAATTGTGCGCATTGCTTTTCTATGAGTATTGTAATTTATAGTAAAACATTTATTTTACGTGGACGTTCGTTCATTTGCAGTGCAATTTTAGACAACTCAAGCTCTAATTTAAGTTTTTTTTTCCAATTTTAATGATGTGATGTTGGACAGTGCCAAATTGCTTAATTTTGATTTGTTAGGTGTCTTGTTAATTAGGTAAATTGAATTGCAATTTCTTCTCTGTGAATAGTGTGATGTGATTGTATAATGTATGTTTTTCAGTGGTTATTCGTTTATTTGTAATACAATTCCATGTGTTTCAAGTTCTAATTGTAACATCTCGTAATAGTTTCAGATTTTATGTTATTGATCAACACTATTGTGCTTCATTACTTGCTTGTCTGTTACTTTTGGAACAGTTGTGTTTTTTGGTATTCAGGTGAATTTTTCATCACTTCTCTGTGTGTCTCATGATCTCTAGTAGATTACGTCTTTTTTGTCTTGATTGATAGATGTTAACCTATACTATAAAATGCTCATTGCATGTTTATGTGTGATAATTCTGAGATTTTTTGGTATTTTCGTAATCAGGTGAATCGAAATTGCGATTGTATGTTTCTCTGGGTGTATTGTGATCCGTAGAAGATTGCGTTTCTGTTTCAGAGCCGAAATTCAATTTGGTTTCTCGCCGAGTTGAATTGAAGTTGTTGATTTGAACGTATAATGGATAGTAACAAAGATGAGGCTTTAAAATGCATTGGTATTGCCAAGGATGCAATTGCATCTGGCAATAAGCAGAGAGCGCTCAAGTTTATTAGAATTGCACGGCGCCTTAACAGTAATTTATCTGCAGATGATCTTTTGGTTGCTTGTGAAAATCTGGAGTCATCAACTGCTGGGTCCTCAAGTGAGGTTAGAAATGTTGAAAATGTGAATAATGTCACGAGTCGTGTCAAGTCTGATGATGTATCTGACGGGGAGAGGAAATATACAGAAGAACATGTGCAATTGATTAGGCAAATTAAGACTAAGAAGGACTATTACGCTATTCTTGGTCTAGAGAAGGGTAGTTCAGTTGAAGAGATCAGGAAAGCATACAGAAAACTGTCATTGAAAGTTCATCCTGACAAAAATAAGGCTCCGGGTTCTGAAGAGGCGTTTAAGAAAGTCTCTAAGGCGTTTAAGTGTTTGAGTGATGATGATTCGAGGAGGCAGTATGACCAGACTGGTTTGGCTGAGGAATTTGAGTATAATCAGCAACATAATGTTAGACGCAGGAGGAGAACTGGGCACAGCTATTATGATGATGAGTTTGATCCTGACGAGATATTCAGGGCATTTTTTGGTCGTTCTGATATGTTTAGGACATCTCATGTTTACAGGACAAGAACAAATGCTGCTCCACAGAGAGAGGATTTAGGTTCCACTGGGCCTAACTTGCTTCTCCTCCTTCAGTTATTACCGTTTTTGCTTATCATCTTACTTGCTTATCTTCCTTTCTCGGAGCCTGAGTATTCTTTGCAGAAGAACTACCAATATCAGTTTAGGAAGATTACAGAAGAACATGGAGTAGAGTATTTTGTTAAATCGCCTGAATTTGATCAGAAATATCCTCTTGATAGTCCTGCTCGAGAAAACATTGAAGACCATGTTATTAGGGATTACAAAAATATGCTTGGCCGTTACTGTCATATAGAACTCCAAAGGCGACAATGGAACAGGAAGTACCCAACTCCTCACTGTGACAGGCTTCAAACGTTTGGAGTAGCATGAGGTTAGCTAAGTTTCATTTCATTTCTTACGTATTTTTCTGATGCAAAAACCTTTGCTGCTGTACTGAGTTTTAGTGACTTCACAAAATATGTGTTAATTCTGGGAAGCTTTATGTCATCATTAGGAGCTAGACAAATTTATGTGTATGTCATCTAAAAGGAAGACATGTTGGAAGGATACTCTGGGCAGCTAGTAGTTCAGTGTTTATCTTTCTATCCTGAATGCTTGAAAGATATCAAACTTTGAGGTTTTGATGTATTACTTAGTGTTTCCAAGGCTTGCCGCCTTGCTAAAGATGCATCTTTTGCAATTCTAGCGTAAATGCTCAACAACCTTGTTTCCCATGCATCTCTGAATGATATCCGCAAGTATACATGTATATAAACAAAGGCCCTTCCCAATTTAAACTATTTCAGATTCTTTTAGTGTGAAAATTAGCCAAAAATGGTGTGATTCCTTTATTTGAGATATTATTGTAATCTAAGTTGCTCGGACTCTTTACTTTTGGTGCCGCACCCGTGTCACGACGTGGGTGTGGGATCCATACAGGATCTTTTGGATACTTTGACCAAAATCAACAGAGAAATCTCTGGACAGATACATTGATTATTGAAATCAAAACAAACGTTAGGGTGAAACTGAAGAAAATGGAATACTTTTTATAAGAAGTTTTTGTTGTCATTTTCCTTTTATCTCCTCGGATTATCCTCTTGATCAAAATTTCTCCTTCTCGGAATACCTTATAATTTTTCACATAATGTTTCATAATTTAGACATTTTTATAACTCTGTTTTTAGATATTTGAATTAGTTTAACCGAATCCCCGCATCCATATTTGTACTTGGATCCATATCCCGAATTTTAAAATTTAGATCATGAAGAATCCAACTTCTAGATCCCCACCCATATCGTACACCCGCACCCGAGTTGAGCTACTTAGGTTGCAATTACTTCAATGCACATAGCTTGTTAAATTTTTTCCACTCTGAAGGTTTTCCCCAATACTTAGTAGCAATGTAGCAGCAGTTATCTGGATGGATAGAATTGTAGTTCAACTATTTTCCTGTGTAAATTGAAAGCCACAGCATGATAGTAATTCATGTAAACATGTCTTTTAAGCATAAGATCTAATGCTCGAATTTTATCGTAGACTGTTGTAATGTTGATGCTTTTTGCTCTATTAATCTTCATGGTCTGTTGACTAGATGGATGGAGCTTTCAGGTGCTAGTTGAGCATTTTTGTATACCCTGAAGAAAGAGGCTTGTTTTGGCAGATAAGGCAAGTATTGAAGCTTCATTTCCGCAAGTTATGACCAGCCATCGTTCTCATCTTGCTATGGATGTCTATTCGCTTGGCAACACAGAAGGACTTGAGGCTGCTTGACACCTTATTTAAACTTTGCATTTAGCAGTATTGTTATTTTTGCAGTGGTCGGGTACTTCATCTATTAATAGCTTCCACAACCTGCTAACACAGCTGGTAGTCATAGGAAACTGAAGGAATGCAATATATAATGAAATAAGCCTGGAACGTTTTCCGGGGCTTGGATTACCTTGCTTCTGGAGAGAAACCTTGTTACTTTGTACACTTGCTAGTCATGCATATCCAGGCTGTTAAACTGTATGATAGAGTGAAATACACGCAAAGCTTTCCTGGAGTTCTTGCTTTATTTGTTTGTTGTAGAAGCTAGCCAATGCCCCTCCTTGTTTCTGTTAAAAAATATGAACTTTATTACCCAATAAGAGTGTAGGAATCGTGTGCCTTGCCATTTGTGAGGAAGATTATGACCTGGTATTAGCTCTGTAACGCACCTAATTGATATTGTTGAAACTCATGCTGTACTGGATGTGTTTCTAATTGTTCCTAAATACTTCAGAGTCAGACAAAGGGTTCTGGTCACAAGGCCATCGAGCATGTTGAAGGCAACTTTAACTGCTTGCCGTCTGCAGAAATATCAAATTTTAGCTTCTAGCTCGAGGTATGTGCTAAAAGACCAGTGAATCTGTACAGTATCTTAGGTACTATGAGCCTTGGAAAAGTGCTATTATGCATATACGTGCATGTGTATATTCGGTATAACCACCTAGTTGCTCTTGAAATCTAGGTGGGATATTATATTGAATTCAAATGCTCAACTCGTAAAAAGGTTGGGCTTATCTCCTAATCCTAAATGAGAGGTTTCCAGATGTTTAGTTTTCCTAGCAGTGGTGAGGATAAATATTTGTGTACACTTTTAAGTGCTATGAAACACTGGACGCAAGGTTTTAGATGAACTGAATTTTGTATCTCACCGCATCATTTGTTTTTTTTTTTAAGATTAAGACGTCTGAATCTAAATACACATCCGAATATAACGATAAGTATTAAGATTAAGATATTTGAATCTTAATACTCAATTGAATATTAAGATATGTATTAAGATTTGAATATTAATGATTAAGATTGTTTGATTTTTAACATTTAAATGTATAAGATTTATCCGCATTTGAAAATAAACAAACATAAAATTCAAATGAAATACTAATTAATCTAATATTCTATCCCTAAAATATATAGTTTTTTAAAATATGATAGATGTTAGTGGTGATGGCTAACGGGTGAATGCCGATTAGAGGCGGTGGTTGTTGGTAGTTTTGGTTGATGGTGGTGGTTCAGGGTAGTAGCTAGTGGTGATTGGTAATGGTGGCGATTATGATTGAGGATGGTGGTGGTGGGCAGTGATAGTTAATAATAGCGAATGGTGGTAGTAGTTGTGATTGAGGAAGGTGGTGGGTGGTGGTGGTAGGTTATAATAATGGGTAGTGTCGGTTGTGGTTGTTGATGGTGAGGGTAGTTATGGTAGTCGAGGTGAATGAGTGTTGATTGTGATTGAAAATGACGGTGGCAGAAGTGGTGGAGATGGTGGGTGGTAATAGTGGATAATGGTGGCGGCTGTGATAGATGATGATGGTGCAGCGGTGATGGTGATGGCATGGTGGTAGTTGATAATGGTAGGTGGTGGCAGCAGTTAATAATGAATATGAATGATAGCATTTTAATGAAATTAAATCTTTATTACATATATTAATTGTGTAAATCTATTCAGATTCACTAAGTGGTCGTAAAGTTAACATATATTAATAATTAAAATTTAAACTTTAAAAAAAATATACTTAACGTTTAAGATCTAAATGATTAAAATTTTGACTTCCATCATTGGAGGGTGAAGCCTCTAAAAGATGAGGGGAAGTGTCTGAGTTCCAGACGTGAGGTAAGAAACAGGGAATACTCTCCCGTACTCATAGTAGTCTTTTGCTTAGATCAAGGGTAGAATATGGAAGTTCTGTTTTGCCCCTTTTCTCTTTTGTGTTTACTTAAGTGGGAATTTGAGGGTGTGTTTGGTATGACGAAAATATTTTTCAAAAAAATATTTTTTTAGAAAATAAGTAGTAATTTTACTTATTTTTCGGTGTTTGGTATACAGAATAAGAAAAATAACTTTTCAAAAATATTAATAAATAATTTAGATACCATGAACACGAAGCCATAAACTTTCTAACCAACAACCTTTCGAACTCACAAATTTCATAAATTCAAATGGCCATGGATACTACTGTAAAAATTTCTAGTGGATTCTCAGTTATATATATATGAACTTTCGATTATTATAAAAATTCATATATTTTAAATTTTACATCTGCTACTGGTTGTTTCTTGTCACTTTGTCAGCATGCTTCCGAAGTTACTATCGACCTTTGAAACTAATAATGACAGAAGAAGAAGAGGAGAAGATGGGGTTAGTTATATTTTGATTTCTTTAATCTCCGTAACTTTGTTGGTTGATGCATCGGATCTGAAATCTGATATTTATAATGGGAGAATAGCACATGGCTTGTCGCCTACATCTGATGAACAGATCGAACTTTAGAATCTTGAGACCTGTCAGTCATAGCATAGAAATAGTTGAAAATTTCACACTTGTCTCCTTAGCTTACTGTAGTGCCACTCCACCTATTTTGACTATGCTACAGTTCCCACCACTTTTTCTCCGACAAACATTGACTGTGGTATTTGGAGTTAGTTTGTGCGCACCTTTCTTAATTTATACCCATAAAATTTGGATATGTAAGAAGAAATCATCTAATATTATTTACCTGTAATTTTAAGTCGATAATTTTTATGAAAAACACTAAGTGCGAGCAAGTATATTCCATGTTTTGTACATTTTGTTTTATTACTCACTAAAGTAAAATCAAAATCTTTCAATCCCTTGTGTTTGACGATAGATCTAGCTATCAAATAATAGCATAGGAATAATGACCATAGTCTGGGACTCATTCGGTATAATGTTTCTTGTAATACGCCAAAAGAAGACGAGGGTCTTATGTAACCTGGGGGTCGTTTGGTTGAAATATGTTTTGTATCGGTATAAGTTATGCCAATATATATTATATTGGGATAAGTTATGTTGGGATTATTGTCTATTCATTGTTTGGTATGTTGTATTAAGAATGACAATTGCATAATTTCTAAGAAGAAGGTATAAGTTATACCGGTGCTAATTACCTCACTTTCTATAAGGTATAAATTATTTCGGTATTAAAATTAATACCGGGATAACTTATACATAATTTGCTAACCAAACAGAGTATTAAGATAGTATTAAATTTTTATACCATTTTTATACCTTCTTATAGGGGTGTACATAGACCGGGTTGGTTCGGATTTTATAATTACCAAACCAAACCAATTGTGTCGTTAAATCTAAAGACCAAACCAAACCAATAAATTCGGGTTTTTCAATATCGTTTTCTCGGGTTTCTTCGGCTTTTTTCGAATTTTTTTCCCGGTAAAATCTTCATAGAACAAAATATATAACGTATGCTCAAAATATTTCTTTAATCCTAGTAAGATACAAATATATAAAGTATTTTTCAAGAAAATAATACAAAATATGAGATATGTGATGACTCATGACATCATCCTAAAATATTCAACAATAAAAAATAATAAAATTATGTACTATAAATATTGCTAATTAAAAAGTCATAATAAAAATAAACATAATCTAAAAGCACTAATTCATGCTAAACTAGATAGATTAATGAGGGAGTATTAATTATATGCCTAAAAGCTAAAGAAAAATAAAAATAGGTTATGTATTTTTATCTAAATTATTGCAAAATAAAAAATAGGCATTTAATACATTCCCGTTCGTAATATTGAATTGAATGTCTTTTGTTAGCATTAGTATTGATTGCTAGCATTATTTAATTTACTAATATTAATGGCTATAAAACCTATTGGAGCATTCAAAAGTTCTAAATCAAACCTTGAAATAATACCTTAAAAGATTAAATTATGAAATTTTTTAAGAAATATTTATAAATTACATTACAATAAGTATATTTATATATTAAATATATCTAAAATTGTTATATATGTAATGTCGGGTTGGTTTGGTTTCGGTTTGACTTTCTTTAGTTAAAACCAAACCAAACCAATTATGGTCGGGTTTTTTTCCCAACACCAAACCAAGTCAAACCAAACCATAGTTGGGTTTTTTTCTCGGTTTGACTCGGATTATCAGGTTGGTGCGGTTTATCGATTTTCTTTGTACATCCCTACTTTCTTATACCTCATACCAAACTTGCAAAACATTTTTTCCCAAAAGCACAAAAGAGAGAAAAAAGCATTTTGCAGCAAGTTTGCAAGTAAGACAATATTATACAGAGTGGAGTCCTAGACCACAGATCTGGTATCCCTAACTAGTACTTATTTTATTAAATATTTGAAATATAACCTATAAAAGCAATTTGGCGCATAAATCATCTCGCATTATTCAGGGTTCATGAAGGACACGTATGATGTAAACAACATATTCTAATACAAATAGAAATTATTGTCATTTATTCAGGGTTCATGAAGGACACGTATGATGTAAACAACATATTCTGATACAAATATAAATTATTATTTTTACGATTCAAACTCGTGATCTATATTTCATACAAAAATAAATTTTCTGTTGCTCTAAGATTTTCTATTTGACTTTAATACATGGAGTCTTTTACAAGTCATTTTGAAATGTAAAAAAGAAAAATCCAAAAACTGTATCTTTCAACTGACTTTAAAAAAAGTCGCGTCTGATTCATCTTTTTTTTGTTTTTTACAAATTAGTCTTGAAAAGGACTAGTTGTTGTTATTCCGCTTTCTTTGGTTTTAAATTAAAGAATATTTATTTATTGTTAATTGTATTAAATGATCCGTAAAAATTCTCCGGGCTGCCCTTTTGATCTGTAAAAATTCTATACAAAAATCACCATCCTGAACAAAGTAGATAAATTTAACCGATGACTTTCGTTGTCATAGAAATGAATAAACTCAGCATTCAAAAACAAAAAAAGTAATCCGGTGCTTAAGCTCCTGTTATATGCGAGGTCCAGGAAGGATCGGGCTACAAGGGTACGCAGTCTTACTCTGTATTCCTGCATTTCTGCAAGATGTTATTTTCACGGCATAAACCCAAGACCTCTTGATCACATGACAACTAACTTTACCCGTTACTCCAAGGCTCCCTTGAGCATTCAAATGAATTCAATGTTAATACAACCAGTTTAGAATTGAGTCGTAGTAGCAATTATTGCTATAGCTAGAGGCGGATACAAAACGAAATCAATAGTTTCAACACAAAATGAGGAAAAAGAACTAAAATTTCAAATTAAAAACTAATTTTTGGAACGATAATTTTAAATATATAATGTGTTCAGTGTTAACAATCTTAAATATTGAAGCAGCAGACGTAATGTATTGCTTCTGTGTTCATCCTGACCTGTAGCTTTGGCTCGGACGCTGAAATCTACAAAAAAACAATAATAGATTTCGAACCCAGTAAATCACATAGGCTATGATAGAATCTCGGACTCGAAACTATAATGTTCAAATCTTGTATCCGCCTCTTATCGGTTGAACTCACCAAATTTAAATTCTAGATCAACCTCTAGCTGATTACATCAGTAAAAGTAAAGCCTTGATTCTCATTACTTAGTCATCTCCCTCATCATCACCACCAAAAATGGAAAATTTATTATAGAGAAGAAACAAAACAAGAAGAAGAACAAAAGCAACACCAAAAGGGGAACCACTAACTCTATGTATAGAATTCGGTTCACCAGTTGAAAAAATATTTGAAACAAAAGAGCCACTATCAGAAGACAAAAATTGTATAATAAGCAGTAAAATTATTGGCAAAAGAAGTAAACCAACTGGACTAAGAAGTTCAGATATGAATTCAGTAATGGCTTCACCATTTTCACCAATCATTGATGGAACTATCATTATTACCACCACAACCACCGCTAATAGGACAGCGTGCGGCGGTCCGCGGCGTTGCTCTTCGATCATGTTCGTGTTCATATTCATTTTGTAATATGGATTAGATTTTGACAGAAATATGAGTGAATGTGAAGAGAGAGTGTAGATTTCTGGAGAGATGAATGAGAGTTTAGCTTTTGGTTTTTCTTGCTTGGCTTTGTATTCTGTCTTTTGGTAAAAGAGGACATGAGTAGATTTGGGACTTTTTGGTCTTATAATATTGAGTTACGCGTTTAGTGTGTGTTTGATTTTTGTGTGTGGGTGGTGACCATTTTGATTTTAACTAATCATATATTATGATTTAGATGCGGACCCAAGATTTTGTGTAAGCGGCAAGCTTAGAAATACATAAATTTAGTTATAACATAATAATTGTCAAGTGGGTTCAAATAAAATATTTATACAAAATTTACGCAACTTTAATCGTAATTTATAGATATACACGATATTATTTTTTGATGAAGCGGATTCAGCTGAACTCGCTTGCCAGGACGTACGTCCGCCATTGTCATGATTACGTGGTGTTTATATCATATTATACTAATTTACCATGATTAAGTTGTAAATTAAGGTAAAAGTATGTATTAGTTAACTATACTTTAGTAATAACCATATCTGTAAATATATGTGTTTTGTATTTACTAGGTTTGTATATATTGCTGGGGTTGATAAGCACGGGTGGATGTAGTATTGTATTTACGGGTTTAATTGAACTCATAGCTTTCAATGTGGAGCATAATTAAGTTAAAAAATTTATTAAAATTACAATAAATAGTAGAAATGAACTCATAACATAAAAATATAATGAATTTAATATTAAGAACCTTAAATGTTGAACCTATAAAATTTAAATTCCTCGATCCGCTTTTGTTGATAAGTGACGGAGGGGTTAGTTACAGTTCATCCTAATCTAATACGTAGCTTGTTAAGATTCTGTATATGTATAAACATTTTTATTAAATAAATACAAAAAATTAATTTCGAATTAAGTAAATCAAATTAATCGCTGTAAAATTCCAAAACTAAAAAACGATATCTTCTATGGAAGTTATTTGTAGTATTTTTTTTAATATGACATGACATTGTAGAAGTTCTTTTTCATTTTTCCTTTTTTCATCTTGACTTTTCTGATTGGCCTTCTATTTGCTTTTGGTAGGAGGGATATGAGTAGAGGGGGCCTTTAATTTGGTCTTATAATATCAAGTTATACGGCTGTGTGAGAGAGACATACAAAGATGTTTCTGTGGCATTTACATGATTTCGAAGAAGTTGGATATGAGATATTTTGACATCTCACTATGTATATATATACACAAATCTAGTATAATACAATTTTTCTCAAAGTATACAACTTGGCAGGGCCATTCGATACATAAAGTATTTCACGTTTACATAGAGTTTGAGAAAAAATCATACCTTAAAGGTGTGTGATATAGAAAATTTACCCTGATACAAGTATTAGTAGTTGATTCTGCGATTTAAACTTGTGATTTATAAGATAATTTTACTGTTACTCCAAGTCTCTTACAAACAATAGCTAGACAACATTTTTGTCTCATATGTCATTACACCACCGTTGTTTTGTCTCGTACGTCTCAAATATTAAAATTATATTAGCTTTAAAATATGTCACGCACTATATATAAAAACTTAAGATTATGAAATTATACATACGCATGCCAGCATGCGTAGTGCAAATATTTAATGTTAAAGATTATAGATTATGGTATTTACTTTTGAGGCATTAAAAAGATGAACCACTTTTTAACGAGTTTATTTGAGTATAATATCCATACGTATAAAGAACCTTCACCTCAATATTCACGAGTTAGACCTTTCAGCCTTTGGACCATATACAGAAATTTTTGCCTTAACAACTCCTTTTCTTTATCTAAAAAAAGCTCTATTTTCTTTCTTAGAGAGGACATGTTCACATTCAAGAATGACTCATCAATATGTATTAATCTATTACATAGCAGGATAGTTATTATTTTTACAACTATCACCATTTGTCAGTCTATAGTATCTAGCATGTTAATTATGATTTTTACCAAATTAAAATTACTTCATTTTTAGAGATTTGCTTGTTATTACCTTACTAGAAATGGAATGCGGTAACTTAAACTCGTTATAATATGGAATAACCAGTATTCGTATTTATTATTAATTTTTCTTAGTTAGTATACATGAATTTAATTAATATATATATATAGGCGGCTATTCAGGTTAATTTTTCGATTAATAAAATTTTCTGCTCTAATGAATGTGGTACAATGTCCCAACAGCCATGTAATAAGCCTGGATTTGTTAATTTCTAAGTAGTACGTATATAAATATAAGTGCATTGATTAATATTCAGCAATCAACACATCTAATCTCCTTTGATTACATGATTAGTTCTAAATTCTAAAATCAACATCTAATGACCCACCCAGGAAAGCCTAAACCGTCGTTCAACCAAAAACAAGAGTTAAGTTATTATACGGAGTGTATTTTGTTTACACTATTAATTCAATATTTCAATAAGTAATTATAACAGCTTATTGCTGTATTTTTCAAGTTACCATAGAAGACTTGATAGTTATCACAGGTTAAGCTTAAATTCATAAATACTTTCTCACAATCTTCATATTAGAATAGAAACGTTCAAAAAATGGACATTTCAACCACAAAAATCACACACATAATTACCACATGCCATTCTTCAGAAGGTACATGAGAAACAAGACAGGCATTAGAGGAGAATTCTCCACCTTCTGAAATGTTTTACTAAATTGAAACTGGTTCAGGCATTTCATTTTAAGTACATACAATCTGTGAACTTTTGAGCAACACTATTGCTAGGCTCAATCTCAATAGTCAACACAAAGTATGGCAGCCATCTAGCAAAGGGTATGGCAGCCCGGTACATATCCCGCATTTACGCAGCGTTCGGGAAAGGGCCACACAGGCAGACAACATACCCTAATGCAAGCATTAGTAGCTGCTTCCACGGCTCAAACCCGTAACTTAGAGGTCACACGGAGAAAACTTTACCATTACTCCAAGGCTTCCCTTCACCATCTAGCAAAGGAAACTGCTAAATTACATAATACAAATTGCAAAAGAGTAGCTATTGAAGATGCTAAAACAAAACAACCATTAACAAGATAGAGAGATGGAACAAATTTCTGATTTGTTATTAATTAACCAGGACCGACTTTGGGAATGTCATAGTGCTCACTCATGTTTGCCAAGTACTGATTGAAATCTTCGATTCGGTCACGATGTGATTTATTAGCAGTCTTGGCCATCTTATGCATGTCAATCCTCTCCCTTTGTTCTATGTAGCGCCTCTCTGCGGGGGTTAGATTATCATCCCAGCGACCAGTATTTTCTTCACCAACAGATTTAGTGGCATCTGTACTCCCTTCCTTGGTGGGATCATCTAAAGATCCACTACCACCATCTACATCCAGTCAGAAACATTTAGTGAAGTGGGTAGACAAGAGAAACCATATATAATCTCTCAGAACATACAAGATGAAATGTATCTAGGCTGGAAAGTGGAATATGCCTCAGTTACTCATCCAATATTGTTTTGAAACAATGAGAACAGCATTTAGCCATTAAGGCATTAATTGAATTTCAAATTGCTGGAATGTGTCAAAAATTGTAGTTCCTGAATGTCCTAAGAAGGCTTAATGTGGTCAACAGTTGTTAAATTACTACTTTTAGCCCTACTTATCGTATCACCAAACTCTATCACGCAAAAAACATATTTCCATTAGATGACAGAAAATTGGGATTTTAGGACGATCAGTTTGAATCACAACAATAAACTGTTCAACCAGTTACGGACTAGCTATCATCTATCAGTTTCACTGTACTCCAACCAAGTTGAATGTAGAGGGAGGGTGGGAGGAATCAGTAAATACTAAATAGGAAAAGTAATACCAAAAGCACAAGACTTTATGCTCTTGGAGATATCACCACTCACCTGTTGAAAGCTCTTTTCCTGTAACCTGGGAGATTTGATCATAATCCTTCTTTTCTTTCTTTTTCTTTTTCTTTATTCCAGCGGCTTTTACACCCAAAGCCTTTCCCTTTAGTTTCAACTTCCCGCCAACCACATTATCATATGCAGACATTTCTGTCAGGAAAGTCAAAAACATTGAGCTTTGGCCACAATAACAAAAACTGTAAGAAGCAAACTATATCGGATTGATAAGCTTAATATGTAGGCATTCACATGTCATATTTTCAAACTAAAAATCTGTGTCTGTGGTTCAGCAGTAGTTATGGTGCACATCTAACTATCTATTGTTCATGCATATGCCTACTTTTATCCATTTTACAGTCAACATCCTGACAAGCTACAAATACTTTCCTCATTATTCACACACTTCTCTTAAATTTCAATATAAACAGTATATATGCATTTGACATGATTCACCTATTTCTCCTGCTGCCAGTCGGCCTCACTCCATCAGTAAAAGAGGAGAACTAATACTAGGTTTTGAAACCTAACACTCACAGGTATATGCCACAAAAATAAGAATAGCTTGTAGAAAACATTACATTGTGAATTTCGTAATTCAAATGAGAATCGATAAAATATCATCCCCATGTTTGAATGCAAACATGGGGATGATCCAGGGAAATGGGGAGATCGATAAGGATGTCACACACCGTATTGGGGTGGGATGGATGAAATGGAGGTTAGAGTCTGGAGTCCTGTGTGACAAGAATGTGCCAATGAAACTTAAAGGTAAGTTCTATAGAGCGGCGGTTATTCCGGTTATGTTGTATGAGGTTGAGTGTTGGCCAATCAAGAATGTACATATCCAGAAGATGAAAGTAGACGAGATGGCGATGTTGAGGTGGATGTACGGACACAAAAGGCTGGATAAGATTAAAAATGAAGATATTCGAAAGAAGGTGGGTGTCAAGATGGGGAAAGCGAAGCTTAGATGGTTCGGCCCCGTGAGGAGGAGATGCGTAGATGCCCCGGTTAGGAGTATGAGAATAGGTAGAGGGCGGCCTAAGAAGTATTGGGACGAGGTGATCAGGCATGACATGGCGCAGCTTCAGATTTCCGAGGATGTGGCTCTTGATAGGATGGTTTGGAGTTCGAGCATCAGGGTTGTAGGTTAGGGGCTAGTCGAGCATTTTTTCTCTTTGTATTGGTTAGTCTGATAGAGTTTTGTTTAGGACTGCTAGCGGATTATGTTGTGTGTACACTATTTTTCTCTTTTTGCATAGTATTGGGTTATTACCCTTTCACATATTTACTGTTTTGTTCGATTGCTGAGTACTATTTTTCTGGTATTTTTGTTGTTAAAGATTTATTCTTTTGTTCTTTTCTGATATTATCGTCTCGTCTATTGAGCCGAGGGTCTTTCGGGATATGGGTAAGGTCTACGTACACTCTACCCTCCCCAGACCCCACAAGTGGGATTCTACTCGGCTGTTGTATGTTTGGATGCAAAATCACAAGGGCTCAATTGTCTGGTCAATGCTCCAACATGACCACAATAGTTCCAAACTTCCAAGTTCCTCATTTTACTAGCTGACCTGCCCAGCCAAGAAGTTAAACGAACTATATCAACCTCATCATCAGATTTGTTGGGCCAAGAGTATGCGGATTACTGAACCAGGAATGTTCTTTAAATTTCTAGAGAATATGTGTCTAGATTTATATGTCTAGATTCATTATACTTGAATAACGAAAATCTTATAGGTTCTTGTATAAGAGATCTTATGATACTGTGCATTTGCTTTTAATTATATACTTCCATTAGCCTAGAGAATGATTACCAACCATATTGTCCGTCGCCTAAGACTCGTATATAAGGAGCACCGCTTGTACATTGTTACCTAATCAAGAGAATAGATTTTTTTAATGTTAGTGGGGACTCAAATAGTTACTGTGATCTTGGTAGAAACAAGTGTCAATAAACATTAGCCTATAAAATGCTACCAATAAAAAAGAATAGGATAAAGGCATAGTTGATGGTTAAGTCATCCATTAGAGCTTCTTCACTTTCCAAAAATCCTTTAACTAGGCAATTTTAGGGATGCTGCAATTACTTCCCAATTTGCAGGACAAAAACAAAGCGATTCACAAACAGATAAAAGTATAATCACATATGCTTCAATAAATCAACACAACAGATTTCATGAGCTTAAATTTCACATACTTTCGATTACATACCAGTAAAAAAAACCTAATTCCTAAATTCACATCACCATATATTTTAGCTCCGAAAGAATTAGAATTTTCACGATTCATAACAGGAATAAAAACTGAACTAAATATAAATTAACCAAATATATTCAAATAGATTTAAAAAAATTCACAATTAAAAAAACAATAAAGCAATTAATTAATTTGAAGGTTTTATATTATAAACCAACTATGAGAAAGAGATACAGATGAAACTATGGTGGAAATGATGCCGTCGCCGACGGATGTCGGAGGGCGGAGGACTCACCGGAGGAGAGTTAATACGGCAGCGTCAAAACTGCACCGGAGCTTCCAAAAGCAGCAACAGAGAGAAAGAGATGCAAAAATCGGGATTTTAGCTTTGGATGAAAACGATGATATTCACGTTTGAAACCCAATAGTTTATTTAATTACATAAAGACCCCTAACTTTTCTAGGATTCTTGGAAGCACCATATATTTTTCCTTAGGGTGATCCTTAAAGTGTTTGACCAAAAGATATTAAACTCTTTGATAAAACTAATTTGGTAACTAAAAGAAGGATGAATCTCAATTAAGAATGATAAAATCTAGATTAAGTGATGGAGGAAGAAAACAATATAAATGATGTAAGCTAATATGTTGGAATCAATTAAATGCTCATAAAATGCGATAATTTAAATGCACAATTAATCTCAGTAAATGCAATCGATGTAGAAAGAAAGGAGTATGAGATGATAGTCGAATCTTTGAATTTTCTTAGTATCATATAATGATGTATATTTTGGTTGAGCAATCAGAACAAGGTTGCTTTAGTATTTATTCTTAGATGAATCTTTTACAAAATTTTTTTTTATCTTTTTGTCTGGATCCCCTTTTTCTTTACTTACTCTTCCTATTTATAAGGGAGCATCTTCCAAGAAATCCTAAAAAGTACAATATAAGGAATATTTGAAAAGCCTATAATTACTATCTCCTACTAAGTTTACACTACCGTTGGCATCTTATCTCGACTGACTGCTCTTGGTCGTCGTCCTTCATCACGACGACCATCAGATGTTGCATCACAATCACCGCGTTCTCGTCCTATTTGGTAACTATCGTGGTTGCCAAATTTGTACCCATACAGTTAGTCCATCCGCTTGTCGAGGTCGTGGTCATGTACGTCCTTGACAAGTGGACATTGACTATTCTCGCGAGAAATTTGGCTGTAGAATTACAGTGGTGTGACCAGGAAAGAAAGAGTGGTGCTTTCCACGGTATCCTGGATGATGTAGCTTATTGAGAAATGACGTCACACCCACATGCGTCATGATTATGCGTCTTCCCGAGACAGAGACGGATTGCTTGTCGCTTTGGTTCTAGTTTTATTGGAAGCATTCCGCTTCGATTCTAGTGCCACCCAATCCTATAAATAGGTGAAGGTTTTGATTTTTGAAGAACCTTTATCCATTTCCTTTCTTGTGTATGTATTGTCTTCTTTGGTCATCTCTTCTTGGGTCTTCATCTCTATTTTCGTTATTTTTCTTCTCATCTTTTCCATCCATCATTCTTTGTTTTGTGTTTTACCAACATAACATCTGCCATCAAGATGCCCAGAACACATCGCTCACACGAAGAAATTTCTAACACCACCCCGTTATCCATGGCACTTGGTGGTGAGAATATGGTATGGAGGAGGGGGACATTTTTCCTACCGTGGAGGAGATATTCTCGAGAAACCCTATGTCCCAGAGTGATTTTCACAAAGAACCTGCATTTTCCCTAGTTTCAATGGTTTCTGAGACTGATCAAGCTCATATATATGACCTTCAGTCTACGTACAACATTCCTCCCATATTGAGATGGTTTCGGCTGGGAGGGACCTCGTGGAGGTCCATAGACTGGATATTGTGCTTTTTACATATATCCCTTTGTGATCGGCCACACCCTACCTCTTTTTCCGTTAGAGGAATTATGTTGATTCTACGAGGTCTGCTCAGGATAGCTATCTTTGTATACGAATAAGATTTTTCTAGTATTGACGAAGTATATAGAGTTGGCGGGGTGTGAAGTTGGCCTTCATCACCTTTTATATCTGTTCTCTCTGAGTTTTCACAAGGGCACTATGATACACTTAAGGCTTCGTGGGACCAGATGGATGGTGGTCGGAAAGGACAACTGGGCAAGTTGTATTGGCACGAATACTTCTTCATTAGAACCGAGCACCTAGTGTCGAACCCCGCTAGATTTCTAGAGCGGTGGAATCATAATCGTAAGTGTTAGTACTCATTATCTATTTTCGTTCTTTCCAATTTTCTACTTATTTCTAACTTTCATGTATAGTTGTGAGGCGTATACCTCATTCTATTATAGGTATCGAGGACTGGGTAGCGCGCGTATTACCTTACATGGCAGGGAATAGAGATGGGCCCTCTTTACACAAACGCTTTGGGCCGAAGGTTCCATCTGGTAAATGTTCCCTTTGTTTTGACCTTTGGTTATTTGCTATCGTTTATTAATACAATATTTTTTAGATGATAGGTCGTAGGGCTTCCAGGAAGAAGGCCCCAGTTCCGATATTTCTTCTGGCCATCGCATTAGCAGGGATGCAATTTGCCTTGGCTGAGTCTGTCCGAGGAGATCGTGCCCAATCTGTATCAACCAAAGACTCTTCTCGGGACGTCATTGTACGGGATGAGATCTCCTCTCGACCCGTCTACCACCTCGTAGATGATCCCTCCAATGGGGATGAATCTCCGTCGAGGAAAATAGGCGGGTAGATCTTGGAAAGGTTGTTGCCACTGATATTGGGAAGAACGGAGTTGGTGCATTAGAGGCGGCGTCGTTGCCTAGGTCAGGCACAGTGCCGTGTTTATATCAAATGCCATTTTGGCGGGGAGGTCCCCTAGGGCCGAAGGTATATATCAAGGTATGGGTTTCGTACGATCCGCCGAGGGCGGTGCATCATCCGTCATCGGAAAGGGCATAGTCGAGCATGTTGAGGATGACAGGTCAGGTTCGGATGTCGATCCAGAATATATATGAGCTTACTTGGAGCATCATACTCGTGTATAAGTGAGGACGAAAGGTGATGATCGATACATAGTCGTTTCTATAGATTATGACTTATTGTCGAATAGCGAGCAGGAAGCATCGGTGTTTTCCTCTTTATGTGTTGCTTCTAATAGTGCGGCACTTAAGGTGATGAGCGACATAGATTTATCACGCATCATTTCCGGCAAGGCTCTGCGGGTAAATGATTCTCTCTTTTCTTTTCGTTTTTGGATTTGTTTTATATACTTAACCCACTCTTTGTTTGAACTTGCTTTGCATACTAAACCCCCACCATGGAGATCGGGCGTGAACGTAGATATAGGCGAAGGACGACTATTTTGGGGAAGGTATCCTCCAAATATAAGGAGTATCGCACCAAACATCATACATTAGACGATC
Organism: Nicotiana benthamiana; assembly: GCA_034376525.1. NCBI lineage: Eukaryota > Viridiplantae > Streptophyta > Magnoliopsida > Solanales > Solanaceae > Nicotiana > Nicotiana benthamiana. The sequence continues at coordinate 16,656,316 of CM067341.1, read as the reverse complement.
TCTTCACTGAGGACAGCGACTTTCAATTGTTCCTTGATGGGCTCAAGCAAAAGTAGAATCAGTTGGCATAAAAGGTTGAAGATTTGAGAGAGCGAAATGAAGACTTGATGAAGGCCATTGCCCGATGTAGTGAACATTAGGCGGCTCTTAAGGTCAAGAAGATGAGTCGAGCTGAGTGAGGGGGTGATGGCCGAGAATGCCGACCTTCAGGTGAAGATGGCCAACTTAATTAATGAGCTTGACAGGACGGCGACATAGGCTATTATTCTTAGGGGCGAGTTGAGGGCGCAGGCTGATGGATTGGCTCATGCTGAAAGGGATAGGGTGACTGCCATCTCTGAGGCAGCGGCTCTGGAAGATGTCCTTCGTGTTTTTAGATCAGAACTGGACAAGGAGGTGGAGACGTAATGCATAATGTAGCGAGATTTAAGGGACGTGTTCAAGATTTGGAGGTGGAGTTGTCCATATTAAACGAACAAGTTACTGCTTTAAAGTGGAGAACATGCGACGGCAATCGCAACCCTTTACATCACATGCTTTAGCCGACTCTGTCGTGCCACGAGATTTATATGAGCTGTAGGTTCATGTCAAAGCTTGGCTTGTTGTATATAGTCTCTTTATGCTGATGGGAGGGCACATGAGGCTGAACTTAAGGATGTGCATGTCAAAGCATGTGCAACTAGTGAGGCATGCAGTTATGATCTCGGCATGCCTGGAAGAGACGATGTTGACTCTGACGATGCGGGCAAGTTCGCCTATGATTCTTGGTATAATGAGATGTATGCCACGGGGGATGATCCGGCATATGATTTGGTTGTATTCATTTTTGTTTTGTTATTTTGGTGAAGGAGTCCTTGAGCCCTTTGTAAAAAAGACTTGTGATATATCAGCTATTATGGAATAGTTGTTTTTTACTGTGTACCTCTGAACTATTTTTTGGGTTGTTTGTTTGGCGATGACATTTTCCATAGGGGTGTTATTTTGAGTTAATGTCGAAATGTTAACCCATTGTGTTTCGAGCAAGGTCGAGCCGTTGTTTTTGGTGATGACTTTTGCTACAAGGGTGTTATTTCGAGTTAATGTCGAAAGTTTAACCCGGTGGGGTTCGGGCAAGGTCGAACTCTTTTCTTTTGGTGACGACCTTAGCCGTAGGGGGTGTTATTTCGAGTTAATGTCAAAACTTTAACCCGATGAGTTTTGAGCAAGGTCGAACTCTTTTCTTTTGGCGACGGCCTTAGCCTTATGGGTGTTATTTTGATTTATTGTCGAAACGTTAACCCGGTGAGTTTCGAGCAAGGTCGAACTCTTTTCTTTTGGCGACGGCCTTAGCCTTATGGGTGTTATTTCGATTTATTGTCGAAACGTTAACCCGGTGAGTTTCGAGCAAGGTCGAACTCTTTTCTTTGCGACGACCTTAACCGTAGGGGTGTTATTTCGAGATAATCTTGAAATGTTAACCCATCGTGGTTCGAGCGATGTCAAACTCTTCTCTTTGACGACCTTGGCCGTAGGGGTGTTATTTTGAGTTAATATTGAAATGTTAAATTGTCATGGTTCGAGCGATGTCGGACTCTTATCTTTGGTGACGGCCTTGGTCGTGGGGGTGTTATTTCGAGTTAATACCGAAATGTTAACCCGTCGTGTTTGCGAAAGAAGATCTATAGAGAGTAGAATGTTGTTTTATTTCATTTGCTGGAGTGTCCTATATGCCGATTTCGTTCATACATTGGAGATACATGTTGATTCCGTACATACATTGGAGTTATTTCATTCACATATGGAAGATACATGTCGATTTTGTACATACATTGGAGTTTCCTTATACATATTCCCTTCATTGCTCGGGTTGGAGATTATATCGGTAGGCTGGGCGATGAATTATTCTTTGAACTTCGAGATGTCCCTCTCGTCACCTCATTAAAAACCTCGAAAAAAATAGTTGGGACAAAACCCGAGTGAGGGAAAAAGAGTATGAGTTGGGTAGCGTTCTTTTTTCAAAAGTGGAAGTATTTGAGGTGCGCGACATTCCAGTTGTTTTGTAGTAGTTTTAACTCCATTATTTCTAGTTGGAATGCACTTTTGTTTGTTGTCGTTGTGATTTTATATGGCCCGTCCCAGTTATTTCCTTGTTTTCCTTCATTTGGGTCTTTAATCGTTTGTGTTTTGTCCTTGAGGACGTAGTCCCACACTTTGAGTGGTCTTATTTTGGCCTTCTTGTTATAGTGCATTTTTGCTTGTTGTTTTTGGGCTACCATCCTAACATGAGTCATATCTCTTCGTTGTTCTACTTCGTCCATGTCTTGTATTCTGTTTTCGGTGTTACTTGGACCACTCTCATTGGAGTATATCAGGCTAGGTTCTCCTACCTCAACGGGTATAACGGTCTTGTTCCGTGGACTAACGAGTATGACGTTTCGCCTGTGTTGGTTTTTTGGCGTAGTGCAGTAGGCCCATAATACTTCTGGTAGTAGTTCCGGCCATAGCCCTTTGGCAAGAGTTTTCTTTAGTATATTCAACATTGTTTTGTTGGAGAATTCTTACTGACCATTCCTCGCGGGATGGTATAGCATGGAGAGTATTCATTTGATGCGCCATTTTTCAAAGAACTCTGTCGTCTTTCTTCCGACGAACTAAGGTCCATCGTCACAACTGATTTCTCTAGGGATGTCGTAGCAGCATATGATGTTTTTTTCCATTTGAATTTGATGACTTCTTGCTCGCGTATCTGGGTGTACGTGCCTGATTCCACCCATTTGGAAAAATAGTGAGTTAAAACTAAAAAGAAATATGTCTTACCTCGCCCTATTGGGAGGGGTTCAATGATATCCACACCCTATTTTATGAACGACCATGGCGAGGTGATGGAGTCCAGGAGTTCACTCGCCTAGTGTATCATGGGTGCATACTTTTGGCATAGTTCACATTTCTTGACATAATCTGCGTCCTCCTTTTTCATAGTGGGTCAGTAATATCCTGCCCGGATGAGGCATCTGATGAGGGCTCGGTTTCTTATATGGGCACCGCAGTTAGCCTCGTGTACTTCTTCAAGCATACGTCTTGTTTGATTTGGTCCAAGGCATTTTGCCAAAGGACCGTCAAACGTTCTTTTATAAAGGTCGTGATTTATGAGGTTATACCTGGCTGCCTGTATCCGAAGCTTTTTGGCCTCTTTTTTATCTTGTGGGAGTGTTCCCTCCTGCAAATATGTTATAATGTGGTTGCACCAGTCCTAAGTTAAATTTATAGAATGTACCTGGACTTGGTCTATTGATGAGTGGAGGAGGGTGACCACATTTTCCTTGGTGATATCTTTGGTTGTTGTTGCCAGCTTGGCGAGATTGTCTTCTTAGATATTTTGTACCCGGGGTATTTGGTCGAGTCGGCATTCGTCGAATTCTGGCAGTAGTTTATGGACTTCTGTCTGCTATTTTTGTAGACTCTGCTCCTTGATTTGGAAAGTCCTAATAACTTCAATACAACGAGTTGAGAGTCGCAGCAGACGATGACTCGTCGTGCACCACACTTGAGGAACAACTTCAGTACTTTTTTTCCCCTGACCAAAACTGCGGTTACTGTGACTTCGAAGAAAACTGGGTAGACAAGCATGCATTTTCCTGGATCTATCGTGGTGAGTAACGGTGGAGAGGATAAGTATGTTTTTAGTTTTCTTAAGGCGTCGACACATTCTGAGTTCCACCGGAGCCTGCTGTCTTTCTCTAGCACATTAAAAAATTTATGGCATATGTCTGATGACCGTGAGATGAACCTTGAAAGGGCAACTATCTGACCTATCAATTTTTGTACATACTTTCCTTCGATGGCCTTGATTTGGCATGGATTTACCTCGATGCCTCTTTGTGATACTAGGAACTGAGAAATTTGCCTGAGGTTATGTCGAAGGCGCATTTTTCGAGGTTTAGTTTCATGTTGTACCGCCTTAGAATGTCGAAGGCTTATTTCAGGTGATCGATGTGGTCCTTTTTCCTTTTCGATTTAACCAGCAGGTCATCGATGCATACTTCTATTGTTTTTCCAAGTTGGTTTTTGAATATATTGGTGACTAATCTTTGGTATGTCGCCCCCCCATTTATTAGTCCAAACGGCATGACTGTGTAGCAGTAAGTTCCTTGGTGAGTGATGAAAGTGGTTTTCTATTGGTCCTCTTCCTCCATGAGGATTTGGTTGTAACCTGAGTAGACATCCAATAAGCTTAGCAACTCGTGTCTTGCTGTTGCGTCGATGAGTTGGTCAATGTGTGGCAATGGGAAGGAGTCCATTAGGAATTGCTTGTTTAGTTATGTGAAATCAACACAGATCCGCCACTTCCCAATTTTCTTTTTCACCATGGCCACACTGGCAACCCATTGGGATACTTTGACTCTCGGACGGAGCCACTGGCGAGTAGCTTATCAACTTCTTCGCTGACGGCCTCGTTGATTGCGGCGTTGAACTTTCTTCTCATTTATCATACTGGCTGATATAGGGGGTCAACATTCAGTTTGAGCGTGGTGATGTTTTCGGGATACCTGGCATATCTGAATGGAAGAAGGCAAACAAATTGGCACTGTCAGTTAAGAATTTATGAAAGTTACCTGGTTCTGAGAGATTGTGGCCTGTGTAAGACTTTTTTGTACTGTCATTATCGTCTAGTCGGACGGGATCAAGCTTTTCTATGGTCGACTCATAGGATTCTTTGATGTCAGGATCCTTGATAACGTCTGTCTGTCTGTCGAGTTTGGTTCCCAATGAAGTGGTTCATTAGGTTCCTATTTGAAGGCCAAAATCTCATCTCTCAATGTCGCCATATGCCTTAGTGAGAAAAACTTAGCTATAAACTTGTCTTCCAACTCATCCCACGTAGTGATGGAATGGTTGGGAAGCCTTTCGAGCTGGCCCAAAGCTTTCCCTCGAAGTGAGAAATGGAACAATCTCAACCTCAATTCATCCTCTGACACATTTGTCTACTTGCTTCCCCAATAGGTATCCACAAAGCCTTTAAGATTTTTATATGCATTCTGATGGGGAGTACCTGTGAAATACCCTCGCTGCTCCAATAAAGTCAACATCATGTTTGTAATTTTGAAATTATCTGCGCGGATCCTGGGTGGGACAATTGCACTGGCATATCCCTGACGTGAAAGCACCCAGAACAGCTCTTGGAAGTACTAGGGGAGGTTCTGCAATATTGTCATTGGCCTGACAACCTCTCCTTTGACCTTGAGGAACTAGAGGCACCTCATCTTTACCATAATCATCGACCTCCTCCCTCGGTAGAATATTTCCAAGAGGATCATTGTTTGCCATATTGTACCTAAATTGATGACTCACACAAGTTAGTAAATAGAAGGAATGAAAAACAAGACACAAGACTAGTTAGATAGATGGGCAAAACCGTTTAGCTCCCTGGCAGCGGTGCTAAAAAGTGATCGGCTCCAACGCTATATCATTATAGAGTGGTAAGACCGGTCGATACAGATTTTACCCAAAAGGTCATGATCAAATCCACAGATAGCTAAGAAAGGTTTGGAGATGGGTTTTATCTAATCTAGCAATGTGCGATGTTATTGTTTGCACTTTCAATCATTCTTTGTTTGTTTTCTATTCTAATTTAATACTATTGATGCAGGAAATTAAGCTAAGTAGATATTTTAATAGAGTTTTCTAAATTGGTAAAAAGGCACTAGGGAAGTGACTTGCTCCTAGGTGAATATTTAACGGGATCTAAAACTTAGAGAAATATTGTTATAGTTGGGATCATGATATAGCCAATGCACGTAGCTACTCACTCTATACCTCTTGGTAGTTTGATTGACTTTGCCCTAATTGGCTTTCTAAAGCCCAATTGGGTGTTCAAACAATGCAGCAAAGTTGGATCAAGTCGGGTATTACTATTTCTAGGTTTAACCCTTCATTTGGGGCTATCAATCTCTTGAATGCACCCCAATTCCTTGTTGACCTAAAATTCCTAGACTTAGTCTCTCTTTCTCAAGAAGAGCCTAAGTCAAAAAGGCACAAATTAGTGTTTGCAACTACCAATTCAAATTTAAAAGCATACGTCAGACCAAATATCAATCATCTATAAATATTTAAGCCCTAAAATAAGAGATCCATTAAATATTCACACTATGGTTGAGCCATAACCCTAGATAATGGGTTTAGCTATTCATAATTAAAGAAGAAATCATAGATTGAGATGAAGGATAACCCATAAAAAGTAATTACAAGATAAAAATCTAAGATTAATTGTTAAACAAGCTCTGAAATTACTCAAAAAGGCAAAAAGGAGGCGGTTCACGTGCTCAGCTAAACAATAGATGACCTAAAGATTTTAAAAAGAAGTATTTATACACTGCTAAATTTTTCGGGCAAAAATTCCCATAGGAGGTACCGCTGATAGCAGAAAATGGACCGAGGCAGTGTTGAGACTACCGCGAACAAACAAAATCAAACGCAAACCATGGTATTCAACTTCTATCTCCATACTTGGTTCTCTGAGTCTAGCTTCCGCTAAGGGCGGTAAATGCACCACGACCACGCTAAAGTTACTACTGCTGCATAATTTCACCGCGGTTTGTTATGACTTAATAAGCCCATAATTACAGCTCTCTGATTATTGCCACCGCGAATCGCAAGATCAAGGCTGCCTCATCAGTGGATACTCCACGTTTGGGGTTGATTTTCCGCTCCAACGCTTAGCTGACTCAGCTTTGACTTGTGCAGGTTTCACTCTTTTTTGAGCTAGTTTTGACTTTCTTGTCTCTTTTTGACCAAACACTGCAAGCAAGCTCAATAAGTTAACTTTTGAAAATACTTGTACACACTTTTAATCCAAAACTGAAGCAAAAAGGAGCATAAAGTAGTCTAGAATCCCCAGTTATCAGCGATAGCAATACTTCTTCTGCGATCGCGATGTGCAAACATCTAAGCAGCAATATACATTTTCCCAAATCAAGGGTTTGGTTATTTTTACCATATCTTGAGTTGTAGACATCGGTTTGGAGCGACTTTTCGTGGGGTTTTCAAGCAAATCATTTGGGTAAATGTTCTTCACCCAGAATTTATTATATTTCATGGTTCTATCTTTATTTTTATCTTGTAATTAATGTTTTGACTTGAGAAAAAATAGGAATTTTTGAAGAAATATTTCAAAATATAAAATGATTGTTTGAAGAATGAATTGATGTTAGAAATTGATAAGATTTATTTGGTTGAACTCGTATCAGAATGTATTTTCGAGTTTTGTAAATTTTATTAGGGTCCAAGCTACGGAACCAAGGGTTGAATTTTTAGTTCTTGTTAAAGATTAAGGCTTTATTATCCAGAATTGTGTCATACGAGTTTTATTAAAGATTTGAAATTATTTTGGGTGATTTGAGCTGTCCGAGGTTGTTTCACTCTAGAGGGACAACTTAGAGTATCCATCTAACTTCTTTGAGGTAAGTATATTGACTAACTTTTTTAAGAGGAACTACCCCTTAGGATTCGAGTCATTTGTGCTAATTGTATCATGTGAAGACCGTGTACGCGAGGTGACAAGTGCGTGCTTGGGCTTATTTGTGAAAATTTGACCGTTTAGGGCCCATAAGTTTTTATGTTCATCAAATGTGAAGTTTTTTTGTCATGTTAATTCTCCCATTTACTAGTTCACCTTTATATGTCTTATTTGAAATTATTGCTTCATGTTCCACCCTTATTGCTGATTAAATTCTTATGTGCATTAACTGAATTTGTTGCATCTTTTGTTGCTATGATATCTTTTCCCTAATTGTTTATCCCTAATTGAAGTTATTATTATCTTTCCCATAATCTAATTGACCTTAAATGAATTTGTTGCATCTCTTTCAAAATTGCTCAACCCTAAATGAAGTTTTGTTTTCCATTATCATCGTTGACTAACCCTTAATTGAGTTATTGGTTCATGTTATCCCTCTTATTCATTGAATTGTGCTTATGTGGAATTATTACTACACAGTATCTTTTACTTTTCACGCTATTGGTATGTTGTTCCATTATTTTTTGTTGTGTCTTTTCGTATGAGCTCGTTCTTATGTCTCTTTGTGTTCTAAAGTTACTGAGTTGCTTTACTTGCCTTATTCTTGTGTTATTGTCATTGTTACTATTTGTGATATTAAAACTGCTTTCAGGAAATAGTGTGGCATGTGGGCATATGTTGTGAAAATCGTTTATTTTATTTGTTATGCTTTGGCACACTTGTTGTTGTTGAGATAAATGTTATGTTGTTTGCATGAGGTTTCTGCCATGCGGTTATTGTTGTGTTGCATGTGATTTTTGTTATGATGTTGTTGTCGTTAGGCATGCAGTGGTATAAGGTTTGGGTGTTGAAACGCATACGGTGAGATAAGGTGGGATTTAACCGCATGGCTAGTAGGGGAACAACTAGAAGCCATGTGGTATGATAAGATGGCTAAAATGCGGGAAGCTATTTCAGGAAAATGATTTTCAAAACTTAATATAAGGCTCCTATGGGTGATATAAAGAATGTTGTGAGTTATTTTACGATTTGAGACGGGGGGGGGGGAGGTGAGGGAAGGGGGAGGGGGGCTTTTGTTGTCATTTCCCCTTCACTGTGCACTTGTCTTTAATTCTCATTTACCATAGCCTACTATTAATTATTTTCCTCCGTGTTGCATAGGTAATCTTGTTGTGTTGGTCACTGCTTCAGACTTCTTTCTTGCTTTTATTACATTGTACATTTCGTGGTGATCATTTCTTATATGTTATTACAGTTGCACAAGCATACACGTAGTTAAATTACCCATATCAGTTTTAAAAGGTGAATCCTAACATCATTAACCATTATACAATATCTTGCCTTCTTGGCTTTCGTGTGAGGATTATTCTATTGGCACTTGAGTCATCCATATAGTTATGAGTTATAATGCGGGCAAAAGATGCCAAGTGATTAGAGTTAATGAATTGAGCCTCGTGAGCTAGGGGCCTGGGGAGAGTCAGAGGAGGAGCCCTTACTATAGCTAAGCACTTGTCAAAGAAGTCGTCGAAGAGCTGCCAGTAGCTCCTGCTTGGGAACAGGTACAAGAGGTTCCTAATGCATCCCTAGGATGCCAAGAGGCTTTAGCACAGTTCCTGAGCAATGTAGGGTACATTATCTTAGGCAGGGTGATCCCGATTGCACCAACTACTTCACAAATCAGGGGAGGAGCTCAAACTTCCGCTGCCCGTACTCCAGTGCAGCGAGTCTAAGTTGGTCACGTTCCAGGTGTCATGCCAACACAATCTGTTGTCCTAGTTCAACCCGTGTTTAGGGCAGCAACATCTGATGGAGAACAACTTATACTTGCGAGGTTCAAGAAGTACTACTCACCCACTACTATTATAAAGAGAGTTCGTAGGTCCATAGGGGGACTGAGTCATGATATCTGGTTCAGCATGGTTTGGGAGTTAGAGTCGTATGCTCCATGTAAGCACGTAGTAGAGAATGATCACCAATTAGAGGGAACGAGGGCTAAGAGAGAGACATAAGGGAGGCTAATAGGCCTCGTAAACTGTAGAGACCCATTAGTTCCTATTTTGGAGGCCGGGCATGGTAGAGGCTTTGAGGGTTAGCCTATTCACTTTGTACTTCGGGCTTCACACATGTTTCAAGTACCCATAGGTCTTAGGGTACCCGTACACCACAACGTCCATAGACACATCAGAAGAGAGGTTTCTTTAAGTGAGTATATACCAGCCACAAAGTGAGAGATTGTCCCAGACTCCATACAGATGTGCCACGGTGTGGTATTAAAGCTTTGAGTTCTGCTCTAGTTGTTGATATTTCTGTATAGTCATCTTGGGGGGCAGTTCAAGCGAGTAGAAGGTGCCTAAGAGGTGGAGGCCCAACCTATTGAGGTGTGTTTTCCACAGTAGGGCTGATGTTGATGTACAGGATGATGTCGTACAGGTATGGGTTCGGACTTTTATAGAGGAGAATCATTCGTATTTATTTTAACTATGATTATTAGGGTGACTCCTCCTATGTTTCTCCACATATGGGTTAGTTTCTTGATTTTGTACTTCATTTATGTGTTTAACGCTGTTGGTAGATTCTAAAGTGGTAGACCGTGTTCATCATTCTGTTTTTATTCGTTATTGAGAGTTATAAGACTAGAAGTGAACGATGTTGGTAGATTCTAAAGTGGTAGACAGTGTTTATCGTTTTGTTTTTATTCATTATTGAGATTTATAAGACTAGAAGTGACCTTCTGTTACCCAGTATGGTAGGTTTTGATGTGAATTTTGAGTGATTGGTCATGATTTGTGATTTAGATGCTCTACCGTTATGGGCGTTCAGTATGCATTGTGATTTTGTTGGTAGAAGTGAATTAGTGGGAGATCTCGGTTGGTATGATGTGTATTCTACTTGTGGTTTAGAGTTGAGGGTTACACTTTTGTGGTGTCATACGTTTAGATGTGTTTGAACCTCGCTGTGAGTCGCGGCGGAGTTGCATCAGGATATTATTCTTGCAAATTATTCATATGTTTTGATTCTCCCTTGTGTAATTGGTTCGTAGTGTGTCTGTCGGGATTTTTTATAGTTCTTTCATTTGTTTCCTTGTGTATTCAATCATATTAATGTTGTTCTTATATGGTATTAGCTTGCGAGGTGTGTGCCCGAGTGGCGTTGGATATGACTTGTTGATTCGGGTGAATAGTTATGAGGCCTTCACGTTTATTGCATTCTTGTCAATGTTGTGAGGGATTAAAATAGGGTTCTAATGGATATGAGGCTAATTGTCGGTGCTGGATTTGAAAATAGATAGCTATTGTGATTAGAGGTGTTGTTGTGCGCATAAGTGTGATGTGATATGTCGTGTGGTTGTACCTTATGGGTGTAGGCATTAGTTGTTGTAGCTGGTTGAGGCTAATACCAGGTTTTGGTGTTGGGATCAGATCTTTTGGAAATGCATGGAAGGGGAGAAATTTGGTTCTACAGTTAATAGTGTGGGTGGAATGAATATATATCAGTTGATATAGTGTCACTGGACCTATGTAGATTGGGATGACATGGGATCACCGGCCGGTGTATATATGGTAGTTCACTCAATGATTTGATGACTTCAGAATTGTTCTTGACATGTTCGATGATGAATGTTTATTTAAGAGGGGGAGTGTAACGATCTGACCAATCATTTTGAGCTCTAGAGTATCATTTGTAGTTTGAGGCCATGAGCAGCTCCACTTCGGGTATTATGACTTGTACGCGTGGTCGCAATTGAATTTTGGTAAGTTTGAAATTGAATAAAAATTTCCATTCGAAAGCTTTAAGTTGAAAGAATCGACTAATATTGGATTTTTGAGTAAACGACCTTAAAATCTCGATTTAAAGGTTTCAGTAGGTTCGTATGATAATTTTGGACATGTTCGTATTGAGTTTTGGATGACCCGGGAGCACTTCGCGCCTATTGTGAAAGTTAGTATTTTGGAAGAATTACATACGTTTGGGTTGAAGTCCATTTCAGTGTTATCGATGTCCGTGGGATTCTAATTCTAGAAATAGCTCTGTATGGTGATTCTGGTATTGCGAGTGCAATAGGGAGTGGATTTGGAGGTCCGTAGGTCATTTTGTTGTCATTTGGCAAAAGTTAGAAATTTGAAGGTTTTTGGAGAAGTTTGACCGGAAGTGGAATTTCGGATCTCGGACCCGGATTCTGGTTATGAAGTTGAAGTAGGTCTGCAATGTCAAATATGGCTTATGTAAAAAAATTGAGGTCAATTGGACGTGATTTGATAGGTTTCGGCATCGAATGAAGAAGTTTGAAATTCGAAAGTTCATAAAGCTTGAATTGGAGTGCAATTCATGGTTTTGGCGCCGTTAGATGTGATTTGAAGGCTCAATTGGGTTCGTAAATGTGTTTTGGAATTGACTGGTGTGATTGGATAGGGATCCATGGGCCTCGAGTGGATTCCGGGTGGTTAACAGATTGAATTGGAGTTGGGAGAAAGAGCTGAAGCCTACTTCATCTGGTGTAACCGCACCTGTGAGGTCTTGGGCGTAGGTGCGGATCCGAAGAAGCTGCCAAAGAAGTCAAATGCGGTTGAGAAGGGAAAAGGTTGGGATAGCAGATGCAGTCATTTTACCACATAAGCGGGATCGCACATGCGGAAGGAGAAGCAGAAGCGAAATGAGGGGCCTGGTGAAAGACCGCAGAAGCGGAATGAGGGTCTTGGTGAAAGACCGCAGAAACGGTGGTGGGGCCACACCTGCGAGACTGCAGAAGCAATCAAGTGACTGCAGGTGCTAAAAGGCTGGAGGCAGTGTGTTCTTTTAAAAATGAGGTTTTGGCTCATTTTCACCTCATTTCCTCCAAGAGAGCCGGTCTTGGAGCGAATTTGGAGCTCATTCTTTGTCATCAACGTCAAGGTAAGTTGTTCCCACTCATTAAAAATTAAATACATGATTTAGATACAGATTAAAGTATGAAAAATAGTAGAAATTTAGGGTTTGAGGAAAAACCAAGAAAATTGATATTCTTGGATTTTGACCACGATTTTGGACATGAAATTGAGAGTAAATTATTTATTTGAGTTCGTGAGGTTATGGTTAAACTTTATCTTCAAAAAATTTCTATGGGCATGTGGGTCCGAGAGTAATTTTGCCAACTTTTCGATCGGGGTTAGAAATCATTATAATTTGGATTATTAGGAGTAATTGAGCATATATTAATGGGTTTACATAATTATTGGCTAGTTTTGGAGCGTTGTGCGTCAATTTGAGTCTTCATAAGGGCGTAGAATTCCAGTTATGGAACTTCAGAGCGAGGTGAGTCTCTTTTCTAACCTTGTAAGAGGGAATTGTCCCCGTAGGTGAATTAATTGGATATGTGCTTCTATTTGTGGGGACTATATATGCACGAAATAACGAGATTCCGTGTGTAACTACTATAATGCATATGTATGGTTAGCTTAGGACCCAAAGACATGCTTAACTTTTAATATTTGCAACCTTATTGCAATTTAAAATGCATAAAACATATCAAACGTTTAAATAAATTTCTAAAAGGCTAGACATCATTTTCTTGACTTTTCAAAGAGAAATTACCTTTTCTTGGACAATTGATCTTTCATGAATTCTTAATTGGCTGTTTGAATATGTTTATCTATTGTGGAACAAGCCAAAAGCCTCGGTATATTAACCCGATGCATATATGGTTTGCACCATTCGACTCTCTAACAGTGTGCAATTTAAATATTGTTGGATCTGGTCGTACGAACACGGCATGGTTGTCGATGCCCCCTTTTTCAAGCGAAATCGGGTTTACGACATTTAGGAAGACAACTCGTTCCCTTTTGGGAATTGGCTTTGTGAATTGAAGAGTTGCCACCTAATCATTAAGTGCATTAGGACACTAAAAATGAATTTGATTTAGAAAACCAGAGATTGGGTAAGGGCTAGAAATTATCTCAAGGCGAAGGTGTTAGGCACCCCTCAAGATCCACTAGTATGGTTCCTGGCCATGCAACAATTGTGACTTTAAGTACAAACAACAAGTAAAGAAGCAAGAATTGTAAATACTAGGTAGCTTTCACATAAGGGTTGTAAATAACTGAAATACAAAAAGTTAAAGAGGTTGAAATATTGATGCAAGTTAACTAAAGCAGAAGAGGTTAAAGAAGCTGAAAATTGAATAGTTTTAAATTCTGAGAATATAGACAAGTAAAGGGAAAGAGGGGGGGGGGGTTCTAGGTTTATAAACAATATGGATCACCCTACACAACACCTGATAACCATTTATATACGTGGTGTTATCGCGTGGGTATCGTCAATTGCTATGATTCCGCACTCGCTCCTATTATTTGCTGGGTGTGTGCGCAATCCTGGGCGATGCGATAGCATTCTTGTGTGGTGCGTTGTTTGGCCCGGATGCTTAATACCCCCCCCCCCCCCCCCCCCCGTGGAGTAGGAAACTTGATTACTTAATAGAGACTTGACGGGACTACTCGCATGGCATGTATCCATAGGCGCCATATGATAGCATTGTAAGCTATATCTTGGTCCATGACATGAAACGTTGTTTCCAGGGTGGCACCTTCGGCTATAACGGGTAGCATCTGTAGGCATGTTATTTTTTCCCTACACGAACTACTCCTATAAATTCAAACAAAATAATTTTTGTTATTTGTTTGTAATTTTGTGGATTTTGTGGATTTTTCATTAATTGTTTACATTTTGTTTGCGCACTCTAATTAGTGAAAAATACAAAAAATATGTCCAATGTGTATCTTGAAGTAGATATGACATCTTTCAAGCATTAGTTAGCAATTGATCATTTTATATATAGAAAAATTAAAAATAAATTCAAATTGCTCTTTTAGTTTTAATTTATGAATTTTTAGGTAATTTTTCTTTTAATTTTGTTTTAATAATGATTATAAAAGATTATTTAGCATTTTTATAGGTTTGTTTGGGATATATAACTAAATTTAGGATTTTAATAATTTTGGAAAAATGAAAAAAAACAAGTGAAAAGAAGTCTAAAAATTCAATTTAAAAAAAGAAGTAGAAGAGAAGACCCAAATTGGGCCATTTTAAATTGAATTTCAGCCCAAAAACCCCTAACCAGGTCCAGTCCCCACCCTATACCCAGTCCAGTCCCCGCCCTATACCCGGTCCAGTTCCCGCCCCAACCAAACGACGTCGTTTAGGTTGCATTTGATCCTGGCCGTCTATGTCTCTTAATCTGACGGTCAAGAAGCCAGGGTATAACGATATAAATATGTCCAAACGACCCCTTCCCCCACCCCCAAACAATCTCGTACCTTGTCTCTTATTCTCTCACCCTCAGAAACCCTAGAACCACCGTAAATCGTCAGCCGGAAATCGCCTCCGCCGGCGGCGATCACCCAAAGGCCACCAAATTTTACACCGATTGACCGCCTCACCCTCCTCTATCCAAATATACAACCATCGTCCCTCGAATATCATCGGAGTTCCTCGAATATCACTTTGAATACGGACTCCGCCGCCGTGCACGGCGCCGCCGCCTCCAACCGGTCCCAAAATTACACCATTAAATCCTCTCCTCTCCCTCATGCCAAATCCACACTCAACACCCTTCAAATACCCCTAGATCTTCTCGGATGTTAATTCAAAAAGGGCTTCCAAACCTCACCACCATTAAACTGACTAGAATTCACTCCCTATAACCCTTACCACCCCTTCTCCACTAGTCTACGGTCGTTTGTTCTAAAAAAATAAAACCCCCAAAACTGGACGGATTCTGGATCTAGGATTCATGACTCAAACCCTGCTGCATGGAGGAATTTTTCGATCCCATTTGAAAAGCTAAGTTTCCTAACTTTCCCTCCACCTCACCTCGTTTCTATTAATCTGGTCATTTTGTTGAAAATCCTGAGTTTTAGTTTAGTTAGGGTGTATCGGTCTTATTTTGGTTGATTAGTTTAGTTAAAGTAATTAGGGTTGTTTAGTTTTATTTTGTCTAAATTCCTGAGTCTTAATCATGAAGGTATCAATATTACGAGTTCGATTAGATTTGTATTGTATCAAGTCGCTTTGTGATTTGAATTTTGTGTTTAGCCCTAAGTTTGGATTAGATTTCATTATAAGCCTTGAGGTTACTGTTGCACGCTAGGTCCACATAACAATTGGGTTTTTCATTTTTTTTTGAGTTTATGCATTTGTTAAAGGACTTCTATAATTTGATCCGTTTGGAACCATATTTGCTTAAACTTGTTAAAAGTCTCAGAATTTAGTCTATCAGCCTAAAAGAAATTCAAAGGAAAAGGTAGAGAGTATTTAATAGGACACTTGAAGGTAGTTTAGGTATTGGACCAATGGCATCTTTTGCTAACTGAAATAGGAAGCCTCTAGCAGGGGTGTCTTGTCAATTTTGATTCTAAAAACTTGGTCTATAAGTTAGAAGTTGAGGGACTACAATGCGAACTGATTTCAGCAGAGATGCACTATCCATGCCTATAAAAGGCATTCTAAAACTTGCCTTTCAGGGTTTAGGAAGGAAAAAGGATGAGATTTTAAGAAATAGAGAGCTGAAAACCTGAGAAAAATACAAAAAAAGTTATTACAAAGGTTTTTACTATTTCATTATGTTTCAGTGACCTTTTCATTCCTTTTTGAATTCCTGAAATCATTTTGCTTCATCCGAGCGGGAAAGGTTTTGAGCTTAGTCATCAAAAGCTAAATTTGAGTTTGGTTGGGTCATAGTGCATTTGATTTTATCATTTTAAAGCTGGTTACATCCTTGGGAGTTTGATCTATTTGTGACTGTTGGCTGGTTTGCTGCGATTGTGCTATTTATGCATTCCTCACTTCTTCCTTTTGTCTCTTACCCAAGTATGCACCTTTGAAACTCACATTATATGGAGATCATGTGAAAACTGAGCACTAAGAGCAGGGATCCTGCTGTTTAGATGCTAGGTTTCACTCATCAGCTGTTGTTATCCTTTGTTCCCTGTACCTTTCATAAATAATACATGTACAATTCAATTTGAGCTGATTTTATTGTTTGGTTGAATGTTGGATTTGTCACAATCAGTGTTAGAAGGAAAATATTCAAATCTTATGGTTTATTTTAATTAATTAGCAATGTATTTTTTCTGATTTCATCTTGTTCGATCAGTATCCCAAGTAGTATTTAGAGATTTAGCACATTAGTAATTGAGTTAAGTTTGTATGAAATGAAGGTTGTTTCTGCTGCTTCATGCCTACTTTAAACAATGCAACCATAGTTTTGTTAATAAGGATGTTGAAGGTTGTATGAAGTCATAAGTGTAGGTTGGTTTCTTTTATCCTTTATATAACTAGCATGATGTTTTGTGGAATGAAAGGGAGTTAGTATTGGAATGTATTGGTCTGAATTTTCATGAGAGATAAGCAAGTTAGCCATATTCAAATAAAAAATAGGCATTGGACAGATCTGCAATCAAATAGTTGTACACGATAGTGTTAAAAATAGCTTTGTGTTATAATTACTGATTGATATTGAAGTCTATTGGCCTGTAATTAAGTGTGAAAGAATCACTTGCTTTGGCAAAGGCTCAATACTAGATCTGAAATACTTATCTCTGGTTCGGTACGATTTGGGGATATTGGGCCCAGGCCCAGGGATTGTTGGAGATTGGTTTTTAATTCCAACAATCCTTTGATTCGAGGCTTGCAAAATGGGTAACGAGTTTGGATTTTCTTTAGGTAAATAGAAGTTCTAGGACTTTTCTGGGTCAATCAATTTCCCCTTTAAGATAATTTGAGGTGAGCCTAATTAGATAACTCGTAGCTTATGACCCTCGAACCTTAGTTTAATGCCAAATAAATCTCAAATATGTGGCCCTTGTTTAATTAACCTTGTATCGATCCTTAGAATTCGAGGTGTACCGTTTAGTTGAAATTCCATCGCCCTCGCAAAATTGCAAACGCATATTCATTTTAGGAACGCTAGTTAAATAATTCACTTTCCTAACTATTGGTGTGCATTTATGTGACTTAAATCTGAATCTCAACGATGTTAAAATATTTCAAAAATCAGGGGTGCATTTATGTGACATGGTTTGAGACATGTTTTAATAATATTGTAAATTTCTCTAAAAAATGAATAAAAGCGATTAAAAGATAATATTGCACCATAGGCACAAAAATACATTAAAATCAGATAATTAAGCCAAATATAACAGTTGAGCGAACTGTGCTAGAACAACGGAATTCGAGAGTACCTAACACCTTCTGCCGGGTTAACATAATTCTTTACCTGGATTTCTGGCTCACAGACTGTATAACAGAGTCAACCCCTTCCTCGATTCAGGATTTAAATCGGTGACTTGGGACACAATTAATTATCCCATGTGGCAACTCTGAATTTTTAAATAAATAAATTCCGTTTCGATTGTCCTTTAATTGGAGAAAACTCCCTTTGCCGAGGTTGTAGTGTTGAAAAGGAGGTGTGACACTATCTCCCTAGAAGTTCACTTGACTGCATTATTAAAACTCATTAGTGTTATGCAACGTGGTATTATTGTATCTTTGAGTCTCATCTGCACGAGGACTCGAGGATGGACAATACACGCACCGATTCTGTCATCCACCATTATTATTTTTACCTCAATATATACAATACATAAAGTGATAGTAAGAGCATAGTAGTGAGGGAAAGACAAACCGTCGGTATCTGATTTATCGAAGATGATACTATCTTTGAGGTCATCATACTACTCAAGAGTGATCAGCCGTTTGAGTTTATGTGTAGTGGTGAACTTTACATGGTTGTTTATTGCGTCATCGCCTCCATTGATGATCATCTGTATCGTACGAGCGGGAGAGGGCGGTTTTGGATGTCCCTGGGGTTGTTCACGTCCACAGGCAAAGTAGATCATCCTCAGTCGCTCGGTAGTTCTTTCATGTGTCCTTGACTTAAATTGAAGTAGTGAATATTCAATCAAATCAAATGCAAAGAATACACTATTTGGGATTTTCTTTAATTTGATAAATTAACACAAACCTGTGCAACGAAATTGCTCACAACACGACCATCATCTATGCACATATGGAATCCATATGTGTTGAAAATCCTAGCAATCCTAACCTGCCAAAAATAAAAAAATTCTTTAAATTGAAAACTATTTGCGAAATATTGAGAATATCTTTTTATTTGACATAGAAAAATGTTCAAAATTTGTCATGTACTGCTTGGATTTGCTCAATGTTGTCATTTATTGTACTTTCGATCCATTTATTCTTTTATTGTTTGCAAATCGTCTCGTATTTATCCTCTATTATTAAATGAGCTTCAACTTAAAAAATGGGTGGACTTCATGTATTCAAATACTTAGGAAAAGTTCAAACTTACTCCAATTTGCTCCTCAACTTTTGATTATGGTTTACAAATGTCTTAAGGTAGATTGGCTATACAAATATTCTCAAACTCTTGCTCTTCAATTCCAATGGAACCTTTCCACCTACAACAAATTTTTATTCATTCTCAAATCAAGAATCACATAAGTTAATATGTTAGAAATTTGTGTTGCTCTGACTTTTCAAAGTTAACGTCGGGAGTGCAGTGGCGAAAGCAAGTTCACGAAGAAAATTTTTAAAAAATAAAATATAAAAAAAATTAGCTTTGTAATTTTTGGCAAAGGGGATTCGGCTGAACCTCCATCGCCGCCCACCTAGCAAGCTTCACTCTTCTAAAAAGTAGTGTATTTTAAAAGATTTTAGACGATACAAGACAATATTTTTAGAGGATTTGAGCAACATAAGTTAGAAAAGAACAAATTCACTTTTTGTATAGCCAATCAACTATGCCATATTTTTAATAAGATGGTTAAAATCGGTTTTATAATAAATATTACTCAATAATTTGTACTTTTAAGACCATTTAAAATTACAGAAATTCTCTAAATCTCATATTTGTTTTTACTATGAGAGTTGGATAGAACACAGATTCAACTAATTGAACCTATCATTTTCCAAACTGGACGTGTATATATATATATATATATATATATATATATATATATATATATATATATATATATATATATATATATATATATATATATATATATATATATATATATATATATATATATATATATATATATATATATATATATATATATTAACAAACTTTAAGTAAATTAAAATTTTAAACTCATAATTTCTAAAGTGCAATACGTGCAATAGTAAAAACCTTATTAAAGATTGAACATATAAACTTTAAATCGTAAATTTACTTTGTTTATCATAATTATACACATCTCTAGCCAATAAAAAAAGACTTATCTAAACACAACTTAAAATTTTGCTTAACAATGAGGAAGAGAAAGTGTAGGGATTTCTTGCAAAGAACTCAAGTCTAGCATTCTTGATTTGCCATTTAAGAATGGAATAAGTTCAAATTTCAATAATTAGGTTACGCTAGACGGATCTAGAACTAGCAATTCCCTCTAGTCAAATAAATTAATTATTTTCGCATCAAATTATGTATATATATGACAGAAAAAATTAAGATCACATTTATCCGGCACTTATTAACTTTAAAACCTGAATTCGCCGTAACCATATACCTGCATTAATATTGTGTTCAGCTTCATCACCCAACTCGGATGCCATTCTTCTTGGAATTGGATTCGACATTGTATCTTGAATATCAGTCTTAAACTCGGATTTTAGCGGAGAAGAAGACACAGAAACCAGAGAAAAAATAACAACAGATATGCCAATTCCAATCAAAAGACATACAAGTCTTTGCTTTTCAAGCACATATTGGATTGGATATTTGAATGAAAATCTCTTCATGTTGTTTTTCTTTACGTAATTTTTCTGAAACACCTCATTATCGACTCCCATGTTGGCTTTTTGTAAATAAAATTCTCTCTTTTTTTTTCTCCCTCTTTTTAAGATCTAAGGAGAATGAAAAAAAGAAAATGTTGTTTGTTTATTTTGTATGGGAAAGACAATTAAGAAGAGAAAACGAAGATGGCGGTGAATGAAGAAAGTGGAAGCATTTGCATGAATTTCCGCCGCAATAAGATGGATTTCTGAGGAGACTAGTGGCTTTCTTCACTTCGCTTTTTAGCAAATTAAGCTATTCCAAGTGTACTTATATTATGTTCCAATTTTTTAATTCTATTATACTCTCCGTCCCAATTTATGTAAAGATGTTCGAATTTTGAAAGTAAGAAAAGATCTTTCTTTGATCGCGATTCTATTATATGCCCTTTATTTGTTTTAAAATTATTAATAATTGTAATTTATGAGCCGAAAGTCTATTAAAAATAACTTTTCAACCTTCATTAGAGGTAAGGTATGCATACACTTTATTGGATATGATGTTCTTGTTAATATTTGTAATTTGTATCACATTTTACATAGTCTCTAAATATGTAAATTTTATTGTTAAAAATTTACAGATTCTATATCTAAATTCACAATCAAAATTAAAAAATTTAAATCTCGTTTAATAAAAAGTATCATATAAATTAGGAAAAAAGGGGGTATACTACATTTTTCCCTACAGAAAGTGAGTTATTAATTTGGAATTTTCAAGCCTATATTAGTAATCAATATTCTACATATCATTCTTTCTTTTCACCTCATTTCCTTCTTTACTATTTGCTACTTTTTTTTTAAATAAAAATGAGAAATAAGGAAATATACTCCCTTCATCCCAGTTTTGTGGACCTATTTTCTTTTTGGTCTGTTTCAAAAAGAATAATTTCTTTCTAAATTTGAAAATAATTTAGTTTAATTTTACAATTCTACCCTTAATGAAAAGCTTTTATAACCACACAAATACACTGAGCCCCTTTTTGACTTGTTTAAGACCACATATTCTAAAATTCTTTATTTTTTCTTAAATTTCATGTCCCGTTTTAAATAGGTTCACATAAATTGGAACGGAAAGAGTATAATTTATGAAAATTTATATACTCAACCCTGATTTGTTTAAAATTGTGATGTAATTATTGTTCTTGTTACTATTGTAGATAACTTCTAGTGCATGCTATTTATATCTTTATTTTGTGTAATGATAACCTGATAAGCTTAAGTGGAACAACATAACATTCATATAGTCCCATCTCAATATATTTGGATTTGGGGCACATTTTCTTGTTTTGTTTTCTTTTTGCAAATTTTTTCACTATACACGTGAGATATCATACTTTTATTTTGTATACAATCAATCAAATGTCATTTTGTCATTTGGCGTAAAATGAAATTATTAAGTGGCTTTGGTGCAAAACAAGTACGTAGTAACTAATTTTGTCATTTCATGTCATGTGGAAAGTGCCACAGTAAAAATTAAAAAGGACATGGAGTAAAATTTGTGCAGCCCAAAGAGGTAAAACAACAAAACTAGAAAATGAGGGGTCTTCATGTAATTAAATGTAGTAGTGGGTCTCTAACGTAAATATCATCTTCTTCATCCCTAAGCTAAATTCACACTACTTTCTCTCTCTTTCTGCCTTTGGACGCTCCAGTACACTTCTTACGCTGCCGTATTCACTCCCCTCCAGTGAGTCCTCCCCCTCGCCGTCGCCAGCGGCGGAATCATCTCCTCCGTGATTTACATCTGAATCTATTTCTGATATTTTTCTCATAAGATAAAACCTTCAAAATATTTGATTGTTTAATGTTTTCCTTAGTTTGCGAGTTTTTTTTTTTTTTTTTAAATTTGCTTATCTATATTTGGTTTATCTCTTATTTCTGTTATGAATCGTGACGACTCTAATTCTATCGGAGCAAAAATATCTGGTGAACTGAGATTTAGGAATTAGGGTTTAGGACCTGTATATAACTAAAATTACGTGAATTTATGCTCTTGAAATCAGTTGCGTTGCTATTTTAATCATGTTGTTGTACTTTATCCATTTGTGAGTTGTTTTTTTTTCGCTTGTAAATTACTTTATTGTGACATAATTGGAGCTGCAATTGTCTAGTTAAACGATTTTTGGTAAGTGAAGAAGCTCTAATGGATATCAGTTAACTGCGCGTTAAATCCTATTCTGGTTTTATTCGTAGCATTATCAGCTAATGTAATGGATTTTGGTTATCTGCTGTATGAATCCTCTGTTTTAGTTTCATTTTATTTGGTTCAACTTCATTCTCATGCTATATACTTTATATACTAAGACAAATTAAGGAATCTCTTAAGTTAGAAATTTTGTAAACCTCGCACTTATCCTTACATGATGAATTAATGAATGACTTATTAAACGGAAAAAAAGGAAGAAGAGAAGGATGAAGAATCGCCCCAATTATTTTATCTGTTTTTGTAGCTACATTGTATTTCTAAAAAACATAAGTACACATTATTGCACCTGCAAATACTTTCTGTATAATCCTTATTAGAACGTTTTAGTTATGTTTGCAAATTGTAGTTACTGGAATCTATGTATGTTCCAACACATGCCACCATGGCATATTTATGATCTGAGCTTGAACTAGCTATTTGTTTTTTGAATTCAACTGAATACTGTAAAGTGGTGAGATTGGATTGTTAGAATGTGTTGATGAATCAGCCCTTCCTGGGGTAGTTCAGGGTGGAGTTTGGTTGCTGGTAAGCAAGGTTCTACAATATCTATGCTTGAAAATGAGAACCTATCAAATGATAGATCACTTCTAATTGTAAATAAAGAAACAATTCTTTCTAGCAAAAATAAGATCCCAAAAAAGAAGATAAAGAAAAAAACCAATAACAATGAGGTTTCTTATAATTTTCTGTCCAATGAAGCAACCTTTTGTGTTTAAGCTACCATATATGTAAAACTCAATGCCTTGACCTTATTACCTTATCATACATACATTGCTTGATTGTCTGTCTAAAGTAACTGTTTCAAGCGTGAATTCTCTCTTTTGTTTCTAATTTCAGACTTGGAAATTACTGACATCTGAAGAAGTATCAAAGAGCTGCAGAAAAATGTCTCGGAAAGGACTGATGGAGCAGGACCTGAGCAAGCTGGATGTGACAAAACTGCATCCACTTTCACCAGAGGTTATTTCTCGTCAGGCTACAATAAATATTGGTAAACTGATGACTATTTGAATACTTGAATCCTGTTTTCGCTGACGTATTTTTGTCTGTAGACTCCAATTTGTTTTTAGGGATTCTTTGAGAAACTCTTTTACACATTACTGGTATCAGCCTGAATTTAATTTCATCATCCAGGTACCATTGGTCATGTGGCTCATGGGAAGTCAACAGTTGTAAAAGCTATATCTGGCGTACAGGTATGCCTTTGTTTTGGAATCTGGACCTTCACTTAAGTATGTCTTCCTTTTTTTGTCAGTTTCTTTGTAGTTATAAAAGAAATGATAATACATTGATCCTTTCTTATAAAAAAATAATACTAATACATTGATCAGTATAACTATAGCTACATGTCCTTGTATCATTTTTGAATTTATGGCCATTTTGAGCATGTTTGAAATGTCGAGGCCCAGTTTACTACTATTTGTGTAGTTTAGCGCCAGAGGATTCTCGCAGCTTTTTTTATAGAATGAGATGGAACCTCATTTGCATGGGAAAGTTATCTGGAATAATCAGCTTTTGAGATCATTAATGATTTGCATGTGTTTGGGGCTTATTTTCAATTGATTGCTTTGATAAGTTGACCATCAAGACAGTTTTGTCTGATTATGTCTGCCTATTTTGATCTTACTGCATTTGTCATAAAGAGCTAATGCTATGAAAATTTTAAAACCTAAGGACATAATAGATTGGGGTAACCTCAGAATCTGTTTTCCTCTAGAAGGAAACTAATTATGCCTTGCCATATTTATGCAGACTGTTCGTTTTAAAAATGAGCTAGAAAGAAACATCACAATTAAGCTTGGATATGCGAATGCTAAGATATATAAATGTGATGAAGATCGCTGTCCTAGACCCATGTGCTACAAGTAAGTACTTGAAATTGAGATGGAACTGTTCTTGTGCTCATTTGCTTGCTTTTGTGGTGTAACAATATCCTTTTTCAGGGCATATGGAAGTGGAAAAGAAGACAGTCCAATGTGTGATGTCCCTGGTTTTGAGAACTGTAGGATGAAATTGCTGAGACATGTATCTTTCGTTGATTGTCCTGTAAGTTTCTCACCAACCATTTACGGTATATATTACTGCCATTTTGCTTGAGTTTTGGGTCGCTAGATAAGATAATTTGTTGAGTCTGATCTCGTGCGGATATGAATATTCCAATGAAAATCTTAAGCTGTCATAATTCAGATAATACACCAATATGAAGGTATCAAAAGTATCTTGAAATGGATCATTGCTGTTTTATTTTATGAAGTTCTCCATGTTCTGTCACATCTTTAGCGTTCATGCTACTTGCAGTTCCCAGTAGCTCTGTCTTGGATTTAACAATAGACTAGGAAATTGTCTCCCTTAGTTTCTGGCTCCTAATTGCTCCCAGGGCTTTAGTCTAGTGGTAAGAATGTAGCGAGTGATGTGTGGGTTAGACACAAGTCACAGGTTTGAACCCTATCGCAGACAAAAGCCTGGTATTTAAGTGGAGAAGGGTAGAGGAGCTGGTCATAATCGGCCAAGTTTCTAACCTGCCCCACTGGTCCTTGAGGACTTCTAAGTTGTAAAAAAATTGTCTATAAAAAAAAGGAGAAAGTTCCTGGCTCCTACTTAGTCTGTCTTCAGAACTGGAATGCCTTTTCTAGAAATAAGCAGGTCCGGTTATGTTGGTCTTTATCTAAAGAAAAGTTAGGAATCTCATATCTGCATCTGTTACCGCCCCAAGAATCTGTAAATGTTTTCTTTATGATCTCAGGTTTTTGTAGAGATAAGCGTGTGAGCATGCAGTATATTTTTTACCTCATTCGTTTATGTGGAGAGATTCTTTCTGTAGGCAGATTACTTTCATGTTATTGTATTAGTAGATACTTCCGATACGAAGTGAAACTACTTTGTCTTCGCAATTCTCATTGGCTGCATTGCAGCTTACTTTAGGAAGGCAAGGAACCCTTACAAGTTACAACGTAGACTGTTGGCCTGATCTGTAGGATTCTTTTTGATCCTTTGTCTCTGTTAAACTTAAAAAGATAGTATATACATTATCCGCTTATGTTCTTTTGCAATTTGTGAATCTGCAAAAACTTCCCTTACATATTGTCTTTTGCCAATTACCTAGGTTAAATGTCTGATTTATCGCCGCCACTAAGACATTTGGTTTCCTGATATTGAATGCTTTTGTAAAATGAATTTTGCTGCAGGGTCATGATATTCTCATGGCTACAATGCTTAATGGAGCTGCAATTATGGATGGAGCATTACTTCTAATTGCTGCGAATGAAAGCTGTCCCCAACCTCAGACTTCTGAGCATTTAGCTGCTGTTGAAATTATGCGCCTCCAACACATAATAATTCTCCAAAATAAGGTTGATCTAGTTCAGGAAAATGTTGCGATTAACCAGCATGAGGCAATTCAGAAATTTATTCAGGTTAGTGTAATTGGTTGGCCGCTGTACTGTTCCTGTACTTTATCTTAAGGCGGTATCATGATACCTTATTTCAATACCTTGTTCAGGGAACTGTTGCTGATGGTGCCCCAGTGGTACCAATCTCTGCGCAATTGAAGTACAACATTGATGTTGTGGCTGAATATATTGTGAAGAAAATTCCCATTCCTGAGAGGAATTTCATTTCACCACCAAATATGATAGTCATCCGATCATTTGATGTTAATAAACCTGGTTTTGAAGTTGATGATATCAGAGGTGGTGTTGCTGGTGGCAGTATACTGAAGGTATGTTATTATATTCCATAATGCGAACAAATGCTACAACTCATGCCTTTTCTTTCACGGTTTCGTTGATTGACAAAGGGCACAAATTACTTACCCAATAGATGTCCCTTTGTTTCTATCCAATCCTTATGCTAACCTTCACATACAGGATAAAATTCTGATTGGAATATGGACTAAGTCAAATAAGCAAGTAAATATTTCTGCAGGGTGTCTTGAAGGTAAATCAACTCATTGAGGTTCGTCCTGGAATTGTTGTCAAAGATGAGAGTGGCAACATTAAGTGCACTCCAATATATTCAAGAATAGTATCATTGTTTGCTGAGCAAAATGAACTACAATTTGCTGTGCCCGGAGGCCTCATTGGAGTTGGAACAACTATGGATCCAACACTGACTCGTGCTGACCGATTGGTGGGACAGGTTCTTGGAGAGGTTGGATCACTTCCTGAAGTGTTTGTCGAACTGGAGGTAAATCACTTAAGTACACTTCTAGAACAAAAAGAGCATGCCTATTATTCTTCTTTCAAATGACATCACTTTTTAATGCAGGTAAATTTCTTTTTGCTCCGTCGTCTATTGGGAGTGAGGACCAAGGACTCAGAAAGGCAGGGCAAGGTCTCGAAGCTGGCTAAGGGAGAAATCCTCATGTTAAACATAGGGTCTATGTCAACAGGGGCTCGTGTTGTCGCTGTCAAGAATGTCTTTGCAAAACTGCAATTGACATCACCTGTGTGTACCAGCAAAGGGGAGAAAATTGCTCTTAGCCGAAGGATCGAGAAGCACTGGCGTCTTATTGGTTGGGGCCAAATCCAAGCTGGTATTACTCTTGATGTTCCACCTTGCCCCGTCTGAGTACACAACCAAATTACTACTGAGTGACGGGAAAAAACTAGTGAAACAACTCGATTTTGGGATTTAGATGTGGGAAGGCAAACAGTTGCTAGGATCTATTTTTGTCCGGTGTAGGAGAAAAGATTATTTTAAATTTCGGATACTCTATACTCTGCTATGTTTCTTTTTCCTATTTGTGATATCTTTTCTCTTTTTCTTTTTTCTTATTTCCTCCCTTGTTCTAGTGGTTGTACCTTGTGATTCATTAGTTTATAAGGTGGATGGTTATTCTTATGAGTTCGTCGAAAACATTTAGCTTGCGGTACATGTTTGAACCATTACTACAATTGTCTTTCGGAATTTCTATTGCTATTCTTCATTCAAAACGTTTAAACTATGAGAGATGGCGTACTTTATTTATATATTTATCTTACATTTGTTGCAGATCTTCCTCATGTGCGATATAATTCTTTTTTTTTTTTGTGGAATCATGTAGATAGTTATATATTTATCTTATATTTGTAGCATATTTTCCTCATGTGCGATATAATCTTTTTTGTTGGACGAAACAGGTAGAAATACTTTGTTAACAAGTGATGGTATGACTTACACGAAAATACATAACTTCACGCCATAACAAAAAATACTTCACACCATAACAAGAAATGGCTCATATTTAAGTTTTACCCCACTTAGCCCATGTTGTACATATTTGAAAGCACTAGTAAATTCAAAATTTGTATTCTTACAATCATTGTTTCTAAAAGCTATAGAGTTCAATCTGTGTTCTCACAATTATTACTTTCACTCTCTCTTCTTCTCACATCTTCTACATATGCTTTAAGGGGTCGTGTATTTTTTGTTTCTCCTCTTGTGTCACCTGCTTGCAATGTAAGAAAATTGAAGAGTGGAAGTCCACCATTAAAGACCATTCAAAGCTTTGCTTTTGAAAATGAGTTTTTTTTTTGGAATTTGTTAGTTGTTTCGATTAGGTATTGTTCCAATTGATTGAATATATCAAAAGGAGTTCAAAATTTAAATTTATAGTGATTTGGAGTAGATTTGAGCAAGATTTGAGCTAAATTTCATAAAAAACGCAAGGAAGAAGACGAAGTTAGCTTTTTGTATAATGGTGTATAATCATGTATGGTAGTGTATATGAGTGTATAAACACATTTTATACGCTATTATACACTTTTATACACCTTTATACAAGCGTCTGTAGACGGATTTCTTTGACGATTTTCAGTTGCAATTCTTGTTCAAAACCAGTTCAAATCTCCATTAAATGACTTTAAATTTTATATACAACCTCATTATACTATTTGTAACAAGTCTAAATAATACTCCAAATTTCTTACAAAATCAAATTCGAAATTTAAACCCACATATTTAAGCTTATTAAAAATATAATTTTTATCATCCAAATGAATTTAGTTTGCTGAATTAATATTTGATCACAATTAATTATTCGAAAATTAATTTAAAAGATTGAGGAATCCTTTTTAAAAGTTAAATAGTAATTTTGAGAACCTATTGGAGTTAGATATTAAATCTTAACCAATTATTTTTAGGCTAATCAATTATAAATTGAAATATGAGCTATAAATTGAAAAGTATAAAGTTCAATTTTTATAATGTGAAATTTTCCCAATTTTTATCTGCTCTACTGTCATATGAGTATTAAATTGTATGATCACTTCATTTTAAAAATTTAAAGTGTCAATAATTTGACATTCATTTATAGTATGCTTTCAACAACTTTTATACGTCATATGCGGGGTACACGTTAGTAGCATTTTGAATAAAGAACCTTTTGGCCCAAGTACGTCGTGATTACAAGAAAGGCAAAAAGCTTTAACCTTTCTCGTGCGTAGATGCTATTATGCTACCACTGATTTCATCACAAATGACCAAAATATTTCTAACACTATCATGCGCATTCTTTTAGATAGCATATTCATTATCATTTTTCAGATTACTACTAATTAATACTTACTATAGAGATTTATCTATACGAATTTATAATTGATTTAATCGTGCAAATTACACTAAAAATGCATAAAATGAACTCTTGTAAGAAATCAACAAGAAAAGAACAATATCACTCAACTAAACAAAATAGTTTGCAGCCAATATTACTATAATTTCACGTTCTTTTCAAATAACCAAAATTCTCCATTTTTTTGGCTTTTCTTACACGTCTTCCACTTGGAAGTTTCTTCTTATTATTATATTACCATATTAGGAATTAAAGTATAATGCTTCTATAGTATATTGCAACATGGGTGGTTCTGGTTCAAGGATGACCAAGTGGACTCAGTCATAAAATTGCCCTACACGGCTTCACCAATATTTCCACTTTTTGACTATTCATTTCTTATATAAAGCAACTTTTGGCTTGTGTTTCTCTAAAACTCGAAATATTTCACCAATTCTTTTATTAATATTGACAAGTTTTGGAGTTTACTTTGAATCAAAATGGCTGGAAATATGACAGGAATACTCTCCAAAACCAGGCTTTCCGTTTGTCTCATTACCAGGTGAGTTAGATCTTCGGGTACCTATTCATATTTTTTCTGTTCTAATTTATGTAGCATTTTTTGTTTTTTAAGATTCAAATTATATGAGCTTCGCTCAATATTAAGATATATTTTTAATCGTATTGATATGTGACGAATTATAGCTTATAGTATTTTTCATATAGTTTTTAAAATATTTATATTTTAATTTTAAAATATGGAGTTCGTCTGCCAATTTAGCTACGAAGATCAGTAAAATTGATTCTCAAGGAGCGATAAGTGCCTCATAAATTGGGAGTATCACACTATTATTGTAGAGATATATGAAGTTTCAACTCACTATCAAGTCACTTGAAAGTTAATTATATGTAAATCTCTATGATTACTAACATGTAAAGATAGTAAATATTACAACCAGTAAAAGTGTATTGATATCGAGAGGTGATTTAGGATTTAAACATTATGAGTTCAATCTTTAAAGTTTGTAATATTGAACTTATTGTATTTTTAAAGTTATATGTTCATCTTTACTATTTGTTGTAATTATAGTGAATTCTTACACACAAATTTATGCTATGCGTCAAAAGTACCTGGTACTGATATGTTGCATCCGCCTTTTTGTAAACTTCCAAATGACCATATTTTCAGCCCAAACGGCTATATTTTAAATATGGCCGTTGCTGATTTTAAAACAAAAAAAATTTAAAAAATAGCCGTTGGGCCCGTTTAGGCCGGCCAGGCCCGCCAGAACAACTGACAGGATATAAATATACTCTAAACTGTCAGTATATTTAAGTTAAATTGTTGGGGCAAAATTTAGAATTTTAAATCTACAATATCTAATGCTGTCATAGGTGGAGCTAGAATTTGAATCTTATGGGTTCGGAATTATAATCCTTTTAAATTACTAGGTTCTAAAGAAATGCATAAGTACCCCCGGATCTATACCCAGATTTTCAACTACACACTTTTTCTTTGTGGGAATCCTATTACCCCCCTAAACTTTTTTCAAATGTAATTATTTTCACCCTTAACGCTGACAACCAAACTCTTGGCAAATGGTAAGCTACACACGCCCCACATGTATTTTTAGTACCTATTTTTTGTCCTTTCTTCTTTTTCTTATCCTTTTTTCTTATTATTATCATTTTTTTGATTATTTTATTATCTTTCGTTTTGTTTGGTCACCAGCGGCAAAAATAATGGTTGTTGGAATTTCACAAACATCATTTTTTCCGGCGATTTTTTTTTCTGGCAATGCATTTTTATCTTGATCTAAGTATGTTTTATTATATATATATATATATATATATATATATATATATATATATATATATATATATATATATATATATATATATATATATATATATAAAATTAATTTTCTTGAAAGTGTAATTTATGTTTGGAAGGCAGAGCAAATGAAATAAAAGTGCATATAAGCGGAGAAAGCTTTTTCCAGTTGACATTTCAATACATCAATTCTTTTTTGGCGTGGGAAGGTTTTTTGATATGGTTTTTTTTCCCCAAAATCTGAGTGTATTTTGCTTTTCTTATGAATAGATCCTTTTGAGAATTTAATTTGTGTGTGAAAAGAAAAAATAAAAGAAAACGGTTAGACAAAGTCACCAACAAATGAATATCTGCCGAAATTAGAGAAGAAACAAAAAGTAAAAGAAAAAAGACAAAGAAAAATGAAAAGAAAGAGGGAAAAAAGTAAGAAAAAATGGTGAAAAAGAATAAAAAATAATTTGAAAATCGTTTTTCCTTTTTCTCACTCTCCTTTTGGGAGAGTAAAATACACACACTCTGTCACATCAACGTTAAGAGTGCAAATAATTCCATTTAAAATAATTTTAGGGTACTAGGATTCCCGTGAAGAAAAAATGTAGTTAGGAATCCGGGTATAGGTCAGGGGATACTTGTACATTTTTCCTTAATAATTTATATATATTTATTGGATTTCTCAACATAAATATAAGATTTGAACAAAATCTACGGGGTTAGCCGAATCGGCAACTAATATCGTGGCTCCGCCCTTGAATGCTACTTTAACTGCCTCTGGCAGAAATGCAGGGTAACGTTGCGTACGATAGATTTTTGTGGTCTGACCCTTCTCCGGACTCCCTTCGTATAACAGGAGTTTAGTGTACAGGATTATCCTCGTATATCTAATGCTACTTTCCAATTAATCAAAATATATTGTTGATAAATTTTGTTTTTTGTAGGAGAGGGTATGGTGCAGCAGTATCACAAGCAGAAACAGAGTCTATAAAAAGTACTTTAAAGAGTAAAGGAAAACAAGCGGAGGAGAAGGCAACATCAGAGTCATCATCATGGGTACCAGACCCCATCACTGGATATTACAAACCTTCGGGTCAGACTAATGGGCCTTCGGGTCAGATTAGTGGGCCTACAGGCCCAAAACAAGAAGAGTAAACAATGGATGACAGAACAATTCAAAAGAAAATTATTATCAATAACAATGAAAGAAGAAAGAGGTTGGCAATGACCCTTTTATCTAATAGTATTGATTATGTGTTTATGTCAAATCCAAATGTTTATATATATGTTTAGAATGTAAAGATCGAAGGAGAGTCTGGGAGCCACGAATAAGTTATCTCAGTATGATTTATAAGTTACGAATTCGAGTTGTGGAATTAGCTGCATCAGAGTAGGCTGCTTACATCATACCCTATTGAAATGCTATAATTTTTCGAATCCTACATAAATACGGGATATTTTGTGTACCGAACTAACCTATTTAGTAGGTAAAGACCGATGATTGTCACTAGTCACTTTCAGATGCATTTGTTTTTGGTATTTTATTTTTAATTGATGAATCGGATTTGATTTTGAGACAATAGTTTTAAGTTTGTTATCGAGAGAATTTGTCTTGAATTTCTTCTTTTTGCAACGAAACGCATCTGTCTTTTCTTTAGTTTTTCTTTTTAATTCAGTTACGTGATAAATATGTTATAAGTGACTATCTTTTCTATCTAGAATATTATAAAGATACTTTTCAGTCTGATGGAAAAATCTCAAAAATAAAATAAGTAACTTATAACGATAGTGGTTCCTAATTAATAGTCCTATAAGACCTTTCAAAGACTAATACAAGTTGGCTAACATGAATTACTAAGGTTCATGATTAAGCAAAAATAATTATGAGGAAAAAATTTAGTATCGTATTATTTCTTATTTGATTATTAAATTTGGAATACGCTATTCCGGAATTAAGAATATATTCGGATAACTTATATCTATTAGAAAGTAAAATAACAATTCAGTATAACTAATTCCTGTATAATTAATGTCAGCATAACTTGTCTTCAAATGAGACGACACCTTAATATGTTAGGTCCTTCTCTTCACCCCTGATTATGAGTATTTACATCTCTATTTTCTACCAAAAAACCAAAATTAACTAGCGGTCCAGTGCTCAATTTGAAGCCAAAATTCCAAATACAAATACAGTGAAATTAAAAAATAGCTAGATTTATATTTGGTCGTTTAAAAATAGCACAATTTTAAAACTAATTGAAATTTAGTCACTTTTCATGTAAAGATAAATTTGAGCGTTCAAAATCCGAAAAATACGTTAGTATATTATGCCAGAGTTCCAGCATAAGTATACTTGAACTCCAGCATATTATACTGGAGTTTCAAATAAGTATGCTGGAATTCTAGCATAATATGATGAAGTTCTAGCACAAATACACCCCGGCATAATATACTGGAGTTCTAGCTAGTATATCGATTCAGCATAAAATACTAAAGTTTGCAGTAACGGTGCTCCAGTCTCCAGTATATTATATTGGAGCGAACAAAGTATACTGGTCCAACATAATATGCTGGAGTTCATACACACGTGTATCGAATTCCAATATATTATGCTGGACCGGTCTCTGTTGCAGTAAAATAATGACTATTTTTTATTGACTTGATAAATGCTGGCTATTTTTGCATAACCAATCCGAAAACTGGCAATACCGTGCTATTTTGGCTTATTTTTTAGGAGTTTATGTTCTATGAAACAACTGAGCTATAAAAAATCTATACAATCATGTCATTAATAAGGTAATTACATATAAAATATTATAATAATTAGTAACTTGGTAAATAACAAATATACTGTTGTAGGTTAAGCTACACTGATAGTAAAAAACTACTCTCACGTCCTTTTTCGAGCAAACATTTAATACATTGACAACCCTTCATTTTGGTTCTTACCCACTAATTCAGGCCCTTTTGGAGGTAAATATTTTCATGGCCTTGTAGACTAGCAAAGGTCATAGTCAATAGAGACAACTCAAAGTTTATAAGAACTTTAGTATTTTTAAGTTATTAAATTTAAAATTATTTGTATTAAACGAATTTTTTAAGATAAATATATAATTTAAGTTAAAATACTGAGTTTGGCCAAATTTGTACCGTGAATGCTACCTCCTTTGTGATTTCCAATTGCTGGATCATTTTCCCGGTGAAACTTGATGCATGACAATTGTCAATGATTTATAGAGGTGAAGCTAGAGTTTCAATCCGAATTTTAGAATAGTAACTTTAAGTGTTAATAAATAAATTCTAAATTTAATATTTTTATATATTTAATAAATTTTAAATATTAAATATATTATTTGAACAAAAGTTAATTTGACCAAATTCATAGCTCAACTTGTGCCTCTTCCTCGGTGATTCATGCAAGAAAGACATAAACACCTGACACAAAAGAAAATTCAAGAAATACACAAATAAAGTAGGGGGAAAGGGTAAAAGTCACTCTCAATTTCCTCTCCAATAAAAAAGATTGTACTAACAGACACATTTGCAGCCTCTCATGAGTTATCTGCAAACGAGGCAAAGTTACAAGGCTATGATGAATGGCTGCTTTTAGCTTTTGTCCACTTTAAATATTAAATAATATATAAGCAAATGATAAATATGAAGCAGACATAACAAGCAGGTAGAACGTTGGACCTTTATCCCTACTATTTTAATTTTTTACCCCATGCTTCCGAAAATAGTGTGTACCGAAAGACGAATATATAATTTAGAGTTTTTTAATGGATTCAAAATAAATAGTTCGGAACTAAAATGTGATTCCTTTGAATAAGTAGCATCTTAAAATATATAAAAAAATGATACTTTTATATATAGTGCCCAAATACTAGACGCTATTCATTAACGTTAACTGTAGCGTTAATGTATAGCGTCGAGTATTTGGGCGCTATATATAAAAAGCTGACACGCCCAGATATAGCGCCCAAATACCCGGCGTTATACATAAAAATTTATGTATAACGTCCAGTATTTGGGCACTATACACCTTTTTCCTGGCCCCGACAATAATTCCTGACTTCAATAATTCAAAAGCGTATAGTTCCCACTTTTTGTGCGATATATATAAAAAAATTTTCCGGTTAACCATTTCCTATATAAACAGGTTAGGATTGTATAGAAATTCATTCAAAAAATTATTTTAACTCTTGTTGAAACGTTTATTGTGGTTAAATTCTCCAACATCTTTCATTATGTTTGAAGAGTGTAGAATAAGAGTTCTATTATATTGGGGGTGAGGTTGTGATGGAGAATAACTCCGTGGGCTACAGTTTACGTGCTCAGTGTCAAATTGCCACTTACAATGGAGTATGATAAATTGATATCGTTGTTATGCAAAAAATGAGTGTGAGAAAACGTTCAGTGATACTTAAAGTAGCCGGAAGATATCCGTATTCTGTCACTCCACAAGGGGTTGCTTTTTACTCGGAGTTTAACATCGAGGTTGATGAAACTTTGAGTGATTTTCTGAGGACTCCGGATGAATGCCGAAAATTTTATGCAATCGCAATGTTCGCGATGTACGTGAAGGTCGAAGACGTTCCAAAAAACGAGGTTGTGCATAGTAGAGATAACCCCCAGTCATCGTGTGGTTATTCTAGAGCAGTTTTTGCCAGACAAGTTTCGGATGAAAGAGTTTTCCTTGATTTAAACTTATCACCATCGGCTAATGAGTAGCGAGAAAATAATTTATACCCTGCTTTTCATAATTCACAAGATTAGTGGTACACTTCAAATTTTATTTATGTTAATTATGTATATTTTTGGTGTATTGAATTTTGTATTAACGCTCATATATTTAATAGGGGGTACCGGTCAGATATAAATTTTAGAAGTGGCCCATCGGGTAGTCACACCTAATTGAAAACGTCTATCATAGAATTTCATCACATTTAGACTTGTAAGTGAAGTGATATAGCCATATAAAAAGTATTTATTAATTCAGTAGCTTATATTTTTGTTGGTTGTGCAGTGAGAATGAGCAAGTTGAACCACCCGTACTCACTTAATTACCCGAAAATAACGTATTACATCGGGATCTGGCAGATGCACAGAGTGAGGAACAGAACAGTAATTACTATAACAATGCCGATGAATCTAGAGACGAGACACCCTTTCCTCGTGAGGATGGTGATGCGCAGGATAAGGAGGAAGGACCTGATTTGAAGAGAGACCTCCCTAGACGAAGAGTATACGAGTCCAAAGTGCCGTTTCACTCAAGGGAGATTCCTTACATTAATAACTTGCCAACCGTGCCGGATGTGGAAGCTCTCACAAGTGATATTGATTAAATCCGGACAGCAATGTGGGATGTTTAGACCAACGGTACTTGCAAAGAGGATGCTTTTTCGTGATAAAGCGCGCGGAAGCAGGGCTTA
The DNA here is from genome assembly GCA_034376525.1 of Nicotiana benthamiana. Lineage (NCBI taxonomy): Eukaryota > Viridiplantae > Streptophyta > Magnoliopsida > Solanales > Solanaceae > Nicotiana > Nicotiana benthamiana. Next base: position 16,620,007 of record CM067341.1, on the reverse strand, counting down.
TAAAATGCACAACGTAATGCAGGTGTGGGAGTCAAGTGTGATGGTATACAAGGTTGTTTGCTGCAGGTGGTTTTGGCCATGTAATTAGATATTGTGTGCGACCAAGAAGAAGACAAGTATGTGGAAAGTGAGTAAATACATTCCTACTCACACATGCGAAATAGACACATTCAACGGAAATCACTTCAACTTGGATATTGACTTGATTTCTCTTGTACTTATTTCGTACCTCGAAGCGTCCATAAGGTATAAAATAAAAGAGTGAATTACATCAGTATACTAGGAATATGGCCATACCATAACGAAAAGAAAGGCATTTCTCGGGTGCAAACAAGTGTTTGAAATTGTCTACGGTAATTGGGATAAGTCATTTGCATCTCTGTCAAAGTACATGGCCGCACTGCAACACTTTAACCTCGGGAAAACTGTTGAATGGAAGCTTGAGCGGAGTCCGGGAACACCAAAATACATATTCAATTACGTGTTCTGGGCGTTTAAGCCAACAATTGATGGTTTTTCGCATTGCCGACCCGTAATATCTATAGACGGAACTCATGTATATGTAAAGTACAATATCAAGCTATTGATAGCCGTGGCAGTAGATGCTAATGGACAGATATTTTCTCTAGTTTTTGATGTTTGTGCCCATGGAAGCACAGAGACATGGACGCTGTTTTTGAACACCTGAAAGAGCACATTGTCAAACAACGTTCAGGTATTTCTCTAAAATCTGATCAGCGTGGTGGTATATTAAGTTTTGTGGAGAACTTGCCTGCATGGCAAGAACCTTATGCATACCACTGTTACTGTGTGAGGAACTTTAATGCCAGTTTTCAGAAGGCACATCCCAACAAGGATCTATATAATTTGATGTGGATAGAAGTAATAGTCCACCAACAACATAAATTCCGGAGGTATATGGATTCTATCAGGCAAGAAGACGAGGCAGCCTATCGTTGGTTAACGCGACATCACCCGAAAAAGTGGACTTTGAATGCGGATGGTGGTAGGCGATTGGAAATTCTTACTAAACGTGTTAGAGTCCTTTAACAGGTTATTGAAGTCGGCAAGAGGATTGCTTGTCACAGCCATGGTGCGGATATCGTTCAAGCAGATGATAGAGAGGTTTGTTAAACGGTTTGCAATTGCAACGAAATTGATGGAAAGGGATGTTGAATTTATGCCAGTACTGATGCAGAGATTTGAGAAATACAAACGACAAGGACATTGGCATTCATTTTTGCAGTATTATAAGGAAAGAGGTGTTTTTGAAGTTCGCACCAGTATCCATAATAATCGGGGTAATAGTGTACATACTATAAGTGAATCAGCAAGGTTATGCTCTTGTAGGAAATGGTCCATCTATCACATACCTTGCTCACATGCCATCAAGTGTTTTCAACGTACTGGTTATGCGGAGACCAATTATGTTGATCAACAATATAGTGTTCCAAGTACCTAAACACATATAGTGGTCAATTGCAGCCAGTGGGTGCTAAACATTATTGGCCTCCGGAACCATTTAAAATGGTGTGTAACAAGTCCTACCTGCATAAAATACAGGTGTATAAGAGAATGCTTATACGGAACCAAATGGATGTTAGTGATACCGTTTATGCACGTAAATGTGGTATATGCTCGTAAACAGGACACGACTGTCATAAATATCCTTCAGCTAGTTTTGGTGGCAAAACTAATCAAGCTTGTGGTGGGTGTTCTTTTAGTGTACCTAACTAACCATGAGTTGATGTTGTAATAATTAGTTGTTATGTCTATGTTGCAAGATTAATGAAATAAAATTATGCTTGTTAATTATGATTTGTACTTTCTCATTTTACCTATTTAAATAATAATCTAATAAAATTATATGTATATATAGCGCGGTTGAACACTACGTTATGTGTGTGTTGTCTTGTCGAACTGAAAAAGATGAATAGCTGACATAAAGTTATCTTGTCAACATCGTGATATTTAACACACAAAATATAGCGCCATTAGATAGTACGTTATATATTTAGCGTGGTTGAACACTACGTTATGTGTGTGTTGTCTCGTCGAACTGAAAAAGCTGATCAACTGACATAAAGTTGTCTTGTCAACATTATAATATTTAACATGCAAAATATAGTGCCATTACATAGTATGTTATGTATTTAGCGCGGTTAAACACTATATTATGTGGGTGTTGTCTTGCCTATAAATAACGGGCTCATTGTCAGTTATTTTGTGTGCTCAAAATTTACTAATAGTAAATATTTCATTAAAAGTAAATTTTTTTTACTAAAAGCAAATATTTCACAAATGTCTCAACCTCTTCGTCCACCAAAGTGCAAGTGTGGAAAAGCATGCCTGATGCACAATTGTTGGGACGATGGTGAAGTTGAACGCCGTTACTGGCATTGTATGAACCCGTTTTGCAAGGTTTATGGCAAACCTATTTGTGATTTTGAGGAATGCGTTGATGAACCATGTTATCAGGAATGCTACAGAGAACAACTGCAATATCTTCATAATGTGTGTTTAAGACAACGAGAACATGAAAAATAAAGTAATAGAATTATTGCAGACTTGAGGGCGATACTGAATGAGGTGAGAGAAGAAAAATGAAAAATACAATGGAATCGTGAAGCACAAAAGGAACGTAAAAAAATATAAACGAGAACTTGCGGAGGTGAAGGCGAAACTGAAAGAGGTAGAAAAAGAAAAAGAACAACCGGAAGAACAATTTAAGTGATTCGTGGCTAAACATTGACATGTATGTGTTTAGCGTATTTATCATATTTCATGTATTTTTATTATGTTGGCCTGCTATGTTTGTGTTTGTGCTGTAATAACGTTTTCCTTTTTTGTTGTAATAAATTTTATTTTAATTGAAGTAGATGTTAAGTTTAAGTGCTTGTGTTGTTATATGAAACTATCAAACGAATGAGAAACTAAAAAAAGTAATGGGCATATTCGATTAAATATTGTTGTTAATGTATACAAAAATATTATTTACACCAAATAAAACAAGGAAGGACGAATCAATGTGCCCCGCATCCGGTGTGTCTCAATGTAGCCGCTGGCTTGAGGCGTATCCCCTCCCACCCGGGTGAGCTATTAGGATCATCATCATCAAGTCTTCTCCTTATAGCCGGATGCGGCGCAGGATGACATGTATCGGTGGTGCTGTCAGGTCCAGTAGAAGGCTACATAATAATATGAAACTTAGTATAGAAAACTACAAAACAATTTATATTGTCTTACCATCATCGTGTATGGATCCTGAATGTAGTCATCTGTCTCAGAATCGCATGAAGCCTTAAAGAAAATAAATAAGTTACAGTTAAAACAAATTCAAATTCAATACTAATAATAAACTCATACCTGTGCATGTGATGTGGAGCCATAACTCAGTCGGTGCCCATTATAAAAATCTTGGGTCGGTCGATCCTCATCAGTGGTGGACGGGCCTGGGAAGTATTTACCCCAATCAACTCCTTGAATATCCAAGCCCGTGATAAATAATTGAACCGATGGGGTCACATGCGATGGCACTGGAGTGTGATAAATTCCAAGGCTGTAAGATGGCATGTCCATTTCATGCATGCCACTTGCCATATCAGCAGCAACATCATCAGCATGAGCCTCAACGCCTCCTTGCCGGGGAACATCTCCTCTCCGCCCACGACCATGTCATCCGGCACCACCAGCTCGTCGGGCACCACCAGCTCGTCGGGCATCACCACGACCTAGCTGGTACTCCGCTGGGTCCATATAATCAGCCTCATGTGCTAAACGCAGATCCAACCGGGCTCGCTGCAGTGTCTAGGAAACTACATCTATGAATCGACGACTACATTCCTACATGGCCAAAAGATCATGGACATGACTCTGCACCTGCTGCCCCATATGATAGACAGTATGCAATCAAATCGCTTGCACAAAGTAAAAAAATATAAACTACATATTTGGCACTAAATTACAGGTATATAATTAATAAGAACAGAAAACATACCAAAGCCTCACGTCTCCGACGTATGGGACATACCGACCCTGTGCCTGATGAACTGGGTTCCCGATAAAAAGTTGGGAAACAGTACGGTAACATGCCATATAACGTTGAATAGAAACGTGTTCCGGTGGTGGGGTCAAGTCCCCTCGCCTGTCCCAAGTACTCGTAAGCCATTCCATAAATATGTCATCTGCCCTGGACCGAGCATCCCTCTCATAATATAAAGCAAGCCATGCAGACGGAATCGATATAGGCTGCGGCGGGCTAAACTAACGAAATACCCGCTCAGAGGCACGATGCTCGACAATATCGAGGCATATGAGCAGGACAGAAGCCCTCCAAATATGTCAGTTGAACGTGCAATACAATGACATGGTACCTATCACCTCATCGGTGTACGCGTCGAGATGAACTATTAAATAAGAACACAAAATGTTAGTATGTGCAACACTAAGTTAATCTATAACAGGTAATTTTAGTTAGATATTCACCTGTGCATCCTCCAGCAGATCCAACACATCCCTGCAGAGGGGGAGATTATGATGAGCATCATACTCTCATTCAAGAGCATGACTCATAACCCACCTAAATGCTAGAGGGAGATTCAAAATTACTACACTAGCCGGTAGCTGTAGTAGAGGTGGCTGAAACTATAGAAATCGCTCCCAGGCCCAAACCTAGCATACAAAGTTGACGTAAAGTATAAAATTAACTATAACTAAGTAGAATTGTAACTAATGGACATATTATTTGAATATGTTGTCACCTTTAGAAGTGGGAGAAAGCCACCAACGTCTCTCTATGTGCCAATGCAAGCCCGACACATCTGCTTGTACAAATATGAGATGACAGCACCACCCCAGCTGTAGATGGGTGTATCCTCGAACCAGCCAATATGATGCAGAAAACGGAGGCTCACTAGGTTCCCCGAAGTGTTCGGGAACAAGACCCTCCCCCCTAAATAGAAGGAGCAACATCAGCATCGTATATCGCTGTACATCCACCTCCGCTCGGTGATAGTATGGTGGATCTGCTCCAGTTGGTCTCTAATGGGGACCAACTGCATACGACTGGACCCAAACTCTACAGTCTCATCCTCCGGCCTGAAACCCGTGAGCATGTGCAACATATCCCAATTAGAATGCCGCGAATAATATCTCATGGTGGCAGGAAATAAAACTAGCAAGCCATCAGCGGACATGCCATATAAAATCTCAGCGTCCTGGAGTGTGATGGTGGCCTCGCCGATGGGCAGATGGAAAGAGTGCATTTTCAGTCGCCACCGCTCAATCAAGGCCATGATCAAAGTCCAGTCGAGCTGTATCCGGTCAATCCTAATAATCCTATGTAATTCCATCTCCTCCAGGTAATGAACCACACAGGGATGTAGAACTCTATGACTCAAAAAGTCCCACAATAGATCCACTCTCCTGGCCCAAAAAGTCTACGTAAGCAACTGTCCGTCCCATATATACTCAGATCTATGCTGGGGTTGCAGGGCTAATAGATCCAACGTCCGAGGGCGGGGATGTATAGTCGCGTCCATGTCGTCAACTGTAAATGAAAACAATATTAATTGTATTTTATTCTGTATATTATATATTAATTTTTTGAGATACATAATTTTTAGCGTTACAGAAAAATTATACTTATGGGTTCCAGGCTCGATATTTCAGTCCTAGTAGCACCAAACTATCATTAATATCTATGTGTTTATTTTATAATTTAAATTTATATTTTTAATAAATTAATTGTACTATACATATATATACATACATATATATATATACATACATACATATATATATATATATATATATATATATATATATATATATATATATATATATATATATATATATATATATATATATATATATATATATATATATATATATATATATACCTACAAGTTCCGGGCTCGATATTTTGAGGTCCAATGGCACAAAATTATAAATTATAATTATGTGTTTTTTTTAAGATTTAAATTCATATTTTAATGACTTAATTGTAATAGTAATAGTAATATATATATATATATATATATATATATATATATATATATATATATATATATATATATATATATATATATATATATATATATATATATATATATATATATATATATATATATATATATATATATATATATATATATATATATATATATATATGTCTATGAGTTTCGTGCTCGATATTTTGAGGCCCAGTGGCACTAAATTAACATTAGTAATTATGTGTGTTGATACAATTATTAACTTAATTATACAAAGTTTGCATTTTCAACTACCGGTATAAGATACTTAAACAAAAGGAATTCTAAGCTAAAATATTACACATTACTATGCTACAAGGCTCTAAATTTTACTATGCTAAAAAGGTCTAATTGTAAATAAAACACAAAATGGCATGAAAACACACACACACACACACACACACACACACACACACACATATATATATATATATATATATATATATATATATATATATCAAGATATTAACAGACGAATTTATATTTTTTATAAAACACTAAATTAAATCCAGATAAATTTAACATACTAGTTTCGAAAAAAAAATGCAAACCGGAATAGAACACATGCAAATCAACTAATGTGAATTATTATAAAAGTTTTAACTTAAAATAAATCGAAATACCTTGATTTAGAATTTTCGGGAAGCAAATAGATTGAAATTTTGACTCCGGAAGTGTTAATCAACAATAATAAGAAGCTCTACTCGACCTACGTTCTCACTTTTTAGGTGATGGGGGGACCCAATTTTTTTTTTTAAAATCATGGGACAACGGGTATGGGAGTGGGGGACCAAAAAGAAGAAGATATAAAATATTGAGGAAGAAGAAGCAGAATGGTCGTCTTGAAGAAAATGGCTCAGTTTTAAAAAAAGGGGTATAACGCCGGGTATTTAGGTGCTATACCTATTAGTGTCAGCTTTTTATGTATAACGCCTAAATACTCAGTGCTATACATTAACGGCACAATTAATGTTAATGTATAATGCTCAGTATTTGAGCGTTATATATAAAAATGTCATTTTTTTTACACCTATTAAAATGTTATTTGTCCAAAAGAATTATATTTTCATTCCGAACGTAATTATATATATAGTAATGGATTCAATTAAACCAATTACAGAACCGTTCTATTTTAAGTTGTTGATGTATTCTGTTATTATTTTCATAGCGGTGATATGAGTCTTAAATCTTTCAAATCAAAGTGCGCGTCGTTTGCAATGTTCCTTCCTCACGATTCTCTAATAGTTGCAGAAACCACCAAAAACCAATCAACACAAGAAAATGGAAAAGATAAAAAACCTTTTGATGGATGAAAATAGGCGATGAAATAATTAATATGCGCAAAAGGTGAATCATACACTACGATATTCAAATAACAAAGAAAAAAGGGGAAGGATTTCCGAACTATAATAGAAGAAAAAGAGGAATTTACAGGAATTTAAACATGTATATTAGGTTCATTAAAAACAACTGAGTGATCATTACTTATTGCTTCACAATGATTTTTAATTCATTTTATAGTATTTCATAGTCGTGCAACAAGAATTTGTGTTATTATAAAAAAAATTTGTGAATATGTACCCTTTTTTTTGGATATTAGTACGTGTTAATTTGGTAAAATATTTTTTGACGGACTACAATTAGCCTGAAATTTCGTAGCTCCATAAGAAACAACCAAGTAACTAATACTGATTTCTTTACCAAAACTTTCAAGTTCATTATGGTATTTCATCGTCATGCAATACATATTTGAGATTATATCAACTTCTTTCGTGTATAAAACTACATACTGATTTTGTAGGACGCGTGTGCTATCGCACACAAAATCTAGAAATTAGACGAAATTTTAGTCTTATGTCCGTAAAAAGGCAAAAAAACAAGTAATGATCATTGTTCCTTAGGTCATTTTTTATGTGCTAGAAAAATTTTAGGCAATCCGGCCAAATGCAGGACGTGTGGGCTATAGTATATGAAAATCTGGGAATTGGGGGGAATTCCAGTTATATGACCCTAAAACACCAAAAAATAAGTAACAATCATGGCGAGACACTATTGTTTCTTAGGTCATTGTTGATGGACCAATTATTTTTTATGCAGGCAGGGCCCATGCAGGAGGCGTGGGTAGTACACAATAATATGAAAATGGGGCAAAATTCTAGTTTCACAGCCATCAACGCTAAAAACGAGTAATGGTCATGACGAGGTGATGACTATTATTTCTTAGGTTATTTTTGATGGGTCAAAAAAATTATAGGCAATTCGGGTTCGGGCACTCGACCCTTACAGGAGGCGTGGGCTATAGCACAAGAAAATCTAGGAACAAGGCGAAATACTAGTTTTATGGCCCTAAAACACCAAAACTAGTAACGGTCATGGCGATGTGATGACTATTATTCCTTTAGTCATTTTTGATGTGCTAGAAAAATTTTAAGTGGTCCGGGTATGGGCATAGAGGCCCAGACAGAGGCGTGATAGCATACAAAAATTTAGGAAAGGGGGGGGGGGGTATTCTACTTGTATGGCCCTAAAACGCTAAAAACGAGTAACAGTCATGGCGAGACGGTGATCATTATTCCTTAGGTTATTTTTTGATGGGAATTTTTTTTTTAAAACAATCCGGATCCTGGTGACTGCGCCCATGCAGAAAGCGTACTATAGCACATAAAATTTTAGAATTAGGCAAAATTCTAATTTTATGGCCTTAATATACTAAAAGACGAGTAACAGTCGAGGCGAGACAATGACTGTTGTTCCTTAGGTCATTCTTGATGGGCTAGAAAATTTTTGACGGTCTAGGTCTGGACGACCGGGCCCATGCAGAAGGCGTGAGCTATAGCACACGAAAATTTGTAGATTAAACGAAATCCCAATTTTATGGCCCTAAAATGCCAAAAAATGAGTAATGGTTATGGCGAGGCGGTGACTATTATTCCTTAGGTTGATTTTGTGGCAAGGAAATTTTTTAGGTGATTCGGGTTAGGGCGCCCGGGACCATGCATAAGGCGTGGGTTACAACGTACGAAAGTTTGAAAATCGGACAGAATTCCAAATTTATAGCCCTAAAATTCCAAGAAATGAATAATGGCCATGGCGAGGCAGTGACTATCGTTCCTTTAGTCAGTCTATATGGGCTAAGTTATTTTTTATGGGCAAGAAATATTTTAGGCGATCTCGGTCCGGTCGCCCAGACCCATGCAATAGGCATGTACACGAAAATTCAGGAATCAGGCGGCAATTCCAATTTTATGATCCTAAAATGCCAAAAATAAGTAACAATCATGGCGAGGTAGTGACTATTGTTCCTTAGGTAAGTTTTGATCGCTTGGTAAATTTTTAGGTGATCCGGGCTTCTTGGCCCATGCAGGAAGCATGGGCTATACAGCACGAAAATTTGAGAATCAAGCGGAGTTCCAATTTTATGGCCCTAAATGCCAAAATTGAGTAACTTTCATGGCGAGACGGTGACAATTGTTCCTTAGGTCATTTTTGATGGGCTTAAATTTTTTTATGTGATCCAGGCCAGGAAGAAGCCATGGGCTATAGCACACTAAAATCTGATATTCGGGCGGAATTTAAATCTTATGGCCCTAAAATGCTATAAAATGAGTAACAGTCATGGCGATGCGTTAACTATTCTTCCTTAGGAAATTTTTGGGCCGAAAAAAATTTAGGAGGTCAGGGTCTGGTCACCACCCGGGCCTATGCAAGAGGAGTGAGTTATAGCCCGTGAAAATATAGGAATCGAGCGGAATTTTAAGTTTATGGCCCTAAAACACCCTAAAACGAGTAACGATCATGGTACGACAAAGATTACTGCTCTTTAAGTCGTTTTTGATGGGTTGGAAAATTTTTAGGGGATTCGGGTTTGGTTGCCTAGGCCTATGTAGGTGGTATGGACTATAGCACAAGAAAATCCAAAATTCGGATGGAATTTTAGTTTTATGGCCTGATAACACTAAAACGAGTAACGGTTAGGAAAAAGTGCTGATTATTTTTCCTTAGGTAGTCTTTGATGGGCTGAAAAAATTTAGGCGGTCTAAGTCTTAGCGCCCGAGCCCATGTAGGAGGCGTGGGTTGTGTGCATAATATGCCAAAAAACAAGTAATGGGCAAGGCAAGGCAATAACTATTGTTTCGTAGGTCGTTTTTGATGTGCCAGCAAAATTTTAGGAAATCCAAGTCCGGGTGCCCGAGCCCAAGAAGGAGTAGGCTATAGCATAAGATAATCTGGGAATCGGGTGAAATTCCTATTTAATGGCCCTAAAACGCCAAAAAGAGTAACGGTCATGGTGAGGAAGTAACTATTGTTCCTTGAGTCATTATTGATAGGTTGAAATAATTTTAGATGGTTCGGATCCGAGCGCTTGGCCGCATGCATGTGTGGGTTATAACATACAAAAATATGAAAATCAGGTAGAATTCCAATTTTATGACCCTAAAATACCAAAAAATGAGTAACAATCATGGCGTGATGATATCCATTATTCCATAGGTCATTTTTCATGGGCTACAAAAATATGATGAGGTCCAGGTCCAAGTGCCCAGATCCACACAAGAGGCGAGGGTTATAGCACAGGAAAATTTTGGAATTAGGTGGAATTCCAGTTTTATAGCCCTAAAACACAAAAAAAAGTAACAGCATGGCGAGGTGGTGACTTTTGTTCCTTATCTTATAGTTGATAGGCCGGAAAATTTTTAGGTGATCCGGGTCTGGATCCATACAGGTGGCATGGGCTACAACACACGAACATTAGACAATCGAGCGGAATTTCTATTTTATGGACCTAAAATGTATAAAATTGGGTAACGGTTGTGAGCACGTGATTTTTGCCTCGCTCGACATGTTCCTATAAAATACATTAAATTATGATTTTCTTTTAGTATTTATATTTTTAGGAATTAATTGCCTGATTTTGTGTTTATTTTCATGTTGCACATTTTAATTTGCATAATTCATAAAAATATAAAAATGACATGCTTGCATCTAGGATTTAAATTTTACATTTTTAGGTTATTAATTAGTTAATATTGAAAATGAGGGAAAAATAATAAAATTGGTTAATTTTCTTTGAAATTTAAAATTTAGGAGTTTATTTAGTTTATTTCTTGTTAAATATGTTTTTGGCTATTTTTATTTTTGTTAGTAAAAAATCTGAAAATGTAACAAAAAAAAAATATAAGAGCATAATTGATTGTATATAAATGTTGGACTTTGATCTGGGCCAATTTCTTGCATCAAATTTTGGCCCAAAACCCCCAAACCCACTAATTAACCCATACCCAACACCTTATCCGGTCTAGAACCCCCAGAAATGAAACGACGTCGTTTTGCATCAAAACATCTGAGCCGTTGGTCAATCCTGATCTAACGGTCAAGATGCAAGGGTTGTTACCCTATATAATTGTCGGACCACACCCCCTTACCATTACAGACATCGTACCATGTCCAAACCATATCCTAATTATGCCGGTGTAACACCGCGCAGCCTCCGCCATATAACCACCGCCCACCACCGACCGAAAATCGCCAGCGGAGGCGGCGTAACCGAAATCTACCCAAATTTACAACCCAGGTTCCCCGTCTTCCCCTCTTTCCAACCCCCCTAAAATCACCCCTCAAAACCCACCCAAACGCGTCGAATATCCCTTCGAAGGAGCGGTTGCTCCGTCGTACACGGCGGCTTCGACTCCAATGGCCTCCAAATTAACACCCAATACTCCCCTTGGCCTCCCCTACCCAAAAATGAAAAAAACTTCATTCGAATAACCCCCAAGCTTGTCGAATTTTAAATCTGAGTCCTGACCTAATTTTGAGAAGGAAATTTTATTAAGACGTTTGAGTTTATAAATAGAATTGCATGTTTGTTTTGGCCAACAACAAAGCTATAACTCTGTTTGGAGGTTCAAAATTGAATCCAGTCAAGTATCTTTAAAAGAACAACCAGTAAGTTTCATCTTTTTCTTCTGTTTACTTTTGTTGTTTTTGCTTCTTTGTTAATAATTTTATCTTATTTTAAGTTTTGACTATTAGTTTTGATTAGAAACATTGATTAGTTTTTCTCAGATCTGAGTTTGGATTTTGGTGACCATTTGATTCTGTGTGCATTTGTGTTGTTCTTCTGGTGATCCCACAGGTTTAGCTTCTAACCGTATTACCCATTTCTTTAGCTTAATATCCAAGTTTGATTTAGTCCTAATTTTTTGACCTTTTCATGTTTATTGTTCAACTCAGTTTAATGTTCAACAAATAATTAGTAGTAGTTTGAACAGGGATCAATTTTTCAATTTTGGTTGTTCCAAATGGTATAATGGCATGATAGTCACAACTTTGCATGTTTTTTCTTGCTATTTCAGCATTTAGTTCGAATTTTGGTTCACTAGTGTTTGAATTCTAAGTTGGATTTTTGTTTATTTTTCTGATTAATGGTTCAAATTTGATTAGGGTATTCGTTATAGCTGTTAGCTAGTAAATAGTTAGCTTAGTAAACCAGTAATTCTAGCATACTAAAAGGGTAATATAGGGTTTTAATTTGGTTCTGGTAATATTAGAATTAAAATGAGGGTAGTATAGGTGTCCTATAAGTTTGAAACAATGCTAGAATCTTTTAGACCCTTCTAGAAGGGGATTTCGTTTAAAAATCAGTAGTTTAGTGCAGTAACTTGGGAAACAAGTCAAAAAATGAAGGACCAAATAGGTAAAGTCTGAAAATCAAAAGAGAGACTAGTAGTTAAAATGAAATAAAAGGGTTGACCTAGCCTTTGGCTATAAAAGGGACCCCAATTCATTCAAAAAAGGGGGTTACATAGTCTGAAAAACAATAAGAAACTTCCAGTTATTTTAAAAGCCCTATAAAATCTCCAAAAATTCCTGAAAGTGTCCAGAAATCCTAGGCTTATAAGAGTTGTCAAATTTTCTGAAGTTCATGGGCCTTTCACTGTTCTATTAGGTTGCTTTTCCTGAAAATAACTTTAATTTCGGTCGTGCAGTAGAAGTTAGCTATATAAAGATTAAAAACAGCCTGAAAAATATACATTTAAAGAGTTGAGTTTCTAGCATTGTCTTGGGGTTCAATTGAAGTTGATTACGTCATTGTTCCAGCTATTTTGAGTCAAATTGCTGATTTTGTGTGGTGTCAAAACCTTCCTGGGTTCCCGTTTGGCTATTTGAGTTTCATTTGAGCCATCTGGTTGGTTTTTACTGGTCTGAGCTTGGGTTTAAGCTTTCCCGGGGATATTTGGTAGCATTACTGGGTGTATTAACTACTCATGACCTTTGGATTTGTGAATATCCTGCTGTTTGATCATTGCCGACTCTCAAATTTATTTTTCACACATTCCAGGTATATTTTTTAACCTCCAATGATGTATGAAGTTTAAGCTTAATGAATATCCAAGTTGAAGATGCATATTATTCTTTCCTTTATCAACTTTTGTGACTATTATTATGTCTATTATAGCTGAGACACTGGTTTGTATAAATGGGACATGTGGACCGAAATTCGAAAGTGTATAACTTTTTTGAGAACCTTTTGGATCCTGTAATGGGTGACTTTAGTTTGACACTCTAATTGGCCGGCATTGTTTAGTTTTAGTTTCCTAGTTGTAGATTTGGATACATGCATCCGTGAATATAGGTCATGATGTTGCTTAGTAGTATGTTATTTGGAACTTGTTTTCAAAAGCTTCTCATATAGGAGTTCGTAGGAGCATTCAGGAGATAAGAATTTCAAAAATAGAATCTGAGCATGTTTTAATGTTCTGTTCTAAGTGGTGTTGCACCCTTGTAAAATAGTTTATGAAGTCATTAATTCCTATTTTTAAGTTCTATTTAAAAATTGTCTTCAGAAATGTTTTAGCCGGGTTCATTTGATGTTGTTGAGTTAGAATTTTACTGGAACATGTTAATTAGGAAATTGAACCTTGATTGGGAGGGGGGGGGGGAGGGGTCAGATCGTATGTCCATTTAGAGATGTGCTAGGCAAATCAAGAGGCATGTTGCTTGTTTTACTTTAAAGTCATCAAAGGTTCAGGAGTTGAATATTGGTTCAATCAAGTAGCTAATTAATTTAGTTGAGTAGCATCAAAGCTGCTGCATCATATCATATGCATAGAATCCATTTGTTTACCCTGGATCGTTTCACTCCATCACGGATTGGGCCCATCGTTTCCCCAAGTCCGAAGGAGTTTTGTTGTTTAGTGACTTAAAGAAAATCCTAATTTCCCTTTAGGCTATCGATTAAACTTGTTTCATATCTGAGGCATGTCTAATAGAAAATAATAGTCGACTCTAGGATTGGCCTTTTAACTTAAAAAACGAGATGTGTTGCGCCAAACGGAATCCAAAATTGCGTGGCTCTCGTGAAATGTTTTTACTAAAATACTTAGGGATTCTAATGTGCCATTTACCGAATTTCACGGCTTCCCGCAAAGATAATAATGCGATAGTTGCTTTTAGGCACGTTCTTAATAATTTTATCTTCTTAAGTACGGGTGCGCATTTATGTGACCCAAATCCAAATCTCAGCGAAGTTGAAATGTGTCAAAATCTATGGGTGCATTTATATGACGTGGTCCGAGGCGTGTTTTAGCAACGTTGCAATTACCTTTAAAAATAATAATAAAAGTGGTTAAAATATTCAAAATGCAGATAGGTTCATAATTGTATAAAATCATACAGCTTAAGCCAAATGCTCTCGGCGCATTATAGCACTTCAATAAAACAGTAACCCATTTCGGCGCACAATAGCAAGATTGCAATTGTGCCGGAAATGGCTCGCCGCCGTCGTAATGCTGCTTCGACTGCTCTGATAGCCCCTGAGAAGCTAGTTACCCCTGCTCACGCTGTCGCTACGACACTGGAACCTCTACCTTTGGGAATTTCCTTCCACAGAAATTTCAATCGCCAGAAAACTTGCATGCAGAGGGTGAAGCAACTGTAAATACAATTTCGATGGACAATACTAAAGTTCCGATAAACTCGACTATGAGACGACTCCAATTCTCTGAAGTAAGTGACAAATCTGAAATTCCGACTGCTGCTGAAGTGGTTAGAGGAAATCGCGATGCACAAATGGGTAAGGTGCTCTCATTTGTACCTCCGATTGAAAGAGATGGCCAGAAGGTAGTTAAAATCAATGTAGAGGATTTACAATCTCAGATGATTACTGGTCAAATGCATTAATTGGATATGTAATTGGAGATAATCCAAATGCTAAAATGATGGAGAATTTGTAATGCATGTTTGGAATTTTGTGTCCAAACCTCAAATACTACTGCATGCTGAAGGTTATTGCATATTTCGTTTCAATAGTAAAGAGGATAAAGAGTTAGTTATGCAATCTGGGCCATACTCGTACAGAACAAGCCTATGGTGTTGAAACCATGGGAGGTTGATTTTTCTTTTCAAAATGATGTTCTCAGCATTGTACCTGTATGGATTAGATTCCCTAGCCTTCCGGTGGGGTACTGGTCGGTTGATGTTCTGAGCAAATTGGCTAGTGCAGTGGGCAGACCACTGTACACAGATAAATTCACTGCACATTATGAGAAGATCTCTTTTGCGAGAGTCTTAGTAGAAGTTGATGCTGCTTATACCCTACCTGATCAGACTGAAATTGATACTCCTTTTGGTATGAAAGTGCAACAGATTGAATATGATTGGAAACCTAGCTTTTGCAATCATTGCTTGAAATTTGGCCATGATACTATTGAATGCAGGTATAATGTAGGCAATGATGTAGAACTGGTTAATGGTGAGCAGGAGAAGGGCAGAAGACAGAGAGCTAGAATGCCAAGGCAGGCCAAAGTTCTAAACAGGAGTGGGTACCAAAGGCTGTTGCAGATGCAATGGTACCTATTCCAGCTCAACCAGAACATATCAGTGGGGCAGTGCAACCGGAGACTAGTACTATTGGGAATCAGCAACATACTGATGGCATGCACATGGTAAATAGTACTGTGGAACAGCATGAACTAGTTGGCTCTGGCAGAAATACAACAGCTACAGGGGTACCTTCTGGGATCAGCGAGGTTATGATTGATAAAGCCAACAGGAAATCTACTATAGTTATTCTGGATGCTGGTAGAAGAGGTCAACATGTGGATCCAGGACCTTCTTGGAGTAATGCTTCTCTTACCTCATGATTATTGTTACTTGGAACATAAGAGGGCTGAATCAAGCCCATAAACAGAAAGAATTGAAAAGCTTTCTGTCTGAAAATAAAGTAGATGTCATAGGAGTTCTTGAAACTAGAGTGAATGAACATAAAGCTAAGAGGATATTAGATAAGGTTGCTAAGGGATGGAAGGTCCAATGCAACTATGCTAAAGCTGTAAATGGAAGAATATGGCTTCTTTGGAAGCCTCATATTCAAATCCTTATCTCTTGTGTGACTGATCAAGTTATCCAGTGTTTGGTAGAAGAACCTCAAAGTAAGATCAGAATCCATATGAGTGTCATTTATGCTCATAATACTGCAAACAATAGGGAACAACTGTGGAGTGATTTAAGGGCAACCAATATTCCTAATCAGGATGCTTGGGTACTGAGTGGGGACTTCAATACTGTATTATGTTCTGAAGACATAATAGGATCTCCTGTCACTGATGTTGAAACCAAAGGGTTCAATGATGTTATTACTGATCTTCAGCTTACTCCCCTTCGAACCAAATGGTGGAATTATACTTGGACAAACAAGCATGGCAATGATACTAGAGTTTATAGTGAAATTGACTGGGTATTGGGTAATTTTCAGTGGATTCAACACTATGGACACCTTGAAGCTGACTTCATGAACCCTTCAGTTTCTGATCATTCCCCTATTCTCATTAAATTTGGCAACCAAAAACTTTTACATCCCAGACCTTTCATATTCTATACTGCAATTATGGAAAATCCTCAGTTCAAAACCATCCTGCAGCAAACTTGGGCTCAAATTGTGCAGGTACACCTATGCAGATGGTCTGGACCAAATTGAAGAACTTGAAGCAGCATTTAAAAGGGATAAATACTCAGATGGCTTTCTATAAATAGAAGCTTATTCATGCTAGGGAGACACTGGACATAGTGCAAAGTCCCTTGAAGCTTAATCCACTTTCACAGAACTTGTTCACTGATGAGAAGGCAGCATTGTATGAAATTGAAAAATGGAGCAAGGTGGAGGAGTAGGTTATGAGGCAGAAATCCAAGGCTTGTTGGATTGAATGTGGAGATTCTAATACTAAATACTTTCATGCTCAATGGAAGATCAGAACTAGCCAGAATAACATTACTTCTATATATACTGAGTCAGGTATAAAACTAACAGAGCCATCAGCTGTGGAGCAGGAGTTTATTGAGGTGTTCAAATCATTGATGGGAGAATGTGCTGCTGAGCTTTCTTGTATTAACACTGCTGTTATGAGGGAAGGACAATGCCTAGCTTTATCACAGCAACAAATGTTAATTCAAGAGGTCACAATAGAAGAAATTACAGAAGCCATAAAGGAGATGCCTAGGGACAAAGCACCAGGTGTGGATGGATTTCCTGTGGAGTTATTTACTGGCTACTGGGAGATAGTAAAGGAAGATATTTTTACTGCTATTAAGGACTTCTTCTCTTCTGGCATTCTGCCCTATATGAACAACACTACAGCTATTGCCCTTGTGCATAAGGTTAGAACTCCTTCAACTGTCAAAGACTATATGCCTATTGGTTGCTGTAGCACTGTTTACAAAATCATTTCCAAAGTCATTACAAGGAGGATGAAAGCTGTAATTGGTGGTTTAGTTGGACATGCTCAGTCAGCATTTATTGAAGGTAGAAGCATGATTGATAATATACTGCTTAGTCATGAAATTTTCAAGGGGTATTCAAGAAAAGGAGTATCTCCCAGAAGTGTACTCAAGGTGGATCTAAGGAAGGCTTATGACACTCTTGAATGGGGCTTTCTTAAACAGGTCCTTATTGACCTTGGATTTCCTGCTAAATTTCTAAACTGGATAATGGCCTGTGTTACTTCTGTTTCCTATTGCCTAGTACTGAATGGTGGCCTTACTAAGCCATTCATTGCTAGGAGAGGTATTAGGCAAGGTGATCCCATGTCTTCTTATTTGTTTGTTCTTGGTATGGAGTATCTGAATGGAACACTGGGACATTTGCACAAAATTGGAGATTTTAACTTTCATCCCAAATGCAGGAAGCTAAACTGTGTACATGTTTGCTTTGCTGATGACCTTCTTATGTTCTGTCGAGCTGATGTTATTTCTATCCAGATTCTTCAAGAGGCATTCCTTGAGTTCTCTAAAGCTTCTGGTTTGCAAGCCAACATTAGCAAAAGTTCTGTGTACTTGGCTGGAATACAGCATTCTGCTAGTGAAGAAATAATGGAAAAACTGGGATTCATTGAAGGACAGCTTCCTTTCAAGTATCTAGGGATTCCTCTCAACTCTAAAAAACTTGCTATTCATCATTACTTACCACTGATTGAGAAGATCACTGCCAAAGTCAAATGCTGGTCTGCCAAAATGCTGTCTTATGCAGGAAGGTGTCAACTGATTAAGGCTGTTATCTTTGGCAATCAGACATATTGGGCACAAGTTTTCATATTGCCAAAGAAGGTTTTGAAGACAATTGAAGCAATATGTAGGTCCTTCCTATGGACAGGTAATGCTACTGTATCCAAGAGGGCTTTGGTTGCATGGGAGAAAGTCTGTAAACCAATTTCTGCTGGGGGATTAAATATCATTGATATGGTTGTATGGAATAAGGCAGTTGTTACCAAGCTGCTTTGGGACGTGGCTAGGAAGAAAGAGTGTCTCTGGATAAAGTGGCTTCACTGCTACTATATAAAACAGTATGATATTGGTTCTATGTCTCTGCCCAAGTCTGCTTCTTGGATTGTTAGAAAGATCCTGGATTGCAGGAGTGCTGTAATGGAAAATCAGCAGCTTCAAGGGGATCTCTTTAACAGATTACAATCAATATGCAAACTAAAAAAGTTTCAGATCCAAAAACTTTATTTTGCTATGCTTCCAGAATATAATAAGGTAGATTGGAAGAATGTGATGCTGACTTCAAACGTGCAACCAAGACACAAATTCACAGTGTGGCTTGCTGCTCATCACAGGCTTCCTACTACTGACAGACTGCAGAAGTATGGGATTCAGGTGCCTACAGATTGTATATTCTGTCAGCAGCATGCTGAGAACTTTGAGCACTTGTATTTTGATTGCCAAGTTACCGGTCGATTATGGAATAGAATATGCTGTTGGTTGTGATACAAAAGAACAGTTGGAAGGTGGGAAGATGAGCTTCAATGGATCTGTAGCATAGCTAGAAGCAAACAATGGCACAAAGCAATTACTGCTTCTGCCTTTGTGACTGCTGTAGCACTGATATGGAGGGACAGAAACTGCATTCGTTTTGATGGCAAGGCATTTATAGAAGACCAAATCTGTAGGGAGGTTGCACTGTTATTGCAAATACGAGGCAGAAAATGTAAGAAATGGAAGGATGGTTTACGGCAACTAAACTACTACCCTTAGCTATAGCTTGCATTATTATACATAGATAGCTTGAATAGAAGTGAATAGTTTAGTGGAATTTGTAAATAAGTAGTAGCTAGTCCATGCTACTACTATAGAACTCACTTGTAAATTCTTTGATATCAATGAAATTAACAGTTACATTAAAAAAAAACATAGTTTAAGCCAAATATAACAGTTGAGCGACCGTGCTAGAACAACGGAACATGGGAGTGCCCATCACCTTCTCCCGGTTTAACAGAATTCCTTACTCGAATTTCTGGTTCGCGGACTGTTACAGAGTTATTCTTTCCTCGATTTGAGATTCTAAATGGTGATTTGGGACTCCATAAATCTCCCAAGTGGCGACTAAAAAATTCTCTTAAATAATGGAATCCCATTTCGATTGTCCTTTAATTGGAAAAACTCTCTTATCTACGCCCTTCGCCGGGTTGTGGATAGCAAAAAGGAGGCGTGACAGTTGTGGCGACTCTGCTGGGGAACGAACCCAGAATCTCTGGTTTCAGGATTCAAGAATTCGATCTTAGAATAATTGTTGTATTTGGCTTTGTTTATTATCTGATTTTACATGTTGGGTTAATGTGCAAAATGATGCTTTTACCGCTTTGATATTATCTGAACTGTACATATAAACTTCTACGAAACCCTTCTCTTCTCACCTCTGGGGATGTGCTTACTGGTTGAGACTCCCTATTATGTTAGTGTCATACCCTAAAATAAGAAAGAGGCCAGACAAGTTACTAAGCCGGATGGCCTTTTGGTTACCGGTACATAGCCCCCTCCTCGACTCGAGTTGTCCGCTCGGGTACACTGTTAGAAAACATATTCAGGTTTTTGAACCTAGAAACTTAAACTCATGCCGGATCCCAAGTAGGAATGCTTATTTGCATCATGCATTTGACTTAGGGGACTCAACACAGGGGTTGGGTAGGACAAGTGACCTGCAATGAAAAGACCACCCCGATGCATATTACGTGCTACTTGTGCTTTTAGTTGCTTCAGATTTGCATGTTGATCGGCTTGTGAATAAGGAAAGAAAATTGATAAAATAAGAGCTCAAATAACGCCGAAATGCTGCCGGATTTTTGAAAAAGAAAAAAGGAAAATTAAAAGAAAAAAGACTTTTCAACAAAAGTTGTGGTTTTGACAAATTGTTTTGCCCGAACTACGGCGGTTTGATTCTCGTCACGTACGAGATACATAGGCAACCCCCATCGGGTCCAACCCCCATTTTGCAAAAACAACAAAAATAAAGAAAAAAAAAGTCCAATTTTTATTTGTTATCCTAAATAAATCGGGTGATGCCGTTATTGCTAAGAACAACCAAATGTTACCAAAAGGGACGCCAGAAGGTTGGTTTTGCACAAATGGACACCTTTGGGGTATTATTTTGGCCGATTAGCGGGCACAACCTTAAAATCTTCCTTCGGAATTGCTGAAAGGCCATATTTGAAAGCAGGGCCATGGTTTTAGAAATAATTTTCATAAAAGAAAGAGGTCATTTTTATGTTTTGTTGAGTCAAACAAAATAAAGTCTTGAGATACTAATTCTCCCTAATAAATGTGTAGAATGAGCATGGATCAGCATTTGCCGATAACATTCATGAACAAAATTCCCTTGGAACTACACATGTGGTGGATTGACCTGGGTGAAGCGGGGAAAAACAGGGTTAACATTCATTTGGGAGGACTTACTGGGCTGTTAAAAATTAACCCGAGGGGAGATATCATAAAGGCATTGATCAGATTCTGGGACCCGGCCCACAATGTATTCCATTTCTCAGATTTCGAACTCACACCGACATTGGAAGAAATAAATGGATATTTTGGGTCCCCACAATTCCTCTGAGGCACCAATACTTGATTGCGCCAAGAGTCCTCGCCGTGCATAAGTTCTTGGACTCCTTAAAAATTAGTAGGAAAGTTCATAACGCAGACCTATCAGCCAGCTTTTGCACCCCGCATTTTATATATCAGAGGTATGGACACATAGGGGGATTCAATAACCCGTAAAACCATTTGTAACAAAGGAAACCAACTCAAATGGGAGGAGCATCGATGTTTTGCATTCATGGTATTTTTCTTGGGTCTTTTGGTATTTTCTCGGAAGGATGGAAATATTTACATACGGATAGCAGGTGTAACACTTTAATAACTCAGGCCAAGAGCATTATCGCTGCCATGAATTTATCCAAAACCTTTCGCTCTCTCACCGCCTGTAAAGAGGGAGGAGACTTCTTTGAAGGATGTAACCTATTATTACAAATATGGATGATCGAACACTTATGCTGTCGACCTCAATTCATGAATTATGGGTCGCCAACAAAGAGCTGCATAGAAAAATTCTATAACAGGGTTTATGGGTTTAGGTTACTGAGGATGTTACAGAATGGGTGTCGCGTCTCCGGGTAATTACTGCAAACCAAATAGAGTGGACATTCGAGTGGCTCCCCGTGGATAAAATCGTGTATATGCCAGCCACCAGGCCTCACTTCCTTCTGATGGTTCTCTAAAGTATCCAACCCTATGCTCCATACAGAGTGCTAAGGCAATTAGGGAGGTGCCAAATAATTCCTAGGGATGAGGATATTTTCTGCCATGCGCTTGAGATTAGTTCCAATGGTTAGTTCCCCGAAGCCATCGTTCGTCAAATTTTGAGCGAATGTCAAGTATTGACGGTGGGTACCCGAGTACGCGACATATCTAAAGGTGAGGTTGTACCGGGGTATATTGCTTGGTATAAAAAATAAATAGATTCTGGAAGGCCGGCAAAAAGGCCACACCTCCAAGAATTTGCTGAAACATCACAAGAACAATGGGACTGGCTAGCCAAGGAAAATAAATACAGGGCCATCATAGGAAAATTAGAAAAAAAGTGAAAGACCTTCAATTTAAAAATGGTTTGCAGGTCGCTACAGATGAGGGGGAAAAGAAAAAATTAACCAAAGAAAACAAAGCGTTGCGAGCCCAAATCCAGAATATGAAAACAGCCACGGAAAATCCTCCCAGGAGCGCGAAAGATGAAAAGCTCATAGACAATTTAAGGCGAAAAGTAACCGAGTATGGGTTTGACTTGAATAAAGTAGAAGGTGAGCTATCCAGGGTTAGGAAACAATTGGCCAAAAATGCAGAGGAACGAGCCCGCATCATTGAGCAATTAAAAGAAAGGCATGACGATGAGGTTGCTGGGTTAAAAAGAAAGGTCATCATGGCTGAGAAAAAAGTGTCCAAGAAAGCCAGGGACTTAAAAGCCGAGAGCAAACATTGTTATGTAGTGATAGCAAGGTTGAAGATGGATTTGGGGCAATTCCAAGAACTGAATCAGGTAGCTGAACGAACTCTAGAGGCTAGGATCGAGCAAATTGGGCAATTATTGCAAGAAAACAGTGTTATCAGGGAGAGAGTACGGACGATCGTAGACTAAATCACCGCAAAGTGCAGCCACTGCGAGGATATGACATGATCCATATTCTTTGTCACCGCCATGACCTTTGTTTGGCAAGTAATGGAAGACCTCCACCACCTCCAAGGGAGTTTAGCACGCAAGCCTGCAGCACGGCCGAACGGCGCCTAGGAGCACTTGAAGCGCTAATGTATTCATGAAGATTGAATTTCCTTTTTGTCAAAAAATATATATAAAAGTCTGTCAGTTTAACCTAGAGTCTGTATTTTCTTTTATGCATAGCTATTTGTTCTTCGAGTCTGTAATTCTCATTTTATCAGAGCTAGTTAGTTTTTTGTTTTAATCGGTCAGTCTTTCGAGTCCTTGTAACTGAAGTTTGTTATTATGAAAATGAAAAGTTCCCAAAGTATCTCATGCTTCGCTTTTTAGTTGCAAGAACTACGCTCTGTCTGATTCATGCGGGGTCATGATACGTAGGCAATCTACATAGGATTCGACCACAATTGAATAAAAATAGGAGAGAGGGAGAGAATAAAGCTAAAACAAAGGGGTTTCACAAACAAAGAAACAAAGTCGGGGTGGCGCAAGAAACCAATGCATATAATGACGAACTGTTATATAGGTGCATTCATACCCAATATGTGGTCCCTTACGTGTTCGGACCTAACCATTAATGAGTTTTTGGTGTTGTGTCAATTCCAGACTAGTTAGGTGGTTGGTACTTGAGGCATTTTGGAAACCCATTCCTACAACACGCGGTCCAAGAGCAAGCAAGTCATGGCCAATCAGGAAACCGATGTCAGCATTATTGACCCCTCAAAAGAAGTAGAGGAATTGGACGTTAATGCCATAAAGGAGGAAATTTATAAGCTAAAGCACCAAATGGCTGAGACGTACCAGGCATGGGCAAGAGGACAGCCACCCCCGACCTATCCTGCTAATCCAACCTTCATCCCGCCACTGGCCCAAGCACCTAACGAGTCCACCACTAATCCACCCTCAAGTTTTCCTATCTATTCACAATATCAGGGTACTACCTCTCAACCGTCACCAGCTCCACTACCCAAAGTCGCTCTTCACGCTCCTCCGCCAATTGCCCTAATCTATGTGGCACCTTCACTTCCTGCACTCCATAGGTCATCAAATGAACCCCTGCTTCAAGCTTATGACCCCCAATACTATCTACCAAAACCTGGTTACAAGACCCATGAGCCTTACTCCTAGGTTCCCCGTCTCGAAATCCCATCAGGAGTTGAAAAGCCAATCAAGAATCCTGAGTAGGAAGAGATGCTTAGAAAGGTCCAAAGTATGGAACAATAATTCAGGGACATGTGGGGATTAGGTGGCTAGGTGAGCATGGAGTTAGGGACCTTTGTTTATTTCCAGACGTGTAGTTTCCTCCAGGTTTCAAGATGGCTAAATTTGACTTATACGATGGACATGGCGATCTGGTCGTGCATCTAAGAGGGTTTTGCAGCACAATGAGATGAGCAGGGGGAAAAGATGAATTGCTAATGGCGTAATTTAGCCAAAGTTTAAGTGGGTCGGCACTGGAGTGGTACACTAGGCAGGATCACAATCGGTGGTATACTTGGGATGAACTGGCACAAGAATTTGCTTGCCACTTTCAATATAATCTTGAGATTTTGCTGGATCATCTATCTCTGACAAAATTGGAGAAGAGACATATTGAGAGCTTTAGGGAATATGGTTTTCGATGTAGGGAACAAGCAACCAGAGTTGATCCTCCCATGAAGGAGAGTGAGATGGTTGATTATTTTCTACAGGTTCTGGAACCTACCTATTTTGGACATTTGGTGTCAGCAGTGGGTGAGTCTTTCAACGAACCAGTCAAGATGGGAAGTATGGTCGAAGAAGCCCTCAAATCCAATAAAATCATGAGCTACTCTGCAAATAAGACAACAACTCAGGCCATCCAGGGTGGAGCTGGAGGGACATTCGAAAAGAAGAAGAAGGAGGAAGTAGCGACAGTGGAGTCGAGAACTTGGTTCAGGCCTTGTGCTCCATCTCATTACGTCCAACATCATCCTCACCACCAAACATACCCACACCCTCCATATAGTTCCCAACAACATTACTATCCACCATTAGAACCTCGCTTCTAAGTCCATCACGCACAAGCATATGCCTATCCTCCCGCTCACACACAATGGCGTGCGCCAGCCCCACAAAATACCTGCCCAACTCCACAAAATCATTACCCACCTCCAAGAGCCTACCAACAACCCCCGAAATACGCCTTCGAAGCTAATCCAGTCCTGAGAAATGAAAGGGTTCAAAAGAAGACGACTTTCACTCCGTTGGGAGAGTCCTACACTAGTTTGTTCCACAAATTGTGACTACTGGATATGTTGAGACTAATCGAGCCAAAATTGCAGAATACTCCCTCGAAAAATCTAGATTGTTCTGTCAGCTGTGAATACTGTTGCGGTGTACCAGGGCATGATATCAAAAAGTTTTGGCATTTAAAGAACGCTATCCAGGAACTTATTGACTCCCACCGGATTGAGGTGCAGACTCCAGAGGTACCTAATATTAACCAAAACCCGCTGCCGGCCCATCAGGAGACCAACATGATTGAGATCATGGAAAAAAGGGGAGAGTCCAAAAGGCCCTGACAGACAGTAATGATGATCAAATCCAGTTAAGTTAAGCTTACTGAGAATGCAAGCAGTGAGAAGCTAGTAACTGAGGCAGGAGGAAGAAGCAACAAACCTATCATAGTTCAAGGGAGCCCAACAAGTATGACTGTGCCAAAGTAGGAACAGGCAAAAGTAACAGTACACGGGGCAGCCAGAGAACCTATCGTGGTTGTGGAAGGTGTTCGCATAGAGCCAGTTATTGTAAAACCAGGGAGGTACTTCGCCCCTGAAGATATGAGCAAGCAATAGTGATGTAAAAAGGAAAGGAAGTTAGGGAAGAAGCGTGTAAGGCCCGGGGTTTAATTCGATCAGGGAGGTACTTCGCCCCTGAAGAATTGAGGAAAGGCAGGATCTCTAAAGATAACCTAGAATCAGTGAAGAAAGCTGTGTCGGAAGAAGAGGCAGAGAAATTTTTGAAGAAAATGAAAATGTAGGACTACTCCATCATAGAGCAGTTGAGGAAGACACCAACTCATATATCCTTATTATCCTTACTAATCCATTTAGATGAACACCGCCGGACGCTGATGAAGATTTTGAATGAAGCCCACATCCCTGACAAGATAATAGTGAATCATTTGGAAAAGATTGCAAGCAACATATTTGAGGTAAACTGGGAAACCTTCTCTGACGATGATATGCCCATAGAGGGCACTGAGCACAACCGGGCTCTTTATCTGACTGTGAAATGTGAAGATGCTGTGGTCACCCGAGTTCTGGTCGACAATGGGTCCACTGCAAATATTTTTCCACTCACAACATTGACCAAGCTGAAGGTGGAGAATGAAAGGGTCCACAAGAACAACATTCGTGTTTGAGGTTTCCACAGTGAAGGGAAAGACACTGTGGGAGACATAGTGCTGGAAGTGACAATAGGGCCCGTTGAGTTCACCATGGAATTCCAAGTGCTGGACATGGTAGTCTCTTACAACCTATTGTTGGGTAGGCCCTGGATTCATGCAACCAAAGCAGTGCCATCTAAGCTGCATCAGATGGTCAAATTTGAATGGTACACGCAAGAGTTGTGGTGCACGGTGAAGACAATCAATGCATTTCAAGTGATGAAATCGTACCTCTTATTGAATCTGAAGACAGCAAAGGACCATGGGTATTTAACACTGTGTTAGTTCAGAAAATCCCATAAGGTGAGTTTGTCATGACCCCAAAGATAGCAACCGCGTTAGTCAGGGTAGCTTCAAAAATGTTAATGAATGGTTTTATACCCGGTAAGGAGTTGGGTGCTTCTCTACAAGGCATTGTGCAACCAGTGTCCCTTCCCAAAAATCTGGACACTTTTGGCCTAGGGTTCAAGCCTACAGCTTCAGACATAAGGCAAGCCAGGAAGCTAAGGAAGAAGGCTTGGGCTCTCCCAAAGCCCATCCCAAGGTTATCCAAATCGTTCGTCAAACACAGTACTAGAAATGGCTCCGTACCAAGGATTCCCGGTCCGCTGATCGACACAGACAGAGATCTTGATAAGGGGTTAGAAAGATTGTTCAATGAGGTGAATGTGGTTGAGGTAGGAGAAGGTTCGAGCAAGGCAGATGTGCAGTTTGTGGGAGCATGCGCAAAAGTCAATAGCTGGGAAGCCACTCCTCTTCCCACTCGGAGGGAGTCGTGGTAGTCGACTTTGATTTTCTTTTCAGTCTAGTTTTGAATAGCTTTAGAGTTGTTAATTCAAATTGTTATTTCCGTCCATACGGATGTGTAAACTCTGTTATCTTTGATTCTAATGAAATGTAATTTCCCTTTCAGTAGTGTTGATAGTTTCCATTTCTATTTACTTCTCTTTCTTTTCTCTTTTGTACAATTATTTTTATGTTGGTTCCAGTGATCTGACATGCATATGGACTCCTCGGCCCAGTCTTCAAAATCGGTCTTGTTCAGAAATAATAATTTAGGAAATAGAACATGAAGATGAATCGGAATACGACAAGGAAGGGGATTGGGATGAGATTAGTAAAGAGTTGAACCATTTTGAAGAGAAACCCAAACCAAACCTGAATGATACATAGGCAGTCAATTTTGGAAGCCCGGATAATGTCATAGAAACAAAAATAAGTGTGTATCTAGAGCCATAACTTAGAAATGAAATAATTGAAGCACTGCTTGAATACAAAGATGTCTTTGCATGGTCCTACGATGTCATGCCCGGATTGAGCACTGACTTGGTAGTTCACAACTTACCCACTGACCCAGCTTGACCTCCTTTCAAGCAAAAGTTGAGAAATTTTAAAACTAATGTGAGCATGAAAATTAAAGAGGAAGTGACCAAGCAATTGAGGAAAAAGTCATCTAAGTCACACGATATCCCACCTGGTTAGCTATGTTGTGCATGTACCAAAGAAGGATGGTAAAACTAGAGTGTGTGTCAATTACCGTGACCTCAATAAAGCATGTCCAAAGGAAAACTTCCCTCTGCCAAACATTCACTTACTGATTGACAATTACACGAAACATGAGATCGGGTCGTTCGTGGGTTGTTACATAGGCTACTACCAGATCTTAATGGATGAAGAAGATGTAGAGAAGACCGCATTCATCGCGCCGTGGGGGACATATTGTTATAGAGTCATGCCTTTTGGTTTGAAAAATGCCGAAGCGACATACATGAGGGCCATGACAACCATTTTCCACGATATGATGCGTAAATAAATTGAGATCTATGTGGATGATGTGATTGTGAAGTCCAAAAAGTAGTCCTATTATGTCAAAGATCTGAGGAAATTCTTTCAAAGGCTCCGCAGGTATGACTAGGGGTGTTCAAAACCGATCCGAAACCGAAAACCGAACCAAACCGAAGCTAAATGGCTTAATGGTAACGGCTTAACGGATGGAGAACAGATTGAATTTTTTTTATTAACGGCTTATCGGTTTGGGGGCGGATTATTCAATTTTCTTAATGGATAATCCGTTAACCCGTTAAGAACATAAATATAAATATAAATATATATATATATAAAATTTATTATCAAGGAACATGTTCTTGATTTCTATTGATGATGAATCATTTTGAGGAGGCTGATAATCCAGTGCCTAAATCTGTATCAAATCTTGTTGTTCATATTATAGATACGCATGTGGATCACCTTCAAGATATTGTGACTAAGTTGGAGATTGAGTTGGATTCTGTTGAACTGGATTGGCTGCCAACATATGTTTCTTATTCCTTTTAGAAAGAACATTGAGTCTTGTTGGAACTGAAAATGATCACTCTCTCTTTTGAATTTCCTCAAGGCCTGTATTTCTTTCAGTGTTTTACTGTTTTTCATGTAATTGAAATAGGAAAAGAAGTAGGAATGGAACTGGACATTGGACAATGTAGTGTGTACTGTGCGGGCAGAATACATTTGAGCCCTTAGGTATTAAACCGATAAACCGCCCGATAACCGCCCGATAAGAGCTAACCTGATACCAATCCGCCCGATATCTTATCGGGTGGCTAACGTATGAATACATTTGAAAGCCGATAACCGTTAAGAGTAAAAAGCCGCCCAATACGCCCGATGAACACCCCTAGGTATGACCTCAAACTTAACCCGGAAAAATGTGTATTTGGGGTCCCCTCAGAGAAGTTGCTAGGGTTCATAGTCAGCCGCCGAGGCATCGAACTAGACCCATCAAAGATCAAAGCTATGCAAGAGCTACCGCCACTGAGGAATAAAATAGAAGTGATGAGTCTATTGGGAAGATTGAATTACATCAATCGGTTCATTGATCAGCTCACAACCATCTGCAAGCCCATCTTTAAGCTATTAAAAAAGGATGTTGCAGTGAAATGGACGGGAGAGTGCCAGGAAGCTTTTGACAGGATAAAGGAGTATTTGACGAACCCACCAGTATTGGTCCTGTTAGAAGCAGGAAGGCCCTTGATCTTATATTTGACAGTCTTGGACAACTCATTTGGGTGCGTATTGGGTCAGCACAATGTCACCGGGAGAAAAGAGCAGGCCATATACTACCTCAGCAAGAAATATATGGCCTACGAGGTTAAGTATAATCATCTTGAGAGGACGTGTTGCGCCTTGACATGGGTAGCCTAGAATTTGAAGCATTACTTGTCCTCATACACCACTTATCTCATTTCACGTATGGACCCATTGAAGTATATTTTCCAGAAGCCCATTCCCACGGGAAGGCTGACGAAATGGCAAATCTTGCTCATGGAGCTTGACATTATCTACGTGACCAGGACTGCCATGAAGGCGCAGGCATTAGCAGATCATTTAGTTGAAAATCCGATAGATGAAGAGTACGAGCCTTTTGATACATACTTCCCGGAGGAGGAAGTGATGCATATCGATTGAATGGGGTGCGATGAGTGGTCAGGTTGGAAATATTTTTTTGATGGGGCTGTCAACATGAAAGGTGTTGGGATAAGAGCAATGCTCATTTCTGAAGAAGGGCATCATTACCTAGTCACATCTCAACGCCGCTTCTATTGCACCAACAACATGACAGAATATGAGGCATGCATCTTGGGTCTGAGATTAGCAGCAGACATGGGTGTCCAGTAAGTCTTGGTCTTGGGGGACCCGTACCTTCTGGTACACCAGATTCAAGGGGAGTGGGAAACAAGAGACTTAAAGCTCGTACCATACCGTCAATGCTTGCATGATCTCTGCCAATGATTTAGGTCAATAGAGTTTAGGCATATCCCCAGAATTCGTAATGAAGTTGCTGACGCCTTGGCTACTCTGCCATCAATGCTACATCACCCGGACAAGACTTATGTTGACCCAATTCATATCCAGGTCCATGATCAACATGCTTATTGCAACATGGTGGAAGAATAGCTTGACGGCGAGCCTTGGTTCCATGACATCAAGGAGTATATCAGGAGAGGTGTATACCTGGTATAAGCCACGAGTGACCGGAAGAGAACAATCCGTCGTCTGTCAAATGGGGTTTTCTTCAACCGAGGAATATTATACAAAAGAACTCCAAATCTTGGTTTGCTAAGATGCGTATATGCTGGGTAGGTAACAACTATCATGAATGAGGTGCATGCTGGCGTTTGCGGGCCACACATAAGAATATATGTTTAGGTAAAAAAGATTCTCCAGGCAGGATATTTTTGGCTCACCATGGAGCTGGATTGTATCAGCTTTTTGCGCAAATGTCACCAATGTCAGGTGCATGGAGACTTAATTCACTCTCCACCGTCTGAATTGCATACGATGTCCACACCATGGCCTTTCGTTACATGGGGCATGGACGTCATTGGGCCCATTGAACCAGCAGCTTCTAACGGGCACAGATTTATCCCGGTTGATATTGATTATTTCACTAAATGGGTTGAAGACAAAACTTTCAAGGTAGTAACCAAAAACGCTGTGGCCGACATTGTACATGCAAATATCATTTGTTGGTTCGAATCCCCAAGACTCTCATCACGGACAATGGGGAAAATTTGAACAGTCACTTAATGAGAGAAGTATGTCAGCAGTTCAAGATCACCCATCGAATTTCTACCCTGTACCGCCCCAAGGCAAACAGAGCAGTTGAGGCGGCCAATAAGAACATACAGAAGACTTAGAAAAATGGTGGAAGGGTCCAGGTAGTGGCATGAGAAGCTACCCTTTGCATTATTAGGCTATCATACCACCATCCGCACTTCAGTAGGGGCAAATCCATACTTGTTGGTATATGGCACAGAGGCGGTAATCCCAACTAAAATAGAAATCCCCCCTTAGGATCGTGGCTAAAGCAGGAATCGATGATGAAGAA
This sequence comes from Nicotiana benthamiana, assembly GCA_034376525.1. NCBI lineage: Eukaryota > Viridiplantae > Streptophyta > Magnoliopsida > Solanales > Solanaceae > Nicotiana > Nicotiana benthamiana. The sequence goes on along the minus strand of CM067341.1, from coordinate 16,588,655 downwards.
AGGGTTAAGACTCGTTTGGAGCAATTGAGTCTGATTGACGAGAAAAGATTGGCGGTGGTGTGTCACAGCCAGTTGTATCAACAGAGGATGGCTAGAGCATATAATAAAAAGTGCATCCTAGAAAGTTTGAAGTAGGTCAATTGGTATTAAAGCGCATCCACCCTCACCAGACCGAGGCAAAGGGCAGGTTGGCTCCAAACTGGCAAGGACCGTTCGTCATATCAAGAGTGTTGGCAAATGGAGCACTGTATATGATAGATGTGGAAGGGAAATATGTGGAAATGGCTATCAATTCGGATGTTGACAAAAGATATTATGTATGATTTTCTTTCAGATCATTGTCTATGCTTGGCATTTGTTTGTATTTGGCATATTTTTAAAATTGGAATGACGAAGGCATTTTATTCTGCTATCTAAACAATTTATCCTTTGCTAACTCTTTTGAGCTTTAGTTATTTTTTTTATACCCCTCTTTCGGAATCGGTAACAATAGTCAAGAACGTAAGTGAGAGAAGACAGTGAAAGGAAAATAATGGAAAAAATGAAAAGAATGAAAACAAAATAAAATAAAAAGAAAAGAAAACAAGAAAAGAAAAGAGAAAAGAGAACAGAGGAAAGGAAAAATAAAAAGAAAAAGAAAGAAACAAAACAAAGAAAAGAAAACAGAAAAAAAGAAGAAGAAAAACGACAACAAAAACAAGGAATCGTTCTGAACTACATTTGACCTGATTCCTTTTATGGATACGTAGGCAACCTAACGGTTCGGTCTCATCAAAATAAAGATTTAAAAGTCCCCAAGCAAGAAACTGGGGCAGAAATGGTGGTTGTTGTGAGAATTTGATCCCGAAAGTTGTCTTTTAAACCCATTTGAATTGTTTTGAGCCTTTGATACCCTCTCTTCCTAACCCTATCCAAAAGCCCATGTACGGTCCAAAAAAAGACCTTCTCATCAGTCTTCAAGAGATGCCAAGTTGAGCAAGTAGAGGTAATCCATGTTAGGGGCATCACTCCGAGCCAAGCAGGAAAGATAAAATGAGAGAGTCTTATTAGTGAAAACCCTCACGGGCATCCTAAGGCGACGAGAGTTTAGAGAAATAAAAATCAGAGAGCCTCATTGGTGAAAATCCTCACGGGCACCGTGAGGCGAAGGTAAGGCAAGAAGCAACACTCAGAAAGGGGTTGTTGGTGGAAATCTGATCAAGAACACTGAACAACAAGCAAATATTGGATTTGGTTGAAGTAATAGGGTTAGAAATGGTCACAACAGCAAAAGCATGGCAACACAAGGTCGGTCATCGGGACATACTAGGTTGACTAGGCTGAGGTGCATGTCGTGATCATGAAAATCAGCTGTTCTTCCTCACATACGTTTTCTTTCTCTTCTTTTCAACAGTCAGTGAATTTAGAATTCTTTACCCTAAATACCGTTTGGAGTCATTGCATTTCATTTTTCTTTCGAGTCTCTAAAGTTCATTGTTTAAGCAAACGAGAGGAATTTCAAAGCCTATTATCAGCTCCCAAAGGGACAAAGCACATGATACCCAAAAGCGTAACAATGATAACGAATGCGAAACAGCAAGGGGAAGGATTCATAATAACTGCAATTGATGGAAGAGATAAGAGTCGGCAAAGTGAAGGAGTACCACACAGAAATGGGCATGCAAAGTTAAACCACAAAGATTCTGGGGGTCAGCCGAGCATCATACACTGATCGGGAAATCTCACAAGGGACGCAAGGTTGGCACAACACAAATATGGGAAAGGTCGCAAGGTCGCAAGGTTTGACCAAGCATAATACATTAGTCGTCGGGGAAAGACATAAAGAATTCCGGCAAAGGATCAAGAGTGCAACATAAGGTGGGGAGCGAAGTAAGGGCACAAAGATCAAGAGTCAGTTAAGCATCATAAATGGAATCTCAGGGAAGGGTGTAGGGATTTTAGAAAAGGCTCGGAAATGTAACACCAAGATGAGGAACAAAACAAAGCCACAAGGGTCAGCCAAGCATAACACCCTAACTTAGTAGTTGTCAGAGAAGGATATAAGGCTTCTGGCAAAAGAGGAAAAAGTGTAACACAAAGATGGAAATGGTCATGAGGGTTGACCCAACATGATATATCAACTCATCAATCGTTCGAAAGGGGCATAAAGAATTCTGACAAAGGGTCGGAAGTGCAACACAAAGTAGGGAGCGAAGTAAATGCACAAAGGCCAAGGGCCAACCAAACATCATATACAGACCAGGTGATTTCAAGAAAGGGTGCAAGGTTTTGGCAAAAGAGCGGAAATGTAACACAAAGGTGAAGTACAAAGTGAATCCACGAGGTTCAGAGGGTTGGCCAAAGCATAGCACATTAATTCATCAATCATCAGGGAAGGACATAAAGAAATCTGGCAAAGGATTAGAAATGTAATACAATGGCAGGGAGTAAAGTAAAGCGTAAAGGTTTCGAGGGGTCAGTGGAGCAGTTCAAGCGCCTCATCATGAACATGGACAATGGAACACGACAATGGGGAGGCTGTTTCCAACAAGAATGCCGCAAGATGACACCACATTTCAAACTGACTAGTTTTTTTATTGACACATGGGCAGAAAATTTCCAGAAGAGTCTAAAGGAGGCCATCCACAGGGGAAAGCAGGCACATGGCAGGCATGATCAAAATCTCAGGGCCCATCTGAAAATGGGACCCAATTAAAACTCAAAAAAGGCATAGTCCGTCATAAATATCATCCCCAGCAAAGAGAACAATGTGACAAACTTTAACTAGCAAACCCCTAATAGAAACAACTGAGGGTTAAAAGAGGCATGGAAGTTGAGATGGAACGCGATTTAAAACTCAAACAGGTGCAGATAACATGGGCAAGCACCAACACCTTCCCCAGTAAGAGTCGCAGAAACCCTCATGGACAATAATCACTAGCAGAAACAACCAAAATTTAGAATTTCATTTAAGTTGGAACCTTCAGGACCTTCCTGGAAAATGGGACTTACTTAAAGGTTAGAGGTAGTCATGGATAACAAAGGGCATAAAATTACTTACATGTAGAAGTAGGATTCAGTTAAGAGGTGTCCGGACCCTCCTGAAAAATGGGACTTAGCCTAGAATACAAACAGTCAGGGGGCATGGTCAAACCCAAATACTACCCCAGCAAGAGTCAACAAGAGTCGTCAGAACCCGCATGGATAATGGGATCTAATTGTAGGATTTGTCAGGGCCCCCCGGATAATGGGACGTAGCTCTAAATAGTAACCCCCATCAGTCACATTTTGTCATCTAATTAAGAGTTGTCAGGACCTGCCTAGATAATGGGAGGTAGTTTTAATCATTAGTCACCAGTAGATCTCCAACAAATATAACTCATAACAAGACAGTTGAAAATAATACCTTTTGAGAAACATAACATAATCTTAAAGTTGCCATCAGTTAAGAATTGTCAGGACCCTCCTGGATAATTGGACTTAGCTCAGATTTAGAGATATTTGGTAAGGGGATTTGATTAACACTCACAGATCCACCCAACACCAAACTGGGGAAAAAAGAATTTCTCATGTTTATTTTGTTTTGTTGTGATAAGGTACACATGCAACAGTCTTAGGGAATACTTCTCAAAGATGCAAGTTTCAAAAATGCAAGTCTCAGTAATTAGGCGTCCACCTGTAGAACAAGGGAATATTTTTTCAAAATTGTAAGTTTTATAATCAGGTGCACACCTGTAGAACAAGGGAATATTTTTTTCAAAATTCAAGTCTCGATAATCAGGCGCCCACCTGGAGAACAAAGGGAATATTTTTAAAAATTTCAAGTTTTGGCAATCAGGCGCCCACCTGGAGAAAAAGGGAATATTTTTCAGAATTTCAAGTTTAGGCAGTCAGGCGCCCACCTAAAGAACAAGGGAATATGTTTCAAAATTTCAAGTTTTGGTAATCTGGCGCCCACCTGGAAAACAAGGGAATATTTTTCAAGTTTTGGCAATCAGGCGCCCACTTGGAGAACAAGGAAATATTTTTCAAAATGTCAAGTTTTGATAATCAGGCTCCCACTTGTAGAACAAGGGAATATTTTTTAAAAATTTAAAGTTTTTGATAATCAGGCGCCCACCTGTAGAACAAGGGAATATTGTTCAAATTTCAAGTTTTGGTAATCAGCCGCCCACATGTAGAACAAGGGAATATTTTTCAAATTTGAAGTTTCGATAACCAAGCGCCCACCTGTAGGACAAGGGAATATGTTTCAAAATTTCAAGTTTTGGTAATCTGGCGCCCACCTGGACGACAAGGGAATATTTTTTAAGTTTTGGCAATCAGGCGCCCACCTGGAGAACAAGGGAATATTTTTCAAAATTTCATGTTTTTGATAATCAAGCGCCCACCTGTAGAACAAGGGAATATTTTTTAAAAATTTGAAGTTTTTGATAATCAGGCGCCCACCTGTAGAACAAGGGAATATTGTTCAAATTTCAAGTTTTGGTAATCAGGCGCCCACCTGTAGAACAAGGGAATTATTTTTCAAAATTTCATGTTTTGATAATCAGGCACCCATATGTAGAACAAGGGAATATTTTTGCAAAATTTCAAGTTTTGATAATCAGGCGCCCACCTGTAGACATAGATTGGTTATTTTGTAATCCGTAGTTCATAGCTTTGTTTAGCTCCTTTGTTTTTCAAGAGGTGTAATAAGAAGGTCAGCAAGAAGTAACAACAATATCAGCAGTGAAATCACGGCTCATGGTAGTCCCAGCTACCAAACACTCCAGAACTACACTGACCTGATTCCTTTATAACCAATGATATGTATGTAACCTTTGAAGCAATGTTCGGTCAGACAGTTTTCAAGATGCTTCTTATGGAATGCAAAGCAGGCAAAAATCTTTCAGTTGCTCATTTATCTTTGCCCGGAAACCCTTCGTGTCTCCGAACAAAGAGGAGCTGATGTGAGCACGTGATTTTTACCTAGCTTGACATGTTCCTATAAAATTCATTAAATTAGGAATTTTCTTTTATTATTTGAATTTTTAGGAATTAATTGCATAATTTTTTGTTTATTTGCATGTTGCACGTTTTAATTTGCATAATTCATAAAAATATAAAAATGACATGTTTGCATCTATGATTTAAATTTTACATCTTTTTAGGTTATTAATAAGTTAATATTGAAAATGAGGTAAAAATAAAAAAATTAGTTAATTTTCTTAGAAATTTAGAATTCAGGAGTTTATTTAGTTTATTTCTTATTAAATATGTTCTTGGCTATTATTATTTTTATTTTATTTTTGTTAGTAAAAATCTGAAAATGTAACCAAAAAAATATATATAAGAGAGAATAATTAATTGTATATAAATGTTGGACTTTAATTTGGGCCAATTTCTTGCATCAAATTTTGTCCCAAACCCACTAAAATAAACCATACCCAACACCTTACCTGGTCCAGATGCCCCAGAAAGGAAATGCCGTTGTTTTACATCAAAGCATCTGAGCCGTTGATCAATCCTGATCTAACGGTCAAGATGCAAGGGTTTTTACCCTATATAATTGTTGGACCACACCCCTACCATTACAAATCTCGTACCATGTCCAAACCATACCCTAATTACGCCGGTGTAACATCGCCCACCCTCCGCCATATCACCACCTCCTGTCGCTGGCTAGAAATCACTGGCGGTGGCTACGACGTAACCCCAAATCCACGCCGGCGATGGCGTAACCCCAAATCCACCCAAATTTACACCCTAGGTTCCCCGTATCCCCCTCTTTCCAACCCCCCTAATATCACCCCTCAAAACCCACCCAAACTCGTCGAATATCCCTTCGAAGGAGCGGCTGCTCCGCCGTCCACGACGGCGCCGACTCCAATGGCCTCCAAATTAACACCCCACACTTCCCTTGGCCTCCCCTACTCAAAAATGAAACTAGATTCATTTGAATAACCCCCAAGATTGTCAAGTTTTAAATCTGAATCCTGACCTAATTTTGAGAAGGAATTTTTTAAAAGACGTTTGAGTTTCAAAACGGATTTGCATGTTTGTTTTGGCCAAAAACAAACCTGTAACTCTTCTTGGAGGCTCAAAATTGAATCCAGTCAAGTATCTTTACAAGAACAACCAGTATGTTTTGTCTTTTTCTTCTGTTTACTTTTGTTGTTTTTGCTGCTCTGTTAATAATTTTATCTTATTTTAAGTTTTGACTATTAGTTTTAATTAGAAACACTGATTAGTTTTGCTCAGAACTGAGTTTGGATTTTGGTGACCATTTGATTCTGTGTGCATTTTTGTTGTTCTTCTGGTGATCCCATAGGTTTAGCTTCTGACCATGTTACCGATTTGTTTAGCTTAATATCCATGTTTGATTTAGTCCTAATTTTTTGACCTTTACATGTTTATTGTTCAGCTCAATTTAATGTTCAACAAATAATTAGTAGTAGTTTGAATAGGGACCAATTTTTTAATTTTGGTTGTTCCAAATGGTATAATGACATGATAGTCACAGCTTTGCATGTTTTTTCTTTCAATTTCAGCATTTAGTTTGAATTTTTGGTTCACTAGTGTTTGAATTCTAAGTTGGATTTTTGTTTATTTTTCTGATTAATGGTTCAAATTTGATTAAGGTATTGGTTATAGCTGTTAGCTAGAAAATAGTTAGCTTAGTAAACCAGTAATCTAGCATACTAAAAGGGTAATATAGGATTTTAATTTGGTTATAGTAATATTAGGATTAAAATGAGGGTAGTATAGGTATCCTATAAATAAGAAACAATGCTAGAATCTTTTAGACCCTTCTAAAAGGGTATTTTAGTTTAAAAATCAGTAGTTTAGTGCAGTAACTTGGGAAACAAGTCAAAAAAATGAAGGGCCAAGTAGGTAAAGTCTGAAAATCAAAAGAGAGACTAGTAGTTAAAATGAAACAAAAGGGTTGCGCTAGCCATTAGCTATAAAAAGGGACCCCAATTCATTCAAAAAAGGGGGTTATACAGTCTGAAAATCCATAAGAAAATTTCAGATATTTTAAAATCCTAAAAATCTCCAAAAATTCTTGAAAGTGTCCAGAAATCCCAGGCTTATAAGAGTTGTCAAATTTTCTGAGGTTCAGGAGCCTTTCACTGTTCTATTAGGTTGCTTTTCCTGAAAATAACTTTAATTCCAGCTGTGCAGTAGAAGTTTAGCTATATAAAGATGAAAAACAGCCTGAAAAATATACATATAATGAGTTGAGTTTCCAGCACTGTCTTGGGGTTAAATTGGAGTTGATTAGGTCATTGTTCCAGCTATTTTGAGTCAAATTTCTGATTTTGTTTGGTGTCAAAACCTTCCTGGGTTCCTGTTTGATTGTTTGAATTTCATTTGAGCCATCTGGTTGGTTTTTACTGGTCTGAGCTTGGGTTTATGCTTTCTCGGGGATATTTGGTAGCATTATTGGGTGTATTAACTACTCATGAGCTTTGGATTTTGTGAATATATTGCTGTTTGATCATTGCTGAAGTTCATGAAGTCATTAATTCCTATTTTAAGTTCTATTTCAAAATTGTGTTAAAAAATGTTTTATCCTGGTTCATCTGATGCTGTTGAGTTAGAATTTTACTGGAACATGTTAATTAGGAAAATGAACCTTGATTGGGGGGGGGGGGGTCAAATCGTATGTCCATTTAGAGATGTGCTAGGCAAATCAAGAGGCATTTTACTTGTTCTACTTTAAAGTCATCAAAGGTTCAGGATTTGAATATTGGTTCAATCAAGTAGCTAATTAATTTAGTTGAGTAGCATCAAAGCTGCTGCATCATATCATATGCATAGAATCCATTTGTTTACCCTGGATCGTTTCACTCCATCACGGATTGGGCCCATCGTTTCCCCAAGTCCGAAGGAGTTTTGTTGTTTAGTGACTTAAAGAAAATCCTAATTTCCCTTTAGGCTATTGATTAAACTTGTTTCATATCTGAGGCATGTCTAATAGAAAATAATAGTCGACTCTAGGATTGGCCTTTTAAAATAAAAAACAAGATGTGTCGCGCCAAACGGAATCTAATATTGCATGGCTCTCGAGAAATGTTTATACTAAAATACTTAGGGATTCAGGATGCGTTGTTTAGAAAATTTCACAGCTTCCCGCGAAGATAATAACACGATAGTCGCTTTTTAGGCACGTTCTTAATAGTTTTATCTTCTTAAGTACGGGTGCACATTTATGTGACCCAAATCAAAATCTCCGCGAAGTTGAAATGTGTCAAAATCCACGAGTGCATTTATGTGACGTGGTTCGAGGCATGTTTTAACGACGTTGCAATTTGTTTAAAAAATAATAATAAAAGTGGTTAAAAGATTCAAAATGCACATAGGTTTATAATTGTATAAAATTAGATAGTTTAAGCCAAATATAATAATTGAGCGACCGTGCTAGAACCATGGAACTCGGAAGTGCCTAACACCTTCCCGGGTTAACATAATTCCTTACCCGAATTTGTGGTTCGCGGACCGTTAACTGAGTCATTCTTTCCTCGATTCGAGATTCTAAATGGTGACTTGGAACACCATAAATCTCCCAAGTGGCGACTCTAAAATTCTCTTAAATAATGGAATCCCATTTCGATTGTCCTTTAATTGGAAAAACTCCCTTATCTACGCCCTTCGCCGGGTTGTGGGTAGCCAAAAGGAGGTGTAACAACGGTCATGGCAAGGCGATAACTATTATTCCTTAGTTTGTTTTCGATGGGCCCGAAAATTTTTAGGCATTCCGAGATCGGCTGCCTAGGCCCGTATAGGACGCGTTTTATGACCCTAGAACACGACAAAATAGGTAACTGTAATTGTGAGGCGGTGACTATTGTTCCTTACGTTATTTTTTGCTGGCCGGCAAAATTTTAGGCGATCCGGATCTGGACACCCATGCCCATGAATGAGGCGTGGGTTATAGGCCAAAAAGGCCAAACAATAAGTAACAATCATGGCGAGGTAGTGACTACTGTTCCTTAGGTCATTATTGATAGGTCGAAAAATTTGTGGATGTTTCGGATCTAGGCTCCCAGGCCCATACAAGAGGGATGGTAATACGACACGAAAATTTTGAAATCGGACGGAATTCTAGTTTTATAGCTTTAAAACGCGAAAAAATGATTAACGGTCATGGCAATGCGGTGACTATTATTCCTTAAATAATTTTTTATGGGCCGATAAATTTTTAGACAATTCAAGTCCGTACCCATGCAAGAGGCGTGGGCTATAGCACATGACAATCAAAGAATCGAGAGGTGTGGGCAATAGCATACGACAATCTAATAATCGAAAATAATTCCTATTTTATGGCCCTAAAACGCCAAAAAATAATTAACGGTCATGGCGAGTTTTTTACTATTGTTCCTTATGTCGTTTTTGAAGGTCCGAAATATTTTTAGGCAGACCGGGTCTGGGTGCCAGGGCCCTTACATGAGGCTTGGGCTATATGACACGAAAATCTAAGAATCGCATATAATTCCTATTTTATGGTCCTAAAACACTAAAAAATAATTAACTGTCATGCTGAGATAGTGACTATTGTTCCTTATGTCGTTTTTAAAGGGCCAAAAGTTTTTTGGGCAGACCGGGTCTAGGCGTCGCGCCCCATATAGGAGGCCTGGGCTATAAAAAATCGAGTTGAATTCAAATTTTATGGCTCTAAAACACCACTAAATGAGTAACGGTCATGGCAATGTGGTGATTATTGTTCCTTAGGTCATATTGTGGGTGATAAGTGTGATTTTGACTACTTATTAGCGCCTTTTATCTTTCATTTTAGTCCGAAATCTTTTAATTGTGTTCCCTCAACTAATGAAATTTGCTTAATTGCAGGAGTATTGGAAAATGAGCCTCCTAGATGAAATCAAACTCAAAAAGGAGCGATCTGAACTCAATGACAAAAACAGACATAGAAGCTTAAAGTGCGGACCGCAAAATATCATATGCAGCCGCAGATTGTGCAAAATAACTTATCAGAGACCTATTAGAAGTGCGGTCTGCATATGAAATATGCGGTCGCAGAAGCTAGTCAAGAGCTAAAGTTCAGAGAACATGCATATCAAGTTCAACGAAAGTCTGGACTGCACAATTATTGTGCGGCCTCAAAAGATGAGCTACGCGACCACTGTTATATTTATGCGATCCACAAACGATCCATATGTGGCCGCACTAAAATATGTGTGGACCGCAGAAAGAGAGAGATACGGCCGTGGTTCAGAATGTGCGGCCAAAAGTTTCCAATCCTGTCTGGCTAAAGCAAAGTGCAAACTGCAAATGGAATTGTGCAGCCGCAGAACCTCTAAAAGGGCATTTTGTCCAAAAATTTTAGCCATGTATAAATAGAAGAGTCTCACTTTTTTAGGTCAATTGTGATATCAGCAACCAGAGTAAACGGTTTTCTTTACCCTCTTTAGTCGTTTTTGCCATTTTGAGATTTATGAACATAGATTTCATTATTTGAAGTATCAAAATGGGTTTAATTATAATTTCTTCTTCTATTTAATCTGTTTTAAGCATTAGTAGGTAGATTCTCACTAGGGTTGTGATCCAACCCTAGAGTGTAAACCTAATAGGTGTTTGATTTATTGCTTGTTTATGGTTGGGTATTTAGTATTCAACTTTGTTCTTACTTTTAACTGTAGAATTAATGGTTGAAAAGGTTAGTTCATGCCTATTTGACTTGGTAACTACTTGAGAAAGAGAGACTTAGTGTAGAAAAACTTGGCAAACAAAAAATTGGGTAATTCAAGAGATTAATGGTCCCAATTATAGGGTTGAACCTAGAGATGGTAAAATCCGACTTGAGTTTTGTATCAACCATTTCTTTCAATACCCATTTGTACTTTTGAAAGTCAAGTTGGGCAAAACCACTCTCTTATCAAGGGGTATTGAGCAGGTACTCGAGTGTAGATAGCTATGGTATACCCCGACTATTAAAACAAGCTTTAAATTTACAACCCATTAGGCAAACACCTAGGTGAAGGTCATAGCCATAGGGCTTTTATATCATTTGAAAACAATAAAAACAATTTCCTAATTTCAATGCTTAGTTGGTAATCTTAGTTTAATTTAGAATTAGTGTTGGCCCAAGTAAAGGTTAGTTTTGAAGACTGACAAAGGAACTCATGATGTACAAGGTCCATCACTCGGGTGCACAAAAATAGGCAGATTCGAGCATGTGGGTTGCACGTGAATGAGATAAGCTTAACTTGGTGTATTTAATATCTCCTGATAAAAAAGGTTGCATAATTGATAATGATAAGGAGACCTTAATCAAAGAGAATACAATTCAAGAAATGGAAGGAGTTAGAAATTGAAATCAACTAGTAATCTTCCACCAAGGAAGAGTTGCATCAGAATTCTAGTTATTTCTTCATACATTAACTCTATAAATTGCAGGATGTTCTCACATTACAAGTGTTGCACAAAAAAAAAGAAGTTAAACGTGAATTGAGAGCAAAATAGCAAGGCTTTCTGCAAGCAATTTGTGTGAGATTCATGTGTGCAAACCTGAAGCTAAAGAGTTAATGTGTCTTTCTTTATTTCTAGTTCAATTGTAGTACGTATTTTCATACTGTACCTTTCAGCTTTCATAGAAGAATTTGCATTAGGTACCTAGAGTGTTCAAGTTGGAGTTAACTTGAAGTTGTCGTAACAGTTAGAGACTGGTTGCTATAACGGGATTAGAGGTAATCCTTAGGTATACAAAGAGTTTTTTTGTAAATACATTTTTGGCTTAGTGATTTTAGTGGAAATTTGGGGAAATCATACTGAGTAGTAGGTCGTGGTTTTTTCACCTTTTAAGCCAAGTATGTTATACGTAAAAATCTATGTGTTCGTTATTCTTAGTATCTATTATTCCATAAACATTAGTAGTTAGAACAGTTAGAAGAACCGGGTTCTTCTATAGTTTAGTTAAGCGAAAATTAGGTACCACACAAATCACCCCCTCTCTTGTGTGGTATTGACGCTTAAAACACCAACTGATATCAGAGCGGGTTATCTTTGAAGAGGTTAACACCTTAGGAAAAGATTAAGATGAGTGCACCACCTGGAAACTAGGAAGGGCAATCCACTGATAGGCCTCCACTCATTAGTGGCCACTACTACTCTTGGTGGAAAAACAGGATGAGAGATCACATCATCGGAGATGACTATCAGTTATGGGACATTGTAATTGATGGTCCCCTGGCTACCATGAAGAAGAACACTGAAGGAGTATATGTGTCAAAAACAAGAGGTTACTGCAATTCTGAGGCCTTGGGGAAATAGGAAAAGAATGCTAAGGCCAAGAAATGGCTCGTGTGTGGACTTGGTCCAGAAGAGTACAGTAGAATTCAAAGTTGTACCACTGCTAAGGAAATCTGTAACACTTTGCAAGTGGCTCATGAAGGAACAACTCAAGTGAAGAGATCCAGAGGAACACTGTTGTATTCTCAATATGAGTATTTCATCATAAAGGAAGGGGAAACCATCCAGGAGATGTATACAAGGTTCACCATACTGACAAATGAACTTAAGTATCTTGGAAGGGTTATTCTTGAAGAAGACAAGGTTGAGAAAATTTTGACAAGGGTTATGCCTGTTACTTGGGAAAACAAAATCACTGTTATGCAAGAATAAAAGAATATTGCGACTCTTAAGTTGGATGAGCTAATTGGAAATCTCACTGCCTATGAACTTAGAAGGCAAACCATGAATATGGATGCACCTAAGAAGGGAATGAGCCTGGCATTCAAAATTACTAAAGGTGCTGATCTAGAGGAGGATGAAATAACCATGATCACAAAGGACTTCAAGAAGTACCTAATGAGAGAAAAGGGTCCTCCAAGAAGTGGAAGCTACATCAAACTAAGGGTTCCTAAAAGCAAACCAATGAGGGGTGTTACAAGTGTGGGAAGACTGATCACAACATCAAAAACTTCCCTCAATGGAAAATTGAATGGAAAAGGAAATGGCTGAACGAAGGAACATGAAGAATGAACAGGTTCATCCCAAGAAGAATAGAGGATCAATAAAGGCTATGGTTGTTACTTGGGGTGAAAGCTCAGATGATGACTCAGAAGACGAAGATGGAGATGAACAAGCACTTATGGTAATTGGATAATCTGATGAGGTATATGAGGTAAGTATAATTCATCTCAAAGACAAGATTAAGTTTTTGTCTAAAGAAAGTCTATCTAAATTACTTCTAGATTCATTCATGAATTATAGGTTAAAAATAAAAAGGAACAACTGTGGAAGGAATTTGTGATTCTGAAAGCTAAGTGCAAAAACCTAGAACTTAGGGCTAGTGAAAGTGATAGTAAAAATGCTGAGTTGAAGAACCAGGTTCTTGAACTTGACACCGCTGTCCTAGAGCTTAGATCTGAAAATCTAAAACTGAAATTAAGAGCTGGTAAGAAGAAAGTTGATCACACAACTCTCGTTAGAAGAAAATCTAAAAAAATAAAAGATGAGTTGTACAAAAGAGATGAGCAAGTAAGAGTCCTAAAAGAAGATCTAGGCAAGGTAAATGATTAACTAGATATAACTTGAAAATGGAATAAGTACTATGATATACTATCGTGGCGATAAGAGCACCATAGTAGTAACAAGAGATGACTTGGTTATGGGACCCCAACACCTAAGCGGGATCCCAAAATCAAGTACCTCACACTTCCTAAGAACATCATTTATACACACTGTGGTAAAACTGGTCACTATAAAAGTGAATGTATTGCAAAAGAAAGGGCTAGTCAAAAGAATAAAGAATTTGTTCAAGGGAAAAATAGGCTGTCGGGTTGGGCTAAAAAATCTGATTCACCCTTTTGCCTACAGAAAGGGACCCAAACTAGTTTGGGTTCCTAAGAACAATTCATGATTTCCTTTTGCGGGTCCAAGTGAAGGGGAGCAGCCAAATATGGCACATGAATAATGGCTGCTCAAAGCATATGACAGGAAGCAAGAACCAGTTCCTTCCACTTGAGGACCTCAAAGGAGGTTGGAAATGAGAAGAAAGGTGAGATTGTTGGGGTTGGAAAGGCAGGTAAGGCTGATTCTCACTCTATTGAGAATGTCTACTTGATAGATGGCCTAAAATACATCCTAATAATACAATCACAATTGTGTAATAGAGGTAGCTTGGTAGCATTCACCTCTACCAAATATTTCTGATTAATCTTACCACTGACAAGATCGTTTTGCAGGGAAAAAGAGTAAACAATACATACATTGTAGATTTGTCCACACTTTCAGAAAATGAACTCACTTGCTTAAGTGTCTTGATGATCCCCTCCTTTTGTACAAAGAGACTTGGACATGCAAGTCTGGGTCAACTCAACAAATTAGTCTCCAAGGACCTGGTGATAGGGCTTCCTAACATCAAGTTCAAGGAAGACAAATATTGTGAGACTTGGGCAAGGGGGAAGCAGGTAAGATCATCTTTTAAATGCAAGAAAGTGGTAAGCACCACCATAACGATGGAACTGGTCCATCTGGATCTCTATGGTCCAATGAGAACATTAAACAGAGGTGGTGAAAGATATGTGATGGTGCTTGTTGATGATTACTCTAGGTTTACTTGGATATTATTTTTAACATCTAAGATGAAACATTTGACATGTTTACTTCTTTTGTTAGAAATACTCAGAAATAACTAGTTAATCAACTTGCATCAATTAGGTCTGATCATGGAACTAACTTTGAAAATGTTACGTTTGCTGAATTTTTGCATGCGACATCATAAATAGTTACGTGACTAAACCTCTTGTTAAAAAGATTTCCTACGAGTCACTTAAAGGGAGAAAGATAAATATATCCCATATTAGGTTAATTAGATTCAAATACTTTGATCGTAATAATGAAAAAGATTCCCTAGATAAGTATGATCCCAGAAGTGATGAGGAAGTATTCATGGGATATTCTTTACATAGTAAAGCTTTTAAGTTCTATAACAAAAGAACTATGTATATAGAAGAAAGTATACAAGTGACTTTTGATGAAATTAATACTCTTTCTTAGAGGCAAGAAAAAGATAATGAAGACTTTGGGCTGATAAGAAACTCAAATGGTGAAACAATAGTCTAGCCTGAAGATGCATCATAGGAAGGAAAAAGTGACGGAACTAGTCCTTCCACCTAGGGCAACATGATAGAGGGAACCGACTAGGGAGGACCTGATCCTCAAACCTCGAGGAAACCTGTCCATGAAATTATTCCTCAGTAACAAAACCAGGAAGGGACATCCAAAGAAATTTCCACTCCTATTGTAACATCCACGAAATAGGATATAGATTAACGTGGTTTATCTGTTGATCAGAATTTGTATAGGGGAATGATTGGTTCTCTTTTATATCTCGCTACTAGCAGACCTGACATTGTGTGCAGTTTCTATTGTGTTCGATTTCAGGCAAATCCGAAGGATCCCCACTTGACTAATGTAAAGAGAATATTGTGATACGTGAAAGGCACCAGTGACCTTTGCCTTTGGTATCCAAAAGGTATTAATTTTAACCTAGTGGGATATGCTGACGCTGATTATGCAAGTTTCCTAGTGGATAAGAAGAGCACCTTAGGTATGACACACTTCCTTGGTTCATGTCTTGTGTCATGGGCTACTAAAAAGAAAAATTTAGTGGCCTTATCTACTGCTGAAGCTGAGTATGTTGCTACTGCTTCATGATTGTGCACAATTGTTATGGATCAAGCATCAGTGATGGATTTTGGTATTGAAGTTGGTTGCATCCCTATTTTCTGTGATAAAACTAGTGCTATTAGTATGAATAAGAATCCGATTCATCATAAGAAAACTAAGCACAAAGATGTTAGACACCATTTTTTGAGGGACAACTATGAGAAAGGCTTGATCACAGTGGAGTTTTGTACTACTGACAAGAAAATTGCTGACATCTTCATAAAAGTCTTAAGTAGAGATCACTTTGAGAGGAACATGGTTGAAGTAGGGATGATTAAGATCACCTAAATGGACCAGTTCAAGGTTAAACAATAAAAATGAAAAAATTGAAAATTTTGGTTAGAAAGTTTGTAAAATATGTATAATTTGATTAAATCTTGCTTTGTCTCATACTTTCCACAGTTTACTATTGTGCCATGTGCTTAAATGACTCATTAATCTCTAATGATAATTTCTCTATTTTTGAAACTTTAGACTTACACAAGAGAATTATCAGTGAAGAACCTGTTTCATCACTCTGCATAATTTGAAATAACTATATTTGGATCATGAGTAGAGAGTCCTACCAAATACCAAAGTTCTTGTGAACTCATTCGTTACAAGTGAACCAGTTACGTTCAAGACTCCTGACCGTATTTAAATACCTAGATTATTTTAAGTCTGCTACTCAAGGGGAAGAAAGTGGTTCTTCCGAAACTGAACAAGTATCTTATGATTCTAAAGTTTCTCCTAAGATAATTTTTAACGTTGCCGCAAATTTTGAAAATAGATTTGAAGGATCTATATCAGGTGTTGAGACTATGGAATCTGGAGAAGTTGGTGGTAAAAATGAAAAAAGTAGAGCAAGAATGCTAGGAGTACTGTGAGGGGAAAGAGGACAAGAGTGGCTGATTCTTCACCCACTCCTGTTAGTCTAACCAAAGACGCAAGTGCAATAGTTGTTTGGGGAGATGAACCCAGTTTATCTGTAGAGGAAACTCTCGTAGACTTGCAGAAGAAGGTGATTGAAAGCTATAATCTAGCTTCTTGATAGAATTATTAATGGCACTAAGACTCATACCAATCCCCATGGCTTCATTCTCACAACTGTGCTTGCACATTTCAATGTATCCATGAAAAAGTGGGAGGTTAGTACAAGCATGGATCATTTTTGGGTTAATACTCTGCTTGATTGCGATTATGAAGTAAATGTCACTCCTAAAGAACCTAGTTTATAAAAAAGGTACTAGTGAATAGCAAGGTCAGGGCCTTGGTGCAGGATAGTGGGGCTAAGGATGCTGAGATTGAAAGGCTAAAGAAGATGTTAGTTGAGATGGAGACTAAAGAGAGATGCTCTCAGAACTGAGCAAGCAAGACGAAAAGAGAAGAATGATGGCATTCTTCAAGGTGTGCTGAAACTCCTCCAACTCAAAAACCAAGCACCTAGTTCTTCCCAGCCTTAAGCCTCCTAGCCTAGTGTAGATCAACCAGTGACCTAGTTCGACGTTTTGTTTCTTTTGCTCATGTTTTCAGTATTTTTATTTCTTCTTATGCTTTATGGTAGAATCTTATCAATCATCAGTGAGATTCACTATTTTTTCTCTAACTGTTTGTTCATATTTCTTTGATAGTTAAAATTCTTAGCTTGATCTATGATGATTAATCCATGATTGCATTTAAAGTAGCCCCAATGGACATGAGTAATCTTTAAAATATGGTTATCTCACATTTTTATGCAACTTTTCGATGATGCCAAAAGGGGAAAAAAGGTTGTGCTTTAAAAATATGATGTTTATAACCTAATGTACCTGGTCCTTAATGATAAGTGACAAAAAGGAAAAATGTTTCTAACATTGTGCTGATGTTGAGCTCAGTTAAAACAGAGCCTAAGCATATGAAAAGCATAGAGTTTGTCATCATCGAAAATGGGGAATTTGTTTGCCAAAGTAATGGTTAGTTTTGAAGACTGTCAAAGGATCTCATGATGAACCACGTCCATCACTCAGGTGCACAAAAATAGGCAGATTCGAGCATGTGGGTTGCACGTGAAAGAGATAAGCTTAACTTGGTGTATTTAATATCTCCTGATTAAAAATGTTACATAATTGATAAGGAGACCTTAATGAAAGAGAACACAATTCAAGATAGGGAAGGAGTTAGAAGTTGAAATCAACTAGAACTCTTCCACCAAGGAAGAGTTGCATTAGAACTCTAGTTATTTCTTGATCTACTAGCTCTATAAATTGCAGGATGTTCTCATATTTCAAGTGTTGCACAAAAACGTAAAAGTTAAACGTGAATTGAGAGAAAAATAGCAAGGCTTTTTGCAAGCAGTTCGTGTGTGATTCAAGTGTGGAAACTTGAAGCTACATGAACCAGATTGAAGAACCAGGTCCATAAAGAGTTTTATGTGTCTTTCTTTATTTCTAGTTCAACTGCAGTATGTCTTTTCATATTGTATCTTTCAGCTTTCATAGAAGCAATTGTATTAGGAACCTAGAGTGTTCAAGTTAGAGTTATCTTGAAGTTGTCGTAACAGTTAGAGGCTGGTTATTATAACCATATTGTATCTTTCAGCTTTCATAGAAGCAATTGTATTAGGTAGCTAGAGTGTTCAAGTTAGAGGTAACTTGAAGTTTTCGTAACAGTTAGAGGTTGGTTGCTATAACCAGATTAGGGTAATCCTTAGGTTTACAAAGAGTTTTTGTACATGCTATATTGGATCAGTGATTTTAGTGGAAGTTTGGGAAAATCCTACTGAGTAGCAGGTCGTGGTTTTTCACCTTTTGAGCCAGGTGTTTTCCACGTAAAAATCTCTGTGTTCTTTATTTTCAGTAGCTATTATTCCGCGAACATTAGTAGTTAGAACACCTAGAAGAACAAGGTTCTTCTATAGTTCAGTTAAGCAAAAATTGGATACCATACAAATCACCCCCTAGCGTGGTATTGACGCTTAAAAAATCAGTTAGAAATAACCCAATTTGAGGAAGCACAATTTGAGATAATTCAAGCTCATTCACTATAATATATACTCCTAATTACCATTCATAACTCCCTGTGAAAAATCGACCCCGACTCCTTGCTGGGTATTACTATTGCATCGACCGTTTCATAACCTCAAATAGAGGTGTGACTTGGAAGAGATCAATGGGCCGACAAAATTTTAAGAAATCACGGTTCGGACGCCCGGGCCCATGTAGGAGACATGGGCTATATCAGACAAAAATCTTAGAATCGGGCAGAATTTCAGTTTTATGGCCCTAATACGTAAACAAATGAGTAACGGGCATGCCGAGCAACGACTATTGTTCCTTACGCTATTTTGTATAGGTCAAATTTTTTTAAGTTTCCCGGGCCCATGCAAGAGGCATGGGTTATTGTGCACGAAAATCTGGAAATCAAGCAAAATTCTTATTTTATGATCCTAAAATGCCAAAAAACGAGTAATAGTCAAGGCCACAAATTGAACATTTGTTTATTAGATCATTTTTGATATGCCGGCGAAATTTTAGGGGATCCTTGTGCCCAGTCCCATGAAATAGGCGTGGGCTATAGCATACAAAAATCTGAAAATAAGGCAGAATTCAAGTTTTATGGCCATAAAATGCAAAAAAACGAGTAACAGTCATGGAGAGGCGGTGGCTACTGTTCTTTAGGTCGTAATTGATGGGCCAAATTTTTTTAGGTGGTCCGTATTCGGGCGCCCGGGCCCATGCATAAGGTGTAGGCTATAGCACAAGAAAATCAAGGAATCGGGCGGAATTCCAGTTTCGCCATGGCTGTTACTCATTATTTGGCATCTTTGGGTCATAAAACTAGAATTTCGAAAGATTTTCATATTTTTGTGTGCTTGTAGCCCATCCCTACTGCATGGACCAGGACGCCTGACCTTGGATCGCCTAAAAATTTTTTAGCCTATTAAAAATGACCTAAGGAACAATATCAACGCCTCATCATAACCGTTGCTCATTGTTTGGCGTACTAGGGTAAAAAACCTGTAGTTCCACCTAATTTCTAGATTTTTGTATACTATAGGCTACACTTCCTATATGGGCCCGGGCGCCCGAACCACACTACTTATAATTTTTTCGTCCCTTAAAAACGACATAAGGAACAATTTTCACCGCCTTGCCATGAACATTACTCAGTTTTTACCATTATAGGGCCATAGAACTAGAATTTTGCCGATTCTTAGATTTTCGTGTGCTATAGCCCACGCCTCCTACATGGTTCGGGTGCCCGGTCCTATGCCGCTAAATTTTTTTCGGTCGATCAAAAATGACCTATGGAACAATAGTCACCACCTCGCAATGATCGTTACTCATTTTTTGTTTCTTATTGCTATAAAATAAGAATTCTGCTCGATTCCCTGATTTTCTGTGCTATAGCCTACACCCACTACATGTGCCCGATGCTCGGACCCGGATTGCCCTAAATTTTGGTGGTCCATCAAAAATAGCCTGTGGAATTAATCATTTTGTTGCGTTAATTGGAATGCAGGCCGATTTTAGATTTTTGGTGCTATAGCCCATGCATACTTCATGTGGTCGACACCCGGACATGGATTGCCCTAAAATTTTGACGGTCCATCCAAAATGACCTAAGGAAAAATATTCAGCAGGTCGCCATGACTGTAACTCATTTTTTGGCGTTTTAGGGGCATAAAATTTAAATTTTGGGGATTCCAAGATTTTTTGTGCTATAGCCTACCCCTCCTACAAAGGCCAGGCGCCAGACAAGGATTGACCTAAAATTTTTACAATCCATCATAAACAAACTAAGCAATGATATTCACCACCTTACCATGACTGTTACTCATTTTTCAATATTTTATGGTCATAAAACTCGAATTCCGTCCGACTCCCAGTTTTTTGGGTGATATAGCCCACACCTCCAGCATATGCCCGAACACCCAAAACCGGACAACCTATAATTTTTTCTGGCCCACCAAAAATGATCTAAGGAATACATTTCACCACCTCACCATGTCCAATACTGATATTTTTGGCGTTCTAGCGCCATAAAATTGGAATTTCGCCCGATTTCCAACTATTTGTGTGCTAAAGCCCTTATCTCCTGCATGGGCCCTGGCAGCCAGACCCGGATCGCCTAAATTTTTTCTAGGCCATAAAAAACTACCTCAGCATCATAGCCACGACCGTTACTCATTTGTTTTTGCATTTTAGGGCATTAAAATTAGAATTCTGCTGGATTCCAAGATTTTCGTGTACTATAGCCCACGCCTCTTGCACGGGCCTAGGCGCCTGGACCTGGCCCACTTAAATTTTTTTAGTTACGTAGAAACAACCTAAGTAACAATATTCACCATCTCGTCATGATTGTTACTGATTTTGTTTTGTGTTTAAGGGTCATAAAATTGGAATTCCATCTTATTCTCAAATTTTGTTGCTCTATAGCCCACACCGCATGCATGGGCATGAGTGTCTAGACCTGGATCGCCTCAATTTTATCGGCCTTAAAAAAATAGCCTAATGAATAATAATCACCTCCTCGCTATGACCGTTACTCGTATTTTGACATTTTAGTGCCAAAAAGCTGAAATTTCTCCCAATTCCCAGATTTTCATATGCCATAGCCCATGCCTCCTATATGGGCCCGGGCGACTGGACCCAAATCGCTAAATGATTTTCGTCCCACCAAAAATAATTCAAGGAACAATAGTTACCGCCTCACCATGATCGTTACTCATCTTTTATTATAATTAGGGCAATAAAAATGGAATTCCGCCTGATTCCCAAATTTTTGTGTTCTATCGCCCACGCCTCCTGCATGGGCTCGTGTGCCTGACTCGGATTACCTAAAAAATCTTCAACCCATCAAAATCAACCTAAGAAAATATATTGATCGCCTCTGCATGACCCTTATTTGTTTTTTGGCGTTTAGGGCCATAAAACTAAAATCTTGCCCAACTCGCACATATTTTTGTGCTATAGCCCACACCTTTTTTATGGGTCTGGACGTCCAGATCCGAATGCATAAATTTTTGTCGGCCATCAAAAACGTCCTAAGGAACAATTGTGAATGCTTCACCATGATCATTACTTGTTTAGTGCGCTTTAGGTCCATAAAACTGCAATTCCGTCAAATTTCTAAATTTTTGTATGCTATAATCCACGCTTCATGTGTGGGCCCGAGCATCCTAACTCTATTCGCCTAAAATTTTTCCTTCCCAACATAATTGACCTAAGGAATAATAGTCACTGCCTCGCGTGATCATTACTCATTTTTTGGCGTTTTAGGGCCATAAAACTATAATTTCACTCGTTACTCAGATTTTTGTGTGCTACCATGCCTCCTGCATAGGGCCGGTCGTCCGAACATGGAAAACCTAAAATTTTTCTGACCCATAAAAAATGATCAAAAGAACAATATTCACCGCCTCGCTTTAACTGTTACTCATATTTTGGCATTTTAAAGCCTTAAAGCGAATTTCACCCGATTACAAAATTTTTATGTGTTATAGCACGCCTCCTGCATGGTCCCAGATGACCGGATCCTAATTGTTACGAATTATTTTAACACATCAAAAACAACCTAAAGGAACAATGGTAACCGCCTCGCCATGATCATTATTCATTTTTAGCGATTTACGGCTATAAAACTGAAATTTTGTCCGATTCACAAATTTTTGTACGCTATCGCCCACTCATGAGCCCTCGCGCTCGTACCCCTACCAATTAAAATTTTTTTAGAAAATTAAAAATGACTACAGGAATAACAGTCACTTCCTCGACATGATTGTTACTCGTTTTTTGGCATTTAAAGGCCATAAAACTGGTTTTCTGCCTTGTTCCAAAATTTTATTATGCTATAACTCACGCTTCCTGCGAGGACCCTAGCCTCGAACTCAGATCACCTATAATTTTTTTGCCCTATCAAAAACAACCTAAGGAATAATAGCTATAGCCTCTCCATGACTGTTACTCTTTTTTTAGCGTTTTAGGATCGTAAAACTGGAATTTTGTTTGATTTCTAGATTTTATGTGCCATAGCCCACGCCTCCTGCATGGGCTCGTGTGATTGGACGTGGATTTCTAAATAATTGTCATCCCATATAAAATAACCTAAGGAACAATAGTCACCGCCTCCTACATGAACCCGAATGAATAGGTGAATATTATTCCTTAGGTCATTTTTGATGGGCTGAAATTTTTTTAGGCGATCCAGGGTCGGGCGTCCTGGTCCATGCAGGAGGCGTGAGCTATAGCACACAAAAATCTAAGAATCGTGCAGAATTATAGTTTATGGCCCTAAAACTCGAAATAAAGAGTAGGGGTCATGACGAGGCAGTGATTATTGTTCCTTAGGTTGTTTCTGATAAGCCGGTAAAATTTTAGGAGATTCATGTCCGGGCGCCCAGTCCCATGCAGGAGGCATGGGCTACAAGCATACAAAATCTAGGAATCATTCAAAATTCTAGTTTTATGGCTCTAAAGCGCCAAATAACGAGTAACGATCATGGAAAAACTATAATTCCGCCAGATTCCAAGATTTTTGTGTGCTATAGCCCATGCTTTCTTTCATGGGTCCGGATCGCCTAATTTTTACGGGCCATCAACAATGACCTAGAAACAATAGTCATTGCCTCACCATGACTGTTACTCATTTTTAGTATTTTATGGGCTATAAAACAAGAATTTCCCCTATTCCTTAATTTTCGTGTACAATGGACCATGCCTCCTGCATGTGCGGGTCCGACCGAACAGGAATCACCAAAAGATTTTACCGCACATAAAAATGACCTATGGAACATCATTCATTGTCTCGCCATGAATTTTTACTCGTTTTTGGCATTTTAGGGCCATAAAAATGGAATTCTGCCCGATTCATGCCTCATGTATGGACATAGACGCCCAAACCAAGATAACCTAAAATTTTTCCGACCATCCAAACATAACCTGAGGAACAATAGTCGTTGCCTCACCATGACAGTTACTCATTTTTGGAGTTTTAGGGCCATAAAATCGGAATTTCGCCCAATTCTCATATTTTCTTGTCCTATAGCCCGGGCCTCCTACATGGTCCTAGATGTCCGGACACGTCGTCTAAAATATTTTTGGCCCTTAAAAAATGATCTAAGGAACAATAATCATTGCCTCGTCATGACCATCACTCGTGTTTTGGCATTTTAGGGCTATAAAATTTGAATTCCACATAATTCCCTAATTATCTTGTGCTATTACCCATGCCCTTTCATGGGCCCGAGCAACTCGGACCGTCTAAAATTTATCTGGCTCATCAAAGATGATCTAGGAAATAATAGTCACCACCTCTCTATGACAATTACTCTTTTTGGCATTTTAAGGCCATAAAACTGGAATTCCGCCCGATTCTCATATTTTCGTGTGCTATAACCCATACCTTCTACACGGGTTCGAACATCCGCACCTGGATCACTTAATATTTTCCAGCCCATAAAAAATGAATTAAGGAATAATATTCACCTTCTCATCATGATCGTTAATCATTTATTTTGGTGTTTTAGGGACATAAAACTAGAATTTCGCCCGATTATCAGATGTTTATGTGCTATAGCCCACGCCTCTTGCATGGGCTCGGGTGATCGAACCTGGGTCACGTATTATTTTTCCGGACCATCACATATGATGAAAGGAACAATATTCACCGTCTCTCTATGAATATTAATCATATTTTGGCATTTTAGGGCTATAAATCTGGAATTCCATCCGATTCCTAGATTTTTGTATACTATAGCCCACAAATCCTGCACGGGCATGGGCGCTCGGACTCGAACAACCTAAAGATTTTTAGGCCCATCAAAAATGACATAAGGATCAATAGTTACTGACTCGCCATGACCAATGCTCGTTTTTTGGCGTATTAGGGCAATAAAACTGGAATTTCACCCGATTCCCAAATTCTTATGAGCAGTAGCAGACGCCTCCTCCATCGGACCAGATGCGCAGATGCGACTGCCTAAAATTTTTCAATCCTTATAAAATGACCTAAGGAACAATAGTCATCACCTCGTCATGATTGTTACTCATTTTTTCAGCATTTTAGGGCCATAAAACTTGAATTTCGCCTTATTCCAAGACTTTTGTATGCTATGGCCCATGCCTCCTGAATAGGCCCGGGCGCATGGACCCGTAAATCCTAATATTTTTTTGGCCCATAAAAAATGAAGTAAGAATTAACAGTCACCTCCTAGCCTTGACCATTACTCGTTTATTGGCATTTAGTGCAACAAAACTAAAATTCCCACCGATTCCTAGATTTTCTTGTGTTTATAGCCTACGCCTCCTTCATGGGCTCAGACGCCCGGACTCGGACCATCTAAAATTTTTCAACCCATAAAAAATGACATATGGAACAATAGTCACTGCCTCCCTATGTCTAATACTTATTTTTGGGCATTTTAATGCTATTAAACAAGAATTCCACCTGATTCCCATATTTCCATGCGTTATAGCCCACATTTCCTGCTTGGGCCCAGAACCCCAGACCCGAATTGGATAATATTTTGCCAGCCCATCAAAAATAGCCTTCGGAACAATAGTTATAGCCTGTCCATGATCGTTACTCATTTTTCTGTATTTTAGGGCCATAAAGATATAATCCACCCGATTCCTAGATTTTCGTACCTATAGCCCACATCTCCTGCATGGGCCTCGGCGCCTTGACCCGGACCACCGAAATTTTTTTGGCCCATCAAAAACGACCTAAGGAATAATAGTTACCACCTCTCCATGACCAATGCTCATTTTTTTTTTTGCTTTTTAGGGCCATAGAACTGAAATTCCGCCCGCTTCCTAGACTCTTGTTTGCCATTGCCCATTCCTCCTACATGTCCCCAGGCGCCCAGTCCCAATTCGCCTAAAATTGGGCCGCCTAGCCAAGACAGTTTCTCATTTTTGGCTTTTTAGGGGTATAAATCTGGAATTCTTTTCGATTCCAAGAAATTCGTGTGTTATAGCCTATGCCTCCTACATGGGCCCGGGAACCCAGACCCGTACAACCTAAAAATAATTCGGACTATCAAAAAGGACCTAAGGAATAATAGTTGCCACATTGCCATGAACGTTACTCATTTTTAGCGTCTTAGGGCCATAAATTTTGAATTCCGTTCGATTCCTAGATTTTTGTGTGCTATACCCCGCATTTCTTGCATGGGCCTGGGCGCTCAGATCCGGACGACCTAAAAGATTTCATGCCCGCAACAATGACATAGGGATCAATAGTTACCGCCTAACCATGATCAATGCTTGTTTTTTAGCATTTTAGGGCAATAAAACTGGAATTTTGCCTAATTACCAAATTCGCGCGTGCTTGCACACACCTATTGCATAGGACAAGGCATGACCTAAGGAACAAGTCATTGCCTCGTCATAACCGTTACTCATTTTTGGCACTTTAGGATTATAAAATTAGAATTTCGCCCGATTCCAAAACTTTCGTGTTCTATAGCCCACACATCCTGCAAGGGCCCGGGCGCCTGGACCCATAAAGTCTAATATTCTTTGTTCCATAAAAAACAAACTAAGGAATAAAAATCACCTCCTAGCCTTGACTGTTACTCATTTTGTGGCATTTTAGCACAATAAAACTTAAACTCCAGTCGATCCCGAGATTTTGTTGGGCTATAGCCCGCACCTCCTTCATGGGCTCAGATGTCCAGATTCAGACCATCTAAAATTTTTTGACCCATAAAAAGTGACCTAAGGAACAATAGTTATTTTTGATTTTTAGCGCCATAAAACTTGGATTTCGCCTGGTTCTTAGATTTTTATGTGTTATACCCCATGCCTCCCGCTTGGGCCCAGGCACACAGACCTGAATCAGATAATATTTTGCCGACCTATCAAAAACAACCTTAGGAACAATATTCACATACCTTCCATGATTGTTACTCGTTTTTTTTGTTAGTTTAGGGAAATGAAGCTGGAATTCCCGATTCCCTAATTTTCATGTGTTATAGCCCACATCTTCTACATGGACCTGGATGCCCCGACCTGGACTGCCTAAAAATTTTTAGGCCATAAAAATGACCTAAGGAATAGTATTTACTACCTCTTCATTACCAATGCTCGTTCCTTTTCCATTTTAGGACCATAGAACTAAAATTACGCCTGATTTCTAAATTCTTGTGTGCCATTGCCCGTGTCTCCTACATCTGGGCACCAGGACACAGATCACATAAAAAATTTTCGGCCCATAAAAATTACTTAAGAAATAATTTCCACCCCCTTTCCATGATTGTTACTCATTATTTGGAATTTTAGGGATATAAATCTGGAATTCGGCCTAATTCTAAGAAATTCGTGTGCTATAGCCCTTGCTTCCTTCATGGACCCAGGCACCCGAACCCGTACAACCTAGATTAGCCCATCAAAAACGACCTAGGGAAAGTTGCCAGTTTTCCATGACCGTTTCTATATTTTTTATGTTTCAGGGCGATAAAACTTGAATTCTTACCGATTCCTAGATTTTCATGTGTTATAGCCCACACCTCCTGCATAGGCCTAGGCGATCCGTCCTGGACCGCCTAAAAAATATTAGGCTATAAAAACGACCTAAGGAATAATAGTTACTACCTTTCCATGACCAATGCTCGTTCGTTTTGCATTTTAAGGCCGTAGAATGGAAATTCCGCCCAATTTACAGATTCTCGTGTGCCATACCCATGCCTCCTACATGGGCCCGGACGCCAGGACACAGATCGCCTAAAATTTTTCCATACCATAAAAAATGATCTAAGAAATAATAGTCACTGCCTCACCATGATTGTTACTCATGTTTTGGCGTTTTAGGGCTATAAATCTTGAATTTCGCCCGATTCTCAATTTTTAGTGTGCTATACCTATGCCTCCTACATGGGCCCGAGCACCCGGACCCGTACAAACTAAAAATATTTCGGCCTATAAAAATGACATAAAGAATAATAGTTGCCACTTTTTCATGACCGTTACTCATTTGTTTTGCATTTTAAGGCCTTAAAACATGAATTCTTACTGATTCCCAAAGTTTTGTTTGCTATAGCCTACGCTTCCTGTATTGGCCTGGGTGCCGGGACCCGAACCGTCAAATTTTTTTTGCCCATAAAAAATGATCTAAAAAACAGTAATCACTGCCTCGCCATAATCATCACTCATTTTTGGCATTTTACAGCCATCAAACTAAAATTTCGCTCGGTTTTCAGATTTTTGTGTGCTATAGCCCCCGCCCTCTACATGGGACCGGACATCCGAACCTAGACTATCTAAATTTTTTTGGCCTAACAAAAATGAACCAACGAATAATAGTCACCGTCTCGCCATGATCGTTACTCGTATTTGGTATTTAGGGCCATACAATTGGAATTTCGCCCGATTCTCGGATTGTTTTGTGTTATAGCCCATGGCTCCTACATATGATTGGATGTATAAAACATTGGAAGCCCATAAAAAATTACCTAAGGAGAAGTAGCGCCCGGCCATGACCGCTACTCATTTTTTGGCATTTTAGGGCCATAAATTAAAACTTTTCCCCATTCTTTAATTTTCGTGTGCTATAGCCCACACCTTCTACATGGGCACGGGCGCCAGACATGGATCGCCTAAAAATTTTGGCATGCCATCGAATAACTCCTAAGGAACAATACTCATAGCCTCGCCATGAACGATACTCATGTTTAGCATTTTAGGGCCATAAAACTAGAATTTTGCGTGACTCCTAGATTTTCGTGTGCTATAGCCCACGACTCTTGCATGAGCCCGGGGGCCCAAACTTGGACCTTCTAATTTCTGACACATAAAAAATAACTTATGGAATAATAGTCACCACCTAGCCATGACTGTTACTCGTTTTTAGCATTTTAGGGACATAAAATTGAAATTCCGTTGATTCTCAAATTTTTGTGTGCTATAGACTACATCTTCTGCATGGGCCCGGGTGCTCGGCCCAGACCGTCTTAATTTCTACCTAACGAAAATGACCTAACTAATAATAGTCACCACATCTCCATGATCGTTACTCATTTTTGACGTTTTAGTGCCATAAAACTAGAATTATTCCCGATTCTTAGATTTTCTTGTGATATAGCCCAATCCTGCTGCATGAGACATGACGCCTAAAATTTTAGCGGACGATGCAAAATGACTTATGGAATAATAGTCAGCACTTCTCCATGACCGTTACTCGTTTATTGGTATTTTAGGGCCATAAAATTAAAATTTCGCCAGATTCTCTGATATTTGTATGCTATAGCCCACACCTCCTACATAGGCATGGGCGTCCAGATCTGTATCGCCTAAAATTTTAGCAAATCATTGAAAATGACCTAAGGAATAATAGTCACATCCTTGCCATGTCCATTATTTATTTCTTTTAGCATTTTAGGGCCATAAAACTAGAATTTCTCTCGACTCCAACATTTTCATGTGTTATAGCACACGATTGTTGCATGGGCCCCAAGGCCTAAACCTGGACTGTCTATAAATTTTCAGCACATTTAAAATAGCCTAAAGAATAATGGTCACCGCCTATCCATGACCATTACTCATATTTTGGCATTTAGGGACATAATATTGAAATTTTGCCCGATTTTCAATTTTTTTTGTGCTATAGCGCACACCTCCTTCATGGGCCCCAGTTCGCAGACTCGCACCGCCTAAAATTTTGCGGAGCCATCATAAATTACCTAAGGAATAATAGTCACCGCCTCTCCATGACCGTTGCTAGTTTTTTTGGGGTTTTTGGGGCATAAAACAAGAATTTCGCTCGATTCCCAAATTTTATGTGCTATAACCCACGCTTCCCACTTGGGTCCGGGCAACCGAATCCGGATAGGCTAAAATTTTTCCCGTCCATCAAAAATGATCTAAGAGACAATAGTTACAGCCTCTCTATGACCGTTGCTCGTTCTTTAGCGTCAGGACCATAAAACTTGAATTTAGCCCACGCCTCCTGCCTGGGCTCTAATGCCCGGACCCAGACTGATAAATTTTATCGGCCCATCAAAAACGACTTATGGAACAATAGTAACCATCTAGCCATAACCGTTACTCGGTTTTTCGCATTGTAGGACCATAAAATTGGAATTTTGCCCGAGTCTTAGATGTTTATGTGCTATAGCCCATGCCTCCTGCATGGACCCACGAGCCCGGACCTGAATCGCCTAAAATTTTATTGTCCCCTTAAAATGACCTAAGGAACAATAGTCATAGCCTCGCCATGACCATTACTCATTTTTTTGGCATTTTAGGGATATAAAACTGTAATTACGCTCGATTCCCAAATTTTCGTGAGCATGGACCCAAGTGCCAGGTCCCAAACCGTGTAAAATTTTGTTGGCCATAATCAACGACCTAGGAACAATATTCATTTCCTCTCCATGAATGTTAATCATTTTGGCGTTTTAGGGTCAGAAAACTGGAATTCTACCAAATTCTCAGATTTTCATGCGCCTAAGCTCACACCTCTTGCATGCGCTCGGATGCCCAGACCTAGATCGCCTAAAATATTCTGGCCCATAAAAAATCACTTATGGTAAAATAATCATCGGCTTTCCCCGACCGTTACTCATTTTTTGGAGTTTTAGGGCTATAAAAACTGGAATTCTGCTCGATTCCAATATTTTTGTGTGTTATAAACCAAACCTTATGCATGGACCCGGGTGAGCGGACTCAGATAGTTTAAAATATTTTCGGCCCATAAAAAATGACCTAAAGAACAACCGTCATTGCCTCGCCATGCCCGTTACTCATTTTTTGGCATTTCATGGTCATAAAATTTGAATTCCTCCCAATTCTCATTTTACGTGTGCTATAGCTCACGCCTCTTGCATGGGTCCAAACGCCCAAATCCTGGTCGCTCAAAATTTTTCAAGCCCATAAAAAATGACCTAAGGAACAATAGTCATTGCCTTACCATGGCCATTTCTCTTTTTTGGAGTTTTAGGGTCATAGAACTTGACTTTCGCTTGATTCCTAGATTTTCATAAGCTATTGCCTATACCTGATGTATGGGCCCGGGCACCCATACCTGGGACCACTTAAATTTTGTCGGCCCATAAAAAATGACCTAAAGAACGATTGGCACCGCCTCACCACAACTATTACTAGTTTTTTTAGCATTTTAGGGTCATAAACTAGAATTCTGCCCAATTCCCAGATTTTCATGTGCTATAAGCCACGCCTCCAAGGGCTCGGAGGCCCGGACATGTATCGCCTAAAATTTTGCGAGCCTATCAAAAATGATCTAAAGAATAATAGTCACCATCTCTCCATGACCGTTGCTCTTTTTTCGAGTTTTAGGGCCGTAAAATGGGAATTTCACCTGATTTCCAGATTTTCATGTGCTATTGCCTGCATGGGCCCGTGCGCCCAGACCCGGACGACCTAAACTTTTTCTAGCCCATCAAAAGTTACCTAAAGAACAATAGATGTAGCCTCATCAACAGTCGTTTTTTCTGCATTTTAGGGCCCTAAAACCGAAATTATATACGATTCCCAGATTTTTGTATGGTATAGCCCAAGCCTCCAGCATGGGCTCAATCGCTCGGACTCAGACCGTCTAAAAATTTTCTGGGCACATATAAAATGAACTAAGGAACAATATTCACCGCATCGACATGGCCATTACTCATTGTGTGGCGTTTTAGGGCCATAAAATTGGAATTTCGCTCGATTCCCTGTTTTTCGTATTTTATAGACCACGAATCCTGCATGGGCCTTGGCGTTGGGACCAAGTGTTATAATATGCTCTTAACGCTAGAGGGGGGGGGGTGAATAGCGTTTAATAAAAATCGCAGGAATAAAAATCAAGATAAATGTGGAAATAAAATAGTAAGGAGAGAGCACACCAAATTTATACTGGTTCGCCATAAAGCGTGGTTACGTCCAGTCTCCCGAGAGACTCTCTCGAGTTTCAACTAATCTCTGTTAAGCTTCCGTGTGCTCAACAAACCGTTACAAAACTGAGAACTTGAATCACACAAGCCTCAACGACGCTTGCTCGAAGATACCGCACTTCAAGACTTCAAGTGAAGGAATTAATCTTTCCTTCTTACAACAACAAGGGATTAGAACTTCCCTTCAAGTGTATGCAAACACTTAGCACTCAAAAACAAGACTCTCTTACAGAGTGGATATGAGTAAACTTAATACGCTCAAGAACACAACAACTTCTTCAAGAGTTTGGCTCTCAAAAACTATGAAATATATATGAAATGATTGTAATGAAAGTATACAAGCTTATAGCAGATTTGTATTCAGTTTTTGTGTTTAAATGAGAGGTTTTGAGGTGTATTTATATCCCTCAAAGACTTAGTGACCGTTGCTTAATTGTTAATCACTGATTTGCTGATTTTACGCCAGCATAATCGATTATTGTATGTCCAAAATCGATTATCTTTTCAACGTTCAAAAAACTAGACGTTGGATGGCAACGGTAACTAGAATAATCGATTATTCTCCATTTGATAATCGATTATTTGACCTCTCTGGAATTCCAGATCTAGCTGGAAAATGAGGATATCGATTATCATATTATTTTGCTGTTCTGTGATTTCCAGTTTTAGCTGGAAATACAGGATAATCGATTACTGAAAATGACAATCGATTATCTGCAGCAAAATCAATTATAAAAACGTTTTCCAAGTGTTTAGTTGATGACCATAAATCAAGTGTGATTTTAATGAAGATAATGATTGTGGAAAATGCTTAAGTTATGTCCAGAAGTGAAAACCGATGTCAAAAACCATTTTGGCTAAAATGAAAACGTTAAAAATCATTTTGTTTGAAGTATATCAAAAATGTTTATGATATGCATGTTTTGGTAAAATGATTTTTAGAGAGAAGCCAAGACTTGAATCTATTGTCGGATCAAGATCACAATATAAAACGACTCATTTATATCTTCGTTGCTTTTCTTGATCTTGTTCTTGTTTCTTTTGTTTGGACTTCGACTTTGGTCCGCTAGTTAATCTTGCGTTGCTTGTTTAATGATATGACTTGATATTTGATAATCTTGCTCTTACGTCATTCATCAAACCTACAAGAGTGAACACAACTTAGTATAATGAAAATGAAAATGCGTTTCAATAATAACTCACGACGATATGGCATATGACAATTTTGCATCCACGTCGGTTTGTCATTTATCAAAACCTACAAAGATGAACACAACTTTTTGTTTTAACGACTTGAGAGTGTGTTCCAACAATTTCCCCCTTTTTGATAATGGCAAACCGATATGGGAATATGCATAGGTTACTTTAAATAATTGATAATGAGAAGCCAAGACAATTTTAACTCATGCCAAATATATATAAAGAGTTATCATGAGTTCCCCCTCAATTTATGCCATATATGTTAATGTGCATAGCCCCTTTTTTCTTCCCCCTTTTGACATTAGCAAAAAGAAGATCTTATTGATTAAGGAAAAGAAAACATTAAAATACATATTGGAAGAAAAAATATGGACTAAGAATTATTCAAAATGAGAAACTGTCGTCATCTTCGACATCATCATCCTTCTCGGTGTCCGGTACTTCACTTGACTCTCCCGGAAAGTCGACTTGGGCATAGGGGTAGTTGACGTAGTCAAAATACCCATGAAGCTCATGAGTCAATCTTTGCACGTTTCGTTCCGTGCGAGCGACGTTCCTATCAATGCGAGTCATGGAGGTAGATAAAGATGCAAGTTGCTCCGAAATTGTTTGGAGGGTAGCAACCGAAGGAGCACGAGGGCAACGTCTTTGAGGAGAAGTAGGAGCCGGTTGATCACCGCTACTATGAAAAGAAGTTTCTTGAATTTCCCAATGTTTTGTTCGGTTTTTCCTTGGACCGACTTTGATGTTAATTTCTAAGGTTTCAAAGAGAGCCATTATGGTAAGAGCATAGGGGAGTGGCTTATCATCCCCGATGGCATCATGCATGTGGGTCATTACAAGCTTGCACCAACTGATGCGAGCACCGTTGATTATTGCATGCATGAGTTTGGTATCCTCATGAGAAAGAGTGGTATGATTGAATTTTCTTGGTTTGAGAACGCGGGTTACAAAATAGAAGATTAGACGATATTCCGGGAGCATTCGAGTAATGATTGGGCGACGCTGCTCCAGAGTTGGAACAAATTCTCCAATTCCAATTTGGTGGAGGAGGATTTGCTCATCAAATAGGGCTCCTTCGTCCCCGGTGTAGAGTGCTATATCTTCGCCATTTCGTGGAAGTTTCGTGAGGATGTGCATGTTTTCCTCATTTAAGAGAATGGGAACTCCATTTAAATTTGAAACAAGTTCACCATCGGCATCCTTCCTTAAGTTTGAGTAGAAGGCGCAAATTAGATATGGGTGAATGTAAGAGAATTGAAGATAGAGGAATTCAATAAGTTGGCTTTGGATTAGTATGTTTCTCGTTGATGAAGGGATGGAATTGCCAAGATATCGAGCGGTTGAGAAACAAGGAGGAAGAATCTCTCGATTCTCGAATTTTTCCAAGTATCGAAAGAGTTCGGTTTCACTTTCGAACCACAAAAACGATCCGTCTTTGTAGCAATAAATGGATGGAGGAGTGACGGAAGAAGAGGCAATGTTTTTGCTGGAACGAGCTCTTTTAGAGTTTTTGCCAGCCATATTGATACCACAAGACAAGGACTTGCAAAGAATTATGATCTTTGGGAAGAAACTTTTGAGAGAAGATGTTTGGAATGTGAAAGTAATGAGGGGAGATCACTTATTTATAGGTGAGAATGGTTGAAGATCAGGTGGTGATTGAAAATCTTGAATTTAATGAGCTCAAACGGTCATAAAACGTTCAGAGAATTTGAAATTGAACCGTTGATAATCGATTATCAGATGCGGATAATCAATTATTTTATTTTGTGCATTAAATTTCGATAAACAGAAACGCTTGATAATCGATTATCAGATGCGGATAATCGATTATTTTATTTTGTGCATTAAATTTCGATAAACAGAAACGCTTGATAATCGATTATCAGTTGAGGATAATCGATTATGTTATTTGTGCACTAATTCCTGCAAAACAGAAACATATGATAATCGACTATGTTAGCGAGATAATCGATTATTTTCCACCAAAATTAAAAAGATGTACAGTGTGACTCAAAAGGGTTCGACTATGTTCCCCCTGACTTTGTGACTATACCTGCAAAAAAGAGTTAGGCGCCTCCGACGCTCAAGTCAGTAATCGTTCAAAGAAAATGCAATATTTTATAAGTGCATGTATTAAATCATCGTGGAGTCAAGTATTCCGAGTTCACTACGAATGCGGAAGAATGACTCTTTCTCTAAAGGTTTCGTGAAGATGTCGGCCAACTTTTATTTAGTTTCAACAAACTCAATTTTGACATCACCTTTGAGAACGTGATCTCTAATGAAATGATGCCTGATTTCAATGTGTTTCGTCCTTGAATGAAGAACAAGGTTCTTCGTCAAGCTTATGGCGCTAGTATTATCACATCGAATAGGGATATGATCAATACTAAGACCATAATCCGAGAGTTGCTGCTTCATCCAAAGGATTTGAGCACAACAACTCCCCGCGGCTATATACTCAGCCTCGGTTGTGGATAACGCAACACTTACTTGTTTCTTGCTAAACCATGAAACTATGGAACCACCGAGCAAGTGGCAAGTGCCACTCGTGCTTTTGCGGTCCAATTTGCAACCCGCAAAATCAGAGTCGGAATAACCAATAAGTTGGCATGAAGAACCTTTGGGATACCAAAGTCCTACATTCATAGTGCCAACAAGGTATTTCATTATCCGTTTTACCGCAGTTAGATGTGATTCCTTCGGACAGGATTGATATCGAGCGCATGAACAAGCGAGTGTCCGGCCTACTTGCAGTAAGATAGAGAAGGGATCCGATCATACCTCGATAATTCTTTACGTCTACTTCCTTACCCTTTTCGTCCTTGTCAAGATGATCTGATGTGCTCATGGGAGTAGCCATTGCTTTGGCGTTGTTCATTTCAAAACGTTTGAGCAATTTCTTGCAATACTTAGATTGACAAATGAACGTTCCTTCTTTCATTTGTTTCACTTGCAATCCCAAAAAGAAATTGAGCTCACCCATCATTGACATTTCGAACTCACTTGTCATTATTTTTGAAAATTCCTTGCATAAAAATTCGTTAGTAGCACCGAAAATAATGTCATCTACGTACACTTGAACTAAGAGGATGTCTTTGTTTTCACCCTTGATAAATAGTGTTGTATCAACTTTCCCCCTTTTGAACTCATTGTCCAAAA
The DNA here is from genome assembly GCA_034376525.1 of Nicotiana benthamiana. Taxonomy (NCBI): domain Eukaryota; kingdom Viridiplantae; phylum Streptophyta; class Magnoliopsida; order Solanales; family Solanaceae; genus Nicotiana; species Nicotiana benthamiana. Next base: position 16,552,783 of record CM067341.1, on the reverse strand, counting down.
GAAATTTACTCAAGCGTTCGTACCAAGCTCGAGGAGCTTGTTTAAGACCGTAGAGTGCCTTCTTGAGTTTGAAAACATGATTAGGGGACTCAAAGTTTTCGAAACCCGGGGGTTGTTCAACATACACTTCCTCTTTAATAAATCCATTGAGGAAGGCGCTCTTGACATCCATTTGGTATAATTGAAAATTCATAGATGAAGCAAAAGCTAGTAATAACCGAATAGCTTCTAAATGTGCTACCGGTGCATAAGTTTCTTCAAAATCAATACCTTCTTCTTGATTATACCCTTTAGCGACAAGCCTAGCTTTGTTTCTAGTTATTATTCCGTTTTCATCTAGTTTGTTACGGAACACCCATTTCGTACCAATTACGGTGTGATTATTGGGTCTTGGCACCAATTCCCAAATGTCATTTCGTTTGAATTGGTTAAGCTCCTCTTGCATTGCCAAGGTCCAATGCTCATCCCCAATTGCTTCGGAAATGGTTGAAGGTTCTATTTGAGAAACAAAGGCCATGTGTCCTACGGTGTCCTTAAGAGAGTTTCGAGTACTTACCCCTTGTTCGATGTTGCCAATTACCTTGTCGAGAGGATGGTTTTTAGATGTCCTCCAGGCATTAGGCATCATCGTTTCTTCCTCCTGTGGTTGTATCTCTTCCAAGGGTTGTTCCACGACTTCGTCTTCGACTTCCTTTGGGCTCTCCTTTTCCTCATTGTCTTGAAGATTAATCTTGTCCAATGAATCTGCAAAATCATCACAAAAATCCTTTCTCGCCAAGCGAGCATCATTTTCGGAAAACACAACGGGAGGAGACTCCTCGACTGTTAAAGTGCGTTTGTTGAAAACTCTATATGCCTTACTACGCAATGAGTATCCAAGAAATATGCCTTCATCAGATTTTGCGTCAAATTTTCCTAAGTTATCCTTTCCGTTATTATGAATAAAACACTTACAGCTGAATACTCGAAGATGGGAGAGGTTAGGTCTCCTTCCCTTGTAGAGTTCATAGGGTGTTTTCATGAGTATCGGTCTTATGATAGCTCTGTTCAACACATAGCTTGCGATACTCATGGCATACGCCCAAAAGTATTTGGGAATCTTTGCCTCATCGAGCATGGTTCTAGCCATCTCTTCGAGACATCGATTTTTCCGTTCCACCACTCCATTTTGTTGTGGTGTACGTGGAGCAGAGAAGGTATGCTCAATGCCTAGTTCGTCACAGAAATCCGTAAAGAGATTTTGATCAAACTCTCCCCCATGATCACTTCTTATGGAAGTGATTGTTGTGTTCTTTTCATTTTGAACGCGTTTAAGGAAACTTTTAAAAACTTGAAAAGCCTCATTTTTGTGAGTAAGAAATAATGTCCATGTAAATCTAGAGTAGTCATCAACAATAACAAATGCGTAGTAGTTTCCACCAAAGCTTTTAGTTCTTGATGGTCCAAAGAGGTCCATGTGTAAAAATTGTAAGGGTCTTGTAGTTGAAACCTCATTTTTTGATTTAAAAGAAGTTTCTACTTGTTTTCCTTGTTGACATGAATCACAAATAGAGTCCTTTTCAAATTTTAGATTTTGAAGACCAACTACAAGGTTTTGTGAAACTAATTTATTCAAAAGACTCATATTGACGTGAGCTACTCTACGATGCCATAACCACATATCGTCTTCTTTACTCATAAGACATTTCGCAAAATTTGATGAAGAACTTTCAAGGTTAACCATATAAATATTGTCAATTCTAATGCCATGTAGAATGACCTTATTATCAGTAAGGCGAATAACTGTGCATGATGTTGAATCGAACAATACACGATTTCCCTTGTCACATAATTGACTTATGCTCAAGAGATTGTGTTTATGACCCTTAACTAACAAGATTTTATCAATGGAGGAGGATTCGTCCTTACCAACCGAGCCAATGCCGATTATTTTTCCTTTGTTGTTATCTCATTTGGATGCATCTCCGGTCATGTGCTTGGAACATCCGCTATCAAGGTACCAAAGTGCACTTGATGCCCTAAAGCATACCTATAAGACAATTTAATGAGTTTTTGGTACCCAAGCTATTTTGGGTCCTTGTGTGTTAGGTGCAAAATGGTGGTGTGATTGACATGTTGTGAGATGCCTATGTCTAGTGAAACAGACAGGAGCTATATGTCCTATTCTATTGCAATAATGGCAAATAAAGTTGGGGTTATGCATTCTTCTAGGATGATAATAGTTAGAGGGTCTAAATTCATTTACCCTATTTTTAGACGTATAATTTTGATGCAATTTTTGAAAATCTTTTCTAGGTGTTCTAAATTGCCCAACATTTCTTCTAGTGCTTATTCTAGGATGTATAGTGACCCTAGGATTATTATTTCTAGGTTGAATATTAACATTGATTTTATTTTGCCTAAGTTGAGCCTTAGGTTGTTTAGGAATGGTCTCAACTTTTTCTTTAGACTCATTTTTGAAACCTATACCATGTTTAGTAGATTTCAAATTTACAAGAACATCATTTAGATTTTTGTGAGAGGAATTGAATTTATTCAAGATGCCTTTAAGTTTTTCTACTTCATCTTTTAGAGATTTGCAAGATGTACAAACCTTGTTTGAACTTTCGGGTTTATCGGCGCTTCTTTTGCCATAAAATTTATTTTCCTCTTTTAGCTTCTCATTATCAAGAGTCAGTTTCTCCAAATCCTTTTCTTTCAAGGAAAGTTGTTTCTTTAATTCTTTTATGGTTTTGGAAGCGCTAATAAATTCACCATATAATTCATCAAAGGCATCTTGCATATCTTCAAGAGAGAAAGAATTCTTAGAAGAAGTTTCACATACCTCTTTTTGAGTTTACTCATGTGCCATGAGACATAAGTTGGTAGTTTCATCTTTTTCTCCGTCAGTTGATTCATCCCCGGAGTCACCTCCCCAAGAGATGTAGGCTCTTTGTTTCTTGGTGAATTTCTTTTCTGTCTTGATATTTGGACAGTTGGATTTGATATGCCCAGCTTCTCCACATCCATAGCATTTGAGTTGTCCTCCTTGCCGCTTTCCTTTTCGTTCATACTCTTTCTGCATGAACTTTTGGAATTTCTTAATAACGAGTCCGAACTAGTTATCTTCATCACTTGATTCCTCATCGTTTTGAGGTTGAGTCGTGGATGCTTTGAGTGCAATCCTTCTTTTCCTTTGATCATCCAAAGGAGGGTTAAGAATAGTAGATTCATAAGTTTTGAGATTACCTCGAAGCCTGTCTATGGTGACATTTGTGATACCGATTGATTCTTGAATAGCGTCGGCTTTGGAACGCCATTCCGGAGTGAGGCTTTGTAGAATTTTCCGGACAAGCTCCTTATCCGTGAATGTCTTTTTGAGAGCATGAAGGTCATTTACGATTTTTGAAAATCGCTCAAACATATCATCTATTTTCTCATTCTCCTTCATATGAAACAACTCATATTCATGGTTAGGAAATCAATTTTAGCTTCTCGGACTTGGTCCGTACCTTCGTAAGTGATTTCTAGTTTGTCCCACATTTGTTTGGCCGAGGTGCAACATGAGATTTTTCGATTGTCATTGGGATTTACAGCACAATACATCATGTTGATGGCCTTTGCATTATTTTCCACCTTTTTTATGTCGTCCGCATCATATTCATCTTCCGATTTTGGGACGAGTTTATCTTCAACCCTATTGGTGGGTAGTTGTTCTCCATTCTTTATAATTTTCCACAATAGGAAATTGTTTGCTTGGATGAAAATTCTCATCCTCTCCTTCCAATAAGTATAATTAGTGCCATCAAAGAGTGGTGGCCTTGTGGAGCATTGTCCCTCACCTAATCCTGCATAAACGTTACGAGTAGAAGCCATGGATTGTTTCTCTCAAACTGTGAAGTCTTTTAGAGAGTTAGGCTCTGATACCAATTGTTAGAATATGCGCTTAACGCTAGAGGGGGGGGGGGTGAATAGCGTTTAATAAAAATCGCAGGAATAAAAATCAAGATAAATACGGAAATAAAATAGTAAGGAGAGAGCACACCAAATTTATACTGGTTCGCCACAAAGCGTGGTTACGTCCAGTCTCCTGAGAGACTCTCTCGAGTTTCAACTAATCTCTGTTAAGATTCCGGGTGCTCAACAAACCGTTACAAACTGAGAACTTGAATCACACAAGCCTCAACGATGCTTGCTCGAAGATACCGCACTTCAAGACTTCAAGTGAAGGAATTAATCTTTCCTTCTTACAACAACAAGGGATTAGAACTTCCCTTCAAGTGTATGCAAACACTTAGCACTCAAAAACAAGACTCTCTTACAGAGTGGATATGAGTAAACTTAATACGCTCAAGAACACAACAACTTCTTCAAGAGTTTGGCTCTCAAAAACAATGAAATATATATGAAATGATTGTAATGAAAGTATACAAGCTTATAGCAGATTTGTATTCAGTTGTTGTGTTTAAATGAGAGGTTTTGAGGTGTATTTATAGCCCTTAAAGACTTAGTGACCGTTGCTTAATTGTAAATCACTGATTGCTGATTTTACGCCAGCATAATCGATTATTGTATGTCCATAATCGATTATCTTTTCAACGTTCAAAAAACTAGACGTTGGATGGCAACGGTAACTAGAATAATCGATTATTTTCCATTTGATAATCGATTATTTGACCTCTCTGGAATTCCAGATCTAGCTGGAAAATGAGGATAATCGATTATCATATAGTGATAATCGATTATTTTGTTGTTCTGTGATTTCCAGTTTTAGCTGGAAACACTGGATAATCGATTACTGAAAATGATAATCGATTATCTGCAGCAAAATCAATTATAAAAATGTTTTCCAAGTGTTTAGTTGATGACCATAAATCAAATGTGATTTTAATGAAGATAATGATTGTGGAAAATGCTTAAGTTATGTCCAGAAGCGAAAACCGATGTCAAAAACCATTTTGGCTAAAATGAAAACGTTAAAAATCATTTTGTTTGAAGTATATCAAAAATGTTTATGATATGCATGTTTTGGTAAAATGATTTTTAGAGAGAAGCCAAGACTTGAATCTATTGTCGGATCAAGATCACAATATAAAACGACTCATTTATATCTTCGTTGCTTTTCTTGATCTTGTTCTTGTTTCTTTTGTGCTTGGACTTCGACTTTGGTCCGCTAGTTAATCTTGCGTTGCTTGTTTAATGATATGACTTGATATTTGATAATCTTGCTCTTACGTCATTCATCAAACCTACAAGAGTGAACACAACTTAGTTTAATGAAAATGAAAGTGCGTTTCAATAATAACTCACGACGATTTGGCATATGTCAATTTTGCATCCACGTCGGTTTGTCATTTATCAAAACCTACAAAGATGAACACAGCTTTTTGTTTTAACGACTTGAGAGTGTGTTCCAACACCAGGAATGTCCATAAAATTTTCGGCCCGTCAAAAATAGCCTAATGAATAGTTACTGCCTCGCCAATATTCGTTTTTAGGTGTTTTAGGGTCAAAAAATTGGAATTTCGCCCAATTTCCTGTTTTTGTGTGGCATAGCCCAAGCCTTCTACATGGGTCTGGGCGCTTGGACCCAGAGCATCTAATATTTTTTTAACTCATAAAAAATGAACTAAGAAGAAATATTTATCGCCTTGACATGGCCTTTATTCGTTTTGTGGCGTTTTAGGAACATAAAATTTAAATTTCGCCCAATTTTTAAATTTTCGTATGCTATAGCATATTACTCCTATATAGGCCCGGGAGCCCGGAACCGTAACGCCTAAAGTTTTTCTGGCCTATCAAAAAAGACTTAAGGAAATTATAGTTACCACCTCGCCATGAACGTTACTCGTTTTTTGGTATTTTAGGTCCATAAAATTTAAATCTCGCTCGATTCCTAGATTTTGTATGTTATAGCTCACGCCTCCTACATCGGCCCGGGCGCCTCCCCGAACCGCCTAATATATATTTGGACCACTAGAAAAGACAAAGAAATGATAGTCATCGCCTCGGTAGACCGTTACTCTGTTTTTGCCATTTTAGGTCCATAAACCAAAAATTCCGTATGATTCCCAAATTTTCGATTGCTATAGCACACGTCTCCTTCATAGGCCCTAGTGCCATTGTCGATGGCCTCTTTTTTCTCACGAAATCGGCTTTATAAAATTTGGGTGGACAACTCGTTCCCTTTAGGAAATTGGGTTTGAATTGAAGAGTCGCCATCTAATGATTAAGTGCATTGGAACACTAAGAAGAATTTTGATTTAGAAAACCAAAGATTTGATAAGGGCTTGAAATTATCCAAAGAGTAAGGTGTTAGGCACCCCTCGGGCCTTCCCCTCGGGATCCACTAGTGTGGTTCCCGGCCATACTATGAATGTGACTTTAAGGGAAAATAACAAGCGGATAAGTAAGAGTTACAAATATAGAGGGGGTTTTCACATAATTGTTGCAAGTAATTTAAAGTTAAAACGAAGTTAAAGAAGCTAGAATTTTGGATGAAAGACTTAAATAGTCCCTTAACTATATCTCGTCACAGAAGAATGGATGAGGGTTCTAAACCGATGTGAATATCAAAATGAGAAAGAAAAATGAGCAAAACTAACTGCTTCTCCGTTATTTATATTTCTTTTTTGAAAAGAAACAGTCTCTTTAAGTAGTATACATAAAGACAAGACATGTTGTCGACTACATATTTCACACAGAAATAAAATATGTAATGTTGTTGTCAGCTATCATCTAACCTATAAAGAAGCAACATTATTTACCACGAGTGAACTTGGAAAATTAAAAATTATTGATATATATTGTTCCAATATTGAGTAAAGGACGAGAGCACTAACTGACAACATATTGCGAGAACACATGCAGATTGTGGACAATTAGATGGATTGTACTGATTAGGGCTTGAATGTGTTCCTTCAGTTGAACTTTGATTATTGAATTATTCCACTATTCGCTGATTAGGGCTTGAATGAATTATTCCACTATTCACTGATTAGGGCTATGTTTCTAGGAATTTTGTTGGGAGTTTGATTTCTAGAATTTTAGGTGGAATGACAGAGTTTGGCAGAGAAGGGGTTGACAGATCTCTATGTTGAAGATGAGGCAGAGTCATGTATAAACAAAATTAATTTGGACAATGTTAGGTAAGAGTTGCCGTTATTTTTAACGCAAGTCAAGTATTTTTCTGTTAGTGTTATTAACCCTATAAACGGAAAGATCATAGTTGTTAACTTTTATAAAGATAAGGAATATTTTATATTCACCAGTATAAATAAGGGACAAAGCTACTCCTATACCCATAGTTGAAGGACTATTTAAGTTTATTTTTCCTGAAATTTGAGAAGAAGTAATTTTAAAGTTCTGCATAAACGAGTTAAAAAAGGGAAATTTTCACACAATTGCTGCAAATAATTGAAGTTAAAAGCAGCTGAAGAAGTTGAAATTTGAGAAAAGCAGTTTGAAATTCTAAACAATCAAGTAAAGAGGAGGGAGGTCCTAGGTTTGTAAATAATATGGATCATTCCATATTACACCAGGTAATCATTTATACACCTAGTGTTATCGCGTGATCATCATCCATATCTACCCTTTCCCACCACATTAAGGTATTAAACGCAGAATGGTTTCATTTTAATTATAGTTTCAAACGACAAAATTTTAAGGCGACAATCAAAACACATATGTAACAAATACGAGGGAGAAACACATAACAGATAGAATGGCTCAGACAAACCTCCTTAAAAAACAAAAGGGAGCATATAATTTAGCATGTCTTACACGTACTGATTAGGGTCTGATTAAACTTAAGAGTTGTGGCAGATTGATCTATTACATATTTCAGATGAGAAGCCCGAGTTAGGCTTGCCTGCTGGTTGAAATTGATAGAATCTGATTCAATTTACAAGTTACCTTATGGCTTGCCTAAGTGTCAAATAAAGGATGTCTATAAGTTTCAGAAAAGAAGTATACTGATTTTAAAGGAAAGTGTCACACCTCATTTTACACGGCTACCCCGAAGGATGACACGTATAATGGAGTTTTTCCAATTAAAGTGACATTATTCGAAATGAGTTTATTTATTCACTTAGAATCGCCACTTGGGATAGGTTTGGTTTTTGGTGTCCCAAGTCACTGATTTATTTAGAATCCCAAACCGAGGAAATTTTTTTTTCGACTTCCCAATTGGAGTCAGCGAACTAGAAATTCTTGAGTAAGGAATTCTGTTGACCCGAGGGAAGCGTTAGGCACCCTCGGATCCCTTCTTGCACGGTCTCTTAAACTATTATAAATGGCTAATTTCCTGATTTTTATACATGTTTATCCTATAGTACAATTTTAGGATTATTAACCGCTTAATTCATTTTTTAGAAATATTTTCAATACTATTAAAATATGTCTCGAACCACGTCACATAAATGCACCCGGGTTCTTAACACATGTTAACGTTATTGAGATTTGGATTTGGATCACATAAACGCACCCAAATTTATGAAGATACATTATTAAAACAACGCGCCTAAAGCAATTACGTGTTTAACTTCGTGGAAGAACCGTAAAATTCACTAAGCGGTATCTCCCAAAACTTCTAAGCATTTTATTTCAATTAGAGGGCCAACGTAGTGTATGATTTTGTTAGTGTGGCTCACTCAATTTCTTTTTAGAAGGGCAACCTAAAGAGACTATAATTTTCTATTATATGCGTCTCTAAAATAAAAGAGAAATCCTACTATTTCGTATATTAATGGCTTATTAAAATGAAACAATGAATATGCACATTTTCAGTGCTTGTACAACACATTTATGCAATTTGGGCTTTATCAACGAAAACAGACCAGAAGTATATTTTATACTTCATAATAGCAACGACCTGGGCCTTCAATTGAGTCCAAAAATATGTACTATAAATCAATCACAAAGATAAGGATAGCATTTTCAAATCGTTACACTACAACTGTTAATATTAGTCATAATTAATCATTTTAACACATTAAAAACATTTGACAAAGGAAATCCTGGTAATGATTTTTTTACTGAATCAATATGCTAAATTCAGGCTTAAGATCGACACATAGAAACTGATAGACTCAGTAACTAGAATACGAATACACATGGTGACTTTATATTACTGATCAGAACACAAAATATAGGCAGGTTGTTGATTATCTTATTTTAGTTTACTGAAATTTAAATAAATTAAGATCGACAGTCTAAATACAGTTTACCATAGTTTACATGTTTATTACAACACCAAAGATAAAATGAATATCCTAAATACTACTAAATTGATAGCATTTGTACTATGAATTAACATAAAATCTTAAATGTCTTCATAATCACGCATATACACAGTTGTTGCCTTTCAATTTTTCTGAGTGAGAATAGTACCTGAAATTACAACAAAGAGGAATCCTATGAGTAAGGTAAACGAGAAGTAAGCAACAAACAACAGTCAAATCAACCAGTCAAGCCCAGGAATGGTAATAGGAATGCAGGAAGTTTTAAAAAAGCAAATAACAACACAGGCTTCGATCCCAAACTCAAACAAAGTAGACCAGCCTAAGGGCAATGCCTAAAATTGCTTCTGGAAATTCTAACACCTCAAAATGCATATGCCTCAATCCATCTTCAACTTATAATAAACAGAATTTTGAATATTATAGAAGAATTTGCCAAGAAAACTTAAGATTTTGAGGGAATTGGTTTTCAGGTGGATGTTCTCGACCTTTTCCCTAAAATGTGTATCTCTCCCAATGTATATATTTTCTTCTTAGATGTATATATCCCTTTTTAAACATCAAATGCCTCATTTATAGCAAAAGCCTTAGAGAAACAAAATATTTCTTGTTTTCTTTTTAGTCCCTTACCCATTATTCAGATTTGCTTAATTGCTCCCTCCTTTCTTAACATGTGCCTCAAGTTTGAGAGAGAATTAGCAGAAATTTTATTTTCGAACCTTTACTAGAATGTTTCAGGAGTTTGTTACATGATTCTTATGCTGAAATACCTCCAATACCCCTATCTTCTTTTCTGATTTACTAGCCTAGATTTTTTATACCCTGTGCCTATCCATCTAGTCAGGAATTGACCCTAGTTAACTACTCAAGGTCATAAACCAAGGTTATATTATCAGCTGGGATCAAATTTTGAGAAAAATGGCCATGGCCAACTACTTAATTGGAGATTATACTATACTACGCAAAAGCAAACACATAAGGGTCAAAACTGTTAAGTAACAAATCAATGCAACACATATATATAGGCGGATTTAGACAAATATCAAAATGTGAAACTAAATTACCTAGAAGCAAAGATGAAATTAAACAGCACAATCTTCTGAAACAAGACTTATCACACATGGACATTAATCAATTTTGAAACAAAAGAAATGGTAGACCAGATATGAATAATTCCGAGCTTAGCATGATCATTCAAATGATTCGAAAGAAAGAACTATGAATTTAAATGAAAAGAAGATCATTCAGAAGTATATTATCAAGACTTAAAACAAAAAGCATGTGGTGGAAATAAAGTCACTGATCAGAAAAGTTTAATAGGTGAGAAAATGGACATTCATGCATTTACACAAACGAAAACAAAGAAACTTAAAAGCAACCGGAAGAAAGAACCAAGGGAATTAAAAGAAATCAGAAGAGAACTTAAAAGAAATTATAAGGAAGAACGAAGTATATTAAAACAATTATAAGGAAGAACAGAGGGAATTAGAACAATTATAAGGAAGAACAAAGGAAATTAAAAATGGTCAGAAGAGTCTTAAAAGCAATTATAAAGAAGAACAAAGGAAATTGAAACAATTATAAAGACGAACAAAGGGAACTAAAAACACTTAGAAGAGACTTAAAAGCAATTATAAGGAAGAACAAAGGAAATTAAAACAATTATAAAGACGAACAAAGGAAATTAAAAACACTCAGAAGGTAGAGAATTAATTGCAATCAGAAAGACGAACAAAGAAACCTAACATCAAATTAGAAAGAAGAACAAAGGAAACCTAGCTTTCTTAAAACAACAACCCTAAAAATTTGGGGCTCTTCAAGTCTCAAAGTTTTTCGACCCTTTCTGAGAGAGTCTGTTAGCCTTCTGAGACCCTTGTATCATCATTGGAGAGGGGGGGAGGGTATCAGGTTAGGGTTAGTTGGCCTGGGATGGGGTCTGGGTTTCAGGCTATTTTTTATTCAATTTTTGGCCAAGTCTGGTTGTATTCAAAGGTCATTGGTCATGGATTTGTGGAGGGGACGGTGAGAAAGGTCACCTAGTACTATTTTTGAAGGTTCCGGGGAGGTTAGGTTTTTGGTTAGAGCTTCGATCTAATTTTCGATGTGATGGGTAGGGGTTTGGATGAATACAACCATGGATGGTGTTACTTTGGGAGGTTTCCGGCGACGGCTTCGCCGTGGACGGCGCAGGCGGTGCCCAAAGATTTGAATATTCGAAGCGACTGGCTTTTATTTGAGGTTTTGATTTTTAGGGCATCGGAAAGAGGGGGGAACGGGGAATCAGGGGTGTATTTTTGGTCGGGATGTAAGCTTTATCGTCGGCGGAGACGATTTATGGCCGGCGATGGATGGTAGGTCTATGTTGGATCCTGGACGATGTTACACCGGTGAATGTTTGTACGAGGAGGAAAGCTTTTGTCTTCTGAACGTATTACACATGTTTGGACATATATATTTGTTTTGGGAGGAGGTTTTAGGGTCGTTGGATCATCGTTGATGGATGGCTGAGATTGATTGCCCCAAAACGTTGTTGTTTTGTGGCGTATCTCATATCATCTTGGGCCAGAGACGGGTTGTGGGATGGATTCGGGTATTTTGGATGGGAAAAGGGATTTTAGGCCACTCATACTTGGCCCAATTGTGTCCAACCTTGTTAAACCTCTTTATTTCCTACTATTTATTTTTTCATTTTCATTTTTTAGAACTTCCTAATTTTATTTTTAAAATTCTAAGTTCAGCTAAATTAAACTAATAACCACCTAATCATGAAAAAATATGAAAATTAACAATAAAATGCCAAAAAAAAGAAAATTAACAATAAAATACCAAAATAAACTACTTATTTTTGTGATTTTTATATTTCGTAAAACAAAACCTTAACTACCAATTAATTTTACAAAATATATGAGATTAAATCCTAAATATGTAAATTTTTTGTGTTTTTATGACTTGTCATGCGTGCACAAATAAAAACACACACTAATATGCGCAACTAAATTCTAAAAATAAATTATAAAAGGAGAAATCATAAGTCTGAGAATTCTGTAGGAGTAATTTTAACGAGGCAAAAATCACGTGCTCACAGCTGCCCCTCTTTGCCCGGAAACACGAAGGGTTTTCGGTCAAATATAAATGAGCGCTATGCGGGATTTTTGCCTGCTCAAAAGCTCCAAGAGAAGCATTTTAAAAAGATGTCTGACCGAACCTTGCTTCAATGGTTGCCTACTTATCCTTGGCGATAAAGGAATGAGGTTAGTATAGTTCTGGAGTGTTTGGTAGCTGGGACGACTACCATGGGATGTAATTTCACTTCTATTGCTGCTGCTACTGCTTACCGACTTTTTATTACACAAAAGAAAATAAACAGCTAAGCTTGCTAAGCCTATCAATTATGAGTTGCAAGATTCCTATCCATGAGTCTCTTGAAACTTGATCTTGAGTCTTGACTAACTCTTGTAGCAGACTTCGATCTAAATCTTAGTTCTCGTTAGCTGCAGCCGCTGGTTTATTCTTCAATTTTGAAACAAAGCAGGACAGGCGGGTCTTGTGATTTCAATCAGATTTTGAGCAGTCTGTATCTCTATCCGCTTCATCATTCTGAATTCACTTCTTTTCTGTTCTTTTTCTTTTTTTTCCTTATTCTGGATATAGACTCCCACTTCCAGTCATCTCAAATTCTGTGCCTTAATGTACAACCTGCTCGGACACCATAACAAACAAACAAACAAAATTTTCTTCCCCAATTTTCACCGAGAAAATTTTGTGAGTTATCTGCAACACAAACCAAAGATATTTCTTTATTGAAAATAATAAAAATCAGGATTGCGTATCCTTTGAAATGACTGCCAGGTTATGCTGGGAAGGAAAAAGAGTCCCTGCTGGGGGTAAAAGGAGGATCCACGGGTTATGCCAGGATAGGAATGAAGGGTTCCTGCTGGGGATGAGAGGAAAAGCCACGGGTTATGCCGAGATAAACTGAAAAAATTTCCTGGGTTATGCCAGGTAGACCCGCGGTATGCCGGGATTGAATGGAAAATTCATGGGTTATGCCAGGGGAATCCGGGAGTTATGCCGAGATTGAAAGAAAAGCTCCTAGGTTATGCTAGGGAGATCCATGGGTTATGCCGGGATTGAATAAAATTCCTACGTTATGCTAGGGGAATCCGCGGGTTCTACCGAGATTGCGAGAAAAATTCCTAGGTTATTCTAGGGAGATCAACGGGTTATACCGGGATGAATGGATAATTCTTGGGTTACGCCAGGGGAGATCCACGGGTTATGCTAAAGCTCCTAGGTTATGCTAGGGGAATCCACGGGTTATGCCGGGACTGAATGGAAATTCCTAGGTTATGCTAGGGAGATCCACGGGTTATGCCGGATTGAGTGGAAAATTCCTGGGTTATGACAGGGGAATAAATGTGTTATGCTAGGATGAATGAAAAACTCCTAGGTTATGCCAGGAGAATCCACGGGTTCGCGGGGATGAATGGAAAATTCCCGGGTTATGCCTGGGGAGATCCACAGGTTATGCCGGGATTGAAAGAAAAGCTCCTAGTTATGCTAGGGAATCCACATGTTATGCCGGGATTGAATGAAAAATTCCTAGGTTATACTAGGGAGATACATGGGTTATGCCGGGATTGAGTGGAAAATTCCTAGGTTATGCCAGGGGAATCCACGGGTTATGCCGGGATTGAAAGGAAAGCTCCTAGGTTATGCTAGGGGATTGGATGGAAGTCGAGGGCCACAAAGGTATTTTTAACTATGGTGGGGATAGATAAGGGAAGGAAAATACCATGGGTTATGCTAAGGACATAAGAGCTTTAACTCTCAGACCATGCTAGGGAATAAAGGTGGGGAAAAGGGGGTCCTCAGGTTATGCTGGGGATATAAAGAGAAAACTCTCGAGTTATGCTGGGAGGTGAAGGAAGGAGATTTTTCGGTCTGTGCTGGATGGAGTAATGAGCAACCCATGGGTTATCCGAGGAAGTCCACAAGTTGCGCAGGGAAGGCTAGGAATGTGGCCCTAAATCTAGGGAAGGAGTCAGGGATCGGAGTCCCATGCCATCATATTTATTTATGAAATTTGCATGAAAATAATGTAAAGAAAACTTCCCCTTTTGCTGGTCATTGATGCAATACTATTCTTGGTCCTTGTGCCATTCCTTTGGTTGCATTTGTCATGTGTCCCATTGTTTTAGATTACACCTGTCTTAAATTTTAATTCAAAAACAAAGCGATTTGTTAGTTTGAACAGTGATTGGTTTGCGGCCTTGTTTTGCTTGATTTCAACATCATTTCTGTTGGAGGAAACTCCTGATTTCTGAATTTTGCCTCGTAGGTTGGTCGGCGGGTCCTTATTGGTTTTTGTTTTACAGGTCCTTGGTTATTATTTTGTCCTGATTTCCACTTTGGGGCTTGCCTTTTAGGATCTTTTGTAGAACCATTAACCCGCTTGGGCTTACCCTTTCCAATATTTTTTCGCCTTCGTGGGCTCACGACTTTGAATTTCTTTTCTCTCTACTTTCCTGCTTTTGAAGCGTTAGCCGCCATGATCAGCCGGGGTTGGCAAAATGCGTTCGCTGATACCAGATATTCCTTTTAGTTCTTGCCAGCTTCCCTTGCGGGATGGTCCGGACATCAAAGTTAAAAAGAAAAAGAATGGAAGAAACAACTAAAGCAAACACATGGGTTTAGATAGGTATGTCTCTTTTGGAGAAAACAAGGGAGACTTATCTGGGAGTGTGTGCCGACTTTAAATGGAAGCAACATGTTTCTTGGACAAGATGCCCGGCCTAGATCCGTTTCTGCTTTCTGATTTCAATCTTTCAAAACCATGGAAACTTGTTCAGACTTGAGTGGCAATATTTCCTCTCTTCGGCCGACGACACCCTTTGCGGGTATTCGCCAATCGGCCTCTCTCATTTCTCTTCGCCAGTAGTCCGATAGCGCTCTTTGCGAGTTTTCACTAAACGGACTCTCTCATTTTGTTTTTCTCTGCTCACCGTCGCCATATGGTTCCCGAAGGTTTTCACCGATAAGACGCTCTCATTTTATTTCTTCAAATTGAGTTGTGCTGAATTCCAACAATGGTGTTTGTCACATCCCTATTCTGGCCAATTGATTGAAAGGACTTGGACCAGGCTCTTGAATAAAGGAATTTGGATGGAAGTTTACAACTTTGGAACCATTCGGGCGGATTTATGACCGAACAAATACATTTCTGCCCCAGTTTTATTTTCTTGGGGAACTGGGGTTTTATTTTGATATGACTGAACCTCGGGGAGAGGCTGCCTACGTATCCTTTCGGAATCAAGTCAGACGTAGTTCAGGAAGTTTTTTCCTAAACTAATTTTTTGTTTATTATTATTTTTTTCTTTTTTTTTTCTTTTTTTTCGAATAGTAATTCTGGGTTCCAAAGAGGGTGAACAAAGAAACGCGATCGACTCAAAGGGTTTGCGAAGCATTGGTAGTGTTTAGGGTAGCCGGAAAGAAAAGCCATCGTCATTTCTATCAGCCATAATCATTGTAATAGGGAGTTCAAACGTAATACCTTTTTACTACATCTGCATTCACTGTTGTCTCGGGCTCGTCTCCTTCAACGTCACCTAGGTATAATGCTCATTTGGGCAGTATCTTTCTGATAATGTATGGACCTTTCCAGTTTGGAGTGAACTTTCCTTTGGCTTCCTGATGGTGAGGGAGAATACGCCTCAATACCAGGTGTCCGACTTCGAAATTCCTAGGGCGAACTTTCTTGTTGTATACGCGGGCCATTCTTTGTTGGTATAACTCCCCGTGACAAACTGCAACCATTCATTTTTAATCAATTAATGAAAGATTCTCCAAACGAGTTTTAACCCACTCGCTATCCTCAATTTCCGCTTCGACAATTAGTCGGAGCGAAGGGATTTCTACTCTGCGTGTATGACAGCTTCAGTCCAATAGACCAGTAAATATGGATTTTCTCCTACTGATGTGCACACTGTGGTGTGATATCCCAGCAATGCGAAAGGCAACTGCCATTTTCTTGAGCTTTGAATCATTTTTCTCAAAATCTTCTTGATGTTCTTGTTAGCTGCTTCGACGGCACCATTAGCTTTGGGCCGGTAAGGGGTAGAGTTTCTATATGTTATCTTAAATTGCTCACATATTTCTCCCATCAGACAACTATTCAGATTGAACGCATTGTCTGCAATGATCGTTGCAGGGATACCGAAACGACAAATGATGTTGGAATGCACTAAATCTACCACAGCTTTCTTGGTGACAGATTTAACTGTGATAGCTTCAACCCATTTTGTGAAGTAATCAATAGCAACCAATATGAATCTATGTCCGTTTGAGGCTTTTAGATTAATCGGCCCAATGACATCCGTGCCCCAGGCAGCGAATGGCCAGGGTGATGACATAGGATGCAATTCGGTTGGCGGTGCATGAATCAAATCATCATGCACTTGACATTGATGACATTTTCGAACGAAGCTGAAACAATCTTTCTCCATGGTCATCTAATAATACCCGCTCAGAGTATTTTCTTTGCCAGTACGTATCCATTCATATGAGGTCCACACACTCCTGAGTGTACTTCATGCATAATTCTTCCGGCTTCCTCGTTGTCAACACATCTCAGCAAGTTGAGATCTGGTGTCCTTTTGTACAAGGTATCACCACTCAAGATGAAACTACTTGTGTTCCCTCTGATGGTATTCTTTTGCTCTCTGGTAGCTTCCTCGGGATACTCTTGTGTTTTCAAGAATCTCTTGATGGCATAATACCAGGGTTGTGTGCTGGATTCTACCTCGGTCACATTACAATACTCATGCCTTTCTTTGATTTGGATTTCCAAAGGATCAACGTAAGCGTTTCCAGGGTAAGGCAACATGAAAGCCAGAGTTGCGAGTGCGTTTGCTAGCTCATTGTGACAATGAGGAATGTACATGAATTATACCGACCTGAACCGTTTGCTGAGATCCTCCACATGCTGTCTATAGGGGATGAGTTTAACGTCTCTTGTTTCCTATTCTCCTTGAGCCTGTCGGATGATCAAATGTGAATCCCCCATGTATTATTGGTGCAGAAAAACCGGCTCCTGGCTGTAGCCGGGTAATGCTGACCCGTGGGTGAGATTAAAATTGCCCCAATCCCTACACTTTTTGCATTTACTGCTCCGTCGAAGAACATTTTCCAAGAGTGGATGTCTTCATATGTTACTTCCACCGAATTCACTTCTTCATCAACAAAATAGGTATTCAAAGGCTGATAGTCATCGTTAACTCGATTCATAGCCAAATGATCTGCTAATGCTTGAGCCTTCATCGAGGTACGAGTGATATACACTATGTCGAACTCGGTGAGCAGGATTTGCCATTTTGCCAATCGCCTTGTGGGAATATGTTTTTGGAATATATACCTCAACGGGTCTAGCCTTGTTATGAGGTAGGTGGCATGAGCTTGCAGGTAATGCCTCAACTTCTGGGCCGCCCACGTCAAGGCACAACAGGTTATTTCCACCAACGTGTACTTGGCCTCGTAACTGGTAAACTTCTTGCTCAAATAATAGATGGATTGTTCATTCTTTCCCGTGGCATCATGCTCCCCGAGAATACAACCAAAATAGCTCTCAGGACTATTAGATAAAGAAACAATGGCCTTCTCAGTTCTGGCGGGACCAAGACTGGTGGGTTGGACGTGTAGTGTTTGATTCTGTCGAAAGCCTCTTTACACTCACCAGTCCATTTAGTTGCTGTGTCCTTTTTCAATAGCTTGAATATGGGCTCGCATGTGGAAGTCAACTAGGCGATGAATCGGCTGATGTAATTCAGTCTTCCTAACAGGCTCATTACATCATTCTTAGTTTTTGGAAGTGGTAGCTCTCGAATGGATTTTATCTTGGCCGGATCCAACTTGATACCTCTTTGACTGACAATGAATCCCAACAATTTTCCTGACGGGACAAATGCACACTTGGCTGGATTCAATTTCAAATCATTCTTGCAAAGCCTTTCGAAGAACTTTCTTAAGTCCCTCACATGATCATCCTGAGTCTTGGACTTGATAATCACATCGTCCACATATACTTCTATTTCTTGATGCATCATGACATGGAAAGTGGTGGTCATAGCCCTCATATATATTGCTCCGGGGTTCTTTAGACCGAAAGGCATACCTCTGTAACAGTAAGTTCCCTAAGGTGTGGTAAAAGCAGTTTTCTCAGTATCTTTCTCATCCATCAACACTTGGTGGTATCCTGCGTAGCAATCTACAATGGACTGTATCTCGTGTGTGGCTCAGTTATCAACAAGGATGTGGATTTTAGGTAGAGGGAAGTTGTCTTTGGGACTGGCCTTGTTTAAATCTCAGTAGTCTGCACACACTCGAGTTTTCCCATCTTTCATCGACACCGGAACCACATTGGCCAACCATGTGGTGTATGGAACCACTCGGATTACCCCTTCCTCTAATTGTTTTGTAATCTCTTCTTTGATCTTATTGCTGACATCAAGTTTGAAATTTCTTTGTTTTTGTTGGACTGGAGGGCATTAGGGGTATGTGGGAAACTAATGAACCACCAGATCAATACTCAGCCCAGGCATATCATCATAAGACCAAGAAAATACATCTTTGAATTCCAAAAGAAGTTGAACAAATGAATCCCGGATTTCCTTATTTACATGAATGCTTATTTTAGTTTCCTTGGTTTTGCTGGGACCACCCAAGTTAACTGGTTCGGTATCGTTTAAGTTCGGTTTAGGTTTATTTTCAAAATGTTCCAACTCTTGGTTGATTTCCCTAAAAGCCTTTTTCTTCATCATACTCTGGTTCTTGGTTCATTATTTCACAAATAGGCAGCCTGTTCGGGTCAGGGCATGAAGTCCATGAGTATGTCATATTATTTAATGCCGCAATATTGGGACTGAAAGAAAAGATAAAAATAGAAGAAAAACAAAATCAGAAAGACAGAGAAGTGCGAACGATGAAATATTGATTTTGAAACTGTAAGATAACAAGTTTTACATCTGGAATTTAAAGGACAAAATACAAAAGAAAAGAAAAACACCCGAGCTACACCCTGAAATAACTCGTGATGCAAAAAAGGTAGCAAGGCAGGACTACAGGGCCTCCCGCCTGACTGGGAAAGGCGTGGCCTTCCAGTTTTGCGATTTGGCATCCAGTCCCATGTAGAGCACCTCAGCAGTGCTTGAGCCTTCTCCCAGCTGGACCATGTTGGCTTCATCCAATAACTTCCTCATGGCTCCACATATTTCTTCAATTTCTTCCGCTGTGAAGGTCTCGTCTCTATTCTTCCTCACTGTATTTTGGTTGCACAAATGTTTTGTATAAGTGGGGTAGGGGTTGTGGCAAAGCCCATCCATGACGTTTCCTACGGTTGGCCCAGGTGATATCTCCAGCGTTGGATGGAAACCTAGCCAAAAAAACTTCTCTGCGGTAGGCAAAGCAACCGACTTAGTTATGCCTTGTTGAGAACTTGCAAGTCCTTTGCCTGGCTTAAACCCTTGGCGTGTCATCTCTCTTGCTACCATGATTAAGGCATTGGAGAGGAAAGGCTGGGGGAATGGTGTTCCTTCTTTGTGTTGATCAGCTACCACAATTTCAAAATACTGGTAGACTATATGCTCACTTCCCTCTTTAGCTTCGAGGCAGGGGACAGAGGGATCACGATAAATTGATTGTTCGTCTTCTCCGTGGACCACAATCTCCTGGTTCTCATGTTCAAATTTCAACATTTGATGCAGAGTAGAAGGCACTGCTCCTGCCACGTGAATCCATGTTCTTCCTAAGAGATAGTCATAGGATGTGTCCATGTCTAATACTTGAAATGTCACTTAAAAATCGACCGGACCGATTGTCAATACTAAGTCAATTTCCCCTATGGTGTCTCTCTTGATTCCATCAAAGGCTCGGACACACACATTGTTGGGACGGATCCATTCTGTTCCGATTTCCATTCTTTGCAACGTCGGCAGCGGCATATATACACTCCAGAACCTCCATCTATCATTACTCTTTTGACATAATAGCCTTTGCATTTGACAGTGAGGTGCAAGGCTTTGTATTGGGCAGCTCCCTTTGGAGGTAAATCATTCTTGCAGAATGTAACTTGATTAATGGTAAAGAATCTTTCCACCATTTTCTCCAGTTGTTCCACGAATGTTTGAACCGGCACATAAGTTTCATTCAAGGTTTTAGCCAACACTTTCTGGTGCTCTGGAGAATTCATCAGCAATGACAATAAAGAGACTTGCTTGGGAGACTTTCGGAGCTGGTCCACCACCTCATATTCTGGCATTTTCATTTTTTGAAAGAAGGCCTTTGCCTCTTCAGCATTTACGGGATTTTGGTAAATCACCTTTTGGAGGCGGTGTTCACTTCTTCCATGTCCGAATATTTCTTTGCGGGATGGCCCTTTTAAGTTTCCCCCGTGATCTCTTTGCCCTTGTATGTTACTATGGTTTCCTGGTAGTTATATGGGACTGCATAAGGGTCTGTCATTGGCTTCTGAGGCACGCGACAGATTACCACTGGCTCATTCAGCCTTGGTGATTTAATCGGTCCCTGTACCACATAAGCTCCCTTGGGTATGTACATTGTCTTTTTCAACTCAAACCTTCTTGGGGGACTCAGAGTGGGCTATTTTTCTTGACGCCCCCATGGGATGTAAAGTATGGTTTCCTTGGTGGGTGCCGTCTTAGTTTTAATTTCAACCTTCTTCTCTGCTTCTAGGTGCTTGGCTTTACTCATTTCCTTTTCTTCAACCTTCTTGGGTAACCTTCGGTTTTCTGTCTGCATCAGCAATGGCTATTATGGCTTTTAAAGCAGGGTCGAACTCTTTGTCCTCACAAATCATCCCGATGACTGGCCCATTGTTGTGGGCTGACAACAAGTTATTGGTTATGTTCGGGGACCTCTTCATCACTCAGCAATATTTTCTTTTGTTATACTAAATCCTCCACTGCTCGTTTCAGAGTCCAGTAGTTTTCGGTGTCCTGTCCTTCGGCCCCAGAATGATAAGCACGGCGTACACTCCGTTGATAGGAAGGTGACTCGGCACCGTAGGCTGTGTGGTGGCTACACATGAAGGAGCCGTAAAAATATTAGGCACTGGGCTAGATGTAAACATGGGGGGACGGGATTCAGAGGGTGCTCCGACAAAGTTGGCTAATATGGTAGGCTGCCCTAAGAGGATATTTGGGTGGATGATGGGAGTAGTGGAGGTACCCCCCGACCTTGGGAATAGCTTAAGAAATTCGGGGATGGAACTTGGAGGCTCTTTTCCATTTGTCCAAGCGTCCCATATCTCCATAACTCTGAGTCGAAGGATCCTATTTTCTTCAGCTGCTGCAGATTCTGAGGCTGGGATCCCCGCAATCAGGTTGTCCTATGGGATGGGAACTACTGGTAGAGTCATATCGCATGACATTTCTGTGCTTCCTTTTGATCTAGTAAAGTATTTGTGCGATGTCATCTTACCACAAACCAATCACTATTCTCTAAAAACCTGGACTGGAAACTGGAATTACAAGCGGTTAGATTGGGATAGATAATAAACAGGAAATCACATATTGGGTATGATGCACCTACACAGTTAACGGGTTTCTATATGTTTGCAATGGTCGCATGCGTCCTCTCGGCATTTATTCCGAACTTCCTTTTGGTTTCTACTTCTTATTTCCTTTTAGCTTTCTTTTTTTTAAGAATATAGTCGAATCCTATGAAGATTGCCTATGCATCATGATGCCGCATGAATCAGACCGAGCGTAGTTCATGGAAAAAATGTGATGGAAATAATAGGATATTTTGGGATTTTTCAAATTTTATACAGAAAAATTTCTTATTTACTAAAGCTAACAAAGTTAAAAGAAAATACCATACTTGGACACAATAAAACATACAGACTCGAATGGTGCGTAAAAGAACATACAGACTGATAAACGCTTTTAAGAAAAATACAATTTTTCAGAAATTAAGAATACATTAAGACTTCAACTGCTTTTGGAGCTTGCGGGGCATCATCTGGCCTTGCCACATGCTTGCGTGCTAAACTTCCTTGGAGGTGGTGGAGGTCTTCCATCACTTGATGAACAAATGTCATGGAGGTAGCAAAGAACATGGACTTCGTCATATCCTCGCAATGAGCACTTTGTGGTAATGTAATCTGCGATTGCTCATATCCTTTCCCTGATAACACCTTTCTCTTGCAGCAAACGCCCAATTTGCTCGGCCCTTGCCTCTAGAGTTCGTTCTTCTACCTGATTCAGCATTAGGAATCGCTGTAAATCCCTTTCTAATCCTGCTATAACTGCATAAAAATGTTCTCTTTCCGTTTGAAGTCCCCGACTTGCTTGGTCATTTTGTTGTCAGTCATGATGAACCCTCCTCTTTAAACCAACAATATAATCGTTACTCCCTTCCTTTAATTGATCAAGGATGTGGGCTCGTTCCTCCGCACTTTTAACCAATTGCTTCTGAACCCTAGATAGCTCACCTTCCGCCTTATTCAGGTCAAACCCATACTCGGTTACTTTCCACCGCAAATTTTCTATGAGTTTTTCATCTTTTGTACTTCTGGGGGGGATTTTCTGTGGCTACATTCATTTTATGGATTTGGGCTCGTAAGGCTTCGTTTTCTGTGGTTTATATCTTCTTTTCTTCCTCACTGGCTGCGTTTTGCAAACTATTTTCAAATTGCAGCTCTTGGATTTGCTTTTCCAATCTTCCTATAGTGGCCCTATATTCATTTTCCTTGGCCAACCAATCTCATTGCTCTTTTGACGTCTCAGCAAATCTTGGAGATGTGGTCTCTTTGCCAGCCTGCCAGGCTCTATTTCTCTTTTGTACCATCCAACATACACCGGTGTGACCTCACCTTTAGATATGTCGCGCACTCGAGTACCTGCTATCAAGTATTGACATTCACTCCAGATTTGACATACGACGGCTTCAGGGAATTTACCATTTGGGCTAATCTCCATTGCATGATGACTAATATCTTCGTCCCTGGGGATCATTTGGCATCTACAAAATTGTCTTAGTACTCTATATGGCGCATAGGGCTGGATACTTCGGAGAGCCACCAGTAGGAAATGAGGTCTGGTGGCTGGCATATCGACAACTTCATCCACAGCGAGCCACCCGAATGTCCACTCTATATGTTTGCAGTGATGACCCGGAGATGCGACACCCATATGCAGCCCTTTGTTGGTGATCCATAATTCATGAACCGAGGCCGCTGGCATATATTCTCAATCATCCATATTTTCAATGACAAGTTACATCCTTCGAAGAAGTCTCCTCCTGCTTTACAGGCGGTGAGAGCACGGAAGATTTCGGATAAGATCATTGGAGCGGGGGTACTTTTAGCCTGGGTCATTAAAGTACTAACGACCCCTGCTATTAGTATGTTAATATTCCCATCCTTTTGCGGAAACACCAGAAGACCCAAGAAAAATACCATGAACACAAACATCGATGCTCCTCCCATTTGAGCTTATTTTCGTTGCCACAAATAAGATTTTTGGGTTATTGAATCCCCCGATATGTCCGTACCTCGAATGTATAAATTGCGGGGTGCAGAAGCCAGCTGATAAGTCCAGATTGTGAACCTTCCGGCTGATTTTCAAGGAGTCCAGGAATTTGTGCACGGCAAGGTCTCTTGGTCCAATCAGATATTGGTGTCTCAAAGGAATTGTAGGGGTCCCAATATATCCAGTTATTTCCTCCAATGTCGGAGTGAGTTCAAAGCCCGAGAAGTGGAAGACATTGTGAGCCGGGTCCCAGAATGTGATTAATGCTTTTATGATGTCTCCCCTTGGGTTAAGTTTCAACAAACCAGTGAGGCCTCCCAGATACGTATTGACCCTTTTTTCCCTGCTTCCCCTAGATCATTCCACCACATTCGCAACTCCAAGGGAATTTTGTTCATGAACATTATCGTGCTCATTCTGCACATTTATTAAGGTGACTTGGTATCCACAAAATATTAAAACCAGTGTTTTATGAAATTCATTTCTTAAAATCAAGGCCTAGATTTGCGAATGCGACCCTGCAACTTCGAGGGAAGGTTTTTCAGGATGTGCTCGCTTGCCGGTCAAAATACAACTCAGAGGTGGCCATTTGTGCAGGATCAGCCTTCCGAAGTCTCTTGCGGTGACAGTCGCCTATTTCCAGTAGTAATGGCATCACCTGATTTATTCTGAAACAAGTGGAAAAATATGTTTCCTTGTTTTGGCATTTTTGCAAAAGAAAGGTTGGACCTGGCAAAACAATTTATCAAAACCCAAAAATAATATTATTGAAAAACTTTCCCAATTTCTTTTGTATTTTTTTTTTTGAGAAATCCGGCAACATTTCGCGCTATTTGAGCATTGGTTATTACAAATGATTTATCTTAGTAATTCTCAAATTTCCTTTTTTTCACAAGCCGGTCAACATGCAAATCCAGAGAAAATGAATGCGCAAGTAGCACGTAATATGCATCATGATGGTCTTTTAATTTCGGGTCATCTGTCCTAGACGGACCCAACCTCTATGTTGAGTCCCCTAAGTCAAATGCATGATGCAAATAAGCGTTCCTACTAGGGATCCGGCATAAGTTCAAGTTATTCTAAGTAGAAAACCTTGGTACAGGGTCTAGACTGTGCACCCGAGCGACAACTCGAGTCGGGAGGGGGCTACGTACCGGGAACCAAAAGGCCATCCGGCTTAGTAAATTGTCCAGCCTCTTTCTTAATTTCAGGAATGACGCGAGTCTCAACTAGTAAGCATATAGAAATTAGCATGGAACATGTAATGAAATCAGAAGAAGACAAATTTAACAGTTATTCTAAGCTCAAATTCTTGAAACCTGAACCAGAGATTTTGGGTTCGATCCCCAACAGAGTCGCCAGAGCTGTCACACCTCCTTTTTACACGGCTACCCCGAAGGATGACACGTATAATGGAGTTTTTCCAATTAAAGTGACATTATTCGAAATGGGATTATTTATTCACTTAGAGTCGCCACTTGGATAGGTTTGGTTTTAGGCGGTCACCGATTAGAATCCCAAATCGAGGAAAGTTTTTTTCAACTGCCAATTGGAGTCTGCGAACCAGAAATTCTTGAGTAAGGAATTCTGTTGACCCGAGGGAAGGTGTTAGGCACCCTCGGATCCCGTGGTTCTAGCACGGTCGCTTAAACTATTATAAATGGCTAATTTCCTTATTTTAATACATGTTTATAGTCCAATTTTAGGTTTATTAACCGCTTTATTCATTTTTTAGGAATATTATCAACACTATTAAAACATGTCTCGAACCACGTTACATAAATGCACCAGAGTTCTCAACACATGTTAACGTTGTTGAGATTTGGATTTGGGTCACATAAATGCGCACTCGAATTTAGGAAGATACATTATTAAAACAACGTGCCTATAGCAATTACGCGTTTAACTTCGTGGAAGAACCGTGAAATTCACTAAGCGGTATCTCCCAAAACTTACCATTATTTTACAATTAGAGGGCCAACGTAGTGTATGATTTTGTAAGTGTGGCTCACTCAATTTATTATTAGAAGGGAAACCTAAAGAGACTGTAATTTTCTATTATACATGTCTCTAAAATAAAAGAGAACTCCTACTATTTTGTATATTATTGGCTTATTCAAATGAAACAATCAATATGCACGCTTTCAGTGCTTGTACAACACATTTATGCAATTTGGGCTTTATCAACGAAAGCAGCCCAGAAGTATATTTTATACTTCACAATTGCAACGACCTGGGCCTTCAACTGAGCCGAGAAATTTGGACTACAAATCAATCACAAAGATAAGGATAGCATTTTCAAATCGTTACACTACAACTGTTAATATTAGTCATAATTGATCCTTTTAACACATTAAAAACATTTTACAAAGGAAATCCTAGTATTTTTTTTACTGAATCAATATGCTAAATTCAAACTTAAGATTGACACATACAAACTGATAGGCTCAGTAACTAGAATATGAATACACATGGTGACTTTCTATTATTGATCTGAACCAAAATTCAGGCAGGTTGTTGATTATCTTATTTTAGTTTACTCAAATTTAAATAAATTGAGATCGATAGTCTAAATACAGTCCACCATAGTTACATGTTTATTACAGCACCAAAGATAAAATGAATATCCTAAATACTACTAAATTGATAACATTTGTACTATGAAATTAACATAAAATCTTAAGTGTCTTCATAATCACGTGTATACACAGATGTTGCCTTCCAAATTTTTCTGAGTGAGAATAGTACCTGAAATTATAGCAAAGAGGAATCCTATGAGTAAGGTAAACGAGAAGCAAGAAACAAACAACAGCCAAATCAGCCAGTCAAGCCCAGGAATGGTAACAGGAATGCAAGAAGTTTTAAAAAAGCAAATAACAGCACAAGATTTGATCCCAAACTCAAACAAAGTAAACCAGCCTAAGAGCAATGCCTAAAATTGTTTCTGAAAATTCTAACACCTCAAAATGGATATGCCTCAATCCATCTTCAACTTATACTGAACAGAATTTTGAATATTATAGAAGAATTTGCCAGGAAAAACTTAAGATATTCAGGGAATTGGTTTTCAGGTGGATGTTCTCGACCTTTTCCCTAAAATGTGTATCTCTCCCAATGTATATATTTTCTCCTTAGATTTATATCTCCCTTTTAAAACAATCAGATGCTTCTTTAATAGACAACGCTTTGGGCAACAAAATCTTTCTTGTTTTCTTTTTAGTCCCTTACCCATTTTTCAGATTTGCTTAATTGCTCCCTCATTTTTTAACCTGTGCCTCAAGATTGCGAGAGAATTAGCAGAAATTTTATTTTCGAACCTTCAGTAGAATGTTCCAAGAGTTTGTTCCAAGATTATTATGCTCAAATACCCCCCAATACCCATGTCTTCTTTTCTTAATTACTAGCCTAGACTTTTTATACCCTGTGCCTATCCATCTAGTTAGAAATTGACCCTAGTTAACTATTCAAATTCATAAACCAAGTTTATATTATCAGCTGGGATCAAGTTTTGAGAAAGCTGGCCATGTCCAACTACTTAATTGGAGATTATACTATACTATGCAAAAGCAAACACATAAGGGTCAATACTGATAAGTAAAAAATCAATGCAACACACATATACACGCTGATTTAGACAAATATCAAAATGTGGAACTAAATTACTCAGAAGCAAAGATGAAGTTAAATAGCACAAACTTCAGAAATAAGACTTATCACACATGGACATTGATCAATTTTGAAACAAAAGAAATGGAAGACCAGAGATGAATAATTCTGAGCTTAGCATGATAATTCAAATGAGTCGAAAGAAACAACTATGACTTCAAATGACAAGAGGATCATTCAGAAGTATATTATCAAGACATAAAACAAAAAACATGTGGTGGAAATAAAGTCACTGATCAGAAAAATTTAACAGATGAGCAAATGGACATTCATGCATTTACACAAACGAAAATAAAGAAACTCAAAAGCCAACCGGAAGGCAGAACAAAGGGAATTAAAAGAAATCAGAAGAAAACTTAAAAGCAACTATAAGGAAGAACGAAGGAAACTAAAACAATTATAAGGAAGAACAAAGGGAATTAGAACAATTATAAGGATGAACAAAGGAAATTAAAAATAGTGAAAAGAGACATAAAAGCAATTATAAGGAAGAACAAAGGAAATTAAAACAATTATAAGGGAATTAAAAACACTCAGAAGAGACTTAAAGGAAATTACAAGGAAGAACAAAGGAAATTAAAACAATTATAAAGACGAACAAAGGAAATTAAAAACACTCAGAAGGTAGAGAATTAACAGCAATCAGAAAGAAGAACAAAGAAACCTAACAACAATCACAAAGAAGAACAAAGGAAACTTAGCTTTCTTAAAACTGCAACCCAAAAAATTTGGGGCTCTTCACGTCTCAAAGTTTTTCCACCCTTTCTGAGAGGGTCTGTTGGCCTTCTGAGACCTTGTATCATTATTGGAGAGGGGGAGAGGGTATCAGATTAGGGTTAGTTGTCTTGGGATGGGGTCTGGGTTTCAGGCTATTTTGATTCTATTTTTGGCCAAGTCCGGTTGTATTCAAAGGTCATTGGTCATGGATTTGTGGAAGGGACGGTGAGGAGGTCACCTGGTACTATTTTTGAAGGGTTCCGAGGAGGTTAGGTATTTGGTCAGAGCTTCAATCTAATATTCGAAGAGATGGGTAGGGGTTTGGAGGAATACAACAATGGATTCATTATGGGGACGGAGTGAGGAGTATGTGGTGATACTTTGGAAGGTTTCCGGTGATGGCACCGCCGCGGCGCAGGTGGTGCCCAAAGATTTGAATCTTTGAAGCGGCTGGCTTATATTCGAGGTTTGATTTTTAGGGCATCGGAAAGAGGAGGGCACGGGGAGTGAGGGGTGTATTTTTGGTCAGACTGAGCTTTGCCGCCGGCGGAGATGATTTTCGGCCGGAGGCGGATGGTGGATCTATGGTGGATCCTGGACAGTGTTACATCGGTGAATGTTTGTATGAGGAGGAAAGCTTTTGTCTTCTCAACGTATTACACATGTTTGGACATATATATTTATTTTGGGAGGAGGATTTAGGGCCGTTGGATCACCGTTGATGGATGGCTGAGATTGATTGACCTAAAACGACGTCGTATTGGGGCGTCTCTCATATTAGCTTTGGCCAGAGACAGGTTTTGGGCTGGATTCAGGTATTTTGGACGGGTAAAGAGGTTTTGGGCCACTCAAACTTGGCCCAATTGTGTCCAACCTTGTTAAACCTCTTTATTTCCTACATTTTCTTTTTTCATTTTCATTTTTTAGAACTTCCTAATTTTATTTTTAAAATTCTAAATTAAGCTAAATTAAACTAATAACCACCTAAATATGAACAAATATGAAAATTAACAATAAAAGGCCAAAAAATAAAAATTTACTATAAAATGCCAAAATAAACTACTTATTTTTGTGATTTTTATATTTCACGAAACAAAACCCTAACTACCAATTAATTTTAGCAAAATATTTGAAATTAAATCCTAAATGCTGATGTAATTGTTTTGTGTTTTTATAACTTGTCATGCATACACTAATGAAACACACACTAATATGCGTAATTAAATCTTAAAAATAAATTATAAAAGGAGAAATCCTAAGTCTGAGAATTTTGTAGGGGTAATTTTAACGAGGCAAAGATCACGTGCTCACAGAAAGAAATTGTCCATTACAAGAATATAAACTCTGCAGTCGTTAGTAGTACTACTTATTTTAGACTTACAAGCGAGTTGATGCTTTATATTTGGTTGATTACTCCTATAGGCATGTTTTCCAGGCATTTGTTAATCTTAAAACACTGTTATTAACATGCAGAAATCCTATAGGCAGGTCATCTATATGCAGTTAGTTATTAAAACATATGAACACATTTGTCTAGTGATAGATGCATATGCAGAATTCATAAAGCTCAATAGACATGTTATCTACGTGATATGCAGAAATGCAGAAACCTATAAGCATAGTTTCTATATGAAATGCAAAAGCTGTAGACATGATTTCTATATATGAAATGCAAAAGTGCAGAATCCTATCTACGTGATATGCAGAAATGCAGAAACCTATAAGCATAGTTTCTATATGAAATGCAAAAGCTGTAGACATGGTTTCTATATATGAAATGCAAAAGTGCAGAATCCTATGGATGATCTCTATATATGAAATGCAGAACCTATATAGAGGATTACTAAGGAATGCAAATTTTATAAAAAGGATTTCTATGTGAAAAATGCATGCAGATGGAAAAGAAGACATGATTGAAGAGATGTAATAAATACCTATGAACATGATATTTTACATATAAAATACAGAACCAATAGACAGGATTTCCAAAGAATACAAAACTTATAAATAGGGTTTCTATGTGAAAAATGCAGAAGTGAAAAAAGGACATGATTGCAGAAGTATAATAAGTACATATGAACATGATGTTTACCCTTTTGCATGATTTACCCTCCCCTTTTTACAAAAACCCCACAAGTTATTACAAATTATTATATCACGGAATGTACAGGAAAAAAAGAATATTACATCAGAAAAACTGAAAGTACCAACCAAGGAGAGCCTGGTTCAGGTTTCCTGCCTGAAGCATGCAGTAGATCAACTCCAAAGATCCAAATCCTTAGACTTTCTCATTTTTAGGTGTGTCAGAGTTCCCAAGAGCCTCATAGACTCTGAGCAGTGCTTACACCAAAATTCATTGCAGAATTGAGACATGGTGCGTTGTCAAGTGCCAGCCCTCAAGTGTACAAGTTCAGAGGGAATTTAAGATCTCAAAGCATGCTCACAGAGGGGGCAGAACTTAGAAGACAAGAATGAGTGTGAGTGCAATAGAGGGGATTCTAGGGAAATCCAATACAAGCTGGTGGTCATACCCAGCAATTGGAGGTGCTGGCACACCCCAACCAGCCTGTTGGCCACATTGTTTGGGAGTTATGACCCCTAAAGGGCCAAGTCCAGACATGAGCAACAATTTGGATGTTGGCATGTTCTGAACTTTAACTCAAACACATATAGGGGAACAGGGGGTAGGGTAGAAAGAGATGCAAGAAAAGAACATGCATAGTTAATATTTAACTCCACATAAACAGTAAAGCAGGCATAAATGTAAGGCAGTAAGTAAACACATTGGAGTTATGCTGAGAGATAAAACTAGAACATACCAATTTCAAGGAAACAAGTAAGAAGAAACAGTAGTCTTGTAAAGCCGAAATGCAAATGAGCAATCAGAATGCTATGAGTTTAGAAGATAATTGTGAAGTCTTAAGTGTAAAAATATTGAATTGAAGGTGTGTTGAAGTGCAGAAAGGTCGTTCCTTTTAATTGTGCAGAAAGCAAGTAGAAATAGGTAAGAAAATAGTTAGAAATCAATTACACAAGGTCTCCCTTTTATTAAGGGATTTTGATTTCAAACGGGCAAAATAATTAAGGAAAGAGGTCAATCAAACACTTTTCCAAAGCAGTACAAGAGGGGTAAATACATAAAGGTCTATTTAAGGACAAGGTTTGACATCACACAATTTGTGCAAGTAAGGAAAAGGACTCAGTTAACAGCCAACAAAAACCAAATTGCAGGCTTTGTACGAATGAAACAAGTCAGGAAAAGTGAGGAAAGGTTTTATTTAAGCAAAATCAATAACAATAGACCAAACCTAGAAAAAAGTTTCTGAATTAATTATAAGCTGGAAAGCCTTTTGAAGAAAGGTTGAACACACATATAAAAACATATAGATAGGCTTAAACAAGAAAGAACTATCATGCTAATCAGAAGAGTCTAGTATAGAAGAGTTCAATGTCATAAACAAAGAGGTTCAAATTCAGTGCATAGACTCAAAATGAGTTTGATAGAGTCTAGGGTTCGAAAAACAGAACCCTAGTCCAAAAACAAGGTAAAACTCGCCAAAACCCCCAAATTCTAGGGTTTCTAAGTTGAATCAGATACAGAGACGAGGAGCCAAGTAATTGAAATAGACTCAGAGATCTCTTTCAGAGACCCGTGAGAAAACAAAAGATACAATAGCAAATTCGAAGCAAATAGAGTGAAGAGACTAATTTGAAGCATAGTGAGAGTAGAAGGAACTAGGAAAATCTTGGAACTTAGACAAGTTCAGAAGAGAAAAAGAGGCCGTATAACACTTAAGCAAATAGTAGTGGAAACATGTTTACAAAGAACTCAAACAAAGGTCTGATGAAAGGCAAACAAAAAAATTAAAAACTTAGTAGGAAATACATATAGGAACACAGAGATGTAGGAAAAGCCTAGCAAAAGAACACATAAGGAAACATAGCAAGATAAACATGTGAGAGCATGATATAGAAACATAGTAGAAGAAAGAACGGAGTACATTAGAAGAACATACAAACATAAGAACACAGTAGAAGATCATGCAAGGTAGAAAAAGAAAACATAAGAACATAGCATAGACAGATATCCAAAAAGAAAAGAAGAAGAAGAGTAAGAGAAACATGTTGAAACCTTTGGAATCCCTAAATCGAATAGAAGTAATTATTAAAAGAAAAATTAGGGGAAAATGTTTTAAAACTCCAATAGAGCACAGATTTAGAACAAATTTAAGTAACAATCAGAGAAAACCTCGACTAGCTAGGGTATTAGAGGAACCCTAGAATGAGAAAGGCTTGAAAAAAAGTCCGATCTTGAGTCAGATGAGTCAGAACAGGGCTCGAATTGCTTCGGATACGCCGGAGTAAGGCCAGAGAGGCCATGGAACCTTGAATCGAAGAAGATCTGAACGGACACCATCAAGGTCAAACCTCAAAACTTCAAACACCAAACGTTCAAGAGCAGAGGGAGGTGAGTATAGGCCATCCATGGCCTGAGAAGCCATAGATTCTAGTGAGATGGCGGTTGAAGTGGTAAAAATGAATAGGGTTTCGAGGAACCTTCGATGGAGTTTGAGAGAGGGAGGGTTTTAAACGTGGCAGAAGAAATGAAATGAGGGGATTAGGGTAGGGTTGGTGAATTAAAAAAGATAAGGAGTGATCGTGGTCGTTGATAAAAATGATCAACAGCCTAAATTAAATGAAAGGGCCGGGCGGATCAAATAAATGGGTCAGGGGTCGGATTGAATAGAAATTGGGCTGGTCCGAAATTGGGCTTGAAATTGGGTCAATTAGGGGGGGTCGAATTTGGCCATAATTTAAATAAAAAAGGGTCAGATTTTAAATAGCCAGTTTTTCCTTTCTATTTTATAAAAAAAGTAAAAATGATTTTAATAGCAAATTAAAAGGTAATGAGTCACTTAATAACATATAAATATCAATTTTAAAATATTGGAACCAACTTCCTAATTATAAAATGTTACTAATTCTCAAAATAGGCTAAAATTGCAATTATATGCAATTTTGCTTTTAAAATACCAAATTATTTGAAAAAAAATATAAAAGTTACCCTTGCTATATTTTGGTATAGATATGAGAATAAAATAAGTTATCCACCAAAATAATAATTTTGAGAATAATTATTGATTTTTATACTGCTAAAATGGACAATAAATTGATTTAAAAATCTTTTAAAAATTAGGAAAAATACTAAAACACTTAGGCATACTTCTATATGCACATATATAGTATTTGAAAGTATTTTGCATATAAAAATTAGATAGAAAAAATTGAGTATCAACAACTGTCCCTCTTTACCGGAGAAAGATGGAAGAGTTGTCTGGTATAGATATGATGGCCAATTTTGACCGAACGGAATGGTTTGAAGTGATTGATAGTGCTCTAATTCCTATCCCTAGTTTTACATAAATTAGACCATATGTAGTTTAGGACCCATCGATGGAGTGTGCTGAGGGAGATATATCAAGAACGGACGTGAAATTTAGGTTTGGATGTGTGGTTAAGAGTCTAGTAGGGTTGCGGAACCGGAGCGAGATCGCTCCTGTTGAGATGGTTGTTTCTTGCTGGTTTACCTACAAATAAACAAGACGCGCATATATTGTGCATAAATTTAAACGTGCAATTTCCTATCGGACCATGAATGTTGTCTTTGGACGGTTAAGATAATGTCCTCAAACCATGATATGCTAGGCTATGAAGCATATAATAAAGGATATGCATGTTATGAAATGATGCTCTCAGGCTATGGGAATGATGCCTCTGAGCGATGATGCCTTTGAATAATGATATGCAAGAGATAAAGGAGTCTTTAGGCCATGGCATGGCGCTCTTGGGCTACAAAGATGGTGCCTCCGAACAATGATGCCCTTGGACAATTTGGCGATCTTTCAGCCCATGAAATGCAAAAGGTGGCGATCTTTCAACCCATGAAATGCAAAAGGTGGCGATCTTTCAGCCCATGAGAGCGTAAATAAAGTGGTGATATTTTAGCCGATGCAAGACATAAATAAAGGTGACGATATTTCAGCCAATGTAGGATTTAAATGAACTGGCGGTATTTCAGACATGCAAAAATATAAGTAAAACGGCAATCTTTCAGCCAATGCAGGATTTACATGAAATGGTGGTACTTCAGCCATGCAAAAATGTAAGTAAAACGACGATCATTCAACCGATGTAGATAGAGACAAATCTTAGTCTCGGAAGGCAGAATAGTAGTGTTATGCAATGCAGGAAATGCAAATGAAGACAGAACTTACTCTCGAATGGAAGAATAGTAGCCTTACGCAATGCAGAAAATGCAGATGGAGACAGAGCCTAGTCTCGGAAGGTAGAATAGTAGCCGTATGCAATGCAGAAAATGCAGATGGAGACAGAGCTTAGTCTCGGAAGGCAAAATGGTAGCCTTATGCAATATGGGAAATGCAGATGGAGATAGAGCTTAGTCTTAGAAGGTAAAATAGTAGCCTTATGCAATGCAGGAAAGCAGATGGAGGTAGAGCTTAACCCCGGAAGGCAGAATAGTAGCCTTATACAAGGGATAAAAGGCGAATAGTGATAAAATTTCTTAGCTGACAGCCGATAGCTGATTATGATATTGCGGCTGCTGGGGATATTGCATGTGGATAGCTATTGTGAAGCGATAATTTCAAGAGTCGTATTCCTGAACAATATGAGTATATAATTATGCGACCTAGGTACCTGCATCCAAAGAAAAATCGTGAATTTCGTAAAGTGGAAA
This sequence comes from Nicotiana benthamiana, assembly GCA_034376525.1. Classification (NCBI taxonomy): domain Eukaryota; kingdom Viridiplantae; phylum Streptophyta; class Magnoliopsida; order Solanales; family Solanaceae; genus Nicotiana; species Nicotiana benthamiana. The sequence continues at coordinate 16,517,879 of CM067341.1, read as the reverse complement.
GGTTAGTTCCGTGTCGCCGCTGACTTCGCTTGACCGGCTCGGCTCTGATTTGTTGATACTGTGGGTATCCCTGGGGTAGCGTTGCTAAACAGAACAATTTTAGTAACAGACATACATGATTTAGTAAAACTATAGCGTAAATACATAATTAAGAATAGTTTTCTTCAGATGAACCAATGACTGAGATGCGGTCTAAGACACTGCAACCTCTCTTGCTTCAGAATTTTGAGGGACCCTTAAAATTCTACCCTAGTTTGCTAGATCGACACTTTTGACGGCTGCTTGCGATGATCAGTGAAATTACTTCAAAGTTTTGAGGGTCCTCCTCAAAATTCTACCCAGTTTGTTGGATCGACACTTCTGACGGCTGCTTGCGATGTTCAACTGAAATTACTTCAGAATTTTGAGGGTCCTCCTCAAAATTCTGCCCAGTTTCTAATTGCAGGGGGAAATGAAAATTTTATTGAATTATGACCGAACCCATAAAGGCTGCCTACGTATCCCCTCTTAAATGGGAACCAGGTCAGACATAGTTCGAATTACATAAGGAAATCATAAATGGTTACACATAGTATCGCTTGATTGCATCAGAATTGATTGGTTTTGGCCAAACTTCTCCGTCCATTTCTGCAAGTATAAGGGCTCCTTCTGTTAGAACCCAGTGAACAATATATGGGCCTTGCCAGTTGAGAGAACTTTCCTTTGGCTTCATCTTGATGTGGAAAAATCTTCTTTAACACCACATGCCCCAGTGTGAACCATCTTAGTTTGACTCACTTTTTAAAGGCTCTGGACATTCTGTTCTAATAAAGCTGATCATGGTAAACTGCATTCATTCTCTTCCCATCTATAAGATCCAATTGCTCGTCATGACTCTTCACCCACTCTATGTCGTCGAGTTCTACTTCCTGTGTGATCATTAGGGAGGGAATTTCTACCTCGATGGAATGACTGCTTCTGTACCATAAACCAGCATGTAGGGAGTTGCCTCAGTTGATGTGCGGACTATGGTGCGGTACCCCAATAAAGCAAATGATAACTTCTCATGCCACTGCTTATGCCTCTCTATCATTTTCCTCGGTATCTTCTTGATATTTTTATTGGTGGCTTCTACGGCTCCATTCATCTGCGGTCTGTAGGGTGTAAAATTCTTGTGTTTGATCTTGAAGGTTTCACACATAGCTTTCATCAAATTACTATTGAGGTTGGAGCCGTTATCAATAATGATTGACTCTAGAATTCTGAATCGACAAACAATACGGTCGCGGACAAAGTCTGTCATGACTTTCTTGGTCACTGCTCTGTAAGATGCTGCTTCAACCCATTTGGTGAAATAGTCAATTGCTACTAGAATAAACCTATGCCCATTTGACGCGGCAGGTTCGATTGGTCCGATAACATCCACCCCCCACGCGGTGAACGGCCACGACGATCTTGTTGCATTAAGCTCATTTGGAGGCACTTTTATCATATCAGCATGTACCTGACAGCGGTGGAATCTTAGAACATACTGGATGCAGTCTGTTTCCATAGTCATCCAAAATAATTAGCACGGAGTATCTTCTTGGCTAAGACAAAACCTTTCATCTGCGGACCACAGGTCCCGGCATGAATTTCCTCTAGAGTATGGATGCTTTCCTTGCATCGGCACACCTTCGTAATCCCAAATATGGAGTCCTCCTATACAGGATTCCTCTGGCATGGAAGAAATTATTGGACAATCTTCGAAGTGTGCGCCTTTGAGGAGTATTTGCAAGCTTTGGGTATTCTCATTTTCCTAACTATTCCTTGATGTCATAAAACCAAGACTTTTCGTCTGCTTCTTCTTCGACATGAGCACAGTAGGTTGGCTGATTGTACATCTTCACGGGAATAGGATCAATGAAATTCTTAACCGGATGTTGTACCATAGAGGCCAGGGTAGCCAATGCATCAGCGAACTCATTGTGGACTCTAGGAACATGTTAGAATTCCGTTTTGTGAACCTCTTTCTCAACTCTGTACATGATGCAAGTATGGAGTATCTTGGAGCTCTTGGTTGCCCATTCTTCTCGGACCTGATGTATAAGTAAGTCTAAATCTCTAATCACTGCAACTCTTAGATGTTTATGTCAATGGCCATCTTGAGCCCTAATATACAGGCTTCCTACTCGGCCTTATTTTTCGTGCAGGGAACCTGAACTTGGCGGATACCGGATAATGCTAGAAAGCTTCTGACACTAAGATTGCTCCTATGCCAACTCCTTTGAAATTTGCTGTTCCATCAAAAAACATCCTCCAACCATCATAGGATTCTGCAATGTCTTCTCCCACAAATGATACCTCCTCATCAGGAAAATACGTCTTCAGGGGTTCGTATTCTCCGTCCACGGGATTTTCCGCAAGGTTATCTGCTAGTGCTTGTCCCTTGATTGCCTTCTCAGTTACGTAGACAATGTCAAATTCTCTCAACAGGGTTTTCCACTTGGCTAGCTTGCTAGTGGGCACTGGCTTCTGGAAGATGCACTCCAAAGGATCTATCCTTGATATGAGATATGTAGTATAAGAACAGAAATAGTGTCTCAACTTCTGAGCTACCCAAGCCAGATCATAGCAAGTGCATTCCAACAGAGAATGCCAAAACTTGTACGGGATGAACTTCTAACTATGATAATAGATGGCCTGCTCCTTCCTCTTTATTTCATTATACTGCCCCAGAACACATCCAAATTCTCCATCCAATACTGCAAGCTAGAGTATTAGGGGTCTACCTGGCTCGGGCGGGACCAAAACTGGCAGTGTTGAAAAGTACTCCTTAATCTTGTCGAAGGCCTTTTGGCAGTCATCAGTCCATTTGGTAGTGGCGTCCTTATTCAACATCTTAAAGATTGGCTCACAGATAATAGTAGATTGTTCTATGAACCGACTGATGTAGTTAAGTCTCCCCAAGAAACTCATTGCTTCTTTCTTATTCTTTGGCAGTGGCAATTCTTGAATAGCCTTGACCTTTGATGGATCCAAATCTATCTCTCGGCAACTAAGGATCAACCCAAGCAATTTTCAAGCTGGAAGCCCGAATGTACATTTTGCGGGATTCAATTTCAGGTTGTACCTTCTCAGTCTATTGAAGAACTTCCTCAAATCTTCCATGTGATCAGCAGCTTTCTTGGACTTGATGATGATGTCGTCTGCATACACTTCGATCTCCTTGTGTGTCATGTCAAGAAAAATGGTAACCATGGCCCTCATGTAGGTGGCCCCTGCATTCTTTAACCCAAACGGCATCATCTTGTACAATACATCCCCCACGGTGTAATGAAAGCTATTTTCTCAGCATCTTCTTCATCCATCTGTATCTGATGGTACCCAGAAAAACAATCAACAAATGACTTCAGCTCATGCTTAGCGCAGTTATCAATTAAGATGTGTATATTTGGCAAGGGGAAGTCTTTTTTTGGACTGGCCCGGTTGAGATCTTGATAGTCGACACAGACTCTAACCTTCCCATCCTTCTTCGGTACTCGCACAATGTTGTCTAACCATGTTGGATACTCTACTACCCTGAGAACCTTAGCTTTGACCTGCTTAGTGACCTCTTTCTTGATTTTAAAACTCATATCTGCCTTGAATTTTCTGAGCTTCAATTTTACTAGCGGACAGGCCGCTCAATCGTCGGAAATTTGTGAGCCATAATGGATGTGCTCAGACTAGTCACGTCTTCGTACGACTAGGCAAATATGTCCTATTACTCTCTTAGAAACTCTGTATATTCTTTATTTTCTAACGGTGACAAATGAATGATGATTCGTGTTTCTTTGACATTTTCTGCATCTCCCAAGTTAACAATCTTAGTTTCATCCAAGTTGGACTTGGGCCTATTCCCGAAATTATCGACTTTCATAACAATCTCTTCCTGTATATCATCTTTCTCTGAATCTATGTTCATTTGTTGTGTTGTCTCGTTGCATGTCACAGTCATTGGTTCATCAAGATAAGTAATAGTAATGGTGTATAAGTAAAGTAATGTGAGAAAATAATAAGAGTAAGATTTATAAGAAAACTGGCGTGCTTTTGATAAATTCCATAAATGTTTTGAACATTGGAGCTCTTTCTTGCAAAACAAAAGCGTGAAAGGAAAGAAAACTAGTAAAATAAAATAGTGCATGGTGCTTGTTCATCCTTGCTACCCCGAGGCATGCCAGGTTCTGGTGGTTCTGACGGTCCAGTTCTTGAGGTTTGCTCCTCTTTTTACAGCATGTATGGAAGGTCCTTCCTTCCCCTCCTCCTTAAAAATGACGTAGCAGTCCATATCATCGTCTTCTAGGAACAAATTCATCATTTCTGCAAGGGCTTCTTCTTCTTCTGAACCATAGATGACCTCTGCCGATTTGAAGGTCTGCTCCAAACTGGGTATCCGCTGCTCCAATTGATAGTAAAGGCCGCGCTAGGGTGGCGACCATTCGTTGAATTCTTTTCAGGTATACTCATATCCCAATCCGTAAGTGATGTAGTTCTTCTTGAGCTTGACAGGCTTAGTGATTCCTTAGAGATTCTTGCCAAGTCCTTTGCTAGGTTCATACCCACTCTAGTTCAGTATGCTTTCAATTTTGTTGTCCCACCACTTATCTTTATCAACGACATTGACTCGTTCGATGTGGTAGTAAGTTTCTCTGCCTATATTTATTCCTCCTCCAATTGCTGGGATGGTCTGGCGACTGTATATAGGATTGCTACCATTGACGTGAATGATCACCTCTTGGTGGTTCCACTCAAACTTCACTGCCTGATGTAGTGTGGATGCTACATCCCCAATGACATGAATCCACGGTCGTCCCAACAACAGATTGTATGATACCAGCATGTCTATCACTTGAAAGTCAACATCAAACTAAGTAGGCCCCATTTGCAAACATAAGCTAACTTCCCTAATAGTAGACCTTCGAGACCCGTCGAAATCCTTAACGTTGATGGCCCCGTCCTTGATTTCATGCAGCCATTTCTCCAATGTCCTGGTTATCACCACTGGACAGATGTTGAGACTGGACATGTCATCGACCAGGATCCGAGTGATAAAATAATCTTCGCACTGTACAGTGATGTGCAATACCTTGTTTTAACTCAATCCCTCCGGAGGCAGCTCATTTTCATGAAAAGTGATTTTGTGACTCTACAATACCCGACCTAACATGTTTGCCATTTCTTCTCCAGTGATGTTTCTTGGTACGTACGCCATACTCAACACTCTTAACAAGGCATTCTTGTGTGCATCAGAACTATGTAGCAAAGCAAGGATAGAAATTTGCGCCGGTGTTTTGTTCAGATGATCAATGACTGAGTATTCCTTCGCTTGTATCTTTCTCCAGAGATCATCAAGCGCTGTTTCGGTGATGGTTTGTTGACCAAAAGTCTGCTTACTTGACTCGGCCAAGTGTTCTGGAGTGTAAACCCTGTCGGTCCTTGTCATACCCTGTGTTGCAGCTGCTTCGCCGAACTTGGCTTTCCCTTTCCTTCTCGCCTCGGCTCTGTAGTCCCATAGTACGGCTTTTGTATGGAATGGTGCTATGGTCGTCATTTATACCAAAATGGGCACCCTTTCTTTGGAAGGTAATACAGCAACTTCAAATGGTACAGGTGCCTTTGGGGGCCCAAACTCGACCTTAATTGATGTTGGCGTCTATACGGAGGCTGGTGTTTCAAACTCGGGTGGTATGGACATGTTCATCTCGACATCTTCAAAAGGCTGAATCTGGACTACAATCGGATTAAGGGTGACTGTTGGTTTATTTGGATTGTCGCCTTTTGTGATCAAACCGATTGATCCTTTGGGATCCCAATCATCCTCTATTTCAATCATATGAACACCTCCACCCTTGTGGCCTGGTAGAGGGTTATTACGGACATTCAGGGCTGGATCTTTTGCCACGATGATCTTGTTGTCAATCAAAGCCTGGATCTTATCCTTTAGGGTGAGGCATTCATCAATGGTGTGCCCTTTCATGCTACAATGGTATGCACAGATTTTTTTTGGGTTGACCCATTGGGAAGGGTTTTCAGGGATTATTGCAAGGATAGGAGTGATATAAACAATAGCTTTAAGTCTTTCATACAGCTGGTCGGTTGGTTCATTAATGGTAGTATACTATTTGGGAGGTTTGCGGTCGAAATTTGGTCGGGGTCTAGGAAAGTTTTGACGATTGAGAGGTGATTGATAATGGGATTGTTCAGTGTTGTAGGCTTGGTAGACGTGTGCGGGCTGGGAATACCTAGGTGAAGCATGTTGGTATATAGGAGGTGGATGCAATTGATAGGTAGTCAGTGGGGTTTGGAAGGAAGGTGCGGGTGTTTGAAAATTGGAGTGGGCTAATATGTAAGTGGAGGTATAGGGTAAGTTTGGTATTTGACAGGTGATTTGGTTCTCTGTGCAACCATTACGGAACCTACATCCCTCTTCTTGGACGTACCACCAGACTGTAGAGCCTTGTTGGTGGCTTGCAAAGCTTCAAAGTTCGTAATCATACCACTCCTGATACCTTCCTCAATATTTTCTCCTAGCTTGATGATGTTAGAGAATTTGTGGTTTTTGATCAACATCAGTCTTTCATAATATTGCGGATCCTGAGCCGGATGAAGAAATTATTCATTAGTTTTCCCTAAATCAGGTCGGACCTTAGGAGCCTTTGATCTCCAACGAGCGGTATACTCGCGGAATGTTTCTATGGATTTCTTCTTTAAATTCTGAATGTAAAACACATCCGGTGTATTTTCCATATTGAATCAGAATCTGTCCATGAAGTTGGATGCCATACTTACCTAGTTTGTCCACTTCTTTGGGTATTGGATAATGTACCAGGACAAAGCATCTCCTTTCAGGCTCCTCATGAAAAGCTTCATGCATATCTTCTCATCTTTTCCTACTCCGACCAGCTTGTCGCAATATGTCCTCAAGTGAACCCTGGGATCCCCTGTACCATCAAATATTTTGAATTTGGGAGGTTTGTACCCCTCGAGAAGTTCAACATTGAGCTGTATGCATAAATTTTGATAGTTTATCCCCTCAATTCCCTTAGTTCCTTGAACGCCTTGAATTCTGGTGGTCAACTTCTTAAGCTCTTAGGCAAATTTCTGATGAGCAAGTCCTTATTATCGGACTTGGGTGTACTTGAGATGGGCTAGGTGGAGTGTGGCACAGGCTCTACGTAGATTGCGGTGTTTTTTTTGGTGTCGTCGTGGTCATTTTTGGAGTTCAAAGGTTCCGGGACGAGTAGTGGAGTATTGTTGGGAGTGTGACAAGTATTGCAATAATGGTGATGAGCAGGATGGTTTTGTTGCTTTGGGACGTTTTGTGGAGGTACAGGATTATGAGTAGTTGGGAAACTAACCTCTAGAGTGGTGAGGGAAAATGACAGACTTGCCAAATTCGAACTTGATCCAATTCTTCCTGAAATCTCGACAGCTTTTATTCGAGTTGGGGCACGCTTTCATTGGAAATCTGAGTACCCTGAGTGATCTCTGGCCGTTCAGTCGAGTTTTTCTTTCTGAATTCTTCCCTCTTTCCTTTTTTCATGTTTCTGATAGGACTAGGAGAAGGAGTGGGTGGAGGGCCCTTGGATCGTGTGGAATATGATAACCATGCCAGAGTGCATGAACTAACCTTTGGGGGAGGGAAATAAAACAAAAATTCAAAGCAAAAAAAGTGACACGATAGTGAGGATTATAAGAGAAGATGTTGCTATATTTAAACACATAGTGCAGGAATGTAAATCATATCCTAATTTGGGAGCCTCGTTGTGCCCAAGGTAGGCCTAGCGACAAATTGATTTGGAGAACTTATAATGCTAATGGCCTCATTTTATTGATAGAAAATAAGGCAAACCCCAAAACGACACTAAATAATATGAAATAAAAGGTCACTAAGATAGAAAAGGTAAATTCCTATCTACTTGGTCCCAAAAGGACCTTCCCCAGATTCGGCATCTTTGGTTGTATCAAACAGCCGTGCCAGCTCGCGAAGTCCCATCAGCAAGTAGGCTCTAGCTAGGTGTCCATCTTCATTTCCCTTAGGATTCTAGCAGTCCTCAGCCCTTGTGACGAATTTCTTTCCCAGCTCTACTAAACCTCGCTCTAAGTAACCTAGTCGTTTGTTGGTGTTGACAACCATGTCTTTCCATTCTTCAATCAGCTTTTGGTTGGCTTCTTGAATTTCACGGTGCTCACTTTCACATTCCTGAATATTTTTGCATACTTGGTAGTACTTGACCTGTGCTTCAACCTTTTCATCGATGATCATGTGACCTCGAGAAAACCCGGGTTGACGCAAACCACTATGATTGTCTTTTAACCAGCTGGGATAGTATGGAGTACAACCAGCATGGTACCTTTCTGGCTCAATAGTGTCTCTTCCCATGACGATTTTCCAGTGCCACATATTCTGAGCTTGGCACTTGTGAAGGCTAACATCATCTTGAAACTCAACCCGAAAGTGACTCATCTTGTCAACCCTTGGTACAACCTGCTTCCTGCCAACCTGTCTCATAACTTAGAGGGAGACATAAGGATAAGTTCCTCTCAAACCAATAAGTATTGGAAACGCTGCATCCTGAGATCGGGCAATAAACTCTTCAGTAAGGAACCATTCGAACATCCATTGTACTTGGTCCTCTTTCAGATCTTCAAATAGTTCTACCCATCCTTTGGCATCTTCCGGCTGAGCAAACATGTTGGGCATGTAGTTCATCCTGCTTGTCTGCTGGAAGGCTATATGATCGTCCCAGTCCCTACGCTGAATCTCCTGTCTATATTCACCCTTTTGGAGGTGCTCCATGAGCCAGAGTTGGAGTAGCAAGTTGCAACCCTCGAAGTGTTTGGCTCCCTGTTGACATTTCTCCAAGGCTTGGTATATTTCTGTAACGATCATGGGCACTATGCTAAATGGTTTCCCAACAATTCCCTCCATTAAGGTTTTGATGACCATGGCTAGCTTGGTATGGATCCTTGCTTTCTTCATCGGAAACAGTATCATCCCCAGGAAACAGAACATGAAGACAAATACCCTTCGATGAATATGCCCCAATGATGGAAGGGAAAACTCGTCAGACTAAGTACCGTAAGATTTAATGTGACTGTACCTCTCATACAAGTAGTTAAAGAGATTATACGACTCCTTCAAATAGGTTAAGTCTGGATTCTTCTTTAGACCCATCATCTTGAGAAAATATTTACCTTTGCGACTTTCTGGCATTAATAGACCCGAAGTTTCCCACGGTATACCATCCAGTCCTCATATTTCCTCTAGAAGGGGTGTCATCTCAATCTCCCCAAAGCGAAACACAGACCTATAATAATCCCAGAATAGGGTATCAGCTTCAATAATTTTGTTGTTGGGTTGGATTTCCAGAAGGGAAAGTAAATTTCCCAAGAATTTTCGGATAAGAGTCTGATCACTGGATTGAAGATCTTCCCACCAGTTTAGCAGTTTTGGATGGATGTTGATGACCATGACGAATCTGGGAACTTCGTGCCTCATTTTTTGTAAGAAAAAAGTGTTAGGCCCTTACCCCTACGGGATTTGAGTATTAAATACTAATAATCGGTATAACAACATTTAGTTCTCCAAATAAACGCACAGAACATCGTATTGTCCGCTTTGGTTTCAAGGAAACCTAGTGGACTTTGGACAAGGTTGTCTTAGAAAGTCAATATGCGGACAACATAGCTGAATCCGCTAGGTTTTGACAGTGATGCATGCACGATTAAATAGAGTAGGGTTTCTATAAGGTATTAGACTGGTACCCTTGAGCGGACTACTCAAAAGAGAAAGGCACAGAACCATCGACTACATTGTTGATCGACTGGTTTTACCGCAAAGATGCCTTTGCTGGACTTAGAGAGTGATAACATCGGAAGGGCGCAACCACTAATTATAAGTGTTGTTATGGAATTTTGTTTGGCATGAGTGGAATATGATGTCGAATATGCAGTTACAATAATTAACAAATTCTCAAGTATTTGCATGTTCATGAAGTAATAATTACAACAGCTTCTTATAATTTACAATTGTATTAAAGGAAAGCGATAAAGGAAAGCGTTAAGAAAAAAAAGGAAAAGAAACAAAGAGCCAAGTCAGTTTCACAGTAGATGAGGAAAAGTACGTAAAGGCATTGAAAAAAACAAAGATATATAAAGAAGCATTAAGTCACAAATAGCATGAAATGGTAAAAGCCTTAAAGAAATCCCCAGTAGAAGCCGCCATATTATCGATGCCCCCTTTTTTTCTCGCGAAATCAGGTTTATGACATTTGGGCGGACAACTCGTTCCCTTTTGGGAATTGGGTTTGAATTGAAGATTCGCCACCTAAAATTCTGAATAATCAAGTAAAGAGGAGGGAGGTTCTAGGTTTGTAAATAACATGGATCACCCACACAACACCCGGTAATCATTTATACATGTGGTGTTATCGCGTGGTCATCATATCCATATCTACCCTTTTCCACTCCGTTAAGGTAAGTGAAATGGTCTCGTTTTACTTATTGCATGCTATTACCCGCCCCAATCCTATCAGCCCTGGAGGTATTTGGGACTACTAATCCTAAAGGAAATGAGGTGTGTGATTTTATAGTTTTAAAGGATAAAATTCTAAGGCGAAAATCAAAACACACATGTAGCAAATATGATGGAGAAGCACATAATAGATAGAATGGCTCAAACCTCTTTTCAAAAACAAAAGGGAGCATATAGTTTAGCATGTCTTACACGTACTGATTAGGGTCTTATTAAACTTAAGAGTTGTGGTAGATTGATCTATTACATATTTCAGATGAGAAGCCCGAGTCAGGCCTGCCTGCTGGTTGAAATTGATAGAATCTGATTCAATTTACAAGTTACCTTATGGCTTGCCTAAGTGTCAAATGAAACCTATAGGCATGATTTATATTAGTTTCAGAAAAGAAGTATACTGATTTTAAGGGAAATAAATTGTCCATTACGATAATATAAACTCTGCAGTCGTTGTTAATACTACTGATTTTAGGCTTATTAGCGAGTTGATAATTTATATTTGGTTGATTACTCCTATAGCCATGCTTTCTAGGCGTTTGTTAATCTTAAAACACTATTATTAACATGCAGAAATCCCATAAGTAGGTCAACTATATGCAGTTAGTTATTATAACCTATGAATACATTTTCCTAGTGATTGATGCATATGCAGAATTCAGGAAGCCCTATTGACATGTTATCAATGTGATATGCAGAAATGCAGAAACCTATAGACACGGTTTCTATATATATGAAATGCAAAAGCCTATGGACATGGTCTCTATATATGAAATGCAAAACCTATAGACATGATTACTAAGGAATACAGAACTTATAAACAAGATTTCTACGTGAAAAATGCATATGGAAAATAGGACATGATTGCAGAGATATAATAAATACCTATGAATATGATATCTACATATGAAATGCAGAACCTATAGATAGGATTTCTAAAGAATGAAAAACTTAAAAAGAGGGTTTCTATGTGAAAAATGCAGAAGTAAAAATAGGACATGATTGCAGAAGTATAATAAGTACCTATGAACATGATGTCTACCCCTTTGCATGATTTTCCCTACCCTTTTTCACTAAAACCCAATAAGTTAAAAAAAATTATTACAGCCCAAAATGAATAGGAAAAGAGAAGAAGATTACATTAGAAAAACTAAAAAAATCCAACCAAGGAGAGCCTGATTCAGGTTTCCTGCCTGAAGCATGTAGTAGACCAACTCCAAAGATCCAAATCCAAAGATTTTCTCATTTTTTGGGTGTACTAGAGCTCCCAAGAGCCTCATGGACTCCACGCAGTGCTTACACCCTAATTCAATATAGAATTGAGAAATAGTGCAGTATCAAGAGCCAGCCCTCAACTGTCCAAGTTCAAAGGGAACTCAAGGTCCCAAAGCATAGCTCACAGGAGGGGGCAGAACTTAGAAGATAGGAATGAGTGTGAGTGCAATAGAGGGGATTCTGGGGAGAGCCAATACAGGCTGGTGATCATACCCAACAGTTGGAGGTGCTTTCACACCCCAACCAGCATGTTGGCCACATTGTTTGGAGTTATGACCTCTTAAAGGGTCAAGTCCAGACATGCGCAACAATTTGGATGTTGGCATGTTCTGAACTTTAACTCAAACACATAGAAGGAAACAGGGGGTAGGGATTCACAATAGAAACAGATGCAAGAAAAGAACATGCATAGTTAATATTTAACTTCACATAAATAGTAAAGTAGGCATAAATGTAAAGGCTGTAAGTAAACATATTGGGTGATGCTGAAAGCTAAAACTACAACACACCAGTTTCAAGGAAACAGGTAAGAAAAAAGCAGTAGTATTACAAAGCCAAAGTGCAAACGAGCAATCAGAATGCTATGAATTTAGAACATAATTGTGAAGTTTGAAGTGTAAAAGTATTGAATTAAAGGTGTGTTGAATTGCAGAAAGGCCGTGCCCTTTTATAGTACAGAAAGCAGCTAGAAATAGGTAAGAAAATAGCTAGAAATAAATTGTACGAGGTCTCCCATTAATTGAGGGATTCTGATTTCAAACGGGCAATAATTAAAGAAAGGGGTCAATCAAACAATTTTCCAAAGCAGTACAAGAGGGGTAAATACATAAAGGTCTATATAAGGACAAGGTTTGACAGCACACACTTTGTGCAAGTAAGGAAAGGGAATCCGTTAACAACCAACAAATCCAAATTGCAGGTTTTGTACGAATGAACCAAGTCGGGAAAAGAGAGGAAAGGTTTTATTTAAGGAAAATCAGTAATAATCGATCTAACCTAGAAAAAAGATTCTGAATCAATCATAAGTTGGAAAGCCTTTTGAAGAAAGGTAGAACACACATATAAAAGCATATAAACTAACTTAAACAAGAAAGAACTGTCATGCTAATCAGAAGAGTCTAGTATAGAAGAGTTCAGAGTCATAAACAAAGAGGTTCAATTCAGTACATAGACTCAGAATGAATTTGAGAGAGTCGAGGGTTCCAAAAACAGAACCCTATTCCAAACACAAGGTCAAACTTGCCAAAACCCCCAAATTCTAGGGTTTCTAAGTTGAATCAAATACAGAGACGAGGAGCCAAGTAATTGAACAAACTCTAAGATCTCTTTCAGAGACTCATGAGAAAAAAAACAGATACAATATCAAATTCGAAGCAAATAGAGTGAAGAGACTGATCTGAAGCATAGTGAGAGTAGAAGGAACACGTTTTAAGAAAGCTTGTAACATAAACAAGTTCAGGAGAGAAAAAAAAGGCAGTATAACACTTAAAAACAGTAGATGAAACATGCTTAAAAAGAACTCAAATAAAGGTCCAGTGAAAGGCAAACAAAGAATTTAAAAACTTAGCAGGAAATACATACAGGAACACACAAATGTAGGAAAAGCCTACCAAAAAACACACAAGGAAATATATCAAGATAAACATGTGAGAGCACAATATAGAAACATAGTAGAAGAAATAACGGAGCATATTAGAAGAACATGCAAACATAAGAACACAGTAGAAGATCATGCAAGGTAGAAAAGGAAACATAAGAAAATGACATAGACATATATCCACAAAGAAAAGAAGAAGAAGGAGAAGAAGAAGAAGAAGAGAAAAATCTTGAAACCTTCGGAAGCCCTAAATCGAAGAGAACTAATTTTTGAAAGAAAAATTAGGGGAAAATGTTTTAAAACTCTAGCAGAGCACAGATATAGAACATATTTAAGAAAACAATAAGAGAAAAGCCCAACTAGCTAGGATTTCAGAGGAACCCTAGAATTAGAAAGGCTTGGAAAAAAGGTCTGATCTTGAGTCGGATGAGTCAGAACCAGGCTCGAAACGCTTTGGATACGCCGGAGTAAGGCGGAGAGGCCATGGAAACTTGAATCGAAGAAGATCTGAATGGACACCATCGAGGTCACACCTCGAAACTTCGAACACCGAGCGTTCAAGAGCAGAGGGAGGTGAGTATATGCCATCCATGGCTTGAGAAGACATGGATTCCTGTGAGACGGTGGTAGAAAGTGGTAGAAGAGGATAGGGTTTCGAGGAACCTTTGAGAGAGTTTGAGAGATGGAGGGTATTGAAAGGCGGCTGATAACATGAAATGAGAGGATTAGTGTAGGGTTGGTGAATTAAAAAAGGTAAGGAGTAATCGTGGCCGTTGATTAAATTCCGTTCAATTCTCATATTTTCGTGTGCTATAACCTACGCTATCTGCATGGGCCCGGGCGACCGGACCCAGAGCGCCTAAAATTTTGCTGGACCATCAAAAATGACCTAAGGAACTGTAAACATTGAGATTAAACCAAAAAATCATGGAGAATGTAGAGAGAGAATCTAGAGTGAAGGAGGAGCGTCTGAGAGAAGTCTCTGGAAACCAGAGAATATTATTAAACAGAAAAGAAGATGAAATGGAATCCGTGTGTGTAAAATATCTGAGGGACTACTATATATACATGTATCATTGGGTCGGGTCAGACGACCCAATGGCAGAAAGGAAATGGGGCTCAGACATATTGGGCTCGGTACATACATTTGGCCCAAACAACAAACAGATCATCATAGCCTATACAATGTATACCAGAGAATACAATAAATATACAGTGTGTATACAATGTGTACAATCATGTAATCTCTTTCATCTCAACACCCCCCCTCAAGTTGGAGGGGGAAACCACCTGCAACTTGGATAACAGCGGAAGAAGCATAGTGCCAGGCAGTGGCTCAGTGAGTAGGTCGGCCAATTAACGAGAAGTAGGAACATGAAGCAGCTTGAGAAAACCAGATTGCAGCGAGTCCCGAACAAAATGGCAGTCCACCTCGATATGTTTGGTACGTTCATGAAAAACAGGATTGTTAGCAATATGAACAGCAGCCTGACTATCACAATATACAGAAATAGGAGAAGAAACAGATACCCCAAGATCAACCAACAAGCGAGAAGGCCAAGTTAACTCAGCAACAACTTTGCTGAGGGCTCTATATTCTACCTCAGCAGAAGAATAGAAACAACAGGTTGCTTCTTCGATTTCCAACTGATCAAGCAACCACCCGAAAGTACACAAAATCCAGTAACAGATCGTCTAGTATCAGGGCATGCAGCCCAGTCACTATCAGAATACCCAGTAACAGAGAAATCAGCATGAGCAGAATAAAATAAACCCAAGGAGGGAGTGCCCTTAAGGTATCTCAGAGCATGCAGGGCAGCAGTCATATGGGGAAGTCTGGGGCATTTGAGGAATTGACTCAGATGTTGGACTGCAAAGCATATGTCAGGCCTAGTATGAGTCAGGAACAGCATTTTACCAACTAGACTCCTGTACTGGTCAGGAGATGATAAAAGGTCACCAGAATCAGCATGAAGTTTGACATTAATGTCCAAAGGAGACACAACAGAGGAGACATTTGTACAATCAAACTGATGCAGTAAATCAGAAATATACTTATGCTGATTTAGGATCATTCCACCAGGAGCAACTGACATTTCAAGACCCAAAAAATAATGCAAGGATCCTAAATCTTTAGTCTTAAACTGATCATCAAGAAATAGTTTCAGTGCAGTAATTTCATCACTGTCATCCCCAGTAAGGATAATATCATCCACATAGACTGCCACCACCACAAGGGAGCCAGGTTTACCTTTGATGAACAAAGAATAGTCATTCAAAGAATGTATGTACCCTCTGGAATAAAGAGCAGAAGACAACTTGGCATACCATTGTCCGGATGCTTATCTTAGCCCATAGAGGGATTTCTGGAGTTTACAGACCATAGGAGAAAAACTAGAAGAAGAAGGAGAAAAAGAACCAGAAATAGGAGCAGGAACTCTCAAACCTGGAGGAAGTTTCATGTAAACTTCCTCATCCAAATCACCATGGAGAAAAGCATTATTGACATCAAGTTGAAATAGAGGCCAGTGATTCTTGACAGCCACAACAATCAAGCATTTCACAGTAGTCATCTTAATCACTGGAGAAAAAGTGTCAGTAAAATCAATCCCCTCAACTTGTGTATCACCCCTAATAACCAACCTTGCTTTATACCTTTCAACAAGACCATCAGACTTGTATTTGATTTTATATACCCACTTACAACCAATGGGTTTCTTACCAGCAGGAAGAGGAACAATATCCCAAGTATGGTTAGCCTCCAAAGCAGCAAACTCATGTCTCATTGCATCCTGCCATGCTGGGACTGATGCAGCTTGAGAGTAATACATAGGCTCAGATTCCAAAGTGGAGGAAGAAGAACCAGAAAATGCAGGGAGTTGACAGACATAATCCTTAAGGTAGGAAGGGGGAATATGCTGTCTAGTGGACTTTCTAGAAGTGGGAAGAGGATGGGAAGGAGGTAACACAGGAGCAGAGAGATCAGGATTGAAAGAAGGAATGGAAGATGGACCAGCATCAGGAAAATCAGGTGCAGGAGAATCAGAATTAGAAGGAAGAACAGGAGAATCAGGGGAAGTAAATATAGGAAAGTCTGAGCCAGTAAAGTCATCAGCAGGAGGAATAGAAGGAACATATGAAGAAGAAGGGTGAACAGAAGTAGGATTATTCTTAAAAGAAAAATAAGATTCATGGAAGACAACATCCCTTGAAACAAAACACTTCTTGGTAACCAAGTTATACAGTTTATAACCCTTCTTGGCAAAGGGGTAACCCAGAAACACACAAGAATGGGCTCTAGGTTTCAGCTTGTCCCTTTGAGGGATAGGGACAGCAGCATAAGCAAGGCATCCAAATGCCCTCAAATGGGAATAGGATGGAGCTTTTCTATACAAAATTTCATGGGGAGACTTATGGTGAAGAATTCTGGAAGGTATTTTGTTAAGAAGATAGGTGGCAGTTAACAGACAATCCCCCCAGAAAGACACAGGTAGGCCAGACTGAAAAAGCAAGGATCTACATGTTTCAAGGAGTGTTCTGTGTTTTCTTTCAACAACACCATTCTGTTGAGGTGAATGAGGGCAGGAGGTTTGATGAATAATCCCCTGGCTACTAAAAAAGGATATTCCCTCAGTGCTGGATCCCAGTTCTAAGGCATTGTCACTTCTGACAGTCTGAACCACAGAGTTAAACTTAGTCTTAACAAAAGAAATGAAAGACTTAAGCAGGGAAAAGGCATTGCTTTTGGATCCCA
This sequence comes from Nicotiana benthamiana, assembly GCA_034376525.1. Lineage (NCBI taxonomy): Eukaryota > Viridiplantae > Streptophyta > Magnoliopsida > Solanales > Solanaceae > Nicotiana > Nicotiana benthamiana. The sequence goes on along the minus strand of CM067341.1, from coordinate 16,500,722 downwards.
TTAAGTGTGTCCAGGTTGCCCTAGAAAAATCATCAACTATAGTAAGGAAGTATTTGTAACCAGAAGAAGTAGAAGTGTGGTAAGGCCCCCAAGTGTCCACATGTATTAATTGAAATGGTCTAGTTGTACTGATACTGCTGTCATGAAAAGGGAGTCTAGTCTGCTTTGCCATAGGGTAGACAGAACAGGGAAAGGGTTGTTTAGGAGCAAGTGGAAAAGACAAACTAGAAATATGTCTCATATTTGCAAAAGGAGTATGTGCCAGTCTTAAATGCCAAATGTAATTCATATCATTGATAACAGCATTATTACAAGTGGAATTGTTTACAAATGGAGGTAAGCCAACATTTTTGCTGTCAGACACATTGTCATCATTACAAAAATCAGACAAAGCACACACAGAAGTAAAAGGAGAAACAGAAGAGGGAGAAGGGGAAGGAGGCACCCAAGACAGTTTGTATAAGCCAGCTTCCTCTTTACCAAGATCCACAGGCCTCTTCAGAGAAGGGTCCTGTATCATGTGAAGTAAACAGGAAGTTGGAGTGAAAAAAACTATACAGTGCAACTGTTTAATCAACTTGTGAACAGAAATCAAGTTGTGTTTAAAGGTGTTAGAAAATACGCTTAACGCTAGAGGGGGGTGAATAGCGTTATAATAAAATTTAGCGTAAACTTGCGGAAATTAAAATTTGCAGGAAGTAAATAAGTGCGATAAATAATAACTTACACACAGATATATCCTGGTTTACCACAACGTGTGGCTAGTCCAGTCCCCGAGAGACTCTCTCGAGATTTTCCACTAACTTGTCAAGCTTCCGGGTGCTTAACAAACCTTTACAACTTGAGGACGCAAGCCTCAACACCTTTGCTCAGAGTTACAACACTCCAAGACTTCACCCAAGGAAACACAAGTTCCTTACAACAAGAGAATCACAATTCTCTTCCAAGTGTACAAACACTAAAACACTCAAACAATATACTCCTTTATGAGTAGGTATGAGTAAAAAGAAATAAGCTCTAGATCACAACAACTTTGGACAAGAATATGGCTCTCAAAAGCTTTATGAAATTGAATATAAAATGATAAACAAAAGTATGCAAGCTTATAGCAATGTAATGATCAGTTGTAGTATGTTGTTTTGTTTAAAACACTGAAATAAAGCTGTATTTATAGTTGAAAAACTTGGCATTACCGTTGCCTAATTGCCAATTAAGAGTTGCTGATTTTACTCACTGACAATCGATTGTCAAACCCCAACAATCGATTGTCTGCCAGTCAGACCAAAATTCAATCCCAGATTTTACGCTTGATAATCGATTACTTACAATCCATAATCGATTACTGGCAACATTCAAAGAATCCTTTCCAGATTTTACCACAAACAATCGATTGTCCAGAATCAACAATCGATTACTCAGCAACGTTCAAAAAATCTTTTCCGGATTTTAATCAAAATAATCGATTATACAAAATCAATAATCGATTACCCAATAACGTTCAAAATATCTTTTTCGGATTTTAATCAAAACAATCGATTATACAGAATCAATAATCAATTACCTGACGGTATTTGAAAACTTTACGACAACGGTCAGCTTCACAATCGATTGCACAAAGTCAACAATCGATTACTTATCAATTTTGAAAAACATTGTAGACACTGTCTCTTTGACAATCGATTGTCCAATGTAACAATCGATTATTTAATAAATTTGAAAATCACTGGAAGACACTGTCTCAACATAATCGATTACCATTAGTTCATAATCGATTATTCTGAGTTTTGAAAAACTTTGATGGATACTGCCTCAGTCACAATCGATTGTCATTAGTTCACAATCGATTGTCATGCAGGTTTGAAAAACCTGATGCTCACTGTCTTACTCACAATCGATTGTCATTAGTTCACAATCGATTGTCATGCAGTCTTGGCTTAAAACAATCGATTATCATAAGTACATAATCGATTATCTTAGTCCAGATTTTTAAGGCATGTCTAAAAATTATTTTGACTACTGTAAATATGCATGATTGAAAATCATTTGACATTAAATTAAATATGCATGATTTTGGAAAATAGTTTTACGAGAGAAGCCATGTTACGAGTCAAGTTGTAGGATCAAGATCACAATTAAGAATGACTCAATTAAACTATAAAACTGTCTTTAGCTTGAATCTCCTTGTATATCAATTGTGCGCTTGTTTCTTGAACTTCGTCATATATCAATTTTTGTTTCGTTTGTCATTCATCAAAACCTATACAAAAGAACACACGTTTTAGTATATTGCATTGAGAACGTGTTTCCAACAATTTCCCCCTTTTTGATAATGGCAAACATTAAGCGGGATATGCAAGACAAGCAATTTATATTGACGATTCAAGACAAGTATATACATGCAACAAGTATGTAATTTGTTCCCCCTCAATTTGAGAATTCCCCCTCAATTTAAGCTTATAATTTGAGAGTGCATCATACCCGTTATCTTCCCCCTTTTGCCATTAGCAAATATAATAATAAGATGCCAAAGATGAAATAAACCTTGTTTATTTATTAAGAGAATTACAGCAACAGGGAAGACAATACAACATATAAAAACAAACTTAAAAAAACTACAATTATTCATTCATCATCTTCCGCCTCATCATCCGGCGCTGCTTCATATGGAACAAGACCCGCATATGGATAATGAACGTGGCCAAAATATCCATGGATCTCGTGAGTTAATTGACCGAAAGAAGAGGTCAATGAAGCAATTTGGTCGGAATTAAAATATAGAACGGAACCATCTTGATAGGGATAGTTCGGACGAGGAGGGGCAGTAGAGGCGGATGCGCCGTGCCTAGTAGAACGGGAACGTTTTGAGTGACGGCCCGACATTTTTAATGAAAGGTGCTGGATTTTGCAAAGGATTAGAGGGAATTTGATATTTTGAAAGCTAAAATTGATGCTTGAGTGAATGAATATGAACATATATGAAGCCTATTTGTAGAGGGGAGAGTGGCTTATCATTTATGGAAGAAATCTGCTGAGAATTTAAAGCCAAATCAGTCAGAAACGGTAAAATAAATTCACTGACCGTTAGACAATCGATTGTTGAGATGCAATAATCGATTGTTGAAGAGTTATGACCTGACTTGGAACTGACACAAATCGATTGAGGAGCCAAATGGTAACAAGAGTTTAAATTTCTGACATGAAATAATCGATTGTCAAATGTGGAATAATCGATTGTTTTAGCACAGAATCAGGGATTTTCTTTGTTAATCAAGCAACGGTCAGCACCACTTTTTCACCTATAAAAAGAGGTCTTTTGAACTGATTTTAGACACACAACTCCTGCATATATTGATATACATATTGATCATTTTCAAGCATCATTTTAGAGCTTTTGTTGAGCCATTTGATAGACAATTTTGTGTTGTTCATAGAGATTATTTTGTTTCTCTTTATCCACTCTATTGAGAGAGTATTTGTTATAAAAGAGAGTTGTTTGAGAAGAACATATCTTCTCATTTGTCGGGTTTGCTAAGTATCCAAATTCTTAGTGGTTGAAGTCTTGGGGTGAGGTATCCTCAAGCAAGTGAAGTCTTAAGGTGCGGTATCCTTGAGCAACTGTAGCGGTTTGTTAAGCACCCGTAAGCTTGACGAAGATAGTGGAATCTCGAGAGAGTCTCTCGGGGACTGGACTAGCCACGGGTTGTGGTGAACTAGGATAAAATACGGTGTGTTCTTTCTTGATTATTTCAATTACCGTATTTACTTATTCCTGCAATTTTAAATTCCGCAATATTTCAATATTCTCGTGCCTCACTATTCACCCCCCCCCCCTAGTGAACGGCATAAATTCTAACAATTAGATAGCTTTAGAGTTTTTGGTTGCAAATGTTTTGTTCATAACAATGCAAAGACCAATTGGGTAAATTCTATGATTGAAAAACTTGGCATTACCATTGCCTAATTGCCAATTAAGAGTTGCTGATTTTACTCACTGACAATCGATTGTCAAACCCCAACAATCGATTGTCTGCCAGTCAGACCAAAATTCAATCCCTGATTTTACGCTTGATAATCGATTACTTACAATCCATAATCAATTACTGGCAACGTTCAAAAAATCCTTTCCAGATTTTACCACAAACAATCGATTGTCCAGAATCAACAATCGATTACTCAGCAACGTTCAAAAAATCTTTTCCGGATTTTAATCAAAACAATCGATTATACAAAATCAATAATCGATTACCCAATAACGTTCAAAAAATCTTTTCCGGATTTTAATCAAAACAATCGATTATAAAGAATCAATAATCGATTACCTGACGGTATTTGAAAACTTTACGACAACGGTCAGCTTCACAATCGATTGCACAAAGTCAACAATCGATTACTTATCAGTTTTTGAAAAACATTTTAGACACTGTCTTTTTGACAATCGATTGTCCAATGTAACAATCGATTATTTAATAAATTTGAAAATCACTGGAAGACACTGTCTCAACATAATCGATTACCATTTTTTCATAATCGATTATTCTGAGTTTTTGAAAAACTTTGATGGACACTGCCTCAGTCACAATCGATTGTCATTAGTTCACAATCGATTGTCATGCAGGTTTGAAAAACCTGATGCTCACTGTCTTACTCACAATCGATTGTCATTAGTTCACAATCGATTGTCATGCAGTCTTGGCTTAAAACAATCGATTATCATAAGTACATAATCGATTATCTTAGTCCAGATTTTTAAGGCATGTCTAAAAATTATTTTGACTACTATAAATATGCATGATTTAAAATCATTTGACATTAAATTAAATATGCATGATTTTGGAAAATAGTTTTATGAGAGAAGCCATGTTACGAGTCAAGTTGTAGGATCAAGATCACAATTAAGAATGACTCAATTAAACTATAAAACTTTGTCTTGAGCTTGAATCTCGTTGTATATCAATTGTTCGCTTGTTTCTTGAACTTCGTCATATATCAATTTTCGCTTCGTTTGTCATTCATCAAAACCTATACAAAAGAACACACGTTTTAGTATATTGCATTGAGAACGTATTTCCAACAATTTCCCCGTTTTTGATAATGGCAAACATTAAGCGGGATATGCAAGACAAGCAATTTATATTGATGATTCAAGACAAGTATATACATGCAACAAGTATGTAATTTGTTCCCCCTCAATTTGAGAATTCCCCCTCAATTTAAGCTTATAATTTGAGAGTGCATCATACCCGTTATCTTCCCCCTTTTGCCATTAGCAAAAATAATAATAAGATGCCAAAGATGAAATAAACCTTGTTTATTTATTAAGAGAATTACAGCAACAGGGAAGACAATACAACATATAAAAACAAACTTAAAAAAACTACAATTATTCATTCATCATCTTCCGCCTCATCATCCGGCACTGCTTCATATGGAACAAGACCCGCATATGGATAATGAACGTGGTCAAAATATCCATGGGTCTCATGAGTTAATTGACCGAAAGAAGAGGTCAATGAAGCAATTTGGTCGAAAATGAATTGGAGGGAAGGCTCTTGAGGCGGAGGAGCATGACAGGTTGGAGGAGGAGCAGGCGCTACATGATCACCGTCATGATGAAAGGAGGATTCCAAAATTTCCCACTTTTTGGTACTCTTTTTGAGAGGACCATTTCCAGTGACGAATCCGGTGGCTTCAAGAAAGTTCATGATGAGGAGAGCATAAGGAAGAGGCCTATCATCTCCGATAGCGTCACGCATGTGAATTTTGATAAGCCGACACCAATTGATGTTAGCTCCGGTAACTATGGCATGCATGAGCTTGGTGTCCTCTTGGGAAATGGTGGTATGGTTGTGCATACGAGGCTTGAGGACTCGGGTGACCAAATAGAAAATTAACCGGTAATTTGGATCCATTCCCGTAATTGTAGGACGACGGGAGGAGAGATTTGGATCATAAGAAGTAAGACCGATTTGGTGTAAGTGGGTTGTTTCATCAAAAAGGGCTCCGGCCTCTCCGGTGTACCGAAAAATGTCTTCACCATTATAAGGAAGACGGGCAATGGTATGAAGATTTTCATCGGAAAGAAGAATTTGAACACCATTAATGTTGGTGACAAGCTCACCATCATCATCCTCATGGAGGTTGGAATAAAATGCTTGAACCAATGTAGTATTGATGTAAGGATGGGTAAGGAGTAAAAAGTCAAGAAGTTGAGAATTTTTGAGCATATTTGCAGCAGGCCCAAATGATTCAAGATACTTGTGGGTTGAAAAGCGGGGTGGAAGAATGTCGCGCTTTTCAAATTTGGTTAAGAATCGAGTAAGCTCGATGTCGGAATTAAAATATAGAACGGAACCATCTTGATAGGGATAAGTCGGATGAGGAGGGGCAGCAGAGGCGGATGCGCCGTGCCTAGCAGAACGGGAACGTTTTGAGTGACGGCCCGACATTTTTAATGAAAGCTGCTGGATTTTGCAAAGGATTAGAGGGAATTTGATATTGTGAAAGCTAAAATTGATGCTTGAGTGAATGAATATGAACATATATGAAGCCTATTTATAGAGGGGAGAGTGGCTTATCATTTATGGAAGAAATCTGCTGAGAATTTAAAGCCAAATCAGTCAGAAACGGTAAAATAAATTCACTGACCGTTAGACAATCGATTGTTGAGATGCAATAATCGATTGTTGAAGAGTTATGACCTGACTTGGAACTGACACAAATCGATTGAGGAGCCAAACGGTACCAAGAGTTTAAATTTCTGACATGAAATAATCGATTGTCAAATGTGGAATAATCGATTGTTTTGGAAAAGCATTGCTGAATGGCTGAGACAGAAATCGATTATGCAATATAAGGAATCAATTATTAAACAAAACTGCATAATGAACATAAACCATAAACAATCGATTAGTGATACTGCTAATCGATTTTCAGCACAGTAAAATAATCGATTATTTGCTTGGAACAATCGATTGTTCTGTGCCAAAACTTTATAATTCACCCTATCTTATAGGGCGATACCTGCAAAATAGAATTAAATGTCTCCGACACTCAAGTCAGCAATTTGAAAAAAGTAATGACTTAAACTAGTGTTGCCAAGTGAGAACGTGAGCTCATAAGAAGTGTGTCCTAAAGTGTTCTTAAGAGAGCTTCGGGTACTTACCTTTCCTTCGACGTCTCCAATTACCTGTTCAAGAGGGTGATCTTTGATCGTCCTCCACTCATTTGGCACTTTTGTTTCTTTTTCCAATTGTGGCGCTTCTTCCGTTGGTTGTTCCTCAGTGTCATCTTTATTTTCCTTGGGTGGTTCCTCTTGTATTTTGTCTTTCAAGCTATCTAAGATACCTGCAAGATCAAAACCGGAATCCTTTCTTGCCAAGCGAGCATTATTTTCGGAAAATACAACATGAGGGGATTCTTCCACAATTAGGGTTCTTTTATTAAAGACCCTATATGCTTTACTATGTGAGGAATATCCAATGAAAATACCTTCATCCGACTTAGCATCAAATTTACCCAATTGGTCTTTGCCATTGCTATGAACAAAACATTTGCAACCAAAAACTCTAAAATGGGAAATATTTGGTTTTCTACCCTTATAAAGTTCATAGGGGGTTTTCATGAGTATCGGCCGAATTACTACTCTATTTAGAACATAGCAAGTGGTACTCACGGCGTCCGCCCAAAAATGTTTGGGTATCTTAGCTTCGTCGAGCATGGTTCTAGCCATCTCTTCGAGACACCTATTTTTCCTTTCCACCACCCCATTTTGTTGTGGTGTACGTGGAGCGGAAAAGGTATGCTCGATTCCGAGTTCGTCACAAAAGTCCGCAAAGAGATTGTGATCAAACTCTCCCCCATGATCACTTCTAATTGAAGTGACGGTTGTTTCTTTCTCATTTTGAACACGCTTAAGAAAATATTTAAAATTTTGAAAAGCATCACTTTTATTGGCAAGAAATAAAGTCCAAGTAAATCTCGAGTAATCAGCAACAATCACAAAAGCATATCTATTTCTTCCTAGACTTTCAATGCGAGAAGGACCAAATAAATCCATATGAAGCAATTGCAATGGTCTAGAAGTTGAAATAATGTTTTTAGATTTGAAAGATGCTTTTGTTTGCTTCCCCTTTTGACACGAGTCACAAATAGAGTCATTTTCAAATTTTAAATAGGGAAGACCAACAACTAAGTTTTGAGAAATCAATTTGTTCAAATGATGCATATTGATATGTGCTACTCTATGATGCCATAGCCAAGTATCATCCTCTTTACTCATTAGACAATCAACATAATCGGGTGAGGATTTAGCAAGATCAACCATATAAATATTATCCACTCTAAAACCACGGAGGATAATTTTGAAATCACTACGTCTGAACACTAAGCATTCATCCGAATCAAATAAATCAAGATTTCCCTTGTCACACAATTGTCTTATGCTCAAGAGATTATGCTTTAATCCTTTAACAAGTAATATATGCTTAATAGAGGATTTTTCATCCTTACCGACCGAGCCGATGCCGATGATCTTTCCTTTATTGTTATCACCGAAGATAACACTTCCTCCTTCTTTGTGCTCTAATTGAAGGAATTTGGATTCATCTCCCGTCATATGCTTGGAACATCCACTATCAAGGTACCATAGTACACTTGATCCCTTCAAGCACACCTACAAAACAAATTAATGTTCTTTAGGTACCCATGCCATCTTGGGTCCTTGGGGGTTAGGCATATTATAATGATGCAATTGAGTAATATGTCTATGACATGTAAAGCATGCCGGAGCAATATGACCAATAAGTTTACAATAATGACAAGTCACATTTGGGTTATGCATCCTTCTAGGTTCATAGTAACTAGACGGATGAAAATTTCTTACTCTATTTTGAACACTATGACTATTTCGCATTTCATGAGAGTTATTTCTCCTACTATGAGCTCTAGGATGGGCAGCATTTCTAGAGTGATTGTTTCTCAGTTGAGGGCCATTGCTAGGTCTTCTAAGGGGTTCAAAATTTGGCCTAAAGTATGCATCATTTCTGGGGTGACTATTTCTAGGTGGTAAGTCATTCCTAGGTCTTCTAAAATGTTCAGCATTTTGTCTAGCGTGCATATTGGCTCTAGAGTTGTTGTTTCTAGGATAAGCATTTCTATTGTTAATCCTAGGTTGAGCCTTAGGTTGTTGGGGTTTAGCATCAACCTTTTCTTCATTTTGAAAGCCTATTCCATGCTTGGTTGATTTCAAGTTAACAAGAACATCATTCAAGTTTTTGTGCGAAGAATTAAACTTATCTAATATGCCTTTAAGCCTACTTACTTCATTCTTAAGATGCAAACAAGAAGTGCAATTTCTAGTAGAGCTTTCGGGCTTATCGGAACTTCTTTTTCCAAAAAACTTGTTTTCCTCTTTCAGCTTCTCATTTTCTAAAACCAGTTTTTCTAAATCCTTTTCTTTTAAAGAAAGCTGTTTTTTAAAATCTTTTTCTTTTAGAGAAGCATTTTCTTTTACGCTTTTGACTGTTTTTGAAGCTTTAATAAATTCAGTATATAAATCATCAAAAGTAGTTCGCATTTCATCAAGAGTAAAGAAGTTTGAGACGAAATTTGACATACCTCGTCTTTGTTATCTTCTTGTGCCATGAGGCAAAGATTTGCTGCTTCGTCTTCTTCTCCTTCGCTTGACTCATCTCCGGAGTCACCTCCCCAAGAAATATATGCACGTTGCTTTTTAAAAGGTTTCTTTTCCTTTTTGAGGTTTGGGCAATTTGACTTGATGTGCCCGGTTTCTCCGCATTCGTAGCATTTTATTTCTCCTTGCTTTTTCCCTTTGCGTTCATACTCTTTGCGCATGAACTTTTGAAATCTTTTGATAACGAGTCCAAACTCGTTGTCTCCTTCCTCATCAATTTGCGGTTGACTTGTGCTCGCCTTTAGAGCTATTCTTTGCCTCCTTTGATCATCAACAAGAGGGTTAAGAATAGTAGATTCATAGGTCTTGAGATTACCTCTTAATGCGCCAATTGTGACATTTGAGACGCCGATGGATTCTTGGATTGCGTCGGCCTTTGATCGCCATGCCGGAGTGAGATTTCTAAGGATCTTCCGTACAAGTTCTCTATCCGTGAATGTCTTTTTGAGGGCATGTAGATCATTTACGATTATTGAAAATCGTTCAAACATTTCGTCCACCTTTTCTCCTTCCTTCATGTGAAATAATTCATAAGCATGGGTTAGGAAATCAATTTTTGCTTCCCTTACCTGATCCGTTCCTTCGTATGTAACTTCTAGCTTGTCCCACATCTCCTTTGCTGTTGTGCAACACGATATTTTCCTGTAATCGTCAGCATTAACAGCACAATATAATAAGTTTATTGCTTTAGCATTATTTTGGACCTTTCGGATGTCATCCGCGTCATACTCATCCTCGAACTTAGGAACCCATTCATTTTCCACCTTCTTGGTTGGAATTTGATTTCCCTTTGTAAACACCTTCCAAAGGTGAAAACTTTTGGATTGAACGAAGATCATCATCCTCTCCTTCCAGTACGTGTAATTTGTACCATTGAATAGAGGTGGTCGTGTGGAGCACTGTCCTTCATCAATTCCTGCAAAAGAGTCACGAGTAGAAGCCATGGATGGTTCTCTCAAACGGTTAAGTCTTCAGAGGCTATGGCTCTGATACCAATTGATAGAAAATACGCTTAACGCTAGAGGGGGATGAATAGCGTTATAATAAAATTTGGCGTAATCTTGCGGAAATTAAAATTTGCAGGAAGTAAATAAGTGCGATAAATAATAACTTACACACATATATATCCTGGTTTACCACAACGTGTGGCTAGTCTAGTCCCCGAGAGACTCTCTCAAGATTTTCCTCTAACTTGTCAAGCTTCCGGGTGCTTAACAAACCTTTACAACTTGAGGACGCAAGCCTCAACACCTTTGCTCGGAGTTACAACACTCCAAGACTTCAACCAAGGAAACACAATTCCTTACAACAAGAGAATCACAATTCTCTTCCAAGTGTACAAACACTAAAACACTCAAACAATATACTCCTTTATGAGTAGGTATGAGTAAAAAGAAATAAGCTCTAGATCACAACAACTTTGGACAAGAATATGGCTCTCAAAAGCTTAATGAAATTTAATATAAAATGATAATCAAAAGTATGCAAGCTTGTAGCAATGTAATGATCAGTTGTAGTATGTTGTTGTGTTTAAAACACTGAAATGAAGTTGTATTTATAGTTGAAAACTTGGCATTACCGTTGCAAATAGAGTCATATTTTGACTACTGTAACAATTGTTGGAAATCATGTATACCTTTTATATGTGCGCTTTGGTTGTATGAGCATGATTTTCAGGTATAGGTTTTGATGAATGACAAACAATGAAGTCAAGTGTCAAACAACGATATAATCAAATGGCGAGAAGAATACTGATGACGGAATTGCATGAACGAGCCAAAGAAGTTCAAGACCGAAGACCCAAGAAGTAGGTCGTTTGGTAGAACCAATGTAAGGACAACGTTTAAGTTATCTTATCCTTTGGCTCAACATTAGGTCATCATAAACATGCATAAAATCACTTTATTAAATTATATATATCATAAATATTTTTAATATATACTTCAAACAAAATAATTTTAACGTTTTCATTTCAACCAAAATGGGTTTTGAAGTAAGTTTTCAATTCTGGTATACTCTGGTATACACAGTATATATCAAGTGTATATCAAGTGTATATAATCGACCGTTGCCAAAGTTTTGAACACTGGAACAACATAATCGATTGTCCACTTTCACAATCGATTGTTGACAATCGATTGTCCACTTTAACAATCGATTATTTTGAGACAGTGCAACCGGTTTTTAAATATCAAATCAATCGATTGTCTTTGTCCCACAATCCATTGTCAACAATCGATTGTCATTTTCATACAATCGATTATTTTTTGACCGTTCCACAGCATCCTAAATTGATTTTTGAACGTTGAAGAACAATCGATTATTCAGGGTTAACAATCGATTGTTTAGCCTAAAATCAGGAATCTGTTTTTTGAACGTTGGTCAGACAATCGATTGTCACCTCCAAACAATCGATTGTTGAAGCACAGAATCAGGGATTTTATTTGTCAATTAAGCAACGGTCAGCACCACTTTTTCACCTATAAAAAGAGGTCTTTTGAGCTGATTTTAAACACACAGCTCCTGCATATATTGATATACATATTGATCATTTTCAAGCATCATTTTAGAGCTTTTGTTGAGCCATTTGATAGACAACTTTGTGTTGTTCATAGAGCTTATTTTGTTTCTCTTTATCCACTTTATTGAGAGAGTATTTGTTGTAAAAGAGAGTTGTTTGAGAAGAACATATCTTCTCATTTGTCGGGTTTGCTAAGTACCCAAAGTCTTAGTGGTTGAAGTCTTGGGGTGAGGTATCCTCAAGCAAGTGAAGTCTTAAGGTGCGGTATCCTTGAGCAACTGTAACGGTTTGTTAAGCACACGTAAGCTTGACGAAGATAGTGGAATCTCGAGAGAGTCTCTCGGGGACTGGACTAGCCACGGGTTGTGGTGAACCAGGATAAAATACGGTGTGTTCTTTCTTGATTATTTCAATTACCGTATTTACTTATTCCTGCAATTTTAAATTCCGCAATATTTCAATATTCTCGTGCCTCATTATTCACCCCCCCCCCTTTAGTGAACGGCATAAATTCTAACAATTGGTATAAGAGCCTTACTCTCTGAAAGCCTTAACCGGTTGAGAGCTATATATATTTTTGTGTATAGAATATTGAAAGCAGGAATGATGAATGAAGGACAATCCACCACTTGCGTTCCACTATTTGACGGAACAAACTGTACATATTGGAAAGGGCGGATGAGTATCTTCCTCAAAGCAAACAATTTTCGTTTGTGGCAAATCATCAAAAATGGTGAACCAATGCCGACAAAGAAAGTTGGAGAAATCACGGTTCCAAAGAAGGAAGATGAATATGATGCCAAGGACATGAAGATAGTTGAAAATAATGCAAGGGCCATCCATGTATTATATTGTGCGGTGAATCCGAATGACTATCGGAAAATCTCTTGCTCCACAACCGCCAAGGAGATGTGGGACAAACTCGAGATCATTTATGAAGGTACGCCTCAAGTCCGAGAATCCAAAATTGATTTTCTAACTCATAAATATGAAACTTTTAAAATGGAGAAGGAACCTATTGGTGTTATGTTTGAACGATTTTTAAGAATCGTCAACGATCTCCATGCTCTCGGGAAAGTTTACACGAACAAAGATCTTGTTCGAAAAGTCCTGCGGAGTCTCACTCCCGAATGGTGTTCCAAAGCCAATGCCATCCAAGAGTCGATGGAATACACGAATATCACAATTGATGGACTAAGAGGTAACCTCGAAACTTATGACAGCACAATTCTTAATCCTTATCTTAGAAGTGATTCGAATTTTGCCTTCAAAGCCTCATCCTCTAAAAGAGAAGAGGTAAGTGATTCGGAAAGGGATGATGAAAATACTTCCAGTGATATATTTGAATTGTTTTGTAAGTCTTTGAAGAAGGACAAGAAAAAGAGGAAACACCATAGGCGCGTATCACGGGACTCAGACAGCTCGGGCAATGAAGCCGGCGCATTATGTCTCATGGCAAACGGAGAAGAAGAGGTAAGTACATCTAACTCTCACTCATTTGAAGATTTACAAAATGCCTATGATGAATTGTATGGTGAATTTGTCAATGCTTCCAAATTGATAAAAGAATTGAAGAAAACACTTTCTTTGCAGAAATCACTTTCTTTGCAAACAGATTTTCAGAAAACACTTTCTTTACAAGAAAAAGATTTTGAAAAATCCTCTTCTTTGAAAGAAATAGATATTGAAAAATTGAATAATGAAAATGGTATTCTTAAAAACAAAATTGAAGTTTTAGAAAAAGAAAACAATTTTTTCGAAAATGACATTGCTGTTTTTAAAAATAAAATCAAGGAATTGAATGAAGCTTCTTCTATTGATACATGTTCAAATTGTTCTTCTTGTAGTTCTTTAAAACTAAAGAGCACAGAACTTAGGAAAGCACTAGAAACACGTAGTGTTGATATTCCTAAAGCTGAAACAAAGAAGAAAAAGCCTAGGAATAACTATAGGCGTAAAATGAATAAGAATCATGATAGAAATGGAGTTGCCCAACCTAGAAATGATTCTAGGATTTTTGCTAATGAGTCTAGGAATAATTATTCTAGACCACCTAGAGATGACTCTAGGAATTTCAACGCGTCTAGGAATGACTTTAGATCACCTAGAACGCATTTGGCTCAACCTAGACATATGCACAATCCTAATGTTATATGTCATTATTGTAATCGGGTAGGACACATTGCACCCGTTTGTTTTGCTAAACATAGAAATTTATGTGTTGATTATAATTGTAATTATCCTAAACCCCAAGGACCCAAAAGAAGTTGGGTACCAAAAATCTATTTTTAGGTTCTTTTTGCAGGTGTGCTTGAAGACTACAATATTGTAGTGGATGCACCAAGCACAAAACCTAAATGCATTAAGGGGGAACGTCGGTTAGTTATCGTATTTTGAATAAAAACACAATGAGTTGATATGTGCAAATAATCTACATCAGTTTTGGTTGATACATGCTTTAATCAGTTCTTTTTGAATAACAATTAGTATCAATTTGGTTTATAATAATTGATTGATTCATGTTTTGATGAACATTCTTAGTTTAAAATAACAATTGATATTGTTGAGAAAAATGACCGTTATCATTAGTATGCCATTTACTAACATTTGATATGATCTTGTTTATAACGATTGGTATCGTCAATGGTTTAAATTTTTTTGCGTATAGTCTTTTTGCTAATGCCAAAAGGGGGAAGAATATGGGCGATATGCATGCCTTAATTGAGGGGGAATATTCAATTAAGGGGGAATTATATTGAATTGATTTCTATGAATTGTTTGCATAAATTGTATGTTGAGATATAGCATGAATTTAGGGGGAATTCAATATGCATATCTTCCGTTGTTTGTCATTATCAAAAAGGGGGAAATTGTTGGAAATCATGTATACCTTTGATATGTGCGCTTTGGTTGTATGAGCATGATTTTCAGGTATAGGTTTTGATGAATGACAAACAATGAAGTCAAGTGTCAAACAACGATATAATCAAATGGCGAGAAGCATACTGATGACGGAATTGCATGAACGAGCCAAAGAAGTTCAAGACCGAAGACCCAAGACGTAGGTCGTTTGGTAGAACCAATGTAAGGACAACGTTTAAGTTATCTTATCCTTTGGCTCAACATTAGGTCATCATAAACATGCATAAAATCACTTTATTAAATTATATAAATCATAAATATTTTTAATATATACTTTAAACAAAATGATTTTAACGTTTTCATTTCAACCAAAATGGGTTTTGAAGTAAGTTTTCAGTTCTGGTATACACAGTGTATATCAAGTGTATATAATCGACCGTTGCCAAAGTTTTGAACACTGGAACAACATAATCGATTGTCTACTTTAACAATCGATTGTTGACAATCAATTGTCCACTTTTACAATCGATTATTTTTTGACCGTTCCACAGCATCCTAAATTGATTTTTGAACGTTGAAGAACAATCGATTATTCAGGGTTAACAATCGATTGTTTAGCCTAAAATCAGGAATCTGTTTTTTGAACGTTGGTCAGACAATCTATTGTCACCTCCAAATAATCGATTGTTGAAGTACAGAATAAGGGATTTTATTTGTCAATTAAGCAACGGTCAGCACCACTTTTTCACCTATAAAAAGAGGTCTTTTGAGCTGATTTTAAACACACAACTCCTGCATATATTGATATACATATTGATCATTTTCAAGCATCATTTTAGAGCTTTTGTTGAGCCATTTGATAGACAACTTTGTGTTGTTCATAGAGCTTATTTTGTTTCTCTTTATCCACTCTATTGAGAGAGTATTTGTTGTAAAAGAGAGTTGTTTGAGAAGAACATATCTTCTCATTTGTCGGGTTTGCTAAGTACCCAAAGTCTTAGTGGTTGAAGTCTTAGGGTGAGGTATCCTCAAGCAAGTGAAGTCTTAAGGTGCGGTATCCTTGAGCAACTGTAACGGTTTGTTAAGCACCCGTAAGCTTGACGAAGATAGTGGAATCTCAAGAGAGTCTCTCGGGGACTGGACTAGCCACGGGTTGTGGTGAACCAGGATAAAATACGGTGTGTTCTTTCTTGATTATTTCAATTACCGTATTTACTTATTCCTGCAATTTTAAATTCCGCAATATTTCAATATTCTCGTGCCTCACTATTCACCCCCCCTCTAGTGAACGGCATAAATTCTAACAATTATCGATTTTCAGCACAGTAAAATAATCGATTATTTGCTTGGAACAATCGATTGTTCTGTGCCAAAACTTTATAATTCACCCTATCTTTTAGGGCGATACCTACAAAATAAATTAAACGTCTCCGACGCTCAAGTCAGTAATTGGAAAAGAAGTAATGACTTAAACTAGTGTTGCCAAGTGAGAACGTGAGCTCTTAAGAAGTGTGTCCTAAAGTGTTCTTAAGAGAGTTTCGGGTACTTACCTTTCCTCCGACGTCTCCAATTACCTGTTAAGAGGGTGATCTTTGATCGTCCTCCACTCGTTTGGCACTTTTGTTTCTTTTTCCAATTGTGGCGCTTCTTCCGTTGGTTGTTCCTCAGTGTCATCTTTATTTTCCTTGGGTGGTTCCTCTTGTATTTTGTCTTTCAAGCTATCTAAGATACCTGCAAGATAAAAACCGGAATCCTTTCTCGCCAAGAGAGCATTATTTTCGGAAAATACAACATGAGAGGATTCCTCCACAATTTGGGTTCTTTTATTAAAGACCCTATATGCTTTACTACGTGAGGAATATCCAATGAAAATACCTTCATCCGACTTAGCATCAAATTTACCCAATTGGTCTTTGCCATTGTTATGAACAAAACATTTGCAACCAAAAACTCTAAAATGGGAAATATTTGGTTTTCTACCCTTATAAAGTTCATAGGGGGTTTTCATGAGTATCGGCGAATTACTACTCTATTTAGAACATAGCAAGCGGTACTCACGGCGTCCGCCCAAAAATGTTTGGGTATCTTAGCTTCGTCGAGCATGGTTCTAGCCATCTCTTCGAGACACCTATTTTCCTTTCCACCATCCCATTTTGTTGTGGTGTACGTGGAGCGGAAAAGGTATGCTCGATTCCGAGTTCGTCACAAAAGTCTGCAAAGAGATTGTGATCAAACTCTCCCCCATGATCACTTCTAATTGAAGTGACGGTTGTTTCTTTCTCACTTTGAACACGCTTAAGAAAATATTTAAAATTTTGAAAAGCATCACTTTTATTGGCAAGAAATAAAGTCCAAGTAAATTTTGAGTAATCATCAACAATCACAAAAGCATATCTATTTCTTCCTAGACTTTCAATGCGAGAAGGACCAAATAAATCCATATGAAGCAATTGCAATGGTCTAGAAGTTGAAATAATGTTTTTAGGTTTGAAAGATGCTTTTGTTTGCTTCCCCTTTTGACACGAGTCACAAATAGAGTCATTTTCAAATTTTAAATTGGGAAGACCAACAACTAAGTTTTGAGAAATCAATTTGTTCAAAAGATACATATTGATATGTGCTACTCTACGATGCCATAGCCAAGTATCATCCTCTTTACTCATTAGACAATCAACATAATCGGGTGAGGATTTAGCAAGATCAACAATATAAATATTATCCACTCTAAAACCACGGAGGATAATTTTGAAATCACTACGTTTGAACACTAAGCATTCATCCGAATCAAATAAAGCAAGATTTCCCTTGTCACACAATTGGCTTATGCTCAAGAGATTATGCTTTAATCATTTAACAAGTAATATATGCTTAATAGAGGATTTTTCATCCTTACCGACCGAGCCGATGCCGATGAACCTTCCTTTATTGTTATCACCGAAGATAACACTTCCTCCTTCTTTGTGCTCTAATTGAAGGAATTTGGATTCATCTCCCGTCATATGCTTGGAGCATCCACTATCAAGGTACCATAGTACACTTGATCCCTTCAAGCACACCTACAAAACAAATTAATGTTCTTTAGGTACCCATGCCATCTTGGGTCCTTGGGGGTTAGGCATATAATAGTGATGCGATTGAGTAATATGTCTATGACGTGTAAAGCATGCCGGAGCAATATGACCAATACGTCTACAATAATTACAAGTCACATTTGGGTTATGCATCCTTCTAGGTTCATAGTAACTAGACGGATGAAAATTTCTTACTCTATTTTGAACACTATGACTATTTCGCATTTCATGAGAGTTATTTCTCCTACTATGAGCTCTAGGATGGGCAGCATTTCTAGAGTGATTGTTTCTCGGTTGAGGGCCATTGCTAGGTCTTCTAAGGGGTTCAAAATTTGGCCTAAAGTATGCATCATTTCTGGGGTGACTATTTCTAGGTGGTAAGTCATTCCTAGGTCTTCTAAAATGTTCAGCATTTTGTCTAGCGTGCATATTGGCTCTAGAGTTGTTGTTTCTAGGATAAGCATTTCTATTGTTAATCCTAGGTTGAGCCTTAGGTTGTTGGGGTTTAGCATCAACCTTTTCTTCATTTTTAAAGCCTATTCCATGCTTGGTTGATTTCAAGTTAACAAGAACATCATTCAAGTTTTTGTGCGAAGAATTAAACTTATCTAATATGCCTTTAAGCCTACTTACTTCATTCTTAAGATGCAAACAAGAAGTGCAATTTCTAGTAGAGCTTTCGGGCTTATCGGAACTTCTTTTTCCAAAAAACTTGTTTTCCTCTTTCAGCTTCTCATTTTCTAAAACCAGTTTTTCTAAATCCTTTTCTTTTAAAGAAAGCTGTTTTTGAAAATCTTTTTCTTTTAGAGAAGCATTTTCTTTTACGCTTTTGACTGTTTTTGAAGCTTTAATAAATTCAGTATATAATTCATCAAAAGCAGTTCGCATTTCATCAAGAGTAAAGAAGTTTTGAGACGAAATTTGACATACCTCGTCTTTGTTATCTTCTTGTGCCATGAGGCAAAGATTTGCTGCTTCGTCTTCTTCTCCTTCGCTTGACTCATCTCCGGAGTCACCTCCCCAAGAAATATATCCGTGTCGCTTTTTAAAAGGTTTCTTTTCCTTTTTGAGGTTTGGGCAATTTGACTTGATGTGCCCGGTTTCTCCGCATTTGTAGCATTTTATTTCTCCTTGCTTTTTCCCTTTGCGTTCATACTCCTTGCGCATGAACTTTTGAAATCTTTTGATAACGAGTCCAAACTCGTTGTCTCCTTCCTCATCAATTTGCGGTTGACTTGTGCTCGCCTTTGGAGCTATTCTTTGCCTCCTTTGATCATCAACAAGAGGGTTAAGAATAGTAGATTCATAGGTCTTGAGATTACCTCTTAATGCGCCAATTGTGACATTTGAGACGCCGATGGATTCTTGGATTGCGTCGGCCTTTGATGGCCATGCCGGAGTGAGATTTCTAAGGATCTTCCGTACAAGTTCTCTATCCGTGAATGTCTTTTTGAGGGCATGTAGATCATTTACGATTATTGAAAATCGTTCAAACATTTCGTCCACCTTTTCTCCTTCCTTCATGTGAAATAATTCATAAGCATGGGTTAGGAAATCAATTTTTGCTTCCCTTACCTGATCCGTTCCTTCGTATGTAACTTCTAGCTTGTCCCACATCTCCTTTGCTGTTGTGCAACACGATATTTTCCTGTAATCGTCAGCATTAACAGCACAATATAATAAGTTTATTGCTTTAGCATTATTTTGGACCTTTCGGATGTCATCCGCGTCATACTCATCCTCGAACTTAGGAACCCATTCATTTTCCACCTTCTTGGTTGGAATTTGATTTCCCTTTGTAAACACCTTCCAAAGGTGAAAACTTTTGGATTGAACGAAGATCATCATCCTCTCCTTCCAGTACGTGTAATTTGTACCATTGAATAGAGGTGGTCGTGTGGAGCACTGTCCTTCATCAATTCCTGCAAAAGAGTCACGAGTAGAAGCCATGGATGGTTCTCTCAAACGGTTAAGTCTTCAGAGGCTATGGCTCTGATACCAATTGTTAGAAAATACGCTTAACGCTAGAGGGGGGGTGAATAGCGTTATTATAAAATTTAGCGTAAACTTGCGGAAATTAAAATTTGCAGGAAGTAAATAAGTGCGATAAATAATAACTTACACACAGATATATCCTGGTTTACCACAACGTGTGGCTAGTCCAGTCCCCGAGAGACTCTCTCGAGATTGTCCACTAACTTGTCAAGCTTCCGGGTGATTAACAAACCTTTACAACTTGAGGACGCAAGCCTCAACACCTTTGCTCGGAGTTACAACACTCCAAGACTTCACCCAAGGAAACACAAGTTCCTTACAACAAGAGAATCACAATTCTCTTCCAAGTGTACAAACACTAAAACACTCAAACAATATACTCCTTTATGAGTAGGTATGAGTAAAAAGAAATAAGCTCTAGATCACAACAACTTTGGACAAGAATATGGCTCTCAAAAGCTTTATGAAATTGAATATAAAATGATAAACAAAAGTATGCAAGCTTATAGCAATGTAAAGATCAGTTGTAGTATGTTGTTGTGTTTAAAACACTGAAATGAAGCTGTATTTATAGTTGAAAAACTTGGCATTACCGTTGCCTAATTGCCAATTAAGAGTTGCTGATTTTACTCACTAACAATCGATTGTCAAACCCCAACAATCGATTGTCTGCCAGTCAGACCAAAATTCAATCCTAGATTTTACGCTTGATAATCGACTACTTACAATCCATAATCGATTACTGGCAACGTTCAAAAAATCCTTTCCAGATTTTACCACAAACAATCGATTGTCCAGAATCAACAATCGATTACTCAGCAACGTTCAAAAAATCTTTTCCGGATTTTAATCAAAACAGTCGATTATACAAAATCAATAATCGATTACCCAATAACGTTCAAAAAATCTTTTCCGGATTTTAATCAAAACAATCGATTATACAGAATCAATAATCGATTACCTGACGGTATTTGAAAACTTTACGACAACGGTCAGCTTCACAATCGATTGCACAAAGTCAACAATCGATTACTTATCAGTTTTTGAAAAACACTTTAGACATTGTCTCTTTGACAATCGATTGTCCAATGTAACAATCGATTATTTAATAAATTTGAAAATCACTGGAAGACACTGTCTCAACATAATCGATTACCATTAGTTCATAATCGATTATTCTGAGTTTTGAAAAACTTTGATGGACACTGCCTCAGTCACAATCGATTGTCATTAGTTCACAATCGATTGTCATGCAGGTTTGAAAAACCTGATGCTCACTGTCTTACTCACAATCGATTGTCATGCAGTCTTGGCTTTAAATAATCGATTATCATAAGTACATAATCGATTATCTTAGTCCAGATTTTTAAGGCATGTCTAAAAATTATTTTGATTACTGAATATGTATGATTTAAAATCATTTGACATTAAATTAAATATGCATGATTTTGGAAATAGTTTTATGAGAGAAGCCATGTTACGAGTCAAGTTGTAGGATCAAGATCACAATTAAGAATGACTCAATTAAACTATAAAACTTTGTCTTGAGCTTGAATCTCGTTGTATATCAATTGTGCGCTTGTTTCTTGAACTTCGTCATATATCAATTTTCGCTTCGTTTGTCATTCATCAAAACCTATACAAAAGAACACACGTTTTAGTATATTGCATTGAGAACGTGTTTCCAACAAAAGGAAGGAACCAGAAGCACATTATGAAGAGTAAGGGAAGATGTTAATGCAAAAGAACCTGTACAAGTTATTTTTACTTTGTAACCATTAGGTAAAGATACAAGATAAGGAACAGTCAAAGGTATAATGTTAAAGAGTAGGTTTTTATCATGTGTCATATGATTAGATGCCCCTGAATCAATGATCCAGGTGACAGAATTAATATGTGTAACCATGCATAATTTGGAATCCGAAACAAGACTCTCAGTCAACATTATACCAGCAAAATTAGCAGCACACATGGAAGGAGGAGTTTGATCACAGGAATCCCCTAACTTGGTCTGTTGCAACAGGCTCATCAATTGATCATAGTGGTGTATGCTCAACCCTGGTATCACAGAACTGTAACCATCTATGTGGCTGGCAGAAGGATCCCCAAGAGGAACAGACAAATTAGGATTCTCATGATTAACAGCCACACATTCAACACCAGTGGAGACATGAGCAGCTGCAGATTTCCTTCCCTTGTTGTAATTTATGCTTTGAGGGAACCCATGTATCTTGTAACACTTATCAATTAAGTGCCCAGATTTCTTGCAGTATCTGCAAAATAAGGGCCCTCTGCTTTGCTCAAAATTAATTCTGGGTCTGAAAATAGGAGGTCGAGGCACTGTGGCCTGATTAAACCCAACTGAGTGCTTGTTTGTATGAGCATTAAAAGACATAGAATCTGGACTGATTCGGGTAATAGATTGAACTTGTCTTTGTTTCTCATCATTAAGCACTATGTTGTAAACACTGTCAAGGGAAGGAAATGGCTGCATCATCAACAAATTACTCCTAACCCCCATGTATACTTCATTTAACCCCATAAGGAATTGGAATACCTTGTTTTCATCATCTTCCTCAATTATTCCATTTTTAGCTGCACACACACATCTATGCCCATGATTTGTGCACATTGTGCCCAATTCATCCCACAAGCCTTTGAGCTTGTTAAAGTATGAGGCTATGTCTAAGAAACCATGAGATGTGTGGGAGAGTTCCCTTTTTAATTCAAAAATATTGGTCTTGTTAGGGGTACCATATCTTTTCTCAATTTGGGACCATATACTCTGTGAAGTATCGGAATACTGCACACTATCAACAATTTGAGGAGACAGGGAGGAGGTCAACCAGGAAATGACCATGTTATTACACCTATCCCACAGTCTCTGTTGAGCCACATTAGTGGTAGGACGAGGACATGAACCGTCAAAAAATCCAATTTTATTATTAGCATATAAAGCAACAATCATCTTACGCCTCCAGCCCTCATAACCACTACCCGAGAAGGGAGTGGGAACAAGAGAGACCCCAGGGACATTAGAGGAATTTACAAAAAGGGGACTGGTAGAGTCTATCGAGGCGGAGGTACCAGCATCCGTATTAGAAGCCATAATCAAACCAGATATTCACACACAAAACCAGATATTCACACACAAAACCAGATACTCACATACGGAGCCAGATAATCACACACAAAGCATACAATACTTAAGATAAGGAAAGAGTTACCCTCCTTCTTCGCGACCGAAAAAGATCGGCCTTCAATCAAACAGAGAAAAACCTAGGTACAAAACCCTAGGTGCAACCGTCGAAATCCTTACTAAAAGTATGGTCAGGGATGTCGGAAAGTCACCCAAAACATCCACTTAGTGAGAATCGAGCCACCGGATAGCAATAAAACCCTAGGTTAAACCACCAGAAACCCTAGAAGACGATTGGTCACCCAAAAATTACCCAAAAATCATCAGAAAATCTCCCAGAACGTTCGAGTGAAGAAAATACACTCAGATATCACGATGAAAAACTCATAAAGGCATCCGACTTAGATCAGAATCGTCATCGACCACAAGGTCTCAGAAACACCCCCAAAAATCTCAAAAGAGACTTCAACCAAGACGACGAGATACAGAAAAACATAGTCGGATCATTGTCGAGGCTCTGATACCATGTAAACATTGAGATTAAACCGAAAAATTATGGAGAATGTAGAGAGAGAATCTAGAGAGAAGGAGGAGCGTCTGAGAGAAGTCTCTGGAAACCAGAGAATATTATTAAACAGAAAAGAAGATGAAATGGAATCCGTGTGTGTAAAATATCTGAGGGACTACTATATATACATGTACCATTGGGTCGGGTCAGACGACCCAATGGCAGAAAGGAAATGGGGCTCAGACATATTGGGCTCGGTACATATATTTGGCCCAAATAACAAACAGATCACCATAGCCCATACAATGTAAACCAGAGAATACAATAAATATACAGTGTGTATACAGTATGTACAATCATGTAATCTCTTTCATCTCAACAGGAACAATATTTATTAACTTTCCATGACTGTTCCTCGTTTTTGGAAATTTAGGGCCATAAAATTGGAATTCTGCTCGATTTTTAAATTTTTTTGTGCTATAGACCATGTCATCTACATGTGCCTGGGCGACTGATCGCTGCCAACTCAACGCTACACGAATGTAGGGAGAGTGGGCCGCTACCGCTTTTACCTGAATAGTGGTTTGGGATCGAATTTCCACATGGAGCTTGGAATGGAGTTGTATTGTTTGTTTGGCCTAGACTTGCATTCTAATTGCACTCCCAACAATTTTGGGTTTTCTTTGTATTAACAACTATTATTATAAACTAAAGATTAAGACTAAATTATGCTAAGAAAATATTGTTTGGTTGTAATTAATAGGGAGAAAGGTAGTAGGGCCATGACATCACCTAGGTGGTTAACTAACGGGTAAAAACTACTAAGAATATATTTACATATTCGGGATTTATGCTATAACCATTGCACAATTGTACCCACTCTCGCACCTCTCGGTAGAGAGAGTGATTTTGGCTGAATGACTCTCTCGATACCAATTGGGTAGGCCAATTAAACCAAGCAACTAGGGTTCAATTAAGGTGATTACTCTCTCAAGATTTAACCCATTAATTGGGACTACCATATCTCATGGGTCCATCCCAATTTCTTGTTGAGTCAATTTTGGGGTCATAGACTCTCTTTCTCAAGAAGAGTCAAAACCCACTAAGCTAGAATCAATGTTTGCAACAAACAATCCTTAATTGAAGCATAAAATTAACTCAAATAACAAATACCCAATATCAATCTATTATTAGAAAGCAATACACATCAATTATCCATACTAGGATTGAGCCACAACCCTAGCTAATGGGTTTAGCTAGACATAATTGAAGAAGAAAAGAAGAAATAGAAGAGAAAATAGACATAGTAATTAATTACAAAGATTAAACTACAAGAATGTATGGAAAAATCAATGATAAAATGCCAACATAGGCTAAAACATTGGTCCTCACGAGCGTAGCTGTGTTCTCAAAAATTCCTCCCTTCTTAAAATGGTAAATGTTCTATTTATAGTGGGCTGAAAAAGCTGGACAAAATGTCCCATGCGGGGTTAGTGCGGGCCGCACAATTAGGACCGCGGCCGCACTGGTTCTTTGGCTTTAATTTCTATCTTCTCTGAAATGGATGGAGCGGACCGCGTAACGGTGTGGTGCGGTTGCGTGAAGGTCTGGCCCGGACCGCGTAACAGTGACTGCGGCTGCGTGGCTTGCCTTTGCTCAAATCTCCATCTTCTTTGAACCTTGTGACGCCAACCGCATGCCATAATAGCGCGTTGAGCTGAACGAGGGCCGTACATTTCCAACCACGACCGCATTGTTCCAAACCTGATTATACTTTTCTCTGAAACCCCTAGTGCGGTCGCATGCACAATTATGCGGTCCGGACTAGGATCCTCTTTCCACCATTTCACTTGGCCTTTGATACTTGAGCAGGTTTCACTCCGTTTTGAGCCGATATTTGACATTTCGTCACTTTGTCGCTCAAACCTACAATCAACCACAACATGTAAGTATTTTGGGACTATTTTGTAGCAAATTATACTCAAAGCATAGGCAAGTAAGGGAATAAAACACGTTAAAATCCTACTTATCAGCGACCTCACCTGGATGGCGTTAAATTTTACCTGACCATCAAAAACAACCTAAGGAACAATGGCCATCGGGTATCCATAAGCGTTTCTCGTTTTGTTTTGGCACTTTAGGGCCATAAAATAGGAATTCCTGATGATTCCCATACTTTCGTGTGATATAGACCACGCCATCTATATGAATTAGCGCGAACGATTCCGAATCTTCTAAAATTTTGCAATCCTATCAAAATGATCTAATGATCAATATCCATCACTTCGCTATGACCATTCCTCGTTTTTGAGCGTCTTAGGGGCATAATGTTGGAATTTGGGACGATTTTAAATTTTTTGTGTGTTAATATCCATGCCATATTCCTGTAATTCGGACGACGGGTTCTGAGTCCCTAAAATTTTATGGACCCATCAGAAACAACCTAATGAACAATAATCATTGATTCGCCATGACCAAATCTCATTTTTTAGCATTTTAGGAGCCATAAAATATAATTCTTGGTGATTTTTAATTTTTCGTGTGCATTAGTCTACGACATCTTCATAAATTAGGGCGACGGGTTTCTAATCGCCTAATATTTATGGGCCTTTTTTGAATTTATTGTATGGCATTTTAGGGTCATGCAACACAATTTTGTGATTATATCTATTTTTTCATATGTATTAGTACATGTCGATTTTGTGGAATTCTTTTAGTTGACTCCGATTGGCCCAAAATTTTGTAGGTTTATAGCAAATGGTCTATTGATCAAGACTCATTGCTTTTCCATGACTAATGTCACTTTTTTGGATTTCGGGTTCATTTTAACGCATTTTCGGGTCATGCAACACAAATTTGTGATTGTATGCAGTTTTTCGTGTGTTAGTATATGTTGATTCTGTAGAATTTTTTTGATGGACTCTAATTGGCATGAAATTTTGTAAGACCATAAAATGGCCTAGTGACCAATATTTGTAAACTCTTTTTGACACACTTCAATAGGCTTGAAATTTTACAGGTAATGGTCTAGCGACAAATACTTATTGCTTCACCGTGACGAATTTATTGTTATATCTACTTTTTCGTACGAATTTGTTAAGCTAGAGTTTTGGGGTCATATGCTCGTCGGATTTAGAACTTTTTGCATGTGTCTCCATCTACCAAACATGTGATACTATTTTGACTTGGAGCTTGAGACTTGAAAATGATTCTAAATCCCCCTTTTGTTTAATTATGATTAGTTATCCCTGCCAATCTTTGCACGTGAAATAGCTGAACAATATTCTTATTAGTAACTTGTTTCTTATGGATCTCTTTGGCTTTTAGCTTTTAGCTTTTGGCCAAATAAAAAGGATATGCTTATAAATTTGTGAGACTCTTAGATGGGGACAACTAGAGATAAAAGGATTCTATAATCCAATAATTAATGGCTTGGTCTAATAATTAATAAAGTGAATAAAAATCATAAAACATTATAATTTTATATAATTACTAAAGTGCGTGAAAATTATAAAAGACTATAACTCAAATTGTAATAGAGTTAATTAAGTTCAAATGTTGATAATTTTTTTCATTTATCTAATTTTGGTTAATAAAATTACAATAAATATAAATAAAATAATTAAAGTATGAACAAACTAGGTCATCCATCGTTATTGTAAAAGATTAGTTCCACGTCCATTATAAAAAATATAGTGATTGTAACTTTGTACAGACATGTCCTAAAATTCAGGGATGCTCCATCATTCTCGATCAAAATCCAACAACTTTCTTTTGGAAAATACTTACAATTGTTTCAACTCATAATAAGAAGGGAGAATTACACCTCTTGTCATTTGGCCTAATAACTCATCAGAAAATAGTTTATGTTTGAAGTTTTTATCCAGTATAGTCTAGGTTGTACATAATCTAAAAATTACTTTCTATTAATTAGCCCATATTTTTTTTCTTCGTTCTTCTTCTTCTTCTTCTTCTCATGTCACACCTTTGCATCCCAAAATTTTTCTATCATTGTTATTCGCTTTCAATTCTTCTTCCAAGTGATAATCTCTTATGAAATATATTATTCTGTAATTTTGTCACTTATGGTTCAAAATTTTGATGTAAGACAATTGAGTTTTTCGATTTGTTAGTTGTTTGGAATTGGTGTTATCCCAATTGATTGGAGTTATTAACTGGAGTTCAAAACTTAAATTTCAAGTGATTTGGAGTAGATTTTTGCAAGGTTTGAGTTAAATTTCAGAGGATGCCCAAGGAAGAAAAAGAACCCCTGAAACTCCGTTGATAGGATTCATTTGTATAATAATGTATAATATTGTATAAATAGCATATAAAGTGTTTAAACACCTCTTATACACCTTTTTATACAATGTTGATACACTATTTACAGGTATTTGGTAAATTTCTCACATTTTTTTCTTTTTCTTCTTCTTCTTCTCATTCTTGTTATACACCTATATATACAATGTATCACGAATATTTTACTACTGTGATTATACATCTTTATATACTTTTATACAACTATATACATAATGTACCTCTTTGTATAAAAGTGTATAATATTGTATAAAACTATAAGCATCTATGATGAACTTCTTGTACGATTTTCACTTACAATTCTTGTATAAAACTAGTCCAACTCTCCATCAAATAATTTCAAACTTTGCAAACAACGTACTCAGGCTATTTCTAGTATGTTCAAACAATACCCATTCAAAATTTCTCACAAAATCATAATCGAAATTCAAGATGATTAGCATTGAACGGGATGAGATTTTAGGTTTCTCGCGTCTGATTTTATGTTTTGTAGTTGTGATAGGTATGTATGAACTTGAGAAAAAAAAGAGAATAAAGACTCACAGATATTTCACGACTAAATATCACAAAATTAAAAAACGAAAAAAAAAGGCAGAATACATAAAATGACACCTGAACTTGTACTCAGTTCCATGTTACACACCTTTTGACCACAGGAATATTTTCAAACACTCAACCTTTCAAAATTATATCTATTACACAACATTTTTCCTACATGACATGAGCGTCCTTTACACAAAAATAAGGCAAGTGAACTAAAAGTTTTGTATCTGAAGTCTTATGAAAACGCCACATGTCCAACTTTTTTCCACTTCTATTTTTTTGTTCATCTTCTTCATTTTTCTTCCTCGATAAATGCTCACATAACCTCTTTCTAGTTTTTCTTGGGTTACTTTTCAAACATTTTTTCGTTTTTCAACTAGTAAATAAAGCATTTTCGGATTATAAAGAGATTGAAGTGAAATTGTTGGCTCGAAAAGTGTGATTCAATTAGACCCAAAAAATTTTGATTCAAAAACTGCAGTTATTGGCCTGAAAAATCAAAAGAATAGTACTAAAATTGATTATGTGAAATTATTATTTTAGTAAAATTGATATTTGAATACTGAATTAATTGTTCATTAGAAGCTCCATTTTGGAACTCATTTGGAGATGAATTGAGAGTTGGATTGAAACTTGTTAAAGAATACCAAAGAACAATGTTTTGATTAAGTGTTAGACCTTAGACTTGAAGAAGTCTAAGCTTGATTTTAAAAATTTTGTTAGCTGAAATTAAGATGAAAGGGGCCGCAACAATGGTGATCGGTCTTGGGAAGAAGATGAGTTCCCTTTTCTTTTTCCTTTTTTGCCTGGGTTCTTTTTTTTAAAGAAAAAATATTTGGTGGAGACCTTTGTTTATCTTTTCACTTCATAACACATGTCACGATGATATTGGTGCGTGAAATACACCTATTTAAAAAAAGTGGTCAAACATCAAACTGGAGTATAATAGATACAATTTTGAAAGGTTGAGATTTTGAAAATATTTTCATGGTCAACATGTGTGTAATAGGGATTTGGGTTACAAGTTCAGGTGTCATTTTTTGTATTCTACCAAAAAAAATAATTCGGAGAAATATTAATTATGGAAGAAGGCATGAATGAGTGTTGACCGAGTGTCTAGATCAATGGTTACACTAAAAATAGGAAACTGATTTTCGTATTCATTTTTTATTTTGCATATGATACTTTTTATTAATTAAATTAAATATTTATGAGTGAAAAGTAAGGAGAAAGCTAGAACATGGTAAGTATATGATTAAAAAAAAGATCAAGTTGTTATAATTAGAGGGAATGGTAAAAAAAGGTTTTATTAATATTTGGTTATACATTTGTAAATTCATAATTGGACTAAAATATTGCAAAGCTTCTAAAACGCATTATTCTGTAATTTTATCTAATAACTGTAGCGAGTTTTGTAGAGAGCTTTGTGAGAATTAATTTTCTCGTATTGCTCACAAAAGTATATATAGAGTACAGAGAGGTATCAAATCCTACCAACTATAGGACTGTATAATAATGAAAGAATATCTACCAATAATAAAAAGATACACAAAAGATATACACAATATATCCTAATACGCCCCCTCAAGATGGAGGGCCGGAGGACACGCCAATCTTGGACATCAGTAGAAGAAGCCGAGGACGAGATAAGTGCTTGGTTAGAGAATCAGCAAGCTGATCCGCAGAGGATACGTGAGCAACACGAAGAGACCCATTCTGAACCAATTGACGAACAAAGTGAGAATCAATGGAAATGTGTTTCATGCGCGAATGAAACATAGAGTTGGCACAGAGGTAAGTGGCGCCAATGTTGTCGCTGTAAATGGCAGGAGCAGCCGGAAGAGGGACATGAAGCTCGCGCAGCAGGGAATGAAGCCAACGGACTTCAGCGGCAACAGAAGCAATGGCACGATGTTCAGCCTCAGTAGAAGATCGTGCAACGGAACGCTGCTTTTTGGAGCTCCAGGAAATAGGATTAGGCCCAGAAAGACGAACATAGGCACCAGTCGAGGAGCGGTCATCACAGTTTCCACCCCAATCAGCATCAGAGAAACAATGCAGAGGTATAGCAGATGAAGTACGCAGCCAGACTCCAAAGTCACGCGTCCCATTCAGATACCGGAAGAGGCGCTTAACCACACCCCAATGAGTGACAGTAGGAGCGTGCATGAACTGTGAGAGTTTATTCACAGCAAAGGAGATATCAGGACGAGTGAAGGAGAGATACTGGAAGCCCCCAAGGGCCTGTCGATAGGCGGACGCGTCTGCAGGAGCCGAGCCATCGGCTAGATGAAGACGGGTGGACGCCGCTGTTGGCGTCTGAACAGGGTTGGATTCCATCATATTATGACGATTCAAAAGATCAACAACATATTTACGCTAAGAAAGAAAACACCCCTTGGAGTTGCGCAGAAATTCAACACCAAGAAAGTAGCTTCGATCACCCATGTCTTTAAGAGAAAATTTAGTCCCAAGAGACTCAATCACATGGTTCAAGAAAGCAGAGTCACTACCAGTCAGTATGAGATCATCAATATATACCAAAAAATAGGCTGTAATACCAGAATGCTGAAAGACGAATAGCGAAGTGTCAGAGGTAGTGTTGACGAAACCCATAGCCAAAAGGCATTGGCGGAGCTCACTGAACCATGCCCGGGGTGCCTGTTTGAGACCATAAATAGCTTTCTGTAACTTATAGACATAAGACGGATAGGCTTTGTCAACAAAACCCGGTGGCTGTGCCATATAGACATCCTCTGTAAGTCTCTCGTGGAGAAAGGCATTGTTCACATCCATTTGACGAAAAGGCCAGCCCTTGGATACAGCTAGACTGAGAACCAAATGCACAGTTGCCGGCTTGATAACCGGACTGAAAGTCTCCTGGAAGTCTACACCTGGACGCTGATGAAAGCCTTTCGCAACAAGCCGGGCTTTGAACTTGTCCACAGTACCGTCAGGCTTTCGTTTGATATGATAAACCCACCTGCAGCCCACAACATTCTGTGAAGGATCAGGCGGAACAAGATCCCAGGTGCCATTCGTAGTAGAGCATCAAACTCCAATGACATAGCAGCGCGCCAGTGCTCATCAGACATAGCACTAGACAAAGTCTGAGGTTCTGTAACAACTGGAGAGGATACAGAAGACATACCAAACTTCTTATTGGGCGGATAAATGTTATTTTTGCTGTGAGTTTGCATGTGATGACCACCCTGAGAGGATGAAGGTGGCGGCATAGTGGGTGTAGCAGCGGCGGGGGTCGTTGGCGGTGCTGTAAGAGGCGTTGGTGGCGCGGGCGTTGGCGTCGGCGGTGCGTCCGGTGAAGGATCGCAAGTGGGAGCGGCGGCAAGTACTGGCGGAGGCAGCGGAAGGACGTCTAGGAAGACTGGAATGGGTACAGGTGGAGACTCGGGGTTCGACAATTTGGAGAACAGGAAGATATCTTCATGAAAGGTGACATGACGTGAGACGAAGATTTTAGACGTTGAGGGATCAAAGCATAGATATGCGCTTTGAGTAGTAGAGTAGCCGAAGAAGACACAGGCACGAGACCTGGGTTCCATTTTGTGTGAGGTGTAGGCCCGAAGCCAAGGGAAGCATTGGCAGCCGAAGACACGCAGTTTGGCAAGGTTGGGGCGCCTATGGAAGAGAGACTCAAAGGAGGAGAGCATCGAGAGATTTGTCTTGGGAAGACGATTAATGAGATAGACTGATATGGCAAAGGCATAAGGCCAGTAAATGAGAGGTACAGAGGCATAATGAAGGAGAGTGAGACCAGTATCGACAATATGACGGTGACGGCGTTCAGCATAGCCATTGTGTTGAGGTGTATGAGGAGGTGAAGTGAGATGTGAGATGCCATGGGAGGTAAGAAAAGAGCGTAAGCTAGGAATTCACCCCCATTATCAGTATACAGAGTAATGGTTTTAGCAGAGAAATATTTTTCTACAATGAATTTAAAAGTGGGGAAGGTTTGTAAGACATCAGATTTACGGCGTAAAGGAAAAAAGCAAACATACTTAGAAAAATGATCAACAAAAATGACATAATATTTGAATCCTTCATTAGAAATAATTGGAGAGGTCCATACATCAGAAAAAATAAGCTCCAATGGAGCAGTAGAAGATAAACTTGACTCAGAAAAAGGTAACTTATGACACTTATGAAGCTTGCAAGAGACACACGCAAAATCAGACACACTACTGGACGCTATACTGCTAGAAGACACTAAATGATGCAGGATTTTGGCTGACGGATGACCAAACCGAGAATGCCACAATGACGCAGAGAGCTTTTGTGATGTGAGGGCGGACGGTAGACGGGAAGCCGCCAACCAGTAGTAGGCGTTGTCACTACGTGGGCCGCTGACAAGTGTTTCCCACGTGCGACGATCCTTCACCTGAAAATCAGTATCAGAAAAAATAACATTAACATTATTGTGACGACATAATTGAGCAACAGAGATCAAATTTTTACGAATATGTGGAACATAGAGAGCCCCAGGCAATAAAAGAGAGGAATAACTGATAAGTAGTCCAGTATGTGTAACATTTAAACCTTCACCGTTACCAATGACCACATCATCGAAACCAATGTAAGGACTGTGAAGAGACATGTTGGCAAGATCATTGGTTATGTCATGAGAGGCACCAGAGTCCAGGATCCAATCGGATGTAGAGGGAATTGTCGGAGAGTGATGGGCTGTGTGAGCAGCCGGATAAGGTGGCGGAGCGTATGCTGGCCGCGGCAGTGGTCCACCGTAAGGGGGCTGATTGGCACCGGAAATGGGATAGGACGAACAGTGGCGCGCGGAGTGGCCAAATTCACTGCAGAGCTGGCACTTCCCATTGTACCTGCGAGATTGGCCATTGTTGGAGTAACCACTGCGACCGGAGGATGAACCACGGCTGCCACGGCCGCGCCTGCGGCCACCGAAACAATTACGGCCGGACTGCTGTCCGGCGAAGAAGGCAGCCGACGGAGCCAAATCAGATGCGGCGGAGGTGGCCGGCGCACGAGCAGTAATCTGAGCCTCCATGCTCAACAGCTTGTCATGTAATTCAGCAAAAGAGATGGGAGATTCGCGGGCTTGGATGGCATGAGAGAGCTCCATATACGGATCATCAAGACCATTGAGAACCTTAATAACAAGATCCTCAGAATCAACAGTAACACCCAGGAGAGATAATTCATCCACAATCACGCGAATACCATGCATAAAATCAGCAACAAATTTAGAACCTTTTACCGGAATATGGAGCTGCTGTTTGAGAGCCATGATACGACCACGAGAAGCAGTGTCGTATGTGCCCGCGAGGATGTACCAGGCCTCTTTAGAGGTTTCCGCAGCGGCAATAAAGGAGATGATCGTCGGTGTGATCGACAAGATGATGACACTGAGAATAAGATTGTCCTGGCGAATCTAGTAAGGATATGCTGGATTGGGAAAAGTCACCTCCTTGTCAACGATAGTGGCTGGTGGGCACGGCTTCGATCCGTCCAAAAAGCTGAGGAGGTCGTAACCCGTAAGAAGGGTTCGGAATTGAAATTTCCACGCCAGGTAATTAGTGGAATCCAATTTGAGTGGGATCTGAGCCGAAGCATTGATGGCAATCGGCTGGAGAAGATCGTTTGATGTCGTAGCGGCCATGAATCGCGAGGCAAAGGAGAGGAGGCGCTGATCGACGTCGGGAGAGAGGGCTGCTGATTACTGCAGCGGCGGCGCGGCTGGCCGTGAAGATCGGCGGCGGCGGTGGATGTAAGAATTAGGATTTCTTTGGCGATAAGCCACTGCCGTATGATAACATGTAGAGAGTTTTGGGAGAATTAATTTTCTCGTATTGCTCACAAAAGTATATATAGAGTACAGAGAGGCATTAAATCCTACCAACTATAGGACTGTACAATAATGAAAAAATATCTAGCAATAATAAAAAAATACACAAAAGATATACACAATATATCCTAATAATAACAAGCACAAATAAAGAAAGAATTAATAATATTAACTCCTTTTCATTTGGGAATTTCTCCCTTCAAAACTACAAAAGACATGCATCCAACAACTGGAAAAATCTCCAACCAAAGCAAATCAATTGACAGCAAAATCATCAGGACTCAACATCCACCTTACAACAGGATTAAAAAAGAGAGTTCTAATAACAAAGAAATTAGTTAATATAACCTGATAAACAAACAGAGTTTCTAAACAAGAATAATGCAAATTTGTGTAATAATATCAGTAGTTACTTAGTGAAAATTCATGTTACTTACACTCTCCAAAAATGTCGCTATGTGCATGTTGGATCTTGCACAGTAATATATTTTTTAAGGATCTAATAAGAGATCAACAACAATTTGAAGAGTCCTGTACAACATAGGAAAATCTATGTTACTCAAACTCTACGAAAATATCGCTGAATGCGTATTGGATCCTGCAAAAATAACGTACTTTTTTTAACATCCAACACGGACCAAACAACATTTTAGAAAATCCACACGACATAGGTCAATCTCTAGCTGCTCACAGTCAACAAAGAAGGAATTGCTGCCAAATTAGGAGTAGCATTCTTATTACTATTTGAGTCTTGTCTTTTTCCACTTGATGATGTTTTACTGAAAGCTCTCATTGGACTTGCTAATGCCCAGCCCCAATTCTTACTTCTTCCATTAGTAATATTATGAGATTTTCCATGCAAATTTTCTTCAGAAGCAACCAAATAAGATAATATTCCTCCACAATTGACTCTTTCTTTATGATTAACAGAGGAAAATCTTGGCTTTCCTTCTCTTTGTGACTCAATTCTTCTTAAAGTACAATCTCCAAAACCAGTTGATATTTTCTCAAATAAATCACCTGAAAAACTTCTGCTTCCACAACCAACAGATCTGGATCTTGCTACTTTTCTCTCAAATGTTGACTCATTAGGACTCTCATTTTCCTCAACTGCTATAGTTTCTTCTTTCTTTTTCTCCCTTGATTTTATGGATCCATTCTTAGATGAACCTGCTGAAAAACATAACTAAATAAATAAAAGTGTAAGCAATAGACCCTTGTGGTCCAATCCTTTTTCATACCTCGCACAGAGTGAGAATTTAATGCATCCAACTAGACTTTTTTTCCTTGTAAGCTTTTGGATGAGATCAGTGCACAATTCAATATGATGCTAGAACAGATAAAAGTACTAAGTTAAGTCTCACTGCCACCCTTTATTAAAATATTTCCACATCATTGGCCCACGGTAAAGAAAATCAAACCGCGCCTGAACAGCATGAGACATAATTAAAAGAATTTTTATGCAAATAGTCGTTTGGTTTCATTATTTATTTTTCTAGTCAGTATACATAAATAATACACTGACAAATACATATACACCGATTATACGTAAATAATATATCCACCAGCTGTTTAAGTTCAAGCAGTTGGATAGACCGCTATTTAGGTTAATTATTCAATAAAATGCAAATGATTTCAATATATCCTCGGAGGCATACGACATTTCAATAAAATGGTCATATATTCAATATGGTATCACAATAGATTCTCGATTTGTAACAATACGAGAAATAGATACTCAGCTTGTAATGTGAGTCAGACAAGACGACCTGGATTCAAGTCTCAAAGTCATACATTTATGAAAAAAGAAATTTTCACATACTTCTCCATAAAAAGAAAAAAGATAAACTCCAATGTTAAAGATATGCTCAAGTAAATAAAAATGTACCGTCTCTAACTTTTTTCATAGATAAAGATAGTCTTTAAACTGGGATTAAGTTTCTTAATTACCTGAAGAATAATGCTTTGAGGATGAGTAATGAAGAAATGACCAAAACCCTTTTCTATGAATACCATAATCTTCAGTTTCCAAGAAATGCAAATGATTTCTAGGAGTTGTAGTTGATGTACTTCTCTTAAAAACAATACCAGAATCTGAACCAGAACTTGCCATATTAACACTACCATGACCATTACTATTACTCTTCTTTTTCTGACTCAACAAAAACTGAATTCTTGATTTCCTCATATTGTTGTTGTCATATGGATGATAGTTAATATTACAATCAGTGGTAGTTTTGTTATTTGTTGGGATTTGTAAGGTTGAAGTTCCAGTAAAATCAGATCTAAAAGAAGGAGTTGAAACAGAAGAAGTAGAAGAAGGAAAAATGGTAGAGGAAGAAACAAGTTTTCCTAGTTTTTCTTGAAGGCAAAATGCACAGATTCCACCTGGTGAACTATTTTTATAAGGATGGTTTATACATTGTATATTTCCAGTCACCTATATCTTCTTGAATTCCTTCCATTACCATTTAATGAAGGAAAAAAACACACTTGTTATATGCTTTAATTTCTGTCTTATATTGACTTGAGGAATGTGATGTTGAAGACAACTACTAGAGCTTAAGTTGAATGGTTTGAAGAAGAAAAGATGGAGAGAAAATGGAGAAGCAGTAATTTAGGCAAAAATGGTCAAAGGGGCAAAGGTGGTGTAAATTGAGTGTAAAAAAATAGAGAGCTTGTGGTATTGAAGTAAGGACAAATTTGTTGTCCCCTAGGAGCACGTGGAAACCTGACTAAGCTATACGTTGTATGGTTTTAAAATGATTTTTTCAAGAGAACCTTGCACAAATATTTCAAATAAATCTTAACTTATCGATATCTAGTCATTAGATATAAATTTATTAAAATTATTCAATAAAAATTAAAAAACTGAATAATAGAGTTTTTTCTATTAAAGAATCACATGTAAAAATCATCTTACATATTTTTAAGCGTGATTAGCAATATTAAATACAAGATGGAAATGAAATTTCATAGACAGAGTAGCAAATAAGATGATGAAATACAAAAATCTATACAATATTCCAAAATCTAAAAAAAGGAATTTTTTCAATGGGTATAGTTGAAATTCATTGAAAATATATAGATATGTCAATATACAAATTTTGAGGTAGATTGAAGGTGATTTGGACAGGTTTTGTATCAAAATTCGTAATTAAATCGAGTTCGAAAAAGTCCTTTGTAACACATGTATCAGACATATATCTCACACACAAGTATACATGGATATACATGTGATACACAAATGATACACAGTGTGATACAAAAATTATTTTTTTCTTCTTTAGCTTTTACTTCGAATTTCGATTCAAACAACCTAAAAACTTTACCAAATCATCCAAAAACTGATATTCAAGCTCTTTAAGTTGTGCTCAATCTATTCTAATAACATTCACTCAAAACAAAGCAAAAATTTGATATTTTATTGCTACAAATAGCTAATTGGCTAATATGACTAATATTAGTAATATTTTATCAATTGGCCAATTTTTGAAGCGAGCTACTTATAAATGAATATAGCTGGTAATTTCCCTTTTTTATAGGTATTTGATGTTTATTGGTTCAACTAATGTGAAATTATATCATGTAAAGTTAAGGATGTCTAACAGGTGGGTCAAGTCGAGTTAGGTAGGAAAATTTAGGGTTGCGGTCCGGGCCGACTACGGGTTGAGGTTTAACGGGTTCGAGTTTATCCGGGTAAAAAATGAATCGTACAGGTTACCAGTACAAGGGGCCAGGTCGTGCCAGGTTTGTGTAATTTTTTATTTTTTTTGTATTTTACTTTTGTATAAACTATTATAAGTTATATTAATATAAAGTAAAAATATAAAGAACACGATGAATATAGAAAAAATTTGCACTTATAAATTACAAGTGCTACATTTATTTTAAAATTCAAACTTATAAATTGAAAGGTTTACATTTAACAACAAGTAAATTAACGAATAAAGAGTAAATTCAAAGGCCGACATTATTTTTCTAAAAAAATAAAGTAGCCGTTATACCGGTCTGGATGGGGTCGTTCCGGTTAACCGATTGAACAGTGAAAATCATTGATTAGGTTTAACCGATAAGTGAATGGACCAAACTCCCTGCTCCTTTAACCCAGCTCTACTCGACCCTCTTTTATCGGTCCGAATTAATTTTGATTTTAACCGGTCTGAATCGATCCTTAAGCAATCTGACCCGCCCGTTAAACACCCGTATGTAAACTTCACTCAAACTGAAATGATTCAACCCGTAAGAGCGGTTGAGTTGGTTGAACATGAGATCCCATGCATGCTTTCTCAGTTGATCTAGTCGTACAGGGTTCACCTGATACAATTTATTTCTTAAATGTGATTTGTGAGCTATTGTATTGGAACGGAACTTACCCGGAACGCACTGGAATAGTAGCGGTTATGGACTTCATCTTAGGAATTTTTCAATTTTTTCAGGAAATGAAACCATGATTTATAAATTCTAATTAATGATAGAATATCTTATATTAATCTCATCACATCTTTTGATAGTACATATACATATTTGTGTAATTACAATTTCTGTACCTCTTCTGATTTATCTCTACACGCTATATTGTAAACTAGTAGTATTAAATTAATCCAGTTTTATGAATAATATAAGTACTAGTACATATTTTTACTTCTCGAGATTCAAAAGAATACATTTCTTACAAGAATGTTTAATTCCTAGTTTTAAAATGCAAACCTCAACCTATGTAGTACTTTCTTAAGTAATTTAATTTTTTTAGAAAGGACATGATTTATAGGGCTGCTTATCAGGTGGATTGGACGATTATTTACTCTTAACGATTTGATTTATCGGTTATCGGCTTTTAAATGTATTAATCCGCTAACTATTCGGTAAGATATCGGACGTATTTATATCGATTTAGCTCTTATCGGACGATTATCGAACAATTTATCGGCCTAATTCAATCTACATACGAAGTACTTCTATATATGACTTTTAAGAATATATTCTGTTGTTATAGAACTTAAGCAAAAGGATTTTTGACACACACACACACACACACACACACACACACACACACACACACACACATATATATATATATATATATATATATATATATATATATATATATATATATATATATAATGGGTTAACAGATTATTCATTAAAAAAATTAAATAATTCGTCCCAAACGATAAGTCCATTAAACAGTTAACCCGATACCAATAAATCATTAAATTTCAATTTCGATTTGGTTTTTGATTTACATTCGATTTTGAACACCACTAATAGTGATGTATGTGTACAATTTCAAAAATTGGCTAAATTAACACTTGAACAGCTCAATATGGTTGTCTTTTAAAGAATACTATGAAATTATAACAAACTTTCAAATTAACCAGCGTTAGAGCAAATTAAAGCACTACATTGTCATAGACTCAAAGCTATAGCTAAGAAATCACAAAGTTAACCACGATTAAAGCAACAAGAAGATAGAGAGAAATAGCATAAGTAACCAATAAATTTTGGTTGCACAGATTTCTTGGCAGACTTAATTATTACTTTCTTCTGTTCACAATAAGTAGTGATTATTAAAATACTAAATTTTAGATAAATATAATTAGTATAATTAAACTACCATTAATTAAATGTTACAGCGTAATTATAATAGTATTTATTTTTTTTCTCAAATGTGAGGAGTAAATCTTTTTAGGAACGCGTACATAGAAGTAATTTTAGAAAATAAATTAAATTTTTTCTTGATTATATAAATAGATTTTTAACTAAACTAAAAAAATAAATTAATCGTTTATTGTGGACCGGAGAGAATATAATGACAGATAAAAAGAGAATCTTTTACCAGAAAGTGTTTGTCCAAATGTCCAGATTTCAAAGAGACACAGCTGCACGCGGACCTACAATATATATATATATATATATATACATATATATATATATATATATATATATATATATATATATATATATATATATATATATATATATATATATATATATATATATATATATATATATATATATATTTTAATTGATACTCTAAAATTTAGATCTTAGAGTGCTACATTAATCAATTTACGAGGCACAACTTGATTTAGACTATATTGCCTGAATTGATTTCGACTCTAGCATTTGCTTAAATTTTTATTTGACACGAATGCCTCGGCCACTTGTACAAATAAAGAAGAGACCGCAAAAAGGAATTTAAAGAGAGAAGAATATTTAGTAGCAGTGAATATAACATACATGTTCATATATTTCTCTGCAATGTAATACTACATTCGTTATGCCACGTAAAAGAATTATAGTATTCGAAATTGTTTAATTTTTCCATTCAATTTATTTATGATCTGTTCGTATTCTTTTTATAATTGCCCTTGGAAAATAAGACTTTTTTCCAGCAACGAGATAATATTAGACTAATAGCCTAATAAAAGTTTTAATAGTGAAAAGGCAAATTTAAGGCTATATATGTAGTGACACTAGAAAGTGGCTAGTGTCTGCTATTTACAGGGCAGGAGGGTTCATGTATTAAGAGGTGAAAGAGTTTGAACATTGAAATACGTGGATTAAAGTACCTAATATTTTCTTTAAATATGAAGATTGCTTTATTAAGTTTTTCAAATAAAATATAAGTAATACGTCTAACTTATAATTATTAGCATTAAAATAATTAATATTTGAAAAAATATAGTCCAAGAAAAGACTACTACTACTATATATGTGATTCCATAAATAGCAATAGCATAAAAATATTAGAGAGAGCATACAGTGAAAATGAAACCATAGAATCCCTTTAATATTTTTATTTGTTGTCAGTCTTGTATACGTCTAAAGCGACGTATCCAACGTCTAGTGTTTTAGTTCACTATATGGTATAAATTGAATCGTCTTTACTCTATATTAACTATATGAGGAGAAAATGTTTTGGGTTATGCAATAATAAATGTAGAAGAACAATATTGTAGAGAAAGAGAGAAATTGAATTCTTATTGATTACAATAGAATTGAACCATTTGTTTATAGGGAGAGAATAACTTAGCCACCAAATAATAAACTCTGAAATCTCTCTAAATATATGCATTCACCAAAAATAAAATTCTATTTATAACAATCTCCCTGAATATCTATTCAACACATAATGTGTCTCGTTAAAACGTTAACTAAAAGGAGGGATCAATTTTTGAACATATTTAGGTAATTTTTGAACAACGCCACTCAAAGTTTATGAGGGATCAATAACCGAGGGTTTAAAGGCGAAATTAGCGATAACGAAGCCTTGGGTGTATTTTAAAGTGAGATATAATAAACAAAGAGTGCATCTAGTAAATTGTCGTGATTATTCTGGAAAGATATACGGTAATAAGAGTGCTCATGATTGATAGATACGTTAGGCAATTCTATGTGAACATAACCGAGAGGGATTCCATTTATAGGAAAAATCATAACCTTAGATCTTTCTCTTAACTGTTTACACCTTAATCATAGTTAGTCTTTATTTGATTAATTAGATTCAGTCTTAGTAAGTATAAACATCCTCAATTGTTATCCAAAACATTTGAGAAGTTGATTACGTAGAATTTCGTATATCTAACGAGAGTAATTGATAGGTTAATTCCTTGTGGGTTCGACTCTGGGCTAAATACTCAGATTATATTTGCAACATCCACTTAGTCCTTTTAATAAGGCATAGTTGGGTGTGATTAAATTTTGGCGCCGTTTCCGAGGATTTAACAATGTCATCAATTACAATAGAAGAAACACAAAAATTCTTAGTATAGTCAATTTTCTCTCTACCTAATCCATTCATTGAAATTTTAACGTTTGTTTACTTGGTTGTATATGTGCATGTCTAAAAACTCATCGAGAACTAGTAAAGTATTTGAAGCATTATCAGATCCCAAGAAATTTTTCAAGGCCTTGAATCGGGCAAACCGAAAAAACAAACAACTGAACAATTCAAACCGTACATGGGGGATCACTTAGTAAAACAAGCTGCATTGGTAACACCAGTAGTGCTAGTGGCACCTCTTGTGCCCGAGGTTGCACTATATGCCTGGGCACAACCTACAGCAGAGAACTTGGCCACAACGATTTTAGTCCCGGCTGAATCATTTCAAATCACGAACAACATGCTGCACTTGTTGCAAAATAAGGGACTATTTTGGGGCTCACAAGTCGAAGATCCTCTACAGAACTTGATGAATTTCCTATCAATCTGCAAAATCCAAAGGCAGCCCAACGTAACTAGGGAACCAATCAAGTTGTTATTGTTTCCATTCTCAGTGATAGGAGTTTCGTAGACCTGGCTAAACTCACTACCCAATAATTTTATAACAACTTGGGAGGAGTTAGTCAAGCAATTTTTGAACAAGTTCCACCCACCCAACAAGATTGCTCAACAAATTGATGAAATTTTGAGTTTCAAACAAAGACCAATGGAGACACTGCATGAAATATGGGAATGATTTAAAGGGATGTTGGTCATATGTCCTCACCACGGTATTCTAGACCTGATGTCGGGGCAGCGGTTCTACTTGGGTTTATCAGATGGCGTGAAGGGTAATGTTGATGCTTCAGCTGGTGGATCATTTTTGAGAAAACATGGATAAAGCCATAGTTTACTTGACAAGCATAGCCAATCATCGAGGGACCGGGTTCCTCTGTGCCATTTTGGAGATTCTATCGCATCTCCTTCATCCTTATTCTTGACTTGACTTATCAAATTAGTCTTTCCATTTGCAATATCTATAGTTTTACCAGAGCATTTGTGAATTCTCCATTTTCATCTGCTTGGTTTTGTGACCCTTTTTCCATCATTGTTGAGAACAAGACATTTGCATCCAAAGGCTCTTGGGTAGGTCAACTTGGTTTTTCTCCCATTGAGCAATTCATAGAGAGACTTCTTGAGGAGGGACCTGATCATGCACTTGTTAATCAAGTAGTAAGAAGTGTTGACTATTGCAGCCCGTGAACCAGATCCTCCATAACCAACTTATTCAACAAGTAGAAACTCACTCGCCCAGTCATCTTCACCATAATTCAGCATCATCATTAATGACAGTTAGGCATATTAGATCACCATCATGTTGGGACATAAATTCAACAGTATA
Organism: Nicotiana benthamiana; assembly: GCA_034376525.1. NCBI lineage: Eukaryota > Viridiplantae > Streptophyta > Magnoliopsida > Solanales > Solanaceae > Nicotiana > Nicotiana benthamiana. The sequence goes on along the minus strand of CM067341.1, from coordinate 16,457,129 downwards.
GATATTCTTGTATCTTTTGGCCATAAACACCACATCACTAGTCACAAGATTTATGACTGTGCATATTTGGACAAGAATTCCACTTTATTTCCCTTGTCAAATATATGAGAAACACTCAAAAGACTTTACTTCAGGCATTGATGGAGTACAAATTTTCAATTGAGTGAGTGAGTGACATCCCAATCCTTTCTAATCCTAGAGTGTACCCTTTTAGCTATTTCCAATGGGTACACTCTCTCCTTGCAGGGTCTTAAGTGAAAGGAGATCATATGTACTTCCAGTCATATGGTCTAAGCAGTCGCTATCCATGTACCATTGTAGGCTACTCCATTTCATTGTTCCCTACACAAGAAAATTATGAGTTAGACTTAGTAACCCAAATGAGTTTGGGTCCCTTGTAATAATAGAATGGGTGGACCAAACTTCTTTTTGCCCATATAGGCAACACATATTTTCTTTTTTGGAAATCAGGTTCCTCATCAATATGCCTCTTTTCAACAAAAACATTATTGTTCTGCAACGACTGACTTTTACTTTACATGAATCCTTGCAATGAAAAAAGGGGTGAATGTACCTCACAATGATTCCCAGCTTCAACAAGGTTGAATGGAAGAATATGATGATGACTGCAAATGTTCAACCTCGGCATAAATTCACTGTGTGGTTAGCTGCACAGCAAAGGCTTCATACAGCTGACAGACTGCAGAAATTTGGCATACAAGTTCCTGTAACTTGTGTGTTCTGTGATCAGAATGCTGAAGTGTTTAATCATTTGTTCTTTGAGTGTTCTATCACTAGAAGACTGGTCCAGACTCTGTTTTTGGCTGGGGCACCACAGAACTGTTGGTAATTGGGAAACAGAGCTGCAATGGATTTGCAGCAAAGCAAGGAGCAGAATGTGGCACAATGCTATAACAGCCTTTGTTTTTGTCAATACTATTGCACTTATCTGGAGGGAGAGGAATAGCATCAGATTTGACGGGAAAGTATATGTGGAAGATTAGATATGCAGAGAAGTTGCACTACTTATTCATATTCGTGGCAGGAACTGTAGACGATGGCAAAATGGCTTGCGGCAACTTAATTGTTTTCCTTAGTTATAGTCTAATAGATATCCCTATACTGAGTTGTCATTTGTGCTTATTGGTAGTTGTCTTAGTATAGATGATTGTCTGTAAATGAGTAGCAGCTAGTCCAAGCTACTACTATAGAACTTTACCTTGTACATTTCTTTGATATTAATGAAATATAACAGTTATACTCAAAAAGAGGGTGAATGAGGGCTCTTTTGGTCCAAGCAAGAATTATACATTTTTTACGTGAATGACCAGGTTCCATCGCAGCAGTTACTTTTTCAGCAAAAACCTTATTTTTCTGCAACGACTGAATTCTGACCTTACAATTTTCATTAAAGTGTCCAGTGTTGCCACAGTGAGTGCAAAGCCAATTGTCAGGTACAGTAACGTACTTGCTATAAGGGTTGTAGGGAATCTTTTCCCTTCGGAACCCGACTCCTTGCCTGTTTCCCCCATTGTTTGTATACAAAGCAGTGATAGTTAGAGAACTAGGTCCACTTAAGTGATTTTTCAAGATCACTTTTCACTCTTCCTAGTTCTTCCTGAAGTTTTTTGTTTCTCTCAAGCTCAGCATACAAACTAGACTTCACTAAATTCAACTCACTTTCAAGATTAATGTGTGCCTCACTTTCAACTTCCTTTCCCTTTTGAGAATTCTCAGGCCTACTTTTCATTTTAAGTTCCCCAATTGTTCCCTTTAAGTTTACAACTACCGCCAATAGGTCATCTCTCTTGTGCTCAATGTTAGCATTACTCTCATTTCAAACATCTTTCTCTTTCTTCATACTCTGAATGGTTTCCTCTAAGTCTACAATGGAAACTCCCATATAATCCCTCTCTTGTTCAAGCCACAAATTTATTCTATTAAAGAATTATTCTCATTAATGAGGTTGTTAATCCCCAGACAGTATAAAGAACCGGGTTCTCTATATGTTTCCTCTAAAATTATTGATTAACCAAACTGTATAGGAATCTAGTTCTATATTAGTTTGACACAGTGCTAAGTTTGTATGATTCCACCAAATAGCAGGGTACCTGGTCCTTTATCGGGTTCTGTCGCGAATGCTAGTAAAGCTGAATATAAATATGGTCATAGATTTTTACGTTGAAAAATCCCACACAAAGGGATAAAAATCCATTACCTATACTTGTAGGCTTTTAACTTCACTAACTTGAAATCTCCCTATTACAAGCCACTTTACAATAACCCTATTGCAAAGACATGAACTAACTTGTGATGCTCTCATCACAAGCCACTCCATAACTATTCTAGTTATAAAAAATTTGACTAACTTGTGGTATTTCCACCACAAGCCACTTTGTCACACTACGTTTACAAAGGCTTTGACTAACTTGTGATGTTTCCACCACAATCCACTTTGTCACCATACAGTTACAAAGGATTTTTCTCATGACTCAACCAAGTCAATGCTTCTAAGAAACCTGGATAGGAGCTACAATGAAGAAAAAATTACAAAGACTCTACAAACCTAAGGACTTAAAATATCTTCGATCTTGGATCAGGTCTTTGAGGTTGCAGCAACTTCCTTCTTGAGAGAGGTTCTTGAACACTTGAGAGAATATTTTACCTTTCTGATGTCTAAAACTTGTGCCTTGCATAAGGTTTATACTACACAAGACATCCTTAGTGATGTCTAATCTCAATGGGAAGTGACTTCTGCACTATCTGTTGCACTGTTGCAGTCATTCACTTTCTACAATTGCTTTTCAGCTGTAATTGACTTGTACTTCTGTCAGAGAACCCCAAGGGACTAGGTCCATGTTGTGTTCCTCTTTGTATAGTTGCGATTAGTCATTTAGTTGTGTTCCAGCTATATAGTTGACTTGGACTTCTGTCAGAGAAGTACCGATGGTTCAGGTTCCTGATCTGGTTCTTGTGCACACCGGCCGTAGTGTATTGAGTTGAGTAACTTGAATGTTGCTTTGTATAGACTCATTGTAGGTACACCTTGAGAATGATTACTTGAAGTGATGTGACACTTGAGTTGGTCAGAGAATGAGTGGGCGTAGGAAACAGTGCAGTGTGGCATAATCTTCGTTTTCAGGTGTATCCAATTGACTTTGTACTGCTGTAAGGAACCCACAAGAGTATCATGTCCTTGTCTGGGTTCCTACCTCCTGAAACTGTAGCAAGTTCACATTTGGATGGAATCTATTAGATGTAGTGTAATCCAAGTGAGTAAGGTTCCCTATCTTGTTCTTGACATTTGATTACAGTCAGGGGGAGAATAGAGTCAGGGGGAACATATGCAGTTGCAGGTACCTTATCTGGTTAAGTCAAATAGTCATCAATGTTCAAAGTTTGTCGTCATCAAAAAATGGGGAATTTGATGGGCTTAAGGTCTTTTAATCTATGTTTTGATGATCTAGCAAACTTTCTATATAGAAACAGATAAAAGACCAGGTACTTCGCTATTTGGTGGAGTCACACAAACTTAGCATTGTATCACACTAATATAGGACCAGATCCCTATACAATTTGGTTCATCAGCCCTTTTAGAGGAAATATATAGAGAATCTGATTCTCTATACAGTCTGGTGGATGCACAGTTTCTAACAAATGGTATCAGAGCAGGTTTTTCCTATCAGGCTAACATCTAGGAATGATCCTCATGAGTGCTCCACCAATTCTTGAATGGAGAAAACCAAAGAAGGAAAAGTATTGGGTACTTAAAGCTGCTAATAATTATTCGAGTGAGGAACACAGTTACATGGCTTACTTAACCAAAAGGTTTTTGAAAATGGTTAGAAGAGATAGAGAAGTGCTAGAAAGAGACAGCTCTAATAGATCAAAGAACAATGATCTTTGTTACAAGTGTGGAAAGTCTGGACACTTCATGAAAAATTGTCACTCTCTTGAAGCAAGAATTCTCCAAGAACTTCAAGAGAAAAAAAACCAGCTGAATATGACTCAACCTTTGCGTTGATGGCATAACTAAATGATGATGAAGAAGAAGACAACAAAGAGGTAAATTTCAGGGATGTTCAGAGAAATCTGAAATCCTATTCTCCAAGAAAACTCATGTTTTAGCTAAAGTATTAATCAATTCCTTTCATAGTTTTGTGGAGGATAGGGATTCTTTGACCTTAGAATTAGCAAAATCGGAACAAACTAGAGACGACATAGTAGTTGTAGTTACTGACCATAAGAGAACTATTGAAACTTTCAGAAAAGAAAAGAATGATCTTTTGGCAGAAATTACAGACCTAAGGAAATCAATACTGAAACCTGAGATTAAGTCAAAACCTAGAAATTATGGAAAAGGAAAAGAGATAACCAGTGAGGAACACATTAGGCTTGAAAATGAGTTGAAAGTTGCTAGAACTAGGATGTGTGGTGAACTCGAGAAAAATAGGCAGCATCAAGCTGAATTAAAGAGAAGAAAAAGTGATCTTGAGAAATCTCTCAAGTGGACCTAGTCCTCAGATGTTGTCACTGCCATATATTTCAACAATAGTGGAAACAGGCAGGGAATTGGGTTCCAAAAGGAGAAAACTCTTTACAATCCTCACAGCAAGTATGTCACAGTTCCTGATAACTGGCTGTGTATCCACTGTGGGAACAATGGGCATTTCAAAGAAAATTTCCAGGGCAGGGCTCAATGTGTTCAGAAAAACAATGTGCTTATTGACAAATTAACTACTAACAGGGGACCAGGTACCACTCGCAAGAAACAAATGTTGCCTCCATGGACTAGAAAAGCCCTTATCCATTCCTTCTATCATAACAAGGGACCCAAACTAGTTTGGGTTCCTAAATCTAACCCATAATTTAGATGTGCAGGGGACAGTGGGAGGAAGCAGACTACAATATATCATGGACAGTAGATGCTCAAAGCACATGACTGGAAATACCATGGATTTTCTGTCACTGAAAGCCCTACAAGGAAGGAATGTACCCTTTGGGAAATGCAAAATAGGGGTACATTCTAGGCATGGGGAAGAAAATAAGGTAGAAGTTTGTGATTAAGCTAGTGATATGAGCTGCTTGAATGCAATTGATAATAATTCAAAGACGTGGCATAACGGATTGGGGGGATACAAGTGTCTCACTTTTTGATATATTGATAAAGAAGGACCTGGTCCATGGTCTCTCAGATTTAAAGTTCAAAGAACACGGAGCATGCAATTCCTATGGGAATACTAATCAAGAGTGAAAAGAGGTGCATGATCAGACCTCTCCTAAACAAAACCCCCTATGAGTTGCTCAATGGAAGAAAACCAAAGATAACTCATATGAGAATCTTTGGATGAAAATGTTATATTCTCAACAACGAGAAGGACCAGCTTGGGAAGTGTGATGCAAAAAGCGATGAAGGAATCCTTCTGGGATACTCTCTCAAAGTAAAGCCCATAAATTCTACAATAAAATAGCACACTGTATGGAAGGAAGTTTTCATGTGCTATACAACGAGACATCCTCCTCTAAAAAGGAGGAAATAATGATAATTAAGATAATGAATTACTTTTGGTCCCTAGGAAATATCTGGAGTTTCCAATGGGAAGGTTGATTTGATAAGTAAGATGAAGGAGTCATGTGAGAGACAATGAAACATACTCTTCTATTTCTCAAGAGGAACCTGGCACTTCTATTACTACCCCTAGCCTTCTTAGTATTTCTATCCCAAATAGAAAACCTAAAAATATCAAGGAAGCCTTGTAGGATGCAGACTGGATTACTCAAATACAAGAGGAACTACAACAATTTAAAAGAAACAAGGTATGACACTTGGTAAATAGATCCTCATAAAGAACTATCATAGGGACCAAGTGGGTATTCAGGAATGAGCTAGATGAACATGGAAATGCTACAAGGAACAAAGCAAGGCTTGCTGTCCAAGGATTCAATCAGGAGGAAGGGATCGATTATGATGAGACTTTTGGCCGAGTAGCTTTCATAAAAGCTATTAGGATCCACATTATCGTTGCTTCACATATGGAATTCACCTTATTCCAAATGGATGTGAAGAGTGACTTCCTGAATGATTTTCTCAAGGAAGAAGTCCATATCAAGCTACCTCTAGGTTTTTGAATGTCATGTATATCCTGAACATGTGTTCAAATTAGATAAGTCATTGTACATATTGAAAAAGGCCCCTAGAACCTGGTACGAGAGACTATACAAGTTTCTCTTAGAAATTGGCTTCACAAGAGGAAAGATTGACTATACATTATCTTTAAAGAAATAGGGGCGGAACCTGCTCATTGATCAGATTTATGTGGATGACATCACGTTTGGAGCTACAACTAACTCATTATGTGAAGAACTTGCTAAGCTCATGGGAAGTGAGTTTGAGATGAGTATGATAAGGTAATTTAATATCTTCCTATGTCATCAAGTGAAGCGGTCCATAAAAGGAACGTATATCAGTTAGAAATGAAAACTCTTGAAAAGGATTGCTATGGAAGCAAGAGAATTATTAGATATCTAATCTATCTTACTGCCAGTATGTCAGACATCGTATTCAGTGTGGGATTACATGCAAGGTTCCAATCAAATCCTAAGGAATCTCATCCAAAGGCTGGTAAGATAATTCAGAGATATTTGGGCATATAGAACCTGATTCTGTACTATCCTTCGGGGGACAATTTTCAACCTTATTAGTTATGCTAATGCTGATTATGCAGGTTACTTGGTGGACAGGAAAAACACATCTGGAATGGCTCATTTTCTTAGATCATGCTTTATTTCATGGGGTATAAAGAAACAAAAATCATTAGCTTTCTCAACAGCTGAAGCAGAATATATTGCAGCTACCAAGTGATGTGCTTATTCACTGTGGATCAAGCGACTATATGTGAAAGGGTCTTATTTGTATACGTTTTTGTTGCATGGAAGATCAGATTGCAGATATCTTCACAAAGCTCTGAGCAGGGAACACTTTGAGAAACAAGATGGCATTAGGATTACTTGAACCTAATCGAGAACTTGTTTCTGGTGACATGACTGTGATAGTCACACTAAGGTAAAATTGGCTTAAGTGTTTCTGATTAGGCCTAGCTGATATACATATCGTTGCAGGTAAACATGCATGATGATCATAGAACCTAAAGGTACAGTATTGAAATTCGAAGGAGAGTTGCAAAAACCCTTTTACAAAAGGTCAGGAACGTGGTTCCTGCACCACAAGTTAGTAGTAATGTGTTCTCCGCATGCTTGTTCAAAGCAAAGGATAGAAAAATTTATTCAACTATCACATCATCCGACTTTTCAGACCAGTAGTTCTAAACGATTGTCTTTCTCAACATCACTTTAATTTTTCCTTCATAACTCTCTACCACTTCTCTCACCATGGCCAACAAATAATCATCTTTTTCTCTTACCATCAACATCACTCCCACATCTCCTCCCCCTTAACACCATCACGGGAAACCCATTTCTTCACTATCCCTGATACTACTGTACCCATACCGGTTTCCTCATCATCTCTAGTCACCTCACTCCAGTATCACTTCCATGTGTTGCAAACCCTACTTATCCTTTCTTCCTCACAGAAGAACTAAATTCTATTTAGCTTAAATAAACCAGGTGGTTGTAGAAGAAAGAGGCTTCTGAGTCTTCATTCCAGAAGAGTAAGCAGGGTATTAACGAAAAAAGGGTTGATGAAATAGGGGAAGTTGTGGTTGATAAACACATTCCAGTGGTTTAGGTTGATAAAGATGTTGTGGAGGAACCCAGTTCCTTAGTGAAAAGATCTCAAAAGGTTGTGGCTGAGAAAGATTTGTTTGAGGGTGACATTTTGGCTGTTGCAAGAAGGAACGGGAAAGTTATTGAAAAATCTAAAAAAAATTGGGAAATCGTGTGAGGACCTGGTTCAATGAAGACCATTCAAAGTGATAATGGCCTTGGGCGGAAGAGTTAACTCAGAAAAAGTCTTGTGAGGTCACATGCTTGCCCGATAATCTAGGAGATGGCAGGTATGAGACAAGTTCTGGACTTAGGAAACTAGTGGAGAATCTGCGGGAGAAACTGCTTGAATAATAGTTGTCTGCAACTACCCGTATGGATCTAGATCTTAAAATCATTGTTTCCTCCATCTTCTAGTGCCCGCTAGGATCCAAGTAGTTTTAGGGGGTTTTGGACCGTATGAGGAAAATTAAGAACTTGAAGTTCATAAGTTTGATTCATTTGGTTTTAGGGTGTGATTTCTAGAATTAGCATTATTTTGGGTGTTTTGAAGGTTTGGGTTGGTCCGCGCAACGATTTCAGACTTGTCGGTACATTCGGGCGGGGCCCAAGAGCCCCGAGCATCAATCGAACGAGGCTTGAGTGAAGTGGAAATTTTGAGAAAGGGCTGAAGAACTGATGCTTCTGTCATAACCGCATCTGCGGTTCTTGGACCAGAGAGCAGCCCTCCCATCACAGAGCAGCCCAGGACGGCCCAGGCTATTTTTGCAGATGCTACTTCCAAGTCGCGGAAGCGTCGCCACAGATGCGGCCCGGAGACCGCGGATGTCGTCCCAGCCTACCCTCTACTTTTCGCAGATGCGGTCACATTCTCGCAGGTGTGGGACCATAGATACGGAAATCACTGAACTAGTGAGGTTAATTAAAAACGGGTTCTAAGTCATTTTTATGACATTTCTACTCCTTCTTTGGGCGATTTAGGAGCTTTTGAGAGAAGGTCTTCACTTAGCATTGTGAGGTAAGTTTATTCCACCCATCCTTAGCTTGATACTTGCATATTATGTAGATTAAACACTAGAATTAGGTAAAATCAAGGGGTTAGAGCAATACATAGGGTTTTGCTAAAAGTTAGATTTAACTACGAAAATTATTATGGAATTAATTATAAATCATGTATTATTGATCCTTAGGTTATAGAGAACGACTTCCTTCGAAAAGTTTTAGAATCCGGGCACGTGGGCTCGGTATCGAATTTTAAGAAACTCGTGTTAAGGTTTGGAAAATTTCTTAAATAGTTAGACTTCAATCTTTAGAGGACTATATTGACTAGTTCCCCTTCATTTAACTAGTTTGGGATAGTTCAGCTTTGAATTGAGTATTCAAGCTCGTTATTGGCATTGGAAGTATACTTTGGAGCAAGGTAAGTCTTCTTTCTAACCTTTAAAGAGGTAATTGTCCCCATAGGTATAATAACTAAATTGATTGCCCTTATATGTGGGGGCTGTGTACGTACTAAGTGACGAGAGTCCGTGCGTAACAACTATCATGTTAAGTCCAGGTAGCCTAGGACCCATAAGCATTCTCTACTTGATATTTTTATAACTTGATGATAAATTCAGTTTCATATAAACTATTTTGATTTAGGTAGATGAGGCTAGTGAAGGAACTTTATCTTGTTTGGTCTTTTAAAAGAGAATATTTGGCATTCCTGTGAATAACTACCCCTCAGATATATAATATTGTTGCTTGTTGATGAGTTTATTTATATTTGACCACATAGCATGGATGATTCGCGAGCAGGGTAATAGATGCATCTATAGTTTGAGTCGTTCACCCTCGGCAGTGCACAATTTACTTTAATATTTGATCGGGTCGTGCGTCCCACTGTGTTACTTGCGCATGTTTTGTTTAGCATTTCTCTAAGAATTGAATTTCATATCTGCTTGAACCATAGGTGGATATCCATGAAAATACTTGGGGAAGAACTGTTATTCCATGATTATTAAATGTTAATAACTTTTGAAATCCTTGCTTATCAAAAACTCTTTTCATTTTATTTGACCCTAGTAAGTATCAAGTGGACCTCTCGTCTCTACTTCTTCGAGATTAGACGGGATACTTACTGGGGTAGATATATTTATGTACTCATACTACATACTACACTTCTATTCTTAATTGTACAGGGTTTGAGGTAGGTGTATCTGGCTATCCGCCTGGTGCGCATCATTGAGCGGATTCGAGACTTCTACAGTGAGCTGCTTCCTTTCCATGCCATTCAGCAGCCTGAAGAAGTCTTCCTTATATATATTTTTTTGTTGTCTATTCTATTTCGGACGGTAAGATAATGGATTATTTTGTATATTCTACTAGCTTCTCACAGCTTGTGACACCATGTATTGACATACATATTAGTAGACTATATTATTTTGGGATTGTATGAGTAGTATGATTTTTGTTCATTGTTTCTTATTTATTTACATCTTAAAGAATCATCTCAACTAATTTACGCAAAAGGTGGATGATAGTTTAACTAGTATTTATGCGCATTGGCTTGCCCAACAATGTCGTTGGGCGCCATCATGACCTATTATAGATTTGGGTCGTGACAATATGGTATCAGAGCACTAGATTCACGTAGGTCTCACAAGTCATGGACAAACCTAATAGAGTCTTGTAGATCGGTAATGAAACGTACGTATTTATCTTCGAGAGGCTCTAGGGTGTTAGGAAGAGCTACTCTTTATTCATTCCTATCATGTAGCGGTTGGTATACTAAATTTGCCTCTTATATTCTCTCACAGATGGTGAGGACACGCACGACCGACGTTCCAGACCTGGGTAGAGTTGCTCCCCCTGTTTTTAGAGGCCGAGGCAGAGGCTGGGGAAGGGCACCAGCCTATCATAGGGGAAAAGGACGTCCCAGAGCTATTCTAGTAGTACCACCAGCAGATCTCTTCGGATACCCTATTATTGAGGAGGAGGGAAAGGTTCCTGCGGCTGAGCCCACCCCGGCAAACTTTATGACAGCACTGGGATTTCAGGAGGCTATGGGTCGTGTGCTTTGGTTAATGGATTCTATGACTCAGGTTGGTTTATTTCCAGTAGATCCGCCTACCTCATAGGCAGAAGGGGAAGCACAGACCCATACTGCTGAGGCTCCTGGACATGCAGCTGTAGTGTACCGGGTGCACTACCCATAGATGGGGGCTAGCCGGTTGATGAAGTGGTGCCCCAGCCCAGACTAGCTGCAGAGGGCAATCTGCAGAATTTATTGGATAGATGGACTAGGCTTCACCCTTCGGTCTTCGGGGGTAAGTGTCATGAGGATGCCCAGGACTTCATTGATAGGTGCAAGACAGACTGCACAACATGAGGATATTGGAGTCGCATGGAGTTGACTTTACTACTTTTCAGCTAGTGGTCAGGGCTCGTAGATGGTGGTAGTCCTATGTTCTCAGCAGGCCAGCAAGTTCTCCTCCCCTCACCTGGGGTTAGTTCACCAAGTTATTCTTGGGTAGGTATATTCCACCCTCTAAGAGGGAAGAGCTACGACACTAGTTTGAGCATCTTGAGTAGGGTCGGATGTCTGTGACCAATTATGAGGCGAGGTTCTCTAAGTTGTCTCTCCATGCACTCATGATACTTTCCACAGATGCAGAGAGAATGTGGGGATTTGTTACGGGCTTGCACCCTAGTATTTGAGCTAGTATGGCCGGAGAAATGGAGATGGGTATTGAGTATCAGCTAATAGAAAAGATTGCTCGTAGGATTGAAGGGTATCGCCTGAGAAGTAGAGAGCAGATTCAGTAGGACAAGAGGGCCTAAGTTTCAGGAGAGTTCAGAGGTGCCCCAGCCAGGGGTAGAGGTCACTTCGAGATGGGCCAACCAAGCAGACCCTCATATTCAGCACCGCCACCCCCTCCCTGAGGTGTTGAGTGAAACCTTATTCCAGCACGTTGCCAGAGAGTTCTTACCGCCCACCAGCTATTCATACTTCCTCTGATAGGTATTCTGGTTATTAGGATTCTTCTAGTACTCACATTAATGTTGTACCAGATGGCTCCTATCGCCCACAAACCATCTAGGGTTTTTACAGTGGGTATTCCGGTCAGCAAGTTCAAACTCCGGGGCAGCAGGGTATGGTGCTGAGAGTGTGCTATGAGTGTGGAGATCCGGGTCACCTAAAGAGGACCTATCCCATGTTTCGAGCAAGGTAGTGCAGCAGGGTCAGCAGCCCATGATTTTAGCACCTGTCCCCCAGCCACCTAGAGGTAGAGGGAAAGCTGGTGGTGACCGTCCTAGGGGTGGAGGTCAGGCAGGGAGAGGTCAGCCAGCTACTGCTTAGTCAGGCTGAGGCCAGTCAGCCGGCACTCTAGCCAAATTCTACGCTCTTCCACCTAGGCCATACGCATTGGCTTCAGATTTTATCATCGCAAGTATTATTTCCATCTGCGGTAGAGATGCCTCGGTATTATTTGATCTATGGTCCACCTATTTCTATGTATCATCACTGTTTGCTCTATTCCTGGCTATTCCTCCTGCACCTTTGGGCACTCCTGTTCATGTGTCCACTCCTGTGGGCGATTCTGTAGTTGTAGACCGGGTCTACAAGTCCTTTGTAATTATATTTTGTAGTTTCGATACTAGAGCATATCTCCTGTTGCTGGATATGATCGATTTTGAGGTCATCATGTGTATGGATTGGTTATCTCCATATCGCACTATCCTATATTACCATGCCAAGACTGTTTCACTAGTGATGCTAGGGTTGCTGAGGTTGGAGTGGAAGGGTTCCACAGTTAATACCTCTAGTAGGATTATTTCTTTCTTGAAGGCTCGGCATACGGTCGAGAAGGGATGTTTAGCCTATCTAGCTTATGTTTGAAACACCACTACAAAGTCTTTGACGATTGATTCATTTCTTGTAGTCTGGGAGTTCGTCGGTGTGTTTCCTTCTAATCTTCCTGGTAAGCCACCGGATTGTGATATTGATTTCTGTATCGATTTAGGTCCAGGAACGCAGCCTATATCTATTCTGACGTACCCCATGGCTCCTAAGGAGCTGAAGGAGTTGAAGGATTTGAAGGAGCAACTTGAGTAGTTGTTAGCAAAGAGGTTTATTAGAGCCAGTGTATCGCCTTGGGGTGAACCGGTGTTAATTGTGAAGAAGAAGGATGGGACTATGCGGATGTGCATTGACTACCTCCAGTTGAACAACGTCACGTTCAAGAACAAGTACCCGTTATCTCGTAACGATGATCTGTTCGACACATTGCAGGGTGCAAGGGTGTTCTCTAAAATAGACTTGAGGTCAAGGCACCATCAGTTGAAGATTCGGGACTCGAATGTTCCGAAGATTGCATTTCGGGCTAGATACAGCCATTATGAGTTTTTAGTGATGTCATTTGGCTTGACTAATGCCGCAACATCATTCATGGATTTGATGAACATGCTGTTCAGGCCTTATATTGATTCAGTTGTTATTGTCTTCATTGATGACATCTTAATACTCACGTAGCCTGGGAGAGCACGAGCAACATCTGAGAGTAGTGCTTCAGACCTTGCGAGAGCAGAAGCTATACGCTAAGTTCTCCAAATGTGAGTTATGTCTAGAGTCAGTGGCATTCTTGGGACATATTGCATTAGGAGAGGTTATTGAGGGATATCCCAAGAAGATTGAGGCAGTTTAGAGTTGTCCACGCCCTACTTCGGTGATCGAGATCACGAGTTTCCTAGGGTTAGCAGGATATTATAGGTGATTCGTAGAGGGCTTTTCATATATTGTGTCACCTATGACTAGATTGACCCAGAAGGGTGTCCCTTTTTGTTGGTATGATGATTGTGAGGAGAGCTTTCAAAAGCTCAAGACAGCTTTGACTACAGCACCAGTTCTTGTATTCCTTCCGGCTCGGGGACGTATATGGTGTATTGCGATGCTTCACGCATTGGCTTAGGATGTGTATTGATACAGGAGGGACGATTTATTGCATATGCTTTGTATCAACTAAAGGTTCATGAGAAGAATTATCTTGTGCACGATCCGGAATTGTCCGCGATTGTTCATGCTCTTAAGATATAGAGGAATTATATGTATGAGGTGTTATGTGAAGTTTATACCGATCATCACAGCTTACAGTATTTGTTCAAGCAAAGGGATCTCAATTTGAGGCAGGCAGGTGGTCGCAGATTCCTTGAGCAAAAAAGGCGGAGAGTATGGATATCTTGGCATTCATTCCAGCAGCGGAGAGGCCACTAGCTTTGGACATTCAGTCCTTGGCTAACAGGCTTGTGAGGTTGGACATTTCAGAGACCAATCGAGTTCTTGTGTGTGTAGTTGCTCAATCTTTATTATTGGGGCACATCAAGTCTCGACAATTCGATGATCCCCATTTGGCGGTTCTCAGAGAGGCAGTACTTCAGTGAGTTGCCAAGGAAGTTTCTATTGGCAAGGATGGTGTTTTGCGACTCCAAGTTCGTCTTTGCGTTGCTAATATTGATGGTCTGAGGGACAGAATTCTAGAGGAGGCTCACAGTTTGTGGTATTCCGTTCATCCGGGTGCTACGAAGATATATCGTAACTTGAGGCAGCATTATTGGTCGCATTGAATGAAGAAAGACATAGTGGACTATGTGGCTAAGTTTTTGAATTGCCAGCAGGTCAAGTATGAACACTAGAAGCCGGGTGGCCTACTTTAGCAGATGCCTATCCCGGAGTGGACATGGGAGTGTATCACCATGGATTTTGTAGTTCTATTGTCGCGGACTTTGCGGAAGTTTGATTCAGTAATGGGTCATTGTTGATAGGCTGACCAAGTCATCTCAGTTCATTCATGTGGCGACTACTTGTACAGCGGAGAGGTACGCTCAGATTTACATTCGGGAGATAGTCCGGTTGCACGGCGTTCCTGTTTCCATCATATCAGATCGAGGCCCTCAGATTACCTCCTATTTCTGGAGAGCCGTTCAGAGTGAGTTGGAGACCTGTGTGGAGCTTAGAACAGCATTCCATCCTCATATCGACGGGCAATTGGAGTGTACAATTCAGATTTTAGAGGAAATGCTTAGAGAATGTGTGATTGACTTTGGAAGGCAATGGGATCAATTCTTGCCCTTGGCTGAGTTTGCATATTACAACAGCTATCAGTCCAGCATTGAGATGGCTCCATACGAGGCTTTATATGGTCTCCGTTTTCATTCTCCTATCGGCTGGTTCGAGCCTGGTGTGGCTAGGTTGTATGGTACATACTTGGTACAGGATACCTTGGATAAGGTGAAGTTGATTCTGGAGAGGCTTTGCATAGCACAGTCCAGACAGAAGAGTTACACGGATCAGAAGGCGCGTGATGTATCTATGGTTAGCGAGAAGTTTCTCTTGAAAGTCTCGCCCATTAAGGGCATTATGAGGTTAGAGAAGAAGGTCAAGTTGATCCCAAGGTTTATTTCCCCTTTAAGGTGTTGAGGAAAGTTGGGGAGGTTGCTTATGAGCTCGCGTTACCCCCCAGCTTATCGAGAGTTCATCCAGTTTTTCATGTGTCGATGCTTCAGAAGTATCATGCTGACTTTTCCCATATATTGGACTTCAGTACCATTCAGCTGGATGAGAGCTTAGGTTATGAGAAGGAGCCAGTTGCCACTATTGACAGGCAGGATCTCAAGTTGAGATCCAAGAGGATTTTTGCCGTAAGGGTCTAGTTAAGGGGCCAACCAATTGAGAAGGTGACCTGGGAGTCCAAGGAGGACATACAGAGCAGATATCCACATTTATTCAGCAGCTCAGGTACTTTTCTATGCCCGTTCGAGGATGAACATTTGTTTAAGAGGTGGAGAATGTAATGATCTACCTGGTTGTTTTACCTTTTAGAATCCCATTCCCTCAAATAAAACTCCTCGTGCTTGCATTAGCTAATTTACGACTTGCAGGGACGATTGGTTTGAGATTTGGAAGAGTTTTGGGTGAATTATGCCTATTTGATTTCTTAGGATTTTTTCTTAAAATACTGTTTGACTTTGGTCAATATATTGAGAAAATAGACCCAGATTCATGATTGACGGTTCTGGAGCGTCCGAAGAAAAATATGGGACCTCGGCGTATGCTCGGAATCGAATTCTGAGGTTCCTAGCCCGAGAAAATTTTTTTATTAGAAATTGTTAATCTAATGTTTTAAGGATTTAAAGAAACTAAGTAATCATTGGTTTCCTAGGTATTTGGCTCGTATTTTGGTTCTGAAACCCCGGTACAGGTCCAAAATATCGTTCAAGACTTGTCTATAAAATTTGGTGTCAATCCGAGTAGTTTTAGGGCGTTTTAGCCCGTTGGAGGAAAATTAAGAACTTGAAGTTCATAAGTTTGATTCATTTGGTTTTAGGGGGTGATTTATAGATTTAGCGTTGTTTCGGTTGTTTTGAAGATTCGGGTAGGTCCGCCTCGTGATTTCAGACTTATTGGTATGTTCGTGCAGAGCCCGGGAGCCCCGAGCGTCAATTGGGCGAGGATTGAGTGAAGTGGAAATTTTGAGAAACGGCTGAAGAACTGATGCTTCTGTCATAACCGCATCTGCAATTCTTGGACCGCAAAAGCGGACTAGGGCGGCTTAGGCCATTTTCCCAGAAGCGGCTCCCAAGCACGCGGTCCCAGTCTTTTGATAACTAGGGATTTTGACGTGTTTCATGCTACTTCTTGCTTATGCTTTGATTATAAATTCTTACAACTAGTATCAAAAGGCTCATAAGTTGTGCTTGATTGCAGGTTTGAACGATAAAGTAACGAAATATCAAATATCGGCTCAAAAGGAGTGAAACCTGCTCAAGTACCTATGACAAGGCAAAACTCAGGAGAACATGCCTAGTGCCGCCCGCTCTACTCTTTGTGCAGTCCACACTAGAGAGATTCAGAGAGTTAGAATCTAAGTCTTCAAGCAACGCGGCTGCATATCATTCTGCGAGGTTCGCGGTGAAGGCTCCGCGACCGCACTACCATAATGTGCGGTCCACGGAAGAGAAGTTCAGAGAGAGGACATATGCCCAGGTTCAAGTCATAGCGGTCCATGGTCATTATTGTGCGTACCGCACCGGAGAACTCTGGCCGCGGTTGCGCGGTCCGCGGAGCCTAAGTTCAGAGAGCCAATATTGCAAGTCCAAGAGCCTAGTGCGGTCGCAGTCCATTTTGTGTGGCCCGCACTTACCCCGCAGGGTATTTTTGTCTAGTTTTTTCCAGCATAGTATAAATAGAATATTTTGCCATTTTTAGTGTATCAGATATTACAGAACAGTAGTTGTGCTCGTGAGACGTATTTTGTAGCCATTTTGGCTATCTTAGCTTAAATTTTACGTAGATTCTCCGTATTTTCTTTAGTTTTTAATTAATATATCTTTTTCTTCATCTATTTCTCCATTTTCTTCTTCAAGCATGAGCAGCTAAACCCACTAGCTAGGGTTGTGGCTCAACCCTAGTGTGGGTAATTGATGAGTGTTGCAATTTAAGGCTAGATTGACTATGGGTGTTTGTTATTTGGATCAATTTTATGGTTCAATTTATGAATTGTTGGTTGCAAACACTCGTTTGTGCTTAGCTGACTTGGTTCTTCTTGAGAAAGATAGCCTAAGTCTCCAAAATTAACCCAACAGGAATCGGGATGGACTCAAGAGAATTGATATTCCCAATTAAAGGGTTAAACCTCGAGAGGGTAATTATCCGACTTGCTTGAGCAAATTTGCCTACCCATTTGGTCTTGAGAAAGTCAATTGGGAAAAATCACTCTCTCTACCGAGAGGTGTGAGAGTGGGTAAAATCGTGCAACGGTTATGGAATATTTTTCCAAACACGTCAAGCATGCCTTAGAAGCAATTACTCATCAATTAGCCACTTAGGTGAAAGTCACTACCCTAGTGCCTTTTAAACCATTAGATACAATTCTTTGCAACTTTCACTTAGCATAATTAGTTAAAATTAGTAGTTAATAATCTTAGATTGTTAAATAATCCAAAAAATGATGAGAAGATCAATTAAGAACACACTCACAATTCTAAGCTAGATAGATACTTAACTCCAATCCTAGATCTCTATGGATTCGATCCCGGCCCAAAATAGAGTAAAAGCTATTGTGACCCTCTTTTTCTACTCTTTAGTAGAGCAAAGTTGGCTGTGATCACATTCCCTCCCGTTTTCGCAAATATGGTCGCATTCTTGCAGGTGCGGGATCGCAGATGCAGTCCCTGACCGCAAATGCGAAAATCACTGAATCAATCAGGTTCATTAAAGACGGGTTCTAAGTCATTTTTATGACATTTCCACTCCTCCTTTGTGCGATTTGGGAGCTTTTGAGAGAAGGTATTCACTTAGCATTGTGAAGTAAGTTTATTCTACCCATCCTTAGCTTAATACTTGCATATTAAGTAGATTAAACACTAGAAATTAGGTAAAATCAAGGGATTAGAGCAAGACCTAGGGTTATTTAACTATGAAAATTGTGATGGAATTAATTAAAAATCATGTATTATTGATCCTAGGTGGTAGACAACGACTTCCTTCGAAAAATTTCGGAATCCGGTCATGTGGGTCCGGGGTCGAATTTTAAGAAACTCGTGTTAAGGGTTGGAAAATTTCTTAAATAGTTAGAATTCGGTCTTGTGAGTCTATATCGACTAGTTTCCCTTCTTTTTTTTGTAAATAAAATTTTCTATTGATAACCATTAAATTCTTTACATAGCCACAACTGATTTGAACAATCAATTGTCTAACTGTTTAGTCTCTCTGCCATATACACATTTCTGTATCTCTTCATATCCGTATTACTTATAACTAAAAACATATTATTGTATCATTTGTCTATTTCTCTTAGTTTCTCTAACATTACATACATATGCAATTCTCCTAGCTAACTCCTCAGCTGATTTGTTTTGCTTTTGGAAAATCCTGTAATTTCGTTCATTCCAGATTGCATGAATAACTTCAGTATACACCATCTTGAAAATTCCATCCATAGTCAATCTCCCCTTTGCATTCTCCTTAGCCCACTTCCAATGTTGGTTTCATTCTGTTTGCCAAAATGGTTTCTTTTGCATCCACTTTAACAGTTTCCCTCATACCCTCTTAGTGTATTCACATTCCACAAAGATATGGTTCCCGGTTTCTTCATGTACTTTGCACATAACACAATCTTTAGTCAACCTATATTCCCCATTTATGCCGTCTATCACTGGTCATCATCCTATCTTGGAAGTATAGCAACATTGTGAATTTTGCTTTTGCCTTTGCTTCATTCCTGAACATAAACATCTTCCATTCAACTCGTGGTTGTTGGCCCAACATAATTAAGTAAAATTGTCTTATTATGCTACATTTCCCTTCCATTGGCCTATATATTTCATCAACCTCATCTCTTGCCTCTATCATTTTCCTGACTAACCATGAAGTTTGTTGTGGTATCTTCATAGCAGCCAGTTGTTGTTCCTTTATATAGTATTCAAGGATCCATTTGATCCACATTTTATCTTTCTTATGTGCTAGATCCCAGTAGTTTTTAGATGTTAATGCTTTATTCCATATCCTCTAATTGATCAAATTTAGACCACCAGCACTCTTAGGGAGACACAGCTTCTCCCATGCCACCAGAGATTTCCTTGTGACCACATTGACACCAGACCATATATAACTTCTACAATATGCTTCAATAGCTTTAACCACCTTACTAGGAATTAAGAACAGTTGTGATCAGTAAGCCTGAATATCAAACAACACAGACTGTACTAGTTGAATTCTTCCAGTATAAGATAGTTTTTTTGTTGTCCATGAAGTTATCGCTTTTTTGTTGTCCATGAAGTTATCCTTTTAACCATTTTTTCAATCAATGGTTGCCATTTTGCAATATTCATCTTCTTAGTAGTTAAGGGCATACCTAGATACTTCACAGGCAGAGTACCTTTAGAGTATCCAAACTTCTTAACTATCTCTTCTTCAGTTTGCTTTGTAACACCACCAAAAAAGATAGAACTCTTCCCATGATTAGCTTTCAGTCCTGAAGACCCATAAATATGGTTCAAATAATGCTGCATTGTGGCAATTGAGTTCATGTCTCCTATTGCAAAATGTAGCAAACAATATGTAAAACTTAGATGAGTTATGTTCAACCTAGAACATCTTGGATGAAATTTGAACTCCTTTTCTTTCCTCAGTTCATTCAGACTCCTACTCAAGTATTTCATAGCAATTGCAAATAGAAAGCGAACATAGGATCTCCTTGTCTTAATCCCTTTGCTGCTTGAAAAGGCTCAACTGGTTCTCCATTAACTATAATTGAATATGTCACAATGTGCATGCACTCCAGTATCCACCTAAAAAATTTGTTAGGAAATCCTAGTTCTATCATCACTTGCTCAAGGAATGGCCATTCTACAAAATCATAGGCTTTAGTTAGATCAATCTTGATCATACATCTAGGAGAATAATTCTTTCTTGTATAAGCTTTCACCAACTCATGAGCTAGGATTATGTTGTCTGCTATATTCCTCCATGGGATAAACCTTGCATGTGCTTCATTCACTACACTAATAATTGCCTTCTGCAGCCTGCTAGCTAGAATTTTGGAGATAATCTTATAGACAACAGTACAACATGCACTAGGCCAAAAATCTTTAGCTGTGACTGGACTGTTTACATTTGGCACCCAAAGTGATAGTTGTGCAGTTTATAGCTTTGTATAGTTCTCTTGCTGTAAAGAACTTTTGAATTGTGATGTTCCAAACGTGAATACCACACAAGAGGAGGGTGATTTGTGTGGTGCCCAATTTTTTTATCTAGAAGAACCTGGTTCTTCTAGTTGTTCTAATTACTACTATTTGCAGAAATTAAAGAACACGAAGATTTACGTGGAAAATACCTAGCTCAAAAGGTGAAAAAACTACGACCTACTACCCAGTAAGATTTTCCCAAACGTCCACTAAAATCACTGAGCCAAAACAACATTTACAAAACTCTTTGTAAACCTAAGGATTAACTCTAATCCTAGTGTGGCACACAGTCTCAACTGTTGCGACACCTTCAGGTTAACTCTAACTTGAATACTCAAAGTACCTAATATAATTTCTTCTATGAAAGCTGGAAAGGTACAATTTTAAACCACCTACTATAATTGAATTAGACTAAGAATAAACACAATGGAACTGGTTTTTCTATCTCGTTCAAGTAGCTGCAGGAGTGCACACTTTAATCTCACATAAATTTCTTGCAAAATTCCCTTGCTCTTTTGCTCCCAATTTAGTTTAACTTCTGCGTATGTGCATCCATGTAAAAAAGGACAAACTTCGTTATTTATTAAGTTAGTAACTAGAGTTTGATTGAGACTCAATTGCTGATCCTCCATCGAATTTGAGTCCTAGACCAATACAAGCTTCAACCCTTATCCTTGATCCAAATTGTGTTCTCTTCTCATAAGGAGACTTCTTCTCCTTATCCCATATGCACTATTTTTCAATCAGTTCAGAAGATATTCAGGATATTGTTTCTTGATCTCTAAGACTTATCTTCTTCACGTGCATCTCATATGCATAGGTTGATAACCACTGTGTCTCATAAGATGGACCCCGTCCATCACTGAGTTAATTTATCATTCTTCAAATTTCAGCTGAACTTGGGCCAACAAATTGCCTTCACCATTTCCTCTCTCAAAATTGCCCATGCTTTCCTGAAGAAACATGAGTTGCAACCATCTACTCCTGGAGCTTTATCTTCTTGTATATCACACAGTCGTTTATATACCTCTTCCTCTATCACCTCATCAACCAATCTCAGTTTTTTCTCATGACTGAGTCTTGGTCCATTCTTTATTACTTCTTTGTTAATTGCTGGCAAATACTTGGCAGAAGTTCGCATCAAACTTTTGTAAAATCTTACAAATTCTTCTTTAATTTCTACTTGACTCTTGACTTGTCTACCATCTGCTATGGTTATCTCTATGATCTATTTTTTGTTGCTCCTTTCTTTCACTATAGCAGAAAAATATTTATTGTTATTGTCTCCCAATTTGATCCATTTCACCCTTGACTTTTGCTGTAGGATGTTTTCCTCAATAAGTGAACACTTTTCTAATTGTTGTATAGTTCCCCTTTGTTTAACTAGTTTGGGATCATTCGGCTTCTAATTGAAGATTCAGGCTCGTTATTGGCATTGGAAGTATACTTTGGAGTGAGGTAAGTCTCCTTTCTAACCTTGTAAGAAGGAATTGTGCCCATAGGTATAATAACTGAATTAATTACCCTTATATACGGGGGCTACGTACGTACTAGGTGACGAGAGTCCGTGCATAGCGACTATCATGTTAAGTCCAGGTAGTCTAGTACCCATAAGCATGCTCTACTTGATATTTTTGTAACTTGATGATAAATTCGGATTCATATGAACTACTTTGATTAAGGTAGATGAGGCTAGTAAAGGAACTTTATACTGTTTGGTCCTTTAAGAGAATATTTGGCATTCCTGTGAATAACTACCCCTAAGATATATAATATTTTTGCTTGTTAATGAGTTTATTTATATTTGACCGCGTCACACGAATGATTCGTGAGCGGGGTGTTGGAAACACGTTCTCAATGCAATATACTAAAACGTGTGTTCTTTTGTATAGGTTTTGATGAATGACAAACGAAGCAAAAATTGATATATGACTAAGTTCAAGAAACAAGCGCACAATTGATATACAACGAGATTCAAGCTCAAGACAAAGTTTTATAGTTTAATTGAGTCATTCTTAATTGTGATCTTGATCCTACAACTTGACTCGTAACATGGCTTCTCTCATAAAACTATTTTCCAAAATCATGCATACTTAATTTAATGTCAAATGATTTTAAATCATGCATATTTACAGTAGTCAAAAATAATTTTTAGACATGCCTTAAAAATCTGGACTAAGATAATCGATTATGTACTTATGATAATCGATTGTTTTAAGCCAAGACTGCATGACAATCGATTGTGAACTAATGACAATCGATTGTGAGTAAGACAGTGAGCATCAGGTTTTTCAAACCTGCATGACAATCGATTGTGAACTAATGACAATCGATTGTGACTGAGGCAGTGTCCATCAAAGTTTTTCAAAACTCAGAATAATCGATTATGAACTAATGGTAATCGATTATGTTGAGACGGTGTCTTCCAGTAATTTTCAAAATTATTAAATAATCGATTGTTACATTGGACAATCGATTGTCAAAGAGACAGTGTCTAAAATGTTTTTCAAAAACTGATAAGTAATCGATTGTTGACTTTGTGCAATCGATTGTGAAGCTGACCGTTGTCGTAAAGTTTTCAAATACCGTCAGGTAATCGATTATTGATTCTGTATAATCGATTTTTTTGATTAAAATCCGGAAAAGATTTTTTGAACATTATTGGGTAATCGATTATTGATTTTGTATAATCGATTGTTTTGATTAAAATCCGGAAAAGAATTTTTGAACGTTGCTGAGTAATCGATTGTTGATTCTGGACAATCGATTGTTTGTGGTAAAATCTGGAAAGGATTTTTTGAACGTTGCCAGTAATCGATTATGGATTGTAAGTAATCGATTATCAAGCGTAAAATCTGGGATTGAATTTTGGTCTGACTGGCAGACAATCGATTGTTGGGGTTTGACAATCGATTGTCAGTGAGTAAAATCAGCAACTCTTAATTGGCAATTAGGCAACGGTAATGCCAAGTTTTTCAACTATAAATACAGCTTCATTTCAGTGTTTTAAACACAACAACATACTACAACTGATCATTACATTGCTATAAGCTTGCATACTTTTGTTTATCACTTTATATTCAATTACATAAAGCTTTTGAGAGCCATATTCGTGTCCAAAGTTGTTGTGATCTAGAGCTTATTTCTTTTTACTCATACCTACTCATAAAGGAGTATATTGTTTGAGTGTTTTAGTGTTTGTACACTTGGAAGAGAATTGTGATTCTCTTGTTATAAGGAACTTGTGTTTCCTTGGTTGAAGTCTTGGAGTGTTGTAACTCCGAGCAAAGATGTTGAGGCTTGCGTCCTCAAGTTGTAAAGGTTTGTTAAGCACCCGGAAGCTTGACAAGTTAGTGGAAAATCTCGAGAGAGTCTCTCGGGGACTGGACTAGCCACACGTTGTGGTAAACCAGGATATATCTGTGTGTAAGTTATTATTTATCGCACTTATTTAC
The DNA here is from genome assembly GCA_034376525.1 of Nicotiana benthamiana. Taxonomy (NCBI): domain Eukaryota; kingdom Viridiplantae; phylum Streptophyta; class Magnoliopsida; order Solanales; family Solanaceae; genus Nicotiana; species Nicotiana benthamiana. The sequence goes on along the minus strand of CM067341.1, from coordinate 16,433,223 downwards.
TTCCTGCAAATTTTAATTTCCGCAAGTTTACGCTAAATTTTATTATAACGCTATTCATCCCCCCCCCTCTAGCGTTAAGCGTATTTTCTAACACGGGGTAATAGATGCATCTATGGTTCGAGCCATTCGACCCTCGGCAGTGCACAATTTACTTTAATGTTGGATCGGACCGTACGTCCCACGGTGTTACTTGCGCATGTTTTGCTTAGCATTTCTCTTAGAATTGAATTTCATATCTTCTTGAACCATAGGTGAATATCCATGAAAATACTTGGGGAAGAACTGTTATTCCATGATTATTAAATGTTAACAACTTGTGAAATCCTTGCTTATCATAAACTCTTCTCATTTTATTTGACCATACTAGGTATCAAGTGGACCTATCGTCTCTACTTCTTCGAGATTAGACAAGATACTTACTGGATACATATTATTTATGCACTCATACTACACTTCTGTACTTAATTGTATATGGTCTAAGGCAGGTGTATCTGGCTATCCGTATGGCGCCCATCACTGAACGGATTCGAAACTTCTACGGTGAGCTACTTCTCTTCCATGTCATTCAGCAGCCTGAAGAAATCTTCCTTATGTATTTCTTTTTGCTGTCTATTCTGTCTCTGACATTATGATAGTGTGATTCTTTTATATATTCTACTAGTTTCCCACAACTTGTGACACCATATTTTGACATACACATTAGAAGACTGTATTATTTTGGGGTTGTATGAGTATTATGATTTTTGTTCATTGTTTCTGATTTATTTCCATCTTAAAGAATCATCTCAATTAATTTGGGGTAAGGGTGGCTGATAGTTTAACTATTTTATCCGTGTTGGCTTGCCCAGCAATGTTGTTGGGCGCCATCATGACTTGTTGTAAGCTAATATTTACAATATTAGGCATATAAATAGTAATTATAAATAATCATCCAAAAATAACAAAAGTAGAGATATAAAAATAAGATATATCATCTCCTACAACATATTAAAATACACTACTAAGTTTTATAAAAATTAAGCACACAAATGTATAATATAAGCTAAATTCACAAAGAAAATCTGCATCATGTTGGATCAATTTTCCGGCAGTGTGAATACCCTCTCACGATATTCCTGGTTCAGAGCTTAGTGACCTGTTTGTAATTAATTAAAATTAAGTGCATCAGCTTGGACTTAATTAGTATATTATGAAACCTAGCTAGGAAGCATGTGCTCTCAGGAACATTTGGCTGCTTCAGGATGCACCACTTCTATGGACCACTTTCTTTCTATCCCACGGCGATCATCGTATTAGAGTCTCGACTAGTTCAAATATGTGTTGTATAAAATCAATTAAAGAAAACAAACAGTTCTTATCAAACTCTTTTTATTTTCATGGCTCGAACTCAAAATTTGTTTAACGGTGGAGGGATATATTATGCGTAACTATTAATGTTTTACAAATATTTCTTCATCATAACGTGTGTGTGTGTTATATATAAAGGAGAGTCAGAAATCAAACGGTAAAATTATCCTTGTATGATCTATAGCCTATAGGTCAATCAGTTACTAGTGTTTGCATCAAGTAGGCTGCATATATCACACTCCCTTGAGATGCGGTCCTTCCTTAAACCTAGCATAAAAGCACGCGAAAATACTTTGTGCACTGAATTGCACTATTTTTTAACGTAAATATAAAACCTATCTTTTGTATTCATCTTGTTTGTCCTATATGTTTAAATACATGATATAATATGTACATGAATCTGACACTAAAACAACAGCTAGCTGTTTCGTATACGAGCATGGACCATTTAAATATCGTTCTTAATAGTTGGCGCGACTGCAGTATTTCGCCGGTTGTTTCCTGCGCTAATCACTCTCACATACACGTGCATACACAGTAGCGTACACGAAATTTGTGCCAGTATTGTCGTTGTTGACTATTATCACAATTCGACTTGTATGTTAATTTCGTTTTAGAAAATTATTTGACGATTGTATATATACTTCCGCTTTAATTTAGATAAATAAATTAATGAAATGGGGGGACATCCTCTGTACCGAGCTGTCTCAGCCACTGCATTCCACGCCATGGAACTCGTTTACAACAAATCATAAATCTAACGGTTAGGTCTAATTCAACCCCAAAAAATAGCTTATAAAGTAAAAATTGTACAAGCCATATTAAAGGACCACCCCATCTCTTAAAGCACCATTGGGGGACTCTTCACATCCCCTCACGCCGACATTTGAAGCGTGGACAATTTAATAAAGGATCCCAACATTGACAAATGAGAATTTGAATGAGTTCTATTTTGATACCATATTAAAAGGACTTTGAACCTAACTCAACTCCAAAAGATAGTTCATAAGGTGAAAATTGTTCAAGTCATATTCAGGAGTAGGGGTGTACATAGGTCGGGTTGGTTCGGATTTTATAATTACCAAACCAAACCAATTGTGTCGGGTTATTAAATCTAAAGACCAAACCAAACCAATAAAACTCGGGTTTTCCAATATCGGTTTTTCTCGGATTTTCGTGCTGTTCGGATTTTTTTTGGATTTTTTTCCGGTAAAACCTTCGTAGAACAAAACATATAACGTATGCTCAAAATATTACTTTAATCCTAGTAAGATACAACTATATAAAGTATTTTCCAAGAAAATAATATAAAATATGAGATATGTCATGACATTATACTAAAATATTCAACAAAAAAGACAATAAAATTATATAATATAAATATTGCTAATTAAAAAGTCATAATAAAAACAAACATAATCTAAAAGCACTAAGTCATGCTAAAATAAATAGACTAATAAGGGAGTATTAATTACATGACTAAAAGCTAAAGTAAAATAAAAATAGGTTATGCATTTTTATCTAAATTATTGCAAAATAAAAAATAGACATTCAATACATTCTCGTTCGTAATATTGAATTGAATGTATTTTGTTAGCATTAATATTGATTGTTAGCATTATGTAATTTACTAATATTAATGGCTATGAAACTTATTGGAGCATTCAAAAGTTATAAGTCCAACTTTGAAATAATACCTTAAAAGATAAAATTATGAAATTTTTTAAGAAATATTTAAAAATGACATTACAATAAGTATATTTATATATTAAATATATCTAAAATTTCTATATGTGTAATGTCGGATTGGTTTGGTTTCGGTTTGACTTTCTTTAGTTAAAACCAAACCAAACCAATTATGGTCGGATTTTTTTTTCCAACACCAAACCATAATCGGATTTTTTTTTTTCTGTTTGACTCGAATTATCGGATTGGTACGGTTTGTCGGTTTTCCTTGTACACCCCTATTCAGGATACCACCAATCCCTTGGCACAGTTGTGGGGCTCTTCATTGACCTTTGCATGAAAACTACATATAACTAAGTGAGATTTAATCACAAAGGGTTGTAGTTGGATGGATAGGATCGATCCACCTGATCAGCTCGAGTCTATGAAATGAAAAAAAAAATCCATAGTATGGAATATTTTCCCTTTTAATGAGACTAAAGCAGCCGAATCCGAATTATTTTGGGGCGCCAATACGAGCACCACTGAAAATTCTATAGCTGAGTTAAGTGAACAATGCGACCTGGCCTCTGTCGCAATGTTTCCACTGGACTCGACAATTATAGAGTTGTGAATAGTTTAGACTGATTACATGTATGTCAGAAAGACAATTCTTTGGTGGCACCTGTTTGATTCCTCCTGTTGGCCATTTATGCCAATTCATTTCTAAAATTGTCTCTTAAGGAAAATATAACAATATGGATCGCAATTTCACGAGTTTAGATCTCAATGTATGATAGTCAAAGAATCACTATTCGAATCACGATTTCTTGATTTCAGATTAGCTCTTGTTAAATAACTCAGAAGGAAAAGTAAAACAACTTTCTATTACCAGTCTAGACTTTTTGGCAATGGCGCATTTACATCCTAGCCCACCTACTTGACATTCTTAGGTGAAGCTAATTTTCCTAAACATAAAAGACAAAGGGCATAGCAGTGCATTAAACTCCTACTATACGCGGGATCCGAGCAAGAAAGGTACTACTAGAAATTAATCTCTTTTTTCTCACCTTCCAACACAAACACACAGTTATAAAGAGAGACATTAATATTGTAAATCATGAGATTTGCTTTGACGCAAATTAGTTAATTGTAAAGGCTAAGAGGAAGATGGAAGATAAAATTGGCATGAACAGAAGTAAATTCATGTGTTAAAGAGTTTCGAACAATCTGATAATTTGTTAGCAGCAGAACAATACAAAATTAATCATTGAAACATCAAAATTCAACAGTTCCGCCCCCATCGACTCACCTCTATACGGATGCAACCATTCCAAACAACGAATTTTCTAAAATTTTCAGGTGAGATGAGTACGGAAGCAACAAATAATAAATGTTTTGACTATCATGAGAATTGCATAGACCATCAAAAGAGCCCCAGTTCAGAAGCAATACATAAACAATTTGGTTCACTATCTAAGGCATAAAACAAACGGGGGTGGTCTGATAATCGTCTCACAATTTCACTTTGCTCTCATTTTATTTTCAGACAACTACACTTTTACGTTACATAATAATCTAGCTCTTCATTTTCATTTCTACATTATTGACTTTTCCTTATCCACTCCGCTTTAACTGACCAGAGCAAGGAGATAACAGAGCAACAAACTCGATGAACGCCCAATAGCATTGCTAAGCTTACAAGCGCGACTTTGATGGATCCATTGTAGAACTCTGCAATAACCACAAAGAAATATCAATTGCCTGAATTTATCAGTAAATATATTTAAGCAGTGTGAATAGGGGAAGGGCTTAAATTTAGATAAGATGACAAGTAGTTGTTCGCTCTTTTTCTAACAAGGGTTCCCTTTTCACCCCATAAATATTGATATATGGGAACTTTGCACCCAATACTCAGGAGCCCAACTGTCCCTTTTCCACTTTTTTATGTTATTGACTCGAACTCCCTACCTTGTGTTTATAGATGGAGGGTTTTTACGATTAGCTATCTCTCTCTTGTCTAATGATGAGATGTTTTTTCGTACTGCATTTGATGCATCAGGTTACTAACCTACCAGTCACAATAATCAGGATCATCTAGTGGCAATATGTTAGTGCTTTTACGTGACTACTAATGTGACCTTGCATCGAACAGTGGAAGATGTGTGCCAATGAAATGATGGCATAAGGCTGAACTCAATTGTGCATACTGCTGAGCTGCAGATAGCAAAAGGGACACTTGTCCACTAAGCCAACAAAGGATACAAGACACATCAATTTCAATCACCCACAACATATGCATAAAACAAAGGGACTGACACTTGAAGTAGTTGTGGCAAAGATAAAATCGGAGATCTAATGGCAACACTATTCAAAGATAAAATCACAGATATGTTTTACCGACATGAGATTGTCCCAAACAATTCACAACCTATATGGATACTGGATCATATAACAATAATAAAACTCAAAATACTCACCAGCAGAGCACCCTTGGCAGCTCTTTCAGCTAGGTAGGAGCAAGGCTTGAAAAAGCCTCCATACATTCTTGACCACTCATCCAACCTTGAACAGATGTATTTGGAACCAAGAGTGTCTGCCCAGAATATGATCCCTCCCCTGGCAAAGAAAGTAAACAAATCTTTCTTATTATCAAAGAATCCTTATTTCATAAATTTTAAATCTGTTTTAGCATGTTCTTTTGATAGTTTTCTTTTTCTTTTTCTTATTTTTTTTTGGTGGGGGGGTTAATCAGAAAATGTATCTGAAACGAACCTGTAAGGGGGGAAACCCATGCCCATAACAGCAGAAATGTCAAGATCAGAAGCTTTGACTGCAATGCCTTCTGCAAGCACTCTGCAGGCTTCATTTACCACAGGGAAGAAAATCATCTCTATAATGTCCTTGTCCGAGAGTTTTGCCAGCTGGATCAAGTCCAAAACAGTTGAGTAAGAGCAGAATATAATTACTGAAAAAAACCTCAAAAGTAGCATTCACTCAACAACCGTGCAAGGCCGGGGGTGAGAGAGAGAGAGACCTTAGGGTCGATGGTAACACCAGACATCTCTCTTGCCTTCTCAATATATTTCTTTATTTCTGGATCTGGGCTCGCTTTACGTCTATCGTCGTATACATAAAACCCTTTCCGAGTAGTTTCACCTACACAAAGTGTAACAAATGTCCTTTCATAAATGTTTCAAATTGCATTTTTCACTAAATAATCTGCCCGATGTTTCAGAATATGGGAATCATACCAGCTCTTTTATCTTCTTGCATGAGCGGTATCAACATTGATTTGTAAGTTCTCTCCGGGAAATTCATCACAAACTGCCCACCAGTGGCAATTGCAACACCAAAACCAACAAGATCACATAATCTGCATATAGGAAACCAAACCTTTAAAATGTGGCCACCTTAACAGATAGGCATATCTAACCCCACGGCACTGTTATCTTTTACCTGAAGGGACCCATTGGCATGCCAAATTTAGTGATGGCGTTATCGATGCGGTAGACATCTGTTCCACGTTCAACTAGCAAAAGAGCAGCTTGGGTGTAAGGAAAGAACATTCTGTTGACAGCAAACCCAGTGCAGTTCCCAACTACCACAGGGGTTTTCCTTATCTTCTTGCCAACATCAAGCAAGTCTACAATTACTTGGGGCGATGTCTTCTGGGTGCGGACAATTTCCAAGAGTGGCATCACATGAGCCGGACTGCACCAGCCAATCAATCAATTTGACAGAACAAGAAAAATACAATAAGACTTTCACGGTTTCAGAAAACATTACCTGAAAAAGTGAGCTCCGATAATACGATCTTGAGATTTGGTCTTTTCGCCAATCAAATTTAAGTCAATCGTGGAAGTGTTACTTGCTAGAATGCAATGTGAAGGGCAATACTTCTCAAGATCAGAAAATATTTGCTGCTTTAATGATACATTCTCGATGACAGCCTGTTATACATATTAAGAGCGGGGCACAGTAAGATACCATCAAGAATCACAGAATGTCCCCTATAATGAGAATACTGACCTCAATGACCATGTCTACATCCCTAAAACTTTCATAATCGAGAGAACCCTTGAGTAGGGAGAGAGTCTTTTCAAACTTCTCTGGACTCATTTTCCCTTTCTTGACGCTGCTTTGCAAATTGGCTGAGAAATTAATGTATTAGTCACTTGGCATACCAAGTATGAGTTATCATACAAAAGCAAGATAATGGCTTTACCTTTTACTCTACCCATCCCGGCCTGGAGGAATTTGTCATTAACCTCTTTCAAGATCACTGGATACCCACTAAGCAGCAGTGCAGTTGCAATTCCAGAACCCATTAAACCACCTCCAAGAATTGCAACCTTTTTTATGCGTCGTGGTACTAATCCTAAGTCAGTCACCCCAGGTACCTGTTTGTGTGAGAAAAAAGAGTACGCAGAATCAAGAGGTCAGGGTTTAAGAAGATGACAATGAACAATATCACAAACTGTCTGGCATGCAAAGCGTCAGATTCATTGTTTAATGTTATAAGAATCAGATTATGCAGTAATCAATAATCATAGCCTAACATATTCGACCAACAACACAACTGTTGCACATATCATTATGCCACTGAAAAGTCTAGTAAGAGAAAACATAGCTTCAATTAGGTTTGGTATTGCAGTCATACAACGTCATCTAGCGTTGAATAAGCTGAGCATTATCAAACATTGGGTCCATTACAGCATTACTCAGATTAGAAGTTTCTCCTCAGATCCATACTTTGCAGGAAAATCCTAACTCTCTATTAATTGATTGCCCTTTCTACATTAACCAAGTGGAATACAAAAGTAATATTTACTTTTCTAAAAGAGTTTAAATATCAAAGAAGTGACCCTGAATTGGTACCAATATGAACTCAACGTGAACATTCAGTTCCGTTTAAAAAGGAATACAAAAACAAATTAGAATTAAAGAATTAACTCATTAACCTTTGTGGTTCCACGCTGAGCAAAGAAAATGTTGACCAAGGCCTTGCAAGTGTCTGCATGTAGAAGACCTTGGAATGCTTCAGCCTCCTGAAAATACCAAGAAGTTCTTAGATTACATAAGTTAGGTAATTAGACGGAAAGCACAAGAGAATTAGTGCAGGAACTAAACCTTCCAAAGCCCAGCACGTGGACCAGACACTATACCCTCTTCAACAACATCAATGCAGACTAACGGATGCTGGAGATTTGGAGCCTGTCTGCGTGTTTGAACTCTTGCAAACTTTAATATTTCCCTTGCCTCGCCAAGAGGCTCTATCTTATCAGTTTTATGAAGACTGGCAACCCAAGGTTTTCTGCGCTCCAAAATATCAAGCGCCCACTTACGAGCAGTATCCAATAATTGGTTTGATGGAACTACAGCATCAACAAGGCCCACATTAAGAGCTTCCTCTCCTTTAACGGGCTTCGATGTCTACATCGATACATGAAAGGGAGAGGGTGAGAAGCAACTACAGTGCAAACACACATGGACTCATAACTTAAGGCTAATATGCAGCTTACAAGCATCATTTCGAGGGACTTAGCAAGACCCACAAGGCGCGGAAGCCGTTGAGTACCTAAAATAGTGCAGATAAAATGAGATAAAGGAAGAAATGTGTTGTTTGAGAATGAAGCACAGTGGTACCAATACTGCTTCTGACTGCAAATATATATTTTGGATCCAAGGATAAACAGTAAATGAAGAAAGAGAATGCAAGCTATTCCATTTAAATTAGGATTTTACCAGTGTCTATGAGGACACATCTTGCTCTAAAGCTAGAACCACATGCACTAGTCCCCGAAGAAACCACACCGAATTCTAGACCACCTACAGTGTCGTACTAGTATCTGATAAAGTAATCTTGGATAAACTGGGTATGTATTTTTAATTTCACGAAACCTTTTTTCCCAAGCTTAATTTCTTCTTAAGGGTCACCAGATGGACTTCTTTTACAGGCCAAAATAAAGTTTTTGAGAGATAATTATCCTGTAATTTTTTATAAGGAGATATAAATATCCTGTCATACGAAGAAATTGTAGAAATTACACACTCCAAGGTGTATTCTCCAAATTCTAGTACTGATAAAGAAGTCAAAGCAACGGCTTAGATGGTTAAATTTCTATTTGCGGGAGTACTTATGCTTTATTATTTTGTTTTGTCTTGCTTGTGTCTCTAATTTTACCTTTGTTTTCTTAATGCAGCTTTCCCTTTTTTATCCTATACGCCGAGGGTCGATTGGAAACAGCCTCTCTGCCCTTTCGGGCAGGGGTAAGGCTCGTCTACATATTACCCTCCCCAGACCCCACTTGGTGGGAATATACTGGGTAGTTGTTGTTGTTGTTGTTGTTGTTGTTGTTGTTAATGTTGAGATAGATTTGGATATTAGCTGATGTGCTTGATATCCTGAACATACTTGACTTCACAGTTACTGATTTTTTGAAAAAGAATCCGAAATTCAGTCATGAAACTGGATTTGGTAAAAATGATAATGCTCGTTTTTTTTCAATTTTTTTATAATATTTATCTGTAAGTGCTTCTCCAAATATTATTTTGTTTTAACCGAAAAAAGGTTGTATAACTTTGTATAGTCACCCTTAATTTTATAAGAAAATAAGAGTGGAAGTCGCATAAGATACAACACTCATACCAGAGCTACATATGTGCTCGTTCACCAAAACACTACAAGAGCTGTACAAGCTTGATTGTTAGAAGAAAAAACCATAACCATATTAGCATTTATGTCACTAAGGCTGATGGTAGTTTCAGGAAAAAATGAAGATAATATAACTACGCAAGCATAGACATAAGCATGATGACCTCCAAATCCAGGAAGTATTCCAAGTTGAAGTTCTGGCAATCCAAGTTGTGCATTGGGAGTAGAAATACGTGCATGACAAGCCTGATATTAACACACAAGGAGTCAGCAAATGACCAACAGAAGTTCCTGCAGAGAAATATAACTTTTTATGTACCATTGCAACTTCTAATCCTCCACCAAGAGCGAGACCATCAATTGCCGCCACGGAAGGTTTTCTTGCAGCTAACATCAAGGATAAATCAGAAAATATAAAAACAACGTACAAACTGCACCCAATTGTTTACTTCAAGGAGGAAAATCAAAAGCCTCTGGCTTACCTTCCACGGTATCAGTAAGAATCTCCACAGATATAAAACCAGGTTTTGGTGATTCGACTGTCAGCAGACTGAAGTTAGCTTAAAAAACTCGTGCAGCACAAGAATAGAGAATAATCAGAAAAGCATACCTGTTCCTCCTTGCAGTTTACCGAAGGCACTGATATCAAAACCACCAGAGAATTTGCCATTTGCACCTATCAAAGATTAGATATCCAAGCTTAATATATCAGCCAATCGGATATATAAAGAAACTGATTTCTTGACAATTACCCGTCACAACAATTGCTTTCACATCATCCCTTTTTATGGCCTGCTCGTAGCTCTCTTTCAAGCTGTACAGCACTGAAAAGAAATTGCAATGGTATAAAGGTCAATTACTGATTCAAAGTATTGAGCGTCTAATTTTGAAAACCTTGCAAGTATATTTTATTTTCCTTTTTAGAAAGAAGAAAAGGAAAGCGCAAGCTTTTCTTATACAGTTTCTCCGACCTCTCTTCCAAAATTTTACTCGAGAAAGAAGTAAGTTTTTTTAGCACTCTGTTAGCTACATTCACCGATTAATTATGTTGTGGTATATTACCAAAATGTCAATCAACTCAGTTCAATCCAAAACTAATTGGATTGACTATAATAATCATTTATATTCAACAACAACAACAACACAGTATAATCCCACTTAGTGGGGTCTGGGGAGGGTAGTGTGTACGCAGACCTTACCCCTACCCTTGGGTAGAGAGACTGTTTCCAAATAGAACCCGGCATCCTTCCCTCCAAGAACTCCCACCTTGCTTTTGGGGAGACTCGAACTCACAACCTCTCGGTTGGAAGCGGGGGTTGCTTACCATTTGCTCTTGTCTATAATCATTTATATTCAATCTGCTCTAAAACACATACCTTCTAACACATGCATTACATCATCAAAAACCATCAGACATACTTATACAAAAAAGAACTTCCACAATCAACACTAAACAAAAGAAGCTGCAGCGAAGCTCAAAGGAAACTACCAAGTGTGTAAAAGTTCCATAAGTCTTGTAAGCTATATGTGGAGGGGCACATTTTCGTCTATAGAATAACCACAATAGAGTCGTCAACTCCTCACTCGCTTCACTATATCACATTTCAAATATCCTACAATTCCTGCCAGATGACATTCATTGTTCCTCCGTTTAGAAGTTATGGTCCTTATTGCCCCAATAGTCTTAGTTATGTCTCTCAAAAAACCATCAAATAGATTACAGTAGCTAGCAGTGACGCACTAGCTTGATCGTAAACATCAAAGTACAGATTTGCTCAAAATATGCCAAACCAAATCAATGGGAGTGATAAGATTCGTTTGCACCTAGCGTTACTCGCATTGAAAATTAAAAACTAAACACCAAAAAGAAAATACTAACACACACCCCAAAGAACACATATCAAAGACAAAGTAGTTTGCACATCAAAAAGTGAAAGCCAATTTTCCCGCAAAATAAAAGAAACCACATAAGTTTAAATTTTGAATAGTTCCTGATCATATCAACCTCGTCTATACGAGAATAAAAATAGTATAATAATCCTCTAAGCCAAAATAGAGCTGAATGAATCCAAATGAGTCTTATAACTGGCCCCAACTTTTGTTTAAAAACGCTGAGAGTATACATATAATATACACATTTATACACCCTTTGGCTAGCAAATGCAGTTAGTTTTGGCCGACCAGCCAATTTTGTATTTTGCCCGTGCTGCCGGTGGGAGGTTAGCAGGTACACGGTGTACTAGTTGAGATGCGTGCACGAAAAGAAACATAACGAAAAAATATATTGGTGATCATTTGGAGAAATAGGAAACATAACAATCATTCAAAACAATCAATCAAAATAAAGCCTCAATCGCAAACAAGTTAAATTCAAATTTCATAAATCTTCCGTATTTTTTCGCTCTAGCTCAAGGAAATTAGTAAACAGAGTATTGATCAATGGTTCGACTATTTTATCAATAATTGTAGAAAATGATAATGAAGAAAAAAACAGGCTTAGTTAGATCTGTGGAGTGTATTACGTACCATCTAAGGAAAGGGAATTGACAGGAGGATTAATAATTGTAATAACAGCAACTCCATCAGCTCCTACTTCAATTGTTGCTCTTCCCTTTGGATTGCTACTCATTTTTTGCTATGAAACTGAAAGATTCCGATGAATTTTTAGCACACAAAATCGGAGAAAGTGATCGGAGAAGATGAATGAAGTTATTGAGAAGGTTTTAGTAAAGAGAGAGAGAGAGAGAGTGGTATTTATGGAAAGAGTAATGTCGTGACGGTACCATTAACAATGACGTAAGGCTGCGTTTGGATGCAAATCCCCATAAGTAACAAAGATAAGGATTGTGACAGATAATTTACATAAAGTTTCAAACAAAAATGTCCAAATTTGCCCCTGTAATTATCGATGGCTCAATTTTGCATTTCATTACTAGATTTATTTATATTTTTATTATTAGCAACAACACCCACCCAATATATCAAGATAACAAACAAAAATATAAACCAAGTACTAGTAATAAAGTATGGAATTATCAGTAGAAAATAGCAACACGAGACATGAGAATATAACTTAATTATTAGCAAATTATTTAGTGTTTGTCTTATCATTATCAAGGTCGAGCATGAAATTAATAAACTTTATATATTTAAGTTTTTCGGAAAAAATTCTAAATTTACTCATTAACTTCAGATTATGAGTTAAAATTATTCTCAAAGCGAAGCTCAATTGGGAATCAAGAGACAAAAATGAGATGTTTCGTGACAGCATAAATAAGATGAGACTATAAGTTTGATGAATGACAAAATTGCTGGATTTAAAATATATGAGTAAATTTATTCATTTTTCCTGTATTAAGACTGCCACCTATAGGGGGCGTTGCTAGTATTTAGATATGAGTCGATTATAATAATTTTAATTTTTTTGTTTGTCTTAAAATATTTATTAAAATAAAATTATTAATTTAAAAACTAATAATTTAAAGAACGATAATTTTTAATCCAAAAACTTCAAATGATAGCTCCTCCAGATAATAATGAAAATTACACCGCTTGGCAAAATTGGTTAATGGTGGCGTGGCTGTATGTTATTGAATAATGTACGTAACTTGCAATAGAAGATAACATTAATCGACCAAATTCAAAAATATAATAACAATAATAATAATTTAATACAATTTTATTAATAAACTCTAAAAAGAATAATATATATAAATCTTATATACATCATAAGATAAAAATTTATTTTCAATAAAATATTCGTCTTATTCTTGAAATAACTCGAACTCACAAAATACTTCATTTTTTTTCGGGTTTGTTATAAAAATTCTATTTTGGTCCAACCAAAGAGATGAGATTAATTAGAAGATAGAGTATGGGGCCGCGGGCGATAGTTCCAAAGCTCACACATCCCTAGGCTTTCGTACGCAATTATTTTTCTTCTTAATAATTCCTTATGGTTTTCAATTACATTTTGGCAAATTAGCACTCCTACTATCAACAAGAGTTAAATATTGAGTCCAATAAAAGGAATGATGCTGGAATTTATTTATAGCCGGTTTAGTAGTGTTTTTAAAATATGTTTAGTTTAAAACGTAATTTTTTAAAAGTATTTTTAGCGAAAGTAATTTTTGTTTCACTAATTCATTTGAAAATTGTAATTATATATTTGATCAAGTTTATGAAAAATATTTTTAAGTATATCTTTTCCAAAAGCACTTTAAAAAAATATTTTTAGAAGAAACTATTTTTTTTTGTCTCAAATATTACTTCACATCTACTCAAAAGTAATTATTTTCTTATAAATGCTTGGTATACTTAAATGGCGGTTAGAAGAGAGAGTGAAACCCTAACTAACGAAGGAGAAGAGAAAAGAGAAGGATCATGAACATGAATGTAATAGTGAAAAGGAAAATGAAAGCTCTGGCTTTCATTGCTTGTACAACTTCTCCCTATATATATATATATATATATATATATATATATATATATATATATATATAAAAGACTTCACTAGCTATTCTAACCAACCAATCACATGTGTCATTAACTAACTAACTAATACACTAATCTAATAACACATAAATAGACTAAACTATCCATGTACTCAAGTTATATCTTTTGTCTCAACACTTCCCCATGAACTAGGTAGTAGAAAAATATCAAGTACACCTAGCACGTGTTGTACTCGTGGTAGACTTTTGGTTAGAATGTCTTGTAACAGCTCTTTTGTAGCTACACATTCTGTTTGTATCAAACCATTCTGTATCTTCTCCCTTTTAAAATGAAGGTCTATTTCGATTTGTTTGGTTCGTTCATGAAATACTGGGTTTGCAGTTATTTGAATTGTTGCTTTGTTGTCAGTGTAGATGGTCACAGAGAGGCCAACTTCTACACCAATATCTTTGAACAGACTAAGTATCCACACTAATTTTGCTACAGTTGGTACAATGCTTCTGCACTCAAATTCTGCAGAACTTCTGGGAATGGTGCTTTGTTTATTTGACTTCCAGGATATCAAGGAATCACCATATTTGATAAAGAAGCATGTTACTGACTTCCTAGTGATAGGGCAGGCTGCCTAGTCTACGTCATGATATGTAGTGATAGTGTTTCTCTATTTGCTATTAACAGTATGCCTTGGCCTGGTTGATTCTTCATATATTTAACCACCCTTTGAGCAGCTTCCAAATGTGATCTTTTTGGTTTCTGTATAATTAGCTTAATGTCTTAACACTATACGTGTTACGCGGTGCCTTCTTGAGATTCTTTGGAAGGGCAATGTAAGGCTAAGCAACCGATGTCAGTACGGCTGCTGTCTGCCAATGAGGTCCCCGTCGCACGCTAGACTAGATTGTCAGTGCCGTGTGGGAAAACCAATGTCACGAGCAGTTGCAGAAGCTGAGAGAGTATTGAGTTTTGAATGCTGATGATGATTTTATTTATGACTGAAAGCTGATTACAAAAGATGCGGTGTCGAGGGGGAGAGACACCAGTACAGAAAATGTTTGCTTGAAAATGTTTGATTGCATGATCCCCTCCCTCGTTAAAATCAACAAATAAATTAGCAAGTGCGGCAATATATACTAAACAGTTAGAAATAGTTGGATAGTATTGGCCAGATAAAGCATTTGTAGCCACATGAAAATGTTCTAAAAAATCTAACAGAATTTTAACGTTAGTCCAATCTTGATTAGTTAACATGTCATTATCTTCCTCTCCACAATCCCGAGAATTATAAGTAGCGTTAATTGGGTTTCTATATTCGTACGCCACTACTAAACTTTCGTACATGTAGTTCCACCTAGTCGGGCAAGGTTTAGGTACCTTTCTTTCTCTAAGGCCATATTCATCACATTTTTTAAAATATTCTCTAAGTCTACTTCTACGGTTTGAATAAAAAAGCCAATTAAGAGCGAATTTAACCTTTTCAATTTCTATGTTTAAAATTCTCATACCATCACCAACGATTAAATGATAAATATGACATATACATCTAACATGGAAAATATTTGTAAAAGCAGGATTAAGTGTTCTAGTTAAAATACCTATTGCATTAGTGTTGCTACTAGCGTTATCCATGGAAATTGACATTATTTTATCACTAAAACAAAAATATCTACATACATCTGAAACAGTGCTAGCAATAAACTTACCCGTGTGCCGTGAATTAATAATTCTATATGCAATAATGCGTTTTTGCATTGTCCAGTCTTCGTCTATCCAATGACTAGTTACGGTTAGATAATCACAATCATTTCCACTTCTACCAATATCAGTTGTAATAGACATACGATTACTTATATGGGTAAATAAATAACGCAAGTATTGTTCATATTCATGCTTGTATTTATAAATGTCGGCCTTAACTGTGACGCGAGGCCAACCTTTATATGTAGGATTAAATACTCTTCTAATATAATGAATCCAAGCAGGATTAGAAGCAAAAGAATAAGGCAAACACATAACAGTAATCATTTTAGCTAGTTCTTCACGATCCTTATTTGGATCGTAATACAATATACCTCCGGTGACTGTGTTTATTCCTGGTTGAACTAGATTAGAACCAGTACTTGGGTTAACTGTTGTTTCAGGACTTGTCCTCCCCTCTTGTTGCGCTTTCAATTGGATATATCTCCCCTCTTGTTGCGCTTTGTTCTTTACGATTCTTCCTCTATTCTTTACTCTTCTTCCTTTGTTGTGTACATCTTGTTTTATTTCTTATTTTTTTTCTCATAGCTAAATCTTTTCTATCTTGTTTTCTTCTTTGAAAAACATCAAATATCGCAAAATTCGCATAATTCAGTGTACGAAGAGGACCTTGATTTATGCTGTTGTGGTAATTATGCTAAGTTGAAGACCTCGACCACCCCAACAAACCCATGCCGCCGATTTTATGGTTGTAGAATTTCAAGAGTGAGTAACTAAGTTTCATTGATTATAAAATTTTTCGCTTTTTACTTCTTATTAATCAGTATTATGAATGCATTTGTTGTTATGAAAATTGTGGATGTAATTATTTTAGATGATTTGATGGTCCATCTATGAATCTATCGCAGAGGGAGCAACTAACAAGTCAAGCGAGTGAAAGTAAAAGAAGTTGAATAAGAAAGGGATAAATTAAAACAGAAATGGAAGGATGTTAAAGCGCAAATGGAGTCTCTAGGGCAAGAGCCAAACTCAAGGTGCTTATATAAAGGAACAAACGAAGCATAATAAGTTACTATATCAACTTGGAAGGGCTAAACTCAATTAAGTAGATGAAGAAAAACCATGGAAAAACTCATGAATATGTTTGTTAATTTCATCAGGCTTTTCTTGTTGAAGAAAATGGCCAACATTTTCCAATATAACCACTTCTTCTAGCAAAGGTACATCTTTCTTCATCCCACCTTTGTCTACATAGTCTTTGACTCCTGGGGCAATGTAAGTCAAGTCCAAATCTCCCACAATAAATTTTACTGGTACTTTCACTTTACCACCAGTCCATGCTGCTGTCAATTCCCAATTTCTGCATTTCAACTTTTTTCTATTTAAAAATAAAATAAAATCTGACTATTAAAATAGCTCAGAGAATTTTAAAAAAATGCAAGAGAAGTTCTTGAATCTAACTCCAGTCTATCTATTTCTAGCCGGGAAACTTACACAGATGTTCCAAATAAATTTCAACCTACTACCTCTAGCCATTTGTCATAGACTTACTAAAACTAGCTAACAAAAATTGAAAAATCAAATAATAGTGTTTTCTCTCAAAGAATCACATGCAAAAATCACCTTCCATATTTTAAAGTGTGATTAGCAATACTAGATACAAGAGGAAAAGAAAATTTCACATATGAAATAGCAAATAAGGTGATGGAATACAAAAATATATACAATATTCTAAAAATCTAAACAAAAACAGAATTTTTTCAATGGGTATAGTTGAAATTAATCGAAAATATATAGATAAATCAATATATAAAATTTAAGGAAGATTGGAGGTGATTTGGACTGGGTTTGTATCAAAATTCGTAATTAAATCGAGTTCAAAAAAGTCTTCTGCGACACATGTATCATGCATGTATCTCATACACAAGTATACATGGATATACATGTGATACATAAATATGATACATACGTGATACACATCATTTTTTTTCTTGTTCAGTATTTACTTCGAATTTTCAATTCAAACCACCTCAAACCTTCACCAAATCATTCCAAAATTGAGATTCTAGCTCCTTAAGTTGTGTCCAAACTATTCTAATAATACCCATTCAAAACAAAGCAAAAATTTGATAATTTTTTGCTATAAATAGCTAATTGGCTAATTTGGCTAATATTAAAAATATTTTATCAATTGACCAATTTTTATAATGAGCTACTTATAAATGAACATAGTTGGTAATTTCCCTTTCTAGAACGTGGGCTAGAAATATGAATCTACTAATTACATTTAAAAATGCACTCTCAGTATTATGGAATGTCTAAAAGATACTATTTAGCCAAGATATGAATTAATTACACATGACTGAAACCTGAAAATGGTTATTTTATACATATAAAGAAGAAGAATTAAACTTAAAAGGCCGTTCATTCAACCAGTTAAACTAAACATAATCGATGAATATATAAAATATGTATAATTCATGTATAATAAATGTATCTGGTATACTAAGCTCCTGTTATGCGCGGGATTCGAGGAAGGGCCGGACTACAAGGGTCTATTATATGCAATCTTACCATGTATTTCTATAAGAGGTTGTTTCCACAACTCAAACCATGACAGTAACTTTACCAGTTACGCCAAGGCTCCCTTTCTGTAGTAAGTGTATAACTGTGTATAACCTATGTATACTGACTAGAAAAAAAATGTATAATTCATGTATAATAAGTATGTAAAGGCCAGCGGTGTACTAAGCTCCTGCTA
The DNA here is from genome assembly GCA_034376525.1 of Nicotiana benthamiana. Classification (NCBI taxonomy): domain Eukaryota; kingdom Viridiplantae; phylum Streptophyta; class Magnoliopsida; order Solanales; family Solanaceae; genus Nicotiana; species Nicotiana benthamiana. The sequence goes on along the minus strand of CM067341.1, from coordinate 16,414,642 downwards.
TGCGCGGAATCCAGGGACGGACTGAACCACAAGAGTCTATTGTATGCAGTTTTGCGCTGTATTTCTGCAAGAGATTGTTTCTACGGCTCAAACCTGTAACCTCCTTGCCACATGACATCAACTTTACCGGTTATGCTAAGTTTCCTCTTCTATAATAAGTGTATAATTGTGTATAACCTATATATATCGCCTAAAAAATATGTCTAATTTATGTACAATAAGTATGTAAACGCCAGCCCGTTGTACTAAGCTCCTACTATGCGCGGAGTCGAAGGAAGGGTCAGACCACAAGGGTTTATGATACGCAGTTTTACATGCAAAAGGCTATTTCTACGGCTCAAACCCATAATATCTTGGTCACATGACATTAACTTTACTGGATATGCTAAGTTTTTTCTTTTATAATAAGTATATAACTATGTATAATCTCTGTTTACTGATTAGAAAAAGTAAATAATTCAGACTGGCTATTTATGTAAAGATAAGAAGGTGGAATAACTTACAGGTCAATTGCTCTGTAATAATTGACTCCTCCAGTGAAGCCAGCTTTTTCATATTTGCTAGCAATATAATCAACATCTTTTTCTGGTAGCCAAGAGGGCAAAATAACTGGACTGTCATCAAATGGCTTTCCCTTAGGCATGTATAAAGGTCCAGGGTTACGATAACTCAAGAACTTTTCCAATACTTTCTTTGTGCCTATTTTTGCAAACTCTGCTTCTATTTCTCCAGGCTCCTAAATAAAATAAACATTAATGAATATTTAGACATTATATTCAAATTATATCAACTGAAATACAAAGAACTTTTACACCGTTAATGTACTTTAATGTGCCAAAGAAAAAATTATATAAAATATCAAAAAAAGAGGAGAGAAGCAAAGGGAAGCATGTAGCTCATTGGTCGACTAATTTGAATTCGCGTCGAGATAATGCATTATGGGTTTCTATGACCTTAACAACAATAACAACATACTCAGTGTGATACTATAACTGAGCTATGAGAGAGGTAGTATGTACGTAGACCTTACCCTTACCTTCAAAGGTTTCTATGATTTTAGATGAAACAAAATATAGTACTCGTCATTTGTGCGTCTCGACGAATATCATAGGCGGATGTTGGGTTCAACTGAACCCAATATTCTTTACACGAAGCATAGAAATATATATAAAAAAATCACTAAAATTTCATAACAAAAGGAAAATACAGCGGGTTTAGGGATGAGAACATAAAGATTGAACCTATCCAATTATCATTTTTAGATAGATGTAGTATGCCCAAGAAGTAGAGGTTCATCAAGATTTAGAAGTTTATGGGTTCAGGATTCTAGTTTTTTTAAATTATTGGGTTCCAAATTAATAATTTATGCATATTTAATGAATTTCTTGAGACAAATATAACGTTTGGACCAAAACTATTGAGTTCAGCGAACTCATAGCTCCTTTCGCTGACCCCTGCAAGTAAGTACGCATTGATTTATTTAAATTTTAAATCCATCTTTATAAAAAAAACATGAAATGATGAAACATCAAAAGACAGAAGAGGGTGAAGAGAACCTGAAATCTAACAATATAATAGTCTTCTCCATAAACAGCAAGCAGTGTATCAAGTGGCTTTCTCGTAGGATTTCTAGGAGAAAATGCCACACTCAAATTAACCAAAGCCCTGACCTTGTCTGGCCTAAACAAACACAGAGCCCAAGCAATAACTGCACCCTAATCATGTCCTACAACAAACACCTTCTCTTCCTTAGCTGCAATGGTATTCAAAAGTTCCACTAAATCACCCACAACTTGTAAGCTGGTGAACTTGCTCGGGTCATCTTTCGATATTCCTGTCAGAGGCAGATCCAGAAATTAAATGAAATAAATTCAATAGTTTAAGCTCTTTTAAAATTATGAGTTGAAAACACACTAGTAATATTTAAGGAAATGGATAAACAGAAATATTCAATACTAGTAGTTTTTATCCTCTGTTATACTTTGGATCACTCAATGGATCGCTACTAGAAAATCATGTGTCGCTTTTGTCCTTGATCTTAATAAATACAATTTTAACATTACAGGCGAATCCAGAATTTATACTTAATGAGTTTGAATTCGCAAATTTAACACATCTCATCTTAATTTAATGGGTTAAAAATTTGAAATATTTAATGATTTTTTGGGTAAAAATATAAGGTATGAGCAAAAGTTATGGGTTCACTTGACCCATAGCTTTTACACTGCATATGCCTCTGTTTAGCATGATTGGTTGATCTCGTGTCTCATAGAAGCAGGCAAAGGTCCAAAGACACAATACATTTCCATATGACGACAATGATATGAATGACTCCAAAGTATAATGAAGAATAAAATTAAGATATTTCATTCAACGGAAAGTTCCCTATCTACTTCTGATATGGTTTAGAATTACCTTACGATATACTTCGGTTAGAGTCCATGCCGAAACTCCATTATTTAGGCTCCAGACACAAATATAATTCCACAGGACAACAACAATATGAATAACCCAAAATATAATGAAGACTAGAATTAAAATATCGGACCACAAAATGTTTATTGTATGCTGCCTGCATTTTTGCAAGAGTTTGTTTTTATAGTTCGAATCTGTGACCTCCTGTCACAACTTTACCAGTTACAAACAACTTTACCAGTTACGCTAAGGTTCCCGTATAATGAAGAGTAGAATAAGATATTTCGTACCAGTGGTATCTCCAAAGCCACGTAGGTCAGGAGCGACAGCACGATAGCCATGTTTAGCCACGAAAGAAATTTGGTGCCTCCACGAATACCATAATTCAGGGAAGCCATGGATGAAGAGAATTATTGGACCTTTGCCTGCTTCTACAACGTGCATCTTTATGCCATTTACTGCCACTATTTTGTGCTCAAAACAATCCTCCATTTCTAAATTTTTTCTCGGGGAAAAGAAAGCACCAATATTATAATCTTTAGTAGAGAACAAAAGCGTTGGTTACCTACGATATGATCGAGTTGATATTTAGTGTGGAAAGAGGTTTTTTGTGTTGAGACTGTTCAATATCTTTCATCTTTCGGCCTATATTTGTACACCTCATAAAGTTTAAATAGTAATGGCAATCCCGTATATTAAGTTTTTGTTATGTGCGGAAAAAACCAAAATGCAAGAAGCTATTGTAAAAAAAATAATATTGTATAACCGTTGTAGAAATAATAGTCAAAAAAATATAAATATATTTTTTATATACATGTTATATATTTATACATTATATAAATTTTATATATATTTTTAACTATTAGATAAAAATAATTTCTGATATAAATTAAAAAAAATTATAGTATACACAATTTTGCCGTACATTTCTGCCGGAGACAAAAAGGTTACATAGTGCTGTTAGAAAATAGAAATATTCGTCTTAATCTGCCCATGTGAAAACGGTAGGATTCCATCTTCCTGATTCTCTATTTTCCATCGGTAGTTATTACAGTGACCATTTCTCTAGGCTTATCTTTCTATTTTGATATATATTTCACTATTGCGCGTCAATTTAATTGTTTTTTCGAGTCAAATCAGTTTTTATTATTTTATTTTTAATTTAAATATATGTATTTAAGACTTCAACCGAAAGTATTAATATTAGTAAAGTCAAAATTAATTGGTTTAGTTCTCTTGAGAAGGAAGTGTTGTTGCTAGAATATGAATAAGAGGAGATCTAATTCAATTTTAAAAATAAAAAAATAATTAGCATGGTTTCTTAAACTAGATGATAAAATTGATATGTGTACCTAGATTAGAAAGGACGTAAATTATTTTGGAAGGGAAGTAATTATAACCCATCTATGCCAAATATATCTTATCTAACCCTTTAATAGAAAGGGAGTAGAATTAACGTTAAAGGATACGGTGCAGTAAATAGAGTTGTTTCTCCCTTGCTCAGAAGTCTCAAGTTCCAATTTTGAGAATGAAATTATTTTTGGTAGGAAGTGTTACTTTTCGAATGAAGTTTTACTCGGTACAAATTCGAATATAATCAAACTCCGACACAAATATCGAATAAAAAATGAAAAACCAAAAAGAGATAGGAGTGGAATCAAAATTATTGGACTGAGAATTTACTTTAAAAAGTAGAAACATCAAGAGATATTAAAGAGGTCCCATTTTTATTTTCGTGATGTATCCACCACTTCTTTTTTGCTTTACAGTTATAGTCCTGACTCGTGAAATTTCACAATAATGGCGCAAATGTTATTTTGAAGTATACGGAATTTGGACACGTGGAATCAATATGTCCAAAATTTACAATTACCATGATAAAATTCATCGGCTGTTATAAACAGAATCCTATTTAAGGTAAATGTCTATATTTAGAGAGATTCTAGGGTTTACTACTTGGTGGTTAAGTCACCACCTCCCTATAAATAAAGGGGTTTTCTCCCATTGTAAATCATCCCAAAGTATCAATAAGAATACTCCTCTCTCTACTTTTCTCTCTATTGTTCTTGTTCTTATATTATTTCATAACACCAGCAGCTTTGTCTATTACTTCTTTGGAAAAGTTCAATTGCTCCAGCAACAAAAAAAACCAGCTAAAATTAAGGATGTGAAATTCGCGTATGAAAACTATATGTTATGATTGAGAACTCGGATAATGCGGAATTTAGTCAAATAATATTATAATAGTAATAACAAAAATATCAGCTATGGAATACATCAATATCCCCAAACAAGCTAGTTGGATGGTCCGGAAGATCATTGAGAGTACTAGGCTATTGCAACAATATCAGCTGCTGCATAACAATGCATGTTCTGTCAGATTAATCTACCTTCAACAAATTGGTCAATTACCTAGAGTACCGTGGAAAAATTTAACCATGCAGAATGCTGCTCGACCTAAAGCACTCTTCAACCTCTGGCTGATGCTCCAAGACAAACTCCCCATTAAAGAGAGGTTGATCAAATGGCACTTGATAGTTGATGCTAATTGTGTTATGTGTCAACACACAATGGAGACTAGAGATCATTTGTTCCTGTCCTGCTCATTCGCTGAACAACTGAGATATCACATATTGCAATGGCTTGGAATATCTCAACCTGCTGGACAGTCTTGGCCACAATATGTAAACTGGATCACTGAGAAATCCAAAGGCAAATCTCCACAAGCTCACATGTTCAAAATGGTATTTGCAGAGATGTGTTACGCCCTGTGGTTGGAAAGGAATGCGCGAATATTTAGAAACACTTCCTGTCCTAGTGAAGTATTACTTAGGAACATTGCTTATATTTGTAACGTTAGAGCAACCCCTAGAGTTAGGATATACCTTCAACAATATTTTTTGTAACTTTTGAACTTTAGGTATAGTCAAGTTAGTCAACTTTACTTGAATTTTTGATAGGCAGTTTGGGTACATAACTGACCTATGGAATTGTAAAGGAACACTTTGGTGATTAATATAAATTTTAATTACCAAAAAAAAATAATGGAAATAGATAACAACGACATTTAAAGCATATAAAAGAAAATACAAATTTAACGTAGTACAATAAAAAATGAACTACGTCCACAAGCGGGGATGAATAATTTCATTATAGTAGCAAGAGTACAAAAGAAAGTACAAAATTAGAGTAAACACTCTAATTAATCCCAAATACTCCAAGAGAATAACCTCACAAGATCCCTCCAAAGAAAGAGTTCACACAGGTGCTTCCCAACACTAAACTCTTATACAAAACACTCTTAATAAAAGGAAGAAAGGAAGAAACAAGAGATGAAGACTCGAGTTTTGTTAGTGTAATTGTTGGTGTATCTAAAATGAACTAATGGTCTTCCCTTTTATAGGCAAAAAAGTATTGGCCTCTTAGGTGTAAAAGAAGAAATACAACTTGTGCAAATAATGTCCATCACAAAATGCAATATTTTTGGGTCCCAAAAAATATTTCCAACATCTACTTTAATAGCATGCTTATGTGATATGGAATCCATTAGCCAAAATAATGGCCATAATAACAAATCTCCACCTTGACCTAATTTTGATTGATGTAGTAAATTTACTCTACCTTGTCCGCAAAATTCCTAATGGGCAAAATCATTCTTCATAAATGCCAACCAAGTACACGCGAAGCTTGAACTTGACAACTGGAAGAGACTTCGTAAACATGTCAGCAAGATTGTCTCTAGTGTCGATCATCTAAATAGAGACTTTTCCTTCAGCAATGGTTTCTTGGATGAAATGATATTTGATATCAATGTAATTTGTCCTCTCATGAGGCATCTGATATTTAGTCAAGTAAATGACACTTGGACTATCACAAAAAATGGTAATACCACCTTGATGTGAACTGAGTTTAGCAAATAGACCTTATAACCATAAGGTTTCTTTGATCACCTCGGTCACTACCAAATATTATGCTTCGGTAGTAGATAAAACTACTATATGTTGTAATGTAGCTTTCCAACTGATAGCGCAACCACCAATGCAAAATACATAGCCTGTTAGTGATCTTCTTTTGTCAAGATCACCCGCATAATCCGAGTCTACAAAACCAACCAAAGTGTTAGTATTTCTTACAAACTCCAAATATGTGTCTAAAGTACCTTGAAAGTATCTGAGAATCCGTTTCACAGGCCGCCAATGTGCTTTACCAGGGCAAGCCATATATCGGCTTACAACGCTCACTGTTTGTGAAATGTCTGGACGTGTACAAACTATTGCATACATAATACTACCGACTGCACTAGAATAAGGTACATGTGCCATATACCTCTCTTTTTCCTCTGACTGCAGAGACTGAGCATCTGGTAATTTAAAATGAGCAGCAAGAGGGGTACTCACTGCTTTAGCATATTTCATGCCAAACCTCTCCAAGACTTTCTCCAAGTACTTCTTCTGGGTCAGGAATAGCATGTTGACTCTTCGATCTCGTTTGATCCCCATGCCAAGCATTTTGTTAGCTGCTCCTAAATCTTTCTATCTCAAATTCACTTTTCAATTGACTTTTCAATTTGTGAATTTCTGCCAAATCCTTAGCAACAATGAGCATGTCATCAACATATAATAATAGGTACACGAATGAACCACCATTTAACTTTGAGAAGTAAACACAACTATCATACATTCTCCTTGAATAACCATGACCTAACATAAAGGAATCAAACATTTTATACCATTGTCTTAGAGACTGCTTTAATCCATACAAGGATTTCTTTAACAAGCAAGTGTGATCTTCTTTTCCTTCAATTTTAAATCCTTCGGGTTGATGCATGTATATTTATTAAGTTCGCATGTAATAAAGTTGTCTTAACATCAAGTTGTTCTAATTCCAAATCATACATGGCAACTAAGGGAAGAAAAATACGAATAGAGCTATGTTTAAAAACATGTGAGAAAATATCATTAAAATCAACTACGTGTACTAGACTATAGCCCTTTGCAGCTAATCATGCCTTATACCTTGTATCTCCAACCCCTGGAATTCCATCTTTTTTCTTGAAGATCCATTTGCAGCCAACAATTCTTTTTCCAGATGGCGGCTTCACAAGAGACCAAGTGCCATTCTTATGGAGAGACTCAATTTCTTCATTCATTGCTATCAACTACTTGGTTGAGTCAGCACCAGAAACTGCTTCTGAATATTTTGATGGTTCTCCAATTTCTTCAGTTTATGTGCAACTGAAAAAGCAAATGCTATATAATCCCTAAACCTTAATGGTTGTTTACTTTCTCTTCTTGGTCTATGTTTGGCTATAGAATACTCCTCTTCTTCATGTTCAACTTCAAAAGTCTCAACTTCACAAATTTAAACTTTTGGCTCAACTTCAGGAGTTTCAACTGTATTTTGCTCCAAAGTTGATGAACTTGGCTTAGAAGGATTGCCAATCTCAACCTCCACCTCTTTCTCTGTACTTTTTCCTTTATCTGTATTACAAGAACTAGAAAACTCTTTTTTGGAATGTAACATAGAGGGTTCATCAAAGGTTACATCTCTACTAGTTATGAATTTTGCTGCCATGGATCAGGATACCATAGTCAGTATCCTTTCACCCCAGATGCATACCCAAGAAAAATGCACTTTTTAGCCCTTGGATCTAATTTTCTATCATTTACATGCAAGTATGCATAGCAACCAAATATCTTTAAATCAGAATAATTAGCAGGAGTACCTGACTACATTTCCTATGGAGTCTTAAAGTTCAAGGGTGCAGGAGGAGCACGATTGACAATATAACAAGCTGTGGAGATAGCTTATGCCCAAAAGGCGTTTGTCAACCCAACATTTGAAATCATGCAACAAGCCCTTTCCAAAAGAGTTTTATTCATCTTTTTTTCTGCACCATTTTTTGAATGTCATTCTCACAGTACGGTGTCGAGCAATTCCTTTATTCTTGCAGAATTCGTTGAATTCCTCATAACAAAATTTCAATCCATTATTTGTTCTAAGCCGCTTAACCTGTTTTCATGTTTGCTTCTCAATAAAAACTTTCCATTGTTTGAAAGTTAAGAGAATATAATTTTTATTTTTCAGGAAATAAATTCAAACTTTGCTTGAATAATCATCAATGAAAGTTAATATATACCTACTACCATCTTTTGATGGGTACATGAAGGACCCTAAAAATCTGAATGAATATAATATAATTGGTTTATGAATTCCTAGAGATTTGAAGCTGACTCTTTTATGTTTCCTGAATACACAGTGTTCACGGAACTCCATATTTTTGGTACTTTGGCTACACAATAGACCTCTTTTGCTGAGGATGGAAAGACCAGTTTCACTGATATGCCCCAATCGCATATGTCACAATTTGGTGCTCTCAAAATCTGATTTATCTGATGTTGAAACTGCAGTAGCACCTGTAATAGTAGATCTCAATAGAGTATACAACGTACCATATCTATTTGATCTCATAATCACAAGAGCACCATGAGAAACTTTTGAACTCCACCTTCACGTGTGTACTTGAACCCAAGAGATTCTAGAGTGCCAAAAGATATGAGATTTTTCTTCAAGTCAGAAGCATGACTAACGTCGGTGAGAGTTCTCGCCACACCATCGTGTATTTTGATTCGGATTGTACCTTTATCAATAATATTACAAGCAGCATTGTCGCACATCAGGACAACTCCAAATTCAACAGATTCATATATGGTAAACAAATCCTGATTGGGGCAGATATGATAAGAAGAACCCGAATCTAATATCCGCTCATTTTTAGATTTAAATCTATTAGTTCCCCCAGTCTCATCAACAGATACACTTGCTTCGGCAGTGTCAGTAATCTTATGCTCATTTTTCTATTTTGTATGCTTTTCTTTATTTTTCAATTTAAAGCATTCAGAAATAATGTGACATTTCTTATGGCACATGATATTTATGTATCGGATTTTGACCTTGATTCTGGTCTTTCACTACTTGAATCTTTCTTATTGGATCTACCTCTTACAAAAAAGCCTTCCCACTGGTTCCTACTAGTTTCCCCAGTAAATCTCGATCTATTTGTTCTTTTGATTTCAAAATAGATTGGATATATTTTGTAAGAGATATTATCCTTTCCATAAAGTATAGTATCTCGTATATGCATAAACGATTGGGTAAGGAAACAATCAATAAGACAGATTGATCCTCATCTTTATTTCAGCATCTGTGTTACTTAACCTAAGAAAAGAATCGAAAGTATTGAGATGTGTAAATATAGAGGTACATTCAGCCATACAAAAAGTGTAAAGTTTATGCTTTAGGTAAAGTCTATTTTCTACTATTCTTTTTATATACAGGGTTTTCAGGTTTTCCCATATGCCAAAAGTTTTCTTCAGCAACTTCACACAAAACCTTATTTGAGAGATGTAATATGATACCGGCTTTTGCCTTTTTGTAAATGACTGCAAACTCCTCGTCCATCATTTCTTCCGACTTCTTCTCCTTTCCTTGTAGTGACAAATATAAGCCATCCTAAATTAGGATAACTTACATCTTTAATTGCTACATTATGAAGTTTGCACTTCGATCAAATTTCTCAACATAAGTCTTTGTTAGAATCATTTTTGTTATTTAAACTAACCCGGTTAGATCTTACTCCGATACTAATTTGTTAGGATCGAGAACTCAATTTAGCCAAACAATGTTATGATGACAATAACAAAGACAATGAAAGTTGATAACAATATTACAGCATATAAACAAGACACAAATTTAACGTGACTCAATCAAAGTGACCTACGACCACAAGCGGAGATGAATAATTTCACGATAATAGCAAGAGTACAAAAGAGAATACAAAATTAGAGTAAACACTCAAATTAATCTCAAATACCCCAAGAGCATAACCTCACAAGATCACTCCAAAGAAAGGGTTCACACAAGTGTTTTCCAACACTAAACTCTCATACAAAACATTCTTAATAAAAGGAAGAAAGGAAGAAACAAGAAATGAAGACTCAAGTCTTGTTGATGTGTTGTTGGTATGTCTAAAATGAACTAATGCCCTTCCCTTTTATAGGAAAAAAAGTCTTGGCCTCTTAGGTATAAAAGAAGAGATATAACTTATGCAAATGATGTCCACTACAAAATGCAATATTTTTGGGTCCCAAAGAATATTTCCAACAAAGTCTACTTTGCAAGCATTCTTATGTGAGATGGAATCCATTAACCAAAATACTGGCCATAATAACACTATCCAGTTTTGGTAAACTTTCTAACAGCTAAGGCTGCCGATAGGGCCGGGGGTATATGGCATTGGGAACTGGTCCTCCAGGTCGAGATCCAAACAGCCAATATGTTTTTAGCTCAAACGGGCACGACTATCTTTTTGTTAGTCATGTCGGTTGTTCGCCTTTAGTTAGAAGTAGAAGTAGAGACTGTCGTTTTCTCCACTTGAAAAGAAGTAAAAATAATATGAATGAAGTAAAACAAAAAAAGTACAAGAAGTTAGAAAGAAAAACGAGGGATTGGCATCTATACCCGCTTTTTGGGTTACGTTTTAACTTGTGCCCACTTTGTAAAAAAATTACAAGCGCACCCAATGTTTCATGTAACTTCAGCATACCGGGCTGAAGTAACAAAAGCAACAATGTAAACTTCAGCATTGTAGTAGACGGGCCTGAAGTAGCAAGTATGCTGAACTAAGTATGTTGAAATTTTTATTTGTAATTGTTGAACTTAAGCATAGTAGATGAAGTTTTATTTTCTATTTGTTGAAGTTCTTGTTTGTAATTGCTGAACTTAAGCATAGTAGTTGAAGTTTTGTTCTTGATTTGCTGATATTTTTGTTTGTAATTGCTAAACTTAAGCATAGCAGCTGAAGTTTTGTTCTCTATTTGCTAAGTTTTTATTTATAATTGCACTAAATAAGCTGAAGTTTTTTTGTCCTGAATTCATTATTTTTTTCATTAAGATTTTTCAAAAACTTCAGCGAAGATGCTGGGGTTATTTAGTTTATTTATTAAAACTTTATCACCAAAATAAGCTGAAGTTTTTTTCCCCTGAATAAGCTTTTTCAAATATTTGGTTCATTTGTATAAACTTCAGCACTAAATAAGCTAAAATATTTTTGACATGGATTCATTAGTTTTGTCATAAAACTTTTTTAAAAACTTCAGCTGAAGATGCTAAAGTTATTTAGTTTATTTGTAAAAATTTCAGTACTATTCAAGCTGAAGTTTTTTAAAAAGCTTTTTAACATACTAGATACATAATCAGATTGCCAACAGTATCTAAATTATAAATTTTGGAAATAATAAACGTGAAAAGAACATAATTATCGTGAAAAGAATCATGAAGTGTGACCTTAAACTTCCCGTACATGGAAATATTCATAAATTATTATTTACTAATTCACATAATTATTTATAATTTATTTTTGAATAATCTGATAAATATACTTATGGAAATTATCACATGAATTGAAGTTTCGTAGTAACACTAAGAGCAGCAGAAGAAAGAAGAAGAACAAGAACAAAACGAAGGAGGAGAAGGATGAGGATAAAAGGGGATGAAGTTATTTAAAAAGTGGGTACAAGTTAATTTTTTTTATAAAAAAATGGGTATATGGTAAATGGGTGAGACAAAATAGGGCGGCCCTGTGCAATATTTAAAAGAAAAATATCGTCACAAGAATTGAAGGATAGGTTGAATTTAATGGGCATAGAGGGCCGTGTTAGGGAGCCTTTTAAGTGGGTTTAGTGGGTTGCCCACTTATCCGAGGTGCCTGCAAGTGTCCTCTAGTGGTCCGGTAAACTATTGCCTTACTAACTAACTAATTAAACACGAGCCCCTCTGTAAGCGAATGTTTCTCTTTTTAGGGTAGGTTCTTATGCGTTACTTACTATCCGCCACTAGAAACTCCACCTCTCCTCTAATTACGTGTGTTAAGATATGGCGCCAGCCCATTCGACTTCCCATTCATCTTGAGCCCATATCGAATTATCTGGTCGGATCCACTAGGACTGACCCATGCCCATCCCACAAGACATACCTACTAACTATATAAGCCAAAATCTGCCCTAAGAAAATATAGCGTGAAAAGCCATTAAGAAAGGATCGGCCGAGGTTGGTCCCAGAAAGATTTGTGGTGGGCTGTCAACAACGATCGAGGTCGAACACCAAGGACAGAACAATAACAACTAGTTTTTGTAATAGAATAGTAAAGAGAATATTAATATTCTCTGCATTTGTACTATTAGAGTTTGTTAGGAGTATGTATCGTATAAATAGAAAAAGAGTCAATAGTATAGGACATGTAATACTCATTTGAGAAAAAGGCTTTTTGAGAAAAAGATTCTCTCTCTTGCAAAAATACAAGCTTTACCATTTCATCAAGATTCTTGCTCATATTATTCTGTACTTTTCCATCATATCGGAGAATAGTTCAAATATTCTAGGATTTGTATGTCATTCATCACTATTAGAAGGAATAATCACCTTTCTTACTTATTTTTGGGTGAATCATTCTCCTTATTTACATAAATGTCATTTATTGTTATTTATTGTTTGATGTTCCCCTATTATTGCTCACTTCTTTCGGAACATTACATGTGCATTAATTTCAGTTTCTCACCGACTTTATTTTATGTCATCTGTGCTATCAAATTTTAAATCTAGAGATATTATCATTAATTAAGTTTAACCCCTCATTATATAAAATTAAATAGTTTAATCGAAAGTTATATTTTTTATTCAAACACTAACAACAATAGCAATACGAATAATATCATCACTCTTCACTGATTACCGCTTTGGAGCCTTGCGGCGACTAGCAATTGCATAACATCAACTTTATTTCGATAATCATATTATATTATAAGCATGAAATTTTTTAGATGAAATTAATTTACCATAATAACCCTCAAAAATTGAATGACCAAATTATCCTCTACCTATTAAGCATGAAATAAGCATGAAATTTACCATATTAATATTACTTCACATAATAATATTGTACTTAATGCCCTTTAAAAAAATTCACAACATTAATCATATATATATATATATATATATATATATATATATATATATATATATATAATATTAAAAGTGGGAAGGTGCTAAGGTCAAAAGTTCAAAGATGAAATGTCCATAAAAATTTGAATGATCATTCTACCCTTCACTTAAACACTATTCCTATAATATTATTGTAATAATAGGTAACTTACTTTCCAAAATAATAAATTTGTATTACGTTGATAAAGAAGAATGAATTTCCGTACAATCAATTAGTGAAGCCAATTTGAATCCTTGGTGTCCTTTCACTTTCCTTACATTATTGCAGAAGTGTATAAATTCTTCCAAACATTTAGAATTCCATTCAATGTTTGTCTTTTCGGCTTCTAATAACTGTTACAATTCATCCTTTTGTCATATTTTCTGTCACGCTATAAAATTAAGTCAATTAAATAATTATTTCCCTGGTCAAATCATTATTTATTGGAATTTCTTTTCAATAAATGAATATTGTTCTTTTATTTAGCATATCGGCAGGGGACATATTCATTTTTAAAAGGGAAGAGGATGATGGAAATGACTCGGACATATCAAGTAAACTTTTTAACCATTCCCATCTCAAAAAACCCAATAAAATCATCTTCTCTTACCAAATGATTCAACCCAAAGATACATCAGACACATACACTGAACCTGACGAAGATTTTTTCTGGAATATACAAAGCATCATAGAAGAACATGACTGGTGTCAACATTTTGACAGAGAAGGAAAAAGAGTTTAGTGGTTTAAATGCCCCTTCACCGGACACTGCCTACGGGATCTTGATTGTGACTGCCAAGAATATATGTAAGATCCAATTGGAGAATATGATGAACAACACCAATGTCATTCGGAAAGGATCGGCCTCAAAAAAACTAAACCAAAATCCAAGAAAAGGGAACTACTGAAAAATAATTACGTGCCAAATATGAAAAATAAAGATCCTTCAATTGGCTCATTAAGTCGTTCAGGTAAATATGAATTTCTTGTTAGTTACAAACCCCAAGAATGGCCAAAATTACCAGAAAAATTCACTCCAAGTTGAGAGGATAGTGAAACAATGCCAAAATCCAAACCAATGTCACTTCATACCCTAGAATCCAAAATTCCACCTGAACATACAACTTTATCAACCCAAAAGTCCACACATCCACAAATATTCATGATGAGCCCTTCAGGCTCCAACCACTCCCAAGATTTTCCTCCACTTCAACCTTTTGAAAAGGAGGGTATCAATTATGCTCCAAAAATTCCCAAAAAGACCATAGTACTACCTTCTGGAGAAAAACCCCCCAACTAGTGATATAGAAGAAACAATGAACTGGCAATCTGAAAACTCCATCTGTCAAAACAAAATGTTGAACAACATTGGCAACACCACAAGGAATGTGGCTCGTACACAAAACAAAATGATGAGCAAAATAGAAACAACTGAGAAGAAGATGGAGCAGACATTGGCTCAGCATGCAGGACTAATTAAAGCCTAGAAACTAAGGTTGGCAAATTTACAATATGAGATTTGTCCGCCATGAACGTCACTTTTCCAATTTTTCCAACAACAACAAAAGGAGACGATTTCTATCAAGGAACAAATCCAACTTTTGAAAAATGAGCACTTTGAGCCATAAAAAACCTCAGTTTTCTCTTCAAAACCTACTTTCTTCCCTATGTCTCCACAAGCATATTCCCCGCCTAAATTAGACTACACCTTATATACCTTCCCATCTACCTCACAAAATTAATCTCTTTCATCTAACCATCAATAGAAGAAAATGATTTTGATATCGCAAAAATGGTTTGGGAAAGGAAAAATGCCCTTGCAGCAAAGAAATAAACCAACAAAAGACGAGACCAAGGAGAAAGTTCAAAAGGATCGAACCTCAAATATCTGATGATTTCTGACCAAAAGGCTCCAGACCTCTATGTCTCCCAGCCAAGATACATATCAGAAGAAGATACACCATGGTCACAATCTCTAAACTCATCAGAAGATGAAACAATGGAACATAGCTCTCAATCAAGTAATGAATTCACAGCAAACTCTTCCGAGGAAGATGATCCCCCAATATTTGTAAATCATCCAAGAGACCCAGAAATATCTTAAGTAGATGAGGAACAAGAAGGCATGATTGATGAACCGATCCCAGAAAGAAGATATAAGCTCATGGCGTCAAAACTAGTTGGAACTGGTTTCCAAACTTTCACCTTTGATTATGTCAAGTTTCAAAATAGCCTCTAAGGATCCAAGACTTCTATATTTGGATGGTGACCAAAAATCTGGTGGAACAAGATAAAGTATATCATCATGCCAGAACTAACTTCTCGGTTCTCAGGAATCCTCAAAGAATGGCGGAACTCACTTGGAACTAACTTCCCAATATTTTGCCTTCAACATCAGGATTTTACATGAAGTTTTCTGCGGAGATACTAGCCAAAGACAGGAGAAAATGCGAAGATAACTCTTCGAGATGAAGTGTGTGTCATTTGACAGAAATGAGATAGATAGACATTTTTAAAAAATGGCGAAGATATACTTCGAGATCAGATGAAGCATCAATCTAAAGCAAGCCTTTGTATCTTCCCTTCCAAAGTTGCTGGCAAATCGAACCATGACTATTATTGAAGAAAAGTTTCAGTTCATAACAATCCCACAAATTAGTTATATCAGGCAAGTTGTTTTCATCGCATTGGATGATATTTATACAAAGCGCTCTGCCCTAAAACAAATTATCCAACACAATCCAGCGCTTGAAAAAATATGCCGCAAATCGGATCTAATTACCAGATCAGGATGTTCCTGCCACACTTCTAAGCGAAGGAGAGAATTCAGGAAGTTCAAATGGCCAAGAATTCCAAATGGGAAATGGAGGTCCAAGAGACGTACAAAATATTTCAGACGGAGAAGGCCAAGAAATTTTCACAAGAAAAATAGATGTTTTATTTGCCACAAGATTGGACATTTCACTAAAAATTGTCCACAATCAAGAAGATTTTTCAAACTCATTGAAGAAATTGAAGACTACACTAGCATACATCTCGGAAAGGAGGAGAACCTTGAATCCACATTCTCTTTAGATGATGAACCTAATAAAGAAACGTTATTCTCTCTTGATATCTATGAAGATCAAGGCAGGGATAACTACCAAATTTCAGAACCAGTAATCGAAGTTCGGGAAAAGATCAATGCTCTCACACTTGTTCCTCAAGTAGAACTCAAAGTCAATTCATCCAAATGGGATAAACCAACTCGAGTTATTGCTTTCATCGACACGGGAGATGCTTCCTCACTCATAAATCATGTTGTTCTCACAGATTGAAGTACAGAACGTAGCTGCTAGGATCTGATGTACCGGAAAAGGATCTTATTATTGGATTCGACATTCACATATAACTTAGAGATCAACTCCAGATCAAGGCTAGCGAGATAGCTTTTAAAAAGTAGTTCAGACCTTATTCATGTGTTGAACTACACAATGATTCCATGAAGAAAGGGAAACGCCCGTTATGGAAAAATGAAGAGTTTTTTTATCAAGCTCCCTTTCAAAAATAATGAAAATATCAATCCGACAAAAGCTAGTCATTCAGAAATGAATCCAGATCATCTTCATCTTGCAAAGAAAGAATGTGAAGAACTTTTGGAATTTGATCCGATAGAGACATCTGATTCACAATGGGCATGCGAAGCATTTTATGTCAACAGAAGAGCTGAGCAGACAAGAGGAAAACTCAGGTTATTCATCAATTACCAGCCACTTAACCATTTCTCCAAGATGATAAATTCCCTATCCCAAATAAACTCACTCTTTTCTCCCACTTAGCTAAGGCCAAATATTTTTCTAAGTTTGATTTAAAGTCTGGGTTTTGGTAATTTGATTTAAAGTCTGGATTTTGCATCCCCAATCATCACTTCCAGTGCAAAGTCATGCCCTTCGGGTTAAAAACTACACCTTTCTTATTCCAAAAAGCCAGGATAAAAATATTCCAACCCATCCTCCATACCCATTTAGTTAACATTGATGACATCCTATTATTTAGTTATACATTAGAGGAACATATAAACTTGTTTTGTCAATATGAGGCATCAGTAACACAGTACGGAATCATGCTCTCAGCAAAAAAGATGGTTATTGCTGAAAAGAAGTTTGATTTTCTTGGAATGCATTTTGTCCAAGGTAAATACAGTTCAGGACCACATATATGTCAAGAATTACTCAAATTTCAGGACACCAACCTCACAACAAAGCAGATCCAACAATTCTTGGTTATAGTAAATTATGTGAGAGATTTTATCCTGACTATCTCTACATACATTTCTCCACTCATAGATATGCTCAAGAAAAATGCCCCATCATGGGGAAAAAAGCAAGATGCTGCAGTCAAGGAAATAAAGGAGATTTCTAAAAATGTCAAGTACCTCTATATCCCTTCAGACGGTAAGAAGGTATTGCAAACTTATGCCAACAATGAATATTGGAGTTCTATTTTATTTGAAGAAAAAGATGGCCTGAGGAAAATATGCGGATACGCTACTGAAAGTTCAAAGATGCCGAGCAACATTATCACTTCACTTTCATGGAAATTCTTGCAGTAAAGAATGGAATCAAGAAACTTAATTTCTTCCTTATTCACACAGAATTTCTGTCATTAATGGATATGAAGGCCTTCCTGAAGATGATTCAGCCAAATGCAAAAATTATTCCCAATCCTGAGATTCTCAAGTGGGCTCAATGGTTCTCTCCATATAAGTTTCAAGCCAGGCACCTAAAAGGAAAAGATAATATTCTCGCGGATTTTCTGTCTCGACTGGAAGAATTCTCAAAGAGATTTTTCCCAGCAAAATTGAAGTCAAAGCAAAAGATAATCAACCACATCTTCATGCTCTCAAGTATGTCAGGAGCAATTTCATCACAGCAAACAGATCATCTGCCGGAGTTGTTCAACCTCCTAGATCCATTTGATCCGTGAATTATTATAGAAAGAAGAACTCATTTTAAGCTCCAAGTTTTTCGGCAACATGGAGGATCCATTCTAAAGCTATATGGGGTCAATCCAGAATATCCGTTCTATCATATATTCATAGCTCAAGCCAAGGATTTTTGTGGTTTTTCTGGTACCTATGCCATCAGTATCATATTTTCAAGGGATTCAAACGCAAACGTCTTCAAGGATTTTGATGATATTGCACCAGCTCTTAAAGTATTTTTGCTATGGTTCAAACTTACAAGATATTGGTTAAAATGCTTCAATGATTCGTACACAAAAAGGTATTCATGTTTCATAGGCCAGTAAAGATTATTAGTGAAAATGTCCAGCTAAGCAGAGGCATTATTCTGATGGAAATTTCCCGTGTCAATTTTATCAATGGAAGAAGAAAATAGTGAGGCACAAAGAATCATTTTTCACCAAAAAAGGTGTACCCGGAGAGAGATATGGCCAAAAAATTGGTCAAGCTGGAATTACACAAGCAATCATCCTCACTAGGAAAGAGTCCAGGAAGCAGCAAAAGAATATCAAGCCCTACACGAAGTCATCCGAGAAAAGATCACTGAAGACATTTCCAGATTAAGGTTACGGATTACATCTCTCAATCCAAAGGAGAAAGAACACAACAAAAAAGGGCCATTAAATTCAAGGCGTTAGTACACAAGGTATTTGAAAAGATGCCTAAAAGACAACCCTATAATTTATGAAGGATAATTACCTAAATCTTTTCTAAACACACTATAATCCTAGATTAGCCATCCAAAAACCCTCAAAAATATCCTACCCATGCAAAGAAAAATTTCCACATATTTCTATACTATCAGGGGCCCACTTCAACTTGTTGTCACATGCTTCCACATGCCTCAACACGCTTCGTCACATGCAACACCCTACTTTCACATGGTGTCACATGCTCCCACATACTTTCACATGATAAACCATGTATATTTTACCCCTTTTAACATGTTTTAAGGTGTTTTTAGTTGTTTTGCCTATAGCCCTTCACATTCTTAGAAGAACCCACTTGTGACATAAGTTTGCCATGTATGATAGATTTATTTTATCATGTAAGTTTGTCTTATAATAACCTCATATCCCTATATAAAGGAGGCCTTGTAGTAGTTGCATGATCATCTTAGAATCATCTTGTAACCTTTGTAAATCTTTTGTGATATACTACATATGAGTGATTTCTAAATTTCTCTCTTGTTCTTTGTTTTGAATGGAAGGAAAGGTCGGTCCATGTATGTAAAAATAGAGTTAGAATACCCTAAGAAAGTTAGCTTATTGTAGTATGAAAGTTTTCTGAGTTATAAACAGCTAACGGTTGTTATAGTACAAATGTTTTCTGAGTTATGTAGCTTGGCAAGCTGTCTCTTATGGGTTGTTGAAGCCAACCCCTTTTTGTAGGAAAACCTTTGCGACTATAAAACAAAGTAAATGTTTGTGTAGCTTGGCGAGCCGTCCTTATGGATTTTGAATCCAGCCCCCTTTGTAGGGAAACTTTCGTATATATGGTTTAGTTTACTTTCTTGGAGCCTCTTCCTCCAGCGTCATTGGGAAAGGTTCGGCCTCAAAAAAACTATAACAAAATCCAAGAAAAAGGGAAAACCACTGAAAAATAATTTCGGGCCAAATATGAAAATAAAGATCCTTCAATTGGCTCATTAATCCGTCCAGATAAATATGAATTTCTTGTCAGTTACAAATCCCAAGATTGGCCAAAATTACCAGAAAAATTCACTCCAAGTTGGGAGGATAGTGAAACAATGCCCAAATCCAAACCAACATCACCTTATACCCCAGAATCCAAAAATCTACCTGAACATATAACTCTATCAACCCAAAAGTTCGCACACATACAAATATCCATGATGAGCCCTTCAAGTTCCAGCCACTCACAAGATTTTCCTCCACTTCAACCTTTTGAAAAGGAGGGTATTAGTTATGCTCCAAAAATACCCTAAAAGAACACAGTACTACCTTCTTGAGAAAAACCCCCAACGAGTGACATCGAAGCAACAATGAACTGCAATCTAAAAACTCCATCGGCCAAAACAAAGTGTTGAACAACATTGGCAACACCATAAGGAACGTTGCTCATACATAGAATAAAATGATGAGCAAAGTGGAAACAATTGATAAGAAGAGGAGCAGACATCGTCTCAGCATGCAGCACTAATTAAAGCCTTGGAACTAAGGTTGGCAAATTTACAATATGAGATTTGTCCGCGTGGAACATCACTTTTCCAATTTTTCCAACAACAACAAAAGGAATCGATTTCCATTAAGGAACAAATCCAACTTTTGAGAAATGAGCACTTTGAGCCACAAAAAACCTCAATTTTCTCTTCAAAACAAGCATATTCCCCGCCTAAATTAGACTACACCTTTTCTACATTTCCATCTGCCTCACAAAATCCAATCTCTTTCACCCAACCACCAAAAGAAGAAAATAATTTTGATTTCGCAAAAATGGTTTGGGAAAGGAAAGATGCCCTTACAGCAACGAAACAAACCAAGAAAAGATGAGACCGGGAAGAAAGTTCAAAAGGATTGAACCACAAAAATCTGATGATTTTTGACCAAAATGCTCCAGACCTTTTTGTCTCCCAGCCAAGATACATATCAGAAGAAGATACACCATGGTCGGAATCTCTAAACTCATCAGAAGATGAAACAATGGAAGATAGCTCTCAATCAAGAAATGAATCCACAGCAAACTCTTCCGAGGAAGATGATCCTCAAATATTTGTAAACCACCAAGAGACCTAGAAATATCTTAAGTAGATGAGGAACAAGAATGCACAACTGACAAACAATTCCCAAAAAGAAGATATGAGCCCATTGCGTCAAACCAGTTGGAACTAGTTTCCACACTTTCACCTTAGATGATGTCAAGGTTTCAAAATGGCCTCAAAGGATCCAAGATTTCTATACTTGGATGGTGACCAAAAATTTGGTGGAATGAGAAAAGTATATCATCCTGTCAGAACTGACTTCCCGGTTCTCAGGAATCCTCTGAGACTGGTGGAACTCACTTGGAATTCAAGACAAAAATACTTTTCTTACTTCCTAAGATTTTGCCTTCAACATCAGGATTCTACATGAAGTTTTCTGCGGAGATACTGGCCAAACACAGGAGAAAATGCGAAGACAACTCTTCGAGATGAAGTGTGTGTCATTCGACAGAAATGACATTGATAGACATTTTCAAAAAATGGAGAAGATATACTTCGAGATCGGAGGAGACATCAATAAAAGGCAAGCCGTTTTATCTTCCATTCCAAAGTTTCAGGCTAGTCGAACCATGACTATCATTGAAGAAACGTTTTAGTCCATAACAATCCACAAATTGGTTTCATCAGGCCATCTATTTTCGTCGCATTGGATGATATTTGTATAAATCGCTCTACCCTAAAAAATATTATCCAACACAATCCAGCGCTTGACAAAGCATGCCGCAAATCAGATCTAATCATCGGATCAGGATGTACCTGCCACACATCTTGGCGAAGGAGAGAATTCCAGAGGTTAAAATTCCCAAGAATTCCGGATGGGAAATGGAGGTCCAAGAGACGTACAAAATATTTCAGACGGAAAAGGCCAGGAAATTTTCATAAGAAAAACATATGTTTTATTTTCCACAAGATTGGACATTTCGGAAAAAATTGTCCACAATCAAGAAGATCTGTCAAACTCATTGAAGAAATCAAAGACTACAGTGACATACATCTCGGATAGGAGGAGGGCCTTGAATCCATATTCTCTGTGGATGATGAACCTAATGAAGAAACATTATTCTCTCTTGATATATATGAAGATCAAGGTAGTGATCACTGTCAAATTTCAGAACCAGTGATTGAAGCTCGGGATGAGATCAATGCTCTCGCAGTTTTTCCTCAAATAAAACTTAAAGTCTATTCATCCATATGGGATAAACCAACTCGAGATATTTCTTTCATTGATATTGGAGTTGTTTCCTCACTCATAAATCTTGTTGTTCTCCCTGAAGATAAATGGATGCCGCATTTTAAGAATTTCAACACTGCATCAAATGCAATCTTGACCACAACAGTCATTACAAAGCACCCTGTCACAATTGAGTTCTTTCCACGATTGAAGTACAGAATGAAGCTGCTAGGATCTGATGTACCAGGAAAGGATCTTATTATTGGATTCGACATTTACAGATAACTTAGAAATCAACTCCAGATCAAGGCTAACGGGATAGCTTTTAAAAATCAGTTCAGACCATATTCTGAGATTCTAAGGCTATTCCAAATCACCAATGACAAACAAATTAAAGAGATAGAGCAAAATTTCACTGAACATTTATATGTTGAATCACACAGGGATTTCATGAAGAAAGTTAAACGCCCAAGCTCCCTTTCAAAAAGAACGGAAATATCAATCCGACAAAATCCAGTCATTCAGAAATGAATCCAGATCATCTTTAGCCTGCAAAGAAAGAATGTGAAGAACTTTTGGAATTTGATATGATAGAGACATCTAATTCACAATGGGCATGTGAAGCATTTTATGTCAACAAAAGAGCCGAGCAGACAAGAGGAAATCTCAAGTTAGTCATCAATTACCAGTCACTTAACCATTTCTCCAAGGTGATAAATTCCTTATCCCAAATAAACTCACTCTTTTCTCCCACTTAGCCAATTCCAAATATTTTCCTAAGTTTGATTTTAGTTTTGGATTTTGAAAATTGGGAATCCACCCTGAAGAAATACCTAAAACGGGATTTTGCATCCCCGATCATCACTTCCAGTAGAAAGTCATGCCCTTCGGGTTAAAAGTTGCACCTTCCATGTTCCAAAAATCCAGGATAAAAATATTCCAACCCATCCTCCATACCTATTAAATTTACATTGATGACATCCTATTATTTAGTTATACATTAAAGGAACATATCAACTTGCTTCGCAAATTTGAGGCATTGCTAACACGATACAGAATCATGCTCTCTGCAAAAAAGATGGTTATTGCTCAAAAGGAGATTGATTTTCTTGGAATGCATTTTGTCCAAGGTAAATACATTTCAGGACCACATATATGTCAAGAACTACTCAAATTTCAGGACACCAACCTCACATCAAAGCAGATCTAATAATTCTTGGGGATAGTAAATTATGTGAGAGATTTTATTCTGACTATCTGTACATACATTTCTTCACTCACCTAGATGCTCAAGAAAAATGCCTCATCATGGGGAAAGAAGCAATATGTTGCAGTCAAGGAATAAAGGAGATTTCTAAAAATGTCAAGTCCCTCTATATCCCTTCAGACGGTAAGAAGGTATTGCAAACTGATGCCAGCAATGAATATTGGAGTGCTGTTTTATTTGAACAAAAAGATGGCCTGAGGAAAATATGTGGATACGCTAGTGGAAAGTTCAAAGATGCCGAGCAACATTATCACTCCGCTTTCAAGGAAATTCTTGCAGTAAAGATCAGAATCAAGAAACTTAATTTCTTCCTTATTCACACAGAATTTCTGATATAAATGGATATGGAGGCCTTCCCGAAGATGATTCAGCTAAATGCAAAAATTATTCTCAATTCTCAGATTCTCATGTGGGCTCAATGTTTCTCTCCATATAAGTTTCAAGACAGGCACCTGAAAGAAAGATTATATTATCGCGAATTTTCTGTCTCGACCGGAAGAATTCTCAAAGAGATTTTCCCCAGCAAAATTGAAGTCAAAGCAACAGATAATCAACCATATCTTCATGCTCTAAAGTATGTCAGGAGCAAGTTCATCACAACAAAAAGATCATCCATCGGAGTTGTTCAACCTCATGGATCCATTAGATCCGTCAATTATTATAGAAAGAATAACTCATTATGAGCTCCAAGTTTTTCGGCAACATGGAGGATCCATTCTTAAGCCATATGGGGTCAATCCAGAATATCCGTTATGCCATATATTCATAGCTCAAGCCAAGGATTTTCCACAAGAACTATTATGGTTTTTCTGGTACCTACGCCATCAGTATCATATTTTCATGGAATTCAAATGCAACGTCTTCAAGGATTGTGATGACATTGCACCACCTCTTAAAGTATTTTCACTATGGTTCAAACCTAGAAGATATTTGTTAAAAAGCTTCAATGATTCGTACACAGCAAAGGAATTCATGTTTCATAGGCCAGTAAGGATTACTAATGAAAAAGTCCAAGCGTAAGCAGATGCATCATTTTGGTGGAAATTTTGCGTGTCAATTTTATCAATGGAAGAAGAATATAGCGAGGCACAAAGAATCTTTTTTCAACAAAATAGGTGCATCCCGAGAGATATATGACCAAAATATTGGTCAAGCTGGAATTACACAAGCAATCATCCTCACTGGAAAAGAGTCCGGAAAGCAGCAAAAGAATATCAAACCACATACGAAGTCATCCGAGAAACGATCACTGAAGACATTTCCAGATTAAGGTTGCGGATTACACCTCTCAATCCAAAAAAATAAAGAACACAACAAAAAGGGCCATTAAATTCAAGGCGTTATACATAAGTTATTTGAAAAATGCCTAGAAGACAACCCTAGAATCAATGAAGGATAATTTCCTAAATCCTTTCTAAACTCACCATAATCCTAGATTAGCCACCATAAAACCCTAAAAAATATCCTACCCATGCCAAGATAAATTTCCACATCTTTCAGTACTATCCGGGCCCCCTTTAAACTTGTTGTCACATGCTTCCATATGCCTCCACATGCTTCGTCACATGCAACTCCTACTTTCACATGGCGTCACATGCTCCCACATACTTTCACATGCTAAATCATGTATATTTCACCCCTTTTAACATGTTTTCAGCTATTTTTTAGTTGTTTGCCTAAAGTCCTTCACATGCTTTGAAGGACCCACTTGTGAGATAAGTTTGTCATGTAAGATAGATTTATTTTATCATGTAAGTTTGTCTTGTAATAACCTCCTTATATAAAGGAGGCGTTGTAGTAGTCGTATGATCATCTTAAAATCGTCTTGTAACCTTTGTAAATCTTTTGTGATATACTACATATGAGTGCTTTCTAAATTTATCTCTTGTTTTTTCTTTCAAATGGATGGAAAGGCCGGTCCATGTATGCAAGTGCCGTCAGTATCATATTTTCATGGAATTCAAATGCAACGTCTTCAAGGATTTTGATGACATTGCACCAGCTCTTAAAGTATTTTTCCTATGGTTCAAACCTAGAAGATATTGGTTAAAATACTTCAATGATTCGTACACAAAAAAGGCATTCATGTTTCATAGGCGAGTAAAGATTATTAATGGAAATGTCCATGCATAAGCAGAGGCATTATTCTGGTGGAAATTTCCCGTGTCAATTTTATCAATGGAAGAAGAAAATAGTGAGGCACAAAGAATCATTTTTCAACAAAATAGGTGTATCCCGAGAGAGATATGGCCAAAAGATTGGTCAAGCTGGAACTACACAAGCAATCATCCTTACTGGGAAAGAGTCCAAGAAGCAGCAAAAGAATATCAAACCCTACACGAAGTCATCCGAGAAAAGATCACTGAAGACATTTTCAGATTAAGGTTACGGATTACATCTCTCAATCCAAAGGAGAAAGAACACAAAAAAGGGGCCATTAAATTCAAGGCGTTAGTACACATGGTATTTGAAAAGATGCCTAGAAGACAACCCTATAATCAATGAAGGATAATTACCTAAATCTTTGCTAAACACACCATAATCCTAGATTAGACACCAAAAACCCCTAAAAAATATCCTACCCATGCAAAGAAAAATTTCCACATCTTTCTGTACTATCAGGGCCCCACTTCAACTTGTTGTCACATGCTTCCACATACCTCAACATGTTTCGTCACATGCAACACCCTACTTTCACATGGCGTCACATGCTCCCACATACTTTCACATGATAAACCATGTATATTTCACCCCTTTTATCATGTTTTCAGGTGTTTTATAGTTGTTTTGCCTAAAGTCCTTCACATTCTTAGAAGGACTCACTTGTGAGATAAGTTTTCCATGTAAGATAGATTTATTTTATCATGCAAGTTTGTCTCATAATAACCTCCTAGCCCTATATAAAGGAGGCCTGTAATAGTTGTAGGATCATCTTACAATCATCTTGTAACCTTTGTAAATCTTTTGTGATATACTACATATGAGTGCTTTCTAAATTTATCTCTTGTTTTTTCTTTCGAATGGATGGAAAGGCCGGTCCATGCATGAATAAATAGAGTAAGAATACACTAAGAAAATTAGCTTATTATAGCATGAAAGTTTTCTGAGTTATAAACAGCTAACGTTGATTATAGTACAAAAGTTTTCTGAGTTGTGTACCTTGGCAAGTCATCTCTTATTGGTTGTTGAAGCCAGCCCCTTTTTGTAGGAAAATTTTTGCGACTATAAATAAATTAACTGTTTGTGTAGCTTGGAAAGCCATCCCTTATGGGTTGTTCAAGTCAAGCCCCCTTTGTAGGAAAATTTTCGTATCTATGATTTAATTTGTTTTCTTGGAGCCTCTTCTTCTTTTCCTTTGTACTGTGCAATCAATCTACAAATGTTAAATTGACTTCTTTTTTTTACTGTTAGTTTTTGAGTGTCGTGTTAATTTAGTGTTCTTATATGTATTTTCAGTCAAACTATATTTTATGACTCATTTCTTATACATGGAAAGTCTAACAGAGTACCTTGCAAAATTCTGTCTTTTTGTCTAGAATAATTTTGTCCAATTTTGATTTTATTTATATGACGGCTTGATATTTAACCTTCTATGTAACTGCTATTAATTTGCTTATTTCATATGACTTGCAAAAGAATATTTTATTCGTATTTTTAAATATTATTTTTGCTTGCTTATCGGTCTATTTCATAAAAAATGGAAAAAAGAATGTAACAAGTAGTACTGTGTTAATATCTTTACATTAATTGGATATTAGGCACATACTATTTGAACATTGAGTATTTCCTTGTTCTATATATATACTATTATTTGTGAGTTGAAAGGGGGAATTAATTATCCAGGAGAGATGGTATCCATTAGCTTATTTTTTGCTCTCACTCTGGCTCATCATCCAGAGGCGGGTTGAGCCCCTTGCACAGCTTTTTGAGCAAATTTGATTGATTACATATATTTACTGGTGTATTTATACAGTTTTACCTCAATATTTATATTTATATCATTTTTACTCACTGATATGAGGGTTGTGCGTGCTCCGAACTAGTTAACATGATACGCAGGAGAGAAAGAATCATAGTATCATACTAATATTTTTTCTTTTATTTTGGAGTATTCACTGGGGGGAAAAAAAGAGCAAATTTGATTGATTACAAATATCTTCAATCAAACATTATTAGCTCAAACGACATCCAATGTGAGAGCTTATGCATTTGGTTAATATTAAAGCTTGATACAAAATCTTCAGTTGCTGTATCACATTATAATTTTCAATTAAACAATATTCAAGATGTGAATCTTACCATGTCACCACAGCTAATAGTAATATACCTTTGATCACATGAAACCTTTTCACTGTATCTTTTATTTCTAAAAAAATCAAGATAGAGTAGTTCAGACAGTTTAAACAATGTGAAGCCCAAAAGCATTTGACAGTCTTGAAAAACTATCACATGTGTTGCATGTCGAATTCTTGAAACATTAACGGCAGTCATTTATTAACATGTTTGTCTACAGAGAGACTAATGAAGAGTAAGCTCTGCATATGTCAAAACAGTGTTACATCCTCCTTGCTAAGTACTACACTACACTGAGTCCTAATTAAGTTAAGAATAAACACATCTTACAAATTTCTGCAGCCAACAGGTTGTTGGTTTCTGATGAGAATTACAGAGGCCGTGCCAGGGTTAATTTTGTGTCTTATTACAATCAAACATAATTACTACCTTGAGTCTCACATAGCGGGAGAGGAGAGGCTTACTTGAACACTAGAGAAAACTATATATCACAATGCAGTACGTATATCTGGTGGTACAACTAATCTGGATTTCCTTCTTTTCTTACTTTCAGGCGTGCAACGAGTTCCATTAACCTTTCCCAGATTCAGGGAAAAACTGGAAGCTGAATTGGGTTCTGAAGGTGAGGAACCAAAAGCAGCCTGTATTTCTTTACCTTTGTTTTTTTCCTTTCTAAAGCCCTGATTGGGTATTGGAGATTTTGCTCTCTTTTTTGATGATCGAATTTGAAGTTTCTCCCTACCATTCTTAAGGAGTCGGACATAGAAGGGATTTGCAGCTGTGTAACAAGTGGACTCACGTATTTCACCTCTTTCCAAACCAACATCTCCGTTGTTTACCTATTGTTTTAACAAAGGGGAACAGAGAGGTGAGTACTGCTTTACTCGTGGATAAAATTTCAACGGCGAAGAAAGAATCATTAGTACTTCTATCTTCCAAGGTAGGTAACAATGTCTCTAAAACTCATATAGAAAGGGTTTTTACCAATTGCAGAAGCGCAGAAAATGTTCGAGCAATATCATGCTTCTCTTGACCCCTAACAACATCAGAAAAAGACTTGGTGCTTTGACCATTTTCTTCCAGGGATAACTTGCACAAAATCCTAGCCCCATATTCATGAATGTCAAAGGGGGGATGTGAGTCCTGTGGGTAAACACTAGCACGATAAAAAATCAAAACTTGACAGGTAACAAAAGGAAAAAAGAGATATTAGGAATTGCAAACAAACTTGTTCCTCCAAGTTATGCTCAATTCTCTGTTTCCACATTGAAACCCGAGCAGCCAATTCACTCTGCTTTTCACTTTCAGCAAGGCTAGCAAGAAGAGAATCCTATAAATACAACAAAGGTCACTAAAACAATCGTGGAAGAGTAACAAAATCTAAGCAACAGATAAGTTTGCCGAGAGTCCACGTTAGAGCCCCTTCTAATGCCATTTAGGAAAGAAAAAAAGGCCACTGCCAGTTCATGAGCGTGAATAAAACATCCCCAACATATACCAAAATCCATAACTGTGAAGAACGAAGATTATGACTTATATTCTTACCAAGTGGGAGCGACAAAGATCTTCAAGGTTGGCATGAGCATTCGAATCTTCATGAGCTTCACTGTCAAAAAATGGACTACATTTATCATGCTGCAAAAACAAAATATATTAGCATTCTAACTCACCCAAGCCAGATCGAACCAGCTTCAGAGAAACATAATCATTAATGTAAGGGAAAACATTCATATCTAGTTTACTAACCTTTTCACCATATGGAGTTGCGTCGCTGTTCATGTGTGCATTTTCTGGCATGTCAAAGCCAGAAGGCCCAAAATCGTGATCTGCACTATCATAGTAATCACTTTCATTTTTCTCCGTTGGACTATTCAAACCATCATAATCGTTGTTCTCCCCATGAAAAAGTGATTCCCGTAGCTGCAAACAGAAGCTTCACACAATGAAACAATTCACACACAAAAGATACAATAAACTATCAATAAATAAAACCTTCTCATATGGTGGAGGAGATTGCGCGTCTCCTTGTTTTTTCATGGCACAACATTTTCTCTCCCACAGATCGTTGAGGTCTGCGCTAGTGGTACCATGTAATCTCGCAACTGGAAATTCTGTAGCCAAAGATGAACCTTTTTTGGACACCGCACCCTGCCTTCTATTAGATTTAACTGCTTGAAAGCATGAAACCTACATTAG
Source organism: Nicotiana benthamiana (assembly GCA_034376525.1). NCBI lineage: Eukaryota > Viridiplantae > Streptophyta > Magnoliopsida > Solanales > Solanaceae > Nicotiana > Nicotiana benthamiana. Next base: position 16,384,538 of record CM067341.1, on the reverse strand, counting down.
ATAATAAAAATGGTAGCATACAGAAGGAATAAAAAGAAGGAAGGTTAAGAAACCTTTTTTGTATGGTTTTACTTTCAAAGTGCCAGGTTCATGCGGGTTCAACGGATCCCATGGGTCTTCATCATCTGAGTCGTCTGAATCTCTAGGTTCCAAATATCCCTCTTCAAATCGATGTGCATCATCGATGTTATCAGGCATATCAGATGCGAAGTGATCATTGTTAAAATTGCCTTGACTAAACTCATGAAACACTGGAGACTGATATAAATTAGCATCCTGATTCTTTTGAGCTGAAGCCTTATTGCCAGCTCCCTCAAAACGTCTTATGGGAGAGGAAAAGCTCTTGTGGCACTTGGAGTCCAAAGAACGGCCCTCTGCAATGCAGCTATGGTTCAGCCCCTTTCCAGCTATATTCTCATTATTCATAAACTCATCCACTGTTACGGCATCGCATGCGTCCAACAGAATAAAATCTCGGTAAAGATCACACGTGGCTAGCTGCAAGTATTAATGGAACAAATCAAAATAACTGCAAACATACTGAAATCGAACACAAAAAAGACATTAACATACCAGGTAAGACTCTAGTTCTCCAGCATCTCCAGTAACATCCAAGCAGTCAGCCTCGCGCACAACCAGATTTGCAGGGGCCTTCACAAACTGGGTAAATGAAGAATCCCTGCATGTCGTATTATCCAACATGTTCTTTGTTTCCACTGCAAAAAGAACAATATAAATCAGGTTATTTGAAGTCTAGGAAACTTACAAAATTAACAGACGCGTAAGGATGCTACCTGAGGTTTCCTCTGAAACCCAGTATGGATCATTCTCTTCATTATTGGCAGCAGGCAACCCGTTTTCATCTGCTTGGGCTGATACACTTGCTGGTAGATCTGGTTCACTGATTTGACAGGAAATGGAGAATCTCAGTATGTCACATTATTGGGTTATGATGCTTAGCAATATTAAGAACTGAATTAGTATTATTTGGACAAGAGGGGTTAGTATTATTTGGACAAGAGGGGTTGCTCTGAAGGTAAGCAACCCCCACTTCCAACCGAGAGGTTGTGAGTTCGAGTCTCCCCAAGAGCAAGGTGGGAAGTTCTTGGAGGGAAGGATGCCGGGGGTCTATTTGGAAACAGCCTCTCTACCCAAGGGTAGGGGTAAGGTCTGCGTACATACCCCACTAAGTGGGATTATACTGGGTTGTTGTTGTTGTTGTTGTTGTTGAATTAGTATTATTTGGTGCACTACAATATTGATAGCAATGAAAAATGTATCAACAGCCAGTTAATATGAATTACTTACTTCCATTCATCAGAACAAGCAAATACGCAATGTTAATAAAAGGCTTGACTGCAGAAGAAATAAGAATCTACCTTTATAAGTAGCTATATAATAAGAATCTCATGACTGATATAATATTCATGAGAAGATTTTTGTTGGATAAAATGAGAAAAATAACTTTTAAATTGGAAAAGATTAGTACTCAGGGTCAGGGAGTATACCTTGTTTAACCTTCATTCCAAATAACATATGTTTAATAAATATGCCAACTAGACTCTTTCCAATAATCCCTCTCCCTTTCATCTCAAGCAAATACAGCACCTTCAACAGTAGAAATAGTCAAGGCACGAATTTGTGTGACACCTACTAGACTCATTTAGCTCCAGTACATTGTGGAACGAAAATATTGCAACATTGGCCCACTACCTAACACTTACCTGGGGTTGCCCCTAGGTGCAAGGTTCAAATCAACTGAAGCTTGGAATGAGGTCATTGAGAAGTTCAAAAAAAGGCTTGCTTCCAGGCAGAGGCAGTATCTTTCCATGGGGGGTAGGCTGTCCCTTATAAATAGTGTCCTAGATAGCATCCCCGCCTACTACATGTCTCTCTTTCCTATTCCCTGTAAAGTGCTAAAACAGCTTGATAAGTTGAGAAGAGATTTCCTTAGGGAGGATAACAGCACTGCACCAAAGTTTCACCTTGTCAAATGGGCCAAAGTGACAAAACATAAATCTTAAGGAGGTTTAGGAATTAGAGACCTTGCTGCTCACAACAAAAGCTTGTTAATGAAATGGCTATGGAGGTATAGCCAAGACAATCAAGGTCTGTGGAAAAAGATAGTTAGGGCCAAGCATGGTACTCTTACTCACTGGTGCAATTAAGTATCTAGAGCCTCTCATGGTGTTAGTCCGTGGAAAAACATTAGCAACCTCTGGAATGAATTCTCTGAAAATACCTCTTTCAGAGTGGGTAACGGCAACAATATCAAATTTTGGAAGGATAAATGGCTTGGTAACTCTGTGTAAATGAATGAATATCCCAATCTTTTCAGACTAAGCAGGGACAAAGACTCCACCATCTCAAAATACAGAGAATTTCAACGACTTGTAGTTCTACCTTTATACTGGGTTGTTGTTGTTGTTGTTGTTGTTGTTGAATTAGTATTATTTGGTGCACTACAATATAAATAGCAATGAAAAATGTATCAACAGCCAGTTAATATGAATTACTTACTTCCATTCATCAGAACAAGCAAATAAAAAAAGTACGACCCAGTACAATACCACTCAGTGGTGTCTGGGGAGGGTAGTGTGTACGCAGCCTTACCCTTACCCAGGGGTAGAGAGGCTGTTTCCAAATAGACCCCCGGCATAAATCCCCAGAATTTGCTCCTGGGGAGACTCGAACTCACAACCTCTCGGTTGTAAGTGAGGGTTGGTTACCATCAGACCAAGCCCCTCTTGTCACAAGCAAATACGCAATGTTAATAAAAGGCTTGACTGCAGAAGAAATAAGAATCTACCTTTATAAGGCCCTTGCTCACCATGCTTATATAGCTAAAATTTTCAAGTAGTATTTAACCTTGAAAAAGCAGTTCAATACCAATGGATAAAGGGATTCAGTGTTGGCAAAAGGACAGGGGACGCAACCACAGTGTCACATCTTGTTGCTGATGACACTTTGGTGTTCTGTGGTGCTGCAGGTAGGCAGCTGAGATATTCCAAGTTGCTACTTATTATATTTGAGACTATTTCTGGACTGCACATTAATCTTCATAATCAGTTATGTATCCAGTCAATACAGTGGATAACATGCTAGGTATAGCATACATTTTGGGTTGCAACATAGGCTCGCTCCCTACTACATATCTTGGGTTGCCTCTGGGTACCAGATATAAGAACACTACAATGTGGCAGTGAGTATCCGAAAATTTGAGAAGAGGCTAGATACCTGGCAGACACAAGACCTATCTCTTGGGGGAGAGTTACATTGATTAATAGTGTGTTGGATAGTATTCCAACATATTTTATGTCTCTATTCCCTATTCCAGGCAAGGTGTTGTCACGGTGGATTAAGAAAAGGAGAAGATTTTTGTGGGAGGGCAACAGTGATCAGCATAAATTTCACTTGGTGAGATGGAACAGAGTCACTATGCCTAAGGAAATGGGAGGAATGGGCATCAGAAATTTACAGATACATAATAAAAGTCTATTGATGAAGTGGTTATGGAGGTACAACAATGAGGAGAGGGATTTATGGAGAAGAGTTGTAAAAGTTAAGCATGGAGCAGATACACATTGGCACCCACACTTTAGAATAACTTCAACTACTCATGCAATAGGGCCTTGGAAACACAATTACACATCAGTAAATTATGGCAGACATTCAAGGAAAACACTCAGATACCGGTTGGCAATGGAGAGCATGCTATCTTTTGGCTTGATAAGTGGACTGGAAATGGGTCCTTAAAGGAGGATTCCCAAATGTCTTCAGCTTTGTTAATAACCCTAAAGCTACTGTGGAACAGCTTAGGGAAAATGACCCCTGGAATGTCACTTTCAGAAGACAATGCCATGATTGGGGAACTGAAGAGATGCCGGAATATTGGGCAAGACTGCAAGAACTTAAGGTGCATATACAGGAAAACGACAGCATGATATGGGGGAGTAGAGGCAATAAGAAGTTTACAGTTAAAGAATGCTATACAGAGATGATAGGCAGAGGCAGCATCATTGAGACTGGCCCTGGAAGCATGTATGGAGAACAAAAATACCTACTAAAGTGGCCCGCTTTAGCTTGTTGGCAGTATTAGGTGCAATTTTAATACAAGATGGTTTTCAGAAGAAAGAATTTTCTCTATGCAACAGATGATGTATGTGTGAACGAAATACTGAGAGTGTAGATCACCTGTTTGTGCATTGTACAGTGGCTAGAAATACATGGGTTTTTATTAGCAATAATTTGGTTCAAGGGCATTGCCAAGAAGCTTAAAGGAACATTTTGTCATTTGGAGCAGTTTTACAGTTAAATCTATCAGAAGCACTTGGAAAATATAATCTGGATCATCTGGACGGAGAGGAATCAGAGATGCTTTGAAGGAAGATCAACTCCCAAAAATACACTAAAAGCTAGATGTTTACTAAAAGCTAGGTTTTTACCAAATCTTTTTGCTTGGAGTAACCATTTTGATGTAAATAGCTCATTAGATCTCTTAGATTTTGTAAGCTCCCTGAGCAGTTAGGAGGGTTTTGCTTATCACGAGACTTGACTTTTTTGTAATCAATAACATCCTCTGGATGATTGATTTAACCAAATGTTTCCAGGACATTGTCAACATCCACACGTCATTGTGGACACTATCAATACAACATGTTCCAACGGGTTATCTTCCAGTGCGGGAGTCAAATCCAACTTACCAGAGGTGTTCCTAGTGGTTAATTAAGTGGGTTGAAAACCATAAGATCTCATGTTCAAATCCCACCGAAAGCAAAAAACCTAGGTGTTTTCTTCTCATTTGTCCAAGTCTTGATGCACAGAGTTACTAGGTAGCAGATATCTCATGGAATAAGTCAAGGTGCGCAAGCTAGTTCGAACACCGTGGTTATGAAGAAAATATTAATCTCCAAAATATGTTAGCTCTAACTGTTATTGTCAGAATAGCGTTCACATCATTACAGCTCTATCATTTAACTAGGGTGAAGACAAAGACAAGCAGGGGCCAGATAGTACAAACAACTGCTTGTTAATTTATATAAACTCATTCAACAAAGTGCAACAGTAAACAACCACTACATACAAGCTCTAATAAGCTGCAGAATTTCTCTAACTTAGCTGCATCATTTCCGTAGAGGGCCAAAACTTCACAAAACCCATCTTCACAGGTAGAGGTGGCAAAATTTTCAAAAAAAAACAGTTATCCACCCATATTATTCATTAAAAAATAGGTTGGATTACGAACTTTTTAAAAACGGGTCGAATATGGATAAGAACTATATTATCTACTTAGAAAATGGTTAACCAAATGGATAACCAATGGATAACTAACGTGTTTAACTATTACATTTGTAAAGCCTCAAATTGGGGGTTATTCAAGTTTGGTAGACTAGGAATCCTTCCAAAAGTGATCATATTCAAGAAGCCATAGATAATATCGATATCCATATTATCCGTTGGTAACCCGTTTTTATCTGTCTCGAAAACGGTTGGATTGGATAATTTATCCGTTTTTTGAATTACCTGTTTTCGACCTGCTCATATTTGAGCCTACCCGCCCGTTTGCCACCCCTATTCACAGGCTAGTGCACTCAACATTTAGAGCTAAACCAACAATACAAAAAAGAACAAAACTTTTGCAAGACAAGAGAGAAGCTTTAGAAGTAGTTTCCAAGCAAAAGAACCTATGCAAACCTTGCACTATGACTCGTGTCAAATTTGCAATATTAGGGCATCCTTGTTACTCAAAGGTGAAGGCCTAAAATGTACAGCTACTATACCTTAATACTGCTGAACGCAAGCAGGGGTACTATTACTAAACACCAGACATAGTTTCAACCATCTACAGAGCAAGAGAAAGTTGAATAAGTTGTAATCTAGCGTCTGCTTATGTAAACACTTAAACTTTATCCAATCAGAGAAAACTATACAATCTACTCGCAGAATCAACTAAAATAAAGACAAAAAATTAAAATAGCTTGTAAAGCACCTCTTCTTGGTAATGAATTCCAAACAATGTAATACCAGAGAATAAAGATATTCCACCTTCCTGCTGTACACTTGAACTGACCCCTGAAGCAGCAATGCAGCTACAAATCCCGAAACATCTCATTAAAAGAATTACAAAAATATCCTTTTCAGAACAGTACAAACCCAACGCATCCTTTTCAAAAAAAATCAAGAATATATCTGGCACAGAGGAAAATATTTTCCATAAAAATGTTTTCATGAAAAATATTTTACTAAAAGACATTTTCAGATTACTTTCCAGCATTTCGCAGTGTATAAAGTAGGTGACACAAGATGTGAGGCGGGCCCAAGATTTGAACTTTATTGTTCAAGTTCAAAATTCTACCACAACCCATTTAATTTACTGAGTTCAAAATCTATTATCTGTACTTAATTTAGTATATTTATTAACACATCTACAGGGTTTGAGCCAATATTACTACGATCAAATTAACTCGTTTGTATACTAGGTCCGCCCCTACACTAGATTATATACAAAGTAGAGCATAGAGTATAAAGATAGTGAATTTACAAACATGAGAAAATAATCAGAAAATCATTTTTCGGGTAAAATATGAGCATTTTACCCAAGCGGAGGATAATGTACAAGGATAGTGTTGAAGCAAACACAAAAGGATGATTTTTTTTCATGGAAATGTTTGATTTTATGCTCCAAACACACACTAAAGCTGAAAATGTTACAAACCTTCAGCAAAATTCACATGACCGTCATCATAATTATCTCTAGTAATTTCACCAGAGCATATTTTGAGCAAATATTCTTCAAGATTTTTGGCTAAATCAACACCCCAATTTGATTCTAAATCCCTAAGTGGCTGTACAACACTGTGAAATTTTACATTTTCCTCATCTGCTGCGCCGCGGCCGCTCCCATCTTCTTTACTGTTTATCATCTTGTGGGACTACAAATCCCACCTTCCATTACTGAAAAAAGAACCCTAAAATCTACAATTTGGGAATTTTTCAAATGAATTTACACAGACCCAAATTTTGGGGAAAGGGTAGATGAAAGGACGTCGTTTAACTGCTGTTTCTGGGGGACCGCAGATTTTTCAAATTTTTGGAGTAATATTTTCCCGCTCCGAGGTGTGTATATATATGTAGTGATTGTATGTCGGAAAATAGATGGGCCGAGAGAGTCCATTAACGTTTATTGGATCTTTTTAGGGAATTTTTTATAAAACAACATCTTTTAGTCCTAATTAATCATTTATAGATACCCTTTATTATATTATATTTTATAAATATCTTTTATATTTTTATACAACATCTCTTATGTATTTAAGATGTTGTATTTATTAATACAAGAATAAAAAGAGGCGATAAACAGGGAAATTAGCTAAATAAGATCTGTATTTAGCTGTATTCAATCGAAATTCGAAATTTCAGTTGAATACAAACCAGTTTTGCGTAATTTCTGATAACTTAAAGTTGTTTTAAATGGAAGGAAATCAAATCACTGATAGTCTCCTAATTTAACTCAACGAACTAAAAAGAGGCGATAAACATGAAAATTAGCTAAATAAAATCTGTATTTAGCTGTATTCAAGCGAAATTTCAGTTGAATACAAACTAACTTTGTGCAATTTTTGGTAACTTAAAGTTGTTTTAAATGGAAGGAAATCAAATCACTAATAGTCTCCTAATTTAACTCAACGAACTAAAATTATTGCATAAAAAATAAGTAAGATGAATACATTTGAAAACTTACTGGAAGATTAAACAGTTGCAAACAAAAATAACCAAATCTGAATACACATGAATATATATAATTACCAGTAAAACTAATATTAATTTTGAAAAAGTTGGAAACCAAATCTGAATACACATGAATACATATAAATACAAGTAAGGCTAATTTTAAATTTGAAGAGTTGGAAAACCAAAGCTGAATACACATGAATACATATGAATACAAGTAAAACTAATATTAAATTTGAAGAGTTGGAAAACTAAAGCTTAAAAAATAAGTAAGATGAATACAGATGAATACATATGAATAAATTTGAAAACTTACTGGAAGATTAAACATTTGCAAACAAAAATAACCAAATCTGAATACAATAGAGAGAGAACGTGTATTTGGTGAGAGAAATTAGTAAAAAGGAGAGAGAAAAATATTAAATAGCATAAGTAGGATATAACTATAATTATTATTTTTGCTATAAAAAATAAAAGGTATTTATATGATGTAATATTTTAAATAATATTTATTTAATTTAAATAGGGTACTAAGGTTTTCTATAGGGTGTAAAAATTCCATCTTTTTATCAGCCCATACTCTGAGAGAAACCCAAAGTTAGAGAATCTACAAAAGAAATTGAGCAATGTATATTTTTAGTCGCTTTAGAAAATAATAGCCTATAAAAAGTATATTTTTATTTTTTTGTGCGTATATATATATATATATATATATATATATATATATATATATATATATATATATATATATATATATATATATATATATATTTATCTATTTATATGTGTCTGTGCGCGCATGTGTGCTAGTAAATACAATTAATTTTGGTGATCAGCCAATTTTGTATTTTGCTCAAAAATATACATCGCTCAATTTTTTTTGTTAATAAAAATAATTTTATGGAATAAAACATAAATTGCACTTCAAAAGAATCGGCAAAAGTTTATTGCACACTCTAACTTAGCGAGTGTCTTTTTGCCTCCTATTTTTATTTTAAGTGAGTCTAATACTCCTTCGAAATACAAAATCAACCTTGTTCTAAGAATTCAAGGAATATTTTACACGTGTCGCCACATTAGATGCCATAGCGGAACGACGAAATCAAGGCATAGAAGATCTTAGGATTCTGCCCTCAATCGAGTTTTAAAATAAGTAAATAGGAATATGAGTCCACTTGTCAAGAAATAAATTAGACTCACACAGATAATGCTGGTTATGTAACTCACATAGCAAAATTTCTCCCCTTCCTACATTACAAGTTTTACCATTGATTTTTTGTTTTGGATAATTTTGCTCCCAATCAAAGGTACTATGTTAAGTAGAAAGATGATTTTCATAGTACATTATTCTAGTAGTCCAGTAAAATTTCTAATTGAAGAGCATTTTAATTTTGTTTAAAATGAGAGGCATAACTATCTAGAAAGATATTGTTAATAAATAAAAATATTTATTGTTCATTTACATCTCTTAAAAACTTCGCTATTGTTAGACAGTCAATTTAACTCACCCTACAACTTTTGATTATTCATTCACCTCTCTATAAACTAAAGTCAATTTTAATTATGCAATATGTTTGCTTATCAAAATTATTTTAAAGCGAAGCATTGATCGAACCAAATACCTTTTATTTTATTTTACATGCCCGAAAGTTCAGCGCGAGAAACATAAAACAAAATAGAAAAAAGAAAATATTTTTTAAAAATTTATTGAAGATAACAACTTATACAAAGTCATCATCAAAAAGTTTACACCTTCATCATCCCTGATTCATATGGGACACCAGTTTTAGTAACCCAAGAATCAGTATTATCGCCACCTCTGAGCACAACACCAGGAGTAAATTTAGCAATAACATCTGGGGTTGGATTCTTGATATAATTCTTCCAATTGACCCTATTATCTGTATTTGCACCTGGACCTCTATTTTGATATTCAGCAAAATATAGAGTGTCAAGGGCAAAAGTACCAGCCCATGGTGTCCATCCTTCAGGATCAATGAATCCATCAATCTGAGATTGCATAACTATTGTCCTCGAGTATAACTTCCAGGGACGTCCGAGGTATGCCTTGTTACGTGGCGGGTTGATAGCGAGCAGAGCTGGCTCAGCAGTGATTGTGCAGTTCTGTATGATGATCGCACCTGATGTATGGGCGAAGTCAGAAATTCTAACAAGAAAATTTAAACATAATGCAAGCAGGGGCACACCCAGATTTGAAGGTCGGGATGCACTTTTAGATTTAACCAAAATGTATTTTGTATATAGGGTGCGTACCACTGATAGGTGCTGGTGACCCTTCTCAGTATAAAATAGTTTTGTCTATGAATGCAAAAATGCTATATTTAAGATTCAAACTCGTGACATATTTACCAGTGCATTAAAAAATTTATATTGAAACTATAGTGTCCAATGTGAATAACATTTCTGTGTCTATAAGACTTTTAAAATTTTGTGATTTTAGACGTATTTAATTATTTATGTAGCTGTAAAAACTTGTCATTTTAGGCAGATTTGGGATGTTCAAGTTAACCTGGTTAAAAATTTAAAAATGCATCATTCCTTTTTAAACGAAATGAGAAAATATATAAGAAAATTTCTTATTGTTTTTCTTGCATGATGAACGAAGAGTATTCAGCTGAACCATTGACCTGTTCCAAATTGCTGGTTCCTTCCCTGAGCCGCGATTGTGATTGCCTGTGTCTGCATCTCCTCGGGCTTTCTGGCGATCAATTTGCAGTTCTGGAACACAGCCACAGCATCTCCGAAGATGAAATCGATGGTTCCGGTGATGGTGCAGTCACGGTAGAATTGTCTGCCAACATGAGTCATAAGAGTGTATTGGTAGCCATCAATTTGACAGTTTTGAAACACTGCCATTTCAGCTGAAACACGGAGTGCAACAGCTTGATGTTTTAATGGTCCTGCTGAGTTCTCGAATCCGATGTCCTTCGCCATGAATCCTTCTCCCGAGATGGCTACATAATATCGATATTTAAAGAAGTGAACAGATGAACAAACTTCATAATATAATATCTTTTTTTATTTATTTCCCAATTTTAACCTGATTATGAGCTAAATTTTGGGATTTAATTAATTACGGTGATCATTTCCTTATCTAGTGTTTGGCCACGCGCATCTGTCGATAGAGGGTTCATATAAAGTAAGTAGTTCATAAAGAGTTTGTTTTAAATTTTGTTTTGAGTGAAGTTTGGTTTGAAAATTGAAAATTTATTTGAACATAATTTTTCAATATATATTTTATTTATTTATTTGAAAAAAATGAAATGGTGACTTATACCCATAAGCTTTAAAAACTATCTAAAACACCCAAAAATTATGAAGAAAATTCATACAAAATAAGCAAAACAAATCTAAAGAATTATACAAAACAAGCGAAACAAATCTATAGAGAAGGAAAAAGCCGCGTGAGATTAATGAGGGAAAAGTTGATAGATATGGATTAGTTGGGTCATAATAACAAAAAATGATTTTATTTTTTATAAAATACAAAGTTTGGGCCAATTTTTAAAATTTTATAAAAAAGAACAAACGGTAATATTTTGGATCCAAACACCTCTTGAACTGATTTTGAGATTTAGAAATTTGTAAAAATGTGGATATTACAAAAAAAAATGAAAAAAATTACTATGACCAAACGGGACTTAATAACTTAGAATAAGAGGTTAGTATTTGCAATGTGGTATGTAATGATAGAAATCTATACTTACCAACAGTGGCAGTACTGAAAACTGGGAGACCATCTAGGTAATTCTTGTTGCCAGTTATCTTGGTCTTGTTTGGGCCTTCACCAATAAATACAACATTGCTCATTGTATTTGCAACTTGAACATACTCATTGTAAATACCAGCCTTAATAAAAATGACATAGGGTTGTGCATTATTTGGGGGCACAGTTTTAAGAGCCTCATTGATTGATTTGTGTTGTCCACTTCCATCTTGAGCAACGACGACGTTTGGCTTGAGAGGCGCGACTTGAAGAAGCTTACGGTTACCTACAGAAGCAAATTCAGAATTTAAACATAAAAGGTTTAAAAAAGACAAATCTGTAAAAGAGCCGCACCCCAAGGGCGTGTGATGTGGACAGCCTACCCTGACGCAAACATGAGTGACTGATTTTACGGATCGAATCCGTGATATATAGATCACGTAAAAACAATTTAACTTCAAAACTCTCTTGTGAAACTTAACAATTTAAACTTCTAAAAATAATTTTACTTTTGAATGAGTATAAGGTTACCTGCTTCAACAGTTAACAATCGCCTGTTATTAATGCCTATGATTTGCAAATCTTCCACCTGTTCCTCGAAGCTACTTACAATATCAAGGGCATTAGTGGAAAGTTCGTGAGCATTTTTCAAGAGGTTCTTCATTTTCTCACCGGTATCACCGGTCGTATTCGCGAAGGCATCAATACAAGTTGTCTCAAAAGTAACAGCAGAGCTAAGCCATGACCTAAGATCATAAGTATAATCCCTGACCAAGCTTTTAACGTCGGAACTATCAAATTTACTAAAAGACCTCTTGATTTCTTCGATCGAACGATCAAGTACCTCATCACAAACTTTTAGTGCATCTTTAGTCCTTGGATCATTTGCAGCTTCCTTAAATGGAGCAGAATTCTTGATTGAACTAGCAATTTCATTAATAGTACTATCAAATGCTGTTTTAATTAATTCTTTTGGATCACTTGTATTTTTGGCTGAAGAAAGACTTTTTTCACAAGTTTGTTTATATTCTGTTGGCTGACACATGGCTTGTACATTTTTGGTAGAGGTTGAAACTTGAGAATTTGAAGAATTATCAGTATCTTTTTTGGTAAGTGTAACAGCAGTACCAACAATACAAGCTACTAAAAGAATTGAAGCAATTCCAGCAATTGCTATTTTATTTTTTCCAGCATCTGCCATATTTATTTATTTTTTATTTTTTGGGGGGGGATTTTCTTGACGAAAGGATAATTGTTTCTTCAATTTTAATATTGGTTTTTTTTATTGCAGAGCATTTGGGGATTTTTGACAATGTTTTTGCTTCCCCTGGGCTCTGCCAGTGTAAAGAAGTTAAATTCGTTTAAAAAAATGGAGTAAGTATTTATGCATGTGGAGATAGAAGAAATAAAGGAATTATTAGTTGGTTCTGTTAAGAAATTTGTGGAGAATATTTTGTTTGTTTATTTGGTTGTGATAAAATTCAGGTTTACCATCGATTTATGAGTGAAATTCATTTGTTCAATTTTTTCAACTAATTGCTTTTTCTTGCTCCATTCATTTTCCTTTTTCTTTTATCCACCATAAAACCTATTTATAATTACACTAATAATGTCTTTCTTTTTTTGCCCCTTTTTCATTTCTATCTTATAATTAATTGATATTTCTTAAATCTTCCTTTTAGATTAAAGAAAATATCAACTAAATAAACGAAGTTTTATTAACAAACTATACCTAGTGAAATCGCATAATACATCAATGAACATATCTTAAAATTACTACAGGGGAGGGTATAGCTATATTTTTATCTTTCTTTTATTAAGCTTTATTTGTTATGAAATCACCTATTTAAGGTGAATGTCTATAATTAGAGAGATTCTAGAGTTCTATTCTTGGTAGATAAATCATCCCACTCCCTATAAATAAAGGGGTCTTCTACCATTGTAACACACTCCTAACATTCTCTAAGTATCAATAAGAAGAACTCTCTCCACTCTTCTCTCTATTTGCTCTTGTTCTTGAGTTATTGTTCTTGTCTTTTATATTATTTCATAACACGTTATCAGCACGAGACTCTACCGTCTCAAGAAGCTCTTTAAGAAGATTAAGCCGCCGTCAATTTCTCCGCATCGGAGCCGCCGTCGTCTGCATCAGTGGAGAAAAGGAAGAAAACATTGAAAATATAATAGGTATACCTTAAAGGTAAGTAATTTACTTTTCCCTTTCAAATTCTTGAAATTCTACGATTTGATTTAATATACAAACAAAGTTTGATTATAACTCTAATGGAGTTTGTAAGAAATTATAACCACATGAAGTGGTTAAATCTCTATGCCCTGCCATGATTAAATTCATGTATGATTGTGGGCAAAGAATTAAAAATCCGTCCCATTGAATTTGCTCCATTCCCTTTAGAGAATGTGGAAGCAGTATATGATAAGTCTGAAAGAAGACTAAAATATTACCATGAAGGTATCAATGAATGTGGACGTGGCAAAGAATTCCGTCCAATTGAATTTGCTCCATTCCCTTTAGAGAATGTGGTAGCAGTATGTGATAAGTCTGAAAGAAGACTAATTACCGTAAAGGTATCAATGGATGTGGACATGGCAATAGACGAAGTTATAATCGTCATTATTGTGGTAATGAGAACAATAAGGATTCTCAAAATAATCTTTCACTTTATGAAAGTAATATTTGACATGAGATTGTGTAAAACACATGATTTTGATCCATTCCCTGAAGTGAATGTGATAATTGTAATAGAGCCCGTAAGTATGAACACGCTCTTGATGTAATTTTGGTTTATGTCTGACATTATGAAAAGAAAGTTCGTTGCCCTTGAAATTTCGGGCAAGAACTATATGACATGGGTGTTGGATGCTGAAATCCACTTAGATGCTATGGGTCTTGGAGACGACATTAAAGACAGAAATAATGCATCCACCCAAAACTATGCTAAGGCCTTGATTTTCTTGCACCATCACCTTGATAAAGGTTTGAAGATTGAATATCTCACCGTCAAGGATCCACCTATCTTGTGGAATGGCTTAAAGAAGAGATGACAACCTGAAGTTGGTCACTCTGCCACAAGCACGATACGATAAGAACCCAAAAGCAAATAGTTTATAAACTATATATTATCGTTGCGGTGAAAACGGGCACTGGTCAAAGGCTTGCCGTATACCATGACTTTTGGTTGACCTTTATCAAGCATCTCGAAAGAGTAAACACCATGAAACGAATTTTGTCTCTGACGACAACTTTGACATCACCCACTTCGATGTGGCAGACTTCTTTGAGCAACCCGATGGGAAAATAGACCACCTAATCGGCGATGGATCCGTGATGAAAGAAGATGTAGTTATTTGATTTTGTTCTACTTATTTGTATTAGTTAGTGAATAAACTAATAGTCATTAGTATTAGCTCGTATTAGTTAGTTCATGATGCAATGTTAGCAGTAGTTCTTTAGAATATTTTCAATATGCTCAAATATCAATAAAACTTTTATTTTCCAGTGGGGGTAATCGACTAGCCTGAAAAACTAGTCGATTATCAACTATTTTCGCATTAAAGTTGAAAAACAATTGATCAACAATCGATTGTCGTTGACTAACAATCGATTGTCTTGAAACAGTGAGGTCTGGAATTTTTCAAAAATCATCCACAATCGATTGTCTTGAAACAGTGAGGTCTGGAATTTTTCAAAAATAGCCAACAATCGATTGTCTATGCATAACAATCGATTGTCTTAAGACAGTGTGATCTGAAGTTTTTCAAAAATAACAAATAATCGATTGTGTGTGTTTAACAATCGATTGTCTATGTTCAAACAATCGATTGTGTGTGTTTAATAATCGATTGTCTAATGAAAAACGCTGAAAATTTTCAAACTGCAAAATAATCAATTATGGATAACATATCTGATTTTGTTAGTCAAACTGTTAGCAGCAGATTTTGAAAATATTATGTGACACAAACGAATTGAAGTTGTTTATTCTCATGTTCGTATATTTTCTTTTGTATATCAAACCATGGGAATTAAATTGATTGAAGGCTCCGGAAGAGCAACTGTAACTCTGCCCAAAGGCATGACGTTTATCTTAGAGAATGCAATATTCTCCTCCAAGTCTAAGAAGAACTTGTTGAGTTTTAAAGATATCATTCAAAATGGATATCATATTGAGACAATGGATGAAGATAATCTTGAAAATCTCGTCATCACAAAGAATGTCTCCGGCCAAAAGAGGGTTATTGAGAAATTCCCGTCTTTATCTTGTGGCCTGTATTGGACAAGAATTAGTGCAATTGAGGCAGCTTCAACAGTAAACCAAAGGGTTACTGATTCCAATACCTTTGTACTTTGGCATGATCGATTGGGACATCCAGGATCGGTCATGATGAGACGGATTATAGAAAGCTCATATGGGCATCCGCTAAAGAATTTCAAAATTCTTTCAAATAATGAATATCCTTGCACTTCGTGTTATCAAGGCAAGTTGATTATCAGGCCATCACCAACAAAGGTTGGGACTGAGTCACCCACGTTTCTGGAACGTATACAAGGGGACATTTGTGGACCTATTCACCCACCTAGTGGGTCGTTTAGGTATTTCATGGTCTTGATAGACGCATCCTGTAGATGGTCTCATATGTGCCTGTTGTCATCACGCAACCTTGCGTTTGCGAAATTAATGGCACAAATAATTTGACTACGAGCACAATTTCCAGATAATCCAATCAAGTCCATTAGACTGGATAATGCTGCTGAGTTTACATCCCAAGCATTTAATGATTATTGCTTATCAATCGGGATAAAAGTTGAACATTCTGTAGCTCATGTTCACACTCAAAACGGTCTTGCAGAATCGTTAATTAAACGCCTGCAATTGATTGCAAGGCCATTACTTATGAGAACGAGGCTGCCCACTTCGGTATGGGGGCACGCCATCTTACATGCAGCAATGCTAATTCGTCTCAGACCGACGAATTACCACAAGTATTCCCCGTTGCAATTGGTTTTGGGTCATGAACCCAATATATCCCATTTAAGGATTTTTGGATGCGCTGTATATGTGCCTATTGCACCGCCATCCCGCACCAAAATGGGTCTGCAAAGAAGGTTAGGAATATATGTCGAGGTGGAATCGCCCTCCATTATTCGCTACGTCGAAACATTGACAGGAGATTTGTTCACTGCACGATTTGCAGACTGTCAATTTGATGAGACACTTTTCCCAAAATTAGGGGGAGAAGTTGGTGAAACCAAACGGGAAATTTTGTGGAAAAATGCATCATTATCTCATCTTGATCCACACACCTCTATTTGTGAGAAAGAGGCACAAAAGATTATCCATTTGCAAAGAATAGCAAATCAAATGCCTGACGCATTTATAGATTTGAAAAGGATAACAAAATCACATATCCCCGAAGTGAATGTGACAACATCTGATTCACGAATACATATTCATTATTGGAAGAATATGAACATGAAATTGGTATTAAATATACCACACTCACCCCTAGAAGGAGGTTTGAGATGATACCACACTCACCCCTAGAAGGAGGTTTGAGATGATATATGGCATGAATGATCGTTGGTCACGTACCTATTGTACGCCAAAGTATTTTGGAAATATGACTATTAAAGGACAACGATAATGCAAGAAACATATCTTGCATATAAGTTTGACATGACCATAATGGTATAACTTTCTCTTTAAGAAAGATATTCACCACATGGATGTTGATGAATCTGTGGTAGTACAAAATTAATTGAGAGCTCTAGAAGAGCCAATTATTACTATGTTGGAGAAACACAATTGAGTATTGTGCTGTAGTAAGTCTCAAAGAAACTTATTCAGTTTCCAAAGTACACGCGAAAGCGATTGATTATATTGAGACTATAAAGGAAGGCTTTGATATCTCCTACTACTACAACTTGTAGCGGGGTAATTTGTATATGAAAAGCTACCCGCTTTGTTCTCCAGTTTGTACTACACAAACGAAAGAATGCCACAATAAAGTGGATATCTATTGGTATAAAACCCATGTCATAATAAACCTGAAGTTTATTGATAAGTGCACATTTCATGGTGTAAATTTGAAGTTTACCAATATTGATAATTTATTCAGTTGGCATTCGTGTTAGCCATCTCATTTTAAGTATGATGTGCAAATTCACACAGGTGAATATCGATGAACTAGAAAGTTCTTTACGAATTCTCTTGTATCACTTGTTCTCATTAATGAACTGACCAACTAAAGAGTTCGGGTTGAAGCCCATAAATTCTGGAAATATCAAAGGTGAATATGGGCCCATTCACCTGCCATGTATACCACATATGATGCATCTATGATATGGTTACATGCGCAATTGTTATTAACCCGCAGCCTGGCCGGTGCTTGCGAGGTAAATTGCTCAGTAATCTAACTTCGAGCATAATTTCCAGATTTCCTACTCAAGATAGTTCATCTTGATAAGTTGGTTTATATCAAAGTAAGTTTAGCAAGATAATTATTGAGTGCTTCCACTTAATAGCTAAACTGTTTCTTATGAGAACAAAGTTATATATATCAGTTTGATATACGTTGTATACGAGAGTATATTATATTCTCCCCTCACAAGTGGTTCAGGGTCAGGAACCAAATAATTTCATCTTATTATTAATGTGCCGTGTATATTGACATGATAATGCACAAAGATGATTTCCCAAAGTTGAGGAAACAAGTTAGCTTTACTAACATGAGGGGGAGACATGATAAACACTTGAGAAAAGGTTACATGGGATGAATTATCATTTGTATATGTATATCCCCGAATATCATGATATGAACCTGAAGTTCATAAAAGGGATAATTCAATTGCAACATATTGCAAAGCATGCTATACGCATTTGCTGCCCCAAAGAAAGTAACTAAATGGAAGAGATACAATTCAAGAAGAATTGATTCCATATGAAAGACATGTAGTTTTGAACCTATAGTTCAAATGCTTGAAAGTATAAAGTCAAAGGTATGTATAGTCAGTTTTCGATATCTTATTTGTCTAGCATGACATGGAAAACTTGATATGCATCTAAAGTCTATTATATGGCTTATATGACTTAACTTGAAAGATTTAAGTTGCTTGAAGCATATGCAATTCGTGGTCCTGAAGTACCACATCCTAAGTGCAATTTGTGTACATATGTATCTTGCTATAACTATAAGCATGATGGCATTAAGAATTCATCTATGGAGATATTGAAGAGTTATTCCACGACATTATATGAAGATGTTCATATCTATCAAGAATGATGATTTCAAGGTGCGGAATATTTATTCAAGTTAATATGGTTGATTTGTCAAACGTCTACCAAAGATCGTTTTGAAGATGATGCACAAGATTGGAATGCAAATGCTCAAGTATATAAATTGATGTACTCATTAGGGGGAGTCAATGCGCGTTGCACTCTTTTTCCCTTACAAGGTTTTTTCCCACTGGGTTTTCCTTGCAAGGTTTTTAACGAGGCAACCAATAGGCGCATATTCAAACATGTGTACTCTTTTTCCTTTCTTTAATTTTTCCCATTGGGTTTTGGTTTTAAGGTTTTAACGAGGCACATTGTTGAATAGACATTCAAGGGGGAGTGTTATGAAATCTCCTATTTAAGGTGAATGTCTATAATTAGAGAGATTCTAGAGTTCTATTCTTGGTAGATAAATCATCCCCCTCCCTATAAATAAAGGGGTCTTCTACCATTGTAACACACTCCTAACATTCTCTAAGTATCAATAAGAAGAACTCTCTCTACTCTTCTCTCTATTTGCTCTTGTTCTTGAGTTATTGTTCTTGTCTTTTATATTATTTCATAACATTATTAAAGTTTTACGTTAACGATTGATCTATCAAAATGTACACTTAACAACAAAAATGAAAAATAAGATGCTTGTATTGAACAATTGGGGTAATTAGTGAAAGCCTCTTTTAGAACATTGAAAAAAATAATTGGGGAAATATTTTCCGTTAGTAACAGCAAAAAATTGTTGAGTTTTTAAAGCTAAAAGAAATTTAAAAGAGGGTCAATAGAAAATGGAGGGAAAATAAAATATTTAAGTTTCCCTCATTGACAAATGAAAATTGTCCCATATTATCAGAGAAAAAGATTATTAATGGGTATATATACAATTGCTCTTCTTGTAACTCTTAAACAGTTAAGAAGAAGGCAAGCCTCGCGCTGTTATCGTTGCTCGGCACGACTTCGATCAAATGATCGATTGATTGATTTGATTAAATATCCAATTTTTGTAAACAAAAAATTAATATTAAATTCAAATTATTTGTTTCCTCAACGTTCGTTTTCTGTTTTTTGTAACGGAAAATTAAGTTTCCTTCCCGTCTGTTTTTCATTTTTGTAATGGAATAATAAGGTTTTGAATTATCATTTTATTGTTGCAAAAATAGCCATTTACGTTAATGCTGTTTTGCATAAACCGTCATCACATCCCTTCTGAGGAGTTGCATCTCTTCAATTTGAACTCAACATATAGGCTATATATAGCAGCTCATTCTCTTAGATTTTCCATACGAATTTCTGAATTCTCCTCCTTTCTTCTGCATTGTTTTAACTGCAAATAAAACAATAGTAAGTGTAATTTGCTATTGATCTTTGTGTTCGCTGAAACGTTGGGGTTTGAAGTACAGTTATACCAGTGTCTAATTCATTCTATCGTGGGAGGAAATAATTCACAACCTTGGGTACTAGGATGGGATTAAGTTGCTTAGGGAAACAATGTGAATTCAGTGAGTTGGGATTAAATTTTGTTTCTCTTTCATTTTTGTTTATATATTATTTTATCTTCTTCAGAATTATTTTACAAATACAGTTTACTAACAAAAATAAGTAAGAAAAAAACATATTTTCCTAAAAAAAGATTTTCTTGAAAAATTTAGCTTCCGTTCATGCAAAATACTAGTGTACTTCTATTGATGGAAATAGTTTGAAATCATTGATGGGCTTTCTTGGCCCGAGGGTATATTGAAAACAACATCTTTATGCTCACAAAGTATGGATAAGGTGTGCATACATACTATCCTCCCCAGATTTCACTGTATGGGATAATACTAAGTATGTTATTTTTATTGTTGTATTTGAAATCATGTGTGAGCACAGACATAGTTATATTTTAAAACGACGACTTCAATATCTAATAATTGGGTTTTAAATATAATAAATTATTTAACACAAACATGTTATTAGAGGAAAAGTTACTGAATTCGATCGTGTTCGGTCTAATAATACATGAGATTGCTGTAATAAATAAGGGCGAAGAACTGGGAATTATAGAGTACCACCAACAAACTTGTGGATAGTAGTGTCTTGGCAGTCTATTAAAAAAGGAGAAAATTTAAAAAGCAGTTTTTAAAAAAAAATATTTTCTGAAAATTAAAACGTGCTACTATACAACAACAACAACCCAGTATAATGATATAATCTCACTTAATGGGGTCTGGGAAGGGTAGTGTGTACGCAGACCGTACCCCTATCCTGAGGTTGAGAGGCTGTTTCCAAATAGACCCCCTGCATCCTTCCCTCCAAGAATTTGTTGAGATGAAAGACTACATGGCTTCCAAGCCTAAGCATAAATGACTGTATATATTGTATTTTTCTAGTATACATTGTATATGTAGGTTGGTATTGGGCTGTGATGATATATTATGACTGAGCCCAATTTGTTTTACCCTTGGGCCGTCTGTGACCCGACCCAAGGTTTTATATGGATGTATGTATCGTGTATAGGGACAGATATTTTGGGAGTCAGTTTCATTTTGGCTTCTGGGAGAAACTAAAAGCTTCTCATTTTCTTTCTCTCTGACTCTTCCTGTTCATCTCTATTTTCTCTGGTTTTCATCTTCAAATCTCCATGTTTTCATGGTATCAGAGCAGGAAAATCTTCCGATCCTTCTTTGTTATGTGTTATCGATACTTGCTGAAGCTTTTTCTGAAGTTTTTCTTCGGTTATCTAAGAAAAAATATTGTTCGTATATTTTTCGATGAATGTTAATCGGATAATCGGAACTTTTCTGGCTGTTTGAGGCTCTGATTATGTATCAGTAGATGTTTTGGGTGTTGTTCCGACATCTCTGGTCTTATTTCGACGAGTTCTTCAAACTCTAGGGTTTTCCGACTTTCGGACCTGGGGTTTTGATGCTGTCCGATGACTTTGCTTTCGGTCGATAGGCGTTTTGGGTAAGCTTCCGACGTCTGTGACCTTATTTTGGTAGAAGACCCCTTTATTTATAGGGAGGGGGATGATTTATCTACCAAGAATAGAACTCTAGAATCTCTCTAATTATAGACATTCACCTTAAATAGGAGATTTCATAACACTCCCCCTTGAATGTCTATTCAACAATGTGCCTCGTTAAAACCATAAAACCAAAACCCAATGGGAAAAATTAAAGAAAGGAAAAAGAGTACACATGTTTGAATATGCGCCTATTGGTTGCCTCGTTAAAAACCTTGAAAGGAAAACCCAGTGGGAAAAAACCTTGTAAGGGAAAAAGAGTGCAACGCGCATTGACTCCCCCTAATGAGTACATCAATTTATATCCTTGAGCATTTGCATTCCAATCTTGTGCATCATCTTCAAAACGATCTTTGGTAGACGTTTGACAAATCAACCATATTAACTTGAATAAATATTCCGCACCTTGAAATCATCATTCTTGATAGATATGAACATCTTCATATAATGTCGTGGAATAACTCTTCAATATCTCCATAGATGCATTCTTAATGCCATCATGCTTATAGTTATAGCAAGATACATATGTACACAAATTGCACATAGGATGTGGTACTTCAGGACCACGAATTGCATATGCTTCAAGCAACTTAAATCTTTCAAGTTAAGTCATATAAGCCATATAATAGACTTTAGATGCATATCAAGTTTTCCATGTCATGCTAGACAAATAAGATATCGAAAACTGACTATACATACCTTTGACTTTATACTTTCAAGCATTTGAACTATAGGTTCAAAACTACATGTCTTTCATATGGAATCAATTCTTCTTGAATTGTATCTCTTCCATTTAGTTACTTTCTTTGGGGCAGCAAATGCGTATAGCATGCTTTGCAATATGTTGCAATTGAATTATCCATTTTATGAACTTCAGGTTCATATCATGATATTCGGGGATGTACATATACAAATGATAATTCTTCCCATGTAACCTTTTCTCAATTGTTTATCATGTCTCCCCCTCATGTTAGAAAAGCTAACTTGTTTCCTCAACTTTGGGAAATCATCTTTGTGCATTATCATGTCAATATACACAGTACATTAATAATAAGATGAAATTATTTGGTTCCTGACCCTGAACCACTTGTGAGGGGAGAATATAATATACTCTCGTATACAACGTATATCAAACTGATATATATAACTTTGTTCTCATAAGAAACAGTTTAGCTATTAAGTGGAAGCACTCAATAATTATCTTGCTAAACCAACTTTGATATAAACCAACTTATCAAGATGAACTATCTTGAGTAGAGAATCTGGAAATTATGCTCGAAGTTAGATTACTGAGCAATTTACCTTGCAAGCACCGGCCAGGCTGCGGGTTAATAACAATTGCGCATGTAACCATATCATAGATGCATCATATGTGGTATACATGGCAGGTGAATGGGCCCATATTCACCTTTGATATTTCCAGAATTTATGGGCTTCAACCCGAACTCTTTAGTTGGTCAGTTCATTAATGAGAACAAGTGATACAAGAGAATTCGTAAAGAACTTTCTAGTTCTTTGATATTCACCTGTGTGAATTTGCACATCATACTTAAAATGAGATGGCAAATACGAATGCTAACTGAACAAATTATCAATATTGGTAAACTTCAAATTTACACCATGACATGTGCACTTATCAATAAACTTCAGGTTTATTATGACATGGGTTTTTATACCAATAGATATCCACTTTATTGTGGCATTCTTTCTTTTGTGTAGTACAAACTGGAGAACAAAGCGGGTAGCTTTTCATATGCAAATTACCCCGCTACAAGTTGTAGTAATAGGAGATATCAAAGTCTTCCTTTATTTATAGTCTCAATATAATCAATCGCTTTCGCGTGTACTTTGGAAACTGAATAAGTTTCTTTGAGACTTACTACAGCACAATACTCAATTGTGTTTCTCCAACATAGTAATAATTGGCTCTTCTAGAGCTCTCAATTAATTTTGTACTACCACAGATTCATCAACATCCATGTGGTGAATATCTTTCTTAAAGAGAAAGTTATACCATTATGGTCATGTCAAACTTATATGCAAGATATGTTTCTTGCATTATCGTTGTCCTTTAATAGTCATATTTCCAAAATACTTTGGCGTACAATGGGTACGTGACCAACGATCATTCATGCCATATATCATCTCAAACCTCCTTCTAGGTGTGAGTGTGGTATATTTAATACCAATTTCATGTTCATATTCTTCCAATAATGAATATGTATTCGTGAATCAGATGTTGTCACATTTACTTCGGGGATATGTGATTTTGTTATCCTTTTAAAATCTATAAATGCGTCAGGCATTTGATTTGCTATTCTTTGCAAATGGATAATCTTTTATGCCTCTTTCACAAATAGAGGTATGTGGATCAAGATGAGATAATGATGCATTTTTCCACAAAATTTCCCGTTTGGTTTCACCAACTTCTCCCCCTAATTTTTGGGAAAAGTGTCTCATCAAATTGACAGTCTGCAAATCGTGCAGTGAACAAATCTCCTGTCAATGTTTCGAGGTACCGAATAATGGAGGGCGATTCAACCTCAACATATATTCCTAACCTTCTTTGCAGACCCATTTTGGTGCGGGATGGCGGTGCTACAGGCACATATACTGCGCATCCAAAGATTCTTAAATGGGATATATTGGGTCCATACCCAAAACCAATTGCAACGGGGAATATTTGTGTCAATTCGTCAGTCAGAGACGAACTAGCATTGCTGTATGCAAAATGGCGTGACCCCAAACCGAAGTGGGCAGCCGACGAACTAGTATTGCTGCATGCAAAATGGCGTGAACCCAAACCAAAGTGGGCAGCCGACGAACTAGCATTGCTGCATGCAAAATGGCGTGAACCCAAACCGAAATGGGCAGCCTCGTTTTCATGAAGAATTCAAGATTATTCTCATCTATTGTCTCAATATGATATCCATTTTGAATGATATCTTTAAAACTCAACAAGTTCTTCTTAGACTTGGAGGAGAATATTGCATTCTCTAAGATAAACGTCGTGCCTTTGGGCAGAGTTACAGTTGCTCTTTCGGAGCCTTCAATCAATTTACTTCCCATGGTTTGACATATAAAAGAAAATATACGAACATGAGAATAAACAACTTCAATCCGTTTGTGTCACATAATATTTTCAAAATCTGCTGATGTCAGTTGACTAAAATAAATCAGATAGTCGATTATATGTTTTCCATAATCGATTACTATGCAGTTTGAAAATTTCAGTTTAAGCATTTTCATAAAACAATATAAAAATGAAATGCATAGCTTAGTGAACAATATAAAAATGAGTAATTTTTTTTTTGTATTAAAATTTTCTTTTGTTAAAATACAGTACTAACCTACGTATCAAAATCATATTGTCCACATATTGTTATAAAATAATAGAAGTGTTAGACAACGGTTTTTCTATATACACATAACACCTATAAAATATCACAACACATGAGTTTTAAAGGATTTTACTAATACATTGACACACTACAGGAATGAAAGTATGTTCTTTGAAAACATAGTTTTAGATACGGATACAGTCTATTTTGTTGTATCTGCAGAATTTACACTGCACAAAACACGAGTGTGTCCATGTAGCGTGAATGTGTATTGGAATCACATTGACATACATATTCTAGTCAAACAACCGATTATTGCACAGAAATACATGCATAATAATAAACAGATGTTTGTCAACCAAAGTAAGGTATTGATTTTTAAGTAAAATAAAATCAAACAACTCAATCTTCCTTAATCACAGATTCATTACTGATTAAGTGGTCTATTTTCCCCTCAGGGTGCTCAAAGAAGTCTGCCACATCCAAGTGGGTGATGTCAAAGTTGTCGTCAGAGACAAAATTCGTTTCAGGGCGTTTACTCTTTCGAGATGCTTGATAAAGGTCAACCAAATGTCATGGTATACGGCAAGCCTTTGACCAGTGCCCGTTTCCACCGCAACGATAATGTATAGTTTATAAACTATTTGCTTTTGGATTCTTATCGTATCGTGCTTGTGGCAGAGTGACCAACTTCAGGTTGTCATATCTCTTATTTAAGCCATCTCACAAGATAGGTGGATCTTTGACTGTGATATATTCAATTTTCAAACCTTCATCAAGGTGATGGCGCAAGTAAATCAAGGCCTTCGCACAGTCTTGGGTGGATGCTTTTTCTCTATCTTTAATGGTGTCTCCGAGACCCATAGCATCTAAGTGGATTTCAGCATCCAACACCCATGTCATATAGTTCTTGCCCGAAATTTCAAGGGCAACGAACTTTCTTTTCATAATGTCAGACATAAAATAAATTTACATCAAGAGCGTGTTCATACTTACGGGCTCTATTACAATTATCACATTCACTTCAGGGAATGGAACATAATCATGTGCTTTACACAATCTCATGTCAAATATTACTTTCATAAAGTGAAAGATTAGTTTGAGAATCTTTATTATTCTCATTATCACAATAATGACGATTATAATTTCGTCTATTGCCACGTCCACATCCATTGATACCTTTACGGTAATAATTTTATCTTCTTTCAGACTTATCAAATTCTGCTACCACATTCTCTAAAGGGAATGGAGCAAATTCAATTGGACGGAATTCTTTGCCACGTCCACATTCATTGATACCTTCACGGTAATAATTTTGTCTTCTTTCAGACTAATCACATACTGCTTCCACATTCTCTAAAGGGAATGGAGCAAATTCAATGGGACGGATTTTCAATTCTTTGCCCACAATCATACATGAATTTAATCATGGTAGGACATAGAGATTTTACCACTTCATGTGGTTACAATTTCTTACAAACTCCATTACAGTTATAATCAAACTTTGTTGTCTATGTTTGTATATAAAATCAAATTATAGAATTCCAAGAATTTGAAAGGGAAAAGTAAATTACTTACCTTTAAGGTATACCAATTATATTTTCAATGTTTTCTCTTCTATTTTCCGTATAGAAGATTTTGGGATTTGGTTGCGGCAGAACCTCATGTGAAACCCAGCACCAACGAGGATAGTGAACTTGCCGAGAGGGAGAGCCATGGAGATTTTCGGAATCGATCATGAAAAAGAGGAAACCATTGATTTCTATTGGCAATCTTTGTCAGAGGATGTTATAAGACAGTGAAGTGTGATGTCTTGAAAAATATCCCTTAATTTTCTCAAAGAGATTCTTCAGACGGTAGAGTCTCGTGCTGATAACGTGTTATGAAATAATATAAAAGACAAGAACAATAATGCAAGAACAAGAGCAATAGAGAGAAGAGTAGAGAGAGTTCTTCTTATTGATACTTAGAGAATGTTAGGAGTGGTTTACAATGGTAGAAGACCCCTTTATTTATAGGGAGGGGGATGATTTATCTACCAAGAATAGAACTCTAGAATCTCTCTAATTATAGACATTCACCTTAAATAGGAGATTTCATTTTTAAAAAAAACTGATTTTAAAAACTTGAAATCCTCTTTAATTCATACTTGGACACAAACCTAATTCCGCTATTCCATGTGTTGTGTAGTTTTTAAAACAATTAAAATGTTTACTATCTGACCTTTTTTGGTCACTTTAATTATCTTAATTCACGTGTTAGTAATTTTTGTATGCTTATTTCACGTTCTATTTCATATAAAATAATACATAAAATTTTAAATTCTTTAGTTGTTTGGTTCAGCTCCACGATATTCTATAAGATTATAATTATGAGATATCACATGAAATTATCTATCCCGCGTATTACATGTGATAGTTAATATCACCTTCTTGGTATAAGATATATATTTTTATATGTTCATAGCCACAACAAAAGGGAAAAAATAAATAATTGAACTTCTTATTTTTTAATTTTATAGCTCGTATTTTAATTTACAACGAACTAACCCAAAAGTAATACACTAATACTCAATATTCAACTTCAATAGGTTCACAATTACTATTTAACGTTTTAAAAAGCTTGCTCAAACTTTTAAGTTAATTTTCGAACGAGTAACTGTGACTCAATTATTAATTTAAAAATCAAATTCATTTGTTAGTGAAAATTAGATTTTTAACAAGCTTGAATATGTGAATTTAAATTCCGAATTTGATTTTGTGAAAATTTTGGAATGAATGTTGTTTAGGCTTGTTAGAAATAATTAAAAGGAGGTTGTATATAAAGTTTGAAGTCATTTAATCAAAATTTGGACTGATTTTAAAAAGAATTGCAACTGAAAATCGTGAAAGAAGTTAGTCTACAGATACTTGTATAAATGTATATAAAAGTGTATAAGATGTGTTTATACACTATTATACAAGATTATATATAATTATATAAAAAAATTGACTTCGTCTTCTTCCTCTTTCTCAAATCTACTCCAAATCACTTCAAATTAAAATTTTGAACTCTATTTGATATTTTTAATTAATTGGAACAATACCTAATCCAAACAACTAACAAATTGAAAACAATCCTATTTTCGAAAACAAAGTTTTGAATGGCCTTCAATAGTGGACTTCTACTTTTTAAATTTCTTACATTGCAATCAGCTGACATATGGAGAGAAACAATAATGGAGACGGCCAATGTGAGAAGAAGAGAGTTAAAGTAATGATCGTGAGAATACAAATTTAGCTCTATAACTTTTAGAAGCAATAATTGTAAGAACACATTTGAATTTGCTAGTGCTTTCAAAATATGTACAATATAGGTTAGGTATAACTTAAAAATATGGGCCATTTTTTGTTACTGTGTGAAGTCATGTTTATTTTGTTGTAATTCTTTCACAACCAAACATGAAATACCTATAATCCAAAATTTTATACCATAACTAATATTTTTATACAGTCGGACATTTTTGTAACAATATCTCTATACAACAACTATTTACTATAAATGTCAAGTTCTTTTTCGAATCAACTTTTATGTTATGATATAATATATGTCATTTATACTAGCATTTTACTGTATAGTAACAAAAAAAATTCGAAACAAACGAGACAATTATAAAAAAGTTTGACAGTATTGTTAACCAAATGACCCCTAAGCTAACAATTAGGTGTTGGATTGACCAAAATTAAGGGTGTTTATAAAATTCCGAAAATCGAACCAAATCGAAAAAAAAAACAAACCGACCAAAAAAACAGATACTTTTTTGTTTGTCTTTGGTTTTGATTTTAAATTTTAAAAATCGATCAAATTTTGTTCGGGTTTGGTTTTAATCAGAAAAAACCCGAAAAAAACGAACCAAACCGACTATAGGATTAGCTATTTTAAATTTATTATTACACTTATATATATATATATATATATATATATATATATATATATATATATATATATATATATATATATATATATATAGATTTTTATATAAAGTTTCAAAATTTTAATATAAATATTAATAGTTTGCACTTTTAGTATAGTTCTTTACCTTTACATTCTAGTTTGATTGGTAGTTTTCTTTTGTTAAGTGTAAAAATTCATTTCGTGTTGAAAATAATATATTTTTAATCAGAGGCGGACCCAGAATTTAAGCATAACAGGGGCACCATTGTCTTTAGTAACCCAATCACCATCGATAAAGTTAGAGTGTAACGCTTTTAAATGACTATGATAATTTATCATCAAAATAAAAAGATCAATATTATCAAATACCATTAACTTGATACTAATATAATAAAAGTGCATTGTTCACTCATAGTTGAACTCGACGCACTTTCATGATTTAAAAACGGTCAATAATAGCATCATTGCTTATATTTACAAATACTTCCTTTTCAAAGTAAAACACTAAACAATCATTTATAATGCATCACTAATTCTACTACACAATTCATCTTGGATGTACTTCTTGGATGAGAATGTTTTTTCCACCGTTGCAGTTGCGACAGGTAAAATTAATGTCAACTTCAAAAACAAATAAACAAGTGAATGAGTATTCACAAGATTTTCCTCGACCAATGCTTTTGCCAAATCACCAATTCCTTTTAAATCAGAGAATCTAGGGTCACAATACTGTATGTGCCATATGAAAGTGTCAAGTTGGCGACTAAGATCTCGAAGCTTCAATTCACCAAATTCTTGGGGGTAATGCTTGGCCAATGTTATTATTCTTTTCTTATCAAAATTAGCAAATGAGTTAGCCAGATTCAAACTAGCCATACCAAGAAGCAGGTTGCTACTCACAACATCAAAACGACTATTAAGCTCCAGAAGTTGCAAATCAATCACGGCATAAGAAAACCTCAGCACGTAAGTGATGTGAATAAGTAACACTAGAAGGCCTACGCTTCAACTTTCCAGGAAAATAGAATTCTTTCATCTCAGGCACCAAAATATCATGGTTTGCACAAAATAAATATACTTCATCCATCAATGATTCCCATCCTTTATCTCTCATTTCTTGCAACCTTTCTTTTGTGATATTAAGAAATACCATGGCATTGACAATATCTTGATCTTTCTTCTGTAAAGCTTTCCTCAACTCGTTTGACATTATCAACATTTTTAACATTAAGTGAAGCAAGAAAATAAATTTAAATACTTTAATTTTACTCAAAAAAGCTTCGGTTTGCAACCTATCATTAACATCACCTTCACATTCAATCACCCCAAGCACATGAACAATAGAATAAAATAAACTAATAAAGTTATCCAATATTTTACAATGTGATCTCTAACGAGTGTCACCTGGACATTCAAGCCCTCACTCCTGATTTAATCCATTAATATACATTCAATTACTCATTATAATTCCTAATCTCGATCGAAAAGTTGACCAAAAACGCCATCAGGCCCACGTGCCCGGATTCTGAAAATTTTTGAAGATTTAGTTTACCCGTAGCCCCACAAACTCAAAACTATAATTTACTCTCACTTTCACACCCAAAATCGTGGTCAAAATTCAAAATATCAATTTTCTAGGTTTTCCCTCAAACCCCAAGTTTCTACCAATTTTCATGCTCAATTCCAAAACAAAACCGCATATTTAACGTCTAATGAGTAGGAACAACTTACCTTGATATAGATTAAGAAAATATCTCTTTCAAAGGCTCCAAATCGTCCTACCCGAAGTGAAAATGGGTGGAAATGAGCCAAAACTCAATTTTTAAAGAGAGCTTACTGTCTCCCGTCCTTTCACACATGCGGTCTCCTGACCGCTTTTGCGGTCCTGCAGGCACGGACCAAATGTCGTTTCTGCGGTCCGGGGCTCCCAGCCCATTTTCGCTTCTACGCTCCTTCTTCCGCTGGTGCGGTCCCGCTTATGCGGTGACCTGACCGCATCTGTGGTCCCAGCCTTCACTCTTGACCACACATTTGCGCCCCTTTGGCCGCTTTTGCAGCTCCGCACTAGCAACCAAAACCTTGCAGTTGCGGTTATACAAGATATCAACTGCTTAAGCTATTCTTTCCAACCCCAATTCTATCTGTTAACCACCCGGAATTCACTTGAGGTTCCCAGAACCTCGTCCAATCACACCAACCAGTACCAAAGCACATTACGGACTTGTTTGAGGCCTCAAATCATATAAAAAATATTAAAATCAAGAATCGACCTCCAATCCAAGATTAATGAACTTTAGAATCTCAAACTTCTACATTCGATACCGAAAATATCAAATCACGTCCGATTGACCTCAAAATTTGCACACAAGTCATATTTGTCATTACAGACCTATTCCAACTTTCAGAATCAGAATCCGATATCAAAAATTGCACTTCCGGTCAAACTTCTCAAAAACCTTTAAATTTCTATTTTAGCCAAATGACTCAAAAATAACCTACGGCCCTCCGAATTTACTTCCGATCATGCTCATAATACTAGAATCGCCATATGGAGCTATTCACAGACTCGAAATCTCAATCTTATGAGACTCGGATCACTTGAGATTCTTCTAAAAATGCTAACTCCCACAATAGGTGCCGAAACGCTCCCGGGTCTTCCAAAACCTGGTCCGAACATACGCCCTAGCCTGAAGTTATCATACGAACCTGCTGGAACCTTCGAATCCAAATTCCGAGGTTGTTTACTCAAAAATTCGATCTTAGTAAATTTTTTCAACTTAAAGCTTCTAAAATGAGGATCCTATTTCCAAATTAACTCCAAATTCCCCGAAATTCAATTCCGACCATCGCACAAGTCATAATACCTGAAGTGGAGCTGCTCATGGCCTCAAACTACTTAACGATGCACTGGAGTTCAAAACGACCGATTGGATCGTTACACTTATTAAAGATAGAAGGATCACTTACCAATTTCTGAAAATTATTCTTGAAATCCAAACACAACTTGGTTTCAAATCGCCCACTTCACTTCACTGAAACAATATTTCAAATAACATTAGCACAAGTCTTCAAATACCAATGAAATTTATTTATTAAGATAAAAAATTGGGGATATTTTTATTGGGGAAAAATGTAAGTCAATAAATCTGCCCATAAATCATAATCAATTTGGGTCAATTGCTAATCTATGTCAAAATCACAAAATTTAAAAAAGCAATTTTTGTAAAAAGAAGAAAAACTTACTCAAATAATCAAAGATTTGAAAAAGAGTCTCCCTCACCTAATAAGTGATTCATTCGAATTCAAAGGGATGCAAAGAAATGAAGAAGTGAATGACGGAAAGTCGAAAAGGAAAGTTGAAATTGAAGTGAGGCACTGAGGCAGAGAAGGTTTGTTTTAGAGATTAAGACTTTCAGATGAATACTAAGTAATAAAGTAAATAAATAATTAAACAATCATTTAATTTTAAAAAGTAAAATAAAATAATATAGATTGCAGGACCCCAGATCCTAACCTGGGTCGTCAAGTAAAATAAGGCAGCAACTCCCACAAACCAACTCTTATGTCCAACGATTGTGACTGAGAGGGCCGCATAAAATATTTAGAGGGGTGTGACGACCCGACTCATTCTCGCGTGAGTTACTGCTCGTTTTCCCCATTTCTTGCTTTCTTATGCTTCATTATGAGTGTTTTGTGTGAACGAGTTGATTTGGATTGAATTGAGAAGGAAATGTGACACTTAGTCTCTTTAAGGAAGGCTTGTTTTGAAAAAGTCAACCAGACATTGACTTATATGCTAGGAGGCTTAGATGTGAATTTCGATGAATTAGTTAGCTTCGGGGGATGATTTGTGACTTAGGAGTGTTATCGGAAATGATTTTTGAGGTCCGCTGTAGAATTAGGCTTGAATTGGCGAAATTAGTATTTGCGAATTTCGGTTGATAGGTGAGATTTTGATCCGAGGGTCAGAATGGAATTCCGAGAGTTGATGTAGCTTCGTTAGGTGATTTGGGATGTGTGTGCAAAAACTTCAGGTTATTCAGACGTCGTTTGGTCGGACTTTTGATCGAAAGCATAATTTAAGAGTACTTGGAGTTCTTAGGCTTGAATCCTATGTTAAATTGGTGATTTGATGTTGTTGTGAGAATTCCGAAGTTTTGAACAAGTTTGAACGATGTCATGGGATGTGTTGGTACAATTAGTTTGAAGTTTTGCGAGTTCCAGGTAGGTTCCGGGATGTTTTTGTGCGAAAATCATAGATGTAGCAGGTCGAGAAGAGTTGCAGGCCTCGGAACTCATCCACGCGGTCCGCACAAAATGAAGTGAGCCCGTGGTGAGTGCTGTGTGGACCGCACCAAAGTGTGCGGCTGCGGTAGGTGTCGTGCGTACCGTACAAAAGTGTGCGCGGCCGCGTTGAAGAACCTTTCCGACTGATCCAACTTCATAAGCTCATATCTTTTGATACACAAGGAATTTTAAGATAATTTAAAAATAACTCTTTGAATCTAGTTTACAGAAACATATTATAATAGGAATTTGGACATCTGTAGCAAACGTTATGGCCAAAATACTAAAGTCTGTCCTTGCAGAGAACACTGGTGCGGCCACGGTCATTTTTGTACAGACCGTGCTGGTTTTCGCGCGGCCTCGATCGATTTTGTGCAGCCCACGGAGGATGAAAGATGGGGTTTACTATATAAATACGTGGTTTTTGGTTTTATTTTGATATTTTGCCCTAGAGCTTGGATTTTGGCGATTTTTCGAAGGTTTTTCAAGTAATTCATCGGGGTAAGTGATTCTAACTCAAATTTGGCTAGAGTACATGAATCTATTATTGAATTCATCATTTAATTCGTGATTCGGGATGTAACTTGGGAAGAAAATTGTGGAATCTTTCAAAAATAAAAAGTGATGATTTGAAGGACCAAATAGTGTCAGAATTGGATAATTTTCATATGCATAGACTCGTGGCGAGATAAGGATCCGTTGATGTAAAAGATTTTGGAATTCGAGAAGTGGGCCCGAGGCTCAGGTTTTGCTAATTTTGAGATTTTTGCTATTTTCGATTGTTTTCGATTGGATATTGTTCCATTGGCACATTTCATTGTGGTTTTGATCAGATTCGACGAGCGAGGAGGTCAATTTGAGAGGCAAAGGCATAGCTAGCTTGGATTTTGGCCGGCTTGAGGTGAGTAATAGATGTAAATGATGTACTGAGGGTTTGAAACCCCGGATTTGCACATCGTAGTGCTATATTAAGGTGAGTTGCACGTCGGATAGCGAGCGTGGGGTAGAGCACCGTTTGGGATGTAACTTGGTCCGTCCTCGTAAATGAATAAACTGTATTTTTGACTGAAATTTAGTGGTTATCATTATAATTTGAGCTGATTGCCATATTTGGCTTTGTGCTGATTTTTACCATTTTAACATATTATTAAACTCAGTCCTAGTATTTAATACAGTTTTGCAAACTCAGCCACCTTTTTCTTAAACTTGAAACTTAATTAATATTTTTAATGAAGTTTGGGCTAGATATTTCTATATTATTGTGCCCGAGGGCCTTATGTGGTTTTGGATTGAGTAATGGATCGGACTGCGCGCCTAAGCATTATTAATATGAGGTTGAGGGCCTAGTTGATGCCACGAGATGTCTTATATTGTGCTTGGGCCGTAAGGGGCCCCTCCTAGAGTCTGCACACCCCCAGTGAGCACCATCGACGATAAATAAAAGGAGCGGGTTGCACACCGCTATGGGTACTAGAGAGTTCCGGACTATGTGTTGCATTTCATATTTGCATATCACTTGCTTGCTTATCTGTTGTAGCATTTCTATAATTGTTATTATTGGTTTACTGATTGAATATTATCTGGTTCAGGTTGCTGTATTTATAAAATTACTTGTGCCTATTCAAGATTTCTTATTCTCAGCCTTTATTTATGTTTGTTACTCATTGGATCGGAGTGCTCACATTACTTTCTGCACATGGCGTGCAGATCCAGGTACATTTGAGGCTGAGTGAGGATTTCTCTACCGAGTAGTTTATTCGGGAGCATCAAGGTAGCTGCATGACGTCTGTAGTCATGAGCTTCCTTCTACCTTATTTGCTTTATTTTATCTTTTCTTTAGAACGATATGTAGTAGATTGATACTCAGATATTAGAGGCTCAGACTTGTGACACCAGATTCTTCGAGCTGTGTAGTTGTTTTTTTTACTTGGGATTCCACATATTTTAGTTTATTTGCAGACTTTCAAATTACGATTTAGTACATTATTTAATTAACTTCTGAATAATGTAAAAGTGGTTAAGGCTATGGAATTGGTCGGGCTTGCCTAGCAGTGTTTTGGGTGCTATCACGACCGGGGTTGGGGTTGTGACAAGTTGGTATCAGAGCCTAAGTTACTTGGTCTCGCGAGTCATAATCCAATTTAGCAGAGTCTCGCGGATCGATACGGAGACGTTTGTACTTTTCTTCAGGAGGCTGCAGAACCTTTAGGAAAAACTTCACATTCTTGAAACTCTTGTTGTGCAGCTTTGTTGAACTGATAACTAAACTTATATTATTCTATTCTCTCATAGATGGTGGGGACACGAGCTACCGGACGTGGCGGACGACCACCGGTACCACCTACTGAGGCCACTAGAGGTTGTGGCCACGGTCGTGGTCGTGACAGAGGTGAAGCAGCCGGGGCAGCACGTGCTGATCCCTTAATTGCCCCAGCTCAGGATCAGGCTCTAGCTGCAGACATACCAGCATCACCTGTTCAGGCACCCGCGGTGTCTATCGTGATTCCGGGTCTTCAGGAGACCTTGGCACAGATATTATCAGTCTGCACTAGCCTGTCTCAGGCAGTTTCAGTTACTACAGCAACAACAACTACTTCACAGGTCGGGGGAGGTAATCAGGCCCCCACTGCTCGCACACCTGAGCAGGTGGTGCATGGACTACAGATACCAGAGGTACATCCAGCTCAGCAGGTTGCACCAGTTCAGGGCTTCGTGGTTCCTGTTATGCTAGACGATGAGCAGCGTCATCTCAAAAGGTTCAGTAGGCTCCAGCCTCCGACATTCAGTGGTGCTGAGGGTGAGGATGCCCAGGTTTTCTTGACAGGAGTCACCGTATGCTCCGTACGACAGAGATCCTTAAGTCGAGTTGTGTGGCATTTACCACCTTTCAATTTACCGGGGCTGCTCTTACTTGGTGGGAGGTCTTTGAGAGGCGTAGGTATGTCAGTGCAGCACCCCTTTCTTGGCAGCATTTCTCCGCTCTTTTCCTTGAGAAGTATGTACCTCAATCCCGCAGAGAGGAGTTGTGTAGGCAGTTTGAGTGGTTGACGCAGGGGGATATGACAGTGACTCAGTACGAGATAAGGTTTCCACAGTTGGCCCGTCATGCTATATAGATGGTCCCATCATATCGTGAGAGGATTAGGAGATTTGAGGATGGCCTTAATTACCATCTCCGTATTTTGATGACTAGAGAGAGAGTATTGGGTGCTACATTTGAGGAAGTGGTGGATATTTCTCGTGAGATCGAGTCAGTTTGCCGAAGAGAGTGAGAGGAGAGGGTGGCTAATAGGCCTCGTGGATCGGGCAGTTACAGTGGTGCTCCTTCAAGGGGACAGTTCCAGTATGGTAGAGGTCGTTCTTTCAGGCCTGCTCAACCACCCATCCAGAGTATCGTAGGGGATCTTCAGGCCGTGGTCATTAGGGGTCCAAGCAGGGCCAGACTCCACTTAACGCCCTCCCATATTAGAGTTCATCTCATGCCCCACATCTTAGGGTTTTTCTATGCCAAGTGCATCTGCTAGTCACTCTGGTGCGAGGGGTTCCCTTCAATCCCCATCTTCAGCACCGTGCAACTGCTATAAGTGCGGAGAGTTTGGTCACTTGAGGAGGCATTGCCCTCGACTTCGTGGAAGACAATATCGGTAGAGGGGTCAGCCCCCGACTTATGCTCTAGCTACTTTATCACCCGCCCAGCTAGCTAAGGGTGGAGAGCAGGCCGCCAGGGGTCGCCCCAGAGATGGAGACTGATTAGGCGGTGGCCAGGTTTGAATCTATGCTATACCGTGCAAGACATATGCCATTGCTTCAGATGCTGTCATTACAGTTATTGTTTCAGTCTGCCATAGAGACGCCTTAGTATTATTTGATCCCGGTTCCACCTATTCATATGTGTCTTCATATTTTGCTCGTTTTGTTAGTATGCCCTGGGAGTGCCTATCTTTAGTTGTTCATGTGTCTACCCCGGTGGACGATAGTATTATTGTGGACCGTATGTACCGGTCATGCGTTGTGATTATTGGGGGTTTGGAGACCCGAGTTGATTTATTGCTATTGAACATGGTGGATTTCGACGTTATCTTGGGCATAGATTGGTTATCTCCATGTAATGTATTCTAGACTGTCATGCTAAGACACTCACTTTGGCTATGCCGGGTGTACGGCGGATCGAGTGGTGTGGTGTGACTGATTATGTCCCTAGTAGAGTTATTTCATTCTTGAAGGCCCAGCGTATGGTTGGGAAGGGTTGTTTTTCCTATTCCGCATTTGTGAAGGATGTTAGAGCATATAATCCTAGCATTGATTCTTTTCCTATTGTAAGGGATTTTCCCGATGTATTTCCTGCAAACCTGCCGGGTATGCCACCAGACAAGGACATTGATTTTGGTATTGAGGTGGTGCCGGGGGCTCAACCCATCTTTATTCTTCCATATCGTATGGCACCCCGTAGAGTTGAAGAATTAAAGTAGCAGCTTCAGGAGCTCCTAGATAAGGGGTTCATTCGGCCTAGTGTGTCACCTTGGGGTGCGCCAGTTCTGTTTCTGAAGAAGAAGGATGGCACAATGAGAATGTGTTTCGATTATAGAAAATTGAATAAAGTAACAGTGAAGAACAAGTATCCCCTACCTCGCATTGATGATTTGTTTGATCAGCTTCAGGGAGCGAGGGTGTTTTCCAAGATTGATCTCCCTTCAGGTTATCCCCAGTTGAAGATCAGGGATTCAGATATTCGTAAGATTTCTTTCAGGACTAGATATGATCACTACGATTTCCTTGTCATGTCTTTCAGACTGACAAATGCCCCAACAACGTTCATGTACCTGATGAACAGTGTGTTTTGGCCTTATCTGGATTCATTTGTCATCGTGTTCATTGATGATATCCTGGTATACTCGCGTAGTCAGGAGGAGCACGCATAAAATTTACGAGTTATATTGCAGAGATTGAGGGGGGGAGAAGTTTTATGCAAAATTCTCCAAGTGTGAGATTTGGCTTAGCTCAGTGGCTTTCTTAGGACACGTGGTGTCCAACGAGGGTATTCAGGTTGATCCAAAAAAGATAAAGGCGGTGAAAAGTTGGCCCAGACTGTCCTCACCCACAGAGATTCATTTTTCCTTGGTTTACCAGGTATTATTGCCGTTTTTTTCAGGGATTATCATCCATTACATCACCCTTGACCAAGTTGACTCAGAAGGATGTTTTATTTATATGGTCAGACGAGGGGAGGAGAGCTTTTAGAAGCTCAAGATAGCTTTGACCACAGCTCCAGTATTGGTTTTGTCGTCAGCTTCAGGTTCCTATATGGTATATTGCGATGCTTCCGGAGTTGGGATAGGTTGTGTATTGATGCAGGAGGGTAGAGTTATCGTTTATGCTTCTCGTCAGTTGAAGCCTCATGAGCAGAACTACCACGTTCATGATTTGGAGTTAACTGCCAAGTTCATGTCTTGAAGATTTGGAGGCACTACTTATATGGCGTATCTTGTGAGGTATTCACCGATTATCGTAGTCTTCAGTATCTGTTCAAGAAAAAGGATATTAATTTGAGGCAGCGGAGATGGGTAGAGTTACTGAATTATTATGATATTACTATTCTTTATCACCCGGGGAAGGCCAATGTGGTGGCCGATGCTTTTAGCCGAAAAGTGGCGAGTATGGGGAGCTTGGTGTATATTCCAGTTGAGGAGAGATAAGGCCTTGGCTAATCTATTTGTAAGACTAGATATTTCAGAGCCCAGTCGGGTGTTGGCGAGTGCGGTTTCTCGATATTCCTTGTATGACCGCATCAGAGAGTGTCAGTATGAGTATCCACATCTGCTTGTCCTTAAGGACAGGGTTCAACATGATGATACCAGGGATGTGACCATTGGATATGATGGTGTGTTGAGGATGCAGGGCCTGATTTGCGTGCCCAATATGGATGGGCTTCGAGAGTTGATATTGGAGGAGGCCCACAGCTCGCGGTATTCCATCCATCAGGGTGTCGCGAAAATGTATCAGGATCTTAGACATCACTATTTGGTGGCGGAGAGTGAAGAGAGATATTGTGGAGTATGTAGCATGGTGTCTTAGTTGTCAGCAGGTGAAATATGAGCATCAGAGACTGGGTGGCTTGCACCAGCAGATGGTTATTCCCGAGTGGAAGTGGGAGAGGATCACTATGGATTTTGTTATCGGACTCCCACGGACTTTGAAGAAATTCGATGCCATTTGGGTGATTGTAGATAGGCTGACCAAGTCCCCCCACTTCATTCAAATTTGTACTACTTATTCTTCAGAGCGACTAGCAGAGTTATATATTCAGGAGATTGTTTGGTTGCATGGTGTCCCTTCCATCATATCAGATCGGGGCACTCTGTTTACCTCTTAGTTTTGGCAGACGGTCCAGCGAAAGTTGGTACTCAGGTACAGTTGAGCACAACCTTTCACCCTCAGACAGACGGACAGTCCGAGCGCACCATCCAGATATTAGAAGATATGTTAGGCGCATGTGTTATTGATTTTGGTGGATCATGGGACCGGTTCCTACCACTTGCAGAGTTTGCCTATAATAACAACTATTAGTCCATCATTCATATAACACCTTATGAGGCCTTGTATGGGAGACGATGTAGATCTCCAGTTGGTTGGTTCAAGCCCGATGAGGGTAGATGGTTGGGGACAGATTTGGTTTAATATGCATTAGAGAAGGTGAAGATGATTCAAGAGAGACTTCATACACTGCAGTCGAGACAGAAGAGTTATGAGGACTGGAAGGTCCGAGATGTATCCTATATGATTAGTGAGAAGCTTTTGCTGAAGGTTTCACCCACAAAGGGTGTTATTAGATCCCCGAAAAGAAAGAAAAGTTGAGTCCGCGGTTTATTGGGCCTTTGAGGTGCTTAAGAGGATTGAGGAGGTTTCATATGAGCTTGCTTTGCCACCCAGCTTGTCAAGCGTGCATCCCATTTTCCATGTTTCTATGCTCCGAAAGTATATTGAGGACCCGTCCCATGTTTTGGATTTCAGTACAGTCCAGTTGGAGGGTGATTTGACCTATGATATAGACCCAACAAACATTTTGGATCGTCAAGTTCGAATGTTAAGGTCCAAGGATGTTGCTTCGGTGAAGGTGCAGTGGAGAGGTCGGCCCGTGGAGGAGGCTACCTAGGAGACCAAGCGGGAGATGCGGAGCAAATACCCACACCTATTTAAGGCTTCAGGTATGTTTCTCGACTCGCTCGAGGACGAGCATTTGTTTAAGTTGGGGAGGATGTGTCGACCCAACCCGTCGTCACATGAGTTGCCGCCCGTTTCCCCAATTTTCTGCTTCATTATGAGTGTTTTGTGTGAACGAGTTGATTTGGATTGAATTGAGAAGGAAATATGACACTTAGTCTCTTTAAGGAAAACTTGTTTCGGAAAAGTCAATCGAATGTTGACTTATGTGATAGGAGGCTCGAATGTGAATTCCGATTATTCAGTTAGCTTTGGAGGATGATTTGTGACTTAGGAGTGTGATCAGAAGTGATTTTGGAGGTCCGGTGTAGAATTAGGCTTGAATTGGCGCAGTTAGTATTTTGGCGAATTTCGATTGCTAGGTGAGATTCTGATCCGAGGGTCGGAATGGAATTTTGAGAGTTGCTATAGTTTCGTTAGGTGATTTGGGATGTGTGTGCAAAAATTTCAAGTTATTCGTACGTCGTTTGGTCGGACTTTCGACCAAAAGCATAATTTAAGAGTTCTTGGAGTTCTTAGGCTTGAATCCTATGTTAAATTGGTGATTTGATGTTGTTGTGAGCATTCCTAAGTTTTGAACAAGTTTGAACGATGTCATGGGATATGTTGGTACAATTAGTTTGAAGTTCTGGGAGTTCTAGGTAGGTTCCGGGATGTTTTAGTGCGAAAATCATAGTTGTAGCAGGTTTAGAAGGGTTGTAGGCCTCGGAACTCACCCACGCGGTCCGCACAAAAGTGTGCGCGGCTGCGGTTAAGAACCTTTTCCACTGATCCAACTTCGGAAGCTCAATCTTTTGATACACAAGGAATTTTGAGATGATTCAAAAACAAAAGTTGTATCTCTTTGAATCTAGTTTTCAGAAAAATATTGTAATAGGCATT
This sequence comes from Nicotiana benthamiana, assembly GCA_034376525.1. Taxonomy (NCBI): domain Eukaryota; kingdom Viridiplantae; phylum Streptophyta; class Magnoliopsida; order Solanales; family Solanaceae; genus Nicotiana; species Nicotiana benthamiana. Next base: position 16,343,129 of record CM067341.1, on the reverse strand, counting down.
TGGACATCTGTAGCAAATGTTATGGCCAAAATACTAAAGCCTGTCATTCTAGAGAACACTGGTGCGGCGGTCATTTTTGCACGGACCGTGCTGGTTTTCGCACGGTCGCGGTCGATTTTGTGCGGCCCGCAGAGGAGGAAATATGGGGGTTACTCTATAAATATGAGGTTTTGGGTTTTATTTGATATTTTCCCTAGAGAGCTCGGATTTTGGCGATTTTTCGAAGGTTTCAAGAAATTCATCGGGGTAAGTGATTCTAACTCAAATTTGGCTAGAGTACATTAATGTATCATTGAATTCATCATTTAATTCGTGATTCAGGATGGAATTCTGGAAGAAAATTATGGAATCTTTCAAAAATATAAAATGATGATTTGAAGGACCAAATGGTGACGGAATTGGATAATTTTCGTATGTATAGACTCATGGCGAGATAAGAAATCCGTTGATGTAAAATCTTTTGGAATTCAAGGCTTGGGCTTTGTTAATTTCGAGATTTTTGCTATTTTCCGACTGTCTTTTATTGGATATTGTTCCATTGGCATATTGTAACGTATTCGTTGTGGTTTTGATCAGATTCGACGCATGAGGAGTTCGATTTTAGAGGCAAAGGCATAGCTAGCTAGGAATTGGGCCGACTTGAGGTGAGTAATAGATGTAAATGATGTCCTGAGGGTTTGAAACCCCGGATTTGCACATTGTAGTACTATATTAAGGTGACTTGCACGTTGGATAGCGAGCATGGGGTAGAGCATTGTTGGGGATTGTGACTTGGTCTGTCCCGGTAGCTGAATATACTGCATTTTTTACTGAAATTTACTGGGTATCATTTTAATTTGAGCTGATTTCCATATTTGGGCTTCGTGCCAATTGCTTGAATCCTTTAGGGATTGCTATTACTGGTTCTTACTATTTTTACATATTATTAAACTCAGTCCTAGTATTGAATACTGTTTTGCAAACTCAGCCACCTTTATCTTAAACTTGAAACTTAATTAATATTTTTAATGAAGTTTGGACTGAATATTTCTATATTATTGTGCCTAAGGGGCTTATGTGGTTTTGGACTGAGTAAGGGATCGGGCTGCGCACCACGTCAGTATTATATTGATATTGATATGAGGCCGAGGGCCTAGTTGATGCCACGAGATGACTTATATTGAGCTTGGGCCGTAAAGGGCCCCTCCCGGAGTTTGCACACCCATTTTGAGCGACGTCGACGATAAATAAAGGGAGCTCGCTGCACGCCGCTGCGGTACTAGAGAGTACCAGACTATGTGTTGCATTTTATTTTTGCATATCACTTACTTACTTATTTGTTGTAGCATTTCTATAATTGATGTTATTGGTTTACTGATTGAATAATATTTGGTTCAGGTTGTTGTATTTTTAGAATTACTTGTGCCTATTCAGGATTTCTTCTTCTCAGCCTTTATTTATATTTATTACTTATTGAGTTGGAGTACTCACATTACTCTCTGCACCTTGCGTGCAGATCCAGGTACATATGAGGCTGAGTGAGGATTTCTTTATCGAGCAGTTTATTCGGGAGCATCAAGGTAGCTGCATGACGTCCGCAGTCCTGATCTTCCTTCTACCTTATTTGCTTTATTTTCGCATTTCTTTAGAACGATATGTAGTAGAGTGATACTCATGTATTAGAGGCTTAGACTTCTGACACCAGATTCTTCGGGCTGTGTAGTTATTTTTATTACTTGGGATTCCGCATGTTTTAGTTTATTTACAGGCTTTCAGTATTATGATTTAGTACATTATATGTGTTAATTAACTCCTGAATGGTATAAAAGTGGTTAAGACTATGGAATTGGTCGGGCTTGCCTAGCAGTGTGTTGGGCGCCATCACGACCGGGATTGGGATCGTGACAAGGGGTCCTTCATGTATTAACACACACATACATACATATATATACACACACACAATATTTTTACCGAGGCCAAGGGTGCCGTGACCCCCCACCCCCTAGCGTAGGTCCGCCCCTATTTTTAATTGAGTGCAAATTATTCATCACAATTTGATTAAATTATTATCAATATATCTTGGTAAATAATAGATTTCTCAAAGCGCAACTGATTTGATAGTGTTATATTCAAATGTGGTTGTCGAAATATGTGTTTAGTAATATATGTCTTATATTTAAGAAAAAATCGATAAATAATTAAAAAAACCAAAAATATGACAAAATCCGATATAAATTGACTCGAGAAAAAAATTGATTTAATTTAGTTCTAACATTTAAAAAATCAGACTTATTTGATGACTTATTGGTGGTGTTGGGGTGTCTCTCTCTCTCTGGCTTAGCTTTCCGCATTTATTCGTCCCAATCAACAGAATCAAATTCCTCCGCCCAAACAAACAGATAGTCATCTTTCTCACACTCTTCACGTGTTGCACATGACCATTTACACCTACACTCCTTCTGTAGTAGGCGTAGGACCTCCATTTCTGCCCCTTGTTCGTGTTCCCACGCGCTTGCGACCTACTTATTATGCCTTCACTACCTCCGCCGCTGCTTCTTCTCCTCATTCACTCAATTTCTCGTTTCCTCGCCGGAGATATTTTTTCCCGCCAAAATCTACCATGCCTTCCGCCGCCGCTACTGCCGCCGATGATGAAATGAAGTTTCCTTTCGAACTAATTGATGAGTTCGATTTTGATCGAATCGTCTCCTCCGATGGAGTTATCTCCATTTGCGGCTTCGGTTCTCTCCTCTCAGGTTGATATATTCATACTTCCTCTAATCCTAAAAAGTAAAAATGTTTGGCAATTTTGCTTTAGAAATTAAACATGTGAACTTTGATTAATATTTATAGAATTTTATAATTTTAGTATTTTCGATACTTTTTATGTACTTCCTGTAAATTATTTATTTTCTCCGCATGCGGCTTTGGTTCTCCCCTGTTAATAATAGATTTAACTTTGATTTTGGTGAATATTTCAGTACTTTTGTGTTTGGCGATACTTAAACTAACGGAACTTTGATCAGTATTTTAACATATATTTTTTTCAACACTTTCATATAACAGAATTGCAATTTATTATATTTTTTTGTGTACTTCTTGAATGGCTAAGTTTAAACATGTACATTGCTTATTTATAAAATCAGTTTAACACTAAAGAGTGTTTTCATCAATTTAATGCTTATCAGCTATGAAATTGCTTTATCTCAATATTGTGGGATATACTGTCTCGATAGCATTTTGATCGCGTTGTGTTGTTGGTAGAACAGAGAGGAGTGCTCGGAGTACATTTCCAGATCTGATCAATTTCAGAGTGGCGAAATTGAGTGGATTTCGGAGAGTATTTGCTCATGTGGCACCTATTTTCTTCGAGCGTGGCATCGCTAATCCTGATACCAAGGTGCCATACATTCACTAAGAATATAATCTTTTATAATGTTTGGTTTTGCTCAGAAAGTGCAAAGAATAAAAGAACAAAGCAAAAATATGGCTATTCTATACTTATCTCTTGATATATCAATTGAATATTAGAACGGAGAAAAAAATTAAAATTAAAACAAAATTGGTCAACAACAATTGTGTAAAAGTTACAACTTTTGATTGGTTTACATAAATATTTATCAGTAGAATTTTTCCGGCTTTGAAAGGGCGAAACAAATTGGAAATCAGAAAACGGTCTGTTATAATCGTTTTAAGTCGTTTTTCTGGAATTGGGAAGGAGGACAATGCTTCTGGAAATTTGGAAGGAGAGAAAACTGGAAATGAAAGAATGGTATAAGCCTAGTAGACCAAGTGGTGGATTAGTCGAGGTGCAAGTAAGTTGGTTGAGACTCCAAGTTTATCAAATGACAATAAAAGAAATCACAGCCTAATTCTCTGTTTAAATTGAGAAAGTATCAGTCGCTGGTTGTATTTTTGTCGAAAATCTTAGCAATCTCTCTGCATGAGTGAGTTAGATTAGTTTCATTTTCTATTTTATCCATTTGTGGTATCAGGAAAACCATCATTTTGAATAAGCTATTGCTACTTCTCTAGTTACTCTCACAGACTGAAGAAATTTGTTTAGGACTGACTTCTATTGTGTGGAATGTTTCAATATTTCCAGGAAATATCAAGCTTGAGTGTGGAGCCCTGTGAAGGGGAAACTCTTATAGTTACTCTCTTTGAAATTCAGAGATCAGAGGTAAGGTCTTAGTAATAATCCATCTTAATTTGACATGATTACTTCTGATCTCTAACTTCTTCTCTGTAAAGCCAGATTCCAGCATTTATTGAAAGGGAGCATGAATTCCGGTTTTTAGCTGTGAGACCTTCGATAATCCTTCCTTCTCTTTCCTTTCTCTTACTGTATAAATGGAAGTGTAGTTCAATTCAAGTAATTAATATCAGTATCCCTTTTTATTTTAGGTAATCCCAGAAACATTAAATGGATTGTTTTACATCAACCCAGCAGTAAGTACTAATCACCCCTGAGACTGCTTGTCCTTTTCTATCTCTATTGGACCAATAATTTGTATTCCTGATCCAATTCTTTGTATTATCTCTTAATGCAGATAATCTGTGCCCGTTATAGTGATGAAGAGTATCTGAAAACGAGATGCAGAGGTAGTTTTCCTATCACTAGGAATGGTAGTGAGTCACTGATATAAAGATGTCCAAAATCGAGAAGGATGAATTTTTTAATTCTTCAACATGAGTATGCACAACATGGGATATTTGCACACTGTTTGCGAGTCTTAACTGCTGTAATTTTGCATACCTCCTTATCCAGGTTACAACCTCATGGGTGAATTTTTACAATATAACATGTCATAAGTATGAGTGATGAGATAAGAGTGTAGTCACTTAAAATTTTGTGGTTATATAGGTAGATGCATCTTATTGTAATCCTTGTTAGTTTGAGATTTTATCTATATTTTATTTTCTTATTAAAATATATTTATTTTTGTTCTGAAACAAAAGGAAAAGCCGACCCTAACTTGTTTGGAACTAAGGTGTAGTGTTGTTGTGAAACTAAAGGAAAAGCCAATTTTGTCATATGGTAGAGTGTGTACCAAAGAGCTGCCTTGCTGACACTAATGATAAGAAAATGAGAAATGCTTCCTTCAGAAAGGAGAATTAACTGCCAGCTCTGGAATTGATGATTCAATCTTATGTTTTTCTTCGTAGGACAGTTTTGTTTCTCTCCTAAGTTCCTAGTGTCCTATCTCTTATTTTGGCTTCTTTGCAGATGATGCAGTTTGATGTGTTATCTCTTATTTTATCATTAGGTGATAAAGGCATCTTCTTCCAGCTGTATGGACGGTATAACATTGACAAGATATGGAGGGATGATATATTACCTTGCCGTGTCTATCTCCGCCATTGGTTAGTTCTATCCAGTTCTTGTTAGTTCAATCACATTCTTATTCGAAACTTGCTTCCTCAAAACTTTGGACTTTGAGATTATTTGGATTTCATTCCTTGATTGGACAGAATTGTTTTTTTTTCTTGATGGCACTACCTAAAATTAACTTTGCTTTTTGTTTAGATTGAAACAACTATACCTTATACTTGTAAACCTTTAACTGATTGTTTGTCAAGATTTATTTCAAACCTAACACCAGAAGTAAAATGACCATCCTTGTTTAATATGATTTAAGATTCCCATTTTGCAGTGTTCTGGCAGCTCAAAATCTTGGTGATATAGCTTACGACAATTTTCTTGATCATACCTTCCTTGGCGATCGTAGAACAACAATACGTGAGTACTTGGCAACTACTGGTTCCGGAATCATGGAAGAGGAGCCTCCAGAGTTGTTAAAATACCGATATGGCGGTTAAGTTGGATGCGAAATGACATTGCTGATTTATTCCATTCGAAGTCCATTGAAAGAGTGAAGTTTGGGTTCATCATTACAACAAAAACACTAGATTTCAGATCTCTCCATTAAGTCGCTGGAATTATTAAGTAGCTTTACTGAACAACTCCATAATTAGGTATCAGCAAAGGTAAGAACATGTTCGTGGCTGGCATCACAAATAGACTGCATATCGTATGTTGAAATTTGACTTTTGTTCTGTCTAGATTGTACTGTATAAGCAGTAATGCAATTAGACTTATAGATGTAAATCTGCTTCTTTCTTTTCTTCCCCTGAAGTCATTTTCCTCTAGAATGAGGAGCATTGTTGAACTGAAACTCACCGTATATTCTGACTATTATGCTTTAGTGGAGTCCATTTCGTTGAAACTAATGTTGTTTACTTCCAATTTTCTTGTTAATTTTGTAATTTACGACTCAATATCTACTAGATACACCCAAAGAATGAATTTTGCTAACTTTATCCCATAAAAATTAGTTGTGCATACACATTGGAAATGACATAAGATAGAATTAACACTTTGCTCAATATAATGGGATTTATAGACCTCACTAATTATGCATGCTTGCGTAAAATAGATATGGACCTCATTTGTATGTTGTGCATGTAAAATAAACATAACTCTAGTAGTGCACACATAAAATAGAATTAAACATTATGTAGAAGCAACAGGTTCTCAATATAATTGTATTGGACTAATCGTTTGAACGGAATTTATAGAACACACAAAAATAACAACAAAAAACTCTTTGAATTTCCACAAGTGGAGTCTAGGGAGGGTGAGATATACGTAGTATTACCCCTACTTTGGAAGGTAGAGATATTATTTCTGGAAAACTCTCGAGGAATTTATAGAGTATGAACTTCATGTAAAAATAACCATTAAATTATAAGTGGAGCATATAAAATGAATCGAAGAAAAACCTCAATACAATTTGATAGTACTCTCGAGGAGTTGTGGTATAGAAATGCTTTCTCATACCAAACACAAGTTTTATTAATGTATAAAAGCAGTAAATCAAACAAAGGAGAAACAAAGTGAATACTGGACAGCTAGTATTCAAACCGGAGCATACTACAACAACAACAATTACGACGCCTCAGACCTAAGTTCATTCGAGTATGCCAAGAGATAGGCCTCAACTGCCTTGAAAATACCAGCAGCCATCTCTTTGCCTGCCTTAATTTCCTCTTCATTAATCTCAACACCAGGTTTTGTGTTGTATTTGCTAGTGTTTTTACCTTTACATCCTCCATCAGGCGTGGACTCAAAGTTTATCTCATATGAAATTGAGTCAATCTTGTCCATCAAAGTATCACCTTCTATCAATGTGTAAGCATAGGTCATTTTTTCCTTGTCAATAGCATCAACCCTATGCTTAATGCTGTATTGTGGCCCGGTTCAGGCCCGGGACCGGACCGAGATCGCGGTCCTGGCGGGCCTGGCGGGCCTGCTGGGTCGGTCCTGGCGGTCCGGTCTTTACCGGTCCCAAAAAATCGTAACGGGCCGGTCTACTTCGTCTACCCGTTAGGCCCGGGACCGCCTGGCGGGCCTGGGCTGGTCCTGGCGGGCCCAACGGCTATTTTTTAATTTTTTTTTGAAAAATCAGTAACGGCTCTTTGCAAAAAGTAGCCGTTTTGAACTTTAAAAAATAGCCATTTGACCCCCAAACTTTAATTTAACCCCAAACTTTATATATTTACACTTTTCCCATTTCTCAACTATAAATACCTCCTCATTCTTTCATTTTTATTCACTAATTCATCAATATCTCTCAATCTCTCTCAAGCTCTCTTTCAATCTTTCTAGTACAAGTGCTTAATTTATTGTTGAAAATTCGTGAAAAATTGTGAAGTTGTTGAATTGAAGTTTTCAAGTGTTCAGCGATTTTTAATTTTCAAGAAGTTGTTCGGCAAACCAGTAAACTCGTTACAGCTCTTACGTGCTAATAATATATTTTTGTGTTGTTTAGTTTGCATAATTCTAATTAGTATGGCATTTTCTTTGAAAAAAATGTAAATGTTCTGTAAAGGAAAAGGTAAAACCAGTGAAAGTAGTGGCCATAATACTACCCTTCCCCCGGCTCCCCGGCCTACAAAAGATAAGCAAGTTGAAAGTAGTCGCCAACCTAGACGTCCTAATCCGCCTCCCGTAATGCTTGATAGTGATCACCCTTGTTTTCAATTTACCGATAGTGAATTTCTACATGATGTTGCAGTAGGTGATAGATTAGATGATAAAATTATGAATGCTCTTTATCCTAATGAACCTATCTTAGAGGAAAATGAGGATGATAATGATGATGATGAAACCCAAGCACCAGATTTAGATGATACACCTACTAGTCCTGCTCATAACTCAGGTAATGCACCGGCACACCCACCTGTAGAAACTCCAACATTTAGTAGACAACCTGCTAAACATCAAGAAACATCATTAGTTTGGCATTTTTTTACTCAAGTAAGAGAACACAACAAGGCTAAGTGTAAAACTTGTGGGAAATTACTTGTTCATAAATTACTGGAGACCGTAGCGGCACAGGTAGTTTGGTTAGACACATAAAATTACACCCTAGAGATAGGGCTAGATTTTTTCAAATGCAAGCACAGCAAGATGTGACAAGTTTAGATTCTCAAGTTAACCCTAGTACAGTTCTAATCTAGTTCAACCAGGAATTAACACTATCAGCGGAGGTATTTTATATTATGATCCAAATAAGGATCGTGAAGAATTAGCAAAAATGATTACTGTATGTGCTTGCCTTATAGTTTTGTTTCTAATCCTAATTGAGTTCATTATATTAGAAGAGTTTTTAATCCTACTTATAAAGGTTGGCCTCGCGCAACAGTTAAGGACGATATTTATAAATTCAAGCATGAATATGAACAATATTTGCGCTATTTATTTACTCATATACCTAATCGTATTTCTATTACAACTGATATTGGTAGAAGTAATAATGACTGTGATTATCTAACTGTTACAAGTCATTGGATAGATGAGGACTGGACTATGCAAAAACGTATAATTGCATATAGAATGATTAATTCACGTCACACGGGTAGGTTTATAGCTAATACTGTTTCAGATATATGTAGATATTTTTGCTTTAGTGATAAAATAATGACAATTTCTATGGATAATGCTTCTAGTAACACTAGTGTAATAGGCATGCTAACACAAACCCTTAATCCTGCATTTAGTAATATTTTCCATGTTAGATGTATTTGTCATATTTATCATTTAATTGTTGGTGATGGTATGCGAATATTAAACATAGAAATTGAAAAGGTGAGAATGACTCTTAATTGGCTATTTTATTCAAACCGTAGAACTAGACTTAGAGAATATTTTAAAAAATGTGACGAATATGGCCTTAGAGAAAGAAAGGTTCCTAAACCTTGCCCGACTAGGTGGAATTGCATGTACGAAAGTTTAGTAGTAGTGTATGAATATAGAAACCCAATTAATGCTACGTTTAATTCTAACTACCCAAGATTGGGTGATGATGAAATGCTAACTACCCAAGATTGGACTAACGTTAAAATTCTTTTAGATTTTTAGAACATTTTCAAGTTGCTATAAATGCATTTTCTGGGCAATATTATCCGACTATTTCTAACTGTTTAGTTTATATTGTTGCACTAGCTGATTTGTTTGTTGAATTAAGCGAGGGTGGGGATATTTATGAACTTGCTATAAATGAAATGAAACAAAAGTTTAAAAAATATATATTTCCTATCCTTCCTATTTTTGGTATAGGTGCAATGTTAAATCCAACAATGAAATTAGGAGGTCCTCATTTTTGGTATTCTAATATTTATAAAGCTTTAGATCTTTCAGAAGAGGAAATTGCTACACTTGATGATGCAAAAGCATAAATTAAAATTAATGCTCAAACTGTTTATAATGCTTATAAACAGGCGTTAGAGCATGCCAGGCCAAATATTCCAACCTCTATTTCGTCTACATCATAATCGTCTAAAAGAGCTGCTGGCTTAACAACTCTTAAATCATGGACGGAGTTCCGGGGTTCTCAAGGTGATAATTTTGATGAAATTTCCCATCTAAATGAGCTTCAAATTTACTTGTCACAGGGACTAGAAAAGGAGAATCCAGACGGCTCTTTCGATCTTTTGGAATGGTGGAAGTCAAGGGAAAAATATTTTCCCGTTCTTGCAAGGATGGCTCGGGATGTTTTGTCAATTCAAGCTTCAACTGTTGCATCGGAGAGCGCTTTCAGTCAAGCAAGACTACAAATTGGTGATCATAGAGCGTCAATGCGGGAGAGCTTGAAAAAATCAGTGCTTTTTAGAGATTGGATCCGCGCGGAAAGAAGAAACTTTGGCATTGCGGAATCACAACCGGCAATAGATGAAGCATATGAAGAAATGATAGCAGAACTTTCTGAGGAATCGGCTTCACCCGGAAGTGGTGATGAACAAGCTTCATTTCCACCACCGCCAACACAACCTCCTCCCAACCTTGACGGATTTATGAGATTTGTTAGAGATACAACGTAAATTATGATATAACTTGTACATTGGCACGTCTTCTTTTAGTTTTTTTCCTTTTAATGGTGGTATGAGTACCTTGTTGTGCTCATTCCACTGGGGGAAGGCAGACTAAGAAAGATATGCCATTTTGGTCAATAAATATGCTCTTTATCATATCCTTGAATATCTTTTTTCTCAATATTTCTTTGTCTTTACTTCGATATCAATCCTTGAATATTTATATAACATACAATATATAACATACAATATATAACATACAACACAATATACTAATTACAACAACACAATATATACATTATATACAATATATACTAATTATTACAACACAATATATACATAATATATATCCATATGTACATAATATACAATATATACTACTTACTTCAACACACTATATACATAATATACAATATATACTAATTACTGCAACACATTATATACATAACATATATCCATATATACATAACATACAATATATACTAATTACTACAACGCAATATATACATAATATACAATATATACTAATTACTACAACACAATATATACATAACATATATCAATATATACATAACATACAATATATGCTAATTACTACAACACAATATATACATAATATACAATATATACTAGTTACTACAACACAATATATACTGTACTAATAGCTTAGTACACCATATAAAATATATTCTACACTATACTAATGACTACTATACAAGGAATTGACTTTTAAAAAAAATCGTCAGGCCCGCCAGGCCCAGGCCGCAGTGGGCTTAGGCTCGTAATGGGCCGGTCTCTACCGTGAGGACCGCCAGGCCCAGGACCGCCAGACCCGGCACACCAAGCCCGGACCGCGAGACCCGGCCCGTCAGGCCCGTTTAGGCCCGGGCCACAATATAACATTACCTATGCTTCACAAACTTGATTTCACTACGTGCATGCATAGGAAATCAATTTAATTTGGAGTGCTTTTTGTATGAAGGAAGTTATTGTCCATGAAAATATGAAATATATAACAACAACGATCCAGTAAGATCTTATAGGTGGAGTTTGCAGGGGTAGTGTGTATGCAGACGTTATCCCTACCCCAATAGGGTAGAGAAGCGGTTGCGTATAGATCCTCGGCTCAGCTCAAGAAGACGAAAATATGAAATATATTTTCCTGAATTCTTTTATTATTTTTTGAAAAAAGAATATTAAAGACAAATAATTATATTAGCAAATAGAAGAGTGTTTGATGAAATTTTTAATAGTAAAGAGTGGATTTGTTTCAGCTCGAGACTAATAATACTATCTAAGCGTTAGTTGAAAAATTCCTCATGAAAAATAGTATTTTTCTAGAAAATAACTTCCGTCGTGCCAAGATCGATCTAAATACTTTAGTAGAGAAGCGTGAATTAAGAAAAAAGAGAGGAAAATAAGAAATATATTGGCTTGAGCAAAGTTCATTTGTTTGATGGTTCCAGGGCCTCCATCTCCTTGAATTGTCTCAATATTTTTGGAAACTTGAGGTGCAATTTTAGGAAGAAGATTGTCTCCAATCAAGCATGAAAACCTTAAACATTCTTGGGGCTGAAATTGGGCTACACAACTCATCAGTAATCGTGACAATTCCCATTTTTTTTCCTCTAAAAAAACTTAAAAGTATATTGTAGTATACAGCTTTATCCGAAGAAATTGTGTTGTTTCACGATGGTATTTATAGCTTGAGAATGAAGTTAATTTTAATGCTTAAGCAATTCTTGTTTATTAAAGTGTAGCATACAACCTACCACGAAAGGTTGCGGTGGAGTGGTTTAGAAGCGGAGTCAGAATTTGAAATTTGTGGTTTCGAGATTCTAGTTTGTTTATGTTAGTGAATTTTAAATTAACAATTTATATATATTTAATAAATTTTTAAAGACAAATACATGTTTTGCACTAGAGTTACTGAGTTCGGCCGAACTTGCAAGTCCTATGCTAGCTCCGCCCCTAGAATGATTAGTATTCCTCTATCTTTAATCACATGTCTCGATTTCGAGATTTGGGTATAAAGTTGTCTTTGATAGGGAACGTTTTACCTTCCATAATGGTATTTTCCATCCTAAATCCAGATTAGTCGAACTCTAAAGGGGTATACCCGGCACAAAATGGGGCATAGCCCGGTGCACGAAGTATCCGGCGTTCACGCAAGATTCGGAGAAAGATCGCACACCAAAGAGAAGTGATGTAAACAGTATACCCTAATGTAAATATCAGTAACTGATTCCACGGTTCGAATCCGTAACTTATAAATGACACAAAAATGTTTTTGCCGTTCCTTGAAGACTCCCGTTCAAAATTGAAAACCAAGAAAATTGTAGATACAATCTTTTAATGAAGTGCGGCGTTTACATGCATGCTTTCCCTACTAACCAAAATTTTCAGCTGGATAGGACCAAACATTTTATTACTAGATATACGATCTTGAATATGTGCCACAGAAAATAACAGTACAGATTCTTTTCAATTAAACATGCCGACATTTTCCTTTTCCACCTGTCATCATTTTTAATGGCATTGTTTTTGTGAGGAAGGGGGAAAGGGGTTGAGTAGAAATCTCTTAAATATAAGTGAAATTACAAATTGAAGTGTGGCATAACAGTCAACAAGGTAAGACAAATATTATGAAAGATTTACAAAGAAATGTTAGGTGCTTTTTTTCTTTTCTTATTAGCTTAAATTTTGGTGGGGAGAATTATTTAGTACTTATAAGTTATACATGTTTATAGGAGATAGCTATGATAAAATTGTTCATTACTTTTGCCGATAAAAAATAGCAGCTATATGTCTATACGAAATAATAAACATGACAAGCAAGTTAATCTCAATATCACCGCGATAAATAAATAAAATAAAAAACAAACTGCTTTTCCTAATTTCTATTGAAATGATAGAGGTCTATTTTGTCAAGCGCTCTCTCTCTCTCTATATTTTTTTACCATAAAATTTGAGTAATTAACAATTAAATTTATATCGTGGTTTTAAGGATATGTGATTCAATTCAATACCAATTGATAACAAGGAATTAAATAGATAAATTAGAAAATAAAATAAATCAAACTAGTATGCAAGCCAAATTTTGACCTCGACTTGTGGTAGTCTCGAGGTGTAATCATAGGAATAGCAAATGATAAAGCAACTCTGATGAACAGTAAGCGAAATACCAAAAAGTAATGAACGTATATTTTCATATAAGTGAACAATGTCCTTTACAAATGAATGAGATCCTTCTTTATATAATAGAGGAGTTATAAACAAGGTACACTTCTAATTATAGTAGAAAATCATATTTGACAACTGATTAATCACCGAAGAACAATTCGTTCTGAGATTCACGCCACGATTCTCGATCGACTGCGAATATCTCGCCTTTTCGTTATTGACCTACGCCGACGTCACTCGAAGCGTGCCTCTCTCCGATCTATAGTCGAGGTCGACCTCGGCGCCTTAGCTCTTCTACTTGACATTCCTATCTCGAGCAAAGAAAGAAATCGCGTAGCCCTAATTTCCACTGTATACAAATAGTCTCCTCATTTCTTAGAGTAAAACGATAGGAAACGACTTGATCCCGATTTACCAGAGACCCTGATAATGATGTCATCCCCGTGACATAAGCAATTGAAGTGACTAAAACGTCCTGTCGGTATAGTTCCCTAAACCATTAATGCTTGCCAGTAACGGTCGGCCACTAGCACTACCGAACCGTCACCGTGAATCTATAAATTCAGTCTCCTTTGTTGAAATCAAATATTACTTTCGCCTCCACCAAAATTTCTAAATTTCTTACTCTCTCCATCTCTTCTCTTTCACCACTTATTGAATCAACATAATTAGCACTAAAAATACTAATTCTTCATCTCTTTCTGCTTCCTTCTACCTGAATCAATGGCGAAAACTTCCACTGCCGCCCTGCAAAAGGAGGAAGCTTATTCCTCTTCTTCCCAGCCGGCCAGTGACAAAACGCAGATGGAACCGCTCCCTCACGAGTATGTTCGAGGCCCTTGTGTCTTAAAAATTGACTTCACAGTTGAGATCCCTCCGTTGGTCCCTGGCAGATATGAACACGTATCGAGATATATCTGCTCGATAACGGCAAAACAGCTCGAGGCTGTGAAGAAGGACTGCAACTGGGAGGCCGAGTTTGTGGTACAAATCCCTTCTCCCGAAGAGAGTATCACCACTCACGTGGAGGGGTTTCTAAGTGCCTACACTTACCCCTTCACATTGTATCCTCTTGACCCAGTTATCATTGACTTTTGCAAGACGTATAGGGTTACCCTAGGATAGGTTCATCCTTCATTTTGGCATATAGTGATCATGCTATGCTTCTTCTCTAGTAAGGCCAAGGGGTTGAAATTCATTCTCAGCCATCTCATACGTTTGTATCGACCTCGACTCTTTCGAGGATTAATCAAGCTCCAACGCTGATCAAAGAAGTCCTTTTTTACGAGCGTCAATGAGGACAAGGACCAGGGTTGGATGAGCTGGTTAATGCAGGTAAAGACCTGCGGCCTCATCCCAAAGGAGAAATTGCCGTTCCCCGAGAAGTGGAACCCTTATCTTAAGTAACGTATTGCCTATTAGTCTCCAAAATTTGTTTTTTGCTTTATGTAATACTTTCATCTGTTATGCAATGGTTTCCTGGATGCCTCACACGGTCTCGGACCTCGAAGATTGGGTTTAGAAGTTTTCGTCAACTTCTCCCATGTCGAGCGTTACTGGCGTGACTTGGCAAAGGGCTGGTGGGAGGCCAAGAATCACGGTAAGCTTATCCTATACGCTTTCGACACCCTTTTATGAAACGTTTCTTTTTACTTATACTTGATTCCTTTTCATGCAGGCCTCGAGGATGTTGCTGAAATGAGGCCGGCCGCTTGGGGAAGAGTTGGCTCCTAAACTGGCTAAGGAAAAGAAAAGGAGAAGGGCCTTACATTCTGATACCCACAAGCCTAAGAAGAGTAAAGCTCGTAAGTTGAAGGACGATTCTGTCGCTCTATGTGTCGACGTAGCCCAAAATCTACGAAATGAAGAAGAGTAAGGGGAAGATGCTGGTTATGAGCTAGTGCCTCGAAAGAGGGAAATCATCGAAGCTTCAAAAGTAGCTAGGCCAGTGATGGTCGAGGAAATTCACCCTCGGACCGAGGAGATCTCTGAAGGTGCTCCGAGCAAAGTCCCCGAGTCATCGAGGCCGAAGATATATCATGTCGTTGCTCGAAGGGCCTAATTCTAGGGCTCTTTAGAAAGGAGAGAGTACCTCAAGTGACTTGATTGGGGCAATCACTATTGATGATTCACCGCCCGACCCTGAATTATTTGAAGGGCAATTTTAGAAGTTTCGATCTATAGAGACTCCCGATGTGGGAATGACCCACGATGGGGAAGACATATTCCGTGGCTGCCTTGTGGGGGTTGATGATATTTTTGATCTAGCTATGACAATTATATTTGATGAAGCCCATCATCTCCTAAACCAGGTAAATTTCATCCCCTGTTATTATGTTTGCTTTTATTTCCTTCTTTTTGATTTCTTTCCTTTGTCCATAGGCTGTGATTCTTTATCGGGAAGCGTTCACAAAATTCCAAGCTGAGCTGAATCAGTGTGAGGAAGATCTCAAAAGGCTTATTGAGGAGAGAGATGCCCTCAAACGCCTCTACGTGTCGAAAAAAGAGGTAATCAGGGACCTCCGAGCAGACTTGGCCCAAGATCGTAACAAAGAGGCCGAGCTAGACGAGCACATAAATATCCTTTTAATAGAGTACGGTCTCGACCTAACTTAGGAGGCTAGTACATCAATATCTCAGCTGCAGCAAAAGCTGGAAAAGATTGAGCTACTCTGTGGGGAAATCGATCAAATCACAACTGACTATGATCGGTAGAAGGAGAACATAGACTGCCCTTGCTACGGAGAAAGAGGCTACCTTGGCCAAACTGTCATCGGCCAAGGTCCAACTTCGTAGCGTAAAAGAGAAAAGCTCAGCCAAGGCCAAAAGGATCGAAGAGCTTGAAGCTAATCTTGATGAGGCCAAGGCGGAGGTCGAGAAGACGAAGATCGTGACTAACAAGTCCATAGCCGTGTATCTGGATGATTCTAAGGCTGTTCAAGCACAGTAAGGGAGGCTTCTGATTGAGAGCAATGGAGCAATGACTTGGCGAAGTGCGAATTCCGGAGGGAGACCCTCGAGGAAATCCATGTTCCAGGTTTTGACCTCTCCAAAGAGATAACTCAAGCTAAGGCGCTTGAAGCTGTTGCCGGGTTGCTTGTCTCCTTCGAGGATGATGATGAAGATGAAGGCAACCAAGGCGGGTCTGATAAGGATGAGGGGCCCAACGGAGAAGCTTCCCCTGAGGGAGAAACCAGCCTCGGGCATAGTTAGGATTTTACATTTCTTTTCCTTTTTTTTAAGACCTTTGTCGGTCTATTGTACATATCCTTCTTCATCAATATATAAAGGAAATTTTGTTTCGAATTACTTCTCAATTTTTATCTATAAACACGCTTTCTGCCTTGTAAAACTTTTAGCACATCTTATGCTTTAAACAGTGCGTTCAAGATTTGATTTTGGGTGGCTTCCTTGAAGTCACCACAGTCGAGTTCGAATAAGGTTCGAACTTGAGGCATAGACCCTTTGGGATTTGTATCGGGTAAAGATGAGTCCCCGAGCCATAGTCAAGTCAGTTTTTATTTGAGTTCAGAATAGTCGAACCCTTAGGTTCGGATGGAGTTCGAACGAGATCTCAAACTCTAGGTGTATTGGCCCTTAGGATCTTTAGGTTGGGCCGATATGTCCTCTAAAATATGGCTATTATTCCCCTCTTTCGGCTTAAAATACTTGGTAATAATTTCTTTTATGCCTTAGCGTATATTTTTTACCCATTGTATTTTTTGAGGGTTTGATGTCAATTGAAACCCCTCTGTTTTTGTGCCTTAGCACGTGTGTGTTAAGATAATTTAATACCTCTTAAGGTTTTTTGAGGGCTGATTTTATCAAAGCCCTTTTGATTGTTTGCTGAGGGTAGCCTTTTTTAACCGATTTTTTAAAGAACTCGATGGCCTATTTTTATTGTGTGATTCAGACGTCTCCGAGTCGCATTAATTTGGATGTAGCATTTGGGTATGCTTCTAGGGATTATTCCCCAATAACACTTCGAACTTGTTCAAAGTGTTAGTCCCCGAGAATGATGGCCTTGGCCTATTGATCGAGGGGTGCCTCTTTAAGGTCTTGTGAATTAGAGTTTAGATAACTCGACTATATTGATCGTCGGTGACAGTCCCTGAGCGCTTAAGGCATATTTGCACTTGGACCTTGAGCCATTTTTCACAAAATCGTAAGTATGGAGCTCGTATAGTAAAAAACTTTCTTTGGGACACAAGATGTTTGATGTACGAATGCTTCTTTGAATAATTTATACATGTGTACATGTTTTTCCTTCGGGGTTCGACTACTATATATGGACACGTTTCATTTGACTGTTTGTCCCATTACAAAGTTTCCCTATCGAGACCCTTCGACATGAAGTACTTTCCTAAAAAAATATAACATTCGAGGGTGATGAACCCCATACTTTCAATGTTACTCTACATGCGCGTTAACCACTTACTCACTTTGTAATATTTTGCACAAGCCTGAACTATCGAGCCGATAGGCCAAATGAGCCGTCAAACTCAGTGGGTACGATATCGAGTGTCAACCTCGGATGGCCATCAAAAATTTTGGCAGACTTTGTGGCCGATTTCACGCCAACCCTCGTACCTGAAATTGAAAAAGACTTTTGTTAAAATTAGGCACGTCATTGGGGGTATGGTGACATCGGCGTAGGTCGATAACGGAAAAGGCGAGACATACGCAGTTGATTGAGAATCATGGCATGAATCTCGGAATGAATTGATCTTCGGCGATTAATCAGTTGTCAAATATGATTTTCTACTATAATTAGATGTGTACCTTGTTTAGAATTCCCCTATTATATAAAAAGGGATCCCATTCATTTGTAAGGTCATTGTTCACTTATAAGAAAATATACGTCCATTACTTTCTTGCTGTTTCACTTAATGTTCATAAGAGTTGCTTTATCATTTGTTATTCCTGTTATCACACCCCGAGACTACCACAGGTCGAGATCGAAATTTGACTTGCATACTGGTTTGATTTATTTTATTCTCTAATTTATCTATTTAATTCTTTGTTTATCAATTGGTATAGGATTAAATCATATATCCTTAAAACCACAATGTAAGTTTAATTTTTACTCGAATTTAGGGTATGCAGTTTGGCGTCCACTGTGGTTAAACGCCACGATTCTCGATCAATTGTGGATATCTCGCCTTTTTTCATTATCAACCTACGCCGATGTCACTCGAAACTTGCCTCTCTTCGGTCCATAATTGAAGTCGACCCCGGCACCCTAGCTCTTCGAACTGTCACTCCTATCACGAGCAAAGAATAAAATCGGATATCCACAATTTCTACCGTATACAAGGATTTATGAAGTCTTGATTCTTTAAAGTAAACTTTCGTCTGATCATTTCCTTTTTCAGTAGGTTGATGTGGCATTAAATGAGACTATGTAGCTCTTTAACCACAGTGTCCTGCTATGTACATCTCTTGAGTTTGCTCATATTACTGATTCTAAATTATAATAAAGGAGGCCGATTGTGGTAAGTTCTAAATTTTTATAATTCTCATAATACAAAACTCATAGGGAAAAACTCACTTGTTAGCAAATGAGCTGACTGTCTAATATATATATCATACATTGACAGGTGATATGAGAGAGAGAGAGGCTGCATGTAAGTATAACTTTCAAATTAAATCCCGAATTCGTGGATACACTTAGCTATTTAGCCGCATTTAAATATAGCTTTCAGATTAAGTTCTGAATTCATATCTACACTTGGCTAATAAAGGTTAAGAGTCTACCATTTTTCTCTTTCGTATAGGTGGTGGGGCTACTTTTTTAGGATATTGTATCTTGTTTCCACATTTTTTCATAGTACTGTGACATTATTCTTGGTTGCTATTATCGTTTTTCCTCTATTTTTTATTTTTTACGATGGTCATATTATTTTTTCAGTTTTTTTTCTTGTCACGAATTATATTAGTTATTTTGTTTTTTTAAGTGAGAGAATCTTTCGGAAAAAACATCTTTACCCTTCCGGGTTAAAGGTAAAATTTGCATGCTTTTCACCTTCTTCATACCCCACTTGTAAAATTTAACTGGGTTATTGTTGTTGCACTAAGATACTGAGCCACACAGCTTATTTTTTTATAAGGAATATTTAATGTTAAGTACATTTTCCACCAAAGACGAAACTAAGGCAAAGCAACTGAGTCGGGGCAGATTTACATGGTGGCATATTTATGTATATAAAAATAATAAGTAAAACAGAAATAAAAGATAAAAGCATTAAAAGTGACTTGCTATAAAATATCTTAGTAGTCTAGTGGGTGTTAGCTTCAAGTATTATATGAGAGATTTTGGGTTCAAATTCGTTTGGCTCCACAAAACATTTTTTGACTATTACAACCCTTTTATTAAAAATAATGACACCACTTATGAAAAATCCTATGTACGCCGCTTAACTGAGTCATAGTAATGTTTAAGCAGCCTTGATATACTAGTATTAGGTAAGTCTTACTCTTAAATTAGAAATATATTGCATACTGTCGAACGTGGATAAACAATACAGTCTTTACTATATACATACATAACTACATACACTAAGACTACTTTCAGAGTTCCTCTTGACCTAACTACTACAGATTGGCAGCATCTCTTTCATTCACCGAGCTACATTACAAGTTATTATATAATAGCTACTGCATGCAAATCCTCTACTAAATTAGAAGTCGTCTTCAAGAAAAGTCGATAGCAAAAGCCCTTGCACAAACTTACTTTTTCTAGCCTTCTCTTCTTGATCTTCCTCAGATAGTGGAGATGGCTGAAAATTTCTGTTCAGAATAACATCAAGATCAATGATCCGATAGTCAATAGAAAACACCAAAACGAGCATCACACTTCTCGCTAGACATTGTCAAGTGTATTTACAACGTTCAATAATGAACACAAAACTCATGCCAAATGCCTTTTCTAAACATAGGCAAGTACTCGACAGGAGTATCTACGACTATTGAGAAATGATAAATATAGCATACAGGATGGGAAGGCATACTAAACATACAAAGGTATTTGTCTTAAAATGACTTTCCATACAGAAAATAATGGCAGTAGTAAAAGTATGTTTCAACCACAACAAGGAAAATGAGAAGTTATGTGCAACTCAACCACGCGTTTGAACATTACCAGACACGTGAAGAAAAGAAATCCAGTGAATTATGGTCAGAGAAACATGAAGAAAAGAAATCCAACTATGATTGTGCACATGTTCATAGAAGCATTACGTTACTAAGTTATGTTAGCACTCTCTCCAAAATGCTGCTACACCCGAGTCAGATTCTCCAAAGATACTCTACTTCTGAAGGATCTGACACGCACTCTGCGAAATTTTCAGAGAGTCCGAGCAACATAGTTACTAAGGACTTTGTTCCCCTTTTACTTTCTTATCACTTCCCAGCATCAAAAGCAATGATAAAAAAGACATAATAAAAGTGTGATAATTGCTTCCATACCTGTCAGACAAGTTCTCAACAGCGCTATCTTGTGTTGAACATGCTTCAGCAGACAACAGAGGTTGAACTTCAGGAGGTTCATCAACCGAAACCGAACTGTTAATGAACGAAGATAACAAGGGATCAGCATCTGTAGTGGAAGAAGAAACCAAGTGCGAGGATCCCCTGAGGATGGATTGTAGACTTCCTTCTCTTAGCTCTTTTCTTAAAATAGAAAGAGTTGAATTAGATCCACCCCTTCGAAATCGTCTCTTGCGCTGTACCTGTTACACAGTCGATCCAAGCAGTAAATCAAGACAGAAGTAAAATGCTTTATAGTTCTAGCAAGAGCTTCTGACACATTGCCTACTGTAATACCAAAACGAGATACAGAAAAGGCTTCACATTCAAATCCCAGTTAAGTCAACTATGAAAAAATCAACAGAAGGATACCTTTAGAATATTTCCATGTTGCTGAGTAACATGCCCAACCAAATTCACCCCGACCCTTTTTGTGCAAACGGGGCATATCTGCATTTAAAGACATGTTTATCCAACTCATCCATTAACTCAGATATATGAAACATTTTCAGCTGACATTAAAAGTCCGAGTGCCAGAGGTTTTGGTCATGTTTACTGGCATTTAGAGATATCAACATTTTACTTTGACATACATTTCACAATAAGAGGCCTACAATCTTAAGCAGATTTAAAATTATAATCATGGAGAATTAGTCTCTGTTGAAGCTCTAGTCCCTATCTGGCTATAGCTCCCATCACTACAACAAAGGCTTAGTCCTTAGCTGCTTATCCTTGTTAAGATTTGTCTTTCGATCCAGAAAACTACTGAGTCTTTGTCTGGAAAAAGTGGCCATGTGAAGGTGATGTCTGTCAAAGTAAAATGCAATACAAATACTACAACCAAAAACATATAATCAAGACACAGAATAACACTACTTTCTTTTTGTGCTTTTTTTTTTCTCGGTTTTATTTCATTTTTTTTGGGGGTGGGGGTGGGGGGGTGGGTCATAAAAGAATGAGCATCTCCTTTATCTCATCATTCCTCGCAGAACTGTGAGACCACGTCATCTCTTACTTCACCTTCCCAAGCCAAAGTTTAGAAGTTAAAGTAAAGTTGAGAATTGAGACCTTCACTCTCAATACCCCGATGACGCGGCACAGTTTTCATGTACCAGATGTGCTTTCCGAGATTTCTGGTTTATATATCTCTTTAGCTAGTGGAGTTGGCACCAGATGTTACCTTGTTAATAATTTGTCTTGGTCAAGTGAGACAAAAAGCTCACACAAACAGAAACCAAGAAACTTCATGTGTGCATCTCCTAACAAAGCTGGGTCCAAGCCCATAAATCAAGTTGCAGTTCTCAGTCTATTCAGAATGAGCATGACTACTAAATCACAGTTGACTTTCTCTTAATATAGCATGCCCAACCGCCAAACTCTCTGCTCAAGAGTCAATAATGGTCCATTACCAATTTGCTCTCTTGATGACTCGAATACTCAACCTTAGGGTAGGAGGTGGAGGATCCGTTCCACTAGGCTAAAAAACGTTCAATTTCAAACCTTTCCTGTCATTTAACTATGGCCACAAACCAGAAAACTCCAAAAATGAGCAAGAGCATTCAGAAAGGATATGGGAAAGATATTCTTTTCTAATGAAAAATATGAGGCAAATTATATAGCTTCAAAGGAGGAGTAGAAAAGGTGGGAGGTAGCAGGTACCTAGTAGATTAGTCGAGATGCGTGCAAATTGGACAGGATACCACCATTATGAAAAAAAATATAAAAAAATCTGTGACAATCAATAACTTAAGAAAAAACGAATATCGTCAGAGAGCACCGACATTTATAGCAGCTGAACAGAGGTAAACCTACCATAATGAAGCATTTATGCAACTTATACTGCTTGATTTCTTATCCCCAAATAATGCACAAGAGAAGGAACCAAGAAACTATTTTTTTTCCTACTTTATGTAAGGAAGGAAAACTAGAAACTGGTATCCTGAAGTTGTGAATTTCAAAGTCTCTAAAATAGACATACTGAATGGAAAGGATCATTTCTGCACAGCTAAAGGCCAACATTTTCACATAGCAAAATGAGCATACCCCAGGAATCCTCCAAACACCCAACAACAACAACAACAACAACAACCCAGTATAATCCCATTTAGTGGGGTATGTACGCAGACCTTACCCCTACCCTTGGGTAGAGAGGTTGTTTCCAAATAAACCCCCGGCATCCTTCCCTCCAAGAACTTCCCACCTTACTCTTGGGGAGACTCGAACTCACAACCTCTCGGTTGGAAGTGGGGGTTGCTTACCATCAGAGCAACCCCTCTTGGAAGTGTGTGTGCATATATATATACACACACACATATTTCACTTCTATTTTCACTTCTATTTTATTTGGTATATGATGTTGACATGAGTTGAGCCTAAATGGGAAATGAGAATTCATATAACCGACCCTAACTAGTTTGGGACCGAGGTGTAGTTGCTGTACGCAGGAAATTGCAAAATGATGTTAAGGCATAAATGAAACAATCAAGCAAGATTATGAATAGGTAACATCAGCCTTCTATTTCAATTTTCATACATCTAGATACTAAGTGCAGGCCGCGCACCTATCATTCTGGAAGGGTTGAAGCAGCATAACAGTCTGACTTTTAAGCAAAGGTTCTTTCCTTTGTGCTTTCGCACAATTAACTCACACTTAAGCTCAATCCTAGAAAAATGACAAATATTTATTAGGTCAGTTGAAATAAGAACCTTTGCTCTAAAGTAGGAGCATCCCCTGCATCAGTGGAGCGCCTTTCTGCCAGTCTCACCAAAACATGGGCTGCAAGAACATGCTGCCGCTTCAAACATAAAAACGAGCCAAAAGCTCGAAATACTTTGCTTGGTTGGACGCCACAGGTACTCTAGCATGAGCCAAAGGTGAAATTGGAGATGCCACAGCAGAAGCAGCACGAACCTCATTTGCTGGTTCACAACCAGAATTTTGCAGAAAAGGCACCAAATCGGGGCCACCATATTCCAGTAGTTCATCTTCCAGGCCCAAATCGATTATGTTTTGCAAACACCCACAATCCCAAAAAAATAAAGAGCACAAGAAGCAGAGAAAAGAAAAATAAGCTAAATATTGATAAGGTTCCACTAGAGAAAGTCAAATGCAGCATCAGAATTTTTAGGTTAATAAAGTCCAAAACTTCAACATGCACATAAGACAGTCCTTGGTGCTAAGAACTTTACAATCCACATATGATAGTTCAATCAATTCAGCTATGCGTCAACTCAATATGATATTCTAATAAAAGGAAAAAAAAAACAAGAAAATTAAGAGTTGTAGGGATGTTGTACCCCATTCTTAGCCTCAATAGCATGCTCGTCGTCGATATGACAGCAAAGGCCAACAATATCAAAATCCTCGCCACAGAAAGGGCATAGAAACTCAGGCCTTGACTCCTCTTCACCCTCATACTCTTCTCCTATATTATATAAGTCTGCATAATACACCAAATACGCCCCAACTTCAATCACAAAAACCATAAAAATTCTTTCTGACAATTCAACAATCCATAATGCAATAACAAAAAAACCAGCAATATAAAAATTACGCCTCAGCACCAAACAAGTAGGGGTCGGCTATATGAATCATCACTAACCATGTCTCGTCATTTAATTCATTTCAAGTCAACATGATACAAAATAAAAATAAAAAGACAAAAGTAATAAAAGCTCTCTATATTTCTTACTGGCATAAGATTCTCTATTCTAATAGAGCTAAAAGACTCCTAAAGAGTATAGGATCTTATGAAACATGATAACATGACTTAAACATATTCCCAGCAGTACAAGGGACCTTAAATATTGTATAAAATAGGAGTATTATTATCTCAATCATCTTACAATATTTTTGACAAACTGTGAATTAAAAGGAAATAAAAAATCAACGCCCAAAACTACCAAAGATTAGATGCATGGACCTCGTATTCTGAACCCGCTATTTTGGGAAAGCCTAAACAGGAAAGTAAATGATGTAGTTAAGCAAATGGGAGAAAAATGCAAATGTAAGTTCCCTTTTCTTTTCTGCAAACAATCTCCAGCTTAACATTAGCAAACTATCTCTTCATTCCACAGCCAAATAAAAAAACACCATTACTGTTTGAGAGCCGAAAGAAGCCTTGGAGCAAGGGTAAAGTTGTCTCCCATGTGACCTACATATATATAGGTCACGGATTTGAGCTTTGAGCTTTGTGCTGTGGAATCAGCTAATGACCCTTGGGTTAGGTAGGTTACCCACATCACGCTCCCTTGGGTTGGGCTGCCATATTACTATGAGAGCCAGACTATTTTCCTTTCTAGAATAATATTTGTAAAACATCTTTACAATAAAAAAATTATTTGAAGTAATTCAAAACGAAAATGTGCTACTTTTGACACTCATACTTCAGAAGTCAGAACACATTTTTCAGAAAGTGTACACAGCATGCCTAAAGAGGAAAGTAAGTGAGAAAATACTAAACCCCTAAATAACAGAAACTAAAACCCAGCATTGCAAAGGTATAGTTTCCTTCTCCGTTCGTTCATTTTCTTGCAAAACATAATCCACTTAACGTCACCTCACAAACTAAAATTCATCCCAAAAATTATTATTCTTTAAGCAATATTACTATTTAAAATAATTCAAACAAATAATTAGATATTTTGACTCTAGTACTCTTTCCATCTCAATTTATGTGATATTATTTTTATAAAAAAAATTAAAATTGTGATCCAAAATAAATCATAAACATTTGTGTAGTTATCAATCCTTTTATTAAGGATAAAATCAGAATTTAAAGTTAGATTATTTTTATATATGTAAACGTAACATTCTATTGAACAAACTTAAAAGGAAAGTAACGCCTAAATGAGACGTGGAGTACTAATTAAACTTAAAGAGGAAAGTAAGTGAGATAACACTGACCTGAACGAGATTGATTACGTCGTGAAGAAGTAGAGAGACGAATCCAAGAATCAGAATCCATTTATAATATCCTTTAAATTAAACAAATTTTAAGTTAAAATCCTCAGAAAATTTTGAAGAAATTGTGCATTTCCTGATACTGAAATTGCTCAAAGATCAGAACTTTATAGTACCAATATGGGAATAGATCAAGCCCTAAGGAGAAAATCGGAAATTTATTCCCGAAGTTCCGTGGAAATGGGAGGAGAATTAGCTAGGAGAGAGCCTCCAATTTTAGACAAAAAGAAATGCTGGGGAATTATATAGAGTTTAGGTTGTGAATAGAGACTTGAAGTGTATTACAAAAATACCACTGTCCACTTGGCAAAGAAGAATTGAGTCATTGACTCATCATGATAAGCTTGTTACCTAAGTTTGGACATTGGTCTATACGGTTTTTCTTTTCTTTTCCATTTTTTAAATTTATGACTCAAACTCGATATTTCTTAAAGTTATTTTTGTATGATCTATAAGTTACGGATTCGAACTGTAAAAATAGTGACTAATATTTACATTAAATTAGGTTGTCTACACCATATATATTTTGGTTGCGAGCCTTTCACAGATACTGAATGAACGCTAGATGTCTTGTGTATAACTATCCCTTTTTTCTTTCGACTCGAGACCTCATAAGAGGAAAAATATTCTACCTATCTATTCCCCTTTCGTGATGTACATTCATATTAGTCGGGATTCTAATACAAATATCATATATAGAATTATCGAATTTTAGAAAAAGAATTGGCTTAACCCCGACCTCCCACCCCACACCCACGAAGAAAAAATTAAAAGAAGTTCTAAGAAAATATCATTGGAATTTTATTTGGGAAGAACAATTTGAGGCATTGGTTTTCGACAAAACAAATTTTAAAATTGTATATAATATGTTGTTACTTACTTTTTAAGACTGTCCATGTAATTTTCGTATCAGTAAGTCAAGTAAACATAGTAGGGCAATATTATCAAAGAAATATGCATTTACTGATAGTAGTTTCTTGATTAAAGAATATATTTTACATTCTCTAAAACATGATAATTGAAAAAATTAAAAGGAGTTTTTAAAAATGTCATATCCAATATTGACTTGCTGTTATATGTATAATAAGGTAGGTTTTACAAAATCATAAACTAGAGCTCTCGTAGTTCAGTTGGTTAGAGTATTCGTTTAGTAAGCGAGAGGTTTTGAATTCATCTCTGGAGAGCAATTTTTGTTTCCTAAGTTTTGGCTTTTGATATTAGACTCTATTTTCAGTTTCGTCCATATTAGTTACAAATCTTTCGCAACCTTATCCGATTTTTCAACTGGAAATGGGGCAATTTTAATTACTAATTAGAATCTGTTGTGAAATAATATAAGAACAAGAACAATAATACAAGAACAAGAATAATAGAGAGAAAAGTAGAGAGAGGAGTACTCTTATTGATACTTAGGGATGATTTACAATGGGAGAGAACCCCTTTATTTATAGGGGGGTGGTGGCTTAGCCACCAAGTAGTAAACCCTAGAATCTCTCTAAATATAGATATTCACCTTAATTAGAGTTCTATTTATAACACTCCCCCTTGAATGTCTATTCAATAATATGACTCGTTAAAACCTTAACTAAAACAAAACCCAATGGGAAAAAATTATAGAAAAGGAAAAAGAGTACACATGTTTGAATATGCGCCTATTGGTTGCCTCGTTAAAAACCTTGCAAGGAAAACTCAGTGGGACAAAACCTTGTAAGGGAAAAAGAGTGCAACGCGCATTAACCCCCCCTGAAAAGAGCATCAATTCATATCCTTGAGTTTTCGCATTCCGATCTTGTGAACCAGCTTCTTGAAGGTTGACGTTGGTAGAGATTTTGTGAACAAATCAGCCATATTATCGCTTGAACGAATCTGTTGCACATTGATATCACCATTCTTTTGAAGATCATGTGTGAAAAATAACTTTGGTGAAATATGCTTTGTTCTATCTCCTTTTATGAATCCTCCCTTCAATTGAGCTATACATGCTGCATTGTCTTCATACAAAGTCGTGGGTAGTTTGTTACACTTCAAACCACATTTGTCTTGAATATAATGTATGATAGACCTCAACCACACACACTCCCGACTTGCTTCATGAATAGCGATTATCTCGGCATGATTAGATGAAGTAGCCACAATTGATTGCTTAGTCGATCGCCAAGATATGGCGGTGCCTCCACAGGTAAACACATAACGTGTTTGAGATCGAGCCTTGTGTGGGTCGGATAAATATCCAGCATCAGCATAACCAACAAGATCAGGACTGCAATTATTGCCATAAAAAAGCCCATATCGGTAGTCCCTTTTAGGTACCTCAATATATGTTTGATTCCATTCCAATGTCTCCTTGTGGGAGCCGAGCTATACCTTGCTAAGACATTTACTGAAAAGGTTATGTCAGGCCTTGTTGTATTTGCAAGGTACATTAGTGCGCCAATTGCACTAAGATATGGTACTTCAGGACCAAGTAGCTCTTCATTCCTTTCTTGCGGTCGGAATGGATTTTTATTCACATCAAGTGATCGAACAACCATCGGAGTACTTAAAGGATGTGCTCCATCCATGTAAAACCGTTTCAGTACCTTTTCTATATAGGTAGATTGATGAACAAAAATTCCGTTTGCCAAATATTCAATTTGCAAACCAAGACATAATTTTGTCTTTCCGAGATCTTTCATCTCGAATTCATTCTTTAGATAATCAATTGCCTTTTGGAGTTCTATGGCGGTTCCAATAAGGTTTATGTCATCGACATATACGGCAAGTACAACAAATTCCGATGTTGTTTTCTTTATAAAAACACACGGGCAAATGGCATCATTTATATAGCCTTCTTTTAATAAATACTCACTAAGACGATTATACCACATTCGTCCTGATTGCTTTAGACCATACAAGGATCTTTGCAATTTGATTGAAAACATTTCCCGAGACTTTGAATTATGAGCGTTTGGCATTTTGAGTCCATCGGGAATTTTCATGTATATCTCATTATCAAGTGAGTCATAAAGATAGGCAGTAACCACATCCATTAAATGCATGTCAAGCTTTTCAAGGACAGCAAAACTAATGAGATAACGAAAAGTTATGGCATCCATTATAGGCGAATATGTCTCTTCATAATCGACACCAGGCCTTTGAGAAAATCCTTGTGCAACAAGGCGTGCTTATATCTTTGTACCTCGTTTTTCTCATTTCTCTTGCGTACAAAGACCTATTTATAGCCAACAGGCTTAACACCATTAGGTGTTTCAACTATAGGGCCAAAACTTCACGTTTTGCCAGTGAATTCAATTCTGATTGGATTGCTTCTTGCCATTTTGGCCAATCATGTCTTTTTCGACATTCTCCAACAGATTGAGGTTCAAGATCCTCGTTTTCTTGCATAATGCTAGATGCGACATTAAAAGCAAAGACATAATCCACCACTATATCCACTCGATTAAAATTTGCCTCAATATCGATTGGATTTATGGATAGTTCCTTATTTTCCTGAGTCTCGGGCTCAAAGGATTCTTCATGAATCTCAGAGTTTATTAAATCATGAATTTCCTTATGAGATTCTTTCGTAGTGTCATTTTGATCGTTTGCTTTCCTCTTTCTAGGATTTCGATCTTCGGAACCTAATGGCCTGCCACGCTTCAGGCGTGCATTCGACTCATTGGATATGACACTAGATGATTGTCCAACAGGGACATCATCGGATTGGAACATTCTCCGCGGGGATGTGGGATTTTGTTATCCTTTTCAAGTCCGTAAATGCGTCAGGCATTTGATTTGCTATTCTTTGCAAATGGATAATCTTTTGCACCTCTTTTTCACAAATAGAGGTACGTGGATCAAGATGAGATAATGATGCATTTTTCCACAAAATTTCCCGTTTGGTTTCACCGACTTCTCCCCCTAATTTTGGGAAAAGTGTCTCATCAAATTGACAGTCTGCAAATCGTGCAGTGAACAAATCCCCCGTCAATGTTTTGAGGTAGCGAATAATGGAGAGCGATTCAAACCCAACATATATTCCTAACCTTCTTTGCGGACCCATTTTGGTGCGGTATGGCGGTGCTATAGGCACATATACTGCGTATCCAAAGATTCTTATATGGGATATATTGTGTTCATGACCCAAAACCAATTGCAACGGGGAATATTTGTGATAATTCGTCGGTCTGAGACGAATTAGCATTGCTGCATGCAAAATGGCGTGACCCCATACCGAAGTGGGCAGCCTCGTTTTCATGAGTAATGGTCTTGCAATCAACTGCAGGCGTTTAATTAAAGATTCTGCAAGACCGTTTTGAGTGTGAACATGAGCTACAGAATGTTCCACTTTTATCCCAATTGATAAGCAATAATCATTAAATGCTTGGGATGAAAACTCAGCAGCATTATCCAGTCTAATAGACTTGATTGGATTATCAGGAAAATGTGCTCGTAGTCGAATTATTTGTGCCATTAGTTTTGCAAACGCAAGGTTGCGTGATGACAACAGGCACACATGAGACCATCTACAGGATGCGTCTATTAGGACCATAAAATATCTAAAAGACCCACTATGTGGGTGAATAGGTCCACAAATGTCCCCTTGTATACGTTCCAAAAACGTAGGTGACTCAGTCCCAACCTTTGTTGGTGATGGTCTTGCAATTAACTTGCCTTGATAATAAGAAGTGCAAGAAAATTCATTATTTAAAAGAATCTTGAAATTCTTTAACGGATGCCCATATGAGCTTTCTATAATCCGTCTCATCATGATTGATCCAGGGTGTCCCAATCGATCATGCCAAAGTACAAAAGTATTGGAACCAGTAACCTTTTGGTTTACTGTTGAATGTGCCTCAATTGCACTAATTTTTGTCCAATACAGGCCACAAGATAAAGACGGGAATTTCTCAATAACCCTCTTTTGGCCAGAGACATTCTTTGTAATGATGAGATATTCAAGATTATTCTCATCTATTGTCTCAACATGATAGCCATTCCGGCATATATCTTTAAAACTCAACAAGTTTCTCTTAGACTTGGAGGAGAACATTGCATTCTCTATGATAAACATTGTTCCTCTAGGCAGAGTTATAGTTGCTCTTCCGGAGCATTCAATCAATTTACTACTACGAGATTGTAGTAACATCTGCCTTACACATACTTAGTTGAGAGAAATATTTCTTTTCTTTGAGTATCGTATGTGTAGTACATGAATCAACTAAACAAATATTTGATCCAAGATTGCTTTGTGAGATATCCATATTTGCTTTCCCATGGTTTGACATACAAAAGAAAATACACGAACATGAGAATAAACAAATTCAATCC
Source organism: Nicotiana benthamiana (assembly GCA_034376525.1). NCBI lineage: Eukaryota > Viridiplantae > Streptophyta > Magnoliopsida > Solanales > Solanaceae > Nicotiana > Nicotiana benthamiana. The sequence goes on along the minus strand of CM067341.1, from coordinate 16,311,790 downwards.
GTTTGTTTCACATTTAAACAATATTTTCAAAATCTGCTGAGGTTAGTTGACTAACTAAATCAGATAGTCGATTATATATTTTCCATAATCGATTACTTTGCAGTTTTAAAATTTCAGTTTAAGCACTGTCTCAATGTAATCGATTGTTAAACATACATAATCGATTATTTGCTAATTTGGAAAATTTCAGATCATATTGTCTTAATATAAACGATTGTTAAACATACATAATCGATTATTTGCTATTTTGAAAAACTTCAGATCACACTGTCTTAATATAATCGATTGTTAAACATACATAATCGATTATTTGCTATTTTGAAAAACTTCAGATCACACTGTCTTAATATAATCGATTGTTAAACATACATAATCGATTATTTTCTATTTTGAAAAACTTCAGATCACACTGTTTTAATATAATCGATTGTTAAACATACATAATCGATTGTTTTGTAGTTTTAAATGCGAAATATTAGATAATCGACTAACTGTTAGGTTAGTCGATTAACTCTACTGAAAAATAAAAATATCTTTGAAATTTAAGCATATTGAAACATTCTAAAGAACTAATACTAACATTATATCATAAACTAACTAATACGAGCTGATACTAATGACTATTAGTTTATTCACTAACTAATACAAATAAAATCAAACAATTCCATCTTCCTTCATCACAGATCCATCACCGATTAAGTGGTCTATTTTCCCCTCAGGGTGCTCAAAGAAGTCTGCCACATCCAGGTGGGTGATGTCAAAATTATCGTCAGAGACAAAATTTATTTCAGGGCCTTTATTCTTTAGAGATGCTTGATAAAGATCAACCAAATGTCTTGGTACATGGCAAGCTTTTGACCAGTGCCATTTTCCACCGCAACGATAGCATATAGTTTCTGAACTATTTGCCTTTGGATTCTCATAATCACGTTTCTGCTTTTGGTGGTTATTTCTCTTTGGGGGGTGACGGACATTAGGGAAATTTCTTCCTTGTCTACGTCCACGGCTATGACCCCGATTACGACCACGACCATGACTAGATCCATTGCCTTTTCCATGCTTGGCATAATGAGAATACACCTTATCTGCTTCAGGCAATGGTGTAGACCCAGTGGGTCGATTTTCGTGATTTCTCATGAGCAGGTCATTGTCTCGCTCAGCCATAAGGAGAAGAGAAATCAGTTCAGAGTACTTTTTGAAACCTTTCTCTCTGTACTGTTGTTGCAGTACCATATTGGAGGCATGAAACGTTGTAAACGTTTTTTCAAGCATATCATAATCAGAGATATTATCTCCACAGAGTTTCAATTTGGAAGTAATTCTGAACATTGCAGAATTATATTCAGAAACAGACTTAAAGTCTTGGAGCCTCAGATGAGCCCAATCATATCGTGCTTGTGGCATAGTGACCAACTTCAGGTTGTCATATCTCTCCTTTAAGCCGTTCCACAAGATGAGTGGATCTTTGACTGTGAGATATTCAATTTTCAAACCTTCATCAAGGTGATGGCGCAAGAAAATCAAGGCCTTAGCACAGTCTTGGGTGGATGCTTTATCTCTGTCTTTAATGGCGTCTCCAAGACCCATAGCATCTAAGTGGATTTCAGCATCCTACACTCATGTCATATAGTTCTTGCCCGAAATTTCAAGGGCAACGAACTTTCTTTGCATAATATTAGACATAATTAAAACCAAATTCGGAAAAAGGGAAATACCTTAATTTTCTCAAGAGGATTCTTGAGACGGTAGAGTCTCGTGCTGATAACGTGTTATGAAATAATATAAGAACAAGAACAATAGAGAGAAAAGTAGAGAGAGGAGTATTCTTATTGATACTTAGGGATGATTTACAATGGGAGAGAACCCCTTTATTTATAGGGAGGTGGTGGCTTAGCCACCAAATAGTAAACCCTAGAATCTCTCTAAATATAAACATTCACCTTAATTAGAGTTTTATTTATAACAGAATCACAATTATAATAGGTTGGATAATTTCCTTACTTTCAGTACATAAGATTATTCTTGGTCTAGTGTAAGCCTCATATTCTGATAAGTATTTGCCCATTAACATGCTTGTAATTTGTTGTTATATCATGATTTTATGTTTATCATATACATTTAATAATTGAGTCAAACTAGTTAATTAGAATATTGACTTTGATTAATAATACTTAAATAAATTAGAACTTAATCCTGAATCAGTGGTTTTAAATTAAAAAATTAATTAAACTAGTACTTCTAGTACAAAATGTTCCTTATATATAGTAATCTAACTCCAAACTTCTAACCCTATCTATATACTCCAAATTACACTAAAAAGCCAGAGAAATAAAAAAAACTTCTTTGATTAGAATAAATTAGGCATTAATAAATAGAATAAGGGGCATCAATGCGGGAAGTTGATACACACGCGCATCAATTTCTAATATATTATGCTGGAATTTTTTATATAGTAGCAAAAATAATGGCTATATTTTTAATAATTTTGCAAATATTAGCTATTTTTAATTAGGAATTTTTACACTCTATAGAAAACCTTAGTACCCTATTTATTTTAAATAAATACCATTTTAATATATTACATCATATAGATACCTTTTATACTTTATAGCCAAATATCTAATTATAGTTGTATCCTACATTTAAGGCACCATATATGCTAAATAATATTTTTCTCTCATTTTTAGTCTTTTCTCTCACATAATCATCGTAAAGTTGACTAAACACGTTCTCTCTCGCTTTGCATACACTTTACTCTTTCTCCCTCAACCTAAGATTCATACCTCTTCTCCCACCCAAATTCTCTAGTTCTCCTCCATTATCACTCCATTACAATCGCTTAGGGTAAGTTTAATTCGCTGATTTTGATAGACGAAGAACAATTGGTTCAACTATAGCGGCTTGTAGTAGGTTGGGCAGATGTGTTAGGGGGCTAACCAGCCAGAATTAATGGCTGGCTGCCGGTCGGCGAAGCCATAAGGCTGTTTCTCTCTCTAAATCGCCCAAATTGCCTATTTGTATTCAGTTGTATTCGAATGTATATTTCAGCTGCATTCACTTGTATCCAGGTTTAATCAGTTGTATTTAACTATTTTATTCAGCAGTAGTTAGTTATATTCAAGTGTTTTATACAACTGTATTCAATTGTTGTTAGTTATATTCAATTATTTTATTCAGCAGAAATTACTTGTCTTTTGTTGCATTCAAGAGTTTACTCAGCTGTATTCAGTTGTTTTTTTGTTGTATTCAAGTGTTTTATTTAGATGAATTAAGTTGTATTTTGTTGTAATATTCAACTATATACAGTTCTATTCAACTATATTATTCATATGTATTTCTCTTTATTCAGCTATAATCTTTATTATGTATCTTTCAAATACAGATTAATGAGAGATCGTTTTAGTTCGTTTAGTTAAATTAGGAGAATATCATGTGATTTGATTTCCTTCCGTTTTTAGCGCAGATACATTATTGTATTTAACGTTAATGCCTCTTGAATACAGCTAAATACATGTCAAACTTAGCTGGAATTCCAATTTTTACGCCTATATTTTTTGTTGTATTAATGAATACAACATCTTAAATACATGAAAATATATTGTATCAAAACATAAAAGATATCTAAAACACGTAATATAGCAAAGAGTATCTATAAATGACTAATTAGACCTAAAAGATGGTGCTTTATAAAAAATTCTCTTTTAAGGAACAGTCCGAAAACTGACTAGATCGTGTTATTTTTACTCATTAATCGGACCTTAGTGATAGCACTAATAGTCGGGCCTCAATTCCAGCGCTAAAACCAAAAAGAAACATTTGTTTTCCTCTATGCCTATTGTTGTGGCAGTAAGTTTTTATAGAATTACCAAAGAACGAAAATCATATGTAGCTCCATCAAGTTTACGACTTTGACTAGATCGTGTTATTTTTACTCATTAATCAAACCTTAATGATAGCATTAATAGTCGGGCCTCAATGCCAGTGCTAAAACCAAAAAGAAACATTTGTTTTCCTCTATGCCTATTGTTGTGGCAGTAAGTTTTTAAAGAACGAAAACCATATGTAGTTCCATTAAGTTTACGACTTTGATTACTTGTTGTAAGTGACGATCTTACTTGTCTCAAAATCTTGGAAAAGATGCTTAACAAGTGCCACTACGAAGGTATTCAATATTTTGCTCTAAAGTTTTCATGCATTATTTGTATAAAGTTCAAGTCTTTATTCATTTTATTTTCATTTTGAGTCTAGTTTTAGGGAGAAAAAAAATAAATGTGTTTTAAGCAGATTAATTTAGTTAAAAATTTTCATACAATTTTAGTAATTTTAAACATATCTCTAGCTGAAACTAATGTTTTAAAACATATCTCTAGCTAAACAATAAGAAATAATCTTTATATTGTAAATTTATATAACTAATCTCGACGACGATCCTTAAGGACATTTAAAAAATTTCATTTAGTAAAGTCATTAATGAACATTATGATCACTTAATGAAATATAAAAATAAAATTTAAAATTTCAGATCGAAATAAAGAGTTTGAGTCAAACTAGTAAATCAGAATATTGACTTAGCTTAATAATCCTCAAATTAACTAGACTTAATCCTGAATAAGTGTTTTAAATTGAAAAAATTAATGGAACTACTACTTCTTCTTCTTCTTTTCTGGTTTTCTATTTGGTGTTCGGTAATGCATTAGAGCCCGATTATATTTATTTTTCTTTTTGGTTTATCATCCAATGTTCGGTACCCGCATTAGAGCCCGAATATATACGGATTTGTGCTGCCTAGGGCCCTTTCGAAAGAAAGCACTTCCTATCAAATACTTTTTCATACTCTGGACTCAAACTCGAAACCTTTAATATCTCATTCACTATATTATATCCTTTGATGGTAGAACTACTACTTCTAGTATAACATGTTCGTGATATATAGCAATCAACTCCAAACTTCTAAGCCTATCCATATACTCTAAATTAAACACTAAAAAATCAGTGGAAAAGAAACTTGTTAGACTAGAATAAATGTAGGTATTAATAAATATAATAAATTATGTACTAATAAATGGTAGCCACAAAAATATACAATAAAGTTTATATTTTTTTTATATATACATACATATTTTTTTATTATTATTATTTTAAAGACGACTATAATAATATTTTACGGTACTCGAATTAGTCCCATTAGTCGGGCCTGGCCTCAGTGGGGGTCTCAACTATAGTGCGCCGGGAAACCAAAAATCTCCCTATGCCTTTGGTGTTGTAGTCTACGCTATAATAAGGGTTCGTTAAAAAAATTATACTGTCCATTAAAATATTAGGTATTAGAGATATTTAAGATATTAAATTTTAAACGTATTTAAGATATACTAATGTTAATACTCGTGCGGATGCGCAGACACTAATCATATCAAATATTTAAGTTATTTAGATTGTATGTAAATAATCTTAAAATTTACACTTTCTTAATAAATATAGATAATTATTGGATATTAATTACATGAAAATAATTAGCCATTTCTTCTATTTTTCTTTTTTGATACCATTCTTGCTGGTGTCATTGTATCCTAAAAATAGTCAGGAAGCAAAATAATAACTCATATTTATGGCAAAATAATCAAATATTGAGACATTGATCTTTGGATTAGATGTAACTCTTTAACTACTACTTGAACTCTTATTTAATGTATTGATATCTCTTAAAAATATTTCTTTCTTAAATTTCAGTTTCTAAAATATTATTTTTATTACAAAACTTAGCTCAAAGTAATAAACAAAAAGATAGACAACAAAGTAGAGAGAAAGAGAGAAGAGAATATATTTCTTCCATGTATCCAAGTGTATTTACAAAATGAGTTTTCATCCTCTATTTATAGTACAACATATAGGTATACCAAAAGAATTTCATAAGTATGTCATTAAGTATTTGAGATCATGGAGGAAGATCATGGGTAAATTATGAAGGTATGGGAGTTACAACAATAATGGTGAGAAGTAGTGGGGATTATCTACATAATGGAGAAGAGTAGTGGGAGTAACTTCTTTAGGAGTTATAGACATCCACTACAAAGTATAATATTTCATAACACTCCCCCTTGGATGTCTATAGATAATGTGCTTCGTTAAAACCTTAACTAAAATAAAACCCAATGGGAAAAATTCTAGAAAAGGAAAAAGAGTACACATATCTAACAAAATACATTTTTGTTTGCCTCGTTAAAAACCTTGCAAGGAAAACCCAGTGGGACAAAACCTTGTAAGGGAAAAAGAGTGCAACGCGCATTAACTCCCCCTGAAAGAGCATCAATTCACATTCTTGAGCCTTCGCATTCCAATCTTGTGCACCATCTTCAAGAGATCGTTGGTAGAGATTTGATAAATAAATCAGCCATATTAACTATAATGAATATTTGCACCTTGAAATCATAACTCGTGGTAGATATATAATGTCTTCACAAATATCGTGGAATGGCTTTTCAATATCTCCATGTATCATCGCTATCATATTATCATGCTTATAGTTATAGCAAGATACATTTGTGCATAAATTGCACTGAGGAAGTGGTACCTCAAGATCAAGAATTATAGATGCTTCAAGCAACTTAAATCCTTTATGGATTGTCATATAAGTTGAGTCATATAAGCCATATTATAGACTTTAGATGCATATCAAGTTTTCATGTCATGCTAGACGTATAAGATATCGAAAAACTGATTACACATACCATTGACTTTATACTTTCAAGTATTCGAACTACATGTCCAAAACTACATGTCTTTCATATGGAATCAATTCTACTTGAATTGTATCTCTTCCATTTGGCCAATATTTTGTTTGTATTCGACAAACTTAAGATCCTCATCGATATTTAGCGCTATCATAGATGTCGTCGACGAACATTTTATATCGGTTCCAGTAAATTTTCATAAAGACATAACATGGAGATCTCTTCATTCATATATTCAGGTACCTGAATCTCTCATGAGATTTTATGAAGTGTTATGTCATGTGATCTTCTAGATCACTTGCCTCCTTATTATGACCACTTTGATCATTTACTCATCTTCTTTATTAAGAAGTTCTTTTTGAAACCGATTTGTCTATACGCTTTAAGCGTATCAAAGACTTTGTCCTTCTAGGACTTGATATGAGCATTTGCAGTGAGAATATAGTTACTTTCTTTGGGTCAGCAAATGCGTATGGCATGCTTTGCAATATGTTGCAATTGAATTATCCTTTTATGAACTTCAAGTTCATATTATGATATTCGAGGATCTATATATACAAATGATAATTCGTTCCATGTAACCTTTTCTCAAGTGTTTATCATGTCTCCCCCTCATGTTAGAAAACTAACTTGTTTCCTCAACTCTGGGAAATCATCTTTGTGCATTATCATGTTAATATACACTGCACATCAATAATAATAAGATGAAATTATTTGGTTCCTGACCCTGAACCACTTGTGAGGGGAGAATATAATATACTCTCGTGTATAACGTATATCAAATTGATATAGATAACTTTGTTCTCATAAGCAATAATTTAGCTATTAAGTGGAGGCACTCAATAAATTATTTTGCTAAACCAACTATAATGTAAACCAACTTATCAAGATGAACTATCTTGAATAGAAAATCTGGAAATTATGCTCGAAATTAGATTACTGAGCAAGTTACCTCGCAAGCACCGGCCAGGTTGTAGGTTAATAATAATCGCACATGTAACCATATCATAGATGCATCATATGTGGTATACATGGCAGGCGAATGGGCCCATATTCGCCTTTGATATTTCCAGAATTTATGGGATTCAACCCCAACTTTAGTTGGTCAATTAATTAATGAGAACAAGTAATATAAGAGAATTCGTAAAGAACTTTCTAGTTCTTTAATATTTACCTATGTGAATTTATTGTTGCACATCATACTTAAATTGATATGGCTAACCCGAATGCCAATTGAATAAATTATCAATATTGATAAAATTCAGGTTTACATCATGACATGTGCAATTATCGATAAACTCTAAGTTTATTATGATATGAGTTTTTATATCAATAAACATCCACTTTATTGTGGCATTCTTTTGTTTGTATAGTACAAATTGGAGAATAAAGTTGGTAGCTTTTCACATGCATATTATCATGCTACAAGTTGTAGTAATAGAAGATATGAAATCTTTCTTTTATTTATAGTCTCAATATAATCAATCGCTTCGCATATACTTTGGAAACTGAATAAGTTTCTTTGAGACTTACTACAATACAATACCTTATTGGTAATCAATTATGTTTCTCCAAAATAATATAATTGGCTCTTAAAGTTGTACCATTATGGTCATGTCAAAATTATATGCAATATATGTTTCTTGCATTATTATTGTCCTTTAATAATCATATTGCCAAAATATTTTGGCGTACAATAGGTACGTGACCAATGACCATTCATGCCATAATAATGACATTATTTTCTTATATCATCTCAACCCTTCTTCTAGAGGTGAGTGTGGTATATTCAATACCAGTAGCATGTTCATATTCTTCCAATAATGAATATGTATCCATAAATCATATGTTGTCACATTCACACCATGAATGGATCATAATCATCTATATGTGCTGTATAAAATCTCATGTCAAATCGATGACATATATTACTTTCACAGAGTGAAGGAATATTTTGAGAATCCTTATTATTCTCATTATCACAATGATGACGATTATAATTTCGTCTATTGCCACGTCCATATCCATTGATACCTTCACGGTAATAATTTTATCTTCTTTCAGACTTATTACATAGTGCTATCATATTTTCTGCGAGGATATGTAATTTTGTTATCCTTTTCAAATCCGTAAATGCGTCTGGCATTTGATTTGCTATTCTTTGCAAATGAAAATCTTTTGCACCTCTTTTTCACAAATAGAGGCACGCAGATCAAGATGAGATAATGATGGATTTTTCCGCAAAATTTCCCGTTTGGTTTCACCACCAACTTCTCCCCCTAATTTTATGAAAAGTGTCTCATCGAATTGACAGTTTGCAAATCGTGCAGTGAACAAATCCCCTGTCAATATTTCGAGGTAGCGAATAATGGAGGGCGATTCAAACCCAACATATATTCCTAACCTTCTTTGCAGACCCATTTTGGTGCGATATGGCGGTGCTACAGGCACATATACTGCACACCAAAAATTCTTAAATGGGATATAATAGGTTCATGACCCAAAATTAATTGCAAATGGGAATATTTGTGATAATTTATCAGTCTGAGACGAACTAGCATTGCTGCATGCAAAATGGCGTGACCCCAAACCGAAGTGGGCAGCCTCGTTTTCATGAGTAACGGTCTTGCTATCAATTGCAGACGTTTAATTAAAGACTCTCCAAGACCATTTTGAGTGTGAACATGAGCTACAGGATGTTCCACTTTTATCTCAATTAATAAGCAATAATCATTAAATGCTTGGGATGAAAACTCAGCAGCATTATCTAGTCTAATAGACTTAATTAAATTATTGGAAAATTGTGCCCATAATCGAATTATTTGTGCCATTAATTTTGCAAACGCAAGGTTGCGAGATGACAATATGCACACATGAGACCATCTTGAAGATGCGTCTATTAAGACCATAAAATATCTAAACGACCCACTAGGTGGGTGAATAGGTCCACAAATGTCCCCTTGTATACGTTTCAAAAACGCAGGTGACTCAATTCCAACCTTTGTTGGTGAATGGTCTAATAATTAACTTGCCTTGATAACAAGAAGTGCAAGAAAATTCATTATTTAAAAGAATCTTTAAATTCTTTAATGGATGCCCATTTGAGTTTTCTATAATCCATCTCATCATAATTGATCCAGGATGTCCCATTCAATCATGCCAAAGTACGAAAGTATTGGAATCAGTAACCTTTTGGTTTACGGTAGAATGTGCCTCAATTGCACTAATTCTTGTCCAATACATGCCACAAGATAAAGATAGGAACTTCTCAATAACCCTCTTTTGGCCAGAGACATTCTTTGTAATGATGAGATATTGAAGATTATTCTCATCTATTGTCTCAATATGATATCCATTTTGAATGATATCTTAAAAACTCAACAAGTTCCTCTTAGACTTGAAGGAGAACATTGCATTCTCTATGATAAATATTGTTCCTTTAGGCAGAGTTATAGTTGCTCTTCCAGAGCCTTCAATCAATTTACTACTACCAGAAATTGTAGTAACATCTGCCTTACACATACTTAAATGAGAGAAATATTTCTTCTCTTTGAATATCGTATGTGTGGTACATAAATCAATTAAATAAATAATTTAAAATAATATACATAGTCATGCCTTAAGTACTGATTCACAGTGACAACTTGCAATACATTCAAAGTTCAAAACGTGTTCATAATTGACACCAAATATAGTTCTATACATGTATATGTCTAAATGTGTTAATAAGAAATTTTACAATATTGCATATAATTTTGCAAAGTTTTAAGACAAATATGATTTTAGTTACAGCTTAGACAGTGCAACAATTCCATGTGAAAAATAAATGTGCTATAATGTAGACTACACAAATAAATGCCATGGGTACAAAAACTGTTGAATATACACAAGCACAATACTTATAATTGTAAGCAATATAGTAAGAAAACAATTTGTAGTATTATAGTACAATGTCTTTGAAGAACGCAAAAATCATTGTAGTATACATAGATAAGATTACGACACTAGTTACTCATTGTGTACAATATTTTGCTATATGTACTGTTTTTGTCTAACATTTAACAAAGTCTAATGTTTTGATAAACGAATAAATTCTAGAACATTGACTTATGAAATAATCACACTAAAGCATATAGATAGTATGTGTAATCTGAAGTTATATATTTTAAAACCATAATACAGATTATTTGTCAAGTTGATAAACTCTTAAGGTACATATCGATATTTGATCATTGATTAAATTATTTTAATATTAATTTTAAAACAAAAATTAGGAGGAGAAAAAATACCTTAATTTTCTCAAAGAGATTCTTGAGATAGTAGAGCTTCATGCTGATAACGTATTACAAAACTTAGCTCAAAATAATAAACAAAAAGATAGACAACAAAGTAGAGAGAAAGAGAGAAGAGAATATATTTCTTCCATGTATCCAAGTGTATATACAAAATGAGTTTTCATCCTCTATTTATAGTACAACATATAGGTATACCAAAAGAATTTCATAAGTATGTCATTAAGTATTTGAGATCATGGAGGAAGATCATGGGTAAATTATGAAGGTATGGGAGTTACAACAATAATGGTGAGAAGTAGTGGGGATTATCTACATAATGGAGAAGAGTAGTGGGAGTAACTTCTTTAGGAGTTATAGACATCCACTACAAAGTATAATATTTCATAACAATTTTTCAATAATAGTTATTTTTGTAATAATATAATTGAAAATATTAATCTTAATTCAAAACTCATTTTAGTTGGATATCTAAAATATAAAAAATTCTTTAGCTAGTGAATTGTTTTTACTCCATTTTGATATATGACATTAATCATGTTAAATATCTGAGTTATTCGAATTATATGTAAATAGCCTTAACATCTAAACCTTCTAATTAATTATAGATAATCATCAGATATTAATTAAGAAACACTACATGAAAAAGGACAAATATTTTCTCATTTCTCGTAGTGATAATTTTATTTTTGCACTATTCTAGGTGTTATTGGAACCTAAAAATAGCACAAAGTAAAATAATAACTCATATTTATAGCAAAGCACAAAGGTTGGCACAATATAAACGATTTTTTGATTACGATGTGACTCTTATACTACGATTTGAACTCTTATTTGGTATGGTTTTATCTTTCAAAAAATATTTCTATTTTGAAATTTCAATTTCTAAAACTTTATATATATTATAATAATGATTATCTTTATAATGATGCAAGTGAAGATATTATCGTTTATTTAAAATTTACTTTGATCGGCTATCTAAAAATTAAATGATTCTTTGGTCAGATTTATTTCAGTATGACTTAAATTTAAGTTTATCGATATCTCTAGCCTCAGAATTTGAATTTTTAGTACCCAATATATACAAAAAATTTACTCTTTGATTCATTAAATGTTAAATTAGTTAATTATTATTATAAAATATTACATATATTGTCTTAATTGTCAAGTACTTTATTTTCGTCACCGTACTTGGCTTAACCTCAATGGAAACTACTCAAATTGCATTCTAATTCAAATTTGAATATCATATCAGTTTGTCATTAATAGTAATTTTTCTAAAAATCGACACATAATGTAAACTAAAAAAATATTCTAAGATATCATTATCTTATAATCTATGTATTTGAGTTGAAAAAATGAATATTTGAAATCGATGAGATTAACTTTCAAATGTTTTATACTTAACAAAGATGAAACATAAGAAGAAATTTGTTGTCATTTTTCATTTCTCGTTTTAGTTCTTTCTAATATATTTTTTCAATATTTATTTTATTTTATCTTATTTTTATGTCATCATTTCTTTTGTTACAAAAAATTAATTTATTTCACTATAAAAGGATGAATTTTAATAAAAGTTATCTACATATGAACTTTAATTATATTTTTAGTCTTCAGTTGAAATTATTTCATGTTTTTTCTTTGGCTTTATCTAATCACCATAAATAGGTGCTCGCCCGACTATTTAAATTAAAAATTTGAATGGTGTGTAATTTATATATAATCCATATATAATATGTGTATAATCATGTGTTATCGGTATATCATCTATTTATATTAACTATAAAAAGTAAACAATAAATATGACCTGATATTATGTAAATATTCCATAAGATTTCATTTTATTGAGTTATCATGATATAACTTCTATTATAATAATTTTAAAACTCTCTACTAATGTTCAAAAATATCTTATCTTTTTATTATCTTTGAATTAAAAGAATGTATAGATTTTTTTCGAAATAATTTGTTTACATTTTAAAAAAATCACATCATACCAACCTTTTCTTTTTCTTTATATATACTCTTTGTTACACCTAAAAGTTGCTATATAAACTATCAATTAGAAACTAATGTTTCTCTTGTTGAGTTTGAAAAAAGAAACTTTCACATAATCTAATGATTCATACGAAAAAATATTATACCCTTACAATATTGGCCTGACTACATCTAAATGAAGGGTATCATCTTATACCCTTCAATTCCTTGAACGTACTAAATTGAAATTAATGATATCAATTATATAGACAAAGTTTTGTTATTTGTTTGATGTCCATTTATCCAAATTGACTCTTCAAACAAATATTCTTCAAGAATAATTTTTTTTTAATATTGACTGATTTTGTAATGTTTCTTTCTCCATCATGTACGTTATTTTGTTATATATGGAAGTAAACTTTTATTTGATTTTGTAAATTCTTTTTTGTTATTTAGATAAATATAGACGTATACCCTATATATTATATTTATTTTAAAAGAATATCATTTTATTCAAATCTAACTACAGCGTTTCAAAGAACTATACTTATAGAATTTTAAATGTGAAAGAGTTTTATAGTTATATGAACTATACTTGGCTTAACCATAGCAATAAATTTGGGATGATTGATTGTGTAATGGCCGAAAAATCTAACTATTACAACTTGAATTTATTTAATATTAAATAATAGAATTTTACAAAACAGAGGCCATAAACGTGGGATGATTGATTGTGTAATGGCCAAAAAATAGGCTATTTTAATAAATTACCACTTGTCATTTTAAGATAAGAGGGGTTGCTCTGATGGTAAGCAATCCCCACTTCCAATCGAAAGGTTGTGAGTTCGAGTCTCCCAAAAGCAAGGTGGGAAGTTCTTGGAGGGAAGGATGCCGGTTGTCTATTTGGAAACAGCCTCTCTACCCAAGGATAGGGGTAAGGTCTGTGTACATACTACCCTCCCCTAAGTGGGAATATACTGGGTTGTTGTTGTTGCCATTTGTCATTTTAATATTTACCACTAGGCATTTTAATAATTTGCCACTTGACAAACTTTTTTGCTTTAATATATAGATAGATAGATTCTAACACCATAAGAAAAAATAGTGGCTTTGCCATTGGTTGCGGTGACAATTTTCCATGAAAGTTTCTTGAAAATTATTGAAGGAACCCATGTCTAGTTGTATCAAGTTTCCGACTTTACGATTACTAGTTGTAGATGATGATCCTACTTGTCTCAAAATCTTGGAAAAGATGCTTAAGGAGTGCCACTACGAAGGTATTCAATGCATTGTCTACTTACTATGTTTGGTTTTATTAGGAATCCTGAATCTTGTTGAATTAAGGAATTTGAAGGAGGGAATAAGCCATTAAAGAGCACAACTGGGGTAAGGCTGTATTCAGTTCCGGTTCTGGGTTTATTTGGGTCTGCAGTTCCGGTTCTGGCGGTTCTGACAGTTCTGGCGGTTCCGGTTCTGGCGGTTCCGGAGCCGGAACCGCTACCATACGGTTCCGGAACCGTCCGGTTCCGGTTCTGGCGGTTCCCAGCGGTTCTGATTTTTTTTTAAATTAATATCTTGTATAGTAGTTATTAGTATATTGTAGAATATATTTTATATGGTGTACTATGTTATTAGTATAATATATATTGTGTTTGGTAATTAGTATATATTGTGTATAAGTAGTGTATAATTTGTATATAAGTAGTATATATTGTATTTAAGTAGTATATATTGTATATAAATAGTGTATATTGTGTTGTAGTTAGTAATTAGTATAAATTGTATATAAGTAGTATATATTGATAAAAGAATATTGTCATTAGTATATTGTGTTGTATGTTATATAAATATTCAAGGATTGATATAGAATTAAAGACAAAGAAATATTGAGACAAAAGATATTCAAGGATATGATAAAGAGCATATTTATTGACCAAAATGGCATATCTTTTTTTATTCTTCCTTCCCCCAATGGAATGAGCACAACATGGTACTAATACCACCATCAAAAGGAAAAAAAACTAAAAGAAGACATGCCAATGTACAAGTTACATCATAGTTTATGTATTATTTCTAACAAATCTCATAAAACCTTCAAGGTTTGGAGGTGGTTGTGTTGGCGGTGGTGGAAATGAAGCTTGTTCATCACCACTTCCGGGTGAAGATGTTTCCTGAGTAAGTTCCGCTAGCATTTCTTCATAGCACTTATCTATTTCTGGTTGTGATTCAGCTAGCCCAAAGTTCTTTCTTTCTGCGCGGATCCATTCTCGAAAAAGCACTGATTTTTCCAAGCTGTCCCACATCGACGCCCTGTGATCACATATTTGTAGTCTTGCTTGACTAAAGGAACTCTCCGAGGCAACAGTTGACGCTTGAATCGACAGAACATCCCGAGCCATCCTTGCAAGAATGGGAAAATGCTTTTCCCTTGCCTTCCACCAATCCAAAAGGTCGAAAGAGCCGTCTGGATTCTCATTCTCTAGTCCCTGCGACAAATAAACTTGAAGCTCATTTAGATGGGAAAAATCATCTACATTTTCACCTTGAGTACCCCTGAACTCCGTCCACGATTTAAGAGCTGTTAAGCCAGTAACTCTTTTAGGCGCCTGTGATGTGGACGAAGTAGGGGTTGGAATATTAGGCCTAGCATGCTCTAACGCCTGTTTATAAGTATTATAAACAGTTTGAGCATTCACTGTAATTGATGCTTTCGCATCAGATAGTGTAGCCATTTCTTCTTCTTCAAGATCTAAAGCTTGATAAATAGTAGAATACCAAAAGTTAGGACCTCCTACTTTCATAGTAGGATTTAACATAGCAGCCACACCAAATATAGGAGGGATTGGAAAAAAATATTTTTTAAACTTCTTTTTCATTTCAGTAATTGCAATTTCATAAATTTCCCCTCCCTCGTTAAAATCAACAAACAAATTAGCAAGTGCGTCAATATAAACTAAACAGTTAGAAATAGTTGGATAATATTGGCCAGATAAAGCAGTTGTAGCCACATGAAAATGTTCTAAAAAATCTAAAAGAATTTTAACGTTAGTCCAATCTTGATTAGTTAGCATGTCATTATCTTCCTCCCCACAATCCCGAAAATTATAAGTAGCGTTAATTGGGTTTCTATATTCGTACGCCTCTACTAAACTTTCGTACATGTAGTTCCACCCAGTCGGGCAAGGTTTAGGAACCTTTCTTTTTCTAAGGCCATATTCGTCACATTTTTAAAAATATTCTCTAAGTCTACTTCTACGGTTAGAATAAAAAAGCCAATTAAGAGCGAATTTAACCTTTTCAATTTCAATGTTTAAAATTCTCATACAATCACCAACAATTAAATGATAAATATGACATATACATCTAACATGGAAAATATTAGTAAAAGCAGGATTAAGTGTTCTTGTTAAAATACCTATTGCACTAGTGTTGCTACTAGCGTTATCCATGGAAATTGACATTATTTTATCACTAAAACAAAAATATCTACATACATCTGAAACAGTGTTAGCAATAAACTTACCCGTGTGCCGTGAATTAATTATTCTATATGCAATAATGCGTTTTTGCATTGTCCAGTCTTCGTCTATCCAATGACTGGTTACGGTTAGATAATCACAATCATTATTACTTCTACCAATATCAGTTATAATAGACATACGATTATTTATATGGGTAAATAAATAACGCAAGTATTGTTCATATTCATGCTTGTATTTATAAATGTCGGCCTTAACTGTTTACGTAGTATTAAATACTCTTCTAATATAATGAATCCAAGCAGGATTAGAAGCAAAAGAATAAGGCAAACACATAACAGTAATCATTTTAGCTAATTCTTCACGATCCTTATTTGGATCGTAATACAATATACCTCCGGTGACTGTGTTTATTCCTGGTTGAACTAGATTTGAACCAGTACTTGGGTTAACTGTTGTTTCAGGACTTATCCTCCCCTCTTGTTGCACTTTCAATTGAAAATATCTAGCCTTATCGTTAGGGTGTAATTTTATATGTTTAACTAAACTACCTGTGCCGCTATGATCTCCAGTATACCTATGCACAAGTAATTTCCCACAAGATTTACACTTAGCCTTATTTTGTTCTCTTAGTTGAATAAAAAATTGCCAAACTAATGAAGTTTCTGAACGTTTAGGAGGTTGTCTACTAAAAGTTGGAGTTTGTACGGGTGGGTGTTCCGGTTTATTAGTAGCAGGACTAGTAGGTGTATCATCTAAATCTACCGGAGCTTGAGTTTCGTCATCATCATCATCCTCATTTCCCTATAAGATAGGTGCATTAGGATAAAGAATATTCATAATATCATCGTCTATTCTATCACCAACTGCTACATCATGTAGAAAATTAACATCGCTAAATTGAAAACATGGGTGATCACTATCCGATTCCGAAGGTTTCATTAGTATTTCTAGGTTGGCTACTACTTTGAACTTTTTTATCTTTTCTAGGCCGGGGAGCCGGGGGAGGGTAGTATTTTGGCGACTACTTTCACCGGTTTTAGATTTTCCTTTTCCGAACATATTTTTCAATGAAAATGCCATAATAATTACAATTAAGCAAAATAACAGCACATAAAAATATTCTTAGCACGCAAGAGTTGAAACGAGTTTACCGGATTGACGAACAACTTCTTGAAAATTGAAAATCGTTAAAATTGAACACTTGAAAACTTCAATTCAACAACTTCACAATGTTTCACGAATTTGCAACAATAAATTAAGCACTTGCACTAGAAAAATTGAAAGAGAGCTTGAGAGATATTGATGAATTGGTGAATTAAAATGAAAGAATGAGGGGGTATTTATAGTTGAGAAATGGGAAATTGTGTAATTATATAAAGTTTGGGGTTAAATTAAAGTTTGGGGGGCAAATGACTATTTTTGAAAATTCCAAACGGCTAATTTTGAAAAAGAGCCGTTTGGAAATTTTAAAAAAAATAAAAAAAAAATTTTTAAAAATCGGACCGTTGCGGAACTGTTTGGAACCGGATGGAACCGTTTGGAACCGCTTGAACCGGTCCGGCTCCGGTTTTGGCGGTTCCGGTTTCGCGGTTCCAACGGGTGGAACCGCTCCATCACGGTTCCGGGGAACCGCCGGAACCGGCAGAATCGCAGTTCCGGTCCGGTTCCGGTATGGAACCGCGAAAATACAGCCTTAAACTGGGGTAATAATATCTTTGTTGTAATTTTAATAAATTTTTACACATAAATTTATGTTCCAGTGTTAAAAATACAGGTTAAGATCGCTGCAACCAAACTCTACATTCGCTATTAACTTCATCCCGAAGCTATGAAAATAGAGTTGTCTTAAGTCGAATCCGAATTAGTCTGGGCCCAAAATTGGGACCGTATGTGGAAGTCAAAAAGAAGAAGAAGGGAAACTACGCCGATGCCCCAATTCCAAACAAGTAAATAGTAGGCAGAGGTATATTCTGGATTGAAATTTGATGGATTCAGCCTTTAGGTTTTACCACTTAACTATTACACTTTAGAAGTTATGATTTCAAAAATAACTTTCGACTAAAATATTGGGTTCACTTGAATTGGTCGTATGTATGCTCCATCCGCCATTAGTTGTAGGAATAACAAGCTTTGTGCTAGCCGTCAACCTACTGCAATTTATCAAGATTTGAGACCGGCAATGTGAGGAACCTCACAAGGAGGCAGAATTAAACCATTAAAAAGTAGTAGTAGTAAGTTTCTGAAATTCGAGTTTTAGGTGATTTAGGAAATGGTTATGTTGAGAATTCATGCAGGAAAAAGACTTTGGCCTGGATTTGTTTTTTCATGTTTCTACCGACCCTTGAAGTTTACCAAGTTGTAATTTTTAATATTAATCTGAGTCTTAAATCAAAAGAAGAAAAATACAAGGAACATGTACAGGTTGGTTGATATGTTGATCCTGAACTGAAGAACTTGTTCTTTTCTTATCTTCTCCTTGCAATTCATTTCAATTTAATGGTTTCTTCCAGTCACCACGTGTAATCGAGCAGAGGTTTTATTGTCGTTGCTACGCGAAACAAAAACGAATTTCACTTGGTTATAAGTGATGTCCACATGCCAGACATGGATGGTTTTAAGCTTCTTGAGCACATTGGTTTGGAGATGGACCTGCCTGTTATAATTGAGTATCTTCTTTTCGTGCATTACAAACTGTGTTGTTGTTCCTAAGTTTAGAAATTGCTAACTTTTGTACTAATCAATGGACTTTAAACTTCCATTTGTGATTGAATAGTGATGTCCGTGGATGATAGTAAAAATGTGATTATGAAAGGTGTGATTCATGGTGCACATGATTATCTGATCAAACCAGTACGCATTGAGGCACTGAAGAACATTTGGCAGCATGTGGTTCGAAAAAATAAGGACGAGTGGAAGGGCAAGGTTTTTGATCAATCAGAAATTGTAGAGGATGGAGAATGGCCACAGGAACCACCAGAAGATGTTGAGTACTCATCTTCAGCTAGTGAAAACTTGAAAAGCTCGAAGAAAAGAAAGGAGGAAGATGAAACTGAAGAAAGGGATGATATGGTCGCGTTAAAGAAAGCACGTGTTCTTTGGTCAGCAGAGCTTCATGAAAAATTTCTACAAGCTATCATCAACTTGGTATGGACAGTATGAACCATTTACCTTTCTTTTAGATATTTACTTAGATTCTTATCGTGTTAATGTAGTTCTATGTTGTTCCAAATATCTGCTTATTTTTAGGCGAATTGAAGTGTGTATTATCTGTCACCTTCAGACCTAGTAAAAGTGTTCTTAGGAGCTGATCTAACCCCTCAGTTCAATTGCTGACTATAGTGTGTTCCTTTTTCCTCAGTTTCTGAGTTGGGCGTCGAATATGTTTGCATCAGAGATCTCATTCCTTCGCATGATTCTTCATCGTAACATCTTGCTTCTCATAACTTGTATTCTCTGCTTCTTTCAATCTACAGTCAAACATCTCTACAACAGTCTCGTTTGTTCTGACTTTTTTTTGGCTGCTATAGTGAAGTGCTGTTAGAGGACATATATTATAACATAATGACTGGTTGTTATATAGGTATGTTGTTATTGTGAGGTCTAACTGAATACTAAATATGTAGTCTTTTCCTTTTTGGATTTTATTTATGCATTTACATGCATCTTTCTCCATTTAATATGTTAACACATTTCTCTTTCTGTAATATGTGGCACCCTGTTGGTCTCTTTTTAACAAGAATTTACTATATACTTACCAATGAAACCATATTTCCCTGTTATCCAGTTTTATATGGTTGTTTTCTACTTGGAGAAGTGGGCAGAAATCTGTGACCTTGACCTGATAGAAAGATTTATTACCAGCTGTAACATGTAGTATAACCAAGTTGCTGTCTTATTATATGTCTTCTCTATTCTTCCCGGTTTTGTTGGTAATGTCTTCGAGTTAGTGACCTCATTTTTAGTGATTCCTCTTCAATCCGTGCTCTAGTATCATATTTAATGCTCAACAAAAAGGACTCTATTTCTGTCAACATCCGTGCTCACTGCCCTTCTCTCTTAAGTAGTACAACAATTTGTACTTTATAACTACAGAAAATATCAATTACAGATGGTTATATTGTTTGTATGCTTTACAGTATAACATTAATTTCGTTCTCGCTTGACTCCACTGTCTGTAATTGTCGATATTTCTTATTGCAGTGTTTAGTTAAAATTTGTAACTCTTCTCAGTCATCACGTACCTTATTGTAGGGTCTTCTATTATGCAATTCATTAACAGTCAACATTATCTTCGCATACATATATGTATATTTCTCGTCTCAGCTCTAACTATGACTGCAGGGGCTGTTCCCAAGAAAATTCTGGAACTGATGAATGTTCCTTGGCTAAAAAGAGAACATGTTGCGAGCCACCTTCAGGTACCGAGGACCTTTACCTTTTTTCCCTTTCAAGAATATCATGCATTAGAAGTTCCGTAGGTGAACCACTTCATGTCTTTTGCATACCTGCGTCAAGTAGTTAACTGAGTTATTCCCTGATATCTTCACTAGTCTGTAGTTCGAAACTACAGGAGGGAGTTGCCTCAAAAGACATAAATCTTTAGGAATAAATGCGAAAATAACTAGAATAAAACAGAATGAAAGCAAATGATCCATATAGACGACACCAGCTAGTTGTAAATGTGCAGTCATTGATTACACTTGTATTAAGTTGCGATAGGCATATGTGTGAGAATTCGACTACTTTTAGTTTAAACTACTTGTTAGTGGTGTGATCGATCGATTGATTGATAAATACTTATTAGTGCGAACCATTTGCTGCAGAAATATCGGCTGTTGCTAAAGAAGTCGATGGGTGTACCACAACATCAGAGTGGACTGAATTATTCTTTCATCGGACACTCAGAAGCAACCTTTGGGACACCGCCTAACGGTCAACTCCTGCACAAAGTCTTGCTACCCTCTGGGGAGCGGCATTGGGTCAGTCTGCAACAAAATCGTCCTTATATGTTCCCCTGGTAGACCAAAGAAACCATTTTAGCTTTGAAAATCCCAAGTTGAGATTTCAAACTCAGCAACAGCTGAACAATAGCAATAAGCAAGTTAACTTGCTTTACGGAGTCCCACCAGCTGTGGAACCAAAGCAGTCCTTACGGAATGGTATTGTTGACAATGCACAAGGTGGTATATACAATCATGCTTCACACGCATATTCAGCGATAGATTTCTCATTGAACCAAAACATGCAGTTGCGAGGCAGCAGCTTTCCCGCGAGTGGCAATTCAGCAACGTCTACTCTGGCAACTAAAGGGATGCTTAAGGAAGAGGTTAGCATTGACATTAGAGGATCTAGAGGGTTCTCTCCTAATGACGATAGTTTTAGCGAACAGTATCAGCAAACGACACAGGACTGGTGTTTACATAATGTTGGATCAGCCTTTGATAACTCTTATCATTTTAGTATACAACATGGTATTTCTTCAGTGGAGATGAGTGGACAGAACATAAATACTCCTATTGCGGAATCAGTTCTCTCTAATGGGCAAGAAACTGGACGTGTTAATCTTATGGGCGGATCACAACTTATCTCACTTCTTGGAGGTGAGCAATTTGGACAGGAGGACCTCATGAGTGCCTTTTTCGAGCAGGTTAGTTTTAATTTGTTATTTTCAATAACAACATACTTAGTATATTCCCACAAGTGGGACATGGGAGAGTATAGACCCTACTTTGTGAAGATAGAAAGATGTTTCCGGAAGATCCTCGGAAATAGTTTGTTATTTTCACTTTGCTTTAAAGATCAATGTTTTTAAAGTTGGAAAGTGCAAAGAAGCGACAAGGTCCATGGGTATTTAAGCGAAAAGCTAGAAGTGAAGCACACAAGTTAAAGGAAATTAGAAGACATCAAACATATATGATTTGGTATTATGATAATCAAATTCCTTGTGTTCCCTATTCTATCGATACTATTATCTGATGTTTCCTTTGCTTCGTTGTTACTATTTCGTTTTCCGTAGCTCTTTGTCATAACTGTGGTGATTTTGCTTTATTGAGCCGAGGACCTTCTGGAAATAACTTTTTTACCTTCACAAGGTAGAAGTAAAAACTGCGTACATACTACACTTCTCAGACCCCACTTGTGGGAATATACTGGATATGTTGTTGTTGTTGATTATAAAGTTGCAATTAATAATAACTAATTTTATCGTCCAATTTACGAAGATGTTGATAATAATCCAACTACTCAAATTTGAAATTTAAAGAATCAATTCCTTCTCATTAGGATCACTTTGCATGTCATTGTTTGAAGTGCACACTTCTCCGAAGCACATGGCTTCAGAAATGAAGCGAAATCTTCGCTTCGAATTGCTTTATCATTTTTTCGGCTTAAGCGACGACATGTGTGGTTTTTAAATATTTTCAATGTCTAAGCTAATAACTGCTGCCTTTTCACTGATTTTGATTAATTTGCCGTAGTAGCAACAGCAACAAAATGGCGGACAAGTTGAAACTGTGTTTGGCGATGATGACGATCCATTTGACAATCTTCCAATGTAAGATGTGAAGAAGATTCTGCTACATGGTTTTGCCCGTGCATGCATGCAAAGTTTTGAAAGCTATAGTGCTCAAGCAACGTAGCAGTTTTTTTTTTTTTTTGGGGGTGGGTGGGTGGGTGGGTGGGTGTAAAGATACCAAATTTCTAACTAAAATAATTCTCATTTTTTGGTTCACTTTCAGATTGATCTTAGTGTACACATTTGCATTTCCATTGCTACAAAGCACAAGTCTCCAGTACTTCCGTAGTTGCTCATTTATCTGATCATTGGTGTCTTCTTCTGTTTTTGTGTGTTTTATTTTAGATGAGCAGATTCACAACTTGAGATGGATATGTTATAATATATTTTCTGCTCTTTAGCTATTTCTGTACAGCACTGAGGATGTTGGGCTGACCCAATTTCTGTTTTCTAAATCCTTAGTTCTAAGTTTGATTTAGCTAAGAAAACACAAATGTCTGTGTCTTTATTATTCACTCGGTATTCAGTATCCACATTAAATTTTCAACTAGTTTAAATGTGTATCACATAAACCTATTGAAGGAGAAAACACTATCTACTGTAATTTTTTTCTTTTTATTTCGAGTGCTCGAAATCGAGACTTCTGATTTAGGGTGGAGCAGTTCCTATATATCCTAGCTACCATAATCTTTTTTGGTATTCAAAGTTTATTTTTTCTTTTTTGGTTTCTCACCTGGTGTCTAGTACCCATATTGGAGTTCGATTATATCTGGATTTGCGTCGCTTAGGGCCCCATTGGGAGGGGGGAGCGCTCTCTACCATTTATTTTTCCATACCCAAGACTTGAACTCGAAACATTTGATTAAGGGAACAGCAACCCCATCAGTTGCACCACATCCTTTGTTGGTTCAAAGTTTATATTAATGGCTCGTTCGGTACGAGGGATAAGGAATAATTTAAAGTCGGGATTAAATTTGAGATGAGTTAATCATATGTTTGATCGGAATAAAACCATGGTATAACTAATTCCGGGATTGTAATATTTTTTTATTCCTATTAAAAGATAAAATAACTAATTTTCGAATAATTAATTATGGAATAACATCTTTCCCAACCAAACGAGTTCCCTATTTATCTTTCTCTTCTTTCTTTATACTTTTCTCAAAGTTTAATTCGTAAAAAATAAGAAAAATAGGAAATTAAAAAATATTTTGATTTCAACCATGAGCTGGAAATTCAGTGTGAATTTTTTTTTTAAAAAAAACCTCCCAAATTAGGAGGATCTATAGTGTTTATACACTTTTCCTTCCTGATGACTCGAACCCATAACCTAACGATTATAGGTGTAGGTATTTTATCAACTGAGCAAGCTTGTCCAAAAAGAGAAATGACAAACTAGAAACTTAGAAAGGGAACATGGTACTCTCGCTGACTTTACACACGTGACGAATGCATCCAGAATGAGACAAATTTTACTATGCAACTCACATGTAAATGTCTGTTGGAATGCTATAATAAAGGATAAAAATACAAATTTAACCCTCTATTACATAAAATATTTAAAATTTCTATTCTATTGTGGAAATAATTAGTCTTGTTTGTTAGCAAAGATTTCACGTGTCTAGAATTACAATCTACAGTACTAAACTTTAGGTTAAAATTTTCATTAGGGTTTGCTAACTTAAAGGTGTAGCATAATCAATAATATTATTCTTATTAGATTTAATAATTATGATTAAATACAAATAGGTGAAGATCAAAGATTAAAGTAGTAAGTTAATAAATAATCAAACATACTTCTTTATGAAACTACTTGTTGTTCTCCATACCTTAGTATTATGTTACTCTCGTAGTAACATATTTTCTATTGTCAGGTTTTTATTATTATCTATTATTGCTTCGATTATTATTTCTTTTTTTTTCTAATTATGAATTCTTTAAACCAAAGATTTACCAAAATACATTTCTCTACCTTCACTAGATAAGAATAAAATTTATGTAAACATTATCCTCCTTAAATCCAACTAAAATTGGATTAAATATACTATTATTGTTGATTAAATGCAAATGTATGTACAAATACTTGTATTTATTGGTTAATAATATGATCAACAAGCTTCGTCCAATACTAACAAAGTATTGGCATAACCAATAACTCAACTAGGTTCAAATAAATTTAATTAAATTAAACCACAGGCCAATCCTTAACCATACATTCTTAAGAGCTATCAACTTGAATAAAGCCCTTTTTTTTATCATTTAAGCTTCTACTCATGCACCTACCTTCTTGCTCAACCAACCCAAAAAGGCTAATAGGTACTACAATCATTACCAAGAGTACAACTTTTTCCTTAATTATTTTCTTCATTTTCTAAGCGTAAACATTCTACTCATGCACCTACCTTCTTGCTCAACCTTCCAAAAAGGCTAAAAGGTACTACAATCATTGCCAAGAGTACAACTTTTTTCCTTAATTATTTTCTTCATTTTCTAAGCATAAACAGAACCACAAGAAAGAGCCATTAACAAAAATGCTGCTTGTTCTTCTTCTCCCAATTTCCTCCTGTGTTGCGTAGAGCTTGATCTTGGTCTTTGTAAAGCCACTTCTCTACCAAAATGCAATAATCTCTTTTTAAATGGAATACATTTATTGTTCTTTACTGCATTACTGGTTGTACTTTCCTCACTGCTGCTTGTACTGCTATTACTACTCTGGTTGTTCTGGTTATGATGTTGGCCAACACTTCTATTTGAAGATCCCATTGATTTTTTTGGTTTCTTGTCTTCTTTGTTCAATCCCAGAAGTGCCCTTCTCTTTTTCCTGCTCCTTATACCACATGCATTACACAATGACTGCATCCAACATGATCAAATCATCAAACTCAACAAAATTAATTGAAAAATAGAACTTTTACACATACAAATAGAAAACAACCCAATTAGTTCACAAGTAGGGGTGTTCATAAAAACCTGAAAAATCAAATCAAACCAAACCAAAAAGTAAAATACTTTTTGGTTTGGTTTTAGTTTTAATCAGAAAAAAACAAACCAAACCAACTATATGTGTAACTATTTCAAATTTGTTATTACACCTGTAAATATATATATTTGTTATACAAAATTTCAAAAATATGATAAATATTAATAGTTTTCACTTTTAATATAGCTTTTTACCTTTAAATTCTAATTTGATATATAATTTTCTTTGTTTAGTGTAAGAATCCATTTCTTATTAAAAATAACATATTCTTAATTAAGTTCTTAAATTATTCATCACTATTTAATTCAATTATCATCAATATATCTTAATAAATAATAAATTTCTCACAGGGCAATTGATTTGATAGTGTTACATTGAAAATGTGATTGCCAAAAATGTGTTTGATAGTGTATATCTTATATTTAAAAAATAATAATAAAATAACCAAAAAACAAACATAAACCAAAAAAAAAAAAATTAACTTAATAGATTTGGTTTGATTCTAATATTTAAAAAATTGACTTACTAGGATTGGTTGCATTTCAAGGAAAAAGCAATACAAACCGAACCATAAACACCCCTACACACAAGTGAAGCGTGGGGAAGTAAAATGTATGCAGACCATATACCTACCCAAATAGTAAAGAGGCTATTTCCATAAAACCCTCAACTCAAAAAAGATGAAAAGAAAAAGTATATTAGTACCATCAATAGAACCATAAGGAAAACAACCATCTTCTTAGCTAGTATACATGAATTATACACTAATTATACACATATTATATACTAAATATACATACATTATACATTCATGAGCTATTTTTAGCTTAAATGGCTAAGCGGGCAACTATTTGGGTTAATGATTCAAAAGTTAATAATTTATTTTAAATTTATGACACATCTTCACCCTAGATATGTTACAAAATTACAAAATAACATCACATTTACAACTTGCAAGACCTCAAAATATTTTTTATTCTTTTACTAACGGTATTCAAGCAAGCTTATACAAACATTAACTAATTTACCGAATAATTATAATCTCGTACTAATGCAAGTAGGAAATAACTTTGACCATGAAAGTTTAGACAAATAGGAAAAACCACCAATATTCATGCCAACTTGCACACACACAAACTAATTTATCATATATTTTACCCAGCTATACTACATGTATATGCGGGTGTGGAGAGAGTAATACATACCTTAAAAAAACTTTTAACTAGTACTAATATTTTTTTATAATTCATACATCATTGACCACTATTGCAACTTGGGTACTGAATTTATTTATTACTATTTTTTTACAAAAATTAAATCACAGTCCAATAAAATCTAAAACATCTTTGTCAAATTAGATTCGATTAATACAATACACAAGTTAAATTAATATTATAACTATGTTGCATCAAACACTACCATATTAAGTGAATCAAAATTAGAATTGATAATGAGAAAACAAAATACAAATTAAATAAATGAGTTAATAACTGACCTTAGGTCCAGCAGGTCCACCTCTCCAAAGAGGAGTTTTAGTTGTACCACAATCAACACAAGTCTTTAACTGGCTTTCTCTAGTCTCTGATAAAACTCTTTCTGGGGTTTGATTTTGCTCACTTATTTCTTCATTTTCTGCTACCTAAAAACAACAATAATAATCAAAATCATTAATTCACATGTATATTAAGAGAAGATTTATGATAAAAAGTGGAGTACCTCGTGATCACTAACTTTATCACTAAAATCCATCATTTTTGGACAGCTAAGCTCTAACCCTAATTGCTGACCTCAGCTCAGTGATCACAAGTGAGAAGGTTTTAACAAAAACTAAGCAAGACCCAGATGAGGAAATGGTGGTTAAACTCAAAACCAGCTGAATCTTGAATTTCTTTTTCCAGAAAATCTCAGAAAAAAACCATTCAACATCTGCTAATAAGCAGAAACAAGCTTATGGAGGCGGTTTTTTAAGAGAAAATTGAAGAACTTAGGTTTGAGTAAAGGTTTGGGAAAATAGGATAGAGATGAACCGACTGAAAAGGCTACAG
Organism: Nicotiana benthamiana; assembly: GCA_034376525.1. NCBI lineage: Eukaryota > Viridiplantae > Streptophyta > Magnoliopsida > Solanales > Solanaceae > Nicotiana > Nicotiana benthamiana. The sequence goes on along the minus strand of CM067341.1, from coordinate 16,283,772 downwards.
AACCACAGAGAAAGATAACGAGGAACCGACTTATGAAAATGAGACGTAGCCGATTTGGGGAAAAAACGGAGGTTTATAAAGGGGAATAATATACGAAAACCCTAGTCGCGCGGGGATAGTGAATGGACGAGAATGTCCTTGTTGTGAAAATTTTGATTGGTTTTGTATACCCGCCAAAAAGACTTGGGTTATAATTGAAAACGGCGCCATTTAATTTTGGTTTTTTCTTTTTTGGAATTTGGAAATATTTTGGCAAATTAATTTTGTATTTGCCGTTTTTGTCGCTCTACTCGAAAACTAGGGTTTTGTACTTGTATCTCCCCGCCTCAGCGGATTTCATCTAAGTTAGTTAAATATTTCCTCGACCTATATAGAGTTGATAGAGACGGATTTAGAATTTAAATAGCTTATATATTTAAATTTTGGAGTTCTTTTTTTTCTCACCTGGTATTCAGTACCATATTGGGGTCTAACTAAATCTAGACTCATGTCGAAAAGTTCCACATTGAAGGTAAAGTGCTCCCTAACAAAAACAACTTCACATGATGTTCGGAGTTCTACTACTATTTATTGATTTACTGATGGTTTTATTTATAACTCCAAAACAATTGTGTATATATGTCATACAAACGTGAAACCAAAGTAGGGTGATAATGTAATTGGAAGACATGGAAGTAAAGGTTTTATTTTAAAAATATTTGTATAGACAAGATATACCTTATTTACAAGATGGATGATATGTTGATATGGGCTTTAATGTAATAGAAGTGCATTCACAAACGAATGCAAGACAAATATTTAAACGTTCACTAGAATTAGCAATGAGTTTGCTAGATAGTCATTATCAAATAACATTTTTTGATGAGAGATATGGACAAAAAACTTTGAAAAACTAGTATTTTTTGAATTATTCCAAGTTAGTAAGCAAATAGCGGATCCATAGTTTGTTCTTATTCCGTGAAAATGCGATGCAATCCACGTATAAAATTTGTTCAGTACGGTTGGTATTTTTCGTTTATCTTTATAAAATAAAAAATTTATTCTAATTATCGATGCGGTTATAGATTTATATAAAAATTTACGATTTCTTAAAATGAAACCTAAAAGCCAGTTCGATACGGTACAATTCGATCGGTTTAGTAGGTTTTCGAATATCCATTGATACCCCTATACGAAGCATCTCGCTTTTGCGTAAGGTTTGAGGAACAACCACACCACCTATTTTATGCAAGTATATATTAATGATTGTTTCTATAATTCGAAATTGCACCCTATAAAATTATATAAAGATAACTTTATCATTACTTTTAGACTTGCATTCTCTCTTTCCATTTAGTATAAAAGAAAAATTAAATATGAAAAAAGGTAGGGTTGGTGACAACCAATATTAAAAAGTGTACATGCATGTTTCCAAATTCCTGCAAACATGTTGGCGGCTGGGGTCAACACACCCACTTTATACTGTTTGTCTAATAGCAATACTGTTATTACCCGCACCTTTAATGAGAATCTAGACAAATAATTAAATAGTATTTAATCAGTCTTAATTTATCTGGCACTCACGTTTATTTAGAGAAAAAATGACAAACATGGCAGAATAGTTAAAATACCTTATTTTAATGTATTATGTAGTATTATTTTAGAAAGCATAGCCCGCAATATTTGATATGAAAATTTTTTTTATCCATGTTTCTAATTAGAAAGTACATATTTCCTAATTGTTTATTATAATTAAGTTTTCCTTTAATTTTTCCTTTCTGTTAATGAAAAGGGGCAGGTGCCAATATACGGTACATGGAGTCATTTACGAGTAACAAGAATGAAAAATATGTTATATAACTGTATTGCTGAAAATAAATTAAATAACATTTTTCTGAAACTGGAATATATCCTCCCAAAATATAACGATTTAACTCTTTTTCTATAAATTTCAACATGTTATCGATATACATTCGCTGTTCTTTTGGACTATAGAACAGTTCTCATATTTTTTTTGTCTTCTAGTAATGATAACACTAATTCCTAATGTACAAAGATTTTCAAGACCGGACCGGACCGCAGTGTATCGGTACCTAATCTGGGAAAGACCGGACTAGACCGCAGGTCATGGGTTATTTCGGATTGAATTTGCCGAAGCCAAAGCCGAAGCCGAAGCCAAGCTGAGCGAGCGAGCGACGACGACGGCGCGAAGCTTGCCTTCTTCTTAGCTCTTTAAGAGCTAAAAGATGAGCTTCCCTTTATATACACAAAGATTTTCTTTCCTTCTACAAATGAGGGACAAAGTACATTAGTGAACTCATTCAAAATTTACTTCCCTCCATTTCTTTTCCAACCATTTTTCATTCACCCTTCTTTTGTTATTAAACAAAATCCAATAATCCCCCACGTGAACGGGAAATGGCTATAAACTTAAAGGAATGCACAGACGTGTGTGTGCTTTACATGCAAGAATTAATTGCATCTGGATAAGTATGTTTCCTTTGAACTTTCTGTAGTGAACTTATATCGGATATACTCGGTCGATCGGTAGATCTGATATCTTTGAACCGTCGAGCTTTGTTGTATACCTAGACAACATAAGTCACACAATCAATCCTTAACCATCTATGGTTCCCACGATTGTGTTCGTTTCAGCCTTGAACACCGCCTAGTTACATGAGTGCTTAGAGAATGGGCCTTTACTTTCATTCTCCTTAAAGCGGCTTACACTTCACACTCACATAGGTGATTCCCAAATGTGTAATCCTAAAGACACACTATCTGGTCATATCGTGACAGACTTAATAAATCATTAAAAAGCTTTAAGCTTTATTGACTCATCAAAAAGCCTTAATGCTTTTCCTCGTTTTTGTGAACATTGTCTTCATCATGAGAATGAGTTGAGTAAGTTGACAATGTTGAACCGTCATTCATAACTTGGTTTGATCTCTTTGAATCTAGCTCTTGGGATCTCCAATCTGCTAGGTAGAGTTACCGCCATGATAACTTTTCCTAGGCCTTTAACCCCATTCCCTTTGATGATCATTCAATCGCCTCTCTATATAGGCCTTTTGTAAGTGGATCCGATACGTTATCTCTTGACTTTACGTAGTCAATTATGATAACACCACTAGAGAGTAGTTGTTTAACATTATTGTGTCTCTATCGAATATGACAAGATTTTCCGCTATACATAACGCTTCCTTCCCTACCTATTGTCGCTTGACTATCACAATGTATACATATAGGTGCCAAAGGTTTGGGCCAAAATGGAATATCTTCCTAGAAATTTCGGAGCCATTCAGCTTCTTCACTGGCCTTATCTAAAGCTATGAATTCAGATTCCATTGTAGAACGGGAGATGCACGTTTGTTTTGATGATTTCCGAGATACCGTTCCACCCCTAATTGTGAAAATATATCCACTTGTGGATTTAACTTCAGATGATCCGGTGATCCAATTTGCATAATTAATCCCTCGATCACGGAAGGATATTTGCTGTAATGTAAAGCATAATTTTGGGCATGTTTCAGATACCCAAAACTCGTTTCATTGCCATCCAATGTAATTGATTTGGATTACTTGTAAATCGACTCAGTTTGCTAATAGCACATGTTGTATCTGGTCGAGTACAATTCATGATATACATCAAACTTCCCAATACTCTTGCATAGTCCAGTTGTGAGTCACTTTCACCTTCATTCTTTTGAAGTGCATAACCCACGTCAATTGGAATCTTGGCAATTTTGAAATCCAAATACTTGAACTTGTGAAGTACTTTTTCAACGTAGTGAGACTGTGATAATGCTAGACCATGTGAAGTATTGCGAATTCTGATTCCTAACATCACATCAGCAACTTTAAGTCTTTCATGTTGAATTTGCTAGCCAACATGTGCTCTGTAGCATTTATATCTGCAAATACTTTTGTTTATTATCAACATGTCATCAATATATAAACAAACAATGACTTCATGACCTGAAGTATTTTTAATGTAAATACATTTGTCACACTCGTTGATTTTAAATTCATTTGTCAACATTATTTGGTCAAATTTTGCATGTCATTGTTTGGGTGCTTGTTTAGGTCCATAAAGCGACTTAACAAGTTTGCACACTTTTTTTTTCTTTACCAGTAACCACAAAATTCTTTGGTTGTTCCATGTAAATTTCTTCCTCCAATTCTTTATTTAGGAAAGTTGTTTTAACATCCATTTGATGATTTCAATACCATACACGGCCGCTACTGCCACTAACATCCTAATAGATGTTATCCTTGTTACAGGAGAGTAAGCGTCAAAGTAATCAATGCCTTTTTTTTGCCTATAACCTTTACCAACAAGTCATGCCTTATATTTTTCAATAGTTCCATCAGCTTTAATTTTCCATTTAAAGATCCATTTCGAACCTAAAGGCTTATTTCTTGGAGGAAGATCAACCAATTTCCATGTATGGTTATCCAACATTGATTGAATCTCACTATTGACTGCTCTTTCCAAAATGTTGAATTAGAAGATGACATAGTTGCTTTAAATGTTTGATGCTCATGTTCAAGCAAGAATGTCACAAAATCTGGTCCAAAGGAAGTAGATGTTCTTTGACGTTTGCTATGCCTTGGATCTTCTATACTTGGAGTATTTTCCTTTGATTATTCTTGAGGTCATTTAGGTTTTTCACTTAACGACTCGCTTTCAGTTTTATATAGATAGATGCTTTCAAATAATTCAGCATTATCTGATTTCATTACCGTATTAACATGAATCTCGGGATTATCATATTTATGAACCAAAAATCGACATGTTTACTATTTGTAGCAGATCCAATGAAAACGCAATCTACTGTTTTTGGTCCAATTTAAACCCTTTTAGGTAAAGAAACTTGTATTTTTGCTAGACACCACCACACTTTGAAATATTTCAAGTTAGGTTTTCTTCCTTTCCATTTTTCATATGGAATATATTGCATTTTTTTATGGGGTACTCTGTTGAGTATTCGCTTAGCTGTAAGGATAGCTTCCCCCCCCCCTCCCCAACCCCCACAAACTCTGCGGTAATCCATAACTTATTAATAAAGAATTCATCATTTCTTTTAATGTCCGATTTTTTCTTTTTGAAATTCCGTTGGATTGAGGTGTGTTAGGTTACGTAGTTTGATGGATAATTCCATAATCCGAACATATTTCTGCAAACGGAGTTTCATATTCTCCACCTCTATCAGTTCTAATCATTTTGATCTTTTTATTCAATTGATTTTCTACCTCATTCTTATATTGTTTAAATGCTTCAATTGCTTCATCCTTATTATTAAGAAAATAAACATAGCAATATCTAGTGCAATCATTAATAAAAGTAATAAAATACTTTTTTTCTACCTCTAGATGGTGTCGACTTCATATCGCAAATGTCAATATGAATTAAGTCTAAAGGATTTTAATTCCTTTCAAAAGACTTATAAAGATGTTTTATAAACTTAGATTCAACACATATTTGACATTTCGATCTATTACACCCGAATTTTGGCAAAACATTTAAATTAATTAACTTCCGCAAGGTTTTATAATTGACATGTCCTAAACAAATATGTCATAAATTATTTGACTCCAATAAATAAGAAGAAACAAAAAAATTTATTCATATTGTCAACAACCATTACGAGTATGAAAGGCCCTCCGTGAGGTAGCCTTTTCCAAAAGACCTCTTCCTCTTCCTGCTTTTTGAAGCAGTCTCCTCAATAATATTAGCTCCCATGATCGTTGAATTACCACGAGACTTTTTCTCGGCTGTTTTGATGTCTTCCTCAATCTTTAGACGTATCACAAGATCTTCCAACTTCATTTCTTTGCGATTGTGCTTAAGATAGTTCTTGAAATCTCTCTACGAAGGAAATTTTTTTTTAATTATAGCATCCACTTGAAATGCTTCATTTATGACCATACCTTCAGCAATAAGGTCGTGAAATACAAGTTGAAGCTCCTGAACTTGGGTTCCCACAGTTTTACTGTGTATCATTTCATAGTCTAGAAACTTGGCAACCACGAACTTCTTCAAGCATGCATCTTATGTCTTGTACTTCTTCTCAAGTGCATCCCATAATTCTTTCGAAGTATTCATTGCACTGTACACATTGTACAAGTCATCTTCTTATGCACTTAACATATAGCCTTTGCAAAGAAAATTTGCATGCTTCCACGCCTCAACTACCATAAACTTTTCATTGTTCGACATGTCCACGGCAGGCACTAGAGGCTCTTCACTAGTGAATTTCTGCATACCAAGTGTGGTAAGCTAGAAGAACACCCTTTACTGCCATCCTTGAAGTTGGTTCCAGAAAATTTCCCCGATTTCTCAGCCAAAGGAACAACAGTGCGGCTTGACGAGGCTATCGTCGTTGCACCAATAGTCGCAGAAAGATTTCCATTTTTATTTGCATTTCTTACTGTCAACAACAGAAGAAATCAATTAATGGCAAAACCAAAATAGTAAACAATACTATAATCAATAAACAATATGTAATAAAAACAACTAAGGTTTTTATATACTGTTTTACAGAAAAACGATGAAGTTTTTATGTTCTTCAAATCGTTTTGTGAATTTCAATATCCTGATGAAGTTTTTATATCTTCAAATCAGAATAGTAAAATTCAGACAGAATACATAATATAACAAATATATATCCTTAAGATTGTAATATAACTGTATTGCTGAAAATAGATTAAATAATAATCTTTCTAAAAACAAAAACAGAAAGTTAGTAGAAATTAAATTCCGAAAAACAATAAACTTCTTCAAAGTAAATTCTGAAAACGTTGTAGGAACAAATCGAGCCCACTAAATACACAATGTTTCCTTAAGAAAACTATTTCCCTCCAGTACCCCAGGTTCTGGAATATATCCTCCCAGGATATAATGATTTAGCTCACCAGTGTATTGGTACCTAAAACTTTAATGATCGGTGAACACTCGATGGTCGTAACACACATTGAAATATTTTATGCAGAAGAAGAAGAAGATTCAAAAAATTTCGTAAGTAAATATTCTGGGATTTGAAGGTGTATTTATAGCCAATTTCGATGCTATTTCTGAAAAGGTTTGCAACCTTTCAGAACAGCCACAACTGTTGGAACACGTGTGACACTGTTTCAGAACATCCATGGCTATTGAAAATATTGCGGGTCGCAGGTCATGGGTTATTCCATATTGAATTTTCTTTAATTAATTTAATTAATTAGTTAAATATTTTTAAAAAAATTGTCTTAAAAGATTAATCAATCAATTGATATTGAATTTTATTTAATTAAATATTATAAAGATATTTATCCAAAAATATTAATCAATCAATCTTTGACAAATCCGAATCCGAAGCCGAAGTCGAAGCCGAGCGAGCGAATTCAACGACGGCGCGAGGCTTCACTTCTTCTTAGCTCTTTAAGAGCTAAAAGACGAGCTTCTTTTTATATACACAAAGATTTTCGTTCCTTCTACTAATGAGAGACAGTGCATTAGTGAACTCATTCAAAATTTCACTTTCCTCCATTTCTTTTTCCACCATTTTCCATTCACCCTTATTTTGTTATTAAAGAAAATCCAACAGAATATTGTATATATGTCGGACGCAAGAGTATCTTATACACACAGATAGTATATGATTTTTTTTAATTCTTTGTGTACGTATTTCGATGGATTTGTTAGAAATATGTACCCAAAATCATATTACACTGATTTGATAGAAATTCATCAAGACAAAATGAATGATTTATTGAATATATAAGTGGAGGTTCATCGATGCGATCATAGCTCACTGGTTCAATCCGTGAAATCAACTATTGATACTTATATTATGGTAGGCTACCCATATCATACTTTTTTGAGATACAACTCTTCCTTAAACCCTGCATAAACGCGGGATACTCTAACTGATTGTGTACCGGTTTGCCGTTTAACATGTGGAGGCTCAACCATGGTAGTTCAAACTAATAAAAAATAAATGAGCACTGCTAGAAATCCGGTATTTAACGACAAAAATTTTGCAACCAAACTTGGTCTGTCCAGATTAGCGACCAAACTTGGTTGGTTAATGCAGGAAAAATCATTTACCGACCAACTTTGGTCGCTTTTTTTAATATTTGGAAGTAATCGACTAACTTTGGTCGGTTATATGGTCAACATCGGTCAAAATTTAAATCACATTTATATTTATTATCTAAATAATACAAAAGTAATCTGTTAATACTTTTATAATACAGTAGATGAATACACTAACATATATTATGACATGTTATATGTGTAGTTAAAGTAGTACAACAAAACACGTGTGTTGTGTATGTATATATGTGAAATATTTTATCTTTAACAGTCAACGATGCATCTAAGTAAGTTATACGTCGATAAATAAATTTATAAATACATATTTTTAGTTATAAATTATATATACTAATTTGGATCTTTACAAGTTTATCAATCCCTAAAAGAACCCGACCCTTATCTATATAGATATAGATATAGGTGAAACATTTTATTTTTAATATACAACGATACATCTGAGTAAGTTATAAGTCAATGAATTAATTTAAAAATAAATATATTTGATGACAAATTATATATATTAATTAGGATCTTCACATGTCTATCAATCCCTAAAAGAACCCGAAGCCATCTTCATCAGCAACTCCATCTATTTCAGGCCTTCACCTCCGAGGTAGTAGCTCTGACCCCCTATATCGTCCACGCATCCCAAGTAATAGGACTACGAAGATAATCACCAAATCCATTAGAAAGCTTCATAATGGCCCTTATGCGGCTTGGTCTGATTTCTCATTCTCGTTGAAAGAGCAAATTTTCAATCAATTTAAGGTATAAATGTTCTTTGAAGCAGTTAAATAATTTATATTTATGATATTTCTTGTTTAATATTTAACTTTTTAAATACAGAGCAAGTGTGTATGAAAACACCGCTATAGCGCATAAGTTGCTGCAAATTTAATCAAAAAACTCCTAAGGGATTGTTTTTTTTCAAGCTAGAAAGAAGAACAAGAAGCCTGACTGGTTACTTCAAAATTTATGGGAAGATTTGCAAAGGTAATGCTTACTGCAAAGTTCTCGAAGAAGAGCGAAAAGGAAAGAAATCTCGCGCATATAAGAAGGGAGGCTCTTTGCACACTGGAGGTGCGATCAGCCCAGGGACAATAAAAAGAAGATTGGTACGTAATTGTTTAAATTATTTTAATTTTCAAAGTATATCTATTCAGTTTATTAACTAAATTAATTAGTTTTCAAGAAAAGAAGTTGGGGCATTCAATGAACCATGACGAGCTATTTAAGGAGACACATATTATAAAGAAGAAGAAAGAGACTGTCATAACTCGGATTTCCCACCCTCGGAGATCGTGATGGTGCATACTAATAAGAGCTAGGAAAGCCAAGCTTGATTTCTTTTTCATTAAACACAAGTTCCTTTTTAGTAATTTAACAACATTAAAAATAGAATCAACGGAATTAAAATCATAAGCGGAAGTCTTAAATTTAAGTAGCCGAATATAAATACAGAATTTCCAACATAAATCTCTACCCAAGAACTGAAGTCACATGCTCACGAACATCTAAGAATACTAAATAGAAAATCTGAAAGAAACATAAATCTGTTTATCTTGGATACAAGGAGATGACAGTCTAAATAAGGATAGAGAATACGTCAGGCCTGAGGACGCGTGCAAAGCTATCTCGGGTCTCCCCTAGGCTGAAAGTCTGTTCCCACGCTACTGTTGTTGCTCCTGCTCGAAACTTAGATCTCTGCAAACATAACACATAGTGTAGTATCAGCACAACCGACCCCATGTTATAGTAAGTGTCTAGCCTAACCCCGGCGAAGTAGTGACGAGGCTAGACTGGACTACCACATAAACCCGTGCAATTATAAATATACAGTGGAATCGAAATGCCAGGCAAGTAAACAATACATGAGAGGAAACATTCTTTGGGGAGATAACAGTTTCAAATAAGAATGGACCATCATGAAGGAAAACATAACTCATACAACAACAAGGAACAAAGATCAACAAGAGCGCGACATCCCCCTTCGTGCTTTTACTCACATCCTTACCATATCAAACGTATCAGTAAATCATGTGCACGATATCACCCTTCGTGATTTTATTCTCTCTCTCCTCACAATATATAATTAATGAATATCATTATGGGATGGTACATCGTGCGGTACGACATCACCCTTCGTGCTTTACACTCTTTCTTTGCAATATGTAATTAATGAATATCGGTATGGAATGGTACATCGTACGGCACGACATCACCCTTCGTATTTTACACTCTTTCCTCACAATGTCAAACAATGCACGTCATCATCTTCGTGCTTTAACACTCCTCCTCACCAATTAACAATCACAAATAAGGGCAAGGAAATAAATAAATAATAATGAAAATCCCGACAAGGAAAAATATTCAATAATCAACAACGCCCCAGCAAGGTGTAATATCGTTAACTCTTTCTCTTACTTCCACTTTTCTCATAGTTCACAGTATTACTTGAGCCAATGCTCCAAAGGTTTATTTTTCTCATATATCTTCACAATTTGTATTTCACTCGAGCCAACGCTTCACGGAGTTTAAAGATCACAATTCTTTTTCACAATCTCTTTACAACATATAGAAGTCATCAATTAAGCATGGAAGGCATAACAATAACCAAACTATCCATAAATAAGGACTCACGGTCATGCTAGACACCAATGCATAGATACTCGTCACCACGCCTATACATCGTACTCGACAATTAGCAAGTTATAGTTAGGACTCAACTCCTATTCTCTCAAGCTAGGCTTAAACCAAACACTTACCTCAACTTCCACGGCCAAATCAATCTACGACAACCACATTCCATTTTGAATTCGGCTCCAACTCAGTCAAATCTATACAATAAGGACTTTATAATATCAATATATGCTAAATAGTTCAAACACCAATGCCTAAATATATATTTCCAATCTTTCTTCCCAAAATTCCAAAATCAACCCCGGTACTGCTTGGTCACAACACGAGGTTCGGACCAAATTCATATCACCCATTCCCCCACGAGCCCGTATATATAATTTGTTTTCAAATTTGACCCCAAAACGAGGTCTAAATCAAGAAAAAGGAAAAGCCCTAGTTCTACCCTTTCCCCAATTTCTACCCTAAATTACATGATCTAAGCTTAGTAATTCAATAAACATTGATGGAAAATGAAGAAAATGAATTAAGATTTACTAATCCTAAGAGATAAATGTGATCGCATAGAAAAAATAGGTTGGCCAATGCGATCACGAACAGGACTATGCTATCGCATAGAGAAAGATATTGGGCTTCTCAAGCCAACACTATACGATCGTGGGAGGCACTATGCGATCACACATAACAAATTGGACTCCTGGAAATTTACACTATGCGATTGCAAAACCAGCTATGTGATCACATAGATCAAATAACTGGGCAACAACAAACAGCATATTCTGCAATTTGTTTCTAAGTCCGGAAAACCTCCGAAACACTACCGAGCCCTCGGTGCTCCTAACCAAACATATACACTAACTCAACCACATCCTCCGAAGTTAACCGTGCGATCAAATCACCCAAATAACATCAAGAACAAGGAATCAAACCTCAAAATCACTAGTTTTTCTTCAAACTTCGTAAACTTTCAAATTTAGAGTTTTAGGTCTGAAAAATGTCAAATGACGTCCGATTTCAACCAAGCTTCACATACATATCTTACAACACATATAAGACATATACCGGGTGCCAGAACCAAAATACGTGCCCGGTACCAACACGTTCTAATCAATCTTCATTTCAAATTTCATAAACAATTTCAGAAAAATAATTTCTTTCAAAAATTCCTTTCTCGCGCTCGGGACCTCGGATTTTTATTCCGGGTATATGCTCGAGTCCCATATTTTCTTAGGACCCGCCGGGGCCTGTAAAATCATGGGTCCGGGTCCGTTTACCCAAAATATTGACCGAACACAATTTTATTCAATTTAATATCAAAATATAGCATTTTTTCATAAAAGTTCATATTTAAGATTCCCGGCTACGCGCCTGGACTGCGTACGCAAATCGAGGCAACCTTAAATGGTGTTTTCAAGGCCTCAGAAGCTCGGGATGAGAAAGAAAACATGTGATGGCCCATGTGGGTCGTCACATCCTCCACCTCTAAAACAATTGTTCGTCCTCGAACAGACAAAACAAGAAGTACCTGAGTAGGGAAATAGATGAGTATAACGGTCGGCATATCAGACTCAAACTCCCAGGCCGATGCCTCATGGGGCTGACCTCTCTATTGAACACGAACAGAAGGAAAACTCTTGGATGTCAACTGACGAACCTGCCGGTCTAGAATGGATGTCGGCTCCTCCTCATAAAATCCTTATCCAAGTGGACAATGTTGAAATCTAATACGTGGGTTGGATCGTCGTGATACCTCCGAAGCATGGATACATGAAAAATCGAATGCACGGCTTATAAGCTAGGCGGCAATACAAGTCTATAAGTCACTCCCCCACTCGATCAAGGATCTCAAACAGACCAATGAATCTATGGCTATGCTTGCCCTTCTTCCCAAACCTCATCACGCCCTTCATTGGCGACACTCTGAGCAATACCCGCTCACCAACCATAAATGCCACATCTCGAACCTTGTGGTCTACATAACTCTTTTTCCTAGACTGAGCTGAACGAAGCCTATCCCGAATGATCATGAACTTGTCCACGGCCTTCTGAACCAAATGTGTACCCAACAACCGAGCCTCTCTCGGCTCAAACCATCTAACTGGAGACCTACATCGCCTACCATATAAAGCCTCATAAGGAGCCATCTGAATGCTTCACCGGTAACTGTTGTCGTAGGCAAACTCCGCTAAGGGCAAAAGTGATCCCACGAGCCTCCAAAATCAATGACACAGGCTCAGAGAATATCCTTTAAAATCTGAATAGTCCTATTGGACTGACCATATTTCTGGGGATGAAAGGTTGTGCTCAACTCTACCTGAGTGCCCAACTCTCGCTGAACTGCCTTCTAGAAATGCGAGGTAAACTGTGTACCCTTGTCCGAAATGATAGATACCGGCACACCATGAAGGCGCACAATCTCCTGGATATAATCTCCGCTAACCTATCGAATGAATAAGAGACTACCACATGAATGAAATGTGTTGACTCAGTCAACCTATCAACAATGACCCAAACTGCATCAAACCTCTTCCGGGTCAACGGAAGTCCAGTAACGAAATCAATGGTAATCCTCTCCACTTCCACTAGAGAAGCTAAACATAGTGAAACAATCCTCCAGGCCTCTGATGCTTATACTTAACCTGTTGACAGTTCTAACATCGAGTCACATACGCAACAATATCTTTCTTTGTTCTACACTACTAATAATGCTGCCGCAAATCCTATGGGCCTCCCCTAAGGTCAACTCCCAAATCCCATCAACAATAGGCATGCAAACTTGCCCCTGCAATATCAATATACCATCATAACCTAAGATCACGGATACGCTCCAATAACGAAGAATGAGCGATCGTTCAAGCTAACACTCGGCTAGGTTCAGAAATATCCAACCTCACAAAATCGATTGGCCAAGGGTTGAACGTCCAAAGCAAGCGGTCTCTGGCTGATGGAATATAATCAAGACTGCCCATACTGGCCGACTTCCTACTCAACCCATCGGCAACCACATTGGCCTTTCCTGGGTGATACAAGATAGTAACATCATAATCCTTCAACAACTCCAACCACCTCCCCTTCCTTTTTATTGAACAAGTACTGAAGGTTCTTGTGATAAGTGAACACCTCACATGCCACGCCATACATGCAATGCCTCCAAATCTTCAGTGCGAGAACAATAGCTACCAACTCCATGTCATGCACTAGATAATTCTTCTCATGAATTTTCAACTGCCTTGAAGAATAGTTAATAAACTTGTCATCCTGCATCAACACTACGCCAAGCCCCATACGGGAAGCATCACAATAGAATGTGTAAGGCCTTAATCCTTTGGGCAAAACCAACACTGGTGCCGTAGTCAGAGCTATCTTGAGCTTCCGAAAGCTCGCCTCGCACTCGTCCGACCACCTGAATTGGGCACCCTTCTAAATCAACCTGGTCATCAGGGCAGCAATAGATAGCCTACCAACCCCAAGAAACTCGGAATCTCTGTAGATGATGCTGGTCTATGCTAGTTCTTGACTGCCTCTACCTTCTTCAGGTCCACTTGAATACCCCCTGCTGATACAACGTGACCCAAAAATGCTACTAAACTCAGCCAGAACTCGCATTTGGAGAACTTTTCATATAACTGATTATCCCCCATAGTTTGAAGAACCGCTCTAAAGTGTTGCTCGTGCTCCTCATAGCTGCGGAAGTATACCAAAATATCATCAACAAAGACTATCATGAATATCTCCAAATACAGCATGAACACTCAGTTTACCAACTCCATAAATACTGCTGGGGAATTGGTCAACCCAAATGACATGACCAGGAACTCATAGTGCCCATACTAAGTGCGGAAAGCTGTCTTAGGGACATCGGATGCCCTAATCCTCAACTAATGGTATCCAGATCACAAGTAAATCTTGGAAAATACCCTGGCACCCTAAAGCTGATCGAAGAAATCATCAATCGTCGGCAGTGGATACTTATTCTTGATCGTTACCTTGTTCAATTACCTGTAGTCAATACACATTCTCATTGACCCATCCTTCTTCTTGACGAACAACATAGGCGCACTCCAAGGCGATACACTAGCCCTAATGAGGCCCTTCTCCAACAAGTCCTGCAACTGATCCTTTAACTCTTTCAACTCGGGTGGGGCCATATGATATGGCGGGATAGAAATGGGATGAGTGCTAGGTGCCACATTAATGCAAAAGTCAATATCCCTGGTGGGCAGCATACCCGACAAGTCTGAAGGGAAGACATCAGGGAACTCTTGAACAATGGGAACATAATCAATAGAGGGGGCCTCAGCACTGGAATCACGGTTATAAGCCAAATAAGCCAAACACCCCTTCTCGACCATACGTCGAGCCTTCACATATGAGATAACACTACGAGTGGAATGATCAGGGGGCCCCTCTCCACTCTAAACGGGGCTAATCTAGTAAAGCTAAGGTCACAGTCTTTGCATGGCAATCTAATACCGCATGATACAGGGACAACCAGTCCATCCCTAATATGACATCAAAGTCGACCATGTCTAAGAGCAACAAATCGACACGAGTCTCAAGACCTCTAATCACTACAATACATGAGCAATGAACCCGGTCGACTACGACCACGATAGACACATAAACATGAATACTCAGTGCATCACTAGGAATGACCAGATACGATGAAAAATAAGATAACACATACGAATACATAGACCCTGGATCACATAACACCGAAGTATCTCTATCACCTACCAGAATAGCACCTGTAACGACTGCATTCGAAGACTCAGCCTCTGGCCTTGATGGAAAAGCATAACACCGGGGATGGGCCCCACCTCAGTGAGCTACATCTCTAGGACGGGCGGCTGATGGATGGCCTCCACCCCTGGCGGCCTGAGTTCTACCTCTATGACCTCTACCTCCACCTCTAGACGGTGGGGCGGGCTGTGAAACACCTGGCGTATGTACCATGGCGCGAGAACCCTGCTGCTGCGAACCACCTGGTGCTCGAGGCAAAATCTAGCCATATTCCAGGATCACCACATGTGTAGCAAGAACTTGGCTGTTAAGGGAATTGAGACTCGACCTGTCGATCCAAATGACCACCACGGAAGATCTGAAGTGGTGGTGCACTGATGGGAGCTGGTGGTGCAATGAATGGCTGCTGATCAGAATAGTGCATATGAGAACCACGGCTACATGTGGCACTATGAGAAACCCAGTGGGCTGATTCGAATGGCCGAGAAGGTTGGTCGCTATCATATGAATCTCGGCCTCCGGATGAGGCACCACTGAATCGGCCTGACGGACGGGGTCTCTTTTCTGCCCTATAAGCACCCCCTGCGACAAGACCATCTCGATCATCCGGGCCACATTGGCCGCCTCCTGAAAAGTGATGTCACCCCCCATCTCTGGCCATCTGGAGACAAATAGGCTGGATGAGTCCATCAATAAACCATCTCACTCTCTCCCTCTCAATGGAGAGTATGACAATAGCATGGCAAGCCAACTCGATAAACTTGGTCTCGTACTAGGTGACTAACATGGATCCATTATGGAGACTCTCGAACTACCTCCGATAGGTCTCACGCTGTGTAAAAGGAAGAAACTTCTCCAGAAATGTGTGCGTGAACTACTCCCAGGTCAAGGACTGGTTTAGCTAAATAGAAATCCCTCCACGAAGTCTTGGCGGATCCAGATAGGCGAAATGCAGCGAAATCAACTTCATTGGACTTAACAATACCCATGTTTCGAAGAACCTTGTGGCAGCTGTCCAAATAATCCTAAGGGTCCTCTGTGGGAGCACCGCTGAAGGTAGTATTTAAGAGCTTGGTGAATCTGTCCAGCCTCTACAAAGCATTTGCGGACATAGCGCTCCATCGCCGGTCTGAGCAACCACCCCCGACTGAACTACCACCGCTGGCTGAACTACTGGAACCTGAACCCGGGGAGCCACCTGCTCCGGAGTAAGCATGGAAGGAGTATGAGCCCCTCCTCCAGCCTTAGAGACGCCTGGTGCTACAGGAAGCAACCTTGCCCAGGTGACACTCTCTATGAGACCCACCAACTGGACCAAAGCATCCTGAAGAATTGAAGTAGAAATAAACTCCTCTAGGACCTGAGCTGGGCCCACCGGAACTGCTGGGGTGGGAATCTCCTCCTCAAAGTCAACTTGAGGCTCCGCCGCTAGTGCTGCTGCTTGGGGCTGAGCTCTGCACCTACCTTGGCCTCTGTCATGGCCTTGTCCTCTGCCCCTAGTGGGAGCTTCCTGAGGCTCGAACTGCTGATCAAAAGATAAGGAAGCGCGTGTTCTTGCCATCTGCAAAGAATAGAGTAGAACGACAATCAGTATTTACAGAACCGCATGACAAGATACGACAAATATGAAATTTTCCTAACTCTGTAGACTCTAGGGAATAAATACAGACGTCTGTATACCGATCCCTCAGACTCTACCAAGTTTGTGCGTGAATTGTGAGACCGATGCAACCTAGTGCTCTGATATCAACATGTCACGACCCGAATTTCCCACCCACAGGGATCGTTATGGCGCCTACTAATAGGATCTAGGCAAGCCAAACTTGATTGCTTTTCATTTAACACAAGTTCCTTTTTAGTAATTTAACAACATTAAAAATAAAATCAACGGAATGAAAATCATAAGCGGAAGTCTTAAATTTAAGTAGTCGAAATCGGAATTTCTAACATAAATCTCTACCCATGAACTGGAGTCACAGACTTACGAAAATTTAAGAATACTAAATACAAAGTCTGAAAGAAATATAAATATGTTTATCTCGGATACAAGGAGATGACACTCTAAAATAAGGATAGAGAAGACGCGGGGATTGGAGACGCCTGCAAGGCTACCTCGGGTCTCCCCTAGGCTGAAAGTCTGCTCCCACGCTACTGTTGTTGCTCCTGCTCGAAAACTGGATCTGTGATAACATAGCACCGAGTGTAGTATCAGCACAACCGATCCCATATGTTGGTTAGTGTCTAGGCTAACCCCGGCGAAGTAGTGACAAGGCTTGACTGGACTACCACATAAACATGTGCAATTATAAATATACAGCGGAATCGAAATACCTGGCAAGTAAACAATACAGGAGGGGAAGCATGGTATGGGGAGATAACAGTTTCAAATAAGAATGATCCATCATGAAGGAAAACATAACTCATACAACAACAAGGAACAAAGATCAAGAAGTGCACGACATCACCCTTCATGCTTTTACTTTCATCCTTACCACATGAATTGTATCAGTAAATCATGTACACAGCATCATCATTCATTCTTTTACTCTCTCTCCTCACAATATATACTCAATGAATATAAGTATGGAATGGTACATCGTACGGTACGACATCACCTTTCGTGCTTTACACTATTTCTTCACAATATGGAATCAATGAATATCAGTACGGAATGGTATATCGTACGGCATGACATCACCTTTCATGCTTTACACTCTTTCCTCATAACGTCAAATAATGCATGACATGACCCTTCGTGCTTTAACACTTTTCCTCATCCAATTAACAATCACAAACAAGGGCAAGGAAAAAAATAAATAATAATGGAGATACCGATAAGGCAAAATATTAAATAATGAAGAACGCCTTGGAAAGGAGAAATATCGTTAACTCATTCCCTTACTTCCACTTTCATCTGATAGTTCACATTATTACTTGAGCCAATGCTCTAAAGGTTTATTTTTCTCATATACCTTCACAATTTGTATTTCACTCGGGCCAACGCTCCACGAAGTTTAAAGATCACAATCCTTTTTGCACAAGCTCATTACAATATATAGAAGTCATCAATTAAGCATGGAAGACATAACAATTACCAAACTATCCGTAAATAAGGACTCACAGTCATGCTAGACACTAATGTATAAATACTCGTCACCACGCCTATACATCGTACTCGACAATTAGCAAGTTACAATTGGGGTCCAACTCCTGTTCTCTCAAGCTAGGGTTAAACCAAACACTTACCTCAATTTACACGGCTAAATCAATCCACGTCAACCGCTTTCCTTTTTGAATTCGGCTCCAACTCAGTCAAATTTATACAATAAGGACTTTATTATATCAATATATGCTAAACCATTCATACGCAAATGCCTAAATATAGATTTCCAAGCTTTATTCCCAAAATTTCAAATCGAACTCGGGCCCGCTTGGTCACAACACGAGGTTCGGACCGAATTAATATCACCCATTGCCCCACGAGCCCAAATATATAAGTTGTTTTCAAATTCGACCCCAAAACGAGGTCTAAATCAAGAAAAAGTAAAAACCCTAATTTTACTCTTTTCCCCCAATTTCTACCCTAAATTACATGATTTAAGCTTGGGAATTCAATAAACAACAACGACAACAACAACTACCCAGTAATGTCCCACAAAGTGGGGTCTGGGGAGGGTAATATGTAGACGAGCCTTACCCCTACCTGAAAGGACAAAGAGGCTATTTCCAATCGAACCTCGGCTTAGTGGGAATTCAATAAACATTAATGGAAAATGAAGAAAATTATTTAAGATTTACTAACCCCAAGAGCTTTGATAAAGGAGTGCTCTAAAAGTCGCCCTAGAACTTTGGAGAAGAAGGAGTTTGTGTGTTTGCTGAAAAATTCCTGTCACTGTTCTTCTTTGAGTCTTTAAAACGCTGGGCAAAATTGCCCTATACGATTGCGAAGCAATAGATGCAATATCATAGATGAAGGTAAAGTTGGACAATGCGATCCCGAAGGGAGAAATGTGATCGCATAGAAAAAATAGGCTGGCCAATGCGATCGCATAGAGGAAAATATTGGGCTTCTCAAACCAACACTATGCGATCGCGGGAGGCACTATGCGATCGCACAGAACAAACTGGACTCCTGGAAATTTACACTATGCGATCGCAGAACCAGCTATGCGATCACATAGAATAAAGAAATGGGCAACAACAGACAGCAATATTCTGCAATTTATTCTAAGGCCAAAATCACTCGGAAACACCTCCGAAACACTTCTGAGCCTTCGGGGCTCCTAATAAAACATATACACTAACTCAACCACATCCTGCGAACTTAACCGTGCGATCAAATCGCCAAAATAACATCAAGAACAAGGAATCAAACCTCAAAATCACTTGTTTTTCTTCAGACTTCCTAAACTTTCAAATTTAGAGTTTTAGGTCCGAAACACGTCAAATGACGCCCGATTTCAACCAAACTTCACAGAAATATATTACAACACATATAAGACCTGCACCGGGTGCTGGAATCAAAATACGGGCCTGACACCAACACGTTCCAATCGATCTTAATTTTCAATTTTTGTAACAGTTTCTGAAAAATAATTTCTTTTAAAAATTTATTTCTCAGGCTCGGGACCTCGGATTTTGTTTTCGCGCATATGCCCGAGTCCCATATTTTCCCACAGACCCTACGGGCCGTCAAATCACGGGTCCGGTTCTGTTTACCCAAAATTTGCTCAAAGTCAAATTTATTTTATTTAATATCAAAATTTAACATTTTTCTCACAGATTTCATATTTAAGCTTTCCGGCTACCCGGCTGGATTGCGCACGCAAATTGAAACAAATCTAAATAGGGTTTTTAATTGAAAGAAAACAGGTGATGACCCATGTAGGTCGTCACATCCTCCACCTCTAAAACAATCGTTCGTCCTCGAATGGATAAAAAGAAAGAAGTACCTGAGTCGGGAAATAGATGAGGGTAACATCTCCGCATATCAGACTCAGACTCCCAGGTTTATGCCTCAGGGGCTAACCTCTCCATTGAACACGAACAGAAGAAAAACTCTTGGATCTCAACTGACGAACCTGCCGGTCTAGAATTGCTACCGGCTCCTCCTCATAAGACAAATCCTTGTCCAACTGGACAATGCTGAAATCTAATACGTGAGCTGGATCGCCGTGATACCTCCGAAGTATGGATACATGAAAAACCGGATGCATGGCTGATAAGCTAGGCGGTAATGCAAGTGTATAAGCCACCTCTCCCACTCGATTAAGGATCTCAAATGGACCAATTAATCTAGGGCTAAGCTTGCCCTTCTTCCCAAACCTCATCACACCCTTTATAGGTGATACTCAGAGCAATACCTGCTCACCAACCATAAATTCCACATCTCAAACCTTGCTGTCTGCATAACTCTTTTGCCTAGACTGAGCTGAATGAAGCCTATCTTGAATGATCTTGACCTTGTCCACGGTCTCCTGAACCAAATCTGTATCCAACAATCGAGCCTCTCCCCGCTCAAACCATCCAACAGGAGACCAACATCGCCTACCATATAAAACCTCATAAGGAGCCATCTGAATGCTTGACCGGTAAATGTTGTGTTAGGAAAACTCCGCTAAGGGCAAAACTTGATCCCACGTGCCTCCAGCACTAATGACATGGGCTCGGAGCATATCCTCTAAAATCTGAATAGTCCTCTCAGACCGACCGTCCGTCTGGGGATGGAAGGTTGTGCTCAACTCCACCTGAGTGCCCAACTCTCGCTGAACTGCCTTCCAGAAACGCGAGGTAAAATGCATACCCCTGTCCGAAATGATAGATACCGGCACACCATGAAGGCGAACAATCGCTCGGATATAGATCTCTGCTAACATCTCGGATGAATATGAGACTGACACAGGAATGAAATGGGCTGACTTGGTCAGCTTATCAACAATGACCCAAACTGCGTCAAACCTCTTCCGGGTCAACGGAAGTCCAGTAATGAAATCCATGTTAATCCCCTCCACTTCCACTCGGGAAGCTCAATCCTCTGAAACAATCCTCCATGCCTCTGATGCTCATACATAACCTGTTGACAGTTCAAACATCGATCCACATACGCAACAATATCTTTCTTCATTTTACGCCACCAATAATGCTGCCGCAAATCCTGTGGGCCTCCGCTAAGGACAACTCCCAAATCCCATCAACATTAAGCACACAAACTCGCCCCTGCAATCTCAATATACCATCATCACATAAGGTCACCTGCTTGGCACCTCCACGCTGCACCGTGTCTCTAATGATACATAAAGAGGGATCATCAAACTGCCGATCACGGATACGCTTCAATAACGAAGAACGAGCGACCGTGCAAGCTAACACTCGGCTAGGTTCACAAATATCCAACCTCACAAGTCGATTGGCCAAGGGCTGAATGTCCAAAGCAAGCGGTCTGTGGCTGACCGGAATATAAGCAAGACTGCCCATACTGGCTGACTTCCTACTCAACGCATCGGCCACCACATTGGCCTTTCTCAGGTGATACAAGATAGTAACATCATAATCCTTCAACAACTCCAACCACCTCCTCTGCATCAAATTCAATTCCTTTTGCTTGAACAAGTATTGAAGGCTCTTGTGACCAGTGAACACCTCACATACCACGCCATATAGGTAATGCCTCTAAAACTTCAGCGCGTGAGCAATAACTTCCAACTCCAAGTCATGCACTGGATAGTTCTTCTCATGAATTTTCAACTGCCTTGAAGCATAGGCAATAACCTTCCCATGTTGCATAAACACTTGACCAAGCCCCATACGGGAAGTATCACAATAGACCGTGTAAGGCCCTGATCCTGTGGGCAAAACTAACACAGGTGCCGTAGTCAGAGCTGTCTTGAGCTTCCGAAAGCTTGCCTCGCACTCGCCTGACCACCAGAACTGGGCACCCTTTTTGGGTCAACCTGGTTATCGGGGCAGCAATAGATAGCCTGCCAACCCCAAGAAACTCCGAGTCTCTGTAGTTGATGCTGGTCTTGGCCAATTCTTTACGGCCTCTACCTTCTTCAGGTCCACCTAAATACCCCATACTGATACAACGTGACCCAGAAATGCTACTGAACTCAGCCAAAACTCAAACTTGGAGAACTTTGCATATAACTGATTATCCCTCAGAGTCGTAAGAACCGCTCTAAGGTGATGCTCGTGCTCCTCCTGGTTGCGGGAGTATACCAACATATCATCAATAAAGACTATCACGAATATGTCCAAATACGGCCTGAATACTCGGTTCATCTACTCCATACATACTACTAGGGCATTGGTCAACCCAAAACGACATGACCAAGAACTCATAATGCCCATATCGAGTGCGGAAAGCTATCTTAGGGGCATCGGATGCCCTAACCCTCAACTGATGGTAGCCAAATCGCAAGTAAATCTTGGAAAATACCCTGGCACCCTGAAGCTGATCGAACAAATCATCATCCTCGGCAGTGGATACTATTCTTGATCATTACCTTGTTCAATTGCCTGTTATCAATACACATTCTCATTGACCCATCCTTCTTCTTGACGAACAACACCGGCGCACCCCAAGGCGATACACTAGGCCTAATGAAGCCCTTCTCCAACAAGTCCTGTAACTGATCCTTTAACTCTTTCAACTTAGGCGGGGCCATACAATATGGCAGGATAGAAATGGGCTGAGTGCCCGGTGCCACATTAATGCAAAAGTCAATATCCCTGTCAGGCGGCATACCCGGCTGGTCTGAAGGGAACACATCGAGGAACTCTCGAACAATGGGAAAATAATCAATAGAGGGGCCTCAGTGCTGGAACCACGAACATAAGCCAAATAAGCCAAACACCCCTTCTCGACCATACGTCGAGCCTTCACATACGAGATAACACTCCGAGTAGAATGACCAGTGGTCCCTCTCCATTCTAAACAAGGCTAATCTAGTAAAGGTAAGGTCACGGTCTTGACATGGAAATCTAATATCATATGATACGGGGACAACCGGTCCATCCCCAATATGATATCGAAGTCGACTATGTCTAAGAGCAACAAATCGGCATAAGTATCAAGACCTCCAATCACTACAACGCATGAGTGATGAACTTGGTTCTCCACGATAGAATCACCCACTGGTGTAGACACATAAACAAGAACACTCAGTGCATCGCTAAGCATGACCAGGTACGGTGCAAAATAAGATAACACATACGAATACGTAGACCCTGGATCAAATAGCACTGAAGCATCTCTATCACCAACCAGAATAGCACCTTTCATGACTGCATCTGAAGACTCGGCCTATGTCCTAGCTAGATGAGCATAACACGGGGGCTGGGCCCCACCTCCCTGAGCTACATCTCTAGGACGTGCGGCTGATAGCTGGCCTCCACCCCTGGTGGTCTGAGCTCCACCTCTACGACCTCTACCCCTACCTCTACCATCTCTACCTCCACCTCTAGCCGGTGGGTCGGGCTGTGTAGCACCTGGCGCGAGAACCCTGCTACTGCGAACCACCTGGTGCTCGAGGGAAAAATCTGGCAATGTCACCAGGCTCACCATATTTGTAGCAAGACCTTGGATGTTTGCGGGAACTGAGACTGACCCTATCAACCCAAATGACCACCACAGAAGCTCTGAAGTAGCAGTACATTGATGAGAGGTGGTGGTGCACTGAATGGCTGATGATCAGAATAGTGCATGTGAGAACCACGGCTACCTGTGGCACCCTGAGAAACTTGAAGGGATGGCTGGAAAGGCCGAGAAGGCTGGCCCCAATCATATGAAATCTCGACCTCCAGAAGAGGCTCCACTGAAACGGCCTGACAAATGGGTCTCTTGTGCTATGACCCAAATCGAAGGGCCAACGAGCACCCGGTGCCTTACTCGACCGAGTACCAACGTAATATATCTTTCTTATCATACTATAATGGGTAAGTGAGCAAGAAAACCCGTCATGAGATAACAAGAATAAAACATAAGGGAATGCTTAACATATGACTACCCAACATGATATGCAAACTTATACATGTGATATACGGGCCTACAAGGCCGACGTGACCATTTGTAAACTCAAAACGTAGGCCAACAAGGCCATAAATGTATCCATACACCTGAGATCTATCTACAAGCCTCTAAGAGTACAAAAAATCATAAAGGTTGGGACAGGGCCCCGCCATACCAATCATTATATATCCAGAGCATACTGATAAAATAAGCAACTCTGGAACAAATGGAGTGCACAACACCTTTCGCTGAGCTGATAGCCTACTTGGAGAAATGTCAACCTATCTATCAGGACCTACGGGCATGAAACGCAGCGTTCCCAAGCAAAAGGGATGTCAGTACGAATAAAGTACTGAGTATGTAAGGCAGGAAAGCATAAACAAGAGCAGTAATGTAAATAGAGATAGAGGAGATACAACCTGTAACATTGAGTGCCTCTAGGGGCTACTGATATGAAATCCATCATACATATATACACATAAACTTTTAAAAACAATTGCCTCTTTGGGAATCATCATCATCATCATCATATCGTACCCGGCCTCATAGAGGACTCGGTTAAAACGTACCCGGCCATCATAAGGCTCGGTAGAATCGTACCCGACCACATGGAGCTCGGTAAACCCAACTGATCAGTGGTTGCACAATAGGTGCCGTACCCAGTCGACTATAGCGCGGCTCGGTAGAGTAAAATAGATATATATATATATATGTATATATATATATATATATATATATATATATATATATATATATATGTATATATATATATATGTATGTATGTATATATATATGTATATATATATATGTATGTATGTATATATATAATGCATGCTCGACTCATGGAATCAAGTTCTACACCTTTTGGAGTGACCTATGGACATTATGGATATATATATATATATATATAAATAATGCATGCTCGACTCATGGAATCAAGTTCTACACCTTTTGGAGTGACCTATGAACATTATGGACATCCTTACCATCAATATGAACCTTAGTAGGATTTAAGGATCATACACACTTGTTTGGAATAACTTTCTAACGAGAGAATAACATGAACAACTTAAATTTCTAGGAGTAGATCCGTTACGAATTAGCGCACCATTTATGTTCATGTTATTTTAGATCATGCCAAAAAAAGAAATACAAGCCTTAGGAAAAGCTTCGCATAATATTTCATTGGAAGACATTTGTTGTTTGAACGAAATTTGCCTTTGCTCCTTAGAAATTCACGGACGAAAAATATTTTCTGGTTCCTAAAACTTTGGAACGAATGATCATTGAATTCTTTTGATTTTGGAGAAAAACGTTTCTGGTTCTTGTTAGTTTTGAAAGAATGATATTGAATTCATTTTGATTTTTGGAGGAAAACGTTTTTCTTTGGTTTGCTTAAGAATTTGAGATGAAACGTTTTAGTTCCTTGAAACTTTGGGAAGAATGACATTTCTTTGAGTGATTTTGGTTCATATTTTGACTTTGGAAGATAACTTAGTTATCCAATCTTATTTTTTTGCCTAGGTGGCTATAAGTGACTTACTTAGTCACGTCTTATCTTAGTGGCTTCTTGCCACGTGGTTGGGGATAACTATTAGGTTTTTATCTGCTTATTAGCTAATCAGGTAATGTTTTATTACCCGGTAATTAATCAATTACCCGTATAATTTAAAAATTACTTTAAATTACTTAAAATTCAGGTTACTTTTAATATTATTCATATATATTATATATATTATACTAGTGTGGTCATATGGTAACTTACATGGTACTAGTTCGTAATTATCGGGTATTATTGCTTGACTCGTATTTTATTCCAAATTTTTCATTTTCAACGAAACTCCTTTTTTTAATTCGTGGATCCATTTATCCTTCATAGCACTTATTTATTAATTGATATAAATAGCGTAAATACTCTAACGTCAAGATGATCTCATCCCCGAGTCTATTTGGGTTATTTAAAAACGAAATTTTGAACATACAAAAATGCGAGATGTAACATCTTGTCTACCCTATGACCACCCCCTGCGGCAATACCATCTCGATCCTCCAGGCCACATTGGCCGCCTCCTGATTAGTGATGTCACTCCCCCCCTTTCTGGCCATATGGAGACAAACAGGCTAGATGATTCCATCAATAAACTGTCTCACTCTTTCCCTCTCAATGGGGAGTATGACAATAGCATGGCGAGCCAAGTCAATAAACCTGATCTCGTACTGGGTGACTGACATGGATCCCTGATGAAGACGCTCGAACTGCCTCCGATAGGCCTCACGTTGTGTGATAGGGAGAAACTTCTCCAGAAATGTGTGCATGAAGTGCTCCCAGGTCAACGCTGGAGACCCTGCTGGTTTAGCTAAACAAAAATCCCTCCACCAAGTCTTGGCGGATCCAGATAGGTGAATTGCAGCGAATTCAACTCCATTGGACTCAACAATACCCATGTTCCGAATAACCTCGTGGTAGTTGTCCAAATAATCCTGAGGGTCCTCAGAGGGTGCACCACTGAAGGTAGTAGTGAAGAGCTTGGTGAATCTGTCCAGCCTCTACAAAGCATTTGCGGAGATAGCCGCTCCATCGTCGGTCTGAGCAACCACCCCCGGCTGAACTTCCACCGCTTGCTGAACTACTGGAAATTGAACTAAGGGAGCTACCTGCTCCGTAGTACGCGTGGCAGGAGTATGAGCCCCTCCTCCAGCTTGAGAGATGGCTGGTGCTACAGGAAGCAACCGTGCCCGGGTGACACTCTCCATGAGACCCACCAACCAGACCAAAGTGTCCTGAAGAACTAGGGTAGCAATAAACCCATCTGGGACCTGAGATGGGCCCACCAAAACTGCTAGGGTGTGAATCTCCTCCTCAAAGTCAACTTGAGGCTCCGCCGCTAGTGTTGCTGCCCGGGGCTGAGTTCTGAACCTATCTCGGCCTCTGTCATGGCCTCGTCCTCTGCCCATATTAGGAGCTGCCTGGGGCTCGGACTGCTGATTAGAAGATGGGGAAGCTCGTGTTCTTTCCATATGTGAAGAATATAGTAGAAAGACAATCAATATTTGAGAAACAGAACCGCACGACAGGATAGAACAAATATGAAATTTTCCTAACTCTGTAGCCTCTGGGGATAAATACAGACTTCTTCATACCGATCCCTTAGACTCCACCAAGTTTGTCCGTGAGTTGTGAGACCGATGCAACCTAGTGCTCTGATACCAATTTTTCACGACCCAGATTTCCCACCCTCGGGGATCGTGATAGCGCCTACTAATAGGATCTATGCAAGCTAAACTTGATTGATTTTCATTTAACACAAGTTCCTATTTAGTAACTTAACAACATTAAAAATAGAATTAACGGAATTAAAATCATAAACGGAAGTCTTAAATTTAAGTAGCCGAATAAAAATACGGAATTTCTAACATAAATCTCTACCCAAGAACTGGAGTCACAGCCTCACGAACATCTAAGAATACTAAATTTAGAGTCTGAAAGAAACATAAATCTATTTATCTGAGATACAAGGAGATGACTGTCTAAAATAAGGATAGAGAAGACGCGGGGCCTGCGGACGTCTGTAAGACTACCTTGGGTCTCCCTAGGCTGAAAGTCTGCTCCCACGCTACTGTTGCTGCTCCTGCTCGAAACCTGGATCTGTCCAAACATAGCACGGATTGTAGTATCAGCACAACCGATCCCATGTGTTGGTACGTGTCTAGCCTAACCCCGACGAAGTAGTGACAAGGCTAGACTGGACTACCACATAAACCCGTGCAATTATAAATATACATTAGAATCGAAATACCAGGCAAGTAAACAATATAAGAGGGGAAACATGCTATGGGGAGATAACAGTTTCAAATAAGAATGGACCATTATGAAGGAAAACATAACTCATACAACAACAAGGAACAAAGATCAACAAGTGCACGGCATCCCCCTTCGTGCTTTTAATCTCATCCTTATCATATCAATCGTATCAGTAAATCATGTGCACGGCATCATCATTCGTGCTTTACTCTCTCTCCTCACAATATATAATTAATGAGTATCAATATGGAATGGTACATCGTACTGTACAACATCACCCTTCGCGCTTTACAGTCTTTCTTCACAATATGTAATTAATGAATATCAGTACGGAATGGTACATAGTACGACACGGCATCACCCTTCGTGCTTTACACTCTTTCCTCACAATGTCAAACAATGCACGACATAACCCTTCGTGCTTTAACATTCTTCTCGCCAATTAACAATCACAAACAAGGGCAAGTAAATAATAAATAATAATGGAAACCCTGACAAGGAAAATATTCAATAATCAACAACGCCCTGGGAAGGGAAAATATCTTTAACTCTTTCTCTTACTTCCACTTTCATCTCATAGTTCACATTATTACTTGAGCCAATGCTCCAAAGGTTTATTTTTCTCATATACCTTCACAATTTGTATTTCACTCGAGCCAACGCTACACGAAGTTTAAAGATCACAATTCTTTTTCACAAGCTCTTTACAACATATAGAAGTCATCAATTAAGCATTGAAGGCATAACAATAACCAAATTATCCATAAATAAGGACTCACGGTCATGCTAGACACCAATGTATAGATACTCGTCACCATGCCTGTACATCATACTCGACAATTAGCAAGTTACAATTAGGACTCAACTCCTATTCTCTCAAGCTAGGGTTAAACAAAACACTTACCTCAACTTCCATGGCCAAATCAATCCACGACAATCGCTTTCCCTTTTGAATTCGACTTCATCTCAGTCAAATCTATACAATGAGGACTTTATAATATCAATATATGCTAAACAGTTCAAACCCCAATGCCTAAATATATATTTCCAATCTTTCTTCCCAAAATTTCAAAATCGACCCAGGGCCTGCTTGGTCACGACATGAAGTTCGGACCAAATTCATATCACCCATTCCCCCATGAGCCCGAATGTATAATTTATTTTCAAATTCGACCCCAAAACGAGGTGTAAATCAAGAAAAAGTAAAAATGCTAGTTCTACACTTTCCCCCCAATTTCTACCCTAAATTATATAATTTAAGCTTAGCAATTCAATAAACATTAATGGAAATGAATAAAATGAGTTAATATTTACTAATCCCAAGAGCTTTGATGAAAGAATTCTCTAAAAGTCGCCCTAAAACTTTGGAGAAAAAGGAGTTTGTGTGTTTGCTGAAAAATTCCTGTCACTGTTCTGTTTTAGGTCTTTAAAACACTGGGAAAAATTGCCTTATGCGATCGCGAAGCAAAAGATGCAATCGCATAGAGGAATGGGAAGTTGGTCAATGTGATTGCGTAGGGAGAAATGCGATCTCGTAAAAGAAACAGGTTGGTCAATGCGATTGCTAACAGGACTATGCGTTCGCATAGAGAAAAACATTGGGCTTCTCAATCCAACACTATGTGATCGCTGGAGGCACTATGCGATCGCATAGAACAAACTGGACTCCTGAAAATTTACACTATGGGATCGCAGAACCAACTTTGGGATTGCATAGAACAAAGAACTTGGCAACAACAGACAGTAGATTCTGCAATTTTTTTCTAAGGCCAAAATCACTATGAAACACCTCCAAAATAGTCTCGAGCCTCCGGGGATACTAACCAAACATATACACTAACTCAACCATTAGCACATCCTGTGAACTTAACCGTGCGATCAAATCGTCAAAATAACATCAAGAAAAAGGAATCAAACCTCAAAATCACTACTTTTTCTTCAAACTTCATAAACTTTCATCCAACTGGTGAATCGGGCGAGCCAATTAACCTCGGACGAGGATGCTGAAAGAATATAGATGAAGTTTGCTGGCGGTCCCAAATGGGGGGGGGGGGGGGTAGGTATATAGTCATCCTACTAAAAAGTTCAATCGCTATAAGTATGGAATGCAAGGAATAGAGACTTCCTCGCAAGGTGAGAAACTTGATTGGGAGAGCCTCTCCGCTTTGCGGGAGACTTTGACCAAACGTACATCCGAGCTAGAAGAGACTAAGGAAAGAGAAAAGGTTAGAGATGCTCAATTCCTTGGCATGCAAGCTCAGATCAGAACTCTCATATCTACTGGAGCTTTTCCATTGCCTGGGTCTCATAAGTCATCGCCAGATGCTCCACTTGAATGTGAGCGTTCCTTCCGTCCACCACGTGATCATTCCTCCCGTTCTCCCCGTGGTCGTTCTTCACGTCCCCCACAACACCCTTCCCGACATCGTATTTTAGATGAAATTTCATCAAACGGTGATAATGAATTTATACAAAGCACTCCTTTACTTGTATATACTTTGAACTAAACAAATAGAACCAGTTCTGAACTAGTTATAATAAGTATTAACTTGGTTTTGGATTTTTTTAGTTCTATTGAACTTTAATTTGTTAGTTTTTAATGTATTTATTGAATTATGTTGTTGTTATTGTTGGCATAAAATGCCTATTTAGAAATTTTGGTATGTTGGCAGGTGGTGTAGCTGCCAAAATATGCATTTTATGCCAAAATTAAAACCCAGGAACTGACCAAAGTTGCTCGGTATTTAATTTCAAATTATTCTGATTAGCGACCAAAATTGGTCACTTATTCTTTAAAAAAAAATTACCAACCAAAGTTGGTCGGTTAATGAACAAGGAATACCTAGATTTCACATTTACCGACCAACTTTGATTGCTAATTTTTAAATTTTAATTTTTTTTAAAATTATATATTTTAATTTACCGACCAACTTTGGTCGCTAATCTTTAAATTTAAATAATTAATAGTATAATGTAATTTGCATACACCGACCAACTTTGATCGATAAAATTAAATTATTAAAATATGTTACGGACAAAGTTGGTCGGTATGTGCTTTAAATTGTACCATTGGTTATATTACCTTTGTGACCAACTTTTGTTGGTAATTAGCGATCAATTTAGATCGGTATACAAAATCAACCACTAAAATAGTGACTAGGCCTGTTTGGACGAATTTCGGTCGATATTTTACTTAAACAGACCGATGTTGATTGCTTTTTTTTTTTAATTACTAAAACCTGGATATTTTTAATAGCGAAGCTAGATGAACAAGCTATTTAAACAAAACAAAGATTGACAATACCTAACATAAATGTACTAAAATAGTGTATGTTATTGAAGACAATCTAAATGCATTAATGCAACTCTTTTCTCCCGTTTGTTTTATTCAAAAACTTTTCTTTTTAGGCTGAACCAAAAAACAAAAACAAAAGCTAGTATAATTGAAGGTAATGTAAATATAGTGATCGAAATGCGTATTTATATATAATTTTGTTAAGTTCCTCGGGTATCTTTTTATCTAAAGTGAAAAAGAAAAAAGAAAAGAGAAGAAAGGCATTTATTTAAAGTAAAAGAAAAAAAGGAAAGGTATCTACTAAAGTGTCTTTTTTTTTTGGTAACTAAAGCGTCAACTCCGTGGTATTTCAAATGAACGACGCAGAGAAGTAAAATAAACTAAATATGTGAGGAAACTAAAAAAAATCCATAATGTAATATCTTGTAGTCGTAAATTTCTCAATAAAGATAATTATTTATCCCTCCTTTTTTTCACAGCCATTTATGTAATGTATATTCAGGCAATATATATTCTAAAGCGAAAATTTTGCAGCGAGTTCAGTGCAACGTTTTACACTTGATTTTATTATTGATGATATTATCAAATAACTTTTAAAAACTAAAAGAATTAAAAAAGTGTGGCACTCTTGCATGAGAATCCAAAGAATTGTTAAGGAGTAAGGAATGATAAGGAGCAATGTTACGTGTTTAGTTTTTATGTAGTCCAATACTACTTATGTTGAGTAGAAAAAGCAAATCACTTTTTGGTTCGACCTTTTTCAAATGTAAAGATAGAGATACCAAAATTGGGGATTGACATATGTGGTATGGATTTCCAAAATATTATTATATTTGTGTCGACTTTTTAAAAAAAATGTTATATTTAAAGGATATGATAAGCGTCGAATATAACATTTTCGAAGAGTGCGGCAAAATCGGATAGGATCATAAAGGCTATTGATAGTTATAGAGGCGTATACGAAATTTTTATAAACAGTATCGATATTTATAAGAAAGAAGCTTTAGATCATTTATTTTGTTGAGTCTTAAGTTAGAGGTCCGAAATGCAATTCTACCTAATAACAATTATTAATAATAGATGCTCTTTGAATTTTACCTATATATGTAATAGGTTTACACAGTTAAAATTTTAGTTAGTCCGACTAGTGAATTTCGAATATCAAATGTACTTATAAGACAAAATTTAACATAAAGATATGTCTTAATTAAGAGATGGAGTGGATTGAATTAGCCCAAAGTATCCCATTGCTTAACCACACCATTTTTGAGATAAGCTTTTGTCCTAAACTCCTTCAATTCATTCGCTAGAAACCACAAGGAGGACACATGTAACAGTAGGATTATCCAAATAATGCAAATATTAAATTTTTTTAATTTACACATCGCTCGACAAGGCGATAATAATGATAAATTATTTTAAAAAATAGAACAATTGTTAGGTTTATTCTTTTAATCTGTCATTCCGAATATTATAAGTTTCAATATAGGGTGACATGACATCCTCCTTTCTGCAATGCGTATCAGCTTATATAATATTCTTCATATCCTGGAGCATATTGATAGAAAATGAACTCAACTACTAGCCTTAGAGCATAACCTTACCTATCTCAAGACGGATTTAGGATTTTTATAATATAATTGTGCTAATAAAAAAAAGGAGAACAAAAGAAAATGTTAAATGGGAATTGATCTATATTCCTCTAAGTAAATAATTCAACATTAACTATTCAATCTCTTTGGATTATAAATTAAATTAATTTTACAATATATATATATGTAGTAAATTTGGCAACATATAATATTTGATTAATATATCAAGTAAATCTGCCCCTGATCTTACCGCTCTACGAATCTCCACGATTTGAGTGGAGTTCATACAAATGAATGGAAATGGTCACTTGCATTATAATTCTATTATTATTGAATGAAGGGCAGTCGAGCAGAACGATGTGGCAGATCTTGGGGCAAAACAAACATCCTAAGAACTATGTTTAATAGACAAATTACAACATGTAACATAAATAATCCTCACCACCTCTAATGCTTCCCTAAGCTGTAAGCATGTAAGTTAAATGTGGAGGCACAAGAAGTTTTAATACAAGAGATTGAGAGCCTGTTTGGCCATGACATTTTTTTTTTACTTTTTTTGATTTTTTTAAAATTAATGTTTGGTCATAAATTTTTCAATTTTTATTTAAAGATGAAAACTTTTAAATCCTCCAAAAAGTTATTTTTCAAAATTTTCACTCAAATCACTTACAAAAATTCAAAAACAACACAAAATATTATTCATATCGAAACACAACTCTAATTTTCAAATACCATTTCACTTAAATTTTTCTTTTTCGTAATTACGATCCTTATGTCCAAACACCCACTGTAAAGAGACAAATATCTGAAAAATCACGATGGGACTTAAGATTACTTTGTTAGTTAAAAAGCCAATTCACTTTTTGTCAAATGCGAAAAAAAAGAGAGACATCTGAGGGAGTGGGGTTGGGGTAATGAGATGTAACTTGTTAGAGTCAAAAATTCACATGAAGTCATTGCTTAATTAAAGGATATGGTGGCAGAGGATATATAGCCCTATATTTCATACCTTAACTATATACATACATCATTTGCTAGAAAATTTCATTAATGTACATCATTTGCTATAAAATTCATTAACTATATTTCATTAATGTACATCATTTGCTAGAAAATTCACAAGAAAACATAAACAAAGGATTAGTCCCATTGGTGTTATCACCTCATCTTATTAACGAAGAACGGATAACAGTAAGAGCGATCAGCCGAGTGACTGTTATGATCATTCTTTTAAAATTTAAAATAAATATATCTATTTTAATATGTTTTTTGCTAACTATAAGATATGTTCATTTTGAAGGTAATAGGTTAATATTGGCAGTCGCTACCTTTGTTTCCCTTTGCCATAATTAGCCCAAGCACATATTCTTTCCGTCTCATATTAATAGTCGTGATTAATAAAAATAATTGTCTCAAATTATTTGTCAATTTAAATGTTCAAGACGAAATCGATTGTTTTTTACCCTTCATAATAATTGTTCTTGTAGATATAGATAATATATAAATAGGATAAATATTCAACAAAGACAGATAATATCTTAAGATATAAATAAGATTATAATAGTCCAATCACTTTCCTAATTTTATATTTCTTAAGAGGCATGTGAAGAGAAATACGACATGTAATATAAGACAAATGAAGTAATATCTTAAGCATATTATTTTTCACATAGCTTTTATCCTAAACACCTTCAGTTCATTTGCCAAAATGGTGGAAAAAAATCAAATTTTAGGAAGATGCATTGGGTTACGCCCTACTAGCGGTTACATGCACGTCTCTCCCTCATGATCCCACTAGTCGTTTTGAGTATTTGCACTTTACTAAGTGTTGATATCCAATTTTTTCTTTTACATATTTTATATAAAAAATACGTTCAAAATAACATATGTATGCGTATATAAGTGTATCTAAATGTTTCAGTATTTTTTCTAATTTTTTTAAAAAAATTAAATCAATTTATTGCCCTATTTTAGCAATACAAAAACCAATAATTATTTCTCAAATTATTATTTTTGTATTAATTTATTTCATTCTCATATTTATACCAAAAAATAGCTAAGGTAATTTTTACAAATTTATTTAATATTTTTAAAGCTAAATTGCATATAATTGCAATATTAGCCTATTTTAAGAATAAATTGCGTTTATAAATATAAATTTGATTTCAGATTTTAATCTAATATCTATATATTATTAATTAAATTAGAATCTTTAATTTATTTTCAAAGATTATTTTACTATTTTTATAAAATAAAAAGGGGAAAAGTAGCTATTCAAAATCTAGCCCTATTTTATTTTAATTTTAGCCCAAATCGACCCCCTGTTTAATCCCAGTTGCAATTTAAAATTATTTGGCTCTAT
This sequence comes from Nicotiana benthamiana, assembly GCA_034376525.1. Taxonomy (NCBI): domain Eukaryota; kingdom Viridiplantae; phylum Streptophyta; class Magnoliopsida; order Solanales; family Solanaceae; genus Nicotiana; species Nicotiana benthamiana. The sequence continues at coordinate 16,248,272 of CM067341.1, read as the reverse complement.
TTCTAAATTACGACCCATGACTTGTTCATTTTTACCCGCCCGACTCCTCTTTGATCCAGGCCGTTGATCAAAATGGTCAACGACCCCGATTCCACCTTTCCTTTTTTAGTCCACCAACACCCCAACTCTAAAACCATGTTCATTCACCCACCGCCTCCGAACCCCCTCCCACAAACTCTCTCGAACCTTCTCAGAACCCTAATCGTCTCCTACCACTTCTACCGTGAAACTCAGTGGAACCCATGACTTCTCAAGCCATGAGAGTCTTATACTCACCTCCCCTTGCTCTTACACACATGATACCTGAAGATTCGAGGCCAGACCTCAAAAGTTTGTGCTTAGGCCTTTGCCGATTCAAGGTTCCAGAGTCATCGTCGGCCTTGCTCCAGCATACTATGGTGTTTGAGCCTGATTCTGAACTCTTCGACTCAGATCGGTGGCCTTTCAAAACCTTTCTTATCTCTAGGGTTCTTCTGAAACCCTAACTCTTCGAGGTTTTCTTCGATTTCTTTAGATTTTTGGGTTATCTATGCTCTCTTTGAGTTTTCAAATGACTTCCCTAACTTTTCTTTCAAAAATTACTTTCAAAAAATATTTCTTTTCTGATATAGGGTTTTCTAAAAATGTTTCAGTATTTTTTTTATGATTTTCTTTGTCATGCGTGTGTATTTGCCTGTATTGTGCTCCTATGTTTTATCTACCACGTTCTAGTATGTGTTCTGTTCTTCTATACTCTTCTACTGAGTTTCTATACTTCGTTCTTATATGTTCTTTTTACTCTGATTTATATTCTCCATGCTAGTATGTTCTTCTACTATGTTTACTATGCTATGTTCTCATATTTTCTTCTACTATGTTCTGCTATGTTTCGCCTATTATACTTTTCCTACTGTGTTCTTAAGGTTTTGCTATTTTTCCTCTACTGAATCTTGTTTGGATTTCTCCTGAAAAGATCCTCTTAAGCATGCTTCTTCTACTGTTCTTATCAGTATTTGCCATTATGTTCCTTGAATCCTTCTACTGTGATTGCATGTTACTTTGCCATTATGTTTTCTCATGAGTTCTATTGCTGAAGAGGCATGTTCTTTTCTGAAACTTCTAAACATGATTTCGATTCAATTGCCTGCCCCCTCATCTTTGCTTTATGGTTTGCTTGAACTAGGGTTTTATTTTTTAGAACCCCTAACTCTTTCAGATTAACTTCGAGTTTTTGAATTGAGTTTGAACTTCTTTGTATTCATATTACTCTGACCTTTTTCTAAACTCTGTTACTGGATTTTCTATTGATTTTGCAATGGTATGACAATTTCTTTCATCTTAGCGTGTCTGTATGCTCTTTATATATGATGAACCTTTTAAAAAAAAAAGGCTTTTCGACTTGCGATAGATTCAAAATTCCTTCTAAATACGTCTAATTGATTCTTTGTTGATTTCCCTTAAGTTAAAATCTTTTCCATCTTTCTGACTCGGTTCATTCATAACAAATCTGTAACCTCTGATTTCTTGGCTGTTAATTGATTTTCTTTCCTTAAATTGTACAACTGTGTATTTCAAAAACCGTGCCCTTAAATAACCTTTATGTATTTGCCCTCAATTGCATGCTTTACACAAAGACTTTATTAAATTCCCTTCCTAAAATGGTTTTACCTGTTTGAATCTGAATCCCTTAATTGAAGGAAACCTTGTGTAATTGATTGACAATCAATTTTCAAACTATTTTCTTACCTTACTTCTGCCTGCTTTCTACACTATAAAAGGCACGACCCTTTTTCACAAAGACACACTTCAGACTGCACAATTTCACAATCTCTTCTGAACTCACACTTATAATGTTCCGTCTTCCTATTTGGACTTTGGCTTTTACAAGACTACTGCCTTTTCTACTTATTTCTTTGAAACTGGTATGTCCTAATTTAAGTTTTAGCATCACCCCAATGTGTTTACTTACAGTCATTGTATCCATGTCTACTTTATTATTTTCTGTAGATCTTGACATTCGGCTTAGTATGCCTATGTTCTACTGCATGTTTCTGTTGTGAACCTTGGCTCTATCCCATTACCCTTATGTGTTTGTGAGTGGTTACTTAGGTCATGTCAATATGAGTTGTTGTCTATGAAGTGAGTTTTGAACCAATGGGGGTGTCAACCTTTAAATAGGTTGGAGGGTGTGCCAACATATTCTATTGTTGTGCATGCCCGTTAGCCTGTTTTTTGTGATCTTGCAAACTCCCCATTCAATGAGTACTGTTTCCCTTCCCCTTTTTCATTAGTACCATGCCTATAAGCATTTCTGAATTCTCATTTAGTTACCATAGCTCAGCATTCTCATTTAGATGCCATGACTATAAGAACTTCAACATTCTCATTTAGATGACATGTCTATAGGGATTCTACACTTTCACGTAGATATTATCTATATAGCTTCTGCATATGCATGTAGAAAATATGCCTATAGGTCATTTCTGATTCTTGCATACCCGCTTTTCACTAGGCAAACTTGTCTATAGGTCCTGATAACCAAAAAATGCAATTAGATATCACACAACGCTTAGATATCAAGTTGTAGAACTTCTGTACTCTTATATGTCTATAACGATGTTTTAAGTTGACAAACATATAAAAAGCATGCCTATATGGGTTCTACTCAAATCTGAATCGCCTCACTCATTGGTAAGTTTAAATTAACAGTAGTAATGCATTCCCAATTGCAGAACTGGTGCTCTACTTCTAAAAACTCGCTTTTAGCTGGAAACTTTTTAATCAGTCTCTATTTAATCTATTCTGAAACCAGTAGATATCATGACTATAGAAGCTTCGTCTAACACTTAGGCAAGTCTTAGGATAAGCTATAAACTGAATCATATTTTATTCACTACAACCAACATGCAGGCCTGATTGAGGCTTCTTATATGAAATTATGTAGTAAATCAGTCTGCCCCAGCCTTTAAGTTCTTCCACGTTCATTATTAAATCAGACCCTAAATAGTATATGTAAGACATGCTAAGCTATGTGCTTTCTCTGATTTAAAGGAGGCCTATCTGAGTGCTTGTTATTTTTTATATGCTTCCCCTAAAAACTTGCTATATGTGTTTTTTTTGTCACCCCAGTCTTTTGCCTTTGAAACTATAACAAACCTAAAATCTCTCCCTGTTAGGATTAATGGTCTTAATGCCACCGGGACTGATAGGAGTGGGGAGGGTAATATCATGCAATAAGTAAATGAGTCTATTCCGCGCTTTAATACCTTAGACGGGGTGGGAAAGGGTAGATATGGATATGATGACCGGTGCTTTAATACCACGTGTAGCCCCCCTATGACGAGTGATTACCGGGTATTGCATTGAGGTGATCCATATTATTGATAAACCTAAGACCCCTTCCCTTTGTTATTTGTTTATTTTAAATCTTTTAAAACCATTTCTTCTAAGAAAGAAAAAAATCAACTCTCTTTAGTTCTTGTTGATGTTGTTTATTTGTGATCATTACATGAAATCTCTTCTTATTTGGGATCCTACTTGCCTATGTATTATGTGTACCTTAATTCACAATAATAGCTTGGCAGAGAACCACACTAGTGGATTATGAGGGGTGCCTAACACATTCCCCTTGGAGTAATTTCAAGCTCTTACCCAATATCCGGTTATCCAAAGAAAACCCTTCTTAATGTCCTAATACACTTAAATCATTAGGTGGCGACTCTTCACTTCTCTTAAACTCAATTCCTAAAAGGGAAAGAGTTGTCCTTCCAAATGTCAAAAACTCAATTTCGCGAGAAAAAGGGGGCGCGACAGCATGGCGACTCTGATAGGGATATCTTTTAGGATTTTACCATTTCAAGCCATTATAGTGACTTCACATTTCTTAGGTCTTTATTTGTTTAATTCCTTTAAGCATTTAATTCTCTCTTCTACTATGAAACTGACTTGTTTTTTCTTTCTTTCCTTTATCTCTTTTACTGTTTTCCTTTACTACATTCCTTTATTACTATCTTAAATTGTTGTAATTATTACCTTATGAACGTGCAAATATGTGACAACTTGTTTTAGTTATTGCAACTGCATATTTTCAATATCACATTCCACTTGTGCCAAAAAACTCCATAGCAATGCTTATAATGAGTGGTTGTGCCCTTCCGATATTATCCCCCCTAAATCCGGCAAAGGCATATTTGCGGTAAAATCAGTTGATCAATGGTGTAGTCGACGATTCCGCGTCGTTTCCTCTTGAGTTGTCCACTCAAGGGTACCAGTCTAATACCCATAGAAACCTTACTCTGTTTAATTATGCATGCATCATGGTCAAACCTAGTCGAGTTAGTTATTTTGTTCGCATAATGACTCTTTATGATAGCCTCGTCCAAAGTCCACTGGGTTTCCCCAAAACCCAAATGCAAACTACCACGTTTTGTGTGTTTATCTGTAGAACTAAATGCTTCTATGACAATTATTGATATATGATAGTCGAGTCTAGTGGGGGTAGGGGCCTAACCCTTTGTCTTGCAAAAACATGAGGCATGAAGTCCCCAGATTCGGCATGGTCAACAACATCCACCAAACTACTAAGCTTGTGGAAGGATTTTCTCTCCAATGATCAGTCGCTCATCCGAAAATATTTGGGGAACCTACCCTCTCTCCTAGAAATTCAACCGAACAACGAAACCATAGAAGCTGCTACCCTATTCTGGGATTGTGATAGGTCTATATTCCGCTTCGAAGACATCGAGATAACACACCTGCTCGAGGAAATAGGAGGACTAGCTGGTATACCGTGGGAAACTCCAGGTTTATTAATGCCGGAAAACCGCAAAGGTAGAGGTTTTCTCAAAATGATGGGTCTAAAGAAGAATCCAGACTTGACATGTTTCAAAGAGTCATACATTCCCTTTGAGTACTTGTACCAGAGGTACAGTCACAACAAATCTTAACGTACTTATTCGGATGAGTTCACCCTTACATCATTGGGGCATATTCACCGAAGGGTATTTGTAATCATGTTCTTTTTCTTGGGGATGATAGTATTTACAATGAAGAAAGCAAGGATCCATACCAGGTTAGCTATGGTCACAAAAAATATGATGGAGGGAATTGACGAACAACCATTCAGTCTTGTAGCAATGATCATTGCATAAATATACCGAGCCCTAGAAAGGTGTCAACAAGGAGCCAATCACTTTGAGGGTTACAATCTACTACTTCAACTGTGGCTCGTGGAACAACTCCAAAAGGGTGAGTACCGACAGGAAATCCATTGAAGGGACTGGGATGACCATATTTCTTTCCATCACCCAAAGCGAATGAATTACATGCCTAACATGTTCGCTCAACCGTAGAGTGCTAGAGAGTGGGTCGAACTCTTCGAAAATATGACTGAGGACCGAGTACTATGGATGTTCGAGTGGTTCCCAACCGATGAGTTCATTGTCCGATCCAGAGACGCACCTTTCCTGATACTGACTGGATTAAGAGGAACATACCCATACACACCTCTTCGGGTCATGAGACAAGCATGTAAGAAATAGGTTATACCAAGGGTTGACAAGACGAGTCAATTCCGGGTTGACCTCCAGAATGAGGATAGCCCTTATAGGTGCTAGGATCAACATATGTGGCATTGCAAGATTGCCTTAGGAAAAGATACCATTGAACTAGACATATACCATACAGGTTGTGCTCCTTATTGTTCAGGCTGGTCAGAGGACAATCACAATGGTCCGGGTCAACCTGGGTTTGTTCGAGGTAATAAGATCATTGATAAAAGGGCTGAAGCAGGGTCAAGTACAACCATCTGCGAAAGAGAATCAGAGAATCTGAAAGCAAGCAGCGGAGATACAGGAAGCCAATCAAAAACAAATTGAAGAATGGAAGGATATGACTATCAACGCCAACAAACTTTTGGTCTATTTGGAGCGTATAGTAGAGTTGGAAAAGAAGTTTCTGAAGAGGGTTGAAGACTACCAGACTGTTGAAGGAAATGAAGGCGGACATCTGGCCAGAGCCTACTTGTTGTTGGGATTGCGTAAGCTAGGGAAGTTGTTCGATGGAAACGATGATGCCGAGTCTGGGGGAGGTCCCTATGGGACCAAATAGATAGGAATTTCCATTTCCGCTTTATAAAATGTAGTAAGGCCAATGACCATTATTGATTTTTATTTCCTTGTTATTTAGAGTCATTTTGGGTTTCGTCTACTTTTTATCAATGAAATGAGGCATTTAGAATTGTAAATTCTCCAAATCAACTTGTCGCTAGGCCTACCTCGGGCACACCGAGGTCCCCAAAGACGTGCTTTATATTTTAGCACTATGTATTTAAATATTGCAATATTTTTCTAATGATCCTCACTAACTTTTTACCTTCTTGTTTTTACTTTTTTGTGTATACCCCTACCCAAAGGTTAGTTGGTGAATTCTGGCAACATCATCATATTCTACGAGTTCCAGGGGCTCTCCACCTACTCGTCCTACCAGTCCTATCAGACACACAAAAAAAGGAAGATTTGAATAACTCAACTGAATGGGTAGAGGTCACTCATGGTGCTCTGGTTCCTAACGAAAATGCATCCCAACTAGAACAAAAGCTGTTAAAATTTCGTGAAGAACTTGATCAATCCGGAATTTGGAGAGTTTGTCATTTCCCTCTCCAGTCCAGAGGCTACTTTCCTAACTGCTTCGAATATTGTACCTCCGTAAACCATCCCAAAGCAACAAAACCATCCCGCTCACCACCAGTGCAATACTTGCCATACCTCCAATAACACCCCACTGCTCATCCCAGAACTCCACAAATGACCACTGCCATACCCAACACAATACTCCCATCTATGTGGAGACTGGGCCGCACTTTACGAGTCCATCTCAAGCACACCTGAGTCGATGACAAGGACTTGCTCATCAAAAATATGTCCGAAGAGCTTAAAAGGCTGACTAGTAGAATTCAGGGCGTTGAAAGTAGTAAGGGAATCGAGGGGCTAAACTATGAAGATCTGTGCATACATGAGCATGTGATTTTTGCCCTATATGAATTACTCCCATAAATTGAAACAAAATAATTCTTTTTATTTCTTTTAAATGTTGCGGCATTTTCTATTATTTGATTGCATTTATGTGTGCATTTTAATTCATAAAATACAAAAAAATTATAGCACATTTGCATTTAGAATTCAATTCTATATTTATAGTATATTAGTTAACTAGTATTATCAAAAACAAAAGAAAATAACAAAGTAGTAATTTTACATTTTTATTTTTAGTTTTCTGTAATTTGGGACTTGATTAATTTTAGAAAAATTAATTAGAATAATTTTAGGTTTAAATTAGGTTTTTCTATTTTTGATGTTAGTAATTTAAATAAACAAAAAGAGAGAGAAAAATAATAAAAGAAAGAAAAAAGTTGAACACTGTGGTATTGTGTTAGACCCATTTTGGGCCATTTTCATTAAACAAAACTAGCCCAATTGCTGTGACCCAGGCCAACCCATTTCCCCCAACCCGGTCCAGTTTTGATTGTGACCAAAACGACGTCATTTTGAGTCAATAAAAAGAGAATTAATCTGAGCCTTTTATCCTTCCAAATCCAACGGACAATCATTGGTTTGGTTAAAATATATATATGTCCTAAAGGTCCCTACCCTCTCCCCAACCTTCCTGTCTCACCCCACGCCCGTCAGATACGACCTCCGCAATCTACCGCCCTAGACCGCTGCTGAAAAATCACCTCGCGACGGCGCCAGCCACCAAACCACCCCAAATTCCCACCACAACCTCCTCTTCGCCCCCACATCCTCAATGCACATTTACTTGCCTTCAAATCTCATTCAATTCCCTCAAATTTTGGAAATCGTAGCGCCGCTCAAATTTCTCCGGTGGCAGCGCCAACCCCAAACCCCATCAAAATCCAACCACGCAACCATCACCCGTACCTGAAGTCCCAACCCATCGCCGCTTCCCTCCAAATCCTCACCAAATTAGACTATTTTCCAATCAGAAGTTGAAGGCAAAGGAGATCTTTCAAAGTTTTCAAGTTTTTGGGGACGGTTAGGTTTGACATCAATATTGTTTGTTTGTTTCTCAAGGAGAACATATGGACAATGTTAATTTTGGATCGAATGGAAGAAGCCAGAGTTTGTTAAAGACAACCGTTCGCTTTTCTCTTTGAGGTATCCTTTTTCGTTTCTTCTCTTTGTTTCTGATTCCACTCCTTTCTTGTTTTTCTCAGTTTCGTTTACTATTTTCCATCATTGTCCCCTCCTTTCCCTTCCTTGTCTCTTGTTTACCTGTTTTGTTTTTGCTGTTCTGAAATTGTCATTAAGATCAAGTCATGTTAATATAATGGTTAGTACCGATTTAGGATTGCCATTTTCTAGCTTTTATATGCGTGTTCGGTTCGGATCAGTGATAACCTCTTTAATTTTAAGGTCTGGATTGTTTGAACTCTGCATGTTCGATTTGAGTGTCGTATTGTAATGGTTTTTAAATTAATGTTGCGATGCTTTAGTTGGGTTGGGTCATCAGGTTTTGTGTTCATTGTGACTGCTTTTTGAGTATTTATGTAAAAGAGTTTGGGACAGATTGCCTTCTTGGCAGCACCAGACCCATTTATGGATTCAATTCAGGGTCTATGACCCAATTAGATAGGCCAATTGGTCCGGGGAGGTCAGGATAAGAATATGGTGCTGGGAGGGTAATTTAGGCATCTAAGGATTGTGGAATCTTTCATATTAAACAAGAAGCTTCCAGTAAGGGTCTGTTAGCAAATATTTTAGCTGTGACTTGGCTAACAAGTCATAAAATCAAGGACCTAAGGGGCAAAACAAAAATCTGAAGTTGCCCTATTGCCTTGCCTATAAAGGCAACCATTTTTTCAAAATTGAGGAGTTTTTAAAGGCGGACAACCCAGAAGAAAAAGTTTGCTTAAAAAGTTTAAAAAATCCAAGAAAAACACTACTATTTAATTGAATGATCTCCGAAATTCTTGCGGAATCTACTCCATAACAAAATTTTAGGCAATTGATAGTTAAAATAAGCTACAATATAGGTGATATCCAAGTGTTGGGATCGTTTTGGTCAAAAATCTGATTTGGTGCTTCGGGTGACGTTGTGTGAATTTAAAAATTGTTCAAAGTAGGGTCCTATTACTATTCATGGGTTGGTTTTGCTGCTGGATTGTTCCTGTAGCTGCTCTTCTGTTGATTCTTTATTGCTCTACCTTCTTTTTCTATTTCCAGGTATATTTTGGAGCCCACTTATGCATATTTGTTGAAGTGATGGCTTGAGGAACAAATTCACACATTTTTACTTGTTCTGCTAATTGTTTCATTTCATCTTTATAGCTTTTTGAAGTTGATTTAATGAAAATTTTAAAGTAAGCTGTAGCTAGTTGGATTGTGCTAGTCATGTAATAGTTTTCCTCTTTTGACACCACCAATCAAATGGCATGGTAGTGTTTGATTTGGGCTATGCATGTACTATTTCTTTGAGTTTCCTTATTTTATTGAGCTTACTCTTGTTATAGTTGTAGTTTGATCCTTGGCATTACTGTAGCTGAATTGGGGTTACGATTTCAGATTTCATGTGCTGAATACACCTTTAGGGAAGCTATGATGTAAACTAAAGTAAAGGAACCCACATTAGTCTTAAATATGCTATACATTTGAGTTGCAGTTGTTTGAATTTTTTCGAATGATGGATTTTCTATAGATAAATTCATTGCTTATTCCTGGGGCTGTCGTTTGACCCAATTGTGGTGGTGCAATCCACAACTAGGCGATTGGGTTGGGCTTCACTTAGGAGCCCAATTATTTTCATGTATGAGCCTTCTCGTGAGGAATGTTTATCCTGTCCTCATGAATTTGGGCCTATCATGGGCCTAACCCGAAAATTCTCCTTCAAATGTAACTAAGGCCGTATCTGCAAGTGAGGCCATTATTTTCCTTGCATTGGAAGAATTAATAGATAACAAATAGATATGGCACTCCGGGCATTTATTTTAAGTGTCTTTTAAAATGGACTCGAGGCGCGCCGCGCCAATTAAAAATTAACAAATCGCTTGGCCCTCTTTGATAACTCATTTTAAATATTTAGAACTCGAAGCGTGCCATTTAGCTAATTTTCATGGAGCTCGTCAAATTAATAACACGTTAGTCTCTTTAGGCGCGTCTTTAATAATTTTACCTTCCTAAGTACGGGTGTACATTTATGTGACCCGAATCCAAATCTCAATGAAGTTAAAATATGTCAAAAACCACGGGTGCATTTATGTGACGTGGTTCGAGGAATGTTTTAGCGACATTGTAATTTTCTAAAATAATAATAAAAGTGGTTAAAAGATTCAAAAATGCACATAGGTTCATAATTCTAAAAATTAGATAATTTAAGCCAAATATAACAGTTGAGCGGCCGTGCTAGAACCACAGAACCCGGAAATGCCTAACATCTTCTCCCGGGTTAACAGAATTCCTTACCCGGATTTCTGGTTTGCGAAATGTTAAACAGAGTCATTCTTTCCTCGATTCGGGATTCTAACCGCTGACTTGGGAAACCATAAATCTCCCAAGTGGCGACTCTGAAATCTCTTAAATAATTGAATCCAGTTTCTATTGTCCTTAAATTGGAAAAAACTCCCTTATCTACGCCCTTCGCCGGGTTGTAGTAGCCAAAAGGAGGTGTGATAGCTCTGGCGACTCTGCTGGGGATCGAACCCAGAATCTCTGGTTCAGGGTTCAAGAATTCGTGCTCAGAATAATTATTGTATTTAGCTTTGTTTATTTTATGATTTTACATGTTGGCTTAATATGCAACATGATGCTTTTACCGCTTTGATTTTGTTTGAACTGTACATATAAAACCGTTACGAAACCCTTCCCTCTCACCTTTGGGGATGTGCTTACTGGTTGAGACTCCCTATTCTGTTAGTGTCACACCCTGAAATAAGAAAGAGGCTTGGACAAGTACAAACCCGGACGATCTTGTGGGTCCCTGGTACGTAGCCCCCTACTTGGCTCGAGTTGTCCGCTCAATACACAGTCTAGAAAAAATACCCAGGTTTTAAACATAGAATAACTTAACCTCATGCAGGACCCCTAGTAAGAACGTTTATTTGCATCACGTGCATTTGACTTAGGGAACTCAACACAGGGGTTGGGATGCATATTACATGCTGCTTGTGCATTTAGTTGCTTTGGATTTGTATGTTGACAGGATCGTGAATAAGGAAAGAAAATTAAGAGAATAAGTGGTACTAGGTCTGACTGAGATTAATCATTTGTCTTGTAAAACCAATGCTTAAGTAGCGGCGAAATGCTGCCGGATTTTTGAAAAAAAAATAAAAAGGGGGCTTTTCAACAAGTTTTGATTTTGACAAATTGTATTGTCCGAACTACGCCGGTTTGATTCTCATCGAGTGTGGGATACATAGGCAACCCCCATCGGGTCCAACCTCCCTTGTGCAAAAATAGCCAAAATAATTTTAAATTTTTTATTTGCTGTCCTAAATAAATCGGATGATGCTGTTATTGTCAAGAATAGCCCAATGTTACCGAAAGGGACACCGGAAGACTGATTTTGCAATAACGGACACCTTTATGTCTTTATTGTATTTTTGGCCGGCTAGCGTGCTCAACCTTGAAAACTTCCTCCAGAAGTGCTAAAAGGCTGTATTCGCAAAACTGGGCTTTTGGGTTTAGAAAATATATTTCATAAAAGAAAACTTTTGATTTTGAAGTCAAATAGGAATAAAATCACAAGTCACTAATTCACCTTAGTAAATGTGCACGATGAGCACAATTCAAATCGAACCTTTTTCATTTGTGAGCCAAATCCCTTTGGAGCTGTGATTGTGGTGGAGTGATCTAGGCAGAGAAGGGCAAGATTAGATAAAGAAGTATTTGGGGGGCCTCCCTGGGTTATTGGAGATTGTACCCCGAGGAGACATCATAAGAGCATTGGTCACGTGCTGGGACCCGACGCACAATTTATTCCACTTCTCAGACTTTGAACTTACCCCAACGTTGGAAGAAATAGCGGGATACATTGGAAATACTAAGCTTCCTTTGAGACACAACTATTTGGTTGCTCCAAGACTGGTAGTGGTGCATAAATTATTAGATACCTTGAAAATAATCAGAGTGATACATGACTCGAACTTGGCGGAAGGGCTTTGCACCTTTTCGTTCCTGTATACCAGATATGGTCACAAAGGGGGGTTCAACTATCCTGAAAACAAAATCTGCAGCAAGGGAAACCGTGTCAAATGGGAAGAACACAGACGCTATTCTTTTATGGTGGCTTTTCTAGGGCTTCTGGTGTTTCCAAGAAAGGATGGGAACATTGACATAAAGATAGCAAGGGTTGTCAGCACTCTACACACACATGCCAAGTGCACACTCGCGCCTATGATAGTGGCCGAGATCTTTCGCGCCCTCACAGATTGCAAGGCTGGTAAAGATTTCTTTGAGGGATGCAATCTATTATTGCAAATTTGGATGACTGAGCATCTATGCCACCGTCCCCAATTCGTGAGTTATGGGTCCACAGAGAAAACTTGCATAGAGGATTTTACATGAGAATTGAAAGGCTCAGCTTACCCGAAGGTGTAGCAAGATGGACATCTTACTTTTAGTCCCTCAATGCCAGTAAAATAGAATGGACACTGGGATGGTCGTATGTGGATGAGATCGTATACATGCCGGCAACAGAACCTCATTTCCTCTTGATGGGTCTTAGGAGTATCCAGCCTTATGCCCCACATCGGGTCTTGAGACAACTCGAAAGATGCCAGTTAGTGCCAAAAGATGAAGATCTCTGTATCCGGTAGTCGAGATTGGGTCTGATGGTCAGTTCCCCGAAGCAATGGTCCGCAAGATTTGGAATTAATGCCAATACCTAACCGCCAAACACTTGCGTACAGGATTGGGCTAGAGGCGAAGTGTCACTAGAATACCTTTCTTGGTACAGGAGAGCAATTGAGTTTGAGAGACCACCCAAAAGGCCTCATCTCCAGGAATTCATCAAAACATCATAGGAACAATGAGACTGTTAGAATATACGCTTAACGCTAGAGGGGGTGGGGGGTGAATAGCGTTATAATAAAAAATAATGTAAATTTGCGGAACTAAAAATTGCAGGAATAACGTAAAAGTGCAGTAATTAAAAAGATAAGGAGAGAACACACCGAATTTTATCCTGGTTCACCACAACACGTGGTTAGTCCAGTCCCCGAGAGACTCTCTCGAGTTTTACACTAACTTCGTTAAGCTTACGGGTGCTTAACAAACCGTTACACTTGCTCGTAGATATACACTCTACAAGATTTCAACCTGCTCGAGGATACCGCACCTCAAGACTTCAAACCAAGGAACTACTTTTCCTTCTTACAACAAGGGATTGGAATATCCCTTCAAGTGTGTACAAACACTTAGCACTCAAAACAAGACTCTCTTAATAGAGTAGATATGAGTAAAAACAATACGCTCAAGAACCCAACAATTTCGTCAAGAGTTTGGCTCTCAAAAACTTATGAAATGAATATAAAATGATTGCAAAGAGAGTATGTAAGCTTTAGCAAGAATGTAATCAGTTGTTGTGCTTAGAAGAGTGATTTTGAGTTGTATTTATAGTGCTCAAAACACCCAAGACCGTTGCTTAATTGCCAATCACAAATTGCTGATTTTGTGCTAGGATAATCGATTATCTGATTCTGCATAATCGATTATCTGCCAACGTTCAAAAATCAATCCCAGATTTTAAGCAGAATAATCGATTATCCAAATCGTATAATCGATTACCTGACAACGTTCAAAAATCAATCCCCGATTTTATGCTTAACATAATCGATTATCTGATTCTACATAATTGATTATTTTTCAGTGTTCGAAAATACTTTGGCAACGGTCTTTAATATAATCGATTACCAGAAAAGCCATAATCGATTATTTTGCTACTTTGAAAAATCTGATGCTTACTGTCTCAACATAATCGATTAGTTTAAGGCACATAATCGATTATCTTGTAACTTTGAAAAATCTGGTGAACACTGCCTTAACATAATCGATTATCATAAGGTACATAATCGATTATCTTGTAGCTTTGAAAAATCTGGTGAACACTGCCTTAACATAATCGATTATCATAAGGTACATAATCGATTATCTTGCAGCTTTGTAAAATCTGGTGTACACTGCCTTAACATAATCGATTATCATAAGGTACATAATCGATTATCTTACAGCTTTGTAAAATCTGGTGTACACTGCTTTAACATAATCGATTATCATAAAGTACATAATCGATTATCTTTGTCCAGATTTGAAAGACATGTTTAAAATTCATTTTGGTTAAAATGAAATGTTTGAAAATCATTTTGCTTTAAATTAAAGATGCATGATTTGATAAAAATGATTTTACGAGAGAAGCCAAGTCTTGAATCAATTGTCGGATCAAGATCACAATTATAGAACGACTCATGTATAACTTTGTTACATTACTTAAGCTTGATCTTTGTTCTTCTTGTGCTTGGACTTCGGCATATGTCAATGTTCCGTTCACATCGGTTTGTCATTTATCAAAACCTACCAATATGAACACACGTTTAGTTTAGCGACTTGAGAACGTGTTTCAACAATTTTTCCCTTTTTGATAATGGCAAACCAATATCAGGATATGCATATTAATTAATTCATAATGACGATCCAGGACAAGTATATAGATATGCAACGAGTTCCCCCTCAAGTTATGAATTCCCCCTCAATTTATGCCAATGTGCATAGCCCATATCTTCCCCCTTTTGACATTAGCAAAAAAATAACTAACTCTTTATTGATTAAACAATATTGCAAATACATGAAAATAAAAGACAGAATATTATGCAAACTAGAAAAATAAGGACTGACTCGGGGGATAATCGATTGTGCTTTTGAGATAATCGATTATTTCAGGAAATGTAGTAACGGACATCCGAGACGGAATAGGAAAATCGATTACACTGTTTTAAATAATCGATTATTGTCACACAGTGACTTAACACCTGAAAATAAATGTCAGCATAATCGATTAGGGATATGTGATAATCGATTTTTATAGTTAACAGCTGAAATCCTGCAAAGCCAAAACTGTTAGATAATCGATTGTAGTGTCGTATAATCGATTATGTCAATTTTCCAGCATAATAAACATAAAACGTAAATGGGGAATAATCGATTATTGACTTTAGAGAAATCGATTATTCTGCACCAGTGTCTGATAATTCCCCCTGTCTTTGGGGCGATACCTGCAAAAAAAAGAATTAGGCGCCTCCGACGCTCAAGTTAGTAATCGTTAAAACATAAAAATGCAATGCATGAATTAGATCAACGTGGAGTCAAGAATCCCGAGTTCACTACGAATTCGGAAGAAGGACTCTTTCTCTAAAGGCTTTGTGAAGATGTCGGCCAATTGATTTTTGGTTTCAACAAATTCAATTTCGACATCGCCCTTGAGAACGTGATCTCTTATAAAATGATGTCTAATTTCTATGTGTTTCGTTCTTGAGTGAAGAATAGGTTTCTTCGTCAAGCTTATGGCGCTAGTATTGTCACATCGAAGAGGAACATGATCGATACTAAGGCCATAGTCCGAGAGTTGATGTTTCATCCAAAGGATTTGAGCGCAACAACTCCCCGCGGCTACATATTCAGCCTCGGTTGTGGACAACGCAACACTATCTTGCTTCTTGCTAAACCAAGAAACTAAGGAGCTACCGAGCTAATGGCAAGTGCCACTAGTGCTCTTGCGGTCAAATTTGCAACCTGCAAAATCGGAATCGGAATAGCCAACAAGTTGGCATGAAGAATCTTTGGGATACCATAGTCCCACATTTATTGTTCCAACAAGATACCTCATAATCCGTTTTACCGCAGTTAAGTGTGACTCCTTCGGACATGATTGATATCGAGCGCATAAACACACGCTAAACATGATGTCCGGTCTACTAGCAGTAAGATAGAGAAGAGATCCGATCATACCTTGATACTTCTTGGTGTCTACTTCCTTACCTTTCTCATCTTTGTCAAGATGGTCGGATGTACTCATTGGGGTGGCCATTGCTTTGGCGTTGCTCATTTCAAAGCGATTTAGCAACTCCTTGCAATATTTGGATTGGCAAATGAAAGTTCCCTCTTTCATTTGTTTCACTTGTAGCCCCAAGAAAAAGTTTAGCTCACCCATCATTTACATTTCAAATTCGCTAGTCATTAACTTAGAGAATTCCTCGCATAGAAAATCATTAGTAGCACCAAAAATAATATCATCGACATAAATTTGAACTAATAGAATGTCATTGTTTTTATTTTTGATAAAAAATGTGGTGTCAACTTTCCCCCTTTCAAACTCATTGTCTAAGAGAAATTTACTTAGACGTTCATACCAAGCTCGAGGAGCTTGTTTAAGACCATATAAAGCTTTCTTAAGCTTGAAGACATGGTCGGGAGATGTAAAATCTTCAAAACCCGGGGGTTGTTCAACATACACTTCCTCTTGAATAAACCCATTGAGGAAGGCACTTTTGACATCCATTTGAAATAATTTGAAATTCATAGATGATGAAAAAGCAAGTAATAAACGAATGGATTCTAGGCGTGCAATGGGTGCATAGGTTTCTTCATAGTCAATGCCTTCTTCTTGATTATATCCCTTAGCAACTAGCCTAGCTTTGTTTCTAGTGATTATACCATTTTCATCTAATTTATTCCGAAAAACCCATTTCGTACCAATTATGGTGTGATTATCGGGTCTTGGCACCAATTCCCAAACATCATTACGTTTGAATTGGTTAAGCTCCTCTTGCATTGCCAAGGTCCAATGCTCATCCCCAATTGCTTCAGAAATGGTTTTAGGTTCTATTTGTGAAACAAAAGCCATATGTCCTATAGTATCTTTAAGAAGGTTTCGTGTACTTACCCCTTTCTCGATGTTGCCAATTACCTTGTCAAGAGGATGGTCTTTAGACGTCCTCCAAGCCTTAGGCATCATCGATTCTTCTTCTTGTGGTGGTACTTCTTCCGAAGGTTGTTCCATGACTTCATCTTGAACTTCCTTTAGATCCTCCTTTTGTACCTCGTCTTGAAGATTGATTTTCTTTAAAGCATCTGCAAGATCAACACAAGAATCCTTTCTCGCCAAGCGAGCATCATTTTCACAAAATACTACATGAGGAGATTCTTCAACAGTTTTGGTTCGATTATTAAACACTCTATATGCTTTGCTACGTGATGAGTAACCAAGAAAAATTCCTTCATCAGATTTTGCATCAAATTTTCCCAAGTTATCTTTTCCGTTGTTGTGAATAAAACATTTACAACCGAAGACTCTAAGATGGGAAAGATTTGGTTTCCTTCCCTTATAGAGTTCATAGGGAGTTTTCATGAGTATCGGTCTAATGATAGCTCTGTTTAAAACATAGCTTGCGGTACTCAAGGCATCCGCCCAAAAATATTTGGGAATATCGGACTCTTCGAGCATGGTTCTAGCCATCTCTTCGAGACATCGATTTTTACGTTCTACCACTCCATTTTGTTGTGGTGTACGTGGAGCCGAAAAGGTATGTTCAATACCGAGTTCGTCACAAAAGTCTGCGAAGAGATTGTGGTCGAACTCTCCCCCATGATCACTTCTTATGGAAGTGATGGTTGTGTTCTTTTCATTTTGAACACGTTTAAGAAAAATTTTGAAAGCATGAAAGGCATTACTTTTATGAGCAAGAAATAACGTCCATGTAAAGCTAGAATAGTCATCAACAATTACAAAAACATAAAGATTTCCACCAAGACTTTTAATTCTAGAAGGTCCGAAAAGGTCCATGTGTAGAAGTTGTAAAGGTCTAGCGGTTGAAACAACATTTTTGGATTTAAAAGAAGCCTTTGTTTGTTTCCCTTTTTGACATGAATCACAAATAGAGTCTTTTTCAAATTTCATGTTTGGAAGACCAAGTACTAAATCTTGTGAAACTAGTTTGTTTAAAAGATTCATATTTACATGAGCTACTCTACGATGCCATAACCACATGTCGTCTTCTTTACTCAAAAGACAATTCACATAATGAAGAATTTTCAAGATCAACCATATAGATATTATCCATTCTAAAACCACGAAGAATAATTTTAAAATCATTACGACGGATAACTAAGCATTCTTCGGAGTCAAACAATACAAGATTTCCCTTGTCACATAATTGACTTATGCTCAAGAGATTATGTTTAAGACCTTTAACAAGCAAAATATGCTTAATGGAGGAGGATTCGTCCTTACCGACCGATCCAATGCCGATAATTTTTCCTTTGTTATTGTCTCCAAAAATAACATTTCCTCCTTCCTTGGGTTTGAGTTGAAGGAATTTTGATGCATCCCTGGTCATATGTTTGGAGCATCCACTATCAAGGTACCAAAGTACACTTGATCCCTTCAAACACACCTACAACACAAATTAATGAGATTTTGGTACCCAAGCCATTTTGGGTCCTTGTGCGTTAGGTGCAACATATTGGTGTGATTGCCTGCAGTGAAATGTCTATGTCTAGTGAAGCACGCGGGAGCAATATGTCCAATTTTATTGCAATAATGACAAATGACATTCGGATTGTGCATTCTTCTAGGATGATAATAATTTGGGGGTCTAAAATTATTCACTCTATTTTTAGGAACATAGTTTTGATGTAGTTTTCGAAAATCTTGTCTAGGTGGTCTATACATGCCAACGTTTCTTCTAGTGTTCACTACATTTTTAGAAATATAGTTTTGATGTGGTTTTCGAAAATCTTGTCTAGGTGGTCTGTACATTCCAATATTTCTCCTAGCATTTGTTCTAGGATGAGATGCAATTCTAGGATTAAAAGTTCTAGGTTGAGTGTTGACATTTATTTTGTTTTCCCTAAGTTGAGTCTTAGGTGGTTTAGGAATGGACTCAACTTTTTCTTTTCTCTCGTGTTTAAAGCCTATACCGTGCTTAGTGGACTTCAAATTTACAAGCACTTCATTGAGATTTTTGTGTGAAGAATTGAATTTGTGCAAAGTGCTTCTAAGGCTTTCTACTTCTTCCTTTAGAGATTTGCAAGAAGTACAATCCTTATTTGAGCTTTCGGGTTTATCGGCGCTTCTTTTGCCATAAAACTTGTTTTCCTCTTTTAATTTTTCATTCTCAAGAGTGAGTTTTTCAAAATCCTTTTCTTTTGAAGAAAAGTGTTTTCTTAAATCTTTTATAGATTTAGAAGCGCTAATAAACTCTTTATACAACTCATCAAATGCATCTTGCATTTCTTCTAAAGTGAAATAGTTCTTAGAAGAAGTACATACCTCATTTTGATTTTCTTCGTGTGCCATAAGACACAAGTTTGCGGTCTCGTTTCCTTCTCCATCACTTGATTCGTCTCCGAAGTTGCCTCCCCAAGAGATGTATGCTCTTTGTTTCTTGAATGGTTTCTTCTCCTTTTTGATGTTTGGACAATTTGATTTGATATGCCCGATTTCTCCGCATCCATAGCACTTCAATTGGTCGCCTTGTTGCTTACCTTTTCTTTCATAGTTCTTTTGCATGAACTTGAGAAATTTCTTAATAATGAGTCCAAGCTCGACATATTCATCACTTGACTCCTCATCGTTTTGAGGTTGAGTAGTTGATGCTTTGAGCGCAATCTTTCTTTTCCTTTGATCATCCAAAGGAGAGTTAAGAATAGTTGATTCATAAGTTTTAAGATTACCTCGTAGTCCGTCGATGGTGATGTTTGTGATGCCGATTGATTCTTGGATAGCATCGGCTTTGGAACGCCATTCCTGAGTGAGGCTTCGTAGAATTTTCCGGACAAGCTCCTTATCCGTGAATGTCTTTTTGAGGGCGTGTAGGTCATTAACGATTTTTGAGAATCGTTCGAACATGTCATCTATCCTCTCGTTTTCCTTCATGCGAAACAGTTCATATTCGTGGGTTAGGAAATCAATTTTAGCTTCCCTTACCTGGTCCGTACCTTCGTAGGTGATTTCTAATTTGTCCCACATTTGCTTGGCAGTGGTGCAACATGATATTTTTCGATAGTCATCGGGGTTTACTGCACAATACATCATGTTGATTGCCTTTGCGTTGTTCTCTATTTTTCTGATGTCATCGGCGTCGTATTCGTCTTCCGTTTTTGGAACGAGTTCTTCTCCAACCTTTTTGGTAGGTTGTAGTTCTCCATTTTTGATAATTCTCCATAGTTGGAAGTTGTTTGATTGTATAAGAATCCTCATTCTCTCCTTCCAGTAAGTGTAGTTGGTGCCATTGAAAAGTGGTGGCCTTGTGAAGCATTGTCCTTCACCTAGTCCTGCATAAACACTACGAGTAGAAGCCATGGAAAGTTTCTCTCAAACTGTTAAGTCTTTCAGAGAGTTAGGCTCTGATACCAATTGTTAGAATATACGCTTAACGCTAGAGGGGGGGGGGGTGAATAGCGTTATGATAAAAAACAATGTATATTTGCAGAATTAAAAATTGCAGGAATAACGTAAGTGCAGTAATTAAAAAGATAAGGAGAGAACACACCGAATTTTATCCTTGTTCACCACAACACGTGGTTAGTCCAGTCCCCGAGAGACTCTCTCGAGTTTTACACTAACTTCGTTAAGCTTACGAGTGCTTAACAAACCGTTACACTTGCTCGTAGATATACACTCTACAAGACTTCAACCTGCTCGAGGATACCGCACCTCAAGACTTCAAACCAAGGAACTACTTTTCCTTCTTACAACAAGGGATTGGAATATCCCTTCAAGTGTGTACAAACACTTAGCACTCAAGACAAGACTCTCTTAATAGAGTAGATATGAGTAAAAACAATACGCTCAAGAACACAACAATTTCGTCAAGAGTTTGGCTCTCAAAAACTTATGAAATGAATATAAAATGACTGCAAAGAGAGTATGTAAGCTTTAGCAAGAATGTAATCAGTTGTTGTGCTTAGAAGAGTGATTTTGAGTTGTATTTATAGTGCTCAAAACACCCAAGACCGTTGCTTAATTGCCAATCACAAATTGCTGATTTTGTGCTAGGATAATCGATTATCTGATTCTGCATAATCGATTATCTGCCAACGTTCAAAAATCAATCCCAGATTTTATGCAGAATAATCGATTATCCAAATCGTATAATCGATTACCTAACAATGTTCAAAAATCAATCCCCGATTTTATGCTTAACATAATCGATTATCTGATTGTACATAATCAATTATTTTTCAGTGTTTGAAAATACTTTGGCAACGGTCTTTAATATAATCGATTACCAGAAAAGCCATAATCGATTATTTTGCTACTTTGAAAAATCTGATGCTTACTGTCTCAACATAATCGATTAGTCTAAGGCACATAATCGATTATCTTGTAACTTTGAAAAATCTGGTGAACACTGCCTTAACATAATCGATTATCATAAGGTACATAATCGATTATCTTGTAGCTTTGAAAAATCTGGTGAACACTGCCTTAACATAATCGATTATCATAAGGTACATAGTCGATTATCTTGCAGCTTTGTAAAATCTGGTGTACACTGCCTTAACATAATCGATTATCATAAGGTACATAATCGATTATCTTACAGCTTTGTAAAATCTGGTGTACACTGCTTTAACATAATCGATTATCATAAAGTACATAATCGATTATCTTTGTCCAGATTTGAAGGACATGTTTAAAATTCATTTTGGTTAAAATGAAATGTTTGAAAATCATTTTGCTTTAAATTAAAGATGCATGATTTGATAAAAATGATTTTACGAGAGAAGCCAAATCTTGAATCAATTGTCGGATCAAGATCATTATAATAGAACGACTCATGTATAACTTTGTTGCATTACTTAAGCTTGATCTTTGTTCTTCTTGTACGTGGACTTCGGCATATGTCAATGTTCCGTTCACGTCGGTTTGTCATTTATCAAAACCTACAAATATGAACGCACGTTTAGTTTAGCGACTTGAGAACGTGTTTCAACAGAGACTTGCTAGCCAAGGAAAATGAGTACAGGGCCACCATAGGAAAATTAGAAAAACAGGTCAAAGCGCTTCGATTTGAAAATGGTTTGCAAGCCGCAGCAGATAAGGGAGAAAAGAAAAGATTAACCAAAGAAAATGAGGCGTTGCGAGCCCAAATCAAGAAAATGAAAGCAGCCGTGGAAAATCCTCCCAGGAGCGCGAAGAATGAAAAACTCAGACAATTTAAGGCGAAAAGTGACCGAGTATGGGTTTGACCTAAATAAGGTAGAAGGTGAGCTATCGAGGGTTCGGAAATAATTAGCTAAAATGCAGAGGAACGAGCCCGCGTCATTGAGCAATTAAAATAAAGGCATGACGATGAGGATTCTGGGTTAAAAGGAAGGTCATCATGGCTGAGAACAAAGTCGCCAACCAATCCAAGGATTTCAAAGCCGAGAGAGAACATTGGCGATAGCAAGGTTGGAGATGGATTTGCGGAAATTCCAAGAATTGAATCAGGTAGCAGAGCGAACTCTAGTGGCAAGGGCGAGCAAATTGGGCGGTTATGGGTCCACAGAGAAAACTTGCATAGAGGAGTTCTACATGAGAATTGAAAGGCTCAGCTTACCCGAAGGTGTAGCAAGATGGACATCTTACTTTCAGTTCTCCAATGACAGTCAAATAGAATGGACACTGGGATGGTTGTCTGTGGATGAGATCGTATACATGCCGGCAACAGAACCTCATTTCCTCTTGATGGGTCTTAGGAGTATCCAACCTTATGCCCCACATCAGGTCTTGAGACAACTCGAAAGATGCCAGATAGTGCCAAAAGATGAAGATCTCAGTATCCGGTAGTCGAGATTGGGTATGTTGGTCAGTTCCCCGAAGCAATGGTCCACAAGATTTGGAATGAATGCCAATACCTAACCGCCAAACACTGGCGTACAGGATTGGGCTAGAGGCGAAGTGTCCCTAGGATACCTTGCTTGGTACAGGAGAGAAATTGAGTTTGAGAGACCACCCAAAAGGCCTCATCTCCAGGAATTCGGCAAAACGTCATAGGAACAATGGGACTTGCTAGCCAAGGAAAATGAGTACAGGGCCACCATAGGAAAATTAGAAAAACAGGTCAAAGAGCTTCGATTTGAAAATGGTTTGCAAGCCGCAGTAGATGAGGAGAAAAGAAAAGATTAACTAAAGAAAATGAGGCGTTGCGAGCCCAAATCCAGAAAATGAAAGCAGCCGCGAAAAATCCTCCCAGGAGCACGAAGAATGAAAAACTCAGTCAATTTAAGGTGAAAAGTGACCGAGTATGGGTTTGACCTAAATAAGGTAGAAGGTGAGCGATCGAGGGTTCGGAAACAATTAGCTAAAATGCAGAGGAACGAGCCCGCGTCATTGAGCAATTAAAAGAAAGGCATCATGGCTTAGAACAAAGTGGCAAAGCAAGCAAGGGATTTCAAAGCCGAGAGAGAACATTGTTATATAGCGATAGCAAGGTTGGAGAGGGATTTGCGGAAATTCCAAGAATTGAATCAGGTAGCCGAGGGAACTCTAGAGGCAAGGGCGAGCAAATTGGGCGGTTATTGCAAGAAAAGGGTGTTATCAGGGAGAGAGTACGGACGATCGCAAACTATATCACCACATAGTGCGACCACTTCGAGGATATGACAAGATCCATGTTCTTTGCCACTGCCATGACCTTTGTTCGGCAAGTAATGGAAGACCCCCACCACCTCCAAGGGAGTTTGGCATGCAAGCTTGCAGCAAGGCCGAACGATGCTTCGCCGGGCCCAGGAGCACGTGAAACATTAATGTATTCATGAAGATTGCATTTTCGTTTGTCAAATATACAAAAGTCTCACCTAGAGTCTATATTTTCTTTCATGCATAGTTAGTTGTTCTTTGAGTCTGTAATTCGTTTGTTAGTTTTTTTAATCTGTCAGTCTCAAGAGTCCTTGTAACTGCAGTTTGTTATTATAAAAATGGAAAATTTCCAAAAATATTTTATGCTTCACTTTTATCCGCAAGAACTATGCTCGGTCTGATTCATGCAGAGTCATGATACGTTGGAAATCTACATAGGATTCGACCACAATTGAACAAAATAAGAGAGAAAGTGAGTAGAATAGGAAAGAGGGAGAGAATAAGGCTAAAATAAAAGGGCTTCGTAAACAAAGAAATAAAAGCCATGATGACACAAGCAACCAATGCATGTAGTGACCGACTGTTATTTAGGTGTATTCATACCCAATATGTGGCGGCTTATGTGTCAGAACCTAACCAATAATGAGTTTTTGGTGTTGTTCCTGTTTGAAACTAGATAGGTGATTAGTATTTGCGGCATTCTGGCAACCCACTCCCACAACACACGATCTAAAAGCAAGCAAGTCATGGCCAATCAAGAAACTGATGTCAGCATTATTGACCCCTCGAAGGAAGCAAAGGAATTGGACGTTAATGCTATGAAGGAGGAAATGGATAAGCTAAAGCACCAAATGGCTGAGATGTACCAGGCATGGGCAAGAGGACAGCAACCCCGACCTATCCAGTTAATCTAACATTCATCCCGCCGCTGGCCCAAGCACCTGACCAGTCCACCACTAATCCACCCTCAAGTTTTCCTATCTATTCACAACATCAGGGTACTACCTCCCAACCACCACCAGCTCCACTACCCAAAGTCACTCCTCACCCTCCTTCGCCAATTGCCCCCATCTATGTGGCACCTCTTCCTCCTGCATTCCATAGGTCATCAAGTAAATCTCTGTTTCAAGCTTGTGAACCTCAATACTATCCGCCAGAACCTTCTTACAAGATCCATGATCCTTACTCCTACGTTCCCCGTACCGAAATCCCGGTGGAAGTTGAAAAATCGATCAAAAATCCTGAGCAGGAAGAGATGCTTAGAAAGGTCTAGAGTCTGGAACAATCATTTAGGGACATGCGGTGATTAGGCGGACAGGTGAGCGTGGCATTCAAGGATCTTTGTCTATTTCCGGACGTGCAGTTACTTCCAGGTTTCAAGATGCCTAAATTTGACTTATATGATGGGCATGGCGATCCGGTCGTGCATTTAAGGGGTTTTTGCAGCAAAATGAGGGGAGCAGGGGGAAAAGATGAATTCCTAATAGCGTACTTTAGCCAGAGTTTAAGTGGGTCAGCGCTAGACTTGTATACTCGGTAGGATCACAATCGATGATATACTTGGGATGACCTGGCACAAGCATTTTCATACCACTTTCAATGTAATCTTGAGATTGTCCCGGATCGTCTATCTCTGACAAAGATGGAGAAGAAACACAATGAGAGTTCCAGGGAGTACGGTTTTCGGTGGAAGGAACAAGCTGCTAGAGTCGATCCTCCCATGAAGGATAGTGAGATGGCCGAATATTTTCTACAGGCTTTGGAAACTACCTATTTTGGACATTTAGTGTCAGTAGTGGGGAAGTCTTTCAACGAAGTGGTCAAGATGGGAAGTATGGTCAAAGAAGGCCTCAAATCCAATAAAATCATGAGCAACTCTGCAATTAAGGCAACTACTCAGGCCATCCAGGGTAGAGCTGGGGGAACCTTTGTAAAGAAGAAGAATGATAAAGTAGCGACAGTGGAGTCGGGAACTTGGTTCAGACCTCAGGCTCCATCTCATTACGCCCAGCCCCGTCCTCACCACCAAACATAACCACATACTCCATACAGCCCACCACAACATCACTATCCACCACCAGAATCTCGTTTCTCAGTCCCTCACGTGTAAGCGTACACCCAACCTCCTGCCCACGCACAATAGAGTGGGTGCAGAAGGAGAAGACTTTCACTTTGTTGGGAGAATCCTACACTAGCTTATTCCGCAGGCTACGACAACTGGATATGTTGAGACCAATTGAAGCGAAATTGCCAAATCCTCCCCCGAAGAATTTAGATTATTCTGTCAGCTATGAATACTGTTCCGGTACACTAGGGCATGACACTGAGAAGTTTTGGTATTTAAAGAACGCTATCCAGGAACTTATTTACTTCCACTGGATTGAGGTGCAGACCCCGGAGGTACCCAATATTAACCAAAACCCGTTGCCGGCCCATCAAGAAACCAACATGATTGATATTGTGGAAAGAAGGGGAGAGTTCAAAAGACCCTCACAAACAGTAATAATGATCAAAGACAGTGAGGTTAAGCCAATTGACAATGCAAGCAGTGAGAAGCTAGTAATCGGGGCGAAAGAAAGAGACAACAAACATGTCATAGTTCAGGGGAGCTCAGCATGCGCGGTTGTGACAAAGCATGAACATGCAAAAGTAATAGTACATGGGGCAGCTAAAGAACATGTCGTGGTTGTGGAAGGTGCTTGCATCGAGCCAGTTATTGTAAAACCAGTAATCTAGCTACCAATCATCAACAGCAAAGCCGTTCCTTGGATATATGAGCAAGTAATAGTGATGTACAAAGGAAAAGAAGTCAGGGAGGAAGTGTGTGAGGCATGGGGTTTAACTCGGTCAGGAAGATACTTTGCCCTGGAAGAATTGAGGAAGGGCAGAATCTATAAAGATAACACGAAACAATGAAGAAGGTGGTGTCAAAAGAAGAGGCGGAGGAATTATTGAAGAAAATGAAAATGCATGACTACTCCATCATAGAGCAGTTGAGCAAAACACCAGCTCAGATTTCTTTGGTATCCCTACTAATCCACTCAGATGAACACCGCTGGGCGTTGATGAAGATTTTGAATAGAGCCCATGTCCCAGATAAGATAACAGTGAACCATTTGGAAAAGATTGCAAACAAGATATTCGAGGAAAACCGAGTCACATTCTCTAACAATGAATTTCCCACGGAGGGAAATTAGCACAACCGGGTTCTTTATCTGACGGTGAAATGTGAAGATGATGTGGTCACCCTAGTTTTGGTCGACAACGGGTCAAGTGCAAATATTTTTCCACTCTCCATGTTGACCAAGCTGAAGGTGGAAAATGAAAGGGTCCGCAAGAATAACATCTGCGTTCGAGGTTTCGATGGCGTAGGCAAAGACACTGTGAGGGATATAGTGTTGAAAGTGACAATAGGGCTCGTTGAGTTCACCATGGACTTCCAAGTGCTGGATGTTGTAGTCTTTTATAACCTGTTGTTGGGTAGACCCTGGATTTATGCAGCCAAAGCAGTGCCATCTACACTGCATTAGATGACCAAATTTAAATGGAACATGAAAGAGATTGTGGTGCACGGTGAAGACAATCAGTACATTTAAGGTGACACAATCGTACCTTTCATTGAATATGAGGACAACAAAGGTCCATGGGTCTACCAGGTGTTTGATACTGTGTCATTTCAGAAAATCCCAAAGGGTGAGGCTGTCATAACCCCACAGATAGCAATCGTGTCCGTCATGGTGGCTTCAGAAATGTTGAAAAATGGTTTTATGCCCGGCAAAGGGTAGGGGGGTTCTCTGCAAGGCATTGTGCAACCAGTGCCCCTCCCAAAAAATCTGGACACTTTCGGCCTAGAGTTCAAGCCCACAACCGCAGACATAAGGCGAGCTACGAAGCTAAGGCAGAAGGCTTGGGCTCTCCCAAAGCCCATCACAAGGTTGTCCAGATCATTCGTTAAGCCCAGTACTAGCAATGGCCCCAGACCAAAGATTTCCGGCCCGCTGACCGACGCGGACGGAGATCATGATAAGGGGTTAGAAAAACCTTTCAATGAGGCAAATATGATCGAGGCAGGAGAAGGATCAAGTAGGGCGGATGTACAGTTTGTGGGAGCATGCCCAAAAATCAATAACTGGGAAGCCACTCCTCTTCCCACTCGGAGGGACTCATAGTAGTCAGCTTTGATTTCCCTTTCAGTCTAGTTTGGATTAGTGTCAGAGTTGTTAATTCAGTTGTTATTTCCGTCCGTTTGGATGTGTAAACTCTATTATCGTTGATTCTAATGAAATGCAATTTCCCTTTCAGCAATGCTGGTAGTTTTCTTTTCTCTTTACTTTTCTTTATTTTCTCTTTTGTACAGTTATTTTTATGTTGGTTTTAGTGATATGACATGCATAAGGACTCCTCGGCCCAGTCTGTCAAACAGGTCTAGTTCAGAAATAATAATTCAGGAAATAGAGCATGAGAATGAACCAGGGTATGATGAGGAAGGGGCATGGGATGAGATTTGTAAAGAGTTGCCCAAATTTGAAGAGAAACCTAAACCAAACCTGAATAATACAGAGGCAGTCAATTTAGGAAGCCCGGATAATGTCAGAGAAACAAAAATAAGTGTTCATCTGAAGCCCCAACTTGGGAAGAAATAATTAAAATGTTGCTTGAGTACAAAGATGTCTTCACATGGTCCTACGACAACATGCCCGGATTGAGCACTGACTTGGTGGTTCACAAGTTACCCACTGCCCCAGCCTGCCTGCCTGTCAGGCAAAAGTTGAGAAAGTTCAAAACTGATGTGAGTGTGAAAATCAAAGAGGAAGTGACCAAGAAGTTAGCTAATGTTGTGCATGTACCAAAGAAGGATGGTAAAACCAGAGTGTGTGTCGATTATCATGAACTCGATAAAGCAAGTCCGAAGGACAACTTTCCCTTGCCAAACATTTACATACTGATTGACAATTGCGTGAAGCACGAGATCGGATCATTTGTGGATTGCTACGTAGGCTACCACTACATCTTAATGGATAAAGAAGATGCGGAGAAAACAACGTTCATTACATCGAGGGGGAGATATTGTTATAGAGTCATGCCTTTTGGTTTGAAAAACGCCGGAGCAACATACATGAGGGCCATGACAACCATTTTTCACGATATGATGCATAAGGAAATCGAGGTCTATGTGGATGATGTGATAGTCAAGTCTAGAAAGCAATCCGATCATGTCAAAGACCTAAGGAAATCTTTCAAAGGCTCCACAGGTATGACCTCAAACTCAACCTGGCAAAATGCACATTTGGGGTCCCCTCGGGAAAGTTATTAGGGTTCATAGTCAGTCACCGAGGCATTGAATTAGACCCATCAAAGATCAAAGCTATACAGGAGCTTCTACTGCCACAGAATAAAATAGAAGTGATGAGTCTACTGGGAAGATTGAATTACATCAGTCAATTCATTGCTCAGCTCACAACCATCTGCGAACCATCTTTAAGTTGTTGAAAAAGGATGCTACGGTGAAATCGAGAGGAGAGTGCCAAAAAGCTTTTGACAAGATAAAGAAGTATTTATTGAACCCGCCGGTATTGGTCCTGGCGGAACCAGGAAGGCCTTTGCGCATTGGGTCAGCACGATGTCCCCGGGGGAAAAGAGCAGGCCATATACTACCTCACCAAGAAATTTACAGCTTACGAGGTTAAGTATACTCATCTTGAAAGGACATGCTGCACCTTGACGTGGGTAGCCCAGAAGTTAAAGCATTACTTCTCATCATATACCAATTATCTCATCTCACGTCTGGACCCATTGAAATACATTTTCCAGAAGCCCATGCCCACAGGAAGGCTCACGAAATGGTAAATGTTGCTCATAGAATTTGACATTATCTACGTAAATAGGACTGCCATTAAAGCACAAGCATTGACAGATCATTTAGCTGAGAATCCGATAGATGAAGAATATGAGCCCTTGAACACATACTTCTCGGACGAGGAAGTGATGCATATCGATGAAGCGGAACGAAATGAGAAGCCGGGATGGAAAATATTCTTCGATGGAGCTGCCAACATGAAAGGCGTTGGGATAGGAGCGGTGCTCATTTCTGAAGAAGGTCATCATTACTCAGTCACAGCTCAACTCCGCTTCTATTGCACTACCAACATGGAAGAATATGAGGCATGCATTTTGGGTATGAGATTAGCAGTAGACATGGCTGTCCAGGAAGTCTTGGTCTTGGGAGACTCGGACCTTCTAGTACACCAGATTCAAGGGGAGTGGGAAACGATAGATTTAAAACTCATACCATACCGGCAATGCTTGAATGATCTCTGCCAACAGTTCCGGTCAATAGAGTTCAGGAACATCCCCAGAATTCACAATGAAGTTGCCGATGCCCTGGCTGCTTTGGCCTCAATGTAACATCATCTAGAAAAGGATTATGTTGAACCGATACATTTCCAGGTCCATGACCAGCATTCGTATTGCAATATGGTAGAAGAAGAGATTGACGGCGAGCCTTGGTTCCACGACATCAAGGAATATATCAGAAGAGGTGTGTACCCAGTACAAGCCACGAGTGACCAGAAGAAAACAATCTGTCATTTGTCAAGTGGGTTGTTCTTCAGTGGAGGAATATTATAGAAAAGAATGCCAGATCTTGGTTTGCTCAGATGCGTAGATGCCGGTCAGGCGACAACCATCATGAATGAGGTGCATGCTGGCGTATGCGGGCCACACATGAGATATATTTTGTCAAAGAAGATTCTCCGGGAAGGATAGAATTGGCATACCATGGAGCGGGATTGTATCAGCTTTGTGCGCAAATGCTACCAATGTTAGGTGCATGGAGACTTAATTCACTCTCTGTCGTCTGAATTGCATACTTTTGTTTATCATTTTATATTCA
The DNA here is from genome assembly GCA_034376525.1 of Nicotiana benthamiana. Classification (NCBI taxonomy): domain Eukaryota; kingdom Viridiplantae; phylum Streptophyta; class Magnoliopsida; order Solanales; family Solanaceae; genus Nicotiana; species Nicotiana benthamiana. The sequence goes on along the minus strand of CM067341.1, from coordinate 16,217,767 downwards.
ATTTCATAAAGCTTTTGAGAGCCATATTCTTGTCCAAAGTTGTTGTGATCTAGAGCTTACTTCTTTTACTCATATCTACTCATTAAGGAGTATTTTGTTTGAGTGTTTAGTGTTTTATACACTTGTAAGAGAATTGTGATTCTCTTGTTGTAAGGAACTTGTGTTTCCTTGGTTGAAGTCTTGGAGTGTTGTATCTCCGAGCAAAGGTGTTAAGGCTTGTGTCCTTAAGTTGTAAAGGTTTGTTGAGCACCCGTAAGCTTAACAAGTTAGTGGAAAATCTCGAGAGAGTCTCTCGGGGACTCGACTAGCCACGTGTTGTGGTGAACCAGAATACATCAGTGCGTTCTTTCCTTTTTGTTTATTTAACGCACTTATTTATTTCCTGCAAATTTTAATTTCCGCAAGTTTACGCGAAATTTTATTATAACGCTATTCACCCCCCTCTAGCGTTAAGCGTATTTTCTAACAATTGGTATCAGAGCCATACTCTCTGAAGACTTAACTGTTTGAGAGAACCATCCATGGATTCTACTCGTGACTCTTTTGCAGGAATTGATGAAGGACAGTGCTCCACACGACCACCTCTATTCAACTGTACAAATTACACGTACTGGAAACAGAGGATGAAGATCTTCGTTCAGTCCAACAGCTTTCACCTTTGGAAGGTGATAATGAAGGGAAACCAAATTCCAACAAAGAAGGTGGAAAACGAATGGGTTCCCAAGTCCGAGGATGAGTATGACGCGGATGACATCCGAAAGGTTCAAAATAATGCTAAAGCAATTAATTTATTATATTGTGCTGTTAATGCTGACGATTACAGGAAAATATCGTGTTGCACAACGGCAAAGGAGATGTGGGACAAGCTAGAAGTTACATACGAAGGTACGGACCAGGTAAGGGAAGCAAAAATTGATTTCCTAACCCACTCTTATGAATTATTTCACATGAAGGAAGGTGAAAAGGTGGACGAAATGTTTGAGCGATTTTCAATAATCGTAAATGACCTACATGCTCTCAAGAAAACATTCACGGATAGAGAGCTCGTTCGAAAAATTCTTAGAAGTCTCACACCGGCATGGAGATCAAAGGCCGATGCAATTCAAGAATCCATTGGCGTTTCAAACGTCACCATCGACGCACTAAGAGGTAACCTTAAGACCTATGAATCTACTATTCTTAACCCTTTTGTTGATGATCAAAGGAGGCAAAGAATAGCTCTAAAGGCGAGCACAAGCCAACCGCAAATTGATGAGGAAGGAGACAACGAGTTTGGACTCGTTATCAAAAGATTTCAAAAGTTCATGCGCAAGGAGTATGAACGCAAGGGCAAAAAGCAAGGCGAACAAATCAAATGCTATGATTGTGGTGAAACCGGGCACATCAAATCAAATTGCCCAAACATCAAAAAGGAGAAGAAACCTTTTAAAAAGCAACGTGCATACATTTCTTGGGGAGGCGACTCCGGAGATGAGTCAAGCGAAGGAGAAGAAGACGAAGCAGCAAATCTTTGCCTTATGGCACAAGAAGACAACAAAGATAAGGTATGTCAATTCTCGTCTAAAAACTTCTTTACTCTTGAAGAAATGCGAACTGCTTTTGATGAATTATATGCTGAGTTTATTAAGGCTTCAAAAACTGTTAAGGGCATAAAAGAAAATGCTTCATTAAAAGAAAAGGATTTTCAAAAACATCTTTCTTTGAAAGAAAAGGATTTAGAAAAACTGGTTTTAGAAAATGAAAAGCTAAAAGAGGAAAACAAGTTTTTTGGAAAAAGAAGCGCCGATAAGCCCGAAAGTTCTGCAAAAAATTGTTCTTCTTGCTTGCATCTCAAAAATGAGGTAGATAGACTCAAAGGTACCTTAGATAAGTTTAATTCTTCCCACAAGAATTTGAATGAGGTCCTTGTAAATTTGAAATCAACCAAGCATGGCATAGGATTTAAGAATGAGGTTAAAGAAAAGGTTGAAGCCAAACCCCAACCACCTAAGGCTCGACCTAGGACTAATAAAACAAATGCTTATCCTATAAATAGCAATCCTAGAACCAATATGCATGCTAGACAAAATGTTGAACATTTTAGGAGACCTAGAAATGACTTACCACCTAGAAATAGTTACCCTAGAAATGATGCATATTTTAGGCCAAATGTTGAACCCTTGAGAAGACCTAGAAATGGCCTTCAACCTAGAAACAATCACTCTAGAAATGCTGCCCATCCTAGAGCTCATAGTAGGAGAAATAATTCTCATGAAATGCAAAATAGTCATAGTGTTCAAAATAGAGTAAGAAATTTTCATCCGTCTAGTTACTTGAACCTAGAAGGGTGCATAACCCAAATGTGACTTGTCATTATTGTAGACGTATTGGTCATATTGCTTGCATGCTTTATACGTCATAGACATATTACTCAATCGCATCATTATAATATGCCTAACCCCCAAGGACCCAAGATGGCATGGGTACCTAAAGAACATTAATTTGTTTTGTAGGTGTGCTTGAAGGGATCAAGTGTACTATGGTACCTTGATAGTGGATGCTCCAAGCATATGACGGTAGATGAATCCAAATTCCTTCAATTAGAGCACAAAGAAGGAGGAAGTGTTATCTTCGGTGATAACAATAAAGGAAAGATCATCGGCATTGGCTCGGTCGGTAAGGATGAAAATTCCTCTATTAAGCATATATTACTTGTTAAAGGATTAAAGCATAATCTCTTGAGCATAAGCCAATTGTGTGACAAGGGAAATCTTGCTTTATTTGATTCAGATGAATGCTTAGTGTTCAGACGTAGTGATTTCAAAATTATCCTCCGTGGTTTTAGAGTGGATAATATTTATATGGTTGATCTTGCTAATTCCTCACCCGATTATGTTGATTGTCTAATGAGTAAAGAGGATGATACTTGGCTATGGTATCGTAGAGTAGCACATATCAATATGCATCTTTTGAACAAATTGATTTCTCAAAACTTAGTTGTTGGTCTTCCCAATTTAAAATTTGAAAATGACTCTATTTGTGACTCGTGTCAAAAGGGGAAGCAAACAAAAGCATCTTTCAAATCTAAAAACATTGTTTCAACTTCTAGACCATTGCAATTGCTTCATATGGATTTATTTGGTCCCTCTCGCATTGAAAGTCTAGGAAGAAATAAATATGCTTTTGTGATTGTTGATGATTACTCGAGATTTACTTGGACTTTATTTCTTGCCAATAAAAGTGATGCTTTTCAAAATTTTAAATATTTTCTTAAGCGTGTTCAAAATGAGAAAGAAACAACCGTCACTTCAATTAGAAGTGATCATGGGGGAGAGTTTGATCACAATCTCTTTGCGGACTTTTGTGACGAACTCGGAATCGAGCATACCTTTTCCGCTCCACGTACACCACAACAAAATGGGGTGGTGGAAAGGAAAAATAGGTGTCTCGAAGAGATGGCTAGAACCATGCTCGACGAAGCTAAGATACCCAAACATTTTTGGGCGGACACCGTGAGTACCGCTTGCTATGTTCTAAATAGAGTAGTAATTCGGCCGATACTCATGAAAACCCCCTATGAACTTTATAAGGGTAGAAAACCAAGTATTTCCTATTTTAGAGTTTTTGGTTGCAAATGTTTTGTTCATAACAATGGCAAAGACCAATTGGGTAAATTTGATGCTAAGTCGGATGAAGGTATTTTCATTGGATATTCCTCACGTAGTAAAGCATATAGGGTCTTTAATAAAAGAACCCAAATTGTGGAGGAATCCCCTCATGTTGTATTTTCCGAAAATAATGCTCGCTTGGCGAGAAAGGATTCCGGTTTTGATCTTGCAGGTATCTTAGATAGCTTGAAAGACAAAATACAAGAGGAACCACCCAAGGAAAATAAAGATGAAACTGAGGAACAACCAACGGAAGAAGCGCCACAATTGGAAAAAGAAACAAAAGTGCCAAATGAGTGGAGGACGATCAAAGATCACCCTCTTGAACAGGTAATTGGCAACATTGGAGACAAGGTAAGTACCCGAAACTCTCTCAAAAATACCTTAGAACATACTGCTTTTGTTTCTCAAATTGAACCCAAAACCATCTCAGAAGCAATTGGGGATGAATTTTGGACCTTGGCAATGCAAGAGGAGCTTAACCAATTCGAACGCAATGACGTTTGGGATTTGGTGCCAAGACCCGAAGGTCATACCATAATTGGTACGAAATGGGTTTTTCCCAATAAACTAGATGAAAATGGTATAATCACTAGAAACAAAGCTAGGCTTGTAGCAAAAGGCTATAATCAAGAAGAGGGTATTGACTATGAGGAAACATATGCTCCCGTAGCTAGATTAGAAGCTATTCGCTTATTGCTTGCATTTGCCTCCTCTATGAATTTCAATTTATATCAAATGGATGTGAAAAGTGATTTTGTAAACAGTTTTATTCAAGAAGAAGTTTATGTTGAACAACCCCCCGGTTTTGAAGATTTTAAATCTCCCGATCATGTTTTCAAACTCAAAAAGGCTCTTTATGGTTTAAAACAAGCTCCCCGAGCTTGGTATGAAAGATTGAGTATGTTTCTTTTGGAAAATGATTTCATTAGGAGGAAAGTTGACACAAATCTCTTTGTTAAGCATAAAATCAATGATATTTTGTTAGTTCAAATATATGTAGATGATATTATATTTGGTGCTACTAACAATGTTTTATGCAAGGAATTTTCCGATTTAATGACAAGCGAATTTGAGATGTCTATGATGGGTGAGTTAACATTCTTTTTGGGATTACAAGTAAAGCAAATGAAAGAAGGTACATTCATTTGTCAAACCAAATATTGCAAAGAATTGCTGAAACGATTTGAGATGAACAATGCAAAAGAAATGGCAACTCCCATGAGCACATCCGATCATCTAGACAAAGATGAGAAAGGTAAGGAAGTCGACACCAAAAAGTATCGAGGTATGATTGGCTCTCTTCTTTATCTTATTGCTAGCCGTCCGGACATCATGTTTAGCGTGTGCTTATGCGCTCGTTATCAATTGTGTCCGAAGGAGTCTCACCTTACTGCGGTAAAACGGATTTTAAGGTATCTTGTTGGTACTACAAATGTGGGTCTATGGTACCCCAAAGGCTCTTCATGCCAACTTGTTGGCTATTCCGATTCCGATTTTGCTGGATGCAAATTGGACCGCAAGAGCACTAGTGGCACTTGCCATTTGCTCGGTAGCTCTCTCATTTCTTTGTTTAGCAAGAAACAAGTAAGTGTTGCGTTGTCCACAACCGAGGCTGAATATGTAGCCGCGGGGAGTTGTTGCGCTCAAATCCTATGGATGAAACAACAACTCTTGGACTATGGCCTAAGTCTTAATCATATCCCTCTTAGATGTGATAATACTAGTGCCATATGCTTGACGAAGAACCCCGTTCTTCATTCGCGAACGAAACACATTGAAATTAGACATCATTTTATTAGAGATCACGTTATCAAAGGCGATGTCGAAATTGAAGTTGTTGAAACCAAAAACCAATTGGCTGACATCTTTACAAAGCCTTTAGAGAAAGAGTCCTTCTTCCGAATTCGCAGTGAACTCGGGATCCTTGACTCCACGTTGATCTAAGTCATGCATTGCATTTTTTTTATGATTTCTAACTTGAGCATCGGAGACGTCTAATTCTTTTTTGCAGGTATCGCCCTAAAAGTAGGGGGAATTATAAAGCATGACGCGCAAGAATCGAGTCTTCTTCAGAAAAATCTGTTTCCCTCATCTAAAAATCGATTATCTCGTATCAATAATCGATTGTAATGCTATCATTTGAGCTATTATACTCTCTTTAAATAATCACACCTTCTTTCCAATAAATAAACAAGGTTTATTTCATCTTTGGCATCTTATTATTATTTTTGCTAATGGCAAAAGGGGGAAGATAACGGGTATGATGCACTCTCAAGTTATAAGCTTAAAATTCTCAAATTGAGGGGGAACAAATTGCATACTTGTTGCATGTATATACTTGTCTTGAATTGTCATTATAAATTGCTTGTCTTGCATATCCCGCTTAATGTTTGCCATTATCAAAAAGGGGGAAATTGTTGGAAACACGTTCTTAATGCAATATACTAAAACGTGTGTTCCTTTGTATAGGTTTTGATGAATGACAAACGAAGCGAAAATTGATATATGACGAAGTTCAAGAAACAAGCGCACATTGATATACAACGAGATTCAAGCTCAAGACAAAGTTTTATAGTTTAATTGAGTCACTCTTAATTGTGATCTTGATCCTACAACTTGACTCGTAACATGGATTCTCTCATAAAATTATTTTCCAAAATCATGCATATTTAATTTAATGTCAAATCATTTTAAATCATGCATATTTACAGTAGTCAAAATAATTTTTAGACATGCCTTAAAAATCTGGACTAAGATAATCGATTATGTACTTATGATAATCGATTGTTTTAAGCCAAGACTGCATGACAATCGACTGTGAACTAATGACAATCGATTGTGAGTAAGACAGTGAGCATCAAGTTTTTCAAACCTGCATGACAATCGATTGTGAACTAATGACAATCGATTGTGACTGAGGCAGTGTCCATCAAAGTTTTTCAAAACTCAGTATAATCGATTATGAACTAATGGTAATCGATTATGTTGAGACAGTGTCTTCCAGTGATTTTCAAATTTATTGAATAATCGATTGTTACATTGGACAATCGATTGTCAAAGAGACAGTGTCTAAAATGTTTTTCAAAAACTGATAAGTAATCGATTGTTGACTTTGTGCAATCGATTGTGAAGCTGACCGTTGTCGTAAAGTTTTCAAATACCGTCAGGTAATCGATTATTGATTCTGTATAATCGATTGTTTTGATTAAAATCCGGAAAAGATTTTTTGAACGTTATTGGGTAATCGATTATTGATTTTGTATAATCGATTGTTTTGATTAAAATCCGAAAAAGATTTTTTGAACGTTGCTGAGTAATCGATTGTTGATTCTGGACAATCGATTGTTTGTGGTAAAATCTGGAAAGGATTTTTTGAACGTTGCCAGTAATCGATTATGGATCGTAAGTAATCGATTATCAAGCGTAAAATCTGGGATTGAATTTTGATCTGACTGGCAGACAATCGATTGTTGGGGTTTGACAATCGATTGTCAGTGAGTAAAATCAGCAACTCTTAATTGGCAATTAGGCAACGGTAATGCCAAGTTTTTCAACTATAAATACAGCTTCATTTCAGTGTTTTAAACACAACAACATACTACAACTGATCATTACATTGCTATAAGCTTGCATACTTTTGTTTATCATTTTATATTCAATTTCATAAAGCTTTTGAGAGCCATATTCTTGTCCAAAGTTGTTGTGATCTAGAGCTTACTTCTTTTACTCATACCTACTCATAAAGGAGTATTTTGTTTGAGTGTTTAGTGTTTTATACACTTGTAAGAGAATTGTGATTCTCTTGTTGCAAGGAACTTGTGTTTCCTTGGTTGAAGTCTTGGAGTGTTGTATCTCCGAGCAAGGGTGTTAAGGCTTGTGTCCTTAAGTTGTAAAGGTTTGTTGAGCACCCGTAAGCTTAACAAGTTAGTGGAAAATCTCGAGAGAGTCTCTCGGGGACTAGCCACGTGTTGTGGTGAACCAGAATATATCGGTGCGTTCTTTCCTTTTTGTTTATTTAACGCACTTATTTATTTCCTGCAAATTTTAATTTCCGCAAGTTTACGCTAAATTTTATTATAACGCTATTCACCCCCCTCTAGCGCTAAGCGTATTTTCTAACACCGCTCACTTATTATTCATCTCCACCTCTCGCATATCATCCCACTTCACCCAAATACTCCCAACCAGCACATGTTTACCAAACATACAACATCAAACCATCCCACCATTAATCACCCCTAGTCAAAACTTCCCTAGACCTCGACTAAATTTTGACCCAAACCTCCCAAATAGTATACTGTCATCGCTGAACCAATTGACCAGCTGTACGAATGGCTCAAAGCTGCTGGTTATGTCACCTCTATCCCTGTCATAACCCCAAAAAACCCTTTTCAGTAGGCCAACCCAAATAAATCCTGTGCATACAATTTCGGAATAAAAGGACATAGCGTTGATGAATGTCGCTCTCTGAAGGATAAGATTCAGACATCGATTGACAATAACATCATTGTAGTGAAGGAACCTGCTCTGAATGTCTGCAATAAACCTCTACCAGACCACAAGGGCGGAGGTGTTCATATGATTGAGATAGAGGATGACTGGGACCCCAAGGGATCGATCGCTTTGATCACAAAAGGCGACGACCTAAAAAAGCCAGTAGTCACTCTTAATTCGATTATGGTCTAAATTCAGCCTTCTGGGGACGCCAAGCTAAACATGTCCATGCCACTCGAGTTTGAAGCACCATCCTCTGCAAAGACGCCAACCCCGATTGAGGTTAAGTTTTTGTCACCAACAAACACACCTATACCTTTTGAAGTTGCAGTTTTACCGCCTAAGGGGCCTGCTCCGTTCGGAGTAAAGATAGCTACAGAAATTCCAATGGCAATGTCATCAATAACACCATTTCACACAAATGCCATACCTTGGGACTACATAGCCAAGGCCACAAGAAAGTGGAAAGGCATGTTCGGGGTAGCCGTGGTGGCACAAGTCATGACAAGAGCCGATAGGGTTTATACCCCGAAGCATTTGGTTGAGGCAAGAAATCAGGCCTCTAGTCAGTTAGCTATCACAAAACTCGGACCTGACGATCTCTGGAGAAAGATACAAGCCAAAGAATACTCAGTCATTGATCAGCTGAACAAAACACCAACACAAATTTTTATCCTTGCCTTGCTGTAAAGTTTCGAGGCACATGTACCAAGTAACATCATCGGTGGAGAGATGGCAAACATGGTGGGGTGGGTATTGGAAAGTCACAAGATCACCTTCCACGAAGATGAGCTGCCACTAGAGTGGTTGAGTCACAACAAGGCATTTCATATCACCGTGCAGTGCGAAGATTATTTTAACACCAAGATCCTAATTGATGAAGGATCCAGCCTCAATATTTGTCAGTTGGTGACACTCAGGATATTAGTAAAGGGACTGCACGAGATCAAGGGCAGGGTCATCAATGTCAAAGCTTTAAACGGATCCCAAAGGACTACTATTGGGAAAATTAGCTTGTGTTTGCAAATGAGGCCTACTTGGTTTAATGTTGTTTTCAAGTGATAGACGTACCGACATCTTACAATCTATTGTTGGGACAACCATAGATTCATGCCGCTGGGACCGTAGCATCAACACTCCTCCAGGTAGTGAAGTTTGAGTGGAATCACCAAGAGGTGATCATTTACGGTGACGATAGCAATCCCATATGTAGTCGCCAGATCATTCCAGCAATTGGAGGCAGAAGAAGGATAGGCAAAGAAACTTACTACCACATCGAGCAAGTCAACACCGTTGATAAAGACAAATGATATGGTAGCAAGATTAAAAGCATATTAAACTGGAGCAGGTATGAACCTGGCGAGGGACTTGGAAAAAACCTCCAAGGAATCATTAAGCCCATCGAGCTCAAGAAACATGGCACCATTTCGGACTGGGGTATGAGTTATTCTGGAAAGAATTCTACGACTGGTTGCCACAATGGTTACTATCCTTTGGAGCAACTAATACCCCGTTTGGAGCAGACTTTCCAGCTGGCCGAGGTTGTCAGCGGGTCAGAAGAAGAGGAAGCACTGGTAGCAATTTGAAATTAGTTCCCAAAAGGTGATAACATGGATTGTTGTTTCATTTTCGAGGAGGATGGGGAGGAAGGCCCTTCCATACAGGTTGTGAGCAGAGAGACATACCTCAATAACTGGACTATCAGAACCACCATAGCTCAGCGAGCCGCGGGATAGAAAGGCTGAACAAGCATCATGTAATACTTTACTAGTTTACTTTCCTTTCACATTTTTCTAACTTTTGCAAGAAAGAGCTCTAATGTTCAAAAATAGTTATGGAATTTATCAAAGCATTTCGGTTTTCTTATAAATCTTACTTGTATTTTTTTCTCTCATTACTTTACATATACAACATTACTATTACTTATCTTGATGCTCCAATGACTGTGACATGCGACGAGACAACGCAAATAAACATAGATTTAGAGAGACATGATATACCGGAAGAGATTGTTAAAGAGGTTGAGAATTTTGAGAATAAACCTAAGTCCAACCTAGATGAGACTGAGATTGTTAACCTGGGAGATGCAGAAAACATCAAAGAAACATGAATCAACTTTCATTTGTCACCATTAGAAAAGAAAAAATACATAAAGTTTCTAAGAGAATATGAGGACATATTCGCCTAGTCGTATGACAACATGACTGATCTGAGTACATCTATTGTGGCACACAAACTGTTGACTGATCCGACATGTCCACCAGTAAAATAGAAGCTCAGAAAATACAAGCTAGATATGAGTTTGAAAATCAAGGAAGAAGTCACTAAGCAGGTCAAAGCTAAAGTTATCAGGATAGTTGAATATCCGACATGTTTAGCCAACATTGTGCCAGTGCCAAAGAAAGACAGGAAGGTTAGAATCTGCGTCGATTACCAGGATCTCAACCAGGCCAGTCCAAAGGACGAATTCCCCTTACCAAACATGCATATGCTGATTGACAATTGTGCCAAGCACGAGTTGCAATCATTTGTAGATTGTTTCGTGGGGTATCATTAGATCTGGATGGATGAACAAAATGCTGAGAAAATGGCTTTCATTACGCCGTGGGAGATGTACTACAACAAGATGATGCCATTCAGATTAAAGAATGCGGGAGCCACCTACATGAGGGCCATGCCTACCATTTTCCATGTTATGATACACAAGGAGATCGAAGTATATATGGATGATGTCATTATCAAGTCCAAGAAATCCACTGATCACATGGAAGATCTGAGGAAGCTTTTCAACAGACTGAGAAGATACAACCTGAAACTGAATCCCGCAAAGTGTGCATTCGGGGTTCCAGCTAGAAAATTGCTTGGGTTTATTGTGAGTCGCCGGGGAATAGAACTGGATCCATCAAAGATAAAAGCCATTAAAGTTACCACTACCGAGGAACAAGAAAGACGTGATAGGTTTCCTGGGGAGGCTTAACTACATCAGCCAGTTCATAGCACAATCTACATCAGCCAGAAAGCTTTCGACAAGATCAAGGAATACTTATCAACACCACCAGTCTTAGTCCTGCTTGAGCCAGGTAGACCTTTGCTGCTCTACATCGAAGTGTTAGAAGGTGCCTTGGGTTGCATCTTGGGGCAGCATGATGAGACATGAAAGAAAGAACATGCCATTTACTACCTCAGCAAGAAGTTCACTCCGTACGAGGCCCGGTATTCTCTGTTAGAACGCACTTGTTATGCTCTAACTTGGGTGGCCCAAAAGGTGATGCACTACTTCTGTGCCTAAAGTACATATCTCATATCAAGGATGGATCCCTTAAAGTACATCTTTTAGAATCCCATGCCCATTGGCAAGCTAGCCAAGTGGCAAATCCCCTTGAGTGAATTTGACATTGTCTACGTGACTCAGAAAGCAATCAAGGGACAAGCATTGATAGATCACCTTGCTGAAAACCCTGTGGGCGGATAATACGAACCCTTGAAAACATATTTACCAGATAAAGAGGCATCATTCATAGGAGAACATATTGCAGAATCCTATGACGGATGGAGAATGTTTTTCGATGGAGAAGTAAATTTCAAAGGAGTCGGCACAGGAGCGGTCCTAGTATTATAAATCGGCCAGCATTATTCAGTGTCCACCAAACTCAGGTTTCCTTGCACCAATAATATGGACGAGTAAGAAGCCTGCATCTTAGGGCTTAAGATGGCGATTGACACGAACATCCAAGAGTTGCTAATAATTGGAGACTTAGATTTGCTTATATATCAGGTACGAAGAGATTAGAAGACCAAGAGTTCCAAGATACTCTCTTATCTACACCATGTGCAGGAGTTGAGAAAGAGGTTCACAAGGAGAAAGTTCCAGCATGTTCCAAAAATCCAGAATGAGTTTGCCGATGCGTTGGCTACACTATCGTCCATGATACAACATCCAGATACGAACTTCATTGATCCTATTCCGATGAAAATCCATAATTAGCCAGCTTACTGTGCTCATGTCGAAGAAGCAGCAGATGGAAAGCCTTGGTTTCATGACATCAAGAAATATTTGGCAAAAGGAGAGTACCTAGAGCTTGTGTAATTGATTGATAGTCAGTTTTCAAACTATTCTCTTACCTTATTTTTGCCTGCTTTCTGCACTATAAAAGGCATGACCCTTTTTCACAAAGACACACTTCAGACTTTACAATTTCACTATCTCTTCTGAACTCACACTTGTAATGTTCTGTCTTCCTGTTTGTAATTTGGCTTTTACAAGACTACTACTTTTTCTACTTATTTTATTGAAACTGGTATGTCCTAATTTAAATTTCAGCATTACCCCCAATGTGTTCAATTACAGTATTTGTATCCATGTCTACTTTATTGTTTTCTGTAGATTTCAATATTCAGCTTAGTATGCTTATGTTCTACTGCATGTTTCTGTTGTGAACCTTGGCTCCCTACCCATTACCCTTATGTGTTTGTGAGTGGTGACTTAGGCCTTGGCAATATGAGTTGTTGTCCATGAAGTGAGTTTTGGACCAATGGGGTGTCATCCTTTAAATAGGTTGGAGGGTGTGCCAACATATTCTATTGTTGTGCATGCCCGTTAGCCTGTTTTTTGTGATCTTGCAAACTCCCCATTCAATGAGTACTGTTTCCCTTCCCCTTTTTCCCTTTCAGAATTCTGCACTTGCACTATCTCTCTTAGTTCCTAAGTTCTGTTCCCCTATTGTGAGCCTTGCCTTGGGACCTTGAGTTCCCTTTGAACTTGGACACCTGAGGATTGTCCCTTCCACACTGTACTATGACTTAATATGGTGATACATTTGGGTGTAAGCACTGTCCGGAGTTCTTATGAAACTCTTAGGAAACTTTGACACACCCAGATGAGAGAAAGGCTTTGAAACACGATCTTTGGAGTTGGTTTACTTCATAATTCGGACAGGAAGTCTGAATCAGGCCCTCCTTGGTTGTAATTTTTAATTTTTGATGTATTGTCTTTTCTTTGGATTGTAATAACTTGCAATGAAACTTTTAGGTATGGCTAGTGAAAAGGGAGAGGTGACATGCATGTAAAAGAATAAATAACTTGCCTATAGGAACCTCTAATTTCAGTATTTTTTTAATGTAGTTACTATGCCTATAAGATTTCTGCATTTTTTATGTAGTTACCATGCCTATAGGATTTCTACATTTTTCATGTAGTTACTATGCCTATAAGATTTCTGCATTTTTCATAGCTACCATGCCTATAAGCATTTCTGCATTCTCATTTAGTTACCATACCTCAACATTCTCATTTAGATGCCATAACTACAAGAACTTTAGCATTCTCATTTAGATGCCATGAATATAGGGATCCTGCACTTTCATGTAGATATTATGTTTATAGTTTTTGCACATGCATGTAGAAAATTTGCCTATAGGTCTTTCTGATTCTTTCATACCCGCTTTTCACTAGGCAAACTTGTCCATAGGTCCTACTAACAAAAAAAGAATGCAATTAGATATCACGCAATCCTTAGATATCATGTTGTAGAATTTCTGTACTCTTTTATGTCTATAACGATGTTTTAAGTTGGCAAACACATAGAAAGCATGCCTATAGGTGTTCTAATCATATCTGAATTGCGTCATTTGTTGGTAAGTTTAAATTATCATTAGTAATGCCATCCCAATTGCAGAACTGGTGCTCTTCTTCTAAAAACTCGCTTTTATCTGGAAACTTTTCTTAATCAATATATTATGAAATCAGTAGATACAATCCTATAGAAGCTTCGTCCAACACTTAGGCAAGCCTTAGGATAAGCTATAAACTGTATCGGATTTTATTCACTACAACCAACAGGCAGTCCTAATTGAAGCTTCTGAATTATGTAGTAAATCAGTCTGCGCCAACATTTAAGTTCTTCCACATTCATTTTTAAATCGGACCCTAAACAGTACGTGCAAGACATGCTAAACTATGTCCTTTCTCTAGTTTAAAGGAGGCCTATCTGAGCCCTTGTTATTTGTTTTATGCTTTCCCCAAAAACTTGCTATATGTGTTTTGTTTGTCGCCCTAGAATTTTGCCTTTGAAACTACAACAAACCTAAAATCCCTCCCTATTAGGATTAGTAGTCTTAATACATTCGGGACTGATAAGAGTGGGGCGGGTAATATCATGCAATAAGTAAACGAGACCATTCCGTGCTTTAATACCTTAAACGAGGTGAGAAAGGGTAGATATGGATATGATGACCGGTGCGTCAATACCACATGTAGCCTCTCTATGAGGAGTGATTATTGGGTATTGCATTGATGTGATCCATATTATTGATATACCTAGGACCCCTTCTCTTTGTTCTTTGTTTCTTTTAAATCTTTTAAAACCGTTTCTTCTAAGAAAGAAAAAAAATCAACTCTCTTTAGTTCTTGTTGATTTTGTTTATTTGTGATCATTACATGAAAATCCCCTCTTATTTGGAATCGTACTTGCCGATGTGTTATTTGTACCTTAAGTCACAATAATAGCTAGGCCGGGAGTCATATTAGTAGATTCTAAGGGGTGCCAAATACCTTTCTCTCGGAGTAATTTCAAGCCCTTATCCAATAGTTGGTTATCCAAACAAAACCCTTCTTAGTGTCCTAATGCACATAAATCATTAGGTGGGGACTCTCCAATTCTCTTAAACACAATTCCCAAAAGGGAACGAGTTGTCATTCCAAATGTCAAAAACCCGATTTCGCGAGAAAAAAGGGCCCGAACTAGGTAGTTTGAGGGCACAAGTATCTCCGCATGATATTGTCATGGCCCAAAAACCACGTGACCTGCACCCGACACACTATCGGACCCTAGCGAACCAAACCATGTGATGTACTCAAATCATATGCATGAAAACCAATTTAACTGCGAAATCTCTTTGATAATCTTATACCTTTTCAAGTTAAATAATAAAATATTTTTCCATTTCAAAATCACATTTGATGACCTTTCAAAATAATACCAATGAGACTAAATAAAAAATACTTTCATGAATGTCGTGTATAATCCTATTACTACAACCTTTCGTAACTATCTATGGAGTCTCTATACCAAAGAATAGAACCAACAGTTGGAGTAATTCCAACAAAATAAAATAAGGAAGAACATGATATCTACCACGAAATAAAAGTGGTGCTTCATAATACCTCAAAAAGAGAGTCATCCTAGCCTGACCGCATGCCACGTATCATACATCATCCTGAAACATGTAAAGTAAGCTAGGATATGGAGGGAGGCCCTAAGGGTTGAGTACACCACATCGATACTCACTAAGTGCCATAGACTCTCTCTAACTTAAGTTTTGGGAAAAACTTTATAAAAAAATAATGCACCAATATTTGAATAAAATGATAAGAAATTTTATTGATTCATAACCCTTGTTATTTTAAATAACAATAAAGTGAAATATAACCCACAATATAAATATTTAAAATATTTATATAAATCCAAGATTTTGGCTAAGTCGTACAAAAATCATTACATATGCTTTAAGTCATCAAAATCGCTTTTGGCTCCTTAGGCCTAAACATAATAAAACCATCATTACCTTTCACTGAGAGTACTATACCATCAGTGACATAAAAAGTTAACTAGGTTATGTACCTAATGACAAGCATCATATATCCTACTTGCTCAGGTTGTCTCATCATAGTGCCGTACGAATCGACTTAGACATGCTAATAATAGCACAAAATAGTACTCTCTCAAGGGAGAGCTATCATAGTCTATACCACAAAGTGACTACCTACGCCTATACCGGCACGTGTAGTTTCAGGACAATGAACACAATATATCCGAAGTCAATCTCGGTGAACACAAGTAATTTTCAAAACATTTGATACTTAATAGCACAAAATAGTACTCTCTCAAAGGAGATCTATCGTAGTCTATACCACAAAGTGAATATCTACGCCTATACTGGCACGTGTAGTTTCAGGACAATGAACACAATATATCCGAAGTCAATCTCGGTAAACACAAGTAACTTCCAAAACATTTGATACTTCAAAAATAGATTCATAGCATAGTAGCTTCAAAAGATCTATTTTTATCAAATCATAGCATTTATAGGAAATCTAAATCATTTGAAAAAAAAATTAAATAAACAACCTTTTACATGCTAAAGTCTTTAGAAATTTAACATCAATCTTTAAAAGATATCATAAGGGATATTCTGCACATCAATTTTCAAAAGAAGTACTTTCCATGAAAATTTTTCTTTAGCACTCAAATATATATACTCTTGTCAATACATAAGTTTTGATAAAAACTTATAACAAGGTTTAAAATAAAATTCTTACAAGACGGTATAGCACTACATATGCAACATAATATTTTAGTACATGGATACATCCGTACTTGTTTGTCCTCACAAGCACGAAAGCACATTTGCAAACAACTTAAGTATTAACTTGAAGCATGCTTTTAGAGATAATTCCTCAGGAAGAGTAAGTTTTAATCAACTTACCTCGCTTTCTCTTTAACATTCACAAGCTTTCAATCATCTTCCATCATTCCAGTGTTGATTAAAAAACTCAACATTACCAACAAGTCAATCTCTACAACTAGATATCCTAATTACATCAAAGTATGGTCTAAGATATTAACCAATATCCATATATGACTCATAAATTGGTTACAAGCCTCCAACAACTCAAATCGCCAAATAGATTTACAAGCTAGACCATTCAACTTCATCCTTATATTTTAATACCCATTCGAAGTCATTATTGATACTACATTAGTTGTCCAATACCCCAAGTTACTATTCATCATCTTCCATAATCAAAGCTTGCACAATATACAATTAGGATGATTACTTAGTTGATCACTTTCATCTTTTTCTAACAAAATAATTCCACAATTTCATTGTATTTAATTAATTTCATCACCAAGATTCACCTCCTCTCTCTTAGTTTTTCAAAAGTACTATTCATGCCATGAACTAGAGTTTTATAATCCAATCTTTCAACCAATAAAACTTGTAATAAATACTTTGTATACTTCTAACTACTCATAATAAATGAGTTTGAAGCATTGAAATTACCTCTAGTAGATCAATCTTGAAAAATTACAACCTTAGTGTTTTTTGTGTTCTTGAGGGTTTGATGGTGAAAGCTAGAATTTGGATGTTAAAATGATGTTTGAAATCATGTACATTGAGTAAGAATCAACCCAAATAACTAAACAACTTACCTTGGTCGATTGGACTTGAGCTTAAAATCGACCCTTCACCTCAAGAACCCTAACCCCCAATACTCAAAATACTCTCTTGCCCAACTTGGTATTTATAGGCCTAGATTTCTAGGCTTTGGATGCAACCTTGGACGCTATGACAACACTTCACTGCCGGTCAATCTTTTGGACGCGGCTCCGGATGCTTCGCAACAGCAGGCTCCTTCACCAAACTTTGATAATTTGGACATAACTTCTTGTAGGAATGTCCAAATGACAAACAATTTGAAGCGTTAGAAACTAGTCTCAAAGATCTTTCATTTTATAGGTTTCCATCACATAACCCTATATACATAAGTAGATACGCTCGTCCATAGCTAGGTCTTGTGCGTACTCATTTAAACTTTAGTCTACCATGTAATTTCAACCTTGACTTGGACTTAGGTCTATCCTTAGACCCACATAACTTATAATATACCTCGTACACTTATTATTATATTTAATTAATATCCATCATATTAATAATCATCATCTGCACACAAAATAATATAATTAGCACACATCAACTTTCTTAGTAACACTTAAGTACTTTAATAGTCATGTAAAAAAATGCCTGAGAAAGTTATAGATGCATGGTTATGAGTCTAAGTAGGAGATTGTTGGGGCATATACTATAAACAATCATTTGAATACAGTATGTTCTAATAATTATCATGGTTAAAAGTCTAAGTGGGAGATTGTTGGGACATATACTATTAACCGTGGGTTTGGTTTAGATATAGTATTTATTATGAAATAATTGTTTATTCAGTTTTAACAAAATTTTAAATAGATCATATAATAGTCTGTATCATTTGCTTATATAGTAGATGATTTAGTGTATAGAGTTCAGCTTATACACGGAAGATTAAATCATCAAAGTTTGAGTTCACAATCTAATGATGGAATTGGACAAACCATCAGGAATGATTGTAGCACAAGATTAAATATAATTTATCTTAATTATGGGAATGATTTAATTCCAACTTCTTGTGCTAGTACATTTATATATATTGAACGGACCAGATAGAGATAAATATTTTATACTGACTTAATAAAATAAACTCTCTAGCCATTAAATGTACTTATACTCTTAATCTTAATATAATTATTATTAGCTGTGTATATTATTATTGTTTTGATTTATTAAAAGGCGAGATTCTTTCGGGGGTAAATATGCCTGATAAATTGGATAATGATAATGTACATTGACGAAGTAATAATTAGTTGATGGAATCCATATCTCGGTTTAGAGATAGATGATGAAAGCTTATAAGTTTTCATGTGTAAACTCGGCCGGTGGATTTTGTATCCGACACATGAAATAAGTTAAGCGAAAGTCTAAAGGAAATAATCAATAAATTAAATCGTCAGTAATTATTTGATTAGTATCTGAGTCTTAACATGGGGAGTTAAATAAGATTTAATGGATGAATTTCGAAATTGGATAAGGAGTGCAGTTACGGATTTTTAGTGGAATAATTCGTAATTAATTATGGTAGATATTAATTTCGAAAATTAGAAATTAATTCCATAATTGGAGCCTTGTTAATTAAATTATGTGGTCTGTACTGTGCCTGAATAATAGGAAATAAAGGAATCATTTTCTAGTGGGAGAGAAAACCTAAGAGGTTTTGGAAAATGGTCTTAACTCTTAAAACGTGTGCTATAAATACATAAGGTTTTCCATCTAGGGAGAGAAGAAGATGGTGGCTGAAATTTTCAGCCAAGTTTTCCTAGAAATTTCGCCCACACGAAATTGCTATTTCCGGTATTATTTGGGTAATACAGTAGAAGACCGTGGAACATTCGAGGATCACGATTGTGCGGGTGATGGAGATTCCATTGAGAAGTTATGGAACAGAAGGCTCACGTGGTAGAAGAGATATGTTCACGTTTCAAGAGGTAACCCGTGAAATCTCATTTATGCTAGTTGTCTAGATTACATGTGATTTTGATACTGAGATTACTTCCGCTGTTTATTATAATCCATCAAGTTATTCATTAGTTATCCATTTTCTAAATAGATAATATGATTCTTATTCATATTTGACCTATTTTTAAAAAGTTCATTATCCAACCTATTTTTTAGCGGATAATACGGGTGGTTAACTGTTTTTTTTAACCATTTTGCCACCCCTAATTAATACCTTCATTAGCCATTTACACCTACATACCGGAGCATCTCGTGGTCGACGCATGACATGACTAAAAAAACTGAACAATATGACACAAAAATTAAATGAAACTAGGAGTGTAATTAAAACATACCCATGACTCAGCTAACAACACTACGAACAGCACAGTTGTTCCAAATGTCTTGTCCTCTTATTTCCTCCACAGTAGGCATCCGAATAGGCTCAATCTGAGGCTTCTGAACTTCTTCTGAGCTTGACTGTGCCTCATTTAATTCAATTGCTCCATCACTCATAGCAGCTCAGGCAAAATGAAACTGCAATTAATTTAGGACAAAATGATTGAAAAAATAAAATGTTGCATTGAAAAGTTAGAATTTCAAATAACTTAGGTAAAGCGGAGGCTTGTGGTTGGGCGGCAACCGGTGGCTTTTGTAGGTTTATTAGTTTCATCATTTATGGCGGGTTACTTTACAGTTTACACTGGTCAGATTCAAAATGGGTTCACGGGTTTGGAGTTGTAAACCGAATATAAATGGGCTTTAAGTCGCTTGTGGAAAAATCACAAATAGCCATTTTTGGGCTGATTTGCGCAAATGTCTATTTTTATGTGTCACTTTTTAACTTATGCTCGTTTGTAAAAAAAATTGCAAAGGTATCAATTTTTTTACATAGTATATGGGGTTGAAATAGCAAAAGTAATCACGCAAAATTTCAGCATTCTAGTAGACGGGTATGAAATTATTTTTGTTTTGTAAGTCAGCTTTAGAGATGAAGTTTTTATTTTATAAATGACGAACTGAAGCTTTTGAGAGTTCCAACTTCACAAGTCGATCAAAAGTTTCAGTTGCAGAAAAAGAAAAAACATTTCTGCATATATATTGAAATACTTAGACCAATATGCATATCCATGCTAAGCCTTAATATACATGTAGTTCTAAAAGGAGTCTTTTCTTCCTTTTTCCTTCAAGTATTCAGCTATTCAACTACATAGAAATAGGAATAGACAGCTTTCTTGAACATTTGTGATAGTTTCCTTCAAGTATTCAACTACCAGACAGTTTATGAATGTTTGGGGTTGTTAGCAAGAAGAAGAGGAAGAAAAAGAAACAGAAGAAAGAGGAGGAAAAAAGAGTTGAAGTTGTTTAAAAAATGAATATAAATTAAACCTTTTAAAAAAATGTTATAGATTAAGGGGGCTACCAAATAAGACGCCCTATACAATTTTTATATTTTTAGGATATTGTTTAGATTTCGTCCCTATTTTCAAATTTTGTGCAAATATATCCTTTAAAAAATTATCCCTTTCGGACAATGTTAAATTCATGTCTAATGCTTGCCCACATAGGGGTGTAATTCTGGCCCGGGCCTAAACGGGCCTGACGAGCCGGGCTTTGCGGTACCGGGCTTCGTGTGCCGGGCCTGGCGGTCCCGGGCCTGGCGAGCCTGCAGGTTGAGACCGGCCCGTGACGGGCTTAAGCCCACTGTGATCCTGGGCCTGGCGGGCCGGGCCTGACTGTTTTTTTATGGCAATATCTTGGTTATTAGTATAGTGTAGAATATGTTTTATGTGGTGTACTAAGTTATTAGTATAGTATATATAATATATATTTCATTGTATATTGTGTTGTAGTAATTAGTATATATTGTATATTATGTATATATTGTGTTGTAGTAATTAGTATATTGTGTTGTACTAATTAGTATATATTGTATCTCTTATAATGTATATATATTCTCTTATATGTATATTGTATCTTATGTATATATGTTATTACTTATATATTTTCTTGTAGTTTAGGTTGTACGTTATGTATATATATTCTCGTGTATATTTTATTGTAGTATATATTGTATGTTATATATATATTCAAGGATAACGTATCGAAGTAAAGACAAAGAAATATTGAGAAAAAAGATATTCAAGGATATGTCTTATAATTTTTATTGTCCAAAATGGCATATCTTTCTTAGTCTTCATTCCCCCAAGATGAGCACAACAAGGTACTAATACCACTATTAAAAGGAAAAAAAAACTAAAAGAAGATGTGCCAATGTACAAGTTACATCATAATCTACATTGTATCTCTAACAAATCTCATAAATCCGTCAAGGTTGGGAGGAGGTTGTGTTAGTGGTGGTGGAAACGAAGCTTGTTCATCACCACTTCCGGGCGAAGCCGAATCCTCCGAAAGATCCGCTATCATTTCTTCATAAGCTTCATCTATCGCCGGTTGCGATTCTGCAATCCAAAGTTTCTTCTTTCCGCGCGGATCCTATCTCTAAAAAACACCTATTTTTCCAAGCTCTCCCTCATCGCCGCTCTATGATCACCGATTTGTAGTCTTGCTTGACTGAAAGCGCTCTCTGATGCAACAGTTGAAGCTTGAATTGATAAAATATCCCAAACCATCCTTGCAAGAACCAGAAAATATTTTTCCCTTGACTTCCACCATTCGAAAAGATCGAAAGAGCCGTCTGGATTCTCCTTTTCAAGTCCCTGAGACAAGTAAACTTGAAACTCATTCAGATGTGAAATTTCATCATAATTATCACCTTGAGAACCCCGGAACTCCGTCCAAGATTTAAGAGCTGTTAAGCCCGCAGCTCTTTTAGACGATTGTGAGCTAGACGAAGTAGGGGTTGGAATATTTGGCCTAGCATGCTCTAACGCAACTTTATAAGCATTATAAACAGTTTGAGCATTAATTTTAATTGATACTTTTGCATCAGCAAGTGTAGCAATTTCCTCGTCTGAAAGATCTAACGCCTTATTAATATTATAATACCAAAAATGAGGACCTCCCAGTTTCATTGTAGGATTTAACATTGCAGCTACACCAAAAATAGGAGGGATAGGGAAAAAATATTTTTAAAATTTTTTGTTTCATTTCATTTATAGCAAGTTCATAATATCCCCACCCTCGCCAAATTCAACAAACAAATCAGCTAGTGCGTCAATATAAACTAAACAGTTTGAAATAGTAGGATAATAATGCCCAGAAAATGCATTTGTAGCAACTTGAAAATGTTTTAAAAAATCTAAAAGAATTTTAACATTCGTCCAATCTTGGGTAGTAAGCATTTCATCATCATCCTCACCACCTACCCGAGAATTAAATGTTGCATTAATTGAGTTTCTATATTCATACGCAACTACTAAACTTTCGTACATACAATTCCACCTAGTCGGACAAGGTTTAGGAACCTTTCTTTCTCTAAGGCCATATTCATCACATTTTTTAAAATACTCTCTAAGTCTAGTTCTACGGTTTGAACAAAATAGCCAATTAAGAGCCATTCGAACCTTTTCAATTTCTATGTTTAAAATTCGCATACCATCACCAACAATTAAATGATAAATATGACAAATATATCTAACATGAAAAATATTACTAAATCAGGATTTAGTGTTTTTGTAAGCATGCCTATTGCACTAGTGTTACTAGAAGCATTATCCATAGAAATTGCCATTATTTTATCGCTAAAACAAAAATATCTACAAATATCTGAAACAATGTTAGTTATAAACCTACCCGTGTGATGTGAATTAATTATTCTATAAGCAATTATACGTTTTTACATTGTCTAGTCCTCATCTATCCAATGACTTGTAACAGTTATATAATCACAGTCATTATTACTTCTACCAATATGAGTAGTAATAGAAATCCGATTAGGTATATGAGTAAATAAATAGCGCAAATATTGTTCATATTCATGTTTGAATTTATAAATATCGGCCTTAACTATTGCGCGAGGCCAACCTTTATATGTAGGATTAAAAACTCTTCTAATATAATGAACCCAATTAGGATTAGAAGCAAAAGTATAAGGTAAGCACATAACAGTAATCATCTTTGCTAATTCTTCACGATCTCTATTTGGATCGTACTATAAAATACCTCCGGTGACAGTGTTAATTCCTGGTTGAACTAGATTTGAACCTGTACTAGGGTTAACCGTAGAATCTACACTTGTCCCCTCTTGCTGCGCTTGCATTTTGAAAAAATCTAGCCGTATATGTAGGGTGTATTTTTATGTGCCTAACCAAACTACTTGTGCCGCTACGGTCTCCAGTAAATTTATGAACAAGTAATTTCCCACAAGTTTTACACTTAGCCATATTTTGTTCTCTTTTTGAGTAAAAAAATGCCAAACTAATGATGTTTCTGCACGTTTAGCAGGTTGTCTACTAAAAGTTGGAGTTTCTACAAGTAGGTGTGGCGATGCATTACTTGAGTTATGAACATGACTAGTAGGTGTATCATCTAAATCTGGTGCTTGGGTTTCATCATCATCATTATCATCCTCATTTTCCTCTAAGGTAGGTTCATTAGGATAAAGAGCATTTATAATTTCATCATCTAAACTATCACCTACTGCAATATCATGTAGAAATTCACTATCGTTAAATTGAAAACAAGGGTGATCATTATCAAGCATTACGGGAGGCGGAGTAGGACGTCTAGGTTGGCTACTACTTTCAACTTGCTTATCTTTTGTAGGTCGGGGAGGGGGAAGGGTAGTATTATGGCCACTACTTTCACCGGTTTTACCTTTTCCTTTACCGAACATTTTAAAAAAAAATGCCATACTAATTAGAAGTATGCAAACTAAATAATACAAAAATATATTATTAAAACGTAAGAGTTGAAACGAGTTTACCGGATTGCCGAACAACTTCTTGAAAATTGAAAATCGTTGAACACTTGAAAACTTCAATTCAACAACACAATTTTCACGAATTTTCAACAATAAATTAAGCAATTGTAGTAGAAAGATTGAAAGAGAGATTGAGAGATATTGATGAATTGGTGAATAAAAATGAAAGAATGAGGGGGTATTTATAGTTGAAATATGAGAAAAATTGTAATTATATAAAGTTTGGGGGCCAAATGGCTATTTTACAAAGTTCCAAACGGCTACTTTTGAAAAGAGCTGTTACTGAATTTTAAAAAAAATTAAAAAAAAAAAGAGCAGTTGGGCCCGCCAGGGCCGGTGGTCCCGGGCCTGCCGGTTCGAAGCAAATGGACCGGCCCGTCACGGCCTTAATGGACCGGTAGGCCCGGGACCGCCAGGACCAGCCCATCAGGACCGCCAGGACTGCGGTCCCGATCCGGTCCCGGTTCAGGCCCGGGCCATTTGCACCCTTATGCCCACATAACATTTAGTTTGCTCATAAAATATTAGACTATGTCTAACGTTTAGAATATTATACAAGTCTGTTTTCTCATCAGATTTTTAGAACCCGTTTGGATGAGCTTATTTTAAGTGACTTTTGAGTCATAAGTTAAGAATTCTAGCTTTTGAATTTCAACTTGTTTTTATCATTTTAGCTTAAAGTCAGTGCTTAAAAACACTTTTTTACTCCATTCAAACACTACAATTAGCTTAAAAGCATTTACAATAAGCCAATCCAAACAGACACTTAGCTTGCTTAAAAAGGATCTTTAGACATAGCCGAAAAATGGCCAATGGGATATTTCCACCTTGATTATCGGTCTAGGTGAAAATTATATGAACGATTACCAAACTAAATGCAAATCGATGATCTAATCTGTCGCGGGCCATGTATCATTCGTCAGAGTTTTAGTGATGAAATAGCTAATTTCTTAGCAATTAACGTGATATATAAGGTTAATTTTTAAAACTCATGAAAAATCACCAACGTTTTTAAATTATAAAATGGTTATTAGTATGTTTCATCCTAAAAATTATAGTAATAATTAATTTGCCTAGTCAAGAGGAAACTAACAAAGGAAAGTGTTTGTTTCACATAAGAACTATACGTAGAGATTAGTATTAGAGCTAGAATTTTCACCGAGGAATGTCAAAATATTAAAAGAAAATAAAAAAAAGAAACATCGAAAAGTTTAAGGTAGTCGACCAATATACATAAAACAAAAAAATTTATCTCGTAATACAATGTAATTATGCGACGAAAGGATGTCGATTGATACCCCTTGGTTGAATGAGGCTCCGTCACTAGGAGAGATGTGTCGACCCTGAGCTAAAAAGACAAACTCAGAAGTTGCCTTTGTATTATTTTTCTTGATCAAAGTAGGCATAAAATTATTGATAATGACTAATAAGAAACTTGCTTCTGTATTATTTTAGCTGGCAGACCATTATAATTACAATCTACTCTTCTTCACTGATCCCATCTCCTTTGCCTTTGTCCTCAACAAGTGCTTTTGTATTTTTCCAGTAGCAGTCTTTGGCAATGGTCCAAACACAACTGATTTTGGAACCCAGTACTTAGGCATTTTCGATCGACTAAAATTCATAATATCTTCTGCCAACTGTTGTTGATCTGTTTTCTTCACACCAGGCTTTAATGTCACGAATGCACACGGCGACTCGCCCCACTGCTCATCCGGCCTTGCCACTACAGATACCTCTAATATTGCTGGATGTAGATATAGGATATTCTCGACCTCGACACTACTTATGTTTTCACCACCAGAAATGATGATGTCCTTTGATCTGTCTTTAATTTCTATATATCCGTCCGGATGCTTAACTGCAAGATCACCCGAGTGATACCAGCCTCCAGCAAAAGCATCCTCGTTAGCTTTAGGATTCTTCAGATACCCTTTCATTACAACATTACCTCGGAATACAATCTCTCCTATTGTTTTTCCGTCTGCTGGGACAGGTCTCATGTCTTTCGTGCTAACAACATCTAATTGCTCCAAACCAATATATCTCACACCTTGGCGTGCATGCAGACGTGCCTGGACATCCGGGGGAAGAAAATCCCACTCGGGCTTCCACGTGCATACAGTGGAGGGGCCATAGGTTTCAGAAAGGCCATAAGTGTGTAAGACACGGAAGCCACGTTGTGACATTGCTGTAAGAACAGAAGGAGGAGGAGAAGCACCGGCTGTGCTGACATGCACAAGACGAGGCAAAGGAAGGATGGTCTCCTCTTTTGGGGCATTAACTATGGTATTGAGAACCACAGGTGCAGCAGAAAAATGAGTCACACCAAGATGGGCTATAGCCGAGTAAACAGCCTTTGCGGTTACCTGCATGCCGACAACAGGAACAGAAGGCAAGCTTGTAAAGAGCCAGAAACAAAGCAGATATAAGGAGCAGTGTGTTCAAATACCAACTCAAAAGGCATTTTCTTTTTACCTCCTCCAATTTAGAAATAGACCTTAAGAGCCAAGTGCTTCCATTCAATAACTATTGAGATAATTAAGTTTTACACTGCAAACCAACTAAGCGAAATGGAAAACAATTCAACCAAACTCGGAACTTCAAAAAGGGAAGAAAAGAAATGGAGTTGCGCGCTACCTAGCCAAACTCCTATCATGTCCTCCCTCTAATTTTTAAATTCCCGCCTTAGTGTCCAATTTCATAATATACCCAAACACTATTGTCCATTCTATATGGTTTGAATTTTCTCTAAATGTCAGCACTAGGAGATATGGTGAAAAATAAACAATTATGACTGCAGTCGTCCATCTTACTCAATTAGGATTTGGTAATCCAATACTTCGTAGGTCAAAGCATACTCTAGCTGAAATCTATTTTTTCATGTGCCAATTAGTTTGGCATACCTATGACCAAGCAGATTACGCGCTGCTCTCTATTAAGTTGCAAATAAGACATGAGAATTCCATGTGCAGAAAAAAGAACCACGGAATTACCTGTCTAAGGCATATGTTAGTCCCGCAAATTGCAGCAATTGTCCAAGCGAAACACCAACCATTACAGTGAAACAGTGGTAGAGTCCACAGATACACAGCTCCCTCCGCCATGCTCCAAATCACAGCATTACTCAGCGCCATAAGATAAGCGCCGCGATGGTGCAGCACCACTCCTTTAGGACTAGCTGTTGTGCCGGAAGTATATCCCAAAGCAATAGTTTGCCACTCATCCTCTGGTGGCTTCCATTGAAAGTCTGGATCGCCAGTTTCTAGGAATTTCTCGTATTCAATTGCCCCTTTCTCAAGAGCATATTGGACCAGTGTTGGATCACAGTTTTTATCAGCAATTACAATCAGAACTGGAGCCTTAAATTTTCCTTTACTGTTATTTTCCCATACTTTTAAAGCTTCCTCGGCCAAGGGAAAATACTCTTGGTCCACCATGACGACAGCAGCCAAGCTATGGCCCAAAAGAAAAGCAATCGTTTGTGCATTTAGACGGACATTGACAGCATTTAAAACAGCTCCAGCCATTGGAATTCCAAAATGAGCTTCATACAAAGCGGGGACGTTTGGGGCAATAACTGCAACCTGCCAATGAAGCGGACAAAACAAGGATAAATAGGGGCATCCACAGGGATATAGGAAATGCATTTCATCGAGAGGACAACAAACAAAGTTTCGGCATTTTTGTTCATTTAATATGGAGAGACAAAGTGCAACAGCGAACAGAAAAGAAAAAGTTGGTGTACATTATACTTGCCTCTTCTTAAATTGATGATCCAAAGACTCAATATATAGATTTTAGCTTCTTTCATCCAACTATCTTTACTCATCTTTTTTTTAATCTTAAAAGCCAGTAAATAGATTAAAACATGTTAGCTGAGAAGCAGAACCATGCATTATTATATCCTAACATGATGCCATAAATGAAATTGGCAAGCCCATTACAAGAGGAAAAATATGGGAAAGGTACAGCAAAGAATGAAACTCTTGAGATTGAGAGGCAGGAAACTAATTAACATTCTATACACTTATTCGAGAAAACAAAGGTTCTAGTAAACTCAAAGTTAATATCATTTCTGCTGTCTGATTTGTCACCAGGAAGCAGGACTGATTTCGATGTTTACATAGTTCCCCCACATGTTGTATACTACCAGTAGATGAAAATCCATGAAACACTATCCTTGCTAGCTTAGTTTATTATAGTCTATAACATACTGATTTCTAAATTTCACTTCCTACTTATATGCTATGTGCACGGACTCTCCAAAATGCTACCGCGCCCATGTCGGATTCTCCAAAAATGCACTACTTTTGGAAGACCCGACATGCACCCACGACATTTTCCGATAGTTCGAGCAACATAGCTTATATGGAGTCCTATTAAGTTCCCTCTTCTTCTCCCTCTCACGTTCACTCTCTCTCAGGTTTGCACACCATGTTTCACTCCAGAATCAGACTTGAGCCTATTATAAGGAGTATTAGGTTCATCTTTCTTTATTCCTGTTATTTCAGGATCTGCTTGTGGATGACAACGTAATGGATTGCCTCATGAGAATAGCACAGATATTATATATATATATATATATATATATATATATATATATATATATATATATATATATATATATATATATATATATATATATCAACTAAAATGATGTTTAGTTTAAGGTAATTTTTGCAGCAAAAGCAAAAAGATTTAAACTGAAGATTTTGATCGGACAGCATGCATAAAATCATTCTGGTTAATTGCAGGGTCCGGGGAAGGATATGCAATGGATAACTCTAACACAAGCCTTATAGGGTTCTAAGGCTAACCGAACAACAATTGCACCAGCAAAAGAGCTAAAGAGCAGATGAAGCCAAAACTAGTTTGAAGAAAACAAAGATGATGTAGTGGTACAGTGAGATCAACTGATCAAGTGCCGTGGTGCTCTTTCTAATACCAATGCATAATCCCTTTAAAGTGCACATTGCATCTCTGAGAGACTGAGACTCGCATCAAAGAAACGTAATTTCTTCAGCTAGATTTCTGCTAAAATATTGGTCAGCAAGCACTAGTTTTTGTAACAGATCTCATAAAATGCAATGGAAACAGGACAGTGAGGATTAAATAAAGTTGGAATATTTCTAAAAGGAAATGACTTCCACCCGTGACAAAAGTCAATTTCTCCATTTCGGTGAAAAACATTTTTCTGGAGAAAAGATTATCCAATAATCAAGGTAATCAAAAAACTTTGCCGCCATACAAACACAGGAAGGAAAAAAAAACAGCTGGTGGCTTTACAAGGATCGAATAGTTGACATCAGTTCTACAAAAGAGCAGACAATAACTTGTCCGAGAACAAATTCAATATCAACCAAACTTCAGCAGAAATCACTTTCGGGTTCACTTAGCCAATAGCTTGTAACAAGTAAATAGAGTAGCAATTAGTTCAAGAATAGAAAAGAGAAAGCACAATAATAGCACCTAAGTGGCAAATAGCAGATCTTCAACAAAAATAGAAGATGAAAATGTTATACCCGCCCAAAGATAGCAAGCACTGGACACGCACGGGATAAATAACAGAAACATAAACTAAAAATCCATTCTTGGAGATGGAATGGACGTACCAAACGAGAGTATTCAAAATAAAGTGCATATGAATGAACGAATTTCCAGAACTTCAATGACACAAGAAATGAGGTTAATTGAAAAAAGGAGAAAGCGCCGAATACACAGAATACTAAAGGCGCTAAAAAGGGAAAAAATGAAACTTCCAATATATCAATCAAGTAATCTCAATCCCAAACAAATCAGAGCAGGCTATATCAATCCTGTATATCCATTTTGCTTTGTTC
The DNA here is from genome assembly GCA_034376525.1 of Nicotiana benthamiana. Classification (NCBI taxonomy): domain Eukaryota; kingdom Viridiplantae; phylum Streptophyta; class Magnoliopsida; order Solanales; family Solanaceae; genus Nicotiana; species Nicotiana benthamiana. Next base: position 16,187,750 of record CM067341.1, on the reverse strand, counting down.
ACGCCCAAAAAAAAATATTGATAAAAAGAACATAAAGAATAAATAAATGAACTAAGAAACAGATATAGAGGCTGATCGTTTTCTTTTTATTTTTCTTTTTCTAAAAAAGTTTTGACCAGTAAACCGCTGATTAGTAGAAATTTAACATGCTCTCTGTTAGAATATGTAAAATAGTAGAACCCTAATCCAATGTGTATAAGGAGTATGATATGTTATGTGTATATATATAGGGCTCATGATATCATGTTTATATCAATTATATATTTTTCTCCCGTGCTTTCTCACATGGTATCAGAGCAATCGTGAGAGATTTATCGCTGTGCATAAATTCCAGCGATTCCGGGAAGTAAAATCAGTCATCAGAACTCCTTTCCGGCGACTTTTTCAAGTAAAATCAATCTCGGTCAGTGCTGTGCAAAATCCAGCAATACCAAAAGACTCGCCTCTGTCCGACGACAAAACCCCAGAAATTTCTCCGGCCAAATCAGCCCCACGCGCCTCCAGAACCTTAGGTGCGTGAGCCCACGCGCTGGCGCGTGACCCCCTTTCCGGCCAGATTTTCAGGTGACTCCTTCAGGACAGTTTGGTCGGATACTAATTCCGACCCTACCTCCTATTTTCGTTCGACTCCGACAACTTTGAGTTTTTTCTGGCGACTACACTGACTTTTCCGGCAGCTACAGTACTTTTCCGGCCAGAATTTTAAAAACTTCCTTCAGGACAGTCTGATCGCCCTCGAATTCCGAGCCTATCCATATTTTTATCTTTCAATCCCGACAACTTTGAATTTTTTCCGGTAGCTACAGTGCTTTTTCCGGCAGCTACAGTGTTCCAGTTTTTTTTTCCGGCAGCTCCACTTTTCAGTTTCCAGTTTTCAGTTTCTGTTTCAGCGAGTTTTCAGTTGATAATCCAACGATGTCTTTAGGACTCGATGCTTTCGGGTCTAGAAACCCGGGTTCTGGTAGTTCTGGTGTTATGATTACCTCAGAACCTTTAATAGGAGGTTCAAATTACCTAGCTTGGGCTTCGTGTGTCGAGTTGTGGTGTAGAGATCAAGGTGTTCAAGATCATCTAATCAAGGAATCTAGTGAATGAGATGAAAAAGCCAAAGCACATTGGGAGAAGATTGATGCTCAATTATGCAGTATTTTGTGGCGATCTACTGATTCCAAGTTGATGCCCTTGTTTCGTCCATTCCAAACATGTTATTTGGTTTGGGAAAAGGCTTGTACTTTATACACTAATGACATATCTCGTTTCTATGATGTGATATCGCGGATGACAAATTTAAAGAAACATGAATTAGATATGTCTACTTACTTGGGACACGTTCAGGCAGTTATGGAGGAATTTGAGACGTTGATGCCAGTTTCTGCTAGCGTTGCAAAGCAGCAAGAGCAACGACAAAAGCTGTTTCTAGTTCTTACTCTTGCTGGGCTTCCTAATGATCTCTACTCAGTACGCGATCAGAATTTGGATAGTCCGACTGTCCCCACAGTTGACGAATTATTCTCTCGATTACTTCGCCTTGCTGCAGCACCGAGTCACCCAGTGAGCTCATCACAGACACTTGATTCATCTATCCTCATATCCTAATCAGTGGACAATCGGGCATATCATAGTATGGAGAATAGACGAGGAGGAGGTTGTTTTGGAAGATCTAGACCCAAGTGTTCTTATTGTTATAAACTTGGTCACACTCGTGACGTGTGCTATTCTTTAAATGGTCGACCACCCAAAAATTCTTATGTTGCTCAGACCGAGACTACAGGTAACCAGGGATTTTTTCTGTGTCTGAAGGGGAGTATAATGAGTTCCATAAATATCGAGCACGTAAGCAGACATCTCCGCAAGTAGCCACTGTTGCTCAGACTGATGCATCTGTTGCTGGTAATTCTTTTGCTTGTGTTTCCCAGTCTAGTCCTCTTGAACGATGGGTTGTGGACTCAGCTGCTTCTGATCATATCTCTGGTAATAAATCTCTTTGCGTATTCACAGTTTCTTCCCAACGTTACTTTAGCTAATGGGTCTCAAACTAAAGCAAAAGGAGTTGGACAAGCGAATCCTCTACCCTCTGTCACTCTAGATTACGTTCTTTATGTCCCTGGCTGTCCTTTTAATCTTGCATCTGTTAGTCGTTTGACTCGTGCCCTCCATTGCGGTATATATTTTATTGATGATTCTTTTATTATGCAGGACTACAGTACGTGATAGACGATTGGAACATGACTTGAATCAGACGGACTCTACTACCTTAACTCACTAACATCCTCCAAGGCCTGTCTAGTTACAGATCCTCCAGACATACTTCACAGTCGTTTAGGACATCCTAGCTTGTTCAAGCTTCAGAAGATGGTGCCTAGTTTGTCTAGTTTATCCACATTAGAGTGTGAGTCATGTCAGCGCGGAAAACATACCCGTGCCTCCTTTCCTCGTAGTATTGAGAGTCGTGTAAAGTATGTTTTTTCTTTAGCTCATTCGGATATATGGGGTCCTAGTAGAGTCAGTTCAACCTTGGGATTTCGTTATTTTGTTAGTTTTATTGATGATCATTCAAGATGTACTTGGATTTTCTTAATGAAAGATCATTCTGAGTTGTTTCCTATATTCCAGAATTTTTGTGCTGAAATTAAAAATCAGTTTGGTGTTTCTATTCGCACTCTTCGCAGTGATAATGCCTTAGAATATTTATCCTCTCAATTTCAGCAGTTTATGACTTCTCACGGAATTATTCATCAGACCTTTTGTCCTTATACCCCTCAGCAAAATGGGGTTGCAGAGAGAAAGAATAGGCACATTATTGAGACTGCTCGCACACTTCTCATTGAATCTCATGTTCCGCTGCGTTTTTGGGGCGATGCAGTTCTCACATCTTGTTATTTGGTTAATCGGATGCCTTCATCTCCCATCCAGAATCAGATTCCGTATGAGGTATTGTTTCCCCAGTCACCCTTATGCTCTGTTCCCCCTCGTGTTTTTGGGAGAACTTGTTTCGTTCATAACTTAGCTCTTGGGAAACATAAGTTAGCTCCTCGTTCTCTCAAGTGTGTCTTCCTTGGTTATTCTCGTGCTCAGAAGGGTTATCGTTGTTATTCACCTCATCTTTGTAGGTACCTTATGTCAGCCGATGTCACATTTTTTGAGTCTAAACCTTTCTTTGCCTCTTCTGACCATTCTGACCATCTTGATATATCTGAGGTTTTACCTATACCGGCCTTTAGGGAGTCTACTATATCTCCTCCTTCACCTTCCGCTACAGAAGTCTTACCCATTCCAACCGTTGGAGAGTCTAGTGTGGCTCCTCCTAGACTCCCTGCAACAGACACTCCACTCTTGACATATCATCGTCGTCCTCGCCCAGCATCCGGCTCGGTTGATTCACGTCCTGCGCCTGAACCTGCTCCTACTGCGGACTTGTCTCTTTCGATTGCACTTCGAAAAGGTATACGGAACACCCTTAATCCTAATCCCCATTATATTGGTTTAAGTTATCATCGTTTGTCATCACCCTATTATGCTTTTCTAATTCTTTGTCCTCTGTTTCCATCCCTAAGTCTACAGGTGAAGCATTGTCTCATCCAGGGTGGCAACAGGCTATGACTGACGAGATGTCTGCTTTACATACGAGTGGTACTTGGGAGCTCTTCCCTCTTCCTTCAGGTAAATTTACTGTTGGTTGTCGTTGGGTGTATGCAGTCAAGGTTGGTCCAGATGGTAAGGTAGATCGTCTTAAGGCTCTTCTTGTTGCCAAGGGATATACTCAGATATTTGGGCTTGATTACAGTGATACCTTCTCTCCCGTGGCTAAGATAGCATCAGTCCGCCTTTTTCTCTCTATGGATGCTGTTCCCCATTGGCCCTTGTATCAGCTGGACATTAAAAATGCATTTTTACACGGTAACCTTGAGGATGAAGTTTATATGGAGCAACCACCTGGGTTTGTTGCTCAGGGGGAGTCTCGTGGCCTTGTATGTCGCTTGCGCCGGTCACTTTATGGTCTAAAGCAGTCTCCTCGAGCCTGGTTTGGTAAGTTTAGCACTGTTATCCAGGACTTTGGCATGACTCGGAGTGAAGCTGATCACTCTGTATTCTATTGGCATTTTGATTCACGTCTCTGTATTTATCTGGTGGTTTATGTTGACGACATTGTTATTACCGGCAATGACCAGGATGATATTACTAAATTGAAGCAACATCTCTTTCAACACTTTCAGACTAAGGATCTGGGCATACTAAAGTATTTTCTGGGTATTGAGGTCGCACAGTCTAGCTCAGGTATTGTGATCTCACAACGGAAGTATGCCTTAGATATTCTAGAGGAGACAGGAATGACAGGTTGTAAACCTGTTGACGCTCCGATGGATCCAAATCTAAACTTCTTTCCAGGACAGAGGGAGCCTCTTAACGATCCTGCAAGATATAGGCAGTTAGTTGGTAAATTAAATTATCTTACAGTGACAATACCTGACATTTCCTTTCCTGTGAGTGTTGCGAGCCAGTTTATAGGTTCTCCGTGTGATAGTCATTGGGATGCAATTGTTCGCATTCTTTGGTATATAAAATCAACTCCAGGTAAAGGTTTATTGTTTGAGGATCGAGGCCACGAGCAGATCGTTGGATACTCCGATGCTGATTGGGCAGGATCGCCTTCTGGCAGACGTTCTACTTCTGGATATTGTATCTTAGTAGGAGGAAATTTTGGTATCTTGAAAAAGCAAGAAACAGAATGTGGTTGCTCCGTCTAGTGCAGAAGTAGAATATCGAGCAATGGCTATGGCGACATGTGAGCTAGCTTGGATCAAACAGTTGCTCAAAGAGCTGAAATTTGGTGATATTAGTCAGATGAGACTTGTGTGTGATAATCAAGCTGCTCTTCATATTGCGTCAAATCCAGTGTTCCATGAGAAAACTAAGCACATTGAGATTGACTGTCACTTTGTCAGAGAAAAGATACTCTCGGGAGATATTGCTACAAAGTTTGTAAAGTCAAATGATCAGCTTGCAGACATTTTCACCAAGTCCCTCACTGGTCCTCGTATTAACTACATATGTAACAAGCTCGGTACATATGATTTATATGCACCAGCTTGAGGGGGAGTGTTAAAATATGTAAAATAGTAGAACCTTAATCCAATGTGTATTAGGAGTAGGATAGGTTATGTGTGTATATATATATAGGGCTCATTGTATCATGTTTATATCAATTATATATTTTTCTCCCGTGCTTTCTGACACTCTCCAAATCGAGAAAGGTGATACTGAAAGGTGATACTGAAGAAGATGATAATAACAACTATGTCAAGTATATGTCTCACAGTTGGGCTTGGGTATATAACTTCTCCCTCCCAGCTTGGTTCTGGTCGGATGGAAATATACAACAACAATAAAAAAATAATAATAATGATGACGATAACGATAACTACAACAACTTTAGAAGGGGCGATCCCTGGACAATGGAAAATCTAATCTTTTTCTTTTGTCTGTTTTAATTGACGAGCATATGATTAAAAGCTGAGTCGAAATATGCTATATTTTCCATATTCTAGAACAATAACAACAACAACAATAGTTGTAGTAATAAAAATGATGATGATTACAAAATCAGCTTTAAAACGGGCGTCCCTGAACAGTGAAAAAACTGATCTTTTTCTTTATTTCTTAATTAATTGACGAGCAAACAAATAAAACGCTGAATTTAGTACAACTTTCCTATATTTTCCAAATTCTGGAAATTAAAAAGGTGATATATACGAAGATGATGTAGCAATAATTTGAATGCACGCAAGCTGATCCAAACACGACTATAATATAATTTTAATGCGCGGAAGTTGATCCACCCCGACAGTTATGTAATTTTAGTGCGCGCAAATTAATCCAAACACTGTTATATAATTAAGCAGAGAACTTAATTACCGTGCTTCCAAAGGTGACGAATCGTTTGGTGAGAGCAGAAGCCAATTGACGGCAACGGCGGTCAGTCTGGTGCCACGTGTACTCAACGGAGCCATGAATTAACGACTTACGATTTGGATACACCGTCGCTGCTCTCTCTAAAAACCATAACGGAGTTAAGGCGGTGTAGTTCGCTGAATTCTTTGGAAGATCATCTATGTCTCTTTCCGCCATATTCTCCCTCTCTTCTCTCTCCCTCTCTCAAAAACACACTCGAAAAATGCTATTTATGTACAAATGGCTGCAGACTTGGATCTTGAATTACACGTCACAGAACTGAAATTAGGCAGTAGTAATCTAGTAGAATTCAATTATTGCTCCATGATAAATGATATACACGTATCTTTTTTTTATTATATATATATATCTATATCTATATACATGTATATCTATATCTTTTTTTATTATATATATATCTATATTACTATAAAAGTATAAATATAATATCGATTTACAAAAGTAACATTATAATATTAAATATAACAACTCATAATAAAAGAATATAACCGAAATTCTAGATAATACTATTATAATTCTATTAGTTTTAAAATATAATACTATCCTATTAGTTTTAGGATATAATAATATACGTTGGAATCCTACATAATTACTTTTTAGAAATTAATTAGTATAATACTTTCTTAAGCTGTCTAATTAAAGTTAATTAAAATTTTACTTCATATAAAATATTTAAAACGAAAAGAGAAAGCCATCGACAATCTAAAAATATGAACTAAAACACAAAATCATGTAAAAGAATAAACATATCCTACTTTTTCCAATGATAAAATTACACGATAACTTTTGTGTTCTTTGTCCTAATATCTTAATCATTCAACGTCAGGTTTGCTTCTATATTTTCTTTCATACAAAACTATTTGTCATTCTTAATTTTAAATTTGTTAGTATTTTATATAAAAATTTTGTTATTAAATTGTGCTTTTCTATTTTCATAATTTATACGGCAAATAATTCTACTATTAGTATCACCATTAACATAAAAAAAGTAATCACAGCTAGGAAAACTAGTAATTATTTAGTCATATAATCCTATTACTTTTAGGATATACTTCTTAAAAAATTATGTTATTAGTTTAATTTGGAAACATATTCTAGTGTCACGTTACTAATCTAATTTAAGAATGTATTATATTGTCCAAATCCATTTAGAAAAAAGAGAGCATATATTATTATAAAAGCATAAATACAATATTACTATACCAAAATAACCGTAAAATATTAAACGAAAGAACTCATAGAGAAAGGACATAATTGTAATTACCTATTATTTGGGTTACAACACCTTCTATGATAATTAGTAATATTTAAGATTTTAAAATTAACAAAATTTTATCTATTAAATTCTTATTAAAAAGATGTAGAAAGGTTTAACAAAATTAATTTTATAAGAATCCTCTGTATTGGCAATACATTACCACCCTATAATGTTCATTACCAAGAAACATAAAAGTATATTGGACTACATAAAGACTTGAAATTGAGAAAAAAAAATCCATGTTAATGAATTTTTATATTATATTTGAACTATTTTTCTAACCAAGTAATATATTTTTAATCAATTTTTCGTGTAATATTAAAAAACACTCAATCATTAAACAAAATATTTAAGAATATAAACGCGCGTGTGTGTGATATATATATATACATAGAGAGAGAGAGAGAGAGAGAGAGAGAGAGAGAGAGAGAGAGAGAGAGGAAAATGGTCGGTAAGAGTCAATACCAACAATGATTCTACAAACATAAATATCTAAAAGTGAAATGTCATATCAATCTTTTACTTTTTCAAAATAAAATTTATGGTTGATAAAATTATAGTTAAGATCTTATATTCAAAACAAGAGATGAACTAATATTAAGATTTGAATCAACATAGAATAAATTTTTTTATATTAAAACCAAATAATTAAATCTTTTAACTAATTATTTAGTAAGAGAGTCCAATTTAATTATTTTTAAATTCATCACATGAGAAATTCTTTTTTAAGTTAAAAATAATCTTAGATTACATAAATTTATTCCATAAAAAAGAGCGTCATAACACAAACTAAAAAAGGTTAGTACAGTATTAAGAATCAAATGGCCGTACAATTGTCTATTGAAGCATAATCAAAGCTAAATCCTGAACAAAAATAAGCTTTCAAAGACTATATTATGAAATAGTTGACATTGTTATAGTGGAATTATCTTTTGTAGATGCCTCCGGCGGAACTGAAATAATATTTCTATGTCATGCATTACTTGCAAATATCAATCAAAAGGGCATGATACTATCACTAATAATAACAAATGGTATACTAGAAACGATTTTATTACGAGGTCACTCATTTTAGATTTGATATACTTCTTCAAACAACTGAAATAACTACCGCATAATATATCAAAGCAGAGTAATATTGTTAAATTTATAAGGAAAGTAAAATTAATAATATGAGATGAAGCACTTATAGTTAAGTGTCAAATGACCGACACAATTCTCCGGATTTCTGGAGATATGGAATATCAATGAACCGTTTGGTAAACAAATAATAATTTGGAAGGTAATTTATGTCAAGTACTAATAATAGCAAAATTGACAAAAGCAGAGAATGTAAAAACTAGCTTGCCAAACCAAACTTATGGCTTCAAATAAAAAAAATTCAACAGAAAAAAAATATAAAGTAAGAACAGATCCAATTTCTTCCTATAATTTATCCTTTAAATAATATAGTAACAAGAATATTTAATCGGAAGTATCGACAAATTTCGGTGACTTCTTGTTTCGTGTCGGAAATGAAGAAGAGCATCTAATAAAAGATGATTTTATAATTATAGTGCATCTAAAAAGGTAAATATTTCCATCATTGTATTAAATTATAATTTGTTAAAATTACACGATAGAAATTAAAAAGGCATTTTAACTAGCAGAAATGAATATATTGATCAACTAAATAAAAGGTTGGTTGCGAAATTTTATGGTAAAAATAAAATATTTTTTAGTTTTTGACTCAGCAAAAGATGATACCAAAAAATACTTAAATACTTTAATACAAAATGACCTTCTACCACACATGTTTGTTGTCAAGTTTATTAATTCCTGCATATATTAGTGTCCCCCCTATATATATATATATATATATATATATATATATATATATATATATATATATATATATATATATATATATATATATGTATGTATATATATATATGTATATATATCGATTGGGACACCCCGGATCAATCATGATGAGACGGATTATAGAAAGCTCATATGGGCATCCGTTAAAGAATTTCAAGATTCTTTTAAATAATGAATTTTCTTGCACTTCTTGTTATCAAGGCAAGTTAATTATTAGACCATCACCAACAAAGGTTGGGACTGAGTCACCTATGTTTTTGGAACGTATACAAGGGGACATTTATGGACCTATTCACCCACCTAGTGGGTCCTTTAGATATTTTATGGTCTTAATAGACGCATCCTGTAGATGGTCTCATGTGTGCCTGTTGTCATCACGCAACCTTGCGTTTGCAAAACTAATGGCACAAATAATTCGACTACGAGCACAATTTCCTGATAATCCAATCAAGTCTATTAGACTGGATAATGCTGCTGAGTTTTCATCCCAAGCATTTAATGATTATTGCTTATCAATTGGGATAAAAGTGGAACATTCTTTAGCTCATGTTCACACTCAAAACGGTCTTGCAGAATCTTTAATTAAACGCCTGCAGTTGATTGCAAGACCATTACTCATGAAAACGAGGCTGCCCACTTCGGTATGGGGTCACGCCATTTTGCATGCAGCAATGCTAATTCGTCTCAGACCGACGAATTATCACAAATATTCCCCGTTGCAATTGGTTTTGGGTCATGAACCCAATATATCCCTTTTAAGAATCTTTGGATGCGCAGTATATGTGCCTATAGCACCGCCATACCGCACCAAAATGGGTCCACAAAGAAGGTTAGGAATGTATGTTGGGTTTGAATCGCCCTCCATTAATTGCTACCTCGAAACATTGACAGGGGATTTGTTCACTGGACGATTTGCAGACTGTCAATTTGATGAGACACTTTTCCCAAAATTAGGGGGAGAAGTTGGTGAAACCAAACGGGAAATTTTGTGGAAAAATGCATCATTATCTCATCTTGATCCACATACCTCTATTTGTGAAAAAGAGGTTCAAAAGATTATCCATTTGCAAAGAATAGCAAATCAAATGCCTGACGCATTTACGGACTTGAAAAGGATAACAAAATCCCACATCCCCGCAGAGAATGTTCCAATCCGTATTGATGTCCCTGTTGGACAATCATCTAGTGTCATATCCAATGAGTCGAATGCGCGCCTGAAGCGAGGCAGGCCATTAGGTTCCAAAGATCGAAATCCTAGAAAGAGGAAAGCAACGATCAAAATGACACTACGAAAGAATCTCATGAGGAAATTCATGATTTAATAAATTCTGAGATTGATGAAGAATCCATTGAGCCCGAGACTCAAGAAAATAAGAAACTATCAATAAATCCAATCGATATTGAGGCAAATTTAATCGAGTGGATATAGTGGTGGATTATGTCTTTGCTTTTAATGTCGCATCTAGCATTATGCAAGAAAGTGAGGATCTTGAACCTCAATCTGTTGGAGAATGTCGAAAAAGACATGATTGGCCAAAATGGCAAAAAGCAATCCAATCAGAATTGAATTCACTGGCAAAATGTGAAGTTTTTGGCCCTATAGTTGAAACACCTAATGGTGTTAAGCCTGTTGGCTATAAATGGGTCTTTGTACGCAAGAGAAATGAGAAAAACAAGGTACAAAGATATAAGGCACGCCTTGTTGCACAAGGATTTTCTCAAAGGCCTGGTGTCGATTATGAAGAGACATATTCGCCTGTAACGGATGCCATAACTTTTCGTTACCTCATTAGTTTTGCTGTCCTTGAAAAGCTTGACATGCATTTAATGGATGTGGTTACTGCCTATCTTTATGGCTCACTGGATAATGAGATATACATATTTATATGTATATATATCCCTTGTTTGCTACCTCATCTGTGAAATTTTCTTTTCGTCTTGCATCTAATATTGTAGATCACATGTAAAAATATAGAATGAGATCTTTCCGTGTGATTCTTGGAGAGAAAGAACTTTATTTATTTAGGTTTTCAATTTTTGTATTGTGTTTGACTAGTTTTGATAAGTCTATGGTTAATAGCTAGAGGCAGTGGCGAAGCTACCAAGGATGTTCAGATTTAAAAGCAGTGAATTTTTTTTCCAATAAAACGTATTCAGTATATGTTATATATTTCTATAACATAAGATTTTACCTATATATACGATGTAATTTTTCAACGAAGGATGGTCAGTTAGTTATTTTTATGACCACATGGCTTTGTCATTGGCTAAAGGTTGGTATGTTGGAACTTATTTAGGACATTTTTTTAAGATTTTCAAAGTCTATTAGTTTTTGCAAAAGCTGAAACTTTTCTCAAATCGTGATAGGTTCTAAATTTTTTCGAGGAAATTGGAAAATGTTTTTCAGAATTTTCTTTTAATAGTTTTTTGAACAAACACTCGAGAAACTAAGGACTTCTGATATAAATAATTATTAGCGTATGGCTTGTATTGACGGTATGCTAGTAGAAAGAAATAAAGTAACCATAATACTAATATATTATTGCATGTGTTATGAAATAATATAAGAACAAGAACAATAATACAAGAACAAGAACAATAGAGAGAAAAGTAGAGAGAGGAGTATTCTTATTGATACTTTGGTATGGTTTACAATGAAATAGAACCCCTTTATTTATAGGGAGGTGGTGACTTAGCCACCAAGAAGTAAACCCTAGAATCTCTCTAAATATGGACATTCACCTAAAATAGAATATTTTATAACACTCCCCCTTGAATGTCTATTCAATAATGTGCCTCGTTAAAACCTTAACTAAAACAAAACCCAATGGGAAAAAATAAAAGAAAAGGAAAAAGAGTACACATGTTTGAATATGCGCCTATTGGTTGCCTCGTTAAAAACCTTGCAAGGAAAACCCATTGGGACAAAACCTTGTAAGGGAAAAAGAGTGCAACGCGCATTAACTCCCCCTGAAAAGAGCATCAATTCATATCCTTGAGTCTTCGCATTCCGATCTTGTGAACCAGCTTCTTGAAGGTTGACGTTGGTAGAGATTTTGTGAACAAATCAGCCATATTATCGCTTGAACGAATCTGTTGCACATTGATATCACCATTCGTTTGAAGATCATGTGTGAAAAATAACTTTGGTGAAATATGCTTTGTTCTATCTCCTTTTATGAATCCTCCCTTCAATTTAGCTATACATGCTGCATTGTCTTCATACAAAGTCGTGGGTAGTTTGTTACACTTCAAACCACATTTGTCTTGAATATGATGTATTATAGACCTCAACCACACACACTCCCGACTTGCTTCATGAATAGCGATTATCTCGGCATGATTAGATGAAGTAGCCACAATTGATTGCTTAGTCGATCGCCAAGATATGGCGGTGCCTCCACAGGTAAACACATAACCCGTTTGAGATCGAGCCTTGTGTGGGTCCGATAAATATCTAGCATCAGCATAACCAACAAGATCAGGACTGCAATTATTGCTATAAAATAAGCCCATATCGGTAGTCCCTTTTAGGTATCGTAATATATGTTTGATCCCATTCCAATGTCTCCTTGTGGGAGCCGAGCTATACCTTACTAAGACATTAACTGAAAAGGTTATGTCAGGCCTTGTAGTATTTGCAAGATACATTAGTGCGCCAATTGCACTAAGATATGGTACTTCAGGACCAAGTAGCTCTTCATTCCTTTCTTGCGGTCGGAATGGATCTTTATTCACATCAAGTGATCGAACAACTATCGGAGTACTTAAAGGATATGCTCCATCCATGTAAAACCATTTCAGTACCTTTTCTATATAGGTAGATTGATGAACAAAAATTCCGTTTGCCAAATATTCAATTTGCAAACCAAGACATAATTTTTTCTTTCCGAGATCTTTCATCTCGAATTCATTCTTTAGATAATCAATTGCCTTTTGGAGTTCTATGGGGGTTCCACTAAGGTTTATGTCATCGACATATACGGCAAGTACAACAAATTCTGATGTTGTTTTCTTTATAAAAACACACGGGCAAATGGCATCATTTATATAGCCTTCTTTTAATAAATACTCACTAAGACGATTATACCACATTCGTCCTGATTGCTTTAGACCATACAAGGATCTTTGCAATTTGATTGAAAACATTTTCCGGGACTTTGAATTATGAGCGTTTGGCATTTTGAGTCCATCGGGAATTTTCATGTATATCTCATTATCCAGTGAGCCATAAAGATAGGCAGTAACCACATCCATTAAATGCATGTCAAGCTTTTCAAGGACAACAAAACTAATGAGATAACGAAAAGTTATGGCATCCATTACAGGCGAATATGTCTCTTCATAATCGACACCAGGCCTTTGAGAAAATCCTTGTGCAACAAGGCGTGCCTTATATCTTTGTACCTTGTTTTTCTCATTTCTCTTGCGTACGAAGACCCATTTATAGCCAACAGGCTTAACACCATTAGGTGTTTCAACTATAGGGCCAAAAACTTCACGTTTTGCCAGTGAATTCAATTCTGATTGGATTGCTTTTTGCCATTTTGGCCAATCATGTCTTTTTCGACATTCTCCAACAGATTGAGGTTCAAGATCCTCACTTTCTTGCATAATGCTAGATGCGACATTAAAAGCAAAGACATAATCCACCACTATATCCACTCGATTAAAATTTGCCTCAATATCGATTGGATTTATTGATAGTTCCTTATTTTCTTGAGTCTCGGGCTCAATGGATTCTTCATGAATCTCAGAATTTATTAAATCATGAATTTCCTCATGAGATTCTTTCGTAGTGTCATTTTGATCGTTGCTTTCCTCTTTCTAGGATTTCGATCTTTGGAACCTAATGGCCTGCCACGCTTCAGGCGTGCATTCGACTCATTGGATATGACACTAGATGATTGTCCAACAGGGACATCAATGCGGATTGGAACATTCTCTGCGGGGATGTGGGATTTTGTTATCCTTTTCAAGTCCGTAAATGCGTCAGGCATTTGATTTGCTATTCTTTGCAAATGGATAATCTTTTGAACCTCTTTTTCACAAATAGAGGTATGTGGATCAAGATGAGATAATGATGCATTTTTCCACAAAATTTCCCGTTTGGTTTCACCAACTTCTCCCCCTAATTTTGGGAAAAGTGTCTCATCAAATTGACAGTCTGCAAATCGTGCAGTGAACAAATCCCCTGTCAATGTTTCGAGGTAGCGAATAATGGAGGGCGATTCAAACCCAACATATATTCCTAACCTTCTTTGCGGACCCATTTTGGTGCGGTATGGCGGTGCTATAGGCACATATACTGCGCATCCAAAGATTCTTAAAAGGGATATATTGGGTTCATGACCCAAAACCAATTGCAACGGGGAATATTTGTGATAATTCGTCGGTCTGAGACGAATTAGCATTGCTGCATGCAAAATGGCGTGACCCCATACCGAAGTGGGCAGCCTCGTTTTCATGAGTAATGGTCTTGCAATCAACTGCAGGCATTTAATTAAAGATTCTGCAAGACCGTTTTGAGTGTGAACATGAGCTACAGAATGTTCCACTTTTATCCCAATTGATAAGCAATAATCATTAAATGCTTGGGATGAAAACTCAGCAGCATTATCCAGTCTAATAGACTTGATTGGATTATCAGGAATTTGTGCTCGTAGTCGAATTATTTGTGCCATTAGTTTTGCAAACGCAAGGTTGCGTGATGACAACAGGCACACATGAGACCATCTACAGGATGCGTCTATTAAGACCATAAAATATCTAAAGGACCCACTAGGTGGGTGAATAGGTCCACAAATGTCCCCTTGTATACGTTCCAAAAACATAGGTGACTCAGTCCCAACCTTTGTTGGTGATGGTCTAATAATTAACTTGCCTTGATAACAAGAAGTGCAAGAAAATTCATTATTTAAAAGAATCTTGAAATTCTTTAACGGATGCCCATATGAGCTTTCTATAATCCGTCTCATCATGATTTCAGATGAGACGGATTATAGAAATCAAACAATTCCATCTTCCTTCATCACAGATCCATCACCGATTAAGTGGTCTATTTTCCCCTCGGGTTGCTCAAAGAAGTCTGCCACATCCAGGTGGGTGATGTCAAAATTGTCGTCAGAGACAAAATTTGTTTCAGGGCCTTTATTCTTTAGAGATGCTTGATAAAGATCAACCAAATGTCTTGGTACACGGCAAGCTTTTGACCAGTGCCCTTTTCCACCGCAACGATAACGTATAGTTTCTGAACTATTTGCCTTTGGATCCTCATAATCCCATTTCTGCTTTTGGTGGTTATATCTCTTTGGGGGGTGACAGACATCAGGGAAATTTCTTCCTTGTCTACGTCCACGGCCATGACCCCGATTACGACCACGATCATGATTAAAGCCATAGCCTTTTCCATGCTTGGCATAATGAGAATACACCTTATCTGCTTCAGGCAATGGTGTAGACCCAGTGGGTCGATTTTCGTGATTTCTCATGAGCAAGTCATTGTTTCGCTCAGCCACAAGGAGAAGAGAAATCAGTTCAGAGTACTTTTTGAAACCTTTCTCTCTGTACTGTTGTTGCAGTACCATATTGGAGGCATGAAACGTTGTAAACGTTTTTTCAAGCATATCATAATCAGAGATATTATCTCCTCAGAGTTTCAATTTAGAAGTAATTCTGAACATTGCAGAATTATATTCAGAAACAGACTTAAAGTCTTGGAGCCTCAGACGAGCCCAATCATATCGTGCTTGTGGCAGAGTGACCAACTTCAGGTTGTCATATCTCTCCTTTAAGCCTTTCCACAAGATGAGTGGATCTTTGACTGTGAGATATTCAATTTTCAAACCTTCATCAAGGTGATGGCGCAAGAAAATCAAGGCCTTAGCACAGTCTTGGGTAGATGCTTTATCTCTGTCTTTAATGGCGTCTCCAAGACCCATAGCATCTAAGTGGATTTCAGCATCCAACACCCATGTCATATAGTTCTTGTCCGAAATTTCAAGGGCAACGAACTTTCTTTTCATAATATCAGACATAATTAAAACCAAATTCGGAAAAAGGGAAATACCTTAATTTTCTCAAGAGGATTCTTGAGACGGTAGAGTCTCGTGCTGATAACTTGTTATGAAATAATATAAGAACAAGAACAATAATACAAGAACAAGAACAATAGAGAGAAAAGTAGAGAGAGGAGTATTCTTATTGATACTTTGGGATGATTTACAATGGAATAGAACCCCTTTATTTATAGGGAGATGGTGACTTAGCCACCAAAAAGTAAACCCTAGAATCTCTCTAAATATGGACATTCACCTAAAATAGAATATTTTATAACAGCATGACTAATAAAATAATTTCTTACTTTTTGATAAAGTTAACGATGATGTAGCCATTCAAATGTTAGGTCTCCGATTAAGATAAGATTTTTCCTTATTTGTTTTAGACGTGCATTTCATCTAAATTTATATCGTTGAGGATGGCCTTATATGTATTTATCAATAAACACATTTTTTACTTCATATAAACTAATACTTAGATTCAGCATAAATTATTTCAGATATTATCTAATAACGTCAAACTTATAGAATTTATCATAATGTCCTACCAACCAAAATCTCATAAATTATGCACTAATTATTATTTCTAATATCTCTAACCAGAATCTTTTGTTTCCAATGATTCTAACAAAAACTAGTTAGCGAGGGTATTCTTGTACTGATGTTTACGTCAAACTATAAATTTGTTATGATTAAGTGATTTAATGTAGTGAAATACAAGTAAGTGAAAGAAATATATGTATTTATTTGTTTGATATAAATAATCAAACAACACAATAACAACATACCCAATATTATTCCACACTGTCGGGTCTGGAGATGGTAGTATGTACACAGATTTTACCCCTATGTTGCAAGCATAGAGAGGTTGTTTCCAATAAACCTCCAGCTCAGGAAAGCATAAGCACCATATTAATGAAGATATAAACAAGAAGGGATAGTACCAAAAAGTCATAAAAACAGAACAAAATAACAAGATAGTAAGATAATCGACAAAGAAAGAAGACAACGGTTAGTCATATAAATTTACTGCCAACAGAAAATGAGAATGCGTTTCAATACTATTGTTATGAATGCTCTAGACTACATACTCTACAACCCTAATCTCCTCGACCTCCGTATCTTCCTATCAAGAGTCATGTCCTTGGTCAGCTGAAGGTGCGTCATGTCTTGCCTAATCACCTCTCCCCATTTTCTTTGGCCTACCTCTACCTCTCTATAGGCCCTCAAATGTCAATCTCTCACACCTCCTCACCGGGGCATCTGTGCTCCTTGTCGCATAACCAAATCACCTAAGAAATGCTTCCCGTATCTTGTCCTCAATAGGGGCAACATCCACCTTATCGCGAATAACCTCATTTCTGATCCTAGCAAACCTAGTGTGCCCGCACATCTATCTCAACATCCTCATCATCAATCCCCTCTTCTCCATTTCATCCATCCTGCCTGTCACGCCCTGAACCTAGGCCTGGACGTAAGATGACACTTGATGCCTGACTATATGGGACCGAACTAAATCCGGAAGATAGACTAACACATGCTGATATACTAAATATCTGAATGATAAAAATCAAAGTGCGAAAATTAATACAATTCTGAAACATCTTTGTTGCCAAAATAGCTTAATATAAAAAGCTTTTGAATCTATCTAATTGATACTCAAATCTATGCACTATCTATATGTAAATAGTAAAAGACTGTAAAGTAATGAAAATGCCTTGAAAGAACTAGGGATCACCCAATAGCTGGTATGAGAATCCTGGTGCTCTGAATCGTCAACCTATAAATCAGTACCTGCATTGTGAGATGCAGGCCCAGGGCAAAAAGGGACATCGGTATATCTGAACTGTACTGGTGTGTAAAGCAGCCTAAAGAAAAAATTATAAATGTTGAAACTAAAACTAAGCTGATAACTGAGAATTGATAATTGATAACTGAAATGATAACTATTGAAACTAAAATTGAAACTGAAATGATAATTAATAACTGAAATGATAACTATTGAAACTAAAACTGAAATGATAACTGATAACAAAAATGGACAAAGGAAGTACGGATATGAATACTCCATCTTTTGAATGATGAACAACTTGTTATCTGCATATTAAACTGTAGCCTCCCGCCCAATATATATATGTGTACAAACTTCGGCTTCGGGCCCAAGTATATGTATACATAATTATGGCCTCAGGCCCAAAGATGCATAAAACATAAACTCCGGCCTCAAGCCAAAATATGCATAAATCATTAATTGCGGCTTCAGGCCCAAAGATGTATAAAGCATTAACTGCGGCCTCAGTCCTAAAATACAGGTTCAACATTCAGGGATTTAAAATCAGGAATTGAGAGTAATACTGCAATACATGATACTAAAATACAAAATCATATTGAGTTACAGGATACTCGAATGCTAAATAAAACTAGACTAAGACATGTATTCATGAAGTAATTATGAAAAACTGAAACTTCAACCGTTTATGACATATTGAGTAATCTAGACAGAGACTCATGGACATCAAACCCAAGTCTATATTGATTATGCATTGATTTCACGATGTTTAGAATGACAGTCATGAATAATTTAGGAAGGTAGAGAATATAAGTTCTATATCTATTCATGGAACTAAGGCATAACCACTTTCTGAGGAAACTAGTAATAGCCACAATGAATGGGACGTAGAGAGAATCATAGATATTTTCAATCGTAAAGAGTTAGCCTCACATACCCTTAGTCATACTACAATGATCCACAATATTAAGAACCTTCAATCTACAATAGCAACATCCAATAACAACAAATTCCATAACTTAAGCCATTTAGGCATATTATCAAATACGTAGTAGAAATAAACCTCTACATCTCATCACCATAAAATTAATTTTTCTGAATACCACCATTCATCAATAATTTATCCCAACAATATGATTAACCAATTTATAACTTCCAAAATCACATATTACCATCCATCCACACCCAACCAATAAAGTTCCATTAAATAAACATCTTTCAATCTCTATAATAGTTGTGTAATCAAATTGGGAATTTATGGTTTTCAGTCACCATACCAAGAGTTCTAATACTTATTCATACTCATATTTCCTTAATAAATTTATACATATAAGTCTAAGAGTGTAGGATTACCTTTTTGGAAGAAATCTTGCAAACCCTCCTTTGAGTTCTTGAAGAAATCCCTTGAATATCTAAGTATTTAATGTGTTGAGTTTATCAATACTAGTGTATAAATGATACAAGTCACACCAAGATAATAGGTATTACATACCTTGAATATGAGAGTGTTTGGAGGTCTTGAGAGGATGGAGGAAAACCCTAAAATTCGTCCAAATAAAGTGGGAAAAATAACTCCCGAAGGTTTTATATCAAAATAGGGCTGGATTGACAAAAAACAAAGATTTGCTTAGCCGCGGCACATGGAGCGGCACAAAGGGAGGTGTGGTAATGAAAAGTGTGTCTAGGAATGAAATTTGGAGGTTCTATTATAATATACACAGCCACGCTGCATGGGGCGTGCGGTAGTGTAAAAGTCTGCGAGCTTTTGGTAATTTGGTCATAGCTTCTGGTATGAGTGTTCAAATGACGAACGGTTTAAAGAGTTAGAAACTAGACTCAAAGATATTTAATTTGATAGGTTGTGAATCACATAATACCTAATATAAATGTACATATTCTCGTGCAAAGTTTTGTCTTGTGCGCGCTTATTTGGAATTTCAGTCTATCATGAAATTTTCATACTTGACTTACACTTAGGCCTCTCCTTGGACCCCAAATCACTTATGATATGACTCGTACACTTATTATCATAACCAATTGATAACCATCATATTAATATTCATTTAATTCATCCACAACTGATTCAAATTTATGGGGTATTATATTATCTCCCCCTTGGGATAATTCATCATCGAATGATTATCCTGGCTGTATCTTCGGCTAACTTTGGAACTTAAATGGGTCTGATAGGAACATGAACTTTCGTTAACACTTGCTTACTAAATTGAATGAATACACGATTACTGAACTGATGATATACTAAACTGAATAAGTACTAGACTGTATGGCTACTAATCTGACTAAACATTGAAAGCCATGGAGATTGTAATATAATGTCTGTATGAGAAGGTTAGAAACCTTTGACATTTCTCCCAAAACACCTTCCTGCTAACAGAGCATAACACAAGCCTCACAGGGCATCATAATACACATACCATGAAATATATACGTGAATACTAGTTTGTCACGGATACGTAAATTAGGAACTAGCATAGATATATGAATACTGAGCCGGCACGAATAATTGAGTGCTGAACTGACATGAATATTTGATCCCTAAACTCACATCAATATTTGAGTATTAAGCTGGCATGAATATCTGAGTACTGGACTAATATGAGTATCTGTGTACTGGACTAACATGAGTATCATGAACTGCCTTAAATGCTCTAACATGAGACATGAATACTAGAAACACAAATGTCGTGGCATGAGATTTGAATACTGGTAACTTGAATATTATAACATGAAACATAAAATACTGGTGCTAACTATGGTATAAATTCTAACTCATAAGATACTTACCCGATCCTTCATAGGATCCTATATGAGCTGATGTATCTGGGATTGAGCTTTCCTTTATTTCCAAATATTATAATACCTTTCACAGGCGAAACTTTTAGAAACACCAAATCATCAACTTGAAACTCTAGGTCTCTATGTTGCATGTTCGAATAGGACTTTTGGCGACTCTGAGCTGTCTTCAATGCTCCTGAATCAACTTGATTCTCCATAGACTAATTGACCAAATCTGGTCCTAGAAACCCCGCTTCGCCAACTTGAAACCAACTAATTAGCAATCTACATCTTCGCCTAAAAAAATTATGCTTTCAAAATGAGCAAGATAATCCTATTATAAGGTCCATATTTACCACCTCCACTAAAAGATGTGTGTGTTCTGA
This sequence comes from Nicotiana benthamiana, assembly GCA_034376525.1. NCBI lineage: Eukaryota > Viridiplantae > Streptophyta > Magnoliopsida > Solanales > Solanaceae > Nicotiana > Nicotiana benthamiana. The sequence continues at coordinate 16,166,630 of CM067341.1, read as the reverse complement.
TATAAACACTTGGTTTTCTACTGCTCGACTTTCACTCGCTGACAATTCATACACTTGGCCATAAAGTATGCAACTTTCCTTTTCATGTTTTTCCACCAATAAATCTCCTTAAAATCATGAAACATTATTGGAAAACTTAGGTGGATAAAATATTTGGAATTATGGGTTCTAACATCTTCCTCACTCGCAAAGTCCATGTATGGTTGAAACACACAATCTATCCTGGTACTTCAAAGTACCATCATCTCCCCCTTGTTCAAAAGCCATCGTCTTATGCATGTGAAATGTGAATCCCCTATTTTAGCTACATCAAGTAGGGATCATCAAACTATTTCTCCTTCACTTAAGCTACTAAGGAGGAACATGTCTTGTTCTACACAATAATGCCGCTATCTTTGGTGTTCGAAAGTCGAACTCTTACCTTTGCTAAGCAGTGGACTTCATTCAACATAGTTCTCTTGTCTAACGTTTTCATGAGCTATACTTTCCTCACTTGATTATCTTTTTAAGCACTTCATGAAAACACTTATAGTATTATTATGAACTAAGTCTTTGATATATAATCCAAACTTTAGAGCCTCGTACAATGGCACCACCCCATAACACATAAATAGGCATGATTTTATAGCTTTTATGTGATTACTTTATCATTTATAACTATGACCAGTGATCATTCTACTCACTTTGTGTTTCTTACACATGCTAGACATATTCCTTGTGGTAATTATATAATTTTCCCCCATTACCGAACTAATTTTCTTTCTCATATCCCATGCTAACTATTTGGGTTTCAAATATCTAACTTAACTTACTGAAAATCTTCACACCCCCCTTAGAATAAATATCTTATACTTGCGGTTCCTCTATTTTTGTTGGGATCCGAATAGCTTTCTTTATTTTCTGCAATTCCTTGCATTCTACGTCAATGAAGACTCATCTTCCAACTTACTTCTGAGCTAGGAAAACTAAATTATTCATACAATGGAAATGTAATGTATCCACAACTATCATACACCATCTTAATAATTTAACTCTACTCACACTATCAATCTTGGAAATCACATTTGGTAATTCCTAAAGGCTATTCTTCTATTGCTTGCTCTTTCACTACTAGCTATTTTTTTCCACTATCATTGTACTTCGGGGTTAACTTAAACTCTTTGGATTCTAACACATGTTCGATATTTCAAAATGTCATCCACTCGCTGGAGTTAACCTGACTAAGTGAATCAAATCTTACCTCTACTAGCTCTGTTGAAATTGCTAATTCACTATATTTTCTCAAAACTTATTTACTATTTTTTTTACTAACCACCAGCTAGCATCATGTTTTATTGCTTTGCTTTGAATAATTAAAGTGAAGAATAAGGTTTATCCTAACTTCCCTCATCATCTGACCATATTCTTTTGCCGTACACTATCATTCTTTTTGAACTATGAACGTGGATCACATTTAAGGGAAATTTCATATGTCTTAAACAAAATTGGAATATATAACCCCAAACTATCTATACAATTCAAAATCACTTTAGACTATAAACCTCCGGCCTAAACACATAGTCAAATCATGTGAAGGGGAACTATCATATCTTTTACCTCACAAGAATAGCCAATTCGTATACAAATTCAGTAACATGGTACTTTCCAGTTCTGATTTGAATAAATCTAAATAACTTAAAATCATTCCTTAAAGTTCAATGTTGCCTACTCTTTGTTCTCATTCATACATCATATTATTCTTAGCTATATTTCCCTTAGTCCATTTTCTGTCCAAAACTAAGTGATCAATTCTATGCTTGTCGTGGTTGAATTCTTAACCTGTTATGCCGTGAGGTCTGACATGTGGATACCTGGAAATACACACATGATAATTACTTCATGTACCATCCGGTAAGTGTTCGGTCTTAATCCCGAATACATGCGAAGATTTTTCTATAATCACTGTTACTTACATTTTTAGCACCTAAAGGCATCACCGTATATTCCAAATCAGCAGAAGTTTGATACTCTAAAAATTGGAGGTGGGGTAACTGAATGCAAATAACTAGCATACTGAATTACCATAAAACCTGCTACCTGAAAGGTCGCTAATTGGTAACTAAGATAAACTGACAACCATAAAACATGATAACTGCTTTTGTACTTTCTGATTAGGTTATACTCTAATATATACTACTATCCATTGCATCCCAGTTTCAACATCCTCTGAAATCTCATTTGTTACGAACATGTACTCCAAAGATATACCATAATGGGAAATTTTCCTCTCTTGAACCATATGTTTCTGCTGCACGTCACTTGGGCATCCAATACGTTGGAATTCGATAGGAAGAGAATGTTAGCTATTGTTCTAATCTTCATGGCGTGATCTAGAGTGGAAAGAAGTGAGGCAACCATGAATGTCTTGGTAGTTAATCATTTATATGAGTGGCCGACACACACACACACACACACACACACACACACACACACACACACACATATATATATATATATATATTGGACACGGCTTCATAGACTCCCCAAGACTCTTGAACCTAGTGCTCTGATATCAAGTTTTGTCAAGCCCCAAACCTGGGTATGGACGTAACACGACACTCGGTGCCTGACTACCTGTGACCGAGCAAACCCACTAGCTGGATGAATGAATATGTGATATTATAACATATTAAATATGGAAGATAAACTAATACATGCTGATATACTAAATGTCTAAATGATAAAAATAAAAGTGTGGAAATACTAATTCAATTATGAAACATATTTGTTGCTAAAAGAACTTAATATGAAAAGCTTGTGACTCTGTCTAATTGATACTCTAATCTATGAAGCCTCTATTAAAGTACTAAAAATACTGTCTATCTGTAAATACTGAAAGACTGTAAGGTAGTGAGAATGCCCTGAAAGAACTAGGGATCACCTAATAGCTTGTACGAGAATCCTAGCGCTTTGAATCATCAACCTATAGATCGGTACCTGCATCGTGAGATGCAGGCACCGAGCAAAAAAGGACATCAATATATTAGAATTGCACTAGTATGTAAAGCAACTGAAAGAAAGAATTATAAATGCTGAAACTGAAACAAAGCTGATAACTGAACATTGATAATTGATAACTGAAATGATAACTATTAACTGAAACTGAAATAATGACTGACAACTGAAATGATAACTCCTGAAACTGAAATGATAAATGATAACTGATAACAAAATTGAAAACTGATAACTGAAATAATAACTGATAAATGAAATGGACAAAGGAAGTAAGGATATGAATTCTCCCTCTTCTGAATGATGAACAACCTGTTTATCTTCATATTAAACTGTGGCCTCATACCCAATATATATATATATATACACACACACACACATACAAACTACGACTTTGAGCCCAAGTATGTATACATAATTGTGGCCTCAGGCCCAAAGATGCATAAAGCATAAACTGCGGCCTCAGGCCCAAAGATGCATAAACTATTAACTGCAGCCTCAGGACCAAAGATGCATAAAGCATTAACTGCGACCTCAGGCCTAAAGATACATAAAGCATTAATTGCGTCCTCAGGCCCAAAATACAAGGGTTCAACATTTAGGGATTTAAAATTAGGAACTGAGAGTCATACTGCAACACATGATACTGAAATACTGAATCATCTTAAGTTACACGATACTCTAATTCTAAATAGAACTAGACAGAGACATGTATTCATGAACTGATTAGGAAAAACTGAAACTTCAACTGTTTATGACATGCTAAGTAATCTAGACAGAGACTCATGGGCATCACACCCAAGTCTATATTGATTATGCACCGATTTCACGACATTTAGAATGAAAGTCATGAATGATTTAGGAAGGTGGACAATAGAAGTTCTACGACTATTCATGGAACTAAGGCATAATCACTTTCTGAGGAAACTAGTAATAGTTATAATGAACGGAACATAGGGAGAATCATAGATATTCCCAAATGTAGAGAGTTGGCCTCACATACCTCAATTTCACCCCTTAGTGATAATACAGTGATCCGCAATACTAAGAACCTTTAATCTACAATAGCAACATCCAATGGAACCCAATATTAGTAACAAATTCCATAACTTAAGCCATTTAGGCATATTATCAAGCATCTTGTAGACATAAACCTCGACATCTCCTCACCATAACATTAGTTCATCTAACTACCATCATTCATCAATAACTTATTCCACCATCATGATTAACCAATTTATAACTTCCAAAATAACATATTTGACCATCCATCCACACCCAACCAACAAAGTTCCATTAAATAAACATCTTTCAATCTTTATAATAGTTGTGTAATCAAATTGGGAACTAATAGTTTCCAATCACCATACCAAGAGTTCTAATACTTATTCATACTCATATTCCCATAATAAATCCATACATGAAAATCTAAGGATGTAGGATTACTTTTTTGGAAGAAATCTTGCAAAACCCTCATTTGAGTTATTGAAGAAATCCCTTGAAGATTTAAGTATTTTATATGTAGATTTCATTAATACTAGTGTATAAATGATAGAATTTAAACCAAGATAATGGGGATTACATACCTTGAAGATGGGAAGAGTTGGAGGTCTTGAGAGGGTGGAGGAAAACCCTAAAATTCGTCCAAATGAAGTGGGAAAACTAACCCCTGAAGGTTTTATATCAAAATAGGGTCAGGTTGACAAAAAACGAAGATTTGCATAGTCGTAGCGCATGGGACGACGCACGGGGAGGCATAGTAAAATAAAAATTTGTCTTGGAACAAAATTTGGAGGTGCTATGATAATCTACACAACCACGCTGCATGGGGCGATGCATGGGGCAGCGCGGTAGTGTAAATTTCTGAGAGCTTTTAGTAATTTGGTCATAACTTCTGGTAGGAGTGTCCAAATGACGAATGGTTTGAAGCATTAAAAATTGGACTCAAAGATATTTCATTTGATAGGCTGTGAATCATATAATATCTAATATAAATATATATATATATGCTTGTGTAAAGTTTGGTCATGTGCGTTCTCATTTGGAATTTAGTCTATCATGAAATTCTCAAACTTGACTTAGACTTAGGCCGCTCCTTGGGCCACAAATCACTTATGATATGCCTCGTATACTTATTACCATAGCCAATTAATAGCCATCACATTATACTCATTTAATACATCCCTAACTAATTTAAATTTACGGGGTGTTATGACCCCAATGCGATGTGTGACATCTTCATCAATATCCCCTTCTCCTGAATAATAGATCCAGTGTACTTAAACCTTCCTATCCTAGGGATGACCTGTTAATCCAGTCTCACCTTCCCTTCCCCTCTGAGAGCCCGACACTGAAATTATATTTCAAGTATTCTGTCTTGATCCTACTCTACTTGAAATAAATAATTCTTGTGTATAAAATCTTGAACTGAATGTAAACAAGATTTAATAAGGACTAAAACTGAAATCAACAACTATTCCAAAGTTGTAGATATATTAAAGGAGTTTGAAACTCACTGTAGGATATAAATTAGCATTTTCTTATTAATGTTACAGGTTTATTAGATTACTAGTCTTTGGTATCATCAATTTTTAATAGATTCGGAGATTTCAATTTGATGATTTATATGTATTCCATTTATAACTTATTAGAGAGTTCATTATATTTGAGTTTGCTTCTACAATGTTATTGTTCAATTTTAGTTATACTTTAAATTAAATGCTAAATTTGTATAAAAATCTGACCCCCATATTTTAACTGACTGGGTTAAGTTTATGTCACAACTCCAAATCCACTAATTGTGATTGCACATAATACAACTTGTTAGGTAAACAACCAAATAACCATCCAATTCTAATAATGTTAACAAGATAATTAAACGAACGCAATTTACTAAATCTTATACATATCCCAAGGACTGGTAGTACAAATCACGAGCTTCTAAGAATAGAATTTAAAAGTTGAAATGAAATAAATACATCGTCTGTTTGAAAAGTACATAAACAGAGTTTCATAGATCTAAAGCTACCACGAACAACGGGCAGCTACAACCGGGACTGATGTACATCTTCAATCTAGCTTCCATCGTACACAGCAACATCAACAACCAATATCTGCACGCAAGGTGCAGAAGTTTAGTATGAGTGCAACGACCACATGTACTCAGTAACTAACAAACAGACCTTATATTGAATGCAGTGACGGGCTAATACACGGTCCGGTCCATTCACTAGTCGCTTTTACCAACATTAGGGCTCCGATCCCTGAGTTGAGTTTTTAGACATAGGGCCTCCTTTTCCATAGTCGCCTTTTACCAACATTAGGGCTCCTATCCTGAGTTGAGTATTTTTAGAAATTGAGCCTCCATTCCCTAGTCTCATTTACCAATATTAGGGCTCCAATCCTTGAGTTGAGGTTTTAGACCTAAGGTCTTCATTCTCTAGTAGCCTTTACTAGAAATATGGCTGCAATCCCTATGTTGAGTTTTTAGACATAGGGCCTCTATTCCCTAGTCGCCTTTACTATTTTTGGGATCCAATCCCTTAGTCGAGTTTTTAGACATAGAGCCTCCATTCCCTAGTTGCCTTTACCAATATTAGGGCTCCAATCCCTAAGTTGAGTTTCTAGATATAGAGTCTCCATTCCCTATTTGCCTATTACTAACATTAGGGCTCCAATCCCTGAGTTGAGTTCTTTAGACATAGGGTCTCCATTCCCTAGTCATTTTTAAAAACATTATGGCTCCAATCCCTCAGTTGAGTTTGTAGATATATGGCCTCCGTTCCCTAGTCGACTTTTTACAAATATTAGGGCTCCAACTCTTGAGTTGAGCTTATTAAACATAGGGCCTCCATTCCCTAGTCGCCTTTTACCAACCTTAGGGCTCCAATCACTGAGATGAGTTTTTAAGACATGAAGCCTCCATTCCCTATTTGCATTTGCCAACAGTAGGGCTCCAATCCCTGAGTTGAGTTTTTAAAAATAGGGCCTCCATTCCCTAGTCGTTTTTTACCAATATTAGGACTCCAATTCTTGAGTTGAGTTTTTTCAAACAAAGAGCCTCCATTCCCTAGTCACCTTTACAAACATTAGGTCTCCAATCCCTGAGTTGCGTTTGTAGACATAGGGCCTCATTCCTTTGTCACCTTTTACCAATATTAGGGCTCCAATCCCCGAGTTGAGTTTTTTTTGACGTAGGGGCTCTATTCACTATTCGTTTTTTTTCACCAACATTAGGGCTCAGATCCCTTAGTTGAGATTTTAGACATAGGGCCTCGATTCCCTAGTCGCCTTTTACCAACATTAGGGCTCCAATCCTCGAGTTGAGTTTTGAGACATAGGGCCTACATTTTCAAGTCATCTTTTACTAAAATTAGGGCTCCAATCCCTGATTATAGCTTTTTAGACATAGAGCCTCCATTCCCTTGTCGCCTTTTACCAATATTAGGGCTCCAATACCTGAGTTGTGTTTTTTATTCATAGGGCCTCCATTCCCAAGTCGCTTTTTACCAACATTTGGGCTCCAATCCTTGAGTTGAGCACAAGAGCACCGCGGACAAACTATTGTAATTTGGTATATTAATTGAATGTTCAACTTCTCTCCCAGCGATACTATTATGTGAATAGTACTCCGTCACTGTTCATCGGAAAAATCAACAGATTCCGGTTGTGGATTGCCACAATTTTGGTGTCAAGACATTCCGTTCTCTTTGCGAACAATCCCCAATAGATTTTTTCCTCAATTCTATAGCCAATCTCCCTACATCTTAAATCTTATTTTCGATTTACTGTATTACTTTCATTTTTTCCAACAGAATGTTAGTGATGGATCCTGGTTGACGATCATCGCAACTATGGAAGTTTCGCCCTCTCCCCAGCTCTGTGCTGTGGGAGAGGAAAATCAAAATCATTCGGAAAATCAAGCAGCTCAAAATCCAAAACCGACTTATGCATCACAAATTGTCCGACATCATTCTGCCGCAACAAAATCGAATTTTGAACTCTGTCCAGTAGCGGTAGAGAATGGAATACCTACTATTGAATTCACAGTAGATGAAGTGAATTCATTCACCAAGGAGGAAGGTCTTCAACAAGCAGTTGTGATTTAATTCTCATATGGAAAACCCGAGCTTCAGGAGTTGAGACAGATCTTACCGAAGCAACTCAATGTCAAAGGTAATTGTAATATAGGGCAGCTAGAATATCGACATATTCTGGTAAGATTTGATCTATTTGAAGATTTTGCGAATGTCGTTTCAAGAACAACCGGCTATGTTAAGGCGAAAGGAGACGACTATTTCTTCAGGACATTCCCATGGACTATGGTATTTAATCCTCGTGAAGAAACATCAAAAGCTGTCGTTTGTTTCCTTTCCGGAAATGCCAGCAAATTTCTTCGCAAAAAGATCCTTAATGTTAATCGCTGCTGCAGTGGGAAAGCCTCTAGCAGTAGATAAGGCTACTAAAGATCGAATGAGACCTAGTACTGCACGAGTAAAAGTCTTGATTAATTTGTTAGACAACCATCCAAAGAAAGTAAAGATCAAGATAGTTGATATCAAATCTGGGAAAATTGTCGAATACGACCAGCGGATCGTTTTTGATAACCTTCCTAAATACTGCACGTATTGTAATCATCAAGGTCATGATGTAAAATCGTGTCATTGGAGTTCAGATGATTTCAATGAACAAGCATTTCATAATGAAGGCAGGGGAGGTTTGACAAAAGTAAGAGGTGATGCCAGAGAATTCCTAAATGCTAAGCTTGTAGCACAAAGCAGTGAAAGGATTCTGCCTACTGTAACTGCTGATGCAGGACAAACAATTTTGGTTCCAACTGTTCCCCCTGCAGAAGTTCATTCAATGCCAAATGATGTTATTGAACAGCAGTGTAAAAAACCAGATTCTGTTTTGAAAGTTCAAAATGAACAGGTGCTGTCAAATTTGGCTGGGGCTCTCTCAAATGAGACTACTGATGCAGGACAGAATATGAATTATGTTCCAACTTTTCAAGCCACAGAAGCTCTTTCAATGCCAAATGCTGATATACCACAGTTGTGTAAAAATTCATTAACTGTCCCAAATCCAAGTGAACATGTGTTGTGTAAATTTTCAGGTGCATCTGCTGAGGCTGCACATCATAATGCAAGCAGAAAAGAACAATTGGAGTGTGAACAGCATCATGCGTTACATATGAGTAACAATATGACTCTGTTAAGTCATGGAAATGATACTAATTTAGAGGTTCTTGATCCTACCAAAGATGTTGCAGATCATACTGTTTCCCATGTGCAACTAGGGGAGAACTTGACAGTGCCAAAACCTATTGATGCTTATATTGAATCTGTCCCAATTGTTCCAGCTGCAGAAGTTCATCCAATGCCCACTGCTGATACTGCACAGATATGTAAAAAACCAGCACATGTTCACAGTGAACAGCTGGGGTCAAATTTTGCTGGGTTTCTTCATATTGTGAATGGTGATGCAGGATAATTTATTGATCCTGTTCCAGCTATTCCAGCTGCAGAAGTTCATTCAATGTCGAATATTGATGTAGAGCAGCTGTGTCAAAAGATACCTACTGTTCCATCCAATATTACAAGTGAACAAGTGGTATCAAATGTGACTGATGCATCAACTGAGGCTGCAAATCATAAGTCAAACAGGTTTGATCATCTGGTGTGTGGAAAGAATGTTTTATCAAGGAAATGACACAAATTTGCAGGCTCTGCATCGTGCCAAAGATGGTACAATCTCTGGTGTTTCCCATATTCAACTAGGGGAGAATTCAACAATGAAGAAAATGCTTGATACTTCAAACATCACTGCAGAATATAAGGGGGTAAATAAACTCTCACCCTTAGCCAACTGGACATTTCGAAAAGAACATCGACCTGTGTCACAGATTGACACAATTGAAGCAGTGAATGAAAGTACAGCTGCTGATGCTGTCTCCAATGCTGCATTAGCTCAAGAAAATTCTGCATTAGAATCTTCTGCTAATCGTCAACATACAAGGGATGAGGGGCAATGGTCATCGATGGCCAACAAAGCAGTATCTCCTAAATCCAAAAATAAAATCCAGATCGCAGAATACAATCCAGCTTTACCTTCAACTTCAAACTCATTTACTGTGCTGGCCGATGTCAATCAGAATTCACCTCAGAATACAGAGGCTACAGCTCATGTTACTACTACAAGTATGCAAATACAGTCCAAACTTCAAAGTTTTCCAACCATATATACTCCTAATGTGACAAAGAGGAGGGACTTGGTCATTAAATCAAAATTCTGGAAAGACCAACAAGATTATGATGATGAGGAGACATGGGGTGAAGGACTCGCTGGTATTTCATGGGAAGATGATGACCAAGAATGTGAGCAGGATAGTACTGAAGAGGACAGTGATGATTCAGCCAAGAAAAAATGTCAAAGGAAAAATACAATTTAGAACTGTTGTGCAATTTCGAAGCAAACAGAAACTCCAAACAGCAGATTAAACCATAATGCTCCACTGTTTGTTCCAAGAAATAACGCTAAAATAGTTAGTTCAATAGTAGCGACATCACAGTTCAATAAAACTGAATCAGCTCATAATCGTCAACTTAACTCAGTCCAATCATCAGTTGTTAATCCAATCGCAACTGTGCTGCCATCAACTAGCCAGAATCAGGCTACAACATCAGAACCACTCTCTAATCTAGAGGACAGAAAATGTTCGGATGTCATGGCGCAAACAATGCTGTCAAATCAGAAGCAACAATCTCCTACTGCTGATAGCAATACGGTAGCATGGTCATAGGGGGGGCAGCTCGTCAAAACTGTTTCAGTAATTTCGTCCGAGGAAAGACAACTATTGGAAGCGATGGTAACTACAGATACTAATCCTACTACTGGTTACTCTGTCATGAACAGGAACAACGCGCAAAAACAACAAACAAAAAACGCAGTTATCAATAGTGCACAATTAACAACTCAAGGAGTTTTTCAAGAGTTACCAAATCCAATTTTGGCAGGAAGACATATTTATGAAGAAGGGGAAGAAGAGGATTTCTTTAACCAATGCCGAGTAGACGCTTCAACAAAAGGAGATTTGTCACCAATGCACAGCGCAAGAAATAAGAAGTCTCATCAAAGGGAAAGAAGTTGGGACGGCAGGGAGTTTGAATACGTAAACATAAGGAGGCCCCTAATGAGATCTGCAAAACAAAAACAGGTCCCTCAAACAACGCACCCAAAATCAATTCGTCTTAAGAATAAAGCATGAACTTTGAAGAATTCTTGAAAAATTATGTGGAAGAAGACATCATTCTGCAAATCGAAATTGTCACAACAAAAGAAAAAGGGGGGCATCTATATGGCCTCTTCATCTGTTTATTTTACCAACATTAGTATCATCCTTTGTAATATCATCACAGAGCATGTTATAAACTCTGTGATGATTATTCAATTCTTAGTTCTTGCGAGTTCTTTCTTTTTGCATGCTTGCTAATTCAGGAGGCTTTTATTTGCTTCAATAGGATAACTAAGGTAAGGTCTATGCCGGATGTGTTATATGGGTGACATTACCGATGTAATCCGCCTTATTTTACTTCTCCTATTTGTTTTAATTTTCTTTCCTATTATTTATGAAAACTAACCCTAGACGATTGCCTAGTGGATTCAAAAAAAAAAAAATCCTTGAGTTGAGCTTTTTGACATAGATCCTTCATTCTCTAGTCTCCTTTTTCCAACATTAGGCCTCCAGTTCCTGAGTTGACCTTTTATAGACATAAAGACTCTATTCCCTCGTCTCATTACCAACATTAGGATTCCAATCCCTGAGTTGAATTTTTAGACATATGACCTCCATTCCGTAGTCTCCTTTTACAAAAATTAGGGCTCCAATCCCTCAGTTAATTTTTTTTAGACATAGGACCTCCATTCCGTGTCGCATTTTACCAACATTAGGGCTCCAATCCGTGAGATTAGTTTTTAGACATAGGGCCTCTATTCCCTAGTCACATCTTACCAACATTACAGCTCCAATCTCGAGTTGAGTTATTTAGACATAGGATCTCCATACCCTAGTCACCTTTACCAGCATTAGGGATCCAATCCTAGAGTTGAGTTTTTTAGACATATGGCCTCAATTCCTTAGTCGCATTTACCAACATTAGGGCTCCAATCCCATAGTTGAGTTATTAGACATAGGGTCTCTATTCCTAAGTTTCCTTTTACTAACATTAGGGCTCCAATCCCTGAGTTGATTTTTTTAGACATAGCAACTCCATTCCCTAGTCGCCTTTACTAGAAATAGGGCTCCAATCCATGAGTTGAGTTTTTAGACATAAGGTCTTCTTTCTCTACTCACCTTTTACCAACATTAGGGCTCCTATCCCTGAGTTGCGTTTTTTAGACATAGGGCCTCCATTCCCTAGTCGCCTTTACCAACATTAGGGCTCCAATCCCTGAGTTGAGTTTCTAGACATATGGCCTTCATTCCCTAGTTGACTTTTACCAGCATTTGGGCTCCAATCTATGAGTTGAGTTTTTTAGACATAGGGCCTCCATTCCCTAGTATCCTTTTACCACTGTTAGGGATCCAATCCCTGGTATGATTTTTAAACATATGGCTTCCGTTCCCTAGTTGCCTTTACCAATATTAGGTCTCCAATCCCTATGTTGGGTTTCTAGACATAGGACATCCATTCCCTAGTGGCCTATAACCAACATTGGGCCTCTAATCCCTAAGTTGAGTTCTTTACACATAGGGTCTCCATTTCTTGGTCGCTTTTAAAATCATTAGGGCTCCAATTCGCGACTTGAAGAGTTTTTGGACATAGGGACTCTATTCCCTAGTATCCTTTTTACAAACATTTGCGCTCCAACCCTTGATTTGAGCTTTTTGAACATAGGGCCTCAATTACCTAGTCGCCTTTTACCAACATTAGGGCTTCAATCCTTGAGATGCGTTTTATAGATATAGGGCCTCCATTCCTTAGCCGCCATTACCAACATTAGGACTGCAATCCCTGAGTTGAGTTGTTAAACATAGGGCCTCCATTCCCTAGTTGGCTTTTAACAACATTAGGCCTCCAATTCATGAGTTGAGTTTTTAGAGATATGGCCTCCATTCCCTAGTCCCCTTTAAAACCATTAGGACTCCAATCTCTGAGTTTAGTTTTGAGACGTAGGGCCTCCTTTCCCTAGTCACCTTTTACCATCATTAGGGATCGAATCCCTGAGTTGAGTTTTATTTTTGACATAGGGCCTCCATTCCCTAGTCATTAGTTTTACCAACATTAGGGCTCCAATCCCTAAGTTGAGTTTTAAGACAAAGGGCCTCCATTCCCTAGTCGCCTTTTACTAACATTGGGGCTCCAATCCCTCTGTTGAGTTTTTTAGATATAGGGCCTCCATTTCCTAGTGGCCTATACGCACCTTAGGGCTCCAATCCATGAGTTGAGTTTTTATACATAGGGTTACCCTTCTAGTCTCCTTTTTCAACCATTTGGGATACAATTGCTGAGTGGAGATTTTAGACATAGGGCCTCCATTCTCTCGTCTGCTTTACCAACATTAGGTCTCCAATCTATGAGTTGAGTTTTAAGACATACGAACTCCATTCCATAGTTTCCTTTTATCAACATTAGGGCTCAAATCCCTGAGTTGAGTTATTTAGACATAGGATCTCTATTCCTTAGTCGCTTTACCAGCATGAGGGCTCCAATCCCAGAGTTGAGGTTTTTTTGACATAAGGCCTCCATTCCTTAGTCGCATTTACCAACATTAGGGCTCCAATCCTAGGGTTGAGTTTTTAGACATAGGGCCTCCATTCCTAAGTTTCCTTTTACTAACATTAGGGCTCAAATCCCTGAATTGAGTTTTTTAGACATAGGGACTCCATTCCCTAGTCGCCTTTACCAGCAATAGGGCTCCGATCCCATGCGTTGAGTTTTTAGACATAAGGTCTTCTTTCCCTAGTCACCTTTTATCACCATTAAGGCTCCTATCCCTGGGTTGAGTTTTTTAAACATAGGGCCTCCATTCCCTAGTCGCCTTTACCAATATTAGGGCTCCAATCCCTGAGTTGAGTTTTTAGACATAAGGCCTTCATTCTCTAATTGCCGTTTACCAGCATTTGGGATCCAATCTCTGAGTTGAGTTTTTTTAGACATAGGGCCTCCATTCCCTAGTATCCTTTTACCACCGTTAGGGCTCCAATCCCTGATATGATTTTTTAAACATATGGCCTCCATTCCCTAGTCGCCTTAACCAATATAAGGGCTCTTATCCCTAAGTTGGGGTTCTAGTCATAGGGCCTCCATTCCCTAGTGGCCTATTACAAACATTAGAGCTCTAATACCTGACTTGAGTTCTTTAGACATAGGGTCTCCCTTTCCTAGTCGCGTTTAAAATCATTTGGGCTCTAATCTCCGATTTGAAGAGTTTTTGGACATAGGGCCTCCATTCCTTGGTCGATTTTTTACAAACATTAGGGTTCCAACCCTTGAGTTGAGCTTTTGAAACATAGGGCCTCAATTACCTAGTCTCCTTTTACCAACATTAGGGCTCCAATATTTGAGTTGAGTTTTATTAGACATAGGGCCTCCATTCTTTAGTTGCCTTTACCAACATTAGGACTCAAATCCCTGAGTTGGATTTTTAAACATAAGGCCTCCATTCCCTAGTTGACTTTTACCGACACTAGGCCTCCAATTCCTGAGTTGAGTTTTTTTAGACATGGGCCCTCCATTCCCTAGTCCCCATTAAAACCATTAGAGCTCCAATCTCTGAGTTTAGTTTTTAGACATAGCGCCTCTTTTCCCTAGTCATATTTTACCAACATTAGGGCTCGAATCCTTGAGTTGACTTTTTTTTGACATAGGGCCTCCATTCCCTAGTTATTGTTTTACCAACATTAGGGCTCCAATCCTTGAGTTGAGTTTTTAGACATAGGTCCTCCATTCCCTAGTCGTCTCTTAACATTGGGGCTCCAATCCCTCTGTTGAGTGTTTTTAGACATAGGGCCTCCATTTCCTAGTGGCCTATTACGGACCTTAGGGCTCCAATCCCTAAGTTGTGTTTTAGACATAGGGCCACCACTTCCTACTCGCCTTTTTAAACCATTTGGGCTCTAATCGCAGAGTGGAGTTTTTAGACATCGGGCCTCCTTTCCCAAGTCACCTTTTACCAACATTAGGTCTCCAATCCCTTAGTTGAGCTTTTGTGACATAGGTCCTCCATTCCCTAGTCGCCTTTTACCAACATTAGGTCTCCAATCCCTGAGTTGAGTTTTTAGACTTACGGCCTCCATTCCCTAGTCACCTTTACCAACATTAGGCCTTCAATCCCTGAGTTGAATTTTTTTTAGACATAGGACCTCCATTCCGTAGCCGCCTTTTACCAACATTAGGGCTCCAATCCCTGAGTTGAGTTTTTAGACATAGGACCTCCATTCCCTAGTCGCGTTTTACTGACATTTGGGCTCCAATCCTTCTGTTGAGTGTTTTTGGACGTAGGGCCTCCATTTCCTAGTGGCCTATTAGAGACCTTAGGGCTCCAATCCCTGAGTTGAGTTTTTAGACATAGGGCCACCACTTCCTAGTCGCCTTTTTAAACAATTTGGGCTCCAATCGCTGAGTGGAGTTTCTAGATATAGGGCCTCCTTTCCCAAGTCACCTTTTACCAACATTAGGGCTGCAATCCCCGAGTTGAGCTTTTAAGACATCGGGCCTCTATTCCCTAGTCGCCTTTTGCAAATATTAGGGATTTAATCCCTGAGTTTACTTATTTTAGTCATTGGGCCTCCATTCTCTCATCTCTTTTACCAAC
The DNA here is from genome assembly GCA_034376525.1 of Nicotiana benthamiana. Classification (NCBI taxonomy): domain Eukaryota; kingdom Viridiplantae; phylum Streptophyta; class Magnoliopsida; order Solanales; family Solanaceae; genus Nicotiana; species Nicotiana benthamiana. The sequence goes on along the minus strand of CM067341.1, from coordinate 16,150,823 downwards.
ATTAGGTCTCCAATCCCTGAGTTGAGTTTTTAAACATACGACTCCATTCCCTAGTCACCTTTAACCAACATTAGGCCTCCAATACCTGAGTTGAATTTTTTTAGACATAGCACCTCCATTCTGTAGTCGCCTTTTACCAACATTAGGGCTCTAATCCCAGAGTGTAGTTTTTTAGGCATAAGGCCTCCATATTAGTTGTCTTTACCAACATTAGGGCTCTTATCCCTGAGTTGTGTTTTTTGACATAGGGCCTCTATTCCCTAGTCGCCTTTTACCAATATTAGGGCTCGAATCCCTGAGTTGAGTTATTTAGACATATGGTGTCTACTTCCTAGTCACCTTTACCAACATTAGTGCTCCAATTCTCGAGTTTTGTTTTTATGGACATAGGGCCTCCATTCCTTAGTCACATTTACCAAAATTAGGGCTCCAATCCCTGAGTTGAGTTTTTAGATATAGGGCCTCCATTCCTAAGTTTCCTTTTACCAACATAAGGGCAACAACCCCTGATTTGAGTTTTTTTTAGACATAGGGACTCCATTCCCTAGTCTCCTTTACCAGCAATAGGGCTCCAATCCCTAAGTTGAGTTTTTAGACATAGGGTCTCCTTTCCATACTCGCCTTTTACCAAAATTAGGGTTCGTATTCCTTAGTTGAGTTTTTTAGACATAGGGCCTCCATTCCCTCGTTGCCTTTACCAACATTAGGGCTCCAATCTGTTAGTTGAGTGTTTGGGCATAGGGCCTTCATTCCCTAGTGTCCATTTACCAGCTTTTCGACTCTAATATATGAGTTTAGTTTTTTAAGACATAGGGTCTCCATTCCCTAATCTCCTTTTACTAACGTTACGTCTCCAATCCCTTATATGAGTTTTTAAAAATAGGGCCTAGATTCCCTAGTCCTCTTTACCAATAATAGGTCCAATCCATATGTTTAGTTTCTAGACATAGGGCCTCCATGCCCGGGTGTCCTATTACAAACATTAGCGCTCCAATCCCTGAGTTGAGTTCCTTAGACATAGGTTCTTCATTCCCCGGTCGCATTTAAAAACATTAGGGTTGCAATCCTTGAGTTGAGTTTTTAGACATAGGGCCTCTATTCACTAGTCATCTTTTACCAATATTAGGGCTCTGATCCCTGAGATGTGTTTTTTTAGACATAAGGCCTCCATTCCCTAGTCGCCTTTACCAACATTAGGGCTCCATTCCCTGAGGTTAGTTTTTAAACATAAGGCCTCCATTCCCTAGTCGTGTTTTACCAACATTAGGGCTCCAATCCCTAAGTTGAGTTTTTTTAAAATTGGGCCTCCATTCCCTAGTCGCTTTTTTTTTACTAACATTAGTGCTCCAATCCATGAGTTGAGTTTTCTAGACATAGGGTTTCCATTCCCTAGTCGCCTTACCTGCATTAGGTCTCCAATCCTTGAGTTGAGTTTTTTTGGACATAGGGCCTCCATTCCTTAGTCGCATTTACCAACATTAGGGCTCCAATCCATGGGATGAGTTTTTGAACATAGGGCCTCCATTCCCAAGTTTCCATTTACCAACATTACGGCTCTAATCTCTGAGTTGAGTTTTTTAGACATAAGGACTCCATTCCTTAGTCGCCTTTACCAATATTAGGGCTCCATTCCCTCAGATTAGTTTTGAAACATAGGCCTCAATTCCCTAGTCATGTTTTACCAACATTAGGGCTCCAATCCCTATGTTGTGTTTTTTTTAATATTGGGCCTCCATTCCCCAGTCGCTTTTTTTACTAACATTTGGGCTCCAATCCCTGAGTTGAGTTTTCTAGACATAGGGTTTCCGTTCCCTAGTCGCCTTTACAAGCATTAGGGCTCCAATCCTTGAGTTGAGTTTTTTAGGACATAGGGCCTCCATTCCTTAGTCGCATTTACCAACACTAGTGATCCAATCCGTGAGTTGAGTTTTTGAACATAGGGCCTTCATTCCCAAGTTGCCTTTTACCAACATTAGGGCTCCGATCCCTGAGTTGAGTTTTAGACATAGGGTATCCTTTCCCTAGTCGCCTTTTACCAACATTAGGGATCCAATCCTTGAGTTGAGTTTTCTTAGACATAGGCTCCCCATTCCCTAGTTGCTTTTACCAACATTAAGGTTCCAATCTCTGAGTTTAATTTTTAGACATAGTGCCTTCATTCCGTAGTCACCTTTTACCATCATTCGGGCTCCAATCTCTGAGTTTAATTTTTTTTAGACGTAGGACCTCCATTCCGTAGTCGCATTTTACCATCATTATGGCTCCTATCCGTGAAATTAGTTTTTTTAGACATAAGGCCTCCATCCTCTTGTTGTCTTTACCAACATTAAGGCTCCTATCCCTGATTGAGTTTTTAGACATAAGGCCTCCATTCCTTAGACGCCATTCACCTACATTAGGGCTCCAATCCCTGATTTAAGTTATTTAGAAATAGGGTCTTTATTCCCTAGTCTTCTTTACCAGCATTTGGGCTCTAATCCCTGAGTTGAGTTTTTTTAGACGTAGGGCCTCCATTACCTTATCACATTTACCAACAATAGGGCTCTAATCCACGAGTCTAGTTTTTAGACATAGGGCCTCCATCCCAATGTTGCCTTTTACAAACATTCGTGCTCCAATCCCTGACTTGAGTTCTTGTTATACATAGGGACTCCATTCCCTAGTATCCTTTACCAACATTAGAGCTACAATTACTGAGTTGAGTTTTTAGACATAGGAACTCCTTTCCCTAGTCATATTTTACCAATATTCGGGCTTCTATCCCTAAGTTGAGTTTTATTGACATAGGGCCTCCATTCCCTAGTCCCCTTTACCAACATTAGGTCTCCAATCCCTGAATCGAGTTCTTTAGAAATAGGGTCTTCATTCCATGGTCTCTTTTAAAAACATTAGGGCTCCAATTCCTGATTTGAGTTTTTAGACATAGGGCCTCCATTCCCTAAGCGCCTTTTTACAAACATTAGGGCTCCAACCCTTGACTTCAGCATTATAAACATAAGGCTTCCATTCCATAGTGGTCTTATACTAACATTAGGACTCTAATCCCAAAGATGAGTTTTTTAGACGTAAGGCCTCTTTTCCTTAGTCGCCTTTATCAACATTAGGGCTCCAATCCCTGAGTTGAGTTTTAAACATAGGGACTCCATTCCCTAGTCGTCTTTTACCAACATTAGGGCTCCCATTCCTAAGTTCAGTATTTCTAGACGTAGGGCCTCCATTCCCTAGTCACCTTTACCAACATTAGTGCTCCATACCTGAGTTGAGTTTTTACACATAGGGCCTCCCTTCTTTAATTGCCTTTTACCAAAATTTTGGCTCCAATACCTGAGTTGAGTTTTTTTAGACATAGGGACTTCATTCCCAAGTCGCCTTTACCAACATTAGGGCTCCAATCCCTTAGTTGAGTTTTTAGATATAGGGCCTCCTTACCCTAGTCATCGTTTACCAATATTTGGGCTCCAATCCCCGAGTTAAGTTTTTTTAGACATAGGCCCTCCATTCCGTAGTCGCCTTTACCAACGTTAAGGCTCCAATCCCAAAGTTTACATAGGGCCTTCATTCCCTAGTCGCCTTTACCAGCATTTGGATTCCAATCTCTAATTTGAATTATTTAGACATATGAACCTCCATTCCGTAGTCGCCTTTTATCAACATTAGGTCTAAAATCCCTGAGTTGCATTTTTAAGACATAAGGTCTCCATCCTCTAGTCGCCTTTAAAACCTTTAGGGCTCCTATCCCTGAATTCAGTATTTAGACACAGGGACTCTATTCCCTAGTCACCTTTTACCAACATTAGGGCTCCAATCCATGAGTTGAGTTCTCTAGACATAGGGTTTCCATTCCCTAGTCGCCTTTACCAGCATTAGGGCTTCCATCCTTGAGTTGAGTAATTTTTGACATAGGGCCTTTATTCCTTAGTCGCATTTACCAACATTAGGGCTCCAATCCTATTGATGAGTGTTTTTAGACATAAGGCCTTCATTCCCTAGTCGGCTTTACTAGAATTAGGGATCCAATCCCTGAGTTGAGTTTTTGGACATAGGGCATCCATTCCTAAGTTTACTGTTACCAACATTAGGGCTTCAACCCCTGAGTTGAGTTTTTAGACATAGGTACTCCATTGTCTAGTTGCCCTTACCAGCATTAGGGATCGAATCCCTGAGTTGAGTTTTTAGATATAGGTTCTCCTTTCTCTAGTCGCCTTTTACATACATTAGGGATCCTATCCCTGAGTTGAGTTTTTTTAGACATAAGGCCTCCATTCCCTAGTAGCCATTACCAATATTAGGTCTCCAATCCTGAGTTTAGTTTATAAACATATGGCCTTCATTCCCTAGTCGCCTTTAACCAGCATTTGGGCTCCAATATTTGAGTTGAGCCTTTTAGACATAGGACATCCATTCCATAGTCGCCTTTACCAACATTAGGGCGCCAATCACTGAGTTTAGTTTTTAGATATAGTGCCCCTATTCCCTAGTCACCTTTTACCAACATTAGGGTTCCAATCCCAGAGTTGAATTTTTTTTGACATAGGGCCTGCATTCCCTAGTTTCTTTTTTTACCAATATTTGGGCTCCAATGCATGAGTTGAATTTTTAGACGTATGGCCTCCATTCCCTAGTCTCGTTTTACTAACACTGGGGCTGCAATCCCTGAGTTGATTTTTTTAGACATAGGGCCTCTATTTTCTAGTCACCATTACCAACATTAGGGCTCCAATCCTTGAGCTGAGTTTTTAGACACATGGCAACCATTTTCTAGTCTCCTTTTACAACATTTGGGCTCCAATCCTTGAGTTGCATTTTCAAACATAGGGCCTCAATTCCCAAGTGACGTTTTACCAACATTAGGGCTCCAATCCCTGAGATTAGCTTTTTATACATTGGGCCTCCATTCCCTAGTCGCCTTTTACCAACATTAGGGTCCAATCCATGAGTTTAGTCTTTTTAGACATAGGGCCTCCATTTCATCGTCTCCATTACCAACATTAGGGTTCCAATACCTGAGTTGAATTTTTAGACATACGACCTCCATTCCGTAGTCGCCTTTTACCAACATTAGGGCTCTAGTGCTTCAGATGAGTTTTTTAAGACATAAGGCCTCAATCCTCTAGTCCCCTTTACCAACATTTCGGATTCTATCCTTGACTTGAGTTTGTACACAAAGGGCCTTTATTCCCTAGTCGCCTTTTACCAACATTAAAGCTCCAATCCCCGAGTTGAGTTCCATAGACATAGGGTTTCCATTCACTAGTCGTCTTTACCAGCATTAGGGCTCCCATCCTTGAGTTTAGTATTTTTAGACATAGGGCCTCCATTCCTTAGTCGCATTTACCATTATTAGTGGTCCAATCCTTGTGTTGAGTTTTTAATCACATGGCCTCCATTCCCAAGTTGCCTTTTACCAACATTCAATCCCAGATATTAGATTTTTTTAGACATATGGACTCCATTGCCTAGTCGCCTTTACCAACATTAGGGCTCCATTCCCTCAGCTTAGTTTTGAAACATAGGGCCTCCATTCCCTAGTCGTGTTTTACCAACATTAGGGCTCCAATCCCTAAGTTGAGTTTTTTTAAAATTGGGCCTCCATTCCCCAGTCGGTTTTTTTACTAACATTAGTGCTCCAATCCCTGAGTTTAGTTTTCTAGACATAGGGTTTCCATTCCCTAGTCGCCTTTACCAACGTTAGGGCTCAAATCCTTGAGTTGAGTTTTTTTGGACCTAGGGCCTCCATTCCTTAGTTGCATTTACCAACACCAGGCCTCCAATCCGTGAGTTGAGTTTTTGAACATAGGGCCTCCATTCCCAAGTAGCCTTTTACCAACATTAGGGCTCCGATCCCTGAGTTGAGTTTTTAGACATAGGGTATCCTTTCCCTAGTCGCCTTTTACCAACATTAGGGATCCAATCCTAGAGTTGAGTTTTCTTAGACATAGGCCCCCCATTCCCTAGTTGCCTTTACCAACATTAAGGTTCCAATCCCTGAGTTTAGTTTTTACACATAGTGCCTTTATTTCGTAGTCACCTTTTATCATCATTTGGGATCCAATCTCTGAGTTTAATTTTTTTTAGACGTAGGACCTCCATTCCGTAGTCGTATTTTACCATCATTATGGCTCCAATCCCTGAATTTAGTTTTTTTAGACATAAGACCTCCATCCTCTAGTTGTATTTACCAACATTAAGGCTCCTATCCCTGAGTTGAGTTTTTAAACATAAGGCCTCCATTCCTTAGACACCTTTTACCTACATTTGGGCTCCAATCCCTGATTTAAGTTATTTAAGCATAGGGTCTCCATTCCCTAGTCTTCTTTACCAGCATTAGGGCTCTAATCCCTGAGTTGAGTTTTTTTAGACGTAAGGCCTCCATTACCTTGTCACATTTACCAACAATAGGGCTCTAATCCACGAGTCTAGTTTTTAGACATAGGGCCTCCATTCCAAAGTTGCCTTTTACAAACATTCGTGCTCCAATCCCTAACTTGAGTTCTTGTTATTCATAGGGACTTTATTCCCTAGTTGCCTTTAACAACATTAGAGCTCCAATTACTGAGTTGAGTTTTTAGACATAGGACCTCCTTTCCCTAGTCACAGTTTACCAATATTCGGGCTTCTATCCCTCAGTTGAGTTTTATTAACATAGGGCCTCCATTCCCTAGTCCCCTTTACCAACATTAGGGCTCCAATCCCTGAATCGAGTTCTTTAGAAATAGGGTCTCCATTCCATGGTCTCTTTTAAAAACATAAGGGCTCCAATTCCTGATTTGAGTTTTTAGACATAGGGTCTCCTTTCCCTATTCGCCTTGTTACAAACATTAGGGTTCCAACCCTTGACTTCAGCATTATAAACATAAGGCTTCCATTCCATAGTGGTCTTATACAAACATTAAGACTCCAATCCCTAAGATGAGTTTTTTAGACGTAAGGCCTCCTTTCCTTAGTCGCCTTTATCAACATTAGGGCTCCACTCCCTGAGTTGAGTTTTAAACATAGGGACTCCATTCCCTAGTCGTCTTATACCAACATTAGGGCTCCCATTCATAAGTTCAGTATTTTTAGACATAGGGCCTCCATTCCCTAGTCACCTTTACCAAGATTAGTGCTCCATACCTGAGTTAAGTTTTTACACATAGGGCCTCCCTTCTCTAATTGCCTTTTACCAAAATTTGGGCTCCAATACCTGAGTTGAGTTTTTTTAGACATAGGGACTTCATTCCCAAGCCGCCTTTACCAACATTAGGGCTCCAATCCCTGAGTTGAGTTTTTAAATATAGGGCCTCCTTACCCTAGTCATCATTTACCAATAGTTGGGCTCCAATCCCCGAGTTAAGTTTTTTTAGACATAGGCCCTCCATTCCGTAGTCGCCTTTACCAACATTAAGGCTCCAATCCCAGAGTATACATAGGGCCTTCATTCCCTAGTCGCCTTTTACCAGCATTTGGATTCAAATCTCTGATTTGAATTTTTTTTGACATATGAACCTCCATTTCGTAGTCGCCTTTTATCAACATTAGGTATCCGATCCCTGAGTTGCGTTTTTTAAGACATAAGGTCTCCATCCTCAAGTCGCCCTTAAAACCTTTAGGGCTCCTATCCCTGAATTCACTATTTAGACATAGGGACTCTATTCCCTAGTCGCCTTTTACCAACATTAGGGCTCCAATCCCTGAGTTGAGTTCTCTAGACATAGGGTTTCCATTCCCTAGTCACCTTTGCCAGCATTAGGGCTTCCATCCTTGAGTTGAGTTTTTTTTGTCATAGGGCCTCTATTCCTTAGTCGCATTTACCAACATTAGGGCCCTAATCCTATAGATGAGTTTTTATAGACATATGGCCTTCCTTCCCTAGTTGCCTTTACTAGAATTAGGGATCCAATCCCTGAGTTGAGTTTTTGGACATAGGGCCTCCATTCCTAAGTATACTTTTACCAACATTAGGGCTTCAACCCCTGAGTTGAGTTTTTAGACATAGGTACTCCATTGTCTAGATGCCTTTACCAGCATTAGGGATCGAATCCCTGAGTTGAGTTTTTAGATATAGGTTCTCCTTTCTCTAGTCGCCTTTTACATACATTAGGGATCCTATCCCTGAGTTGAGTTTTTTTAGACATAAGGCCTCCATTCCATAGTCGTCTTTACCAACATTAGGTCTCAAATCCCTGAGTTTAGTTTATAGACATATGGCCTTCATTCCCTAGTCGCCTTTTACCAGCATTTGGGCTCCAATATTTGAGTTGAGCTTTTTAGACATAGGACCTCCATTCCCTAGTCGCCTTTGCCAACATTAGGGCGCCAATCCCTGAGTTTAGTTTTTAGATATAGTGCCCCCATTCCCTAGTCACCTTTTACCAACATTAGGGTTCTAATCCCAGAGTTGAATTTTTTTTGACATAGGGCCTGCATTCCCTAGTCTCTTTTTTTACCAATATTTGGGCTCCAATCCATGAGTTGAGTTTTTAGACATATGCCTCCATTCCCTAATCTCCTTTTACAAACATTGGGACTGCAATCCATGAGTTGAATTTTTTTGGACATAGGGCCTCTATTTTCTAGTCGCCTTTGCCAACATTAGGGCTCCAATACTTGAGCTGAGTTTTTAGACACAGGGCCACCATTTTCTAGTCTCCTTTTACAATATTTGGGCTCCGATCCTTGAGTTGAATTTTCAAACATAGGGCCTCAATTCCCAAGTGACCAATTACCAACATTAGGGCTCCAATCCCTGAGATTAGCTTTATAGACGTTGGGCCTCCATTCCCTAGTCGCCTTTTACCAACATTAGGGTCCAATCCATGAGTTTAGTTTTTTTAGACATAGGGCCTCCATTTCATCGTCTCCATTACAAACATTAGGGTTCCAATACGTGAGTTGCATTTTTAGACATACGACCTCCATTCCCTAGTCGCCTTTTACCAACATTAAGGCTCTAGTGCTTGAGTTGAGTTTTTTAAGATATAAAGCCTCAATCCTCTAGTCGCCTTTACCAACATTAGGGATTCTATCCTTGACTTGAGTTTGTAGACAAAGGGCCTTTCTTCCCTAGTCGCCTTTTACCAACATTAGGGCTCCAATCCCTGAGTTGAGTTCGATAGACATAGGGTTTCCATTCACTAGTCGCCTTTACCAGCATTAGGGCTCCCATCCTTGAGTTTAGTATTTTTAGACATAGGGCCTCCATTCCTTAGTCGCTTAGTGGTCCAATCCTTGTGTTGAGTTTTAAATCATATGGCCTCCATTCCCATGTTGCCTTTTACAGCCATTAGGGCTCCAATCCCTGAGTTTAGATTTTTTTAGACATATGGACTCCATTGCCTAGTCTGCCTTTACCAGCATTAGGGATCGAATCCTTTAGTTGAGTTTATAGACATAGGGCCTCCATTCCCTAGTCTCCATTTACCGACATTACGGATCCAAACCCTAAGTTGAGTTTTTTAGACATAAGCCCTCCATTTTCTAGTCGCCTTTACCAACATTAAAACTCCAATCCCTGAGTTTAGTTTTTAGACATAGGGCCTTCATTACCTAGTCATCTTTTACTAGCATTAGGTCTCCAATCTCTGAGTTGAATTTTTTTTAGACATAGGACCTCCATTTCGTAGTTGCCTTTTACCAACATTAGGGATCCAATCCCCGAGTTGAGATTTTTTGACAAAAGACGTCCATCCTCTAGTCGTCTTTACCAACATTTGGTCTCCTATCCTTGAGTTGAGTTTTTAGACATAGGGCCTCCATTCCCTAGTCGACTTCTACCAACATTAGGGCTCCAATCCCTGAGTTGAGCTTCTTAGTTAGAGGGCCTCAATTCCCTAATCGCCTTTACAACCATTAGGGCTCCAATCCTTGAGTTGAGCTTTTTAGACATAAGGCCTCCTACCCCTGGTCTCCTTTTACCAATATTAGGGCTCCAATACTTGAGTTAAGTTTTTTAGACATAGGGCCTCAATTCTCTAGTCACTTTTACCAATATTAAGGCTCCAATCCTTGAGTTGTGTTAATAGACATACGGCCTCCATTTCCTCGTCGCCTTTTACCAACATTAGGTCTCCAATCCCTGAGTTGAATTTTTTTTGACACAAGACCTCCATTCTGATGTCTCCTTTTACCAACATTAGGGCTCCAATCCATGATTTGAGGTTTTTTAGACGTAAGGCCTCCATGCTCTTGTCGCCTTTACGAACATTAGGGCTCCTATCCTCAATTAAATTTTTAGAAATAGGTCCTCCATTCCCTATTCGTGTTTTACCAATCCTTTAGTTGAGTTCTTTTGACATAGGGTCTTCATTCCCTAGTCGCCTTTACCAGCATTATGGCTCTAATGCCTAAATTGAGCTTTTTAGACATAGTGCCTGCATTCCCCAGTTGCATTTACCAACATTAGGACTCCAATCCCTTAGTTGAGTATTTAGACATAGGGCCTCCATTCCAAAGGTTACCTTTTACCAACATTAAGGCTCCACTACCTTAGTTGAGTTATAAGACATATGGATAGTCCATTTCCTAGTCGCCTTTAAAACCATTAGGTCTCCAGTCCCTGAGTTGAGTTTTTAGAAATAGGGCCTCCAATCCCTAGTCTTTGTTTTCCCAATGTTAGGGCTCCAATCCCTTATATGAGTTTTTAGACATAGGGCCTCCAATCATTAGTCGCCTTTTCTAATATTTGGTCTCCAATCCCTAAGTTGAGTTTCTAGACATAGGGCCTCCATTCCCTAGTGGCCTATTACAAACATTAGGGCTCCAATACTTGAGTTGAGTTCATTAAACATAAGGTCGTCATGCCCTGGCCGCTTTGAAAAACAATAGGGCTCCAATCCCTAAATTTAGTTTTTAGAGATAGGGCCTCCATTCCCTAGTCGCCTTTTACAAAGCTAAGGGCTGCAATCTCTGAGTTGAGCTTTTTAAATATAAGGCCTCCATTCCCTAGTCGTTGTTTACCAACATTATGGCTCCAATCCCTAAGATGGGTTTTTTAGACATATGGCCTCCATTCCCTGGTCGCGGGCTCCAATCCCTGAGTTGAGTTTTTATACATAGAGCCTTCATTCCCTATTCGCCTTTTACTAACATTAGGGCTCCAACTCCTGAGTTGAATTGTTTTTAGACATAGGGCCTCCATTCCCTAGTCGCCTTTACCAATATTAGGACTCCAATCGTTGAGTTTAGCTTTTATGCATTGGGCTGCCATTCCCTAGTCACCTGTTACTAACATTAAGGTCCCAATCTTTGAGTTGAGTTTTTTTGACATAGAGCCTCCATTCCATAGTCGCTTTTTCTTACACACATTAGGTCTTCATTCCCACAGTTTAGTTTTTAGACGTGGGGCTTTCATTCCTTAGTCTCCTTTTACTAACATTGGGGATCCAATCCCTGAGTTGAGTTTTTACATAGGGCCTCCATTCCTTAGTTACCTTTAGAACCATTAGGGCTCTAATCACTTAGTTGTGTTTTTTGACATAGGGCCGCCATTTCCTAGTCACCTTTTTCCAAAATTTGGGCTCCAATCCCTGAGTTGAGTTTTTAGACATAGGGTTTCCATTCCCAAATCGTCTTTTACCAACATTAGATATCCAATCCCTCAGTTGAGTTCTCTAGACATAGGGTTTCCATTCCCTAGTCGACTTTACCAACAGTAGGGCCTTAATCCTTGAGTTGAGTTTTTTTAGACATAGTGCCTCCATTCCTTAGTCATATTTACTAACATTTGGGCTCCAATCCCTGAGTTGAGTTTTAAAATATAAAGCCTCCATTCCCAAGTTGCCTTTTACTAACATTAGAGCTTCCCTGAGCTGAGTTTCTTAGGAATAGGGACTCCATTCCCTAGTCGCCTTTACCAGACTTTGGGCTCCACTCCCTGAGTTGAGTTTTTAGACATAGGGTCTCATTTCCCTAGTCGCCTTTTACCAATATTATGGCTCCAATCCCCGAGTTGAGTTTTTTTAGACATAGGGCCTCCATTCCCTACTCGCCTATACCAACATCAAGGCTCCAATCCCCCAGTTTAGGTTTTGCCTTCATTCCCTTATCCCCTTTCGCCAGCATTTGGGTTCCAATCTGTGAGTTGAATTTTGTTAGACGTAGGGCCTCCATTCGCTAGTCGCTTTCATGACATTAGAGATCCATTCCCTTAGTTGAGTATTTAGACATAGGGCCTCCATTCCATAGTCTCCTTTTGCCAAAGTTAGGGCTCCAATCCATGATACATGTTTTAAAATAGGGCCTCTATTCCTTAGTAGCCTTTACGAAAATTAGTGCTTCAACCCCTATGTTGAGTCTCTAGACATAGGTTACCATTACCTAGTATCCTATTACAACCATTAGGGCTCCAATTCCTAATATGAGTTTTAAAACATAGGGCCTCTATTCCCTTGTCGCCTTTAACAAAATTATGGCTCCAATCCCTAAGTTGAGTTTGTATACATAGGGCCTCCATTTGGCCCATTACAAACATTAGATCTCCAATCGCTGAGTTGAGTTCTTTAGATATAGGTTCTCCATTCCCTGGTCGCTTTTAAAAATATTAGGGCTCCAATTCCTACGTTGAGTTTTTAGACTTAGGGCCTCAATTCCCTAATCGCCTTTCTACAAACATTGCGGATCCAATTCCTGAGTTGAGTTTTTTTATGACATAGGGCCTTTATTCCCTAGTCGCCTTTGCTAACAATAGGGCTCCAATTCTTGGGTTGATTTTCTAGGCATAGGGCCTCTATTCCCTAGTCAACTTTTACCAACTTTAGGGCTCCGATCCCAAAGTTGAGTTTTATTTTGACATAAGGACTCCATTCCCTAGTACTTGTTTTTACCAACATAACGACTCTAATCCTTGAGTTATGTTTTTAGACATAGGGTCTCCATTCCCTAGTCGCCTTTTACTAACATTGGGCTCCGATCCCTTATTTGGGTTTTTAGACATAGGGCCTCCATTCCCTAGTCGCCATTACCAACATTAGAGCTCTAATCCTAGAGTTGAGTTATTAGACATAGGGCCTCCATTCCCTAGTCACCTTTTACTAACATAAAGCTCCAATAGCTTATTTGGGTTTTTAGATATAGGGCCTCCATTTCTTAGTCCCATTTACCAACATTAGGACTCCAATCCCTGGGTTGAGTTTTTGGACATAGGGCCTCTATTCTCTAGTCGCCTTTTAACAACATTAGGGCTCCAATCACTAAGTTGAGTTTTTTTTCACATAGGGCCTCCGTTCCCCAATCGCGTTTTTACCAACATTAGGGCTCTAATCTCTTAGTTAAGTATTTAGACACATGACCTTCATTCCCTAGTTTCCTTTTACTAACATAGGGACTCCAACCCCTTATTAGGGTTTTTAGACATATGGTCTCCATTCCCTAGTCGCCTATAGCAATATTAGGGCTCCAATCTCTGAGTTGAGTTTTTAGACATAGGGCTGCCATTTCCTAGTCGCCTTTTACCAACATTTGGGCTCCAATACCTGAATTGCATCTAACAATTATTAGTTGAGTTGTTAGACATAGGGCCTTCATTCACTAGTTGCCTTTTTACAAACATTAGGGCTCCAATCCATGAGTTGCGATTTTAGACATAGGGCATCCAATCCCTAGTCGCCTTTTGTCAACATTAGGGCTCCAATCTTTGAGTTGAGTTTTTTAACATATGGCGTCCATCACCAAGTCACCTTTTTATTAACATTAGGGTTCCAATCCAAGAGTTGAATTTTTTTTGACAAAAAGCCTGCATTCCCTAGTCGCTTTTTTACCAACATTTGGGCTCGAATCCCTGAGTTCAGTTATTAGACATATGGCCTCCATTCCCTAGTCTCCTTTTACTAACATTGGGGATGCAATCCCTGAGTTGAATTTTTTAGACATAGGGCCTCTATTTTCTAGTCGCCATTACCAACATTTGGGCTCCAATCCTTGAGCTGAGTTTTTAGACACAGGGCCACCATTTTCTAGTCTCCTTTTATAACATTTGGGCTCCAATCCTTGAATTGAATTTATAGACATAGGGCCTCCGTTCCCAAGTGACCTTTTACTAACATTAGGGCTCCAATCCCTGAGTTTAGCTTTTTAGACATTGGTCCTCCATTCCCTAGTCGCCTTTTACCAACATTATGGCTCAATCCATGAGTTTAGTTTTTTAGACATAGGGCCTCCATTTCATCGTCTCCATTACCAACATTAGGGTTCCAATACGTGAGTTGAATTTTTAGACATGCGACCTCCATTCCCTAGTCGCCTTTTACCAACATTAGGGCTCTAATGCTTGAGTTGAGTTTTTTAAGACATAAGGCCTCCATCCTCTAGTCGCCTCTACCAACATTAGGGATTCTATCCATGACTTGAGTTTGTAGACTAAGGGCCTTTTTCCCCTAGTCGCCTTACCAATATTAGGGCTCCAATCCCTGAGTTGAGTTCTATAAACATAGGGTTTCCATTCACTAGTCGCCTTTACCAGCATTAGGGCTCCCATTCTTGAGTTTAGTGTTTTTAGACATAGGGCCTCCATTCCTTAGTCGCATTTACCATTGTTAGTTGTCCATACCTTGTGTTGAGTTTTTAATCATATGGCCTCCATTCCCAAGTTTCCTTTTACCAATATTAGGGCTCCAATCCCTGAGTTTAGATTTTTTTAGACATATGGACTCCATTGCCTAGTCGCCTTTACCAGCATGTGGGCTAGAATCCCTGAGTTGAGTTTATAGACATAGGGCCTCCATTCCCTAGTTGCCATTTACCAACATTAGGGCTCCAATCCCTAAGTTGAGTTCTTTACACATAGGCCCTCCATTCTCTAGTTGCCTTTACTAACATTAAAACTCCAATCCCTGAGTTTAGTTTTTAGACATAGCGCCTTCATTACCTAGTCACCTTTTGCTAGCATTAGGTCTGCAATCTCTGAGTTGAAATTTTTTTAGACATAGAACCTCCATTCTGTAGTTGCCTTTTACCAACATTAGGGATTCAATCCCTCAGTTGAGTTATTTTTACAAAAGGCGTCCATCCTCTAGTCGTCTTTACCAACATTAGGGCTCCTATCCCTAAGTTGAGTTTTTAGACATAGGACCTCCATTCCCTAGTCGAATTCTACCAACATTAGGGCTCCAATCCCTGAGTTGAGCTTTTTAGTTAGAGGGCCTCCATTCCCTAGTCGCCTTTACCAACATTAGGGCTCTAATCCTTGAGTTGAGCTTTTTAGACATAGGGCCTCCATTCCCTAGTCGCCTTTTACCAATATTAGGGCTCCAATACATGAGTTGAGTTTTTTAGACATACGACCTCCATTCCCTAGTCTCCTTTACCAATATTAAGGCTCCAATCCTTGAGTTGAGTTTTTTATGTTAGGATTTATGCCCGTCACTAGAGGGGGGGTGAATAGTGCGGCACGAGAATATTGATAAATATTGCGGAATTAAAATTGCAGGAATAAAATAAATTTGGTAATTAAAATAGTAAGAAAAGAACACACCGAATTTATCCTGGTTCACCACAACTTGTGGTTAGTCCAGTCCCCGAGAGACTCTCTCGAGATTCCACTAACTCCGTTAAGCTTACGGGTGCCTAACAAACCGTTACACTTGCTCGTAGATGTACACTTTACAAGACTTCAACTTGCTCGAGGATACCGCACCTCATGACTTCACCTTGCTCGTGGATACCGCACCACAAGACTTCACACACTAAGATTAAGGGTACTTAGCAAACCCGACAATCAATGAGAAGATATGGTCTTCTCAAACACCTTTCTCTTTTACAACAAGAACTCTCTAAAAAGAGTAGATAAAGAGATACAAAATAAGCTCTATGAACAACTCAAAGGTGTCTCTCAAATGGCTCAACAAAAGCTCTATAATGATGCACAAATGATATGAATATGTATATGAATAATGTGAGGTGTTGTGTGTTACAATTCAGCTCAAAAGACCTCTATTTATAGGTGTTATAAGTTGTATGTCCGTTGCTTCATTGGCAATCAATTATGCTGATTTTATGCCAAGATAATCGATTATCAGATTTGGATAATCGATTATCAGCTTACCGTTACAAAATCTGGAAGCTGATTTTATGCAACATAATCGATTATCAGATATGCATAATCGATTATTTTGTTACAGTGTGCAAACACTTGGCAACGGATACAAGATAATCAATTATGCACTTCTGATAATCGATTATTTTGCTGTTTTGTAAATTCCAGTTTACACTGTCTTAACATAATCGATTATCAACATAAGCATAATCGATTATTTCTGTCCAGCTTTGAAAGACATGTTTAAAATTCATTTTGGCTAAAATGAAAATGTTTGAAATTATTTTGTTTGAAGTATTTGAAATATAATTTGATCAAATGATTTTATGCATATTTATGATGACCTATGTTGAGCCAAAAGACGAGATAACTTTAAACGTTGCTCTTACATTTGTTCTACCTAACGACCTACGCCTTGGGTCTTCGGTCTTGAACTTTTGAGCTTGTCTTTGGCTTGTCTATGCAATTCCGTCATCAATATGCTTCTCGGCATTCAATCTTGATTGTTTGTCATATAATAACATTGTTCGACACTTGACTTCATTGTTTGTCATTCATCGACTTCGTTGTTTGTCATTCATCAAAAGCTATACCTGAAAATCATTCTAATACAACCAAAGCACACATATCATAGATAGAATGATTTTCTACAATTTCCCCCTTTTTGATAATGACAAACAATAGGAGATATGCATATCGGATTCCCCCTAAATTTATGCTATATCTCAACATACAATTCATGCAAACATAATGATAACTCCCCCTCAAATAAGGCATACTATAACGTAGATACATTCCCCCTTATTTGATGCATATCGCCTAAACTCTTTCCCCTTTTGGCATTAGCAAAAAGAGAGTATACAAAGGCTATTCTCCCCTTTCGACACTTCCCCCTTTTGGGTATATCAATTGTTAGTGTCAAATATAAGATAGGAAATATAATGAGGAATATACATTGACGATATTTAAAAAATCAACCAACATGAAATAATACCAAATGTTAGTAAAAATATAACAACCATATCAAAGGTTATTTTTAGCGAATATACCAACTGTTATTCAAACTAGAGAGATATTCATCAAAACATCAATCATTATTTTTAACAAAAATAATCGATATCAATTGTTATTCAAGATAAAAATTATCAAAACATGAATCAACAAAAATAATTAATATCAATTGTTAACAAGGATATATTAATTGTTAACACATATCAACTATTACGTTTTTATCAAAAAAATGATAACTAACCAAAATTCCCCCTCGATGCAATAAGGTTTCGTGCTTGGTGCATCTACTACGATATTGTAGTCTTCAAGCACACCTGCAAACGTACCTAAAAATAGGTTTTCGGGACCCAAACACTTTTGAGTCCTTGGGGGTTAGGCAAATAATAATCATAGCCAAATGATAAATCTCTATGTTTTGCAATACATACAGGTGCTACGTGTCCTACCCGGTTGCAATAATGACATATAACATTCGGGTTGTGCATATGTCATGGTTGAGCCAAAAACGTTCTAGGTGATTTAAAGTCGTTATTCCTAGACGTATTGCGATTCCTAGAGTTATTTCTAGGTGGTCTAAAATGATTCATTTTAGACTTATTAGTGAAGTTCCTAGAATTATTTCTAGGTGGTCTAACTTCATTTCTATCATCCTTTCTAATTTCTTCAATTGTTTTAGGATCATCAACACTACGTTTTTCTAGTGTGTTCCTAAGTTTTATATTCTCTATTTTCAAAGACTTACAAGAAGAACAATTTGAACTTTGATCAATTGAGGAGGCTTCATTTATCTCCTTAATTTTATTTCTAAGATCAATATTGTCATTTTCCAAAAAATTATTTTTCTCTTCTAAAACTTTAATTTTAGCCTTGGCCTCTTTGGAGATTTTTGAAGACTTTTTCAATTCATCATAAAATTCTTGAAAAGCTTCTTTAATTCTTCATAAGAATAAGAGTTAGAATTACTTACCTCTTCTTCCTCGTTGGCCATGAGGCATAGTGCGGCAGTTTCATCGCCCGAGCTGTCCGAATCCCATGTCACGCACCAATGGTGTTTCTTCTTTTTCTTGTCCTTGGGTTTTGGACAATGTGATTTGGTGTGGCCAAGTTTTCCACAATTTTGGCATGAAGGACTTGGTTCTTCCTTCTTTATTTCCTTCTTCATAAACTTATAAAACTTTTCAATTATATCATTGGAAATAATATCATCATCGCTTTCCGAATCACTTATTTCTACTCTTTTAGAAGAAGAGGCTTTGAAGGCAAGACTCGAACTTTTACTTCTAGGATAGGGATTAAGAATTGTGCTTTCATAAGTTTCGAGGTTACCTCGCAGTCCATCAATTGTGACGTCCGTGATTCCTATAGACTCTTGGATGGCATTGGCTTTGGATCGCCATTCGGGAGTGAGATTCCGCAAGATTTTTCGAACTAGATCTTTGTTCGAATATACTTTTCTGAGAGCATGGAGATCGTTGATGATCATTGAGAACCGTTTGAACATACTATCGATGCTTTCATTCTCCTTCATTCTAAAGAGTTCATATTCATGTGTTAGAAAATCAACTTTAGATTCTCGGACTTGAGGCGTACCTTCATAAGTAATCTCGAGTTTATCCCACATCTCCTTGGCGGTTATGCAACAAGAAATCTTCCGATAGTCATCCGGGTTCACCGCACAATATAGCATGTTGATGGCTTTTGCATTTCTTTCAACCTTCTTGATGTCCTCGGCATCATATTCATTTTCCTCCTTTGGAACCATGATTTCCCCAACTTTCTTTGTTGGCATTTGTTCACCGTTCTTGATGATTTGCCATAATCGAAAGTTGTTTGATTGGATGAAGATTCTCATCTGCTCTTTCCAATATGTGTAATTTGTTCCGTCAAGTAGTGGAGGCCTATAGGGGGAGTGTCCTTCGCTCATCATTCCTGCGTTCAATATTAAAAAATATATCGTTCTCTCAACCGGTTAAGGTTTTCAGAGAGTTAGGCTCTGATACCAATTGTTAGGTTTTATGCCCGTCACTAGAGGGGGGGGGGGTGAATAGTGCGGCACGAGAATATTGATAAATATTGCGGAATTAAAATTGCAGGAATAAAATAAATTGGGAAATAAAATAGTAAGGAAAGAACACACCGAATTTATCCTGGTTCACCACAACTTGTGGTTAGTCCAGTCCCCGAGAGACTCTCTCGAGATTCCGCTAACTCCGTTAAGCTTACGGGTGCCTAACAAACCGTTACACTTGCTCGTAGATGTACACTCTACAAGACTTCAACTTGCTCGAGGATACCGCACCACAAGACTTCACACACTAAGATTGAGGGTACTTAGCAAACCCGACAATCAATGAGAAGATATGGTCTTCTCAAACACCTTTCTCTTTTACAACAAGAACTCTCTCAAAAGAGTAGATAAAGAGATACAATATTAGCTCTATGAACAACTCAAAGTTGTCTCTCAAATGGCTCAACAAAAGTTCTATTGCTCAAATAATTCTGATGTCTCCTTTTACCAACATTAGGGCTCCAATCCATGATTTGAGTTTTTTAGACGTAAGGCCTCAATGCTCTTGTCTCCTTTACAAACCTTAGGGCTCCTATCCCTAATTGAACTTTTAGAAATAGGTCCTCCATTCCCTATTCGTCTTATACCAATCCCTTAGTTGAGTTCTTTAGACATAGAGTCTTCATTCCCTAGTCGCCTTTACCAGCATTAGGGCTCTAATGCCTAAGTTGAGTTTTTTAGACATAGGGCCTGCATTCCCCAGTCGCATTTACCAACATTAGGACTCCAATCCCTTAGTTGGGTATTTAGACATAGGGCCTCCATTCCCAAGTTACCTTTTACCAACATTAGGGCTCCACTACCTCAGTTGAGTTTTTTAGACATAGGGACTCCATTTCCTAGTCGTCTTTTAAACCATTAGGGCTCCAATCCCCGAGTTGAGTTTTTAGAAATAGGGCCTCCATTCCCTAGTCTTTTTTTTCCCAGCGTTAGGGCTCAAATCCCTTATATGAGTTTTTAGACATAGGGCCTCCAATCCTTAGTCGCCTTTTCCAATATTAGGTCTGCAATCCCTAAGTTGAGTTTCTAGACATAGGGTCTCCATTCCCTAGTGGCCTATTACCAACATTAGGGCTCCAATTCCAGAGTTGAGTTCTTTAAACATAAGGTTTTCATGCCCTGGTCGCTTTTAAAAACAATAGGGCTCCAATCCCAAAATTGAGTTTTTGGACTTAGGGCCTCCATTCCCTAGTCGCCTTTACAAAGATTAGGGCTGCAATCTCTGAGTTGAGCTTTTTAAGTATAAGGCCTCCATTCCCTATTCGCCGTATACCAACATTATGGCTCCAATCCATAAGATGAGTTTTTTAGACATAGAGCTTCTATTCCCAGGTCGCGGGCTCCAATCCCTGAGATGAGTTTTTATACATAGAGCCTTCATTCCCTATTTGCCTTTAACTAACATTTGGGCTCTAACTCCTGAGTTGAATTTTTTTAGACATAGGGCCTCCATTCTCTAGTCGCCTTTACCAATATTAGGACTGCAATCGTTGAGTTTAGTTTATATGCATAGGGCCGCCATTCCCTAGTCACCTGTTACTAACATTAAGGTCCCAATCTTTGAGTTGAGTTTTTTTGACATTGAGCCTCCATTCCATAGTCGCTTTTTCTTACACACATTAGGTCTTCATTCCCACAGTTTAGTTTTTAGACGTGGGGCTTTCATTCCTTAGTCTCCTTTTACTAACATTGGGGATCCAATCCCTGAGTTGAGTTTTTACATAGGGCCTCCATTCCTTAGTTACCTTTAGAACCATTATGGCTCCAATCACTTAGTTGTGTTTTTTGACATAGGGCCGCCATTTCCTAGTAACCTTTTGCCAAAATTTGGGCTCCAATCCCTGAGTTGTGTTTTTAGACATACGGTTTCATTTCCCAAGTCGTCTTTTACCAACATTAGATATCCAATCCCTGAGTAGAGTGCTCTAGACATATTGTTTCCATCCCCTAGTCAAATTTACCAACATTAGGGCTTTAATCCTTGAGTTGAGTGTTTTTAGACATAGGGCCTCCATTCCTTCGTCATATTTATTGACATTAGAGCACCAATCCCTGAGTTGAGTTTTAAAATATAAAGCCTCCATTCCCAAGTTGCCCTTTACTAACATTAGGGATCCAATCCCTGAGTTGAGATATTTAGACATAGGGACTCCATTCCCTTGTCACTATTACCAGAATTTGGGCTCCAATCCCTATGTTGATTTTTTAAACATGGGGTCTCATTTCCATAGTCGCCGTTTACCAATATTATGGCTTCAATCCTTGAGTTGAGTTTATTTAGACATAGGGCCTCCATTCCTACTCGCCTATACCAACATCAAGGCTCCAATCCCTTAGTTTTTGTTTTAGACATAGGGCCTTCATTCCCTAGTCGGGTATTACCAGCACTTGGGTTCCAATCTGTGAGTTCAGTTTATTTAGACATAGGGCCTCCATTCCCTTGTCGCTTTCACGACATTAGGGATCCAATCCCTTAGTTGAGTATTTAGACATAGGGCCTCCATTCCATAGTCTCCTTTTACCAAAGTTAGGGCTCCAATCCCTGATACATGTATTAAAATAGGGCCTCCATTCCATAGTAGCATTTACCAATATTAGTGCTTCAACCCCTATATTGAGTCTCTAGACATAGGGCCTCCATTACCTAGTGTCCTATTACCAACATTAGGGCTCCAATCCCTAATATGAGTTTTAAAACATAGGGCCTCTATTCCCTAGTCGCCTTTAACAAAATTAGGGCTCCAAACCCTAAGTTGAGTTTGTATACACAGGGCCTCCATTCCCTAGTGGCCCATTACGAACATTATATCTCCAATCGCTGAGTTGAGTCCTTTTGACATAGGGTCTCCATTCCCTGGTCGCTTTTAAAAATATTAGGGCTCCAATCCCTAAGTTGAGTTTTTAGACATATGGCCTCCATTTCCTTATCGCCTTTTTAAAAACATTAGGGATCCAATTTCTGAGTTGAGTTTTTTAAGACATAGGGCCTTCATTCCCTAGTCGCCTTTACTAACAATAGGGCTCCAATTCTTGGGTTAAGTTTCTAGACATAAGGCCTCTATTCCCTAGTCGCCTTTTACCAACTTTAGGGCTCCAATCCCAAAGTTGAGTTTTATTTTTACATAAGGACTCCATTCCTTTGTACTTGTTTTTACCAACATAACGGCTCTAATCCTTGAGTTAAGTTTATAGACATAGGGCCTCCATTCCCTAGTCTCCTTTTACTAACATTGGGCTCCGATCCCTTATTTGGGTTTTTAGACATAGGGCCTCCATTCCCTAGTCACCATTACCAACATTAGAGCTCCAATCCTAGAGTTAAGTTTTTAGACATAGGGCCTCCATTCCCTAGTCACATTATACTAAGATTGGGCTCCAATCCCTTATTTTGGGTTTTAGACATAGGGCCTCCATTACGTAGTTATTTTTTTACCAACATTAGGGCTCCAATCCTTGAGTTGAGTTTTTGGACATAAGGCTTCCATTACCTAGTCGCATTTTACTAACATTGGGGCTCTAATTCTTGAGTCGAGTTTTTATGCATCTGTCCTCCATTCCCTAGTTACCATTTTACCAACATTTGGGCTGCAATCCCTGAGTTGAGTTTTTAGACACAGGGCCATCATTCCTAGTTTCCTTTTACTAACATTGGGACTCCAATCCCTTATTTCGGTTTTTAGACATAGGGTCTCCATTCCCGAGTCGCTCTTACTAATATTAGCGCTCCAATCCTTGAGTTTTTAGACATAGGGCCGCCATTTCCTAGTCGCCTTTTACAAACATTTGGGCTCAAATCCCTGAGTTGAGCCATTTAGTCATAGGGTCTCCATTCACTAGTCGTCTTTTGCCAACATTAGGGCTCCAATCCCTGAGTTGAGCTTTTTAGACATAGGGCCTCCATTCCCTAGTCGCCTTTACCAACATTAGGGCTCTAATCCTTGAGTTGAGCTTTTTAGACATAGGGCCTCCATTCCCTAGTCGCCTTTTACCAATATTAGGGCTCCAATACCTGAGTTGAGTTTTTTAGACATACGACCTCCATTCCCTAGTCTCCTTTACCAATATTAAGGCTCTAATCCTTGAGTTGAGTTTTTTAGACATATGACCTCCTTTCCCTCATCGCTTTTTACCAACATTAGGTCTCCAATCCCTGAGTTGAATTTTTTTAAAACAGGACCTCCATTCTGATGTCTCCTTTTACCAACATTAGGGCTCCAATCCATGATTTGAGTTTTTCTAGACGTATGGCCTCCATGCTCTTGTCGTCTTTACAAACCTTAGGGCTCCTATCCCTAATTGAATTTTTAGAAATAGGTCCTCCATTCCCTATTCGTCTTTTGCCAGCATTAGGGCTCCAATCCCTGAGTTGAGCTTTTTAGACATAGGGCCTCCATTCCCTAGTCGCCTTTACCAATATTAGGGCGCCAATCTCTGAGTTTAGTTTTTAGATATAGTGCCCCCATTCCCTAGTCACCTTTTACCAACATTAGGGTTCCAATCCCAGAGCTGAATTTTTTTTGACATAGGGCCTGCATTCCCTAGTCGCTTTTTTTACCAACAGTTGGGCTTCAATCCCTGAGTTGATTTTTTAGACATATGGCCTCCATTCCCTAGTCTCCTTTTACTAACATTGGGGATGCAATCCCTGAATTGAATTTTTAGACATAGGGCCTTTATTTTCTAGTCGCCTTTACCAACATTAGGGCTCCAATCCTTGAGTTGAGTTTTTAGACACAGGGCGACAATTTTCTAGTCTCATTTTACAACATTTGGGCTCCAATCCTTGAGTTGAATTTTTAGACATAGGGACTCCATTCCAAAGTGACCTTTTACCAACATTAGGCTCCAATCCATGAGTTTAGCTTTTTATACATTTGGCCTCCAATCCCTAGTCGCCTTTTAGCAACATTAGGGCTCCAATCCATGAGTTTAGTTTTTTAGACATAGGGCCTCCATTCCATCGTCTCCATTACCAACATTTGGGCTCCAATACATGAGTTGAATTTTTAGACATACGACCTCCATTAGTAGCCTTTTACTAACATTAGGGCTCTAATGCTCGAGTTGAGTTTATAAAGACATAAGCCTCCATCCTCTAGTCGCCATTACCAACATTAGGGATCTATCCCTGACTTGAATTTGTAGACAAAGGGCCTTTATCACCTAGTCTCCTTTTACCAACATTAGGGCTGAAATCCCTGAATTGAGTTCTATAGACATAGGGTTTCCATTCACTAGTCGCCTTTACCAGCATTAGGGCTCCCATCCTTGAGTTTAGTATTTTTAGACATAAGGCCTCCATTCCTCAGTCGCATTTACCATTCTTAGTGTTCCAATCTTTTTGTTGAGTTTTTAATCATATGGCCTCCATTCCCAAGTTGCCTTTTACCAACATTAGAGATCCAATCCCTGAGTTTACATTTTTTAGACATATGGGCTCCATTGCCTAGTCGCCTTTACCAGCATTAGGGCTAGAATCCCTAAGTTGAGTTTATAGACATAGGGCCTCTATTCCCTAGTCGCCATTTACCAACATTAGGGCTCCAATTCCTAAGTTGAGTTTTTAGACATAGGCCCTCCATTCTCCAGTCGCCTTTACCAACATTGAAACTCCAATCCTTGAGTTTAGTTTTTAGACATAGGGCCTTCATTACCTAGTCGCCTTTTACTAGCATTAGGTCTCCAATCTTTGATTTTATTTTTTTTAGACATAGGAACTCCATTCCGTAGTTTTCTATTACCAACATTTGGGATCCAATACGCTAGTTGCGTTTTTTTTGACAAAAGGCGTCTATCCTCTAGTCGTCTTTACTAATATTGGGGCTCCTATCCCTGAGTTGAGTTTTTAGACATAGGGCCTCCATTCCCTAGTCCACCTCTACCAACATTTGGGCTCCAATCCTTGAGTTGAGCTTTTTAGTTAGAGGGCCTCCATTCCCTAGTCGCCTTTACCAACATTAGTGCTCCAATCCTTGAGTTGAGCTTTTTAGACATAGGGCCTCCATTCCCTAGTCGCCTTTTACCAATATTAGGGCTCCAATACCTGAGTTGAGTTTATTAGACATAGGTCCTCCATTCCCTAGTCTCCTTTACCAATATTAAGGCTCCCATCCTTGAGTTTAGTTTTTAGACATACGACCTCCATTCCCTCGTCGCCTTTTACCAACATTAGGTCTCTAATCCCTGAGTTGAATTTTTTTTTGACATAGGACCTCCATTTTGATGTCTCCTTTTACCAACATTAGGGCTCCAATCCATGATTTGAGTTTTTTTAGACGTAAGGCCTCCATGTTCTTGTCGCCTTTACCAACATTAGGGCTCCTATCCTTAATTGAATTTTTATAAATAGGTCCTCCATTCCCTGTTCGTCTTTTACCAAACCCTTAGTTGAGTTCTTTAGACATAGGGTCTTCATTCCCTAGTCGCTTTTACAAGCATTAGGGCTCTAATGCCTAAGTTGAGTTTTTAAGACATAGGGCATGCATTCCCAAGTCACATTTACCAACATTAGGACACCAATCCCTTAGTTGAGTATTTAGATATAGGGCCTCCATTCTCAAGTTACCTTTTACCAACATTAGGGCTCCACTACCTTAGTTGAGTTTTTTCGACATAGGGACTGCCTTTCCTAGTCGCCTTTAAAACCATTAGGGCTCCATTCCCCAAGTTGAGTTTTAGAAATGGGGCCTCCATTCCCTAGTCTTTTTTTCCCAGCGTTAGGGATCCAATCCGTTATATGAGTTTTTAGACATAGCGTCTCCAATCCTTAGTCGCATTTTCCAATATTAGGTCTCCAATCCCTAAGTTGAGTTTCTAGACATAGGGTTTTCATTCCCTAGTGGCCTATTACCAACATTAGGGCTCCAATACCTGAGTTGAGTTCTTTAAACATAAGGTCTTCATGCCCTGGTCGCTTTTAAAAACAATAGGGCTCTAATCCCTAAATTGAGTTTTTAGACATAGGGCCTCCATTCCATACTCGCCTTTTACAAAGAATAGGGCTGCAATCTCTGAGTTGAGCTTTTAAAATATTAGGCCTCCGTTCCTAGTCGTTGTTTACCAACATTATGGCTCCAATACCTAAGATGAGTTTTTTTAGACATAGGGCCTCCATTCCCTGGTCGCGGGTCCAATCCCTGAGATGAGTTTTTATACATAGAGCCTTCATTCCCTATTCGCCTTTAACTAACATTTGGGCTCCAACTCCTGAGTTGAATGTTTTTTTGACATAGGGCCTCCATTCCCTAGTCGCCTTTACCAATATTAGGTCTCCAATCGATGAGTTTAGTTTTTATGCATAGGGCCGCCATTCCCTAGTCACCAGTTACTAACATTAAGGTTCCAATCCTTGAGTTGAGTTTTTTTGACATAGGGCCTTCATTCCTTAGTCGCCTTTTACTAACATTTGGGATCCAATCCCTGAGTTGAGTCTTTACATAGGGCCTCCATTCCTTAGTTACCTTTATAACCATTAGGGCTCCAATCACTTAGTTGTGTTTTTTGACATAGGGCCGCCATTTCCTAGTCACATTTTGCCAAAATTTTGACTCCAATCCGTGAGTTGAGTTTTTAGACATAGGGTTTCCATTCCCAAGTCGTCTTTTACCAACATTAGATATCCAATCCCTGAGTTGAGTTCTCTAGACATAGGGTTTCCATTCCCTAGTCGACTTTACCAACATTAGGGCTTTAATCCTTAAGTTGAGTTTTTTTAAACATAGGGCCTCCATTCCTTAGTCATATTTACTAACATTAGGGCTCCAATCCCTGCGTTGAGTTTTAAAATTTAAAGCCTCCATTCCGAAGTTGCCTTTTACTAACATTAGGGCTCTAATCCATGAGTTGAGTTTTTTAGACATAGGTACTCCATTCCCTAGACGCCTTTACGAGAATTTGGGGTCCAATCCCTCAGTTGAGTTTTTAGACATAGGGTCTCATTTCCCTAGTCGCTTTTTACTAATATTATGGCTCCAAACCCTGAGTTGTGTTTATTAGACATAGGTAAGGCTGCAAAATTCACTTTTCCGAATCGGAACCGGACCGAAACCGCGGTTCTGGCGGTTCTGCCGGTTCCGGCGGTTCCCCGGAACCGTGATGGAGCGGTTCCACCCGTTAGAACTGCGGAACCGAAACTGCCAGAACCGGAACCGGAATCGGAACCGGACCGGTTCAAGCGGTTCCAAACGGTTCCATCCGGTTCCAAACGGTTCCGCAACTGTCTGATTTTTAAAAAAAAATCTTTTTTTTTAAAAATTTCCAAACGGCTCTTTTTCAAAATTAGCCGTTTGGAATTTTCAAAAATAGCCATTTGGCCCCCAAACTTTAATTTAACCCCAAACTTTATATAATTACACAATTTCCCATTTCTCAACTATAAATACCCCCTAATTCTTTCATTTTAATTCACCAATTCATCAATATCTCTCAATCTCTCTTTCAATCTTTCTAGTGCAAGTGCTTAATTTATTGTTGCAAATTCGTGAAACATTGTGAAGTTGTTGAATTGAAGTTTTCAAGTGTTCAATTTCAATGATTTTCAATTTTCAAGAAGTTGTTCGTCAATCCGGTAAACTCGTTTCAACTCTTACGTGCTAAGAATATTTTTGTGTGTTGTTATTTTGCTTAGTTATAATTATTATGGCATTTGCATTGAAAAATATGTTTGGAAAAGGAAAATCTAAAACCGGTGAAAGTAGTCGCCAAAATACTACCCCTCCCCCGGCTCCCCGACCTAGAAAAGATAAACAAGTTCAAAGTAGTAGCCAACCTAGAAATAGTAATGAAACCTTCGGAATCCTTGATAGTGGTCACCCATGTTTTCAATTTAGAGATGTTGATTTTCTACATGATGTAGCAGTTGGTGATAGAATAGACGATGATATTATGAATATTCTTTATCCTAATGCACCTATCTTAGAGGGAAAGGAGGTTGATGATGATGACGAAACCCAAGCTCCGGTAGATTTAGATGATACACCTACTAGTCCTGCTACTAATGAACCGGAACACCCACCCGTACAAACTCCCACTTTTAGTAGACAACCTCCTAAGCGTTCAGAAACTTCATTAGTTTGGCAATTTTTTATTCAACTACGAGAACAAAATAAGGCTAAGTGTAAATCTTGTGGGAAATTACTTGTGCATAGGTATACCGGAGATCGTAGCGGCACAGGTAGTTTAGTTAAACATATAAAATTACACCCTAGCGATAAGGCTAGATATTTCCAATTGAAAGCGCAACAAGAGGGGAGGACAAGTCCTGATTCTACAGTTAACCCAAGTACTGGTTCAAATCTAGTTCAACCAGGAATAAACACAGTCACCAGAGGTATATTGTATTACGATCCAAATAAGGATCGTGAAGAATTAGCTAAAATGATTACTGTTATGTGTTTGCCTTATTCTTTTGCTTCTAATCCTGCTTGGATTCATTATATTAGAAGAGTATTTAATCCTACGTATAAAGGTTGGCCTTGCGCCACAGTTAAGGCCGACATTTACAAATACAAGCATGAATATGAACAATACTTGCGTTATTTATTTACCCATATAAGTAATCGTATGTCTATTACAAGTGATATTGGTAGAAGTAATAATGATTGTGATTATCTAACCGTAACCAGTCATTGGATAGACGAAGACTGGACAATGCAAAAACGCATTATTGCATATAGAATAATTAATTCACGGCACACAGGTAAGTTTATTGCTAACACTGTTTCAGATGTATGTAGATATTTTTGTTTTAGTGATAAAATAATGTCAATTTCCATGGATAACGCTTGTAGCAACACTAGTGCAATAGGTATTTTAACTAGAACACTTAATCATGCTTTAGAGAAAGAAAGTTTCCTAAACCTTGCCCGACTAGGTGGAACTACACGTACGAAAGTTTATTAGTGGCGTACAAATATAGAAACCCAATTAACGCTACTTATAATTCTCGGGATTTTGGGGAGGAAGATGATGACAAGCTAACTAATCAAGATTGGACTAACGTTAAAATTCTTTTAGATTTTTTAGAACATTTTCATGTGGCTACAACTGATTTATCTGGCCAATATTATCCAACTATTTCTAACTGTTTAGTTTATATTGCCGCACTTGCTAATTTGTTTGTTGATTTTAAAGAGGGAGGGGAAACTCATGAAATTGCAATTACTGAAATGAAAAAGAAGTTTAAAAAATATTTTTTTCCAATCCCTCCTATATTTGGTGTGGCTGCTATGTTAAATCCTACTATGAAAGTAGGAGGTCCTAACTTTTGGTAATCCACTATTTATCAAGCTTTAGATCTTGAAGAAGAAGAAATGGCTACACTATCTGATGCAAAAGCATCAATTACAGTGAATGTTCAAACTGTTAATAATGCTTATAAACAGGCGTTAGAGCATGCTAGGCCTAATATTCCAACCCTACTTCATCCACATCACATGCGCCTAAAAGAGCTGCTGGCTTAACAACTCTTAAATTGTGGACGGAGTTCAGGGGTACTCAAGGTGAAAATGTAGATGATTTTTCCCATCTAAATGAGCTTCAAGTTTATTTGTCGCAGGGACTAGAGAATGAGAATCCAGACGGCTCTTTCGACCTTTTGGATTGGTGGAAGGCAAGGGAAAAGCATTTTCCCATTCTTGCAAGGATGGCTCGGGATGTTCTGTCGATTCAAGCGTCAACTGTTGCATCGGAGAGCGCCTTTAGTAAAGCAAGACTACAAATAGGTGATCACAGGGCGTCGATGCGGGACAACTTGGAAAAATCATAGTGCTTTTTCGAGATTGGATCCGCGCAGAAAGAAGGAACTTTGGGCTAGCTGAATCACAACCAGAAATAGATGAGTGCTATGAAGAAATGCTAGCGGAACTTGCTCAGGAAACATCTTCACCCGGAAGTGGTGATGAACAAGCTTCATTTCCACCACCGCCAACACAACCACCTCCAAACCTTGAAGGTTTTATGAGATTTGTTAGAAATAATACATAAACTATGATGTAACTTGTACATTGGCATGTCTTCTTTTAGTTTTTTTTCCTTTTAATGGTGGTATTAGTACCACGTTGTGCTTATTCCATTGGGGGAAGGAAGAATAAAAAAAGATATGCCATTTTGGTCAATAAATATGCTCTTTATCATATCCTTGAATATCTTTTGTCTCAATATTTCTTTGTCTTTAATTCTATATAAATCCTTGAATATTTATATAACATACAATATATAACATACAACACAATATACTAATGACAATATTCTTTTATCAATATATACTACTTATATACAATTTATACTAATTACTAACTACAACACAATATACACTATTTATATACAATATATACTACTTAAATACAATATATACTACTTATATACAAAATATACACTACTTATACACAATATATACTAATTACCAAACACAATATATATTATACTAATAACATACTACACCATATAAAATATATTCTACAATATATTAATGACTACTATGCAAGATATTGATTTAAAAAAAAATCAGAACCGCCGGGAAATGCCAGAACCGCGGAACCGAAACCACCAGAACCGGAATCGGACGGCTCCGGAACCGCCAGAACCGGAACACCCAGAACCGCCAGAACTGGAACCGCCAAAACCGGAACTGCCAGAACCGGAACTGCAGACCCAAATAGACCCAGAACCGGAACCGGAACCGGATACAGCCTTAGACATAGAACCTCCATTCCCTACTCGCCTATACCAACATCAAGGCTCCAATCCCTGAGTTTAGGTTTTAGACATAGGGCCTTCATTGCCTAGTCGCCTTTTACCAGCATTTGGGTTCCAATGTGTGAGTTGAGTTTTTTAGACATAGTTACTCCATTCCCTAGTCTCTTTCACGACATTCGGGATCCAATCCCTTAGTTGAGTATTTAAACATAGGGCCTCCATTCCATAGTCTCCTTTTACAAAAGTTATAGCTCCAATCCCTGATACATGTTTTAAAATAGGGCCTCCATTCCATAGTAGCCTTTACCAATATTAGTACTTCAACCCCTCTGTTGAGTCTCTAGACATAGGGCCTCCATTACCTAGTGTCCTATTACCAACATTAGTGCTCCAATCCCTAATATGAGTTTTAAAACATAGGGCCTCTATTCCCTAGTCGCCTTTAACAAAATTAGGGCTCCAATCCCTTAATGGAGTTTATATACATAGGGCCTCCATTCCCTAGTGGCCCATTACAAACATTAGATCTCCAATCGCTGAGTTGAGTTCTTTAGACATATGGTCTCCATTCCGTGGCCGCTTTTAAATATATTGGGGCTCCAATCCCTAAGTTTAGTTTTTAGACATAGGGCCTCCATTCCCTAATCGCCTTTTTGCAAACATTCAGGATCCAATTCATGAGTTGAGTTTTTTTATGACATAGGGTCTTAATTCCCTAGTCGCCTTTACTAACAATAGGGCTCCAATTCTTGGGTTAAGTTTCTAGACGTAGGGCCTCTATTCCCTAGTCGCCTTTTACCAACTTTAGGGATCCAATCCCAAAGTTGAGTTTTATTTTGACATAAGGACTCCATTCCCTAGTACTTGTTTTTACCAATATAACGGCTCTAATCCTTGAGTTATGTTTTTAGACATAGGGCCTCCATTCCCTAGTTGCCTTTTACTAAAATTGGTCTCTGATCCCTTATATGGGTTTTTAGACATAGGGCCTCCATTCCCTAGTCGCCATTACCAACATTAGAGCTCCAATCCTAGAGTTGAGTTTTTAGACATAAGGCCTCCATTCCCTAGTCACCTTTTACTAAGATTGGGCTCCAATCCCTTATTTGGGGTTTTAGACATAGGGCCTCCATTCCTTAGTCGCCTTTACAAACATTAGGGCTCCAATCCCAGGGTTGCATTTTTAGACATAGGGTCTCGATTCTCTAGTCTCCTTTTAACAACATTAGGTCTCCATTCCCTAAGTTGAGTTTTTTTACATAGGGCCACCATTCCCCAATCTCTTTTTTTTACCAACATTAGGGCTCCAATCACTGAGTTGTGTTTTTAGACACAGGGCCTTCATTCCCTAGTTTCCTTTTACTAACATTGGGACTCCAATTCCTTATTTGTGTTTTTAGACATAGGGTCTCCATTCCCTAGTCGCCCTTACCAATATTAGGGCTCCAATCCTTGAGTTGAGATTTTAGACATAGGGCCGCCATTTCCTAGTCGCCTTTTACCAATATTTGGGCTCCAATCCTGAGTTTAGTTTTTAGACATAGGGCCTCCATACCTAAGTCGCCTTTTTCCAACATTAGGGCTTCAATCCCTTAGTTGAGCTTTTTAGACATAGGGCCTCCATTCACTAGTCGTCTTTTACCAACATTAGGGCTCCAATCCCTGAGTTGAATTTTTTAGACATAGGACCTCCATTTCCTCGTATCCTTTACCAACATTAGTGCTCCAATCACTGTGTAGAATTTTTTTAGGCATAGAACCTCCATTTCGTAGTCGCCTTTTCCAACCATTAGGGCTCCAATCACTGAGTTGAATTTTTTAGATATAGGTCTCTATCCTCTAGTCGCCTTTACCAATATTAGGGCTCCTATCCCAGAGTTGAGATTTTTTACATAGGGCCTCCATTTCCTAGTCACTTTTACTAATATTAGGGCTTCTATTCTAGGGGTGAGTTTTTAGACATAGGGCTTCTATTCCCTAGTCACCTTTTACCAACATTAGGGCTCCAATCCCTAACTTGAGTTTTTTTTGACATAAGGCCTCTATTCCCTTGTAATATTTTTTACCAACATAAGGTCTCTAATCCTTGAGTTTAGTTTTTAGACATAGGGCCTCCATTCCGTAGTCGCCCTTTACTAACATTGGGCTCGAGTCCCTTGCTTGGGTTTTTAGACATAGGGCCTCCATTCCCTAGTCAACATATCCTACATAGAGATCCAATCCTATAGTTGAGTTTTTAGACTTAGGGCCTCCATTTCCTAGTCACCTTTTACTAACATAAAGCTCCAATATCTTATTTGGGTTTTTAGATATAGGGCCTCCATTCCTTAGTCGCCTTTACCAACATTAGGGCTCTAATCCCTGGGTTGAGTTCTTAGACATAGGGCCTCTATTCTCTAGTCGCCTTTTAACAACATTAGGGCTCCAATCCCTAAGTTGAGTTTTTTTTTTCACATAGGGCCTCCATTCCCCTATCGCGTTTTTACCAACATTAGGGTTCTAATCTCTTAGTTAAGTATTTAGACACATGGCCTTCATTCCCTAGTTTCCTTTTACTAACATTGGGACTCCAACCCCTTATTAGGGTTTTTAGACATACGGTCTCCATTCCCTAGTCGCCTATAGCAATATTAGGGCTCCAATCTCTGAGTTGAGTTTTTAGACATAGAGCTGCCATTTCCTAGTCGCCTTTTACCAACATTTGGGCTCCAATACCTGAATTGCGTCTAACAATTATGAGTTGAGTTGTTAGACATAGGGCATTCATTCACTAATTTCCTTTTTACAAACATTAGGGGATCCAATCCAAGAGTTGCATTTTGTCAATAATAGGGTTCCAATCTCTGAGTTGAGTTTTTAAACATAGGGCGTCCATCACCAAGTCACCTTTTTACCAACATTAGGGATCCAATACATGAGTCGAGTTTCGATACAAAGGGCCTCCATTCCCTAGTCTCCTTTTTACCAACATTAGGGTTACAATCCATGAGTTGAGTTTTTAGACATAGGGCCTTCATCCCGTAGTCACCTTTTTACCAACATTAGGTCTCCAATTATTTAGTTGAGTTTATAGACATAGGGTCTCCTTTCCCTAGTCTCCTTTTTACCAACATTAGGGTTCCAATACTTGAGTTGAGTTTTTACACATAGAGCCTCCACTCCCTTATCGCCTTTTACCAATATTAAGTCTCTAATCCTTGAGTTGAGTTTTTAAATATAGGGCCTCATTTACCTAGTCACCATTACCAGCATTAGGGCTCCAATCCCTGAGTTGGGGTTTTTTTACATAGGGCCTCCATTCCCTAGTCGCATTTACGAACATTACGGCTCCAATCCCTGAATTGAGTTTTTACAAATAGGGCCTCTATTCCAAAGTAACCTTTTACCAACATTTGATCTCTAATCCCCAAGGTAAGTTTTTAGACATAGGTCTTCCATTTCCTAGTCACCTTTTTGACAACATTTGGTCTCCAATCCTTGAAATGAGTTTTTAGACATAGGGCCTCAATTCCCTAGTCGCCTTTTTACCAACATTAGGGCTTCAATCACTGAGTTTAGTTTTTAGACATAGGGCCTCCATTCCCTAGTAACGTTTTGCCAATATTAAGGCTCCAATCATTGAGTTGAGTTTTTAAATATAGGGCCTCATTTCCCTAGTCTCCTTTACCAACATTAGGACTCCAATCTCTGAGTTGAGTTTTTAGACATAGGGCCTCCATTTCCTAGTTTCCTTATACCAGCATTAGGGCTCGAACCCTTGAGTTGGGTTTTTTTTTGAAATAGGGCATGCATTCCCTAGTCGCATTTACTAACATTAGGGCTCCAATCCCTGAATTTAATTTTTTGACATAGGGACACTATTCCCTAGTCACCTCTTACCTACATTAGAACTCTAATCCCTAAGTTGAGTTTTTATACATAGGTCATCCATTCCCTAGTCGCCTTTTTAACAATATTAGGGCTCTGATCCCTGAGTTGAGTTTTTAGACATATGGCCTCCATTCCCAAGTTCTTTTTACTGACATTAGGGCTCCAATCCCAAAGTTGAGTTTTTAAACATAGGGCCTCCATTACCTAGTCTCACTTCTACCAACATTAGTAAACCAATTTCTGAGTTGAGTTTTTCGACATAGGGCCTCCATTCCCTAGTCTCCTTTTACAAACATTCGGGCTCCAATCCCTGAGTTGGGTATTTTGTTGACATAGGGCCTCCATTCCCAAGTCGCCTTTTTAAAACATTAGGGCTCCAATCCTCGAGTTGAGCTTTTTAAACATAGGGCCTCCATTCCCTAGTCGTCTTTTACCTACATTAGGTCTCCAATCCATGAGTTGAGTTTTTTAGATATAGGGCCTCCATTTCCTAGTCTCCGTTACCAACATTAGGGATTCAATCACTAAGTTGTGTTTTTAGACATATGGCCTCCATTCCCTAGCCACCTTTTACACACATTAGGGTACCGATCCCTGAGTTGAGTTTTTTTTAAACATCAACCTCCATTCCCTAGTTGCCTTTACCAACATTAGGGCTTTAATTCTAGAGTTGAGTTTCTTGACATAGGGCCTGCATTCCCTAGTTCCTTTTTACCAACATTAGGGCTCCAATCTCTGAGTTGAGTTTTTTTGGACATAGAGCCTCATTCCCTAGTCGATTTTTTCCCCCAACATTATGGATCCAATCCCTGAGTTGAGTTTTTAGACATATGGCCTCCATTCCCTAGTCACCTTTTACAAACATTTGGGCTCCAATCCCTGACTTTTGTTCTTTAGACATAGGATCTCCATTTCCTAGTTGCCTTTACCAACATTAGGGCTTAAATCCTTGAGCTGCGTTATAAGACATATGGACTCCATTCCCTTGTCGCATTTACTAACATTAAGGCTCCAACCTTTGAATTGAGTTTTTAGAGATAAGGCCTCTATTCCCTAGTGTCCTTTTACAGACATTAGATCTCTAATCCGTGAGTTGAATTTTTAGACATAGGTCCTCCATTCCCTAGTTGCCTTTTACCATCATTAGGACTCCAATCCCTAAGTTGAGTTTTTAAACATGGCGCCTCCATTACCAAGTTGCCTTTTACCAACATTAGGGCTCCAAACCCTTAGTTGGGTATATTTTTAACATAGGGCCTCCATTCCCAAGTCGTTTTTTTTACAATCAGTAGGGCTCTAATCCCCGAGTTGTGCTTTTCAAACACAGGGCCTCCATTCCTTAGTTGTCTTTTACCAACATTAGGGCTCCAATGGCTCCAATCCCTGAGTTGAGTTTTTTTAGACATAGGGCCTCCATTCCCTAGTCTCCTTTACCAACATTAGGGCTTTAATGACGGAATTGAGTTTTTAGACATGGCGCCTCCAGTCCCTAGTCGCCATTTACCAACATTAAGGTACCAATCCCTGCATTGAGTTTTTTAGACATAGGGCCTCCATTCCTTAGTCGCCTTTACCAGTTAGGGCTCCAATCCTTGAGTTGAGTTTTTAGACATACGGCCTCCATTCCCTAGTGTCCATATGCAAACATTTGGACTCCAATAACTGCGTTGAGTTTTTTCTAGACATAGGGCCTCAATTCCCTAGTCGTTGTTTTTACCAACATTGTGGCTCCAATCCCCTAGTTGAGTTTTTAGACATAGGGCCTCCATACCCTAGTGGCCTTTTACAAAAATTAGGCCTCCAATCTATGAGTTTAGACATAGGGCCTGCATTTCCTAGTTGCCTTTACGAACATTAGGGCTCAAATCTCTGAGTTGATTTTTTAAAAATAGAGCCTCCCTTCCCTAGTCGCATTTTACGAACATTAAGGCTCCAATCCCTGAGTTAAGTGTTCCTCAGACATAGGTCCTCCATTCCTTAGCCGCATTTACCAACATTTGGGCTCCAATATCTGAGTCGAGATTTTAGATATATGGCCTCCATTCTCTAGTCGCTTTTTTACCAGCATCAGGGCTCCAATCCCTGAGTTGAGTTTTTCGACATAGGGCCTCCATTCCCTAGTCGCCTTTATACCAACATTATATCTCTAATCCTTAAGTTGAGTTTATATACATAGGTTCTCCAATCCCTGAGTTGAGCCTTTTTTAGACATAGGGTGTCCTTTCCATTGTCGCCTTATACCAAGTTAGGGCTCCTATCCCAGAGTTGAGTTTTTAGATATAGGGCCTCTATTTCCTAGTCCCCTTTTACCGACATTAGGGCTCCAATCTTTGAGTTGAGTTTTTAAACATAGGGCCTCATTAACAAGTCGCCTTTTTACCAACATTAGGGATCCAATCCCTGAGTCTAGTTTTTATTCATAGGGCCTCCATTCCATTGTCGCTTTTTTACCAACATTAGAGCTCGAATCCCTGAGTTGAGTTTTTAGACATAGGGCCTCCATTCCTTTGTCGCCTTTTGCCGAACATTAGGTTTCCAATCCCTGAGTTAAATTTCTTGACATAGGGCCTCCATTCTCTAGTCTCTGTTTTCCCAACATTACGCTTCAATCCCTGAGTTGACTTTTTAGACATAGGGCCTCCATTCCTTAGTCACCTTTTACCAACATTAGCGCTCCATTTCCTGAGTTAAGTTTTTAGACATAATGCCTCATTTCCAGGGTCGCCTTTACCAACATTAGGGATCCAATATCTGAGTTAAGTTTTTAGACATAGAGCCTCCATTCCCTAGTTGTATTTTACCAACATTAAGGCTCAAATCCCTGAGTTGAGTGTTTATTCGACATAGGGCCTCCATTCCCTAGTCGCCTTTACCAACATTAGGGCCCCAATCCCTAAGTTGAGTTTTTAAACATTAGGCCTCCATTACCTAGTTTCCTTTTACCAACATTAGGGCTCCAAACCCTGAGTTGGGTATATTTTTTACATAGGACCTCCATTCCCAAGTCGCTTTTTTTTACGAACAGTAGGGCTCCAATCCCCGAGTTGTGCTTTTTAAACATTGGGCCTCCATTCCTTAGTTTCTTTTTACCAACATTAGGGCTCCAATGGCTCCAATCCCTGAGTTGAGTTTTTTAGACATAGGGCCTCCGTTCCCTTCTTTGCTTTACCAACATTTGGGCTTTAATGACGGAGTTGAGTTTTTAGACATGGCGCCTCCAGTCCCTAGTCGCCATTTACAAACATTAAGGTACCAATCCTTGCGTTGAGTTTTTTAGACATAGGGCCTGCATTTCCTAGTCACCATTACCAACATTAGGGCTCGAATCCCTGAGTAGACTTCTTTAGACATAGGCTCTTCATTCCCTAGTCACCTGTACCAGGAATATGGCTCAAATCCCTGAGTTGAGTTTTTTAAACATACGTCCTCCATTCCCCAGTTGCATTTACCAACATTAGGACACGAATCCTTGAGTTGAGTTTTTAGACATAGGGCCTCCATTCCAAAGTCCTCTTTTAGCAATATTAGGTCTCCAATACCTGAGTTGAGTTTGTATTAGACATAGGGAATCCATTCCCTAGTCGCCTTTACCAATAATAGGGCTCCGATCCTTGAGTTGAGTTTTGAGAAATATGGCCTCCATTCCCTAGTCTTATTTTACCAACGTTAAGGCTCCAATCCGTTATATGAGTTATTAAACATAGGGCCTCCATTCTAGTCGCCTTTACCAATATTAGGGCTCCAATCCCTGAGTTGAGTTTTGAGAAATACGGCCCCCATTCCCAAGTCTTATATTACCAACGTTAGGGCTCCAATCCGTTATATGAGTTATTAAACATAGGGCCTCCATTCTTTAGTCGCCTTTACCAATATTAGGGCCTCCATTTTCTAGACATAGGGCTTCCATTCCCCAGTGGCCTATTAGCAAGATTAGGGCTCCAATCCCTAACTTGAGTTTGTTAAACATAAGGTCTTCATTCCCTGGTCTGTTTAAAAAACAATAGGGCTCCAATTCCTAAGTTGAGTTTTTAGACATAGAGCTACCATTCCCTAGTCGCCTTGTTATAAAGATTAGGGCTGCAATCCTTGAGTTGAGCTTTATCAACACAGGGCCTCCATTCCCTAGTCGCCTTTTACAACCATTATGGCTCCAATCCCTGAGATGAGTTCTTCAGACATAGGGCCTCCATTCCCTATTCGCCTTTTACCAACATTAGGGTTCCAACTCATGGGTTGAATTTTTTTTGACATAGGGCTTCCATTCCCTAGTCGCCTTTACCAACAGTAGGGCTCTAATCCCCGAGTTTAATTTTTATACATAGGGTCTCCATTCCCTATTTGCATTTTACAAATATTAGGGCTCTAATCCTTGAGCTTAGTCTTGTTGTGACATAGGGCCTCCATTCCCTAGTCGTTTTTTTTGCATCATTAGGGCTCCAATCCCTGAGTTGAGTTTTTGGACATATGGCCTTCATTCCCTAGTCATCTTTTACTAACATTGGGGCTCGAATCCCTGAGTTTAGTGTTTAGACATAGGGCCGCCATTTCCTAGTCGCCTTTAACCAACATTTGGGCTCCAATCCCTTAGTTGAGTTATTAGACATATGGCCTCCATTCCAAAGTCGTCGTTTAGAAACATTAGGACTCCAATTGCTGAGTTAAGCTTTTTAGACTTAGGGACTTTATTCCCTAGTCCCATTTTACAAACATTAGGGCTCATATCCCTGAATTGAGTTTTTTAAACACTGGGCCTCCATTCTCTAATCTCCTTTACCAACATTAGGGCTCCAATGATTGAGTTGAGTTTATTTAAATATTGGGACTCCAACCGCCTGTCGTATTTACAAACATTAGGACTCCAATCATTGAGTTGAATTATTAGACATAGGGCTTCCATTCCTAAGTTTCCTTTTACTATCATTAGGGCTCCAATACCTGAGTTTAGTTTTTTTCGACATAAAGACTCCATTCCCTAGTCGCCTATACAAACATTAGGGCTTCAATCCTTAAGTTAAGTTTTTAGACATATGGCCTC
Organism: Nicotiana benthamiana; assembly: GCA_034376525.1. NCBI lineage: Eukaryota > Viridiplantae > Streptophyta > Magnoliopsida > Solanales > Solanaceae > Nicotiana > Nicotiana benthamiana. The sequence goes on along the minus strand of CM067341.1, from coordinate 16,111,139 downwards.
CATTCCGTTGTTTTATTTTACCAATGTTAGGGCTCCAATCCCTCATATGAGTTTTTAAACATAGGGCCTCCATTCCCTTGTTTCCTTTACAAATATTAGGGCTCCAATCCGTAAGTTGAGTTTCTAGACATAGGGCCTCCATTCCCTTGTGGCCTATTACCAACATTAGGGCTCCACTCCCCGTGTTGAGATCGTTAAACATCAGGTCTTCATTCCCTAGTCGCTTTTAAAAACAATAGGGCTCCAATCCCTAAGTTGAGTTTTTAGACATAGGGCCTCCATTCCCTAGTCGCCTTTTTTACAAAGATTAGGGATGCAATCCTTGAGTTGAGCTTTTTAAACATAGGGCCTCCATTCTCTATTCGCCTTATACCAACTTTATGGCTCCAATCTCTGAGATGAGTTTTTTAGACACAGGGCCTTCAGTACCTATTCACATTTTACCAACATTAGGGCTCCAACTCCTGAGTTGAACTTTTTTCAGACATAGGGCCTCTATTCCCTAGTCGCCTTTACCAACATTAGGGCTCCAATTTCTGAGTTTAGTGTTTATACATTGGGCCTCCATTCCCTAGTCGCCTTTTATTAACATTAGGGCTCCAATATTTGAGTTGAGTTTCGCGGCATAGGGCCTCCATACCCTAGTCGCCTTATACTAACATTGGGGATCGAATCCCTGAGTTGAGTTTTTTTGACATAGGGCCTCCAATCCATAGTCGCCTTTACAAACATTAGGGCTCCAATCCCTAAGTTGAGTTTTCAAACATAGGGGCAATATTCCTAATCACCTTTCGCTAACATTTGGGCTCCAATCCTTGAGTTGAGTTTTTAGACATATGGCCTCCATTTCAAAGTTGTCTTTTAGCAACATTAGGGCTCTAATCGCTGAGTTGAGCTTTTTAGACTTAGGGTCTCCATTTCCTAGTCGCCTTTTACCAATATTAGGGCTTATATCCTTTACTTGAGTTTTTTTAACATCGGGCCTCACTTCCCTAATCTCCTTTACCAACATTAGCGCTCCAATGCCTGAGTTGAATTTTTAGAGTTACAACCTCCATTCCCTATTCGCATTTTACCAACATTAGAGCTCGAATCCCTAAGTTGAATTTTTTTGGCAAAAGACCTCCATTCCGTTGTCGCCTTTTACCAACAATAGAGCTCCTATTCCTGAGTTCAGTTTTTTAGATGTAAGGCCTCCATTCTCTAGTCGCCATTAGTAACATTAGGGCTCTCCCTGAGTTGAATGAATACATATAGGGCCTCCATTCCCTATTCGCCTTTTACCAATATTAGGGCACCAATCCCTGAGTAGAGTTCATTAGACATAGGCTCTTCATTCCCTAGTCGCCTTTACCCGGATTAGGGCTCAAATCGCTAAGTTAATTTTTTTTAAACATAGGGCCTCCATTCCCCAGTCGCATTTACCAACATTAGGACTCCAATCCTTGAGTTGAGTTTTTAGACATAGGGCCTCCATTCCCAAGTTGCCTTTTACCAACATTAGGGTTCCAGTGCCTGAGTTGAGTTTTTTTAGTAAATGGGACTCCATTCCCTAGTCGCCTTTACCAATAATAGGGCACGAATCCCTGAGTTGATTTTTTAGAAATAGGGCCTCCATTCCCTAGTCTTATTTTACTAACATTAGGACTCCAATCCCTTATATGAGTTTTTCAACATAGGGCCTCCATTCCCTAGTCGCTTTTACCAATATTAGGGCTCCAATCCTTAAGTTGAGTTTCTAGACATAGGGCCTCCATTCCCTAGTGTCCTATTACCAACATTTGGGCTCCAATCCCTGACTTGAATTCGTTAAACATAAGGTCTTCATTCCCTTATCTCTTTTAAAAACAATAGGGCACCAATCCCTAAGTTGAGTTATTAGACATAGGGCCTCCATTCACTAGTAGCCTTTTTACATATATTAGGGCTGCAATCCTTGAGTTGAGCTTTTTAAAAACAGGGCCTCCATTCTCTAGTCACCTTTTACCAACGTTATGGATCCAATCCCTGAGATGAGTTTTTTAGACATAGGGCCTCCATTGCCTATTCGCCCTTAACCAACATTAGGGCTCCACTTCCTGGGTTGATTTTTTTTGACATAGGGACTCCATTCCCTAGTCGCCTTATCCAACATTTGGGCTCTAATACCTTAGCTTAGTGTTTATACATTGGGCCTCCATTCCATATTTGCCTTTTACTAACATAAGGGCTCCAATCCTTGAGCTGAGTTTTTTTTTGACATAGGGCCTCCATTCCCTAGTCGCTTTTTTTTACAAACACTAGGGCTCCAATCCATGAGTTGCATTTTTAGACATAGGGCCTCCATTCCCTAGTCACCTTTTACTAACATTGGGGCTCGAATCCCTGAGTTGAGTTTTGTGAAATAAGGGCTCTATTCCCTAGTTGCCTTTACAATTATTAGGGCTCCAATCCCTGAGTTTAGTGTTTGGACATAGGGCCGCAATTTCCTTGTCGCCTTTAACCAACATTTGGGCTCCAATCCCTTAGTTGAGTTTTTAGACATAAGTACTCCATTCCAAAGTCGTCTTTTGCAACATTAGCATTCCAATCGCTGAGTTGAGCTTTTTAGACTTAGATCCTCCATTACCTATTCGCCTTTTACCAACATTAGGGCTCATATCCTTGAATTGTGTTTTTAGGGCCTCCATTCCATAATCTCCTTTACCAACATTAGGGCTCAAATGCCTAAGTTGAGTTTTTATTGTTATGGCCTCCATTCCCTAGTCGCCTTTTACCAATATTAGGGCTGGAATCCTTAGTTAAATGTTTTTTAGACAAACGTTCTCCATTCCATAGTCGCCTTTTAGCAACAATAGGGCTCCTATCCCCTTGTTTAATTTTTAGACATAGGGATTCCATTCCCTAGCCACCTTTGACCAGTATTAGGGCTCCAATCCTTGAGTTGAATTTTTTTAACATATGGCCTCCAATCCTAGTCGCCTTTTACCAACATTATGGCTCCAATCCCTGAGATGAGTTTTTTTAGACATAGGGCCTTCTATCCAAATTCGCCTTTTACCAACATTAGGGCTCCAACTCCTGAGTTGAATTTTTTTATACATAGGGCCTCTACTCCCTAGTCGCCTTTACCAACATTAGGGCTCCAATCCGTGAGTTTAGTTTTTACACATAGGGCCTTTATTCCCTAGTCGGTTTTTACTAACATAAGGGCTCCAGTCTTTGAGTTGAGTTTTTTTTGACATAGGGCCTCCAATTCCTAGTCGTTATTTTTACAACATTAAGGTTCCAATACCTGAGTTGAGTTTTTAGGCATATGGCCTGCATACCCTAGTCGCCTTTTACTAACATTGGGGCTCGAATACCTGAGTTGTGTTTTTTAGACGTAGGGCATCCATTCCATAGTCGCCTTTACCAATATTAGTGCTCCAATCCCTAAGTTGAGTATATAAACATAGGGCCGCTATTTCCAGATAGATGATTACAATAGCTCGGGAGAAGACAGTGAGTCTATGATCAAGCCAACAGTTCAAGAGAAACCGGCAAATAGGAATGGGAATGTAAAACTTTCATCTACAACAAGTAAGTTGAACCATAATGCTCCAGTTTTCTTTCCAAAAAAGGATACAACAGCAGGTACCTCTAGTCAGCCATCAAAGGAATGCATTGCTACGAATAACAAAGTAGTTGCAATTTCACAAGCGGGACAACACCAGCAAACATCGTCAGCACTGATAATATCCTCCGTTCAAAGTTATGTCCACAAAGATTTGGAAGGAAGTCACATACTTGAAGAAGGAGAGGAAGAGGATATGTTAGCGCAATGTCGGAAAAATGCTGCAAGAATGGGGGATTTATCACCAAAGCACAGTAAAACAAATAAAAAAATTCATCAAAGGGATAGAAGCTGGGACGGCAGAGTGGCTGAAGACGCAAACAAAAGAAAGCTCCCAATGAGAATTGCAAAACTAAAACAGGTCAACCAATCTACTTTCACAAAGTCCAGTAAAACAAAGAGCAAAACATGAATCTTTTTGAATACATCCCAAAGTTGGGGAAAGGACAGCACTTTAATCGCTCCCTCATAATTTATTTTACTTACTTAATATCCTCGTCTTGTAATATCACCACAGAGTAGGTTATGAACTCTGTGATGATTATGGCTTATCTGGTTCATTTAAGTTATTATGTTGTAATTTTAAATTTTATGTTATTAATAAAAATCTAACCCTAGGCTTTGCCTAGTGTATTGCCAAAAAAAAAAATTCCTAAGTTGAGTTTTTAAACATAGGACCGCCATTTCCTAGTGACCTTTCGCCAACATTTGGGCTCCAATCCCTGAGTTGAGTTTTTAGAAATAGGGCCTCCAGATCAAAGTAATTTTTAGCAACATTAGGGCTCTTATCGCTGAGTTGAGATTGTTAGACTTAGGATCTCCATTCCCTAGTCGCCTTTTAGCAATATTAGGGCTTATATCCCTGAATTGAGTTTTTTTAAACATCGGGCCTCCATTCCCTAATCTCTTTTATCAACATTAGCGCTCCAATGCCTGAGTTGAGTTTTTAGAGTTACAACCTCCATTCCCTATTCGCCTTTTACCAACATTAGAGCTCGCATCCCTGAGTTGAAATTTTTTTGGCAAAGGACCTCCATTCCGTTGTCCCCTATTACCATCAATAGACTCCTATACCTGAGTTCAGTCTTTTAGATGTATGGCCTCCATTCTCTAGTCGGCTTTACTAACATTAGGGCTTTTATCCCCGAGTTGAATGTTTAAACATAGGGCCTCCATTCCCTATTCGCCTTTTACCAATATTAGGGCACCAATCCCTGAGTAGAGTTCTTTAGACATAGGCTCTTCATTCCCTAGTCGCCTTTACCAGGATTAGGGATCAAATCCCTAAGTTGATTTTTTTTAATCATAGGGCCTCCATTCCCCAGTCGCATTTACCAACATTAGAACTCCAATCCTTGAGTTGAGTTTGTAGACATAGGGCCTCCATTCCCAAGTTGCCTTTTACCAACATTAGGGCTCTAATGCCTGAGTTGAGTTTTTTTAGACATAGGGACTCCATTCCCTAGTAGCATTTACCAATAATTGGGCTCCAATCCCTAAGTTGAGTTTTGAGAAATAGGGCGTCCATTCCCTAGTCTTATTTTACCAACATTAGGGCTCCGATCCCTATGAGTTTTTAAACATAGGGCCTCCATTCCGTAGTCGCCTTTACCAATATTAGGGCTCCAATCCTTAAATTGAGTTTCTAGACATAGGGCCTCCATTCCCTAGTGGCCTATTACCAACATTAGGGCTCCAATCCCTGACTTGAGTAAGTTAAACATAAGGTCTTCATTCCATGGTCTCTTTTAAAAACAATTGGGCTGCAATCCTTAAGTTGAGTTTTTAGACATAGGGCCTCCATTCCCTAGTTGCATTTTTACAAAGATTAGGGCTGCAATCCTTGAGTTGATCTTTTTAAACACAGGGCCTCCATTCCCTAGTCTCCTTTTACCAATATTATGGCACCAATCCCTGAGATGAGTTTTTTTAGACATAGGGCCTCCATTGCCTATTCGCCTTTTACCAACATTAGGGCTACAATTCCCGGGTTGAATTTTTTTTGACATAGGGCCTCCATTCCCTAGTCGCCTTTACAACCATTAGGGCTCTAATCCCTGAGCTTAGTTTTTATTCATAGGGCCTCTATTCCATATTTGCCTTTTACTAACATTAGGGCTCCAATCCTTGAGCTTAGATTTTTTTTGACATAGGGCCTATATTTCCTAGTCCTTTTTTTACCAACATAAGGGCTCCAGTCCCTGAGTTGAGTTTTTAGACATAGGGCCTCCATATGCTAGTAAATTTTTACTAACATTGGGGTTCGTATCCCTGAGTCTAGTTTTTATATACGTAGGGCCTCCATTCCCTAGTCGCCTTGACCAATATTAGGGCTCCAATCCCTGAGTTTAGTGTTTAGACATAGGGCCTCCATTCACTAGTCGACTTTAACCAACATTTAGGATCCAATCCCTTAGTTGAGTTTTTAGACATAGGGCCCCCACTCCAAAGTCGTCTTTTTGTAACATTAGGACTCCAATCGCTGAGCTGAGCTTTTTAGACTTAGGGCTTCCATTCCCTAGTCGCCTTTTACCAATATTAGGGCTCATATCTCTGAATTGAGTTTTTTTAAACATAGGGCCTCCATTCCCTAATCTCCTTTACCAACATTAGGGCTCCAATGCCTGAGTTGAGTTTTTATAGTTATGGCCACCATTCCCTAGTCACCTTTTACCAACCTTAGGGCTGGAATCCTGAGTTTATTGTTTTTTGGACAAACGACCTCCATTCCGTAGTCGCCTTTTAGCAATAATAGGGCTCATATCCCTGAGTTTAGTTTTTAGACATAGGAATTCCATTCCTTTGCCGCCTTTGACCAATATTAGGGCTCCAATCCTTGAGTTGAGTTCTTTAGACATAGGGTCTCCATTCCCATGGCCCCTTTACCAGCATTAGGGCTCCAATCCCTTAGTTAAGGTTCTTTAGACATAGGGCCTCCATAACCTAGTAGCATTTATCAACATTGGGATCCAATCCCTGAGTTGTTGTTTTAGACATAGGGCCTATATTTCCTAGTTGCCTTTTACAAACATTAGGGCTCCAATCTCTGAGTTGAGTTTTTTTATCATAGGGTCTCCATTCTCTAGTCGCCTTTACCAACATTAGGGCTTCAATCCCTGTTATGAGTTTTCAAACATAGGGCATCCATTCCCAAGTCGCCTTTAAAAAAATTAGGGTTCCAATCCGTAAATTGAGTTTCGAGACATAGGGCCTCCATTCCCTAGTGGCCCATTACCAACATTTGTTCTCCAATCCCTGAGTTGAGTTCTTTAGACATATGGTCTCCATTCCCTGGTAGTTTTTAGAAATATTAGGGCTCTAATCCCCAAGTTGAGTTTTTAGACATAGGGACTCCATTCCCTAGTCACCTTTTTACAAACATTAGGGCTCAAATCATTGAGTGTAGCTTTTTAAACATAGGGCCTCCATTCACTAGTTGCCTTTTGCCAACATTAGGGCTCCAATACCTGAGATGAGTTTTTTAGACATGGGGCCTCCATTCCCTTGTTGTGTCTACCAACATTAGTGGTCAAATCCCTAAGTTGAGTATTTAAACATAGTCCTCCTTTCCCTAGTCGCTTTTTTTTTGACAACCATTAGGGCTCCAATCCCTGAGTTGAGTTTTTAGACGTAGGGCCTCCATTCCCTAGTCGCCTATTACTGACATTGGGGCTCGAATCCCTGATATGAGTTTTTTAGACACAGGGCCTTTATTCCGTAGTCACTTTTACCAACATAAGGGCTCCAATCCCTGAGTTGAATTTTTAGAAACAGGGCTGCCATTTCCTATTCGCTTTCGCCAATATTTGGGCTCCAATCCCTGAGTTGAGATTTTAGACATAGGGCCTCTATTCCAAAGTAATCTTTTAGCAACATTAGGGCTCCAATCCTTGAGTTGAGCTTTTTAGACTTAGGGCCTCCATTCCCTAGTTGCCTTTAACCAACATTAGGGCTTATATCCCTGAATTGAATTTTTTAAACACAGGGCATCCATTCCTTAATCTCCTTTACCAGCATTAGCGCGCGAATGCGTGAGTTGAGTTTTTATAGTTATGACCACCATTACCTGGTCGCCTTTTGCCAACATTAGAGCTCGAATCCCTGAGTTTAATTTTTTTAGGCAAAGGACCTCCATACCGTTGTCACCTTTTACCAACAATAGGGCTCCTATCCCGGAGTTCAGGTTTTCTTGATGTAAGGTCTCCATCCTTTTGTTTCCTTTAAAAAATTCGGGCTCCTATCCCTGAGTTGAATTTTTACACATAGGGCCTCCATTCCATAGTCGACTTCTACCAACATTAGGGCTCCAATCCCTTAGTTTAGTTCTTTAGACATAAGGTTTTCATTCCCTAGTCGCCTTTACCAGTATTAAGGCTCAAATCCCTGTGTTGATTTTTTAAACATAGGGTCTCTATTCCCTAGTCGCATTTACCTACATTAGGACTCCAATCCTTGGGTTGAGTTTTTAGACATAGGGCCTCCATTTCCAACTTTCCTTTTACTAATATTAGGGCTCCAATACATGAGTTTAGTTTTTTTAGACATGGGGACTCCATTCGCTAGTCGCCTTTACCAATAATAGGGCTCCAATCCTTGAGTTGAGTTTTGAGAAATAGGACCTCCATTCCATAGTCTTATTTCCAATTTTAAGTCTCCAATCCCTTATATGAGTTTTTAAACATAGGGCCACCATTCCCTAGTCGCCTTTACCAATATTAGGGTTCCAACCCCTAAGTTCAGTTGATAGACATAGGGCCTCCATTCCCTAGTGGCCTACTACCAACATTAGGGATCCAATACCTGAGTTGAGTTTGTTAGACATATGGTCTTCATTCCCTGGTCGCTTTTAAAAACAATAGGGCTCCAATCCCTATGTCTAGTTTTTAGACATAGGGCCTCCATTCCCAGGTTTCCTTTTACCAACATTAGGGATCCAATACCTGAGTTGAGTTTTTTTAGACATAAGGACTCCATTCCCTAGTCCCCTTTAGCAATAATAGGGCCCCAATCCCTGAGTTGAGTTTTGAGAAATAGGGCCTCCATTCCCTTGTCTAATTTTACCAACGTTAGGGCTCCAATTCCTTATATGAGTTTTTAAACATAGGGCGTCCATTTCCTAGTCTCCTTTATTAATATTAGCGCTTCAATCCCTAAGTTGAGTTTCTTGACATAGGGTCTCCATTCCCTAGTGGCCTATTACAAACACTAGCGCTCCAATACATGAGTTGAGTTCGTTAAACATAAGGTCTTCATTCCCTGGGTGTTTTTAAAAACAATAGGGCTCCAATCCCTAGGTTGAGTTTTTAGACATAGGGCCTCCATTCCCTAGTTGCCTTTTTACAAATATTAGGGCTGCAATCCTTGAGTTAAGCTTTTTTAGACATAGGGCCTCTATTCCCTAGTCGCCCTTTACCAACATTATGGCTCCAATCCCATAGATGAGTTTTTTTAGACATAGGGCCTCCACTCCCTATTCGTCTTTTACCAACATTAGGGCTCCAACTCCTGAGTTGAACTTTTTTTAGACATAGGGCCTCCATTCCCCTAGTCGCCTTTACCAACATTAGGGGTCTTAATCCCTGAATTTAGTTTTTATACATAGGGCCTCCATTCTGTAGTCGCCTTTTACAAAAATTAGGGCTCCAATCCTTGATTTGAGTTTTTTCTTGACATAGGGCCTCCATTCCCTAGTCGCTTTATTTTGACCAACATTAGGACTCCAATCCCTGAGTTGAGTTTTTAGACATACGGCCTCCATTCCCGAGTCACCTTTTACTATCATTGGGGCTCGAATCCCTGAGTTGAGTTTTTAGAAATAGGGCCTCCATTCCCTAGTCGCCTTTACCAACATTAGGGATCCAACCCCTGAGTTGAGATATTAGACATAGGGCCGCCATTTCTTAGGTGACTTTCGCCAACATTTGGGCTCCAGTCCCTGAGTTGATTTTTTAATCATAGGGCCTCCATTTCTTAGTCGCCTTTACCAACATTAGGGCTACAATCCCTGAGTTTAGTTTTTATACATAAGGCCTCCAATCCTTGAGATGAGTGTTTTAGACATAGGGCCTCTATTCCTTAGTGGCCTTTACCAACATTAGGACTCCAATCCCTAAGTTAAGTTTTTAGACATAGGGCCTCCATTCCCTAGTTGCCTTATAAAAATAGTAGGGCTCCAATACCTAAGTTGATTTATTTTAGACATAGGGCCTCCATTCCTTAGTCTCCTTTACTACCATTAAGGCTCCAATCCGAGAGTTAAGATTTAGATATGGGGAGACCATTCCTTAGTCTCCTTTTACCAACATTAGGTCTCCAATCCCTAAGTTGAATTGTTTTAGACGTAGGACCTCCATTCTGTAGTCGCCTTTTACAGACATTAGGGCTCCAATCCCCAAGTTGAGCGTTTTAGACATAGGGCATCCATTCCCTAGTCGTCTTTTAAAAATTTTAGGGCTCCAATATCTTAGTTGACTTATGTTAGACATGGGGATTCCATTTCTTAGTCTCCTTTACTACCATTAATGCTTCAATCCCAGAGTTAAGTATTAGACATGCGGAGTCCATTCTTTAGTCGCCTTTTACCATCATTCGGGCTCTAATCCCTGAGTTGAATTGCTTTAGACATAGGACCTCCATTCCCTAGTCGCCTCTACCAACATTAGGGCTCCAATCCCTAAGTTTAGCTTTTTAGACGTAGGGCCTCCATTCCCTTGTCGCCTTTTAAAAATATTAGGGCTCCAATACCTAAGTTGACTTATTTTAGACATAGGGCCTCCATTCCTTAGTCTTCTTTACTACCATTAAGGCTCCAATCCCAGAGTTAAGTTTTAGACACGCGGAGTCCACTCCTTAGTCGCCTTTCACCAACATTAGGGCTCCAATCCCTGAGTTGAATTGTATTAGACATAGGACCTCCATTCCGTAGTTGCCTTTTACAGACATTAGGGCTCCAATCCCTGAGTTGAGTTTTTTAAGACATAATTCCTCCATCCTCTAGTCACCTTTAACAACATTTGGGCTCGTACCCTTGAGTTGAGTTTTTAGACATATGGCATCTATTCCCTAGTCCCTCTTTATCAATATTAGGGCTCCAATCCCTGAGTTGAGTTCCCAAGACATATGGTTTCCATTTCTCTAGTCGCCTTTACAAGCATTAGGGCTCCAATCCTTGAATTGAGTTTTTTTAGACATAGGCCCTCCATTCCTTAGTCACATTTACCAACATTAGGGCTCCAATCCCTCAGTTGAGTGTTCAAATATAGGGCCTTAATTCCAAATTGCCTTTGCAAACATTACGGCTCCAATCCCTAAGTTGAGCTTTTTAGACATAGGGCCTCCATTCCCTAGTTGCCTTTTAACAATATTAGGGGTCCAATACCTGAGTTGAGTTTTTTAGACATAGGGCCTCCATTCCTTAGTCTCCTTTACTACAATTAAGGCTCCAATCTCCGAGTTAATTTTTTAGACACGCGGCCTCCATTCCTTAGTCGCCTTTTACCTACATTAGGGCTCCAATCCATGAGTTGATTATTTTTAGACATAGAACCTCCATTCCGTAGTCGTCTTTTACCAATATTAGGGCTCTAATCCCTTAGTTGAGTTCTTTACACATAGGGTCTTCATTACCTAGTCGCCTTTACCAACATTTCTCCAATCCTTGAGTTTAGTTTTCATACATAGAGCCTCCATTCCCTAGTCGCCTTTTACTAACATTAGGGCTCCAATCCTTGAGTTAAGTTTTTTTTTGACATAGGTCCTCCATTCCTTAGTCGCTTTTTTACAACCATTAGAGATCCAATCCCAAAGTCGAGTTTTTAGACATAGGGCCTCCATTCCATAGCCTCCTTTTTACTAACATTGGGACTCGAATCCCTGAGTTGAGTTTTTTAGACATAGGGCCTCCATTCCCTAGTCGCCTCTACCATTATTTGGGCTCCAATCCCTGAGTTGAGTTTTTAGACACATGTCCGCCATTTCCTAGTCGCCTTTCGCCAGCATTTGATCTCCAATCCTTGAGTTGAGTTTTTAGACATGGGGCCTCCATTCCAAAGTTGTCTTTCAGCAAAATTAGTGCTCCAATCGGTGAGTTGAGATTTTTATACTTAGGGCATCCATTCCCTAGTTTCCTTTTACCAACATTTGGGCTCATATCCAATCCTTGAGTTAAATTTTTAGACATACGGCATCTATTCCATAGTCGCCTTTTAACAACATTATGGCTCCAATCTTTGAGATGAGATGTTTTAGACATAGGGCCTCCATTCCCTACCAACATTAGGGCTCCAACTCCTGAGTTTAATTTTTGTAGACATAGGGTCTCCATTCCCTATTCGCCATTACCAACATTAGGGCTCCAATCCTTGAGTTTAGTTTTTTTAGATAGAGCCTCCATTCCCTAGTCGCCTTTTACTAACATTAGGGCTCCAATCCTTGAGTTGAGTTTTTTTAGGACATATGGCCTCCTTTCACTAGTCGCTTTTTTACCAACATTAGAGCTCCAATCCGTAAGTTGACTTTTTAAACATAGGGCCTCCATTCCTAGTCGCCTTTTACTAAAATTGGGACACAAATCCTTGAGTTGAGTTTTTTAGACATAGGGCCTCCATTCCTTAGTCGCCTTTACCAATATTAGGGATCCAATCTCTGAGTTAAGTTTCAAGACATATGTCCGCCATTTCCTTTTTGCCTTTCACCAGCATTTGGGCTCCCATCCCTGAGATGAGGAGAGCTGGTATGAAGGTTTCGCTGTTTATTCATCGGAAGAAGATGATCAAGAATCTGATCAGGATAATAGTGGAGAGGACAACGATGATCCAGTCAAGCAAAAATTTCAAAGGAAAATTGCAACTAACAACTGTCGTGCAATTTTGAAACAAACACCAACTCAAAACAACTGCTTAAACCATAATGCTCTAGTTTTTGTTCCAAGAAATAATACAAAAGCTGTCATTGCAACTGAAGCAACAACAAAATTGAAGAAGAATGAAACAACTCATAATCGTCAACTAAGCTTAGCCGAAGCATCAATGGGTGATGGAATCGCAACCGCGCTGCCATCAACTAGTCAGAAGCACAAGAAACAAAGGAATGCAAAGTCACAGTCAGGGCAGCTCGTCACAATTGCTTCAGTAATCTCGTCCAAGGAGAGACAACTATTGGAAGTGATGGAACTGCCAAATCCAATTCTCGTAGGAAGACACATATATGAAGAAAGGGAAGAAGAGGATAATTTTAAACCAATGCCGAGCAGATGCTTCAACAAAAGGAGAATTGTCACCATTGCATAGTGCAAGAAATAAGAAGTCTAATTAAAGGGAAAGAAGTTGGGACGGCAGGGCGTTTGAAGACGTAAATATAAGGAGTCCCCCAATGACAAATGCAAAACAAAAACAAGTTGCTAAAACATTTCTTCCAAAATCCAATCGTCTGAAGAATAAAGCATGAAGTTTGAAGACTTTTTGAAAATTGCGTGGAAAAAGACAACATTCTACAAATCAAAATTTTCACAACAAAAGAGAAAAAGGGCACCTTTATGGCTTTTTCATCTATTTATTTTACCATCACATTAGTATCATTCTATGTAATATCATCACAGAGCATGTTATAAACTCTGTGATGATTAGTCAATTCTTAGTTCTTGCGAGTTCTTTCTTTTTACATGCTTGCTAGTCCAGGAGGCTTTCATTTGCCTCAATAGGATAGCTAAGGTATGGTCTATGCCGGCTGTGTTATATGGTAACATTATCGGTGTAACTCGCCTTACTTTATTTCTCCTATTTTTTGTAATCTTCTTTTTTATTTTATTTATGAAACTTAGCCCTAGGCATTTGCCTAGTGGGCCCAAAAAAAAAAAGTCATCTTTTAGAAACATTAGTGCTCCAATCGCTGAGTTGACCTTATTAGACTTAGGGCCTGCATTCCCTTCGCCTTTTACCAACATTAGGGCTCATATCCCTGAATTGAGTTTTTTTTAACATATGGCCTTCATTCCTTAATCTCATTTATCAACATTAGGGGTCCAATGCCTGAGTTGAGTTTTTAGAGTTATGGCGTCCATTCCCTAGTCGCATTATACCAACATATGGGCTCGAAACCTTGAGTTGAAATTTTTTTAGACAAAGGTCCTCCAATCCTTAGTCGCCTTTTACAAAAAATAGGGCTCCTATCCCTGAGTTTAGTTTTTAGACATAGGGCTTCATTCCCTAGCCGCCTTTTAAAAAAAAACAGGGAATCAATCCCTGAGTTGAGTTCTTTTGAAATAGGTTCTCCATTCCCAAGTCGGCTTTACCAGCATTTGGGCTCCAATCCATGAGTTGAGTTTTTTTGGACAACGGGCCTCCATTCCCTAGTCGCATTTACCAACATTAGGGCTCCAATCCCTGATTTTTATTTTTAGACATAGGGCCTCTATTTCCAAGTTGCCTTTTCCCAACATTAGGGCTCCAATCCTTGAGTTGAGTTTTTTTAAACATAGGGACTCCATTATCTAGTCGCCTTTACCAACATTAGCGCTCCAATCCCTGATATGAGTTTTTAAGCATAGGGCCTCCATTCCCTAGTCGCCTTTAAAAAAATTAGGGCTCTAATCCCTAAGTTGCGTTTTGAGACATAGGGCCTTCATTCCCTAGTGGCACATTACAAACAATAGGTATACAATCCCTGAGTTGAGTTCTTTAGACATATGGTCTCCGTTCCCTGGTCGCTTTTAGAAATATTAGGGCTCCAATCCCTAAGATGAGCTTTTAGACATAGGGCCTCTATTTCGTAGTCACCTTTTTGTTAAAATTTGGGCTCAAATCCTTGAGTTGAGCTTTTTAAACATAGGGCCTCCATTCCCTAGTTGCCTTTTATGAACATTAGGGCTCCAATACCTCAGATATGTTATTTTAGACATAGGGCCTCCATTCCCTTGTCTCCTTTACCAACATTAGTGCTCAAATCCCTGAGTTGAGGTTTTTAACATAGGGCCTTCATTCCCTATTTGTTTTTGCCAACATTAAGGCTCCAATCCCATGAATTAGTTTTTAGACATATGGACTCAATTCCCTAGTCGCCTTTTACCAACATTAGGGCTCCAATCCCTGAGTTGAGTTTTTGGTTACATAGGGTCTCCATTCCCTAGTCGCTTTTTTGGACCAACATTAGAGCTCCAATCCGTGAGTTGAGTTTTTAGACATAAGGATTCCATTCCCTAGTCGCCTTTTACAACAATGGGCTCCAATCCCTTATTTGGGGTTTTAGACATAGGGCCTCCATTCTCTAGTCGCCGTTACCAACATTAGGGCTCCAATACCTGAGTTGAGTTTTTAGACATACGACCTCCATTCCATAGTCACCTTTTTCCAACATTAGGACTGCAATCCCTGAGATGAGTTTTTAGACATACGGCCTCCATTCCCTAGTCGCCTTTTACCAATATTAGTGCTCCAATCCTTGAGTTGAATTTTTTTAGAAAAAGGACCTCCATTCCAAAGTCGCCTTTTACCAACATTAGGGCTCCAATCCTAAGTTAAGTTATTATTAGACATAAGGCTTCCATCTTTTAGTCGCCTTTACCAACATTAGGGCTTATATCCCTAACTTTAATTTTTAGACATAGTTCCATTCCCTAGTCACCTGATACCAACATTAGGGCTCCAATCCCTGAGTTGAGTTCTTTAGACATAGGGTCTCCATTCCCTAGTCGCCTTAACAATCATTAGGGCTCTAATCTCTAAGTTGAGTTTTTTAGACATAGGGCCTCCAATCCCCAGTCACATTTACCAACATCAGGACTCGAATCCCTGAGTTGAGTTTTTAGACATAGGGCCTCCATTCCCAAGTTGCCTTTTACCAACATTTGGGCTCCAATACCCGAGTTGAGTTTTTTTTGACATAGGGACTCCATTCTCTAGTCGCCTTTACAACCATTAGGGCTCCACTCCCTCAGTTGAGTTTTGAGAAATAGGGCCTCCATTCCCTAATCATATTATACCAACGCTAGGGCTCCAATCCTTATATGCGTTTATAAACATAGGGCCTCTATTCCCTAGTCGCATTTACAAATATTAGGGCTCCAATCCTTAATTGGAGTTTCTAGACATAGGGCCTTCATTCCCTAGTGTCATATTACCAACATTACATTTCCAATCTCAGAGTTGGGTTTGTTAAAAATAAGTTCTTCATTCCCTAGTCACTTTTAAAAACAATAGGGCTCCAATTCCTAAGTTGAGTTTTTAGACATAGGGCCTCCATTCCATAGTCGCCTTTTTACAAAGATTAGGGTTATCCTTGATTTGGGCTTTTTAAACATAGGGCCTCCATTCCCAAGTCACCTTTAACCAATATTATGGCTCCAATCCGTGAGATGAGTTTTTTTTGACATAGGGCCTCCATTCCCTGGTCGCAGGCTCCAATCTCTGAGTTGAGTTTATATACATAGAGCCTCTATTCCCTATTTGCGCTTTACCAACATTTCTGCTCATACTCCTAAGTTGAATTCTTTTTAGACAGAGGGTCTCCATTCCCTACCCGCCTTTAGCAACATTAGGGCTACAATCCCTGAGTTCAATTTATATACTTAGGGCCGCCATTTTCTTATCGCCTTTTGCCAACATTTGGGCTCCAATTCCTGAGTAGAGGTTTTAGACATAGGGGCTCCATTCCCAAATCGTCTATTACCAACATTAGGGCTCCAATCGCCAAGTTGAGCTTTTTTGAATTATGGCGTCATTCCCTAGTCGCCTTTTACCAACATTAGGGCTACTATCCCTGAGTTAAATGTTTTTAAACATAGGGCCTCCATTCCCTAGTATCCTTTACCAACATCAGGGCTCCAATACCTGAGTTGAGTTTTTAGAGTTACGGCCTCCATTCCCTAGTCGCCTTTTACCAAGATTAGGGCTTGAATCGCTTAGTTGAATATTTTTTATGAACATAAGACCTCCTTTTCATAGTCGCCGTTTACCATCATTAGGTCACAAATCCCAGAGTTGAGTTTTTTTAGACATAAAGCCTCCATACTCTTCTCGCCTTTACCAACATTAGGGCTCCTATCCCTGAGTTTAGTTTTGAGACATAGGGCCTTAATTCCCTAGCCGACTTTTACCAATATTAGTTCTTCAATCCAGAGTTGAGCTCTTTAGAAATAGGGTCTCAATTCCCAAGTTCCCTTTACCAGCATTTGGGCTCCAATCCCTGAGTTGAGTTTTTTAGACATAGGGCCTTCATTCCCTAGTTGCTTTATAGAAACATTAAGGCTCCAATCCCTGAGTTGAGTTTTTTTTAGACATAGGGCCTCCATTCACTAATCGCATTTTACCAACATTAGAGCTCCAGTCCCTGAATTGAGTTTCTTTAGACATAGGACCTCCATTCCCTACTATCCTTTACCAACATTAGGGCTCCAATCCCTGAGTTTAGTGGTTATACATACGACCTCCATTCCCTAGTCACCTTTTACCAACATTAGGGGTCTAATCCTTGAGTAGAATTTTTTTAGATATAGGAACTCCATTCTGTAGTCGCCTTTTACAAGCATTAGGGCTATAATCCCTGAGTTGAATTTTTTTAGACATAAGGTCTCAATCCTCTAGTTCCCTTTACCAGCATTAGGGCTCCAATCCCATAGTTGAATTTTTTTAAAGATAAGATCTCCATCCTCTAGTTGCCTTTACCAATATTAGGGCTCCTATCCCTGAGTTTAGTTTTTAGACATTAGGCCTCCATTCCCTTGTCATCTTTTATCAATATTAGGGCTCCAATCCATGAGTTGATTTCTTTAGACATAGTGTCTCCATTCCCTAGTCTCATTTACGAGCATTAGGGCTACAATCCATGGGTTGAGTTTTTAGACATAGGGCCTTTATTCCCTAGTTGTCTTTAACCAACATAGGACCTCCATTCCCTAGTCGCATTTTACTAACATTGGGGCTCCAATCCCTGCATATAGTTTTTAGACATTGGGCCACCATTTCCTAGTCGCCGTTAACAACTATTTGTGCTCCAATCCCTATGTTGAGTTTTTTTACATAGGGCCTCCATTCCCAATTCACCTTTTACCAACATTAAGGGTCCAATCGCTGAGTTGAGCTTTTTAGACATTGGGCCTCCATTCACTAGTCGCCTTTTACCAACATTAGGGCTCCAATCCTTGTGTTGAGTGTTTTTAGACAGAGGACCTCCATTCCCTAGTATCCTTTACCAACATTACGACTCCAATACCTGAGTTTAGTCATTATACGTACGGCCTCCATTCCCTAGTCGCCTTTTATCAATATTAGGGCTCTAATCCTTGAGTAGAATTTTTTTATAGACATAGGACCTCCATTCCTTAGTAGCTTTATATGACCATTAGGGCTCCAATCCCTGAGTTGAGTTTTTAGAGTTACGGCCTCCATTCCCTAGTCGCCTTTTACCAAGATTAGGGCTTGAATCGCTTAGTTGAATTTTTTTATGAACAGAGGACCTCCTTTTCATAGTCGCCGTTTACCATCATTAGGTCACAAATCCCAGAGTTGAGTTTTTTTAGACATAAAGCCTCCATACTCTTCTCGCCTTTGCCAACATTAGGGCTCCTATCCCTGAGTTTAGTTTTGAGACTTAGGGCCTTCATTCCCTAGCCGCCTTTTACCAATATTAGTTCTTCAATCCCAGAGTTGAGCTCTTTAGAAATAGGGTCTCAATTCCCAAGTTCCCTTTACCAGCATTTGGGCTCCAATCGTTGAGTTGAGTTTTTTAGACATAGGGCCTTCATTCCCTAGTTGCTTTATAGAAACATTAAGGCTCCAATCCATGAGTTGAGTTTTTTATTAGACATAGGGCTTCCATTCACTAGTCGCATTTTACAAACATTAGAGCTCCAGTCCCTGAATTGAGTTTCTTTAGACATAGGACCTCCATTCCCTACTATCCTTTACCAACATTAGGGCTCCAATCCCTGAGTTTAGTGGTTATACATACGACCTCCATTCCCTAGTCACCTTTTACCAACATTAGGGGTCTAATCCTTGAGTAGAATTTTTTTAGATATAGGAACTCCATTCCATAGTCGCCTTTTACGAGCATTAGGGCTATAATCCCTGAGTTGAACTTTTTTAGACATAAGGTCTCAATCCTCTAGTTGCCCTTACCAACATTAGGGCTCCAATCCCATAGTTGAATTTTTTTAAACATAAGATCTCCATCCTCTAGTTGCCTTTACCAATATTAGGGCTCCTATCCTTGAGTTTAGTTTTTAGACATTAGGCCTCCTTTCCCTTATCATCTTTTATCAATATTAGGGCTCCAATCCATGAGTTGATTTCTTTAGACATAGTGTCTCCATTCCTAGTCTCCTTTACGAGCATTAGGGCTACAATCCATGGGTTGCGTTTTTAGACATAGGGCCTTTATTCCCTAGTTGTCTTTTACCAACATAGGGCCTCCATTCCCTAGTCGCCTTTTACTAACATTGGAGCTCCAATCCCTGCATATAGTTTTTAGACGTTGGGCCACCATTTCCTAGTCGCCGTTAACAACTATTTGTGCTCCCATCCCTATGTTGAGTTTTTTTACATAGGGCCTCCATTCCCAATTCACCTTTTACCAACATTAAGGCTCCAATCGCTGAGTTGAGCTTTTTAGACTTTGGGCCTCCATTCACTAGTCGCCTTTTACCAACATTACGGCTCCAATCCTTGTGTTGAGTGTTTTTAGATAGAGGACCTCCATTCCCTAGTATCCTTTACCAGCATTACGACTCCAATACCTGAGTTTAGTCGTTATACGTACGGCCTCCATTCCCTAGTCGTCTTTTATCAACATTAGGGCTCTAATCGTTGAGTAGATTTTATTTTTAGACATAGGACCTCCATTCCTTAGTAGCTTTATACGACCATTAGGGCTCCAATCCCTGAGTTGAGTTTTTTTTAGACATAGGGCCTCCATTCACTAGTCGCATTTTACAAACATTAGAGCTCCAGTCCCTGAATTGAGTTTCTTAAGACATAGGACCTCCATTCCCTACTATCCTTTACCAACATTAGGGCTCCAATCCCTGAGTTTAGTGGTTATACATACGACCTCATTCCCTAGTCACCTTTTACCAACATTAGGGGTCTAATCCTTGAGTAGAATTTTTTTAGATATAGGAACTCCATTCCACAGTCGCCTTTTACGAGCATTAGGGCTATAATCCCTGAGTTGAATTTTTTTAGACATAAGGTCTCAATCCTCTAGTTGCCTTTACCAACACTAGGGCTCCAATCCCATAGTTGAATTTTTTTAAACATAAGATCTCCATCCTCTAGTTGCCTTTACCAATATTAGGGCTCCCATCCCTGAGTTTAGTTTTTAGACATTAGGCCTCCATTCCTTTGTCATCTTTTATCAATATTAGGGCTCCAATCCATGAGTTGACTTCTTTAGACATAGTGCCTCCATTCCCTAGTCTCCTTTACGAGCATTAGGGCTACAATCCATGGGTTGAGTTCTTAGACATAGGGCCTTTATTCCCTAGTTGTCTTTTACCAACATAGGGCCTTCATTCCCTAGTCGCCTTTTACTAACATTGGGGCTCCAATCCCTGCATATAGTTTTTAGACATTGGGCCACCATTTCCTATTCGCCGTTAAAAACTATTTTTGCTCCAATCCCTATGTTGAGTTTTTTTACATAGGGCCTCCATTCCCAATTCACCTTTTACCAACATTAAGGCTCCAATCGCCGAGTTGAGCTTTTTAGACATTGGGCCTCCATTCACTAGTCGCCTTTTACCAATATTAGGGCTCCAATCCTTGTGTTGAGTATTTTTAGACAGAGGACCTCCATTCCCTATTATCCTTTACCAACATTACAACTCCAATACCTGAGTTTAGTCGTTATACGTACGGCCTCCATTCCCTAGTCGCCTTTTATCAACATTAGGGCTCTAATCCTTGAGTAGAATTTTTTTTTAGACATAGGACCTCCATTCCTTAGTAGCTTTATACGACCATTAGGGCTCCAATCCCTGAGTTGAATTTTTAGAGTTAAGGCCTCCATTCCCTAGTCGCCTTTTACCAAGATTAGGGCTCCTATCCTTGAGTTTAGTTTTTAGACATTGGGCCTCCATTCCCTTGTCGCCTTTTATTAATATTATGGCTCCAATCCATGAGTTGAGTTCTTTAGACATAGGGTCTCCATTCCCTAGTCGCCTTTACCAATATTAGGGCTGCAATCCCTGGGTTGAGTTTTAAGACATAGGGCCTCTATTCCCTAGTCGCCTTTTACCAACATTAGGGCTCCAATCCCTGAGTTGAGTGTTTTTAGACATAGGACCTCCATTCCCTTGTATCTTTTACCAACAATAGGGCTCCAATCCCTGAGTTCAGTTGTTAGACATACGACCTCCTTTCTCTAATCGCCTTTTACCAACATTAGGGCTTTAATCATTGAGTAGAATTGTTTTTTACGTAGCACCTCCATTCCTTATTAGCCTTTTACGACCATTAGGGCTCCAATCCCTGAGGTGAATTATTTAGACATAATGTCTCCATCCTCTAGTTTCCTTTACCATCATTAGGGCTCCAATCCCGTAGTTGACTTTATTTAGACATAAGGTCTCCATCCTCTAGTTGCCTTTACCAACATTAGGGCTCCTATCCCTGAGTTTAGTTTTTAGACATTGGGCTTCCATTCCCTTGTCGTCTTTTATAATTGTTAGGGCTTTAATCCATGAGTTTAGTTCTTTAGACATTGGGTCTCCATTCCCTAGTCGCCTTTACCAACATTAGGGATCCAATCCCTGGGATGAGTTTTTAGACATAGGGCCTCTATTCCCTAGTCGCCTTTTACAAATATTAGGGCCTCCATTCCCTAGTCGCCTTTTACTAACATTGGGGCTCCAATTCCTGAATTGAGTTTTTAAACATAGGGTCGCCAATTCATAGTCGCCTTTTACAAGCATTTGGGCTCCAATCCCTGAGTTGAGTTTTTAGATATAGGTCCTCCATTCCCAAGTCACCTTTTACCAACATCAGGGCTCTAATCCCTGAGTTGAGCTTTTTAGACATAGGGCGTCCATTCACTAGTTGCCTTTTACTAACATTTGGGCTCCAATCCCTGAGTTGAGTTATTTTAGACATAGGACCTCCGTTCCCTAGTATCCTTTACCAACATTAGGGCTCCAATCCCTGAGTTGAGTTGCTAGACATACGACCTCAATTCCCTAGTCGCCATTTACCAATATTAGGGCTCTAATCCTTGAGTAAAATTTTTTTTACACATAGGGCCTCCATTCCTTAGTCGCCTTTGACGACCATTATGGCTCCAATCCCTAAGTTGAATTTTTTTAGACATAAGGTCTCCATCCTCTAGTTGCCTTTACCAATATTCGGGTTCCTTTGAACGAGTTTAGTTTTTAGACATTGGGCCTCCATTCCCTTGTCGCCTTTTAAAAATATTAGGGTTCCAATCCATGAGTTGAGTTCTTTAGACATAGGCTCACCATTCCCTAGTCGCCTCTGCCAACATTAGGGCTCTAATCGTTGGGTTGAGTTTTTAAACATAAGGCCTCTATTCCCTAGTTGACATTTATCCATATTAGGGCTCCAATCCCTAAGTTTAGTTTTTTGACAAAGGGCCTCCATTCCCTAGTCGCCTTTTACTAACATTGGGGCTCGAATCTCTGAGTTGAGTTTTTTAGACGTAGGGCCTCCATTCCCTAGTTGCCATTCCCAACATTAGGGCTCCAATATCTCAGTTGAGTTTTTGGACATAGGGTCGAAATTTCCTAGTCGCCTTTCGCCAAAGTTTTGGCTCCAATCCCTGAGTTGAGTTTTTACACATAGGGCCTCCATTCAAAAGTCGTATTTTAGCAACATTAGAGCTCCAATCGCTGAGTTGAGCTTTTTAGACTTAGGGTCTTCATTCCCTAGTCTCCTTTTACCAACATTTGGGCTCACATCCCTGAATTGAGTATTTTTAAACATAGGGCCTCTATTCCCTAATCTCCTTTACCAACATTAGGGCTCCTATGCCTGCGTTGAGTTTTTAGAGTTATGGCCTCCATTCCCTAGTTGCCTTTTACCAACATAAGGGCTCGAATCCCTGAGTTGATTTTTTTTGACAAGAGGACCTCCATTCCTTAGTCGCCTTTTACCAACAATAGGGCTCCTATCCTTGAGTTTAGTCTTTAGACATAGTGCTTCCATTCCCTAGCTGCCTTTTACGTATAATAGGGATCCAATCCCTGAGTTGAGTTCATTAGACATATGGTCTTCATTCCTAAGTTTCCTTTACCAGCATTAGGGCTCAAATCCCTAAGTTGAGTTTTTAGACATAGGGCCTCCATTCCCTAGTCGCATTTACCAACATTAGGGCTCCAATCTCTGAGTTGTGTTTTTAGACATAGGGCCTCTATTTCCAAGTTGACTTTTACCAACATTAGGGCTCCAATCCCTGAGTTGAGCTTTTTTTAGACATAGGGACTCCTTTCTCTAGTCGCTTTTACCAGCATTAGGGCTCCAATCCCTGATATGTGTTTTTAAACATAGATCCTCCATTCCTTAGTTGCCTTTACAAATATTACGGCTCCAATCCCTAAGTTGAGTTTCACGACATAAGGCCTCCATTCCCTAGTGGCCCATTACAAACATTAGTTCTCCAATCCCTTAGTTGAGTTCTTTAGACATATGGTCTCCATTTCCTGGTCGCTTTTAGAAATATTTGGGCTCCTATAACTAAGTTTAGTTTTTAGACATAGGGCCTCCATTCCTTAGTCGCTTGTTTACAAACATTAGGGCTCAGATACTTGAGTTGAGCTTTTTAAACATAGGGCCTATATTCCCTAGTAGCCTTTTATGAATATTAGGGCTCCAATACCTGAGATGAGTTTTTTTAGACATAGGGCCTCAATTCCCTTGTCGCCTGTACTACCATTAGTGCTCCAATTCCCGAGTTGATTTTTTAAACAGAGGGCCTCCACTCCCTAGTCGCATTTACCAACATTAAGGCTCTTATCCCTGGGTTGAGTTTTTAGACATAGGGCCTCTATTCCCTAGTCCCTTTTTACCAACATTAGGGCTCCAATCTCTGATTTGAGTTCTTTTAACATCGGGACTCCATTCCCTAGTCGTTATTTTTACCAACATCAGCACTCTAATCCCTGTGTTGTTTTTTGGACATAAGGCCTCCATTCCCTTGTTGCCTTTTACCAACATTAGGGCTCTAATCCCTGGGTTGAGTTTTTTAAACATAAGGCCACTATCCTTTACTTGCCTTTACCAACATAAGGGCCTTCAATCCCTAGTTGCCTTTTACCAACATTAGGGCTCCAACCCCTGAGTTGATTCTTTTTAGACATAGAGCCTCCATTCCGTAGTCACCTATTACCAACATTAGGGCTCCGATCTCTAAGTTGAGTTCTTTAAACATATGGTCTCCATTCCTTGGTAGCTTTTAGAAATATAAGGGCTCTAATCCCTAGGTTGAGTTTTTAGATATAGGGCATCCATTCCTTAGTCGCCTTTTTACAAACATTAGGGATAAAATCTTTGAGTTGAGCTTTTTAAACATAGGGCCTCCATTCCCTAGTCGCCTTTTTTGAACATTTGGGCTCTAATACATGAGATGAGTATTTTTAGACATAGGGCCTCCATTCTTTTGTCGCCTTTACCAACATTAGTGCTCCAATTCCTGAGTTTAGTTTTTAAACATAGGGCCTCCATTCCCTAGTCGCGTTTAACCAACATTAGTGATCCAATGCATGAGTTGAGTTTTTTATGACATAGGGCCTCCATTCCCTACTCGTCCTAACCGACATTAAGGCTCGAATCCCTGGGTTGAGTTTTCAGACATAGGGCCTCTATTCCCCAGTCGCCTTTTACCAACATTAGGGCTCCAATCCCTGAGTTGAGTTTTTAGAAATAGGGCCTCCATTCCCTAGTCTTATTGTACCAACGTTAAGGCTCGAATCCTTATATGAGTTTTTAAACAAAGGGCCTCTATTCCCTAGTCGCCTTTACCAATATTAGGGCTCCAATCCCTAAGTTGAGTTTCTAGACATATGGCCTCCATTCTCTGGTGGCCTATTACCAACATTGCCGCTCCAATCTCTGACTTGAGTTTTTAACATAAGGTCTTCATTCCCTGGTCGCTATTGAAATCAATAGGGCTCCAACCCCTAAGTTGAGTTTTTAGACATAGGGCCTCCATTCCCTAGTTGCCTTTTTAGTAAAATTAGGGCTGCAATCCATGAGTTGAGCTTTTTATACATAGGGTCCTCATTCCTTAGTCACCTTTTACAAATATTATGGCTCCAATCCATGAGATGAGTTATTTTTGACATAGGGCCTCCATTCCCTAGTCGCATGCTCCAATCCCTGACTTGAGATTTTATACATAGAACCCCGATTCCCTATTTGCTTTTTACTAACATAAAGGCTCATACTCCCGAGTTGAATTTTTTAGACATAGGAACTCCATTCCCTAGTTGCCTTTACCAACATTAGGGCTCTAATCCCTGAAATTAGTTTTTATACATAGGGCCTCTACTCGCTAGTAACCTTTTATTAACATTAGGTCTCTAATCCACGAGTTGAGGGTTTTCTGACATAGGGCCTCCATTCCCTAGTCGCTTTTGTTTTACCAACATTAGAGCTCCACTCCCTGATTTGAGTTTTTAGACATATGGCCTCCATTCCCTAGTCGTCTTTTACTAACATTGGGGCTCCAATTCCTGAGTTGAGTTTTATTGACATATGGCCTCCATTCCCTAGTCTCCATTAGAAAAATTAGGGCTCCAATGCCTGAGTTGAGTTTTTAAGCATAGGGCCACCATATTCTAGTCGCCTTTTGCCAACATTTGGGCTCCAATCCCCGAGTTGAGTTTTTAGACATAGGGCCTCCATTTCCAAGTCGTCGTTCAACAACATTAGGGCTCCAATAGCCGAGTTGAGCTTTTTAGACTTAAGACCTCCATTCGCTAGTCGCCTTTTACCAATATTAGGGCTCCAATTCCTGAGGTGAGTTTTTTAAACATAGGGCCTCCATTCTTTACTATCCTTTACCAACATAAGGGCTCCAATCCCTGAGTTGAGTTTTTAAAGTTACGGCCTCCATTCCCAAGTCACCTTTTACCATTATTGGGGACCGAATCCCTGAGTTGAATTTTTTTAGACATAGGACCTCCTTTCCATTGTCGCCTTTACCAACATTAGGGCTCTAATCCCTGAGTATAGTTTTTAGACTTAGGGATTCCATTCCCTTGCCACCTTTTACCAATATTTGGGCTGAAATCTCTAAGTTGAGTTCTTTAGACATAGGGTTTCCTTTCCCAGCCCCTTTACCAAAATTAGGGTTCCAATCCCTGAGTTTAGCTTTTATACATAGGGCTTCCATTCCCTAGCCACCTTTTACCAATAATAGGGCATCAATTTCTGAGTTGAGTTCTTTAGACATAGGTTCTCCATTCTCAAGTCCCCTTTACCAGCATTAGGGCTCTAATCCATGAGTTGAGTTTTTTTAGACAAAGGTCCTCCATTCCCTAGCCGCATTTACCAACATTGGGGCTCCAATCCCCAAGTTGTGTTTTTAGACATAGGGCTTCTATTTCCAAGTTGCCTTTTACCAACATTAGGGCTCCATTCCCTGTGTTGAGTTATTTTTAGATATAGGGACTCCATTCTCTAATTTTCTTTTGCCCACATTAGGGCTCTAATCCCAGATACGACTTTTTAAACATAGGGCCTCCGTTCCTTGTCGCCTTTACAAAAATTATAGCTCCAATCCCTAAGTTGAGTTTCGAGACATAGGGCCTCCCTACCCTAGGGGCCCATTACCAACATTAGGTCTCCAATCCCTGAATTGAGTTCTTTAGACATATGGTCTACATTCCCAGGTCTCTTTTCGAAATATTAGTGCTCCAATCCCTAAGTTGAGTTTTTAGACACAGGGCCTCCAATTCGTAGTCGCCTTTTCACAAACATTAGGTCTCAAATTCTTGAGTTGAGCTTTGTAAACATAGGGACTCCATTCCCTAGTTTCCTTTTATCAACATTAGTGCTCCAATCACTGAGTTGAGTTTTTAAACATAGGGCCTTCATTCCCTAGTCGTTGTTTACCAACATTAGAACTCCAATATATGAGTTGAGTTTTTTTATGACATAGGGCCTCCATTCCTAGTCGCCTTTACTAACATTAAGGCTCCAATCCCTGGGTTGCGTTTTTAGATATAGGGCGTCTATTCCCTAGTTGCCTTTTACCAACATTAGGGCTCCAATCCCTGAGTTGAGTTTTATTTGACATATGGTCTCCATTCCCTACTCATTATTTTACCAACACTAGGGCTCCAATTCCTAAGTTGAGGTTTTAGACATAGGGCCTCCATTCCCTAGTCGCCTTTAATTAGCATTGGGCTCCAATCCCTTATTTGGGTTTTTAGACATAGGGCCTCCATTCCCTAGTTGCCTTTACCAAAATAAGGGCTCCAATCCATGAGTTGAGTTTTTAGGCATACGGTCTCTATCCGATAGTCGCCTTTTAACAACATTATGGTTCAAATCCCTGAGATAAGTTTTTTTAGACATAGGGCCTCCATTCTCTATTCGCCTTATACCAACATTAGGGCTCGAACTACTGAGTTTAATCTTTTTAGACGTAGGGCCTCCATTCCATATTCACCTTTATCAACATTGGGCTCCAATCCCTGAGCTTTGTTTTTATATATAGACCCGCCATTCCCTAGTCGCCTTTTACAAACATTAGGGCTCCAATCCTTGAGTTGAGTTATTTTGGACATAGGGCCTCCATTACCTAGTCGCATTTTTACCAACATTAGAGATCCAATCTTGAAGTAGAGCTTTTAGACATAGGGCCTCAATTCCCTAGTTGCCTTTTACTAAAATTGGGACACGAATCCCTGATTTGAGTTTTTTACATAGGTCCTTCATTTCCTAGTCGCCTTTACCAATAATAGAGCTCAAATCCCTAATTTTAGTTTCAAGAAATATGTCCACCATTTCTTAGTCGCCCTTCGCCAGCATTTGGGCTCCAATCCTTGAGTTGAGTTTATAGACATAGGGCCTCCATTCTAAAGTCATCTTTTAGCAACATTGGTGCTCCAATCGATGAGTTGAGCTTTTTAGACTTAGGGCGTCCATTTCCTAGTCGCCATTTACCAACATTATAGATCATATCCCTGAATTAAGTTTTTTAAACATATGGCCTCCATTCCATTATCTCTTTTATCAACATTAAGGCTCCAATGCCTGAGTTGAGTTTTTAGAGTTATGGCCTCCATTCCCTAGTCGCCTTTTTCCAATATAAGGGTTCGAATCATTGAGTTGAATTTATTTTAGACAAAGGACTTCCATTCCATAGTGGCCTTTTACAAATAATAGGGCTCCTATCCCTGAGATTATTTTTTAGACATAGGGCTTCCATTCCCTGACTACCTTTTACCAATAATAGGGCATCAATCCCTAAGTTGAGTTCTTTAGACACAGGTTCTCCATTTCCAAGTCCCTTTTACCAGCATTAGGGCTCCAATCCATGTGTTGAGTTTTTCTATACATAGGGCCTCCATTCCCTAGTTGCATTTACCAACATTAGGGCTCCAATCCCTAAGTTGTGTTTTTAGACATATTCCCTAGTCCGCTTTTACCAACATTAGGGTTCCAATCTCCGAGTTGAGTTTTTTTGACACCGGGACTCCATTCCCTAGTCGTTGTTTTGACCAACAATAGGGCTCCAATCCCTGAGTTATTTTTTAGACATATGGCCTACATTCCCTAGTTTCCTTTTACCAACATTAGGGTTCTAATCCCTGGGTTTAGTTTTTTAGACATAAGGCCTCCATCTTTTAGTCGCCTTTACCAACATTTGGTCACCAATTCTTGAGTAGAGCTTTTTAGAAATATGGCCTCCAATCACTAGTTGCCTTTTACCAATATTAAGGCTCCAACCCCTAAGTTTATTTTTTTAGACATAGGGGCTCCATTCCCTTGTCACCTTTTACCAACATTAGGGATCCAATCTCTAAGTTGAGTTCTTTAGACATATGGTCTCCATTCCCTGGTCACTTTTAGAAATATTAGGGCTCTAATCCCTATGTTGAGTTTTTAGACATAAGGCATCCATTCCTTAGTCGCCTTTTTACAAACATTAGGGCAAAAATCTTTGAGTTGAGCTTTTTAAACATAGGGCCTCCATTCCCTTGTCACCTTTTATGAATATTAGGGCTTTAATACCTGAGATGAGTTTTTTTAGACATAGGGCCTCCATTCCCTTGTTGCCTTTACCAACTTTAGTGCTCCAATTCCTGAGTTGAGTTTTTAACATAGGGCCTCCATTCACTAGTCGCGTTTGACCAACATTAGGGCTCGAATGCCTGAGTTGAGTTTTTTTAAGACATATGGCCTCCATTCCCAAGTCGTCTTTACCAACACTAAGGCTCGAATCCCTGGGTTTAGTTTTTAGACATAGGGCCTCTATTCCCTATTCGCCTTTTACAAACATTAGGGCTCCAATCTGTGAGTTGAGTTTTTTTTTACATAGGGCCTCCATTCCCTAGTCACTTTTTTTAGACAAACACTAGGGATCCAATCCCTGAGTTGGGTTTTAGACATAAGGCCTCCATTCTCTAGTTATCTTTTACTAACATTGGGCTCCTATCCCTTATTTGGGCTTTTAGCATAGGGCCTCCATTCGCTAGTCGCCTTAACAAACATAAGATCTCCAATCCCCGAGTTGAGTTTTTTTAGACATAAGGCCTCTATCCTTTAGTCGCCTTACCAACATTAGGGATCCTATCCCTGAGTTGAATTTTTAGACATATGGACCTCCATTCCCTAATCTCCTTTACAAACATTAGGGCTCCAATGTCTGACTTCAGTTATTAGACATAGGGCCTCTATTCCCTAGTCTCCTTTTCCCAACATTAGGGATCTAATCCTTGAGTAGAATTTTTTTAAGACATAGAGCCTTCATTCTTTAGTCGCCTTTTACGACCATTATGACTCCAATCCTTGAGTTGAATTTTTTAGACATAAAGTCTCCATCCTCTAATTGCCTTTACCAATATTAGGGCACATATCTATGAGTTGAGTTTTTAGACAAAGGTCCTCCATTGCCTAGTCGCCTTTTACCAACGTTAGGGCTGCAATCCCTGAGTGGAGTTCTTTGGACATAGGGTCTCCATTCGCTAGTCGCCATTACTAGCATTAGGATCCAATCCTTGAGTTTGGTTTTTTTTACATAGGACCTCCATTCCCTAGTCGCATTTACTAACATTAGGTCTCCAATCCATGAATTTAGTATTTATACATAGGGTCTCCATTCGCTAGTCGCCATTACTAGTCGCCTTTTTACCAACATTTGTGATCCATTTCCCAAATCGAGTATTTGTACATCGGGCCTCCATTCCCTATTTGCCATATTACCAGCATTCGGGCTGCAATCCCTAAGTTGTGTTTTTAGGAACAGGGCCTCCATTTCCTAGTCGCCTTTTACAAACATTAGGGCTACAATCCCTGAGTTGGGTATTTTTTTGACGTAGGGCCTCCATTCCCAAGTCACCTTTTTACAAAAATTAGGGCACCAATCCATGAGTTGAGCTTTTTAAACATAGGCCTCCATTTCCTAGTCGCCTTTTACAACCATTAGGGCTCTAATCTCTAAGTTGAGTTTTTTAGACGTATGACCTCCATTCCCTAGTCTCCTTTACCGACATTAGGTCTTTAATCACAATGTTGAGTTTTTAGACATAGGGCCTCCATTCCCTAGTCGCCTGTACCAACATTAGTGATTTAATCCGTGAGATAAGTTTTTTGACATAGGGCCTTCATTCCCTAGTCTCTTTTTGCCAACATTGGGGCTCCAATCCCAGAGTTGAGATTATAGACATAGGTCCTCCAACCCCTAGTTGTCTTTTACCAACATTAGGGCTCCTATCCCTTAGTTTAGTTTTTAAACGTAGGGCCTTCATTACCTAGTCGCCTTTTATCAAACATTAGTGATCTATTTCCTGAGTCGCGCTTTTATACATCGGGCCTCCATTTATTAGTCGCCATTTTACCATCATTCGGGCTACAATCCATAGTTGCGTTTATAGAAATAGGGCCTCAATTCCCTTGTCGCCTTTTACTAACATTAGGGCTCCAATCGCTGAGTTGGGTATTGTTTTAACATAGGGCCTCCATTCCTAAGTAGGCTTTTTACGAACAATAGGGGTCCAATCTATGAGTTGAGCTTTTTAAACATAGGGCCTCCATTCCCTAGTCGCCTTTTAACAATATTAGGGCTGCAATCCCTGAGTTGAGTTTTTTTAGAGATAGGGCCTCCATTCCCTAGTCTCCTTTACTATCATTAGGGCTTCAATCATAGAGTTGAGTTTTTAGACATAGGGCCTCTAGTCCCTAGTAACCTTTTACCAACATTAAGGTACCAATCCCTGAGTTGAGTTTTATAGATATAGGGCCTCCATTCCCTAGTCGCTTTTTACCAACAGTAGG
Organism: Nicotiana benthamiana; assembly: GCA_034376525.1. NCBI lineage: Eukaryota > Viridiplantae > Streptophyta > Magnoliopsida > Solanales > Solanaceae > Nicotiana > Nicotiana benthamiana. The sequence continues at coordinate 16,080,095 of CM067341.1, read as the reverse complement.
GCTCGAACCACTAATTTGAGTTTTTTCTAGACATAGGGACTCCATTCCCTGAGTCTAGTTTTTAAACATAGGTCCTCTACTCTCTAGTAGCCTTTTTACCAACATTACAGCTCCATTCCCTGAGTTGAGTTTTTCGACATAGGGCCTCCATTCCCTTGTCGCTTTTCTAGAACCATTAGGTATCCAATCCCTGAGTTGATTTTTTAGACATAGGGCCTCCATTCAATGGTCTCCCTCTTACAAACATTAGTGCTCCAATCCTTGAGTTGATTTTTTAGACATAGGGCCTCCATTCCCCAGTCACCTTTTACAAACATTAGGGCTCCAATTCCTGAGTTGCGTTTTTAACATAGGGCCTTATTTCCATAGTCACTTTTACCAACATTTGGGCTCAAATCTCTGAGTTGAATTTTTTTACATAGGGTCCATTACCTAGTTGCCTTTTTCCCCTAAGTTGAGTGTTTGTTTGACCTAAGGCCTCCATTCTCTAGTCGCCACTACCAACATTAGGGATCCAACCCAAAAGTTTTGTTTTTAGACATAGGTCCTCCATTCCCTAGTCGCCTTCTACCAACCTTAGGGATCCAATCCCTCAGATTAGTTTTATTAGACATAGGGCCTCCATTCCCACGTCTCCTTTACAAACGTTAGTGCTCCAATCCCTGAGTTAAGTTTCTAAACATAGGGCCTCCATTCCCTAGTCGCTTTTCACCAACATTAGGTCTCAAATTCCTTAGTTAAGTTATTCTTAGACATTGGGCCTCCATTCCATTGTCGCCTTTACCAACATTAGGGCTCCAATGCCTGAGTTGAGTTTTTTTCAGACATAAGGACTCCATTCCCTAGTAGCCTTGACAAACATTAGGGCTTCAATCCCTGAGTCGAGTTTTGCAACATAGGGCCTCCATTCCCTAGTTGCTTTTTTTACTAACATTAGGGCTCCAATCCCAGAGTTGAGTTTTTAGACATATGGCCTCCATTTCCCTAGTCGCCTTTATACCAACATTCGATCTCCAATCCCTGAGTTGAGGTTTTAGACATAGGTTCTCCAATCCACGAGTTGAGTTTTTTTAGACACCTCCATTCCCTAGTCGCATTTACCAACATTAGGGCTTGAATCCGTGAGTTGAGTTTTTAGACATAGGGCCTCCATTCCTAAGTTTCCTTTTACAAACATTAGGGCTCGAGTCCTTGAGTTGAGTTTATTTTAGACATAGGGACCCCATTCCCTAGTCTCCTTTACAAGCATTAGAATTCCAATACTTGAGTTGAATTGTTAGACGTAGGGTCTCCTTTCCTTAGTCGCCTTATACCAACTTTAGGGCTCCTATCCTTCAGTTGAGTTTTTAAATATAGGGCCTCCATTCCCTAGTCGCCATTTACCGACATTAGGTCTCCAATCGTTTAGTTTTTAACATGGGGCCTCATTACCTAGTTGCCTTTTTACCAACATTAGGGATCCGATACCTGACTCTAGTTTTTATACCTAGGGCCTCCATTCCATAGTTTCCTTTTTATTAACGTAAGAGCTCTAATCCCCCAGTTCAGTTTTTAGACAAAGGGCCTCCACTCCCTAGTCGCCTTTTCACAAACATTAGATCTTTAATCCCTAAGTTGTGTTATTAGAAATAGAGCCTCATTTCCCTCGTCACCATTACCAACATTAGGGCTCCAATCTCTGAGTTATGTTTTTAGATATAGGGCCTCCATTCCCTAGTTGCCTTTTACTAACATTAAGGCTCCAATCCCTGAGTTTAGTGTATTTTCGACATAGGGCCTCCATTCCCTAGTAGCCTTTACAAACATTAGGGCTCCAATTCCTAAGATGAGTATTTAGACATAGGGCCTCCATTCCTCAGTCCCCTTTTACCAACATTAGAGATCCAATATTCGAGATGTGTTTTTTAGACATAGGGCCTCCATTCCATAGTCGTCTTTACCAACATTAGGGCTCTAATCCCTGAGTTGAGTTTTTCGACATAGGGCTTCCATTCCATAGTCGTCTTTACCAACATTAGGGCTCTAATCCCTGAGTTGAGTTTTTCGACATAGGGCTTCCATTCCATAGTTGCCTTATACCGACATTTGAGGTCCAATCCCTAAGTTGAGTTTTTAAACATAAGACCTCCACTACCTAGTTGCCTTTCTTACCAACATCAGTGATCCAATTCATAAGTCGAGTTTTTATACATCTGGCCTGCATTCCCTATTCGCCATTTTACTAGTATTCAAGATGCAATCACTGAGTTGAGGTTTTTGACATAGGGCATTCATTCCCAAGTCGACTTTTTAAAAACATTAGGTCTCGAATCCTTGAGTTGAGTTTTTTAAACATTGAATCTCGATTCCCTAGTCGCCTTTTCTCAACATTAGGGCTCCAATCCATGAGTTGAGTTCTTTTAGACATAGGGCCTCCATTCCCTAGTCTCCTTTACTAACATTAGGGCTTCAATCATTAAGTTGAGTTTATAGACATAGGGCCTCCATTTCAAAGTCGCCTTTTACTAACATTAGGGTACCAATCCCTGAAATGAGTTTTTTTAGAATAGGGCCTCCATTTCTTAGTCGCCTTTACCAACATTAGGGATTTAATCCCTGAGTTGAGTACTTAGACACCGGGTCTCCATTCCCTTGTCTCTTTTTACCAATATTAGGGCTCCAATCCCCGAGTTGAGTTTTTTTCTAGACATAGGGCCTCCATTCCCTAGTTGCTTTTTTACAACCATTATGACTTGAATCCTCGAGTTGCGTTATTAGACATAGGGCCTCCATTATCTAGTCTCCTTCTACCAATATTAGGGCTCCGATACCTGAGTTGAGTGTTTTAGACATAGGATCTCCATTCCCTAGTCGCCTTTACAAACTTTAGGGCTTCAATCCTTGAGTTGAGTTTATAGACATAGGGCCTCCATTCCCTTGTCGCATTTACTAATATTAGGGCCAATCCCTGAATTAATTTTTGAGACATAGGGCCTCTATTCCCTAGTCACGTTTTACCGACATTAGATCTCCAATCCCTGATTTGAGTTTTCAGACATAGGTCCTTCATTCCCTAGTCGCCTTTTTAACAACATTAGGGCTTCAATCCCTGAGTTGAGTTTTTAGACATAGGGCCTCCATTCCCTACTGCCCTCTCACCAGCATTAGGGCTCCATTCCAAAAGTTGAGATTTTAAACATAGGGCCTCCATTACCTAGTTGCCTTTTTACCAACATTAGTGATCCAATTCCTGTGTCGAGTTTTTATACATCGAGACTCCATTCCCTAGTAACCTTTTACAATTTTTAGGGATCCAATACCTGAGTTGGGTATTTTTTTGACATAGGGCCTCCATTCCGAAGTCGCCTTATTACAAACATTAGGGCTCAAGTCCCTGAGTTGAGCTTTTTAAACATAATGCTTCTATTTCTTAGTCGCATTTTACCAACATTAGGGCTACAATTCCTGAGTTGAGTTTTTTAAAGACACAGGGCCTGCATTCCCTTGTCTACTGTACCAAAATTAGGGCTTCAAGCACTAAGTTGAGTTTTTAGACATAGGGCCTCCCATATCTAGTCGCCTTTTACCAACATGAGGTTACCAATCCCTAAGTTGAGTTTTTAAGACATAGGGCCTCCAATCTCTAGTCGACTTTCACCAATATTAGGATTGTTATCCCTGAGTTGAGGTTTTTTCAAACATAGGACGTCCATTCCCTAGTCGACTTTACCAATATTAGGGCTCGAATCTCTGTGTTGAGTTTTTAGGCATAGGGCCTCCATTCCCTGCTCGCCTTTTACAAACATTAGGGCTCCAATCCGTGAGTTGAGTTTTTCTCAGACATAAGGGCTCCATTCCTTAGCCGCCTTGACAAACATTAGGGCTTCAATCCCTTAGTCCAGTTTTTATACATAGGGCCTCCATTCCCTAGTCACTTGTTTACAAACATTAGTGCTCCAATCCCAGAGTTGAGTATTTAGACAAAGGGCCTCCATTCCCTTTTCGCATATTTACCAACATTAGGTCTCAAATCCATAAGTTGAGTTTGTTGACATAGGGCCTCATTTCCCTAGTCGCCTTTACCTACATTAGGGCTCCAATCTCTGATTTAAGTTTTTAGATATAGGGCCTCCATTCATTAGTTGTCTTTTGCCAACATTAAGTCTCCAATCCTAGAGTTTAGTGTGTTTTCGACATAGTGCCTCCATTCCCTAGTCGCCTTTACCAACATTAGGGCTCCAATCCCTAATTTGAGTTTTTAGGCATAAGGCATCCATTCCCTAGTCGCCTTATACCAACATTAGGGCTCCAATCTATGAGATGTGTTTTTTTAGAGATAGGGCCTCCATTCTCTTGTCGCCTTTACCAACATTAGTGCTCCAATCTCTGAGTTTAGTTATTAGATATAGGGCCTCCATTCGTTAGTTGTCTTTTACCAACATTAAGTCTTCAATCCCAGAGTTGAGTAATTTTTCGACATAGTGCCTCCATTCCCTAGTCGCCTTTACCAACATTAGGGCTCCAATCCCTAAGTTGAGTTTTTAGGCATAGGGCATCCATTCCCTAGTTGCCTTTTACCAACATTAGGGCTCCAATCTATGAGATGTGTTTTATTAGAGACAGGGCCTCCATTCTCTTGTCGTCTTTACCAACATTAGTGCTCCAATCTCTGAGTTTAGTTTTTAAACATAAGGGCTTCGTTCCCTAGTAAGGTTTTACTAACATTAGGACTCAAATTCTTGAATTGAGTTTTCTTAAACATAGGGCCTCCAATCCCTAGTCGGCTTTCACCAATATTGGGATTGGTATCCGTGAGTTGAGGTTCTTTCAAACATAGGACGTCCATGTTGGAAACACGTTTCAAATGCAATATACTAAACGTGTGTTCTTTTGTAGGTTTTGATGAATGTCAAACAAAGCAAAAAGCGATATATAGCAGTACTCAAGGACAAGCACAAAATGGATGCATTAGAAGAAGCTCAAGACAAAGTTTAGAAATGTTATAATTGAGTCAATATTAATTGTGATCTTGATTCCTCAACTTGGCTCATAACATGGCTTCTCCACTAAAATTATTTTTCCAAAATCATGCATATTTAAATTAAGTGTCAAATGATTTTAAACTATGCATATTTACATTTGTTAAAATGTTTTCCAAGCATGCCTCAAAAATCTGGGCTAAGATAATCGATTATGTATTTATGATAATCGAGTATCTCTAAGCCAAGACTGCATGACAATCGATTGTGAATTAATGATAATCGATTGTGAGTAAGTCAGTTAACATCAGGTTTTTGCAAACTGCATAACAATCGATTGTGTACTTATGATAATCGATTGTTAACTGAGGCAAAGTTTTCAAAACTCATAAAAATTGATTATGAACTAATGGTAATCGATTAGAATGAGAAAAATGTCTCCCAGTGATTTTAAATAAAATGATAATCGATTGTGGCTTTTGATAATCGATTATATATGAGACAGAGAGTTTTGAAATTAATTAATAATCGATTATCCCATTTGATAATCGATTGTTGAAGCTGACCGTTGTCATATATTTTCAATTACCTTCAGGTAATCGATTGTTGATATTTAACAATCGATGTTTTGCTTAAAATCTGGAAAAGATTTTCTGAACGTTGTTAAAATAATCGATTGTTGATTTCCGGACAATCGATGTTTTATGCCAAAAATTGGAAAGGATTTCTTAACGTTATAAATAATCGATTATTGATTTGAAGTAATCGATTGTTGACGTAAAATCTGGGATTGAATTTTTAATCTGATAGGCAAACAATCGATTGTTTAGTCTTGACAATCGATTGTCACTGAGTAATTTCAGCAATCCTTAATTGGCAATTAGACAACGGTAAGACTGAGTTTTTCACCTATAAATACAGCTTCAACTCAGTGTTTTCAAAACAACAACATATACACTTTGAGTATTTTCATTGCTAAAAGCTTTCTTACATTGATCATCATTTTCCATTCATCCATAAAGCTTTTTGAAGAGCCATTCTATTGAGCTAAGTTGTTGTGATCTTGAGCATACTATTTCTACTCATATCTACTCATTAAGGAGTGCTTTGTAAAGTGAGTGTGTTTTGTGTTTGTAAGAGAATTGCGATTCTCGTTTGTTGAGGAACTTGTGATTCCTCGGTTGAAGTCTTTGGGATTGTTATCCCCGAGCGGTTGAAGTCTTTGGGATTGTTATCCCCGAGCAGTTGAAGTATTTGGGATTGTTATCCCCGAGCAGTTGAAGTCTTTGGGATTGTTATCCCCGAGCAGTTGAAGTCTTTGGGATTGTTATCCCCGAGCAATTGAAGTCTTTGGGATTGGTATCCCCGAGCAATTGAAGTCTTTGGGATTGTGATCCCCGAGCACCTAGGTGAGGCTTGTGTCCTCAGCTGTAACGGTTTGTTAAGCACCCGTAAGCTTGACAAGTTTAGTGGAAATCTCGAGAGAGTCTCTCGGGGACTGGACTAACCACGTTTGTGGCCACCCAGGATACATCATTGTGTAAGTTTATTCTACTGCACTTGTTTTAATTTCTGCAAAGTTTTTAAATTCCGCACTAAAACGCTTAATATTTTTAAAACGCTATTCACCCCCCCCCCCTCTAGCGTAAAGCGTATTGTCCAACAGTCCATTCCATAGTCGACTTTACCAATATTAGGGATCGAATCTCTGTGTTGAGTTTCTAGACATAGGGCCTCCATTCCTGTCTCGCCTTTTACAAACATTAGGGCTCCAATCCGTGAGTTGAGTTTTCTCAGACATAAGGGCTCCATTCCCTAGCCGCCTTGACAAACATTAGGGCTTCAATCCCTTAGTCCAGTTTTTATACATAGGGCCTCCATTCCCTAGTCACTTGATTACCAACATTAGTGCTCCAATCCCTGAGTTGAGTATTTAGACAAAGGGCCTCCATTCCCTTTTCTCATTTTTACCAACATTAGGTCTCAAATCGATAAGTTGAGTTTGTTGACATAGGGCCTCATTTCCCTAGTCGCCTTTACCTACATTAGGGCTCCAATCTCTGATTTAAGTTTTTAGATTGGGCCTCCATTCATTAGTTGTCTTTTACCAACATTAAGTTCCAATCCCAGAGTTTAGTGTGTTTTCGACATAGTGCCTCCATTCCCTAGTCGCCTTTACCAACATTAGGGCTCCAATCCCTAATTTGAGTTTTAGGCATAAGGCATCCATTCCCTAGTCGCCTTTTACCAACATTAGGGCTCCAATCTATGAGATGTGGTTTTTTAGAGATAGGGCCTCCATTCTCTTGTCGCCTTTACCAACATTAGTGCTCCAATCTCTGAGTTTAGTTATTAGATATAGGGCCTCCATTTATTAGTTGTCTTTTACCAACATTAAGTGTTCAATCCCAGAGTTGAGTGTTTTTTCGACATAGTGCCTCCATTCCATAGTCGCCTTTACCAACATTAGGGCTCCAATCCCTAAGTTGAGTATTTAGGCATAGGGCATCCATTACCTAGTCGCCTTTTACCAACATTAGGGCTCTAATCTGTGAGATGTGTTTTATTAGAGACAGGGCCTCCATTCTCTTGTTGCCTTTACCAACATTAGTGCTCCTCTCTGAGTTTAGTTTTTAAACATAAGGGCTTCATTCCCTAGTAAGTTTTTACTAACATTAGGACTCAAATTCTTGAATTGAGTTTTTTGAGACATAGGGCCTCCATTCCATAGTCGCCTTTACCAACATTAGGGTTCCAATCCCTGAGTTGAGTTTTTCGATATAGGGCCTCCATTCCGTAGATTCGTTTTACCGACATTTGGGCTCCAATCCCTAAGTTGAGTTGCTAAACATAGTGGCTCCACTACCTAGTCACCTTTTTACCAATATATGTGATTCAATTGCTGAGTCTAGTTTTTATACATCGGGCCTCCATTCCCCATTCGCCATTTTACTAGTATTCAGGCTGCAATCATTGATTTAAGCTTTTAGAAATAGGGCCTCCATTCCCTAGTCGCCTTTTCCCAACATTAGGGCTCCAACCATGAGTTAGGTATTTTTTTGACATTGGGCCTCCATTCCGAAGTCACCTTTTTACAAACATTAGGGCTCCAATCCCCGAGTTGAGTTTTTTAAACATAGAGCCTCCATTCCCTTGTCGCCTTTTACCAACATTAGGGCTCCAATCCTTGAGTTGAGTTCTTTTAGATATAGGGCCTCCATTCCCTACTCTCCTTTACCTATATTAGGGCTTCAATCACTAAGTTGAGTTTTTAGACATCGGACCTCTATTTCTTAGTCGCCCTTTACCAACATTAGGATACCAATCCCTGAGTTGAGTTTTCTTCCAGACATCGGGCCTCCATTACCTAGCCGCCTTTACACCCATTAGGGATTTATTCCCTGAGTTGAGTATTTAGACACATGGCCTCCATTCCCCTGTCGCTTTTTACCAATATTAGGGCTCCAATCCCTGAATTGAGTTTTTTCTAGACATAGGGCCTCGATTCCATAGTCGCTTTATTTTTACTAAGATTATGACTCCAATCTCTAAGTTGAGTTTCTAGACATAGGGCCTCCATTCCCTTGTCTCCTTTAATGAACATTAGGGCTCCAATCCCTGAGATGAGTTTTTTTTGACATAGGATCTCCATTCCCTAGTCGCCTTTACCAACTTCAGTGCTTCAATCCCCGAGTTGAGTTTTGAGATATAGGGCGTCCACCCTTGTCGCATTTACTAACATTAGGGATCCAATCCATGAGTTGGGTATTTTTTTGACATGGGGCTTCCATTCCCAAGTCTTCTTTTTACAAAAATTTGGGCTCCATCCCTAAGTTGAGCTTTTTAAACATAGGGCCACCATTCCCTAATCGCATTTGACCAACATTAGGGCTAAAATCCCTGAGTTGAGTTTTTTTAGGCATAGGGACTCCATTCCTAGTCTCCTTTACCAACATTAGGGCTTTAAGCACTGAGTTGAGGTTTTAAACATAGGGACTCCAGTCTGTAAACGACTTTTACCAGCATTAGGGTACAAATCCCTGAGTTGAGTTTTTCTCAGACATAGGGCCTCCATTCCCTAGTCGCCTTTACCAACATTAGGGCTCCAATCTTTCAGTCGAGTTTTATGATATAGGGCCTCCATTTCCTGGTTGTATTTTTACAACCATCAGGGCTACAATCCTTGTGTTGAGTTGTTAGACATAGGGCCTCCATTCTCTAGTCGCCTTTTTACCAGCATTGGATCTCCAATCCCTAAGTTGAGGGTTTAGACATAGGTTCTACAATCCCTCAGTTGAGTTTTTTTTAGACACCTTCATTCCTTCGTCTCATCTAATAACATTAGGGCTCCAATCCGTATGATTAGTTTTTAAACATAGGGCCTCCATTCCTTAGTCTCATCTAACAACATTAGGGCTCCAATCAGTGAGTTGAGTTTTTAAACATAGGTCCTCCATTCCTAAGTTGCCTTTTACCAACATTAGGGCTCCAATCCCTAAGTTGAGTTAATTTTAGACATAGGGACTCTATTCCCTGCGCACCTTTTCATGCATTAGGGCTTTAATCCCTCAGTTGAATTTTTAGACACTTCTTTACCTAGTTGCCTTTCACAAACATTAGGGCTCCAATTCCTGAGTTGAGTTTTTAGATATCTTCGTTCCTTAGTCGCCTTTTACCGACATTAAGGCTCCAGTCCCTTAGTTGAATTTTTAAACATGGGGCCTCATTACCTAGTTTCCTTTTTACCTACATTAGGGATCCAATACCTGAGTCTAGTTTTTATACATAGGGACTCCATTCCCTAGTGGCCTTTTCACCAATATTAGAGCTCCTATCCCCGAGTTTAGTTTTTAGACATAGGGCCTCCATTCCCTTGTCGCTTTTTTACAAATATTAGATCTCAAATCCCTTAGTTGAATTTTTAGACATAGGGAGTCGTTTCCCTAGTTTCCTTTACAAACATTAGGGTTCAAATCTCGGAGTTAAGTTTTTAGATATATAGTCTCCATTCCCTACTCACTTTTTGCCAACATTTGGGATCCAATGCCTGAGTTGAGGTTTCTTAGACCTAGGGCCTCCATTCCATAGTCACCTTTTCTAACATTAGGGCTTCAATCCCTGAGTTGAGTTTTAGACATAGGGCCTCCATTCCCAAGTCGCCTTTTGCCAACATTAGGGCTCTAATCTATGAGATGTGTATTTTTAGAGACAGGGCCTCCATTCTCTTGTCGCTTTTACCAACTTTGGTGCTCCAATCTCTGAGTTTAGTTATTAACCATAACGCCTTCATTCCCTAGTTAGTTTTTACCAATATTAGGACTCAAATTCATGAATTGAGTTTTTTAGACATAGGGCCTCCATTCCATAGTCGCCTTTAACAACATTAGGGCTCCAATCCCTGAGTTGAGTTTTTCGAAATAGGGCCTCCATTCCCTAGATTCCTTTTACCGACATTTGGGCTCCATCACTAAGTTGAGTTGCTAAAAATATGGCCTCCACTACCTAGTCGCCTTTTTACAAGCATATGTGATCCAATTGCTGAGTCGAGTTTTTATACATCGGGCGTCCATTACCCATTTGCCATTTTACTAGTATTTGGGCTGCAATCATTGAGTTGAGCTTTTAGAAATAGGGCCTCCATTCCCTAGTCGCCTTTTCCCAACATTAGGGCTCCAACCATGAGTTGGGTATTTTTTTGACATAGGGCCTCCATTCTGAAGTCACTTTTTACAAACATTAGGGCTCCAATCCCTAAGTTGAGTCTTTTAATCATAGGGCGTCCATTCTATTGTCACCTTTTACCAACATTTTGGCTCCAATCCCTGAGTTGAGTTCTTTTAGATATAGGGCCTCCATTCCCTAGTCTCTTCTACCAATATTAGGGCTTCAATCACTAAGTTGTGTTTTTTGACATCGGACCTCTATTTCCTAGTTGCCTTTTACCAACATTAGGGTACCAATCCCTGAGTTTAATTTTTTTTTCAGACATAGGGCCTCCATTCCCTAGTCGCCTTTACACCAATTAGGGATTTATTCCCTGATTTGAGTATTTAGACAAAGGGCCTCCATTCCCTTGTCGCTTTTTACCAATATTAGGGCTCCAATCCATGAATTGAGTTTTTTCTAGACATAGGGCCTCGATTCCATAGTCGCTTTTTTTACTAATATTATGACTCCAATCTCTAAGTTGAGTTTCTATACATAATGCCTCCATTCCCTTGCCTCCTTTTACCAACATTAGGGCTCCGTTCTCTGAGCTGAGTTTTTAGGCATAGGATCTCCATTCCCTAGTCGCCTTTACCAAATTTAGGGCTTAAATCTGCGATTTGAGTTTTGAGATATAGGGCGTCCAACCTTGTCGCATTTACTAACATTCGGGATCCAATCCATGAGTTGGGTATTTTTTTGACATGGGGCTTCCATTCCCAAGTTTTCTTATTACAAACATTTGGGCTCCAATCCCTGAGTGTAGATTTTTAAACATAAGGCCACCATTCCCTAGTCGCATTTTACCAACATTAGGGCTACAATCCCTTAGTGGAGTTTTTTTTATGCATAGGGCCTCCATTCCTAGTCTCCTTTACCAACATTAGGGCTTTAAGCACTGAGTTGAGGTTTTAGACATAGGGACTCCAGTCTCTAGTCAACTTTTACCAACATTAGGGTACAAATTCCTGAGTTGAGTTTTTCTCAGACATAGGGCCTCCATTCCCTAGTCGCCTTTTCCAACATTAGGGCTCCAATATTTGAGTCGAGTTTTAAGATATAGGGCCTCCATTCCCTGGTTGTCTTTTTACAACCATCAGGGCTCCAATCCTTGAGTTGAGTTATTAGACATAGGGCCTCCATTCTCTAGTCGCCTTTTTACCAACATTGGATCTCCAATCCTTAAGTTGAGGGTTTAGACATAGGTTCTACAATCCCTCAGTTAAGTTTTTTAGACACCTCCATTCCTTAGTCTCATCTAGCAACATTAGGGCTCTAATCCGTGAGTGAGTTTTTAATCATAGGCCCTCCATTCCTAAGTTGCCTTTTACCAACATTGGGGCTCCAATCCCTGAGTTGAGTTAATTTTAGACATATGGACTCTATTCCCTACTCACCTTTACATGCATTAGGGCTCCAATCCCTCAGTTGAATTTTTAGACACAGGGTCTTCTTTACCTAGTTGCCTTTCACCAACATTAGGGCTCCTATCCTTGAGTTGAGTTTTTAGACATCTTCATTCCCTAGTCGCCTTTTACCGACATTAGGGCTCCAGTCCCTTAGTTGAATTTTTAAACATGGAGCCTCATTACCTAATTGCCTTTTTACCTACATTAGGGATCCAATACCTGAGTCTAGTTTTTATACACAGGGACTCCATTCCCTAGTCGCCTTTTTACCAATATTAGAGCTCAAATCCCCGAGTTTAGTTTTTAGACATAGGGCCTCCATTCCCTTGTCGCCTTTATACCAATATTAGATCTTCAATCCCTTAGTTGAATTTTTAGACATAGGGACTCGTTTCCCTAGTCGCCTTTACAAACATTAGTGTTCAAATCTCTAAGTTAAGTTTTTAGATATATAGTCTCCATTCCCTACTCGCTTTTTACCAACATTTGGGATCCAATTCCTGAGTTGAGGTTCTTTAGACCTAGGGCCTCCATTCCATAGTCACCTTTTCAAACATTAGGGCTTCAATCCCTGAGTTGAGATTTAGAAATAGGGCCTCCATTCCCTAGTTGCCTTTTACCAACGTTAGGGCTCCAATCCCTAAGTTGTTTTTATAAACATATGGCCTCCATTACCTAGTCTCCGTTTTACCAACACTACTGATCCAATTCCTAAGTCGAGTTTTTATATATCGGGCCTCCATTACCTATTCGCCATTTTACCAGCATTCGGGCTGCAATCCCTGAGTTTAGTTTTTAGACATAAGGCCTCCATTCCCTAGTGGACTTTTACCAATATTAGGGCTCCAATCCCTGAGTTGGGTATTTTATTGACATAGGGTTTCCATTCACAAGTCGCCTTTTTACAAACATTAAGGCTATAATCCCTGAGTTGAGCTTTTTAAACATAGGGCCTCCATTCCCTAGTCTCCTTTTTCAAACATTAGGGCTCCAATCCCTGAGTTGAGTTTTTTATACATAGGGACTCCATTACCTAGTATCCTTTACCAACACTAGGGCTTCAATGATTGAGTTGAGTTTTTATACATAGGGCCTCCAGTCTCTAGTCGCCTTTTACCAACATTAGGGTACTAATCCCTGAGTTGAGTTTTTTAGACATATGGCCTCCATTCCCTAGTTGCCTTTGCTATCATTAGGGCTTCAATTCCTGAGTTGAGTTTTTAGACGTAGGGCCTCGGTTCCCTACTCGCTTTGTTTTACAAACATTATGGCTCCAATCAATAAATTGAGTTTTTAGACATAGAGCCACCATGCCCTAGTCGCCATTTACCAACATTAGAGCTCTAATCCCTGAGTTGAGTTTATTAGACATATGATGTCCATTCTCTAGTCGCCTTTACAACCTTTAGGGCTTATATTCTAAGTTGAATTTTTAGACATAGGGCCTCCATTCCATAGTTGCCTTTTTATTAAAATTAGGGTTTAAATCAATGAGTTGAGTTTTAAAACATAGGGACTTCATTCCCTATTCACCGTTTTACCAACATTAGGGCTCAAATCCATGAGTTGAGCTTTTTAAACACAGGGCCTCCAATCCTTAGTCGCCTTTTACCAACATTATTGCCCCAATCCCCGAGTTGTGTTTTACTAAGACATAGGGCCTCGATTCCCTAGTCTCCTTTACCAACATTAGGGATCCAATCACTGAGTTGAGTTTTTAGGCATAGGGCTCCCATTGTCTCGTCGCCTTTTACCAATATTTGGGCTCCAATCCCTGAGTTGAGTGTTTCTCTAACATAGGGCCTCCGTTCCCTAGTAGCCTTTACCAACATTAGGGCTCCAATCCCTGAGTCGAGTTTTTAGACATAGGGCCTTCATTCCCAAGTCGCATTTTTCCCAATATTAGGGCTCATATCCATGAGTTGAGTTTGTAGACATAGGGCTTCCATTCTTTAGTTGCCTTTTTACCAACATTAGATCTCCAAACCCTGAGTTGAAGTTTTTTAGAAATAGGGCCTCCATTCCTTAGTCGTATTTACGAAAATTAGAGCTCCAATCCCGGAGTTGAGTTTTTAGACATAGGGCCTCCATTCCTAATTTGCCTTTTACAAATATTAGGGCTCCAATCCCCGAGTTGATTTTTTGTAGACATAGAGACTCCATTCCCGAGTTACCTTTACAACTAATACGGCTCCAATCTTTTAGTTGAAATTTTAGACAGAGGGTCTCCTTTCCTTTGTCGCCTTCTACCAACATTAGGGCTCCTACCCGTGAGTTGAGTTTTTAGACATAGGGCCTCCATTCCCTAGTCGCCTTTTACCGATATTAGGGCTCCAATCCATGAGTTGAGTTTTTAAACATATGGCCTCATTACCTAGTCTCCTTTTTACCAACATTAGGGATCCAAACCCTGACTCTAGTTTTAATACATAGGGCCTCCATTCCTTAGTCACATTTTTACCAATATTAGAGCTCCAATCCTTGAGGTGAGTTTTTAGACATAGGGCCTCCATTCCCTTGTCGCCTTTTTACCAACATTAGGTCTCCAATATCTGAGTTGAGTTTTTAGACATAGGGCCTCCATTCCCTAGTCTCCTTTTTACTAACATTGGGACTCCAATCCCTGAGTTGAGTTTTTAGACACAACGTCTCCATTCCCTAGTCACCTTTTACAAAAAATAAGGCTCCAATTCCTGAATTGAGTTTTTAAACATAAGGCCTCATTTCCCTAGTCACCTTTACCAACATTAGGGCTCTAATGTCTGAGTTGAGTTTTTATATATCGGGCCTCCATTCCTTATTCGCCATTTTAGCAGAATTCGGGCTACAATCCCTGAGTTAAATTTCTATATATAGGGCTTCGATTCCCTAGTCGCCTTTTACCAGTATTAGGTCTCCAATCCCTGAGTTGGATATTTTATTGACACAGGGCCTCCATCCTCAAGTTGCCTTTTTACAAACATTAGGGCTCCAATCCCTGATTTGATCTTTTTAAACATAGGGCCTCCATTCCTTAGTCGCCTTTTTCTAACATTAGGGCTCCAATCCCTTGGATATGTTTTTTTAGACATAGGGCCTCCATTCCCTAGTATCATTTACCAATACTAGGGCTTCAATCACTGAGTTGTGTTTTTAGACACAGAGCCTCCATTTCCTAGTCGCCTTTTTATCAACAATACAGTTCCAATCCGTGAGTTGAGTTTCTAGAAATAGGGACTCCATTCCCTAGTCGCCTTTTTACAACCATTAGGGCTAAAACCCCTAAGTTGAGCTTGTCACACATTCTTTTTTACTTACACGGTTATCCCAAAAGACGACACGCGTAATGAGTTTTTCCAATTAAAGTGACATTATTCGAGATTGGTTTAATTATCTGGTGTCCCAAGTCATCATTTTATTTAAAATCCTAATTCAAGGAAATTTCGACTGCCCGATTGGAATCTGCGAACCATAAATTTATGAGTAAGCAATTCTATTGACCCTAGGGAAGGTGTTAGGCACCCTCGGATCCCGTGGTTCTAGCATGGTCGCCTAAACTCTTTATAAGTGGCTAGAGATCTGATTTGCTATACCTGTTTAGATATATAATTCAATTTTAAATTATTAACCGCTTTTAACATCTTTTAAGAATATTGCAATGTCATTAAAATACGTCATGAATCACGTCACAGAAATGCGCATGCCACATTAGACATATTGTAACTCCATTGAGACTTTGGATTTCGTTCACATAAATGCGCACCCGAATTTTGGAAGGAATTTTATTAATAACTTCGTGCCTATAGCAACTACGTCTTCAAAATTCATGAAAGGCCGTGAAATTCGCTAAACGACATTTCCTATTTTTTATAAGTGTTTCAATGAATTAAGGATCAATAGCATTATATTTGATTGGATTGACGCGACTCACTTTATTTTATAAGGACATTCTAATGCATATCCAATTTCCAATCACGTTTTGTGTCTGAGTATCCTAATCATTGATTCATAGGTAACACATTCTGGAAAATTAGTACTTGGTTTTAGCCTCATTCATGGCTGATTATACATGCTGGGCCTCAAATTTTGGCCCGCCCAGAAAGATACATCGCATCTGGCCACTGTTGGGCTATCAATTAGGCCCAGAGTTAATTTGGACGGAGGAGTCCATTATGAATAGATCTCAGTGATGTTTTTTGGTTTGAAATTATACACAAGACTAACTATTAAATATGTCTACAATATTTACATTGAAGTTACTAGTGATTATTTTACATCAGTTTTCATCCTTAAATCTGAACTAAATGATTCATATACTCGTCAGCCGGAGTATATGAATCCAACTTTCAAACTTCAATTATGATTATGATTACAACATGTTAAATAAATCTGAAACGAATCATTGCTAATGAATTAAAATGCTACACAATGTTTTGGTCTTTGAATAATTAAAAAGCTATTATTTCCTAAATCTAGTATTTCTAAGTAAAAAAGGAACAACATCTGAACCAGCCATACCAATAGCTAACCTTACTATCAATTATACATATAAAAGAAAAAACTCAATCAAATGTCCAATTGTTACACAGTGAATCAGTCTCAAATGTCCAGTTATCACAAAAAATAACTAATTCAAATGTCTAACCGCTACAAGGTAATTACCCTATCATTAGGTATATTACAACTAAATAAGTGGGAGAACATGGGAGGATTCGAAAGGTAAATCATATATGCACATCTTCACATTTAGGAATGCATTCAACTTGAGCTTCATACATCAATAGACGACAAGAATATACTTGGAATTCAGCAAAGAATAGAAGCCTATGAGTAAATGCAATTAATTAGCTAAGCAAAATAGCAGCCAATCGAACAGTACACTCAGGATCTCAGCGAATTCTTGAGAGAATTAAAATCATAAATGAATAAGAACAACACTGATCGTTTGTCAAGGATATAGGAAGAACTAATATGTATTTTTCTCTTCTAGAATTCAAAAGAAAGGTTCTGGATCATTCAACAATGTTCAGAATATCTCTTTTTATAGTGGTGACTTAGGGCACCACTTTTTTCCTTGTTTTTCCTTTTAGTCCCTGAGTTAGATTTCAGCTTTTCATAAACGATCCTCCATTTCCTGACTTGTCCCTCACGTTTGAGGCAGAAATTGTGTTTTAATCCCTCACTAGAATATTCTACGGGGTTATCACCAGATTGCTTTAAGGTTCAAATTCCCAGTATACCCCTATTTCTATCCTGAAGTTTTAACCTTAGGTATTCACTGACCTTGGTCGATTGTGTTTGGGTTATGGGCCAAGGTTTGGTTTGGATTAATAGGTCCGTTGGATCCATAAAATTAAATGTCCTAATATGGATTGGCTTATAAATTATTAAAACTTAGTATCATAAATATTCAGGTGTCTTTGTATTAAAACCAATGGATCAATATCAACTAGGAAAGAAAACCAATAAATTAATTTTTATTATCGGGAAAACCTAATTAAACCACTGGATAATAACTTGAAAGTGAGAAATGAGTAACTGGGATTGAACACTTAGTTCATGAACAAAATCAGGAAGCAATTAAAGGTCCAGCAAGAAAGAATAGCCTAACATCCACTAATATTTAAGATCAACGTTATCATTAGATGAAAATAAAACACTCAGTAGCATAAACACCTACCGAACTAATCAGAGTATCAGGGAGTAAAACAAATGAAGATCCTGATATGAGGGTCATAGAAATCACCCTACCGAAGAATCATAAAACTAGGCTTTCAGAATCAGGAGGCTAATATTAACATTATATCGAACCAACTTAAAAGACGAAGATATTTCAAACCAGTAACAAACAAAGGCATATGACTATTTAACCTGCTTCAGATGAGATTGTGGACAAACAAACAATCATTCAAAAGAAGTTCATGCATCTAGCAATTAACAGAAATGAAACAAATATATACAGGCAAAAACGAATACTTAGATTTTATTTTACATATGAAAATCCACTTGAGACCATTTAGTTTGTTCCTGACCCCTTCTGTAGAGGTTTTTTAACCTTCTAGGGCAACAGGTCTTGTTGATAATAGGTTCAGGAGTTTAGGATAGGGAAGCGGTGATTAAGAGACCCCATCAGGTCTCAGATCTAGATTTCTCCTGTGGTTAATGGTATTTGGGGGTCGTGGGTGGCATGGTTAGGGAGGGGAAAGGACGGGGGCTACCTCAGATGAGCTTGACCGGAATCCGGTGGGGTTTGATGTTTAGGGTTAGTCTTCCGATTAATATTCGAGACGTTTCAAATGGATTCGAAGGGTGTGACATACATGATTGGAATGAGGAGGGTGAGTAATTTCAGGGGTGTAATTTTGGAGGGGTTTTGAGTTGGGTTGCCGGAGATGAAAGGGTTCCAATGGTCTTCTTTTGAAGATTTGAGATGATGTGGGGTTGTTTGAAGGGAATGGACTGCAGGACGGGAAAGGGGAGGTCCCAGTGCTCCTATGGTCTAAAGTTGGGGAGGTTCGGGACAAGGACGCTGGAGGCGGCGACTCTGATTTTGAATATTCGAGAAGCTAGGGTCTTATTCGACGGAAACCAAACACACGATGGGAAAGAGGAGGTTGTGATGGTGTAAACTTGGGGAAGTTTGGTGAACGGCCGCCGCCGTGAGGCAATTTCTGGCGGCGGCGTTGGGATGGTAGATGGGTGGTCAATGGTGGTCAAGGGGTGGTTAGGGGGTGGTCAAGGGTGGTCAAGAGTGGTGTTACATCGGGGGTAGATTGTACGAGGAAGAATAGGAGTTTTGTCTCTGAGTGTATAGAGGCGTTTGGACATATGTATATGATTTTGGGGGGTGTTTCATGGCCGTTGGATGATCAGCTGATCAAGGGCTTTGATGAACCTTCTTGAAACGACGTCGTTTTGGGTTGGTCTTTGCGTGGACTGGACCATGGTTGGTAATTGGGATGGGTCAGTGGATTTTAAGGGGTCAAATTTTTTGGGCCGCTCAGTTCTGACCAAATTGTGGCCAGCCTGGGTGGCTGTGCATATGTGTATATATTTTTTTTCTTTTTATTTTCATTGTAATTAATTCTAATTTTTTTAAAACAAGAATTCCTAATTAAAACAACTAATAATGCAACAAGTTGAAATTAAACCAGATATAATTAAAAATGCCAAAAATACTACTTGTACATATTTTTTATATTTTCTATTTGTCAAAATGACCCTAGTTGACAATTATTTCGGCCAAAACATGAACTTAAATCCTAAATGTTCTAATAATACGCGTGATAAAAACACGTTGTCATGCAATAAAATTCTAAAATGAAAATCCTAAAAATATATATTTAAACAAAATCCTAAACATTGAGAGTCTGTAGGAGCCGTTTCAACAGTGTAAAAATCATATGCTCACAGCTGCCCCTCATTGCGTGGGAACACGAAGAGTTTTTGTGCAAAGACAAGTGAGCAAATATTAGGGATTTCCGTCCGATTGAATACTCCATGTGAAACATATTGAAAAATTTATGACCTAACCTTGCTTCAAAAGTTGCCTACATATCCTTGGCAACAAAGGAATCAGTTCAGTGTAGTTCTTGAAGTTTTGGTAGCTGAGAATAGTGTTAATCTGTGATTGGCTACTGTTGCTGCTATTTGTGCTTGTTTAGCTCCTTATTACACCAAAGGAAAATAAAAAGCTAAGCTAGCTAAGCCAATCAACTATAAGTAACAAGATTCCTATCTATGAGTCTCTTGAAACTTGATCTTGAGTCTTGGTTAGCTTTTGCGGCAGACTCCGATCTGAATGTTGATGCTCGTTAGCTGAAACTACCAGGATGAATGAAAAATCATAGGCTATGCTAGGGAAATCCTCGAGTTGTGTCGGGATTAGAAGGAGATCTTGGGTTATGCCATGGGAATGCACGGGTTATGCGGGGATGAATGAAAAATCTTAGGTTATGTTAGGGAGATTTGCGGGTTATGCCGGGATTTGAAGGAGATCTTGGGTTATGCCAGGGGAATCCGCGGGTTATGCCAGGATGAATGAAAAACCCTAGATTATGCTAGGGAAATCCACGGGTTATGCCGGGATTGGAAGGAGATCCTAGGTTATGCCAAGGGAATCCACAGGTTATGCCGGGATGAATGAAAAATCCTAGGTTATGCTAGGGAGATCTGCGGGATATGCCGGGATTCGAAGGATATCCTGGGTTATGCCAGGGGAATCCGCGAGTTATGCCGGGATGAATAAAAAATCCTAGGTTATGCTTGGGAAATCCACAGGTTATGTCGGGATTGAAAGAAGATCTTGGGTTATGCCAACGGAATCCACGGGTTATGCCGGAATGAATGAAAATTCCTAGGTTATGCTAGGGAGATCCGCGGTTTGTGCAGGGATTGGAATGATATCCTGGGTTATGCCAAGGAAATCCGCGGGTTAAGCCGGGATGAAAGGAGATCCTGGGTTATGACAGGGGAATTCGCGGGTTATGCCGGGATGAAAATAGATCCTGGGTCATTCCAGGGGAATCCGCGGTTTATGCCGGGATGAATAAAAAATCCTAGGTTATGCTAGGGAGATCCATGGGATTTGCCGGGATAAATGAAAAATACATGGTTATTCTAGGGAGATACGCGGGTTATGCCTGGAAGAATAAAAAATCCTCGGCTATGCTAGGGATATCCGCGGGTTATGCATGGATGAATGAAAAATCCTAGGTTATGCTAGGGAGATCCACGGGTTATGCCGGGAAGAATGAAAAATCCTAGGTTATCCTAGGGGAATGCAAGGAAGTAGAGGACCACAAAGATCTTTTCGACTGTGCTGGGGATGGAGGAGGAAATGAACAAACCTTAGGTTGTGCTATGGGTAAGGGAGCGTTAACTCCTATAATATGCTGGGGAGTAGGAAGTGTAGGGAGGGAATCGTCAGGTTATGCTCGGGATGTGGAGGGAAAATTCCTCATTAATGCTGGAAGGGGTTGCATGCAATCCTTGATTCATGCCTTGGAAAATCCAGTAGCCTCACAAGGGGAATCTAGGGATTGGAATCCTGTGCTATCATGCTTATTTACGAGTTTGCAGGAAAATGAAAAGAAAACATCCCTTTTGTTATTTACGCAATACCAACTTTGGTCCCTATGCCAATCGTTTGGTTGTTTTTGCCCCACGTTCCTTTTGCTTTTCTCGGTTGCACCTGCTCCTACTGTAGTTTATAAACAAAGCACACTGTTAGTTTGAAGAGTAATTGGTTTTGCGGCCTTGTCACGCTTGATTTCTACATCCTTTGTGTTCAAAATCAAACCCATTAATTTCAATCCTTGCTTTGTTGATTGGTCAGGGGGGCCTCATTTTAGATTGGTCTTTGTTTCTCGAGCCTTGGGTTGTGAGTTTTGTCTCGACTTGGATTTTGGGCTTACTTCGGGACACACTGTCTGGCCTATGGCACTCCAATTTTGCTTCACCTTCATGGGCCTTTGGCTTTGAATTTCCTTTCTTATATTTTCCTGCATTTGAGGCATTGATCATCATGATCAACCGGGATTGGATAAGCGCGTTTGACGGTATCAGGTATTCCCTTAGTTCTTGGCAGGAGAAACACACGAGGTTGGTCCCGCTACATTTCTTAAGGAATGGCCAGGACATTAAAATTAATGTGGAAAGGAGTGAAACATGAATTTAAAGAGGTATGTTATTCTTAGGGAAAACAGGGAACTTATCTGGAAACATAAGTCAGCTTTTAAATGGCAACGACATGCTTCTTAGACTGGATACCCGGGCCACATCCATTTCTGCTTTCTAACTTTGACGTTTCTAAAACCAAAGAAACTTATTCATACCTGGCAGCAATGTTTCCTCTTTTCGGCCTCATGGCGTCCTTTTCGGGTTTTCGCCAATCGGCGTCTCTCATTTCTCTTCTCCTGTCGCCTGATAGCGCTATTTGCAAGTTCTCGCTGAACGGACTCTCTCATTTTGGATTTCTCTGCTCGCCGTCGCCATATGGTGCCCGGAGGTTTTCACCGATAAGACACTCATTTTATGTCCTCAAAATTCGATTGGTGCCGAATCTAACCAACAACATTTTTAGATCCCCGAGGATCTATAACTTTATAACCATTCGGACGGATTTGAAATCAAACCAATACATTTCTGCCTCAATTTTGATTTTCTTGGGCAGGTGGGGTTTTTTTATTGATATGACTGAACCTCAGGGAGAGGATGCCTACGTATCCTTTTGGAATCAAGTTAGACGTAGTTTAGGAAACTCGGTCCTAAACTAATTTTATTTGTATTCTTTTTTTTTTGCAATTTTTTTTGTTTTTCTTTTTTTTTTGCACTTTCTTTTTTTCTCATTTTTTTCAATATTCTTTTCTTTTTATTTTTTATTTTCTTAATGCATTTCTGGGTTAGAAAGAGGGTGGGGGTAGCGGGAAAGCAAAATCTTTGTCATTTCAATCCACCGGGGTTATTTCTTTAGGTGGTTCAAACATAATACCTCTTTACTACGTCTGCGTTTACCGCTGCCTCGGGCTCATCTCCTTCAACGTCGCCCAAGTACAATGCTCCTTTAGGCAATATCTTTCTGATGATGTACGGGCCTTTCCAGTTTGGAACGAATTTTCCTTTGGCTTCCTAATGATGAGGAAGTATCCGTCTCAACACCAACTGCCCGACTTCGAAATTCCTGGGGCGCACTTTCTTGTTGTAAGCACGGTCCATTATTTGTTGGTACAACTGCCCGTGGCTTACCGTGGCCATTCGTTTTTCATTGATTCATGCCAGCTACTCCAACCAGGTTTTGACCAATTCAGTATCATCGATTTCTGCTTTGACAATCACTCGGAGCGAAGGGATTTCTACCTCTGCAGGAATGACATCCTCAGTTCATAGACCAAAAAATAGGGGGTTGCTCCTACCGATGTACGTACTGTGGTACGATATCCCATTAGTGCGAAAGGCAACTTTTCATGCTATTGCCTGCAGCTTTGAATCATTTTCCTCAAGATCTTCTTGATGTTTTTATTGGCTGCTTCTACCGCACCATTAGATTTGGGCCGATAGGGGGGTGGAGTTTTTATGCGTTATCTTGAATTGCTGACATATCTCTCCCATCAGCCGACTGTTTATATTAGCCACACTGTCATTAATGATGGTAGTGGGAATCCCAAAGAGGAAAATGATGTTGGAATGCATAAAATCCACTACCGCTTTCTTGGTAACAGACTTGAGGGTGATGGCCTCAACCCATTTCGTGAAATAATCAATAGAGACCAATATAAATATGTTCCCATTTAAGGCTTTTGGCTTGATCGGCCCAATGACGTCCATACCCCAGACAGCAAATAGCCAGGGTGCTGACATGGGATGCAGTTCATTTGGTGGTGCGTGAATCAAATCGCCGTGTACCTAACATTGATGGCATTTTCGGACAAAGCTGAAACAGACTTTGTCCATGGTAATCCAATAATAACCAGCTTGGAGTATCTTCTTTGCTAGTACATAGCCGTTCATATGGGGCCCACACATGCCCGCATGTACTTCGTGCATAATTCTCCCGGCTTCTTCGGCATCCACACATCTCAACAAATTAAGATCTGGAGTCCTTTTATACAAAGTGTCACCACTTAAGAAATTGCTCGCATGCCGTTGGATGGTTTTCTTTTGTTCTCCGGTGGCTTGCTCAGGGTACTCCTGTGTTATCAGGAATCTTATGATGTCGTAATACCAAGGCTGTGGGCTGGGATCTACTTCGGTTTACAATACCCATGTCTTTCTTTGATTTGGATTTGTAAAGGATCAACATATTCATTCCCAGGGTATGGCAACAAGGAAGCCAAGGTTGCAAGTGCATCTGCTAATTCATTATGGAAATGGGAATGTACCTGAACTGTACCGACCTGAACCGTTTGTTGAGGTCTTCCACATGCTTCCTGTATGGGAGGAGCTTAATGTCCCTTGTCTCCCATTCTCCTTGAGCTTGTCGGATGATTAGATCAGAATCTCCCATGATTAGGAACTCTTCAACATCTTGGTTAATAGCCATGTTCATGCCCATAATACAAGCCTCATATTCAGCTGTATTATTAGTGCAGAAGAACCGGAGTCTGGATGTAGCTGGATAATGCTGGTCTGTGGGTGAGACTACAACTGCCCCAATCCCTACGCCCTTTGCGTGTGCTGCTCTGTCAAAGAACATTTTCCAAACGGGGTTGTTCTCAGCTGGTATTTCCAATGAGTTCACTTCTTCATCAGGGAAGTAAGTTTTTAAAGGTTGGCATTCGTCATCAACGGGGTTCTTTGCTAGATGATATGCTAATGCTTGAGCTTTCATCACCTTACGAGTGACATAAACAATGTCGAACTCGGTGAGCAAGATCTTCCATTTGGCCAGTCGTCTTGTGGGCATTGTTTTTTCGAATATCTACCTTAGCGGATGCAGCCTGATTATAAGGTAAATGGTATGAGCTTGCAGATAATTCCTTAAATTCTGAGCTACCAATGTCAAGGCACAACACGTTATTTCTAACAATGTGTAATAGATGGCCTGCTCTTTCTTTCCCATGCTGCCCGAATACAGCCGAAAGAACCTTCCATGACTGTTAGATAGAGAAATAATGGCCTTCCTGGTTCTGATGGAACTAATACTGGTGGATTGGACAAGTATTGTCTGATTTTATCAAAAGCTTCCTGACACTCGACTGTCCACTTAACTACCGCATCTTTCTTCAGTAGCTTGAATATAGGCTCACATGTTGAAGTCAACTGGGCGATGAACAAGATGATGCAATTAAATCTTCCCAATAGACTCATTACATCTTTTTTCGTCTTTGGTGGGGGCAGCTCTTAAAGGGATTTGATATGGGTTGGATCCAATTTGATGCCTCTTCGGCTAATGATGAACCCCAAACGTTTGTCCGACGGAACTCCAAGTGCGCATTTTGTCGGATTTAGTTTCAAATCATATTTGCGGAGTCTTTCGAAGAACTTCCTCAAGTCTTTTACATGATCGCCCTGAGTCTTACATTTGATAAACACGTCATCAACATACACCTCTATTTCTCGATGCATCATATCATGGAAGTTGGTGGTTATAGCCTTCATGTATGTTGCCCCGGCATTTTTTCAATCCAAAAGGCATAACTCTATAACAGTATGTTCCCCAAGGTGTGGTAAAGGCGGTTTTCTCAGCATCTTCTTCATCCATCAACACCTAGTGGTATCCTACATAGCAATCTACGAACGATTGGATCTTATGGTTGGCACATTTATCGACGAGGATGTGGATGTTGGGTAGTGAGATGTTATTCTTAGGACTTGCCTTGTTCAAATCTCTGTAGTCCACACACACTCGAGTCTTCCCGTCCTTCTTCGGCAACTGGACCACATTGGCCATCCATGTGGTGTACCGAACTACCCAGATTACCCCTGCTTCGAGCTATTTTGTAATCTCCTCTTTGATTTTATCGCTGACATCAGGCTTGAACTTTCTTTGCTTTTGTTGGACCGGAGGGCATTCAGGGTATGTAGGCAACTTATTACCCACATAATCCATACTTAAGCAAGGCATGTCATCGTAGGAGCACGAAAATATGTCTTTGAATTCCAATAGGTGTTGAACCAATGAATCATGTATTTCTTTATTCGCGCAGATGCTTACTTTAGTTTATTTGATTTCATCGAGATTTCCCATGTTAACCGGTTCAGTATCATTTAAGTTGAACATAGGTTTGTTTTCAAAGTGTTCCGACCCTCGGTTGATTTCCCTAAAAGCCTCTTCTTCATCGTATTCCAATTCTTGGTTCATTATTTCATAGATGGGCATAAAGTTTGGGTCCAGGCATGAAGTCCGCGAGCATGTCGTTATATTTAGCCGCATTATTGGGACTGAAAGAAAATATGAAAAATAAAGAAAGACAAAAATAAGAGAAAGACAAAGAGGTGTGAATAAAAAATATATTGATTTTATTTCTTTGAACTAATAAGATAATAGGGTTTACAATTGAGATTTAAAGTTCTAAAAGGAAAACAAACAGCCGAGCTACACCCTGAAATAGCTCCTGATGTGGGAAGAGGTAGCAAGGCGAAACTACCGGGTCTCCCGCCTTACCGGAAAAGGTGTGGCCTTCCAATTTTGAAGTTTGTCATCTGGCCCCATATAAAGCACATCAGCAATGCTTTAGCCTTCTCCCGGTTGAACCATGTTTACTTCGTATAGAAACTCCCTCAAAGCCCCGCAAATCTCATCAATTTCTTCTGCTGTGAAGGTTTATTCTTCCTCCTCCTCACTTTACTTTAGTTTTACAAAAGTTTTTTACAAGTGGGGTAGGGGTTGTGGTAAGGCCCATCCCTGGCACTTTCTGCGATTAGCCCAGGTGATATCTTCTGAGGTTGGATGAATGCCCAGTCCAAAGTACTTTTCTATGGCAGGCAGGGCGACCGACTCGGTTATTCCTTGTAGGGAACTTCGGAGTCCCTTGCCTGGCTTGAGACCTTGGCGCGTCATTTCCTTTGCTACCATACTTGAAGCATTTGACAGGATAGGCTGGGTGAGCGACTTTCCCTCTTCATGCTAATCAGCTCCTACGACTTCAAAAGCTTGATAGACTATGTGTTCTTTCCCTTCCTTGGCTTCTAGACAGGGAACAAAGATGTCCTGATGAATCGATTGTTCGTCCTCTCCATGAACTACAATCTCCAAATTTTCATACTTAAATTTCAGCATTTGGTGCAGGGTAGAAGGCACTGCCCCTGCTACATGAATCCACGGCCTTCCTAGGAGGTAGATGTATGAGGTGTCCATCTCCGACACCTGGAACGTTACATCAAAGTCGATTGGACCAATAGTGAGCACCAAATCAATTTCACCTATAGTATCCCTTTTAATTTTGTCGAAGGCTTGGACACATACGTTGTTAGGACGGATCCTCCCTATCCCGATCTCCATTCTCTGCAAGGTAGACAATGGGCATATGTCTACTTCGGAACTTCCATCGATCATCACTCTCTTGACATAATATTCCGCAGACTTGACAGTGAGGTGCAAAGCCTTGTTGTGAGCAGCTCCCTCTGAGGGTAACTCATTCTTACTGAACGATACTTGGTTAATGGCAAAGAACCTCTCCGCCATTTTCTTTAGTTTCTCTACAGAGGTGTCAGCTGGTACATAAGCTTCGTGTAGAGTTTTGGCCAACACCTGCTGATGCTTAGGATATTTCATCAAGAGTGACAATAAAGAAATCCACTCAGGGGATTTTCGGAGCTGATCCACCACTTCGTACTTTGGCATTTTTCATTTTTTGGAAGAAAGCTTTTGCTTCCTCAGCGCTCACTTGCCTCTTACGAGGAAATCGCCGTTTGGTAGCGGTGTTGACCTCTTCCATGTCTGAGTATTTCTTTGTGGGACAACCTTTTTGGGCTTCTCTAAGGACTTCTTTGCCCTTGTATGTAATGATGGTTTCCTGATAATTCCAACGAACGACTTAAGGGTTTGATCATGGGCTTCTGCGGTGCGCGACCGAAAACCACGAGATTATTCAGCACCGGTGGTGGAATCGATCCCCGTACCACATAGGCTTTCTTGGGCGTATACATTGTTTTATTCACCTTAAACCTTTTTGGAGGGCTTAATGTGGGCTGATTTTATTTACGTCCTCATGGGATGTAGAGTATTGTTTCCTTGGTAGGGGTCGTCTTAGCTTTGACCTCAGCCTTCTTTTCTTCTTCGTGGCATTGTTTCCTTGGTAGGGGTCTTATTTTCTTCCATCTTCTTTGGGGTGACTTTTGGTTTTCTATCTGCCTCGGCGATGGCTATGATGGCTTTCATAGCGGGATCAAATTCTTTGTCCTCGCAGATCATTCAGATGGACGGTCTGTTGTTGTGAGCCAGTAACGGGTTATTAGTTATGTTTGGGACCTCATCATCTCTTAGTAATATCTTCTTTTGATCTATCAAGTCATCCACTGCTTGTTTTATGGTCCTTCAATTCTCTGTATCATGTCCCTCTTCCCTAGAGTGGTAAGCACAATGCACGCCCCTTTGGTAAGAATGTGATTCTAGGTTCTATCTGTTTGAGGTACAGGCTGGAGGAGACCCATCTGGACGAACTTCGGGAATAGGCTGGCGTAGGATTCTCCTATTGGAGTGAAGATCTGTCTCATGGGTGGCTCCCTGGGATCATAATTATTTTGTGGAGGGCGGAGATTGTAATGATTCTGAGGAGGTTGATTTCTTGGAGCATGGTTTCTATTGATCTGCTGTTAAGGTCGGATAAAGGGTTGAGCGTTCATAATTGCGTAGGGTTGAGGGACATAGTGCATGTCTCTTTGAGGATAGTAATGTTGAGGTGCTCTTTCAGAGAATGCATGCCTGTGAGTATGCTGTTTCCTAATCCCGGAGGCTGCCATAGATGCTTCCTCTTTCTTATTATTTCTTAAGATTCCTCCTGCCCCTCCTTGTAAGGCCTGGGAGGTCGCTCTTATAGAAGATTGACTTAGAATTCTCCCTGTTTTGAGGCCATTCTCCACCCTCTCCCCAATCATAATTGCCTCTACGAACGGTTTGCCCAATGTGGACATGATATTCGGAAAATAGTCTGCCTCTTGTGCTTGCAGAAAGACGGTGACCATATCTGTTTCATCCGTAGGAGGCTTTACTCTCGATGCTTGATCTCTCCATTTAATAGAATATTCTCAGAAGTTTTTGCAGGTTTCTTCTTCAAGTTGGCTAGGGAATTCCTATCTGGGGCGATGTCGATGTTGTACTGGAATTGTCTTACAAAGTCTTGAGCGAGGTCATCCCAGATGTTCCATCGGGTAATGTCTTGATCTATGTGCAATTCGGATACAATACCCACTAAGCTCTCCTCAAAGTACGCCATCAGGAGTTCTTCCTGTCCGCCGACTCCACGTAGTTGATTGCAATACTTTTTCAAATGGGATATGGGGTCGCCGTGGCCATCGTATTTTTCAAATTTCGGCATATTAAACCCCAAATGAAGATGTACGTGGGGGAACATACATTGGTCGGAGTAAGATACACTTTTCTGTCCACTTAGTCCTTACATGTTCTTCAGACTTTGTTCAAGACTCTTCATTCTCCTTGTGATTTCATCTTGCTCGGGCGTTTTGGAGGCTTTGTCTTGCATAGGGGTAAGTTTATATGCTGGCTGAGGGTAGTTGTAGATAGGGTACGGGGGCTCATTTTGGTAATTAGGAGTTTGGAATGTAATTGTTGCGGGGTCAAACACGGGCCTTGGTACCGCAGGCTGTGTAGTAGCTGCGCACGGAGGGGCCGTAATGATGTTGGAAACTAGCCCGGAAGTAAACATCGGAGGGCGGGTTTCAGAAGGCGCCCCAAAAAATTGGTTGATATGGTTGTCTGCCCTAGGAGAATATTTGGGTTATTGATAGGGATGGTAGAGGTACCCCCTAACCTTGGAAAAAGCTCGGGAAACCCAGGGATAGATCTGGGAGGTTCTTTTCCATTGGTCCAGGCATCCCAAATTTCCATGACTCAGAGTCGCAAAATCCTGTTCTCTTCAGTAGCTGTAGATTTAGAGGATGGTACTCCTTTAATTGGGTTGTCCTATGGAATAGGGACGGATGGTAGAGTCATTTCAGTCGACATCTCTGTACTTCCCTTTGACCTAGTGAAGTATCCGTGTTAATCCAGTTTACCGTAAACAAATCACTGTTCCTAAAATACCTGAACTGCACACTGGAAAATGGAGTTAGTTCGGGGTAGATAAAAAATAGGAAATCACATGTTGAGCATGATTCACCTATGCAGATAACAGGTTTCTATATGCTTGCCATGGTCGCATGTGTCATCCCGGCATTTATTCCAATTTTCCTTTTGCTTCTTTCCTCTTATTTCCTCTTTTGTTTTATCTTTTAGAAGAATACGGTCGAATCCTTTTGAGATTACCTACGTATCATGAATTTTCATGAATCAAACCAAGCTTAGTTCATGGAAACAAAAGGTTAAGTACACAGCAAACAAATTTTTTGGGATTTTCAATTTTGATAAAGACAGAAAGTTTGATTACAAAAGCAAAAAGCAAATAACAGACTGGGACTTAATAACATTACATACTCGATAGGACACACATACAGACTTCTTTTTTCTTTTTTTAGAAAAATACAAATTTATGAGTACATTAAAACTTCAAATGTCTTTGGAGCTTGCGGGGCGTCGTCCGGCCTTGCCGCAGGTTTGTGTCCCAAACTTCCCTGGATGTAGTGGAGATCTTCCATTACTTGAAGAACAAATATCATGACAGCGGCGAAAAATATAGATTTTGTCATGTCTTCATTGTGATTGCATTTAGTGGTAATATACTCTGCAATTGATCGCACCTTCTCCCGGATAACCCCTTTTTCTTGTAGTAGATGCCCTATTTGTTCGACCAGTGCTTGTAAAGTTTGTTAAGCTGCTTGATTCAGCTTTTGAAACTGCCTCAAATCTCTTTCCAATCCCGATATTACCGCATAGCAATGCTCTCTCTCGGCTTTGAAATCTTTGGCTTGTTTAGCCATTTTGATTTCGGCTATGACAACCCTCTGTTTTAAACAAGTGCTTTCAGTGCCGCTTCTTTCTTTTAACTGCTCAAGTATGCGGGCTCTTTCCTTTGCATTTCTAATTAATTGCTTCAGACCTCTAGACAATTCATCCTCCGCCTTATTTAGGTCGAAACCGTATTCAGTTACTTTTCGACGTAGGTTCTCTATGAGCTTTTCATCTTTTGTACTCCTCGGAGGATATTCTGTGGCTGCCTTCATTTTCTGAATCTGGGCTCGCATGGCTTCGTTTTCTTCAACCAATACCTTCTTTTCTTCTTCATCGGCTGGCGTTTGCAGACTATTTTCGAATTGCAATTCTTGAATTTTCTTTTCCAGTCTTCCTATAGTAGCACGATATTCATTTTCTTTTGCTAACCAATCCCACTGCTCTTGTGATGTCACAGTAAATTCCTAGAGATGGGGTGTTTTTGTCGGCCTCCCAGTCTCTATATCCCTCTTGTACCAAGTAACATACCCTGGTGCAACCTCACCCGTAGATACGTCACGTACTCAAGTATCGGTTGTCAAGTATTTGCATTCGCTCCAAATTTGGCGTACAACATTTTCAGGGAATTGACCATTCCGGCTTATCTCAACCACATGGCGGCTGATATCCTCATCTCTGGGAATCATTTGAAATCTACCCAATTGCTTGAGTACTCTATACGTCGCATAGGGATAGATGCTTCGTATGCCTATCAAAAGGAAATGGGGTCCGGTGCGGGCATGTATACAATTTCGTCCATAGAGAGAAAATCGAATGTCCATTCTATTTGATTTGCAGTGATAACCCAGAGATGCGATACCCACTTTACAACACCCTCAAGAAATTTAAACCCACTTACCCTGTTGTCAAATTCTTTTATGCAACCTTATGTTGGCAGCCCACACTTCTTGAACAAAGGCTTGTGACATATATCCCAATCATCCAGATTTGAAACAGCAAGTTACAACCTTCAAAGAAATCCCCTCCCACTTTACAGATGGAAAGGGCTCGGAAGATGCCAGACAGGATCATTGGAGCAAGAGTACTCTTTTCCTGGGTCATCAAAGTACTAACGACCCCTGCTATCCGTATGTCGATGTTCCCGTCCTTTTGCGGGAATACAGAAATACCCAAGAAAGACACAATGAACACAAATCATTGATGCTCCTCCCACTTGAGCCCATTACCCTTGCTACAAATAAGGCTTCTAGGGCTGTAGAACCCTCCAATGTGGCTATATCTTTGGTATATAAACTGGAGGGTGCAAAAGCCAGCCGATAAGTCGGGATTGTGAACTTTTCTGCTGGTTTTCAAAGAATCCAGGAATTTATGCACAATGAGGGCCTTGGGTGCAATCAAGTATTGATGTCTCAGAGGGATTGTATGGCTCCCGATATATCCGGTTATTTCTTCTAATTTCGGAGTTAGTTCAAAATTTGAGAAGTGGAAGACGTTGTGGGCCGGGTTCCAGAAAGTGATTAAGGCCTTTATGATGTCTCCATGGGGTTAATTTTCAATAAACCAGTGAGGCTTCCCAGATTTGCATTGACCTTTTTCTGTCCTGCTTCCCCGAGATCATTCTTCCGTAGACGTAGCTCCAAGAGAATTTTTTTCATTATTGTGCTCATTCTGCACATTTATTAGGCGAATTAGTATTCTTGAAAAATCGAAATTGACATTTTCTGAAATTTATTTTAAAAACTACGACCACCTTTGCGAATACGGCTTTTCGACACTTCAGTGGATTTTCAGGCTGTGCTTGCTTACCAGTCAGAATAAAATTCAGTGGTGGCCATTTGCGCAAGATCAGCCTTCTGGCGTCCTTTGTAGCAACATTTAACTATTATTGCAGTAATGGCACCATCCGACTTATTTCAAAATAAGTGAATAAACTCGGGCATTTTTGACAATTTTGAAATAGGGGTTGGACCCGGCAAAAATAATATATCAAAACCCGCATGCATTTTTGAAAAACTCCAAAAGTTGGTGTTTTTTTTTGTATTGTTTTTTTTTTTGAAAAATCCGGCAGCATTTCAGCTTTATTTGAGCATTGGTTTTAAATGTGATTGCGCTAGCACTACTATTTTTCAAAATTTATTCCCTTTGTTTAAATGCCGGTAAACATGCGAATCCAAGGCAAATAAATGCGCAAGTAGCATGTAAAAATGCATCAGGATGGTCTTTTATTTCAGGGCACCTGTCCTAGACGGACCCAACCCCTTTGTTTAGCCCCCTAAGTCAAAAATGCATGATGTAAATAAACATTCCTACTAGGGATCCGGCATGGGAGTTTGTTATACTAAGATTAAAACTTTGGTACAGGGTCTGGACTGTGCACCCAAGCGGACAACTCGAGTCGAGGAGGGGGCTATGTACCGGGAACCAGAAGGCCAATCGGCTTAGTAACTTGTCCGGCCTCTTTCTTATATTAGGGTAATACACTAATAGAATAGGGAGTCTTAACCAGTAAGGACATCCCCGGAGGTGAGAAGTGAAGGGTTTCGTGGCAGTTCATATATACAATTAAGGTAATATCAAAGCGGTAAAACATGCAACATTTAGCACAGAGCATGTAAGCAAATTAGGAGAAGCCAAATATGACTGTTATTCTAAGCTCGAATTCTTGAACCCTGAACCGGAGATTCTGGGTTTGATCCCAGCAGAGTCGCCAGAGATGTAACACCTCCTTTTTTACTTACATGGTTATCCCGAAAGACGACATCCGTAAAGGAGTTTTTCCAGTTAAAGTGATATTATTCGAGATGGGATTAATTATTTATTTCAAGAGTCGCCATTTGGGATAAACTTGGCTTTTGGTGTCCCAAGTCATCGGTTCATTTTAAATCATGAATCGAGAAAATTTCGACTGCCCGATTGGAGTCTACGAACAAGAAGTTTCTGAGAAAGAGTTCTGTTGACCCGAGGGAAGGTGTTAGGTACCCCAGGATCCCGTGGTTCAAGCAGGGTCGCTTAAACTCATTATAAGTGGCTAGAAATCTGATTTTTTATACCTGTTTTGATCTATAATGCAATTATAAATTATTAATAGCTTTTAACATCTTTTAAGAGTTTTGCAATGTCATTAAAATACGTTGCGAATCACGTCAGACAAATACGCACACCACTTTAGACATGTAATAACTCCATTGGGACTTTGGATTTTGGTCACATAAATGCGCACCCGAATTTAGGAAGGTATTCTTTTAATTAATTCGCGCCTATTGCAACTACATCTTCAAAATTCATGAAAGGCCGTGAAATTCGCTAACCGATACTTCCAATTTTTTCTATGTGTTTTAATGAATTAAGGAGCCATCGCATGGTATTTGATTGGATTAGCGCGGCTCACTTTATTTTATATGGACGTTCTAATGCATATCCAATTTCCTATCATGTTTTTTGTCAGAGTATCCTAATCGTTGATAGATAGGTAACACATTTCGAAAAATTAATACTTGGTTTTAGCTTCATTCATGGCTAATTATACATGCTGGGCCTCAAATTTTGGCCAGCCCAGAAACATACATCGCATTTGGCCACTCCTGTGCCTTTAAATTAGGCCCAAAGTTAATTTACACGGAGGAGTCCATTACGTATAGATCTCAGTGTTCTTTCTTTTTGTTTAAAATTATACCAACATTAAGGCTCTAATCCGAGAGTTGAGTGTCTTTTCGACATAGGGCCTCCATTCCCTAGCCGCCTTTACAAACATTTGGGCTCAGATCCCTAATTTGAGTTTTTAGACATAGGGCCTCCATTCCTAAGTTGCCTTTTGAAAATATTATGGCTCCAATCCCTGAGTTGAGTTTTTTATAGACATAGGGACTCCATTCCCTAGTTGCTTTTACAAGCATTAGGGCTCCAATCTTTTAGTTGAATTATTAGACATAGGGTCTCCTTTCCCTAGTCGTTTTTACCAACATTAGGGCCCCTATCCCTGAGTTGCATTCGTAGACATAGTGCCTTCACTCCATAGTCTCTTTTTACCAATATTGGGGCTCCAATCCCTGAGTTGAGTTTTAAACATAGGGCCTCATTACCCAGTCGCCTTTTTACTAACATTAGGGATCCAATCCCTGAGTCTAGTTTCAATACATTGTGCCTCAATTCCCTATTCGCCTTTTACCAACATTAGGGCTCATATCCCTTAGTTGCGTTTTTGGACGTAGGGCCTCCATTCTCTAGTCGCCTTTTACCGATAATAGGGATCCAATCCGTTAGTTGAGTTTTTACACATAGGGCCTCATTACCTAATCGCCTTTTTACCACTATTAGGGATCCAATCCCTGAGTCTAGTTTTAATATAAAGGGCCTCCATTCCCTAGTCTCCTTTTTACCTATGTTTGAGCTCCAATCCTTGAGGTGAGTTTCTATACATAGGGCCTCTATTCCTTTGTCGCCTTTTACAAACATAAGGTCTCCAATCTTTGAGTTATGTTTTTAGACATAGGGCCTCTATTCCCTTGTCTCCTTTTTACCAACATTAGCACTCCAATCCCTGAGTTGAGTTGTTAGACATAGGGATTCCATTCCCTAGTCACCTTTTACAAAAAAAGGGCTCCAATTCCAGAGTTGAGCTTTTAAACATAGGGCGTCATTTCCCTAGTCGCCTTTACCGACATTTAGATTCCAATCTCTGAGTTGAGTTTTTAGACGTAGGGCCTCCATTCCCTAGTTGCCTTTTACCAACATTAAGGCTCCAATCCCAGAGTTGAATGTCTTTTCAACATATGGCCTCCATTCCCTAGTCGCCTTTAGCAACATTTGGGCTCCAATCCCTAAGTTGAGTTTATAGTCATAGGGCCTCCATTCCCTAATTGACTTTTACAAACATTAGTGCTCCAATCCCCGAGTTAAGTTTTTTCTGACATAGGACCTTCATTTCCTTGTCGCCTTTGCCAACGTTAGGGCTCCAATTCATGAGTTGAGTTTTTAGACATAGGGCCTCCATTCCCTAGTCGTCTTTTTAGGAACATTAGAGCTCCAATCACTGAGTTGAGTTTCTAGACATAGGGACTGCATTCCCTTGTCGTCTTTTTACAACATTAGGGCTCCATCCCTGAGTTGAGCTTTATAGGCATAGGGCCTTAATTACCTAGTCGCCTTTTACCAACATTAGGGCTCCAATGCCTGAGTTGAGTTTTTTTAGACATATGGCCTCCATTCCCTAGTCGCCTTTACCAACATTAGTGCTTCGATCCTTGAATTGATTTTTTAGACATAGGGACTCTATTCCATAGTCGCCATTTTATGAACATTAGGTCTCCAATCCCTGAGTTGCGTTTTTAAACATAGGGCCTCTATTCCCTTGTCGCTTTTTACCAATATTAGGGCTCCAATCACTGAGTTGAGTATTTTAGATATAGGGCCTTCATTCCCTAGTCTCTTTCACAACCATTAAGACTCTAATCCTGGAGTTGAGGTTTTAGACATACGGTCTCCATTTTCTAGTTGCCTTTCACCAATATTAGGGCTCCAATCCCTAAGTTGAATTGTTTAGGCATAGGACCTCCATTCCGTAGTTGCTTTTTACCAATATTAGGGCTCCAATCCTTGAGTTTAGTTTTTTATACATAAGGCCTCCATGTTGTAGTCGTTTTTACCAACATTAGGGCTCCTATCCCTGAGTTTAGTTTTTATACAAAGGGCCTTCATTCCCTAGTCGCCTTTTACAAACATTAGGGCTCCAATCCTTGAGTTATTTTCTTTAGACATACGGTCTCCTTTCCATTATCGCCTTTTTTACAAACATTAGGGCTTCAATCCCTGAGTTGAGATTTTTAACAAAGGGTCTCCATTCCCTAGTAGCCTTTTACAAACATTAGGGCTCCAATTACTGAGATGCGTTTTTCATAGACATAGGGCTTCCATTCCCTAGTCGCTTTTACACTTATTAAGGCTCCAATCCCTGAGTTGACTTTTTAGACATAGGGCCTCCATTCCCTAATCGCCTTTTACAGACATTAGGGCTCTAATCCGTGAGTTGGGTATTTTTTAGACAAAGAGCCTCCATTCCCTAGTCGCCTTAACAAACATTAGGGCTCAAATCCCTCAGTTGAGTTTTTAGACATATAGCCTTCATTCCCTAGTCACCTTTTACAACCATTAGGGTTGAAATCTTTGAGTTGAGCTTTTTTAGGTATAGGAATTCCATTCCCTAGTTGCCTTTTTACCAACATTAGGGATCCAATTCCTAAGTTATGCTTTTTAGACATAAGGCCTCCAATCCCTAGTTGTCTTTTACAAACATTAGGGCGCCAATCCATGAGTTTAGTTTTTTTCAGTCATAGGTCTTCTATTTCGTAGTCGCCTTTACCAACATTAGGGCTCCAATCTCTGAGTTGAGTTTTTAGGCATAGAGTCTCCATTCCCTAGTCACCTATTACAAACATTAGGGCTCCAATCCCCGAGTTTAGCTTTTTTCAGATATAGGGCCTTCATTCCCTAGTCGCCTTTACCAACATTAGGGCTCCAATCCCTGAGTCGAGTTTTTAGACATAGGACCTTCATTCCATAGTCACCTTTTAACCAACATTAGGGCTCCACTCCCTGTTGAGTTTTTGGACATATGGCCTCAATTCCCTAGTCGCCTTTTTACCAACATTAGATCTCCAATCAATGAGTTGAGTTTTTAGACATAGGTTCCCCATTCCCTAGTTGCATTTTTACCAACATTTGGGCGCCAATCCCTGAGGAGTTATTAGACATAGGGCCTCCATTCCCCAGTCGCCTTTTACCGACATTAGGGCTCCAATCTGTGAGTTGAGTTTTCAACATAGGGCCTACATTACCTAGTCGCCCTTTTACCAACATTAGGGATCCAATCCATCAGTCGTGTTTTTATACAAAGGTTCTCTATTGCCTAGTCGCTTTTTTAGCAACATTAGGAATCCAATCTCTACGAGCATATGATTTTTACCTCGTTGATATGACTCCTACAGGATTCTCTAGATTAGTATTTTTTCCTCTTAATTATTTACTTTTAGGATTTAATTTTAGGATTTAATTTTGAGATTTAATTGCGAGTATCAGTATATTTTCATCAATGCATGCATAAAAATCATAAAAAATATACAGAATGGCACCAACCTTTAGGATTTAGTTTTATAGTTTTGCCGGATTAATTGGTAATTAGGGTTATTTTTGCAAATCAATTTAAACCCTGTCAAAATGCTCAAGACCCAGCCCAACCAGTGTCTCCAACCTAGTCCACAAGAGACGCCCAAAACGACACTGTTTTGGGGCAATTCATATCTTCCATAGATCATAAAAAATCCAACGGTCCTGAAGACCTTCCCCAAACCCCATATATATGTCCAAACACCCTTCGTATATTCATAGACAACTACCTTCTTCCTCGTATCTCAAATGCTGGTATATCACCACCCCGGCACCCCCTCTTCACCATCATCTACCACCCGTCAACCACCCTAACACCGCCGCCTAAATTCGCCCCACGGTGGCGATCAGTCACCAAACAGCCTCGGAATTGCACCACCATACTACCTCGACCCCCTCTTTCCCTTCCTATCATTAGTTTCCTTCAAACAACCCCACAAATCCTCGAATATTTGACAGACGGTTCACCGGCATCACCGTATCAAGTGACACTAACCCTATTCCAACCCAAAATAACACCCCTAATCCATCTCCCCTCCCTCTTTCCAACCTTCTAAACCATACCCTTCGAATCCTAACGGATATTCTCTAGTATCAAATAAAAATTAACACCAAACCCTAAAAATAACCAGAACCCCGTGAAATTTTCCCCAGGTGACCATCTCCTATCCCTACCCACGACCTTTCCACCCACAACCCTCAAATATAACCGGGAACCATATCTGAGACCTCACATTGTCTCAAAATAATGGACCTTCCTCTCATCCCTTTTTCCCTCCTCAATATTTAAGATGAAAGCCTTAGAAGTTAAAAACCTCTCAAAAGAGGTCAGAGAACCGTGGAACTTGAAGAGTTAAAATTTAGGGTTGCACGGCTAAGCAAGAAATCTAAGTTTCTTACGCTCTAACTGCTATTAATGATGTGCTCTTGCATGTGTTTCTTGTTTTAATTAATATTCTTTCTTTAATTTGACTTGTTTTCTACATTCTCATCCTTAAATGTTCTGAGTAATCATCCTTGTCTTCTATTCTTTTGGTCTTCTTTAGTGTTACTGGTTCGAGTTCATTTGTCTTATATGTTTCACCTTTTCAAAATTTTTCTGAGTGGTTTGTTCACATGTTCGTCCCTGTCTTCTGAATTTTCATCTGTTCATCTTTGGAAATTCTGAGTAGTTGTTATCCATTGAGAGTCGCGTACTTGGCGTGTTTCTTTTGATTTACACTTGTTCCTGCTCTTTTATTTGCTTTTATCTCATATGTTTTATGTTTTAATTGTTCTTATTTGCTTTGATTTGCTTAAGTTTGTTTGTTTCTCATCTCCAAATCTTTTGATTGATCACATATTCATCCTTCTTTTTAAGTGCTTTATATTTCTGATTTTCCAATAGTTGTTATGTGTTCGTTCTTGTTCTTTTTTGTTTTAATATCCTCTATTTTTATTTTTGTGTGAAATCTTGGTTAGGTGTCTCCGTCTAGAGTCATATACTCGCCATGTTTAATTGGATGATTGATTTCCTTATTTGCATTTGTTTCATCTATTCGTCATTGAAATATCCTGAATATTTGCCTCCTTGCTTGTTTGTGTTTATGTCTGGATAACTTGTCTCTAATGGTCTGCTTAACATTTGAAGTCGTAGCCTATTCTTGTTGATATTGTTTAGCTTATGGTACTGAGCTCAGAATTAGTCATATTTGGTTAGTGCCCTACATTTCTGAAGTTTGTGTTGCTCACTTTTGTATCGTTTGCCTG
Organism: Nicotiana benthamiana; assembly: GCA_034376525.1. NCBI lineage: Eukaryota > Viridiplantae > Streptophyta > Magnoliopsida > Solanales > Solanaceae > Nicotiana > Nicotiana benthamiana. Next base: position 16,040,631 of record CM067341.1, on the reverse strand, counting down.
AGTATAAAGGTTACATCATTTAAATCCTGACCCCTGGATGTATGTTTTTCCTAAGTTTGCAATTAATTCGGCCATGGCTACCCTTTCAGAGTTTGATACTAGCTGATGTTGATAATCTTAATGTATGAATTGAAAATAACTAACTAGGGTCAATTTCAGACCTAATAGATGAGAAGAAAGGTTAGAAACCCCTAGGCCAGTGACTCGGAAAAAGGACAGGGGTATTAAGGGCATTTGAATATAGAGAATCTTGTAAGAAACTCCTAGAACATAATAGTGACAGGTCTAAGTATAATTGTTTCCCTAAAAACATGTAGCCCTAAGTTTCAATTATAAAAGAGGACAATCTGATCATTTCAAAGGAGACGTTGGATATTTTCGAGCAGATTTTGAATGGGTTAGAGATTTTTCTTGAGGCTTTTAGAGAGTAAGAATAGATAAAAATACACCTTAGCCTTTCATATACTATTTTGAAAATTCTCTTTGAGTTGTTTCTTATGAGTGAACTTTCCTTAATAGTCAATACAATTTCTTGGCTGCTTTAGAGATCTATTGTCACTATTTTCTTCTCAAATTTCCGGAATTCCTAGGTTTTTACTGGTTGATTGGCTGCTTCGCTTTCTTGCTACTCGCTTAACTTTGCTCATAGGCTGTCTTTCCTACTGAAATTCCAGGTATCAATCCTCATTAAAAAGTCTGAGAAGCAGTTAGCTATGTACATCCAAGATTATAAGCTGATAATGAAGACAATAATTTTTATCTATCAATTTTATATCATGAGTGTTGTTTACCTTTCAGTAGCCTATTCTAATATTGTAATGTATATAAACTTGTAAAAACACAGGACTGTACGTGGATTCTAACTTCAGTTTATTTAGATTTTGTTAGGATTAACATAATCTACTCCGTGATTTTGCTTAATATCCATGAACGAGGATGTAGTAAGGAATCAATGAATGTATATGAATATACTCTGAATGATGAGTACTTCAGATTTTCTTTAAATACTACAATTGGTATCTGAAATATGACCAATTTAATGTGAAATCATTATCATTATCTTCTTTTAGAATACCTTTAGTACACTTCAACATGATCACTTGAATAATGTTTGCGACTGCACAATAATCGACAAAGGGGTTGTTATCAGTTTCTTACAATGGACTCATTAGTCCAACGTTTTTGGGCCAAATTGGAAGGCCCAATGGCTATCAGTTGTGACATAAAGAATACACATTCCTGGGCTTGCTACAAAAATGAATCCCTACGCGCATGACTAACCACGAATGATGCTGGAAATGCAAGTGCTGAATTCCTCTAAATGTATTACTCATGTATGAAATTATAAGGACATTTTTAGATACAAGCATATTAAAAAACTATTGCATGCTTTAGGTTGCCTTAATAAAATAAAGTGAGCCACGCTAACTTCATCAAACACTACCCGAGGCTCCTGAACTTAGTAAAATTCATAGAAAGTTGGAAGTGCGGTTTAGCGAATTTCACGGCCTTTCACTAATTTTCAGACGTGTAGTTGCTAGAGGCACGAATTTATTAATGAAATATTTTCTTAAACTCACGTGCGCATTTATGTGACTCAAATCTAAGTCTCAGCAATATAAAAATATGTCGAGGACCCGGGTGCATTTATGTGACGTGGTTCGGGATGTGTTTTAATAACGTTGCAAATATCTCTAAAATGAATAAAGGGGTTAATAATTTTTAAATTGTACTATTGGTTTGAACATGGATAAAAAAATCAGATTCTTAGCCACTTATAATAGTTTAAGTGACAGTGCTAGAACCACGGGATCCGAGGGTTCCTAACACCTTCCCCCGGATCAACAGAATTCCTTACTCAAGAATTTCTGTTTCATAGACTACAATTGGGAAGTAGAAAGATCTTCCTCGATTTGGGATTCAAAATAAACTGGTGACTTAGGACAGCTAAAGCCAAACCTATCCCAAGTGGATACTCTTAAATAAATGATTAATCCCATTTTGAATAATGTTACTTTAATTGGAAAAACTCCCTTATACGTTCGCCCTTCGGGGTAGCCGTGTAAAAAGGAGGTGTGACAACTCTGGCGGCTCTGCTAGGGATCAAACCTAGAATATCTTGTTCAGGGTTCAAGTATTCGAGCATACAATAATTGTTATATTTGGCTTCTTGTGATTTGCTTACATGTTCTGTGCTAAGTGATAAATGCTTTTACCCCTTTGATATTATCTTAACTGCACATATAAATTGCTACAAAATTCTCTCCTCCGGGGATCTGCTTACTGGTTAAGGCTCACTACTATGTTAGTGTCTTACCCTGAAATAAGAAAGAGACTGGAACAGTTACTAAGCCGGATGATCTTTTGGTTCCTGGTACGTAGCCCCCTCCTCGACTCGAGTTGTCCACTCGGGTGCACAGTATAGACCCTGTACCAAGGATATAGCTTAGTATCACAAATCATTATGTCGGATTCCTATAGGAACGTTTGTTTGCATCACGTGCATTTGACTTAGGGGACTCAACTCAGGGGTTGGGTCCGTCTAGGACAGGTGACCTGAAATAAACTACCATCCTGGTGCATTTCACGTGCTACTTGTGTATTTATTTGCTTTGGATTCACATATTGACCAGCTTAAGGAAAAATAACAGTGCTAGCATGACCACTTGTAAAACCAATGCTCAAAATAGGTGATGGATCTTTCAGAACAAAATAAATTGGGAAAGTTTTTCAATAATATTTTTAGGTTTTTGATAAACTATTTTTCCGGGTCTAACCATTCTTTTGAAAAAACGCCAAAACCACAAACGCAAATTTCTTTTTATTTCGAAATAAATCGGGTGGTTCCTTTATCGCCTGTAATAGCCGAACGTTACCACAAGGGACACCGAAAGGCTGATCTTGCACAAATGGCCACCCCTGGGTCTTATTTTGACTGGTAAGCCAGCACAACCTGAATAACCTTCTCTCTGAAGTGTTGCAAGGACGTATTCGCAAAGCCAATCCCTTGTTTAAGAAATAAAATTCATCAAATGTAGGTTTATAATTTTTTGAGAATACTAATTAACCTTATTAATAATGCAGAATGAGCAAAATAAAGAACGAAATTCCCCTGGAGTTGTAACTACGGTAACGATCTCGGAGAAGCATGGCCGAAAAGGGTCAATACACATCTGAGAGGCCTCACCGGTTTGTTGAAAATTAGCCCAAGGGAGGACTTCATAAAGGCCTTAATTACATTATGGACCATGTCCACAATGTCTTGCACTTCTCGGACTTTGAGCTTACCTCGCATTAGAGGAAATGACAGGATATATCGGGACCCATACAATCCTTTTGATACACCAATACTTGATTGCACCCAGAACCATTGTTGTGCACATATTTCTGTATTCCTTTAAAATTAAAAGAAAAGTTCACAACCCTAACTTATCGGCTGGCTTATACACCCCAAATTTCATATATCATAGGTATTGCCACATCGGAGGATTCTACAACCCCAAAAATCTTATTTGTAGCAAGGGAAATCGGCTCAAGGGGGAGGAGCATTGATGTTTTGCGTTAATGGTGTCATTCTTGGGTCTTTTACTATTCTCGTGAAAGGATGGAAACATCGACATACGGATAGTAGGGTTCATTAGCACTTTAATGACCTAGGCTACTAATACCCTCACTCCAATGATTTTGTCTGACATCTTCTGTGTTGTCACCATCTGTAAAAAGGGAGGATATTTCTTCAAGGGTTGTAACTTGTTGCTGCAAATATGGATGATTGAGCATACATGCCACCGGCCTCGGTTCAGGAATTACGGGTCGCCAACAAAGAGCTGCATAGAAGAATTTGGCAACATGGTTATTGGGTTTAAAGTACCTGAGGGTGTCACTGAATGGGTGTCACATCTTCGGGTCATCACTGCAAATCAAATAGAACGGCCATTCAGTTGGCTCCCTATGGACGAAGTTGCGTATATGCCCGCCACTGGACCTCATTTCCATTTGATGGGCCTCTGAAGAATCCAGCCCTACGCGCCATATAGAGTACTAAGACAAATGGGTAAATGCCAAATTATCCCCAGAGACGAGGATATTAGTCATCACGTGGTTGAGATAAGCCCAAATGGTCAATTCCCTAAAGCCATTGTATGCCAAATCTTAAGTGAATGTCAATACATGACGGTCGAAACTTGAGTACGTGACATATCTAGAGGTAAGGTTGCACTGGGATTTCTTTCTTGGAACAAAAGAGACATAGAATCTGAGAGGCCGGCTAAGAGACCACATCTCCAAGAATTTTTTGACACATCGCAACGGCAGTGGGATTGGTTAGCAAAAAAAATGAGTATATGGCTACTATAGGAAGGCTGGAAAAGCAAATCCAAGAATTTCAATTCGAAAACAGTTTGCAAGCTGCAGCCACTGAGGGAGAGAAAAAGGTGTTGACCAAAGAAAACGAAGCCCTGCGAGCTCAAATCCAGAAAATGAAGGCAGCCGCAGAAAATCATCATAGGAGTGCAAACGATGAAAAGCTCACAGAAAACTTGCGGCGGAAAGTAACCGAATACGGTTTCGACTTGAATAAGGCGGAGGGTGAGCTATCTAGGGTTCGGAAGCAATTAATTGAAAGTATAGGTGCTGGATCTTTCAAAACAAAAAAATTACAAAACAAAAGAAATTAGGAAAGTTTTTCAAAAATATTTTTGGGTTTTTGATAAACTGTTTTGCCTTGTCTAACCATTCTTTTGCAAAAACGCGAATACCACAAACGCAAATTTCTTTTTATTTCGAAATAAATCGTGTGGTTCCATTATTGCCGTTTATAGCCGAACGTTACCGCAAGGGACACCAGAAGGCTGATCTTGCACAATAGGTTACCTCTGAGTCTTATTTTGACTGGTAAGCCAGCACAGCCTGGAAAACCTTCTCTCTGATGTGTTGTAAGGCCGTATTCGCAAAGCCAATCCTTTTTCTAAGATATAAACTTCATCAAATGTCGGTTTTTATATTTTGAGAATTCTAATTAACCTTATAAAATGTGCAGAATGAGCACATTAAAGAACGAAATTCACTTGCAGTTGTGACTATGGTGGAATAATCTCGGGGAAGTATGGCCGAAAAGGGTCAATACACATCTGGGAGGACTCACCGGTTTATTAAAAATTAGCCCAAGGGGGGACTTCATAAAGGCCTTAATTACATTCTGGGACCCTGCTCACAACGTCTTGCATTTCTCGGACTTTGAGCTTACCCCGACATTAGAGGAAATGACAGGATATATCGGGACCCATACAATACCTTTGAGACACCAATATTTGATTGCACCCAAAGCCCTCGTTGTGCACAAATTTCTGGATTCCTTGAAAATTAGCAGAAAAGTTCACAACCCTGACTTATCGGCTGGCTTTTGCACTCCACAATTCATATATCAGAGGTATGGCCACATCGGAGGATTCTAAAACCCCAAAAATCTTATTTGTAGCAAGGGAAATCGGCTCAAGTGGGAGGAGGATTGATGTTTTGCGTTCATGGTTTCTTTCTTGGGTCTTTTAGTATTCCCGTGAAAAGATGGAAACATCGACATACAGATAGCAAGCGTCATTAGAACTTTAATGACCCAGGCTAAAAGCACCCTAGCTCCAATGATTTTGTGTGACATCTTCCGTGTTGTCACCATCTGTAAAGATGGAGGAGATTTCTACGAGTGTTGTAACTTGCTGCTGCAAATATGGATGATCGAGCATATATTCCACCGGCCTCGGTTCATGAATTACGGGTCGCCAACAAAGAGCTGCATAGAAGAATTTGGCAATATGGTTGATGGGTTTAATGTACCTAAGGGTGTCACATAATGGGTGTCGCATCTTCGGGGCATCACTACAAATCAAATAGAACGGATATTCAATTGGCTCCCTGTGGACAAAAGTTGTGTATATGCCCGCCACTGGACCTCATTTCCTTTTGATGGGCCTCCGAAGAATCCAGCCCTACGCGCCATATAGAGTACTAAGACAAATGGGTAGATGCCAAATGATCCCCAGAGACGAGGATATTAGCCGTCACGTGGTTGAGATAAGCCCAAATGATCAATTCCCTGAAGCCATTGTATGCCAAATCTTGAGTGAATGTCATCACTTGACGGTCGAAACTTGAGTACGTGACATATGTAATGGTAAGGTTGCATCGGGATATGTTTCTTGGTACAAAAGAGACATAGAACCTGGGAGGCCGGCAAAGAGACCACATCTCCAAGAATTTGTTGAGACATCGCAACGGCAGTGGGATTGGTTAGCAAAAAAATGAGTATATGGCTACTATAGGAAGGCTGGAAAAGCAAATCCCAATTCGAAAACAATTTGCAAGCTGCAGCCAGTGAGGGGGAGAAGAAGGTGTTGACAAAAGAAAACGAAGCCCTACGAGCTAAAATCCAGAAAATAAAGGCAGCCGCAGAAAATCATCCTAGGAGTGCAAAAGATGAAAAGCTCATAGAAAACATGCGGCAGAAAGTAACAGAATACGGGTTCGACTTGAATAAGGCGGAGGGTGAGCTATCTATAGTTCGGAAGCAATTAATTGAAAGAACAGAGGAAGAAGCCTGCATACTGGAGCAATTAAAAGAAGGGAATGTCAATGAGATTGTTGGTTTAAAATAGAGGGTCATCATAGCTGATAACGAAATGGCCAAACAAACCAGGGACTTCAAAATTGAAAGAGAGAATTGCTATGCGGTAATATCAGGCTTAGAAGGGGATTTGAGGTAATCCCAAAAGATGAATCAAGTATCGGAACGAACACTAGAAGTAAGGGCTGAGCAAATTGGTCGTCTATTACAAGAAAAAGGGGTCATCGCGGGAATGGTGATGGCATCGCATAATATATTACCACAAAGTGCAACCACTATAAGGACCTGACAAAATCTATGTTTTTTTCCACTACCATGACATTTGTCCGTCAAGTGATGGAAGATCTCCACTACCTCCAAGGAAGTGTAGAATGCAAGTCTACGGGAAGTCCGGACGATGCCCCGCAAGTTCCAAAAACATTTGATGTTTTAATGTACTCATTTATTTGTTTTTTCTTAAAAAGTCTGTATGTTCTGTCACGCACCTTTCGAGCCTGTAAGTTTATTGTGTCCAAGTTTGGTAATTGCCTTTCATTTTGTTAGCTTTTATAATCAAAGTTTATGTCATTATAAAAAATGGAAAATCTCAAAAATATTCTTTTATGTACATAACATTTTTCCACGAACTATGCTTGGTCTTATTCATGCGCCGTCATGATACGTTGGAAATCTTCTTAGGATTCGACCGTATTCTCATAAAAAAGGGGAAATCTAACAAGGAATAAGAAGCAGGAAAGAAAAGGAAATTCGGAATAAATGCCGGGATGACACATGAGATCATTGCATGCATATAAAAACCCATTAACTGCATAGGTGCATCATACCCAGCATGCAATTTCCTATTTGTTATCCACCTTAACCTAACCGTTTGAAGTTCCAGTGTCTAGTCCAGGTGTTTTAAGAACAACAATTGGTTTGCAGTAAGCTGGCCTCGCACAGATACTTAACTAGATCAAAGGGAATCACAGAGATGTCAACCGAAATGACTCTACCAGTAGTCCCTATCATAGAGGACAACCTGATTACGGGAATCCCAACCTCCGAATCTACGGCAACTGAAAAGAATAGGTTCCTTCGACTCCGAGTTATGGAGATGTGGGACGCTTACACAAATGGGAAAGAACCTCCAAGTTCTATAACCGGATTTCCCGAGCTTTTCCCAAGGTCAGGGGTAACTCAAAAATTCCAATCGGTCACTCAAATATCCTCCTGGGGCAGCCCACCATATAAACCAACTTTGTCGGATCACCTTCTGAAACCCGCCCTCCGATCTTAACATCCAGTCCAGTTCCCAACATACTCTCTGGTGCCGAGGCCCTTGTTTGACCCCATATCTTTCACATTCCAAACTCCTAACTACAAAACCTAGCCTCCCCCATACCACACATACAACTACCCTCAACCAGCATACGAACTCACACCTGTGCAAGACAAAACCCCTAAAACACCCGAACAAGATGAAAGAATAATGAAAAGCCTTGAACAAAGTCTGAAGAACGTGCAAGTATTAAGTTGGTTGAAGTATCTTACTAAGACATATGCATGTTCCCACACGTAAATATACCTCTGGAGTTCAAAACGCCGATGTTTGGAAAATACGATGGCCACGGCAACCCCATCGCTCATCTGAAAAAGTATTGCAATCAACTGCGTGTGGTAGGTGGAAAAGAAGAACTCTTGATGGCATATTTTTGGGAGAGATTAGTGGGCATCGCTTCTGAATGGTACATGAACCAGGACGTCATTCGATGGAATATCTGGGATGACCTCGACAGGGATTTTTTAAGGCAATTCCAGTATAACATTGACATTGACCCGGACAGGAACTCCTTAGCCAACTTGAAAAAGAAACCTTCAAAAAGCTTCAGAGAATATTCTGTCAAGTGGCGTGAACAAGCGTCAAGAGTAAAGCCACCCTAAGACGAGACAGAGATTGTCACCGTCTTCCTACAAGCGCGAGCGGTAGATTATTTTCAGACTATGAGGTCGGCAATGGGCAAATGTTTTGTAGAGGCAATTAAGATTGGCGAAATGGTAGAAATGTCCTGAAGACTGTAAGAATTCTAAATCAGTCTGCCATAATAACAACCTCCAAGTCCATACATGGCGGGGCAGGAATGGTCGCAAGAATTTAAAAGAAAGAGGAACTGTTAATGGCAGCCTCTGGAATGAGAAGACATAATGCTTACAGACCTGTATTCTCAGAAAGGGCCTCTCAACATTACTATCCCCACCAAGACTTGCATTATGTTCCTTAACCTTATGCAATCATGATATCCAGCCCTTTGCTCGACCACAACAATAGGGCAACAGGAACCAAGCCCCGAGAAATCACTCTCCTCAGAATCGCTATAATCCCCGCCATCCACAAAATAATTACCATCCTAGGGAACCACCTAAAAGACAAAACTTTACTCCAATAAGGGCATATTACGCCAGCTTATTCCCAAAAGTGGTCCACATGGGTTTCTTGCAGCGTGTGCCCCCAAACAGATAAAACCCCGAGTCACATTCCTATAAAAGTGGCGTACGTTGTTCTTAACATTCCGAGGCAAAACGACATGACACCGAAAACTTCTACACTCAAAAACGAGTGGTGGGGGATTTGATAGAACAAAAGAAAATAGTACTGAGAGATGAAGAGGTCCCAAATGCAACCAATAACCCGTTGCCGGCTAACAATAACGGGCCAATCATAATAATGATTTGTGAGGTCAAAGAATTTTACCCTGCCTTGAAAGCCATAATAGCCATCGCTGAGGCACACAGAAAACCTAAAGTTAGCCCCAAGAAGGTCGAAGAAAAGGAAACAGGATGCCAAGCATCCAAGAGTAGAAAAAAGTCTGAAATCAAAACTGAGACGACCCCTACCAAGGAAACAATACTACATCCCACGAGGGCGTCAAGAAAAATATCCCACTTTGAGTCCCCCAAGAAGGTTTGAGCAAAACAAAATCATGATGTACCCGAGAAAGCTTATGTGGTACGGGGACCGATTAAACCACCGGTGCTGAATGAGCCCATGGTAATCGGTCGCGCACCTCAGAAGCTAATGACAAACCCTTCTATAGTCCCGTGGAATTACCAAGAAACCATAGTCACATAGAAGGGCAAAGAAACCATCGAGTAAACTCAAAAATGCTATGCCACAAAGAAATACTCAGATATGGAAGTGGTGAACGCTGCTACCAAACGATGATAGCCACCTAAGAGGCAGTGAATGCTGAAGAGGCAGAAGCCTTCTTTCAAAAAATGAAAATTCTAGGATACAAGGTGGTGGACCAGCTCTGACAGTCTCCTGAGCAGGTCTCTTTATTGTCACTCTTGATGAAATCTCCCGAGCATCATCAAGCGTTGGCCAAAACCTTGAACGAAGATTATGTAGCGGTCGGAACCTCAGAGGAGCAACTAGAGAAATGGTGCAAAGATTCTTTTCCATTAATCAGGTTACGTTCAGCAAGAATGACTTACCTCCGGAGAGAGCTTCCCACAACAAAGCCTTGCACCTCACTGTCAAATGCGAGGGCTATTATGTAAAAATAGTGATGATAGACGTAGGTTCTGGGGTAAATATATGCCCACTGTTTACATTGCAGAGAATGGAGATTGAGACACAGAGGATCCGTCCTAACAATGTGCGTGTCCGAGCCTTTGATGGAATCAAGAGAAACACAATAGGGGAAATTGACTCAGTGTTGACTATTGGTCCGGTCGACTTTCAAGTAACATTTCAAGTATTGGACATGGACACATCCGATAACTACGTCCTAGGAAGACCGTGGATTTCCAAAGCAGGAGCGGTGCCTTCTACACTGCACCAAATGCTGAAGTTCAAACATGAAATTGGGAAAGAGGGAAAGAGCAGTCAATTTACTAGGACCCCTCTATTCCCTACCTCGAAGCCAAAGAGGGAAATGAACACATAGTTTATCAAGCTTCAAAAATTGTGGTAGCCGAGAAACACAAAAAAGGCAAACAACTCCCCTAACCTTTACTTTCAAATGCTTCAATCATGGTTGCTAGAGAGATGACACGCCAAGGTATTAAGCCAGGCAAGAGACTTGGAATCTCTCAACAAGGCATAACTGAGCCGGTCGCTTTACTTTCTTTGGGCTAGGCATTCATCCAACATGAAAGTGACATGGATGGGCTTTGCCATAACCCCTACCCCACTTGTACAAAACATTTGTAAAACCAAAGTAGAATGAGGAAGATGAAGAGGAGACCTTCATAGCAGAAAAAATGTATGAGATATGTGGAGCCATGAGGGAATTATTGTATTAACCCAACCTGGTCCAGCTGGGAGAAGGCTCACACAGCTGAAGTGCTCTATAGGTGACCTGATGCCAAGCTGCAAAACTGGAAGCCCACGCCTTTCCAAGTTAGGCGGGAGGCACGATAGTCCCACCATGCTACCTTTTCTTGCATCACGAGCAATTCCAGGGTGTAGCTCGGTTATTTTTCTTTAGCATTTTGTCCTGTAAATTTCAGTTGTAAACCCCGTTATCTTACAAGCTGAAAGAAATGAAATCAATATTTCATCATTTGCACTTCTCTGTCTTTTTCTATTTTTGTCTTTCTTTTATTTTTCATTTTTTTCTTTCAGCCCCAATAATGTGGCTTTAAATAACACGACATGCTTGCGGACATCATGCCACGACCCAAACATGCTGCCTATTTGTGAAATAATGAACCAAGAACAAGAATACGATGAAGAAGAGGTTTTTAGGGAAATCAAGCGAGAGTTGGAACATTTTGAAAACAAACCTAAGCCAAACTTAAATGATATTAAACCGGTCAACTTGTGCGATCCTGGTAAAATCAAAGAAACTTAAATAAGCATCCTTGTGAATAAAGAAATAAGGGATTCATTGGTTCAACTCTTCTTGGAATTCAAAGATTTATTTGCTTGGTATTACGATGATATGACTGGATTGAGTGTTGACCAGGTTTTTCATAAGTTGCCCACATTCCTTGAATTCCCTCCGATCCAACAAAAAGAAAGAAAGTTTAAACCTGATGTGAGCGATATAATAAAAGAATAGATCACAAAACAGCTAGAGGCAGGGGTAATCCGGGTGATTTGGTACACCACATGGTTGGCCAATGTGGTCCAGGTACCGATGAAAGACGGATAAACTCGAGCGTGTGTGGATGACAAAGATATAAACAACGCGAGTCCCAAGGACAACTTCCCTTTACCCAACATCCACATCCTTATCGATAATTGTGCCAAACACAAGATATAGTCCTCTGTAGATTGTTACGGAGGATACCACCAAGTGTTGATGGATGAGGAAGATGCTGAGAAAACCACCTTCACCGGAACTTATTATTATAGAGTTATGCCTTTTGGATTGAAAAAAGCCGGGGCAACATACATAGGGGCCATGACCACCATTTTCCATAATATGATGCGTCAAGAAATATAAGTATATGTGGATGATGTGATTACCATGACCAAGACTCAGGCGATCATGTAAGGGACTTAAGGAAGTTCTTCAAAAGGCTTTGCAAGTATAATTTGAAATTGAATCCAGCCAAATGTGCCTTTGGGGTCCCGTCAGGCAAACTTCTGGGATTCATTGTCAGCCGAAGAGGTATCGAGTTGGATCCGACAAAGATAATGTCCATTCGAGAGATGCCTGCGCCACAGACAAAAAAGGATGTAACAAGTTTATTAGGAAGACTGAATTACATCAATTGATTTATCGCCCAGTTAACTTCCACATGCGAGACCGTATTCAAGCTATTGAAAAAAGATGTAGCAGTTAAATGGATCGTTGAGTGTCAAGAGGATTTTGAAAAATGAAACACTACTTGTCCAAACCTCCAGTCTTGGTTCTGCTGGAACCGGGAAAGCTATTATTTCTCTATGTAACTGTGTTGGAAATCTATTTTGGTAGTATTCTTTGGCAGCATGATGCCACGGGAAAGACAGAGCAAGCCATCTATTATCTAAGCAAGAACTTTACCAGTTATGAGGCCAAGTACACGCTGCTAGAAAGATCCCGTCACGCCTTGACATGGGTGGCCCAGATGTTAAGGCATTATCTGAAAGCTCGTACCACCTACCTCATTACCAGGTTGGATCCATTAAGGTATATATTCCAAAAACTGATGCCCACAAGGCGATTGGCCAAATGGAAATTCTTGCTCGCCGAGTTTGACATAGTTTATGTTACTCGTACTGCAATAAAGGCTCAAGCATTAGAATATCATCTGGCCAAAAATCCAATTGATGATGAATATTAACCTTTAAACACCTATTTTATTGATGAAGAAGTTAATTCAGTGGAAGTAACGTCTGAATACATATGCGCTTGGAAAATGTTCTTCGACGGAGAAGTAAACGCAAAAGGCGTAGGGATTGGGGCAATTTTAATCTCACCCACAGGTCAACATTATCCAGCTACAGCCAACCTCCGGTTCTTCTACTCCAATAATACAGCTGAATATGAGGCTTGCGTCATGGGCATGAACATGTCCATTGACCAAGATGTTGAGGAATTGTTAATCATGGGAGATTTTGATCCGATCATCCAACAGGCTCAAGTAGAATGGGAAACAAGAGATGTTCAACTCATCCCATACAGACAACATGTGGAAGACCTCAACAAATAGTTCAAGTCGGTACAATTGAGGTACATTCTCCGTTGCCACAATGAGTTGGCAGACACACTCGCAACCTTGGCTTCCATGTTGCCTTACCCTGGAAGCGCCTATGTTTATCCTTTACAAATCCGAATCAAAGAGAGTCATGGGTATTGTAATGTGGCCGAAGTAGAACAAAGCACAAAACCCTGGTATTATGACATCAAGAGATTCCTGAAAACATATGAGTATCCCGAGCAAGCCACCAGGGAGCAAAATAAAACCATCTGACGGCACGCAATCAATTTCTTCGTGAGTGGTGATAATTTATACAAAAGGACTCCAGATCATAACTTGCTTAGATGTGTTGAAACCGAGGAATCCAGGAGAATGATGCACGAAGTACATGCGGGAGTGTGTGCCCCTATATGAACGGCTACATACTGGCAAAGAGGATACTCCGAGCAAGCAATTACTGGATGAACATGGAGAAAGATTGCTTCAGCTTCATTCGGAAGTGTCATCAATGTCAAGTGCACGGTGATTTGTTTCATGCACCGCCAACTAAATCGCATCTTATGGCAGCACCTTCGCTATTTGCTGCCTGGGGCATGCATGTCATTGGGCTAATTGAGCCAAAAGCTTCAAATGGACACAAATTCATATTGGTCGCTATTGATTACTTCACAAAATGGGTTGAAGCCAATACTCCTAAGTCTGTTACCAAGAAAGCAGTGGTGGATTTTGTGCATTCCAACATCATTTGTTGTTTTGGGATCCTCGCTACCATCATTACCGACAACGCAACTAATCTAAACAGTCGTCTGATGGCAGAAATATGTGAACCATTCAAGATAACACATTGAAATTCCACCCATTACCGGCCCAAAGCTAATGGTGCCTTCGAAGCAGCTAAGAGGAACATCAAGAAGATCTTGAGAAAAATGATTCAAAGCTCAAGGCAATGGCATGAAAAGTTGCCTTTCGCATTGCTGGATATCGCACCATAGTGTGTACATCGATAGGAACAACTCCATATTTACTGGTCTGTGGGGCTGAAGTTGTCATACCCGTAGAGGTAGAAATCCCTTCACTCCGAGTAATTGTCGAAGCAAAAATTGAAGATAGTGAATGGGTTAAAACTCGTTTGGAGCAGCTGGCATTAATTGCTGAAAAATGAATGGCTGGGGTGTGCCACGGGCAGTTGTACTAACAAAGAATGGACCGCGCTTAGAACAAGAAAGTGAGCCCTAGGAATTTCGAAGTCGGGCAGCTGGTATTATGGCGTATACTTCCTCACCATCAGGAAGCCAAAGGAAAGTTCGCTCTAAATTGGAAAGTTCCATACATTATCAGAGAGATACTGCCTAAAGGAGCATTGTACCTGGGCGATGTGGAAGGAGACGAGCCCGAGGTAGATGAAAATGCAAATATGGTGCGAATGTATTACGTTAGAACTCGCTGCAGCAATGACCTCGGTTTATTACGATGACGAAGGCTTTTCTTTCCCGCTACAACAAACACTATCAACCCTTCGCAAACCTTTTAAGTTGGTTACATGTATTTGATCACCCTCTTTGAAACCCGGAAATTAAAAAAAAGAAGAATAGAAAAATTAATGCAAAAAAATAATAATAATAGAAAAAAATAAAAAAATAAAAAACTCAAACAAGTTAGTTTAGGAAAAACTTCCTGAACTACGGTTGACTTAATTCCGAAAGGATACGAGGCAGCCTCTCCCTGAAGTTCAGTCATATCAAAATAAAACACCATTTTCCTAAGAAAAACAAAAACTGGGGCAGAAATGTATTGGTTTGGTTAGAAATCTTGCCGACTGGTTCTAAAGTTGTAGATTCCCGTCCAACTTCCTTTACCTGAGAAGCTTAGCCCAAGTCCTTCAGATCAGTTGACCAAAATAGGGACGTGAAAAAAACATTTGTTGGGATTCAGCACAACTCAACTTTTTGAAAAAAAAATAAATAAAATGAGAGAGTCTTATAGGTGAAAACCTTCGGGCACCATAAGGCGACGACGAGCAGAGAAAAAAAATGAGGGAGTCCTGACCATTTGTTAAGAAAGATAGCAGGGCCAGACTCATGGGTTTTTCTCCTAGCAAGAACTAAAGGAATGTCTGGCATCGCCAAGCGCATTTATCCAACCCCGACTGGTCATGATTGTTAGCGGAGGGTTAAAGTCCATGAAGGTGAATGGAAATCGGAGGGCTTAAGCTTAAGAAATATAATGGTTCCTACCAAAGATCCCAAAGGCAAGCTCCGAAATGGAATCTGGGACAAAAATCATAACCAAAGGCCTAGAAAATCAAATCCAACCCGAAAATGAGGACACCCCTAGGAATTTTCCATTCATCCCGGCATCAGACGTGGATTTTCCTAGCATAACCCAAGAATTTTTCCGTTCAATCATGGTATAACCCGTGGACCTCCCTAGCATAACCTAGGAGTTTTCTGTCAACTCCCGGCATATCCTGCGGATTTCCTTTGCATAACCTATGACTTTTTTCCTTTCAATCCCGGCATAACCCGTGGATATCCCTACCATAATCTAGGAGTTTTTCTTCTTATTCCGGCACAACCCGTGATTCCCCTTGCATAACCAAGGAATTTTCCATTCATCTCGGCATAACCCACGGATCCCCCGGTGTAACCCAGGAATTTTCCATTCATCCTGGCACAACCTGTGGTTCTCCCTGGCATAACCCAGGATTTATTCATTCAATCCCGGCATAACCCGTTGATTCCCTGGCATAACCCAGAAATTTCTTCGTAACACATGGCTCTCCTTCCATCCCCAGCAGGGACTTTTTCTTCCCATCCCGACGTAACCCGCAAATCTTTTTCTTACCCCAGCATGGATCCTTTTCATTATTATCCTGGCATGACCCGTGGATCCTCCTCCTGTTCCTCGCAGAGACCCTTTTTCCTTCCCTTCACAACTGGTCAATCAGTTTAAAGGATACATAATCCTGAATTTATTGCTCTCAATAAAAATAGCTTATATTTGTGTTGCGGATAACTCACGAAATTTTCCAGTGGAAACTAGGGCTGAATTTTGTTTGTTCGTTTGTTTTGGTGTCCGAGCAGGTTCTACTCCAAGGTACAGAGTTCGAGATGACCTGAAGAGGGAGTTTATATCCAAAATAACGAAAAGAGGAAAAGAAAAAAAGCGACCCACCTGTCCTGTTTTGCTTTAAAATTGAAGAATAAACCAACAGCAATAGCTAACGAGCATCAAGATTCAGATCGAACTCTGCTACGAGAGCTAGCGAAGACTCGAGATCAAGTATAAAGAGATTCATGAATAGAAATTTTGCAACTCATAGACGATAGACCTCGCTAGCTTAGCTTTTGTTTTTCTTTTGCAATAAAGAGTCGGTAAGCGGTAGTAGCAGGAGAAGCAGTGAAATCACAGGCCCATGGTAGTCCCAGCTACCAAAACCTCCAGAACAACACTGATCTAATTATTTTATCACCAAGGATATGTATGCAACTTTTGAAGCAGAGTTTAGTCAGAAATTTGTGAAAGAGCTTCACACGGAATATTCAGTTGGATGAAAAACGCTCATGTTTGCTCACTTGTCTTTGCGCGAAAACCCTTTGTGTTTCCGAGCAAAGAGAGGCAGCTGTGAGCATATGATTTTTACCCCACTGAGATGACTCCGACAGGATTCTCAAGTTTAGGATTTTTTTCTCTTAATTTTTTTATTTTTAGGATTTAATTGCGTGTATCAGTATGTTTTCATTAATGCATACATAAAAATCATATAAAAATATACATAATTGCACAAGCATTTAGGATTTAATTCATAGTTTTGCCGGATTAATTGGTAATTAGGGTTATTTTTAAAAATATAAAAATCACAAATAATCATGAAGTTATTCCGGCATTTTAATTGTTCTGCATATTTCTGATTAATTTTCATTGTTGCATTATTATTTTTTCACAATAGGTAACTATTAGGTTATTTTATTATTAATTAGTATTTTTTAAATGCAATTAGGAATTAAAATAAATAATATAACAAAAATAAAAATAGATTTTCCTAATAAACCACCCAGGCCGGCCACATTTGGGCAAAACCTAGGTAGCCAAAATCAATTTAATCCCTGTAAAAAGGCCTAAGACCTAAACCAACCAAGGTCTCTGCCACAGTCCACAAGAGACGCCCTAAAACGATACCATTTTGGGTCAATTCATCTCAGCCATCGAGCATGAACGATCCAACGGTCATGAAGCCCTTCCCCAAACCCCATATATATATATATATATATATATATATATATATATATATATATATATATATATATATATATATATATATATATATATCCAAATACATTTCGTATATTCAGAGATGACAACCTTCTTCCTCGTATTTGTAACGCTGGTGTATCAGCACCCCGACACCACCTCTTCACCACTGTCTACCATCCCTCAACCACTAATGCTGCTGCCAATACCAAACGACCTCAGAATTACACCACCAAACCACCTTCACCCCTTCTTTCCCTTGCCATCATTATTATCCATCAAACAACCCCACAACTCCTCGAATATTTGATAGAAGGTTCGCCGGCACCACAGCCACCGATGACACCAACCCTAAACCAACCCAAAATAACACCCCTGAACCACCTCCCCTCCCTCTTTCCAACCACCTAAACCAAAACCTTCGAATCCTAACGGATCGTCTCGAATATAAAAACAAAATTAACCCCAAACCCTAAAACTCACCAGAACCCCGTGAAATTAGACCCAGATGACCCTCTCCTATCCCTACCCATGACCTTACTACCCACAACCCTCAAATATAACAGGGCACAATTGAAAACAAAATCTGAGACCTCACATTGTCTCAAAATCAACCGACCTTCCTCTGAACCTTTTTTCCCTTTTCAATAGTTAAGGCGAAACCCTTACAAGTTAAACGACCTCTCAAAAGATGTCAGAGAACCGTGGAACTGGAAGAGTTCCAATTTAGGGCTGCATGGCCATGTAAGAAAGCTAATTTTCCTGTGCTCTAACTGCTATTAATGATGTGCTCTTGCATTTGTTTCTTGTTTTAATTACTTTTCTTCCTTTAATTTTACTTGTTTTCTACATTCTCATCTTTAAATGTCCAGAGTTATCATCTTTGTCTTCTGTTCTTTTGGTCTTCTTTAATGTTACTGGTTCGAGTGTATTTGTCTTCTATGTTTCACCTTCAAAATTTTCCTGAGTGGTTTGTTCCCATGTTCGTCCCTGTCTGTTGAATTTTCATCTATTCATCTTTGGAAACTCTGAGTAGTTGTTTTCCATTTAGAGTCGCGTACTTGGCCTGTTTCTTTTGATTTACACTTGTTCCTGCTCTTTTATTTGCTTTTATCTCATATGTTTTCTATTCAAATTGTTCTTATTTTCTTTGATTTTCTTAAGTTTGTTTGTTTCTCGTCTTCAAATCTTTTGAGTGATCGCATGTTCATCCTTCTTTTTAAGTGCTTTATATTCCTGATTTTTCACTAGCTGTTATATGTTAGTTCATGTTCTCTACTGTTTTAATATCCTCTATTTTTGTTTTTGTGTGAAATAGTGGTTAGGTGAATCCATCTATAGTCGTATACTTGCCCTGTTCCTTTGGATATTTGATTTCCTTATTTGCATTTGTTTCATCTGTTCGTCTTTGAAATCTCCTGAATACTTGCCTCCTTGCTTGTTTGTGTTTAAGTCTGGATAACTTATCTTGAATGGCCTGCTTACTATTTGAAGTCGTAGCCTATTCTTGTTGACATTGTTTGGCTTATTGTATTGAGCTCAAAATTTGTCATATTTGGTTAGTGCCCTGCATTTCTGAAGTTTGTGTTGCTCAACTTTGTATTGTTTGCCTGAGTATAAAGGTTTCATCATTTAAATCCTGACCCCTGGATGTATTTTTTGCCTAAGTTTGCAATTAATTTGGCCATGGATACCCTTTCAGAGTTTGATCCTAGCTAATGTTGATAATCTTAATGTATGAATTGAAAATAACTAACTAGGGTCAATTTCTGACCAAATAGATGACAACTAAGGTTATAAACCCCTAGGCATGTAATTAGGAAAAGGGTCATGGGTTTTAAGGGCATTTGAATATAGAGAATCTTGTTACAAACTCCTATTTCATTCTTGTGAGGGGTCTAAGTACAATTTTTGCCTCAAAACTTGAGGCACAAGTCAGAAAACCAAAGACCAATTAGGCAAAACTGAAAATTGAATAAAGGACTAAAGGAAAACAAAGAAATTGATGTTGCCCTAAGGTTTCAATTATAAAAGGGGACATTCTGATCATTTCAAAGGAGACTTTGGATATTTTCGAGCAGATTTTGGAAGGTTTATAGATTTTTCTTGAGGCTTTTAGAGAGTCAGAATAGATAAAAATACCCCTTAGACTTTCATATACTATTTAGAAAATTCTCTTCGAGCTGTTTCTTCTGAATGAACTTTCCTTAATAATCAATACAATTTCTAAGCTGCATTAGCGATCTATTGTCACTATTTGCTTCTCAAATTTCCCGAGTTTCTGGGTTTTTACTTGTTATTGGCTTCTTTTCTTGCTTTCTACTCCCTTAAATTTTCTCATAAGCTTTCTTTCCTACAGAAATTCCAGGTATCAATCCTCATTCAAAAATCTGAGAAGCAGTTAGCTATGTATATCCGAGATTGTAAGATGATAATGAAGACAATATTTTTTATCTGTCAATTTTATATCATGAGTGTTGTTCACCTTTCAATGGCCTTTTCTATTATTGTAATGTATATAAACGTATAAAAATACTAGACCGTACGCGGATTCTAACTTCAGTTTGTTTAGATTTTGATAGGATTAACATAACCAAGTCCGTGATTTTACTTAATATCCATGAATGAGCATGTAGTAAGTTATCATTTACTGTATATGAATATACTCTGAATGATGAGTACTTCAGATTTTCTTTAAATACTGGAATTTAAATCTGAATTATGACCTATTTAATGTGAAATCATTATCATTTTTTTCTTTTAAAATACATGAAGTATACTTCAGCATGATCACTTGTATAATGTTTGTGACAGCACTATAATCGACAAAAGGGTTCTTATAAGTTTCATACAATGGACTCATTACTGTTAGTTGTGACATAAAGAATACACATTCCTTGGGCTTGCTATGAAAATGAATCCCAATGCGCATGACCATCCACGAATGAAGCGTGAAATGCAAGTGCTGAATTCCTCTAAATGTATTACTCATATATGAAATTATGAGGACATTTTTGGATACAAGCATAATAGAAAGCAATAGAACGCTTAAGGTTGCCTTTATAAAATAAAGTGAGCCACGCGAACTTCATCAAACACTATGTGAGGCTCATGAACTTAATATAATACATTGAAAGTTTGAAGTGTTGTTTAGCGAATTTCACGGCCTTTCACGAATTTCAAGACGCGTAGTTGCTAGACGCAAATTTATTAATGAAATATCTTCCTAAACTCGGATGCGCATTTATGTGACCCAAATCCAAGTCTCAACGATATTAAAATATGTCAGGATCCGGGTGCATTTATGTGATGTGCTTTAGGATTTGTTTTAATAACGTTGCAAATATCTATAAAATGAATAAAGCGGTTAATAATTATTAAATTGTACAATAGGTTTGAGCATGTATAAAAAATCAGATTCTTAGCCACTTATAATAGTTTAAGCGACCGTGCTAGAACCACGAGATCCGAGGGTGCCTAACACCTTCCCTCGGGTCAATAAAATTCCTTACTTAAGAATTTCTGGTTCGCAAACTCCAATTGGGCAGTCGAAAAATCTTCCTCAATTTGGGATTCAAAATAACCAGGTGACTTGGGACACCGTAAACCAACCCTATCCCAAGTGGAGATTAATAAATAAATGATTAATCACATTTTTGAATAATGTCACTTTAATTGGAGAAACTACCTTATACGTTCGCCCTTCAGGTTATCCATGTAAAAAAGAGGTGTATCAATCCCTTCTTTGAGTTTTTTGGCATAGGCCTCCATTCCCCAGTCGCATTTTTACCAACATTAGGTCTCCAATCCCATAGTTTAGTTTTTAGACATAGGGCCTCCATTCCGTAGTATCCTTTTTACAAAAATTAGGGCTCCAATCCCTGAGTTGATCGCCTTTTACCAACATTCGGGCTCCAATCCATGAGTTGAGTTTTTAGACATAGGGCCTTCATTCCCTAGTCACCTTTCACCAACATTAGGTCTCGAATAATCGATTTCAGTTTTTAAACATAGGGCCTCATTTCCCTAGTCGCCATTTGCCAACATTAGGGTTCCCATCTTTGAGTTGCATTTCTAGATATAGGGCCTCTATTCCCTAGTTTCCTTCTAAAAACATTAGGGCTCTGATCCCTGAGTTGAGTTTTTAGACATATGACCGCCATTCCTAGTCATCTTTTACCAACATTAGGGCTTCGTTCCCTGAGTTGAGTTTTTTCAGACATAGGGCCTCCATTTCCTAGTCGCCTTTACCAACATTAGGGCTCCAATCCCTAAGTTGAGTTTTTAGACATAGGGCCTCCATTGCCTAGTCGTAATTTTACGAACATTGGAGCTCCAATCCCTGAGTTGAATTTTTAGACATAGGGCCTCCATTCCCTTGTCGTGTTTTACCAATATTAGAGCTCCAAACCCTGAGTTAAGTTTTTTTAAATGTAGGGCTCAAATCCCTGAGTTGAGTTTTTAGACATACAGCCTCCATTCCCTAGCCTCCTTTACCAACATTCGGGCTCTAATCCCTAACTTGAATTTTATTAGACATAGGACCTCCATTCCGTAGTCTCCTTTTACCAACTATAGAGCTCTAATCTCTTTGATGAGTTTAATAGACATAAGGCCTCTATCCTCTAGTAGCCTTTACCAACATTAGGGCTCCTATCCCTAGGTTTAGTTTTTACACATAGGGCCTCCATTCCCTATTCGCCTTTTACCAACATTAGGGCTCCAATCCTTGAGTTAAGTTCTTTAGACATAGGCTCTCCTTTCCCTAGTCGCCTTTTTAGAAACATTTGGGCTTCAATCAATGGGTAGAGCTTTTTAAACAAAGGGCCTCTATTCCCTAGTAGCCTTTTACCAACATTAGGGCTCCAAACACTGAGATGAGTTTTTCTTAGATATAGGGCCTCCATTCCCTTGCCGCCTTTACCAACATTATGGCTCAAATCCCTAAGTTTAGTTTTTAGACATAGGGACTCCATTCCATAATCGCCGTTTACCAACATTGCAGCTCCAATCCCTGATTAGGGTGTATTTTAAACAATGAGTGTCCATTCCCTAGTCGCCTTTACCAACATTTTGGCTCCAATCCCTAAGTCGAGTTTTTAGACATAGGGCCTTCATTCCCTAGTCGCCATTTACCAACATTAGGGCTCAATTCTTTGGGTTGAGTTTTTTTAGGCAAAGGGATTCCATTCCCTAGTCGCCTTTTTACAAACATTAGGGCTGCAATTCCTATGTTTTGCTTTTTAGACATAAGGGATCCAATCCCTAGTCGCCTTTTCAAACATTAGGGCTCCAATCCTTGTGTTGAGTTTTTTTCAGACTTATGGCCTCTGTTTCGTAGTCGCCTTTACCAACATTAGCGCTCCAATATCTGAGTTGAGGTTTTAGACATAGGGCCTCCATTCCCTAGTCGCCTATTACCAACATTAGGGCTCTAATCCCTGACTTGGGTTTTTTTCAAAAATAGGGCCTTTAATTCCTTGTTGCCTTTACCAACATTAGGGCTCCAATCCCTGAGTCGAGTTTTAAAACATAGGGCCTTTATTCCCTAGTCGCCTTTAAACTAACATTGGGGATCTAATCTCTGAGTTGAGTTTTTAGACATAGGGCTTCCATTCCCTAGTAACCTATTTACCAACATT
This sequence comes from Nicotiana benthamiana, assembly GCA_034376525.1. Classification (NCBI taxonomy): domain Eukaryota; kingdom Viridiplantae; phylum Streptophyta; class Magnoliopsida; order Solanales; family Solanaceae; genus Nicotiana; species Nicotiana benthamiana. The sequence continues at coordinate 16,017,510 of CM067341.1, read as the reverse complement.
AGATCTCTAATCCGTGAGTTGAGTTTTTAGATATATGTTCTCCATTCCTTATGCGCCTTTTTTCCCGCATTTGGGCGCCTATCCCCGAGTGGAGTTAGTAGACATAGGACGACCATTTCCTAGTCGCCATTTACCAACATTAGGGATCCAATCTGTGAGTTGAGTTTTTAACATAGGGCCTATATTACGTAGCGGCCTTTTTACCAACATTAGGGATCCTATCCGCGAGTTTAGTTCTTATACAAAGGGCCTTTATTCCCTAGTTACCGTTTTACAAACATATGGGCTCCAATCACTGAGTTGAGTCGCCTTTTTCCAACATTAGATCTCTAATCCGTTAGTTGAGTTCTTAGACATATGTTCTCCATTCCCTAGACGCTATTTTACCAGCATTTAGGTGCCAATCCCCGAGTTGAGTTATTAGACATAGGGCCACCATTCCCTAGTCGCCTTTTACCGACATTAGGGATCCAATCTGTGAGTTGAGTTTTTAACATAGTTCCTACATTACCTAGCTGCCTTTTTACGAACATTAGGTATCGAATCCCTGAGTTGAGTTTCTATACAAAGAGCCTCTATTCCCTAGTCATCGTTTTACCAACATAAGGGCTCCAATCACTAAGTTGACTTTTATACATAGGGCCTCCATTCCCTAGTTTCCTTATTACAAACATTACGTCTGCAGTCCACAAGTTTAGTTTTTCGACATAGGGTCTCCATTCCCTAGTTGCCTTTTTACCAATATTAGGGCTCCAATCCCTGAGTTGAGTTTTTAGACATTGAGCCTCCATTCCCTAGTCGACTTTTACTAATATCAATGCTCCAATCCCAGTTAGTTTTTAGACATAGGGACTTCATTCCCTAGTCGCCGTTTACCAACATTAGGGCTCAAATCTTTCAGTTGAGTTTTTTTAGGCAAAGGGATTCCATTCCCTAGTCACCGTTTGACAAACATTAGGGCTCCAATTTCGAAGTTCAGATCTTTAGACATAGGGCCTCAAATCCCTAGTCGCCTTTTTCCAACATTAGGGCTCCAATCTCTGGTTGAGTTTTTTTAAGACATACGGCCTCCATTCTGTGTTCGCCTTTACCAACATTAGGGCTCCAATCCTTGAGTTGAGTTTTTAGAGATAAAGCCTCCATTCCCTAATCGGCATATACCAACATTAGGGCTCCAATCCCCGAGTAGGGTAGTTTTTAGACAACGAGCGTCCATTCCCTAGTTGGCTTTACCAACATTAGGGCTCCAATCCCTAAGTTGAGTTTTTAGACATAGGGCCTTCATTCCCTAGTCCCATTTTACCAACACTAGGGCTCAAATCATTGAGTTGAGTTTTTTTAGGCAAAGGGATTCAATTCCCTAGTCACCTTTTTACAAATATTAGGGCTTCAATTCCTATGTTGAGATTTTTAGACATAGGGCCTCAAATCCCTAGTCACCTTATACCAACTTTAAGGATCCAATCTCTGAGTTAAGTTTCTTCAGACATAGGGCCTCCATTCCTTGGTCGCCTTTACAATCATTAGGGCTCCAATCCTTGAGTTGCGTTTTTAGACATAGGGCCTCCATTCCCTAATCGTCATATACCAACATTAGGGCTCCAATTCGTGAGTAGGGTATTTTTAGACAAAAAGCGTCCATTCCTTTTTCGCCTTTACCAACATTAGGGCTCCAATTCCTTCGTTGAGTTTTTATACAAAGGGACTTCATTCCATAGTCGCCTTTTACCAACATGATGGCTCAAATCTTTGAGCTGAGTTTTTTTGGGCAAATGTATTCCATTCCCTAGTCGCCTTTTTACTAACATTTGGGCTCCAATTCCTAGGTTGAGCTTTTTAGGCATAGGACCTCATATCCCTAGTCGCCTTTTACAAACAATAGGTCTCCAATCCCTGAGTTATGTTTTTTACAGACATAGGACCTCCATTTCGTAGTCGCCTTTACCAACATTAGGGCGCCAATCTCTGAGATGAGTTTTTAGACATAGGGCCTCCATTCCCTAGTGGCCTATTAACAACATTAGGGCTTTAATCCCTGAGTTGAGTTTTTTTTCGGATATAGGGCCTTATTCCCTAGTTGCCATTAACAACATTAGGGCTCCAATCCCTGAGGAGAGTTTTCAAACATAGGGCCTCCATTCCCTAGTCGCCTTTTAACCATTATTAGGGGTCTAATCCTTTAGTTATGTTTTTAGACACCTCCATTCCCTAGTCGCCTTTATACCAATATTAGATCTCCAATCCGTGAGTTGAGTTTTTGGACATATGTTTTCCACTCCCTAGACGCCATTTTACCAGCATTTGGGCGCTAATCCATGAGTTGATTTATTAGCCAAAGGGCCACCATACCCTAGTCGCCTTTTACCGACATTAGGGATCCAATATGTGAATTGAGCTTTTAACATAGGGCCTGCATTAGCCGCCTTTTTACCAATATTACGGATTCAATTCCTGAGTTTAGTGTTTATACAAAGGGCCTCTATTCCGTTGTAATCGTTTTACCAACATAAAGGATCCAATCACTGAGTTGAGTTTATATGCATAGGGCCTCCATTGCCTAGTTTCCCTTTTACCAACAGTACGTATGCAATCCCCGAGTTTAGTTTTTAGACATAGGGTCCCCATTCCCTAGTCGCCTTTTTACACATATTAGGGCTCCAATCCCTTAGTTGAGTGTCTAGACATAGGCCCTGCATTCCGTAGTGGCCTTTTACCAATATTAGAGCTCCAATCCCTGAGTTTGTTTTTAGACATAGGGCCTTCATTCCCTAGTCGCAATTTACCAACATTAGGGCTCAAATCTTTGAGTAGAGTTTTTTTTGGCAAAGGTATTCCATTCCCTAGTCGCCTTTTTACAAACATTAGGGATCCAATTCCTAAGTTGAGATTTTTAGACATAGGAACTCAAATCACTAGTCGCCTTTTACCAACATTAGGGCTCCAATCTTTTTGTTGAGTTTTTTTTCCAGACATAGGGCCTCCATTTCCTAATTGACATTTACCAACATTAGGGCTCCTATTCATAAGTAGGCTATTTTTTAGGCAACGAGCATCCATTCCCTAGTTGCCTTTGCCAACATTAGGGCTCTAATCCCTAAGTGGAGTTTTTAGACATATGGCCTTCATTCCCTAGTCGCCCTTTACCAGTATTAGGGCTCAAATATTTGAGTTGAGTTTTTTTAGGCAATGGGATTCCATACCCTAGTCGCCTTTTTACAAACATTAGGGCTCCAATTCCTAAGTTGAGCTTTTTAGACATAGGGCCTCCAATCCCTAGTCGCCTTTTACAAACATTCAGGCTCCAATCCCGGAGTTATGTTTTTTTCAGACATAGGGCCTCCATTTTGTAGTCTCTTTTTCCAACATTAGGGCTCCCATCTCTGAGTTGAGGTTTTAGACATAGGGCCTCCATTCCCTAGTCGCCTATTACCAAAATTAGGGCTCCAATCCATGAGTTGAGTTTTGTAGGATATTTGGGCTTATTCCCTAGTTGCCATTAACAACATTAGGGCTCCATTCATTGGGTCGAGTTTTCAAAAATTGGGCCTCAATTCCCTAGTCGCCTTTTAACCAACATTAGGGCTCTAACACGTGAGTTGAGTTTTTAGACATTGGGCCTTTAATCCCTAGTTGCCTTTTACAAACATTGGAGCTCCAATTCTTAAGTTAAGTTTTTTAGACATAGGGCCTCCAATCTGTTGTCGCCTTTTACAAACATTAGGGCTCCAATCCCTGAGTTAAGTTTTTTTCAGACATAGGGCTCCATTTCATAGTCGCCTTTACCAACATTAGGGCTGCAATCTCTGAGTTTAGGTTTTAGAAATAGGGCCTCCATTCCCTAGTTACCTGTTACCAACATTAGGGCTCGAATCCTTGAGTTGAGTTCTTTTTTGGATATAGGGCCTTATTCCCTAGTTGCCATTAACAACATTAGGGCTCCAATCCCCTGAGTCAACTTTTCAAACATAGGGCCTCCATTCCATAGTCGTCTTTTAACAAACATTAGAACTCTAATCCCTGAGTTGAGTTTGTAGACATAGGGCCTCCATCCTCTATTCACCTTTTTACCAACATTAAATTTCCAATCCGTGAGTTGAGTTATTAGACATAGGGCCTCAAATCCCTAGTCGCCTTTTAAAAATATTTTGGCTCCAATCCCTAAGTTAAGTTTTTTTCAGACATAGGGCCTCCATTTTGTAGCGCCTTTACCAACATTAGGGCTCCAATCTCTGAGTTGAGGTATTAGACATCGGGCCTCCATTCCCTAGTCACTTATTACACACATTAAGGCTCGAATCCCTGAGTTGAGTTTTTTTTCGGATATATGGACTTATTCCCTAGTTGCCATTAACAACATTAGGGCTCCAATCCCTGAGTCGAGTTTTGAAACATAGGGCCTCCATTCCCTAGTCGCCTTTTAACCAATATTTGGGCTCTAATCCATGAGTTGAGTTTTTAGACATAGAGCCTCAATTCCTTAGTCGCCATTTTACCAACATTAGATCTCAAATCCGTGAGTTGAGTTTTAAGACATATGTTCTCCATTTCCTAGTCGCCTTTTTACCAGCATTTGGGCGCCAATCCATGAGTTGAGTTATAAGACATAGGGCCACCATTCTCTAGTCGCCTTATACCGATATTAGGGCTCCAATGAGTGAGTTGAGTTTTTAACATAGGTCCTATATTACCTAGCGGCCTTTTTACCAACACTAGGGATCCAATCCCTGAGTTGAGTTTTTGTACATAGCGCCTCCATTCCCTAGTCGCCTTTACCTACATTACATCTCCAATCCCCGACTTTTGTTTTAGACATAGGGTCTCCATTCCCTAGTCACCTTTTTCCAATATTAGGGCTCAATTCCCTGAGTTGAGTTTTTAGACATAGGGCCTCCATTCCACAGTGGCCTTTTACCAACATTAGTGTTACAATCTCTGAGTTGAGTTTTTTCAGACATAGAGCCTCCATTCCCTAGTCGCCTTTACGAACATTAGGGCTCCAATCCCTGAGTTGAGTTTTTAGAGATAGGGCCTCCATTCCCTAGTCGCCTTTTAAAAACATTAGGGCTCCAATCCCGGAGTTGGGAATTTTTTAGACATCGAGCCTCCATTCCCTAGTCGCCTTTATTAATATTCGGGCTCCAATCCCTAAGTTGAGTTTTTAGACGTATGGCCTCCATTCCGTAGTAAAATTGTACCAGCATTATCGCTCAAACCTTGAGTTGAGTTTTTTTAAACATAGGTACTCCATTCTCTAGTCGCCTTTTTACCAACATTAGGGCTCTAATCCCTAAGTTGAGCTTTTTAGACATCGGGTCTCCAATACCGTGTCTCCTTTTACCAACATTAAGGCTCCGATCCCGGAGTTGAGTTTTTTCCACGCATAGGGCCTTAATTCCATAGTCACCTTTACCAACATTAAGGATCCAATCTCTAAGCTGAGTTTTTAGACACAGGGCCTCCATTGCCTAGTCGCCTTTCACAAACATTAGGGCTTTAATCCCTGAGTTGTGTGTTTTTGCGACATAAGGCCTCCCTTCCCTAGTCGCATTTACCCGCATTAGGGCTCCAATCCCAAGTTGAGTTTCATGCATAGGGCCCGCAGTCTCTAGTCGCGTTATACCAATATTAGGGTACAAATCCCTGAGTTGGATCTTTTATGGCATAGGGCCTCCAATCCCTAGTCGCCTTTTACAAACATTAGGGCTCCAATCCCTAGTCTGCTTTTATCAACATTAGGACTCCAACGCCTGAGTTGAGTTATTAAACATAGGTCCTCAATTACCTTGTCGCCTTTTTAAAACCATTAGGGATCAAATACATGAGTGGAGTTTCTATGCATAGGGCCTCCATTTCCTAGTCGCCTTTTTACCATCATTAGGGTTACAATCCCTGAGTTCAGTTATTCGACATAGGGACTCCATTCCTGCGTCGCCTTTACAAGCATTAGGTCTCCAATCCCCGAGTTGAAGATTAAGACATATGGTATCCTTTCCCAAGTCGCCTTTTACAAACATTAGGGATCCTATCCCTGAGTTGAGATTTTAGAGATAGGGCCTCAATTCCGTAGTCGCTTTTTACCGACAATAGAGCTCCAATCCCTGAGTTGTATTTTTAAATATAGGTCCTCAATACCTAGTCGCCTTTTTACAAACATTTGGGATCCAATTCCTAAGTCTTTTTTTAATACATAGGGCCTCCATTCCATAGTCGCATTTATACCAATATTAGAGCTCCAATCCATGATTTGAGTGATTAAACATAGTGCCTCCCTTCCCTAGTCGCATTTTCCAGCATTAGGGCTCCAATCCCCAAGTTGAGTTTTTAAGCATAGGGCCTGCAGTCTCTAGTCGCGTTTTACCAACATTAGGGTACCAATCCCTGAGTTGGATTTTTTAAGGCATAGGACCTCCAATCCTTAGTCGCCTTTTGCAAACATTAGGGCTCCAATCCCTGAGTTATGTTTTTTTCAGACATAGGGCCTCCATTTCGTAGTCGCTTTTACCAACATTAGGGCTCCAATCTTTGAGTTGAGGTTTTAGACATAGGGCCTCCATTCCCTAGTCACCTATTACTAACATTAGGGCTCGAATCCCTGAGTTGAGTTTTTTTCGAATATATGGCCTTATTCCCTAGTTGCCATTAACAACATTAGGGCTCCAATCCCTGAGTCGAGTTGTCAAACATAGGGCCTCATTTCCCTAGTCGCCTTTTAACCAACATTAAGGCTCTAATCCCTGAGTTGAGTTTTTAGACATAGGGCCTCAATTCCTTAGTCACCTTTTTTGCAACATTAGATCTCAAATCCGTGAGTTGAGTTTTAAGACATATGTTCAATTTCCTAGTCGCCTTATTGCCAGCATTTGGGCGCCAATCCATGAGTCGAGTTATTAGACATAGGGCCACCATTCCCTAGTCGCCATATACCGACATTAGGGCTCCAATCTGTGAGTTGAGTTTTTAACATAGGGCCTACATTACCTAGCCGCCTTTTTACCAACATTGGGATCCAATCACTGAGTTGAGTTTTTATACATAAGGCCTCCATTCACTAGTCTCCTTTATACAAACATTACATCTCCAATCCCCGAGTTTAGTTTTTAAACATAGGGACTCCATTCCATAGTCACCTTTTTCAAATTTTAGGGTTCCAATCCCTGAGTTGAGTTTTTAGACATAGGGCCTCCATTCCCTAGTGTCCTTTAACCAACATTAGTTCTACAATCCCTGAGTTGAGTTTTTTCAGACATATGGCCTCCATTCCCTAGTCGCCTTTACAAAAATTAAGGCTCCCATCCCTGAGTTGAGTTTTTAGACATAGGGCGTCCATTCCTTAGTGGCTTTTTACCAACATTAGGGCTCTAATCCCTGAGTTGGGTATTTCTTAATCATCGAGCCTCCATTCCCTAGTCGCTTTTATTAATATTAGGGCTCCAATCCCTAAGTTGAGTTTTTAGACGTCGAGATTCCATTCCCTAGTCAAAGTTTACCAACATTAGCGCTCCAATCCTTGAGTTGAGTTTTATTTGACATAGGGACTCCATTCCCTAGTCGCCTTTTTACCAACATTAGGGCTTGTATCCCTAAGTTGAGATTTTTAGACATAGGGCCTCCAAGCCCTAGTCTCCTTATACCAACATTAAGGCTCCAATCCCAGAGTTGAGTTTTTTCCAGGCATAGGGACTCAATTCCGTAGTCACCTTTACCAACATTAGGGATCCAATCTCTGAGTTGAGTTTTTAGAAATAGTGCCTCCTTTGCCTAGTCGCCTTTCACCAACATTAGGGCTCTAATCCTTGAGTTGTGTGTTTTTTCGACATAAAGCCTCCCTTCCGTAGTCACATTTACCAGCATTGGAGCTCTAATCCCCAAGTTGAGTTTTTAAGCATAAGGCATGCAGTCTCTAGTCGAGTTTTACCAACATTAGGGTACCAATCCCTGAGTTGGATTTTTTAAGGCATAGGGCCTCCAATCCCTAGTCGTCTTTTACCAACGTTAGGGCTCCAATCTCTAGTCTGCTTTTATCAACATTAGGGCTCGAATCCCTGGGTTGAGTTTTTAAACATTGGGCCTCTATTACGTTGTCGCCTTTTTAAAACAATTAGGGATCAAATACATGAGTCGAGTTTCTATTCATAGGGACTCCATTTACAATACCTGAGTTGAGTTATTAGACACAGGGACTCCATTTCCTAGTCGCCTTTACAAGCATTTGGGCTCCAATCCTTGAGTTGAATTTTTAGACATAGGGTCTCCTTTCCCTAGTCGCCTTTTACAAATATTAGGGATCTTATCCCCGAGTTGAGTTTTTAGAGATAGGGCGTCAATTCTTTAGTCTCATTTTACTGACAATAGAGCTCCAATCCCTGAGTTGTATTTTTCAATATAGGTCCTCATTACCTAGTCGCCTTTTTACCAACGTTAAGGCTCCAATCTCGAGTTGCGTTTTTTCCAGGCATATGGCCTCAATTCCGTAGTCACCTTTTCCAACATTAGGGATCCAATCTCTGAGTTGAGTTTTTAGACATAGGGCCTCCTTTGCCTATTCGCCTTTCACCAACATTAGGGCTCTAATCTCTGAGTTATGTGTTTTTTCGACATAAGGCCTCCCTTCCCTAGTCGCATTTACCATCATTAGGGCTCCAATCCCCAAGTTGAGTTTTTAAGCATAGGGCCCGCAGTCTCTAGTCACGTATTACCAATATTAGGGTACAATCCCTGAGTTGGATTTTTTAAGGCATAGGGCCTCAAATCCCTAGTCGCCCCTTACCAAGATTCGGGCTCCAATCCCTAGTCTACTTTTATCAACATTAGGGCTCCAATCACTCAGTTCAGTTTTTAAACATAGGGCCTCTATTACCTTGTCGCCTTTTTAAACCATTAGGGATGAAGTACCTGAGTCGAGTTTCTATCCATAGGGCCTCCATTTCCTATTCGCCTTTTTACCTTCATTAGGGTTATAATCCTTGAGTTGAGTTATTAGACATAGGGACTTTATTCCTTAGTTGCCTTTACAAGCATTAGGGCTCCAATCCCGGAGTTGAAATTTTAGACATAGGGTCTCCTTTCCCTAGTCGCCTTTTACAAATATTATGGATCCTATCCCTGAGTTGAGTTTTTAGAGATAGGGCCTTAATTCCGTAGTCGCTTTGTACCGACAATAGAGCTCCAATCCCTCAGTTGTGTTTTTAAATATAGGTTCTCACTACCTAGTCGCCTTTATACCAACATTAGAGATCCAATTCCTGAGTCTAGTTTTTATACATAGGGCCTCTATTCCCTAGTCGCATTTATATCAATATTAGGGCTCAATCCATGATTTGAGTGTTTAATCATAGTGCCTCTATTCAATAGTTGCATTTTTACCAACATTAGGGCTCCAATCCCTAAGTTGATTTTCTAGACATAGTGCCTCCATTCCCTAACCTCCTTTTACCAAAATTAGGGCTCTAATTCCTGAGTTGAGTTTTTAAACATAGGGCCTCATTTCCCTAGTCATCTTTACCAACCATTAGGGCTCCAATCCCTAAGTTGAGTTTTTAGACATAGGGCTTCCATTCCCTAGTCGCCTTTTACAAACGTTAGGGCTCCAATCCCTGAGTTGAGTTATTAAATATAGGCTCCATTCCCTAATCGCCTTTTACCAACATTAGGTCTCCAACATCTGAGTTGAGTTATTAAACATAGGGCCTCCAATACCTAGTCGCCTTTACCAACATTAGGGCGCCAATCCCTAAGTTTAGTTATTAGACATAGGGACTCCATTCCTTACTTGCCTTTTTACGAACATTAGGGCCTCTATTCCATTGTTGCCTTTTTACAACATTAGGGCTCAAATCCTTGAGTTTAGCTTTATTGACATACGACCTCCATTCCAGAGTCGCCTTCTACTAGCATTAGGGCTCCAATCCCTGAATTGAGTTTTTTCAGACATAAGGCCTCTATTCCCTAGTCGCTTTATCACAATTAGGCCTCGAATCCATGAGTTGAGTTTTTTGACATAGGGCCACTATTCTCTAGTCGCCTCTTTCGAACTTTAGGGCTCCTGTCCCCGAGTTAAGTTTTTAGACATAGGGCTTCCATTCCCTAGTCGCCTTTTACCAACACAAGGTCTCTAATCCCTGAGTTGAGTTATTAAACATAAGGCCTCCAATCCCTGGTCGCCTTTACCAACATTAGGGCTCCCATCCCTAAGTTGAGTTTTTAGACATAGGTCTTTCATTACTTAGTCGACTTTTTATGAACATTAGGGCCTCTATTCCCTTGTCGCCTTTACACACCATTAGGGCTTCAATCCATGAGTTGAGGTTTATAGACATAGGGCCTCAATTCCCTAGTCGCCTTTTACCAACATTAGGGCTCCAATACCTGAATTGAGTTTTATAGACATAAGGCCTCATTCCCTAGTCGCCTTCACAACCATTGAGGCTCAAATCCCTTAGTTGAGTTATTAGATATAGGCGCTCCATTCCATAGTCGCCTTTTTCTAACGTTAGGGTTCCAGTCCCTGAGTGGAGTTATTAGAGATAGGGCCTCCATTCCCTGTTATGTTTTTTTAGATATAGGGCCACCATTCCCTAGTCGCCTTGTACCAACTTTAGTGCTCCAATCCCTGAGTTGAATTTTTTTTAGACATATGACCTCCTTTCTGTAGTCGCCATTTACCAATATTAGGGCTCCAATCCTTGAGTGTAGTATTTTTAGACATAAGACCTCCATTGTCTAGTCGCCTTTACCACCTATCACCGTGTTTAGGTTTTAGACATAGGGTCTCCAATCCATAGTTGCCTTTTACCAACATTTGGGCTCCAATCCATGAGTTAAGTTCTTTAGACCCAGGGTCTCCATTCCGGAGTCGCCTTTTCATAAACAATAAGGATTCAACGCCTGAGTTGAGCTTTTTAGACAAAGGGCCCCCATTCTCTAGTTCCCTTTTACCAACATTAGGGCTTCGATCCCTGGGATGAGTTATTCATAGACATAGGGCCTCCATTCCCTGGTCGCCTTTACCAACATTAGGTGTCCCATTCCTAAGTTGAGTTTTTAGACATAGGGTCTCCATTTCCTAATCACCTTTATCCAACATTATGGCTCCAATCCCTGAGTTGGGTATTTATTAGAAGAAGTACCTCCGTTCCCTAGTCGCCTTTGCCAACATTAAGGCTCTAATACCTGAGTTGAGTTTTTAGACATACGAGCTTCATTCCCTAGTCGCCTTTTACCAACATTAGGGCTTGAATCTTGGAGTTGAGTTTTTTAGGCATAGGGATTCCATTCCCTTGTCGCCTTTTTACCAACATTATTGCTTTAATCCCTAAGTTGGGCTTTTTAGACATAGGGCCTCCAATCCCTAGTCGCATTTTACAAACATTAGGGCTCTAATCCTAGAGATGAGTTTTTTCAGACATAAGGCTTCAATTCAGTAGTCGCCATTACTGAAATTAGGGCTCCAATCTCTGAGTTGACATAGGGCCTCCATTCCCTAGTCACCTATTACCAACATTAGGGGCTCCAATCCCTGAGTTGAGTTTTTTCACTCATAGGGCCTCCACTCCTTAGTCGCCTTTACAAACATTAGGGCTCCAATCCCTGAGTTGTGTTTTTAGACACAGGGCCTCCATTCCGTAGTCGCCTTTTACAAACATTAGGGCTCCAATCCGTGAGTTGGGTATTTTTTAGACATGGAGCTTTCATTCCCTAGTCACCTTTTCCAACATTAGGGCTCCAATCCATTAGTTGAGCTTTTAGACATAAGTCCTCCTTTCCCTAGTCACCTTCAACCAATATTAGGGCTGAGATCCTTGAGTTGAGTGTTTTTAGACATAGGGACTCCATGCCCTAGTCGCTTTTTTACCACCATTAGGGCCTCCAATCCCTAGTTGCCTTTTACCAACATTACGGCTCTAATACCTGAGTTGAGTGTTTTTTTGACATAGGGCCTCCATTACTTAGTCGCCTTTACCAACATTAGGCTCCAATTCCCAAGTTGAGTTTTTAGACGTAGGGTCTCCAGTCTCTAGTCACCTTTACCAATATTAGGGTACCGATCCCTGAGTAGGGTTTTTTCATGCATAGGGCCTCCAACCCCTAGTCGCCTTATATCAACATTAGGGCACCAATCCCAAGTTCAGTTTTTAAAAATAGGGTTTCCATTACCTAGTCTCCATTTTACCAACATAAGGGCTCCAATTCCTGAGTTCACTTTTTAGACATAGGACCTCCATTCACTTGTCACCTTTTACCAACATTAGGGCTCCAATCCCTGCGTTTGGTATTTTTTATACTTAGAGCCTCCATTCCCTAGTCGCCTTTATTTGTATTAGGGCTCCTATCCCTAAGTTGAGTTTTTAGACGTAGGGCCTCCATTCATAGTCTCCTTTTACCAACATTAGGGCTCAAATCCTTGGGTAGAGTTGTTAATACATAGGGACTCCATTCCCTAGTCGGCTTATTACCAACATTAGGCTCAAATCCCTAAGTTGAGCTTTTTAGACATAGGGACTTAATTCCCTAGTCCCCTTTTAGCAATATTAAGGCTCCAATCCCGGAGTTCAGTTTTCTCCCGGCAAAGGGCCTTAATTTCGTAGTCATTTTTACCAATATTAGGGCTCAAATCTTTGAGTGAAGTTTTCATACATTGGGCCGCCATTCCCTAGTCTCCTTTCACAATAATTAGGGCTCTAATCATTGAGTTTAGTGTTTTTTCGACATAAGGTCTCCATTCCGTAGTCGCCTTTACCAGCATTAGGGATCCAATCCCTAAGTTGAGATTTAAGCATCGCACCTGCAGTCTCTAGTCGCCTTTTACAAACATTAGGGTACCAATACTTGAGTTGGGTTTTTGAAGACATAGGGCCTCTAATCCCTAGTCGCCTTTTATCGACATTAGGGCTCCACTCCCTAGTCGCCTTTTATCAACATTAGGACTCCAATCCCTGAGTTGAGTTTTTAAATATAAGGCCTCTATTACCTATTCTCCTTTTTACCAACATTAGGGATCTAATACCTGAGTCGTGTTTCAATACATAGGGCCTCCTTTTCCTAGTTTCCTTTTTACCATCAGTAGTGTCACAGTCCCTGAGTTGAGTTATTAGATATAGGGACTCCATTCCCAAGTCGCCTTTACAAGCATTAGGGCTCCAATCCCCGAGTTGAATGTTTAGACATAGGGTCTCCTTTCCCTAGTTGCCTTTTACAAGCATTAGGGCTCCTATCCCTGAGTTTAGTTTTTAGACATAGGGCCTCCATTCCGTAGTAGTTTTTCTCATGACATTAGGGCTCCAATCCCTGAGTTGAGTTTTTAAACATATGGCCATTAGGTAATAGCCTTTTTACCAACATTATGGATCCAATCCCTAAGTCTAGTTTAAACATAGGGCCTCCATTCTCAAGTCGCATTTTTACTAATATTACAGCTAGAATCCCTGAGTTCAGTTTTTACACATAGGGCCTCCATACCCTAGTCTCCTTTTTCGAACGTTGGGGCTCCAACCACTGAGTTGAGTTTTTAGACATAGTGCCTCCATTCCCTTGTTGCCTTTTTCGAATATTAGGGCTCCAATCCCTGAGTTGACTTTTTTTAGATATAGGGCCTCCAATCCCTAGTCTCCTTTACAAAAATTAGGGCTCCAATCCTTGAATTGAGTTTTTAGACATACGGCCTCCATTACCTAGACGACTTTTACCAACATTAGGGCTCTAATCCCAGAGTTGAGTTTTTTTAGACATAGGTACTCCATTCTGTTGTTGCATTTTACCAACATTAGGGCTCCAATCTTTGATTTTAGTTTTTATAGACATAAGGCCTCCATCATCTAGTCACCTTTACAAACATTAGGGATCCTATCCACGAGTTTAGTTTTTAGACAAAGGGTCTTTATTCCCTAGTCTCCATTTACCAACATTATGGCTCCAATCCATGAGTTAAGTTCTTTAGACACAGGGGCTCCATTCCCTAGACACCTTTTTACAAATATTAAGGCTTCAATCCCTGAGTTGAACTTTTTAATCAAAGGGCCTCCATTCCCTAGTCGCCTTTTACCAACATTAGGGCTCCAATCCCTGAGATGAGTTTTTCTTAGACATAGGGCCTCCATTCCATGGTCGCCTTTACCAACATTAGGTCTCCAATCCCTGAGTTGAGTTTTTAGACATAGGGCCTGCATTCCCTAATCACCCTTTACCAACATTAGAGCTCCAATCCCAGAGTTGGGTATTTTTAAGACAAAGTGTCTCCATACCCCAGTCTCCTTTACCAACAGTAGGGCTGCAATACCTGATTTGAGTTTTTCGACATAGGGCCTTCATTCCCTAGTCGCCTTTTACTAACATTAGGGCTCAAATCTTAGAGTTGAGTTTTTTAGGCATAGGATTCTATTCCACAGTCGCCTTTTTACCAACATTATGGCTACAATCCCTAAGTTGAGCTGTCTAGACATAGGGCCTCCAATCCCTAGTCGCCTTTTACCAACATTAGGGATCCAATCTCTTAGTCTAGTTTTTTCAGACATAAGGCCTCCAATCCGTAGTCGCCTTTACCGACATTAGGGCTCCAATCTCTATGTTGAGTTTTTTGACATAGGGCTTTTATTCCCTAGCCTATTACCAACATTAGGGCTGCAATCCCTGATTTGAGTTTTTAGACATAGGGCCTCCATTTTCTAGTCACCTTTTACCAACATTAGGGCTCCAATTCCTGAGTTGAGTTTTTTCAGACATACGGCCTCCATTCCCTAGCCGCCTTTACCAACATTAGGGCTCTAATCCCTGAGTTGACTTTTTAGACATATAACCTCCATTCCCTAGTCGCCTTTTACCAACATTAGGGCTTCCATCCCTTAGTTGGGTTATTTTTCGACATAGAGTTTCGATTCTATAGTCGGTTTTACTAACATTAGGGCTCCAATCCCTGAGTTGAGTCTTTAGACAAAGGGCCTCCATTCCCGAGTCGCCTTTTACCAATATTAGGGATGAAATCCTTGAGTTTAATTTTTTAGACATAGGGAGTCCATTCCCTAGTTGCCTTTTTAACAACATTAGGGCCTCCATTCCAGAGTTGACTTTTACCAACATTAGGTCTCTAATCCCTGATTTGAGTGTTTTTTTCAACATAGGGCCTCCATTCCCCATTCGCCTTACCAACATTAGGCTCCAGTCCCAAAGTTGAGTTTTTAGACATACGGCCTCCAGTCTCTAGTCGCCTTTAGCAATATTAGGGTACCAATCCCTGACTTGGGTTTTTTTGTGCATAGGTCCTCCAACCCCTAGTCACCTTATATCAACATTAGGGATTCAATCCACGAGTTGAGTTTTTAATCATAGGGCCTCCATTACCTAGTCACCTTCTTACCAAAATTAGGTCTCTAATCTTTGATTTCAGTTTTTTCAGACATATGGCCTCCATTCCGTAGTTGCCTTTTCCAACATTAGGACTCCAATCTCTAAGTTGAGTTTTTCGACATACGACCTCCATTCCCTAGTCGCCTATTACCAATATTAGGGATCCAATACCTGAGTTGAGTTTTTTGATATATGGCCTCTATTCCCTAGTCGTTTTTACCAATACTAGGGCTGAAATCCTTGGGTAAAACTTTTTTAGGCATAGGGACTCCATTCCCTAGTCGCCTTTTTAACAACATTAGGGCATCCAATCCCTAATCGCCTTTTACCAACATTAGGGCTCTTTTGTTTTTTGGAAAACCACTAGGCAATCGCCTAGGGTTAGATTTCATTAATAAAGTTAAAAAGAAAATAGAAACAAATAGGAAAAATAAAATATGGGAGGGATAGCACCGGTATTGTTACCCATATAACAATAACCGGCGTAGACCTTACCTTATTAATGTTATTGAGGCCAAAAAAAGCCTTATGAACTAACAAGCATTTCAAAGAAAGAAGTAGCAAGAATATTCCCGGAGCTTATAACATGCTCAGTGATGATATTACATTGAAAAATGCAAATGTGATGGAAAAAAAAAAGTTGAAGAAAACATCTTGGTGCTCTCTTTTCTCTAATTTTGTGAATATTTGAATTTGTAGAGTAATGTCTTCATCCACAATATTTCTTAATATGACTTCAAAATTCATGCTTTGTTCCTCGATCGATTGGCCTTTGTAATAATTGCTTGAGTGACCTGTTTTTGTTTTGCATTTCTCATTGGAGGTCTCCTTATGTTTAAGTCTTCAAATATCCTGTCGTCCCAACTTCTATCCCTTTCGCGAGACTTCTTACTTGTTTTGCTATGCATCAGTGACAAATCACCTTTTCTTGACGCATCTGCACGACATTGCTTTAATATATCCTCTTCCTCCCCTTCTTCATATATATGGCTTTCTGACCTCACATCCAGAAATTTATGGGAAGATTGCGTCATTGTATCCGACATTTTCATCTCCTTTATTGTTGTGATTGATTTTATTGGTACAGTCTGATTCTGGGCAGATGTTGGTTTTGATGTTACGTTGTGAAAAGCAGCATATGTTTCACCTGACTTTGTAGAATTTCGTGGAACAAATACTGGAATATTATGGTTCAAGTCGCTATTTGTGTTTGCAACATGTTTCATATTTGCAGGACCATTGATTGTCGCTGACTGCCTTTTTAATTTTGGCTTGAATTTCTCATCAAAGTCCTCTCCTGCACTGTTGTCATCAAAATCTTGGTCGTCTTCTAAAGATGAATAACCAGCCATCCCTTATCCCCAGCCCTCATCATCGTCAAATTCTCGTTGGTCTTCTCATAGTTTTGATTTAATGACCATGTCTCTCATGCTAAGATGAATATTTCCAGTGGAGATACTGTTTTATTGGCTGTTGGCTGCTTAGCTGATCCTCTCTATTTACTCAAAGGCTGTTTCCTTTGGTGCATTGCAGGTGCCCCTTAAAGCTCGTGTATATGTGAAGATTAAAAGAGAAATATACTTTCAAATATGAAGATCCCATTGTTATTTACATTCTCTTGTTATTTTTATTTCTCATTTCCCATTTAATCTTGAATATGAGTTTAGTAATAGAATGATCCTCATGTTGTAGTTAGTGTTAGAATGAATCAATTTTGTAATAACTGGACATTTTGGGACTGTTTTTTGTGTGTAATAATTGGAATTTCAGTTCAAATTTTGTATATGCTTGGGTAGTAGTCAATTTCAATTTCAGTCTGGTGGGCCTCAAGTGCTTAATTTGTGCACTTAGAGCTACCAGACCTGGAAAGTAGTATACTCCATAGTTTTAAATCTCATAATGTTTAGTAACATCTTATTTTAGATTCGTTTCATATAGTAGGACCTGAAAAAAATGTAATTGAAAGTTAGCAAATAGATTCATATACTCTGGCTGATGAGTATATGAATCGTATGAATCAAATTTGATGTTAGAAAAGTAGTACAAGAATAGTTGTTATTATTTCCTCCATGAATGGGTAAAGAATCAATTCTATGAATATGATTTCAGACCAAGCTGTTGGTAGCCATTTGACTCTTTCATTCAAATCACTACTAGGCTCATATGTGAGGCCCATTAAGCATCTAAATGCATAAATCTGATACATTTCCTAGGCTAATTGATTAACAACCCAAACCAGTCAAAAAATGGTTGCCAATTGCAGGGTGAGCAACAAGTGTTCCCGGGCTGTCATAATGTTCGATTTATTGGCAATGAACGAGGCTAAAGCACACATCATGTTTACAAAGCACCAAGTTTATAAATAAAACCATTATTGTATTCAAGTCCCCGTAAGAGTAGAAATTTAGCACACATTAAAAGGTACTTAAAAAAATAAAAATGAGTCGTGTTAATTCAAACAGATACACATGATGGTTCCTTACCCTATCAAGACCCATAGAAAAGGAAGTGCCGTTTCGCAAATTTCACGGCCTTCCTGCAAATGTCAAAGACGCAGTTGTTATAGGCGCGCATTCTAAAAACATACTTTCCTAAATACGGGTGCACACTTATGTGACCCAAATCCAAATCTCAACGAAGTTGGAATGTGTCAAAATCCACCGGGTGCATTTATGTGATGTGGTTCGAGGCATGTTTTAACAATGTTGAAATTCTCTTTAAAATAATGATAAAATAGGATTAAGGTTAGAAAGCACATAAGTTAAAAAATGTTCTAAAATCAGGTAATTTAAGTAAAATATAACAGTTAAGTGACCGTGCTAGTACCACAGAACCCGGGAATGCCTAACACCTTCTCCCGGGTTAACAGAATTCCTTACCTGGATTTCTGGTTCACAGACTATTTAATAGAGTCATTCTTTACTCGATTCAGGATTCTAACCAGTGACTTGGGACACCATAAATATCCCAACTGGCGACTTTGAAATTCTCTCAAAATTGAATCCCGTCTCGATTGTCCTTAAATTGGAAAAAAATCCCTTATCTACGCCCTTCGCCGGGTTGTGGATAGCCAAAAAGAAGGTGTGACATATACATAGGGTCTCCATTCCCTAGTCGCCTTTACCAACATTAGGGCTCCAATCACTGAGTTGAGTTTTTATACATAGGGCCTCTATTCCCTAGTCGCTTTATATCAACATTAAGGCTCCAATCCTTTATTTGAGTTTTCTCTAGACATAGTGCCTCCATTCCCGATTCGCTTTTTTTCCCAATATTATGGACCCAGTTCCTGGGTTTAGTTTTTAGACATAGGGTCTCCAACCCCTAGTCAACTTTTACCAACATTAGGGTTCCAATCCCTCACTTGAGTTTTTTCTGGCACATGGTCTCTATTTCGTAGTAGCATTTACCAACATTACAGATCCAATCCGTGAGTTGAGTTTTTAGACATAGGGCCTCCATTCCATAGTCGCCTCTTTACCAACATTAGGGCTCTAATCCCTGAGTTAACGTTTTTTTATACATAGGGCCTCCATTCCCTAGTCGCCTTTACAAACATTAGGGCTCCAATACCTGAGTTTAGATTTTAGACATAGGGCCTCCATTCCCTTTCGTTTTAGACATAGTCTCTTTATACCAACATTAAGGCTCAAATTACTAAGTTGAGTTTTCTCTAGACATAGGGACTCCATTCCTTTTCGCTTTTTTTACTAACATTATGGCTCCAATGGCTGTGTTGAGTTTTTAGACATTGGACCTACATTCCCTAGTAACCTTTTAACAACATTAGGGCTCCAATCCCTGAGTTGAGTGCATTAAAAATAAGGTTTCCACTTCCTAGTCGCCTTTAATAGCGTTACGGCATCAATCCGTGAGTTGAGTTTTTAGAAATAAGGCCTTCATTCCCTAGTCGCATTTTTGCCAACATTAGGGCTCCAATCCATGAGTTCAGTGATTAGACATAAGGCATCCAATCCCTAGTCGCATTTTTACCAACATTAGGGCTCCAATCCATCAGTTGAGCGTCTTAGACATAGGGCCACAATTCCCTAGTCGACTTTACCAATGATTGGGATTCAATCCTTGAGTTGAGTTTTTTGACTTATGGTCTGCATTCCCTAGTCGCTTTTTACCAACATTAAGGCTCCAATTTCGGAGTTGTGTTTTTTCAAGACATAGGCCCTCCATTCCCTATTCGCTTTTTTTTACAAACATTGTGGCTCTAGTCCGTAAGATTTAGTTTTTAGACATAGGGTCTTCATTCCCTAGTCGCCTTTTACCAACATTATGGCCTCAATCTCTGAGTTCAGTTCTTTAAACATATGGTCTCCATTCCCAAGTCGCCTTTACCAGCATTATGGCTTCGATCCGTGAGTTGAGTTTTTTCTAGACATAGGGCCTCCATTCCCTATTCGCTTTTTTTACCAACATTATGGCTCCATTCCCTAGGTTTAGTTTTTACGCTATTCACCTTTTACCAACTTTAGTGCTCTAATCCCTGAGTTGAGTTCTTTTAACATAGGGTCTCCATTCCCTAGTCGCCTTTACCAACATTAGGGCTCTAATCTCTGAGTTGAGTTCTTTTAGACACAGGGCCTCCATTCCGTAGTCGCCTTTACAAACATTGGGAATCCAATCCCTAGGTTGAGTTTTTATACTAGGGCCAGTATTCGCTAGTAGCCTTTACCAACTTTAGGAATCCAATCCCTAGGTTGAGTTTTTAGTCACAGGTCCTCCGTTCCCTTGTCACCTTTACCAACTTTCGGAATCCAATCCCTGAGTTGAGTTTTTTTTTATCACATAGGTCCTCCATTCCCTATTCGACTTTTTACCAACATTAAGGCTCTAATCACTGAGTTGAGATTTTACACATAGGGCCTCCGTTCCCTAGTCATCTTTTACCAACATATGGGCTCCAATCCCTAAGTTTAGTTTTAAGACATAGGGCAACCATTCCCTAGTCGCCTTTTACAAACATTAGGGCTCCAATCCCGGAGTTGAGTTTTTATACTTAGGGTCTCAATTCCATAGTCGCCTTTTTTCAATCGTTAGGGCTTTAATCCATGAGTTGAGTTTTTTTAGTCAGAGGCCCACCATTCCCTAGTCTCTTTTACCAACATTAGGGTTCCAATCCCTGAGTTGAGGTTTTTTTAGACATAGGGCCTCCATTCCCTAGTCGTCTTTACCAACATTAGGGCTCCAATCCCTAAATAAGGTTTTTAGACATAGGGCCTCCATTCCCTAGTCTCTTTATACCAACATTAGGGCTCCAATCCTTGAGTTGAGTTTTTCGACATAGGGCATATTTTCCATTGTTTCCTTTTTACCAACTATAGGGCTCTAATCCTTGAGTTGAGTTATTTTAGACATAGGTCCTCCATTCGCTTGTCGCCTTTACCAATATTAGGGCTCAAATATACGAGTTGAGTTTTTAGACATAGGGCCTGCATTGCCTATTCACTTCTTTAACTAACATTATTGTTCCAATCCTTAAGTTGAGTTTTTAGACAAAGGGCCTCCATTCCATAGTTGCCTTTTTACATTATATGGGCTCGAATTCCTATGTTGAGCTTTTTAAATATAGGTCATCCATTCCATAGTCGCTTTGTACCAACATTAGGGCTCTAATCTCAAAGTTGAGTTCTTTTCGACACAGGGCCTCCATTCCGTAGTTGCCTTTACCAACTTGGGAATCCAATCCCTAGGTTGAATTTTTATACTAGGGCCACCATTCGCTAGTCGCCTAAACCAAAATTAGGAATCCCATCGCTAGGTTGAGTTTTTAGACACAGGTCCTTCGTTCCCTAATCGCCTTTACCAACTTAAGAATCCAATCCCTGAGTTGATTTGTTTTTAGACATAGGTCTTCCATTCCCTATTCGACTTTATCCCAACATTAAGGCTCTAATCACTGAGTTGAGATTTTACACATAGGGTCTCCGTTCCCTAGTCATGTTATACCAACATATGGGTTCCAATCCCAAAGTTCAGTTTTAAGACATAAGGCCACCATTCCCTGGTCGCCTTTTTCAAACATTAGGGCTCAAATCAGTGAGTTGAGTTTTTTGACATAGGGTCTCAATGCCATATTCGCCTTTTTTCAATCGTTAGGGCTCTAATCCCTGAGTTGAGTTTTTTTAGTCATAGGACCACCATTCCCTAGTCTCATTTACAAACATTAGGGTTCCAATCCCTGAGTTGAAGTTTTTTTTAGACATAGGGCCTCAATTCCCTAGTCGTCTTTACCAACATTAGGGCTCCAATCCCTAAGTCGAGTTTTTAGACATAGGGCCTCCATTCCCTAGTCGCTATATACCAACATTAGGGCTTCAATCCTTGAGTTTAGTTTTTAGACATAGGGCATATTTTCCATAGTTGCCTTTTTACCAACGTTAGGGCTCTAATCCTTGGGTTGGGTTTTTTTAGACATAGGCCCTCCATTCCCTTGTCGCCTTGACCAATATTAGGGCTCCAATCTCAGAGTTGAGTTTTTAGACATAGGGCATGCATTACCTATTCATTTCTTTTACTAATATTATGGTTCCAATCCCTAAGTTGAGTTTTTAGACAAAGGGCTTCCATTCCCTAGTCACCTTTTACCAACGCTAGGGCTCCAATCCCTGAGTTGACTTTTTTGACATAGGGACTCCATTCCCTATTTGCTTTTTTACCAACATTATGGTTCCAATCCCTGAGTTGAGTTTTTAGACATAGGGCCTCCATTCCCTAGTCACTTTTTACCATTATTAAGGCTCCAATCACTGAGTTGAGTTTTTTCTAGACATAGGACCTCTATTCTCTATTTGATTTTTTTACAAACAATAGGGCTCCAATACCTGAGTTGAGCTTGTTAGACATAGGGCCACCGTTTCTCTAGTCGAATTTAAAAACATTTGGGCTCCAATCCCTTGGTTGAGTTTTTAGACATAGGGCCTTCATTCCCTAGAAACTTTTTACCAACATTAAGGCTCCAATCCTTGATTTGAGTTTTTTCTAGACGCCTCCATTCTATATTCAATTTTTTGCGTACATTATGGCTCTAATCCCTAAGTTGAGTTTTTTCTAGACATAGGGCATCCATTCCCTAGTAACCTTTTACCAACATTAGGGCTAAAATCCCTGAGTTGAGTTTTTTCAGCCACAGGGCCTCTATTCCCTAGTCGCTTTATACCAACATTATGGTTCCAATCCCTGAGTTGAGTTTTTAGACATAGGGCCTCCATTCCATAATCGCCTTTTTACATTATTAGGGCTCCAATTCCTAAGTTGAGCTTTTTAAATATAGGTCGTCCATTCCCTAGTCGCTTTGTACCAACATTAGGGCTCCAATCTCAGAGTTGAGTTCTTTTAGACACAGGGCCTCCATTCCGTAGTCGCCGTTACCAACATTGGGAATCCAATCCCTAGGTTGAGTTTTTATACTAGGGCCACCATTCGCTAGTCGCCTTTACCAACATTAAGAATGAAATCCCTAGGTTGAGTTTCTAGACACAGGTCCTCCGTTCCCTAGTCGTCTTTACCAATTTTAGGAATCCAATCCCTGAGTTGAGTTTTTTTTCAGCTATAGGTCCTCTATTCCCTATTCGACTTTTTACCAACATTAAGGCTCTAATCACTGAGTTGAGATTTTACGCATAGGGCCTCCGTTCCCTAGTCATCTTTTACCAACATAAGGGCTCCAATCCCTAAGTTCTGTTTTAAGACATAGGGCAACCATTCCCTAGTCGCCGTTTACAAATATTTGGGCTCCAATTACTGAGTTGAGTTTTTTGAGATAGGGTCTCAATTCCATAGTCGCCTTTTTTCAATCGTTAGGGCTCTAATCCTTGAGTTGAGTTTTTTTAGTCATAGGCCCACCATTCCTTAGTCTCCTTTACCAACATTAGGGTTCCAATCCCTGAGTTGATGTTTTTTTAGACATAGGGCGTCCAGTCCCTAGTCGTCTTTGCTAACATTAGGGCTCAAATCCCTATGTCGAGTTTTTAGACATAGAGCCTCCTTTCCCTAGTCGCTTTATACCAACATTAGGGCTCCAATCCTTGAGTTGAGCTTTTAGACATAGGGCATATTTTCCATAGTTTCCTTTTTACCAACGTTAGGGCTCTAATCCTTGAGTTGACTTTTTTTAGACATAGGTCCTCCATTCCCTTGTCGCCTTTACAAATATTAGGGCTCCAATCTACGAGTTGAGTTTCTAGACATAGGGCCTGCATTACCTATTCACTTCTTTTACTAAGATTATGGTTCCAATCCCTAAGTTGAGTTTTTAGACATAGGGCTGCCATTCCCTAGTCACCGTTTACCAACATTAGGGCTCAAATCCCTCAGTTGAGTTCTTTAATCATAGGGCCTCCATTCCCTAGTGGCATTTTTACCAACATTAGGTCTTAAATCCATGAGTTGAGTGCTTAAACATAGGGCCCTTGTTCCCTAGTCGTACTATTACCAATATTAGGGCTCCTATCCTTGAGTTGAGCTTTTTAGATATATGACGTCCAATTCCTAGACGCCTTTTACCCATATTAGGGCTCCAATCCCTGAGTTGAGTTTTAATAGACATAGGGCCTCCTTTCAATATTCGGCTTTTAACAAACATTAAGGCTCTAACCAGTGAGTTGAGTTTTTAACCATAGTGTTAGAATATACGCTTAACGCTAGAGGGGGGGTGAATAGCGTTATAATAAAAAACAATGTAAATTTGGGGAATTAATATTGCAGGAATAACGTAAGTGCAGTAATTAAAATGATAAGGAGAGAACACACCAGATTTTATCCTGGTTCACCACAACGTGTGGTTAGTCCAGTCCCTGAGAGACTCTCTCGAGTTTTACACTAACTTCGTTAAGCTTACGGGTGCCTAACAAACCGTTACACTTGCTCGTAGATATACACTCTACAAGACTTCAACCTGCTCGACAAGTTGTACAAACACTTAGCACTCACTTATACAGAACTCTCTTGAAGAGTAGATATGAGTAAATAAATACGCTCAAGAACACAACAACTTAGTCAAGAGTTTGGCTCTCAAAAACTTATGAAATGAATATAAAATGATTGCAACGAGAGTACGTAAGCTTTAGCAAGAATGTAATCAGTTGTTGTACTTAGAAGAGTGATTTTGAGTTGTATTTATAGTGCTCAAAACACCCAAGACCGTTGCTTAATTGCCAATCACAAATTGCTGATTTTGTGCTAGGATAATCGATTATCTGATTCTGCATAATCGATTATCTGCCAACGTTCAAAAATCAATCCCAGATTTTAAGCAGAATAATCGATTATCCAAATCGTATAATCGATTACTTGACAACGTTCAAAAATCAATTCTCGATTTTATTCTTAACATAATCGATTGTCTGATTATACATAATCGATTATTTTTCAGCGTTTGAAAATATTTTGGCAACGGTCTTTAATATAATCGATTACCAGAAAACCATAATCAATTATTTTGCTACTTTGTATAATCTGATGCTTACTGTCTCAACATAATCAATTAGTCTAAGGCACATAATCGATTATCTTGTAGCTTTGAAAATTCTGGTGAACACTACCTCAACATAATCGATTATCATAAGGTACATAATCGATTATCTTTCAGCTTTGTAAAATCTGGTGTACAATGCCTTAACATAATCGATTATCATAAGGTACATAATCGATTATCTTACAGCTTTGTAAAATCTGGTGTACACTGCTTTAACATAATCGATTATCTTTGTCCAGATTTGAAAGACATGTTTAAAATTCATTTTGGTTAAAATGAAATGTTTGAATATCATTTTGCTTTAAATTAAAGATGCATGATTTGATAAAAATGATTTTACGAGAGAAGCCAAGTCTTGAATCAATTGTCGGATCAAGATCACAATTATAGAATGACTCATGTATAACTTTGTTGCATTACTTAAGCTTGATCTTTGTTCTTCTTGTGCTTGGACTTCGGCATATGTCAATGTTCCGTTCACGTGGGTTTGTCATTTATCAAAACCTACAAATATGAACAGACGTTTAGTTTAGCGACTTGAGAACGTGTTTCAACAATTTCCCTCTTTTTGATAATGACAAACCAATATCGGGATTTGCATATTAATTAATTCATAGTGACGATCCAAGACAAGTATATAGATATGCAACGAATTCCCCCTCAAGTTATGAATTCCCCCTCAATTTATGCCAATATGTATAAGTGTGCATAGCCCATATCTTCCCCCTTTTGACATTAGCAAAAAAATAACTAACTCTTTATTGATTAAACAATATTGCAAATACATAAGCATAAAAGACAGAATATTATGCAAACTAGAAAAACAATGAGGCAAGACATTTTTCATTATCTCGGGGAATAATCGATTGTTCTTTTGAGATAATCGATTATTTCAGGAAATGTAATAACGGGCATCCGAGACGGTAATAGAAAAATCGATTACACTATTTTAAATAATCGATTATTGTCATCCAGTGACTTAACACCTGAAAGTAAATGTCAGCATAATCGATTAGGGAGATGAGATAATCGATTTTTATATTTAACAGCTAAAATCCTGCAAAGCCAAAACTGTTAGATAATCGATTGTAGTGTTGTATAATCGATTATGTCAATTTTCCAGCATAATAAACATAAAACATAAATGGGGAATAATCGATTACTGACTTTAGAGAAATCGATTATTCTGCACCAGTGTCTGATAATTCCCCCTGTCTTTGGGGCGATACCTGCAAAAAAGAATTAGGCGCCTCCGACACTCAAGTTAGTAATCGTTAAAACATAAAAATGCAATGCATGAATTAGATCAACGTGGAGTCAAGAATCCCGAGTTCACTACGAATTCGGAAGAAGGACTCTTTCTCTAAAGGCTTTGTAAAGATGTCGGCCAATTGATTTTTGGTTTCAACAAATTCAATTTCGACATCGCCCTTGAGAACGTGATCTCTTATAAAATGATGTCTAATTTCTATGTGTTTCGTTCTTGAGTGAAGAATAGGATTCTTCGTCAAGCTAATGGCGCTAGTATTATCACATCGAAGAGGGACATGATCGATACTAAGGCCATAGTCCGAGAGTTGTTGTTTCATCCAAAGGATTTGAGCGCAACAACTCCCCACAGCTACATATTCAGCCTCGGTTGTGGACAACGCAACACTAACTTGCTTCTTGCTAAACCAAGAGACTAAGGAGCTACCGAGCAAATGGCAAGTGCCACTAGTGCTCTTGCGGTCCAATTTGCAACCTGCAAAATCGGAATCAGAATGGCCAACAAGTTGGCATGAAGAATCTTTGGGATACCATAGTCCCACATTTATTGTTCCAACAAGATACCTCATAATCCAATTTACCGCAGTTAAGTGTGACTCCTTTGGACATGATTGATATCGAGCGCATAAACACACGCTAAACATGATGTCCGGTCTACTAGCAGTAAGATAGAGAAGAGATCCGATCATACCTCGATACTTCTTGGTGTCTACTTCCTTACCTTTCTCATCTTTGTCAAGATTGTCGGATGTACTCATTGGGGTGGCCATTGCTTTGGCGTTGCTCATTTCAAAGCGATTTAGCAACTCCTTGCAATATTTGGATTGGCAAATGAAAGTTCCCTCTTTCATTTGTTTTACTTGCAGCCCCAAGAAGAAGTTTAGCTCACCCATCATCGACATTTCGAATTCGCTAGTCATTAACTTAGAGAATTCCTCGCATAGAAAATCATTAGTAGCACCAAAAATAATATCATCGACATAAATTTGAACTAATAGAATGTCATTGTTTTTATTTTTGATAAAAAGTGTGGTGTCAACTTTCCCCCTTTCAAACTCATTGTCTAAGAGAAATTTACTCAGACGTTCATACCATGCTCGAGGAGCTTGTTTAAGACCATATAAAGCTTTCTTAAGCTTGAAGACGTGGTCGGGAGATTTAAAATCTTCAAAACCCGGGGGTTGTTCAACATACACTTCCTCTTGAATAAACCCATTGAGGAAGACACTTTTGACATCCATTTGAAATAATTTGAAATTCATATATGATGAAAAAGCAAGTAATAAACGAATGGCTTCTAGGCGTGCAACGGGTGCATAGGTTTCTTCATAGTCAATGCCTTCTTCTTGATTATATCCCTTAGCAACTAGCCTAGCTTTGTTTCTAGTGATTATACCATTTTAATCTAATTTATTCCGAAAAACCCATTTCATACCAATTATGGTGTGATTACCGGGTCTTGGCACCAATTCCCAAACATCATTACGTTTGAATTGGTTTAGCTCCTCTTGCATTGCCAAGGTCCAATGCTCATCCCCAATTGCTTCAGAAATGGTTTTAGGTTCTATTTGTGAAACAAAAGCCATATGTCCTACAGTATCTTTAAGAAGGTTTCCTGTACTTACACCTTTCTCGATGTTGCCAATTACCTGGTCAAGTGGATGGTCTTTAGACGTCCTCCAAGCCTTAGGCATCATCGGTTCTTCTTCTTGTGGTGGTACTTCTTCCGAAGGTTGTTCCATGACTTAATTTTGAACTTCCTTTGGATCCTCCTTTTGTACCTCGTCTTGAAGATTGATTTTCTTTAAAGCATCTGCAAGATCAACACAAGAATCCTTTCTCGCCAAGCGAGCATCAGTTTCAAAAAATACTACATGAGGAGATTCCTCAACAGTTTTAGTTCGATTATTAAACACTCTATATGCTTTGCTACGTGATGAGTAACCAAGAAAAATTTCTTCATCAGATTTCGCATCAAATTTTCCCAAGTTATCTTTTCCGTTGTTGTGAATAAAACATTTACAACCGAAGACTCTAAGATGGGAAAGATTTTGTTTCCTTCCCTTATAGAGTTCATAGGGAGTTTTCATGAGTATCAGTCTAATGATAGCTCTGTTTAAAACATAGCTTGCGGTACTCACGGCATCCACCCAAAAATATTTGGGAATATCGGCCTCTTCGAGCATGGTTCTATCTATCTCTTCGAGACACCGATTTTTACGTTCTACCACTCCATTTTGTTGTGGTGTACGTGGAGCCGAAAAGGTATGTTCAATACCGCGTTCGTCACAAAAGTCCGCCAAGAGATTGTGATCGAACTCTCCCCCATGATCACTTCTTATGGAAGTGACGGTTGTGTCCTTTTCATTTTGAACACGTTTAAGAAAACTTTTAAAAGCTTGAAAGGCATTACTTTTATGAGCAAGAAATAATGTCCATATAAATCTTGAATAGTCATCAACAATTACAAAAGCATAAAGATTTCCACCAAGACATTTAATTCTAGAAGGTCCGAAAAGATCCATGTGTAGAAGTTGTAAAGGTCTAGTGGTTGAAACACCATTTTTGGATTTAAAAGAAGCCTTTGTTTGTTTCCCTTTTTGACATGAATCACAAACAGAGTCTTTTTCAAATTTCATGTTTGGAAGACCAAGTACTAAATCTTGTGATACAAGTTTGTTTAAAAGATTCATATTTACATGAGCTACTCTACGATGCCATAACCACATGTCGTCTTCTTTACTCAAAAGATAATTCACATAACTTGATGAAGAATTTTCAAGATCAACCATATAGATATTATCCATTCTAAAACCACGAAGAATAATTTTAAAATCACTACGACGGATAACTAAGCGTTCTTCGGAGTCAAACAATACAAGATTTCCCTTGTCACATAATTGACTTATGCTCAAGAGATTATGTTTAAGACATTTAGCAAGCAAAATATGCTTAATGGAGGAGGATTCATCCTTACCTACCAATCCAATGCCGATAATTTTTCCTTTGTTATTGTCTCCAAAAATAACATTTCCTCCTTCCTTGGGTTTTAGTTGAAGGAATTTTGATGCATCCCCGGTCATATGTTTGGAGCATCCACTGTCAAGGTACCAAAGTACACTTGATCCCTTCAAACACACCTACAAAACAAATTAATGAGATTTTTGTACCCAAGCAATTTTGGGTCCTTATGCGTTAGGTGTAACATAGTGGTGTGATTGCCCTGCAGTGAAATGTCTATGTCTAGTGAAGCATGCGGGAGCAATATGTCCAATTTTATTGCAATAATGACAAATGACATTCGGATTGTGCATTCTTCTAGGATTATTGGGGGTCTAAAATTATTCACTCTATTTTTAGGAACATAGTTTTGATGTAGTTTTCGAAAATCTTGTCTAGGTGGTCTATACATGCCAACGTTTCTTCTAGTGTTCACTACATTTTTAGAAATATAGTTTTGATGTGGTTTTTGAAAATCTTGTCTAGGTGGTCTATACATTCCAATATTTCTCCTAGCATTTGTTCTAGAACGAGATGCAATTCTAGGATTGAAATTTCTAGGTTGAGTGATGATGTTTATTTTGTTTGGCCTAAGTTGAGTCTTAGGTGGTTTAGGAATGGACTCAACTTTTTCTTTTGGCTCGTGTTTGAAGCCTATACCGTGCTTAGTGGATTTCAAATTTACAAGCACTTCATTGAGATTTTTCTGTGAAGAGTTGAATTTGTGCAAAGTGCTTCTAAGACTTTCTACTTCTTCCTTTAGAGATTTGCAAGAAGTACAATCCTTATTTGAGCTTTCGAGTTTATCGGCGCTTCTTTTGCCATAAAACTTGTTTTCCTCTTTTAATTTCTCATTCTCAAGAGTGAGTTTTTCAAAATCCTTTTCTTTTGAAGAAAATTGTTTTCTTAAATCTTTTATAGATTTAGAAGCGCTAATAAACTCTTTATACAACTCATCAAATGCATCTTGCATTTCTTCTAAAGTGAAATAGTTCTTAGAAGAAGTACATACCTCATTTTGATTTTCTTCGTGTGCCATAAGACACAAGTTTGCGGTCTCGTTTTCTTCTCCATCACTTGATTCGTCTCCAGAGTCGCCTCCCCAAGAGATGCATGCTCTTTGTTTCTTGAATGGTTTCTTCTCCTTTTTGATGTTTGGACAATTTGATTTGATATGCCCGATTTCTCCGCATCCATAGCCCTTCAATTGGTCGCCTTGTTGCTTACCTTTTCGTTCATACTTGTTTTGCATGAACTTGTGAAATTTCTTAATAACGAGTCCAAGCTCGACATCTTCATCACTTGACTCCTCATCGTTTTGAGGTTGAGTAGTTGATGCTTTGAGCGCAATCTTTCTTTTTCCTTTGATCATCCAAAGGAGAGTTAAGAATAGTTGATTCATAAGTTTTAAGATTACCTCGTAGTCCGTCGATGGTGACGTTTGTGATGCCGATTGATTCTTGGGTAGCATCGGCTTTGGAACGCCATTCCGGAGTGAGGCTTCGTAGAATTTTTCGGACAAGCTCCTTATCCGTGAATGACTTTTTGAGAGCGTGTAGGTCATTGACGATTTTTGAAAATTGTTCGAACATGTCATGTATCTTCTCGTTCTCCTTCATGCGAAACAGTTCATATTCGTGGGTTAGAAAATCAATTTTAGCTTCCCTTACCTTGTCCGTACCTTCGTAGGTGATTTCTAATTTGTCCCATATTTGCTTGGCAGTGGTGCAACATGATATTTTTCGATGGTCATCGGGGTTCACTGCACAATACATCATGTTGATTGCCTTTGCGTTGTTCTCTATTTTTCTGATATCATTGGCGTCGTATTCATCTTCTGTTTTTGGAACGAGTTCTTCTCCAACCTTTTTGGTAGGTTGTAATTCTCCATAATTGATGATTTTCCACAGTTGGAAGTTGTTTGATTGTATAAAGGTCCTCATTCTCTGCTTCCAGTAAGTGTAGTTGGTGCTATCGAAAAGTGGTGGCCTTGTAAAGCATTGTCCTTCACCAAGTCCTGCATAAACACTACGAGTAGAAGCCATGGAAAGTTTCTCTCAAACTGTTAAGTCTTTCAGAGAGTATGGCTTTGATACCAATTGTTAGAATATACGCTTAACGCTAGAGGGGGGGTGAATAGCGTTATAATAAAAAACAATGTAAATTTGGGGAATTAAAATTGCAGGAATAACGTAAGTGCAGTAATTAAAATGATAAGGAGAGAACACACCGGATTTTATCCTGGTTCACCACAACGTGTGGTTTGTCCCGTCCCCGAAAGACTCTCTCGAGTTACACTAACTTCGTTAAGCTTACGGGTGCCTAACAAACCGTTACACTTGCTCGTAGATATACACTCTACAAGACTTCAACCTGCTCGAGGATACCGCACCTCAAGACTTCAATCCAAGGAACTACTTTTCCTTCTTACAACAAGGGATTAGACTATCCCTTCAAGTGTGTACAAACACTTAGCACTCACTTAAACAGAACTCTCTTGAAGAGTAGATATGAGTAAATAAATACGCTCAAGAACACAACAACTTAGTCAAGAGTTTGGCTCTCAAAAACTTATGAAATGAATATAAAATGATTGCAAAGAGAGTATGTAAGCTTTAGCAAGAATGTAATCAGTTGTTGTACTTAGAAGAGTGATTTTGAGTTGTATTTGTAGTGCTCAAAACACCCAAGACCGTTGCTTAATTGCCAATCACAAATTGCTGATTTTGTGCTAGGATAATCGATTATCTGATTCTGCATAATCGATTATCTACCAACGTTCAAAAATCAATCCCAGATTTTAAGCAGAATAATCGATTATCCAAATCGTATAATCGATTACCTGACAACGTTCAAAAATCAATTCCCGATTTTATTCTTAACATAATCGATTGTCTGATTATACATAATCGATTATTTTTCAGCGTTTGAAAATATTTTGGCAACGGTCTTTAATATAATCGATTACCAGAAAACCATAATCGATTATTTTGCTACTTTGTATAATCTGATGCTTACTGTCTCAACATAATCGATTAGTCTAAGGCACATAATTGATTATCTTGTAGCTTTGAAAAATCTGGTGAACACTGCCTCAACATAATCGATTATCATAAGGTACATAATCAATTATCTTTCAGCTTTGTAAAATCTGGTGTACACTGCCTTAACATAATCGATTATCATAAGGTACATAATCGATTATCTTACAGCTTTGTAAAATCTGGTGTACACTGCTTTAACATAATCGATTATCTTTGTCCAGATTTGAAAGACATGTTTAAAATTCATTTTGGTTAAAATGAAATGTTTGAATATCATTTTTCTTTAAATTAAAGATGCATGATTTGATAAAAATGATTTTACGAGAGAAGCCAAGTTTTGAATCAATTGTCGGATCAAGATCACAATTATAGAACGACTCATGTATAGCTTTGTTGCATTACTTAAGCTTGATCTTTGTTCTTCTTGTGCTTGGACTTCGGCATATGTCAATGTTCCGTTCACGTTGGTTTGTCATTGATCAAACCTTACAAATATGAACACACATTTAGTTTATCGACTTGAGAACGTGTTTCAACACATAGGGCCTCTGTTCCCTAGTCGCCTTTACCAACATAAGGGCTCCAATCCCTAAGTAGTGTTTTTAAACATAGGGCCACCATTACCTAGTCGCCTTCTACCAACATTAGGGCTCCAACCCATAAGATGATTTTATTCAGCCACAAGGACTCTATTCCCTGATGTGTATTTACAAGCATTAAGGCTCACATCCCTGAGTCGAGATTTTTAGGCATAGAGCCTCCATTCCCTAGTCGCCTTTACCAACATTAGGACTCCAATCCCCGAGTTGATTTTTTTAGACATAGGGCCTCCATTGCCTAGTCGACATTACCAACATTAGGGGTCCAATTCCTGAGTTGAGTTTTTAGACATAGGGCCTCCAATCCTTTGTTTATTTATGCCAACATTAAGGCTCCAATCCCTGAGTTAAGTTTTCTCTAAACATAGGGCCTCAATTCCCTATTCGCCTTTTTCTACCAACATTATAGTTCCAATCCTCGAGTTGAGTTTTTAGGCATAGGGCCTCAATTCTCTAGTCGCTTTTTACCAACATTTAGGCTCTAATCCCTGAGTTGAGTTATTTCTAGACATAGGGCCTCACTTCTCTATTCGTTTTTTACGTACAGTAGTGCTCCAATCCATGAGTTGAGTGTTTAGACATAAGGCCTCCAATCCCTAGTCGCATTTTTACCAACACTAGGACTCCAATCTCTGAGTTTAGCTCTTTAGACATAGGGCCACCACTCCATACTCGACTTTACCAACATTTGGGCTCCAAATCCTGATTTGTGTTTTTATACATAGGGCCTCCACTCCCTAGTCGTTTTTTACCAACATTAATGCTCCAATCCCTGAGTTGAGTTTTTTCTAGACATAGGGCCTCCATTCCCTATTAGCTCTTTTTATCAACATTATGGCTCTAATACCCGTGTTGAGTTTTTAGACATAGGGCCTCCAATCCCTAGTCTCCTTTTACCTACATTAGGGCTCCAATCCCTGAGTTGAGCTTTTTATACATAGTGCCATCAATCCCTAGTCGACATTACCAACATTTGGGCTTAAATCCCTGAGTTGAGATTTTAGACATAGGTCCTCCATTCCCTAGTCTCTTATTACCAACATTAAGGCTCCAATCGTTGAGTTTTGTTTTTTCTAGACACAGGGCATCCATTATCTATTCCCTTTTTCAGAAACATTATGGCTCCAATCCTTGTGTTGAGTGTTTTCTAGACATAGAGCGTCCATTCCCTAGTAACCTTTTACCTACATTACGGCTCCAATCTCCGAGTTGAGTTTTTTTAGCCACAGGGCCTCTTTTCCCTAGTCGCTTTTTACCTACATCAGGGCTCCAATCCCTTAGTCGAGTTTTTCAGAAATAAGGCCTCCATTCCATAGTCGACTTTATACAATATTATGGCTCCAATTCCTAAGTTGAGTTTTTTAAATATAGGTCATCCATTCCCTAGTCGCTTTTTTCAAACTTTAGGGCTCCACTCTCAGAGTTGAGTTCTCATAGACACAGGGCCTCCATTCCGTAGTCACCCTTACCAACATTGGGAATCCAATCCCTAGGTTGAGTTTTTATACTAGGGCCACCATTCCCAAGTCGCGTTTACAAACATTAGGAATCCGATCTCCAGGTTGAGTTTTTAGCCACAGGTCCTCCGTTCCCTAGTCGCCTTTACCAACTTTAGGAATCAAATCCCTGAGTTGAGTTTTTTTTCAGACATAGGTCCTCTATTCCCTATTAAGCTTTTTACCAACATTAAGGCTCTAATCACTGAGTTGAGCATTTAGACCTCTGTTCCTTAGTCGTCTTTTACCAACATAAGGGCTGCAATCCCTAAGTTCAGTTTTAAGACATATGGCCACCATTCCCTAGTCGCCTTTTACAAACATTAGGGCTCAAATCTCTAAGTTGAGTTTTTTGACATAGGGCGTCAATTCCATAGTCGCCTTTTTTCAAACGTTAGGGCTCTAATCCCTGAGTTGAACTATTTTAGACATAGGCCCTACATTCCCTAGTCTCCTTTACAAACAGTAGGGTTCCAATCCCTGAGTTGAGGTTTTTTTAGACATAGGGCCTCCATTCCCTAGTCGTCTTTACCAACATTAGGGCTCCAATCCCTAAGTCGAGTTTTTAGACATAGGGCTTTCATTCCCTAGTCACTTTATGCCTACATTAGGGCTCCAATCTTTTGTTTATTTATGCCAACATTAAGGCTCCATTCCCTGAGTTAAGTTTTTTTCTAAACATAGGGCCTTAATTCCCTATTCGCCTTTTTTACCAACATTATAGTTCCAATCCCTGAGTTGAGTTTTTAGGCATAGGGCCTCAATTCTCTAGTCGCTTAATACCAAGATTTAAGCTCTAATCCCTCAGTTGAGTTTTTTCTAGACATATGGCCTCACTTCTCTATTCGTTTTTTTTACGTACATTAGGGCTCCAATCCATGAGTTGAGTGTTTAGACATAAGGCCTCCAATCCCTAGTCGCGATTTTACCAACACCAGGACTCCAATCTCTGAGTTTAGCTCTTTAGACATAGGGCCACCACTCCATACTCGACATTGCCAACATTTGGGCTCCAATTCCTGAGTTGAGTTTTTATACACAGGGCCTCCACTCCCTAGTCGTTTCTTACCAACATTAATGCTCCAATCCCTGAGTTGAGCTTTTTCTGGACATAGGGCCTCCATTCCCTATTAGCTTTTTTTATCAACATTATGGCTCTAATACCCGAGTTGAGTTTTTAGACATAGGTCCTCCAATCCCTAGTCTCCTTTTACCAACATTAGGGCTACAATCTCTGACTTTTTAGACATAATGCCATCATTCCCTAGTTTACATTACTAACATTTGGGCTCAAATCCCTGAGTTGAGATTTTAGACATAGGGCCTCCATTCCCTAGTCGCTTATTACCAACATTAAGGCTCCAATCCTTGAGTTTTTTCAGCCATAGGGCCTCTATTCCCTAGTCGATTTATACCAACATTAGGGCTCCAATCCTTGAGTTGAGCTTTTCAGACATAAGGCCTCCATTCCATAGTCGACTTTATACAATATTATGGCTCCAATTCCTAAGTTGAGTTTTTTAAATATAGGTCATCCATTCCCTAGTCGCTTTTTGAAAACATTAGGGCTCCAATCTCAGAGTTGAGTTCTCATAGACACAGGGCCTCCATTCCGTAGTCGCTCTTACCAACATTGGAAATCTAATCCCTAGGATGAGTTTTTATACTAGGGCCACCATTCCCAAGTCTTGTTTACCCACATTAGGAATCCAATCCCCAGGTTGAGTTTTTAGACATAGGTCCTCCGTTCCCTAGTCGCCTTTACCAAATTTAGGAATCCAATCCCTGAGTTGAGTTTTTTTCAGACATAGGTCCTCCATTCCCTATTCGGCTTTTTACCAACATTAAGGCTCTAATCACTGAGTTGGGTTTTTAGACATAGGGCCTCTGTTCCTTAGTCGTCTTTTACCAACATAAGGGCTCCAATCCCTAAGTTTAGTTTTAAGACATAGGGCCACCATTCCCTAGTTTCCTTTTACAAACATTAGGGCTCCAATCTCTGAGTTGAGTTTTTTGACATAGGGCCTCAATTCCATAGTCGCCTTTTTTCAAATGTTAGGGCTTTAATCCCTGAGTTGAACTTTTTTTGACATAGGCCCTACATTCCCTAGTCTCCTTTTCAAACGGTAGGGTTCAAATCCCTGAGTTGAGGTTTTTTTTAGACATAGGGCCTCCATTCCCTAGTCGTCTTTACCTACATTTGGGCTCCAATCCCTGAGTCGAGTTTTTAGACATAGGGCCTTCATTCCCTAGTCGCTTTATGCCAACATTAGGGCTCCAATCCTTGAGTTGAGGTATTGTAGACGTAGGCCCCTCCATTCCCTTGTCGCCTTTACCAATATTAGGGCTCCAATCTCTGAGTTGAGTTTTTAGACATAGGGCTTCCATTCCCTAGTCGTCTTTACAAACAATCGGGCTCTAATTCCTGAGTCGAGTTTTTAGACATAGGGCCTTCGTTCCCTAGTCGCTTTATGCCAACATTATGGCTCCAATCCTTGAGTTGAGTTTCTATACATAGGGCATATTTTCCATAGTTGCCTTTTTACCAATGTTAGGGCTCTAATCCTTGAGTTGAGGTTTTTTAGACATAGGCCCTCCATTCCATTGTCGCCTTTACCAATATTAGGGCTCCAATCTCTGAGTTGAGTGTTTAGACATAGGGCCTCCATTACCTATTCGCTTCTTTTACTAACATTATGGATCTAATCCATGAGTTGAGTTTTTAAATATAGGGCTTCCATTCCCTAGTCACCTTTTACCAACGTTAGGGCCCCAATCCCTGAGTTGATTTCTTTAATCATAGGGCCTCCATTCCCTAGTCGCATTTTTAACAACATTAGGGCTTAAATCCATGAGTTGAGTGTTTAACCATAGAGCCTCCATTCCATAGTCGTACTTTTGCCAACATTGAGGCTCCAATCCCTGAGTTGAGCTTTTTAGAGATAGGGCCTCCAATCCCTAGTCCCATTTTACCCATATTAGGGCTCCAATCCCTGAGTTGAGATTTTTCACACATAGGGCCTCCTTTCCATATTCGGCTTTTAACCAACATTAAAGCACTAATTACTGAGTTGAGTTTTTAGCCATTGGGCCTCCGTTCCCTAGTCGCCTTTACCAACATAAGGGCTCTAATCCCTAAGTTGAGTTTATAAACATAGGGCCATCATTCCCTAGTCGCCTTGTACCAACATTAGGGCTCCAACCCCTGAGTTGAGTTTATTCATCCACAAGGACTCTATTCCCTAATGCGCCTTTACAAACATTAAGGCTCACATCCGTGAGTTGATTTTGTAGACATAGGGCCTCCATTCTATTGTCGCCTTTTTCCCATCATTAGGGCTCTAATCCTTGAGTTGAGTTTTTTAGACATAGGGCCGCCATTCCGTAGTCTGCTTTACAAACATTAGGGCTCCAATCCCCGAGTTGAGTGTTTTTAGACATAGGGCCTCCATTCCCTAGTCGCCTTTACACGCATTAGGGGTCCTATCCCTGAGTTGAGCTTTTAGACATAGGGCCTCCAATCCCTTCTTGCTTTATACCAACATTAAGGCTCCAATCTATGAGTTTAGTTTTCTCTAGACATAGGGCCTCAATTTCTTATTCGCCTTTTTTACCAACATTATGGTTCCAATCCTTGAGTTGCGTTTTTTGGCATAGGGCCTCAATTCCCTAGTCGCTTTTTACCAACATTAAGGCTCTAATCCCTGAGTTGAGTTTTTTTAAGACATAGGGCCTCCACTCTCTATTCTTTTTTTTACGTACATTAGGGCTCCAATCCATTAGTTGAGTGTTGAGACATAAGGCCTGCAATCCCTAGTCGCATTTTTACCAACAGTAGGACTCCAATCTCTGAGTTTAGCTCTTTAGACATAAGGCCACCACTCCCTACTCTAGTTTACCAACATTTGGGCTCCAATCTCTGAGTTGAATTTTTAGACATAGGGCATCTTTTCCCTAGTCGTTTTTTACCAACATTAATGCTCCAATCCCTAAGTTGAGTTTTTTCTAGACATAGGGCCTCCATTCCCTATTAGTTTTTTTCTCAACATTATGGCTGTAATAACTGAGTTGAGTTTTTAGACATAGGGCCTCTAATCCCCAGACACCTTTTACCAACATTAGGGCTCCAATCTCTGAGTTGAGTTCATTAAACATAGGGTCTCTATTCCTAGTCGCCTCTACCAACATTATGGTTTCAATCTCTTAGTTGAGTTTTTAGACATAGGGCCTCCATTCTCTAAATTCATTAGTACAAACATTTGTGCTCCAATCCATGAGATGAGTCTTTAAACATACGACCTCTATTCCAAGTTGGAATTTAACCATCATTAGGGCTCCAATCCCTTAGTTGAGCTTTTTAGACATAGGGCCTCCAAACCCTAGTCACCTTTTACCAATATTAGGGCTCCAATCCCTGAGTTGAGTTTTTTAAGACATAGGGCCTCCATTACTTATTCGGTTTTTTAACAGCATTAAGGCTATAATCACTGAGTTGAGTTTTTAGACATAGGACCTCCCTTCCCTAGTCGGCTTTTGCCAACATAAGGGCTCTAATCCGTAGCCTCCATTCTCTATTCACCTTTTGCAAATATTAGGGCTCAAATCCCTGAGTTGAGTTACTTAAACATAGGGTCTCCATTCCCAAGTCGCGTTTACCAACAATTCAGGCTTAATCCCCGAATTGAGTTGTTAGACATAGGGCCTCATTCCCTTGTCGAATGTTTACCAACATTTGGGCTCCAATCCATGAGTTGAGTGTTTAGACACAAGGCCTCCAATCCCTAGTCGCATTTATACAAACATTAAGGGTCCAATCACTAAGTTAAGTAATTAGACATATGGCCACCATTCCCTTGTCGACTTTACCAATATTTGGGCTCCAATCTCTGAGTTGAGTTTTTTGACATAGGGCCTCCATTCCCTAGTCGCTTTTTACCAACATTTGGGCTCCAATCTCTGAGTTGACTTTTTTCTAGACATGGGGCCTCCATTCTCTATTCGCATATTTTATAAACATTAGGGCTCCAATCTCTAACTTTAGCTATTTAGACATAGGGCCACCACTCCCTAGTCGACTTTACAAACATTTGGGCTCCAATCCCCGAATTGAGTTTTTAGACATAGGGCCTCCATTCCGTAGTCGCTTTTTACCAATATTTAGCCTCCAATCCCTGTGTTGAGTTTTTTCTACACATCGGGCCTTCATGCCCTATTCACTTTTTTTATTAACATTATGGCTCTAATCCCAAAGTTGAGTTTTTAGACGTAGGGCCTCAATTCCCTAGTCACCTTTTACTAACATTAGGGCTCCAATACCTGAGTTGAGTTCATTAAATATAGGGTCTCCATTCCCTAGTCGCATGTACCAACATTATGTCTTCAATCTTTGAGTTGAGTTTTTAGACATAGGGCCTTTATTCCCTAGTTTGCATTTTTACCAACGTTATGGCTCCAATCCACGAGTTATGTGTTTCAACATAGGGCCTCCATTCCCTAGTCGCATTTTTACAAACATTAGGGCTCCAATCCCTAGTCACATTTTTCAATAATTAGGGAACCAATCCTTGAGTTGAGTTCTTTAAACATAGGGTTTCCATTCCCTAGTTTCTTGTACCAACATTAGGGCTTCAATATTTGAGTTGAGTTTTTATACATAGGGTCTCTATTCCCTAGTTGCAAAATACCAACATTAGGCCCCAATCCATGTGTTGAGTGTTTAAACATACAGCCTCCATTCCTAGTCACATTTTTAACAACATTAGGGCTCCAATCCCTGAGTTCAGCTTTTTTGACACAGGGTCTCCAATCCCTAGTCGCCTTTTACAAATAGTAGGGCTCCAATCCCGGAGTTGAGTTTTTTCAGACATAGGGCCTACATTCCTTATTCGGCTTTTTACCAACATAAACGCTCTAATCACTGAGTTGAGTTTTTAGACATAGTGCCTCCGTTCCCTAGTCTCCTGTTACCAACATAAGGGCTCCAATCCCTAAGTTGAGTTTTTAGACATAGAGCCATTATTCCATAAAAATGTTTTACCAACATTAGGGCTCCAATCATGAGTTGAGTTTTTTCATCCACTGGAACTCTATTCTCTAGTCACCTTCACGAACATTAGTTCTCCAATCCGTGAGTCGAGTTTTTACACATAGGTCCTCCATTCCATAGTTGTATTTCTACAAATGTTAAGGCTCTAAACACTGAGTTGATTTTTTAGACATACGACCTCCATTCCGTAGTCGCCTTTACCAACATTAGGGATCCAATCCATGAGTTGAGTTTTTATGACATAGGGCCTCCATTCCCCAGTCACCTTTACCAACATTAGGGCTCCAATCCATGGGTTGAGTTTTTAGACATAGGTCCACCATTCCCTAGTCGACATTAACAACATTTGGGCTTCAATCCCTAATTTGAGTTTTTAGACATAGGGCCTCCATTCCCTATTCGCTTTTTACAATCATTAAGGCTCCAATCCCTGAGTAGAGTTTTTTCTAGACATAGGGCCTCCATTCTCTATTCGCTTATTTTTACAAACATTAGGGCTCCAATCCATGAGTTGAGTGTTTAGACATAAGGCCTCAAATCCCTTGTCGCATTTTTACCAACACTAGTGCTCCAATCTATGAGTTTAGATTTTTAGACATAGGGCCACCAGTACCTAGTCAACTTTACCAACAATTGGGCTCCAATCCCTGAGTTGAGTTTTTAGACATAGGGATTCCATTCACTTGTCGCTTTTTACCAACATTAAGGCTCCAATCCCTGAGTTAAGTTTATTCAAGACATATGGCCTCCATTCCCTATTCTCTTTTTTTATCAAAATTATTGCTCTAATCCCTGAGTTGAGTTTTTAGACATAGGGCCTCCAATCCCTAGTCACCTTCTACAAAAATTAGGGATCCCCCTGAGTTGAGTTCTTTAAACATAGGGTCTCCACTCCCTAGTTTCCTGTACCAACATTAGGGCTTCAATCTCCTAGTTGAGTTTCTAGACATAGGTCCTCCCTTCCCTAGTTGCATTTTTACCAACATTAGTGCTCCAATCCATGAGTTGAGTTTTAATCATACGGCCTCCATTGCCTAGAGGCACTTTTACCAACATTAGGGCTCCAACACTCGAGTTGAGCTCTTTAGAGATAGGGTCACCATTCCTTAGTCGACTTTACTAGCATTTGGGCTCCAATCCCTGAGTTGAGTTTTTAGATATATGGCCTCCATTCCCTGGTTGCTTTTTACAAACATTAAGGCTCCAATACCTGAGTTGAGCTTTTTCTACACATACGGCCTTCATTCCCTATTCGCTTTTTTTATTACAATTATGGCTCTAATCCCTGAGTAGAGTTTTTAGACACAGGGCCTCCAATCCCTAGTCACATTTTTCTAAAATTAGGGATCCAATCCCTGAGTTGAGTTCTATGAACATAGGGTCTACACTCCTTAGTTGGCTGTACCAATATTAGGGCTTTAATCTCTCAGTTGAGTTTTTAGACATAGGGCCTCCATTCCCTAGTAGCATTTTACCAACATTAGGGCTCCAATCCATGAGTTGAGTGTTTAAACATAGGGCCTCCATTCTCTAGTCGCATTTTTACCAATATTAGGGCTCAAACCCATGAGTTGAGCTTTTTAGACATAGGGCCTCCAATCCTTAGTCGAATTATTACCAACAATAGGGCTCCAATCCCTGAGTTAAGTTTTTAGACATAGGGCCACCATTCCCTACTAGACTTTACCAACATCTGGGCTCCAATCCCAGAGTTGAGATTTTAGACATAGGGCCTCCATTCCGTAGTCGTTTTTTATAAACATTAAGGCTCCAATCCCTGAGTTGAGTTTTTTCTAGACATAGGGCCTCAATTATCTATTCGCTTTTTCGACAAACATTAGGGATCCAATCCACAAGTTGAGTGTTTAGACATAAGGCCTCTAATCCCTTGTCGCATTTTTACCAACATTTTGGCTCCAATCTCTGAGCTTAGATTTTTAGACATAAGGCCACCATTCACTTGTCTACTTTACCAACATTTGGGCTCCAATCCCTGAGTTGTGTTTTTGAACACAGGGCTTCCATTCACTTGTCGCTTTTTACCAACATTAAGGATCCAATACCTGAGTTGAGTTTTTTCTAGACATATGACCTCCATTCCCTATTAACTTTTTATATCAAAACTATGGCTCTAATCCCTAACTTGAGTTTATAGACACAGGGTCTCCACTCCTTAGTCGCCTTTTACAAAAAATAAGTATCCAATCCCTCAGTTGAGTTCTTTTAACATAGGGTCTCCACTCCCTTGTTGGTTGTACCAACATTTGGGCTTCAATCTCTGAGTTTAGTTTTTAGACATAAGGACTCCATTCCCTAGTAGCATTTTTACCAACATTAGGGCTCCAATCCACGAGTTGAGTGTATAAACATAAGGCCTCCACTCTCTTGTCGCGTTTTTACCAATATTTGGGCTCCAACCCCTGAGTTGAGCTTTTCAGACATAGGGCCTCCAATCCCTAGTCGCCTTTTACCAATATTAGGGCTCCGATCCCTGAGTTGAGTTTTTTCAGATATAAGGCCTCCATTCCCTATTCGTCTTTTTGCCAACATTAAGGCTGTAATCACTGAGTTGAGTTTTTAGACAAAGGGCCTCCATTCCTTAGTTGCCTTTTACCAACATAAGGGCTCGAATCCCTAAGTTGAGTTTCTAGACGTAGAGCCACCATTCATTGTCGTCTTTCACCAACATTAGGGCTCCAATCCCTGAGTTGAGTTTTTCAGCCATAGGGCCCTTATTCTCTAGTGGCCTTTACCAACATTAGTGCTCCAATTCCTGAGTTGAGGATTTATACATAGGGCCTCCATTCCCTAGCCTCCTTTACCAGCATTAAGGTTCCAATCCCTGAGTTGAGTTTTTATACATAGGTCCTTCATTCCATAGTCGCTTTATTCCAATATTAGTTGTCATATTCTCTAGACATAGGGCCTCCATTGCCGATTCGCTTTTTTTACCTACATTATGTTTCCAATCCCTAAGTTGAGTTCTTAGACATAGGGCCTCCATTCCCTAGTCACCTTTTACCAATATTAGGTTTCCAATCCATGAGTTGAGTTCTTTAAACATAGGGTCTCCATTCCGTAGTCGCATTTACCAATATTAGGGCTTCGATCCCTGAGTTTTGTTTTTAGACATCAGGCCTCCCTTCCCTAGTTGCATATTACAAACATTAGGGCTCCAATCCATAAGTTGAGTGTATAAACATACGGCCTCCATTCCCTAGTCGCAGTTTTATCAACATTAGGGTTCCAATTATTGAGTTGAGATTTTTAGACATAGGGCCTCCAATACTTAGTCTATTTTTACCAATATTAGGGCTCCAGTTCCTTTGTTGAGG
The DNA here is from genome assembly GCA_034376525.1 of Nicotiana benthamiana. Taxonomy (NCBI): domain Eukaryota; kingdom Viridiplantae; phylum Streptophyta; class Magnoliopsida; order Solanales; family Solanaceae; genus Nicotiana; species Nicotiana benthamiana. Next base: position 15,973,898 of record CM067341.1, on the reverse strand, counting down.
TTTTTGAGACATAGGGCCTCCATTACCTATTCGGCTTTTTAACAACATTAAGGCTCTAACACTGATTTGAGTTTTAGACATAGGGCCTTCGTTCCTTAGTCGCCTTTAATCAACATAAGGGATCCAATTCCTATGTTGAGTTTTTAGACATATGGCCAACATTCCCTAGTCGCCTTTTACCAACATTAGGGCTCCAATCCCTGAGTTGTGTTTTTTCAGCCACAAGGCATCTATTCCCTAGTGCACCTTTACCAATATTAGGGCTCCAATCCATGAGTTGAGTTTTTCGTCATTGGGCCTCACTTAAATAGTCGCATTGTCACCAACATTAGGGCTCCAATCGCTGAGTTGAATTTTTTAGACATGGGGCCTCCATTCTCTAGTCGACTTTACCAACATTAGGGCTCCAATCCACGAGTTGAGTGTATAAACATAAGGCCTCCATTCTCTAGTCGCATTTTTACCAATATTTGGGCTCCGACCCCTGAGTTGAGCTTTTTAGACATAGGGCCTCCAAACCCTAGTCGCCTTTTGCCAATATTAGGGCTCCGATCCCTGAGTTAAGTTTTTTCAGACATAAGGCCTCCATTCCCTATACGTCTTTTTACAAACATTAAGGCTCTAATCACTGAGTTGAGTTTTTAGACATAGGGCCTCCATTCCCTAGTCGCCTTTTACCAACATATGGGCTCGAATCCCTAAGTTGAGTTTTTAGACGTAGAGCCACCATTCATTGTCGTCTATAACCAACATTCGGGCTCCAATTCCTGAGTTGAGTTTTTCAGCCACAGGGCCCTTATTCTCTAGTGTCCTTGACCAACATTAGTTCTCCAATTCCTTAGTTGAGGTTTTATACATAGGGCCTCCATTCCCTAGTCTCCTTTGCCAGCATTAAGGTTCCAATCCCTGAGTTGAGTTTTTATACATAGGTCTTTCATTCCATAGTCGCTTTATTCCAATATTAGGTGTCAAATTCCTGAGTTGAGTTTTCTCTAGACATAGGGCCTCCATTGCCGATTCGCTTTTATTACCTACATTTTGTTTCCAATCCCTAAGTTGAGTTCTTAGATATAGGGCCTCCATTCCCTAGTCACCTTTACCAATATTAGGTCTCCAATCCATGAGTTGAGTTCTTTAAACATAGGGTCTCCATTCCGTAGTCGCATTTACCAACATTAGGGCTTCGATCCCTGAGTTGAGTTTTTAGACATCGGGCCTCCCTTCCCTAGTTGCATATTACCAACATTAGGGCTCCAATCCATAAGTTGAGTGTATACACATACGGCCTCCATTCCCTAGTCGGAGTTTTATCAACATTAGGGCTCCAATCACTGAGTTGAGATTTTTTGACATAGGGCCCCCAATACTTAGTCTCCTTTTACCAATATTAGGGCTCCAATTCCGTAGTTGAGGTTTTTGAGACATAGGGCCTCCATTACCTATTCGGCTTTTTACCAACATTAAGGCTCTAATCACTGATTTGAGTTTTAGACATATGGCCTTAGTTCCTTAGTCTCCTTTTATCAACATAAGGGATCCAATTCCTAAGTTGAGTTTTTAGACATATGGCCATCATTTCCTAGACGCCATTTATCAACATTAGGGCTCCAATCCCTGAGTTGTGTTTTTTCAGCCAGAAGGCATCTATTCCCTAGTGTACCTTTACCAACAGTAGGGCTCCAATCCATGAGTTGAGTTTTTAGACATAGGGCCTCCATTACATAGTTGAATTGTCACCAACATTAGGGCTCTAATCCCTGAGTTGAATTTTTTACACATAGGGCCTCCATTCTCTAGTCGCCTTCACCAACATAAGGGCTCTAATCCCTGAGTTGAGTTTAATTAGATATAGGGACTCCATTCCGTAGTCGCCTTTACAAATATTACGGCTCCAATCCCAGAGTTAAGTTTTTAGACATAGGGCCTCCATTCCCTAGTCGCTTTATACCAACATTAAGGCTCCAATCCCGGAGTTAAGTTTTCTTAAAAAATAGGGCCTCCATTCCCTTTTCCCTTTTTTCCAAACATTATGGTTCCAATCCCCGAGTTTAGTTTCTAGACATAGGGCCTCCATTTCCTAGTCACCTTCTACCAACATTAGGGCTCCAATTCTAGATTTGAGTTCTTTAAACATAGGGTCTCCATTCCCTAGTCGCCTTTACCAGTATAAGGGCTTCAATCCTTGAGTTGAGTTTTTAGACATAGGGCCTCCATTCCCTAGTCGCATTTTACCACTATTAGGGCTCCAAACCATGAGTTGAGTGATTAGACAAAAGGCCTTCAATCCCTAGTCTCATTTTTACCAACATTAGGGCTCCAATCCTTGAGTTAAGCTTTTTAGACATAGGGCCACAATTCCTTAGTCGACTTTACCAACATTTGGGCTCCAATCCCTATGTTGAGTTTTTAGACATAGGACCTCCATTCCTTAGTCGACGATACCAACAATTGGGCTCCAATACCTGAGTTGAGTTTTTTCTATACATATGGCCTCCATTCACTATTCGCTTTTTTTACAAACATTATGGCTCCTATCCCTGAATTGATTTTTTAGACATAGGCCTCCATTCCCAATTCGCTTTTTTTACCAACATTATGGCTCTAATCCATGAGTTGAGTTTTTTCTATACATAGGGCCTCCATTCACTATTCGCTTTGTTAACAAACATTATGGCTCCTATTCCTGAGTTGATTTTTTAGACATTGGGCCTCCATTCCCGATTCGCTTTTTTTTACCAACATTATGGCTCCAACCCCTGAGTTGAGTTCTTTAAACATAGGGTCTGCATTCCCTAGTTGCCTTTACAAACATTAGGGCTCCAATCCTTGAGTTGTATTTTTTCAGTCATAGGGCCTCCATTCCCTAGTCGCCTTTACCAACATTAGGGCTTCAATCCGTGAGTTGAGTTTTTAGACATAGGGCCTCCATTCTCTAGTCGTATATTTACCAACATTAGGGCTCCAATCCACGAGTTCAGTGTTTGAATGTAGGGCCTCCATTCCCTTGACGTATTTTTACCAAAATTAGTGCTCCAATCCATGAGTTGAGTATTTAAACATAGGGCCTTTGTTCCCTAGTAGCAGTTTTACCAACATTCGGGCTTCAATGCCTAATTTGAGCTTTTTAGACATAGGGCCACCAATCCCAAGTCGCCTTTTATAAATATTTGGGCTCCTATCCCTGAGTTGAGTTTTTTCAGACATAGGGCCTCCATTCACTATTCGGCTTTTTACCAACATTAAGGCTCTAATCCCTACATTGAGTTTTTTTATACATAGGGCCTCCATTCCGTAAGAGCCTTTACCAAAATTAGGGCTCCAATAACTGAGTTGAGTTTTTAGACATAGGGCCTCCATTCCCTAGTCTCTTTATATCAACATTAAGGCTCCAATCCATGTGTTGAGTTTTCCATAGACATAGGTCCTCCATTCCCTATTCACTTTTTTTAACAACATTATGGCTCCAATCATTGAGTTGAGTTTTTAGAAATAGGGCCTTCATTTTCTAGTCGCATTTTTAGCAACATTAGGGCCCCAATCCCTAAGTTGAGTTTTTATACATAGGGCCTTCAATCCCTACTCGTATTTTTACCAACATTATTGCTCCAATCCCCGAGTTGAGTGTTTAATCATAGGGCCTTCATTCCGTAGTAGCATTTTTACCAATATTAGTGCTCCAATCCCCGAGTTGAGCCTATTAGATATAGGGCCACCATTCCCTAGTCGACTCTACCAACATTTGGGCTCCAATCCCTTAGTTGAGTTTTTAGAAATAAGGCCTCCATTGCTAGTCGCATTTTACCAATATTAAGGCTCCAATCCGTGAGTTGAGTTTTTTCTATTCATAGGGCCTTCATTCACTATTCACTTTTTTTACAAACATTATGGCTCCAATCCCTGAGTTGATTTTTGAGACATAGGGCCTCCATTCCCTATTTGCTTTTTTTAGCAACATTATGGCTCCAACTCTTTAGTTGAGTTCATTAAACATAGGGTCTCCATTACCTAGTGGCCAATACCATCCGTAAGTCTTCAATCCCTGAGTTGAGTTATTAGACATAGGGCCTATATTCCCTAATTGGTTTTTACCATCATTAAGGCTCCAATCCTTGAGTTGTGTTTTTTCTAAACATAGGGCCTCCATTCCCTATTCGCATTATTTACCAACATTATGGCTCCAATCCATGAGTTGAGTTTTCTCTAGACATAGGTTCTGCATTCCCTAGTCGCCAGTACCAACATTAGGGCTTCAATCCCTGAGTTTACTTTTTTGACATAGGGCCTCCATTTCCTAGTTTGCATTTTTACCACTGTTATGGCTCCAATCCATGAGTTGAGTGTTTAAACATAGGGCCTCCATTCTCTAGTCGCATTTTTACAAACATTAGGGCTCCAATCCCTGAGTTGAGCTTTTTAGACATAAGGTCTCCAATCCCTAGTTGCCTTTTACTAATATTAGGGGTCCAATCCCTGAGTTGAGTTTTTTCTGACATAGGGCCTCCACTCCCTATTCGGCTTTTTACCAGCATTAGAGCTCTAATAACTGAGTTGAGTTTTTAGACATAGGGCCTCCGTTCCTTAGTCGCCTTTTGCAAACATATGCGATCCAATCCCTAAGTTCGGTTTTTAGACATCGGGCCACTATTCCCTAGCCACCTTTAGCCAATATTTGGGATCCAATCCCTGAGTTTTGTTTTTAGACATAGGGCTTCCAATCCATAGTAGCTTTATATCAATATTAAGGCTCCAATCCCTGTGTTGAATTTTCTCTACACATAGCGCCTCCATTCCCTATTCACTTTTTTTAACAATATCATGCTCCAATCCCAATGTTGAGTTTTTAGACATATGGCCTTCATTCCCTAGTCACATGTTTACCAACATTAGGGCTCCAATCCATAAGTTGAATGTCAAAACATAACGCCTCCATTCCCTAGATGCAGCTTTACCAACATTAGCGCTCCAATCCATGAATTGATCTTTTTAGACATAGGGCAACCAATCCCTAGTCACCTTTTACCAACGTTAGGGATCCAATCCCTTAGTTTAGTTTTTTCAGACATAGGGCCTCCATTCCCTGTCAGACTTTTTATCAACATTAAGGCTCTAATCCATGAAGTGAATTTTTATACATAGGACCTCCGTTTTCTAGTCACCTTACCAACATTAGGGCTCCAATCCCTGAGTTGAGTTTTTTGACATAGGGCCTCCATTCCCTATCTGTTTTATACCAAGATTAAGGCTTCAATACCTGAGTTGAGTTTTCTCTAGACATAGGGCCTCCATTCGCTATTTTCTTTTTTTACCATCAATATGGCTCCAATACTTGAGTTGAGATTTTAGGCATAGGGCCTGCATTCCCTAGTCACATTTTACCGACATTAGCGCTCCAATACCTGAGTTTAGTTCTTTAAACATAAGGTCTTTATTCCCTAGTTGCCTTTACCAACATTAGGGCTTCAATCCATGAGTTAAGTTTTTAGATAGAGGGCCTCCATTCCCTTGTCGAATGCTTACCAACATTAGGTCTCCAATCCATGAGTTGAGTGTTTAGACATAAGGCCTCCAACCCTTAGTCGCATTTTTACCAACATCAGGGCTCCAATATCTGTGTTTAGCTTTTCAGACATAGGGCCACCATTCTCCAGGCGACTTTACCAACATTTGGGTTACAATCCTTAAGTTGAGTTTTTAGACATAGGGCATCCATTCCCTAGTCGCTTTTTACCAACATTAATGCTCAAATCCTTGAGTTGAGTTTTTTAACATATGGCCTCCATTCCCTAGTAACCATTTACCAATATTGCATCTCCAACTCCCGAGTTGAGTTCTTCAAACATAGGGTCTCCATTTTCTAGTCGCCAGTACCAACATTAGGGCTTCAATCCCTGAGTTTACTTAATAGACAAAAAGCCTCCATTCCCTAGTCGCTTTTTTACAAGCATTATGGCTCCAATACATGAGTTGAGTGTTTAAACATAGGGCGTCCATTATCTAGTAGCATTTTTACCAACATTAGAGCTCCAATCCTTGAGTTGAGCATTTTAGACATAGGGACTCAATCCCTAGTCGCCTTTTGCCACTATTAGGGTTCCAATCCCATAGTTGAGTTCTTTAAACATAGGGTCTCCATTCCATAGTCGCCTTTACCCGCACTAATGCTTTAATCCTTGAGTTGTGTTTTTAGACATAAGGACTCTATTCCCTAGTCGCATTTTTTCCAACATTAGAGCTTCAATCCTTGAGTTTAGTTTTTAGACATATGGCCTCCATTCCATATTTTTATTTTTACAAATATTAGGGCTCCAATCCATGAGTTGAGGGCTTAAACATAGGGCTTCCATTCCCTAGTCGCATTTTTACCAACATTAGGGCTCTAATCCCCGAGTTGAGCTTATTAGACATAGTGCCTCCAATCCCTAGTTGCCTTTTACCCATATTAGGGTTCCAAGCCCATAGTTGAGTTTATTAAACATAGGGTGTTCATTCCCTAGTCGCCTTTACTCGCACTAAGGCTTCAACCCCTAAACCGTGTTTTTAGACATAGGGCCTCCATTCCCTAGTCGCATTTTTACCAACATTAGGGCTCCAATCTATGAGTTGAGTATTTATACATAACGCCTCCAATCCATTGTCGCATTTTTACCAACATTTGTGCTTCAATCCCTGAGTTGAGCTTTTTTACACATAGGGCCATCATTCCCTAGTGGAGTTTACCAACATTTGTGCACCAATCTCTGAGTTGAGGTTTTAGACATAGGGCCTACATTCCCTAGTTGCTTTTTACAAACATTAAGGCTCCAACCCTTGAGTTGACTTTTTTCTAGACATAGGGCCTCCAATACCTATTCACATTTTTTACCTACATTATGGCTCCAATTCCTTAGTTGAGTTTTCTCTAGACATAGGTTCTCCATTCCCTAGTCGTTAGTGCCAACATTAGGGCTTCAATCCCTGAGTTTACTTTTTAGACATAGGGCCTCCATTCCCTAGATGCATTTTTACCAGCGTTACGGCTCCAATCCATAAGTTGAGTGTTTAAACATAGGGCCTCCATTCTCTAGTCGAATTTTTACTAACATTAGGGCTTCAATCCCAGCGTTGAGCTTTTTAGACATAGGGTCTCCAATCCCTAGTAACCTTTTACCAACGTTAGGGATCCAATCCCTGAGTTGAGATTTTTCAGACATAGGGCCTTCATTCCCTATTCGGCTTTTCACCAACATTAAGGCTCTAATCCATTAAGTGAATTTTTAGACGTAGGAACTCTGTTCCCTAGTGGCCCTAACGAACATTAGTGATCCGAACCCTGAGTTGAGTTTTTAGACATAGGGCCTCCATTCCCTAGCCGCTTATACCAAGATTAAGGCTCCAATACCTGAGTTGAGTTTTCTCTAGTCATAGGGCCTCCATTCCCTATTTGTTTTTTTACCAACATTATGGCTCCAAACCTTGAGTTGAGTTTTTAGGCATAGGGCGTCCATTCCCTTGTCACCTTTTACCAACATTAGGGCTCCATTACCTGAGTTGAGTTCTTTATAGATAAGGTCTTTATTCCCTAGTCGCATTTACCAACATTAAGGCTTCATTAAGAGTTGAGTTTCTAGACAGAGGGCCTCCATTCCCTAGTCGAATCCAACATTAGGGCTCCAATCCGTGAGTTGAGTGTTTAGACATAAGGCCTCCAACCCTTAGTCGCATTTTTACCAACATCAGGGCTCCAATCTTTAAGATTAGATTTTTAGACATAGCGCCACCATTCTCCAGTCGACTTTACCAACATTTGGGCTCCAATCCCTAAGTTGAGTTTTTAGACATAGGGCCTCCATTCCCTAGTCGCTTTTTACCAACATTAAGGCTCCAATCCCTAAGTTGAGTTTTTTGACATAGGGCCTCCAATCCCTAGTCACCTTTTACCAATATTATGGCTCAAATTCCCGAGTTGAGTTCTTTAAACATAGGGTCTCCATTTTCTAGTCGCCAGTACCAACATTAGGGCTTCAATCCCTGAGTTTACTTTTTCGACATAGGGCCTCCATTCCCTAGTTGCATTTTTACCAGCGTTACGGCTCCAATCCATAAGTTGAGTGTTTAAACATAGGGCGTCAATTCTTTAGTCGAATTTTTACCACCGTTAGGGCTCCAATCCCTGAGTTGAGCATTTTAGACATAGGGCCTCAATCCCTAGTCACATCTTACCAATAATAGGGTTTCAGTCCCATAGTTGAGTTCTTTAAACATTGGGTCTCCATTCATTTGTCGCCTTTACCCGCACTAAGGCTTCAATCCCTGAGTTATGTTTTTAGACATAAGGCCTCCATTCCCTAGTCGCATTTTTTCCAATATTAGGGCTTCAATCCTTGATTTGAGTTTTTAGACATATGGCCTCCATTCCATAGTCGTATATTTACCAACATAAGGGCTCCAATCCATAAGTTGAGGTTCAAACATAGGGCCTCCATTCCCTAGTCGCATTATTACCAATATTAGGGCTCTAATCTCTGAGTTGAGCTTTTTAGACATAGAGCCTCCAATCCCTAGTCGCCTTTTACCAATATTAGGGTTCCAATCCCATAGTTGCGTTCTTTAAACATAGGGTCTTCATTCGCTAGTTGCCTTTACTCGCACTAAGGCTTCAATCCCTAAATCGTGTTTTTAGACATAGGGCCTCCATTCCCTAGTCGCATTTTTACCAACATTAGGGCTCCAATCTATGAGTTGAGTATTTATACATAAGGCCTCCAATTCCTAGTCGCATTTTTGCCAACATTAGTGCTTCAATCCCTGAGTTGAGCTTTTTTTGACATAGGGCCACCATTCCCTAGTCGAGTTTGTGCACCAACCCCTGAGTTGAGGTTTTAGACATAGGGCCTACATTCCCTAGTTTCTTCTTACCAACATTATGGATCCAACCCTTGAGTTTAGTTTTTTCTAGACATAGGGCCTCCATTACCTATTCGAATTTTTTACCAACATTATGGATCCAATCCTGAGTTGAGTTTTCTCTAGACATGGGTTCTCCATTCCCTAGTCGCCAGTACCAACATTAGGGCTTCAATCCCTGAGTTTACTTTTTTGACATAGGGCTTCCATTCCCTAATTGCATTTTTACCAGCGTTATGGCTCCAATCAATGAGTTGAGTGTTTAAACATAGGGCCTCCATTCTCTAGTCAAATTTTTACAAACATTAAGGCTCCAATCTGTGAGTTGGGCTTTTTAAACATAGGGTCTCCAACCCTAGTCACCTTTTACCAACGTTAGGGATCCAATCCATGAGTTGAGTTTTTTCAGACATAGGGCCTTCATTCCCTATTCGGTTTTTTACCAACATTAAGGATCTAATCCATTAAGTGAATTTTTAGACGTAGGACCTCTGTTCCCTAGTCGCCTTGACCAACATTAGGGCTCAAATCCCTGAGTTGAGTTTTTAGATATAGGGCCTCCATTCCCTAGCCGCTTTATACAAAGATTAACGCTCCAATACCTGAGTTTAGTTTTCTCTAGACATAGGGCCTCCATTCCCTATTGCTTTTTTTTACCAACATTATGGCTCCAATCCCTGAGTTGAGTTTTTAGCAATAGGGCCTCCAATCCCTAGTCACATTTTACCAACATTAGGGCTCCAATTCTTGAGTTGAGTTCTTTAAAGATAATGTCTTTATTCCCTAGTCGCCTTTTCCAACATTAGTGCTTCAATGCATGAGTTGAGTTTTTTGATAGAGGGCCTCCATTCCCTAGTCGAATCCAACATTAGGGCTCCAATCCTTAGTCGCATTTTTATTAACATCAGGACTCCAATCTCTATGCTTAGCTTATTAGACATAGGGCCTCCATTCCCTAGTCGCATTTTTACCAACATTAGGGTTCCAATCTATGAGTTGAGTATTTATACATAAGGCCTCCAGTCCTTAGTCGCATTTTTGCCAACATTAGTGCTTCAATCCCTGAGTTGAGCTTTTTTAGACATAGGGCCACCATTCCCTAGTCGAGTTTACCAAAATTTGTGCACCAATCCCTGAGTTGAGGTTTTAGAAATGCGGCCTACATTCCCTAGTTTCTTTTTACCAACATTAAGGCTCCAACCCTTGAGTTGAGTTTTTTCTAGACATAGGGCCTCCATTACCTATTCGCATTTTTACCAACATTATGGCTCCAATCCATGAGTTGAGTTTTCTCTAGACATAGGTTCTCCATTCACATGTCGCCAGTACCAACATTTGGGCTTCCATCCCTGAGTTTACTTTTTTGACATAGGGCCTTTATTCCCTAATTGCATTATTACCAGCGTTATGGCTCCAATTAATGAGTTGAGTGTTTAAACATAGGTCCTCCATTCTCTAGTCGAATTTTTACCAACATTAAGGCTCGAATCTGTGAGTTGAGCTTTTTAGACATAGGGTCTCCAATCCCTAGTCACCTTTTACCAATGTTAGGGATCCAATCCCTGAGTTGAGTTTTTTCAGACATAGGGCCTTCATTCCCTATTCGGTTTTTTACCAACATTAAGGCACTAATCCATTAAGTGAATATTTAAACGTAGGACCTCTGTTCCCTAGTCGCCTTGACCAACATTAGGGCTCCATTCCCAGAGTTGAGTTTTTAGACATAGGGCCTCCATTCCCTATCCGCTGTATACCATGATTAAGGCTCCAATACCTAAGTTGAGTTTTCTTTAGTCATAGGGCCTCCATTCCCTATTTGCTTTTTTTTACCAATATTATTGCTCCAATCCCTGAGTTGAGTTTTTAGGCATAGGGCCTCCATTCCCTAGTCACCTTTTACCAACATTAGGGCTCCAATTCTTGAGTTGAGTCCTATTAAGATAATGTCTTTATTCCCTAGTCACCTTTACCAACATTAGGGTTTCAATGCATGAGTTGAGTTTTTAGACAGAGGGCCTCCATTCCCGTGTCGAATCCAACAATAGGGCTCCAGTCCATGAGTTGAGTTTTTAGACATAAGGCCTCCAACCCTTAGTCGCATTTTTACCAACATTAGGGCTCCAATCTCTATGTTTAGCTTAGACATAGGGCGACCATTCTCTAGTCGACTTTACCAACATTTGGCCTCCAATCCCTATGTTGAGTTTTTAGACATAGGGCCTCCATTCCCTAGTCTCTTTTTAGCAACATTAAGGCTCCAATCCCTTAGTTTAGTTTTTTGACATAGGGCCTCCATTCCCTAGTCATCTTTTACCAATATAAAGCTCCAATTCCCAAGTAGAGTTCTTTAATCATAGGGTCTCCATTTTCTAGTTGCCAGTACCAATATTAGGGCTTCAATCCCTGAGTTTACTATTATGACATAGGGCCTCCATTCCCTAGTCGCATTATTACCACAATGATGGCTCCAACCATGAGTTGAGTGTTTAAACATAGGGCGTCCATTCTTTAGTAAAAATTTTACCAACATTAGGGCTCCAATCCCTGAATTGAGGTTTTTAGACATAGGGCCTCAATCCCTAGTCGCCTTTTACCAATATTAGGGTTCCAATCCCATAGTTGAGTTCATTAAACATAGGTTCTCCTTTCCTTTGTCGCCTTTACCTGTTGTGTTTTTACACATATGGCCTCCATTGCCTAGTCGCATTGTTACAAACATTAGGGCTTCAATCCTTGAGTTGAATTTTTATTCATATGGAGAGTTTTAGAAGACTCTCGGTTATTAAGGTCACTGCTTAACAAAGCGATCTTGATAGCCGCTGACGTACTAAGGAGTTATGTATTGGAGCTTACCTGTTTGCTCTTACGGTAATGAGGACGGCCCGACGTTCGGGGATGTTGCATTGCGCTTTCTATTTAAAGTAGTGTGCATCCTCGCTTCAGAGGGCTTGCATTCCATAGTCGTATTTTTACCAACATTAGGGCTCCAATCCATGAGTTAAGTGTCTAAACATAGGGCCTCCATTCCCTAGTCGCCTTTACCTGTACTAAGGCTTCAATCTCTAAATCGTGGTTTTAGACATAGGTCTTCCAATCCCTAGTCGCATTTTAACCAACATTAGGGCTCCAATTTATGAGTTGAGTATTTACACATTAGTCCTCCAATCCCTAGTCGCTGTTTTACAAACATTAGTGCTTCAATCCCTGATTTGAGCTTTTTTAGACATAGGGCCACCATTCCCTAGTCGAGTTTACAAACATTTAGGAACTAATACATGAGTTGAATTTTAAGACATAGGGCCTAAATTCCGTAGTTGCTTTTTACTAATATTAATGCTCAAACCCTTGAGTTGAGTTTTTTGTAGACATAGGGCATCCATTAGACATCAGGCCACTATTCCCTAGCCACCTTCTACAAACATTTCGGCTCCAATCCCTAAATTGAGTTTTTTCAGGCACATGGCCTCTATTCCTTTGTTGCCTTTACATACATTTAGGCTCCAGTCCCAGAGTTTTGATATTAGACATAGGGCTTCCAACCCCTAGTAGCTTTAAGTAGACATTAAGGCTCCAATCCCTGTGTTGAGTTTTCTCTACACATAGGGCCTCCATTCCCTATTCACTTTTTTTTAACAACATTATGCTCCAATCCCAAAGTTGAGTTTTCAGACATAGGGCCTTCATTCCCTAGTCGCATTTTTGCCAACATTAGGGCTCCAATAAATAAGTTGAGTGTTTAAACATAAGGCCTTCATTCCCTAGACGCAGTTTTACAAAAATTAGGGGTCCAATCCCTGAGTTGATCTTTTTTGACTTAGGGCCTCCAATCCCTAGTCACCTTTTACCAACGTTAGGGATCCAATCCCTTAATTGAGTTTTTTCAGACAGAGGGCCTCCATTCCCTATTCGACTTTTTACCAACATTGAGGCTCTAATCCATGAAGTGAATTTTTAAACATAGGACCTACGTTCCCTGGTCTCCTTTACCAACATTAGGGCTCCAACCCCTGAGTTGAGTTATTAGGCATAGGGCATCCATTCCCTAGTCACCTTTTACTAACATTAGGGCTCAATTACCTGAGTTGAGTTCTTTAAACATAAGGTCTTTATTCCCTAGTCTCCTTTACCAACATTAGGGCTTCAATCCATGAGTTGAGTTTTTAGACGGAGGGCCTCCATTCCCTAGTCAAATGTTTACAAACATTAGGGCTCCGTCCATGAATATAGTGTTTAGACATATGGCCTCCAACCCTTAGTCACATTTCTACCAACATCAGGGATCCAATCTCTAAATTTAGCTTTTTAAACATAGCGCCACCATTCTACAGTCGACATTACCAACATTTGGACTCCAATCCCTCAGTTGAGTTTTTAGACATAGGGCCTCCATTCCCTAGTCGCTTTATACCAACATTAAGGCTTCAATCGTTGAGTTGAGTTTTTTGACATAGGGCCTCCATTCCCTAGTCACCGTTTACCAATATTACGGCTCCAATTCCCAAGTTGAGTTCTTTACACATAGGGTCTCCATTCCCTAGTCGCCAATACCAACATTAGGGCTTAATCCCTGTGTTTACTTTTTAGACATATGGCCTCCATTCCCTAGTCGCATTTTAACCAGCATTTTGGCTCCAATTCATGAGTTGAGTGTTTAAACATATGGAGTCCATTCTCTTGTCGCATTTTTACCAACATTAGGGCTCCAATCCCTGAGTTGAGCTTCATAGACATAGATCCCCCAATCCCTAGTCGCCTTATACCAACATTTTGGCTCCAATACCTAAGTTGAGTTTTTAGGCATAGGGCTTCCATTCCCCAGTCACCTTTTACCAACATTAGGGCTTCAATGCATGAGTTGTGTTTTTAGAGGGAGGGCCTCCATTCCATAGTCTAATGTTTACCAACATTAGGGCTCCAATCAATGAATTGAGTGTTTAGACATAAGGCCTCCAACACTTAGTCGCATTTTTACCAACATCAGGGCTCCAATCTCTAAGTTTAGCTTATTAGACATAGGGCCACCATTCTACCGTCGACTTTACAAACATTTGGGCTCCAATTCCTCAGTTGAGTTTTTAGACATAGGGCCTCCTTTCCCTAGTTGCTTTATACCAACATTAAGGCTCCAATCCTGAGTTGAGTTTTTTGACATAGGGCCTATATTCCCTAGTCACCGTTTACAAATATTTCGGCTCCAATTCCCGAGTTGAGTTCTTTACCCATAGAGTCTCCATTCCCTAGTCGCCCATACCAACATTAGGGCTTTAATCCCTGAGTTAACTTTTTAGACGTATGGCCTCCATTCCCTAGTCATATATTAACCAGCATTATGGCTCCAATCCATGAGTTTAGTGTTTAATTATATGGCGTCCCTTCTCTTGTCCCATTTTTACAACCATTAAGGCTCCAATCCTTGAGTTGAGCTTTTTAGACATAGATCCTCCAATCCCTAGTTGCCATTTACCAACATTATGGATCCAATCCCTAAGTTGAGTTTTTAGGCATATGGCCTCCATTCCCTAGTCTCCTTTTACCAACATTCGGGCTCCAATACCTGAGTTGAGTTCTTTAAACATAAGTTCTTTATTCCCTAGTCGGCTTTGCTAACATTATCGCTTCAATCCATGATTTCAGTTTTTTGACAGAGGGCATCCATTCCCTAGTCGAATGTTTACCAACATTCGGGCTCCAATCCATGAGTTGAGTGTTTATACATAAGGCCTCCAACCATTAGTCGCATTTTTACCAACATCAGGGCTCCAATATCTTAGTTTAGCTTATTAGACATAGGGCCACCATTCTCCAGTCGACTTTGCCAACGTTTGGGCTCCAATCCCTAAGTTGAGTTTTTAGACATATGGCCTCCATTTCCTAGTCGCTTTTTACCAATATTAAGCCTCCAATCCCTGAGTTGAGTTTTTTGACATAGGACCTCCGTTCCCTAGTCACATTTTACCAATGTTACGGCTCCAATCCCTGAGTTGAGTTTTTTAAACACAGGGTCTCCATTCCCTAGTCGCCAGTACAAACATTAGGGCTTCAATCCCATAGTTTACTTTTTAGTCATAGGGCATCCATTCCCTAGTCTAATTTTTACCAGCATTATGGCTCCAATCCATGAGTTGAGTGTTTAAACATAGGGCGTCCATTCTGAAGTAAAATTTTTACCAACATTAGGGCTCCAATCCCTGAGTTGAGCTTTTTAGACAAAGGGCCTCAATCCCTAGTCGCCTTATACCAATAGTAGGGTTCCAATCCCATAGTTGAGTTCTTTAATCATAGGGTCTACATTCATTCTCGCCTTTACCCGCACTAAGGCGTGAATCACTCAGTTGTGTTTATACAAATAGGGCCTCAATTCCCTAGTCGCATTATTATCAACATTAGGGCTCCAATCCCTCAGTTGAGTTTTCTATTGACATAGGTTCTCCATTCCCTAATCACCGGTACCAACATTAGGGCTTCAATCCCTGAGTTTACTTTTTAGACATAGGTCCTCCATTCCCTAGTCGCATTTTTACCAACGTTATGGCTTCAATCCATGAGCTGAGTGTTTAAACATAGGGCCTCCATTCTCAAGTCGCATTTTTACCAATATTAGGGCTCCAATCCTTGAGTTGAGCTTTTTATACATAGTGTCTCTAATCCCTAGTTTCCTTTTACTAATATTAGGGGTCCAATCCCTGAGTTGAGTTTTTTCTGACATAGGGCCTCCATTCCCTATCGGCTTTTTACAAACATTAAGGCTCTAATCACTGAGTTGAGTTTCTAGACATAGGGCCTCAGTTCCTTAGTTGCCTTTTGCAAACATAAGGTATCCAATCCCTAAGTCAAGTTTTTAAACATCGGGCCACTATTCCCTAGTCACCTTCTACCAACATTTGGGCTCCAATACCTAAATTGAGTTTTTTCAGGCACATGGCCTCTATTCCTCTGTTGGCTTTACAAACATTAGGGCTCCAAATCCCTGAGTTTTGATTTTAGACATAGGTCTTCCAACCCCTAGTAGCTATAAGTCAACAATAAGGCTCCAATCCGTGTGTTGAGTTTTCTCTACACATAGGGCCTCCATTCCTTTTCACTTTTTTTAACAACATTATGCTCCAATCCAAAAGTTGAGTTTTTAGACATAGGGCCTTCATTTCCTAGTCGCATTTTTGCCAACATTAGGGCTCCAATAAATGAGTTGAGTGGTTAAACATAAGGCCTTCATTCCTTAGACGCAGTTTTACCAAAATTAGGGCTCCTATCCCTGAGTTGATCGTTTTTGATATAGGTCCTCCAATCCCTAGTCACCTTTTACAAACGTTAGGGATCCAATCCCCGAGTTGAGTTTTTTTCAGACATTGGTTCTCCATTCCTTATTTGTCTTTTTACCAACATTGAGGCTCTAATCCATTAAGTGAATTTTTAAACATTGGAGATCCGTTCGCTATTCGCCTTTACCAACATTAGGGCTCCAACCCCTGAGTTGAGTTTTTAGGCATAGGGCCTCCATTCCCTAGTCACCTTTTACTAACATTAGGGCTCAAATACCTGAGTTGAGTTCTTTAACCATAAGGTCTTTATTCCCTAGTCTCCTTTAGCAACATTAGGGCTTCAATCCATGAGTTGAGTTTTTAGACGGAGGGCCTCCATTCCCTAGTCGAATGTTTACCAACATTAGGGCTCCAATCCATGAATTGAGTGTTTAGACATAAGGCCTCCAACCCTTAGTCGCATTATTACCAAAATCAGGGCTGCAATCTCATAGTTTAGCTTTTTAAACATAGGGCCACCATTCTACAGTCGACTTTACCAACATTTGTGCTCCAATCTCTCAGTTGAGTTTTTAGACATAGGGCCTCCATTCCCTAGTCGCTTTATACCAACATAAAGGCTCCCATCCCTGAGTTGAGTATTTTTACATAGGGCCTATATTCCCTAGTCACCGTTTACAAATATTTCGGCTCCAATTACCAAGTTGAGTTCTTTACCCATAGAGTCTCCATTCCTTAATCGCCCATACCAACATTAGGGCTTTAATCCCTGAGTTAACTTTTTAGACGTATGGCCTCCATTTCCTAGTCATATTTTAACCAGCATTATGGCTCCAATCCATGAGTTGAGTGTTTAATCATATGGCGTCCCTTCTCTTGTCGCATTTTTACCAACATTAGGGCTCCAATCCATGAGTTGAGCTTTTTAGACATAGATCCTCCAATCCCTAGTTGCCTTTTACCTCCATTATGGCTCCAATCCCTAAGTTGAGTTTTTTGGCATAGGACCTCCATTCCCTAGTCACCTTTTACCAACATTAGGGCTTCAATCCATGAGTTGAGTTTTTAGAGGGAGGGCCTCCATTCCCTAGTCGAATGTTTACCAACATTAGGGCTCCAATCCAAGAATTGAGTGTTTAGACATAAGCCCTCCAACCCTTAGTCGCACTTTGACCAACATCAGGGCTCCAATCTCTAAGTTTAGCTTTTTAGACATAGGGCCACCATTCTACAGTCGACTTTACCAATATTTGGGCTCCAATTCCTCAATTGAGTATTTAGACATAGGGCCTCCATTCCATAGTCGCTTTATACCAACATTAAGGCTTCAATCCCTGAGTTGAGTTTTTTGACATAGGGCCTCCATTCCCTAGTCACCGTTTACAAATAATTCGGCTCCAATTCTTGAGTTGAGTTCTTTAAACATAGGGTCTCCATTCCCTAGTCGCCAGTACAAACATTAGGGCTTTAATCCCTTAGTTTACTTTTTAGACATATTGCCTCCATTCCCTGGTCGCATTTTAACCAGCATTTTGGCTCCAATCCATGAGTTGAGTGTTTAAACATATGGCGTCCATTCTCTTGTCGCATTTTTACCAACATTAGGGCCCCAATCCCTGAGTTGAGCTTATTGGACATAGATCCTCGAATACCTAGTCGCCTTTTACCAACAATATGGCTCCAATCCCTAAGTTGAGTTTTTAGGCATAGGGCCTCCATTCCCTAGTCACCTTTTACCAACATTCAGGCTCCAATTCCTGAGTTGAGTTCTTTAAACATAAGGTCTTTATTCCCTAGTCGGCTTTGCCAACATTAGGGCTTCAATCCATGATTTTAGTTTTTTGACAGAGGGCATCCATTCCCTAGTTGAATGTTTACAAACATTAGGGCTCCAATCCATGAGTTGAGTGTTTAGACATAAGGCCTCCAACCATTAGTCGCATTTTTACCAGCATTAGGGCTCCAATCTCTTAGTTTAGCTTTCTAGACATAGGGCCACCATTCTCCACTCGACTTTACCAACATTTGGGCTCCAAACCCTAAGTTGAGTATATAGACATAGGGCCTCCATTCCCTAGTTGCTTTTTACCAACATTAAGGCTCCAATCCCTGAGTTGAGTTTTTTGACATAGGGCCTCCGTTCCCTTGTCACGTTTTACAAATGTTACGGCTCCAATCCCCGAGTTGAGTTTTTTAAACATAGGGTCTCCATTGCCTAGTCGCCAGTACAAACATTAGGGCTTCAATCCCAGAGTTTACTTTTTAGTCATAAGGCATCCATTCCCTAGTCGAATTTTTACCAGCATTATGGCTCCAATCCATTAGTTGAGTGTTTAAACATAGGGCATCCATGCTGAAGTAAAATTTTTACCAACATTAGGGATCCAACCCCTGCGTTGAGCTTTTTAGACATAAGGCCTCAATCCGTAGTCGCCTTTTACCAATATTAGGGTTCCAATCCCATAGTTGAGTTCTTTAAGCATAGGGTCTACATTCTTTTGTCGCCTTTGCCCGCACTAAGGCTTCAATAACTGAGTTATGTTTTTACATATATGGCCTCAATTCCCTAGTCGCATTATTACCAACATTTGGGCTTCAATCCTTGAGTTGAGTTTTTAGACATATGGCCTCCATTCCATAGTCATATTTTTACCAACATTAGGGCTCCAACCCATGAGTTAAGTCTTTAAACATAGGGCCTCCATTCCCTAATCGCATTTTTACAAACATTAGGGCTCTAATCTCTGAGTTGAGCTTTTTAGACATTGGGCCTCCAATCCCTAGTCGCCTTTTACCAATATTAGGGTTCCAATCCCATAGTTGAGTTCTTTAAACATAGGGTCTCCATTCCCTAGTCGCCTTTACCCGTACTAAGGCTTTAATCTTTAAATCGTGTTTTTAGACATAGGGCCTCCATTCCCTAGTCACATTTTTACCAGCATTAGGGCTCCAATCTATGAGTTGAGTATTTATACATAAGGTCTCCAATCCCTAGTCGCATTTTTACCACTATTAGTGCTTCAATCGCTGATTTGAGCTTTTTTAGACATAGGGCCACCATTCCCTAGTCGAGTTTACAAATATTTGTGCACCAATCCCTGAATTGAGTTTTTAGACATAGGGCCTACATTCCCTAGTTGCTTTTTACCAACATTAATGCTCCAACCTTGAGTTTAGTTTTTTCTAGACATAGGGCATCCATTCCCAATTCGCATTTTTTACCAACATTATGGATCTAATCCCTGAGTTGAGTTTTCTCTAGACATAGGTTCTACATTCCATAGTCACCAATACCAACATTGGGGCTTCAATCCCTGAGTTTACTTTATAGACATAGGGCCTCCATTCCCTAGTTGCATTTTTACCAACGTTATGGCTCCAATCCATGAGTTGTGTGTATAAACATAGGGCCTCCATTCTCTTTTCGCATTTTTACCAATATTAGGGCCCAATCCCTGAGCTGAGCTTTTTATACATAGTGTCTCCAATCCCTAGTTGCCTATTACTAGTATTAGGTGTCCAATCCCTAAGTTGAGTTTTTTCTGACATAGGGCCTCCATTCCCTATTCGTCTTTTTACCAACATTAAGGATATAGTCACTGAGTTGAGTTTTTAGACATAGGGCCTCCGTTCCTTAGTCGCGTTTTGCAAACATATGGAATCCAATCCTTAAGTTGATTTTTTAGACATCGGGCCACTATTCCCTAGCCACTTTCTACAAACAATTAGGCTCCAATCCCTAAATTGAGTTTTTTCAGGCATATGGCCGCTATTTCTTAGTTGCCTTTACATACATTAGGGCTCCAATCCCTGAGTTGTGATATTAGACATAGGGCTTCCAATCCCTAGTTGCATTAAGTCAACATTAAGGCTCCAATCCCTGTGTTGAGTTTTCTCTACACATAGGGCCTCCATTCCCAATTCACTTTTTATAACAACATTATGCTCCAATCCCAAAGTTGAGTTTTCAGACATAGGGCCTTCATTCCCTAGACGCATTTTTGCCAACATTAGGGCTCCAATAAATGAGTTGAGTGTTTAAACATAAGGCCTTTATTCCCTAGATGAAGTTTTACCAAAATTGGGGCTCCAATCCCTGAGTTGATCTTTTTTGACATAGGGCCTCCAATCCCCAGTCACCTTTTACCAACGTTAGGGATCCAATCCCTGAGTTGAGTTTTTTCAGTCATAGGGCTTCCATTCTCTATTCGGCTTATTACCAACATTGAGGCTCTAATCCATGAAGTTAATTATTAAACATAGGACCTCCGTTCCCTAGTCGCCTTTACCAACATTAGGGCTCCAACGCCTGAGTTGAGTAATTGGACATAGGGCCTCATATTCCCTAGCCGATTTATACCAAGATTTAGGCTCCGATCCCTGAGTTGAGTTTTCTCTAGGCATAGGGCCTCCATTCCCTGTTCGCTTTTTTTATAAACATTTTGGCTCCAATCCCTAAGTTGAGATTTTAGGCATAGGGCCTCCATTCCCTAGTCACCTTTTACCAACATTAGAGGTCCAATACCTGAGTTGAGTTATTCAAACATAAGGTCTTTATTCCCTAGTCTCCTTTACCAACATTAGGGCTTCAATCCATGAGTTGAGTTTTTAGATGGAGGGCCTCCATTCCCTAGTCGAGTGTTTACCAACATTAGGGCTCCAATCCATGAATTGAGTGTTTAGACATAAGGCCTCCAACCCTTAGTCGCATTTTTACCAACATCAAGGCTCCAATCTCTAAGTTTAGCTTATTAGACATAGGTCCGCCATTCTACAGTCGACTTTACCAATATTTGGGCTCCAATCCCTAAGTTGAGGTTTTACACATAGGGCCTCCATTCCCTAGTCGGTTTATATCATCATTAAGGCTCCAATCACTGAATTGAGTTTTTTGACATAGGGCCTCCATTCCCTAGTAACCGTTTACCAATATTACGGCTCCAATCCCCGAGTTGAGTTATTTAAACATAAGGTCTCCATTCCCTAGTCGCCAGTACCAACATTAGGGCTTTAATCCCTGAGTTTACTTTTTAGACATATGGCCTCCATTCCCTAGTCGCGTTTTAACCAGCATTATGGCTCCAATCCATAAGTTGAGTGTTTAAACATATGGCGTCCATTATCTTGTCGCATTTTTACCAACATTAGGGTTCCAATCCCTGAGTTGAGCTTATTAGACATAGATCTTCCTATCCCTAGTCGCCTTTTACCAACATTATGGCTCCTATCCCTAAGTTGAGTTTTTTGGCATAGGGCCTCCATTCCCTAGTCACCTTTTACCAACATTCGGGCTGCAATACATGAGTTGAGTTCTTTAATCATAAGGTCTTTATTCCCTAGTCGGCTTTGCCAACATTAGGGCTTCAATCCATGATTTCAGTTTTTTGACAGAAGGCATCCATTCCCTAGTCGAATGTTTACCAACATTGGGGCTCCAATCCACGAGTTGAGTGTTTAGACATAAGGCCTCCAACCATTAGTCGTATTGTTACCAACATCTGGGCTCCAATCTCTAAGTTTAGCTTTTTAGACATAGAGCCACCATTCTCCAGTCGAGTTTACCGACATTTGGGCTCCAATCCCTAAGTTGAGTTTTTAGACATAGGGCCTCCATTGCTTAGTCTCTTTTTACCAACATTTAGGCTCCAATCCCTTAGTTGAGTTTTTTGACAAAGGGCCTCTGTTCCCTAGTCACCTTTTACCGATGTTACGGCTCCAATCCCCGAGTTGAGTTTTTTAAACATAGGGTCTCCATTCCCATGTATCCAGTACAAACATTCGGGCTTCAATCCCAGAGTTTACTTTTTAGTCATAGGGCATCCATTCCCTAGTTGCATTTTTACCAGCATTATGGCTCCAATCCATGAGTTGAGTGTCTAAACATAGGGCGTCCATTCTGAAGTCGCATTTTTACCAACATTAGGGTCCAAGACCTGAGTTGAGGTTATTAGACATAGGGACTCCAATCCTTAGTCACCTTTTACCAATACTAGGGCTCTAATCCCTGAGTCGAGTTTTTTCTGACATAGGCCCTATTCGGCTTTTTACCAACATTAAGGCTCTAGTCACTGAGTTGAGTTTTTAGACATAGGGCCCCCGTTCCTTTGTCTCCTTTTACAAACATAAAGTCTCCAATCCCTAATTTCAATTTTTCGACATCGCGCCAATATTCCCTAGCCTCTTTTTACCAACATTTCGGCTCTAATCCCTGACTTGAGTTTTTTCAGGCACATGGCCTCCATTCCCTAGTCGCCATTACAAACATTAGGGCTCCAATGCCTGGGTTGTGTTTTTATACATATGTCCTCCAATCCCTAGAAGTGTTATATCATCATTGAGGTTCCAATCCATGTGTTGAGTTTTCTCTACACATAGGGCATCCATTCCCTACTCACTTTTTTTAACAACAGTATGGCTCCAATCCCAAAGTTGAGTTTTGAGACATAGGGCCTTCATTTCCTAGTCGCATTTTTACCAACATTTGGGCTCCAATCCGTGAGTTGGGTGTTTAAGCATAGGGCCTCCATTGCTAGACGCAGTTTTACCAACAATAGGGCTTCAATCCCTGAGTTGAGCTTATTAGACATAGGGCCTCCAATCCCTAGTAACCATTTACAACCGTTAGGGCTCTAATCATTGACTTGAGTTTTTTAGATATAGGGACTCTATTCCCTGTTCGGCTATTTACCAACATTAAGGCTCTAATCCATGAAGTGAGTTTTTAGACATAGGACCTCCGTTCCCTAGTCGCCTTCTACAAATATTAGGGCTCTAATCCCTATGTTGAGTTTTTTCATACATAAGGCCTCCGTTCACTAGTTGCCTTTATTCCAACGTTAGGGCTCTAATCCCTAAGTTGAGTTTTTTTTGGACATAGGGCCTCCATTCCCTAGTAACCAATACCAACATTGGGACTCCAATCCCTGAGTTGAGTTATTACACACAAGGACACTATTCGGCTTTTTACCAACATTAAGGCTCTAATCACTTAGTTGAGTTTTTAGACATAGATCCTCTGTTCCGTAGTCGCCATTTACCAACATAAGGGTTGCAATCCCTAGGTTGAGTTTTTAGACATAGTGACACTATTCCCTAGCCGCCCTTTACCAATATTAGGGCTCCAATCCATGACTTGAGTTTTTTTAGGCACATGCCTCTATTCCCTAGTCGCCTTTACCAACATTAGGGCTCCAATCCCTGAGTTGTGTTTATAGACATAGGGCCTCCATTCCATATTCGCCCTTTTAGAAACGTTTGGGCTCCAATCCCTAACTTGAGTTGTTTTAAACATAGGGCCTCCATTCCCTAGTCACTTTTACCAACACTAGGGCTCCAATCCCTGAGTTTAGTTTTTAGACATAGGACCTCCATTCCCTAGTCGCTTTATACGAACATTAAGGCTCCAATCCCTGAGTTGAGTTTTCTCTAGACATATGGCCTCCATTCCCTATTCGCTTATTTTACCAACATTATGCCTCTATTTCCTGACTTGAGTTTTTAAAAATAGGGCCTCCATTCCCTAGTCACCTTTTACATACATTAGGGCTTCAATCCAAGAGTTAAGTCTATAAACATAGGTCCTCCATTCCTTAGTCGCATTTTTACCAACATTAGGGCTCCAATCACTGAGTTGAGTGTGTTAACATAGGGCCTCCATTACCTAGTCGCATTTTTACAAACATTAGGGCTCCAATCCATGTGTTGCGCTTATTAGATATAGGGCCTCCAATCCCTAGTCTCCTTTTGCCAATATTAGGGCTCTAATCCCTAAGTTGAGTTTTTTCAAACGTAGGCCTTCCATTCTCTATTCGGCGTTTTACCATCATTAAGGCTCTAATCCATGAGTTGAGGTTTTTGACATAGGGCCTTCATTCACTAGTCGCTATATACAAACATTAAGGCTCCAATCCCTGAGTTGAGTTTTCTATAGACCCATGGCCTCCATTCCCTATTCGTTTTTTTGACCACATTATGGCTCCAATTCCTGAGTTGAGTTTTAAGACATTGGGCCTCCATTCCCTAGTCACCTATACCAACGTTAGGACTCCGATCCCTAAGTTGAGTTCTTTAAACATAGGGTCTCTATTCCCTAGTCGCCTTTACCAACAATAGGGCTCCAATCCCTGAGTTGAGTTTTTAGACATAGGGCCTCCAATCCCTAGTCGCTTTTTTCAAACATTAAGGCACCAATCCCAGAGCTGAGTATTCTCTAGACATAGGGCCTCCATTGCCTATTCGGTTTTTTTTTACCAACATTATGGCTTCAATCCCTGAGTTGAGTTTTTAGAGATAGGGCTGCCATTCGCTAGTCACCTTTTACCTTCCCTGAGTTGAGTTCTTTAAACAAAGGGTCTCCATTCCGTAGTCGCCTTTACCAACATTAGGGCTTCTATACAAGAGTTGAGTTTTTAGACATAGGGCGTCCATTCCCTAGTCACATTTTTACCAACATTAAGCCTCCAATCCATGATTTGAGTGTTTGAACATAGGGCCTCCATTCCGTGGTCGCATTTTTTTCTACATTAGGGCTCCAATCCCTCATGTTGAGCTTTTTAGACATAGGCCCTCCTACCCCTAGTCGCCTTTTAAAAATATTAGGGCTCCAATCCATGAGTTGAGTTTTTTCAGACATAGGGCCTCCATTCTCTATTAGGCTTTTTACAACCATTAAGGCTATTATCCCTGTATTCAGTTTTTTTTTGACATAGTGTCTCCATTCCTTTGTCTCTTTTACCAACATTAGGGCTCCAATCCCTGAGTTGAGTTTTTACACATAGGGCCTCCATTCCCTAGTCGCTTTATACCTATATTAAGGCTCCAATCCCTGAGTTGAGTTTTCTCTAGACATAGGGCCTCCATACCCTATTTGCTTTTTTCAAAAACATTATGGCTTCAATACCAGATTTGAGTTTCTAATCATAAGGCCTCCATTCCCTAGTTACCTTTTTACAAACATTAGGGCTCCAATCCCTGAGTTGCGTTCTTTAAACATCGAGTCTCCGTTACCTAGTTGCATTTACCAACAATAGGGCTTCAATCCCTGAGTTGAGTTTTTAGACTTAGGGTCTTCATTCCCTAGTCGCTTTTTTATTCACATTAGGGCTCCAATCCACGAGTTTAGTGTTTAGACATAAGGCCTCCAATCACTAGTTGCAATTTTACCAACATTGGGGCTCCAATCCCCGAATTGGGCTCTTTAGACATAGGGCCACCATTCCCTGGTTGACTTTACATATATTAGGGCTCCATTCCCTGAGTTGAGTTTTTAGACATACGGCCTCTATTCCCTAGTCGCTTTTTACCAACATTAAGGCTCCAGTCTCTGAGTTGATTTTTCTATAGACATAGGGCCTCCATTCCCTATTGGCTTTTTATACAAACATTATGGCTCCAATCCTCGAGTTGATTTTTTGGACATAAGACTTCAATTCCCAAGTCACCTTTTACCAACATTTGGGCTCCAATCCCTAAGTTGAATTTTTTAATCATAAGGTCTCCATTCCTTAGTCGCATTTACCAACATTAGGGCTTCAATCCCTGAGTTGAGTTTTTAAACCTAGGACATCCATTCCCTTGTCGTAGTTTTACCAAATTCGGACTCGAATCCATGAGTTGAGAATTTTAACATAGGGCCTCCATTCCCTTGTCGCATTTTACCAACATTAGGGCTCAAATCCCTTAGTTGAGCTTTTTAGACACAGGGCCTCCAATCCCTAGTCGCTTTTTACCGATATTTGTGCTCCAATCCCAGAGTTGAGTTCTTTCAATATAGGGTCTCCATTCCCTAGTCACCTTTACCCACATTAGGGCTTCAATCCCTAAGTTATGTTTTTAGACATAGGGCATCAAGTCCCTAGTCGCATCTTTACCAACATTGCGACTCCGATCAATGAGTTGACTGTTTAAACATAAGGCCTCCAATCCCTAGTCATATTTTTACCAACCTTATGGCTCCAATCCCTAGGTTGATCTTTTTAGACATAGGGCCACCATGTCCTAGTCGAGTTTACCAACATTTGTGCACCAATACCTGAGTTGATTCTTTAGACATAGGGCCTACATTCCCTAGTTGCATTTTACCATTATTAAGGCTCCAATCCCTGAGTTGTGTTTATAGGCTTAGGTCCTCCATTCCCTAGTCTCCTTTATCAACATTCGGGCTCCAATCTCTGAGTTGAGTTTTTGCGAGACATATGGCCTCCATTCCCTATTCGCTTTTTTTACAAACATTATGCCTCCAATCCCTGAGTTGAGTTATTAGACATAGGGCGTCCATTCCTAGTCACCTTTTACCAGCATTAGGGCTCCAATCCATAAGTTGAGTTCTTTAAACATAGGGTCTCCATTCCCTAGTCGCCTATACCAATATTAGGGGTGCAATCCCTGAGTTAAGTTTTTAGACATAGGGCCTCCATTCCCTAGTCGCATTTTTACAAATATTAGGGCTCCAATCCTTGAGTTGAGTGTTTAGACATAAGGCCTCTAATCACTAGTCGCATTTTTACCAACATTAGGGCTCAAATCCTTGAGCTGAGCCATTTAGACATAGGGCCACCGTTCCCTAGTTGACTTTACATATATTTGAGCTCCAATCCCTGAGTTGTGTTTATAGACATGGGTCCTCCCTTCCATAGTCTCCTTTACCAACATTAGGGCTCCAATCTCTGAGTTGAGTTTATGCTAGACACAGGGCCTCCATTCCCTATTCTCTTTTTTTACAAACATTATGGCTCCAATCCCTGAGTTGTGTTATTAGACATAGGGCCTCCATTCCTAGTCACCTTTTACCAGCATTAGGGCTCCAATCCATAAGTTGAGTTCTTTAAACATAGGGTCTCCATTCCCTAGTCGCCTATACCAACATTAGGGGTGCAATCCCTGAGATATGTTTTTAGACATAGGGCCTCCATTCCCTAGTCGCATTTTTACAAATATTAGGGCTCCAATCCTTGAGTTGAGTGTTTAGACATAAGGCCTCTAATCACTAGTCGCATTTTTACCAACATTAGGGCTCCAATCCCTGAGCTGAGCCTTTTAGACATAGGGCCACCATTCTCTTGTTGACTTTATATATATTTCTGCTCCAATCCCTGAGTTGAGTTTATACACATAGGTCCTCCATTCCCTATTCGCTTTTTACAAACATTAAGGCTCCAATCCCTGAGTTGTGTTATTATACATAGGGCCTCCATTACCTATTCGCTTTTTTTACCAACATTTTGGCTCCAATCCCTGAGTTGAGTTCTTAGACATAGGGCTTCAAGTCCCTAGTCACCTTTTACCAACATTAGTGGTCCAATCCCTTAGTTGAGTTCTTTAAACATAGGGTCTCCATTACCTAGTCGCCTTTACCAACAGTAGGGCTTCAATCCGTGAGTTCAGTTTTTTTGACATATGGCCTCCATTTCCTTGTCGTATCTTTACCAACATTAGGGCTCCAATCCATGAGTTGAGTTTTTATACATATGGACTACATTCCTAGTTGCCTTTTACCAAAATTAAGGCTCTAATCCCTGAGTTGATTTTTTTCTAGACATAGGGCCTCCATTCCTTATTCTCTTTTTTTTACCAACATTATGGCTCCAATCCCTGAGTTGAGTTTTTTGACATAGGGACTCCATTCCCTAGTCATGTTTTACCAACATCAGTGCTCCAATTCGTGAGCTGCGTTCTTTAAACATAGGGGCTCCAATTCCTAGTCGCCTTTTACAACATTAGGGCTTCAATCCCTGAGTTGAGTTTTTATACATAGGGCCTCCATTCCCTAGTCGCATGTACCAACATTAGGGTTTGAATCCCTTAGTTGAGTTTTTAGACATAGGTTCTCCATTCCCTATTCGCTTTTTACAAACATTAAGGCTCCAATCCCTGAGTAGTTTTCTCTAGACATAGGGCCTCCATTACCTATTCGCTTTTTTTAACAACATTTTGGCTCCAATCACTGAGTTGAGTTTTTTGACATAGGGCTTCCATTCCCTAGTCACCTTTTACAAGTATTAGGGCTCAAATCCCTGAGTTGAGTTCTTTAAACATATGGTCACCATTCCCTAGTCGCATTTACCAATATTAGGGCTTCAATCCTTGAGTTTTTGAGACATAAGGCCTCCTTTCCCTAGTCGTATTTTTACATACATTAGGGCTCCAATCCATTTTGAACATAGGGCCTCCATTCCCTAGTAACATTTTTACCAATATTAGGGCTCCAATCCCTGATTTGAGCTTTTTAGACATAGGGCCTGCAATCCCTAGTTGCCTTTTACCAATATTAGGGATCCAATCCCAGAGTTGAGTTCTTTCAACATAGGGTCTCCATTCCTTAGTCTCCATTACCCTCACTAAGGCTTCAATCTCTGAGTTGTGTTTTTAGACACAGGGTCTTCATTCCCTAGTCGCATGTTTACCAACATTAGGGTTCAATCTATGAGTTAAGTGTTTATATATAAGGCCTCCAATCCCTAGTCGCATTTTTACCAACATTAGTGCTCCAATCCATGAGTTGAGCTTTTTTGACATAGGGTCACCATTCCCTAGTCGAGTTTACCAAGATTTGTGCACCAATCCCTGAGTTGAGTTTTTAGACATAGGGCCTACATTCCCTAGTTTATTTTTATCAACATTAAGGCTCCAATCGCTGAGTTGAGTTTTTTCTAGACATAAGGTCTCCATTCCCTATTCATTTTATTACCAACATTAAAGCTCCATTCCATGAGTTGAGTTTTCTTCAGACATAGGGCCTTCATTCCTTATTCGCGTTTTTTACCAACATTATGGCTCCAATCCCTGAGTTGAGTTTTTAGACATAGGGCTTCCATTCCCTAGTCACCTTTTACCAACATTAGTGCTCCAATCCCTTAGTTGAGTTCTTTAGGGTCTCCATTACCTAGTCGCCTTTATCAACATTAGGGCTTCAATCCGTGAGTTGAGTTTTTGTGACATAAGACCTCCATTTCCTTTTCGTATCTTTACAACCATTAGGGCTCCAATCCATGAGTTGAGTTTTTATACATATGGACTACATTCCCTAGTTGCCTTTTACAAAAAGTAATACTCCAATCCCTGAGTTGATTTTTTTCTAGACATAGGGCCTCCATTCCTTATTCTCTTTTTTTACCAACATTATGGCTCCAATCCCTGAGTTGAGTTTTTTGACATAGGGACTCCATTCCCTAGTCATGTTTTACAAACATCAGGGCTCCAATTCGTGAGTTGCGTTCTTTAAACATAGGGTCTCTATTTCCTAGTCGCCTTTAACAACAGTAGGGCTTCAATCCCTGAGTTGAGTTTTTATACATCGGGCCTCCATTCCCTAGTCGCATGTACCAACATTAGGGCTTGAATCCCTGAGTTGAGTTTTTAGACATAGGTCCTCCATTCCATAGTCACCTTTTACCAACATTAGGGCTCCAGTCCCTGAGTTGAGTTCTTTAAACATAGGGTCTCCATTACCTAGTCGCATGTACAACCATTAGGGCTGCACTCCTTGAGTTGAGTTTTTAGACATAGGGCCTCCATTCCCTAGTCGCATATTTACCAACATCAGCGCTCCAATCCATGAGTTGAGTGTTTTAGACATAAGGCCTTTAATCACTAGTCGCATTTTTACCAACATTAGGGCTCCAATCCTTGAGCTGAGCTTTTTAGACATAGGGCCACCATTCCCTAGTTGACATTACATATATTTGCGCTCCAATCCCTGAGTAGAGTTTTTAGACATTGGTCCTCCATTCCCTATTCACTTTTTATAAACATTAAGGCTCCAATCCCTCAGTTGAGTTTTCTCGACATAGGGCCTCCATTACCTATTCCCTTTTTTTACCAACATTTTGGCTCCAATCCTTGAGTTGAGTTCTTAGACATAGGGCTTCCATTCCCTAGTCACTTTTTACCAACATTAGTGATGCAAACCCTTAGTTGAGGTCTTTAAACATAGGGTCTCCATTACCTAGTCGCCTTTACCAACATTAGGGCTTCAATCCGTGAGTTGCGTTTTTTTGACATAAGGCCTCCATTTCCTTGTCGTATCTTTGCCAACATTAGGGCTCCAATCCATGAGTTGAGTTTTTATACATATGGACTACATTCCCTAGTTGCCTTTTACCAAAATTAATGATCCAATCCCTGAGTTGATATTTTTCTAGACATAGGGCCTCCATTCCTTATTCTCTTTTTTTTACCAACATTATGGCTCCAATCCCTGAGTTGAGTTTTTTGACATAGGGACTCCATTCCCTAGTCATGTTTTACCAACATCAGGGCTCCAATTCGTGAGTTGCGTTCTTTAAACATAGGTCTCCGTTTCCTAGTCGCCTTTAACAACATTAGGGCTTCAATCCCTGAGTTGAGTTTTATATATAGAGCCTTCATTCCCTAGTCTCATGTACCAACATTAGGGCTTCAATCCCTGAGTTGAGTTTTAGATATAGGTCCTCCATTCCATAGTCACCCATTACCAACATTAGGGCTCTAATCCCTGAGTTGAGTTCTTTAAACATAGGTTTCCATTCCCTAGTCGCCTGTACCAGCATTAGGGCTGCACTCCTTGAGTATAGTTTTTAGACATAGGGCCTCCATTCACTAGTCGCATTTTTACCAACATTAGGGCTCCAATCCAAACATAGGGTCTCCATTGCCTAGTTCTTAGACATAGGGCCTCTATTCCCAATTCACATTGTTACCAACAATTGGTCTCCAATCCATGAGTTGAGTGTTTTATCATAGGGCCTCCATTCCGTAGTCGCATTTTTAATAGCATTAGGGCTCCAATCCCTGAGTTGAGCTTTTTAGACGTAGGGCCTCCTATCCCTAGTCTCCTTTTACGAATATTAGGGATACAAACCCTGTGTTGAGTTTTCTCAGACATAGGGCCTCCATTCCATATTAAACTTTTTACCAACATTTAGGTTCTAATCAATGAGTTGAGTTTTTCGACATAGTGCCTCCGTTCCCCTAGTAGCCTTTCACCAACATATGGGCTCCAATCCCGAAGTTTTGTTTTTAGACATAGGGCCCCCATTTCCTAGTTGCCTTTTACCAACATTATGAATCCAATCCTTGAGTTGAGGTTTTTCAGCCACAGGGCCTTTATTGCCTAGTGCGCCTTTATGACCATTAGGTCTCCAATCCCTGAGTTGAGTCTTTTGACATAGGGCCTCCATTCCATAGTTGCCTTTTTAAAATATTCGGGCTCCAATTCCTGAGTTGAGCTTTTTAAATATAGTTCATCCATTTCGTAGTTGCTTTTTACATACATTTGGGCTCCAATCACATAGTTAAGTGCTTTTAGACACAGGGCCTACACTCCCTAGTCGCCTTTACCAACATTAGGAGTCCTATCCCTTGGTAGAGTTTTTAGACATACGGCCTCCATTGCCTATTTGTCTTTTACCAGCAGTGGGGGCTTCAATCCCTGAGTAGAGTTTTTAAACATAGGGCCTCCATTCCCTAGTCGTCTTTTTACCAACATTAGGGCTCAAATCCCTGAGTTTCATTTTTAGACATAGCGCCTTCATTTCCTAGTCGCCTTTTACAAGCATTTGGGCTCCAATCTCTGTATTAAGTTTTGTAGACATAGGGCCTCTATTCCTTAGTCACCTTTTACCAATATTAGTGCTCCAATATCGGAATACAGAATTTTTAGACATAGGGCCTCCATTCCCTATTTGGCTTTTACATACATTAGGGCTCTAATCCCTGAGTTGAGTTTTTCATACATAGGGCCTCCATTCGCTAATCGCCTTTACCAACATTAGGGCTCTAATCCCTGAGTTGAGATTTTGGACATAGGGCCTCCATTCCATAGTCGCCTTTTTACTAACATTAGGTGTCCAATCCCAGAGTTGCGTTTTTAGACATAGGGCTTCCATTCGAGTAGTGATTTTTAAATATACGGTCTCCATTCCCTAGTAGCGTTTTACTAATGTTACGGCTCTAATCTCTGAGAACAATTTTTTATAGACATAGGGCATCCATTCCCTAGTCTCCTTTACCAACATTAGGGATCCAATCCCTATGTTGAAATTTTAGACATAGGGCCTCCATTCCCTAGTCGCCTTTTGCAACTGTTAGGGCTCCAATCCCTTAGTAGAGTTTTTATGCATAGGGCCTCCAATCCCTAGTTGCATTTACAAAGATTAGGGCTCCAATCCCAAAGTTGAGTTTCTAGACATAGGGCATCCATTCCCTAGTCACCTATTATTAATATTAGGGCTCCAGTCCCAAAGTTGAGTTTCTAGACATAGGGCCTCCATTCCCTAGTCACCTATTATAAACATTAAGGCTCCAGTCCCATAAGTTGAGTTCTTTTAACATAGGGTCTCCATTCCCTTGTCACTTTTACCAATATTAAGGCTTCAATCCCTGAGTTAAGTTTTTAGACATAGGGCCTCCATTCCATAGTCTCCTTTTAACCAACATTTGGGCTCCAATCTCTGAGTTGTGTTTATAAACGTATGACCTCCATTCCCTAGTCAGTTATTTACAAAAATCAGTGTTCTAATCCCTGAGTTGTGCTTTTCAATCAAAGGGCCTTCATTCCCTAATCTCTTTTTACAAACATTAGGGCGCCAATCCCTGAGTTGAGTGTTTTTAGACATAGGGCCTCCATTCCCTAGTCACCTTCACTAACATTAGGGATCCAATCAATAAGTTGAGTTTTTATAGATAGAGCCTCCATTCCCTAGTCGCCTATTACCAATATTATGGTTCCAATCCTTGAGTTGAGTTTTTCCTAGACATAGGGCCTCTGTTCCCTATTCTCGTTCACCAACATTAGGGCTCCAATCCATGAGTTGAGTTTTTAGACATAGCGGCTCCATTCCCTATTCCCTTTTTACCAACATTTGGGCTCTAATCCCATAGTTGAGTTTATAGACATAGGGTCTCCATTCCCTAGTCACATTTTACCAACATTAGGGCTCTAATCCCTGAGTTGAGTTCTTTTAACACAGGGTCTCCATTCCATAGTTGCATTTTTACAAATAGTATGGCTCCAATCCATGAGTTGAGTGTATAGACATAGGGCCTCCATTCCCTAGTGGCACATTTACCAATATTTGGGCTACAATCCGTGAGTTGAGCTTTTTAGACATAGGGCCACCATTCCCTAGTCGAGTTAACCAACATTCTTGCGCCAATCCCCGAGTGGAGTTTTTAGACATAGGGCCTACATTCCTTAGTTGCTTTTTACCAACATTAAGGCATCAATCCCCTAGTTGAGTCTTTTCTAGACATAGGGCTTCCATTCCCTATTCGCTTTTTTTACCAACATTATGGCCCCAATCCATGAGTTGAGTTTTTCGACATAGGGCCATCATTCCCTAGTCATCTTTTACCAACATCAAGGCTCCAATTCGTGAGTTGAGTTCGTTAAAAATAGGGTCTCCATTACCTAGTCGCCTTTACTAACATTAGGGCTTAAATCCCTGAGTTTTGTTTTTATACTTAGGGCCTCCATTCCCTAGTCGCATTTTTACCAACCATAGGGCTCCAATCCATGAGTTTAGTGTTTAGACATAAGGCCTCCAATCCCTAGTCGTAGTGTTACCAACATTAGGGCTCCAATCTCCGAGTTTAGCTTTTTAGACATAGGGCCACCATTCGCTTGTCGACTTTACCAACATTTCAGCTCCAATCCCTGAGTTGAGTTTTTTAGACATAGGGTCTCCATTATCTATTCTCTTTTTTCACAAATATAATGGCTCCAATCCTTGAGTTTAGTTTTTAGACATAGGGCCTACATACCTTAGTCACCATATACTAACATAAGAGCTTTAATACCTAAGTTGAGTTCTTTAATCATAGGGTCTTCATTCCCTAGTCGCCTGTACCAACATTATGGTTTCAATCCTTGAGTTGAAGTTTTAGACATAGGGACTCCATTCCCTAGTCGCATTTCAACAAACATTATGGCTCCAATCCTTGAATTGAGTGTTTAAACATAAGGCCTCCATTCCGTAGTAGCATTTTTACCAACATTAGGGCTCCAATCCGTGATTTGAGTTTTTTAGACATAGGGCCTCCATTCCCTATTTGCTTTTCTTACAAACATTATGGCTCCAATCCCTTAGTTGAGGTTTTATATATAGGGCCTCCGTTCCCTAGTCACTGGATACAAACATTAGGGCTCCAATCCCCAAGTTGAGTTCTTTTAACATAACGTCTCCATTCCCTAGTCGTTTGTACCAACATTAGGGCCCCAATCCTTGAGTTGAATTTTTAAATATAGGGCATCCATTCCCTAGTCGCATTTTACCAACAGTAGGGCTCCAATATATGATTTTAGTTTTTAGACATAAGGCCTCCAATAACTAGTTGCATTTTTATCAATATTAGGGCTCCAATCCCTGAGTTGAGCTTTTTAGACAAAGGGCATCCATTCCATTGTTAAGTTTTACCAACATTAAGGCTCCAAACCCTCAGTTGAGTTTTTAAACATAAGGCCTCAATTCCCTAGTCGCATTTTACTTACACTAGGACTCCAATATATGAGTTTAGTTTTTAGGCATATGGCCTCCAATCACTAATTGCATTTTTATCAATATTAGGGCTCCAATCCCTGAGTTGAGCTTTTAGACAAAGGGCATCCATTCCCTAGTTGTGTTTTACCAACTTTAAGTCTCCAAACCCTGAGTTGAGTTTTTTCTAGACATGGGGCCTTCATTCCCAATTCGCTTTTATTACCAACATTATTGCTCCAATACCTGAGTTGAGTTTATAGACATATGGCCTCCATTCCCTAGTTGAGTTTTACCAACATTAAGGCTCCAATCCCTAAGTTGAGTTTTTTTTAGACATAGGGCCTCCATTCCCTATTCGCTTTTTTTACAAACATTATTGCTCCAATCTCTGCGTTGAGTATTAGACATAGGGCATCCATTCCCTAGTCGAGTTTACCAACATTTGGGCACGGGTCCCTGAGTTGATTTTTTAGACGTAGGGCCTCCATTCCCTAGTTGAGTTTTTCCAACATTAAGGCTCCTATCCCTAATTTGAGTTTTGTCTTGTACATAGGGCCTCCATTCCCTATTCGTTTTTAACTACCAACATTATTGCTCCTATCCTTGAGTTGAGTTTTAGACATAGGGCCTCCATTCCCTAGTCACCTTTTACCAACATTAGGGCTCCAATCCGTATGTTGAATTCTTTAAACATACGGTCTCCATTCACTAGTTGCCTTTACAACCATTAGGGCTTCAATACCTGAGTTGAGTTTTTAGACATAGGGCCTCTATTCCCAATTCACATTGTTACCAACAATTGGTCTCCAATCCATGAGTTGAGTGTTTTAACATAGGGCCTCCATTCCGTAGTCGCATTTTTATTAGCATTAGGGCTCCAATCCCTAAGTTGAGCTTTTTAGACGTAGGGCCTCCTATCCCTAGTCTCCTTTTACGAATATTAGGGATACAAACCCTGTGTTGAGTTTTTTCAGACATAGGGCCTCCATTCCATATTAAACGTTTTACCAACATTTAGGTTCTAATCACTGAGTTGAGTTTTTCGACATAATGCCTCCGTTCCCCTAGTCGCCTTTCACCAACATATGGGCTCCAATCCCGAAGTTTTGTTATTAGACATAGGGCACTCATTTCCTAGTTGGCTTTTACCCATATTATGAATCCAATCCCTCAGTTGAGGTTTTTCAGTCACAGGGCCTTTATTGCCTAGTTCACCTATACGACCATTAGGTCTCCAATCCATGAGTTGAGTTTTTAGACATAGGGCCTCCATTCCATAGTTGCCTTTTTAGAATATTAGGGCTCCAATTCCTGAGTTGAGCTTTTTAAATATAGGTCATCCATTACGTAGTTGCTTTTTACATACATTAGGGCGCCAATCACATAGTTAAGTTCTTTTAGACACAGGGCCTCCACTCCCTAGTCGCCTTTACCAACATTAGGAATCCTATCCCTAGGTTGAGTTTTTATACATACGGCCTCCATTCCCTATTTTTCTTTTACCAGCAGTCGGGGCTCCAATCCCTGAGTAGTGTTTTTAAACATAGGGCCTCCATTCCTTAGTCGCCTTTTTACCAACATTAGGGCTCAAATCCCTGAGTTGCATATTTAGACATAGCGCCTTCATTTCCTAGTCGCCTTTTACAGGCATTAGGGCTCCAGTCTCTGTATTAAGTTTTGTAGACATAGGGCCTCTATTCCCTAGTCACCTTTTACCAATATTAGGGCTCCAATATCCGAGTACAGATTTTTTAGACATAGGGCCTCCATTGCCTATTTGGCTTTTACAAACATTAGGGCTCCAATCCCTGAGTTGAATTTTTCAGACATAGGGCCTCCATTCCCTAATCGCCTTTACCAACATTAGGGCTCTAATCCCTGACTTGAGTTTTTGGACATAGGGCCTCCATTCCATAGTAGCCTTTTTACTAACATTAGGTGTCCAATCCTAGAGTTGCGTTTTTAGACATAGGGCTTTCATTCGAGTAGAGATTTAAAAATATACGGTCTGCATTCGTACTAACATTAGGGCTCTAATCTCTGAGTACAATTTTTCATAGACATAGGGCATCCATTCCCTAGTCGCTTTTACCAACATTAGGGATCCAATCCCTATGTTGAGTTTTTAGACATAGGGCCTCCATTCCCTAGTCCTCTTTTGCAACTTTTAGGGCTCCAATCACTTAGTAAAGTTTTTAAACATAGGGCCTCCAATCCCTAGTTGCATTTAAATAGATTAGGGCTCCAATCCCAAAGTTGAGTTTCTAGACATAGGGCCTTCATTCCCAAGTCACCTATTATTAACATTAGGGCTCCAGTCCCTGAGTTGAGTTCTTTAATCATAGGGTCTCCATTCCTTGGTCACTTTTAGCAATATTAAGGCTCCAACCCCTGAGTTGATTTTTTAGACATAGGGCCTCCATTCCATAGTCTTCTTTTAGCCAACATTCGGGCTCCAATCTCTGAGTTTGAGTTTTTGTACGTATGACCTCCATTCCCTAGTCACTTTTTTACAAACATCAGGGTTCTAATCCCTGAGTTGTGCTTTTTAATCAAAGGGCCTCCATTCCCTAATCGCCTTTTACAAACATTAGGGCGCCAATCCCTGAGTTGAGTGTTTTTAGACATAGGGCCTCCATTCCCTAGTCACCTTTACCAACATTTGAGATCCAATCACTAAGTTGAGTTTTTAGAGATAGAGCCTCCATTCCCTAGTCGCCTTTTACCAATATTACGGTTCCAATCCTTGAGTTGAGTTTTTCCTAGATATAGGGCCTCTGTTCCCTATTCTCTTTCACCAACATTTGGGCTCCAATCCATGAGTTGAGTTATTAGACATAGCGGCTCCATTCCCTAGTCGTTATTTACATACATTTCGGCTCCAATCCCTTAGTTGACTTTATAGACATAGGGTCTCCATTCCCTAGTCACCTTTACCAACATTATGGCTCTAATCCCTGAGTTGAGTTCTTTAAACATAGGGTTTCCATTCCCTAGTTGCATTTTTACAAACAGTATAGCTCCAATGCATGAGTTGAGTGTATAGACATAGGGCCTCCATTCCCTAGTCGCATTTTTACCAACATTTGGGCTCCAATCCGTGAGTTGAGCTTTTTAGACATAGGGCCTCCAATCCCCAATAGCCTTTTACTAATATTAGGGCTCCATTCCTTGAGTTGAGTTCTTTCAAACACAGAGACTATATTCCCTAGTTGCCTTTACAATTATTAGGGCTCCAATCCCTGAGTTGAGTTTTTAGACAAAGGCCTCCATTCCCAAGACGAATTTACCAACATTAGGGCTCCAATCCATTAGTTATGTCCTTAAACATAGGGCCTCCGTTCCCTAGTCGCATTTTTACCAACATTAGGGCTTTTATTCCTGTGTTGAGTTTTTAAAAATAGGTCATCCATTCCTTAGTCTCCTTTTTACAAACATTTGGGCTCCAATCCCCGAGTTTAACTTTTAAACACAGGACCTTCATTCCCTAGTCGCATTTTACCAACATTAGGGCTCTAATCCCTGAGTTGAGTTCTTAAGCATAGGATCTGTATTACCTAGCCTCTTTTTTTACAAGCATTAGGCATTCAATCCCGCAGTCGAGTTTTTATACATAGGGCCTCCATTCCCTAGTCGCCTTTTTACCAACATTCGGGCTCCAATCCCATAGAAGAGGTTTTAGACATAGGACCTCCATTCCCTAGTCGACTTTTACCAAAATTAGGGTTCCAATCCCTGAGTCGAACTTTTAAAGATAGTGCACCAATCCCTAGTGAGTTTTTTGACATAGGGCCTCCATTCCTTAGTCGCCTTTTACAAACATTAGGGCTCCAATCCCTGAGTAGAGTTTATAAACATATGGTCTCTAACACGTAGTCACCTTTTTATCAACATTACGGATCTTATCCTCGACTCGAGTTTTTATACATAGGGCCTCCATTCCGTAGTAGCCTTATTACCAACTTTAGAGCTCAGATCCCTGAGTAATGTTCTTACATATAGGACTTCCATTCCCTAGTCGCCTTTTTACCAACATTATGTTTGATATCCCTGAGTTGAGTTCTCAGACATAGGGCCTTCATTCCCTATTTGGCATATTTCCAATATTAACGCTCCAATCACTGAGTTGAATTTTTAGACAGAGAGCCTTCGTTCCGTAGTTGCCTTTTACCAACATTAGGGCTTTGATCCACGAGTTTCGTTTTTAGGCATAAGGCCTCCATTCCCTAGTCACCTTTACCAACTTTAGGGATCCAATTGCTGAGTTGAGTTTTTAGACATAGGGCCTCCATTCCCTAGTCTTCATTTACAAACTATTAGGGCTTCACTCGCTGAGTAGAGTTTTTTAACATAACGCCTCAATTCTCTAGTTGCCTTTTATTAACATTTGGGCTACAATCCCTGAGTTGAGTTCATTAAACATAGGGTCTCCATTCCCTAGTCGTAGTTTTACAAACACTAGGACTATAATTCGTCAGTTGAATCTTTAAAAATAGGTCCTCCATTCCCTAGTCGCCTTTTTACAAACATTTGTGATCAAATCCCTGAGTTTACTTTTTAGACATAGGACCTCAATTCCCTAGTCGCATTTTACCAACATTAGTGCTCTAATCCCTGAGTTGAGATCTTTAAACATAGGGTCCTTATTCTCTGGTCGCCTTTACCACCATTAGGGCTTCAGTCCCTGAGTTCAGTTTTTAGACATAGGGATCCATTCCCTAAGTGCATTTTTACAAACAGTAGGGCTCCAATCCATGAGTTGAGCATAGACATAGGGCCTCCATTCCCTATTCGCATTTTTACCAACATTTGGGCTCCAATCCGTGAGTTGAGCTTATTAGAATAGGGCCTCCAATCCTCAGTCGCCTTTTAATAATATTAGGGCTCCACTCCTTCAGTTGAGTTCTTTCAAACATAGAGCCTCTATCCCCTAGTCGCCTTTACAAACATTAGGGCTCCAATCCCTGAGTTGAGTTTTTAGACATAGGGTCTCCATTCCTTAGTCACCTTTTACTAATATTAGGGCTCTAATACCTGAGTTGAGCTCTTTAAACATAGGGTGTCCATTCCCTAGTCGCCTTTACCACCATTTGGGCTTCAATCCTTGAGTTGAGTTTTTAGACACAGGGCCTCAATTCCCTAGTTGCATATTGACAAACAGTAGGGCTCCAATCCATGAGTTGATTGTATAGACATAGGGCCTCCATTCCCTAGTCGCATATTTACCAATATTTGGGCTCCAATCCGGGAGTTGAGCTTTTTAGACATAGGGCCTCCAGTCCCCAGTCGCCTTTTACTAATATTAGGGCTCCAGTCCTTGAGTTGAGTTCTTTCAAACATATAGCCTCTATTCCATAGACTCCTTTACAAACATTAGGGCTCTAATCCTTGAGTTGAGTTTTCAGACAAGGGATTCCATTCCCTTGTTAAATTTTACCAACATTAGGGCTCTAATCCTTGAGTTGAGTTCTTAAACATAGGATCTCTATTACCTAGCCTTTTTTCTTACCAATATTGGGGATCCAATCCCACAGTCGAGTTTTTATACATATGGCCTCCATTCCCTAGTCACGTTTTTACCAACAATCGGGCTCCAATCCCATAGTAGAGTTTTTTGACATAGGACCTCCATTCCCTAGTTGCCTTTTACCAGTATTAGGGCTCCAATCCCTGAAATGAACTTATAAAGATAGTGCCACAAATCCCTAGTCATCTATACCAACATTAGGGATCCAATCCCTAAGTTGAGTTTTTAGACATAGGGCTTCCATTCCCTAGTCGCCATATAGAAACATTAGGGCTCCAATTCATGAGTAGAGTTTTTACCAACATTATGTATGATATCCCTATGTTGAGTTCTCACACATAGGGCCTTCATTGCCTATTCGGCTTTTAACCAACACTAAGGCTCCAATCAATGAGTTTAATTTTTAGTCATAGGGCCTCCGTTCCCTATTCGCCTTTTACCAACAATATGGGTCTGATCCCTGAGTTGAGTTTTTAGACATAAGGCCTCCATTCCCTAGTCACCTTTACCAACATCAGTGATCCAATTGCTAAGTTGAGTTTTTAGACATAGGGCCTATATTCCCTAGTCTTCTTTTACCAACTGTTAGGGCTCTACTCGCTTACTAGAGTTTTAAAACATAGGGCCTAAATTCCCTAGTTGCCTTTTACCAACATTAGGGCTGCAATACCTGAGTTGAGTTCTTTATACATAGGGTCTACATTCCCTGGTTGTATATTTACAAACATTAGGACTATAATTCTTGAGTTGAGTTTTTAAAAATAGGTCCTCCATTCCCTTGTCGCCTTTTTACAAACATTTGTGCTCCAATCCCTGAGTTTAGTTATTAAACATAGGACCTCCATTCCCTAGTCGCATTTTACCCACATTAGGGATCTAATCCCTATGTTGAGTTCTTAAACATAGGACCTCTATTACCTAGCCTCTTTTTTACCAACATTAGGGATCCAATCCCACAGTCGAGTTTTTATACATAGGGCCTCCACTCCATACTCAACTTTTTACAAACATTCGAGCTCCAATCCCAGTGTAGAGTTTTTAGACATAGGACCTCCATTCCCTAGTCGCCTTTTACCAACATTAGGGCTCCAATCCCTAAAATGAACTTTTAAAGATAGCGCAACCAATCCCTAGTCATCTTTACCATCATTAGGGATCCAATCCCTATGTTGAGTTTTTAGACATAAGGTCTCCATTCCCTAGTCGCATTTTTGAAATATTAGGGCTCCAATCCCTGAGTACAGTTTTTAAACATATGGCCTCTATTACCTAGTCACCTATTTACCTATATTACAAATCTATTCCTTGAGTCGAGTTTATATACATAGGGCCTCCTTTCCCTAGTTGCCTTTTTACCAACATTAGAGCTCAACTCCATGAGTTATGTTTTTAGAAAAAAGACCTCCATTCCCTAATTGCCTTTTTACCAACATTAGGTCTGATATCCCTGAGTTGAGTTCTCACACATAGGGCCTTCATTTCCTATTCGGCTTTTTACCAACATTAAGACTCCAACCATTGATTTGAATTTTTAAAGATAGGGCATCCGTTCCCTAGTCGCCTTTACCAACATCAGGGATCCAATCTCTGAGGTGAGTTTTTACACGTAGGGTCTCCATTCCCTAGTCCTCTTTTACCAACTGTTAGGGCTCCACTCGCTGACTAGAGTTTTTAAACATAGTGCCTCAATTACCTAGTTTCCTTTTACCAACATTAGGGCCGCAATCCCTGAGTTGAGTTCTTTAAACATAGGGTCTCCATTACCTAGTTGTATTTTTACAAACATTAGGAATATAATTACTGAGTTTATTTTTTAAAAATAGTTCCTCCATTCCCTTGTCACCTTTCTACATACAATTGTGCTCCAATCCCTGAGTTTAGTTTTGAGACATAGGACCTCCATTCCCTAGTCGCATTTTACCTACATTAGGGCTCTAATCCCTGAGTTGAGTATTTAAACATAGAACCTCCATTACCTAGCCTCTTTTTTTATCAACATTAGGGATCCAATCCAAGAATCAGGTTTTTATACATAGGGCCTCCGTTCCCTACTCGCCTCTATACCAACATTTGTGCTCAAATTCCATTGTAGAGTTTTTAGACATAGGACCTCCATTCCCTTGTCGCCTTTTACGAACATTAGGGATCCAATCCGTA
Organism: Nicotiana benthamiana; assembly: GCA_034376525.1. NCBI lineage: Eukaryota > Viridiplantae > Streptophyta > Magnoliopsida > Solanales > Solanaceae > Nicotiana > Nicotiana benthamiana. The sequence continues at coordinate 15,931,617 of CM067341.1, read as the reverse complement.
AGTTGAACTTTTAAAGATAGTGCCACCAATCCCTAGTCGTCTTTACCAACATTAGGGATCCAGTCCCTGGGTTGCGTTTTTAGTCATAGGGCTTCCATTCCCTAGTCGCCTTTTACAAACATTAGGTCTCCAGTCCCAGAGTAGAGTTTTTAAACATATGGCCTCTATTACCTAATAAACTTTTTACCAACATTAGGGATCTAATCCTTGATTCGAGTTTTTATACATAGGGCCTCCATTCCCTAGTCGCCTTTTTAGCAACATTAGAGCTCAAATCCATGAGTTGACTTTATAGATATAGGACCTTCATTCCTTAGTCTCCTCATTAGCACCATTAGGTCTGGTATCCCGAGTTGAGTTCTCACACATAGGTCCTCCATTCCCTATTCGGATTTTTACCAACATTAAGGATTCAATCACTAAGTTAAGTTTTTAGACATAGGCCCTCCATTCCCTAGTCTTCTTTTATCAACTGTTAGGGCTCCACTGGCTGACTAGAGTTTTTAAACAAAGGGACTCAATTCCCTAGTTGCCTTTTACATACATTAGGGCTACAATCCATGAGTTGAGTTCTTTAAGCATAGGGTTTCCATTCCCTAGTCGTTTTTTTTTACCAATATTAGGGCTCTAATCCATGAGTTGAGTTCTTAAACATAGAACCTCTATTACCTAGACTCTTTAATACCAACATTAGGTATCCAATCCCACAGTCGAGTTTTAATACATAGTGCCTCCATTCCCTAGTCGCCCTTTTACCAACATTTGGGCTCCAATCCCAGAGTAGAGTTTTTAGACATAGGACCTCCATTACCTAGTCACATTTTACCAACATTAGGGCTCCAACCCTTGAGTTGAACTTTTAATGATAGTGCCACCAATCCCTAGTCATCTTTACCAACATTAGGGATCCAATCCTAAGTTGAGATTTTAGACATAGGGCCTCCATTCCCTAGTCTCCTTTTACAAACATTAGGGCTCTAATCCTTAAGTAGAGTTTATAAACATATGGCCTCTATTACCGAGTCACCTTTTTACCAACATTACGTATCTAATCCTTGAGTCGATTTTTTACACATAGGGCCTCCATTAGATAGTCCCTTTATGACCAATATTAGAGCTCAGATCCCTGAGTTAAGTTTTTTGATATAGGACCTCCATCCCTGAGTTGCGTTCTCAGACATAGGGCCTTCATTCCCTTTTCAGTGTTTTACCAAAATTAAGGCTCCTATCACAGAGTTGAATTTTTAGTCATAGGGCCTCAGTTCCCTAGTAACCATTTACCAAAATTAGTGCTTTGATCCATGAGTTGAGTTTTTAGACATAAGGCCTCCATTCCCTACTCGCCTTTACCAACATCTGGGATCCAATCGCTGAGGTGCATTTTTAGACACACGGCCTCCATTCCCAAGTCTTCTTTTACCAAATGTTAGGGCTCCACACGCTAACTCGAGTTTTTATACATTGGGCATCAATTCACTAGTTGATTTTTACCAACATTAGAGCTATAATCACTGAGTTGAGTTCTTTACACATAGGTCTTCCATTCCCTAGTCGCTGTTTTAAAAACATTTGTGCTCCAATCCCTGAGTTTAGTTTTTAGACATAGGATCTGAATTCCTTAGTTGAATTTTACCAACATTAGGGCTCTAATCCCTGAGTTAAATTCTATAAACATAGGGTCTCTATTCCCTAGTCGCCTTTGCCACCATTAGGGCTTCAATCCCTGAGTTGAGTTTTTAGACATAGGGCCTCCATTCCCTTGTTGAATTTTTACAAACAGTAGGGCTCCAATCCATGAGTTGAGTTCATAGACATAGGCCTCCATTCCCTAGTCGCATTATTGCCAACATTTGGGCTCCAATCCATGCGTTGAAGTTATTAGATATAAGGGCTCAAATCCTTAGTTGCCTTTTACTAATATTAGGGCACCATTCCTTGAGTTGAGTTTTTCAAACATAGAGCCTCTATTCCCTAGTCGTCTTTACCAACATTAGGGCTCCAATCCTTCAGTTATGTTTTTAGACATAGGGTCTCCATTCCCTATTTACTTTTTACCAACATTAGGGCTCTAATACGTGAGTTGAGTTCATTAAACATATGTTCTCCATTCCCTAGTCTCCTTTACCACCATTAGGGCTTCAATCATTGAGTTGAGTTTTTATACATAGGGCCTCTATTCCCTAGTTGCATTTTTACAAGCACTAGGGCTCCAATCCATGAGTTGATTGTATATACATAGGGCCTCCATTCCCTAATCACATTTTTACCAACCTTTGGGCTCCAATACGAGAGTTGAGCTTTTTAGACATAGGCCTCCAATCGCCAGTCACCTTTTACTAATATTATGGGTCCACTACTTGAGTTGAGTTCGTTCAAACATAGAGCCTCTTTTTCCAAATCGACTTCACAAACAATAGGGATCCTATACCTGAGTTGAGTTATTAGACAATAGCCTCCATTCCCTAATCGCATTTACTAACATTAGGGCCCCAATCCATTAGTAAAGTTTTTAGACATAAGGCCTCCATTCCCTAATCGGATTTTACCAACACTAGGGCTCTAATCCCTGAGTTGAGTGTATAGACGTAGGGCCTCCATTCCCTAGTCGCATTTTTACCAACATTTGGGCTCCAATCCGTGCGTTGAGCTTTTTAGATATAGGGCCTCCAATCCATAGTTGCCATTTACTAATATTAGGGCTCCACTCCTTGAGCTGTGTTCTTTCAAACATAGAGCCTCTATTCCCTAGTCGCCTTTACCAACATTAGGGCTACAATCCATGAGTTATGTTTTTAGACATAGGGTCTCCATTCCCTATTTATCTTTTTCCAACATTAGGGCTCTAATACCTGAGATTAGTTCTTTAAACATAGGTTCTCCATTCCCTAGTCTCCTTTACCCCCACGAGGGCTTCAATCCTTGAGTTGAGTTTTTAGACATAGGGCCTCTATTCCCTAGTTGCATTTTTATAAGCAGTAGGGCTCCAATCCATGAGTTGATTGTATAGACATAGGGCCTCAATTCCCTAGTCGCATATTTCCCAACCTTTGGGCTCCAATACGAGAGTTGAGCTTTTCAGACATAGGGCCTCCAATCCCCAGTAGCCTTTTACTAATATTACGGCTCTAATCCTTGAGTTGAGTTATTTCAAACATAGAGCCTCTTTTTCAATATCGCTTTTACCAACAATAGGGCTCCTATCCCTGATTTGAGTTAATTGACAAGGGTCTCCATTCCCTAGTCGCATTTACTAACATTAGGGCTCCAATCCATTAGTAAAGTTTTTAGTCATAGAGCCTCCATTCCCTAATCTCATTTTACAAACATTAGGGCTCTAATCCCTGAGTTGAGTTCTTAAACATAGGACCTCTATTACCTAGCCTCTTTTTTACAAACATATGGAATCCAATCCCACAGTCGAGTTTTTACACATAGGGCCTCCATTTCCCAGTCGCCTTTTACCAACATTAGGGCTCAAACCCTTGAAGTGAACTTTTAAAGATAGTGCCACCAATCCCTAGTCATCTTTACCAACATTAGGGATCGAATCGCTAAGTTCAGTTCTAAGACATAAGGCCTCCATTCCCTAGTCGCATTTTAGAAATATTAGGGCTCAAATCCTTGAGTAGAGTTTATAAGCACATGGCCTCTATTACCGAGTCACCTTTTTACCAACATTACGGATCTAATCCTTGAGTCGAGTTTTTATATATAGGGCCTCCATTCGATAGTCCCCTTATTACCAATATTAGAGCTCAGATCCCTGAGTTATGTTTTTAGATATAGGACCTTCATTCCGTAGTCTCCTATTTACAAACATTTGGTCTGATATCCCAGAGTCGCGTTCTCATACATAGGGTCTTCATTCCCTATTCGTGTTTTACCAAAATTAAGGCTCCAATCACTAAGTTGAATTTTTAGACATAGGGCCTCCGTTCCCTAGTAACCTTTTACCAAAATTAGGGCTCTGAATCACAAGTTGAGTTTTTAGACATAAGGCCTCCATTCCCTACTCGCCATTACCAACATCTGGGATCCAATCGCTGAGTTGCATTTTTAGACACAGGGCCTCCATTCCCTAGTCTTCTTTTACCAAATGTTAGGGCTCCACTCGCTGACTAGTGTTTTTATACATTGGGCATCAATTTACTAGTTGATTTTTACAAACATTTGAGATATAATCATTAAGTTGAGTTCTTTAAACATAGGTCTTCCATTCCCTAGTCGCTGTCTTAAAAAAATTTGTGCTCCAATCTATGAGTTTAGTTTTAGACATAGGATCTCAATTCCCTAGTTGCATTTTACAAACATAAGGGCTCTAATCCTTGAGTTGAGTTCTATAAACATAGGGTATCTATTCCCTAGTCGCCTTTACCACCATTAGGGCTTCAATCCCTGAGTTGAGTTTTTAGACATAGGGCCTCCATTCCCTAGTTGAAGTATTACCAACACTAGGGCTCCAATCCATGAGTTGAGTGTATAGACATAGGGCCTCCATTTTTACCAACATTTGGGCTCCAATCCGTGCGTTGAGCTTCTTAGATATAGGGTCTCCAATCCTTAGTTGCCTTTTACTAATATTAGGTCTCCACTCCTTGAGTTGAGTTCTTTCAAACATAGAGCATCTATTTCCTAGCCGCCTTTACCAACATTAGGGCTCCAATCACTGAGTTGAGTTTTTAGACATAGGGTCTCCATTCCCTATTTACCTTTTACCAACATTAGGGCTCTAATACCTGAGTTGAGTTCATTAAACATAGGTTCTCCATTCCCTAGTCTCCTTTACCACCATTAGGGCTTCAATCCTTGAGTTCACTTTTTAGACATAGGGCCTCTATTCCCTAGTTGCATTTTTACAAGCAGTATGGCTCCAATCCATGAGTTGATTGTATAGACACAGGGCCTCCATTCCCTAGTCGCATTTTTACCAACCTTTGGGCTCCAATACGAGAGTTGAGCTTTTTAGACATAGGGCCTCCAATCCCAGTCGCCTTTTACTAAAATTATGGATCCACTCCTTGAGTTGAGTTCATTCAAACATAGAGCCTCTTTTTCCTAATCGCCTTTACCAACAATAAGGTTCCTATCCTTGAGTTGAGTTTTTAGACAAGGGCCTCCATTCCCTAGTCGCATTTACTAACATTAGGGCCCCAATCCATTAGTAAAGTTTTTAGACATAGGGCCTCCATTCCCCAATCGCATTTTACAAACATTAGGGCTATAATCCCTGAGTTTGAGTTCTTAAACATAGGACCTCTATTACCTAACCTCTTTTTTACAAACATTAGGAATCCAGTCCCACAGTCGAGTTTTTATACATAGGGCCTCCGTTCCCCAGTTGCCTTTTACCAACATTAGGGCTCAAACCCCTGAAGTGAACTTTTTACTATAGTGCCACCAATCCCTTGTCATCTTTTCCAACATTAGGGATCCAATCGCTAAGTTGAGTTTTAAGACATAAGGCCTCCATTTCCTAGTCGCATTTTAGAAATATTAGGGCTCCAATACCTGAGTATATTTTTTAAATAAATGGCCTCTATTACTTAGTCACCTTTTTACTAACATTACGGATCTAATCCTTGAGTCAAGTTTTTATACATAGGGCCTTCATTCCCTAGTTGACTTTTTACCATCATTAGAGCTCACATCCCCGAGTTATGTTTTTAAATAAATGACCTCCATTCCCTGGTCTCCTTTTTACAAACATTAGGTCTGATATTCCTGAGTTGAGTTCTCAGACATAGGGCCTTCATTGCCTATTCGGCTTTTTACCAACATTAAGGCTCCAATCACTGAGTTGAATTTTTAGACATAGGGCCTCCGTTCCCTAGTCTCCTTTTACCATCATTAGGGCTTTGATCCTTGAGTTGAGTTTTTAGACATAGGCCTCCATTCCCTAGTCGCTTTTACAAACATCAGGATTCAATTTGCTGAGTGGAGTTTTTAGACATAGGGCCTCTATTCCCTAGTCTTCTTTAACAAATTGTTAGCGCTCCACTCGCTAACTAGAGTTTATTAACATAGGGCCTCAATTCCCTAGTTGCCTTTTACAAACATTAGGGCAGCAAGCCCTGAGTTGAGTTCTTTAAATATAGGATCTCCATTCCCTAGTTGTATTTTTACAAACATTAGGCCTATAATTTTTGAGTTGAGTTTTTATAAATAGGTCCTCCATTCCCTTGTCGCCTTTTTACAAACATTTGTGCTTCTATCCCTAAGTTTAGTTTTTAGACATGGGACCTCCATTCCCTAGTCGCCTTTTACAAACATTAGGGATCCAATCCATGAGTTAAACTTTTAAAGATAGTGCCACCAATCCCTTGTCGTCTTTACCAACATTAAAGATCCAATCCTGAGTTGCGTTTTTAGACACTGGGCCTCCATTCCCTAGTCACCTTTAACAAACATTAGGTCTCCAATCCCAGAGTAGAGTTTTTTAACATATGGACTCTATTACCAAGTAACCTTTTTACAAACATTAGGATCTAATCCCTGAATTGAGTTTTTATACATAGGGCCTCTATTCCCTAGTCGCCTTTTTAACAACATGAGAGCTCAGATCCCTGAATTGAGTTTTTAGATATAGGACCTTCATTCCTAAGTCACCTTTTTACCAACATTTGGTATGATATCCCTGAGTTGAGTTTTCATACGTACAGCCTCCATTTCCTATACGGCTTTTTACCAACTTTGAGGATCCAATCACTGCATTGAGTTTTTAGACATAGGGCCTCCGTTCCCTAGTCCCCTTTTACCAACATTAGGGCTCCGGTTTCCTTAGTTGAGTTTTTATACATAAGGCCTCCATTCCCTAGTTGACTTTACCAACATTAGGGATCCAATCGCTCCTTTGAGGTTTTAGACATAGGGCCTCTATTCCCTAGTCTTTTTTTACCAATTGTTTGGACTCCACTCGCTGACTAGAGTTTTTAAATGTAGGGCCTCTATTCCCTAGTCGCCTTTTACCAACTGTTAGGGCTCACTTCCAATAGTAGAGTTTTTACACAAGGCCTCTATTCCATAGTCGCCTTTTACAAGCATTAGGGCTCCAATCCATGAGTTTCATTTTTAGACTTAGGGCCTGCATTCGCTAGTCGCCTTTTACAAACATTTGGGCTCCAACCCCTGAGTAGAGTTTTTAAACATATGTCCTCTATTACCTAGTAACCTTTTTACAAACTTTACGAATCTAATCCCTGAGTCGAGTTTTTATACACAGGGCCTCCATTCCCTAGTCGCCTTTTTACCAACATTAGAGCACAGATCCCTGAGTTATGTTTTTAGATATAGGACTTCTATTCACTAGTCGCCTATTTACTAACATTTGGTCTAATATCCCTGAGTTGAGTTCTCAAACATAGGGCCTTCATTCCCTATTCGGCGTTTTACTAACGTTAAGGCTCCAATCACTGAGTTGAATTTTTAGACATAGGGCCTCCGTTCCCTAGTCGCCTTTTACCAACATTAGGGCTCTGATCCATGAGTTGAGTTTTTTTACATAAGACTTCCATTCCTTAGTCGTCTTTACCAACATCTGGGATCCAATTGCTAAGTTGCGTTTTTAGGCATAGTGCCTCAATTCCCTACTTTTCTTTTACCAAATGTTAGGGCTCCACTCGCTAACTAGAGTTTTTTTAGACACACGGACCCCATTCCATAGTCACCTTTACAAACATTAGGGATGAAATCCCTGAGTTGAGTTATTAGATATAGGGCCTCCATTACCTGGTCGCCTTATACCAACGTTAGGGATCAAATCCGTGAGTTGAGTTTTTAAACATAGGGCCTCCAATCCCTATTCGCCTTTACCAACATTAGGGCTCCAATCCCAAAGATGAGTTTTTAGACATAAGTCCTCCATTCCCTAGTTGTCTACTATTAACATTAGGGCTTAAGTCCCTGAGTTGAGTTCTTTAGACATAGGGTCTCCATTCCCTGGTCCCTTTTACCAATATTATCGCTCCAATCCCTATGTTGAGTCTTTAGACATAAGGCCTTTATTCCCTACTCGCCTTTTTACCAACATTCGTGGTCCAATCCCAGAGTTGACTTTTTAGACATATGACCTCCATTCCCTAGCTGCCTTTTTACAAACATTAGGGCTCTAATCCTGAGTTGTGCTTTTTAGACATAGGGCCTCCATTCCATAGGCGCATTTTAAAAACATTAGGGCTCCAATACCTGAGTTGAGTTTTTTCGACATAGGGCCTCATTTCCCTAGTCACATTTACCCACATTAGGGATTAAATCGCTGAGTTATATTTCTACACATAGGGCCTCAATTCCATAGTTGCCTTTTACAAACATTACGGTTCGTATCACTAAGTGTTTGTTTTTTTAGACGTAGGGCCTCCATTCCCTAGTCGCCTTTACCAACATTAAGGCTCCAATCCCTATGTTGAGTTTTTAGGCATAGTTCCTCCATTCCCATGTCGGTTTTTAAAATTATTAAGGCTCTAATCCCTTAGTTGAGATTTTTCTAGACATAGGGCCTCTATTCCCTATGCATTTTTTTTACCTATATTATGGCTCCAATTCCTGAGTTCAATTTTTAGGCATAGAGCCTCAATTCACTAGTCAACTTTTACCAACATTAAGGCTCAAATCCTTGAGTTGAGTTATTTAAACATAGGGTCTCCATTCCCTAGTCTCCTTTACCAACATTAGGGCTTCAATCCTTATTTGAGTTTTTGGATATCCGGCCTTCATTCCCTAGTCGCAATTTTCCAACATTAGTGCTCCAATATAGGACCTCCATTCCTTAGTCGCATTATTTCCAACATTAAGGCTCCAATCCCTTCGGTGAGCTTTACCAACATTAGGGCTCTAATACCTGAGTTGAGTTTTTAGATATAGGGCTTCCATTCTCTTGTCGCATTTACTAACATTAGGGCTCCAATCCATTACATTAGTGATTAGATATAGGGCCCCTAATGCCTAGTCGCCTTTTAAAAATATTAAGGCTCAACACCCTGAGTTAAGTTATTTTGGACATAGGGCGTCCATTCTCTATTCGGCTTTATACACTCATTAAGGCTCTAATCCTTGAATTGAGTTTTTTTGGACATAGGGCCTCCATTCTCTATTTGTCTTTTTACCAACATTAATTCTCTAATCCCTGAATTGAGTTTTGGTTAGACATAGGGCCTCCATTCCTTAGTCGCCTTTACCAACATTAGAGCTCAAATCCCTGAGTTGAGTTTATAGACATAAGGCCTCAATTCCCTAGTCACCTTTTACCAACATTAGAACTCCAATCCCTGTGTTGAGTTCTTAAGACAGATGGTCTCCATTCCCTAGTCACCCTTACCAACATTAGGGCTTCAATCCCTGAGTTGAGTGTTTAGACATAGGGCCTCCATTCCCAAGTCGCATTTTTACCAACATTAGGGCTCTAATCCATGAGTTGAGTGATTGAACATAAGGCCTCCAACCCTCGTCGAGTTATTAGAAACATTAGGGCTCCAATCCCTGACTTGAGTTTTGAGATATAGGACATTCATTCCTTAGTCTATTTTTTACCCATATTAGGTCTGATATCCCTGAGTTGAGTTTTCAGACATAGGGCCTCCATTCCGTATTCGGCTTTTTACCAACATAAAGGCTCCAATCACTGAGTTTTGTTTATAGACATAGGGCTTCCATTCCTTAGTTTCCTTTTACCAACATTAGGGCTCTGATCCATTGGTTGAGTTTTTATGCATAAGGCCTCCACTCCCTACTCGCCATTACCAACATTAGGGATCCAATCGCTGAGTTGAGTTTTTAAACATAGGGCCTCTATTCCCTAGTCTTCTTTTACCAACTGTTAGGGCTTCACTAGCTGACTTGAGTTTATTAACGTAGCGCCTTTATTCCCTAGTCACCTTTTACCAACTTTTAGGGCTCACTTCCCTTAGTAGAGTTTTTAAAAATAGGGTTTCCATTCCCTAGTCGCCTTTTTACAAATATTAGGGCTCCAATACTCGTGTTGCATTTTTGGACGGGAGGCCTGCATTCCCTAGTCGCCTTTTGTAAACATTAGGGCTCCTATCTCTAAGTAGAGTTTTTGAACATATGGCCTTTATTGCCTAGTCACCTTTTTACACATATTACGGATCTAATCCTTGAGTCGAGTTTTTATGCACAGGGCCTCAATTTCCTTGTTGCCTTTTTACCAACATTAGGTCTGATATCTCTGAGTTGAGTTTTCAGACATAGGGCCTTTATTCCCTATTCCGCTTTTTACAAACATTAAGGCTCCAACCACTGAGTTGAATTTTCAGACATATGGCCTCTGTTCCCTAGTCACCTTTTACCAACATTAGGGCTCCGATCCCAGAGTTTAGTTTCTAGACATAAGGTTTCCATTCCCTAATAGCCTTTACCAACATCAGGGATCCTATCGCTGAGTTGAGTTTTTAGACATAGGGCCTCCATTCCCTAATCTCTTTTTACGAACTGTTAGGGCTCCACTTGCTGACTAGAGTTTTTAAAAAATGGGCCTCAATTCCCTAGTTGCCTTTTACCAACATTAGGGCTACAATCCCTGAATTGAGTTCTTTAAATATAAGGTCTCCATTCCTTTGTTGTATTTTTACCAACATTAACGCTATAATTCCTGAGTTGAGTTTTTAAAAATAGGTCCTCAATTCCATAGTCGCCGCTCTACAAACCTTTGGGCTCCAATCCCTGAGTTTAGTTTTTAGACATAGGACCTCAATTCCCTAGTCAAATTTCACCGACATTAGGGCTCTAATCAATGAGTTGAGTTCTTAATCATAGGACCTCCATTACCTAGCCTATTTTTTATCAACATTAGGGATCAAATCCCAGAGTCGAGTTTTTACACATAGGGCCTCCATTCCCTTGTCGCCTTTTTACCACATTCGGGCTCCAATCGCAGAGTAGAGTTTTTTTGACATTGGATCTCCATTCTCTTGTCACCTTTTACCAACACTAGTGATCCAATCCATGAGTTGAACTTTTAATGATAGTGCCACCAATCCCTAGTCGTCTTTACTAACATCCAATCCTTGAGTTGCATTTTTAGACATAGGGCCTTCATTACCTAGTCGCCTTTTACGAACATTAGGGCTCCAATCCTTGAGTAGAGTTCTTCAACATATGGCCTCTATTACCTAGTCACCTTTTTACCAACATTAGGGATCTAATCCCTGGTTCGAGTTTTTATACATGGGGCCTCCATTCTCTAGTCGCCTTATACCAACATTAGAGCTCAGATCCCTGAGTTGAGTTCTTAGCTATTAGACCTCCATTCCTTAGTCGCCTTCTTAACAACATTAGGTCTAATATCCCTGAGTTGAGTATTTAGACATAGGGCCTCCATTCCGTATTCAGCTTTTTACCAACATTTAGGCTCCAATCACTGATTTAAAGTTCTAGAAATAGGGAATCCGTTCCCTAGTCGCCTTTTACCAATATTAGGGCTCCGATCCCTGAGTTGAGTTTTTATACGTAAGGCCCCCATGCCCTAGTCGCATTTACCAACATTAGGGATCCAATCGTTGAGTTGAGTTTTTAGACATAGGGCCTCCATTCCCAAGTCTTCTTTAACCAACTGTTTGGGCTCCACTCGCTGACTAGAGTTTATAAACGTAGGGCCTATATTCTGTAGTCTACTTTTACCAACTGTTAGGGCTGACTTCCCTTAGTAGAGTTTTTAAACATAGGGCCTCCATTCCCTAGTTGCCTTTTTACAAACATTAGGGCTCCAACACATGAGTTGCATTTTTAGACTTAGGGACTGCATTCCCAAGTCGCCTTTTACAACCATTAGGTTCCAATCTCTGAATAAAGTTGTATAGACATAGGGTCTATATTCCGTTGTCTTCTTTTACCAAAATTAGGGCTCTAATCTGTAAGTACAGTATTTTTAGACATAGGGCATCCGTTCCCTATTAGCTTTTACGACCATTAGGTCTCTAATCCCTGAGTTGAGTTTTCAGACAAGGGCATCGATTCCCTAGTCGCATTTACCAACATTAGGTCTCCAATCCATTAGTTGAGTTTTTAGACATAGGGCTTCTACTCCCTAGTCGCATTTTTACAAACATTAGGGCTAAAATCCCTGAGTTGCGTTTTTAAAAATAGGTCCTCCATTCCCTAGTCGCATTTTTACAAATATTTCAGCTCTAATCCTTGAGTTTAGTTTTTAGAAATAGGACCTCCATTCCATAGTCGCCTTTTACCAACATTAGGGCTCTAATCCCTGAGTAGAGCTGTTTAAATATAGGGTCTTCATTCCCTAGTTGCATTTTACCAACATTAGGGCTCCAATCTCTTAATTGAGTTTTTAGACATAAGGACTCTATTCCGTAGTTTCCTTTTCCAACATTTGGGCTCAAATCTATGAGTTTATTGTTTTTTCGACATAGAGCTTCCATTCCTTAATTGCCTTTACCAAAATATGGGCTCCAATCCCTAAGTTTAGTTTTAAGATATAGGGCCTCCATTCCGTATTTGCCTTTTACAAACAATAGGGCACCAATCCCTAAGCTGAGTTTTTTCATACATAGGGCCTCCATTACCTAGTCTCCTTTACCAACATTATGGCTCCAATCCCTGGGTTGAGTTTTTAGACATCGTTCCTCTATCTCGTTCGTCTATTACCAACATTAGAGCTACAATATCTGAGCACAATTTTCTTAGACACATGGCCTCCATTCCCTAGTCACCATTACAAACATTAGGGATCAAATCCATGAGTGGATTTTTTAGATATAGGGCCTCCATTACCTAGTGGCCTTTTACCAACGTTAGGGATTCATTCCCTGAGTTGAGTTTTTAAACATAGGGCCTCCAATACCTTTTCTCCTTCACCAACATTAGGGCTCCAATCCCAAAGTTGAGTTTTTAGACATAAGTCATTCATTCCCTAGTTGTCTGCTATTAACATTAGTTCTCCAGTCCATGAGTTGAGTTCTTTAGACATAGGGTTTCCATTCCCTGGTCCCTTTTACCAATATTATCATTCCAATCCCTATGATGAGTGTTTAGACATAGGGCTTTTATTCCCTAGTTTCCTTTTTACAACCATTCGGGGACCAATCCCTGAGTTGAGCTTTTAGACATATGACCTCTATTCCCTAGTCGCCTTTTTTACAAAGATTAGGGCTCCAATCCTTGAGTTGCGCTTATTAGACATTGTGCCTCCATTCCCTAGGCGTCTTTTAAAAAAATTAGGGCTCCAATCACTGAGTTTAGTTTTTTGAGACATAGGGCCTCATTTCCCTAGTCACCTTTACCATCATTAGGGCTTCAATCGATGCGTTGAGTTTTTATACATAGGGCCTCCATTCTCTAGTTGCCTTTTACAAACATTACAGTTCCAATCAATGAATTGAGTATATTTAGATATTGGGCCTCCATTCCCCAGTGGCCTTTACCAACATTAAAGCTCCAATCCCTAAGATGCGTTTTTAGACATAGTACCTCTATTCCCTAGTTGGTTTTTAAAAATATTAAGGCTCAATCCCTCAGTTGACATTTTTCTAGACATTGGGCCTCTATTACCTATTCACTATTTTTACCAATATTATGGCTCCAATTCCTCAGTTGAGTTTTTACACATAGGGCCTCCATTGACTAGTCACCTTTTACCAACATTAAGGCTTCAATCCTTGAGTTAAGTTCTTTAAACATAGGGTCTCAATTCCCTAATCGCCTTTACCAACATTAGGGCTTCAATCCCTGAGTTCAGTTTTTAGATATAGGGGCTCCATTTCCTATTGGATTATTACCAACATTAGGGCTCTAATCCATGAGTTGAGTGTTTATACATAGGGCCTTTATTCCCTAGTCGCATTTTTACCAACATTAAAGCTTCAATCCCTGTGTTGAGCTTTTTAGACATAAGGCCTCCAATCCCTAGTCGCCTTTACCAACATTATGTCTTTAATGCCTGAGTTGAGTGTTTAGATATAGGTCTTCCATTCTTTATTTGCATTTACTAACATTAGGGCTCCAATCCATTAGTTGAGTGTTTAGATATAGGGCCTCCGATCCCTAGTCGCCTATTACAAATATTAGGGCTCCAATCGTCGAGTTGAGTTTTTTCTAACATAGGGCCTCCATTCTCTATTTGATTTTTTTCCAACATGCAGTCTCTAATCCATGAATTGAGTTTTTTTTTAAACATAAGGCTTCCATCCCTTAGTCGCCTTTACCAACATTAGGGCTCCAATCCCTGAGTTAAGTTTTTAGACATAGGGCCTTTATTCCCTAGTCACCTTTTACCAACATTAGGGCCCCAATCCCTTAGATGAGTTCTTTAAACATAGGATCTCCATTCCCTAATCACCTTTACCAACATTAGGGCTACAATCCCTAAGTTGAGTGTTTGAACATAGGGCCTCCATTCCCTACCAGAAATTTTAGCAACATTAGGTCTCCAATCCATAAGTTGAGCATTTATACATACGGCCTCGAATCACTAGTCACATTTTTACCAACATATGGGCTCACATCCCTAAGTTGAGCTTTTTAGACATAGGGCAACCATTCCTTAGTCAACTTTACATACATTTGGGCTCTAATCCCTGAGTTGAGTTTTTAGACATAGGGCCTCTATTCTCTAGTCACCTTTTACCAACATTAGGGCTCCAATCCCTAAGATGAGTTCTTTTATCATAGGATCTCCATTCCATAGTCACCTTTACCAACATTAGGGCTACAATCGCTAAGTTGAGTGTTTGAACATAGGGCCTCCATTCCGTACTAGCATTTTAACAAACATTAAGGCTCCAATCCATGAGCTGAGTGTTTATACATACGGTCTCGAATCACTAGTCGCATTTGTATCAACATTAGGGCTCACAGCCCTAAGCTGAGCTTTTTAGACATAGGGCCACCATTCCTTAGTCGACTTTACATACATTTGGGCTCTAGTCCCTTAGTTGAGTTACTAGACATAGGGCCTTCATTCCCTAGTCACTTTTTACAAACATTAAGACTCAAATCCTTGAGTTGAGTTCTTTAAACATAGGGTCTCCATTCCCTAGTCGCCTTTACAAACATTAGGGCTTCAATCCGTGAGTTTAGTTTTAAGATATAGGGCCAGCATTCCCTAGTTGCATTTTTACCAACATTAGGGCTCTAATCTATGAGTTGAGTGTTTAGACTTGGGGCCTTTATTCCCTAGTCGCATTTTTACCAACATTAAGGCTCCAATCCCTGATTTGAAATTTTTTGGCATTGGGCTTCCATTCTCTATTCGGTTTTTTACCATCATTAAGGCTCTAATCCCTGAATTGAGTTTTGTTGGACATAGGTCCTCCATACTCTATTCGGTTTTTTACAAACATTAAGTCTGTAATCCCTGAATTGAGTTTTTTTTAGACATAGGGCCTCCATTCCTTAGTCGCCTTTACCAACACTAGGGCTCCAATCCGTGAGTTGAGCTTTTTGACATAGGGCCTCCATTCTGTACTCACATTTTACCAACATTAGGGCCCCAATCTCTGAGTTGAGTTCTTTAAACATAGGGTCTTTATTCCCTAGTCACCTTTACCAGCATTAGGGCTTCAATCCCTGAGTTGAGTTTTTAGACATGGGGCCTACACTCCCTAGTCGCATTATTACCAACATTAGGGATCCAATCCATGAGTTGAGTGTCTGAACATAGGGCCTCAATTCCCTAGTCGCATTTTTACCAACATGAGTGCTTCAGTCCATGAGTTGAGTGTTTAGACATAAGGCCTTGAATCACTAGTCGCATATTTACCAACAGTAGGTCTCACAGCCCTGAGCTGAGCCTTTTAAACATTGGGCCACCATTCCTAAGTTGACTTTACATACATTTGGGCTATAATCCCTTCGTTTAGTTTTTAGACATATTGCCTCCATTCCCTAGTCGTTTTTTACCAACATTAAGGCTCTAATCGCGGAGTTGAGTTTTCTCTAGATATAGGGCCTCAATTCCCTATTCGCTTTTTTTACAAACATTATGGTTCTAACCCATGAGTTTAATTTTTAGACATAGGGCTTCCATTTCCTAGTCACCCTTTACAATCATTAAGGCTCCAATCCCTGAATTGAGTTCTTTAAATATTGGGTCTCAATTCCCTAGTAACCTTTACCAACATAAGGGCTTCGATTCCTGAGTTGAGTTTAAGGCATAGGGCCTCCATTCTCTAGTTGCATTTTAATTAATATTAGGGCTCCAATTCATGAGTTGAGTGTTTGAACATAGGGCCTCCATTCCCTAATTGGCTTTCTACCAACATTAATGCTCTAATCATTGAGTTGAGTTTTTAGACACAGGGCTTCCGTTCCGTAGTCACGTTTTGCCAACATAATGGGTCCAATCCCTAATTTGTGTTTTTAGACATAGGACCTCCACTCCCTAGTCGTTTTATACGAAGATTAGGGTTCCGATCCGTGAGTTGAGTTTTTGGACGTAGGACCTCCATTTCCTAGTCGCCTTTTATCAACATTAGGGGTCCAATCCCTGAGTTGATCTTTTAAAGATAGTGCAACCAATCCATAGTCGTATTAACCAGAATTAGGGATCCAACCCCTGAATTGAGTTTTGACACATAGATCCCCTATCCCTAGTCGCTGCCTAATCGCATTTTACCAACATTTGTGCTCCAATCTCTGAGTTATGTTTTTATACATAGGGCCTTCATTACCTGGTCACCTTTTTTTCAACATTAGGCTAAGATCCCTGAGTTGAGTTTTTAGAACCTCCATTCCCTAGTCGCCATTTTACCGAGATTAGGTCTGCAATCCCTGAGTTGACTTTTTAGACATAGGGCCTCAATTCATTATTCGGCTGTTTACCATCATTAAGTATCCAATCCATATGTTGAGTTTTTAGACATAGGGCCTCCGTTCCCCAGTCGACTTTTACCAACATTAGATGTCTAATCCATAAGTTGAGTTTTTCAGACTTAGGGCCTCCATTCCCTAGTCGCCTTTACAAACATTACTGCTCCAATCCGTGAGTTGAGTTTTTAGACATTGGGCCTCTGTTCCCTAGTCGTCGTTTACCAACATTAGAGGTCTAATCCCTAAATTGAGTTTTTTCAGACTTAAGGCCTCAATTTCCTAGTCGCCTTTTGACAAATATTAGTGCTCCAATCTCTAAATTGACTTTTTTGACATAGGGCCTCCATTCCCTTGTCCCCTTTTTAAAGTATTAGGGCTTCGAACCCTGAGTCGAGCTATTTTAATATACGGCCTCCGTTTCCTAGTAACCTTATTCAAACATTAGGGCTCTAATCCTTGAGTTGAGTTCTTTTAGACACAAGGCCTCCATTCTCCGGTCGCCTTTACCAACATTAGGGATCCAATCGCTAAGTTGAGTTTTTAGACATAGGGTCTCCATTCCCTAGTCACCTTTTACCAACTGTGAGTGCTACAACCTCTGAGTAGAGTTTTTTAACATATGGCCTCCATTCTCAAGTGGCCTTTTCCAGTATTAGGGTCCAATCCCTAAGTTGAGTTTTTAGCACGGGGCCTCCATTCCCTAGTCTTCTGTTACAAACATTATGGCTCCAGTTCCCGATTTCACTTCATTAGACATGGGGTCTCCATTTCCTGGTCACTTTTATCAATATTAAGGCTCCAATACTTGTGTTTAGTTTTTAGACATAGGCCTTGATTCTCCACTCGCTTTTCTTACAAACATTAGGGATTGAATCCCTCAGCTGATTCCCTAGTCGCATTTTTACCAACATTGGGATACAATCCATGAGTTGAGTTATTTAAACATAGGGTTTCCATTGCTTATTCTCCTTTACCAACATTAAGGCTTCAATCCCTGAGTTGAGTTTTTAGGCATAAGGCCTCCATTCCCCAGCCGCTTGTTTTCAAACATTAGGGCTCCAATCAATGTGTTGAGGGTTTAGATATAGGGCCTTGATTCCCTAGTCACCATTTACCAATATTAGGGCTCCAATCCCTTAATTGAGTTCTTTGAAGATAAGGTCTTCATTCCCTAGTAACCTTTACCAACATTAATGCTTCAATCCCTTAGTTGAGTTTTTAGACATAAGGCCTCCATTACCTAGTCGCACTTCTACCAACATTAGGGCTCCAATCCATGAGTTTAGTATTTCAACACAGGGCCTCCAGTCCCTAGTCGCATTTTTACCAACATTAGTGCTCTAATCTTCGAGTTGAGCTTTTTAGACATAGGGCCTCCTATCCCTAGTCTCCTTTTACCAATATTAGGGTTCCAATCCCTGAGTTGAATTTTCAGACATAGGGCCTCTTTTCCCTCTTTGGCTTTTTACCACAATTAAGGCTCTATTCCCTGGGTTGAGTTTTTATACATAAGGCTTCCGTTCTGTAGTCGCCTTTTTCCAACGTAATGGCTCCAATCCCTAAGTTAAGTTTTTAGACATAGGTACTACAATCCCTAGTCGCCTTGTACCAAGATTAGGGCTCCAATCCCTTAGTTTAGTTTTTAGAGATAGGTTCTCCATTTCCTAGTCACATTTTATCAACATTAGGGGTCCAATCCCTGAGTTGAACATTTAAAGATAGTTCCACCAATCCCTAGTCGTATTTTTCAGCATTAGGGATCCAGTCCCTGAATTGAGTTTTTAGACATAGAGCCTCCATTCCCTAGTCGCTCCCTAGTGGCCTTTTACCAACATACTGTTCCAATCATTGAGTGAAGTTTTTATACATAGGGCCTCCATTACCTAGTCACATTTTTCCAACATTAGGGTTCCAATCCTTGAGTCGACTTTTTAGACATAGGGCCTCTATTCCGTAGTCTCCTTTTTACCAACATTAGGGCTTAGATCCCTGAGTTGAGTTTTTAGACATAGGACCTCCATTCCCTAGTCGCATTTTTACCAACATTAGGTCTTCAACCCCGAGTTGAGTTTTTTCTAACATAGGGCCTCCGTTCTCTCTTCGTTTTTTTACCAACATTAATTCTCTAATCCCTGAACTGAGTTTTTTTTAAACATAAGGCTTCCATTCCTTAGTTGCCTTTACCAACATTAGAGCTCCAATCCCTAAGTTATGTTTTTAGACATAGGGCCTCCATTCCCTAGTAACCATTTACCAACATTAGGGCTCCAATACCTTAGATGAGTTCTTTAAACATAGGATCCCCATTCCCTAATAACTTTTACCAACATTAGGGCTACAATCCCTAAGTTGAGTGTTTGAACATAGGGCCTCCATTCCCTACTAGAATTTTTACCAACATTAGGTCTCCAATCCATGAGTTGAGCATTTATACATACGGCCTCGAATCACTAGTCACATTTTTACCAACTTAAGGGCGCACAGCCCTAAGCTGAGCTTTTTAGACATAGGGCAACCATTCCTTAGTCGACTTTACATACATTTGGGCTCTAATCCCTGAGTTGAGTTTTTAGACATAGGGTCTCCATTCCCTAGTCACCTTTACCAACATTAGGGCTTAAATCCCTGAGTTGCGTTTTAGACATGGGGCCTCGATCCCTAGTCGCATTTTTACCAACATTGGGATCCAATCCATGAGTTCAGTGTTTGAACATAGGGCTTCAATTCCCTAGTCGCATTTTTACCATCATTAGTGCTTCAGTCAATGAGTTGAGTGTTTAGACATAAGACCTCGAATCACTAGTCGCATTTTTACCAACAGTAGGTCTCACAACCCTGAGCTGAGCCTTTTGGACATAGGGCCACCATTCCTAAGTCGACTTTACATACATTTGGGCTCTAATCCCTGCGTTTAGTTTTTGGACATAGTGCCTCCATTCCCTAGTCGTTTTTACAAACATTAAGGCTCCAATTGCTGAGTTGAGTTTTCTCTAGATATAGGGCCTCCATTCCCTATTCGCGTTTTTTACAAACATTAGGGTTCCAATCCCTGAGTTGAGTTTTTTCAGACATAGGGCCTCTTTTCCCTTTTTGGCTTTTTACCAACATAAGGGCTTCAATCCCTAAGTTGAGTTTAAGGCATAGGGCCTCCTTTCTCTAGTTGCATTTTAATTAATATTAGGGCTCCAATCCATGAGTTTATTGTTTGAACATAGGGCCTCCATTCCCTAGTCGCATTTTTACCAACCTTAGGGCTCCAATCACTGAGTTGAGCTTCTTAGACATAGGGCCTCCTTTCCCTAGTCGGCTTTTACAATTATTAGGTCTCAAATCCCTGAGTTGAGTTTTTTGAGACACAAGGCATCCATTCCCTAATTGGCTTTTTATCAATATTAATGCTCTAATCATTGAGTTGAGTTTTTAGACACAGGGCTTCCGTTTCGTAGTCACCTTTTGCCAACATAATGCCTCCAATCCCTAATTTGAGTTTTTAGACATAGGACCTCCATTCTCTAGTTGCCCTTTACCAAAATTAGGGCTCCAATCCGTGAGTTGAGTTTTTGGATGTCGGACCACCATTTCCTGGTCTCCTTTTATCAACATTAGGGGTCCAATCCCTGAGTTGATCTTTTAAAGATAGTGCAAGCAATCCCTAGTCCTATATACCAGCATTAGGGATCCAATCACTGAATTGAGTTTTGAGACATAGATCCTCCATTCCCTAGTTGCTCCCTACTCGCATTTTACAAACATTAGGGCTAAGATCCCTGAGTTGAGTTTTTAGACATAAGACCTCCATTCCCTAGTCGCCTTTTTACCGACATTAGCTCTACAATCCCTGAGTTGACTTTTTAGACATAGGGCCTCCATTCATTATTCGGCTGTTTACCATCATTAAGTATCCAATCCATATGTTGAGTTTTTAGACATAGGGCCTCCGTTCCCCAGTCGACTTATACCAACATTACATGTCTAATCCCTAAGTTGAGTTTTTTCAGACTTAGGGCCTCCATTCCCTAGTCGCCTTTACAGACATTACTGTTCCAATCCGTGAGTTGAGTTTTTAGACATTGGGCCTCTGTTCCCTAGTTGTCGTTTACCAACATTAGAGGTCTAATCCCTAAATTGAGTTTTTTTGAACTTAGGGCCTCCATTCCCTAGTCGCCTTTTGACAAATATTAGGGCTCCAATCCCTAAATTGACTTTTTAGACATAGGGCCTCCATTCCCTTGTCCCCTTTTTAAAATATTAGGTCTTCAATTCTTGAGTCGGGCTATTGTAATATAGGGCCTCTGTTCTCTAGTCACCTTATACAAACATTAGGGCTCTAATCTTTGAGTTGAGTTCTTTTAGACACAAGGCCTCCATTCTCTGGTCGTCTTTACCAACAATACGGATTCAATCGCTAAGTTGAGTTTTTGGACATAGGGTCTTCATTCCCTAGTGACATTTTACCAACTATGAGTGCTCCAACCCCTGAGTAGAGTTTATAAACATATGGCCTCCATTCTCAAGTCTTCTTTTCCAGTATTAGGGTCCAATCCTTAAGTTGAGTTTTTAGACACGGGGCCTCAATTCCCTAGTCTCCTGTTACAAACATTATGGCTCCAGTCATGATTTCACTTCATTAGACATGGGGTCTCCATTTCCTGGTCACTTTTATCAATATTAAGGCTCCAATACTTGTGTTTAGTTTTTAGACATAGGCCTTGATTCTCCACTCGCATTTCTTACAAACATTAGGGATTCAATCCCTCAGTTGATTCCCTAGTCGCCTTTTACTAACATTAGGGCTATAATCCATGAGTTGAGTTATTTATACATAGGGTTTCCACGCCTTTACCAACATTAGGACTTCAATCCCTGAGTTGAATTTTTAGGAATAGGGCCGCCATTCCCCAGTCGCTTGTTTTCAAAAATATTGCTCCAATCCATGAGTTGAGGGTTTAGATATACGGCCTTCATACCCTAGTCACCTTTTACCAATAATAGGGCTCCAATCGCTGAATTGAGTTCTTTGAAGATAAGGTATCCATTCCCTAGTAACCTTCACCAATATTAATGCTTCAATCCATTAGTTGAGTTTTTAGACATAAGGCCTCCATTACCTAGTCGCACTTTTACCAACATTAGGGCTACAATCAACTAGTTTATTGTTTCAACATAGGGCCTCCATTCTCTAGTCGCAATTTTACCAACATTAGGTCTCCAATCCCTGAGTTGAGCTTTTTAGACATAGGGCCTCCTATCCCTGGTCGCCTTTTACCAATATTAGGGTTCCAATCCCTGAGTTAAGTTTTTTTTAACATAAGGCCTCCTTTCCCTATTTGGTTTTTTACCAACATTAATGCTCTATTCCCTGAGTTGAGTTTTTTGACATAGGGCTTCCGTTCCACAGTCGCCTTTTTCCAACATAATGGCTCCAATCCCTAAGTTGAGTTTTTAGACAAGGGACCTACATTCCCTAGTCTTCTTGTACAAAGATTAGAGCTCCAATCCCTTAGTTTAGTTTTTAGAGATAGAACCTCCATTTCCTAGTCGCCTTTTATCAACATTAGGGGTCCAATCCCTGAATTGAACTTTTAAAGATAGTGCCACCAATCCCTAGTCGTATTTTCCAGCATTAGGGATCCAGACCCTGAATTTAGTTTTTAGATATAGAGCCTCCATTCCCTAGTTGCTCCCTAGTCGCCTTTTACCAACATACTACTCCAATCTCTAAGTAAAGTTTTATACATAAGGCCTCCATTACCTAGTCACATTTTTCCAACATTAGGGATCTAATCCGTGAGTCGACTATTTATTCATAGGGCCTCCATTCCGTAGTCTCCTTATTACCAACATTAGGGCTGAAATCCCTGAGTTTAGTTTTTAGACATAGGACCTCCATTCCCTAGTCGCGTTTTTACCAACATTAGGTCTTCAATCCAAGAGTTTAGTTTTGAGACATAGGGCTTCCATTCCCTATTCGGATTTTTACCATCATTAAGGATCCAATCCCTACGTTGAGTTTTTAGACATAGGCCCTCCATTCCCTAGTCGCATGTTTCCCAACATAAGGTGTCCAATCCATTAGTTGAGTGTTTAGACATAGGGCCTCCATTCCCTAGTCACCTTTTACCAACATTAGGGGTCAAATCCCTGAATTGAGTTCATTGAAGATAGGGTCTCCATTCCCTAGTAACCTTTACCAACATTAGGGCTACAATCCCTGAGTTGAGATTTTTGACATAGGGCCTCCATTCGCTAGTCGCATTTTTACCAACATTAGGGCTCAAATATATGAGTTGAGTGTTTGAACATAGGGCCTCCATTACCTCGTCGCATATTTAAAAGTTTTAGGGCTCCAATCCTGAGTTGAGCTTTATAGTCACAGGGCCTCCTCTCCCTAATCGCCTTTTACCAATATTAGGGGTCCAATCCCTGAGTTCAGTTTGTTCAGACATAGGGCCACCGTTCCCTATTTGTCTTTTTACCAACATTATGGCTCTAATCTCTTAGTTGAGTTTTTAGACATAGGGCTTCCGTTCCGTAGTCCCCTTTTTCCAACATATTGGCTCCAATCCATAAGTTGAGCTTTTAGACATAGGACCTCCATGCCGTACTTGCCTTTTACCAAGATTAGGGCTCCAATCCCTTTGTTGATCTTTTAGACATAGGACCTCCATTTCCTAGTCACCTTTTATCAACATTAGGGGTTCAACCCTTGAGTTGAACTTTTAAAGATAGTGCCACCAATCCCTAGTCGTATTTACTAACATTAGCGATCCAATCCCTTAATTGTGTTTTTGGACATAGAGCCTTCATTCCCTAGTCGCTCCCTAGTCACCTTTTACAAACATTAGTGCTCCAATCTTTGAGTTAGGTTTTTATACATAGGGCCTCCATTACCAAGTCAGATAATTTCCAAAATTAGGGATCCAATCCCTGAGTCGACTTTTTATACATAGGACCTCAATTCCCTAGTCTTTTTACCAACATTAGTGCTCAGATCCCTGAGTTGAGTTTTTCGACATAGGACCTCCATTCCCTAGTCGCCTTTTTACCAACATTTGGTCTTCAGTCCCTGAGTTGAGTTTTTAGACATAGGGCATCCATTCCGTTGTCGCCTTTTTCAAAATAATAGGGTTCCAATCCCTGAGTCGAGCTTTTTTAATATAGGGCCTCCGTTCCCTAGTCACATTTTACCAACATTTGTGCTCAAATCTTTGAGTTGAGTTCTTTTAGGCACAGAAGCTCCATTCCCCGGTCGCCTTTAACAACATTATGGATCTAATCCCTAAGTTGAGTTTTTAGACATAGGGCCTCAATTCCCTAGTCAACTTTTACTAATTGTTAGGGCTCTAATCCCTGAGTAGAGTTTTTAACCATAGGGCCTCCATTCCCAAGTCGCCTTTAGCAGCATTAGGGCTCCAATCCATAAGTTTCATTTTTTGACATAGGGCCTCCATTCCCTAGTCGCCTATTACCAACATTTGGGCTCCAGTCCCCGAGTTCACTTCATTAGACATTGGGTTTCCATTCCATGGTCACTTTTATCAATATTAGGGCTCCAATCCCTGAGTTTAGTTTTTAGGCATAGGCCTTGATTCCCTTGTCCCCTTTTACAAACATTAGGGCTACAATCCCTGAGTTGAGCTTCTTAAACATAGGGTTCCCTTTCATTATTCGCCTTTACCAACATTAGGGCTTCAGTCCCTAAGTTAAGTTTTAAACATAAGGCCTCCATTCCCTAGTCGCATGTTTTCCAATATTAGGGGTCCAATCCATGAGTTGAGTGTTTAGACATAGGGCCTCCATTCCCTAGTGACAATTTGACCAATATTAGGGCTCTAATCCCTGAGATGAGCTTCTCAGACATAGGTCCTCCAACCGTAGTTGCCTTTTACCACTATTAGGGCTCCAATCCCTAAGTTTAGTTTTTACAGACATAGGGCCTCTATTTCCTAGTATCTGTTACAAACATAAGGGCTACAAACAGTGATTTGAGTTTCTAGACATATGGCCTCCATTCCCTAGTTTCATTTAACAACATTAGGGCTCCAATCCATGAATTTATTGTTTAGACATATGACCTCCATTCCCTAGTCACATTTTTAAAAACATTAGGGCTTTAATCCCTAAGTTGAGTTTTTTCAGACATAGGGCCTCTATTCCCTAGTATCCTTTACAAACATTAGGGCTCCAATCCATGAATTTAGTGTTTAGAAATAGGACCTCCATTCCTTAGTCGCCTTTTACAAACATTAGGGCTCTGATCCCTGAGTTGAGTTTTTTAAAAAAAGTCCTCCATTACCTAGACTCCTTATTACCAGCATTAGGGATATAACCCGTGAGTCGAGTTTTCATACATAGGGCTTCCATTCCCTAGTATCCTTTTTACGAACATTCGGGCCCAATCCCTGAGTAGCGTTTTTACACATAGGACCTTCATTCCTTGTCGCCATTGACCAAATTTACGGCTCCAATCCCTGAGTTTAATTGTTAAATATAGTGCCTCCAATCCCTAGTCAACATTGTCAATATTAGGGATCCAATCCTTCAGTTGAGTTCTTAGACATAGGGCCTTCATTCCCTAGTCGGTCCCTAGTCGCCTTTTACCAATATTAGGGCTCCAATCTCTGAGTTGAGTTTATAAACATTGGGCCTCATTTACCTAGTCGCCTTTTTACACACATTATGGATCCAATCCCTGAGTCGAGTATTTATACATAGGGCCTCCATTCCCTAGTTGCCTGTTTACCAACATTAGGGCCTAGATCCTTGAGTTGACTTTTTTGAAATAGGACCTCCATTGTCTAGTCTCCTATTTCCAACATTAGGGCTCCAGGCCCTAAGTTCAGTTCATTAGACATAAGGTCTCCATTCCCTGGTCACTTTTATCAATATAAGGGCTCCAATCCCTAAGTTGAGTTTTTAGATATAGGGCTTCATTCCATTGTCCACTATTCACAAGCATTACGGTTGCAATCCCTCATTTGATATTTTTAAATATAGGGCCTCCATTCCCTAGTCGCCTTTTAGCAACATTAGGGCTACAATACCTGAGTTGAGTTGTGTATACATAGGGTCTCCATTCCTTAGTCCCCTTTATCAACAATAGGGCTTCAATCCCTGAAGTGAGTTTTTAGACATACGACATCCATTCCCTAGTCATATTTTTTCCAACATTAGGTCTTCAATCCACGAGTTGAGTGTTTAGACATAGCGCCTCCATTTCCTAGTCGTAGTTTTACCAACATTACCAACATTAGGACTTCAATCCTTGAATTGAGCTCTTTAGACATAGGGCCTCTATTTCCTAGTCGCCTTTACCAACATTAGGGATCCAATCACTGATTTGAGCTTTTATACATAGGGCCTCCATTCCCTCGTCGCATTTACCTACATTAGGGCTCCAATCCATGAGTTGAGTGTTTAAACATAAGGCCTCCATTCCCTAATTGCATTATTACCAACATTAGGGCTCTAATCCCTGAGTTAAGTTTTTAGACATACGTCCTACATTCCATAGTTTCCTTTTTCAAACATAAGGGCTCTAATAATTGAGTTGATTTTTTATACATTGGACCTCCATTCCCAAGTTGCCTTTTACAATCATTAGGTCTTTGATCCTTAGGTTGAGTTTTTAGACATAGGGCCTCCATTCCCTTGTCGCCTTCTTAAAATATTAGGGCGCAAATCCCTAAGTCGAGCTTTTTTAATATAGGGCCTCCGTTTCCTAGTCACTTTTTACCAACATAAGTGCTCTAATCTTTGAGTTGAGTTCTTTTAGACACAGGGCCTCCATTCCCCGTTCGCCTTTACCAACTATAGGGATCCAATCCCTAATTTGAGTTTTTAGACATAAGGCCTCCATTCCCTAGTCACCTTTTACTAATTGTTAGTGCTCTAATCCCTGAGTTGAGTTTTTAAACATAGGGCCTCCATTCCCAAGCCGCCTTTACCAGCATAAGGGCTCCAATCCCTAAGTTTCGTTTTTTGACATAGGGCCTCCATTCCCTAGTCGCCTATTACCAACATTAGGGCTCCAGTCCCCGAGTTCACTTCATTATACATTGGGTCTCCATTCCCTGGTCACTTTTATCAATATTAGGGCTCCAATCCCTGAGTTTAGTTTTTAGACATAGGCCTTGATTCCCTTGTTGCCTTTCTACATACATTAGGGCTCCAATCCATGAGTTGAGCTTTTTAAACATAGGCCCTTCATTCCCTAGTCGCCTTCTACAAACATTAGGGCTACAATCCCTGAGTTGAGTTGTTTAAACATAGGGTTTCCATTCCCTATTCGCCTTTACCAACATTAGGGCTTCAATCCCTAAGTTGAGTTTTTAGACATAAGGCCTTCATTCCCTTTTGGCATGTTTACCAACATTAGAGCTCCAACCCATGAGTTGAGTTTTTAGATATAGGGCCTCCAATCCCTAGTGACATTTTGACCGATATTACGGCTCTAATGAGTGAGATGAGTTTTTTACACATAGGTCCTCCAACCTTAGTTGTCTTTTACCAATGTTAGGGCTCCAATCCCTAAGTTGAGTTTTTTCAGACATAGGGCCTCTATTCCCTAGTGTCTTTTACAAACATATGGCCTGCATTTCTTAGTTTCTATGGGCTCCAATCCATGAATTTAGTGTTTAGACATAATACCTCCATTCCCTAATCTCATTTTTAATGACATTAGGGCTCTAATCCCTAAGTTGAGTTTGTTCAGACATACGGCCTCTATTCCGTAGTATCTTATTCAAACATTAGGGCTCCAATCCATGAATTTAGTGTATAGACATAGGACCTCCATTCCTTAGTCTTTTTTTACAAACATTAGGGCTCCGATCCTTGAGTTGAGTTTTTAAACAAAGGTCCTCCATTACCTAGACTCGTTATTACCAGCATTAGGGATACAACCACTGAGTCGAGTTTTCATACATGCGACTTCCATTCCCTAGTATCCTTTTTACGAACATTCGGGCCGAATCCCTGAGTAGAGTTTTTATACATAGGACCTTCATTCCCTAGTCTCCTTTGACCAATATTAGGGCTCCTATCCCTTAGTTGAATTGTTTAGATAGTCCCTCCAATCCCTAGTCGTCATTACCAAAATTAGGGATCCAATCCTTCAGTTGAGTTCTTAGACATAGGGCCTCCATTCCCTAGTCGGGCCCAACTCCCCTTTTACCAATATTAGGGCTCCAATCTCTGAGTTGAGTTTTTAAACATAGGGCCTCCATTCCCTAGTTACCTTTTTTTTCCAATATTAGGGCCTAGATCCTTGAGTTGAGGTTTTTGACATAGGACCTCCATTCTCTAGTCGCCAATTTCCAACATTAGGGCTCCAGCCCCTATGTTGCAGTTCATTACACATAAGGTCTCCATTCCCAGGTCACTTTTATCAATATAAGGGCTCTAATCCCTAAGTTGAGTTTTTAGATATAGGCCTTCATTCCTTAGTGGCCTTTTCACAAGAATTACGGTTGCAATCCCTTAGTTGAGCTCTGTAAACATAGGGCCTCCATTCCCTAGTCGTATTTTACCAACATTAGGGCTATAATCCCTGAGTTGAGTTCGGTAAACATAGGGTCTCCATTCCTTTGTCGCCTCTATCAACATTAGGGCTTCAATCCCTGAAATGAGTTTTTACTCATACGACCTCCATTCCCTAGTAATATTTTTTCCAACATTGCGGCTTCAATCCACGAGTTGAGTGTTTATACATAAAGCCTCCACTCCCTAGTTGCAGTTTTACCGACATTAGGACTCCAATCCCTTAATTGAGCTCTTTAGACATAGGACCTCGATTCCCTAGTATCCTATTATCCAAATTTGGACTCCAATCCCTCAGTTGAGCTTCTAGTGATTGTGCCTACAATCTCCAGTGGTCTTTATAAATATTAGGGATCCAACCCCTGGGTTATGTTTTTAGAAATAGGGACTCTATTCCCTTGTCGCTTCCTAGTTGCCTTTTAAAAAAATTAGGGCTACAATCCATGAGTTAAATTTTTAAACCTAGGGCATCCATTGCCTAGTCTCCTTTTATCAAAATTAGAGATCCAATCCCTATGTCGAGTTTTTATGCATAGGACCCCCATTCCCTAGTCTCCTTTTTACCAACGTTAGAGCATAGATCCCATAGTTGAGTGTTTAGACATCGGACCTCCATTCCCTAGCCACCTTTTTACCAACATCAGGTCTGCAATCCCTTAGTTGAGTTTTTTGACACAAGACCTCCATTCCCTATTCGATTTTTTACCAGCATTAAGGCTCCAATCCATGAGTTGAGGTTTTAGACATAGGGCGTCCGTTCCCTAGTTGCCATTACAAACATTAGTGCTCAATCTCTGAGTTGTGTTTATAGACATAGGGCCTCTATTACCTTGTCGCCTTTTTACAAATAAAAGGGCTCCAACCCCTGAGTTGTGTTTTTAGACATAGGGCCTCCATTCCCTTTTTCGCCTTTTTAAAATATTAGGGCTACAATCCATGAGTTTAGTGTTTTAAATATAGGGCCTCCCTTCCCTAGTCGCTTTTTATCAACATTAGGGCTCGAATATCTGATTTGAGTTCTTTTAGACATAGGGCCTCCATTACCTAGTCGCCTTTACCATATTAGAGATCCAATCCCTAAGTTTAGTTTTTAGGCATAGGTCCTCCACTCCCTAGTCGCCTTTTACCAAATGTTAGGGCTCCAATCCCTGAGTAGTGTTCTTGAACATAGGGCTTC
Source organism: Nicotiana benthamiana (assembly GCA_034376525.1). Taxonomy (NCBI): domain Eukaryota; kingdom Viridiplantae; phylum Streptophyta; class Magnoliopsida; order Solanales; family Solanaceae; genus Nicotiana; species Nicotiana benthamiana. The sequence continues at coordinate 15,902,126 of CM067341.1, read as the reverse complement.
AATTCCCAAGTCGCCTTTTCAAACGTTAGGGCTCCAATCCCTAAGTTGCATTTTTGGACATAGGGCCTTCATTCCCTAGTCGCCTATTACCAACATTAGGGCTCCTGTCCCTAAATTCAGTTTATTAGACATAGCGTCTCCATTCCCAGGTCACCTTTATCATTATTAGGGATCCAATCCGTTTAGTTGAGTTATTAGACATAGTCCTTCATTCCCTAGTCACCTTTTTACAAACATTAGAGCTCCAATCCTTAAGTTGAGCTTTTTAAACATATGGCCTCTATTCCCTAGTCGCCTTTTGCCAACATTAGGGCTACAATCCCTGAGGTTATTTTTTTAATCATAGGGTCTCTATTCCCTAGTCGCCTTTACCAACATTAGGGCTTCAATCCCTCAGTTGAGTTTTTAGACATAGGGCCTACATTCCCTAGTCACATTTTTGCAACATTAGGTCTCCAATCCATGAGTTGATTGTTTAGACATAAGGCTTCCATTCCCTAGTCGCCTTCTTACCAACATTTGGGCTCCAGTCCTTGAGTTGAGTTTTTTAACATAGGACCTCCATTATCTAGTCCCCTATTTCCACCATTAGGGCTTCAGTCCCTAAGTTCAGTTCATTAGACATACTGTCTACATTCCCTGGTCACTTTTGTCAATATAAGGGTTGCAATCCCTAAATTGAGTTTTTAGACATGGGCCTTCATTCCTTAGTCACCTTTTTACAAGCATTACGGGGTCAATACCTCAGTTGATCTTTTTATACATAGGGCCTCCATTCCCTAGTCGCCTTTTACCAACGTTAGGGCTACAGTCCCTGAGTTGCGTTCGGTAAACATAGAGTCTCCATTCCTTAGTCGCCTATATCAACATTAGGTCTTCAATCTGTGAGAAGAGTTCTTAGACATACTACCTCTATTCCCTAGTCATATTTTTCCAACACTAGACTTTAGTCCACTGGTTGAGTGTTTAGACATAGGGCCTCCATTCCCTAGTCGTAGTATTAACGACATTAGGACTCCAATCCCTGAATTGAGCTCTTTTGACATAGGTCCTCTATTCCCTTGTCGCCTTTACCAACATTAGGGATCCAATCACTGATTTGAGCTTTTATACATAGGGCCTCCATTCCCTAGTCGCATATACAAACATTAGGGCTCCAATCCATGAGTTGAGTGTTTAAACATAAGGCCACCATTCCCTAATTGCATTTTTACCAACATTTGGGCTCTAATCCGTGAGTTGACTGTATAGACGTAGGTCCTCCATTCCATAGTTTCATTTTTGAATCATAAGGGCTGCAATCATTGAGTTGATTTTTTATACATTGGACCTTCATTCCCAAATCGCCTTTTACCAACATTAGGTCTTTCATCCCTAGGTTGAGTTTTTAAACATATGTCCTCCACTACTTAGTCTACTTTTTACCAACATTAGGGATTCAATCCCTAAGTCGAGTTTTTATACATAAGGCCTCCATTGCCTAGTATCTGTTTTACCAATATTCGGTCTCAATTCCTTGAGTAAAGTTTTTAGTCATAGGACCTCCATTCCCAACAACCCTTTTACAAAAATTTGGACTCGAATCGCTCAGTTGAACTTTTAAAGATAGGGCATACAATCCTTAATGGTCATTAACAACATTAGGGATCCAATCACTGGGTTGAGGTTTTAGCCATACGGCCTCTATTCCCTAGTCGCTTCCTAGTTGCCTTTTAAAAAAATTAGGGCTCCAATCCCTGAGTAGAATTTTTAAACATAGGCCATTCTTTGCCTAGTCTCCTTTTTATCAACATTAGAGATCCAATCCGTAAGTTGAGTTTTTATATATATAAGGCCTCCATTTCCTAGTCTCCTTTTTACAAAGGTTAGGGCTCAGACCCTAGAGTTGAGTTTTAGACAGGGGACCTCCATTCCCTAGTCGCCTTTTTACAAATATCAGGTCTGCAATCCCTTAGTTGAGTTTTTCGGCATAGGGCCACCATTCCTTATTCGGGTTTTTACCAACATTAAGGCTTCAATCCCTGAGTTGAGGTTTAATACATAGGACCTCCGTTCTCTAGTCGACTTTAACAAACATTAGGGATCCAGTACCTAAGTTTAGTTTTCCAAGCAATTGGGCCTCCATTCCCTAGTTGCCTTTACCAACATTAGGGCTCAATCCATGAGTTGTGTTTTTAGACATAGGGCCTCCATTACCTAGTCGCCATTTTACAAATAATAGGGCTCCAATCCCTGAGTTGTGCTTTTAGACATAGGGCGTCCATTCACTTTTCGCCTCTATACAATATTAGGGCTCCAATCGCTGAGTTTATTGTTTTAAATATTGGGACTCCATTCCCTAGTCACTTTTTATCAACATTAGGGCTCCAATCTCTGAGTTGAGTTCTTCTAGACATAAGGCCTCCAATACCTAGTCGCCTTTACCAACATTAGAGATCCAATCCCTAAGTTGAGTTTTTAAACATAGGGCCTCCACTCCCTAGTCGCCTTTTACCAACTGTAACGGCTCCAACCCCTGAGTAATGTTTTTAATATGGGGGCCTCAATTCCCAAGTTGCCATTACCAACGTTTGGGCTCCAATCCCTAAGTTGGGTTTTTAGATATAGGGCCTCCATTTCCTAGTCGCCTATTACCAACATTAGGGATGCAATCCCTAAGTTCATTTCATTAGACATAGGGTCTCCACTCCCATGTCACTTTTATCATGATTAGGGATCCAATCCATTTAGTTGATTTTTTAGACAAATTCCTTCTTTCCCTAATCACCTCTTTACAAACATTAGGGCTCCAATCCTTCAGTTGAGATTTTTAAACATAGGGCCTCCAATCCTTCAGTTGAGATTTTTAAACATAGGGCCTCCATTCCCTAGTCGCATTTCACCAACATTAAGGCTACAATCCCTGAGGTTAGTTTTTAAACAATCCCTGAGGTTAGTTTTTAAACATAGGGTCTCCATTCCCTAGTCGCAGACCAACATTAGGGCTTCAATCCCTATGTTGAGTTTTTAGACATAGAGCCTCCATTCCCTAGTAGCATTTTTTCCAACATTAGGGCTCCAATCCATGAGTTGACTATTTGGACATAAGGCCTCCATTCCCTTGTCGCCTTTTTACCAATATTAGGGCTCCAATCCCTGAGTTGAGTTTTTTGACATAGGACCTCCATTCTCTAGTCTTCTATTTCCACCATTATAGATCCAGTCCCTAAATTCACCTCATTTTACATAGGGTCTCCATTCCCTAGTCACTTTTATCAATATAAGGGCACCAATCCCTAAGTTGAGTTTTTAGACATAGGCCTTCATTCCCTAGTCACCTTTTTACAAGAATTACGGTTCCAATCCCTTAGTTGAACTTTTTAAACATAGGGCCTCCTTTCCCTAGTCGCCTTTTACCAACATTAGAGCTACAATCCCTGAGTTGATTTCGGTAAACATATGGTCTGTATTCCTTCGTCGCCTTTATCAATATTAGGGCTTCAATCCCTGAGATGAGTGTTTGGACGTACGGCCTCCATTCCCTAGTCATATTTTTTCAAACATTAGGACTTCAATCCACGAGTTGAGTGTTTAGACATAAGTCTTCCATTCCCTAGTCGTAGTTTTAGTGGAATTAGGGCTCCAATCCCTGAGTTGAGCTTTTTAGACATACGGCTTCTATTCCTTTGTCGCCTTTATGAACATTAGGTATACAATAACTTATTTGTACTTTTATAAATAGTGCCTCCTTTCACTAGTCTTAGTTACCAACATTAGGGCTCCAATCCATGAGTTGAGTGTTTAATCATAAGGCCACCATTCCCTAATTGCATTTTTACCAACATTAGAGCTCTAATCCCTGAGTTGAGTTTGTAGACATAGGCCTCCATTCCCTATTCGGTTTTTTACCAACATTAAGGCTTCAATCCCTGAGTTGAGGTTTTAGACATAGGGCCTCCATTCTCTAGTCGCGTTTTACCAACATTAGAGATCCACTACCTAAGTTTACTTTTCTAAACAATTGGGCCTCCATTCCCTAGTTGCCTTTACCAACATTTGAGCTCAATCCATGAGTTGAGTTTTTAGACATAGGGCCTCCATTCCCTAGTCGCCATTATACAAATAATATGGCTCCAATCCCCGAGTTGTGTTTTTAGACATAGGGCCTCCATTCCCTTTTCGCCTTCATTCAATATTAAAGGTCCAATCGCTGAGTTTATTGTTTTAATTATAGGGACTCCATTTCCTAATCACTTTTTATCAACATTAGCGCTCCAATCTCTGAGTTGAGTTCTTTTAGACATAGGGCCTCCAATACCTAGTCGCCTTTACCAACGTTAGAGATCCAATCCCTAAGTTAAGTTTTTAGACATAGGGGTTCCACTCCCTAGTCGCATTTTACCAACTGTTACGGCTCCAATCCCTCAGTAGTGTTTTTAAACATAGGGCCTCAATTCCCAAGTCGTCATTACCAACGTTTGGGCTCCAATCCCTAAGTAGGGTTTTTAGATATAGGGCCTCAGTTTCCTACTCGCCTATTACCAACATTAGGGCTCCAGTCCCTAAGTTCATTTCATTAGACATAGGGTCTCCATTCCCATGTCACTTTTATCATGATTAGGGCTCCAATCCATTTACTTGATTTTTTAGACAAATGCCTTCATTCCCTAGTCACCTCTTTACAAACATTAGCGCTCCGATCCTTAAGTTGAGATTTTTAAACATAGGGCCTCAATTCCCTAGTCGTATTTTACCAACATTAGGGCTACACTCCCTGAGGTTAGTATTTAAACATAGGGTCTCCATTCCCTATTCGCCTTTACCAACATTAGAGCTTCAATCCCTAAGTTGAGTTTTTTGACATAGGGCCTCCATTACCTAGTTGCATTTTTTCCAACATTAAGGCTCCAATCCATGAGTTGACTATTTAGACTTAAAGCCTCCATTCTCTAGTCGCCTTTTTACCAATATTAGGGCTCCAATCCCTGAGTTGAGTTTTTTGACATTAGACCTCCATTCTCTAGTCTCCTATTTCAACCATTATAGCTCCACTCCTTAAGTTCACCTCGTTTGACATAGGGTCTCCATTCCTTAGGCACTTTTATCAATATAAGGGCTCCAATCCCTAATTTGAGTTTTTAGACATAGTCCTTCATTCCTTAGTCGCCTTTTTACAAGCATTACGGTTCCAATCCCTTAGATGAGCTTTTTAAACACAGGGCCTCCATTCCATAGTAACTTTTTACCAACATTAGGACTACAATCCCTGAGTTGAGTTTGGTAAACATACGGTCTCCATTCCTTAGTCGCCATTATCAACATTAGGGCTTCAATCCATGAGATGAGTGTTTGGACATTCGGCCTCCATTCCTTAGTCATATTTTTTCAAACATTAGGGCTTCAATCCATGAGTTGAGTGTTTAGACGTAGGTCCTCCATTCCCTAGTCTTAGTTGTACTGGCATTAGGGCTCCAATCCCTGAGTTAAGCTTTATTGACATACGGCCTCTATTCCCTTATCGCCTTTACGAACATTAGGTATACAATAACTTAATTGAGCTTTTATACATAGGGATCCAATTCATGAGTTGAGTGTTTGAACATAGGGCCTCCATTCCATAGTCGCATTTTTATCAACATTGGGGCTCCAATCCATGAGTTGAGTGTTTAGACAAACGGCCTCGAATCACTAGTCGCATTTTTACCAACATTAGGGCTCACAACCCTGAGTTGAGATTTTTAGACATAGGGTCACCATTCCTTAGTCGACTTTACATACATTTGGGACGTAATCCCTGGTTGAGTTTTTAGATATAGGGCTTCCATTCCCTAGTCATTTATTACCAATATTAATGCTTTAATTCCTGAGTTGAGTTTTCTCTAGACATAGGGCCTCCATTCCCTATTCGCTTTTTTTACAAACATTATGGCTCCAATCCCTGAGTTGAATTTTTAGACATAGGGCTTCCAGTTCTTAGTCTCCTTTTACCAACATTAGCGCTTCAATCCCTGAGTTGAGTTTTTAGACATAGGGCCTCCATTCCCTAGTAATATGTTTTACAACATTAGGGGTTCAATCCACGAGTTGAGTGTTTAGACATAGGGCCTCCATTCCCTAGTCGCAGTTTTACCAACATTAGGGCACCAATCCCTGAGTTGAGCTTTTTAGACATAGGGCCTCTTTCCTAGTCGTCTTTACCTATATTTGGGCTGCAATAACTTATTTGAGCTTTTAGACATAGGGCCTCAATTTCGTAGTCGCATTTACCAACATTGGGGCTCCAATCCATGAGTTGAGATTTTAAACATAAGTCCTCCATTCCTTAGTCTCCTTTTACAAACATTTGAGCTCAGATCCTTGAGTTGAGTTTTTAGACATAGGACCTCCATTACTGGTCTCGTTATACCAACATTAGGGGTCCAATCCCTGAGTTGAACTTTTGAAGATAGTGCCAGCAATCCCTATTCGTATTTACCAGCATTAGGGATCCAATCCCTGAATTGAGTTTTTTGAAATAGAGCCTCCATTGCCTAGTCTCTTTTACCAGCATTAGGGCTTAGATCCCTGAGTTGAGTTTTTAGACATAGGACCTCCCTTCCGTATTCGTCTTTTTACCATCATTAAGGATCCAAGCCCTAAGTGTAGTTTTTAGACATAGGGACTCCGTTCCCTAGTCATCATTTACCAACATTAAGGGTCTAATCGCTAAGTTGAGTTTTTCAGGCGTAGGCCCTCCATTCCCCAGTCGCCTTTTCAGACATTAGGGCTCCAATCCTTGAGTTGAGTTTGTAAACATAGGGCCTCCATTCCCTAGTAGAAATTTACAAATATTAGGGCTCCAATCCCTGAATTGAGTTTTTTGACATAGGGCCTACATTCCCTTGTCGCCTTTTTAATAAATTAGGGCTCCAATCCCTTAGTCTAGCTTTTTAATATAGGTCCTCCGCTCCGTAGTAACCTTTTACAATCATTAGGGCTCTAATCATTGAGTTGAGTTCTTTTAGACACATGGCCTCCATTCCCCGGTCGCCTTTACCAACATTAGGGATCCAATCCATAAGTTGAGTTTTTAGACATAGGACCTCCATTCCCTGGTCACCTTTTACCAATTGTTTGGGCTCCAATCCTTGAGTAGAGTTTTTAAACATAGGGCCTCCATTTCCAAGTCGCCTTTGACCAGCATTAGGGCTCTAATCGCTAAGTTGATTTTTTAGACATAGGTCCTCCATTCCCTAGTCGCCTATTACATTCATTAGGGCTCCAGTCCCCGAGTTCAGTTTATTAGTCATTGGATCTTCATTCCCTAGTCACTTTTATCAATATTAGGGATCCAACCCCTGAGTTTAGTTTTTAGACATAGGCCTTGTTTCCCCGTCTCCTTTCTACACACATTAGGGCTCCAATCCTTGAGTTGTGCATTTTAAATATAGGGCCTTCATTACCTAGTTGCATTTTAATAACATTAGGGCTACAATCCCTCAGTTGAGTTGTTCAAACATAGGGTTTCCATTCCTTAGTCACATGTTTTCCAATATTAGGGCTCCAATCCTTGAGTTGAGTGTTTAGACATAGGGCCTCCATTCCCTAGTCACATTTTGACCAACATTAGGGCTCTAATCCCTGAGTTGATCTTCTTAGACATAGGACCTCCAATCCCTAGTTGCCTTTTACCAATTTTAGGGCTCCAAACCCTAAGTTGAGCTTTTTCGGACATATGGCCTTTTTTCCATAGTATCCATTACAAACATTAGGGCTCCAATCTGTGATTTGAGTTTTTAGACATAGGGCCTCAATTCCCTAGTCACATATACCAACATTAGGGCTCCAATTAATGAATTTAGTGTTTACAGATAAGACCTCCATTCCCCAGTCGCAGTTTTACCAACATTTGGTCTCTAATCCCTAAGTTGAGTTATTTCAGACATAGGGCCTCTATTACCTAATATCATTTACAAACATTAGGGCTCCAATCCATGAATTTAGTGTTTAGACATAGGACCTCCATTCCTTTGTCGCCTTTTACAAACATTAGGACTCCGATCTCTGAGTTGAGTTTTTAAACAAAGGTGCTCCAGTACCTAGGCTCCTTATTACCAAAATTAGGGATCCAACCCCTTAGTCAAGTTTTTATACATTGGGCTTCCATTCCCTAGTATCCTTTTACGAACATTCGGGCTCCACTCCCTGAGTACAGTTCTTAGACATAGGATGTTTATTCCCGAGTCGCCTTTTACCAACATTAAGGCTCCAATCCCTGAGTTGAACTGTTAAATAAAGTGCCTCCAATCCCTATTTGTCAATACCAAAATTAGGGATCCAATCCTACAGTTGAGTTTTTAGACATAGGGCCTTCATTCCCTAGTCGGTCCCTAGTCGACTTTTACCAACATTAGGGCTCCAGTGTCTTAGTTGAGTTTTTAAACATAGGGCCTCCATTACCTAGTCGCCTTTTTACACACATTAGGGATCCAATCCCTGAGTCGAGTTTTGATACATAGTGCATCCATTCCCTAGTCCCCGTTCTACAAACATTAGGGCCTAGATCATTGAGTTGAATTTTTTTACATAGGACCTTCATTATCTAGTCGCCTATTTCCAGCATTAGGGCTTCACTCCCTATGTTCAGGTCATTAGACATAGGGTCACCATTCCCTGGTCACTTTTATCAATAGGGCTCCAATCCCTAAGTTGAGTTTTAAGACATAGGACTTCATTTCTTAGTCTCCTTTTTACAAGCATTAAGGTTCCAATCCCTCAGTTGAGCTTTTTATACATAGGGCCTACATTCTATAGTCGCCTTTTACCAACATTAGGGTTAAAATCCCTAAGTTAAGTTCTGTAAACATAGGGTCTCCATTCCTTAGTCGCCTTTATCAACATTGGGCTTCAATCCCTCAGATGAGTTTTTAAACATGCGACCTCCATTCCCTATTCATGCTTTTTCCAACACTAGGGCTTCAATCCACGAGCTGAGTGTTTAGACATAGGACCTACATTCCCTAGTCGCAATTTTACAAACATTAGGGCTCCAATCCCTAAGTTGAGGTTTTTAGACATAGGTCCTCTATTCCCTAGTCGCCTTTACCAACATTAAGTCTCCAATCACTGATTTGAGCTTTTAGACATAGGTCCTCCATTCCATAGTCGCATTTACCAACATTAGCGCTCCAATCCATGAGTTTAGTGTCTAAACATAAGGCCTCCATTCCCTAATTGCATTTTTACCAACATACGGGCTTTAATCCCTGAGTTGATCTTTTAGACATTGGTCCTCCATTGCATAGTTCATTTTTCAAACATAAGGTCTCCAATCATTGAGTTGAGATTTTAGACATAGGACCTCCATTCCTAAGTCTCCTTTTACCAACATTAGGGCTCCAATCCCTGAGTTGAGCATTTTAATCATAGGGCCTTCATTACCTAGTTGGCTTTTAATAACATTAGGGATATAATCCTTCAGTTGAGTTGTTCAAACATAGGGTTTCCATTCCTTTGTCTCATATGTTCCAATATTAGGGTTCCAATCCATGAGTCGAATTTTTATAAATAGGGCCTCAATTCCCTAGTATCCGTTTTACCTACATTCGGGCTCAATTCCTTGAGTAGAGTTTTTATACATATGACGTCCATTACCTAGTTACCTTTTACACACATTAGGACTTCAATCCCTTAGTTGAACTTTTAAATATAGTGTCTAGAATCCCTAGTCGTCTTTAACAACATTAGGGATCCATTTCCTGGGTTAAATTTTTAGACATAGGGCCTCTATTCTCTAGTCGTTTCCTAGTTGCCTTTTACTAAAATTTGGCCTCCATTCCCTGAGTTATGTTTTAAACATAGGGCATGCATTGCCTAGTCTTTTTTTATCAACATTAGGGATCCAATCCATAAGTCGAGTTGTTTTACTTAGGGCCTCCATTCCCTAGTCGCCTTTTTACAAACATTAGGGCTCAGATCCCTGAGTTGAGTTTTTAGACATGGGACCTCCATTCCCTAGTTGTCTTTTTACCAACATCAGGTCTGCAATCCTTTAGTTGAGTTTCTCGACTAAAGGCCTCCATTCCCTATTCGGTTTTTTACCAACATTAAGGCTACAACCCCTAAGTTGAGTTTTTAGACATAGGGCCTCCGTTCCCTATCGCCTTTTACAAACATTAGGGCCCAAATCCTTAAGTTGAGTTTTCTAAGAACTTCGGCCGCCATTCCCTAGTTGCCTTTACCAACATTAGGGCTCAATCCCTGAGTTGGGTTTTTTGACATAGGACCTTCATTCCCTAGTCGCCTTTTTACAAATAATAGGGTTCCGATCCTTGAGTTGTGTTTTTAGACATAGGGCATCCATTCCCTTGTCTCCTTTTTACAATATTAGGGCTCCAATCCTTGAGTTGAGTGTTTTAAATATTGGGACTCTATTCCAAAGTTGCATTTAACCAACATTAGGGCTCCAATCTCTGGGTTGAGTTTATTTATACGTAGGTCCTCCATTACCTAATAGCCTTTATCAACATTAGAGATCCAATCCCTAAGTTGAGTTTCTAGACATAGGGCCTCCATTCCTTTATCACCTTTTACCAACTGTTTGGGCTCCAATCCCTGAGTAGAGTTTTTTAACATAGGGCCTCCATTCCCAAGTCGCATATACCAGCATTAGGGCTCCAATCCCTAAGTTGAGTTTTTAGACATTGGGCCTCTAGTCCCTAGTCACCTATTACCAACATTAGTGCTCCAGTCCCTAATTTTCAGTTCATTAGACATAGGGTCTCCATTCGATGGTCATTTTTATCATTATTAGGGCTCCAATCCTTGAGTTGAGTTGTTAGACAAAGGCCTTCATTCCCTAGTAACCTTTTCACAAACATTAGGGCCCCAGTCCATGAGTTGAGTTTGTAGATATAGGGCCTCCATTCCCTAGTCGCCTTTTACCAACATTAGGGATACAATCCCTGAGTTGAGTTCTATGAACATAGGGTCTCCATTCCCTTGTCTCCTTTACCAACATTAGGCCTTCGGTCCCTAAGTTGAGTTTGTAGACATAGGGCCTCAAATCCCTAGTCGCATTTTTTCCAACATTAGGGTTCTAATCCATGAGTTGAGTTTTTAGACATAAGGCTTCTATTTCCTAGTCGCATTTTTACCAACATTAAGGCTCCAATCCCTGAGTTGAACTTTTTAGACACATGGACTTCAATCCCTAGTTGCCTTTTATGATTATCAGAGCTCCTATCCCTGTGTTGAGATTTTTAAGACATGGGGCATCTATTCCCTATTCGCCTTTATAAGCATTAGGGCTCCTATCCTTGAATTGTGTTTTTAGACATAGTGCCTCCATTCCCTAGTTGCATTTACCAACATTAGGGCTCTAATCCATGAGTTGCATGTTTAGACATAGGGCCTTCATTCCCTTGTCGCATTTTTACCAACATTAGGTCCCTAATCCCTGAGTTGAGTTCTTAGACATAGGTCCTCCATTCCCTAGTCGTCTTTTAAGAAACATTTTGGCTTAAATCCCTGAGTTGAGTTATTAGACATAGTACCTCAATCCCTAGTCACCTTTTACCAACATTTGGGCTCTGATCCCTGAGTTACGTTTTTAAGCATAGGTCATCCATTATCTAGTCTCTTTTTTGACCAACATTAGGTATCAAATCCCTAAGTAGTGTTTTTAGACATGGGGACTCCATTCCCTAGTATCCTTCTTACAAACACTCAGACTCCAATCCATGTGTAGAGTATTTAGACATAGGACATCCATTCCCTAGTCGCCTTTTACCAACATTAGGGCTCAAATCCTACAGTTGAACTTTTAAAGATAGTGCCTCCAATTCCTAGTCATCTTTACCAATATTAGGGATCCAATCTCTGAGTTGAGTTTTTAATAATGGGGCTTTCATCACCTAGTTGCCTTTTTACCAACAATAGGGATCCAATCCTAGAGTTGAGTTTATATATAGGGCATCAATTCCATAGTCGCCTTTTTACCAACATTAGGAATGCAATTCACGAGTTGAGTTTCTAGACATAGGGCCTCCATTCCCTTGTTGACATTTACCAACATTAGGGTTCCAATGCCTAAGTGGATTTTTTTCAGACATAGGGCATCCATTCCCTAGTCATCTTTACAACCATTAAGGCTCCATTCCGTGATTTAAAGATTTAGACATAGTGCCTCCATTCCCTTGTTTCCTATTTACAATATTAGAGATTTAATGCCTGAGTTGAACTTTTTAAATATATAGCCTCCATTCCCTAGTCGAATTTACCAACAATAGGGCTCTAATCCATGAGTTGAGTGTTTCGACATAGGGCCTTCATTCCCTAGTCGCATTTTTACCAACATTAGGTCTCTAATCTCTTAGTTGAGTTTTTAGACACTAATCCTCCATTCCCTAGTCTCCTTTACCAATAAGGGCTTTGTTCCCTAGTTACCTTTATCAAATATTAGGGCTCCAATACATGAGTTGCTTGTTTTTTCAACATAGGGAATCGTTTCCCTAGTCGCCATAACCAACAAAAGGGCTCAAATCCCTATGTTGAATTTTTAGACATAGGGCCTCCATTCCCTAATCGCCTTTTCTCCATCATTAGGGCTCCAATCCATGAGTTGAGTGTTAAAACATAGGGCCTCCATTCCTTAGTCACATTTTCACCAATATTAGGGCTCCAATCCCCGAGTTGAGTTTTTCTAGATATAGGGCCTCTATTCCCTAATCGCCTTTACAAAAATTAGAGATCCAATCCCTGAGTTGAGTTTTTACAAATAAGGCTTCCATTCCCTAGTCGCATTTACCAACATTAGGGCTCCAATCCATGAGTTGAATTTTTAGCATAGGGCCTCTATTCCTTACTCGCATTTTTACCAACATTAGGGCTCTAATTGCTAGTCGCCTTTTTACAAACATTAGGGCTCCTATCCCTTAGTTGAATTGTTAGACATAGGACCTCCATTACCTAGTCGCCTTTTACCGACATTAGGGATTCAATCCCTGAGTAACGTTTTTAAACATCGAGCCTCCGTTACCTAGTCGCCTTTTTACCAGCATTAGCGATTCAATCCCTGAGTCGAGTTTTTATGCATACGGCCTCCACTCCCTAGTCACTTTATTAAATACATTAGGGTTCCAATCCCTGAGTAGAGTTTTTACACACAGGGCCTCCATTCCCTAATCGCCTTTTTACCAACATTAGTACTCCAATCCTGAGTTGAGTTTTTAGACATATGGATTACATTCTCTAGTAGCCGTTTTACCAACATTTGGGCTCAAATCCATGAGTTGAGTTTGTAGACATAGGGCCTACATTCCCTAGTCGCCTTTTTCCAACGTTAGGGCTCCAATCACTGAGTTGAGTTTTAAAATATAGGGCCTAAATTCCCTAGTCGCCTTTACCAATATTAGGGCTCCAATCTTTGTGATCCATTTTTAGACATAGGGTTTCTATTCCCTAGTTACGTTTTACTGACATTGGGGCTCCAATCCTTGAGTTGCTTGTTTTTTTACCTTAGGGCATCCCTTCCCTAGTCGCCTTTACCAATATTAGGGCTCCAATATTTGTGATACATTTTTAGACATATGGGCTCTATTCCCTAGTTACTTTTTTCCAACATTAGGGCTCCAATCGCTGAGTTGCTTGTTTTTTTTAACATAGGGCATCCCTTCCCTACTCGTTTTTAAAAACGAAAGGGCTCCAATCCCTATGGTTAGTTTTTAGACATAGGGCCTCCATCCCTAGTCGCCTTTTACCAACATTAGTGCTCCAATCCCAGAGTTGAGTTTTTTTTTTACACAGGGCCTCCATTCCCTAGTCGCCTTTACTAACATTACGACTCCAATCCCAGAGTTAAGTTTTTAAACATAGGGCCTCTATTCTATTGTCGCCTTACAAACATTAGGCCTCCAATACCAAAGTTGGGTTTATAGACATAGGGCCTCCATTCCCTTGTCGACTTTTTACAACATTAGGGCTCCAATCCCTGAGTTGATATTTTTAAATATAGAGCTGCCATTCCGTTGTCTACGTTTACTAAATGTTAGGGCTCTGATCCATGAGTAGAGCTCTTCAACATAAGGCCTCCATTCCCAAGTCGCATTTACCAACACTAGGGCTCCAATCCCTGAATTGAGCTTTTTAAACATAGGGCCTCCATTCCCTAGTCGTCTTTTACAAACATTAGGGCTACAATCCTTGAGATGAGTTTTTTTAGATATAGGGCCTCCATTCGCTAGTTGTCTTTACCATCGTTACGGCTCCAATACCTTAGTTGAGTTTTTAGACGTAGGGCCTCCATTCCCTAGTCGTCGTTTTACCAGCATTATGGCTTTAATCCCTAAGTTGAGTTTTTTAGGACATAGGGCCTCCATCTTCTAGTCATGTTTACCAACATTAGGGCTCCAATCAATGAGTTGAGGTTTTAGACATAGGGCCTCCATTCCCTAGTGGCATTTTACCAACATTAGGGTTCCAATACCTGAATTGAGTTGTTTCTAGTCATAGTCCCTCCATTCCTTAGTCATGTTTACCAATATTAGGGCCTCAATCCGTGAGTTGATTTTCTAGATATTGGGACTCCATTCCCTAGTCGCTTTTTTCCAAGATTAAGGCTATGATCCCTGAATTGTGTTTTTTTCTAGACATAGGGCCTCCGTTCCCTATTCGCTTTTATTTTTACCAACATTATGGTTCCAATCCCACATTTGTGTTTTTAGACATAAAGCCTCCTTTCCTTAGTATCCTTTTACCAACATTATGGCTCCAATCCCAGAGTTGAGCTATCTAGACATAGCGACTCCATTCCCTAGTCGCCTTTACTTACATTAGGGATCCAATCCTTAAGTTGAGTTTTAAACATAGGGCTGCCATTCCCTAGTCGCCTTTTACCAACGTTAGGACTCCAATCCACGAGTTGAGTTTCTTACCATATGGCCTTCATTCCCTAGTCGCCTTTACCAATATTAGGGCTCCAATCCCTAAGTTGTGTATTAGACATAAGGCCTCCATTTTCTAGTCGCCTATTACAAACCTTAGTGCTCAAGTCTGTTATTTGATTTCATTAGACATACGGTCTCCATTCCCTGGTCGCCTTTATAAATATTAGGGCTCCAATGTCCGAGTTAAGTTTTTAGACATAGGGCCTCAATTCTCTAATCACCTTTTTACCAACATTCAGCTTCCAATCCATAAGCTGAGTATAGACATAGGACCTCCAATACCTAGTCTCCTTTTTACAAACATTAGGGCTCTAATCCTTGAGTTGTGCTTTTTAAGCGTAGGGCCTCTATTTCCTAGTTGCCTTTTACAAATATTGGGGATCCAATCCTTGAGTTGACATTTTATATATAGGGCCCCATTCCCTAATCTACTTTTACCAACATTAGGGATCCAATCCCTGAGTTGAGTTCTTTAGAACTAGGGTCTCCATTTCCAAGTCACCTTTACAAACATTAGGGCATCAATCCCTTAGTTGAGGTTTTAGACACAGGGCCTCTAATTCCTAGTTGCCTTTTTACAAACATTAGGTCTGCAATCCGTGGGTTGAATTTTAAGACATAGGGCCTCATTTTGCTAGTCGTTTTTACCAATAATAGGGCTCCAATCCCTAAGTTTTTTTTAGACATAGGGCCTCCATTTTCTAATTGCCTATTACAAACATTAGGGCTTCAGTCCCTGAGTTGAGTTCTTTAGACATAGGGTTTCCATTCCCTAGTCGCTTTTACCAATATTAGGGCTCCAATCGCCTAGTTAAGTTTTTAGACATAGGGCCTTAATTCTCTAATGACCTTTCTACATACATTCGGGTTCCAATCCCTTTGTTGAGTATAGACATACGACCTCCAATACCTAGTCGCCCTTTTACAAACATTGAGGCTACAATTCTTGACTTGTGGTTTTTAAACATAGGGCCTCTATTCCCTAGTCGCCTTTTACGAACATTAGGGCTTCATTCCCTAGTATCCTTTTACCAACTTTAAGACTCGAATCATAGAGTTGAGCTTTTTAGGCATAAGGTCTCTATTCTCTAGTCGCCTTTACAAACATTAAGGTTCCAATCCTTGAGTTGAGTTTTTAAACATAATGTCTTCATTCCCTAGTCGCATTTTTACCAACATTCGGGCTCTAATCCCTATGCTGACTTTTTAGACATAGCACCTCCATTACCTAGTCGACTTTTTACAAATATTAATGCTCCAATCCCAGAGTTGACTTTTTATACATAGGGCCTCCATTTCGTAGTCGCCTTTTACAAACATTGCAACTTCAATCCCTGAATTGACTTTTTATACATAGGGCTTCCATTCTTTAATCTCCTTATACAAAAAATTAGGGCTCCAATCCTTGAGTTGAGTTCTTTAGATATAGGGTCTCCATTTCCTAGTCGCCTTTTACAAAAATTAGAGTTCTGATCCTGAGTTGAATTTTCAAACATTGGTCCTCCATTACCTAGTCCGCATTTCAACAATATTAGGATCCAATTCTTGAGTGGAGTTTTTATATACAGGGCCTCCATTCCCTAGTCGCCTTTTCACCAACATTAGGACTCAGATCCCAGAGTTATGTTTTTAGACATAGGACCTCCATTTGCTAGTCGCCTTTTTACCAACTTTAGGTCTGCAATCAACGATTTGAGTTTTTAGATATAGGGCCTCCATTCCCTAGTCTCCTTTTACCAACACTAAGGCTCGAATCCCAAAGTTGAGCTTCTTAGACATAGGGACTCTATTTCCTAGTCACTTTTACCAATATTAGGGATCTAATCGCTGAGTTGAGTTTTTAGACTTAGGGCCACCATTCTCTAGTCTCTTTTTACCAACTTTAAGGCTCCAATCCCTGAGTAGAGTTTCTCAACATAGGGCCTTTATTCCCTAGTCGCCTTTACCAGTATTTGGGCTCCAATCCCTAAATTATGTATTAAGACATAGAGCCTCCATTTTCTATTCGTTTGTTACACACATTACGGCTCCAGTCCACTGAGTTGAGTTCTTTAGACATAGGATCTCCATTCTATGGTCTCGTTTACCAATATTAGGGCTCCAATCCCTGAGTTGAGTTTTTAGACAGAGGACCTTCATTCTGTAGTTGCCTTTTTACCAACATTCGGGCTTCAATCACTAAGTTGAGTTTAGACATAGGACCTCCATTACCTAGTCGCCTTTTTATAAATAATAGGGCTCCAATACTAGAGTTATGCTTTTTAAACATAGGGCCTTCATTACCTAGTCGGATTTTTACCACCATTAGGGATCCTATTCTTGAGTCGAGTTTTTATATACAGGGTCTCCATTCCCTAGTCGCCTTTTGAACAACATTAGGGCTCATATCCCCGAGTTGAGTTTTTAGACATAGGATCTACATTCCCTAGTCGCCTTTTTACCAACATTAGGTCTGCAATCCATGAGTTGAGTTTTAGAAATAGGGCATGCATTCCCTAGAAGTGTTTCAACAAATTTTAGGGCTTCAATCTCTAAGTTGATTTTTTAGATAGGGCCTAAATTCCCTGGTCTCCTTTTACCAACATTAAGGCTCGAATCCCAGAGTTAAGCTTTTTAGACATAGGGAATCCATTCCCTAGTCGCTTTAACAAATATTAGGAATCTAATCCCTCAGTTGAGTTTTTAGACTTAGGGCCTCCATTCCCTAGTCATCGTTTACCAACGTTAGGGCTCAACTCCCCGAGTTGAGTTTCTTAACATAGGGCCGTCATTCCCTAGTCGCCTTTACCAACATTAGGGCTCCAATCCCTAAGTTATGTTTTTTGACATAGGGCCTCCGATTTCTAGTCGCCTGTTTCCTACATTAGGGATCCAGTCCCTAAGTTGAGTTCTTTAGACATAGGGTCTATATTCCCTGGTCATTTTTAACAATATTAGGACTCCAATCCCTGAGTTAAGTTATTAGACATACGACCTTCATTCTCTAGTTGCCTTTTTACCAACATTCGGGCTCCAATCTTTAAGTTGACTTTAGGCGTAGGACCTCCAGTACCTAGTCGCCTTATTACAGATATTACGACTCCAATCTAAAAGTTGTGCTTTTTAGAGAAAGGTACTCCGGTCCCTAGTCGCCTTTACCAACATTAGTGATCCAATCCTGGAGTTGATTTTTTGACATAGGGCTTACATTCCCCAGTCGCTATTTTACCAACATTCAGGCTCCAAGCCCTAAGTTGAGTTTTTAGACATAGGACCTCAATTACCTAGTTGCATTTTTAATAATATTAGGCCTCCAATCCCAAAGTTGTGCTTTATAAACATAGTGCCTTCATTCCTTAGTCACCTTTTACAAACATTAGGGTTCCAATCCCTGAGTTGACTTTTTATACATACGGCCCCCATTTACTAGTCTCCTTATACCAACATTAGGGCTCCAATCCGTGAGTTGAGTTTTTTAGACATAGGGTCTCCATTTCCCAGTCGCCTTTACCAACATTAGGGATTCAATCCCTAAGTTGAGTTATTATACATAGGGCCTCTATTACCTAGTCACCATTTTACAAACAATAGGGATCCTATCCTTGAGTTGAGTTTTTATTACAAGAGCCTCCATTCCCTAGTCGCCTTTTTACCAAAATTAGGGCTTAGTTCCACGAGTTGAGTTTTTAGAAATAGGACCTGAATTCCCTAGTCGCCTTTTTACCAACATTAGGTCTGCAATCCTTGCGTTGAGTTTTGGACATAGGGCCTCAATACCCTAGTAGACTTTATACCAACATTAGGGCTTCAATCCCTAAGTTGAGTTTTTAGATATAAGGCCTCCATTCCCTAGTCTCTTTTTACCAACATTAAGGCTCGAATCCCAGTGTTGAGCTTTTAATACATAGAGACTCAATTCCATAGTCACCTTTTCCAACATTAAAGATCCAATCCCTGAGTCGTGTTTTTAGACAAAGGACCTCCATTTCCTACTCGCCTATTACCAACACTAGGGTTCCAATCCCTGAGTTGAGTACTTTTGACATAGGGTCGCCATTCCATGGTCACATTTACAAGTATTAGGGCTCCAATCCCTGAGTTCAATTATTAGACATAGCGCCTCCATTCTGTAGTTGCTTTTACCAACATTAAGGCTCCAATCCCTATGTTGAATTTTTAGACATAGGACCTCCATTAACTAGTCGCCTTTTTAAAAACATTAAGGATTCAATCCTTGAGTTGTGTTTTTTAAACATAGGGCCTCCATTCCCTAGTCGCCTTTTACAATCATTTGGGCTCCGATCCCTTAGTTGACTTTTATACACAGGGCCCCATTCCCTAGTATCCTTTTACCAACATTAGGGCTCCAATCCCTGAGTTGTGTTCTTTAGACATAGGGTCTCCATTTCCAAGTCACCTTTACCAACAATATGGCTTCAATACCTGAGTTGATTTTTTAGACATTGGGCCTCCATTCCCTAATCGCCTTTTTACCAACATTAGGTCTTAAATCCCTAAGTTTAGTTTTTAGACATAGGGCCTCCATTCCCTAATCGCCATTTTTCCAACATTAGGGCTCCAGTCCATGAGTTCAGTGTTAAAACATAGGGCCTCCATTCCCTAATCACATTTTCACCAATATTAGGGCTCTAGTCCTTAAGCTGGGTATACACATAGGACCTCCAATCCTAGTTGCCTTTTACAAATATTGGGGCTCCAATCCTTGAGTTGACATTTTACATATGGGGCCCCATTCTCTGATATACTTTTACCAACATTAGGGATCCAATCCCTGAGTTGAGTTCTTTAGAATTAGGGTCTCCATTTCCAAGTCACCATTACCAACATTAGGGCTTCAATCCCTTAGTTGAATTTTTAGACATAGGGACTCTAATCCCTAGTTGCCTTTTTACAAACATTAGGTCTGCAATCCGTGGGTTGAGTTTTTAGAGGGCCTCAATTCGCTAGTCGTTTTTACCAATATTAGGGCTCCAATCCCTAAGTTTTTTATTAGACATAGGGCCTCCATTTTCTAATTGCCTATTGCAAACATTAGGGCTCTAGTCCCTTAGTTGAGTTCTTTAGACATAGGGTCTCCATTCCTTAGTCGCTTTTACCAATATTAGGGCTCCAATCGCCTAGTTAAGTTTTTCGACATAGGGCCTTAATTCTCCAATGACCTTTTTACCAACATTCGGGTTCCAACCCTTTTGTTGAGTATAGACATACGACCTCCAATACCTAGTCGCCCTTTTTCAAACATTAAGGCTCCAATTCTTGACTTGTGGTTATTAAACATAGGGCCTCTATTCCCTAGTCGCCTTTTACGTACTTTAGGGCTTCATTCCCTAGTATCCTTTTACAAACTTTAAGGCTCGAATCATAGAGTTGAGCTTTTTAGGCATATGGTCTCTATTCTCTAGTCGCCTTTACCAACATTAAGGTTCCAATCCTTGAGTTGAGTTTTTAAACATAATGTCTTCATTCCCTAGTCGCATTTTTACCAACATTCGGGCTCTAATCCCTATGTTGAGTTTTAAGACATAGCACCTCCATTACCTAGTTGACTTTTAACAAATATTAATGCTCCAATCCCAGAGTTGACTTTTTATACATAGGGCCTCCATTTCGTAGTCGCCTTTTACAAACATTGCAACTCCAATCCCTGAATTGACTTTTTATACATAGGGCTTCCATTCTTTAATCTCCTTATACAAAAAATTAGGGCTCCAATCCTTGAGTTGAGTTCTTTAGATATAGGGTCTCCATTTCCTAGTCTCCTTTTACAAAAATTAGAGTTCTGATCCTGAGTTGAGTTTTTAATCATTGGGCCTCCATTACCTAGTCGGCGTTTTAACAATATTAGGATCCAATTCTTGAGTGGAGTTTTTATATACAGGGCCTCCATTCCCTAGTCGCCTTTTCACCAACATTACGGCTCAGATCCCAGAGTTAAGTTTTTAGACATAGGACCTCCATTTGCTAGTCGCCTTTTTACCAACATTAGGTCTGCGATCCATGATTTGAGTTATTAGATATAGGGCCTACATTCCCTAGTCTCCTTATACCAACATTAAGGCTCGAATCCCAAAGTTGAGCTTCTTAGACATAGGGACTCTATTTCCTAGTCACTTTTACCAATATTAGGGATCTAATCGCTGAGTTGAGTTTTTAGACTTAGGGCCTCCATTCTTAGTCTCTTTCTACCAACTTTAAGGGTCCAATCCCTGAGTTGAGTTTCTCAACATAGGGCCTTCATTCCCTAGTCGCCTTTACAGTATTAGGGCTCCAATCCCTAAGTTATGTATTTAAACATAGAGCCTCCATTTTCTATTCGTCTGTTACCAACATTACGGCTCCAGTCCACCGAGTTGAGTTCTTTAGACATAGGGTCTCCATTCTATGGTCTCGTTTACCAATATTAGGGCTCCAATCCCTGAGTTGAGTTTTTAGACAGAGGACATTCATTACCTAGTCGCCTTTTTATAAATAATAGGGCTCCAATTCTAGAGTTATGCTTTTTAAACATAGGGCCTTCATTACCTAGTCGGATTTTTACCACCATTAGGGATCCTATTCTTGAGTCGAGTTTTTACATACAGGGCCTCCATTCCCTAGTCGCCTTTTGAACAACATTAGGGCTCATATCCCCTAGTTGAGTTTTTAGACATAGGATCTACATTCCCTAGTCGCCTTTTTACCAACATTAGGTCTGCAATCCAAGAGTTGAATTTTAGAAATAGGGCATGCATTCCCTAGAAGTGTATTAACAAATTTTAGGGCTTCAATCTCGTAGTTGATTTTTTAGATATGGGGCCTAAATTCCCTGGTCTCCTTTTACCAACATTAAGGCTCGAATCCCAGAGTTAAGCTTTTTAGACATAGGGAATCCATTTCCTAGTCGCTTTTACAAATATTAGGAATCTAATCCCTCAGTTGAGTTTTTAGACTTAGGGCCTCCATTCCCTAGTCACCGTTTACCAACGTTAGGGCTCAACTCCCCGAGTTGAGTTTCTTAACATAGGGCCGTCATTCCCTAGTCGCCTTTACCAACATTAGGGCTCCAATCCCTAAGTTATGTTTTTTGACATAGGGCCTTCGTTTTCTAGTCGCCTGTTTCCTACATTAGGGATCCAGTCCCTAAGTTGAGGTCTTTAGACATAGGGTCTACATTCCCTGGTCGTTTTTAAAAATATTAGAACTCCAATCCCTGAGTTATGTTTTTAGACATAGGACCTTCATTCTCTTGTTGCCTTTTTACAACCATTCGGGCTCCAATCTTTAAGTTGACTTTAGGCGTAGGACCTCCATTACCTAGTCGCCTTTTTACAAATATTACGGCTCCAATCTCAAAGTTGTGCTATTTAGAGAAAGGTACTCCGGTCCCTAGTCGCCTTTACCAACATTAGTGATCCAATCCTGGAGTTGATTTTTTGACATAGGGCTTACATTCCCTAGTCGCTATTTTACCAACATTCAGGCTCCAAGCCCTAAGTTGAGTTTTTAGACATAGGACCTCAATTACCTAGTCGCATTTTTAATAATATTAGGCCTCCAATCCCAAAGTTGTGCTTTATAAACATTGTGCCTTCATTCCTTAGTCACCTTTTACAAATATTAGGGTTCCAATCCCTTAATTGACTTTTTATACAACGGCCCCCATTTACTAGTCTCCTTATACCAACATTACGGCTCCAATCCGTGAGTTGAGTTTTTCAGACATAGGGTCTCCATTTCCCAGTCGCCTTTACCAACATTATGGATTCAATCCCTAAGTTGAGTTATTAGACATAGGGCCTCCATTACCTAGTCACCATTTTACAAACAAAAGGGATCCTATCCTTGAGTTGAGTTTTTATTACAAGAGCCTCCATTCCCTAGTCGCCTTTTTACCAAAATTAGGGCTTAGTTCCATGAGTTGAGTTTTTAGAAATAGGACCTGAATTCCCTAGTCGCCTTTTAACCAACATTAGGTCTGCAATCCTTGCGTTGAGTTTTGGACATAGGGCCTCAATACCCTAGTAGACTTTATACCAACATTAGGGCTTCAATCCTTAGGTTGAGTTTTTAGATATAAGGCCTCCATTCCCTAGTCTCTTTTTACCAACATTAAGGCTTGAATCCCAGTGTTGAGCTTTTTATACATAGAGACTCAATTCCATAGTCACCTTTTCCAACACTAAAGATCAAATCCCTGAGTCGTATTTTTAGACAAAGGACCTCCATTTCCTAGTCGCCTATTACCAACACTAGGGTTCCAATCCCTGAGTTGAGTACTTTTGACATAGGGTCGCCATTCCATAGTCACATTTACAAGTATTAGGGCTCCAATCCCTGAGTTCAATTATTAGACATAGCGCCTCCATTCTGTAGTTGCTTTTACCAACATTAAGGCTCCAATCCCTATGTTGAATTTTTAGACATAGGACCTCCATTAACTAGTCGCCTTTTTAAAAACATTAAGGATTCAATCCTTGAGTTGTGTTTTTTAAACATAGGGCCTCCATTCCCTAGTTGCCTTTTACAATCATTTGGGCTCCAATCCCTTAGTTGACTTTTATACACAGGGCCCCATTCCCTAGTCTCCTTTTACCAACATTAGGGCTCCAATCCCTGAGTTGTGTTCTTTAGACATAGGGTCTCCATTTCCAAGTCACCTTTACCAACAATATGGCTTCAATACCTGAGTTGATTTTTTAGACATTGGGCCTCCATTCCCTAGTCGCCTTTTTACCAACATTAGGTCTGAAATCCCTGAGTTTAGTTTTTAGACATAGGGCCTCCATTCCCTAATTGCCTTTTTTCAAACATTAGGGCTCCAGTCCATGAGTTGAGTGTTAAAACATAGGGCCTCCATTCCCTAGTCACATTTTCACCAATATTAGGGCTCTAATCCCTAGGCTGAGTATACACATAGGACCTCCAATCCTAGTTGCCTTTTACAAATATTGGGGCTCCAATCCTTGAGTTGACATTTTATATATAGGGCATCATTCCCTAATATACTTTTACCAACATTAGGGATCCAATCCCTGAGTTGAGTTCTTTAGAATTAGGGTCTCCATTTCCAAGTCACCATTACCAACATTAGGGCTTCAATCCCTTAGTTGAATTTTTAGACATAGGGCCTCAAATCCCTAGTTGCCTTTTTACAAATATTTGGTCTGCAATCCGTGGGTTGAGTTTTTAGAGGGCCTCATTTCGCTAGTCGTTTTTACCAATATTAGGGCTCCAATCCCTAAGTAATTTTTTTTAGACATAGGGCCTCCATTTTCTAATTGCCTATTGACAAAATTAGGGCTCCTGTCCCTGAGTTGAGTTCTTTAGACATAGGGTCTCCATTTCCTAGTCGCTTTTACCAATATTAGGGCTCCAATCGCCGAGTTAAGTATTTAGACATAGGGCCTTAATTCTCTAATCACCTTTCTACCAACATTCGGGTTCCAATCCCTATGTTGAGTATAGACATACGACCTCCAATACCTAGTCGCCCTTTTACAAATATTAAGGCTCCAATTCTTGACTTGTGGTGTTTAAATATAGCGCCTCTATTCCCTAGTCGCCTTTTACAAACATAGGGGCTTCATTCCCTAGTATCCTTTTACCAACGTTAAGGCTCGAATCATAGAGTTGAGCTTTTTAGGCATAAGGACTCTATTCTCTAGTCGTCTTTACCAACATTAAGGTTCCAATCCTTGAGTTGTGTTTTTAAACATAATGTCTTCATTCCCTAGTCACATTTTTACCAACATTCGGGCTCTAATCCCTATGTTAAGTTTTTAGACATAGCACCTCCATTACCTAGTCGACTTTTTACAAATATTAATGCTCCAATCCAAGAGTTGATTTTTTATACATAGGGCCTCCATTTCGTAGTCGCCTTTTACAAACATTGCAACTCTAATCCCTATATTGACTTTTTATACATAGGGCTTCCATTCCCTAATCTCTTTATACAAAAAATTTGGGCTCCAATCCTTGAATTGAGTTCTTTATACATAGGGTCTCCATTTCCTAGTCGCCTTTTACAAAACTTAGAGTTCCGATTCTGAGTTGAATTTTTAAACATTGGGCCTCCATTACCTAGTCGGCGTTTTAACAATATTAGGATCCAATTCTTGAGTGGAGTTTTTACATACAGGGACTCTATTCCCAAGTTTCCTTTTCACCAACATTAGGGCTCAGATCCCTGAGTTACGTTTTTAGACATAGGACCTCTATTTGCTAGTCGCCTTTTTACAAACATTAGGTCTGCAATCCATGATTTGAGTTTTTAGATATAGCGCCTCCATTCCCTAGTCTCCCTTTACCAACATTAAGGCTCGAATCACAAAGTTGAGCTTTTTAGACATAAGGACTCTATTTCCTAGTAACTTTTACCAATATTAGGGATCTAATCGCTGAGTTGAGTTTTTAGACTTAGGGCCTCCATTCTCTAGTCTCTTTTTACCAACTTTAAGGCTCCGATCCCTGAGTTGAGTTTCTCAACATAGGGCCTTCATTCCCTAGTCACCTTTACCAGTATTTGGGCTCTAATCCCTAAGTTATGTTTTTAGACATAGAGCCTCCATTTTCTATTCGTCTGTTACCTACATTACGACTCCAGTCCACTGATTTGAGTTCTTTAGACATAGGGTCTCCATTCTATGGTCTCGTTTACCAATATTAGGGCTCCAATCCCTGAGTTGAGTTTTTAGACATAGGACCTTCATTCTGTAGTTGCCTTTTTACCAACATTCGGGCTTCAATCACTAAGTTGAGTTTAGACATAGGGCCTTCATTACCTAGTCGGATTTTTACCACCATTAGGGATCCTATTCTTGAGTTGAGTTTTTATATACAGGGTCTCCATTCCCTAGTCGCCTTTTGAACAACATTAGGGTTCGTATCCCCAAGTTGAGTTTTTAGACATAGGATCTACATTCCCTAGTCGCCTTTTTACCAACATTAGGTCTGCAATCCATGAGTTGAGTTTTAGAAATAGGGCCTCCATTCCCTAGAAGTGTTTTTACCAATTTTAGGGCTTCAATCTCTTAGTTGATTTTTTAGATATAGGGCCTCAATTCCCTGGTCTCCTTTTACCAACATTAAGGCTCGAATCCCAGAGTTAAGCTTTTTAGACTTAGGGAATCCATTCCCTAGTCGCTTTTACAAAAATATTAGGAATCTAATCCCTCAGTTGAGTTTTTAGACTTAGGGCCTCCATTCCCTAGTCACCGTCTACCAACGTTAGGGCTCAACTCCCCGAGTTGAGTTTCTTAACATAGGGTCGTCATTCCCTAGTCGCCTTTACCAACATTAGGGCTCCAATCCCTAAGTTATGATTTTAGACATAGGGCCTCCGTTTTCTAGTCGCATGTTTCCTACATTAGGGATCCAGTCCCTAAGTTGAGTTCTTTAGACATAGGGTCTACATTCCCTGGTTGTTTTTAACAATATTAGGACTCCAATCCCTGAGTTAAGTTTTTAGACATAGGACCTTCATTCTCTAGTTGCCTTTTTACCAACATTCGGGCTCCACTCATTAAGTTGACTTTAGCCGTAGGACCTCCATTACCTAGTCGCCTTTTTACAAATATTACGGCTCCAATCTCAAAGTTGTGCTTTTTAGAGAAAGGTACTCCGGTCCCTAGTCGCCTTTACCAACATTAGTGATTCAATCTTGGAGTTGATTTTTGACATAGGGCTGACATTCCCTAGTCGCTATTTTACCAACATTCAGGCTCCAAGCCCTAAGTTGAGTTTTTAAACATAGGACCTCAATTACCTAGTCGCATTTATAATAATATTAGGCCTCCAATCCCAAAGTTGTGCTTTATAAACATAGTGCCTTCATTCCTTAGTCACCTTTTACAAACATTAGGGTTCCAATCCCTGAGTGTACTTTTTATACATACGGCCCGCATTTACTTGTCTCCTTATACCAACATTAGGGCTCCAATCCGTGAGTTGAGTTTTTTAGACATAGGGTCTCCATTTCCCAGTCGCCTTTACCAACATTAGGGATTCAGTCCCTGGGTTGAGTTTTTAGACATAGGGCCTCCATTACCTGGTTACCATTTATACCAACAATAGGGATCCTATCCTTGAGTCGAGTTTTTATTACAAGAGCCTCCATTCCCTATTCGCCTTTTTACCAAAATTAGGGCTTAGTTCCATGAGTTGAGTTTTTTGAAATAGGACCTCAATTCCCTAGCCGCCTTTTTACCAACATTAGGTCTGCAATCCCTGCGTTGAGTTTTGGACATAGGGCCTCAATTCCCTAGTAGACTTTATACCAACATTAGGGCTTCAATCCCTAAGTTGAGTTTTTAGATATAGGGCCTCCATTCCCTAGTCTCTTTTTACCAACATTAAGGCTCGAATCCCAGAGTTGAGCTTTTTATACATAGAGACTCAATTCCATAGTCACCTTTTCCAACATTAAAGATCCAATCCCTGAGTCGTGATTTTAGACAAAGGACCTCCATTTCGTAGTCGCCTATTACCAACACTAGGGTTCCAATCCCTGAGTTGAGTACTTTTGACATAGGGTCGCCATTCCGTGGTCACATTTACCAGTATTAGGGCTCCAATCCCTGAGTTCAACTATTAGACATAGTGCCTCCATTCTGTAGCTGCTTTTACCAACATTAAGGCTCCAATCCCTAAGTTGAGTTTTTAGACATAGGACCTCCATTAACTAGTCGCCCTCTTAGAAACATTAGGGCTCCAATCCTTGAGTTGTGTTTTTTAAGCAAAGGGTCTCCATTCCCTAGTAGCCTTTTACAATCATTTGGGCTCCAATCCCTTAGTTGACTTTTATACACAGGGCCCCATTCCCTAGTCTCCTTTTACCAACATTAGGGCTCTAATCCCTGAGTTGTGTTCTTTAGACATAAGGTCTCCATTTCCAAGACACATTTACCAACAATATGGCTTCAATCCCTGAGTTAAGTTTTTAGACATTGGGCCTCAATTCCCCAGTCGCCTTTTTACCAACGTTAGGTCTGAAATACCTGAGTTTAGTTTTCAGACATAGGGCCTCCATTCCCTAATCGCCTTTCTTCCAACATTAGGGCCCCAGTCCATGAGTTGAGTGTTAAAACATAGGGCCTCCATTCCCTAGTCACAATTTCACCAATATTAGGGCTCTAATCCCTAGGCTGAGTATACACATAGGACCTCCAATCCTAGTTGCCTTTCACAAATATTGGGGCTCCAATCCTTGAGTTGACATTTTATATATAGGGCCCCATTCCCTAATATACTTTTACCAACATTAGGGATCCAATCCCTGAGTTGAGTTCTTTAGAATTAGGGTCTCCATTTCCAAGTCACCATTACAAACATTAGGGCTTCAATCCCTTAGTTGAATTTTTAGACATAGGGCCTCTAATCCCTAGTCGCCTTTTTACAAATATTTGGTCTGCAATCCGTGGGTTGAGTTTTTAGAGGGCCTCATTTCGTTAGTCGTTTTTACCAATATTAGGGCTCCAATCCCTAAGTATTTTTTTTAGACATAGGGCCTCCATTTTCTAATTGCCTATTGCAAACATTAGGGCTCCAGTCCCTGAGTTGAGTTCTTTAGACATAGGGTCTCCATTCCCTAGTCGCTTTTACCAATATTAGGGCTCCAATCGCCGAGTTAAGTTTTTTGACATAGGGCCTTAATTCTCTAATGAACTTTTTACCAACATTCGGGTTCCAATCCCTATGTTGAGTATAGACATACGACCTCCAATACCTAGTCGCCCTTTTACAAACATTAAGGCTCCAATTCTTGACTTGTGGTTTTAATCATAGGGCCTCTATTCCCTAGTCGCCTCTTACAAACATTAGGGCTCCCTTCCCTAGTATCCTTTTACCAACTTTAAGGCTCGAATCATAGAGTTGAGCTTTTTAGACACAAGGACTCTATTCTCTAGTCGCCTTTACCAACATTAAGGTTCCAAATCTTGAGTTGAGTTTTTAAACATAATGTCTTCATTCCCTAGTCGCATTGTTACCAACATTTGGGCTCCAATCCCTATTTTGAGTTTTTACACATAGCACCTTCATTACATAGTCAACTTTATAAAAATATCAATGCTCCAATCCTAGAGTTGACTTTTTATACATTTGGCCTCCATTTCGTAGTCGCCTTTTTAAAACATTGCGGCTCCAATCCCTGAATTGACCTTTTATACATAGGGCTTGCATTCCCTAATCTCCTTATACAAAACATTAGGGCTCCAATCCTTGAGTTGAGTTCTTTAGATAAAGGGTCTGCATTTCCTAGTCGCCTTTTACAAAAATTAGGGTTCTGATCCAGAGTTGATTTTTTAAACATTGGGCCTCCATTACCTTGTCGGCTTTATAATAATATTAGGATCCAATTCTTAAGTGGATTTTATATATACAGGGCCTCCATTCCCTAGCCGCCTTTTCACCAACATTAGGGATCAGATCCCTGAGTTAAGTTTTTAGACATAGTACCTCCATTTGCTAGTTGCCTTTTTACCAACATTAGGTCTGCAATCCATGATTTGAGTTATTAGATATCGGGCCTCCATTCCCTAGTCTTCTTTTACCAACATTAAGGCTTGAATCCCAAAGTTGAGCTTTTTAGTCACAGGGACTCCATTTTCTAGTCAGTTTTACCAATATTTGGGATATAATCCCTGAGTTGAGTTTTTAGACTTAGGGCCTCCATTCTATAGTCTCCTTTTCCCAACTTTAAGGCTCCAATCCCTGAGTTGAGTTTGTCAACATAGGGCCTTCATTCCCTAGTCGCCATTACCAGTATTAGGGCTCCAATCCCTAAGTTATGTTTTTGGACTTATGGCCTCCATTTTCTATTCGTCTGTTACCTACATTAGGGCTCCAGTCAACTAAGTTTAGTTCATTAGACATAGGGTCTTCATTCTATGGTCTCGTTTACCAATATTAGGGCTCCAATACCTGAGTTGAGTTTTTAGACATAGGACCTTCATTCTGTAGTTGCATTTTTACCAACATTCGGGCTTCAATCACTTAGTTGAGTTTGGACATAGGACCTCCATTACCTAGTCGCCTTTTTATAAATAATAGGGCTCCAATCCCAGAGTTGTGCTTTTTATACATAGGGACTTCATTACCTAGTCGGATTTTTACCAAAATTAGGGATCAAATTCTTGAGTCGAGTTTTTATATACATGGCCTCCATTCCCTAGTTACCTTTTGAACAACATTAGGGCTCATATCCCCGAGTTGAGTTTTTGGACATAGGATCTACATTCCCTAGTCACCTTTTTACCAACATTAGGTCTGCAATCCATGGGTTGAGTTTTGGACATAAGGCCTCCATTCCCTAGACGTGTTTTTACCAATTTTGGGGCTTCAATCTCTTAGTTGAGTTTTTAGATATAGGGCCTCAATTCCCTGGTCTCTTTTTACCAACATTAAGGCTCAAATCCCAGAGTTAAGCTTTTTAGACATAGGGAATCCATTCCCGAGTCGCTTTTACAAATATTAGGGATCTAATCCCTCAGTTGAGTTTTTAGACTTAGGGCCTCCATTCCCTAGTCAGCTTTTACCAACGTTAGGGCTCAACTCCCCGAGTTGAGTTTTTTAACATAGGGCCGTCATTCCCTAGTCGCCTGTACCAACATTAGGGCTCCAATCCCTAAGTTATGTTTTTAGACATAGAGCCTCCATTTTCTAGTCGCGTGTTTCGTATTAGGGATCCAGTCCCTAAGTTGAGTTCATTAGACATAAAGTCTCCATTCCCTGGTCGCTTTTACCAATATTAGGACTCCAATCCCTGAGTTAAATTTTTAGACATAGGACCTTCATTCTCTAGTTGCCTTTTTACCAACATTCGGGCTCCAATCTCTAAGTTAACTTTAGGCGTAGGACCTCCATTACCTAGTCGCCTTTTTCCAAATATTACGGCTCCAATCTCAAAGTTGTGCTTTTTTGAGAAAGAGACTCCGGTCCATAGTCGCCTTTACCAACATTAGTGAGACAATCCTGGAGTTGATTTTTTGACATAGGGCTTACATTCCCTAGTCGCTATTTTGCCAACATTCAGGCTCAAAGCCCTAAGTTGAGTTTTTAGATATAGGACCTCAATTACCTAGTCGCATTTTTAATAATATTTGGCCTCCAATCCCAAAATTGTGCTTTTTAAACATAGTGCCTTCATTCCTTAGTCACCTTTTACAAACATTAGGGCTCCAATCCGTGAGTTGACTTCTTTAGACATAGGGTCTCCATTTCCCAGTCGCCTTTACCAACATTAGGGATTCAATCCCTGAGTTGAGTTTTTAGACATAGGGCCTCCATTACCTAGTAACCTTTTTACCAACAATAAGGATCCTATCCTTGAGTCGAGGTTTTATATACAAGAGCCTCCATTCCCTAGTCGCCTTTTTACCAACATTAGGGCTTAGTTCCATGAGTTGAGTTTTTAGAAATAGGACCTCAATTCCCTAGTCGCCTTATTACCAACATTAAGTCTGCAATCCCTGCGTTGAGTTTTGGACATAGGGCCTCAATTCCCTAGTAGACTTTATACAAACACTAGGGCTTCAATCCCTAAGTTGAGTTTTTAGATATAGGGCCTCCATTCCCTAGTCTCCTTTTACCAACATTAAGGCTCGACTCCCAGAGTTGAGCTTTTTATTCATAAAGACTCCATTTCATAGTCACCTTTACCAACATTAAAGATCCAATCCCTGAGTCGTGTTTTTAGACAAACGATCTCCATTTCCTAGTCGCCTAGTAACAACACTAGGGCTCCAATCCCTGAGTTGAGTACTTTAGACATAGGGTCGCCATTCCATGGTCACTTTTACCAGTATTAGTGCTCCAATCCCTGAGTTCAATTATTAGACATAGCGCATCCATTATGTAGTTGCTTTTACAAACATTAGGGCTCTAATCCCAAAGTTGAGTTTTTAGACAAAGGTCCTCTATTAACTAGTCGCCTTTTTAGAAACATTTGGGCTCCTATCCTTGAGTTGTGTTTTTTAAATATAGGGCCTCCATTCCCTAGTCGCCTTTTACAATCATTTGGGCTCCAATCCCTTAGTTGACTTTGATACACAGGGTCCCATTCCCTAGTCTCCTATTACCAACATTAGGGCTCCAATCCCTAATTGCATTCTTTAGACATAGGGTCTCCATTTCAAAGTCACATTTAGCAACAATATGGCTTCAATCCCTGAGTTGAGTTTTTAGACATTGGGCCTCCATTCCCTAGTCGCCTTTTTACCAACATTAGGTCTGAAATCCCTGAGGTTCATATTTAGATATAGGGTCTCCATTCCCTAGTCGGACTTTTACGAATATTAGGTCTCTAATCTGTGAGTTGAGTTTTTAGCCATAGGACCCCTATTCCCTATTCTCCTTTTATCAACATTAGGGCTCAAATCCCAAAGTTTCGCTTTTTTGATATAGGAACTCCATTCCCTAGTCACCTTTACTAACATTAAAGATCTAATCCCTGAGTTGAGATTTTTGACATAGGGCCTTCCTTCCCTAGTCGCCTTTTAGTTACGTTAGGGCTCCAATCCCTTAGTTGAGTTCCTAAACATAAGGCCTCCATTCCGTACTCACTTTTACTAACATTAGGGATCCAATCCCTAAGTTGTGTTTTTAGACATAAGCCTCCATTTCCTCGTCGCCTATTACGACCATTAGCGCTCCAGTCCTTGAGTTGAGTTCTTTAGACACGGGGTTTCCATTCCCTTGTCCCTTTTTACCAATATTAGGGCTACAATCCCTGAGTTGAGTGTTTAGAAATATTGTCTTCATTCCCTAGTCGCCTTTTTACCAACATTCAGGCTCCAATCCCTAAGTTGAGTTTTTAGACATAGGACCTCTATTACCTAGTCGCATTTTTAATAATATTAGGGCTCCAATCCTACAGTTGTTCTTTTTAAACATAGGGCCTTCATTTCTTAGTCGCCTTTTACAAACATTAGGGCTCCAATCCCTAAGTTAACTTTTTATACATAGGGGCCCCAGTCCCTACTCTCCTTCTACAAGAATTAGGGCTCTAATCCCTGAGTTGAGTTTTTTAGACATAGGGTCTCCATTTCCAACTCTCCTTTACCAACATGAGGGCATCAATCCCTGAGTTTAGTTTTTCGACATAGGGCTTCCATTACCTAGTCGCCTTTTTAATCCAATCCTTGATTCGAGTTTTTATATACATAGCCTTTATTCCCTAGTCATCTTTTTTCCAACATTAGGGCTCAGTTCCCTGAGTTGAGTTTTTAGACATAAGACCTCCATTCCCTAGTCGCCTTTTTACCAACATTAGGTCTGCAATCCCCGAGTTGAGTTTTGGACATATGGCCTATATTCCCTAGTAGTATTTTTACCAACTTTAGGGCTTCAATCCCTAAGTTGAGTTTTAAGATATAGGGCCTCCATTCGCTAGTCTCCTTTTACCAACATTAAGGCTCGAATCCCAGACACTGCCAACGACGGGATCCATTGGCCATTCATGCTTATCACTTTTAGCCTTAATATCGATCTCATAAATATCCTCGTACTATAGATAATCCTCACTAATGCTACTTTCCTCTCCAAAACCCTCAAGGTCATACCTCGCTGTGTCTACAATGAACCACTATATGCTCCACACCTACCAGATCTGCGATGGCCTGCACCATTTTCGCAAATATTTTACCCGCCTCCTCAAGCATATGAACCACATATCTACAAAAGGTTACAGCCGAGGCCAGAGGTAATAATGAAAAGGCAGCAGGAAAAGAAAAGACTTTCACTCCTATTGGTGAATATTATGTAAGTCGGTTCCAAAGGTTGAGGCAATTGGACATGCTGAAGCTGATTCAAATAAAAATGTCGAACGCTCTTCAAAAGAATTTTGATTATTCTCAAAGGTGCACATATTGCTCTAATGTCCCGGGGCACAGCATAGAAAAGTGCTAGAATCTGAAAAGAGTAGTCCAGAATCTTGTCGATACTGGTGACATTACTGTGCAAAATCCAGATGCAGTAAATACTAGCCAAAGTCCACTACGTGTTCTTTGTGTTGAAAATGAATGTAAATTTTCTTCTGAGTTCCTTGGAAGGCCACTTACTATAAAGTTTGCAGCACTATCACTCTCGGTTCCAGAAGTTGGTCTTAAGAACGAGTTGGCAAAAGGGACCCAAAAGCAATTTGCTATGGTCAATGTGATGGAGACTTGTGAAGATCCTAGTTATGTTGATGAAGAACTCAGTGGCTAAGATGACGTGCTTGGTAATTGGAAAGACGAACCATCTTTTGGCTAGCTGGGGAGGAGTCTTGGTGGTTTATTTTGTTGTCATTTCTGTTGTCTGGGTTATTTTTAGGGTTGTAATCTAAATATTGTCTTATGACTCAAACCCTTCTATCCTTTTATTTTGCATAGTTTTTTTAGTCATAGTAGCTCGTTTAGTGTTGTCTAGTTTTCTTCCAGGGTTAACCCAGCTTCTTTTACTTTTTTTGTTTTTCAAACCCTTTCATCATCTATCTATGCAATTTCCTATTTTCTACTATTTCAAGAAATTATTTTTTTAGTTCTCTTTTCCTTTTAGTGTTATTTTCTTGCTCACTCTAGTGACATGGCATGTACGCATAATTCTTTGCTAAGTCTTACAAGTTAGTCTAATCATGAAGCAATGACAAAATTTTGAAGATGATAAGGACATTTGAGTAAAATAAATAAAGTGATTTTGAGATCACTTATAGCCCGAATTGTCTGAAATTGGGCCACATAGTTTGGGAAGTTAATGAGATGACAAGAATTTGCTACGAGAGAGTGTGTTCCAACAATTTGAAGTGAGCAGTTTTGAGTTCAATAACATCTCAATTTACAAGATAAAATCAAAGGAGTTTGCTCCAAACAGATGGAGGGTATACATCGTGAAGATGACATAACCCCATGAGTGTTCTGTATTTGACAAGGCACTAAAAAGATGGAAGGCATATTAGTGATACTAATGCCGATTTGCATGTGGAATACTTGGTGTTCTTAGAGATTGGGAGACCCTCTTTCACCTAACCCAAATACTTTATACCTTTCAGTACCCCTTTTAAGTCTGTACTGATTTCTTTGACCTTCTCTCTTTTGGAATCAAGTTAAAGTCATACGAACAAAACATTCCAATAGGTTTATTTTAGAAAGTTCATTCCAAAAGAAAAATTCAAAAAAATAGAGAGAAATAAAAAGGGAAAAGAAAGTAAAAAAGGACAAAAAAAGAAGAAAAAGAAAAAAGCAAAATAGTAGCAAAAATAGTCATGTGAACTCTATTTGACATGATTCTTAACACCACAAGATACGTAAGCAGCCATACGGTTCGGTCATACCATATAAAATGTTTTGTAATCCCACGAAGTCAAAAGTGAGGCAGTCTTTCTTAGTAACTCCATCAAAAGAAAATAAAAAAAAGAAAGAATCAAATTGTCTTGTTTTAGAAATTGGGGCAAAGTTTATAGAAAGGATTCTAAAAGTTGTAAATAAATTAATCTCATTGTCTTAGTTATTTTGAGCCTTTATAGTATCCTTTCTTTCTTACCCTATTCAAAAGAAGACCTCCCAAATAAACACTGAGAGTGTTGAGTTTAGACATACCAAGGGTATATGATGTTTTTACGATGGCTAATGCCTTGTCATCTATAAAATCAGAGAAAATAAGAAGAAAAGAATAAAATGAGAGAGTCTTATTGGTGAAAACCTTCACATGCAGAATAAGGAATCAATGATTTGAGAGAAAGAACAAAATGAAAGAGGTTTGATAGTGAAAATCCTTCAGGCATCACTAGTCGAATGAGGATCACGAATCAGCTAGGATAAGTAGAGCATTGAAGCCAAGTTTCATGGCGAAGAGGTACAAAAAGAGTTGAACTTTAGACTTTCTTGACAGATTAGGACGTTAGTCCAAAAATATGTGTCATGGTCAAGAGTTGGTATCCACATCTGATACGTTACTACTTTGTAGTTTTCTTGCTAAATCTCATGTCTTTCCATTGTCCCTTACTCTACTCCTTTTGTTGTTCAAGTCCTCTTCTGATTTAGTTTTGTCAAAACAAGTGAGCAGTGACTTCAAAATATGCTGCTAACTTTCCAATTGCACAAAGTGGAACCAGTCTCGCACATAAAAGTGACATAAGTCATGAAAGAATAGTATGCACACTAAGTCAGTAACAATCAACGTGCTTTGATTCATGTGAAATAGAAAGGTTCGGTATATGTAAATTCATAAAAAATGTAATAAATAGAGAGTGTTGAGTTTGAACGGATCAAAGGTATTTTCTGTGACAAGGTTGATAGAGAAAGTTGTTAACCAATAACAAGTCAGGTTTTCCTAGTGGAAATCAAAGATTATCATGGCAAGCGAAGCAGCAACAGACCTCAAGTCCAAGGCCAGTGAGCTACGTCAGGAAAGAACAAGAAGCGCACTAAGTTGGTAACAAGGAACGTGCTTTAGGATTCATGTGAAATACAAAGGTTCGGTAAATATTAGTTCATGAGCAAAATGCAACAGATAGAGGTTATTGAGTTTGAATGAATCACAGGTATTTTCCACGATAAGGGTGACAAAGAAAGTGGTTAGTCACTAAAGAAACAATGTCTTTCAAGTTGAAATCAAGCTTATCATGGCAAGTAAATGAACAATCGCCCGCAAATTCAACGCCACAAACTATCCACCATATTTAAACACACAAGATTTCTTTATCTGAAACATGGATGAAAGCTATGTTCATATCAATGCTTGGAAGCTTGAATGTTTCAGGTGTAATGCCCTCAGTTCTGCATATGCAACTGCTATTGACAAGATCACACATCACCCAAGGAGAAACACTTCCTAGTCTAGGTTTTTGAGTTATATTTTGTATTAGGAGATGCACTTCCTAAATTGAGGTTTCACCCTTAGGAGACGCACTTCCTAGCATGAGTTTTTAAGGTTATATTTTTGCTTTAGTGTATGCACTTCCTAAATTGAGATTTTTTACCTTTAGGAGATGCACTTCCTAGTTTGTATCATATGAGTTTTAGTTACTGAAGTTTTCACCCCTATGAGATGCACTTCCTAGTCTTGATCATATAAATTCATCCCTAAGATACACGCATCCTCATTGGAGTCATTGAGATTTTACCCGTTTGGAGACGTACTTTTTTGTAGGGGTCTTTCAGATTATTAATTTTTTTTTGGCAAACCACTAGGCAAATGCCTAGGGCCAGTTTTCATTAATATAATAAAATAAAATTACAGCAAATAGGAAAAACTAAAATAAGGGGGGATAGTACCGTTATTGTTACCCATATAACATTATCCGGCGAAAACCTTACCTTATTAATCCTATTGAAGCCAATAAAGCCTCGAAAACTAATTAATAAAAGCATGATCATCCCAGAGATTATAATGCTCTGTGATGATATTACAAAGAAAATTACAAAAGAGATGGAAATATAAAAGTTGAAGAAACCATCATGATGCTCTCTTTTATCCAATTTTGAAACAATTTTAGTAGGAAGATTAAGCCCTTCGTCCTCAATTTTTCTCAATATTAAAACCAAACTCATGCCATCGATCGATTGGCCTTTGTAATAATAGATTGAGTGACCTGTTTTTGATTTGCATTTCTCATTGGGGGTCTTCTTATGTTTACTTCTTCAAGCATCCTGCCGTCCCAACTTCTATCCCTTTCTCGAGACTTCTTACTTGTTCTACTGTGCATTGGTGATAAATCAACTTTTCTTGACGCGATTGCGTGACATTGATTTAATATATCCTCTTCCTCCCCTTCTTCATATATATGTCTTTCTGCCCTCGTATCGAGTAGATTATGGGAAGGTTTCATCATTGCATCCGACATTTTCGTCTCTTCCAAAGTAGTGATTGCTTTTATTGGAACAATATGATTTTGTGCAGATGTTGGCATTGCTGTTGCGATGCGCACCGCAGCTGTTGTTTCACCTGATTTATAAGTCTTTCGTGGAATAAACACTGGAGCATTATGATTCACATTGTTGTTTGAGTTTGCTGCAGCTTTCTTACATCCAGGACCCCTGATTGTCACTGTTTTGCTTTGAAATTTTGGCTTGTATTGAGCATCAATGTTCTCTGCTTCACTATCATCGTCAAACTCTTGGTCATCTTCTGAAGTTGAATAACGAGCGAGTCCTTCTCCCCAGCCCTCGTCATCGTCAAATTCTCTTTGGTCTTTCCACAATTTTGATTTAATGACCATGTCCCTCATGTTAACAAAAACTGGTTTGATATGTCCAGCGGAAGTTGATGGTTTTCCATGATCTTTTAAAGTTGTCTCGTCATGTGAATTGGAGGAAGATATGATTGGAGAAAACTGCTCATTGGCCATCTGCTTATTCTGTTTAGTGAAGATTGCATCTTCATTACTAACTTTTGACAATGCAGCAAATGAGTTCGGAGATGTTTGTAAAGCTGGATTGTTATCTGCACTGTGAGATTTGAATTTGGATTTTGACATTCCTTTTCTGTTGGGCGGAGATGAGCATTTATGTACAAACAGTTGCGCCTCTTCCGTTGTCTGTTTAGTAACAGCAGAAAGATTTGAATTACCACGCTGTTCAAAAGCTTCATTCAAAGCTGCATCTGTTGTATGTATTACAGAGGTCTCACTGGCTTTCTGTGGAATATCAGGCTGATTATCATTATCTTGTCGAAATGTGTTCAGCGCACCCTCATCATCAGAAAGACTTGCTGATATTTGCAGATTTGTATTGAGAGTTTGATCTACACAATCTGGAACAGTATCCTCATCTGTTGCCCGATGCTATACATCGTGTCTGCGATTTTGTCCTTTGTGAGATTCCACATTTCTGGTATGCTCAAATGCATCAATAAGGTACTTCTTGTCCTTACTTCCTAGTTGCTGCACATTGCAGCATTGATTCTGATCTTTGTGAATATCATTTTCTTTGTCATGCTCAGAAGTAATGGACACAGATTTAGAATTCAGGTGTTATGTCTCATCTTCAAGAACAAACACCTGCCCATCATGTATACTAGGAGAAATACTCTCTACATTAAACTGCATTGCCCCAGTATTAGCAGCAGGAAAACCTGTGGAAGGCTTCGGAGGTCCTTGTTCCAATTTCGATATATCCTTCATCGACTCATCTGAAGCTGCTACCTGTGATGCATCAACATTCCCATATACATCTGGATCAACAGGCCATAAAGGAAATGTAGAGTCCAACTTTGGCAAAGTAGAAGCTTCAGTATCTGTTTGATTTTGCAAAGTGCATTTGGTATTCTTCTTGGTATTCTTCTTATCCTTTGAAACACATGCTGCAAATTCCAATTCCATGACATCATGTTGATCATCCACCTCTTCATTTTGCCTTAGATTTGGATTAACAGTAGTTTGAATATGAATCTCTTCTGCTACTAGCTGTTTTCCAGTAAGAGTGGTGGAATTAAGCAAAACTGAAGCTTTACTCAGTACATTGCTATCTTGCAGTCCAGGTATTTTTGAAGCAGCAGATACATCTGTAATATTTTCTTGATCAGGCAGAAAAGAGTTCTGCAGCATGTGTTGCTGATCGATCAACCTATGATCCTTCCTTTTAAATTGTCAAGAGCTGGCACAGCAGATAAATTGATCATCTCCTTTTCAGTTAACTCATTCAATGGCAGCTTCAATGAAACAATAGATTTCATTATACAAGGCTGGGCAGTATCTGAGTTTTGGATTCCTGCAGTTGTATCATTAGAAGTAAGCAGGTTTAATAACCACTTCACTCCTAGCCATTTCATATTGACCATGAGCTCCCCTATCATTCACAATAGGATGTATGTTGTCAGCAATAACATCCTCTACCATACAATTTTGAGCTGCAGAAACAATCGGATCAACAGCATCCGACAGTACATCTTTTTCTTCTGTATCCTTAGCTCCCTTTCCAGATCTTTTAGCATTAAGATAATCCCTTGCATCTCCTTGTAATTTGTCTACAACATCGACCTCGGAACCCGGCAGATCATTGACCATTTTTTCTTTTGCGACCAACTCTGCTCCATTTTTTTCTTTATTAATTCTACACGCCTTCTCATCATGACCTTGATGCTTGCAATAAGCACAATATTTAGGCAGGTTGTCGAAGACTATTTCTTGGTATAACTCGACAGAATTACCAGAAAATTAATCTAAACTCTGAAGCTTGATCTTTTTAGGATGTTCATCCAAAAGATCAACTATAATCTTAATTCTTGCCGCGCTAGGTCTCGTTCTATCCTGAGTTGCCTTGTCGATCGCCAGAGGTTTTCCCACTGCCGAGGCAATAGACAGTAATGACCTCTTAGCAAAAAAGTTAGGTGGTAGACCTGGAAGAGAGATCCAGACGACTGCCATCGACGTCTCCTCCTTCGGATTGAAATCTAAAGACCATGGGAATGTTCTGAAGAAATATTCGTCGCCTTTGGATTTCAGATATCCAATCGACTTTGAGAGGAATTGAACATAATCATTGAATAGATCAAACCTGATTAGCATATGACGAAACTCTAACTGCCCAATGTTACAAGGACCTTGAATATCAAATTGAGGCGAAAATATTCTTCGCACTTCCGATAGATCAGGTCTGCCATACGAGAATTTTAAAACTGCTGCCTGATGTAAACCTTCTTCCTTAATGAAGTTGTTAACCTCTTCTTTAGTGGACTGGATTACAGTATTACCATGTTGGATAATAACTGGACAGAACTCGATTTTTGTCGGAGCAGACTGTTTATCTTGAAGAGTTGAAACATACGATTTTGGAGCAGTTTTTATAACGTTGCAAACCTCTCCCACAGCCAGATGCTGGGGAGAGGACGTAGCATCCATATCTGCATTTTGGTTCAGAAGAGATCGACCATATTCATGCTCTAATGATGCTACAGAACTGCTGGAAACTGAAAAGAAAAAGACAAAGCTGCAGTTCGTTCCAAGATTAGAACGATCTGTGTATCGTGTAAGCAAACTGGATCCAAACAAATCAATCTAAGAGCAAACTATAAACTTCACATAACAAAAGTAATGTGAAAGTTTGCTGAAAATTCGAATGAACAGTAAGTTCAATCAAAAAAATCACGATCTGTTGCGATTAGATTATTATTTTCGAATAAAATCAAACGGAGATGTTAACCACCATAAGGATCTTGATGAGAGGCAAATTTCGAGATGACAACTGACGGAAAAGGGTCCGATGAATAGTGACAGATTCACTATTACAGGATCACTGTTGCATTCTTCCTAGAGAGAAAAATGCACTGCTCATCCGAAATGGAATTCTTTCAATTGATTAATGTCTTTCAGATTATACTTATTGGAAGACACACTTTCTAGCTTTAGCCATTACACGTCATTAGGAGACACACTTCCTAGTTTAAGTTATTGAAGTTCCATCGTTAGGAGATGCACTTTCAAGTTTGAGTCTTTTAGGTTATATTTCGTTTTAGGAGATGCACTTCCTAAATTGAGATTTTACCACTAAGAGACGCACTTCCTAGTCTGGATCTTTCAAGTTATATTTTTATGTTAGGAGACGCAATTCCTAAATTGAGATTTTACCACTAGGAGATGCACTTCTTATTTGGTTTATTTAAGTTCATTCCTAGGATACACACTTCCTACTTTGAGTTATTGATATTTCACCCTTAAGAGACGCACTTC
The DNA here is from genome assembly GCA_034376525.1 of Nicotiana benthamiana. NCBI lineage: Eukaryota > Viridiplantae > Streptophyta > Magnoliopsida > Solanales > Solanaceae > Nicotiana > Nicotiana benthamiana. The sequence goes on along the minus strand of CM067341.1, from coordinate 15,860,603 downwards.
CTAGTCTGGGTCATTCGAGTTATATTTTGTTTTATGATACGCACTTCCCGAATTGAGATTCCTCCCCAAGGGAACGCACTTCCTGGTTTGGTCCATTCAAGTTTCACCCGTAGGAGACACATTTCCTGATCTGGGCCATTCAGTTTTTATTTTTAGCAGACGCATTTGCTAGTCAAAGTTTCTTGATTTTACTCATAGGAGATACACATCCTAGGCGAGTCTCTAGTTACTTTCATCATTGCATAAATAACATAAGTGGTTTATATTTCATCTAATAACTCATAAATCTTCCGAGTGAAACTGGTTTATTTGTTTAATTATTTTAATTGCAAGCACCCACCAGGAGAACTAGGGAAGTGATTTCAGAATTCAATTCAAGTTAGAAGTAGTAGAAGCTCGCAGTAGGAATATGGGTCAACAGTCTGAGTTGACAAACATAAGTAGTCTCAATCCAGAATTAAAAAAAAAGCAAAAAGAAAAAAAGAGAAGGGAATCCAAAATGCAGAAGCATAGAAAGATGTGGATTGCTCAAGATTAGGCTGAAATTAAGAGCACGTGTGTCCAAGTTTGATTCGAAGAAGCCGTGGAATAATGAATCAGCACTTGCAGCTAGTAAGGATCAGGGTTCAAATCTAAAGTCTGCATGAAAAACCAATCATGACTCAAGATCAAGCTTCAGAAGATTTATAGATAAGAATCTTGTAATTTATAATCGGCCAGCTTAGTTTGTCCTTTTTAATTTTAATATTGATGTAATAACAGGACCGCAGAGCGGAACCTCAACGAAACAACACCTGAATCAGCTCTCCACCTCGGTATATTCCATCATTGTTCCTACTTCTGAACTACACGTGGCATGATTCCTTTATAGCCAAGGATATGGAGGTAGCTCAAATACCGTGGACCAGTCACATTTTCCTTTCTCTTAGTTTTTGGTCTCTCTAAATAGGGATTGGGTCAAAAATAGTCTCGTCGTTCTTTATCTCAAAACTCTTCGCGTTTCCGTCAAAGTGGGACAGCAGTAAACATGTAATTTTTGACCCTCCCCAAATTTCATCCATTTTAGCTTAAAATATTTAGTTTAGGCCTAATATCGACATTTAAATTACTCTTGACTCTTTTATTTTATTTTATCTAAAAAATAAAAAATTACAAAAATATTTCTTCTTTTTAGTTGCTTTTAGTTTATATAACTTTCATATAAAAAAATACACTAAATAGTACATTATTTTTATTTTAATATGATATTTAAAAATGCTAAAAATGGGTTTGTTTTAACGATTAGTCTTATCTTTATAGTTATTTCACTTGTAGGATTAATTGGTAAATAAGGTCCTATATTTAGTTTTGTTTACGGAGAATGAATAATATTAAGACTCAAACAACCTATTTTAAGTATAATTTTTGAATCTAGCTTGTGACAACCAAGCCCAATACCCTACCCTTAAAAGGATCCCTAGACCCTAGACCTAAAGAAAAGGGCAGCTGTTTGACACAAAGAAATGGACTCGGGATCATCTTCCTCTTCATACAGAAAAAACAAAAAAGACCCAATACACTGACAACTACTGACAGCCATTTTGGGATTTTTTACCATTAGAAGACGCACTTCCTAGTTTAGATCATATGAATTTTAGTTACAGAAGTTTTCACCCCAAGGAGACGCACTCCCTAGTCTTGATCATTTAAATTCATCCTTAGGAGACACACGTCCTAGTTGGAATCATTGAAATTTTACCTGTTAGGAGACGCACTTCCTAGTAGGGGTCTTTCAGATTATACTAATTAAGAGATGCACTTTCTATCTTTGGTCATTTAAATTCATCTTTAGGAGACGCACTTCCTAGTTTAATTCATTGAAGTTCCACCCTTAGGAGGCGCACTTCCTAGTCTAGGTCATTTAGGTTATATTTTATTTTTGGAGACGCACTTCCTAAATAGATTTGTTTTAATTATTAGACTAATCTTAATAGTTATTTTAGTTGTAGGATTAATTGGTAAATAAGATCGTATTTTTAATCTTTTTCATGTAGAGAGAATAAAATTTAAACTCAAACAACCCATTTTAAGCATAGTTTTTAAATCTAGCCCATGATAACCATGCCCAATACCGTACCCTTAAAAGGGACCCTAGACCTAAAGAAAAGGGCAACCCTTTTGACACAAAGAAAGGGACTTGGGATCATCTTCCTCTTCGTAAACAAAAACCTAAAAAGACCCTAGACACTCCGAACATTCTGCTTCTGGAACAAAATCAAAAAATGCCTAAGAGCAAAAAGGGAAAAGTAGCCATTACTCTAGTTTCATCTTCTTTATGGAGAACACTAAAGAACCCTAATAAAAACAAGACATTTTAGCCGCAGAACTCCATGAACACCCCTAAGCTTTAGCAACATTAACCAGTGACCACCACGCCGACAACCCTAACAGCAGCAACGACCTTTCTTTTTCACTCGATCTCAGTAGCTTGCCGGAAAAAAGCGAACGACCATAAGCAGCCGACCGAAATCTCGACCATTCTCCAACACCCATCCCTCCTCCTCCTTCTCTTTACCATAGGTCGCCAAAAAACACTCACATACAACCACACACACTCACAGAAACGAGAAGTAGCGAACCAGCTAAGTTTTGTGAGCATGACAGGAACTTGAATCTGGTTTCAAACTTCACTTGGATTATTTCAGATATTATCCATTCAATTTCTTCTGAAATCATGATTGATATATTGTCAGAGTCCGAGGTTGTTTCGTTGAGGTTTTCGGTTAGGTCTGTCCGCGTCGAGCTTCATCGGTATGAGTTTATTTGTAAACGGACAGCAGGTTTCTTTGAAAAATTATAAGTAATTCAGGTCACTCTTTTTCTCGTATTCATCAAATTTTTCATTCACTGACCATGTTAATAGATTTTCTGTAATTATATTATTGCATGACAATGTTAAGTCAATTCTAAAGCATGGGTGTTACACCAAATTCTGTTTTTGAATATCTGATGGATACGTATAGTCTTTGTAGTTCGAACCCTTCTGTTTTTTATATTTCAATTGGGGTTTTAAGTGAGGTTAAGGTTTGGTTTTACTGAAATTTGCGAGAAACCTGATTAATAACTTAACAACAGACCATTAGGGTGACAATATGTAATTTAGACCATCTTTTACAAATTAATGGATATCAAAATAGCTCAACAGATAGAGTTGTGAGTGTTAAGTGTGAATAATTAACATATATGATCATGATCGAGTACATGTTTGCGTGAGATGATTACGATCCTAAAAACAAAACCGAAATGTGCGTTCACGCAACTTTGACCAAAAATTTCTTAATATGAATAAAGCAGATTAATCACGGACACGTGCGCGTGACATGATTCTTGATGCACTGAATGAAATGAGTACACGTACGCGTGACTTATATTAATATAATTTCTTATGTAAAAGGAAAATGCACATATGTTGTATTATTGAGTAATGAAACAATTTCGTTAAGCCAAGCATGATCGAAGTGACCGTACTAAAACCACAGAACTCGAGAATGCCTAACACAGTCTCCCGAGTTAAAAAAATTCCTTAACCGAATTTTTGTGTTTGCAAACCATAAATAGAGTCAACTTCCTCGATTCGAGATTTTAACCGGTGTGGTGGGACACTGTAAATTATCCCAAGTGAAAGTGATTTAATATAAATAATAACATTTATATTGTCACTTAAATTTGAAAAAACTTCCTAATACCCCTTTTCGGGTATGAAAAAGGAGGTGTGACAGAGCCTTGGAGTATTGTTGATGTATCTCCTTGCCTTTGCCATGATTTCACTCGCCTTTCACATTGTTAACCTTTTACTCCCTGCCATTGCCTTTGTCATGCCTGAAATCCATCAATGATTCAGCTCCACTATGGATTGGTCTATATCAGCGACTTGTCGGCGTTGCATTTCCTGCTTAGCCTAATGCTGCAACCCATCCATGAAGTGAAACAACAAGTCATTTGTGGTTAGGTTGGGGTTTTGAAGCATAAGCGCAGTGAACTCCTTGACATAGTTACGTATGCTCCTTTTTTGCTTCAATTCCCTAAGCTTGTGTCTTGCCTCGTACAAGACATAGTTTGGAAAGAGCTATCGCTTTAACTCGGCCTTAAACTGATTCCATGTGCTAATAGTACATAGACCTCATCAACGTCGGTCATCTTCCTTATCCAACAAAGCATGGTAGTCTCTGAGAGGTATAATACCGCATTGTTGATCTTGGCCTCGTTGTCCCTCACTTTGTCATGCTTAATGTAGTTCTCCAAGTGGCAATGGAATTTTTCCACTTCTTGTGAATCACCAACACCTTTGAACACTGGGGGTTTGGGACCTCGATCTTGGACTCCCTCTTTACCAAAATATTGTTGGCTGCCTCAATCATGCTAGCATTGACATGCTCCTCGAGTGACTCTATCTTTTCCTTCATACCATCGATAGTACTCAAAGCCTCCATGAGTCTACATTCTAAAGATGTGATGGTTTGCCTTACTTCTATGCAACATAAAATTTTTCACGATTTTCGAACATCATCCCAGATAGCCTATAGTTTACCAACCATAACATTTTATACCCAAGTCTAAATGCCAAATGGTTTTATTTTCTAAAAACTATTCATTGAGAGCTACAAATTTTATTTTTGGATACCTCCAAATTCGTTATAGATTCCGAGATACAAACTTTTAATGTCTGACGATTCCCTTATAGATTCCTTTTTTTTTATGCCACCGCAAGACCCAACGAGACAAATTTCATATGCCACCGCATGTCCGGACGAGACAATTTTCATCAAAAATTCGTCTACATCCACAATTGAAGGAGTTGGGAAGATTGCATTAAAGATGACGTCGGGAAAATATGTGAATATAAACCAAGTTCTCCATGCTCCAGAAATTTCGCGAGAATCTTGTGTCTACCTCACTTTTTGTCAAGAATGGATTTAAATGCGTTTTTGTTTCTAATTGTGTTGTACTAAGTAAGAATGATATGTATGTAGGAAAAGGTTACCTGAATTAGGGCCTTTTTAAGCTAAATGTAACAGCTATTCCTATCAATAAAGTTAATGCTTCTTCTTACTTACTTGAGTCAAACACCTTATGGCATGCACGCCTACGTATCGTCACCTTCAAAACATAGCGAAAAATGATAAATTTAGAAGTATTGCCAAAATTTGATTGCATTAGTTCCAATTATTAAATATGTGTTGAATCAAAGTATGCTAAGCATCCCTATAAGTCCGTTGAAAGGAATTCAAGTCATTTAGACTTAATTCACACAGATATTCGTTACACGAAGTCAACACCATCTCGCGGTGGGAAAAATTATTTTATTACTTTTATTAATGATAGTACGAGATATTGCTATATTTACGTACTTAGTAGTAAAAATTAAAAAATTGATGCTTTCAAGCCATACAAACGTGCAGTTGAAACACAACAAAACAAAAAGATCAGAATGATAAGAAGTGATAGGGGTGACCAATATGAATCTCCTTTTGAAGAAATATTCTTTTAATATGGCATTATTCACCAAACAACTACCCTTACTCTCCATAATCTAATGGAATTGCGAAAAAAAAGAATCGAACATTGAAAGAGATGTTTAATGCATTGTTAATAAGTTTTGGTTTACGATAGAACTTGTGGGGGGAAGCTATACTTACAACTAACCGAATAATCAACTCATAGTAAAACACAGTCCATTCCTCATGAAAAATTGAAAGGAAGGAAACCCAGCTTGAAATACTTCAACGTGTGGTTTTGTTTAGCTAAGGTACAAGTTCCCAAACTTAAAATGGTTAAGATAGGTCCAAAAATGGTTGATTGTGTATTTATTGGATATGTAACCAATAGCAAGGCATATCGTTTTCTGGTTCATAAATTAGAAAATCCTGAGATTCACGTCAATACGATAATAGAATCAGATAATGCTAAATTCTTTGAACTATTAATCCATATTAAAAGGAAAGTGAATTTACCTACCAAAAGTCAAAACAACCTTCAGAGGCAATAATAGATGGTATACATAATGAGAAAAATCTTAGAAGAAGCAAACGTCAACGGCATCTACTTCATTCGGTCCATATTTTCTGACTTTCCTGCTAGAAACTGAGCCTCGTACCTTCAAGGAAGCAATGTGTTCCTCAAAAGCACAATATTGGAAAGAATCTGTCAATAGTGAAACAAAATCCATATTGAGCAACCATACCTGGGATTTGGTTGATTTTTCTCCAGGTAACAAAACATTGGGTTTCTAAATGGATTTTCAAGAAGAAAATAAAAGACAATGGTACTATTGACAAATACAAGGCAAGACTTTTTGTCAAATGATTTAGACATCGAGAAGGTCTTGACTATTTTGGCACATACTCGCTCATAAGAACAATTAAATCCATTTGGATTCTAATAGCGTTAGCCGCCTTGTATAGTATTCAAATCCATCAAATAGATGTAAAACTAGCATTCTTATATGGTGACCTAGAGGAATAAATTTACATGAACCAACCTGAAGGGTTTTCGGTTTCGGGAAAAGAAAAGAAGTTGCGTCGACTTGTTAAGTCTATGGGCTTAAACAAGCACCCAAGCAATATGCGAAACTTGACCAAACAATATTGTCAAATGGCTTTAAGATTAATGAATGTGATTAATGTGTTTACATTAAGAATGTTCCTAATCATATAGTTATTGTTTGCTTATATGTTGATGATATGCTAATAATGAGCAAAGACATTGCTGACATTCAAGCTACTAAGCGTATCTTTGCTAGTAAGTTTGATATAAAAGAATTAGGAGTTGCCGATGTAATTCTTGGAATTAAAATCCAGAGGACTACTCAGGGTCTAGCTTTGTCTCAATCACATTACGTGAAATTGGTACTTGAAAAAATCAAACACTTGGAATTTAGATGTGCAAGAACTCCAATTGGCGTAAACCGTCATCTTATAATGAATAAAGGTGAAAGCACATCTCAATTGGAGTATTCTCGTGTGTTGGGAAGATTAATGTGCATCATGAACTGTACACGACCTGATATAGCTTATTCAATAATTTTACTTAGCCGATTCACAAGTAATCCCAACAAACATCACTTGGTGGAAATGAAACGAGTTCTGGGATATTTGGAATATACCCAAAACTATGCTTTGCACTACAATAAATATCTTGCGGTTATTGAAGGATATAGTGATGCAAATTTGATAACCGCTTAACAGAAACAAAGTCAACAAGTGCATATGTTTTTACTGTTGGAAGAGGAGTAGTATCTTGGATGTCTTCCAAATAGACGTGCATCCCTCGCTCTACAATGGAATCAGAGTGTATAGCTTTGGATAAAGCTGGTGAAGAAGCTGAATGGCTTCGAAATTTCTTAGAAGACATTCCATTCTGGCCAAAACCTTTGGCTCCTATATGCATACATTGTGATAGTGAGATTGTAATACGACGAGCAAGGAGCGTTATGTCTAACTCAAAATCTTGTTATATACAACGAAGAAATAACACCGTTAGGCAACTACTCTCTAGTGAAATTATCTCTATTGATTATGTAAGATCAAATGATAATATGGCGGATCCACTTAAAAAAGGCTTAACTAGAGACAGAGTTGAGAAATCATCTAAGGGAATGGGACTATGGCCGATGACAAGTCAACATGGCGGTAACTCTACCTAGAATTTTGGATATTCCGAGATCTACGTTCAAGGAGCTCAAACAAAGTTGTGATTGACCGATTAAACATTGTCAAAGTAAAATCTTTGGTCCCTTCTCCTGATAAAGATAATGTTCAGTAACAAGGATACAACTTTACACACTCTTTAATGATTACCTAAGTTTGACGTGATATTTATCAAACAGTGTCAATCTAAAGGTCAAGTTTAGGAATCACCTATTTAACTGTGAAGTGAAAGTCGTTTAATTGAGAATTCTGTAAGGCCAATTCTCTACGGACTTATGAAACTAGGCAACGTTCATGGCTGAAATAAACACAACAATTAGAACCAAAAGACGGTCAAGGATTGGTTGTATGACATATTGTTGTCTAGGTATATACTAATGTTCGACGGTTCAAAGATATCAAATATACCGGTTGACCGAGTATATTTGACATATGCTCACTACGAAAAGTTCAAACGAAAATCTACTTATCCAGATGCAATTAATCCTTACATGCAAATCACACAGCTTTCATCTAACTTCATTCGTGTTAAAATCATTCCCATTCATGTGGGGGATTGTTGGACTTTAAGTCATTGGGTTTTAAAGACTAGAAGTGTGAATTGGGAATTGGTAGGAAATAAAATGGAGAAAAATAAAAATTTGGAAAATTTGAATCAAGTGAGCTTTGTCCCTCATTGGTGAGGGACAACTACATTTGTCTGTATATATATATAGGAACACTTCTTAAAGGTCTAAAAAGGAGTTGAAGAGAATGAACCCTCGCGCCGCCGTCAACGCTCGCTTGGCTCTGCTTCGGCTTTGGCTTTGGCTTTTGATTTCGATTTGAATTTGTCAATTAATCTGTAAGATTATTTTTTGGACTAAATTTATTTAATTAATTATTTAATAATTAATTAAATAACAGTAATTTTATTTATGAAATTAAGCCAACCCTTTGAACGTTGGTTACTGGAATTTGCATCAATTTAAGGGCATAAATTCGAAGGTAGATGGTATCATTAAAAAGATTTAAGACTTCATGTTAGCTAGATAATACAATTTATCCCTACAGATCATATGGTTCTTCTTTTTGTTGTGGAAGCTTATTGTTTCCCCATAATGATGAGCAATTGCTAAAATAATATAACTTAATTTTAAAGTATAGACCACAAATTTGGATAAAATTTTCTATTTGTGAATTTGTAAATTCCAAATTAATAATCAATTGAAGAATATAATATTATGCAGTGCACAAAGAACATATCAGAATATAAACAAACATCTTCATGCAGTTTATACTTTTCACATTTTCTCTGACCTTTATCTAGACTGCTTAGAACAAAATTATAGAAGGGTCAAGGATTTTATTTTTTATATATAATATATATAAATAAAAATAAATTTTATATGTATATATATATATATATATATATATATATATATATATATATATATATATATATATATATATATATATATATATATATATATATATATATATATATATATATATATATATATATATATATATATATATATATATATATATATAATATTCTAAACGAGTTAACGGATTAACCCGTTATCAATAAGCCATTAAGCTTCGGTTCGGTGTGATTTTAAGTTTTGGATCAGTTTTGAACACCCTAAATTGTACTTCTCTTTTTTCTTACTTATGTATAGTGCTGGCAAAATGGCTCAAAGAAAACAGTTAACCACCCATATTATCCACTAAAAAAATGTTGGATAATTAACTTTTTTAAAATGGGTCAAATATAAATAAGAACCATGTTATCCATTTAGAAAAAGGATAACCAATTGATACTAATGGGTTTACTTTTTACAATTATAAAAGCCTCAAATTTGGGGCTCCTCAAGTTAGGTAGACTAAGAATTCTCCTAAAAGTGATCATATACAAGAGGCCATGGATAATATCGTTAACTCATATTATTCGCCAGTTAACCCGTTTTTATTCGTATTAAATATGAGTTCGGTCGAATAATTAATCCGTTTTTATTACCTCTTTTTTATGCGAATTATATCCGACCCGACACACCTGTTTCTCACTCCTATTTATGTATGTTTCAGTGCTTTCTTGTGTTCGTAACCCTTTTATCTAGATTTTCTTGGTTCTGTTATTGCTTTTCGAATAATCTCTACTTTTTTCCCCAATATTTTAGACTTTCTTGCTTGAATATTGCTAGCTAGAGCTCAGAAAGTGAAACATTATAATTTGGTGCTTATTTAGTAAAACACATCCCACTTTACTATGTTGCTTGAGTTGTTCCCAAAGGGCTCATATTCATGTTTTCCTTATATGACAGTGTGCAAGTATTTCTGTCAATATAAAAAAAATCCAATATAGTTAATTAGTTTCAACCCCGTCCCTTATAACTGTGGCTATTTAATTTTATACAATTGGTATTATGTTCAAATTGTCTATGAAATAATGATGGTCCTTATCCGAACCTTATATGAGTTTTTGTATTTATTTTCTTATTTTTTTCCATCCCAGCCAAATCCTAGATGTTATTTTTGAATTGTTCGTATATCTCGTCCATCAAACGAATATTCAAGTTTGCCACTATTTGTGATAATAGTTGCAGGAGTACCAAATCGATAGTTAATATTGGAGTGTACGAAATCTACCACAACTTATTTTGGTGACACATTTGAGAGTGATGGCTTCAACCCATTTCCTGAAGTAATCAATGGCAACCAGTATGAATCTAGGCCCATTTGAGGCTTTACGCTCGATTGGTGGAATAACGTCCAAGCCCCAAGCAACGAATGGCCACGGTACTGACATAAGAAGCAGTTCTGTGGGCGGTGCATGAATCAAATCACCGTGCACCTGACACTGATGACACTTTAGGACAAACCTGAAATAGTCCTTTTCCACAGTTATCCAATAGTAGCCTGCTTGAAGAGTTTTCTTTGCTAAAACATACCCATTCATATTGGGTCTGCACACTCCCGCATGCACTTCATGCATGATTCTTCCAGCCTCTTCTGCGTCAACATATCTTAACAAATTGAAGAGTCCTTTCGTACAAGACATCACCACTCAAAAAGAAACTACTCGTGTGCCGTCAAATTGTTCTCTTTTTATCCCCACTGGCTTTCTCGGGATATTCTTGCATTTTCAGAGACCTTTTGATGTCATGGTATCATTGCTAGGTATTTTGTCCTGCTTCAATTGTATTACAATTACCATGCCTTTCCCGCATTTGGATTTCCAAGGGATTTATGTGAGCACTGCCTGCATACGGCAGCATTGAGGCCAACATAGCAAGTGCATCAGCCAATTTGTTGCGACAAAGCGGGATGTAAGTGAACTCTATTTACTCGAATCGCTTGCTAAGGTCTTCCAATGCTGTATGTAAGGTTTGAGTTTGATATCTCGAGTTTCCCATTCTCCTAAGCTTGCCGAATAATCAGATCTGAATCCCCCATGATCAATAACTCTTCGACATCCTGGTCGATTTCCATGTTTATACCCATGATGCAGGCTTCATACTCGGTAGTGTTGTTTGAGCAAAAAAATCAAAGTTGGGTTGTGGCTGGATAATTCTGCTTAGTAGGTGAGATCAATACTGCCCCAATTCCCATACCTTTTGTGTTTAGTTCTTCATCAAAGAACATCTTCCAAGCATAAGTATCCTCAAATATTGTCTCGACTGAGTTTACCTCTTCATCGGGGAAGTAAGTGTTCAAAGGTTGGTATTCATTATCAATCGGGTTTTCAGCTAAATGATCTGCCAATGCCGGGGCTTTTATTATTGTGCGAGTAATGTAGACTATGTTAATTTCAGTGAGCAAGATTTGTCATTTCCCAACCTTCCCGTGGCATTGGTTTCTGGAATATGTAATTCAAAGGATCCAACCTGGTTATGGGTTAAGTGGTGTAAACATCAAGATAATGTCTCAACTTCTGAGTGACCCAGGTTAAAGCACATTAGGTTCTTTCCTGCAAAGTATACTTAGCGTCATAACTGGTAAACTTTTTGCTCAGATAGAATATGGCCTGCTCTTTCTTTCCGGTTACATCATGCTTCCCGAGGAGACAACCGAATGAACTTTTCAAGACTGTTAGATACAAGAACAGAGGCCTCCCTAGTTTAGGTGGGACCAGGACCAGTGGGTTCAACAGATATTCTTTGATGTTCCCAAATGCTTCTTGACATTCATCCGTACACTTGATTGCCACATCTTTCTTTAGCAATTTGAACATGGGTTTGCATGTGGATGTCAACTGAGAAATGAACCGACTGATATAGTTCTATCTGCCCAACAAACTCATGACATCTTTCTTGTTTTTTGGAGGAAGCAAATTCCGGATAGATTTTATCTTTGTTGGATCAAACGCAATACTTCTCCGGCTAACTATAAAGCCCAAAAAGATTGCCGGATGCGACTCCAAACGCACATTTGGCTGGGCTTAGTTTCAATCATATTTGCTCAACCATTCAAAGATTTTCCTCAGATCTTGAACATGGTCATCCTGGGTTTTGAACTTGATGATTACATCATCCACATACACCTCTAATCCTTGAGCTGTGCTTTTTAAACACAGGGCCTCTATTTCCTAGTTGCCTTTTACAAATATTGCGGCGCCAATCCTTGAGTTGACATTTTATATATAGGGCCCCATTCCCTAATCTACTTTTACCAACATTAGGGATCCAATCCCTCAGTTGAGTTCTTTAGAACAAGGGTCTCCATTTCCAAGTAACCTTTACCAACATTAGGGCTTCAATCCCTGAGTTGAGTTTTTAGACATATGGCCTCTAATCCCTAGTCGCCATTTTACAAACATTAGGTCTGCAATCACTGAGTTGAGTTTTTAGACATAGGGCCTCCATTCGCTAGTCGTTTTTACCAATATTAGGGCTAAAATCCCTAAGTTTTGTTTTTAGACATAGGGCCTCCATTTTCTAATCGCCTATTACAAACATTAGGGCTCCAGTCACTGAGTTGAGTTCTTTAGACATAGGGTCTCCATTCCCTAGTCGCTTTTACCAATATTAGGGCTCCAATCGTCGAGTTAAGTTTTTAGACATAGGGTCTTAATTCTCTAATCACCTTTTTACCAACATTCGGGTTCCAATCCCTAAGTTGAGTATAGACATCAATACCTACTCGCCCTTTTACAAACATTAACGCTCCAATTCTTGAGTTGTGGTTGTTAAACATAGGGCTCCATTCCCTAGTATCCTTTCTCCAACTTTAAGGCTCGAATCATAGAGTTGAGCTTTTTATACAGAAGGACTCTATTCCCTAGGCGCCTTTACCAACATTAAGGTTCCAATTCTTGAGTTAAGTTTTTAAACATAATGTCTTCATTCCCTAGTCGCATTTTTACCTACATTCGCGCTCCAATCCCTATGTTGAGTTTTAGACATAGGACCTCCATTAACTAGTCGACTTTTTACAAATATTAATGCTCCAATTCCAGAGTTGACTTTTTATACATATGGCCTCCATTTCGTAGTCTCCTTTTAGAAACATTGCGGCTCCAATCCCTGAGTTGAATTTTTATACATTGGGCCTCCATTCCCTAATCTCCTTATACAAAACATTAGGGCTCCAACCCTTGAGTTGAGTTCTTTAGACATAGGGTCTCCAATTCCTAGTCGACTTTTACAAAAATTAGGGTTCTCATCCTGAGTTGAGTTTTTAAACATTGGGCCTCCATTACCTAGTCGGCTTTTTAACAATATTAGGATCCAACTCTTGAGTGGAGTTTTGATATACAATGCCTCCATTCCCTAGTCGCCTTTTAACCAACATTAGGGCTCAGATCCCTGAGTTAAGTTTTTAGACATAGGACCTCCATTTGCTAGTCCCCTTTTTACCAACTTTAGGTCTGCAATCCATGATTTTAATTTTTAGATATAGGGCCTCCATTCCTTAGTCTCCTTTTACCAACATTAAGGCTTGAATCCCAATGTTGAGCTTTTTAGACATAAGGAGTCCATTCCCTAGTCACATTTACCAATATTGGGGATCTAATCCTTAAGTTGAGTTTTTAGACTTAGGGCCTCCATTTTCTAGTCGCCTTGTACAAACTTTAAGGCTTAAATCCCCGAGTTGAGTTTCTCAACGTAGGGCCTTCATTCCCTAGTTGCCTTTACCAGTATTAGGGCTCCAATCCCTAAGTTATGTTTTTAGAAATAGGGCCTCCATTTTATAGTCGTATGTTACCTACATTAGGGCTCCAGTTCACTGTGTTGAGTTCTTTAGACATAGGGTCTCCATTCTATAGTCTCATTTACCAATATTAGTGCTCCAATCCTTCAGTTGAGTTTTTAGACATAGGACCATCATTCTGTAGTTTCCTTTTTACCAATATTCGGGCTTCAATCACTAAGTTGAGATTAGACATAGGACCTCCATTACCTAGTCGCCTTTTTTACAAATAATAGGGCTCCAATTCCAGAGTTGTGCTTTTTAAATATAGGGCCTTCATTACCTAGTCAGATTTTTACCAGCATTAGGGATCCAATTCTTGAGTCGAGTTTTTATATATAAGGCCTCCATTCCCTAATCGCCTTTTGAGCAACATTAGGGCTCATATCCCTGAGTTGAGTTTTTAGACATAGGACCTACATTCCCTTGTCGCCTTTTTACCAACATTAGGTCTGCAATCCATGAGTTGAGTTTTGGACATAGGGCCTCCATTCCCTAGACGTGTTTTTACCAATTTTAGGGCTTCAATCTCTTAGTTGAGTTTTTAGATATACGGCCTACATTCCCTGGTCTCCTTTTACGAACATTAATGCTCGAATCCCAGAGATAAGATTTTTAGACATAGGGAATCAATTCCCTAGTCGCTTTTACAAATATTAGGGATCTAATCCCTCGGTTTAGTTTTTAGACTTAGGGCCTCCATTCTCTAGTCACCTTTTACCAACGTTATGGCTCAACTCCCCAAGTTGAGTTTCTTAACATAGGGCCTTCATTCCCTAGTCACCTTTACCAACATTAGGGCTCTAATCCCTAAGTTATGTTTTTAGACATAGGGCCTTCGTTTTCTAGTCGCGTGTTACCTACATAGGGCTCCAGTCACTAAGTTGAGTTCTTTAGACATAGGGTCTTCATTCCCTGGTCGCTTTTGCCAATATTAGGACTCCAATCCCTAATTTAAGTTTTTAGACATAGGACCTTAATTCTCTAGTTGCCTTTTTACCAACATTCGAGCTCCAATCTCTAAGTTGAGTTTAGGCGTAGGAACTCTATTACCTAGTTGCCTTTTTGCAAATATTAGGGCTCCAATCTCAAAGTTGTGCTTTTTAGAGAAAGGGACTCTGGTCCCTAGTCGCCTTTACCAACATTAGTGATCCAATCCTAGAGTTGATTTTTGGACGTAGGGCTTCGATTCCCTAGTCGCTATTTTACCAACATCCAGGCTCCAAGCCCTATGTTGAGTTTTTATACATAGGACCTCAATTACCTAGTCGCATTTTTAATAATATTAGGCCTCCAGTCCCAAAGTTGTGCTTTTTAAACATAGTGCCTTCATTCCTTAGTCACATTTTACAAACATTAGGGCTCCAATCCCTGAGTTGACTTTATATACATACGGCCCCCATTTACTAGTCTCCTTATTCCAACATTAGGGCTCTAATCCTTGAGTTGAGTTTTTTAGACATAGGGTCTCCATTTCCAAGTCGCCTTTACCATCATTAGGGATTCAATCCCTGAGTTGAGTTTTAGACATAGGGCCTTCAATACCTAGTCGCCTTTTTACCAAAGTTAGGGACCATATCATTGAATCGAGTTTTTATATACAAGATCCTCCATTCCCTAGTCGCCTTTTTACCAACATTATGGCTTAGTTCCATGAGTTGAGTTTTTAGACATAGGACCTCCATTCCCTTGTCGCCTTTTTACCAACATTACGTCTGCTATCCCTGCGTTGAGTTTTGGACATATGGCCTTCATTCCCTAGTAGACTTTATACCAACATTAGGGCTTCAATCCCTAAGTTGAGTTTTTAGATATAGGGCCTCCATTCCCTAGTCTCCTTTTACCAACATTAAGGCTCGAATCCCAGAGTTGAGCTTTCTATACATAGAGACTCCATTCCCTAGTCACCTTTACCAATATTAAAGATCCAATCCATAAGTCGTGTTATTAGACAAAAGACCTCAATTTCCTAGTCGCATATTACCAACACTTGGGCTCCAATCCCTGAGTTGAGTATATTAGACATAGGGTCTCCCTTCCCTTGTCACTTTTACCAATATTAGGGCTACAGTCCCTGACTTCATTTTTTAGACACAGTGCCTCCATTATGTAGTTGCTTTTACCAACATTAGGGCTCCATTCGCTAAGTTGAGTTTTTAGACATAGGACCTCCATTAACTAGTCGCCTTCTTAGAAACATTAGGGCTCCAATACTTGAGTAGTGTTATTTAAACATAGGGCCTCCATTCCCTAGTTGCCTTTTACAATTATTTGAGCTCTAATCCCTTTGTTGACTTTTTATACATAGGGCCCAATAACCTAGTCTCCTTTTACAAACATTAGGGCTCGAATCCCTGAGTAGAGTTCATTAATCATAGTGTCACCATTTCCATGTCACCTTTACCAATAATAGGGCTTCAATCCCTGAGTTGAGTTTTTAGACATTGGGCCTCCATTCCCTATTCTGCTTCTTACCAACATTAGGTCTGAAATCCCTGAGTTTAGTTTTTAGAAATAGGGTCTCCATTCCCTAATCGGACTTTTACCAATATTAGGTCTATAATCAGTGAGTTGAGTTTTTAGCCATAGGACCTCTATTCCCTACTCGCCTTTTACCAACATTAGGGCTCAAATCCCAAAGTTTAGCTTATTAGACATAGGGACTCCATTCCCTAGTAACCTTTACAAACATTAAAGATCTATTCCCTGACTTGAGATTTTTGACATAGGGCCTACATTCCCTAGTCACCTTTTAGAAACGTTAGGGCTCCAATCCCATAGTTGAGGTTCTAAACGTAGGGCCTCCATTCCCTACTCGCTATTACCAACATTAGGGCTCCAATACCCAAGTTGTGTTTTTAGACATAAGCCTCCATTTTCTCGTCGCCTATTACGACTATTAGGGCTCCAGTCCCTGAGTTGAGTTCTTTAGACACAGGGTCTCCATTCCCTTGTCCTTTTTTTACCAATATTAGGGCTACAATCCCTGAGTTGAGTTTTTAGACATAGGACCTTCATTCCCAAGTCGCCTTTTTACCAACATTCAGGCTCCAATCCCTAAGTTGAGTTTTTAGACATAGGACCTCCATTACCTATTCGCTTTTTTACAAACATTTGGGATCCAATCCTTGATTCGAGATTATATATACATTGCCTTTATTCCCTAGTCGTCTTTTTACCAACATTAGGGCTCAGTACCCTGAGTTGAGTTTTTTGACATAGGACCTCTATTCCCTAGTCACATTTTTACCAACATTAGGTCTGCAATCCTCGAGTTGAGTTTTGGACATATGGCCTACATTCCCTAGTAGTATTTTTACCAACATTAGGGCTTCAATCCCTAAGTTGAGTTTTTAGATATAGGGCCTCCATTAGCTAGTCTCCTTTTACCAACATTAAGGCTCAAATCCTAGACACTGCCAACGACGGGATCCATTGGCCATTCCTGCTAATCACTTTTAGCCTCATAATCGATCTCATGAATATCCTCATACTACAGATAATCCTCACTAATGCTACTTTCCTCTACAAAACCCTCAAGGCCATACCTCACTTTCCTAATACTCTTACAATGAACCACTATATGCTCCACACCTACTAGATCCGCGATGGCCTGCACCATATTTGCAAATATTTTACCCGCCTCCTCAAGCATTTTAACCACCTATCTACAAAAGGTTACAACCGAGGCCAGAGTAAAAAATTAAAAGGCAGCAAGAAAAAGAAAAGACTTTCACTCCTATTGGTGAATATTATGTCAGTCTGCTCTAAAGGTTGAGGCAATTGGACATGCTGAAGCCGATACAGATAAAAATGTCGAACGCTCTTCCAAAGAATTTTGATTATTCTCAAAGGTGAACATATTGTTCTAATGTCCCGAGCACAGCATAGAAAAGTGTTAGATCTGAAATGAGTAGTCCAGAAGCTTGTCGATACTAGTGACATTACCGTGCAAAATCTAGATGCAATAAATACTAGCCAAAGTCCACTGCGTGTTCATAATAAGACGCATAAGGGGGCATGATTTGTGTTGAAAATGAATGTAAATTTCTTCTGACTTCCTTGGAAAGCCACTTACTATAAAGTTTGCATCACTATCAGTCTCGGCTCCAGAAGTTGATCTTAAGAACAAGTTGGCAAAAGGGACCCAAAAGCAATTTGCTAAGGTCAATCTGATGGAGACTTGTGAAGATCCTAGTTATGTTTATGAAGAACTCAGTGGCTAAGATGTCGTGCTTGGTAATTGGAAAGACGGTCCATCTTTTAACTAGCTGGGGAGGAGTCTTGGTGTTTTATTTTGTTGTCATTTCTGTTGTCTGGGTTATTTTTAGGGTTGTAATCTTGATATTGTCTTATGACTCAAACACTTCTATCCTTTTATTTTGCCTAGTTTTTTAGTCATAGTAGCTCCTTTAGGGTTGTCTAGTTTTGTTCCAGGGTTAACCTAGCTTCTTTTACTTTTTTTGTTGTGCAAACCCTTTCATCATCTGTCTATGTAATTTCCTATTTTCTACTATTTCTGGTAATTATTTTTTTAGTTCTCTTTTCCTTTTGTAGTTATTTTCTTGCTGACTCTAGTGACATGGCATGTACGCATAATTCTTAGCTTAGCTTATAAGTTAGTCTAATCATTAAGCAATTACAAAATTTTGAAGATGATAAGGACATTTGAAGAAAATATATAAAGTGATTTTGAAATCACTTAAAGCCCGAATTGTGTGAAATTGGGGCACATAGTTTGGGAAGTTAATGAGATGACAAGAATTTGTTACGAGAGAGTGTGTTCCAACAATTTGAAGTGAGCAGTTTTGAGTTCAATAACATCTCAATTTACAAGATAAATCCAAAGGAGTTTGCTCCAAACAGATAGAGGGTATACATCATGAAGATGAAATAACCCCATGAGAGTTCTGTATTTGACAAGACACTAAAAGAGTGGAAGGCATATTAGTGATACTAATGCTGATGCTGCAAAAGAAATGTTATGCATGATCTTCATTTATCAATTTCAAGTTGCATGTGGCATACTTGGTGTTCATAGAGATTGGGAGACCCTCTTCAGCTAACCCAAAAAACTTTATACCTTTCGGTACTCCTTTTGAGCCTGTACTGAATTCCTTGACCTTTTCTCTTTTGGAATCAAGTTAAAGTCATACGAACAAAATTGTCCAATAGGTTTATTTTATAAAGTTCATTCCAAAAGAAAAATTCAAAAAAAAATAGAGATAAAGAAAAAGGGAAAAGAAAGAAAAAGGACAAAAAAAGAAGAAGAAAAAAAGAAAATAGTAGCAAAAGTAGTCATGTGAACTTTATTTGACCTGATTCTTGACACCACAAGATACGTAAGCAGCCTTACGGTTCGGTCATACCATATAAAATTTTTGTTATCATACGAATTCAAAAGTGAGGCAGTCTTTCTTAGTAACTCCATCAAAAGAAAAATAAAAAAAAGAATGAGTAAAATTCTCTTGTATTAGAAATTGGGGCAAAGTTTTTAGAAAGGATTCTTAATGTTGTAAATAAATTAATCCCATTGTCTTAGTTATTTTGAGCCTTTATGATATCCTTTTTTTCTAACCCTATTCAAAAGAAGACCTCCCAAGTAAACTCTGATGAGTTTAGACATGCCAAGAGTATATGCTTTTTTTACCATGGCTAATGCCTTGTCATCTACAGAATCATAGGAAATAAGAAGAAAAGAATAAAATGAGAGAGTCTTATTGGTGAAAACCTTCACATGCTACTATAAGGCATCAATGATTTGAGAGAAAGAACAAAATGAAAGAGGTTTGATAGTGAAAATCCTTCAGCCATCACAAGTCAAATGAGGATCACGAATCAGCTAGGATTAGTAGAGCATTTAAGCCAAGTTTCATGGCGAAGAGGTACAACAAGAGTTGAACATTAGATTTTCTTGACGGATTAGGACGTTAGTCCAAAAATATGTGTCATGGTCAAGAGTTAGTATCTACATCTGATAAGTTTCTACTTTGTAGTTTTCTTGCTACATCTCATGTCTTTCCATTGTCCCTTACTCTGGTCCTTTTGTTGTCCAAGTCCTCTTCTGATTTAGTTTGGTCAAAACAAGTGAGCAACGACTTCAAAATATGCTGCTAACTTTCCAATTGCACAAAGTGGAACCTGTCTCGCACATCAAAGTGACATAAGTCATTAAAGAATAGCATGCACATTGAGTCAGTAACAATCAGCGTGCTTTGATTCATGTGAAATAGAAAGGTTTCGTATATGTCAATTCATAAAAATTGTAACAAATAGTGAGTGTTGAGTTTGAACGGATCAAAGGTATTTTCTGTGACAAGGTTGATAGAGAAAGTAGTTAACCAATAACAAGTAAGGTTTTCCAAGTGGAAATCAAAGATTATCATGGCAAGCGAAGTAGCAACAGACCTCAAGTCGAAGGCCAGTGACCTACGTCAGGAAAAAAACAAGAAGCGCACTGAGTTGGCAATAATGAACGTGCTTTAGGATTCATATGAAATACAAAGGTTCGGTAAATATCAGTTCATGAGCAAAATGAAACAGATAGAGGGTATTGAGTTTGAATGAATCAGAGGTATTTTTCACGATAAGGGTGACAAGAAAGTGGTTAGTCACTAAACAAACAATGTCTTTCATGTTGAAATCAAGCTTATCATGGCAAGTAAATGAACAATCGCCCGCAAAGTCAACGCCACAAACTATCCACCATATTTAAGCTCACAAGTTTTCTTTATCTGAAACAGGGATGAAAGCTATGTTCATATCAAAGCTTGGAAGCTTGAATGTTTCAGGTGTAATACCCCTAGTTCTGCTTATGCACTTGCTATTGAGAAGATAACACATCACCCTAGGAGAAACACTTCCTAGTCTAGGTTTTTGAGTTATATTTTGTAATAGGAGATGCGCTTCCTAAATTGAGGTTTCACCCTTAGGAGACGCACTTCCTAGCCTGAGTTTTTAAGGTTATATTTTTGTTTTAGTATTATGCACTTCCTAAATTCAGATTTTTTACCATTAGGAGATGCACTTCCTAATTTGGATCATATGAGTTTTAGTTACTGATGTTTTCACCCCTAGGAGATGTCACTTCCTAGTATTGTTCGTTTAAATTCATCCCTAAGATACACTCGTCCTCGTTGGAGTCATTGAAATTTTACCTGTATTGAGACGTACTTTTTTCTGGGGGTCTTTCAGATTATACTTATTAGAAGACGCACTTCCTAGCTTTGGTCATTACACATCTTTAGGAGACACACTTCCTAGTTTAAGGTATTGAAGTTCCATCCTTAGGAGATGCACTTCCATGTTTGAGTCTTTTAGAATATATTTTGTAAGAGGAGATGCACAACTAGGAAATAGAGGCCCTATGTTTAAAAAGCACAACTCAAGCCTAAATTAAGATTTTACAACTAAGAGACGCACTTCCTAGTCTATATCTTTCGAGTTACATTTTTATTTTAGGAGACGCAATTCCTAAATTGAGATTTTACCACTAGGAGATGCATTTCATTTTTGGTTCATTTAAGTTCATTCCTAGGAGACACACTTCCTACTTTGAGTCATTGATATTTCACCCTTAAGAGACGCACTTCCTAGTCTGGGTCATTCAAGTTATATTTTGTTTTATGATATGCACTTCCTATATTGAGATTCGTCCCCTAGGAGACGCACTTCCTGGTTTGGTCCATTCAAGTTTCACCCGTAGGAGACATATTTTCTGATCTGGGCCATTCAGTTTTTATTTTTAGCAGACGCATTTGCTAGTCAAAGTTTCTTGATTTTACTCATAGGAGATACACATCCCATGCGAGTATCTAGTTACTTTCATCATTGCATAAATAACATAAGTGGTTTACATTTCTTCTAATAACTCACAAATCTTCCGAGTGAAACTGGTTTATTTGTTTTATTGTTTTAATTGCAAGCACCCACCTGGAGAACGATGGAAGTGATTTCAGAATTCAATTCAAGTTAGAAGTAGTAGAAGCTCGCAGTAGGAATGTGGGTCAACAGTCTGAGATGACAAACATAAGTAGTCTCAATCAAGAATTAAAAAAAAAAAGCAAAAAGAAAAAAAGAGAAGCGAATCAAAAATGCAGAAGCATAGAAAGATGTGGATTGCTCAAGATGTGGCTGAAATCAAGAGCACGTGTGTCCAAATTTGATTTGAAGAAGCCGTGGAATAATGAATCAGCACTTGCAGCTAGTAAGCATCAGGGTTCAACTCAAAAGTCTGCATGAAAAACTATTCATGACTCAAGATCAAGCTTCAGAAGATTTATAGATAAGAATCTTGTAATTTATAGTCGACAAGCTTAGTTTGTCCTTTTTAATTTTAATTTTGATGTAATAACAGGACCGCAGAGCGTAACCTTAACGAAACGACACCTCAATTAGCTCTCCACATCGGTATATATCCATTATTGTTCCTATTTCTGAACTACACGTGGAATGATTCCTTTATAGCCAAGGATATGGAGGTAGCTCAAATACCGGGGACCAGTCACATTTTTCCTTTATCTTAGTTTTTAGTCTCTCTAAATAGGGGTTGGGTCAAAAACTGTCTCGTCGTTTGTTATTTTATTTTATCAAAAAAATAAAAAGCTGCGAAAATATTTCTTCTTTTTAGTTGCTTTTAGTTTATATAACTTTCATAAAACAAAAAAAATACACAAAATAGTACATTATTTTTATTTTAATATGATATTTAAAAATGCTAAAAAATAGGTTTGTTTTAACGATTAGTCTTATCTTTATAATTATTTTACGTGTTGAATTAACTGGTAAATAAGGTCGTATATTTAGTTTTGTTTACGGAAAAAGAATAATATTTAGACTCAAACAACCTATTTTAAGTGTAATTTTTGGATCTAGCCTATGACAACCAAACCCAATACCCTACCCTTAAAAGGGACCCTAGACCTAAAGAAAAGGGCAGCTGTTTTGACACAAAGAAATGGACTAGGGATCATCTTCCTCTTCATACAGAAAAAAGTAAAAAAACCCTAGACATTGACAGCCGCTGACAGCCATTTTGAGATTTTTTAAGAGTTTTAGTTACTGAAGTTTTCACCCCAAGGAGACGTACTTCCTAGTCTTGATCATTTAAATTCATCCTTAGGAAACACACGTCCTACTTGGAGTCATTGAAATTTTACCCGCTAGGAGACGCACTTCCCAGTAGGGGTCTTTCAGATTATACTAATTCAGAGATGCACTTTCTATCTTTGGTCAATTAAATTCATCATTAGGAGATGCACTTCCTAGTTTAAGTCATTGAAGTTCCACCCTTAGGAGGCGCACTTCCTAATCTAGGTCTTTTAGGTTATATTTTTAATATTTTTCATGTAGAGAGAATAAAATTTGAACTCAAACAACCCATGTTAAACATAGTTTTTAAATCTAGCCCATAATAACCAAGCCCAATACCTTACCCTTATAAGGGACCCTAGACCTAAAGAAAAGTGCAACCCTTTTGACACAAAGAAAGGGACTTGGGATCATCTTCCTCTTCGTAAACAAAAACCTAAAAAGACCCTAGACACTCCGAACATTCTGCTTTTGGAACAAAATCAAAAAATGCCTAAGAACAAAAAGAGAAAAGTAGCCATTACTCTAGCTTTATCTTCTTTATGGAGAACAGTAAAGTACCCTAATAAAAACAAGACCTTTTAGCCACAGAACTCCATCAACACCCCTAAGCTTTAGCAACATTAACCAGTGACCACCACGCCGACGACCCTAACAGCAGCAACGACCTTTCTTTTTCACTCGATCTCACTAGCTTGCCGGAAAAAGCGAACGACCTTAAGCAGCCGACCGAAATCTCGACCATTCTCCAACACCCATCCCTCCTCCTCCTTCTCTTTACCATAGGTCGCCAAAACACACTCACATACAACCACACACACTCACAGAAACGAGAAGTAGCGAACCAGCTGAGTTTTGTGAGCATGAGAGGAACTTGAATCTGGTTTCAAACTTCACTTGGATTATTTCAGATATTTTCCATTCAATTTCTTCTGAAATCATGATTGATATATTGTCAGAGTCCGAGGTTGTTTCGTTGAGGTTTTCGGTTAGGTCTGTCCGCGTCGAGCTTCATCGGTATGAGTTTCTTTGTAAACGGACAGCAGGTTTCTTTGAAAAATTATAAGTAATTCAGGTCACTCTTTTTCTCCTATTCATCAAATTTTTCATTCACTGACCATGTTAATAGATTTTCTGTAATTATATTATTGCATGACAATGTTATGTCAATTCTAAAGCATGGGTGTTACACCAAATTCTGTTTTTGAATCTCTGATGGATACGTATCGTCTTTGTAGTTCGAACCCTTCTATTTTTTGTATTTCGATTGGGGTTTTAAGTGAGGTTAAGGTTTGGTTTTAGTGAAATTTTCGAGAAACCTGATTAATAACTTAACAACAGACCATTAGGGTGACAAGTTGTAATTTAAAGCATCTTTTACAAATTAATGGATATCAAAATAGCTCAACAGATAGAGTTGTGAGTGTTAAACATTTCTAAGTGAGAATAATTAGCATATATGATCATGATCTAGTACATGTTCGCGTGACATGATTACGATCCTAAAAACAAAACCGTAAGGTGCGTTCACGCAACTTTGACCAAAAATTTCTTAATATGAATAAAGCAGATTAATCATGGACACGTACGCGTGACATGATTCTTGATGCACTAAATGAAATGAGTACACGTACGCGTGGCTTATTTTACTATTATTTCTTAATTAAAAGGAAAATGAACATATGTTCTAATATTGAGTAATGAAACTATTTGGAAAGAATCTGTCAATAGTGAAAGAAAATCCATATTGAGCAACCATACCTAGGATTTGGTTGATCTTCCTCCACGTAACAAAACATTGGGTTCTAGAACGATTTTCAAGAAGAAACAAAAGACGATGGTACTATTGACAAATACAAGGCAAGACGTTTTGATAAAGGTTTTAGAAATCGAGAAGGTCTTGACTATTTTGGCACATACTCGAGAACTCCAATTGACGTAAACCATCATCTTATAATGAATAAAGGTGAAAGCACATCTCAATTGGTGTATTCTCGTGTGCTGGGAAGATAAATGTACATCATGAACTGTACACGACCTGATATAGCTTATGCAATAAGTTTACTTAGCCGATTCACAAGTAATCCCAACAAACATCACTTGGTGGCAATGAACTAAGTTCTGGGATATTTGGAATATACCCAAAACTACGCTTTGCACTACAATAAATATCTTGCGGTTATCGAAGGATATAGTGATGCAAATTGGATAACCGGCTTAACAGAAACAAAGTCAACAAGTGGATATGTTTTTACTGTTGGAACAGGAGTAGTATCTTGGAAGTCTTCCAAATAGACGTGCATCCCTCGCTCTACAATGGAATCAGAGTTTATTTCTTTGGATAAAGCTGGTGAAGAAGCTGAATGGCTTCGAAATTTCATAGAAGACATTCCATTCTGGCCAAAATCTTTGGCTCCTATATGCATAAATTGTGATTGTGAGATTGCAATACGACGAGCAAGGAGCATTATGTCTAACGCAAAATCTCGTTATACACGACAAAGAAAAAACACCGTGGCAACTACTTTCTAGTGAAATTATCTCTATTGATTATGTAAGATCAAATGATAATATGGCGGATCCACTTAAAAAAGGCTTAACTAGAGAAAGAGTTGAGAAATCATCTAAGGGAATGGGACTATAGCCAATGACAAGTCAACATGGCGGTAACTCTACCTAGAATTTGGATATTCCGTGATCTAGGTTCAAGGAGCTGAAACAAAGTTGAGATTGAACGGTTCAACATTGTCAAAGTAAAATCGTCCCTTCTCGTGATAAAGATAATGTTCAGTAACAAGGATACAACTTTACACACTCTTTAATGATTACCTAAGTTTGATGTGGTATTTATCAAATAGTGTCAATCTAAAGGATTCCACGTTTAGGAATCACCTATTTAAGTATGACGTGGAAGTCGTTTCATTCAGAATTCTGTAAGGTCAATTCTCTACGTACTTATGAAACTAGGCGATGTTCATGGCTGAAATAAACACAACAATTAGAACCAAAAGACGGTCAAGCATTGGTTGTGTGACATATGGTTGTCTAGGTATACACTAATGTTCGACGGATTAAATATATCAAATCTACAGGTTGACCGAGTATATTTGACATATGCTCACTACGAAAAGTACAAACGGAAATCTACTTATCCAGATGAAATTAATCCTTATATGCAAATCACACAGCTTTCATCTAAGTTCATTTGTGTTACAACCATTCCCATTCATGTGAGGGATTGTTGGACTTTAAGTCATTGGGTTTTAAAGACTAGAAGTGTGAATTCGGAATTGGTAGAAACAAAATGGAGAAAAATTAAATTTTTAAAATTTGAATCAAGTGAGCTTTGTCCCTCATTGGTGAGGGACAACTACATTTGTCTGTATATATATAGGATCACTTCTTCGAATTCTTAAAAGGAGTTGAAAAGAATGAACCCTCGCGCCGTCGTCGTCGCTCGCTTGGCTCTATTGCGGCTTTGGCTTTGGCTTTTGACTTGGATTTGTCAATCAATCGATAAGATTATTTTTTGGACAAAATTTATTTAATTAATTATTTAATAATTAATTAAATGCCAGTAATTTTATTGATGGAAATAAGCCTTTGCTGAACGCATTGCTTGATTAAATTAAGCCAACCCTTTGAACGTTGGTTAATGGAATTTGCATCAATTTAAGGGCATAAATTCGAAGGTAGATGGTATCATTAGAAATATTTATGATTTCATGTTAGCTAGATATTACAATTTATCCCTACAGATCATATGGTTCTTCAGTTTGTTGTGGAAGCTTATTGTTTCCCCATAATGACGAGCCATTGCTAAAATAATATAATTTAATATTAAAGTAGAGAACACAAATTTGGATGAAACTTTCTGTTTGTGAATTCGTAAATTCCAATTTAATAATCAATTGAAGAATATAATATTACGCAGTGCACAAAAGAACATATCAAAATATAAACAAACATCTTCATGCAGTTTATACTTTTAACATTTTCTCTGACCTTCATCGAAACCGCTTGGAACAAAATTATAAAAGGGTCAAGGGTTTTTATTTTTTATATATAATATATATAAATAAAAATAAATTTTATATGTATAAATAAAAATAAATTTTATATATATATATATATATATATATATAATATTCTTATCGAGTTAACGGATTATCCGTCAAGAAAATTGAATAATCGGCCTTCAAACCGATAGGCTGTTAATATAAAAATTTCAATTTGTTACCCATCCGTTAAGCCATTAACCCGTTATCAATAAGCTATTAAGCTTCGGTTCGGTTTGATTTTAAGTTTTGGATTAGTTTTGAACACCCTAAATTGTACTTCTCTTTTTTCTTACTTATGTATAGCGGTGGCCAAATGGCTCAACGAAAACAGTTAACCACCCATATTATCCACTAAAAAAAGGTTGAATAATTAAATTTTAAAAAATGGGTCCAATATGAATAAGAACCATGTTATCCATTTAGAAAATGGATAACCAATGGGTACTAATGGGTTTACCTTTTACATTTATAAAGCCTGAAATTTGGGGCTCCTCAAGTTAGGGAGACTAAGAATTCTCCTAAAAGTGATCATATACAAGAAGTCATGGAGAATATCGTTAACTCCTATTATTCGCCAGTTAACCCGATTTTATCCGTATTAAATATGAGTTCGGTCAAATAATTAATCCGTTTTTATTACCTCTTTTGTATCCGAATTATATCCGACCCGACACGCCTGTTTCTCACTCCTACTTATGTATGTTTCAGTGCTTTCTTATGTTCGTAACCTTTTTATCTAGATTTTCTCGGTTCTGTTATTGCTTTTCGAATAATCTAGACTTTTTTCCCCAATATTTTAGACTTTCTTGCTTGAATATTGCTAGCTAGAGCTAAGAAAGTGAAACATTGTAATTTGGTGCTTATTTTTTAAAAAACATCCCACTTTACTATGTTGCTTGAGTTGCTCCCAAAAGAATCATATTCATGTTTTCCTTATATGACAGTGTGCAAGTATTTGTCAATATAACATAAATTCAATATAGTTAATTAGTTTCAACCCCATCCCTTATAACTGTGGCTATTTAATTTTATGCAATTGGTATTATGTTTAAATTGTCTATGAATTAATGATGGTCCTTATCCGAACCTTTTATGAGTTTTTGTTTTTATTTTTCTTATTTTTTCCCATCCCAGGCAAATCCTATATGTTATTTTCAATTGTTCGTATGTCTTGTCCATCAAACGAATATTCAAGTTTGCCACTATTTGTGATAATAGTTGCAGGAGTACCAAATCGACAGTTAATATTGGAGTGAAATCTACTTTAACCTTTTTTGGTGACAGATTTGAGAGTCATGGCTTCAACTCATTTCCTGAAGTAATCAATGGCAACCAGTATGAATCTATGCCCATTTGAGGCTTTCCGCTTGATTGGTGCAATAACGTTCAAGCCCCAAGCAACGAATGGCCACGGTACTGACATAAGAAGCAGCTCTGTGGGCGGTGCATGAATCAAATTACCGTGCACTTGACACTGATGACACTTTAGGACAAACCTGAAATAGTCCTTTTCCACAGTTATCCAATAGTAGCCCGCTCGAAGAGTTTTCTTTGCTAAAACATACGCATTCATATTGGGTCTGCACACTCCAACATGCACTTCATACATGATTAATCCAGCCTCTTCTGCGTCAACATATCTTAACAAATTGAAGAGACCTTCCGTACAAGACATCACCAGTCAAAAAGAAACTACTCGCGTGCCGTCTAATTGTTCTCTTTTTATCCCCACTGGCTTGCTCGGGATATTCTTGCCTTTTCAGAGACCTTTTGATGTCATGTATCATTGCTAGGTATTTTGTCCTGCTTCAACTGTATTACAATAACCATGCCTTTCCCGCATTTGGATTTCCAATGGGATTTATGTGAGCACTGCCTGGATGCGGCAGCATTGAGGCCAACATAGCAAGTGCATCAGTCAATTTGTTGTGACAAAGAGGGATGTAAGTGAACTTTATTGACTCGAATCGCTTGCTAAGGTCTTCCAATGTTGTATGTATGGTATGAGTTTGCCGAATAATCAGATCTGTGTCCCCCATGATCAACAACTCTTCGACGTCCTGGTCGATTTCAATATTTATACCCATGATGCAGGTTTCATACTCGGTAGTGTTGTTTGAGCAAAAAAATCAAAGTTGGGTTGTGGCTGGATAATTCTGACTAGTAGGTGAGATCAATACTTCCCCAATTCCCATACCTTTAGCGTTTAGTGCTTGATCAAAGAACATCTTCCAAGCATAAGTATCCTCAAATATTGTCTCGAGTGAGTTTACCTCTTCATCGGGGAAGTAAGTTTTCAAAGGTTGGTATTCATTATCAATCGGGTTTTCAGCTAAATGATCCGTCAATGCCTGGTCTTTCATTACCGTGCGAGTGACGTAGACTATGTCAAATTTAGTGCCCAAGATTTGTCATTTTGCCAACCTTCCCGTGGCATTGGTTTCTGGAATATGTAATTCTAAGGGTACAACCTGGTTATGAGGTAAGTGGTGTAAGCTTGCAAATAATTTCTCAACTTCTGAGCGACCCAGGTTAAAGCACATTAGGTTCTTTCCTGCAAAGTATACTTAGCCTCATAACTGGTAAACTTTTTGCTCAGACAGTATATTGCCTGCTTTTTCTTTCCAGTTACATCATGCTTCGCGAGGAGACAACCGATTGAATTTTTCAAGACTGTTAGATACATGAACAGAGGCCTCCTGGTTCAGGTGGGACCACGACCAGTGGGTTCAATAGATATTCTTTGATCTTCTCAAAAGCTTCTTGACATTCCTCCATACACTTGATTGCCACATGTTTCTTTTGCAATTTGAATATAGGTTCGAATGTGCATGTCAACTGAGCAATTAACTGACTGATATAGTTCTATCTGCCCAACAAACTCATCACATCTTTCTTTTTTTTGGAGGAGGCAAATCCCGAATAGATTTTATCTTTGTTGGATCTAACGCAATACCTCTACGGCTAATTATAAAGCCCAAAAGATTGCCGGATGGGACACAAAACGCACATTTGGCAGGGTTTAGTTTCAAATCATACTTGTGCAACCATTTAAACAATTTCCTCAGATCTTGAACATAGTCATCCAGGGTTTTGGACTTGATGATTACATCATCCACATACACCTCTATTTCTTGGTGCATCATATAATGGAAAATGGCAATCATGGCCCTCATGTAGGTTTCCCTAGTATTCTTTTGGCCAAATGGCATGACCTTGTATTATTATGTACAACAAGGTGTGGTAAAAGCTATTTTATCTGCGTCTTCTTCGTCCATAAACACTTTGTGATATGCTGCGTAACAATCCACGAAGGACTGTAGCTCATGTTTGGCACAGTTATCAACAAGGACGTGGATGTTGGAAAGGGGAAGTTATCTTTGGGACTAGCCTTATTTAGATCTCTGTAATCCTCACACACAGAGGTCTTCCCATCTTTCTTCGACACTAAAAAATACATTGGCTAGCCATGTGGTGTACCTGACCACTCGGATCACCCCTTCCTTCAACTATTTTGTGACTTATTCTTTGATCTTGTCACTAACATCAATTTTAAATTTCCTTTAATTTTGCTGGATAGGGGTTACTTGGGGTAAGTTGGTAACTTATGAACCACTAAATCGACACTCAGTCTTGCCATGTCATCACATGACCAAGGAAATACATCTTTGAACTCAAACAGGAGTTGGATTAATGCATCCTGGGGTTTTTCATCTGTGTGAATGCTTATGTTGGTTTTTCTGATTTCTTTAGAACTTGCCAGACTAACCAGTTCAGTGTCCGTCTAAGTTGGGCTTAGGTTTATTCCCAAATTGTTCCATTTCTAAATTTATTTCCCTAAAAGCCTCATCTTTCTCATATTCCGACTCTTGGTTCATTATTTCACAGTAAGATAGTGTGCTTGGACCTGTGAATGAAGTCCGCAAGCATGTCATGTTATTTAAAGTCGTATTACTAGAAC
Organism: Nicotiana benthamiana; assembly: GCA_034376525.1. NCBI lineage: Eukaryota > Viridiplantae > Streptophyta > Magnoliopsida > Solanales > Solanaceae > Nicotiana > Nicotiana benthamiana. The sequence goes on along the minus strand of CM067341.1, from coordinate 15,829,632 downwards.
TGAAAGAAGAAATAAAAAGAAAATAACAAAAATTAGAAGGAATAAAGAAATATGGAAAATGAAATATTGATATAATTTCATTGAATTTGGAAGATAACAGGGTTTACATTGAAAATTAAAAGACATGAACCAAAAAAAAAACACCCGAGTTACACCCTAGAATAACTCATGGTGTAGAAAAGCTGGCAGGACGGCTCTACCGGGACTCCTGCCTGATTAGGAATGGCGTACCTTCCAATTTTCTAGTTTGCCAATAGGTCCCATGTACAACACCTCAGTGGTGCTTGAGCCCTCCCTCGATTGGACTATTGGGGTTTCGTATAGTACCTTCCTCATTGCCCCACAGATCTCTTCAATCTCTTCGGTCGTAAAGGCCTCATCCTCTTCTTTTTCATTGTATTTGGGCTTGACATATATTTTGTATAGATCCGGCACTAGCTCCGGCAAGACCCATGCATCATTATTTTTATTATCTGCCCAGTTTATATCAGTTTGTGTGGGTCTGAAGCCAACCCCAAAGAACTTTTCATTGGTAGGCAGGGTAATAGGTTCAGCTATTCATTGCAATGATTTCCCAAGTCCTTTCCTATGTTTGAATCCGAGCCTAATCAATTCCTTAGTGACCATGATTGATGCATTTGAGAGGAAGGGTTGAGGGCAAGGTTTTCCTTCTTTGCAATGATCTGCGACCACGATTTCAAAGGCTGATAGACTATGTGCTCACTCTCCTCTCTTGCTTCAAGACATGGGACTGATGGGTCCCGATAAATTGATTACTCATATTCCCAGTGAACCACAATCTCTTGATCCTCATTCTCAACTTCACCATCTGGTGAAGAGTAGAAGGCACATCTCCCGCTCCATGAATCCACAGCCTCTCCAAGAAAAGTTGTAAGAGGTGTGCATGTCCAAAACCTGGAAGGTTAGTTTGAAGTCTACTGGGATGATGGTTAAAATCATACCAGTCTCTCCAAATGTGTCCCTTTTAATACCATCGAAAGCATGTACATAGACATTGTTGGTTCAGATTCTGTCAGTACCAATTTCTGTGTATTGCACAGTCAAGAGTTGGCAAATATCTACCTCAGATCCCCCATCAAACATTACCCTTTTCCCGTAGTACCCTTTGTAGTTGACCGTCAGGGGCAGGGCTTTGTTATATCGGCCCCTTCTTGAGGCAAATCATTTTTGTTGAAGGAGATCTGGTTGACTGCGAAAAATCATTCTATCATTCTCTCCAACTGTTCTACAGAGGTCTCAACACACATATATGATTCGCTAAAGGTCTTGACCAATACCTTTTGATGTTCAGTGGAGTTCATCAATAGACATAACAAGGAGACTTGAATTGGAGTCTTTGAAAGTTGGTCGATCACCTCATATCCAATTATTTTCAACTTTTGAAAGAAGGCCTCCACTTCTTCGGCATTCACCAGCTTCTTAGGTGGGAAGCACTTTCTAGTGGCATTGTTCACCTCTTCCAAGTTGAAATACTTTTTAGCATGGTTAATTTATTGAACTTCTCATGACATTTCTATACCTTTATAGGTCACCACTGATTTGTTGTAATTCCTGGGCACAACGATAGGATCTGTCATGTTCTTTTATGGAGCAAGGCTAATAACCATGGGTTCACTCAGCCTTGGTGGATTAATTGGCCCTCGCATCACATAATCTCCCTTAGGCACATACATTTGGGTTTTCTTATTTAGCTAGAATCTCTTAGGAGGACACAATGTCATTTGTTTTTCTTTCCGGCCTCGAGGGACATATAGAACATCATCTTTGGGGGGCACTGCCCCAGTTTCAATTTTAATTTTCTTCTCCACTTCGGAGGGACGATTTATTCCTTTTCTTCCCTTTGTCTTGCTTCGGGGCAGCTTTCGGTTTCTTTTCTACATCAGCAATGGAATGATGGCGTTCAACACTAGGTCAAATTCCATATCCTCACAAATCATTTCTATTACGGGCCCATTGTTGTCGGCATGCAACGAGTTGCTCGTCACATTGGGAATATCTTCATCCCTCAGCAGTATCTTCCTTTTTTCTATAAACTTCTCCATGTCTCTCTTCAATATCCAACAATCATCCATGTCATGCCCTTTTTCCCCTGAGTAATAGGCGCATGGGGCACCAGCTCTGTAAGCGGGTGATGTCGAGTTTTGTGGGGTTCGGAGAACATGCTGTTGTAGACTTACTTGAACAAGTTCTGGTAAAATGCTAGAGTAGGATTCACCGATTAGTGTGAAATTTGTCCTCTTTAGTGGTTCACGAAGGTGGAAATTGTTTTGTGGAAGCCGGGGGTTGTAGTGAGTTTGGTAAGGAGGCTGGTTTCTAGGAAATGGAGCTTAAATTCAGTTGGCTTGTGGTTGTGGCCGGACATAAGGTTGAGCATTAATGACCATGTATGGCCGAGGAACATAGGCCACGTCTTGGTGGGGGTAATAGTGCTGCGGGGTTATTCATGAGAAAAGGGATTTGGTAGTACGATGTTTCCTTGCACCTGACGTTTCTTTTGATGTTTCTTCCTTTTTCTTGCCTTTTTCCACTCCTCCAGATCCACCCTGGATGGCTTGGGAGGTAGCTCTGATAGTAGATTGGCTCAGAATTCTACCCATTTTCAATCCATTTTCAACCATTTCGCCAATCTTGATGGCTTCAACGAACAATTTACCCATTGCAGAAATAATATTTTGGAAGTAGTAAGTCTTTTGGGCTTGAAGGAAAACCGCGACCATTTCATTCTCATCCATCGGCGGCTTTAACTTGGAGGCCTGCTCACGCCATTTAACAGCATACTCTCGGAACCTTTCCGAGGATTTCTTCTTCAAGTTTGTCAATGAGTTACTGTCTGGAGCAATATCAATGTTGTACTGGAACTGCTTGATGAAATCTCAAGCAAGATCATCCCAGATTAGTCAGCAGGATATATCTTGGTCCATGTACAATTCAGATGTGATGCCCACCAAAACTTTCTCCGGAGTAGACCATAAAGAGTTCTTCCTTTCCGCCGGCTCCTCGCAGCTGGTTGCAATATCTCTTGAGATAATCAATTGGATCACCGTGTCCTTCATACTTCTCAATTTTTTGGGTTTTGAATCCAAATGTTAGATGCACATGAGGGAACATGCATAAGTCAGCATACGATACACATTTGTTTCCACTCAATGCTTGTATGCTTTTGATACTCTATTCCATGTTTCTCATCTTTTTCGCAATCTCTTCTTGCTCAGGAGTTTTGGTTGCATTTTCTTGCCCCGCAGTGAACTCACGCCGAGGTGGCTGGGAGTAAGTATAGGTATGAAATTCAGGAGGTTCTATCGGGAAGAAGGGTGTGTGGAAGGTGAAAGTGGATGGGTCAAAACTACGCCTGGGAAATGTAGGTTATGCCGTGGCCGAGCAATGTGGAGTGGTAAAGATATTTGAAGCTGCACCAGAAATTTACACTTGGGGGAGAACCTCAGAAGGTGTTCCCACAAAATGAGCTGAAATATGGGGTGTCCTAGTTATGTATTTGGGTGACTGATAGTGATGATGGAGGTACCGCTTGCTCTAGGAAAAAGTTCAGGGAATCCAGGGATTGCACTTGGTGGCTCTCTTCCATTTGACCAAGCATCCCACATTTCCATAACCAGAGACGTAGGATACTGTTTTCTTCGGCAGTTGGCCATTCTCAGGTAGGGATTCTTGAGATTGAAGTATCATTTATGATGGGAACTGTTGGTTGAGTCATTTTTTAAGACATTTCGATGCTCTTATTCAATCTCGTAAAGTATGTGTGCGAAGCCAGATTACACTAAAAACCAACCACAGTTCAATAAAAACCTGGACTTGTTGAACAACGACAAAATATTTAGTTTGGAACAAATAACACATAGGTACCACATGTGGTGGGTGTGATGCACCTATACATTTAAATGTGTTTCTACCTGTTTTAGAACAGTTGCATTCTTCATCCCGTCTTTACTTATTCTTTTCTTTTTATTTCTCTCTTCTTTTCTTCTCTTACTTTTCTTTTCTCAATTTTCTATTTTTCTTCTCTCGTTTTATTTTCTTATTGGAATTATTAACAAAATTATGACCGGATCCAATGAGGATTGCGTATATATCACAATGTTGTATGAATCCAATCATTATGTAGTTAAAGAAAAACAAGTACGAAAAGTAAAGAAACATTTTTTTTTTTGGAATTTTTAATTTTTCATTAATAAAAAATTCTATTACAAAAGATATAAGATTGGAAGACTCATACCTTACATACAACATTGCAAGACCTTAGCTTGCCGAATAATCAGATCTGTGTCCCCCATGATCAACAACTCTTCGACGTCCTGGTCGATTTCCATATTTATATCCATGATGCAGGCTACATACTCGGTAGTGTTGTTTGAGCAAAAAAATCAAAGTTGGGTTGTGGCTGGATAATTCTGACTAGTAGGTGAGATCAATACTGCCCCAATTCCCATACCTTTAGCATTTAGTGCTTCATTAAAGAACATCTTCCAAGCATAAGTATCCTCAAATATTGTCTCCACTGAGTTTACCTCTTCATCGGGGAAGTAAGTTTTCAAAGGTTGGTATTCATTATCAATCGGGTTTTCAGCTAAATGATCCGCCACTGCCTGGGCTTTCATTACCGTGCGAGTGACGTAGACTATGTCAAATTCAGTGAGCAAGATTTGTCATTTTGCCAACCTTCCTGTGGCATTGGTTTCTAGAATATGTATTTCTAAGGATCCAACCTGGTTATGAGGTAAGTGGTGTAAGCTTGCAGATAATGTCTCAACTTCTGAGCGACCCAGGATAAAGCACATTAGGTTCTTTCCTGCAAAGTATACTTAGCCTCATAACTGGTAAACTTTTTGCTCAGATAGTATATTGCCTGCTCTTTCTTTCCAGTTACATCATGCTTCCCGAGGAGACAACCGAATGAATTTTTCAAGACTGTTAGATACAAGAACAGAGGCCTCCCTTGTTCAGGTGGACCAGGACCAGTGGGTTCAACAGAAATTCTTTGATATTCTCAAAATCTTCTTGACATTCATCCGTACACTTGATTGCCACATCTTTCTTTAGCAATTTGAATATAGAGTCGAATGTGGATATCAACTGAGCAGTGAATTGACTGATATAGTTCTATCTGCCCAGCAAACTCATCACATCTTTCTTGTTTTTTGGAGCAGGCAAATCCCGAATAGATTTTAATTTTGTTGGATCTAACGCAATACCTCTCCGGCTAACTATAAAGCCCAAAAGATTGCCGGATGGGACTCCAAACGCACATTTGGCTTTGTTTAGTTTCAAATTATATTTGCGCAACCATTCAAATAATTTCCTCAGATCTTGAACATGGTCATCCTGGGTTTTGGACTTGATGATTACATCATCCACATACACCTCTATTTCTTGGTGCATCATATAATGGAAAATGGTGATCATGGCCCTCATGTAGGTTTCCCTAGTATTCTATAGGCCAAATGGCATGACCCTATATTAGTATGTACAAAAGATGTGGTAAAAGCTATTTTATCTGCGTCTTCTTCATCCATCAACACTTTATGATATCCTGCGTAACAATCCACGAAGGACTGTAGCCCATGTTTGGCACAGTTATCAACAAGGACGTGGATGTTGGAAAGGGGAAGTTATCTTTGGGACTAGCCTTATTTCGATCTCTGTAATCCTCCCACACAGAGGTCTTCCGATCTTTCTTCGACAGTTGAACTACATTGGCTAGCCATGTGGTGTACCTGACCACTCGGATCACCGCTTCCTTCAACTATTTTGGTACTTATTCTTTTATCTTGTCACTAACATCAATTTTAAATTTCCTTTGATTTTAATGGATAGGGGGTAATTAGGGTAAGTTGGCAACTTATGAACCACTAAATCAACACTCAGTCCTGCCATGTCATCACATGACCAAGGAAATACATCTTTGAACTCAAAGAGGGGTTGGATTAATGCATCCTGGGGTTTTTCATCTGTGTGAATGCTTATGTTGGTATTCCTGATTTCTTTAGAACTACCCAAACTAACCAGTTCAGTGTCCATCTAAGTTCGGCTTAGGTTTATTCCCAAATTGTTCCAGTTCTAAATTTATTTCCCTAAAAGCCTCTTCTATATCATATTCCGACTCTTGGATCATTATTTCACAGTAAGATAGTGTGCTTGGACCTGTGCATGAAGTCCGCAAGCATGTCATGTTATTTAAAGTCGTGTTATTAGAACTGAAAGAAGAAATAAAAAGAAAATAACATAAATTAGAAGGAATAAAGAAATATGGAAAATGAAATATTGATATAATTTCATTGAATTTGGATGATAACAGGGTTTACATTGGAAATTAAAAGACATGAACCAAAAAAAAACACCCGAGTTACACCCTAGAATAACTCATGGTGTTGAAATGGTGGCAGGATGACTCTACCGGGACTCCTGCCTAATTAGGAATGGCGTACCTTCCTTTGTAGTTTGGCCATAGGTTCCATGTACAACACCTCAGTGGTGCTTGAGCCCTCCCTCGGTTGGACTATGAGGGTTTTGTATAGTACCTTCCTCATTGCCCCACAGATCTCTTCAATCTCTTCGGTCGTAAAGGCCCCATCCTCTTCTTTTTCATTGTATTTGGGCATGGCATTTATTTTGTATCGATGCGGCACTAGTTGCGGCAAGACCAATGCATCAATTTTTTTATTATCTGCCCATTTTATATCAGTTTGTGTGGGTCTGAAGCCAACCCCAAAGAACTTTTCTTTGGTAGGCAGGGTAATAGGTTTAGCTATTCATTGCAATGATTTCCCATGCCCCTTCCTATGTTTGAACCCGAGACTAATCATTTCCTTAGTGACCATGATTGATGCATTTGAGAGGAAGGGTTGAGGGCAAGGTTTTCCTTCTTTGCAATGATCTGCGACCACGATTTCAAAGGATGATAGACTATGTGCTCACTCTCCTCTCTTGCTTCAAGACATGGGACTGATGGGTCCCGATAAATTGATTACTCATATTCCCAGTGGACCACAATCTCTTGATCCTCATTCTCAACTTCACCATCCGGTGATGAGTAGAAGGCACATCTCCCGCTGCATGAATCCACAGCCTCTCCAAGAAAAGTTGTAAGAGGTGTCCATGTCCAAAACCTGGAAGGTTAGTTTGAAGTCTACTGGGCTGACGGTTAAAATCATACCAGTCTCTCCAAATGCATCCCTTTTGATACAATGGAAAGCATGTACATAGACATTGTTGGTTCAGATTCTGTCAGTACCAATTTCCGTGCATTGCATAGTCAAGAGTTGGCAAATATCTACCCAAGATCCCCCATCAAACATTACCCTTTTCACGTAGTACCCTTCGTAGTTGACTATCAGGGGCAGGGCTTTGTTATATCGGCCCCTTCCGTAGGCAAATCATTTTTGCTGAAGGAGATCTGGTTGACTGCGAAAAATCTTTCTATCATTCTCTCCAACTGCTCTACAGAGGTCTCAACACACATATATATGATTCGTTAAAGGTCTTGACCAATACCTTTTGATGATCAATAGAGTTCATCAATAGAGATAAAAAGGAGACTTGAATTGGAGTCTTTGAAAGTTGGTCGATCACCTCATAACCCATTATTTTCATCTTTTGAAAGAAGGCCTCCACTTCTTCGGCATTAACCATCTTCTTTGGTGGGACGCACTTTCTAGTGGCATTTTTCACCTCTTCCAAGTTGAAATACTTTTTAGCTTGGTTAATTTATTGAACTTCTCATGACATTTCTTTACCTTTATAGGTCACCACTGATTTGTTGTAATTCCATGGCACAACGACAGGATCTGTCATGTTTTTTTGTGGAGCAAGGCTAATAACCACGGGATCACTCAGCCTTGGTGGATTAATTGTCCCTCGCATCACATAATCTCCCTTGGGCACATACATTTGGGTTTTCTTGTTTAGCTAGAATCTATTAGGAGGACACAATGTCATATGTTTTTCTTTTCGGCCTCGAGGGACATATAGAACATCATCTTTGGGGGGCACTGACCCAGTTTCAATTTTAATTTTCTTCTCCACTTTGTAGGGAAGGTTTTTTTTCTTTTGTTCCCTTTGTCTTGCTTCGGGGCAGCTTTTGGTTTCTTTTCTACATCAGCAATGGAATGATGGCGTTCAACACTAGGTCAAATTCCATATCCTCACAAATCATTTCAATTACGGGCCCATTGTTGCTGGCATGCAACGAGTTGTTCATCACATTGGGAATATCTTCATCCCTCAGCAGTATCTTCCTTTTTTCTATAAACTTTTCCATGTCTCTCTTCAATATCCAACAATCATCCATGTCATGCCCTTTTTCCCCTATGTAATAGGCGCATGGGGCACCGGCTCTGTAAGCGGGTGATGTCGAGTTTTGTGGGGTTCGGAGAACATGCTGTTGTGGACTTACTTGAACAAGTTCTGGTAAAATGCTAGAGTATGATTCACCGATTAGTGTGAAATTTGTCCTCTTCAGTGGTTCACGAAGGTGGAAATTGTTTTGTGGAAGCCGGGGGTTGTAGTGAGTTTGGCAAGGAGGCTGGTTTCTAGAAAATGGAGCTTAAATTCAGTTGGCTTGTGGTTGTGGCCGGACATAAGGTTGAGCATTAATGACCATGTATGGCCGAGGAACATAGGCCACGTCTTGGTGGGGGTAATATTGCTGCGGGGTTATTCATGAGAAAAGGGATTTGGTAGTACGACGTTTCCTTGCACCTGACGTTGCCGTTGATGTTTCTTCCTTTTTCTTGCCTTTTTCCACTCCTCCAGATCCACCATGGATGGCTTGGGAGGTAGCTCTGATAGGAGATTGGCTCAGAATTCGACCCATTTTCAACCATATCGCCAATCTTGATGGCTTCAACGAACAATTTACCCATTGCAGAAATAATATTTTGGAAGTAGTCAGCCTTATGGGCTTGGAGGAAAACCGCGACCATTTCATTCTCATCCATCGGCGGCTTTAACTTGGAGGCCTGCTCACGCCATTTAACAGCATACTCTCGGAACCTTTCCGAGGATTTCTTCTTCAAGTTTGTCAATGAGTTACTGTTTGGAGCAATATCAATGTTGTACTGGAACTGCTTGATGAAATCTCAAGCAAGATCATCCCAGATTAGTCAGCAGGATATATCTTGGTCCATGTACAATTAAGATGTGATGCCCACCAAAACTTTCTCCGGAGTAGACCATAAAGAGTTCTTCCTTTCCGCCGGCTCCTCGCAGCTGGTTGCAATATCTCTTGAGATGATCAATTGGATCACCATGTCCTTCATACTTCTCAATTTTTTGGGTTTTGAATCCAAATGTTAGATGCACATGAGGGAACATGCATAAGTCAGCATACGATACACATTTGTTTCCACTCAATGCTTGTATGCTTTTGATACTCTATTCCATGTTTCTCATCTTTTTCGCAATCTCTTCTTGCTCAGGAGTTTTGGTTGCATTTTCTTGCCCCGCAGTGAACTCACGCCGAGGTGGCTGGGAGTAAGTATAGGTATGAAATTCAGGAGGTTCTATCGGGAAGGAGGGTGTGTGGAAGGTGAAAGTGGATGGGTCAAAACTACGCCTGGGAAATGTAGGTTATGCCGTGGCCGAGCAATGTGGAGTGGTAAAGCTATTTGAAGCTGCACCAGAAATTTACACTTGGGGGAGAACCTTAGAAGGTGTTCCCACAAAATGAGCTGAAATAGTGGGGTGTCCTAGTTATGTATTTGGGTGACTCATAGTGATGGTGGAGGTACCGCTTGCTCTAGGAAAAAGTTCAGGGAATCCGGGGATTGCACTTGGTGGCTCTCTTCCATTTGACCAAGCATCCCACATTTCCATAACCAGAGACGTAGGATACTGTTTTCTTCGGCAGTTGGCCATTCTCAGGTAGGTATTCTTGAGATTGAAGTATCATTCATGATGGGAACTGTTGGTTGAGTCATTTTTTAAGACATTTCGATGCTCTCTTTCAATCTCGTAAAGTATGTGTGCGAAGCCAGATTACCATAAAAACCAACCACAGTTCAATAAAAACCTAGACTTGTTGAACAACGACCAAATATTTAGTTTGGAACAAATAACACATAGGTACCACATGTGGGGGGTGTGATGCACCTATTCATTTAAATGTGTTTCTACCTGTTTTAGAACAGTTGCATGCTTCATCCCGTCTTTACTTATTCTTTTCTTTTTATTTCTCTCTTCTTTTCTTCTCTTACTTTTCTTTTCTCAATTTTCTATTTTTCTTCTCTCGTTTTATTTTCTTATTGGAATTATTCACAAAATTATGACCGGATCCAATGAGGATTGCGTATATATCACAACGTTGCATGAATCCAATCATTATGTAGTTAAAGAAAAACAAGTACGAAAAGTAAAGAAACATTGTTTTTAGGAATTTTTAATTTTTCATTAATAAAAACTTCTATTACAAAAGATATAAAACTACTCATTTTGTTGGAATTAAAAACTACAAAGAACTTATAATAAATCAAATACAGACTCGATTAATGAAAAATCATGAATACCTTAAAGCATCAAATTTTGGGGCCCGCAAGGGTTGTCCCTTCATACATACTTTTCATTTGTTGCACAAGTTTTGTCCTCTCCTCTACATTCTTTTCCAATTGAGCCCAGACCTTTGCTAGGTTGGCTTCAGACTTTTCTAGATCCTTGAATCTCAAGTACTTTCTTTCTCAGACTGTTTATAAGGCTTTCATCTGCCCGACTTCTTTCTGGGTTTCTGGCTGCTATTCTCAACTTCTTAATTTGAGCCTTAAGGGCTTCGTTTTCCTAGGTTAGCTGATTCTTTTCCCCTTCATCTGTGGCATCTTGGACACCTTTGGCGAATTCAAGGTCCCTAATTTGTCCTTCTAACCTACCAATTATAGCCCTATAGCTTTCTTCTTTTGCCAACAAGCCCCATTGCTCTTGCGAGTCGTTAGTGAATTGTTTAATGTGGGCTCTCTTAGCAAGTCTTTATGGAATCTAGAATCATTTACCAAACCAAACAGTCTACTTAGGGTCCATTTCGCGTCTAGCTAGATCTTGCACCATTGTCTTAAGTTCAAGAAATCTGCATTCATTCCACACCTGGCGAATTCTTCCTTCTGGAAATACGGGTTTCGGGCCCAATTCAACCACATGTTTACACAAATACTCGTCATTAGGGAAGGTTTGAAATCTACCTAATTAGCGCAAAACCTTGTGAGGAGCATACGACTGGAAGCTCCGGATGCCCATCAGGAGGAGATAGACACACTTCAACTAATATGTATACTGCTTCGGTGACAGGAGGCCATCCGAATGATCACTCGATTTTATCAGCAGTCAATCAGCTTAAGCACGAATACCAAGCCTCGGTACCCTTGGGTAATTCAATTTCCACAACTCGGATTGTAAATTTTTCAATGCAGCTCAAAACGGTCATACCATAATTCGTATACCCAACCCGGTGGCAGAGTTGTTCCTGCATTCATAATTGAAGTAGCAGATTGCAACCTTGGAAGAACTTTCCCCTTCTTGACGGATAGTCAAGGCTCTATAGATTTCAAATAGGATCAAGGGAACCATAGTGCTATTGGCTTTCTTGATTGTGATATCGACCATTCCAACGAGACCCACTTCTATATTACTATCTTCTCGCGGACAGACTACAATACCCAAGAATGGTGTTGCAAAAGCCAAACCCCGCCTTTTTTCCCATTTGTCTTTATTTCCTGCATGGATCAAAGCATTATTTGGGGCTTAAAGGGTTGGTATCATTGATTAGGGCTGTATACTAGGCCGAACCTGGGCTTTTGCAGGCCCAATCTTTGGTGGTCTCGGGCCAAGCGATCACGATCTTTACGGTCCCAAAGGGTGGAACCGGTTCACTGTGGGCCTAAGCCACATCGTCCCGATCTTATTAGGCCGGGCCCACGGGCATAAACAGGCCTAACGGGCTTTTTTCGATTCGGGCTATTTTTTGAAAAATTTATTTTATCCAAGGCAATTTCTTGTAAAGTATTATGTATTTACTAATATAAATTTTTTATATAACTATACAAATATATATAGCATATAAAGTATGTATAGTATGTATAAAAAAGGGTGTATTGTGTGTACATTAATTATATATCGCATTATATAATATATATAGCTATTATATATATATATATGTATATAATATATATATATATATATATACACACACACATACACAAACACATATAGTGCCTTATATGTATTAGATATATATAATTCCATATATATATATATATATATATATTTTATATGTATTAGAGATATTTATGTATGTGTCTCTGTGTGTATATATATATAGTTTATATGTACTATATATATATATCAAATTAAAAAAAATTGTAAAGAAATATTCAAGGGAAGGTCTTATCATTTTTATCATTAAGAAATTAACAAAGAATGGCAATATCTTTCTTAGTTTTCTTCCCCCCCAATAGAATGAGCAAAACCAGATATGAATACCACCATTAAAAAGAAATAAAACTAAGGAAGATGTGCCAAAATATAAGTTACATATTAGTCTATGTATTATCTCTAACAAATCTCATAATTTCTTCAAGGTTCGGAAAAAATTTCGTTTCTGGTGGTGGAAAAGAAACTTGTTCATCACCATTTCTAGGCGAAGCAGCATCCTGTGCAAATTCCGCTATCATTTCTTCATAAGCTTCGTCTATCTCCAGTTGTGATTCTGCAAGTCCAAAGTTTCTTCTTTTCGAATGGATTCAATCTCTAAAGAGTACCGATTTTTTCCAAGTTCTCCCTCATATACTCTCTATGGTCACCAATTTGAAGTCTTTCTTGACTCAAAGCATTCTTCGATACTACTGTTGAAGCTTGAAAACTTAAAATATCTCAAGTCATCCTTGAAAGAACCAGATAGTGTGTTTGTTTGTCCTTCCACCATTCCAAAAGATCAAAGGTGTTGTCTGGATTCTCTTTTTCAATGCCCTGCGACAAATAAACTTGAAGCTCATTTAGTTATGAATTATCACCAAAATTATCACCTTGAGAACCCCTGAACTCTGTCCAAGAACTAAGGGCTTTTAGGCCCGTAGTTCTTTTAGATAATTGCGAACTAGACGAAGTAGGAGTTGGAACATTTGGTATAGCATGATCTACAGCAAGTTGATAAGCATTATAAATTGTTTGAGCGTTTATTTTAATTGAGGTTTTTGCATCTCCAAGTGTAGCTAATTCCTCAACTGAAAATGGTAAAGAGTTATAAATTTTTGAATACCAAAAGTGAGGACCTCCTAATTTCATTGTATGATTTAACACTCCATAAACACCAAAATAGGGGGGTAGGGAACAAATATTTTTTAAACTTAGCTTTCATAGAATTAGTAGCTTCTTGATAAATTAATCCACCCTCTGAAAATGTTGTAAATAAATCTCCAAGTGCTGCAATATAAACTAAACCGTTAGAAATAGTAGGATAATATTGGCCAGATAATTCATTTGTAGTAATATGAAATTGTTCTAAAAAGTCTAGAAGCATTTTAACATTACTCCAATCTTAATTTGTAAGGTGTTCATCATCATCACCATCACCTACACGAGCATTATACGCCGCGCATATTGGGTTTCCACATTCATACGCAACAACTAATCTTTCATACATGTAATTCTATCTAGTGGGACAAGGATTGGGAACCTTTCTTTCTCTAAAGCCAAATTCATCATATTTTTTAAAAAAGTCTCTAAGCCTACTTCTACGGTTTGAATAAAAAAGCCAATTAAGAGCCATTTTAATGTTTTCAATTTCTACATTTAAAACTTTCATACCAGCACACATGATTAAATGATAAATCTGACAAATACATCTAACATGAAAAATATTACTAAATGCAGGATTTAGTTTAATTGTAAGCAAGCATACAATGTTAGTGTTTCTAGAAGAATTATCCATTGAAACTGACATAATTTTATCTCTAATTGAAAAATATCTATAAATATCTTCAACTGTTTTAGCAATAAGCTTACATGTGTGGCGTTGATTAATTATTCTATAAGCAATAATGCAATTTTGTATTATCCACTCCTCATCTATCCAATGACTTGTAACAGTTAGATAATCATAGTCATTACAACTTTTACCAATATCAGTAGTAATAGCAATGCGACAAACTATATGATTAAATAAATAATGCAAATATTATTCATATTCATGTTTATATTATTAAATATCGCTCTTTACGGTTGCGCGAGGCCATCCTTTATAACTACGATTAAAAACTCTTCTAATATGATGCACAAAGTGAGGGTTCGAAGGAAAACTATAGGGTAAGTACATAACAGTAACCATTTTTGCCAATTCTTCACGCTCTTTATTTGGATAATAATATAAAATGCCACCAGTAACAGTGTTAATTCCTTGTTGAACTATATTTTATCCTGTGCTAGGGTTAATCGTAGTATCTACACTTCTCCGCTCTTGCGCCACTTTCATCTGAAGAAATTAGCTTTATATCTACGATTTTTCTTTATGTATCTAGTCAAACTACTCGTACTGCTACGATCTCCAGCAAATTTATTAACTAACAAAGACCCACAAGTTATACATTTAGCCTTATTTTGTTCTCTTTGTTGAGTGAAAAAGTGCCAAACAAGAGATGTTTCGAGCCGTTTGGAAGGCTGTCTATTAAAAGTAGGGGTTAATACATGAGGGTCAGACGGGGCATCGGTTGGGTTATTAACAGGACTAGTAGGTATATCATCTAAATCCAGTTGTGTTTCATCTAAATCATCATTTTCCTCATTATTTTCAAAGATAGTTTCATTAGGATGAAGAGCATTCATAACTTGTTCAATTAATTGTTGACTTAGTGCCACAGCATGACAAAATTGATTATCGAAAAATTGACAACAAGGGTTATCACTATCAAGAATAATAGGTCGATGAGGACAGGTAATAGGTCTGGGCCGAGGTAAGAGTAGTATCTTGGCGACTATATTGACCAATTTTGGATTTTCCCTTACCACGAAATATTTTTTTCAAAGAAAATCCCATAGTAATTATAAATATACATGATAATATAAATAAAATTGTAATATTAAACATAAGAGTTGGAACGAGTTTACCAAATTGAGAACGACTTCTTGAAAGTTGAATATGGTTGAAGACTTGAATACTTCATACAATGCAGAGATGATCTTATGGCAAACCAGCAGCTGCAAGGTTCACTTGCTGACAGGTTCAAGGCTGTATGTTGCCTCGACAAATTTCAAATCCAGAAATTGTATATTGGTATGCTCCCTAGGTTTGATAGAGTCAACTGGAGGAATTTACTTTTAGTTACAAATGTCGTGCCTCAACATAAATTTATTGCTTGGCTGGCTGCCCAAAGAAGGTTACCTACTGTGGATAGATTAGCCAACTATGGTATTCAAATTCCTTCGATGTGTGTATTTTGCAACCAACAGGTGGAAACGTTCTAGCACCTATATTTCGAATGTTGCGTTACTAAGAGTTTATGGTCTAGAATTTGTTGTTTGCTGGGAAGTTCGAGACAGATCCTTGACTGGGACAGTGAGCTGGAATGGATATGCAGTAAAACTCGTAGTCGTGCATGGAGAAATGCTATCATTGCTGCTGCTTTTTTACATGTTGTAGCTTTAATATGGAACTCGAGGAACAAAATACGATTTCAGAACGTGGCATACGATGAAGATAGAACTACTAGAGAGATTGCATTACTTCTTCACATTCGTGGGAGACATAGTAGAAGCTGGCAGATCGGTTTACGACAACTCAACTGCTTTCCATAAGTGTTTTTCTGCCGTTAGTCACTGGTATTCAAATACATATGATTTTTGCGCTTCTTTTTGTAGTTACATAGACTTGAAATATAAATAGAATTAGTAGCTGACTGTCCAACCAGCTACTAGTAGGAACAGTTGTACATCGTTTGCTATATATGAATATCAAGCTTTAACTGAAAAAAAAAATACTTCAATTCACTAACTTCACAATTTTTCACGAAATTACAATAATAAAGTAAGCAATTATAGAAGAAAATTAGAGTGGGATTGATGAATTTGTGAGTAAAAATGAAAGAATGAAGGGGTAGTAATAGTTTAAAATTGGGAAAAATTATAATTATAGAAAGTTTGGATTAAAACAAAGTTTGAGGGCCAAATGGCTATTTTATTAAGTCCCTAACAGTTGAAATTGAATGCCAAAGGCTACATTATAAAAATCTAACTGTTGGTCAATTTTTTTAAGAAAAATGCGTTGGGGCCCATTAGACCTGTTGGGCCGGTTGAATCGGCCCAGGCCTGCATGGCGGCACCAGGCTAAACGATCTCGGGATCACGGGCTATTCGGGTAGGACCGGCCCGTCATGGGCCTTTTCATGATTTGAGACCAGCCATTTTGGCCCATTTGGCCCGAGGTCTCGGGCTGTTCTCAGCTGGGCCCGACCCACAGTACACCCTTAGCATTGATATAAGAACTGGAAAGTGCAATACCCTTTAGATAAATTTACATTATGAACATCCTATCTAATACTCAACAGGTCTAGAAATCTGTGGGGAGGTACTGGTCGTGGTAACACTAGGTATCGACTTCTGAGGTTTCCATTAAGGCCTGCATAACCCGTGATTACCTCTAGGGTGGGTGTGAGCTTAAAGTCAATAAAATGGAAGACATTGCGAGTTGGATCCCAAAAAGGTATTAAAGTTTCAATCATGTCCAACATTGGCTTGATGTTCAACAGTCCAACGAGACCTCCCACAACCATTACCACAGTTTCTCTACTGCATTTTCCTAGATTATTCCACCATATATGGAGCTGTAAGGGGATCTCTTTAAGAACTGGGAAGGGTTCAATTTCATTTGTGCTCATCCTACACATTTAATAAGGTGATTTTATTACTCATTTTGTCTAAAAAAGAGTAACACCAATTGTTTCAAAAAATTTATTTTCAAATCAAATCCAGTTTTGCAAATACGACCTTTTAGAACTTCGAGGACGATAATATTAAGGTTGGGCCTGCTAACTGGTCAAAAATTAAAGAAATGACCAAGGTGGATGTTCTTGCAAAAATAGCCTTCAGTTAACCTTTTTGGGACATTCGGCTTATTTTAGACAAGAATGCCATCACCTTGTTTATTTGTGATAAAAGTAAAAATTTTGTAGTTTTTGGTCTATTTTTTCAAAAGGGAAGTTGGACCAAACGGGGGTTGCCTACGTATCTCACATCCATTAAGAATCAAACTGGCGTAGTTCGGGCAAATTTTAACAAAATAACTATTTTTGAAAACTTTCTTCTTTTACATTTTTTCAAAACGGATGAATTTATCTTAACCCTCACACAACTATTTTCTTTTCCTAGCTTTTTTCTATTATTCACAAGCCGGTCAACATGAGAATCCAAAGCAAATAAATGCATAAGTAGTAAGTAAGATGCATCAGGATGGTCTTTTCATTTCGAGTACACTTGTCCTAGATAGACCCAACCCCTGTGTTGAGTCTCCTAAGTCAAATGCACGTGATGCAAACAAACGTTCCTACAAGGTATCTGGCATGAGGTTTTGTTGTACTAGGTTTAAAATCTAGGTTTATTGTTCTAGACCTTGCTTACCCGAGCGAACACCTCGAGCCAAGGGTGGGGTAGCGTGCCGAGAATACCAAACCTCGTTCTAAAAATTGAGATAAGAATCTAACAGAAAAGAAGTTACATGAAGTGCACACTCCCAGATGATTTAGAAGACTCGGAGAGAAGAAAGGATTCATAGCAGTTTATATACAGTTCACAAAATATCAAAGCGGTAAAAGCATTTAGCACTTTAGGCTTAAACATGTATGAAAATCAGATAATAAATAAAGCCAATCATAAAAGCCATTCTAAGGTAGAATTCTTGAATCCTGAACTGGAGTTCTTGGTTTGGATCCCCAGCAGAGTCGCCAGAGTTATCACACCTCCCTTTTTTATACACCACCCGAAGGTAGTATATGAGTTTTTTCACTTTAAGCGACATTATTCAAAATGGAATTATTTATTTATTTTTTTCTTCAGAGTCGCCACTTGAGATGGTTTGTTTACTAGTGTCCCAAGTCACCGGTTTATTTTAAACCCCAAATTGGTGCAAATTCGACTTTCCTTATGAAATCTGTGAACCAGATATTCTGAATAAAGAATTCTATTTACCCGAGGGAAGGTGTTAGGCACCTATAAATTTCGTAGTTCTAGCACGTTCGCTCAAACTATTACAATTGGACTATTATCTGATTTTAATACATGTATTAGCCTATGTGCACTTTAACTTTTAAATCACTTTTATTTATTTTAAAGAAGATTTCACATCGTCTAAAACATGTCTTTGGACCACGCCACATGAAATGCATCTGCAATCCGAAACACATTTTTTCAATGTTATTAAGATTTTAAATTTGGATCGCATGAAATGCACACCCGAGTTTATATTATCAAAATAACGTGACAAAGGCAACTACACGTTTTTAACTTTGCGAGGGCCATGAAAAATTTCCTAAATGGTGCGCCTTCAATTCTAAGGATTTTAAAAGAAATAGTTAAATGAGGGCCATGAGATTGTCATTTTTATTTGGCATGGCGCATCTCAATTCCATTTTAAATGGGGTATTCAAACTAGTCTTCTGAGGGCCATAAATTACTTATATTATAAAATATAGCTCGTCCCAATTAACTTAAAGGAAATTGGCTAATTGATTGAAGGGCATATTAAAATCAAGAAGCCTGCTCTACCAATTGGCGAGGCTGGGGAATTGGGCCAACGATGGCCATCAACGTGCAGGCTCTAATGTGCAGCAAGCAAACCGACTTCACAAAGCCCAGCCCTTTTTATTTATTTCCAAATGCCTTCAAGTTTTTGGTCCTGAATTAAGCCCAGTCTTAACAGAGGGAAGACAACGGGTGGTATTGCCTAGGGATCGAATCCCTGAGGAACCAACATCAATTTAAGCTCCCAAAGTCAAGGGTTTTAATTCAAAGCATCATGAGATCCAAAATGAGGCACCCATCAACATAAGCAGGAATGAATTAAGCTAATTGAAACGTAAAGTGGATAAACTTTTCTGAACATCTCATGTTTAAACCATTGAAACTTTTGAAAGGTAATTTCTAAGTTTGCTGAAATAACACAAATATCTAACAGTCACTCCAACATGATAGATTATTGAATTCAGATCTTTTTCAAATTTCATACTAAAACCTAGCTAAACATGCTTGATTTTACTTCACACTTAATCGTATAACAACCATTCAAATCAACCTAAAATCACTGACATTTGCAATTCAGAGCACCTCTTTCACTCTTAGCCTTTCTCAAACGAGACTTTACCAACAAAAGAAACAAAAACCTAATAGCTTCAGCTTTCAAACACATGTTAATTCTTATTAACTAGATCAACCAGAATTGTCATTAACAAAGAACTTGAAAGATTATCAAACTCTACACCCCAATATGGTAAATTTTGAGTTCAAACTAAGATTACTAATCGACACCATCAAGCAATTTTCTCCTACAAAATGATTAACAGTTCATTCATACAAATAAAATTCAAATACTATTACAATGCAAAACACTCTGAAATTTAACAGTCAATCTAAATAGCCAAACCACCTTAAGCTACTAGCATGAACAAATACACCAACACCAAACAAAAATTAAATTACGACAATACTGAATAGATTAATCACATAATATAGCAGGAACTAGCATGAATATCATGAAGAATTAATGTTTCCATTTAAATTCCAGCTTAAGTGTGAAGATCTTCACACTTACTAGTCAGGAATCAATTCCATGATAGTTTAAAGGTATACCTGAAAATTGCAAAAAAAGGAAAAGAAGTGAGGGTAATAAACAACTACAGCAGTAGAACCCAGCAACAGGAATTAAACCAGCAAACCCATCTCAAACCCAGAGAGTGAAGTGCAGTAATCCAGAAATCAGTCTCGATCAAGCAATGACCCAGAAAACCTCAAAGTGAAATCACAACAGGATTCACATACAGACTTAACTAAGGATCTTATTTTGAAAACACAAAATTAAACCATCTTCAAACATGTATGAGTCAAAGATTGCCCCGGAAATTCAAAACCTGAGTACTTAAAGCAAGAAACTCAATGGAACAGTAACTTTTGATCCAATTTTCAGCCACTTTATTTCTATGGAATTCTATCACTTCCGCCTCTGACTTGAGTGCCAGAGTAATGTGCCTTTATAGGTAAGGGAATACGGTAGCCCAATGTAAATCATATTTGCACCTTAATCCTTTTTTCATTTTTATTTTTTCGTAGGGAGCCTTAGTATAAAACTCAGAAGTTAAGAAATGCCCCCACCCTAGCTTCCTAAAATATTCTATATCAGTTAAAAAATGATTCCCCGATCTATTTACCTAAAATTACCCCCATACCCATATTTAGTACTGTAGGAGCCCAGGCGGGTCAATTGACCCCAAACTAAATTAAAACGGGCTATATTTGCCAAATGGCTCGACAACAACTAAAAGCCCAAACCATATATTAAAAACCCCTAAATTCTATAGGCCTTTGAAAGACAGAATAATCCAAGCAATGAGATAATTTTTCATGAATAAAAACCAAAACTAAATTAATGTTTAATTAACACAGATAAAAGGGAATTAACTAAACTACTAAGCGAACTAATTAACTGTTAAGAAAAGATTACAAATTAACCATGCATGAATAAATATACTCCAGAACAAAATAAGAAAGAAAGAAGAAGAAGAGAAGGAACAGAGAATGGAAAAAGAACACCAAAGGAAATATTAAATTAGAGATAGAAGGGGAGATACTCACTGTAGTTTGGACCATGAAAAAAGAGGCTTAATCATCAACTCTTTGGATTTCCAGTCAAATTTGATATTAATCGCATGTTCTCATAGGGAACAAACGAATAAAATCACATTATACCAAAATCGTCCGCAGAATCTCGATTTGGATTTTAGGGTTCGTCTTATGATTTAATATTCGAGGAGTTCCAGGGGTATTCGAAGGAAGATAAGTGGAGATTTGGGATGAGGGAGGCCTGGTGGTCCATTGGTATAGATTTGGTGGTGTTTTGGGGTGACATCGCCACCGAAGAAAACAATGGCGGCACTAGGGTTCAGAGATTTGATCGGAAATTTGAAGAATTATGGATGGATTTGAGGGAAGGTAGTTTCCATATTTGGGAAGAGGGGTCAAAGGGAGTATTTGGTGGTATTTTGGGAGTGATTGGCTTCCGGTCCTTGCTATGGGTGATTTCAAGCTTGCGGCGGACGGTGTCCCAAGGTCGCGTTTGGTCAGAGTTTGCCATGGTCTCTGAGGGGTTGTTATGAGACAGTTTGGGGGGTAAGTGGCCGTTCGGACATATTTACATTTATTAAGTCCCCAGTTCTGGACCATTGGATTAGGGAGATCAAATGATCGCAATTGAATGTGCCCAAAAGGTGGCCGTTTGATTAGAGGGGGTTCTGGGACCGGGTCTTTGATGGATTTTGGGCGGCGTATGGGAAATTTTTGACGGGTTAATGGTTTAGGCTGGCCCAAAATGTTTTTCTTTTATTTTTTATTAAAAAGCTTTTTCTTCTTTATCTTGTTTCATTTTCAAATTTATTAATTACAAATTAAAATAAAATCTGATTTGATTCTAAAACTAAATTAATAAGCTAATTACTTCTCAAAAATTAATTAAGTCCTAATTAAAAGAAAACTACAAAAAATTCAAAAAAATTGAAAAGAAAAAATGAAAAATTAACTATTTTTGTTATATTCTTTCTTTTTGTAACATTAATTAACTAATTTGTCACGACCCAAACTGGAGGGCCATAACTAGCACCCGACCATACTTGCCAAGCACCAACGTATATTTTATCTAACCGTCTTTATTATCTTCTAGGGATGAAGAAACCAATGTAAATGGTAGACAGGGATCATGGACAACCAACTATAAAATATGATGGCATGAAACATTCCCAACATGGAATGACCAGACAATAAGAAATAAACTATGTATAAGGTACGAGCTACCACGCTACCATGAAAGACTATACAACAAAAACCAGCCACCAAGGCATACCAACTATTCATGAGTCAACACCCGTCTATGAGCCTCTAAAGAAACATAAATGCTGCAACATAGACAGAATAGGGCCCCGACGTACCCATTATTTCCATAACAAAAATTCATACCAAGACTACAACAATGACGAAGAAGGGATCTAGCCGATCACCGCTGAACTGGACAGCCTACTGGATGAACTGGACAACCTACTATTACGGGGGAGCTGCATCCGCCTGTCTATCAGGATCTGCAGCAGGACATGCAGCGTCTACATATAAAAGGACGTTAGTAAAAATAAAGTACTGAGTATGTAAGGCAGGGAACCATAAATACGAACAATAATACAAGCACGAATAGAGAATATACAACCTGTAACATCTGAGTACCTCTGAGGGCTACTGACATGGATTGCATGATAATTGTGCATAAATACATAAACTTTTAAAACATACGCCTCTATGGGCATCATCATCCTCATATCATAGCCGGTTGTAATAGACTTGGTAAAAACGTACCCAGACATCATAAGGCCAGGTAGAATCATACCCTCCCACGTTGAGCTCCGTAAAACTCAACTGGTCAGTGGTTGCACAATAGGTTTCGTACCCCACTGACTATAGCTCATATCGATAGATTAAAATAGATACATATATATAGTGCATGCTCGACTCATGGAAACACGTTCTAGACCATTCTGAGTGACGTAAGGTCGGTATCCTTTGTCAGGTTATTAGGACTAACTCTTCACTATGAACCTTATAAGAATCAGGAAGTACCAATAACATTGGTAATATTAAGAGTAAGAGAATCAACATTAACATCAACCGTTCCATAAGAGGAGAAACAATGTAAGTACCGCTAGCTTCTAAGAGTAGAGTATCTTTGGAAGCTCGTTCGTTACATTATGTACAATCGGAGTTGTGCAAAAGAAGGAAAGGGATAGCCTCACATACCTTGTATATACTTCCCCAATCTCAATCTATTCAATTGTTACAACTCCTTAGTCTACAATAAGAGAAATGATACTATCGTAATTATTTAAGCGTCATAACTATTATTTATCGACAACAACCTATTTTATGATGAAATAGACAGAACCTCCCCTATATATATGACTTCACACAATTCCAAAAAATCAGCAAACAGCCAAAACAATATCAATAAAAATCATACTGAGCCTCCCAAAACAATCCACACGCAACCTAATCCCTTCCTACATACGACGACCACTGTATTCGTGTCAAACGACCCGGAAATGTTAAGAATAACTATCATCCCACAGCCCTACATAAATATGGTATTTCTCCACACCCTTCTACCTCCGAAACTCAAAAAAACAGTAGTAAAATACGCAAGCCAACAGCAACAAAAAATAGTCCACAAAACAGTTTGCTACAAGTGAGTAACTCGAACTCACGGCTTCCGATCACCATCACGTGAGTTCTTACATGTATAGAATGTATTACCATGAACTCACTGAAGAGAAAAATGAATGATGGATGGAAGTAACTTACCTTACTTGTTGGATAACTCAGCCCTTCCCTTGGTTCTTCAAACTCTAGGTTTTACCTTCAAATAGAACTTGAAAGAGATGGAAAATCGATTAGGGTTTGTGTGGGATTTTTTGGAAGGAGTTGCTGGGGTTAAATTTTATTTTGAGGGTCTGAAATATGGTTGAAACAAGTGAGTTCATAACCCCTTAAAATTCCTATATTGGCCGACTTAGGTCTTTTAGTTTTGGCACATCATTTTGGCAAGTAGGTGATGCCCCTGCTTGTCAACTACCAATCTGCACGGGCTTGCAAAAATATGAATATCTCTAGACTCCGAGATCGTATAAACAAACGGTTTAATGATTTCGAAACTAGACTCATAGATATTTAATTTTGTGGGTAGATCACCCCGTAATTCTTTATAAATTTGGACAAAAGCTTAGAAACATTTGACTTAATGTTTAAGTAAAATTATGAACCTATGTTGCGACAACTTTTGTCGACCTTTGTTACATAACTCGTTTGCCTTCAAGACTTATGATATGGATATTATATGATTAAATAACTTAATAAATGACCATTTGAGTGTATTAAGAACCTCTAGATATACCTAAAAGTACGAGTTACAACATTCTTGATTTGCTTAACTTCTAATACTTTTTAATCACCTTTATACACTCTTGTATCACTTAAGATCAGCAGGATTAACTTCTTATCATCTCAAGGATAGTTCCTTATTGGATTTATGTTAACTACCATATGGTATGAACTAAGGCGTGTGGATATGGGTTGTAACACCCTCCCTTCATTAGGAACATTCGTCCTCAAATGTAAGGGTTTATGGGGAGTCCAAATCATCGTGGATTCCAACGGACATTTTTGGTCAATTTTTACCTATAAAATGGTCACTAGCAAAATTTACAAGTAGTTAGACCTAGCGTATGGCCTCATAGGCTACACAAAGCATTATGAAAATGTACATTATTTGCATATCACCATTTTATATTAAGGAAGAGTGTTCTCAAGATATTGCTTACCTCATAAAGTCGTTTCACCGTTCCAATGTATCCTGCGTTCCACCAACATCCTTGTTATCATCATTCTGGAATAGGTTAGGGTATATAGACTTCATCTGTTCTTCCGCTTCCCATGTCATTTCTTCCATATTCTTGTTCCTCCACTATACTTTGACGGAAGCTACATCTTTTTTTCTCAGCTTGTGGACTTTTCGATCTAATATAGCCATTGACACTTCTTCATATAATAGATCCAATGTGACTTGTACATCTTGGTAGGGACAACTCGAGATGGGTCTCCAATACATTTTGTCAACATAGATACATGGAATACTGGGTGGACAATTTCCAATTCGATGGCAATTCCAACTCATAAGCAACTTGTCCAATTCGTTGAAGAATTTTATACGGATCGAAATACCTTGGAATCAGTTTACCCTTCTTCCCAAAACGCACAACATCCTTCATTGGTGAGATACTTAGGAAAACCAATTCACCAACCTCAAATTCCAAATCACGACATCGGACACCATAATATGACTTTTGCCTGCTTTGTTCCGTCTTCAATCGTTCCTGTATCACCTTCACCTTCTCAATTGCTTGGTGAATAAAATCTTGCCCATATAATTCTATTTCACCGACTTCGAACGATCCAACTGGTAATCTATATCTTCTCCCATATAGTGCCTCATATGGGGCAATTTCAATACTAGAATGGTAGCTATTATTGTAGGCAAATTCTATGAGTGGAAGATGGTCATCCCAATTTCCTTTAATAATCTAGAACACATGCTCGTAGCATATCTTCCAATGTCTGCATGGTACGTTCAGCGTGTCCATAAGTTTGTGGCTAAAATGCAGTGCTGAGATTCACTTGTATGCCTAAGCCCTTTCTGAAAAGACCTCCAAAAGTTAGCCGTAAATTGAACTCCTCAATCTGGTATAATAGATACCAACGAACCATGAAGCCTAACAATCTCCTTGATATATAACTTCACATAATCTTCAGCCGTGTAATTAGTCTTAACTGGTAGAAAATGGGCAAATTTTTTATGTCAATCAATTATCACCCAGATGGAGTCAAACTTTTGATAAGAGAGAGGTAATCCAATAATGAAGTCAATATTAATCACCTCCCATTTCCAGGTCGGAATCTCTATATTCTGAAGCAATGCATCGGGTTTTTGATGTTCTATCCTTACTTGTTAACAATTGAGACACTGGGCTACAAATTCTACAATAGACTTCTTCATATTATTCCACCAATACTGCTCCTTGATATCATGATACATCGTTTTCAAGACAGGATAGATATAATATCGGGATTGATGAATCTCATTCATAATCTTTTCTCGCAACCCTGCCACATTAGTCACACATAATCGACCCCGGTATCTCTGTTCCCCATCTCCTCCGATCTCAAAAGCCAAACTTTTACACTATTGAATGCTCTCTCTCGGTCATTCTAAGATAGGATCTTCATATTAATGTGCTTTTACCTCGGCTACCAAAGATAATTCGGATGTATTATGTACAATAACACCTCCGTCATCAGAGTCTAATAATCTAATTCTATATTGGCTAGCTGATGAAGCTCTTTAGTCAACCCCCATCTACCTGCCTCAATGTGTACTAAGCTTCCAATTGACTTACGGCTGAGAGCGTCTTCCACAACATTGGCTTTACCGGGATGATACAATAACTCGACCTCGCAGTCTTTCAGTAATTCAGGCCACATACGGTGCCTCAAATTCAACTCGTTCTGCCTGAAGATGTATTGTACCCTCTTGTGATTCGTGTAGATGTCAACATGGATGTCGTATAAGTAGTGCCGCCATATCTTCAAAGCATAAATTACTACGGCCAATTCGAATCATGGGTCGGGTAATTCTTTTCATTCTTCTTCAATTTTCTTGATGCATAAGAAATCACCTTTCCACGTTGCATCAATACGCACCCCAAACCTATACCTGAGGCATCACAATATACCACATATCCTTCTGGTCCTTCAGGGAGAGTGAGCACTGAAGCGGATGTCAATCGATTCTTCAGCTCCTGAAAACTACGTTCACAAGTGTCAAACCACTGGAACTTTGTAGCTTTTCATGTTAACTTAGTCAATGGTGCTGATATAGAGGAAAATCCTTCTACAAACCTCCTTTAATATCCTGCTAGCCCCAGGAAGCTACGGACTTCTGATGATATGTTAGATCTCGGCCAATTCTTTACTACATCAATCTTTTGAGTGTTGACACTAATACCCTCGTCGGATATCACATGGCAAAGGAATGCTACTGAGTTCAGCCAGAATTCACATTTGGAGAGCTTAGCATATAATTACGATCCTGAAGCATCTGTAATACTATCCGCAAGTGGCTTGCATATTCTGCCTCCGAACGAGAATACACAAGAATTTCATCAATGAATACTATCACAAACACATCAAGATAGGTCCTGAATACTATATTCATGAGATCCATAGAAGATGTTGGGGTATTTGTTTGCCCGAACAACTTCACGAAGAACTCAAAGTTCCTATATCTTGTCCGAAAGGCCTTTATTAGAATATCCTTCTCCTTAACCCTCAACTGATTATACTCTGAACGTAAGTCAATCTTGGAGAAATACTTGGCACCCTGGAGTTGGTAAAAAATGTCATCAATTCTTGGAAGTGGATCCTTGTTCTTTATAGTAAACTTATTCAACTGCCGATAGTTGATACACATTCGTAACAACCCATCTTTCTTCCGCACGAATAGAAGTGGCGCACCCCAAGGTGAAGTGCTAGGACTAATGAAGCCCTTATCCAGCAAGTCCTTCAATTGCGCCTTCAACATTCGCAACTCTGCCGGAGCCATTCTGTATGGAGGAATAGAGATCGGTTGAGTGTCAGGCAACACATCAATGCTAAACTAGATCTCCCTTTCAGGATGAAGACCTGGGACTTCATCTGGGAATACATCTGGAAATTCATTGGCCACGGGGATTTATTTAGAGTAGACGGATTCGCCTTCGCATCCCTAAAGCGAACGAGATGATAAATGTAACCTTTTGAGATCATTTTCCTTGCATTAAGATAGCAAATAACTTTCGGTGTAGCAATGTTACCCTTCCATTGAATGATGGGTTCACCAAGAATTTAAAACCGAACAATCTTCGTACGACAATAAACATTTGCATAGCATGACGACAACTAGTCCATTCTCATTATCATATCGAAATCAACCATTTCTAACTCAAATAAATTTGCGAGGTTTGACGACTAACTATTATCATAGTGTAACCTCTATATACCCTTCTAGCATCACAGAATCTCTTATTGGAGTGGATACCGCAAGGAATTTACTTATCAATTCAGGTTCAACACCAAACATATTAGCCACAAAGGGTGTAACTTATGATAATGTGGATAATGGATCAATCAGCGCGTATACATCATAATAAAACACAGAAAATATAACTCTAATAACATCTTGAGATGACTCGAGATCCTGTCGACCTACTAGAGCATAGGTTCGACTTCGAGCACCACTCGAACTTGGCCCTGCACCTTTATCTCTACCACGACATGCCGACTGCTGAAAACCCCATGTTGGAGGTCAAACTGATGAGGAAGAACCAGACATAGATCATGACGATTGAGCAATACCATCACCTCCTCTGTTAGGAAAATTGCATCATATGGCCAGGATGTTAGCACGAACAACATGCATTAGAACCTCGACAACACATTCCAAAGTGGGCCTTACTACATTGATCACAACATGGTGTTGGGGGTCTCGTCTTACTAGAATCCATATGATGTTGCGAGCTATATGCATGAAAACACTAATCTGTACCAGAATAGGATCGATTATATCGAGGCCTCTGAAACTGTGGAGGATCACTAGCTATAGATGGCGCCGAACTCCTCGAAGACTGGGGCCTGACTTGCCTCTGAAGTCATCAGGATACCTTGCAAATCTCTCCCTCTTATGCTGGCCCCTATCCTGCTCCCTATCTGCCCTCTGATGGCGCTTACGATCCTCTAGGGTCTGGGCATGAGCCTGAACACGGGAAATATCCATTCCCTCCACCAAGGAGGCTGTCATGCACTCATTTATCAGATTTAGTCCCAGCCCGTTCACGAACAAATGCACTCTATCACTCATCTCGGCCACCATATGGGGAGCATACCTTGCTAAAGAATCAAACCGCATACTATACTCTCGCACACTCATATTACCTTGTCTAAGGTTCAAGAAATTATCAGCTGTAGTTCATCATATCTCAATTGGCAAGTAGTGACAAGAAAGGCCTAAGAAAATTCCTTCCACAGAGCTGGAGGAGCGTTCGGACCCCTGGATCTCTCCCAACTATCATACCATACAACCGCTAAATCCCATAGTCGATAAGAAGCAACCTCTACCGCCTCTGTATTGCTAATATGAATAACATGCAATGTACGATGAACCTGGTCAATAAAAGTCTAGGGGTCCTCCTTGGTGTCCGATCTGGTAAACACTAGAGGGTCTAAATTAATATATCACGAACTCTCGTACTAATTGGTTTATCAGTAGCACCTGTTTTCTTCCTCTGAGCGTCAGCAGCTACCAAGCTAGCCAATAACTTCAAAGCACTCTGCATATCCTTTTCTGTAATGCAAGACGGAGGAACTAGAGGAGCTGGGTGCCTCTTAATATCCTATGGAGGAGAGGGAGTAGATGAGGTATGGGACGACATCTCACTCTGAGCCTTACTTTGGCCTGCTCTAGCTTGGGGCACGTGACTAGTACCCTCTCCTACAGCTGTATAAAGCTGTCAACTAGTTTTTTTCTCTATAGTCAAAGGCATCAATAAAAGAAAACAAGGTGAATATTAGAGACGAACACTTATGAGTTAACTCTACGCACGATCTAAATTCAGAAAGAAGGTAACAACCTGAGATGTCTTGTAGCCTGCTGATTATAAATGTGGCCCGCTACGCATCCATAGTCAACACTCTACTAGACGCGGCTCATATAAAATCCCTAGGATAGACTAGCTCTGATACCATGTTTGTCACGACCCAAACTGGAGGGCTATGACTGGCACCCGGCCATACTTGCCAAGCACTAACGTACATTTTACCTAACCTTCTTGATTATCTTCTAGCTGACAAAATCAATATAAATGGTAGAGAGGGATCATGGACTACCAACTATAAAACATGATGGCATGAACATGCCTAACATGGGATGACCAGACAATAAAAAAAACTATGTATAAGCTACGAGCTATCAAGCTACCATGAAACACTATACAACAAAAACCAGCCTACAAGGCATACCAACAATACATGAGTCAACACTTTTCTATGAGCCTCTAAAGAAACATAAATGCTTCAACATAGATGGAATAGGGCCTCGACAAACCCATAATGTCCATAACAAAAATGCATAACAAGACCACGGCAAGTACGGAGAAGGGATCTCGCCAATCACCACTGAACTAGATAGCCTACTGCGATACGGGAGTTGCATTTGCCTATCCATCAGGACCTGCAGCACGACATGCAGCATCTACTAATAAAAGGACGTCAGTACGAATAAAGTACTGAGTATGTAAGGCAGAGAACAATAAATAAGAACAGCCTCTAGCTTCTAAGAGTAAATGTCTTTGGAAGCTCGATCATAACATTATGAAAAATTGGAGTCGTGCAAAAGAAGGAAAGAGATAGCCTCAGATACCTTGTATATACTTCCCCAATCATATGCTATGAAATTGTCATAACTCCTTAGTCTATAATAACAGAAATAATACTATCGTTATCATTTACGCGTCATAACTATTATGTATCAACAACAACCTATTTTACGATGAAACGGACAGAACCTCCCCTATATATATGACTTCACACAATTCTAATATCACCAAACATCCCAAACAACTTCAATAATGATCATATTAAGCCTCCCAAAACAATCCACGCGCAACCTAATCCCTTTCTACATACGATGACCAGCGTAGTCATGTCAAACGACCTGAAAATATTACAAATAACTATCAGCCCAAAACCCTACATATATATGGTGTTTTTCCACACCCTTCAACCTCAAAAACTCCACAAAACAGTAGTAAAACACGCAGACCAACAGCAACACAAAACAGTCCACAAAACAGTCTCCTACAAGTGAATAACTCAAACTCACGGCTTCCGATCACTATCCCCTGAGTTCATACATGTTAGAATGAATTACCATGAATTCACATCATAGAATAATGTATGAAAGATGGCAGTAACTTACAATACTCGTTGGATTTCTCATCCCTTCCCTTGGTTCTTCAAACTCTAGGTTTTACCTTCAAATAGAACTTGAAAAAGACGGAAAATCGCTTAGGGTTTCTGTGGGATTTTTGGGAAGGATTTGCATGCGTTAACTTTAGTTTTGAGGGTCTGAATATGGGTGAAATATTTGAGTTCATATGCCATTAAAATTCCTATCTTGGCCGAATTAAATCTTTTAAAAATTGGTCTATCATTTTGGCAAGTAGGTGATGCACCTACTTGTAATCTACCAATCTACGCAGGCTTACAAAAATATGAATATCTCTATACTCCGAGATTGTAATTACAAATGTTTTAATACGTTGGAAACAAGACTCATAGATATTTAATTGGGGGTAGATCACCTCGTAGTTATTTCTAAATTGGGAGAAAAGCTTAGAAACATTTGACTTAATGTTTAAGTAAAATTATGAACCTAAGTTGCGACAACTTTTGTCGACCTTTGTTTCATTACTCGTTTAACTTCAAGACTTATGATATGGATATTACATGATTAAAATATCTTAATACATGACCTCTTGAGTGTATTAAGCACCTCTACATTTACTTAAAAATACGAGTTACAACATCCTTGATTCGCTTAACTTCCAATACTTTTTAATCACCCTTATACACCCTTGTATCACTTAAGATAAATAGGATTAACTTCTTATCATCTTAAGGATATATCCTTCCTGAACTTATGTTAACTAATGTATGGCATGAACTAACGCGTGTGGATATGGGTTGTAACGTAATTAGTCTAAAAATATAAAATTGGATCCTAAATGCAAATGCAATGTATTTTTGTATTTTTTATTAATTAAATAAATTAAACATGCACACAAAAATACAAACAAACATGAAAATTATACAATAATTCCTAAAAACCAAATAATTAAAAGAAAAATCCAAATTGGGAATTCAGTAGGAGTAATTAATGCGAGGCAAAAATTACGTGCTCGCAACTGTCCCCCAGTAGAGACTAGATTTATTTATTTGGCTCGCCATGATCTTATCATACTTCCCACTGAGAGGGAGATCGTGGTATGATTTATTGGTGGACTCATTCAGCCGATTTGTCTCTAGATGGCTTGAGAGACTGGGAGTGAGATATCCTTCCAAGAGGTGGCCAATGTTGCCCGGAGAGTTGAGATACTATCACAGGGTGGTGGTCATGGGACAGACAAGAGACCCTGTCATTCAGGAAGATTCAGTGGTACCTCGTCTGGATACTCGTACATGCCATCTTATTTTGTACCGTATTTGGTTATGCCTAGTGATCCCTTGAGTGTCCCATTATATGTGTCTACACCGGTGAGTGATTCTACTATGTTAGGACGAGTCCATCGTTCTTGTATTGTGGTGATTGGGGGTCTTGAGACTCATGTAGATTTGTTTCTTCTAGAAATGGTCGATTTTGATGTTATATTGGGGATTACTGGTTATCACCTTACCATGCTATCTCGGACCGCCATGCTAAGACTGTGACCTTAGCCTTACTGGTTTTTCCTCGTTTAGAATATAGAGGGACTTTTAGTCATTTTACCCGCTGTGTTATCTCTCATATGTGAAGGCTCCGCGTATAGTCGAGAAGGGGTGTTTGGCCTATTTGGCATATGTTTGTGATTCTAGTCCTGAGATTCCCTCTATTGATTCTACCACCCGACAGGGATATTAACTTTTGCATTGATTTGGCTCCAGGCACTTAGCCCATTTCAATCCCGTTGTATCGTATAGCCCCTCCTAAGTTGAAAGAGTTAAAGGAGCAGTTGCAAGACTTTCTTGAGAACGGTTTCATTAAACTTAGCGTTTCTCTTTGGGGTGCCAATGTTGTTTGTTAAAAAGAAGGATGGGTCAATGAGAATGTGTATTGATGATTTGTTCGATCACCTTCAGGGTGTTAAGGTATTTTGAAAGATTGACTTGAGATCTGGCTAACATAAGTTGAGGATTAGGGCATCCGATGTCCCTAAGACAGCTTTCCGCACTCGGTACTGTTACACCTCTTTTTTACTATGCCCCCGTAAAGCGGTATATATAAGAGAGTTTTTTCAATTAAAGGACAATCGAAATGGAATTTAATTATTAAAATTGAGAGTCACCACTTTCGATAGTTTAATAGTGTCCCAAGTCACCGGTTCAAATCCCAAATCGAGGAAAAGATTGACTCTATTTTATATTCTGCGAACCAGAAATCCGAGTAAGGAATTCTGTTAACCCGGGAGAAGGTGTTAGGCATTCCCGGATTCCCTGGTTCTAGCACGGTCTCTCAACTGTAATAAATGGTCTATTATCTAATTTTAGAACATGTTTTAGCCTATAGCGCAAGCCTAAACTTTTAACCGTGTTATTTTACTTTTAAAGAAAATTGCAACGTCATTTAAATTAGGTCTTGAACCACATCACATAAATGCACCCGCGGTTCGTGACACATTTTATCTAACGTTGAGATTTGGATTTGGGTCACATAAATAATTTATTAAAATAATGCGCCTAAAGTTACTACATATGTTTAATGAATTATTTTCTCAAATTTCTTTGAAATTATTACGAGTCAGAGAATTCTGCATATAAGATTGTGAAAACCAATCTAGTGAACATGATCTACTTTGCCCAAAATGGTTCAAGGCTTCAACTCAATTATCGTAGTGTCATGACCGTACGGCCCAAATGAATTAACAAATATTGTTCCCAATTATGTGACAAATGAGAGGTATGATCTAAAGCCTAAAATTGTACCAATTCCTATAGACCCGTTAACTTACAAAGTCCACATGGCTCATTATTTTAATACTCCAATAATCCAAAATAATTAAGTTCTACTTAGAGACAAATTGGGTGAGCTAAAGAATAACTAAACATTAAGAGCCAAATTATGATTTTTAAATCCAATAAAAATACCATGATTTGGAACTAAGAATAAATTAATTCACATAATACATTTTGGTCATTGTCATAGTTATTCTAAAGCACTATAACAGTTTAGCAAAACCATTTACAAATAAAAAAACAAAGAATAAAAGCTTGCAGTAAGGGAAAATGAATTTTCATAATACACAAACAAATCAAGAATAGAATGTTGCACAAAAGGAAGAAAAGACTATAACAAAAAAAAAACCGAACTAAAACAAGAACGTGAAAACTATTATCAAAACAATGAATGAGGTAAACTAACAGACCTTCAAAAAGCATTCCTCATTAAAATGATCCTTCTGCAAAAACTTTACAACATTGGCCGTTTGACGCAAACAAGGACAGAAATCGACACCGGAAACCTTGCACACAACCTCGACCACAAATCGATGAGATAGCACTGAAAAGAAAAATCTACGAACAGTGGATCGCTTGAGGGTCTGGATTTCGCGGAGATTCTGTTAACCTAGTGCTTTGAGTAGTGTTCATTATGTTTGAAAATAGTTTCAATGGAAGAAATGAGTCTCCTATTACTTAGAGATTCAAGATATATTAACAGTAAGGTTTCGACCTGCATGGCATACATCACCACGCCATATTCAATAAATAACCTTAGTTTAGGAGATTGGTTTTGGTTGAGGGTGGAGAGAGGTTCGTTGTTCTATATTTGTTCCAGTGATGTAGATAGCCGATCCTTTTTAGCAAAATGAGAGTTTGCCATTCTCTGTTGGAAAAGACGAGGCAGGGAGGGGTCAAGGTCCAAAACAGCGGATCCCTCTCTTGTGAGCTTTTTATTAGATGTTCTTTTTCTCCCCTTAGCTGATAGGTGTTAGTACTCTATATAAGTCTAGGTCTAGGTTTACATGTTGTGTGTTTTGTCAATTAGTTCCTAGGTCTTTTTTTGTTAAATTCTTAGGGTCTTTTTATTTGTTTTTGTTCTGAAGAGGAGTTTAGAAGGGTCCCTAGACTACACAATGCTTTTTAAAATACGATAGAAATACTATACTATGCAAAAGATAATCCTACTTAATTAAACTAAACGTGAAACTATTTTTGTGTTTTTCGAGGTTATATAAAGACAAAAATAAGGTACTACTTTTTGTATTTTTTAAATTTATAAAAATACATAAACTAAGATATGTATTTTATTTTTTTTAAATTTTCGTTTTTATGACAAAAATAAAGTAAGAAGTCAAAAATAGTTGAAATAGCTATATTAGGCCTAAATTAAAAAATTACGTGCTAAAATATGAAAAATCTTGGGGAGGGTGGAAAATCACATGTCTACATCTGCCCCTCTTTGACTGGAAACGCGAAATATTTTCAGACAAAGACCAATCAGATAGGTTTTTGACCCTACCCTTATTTGGGTGAGACTAAAACTGAGAAAAGGAGAATGTGACTGAGCCCTGATATCTGAGCTGCCTACATATCCTTAGCTATAAAGGAATCAGGCCACGTGTAGTTCAGTGGTGAGTGAGATGATGGAGTATGCCGAGGTAGAGAGCCGGTCGAGGTGCTGTTCCACCGAGGTTTCGGTCTGCGGTCCTGTTATTGCATCAAATTAAAAAGAATGAAAAAGACTAGCTAAACCTGTCAACTACGAGTTACAAGATTCCTATCGATAAGAATTCTGAAGCTTGATCTTGATTCTTGAGTGGTACTTCATTCAGGCTTTAAATTTCAACGTTGACGCTTGTTAGATACAAGTGCTAGCTCTCTCTTCTTCAGCTTTTCGAATTAACACCGGACATGTAGTGCTTGCGACCTCAACAATGCCTTGAGAAGTTCACATCTTTCATATGCTTTTTATTTGGATTAACTTCTAGCTTTTTTTCTTCTTTTTTTCTTTATTGTGACTAACTTCTGTTGATTACCTCGGACTGTTGACTTGCATTCTTGCCGCGAGCTCCTTTTGTTACTAACTTGAATTGTATTATGTTGTGAATTCCTTTATCCTCCAGGTGGAGCCTGATTGAAAACATTTTAACTGTATTTCCTTGTTCTCCAAGCGGGCGCCAGATTGCAAAAAAATTGAGCTATATTCCCTTGTTCTCCAGGTGGGCGCCTGATAGCCAATAACTAGAATTGTATTGCGTTGTTCTCCAGGTGGCCTCCTGATTGCCAAAAACTCAAACTGTGTTCCTTTGTTCTCCAGGTGGGTGCCTGATTACCAGAAACTCGAACTGTGTTCCCTTGTTCTCCAAGTGGGCGCCTGATTGCGAAAAACTTGAAATGTATTCCCTTGTTATCCAGGTAGGCGCCTGATTGCCAAAAACTTGAACTGTATTCCATTGTTCTCCAGGTGGGCGACTAATTGCCAAAAACTCGAACTATATTCCCTTGTTCTATTGGTCGGCTCCTGATTGCCAAAAACTTGAACTATATTCCCTTGTTATCCACGTGGGCACCTAATTTCCAAAAATTTGAACTATATTCCCTTGTTCTTCAGTGGATGCCTCATTTCCAAAACTTGAACTATATTCCCTTGTTCTCGAGATGGGCGCTTGATTGCCAAATACTCAAACTGCATTCCATTTTTCTCCAGATGGACGCCTGATTGTCAAAAACTTGCACTATCTTCCCTTATACTCCAGGTGGGTGCCTAATTGCCATAACTCGAACTATGTTCCCATTTTCTCCAGGTGGGCGCCTTATTGCCAAAAACTTGAATTATACTCCCTTGTTCTCAAAGTGGGCACCTGATTGCTAAAAAGTTTAATCGTATTCCCTTGTTATCTAGGTGGGCACCTGATTGCCAAAAACTTGAACTGCATTCCTTTGTTCTCCAGGTGGGCACCTGATTTCAAAAAACATGACTTGTATTCCCTTGTTCTCTAGGTGGGCGCCTGATTGCCAAAACTCGAATTGTGTTACCTTATTATCCAGGCGATGCCTGATTACCGTGGGTGCTTGATTACCAAAATTTGAATTGTACTCTCTTGTTCTCAAGGTGGATGCCTGATTAACCAAACTTGAATTGTATTCCCTTGTTCTCCAGGTGGGTACTTAATTACTATAACTTGAACTTTATTCCCTTGTTCTCCAGGTGGACGCCTGATGCCAAAACCTGAATTGTATTCCCTTGTTCTCAAGGTGGGCGCCTGATTAGCAAAACTTAAACTGTATCCCCTTGTTCTCCAGGTGGGTGCCTGATTACCAAGACTTGAACTGTATCCCCTTGTTCTCCATGTGGGCGCCTGATTACCAAAACTTGAATTGTATTCCCTTGTTCTCCAGATGGTCGCTTGATTACCAAAACTTGAACTGTGTTCCCTTCTCTAAGTGGGATCTTGATTGCAAGAACTTGAATTGTGTTCCCTGGTTCTCCAGGTGGGCGCCTGATTGCCAAAAGCTCATACTGTGTTCCCTTATTCTCCAAGTAGGCACCTGATTGCCAATAACTCGAACTGTGTTCCCTTGTTTTCTAGGTGGGCGCCTGATTGCTAAAACTTGAACTATATTCCCTTGTTCTCCAGGTGGGCTCCGAATTATCAAAACATGAATTGTATTCCCTTATTCTCCATGTGAGGGCCTGATTATCAAATCTTGAACCATCTTTCAGTGTTCTTTAGGTGGGCACCTAATTTCAAAAAACTTGAACTGTATTCGCTTTTTCTCCAGGTAGGCACTTGATTTCCAAAAACTTGAGTTGTATTCCCTTATTCTCCAGGTGGTTGCCTGATTGCTAAAACTTTAACGGTATTCCTTTGCTCTTCAGGTAGGCGCCTGACTACCAAAACTTGAATTGTGCTCCCTTGTTCTCCGGGTAGGCTCCTGATTGCCAAAACTTGTATTTTATTCCCTTGTTCTCCAGGTGGGCGCCTTATTGCCAAAAACTTAAACTATATTCCCTTGTTCTCCAGGTGGGCGCTTGATTGCCAAAAACGTAGACTATATTCCCTTGTTCCAGGTGGGCGCCTGATTGCCAAAACGTGAATTGTATTCCTTTATTCTGCAGGTGAGCGCGTGATT
Source organism: Nicotiana benthamiana (assembly GCA_034376525.1). Classification (NCBI taxonomy): domain Eukaryota; kingdom Viridiplantae; phylum Streptophyta; class Magnoliopsida; order Solanales; family Solanaceae; genus Nicotiana; species Nicotiana benthamiana. The sequence goes on along the minus strand of CM067341.1, from coordinate 15,791,859 downwards.
GAATTTTTTTTTTAACTATATTCCCTTGTTCTCCATGTGGGTACCTGAATGCCAAAAACTTGAACTATATTTCCTTGTTCTCCATGTGGATGCCTGGTTGCCAAAAACTTGAACTATATTCCATTGTTTTCCAGGTGGACACCTGATTATCGAAAACTTGAACCATACTCCCTTGTTCTCTAGGTAACACCTGATTGTCAAAAACTTGATCTTTATTCCCTTGTTCTCCAGTTGGGCGCCTGATTGCGAAAAACTTGAACTGTATTCCCGTGTTCTCCAGGTGGGCATCTGATTTCCAAAACTTGAACTGCATTCCCTTGTTCTCCAAGTAGGCGTCTGATTACCAAAACTTAAATTGTACTCCCTTGTTCTCCATGTGGGTTCTTGATTTCAATAAAAATAGATAAAACAAAGAAAATTTTCTGCCCCAATTTTGTGGCTGGGCACATTTGTGTGTGTTAACTAAATCATGTTACCAGATATCACTATGAAATTAAACATTAGATCCCATTATCCAGGAGGGTCCTGACAACTCTTAATTAATCAACAATTACTACGTTATATCTTCTAAAGGTATTACTTCCGCTATATCTTGTTATCTAAGAAAGTATTAAAGATACATCCCATTATCCAAGAGGGTCTTGACAATTCTTAATTAAACGACAATTTTAAAACTAAAATATATCTTCTGAAGGTATTACTTCCGCTATATCTTGTTATCTAAGAAAGTATTAAAGAGACATCCCACTATCCAGGAGGCTCCTGACAACTCTTAATTAGACGATAATTTTAAAGCTAAGCTATATCTTCTAAAGGTATAACTTTCACTACATCTAGGAAAATATTAAAGCTATGTACTATTATTCAGGAGGGACCTGACAATTTTAAATTAAATTTCATTATCCATGAGGGTCCAAAAAATATTAAATTAAATCATATTATCTAGGAGGATCCTGAAAATTTAAAAACTAAATCCCATTATCCTGGAGGATCCTAAAAATTTAAAAGCTAAATCTCATTAGCTAGGAGGGTTCTGAAAATTTTTAAAAATTAAATCTCATTTTTCAAGAGGGTCCTCAGAACATGAAGCATAAATCCCATTATCCAGGAGGGTCCTGATAAACTAAGTCCAATTATTCAAGAAGGTCCTGAAAATTCTTTTAAAACTAAATTCCATTATCCAGGAGGGTCCTTAAAACTTTTAATATTAAATCCCATTATCCGGGAGGGTCCTGAGAATTTTAAATTAAATCCCATTATCTATGAGGGTCGTGAAAATTTAAAAACTAAATCCCATTATCTAGGAGAGCCTTGAGAATTTTAAATTAAATATCATTATTCAGGAGGGTCCTAAAAATTTAAAAATTAAATCCCATTATCCAAGAGAGTCTTGAAAATTTTAAAAACTAAATCTCATTATCCATGAGGGTCCTAATAACTTCTAAACCTTAAATCCCATTTTTTAGAAGGATCCTGAGAACATAAAGCTTAAATCCCATTATCCAGGAGGGGTCCTGAAATTTTAAATCAAATCTCATTATCCAGGAGGGTTCTTAAAAACTAAATCTCATTATTCAGAAGGGTCCAAAAATTTTTTAATAATTTAATCTCATTATCAAGGAGGGTCCTGAGGACATGAAGTCTAAATCCTATTATGCAAGAGGGTCCTGAAATTTAAATTTAAAACATATTATCCATGAGGGTACTGAAAAACTAAATCCCATTATCCAGGAAGGTACTGAAAATTTTAAATTAAATCCCATTTTCCAGGAGGGTCCTGAAAACTCTTTCAAAATTAAATCACATTATCCAGGAGGGTCCTCAAAACTTTTAAATATAATTTCCATTATCCAGGAGGGTCCTGAGAATTCTAATTTAAATACCATTATCAGAGAGGATCCTGAAAACTCTTTTAAAATTATAATACCATTATTTAGGAGGGTCCTGAAAACTTTTAAAATTGAATCTCATTATCCAGGAGGGTCCTGGGAATTTAATGTCAAACCTTTTTGGTGCCTGTTTTTCCTTACTGAGGGTCCCTCCGAAACAATCAAAATTTTCTGCCCCTGTTTCAACCAATGAAAAATCTTATCAATTTAAAATGTGGTGGTTGGTTTGTGGCCTTGAATTTGAGGGCGATTGCATCTTTCACTTCATGTGATAGCTCTGATTTACATTCGAAAGACCTTTCCTGTTTATTGATTAACCACTTTATCTATTTCCATTACCACAGAAAATACCTCTTCTCCATTCAGACCCAATATTCTACATCTGTTGCATTGCTAATGAACTGAGAATTACCAAACCTTTGTATGTCACATGAAACCCAAAGCACGTCAATTACGACAAACTCAATGTGTATGATGTTCTTTCTTGACCTAAACCACTCGCCTTGGCCTTGGCCTTGAGACCTGTTTGTCATTCTCTTGGCATGATAATTTTGATTTCCTCTTGGAAGACCTTGCTTGCCATTTGGTTAACCACTTTATCTGTTAACCGCATCATAGAGAATACCTTTGATCCATTCACCCAACATCCTCTATCTGTTGCATTGTTCATGAATTGATACATACCAAACCTTTGTATTTCATATGAATCCCAAAGCATGTTGATTGTTATCAACTCAGTGCGCACATTGTTCTTTCCTAACTTATGCCACTTTGATGTGCTTTCCTGATCACGTTTTGTGCAATTGGAAAGCTGGTGACAAATTTTGAAGTCATTTCTCACTCGTTCTGACCAAACAAACTCAGAAAGAGGAAGTAAACAAGGCAAAAGGAACATAGTAGAGAACAATGGAAAGAGATGATTCCTAACAAGAAAACTACAAAGTAGAAACCAATCTGATGTGGATACCAAATCTAATGACCATGACATGAACCCGCGTCCTATTATGTTAAACAATTTTGATGTTCAACTCTTGTTGTACCTTTTCACTGTGAAACTGGGCTTTAATGCACCGATTGTCCAATCTGATTCATGATCCTTCTTCGACTTTTAGTGCCCGAAGGATTTTCACTATCAAGCCTCTCTCATTTTGGTGTGTCTCTCAACTCGCCGTCGCCTTATGATGCCTGTGAAGGTTTTCACCAATAACACTCTCTCATTTGTCCATATCTCCACTTATTGTCGCTTTACAGTGCCCGTAAAGGTTTTCACCAATAAGACTCTCTCATTTTTCCTTTTTCCTACTTGAACTAGAGTGTTGCCCCTCATATGAATCAACTCTACTTGTTCTACTTGGCATTTCTCGAAGAAACATTGGAAGGTCTTTCTTTGGACCGTAATTTGGGCTTTTGGATAGGGCTCGAAAGAAAGGGTATCAAAAGGCTCAAAAACAATTCAGATGGGTTCAAAATTACAATTTTCAAAATCATATTTCCTACAACAACCACAACTTCTGCCCCAGTTTCTTTGCGTGGGGACTTTTGGATTTTGTTTTGATAGGACCGAACCGTGAGGCTGCCTACGTATCCTTAAAGGTACCAGGTCGAACGTAGTTCATGTCATAGAAATTACTTTGTTGTTGTGATTTCTCTTTTCTTTTTCTTCCTCTTTCTCTTCTTTTCTTTTCTTTTTTCCTTTTCTCTTTTTGTTGTGTTGTTGTTGTTTTTTTATTTTTTTTCTTTTTCTTCTGTTTTTTCTTCTTGCTTTTTCTTCTCTCTCATTTCATTAATTTCTTTTCTCTTTTTCCTTTATTTGTCTTTCACTCTTGTGTTTTTTATCTTTGCTACTGATTCCGAATGAGGGATATGAAAGAAAATAAATAAGGCTCAAAGGGGTAACAAAGGATGAGATGTTTAGATAGTAGAACAAAATGCCTTTGTCATTCCAATCTTCAAAACATGCCAATAACCAACAACACGATTAAACAAACCAAGGAAAACATTCGCGGCATCTTTTGATTATACTAGACTTGATAACCATATCCACACATTCGCCTTCTATATCTGGGGAATATAAAGCCCCATTGGATAACACTCTCACACTCCTTACCAAGAACGACCCATGTCAAATTGGGCAAACTTGCCTTTAGCTTCAACCTGAGGCAGCATGATGCATTTCAATAGGGTTTCTTTTAGTTCTATCTACCCCAGTTTCACACAATTCGGGCGTGAAGTGATCTCAAAATGCCTTCACTTATGTTCCTCAAATGTCCCTATCATCTTCAAAAATTGTTTCATTGCTTCATAACTAAACTAAATTTTGAAGATCAGGTTGAGAATTATGCGTGCATGTTATTTCACTAGAGTCAACAGGAAAAGAATTTTAAAAGGAAAACAGAACTAAACAAAAATGACTACCTATAATAGAAAATAGAAAATTGCATTAGACATATGGTGAAAGGATTTGAACAACAAAACAAGCAAACTAAACTGGGGTTACAACCTTGGAACAAACCTAGACAACATTAAACGAGCTACAACGACTAAACAAACTATGCAAAATAAAAGGAGAGAAGGGTTTGGGTCACAAGATAATGTACGGATTAAAACCCTGAAAATAACCCCCTCAAAAGAAATGACAGCAAAATAAACCACCAAAGCTCCTCTCCGGCTGACCAAGAAATGTAGCATATTTCTAGTTTCCAAGCTCTACATCTTAGCCACTAAGTGGAACATCAACATTACTAGAAACTTCACAAGTCTTCATCTCATTGTCCTTAGCAAATTGCTTTTGGGTCCCTTTAATCGGCTCGTTCTTATGATCAACTTCCGGAAACAAGGGTGATACCATTGGAAGCTTTGTAGCAGCTGGCCCTCCAAGGATCTTAGAATAGTTCTTATATTCCTCTTCCACACAAATCATGTCCTCCATATGCGTCTCATTGTGAACATGCAATGGACTTTGGCTAGTATCTGCTTCATTTGGATTTTGCACGGTAATGTCACCTGCATCAATAAGCTTCTGGATTGCTCCCTTTAGATGCCAACACTTCTCTATGTCATGCCTTGGGGCATTTGAGAAAAATGCATACCTTTGAGAAAAATCAAACTTCTTTAGAAGAGGTTATCGCAATTTTATCTGAATCGGCTTTAACATATCCAATTTCCTTAGCCTCTAGAACAGACTGGTATATGACTCTCCGAATGGAGTGAAGGTCTTCATTCTCTGCAACCTCTCACTCTTGAATTCTTGATTGGGCCGGAAACCTGATCCAGGAGGGTTTCGATCGGCTCGTGGGGGTGGGTAAGACATTTGTGGACGTGGTGAAGGCCATTGCGGGCCTCGTGGATGTGGAGCATATGGTGAGGCATTGGGGACGGGGTATCGGGAAAGTGATATACAATTTTGGGTTTCTGTGGAAAGAAGTAGTAGTGGGGTGGATGACAAGGATATCCGCGAGGTCGATATTGAGGCTGAAATAATTTAGCAAGAATGCCTACCGAGTCCTGTCGTTGGCAAGGCTGAGCAACATCTTTTCTATCAATGGGATGACTTTCCCGAGAAACTTGTTCGTTCCATCTGAGCCGAAAGTTCTTAAAACTTACCTTGGGTTTCTTTTCCATATGAGATATAGAGGAGTGGTCTGGGACAATGCCTATATTGTACTTAAAGCGCCGAACAAAATCTTGAGCCAAGTCACCCAATGCAGGCCACTTACCAATATCTTGACGAGTATGCAAGTCCAAAGCTGCCCCAGTCAGGCTCTCACTGAAATGCGCCATCATCACGTCATATTTCTCTCCAACACTTCTCATTTCACTGCAATAATCCTTCAGGTGGGGTACCGGATCTCCACATCCATCATACATGTTAAATTTTGGCACCTTAAACCCCGCTTGCAGGCGGACGTCAGGGACTCAGACAATTCTTTGTAAGCCATGTTACCTTAGTTTCACATAATTTGCTTGTTTTTTAAGGACTGTTCTATGCCTTTCAGCTTCCTGGGTATCTTATCTCGCCCTTCTCTTCCTGTAACCTTTTTCTTTTCAGCATGAAGCTCATCCCGAGTGCTCTTTTTGTAAGAGTCAGGACCCTTGTGGGCAACCTCTGAAGAGTAATATCACCATGAGCTTTGAGTGGGTGTTCCTTGTCGGGGATAGTGGATGTGACAGGAGGATACTTTTGGGAAAAGATGGTTGGAGGACTAGTGATAGAGCTACTAGTGTGGTTGAGAAAACTGTGATAAGCGGGGTAATCTGGAGAGTATGGAGGATCATCTGGCATTGTGTCTAGTGTATGGGTAAGGGCAGCATCTAGGAAGCTAGGTGGTGGCGGAGGTGGTGCCTTCCGAGTCACCCAAGCATAATACATGTCCGTCATGTGTTGTCTTAGCATTTTTTCCTCTTTAACCAACCCATTGTCTCGTTCAACTAACTGCTTTTGGGCACCGATATCAATCACCTCAGTTATGTTGTTTTCTGCCATTATCTTTTGACTCTATGTTGTAGAGAAGAGTTCCCACTTCAAAATCCACAAATCAACCACCCTTCTACTATGTATATAACAAAATGAAGTCATCACGTTAGCATTAGGACACTTAACATAAGATAATTTCACTTTATGTGTAATGCATCTAGCCACAGCTATCGATTCTAAAATGACTTCGAGGGTACAAAAGGTCAGTTGACATCATCTCAATTTGTTCATTTCAACCTCCATTTTCTTTTTTTTTTGGCTTTTCTAGCATTTCTTGGCTCGCTCATTTTCCTTTCCCCTTTTTTCTTTCTGATTATCACTCTTTTTCTTCCTTCTCATTTCTCACATCCCATGACTTCATCCTTTCTTTTTCTTTTCTTTGTCTCCTTTTTTTTAATAAAATAAAAAATGATTCGATCGCACCTATGTAGGTTGCCTACGTATCCTGACCCTACATGAATCAAATCATTGCGTAGTTTGAAAAGATCATGAATAAAATAAACAAACTAACATTCTCATTTTTCTTTTCTTTTTCGTTTTTATTACTTTAACAACTATTATAATAAGAAAGGAGAAATAAAAGAAGAATTTTTTTTTTGAATTTTCTAGATTTAATGTTCTATTCCAAACTCAAGCTTAATAAGCATATATTTTGCTCCTTTTTTTTGTTTTTTGAAACAAACACTCTAAGAGAAATTATTGAGGAAAAAACCTAGAAGAGAAAAAATATTTTTTTGATTTTTTTAGGCAGAAAATCTAAAAAGTAAACCACATAAAAGTATTTGAATTTTCATTTGATATCCTAACGCGAGATTTCGAAATAAGTGACAAAAAATAAAATACAATATTTTTTAATTTCAATTTTGATTGCCAAATGGAGAAAATCTAATAATAAACAAAGATAGAGTAAGCGTTTTTCTAAGTACAATATCCTACAGTTCTAATGAAAATAATTTTTGTTTTTCATATTTCACTAATTTCCCAAAGAAACACCTCATAAGAAAATCTTTTTGAAATTTAGAATTGATACCTTAAAGACAACCTTTTAAAAAGGTACTAAAAGAAAACTCTTCTTTTTTGAATTTTTAATCCTAATATATTAAAGGACGTATAAAAATAGTTTATTATTCAATTACTAGATACTAATTTCTTAAAATAAAACCACCTAAAGCTTACATTTCTTTTCTTTCTCTTGATGTCTAGGAGTAGTATCTCTAAAGAAAAATTCTAACAAAATATAAAAATACAAAATATCTTTTTTAATTTTTTAGTTACACCACGTCTTTCAAATACAAAAAAAAGGAAAATAACTAAAAACATGACATTACTGTACAAAATCACAAGGTAAAATACGACATCAATAACATACTCAAAAAATAAAAATAAAAATAAAAATAAATCTCCTTAAGCAACTTCTGAATGCAATGGTCCTGGGTATCTGTCATGCTCAAACTCTGGTAAATAGATCCATAAATGTATGATAAAACTTAAACTAATACTATGTGAGACAAAAACATTCCCTATTAGACACATGCAAGATCACATGGTTACGATTATTTTTACAAAATGACTTGTTTGGCGAAAAAGCGGCTAGAAGTGCAAAATTTGACTAAAATCCCGCAAAGCCAAGAACCTACATTTTACTAGGAGGACAGTACACTATGTGGGTTGCCTACGTATCATGCCCCGAAAAACGAGAATCAGGTTTGTGTAGTTCGGGCATGAATTTTAAAAAAATAAAAAATTTTAGAGAAAACATTTTTTGTCCCCTTTTTTTTTTTTTGAAAAAAAAAATGATGGAATATATAAACTCGTTTGGATTTTCATTTCCCCCTTTTTTTGATTTTTGATTTTTGAAAAAAAAGGTGCAAAATCTTTTTGAATTTTTCATGTAATTTTTGTCTTTTTCTTAATAAAAATTTAACAAAACATAACTAGGCCCTACTTGCTTTACTTCCACACTTAACCCTCTTTTTTCTTGTTTTTTCTTTCTTTTTTCTTTTACGTGGATTTAAAAAAAAATTAATTTACCCTCAACTATCATTGGTTCGCCAAATGACCCTTTTACCGTTGATAAATGCAACAAGTAGTGCACTAGATTCATTATGATGATCTTTTATTTTCTATTTTTTATTTTTTTGGTATACCTGTCCTAGACTGATCCAACCCCTGTGTTGAGCCCCCTAAATCAAATGCACATGATGCAAACAAAGATTCCTACAAGGGATCTGACATGAGGTTGAGTTACTCTAGGCTCAAAACTTGGATATGTGTTTTAGATTGTGTACACGAGCAGACAACTCGAGACGAGGAGGGGCTACGCACCGGGAACCAAAAGGCCATTCGGCTTAGTAACTTGTCTGAGCCTCTTTTTTATTTTAAGGTATGACACTAACAGAATAGGAAGTCTTGACCAACGAGCACATCCCCGAAGATGAGAGGAGAAGGGCTTCGTAGCAGTTTACCTACAATTCACAAGATATCAAAGAGGTAAAAGCAACACTTAGCACATTAGTCCCAAACATGTAGCAAAGTCATATAACAAACAAAGCCAAATACAACAATTCATCTAAGCCCGAATTCTGAACACTGAACTAGAGATTCTGGGTTCGATCCCCTACAGAGTCGCCAGAGCTGTCACACCTCATTTTTACACTACCCTCGGAAGGGGTATATATAAGGGAGTTTTTTCAATTAAAGGACAATCGAAACATAATTTATTTATTAAAATTCAGAGTCGCCATTTGTGACAGTTTAATGGTGTCCCAAGTCACTTGTTCAAATCTCGAATCGAGGAAAAGATTGACTATGTTTTACAGTCCGCAAACCAGAAATCTGGGTAGTGAATTCTGTTAACCCAGGAGAAGGTATAAGCAGATTCCGTGGTTCTAGCACAGTCGCTCAACTGTTGTGAATGACCTATTATTTGATTTTAGCACATGTTTTAACCTATAGCGCAAGCCTAAACTTTTAACCACTTTATTTTATTTTTAACGAAAATTGCAACGTCATTTAACATATGTCTTGAACCACGTCACATAAATGCACTCACAGTTCACGACACATTTTATCTAACGATGAGATTTGGATTTGGGTCACATAAATGCACACCTGTTTTTAAGAAGGTAATTTATTAAAGTAATGCGCCTAAAGTAACTACGTATTTTTAATGTATTATTTTCTCAAATTACTTTGAAATTATTACGAGGCCAAGAATTACAGATATTGTTATGAAATAATATAAAAGACAAGTAGAATAATGCAAGAACAAGAACAATATAGAGAATAGGGAGAGGAGTATTCTTATTGATACTTTGGGGATTGTTAGGGATGTATTACAATGGTAGAAGACCCCTTTATTTATAGGGAGGGGGATGATTTAGCTACCAAGAGAAGAACTCTAGAATCTCTCTAATTATAGACATTCACCTTAAATAGGAGTTTATTTATAACACTCCCCCTTGAATGTCTATTCAACAATGTGCCTCGTTAAAACCTTAAAACCAAAACCCAATGGGAAAAATTAAAGAGAAGGAAAAAGAGTACACATGTTTGAATATGCGCCTATTGGTTGCCTCGTTAAAAACCTCGCAAGGAAAATCCATATGGGACAAAAACTTGTAAGGGATAAAGAGTGCAACGTGCATTAACTCCCCCTAATAAGAACATCAATTTATATCCTTGAGCATTTGCATTCCAATCTTGTGCATCATCTTCAAAACGATCTTTGGTAGACGTTTGACAAATCAACCATATTGACTTGAATAAATATTCCGCACCTTGAAATCATCATTCTTGATAGATATGAACATCTTCATATAATATCGTGGAATAACTCTTCAATATCTCCATAGATGCATTCTCAATGCCATCATGCTTATAGTTATAGCAAGATACATATGTACACAAATTGTACTAAGGATGTGGTACTTCAGGACCAAGAATTGCATATGCTTCAAGCAACTTAAATCTTTCAAGTTAAGTCATATAAGCCATATAATAGACTTTAGATGCATATCAAGTTTTCCATGTCATGCTAGATAAATAAGATATGGAAAACTGATTATACATACCTTTGACTTTATACTTTCAAGCATTTGAACTATAGGTTCAAAACTACATGTCTTTCATATGGAAACAATTCTTCTTGAATTGTATCTCTTCCATTTAGTTACTTTCTTTGGGTCAGCAAATGCGTATAGCATGCTTTGCAATATGTTGCAATTGAATTATCCCTTTTATGAACTCCAGGTTCATATCATGATATTCGGGGATATACATATACAAATGATAATTCATCCCATGTAACCTTTTCTCAAGTGTTTATCATGTCTCCCCCTCATGTTAGAAAAGCTAACTTGTTTCCTCAACTTTGGGAAATCATCTTTGTGCATTATCATGTCAATATACACGGCACATTGATAATAAGATAAAATTATTTGGTTCCTGACCCTGAACCACTTGTGAGGGGAGAATATACTCTCATATACAACGTATATCAAACTGATATATATAACTTTGTTCTCATAAGAAACAGTTTACCTATTAAGTGGAAGCACTCAATAATTATGTTGCTAAACCAACTTTGATATAAACCAACTTATCAAGATGAACTATCTTGAGTAGGAAATCTTGAAATTATGCTCGAAGTTAGATTACTGAGCAATTTACCTCGCAAGCACCGGCCAGGCTGCGGGTTAATAACAATTGCGCATGTAACCATATCATAGATGCATCATATGTGGTATACATGGCAGGTGAATGGGCCCATATTCACCTTTGATATTTCCAGAATTTATGGGCTTCAACCCGAACTCTTTAGTTGGTCAGTTCATTAATGAGAACAAGTGATACAAGAGAATTCGTAAAGAACTTTCTAGTTCTTTAATATTCACCTATGTGAATTTGCACATCATACTTAAAATGAGATGGCTAACACGAATGCCAACTGAATAAATTATCAATATTGGTAAACTTCAAATTTACACCATGACATGTGCACTTATCAATAAACTTCAGGTTTATTATGACATGGGTTTTTATACCAATAGATATCCACTTTATTGTGGCATTCTTTCGTTTGTGTAGTACAAACTGGAGAACAAAGTGGGTAGATTTTCATATACAAATTACCCTGCTACAAGTTGTAGTAATAGGAGATATCAAATCCTTCCTTTATTTATAGTCTCAATATAATCAATTGCTTTCGCGTGTACTTTGGAAACTGAATAAGTTTCTTTGAGACTTACTACAGCACAATACTCAATTGTGTTTCTCCAACATAGTAATAATTGGCTCTTCTAGAGCTCTCAATTAATTTTTTACTACCACAGATTCATCAACATCCATGTGGTGAATATCTTTCTTAAAGAGAAAGTTATACCATTATGGTCATGTCAAACTTATATGCAAGATATGTTTCTTGCATTATCGTTGTCCTTTAATAGTCATATTCCCAAAATACTTTGGCGTACAATAGGTACGTGACCAACGATCATTCGTGCCATATATCATCTCAAACCTCCTTCTAGGGGTGAGTGTGGTATCATCTCAAACCTCCATCTAGGGGTGAGTGTGGTATATTTAATACCAATTTCATGTTCATATTCTTCCAATAATGAATATGTATTCGTGAATCAGATATTGTCACATTCACTTCGGGGATATGTGATTTTGTTATCCTTTTCAAATCTATAAATGCGTCAGGCATTTGATTTGCTATTCTTTGCAAATGGATAATCTTTTGTGCCTCTTTCACAAATAGAGGTATGTGGATCAAGATGAGATAATGATGCATTTTTCCACAAAATTTCCCGTTTGGTTTCACCAACTTCTCCCCTAATTTTTGGAAAAGTGTCTCATCAAATTGACAGTCTGCAAATCGTGCAGTGAACAAATCTCCTGTCAATGTTTCGAGGTAGCGAATAATGGAGGGCGATTCAACCTCAACATATATTCCTAACATTCTTTGCAGACCCATTTTGGTGCGGGATGGCGGTGCTACAGGCACATATACTGCGCATCCAAAGATTCTTAAATGGGATATATTGGGTCCATGACCCAAAACCAATTGCAACGGGGAATATTTGTGTCAATTCGTCAGTCAGAGACGAACTAGCATTGCTGTATGCAAAATGGCGTGTCCCCAAACCGAAGTGGGCAGCCGACGAACTAGTATTGCTGCATGCAAAATGGCGTGACCCCAAACCAAAGTGGGCAGCCGACGAACTAGCATTGCTGCATGCAAAATGGCGTGAACCCAAACCGAAATGGGCAGCCTCGTTTTCATGAAGAATTCAAGATTATTCTCATCTATTGTCTCAATATGATATCCATTTTGAATGATATCTTTAAAACTCAACAAGTTCCTTTTAGACTTGGAGGAGAACATTGCGATTGATATCATTAAAACTCAACAAGTTCTTCTTAGACTTGGAGGAAAATATTGCATTCTCTAAGATAAACGTCATGCCTTTGGGCAGAGTTACAGTTGCTCTTCCGGAGCCTTCAATAAATTTACTTCCCATGGTTTGACATATAAAAGAAATACACGAACATAAGAATAAATAAGTTCAATTCGTTTGTGTCACATAATATTTTCAAAATCTGCTGCTAACAGTTGACTAACAAAATCAGAAATGTTATCCATAATTGATTACTTTGCAGTTTGAAAATTTCAGTTTAAACATTTTCTTCAAACAATCGATTGTTAAACACAAACAATCGATTGTTAAACATTGACAATCGATTGCTAAACACACACAATCGATTATTTGCTATTTTGAAAAACTTCAGATCACACTGTTTTAAGACAATCGATTGTTAAATATAGACAATCGATTGTTGGCTTATTTTGAAAAATTCCAGAGCACACTGTCTTAAGACAATCGATTGTTATGCATAGACAATCGATTGTTGGCTATTTTGAAAAATTCCAGATTACACTGTCTTAACGACAATCGATTGTTAGACATAGACAATCGATTGTGGATGATTTTTGAAAAATTCCAGATTATACTGTTTTAAAGACAATCGATTGTTAAACATAGACAATCGATTGTTGACTGTTTTTGAAAAATTCCAGAACACACTGTTTTAAAGACAGTCGATTGTTAATCATCGACAATCGATTGTTGACTGTTTTTGTAAAATTCCAGATCACACTGTTTTAAAGACAATCGATTGTTGATCATTGACAATCGATTGTTTTGTAGTTTTTATGCGAAATATGAGATAACCGACTAGTTTTTCAGGTTAGCCGATTACCTCTACTGGAAAGTAAAAATATTATTGATATTTGAGCATATTGATACATTCTAAAGAACTAATACTAACATTGCATCATGAACTAACTAATACGAGCTAATACTAATGACTATTAGTTTATTCACTAACTAATACAAATAAGTAGAACAAAATCAAATAACTCCATCTTCTTTCATCACGGATCCATCACCGATTAGGTGGTCTATTTTCCCTTCAGGTTGCTCAAAGAAGTCTGCCACATCCAAGTGGGTGATGTCAAAGTTGTCGTCAGAGACAAAATTCGTTTCAGGTCGTTTACTCTTTCGAGATGCTTGATAAAGGTCAACCAAATGTCATGGTATACGGCAAGCCTTTGACCAGTGCCCGTTTCCACCGCAACGATAATGTATAGTTTATAAACTATTTGTTTTTGGATTCTTATCGTATCGTGCTTGTGGCAGAGTGACCAACTTCAGGTTGTCATATCTCTTCTTTAAGCTATTCCACAAGATGGGTGGATCTTTGACTGTGATATATTCAATTTTCAAACCTTCATCAAGGTGATGGCACAAGAAAATCAAGGCCTTAGCACAATTTCAAACCTTCATCAAGGTGATGGCGCAAGAAAATCAAGGCCTTAGCAAAGTTTTGGGGGGATGCATTATTTCTGTCTTTAATGGCGTCTCCAAGACCCATAGCATCTAAGTGGATTTCAGCATCCAACACCCATGTCATATAGTTCTTGCCCGAAATTTCAAGGGCAACGAACTTTCTTTTCATAATGTCAGACATAAAACAAATTTACATCAAGAGCGTGTTCATACTTACGGGCTCTATTACAATTATCACATTCACTTCAGGGAATGGATTATAATCATGTGCTTTACACAATCTCATGTCAAATATTACTTTCATAAAGTGAAAGATTATTTTGAGAATCTTTATTATTCTCATTATCACAATAATGACGATTATAATTTCGTCTATTGCCACGTCCACATCCATTGATACCTTTACGGTAATAATTTTGTCTTCTTTCAAACTTATCACATACTGCTTCCACATTCTCTAAAGGGAATGGAGCAAATTCAATGGGACGGATTTTCAATTCTTTGCCCACAATCATACATGAATTTAATCATGGCAGGACATACAGATTTTACCACTTCATGTGGTTACAATTTCTTACAAACTCTGTTAGAGTTATAATCAAACTTTGTTGTCTATGTTTGTATATAAAATCAAATTATAGAATTCCAAGAATTTGAAAGGGAAAAATAAATTACTTACCTTTAAGGTATACCAATAAATGTTGTGATATCAAATATACCTCTTGAGTTGCCATTGCACCGATAGCTGAAACATAAACCAGAAAAAGCTTCTTCTGCTGCTTGGCTTCAGCGATGGTTTCTATAATAGAACCATTGAACACAAGTGAAGATAAAGGTGGCTCCATTTATTATAAGAGGAAAATATAAACTTCATTATTCCTTCATGATGATATGATCCAGCTTCAGGGTGACAGAGCAAGATTTAAGATTAACTTGACTTCTCCGGAGAAAAACGTTAGCTTCGTCGAAACAAATCAATTGGTTAGAGACTCGTGCTGATAACGTGTTATGAAATAATATAAAAGACAAGTAGAATAATGCAAGAACAAGAACAATATAGAGAGAATAGGGAGAAGAGTATTCTTATTGATACTTAGAGATTGTTAGGGGTGATTTACAATGGTAGAAGACCCCTTTATTTATAGGGAGGGGGATGATTTAGCTACCAAGAGAAGAACTCTAGAATCTCTCTAATTATAGACATTCACCTTAAATAGGAGTATATTTATAACAGATATAAAATTGTGAAAAACTAATCTACTGAACATGATCCACTTGGACCAAAATGGTTCAAGGCTTCAACTCAAGTATAATAGTGCCGTGACCGTACGACCCAAATGAACTAACAAATATTGTTCCCAATTAAGTAGGAAATGATAGGTTTGATCTAAAGCCCAAAATTGTAGCAATTCCTATAGACCCGTTAACTTAAAAAGTCCACATGGCTTATTATTCTCAATCTCCAATAATCTAAAATAACTAAGTTCTAATTACAGACAAATCGGGTGAGCTAAAGAATAACTAAAAATTACGAGACAAATTATGATTTTTAAATCCAATAAAGATACCATGATTTGAACTAAGAATAAACTAATTCACATAATACATTTTGGTCATTGCCATAGTTATTCTAAAGCTCTATAACAGTTTAGCAAAACCATTTTACAAAAAAAACAAAGAACAAAAGCTTGCAGTAAGAGAAAATGAATTTTCATACAAAACAAACAAATCAAGAATAGAATCTTGCACAAAAGGAAGAAAAGACAACAACAAAAAATGAACTAAAACAAGAACGTGAAAACTATTATCAAAACAATATGAGGTAAAGTAATAGACCTTCAAAAAGCTTTCCTCATTAAAATGATCCTTCTGCAAAAACATTACAACACTGGCTATTTGACGCGAACAAGTACATAAGTCGACGCCGGAAACCTCGCACACAACCTTAACCACAAATCGATGAGATAGCACAGAAAAGAAAAATCCACGAACAACGGATCGCTTGAGGGCCTGGATTTCGTGGAGTTTCTGTTCACCTAGTGCTCGGAGTAGTGTTCATGATTTTTGAAAATAGTTTCAATGGAAGAAATATGTCTCCTATTACATAGAGATTCAAGTTACATTAACAGTAAGGTTTCTACCTACATGGCATACATCATCACGCAATATTCAACAAATAACCTTATTTTAGGGGATTGATTTGTGTTGAGGGTGGAGAGAGGTTCGTTGTTCTCTATTCGTTCCAGTGATGGAGATAGCCAGCCCTCTTTAGCAAAATGTGAGTCTTCCATTCGGAGTTTTATGGGATTGGCAGGCTAGTATTGTCGATTCGTGGAGGGGTTTTCATCTATGATAGCCCCAATGATCAGGTTGATCCAGAAAGGTGCCCAATTTAGATGGTCGGATGAGTGTGAGGCGAGCTTCCAGAGGCTCAAGAAGCTCTAACTACGACACCGGTGTTGGTTTTACCCATTGGTTTAGGGCCTTATACAGTTTATTGTGATGCTTCTCGTATTGGGCTTAGTGCAGTGTTGTTGTAGGATGGCAAGGTCATTGCCTATGCTTCATGACAGTTGAAGATTCATGAGAAGAACTATCCGGTTCATAATTTGGATTTGGCAGCCATAGTTCACGCATTGAAGATTTAGAGGCATTATCTGTATGGCGTGGGATACGAGGTGTTCACGGATCACAAGAGTCTTCAGTATTTGTTCAAGAAAAAGGAGTTGAATTTGAGGCAGAGGAGGTGGTTGGAGTTGTTGAAAAATTATGATATCACCATCCTATATAATCCGGGAAAGGCCAATGTGGTGGCCGATGCTTTGAGTAAGAAGTCAGCCAGTATGGGCAGTCTTGCTTATATTCCAGTAGGCAAGAGACCACTTGCTTTGGATGTTTAAGATTTGGCCAATCAGCTCGTGAGACTTGATATTCCTAAGCTTACTCGTGTGTTAGCTTACACAGTCACTCGTTCTTCGTTATTGGAGCGTATCCATGATCGAAAGTATGTTGATCCACATTTGTGTATCCTTAGAGACATGGTGCAGTGTGGTGTTGCAAAGCAAGTTACCTTAGATGATGATGAAGTTTTGAGATTGTAGGGTCGAGTTTGTGTGCCTAATGTGGATGGGCTCCGAGAGATGATTTTAA
The DNA here is from genome assembly GCA_034376525.1 of Nicotiana benthamiana. Lineage (NCBI taxonomy): Eukaryota > Viridiplantae > Streptophyta > Magnoliopsida > Solanales > Solanaceae > Nicotiana > Nicotiana benthamiana. Next base: position 15,774,490 of record CM067341.1, on the reverse strand, counting down.
AGGAGGCTTATAGCTCCCACTACTCTATTCATCCACGTGCCGTGAAGATGTATCAAGATTTGCAACAACATTATTGGTGGCAGAGAATAAAGAAGGATATCATTGCATATGTAGCTTGGTGTTTGAATCGTCAACAGGTTAAGTATGAGCATCAGAGTCCTGGTGGTTTATTTCAGAGGATTGAGGTTCCCGAGTTGAAGTGGAAGGGGATCATTACATATTTTGTTGTTGGACTTCCGCAGACTCTGAAGAAGTTCGATGCAGTATGGGTCGTTGTTAATAGACTGACCAAGTCAGCACATTTCATTCTTGTGGCAGTCTCCTATTCTTCTGAGAGATTAGTTGAGATCTATATCCGAGAGATTGTTCGCCTTCATGGTGTGCCCTTGTCTATTATTTCTGACCGAGGTACACAGTTTACCTTGCGTTTCTCGAGAGCAGTTCAATGAGAGTTGGGAACATGGTTGAGTTGAGCACAACCTTTCATCCTTGGATCGACGAGCAATTTGAGCAGACTATTCAGATTTTGGAGGATATGCTCTGAGCCTGTATCATTCACTTTGGAGTATCATGGGATAAGTTTTTACCTTTAGCGGATTTTTCGTACAATAACAACTACTAGTAGAGTATCTAGATGGATCCTTATGAGGCTTTATATGGTAGGCAGTGTCGGTCTCTGATCGGATGGATTGAGCCAGGAGAGGCTAGGTTTTTGGGTACGGATCTCATTCAGGAGGCCTTGGACAAGGTCAGGATCATTCAGGATAAGCTTCATACAGCTCAGTCCAAGAAAAAGAGTTATGCCTACCGCAAGGTTTGCAATTTGTCTTTCATGGTAGGTGAGCGGGTATTGCTTCGAGTGTCTGCTATGAAGGGCGTGATGAGATTTGGGAAGAAGAGCAAGCTTAGCCTTAGGTTCAGTGGTCAGTTTGAGATGTTTGATCGAGTGGGAGAGGTGGTGTCACAACCCAATTCCATAGTAGGTCATGAAGGCGCCCGACACCTTTGCTAGGCAAGCCAACGCGGAAACATCTCTAAATTTCATATGTTGATTATTATAAGAATTTAAGTGAGATAAATACTTCGATCTGAATTCAAAACGAAAAGTGATAGATAATGTAAATGGCGTAATAGTACAGCTCAAAAAAAACAAGTCCACTGATGTGTGTGCTTGAACCTGGTATCACAAGCTACAAGCAGCAAGTAGAATATACACTAAAGAATATCATACTATCTTACAGTCTGAATCAGGATAGACAGAAAACAAAAGTACAAAGGAAAGACTTCTTCGGTTGCGGGTCAGCATAGAGTAAAAACGGCTCGCCGTAGAAGTCCCAAGTCCGCTCACGAGTGTGCACCAGAATGATAACCGGATCCACCTACCTCAGATCATGTACATTTAAGTATAGAAGTATAGCATGAATACATGAACAACATGTACCCTGTGAGTATCCCGTCTAATCTCGAAGAAGTAGAGACCAGAGGTCGTCTCGATACTTATTAAGGTCCAGTGGAATGAGGAAAATTTGTAGTAAGCAGGAATAACTCAAATCATAAGGATAATTTAGAATAAAACAACAATTTTTCCTTTAACCTCTCATCATGAGTGTCCATTTCTATATTTAAACAAACATAAAGTCTAGCCCACAAATAGAATACCTTAATAAGCCATGCACAGATACTCACCGAGGAACGTATGGCCCGGTCTAATATAAAAGTAAATTGTGCAGTGCCGAGGGTCGAAAGGCTCGAACCATAGATACATCTATTACCACGCTCGTGAACTATCCATGCGACGCAGTCAACATAAAGTAAACAGCCATCTTGTTCGCGAATCATGCATATGACGCAGGTACACATATAAATTTCTTTCTCAAATAACCAATTAAGAAATTACCGGGGAATAATTATTCAGTTACGAGTTACTTTTTCCTTTAACAATTTTTTACAAAAGAAATCAAATCCTTTTGAGAATACATTTATTAATTTGTGCGGTTTAAGCAATCCGAGCTATCAATAAGATTACAAATATACCAAGTATAGCATGCTTTTAGGTCCTATACTACCTGGACAATAGCATAATAGTAGCTACGCACGGACTCTCATCACCTTGTACATATGTAGCCCCCACATTTAGGAGCACATAACCAATTGATTCACCTATCGGGACAATTAACTCTTACAAGATTAGAAAGTAGACTCAACTCGCTCCAAAGCATACTTCCAATATCAAGAAAAAGCCGAAGTCCTCAATTCGGGGCTGAACGATCACAAACTAGTTAAATAGAGTAAAAAAACTAGTTAATATAAGCTCACAAGATCGATTTCTAGCTATTCAATCCATTTACCAACTATTTACACGGGTTTCCTAAATTCCAACCCCGGGCCCACTTTCCCGGATCAAAAAAATTTTCGAAGAAAGTTGTTCTCTACTACATAAGGATCAATAATATATGATTTCTTGTTCATTTTACAACACATTTCATGATTAAATCTTAGTTTTATTAAAACCCCCTTGATTTCGCCTAATTTTAGTGTATAATCAACAGAATACACATGTATTGAAACTAAGAATGGATGGGATTTACTTACCTTTAAGTGCTAAGTTAAAATCCTCTCTTTGGAATCCCCCAAATCGCCTAAGTGTGGTGTGGAAACGGAATAAATGGCCTTTGAGTTCAAAAATGAAATCACTTCCCAGCGGTTTCCGCTTCCACGGTACACTTGCCGCTTCTGCCTAAACCACTTCTACAGAATTATGATCTCTCCTACAAACCTGGCCCAAAATGCCTGGACCGCTTCTGGGGTCTGGGTCCCGCTTCTGTGGAACCAGTTCAGTGGAATTTGGGCCGCTTCTGCGCTTTTCTTGGCCTTGCCCCTAGTCGCTTTTAAGATGAGTCGACTGCATCTACGGTCCCGCTTGTGCGGTTCAAGAACCGCAGATGTAGTTATGACGGAAGCAACAACTCAGCTCCCTTTTCCAAATTTCAACTTCACTCGAACCTCGTCCGATCGATGCTCGGGGCTCCCCAGCCACTTCTGAGAATACCGACAAGTCTGAAATCACGAGGTGGACCTACTCGATCCCTCAGAACACTCAATACAATGCTAAATATTGGAATCACCCCCTAAAACCAAATGAATCAAACCATTGAACTTCAAGTACTTAATTCTCTCCTAATGGGCAAAAACGCCCTTAAACTACCCGAATTGATGCCAAATTTTACGGGCTAGTCTTAAACAACATTAAGGACCTGTACCGAGCTTCACAACAAAAATCCCAACCCGATACCTATAGGATCAACGATTACTTAGTTTCTTTAATTTCTTAAAACTTCAATTCAACAATTTCACATAAAAATTCATTACTCGGGCTAGGGACCTCGGAATTCGATTCTGAACATACTCGGGCTAGCGCCCAACTTACTCTAAATGGATCTCCAAAAATGGTAAGTGAACTGAGGACCTCTGTCTGATATGATGGAAACCGGCACACCATCCAATCGGACTATCTCCTGACGATAGATCTAAGCATATCTCTCTGCTATATAAGTAGCGGCCACTGGAATGAAGTGAGCTGACTTGGTCAACCTATCCACAATGACCCACACTGAATCAACTTTCCACAAAGTCCGTGACAACCCAACTATGAAATCCCTTGGGATGCACTCCCACTTCCACTCAGGAATTGGCATATGCTGAAATAGGCCACCCGGCCTCTGGAGCTCATACTTGACCTACTGGCAATTCAAACATCTAGCTACATACTCCACGGTGTCCTTCTTCATTCCTTTGCCACCAATAATGCTGCCTCAAGCCACGATACATCTTCGTGGCACCCGGATGAATGGAATACTTCGAACTGTGGGCCTCCTTTAGGATCCTCTCTCTCAAACCGTCAACATTAGGAACATATAGATGTACCTGAAGCCGCAACACACCGTCCTCGCCGATGGAAACCTCTTTGATACCTCCCTAAAGTACCTTCTCTCTAAGAACTACCATACGTTGGATAATCAAACTGCCAAGCCTTGATCTGTCCCAACAATGGAGACTGAGCGACCACACATGCTAGAACTCGGCTGGGCTCTGAAATGTCCAACCTCACAAGTCTGTTAGCCAAGCACTAAATGTCCAAAGCTAGTGGCCTCTCTTCTGCTGGAATGAGTGCCAAACTACCCATACTCTCGTCTTTTCTGCTCAAGGCATCCGCGACAGCATTTGCCTTACCTGGATGATAAAGAATGGTAACGTCGTAATCCCTTAGTAGCTCAAGCCACCTACGCTGCCTCAAATTAAGATTCCTTTGCCTGAAAAAATGTCGTAAACTGCGATGATCGATATAAACCTCACATGGTATCCCATACAAATAATGCCTCCATATCTTAAGAGCATGAACAATCGCTGCCAATTCCAGATTGTGCACTGGGTAATTATTCTCATGAACCTTCAGCTGACGTGAGACATATGCAATAACTCATCCCTCCTACATCAATACACATCCCAGGACAACACGGGAAGAGTCACAATATACCGTATACATCCTTGAATCGAAAGTAAATACAAGAACCGGTGCCATGGTCAAGGCTATCTTGAGCTTTTGGAAGCTCTTCTCACAATCGTCGAACCAACAGTATTGAGCACTCTTTTGGGTCAACCTAGTCAAAGGTTATGCTACTGATGAAAAGCCTTGCATAAATTGCCGGTAATAGCCAACTAAACCCAGGAAACTCCTGATCTTGGTCACTGAAGTAGGATGTGGCCAACTCTAAACTACCTCAACCTTCTTGGATTCCACCTTAATACCCTCTCTTGACATAACATTCCCCAAGAATGCCACTGACTTGAGCTAAAAACCACACTTAGAGAACTTAGCATATAGCTTATGCTCTCGCAATGTTTGAAGCACTACTCTCAAATGATGCTCGTGCTCCCCCGGACTATGTGAGTATATCAATGTGTCATAAATGAAAATGATAACAAAAGAATCAATGTAAGGCCTGAATACCCTGTTCATCAAATCCATAAAGGTCCCTGGGGAATTATTCAAGCCAATGGACATTACTAGAAACTCCTAATGGCCACATCAAGTCCTGAATGCACTCTTCGGAACATCTGAGTCCCGAATCTTCTACTGAGGATACCCTGGCCTCAAGTCAATCTTAGAGAACACCTTAGAACCCTACAACTGGTCAAACAAATCATCTATACGAGGCAAATGATACTTGTTCTTGATGGTGACTTTGTTCAACTGGCGGTAGTCAATGCACATCTGTATAGTCCCATCCTTCTTATTCACAAATAACACTGGTGCACCCCAAGGCGATACACTGGGCCTAAAAACCCCTTTGCCAATAACTTCTCCCACTGCTCTTTAAACTCCTTCAACTCTTTATGAGCCATACGGTACGGCGGAATATATATAGACTGGGTGCCTGGAGCCAAATCAATATAGAAATCAATATCACAATCCGGAGGCATGGCAGGAAGATCAAAAGAAAAAAATATGCGAACTCTCAAACTACTAGGACAGAATCAATTATCACAGACTCTACAGTGGTGTCCCAAACATAGGCTAAATAAGCCAAACACCCCTTCTCGACCATGTGTCAAGCCTTCAGGAAAGAAATAATCCTGCTAGGCATATCAATTGTCGAACCATTCCACTCCAATCTCTTCAGCCCTGCCATTGCTAGAGAAACGGTCTTAGCATAGCAATCCAAGGCGGCATGATATGGAGATAGCCAATCAATGCCCACGATGACCTCAAAATCAATCATGTCGAGCAACAGAAGATCTGCTCTAGTCTCGAAACCACAGAAGGTGACCACAAAGGACCGACATATTTGATCCACAACCATAGAATCGACCACAATAGTGGACACATGAATAGGAACACCCAGAGGCTCCGGAGAAATAACCATGAAACGAGCGAACATAGATGATATATATAAATAAGTACACCCTGAATCAAGTAACACCGAAGCACCCCTACCCCCGACAGAAGTAATACTTGTTATAACAGCATCTAAGGCCAATGCATCTAGTTTGCTGGAAGAGCATAGAATCTAGCAGAAGCACTAATTGGCTGGCCTCCACCTGACTGAGCAATAATGGTCTGGCCTCTCCCTAACTTGCCTCCACCTTTAGGACGACCGCTACCAGCCTGCCCTCCACCTCTAGGTAGCTGGGCAGCTGGTGCTGGAACTATAGGCTGCTGACCTTGCTACACCGCCTTGCTCCGAAGTCTGGGACAAGTCCTTTTCATATGGCCCGGATCTTCATACTCGTAACTCTCTCTCGGCACCATAGCTTGATGCCTTGAAGTTTGAGTCTGTTGACTAGAATACCCACTAGAAGACCACTTGATGGCCGGTGGGTGATATGAAATCTCTGGCATCGCACTAAAATAAGGCCTCATCGAGGTACCTCGGGGAGGGGGTGGTGGTGCTGAATATGAGGGCCTGATGGGCTGAACCCTCCCAAACTAACCTCTACCCCTAGCTGGGGAACCTCTAAACTCTCAGAAGATTCTAGCCCTCTTATCCTGCTGCATCTGATCTCTGCCCCTCGAAGGATAACCCTCGATCATGCGTGCAATCTTAACCACTAGTTGATACCCTGTACTTATCTCTACCTCCCAGGTCATTCCAGACCAGATAGTGGGGTGTAGACACGCAACAAACCTCCGTATCACCCTGCCTCTGTTGGAAGTATCATATGTGCATGGCGAGAAATCTTAGAGAACCTCGCCTCATAATCGTTCACTGACATCTAACCCTGCTCCGGATGCTCAAACTGATACCGCAGCTCTTCCCTCTTAGAGGGTGGAATGTACTGATCCAAGAATAGCTATTTGAACTAAAACAAAGTGAAGAGAGGAGAACCTGGTGGCCTGCCAAGAACATAGGACTGCCACCATCAACAGGCTATGCCCTCGAGTTAAAAAGTAGTGAAGTAAACTCTATGGTCTAATATCCTCATGTTTTGGAGTCTGTCTCTGCACCTGTAAATGATGTCCTGGGCATCCTCATGATGCTCGCCACTGAAGACCGGAGGGTGAAGCCTGGTCCATCTATCCAATAATTTTTGTGGATCACCATCCACAACTGCCCTAGGCTGGGGTGCCACTACAGCAACTGGCTGAGCCCTATCTGCGGGTAGTGCACCCGGAGTCTGATATACTACAGCTGCATGACTTGGGGCCTAAATAGTAGGGGTCTGGGCTCCCCCTCCTTCCTGTGAGGTAGTTGGGTTTGCTGGAAATAAACCAGCCTGGTTCATAATGTCCATGAACCATATCATGCGGCCCATGACCTCTTGAAATCCCGCTGTTGTCATGAAATCTGTCGGGGTAGGCTCAGCTGTGGGCACCTCGCCCTGCTATTGAATAATAGGATCCTCCACAATATCTGCCCGTAGTTCAATTGGAATAGCTATGGGATGTCCTCGTCCCCTACCACGGTCCGGTGCACTCCCGCGGCCTTTACTTCGGCCTCGAGCAACGGGGGAGTAGCTCTTCCCAAGTCCAAAACATCAGCGGTGCCAGTTCTTACCATCTGTGAGAGAACAGAAGGGGGAAATTTAGTACACTAAGCACTGCACGATAGGAAATGAATAAAGAGTAGTCTTTCCTAATACCCAATAGCCTCTCGAAGATTAATACAGAATTCTCCATACCGATCAACAAGACTCTATCATGTTTGCCCATAACTCGTGTGACCTATGTGAACCTAGTGCTCTGTTGTCACGACCCAATTCTATAATATGTCATGGAGGCGCTCGACAGCTTTGCCAAGCAAGCCAACACGGAAACACCTCTAAATATCATATGGTTATTTTTATCAGAATTTAAGTGAATTAAATACTCCGATCTGAATTCAAAAAAAAAAGTGATAGATAATGTAAAAAGCTTAATAGTACAACTCAAAAAACAAGTCCACTAATGTGTGTGCCAGAACCTGGTTTCACAAGCTACAGGCAGCTATTAGAATATACACAAAAGAAAATAATACTATCCTACTGTCTGAATCAGGATAGACAAAAAACATAATTACAAAGTAAAGACTTCTTTGACTGTAGGTCGGCATAGAGGAAAAACAGCTCACCGTAGAAGTCCCAAGTCCGCTCACGGGTGCGCACCAGAAAGATAACTAGATCCAACTGCCTCAGATCCTAATCATTTAAGTACAGAAGTATAGCAGGAGTACATAAACAACATGTACCCAGTGAGTATCCTGTCTAATCTCGAAGAAGTAGAGACGAGAGGTCGACTCGATACTCACTAAGGTCTAGAGGAATGAGGAAATTTGTAATAATCAAGAATAAGTTAAATCATAAGGATTAGTAAGTATAAAACAACAACATTCCTTTACCCCTCATCATGCGTGTCCATTTGTTTTTTTAAACGAATATAAAGTCCAACCCACAAATAGAATGCGAAAATAATCCATGCACAGATAATCACTAAGGAACGTATGGCCCGGTCTAACATAAAAGTAAATTGTGCAATGTCGATGGTTGAAGGACTCGAACCCTAGATGCATCTATTACCCCATTCGCGAACTATCCATGTCACTCGGTCAATATAAAGTAAACAACCATCCTGCTCCCGAATCGTGCATGCGACACAGGTGCACATAAAAATTACATGTTCAAATTGCCAATTAAGAATTTACCAGGGAATAATTATTCAATTAGAAGCCGCTTTCTCCTTTAACAATTTTTATGAAAAGAAGTCAAATCCTTTTGAGAATACATTTATTAATTTGGGTGGTTTAAGCACTCCTAGCTATCAATAAGATTACAAATATTCCAAGTATAGCATGCTTTTAGGTCCTAGACTACCCGGACAATAGCATAATAGTAGCTACGCACGCACTCTCGTTACCTTGTATGTACGTAGCCCCTACAAATAGGAGCACATAACCAATTAATTCACCATTGGGGAAAATTCCCTCTTAATAGATTAAAAAGGAGACTCACGTCGCTCCAAAGTGTACTTCTAATATCTAGAACGAGCCCAAGTCCTCAATTTAGAGCCGAACGATCAAAAACTAGTTAAATAGAGTAAAACAAACTAGTTAATATAAGCTCACAAGATCAATTTCTATCTATTCAAGCCATTTACCAACTATTTACATGGGTTTCCAAAATTTTAATCCCAGGCCCACGTGCCCGAATCCCAAAATCTTTTGTAGAAAGTTGTTTTCTACTACTTAAGGATCAATAATATATGATTTCTACTTCCATTTCCTAAATTTTGAAGAAAGTTGTTCCTTAATTTCGCATAATTTTTAGTGTTTAATCAACTTAATACACATGTATTCAAACTATTAATAAATGGGATTTACTTACCTCGATGTGCTGAGTTGAAATCCTCTCTTTGGAAGCCCCCAAAACGCCTAAGTGTGGTGTAGAAATAAAATAAATGGCCTTTGAGTTTGAACTAAATGAACTCACTGTGCTCTGATCACTTCTGCGAAAACTGCTTCTGCGTAATTAGGATTGCCTCTACGAACCTGGCCCAAACTGCATGGACCGCTTCTGCAATTTGTGTCTCGCTTCTGCGGAACCGCTTCTCAAAAATTGGCCCGCTTCTTCATTTTCCATTGGCCGCTTCTACAATGAGTCGACAACATCTGCGGTCCCGCTTCTGTGGTTCAAGAACCGCAGATGCAGTTATTACAGAAGCAACAACTCAGCTCCCTTTTCCAAATTTCAATTTCATCGAGCCTGATTCGCTTGAAGCTCGGGGCTCCTAAGCCCCCCCCCCCTGTACATAGCAACAAGTCTAATATCACGAGGTAGACCAACTCTAACCCTCGAAACACTAAAAACAATGCTAAATCTTGGAATCACCCCCTAAAACCAAATGAATAAACCCATTGAACTTCAAGTTCTTTATTCTCTCCTAACGAGCCAAAACGCCCTTAAACTACCCAGATTGACACCAATTTTATGGGCTAGTCTTAAACAACATTACAGACCTGTATAGATCTTCGAAATAAAAATCCAAGCCCGATACCTATTGGATCAATGATTACTTAGTTTCATTAATTCCTTAAAACTTCAATTTAACAATTTCAGACAAAAATTCATTACTCGGGCTAGGGACCTCGAAATTAAATTTTGCACATATGCTCAGGTCCCATATTTTTCCACGGACCCTCCAAGATCGTCACATCATGAGTACGGGTCCGTTTCCCCAAATGGTTTACCGAAGTCAAACTTGATATTTTAAGAAAATCTTAAGGAAGCAAATGGACATATTTTTACTCAACACACTTCCAACTCCTGAACTGACCGTCCCCCGCAAGTTATAATTACCTAAAGTAAGCGCAGGAGATTATATTTAAGGGAACTGTGTTGTAAAATGTAAAACAATCAGTCGGATCATTACAAGTAGCTTATAGACTTGCATTGCCGCCGAGCTTATCAGCCTTGCATCCAGTGTTTTATATATCTATAATTCGGAAGTATCACGCTGATCCATCCCACATGTTAGATTTCAGCACTATCCAGTTGGACAAGGACTTGTCTTATGAGGAGGAGCCGGTGGCTATTCTAGGCCGACAGGTTCATCAGTTGAGGTCGAAGAGTTTTCCTTCTATTCGTGTTCAGTGGAGAGGTGAACCTCCTGATACATCAACTAGAGAGTCTGATTCAGACATGCAGAGCTGTTATCCCCATCTTTTCCCTTACTCAGGTACTTCTTTATTCTATACGTTCGTGAGCGGAAGGTTGTATTAGAGGTGGAGGATGTGATGACCCATAGGGTAATCACTTGCTTGTAAATTTAATTCTATATTTCCTAGGCCTTGAAAACATCATATAGACTCACCTAGATTTACGTACATAGTCTGGCGTGTAGCTAGAAAGCTTAAATATAAAACTTTGTGAAAAATGATAAAACTAGCCTAATAAATGAAATAATTTGACTTCGGTCAAAATTTTTGGTAAACGGACGCAAACCCATAATTTGACGCTCTCGGAGGGTCCTCAGGAAAACATGAGAATTGGGCATATACTCGGAATAAAGTTACGAGGTCTCAATCCCGAGAAATGAATTTTTAAATGAAATTATTTAAGGAAATTAGAAATGAAAAATTGATTAGAACATGGTGGAATCGGGCCCTTATTTTGGTTCCGCGCTTGATACACTTATTATATATGATTTAAGTAATTTTTGTAAAATTTTTTGAAAAATAGGTGTCGTTTGACGTGATTAAAACCTAAATTTCTAAAATTGATGTTTTATGAAGTTTGAGAAAAAGTTCTTTAATTTTGAGGTTTAATTCATTGTTATTAAGGTTATTTTAGTGACTTGATCGCACAGATAAATTTGTATGATGTTGTTGAGTTAGTATGTGTGCATTGTTTGGAGTCCCGAGGGCTCGAGTGTGTTTCGGATGTGTTTCGGGAAGTTTTAGAGTTAAGAAAAGTTGCAAAAATAGTTTTTATGGTGCACTGATGTTTTCTTCTTTGCGTTCGCCGGATGGCCCTCATGAACGCGATATGTAAATGATTATGGAGGTAGATCAGGTTGCAAATGCGTAGATCAGGTTGCAAATGCGAGGCAGTGGGGGGTTATCCCTTCGCGAACACGGTCTGTGCCAGGCGAACGTGTTGGCTAAGTGGGTCTGGGCAAGGGGTGGGGAATTTTTCTTATGCGAACGCAACCCATTGGACGTGAAAATGACGTCTTGAGGAGATTATTCTCCGTGAATGCGAGCCCGTTTACGCAATACATAGGTCTGTAGGACTAACTCATCGCGAACGCAAAGAACATTTTGCCTAGTTATTTTAAAGTCTTAAAAAACATAACACTTACGGGATTTTTACAAAATTTCATGAACATCTTCCTCTTCAAGGCTCTTAAGTGATTTTTTAAAGCATTTTCTCACCTCTTGGGTAAGTAATCTTAAACTTGTTTTCTTCCATTTTTATCAACACCCACGAGATTTCTAGGCCTATAACATGTGATTAAGGGTAGAAAATAAGGGATTTGCGTAGAATTAGAGCTTTTTAATTAATTGCAATTTAGAACTCATTTTTAGTGGAATTATGGAAGTAATTATATACTCGAGCGGGTGAATGTCGGATTGGATTTTTGTTCGAACCTCGTGTTTTGACCAAGCGGGCCCAGGATCAATTTTGAATTTCTGGAAGAATGATTAGAAAACTGTAATTAGGCATTGGATTGAATTGTTTAGCATAGATTGATGTGATGAAGTCGAATATGTATAGATACAATATAGTTGGAGCCGAATTCGAATGGACAGGCGATATTGGCTAATTGAGTTGGCCGTGGCAGTTTGAGGTAAGTGTTCGGTCTAACCTTAGCTTGAGGGATTATGAGTTGTGTCCTATTTGCTATTTGCTTCTTGTTGAGTATGATGTATAGGCATGGTGACGAGTATCTATATGTTGGTGTCGAACATGATCGTTAGTCTTAAATTGATACGTGTTATACTCTGAAATGATACGATGGGTTCTACAGTGGGCAAATCCTTGATATCGAGCAAAGACTTAGTTTATTTTCATAGAATATATTTATGATAGAGAAATGGTGATAACAGAGATGAGTAGTACTTGAGATAATGTTGGTTATAGTTTATTCTCCCTTGCCGGGATGTATATACTGGTGCTATTGAATTCTCCTGCCAGGATAATGTAGTTTACAGTTGATCCCTTGCCGGGACGATTATTTTTTTATTGTTGATAGTATATTTGGAACTGTTTGCGCGGCGTAACATTTTTATTATACATATATATATATATATATATATATATATATATATATATATATATATATATATATATATATATATATATATGTATGTATATATATATATATATGTATATATATATATCTATGTATATACATATACCAGGTTCCACGCCGCAACAGTAGTATTATTGAATTGTTCTAGATATTATACTGTCCTTTCAGACTTCTATTTTGTTTTTCCTAGATTTGATACGTTCCCGAAGCATGTTTCCCCGTCCCTTTTGAACTACTTATTTCCTTTTTATTCTTTCTCCGTATATTATATAATTGCACAGGTTTTATCTTGAGTCTGGTTCTAGCCTCGTCACTACCTCGTCGAGGTTAGGCCAGACAGTTACCAGTACATAGGGCCGATTGTGCCGATGCTACACTCTACACTTGGTGTAGATACCGGAGCCGCACTGGGTTAGCAGCAGTAGGGGAGCCAACCTTCACTCCACCGAGATTCTGAGGTAGTCCTGAAAGGCGTTCGTAGGCCCGACGTCTCTTCTATTTGTTATTATGTTCTATTATTCTTTATATCCGAGACAGACTGCGTTCTTTCTTTTAAACATTGTATGTAGTAATCATAGATGGTCCGCGAATGATGTGACACCGATTTCTGGGTAGAGACACATATTGGCTTTTTCCCATATTTATCTTTGTATTATAATAGTCTAAGTCTTCCGCTTAATTTTCATCTTCTGCTATTATTTTAATGCTTATCACTTATTAATATAAGTTGTTAAAAGGATAAAAACAGATGAAAGAGTTAAAGATTTCTAAACATCATGGCTTGCCTAGCTTCTACAAGTATGTGTAATCACTACTCACGAGGGTGGAAAAAATCGGGCCGTGACAATAATAGATTGAAGATTCTGAATTTGTTGGCAAAATGTTAATTTTATTTATTTATTTGGATATTCAAATTAAGCCACGGTTAAATCATGTATAGGTTGAGTTTCTCATTTTCTTTTACAAATGATCTTCAAGTAACCTGATTTACAGTCATAAAAGAATAGACATTTCTCAATATTTTTTCAACCTAATGAATAATGATGCATTTTTTCACATATAGTTTTATCACTAAATTATAGTTAATTAATGTACATTAGCATCTTATTTTATGACTTAACCATAAGAATTAGTATGATATAATATAAAAAATAAATAATGAATAACTTTTACCGCTTTTACCATGGGTGTAAATAATAAGATTTTTAATTACAATATCTTATAAAGTGAAAAAAACAGACCAAAAAATCCTTATAGCTGCAAAAAATAAAATAATAAATGCATATTGGGCTCGTGTGCAGCACGATTTTCACTTCACCTAGTATATATAGATGCCCCACATTTTTGCTTCTGCACTCTATTGTGTCGGATGTTATCGTTTGTCCGTGTTCAAAGCAACGAGAAACTGGAAACCAGTAAGAAGAAGAGACACAAACAGAACGTATGTAACGTTAAAAAAAAAAATTCACAGAAATGAAGAAATCCGAGACCACAGAATTCACTGTGTGTCCTTAAGAAATTTAACCCCCTCACTGTACCCGAGGTTGTGGATTATTTCCTCCCAGGATATAACGGATATACCTGTCGTAGGAGTGGCGGTACCTCAAACGCCTACGACTTCGACGAACTCAAATTCGGGAACGAAATCACACTATGACTCGATAGGTTTCAGTTTGCAGAAAAGAATGCAGAATTTTTAATGCTTCCAGTATACAAAAATGAGGCATTGCCTCAGTATATATAGCCTCGAATTGTGACTGTTCGGAAAGGCTTGGTGCCTGTTCGGGAAAGGCCATGCCTTTTCCTGAAAAATAAGAACGTTGGGAAGTTTACAGTTAACAAATTAATATTTTTTCCCGCGGGAATTAAAATTAATTTCAGAAAATGAAGATTGAATTTTAAATAAATTTGGTCCAAAAAGATTATCAATCAATCAGATCATTTGACCAAATCCAAATCCAAAGCCAAAGCCAAAGCCGAAGCCGAGCCGAGCGACGACGACGGCGCGAGGGGAGTCCCTCTTCTTAACCCTTTAAGAGCTAGAAGAAGTGCTTTCTAATATAAGCACATAACTTTCCCTTTCTACCACCAATGTGGTACAAAGCTCCTTTTCAAAGGAACTTTGCTTTGAAACTTCATTTTCCTTCTATTGTCTTCTTCCCTCCATTTCTCATTCACACCAACTTAGCTAGCTTTAATCATTAACTAGCTTTAACAATCCCCCACATGAATGGGGAATGGCTATATGATGAAAAACATGCATGAAAAAAAAAACTGTGTGATTCGTAAGCAAGGATTAATTGCATCTGGATAAGTAGATTTCTCTTTGAACTTTCCGTAGTGAGCATATGTCGGATATACTCGGTCAATCGGTAGATTTGATATCTTTGAACCGTCGAGCTTTGGTGTATACCTAGACAACCACATGTCACACAATTAACCCTTTAACCGTTTTTGGTTCTCATTGTTTTGTTCGTTTCAGCCATGAACACTTCCTGGTTCATAAGTGCGTAGAGAGCTGGCCTTACAGAGTTCTCCTTGAAGCGGCTTACACTTCACACTTACATAGGTGATTCCTAAATGTGTCATCCCGTAGATACACTATTTGATATACCCCGTATCAAACTTAGAAACCATTAAAAAAACCTTAATGCTTTATCCTGGTACTGAACATTGTCTCATCACGAGAATGGACCAAAAAGTTATTGTGACAATGTTGAACCGTCATCAATGACTTTGTTTGATCTCTTTGAACCTAGATCTTGGGATCTCATGTCTTCTAGGTAGAGTTACCGCCACGATGACTTGTCCTCGGCCATAGTCCCATTCTCCTCGATGATCTTTCAACCACTTCTCTAGTTAGGCCTTTAGTTAGTGGATCCGACACATTATCTCTTGACTTAACATAGTCAATTGTGATAATTCCACTAGAGAGTAGTTGTCTAACGGTATTATGTCTTCGTCGTATGTGACGAGACTTTCCGTTGTACATAACGCTCCCGGCTCTTCCTATTGCCGCTTGGCTATCGCAATGTATGCATATAGGAGCCAACGGTTTGGGCCAAAATGGAATATCTTCTAAGAAATTCCGGAGCCATTCAGCTTCTTCACCGGCTTTGTCTAGAGCTATGAACTCAGATTCCATTGTAGAGCGGGCGATACATGTCTGTTTGGATGACTTCCAAGACACTGCTCCTCCACCTATAGTAAAAACGTATCCACTTGTGGATTTAGTTTCAGTTGAACCGGTGATCCAATTTGCATCACTGTATCCTTCAATAACTGCAGGATACCTGTTATAATGCAAAACAAAGTTTTGAGTATGTTTCAAATATCCCAAAACTCGTTTCATTGCCAGCCAATGATTTTGGTTGGGATTACTCGTGTAGCGACTTAGTTTACTTATAGCACACGCAATATCAGGTCGCGTACAGTTCATAATATACATCAAACTTCCCAACACTCTGGCATAATTCAATTGAGAATGACTTTCACCTTTATTCTTTGCAAGAGCAAGGTTCATATCAATTGGCGTCTTTGCAACTTTAAAGTCCAAATACTTGAACTTTTCAAGTACTTTTTCAATATAATGAGATTGAGACAATGCTAGACCTTGAGGAGTCTTATGGATTTTAATTCCCAGAATTAAATCGGCAACTCCTAAGTCTTTCATATCAAACTTACTAGCAAGCATGCGCTTAGTAGCATTTATGTTAGCAATGTTGTTACTCATTATTAACATATCATCCACGTATAAACAAACAATGACGACGTGGTTCGGAATGTTCTTAATGTAGACACATTTATCACATTCATTTATCTTGAATCCATTTGACAGCATCGCATGGTCAAATTTTGCATGCCACTGTTTTGGTGCTTGTTTTAGTCCATAAAGAGACTTAACAAGTCTACATACCTTCTTCTCTTTCCCTGGAACTACAAACCCTTCGGGTTGTTCCATGTAAATTTCTTCCTCCAACTCTCCATTTAAGAAGGCTGTTTTCACATCCATTTGATGGATTTCAAGACCGTACACGGCGGCTAATGCTACTAACACCCGAATAGATGTAATCCTCGTTACCGGCGAGTATGTATCAAAGTAATCAAGACCTTCTCGTTGTCTAAACCCTTTAACAACTAGTCTTGCCTTATATTTTTCAATAGTGCCATCAGCTTTCATTTTCCGCTTGAAAATCCATTTGGAACCTAAAGGTTTATTCCCTGGAGGAAGATCAACCAATTCCCAAGTATGGTTGTTCAATATGGATTCTATCTCACTATTGATTGCCTCTTTCCAAAATTGAGCTTCCGATGAAGACGTAGCTTCGTTGAACGTTCGAGGCTCATTTTCTAACAAAAATGTTAAAAATTCTGGTCCAAAGGAAGTAGTCGTCCTTTGACGTTTGCTACGTCTTGGATTTTCCTCATCAGGAATGTTTTCCTTTATTTCTTCCCGAGGTCGTTTAGATTCTTTGCTAGACGACGCACATTCCTTTTTATACGGATATATAGTTTCAAAGAAGTCAGCATTATCTGATTCAATTACCGTATTCACCTGAATGTCGGGATTTTCTGATTTGTGAACCAGAAATCTATATGCCTTACTATTTGTGGCATATCCTATGAAAACACAATCAACGGTTTTAGGTCCTATTTTTACCCTTTTGGGTTTAGGAACTTGCACCTTGGCCAAACACCCCCAAACTTTGAAGTATTCCAAATTGGGCTTCCTTCCTTTCCACTTTTCGTATGGAATAGATTTTGTTTTGCTATGGGGCACTCGATTGAGTATTCGGCTAGCTGTTAGAATGGCTTCCCCCCACAAGTTCTGGGGTAAACCAGAACTTATTAACAGGGCATTCATCATTTCTTTCTGTGTTCTATTTTTTCTTTCCGCAATTCCGTTTGATTGTGGCGAGTAAGGAGCAGTTGTTTGATGAATAATGCCATATTCCAAACATATTTGTTCAAAAGGAGATTCATATTCACCGCCCCTATCACTCCTTATCATTTTAATCTTTTTGTTAAGTTGAGTCTCAACTTCAGTTTTGTATTGCCTGAACGCTTCAATTGCTTCATCTTTACTATTAAGTAAATAAACGTAGCAATACCGCGTACTATCGTCAATAAAAGTTATGAAATACTTCTTTCCACCGCGAGATGGAATTGACTTCATGTCACAAATATCTGTATGGATTAAGTCTAAAGGACTTGAATTCCTTTCAATTGACTTATAAGGATGTTTAGCATACTTAGATTCAACACAGATTTGACATTTTGATTGATTGCATTCAAACTTAGGCAATACTTCCAAACTAATCATTTTTCGCAAGGTTCTATAATTGACATGTCCTAAACGTGAATGCCATAAATCATTTGACTCAAGCAAGTAAGACGAAGCAGAAACTTTATTATTATTAGCAACAACCATTACATTCAGTTTGAAAAGGCCCTCTGTGAGGTAGCCTTTTCCTATGTACATTTCGTTCTTACTTATTACAACCTTGTCAGAAACATAAACACATTTAAAACCGTTCTTCACTAGAAGTCCGGTAGATACAAGATTTTTCCTAATTTCAGGAACATGACAGACGTTGTTGAGAGTCACCACCTTGCCAGAGGTCATCTTCAGCAGTATCTTTCCATAACCTTCAATCTTGGCCGTTGCAGAATTTCCCATATATATTGTTTCGTCGGGCCCGGCGGGAGCATATGAAGCAAAGGCTTCTCTAACAGCACAAATGTGGCGAGTGGCGCCAGAGTCAATCCACCACTCTTTCGGACTTCCCACTAGGTTGCACTCGGACAACATAGTGCACAAGTCATCAACCTCCTCGTTTGTTTCAACCATATTAGCCTGACCCTTCTTCTTTTCCTTTTTCGGAGCACGTCAGTCTGCAGCTTTGTGTCCGATTTTTCCACAATTATGGCAGTTTCCCTTGAATTTCTTCTTGTTGGGATAGTTCCTTGGTCCCGATGCCTTTTTCCTCTTTTTCATATTAGTTGGGGCAGTTTCAACTATGTGTGCTCCCCCTATGGTTGATCTCCCATTTGCCTTTTTCTCTGCTGCCTTGTTATCTTCCTCGATTCTCAACCGAACGATGAGATCTTCCAATGTCATCTCCTTTCGCTTATGTTTCAAGTAATTTTTGAAGTCCTTCCATGAAGGAGGCAACTTCTCTATCACTGCCGCAACTTGAAACGCCCCACTAATCACCAAACCTACAACAAACAACATGTAAGTGACGGGGCACTGAATACTTTTGACAAAGGCATTAATTAAATTTATACCTTCAGCGAGGAGATCATGGATGATAACCTGCAACTCTTGAACTTGAGTGACAACAGACTTGCCATCTACCATTTTGTAGTCCAAAAACTTGGCAGCGATAAACTTCTTTAAGCCAGCATCTTCTGTTTTATATTTCTTTTCCAACGCATCCCATAGTTCTTTTGATGTTCCCACATTACTATAGACGTTGTAAAGATCATCCTCCAGTCCGCTAAGAATGTAATTCTTGCACAAAAAATCTGAGTGCTTCCACGCCTCAATTACAACAAATCGTTCATTTTCAGGTGTTGATTCCGGCAGAACCGGAATATCCTCCTTAATAAACTTTTGAAGGCTTAAAGTAGTTAGATAGAAGAACATCTTTTGTTGCCATCGTTTGAAATCAATCCCGGTGAATTTTCCGGGCTTCTCTGCCGGAGCCGGTGCTGGTGCAGTACGACTGGAGGACGCAGCATTGCTCGTAGAACCAACCACGGGGGCTGGTGTGGCAGTAACAGTAGCAGTAGCATTCAAATTTGGAGTTTGGTCTCCCATTTCTGTCGTAGGAAATAACAGAACACTTTAATAATCGGTGAAGATTTTATTTCTTCAAACCGAATCAAATTTACACAAACAGAATTAAAACAAACTTCAAATAGAATGTAATATACTGTATGTAGTATACTTGATGAAGTTTTTATATCTTCAAATCAAGTACCCAAATGAGTAGAAAGTTCTGAAAACTTTAATCTCAACCGGAGTAGAAAATCCGAAGATTTAGTCTCCAAACAACATACAAGTTCGTTACATGCAAACAACAAAATTACAAGTTTCTTTTATTTTCTGGACAGTCACAATTTTATGTTAGGAAAAACTGTATGTATCGTTCTGTAACGTTTTAATCAACAGCAGATGAACACGGAAATAATAAAATTAAATTCCTTAAGCTTGTTATCGTTTGTCCGTGTTCAAAGCAACGAGAAACTGGAAACCAGTAAGAAGAAGAGACACAAACAGAACGTATGTAACGTTAAAAAAAAAAATTCACAGAAATGAAGAAATCCGAGACCACAGAATTCACTGTGTGTCCTTAAGGAATTTAACCCCCTCACTGTACCCGAGGTTGTGGATTATTTCCTCCCAGGATATAACGGATATACCTGTCGTAGGAGTGGCGGTACCTCAAACGCCTACGACTTCGACGAACTCAAATTCGGGAACGAAATCACACTATGACTCGATAGGTTTCAGTTTGCAGAAAAGAATGCAGAATTTTTAATGCTTCCAGTATACGAAAATGAGGCATTGCCTCAGTATATATAGCCTCGAATTGTGACTGTTCGGAAAGGCTTGGTGCCTGTTCGGGAAAGGCCATGCCTTTTCCTGAAAAATAAGAACGTTGGGAAGTTTACAGTTAACAAATTAATATTTTTTCCCGCGGGAATTAAAATTAATTTCAGAAAATGAAGATTGAATTTTAAATAAATTTGGTCCAAAAAGATTATCAATCAATCAGATCATTTGACCAAATCCAAATCCAAAGCCAAAGCCGAAGCCGAGCCGAGCGACGACGACGGCGCGAGGGGAGTCCCTCTTCTTAACCCTTTAAGAGCTAGAAGAAGTGCTTTCTAATATAAGCACATAACTTCCCCTTTCTACCACCAATGTGGTACAAAGCTCCTTTTCAAAGGAACTTTGCTTTGAAACTTCATTTTCCTTCTATTGTCTTCTTCCCTCCATTTCTCATTCACACCAACTTAGCTAGCTTTAATCATTAACTAGCTTTAACATCGGATATAAGCATTTATGTGATTAGCGAACCTGAACATTTTGGCTCAACGAGTATCCGTATGTAGATTGATATATTTGGGGTCGGGCTGCACGCCGCTACGGATGATATGTGAGATACCATTACCTTGTATTTATATCGTGTTCCGTTTTCCCTCTGTGAGATAGGTTGATGAGGCTGTATTTTGTTATTATATCTATTGCACTTGTTAGATAATCCTTGTACCTTGTTTTCCTTTTATTTTGCTTCATGCCTAGGTTATTGTTGTTTGGTGTACGGACTGTGTTATGTGAAAATCTATGTGGTTCCGTGATGAGTTGTTGGCTGGGCTGCTGGTATTAGCTAAGAAGGGGTTCTTAGATTTAAGTTTCACACTATCATTTTGGGGTGAGGAGTGGTTGGAATAATGATGATATTTTCATTCTGATTTGGGCAATGGCTCTTGAGGGAGGCGAGAGCTTCGTGTCTTCTTGACTTCATGTGTGACTGTGAGTTTTTCATGCTTCTTTTGTCTTGGTCAACGTCTCGGAGGTCCAGAACAAGGTGTTATTCAATATAAAGCATGTTGTTGGCATCTAGATTGTTTTAGGGCAGCTATGATGGTAAGGAGATATTACTACAGGCGTTTGAGTTGTATGGAATAACATGTGATTGTGCTTTAGGTTGAAATTATTACTCGATTTAACTTGTTCAGGTTTGTGTAGCATGATGATGCGAGATTCAAATCTTATGATGAGTTTCAGATGTTGAGGGTTGGATTTTGTCTTGAGTTATGGACTAAGGTTGAACTTAGGTCTTCAGTTAAGTTGAGTTGTTGGGCCTACATAGGTTAGGGTGATGGGGAATCACCCCCGAGTGTATGTATGGTGAGCTCATGCAGTGATCTAATAGCTTTAGAACGACTCCGGGCACATTTGAGGATGAACAAATGTTTAAGTGAGGGTGACCTGACTGGTCGTTTGGAGCTATTGCATTTGGCTAGGAAATTTATGGTCACGAGTAGCTTCACACAGTGTATTATGACTTATGTGCATCGTTGATTTGGATTTTTAAGAGGTTCAGAAAGGATTTTAGGAGTGACTCTCATCTAAGACGCACGAAGTTGAAGGAATTGACCCAGGGTTTGACTTTTGAGTATTTGACATCGGATTGGAGTTTTGACGGTTTCGGTAGGTTCAAATAGTTAATTTGGACTTTCGCGTATGCCCGAAATTTCATTTGGATGTTTTTAAAAGGTTTCGACGTCATTTGGCAGAAGTTAACAATTTAAAGGTTTAGAATTTTTCTGAGTTTCACCATGGTTTAACTTACGGCTATCGGGTTTGAATTGTTGTTTCAAAATTTGGAATAGGTCCATTTCACCATTTTGAACTTTCCTACAAAATTTGGTATCATTTGGAGGTTATTTGATATACTTCGGATGCTTGGTTGCGATTCTAGAAGTTCTTGAAAGTCAATGTGATCTTCATGTGTTTGGGCATATGATTTGTAGTTTTAGAGGTTATTTTGGTATTCCAATAGCGTGAGCGAGTTTGTGTTATGTTTTCAGACTTGTCAGGGTTTATGGTTAAGAGCCTCGAGGGATCGGATAAGGTTTGTACGCATTTTAGAGTGTTGGAAGAAGGTTTAGGTTTGCTGGTGTTCTGTTCTCGCATCTGCAAGGATTCATCGCATTTGCGAGATCAT
This sequence comes from Nicotiana benthamiana, assembly GCA_034376525.1. NCBI lineage: Eukaryota > Viridiplantae > Streptophyta > Magnoliopsida > Solanales > Solanaceae > Nicotiana > Nicotiana benthamiana. Next base: position 15,751,957 of record CM067341.1, on the reverse strand, counting down.
TCTCGCATTTGCAAAGATGGGCTCGGGCAGAGGAGTTCACATTTGCGAACCACTTCATCGCATTTGCAATTGTAGCTCAACATTTGCAACACCAACTGTTGCTTTTGTGAAAAACTCAGAGCTCGTATTTGTGACCCTAACACAGCTGTCCAACCTTCACATTTGCGATACTTTGGTCACAAATATTCAGTCACATACCCTATTTTAGCCAAAATACACCCGAAAAAAGAAAGAAACTAGATCTCTGTAGTTGGGAGGAGATAAAAGCATGAGCAAACACAACAACAATAATTCTATAGCTCCAATAACACTTGGATTCCCATAAATTATGAAGCAAGGAAGCAGAAGTGGAAAATTGCCTTGACATCTACCAAATCCTAAAAAGAAAAAGAAGTTGAATTTTTGAACATTAGTAATCAATTCCTCTTTTAAATCTGCTTCAAAATTCAGTTTTCCTTTTTGTTTCCCGGACTTTGCGATCTTAGATCTCGCTTTCAGATTTTTGAAGTCCAAACTTGTTTTTTCTTTTTTTTTTTAAGTGTATGATGTGCGTGTTTATTTTTAGAGAGTATATGAGTGAGATGAGGAAGGATGTTAGGAGGATGGCCGTGGTTTATCAGAAGGGGGTGGCAGCTGTTTTTGTCAAGAAAAAGAAGATAGAAAGCTGCTAGGGTTCTTTTTGTGGAGGGGTATCCGATCTCATTATCTCTAGATCGGTGTGGGTGTATAAATAGATAGAGAGATTTGCGCCAGGTGGGTTTGAGGGAATTAAGGCTGGGGAAGCAGATGATTTGTGAATGGGTAATTTAGGCCATTGGGTCACATGTTTAGTCCAAAATTGGATTATAGCAAGACCTCTTTTCTTCACTTTTTTATAAAAATTTTTAATCCTACAAAATTAGTTAAAAACCTAAATTAAGTCCTAAATCAAATCTATTTTGTAGAATTAAACTTAGTTATCTAATTCTACCATTTAAATAATTAATTAACTTAAAACTAATAAAATTAAAAGATAAATGTAAAAATGACCAATATTTTTCCTAAAGTTTTATAAAATTAAAAATAATTAGAACAATCTATTCTTTTGAATTTTGTAGGTGTATATTGCCTGGAAAATATCACATGCTCACAGCTGCCCCTATTTGTTCGAAAACATGAAGAGTTTTCGAACAAAGATAAAATGAGCAATTACAAGCAAATTTTGCCCGTTTGACACTCCATTCAGAAGCGTTTTGAAAAGTTTTGCCGAACCTTGCTTCGGAGGTTGCCTACATATCCTTGGATATAAAAGAATCAGGTCAGTGTAGTTCTAGAAGTATTAGTAGCTGGGACTATCGAAAAATAGTGATTTCACTGTTGTTATTGCTATTACTGCTTGTTGAGCTCCTTATTAAAGCAAAATCAAAAATGAAAAAGAAACTAACTAAGCATATCAACTATGAGTTACAAGATCCCTATCTCTAAGTCTTCTAAAACTTGATCGTGAGTCTTGGTTGGTTCTTCATACAGCCTCTTATCTAAACCTTGATGCTTTCTAGTTGCAGGTGCTAGTTCATTCTTCTTCGGCATTTTTGGATCAAGATGGGACATGCAAAGCAAGTGACTTCAATCATGTCTTAAGCTGTCAACATCTAGTCTACGTTTTTGCACATTGAGTTCACTTCTTTTCTATTTCTTTCTCTATTTTGGATTGAGACTTCTATTTTGTTATCTTAAACCCTGTGGCTCGAGGTAAAAATTATGCTTAGACCGCAAAACAACGAGCAAAATTTTTCCAGCACAATTTCCACTAGGAAAATTTCGTGAGTTATTTGTAATAAAACTCTATATTATTTCATTATTGTTCGTGATTGGTGTACTCCGAGAAAATAGAGACTAAGGAGTGGAGACCCTATGTCGTAAAGAAAATCAACTAAGCAATGGAGACCCTATGTTGGAAAAGCGACTAGGGAGTGTGGACGCTATGCCTAAAAATACCAACTAGGGACTGGAGACCTTATGTTGGAAAAGCAGAGTAGGGAATGGAGACCTTATGTCAAAAAACATCAACTAGGGAGTGACATCCATGTGTTGGAAAAGCGACTAGGTAATTGAGACCCTATATCTCAAATAAAATTATCAACTAGGGGTTGGAGACACTATGTTGGAAAAGCAGACAGGGAGTGGAGACCCTATGTCAAATATAAAATCATCAACTAGGGAGTGGAGATCCTATGTTTGAAAACTACACTAGGGAATAGAGACCCTATGTCTAAAAATATCAACCAGGGAGAGGAGACCCTATGTTAGAAAAATGACTAAAGAGTGGAGACCCTATGTCTAAAAACATCAATTAGTGAGTACAGACCCAATGGTGGAAAACCAGGCTAGGGAGTCGAGACCCTATGGCGAAAATAATATCAACTAGGGAGTGCATTCCCTATATTGAAAAAGATACTAGGGGGTGGAGTCCCTATATCTACATACATCAACAAGGGAATGGAGACACTATGCTAGAAAAGCATACTAGGGCATGGAAACCCTATGTCTAGAAACAGCAACTAGGGAGTAGAGACCCTATGTTTGAAAACCGACTAGGAAGTAGAGGCCTTATGTCTAAAAACTTCAACTAGGGAGTGAAAATCTTATGTTGGAAAAGAGACTAGGGAGTGGATACCCTTTATCTAAAACAAAAATCAACCAGTTAGTGGAGACCCTATGTTGGAAAAGAGACTAGGGAGTGGAGAACTTATGTCTAAAACATCAACTAATGAATGAAGACCCTATGTTGGAAAAGCAGACTAGGAGGTGGAGACCTGATGTCAAAAAATAAAAATAAACTAGGAGTGGATACCTTATGTTGGATGATGCAACTAGAGATTGGACAACCTATACTACCATGATTTGGAACTTTCTTTCTATTCCTTCTTTTCATTTTCATCATTTTGTTAAAAGAATGAGTAAAATGCGGGAAAGAGTAGGGAGAAGACTTCCTTTTTTGAGTTGTTGCTGCCGTAGAACTAGTTTAGTCTCCACGCAATTTCATTTGGTTGCACCTATTTTTTTGCAAGGTTAGTTTTTTATTGCACTTGTTTCCTATTTTTCAAATAAAGAACAATTTGTCAATTTGAAACGGTGGTTGGTTTTGCATCCTGAGTGTTTTAGTCAACCCAAAATCCGCTAGTCGTGATGGTACCCAACCCAATCCGCGAGGTAAGCCAACTATGCTATCCAATTCCCATAATATTTAATACGGGAGCTTAAACAATAGAATTATCTATGCCGTATACATTTTTTCAAGGACTGGTAATACAAATTATGAGCTTCTAAGAATAAAATATACAAGCCTGATATGAAGTAAATACATCTTCTATTTGAAAAGTACATAAACAAAGTTTTATAAATCTATGGCTACTATGAACAAGAGGCAACTCCAACCGGAACACAGGTACATCTTCAAATCCAGCAACCATTGAACATAGTAATGACATTAGACAATACATGCACACAATGTATAGAAGTGTAGTATCAGTACAACCGACCCCATGTACTGGTAAATTACAAACCAAACCTTAGGTTGAAAGTAGTGACGAGCTGGAAGATAGTTCAGATCCAACACCAATAACCAACAATAGTTCATAACAACGTAGAGCATATAAATGAGGAAGTAAATTAGAGATAAAATGAACAGCTTTTTCACAGTCTTTCAAAAATAGTTTCATTTTTAAGAATATCAACAACCAACAACAACTACCCAGTATAGTCCCACCAGGTGGGGTCTGGGGAGGGTAATATATAGACGAGCCTTACCCCTATCCGAAAGGGCAGAGAGATTGTTTCCAATCGACCCTCGGCTCAGTGGAGAAAAGGAAAAACAACAATAAAAATAAAAACAAAAACAAAACAAAAATAAAAGCAAAAACAATATAGCATTAGTAACTCCAGCAAAAATAGCGTAAATAATTATCTAAACATAGAAAACATAAGAAACATAAATAAAATAACATGCTATAATATCATAGAGTAACTACCATAACTAACAGCCATAAGGGAGATATAAGCTAAAACACGAATCATCTATGGATAACCCTGCCGACCCTCACCCACCCCGGGTGAGGAGTACGAAAAACTCTAGGAGCCCTATCCTACAACCCTGATACTAGACCTCCAGACTTTCCTATCAAGGGTCATGTCCTCGGAAACCTGCATTCTAGCCATGTCATGCCTAATCACCTCTCGCCAATACTTCTTAGGCCTCCCTCTGCCTCGCCGACCGCCAACAATCTCCAGCTGCTCACAGCTCCTCACCGGGGCATCAGGACTTCTCCTCCGCACATGCCCGAACCACCTCAGCCTCGCTTCTCGCATCTTCTCATCCACCGGGGCCACCCCTACCTTCTCTCGAACAACTTCATTCTTAATCTTATCTAACCTGGTGTGCCCGCACATCCACCTGAGCATCCTCATCTCCGCAACCTTCATTCTCTGAACATGAGATTTCTTCACGTGAGATTTTTAAGAATATCAGTGAAACTAAAATCCTTTACCGAAATCGTCGTAAAACATGAGATAGTTTGAAAACTTTAATTTTTCAAAAAATTATTTTCCCAATAAATATGTTATTTCATTTTCTTTCCAGATAACAAGTGTGATATACCTCCCTATGCCACATATCAATGTGTGTAAAAGTCATGAATGACATGACACCATACATCATGAGGAAAAATGTATCTCTATGCTTGCATTTCATGTGTACATACCAATACCATGTATCTCAAAGATGAATCATGTAATCACACTTTCAGAATACTCAATCTCATTGTCTCACACTTTTCACCATCATACTCAACCACTCAGTATTGTATATGGCCCATATGGCCTAGCGAATATCCATCCCAGAATATATAAATAATTGACCATCAGTTACTCAGTTCTAAGAAAGTCCAATACGGCCCCATGGAGAAGATCCATCTGTAGGTATATAAACGGTTCGGACAAGATCCATGTCTAGGGAAGATCCATCCCTCAATATACTCAACCGCGCTCATTGGAGGTGTGTAAAAACTTAGGAGGGGATCCTTCAGCTCAAGCATTATCACAAGCTATATCCAGACATAAATCAATATAACATGTTGCAGCGTGCAACCCAATCCCATAATATCATTCATAATCAGACTCTCGGCCTAACTCAGTTATCAATCTCTCCACTCTTACCCACGGGCTCACAATGTCATGAAGACTAACCTGAAATAATGATATGATGTTCTAATGAATAATAACTGATACTGAGATATGATATAAAGGCATGAATGTGACTAAGTACATAATATCAATGAAACGAGTGTGATGACAACAAGAAATGACCACTATGGGCCCCAACAATATTTGCATAAAGCCTAAATATGATATCTAGCATGATTAATAGATCAATTACTTTATCACATGGTAAAAATACGGATATCAACAAGATAATGCCACTATGCAATACCATGGAAACAACAGAGTCAAAATTCACAAGGCGCACACACACGCCCGTCACCTATCATGCGTCTCACCTCAACACCAAACATATAACACATAGCACCCCTAAGTGACCTACTAAACGGTTGCAGAAAAAGGAGGCTCTAGAGTCTGCTCTCAAAAAAAGCCAGAGGAGTCAAAGAAAGAGAAATTTGGTTAACAGTACAAAAATTGTACTAGAAAAGGATGTTCTTGTGGTTGATGTGGATGAGGAAGCCGAAGAGGAACCTAGTTCCTCAAATCGCAAGTCTTTGAGGCAAAAGCACTCTCTATCTCTCTCTCAATGTAAAAGGCACACCGCTACAAGTGTTGAGAATCCCTCTAAGAGTGTTGATGCTACCTGCAGCGAAAAGTTTCTTAAGAGTTTTGGTGACAGAGTAGTGAAAGTGAGTAGTGACAAGTTTGATGACGAAGAAGTGGAAGTTTCTGGTGAGCATATGCATGCAAATTTTATATAAAAACAACAGTCCAATCGCAAGACAATAAAAGGGAAGTTGGATGATGATAAGAAACCCAGTTTCTCTTAAAAGGAAAAAGTTGGTGAGAGTTATGGGAAAGAGAAGCTGAGATATCAAAAGGTGTTGTGCCGCTGCACGTTTTCCCTCTAGATTATGGAGATGGCTAGGATGAGGCAGTTGGTAGAAATCTATGAGTTCCTGTAGTGGAATCATTTGTTCACAATTGATGTACAAAATGTGTATGAGGAGGAGGTGCAGAGCTTTTATCCAGACCTTTTCACGGTTGAAAGTGATAATATTTGTGCTTGGTAAATAGAGTGAATATAGTGATGGATTCTCCTATATTGGGACAAATTCTTCAAGTTCCCACTGAAGATTTATCATCCGTTCAGGGTGCCTGTATGTCAAATTTCACAAATTCCATTGTCAGTGAAAGGGCAGTCCAGCAAGGGGAATGAATGCACAAAAAAGGCACTCCTTCTAATCTGTCAGCTAATTTTTGGGATGGTTAACAATTATTGCATCATCGTGGTGAGAGGAAATCTATCAAATCAAAGGCCGACCTAGTCCTTATGGAAGCCCTGGATATTTTACCACTATCAATCTGCTTGAAATCATAATTGAGCACATGCAAACTGTGGCCGATTTTTAGGATGTCAACCATGGACTACCTTACGGGTTCCTTCTCACAAGGTTTTCATGTTCTTTAAGGTTCCTTTTGGACAGGACAAGGTGGTAACCAAGAAGCAGACCTTCTCCAAGACCACTCTAGAATAGTGTGAATGCATCACCCCCATGGGGATGGTCTAAAGGGTTCATAACTACTCCTCTTACTACAGGATGCTTACCTAGCAACGCTTAGATCCGCCTCTACCCAAACTTTTCTGATAAATGCCCAGAACAGTGCCACAAAGGAGATAAGGAAGTTGAAGGCTAGGAATGCCATCTTGGAGACTCATCTCAGTTAGGTAAAAGAGGAACCAAGTTTTAGCAGCTCTTCCAACTCAGAGGTTGCCCGACAGAGAAAAGAAAATGCTGAGCTCAGGAAACAAGTTGAGGACCTGAAGGAGAAATTGCTTATTGAGCAAATTTCCGCAAATTCTCTAACGGATCTTGTCCTCAAAACCCTTGCCATCTCTTCCAAACGCTCTAGTGCCCCTTATGAAATGTACCCTCGGTGTCCAGTTTCTAGTGTCTATTTTTTAGATCTGTTTTGATGATGTTTGTTTGTTGTGATTTTTTGGGAATTATGGATGGTAACAATGATTTTGCTCCCTCTTGTAAATGTCCAATTTTGGTTAATGCAAGTCTTTTCCTTTTGTTGTTTATGTTAGTGCTCTTTTGAGTATGTTTTTTATCATGTTGTGTGCCCACAAGTGGCATGAGTTATCCACGTTGGACGTGTTTATGCGTTTTACTTGGTCTATGCTTTTTATAATGCCAAGAGGAGGAAAATTCTTTCATAATTGATTAATGATGTGCATTGATTAAAGGGGAAATATAAATTCAGGCGGAACTCACTGAGGTTCCTGGTGCACTATATGGTTTTTGTGGTTCTTTGTAGGATTCTCAATTATAAGTTTGTTATCATAAAAAAGGGGGAAATATATAGGTTATAAGTACCTTTATTTTATGATTTTATGATCTAATAAATTTAATTTGAAGAACGAGACAAGGAACCTGATTTACTTTTGGTACACATTTTCAAACACATGGAAACAACCTTACTCGAGCTGGAGATAGTTGTCAGAACTTCAGAAGTTAAAGAATCAACACAGGTAACATGTCACAGCCTAATTTCCATTTCAGGTCGTGATGGCGCCCAATGCGTTGTTAGGTAAGCCAACATTAATCAATGTAGTGGTTTTCCGTATTAAATATGTTACTAAATGGAAATTAAGATGAAGCAATTAAGTAATATCAAGTTTTAGGAGTTCGCAAATAAATCACAATTTAAGATGAAGCAATTAAGTAAAATCAAAATCATGTAAGAGAATCTAAACTCATAAGTCTATTAGCGTGTGTTGCAAGACCTAGCGTCACAAGTATCTGGGCATCTAGTAGAATTTACAAAAGAATACTAGTCTACTGTTTGAAAGGAAATTGATAAAAAAAAATACAATTGAAGGAAGAATCCAGCCGCTGTAGGATGGCTCAGAAGGCAACTCATCGTGAAGTCTCGAAAGGGGAATCCGATCTACATGCTAGAATGGTGACAAGATGCAGCTGCCTCAAATCCTGTACAATCAAGTACGGAAGTGTAACATAAGTACATAAAAATGTGTACCCAGTAAGTATCTCGTCTAACCTCAAAGAAGTAGTGACGAGAGGTCGATTCAGACACTTTCTAGGGCAAACAATATAATAATATAAAGTTTCAATTTTTAAATAATGTATGTAGGTAACAGTAAGCACAAAACAAGAATAATAACTAAAAAATTATTCCATCATATTTAAGAATTTAAAGCACTTTCTTCATTTAAAACCAATCATTATAGGTTCGAAAGTTCATATTCTAACTATTAAAGTGATTACCTAACCCCAGAGGCAAGATTCCTAAAATTGACCCCCGAGCCCACGTGGCTGGATGCCAGAAATTTTCTAAGGAAGTTGTTACCCGTGACCTAAGGAACATAATATATGATTTTCACTAAGTTTCCTAACCATTTTGGTGGTAGAATCTCATTTTTTCAAACCCTAGCTTTTCCTCTAAACCCGTGATTCCACAATTTTCTACATGTTAATCTACCCATAATCTAAGTGCTTAACTCACATATAGTAGAAATCACTAACCTGCAAAAGCTAGATAATAATCTCTCTCAAGAAGCCCAAAAATACCCAAAAATGGAGTGAAATGAGTCAAAGTGCCTAAGTCCCGTATTAAATGAAGTGCACTACCTCCATCTTTTCCGCACACGCGGTCACTGGGCCACATTTGCGCCTTCTCCGGACGTTTCTACGAAAATGGGCTAGATCTATTTGTGTCGCACATATGTTTAGATGGCCAAATTTAGGTTCTTGCTTCAGTGGAAGTAGAGCAACTCCTGCGAAGCTTGGCTTGGCCCTCCTAGACTACTTCTGCGCATCTTGGCTCACTCCTGCAGTTGACCAACCACAGATGCGGTTATGACAGCAGCTGGAGCTTTCGCTGTAGCTCCAAACTTTCAGCATTGTTTGGGCCTCGTATGATTGACACTCGGGGCTTCCAAGGCCTTGTCCGAAACCAACAGGATCAGAATCATAAAACAGATTCATCCAAACTCTTAGAAGCCCGAAAAAAATATCAAAACTAAAAATCACACCCTAAAACTATGAATCAAACTTATGAACTTCAAGTTCTTCAATTTACTTCCAATGTGCTAAAACGTACTTACACTACTCGAAATGACACCAAAGTTTGCTTGCAAGTCTTTAATGACATTATGGAACTATTCGTGATCTCAAAATTCTATTTGGACGTCGATATCAGCCAAAGCAGTTTCATACTATAATTTGGGAGGTAAATCAAGCTCAGAGGCAACCTTCCCAACTCGCTTGAAATAATCCTATAAACCTTGTGCTCAACTAGCCCTTCTTCTCAAATCTTATAACATTCTTCATCGGCGAGACTTTCAAGAGACCCTTCTCACTGTCCATAAATGATACATCACGCGCCTTTGATCTGCGTAACTTTTCTATCTAAACTGTGCTGTGTGAAGTCTCTCCCTAACCAAGTTTAACTTTTCCAAGGCATCCTTTACCAGATCGGCACCATATAACCTAGCCTCACCAGGCTCAAACCATACGATGGGATAATGACATCGTCGACCATATAAAGCCTCAAATGGAGGCATCTCGATGCTGGGCTTATAACTATTGTTGAAAGAAAACTCAGCCAAAGGCAAGAACTGATCCCACTGTCCTATAAAGTCAATCCCACATGCTCTTAGCATGTCCTCCAGTATCTAAGCTGTCCGCTCTGACTTTCCGTCGGTCTGTGGATGAAATGATGTCCTAAGCTTTGACGGGTCCCCAACTCACTCTTTACGACCCTCCAAAAATGTGAAGTGAACTGATGGCCTCTATTTGATATAATGGAAACAAGGACACCATGCTACTGAACTATCTCCTGAATATAAATCTGGGCCAACTTATCTGAAGTATACATAGTCACAACCGGAGTGAACTGTGCTGACTTGGTCAACCTATCGATGATGAACAAAACTGTATCAAACTTTTGCAAAGTCTACAGCAACCCAACTACGAATTCCATAGTAATGCACTTCCATTTCCACTCAGGTATAGTCATTTGCTGAAGTAGGACACCGGGCCTCTGATGCTAATACTTGACGTGCTGACAATTTAGGCATCTAGCCACATACTCCACTATATCCTTATCTTCCGCCACCAATATTGGTGTATTAAATCACGATACATCTTCATATCACCTAGATAAATAGAATAATGTATGAACTATGTGCCTCCTCTTGAATCACTTCCCTCAAGCCATCGACTTTAGGAACACATACGCGAACCTAGAGTCGTAGGACACCATCCTTGCTAATAGAAACCTCTTTGGAAGCACCTTGTAGCACCGTATCTCTAAAAATTGCCAAATGTGGATTATCAAATTGTCGAGCCTTGATCTGGCCCTATAATGAAGGTTGGGCAATAACATATGCAAGAACTCGACTGGGCTTTGAAATATCCAAACTCAAAAGTATGTTAGCCAAGGACTGAATGTCCAAAGCTAGTGACCTTTTCTCTGCTGAAATGAATGACAAGCTACCTGTTCCTTTTGCCTTCCTGCTTAAGGAATCTGCGACCACATTTGCCTTTCTCGAATGAAAAAAAATGGTGATATCATAATCCTTCAGTAACAACGGCCATCCACGCTACCTCAAATTCAGATCTGTTTGCTTGAATAAATGCTATAAGCTGCAATGATCAGCGTAAATCTCACATGAAACCTCGTAAAGGTAATGCCTCAAGATCTTAAGAGCATGAACAGTCACGACTAACTCTAGATTGTGCATATGGTAATTCTTCTCCTGAATCTTTAGCTAACGAGAAGCATATGAAATAAATCGCCGATCCTGCATCAATACACAACCCAAGACAAGGCGTGAAGCATCAAAATGCACTGTATACATTCCCGAACTGGAAAGCAACACTAGAAATAGTATTGTAGTCAAAGTTGTCTTGAGATTCTGAAAGTTCGCCTCACAATTAGGAGTGTGCATTCGATTTATCGATTTAATTTTGACCCTAATTGATAATTACTTATTGATTATCTATTTATACATATGCTTATCAATATCGTTTCAATAAGGTTTCGATTTTTTCGATTTCAATTTTTTGATTTTTGGGGCTTATCGATTCAGTTATCAATCACACTAATAAGAAATTTTGGGGGATCCTATGTGAAGTATATCTCTATAAACACGCCTAATTAATAAGGACAAAAATAAGCTAAAAGAAGACGAACATCATTTATAATATAAAATTTATGTCAACAAACACATGCAACAAAACTAAAGTAAGGGATCAAATGTATGCAACTAACACTCCAACAGTATAAAAAATATATTATCAGTACTAATTCAATTTTCCATTAATTTGAACTTCATTCCCTTGAGCTTTAAATATGATCATCCCTTATATGTGGTAGATTAAATAATAGGGTTAGGAACTTAGGGTAAAAGAAATGGTATTATAGAATAAGGGTTAAAAAGAACTTGTATATCTTATCGGTCTATCGATAAGCCGATAACCAATAAGGACAAAATCAAAATAAAAATTGATAATTCGAGAAAAAAATTTGAAATTGATAAATCGATAAACCGATAATAAATAATCGATTGGATTTATCAATAAACAGACTCGAATGCACACCCCCACTCACAATCATCGGACCAACGGAATAGAGCACCCTTTTGGGTTAATCTAGTTAAAGGTGGTGCATGGATGAATAGCCCCGCACAAACCGATGATAATAACCTGCTAACCATAGGAAACTCTATCTCAGTCACCGAAGTGGGCATGGCCAACTCTAAACTATCTCAATCTTCTTGGGATCTGCCGTAATACCCTCTCCCAATATAATATGCCCCAAGAATGCCAAATACTCCAGCCGAAACTCACATCTGGAGAACTTACCATATAACTTATGTTCTCGCAACTTCTGAAACACCACTCTCAAATGTTGCTCGTGCTCCCCTAGGCTATGTGAGTAAATCAAGATGTCATCAATGAAGAAGATAACAAAAGAATCAAATCGAAGGACATCATTAAAAACTCATAATGGCCATATCTAGTACAAAAAGAGGTCCTTACATCTAAGTCCCGAATCATCTACTAATGGTACCCCGATCTCAATCCGATCTTGGAAAACGCCCTAGCACCCTAAAAATGGTCAAAAAAATCATCTATATGCGGTAACGTGTACTTGTTCTTGATGGTAACTTTGTTCAACTGGTGGTAGTCAATGCACATCCACATATTTCCATTTTTCTTCTTCACAAATAACATTGGTGCACCTAATGTGATACACTAGGTTTAACACCCCTTTGATGATAACTCCTGAACCTACTCTTCAGCTCCTTCATCTCTTTCAGAGCCATACGATACGATGGAAATGATATAGGCTGGGTTACTGGAGCCAAATAAATATAGAAATCTACATCACGATCTAACAGCATGCCCCGAAGGTTAGCAATAAACACATTGGGGAACTCCCGAACTACTGAAAATGAGGCAATTGTTGGAGACTCTGTGGTGGTGTTATTAACATAAGCTATATAAGCCAAACAACCCTTCTCGACCATATGTCAAGCTTTAAGAAAAGAGATAACCCCACTGGACGTACTAAAGGAGTAATACTTACATTCCAATGTTGGAAACTCTAGGATCGCTGAAGTATCAGTCTTGGCATTACAATCAATGATGGTGTGATATGGGGATACCCATTCCATGCCCAACATGACCTCAAAGTCGATCATATCAAGTAATAGTAGGTTCGCTCTAGTCTCCTAACCACAGAATGTAACCATAGGACCGATATATCCGATCCACAACAAAAGAATCACCCAAAGAGTGGACATATAAATAGGAGTACCTAAAGACTCATGAGAAATATTCAGGGAATGAGCAAAAAAAGATGACACGTATGAATAGGTAGACGCTGGATCAAATAATAATGAAGCATTGCTACCGTAGACCAAAATAATACCTCTAATCATGGCATCTGAGGCCACTGTATCTAGTACGGCCAAAAAAGCATAGAATCTAGCTAGAGCGCCTTCTGGCTGGCCTCCGCTTAGCTAAAAAATAGCTGGCTGACCTCCCCGTGTGAGGCCTCCACCTCTAGGATGGCCCTTACCAGCATATCCCTCACCTCTGGGCTGGTCGGACTGCTGGTGCTACGATCATGAGTTGATGACCATGTTGTACCTCCTTGCCCTAAATCTATGGCAGGTCCTCGTAATGTGACCCAGATCTCCGCACTTGAAACAACCTCTCGGTACTATAGACTATTGTCGTGAAGTCTCACCCTGATGGCTTGAATACCTGCTAGAAGAACCCTAAATGGCTGGTGGGTGTATGAACTCTCTAGCATGGCACTAAAATAGGCACTGGAAGAACCTTGATGAACTGGTGGGCAGTAAGAACTCTCTGGCTTAGAATTGAAATGCGGTCGCGCTAGAGCACCTCGAGAAGGTAGTGGTGGTACTGGATTTGTGAGCATGCTGGGCTGACCCCTCCCAAATTGACCTCTTCCCTTTGCTGGGGCACCTCTAATATCTCCAGAGAATCAGGTTCTCTTGTCCTACTACATCTGCTCTCTACCCCTCTAACAATAGCCCTCAATCCTTTGAGGAACTCCACAACTAGCTGATTATCAGTAGCCATCTTAACCTCTCGGGACATGCTAGCCCGAATACTGGGGTGCAACCCTACAACAAATCTCCACACTCTTTCTGCACCCGTAGGAAGTAGCATAAGTGCATGGAGAGGAAACTTATAAAATCTCGTCTTATAATTGGTCACAAACATCTGAACCTACTCGAGCTACTCAAACTGACACCCTCTTCCCTCTGAGAGGCTGGAATATACCTGTCTAAGAGAAGGCGTGTAAACTGATCCCAAGTCATGGGTGGAGAACCTGCTGGTCTGCCAAGAAGGTAAGACTGCCACCATCTATGGGCCTTTCCCTTCAGCTGGAAAATGTTTAAATTTACTCCATGGGACTCCAATATCCTCATGCTGTGCAATCTATCCCTGAAGTGATCAATAAAGTTCTAGGGGTTCTCATGCTTCTCACCCCCGAAAATAGGAGGGTGTAGCCTAGTCCGTCTATCTAGTCGCGTCTATGGATCACCGTCCACAGCTGGTCTAGGCTCAGATGCTGCTATGGTAACTAGGTGGGCCCTGCCTATGGGTAGTGTACCTGGGGTTCGATAAACTGCAGTTACGTGCCCAAGAGCCTGCGTAGTAAGGGTCTGTGCTCCCCCTCTTACCTGAGATGTGGATGGGTATGTGGGAAATAAACCAACATGTGTCATAATGTCCATGAACCGCATCATATAACCAATGAACTCCTGGAAGCCTGGCACTATCATGAAATCTATTTATGCTAGCTCTAGAACAGGAACCTCTCCTTGCTCCTCGATGAAGGGATCCTCCACTAGATCTACTGGTTGTGCTACCAGAGCAGCTCTAGGTTCCCTCTTCCCCTACCTCCGGTTGGTGCCCACTCCCGACCTAGAAATAGGGGGAGCAGCTCGTCCCGGGTCTAGAACTTCCGCAATACGCGTCCTAACCATCTGTGAGAGAGTAGAATAAAGAAACTTAGTACACCATAAACTGCACAATGGGAGATGAATAAAGAGTAGGTTCCTAACACCCTATTGCCTCTTGAAGATAAGTATTGACATTTCAGTATCGATCCGCAAGACTCAACCAAGTCTACCCATAACTTGTGAGACGAACGTGAACCTAGTGCTCTGATACCATGTTGTTAGACCCAACTTCCATTTCAGGTTGTGATGGCGCCCAACGTCGTTGTTAGGAAAGCCAACATTAATCAATAAGGATTTTTACCATTTAAAATATATTACTAAGTGAATGATATCTTTCTAGTATAGTTAAGGTTTAAGGGTTTTCAAATAAAGCACAATTTAAGCAGAATCAATTAAGTAAAATCGAAATCACGTAAGCAAATAAAAAATCATAAGTGTACTAGCATCTATGTCAAGACCTACTGTCACAAGTATGTTGGCATCTAGTAGCATATACAAATGAATACTGGTCTACTGTATGAAATAAAAAAGATAGAAAATACAATATAAGAAAGACTCTAGCTGCTACCGGGCGGCTCGGAAAGCAGCTTGCCATGAAGTCTCAAATAGCGAATCCGATCTACACGCCGGAATGGTGACCAAATGTTCCTACCATATATCTTGTACAATCAAGCGTAGAAGTATATCTTGAGTACATTAAAACATGTACCCAATAGAGTTTGAAGGCTTAGAAGCTTATCATGTTAACATGGAATCTTAGAATCATCGTTCAAAAGTTTGCCAAGTTAGTTTATCATGTTAACATGGAGGTTACAAATATTTAAGATCATTGATACCAAGTATCAAGAGAGTTTGAAGGCTTAGAAGCTAAGCAAATTGAATAAAATAAGTTTTGTCGAAAGTCGGCAAGTTAGAACGTTTTACCATGTACTTTTGGGGTGAAATTACGGTGATTAACATTATAAGAAGATTATACTATGAGTTATTTTTGTCGTATGGTAGTTGGTGTTATGTTTTGAAGTCAAACGAGTTGTGGAACAAAAGTTGAAAAAGGTCATCACAAGTTTTATTCATAAATGTGCTGAAAATTAGGTTAAATGTAACTAAGCTTTTCTCCCAATATACTTGGAATTAGAGAATGATATACCAACCCAATTAAATATCTACGAGTCTAATTTCCAATAAAATATATCATTTGTTAATATGATATTGAAGTATTGAGATATTTACGTTTTTGTGATACTGCGCAGGCTGGTATGTGACAAGTAGGTGCATCACCTACTTGCCAAAATGAGAGGACTCAACTAAAAGCCCCAAAGTCAGAAAAGAGGTGTCTTTTAAGGGAATATAAATTCGTTATTTTACATATATTTGAGACTAATAAAACCTAATTGAACCCCTGGAAATCCTCCCCAAAAATCCCACACAAACCTAGGGCATTCCGTGTGTTACGACACGATTCTAGTGTTTAAAAGTCCGGACAGCTTGCTAGTTTCTTTTTCTCCTTCTTATAGCCGTGTTGAGGAACTTATTTTTGATAAAAAGAGACAAGGTTTCGTGGGTTATACTCAGTACATGGTAAGTTAATTCTTCTCCGTCCATTATCTATGCGTTTGCGAGTTGTAACTCGCTCGTAAAGAGTGGACCTAACTAGTTTCGAAAGAATGGTATCTAGGTTCAATTCATGGCTGGTTTATATGATAAGAGGTATAATGATGTACTTTTTGTTGTGTTTCTCAATTTGAAATAAAAAACAAGTCGAAATGTGATTAAGTAAATCGAAAAATTATTTTTGAGTTGATGAACTTATGGGACTGTTTTGAAGGTTGTTTTGTGATGGTATTGGGTTTTTTATTTTGCTACTACTTTTATGGATTTAGAGGAGGAAGGGTGTGCAGAAACACCACATAATGGCAAGGTTGTTTGTTGGTCGTTCCTCGTAACATTTTCGGATCGTTTGACACTATTATGGTTGTTGTGTTGTGTATGAAGTGATAGGGGTATGTTAGGCAGTTTGTGATTGTCTTGACTAGTGTGAAGTCATATATATAGGGAAGGCGCTGTCCGTTTCACTATAAAATAGGTAGTGGTTGATACATACTAGTTACGATGCCTAAACGATAACGAGCGTGTCATTTATCTTATTGTAGACTAAGGAGTCGTGAAATTACATACCCTGAGGTTTGGATGAATATATAAGATATGTTAAGGCTCTTACTTCTTTCTTTTGGCATGATATAAAGTGACATGAACATAAGTGGTATGCTAATTCACAACGGATTTACTCCTAGAAACTAAGGTTGTCCATGTTGTTCCTTCCTTAGAATGTTATTCTAAACAAGTGTGTATGATCCTTAAATCCATTTTTTTTATCAAACTGTCACGTATCATTGATTTCAAAAAAAATATGTACAGCATGGATCTATATGGTAGTAGTATGGACTAACTACTACACTGTTTCAGTAAAAAAACCTCTACTTTCTTGACTATCTATACACAAGTACCAATCATTTGAAGACTAAGTACAATAGCTATGGAAAACAGTTTAGCTGTCTCAATCCAGTCTGCCAATTTTTGCATTTTCTGCCTCTAAGATGTAGGAGTAAAGCAATTTCTCTACATGTCAATTCCTCCACAAAAGCAGCTCCTTCAAAACGAATATGGTTTCTTTCTCTCCAAATAAGTGCAGTAGTGATAACAAATGCAGCAGCTGTAATTGCATTCTGCCACAGCTTGCTTTTAGCTTTGCTACATATCCAGTGAATCTCAGTGTCCCAGCTTCCAATAGTTCTGGAATGTCCCAACCAAACACATATTCTGGACCACAAACTGTTGGTAATGGAACATTCAAAGAATAGGTGCTTGAAGACTTCATCATTCTGTTTGCAGAATACACACACTGCTGGAACTTGTATGCCCATGATCTACAATCTATCAACTATAGGAAGCCTATGATGAGCAGCCAGCCAAACAGTAAACTTATGCTTAGGTAGTATATTAGTAATAAGCAGTAAGTTCTTCCATGCAACCTTAGTGAAATTAGGCAGCATAGTGAGATACAATTTATGGATATGAAATTTATTCAACCTGCATACACTTTGTAATCTACAAGTAAGATCACCTTGTGATCCTTAAATCCTAGTATGGTTCATTTTGATGGTAGGGATGTCCAAAATGTTCTTATGTCACTCCAAAAGGTTTAGAACTTGATTCCATGTGTCAAGAATGCATTATATATATGTATTTATTTTACTCTATTGAACCGCGCTATAGTTGACCGGTAAGACACATATTCTGCAACCATTGATCAGTTGGAATTGCCGAGCTCCACGTGGCCAGGTACGATTCTACCGAACCTTAAGATGGTGTGGTACTTTTTTGACCGAGTCCTCTTTGATCCGGAGTATGATATGATGATGATGATGCCCGCATAGGCGTATCCTTAATAAAAGTTTATGTATATATATGTATTATGCATTTTATGTCACTAGCCCCAAGAGGCACTCAAATGTTACAGGTTTTATCTCATCTATCTTTCTTTACATTACTGTTTTTATTTATGTTTTCCTGCCTTGCATACTCGGTACTTTATTTGAACTAACGTCCCTTTTGCCTCTGCGTTTCATTCCTGCAGGTCCCAAAAGATAGGTAGACATTCCTCCAAGTAGGCTATTGGCTCATTAGGAAGATGTTGGTGCACTCCACTTGCTATGGAGTTTCCTATTTGGTCAGTATGCTTTGGATATGTATGGACTGGTATGGCGGGACCCTGATCCGGCCCTTATGATATTATGTATGCTTAGAGGCTTGTAGACAGATGCCAGGTGTATGGATACTTGTATGACCTTTTTGGCTTATGTTTTGAGTTTACAAATTGTCACGTCGGCCTTATAGGCCCGTTTGTCACATATGTAAGTTTATATATCATGTTGTGTCTTTATATGTTGAATATTTCCATATGTTTTATTCTTGTTATCTCATGATGGGTTTTCTGGCTCATACTTATGATAGTATGACAAGAAAGATATGTTACATTGGTACTCGGTTTAGTAAGGCACCGGGTGCTCGTCGCGGCCCTTCGGTTTGGGTCGTGACAAATATGGTATTAGAGCAGTTTTGTCATAGGGACTCTACAAGCCGTATCTAATAGATTCTTGTTTATGGGTGTGTAGTGCACCACACTTATAAGAAGTTGATTATAGGGCATTTAGGACTGTAACTCTTTCTTCTTACTCTAGATCATGTGGTAGAGCTCAATTGTAATAATTCCAACTTCTAAATTCAATTTTATTCATAATAAAATGATACCTATATCAAGAAAGATAGTTGGTAAGAGATTGAATGTTGCTCTGGAAGAGTTGACATAGAGGAACTCGATTTTGCATCACACTAATGATGAGCAAATGTAAGTTCTTCAGCAGATCATATGTGTACTAAGATGTGTAAGCTTCTTGATCAATCCACCCATATGGTTTAAAAGCCAACAAGAGAATCAGAAGGTAGATATAAGTTTCAACAAATAAAAGAAGAAAGGTGGCGAAGGTTACAAGGTAATAGTTAGTGAAGGTTTTGAGTTTTTACAATTTAAGTAGAGAAATATATGTATTCTGGGTTACATTCAACAGTAACAGAGGTATGTAAAATTGGCCACGCCCATCTTAGTATTCCCTGTGGGAGTTGAAAGATATATTTTAAGAGAATAAGGGGATAGCAAGATCCAATAGGGGCTAGAGTAACCCAAAATGGTAGATGGATTATTATCATTAGCTAACATTCCCAAAGGATATTGCCGTGGTAATACTCTCCTTGTGAAACACCCTAATGGTGTAATCTATAATAGTACATTTAGATATGAATACTAAGATGTATAGAAAAATTTAGAAGATGTAATCCTAGAACGGATAAATATTTACCTTTATGGATCCCGTTTCTAGTAAAGAGAGAATTCCAGGTGACGTAAAGAGCCGGTGAGATGAAGCAAAGGGAGATAAAAGTGCAAGAATGATTTGTTGAAGTTATAATAACAAAGTGATAGACATAAATATTAGTCGGAGAATAGGAAGAGAGTAAATGAAGCATTATGAGTAAGGTGTAATAAATGGGTGATAAAAGTAAATCAAAATACGAGATGATGACAGAGTTTATAATCAAGTGACATGACTTAAGGCAATAAAAACGTATAAGACATAAAGTCATATTCACATTTCGAGAAATGATTTGGTGACTCCAACGTGATTTACAGAAGGAAAGGTTAGACCCCAAAGTAGTAGAAATCAGTATGGACTAGTAAACAAGATAAACCGAATATGAATAAGGGACCGAATGAGTTTATAATAGTCGTCATTGTGAGAATTGCAGAGATGACATCGCAACAATAATAGAATGCACAACAAAAGAATAACCTTTAAGGTTTATTCAGGAAGACGCTTCCCTAAAGCAAGCATAGTGAGCAAAGTTAAACTTACGGGACTAAGTGTACTAATTACACTAAATGTCACCCATCTGCATAGGAAATTCAATTATCCCCGGTGTAGAAAAGTTAGCTCAAGGTGAGTAAAATTCAATGAAGATGTGGAAAAAAATAACAAAGATAAAGAGATAACAATGGGATATTAAAGGAAGCATGCGGTAAAATGGTGAAAGGAATGAGAATGTATCTGTTCATATCCTACAGATATGTTATGGCTCCAAAACATTATGCAAGTATGATGTCGGGGAGAATCAATAAGGGTTCTGCACTCAACGATATTGATAAATAAGTGCAAAATGAACACTTGATACATAAGGAACAATACGATAGGTATCTTAAGACAACGTAAATAAGCAAAGAGAGATTACGCGGAATATAGTTATGAAAATGGACCAACGAGTAGTTGTAGTTCATTTAGGAAGAGCCATGTTATGATCAGACAAGAGGTTATAAGCAAATCAATAAATTATTCAAGATAAACATAGTGAATCCTAATATAGTGAATTCAGTCTCGTAGATATGACGTCCTAGCCCTTGAGAAATGCTAATATAGGAGTTGGGGTATTAAAGGTATTGTATAAGTGTTACCGGAATAACGGAGAGTTCTATTAAGGAGAAAATCAAAATATGACTTTAGAAGTAACCTTACAAGTACAAGGGCACGGAGGTATGTAACTAAGTATGTTTGTAGGCGAGTAAGAATATCAAAAATTCCTTCGTGTATACAGCATAACAAGACCACAATTTTACAATATCCATAAGGTCTCCTAAGTACTACCACGAAAGTCTAGATAAGGAAATAAGGAAGAAGGCTTCAACCTAAGCATATTTACTTGAAGAAGAATTGGTCTGGTAACAATAGTCTCACTACAACATTTGATGCACTCCATAAGAAAATGGCTCCTATTGTGGTTAATGAATGGAAAAAATAAATGAAAGGTAATGTTTGAGATCATATGAAATACAGGAAAATACAGTATTCATGTGCAATAAGACAAGCCAAGTATTCATGCAACAAGTGGCAAAATGACCAGGAAGAGTAATTGCTTACATTTAAAAACAACTGAGAAGGCAAGGAAATCTAAGGTGCAAGAAAGTTAAAGGAAGGTTATGAGTAGAATAAGCAAATATGTGTAGGTCACAAGCGAATGTTCGATAGAGAGAAAATGTTTTGGGTAGATGTGAGTAAGGGTAAGAAAAAGTTGTTAGGATTTATGCCGGTCACTGGGGGGGGGGGGTGAATAGTGCGGCACGAGAATATTGATAAATATTGCGGAATTAAAAATTACAGGAATAAAATAAATTCGGTAATAAAAATAGCAAGGAAAGAACACACCGAATTTATCCTGGTTCACCACAACTTGTGGTTAGTCCAGTCCCCGAGAGACTCTCTCGAGATTCCACTAACTCCGTTAAGCTTACGGGTGCCTAACAAACCGTCACACTTGCTCGTAGATGTACACTCTACAAGACTTCAACTTGCTCGAGGTTACCGCACCTCAAGACTTCAACCTTGCTCGTGGATACCGCACCACAAGACTTCAACCACTAAGACTTAGGGTACTTAGCGAACCCGACAATCAATGAGAAGATATGTTCTTCTCAAACACCTTTCTCTTTTACAACAAGAACTCTCTCAAAAGAGTAGATAAAGAGATACAAATTTTGCTCTATGAACAACTCAAAGTTGTCTCTCAAATAGCTCAACAAAAGCTCTAAAATAATGCTCAAATAATGTCAATATGTATATCAATATTGGGAGGTGTTGTGTGTTTAAAAACATCTCAAAAGACCTCTTTTTATAGGGGTTAAAGGGTGGATGTCCGTTGCTTAATTGGCAATCAATTATGCTGATTTTATGCAAGGATAATCGATTATTGGATTTGTATAATCGATTATTCTTCCAACGTTCCGAAAATCAGAAGCTGATTTTCTGCTGAATAATCGATTACTTGGTTCTGCATAATCGATTATTCTTCGAACGTTCCGAAAATCAGAAGCTGATTTTCTGCTGAATAATCGATTACTTGATTTTGCATAATCGATTATTCTGTTCCAGTGTTCAAACACTGGCAACGGTCTACAGCATAATCGATTATGCAGATTGTATAATCGATTATTCTAGTCCAGATTTGAAAACTTACTCCAAAAAACATTTTGGTTAAAATGAGAACTTTAACATCATTTTGTTTGAAGTATTTAAAATATGTTTATGATAAATATTATTTAATAAAATCATTTTATGCATATTTATGATGACCTATGTTGAGCCAAAAGACGAGATAACTTTAAACGTTACTCTTACATTTGTTCTACCTAACGACCTACGCCTTGGGTCTTGGTCTTGAACTTTTGAACTCGTCTTTGGCTTGTCTATGCAATTCCGTCATCAATATGCTTCTTGGCATTCACTCTTGATTGTTTGCCATATAATATCGTTGTTTGACACTTGACTTCATTGTTTGTCATTCATCGAAACCTATACCTGAAAATCATGCTAATACAACCAAAGCGCACATATCACAGATAGAATGATTTTCTACAATTTCCCCCTTTTTGATAATGACAAACAACAGGAGATATGCATATTGGATTCCCCCTAAATTCATGCTATATCTCAATATACAATTCATGTAAACAATTTAATATAATTCCCCCTTAATTGAATATTCCCCCTCAATTAAAGCATACTAGAATGTGAAGACATTCCCCCTTATTTGATGCATATCGCCTAAATTCTTTCCCCTTTTGGCATTAGCAAAAAAGAGTGTACCAATTGTTATTGAAACTATTGACGATACCAATTGTTAAAAGAAATCATATTAATATCAAATAATACCAAATGTTAGTAAAAACATGCCAATAATAACGGTCATTTTTCGCAAATATACCAACTGTTATTTAAACTAAAAATATTCATCAAAACATGAATCAATCATTTAACATATAAATAATTGATACCAATTTGTTATTCAAAATAACACTTATCAAAACATGAATCAATAATTAATATCAATTGTTAGCACATATCAACTATTACGTTTTTATCAAAAATACGATAACTAACCGACGTTCCCCCTCGATGCAGTAAGGTTTCGTGCTTGGTGCATCTACTACAATATTGTAGTCTTCAAGCACACCTGCAAAAGTACCTAAAAATAGGTTTTCGGTACCCAACTTCTTTTGGGTCCTTGGGGGTTAGGCAAATAATAATTATAATCAAAATATGAATCTCTATGTTTAGCAAAACATACGGGTGCAATGTGTCCTACCCGGTTACAATAATGACATATAACATTAGGGTTGTGCATATGTCTAGGTTGAGCCAAATGCGATCTAGGTGATCTAAAGTCGTTATTCCTAGAAGCGTTGAAATTCCTACAGTTATTTCTAGGTGATCTACAATTATTCATTCTAGACTCATTAATAAAATTCCTAGAATTGTGTCTAGGTGATCTAAAATGATTAGCTTTAGACTTATTAACAAAATTCCTAGAGTTGTTTCTAGGTGGTTTAACCTCATTTCTATCATCTTCTTTAATTACTTCACTTGTTTTAGAATCATTTACACTACATTTTTCTAGTGTATTTCTAAGTTCTACGTTCTCTATTTTCAAAGATCTACAAGAAGAACAATTTGAACTTTGAACAATTAAAAAGGCTTCATTCATCTCCTTGATTTTATTTTTGAGATCGGCATTGTCATTTTCCAAAAATCTATTTTCTTCTTCTAAAATTTTGATTTTATTTTTAAGAACAGTATTGTCATTTTCTAAAAGATCATTATCACACGTCAATTTTTCAAAATCTTTTTCTTTTAAAGAAGGTTGTTTTGCAAAATCTTTTTCTTGCAAAGAAAGTGTTTTCTCAAAATCTTTTTCTTGCAAAGAAAGTGTTTTCTTCAATTCTTTTATGGTTTTGGAAGCTTTAACAAATTCATCATATAGTTCATCATAGGCATTTTATATTTCTTCAAACGAGTAAGAGTTAGAAATACTTACCTCTTCTTCTTCGTTGGCCATGAGACATAGTGTGGCAGTTTCATCGCCCGAGCTGTCCGAATCCCATGTTACGCGCCTATGGTGTTTCTTCTTTTTCTTGTCCTTTAGTTTTGGACAATGTGATTTGATGTGGCCAAGTTTTCCACACTTTTGACATGAAGGACTTGGTTCTTCCTTCTTTATTTCCTTTCTTCATAAACTTACAAAACTTTTCAATTATATCATTGGAAATAATATCATCATCGCTTTCCGAATCACTTACCTCTACTCTTTTAGACGATGAGGCTTTGAAGGCAATATTCGAATTACTTCTAAGATAGGGATTAAGAATTGTGCTTTCATAAGTTTCGAGGTTACCTCTTAGTCCATCAATTGGGACATCCGTGATTCCTATCGACTCTTGGATGGCATTGGCTTTGGAACGCCATTCGGGAGTGAGACTCCGTTGGATTTTTCGAACAAGATCATTGTTCGTGTACAATTTCCCGAGAGCATGAAGATCATTAACGATTATTGAGAATCGTTCGAACATAGAACCGATGGGTTCATTCTCCCTCATTCTAAAAATTTCATATTCATGTGTTAGAAAATCAACTTTAGATTCTCGGACTTGAGACGTACCTTCATAAGTGATCTCGAGTTTATCCCACATTTCCTTTGCGGTTGTGAAACAAGAGATTTTTCGATAGTCGTCTGGATTCACCGCACAAAATAGTAAGTTAACGGCCTTTGCGTTTCTTTCAACCTTCTTGATGTCCTCGGCATCATATTCATTTTCCTCCTTTGGAACCATGATTTCCCCAACTTTCTTTGTTGGCATTTGTTCACCTTTTTTGATGATTTGCCATAATCGAAAGTTATTTGATTGGATGAATATTCTCATCCGCTCTTTCCAATATGTATAGTTTGTTCCGTCAAATAGTGGAGGGCTATAGGTGGAGTGTCCTTCGCTCATCATTCCTGCGTTCAATATTCTCAACAACAAAAATATATCGCTCTCAACCGGTTAAGGCTTTCAGAGAGTTAGGCTCTGATACCAATTGTTAGGATTTATGCCCGTCACTAGAGGGGGGGGGGGGTGAATAGTGCGGCACGAGAATATTGATAAACATTGCGGAATTAAAAATTGCAGGAATAAAATAAATTCGGTAATAAAAATAGCAAGGAAAGAACACACCGAATTTATCCTGGTTCACCATAACTTGTGGTTAGTCCAGTCCCCGAGAGACTCTCTCGAGATTCCACTAACTCTGTTAAGCTTACGGGTGCCTAACAAACCGTTGCACTTGCTCGTAGATGTACACTCTACAAGACTTCAACTTGCTCGAGAATACCGCACCTCAAGACTTCAACCTTGCTCGTGGATACCGCACCACAAGACTTCAACCACTAAGACTTAGGGTACTTAGCGAACCCGACAATCAATGAGAAGATATGTTCTTCTCAAACACCTTTCTCTTTTACAACAAGAACTCTCTCAAAAGAGTAGATAAAGAGATACAAATTTTGCTCTATGAACAACTCAAAGTTGTCTCTCAAATGGCTCAACAAAAGCTCTAAAATGATGCTCAAATAATGCCAATATGTATATCAATATTGGGAGGTGTTGTGTGTTTAAAAACATCTCAAAAGACCTCTTTTTATAGGGGTTAAAGGGGGGATGTCCGTTGCTTAATTGGCAATCAATTATGCTGATTTTATGCAAGGATAATCGATTATTGGATTTGTATAATCGATTATTCTTCCAACGTTCCGAAAATCAGAAGCTGATTTTCTGCTGAATAATCGATTACTTGATTCTGCATAATTGATTATTCTTCCAACGTTCCGAAAATCAGAAGCTGATTTTCTGCTGAATAATCGATTACTTGATTTTGCATAATCGATTATTCTGTTCCAGTGTTCAAACACTGGCAACGGTCTACAGCATAATCGATTATGCAGATTGTATAATCGATTATTCTAGTCCAGATTTGAAAACTTACTTCAAAAAACATTTTGGTTAAAATGAGAACCTTAACATCATTTTGTTTGAAGTATTTGAAATATGTTTATGATAAATATTATTTAATAAAATGATTTTATGCATATTTATGATGACCTATGTTGAGCCAAAAGACGAGATAACTTTAAACGTTGCTCTTACATTTGTTCTACCTAACGACCTACGCCTTGGGTCTTTGGTCTTGAACTTTTGAACTCGTCTTTGGCTTGTCTATGCAATTCCGTCATCAATATGCTTCTCGGCATTTACTCTTGATTGTTTGTCATATAATATCGTTGTTTGACACTTGACTTCATTGTTTGTCATTCATCGAAACCTATACCTGAAAATCATGCTAATACAACCAAAGCGCACATATCACAGATAGAATGATTTTCTACAAAAGTGAATTAGAATCTAATAAGAATAGATAAGACCTCAGTATTAAGCCCATCAAACAAGAGAGCTGAAGGTTAATGTATGTTATAAAAAGCTCAGTATAGCTTGAATTAATATGGATGAGTCTAAGACTAGGAGCAATTAGAAGAGATGAAATGCTGCCCACGTAGTAGAATAAAGGTATTATTATGACAGATAAGAGGATGACATTTAGGCCTTTGATTGAAGAATAATTTTAAAAGAAGGGATTTTATTAATTGCACGAGATTGGAATACCCTCATAAGATGAATCATGTTGGGATGCTATGAAATATGGTTATTGAAGTATAGTATTGTCTGTAGGTGGATCGAGCAAACACTTGAGATATTCCTCGATGAGACGTGAGCCCTAGTGACAATGTACTACGTAATGGGTTTCAAGTTATCAGTTGTAGATTATGGATCAACAATAAGATGAATCACCAAGGGATGGATAAAAGTTGCAATGTATGAGATGAGATTAGACCATCATTATTAAGATGAACAGTAATGAGGAAGCATTAAAGAACTTCGAGGTATACATATAGGACAAGTAGCGAAAGAGTTACCCGGAGCTGGCCGATAGACCTCGGTAATAATAAATCAAAGTAAGAGTTAGGACATAGTATGAACTACCTTGATGTAGTAAAACCATAAGCATAGGTAACCAAGGATATGAAGCAATATATAGAAATAGTCGTAAGTTCGACAAAATACCAAGCGAAGAGCATTAGTACACCTATAAATGGCTAGAGGGACATCTTGTCATAGTTCTGTATTTGTTCACAAAGTAAGGCCTATAGATTGGCCAAAAGGTGGAGGAAAAAGGAGAAAGAGTCGCATAGGCAAACATATAAGTACACGGTTGTACATGATGCAGGTCATAAGGTAACAACAGTTATAAGATTTGAAGAATTCTGACTACAGGTCGTGGTATGAGAAAGAGGCCGAAAGGGGGGAATACCCAGGCCCTTGGATTTATTTACAGAAGAGTTTCCAAGATTTCAAGTATTCGTAAGAGATACAACTTATGAAACTGATAAGCGCATTAGTCAACATTCGAGGACGAACGTTCAAAACGGGGGAATGATGTTACAACCCATGTTTTCACATGTACGTGTACATCATAAGTCAATTAATGTAATCTCAGAAATGGAATCATCTTTCAAAAGTAATACAAAGTTAGTTTATCATGTTGACGTGGAGGTTACAAATATTTAAGATCATATACCAAGTAGCAAGAGAGTTTGAAGGTTTAGAAGCTAAACAACTTGAAGAAAATAAGTTTCGTCGAAAGCCGACAAGTAGGAACATTTTACCTTGTACTTTTTGGGTAAAACTAGGATGATTAATATTATAAGTAGATTATAGTATAAGTTATTTTATTCTTATGGAAGTTGGTGTTATATTTTGAGGTCAAGTGAGTTGTAGAACAAAAGTTTGAAAAGGTAATCACAAGTTCCATTCATAAATGTGTTGACAATTAGGTCAAATGTAATTGAGCTTTTCTCCCAATATACTTGGAATTAGGGGATTATCTACGTTCCCAATTAAATTTCTACGAGTTTCGTTTCCAACGCAATAAACCGTTTGTTAATATGATATTGGAGTAGAGAGATGTTTGTGTTTTCACGAGACTACACAGTCTGATAGGTGACAAGTAGGTGCATCACCTACTTGCCAAAATGAGAAGACTGAATTAAAAGACCCAAAGACGGCCAAGAGGGTTATTTTAAGGAAATATAAACTCAGTTATTTCATCTATATTTCAAACCAATAAAACCTAATTGAACCATGCAAATCCTCCCCAAAAATCCCACACAAACCTATGGTGTTCTGGGTGTTACGACGTGATTCTAGTGCTGAAAAGTCCGGAGAGCTTGCTAGTTACTCTTTCTCCTTCTTGTAACGGTGTTGAGGAACTTATTTTTTATGAAAAAGGACCAGGTTTCCTGGGTTATGCTCAGTACAAGGTAAGTTTATGCTTCTTCTTCCATTATCTAGGTGTTTGAGAGTTGTAACTCGATCGTAAACAATAGACCTAGCTAGTTTCGGATGAATGGTATCTAGGTTGATTTCATGGCTGGTTTATATGATATGAGGTATAATTAGGTAATTTTGGTTGTTTTTCTCAATTTGAAAAAAAAGACAAGTCGAAACGTGTTTAAGTAAACCGAAAAATTATTTTTTAGTTGATGAACTTGTGGAACTATTTTGTACACTGTTTCGTGATGGTATTGCGTTGTCTATTTTTCTACTATTTTTATGGAGTTGAGAGGAGGAAGGGTTTGGATAAATACCACATAATGGCAAGGTTGTTTGGTTCTTATTCGACATAACATTTTCATATTGTTTGACACTATTATGGTTGTCATGTTGTGTATGATGTGATAGGGGTATGTTGGGTTATTTGTGATTGTTTTGACTAGTGTGAAGTCATATATATATAGGGGAGGTGCTTTCCATTTCAGTGTAAAATAGGTAGTGGTCTATACATAATAATTACAATGCCGAAACGATAACGAGAGTATCATTTCTCTTATTGTAGACTAAGGAGCCTTGAAATTGCATAGCCTGAGATTGGGAAGAATATACAAGGTATGTTAAGGCTCTTAATTCTTTCTTTTGTCATGATCTAAAGTGACATGAAAATAAACGGTACGTAATTCATAACGGATCGACTCCTAGAAACTAAGGTTGTGCATGTTTTTCTTTCCTTAGAAAGTTATTCTAAACAAGTGTGTATGATCCTTAAATCCTACTAAGGTTCATATTGATGGCATGGATTTCTATAATGTTCTTAGGCCACTCCAAAAGATTTAGAACTTGATTCCATGAGTTGAGCATGCATTATATATCTGTATCTATTTTACTCTACCGAGCTCTTGTATAGTCGGCCGGTACATCACCTATTGTGCAACCACTAAACAGTTGGGATTACCGAGCTCCACATGGTCGGGTATGTTTTTTTTCACCAAGTCCTCTTTGAGTCCGGGTACGATATGATGATGATGATGCCCATAGAGGCGTATTCTTTATAAAAGTTTATGTATATATGTGTATTCTGCATTTCATGTCAGTAGCCACTAGAGGCACTCTGATATTACACGTTCAATCTCCTCTATCTCTTTTTACATTACTGCTCTTATTTATGTTTTCCTGCCTTACATACTCGGTACTTTATTCGTACTGACATCCCTTTTGCTTGGGGATGTTGCGTTTCATGCTCGTAGTTTTCTATAAACAGGTAGACATTCCTCCAAGTAGGCTATTAGCTCAGCGAAAGGTGTTGGTGCACTCCACTTGCTCCAGAGTTGCCTATTTGGTCAGTATGCTTTGGATATGTATTGATTGGTATGATGGGGCCTTGACCCGACCTTTATGATATTAGAAACTCTTAGAGGCTTATAGTCATATGTCAGGTGTATGGATACTTGTATGGCCTTTTCGGCTTATATTTTGAGTTTACAAATGGTCATGTTGGCCTTATAGGCTCGTATGTCACATATATAAGTTTGGATATCATGTTGGATCTTCATATGTTGAGTATTCCCTTATGTTTTTTTCTTGTTATCTCATGACGGGTTTTCTAGCTTATTTTCTTATGAAAGTATGATAAGAAAGATATGCTATGTTTGTACTTAGTTGAGTAAGGCACCAGGTGTCGGTCGCGGCCCTTCGCTTTGGGTCGTGATAATAGATAACAATAAGCTCAAAACACGAATAATAACAGGGAAATCCTTCGATCATATTTACAAATTTAAAGCATTTTCTTCACTTAAAAACAAATAACCTTTCAAGCAGAAAATTATACAAACTATGAAGAGCTCCAATTCTATTATCACATGCAAATACCACCGAGGATATTCAGCCCAATCCAACATAAATCTAAATTGTGCAATGTCGAGAGCCGAACGACATAAACCATAGATACATCTAATAACCCCGTTCACAGTTCATACATATGATGTGGTCAAAATATAATCCTGCTCGCGGATCAAACATGCGACTCGGTCCATTATAATTTTATCTTTTAAATCAAAACCCTTTCTTAATTCTTTTAAAAATGAAGACAATTCAACTTGAAGCCTTTAAATCCTTAGTAATCCTCAGCTGAATTTCTTTTGTTACATTTAGCACGTACAATCAAATAATGGTGTCCACAAAGCATGTTGTAAACCTAAAATTACCCGGACATAACAGGAATAGTAGCTACATACGGACTCTCGTCATTTCGTGCGTATGTAGACCCCCCCCCCCCAATTAATCACATATTAATTAATTTCACATATGCAGAAACTTTCCTCTTACAAGGTTATAAAAGAGACTTACCTCGTCTCAAGACTACTTCCAACTCAAGAATGCGCTCAGACCCTGAATTAGGAGCCGAACAATCCAAAACTATTCAAATAATGCAAGAAACCATCATTATAGGTTCAAAAGATTATATTCTAACTATTAAACTGATTGTCCAACCCCAAAGGCAAGATTCCTAAAATTCACCCTCAGGCCCATGTGCCTGGATTCCGGAAATTTTCGAAGGAAGTTGTTAGCCATGACATAAGTAAAATAATATATGATTTTCACTAAGTTTCATAAATATTTTCTTGGTGGAATCTGATTTTTATCAAAACCCTAGATTTTTCTTTAAACCTATATTTTCACAATTTTATACATGTTAATCTACCGATAATCTAAGTATTTAACTCATATATGGTAAAATTTACTTACCTCCAAAAGCTAGATGAAAATCCCTCTAAAAAATCTCCAATAATCGCCCACAATGGAAAGAAATGAGTCAAAAATGCCTAGGTCACATATTAAATGAAGTGTAGAGCCTCCAATTTTTCCTCACCTACGGTCAGTGGGCCGCATCTGCGCCTTCTGCGGACAAGTGTCCGCTTCTGCGAACATGGGTTGGGTTGGCTGGCGTCGCACCTACGGTCAGAGGGCCTCATCTATGGTCTCGCTTCTGCAAAAGTAACTTCGCACTTATGGAGCTTGGCCTGCCTCTCCTGTACCGCTTCTGCGCATCTTGACCCACACGTGCCAGTGTGACCAACCACAGGTGTCGTTATGACAGCATCTGCAGCTTCACCTCTAGCTCCAGACTTTCTACTTGGTCCGGGCCAGGTTTGTTTGATGCTTGGCGCCTCTAGGACCCTTCCCGAACATACAAACAAGTTAGAAATCATAAAATGGACTCACTCTAACTCTCGGATTGCCCAAAACAGCATTAAGACTAAGAATCACACCCTAAAACCAATTGAATCAAACTTATGAACTTAAAGTTCTTCAATTTACTTCGAATTTGCCAAAACATACTTATATTACTCGGAATGACGCTAAATTTTGTGTGCAAGTCCTAAATGACATTACATATCTATTCCCGATCTTAGAATTATGTATGGACCTCGATATCACCAAAACTAGCTCCAAATCAAATTTAAAGAACTTCTAAAAACCTTCAAGAACCAACTTTCACTATTAGGATCCAAAACGCTCACGAGTTATCCAAAATCCAATCTGGACATACACTCAAGTCCGAAAAATATCATACGAACCTATTGGAATTGTCAAATCCCAATTACAGGGTCATTTACTTAAATTTTGACTAAAGTAAAACTTAGCCTTTTAGGGCAACCTTAAAGAACCACGTCTTCCGATTTCAACCCAAACTCTTTCAAATCCCAAACCAACCATCCTCGCACGTTATAAATCAATAAAAGCAAGTACGAGCTTGTTTAGGAGAACATGTTTCTAGAAAGCAAAATAACTGGTTAGGGCGTTATAAAATAGATTTTCTTCAGTTCGCCTACTGAATGTACTAAGTCAACTCTTCACAACTGGAAAGTAATTTACTGTACTGCAAATGCAAACAGTATGGCACATTGCGATAGTTACTTCCATTGGGAGGGACCTTGTACCATAAAGTGCTTACATCATTAAAGTGATATCATCAATGTTATATTACCATTAATCTAATAACATAATGCCACCTGAACAGTAGAGAATTTACTCAACCTCTCTAAGTGATTGATTATCAAGGAAAATAATTCTCCAATGCATCAAGAACAAAGTACGAAGCTACTACGGACCAGTTCCCATATCAAGTCTTTGTATGTCTTTAGTAGAGTAGTACTTTGTAATAGTTTTTCAATTCTAATTCCTATTTAGATTGTCTAAAAGCATTGATTAGGAAACTCTTGTAAATCATAAACTTCAGTGTTTGTGTCTTGGCTAGAGTTAGTCATGTTGTGAAGTCTTTATAATAGGTGTATTACAAAGTGGCTTGCAATAGATATATTACAAGTTAGTGATGGGTTAAGTAGTTAATCCCTAGGTTACATAGGTTGTAATATAAAAGTCTTTTAGTAGTGAAGTTGAGATCCTAAAAGTGTATGTCGTGATTTTTAATCCCGTTGAGCTGGGAATTTTCCACGTAAAAGTTCTCAGTGTTATTTACATCCTGTTGTATGTTTATAATTTGTGGAAACTAATAGTGAACCTGGTCTCTATATAGTTTGGTGGACCCTCAAATTCTATTAGTATCAACTGAGAGTGCTTTTAATTCTTACTAGAGTACAAGCAAGAGTCTAAGTATGGGATGTTAATATTCGGCGAAAAATACATATATTTAACCATTATTGTCTTACATTTTAGTACTTTTAATTGTTTTTTTAGTATCAATTACATTAATTTGTGCTTAATATTATGTTTTAGCTGTATAGGAATAAATAGGTGTGAATATGAAGGGATTTGGAGAAAAATTAGATAGAAAGCGGAAGGAAAAAAAAGAAAGAAAGAAAGAAAAAAACAATTTAAAAAGATGAGACAAAGGGGGGACACCTTGGAGTTTTGTCCCCCCAAGTGGAAGACAATAAAGTAAGAGATGAAAAGAAAAGCAAATATTGAAAGGAATTGACGTGAAATATTTTGCCTCCAGCATCACGGCCAACGCTAGGCGCGAGTGTTGACGCCGAAGCAGGGACTTTTCCTATTTCATTCGCAACAAGATTATTTCGGTCCTATATGGTACTCGTATGAAAGGAATTACAAACCTAATTTAAATAATATAAAATATAATTTGAAGGAGAATTCACTTGGGGGAACACACACCACGCTTGGAGAAGGCTTCTAACTAGTTTATCTTCTCTTCTTTTAATCTCATAGTTTATTAGTTCTAGAGTTTTGGGTGTTGCATGAACGTCGTAGTTTGAACCTTAAATTGTTCTTATTATTTTATCATATTGGTATATTTATTCAATCTTGCACTTAATCTTGATCACCAATTGAATTCTATCGACGAATCTAGGGTTGAACCCGGGAGAGGAAATTCTATATTGCATATAAAATTGAGTAGAGCAAGATCCTAACTCTAAGTGGGGGGGAGGGGGGTTTATATTTAGGATAGGAATATACTTAATCGCCTTGGTTTATTACCATACCAGAAATTAGGCAAAATACATAAGTTACCCCTCGAACTATGACCCAAATCCCTATCACACACTTTTTAGGAACGAATATTACTTTGCACACCTAACCTTTTCAAAGTGTATCTAATACACACTATTTTTCCTACGTGTATAGTGCGTGTTTTTCCCAACGAATGAGTCATGTGAACAGAAGAATTTTGTGTCAGATTACAAAATTTTAAATTGAGTCATCTTCTTCCTTTTTTAAAATTCTTCCATAGCTACTCCTAGAGCTCCACCACTCGATCTCCTTCTTCTCAAATAGACATACCACGACTTCTCATATCTCTTCTCGTTGCAGAGAAGCTTAACTTGAGCTTTACCCATGGCGAAGTCGAATTTTTAGGAAGTGAAAATTTATCAAATTTCTTTCGACCATTAAAGCTTAGCTCAAGCTTGTGCACATTCTTTAATTTTATAATGGATGATTTTTTAAATAGCTGACTTGTGGTGATGACAGTTAATGGCGGGCGAACTTTTACAAAAGTGAAATGGAAAAGGAGTTGGATCTGGGCTAAAATATTTTGATTCAGTTTCAGCGTAAGCGATGGAGTTTTGGATATGTTTTCTGTTGCTTTTGTTAGTTAATGGATGCTTTATTATTAAGTAAAAGATGGAGGAAGAGGCTATGGTATTTTATGGTGACAGAGGAGGAAGACGGCCATGGTAGATTAGAGGAGGAAGATGACGGGTATGATTGTAATTTTAATTATATCACGTTTTAAATGACACATCTCGCTATTTAATTGGTGCATGATATTAAACATATTCTGCAAAACTGGATAAGAAAAAAATGGTGTACCTTAGATACACTTTGAAAAGGTTGGGTGTGTAAAGTAATATTCGTTCCCAGAAAGTGTGTAACAGGGATTTGGGTCATAGTTAGGGTGACAACTTATGTATTTTTCCCCAGAAATTATTAATGTGTTCTTGTTAATTCTTATTCCATGGTAATATAGGCGTTGGATTAGCTTGAATAGGAAAGTAGTACTTCGGGATAAAGCTACGAGCAATATTAACCCCGTCAAATAATAAACCAGACAAATTAATTAGACGAGTTAGGTGGAAAACACAACGGGATTGTTAGCTAACTCATAGCTCTAGAACATTTTCTCTCGTTGAATTCATCTCTAAAATTGCAAACTTGATTCCTCGCAATAGAAACGTCCTTGGCACTACCCTGGAGTACTGTCTCTTCGAGAACTGCCAAATGTGGATGATCGAATTGCCGAGTCTTCATCTGCCCCAATAATGAAAATTGAGCAACAACACATGCAAGAACTCGGTTGGGCTCTAAGCTGTCCAACCTCACAAGTCTGTTAGCCAAGGACTGAATGTCCAAAGCTAGTGGCATCTCCTCGCTGAAATGAATGCCAAACTACCCATACTCTCTGACTTCCTGCTTAAGGCATCCGCAACCACATTTGCAATTGCCTGGATAATAATGAATGGTGATTTCATAATCCTTTAGTAACTCAAGCCATCTGCGATGTCTCAAATTAAGATCCCTTTGTTTGAACAAATGTTGTAAGCTGCAATGATCAGTGTAAACCTCACGTGATACCTATACAAATAATGCCTCCATATCTTAAGAGCATGAACAATCACGGCCAATTCCAAATCACGTACATGTTAATTCTTCTCATGAATCTTCAATTGACGTGAAGCATATGCAATAACTCGCACCTCCTGCATACAGACACAAATGAAGCCAATGCGTTAAGTGTTGCAATAAACCGTATACATCACTAGAATGGTCAAAGTGGTATTGAGCTTTTGAAAGCTCGCCTCACAACTATCGGACCATCGGAATGGAATACCCTTCTGGGTCAATCTAGTCAAAGGTGTTGCAATTGATGAAAAGCCCTGCAGAACCTAACGATAATAACCTGCTAACCCCAAGAAACTCTTGATCTCCTTCACCAAAGTGAGACGAGGGCAACTTTTAACTACCTCAATCTTACGTTGGAGAACTTAGCATATAGCTTAGGTTCTGGCAATGTCTGAAGCACCACTCTCAAATGTTGCACATGCTCTCCCAAACTACATAAGTAAATCAAGATATCATCAAAGAAGACAATAATTAAGGAATCAATATAAGGCCTGAACACCCAGTTCATCAAATCCGTAAATGTTATTGGTGAATTAGTCAAGCTAAAGGACATCACTAGAAACTCATAATGGCCATTTCTAATATGGAAGGAAGTCTTTGGAAAATCTGAGTCCTGGATCTTCAACTGATAGTACCCTGATCTTAAGTTGATATTAGAAAACACCTTGGCACCCTGCAACTAACCAAAAAACTCATCAATACACGATAACGGGTAGTTGTTCTTTATGGTACTTTGTTCTACTGGCAGTAATCAATTCACATCCACATAGTTATATCTTTGTTTTTCACAAATAACACCAATGCACCCCAAGGTGATACACTAGGTATGACAAACACCTTTGCCAATAACTTCTCAAGATGATCCTTAAACTCTTTCGGAGCCATATGGTATGGTGGGATAGATATAGGTTGTGTACCTCCATCCAAATCAATACAGAAATTAATATCACAATCTAGCAGCATGCTTGGAAGGTTAGAAGGAGACAAATCGGCGAACGCTCGGACTACATGCTCCTGAATAAATTGTCAGAGACTTTGTGGTGGTGTTCTGAACATATGCTAGATATGCCAAAAACTCTTCTCGACCAGATTTCAAGCCTTCGGAAAGGAGATAACCCAACTAGATGTACTAACGAAGGAACCCTTCCACACTAATCTCGGCAACTCTGGCGTTGCTAAAGTAACAATCTTGGCATGACAATCAAGGATGGCGTGATATGGGGATAACCATACCATGCCTAGGATGACCTCAAAGTTGATCATATCAAGTAACAGAAGGTCTGATCTAGTCTCGTAACCACAAAGTGTAACCAAACAGGACAGGTAGATTCGATCCACAATCACATAATTGCCCACATGAGTGGACACATAAGCAAGAGTACCCAGGACTCACGAGGAATATCCAAGAAATAAGTAGACAGAGATGACACATATGAATAGGTAGACAATGTATCCAATAATACTGAAGCATTTCTAGCGCATACAGAAATAATACTTGTGATCACGGTATCTGAGGCCACAATATCTATTATGGTCGAAAAAGCATAGAACCTAGCTGGAGCGTCAGTTGGCTGGCTTCCGCCTAGCTGAACAATAGATGGCTGACGACCTTGTTTTACTGCTTTTCCCCATAGTCTAGGAAAAAATCTCTTCATATGACCTAGATCCTCACACTCGTAACAACCCCTCGGTGCCATAGACTTGTGCCCAAAGTTTGACCCGGATAGCCTGAATACCCGCTGGAATGACCCTGAATGGCTGGTGGACGGTATGAACTCTCTGGGTTGGCATTGAAATAGGCATCGAAAGAACCCTAATAAAGCGGTGGGCAATTCTACTGTATAGCATAGCACTGAAATGGGGTCTCGCTGGAGCACCCCGAAGAGGTGGATATGTTGGACTGCTAGGTTGACCCCTCCCAAAATGACCTCTGCCCCAAGCCGGGGCTCCTATAAAAACTCCCAAGAATTGGGTCCTCTTGTCATAGTGCATCTGCTCTCTACTCCTCTGGCGGTAGCCCTCAATATTCCGAGCAATCTCTATTACTAGTTAATAATCAGTACCCATCTAAACCTCTTTGGCCATGATAGCTAAAATACTGGGGTGTAACCCCGCAAAAAATCTCCACACTCTCTCTGCGTCCGTAGGAAGTATCATAAGTGTATGGCGATACAACTCAAAAAATCTCACCTTATAATCGGTCACAAACATCTGAACCTGCTCGAGTTGCTCAAACTGACACCGCAACTCTTCCCTTTGAGAGAGTGGAATATACATGTCCAATAGAAGTCGTGTAAACTGATCCCAAGTAATGGGAGGAGAACTCGCCGGTCTGCCAAGAAGGTAAGATTGCCACCATCTGCAGGCCTTGACCTCTAACTAGAAAGTAGTGAAATTTACTCCATGGGACTCCATTATACTTGTCCAATAGAATCCATGTAAACTGATTCCAAGTTATGGGAGAAGAACACACTGGTCTATCAAGAAGGTAAGACCGCTACCAACTACGGGCCTTGCGCTCTAGTTGGAAAGTAGTGAAATCTACTCCATGGGACTCCAATATCCTCATGTTGTGCAGTTTATACCTGCACCGATAAATGATGTCCTGGGGGTCCTCATCCTGCTCACACCCAAAGATAGGGCGTTTTAGCCTAGTGCTATGTCAAATAGCTTTTACCAATCGTCTTCCGCAAATGGTCTAGGCTCGGTGCTGCTATGCCAATAGGTTGGGGCACTCCCATAGGTAGTGTACCCAAAGTCTGATATACTGTAAGTGCGTGCCCAGAAGCCTGAGCAGTAGGGTTCTATGCTTCCCCTCCTGCTTGAGATGCGCTTGGGTCTCCTGGAAATAAACCAATCTGAGTTATAGTTTCCATGAACCGCAGCATACGACCCATGGCCTCCTAAAAGCCCGGTGTTGTCATGAAAGTTAGTGGGGCTGGAACTGGAAATGGTGCCTCGACCTGCTCCTCCATGATGGGATCCTCCACTAGATCTGCTGATTGTGCTACTAGGGCAACTCTGGGATGCCATCGTCCCCTCCTCGTGCTGGTGCCCTCCCCTCGCCTCTACCCGACCTCTAGCAATGGGGGGAGCAGTTCCTCCCGGGTCTAAAACGTCCGTTGTACGCATCATGACCATCTGTGAAATAATAGAAGAAGAAAAGTATACCATCCACTGACCGATAGGAGATTATAAAGAGTAGTTTCCTTACACCCTATAGCCTCTCAAAGATAAGTACGGAAGTCTTCGCACCGATCCGCAAGACTCTAGTAGGCCCACCCATAACTTGTGAGACCTACATGAACCTAGTGTTTTGATACAATGTTGTTATGATCCAACTCCATCGTAGGTCGTGATGGCGCCCAACACCGTTCTTAGGCAAGCCAACACTGATCAACGAGTGATATCCCATTTTAGATAAATTTGTAAACAATAGCTTTTTCCGTATAAAAAGGGGATTTAGGAGCTTGCAATTTTAACATAAATAAATTAGAAACAATTGGTACAAATCGTAATTTTGTAAGCCTATAAATCCACTAGAGTGTGTCCTAAGACCTGGTGTCACAAGTATATGGAAAATCTAATCGAATATACAAAACAATGCTAACCTACTGTCTGAAAGGAAATAGATAGAAAATCAAAGCATAAGAGAGACTCCAGCTGCTTCTGCAGAACGGCTCGAAATTGTAGCTCACCGGGAAGTCTCAAGCTAGGGAATCAATCTATGCGACTGGTGGCCAGATGCACATGCCTCAAATCCTGTACAATCAAGTACAGAAGTGTAGTGTGAGTACATAAAAATATGTACCTAGTAAGTATCTAGTCTAACCTCGAAGAAGTAGTGATGAGGGGTAGGCTTCGATACTCACTAAGACTAACAACATAATAATGTACGATTCTAAATAATCACGATACATTGAACTAACAATAAAATCAAAACAGAAATAACGGTACAATTCATCCCTTATATCTAAGAAACCAGAACACTTCCTTCATTTTAAACGAATGATCTCCGAAATAGTAAATTTATAACAATTATAAAAAGGGCTTCCAGTTCTACTATCATACACAAATTCCACCGAGGACATCCGGCCCAATCCAACATAAAAATATAAATTGTGCACTACCGAGGGTTGAACAATGTGAACCAGTATGGATCTATTAACATGCGAGGCGAATAGCCCGCTCCCATGAGAGTAGTGGAAATGGTCACCATGTTCACAGAATATACCCGCAACGCAGTTAAATATGAATATAACATAATTTTCTTAATTCTTTTAAAAATAATAATTTACTTACAACCTTTGAAAAATCTTGAAATCCTCAACTTAGTTCCATTCAATACGAATGAACAAATATTTTCAGATAGCGTTACCCACAAGCATGGTGTAAGCCTAGAAGTACCCGGACGCAACAAGAATAGTGGTTGTGTATGGACTCTCGCAACTTCATGAGTACGTAGCTCCCACAAATAATTATACATTATTAAAGTTCACCTACGGGAAAATTTCTAATTTACAAGGTTAGGAAAGAGATTTACCTCGCTTCAAGGCCTATTTTCCGATCCAAGCTCATGCCCCAATCCTCAATTTAGTGCCGAACAATCCAAAACTATCCAAATAGTATAGAAACTAATCAATATATCTTTAAAAGTTCATATTTCAACTATATAAGTAATTTTCGAATACTAAATGCAAGATTCCTAAAATTCACCTCTGTCCCACGTGCCTAGATTTTGGTAATTTTTGGAGAAAGTTATTACTCATAACCTTAGAAACATAAATATGTGATTTTTATTAAGTTCCATAATCATTTCCGTGGTAAAACTCCATTTTTAGAAAAACTTAGGTTTTCCTCTAAACCCATGATTTTTTCTAAATTACATGTTATAATATACCCATAAACTATGTAGTAATAAATCCACATTGGGTACAAATTATTTACCTCATAATGCTAGAATGAAATCCCTCCTTAAGAGCTCTCAAATTGCCCAAGATTGTAATAAATGAACCCAAAAATGCCTAAGTCCCGATTTTAAACTCACTGCCGAGCAGCCCTCTTCTTCAAGAACGCGAAAGAGGTCTTGCATTCGCGAAGGCAAAAGACTCAGGGCCTTTGAAAACACTTTATCCTGAACCCGACC
Source organism: Nicotiana benthamiana (assembly GCA_034376525.1). Lineage (NCBI taxonomy): Eukaryota > Viridiplantae > Streptophyta > Magnoliopsida > Solanales > Solanaceae > Nicotiana > Nicotiana benthamiana. Next base: position 15,711,115 of record CM067341.1, on the reverse strand, counting down.
AAGGTCTCGCGAACGTAGAGGCTGTCTTGGCCTACCCTTCACGAACACAAAGGTTGCTTTGCGAACACAAACAACAAAGCGATCCTCCAGCCCAGTTACTCTACGCGAATGTGAGTTACCTCACGCAAACACAAAGGTCACTATCCCCAAACCTTCGCAAATGCGGACTAGCTATCGCGAACACATAGCACATTTCCCCCAGCCCCAACTCCTTCTATTTCTAGTATCTTGCATATTGCTCCGAGGGTCCAAAACTTACCCAAGCCACTTGAGACTCCGTCCAAATGCACTAACAAGTCTGTGATCATAATACAGACTTGCTCGAACTCTCGAAACACAAAAAACAACAGCGTAACCAAGAATTATGCCCCAAAAGAAAATTGAATCAAACTTTGTACTTCAAGTTCTTCAATTTACTTCCAATGCTCCGAAATATATTAATACTACTCAAAATAACACCAGATTTTGTGTGCAAATCTGAAATGAAATTACGGAACTAGAACAAGACTCAAAATTTAATTTTTACATCGATATCACCAAAAACCGCTCCAAATCAAATTTAAAGAACTTCAAAGTTCTTCAAGAACCAACTTTCACTATTATGCGCTGAAACGCTCCTGAGTCATCCAAAACCCAATTGTATGTCCATGTCCGAAATCATCATACGAACCTATTGGAACTGTCAAATCCCTATTTCGCGACTGTTTACTTAAAATATTGACCGAAGTCAAACATCGCCTTTTAAGCCAACCTTATGAAACCAAGTATTCTGATTTCAATCCGAACTCTTCCAAATCCCGGACAAACCGTCCGCACAAGTCATAAATCAATAAAATCAAGTACGTGAAATCTTATTTAGGAAACGACATTTTAGAAAGAAAAACAATCGGTTGGGTCGTTATAATAACTTGTAAAATTCATATATGATCGGTACACCCTGTGGAATATATGGGTGTTAGTACAAATACAATACACAAAGATATACATAGTAACACAAAAGGAAATTGAAGTTTACTACTCGACTTGTGGATTATGTATTCTATGGGAGAAATTATTTCCTCGCTTCTCATTCGCCTATGGAGATAAGATTAGATTTAACCAAACTCTTTCATCCGGAACCTGTTTGGCTAGGATTGCTCAAAAATAGACACCCGATTCTTGAGGGATTTTTCTAATTTGCGCAACATCATTATTATGAAAGTCTTCAGCGTTGACGTACGTTTCCTACAGTTTTATCAAAATAAATTTCCGGTATTCATTCGGATTCCTCATAAAATCGCTTAGAGTTTCATCGTCTTCATTGTTAAACTCAACTAGCAGACCTTGTAAAGTGACATAATACGGATATTTTCCGGTTATTTTAAGATTCACCGAACGTTTGCTCACACTTATTATTTTTCATAACAACGATATCAATTTATCGTACTTCATTATATGTGGCAACTTAACATGATAATGTTTAGATAAATTATAGCTTACTGAGTTATTCGCCACCACAATCTCACCCCCCACCCCCCAATATAATGAATCCCTAATTCTTCGCTCTTCTGACATTATGACAAAATGCAAAACAACTTAACGAAAAAAAATTTGATAAGAGTAGAGAACGTTTATGAATGGACTTTTACAAAATCCTTCGCCTGTTTAAGTAAGGCAAAAACCAGTCCAGGATTCAATTATTTGAGGTATAGCTTCTTAGCTTAAAACACTATAACCAGTTGAATTATTTTTATGTCAGTTAAGCAAAAAAGAATTATTTGTGGGCCCACATAATATGTATAACGTCTTAGTAAAGAACGTTATATATAGAGCGTATTTTAAGAAGACGTAATACCTTAACTGTCATCAGTTAAGCATACAATCTTTTTGAAAATACGCTATATATATATATATATATATATATATATATATATATAACTATAGTCGCTATATTTTTTTTACATAATTTTGTTTTGTTTTTTAAGTACAAAAAAATCATATTTTGGCCCCGAACTCCCTTTATTTTAGGTACCTATCTTTTACGGCTGCAGTTAGAGCATAAACAGAAACAGAGATTAGTTTGTCCGTTTTGGTAATGAAACAGAACAAAAGATTATTTTAAACTTTTTGCATGTGTAACAGCAAGAATATAATTGTTGCACATTTTCATTGTACTGTGCATGACCTGAGCCACATAAGGTCTTTTATCAAACCTGATTCAGTTACCATTTTCAACAGTGTAAACAAACTTATGTCGCCTACATGTGTGAACAAGATGATTAAGCTACATACAATCAGCAACCTCAAACAAGCAGTAAACAAATACGATATTAAGTAAATTGTTTCTTGATTTTGTCTTTGGAAACTCCTCTCTACTCTGTCACGTAAGGATAAAGTCCGTAAACATATTATTTTCATGAACCCTACTTATAAAATTCTACTGAATATATTGTTGTTTCTCGTTTTTGCCGTTTAAGATAAAATTGCCATACATTAGGAAAGCAGCCTAGGCCCTTGGCTTTTCCCATACATATAAATAGGACATTTTTGCAAAAAGATGGACACCATCTGATCATAATAATAAATAAAATTACATTTATTTCACTTTAAGCTTTCTTTACAACTTTCGTTTACAAGCTTCTTATAGCTTTCAAAGATTCCTAAGACCAATGCTGCCAATACTTCAGATATTTTAAGTTTTCTCCAAGCAAAAAGTTCCACCGCAGCTTTACACAACCTCACCACCTGACTATTTTGAGTTACAAAGAAAGACGACAAGCTCACATAAAATACAAGAACCTTAAGCAACATGGATAATGTAACATGCTAAATTATAAAAATCGTGAACATGGTAGTTATTACCACAGAGGCTTAAGTCTCACAAAAAATAGCTTTAATCCTTGACGTTTCTTCACTTTTTACTAGACCTTTTTTTTCAGTAAATGATGTATGGGCATTTTTACATTCCTATATCATATAGGAAACTTTTTTACCTTTCATGTTTAATGTTTGATTTAATTACAAACCCGTATACCAAATTACCCATCTTATACCATACTTAATTAAGAGTCGTATTAATGGGCAGATTTTACTCCTTAATTAAAGGTATTCATATATCCCATGTTTCTCTCCCCCCCTTAATTCCTGCATTTCTTTCTCCTAATCCAAGCGTCATTTTCTCCCTCACATTTTTTTCTCTTCTCAATTCCTTCTTCTTCTCAAAAAATACAAAGATGAGTCTCATTGAGTATAATCAGATTTTTAGCGAAAGAGATTCAATATGAAACGCATTGTTTCAGTTATTGTAATTTCTTGTAGTTGTCAGATATTGTTCTGAATTTTAACAAGTATGAGATCGAGAGTAGATATATGATACAGAAGACTTCCTCAATCGATCAATCAACAATTTTCAATTGTAAATTTATGATGTAGCTATATGAATCTTCTGTAAGTGTGACAGTGTGGGTGCAATTGTAATTTATTTGTAGTTTTTTGTAGAAATTTTGTAGATGAACAACAAATTTTATTGTCAGCTTTTTTTTTTCACATAAGATTGTAGTTTCATTTGTAGTATAAATGTAGTAATTTTGTAGATACCCTTAAAAACAATACAACTTTATACAATACTTAAACAGATTTGCAGTTTATTTGTAGTTTTTTTTGTAAAAATTTTGTAGATGAAGAGAAAATTTTGTAGTCGATATTTTTTTCAACATAGATTGTATTGTAATTGTAGTATAATTGAAGTAATTTTGTAGATACCCTTCAAAACAATACTGCTTTATACATACGTAAACTGATTTGTAGTTTATTTGTAGATTTTTTGTAAAAAATTTTTAGATTAGGAAAAAATTTTGTAGTCAACATTTTTTTCAATATAGATTGCAGTTTATTTGTAGTATAAATGTAGTAGTTTGTAGATACCATTAAAACGATATTGAAAATATATTTCCCAAATTTTAGCCGCATAAGTTGGAAGGAATAAGCTATTCGATTATTTATCCCAAATTTTTAGGCTCCTAATTTGGAATGAATCAATTCTTAATATTGGGTATTTAATGAATGGATTTGTAGGTGCCTATTTTGGAAGGAATCTATTCTTAATATTGAGTATTTAATGAATGGTATAAATTTTGTAACAAAGATATAAACATGGCGGGTAATAATGAAAATATGCATATTACTAATAAAGCTTCATATATGGTATAGATCGGAAAAAATCCCGTATGTATATATAGATATCCAGGGCAGAGATAGCTTTTTAATAGGTTCGGCGATCCAAGTATTTTTTATTCAATTTTTTTATTTATCTTAAAAAGCTTACCTAATTACCTATATTAATTATTAATTTAGAACTTAATGACTTAAAGATTAATATTTTAAACCCATAAGGTTTAAATCTTTATTTCACGCCCGTAAACATCAGCATTAAGTGACTGCTAAGAAATGTGTACAGTATAGCAACATTACAGGTTTTGTAATGTGCTCAATAAATCCGACATGACTTTTACATCATTCAGTGAAGCCATATTTCATCAAAAAGAGAGTAACGAAATACATCTCAATTTGAATATTGAAAAGGATTGTTTCTTGTTTGTACACAATCAAAATCATATGCATCCGATTTATAGGTTCAAGGGTCCATCCTAGCCCCAAGTTTAGGCGAGATCGAGTTCGAGCCCGGTGGACCAAATTTGAGTTCAAAGACGGAGTTCAATGCTAGAGAGATAGGAGTACGAGGAGTGCCTGGGCTGAGTACGCTCGACCCCGAAATGGTATAGTTATGGATTTAGAACAAAATAAGCTAGATTCCAGCCATGTCCTTAAAATCATGGCGCAAATATCAGAGTAAGATCATACAATTTCGTACTAGCTGGTTAGACAGCTGTATCAGGAATATTCCCTACTGCAAGTAGAAATATTTTATATTTATGGTTCCCATATTATATAAAGGGGACCTCAATCATTTGTAACTTAATCTAATCATTGAGAAAAGAATATACTATATGTTTTTTGCCTACTGTTCATCAGGATTGTCCCTTAGCTCTACTACTCTTGCTTTACTTTACTTGCTTCATTATTCTTATTGATGTTAACCAACCTCAAAGTCACTAAGCTCGAGGTCACTACTACTGAGTTACATTGGTTTGATTCACTTATTTCATTCATTTCTATTTCATATTTCTTTATCATTAATTGGTATCGAATTTAAAGTTTAGCGATGGTGATTTATCGAATTGAAATGAGTCGCAGTTTTCAAAGTGCGACTCTGATGCCCATTCCCAAGAAGTTTCGCATGCACGATATACCCAAATATAATGGAACAACCGACCCCTACGATCATATTACTTCGTACACTTGTGAGATCAAAGGAAATGATTTGAATGACGCCGAGATTGAATTATTATTGTTGAAAAAGTTCGGAGAAACATTGTCGAAATGAGCTATGATTTTGTATCACAACTTACTTCTTAACTGTATTAACTCAATTCCTATGTTAGCAGATGCCTTAGTGCAAGCACATGGCGAGGCCATAAAGGTGGACATAAGAAAATAAGACGTCTTCAAGAAAAAAATAAGGAATCACAAGATGTTGAGGGAGTTCATATCTATGTTTCAAATAGAAAGAATGGAATTACCACCGGTCTCCGATGATTGGGCAGTACAAGCTTTTATGCAGGGGTTTAATGAGCAGAGCTCGATTTCTTCAAGATAATTAAAATAGAACTTGATCAAGTATCCAGCTATGACGTGGTCATATGTGCACAACAATTATCAATAAAAAATAAGGGTCGAGGACGATCAGTTGGGAGGCCTCTAGGGTTTGGTTCATCCTAACAGGTTCACGGGCAAGGCCCTGAGGGATATGAATAGGGAGTCGAAATCAAACAAGGAATGATATCAATTGTATGTCGATCGAATTAACAACAGCTCAGGTCGGAACACTCCTCGGTGTCACACCTCCTTTGTACCGCTTGTGCGGGGTTACCCCGAAAGGGGACACGTGTATAGGAGTTTTTCCAATTAAAGTGACATTATTCGAGGTGGGATCAATTGTTTATTTCAAGATTCGCCACTTGGGATAGGCTTCGCTTTTGGTGTCCCAAGTCACTGGTTCATTTAAAATCCCAAATCGAGGAAATTTTGACTACCCAATTGGAGACTGCGAACCACAAATTCGTGAGTAAGGAATTCTGTTGACCTGAGGGAAGGTGTTTGGCACCCTCGGATCCCGTGGTTCTAGCACGGTCGCTTTAACTTGTCATAAGTGGCTAAAAGATGGTTTGATATACCTGTTAACCCGTAATTTAGATTATTAACCGCTTTCAACATCTTTTGGGGAAATTTTGCAATGTCACTAAAATACGTCACAAATTGCGTCACATAAATGCACCCGCAATTTTAGACATATTTCAATTTCATTGAGAATAGGATTTGGGTCACATAACTGCGCACCTGAATTTAGGAAGGTATTTTTATTATATACCCGTGCCTATAGCAACAACGTCTTTGACATTTGCGGTAAGACCGTGAAATTTGCTAATCGGTACTTCCTATTTTCTATGGGTTTTAATAATGTAAAGAGCCATCACATGTATTTGTTCGAATTAATATGGCTCATTTTAATTTTTATAAATGTAGTCTAACGCATGCTAAATTTTGTTAAAGCTGTGTTTATACATTAATTATTTCATGTATGAACGAGGTGCTTCGGAAGATTTTGTGTGTTTTGGCCTCGTTCATGACCAATTGACACATAAATAGATCGCATTTTGGGGCAGCCCTGGAGAACATATTGCTCGGGCTATATATAAATAATTATTGTGACTGGTTTGGGCTTTTAGTTATTTAGCCCATATGAACGTGTTATATAACAATTCCTGGGCACATACCGGGCCTCGTGAATGAGCCCAGTACTTATTCGACTGAATGACCCCAATTGATGATAACATTCTTTATTTGATATTATATATACACAAACAAATTTCTATACATTCACGAAGGGGAATATTAACAACTATTTTGTATCAGTCTTTAACATCAGATTTGAATCGAATGATTCATATACCCATCAGTCAGAGTATATGAACCTAACTCTTCAAAATTTGAGCACGACTTAGAATTATACTACATGAAACAAGTCTGAAAATAACTTAGCACTAAACAGGCTGAGATTTAAATGGAAAGAAATACAACACAACATTTTTTTTGATTTGTTTTACATGGTTATTAGAATTATTGACTCCTTAATTCATTAGTTCCAATTGCACAAAATTAGCACTTGACCAGCTGGCCTAGGATTGGAATTGATCACTACTTTAACACATACAAATATTTGAGCTGAATATCTAATTATTACACACAAAAACAGTCCCAAATGTCCAAATTATTACAATCGGATCAGTCTAATATTAACTATAACATCATGATCATTCTATGACTACTCCCATATTCAAAATTAAATAGGGGAGGAGGGAGGGGTAAACTTCAAATAAAAATAACAAGTAAACCTTCACATTGGATTGTATATTTTCATTTGAACTTCATGGATACAAAAGCATTGAGTGTACATGTAAAGCAGCAGAAAAACAGGCCTATGAGTAAACAGAATAGATCAGCTAAGCAACCAACAGTCAATAAAACAGTGTTTGCATACTTCAATGGAGTTTTTAGAGAGTTAAATCTAAAGAAAATGATTTGAAAACAATCCTAATGGTATTTTCAGATATAAGATCAGTATTTCAGCTCTAGTGTTGTAGAAAAAGGTTTTCGAATCCTTATCTAATGCCCCAAATGGCTCAATTTATAGCAAAACTGTTAGGGCATCAGATTTTTACTAGTTTTATTTTTTAGTCCCTAACTCAAATTGTATTTTTGCCTAAATAGTCCGTCATCTTCTGACTTGTGCCTCAAGTATGAGGCTGAAATTATGTATTAGTTCTTGCTAGAAAGTTCTACAGGATTCCTATCGGATTCTTATAATTTCAAATCCCTTTTATACCCTTACTAGCTTTCCTAAATTACCCTACCCCTGAACTTGACCTTGGTCAGTTCTTTTAACCCTAGTTCAGTCGAGTTAACCTTGGTTAGTCATCTTGGGTCACTAGTAAGCTCATGAAAGTTCCCATAGTCAATACTAACAGACTTCTTCAAGCATCATATAGGATTAACACACAGAAGGCCAGAACAGTGAATCATTTACCAAACTAGCCTGAACTAGTGATCAAGCATTCGGTGATACAATCAGACAGTCAAACCAATAAGAAAATACGTAAATCAATAAAATCTATCAAGTTACGAGAATCATATCACTTAAAAAATAACTATAACAGATGCTGAATTAATGATAAATAAACAAGCCTATGAACATTAAACCCTAATCCTAGGAGAACTTTGTGGACAACCAGATAAACAACCAAAATTAAAAGAAATGCCAACTTTAAAACATGTATTAACCCTAACAGTTATTCCAGGCTAAGTGACAAACAAACAAACATGAACATTTGAACCTAATCTTAGGAGAACTTTGTGGATAGACAGATAAATAACAAAAATTAAATAAAAGAAAGTTCAGATTATTGAACCTAATCAGTTATCAAAGAACTTAAACATTCAAAGCTAAAGAAAAATGAGAATGGGGAGGAAACTTATATCTTCATTTCTGTTACCATTTGAACTGATTAAATTTGACCTTTGTTCTTCCAAAGGGGTCCTGAAACTCCCAGGATGGTGTTTTATCAGTTTCAAAGTTCAGGGGAGCGTTCTTGAGGTCTCAGATTTGAAATTATTCAATGGTCGGGGTTATTTGGGACTATAGGGTGGCATGGTTGGGGTTAAGGGAAGTTAGGGACTATCTAGAAGGGTTTTGAACCATTTCCGGCAAGTTTGGGATTTAGCTTAAGCTTCGACTTAAGATTCGAGGGGTTCCATGGTGATTTGAGAGTGGTGATATGCATGGTTGGAACGGGGAGGTCAAGGTACCTTGGTGGTGTAGTTTTGGGAAGCTTTGGGATGGAGGTCACTAGAAGTATGGTATTCGAAGGGAACTTGTTATGGGACAGGGTAGAGGAGGTCGTGCTGATTAAGGGGTGTAATTTTGGGGCCGTTTGGTTGCTGGCTGCTGCCGTGAGGTGATTTTCGGCGGCGACAGTAGGGTGGTCAGCTGGTGGTCAACGGTGGCGATGGGGTTGTCATGGGAGGTGTTATAGTCGGCGGTGCAGATACGAGGAGGACAATATTTTGTTGTGTGTATACTGAAGGTGTTTGGACATATGTATACATAAGTAGGGAAGTTTTCGTGGTCGTTGGATAATGTGGGGATCGACGGTTGTGATTGAAGGGACTCTAAGCGGTGTAGTTTGGTTAGTGGATGTGTGGACTAGGTTGGTTGGTCACTTGGGCTGGGTTATGGCTTATTTTAAAGAGCAAGAACAGATTGGGCTACTCAGGTCTAGCACAATTGTGGCCAGCCTGAGTGGCTGCCTATATATATGTATTGTATTTTTTTTTTCTCTTTTTTAGTCTAATTAATAAAAGTAATTTATAATTTTACCAAAAATTTCCTAATTATTATAAATAAAAGAAAACCAAGTTAAAAAGAACATTAAACCCAACAACAATTTCAAATGCCGGACATGTACCTATGTATATTTTTTTTGTATTTTAATTTGTCAAACAAGTTTATTTAACAATCAAATCCTAATTAATCCTAAACACGCAGTAATGAACACACATATGCAGTCAGATCCTAAAAAAATTAAAATCATAACATTTACAAGAAAAATCCGACACTTTTAGAGTTCTATAGGAGTTTGATTCGACCGGTGAAAAATAATATGCTCACAGCTGCCCCTCTTTGCGCGGGAACACGAAGGGTTTTTTTGCAATGACAAGTGAGCAAATATGAGCGATTTTCGTCCTAGTGAATACTCCATGTGAACAATTTTGAAAATTTTCTTACCGAACCTTGCTTGAAAGGTTGCCTACATATCCTCGGCAATTGAGGAATCGGTCAGTGTAGTTCTGGAAATTTTGGTAGCTGGGACTACCGAGAGACTGTGATTGGCTATTGTTGTTGTTGTTTCAGCTCACTAAGCTCCTTATTACACCGAAAGAAAATCAAAACTAAGCTGGCTAAACCTATCAACTACAAGTTATAAGATTCCTATCTATGATTTTCTTGAACCTTGATCTTGAGTCTTGTCTATCTTTCACGGCAGACTCCGATACGAATCTTCATGCTCGTTAATTGCAGCTGCTAACTAAATCTTTAATCTTGAGACAAAACAGGATATGCTGAGCTTGTGACTTCCATTAATTATGAGTAGTTCGCGTCTTTGTCCGCCTTATTATTTTGAGTTCCTATTTGTCTCTTTTCTTTTCTTCTGTTCTGAATTGAAACTCATGCTTTCAATCATGCCAGATCTTGTGCCTTATGGTGATACCTGCTTAGATAGCAAAACAAACAAATGAACAAAATTTTCTGCCCCAGTTTTCACTGGAAAATTCGTGAGTTATTTATAACACATGTCTATGATGCCTTTCTTAGAAAAAAAGGAACATAATTGTGTATCCTTTGGAAAGATAACCAGGTTATGCTGGAGAGGAGAAGTGGTTCCTGCTGGGGAATAAGAATAGAATCATCGGGTTATGCCGGGATAAGAATGGAAAAGTCTCTATGGGGAAGGAAAGAAAAGATCCACGGGTTATTCCGGGATGAAAATGAGGAGTCCCTGCTGGGGATGAAAGTAAATCCGTAGTTATGTCAGTGGGATCCACGGTTTATGCCGGGGTGAATAATAAAATCCTAGGTTATGCTAGGGGAATCCACGGGTTATGTCGGGATGAATGAAACATCCAATGTTATGCTAGGAGAATCTGCGGGTTATGCCGGGATGAATGAAAAATCCTAGGTTGTGCTAGGGGGAATCCACGGGCTATATCGAGATGAAGAGAGATCTTGAGTTATGTCAGGGAAATCCACGGTTTATGCCGGGATGAATGAAAAATCCTAGGTTATGCTAGGGGAGTCTACGAGTTATGCCGGGATGACATGAGGTCCTGAGTTATGTCAGGGAAATCCACGGGTTGTGCCGGGATGGAATGAAGATCCTAGGTTAAGCTAGGGGAATCCACAGGTTATGCCGGGATGAAGAGAGATCCTGAGTTATGTTAGGGGAATCCACGGGTTATGCCGGGATGAATGAAAAATCCTAGGTTATTCTAGGGTAGTCCACGGGTTATGACGGGATGAAGAGAGATCCTGAGTTATGTTAGGGGAATCCACGGGTTATGCCGGGATGAATGAAAAATCCTAGGTTATTCTAGGGGAGTCCACGGGTTATGCCGGGATGAAAGAAGATCTTGAGTTATGTCAAGGGAATACACGGGTTATGCCGGGATGACAATGAGGTTCTGAGTTATGTTAGGGGAAATCCACGGGTTATGCCGAGATGGAATGAAGATCCTAGGTTATTCTAGGTGAATCCATGCGTTATGCCGGGATGAAGAGAGATTCTGAGTTATGTCAGGGGAATCCACGGGTTATGCCGCGATGAATGAAAATTCCTAGGTTATGCTAGGGGAATCCACGGGTTATGCCGGGATGAATGAAAAATCCTAGGTTATGATAGTGGAATCCACGGGTTATGCCGGGATGAAGAGAGATCCTGAGTTATGTTAGGCGAATCCACGGGTTATGCCTTGATGAATGAAAAATCATAGGGTATGCTAGGGGAACCCACGGGTTATGCCGGGATGAAAATGAGGTCCTTAGTTATGTCAAGGGAAAGGGATGGAAGGGAATATCTACGAGTTATGCCTCGAGATATACAGGGCAGTAGAGGACATCAGAGGTCCTTTTGACTGTGATGGGGATAAAGGAGGAAAGGAATAACTCTTAGGTTATGCTAAGGGTGAGGGAATGTTAGCTCCTAAACCATACTTGTGAGTGGGAAGTGTCGGGAGAGAATCCTCAGGTTATGCTAGGGATGTGGAAGGAAATTTCCTTGATTTATGCTGGAGGGAGTGGAATGTGACCATTAGGTAATGCCTACGAAGTCCACAAGCTATACAGGGGGAACTTGGGATTGGGATCTCGTGCTGTCAGGCTCATTTATGTGTTTCCATAAAAATGGAAGGAAAACTTCCCTTTGGTCATTGACGCATTAGCACCTTCAACCTTGTGCCTATCCATTTGTTGTTTTTTCCTCCATGTTCCTTTTGTTTTTCTAAGCTGCAGCTGTATCTATTTTATTTCAGAAACAAATACAAACTGTTAGTTTGAACATCGATTGATTTTTGCGGCCTTGTGATGCTTGATTCTTCTTTTGTATTAAAAAACGAACCCTCGGTTTTCCTTCCTTGCTTAGTTGGCCAGGGAGTCCTCATTTCGGATTGGGTTTTGCTTCTCGCGCGTTAGGTTATGAGTTTTTTCCCACTTTTGCATTTGCTTTTGGGACTTTTGATAAGGATTGACACCCTTTTTGGCTTAAAACCCCTCGATTTGCATCAATTTCATACTTTTTTACTTTGAATTTCCTTTCCTTTATTTCTTCATTTTGGGACATTAACTGTCATGATCAACCAGAATTGGCCAAGCATACTTGACGATGTCGGTCATTTCCCAAGGTCTTGCCAGGAGAAAACCGCGAGAACGGCCGTGCTACCTTTTTTTAAGAAATGGTGAGGAAGTTAATGTGGAGAGGAGTGAAATATGAATATAAAGAGGTATGCACTTGAAGGAAAAGAGAGAACTTATCTGAAAGTACGAGCCAGCTTTAAATGGTGACGACATGCTTCTTGAACTTGATATCCGGCCCAAATCCATTTCTGCTTTCTGATTTCCACTTTCCGAACACCAAAGAAACTTTTTGGACCTGGGTCGCAATATTTCCTGTTTTCGACCAAAGGCGCCCTTTGCGGGTTTTCGCCAAACGGCCTCTCTCATTTCTCTTCTCCCATCGCCCGATACCGCTCTTTGCGAGTTTTCGCAACACGGACTCTCTCATTTTTATTTTTCTCTTTTTTTTCTCTACTCACTGTCGCCTTATGGTGCCCGGAGGTATTCACCAATAAGACTCTCTGATTTTATTTCTCTCACCAATTTGATTGATGTTGAACCCTGACGAATGGTATTATCTTCCCTAGGGGCTTATTACCTTTTAATCATTTGGATGGAAACGAACTGATTCATTTCTGCCCAGTTTTAATTTCCTTAGGTACATGGGGTTTTTATTTTGATGTGACTGAACCTCAGGGAGAGGCTGCCTATGTATCCTTTCGGAATCAAGTCAGACGTAGTTCAGGAAGTGTTTCCTAAACTAATTTTGTTTCGTATTCTTTTTTTTTTCTCTTCTTTTTTTTGTTGTTTTTTCTTTTTCTTTTTTTTCATTTTTTTCTTTTATTTTTTTTTAATTTTCTTTCACAGAAGGATGGGGATGGATCCACTAGGGTGATTGCTGTAGGGGACTCTAGACATAATACCTTTTTACTGCATCAGCGTTTACCGCTGCCTCGGGTTCATCTCCTTCAACGTCACCCAAGTACAATCCTCATCTAGGCAATATCTTCTTTATGATGTATGGGCCTTTTTAATTTGGAGCGAATTTACTCTGTCCTATTGATGGTGCGGAAGTATCCGTCTCAACACCAGCTGCCCGACTTCAAAATTCCTAGGGCGCACTTTCTTGTTGTAGGCACGGGCCATTCTTTGTTGGTACAACTTCCCGTGGCATACTGCGGCCATTCGTTTTTCATCAATTAGCACCACTTGCTGCAAACGTGTTTTGACCCGTTCACTATCTTTTATTTCTGCTTCGATAATCACTCGGAGTGAAGGGATTTCCACCTCAGCAGGCATAACAGCCTCAGTTCCATACACCATCAAGTAAGGAGTGGCTCCTACAGATGTACGTACCGTGGTACGATATCACATTAATGCGAAAGGCAGATTTTTGTGCTATTGCCTCGAGCTTTGGATCATTTTCCTCAAGATTTTCTTAATGTTCTTGTTGGCTTCTTTGATCGCACCATTAGCTTTAAGTCGGTAGGGAGTGGAGTTCCTATGGGTTATTTTGAATTGTTCACATATCTCTCCCATCAGCCGACTGATTAGATTTGTTGTATTGTCAGTAATGATGGTAGCGGGGATCCCAAAGCGGAAAATGATGTTGGAATGCACGAAATCCACTACCGCTTTCTTGGTGACAAACTTGAGAGTGATGGCCTCAACCCATTTTGTGAAATAATCAATGGCGACCAATATAAACCAGTGCCCATTTGAGGTCTTCCTCTCGATCGGCCCAATGACGTCCATTCCCCAGGCAGAAAATGGCCAGGGTGCTGACATAGGATGCAGCTCATTCGGGGGTGCATGAATCAGATCACCGAGCACCTGGAATTGATGACATTTTTCCACAAAGCTGAAGCAGTCTTTCTCTTTGGTCATCCAATAATAACCAGCTCGGAGTATCTTCTTTGCCAATACATAGCCGTTCATATGGGACCTACATTCGCCTACATGTACTTCGTACATAATTTTTCCTGCTTGTTCGGCATCCACACATCTCAACAAATTAAGATCTGGAGTCCTTTTGTACAACATGTCACCACTCAAGAATAAATTGCTCGCATGTCGTCGGATGGTCTTCTTTTGCTCTCCCGTGACTTGCTCGGGGTATTGCTGTGTGTTTAGGAATCTCAAGATGTCGTAATGCCATGGCTTTGGGCTAGTCTCTGCTTCGGTTGCATTACTATGCCCATGTATTTCTTTGATTTGGATTTTTAAAGGGCCCACATAGGCATTCCTAGTGTATTGCAACATGGAGGACAAGGTTGCAAGTGCATCTGCTAACTCATTGTGGCAATGGGGAATGTACCTGAACTGTACCGACCTGAAGTATTTGCTGAAGTCATTGACATGCTGTCTGTAAGGGATCTCCCTGAGCTTATCAGATGATTAAAGGAGTCTCCCATGATTAGAAACTCTTCGACGTCCTGGTTGATAGCCATGTTCATGCCCATAATGCAAGCCTCATATTCAGTTGTATTGTTAGTGACAATGAACTGCAGTCTGGCTGTAGTTGGATAATGTTGGTCTGTTGGTGAGATTAGGATTGCTCCAATCCCTACGCCCTTAGCGTTTGCCGCTCCGTCGAAAAACATTTTCCAGACGTGGGTATCTTCAGCTGCTATTTCCAATGAGTTCACTTCTTCGTCAGGGAAATAAGTGTTTAAAGGCTCATACTCGTCATTAACGGGGTTTTCTGCCAGATGATCTGCTAGTGCTTGAGCTTTTATCTCCGTACGAGTGACATAGACGATGTCGAACTCGGTAAGGAGGATCAGCCATTTGGCCAGTCGCCCTATGGGCATTGGTTTTTGATATATGTACCGTAGTGGATCCAGCCTCGTTTTGAGGTACGTGGTATGAGCTTGTAGATAATACCTTAGCTGTTGAGCTACCCATGTCAAGGCGCAACATGTTCTCTCTAACAATGTGTACTAGGCCTCATAGCCAGTAACCTTTTGCTCAGATAATAGATGGCCTGCTCTTTCTTTCCCGTGGCATCATACTGCATGAGAATCCAACCGAAAGAGCCTTCCAAGCCCGTTAGGTAGAGAAACAATGGCCTTCCTGGTTCTGGCGGAACTAAAATTGGTGGATTGGACAAGTATTATTTGATTTTGTCAAAGGCTTCCTGACACTCGACCACTCATTTAATTGCCGCATCCTTCTTTGGCAGTTTGAATATAGGCTCACATTTTGAATTCGGTTGGGCGATGAACTGGCTGATGTAATTTAATCTCCCCAATAGACTCATCACATCTTTTTAGTCCTTGGCGGAGACAACTCCCGAATGGATTTGATCTTTGTTGGATCTAATTTGATGTCTCTCCAACTGACGACGAACCCCAAGAGTTTGCCTGAGGGAACTCCTACTGCGCATTTTTCCAGATTCAATTTCAAATTATATTTGCAGAGCCTTTCGAAGTATTTCCTCAAATCCTTTACATGCTCGCCCTGAGTTTTAGATTTGATACTCACGTCATCCACGTACACCTCTATCTCTCGATGCATTATATCGTGGAAGATGGTGGTCATGGCCATCATGTATGTTGCCCAAGCATTTTTCAATAAAAAAGGCATAACTCTATTGCAATATGTCCCCCAGGGTGTGGTGAAGGCGGTTTTCACAGCGTCTTCTTCATCCATCAACACTTGGTGATACCCCGCGTAACAGTTTACAAAGGATTGAATCTCACGCTTGGCACAATTATCAACAAGGATGTGGATGTTGGGCAGAGGGAAATAATCCTTGGGACTCTCCTTGTTTAGATCTCAATAATCCACACACACTCGGGTTTTCCCATCCTTTTTCGGCACCGGGACCATATTGGCTAGCCATGTGGTGTACCGCACTACCCGGATGAACCCTGCTTCAAGCTGCTTTGTAATTTCCTCTTGGATTTTATAACTGACATCAAGCTTGAATTTTCTTTTCTTTTGTTGTACCAGAGGGCGTATGGGGTATGTGGGAAACTTGTGGACTACCAAATCCATGCCCAGACCACGCATGTCATTGTAGGACCACACAAACACGTCTTTGAATTCCAACTGGGGTTGAACCAATGAATCCCGAATTGCTTTATTTACGTGGATGCTTATTTTAGTTTCTTTGATTTCATCAAGATCGCCCAGGTTAACCGGTTCAGTGTCATTTATGTTAGGCTTAGGTTTGTTCTCAAAGTATTCCAATTCTCGAGTGATTTCCCTAAAAGCCTCTTCTTAATTGTATTCTAGTTCCTGGTTCATTATTTCACAGACAGGCAACGAATTTGGGTCGTGGCAGGAAGTTCGTGAGCATGTTGTTTTGTTTAAAGCCGCATTATTGAGAATGAAAGAACAGATGAAAAATAAAGAAAGACAAAATCAGGGAAAAGCGGAGAAATGAAAAAAATATTGATTTTATTTCTTTGAACTTGAAAGATAAACATTGTTTACAATTTGAGATTTAAAGTGTTTAAAAGAAAACAAACAACGAGCTACACCCCGAAATAGCTCGTGAAGTGGGAAAAGGTAGCAAGGCAAGACTACCAGGTTTCCAACCTAACTGGAAAGGGTATGGCCTTCCAATTTTGAAATTTGGCATCTGCCCGATATATAGCACTTCAGCGACGCTTGACCCTTCCTTTGGTTGGACCATGTTTACATCATAGAGCAGCTCTTTCATAGCCCCACAGATTTCATCAATTTTTTCTCGCGTGAAAGATTCTTCTTCCTCTTCGTCAGTGTACTTTGGTTTTATAAATGTTCTGTACAAATGAGGTAGGGTTCGTGGTAAGGTTCATCCTTGGCGCTTTCTATGATTAGCCGAGGTGATATCTTCTGAGGTTCGATGAAATCCCAGTCCAAAGAACTTTTCTGTGGCAGGCAACGCGACTGGCTCGGTTATTCCTTGTAGGGAGCTTCTGAGTCCCTTACCCGGCTTGAAGCCTTGGAGCGTCATTTTCTTTGCTACCATAATTGAAGCACTTGACACAAAACGTTGAGGAAGCGGCTTGCCTTCTTCAAGCTGGCCGGATACTACGACTTCGAAAGCTTGTTAAACTATGTGTTCACTACCTTCTAGGCTTCTAGACATGGGACAGAGGGGTCCGGGTAAATTGATTGCTCGTCCTCCCCATGAACTACAATCTCCTTATTTTCATACTCAAATTTCAACATTTGGTGCAAGGTTGAAGGCACTACCCCTGCTGCTTGAATACACGGCCATCCCAGGAGGTAGTTGTAGGACGTGTCCATGTCCAACACCTGGAAGGTTACTTCGAAGTCCACTGGACCAATGGTGAGCACCAGATCGATTTCACCTATGGTATCCCTTTTTCTTCCATCCAAGTCCCGGACACAAACGTTGTTGGGGAGGATCCTCCATGCCCCAATCTCCATTCTCTGCAAAGTAGACAGTGGACATATATCTACTCTGGAGCCCCCATCAACCATCACTCTCTTAACATAATATCCTTCATATTTGACCGTGATATGTAAAGCCTTGTTCTAAGAAGCTCCCTCTGCGGATAGGTCATTTTTACTATACGATATTTGATTGAAGGAGAAGAATATCTCTGCCTTTTTCTCCAACTGTTCTACTGAGATCTCAACTGGCACATAAGATTTGTTTAATGTTTTGGCCAACACTTTTTGATGTTCGGAATATTTCATTAAGAGTGAAAGCAGAGAAATCTATTCAAGGGATTTTCGGAGTTGATCTACCACTTCATACTCTTGCATCTTCATTTTCTGGAAAAAGGCTTCTGCTTTCTCAGCATTCACTGGCTTCTTTGGTGGGAATCGTCGTTTGGTAGCCGCATTCTCTTCTTCCACGTTCAAGTTTTGCTTTGTGGGACCTCCATTTGGGGCTTGTCCAAAGACTTCTTTTCCCTTGTGCATAACAATGGTTTCCCGATAATTCCAGGGAACAGCTGAAGGGTTGGTCATGGGCTTTTGTGGCACGTGACAAAATAACCATGGGCTCATTCAGCACCGGTGAATTAATTGGTCCTCGTACCACATAGGCCTTATTTGGTCTGTTCAGGGCTTTGTTCAGCTCAAATCTTTTGGGAGGGATTAAGGTGGGCTGCTTTTCTTTGCTTCCCCGGGGAATATAGAGTATTGTTTCTTTGTGGGAATGGTTTCAGCTTTGACCTCAGCCTTCTTCTCTACTTCAAGGCTTTTGGCTTCATTTGTTTTCTTTTCATCCACCTTCTTTAGGGTGACCTTTGACTTCCTATCAGCCTCAGCAATGGCTATGATGGCCTTGAGAGCGGGATCGAACCCTTTGTCCTCGCAGATCATCTCGATGACCGGTCCGTTGTTGTGAGCCAGTAGCGGGTTTTCAGTTACATTCGGGACTTCGTCATCTATAAGAACTATTTTCTTTGGATCAATTAAGTCTTCCACCGCCCGCTTTAAGGTCCAACAATTTTCAGTATCGTGGCCCTCTACCCCTGTGTGGTAGGCACATCGTACAATCCTTTGATAAGATGGCGATTCTGAAAATAGGCTGGCGTAAGATTCTCCAATTGGGGTGAAGTTTTGTGAGTCCGGGGTGGCTCCCGGGGACGATAGTTGATTTGCTGATGGCGGTGATTGTAATGATAGGCGGGCGTTGATTCCTCAGCACTTGATTTCTGTTATTCTACTATTGAGGGCGGGGAAATGGTTGAGCATTCATAACTGCGTAGGGTGTAGGGACATAATGCATGTCTTTATGAGGATAGTAATGTTGAGGCGCTGCGTCAGAAAATGCATGTTTGTGGGTATGTTGTTTCCTCGCCCCAGAGGGTGCCATGGATGCCTCTTCTCATTTCTTGTTCCTAGGAATTTCTCCCGCTCTTCCTTGTATAGCTTGGGAAGTGGCTCTAATGGTAGATTGGCTTAGAATCCTCCCTATTTTGAGGCCTGTTTCCAACATTTCCCCAATCTTTATTGCTTCAGCAAATGGTTTGCCCATTGCAGACATCATGTTTTGAAAATAGTCTGCCTCCTGTGCCTGTAAAAATACAGTGACCATTTCTATTTCATCCATAGGAGGCTTCATCCTTGATGCTTGCTCCCGCCATTTTCTAGCGTATTCCCTAAAGCTCTCAGCAGGTTCCTTCTTCAAGTTAGCGTGAGAATTCCTGTCTGGGGCGATGTCGACATTGTACTGGAATTGTTTCAAAACATCCCTGGAAATTTCATCCCATACACAGGGTGATGTCTTGGTCTATATACCATTTGGAAGCAATCCCTGTTAAGCTTTCCCCAAAGTATTCCATCAGGAGCTCTTCCTTTCCGCCTACTCCATGTAACTGATTACAATATTTTTTCAGATGGGCGATAAAGTCGCCATGGCCATCGTATTTCTCAAATTTTGGCACCTTAAGCCCTAATGGAAGATGGATATGGGGGAACATGCATAGGTCTGAATAGGCTACACTTTTCTGTCCGCTCAGTCATTGCATACTCTTCAGGCTTTGCTCAAGACTCCTCATTCTCCTTGTGATCTCATCGTTCTCGAGTTCTTTGGATGTTTTTTCTGGTATAGGGGTAAGTTCATATAATGGCTGAGGGTGGCTATATGTAGGGTACGGGGGAGGCTCATTTTGGTAATTTGGAGTTTGGAAGGTAAAAGCTGCAGGGTCAAATACATGCCTTGGTACTGCGGGCTATGTAGTAGCTGCTCACGGAGGGCTATAAGGATATTTGGAACTGGCCTAGATGCAAACATTGGAGGGTGGGCTTTAGAGGGCGCCCCAAAACAATTGGTAGAGATGGTGGGCTGCCCTAGGAGAATGCTCGGGTGACTGATGGGAATAGTAGAGGTACCCGCTGACCGTGGAAATAGCTCGGGAAATCCAGGAATGGCACTGGGAGGTTCCTTTTCAATTGTCCATGCGTCCCACATATCCATGACCCGAGCTGCATGATCCTGTTTTCTTCAGCCTCTGCAGGTTCAGAAGCCGGTACTCCTGTTATTGGACAGTCTTCTTGAATAGCGAGGGTGCATGAGTCATTTCAGCTGCCATCTTTGTATTTCCTTTTGAACGAGTGAAATATCCGTGTGAAGCCAGTTTACCGCAAAACCAACCACTGTTGTAAATACCTGAACTGTAATTCTAGAAAACGTAGTTAGCTCGAGGTAGATGGCAAACAGGAAATCACACGTTGAGCATGATGCACCTATGCAGATAATGGGTTTATATATGCTTTCCACGGTAGCATGTATCATCCCGGCCTTTATTTTTAATTTCCCTTTTTTTTCTTCCCTTTTTCTTCCTCTTTTTGTTGTTTTTATTTTTATTTTAAAGAATACGGTCGAATCCTATAGAGATTGCCTACGTATCATGAGTTGCATGAATCATACCGAGCGTAGTTCATGAAAATAACAGGTTAACAACAAAATATTTTAGGGGTTTTCAATTTGATAAAGATATAAACTTCGATTACAATGGCTAAAAGCAACTACCAGACGGGGACTTAATACCCTTACAGACTTCAAAAGGCAACAGTTATACTTTATTTAGAAAACACAAATCTAGGAGTACATCAATGCTTCTAATGCCTTTGGAGTTTGCGGGGCATCATTCGGCCTTGTTGCGGGTTTGCGTGCTAGTCTTTCTTGGAGATAGTGGAGATCTTCCATTACTTGCCGGACGAAGTTCATAGTAGCGGCAAAAAACATAGACTTTGTCATGTCCTCAAAGTGATTGTATTTAGTGGTAATATAGTCTGCAATTGGCCGTACCTTTTCTCGGATATCCCATTTTTCTTGTAGCACACGCCCTATTTGTTCGGCCTATGCTTCTAATGTCCGTTCAGCTGCCTGATTTAGATTTTGAAACTGCCGCATATCTCTTTCCAACCCCGCTATTACCGCATAGCAATGCTCTCTCTGCTTTGAAATCCTGGGTCTACTTAGCCATTTTGCTTTAAGCTATGATAACCTTCTATTTTAGACCAGCGTTTTCATTGTCGCTCCCTTCTTTTAGCTTCTCCAATATGCGGGCCCTTTCTTCAGCACTTTTAGCTAATTGTCTCAAAGCTCTAAGCAATTCACCCTCTGCTTTATTCACGTCAAAACCGTACTCGGTTACTTTTCGGCGCAGGTTCTCTATAAGCCTTTCATCCTTTATGCTCCTCGGAGAGTTTTCTGTGCCTATTCTCATTTCTAATCTAAGCTTGTAGGGCTTCGCTTTCTTTAAACAATACTTTCTTTTTTCCCTCGCTGGCATCAGTTTGCAGACTGTTTTTGAATTGCAATTACTGAATTTTCATTTCCAACCTTCCAATGGTAGCACGATATTCATGTTCTTTTGCTAACCAATCCCACTGTTCTTGTGACGTCCCGACGAACTCTTGGAGGTGAGTACTTTTGGATGTCTTTCATGCTCAATTTTTCTCTTATGCCAAGCAAGGTACCCCGGAGACACTTCCCACTGGCAGGATCTTGCACCCATGTTTTAACGCTTAGGTCTTGGCATTTATTCTAGATTTTGCGAACCATGACTTCGGGAAACTGACTATCAGGCCCAATTTCGACTACCCGGATGATGAGATCTTCTTCTTTTGGCACTATCTGGGCTCTTCTGGGTTGTCTCAAGACTCGATGCGGGGCGTAAGACTAGAAGCTTCTACGGCCCATTAAGAGAAAATGAAATTCTGTCGCAGACATATGCATAACTTTCTCCACGGAGAGCCAACTGAGCGTCCATTGTATTTGGCTTACAGAAATGGACCAGAGATGTGATTTCCACTCTGCGACACCCTCTGGTAAGTTAAACCTCTTCGCCCTATTGTTAATTTCTTCTATGCAACCTTTTGTTGGCAACCCACCATTCATGAATCGAGGCCTAGGACATAGATGTTCAATCATCCAGATTTCTAATATCAAGTTACCACCTTTGAAGAAATCCCCTCCTGCTTTACAAAATGTAAGGGCTCGAAAAATATCAGACAGGATCATCGGAGCAAGAATGCTCTTTTCCTGAATCATCAATGTACTAACGACCCCTGTCTGTATACCGATGTTCCCGTCATTTCGTGGGAATACTAAGAGGCCCAAAAAGGATACCATAAACACGAAGCATCGATGCTCCTCCCATTTGATCTGATTGCCTTTGCTACTGATGAGGTTTTCAGGGTTGTTGAATCCTACGATATGGCCATATCTTTGGTATATTAACTGAAGGGTGCAAACTCCAGCTGACATGTCGGGGTTATGAATTTTTCTTCTAATTTTCAAGACATCCAGAAATTTGTGCACATCGAGAGCCCTAGGTGCTATCAAGTATTGATATCTTAGCGGGAATGTGTGGGTTCCGATGTATCCGGTCATTTCTTCCAGAGTTGGAGTCAGCTCAAAATTTGAGAAGTGGAAGACGTTGTAGGAAGGGTCCCAGAAGGTGATTAGGGCTTTTATGATGTCTCTCCTAGGGTTTATTTTCAGCAAACTAGTAAGGCCCCCCTGATGCGCATTGACCTTTTTCTGTCCGGCTTCTCTGAGGTCATCCCACCACAAATGCAGCTCCAAAGGAATTTTGTTGATTATCGTGCTCATTTTTCATATTTATTAGGGCGGATTAGTTTAAAACTGACATTTATGGAATT
Source organism: Nicotiana benthamiana (assembly GCA_034376525.1). Taxonomy (NCBI): domain Eukaryota; kingdom Viridiplantae; phylum Streptophyta; class Magnoliopsida; order Solanales; family Solanaceae; genus Nicotiana; species Nicotiana benthamiana. Next base: position 15,687,984 of record CM067341.1, on the reverse strand, counting down.
CATTTTTAATACAAGGGACCGGTTTTGCGAATACGGCCTTTCAACACTTCGGCTAGAAGGTTTTTCAAGATGTGCTTGCTTACCGGCCTGAATAAAATTCAGAGGTAGCCACTTGCGTAAGATCAACCTTCCGGCATCCCCTGTAGCGTCATTCAACTATTATTGCAATAATGGCACCATCCGATTCATTTTGAAGCAAGAAAATAAGAAAAATAAACCGGTATTTCTTGATAATTTTTAAAAAGGGGTTGGACCTAACCAAAATGATGTATCAAAAACCCGCAGATATTATTGAAAAATGCCAGAATTTGGTGCCGTTTTTTGTGGTTTTGTGCGTTTGTTATTTGATTTCTTTTTGTATTCTTTTTCTTTTTATTTTTTTGTTTTTTTAAAAGTCCGGCGGCATTTCGGTACTATCTGAGAATTGGTTTTAAAAACGACTACCCTAGCACCACTATATCTCTCAATATATTCTCTTTGTTTACGTGCCAGTCAACATGCAAATCCAAGCATATAAATGCTCAAGTAGCACGTAAAAGTGCATCAGGATGGTCTTTTATTCCAGGGCACCTGTCCTAGACGGACCCAACCCCTGTGTTGAGTCCCCTATTTCAAAAATGCATGATGCAAATAAATGTTCCTACTAGGGATCCGACATGAAGTTTTGTTATACTAAGTTGAGCACCTTGGCATAGGGTCTAGACTCCGTACCCGAGTTGACAGCTCGAGTCGAGGAGGGGGGCTACGTATCGGGGATCCGCGAGATCGTCCGGCTTTGTAACTTGTCCGGCGTCTTTTTATTTTAGGATGAGACACTAACAGAATAGGGAGTCTCCTCCACTGAGCACATCCCCGGAGGTGAGAAGTGAAGGGTTTCGTAACAGTTTATACATACAGTTCAGATAATGTCAAAGCGGTAAACACATGCAGCATTTAGCAAAAAACAGGTAAGCAAATCATAAGAAGCCAAATATAACAGTTATCGAAAGCTCGAATTCTTGAACCCTAAACCATAGATTCTGGTTCCCTTCCCCAGCAGAGTCGCCAGAGCTGTAACACCTCCTTTGTACTACTTGCGCGGGGTTACCTCGAAAGGCGACACGTGCATAGGAGTTTCCAAATTAGAGTGATATTATTTGAGTTGGGATTAATTGTTTATTTCAAGAGTCGCCACCTTGGATAGGCTTGGCCTTTGATGTCCCAAGTCACCGGTTTATTTAAAATTCCAAATCGAGGAAATTTTGACTACCCAATTGGAGTCTGCGAACCAGAAATTCGTGTATATGGAATTCTGTTCACCCGAGGGAACGTGTTAGGCACCCTCGGATCCCCCTGGTTCTAGCACGGTCGCTTAACATTGTTATAAGTGGCTAAAACATGATTTGCTATACATGTTAACCCATAATTTAGATTTTTAACCGCTTTCAACATCTATTGGGGAAATTTTGCAATGTTATTAAAACACGTCGCGAATTGCGTAACATAAATACACCCGCAAATTTTGACATATTTTAATTTCATTAAGAATAGGATTTGGGTCACATAAATGCGCACCCAAATTTAGGAAGGTATTATTATTATATACGCGCGCCTATAGCAACTACGTCTTTGACATTTGAGGGAAGACCGTGAAATTTGCTAAACGGTACTTTCTATTTTCTATGAGTTTTAATAAAGTAAAGAGCCATCATATGTATTTGTTCGTGTTAACATGGCTCATATTTATTTTTATAAAGGTATTCTAACGCATGCTAAATTTTTTAAAAGATGCGTTTAAATCCATAAATTATTTCATGTATGAACGAGGTGCTTGCAAAGATTTTGTGTGCCTTGGCCTCATTCATGACCAATTGACACATAAATAAATTGCGTTTTCGGCCAGCCCTTTAGCACATATTGCTTAGGCTATATTGATAATTGAGAGTGGTTTGGGCTGTTAGTTATTCATCCCAGTGAACGTGTTATATAACAATGTCTGGGAACCTACTGGGCCTCGTGAATGAGCCCAGTACTGATTCGACTAAAGGACCCCAATTGATGATAACCTTGTTTATTAGACATTATATATACAAAATGAAATTTATACATTCACGAAGCGGAATATTAATAACCATTTTGTATCAGTCTTTAACATCATATTTGAATTGAATGATTCATATACCCATCAGTCAGAGTATATGAACCTAACTCTTAAAAATTTGAGCACGACTTACAATTATACTACATGAAAAAATGTATGAAAATAACTTAGCACTAAACAGGCTGAGATTTGAATGGACAGAAATACTTCACAACATTTTTTTATTTGTTTTACATGGTTATTAGAACTATTGCCTCCTAAATCCAGTAGTTCCAAGTGCACAGAATCAGCACTTGAACCAGTTGGCCTACGATTGGAATTGATCACTACTTGAACACATACAAATATTCGAGCTAAATATCTAATTATTACACACGAAACAGTCCCAAATGTCCAAATTATTACAAACGGATCAGTCTAATATTAGCTATAACATCATAATCATTCTGTGACTACTCCTATATTTAAAACTAAATAGGGGAGAAGGGAGGGGGTAAACTTCAAATACAAATAACAACTAAACCTTCACATTGGATTATATATTTCATTTGAACTTCATGGATACAAACGCACTGAGTGTACCTTTAGAGCACCAGAAGAACAGGCCTACGAGTAAAAAGAGTAGATCAGCTAAGCAACCAACAGCCAATAAAACAGTGTTTCCAAACTTCAATGGAGTTTTTAGATCGTTAAATATTTAAAAAATGATTTGAAAACAATCCTAATGGTATTTTATATCAGTATTTCAGCGCTAGTGTTGTAGAAAAAGGTTTTCGGATCCTTATCTAATGCCCCAAATGGCTCAATCTATAGAAAAACTGTTAGGGCATCAGATTTTTACTAGTTTTCTTTTTTAGTCCCTAACTCAAATTTTATTTTTGCCTATGTAGTCCTTCAGTTTCTGACTTGTGCCTCAAGTTTGAGGATGAAATTATATATTAGTCCCTGCTTGAAAGTTCTACAGGATTCCTATCAGATATTTATAATTTCAAATCCCTTTCATACCCTTAATAGCTTTCCTAAATTACCCTACCCCCGAACAAGACCTTGGTCAGTTCTTTTAACCATAGTCCAGTCCAATTAACCTTGGTTAGTTAGCTTGGGTCACTAGTAAGCTCATGAAAGTTCCTTAGCTAAAACTAAAAAACTTATTCAAGCATCATATATGATTAACACATAGAAGGCCAGAACAAAGAATCAATTACCAAAACTAGCATGAACTAATGATCAAGCATTCAGTGATTCAATCAGACAGTCAAATCAATCAGAAAATCAGTAAATCTATAAAATCTATCAAATTACGAGAATCATTTCACTTAAAAGCTAATTATAAAAGGATGCTAAACTAATGACAAACAAACAAGCCTAAGAACATTAAACCCTAATCTTAGGAGAACTTTGTGGACAACCAGATAAACAACCAAAATTAAATGAAATGCATACTTTAAAAAATGTATTAACCTTATAAGTTACTCCAGGCTTATTGAAAAACAAACAAACATGAACATTTAAACCTAATCTTAGGAGAAATTTGTGGACAACCAGATAAATAACAAAAATTAAATAAAAGAAAATTCAGATTATTGAACCTAATCAGTTATCAAATAACTTAAACATTCAAAGCTAAAGAAAAATTAAAATGGGCAGGAAATTTAGCTTTTCATTTATGTTATCATTTGAACTTATTCAATTGGACCTTTGTTCTTCCACAGGGGTCCTAAAACTCCCAGGATAGTGTTTAATCAGTTTCAAAGTTCATGGGAGGGTTCTTGAGGTCTCATATTTGAAATTATTCAATGGTCGGGGCTATTTGGGACTCTAGGGTGGCATGGTTGGGGTTAAGGGGAGTTAGGGACAGTCTAGTAGGGTTTTGAACCGTTTCTGACAAGTTTGGGAATTAGGTTTAAGCTTCGGCTTAAGATTCAAGGGGTTCCATGGTGATTTGAGAGTGGTGATGTCATGGTTGGAACAAGGAGGTCAAGGTACCTTGGTGGTGTAGTTTTGGGAGGCTTTGGGATGGGGGTCACCGAAGGTAGGGTTTTTGGCCACCTTTGAAGAGATATTCGAGACGGAGAGGTGGTATTCGAAGGAAACTTGTTATGGGATGGGGTAGAGGAGGTCGTGCTGATTAAGGGGTATAATTTTGGGGTCATATGGTTGCCGGCTTCCGCCGTGAGGCGATTTCTGGCGGCGGCAGTAGGGTGGTCAGCTGGTGGTCAATGGTGGCGATGGGGTGGTCATGGGAGGTGTTATAGTCGGCAGTGGAGATACGAAGAGGAAAATGTTTGCTCGTGTATATACTGAAGGTGTTTGGACATATGTATAGATAAGTGGGCAAGTTTCCGTGGCCGTTTGATAATGTGGGGATCGACGGTTGTGATGGAAGGGACTCTAAGCGGTGTAGTTTGGTTAGTGGTATGTGGACTGGGTTGGTTGGTAGTTTGGGCTGGGTTATGGCTTATTTTAAATAGCAAGAACATATTGGGCCACTCAGGTCTGGCTCAATTGTGGACAGCCTGAGTGGCTGCATTTATATATATGTATTGTATTTTTTTCTCTTTTTTGAATCTAATTAATAAAAGCAATTTCTAATTTTACTAGAAATTCCTAATTATTATAAATAAAAGAAAACAAAGATAAAAATAAAATTAAACCCAACAACAATTTCAAATGCCGAACATGTACCTATGTATATTTTTTTGTATTTTAATTTGTAAGACAAGTTTATTTAAAAATCAAATCCTAATTAATCCTAAACACACAGTAATGAACATGCATATGCAGTCAAATCCTAAAGATCCCAACATTTACAAGAAAAATCCTAGACTTTTAGAGTTCTATAGGAGTTTGTTTAGACCGATCATATGCTCACACTCGGAATGATCGGAGAAACGATCAAGGTCAAAGTTCTCGTCGACTCATGAATAAAAGTATAATCAATAAGCATACTGATCCCGTAAAAGCACCTCGATTATTGGAGTATAACTTTAGTGTAGAGGCATCAAGGATTCTGTTAGCTATTGGAAGAATCAAAGACACCAAGTGGCCCAAGCCTATACAAACCAATCTCTATCAAAGGAACCCAAACTTGATGTGCAAGTATGATGGCACATATAGTCATAGAATAGAATATGCAGGCAGTTATGGGTAGAAGTGGCTCAGCTGTTCAACAAGGGACACCTTAGAGAATTCCTACTTGATCGGGCTAAGAACCACTTCAGTGAGAGAGATGCAAGGAAAAATGAGCAAGAATAACCGCAACACATAATCCACATGATCATTAGCAGAGTCGATATCCCTCAAATATGTATTCAAGCTCGCCAAAGTATCAAGCACAAGAGAAAATGAATATTCCCAAGGCATCTTATCATTCCGTGATAAGGAAATAGAAGGCATATCTTAGCCTCACAACGACGCCCTGATAATCTCTATCCTTTTGAATAAAATTAAAGTTAAACATATTTTAGTGGATCGTGGTAGCTTAGAAAATATAATCAGATCAAGGGTTGTGGAACAACTCGGCCTACAAGATCAAATTTTACATGCATCCCGGGTCCTGAGCTTCAACATGGCAAGCGACACAACAAAGGGAGAGAATATCTTTCCAGTACATGTATTCAGGATTGTGCAAGACATTAAATTCCACGTTATCAAAGGTGATATGAGGTATAATACACTCCTCGGGAGACTGTGGATACACAATACGAGGGCAGTGCCTTCAACTCTTCACAAGATTATCACACCTCCTTTTTACACTACATCCCGAAAGAGGGATATAATAAAGGGAGTTTTTCCAATTAAAGGAAAATCAGAAGGGGATTTATTTTCATTAAAAATCAGAGTCGCCAGTTGGGATAATTTATGGTGTCCCATGTTACCGGTTTAAATCCCGAGTCGAGGAAATAAATGACTCTATTATTACAGTCTGCGAATAAAAAATCCGGGTAAGGAATTTTGTTAACCCGAGAGAAGGTGTTAGGCACTCCCGAATTTCATGGTTCTAGCACAGTCACTTTGATCCTACTTGGCTAGACTAAATTGTTTAATTATTAGTTTTAGAACCTATGTGTGAATACCTTTTACTACTCTTAATTAGAAAATTTTCTTGAAATGGGTTACGCGTACGTATACATGCCTGTTTGGTGCGTCAAAATCATGTCACGTGAACGTGTCCACAACTAATAACGCTTCGTTAATAAGAAAAGTTTAGGCCGAAGTTGCGCGAACGCATACTCCAGTTTTGTTATTAGAACAATAATTGTGTTACGCGGACGTATACACAACCACGATAGTATTTTAAGACGTTCCTAAAGGATATTCTATGAAATATTAACCTTTTTAGAGTCATAAGAAATGCATGTGAGGGTCACGCAATTTGCGATTTTATTCAGCGCAGCATACCTCATTTTATTTTAATGGTATCCTAAAGCGAACTAATATTATATATAAGAATTGTCTGTAAAACAAAATATTAATATTATAACAATATGAATTAACTAACATTAAGGAAATTTTGGCCCCAAGCTCAAGTCCGAACTCGAACAAGGCGATCTCTATCACTGAAGAAACCCCTTAGCTCGAGTCCGCTACTTAACTTGAAAGGCCTAAAGCCTACCATTTAATTATCAATGGACCAGTTACTTTTTCAATCCTAGGCCCACAAGGATCAAGTTCACATGAGAGACGTGCCTTTTGTAAAACAAACTAGCCTGGTACTTCGGCCCAAACGAACTCATCTACTACTATTTGTTCACAAAATGCTCAAGGCTTAGTATTTATAAAGCTGGGTTCCAAGTGAGCCAAGAATCAAAATCCTTGTGAGATCACAAAAGTGAGCCCAGAATCTAAATCCCTGTGAGATCACAAAAGGGATGCTCCTGAGCCAACATTTGTAAGGCCCAACTATGATAAAGGATTTACAGTCCTCACTCTTTAATTCAAACCCCAGAAATAAGCCCCTATAATTTATTAAAGCTAGTCTAATTTACAAACTAGCATAGATTTTAAGCCAAGTGGCCCAATGGCCCAAAACCTACAAAAACAAAATCCCAAGCCCAAAACTTGTGAATCCACTACCAAAACCATTCAACAAATTAACGTGTAATCGCAAATCTATAAACTCTGGAATGTTAACTTGAGATTGAACCCTAATAGAAAAAATTAATACATAAATAGACATGCTTAGTATGCTATTCATCATTTATATACAGAATGCATCCTACACTACTAATTGATGTCAATTTCCAATCCTTGTTTAAATACTGGTTTTGTCACCTAATTGAGAAAGCCTATGCAATCATCATCTAGTCTCAATTTTACATGTATATCACTAACATTTGTAATTTCCTGATCCTATATGCACATAAAGGAAACATAGAATTCCCAAGTTCTCCTTACTTTCATGTACATGCTAATTCTTTTAAGTTTTCGACTATTCAAACCTGGAGAGTAATGAGTTCTCTAAGCCTTCAACAATATATACTTCCATTCAACTCATAGCCTGCTACCGCTAAATAGTCTCAGAACAAAACAATGCATAACATGGTTACAACTCCCTGTATACAAATGTTTCAAATGTCTGGAGTTACTTACATATCCACTGACCAAACCCCATGCTTCCAATACGATAGAAGAGTAAAGCGCATTCCTGAAATACTACTATGCTAAAATAAACAAACCAATCTAAACACCATCACACCATAATACTGATTACAGAAATTACAAGCAGGAAATTGACATGAAAACTAAACTGGTCATGTATTTATTAAGATTCAGGCCATTACAACTCCAGATTTACATGTATCCCTTAGAGGATGAGAAAATACCTGGTATAGCAAATAACAAGGAAAAATTGGTAGTTAAGACGGCTCAAAAGTTAGTAATCCAGCAATCCGCAGTGGCAGTAATAAGCTCCAAACTCAACAAGTAACAAAATTTACCCCAAAAACTTGACCCCCAACCTTCAAAACCCAAGAAAGCCAAACTCGAAGCACTTCATGAATTTTTGTAAATTAGAATAAAAGGAAATCACTGAAACAGTGGAGCAGTGTCCGTTTTCTGGAATTTTCTGAAGTACGATGCTAATTATCTAAAAAAAACTACTTGAAAAGAGTGAAATTTTAGCAGCCTTTGTTTCCTGAATTTTTAGCTCTCCCTTGATTTTTCTCTTGCCTTGAAAGGCAATAATACTAGTTCATATAGGCTCACACATAAGGCAACCCTCAGATTTTCTACTTTACCCATTGGTCCCTCTTTTATTTTCAGTTTTAATTAATTAGTCCCTTATTTATTGGCTTGTTGCCCAAGTTAGACCACTAAATCCCTGAAAACCTAATTTGAATCCCATCTAGAAAGTTCTAGGGGTTTTCATTTTCAGTTACTGCATCATTCTTTATTATGAATTACGTACATTACCCTTAGATTGGATTCTAAATTACTAATCTAGTCAAACTAAATCCCCAACACCTTTTTGCTTGGTCAAAAGTTGACTATAGTTAACTATCCCAAAGAGCTGAGAGGATCGCCTATGACCAAACCAATTTAATCAACACTATAAATTAATTCAAATTAAGCAAATATCTTAAGGCTAAATTTGTTATTAAAAATAACAAACAGTAAACTAACAACTAAAATGAAACAAATAGAACTGAAACTACATTTTGGAGAAAGGCAAAATAATCAGAACAAAATCAAAAATATAAATAGTGGGAAACACAGAATCCCACGGTTAAAATTAAACATGCAATCAAATCAAATAATAAAACAAAACATAACATCGGCACAAATCTAAACTCTAAATCACCCCTAACTCAAACAAAAAAAAATACTAAAGAAGAACGAAAACAATAACCGAAAACTATGTATTAAAGGAAATATATACAAATAAAGAAGGAAAGGAAAATAAGAAAACTCAATGTTTTTAAGCCTCAAATCGACTAGCCTCGAATCTGATCCCCAAATAGTGTTATGTGTTTATTCTTTCCAAGAACAAGCACATAGCATTATTTTGGGACCTATTTGAGCAAAGATTAGCCTTGGAAATTCGATTAGTCCTGAAAACAAAACTCTAGATCTATGATTCGTGAAGTTCCACCCAGATTTGGAGGGTTCTGGTTTGGGATTTGGGAAGAGGGAGGTTAGGAGAATATATGGTGTAGTTTGATGAGGTTTTGGACGAATTATGGTTCTGGGCCGGGATTTTTATTTAATATTCAAAACGATCGGCTGTGATTTGAGGAATGGGGTCTGAATTTTTGGCAAGAGGAGAGCGAGAAGGTTCAGGGGTGTTAATTTGGTAGGGAAAGGGTGGTGGCGCCGCCGTGGGCGGCGGAGCCGACGTTCACTTCTCCAAATATTCGACACGTTTTGATGGGATTCGAAGGACAGGAGTTGGATGGTTGAATAGAGGATGTAGAGGGGGTTATATGGTGTAATTTTGGACGGGATTGGAATTCGCCCGCTACCGTGAGGTGATTTTCGGCGGCGGTCTAGGGCGGTAGACGGTGGAGCTGTCTCTAATGATAGTAGGGGTGAGAGAGAGACGGTTTAGGGGGTGGGGGTGGTTCTGACATTTAAATATGTAGTGATCATTAGTTCCGAGCCGTTGGATCAAGTATCCTCTACAGCTGCGATCAAAACAGTACCAAACGACGTTGTTTCAATAGCAAGGGGATCGGACCGGGTTTTCTGAAGCAAATTGGGCCAATTCGAACGTGTCTGGGGCTTTTAAATGCTTGGGCCAAGGCTATTAAAAGGATTTCGTCCAAAATTCTTTTGTTCTTTTTTTCCTTTTTTCTTTTCATTTTGTTTCTTTTTCTCTTTTTTTTCAAAATTAAACTAAAATCCTAAATTAACACAAGATGAATGCACAATTAACCTATAAGAGACGCTAATAATTTTCACAATTTGTTAAAGCAAAATTAAAAGAAAAGACATCACCTACATATCAAAATTAGAATCAAAATGCAAATTAAACTACTGTTGAATGTCCTTTCTCATAAGATGAACCTATTACTAATTAACACTCAAAATGCAAGATTGAATTCTAAACGCATATGCCAGATATTTTGTATTTTTCATTAATTACGATAAAATAAATATGAATAAATAAATGCAAACCGTTAGCGGAACGTTCTACAAAAAATCAAAAATTACAAATAAAAATGGAAAATTATTTTGTTTTAAATTTACGGGAGTAATTCAGATTAGGCAAAAATTACATGCTCACAGCTGCCCCTCTTTGCTCGGTGACACGAAGAGTTTTCGGGCAAAGATAAGTGAGAAACCAACAGACTTTTTCCTGCTCGACACTCCATGAGAAGCGTTTTGAAAAGCTTGACCGCACCCTGCTTCGGAGGTTGTCTACATATCCTCGGCTAAAGAGGAATCAGGTCAGTGTAGTTCAGTAGTGTTTGGTATCTGGAACTACCAAGCTGTGATTTCACTGTAATTATTGCTGCTGCTACTGCTTGCTAGACCCCCTTATTACACCTTGTGAAAAAACAAAGAATCTAGACTAATCTATGAACTAGGTATTGCAAAAAAAACCTATCTATGTTTTCAATCTTGCTCTTCATCTTTGTTGCTTTGTTGCCTTGTATTTCTCCTGCAAACTTCTTGTCGCCTTTTTGACTAGTATTTCTTCCTGTAAAACTTCTTGTTGCCTCGTTGACTGGTATTTCTTCCTGTAAACTCCGTGTTGCCTTGTTGAATTTTTGTTTTCTCTTCTTCTATGTTTGATGCCAAATTACATGACTCAAAATGTATTCCCTCATTTTTTAGGTGGGACCTTATTACCAAAACTTTAAACTTGAAAAGTATTCCCTTGTTCTCCAGGTGGGCGCCAGATAACAAAAACTTGCAACTTGAAAAGTATTCCCTTGTTCTATAGGGGGCGCCTGATTACCAAAACTTGCATCTTGAAAAATATTCCCGTGTTATACAGGTGGGCGCCTTAATACAAAAACTTGCATCTTGAAAAATATTCCCTTGTTCTACAAGTGGACCCCTGATAACCAAAACATGAAACATGAAAAGTATTCCCTTGTTCTACAGGTGCGCGCCTTATTACCAAAACTTGCAACTTGAAAAATATTCCCTTGTTCTATAGTGGACACCTGATTACCAAAACTTCCATCTTGAAAGATATTCCCTTGTTCTACAGGTAGGTGCCTGATTACCAAAACTTGCAACTTAAAAAGTATTCCCTTGTTCTCCAGGAAGGCGCCTGATTACCAAAACTTGCAACTTAAAAAGTATTTCCTTGTTCTCTAGGTAGGCGCCTGATTACCAAAACTTGCATCTTGAAAAATATTCCCTTGTTCTCCAGGAGGAAGCCTAATTACCAAAACTTGTAACTTCAAAAATATTCCCTTGATCTCCAGGTGGACACCTAATTACAAAAACTTGCAACTTGAAAATATTCCCTTGTTCTACAGGTGGGCACCTGATTACTAAAACTTGAAATTTGAAAAATATTCCCTTGTTCTCCAGGTGGGCGCCTGATTACAAAAACTTGAAATTTGAAAAATATTCCTCTGTTATCCAGGTGGGTGCCAGATTATCAAAACTTGAAATTTGAAAAATATTCCCTTTTTCTACAAGTTGGCGCCTGATTACCTAAAATTTAAATTTGAAAAGTATTCCCTTGTTCTCTAGGTGGCCGCCTGATTACCAAAACTTGAAATTTGAAAAATATTCCCTTGTTCTCCAGGTGGGCGCCTGATTATCAAAACATCAAATTTAAAACAATATTCCCTTGTTCTACAGGTGAGCGCCTGATTACCAAAACTTGAAATTTCAAGAATATTCCCTTGTTCTCCAGGTGGACACCTGATTACGAAGACTTGCAACTTAAAAATTATTCCCTTATTCTACAGGTGGGTGCCTAATTACCAAAACTTGCATCTTGAAAAATATTTCCTTGTTTTCTAGGTGGCTCCTGATTACCAAAACTTGCATCTTGAAAATTATTCCCTTGTTCTCCAGGTGGACGACTGATTACCAAAACTTGCAACGTCAAAAATATTCCCTTATTCTACAGGTGGGCTCTTGATTACCAAAGCATGCTTCTTGAAAAGTATTCCTTTGTTCTCCAAGTGGGTGCCTGTTACCAAAACTTTCAACTTGAAAAGCATTCCCTTATTCTCCAGGTGGGCGCCTGATTACCAAAACTTGCAACTTGAAAAATATTCCCTTGTTCTACAGGTGGACACCTGATGACCAAAACTTGCATCTTGATAAATATTCTCTTGTCCTATAGGTGGGCGCCTGATTACCAAAACTTGCAACTTGGAAAGTATTCCCTTATTCTATAGGTGGGCACCTGATTACCCAAACTTTAAATTTGATAAATATTCCCTTGTTCTCCTGGTGGCATTGAAATTTGAAAATATTTCCTTGTTCTCCAGGTAGGCACCTGATTACCAAAACATGAAATTTGAAAAATATTCCCTTGTTCTCCAAGTGGGCGCCTGATTAAGAAGACTTGCAACTTGAAAATTATTCCCTTGTTCTACAGGTGGGCGCCTGATTACCAAAACTTGCATCTTGAAAATTATTCCCTTATTCTCTAGGTGGGGACCTGATTTCCACACCTTGAATATTAAATAATATTTATTTATTCTCCAGGTGGGTGCCTGATTATAAAAACTTATAACTTGAAAAATATTCTCTTTTTCTACAGTTGGGCGCCTGATTACCAAAACTTGTATCTTGAAAATTACTTCCTTGTTCTACAGGTCGGCACCTGATTACCAAAACTTACAACTTGAAAAATATTCCTTTATTCACCAGGTGGGAACCTCATTACCAAAACTTACAGCTTAAAATATTCCCTTGTTCTCCAGGTAGACGCCTGATTACCAAAACTTGCAACTTGAAAATTATTCCCTTGTTCTACAGGTGGGCGCCTGATTACCATACCTTGAAATTTGAAAAATATTCCCTTGTTCTCCAGGTGGGCGCCTGATTACGAAGACTTGCAACTTGAAAAAAAATTCACTTGTTCTACAGGTGGGCGTCTTATTACCAAAACTTGCAACTTGAAAAGTATTCTCTAAGACTAGAGCTTGTGTACCTGATGACAACAAAACAAACAAAACAAGAGAAATATTTTTTGCCCCAGTTTGGTGTTGGATGCATCTGTGAGTGTTAATCGAATCCCATGACAACTCTAGAATTAAGTTGTGTTCTCAAAAGATATTATTTTTCACTATATCTTATTATCCGAGTTATATCTGCTGGGATCTACAGGGAATCGGTGATTGAAGCTACTTCCCATTATCTGGGAATGTCCTGACAACTCTTAATTAGTGGCAAAATGTATCTGCTGGGGATTAGTATATAGGGATATATCCCATTATTCAAGTGGGTCGTGATGACTCTTGTTGGGGAAATATTTGTGCCCACTGAGGTTACCAATGCTTGTTTGTGTTTTAGGCTAAGTCCTATTTTTCATGAGGATCCTGAGGGTTCCAGATTAAATGCCAATTCTAACTTCCTATTGTTTCTGCTAGGGATTATTGTTGAGGAGAGTTCCGACAACTCTTACTGGGGAAGGTGTTTGTGCCTGCCCATGTTGCTCGTGCCTATTTAAATTTAAACACATTCCCATTTCCAGGAGGGTCTTAAAAATTTCAAATTGCATGCCCCTTTTCAATCTCGGTTGTTTCTAATGGGGGTTGTTAATTAATGTTTTGTTCAATTATACTTTTGCTGGGGAGAATATCTATGACAAATTATGTTCCTTATGAGTTTTAACTAGGTCCCATTTTCCAGATGGGCCCTTAGATTTTTTATCATACCTGCCATGTGCCTGCCTTCCCCTGTGGGTGGCCTCCCTTAGGCTCTTCCAGAATTTTTATGCCCATGTGTCAATCAAAGAAAACTTATCTGTTTGAAAAGTGGTGGTTAGCTTGCGGAATTCTTGTTGAAAGCGTCCTCCCCAATGTCGTGTTCCGTTGTGTTCAATTTTTCATGTTGATGATGACTTACCTGAGTTTGTTGGCTGAACTTCGAATGCTTATGGACTTACGTTGTTCCCGTGTTGTTGTGTTACACTCCTGGCCCTCTTTCCAGAATTCTTACATCTTTCCTGAGATTACCAAGTCAATGTACTATGCTCAATTGACCCTTTAACCCTTGTGGCTTTACTCTGCTCCCCATCTTTGTGTTGCATTTCCGACCCTCTTTCTAGAATTCTTACATCCTTTCATGAGATTACTCGGTTATATTACGGTACTTGGCTGACCCTTGTGGCCTTTCCTATTTTCATCTTCCGTTTCTAACTCTTTTGCTAGACCATTGCATGCTTTTTGAGATTACCCGGTTAGTTTATGATGCTTGGCTGACCCCTGAGCCTTGTGGCTATATTCTGCTCCTTATCTTTATGTTGTGCTCCTTCAGTTGCCATGGTAACTTTTATTTCACCTTGAGAGATATTGCTTGCTTATTGACTAACCAATTTCTCTGTTACCCTTATCGCAGAAAATACCTTTTCTCCGTTCATACCCAATATCCTCTATTTGTTGCATTGCTTATGAACTGATATCTACCCAGCCTTTATATCTCGCATGACCCCCAAATCACATCCGTTTCCCCCCACTTCGTGTGTATGTTGTTGTTTATTAAATTAAACCACTGGCTTTGACCTTGAGGTCTGTTGCTCCTTCACTAGTCATGATAACTAATTTACATTCTAAGACCCTGCTTGCTCCTTGACTAACCACTCTTTTCGTAAGCCTCAACCCAAAAAACCTCTTCTCGTTCGAACTTAATATCATCCGTCTATTGCATTGCTCTTGAACCGACATCTGCCAAACCTTTAAATTCCACCTTATCCCCAAAGAATATTCATTGTTACCAACCACACTGTGTATGATGTTCTTGCTTAACCCAAATAACTGGATCTGGCCTTGGGGTCTACTACTCCATCAATAACCATGATAACTTTGATTTATTCTTGGAATATCTTGCTTGTCACTGGTTTACCACCCTTCTCGTCAATCTTATCACAGAAAACGTTTTTGATCCATTCACCTTAGCCCTCATCATGTTGCATTGTCCATGAATTGATATATACCAAGCCTTTGTATTTCAAACGAATCCCAAAGCATGTTGAACATTACCCACTCAGTGTGCTTAACTTATGACGCTTTGATGTGTTGACCAGACCCCATTTTGTGCAATTAGAAAGCTGATGGTAGATTTTGAAGTCATTTCTCACTTGTTTTGACCCAATAGACTCAAGAAGAGGGAATAAACAAGACAAAACAAACACAGTAGAGGACAATGAAAGGAGATGATTCCTAACAAAAAAAAAACTAAAAAGTAGAAACCTATAAAATGTTGGTACCAACTCTAATGACCATGATATGCACAGGCGGCCTATTTTGTTAAGCAAATATGATGTTGAACTCTTGTTATACCCCCATACCGTGAAGCTGGGCTTCAATGCTCCAATTCTCCAATCTGATTCTCAATCCTTATTTGACTTCTGGCGCCCAAAAGGGTTTTCACCATCAAGCCTATCTCATTTTGTTCTTTCTCTCAACTTACAGTCGCCTCAAGGTGCCCGTGAGGGTTTTCACCAATAAGACTCTCATTTTATGACTTTTTCTGCTTCGCCCGGAGTTTTGCCCCCAACATGAATCACCTCTATTTTCTCAACTTGGCTTCTCTTGAAGACTGATCAAAAGGTCTTTCTTTGGACCGTATCATGGGCTTTGGATAGGGTTAGAAAGAAAGGGTATCAAAGGCTCAAAACTATTCAAATGGGTTTAATACTACAACTTTCGGAATCAGATTTCTTACAACAACCACAACTTCTGCCCCAATTTCTTCCTTGGTGAATTTTGGATTTTTATTTTGATGAGACCGAACCGTGAGGCTGCCCACGTATCCTTACAAGGAATCAGATATAACGTAGTTCATATGATTCCTTGTTTTTGTTGTGTTGTTTGTCTGTTTTCCCCCTTTTTTCTTTCCATTTTTCTTTTCTCTATTTTTTTCTTTGCTTTGTTTTCTTTTTCTCTCCTTGTTTTTTTTCTTTCTCTTTTTTCTTTTCTCTTTTCTTTTCTTGTTTTTATTTTTTTATGTTTCTTTTTTAATTCTTTTCTTTCTTTTCCTTTCACTCACTTCTCATCCTTGTGCTTTTGACTTTTGTTACCGATTCCGAAAGAGAGGTATTAAAGCTTAAAAAGGTTATCAAAGGATAAAGTGTTTTGATAGAAAAACAAAGTGCCTTGGTCATTCCAATCTTCAAAATATGCCAAGACAAGCAAGTAAATTAGACAAAGGAATCATATATAGTATCACTTGACTGTATCAAAATTTACAGCCATTTCTACACATTTCCTTCCAAATCTATCAAATATAATGCCCCATTGGACAACACTCTAGTTACAAAAAATGGTCCCTACCAGTTTGGTTAACTTGCTTTTAGGATTTCTTCATGTTTTATCTGCCCCTGTTTCACATGGTTCGGGTTTCAAAAGATCTAAAAGAGTCCAAATCTATTCTTATTTTCCTCAAGTGTCTCTGTCATCTTCAGAATTGTTTCATTGCTTCATGAGTGAACTAACTTTTTAAGGCCAGGCTGAGAAATACGCATGCATGTCATGTCACTAGAGCCAAGAAAACTAAACCAAATGACTACAAATAACAGAGAGTAGAAAATTGCATTAGAGAGATGGTGAAAGAGCTTAGACAACAAAACAAGTAAAATAGACTAGGGTTACAACCCTGGAACGAACCTAGACGACACTAAATGAGTTACTGCAAAAAACAAAACTAGGAAAAATAAAAAGATAGAAGGGTTTGAATCACAACACAATATTCGGATTACAACCCTGAAAATAACCCGGAAATAAACCACCAAAACTCCTCTCTGGCTGACCAAGAAATGGAGTGTCTTTCCAATTACTCAGCACGACATATTAGCCGCTGGGTTCCGCATCAATAATACTAGGAACTTCACAAGTCTTCATTACTTTTGGGTCGCTTTTGCCGGCTCATTCTTAAGATCAACTTTTGAAGCGCTGAAAGCTCACCAGCATGTGTGCCTCAGAGGCTCCTAGAAGAATTCTCACATTTCAACATGTGCGTCTCATTATGCACACGTGATGGACTTTGGCTAGTGTCTGCTGCATCCGGATTTTGTACAGCAATGTCACTTGCATCAATAAGTTTCTGAATTGCTTTCTTCAGACTCCAACACTTCTCTATGCCATGCCCCAGGGCATCTGAGCTATATGCACACCTTTGAGAAAAAAAAAACTTCTTTGACATAGGGGTTGGCCTTTTTATTGAATCGGCTTCAACATGTCCAGTTGCTTCAAACTTTGGAACAAACAGGCGTATGATACTCTGATAGGGGTGAAAGCCTTTTTTTCAGCAGCCTCTCGTTCTTACATGCTTGCCTGGGTCAGAAACCTGATCCAAGAGGTTTTCAGTATGCTCGTGGGGGTGGATGGGCATTCTATGGAGTTGGGTACGGGGAATGTGATGTACGATATTGGGAGTTCTATTGAGAGAAGTAACACTGGGGAGGATAATCTGGTACACAAGGATATCCATGAGGCCGCTGTTGAGGCTGAAAATGTTTAGCAAGGATGACCACTGGACCCTGTCATCGGTGGGGATTAGCAATATCTTTTCTATCAACGGGATAGCTATCACGAGCAACTTGTTCGTTCCACCTGAGCCAAAGGTCCCTAAATCTCTCCTTGGGTTTTTTTTCCTATATAAGGTAGGGAGGAGTGGTTTGAGACCATGTATATATCTTGCTCAAAATGTTATACAAAATCCCCTCGCATGTTTTTTGATGATTGTTCTGTGCTATTCAGCTTCCCGGAGATCCCATCTCGCCTTTCTTTTCCTGTATCCTTTTCATTTTTGGCCCGAAACTTATCTAGAGGGTTCTCTTCATGGGCGACCTTGGAGGGGTAATATCGGGCATCATGAGCTTTGAGTGGGTATTCATTGTGATGATTGATGGAGCTATTGGGGTGATTGGAAATGGCCATAGTTTGGGTAAATGGGGCATCTAATAAGCCAGGTGGTGGCAGGGCAGTGCCTTCATGGTCGTCCAGGCATGATACATGTTCATCATATGCTGCCTTAACACCCACACCTCCTCAGCCGACCCACTATCCCATTCAATGACTGTTTTGGGGTACCGGTGCCAACCAACTCAGTTCTGATATTGTTTTCCATTGTCTTTGATGTTGTGCTGTAGGGAAGAGTAGCCGCATCAAAAGCCACAAACCGACTACCCTTCTGGAATGAACACAAAAAACGGGAGCCATCACGTTAGCGTTAGGGCATTTAATACAGGATAATTTCACTTTATGTGCAATGCACCTGGCCGCATATATTGATTTTTATTATGCACTAATGGGCTGTTTGATCATCCCGGCTCTTATTTTATGCCACTTTTCTTTTCTCTCTTGTTTTTTCCTTTTCCCCCTCTCCTTTGCTCATCTTAGTTTTATTTTGTTTTATTATCCTCTCTTTTGTTTTACTGCTGCTTCACATCGTGATATTCCCTTCTTTCCCCTTTTATTTAGTTGTGGTCAAATCCTATATGAATTGACTACGTGTCATTACCCTGCATGAATCAGCTCGAGCGTAGTTCTGGGGGAAATGAAAAGAAATAAGCATCAAAATATTTTTTTGAAAGTTTCAATAAAAACAAATACCTTGACTACAAAGACTCAAGACTCACAGACTCGAAATAAACAAACAAGCTTAGAAAAGATCAATTCAAAAGACCTAACAAACTCAAAAACAACTTAATAGACTCAAAGCAAAAGTACCGGCTCAAGCAAATATCACAAATACATTAAAGCCTTGAACACTCTTGAAGCTCTTTGGGTGTTGTTTAGTTTTGTTGCGGGCTCGTCTGCAATATCAAACTACAGCCTTTCCAAATCTCTCATTACCTACTGGACAAACGTCATGAGTGCCTCCAACAAAGTGGTTTGGGTCATGTCTTCACATATTTGGCGTTTTACCACAATGTACTCTGCAATCGCTATGACCCTTTCACGGATCCTACCCTTCTCCCGTAATAAATCGGCAATTTGTTGGGTTCTTGCTTCAACAGTTTGTTTAGCTGCATGGCATTGTTTTTGAAAATGTTGCAAATCCCTTTTTAACCGTGCTATCAAATAATAACAGTGCTCCCTTTCGGTTTCAAAATCCCTTCCCTACTTAGACATTTCAATTTCAACGATCTTGACCTTTTTATTCATATTTGTCGTCTCCTTGTTGTATTTCTCCTTCAACTGACGAATAAAATTGGCTCGTTCCCCTGCATCCTTGGCTATCTTGTCCCGACCATTTGCTAACTCCTTTTCAGTCTTCCGTAAATCATCCTCGAAATCACATGCCTTCTTGTTAAGGCTATAGATGAGATTCTCATCTTTTCTACTATTGCCCGGTTTATCAATTGTTATTTTCATTTTCTGGATCTGTGCTGTGAGAGTTTCATTTTCTTCGGTCAATCTTTTTATCTCACCTTCGGCTTCCTGAGCCTGGAGATTATTGTTGAATTCCATGTTTCTCAGCTTTCTTTCAAGGCATGAATCTCATATTGATACGCTTTTTCCTTTTCTCCACATGCTAATCTTTCTTGGATTTTGTCTTCGAAAGCTTGAACATGAGGTCTTTTGGTGGGTCTCTCATGTTTGGGTTCCGGCTCAGTGTTCACACAGGACCTCTTCTCAAACCAAGCAGCATAGTGTGGATCCACTTCTCCTTTTGTGACATCTGGTACCTGGGTGCCATTTTTAAGATATCGGCATCCATTCCAATCCTGTTGAACTAAAGCTTCGGGCAGTGCGGCTTTCGGGTGCAACTCTATAACTTTAGTGCTTTGATCTTCATCTTTGGGCACAATTTGATACCGTCCCAATTGTCTCAAGACCCTCTGTGGTTCATACGGTTGAATACTTTTCACACCCATTATCTTCAAGTAGCCCTCAACAACAATCATGTATATGGCTTCTGTCTTCGGGAGCCATCCGATGAACCACTCGATTTGACTTGCTTTGAGAGTTTTTAAATTAGATACCCATACTTCAAACCCTTCCGGCAAGCTGTAATCCTTTGCCCTCTCTTCATAACTGGTGATGAATTATTTCCGCTCGAACCATAACTCATGAATCCCAGCAAAGATACTCGATCATCCACATTTGTAGAAGGATAATGCAAAATTCAAAAAACTGAGCCCCAACATTTCATAAAGTCAATGCATGATAGATATCCGCCAGTACCAATGGGGAAAGTGTATGATTTTTCCTGGTGGTGAGGATTTGTGCAATTCTAGCCATATGAGTATCCATTTTCCCTTTCTTGTTTGGAAAAACCATTATCCTCAAGAATGCCACAATAAATGCGAACTCACAATGATGTTTCCAAAGACCCTTATCTTTCTTGTTGCTCAAACCCTTTCCCTGTGTCTCAAAACCAGAAGAATGCCCAAACCTAAAGTATAAGAAATGGAAATCACAACACCCGTTGCTTACGCGGTTTTTACTTGTCTGTTGGATGATATTCAAGAGGTCATAAAACTTGTACACCGATTGTGCCCTTTGAAATATAGGCTATTTATTCCTCAAATCTCTCCCAAACTCAATGTACCCGGCTATCTCCTCCAAAGTAGAGGTAATCTCAAAGTCTCAGAAGTGAAAAACATTATGAGCGGGGTCCCAAAAAGTTACCATAGCCTTGATCAAATCATCCCGTAGTATGATCTCCCAAATGTCTATATGAGCACCCAACTGTTGTCTCACCCATTCCTGACCATCTTGATCCAAATCATTCCAGCACATACACAAATGTACTCGAGCTTGCTCCCTGATCACTTTTGGTGGGTCTTGGATAATATTCATTCGTTTCTGTGGAAAGTAACATTAGGGTTGACTCTAATGACCCCTTTTTTGAAAACAGGTTTCTAATTTTAAAACAACGAAAAATCGTGATTCCCTCCTTGACATGCCAATTTTAGCCAAAAGGCTATCTTTGCAAATACGACCCTTTCCTATTTCCATATGAATTTTGAGACTGAGGGGGCTTATTTTGTGACACTTCTGAACTTTGTCCATTTTTTTACGTAGATATCACTTCAATAACGGGAGAATATTCTAAGGCTTCTCGATAAGAACGGTTTAAAACACTACTGACATTGAATCGGTTTATTTCTCTCTCCTTCCTTTTTTCTCTATTTTTAAAATAAAATCGGACCTTAGGTAGGTTGCCTACTTTTGAAACAAGAGTCTTTTTCATCTTTTTTTTCAATTCATAGGCAAATAAACAAAATAATTTTGAAGACAAGACTCTTTTTCTTTTCATTGGAAAATATCTATTTTTGAAAACAAAACTGTCTCTTTTGTTTTTCATTCGCAAATAGAACAAGCTATTTTTTAAAACAAAACTTTTTATTGGAAAAAAGAACAAGCTTTTTTTATAACAAAACTATTTTTTTTTATTGGCAAACAAACTCTTTTCCCTTTTCTTCTCTTTTTTTATATTTTTTTATTTTTTTCTAAAATAATCGGCGAAGTTTCAAGGTATTGTCAAGCATGGGGTTTTCTTTGGAAACGGGTTTGCTCCTTTCCTACATCACTTTTGGTCTTTTTCTCTCTCTTTTTCCCCTTTTCTTGTTTTCCTCTGACTTCTTCTCACCCTTCGTTTCTTATTTAGCCGGTCAACATGCAAGCCGAAACAAATAAATGGTCACATAGCACATTGGATGCATCATGATGGTATGTTATTTTGGGTACACCTATCTTAGACGGACCCAACCCCTGTGTTGAGTCCCCTAAGTCAAAGTGCATGTGATGCAAACAAGCTCTCCTACTAGGGATCCGGTATAAGGCTGTGTTTTTCTAAGTTTGAATCCAAGGGTTCTGATCTAGACATGGGGTACCCGAACGGACAACTGGGGCAGAGGAGGGGGCGACGTACCGGGAGTACTAAAGTCTGCACGGCCTTGTCGCTTGCCCAGCCTAGCTATATTTGGTATAATTTCTACAGAAAAAGTGAGCTACGCAAATGTATGCATCATTTTCAAAAGACTCGGAGGGGTGGCATAAGGAGATAATTATATAGAATTCAACAAATTTAAAATGGTAACCAAATAATATTTAGCACAAAGGTTCACAAAATACAATAATATCAATAATAAATAAGCCAAGTAAAAATAATAAAACAAGCCCGAATTCTTGAACCTTGAACCAGAGATTCTGGGTTCGATCCCCAGCAGAGTCGCCGGATCTTCCACACCTTCTTTTTACTCTACATCCCGAAGAGGGATATAATAAAGGGAGTTTTTTCAATTAAAGGACAATCGAAACGGGATATATTTTAAATAAAAATCAGAATCGCTACTTTGGATAATTTATGGTGCCCTAAGTCACGGTTTTAAATCCCGAATAGATGAAATGAATGACTATGTTATTACAGTCTGCGAATTTGAAATCCTGGTAAGGAATTATGTTAACCCGGGAGAAGGTGTTAGGCACTCCCGAGTTCCTTGGTACTAGCATGGTCGCTTTGATCCTACTTGGCTTGACTAAAATTTTTAATTACTAATTTTAGAACTTATGTGCTTGTGCCTTTTACTGCTCTTAATTAGAAACTTATCTTAAAACGGGTTACGCGCACATATACCCGCCTGTTTTGCTCGTCAAGATCATGTCACGCGACTGTGTCCACAACTAATAACACTTTTTTATTATTAAGAAATGTTTGGCCGAAGTTGCGCGAACGCATACTCTAGTTTTGTTTTTAGAACCATAATTGTGTTACGCGGACGTATATACAACCACGATAGTATTTTAACACGACCCTAAAGGATATTCTACAAAATATTAACCTTTTTTAGAGTCATAAGAAATCCATATGAGGGTCATGCAATTGCTATTTTATTCGGCGCGACGTACGCTATTTTTATTTTAAGGGTATCCTAAAGCGAACTAATATTATCTATAAGAATTGTCTCTAAGAAGAATCTTAATTTTTTAAAATGATGATTTAACTAACATTAAGGAAATTCAGGCCCCAAGCTCAAGTCCAAACTCGAAAAAGGCGATCTCTATCACTGAAGAAACCCCTTAGCTAGAGTCCGCTACTTTACTTGAAAAGCCCAAAGCATACAATTTAATTATCAATGGACCTATTACTATTTCAATCCTGGGCCTAAAAGGATCCAGTTCACATGAGAGACATGCCTTTTGTAAAACAAATTGGCCCGGCACTTAGGCCCAAACGAACTCATCTACCGCAATTTGTTCACGAAATACAAGGTATTTATAATGATGGGCTCCAAGTGAGCCCAGAATCCGAATACCTGTGAGATCATAAAAGGGCTGCTCCTGGGCCAACATTTCTAAGGCCCAACTATGTTACAGGATTAAAAGTCCTCACTTTTTAATTCAATCCCCCGAGTTAAAACCCCTATAATTTATTAAAGCTGGTCCAATTTATAAACTAGCGCAGATTTTAAACCAAGTGGGCCAATGTCCCATAACTTACGAAAACAAAATCCCAAGCCCAAACCTTGTGAATCCATTACCATAACCATTCAACAAATTAATGTGTAATCGCAAACCAAGAAACTCTGGAATATTAACTCGAGATCAAACCCTCATAGAAATAAAATGAATACATAAATAGACATGATTAGTATGCTATCCATCATTTATACACGGAATGCATCTTACACTACACATTGATGTCAATTTCCAATCCATGTTTAAACACTGATTTTGTCACCTAATTAAGAAAGCCTAAGAAATCATCATCTAGTCTCAATTTGACATGTATATCACTAACATTAGTAATTTCTTGATCCCATATGCACATAAAGGAAACATAGAATTCCCAAGTTCTCTTTACTTTCATGTACATACTGATTCGTTCAAATGTTTGACCATTCAAACCTGGTGACTAATAAGTCCTCTAAGCCTTCAACAATATATACAACCATTCAACTCATAACCTACTAAGCTAAATAGTCTTAGAACCAAACAATGTATAACATGGTTACCAGTCCATGTATACAAATGTTTCAAACGTATGGAGTTACTTACATATCCACATACCAAACCCCATGCTTCCAACAAGATAGAAGAGTAAAGTGCATTTCTCAAATACTGCTATGCTAAACTAAACAAACAAATCTAAACACATCACACCATACTACTGATTTAAGAAATTCCCAGCAAGAAAATTGACATGAAAACTAAACTGGTCATGTATTCATGAAGATTCAGGCCATTACAACTCTAGATTTGCATTTATCCCTTAGAGAATCAGAAAATACCTGGTATAGCAAATAACAAAGAAAATTTTGTAGTTAGGAGGGCTCAAAAGTCAGTAATCCAGCAATCAGCAGTAGCAGGAATAAGCTTCAAACTCAACCAGTAACAAAATTAACCCCAAAAACTTGACTCCCAATCTTCAAAACCCCAGAAAACCAAACTCGAAGAACTTCAGGAATTTTTGTAAATTAAGAAGAAAAGGAAATCACTGAAACAGTGGCGCTGTGTCCATTTTTTGGAATTTTCTGAAGTACAATACAAATTATCTAAAAAAACTACTTGAAAAGAGTGAATTTTAGCAGCCTTTGTTTCCTGAATGTTTAGCTCTCCCTTGATTTTTTCTCTTGCCTTGAAAGGAAAGAATACTTGTTCATATAGGCTACCACATAGGGCAACCCTCAGATTTTCTACTTTACCCATTGGTCCCTCTTTTATTTTCGGTTTTTAATTAATTAGTCCCTTATATATTGGCTTCTTTCCCAAGTTAGACCACTAAATCCCTGAAATTCTTATTTGAATCCCATCTAGAAAGTTCTAGGGGTTTTCAATGTTAGTTAGTACATCATTCTTTATTATGAAATACCTACATTACCCTTAGATTGGATTTTGAATTACTAATTTGGTCAAACAAAATCCCCAGCCCCTTTTAGCTTGGTCAAAATTTGACTATAGTTAACTGCCCCAAAGAGCTGAGAGGATCAGCTATAACAAAACCAATTGAATCAGCACTACAAATTAGTTCTAATTAACCAAATATCTTAAGGTTAAATTTGTTATTAAACTAACAAACAGTAAACTAACAACTAAAATGAAACAAATAGAACTGAAACTACACTATGAAGAAAGGCAAAATAATCAGAACAAAATCAAAAATGTAAAATAGTGGCAAACACAGAATCTTACAGTTAAAGTTAAACAGGCAATCAAATCAAATAATAAAATGAAACATAACACAAGCACAAATCTAAACCCTAACTCAAACAAAGAAATACTGAAGTGGAACGAAAACAAAAATAGAAAACTTTGTATTAAAGGAAATATATAAAAATAAAGAAGGAAAGGAAAATAAGAAAACTCACTATTTTTAAGCCTCAAATCGACAAGCCTCGAATATGATCCCCAAATAGTGTTATATGCTTGTTCTTGCCAAGAACAAGCACATAACATTATTTTGGGACCTATTCGAACACGGATTAGCTTTTGAAATTCGATTGGTATTGACAACAAAACCCTAGATCTAAGATTCGTGAAGTTCCACTCAGATTTGGAGGATTCTGGTTTGGGATTTAGGAACAGGGATGCTAGGAGAATATAGAGTGTAAGTTTGACGACGTTTGTACGAATCAGGATTTTGGGCCGGGATTTTGATTTAATATTCGAAACGATTGGTTGTGATTTGAGGAATGGGATTTAGAGTTTTGGCAAGAGGAGAGGGAGAAGGTTCAGGGGTGTTAATTTGGTGCGGAAGGGTGGTGATGACGCCGTGGGCGGCAGAGACGACGTTCACTTCTCTGAATGTTCGACACGTTTTGGGGGAATTCGAAGGACTGGATTTAGATGGTTGAATAGAGGATGTCGAGGGGGTGTTATGGTGTAATTTTGGATGGGATTGGATTCCGGCCGCCACCGTCAGGCGATTTTCGTGGTTTCTAGGGCGATAGATGGTGGAGCTATCTCTGATGATAGTAGGGGTGAGAGAGATACGATTTAGGGGTGGGGGTGGTTCCGACATTTAAATATGTAATGATCATTAGTTAAGAGCTGTTGGATCAAGTATCCTCGACGGATGAGATCAAAACAATACTAAACGACGTTGTCTCAATAGCAAGGGGATCGGACCGGATTTTCTGAAGCAAGTTGGGCCAATTCGAATGGGTCTGGGGCTTTTAAATGCTTGTGCCAAGGCTATTAAAAGGATTTTGGCCCAAAATTCGTTTGTTTTTCTTCTCCTTCTTTCTTTTTCATTCTTCTTTTCTTTTTCTCTTTTTTCTTTTAAAATTAAACTAAAATCCTAAACTAACACAAAATGAATGCACAATTAACCTATAAGAGACACTAATAATTGTCATAATTAGTTAACGCAAAATTAAAAGGAAAGACATCACCTAAATATCAAAATTAGAATTAAAATGCAAATTAAAATATTGTTGAATTTCCTTTCTCATAAGATGAACCGATTACTAAGTAATACTCAAATGCAAGATTGAATTCTAAATGCATATGCCACATATTTTGTATTTTTCATCAAATACGATAAAATAAATATGCACAAATGAACGCAAACCATTAACGGAAAGTGCTACGAAAAGTCAAAAATTGTAAATAAATAAGAAAAATTATTTTTTGTTTTGATTTTATGGGAGTAATTCAGGCTAGGCAAAAATCGCATACTCACAAAGATGATGAAATTCCTAACAGAGGAAGGAGTGAAAACAGTCTATGGAGAGCAATGTGCTGCAAAAGAGATGTTTCCAATCGAGAAAGTGGTGCCAATACCAGAACCCTTGACCTCAGAAAAATCGAGCACCAAAGGTAAGCAGACTGCTAAATAGCAATCATATCACCCACCCTCGATGGAGTCGTAACAACTGGTAATCGGAGATGAAGAAGAGGATCTCATTACTACTCGAACCTTCGTCGTTCCCGAAAAATCCGATGCAACCAAGTCAACTATCGAGGAACTGGAGCAGGTCATACTTATCGAATACTTGCTTGAGACAAAGGTATACCTAGGAACATGATTGACCCTCGAACTCAGGAAAAAACTCCTTCAATTTCTTATTGATAATATGGATTGCTTTTCTTGGTCCCATTTAGATATGACAGGGACTCCATCAGAAATCACAACACATAGGCTAAACATCGACCTCAGGTTCAAACTGTTGAAGCAAAAAAAGAGGCCTCACTCCGAGGTAAAGCATGCTTTCATAAAGGAAAAGGTAACCAAACTTCTTGAAAAGGGATCCATTCTGGAGGTAAAGTACGCTGAATTGGTAGCCAACGTAGTTGTAGTTCCTAAAAAATTAAACAAGCTTAGAATATGTGTAGACTATAAGGACTTGAGCAAAGCATGTCCGAATGATTCATTCCCATTTCCAAAAATCGATCAAATGATTGATGACATGGCTTGCCACGAGATCCTAAGTTTTCTCGATGCCAACTTCGGATACAACCAGATTAAGTTGAACCTAGAGGACTAGGAAAAAACTTCTTTTATTACTAAATTTGGAACTTATTGTTACAACGTAATGCCTTTCGGGCTTAAAATTGCAGGAGCTACACACTAATACCTAGTTAACAAAATATTCAAAGAACAAATAGGTAAAACACTAGAAGTCTATATTGATGATATGTTGGTTAAGTCCCTACACGCAGAGGACCATTTAGCTCATTTGTGGGAAACATTTGAAATCTTGAGCAAATACAACATGAAGCTTAACCCAGGGAAATGTACTTTCAAAGTTGGCTCGGGTAAGTTCCTCAGCTTCACGGTGTCCAATCGGGGTATCAAAATCAACCCCGATAAGATTAAGGCTATCGAGGATATCACAATCGTGGATAGCGTGAAGGTCGTGCAAAGGCTAATAAGGCGAATATCTGATTTAGGTCGATTCATTTCAAGGTCTTCAAATTGAAGTCAGCATTTCTTTTCCTTGCTCAAAAAGTAAAAAAGACTTTGCATGGACTCCGAAATGCCCACAAGCCTAGAGGAACCAAAGCAATACTTGTCGAGCCCGTCTTTGCTTCATACCCCAAAGGTAGACACAAAGCTTTACCTATATTTGTGTGTCAGATATAGCGGTAAGTGGGGTACTAGGAGAAAGATACGCAATTTCATGTTTATTACATAAGCCGAACTCTAGGAGATACCAAACAAGGTACCCTCACTTAGAAAAATTAGCACTTGCATTAATAAGCATATCTCGAAAGCTAAAACCACACTTTCAATGTCATCCTATATGTGTATTAACCAATTACCCTCTTTGAAATGTTTGGCATAAGCCCGAGCTATCAGGACGATTGGCTAAATGGGCTGTCGAACTTAGTGGGTATGATATCGAATATCAACCCCGAACAACCACCAAGTCTCAGATCATATCTGACTTCATCACCGATTTCATGCAGGTCCTCGTACCCAAAGTGGAGAAATAACTCATATTAAGTTCGAGCACATCATCAGGGGTACAGACCCTTTTTAAAGACGATGCCTTGAATGTGAATAGTTTTGGGCTTGGCATTGTCTTGAAGCTACCCTTGGGTGATACCATTAGACAATCTATTAAAACTTCTAGATTGACTAATAATAAGGCCGAGTATGAGGCCATGATTGCAGGTCTCGGGCTAGCTAAAAGATTGGGAGCAAAGGTCATCGAGGCTAAGTGTGATTCTTTATTGGTGGTAAACCAAGTAAATAAAGTTTTGTGGTTCGAGAGGATAGAATCAATGGTATTAGGATAAGCTACATGTAACTTTGTAGCGCTTCATGGAGTAGACTCTGGATCCTTTGCCTTGAGAATAAAATAGCGAGGCCGATGCACTTGCTAAACTGGGATCCTCGGTCAAAGAAGATGACATCGTCCCGTGGACTGTCATAAAATTATCAAGGTCTGTGGTTGAAGAAGGTCATGCAAAGATAAATTCAACAAGTTTAACATGTGATTGGAGGAATAAGTATATCGACTCCCTAAATAATGGAAAACTCCTATCAGACCATAAACAATTAAGGGACCTATGAAAGAAAGATGGTAGGTTTTCATTAGATAAATATTGAATATTATACAGAAGAATATTCGATGGACCATTGATGGTATGTTTGGGGCTTGGGGACACCGGTTATGTTCTTCGAGAGATCTACGAAGACACTTGTGGGAACCACTATGGCGTCGAGTCTTTGGTTCACAAAATCATCAGAGCAGGTTACCACTAGGATAGCATGGAAAAAGATTCCAAAGAATTTGTCAAAAAAATATGATAAGTGTCAATGATTTGCACCAATGATCCATCCGCCCCAAAAATAACTCCATTCGGTCTTATCCCCGTGGCTTTCATGAAATGGGAAATGGATATAGTCCGCCCTCCACCAACAGCCCCAGGTAATGCTAAGTTTATTTTATTTATGACAGATTATTATTATAAGTGGGTGGAAGAACATGCCTTCAAGAAGGTCTGATAAAAATAAGCTATTGACTTCATATGGGACCACATCATATGCCGATTCGGATACCTGCCGAGATTGTATGTGACGGTGGAAAATAATTCATCGGCGCAAGGTGATGGAGTTCCTCGAGGCCCAGAAAAAAAGGATTATATTGACACCATACCATTCAATTGGAAATGAATAGGCCGAGTCCACGAACAAAATCATAATTCAAAACCTAAAGAAGAGGTTGGACGATGCGAAGGGAGAATGGAGAGAAGTTCTACATAAGGTCTTATGGTCATATTGAACAAGATCAAAGTCTAGCATGAGGGCTACTCCATTCTCTTTAGTTTAAGGCTCTGAGGCCCTCATCAATGTTGAAGTTAGAGAGCCCATCGCCAGGTTTCGATAGGCTTTGGAAGAGTCCAATCACAAGGCCATGAATGCTAGCCTCAAGCTACAAGATGAAAAACGGGAAGAGACATTTTTCCAAGTGGCCGCGAAAAAGCAAAGGATCGAAAGATACTACAATAGAAGGACCAATCTCTGACACTTTGGAATTGGGGATTTAGTTCTATAGAAAGTTACGCTCAAAACTCGAGACCCAAATGAAGGAAAACTACCATCAAATTGGGAAGGACTGTACCTTGTACTCGGGGTTATCAGCATAGGATCCTACAAACTTGTCACATTGTTAGGAGAACAACTACCAAAATATGTGAACGTATCATTACTTAAACAGTACTACTGATAAGGGCTATATCCTTTTGTTTATTGGAGTTTAAAACTAACTCATTGCAGATCCTCGATCGAAGCAATCAAGGACACTCTTTCTGCACGAAGGCCTTAGGTTTTAAAGCATGCGTTGCACTGTTTTTTCCTTAGATCAAATTTTGTCTCAAATGGGTTTTACCGGCAAGGTATTAACGAGGAAACAACTAAATGCTACCTAGGGAGAACATAACAGTATTCAAGGCATCGTTTCAATCAACCTTGAATAGCTGGGGAGCATCACACTCGGAGGTCATATTTTTGAGGAAAATACTTCACGCCTAAGGGGCCTCGATAGGAAAATTTGTAGTTGGTCAAACGGTCAAATGAATCGTGTCCATATAGAATAGTCGAGCCCCGACTGTGAAAACATGTACCTATCTATCAATTATTTGAAGAAGATTCCTATGTATATCAAAAACACTTTGTCCCTCAATGAAGCCTACTACTATATGAGCTCTACAGGTACAATCCTATGGAAAACAGCTCAAGGGTGAAAGGACAAATGTAACCCCGAGATATTCGGGGAATGTCATCGACAGCTAACTTATCTGAGCTATCAAAAACTCGGACTCATAAGACCTCAAAGAGTAATCTCCCTATTACAAAGGCCAAGGCCAATATACTGGGGGACTAAATCTTCGAACAAGTTCTAAAAGTTATCGTGGAACAAGTCCAAGAGACAAACCAGAAGGCTACAGCCATATTAAAGACTACGGTCATATAAAAGGCTACGACCGAAATAATGTGGCTCGGAGATGTCCGACTTTCTCCATAAATTAAAGTCCTTCAAACACTTTGAAAAAACCAATTAAATCAAGCTACAAACAGCAAAAGTAAAAAAAAGCTTCGATAAATGTAGCCCTCTAACAATCTAAAGTCTTTGATAACACCAGCCTGCAAAAAAACCTCAAGAGGAATTCAATTATGTTTGCAAAAATAAACTATTGATAAGGTTCCAATTCATCAAACCTTTGAAAAACTCAATGGATAAAAAAAATAAATGCTAAGTCATAACAAAATTTTCACTAAGTCTTTTAGTCAAAAAGAGGCAAAAAATATATAGCCACTCAAGAGGCTGAATAAGCCCAAAAAGAGACTAAGAACCAACTTAAAGAGCGTAAGGGCCAACTTAAAAAGCCTAAGGGCAAACATTGAAAGTCTTAAGGGCCAAAATATATAGTTCGAGACTCCTCTCTCACTAATCTTGGACTCATGAGTCCTCATATCCCGAGCTCACACAAATCGACTTAAACATAGCTCGAGGATTACTATAATTATCCATAAAAACCTAAGGATTTACTACGTTCTGAATCGAAGCCAATACTCAGACTGACCATTCGAGTTATACAATAAAAAAAGGAAATTCAACACAAGTTGATGATAGAGCAAAGAGATTCTTTATATTCACAAAGAATGTTTTACAAAGGTATATTATGACAGCTACATTGGGAAGTTACACTAAAAATAAAAAGAGAACTTAATATATTTTAGGATTACGTCCACAGAAGCATCTTTCTCGGGAACCACACCCTCGAAGGTCATATTTTCAAGAGCCTCCTTCTTGAGAACACCTTCCCCCACTACTCACAGCATCTTCGTCATCTAAAGAGACAAAAAACTTGGCATGAGTTTCCTATGCCTTTGCTTCGTCTATCTTCTCAGTGAGGTCGAACCCTCAGGCATGGATTTCTTCGAAAGTCTCCCTCCGGGCTTGCAACTAGGCTAAATAATTGCTTCGTATTTCCCGGTCGGAGTCCTCCCTTAATTTGGCTTGAACATCTACGACATCTCTTAAGTTTACAACAATGGTCTTATCAGTCGTGGCCCTCGTCTTCTCAACTTCAGCCTTAGCTTGTGCAGCTTCAGCCCGGGCCCCAGCAAGCTCTACCTCTAACTCCTCGATTTTCATGACCTAGGACAGACCTTTTGCTTTAATACCTCAGAGTTGAGTTTTGTCCGATGTTAGTTGGATTACAATAGCTTCCTTTTCGGCAGCAAGCTAATCTATGTTCTTTTTCCACCTATGGCAATCAACATTAACTTGATCATCTTCGCCCCGGAGCTGCCCAATCATCTCAAACCTTTGTTGCAGCCGAGATAACAAATTTTTAGCCTCCGACATAGGGCCAATAATGTTACACCCTATTAATATCATAGTTACCTGCTCATCTAGCTCAACCTCATTTGTCTGAGCTTGTCCAATTCATCCTGGAGGTCCCTGAGCTCTTATTCCTTTAGATTACAGAGGAGCCTTAGGGCCTTCTATTCACCAATAACTTTCTTGACCTCGACATCACATTGGCTTAGCTCGGCTCTAAACTTGATGATGGCCTATACATGAAGTGAAAATATGTCAATCAATGGAAAGGAAAAAAAAAAGAAAAAGTCACGAGGATGAAAGTTAATATTTACCTGAGAAAGGAGACGTTGAGCCTCTTCAAAGATAGTGGATACATCATTAAGGTCAGTGGTCTACCCAATCCTAGCATAGCAACTATGAAAGGGATCCTCGTCGAGGACCTTTCTCGGATCGGGTATACGCATAGCATTAGCATCTTTGATTGCCTCCTCGAAATAAGATAGTAAAGAAAGGGAGTGACCTGTTATCATGGTCCTGAGCTCTTCACTCGGGGCGTCTGATTGGATGAGGGTTCCCGCACTCTCCCCTTTGGGTATATTTGTTCAAGGAAGAGTAACGATCTCAATATTTGGTAGCACGATATCAGACTAATATGTATATAGATGTATGCTCGCATCGACCTGGAACATCTGGGGGATATTCTACACCAAAACCCTATCTTAATTATTCAAGGGTCAGGGTGATTTCTTCAAGAGTCAACGGCACCGCCAGTTTGGCTGGCTGAAAGCTAGAAGTCAGTGCTTTATCTTTTTTGGGGATCGTTTTGGAAGTTTTAGCTAAGATCTTAGGCTAAAGAATACAGCTTGTTTTGGAATGTGGAGTTTTGCAAGAACCAGTCATTTCTGGCACTTAAATAGGTGGTGGAAACAGACGATCAGAGAAAGAAATGAAGAAGAAAAAGATACAATGAAAGAGTAAAGTTATTTACTCAAAGGAATAACCTCATGTTTATAGAAGGGCAATGGCGGTTTGGTGGCACTACTGGCCGACCAGTACTGGCATGCATTCAATGTTTTGGGGAAGTGGACCAACAGTACATTTCGTTCACTTCGATCGCCTGCATCACGAAAATGATGTCATCACTAAAGACTCCAGGAAAATGAGGGTCAAATCATTTCTTATCATCTTACTCTAACAAACGCAGGGACTATTTGTATACGGTCAAAATCATGTGCCTTTGATTTATCGGCTCGAGGGTCTATCCTTGGCCCAAGTTTGGGCGAAGTCGAGTTTGAGCCAGGTGGACCAGATTTAAGTTTGAAGACGGAGTGCAATGCTCGAGAGATAAGAGTAAAAGGAGTGTCAGGGCTGAGTATGCTCGACCCTGAAATAGTACTGTTATAGATTTAAAACGGAATGAGCTAGATTCTTGTCATGTCCCCAAAGTCATGGTGTAAATCACGAAGTAGGATCGTACAATTTTGTACTAGGTGGTTAGACAATTGTATTAGGAATATTTCCTACTGTAAATAGAAATATTCTATTTTTAGGATTCTCATATTATATAAATGGGACCTCAATCATTTGTAACATCATCTAATAACTGAGAAACGAATATACTCTCTGCTTTTTGCCTATCGTTCATCAAGATGGTCCCTTAGCTCTACTGCTCTTACTGTACTTTTCTTACTTGATTATTCTTATTGCTCTTAACCCACCTCGAGGTCACTAAGATCGAGGTCATTGCTGTTGAGTTACATTGGTTTGTTTCACCTATTTCTTTCATTTCTACTTCACATTTCTTGATCATTAATTGGTATTGAATCTAATCACATATCTTTAAAACCACAAATCAAATTTATTTGTGACTCGTATTTACAAGGTAAACATTGTTCTTAAAAATTATAGAGTTCCTTTCCTTTCAAATTGTCCACCAAATATCTATAGAATAATCATTCCATATCATGATTAAGTACTTCTAAGTTGGGTGTTTAGATACTCTGTTGATAAATTCCTGCAATTAAGATCCCATACTTTTTCCTTATTTTGGGAGATCATGTTTTTTTTCTTTGGGAGGGAAGGCTTGGAGCAACGGTTAATTTTCTGTATGACTTATACGGGTTTGAGCAGTAGAATAATCCATTGACGCTTGCGTCGGGTATGCTATCCATTCAAATTACTTAATTCCTTATTGATGGTCTAGAAATCCAGTTGATTGCCTAGCTCTTCCAATGAAATTGTTGTTCCTATCCCTTACTATCATTAATAAAAGAGAGAATATTGCTCGTCCACAAGATTATTTTTTTCCCACAAATTGGTAATAGTAATGTTCGTCAAACTAGTGCGCTATTACTCAAAACGGATTCTCTATTTACCTTTGAATTCTAAAGCGCGCCCTATGCATCATACGTCATATGCAAATGAGCTTTATATAGGTAATTGTTTTGTTTTTGTTTGTTTATAAAAGTTACTGCACCTTGGAGTTTGGCTTCTGATGCAGATGGCTTCAGATCATACTTGAATTCTTCAAACCATGTCATTAGTACGTAATAATGGACTTCCCTTTTTGTTAGTGTAAGGCCCCATAAACTTTTACCTAAAAATCCAGGGTTTCATGGTGCCGAGATAGACTTATGTGTTAAAGATTATACAGATAAGCCCGTCGCGGTTCAGACTTTTTCGGTTGAACACTGCATTGAGGAGTTAAAAGAAATTTTTGGCGGGAAAAAACATTTTTGCGACCCACTATGCGATCGTAGAGTTAAAAGAAATTTGAGCAAAACTGTAGGACAAATTTGCGGTCCATTATGTGACTGCACAATGTTTTCGCGGGCCGCATCTCAATCGCAACTTCAGCATGGAAATTTATTGGAGGGAGGTTCTGCAGCTCATTATGCAGCCATAGAATAGGTCTGTGGACGATTTAATTTCCGCAGAGTGGGCAGATATGCCATATTCCGGAGTGCCATTTCATGGAACATTTCACGTACCACGGAATAATTATGCGGTTTCCATATGCGACCATAAATCTTGTTACGGAGCATCATTTTTGGCTTTTTATAACCCAACCCTACTTCGTTAAAATAGATTCAAAGGATCATTTTGAGGGAAAACCTGATACTTTTAGAGTGAAAGAGTACCCTAGAGTGAGAGGGTGATCTTCAACAAATTATCCTTCAATTCTTGCTCAATTCCATGAATATTAACAAGGAAAATTTATTAAATCTCATCCTAAAGGTAAGATTCTACACCATAGCCCTCCATTTCAAAAATTAACTAAAAATGGGTAATCAGCAAGACAATTCTTGCGTGTGGGAGTTGTTTATTTTGCATGCATGTGTTAACAAATGGTGTAGCAAGATTATGAGCTAAAAATATTAAAAAATGGGTTGTGGGATTATGGAATCCTCCATAAAAGTATCTTGAAACCTTAATGCGCACTTAGTGGTTGATAAAGTGCTCAAATGAGCTAAAATCATGATCATCTTCCTAGTTTTGGTTCAATCTGTTATATTTCTAAAACAGATTGAAGTTGTTAAGAATATCGAAATGTTTTAGAGTTTAAGGAAGCTTAACTGAGGTATGTTGGATAAAATCCTCTCTTAGAATTGAATTCCACGGTGTTCATGAAAGTTATGTAATACTAGAGTTTATTATTATGAAATTGGCTATTCGGAGTAAACTTGTGTTGAAACATATATGTTCATATCTTCCAAATGCTTTTATCATGCTATGTTACCATATGAGAATATGTTCAAAGTATGGGTTGTGTGTTACAAATGTTACGAATTCAAGTCAAGTTTGAAAAAAGATTCTCATGCCAAATTATGTAAAAAATCTCTATTTGTCTAAGACTCTTAATTGCTCTCATGTGTACCTAAAGTCTTGAACTGAAAAGTCTTGTTGTTGATAATGATGATGATATGTGTTGAAAAGATGTGAAATAAGTATTAAGTGAGATGATTGACAGAAAAGGGTAACGTCTTGGGTGAGACGTCCTAGCCGATCGAGCGGTGATCGGATGCCATGCCGTACATATGGTGGTAATTGTGCTGGAAATTGTAACTGAAATTATGATTGTAGTTGATGTCTCAAGTAAGACATCCTAGCCTATGGGGTTGTAATCAAACTCCGTCTAATAGTATGGTGGTATTGTGAATGATGGAATTTTGGTACTAAAAATCTCCCAACCTAAAAGCATGGAAATTTACATGAAGACTTATGTGGTTCTTAACTTGATATTTTGGTATTGTTTAAGGCTCCTATTGATTTCATGATTGTTCCTCCTATATTATTATTCATTCTATATATATTGTAATTAGTTGTACATACTAGTACTATCGACAGTACTAATATATAGGGGTGTTCATAAAAATTCGAAAAACTGAACCAAAACAAAAATCGAACCAAACTGACCAAACAAATCGATAGTTTTTTGTTTGGTTTAGTTTTGTTTTTGAATTTTAAAAATCGATCAAATTTGGTTTAGTTTTAATTTTATTCAGAAAAATCAAACCAAACCGACTATATGTGTTGCTATTTTAAATTTATTATTAAACCTATAAATATGTATATTGTTATATAAAATTTCAAGAAAATTATGTTAAATGTCAATAGTTTTCACTTTTAATATGGTTCTTTACCTTTACATTCTAGTTTGACAGTAGTTTTTTTTTATTTAGTGTAAGAATCCTTTCGTGTTAAAAATAACATATTATTAATTGAGTCCTTAAATTATTCATCACTATTTGATTCAATTATCATCAATATATCTCGGTAAATAATATATTTCTCAAAAGGCAATTGATTTGATAGTGTTACATTGAAAATATGGTAAGCAGAATATATGTTTGGTAGTGTATGTCTTATATTTAAGAAAAAATTGATAAATAACTGAAAAATCGACATAAATCGAATCGAGAAAAATCGACTTAATTGGTTTGGTTTGGTTCTAATATTTTAAAAAATTGACTTACTTGGTTTGGTTACTTTTTAGGGAAAAACGATCCAAACCGAACCATGAACACCCGTACTAACATCCCTTTTGCTGGGGCACTGCATCTTTGATAGATGCACATGGTTCCACAATAGGCAGTATTGAGAAGTGATAGCAGTACACCCTCCGACCAGCAGACTTAGTGAGCTCAACTTCATTCTAGGTTTATATATCTTTTGTTCATTATATTATCACGTTTTGAGGTATAGCCAGAGACTTACTTATAGTTTTTTGGAAAGTCAAACGAGTTATGTTGCGTATGAATCATTTATTTCACTTCATACTATGAGAATGCGTGCATTTTGAGACTTTAAAATGAAGTAACTAATGAAAATGATTTGGTATTGTATACATGAACTCGGTATTTCTTAATTAATGAGAATATATTTTCTCTTTATTATGAACTAATGGTAATCGATTATGTTGAGACAGTGTCTTCCAGTGATTAAAATCCGGAAAAGAGTTTTTGAACGTTGCTGAGTAATCGATTGTTGATTCTGGACAATCGATTGTTTGTGGTAAAATCTGGAAAGGATTTTTCGAACTTAACCAGTAATCGATTATGGATTGTATGTAATCGATTATCAAGCGTAAAATCTGGGATTGAATTTTTGTCTGACTGGCAGACAATCGATTGTTGGGGTTTGACAATCGATTGTCAGTGAGTAAAATCAGCAACTCTTAATTGGCAATTAGGCAACGGTAATGCCAAGTTTTTCAACTATAAATACAGCTTCATTTCAGTGTTTTAGACACAACAACATACTACAACTAATCATTACATTGCTATAAGCTTGCATACTTTTGTTTATCATTTTATATTCAATTTCATAAAGCTTTTGAGAGCCATATTCTTGTCTAAAGTTGTTGTGATCTAGAGCTTATTTCTTTTTACTCATACCTACTCATAAAGGAGTATATTGTTTGAGTGGTTTAGTGTTTGTACACTTGGAAGAGAATTGTGATTCTCTTGTTGTAAGGAACTTGTGTTTCCTTGGTTGAAGTCTTGGAGTGTTGTAACTCCGAGCAAAGGTGTTGAGGCTTGCGTCCTCAAGTTGTAAAGGTTTGTTAAGCACCCGGAAGCTTGACAAGTTAGTGGAAAATCTCGAGAGAGTCTCTCGGGGACTGGACTAGCCACACTTTGTGGTAAACCAGGATATATCTGTGTGTAAGTTATTACTTATCGCACTTATTTACTTCCTGCAAATTTTAATTTCTGCAAGTTTACGCTAAATTTTATTATAACGCTATTCACCCCCCCTTCTAGCGTTAAGCGTATTTTCTAACACCTCAGTCGGGAATTGATGAGGATAACGGCTACGCATATCAGATTCAGACTCCCCGGTCAATGCCTTAGGAGGCTGACCCTCCATTTGACACGAATAGAACAAAATATCTTGGACCTCAACTGACAAACATGCCGGTCTAGGATAGCTACCGGCTTCTCCTCATAGGACAAGTCCTTGTCCAACTGGACATTGCTGAAATCTAATAAGTGGGTTGAACCGCCCTGATACCTCCGAAGCATGGATACATAAAAAACTTGATGCACGGTTGATAAGCTAGGCGGCAATGCAAGTCTGTGAGCCACCTGTCCTCCTCAATCAAGAATCTCAAACGGACCAATGTACCTAGGGCTAAGCTTGCCCTTCTTCCCATATCTCATCGCACCCTTCATAGGTAATACTCAGAGCAATACCTGCTCACTAACCATAAATGCTTCGTCTCGAACCTTGCGATCTACATAACTCTTTTGCCTAGAGTGATCTGAACGAAGCCTATCCTGAATGATCTTGACCTTGTACAAGGCCTCCTGAACCAAATCAGTACCTAACAACCGAGCCTTCCCCAACTCAAACCATCCAACCGGAGATCGACCCCGTATACCCTATACAGACTCATAAGGAGCCATCTAGATGCTCGACTAGTCGATGTTGTTGTTGGAAAACTCTACTAAAGGCAAGAACTTATCCCAAGACCCTCCAAACTCAGTCACACACGCACGGATCATATCCTCAAGAATCTGAATAGTGCGCTCGGACTGTCCGTCCGTCTGGGGGTAAAAAGTTATGGTCAACTCAACCTGAGTACCTAACTCCTGCCTTACGGCTCTCTAGAACCGTCATGTGAACTGAGTACCTCTTTCTGAAATAATAGAAACTGGAATACGATGCAAACGGACGATCTCCCAAATATAAATCTCTACCAACTGCTCCAAAGAATAAGTAGTACATACAGGAATGAAATGAGCGGACTTGGCCAGCCGATCCATAATAAACCATAGAGCATCACACTTTCTCAAAGTCCACGAGAGCCTAGATACAAAGTCTACGGTGATGCGCTCCCACTTCCACTACGAAATCTATATCTGCTGAAGCAACCCACCCGGTCTTTGGTGCTCATACTTCACCTATTGACAGTTGAGGCACCTAGCTACATATCCAACTATATCCTTCTTCATTCGCCTACACCAATAGTGCTGCCTCAAGTCCTGATACATCTTCGCGACACCCCAGATGGATGGAATACACCGAACTATGGGCCGCTTCTAAAATCAACTCTCATAGCCTATCAACATTGGGCACACATACAGCCATGTATCCTCAATATCCCGTCATATCCAATAGTCACATCTCTGGCATCACCATACTGAACCTTGTTCTTAAGGACAAAAAAATGGGGGTTACCATATTGTCGCTCCCTAATATGATCAAATAAGGAAGACTGGTAAACCACACAAGCTAGAACCGAACTGGGCTCCGACAGATCCAATTTCGCAAACTGGTTAGCTAAGGCATGAACATCCATCGCCATGGGCCTCTCTGAAACTGGTAAGTAAGCCAAACTTCCCAAACTCTCCGCCCAACGACTCAAGGCGACCGCCACCATATTGTCCTTTCCCAGGTGATACAAAATAGTAATATCATAATATTTCAACAACTTTAACAACCTCCTCTGGCGCAAATTTAGTTCCTTTTGCTTGAACAAGTGCTGCAAACTCTAATAGTCAGTATAGATCTCACAAGGAACACCGTACAAATAATGGGGCCAGATCTTCAAGGCATGAACAATAGCAGCTAACTCAAGGTCGTGGAGAGGGTAGTTCTTTTCATGTATCTTCAACTGCCTGGACGCGTAGGTAATCACCCTACCGTCCTGCATCAACACCGCTCCGAGGCCAACTCTCGAGGCATCACAGTAGATAGTATAAGGCCCTGAACCGGTAGGCAATATCAAATTTGGGGATGTAGTCAAAGTTTTCTTGAGCTTCTGAAAGCTCACCTCACACTCCTCTATCCACCAAAATGGGGCACCCTTCTAGGTCAATCTAGTCATAGGGGCCACAATCGATGAAAACCCCTCTATGAAACGACAGTAATTGCCCGCCAAACTAAGGAAACTACGAATCTCTGTAGCTGAGGAAAGCCTGGGCCAACTCTGCACGGCCTCTATCTTCTTCACTTCTACCCGAATTCCCTCGCTCAAAATCACATGGCCTAAGAATGCCACTGAATCCAACCAAAACTCACATTTTGAGAACTTCGCATATAACTTCTTCTCTCTCATGATCTGAAGAACGGTCTTCATGTACTGCTCATGATCTTCCCGACTCTAGAAATACACCAGAATAACATCAATAAAAACAATAATAAACGAGTCGAGATATGGCCCGAACACACTGTGCATCAAATATATAAAAGATGATGGGGAATTGGTCAGCCCAAATGACATAACAAGGAACTCGTAAGGACCATACCGATTTCTGAAGGCAGTTTTTGGGATGTCTGGCTCTCGAATCTTCAACTGATGGTAACCTGAGCACAAGTCAATCTTCGAAAACACATGTACGCCCTGAAGTTGACCAAATAGATCATCAATACGAGGCAACGATAACGGTTCTTCACTGTAACCTTGTTCAATTGGCGATAATCAATAGACATACGCATAGAACCATCCTTGTTCTTCACAAATAAAATAGGAGCACCCCACGGTGAAACACTGGGTCGAATGAAACCCTTATAAAGAAATTCCTGCAACTGATCCTTCAATTCCTTCAACTCAGGAGGAGCCATACGATATGGAGGAATGGAAATGGGCTAAGTGCCGGCAACAGGTCAATGTCAAAATCAATGTCTCTATCAGGCGGCATGCCCGGAAGATCAGCTGGAAACACATCGGGATAATACCGTACAACTCGAACTGAATCAACAGAAGGGGTATCAGCACTAACATCTCTCACATAAGCTAAATGCGCGGCGCACCCCTTCTCAATTGTATGCTAAGCCTTAAGAAAAGAGAAAACTCTAATAGGAGTTTGATCCAAAGTACCACTCCACTCAATACGCGGAATAGCTGGCATAGCCAGCATAGCCAGTGTCACGGTCTTGGCGTGACAATCAAGAAAAGACAAATGGGGGGGCAACCAGTCCATACCCAAAATAATGTCAAAATCAACCATACCAAGTAATAATAAATCCGCTCTGGTCTCAAAATCATGAATTGTAACCAAACATGAGCAATAAATGAGGTTCACTACAAAAGAATCCCCAACAAGAGTGGAAACATAAATGGGGGAACTCAAAGAATACCGAAGTGCACCCAAATACGAATAAAAGTAAGAAGACACATAAGAATAAGTAGAGCCCGGATCGAATAGAACCGATGCCTATCTATGGCAAACCAATATAATACTTGTGTTAACCGAATCGGAGGCAACGGCCTCGGCACGAGCAGGAAGGGCATAATATCTGGCCTGGCCTCCCCTCGAGGTTGACCTCTACCTTCTCGGTCTCAATCTCTAGCTGGCTGAGTGGGTGGGGTGGCAACGTGAGCTGTAACCATAGCCTGGGAGCTCTACGAGGCACGCTCTGGATGAGCAGTCTGTGAAGATGCACCCCTACCAAGTCTAGGGTAGTTCCTAACCATATAGTGTGTATCACCACACTCGAAACAAGCTCTTTGAAGGTGCTGCGACTGTAATTGACTAGGGCTAGGTCTGGTGGACTAACCCCTGGAAGCACCCCCAGTAGGAGGCGCGCTAGAAACTGGAGGTGCATAGTAAGGCTCCTAAGGTACAGGTGGAGGTGGAGCACTACTGGTTGCTGAAAGAGCTGAATGAAAGGGGAGGCCCACAAAACCTTTACCATGTCGACCTACTGCTGGGGTACGAGCACCAAAGTAGTTGCCTGACTCTCGAGACTTCTGGGCCTCTCTCTCCACTCTCTCCCTGGCGACCATACTCTCCATTCTCCTAGCAATGCCCACTACCTGCTGATAAGGAATGTCAATCTCCAACCCTCGAGCCATGATAGATCTCATGTGTGGGATAAGACCCTTGATGAACCTGCAAACTCTCTCGCGAGTCACACCTCCCTTTTTACACGGCTACCCAGAAGGATGACACGTATAATAGAGTTTTTCCAATTAAAGTGACATTATTCGAACTGGATCATTTATTTACTTTGAGTCGCCACTTGTGATAGGTTTGGCTTTTGGTTTCCAAAGTTACCGATTTATTTAGAATCTCAAATCGAAGAAATTTTTGGCTGCCCAATTGGAGTATGCAAAACAGAAATTCTTGAGTAAGGAACTCTATTGACACGAAGGAAGGTGTTAGGCACCCTCAAATCCCGTGGTTCTAGCACTAGTGCTTAAACTATTCTAAATG
Source organism: Nicotiana benthamiana (assembly GCA_034376525.1). Taxonomy (NCBI): domain Eukaryota; kingdom Viridiplantae; phylum Streptophyta; class Magnoliopsida; order Solanales; family Solanaceae; genus Nicotiana; species Nicotiana benthamiana. The sequence continues at coordinate 15,644,918 of CM067341.1, read as the reverse complement.
ACTAATTTCCTAATATTTATAAATTTTCATCCTACAGTGCATTTTAAAAATTAATAACCGCTTTATGTCATTTTTAGGAATATTTACAATGTTATTAAAACGCGTCTCAAACCACGTCACATTCATGCACCCAGGCTCTTGACACATTTTAACATCGTTGAGATTTTGATTTGGGTCGCATAAATGCGCAACCGAATTTAGGAAGATACATTATTGAAAATACGTGCCTATAGCAACTACGCATTTTAAAATTCGTGGAAGAGCCGTGAAATTCTCTAAACGGCACCTTCAGATTTCTATGCATTTTTTATTACAATTAGAAGGCCACATAGTGCATGACTTTTTTTTAGCGTGGCACACCCGTTTTATTTTTTAATGAAAAGGGCAACCTAAAGAAACTACAGTTTTTTATTATACGCGTCTCTAAAATAAAGAGAAGTCCTAATTATTTCATATATTAATGGCCTATTCAAACGAAGCAATCAATATGCACTTATTTAGTGTCTGCATAACATAATTATGGAATTGGGCTTTATCAACGACTATAGACATACCAGAAGTAGGTTTCCTCATACTCCACAATTTACAACAATCTGGGCTGTCAATTAAGCCCAGAAATTTGGACTACAAATTTATCACAAAGATAAGACAACATTTTAAGATCGCTACACTACAACTATTGATATTACATAATTGATCATTTTTAAACATATTAAAGATATTTGACAAAAAGAAATCCTGGCAGTGATCTTGAATTAGTAAATTAATAAGTTCAACCCAGCTTTCGAATTCAGCATCTAAAAATTAATGTACTCGCCAATCAAAGTACATATGCATATAACGACTCCCTATTATCGAATCACACATGAAAAAATCAGGCAGGTTATTGGCTATCTTATTTGCAACCTACTGAAATTAAAACACATTGAACTTTGCGGTCCAGATACAGTCCGGCATATGTAGACATTTATACACATTAGAGCACCAAAGATAAACGAACATCATAAATACTACTAAATTGGTAGCATTTGTACAATGAAATTAACAAAAAATTTAAGTATCTTCATAATCACGCATATATATTGTTGTTGCCTTCCCAGATTGTTTGAGTAAGAGTAGGCACCTGGAATTACGGCAAAAAGGAATCCTATGAGTAATGTAAATAAGAAGCAAGCAACAACAGCGAAATCAACCAGAAAACCCAAGAATGTATCAGGAACTCAGGAAATTTTGAGAAGCAAATAACAACACAGGTTTGGATCCCAAACATGAACAAAGTAATCCAGCCTAAGAACAATGCATAAAATTGCTTCTGAAACTTTAACAACCCAAATGCATGTGCCTCAATTCATCTTAAACTTTTAATGAACAGAATTTGATTATTTTTAGAGGATTGAGTCAGACAAATAGCTTAGATTTTTCAGGGAATTGGTTTTCAAATGGATCTTCCCGACCTCTTCTCTATGAAATTGTATAAATTTTTCTCTGTAGATGTATATCTCTCTGAATGTATATATACTTTCTTAAGCAATCAGATGTCTCTTTTATAACCAAAGCCTTAGGGAAACAACAAAAAAAATTGTTTTCTTTTTAGTCCTTTAACCACTTTTCAGATTTGCTTAATTGCTCCCTCATTTTGTAACTTGTGCCTCAAGTTTGAGATAGAATTAGCAAAATTTGCATTTTGAACCTTCACTAAAATTTTCCAGGAGTTTGTTGCAAGATTCTTATACTCAAATACCCCCAATACCCCTGTCTTCTTTTATTAATTACTAGCCTAGGTGTTTTATACCCTGATGCCTATCTATTTGGTCAGAAATTTACCCTAGTTAACTACTTAAGGTCATAAACTCTGGGATCAAATTTTGAGAAAGCTGGCCATGGCCAGCTACTTAACTGGAAACTATACTATACTATGTAAAACCAAACAACCAAGGGTCAAAAACAAATAAGTAACAAATCAATGCAACACATATATACAGGCAAATATCAAGATGTGGAACTAAATTACTCAGAAGCACATATAATGCTAAACAGCACAAAATGCAGAAACAATGGACACGGATCAATTTTAAACCAGAGATGAACAATTCTGAGCTTAACATGACAATTCAAATGAGTCGAAAGAAACAATTATGACTTAAAATGATGAGACGACTATTCAGAAGCAGGTTATCAAGACATAAAACAAAAATCATGTGGTGGAAATAAAGTCACTGATTAGAAAATTTTAACAGATGATCAAATGGACTTTCATGCAGTTACAGAAACGAAAAAAAGAAACTCAAGAGCAACCGGATGGAAGAACAAGGGGAATTAAAACCAATAAGAAGAGAACTTAAAAGCAATTATAAGGGAAAAAAGGAAACAAATATAAGGAAGAACAAAGGGAAATAGAAGCAGTCAGAAGAGAACTTAAAAGGAAATTAAAGTAATTATAAGGACGAACAAAGGAAATTAAAAACAGTCAGAAGAGACTTAAAAGCAATTATAAGGAAGAACAAAGGAAATTAATACAATTATAAAGACGGACAAAGGGAATTAAAAACACTTAGAAGAGACTTAAAAGCAATTATAAGGAAGAACAAAGGAAATTAGAATAATTATAAAGACGAACAAAGGAAATTAAAAACACTCAGAAGGTAGAGAATTAACAGCAATTAGAAAGAAGAACAAAGAAACCTAACAACAATCAAAAAGAAGAACAAAGGAAACTTAGCTTTCTTAAAACTGCAACCCTAAAAATTTGGGACTCTTCACGTCTCAAAGTTTTTCCACCCTTTCTGAGAGGGTGTGTTAGCCTCATGAGACCCTTGTATCATTGTTGGAAAGGGGAAGAGGTTATCAGGTTAGGGTTGGTTGGCGTGGGATGGGGACTGGGTTTTAGACTATTTTGATTCGATTTTTTGCCATGTCTACTTGTATTCGAAGGTCGTCGGTCATGCAGTTGTGGAGGGGAAGGTGAGGAGGTCACATGTACTATTTTTGGAGGGTTCCGGGGAAGTTAGGTCTTTGGTCATAGCTTCAATCTAATATTCGAAACGATGGGTAGGGGTTTGGAGGAATACAACCATTGATTCATTATGGGGATGGGGTGAGGGGTATGTGGTGTTATTTTGGGATGTTTCCGGCCACGGTGCCACCGTGGACAGCGGAGGCGGCATCAAAAGAATCGAATACTCGAAGCATTTGGCTTACATTTGAGGTTTGATTTTTAGGGCATCGAAAAGAGGAGGGTACAACGAGTCAGGGATGTATTTTTGGTCGGGATCTGAGCTTTGCCGCCAGCGGAGACGATTTCAGACCGGCGACGGATGGTAGGTCTGTAGTGGATCCTGGATGGTGATACACCGGTGTATGTTTGTACAAGGGTAAGGTTTGTCTCTCAGTATAACACACATGTTTGGACATATGTATTGGTTTTGGGATCGTTGGATCACCGTTGATGGATGGTTGAGACTGATTGCCCCAAAACGACGTCGTTTTTTGGCGTCTCTTATATCAGCTTGGGTCAAAGACGGGATTTAGGATGGGTTCAGGTATTTTGAGCGAGTAAGGGGGTTTGGGCCACCCAGGCTTGGCTCAATTGTGGCCAGCCCTGTTTAAATCATTTTAATTCCTATTCTTTTTTTATTTTCATTTTTAAACTTCCTAATTTTATTTTAAAAATTCTAGATTCAGATAAATTAACTAATAACCATCTGAACGTAAACAAATATGAAAATTAACAATAAAATGCCATAAATGAAAATTAACAATAAAAATGCCAAACTAAACTACTTATTTTTTGTAATTTTTTAAATTTCGCAAAACAAACACCTTAATTACTAACTAATTTTAACAAAACATGTGAAATTAAATCCTAAATGCTTATGTAATTTTTATTTTTATTTTTTATGACTTGTCATGTATGCAGCCATGAAAACACACACTAATATGCGTAATTAAATCCTTAAAATAAAAAATAAAAGGAAAAATCCTAAGTATGAGAATTTTGTAGGAGTAATTTTAACGAGGCAAAAATCACGTGCTCACAGATGCCCATGTTTGCCCGGACACACGAAGGGTTTTCGATCGAAGATAAATGAGCGTTATGCGGGATTTTTGCCTACTGAAAAACTCCAGGAGAAGCATTTTTGAAAAGATGTCTGACAGAACCTTGCTTCAAAGGTTGGCTACATATCCTCGGCAATAAAGCAAACAGGTAGTGTAGTGCTGGAGTGTTTGGTAGCTAGGACTACCATGAGCTGTGATTGCTCTATTGTTGCTACAGCTACTGCTTACCGACTCTTTATTACATAAAAGAAGATCAACAACTAAACTAGTTAGGCCTATCAATTATGAATTACAAGATTCTTATGCATGAGTCTCTTGAAACTTGATCTTGAGTCTTTTACTAGCTCTTGTAGCAGACTCGATCTGAATCTTAATGCTCGTAACTGCAGCCGGTGGTTTATTCTTCAATTTTGAAACAAAGCGAGGCAGACGGGTCTTGTGATTTTAATCAAATTTTGAGCAGTTTGTATCTCTGTCCGCTTCATTATTTTGAATTCACTTCTTTTTGTTCTTTTCTTCTTTTGCTTATTCTGGATTAAGACCACTTCCGGTCATCTCGAATTATGCGCCTTAAAGTACAACCTGCTCGGACACTAAAACAAACAAACGAAAGAAATTATCTGCCTCTGTTTGCAGCAGAAAAATTTCCTGAGTTATCTGCAACACAAATCAAAGCTATTTCTTTATTTAAACATTAAAAGGCAGGATTTTGTATCCTTTGGACTGATTGCCAGGTTATGCAGGAAGGAAAAAGGGGTCCCTGCGAGAGACAAGGGGAGGATCCATGGGTTTTGCCGGGATAGGAATGAAGGATCCCTACTGGGGGAAAGAGAAGGATCCACAGGTTATGCCGGGATAGGAATGAAGGGTCCCTGCTGGGGATGAAAGGAAAAGCCATGATTTACGCGAGATGAACTGAAAAATTTTTTGGGTTATGCCATGGGGATCCACGGATTATGCCAGGGGATTGGAAGAAAAGCTCATAGGTTATGCTAGGGATATCCACGGGTTATGCCGATATTGAATGGAAAATTCCTGGGTTATGCCAGGGGATTTAAAAGAAAAGCTCCTAGGTTATGCTAGGGAGATCCAGGGGTTATGCCGGGATGAATGGAAAATTCCTGGGTTATGCCAAGGGATTTAAAAGAAAAGCTCCTAGGTTATGCTAGGGGGATCCACGGGTTATGCTGGCATTGAATGGAAAATTCCTGGGTTATGCCAGGGGATTTGAAAGAAAAGCTCCTAGGTTATGCTAGGGAGATCCACGGGTTATGCCGGGATTGAATGTAAACTTCCTGGGTTATGCCAGGGGATTTGAAGTAAAAGCTCCTAGGTTATGCTAGGAAGATCCACGGGTTATGCTGGGATTGAATGGAAAATTCCTGGGTTATGCCAGGGGATTTGAAAGAAATGCTCCTAGGTTATGCTAGGGAGATCCACGGGTTATGTCGGGATGAATAAAAATTCCTAGGTTATGCTAGGGAAGATCAACGGGTTATGCGGGGTTGAATGAAAAATTCAAGGGTAATGCTAGGGAATTGGAGGAAGTGGAGAGCCATAGAGGTCTTTTAACTATGCTGGGGATTGAGAAGGGAAGGCGAAATCCTTAAGATATGCTAAGGACAGAAGGGTTTTAACTCTCAGACTATGCTGGGGAATAAAGTGGAAAAGGGCGTCCTCAGGTTATGCTGGGGATATAAAGAGAAACTTCCGGGTTATACCGGGAAGCGAAAGAAAGAAATTTCTCGACCTATGCTAGAGAGAGTGGAGTGCGACCCCTTGGGTTATGCCGAGAAAGTCCACAAGTTGCACATGGAAAGCTAGGGATATGGCCCTAAGTCTGGGGAAGGAGTCAGGATCGGAGTCCTATGCCAGCACGTTTATTTATGAAATTTGCAGGAAAAGAATGTAAAGAAAACTTCCCTTTTTGCTGGTCATTGAGGCAATACTATTTTTGGTCCTTCTGGCTTTCCTTTTGTTGCATTTCTCGTGTGTTCCCATTTTTTTAGATTACACCTGTTTCAAATTTTAATTCAAAAACAAAGCGATTTGTTAGTTTGAATAGTGATTGGTTTGCGGCCTTGTTTTCTTGATTTCAGCTTCATTTCTGTTGGAGGAAACCCCTGATTTCTGAATTTTGCCTCGTAGGTTGGTCGGGGGGTCCTTATTGTCATATTGGTTTTTGTTTTACAGGTCCTTGGTTATGATTTTGTCCCGATTTCAACTTCGGCTCTTGCCTTTTGGGATCTTTTGTAGGAACCATTAACCCGCTTGGGCTTAACCTTTCCTATCTTGATTCGCCTACGTGGTCTCTCGTTTTTGAATTTCTTTTCTCTCTACTTTCATGCCTTTGAAGCGTTATCCACCATGATCAGCCGAGGTTGGCTAAATGCGTTCGTTGATACCGGATATTCCTTTTAGTTCTTGCTAGGAGAAAACCCGCAAGAGCGGCCTCGCTACCTTCCCTTTCGGAATGGTCAGGATATCAAAGTTAAGAAGAAAAGTAATGGAAGAAACAACGAAAGCGAACACATGGATTTAGAGAGGTATGTCTCTTTTTGAGAAAAAGGAGGACTTATCTGGGTGTGCGTGACGACTTTAAATGGAAACGACATGCTTCTTGGACTAGATGCCCAGCCCAGATCTGTTTCTTCTTTCTGATTTCATTCTTTCAAAGCCATAGAAACTTGTTCAGACTTGAATGTCAATATTTCCTCTTTTCAGCCGACGATTCCCTTTGCGGGTTTTCGCCAATCGGCCTCTCTCATTTCTGGGGTGCACTTTCTTGTTGTAAGCGCGGGCCATTATTTTTTGGTACAACTGCCCGTGACAAACCGCAACCATTCATTTTTCATTAATTAATGACAACTACTCCAAACAAGTTTTAACCCACTCGCTAACCTCAATTTCTGCTTCGACAACTACTCTGAGCGAATGGATTTCTACCTCTGCTGGTATGATAGCTTCAGTCCCATAGACCAGTAAATATTGAGTTGCTTCTTGATGTTCTTGTTAGCTACTTCAACGACACCATTAGCTTTGGGTCGGTAAGGGGTGGAATTTCTGTGTGTTATCTTATATTGTTCACATATTTCTCCCATCAGCCGACTGTTTAGATTTGCTAAGTTGTCTGTAATGATGGTTGCGGGGATACCGGAACGACAGATGATGTTTGAGTGCACAAAATCTACCACAGCTTTCTTGGTAACAGATTTAAGTGTGATAGCCTCAACCCATTTTGTGAAGTAATCAATTGCAACCAATATGAATCTATGTCCATTTGAGGCTTTTGCTCAATCAGCCCAGTGACATCCATGCCCCAGGCAGCGAATGTCCAGGGTGTTGACATATGATGAAATTTGGTTGGCGGTGCATGAATCAAATCACCATGCACCTGACATTGATGACATTTTCGAATGAAGCCGAAACAATCTTTCTCCATGGTCATCCAATAGTACCATGCTCGGAGTATTTTATTTGCTGGGAAATATCCATTCATATGGGGTCCACACACCCTTACGTGTACTTCATGCATAATTCTCCCGGCATCCTCGGTGTCAACACATCTCAGCAAGTTGATATCTGGGGTCCTTTTGTATAAAGTATCACCACTCAAGAAAAAATTGCTCGTGTACCGTCGGATGGATTTCTTTTGCTCCCTGGTGGCTTGCTTGGGATACTCTTATGTTTCAGGAATCTCTCCATGTCATAATACTAGGGCTGGGTGTTGGACTCTACCTCAGTCACATTACAATACCAATGCCATTCTTTGATTTGGATTTCCGAAGGATCAACGTAAGCGTTTCTGAGATAAGGCAACATGAAAGCCAGGGTTGCGAGTGCGTCTTCTAGCTCGTTGTGACAATGAGGAATGTACTTGAATTGTAGCAACTTAAACCATTTTCTCAGGTCCTGCACATGCTGTCGATAGGGGATGAGTTTAACGTCTCTTGTTTCCCACTCTCCTTGAGCCTGTCGGATGATCAAATCTGAATCCCCCATAATTAACAATTCCTCAACACCTTAGTCAATGGCCATGTTCATGCCCATGATGCAAGCCTCATATTCAGCTGTAGCTGGGTAGTGCTTACATGTGGGTGAGATTAAAATCGCCCCAATCCCTACGTTTTTTGCGTTTACTGCTCCGTCAAATAACATTTTCCAAGCAAGGATGTCTTCAAATGTTACTTCCACCGAATCCACTTCTTCATCAGGGAAATAGGTATTCAAAGGTTGATATTCATCATCAATTGGATTTTCGGCCACATGATCTGCTAATTTCTGAGACTTCATTGCGGTACGAGAGATATAAATTATGTCGAACTCAGTGAGCAAGATTTTCCATTTTGCCAATCGCCCTATGGGCATCGATTATTGGAATATATATACCTCAGTGGATCCAGCCTGGTTATGAGGTTGGTGGTATTAGCTTCGAGGTAATGCCTCAACTTCTGGGCCACCCACGTCAAGGCACAACGGGTTCTTTCTTGCAGCGTGTATTCGGCTTTGTAACTGTAAACTTCTTGCTCAAATAATAGATAGCTTGCTCCTTCTTTCCCGTGGCGTCATGCTGCCCAAGAATACAACCAAAAGAGCTTCATGGACTATTAGATAGAGAAAAAATGGCCTTCCTGGTTCTGGCGGGACCAAGACCGGTAGGTTGGACAGGTGCTTTTCTCAGTGTTAAGGTGCTTTTCTCAGCGTTTTCCTCATACATCAACACTTGGTGGTATCCTGCGTAGCAATCTACAAAGGATTGTATCTCGTGCTTGGCACAACTGTCAACAAGGATGGGGATGTTAGGTAGAGGGAAGTTGTCTTTGGGATTGGCCTTGTTTAAATCTTTGTAGTCTACACACACTCGTGTTTTCCTATCTTTCTTCGGTACCGGGACTACATTGGCCAACCATGTTGTATATCGCACCACTCGTATTACCCCTTCCTCTAATCGTTTTGTAATCTCTTCTTTGATCTTATCGCTGACATCTAGTTTGAACTTTCTTTGTTTTTTTTTTACTGGAGGGCATTCAGGGTATTTGGGCCACTTATGGACCACAAGATGAATACTCAGCCCAGGAATATCATCGTAAGACCAAGCAAATACATCTTTGAATTCCAGAAGAAGTTGAACCAGTGAATCCCAGACTTCCTTATCCACATGGATGCTTATTTTAGCTTCCTTAGTTTCGCCTAGACCACCCAAGTTAACTGATTCGGTATCGTTTAAGTTCGTCTTAGGTTTATTTTTGAAATATTCCAAGTCTCTGCTGATTTCCCTAAAAGACTCTTCTTCATCATACTCTGGTTCTTGGTTCGTTATTTCACAAATAGGAAGCATGTTCGGGCCAGGGCATTAAGTCCGCGAGCATGTCCTACTATTTCAAGCCGCAATATTGGGACTAAAAGAAAAGATAAAAATAGAAGAAAAATAAAATCAAAAAGATAGAGAAGTGCAAATGATGAAATATTGATTTCATTTCTTTTGAAACTGTAAGATAACAGGGTTTACATCTGTAATTTAAAGGACAAAATACTAAAGAAAAGAAAAACACCCGAGCTACACCCTGAAATAACTCGTGATGCAAGAAAAGGTAGCAAGGTGGGACTACCGGGCCTCTTGCCTGACTGGGAAAGGCGTGGCCTTTTAGTTTTGTAACATAGAATCCGATCCCATGTAAAGCACCTCAGCAGTGCTTGAGCCTTCTCCTAGCTGGACCATGTTGGCTTCATATAATAATTTCCTTATGGCCCCGCATATCTCTTCAACTTCTCCCACTGTGAAGGTCTCGTCTTCTTCTTCCTCACTACATTTTGGTTTCAAAAATGTTATATATAAGTGGGATAGGAGTTTTGGCAAAGCCCATCCATGACATTTCCTTCGGTTGGCCCAGGTGATATCCTCTGGCGTGGGGTGGAAACCTAGCCCAAACAACTTCTCTACGGTAGGCAAAATGATCAGCTCAGTTATTCCTTATATAAAACTTCCCAGTTCCTTGCCTGGCTTAAACCCTAGGTGTATCATCTCTCTTGCCACCATGATTGACGCATTAGAGAGAAAAGGCTGGGGGAATGGTTTGCCTTATTTTTGTTGACCAGCTACCACAATTTCAAAAGCCTAGTAGACTATATGCTCAATTCCCTCTTTAGCTTCGAGGCAGGGGACAGAGGGATCATGGTAAATCGACTGTTCGTCTTCTCCGTGGACCACAATCTCATGGTTCTCATGTTCGAATTTCAACATTTGGTGCAGAGTAGAAGCACCGCTCCTGCCGCGTGAATCCATGGTCTTCCTAGGAGATAATTATAGGATGTGTCCATGTGTAATACTTGAAATGTCACTTCAAAATCGACTTGACCAATGGTCAATACTAAGTCAATTTCTCCTAAGGTGTCTTTCTTGATTCAATCAAAGGCTCGGACACACGCATTGTTGGGATGGATCCTCTCTGTTCCTATCTCCATTCATTGCAACATCAAAAGTGGGCATATATCCACCCCGGAACCTCCGTCTATCATTACTCTTTTGACATAATAGCCTTTATATTTGATGGTGAGGTGCAAGGCTTTGTTGTGGGCAGCTACCTCTGGAGGTAAATCATTCTTGCTGAATGTAACCTGATTAATGGCAAAGAATCTTTTCGCCATTTTCTCCAGTTGTTCCACGTTTGTTTGAACCGGCACATAAGCTTCATTCAAGATTATGGCCAACACTTTCTGGTGCTCTGGAGAGTTCATCAGCAATGATAGTAATGAGACAGCTCCGAGTGAACCCGAATAGGCCATGGTTTTATGTAAACCCTCTTTCACCCCCACCCCCTAAAGTAGTAAAGTAAAGAAGGGCTCTTTGGGGTCTAATTTTATTTCTATCTGACAGGACAAACAAAGAAATAGGAAGGGTTCTTTCATTCCATTGATAGAAGTCTAACTAGAAAAAGACTCTCTCTATTACTTTGAGAAGAGAATCGTTGGTTTGACCGATGAATTACGTGAGAAAAGTTTTTCATTTTCTTATCTTCTTCCCACCCTAGGAGTATCACAAAAAAAGGATAAGCATTATTGACCCAATGATAAAGCACTAACACCTTCCTCGTTGGGGCTCCGCGGTAAAAGGCTGACGCGACGGGGAATCGGCTTTCTTGTTCGAGTAGGAATATTTCGATTTCTCATTCCTTCTCTTCGATAGGAATAGGGATTTGAGATGATACAAATTCCTCTTCATTCTGTTGTGCTCAACGAAAGAACTGCCTAAGCATACTTTTTCGGATCCAAACTTCTTTATTCTTTCTAAGTCTTCTTCTTGCATAGAAGAACGCAACTATTGCAAAAGTTGGGATTTTAGTAGTAGGCAGCATCCCCTTCTTGGGAGACTTCCGGAGCTGGTCCACCACCTCATATTCTGGTATTTTCATTTTTCCAAATAATGCCTCTCCCTCTTCGGCATTTACGGGCTTTTTGGGTGGAAACCGCCTTTTGGTGGCAGTGTGCACTTCTTCCATATCCAAATATTTCTTTGCGGGATGGACCTTTTGAGTTTCCCCAGTGATCTCTTTGCCCTTGTATGTTACTATAGTTTCTTGGTAGTTCTATGGGACTGTAGAAGGGTCCGTCATTTGCTTCTGAGGTGCGCGACCGATTACCACGGGCTCATTTAGCCTTCGTGGTTTAATCGATCCCCGTACCACATATGCTCCCTTTGGTATATACATTGTCTTGTTCAACTCAAACCTTCTTTAGGGACTCAGAGTGGGCTGTTTTTCTTGACTCCCCCGTGGGATGTAAAGTATGGTTTCCTTGGTGGGTGCCGTCTCAGTTTTAATTTAAACATTCTTCTCTTCTTCTAGGTGCTTGGCTTCACTCATTTCCTTTTCTTCAACCTTCTTCGGGGTAACCTTCGGTTTTTTGTCTGCATCAGTAATGTATATTATGGTTTTTAAAGCATGGTCGAACTCTTTGTCCTCACAAGTCATCCCGATGACTGGCCCATTGTTATGGGATGGCAACGGGTTGTTGGTTACGTTTGGGATTTCTTCATCTCTCAGCACTATTTTCTTTTGTTCTATTAAATCCTTCACCGCTTGTTTCAGAGTCCAGCAGTTTTCGGCATCATGTCGTTCGGCCCCGGAATGATAAGCACAGCATACACCCCGTTGATAGGAAGGTGACTCAGGGTTTTATCTGTTCGGGGGCACGGGCTACAAGAGACTCATCTCGACCAATTTTGGGAATAAGCTGGCATAAGACTCCCCTATTGGTGTAAAGTTTTGTCTCCTGGGTGGATGGTAATTATTTTGTGGAGGGCGGGCATTATAGTGGTTTTGGGAGGCTGATTTCTCGGGGCCTAGTTTACGTTGCCATGTCGTTGTGGTCGAGCAAATGGCTGGGCGTTCATGACAGCATAAGGTTGGGGAACCTAATGCATGTCTTGATGAGGATAGCAGTGTTAAGAGGCCTTTTCCGAAAATATAGGTCTGTCAGTATGATGTCTTCTCTTTTTGGAGGTTGTCATTGACGCTTCCTCTTTTTTTTTGTTTCTTGGGACTCCTCCTGCCCCGTTTTGCATGGTCTGGGAGGTTGCCCTTATGGCTGAATGGCTCAAAGTTCTTCATGTTTTCAAGCCATGTTGTACCATCTTGCTGATTTTGATTGCTTCTGCGAAAGGTTTGCCCATTGCTGACATCATATTTTTGAAATAATCCGCCTCATGTTCATGTAGGAAGACAGTGACCATCTGTGTCTTGTCCATGGATGGATTTACTCTTGACGCTTGTTCGCGCCACTTGACTGCACATTCTTTAAAACTTTGTGAAGGTTTTTTTTTCAAGTTGGCCAAAGAATTCCTATCCAGGCAATGTCACCGTTATACTGGAACTGCCTTATGAAATCCCGGGCGAGATCATCCTAAATATGCCATCAATTGATATCCTGGTCCATGTACCATTCAGAAGCGATGCCTACCAAACTCTCCCCGACATATGCCATCAATAGTTCTTCTTCTCCACCTGCCCCACGCAATTGATTGCAATATTTTTGTAAATGGGCAATGTGGTCGGCGTGACCATCGTACTTTTCAAACTTTAGCGTTTTGAATCCCAAGGAAAGATATATGTGCGGGAACATGTATAAGTCTAAGTAAGACACACTCTTCTATCTAATCAAGCCTTGCATGCTTTTCAAACTATGCTCAAGAATTTTCATCCTTCTTGTTATCTCATCTTGTTCAGGTGTCTTAGGAGTTTTATCCTGCATCGGTGTGAGTTTGTATGCCGGTTGAGGATAAGTGTATGTGGGGTCTGGGGGAGGCTTGGTTTGGTAGTGGGGAGTTTGAAATGTGAAAGCTGTAGGATCAAACATGGGCCTCGGCACCGTAGGCTGTGTGGTGGTTGCACACGGAGGAGCCATAAAAATGTTAGGCACTAGGCCAGATGTGAACATCGAGGGACAGGCTTCAGAGGGTGCTCCAACAAAGTTTGTTGATATGGTAGGCTGCCCTAAGAGGATATTTGGGTGGCTGATGGGAGTAGTGGAGGTACCCCCCGACCTTGGGAAAAGCTCAGGACATCCGGGGATGGAACTTGGAGGTTCTTTTCCATTTGTCCAAGCGTCCCACATCTCCATAACTCTGAGTCGAAGGATCTTATTTTCTTCAGCTACCGCAGATTCTGAGGCCGGGATCCCCGCAATTGGGTTGTCCTCTAGGATGGTAACTGTCGGTAGAGTCATTTCGGATGACTTTTCTACGCTTACTTTTGATCTGGTAAAGTATCTATGCGATGCCAGCTTACCACAAACCAATCACAGTTATCTACAAACTTGGACCGGAAACTAGAATTACAAACGGTTAGGTTGGGATAGACATAAAACAGGAAATTGCTTTTCTAAGAATACAGTCGAATCCTATGAAGATTCCCTACGTATCATGATGCCGCATGAATCAGACCGAGCGTAGTTCATGGAAAAATATAGCGGAGATAACAGGATATTTTGGGGTTTTCAATTTTTATAAACGCAAAAACTTTGGTTACAAAAGCTAACAATGTTAAAGGAAACTACCAGAACTAGACATCATAAAAACGTACAGACTCGAATGGTGCGTAAAAGAGCATACACAAAGACAAACTCTATTAAGAAAAATACAAATTTTCAGAAATTATGAATACATTAAAAATTATAGTGCTTTTGGAACTTGCGGGGCATCGTTCGGCCTTGCCGCAGGCTTGCATGCTAAACTTCCTTGGAGGTGGTGAAGGTCTTCCATCACCTGACGAACAAATGTCATGGCGATAGCAAAGAACATGGATTTTGTCATATCCTCACAACGGTTGCACTTTTTGGTAATGTAATCTGCGATTGCCCGTATCCTTTCCCTAATAACACCTTTTTCTTGCAGCAAACGCCTAATTTGCTCGGCCGTCGCCTCTAGGGTTCGTTCTGCTATCTGATTCAGCTTCTGGAATTGTGGCAAATCCCTTTCTAATCTTGCTATAACTGCATAACAATGTTCTCTTTCAACTTTGAAGTCCCCGGCATTCTTGGTCATTCTATTTTCAATCATGATGATCCTCCGGTTTAAACCAACAACCTCATCAGTATTCCTTTCCTTTAATTGCTCAAGGATGCGGGCTCGTTGCTCCGTACTTCTAACCAATTGCTTCCGAACTCTAGATAGCTCACTTTCCGCCTTATTCTGGTCGAACCCATACTCGGTAATTTTCCGCCACAAATTTTTTATGAGTTTTTCATCTCTTGTACTTCTGGGGGGATTTTCTTTGGTTGTCTTCATTTTCTGGACTTGGGCTCACAAGGCTTCGTTTTCTCTGGTTAATATCTTATTTTCTCCCTCACTCGCTGCGGCTTGCAGACTATTTTCAATTGCAGCTCTTGAATTTGCTTTTCCAATATTCCTATAGTGGCCCTATATTATTTTTCCTTGGCTAGCCAATACCATTGCTCTTGTGACGTCTCAGCAAATTCTTGGAGATGTGGTCTCTTAGCCGGCCTTCCAGGCTATATTTCTCTTTTTTACCAAGCAACATATCCATGTGCGACATCCCTTTTAGATATGTTGTGCACTCGAGAAATACCTGCTGCCAAGTATTGGAATTCACTCCATATTTGACGTACGATGACTTCAGGGAATTGACCATTTTGGCAAATCACCACTACGTGACAACTAATTTCCTCGTCCTTGGGGATCATTTGGCATCTACCTAATTGCCTTAGTACTCTGTATGGCACATAGGGTTGGATACTTCGCAGACCCATTAGAAGGAAATGATGCCCGGTGGCTAGCAAATACAAAACTTCATCCACAAGGAGCCACCCGAATGTCCACTCTATCTGATTTGCAGTGATGACCCGGAGATGCGACACCCATTCTGTGACACCCTCAGGTACTCCAAACCCATCAACCCAGTTGCAGAATTCTTCTACTCAACCCTTTGTTGGTGACCCATAATTCATGAATCGAGGCCGGTGTCTATATGCTCGATCATCCATATTTACAACACCAAGTTACATCCTTCAAAGAAGTCTCCTCCTACTTTACATGCGGTGAGAGCACGGAAGATTTTTGGTAAGATCATTGGAGCAAGGGTACTTTAAGACTATGTCATTAAAGTGCTAACGGCCCCTGCTATCCGTATGTCAATATTCCCATCCTTTCGTGGGAACACCAAAAGACCCATGAAAAATACCATGAACACAAAACATCGATACTCCTCCCATTTGAGCTGATTTTCTATGCTACAAATAAGATTTTCTGGGTTATTGAATCCCCCGATATGTCCATACCTATGATATATAAATTGCAGGGCGCAAAAGCCAGATGATAAGTCTGGATTGTTAACTTTCCTACTGATTTTCAAGGAGTCCAGGAATTTGTGCTCGGCAAGTGCTCTTGGGCCAATCAGGTATTGGTGTCTCAAAAGAATTGTAGGGGTCCCAACATACCCAGTTATATCCTCCAATGCCGGGGTGAGTTTAAAGTCCGAGAAGTGGAAGACATTGTGAGCCGGGTCCAAAAATGTGATTAATGCTTTCATGAAGTCTCCCCTTGGATTAAGTTTCAACAAACCAGTGAGGCCTCCCAGATACATTTGACCATTTTTGCCTTGCTTCCCCCAGATCATTCCACCACAGTCACAACTCCAAGGGAATTTTGTTCATGAACATTATCGTGCTCATTTTGCACATTTATTAAGGTGAATTAGTATCACAAAATATTAAAAACCAATATTTTATGAAATTCATTTCTTAAAATCAGGGCCCGGCTTTGCGAATACGGCCTTACAATACTTCTAAAAGAAAATTTTCGAAACAAGTGGATAAAATCAGACATTTTGCTTTCCTTTTTTTTTGGTTATTTTGCAAAAGAGGTTTGGGCCCAGCAGAACAATTCATCAACACCAAGATATTATTGAAAAACTTTCCCAATTTCTTTTGCCTTTGTTTTGTATTGTTGTTTTTTTAATAAAGATCCGACAGCATTTCGGCGTTATTTGAGCATTGGTTTTCTTACAAAATATTAATCCCAATATTTCTCAAATTTCCTCTTTTATTCACAAGACGGTCAACATGCGAATCCAAGCAAATAAATGCGCAAGTAGCACATAATATGCATCGGGATGGTCTTTCATTTCAGGTCACTTGTCCTAGACGGACCCAACCCCTGTGTTGAGTAGGTCAAATGCATGATGCAAATAAGAGTTCCTACTAGGGATCCGGCATGAGTTCAAGCTATTCTAAGTTAAAACCTTGGTACAGGGTCTACACTGTGCACCCGAGCGGACAACTCGAGTCGAGGAGGGGGGCTACGTACCGGGAACTAAAAAGCCCTCCGGCTTAGTAACTTGTCCAGCCTCTTTCTTTATTTCAGGTATGACACTAACATAATGGGGAATCTCAACCAGTAAGCACATCCTCGGAGGTGAGAAGGGAAGGGTTTCATAGTTATATGTGCAGTTCAAATAATATCAAAGCGGTAAAGCATTTAGCACTTAGCATGCAACAAGTAATGGAATCGGAAGAATCCAAATATAACATTTATTCTAAGCTCGAATTCTTGAAAGCTGAATCAGAGATTCTAGGTTTGATCCCCAGCAGAGTCGCCAGAGCTGTCACACCTCCCTTTTTACACGGCTACCCGGAAGGATGACACGTATAATGGAGTTTTTCAAATTAAAGTGACATTATTTGAACTGGGATCATTTATTTACTTAGAGTATCCACTTGGGATAGGTTTGGCTTTTGGTGTCCTAAGTCACTAGTTTATTTAGAATCCCAAATCGAGGAATTTTTGACTGCCCAATTGGAGTCTGCGAACCAGAAATTCTTGAGTAAGGAATTCTATTAACCAGAGGGAAGGTGTTAGGAACCCTCGGATACTGTGGTTCTTGCATGGTCGCTTAAACTATCATAAATAGATAATTTCTTGATTTTTATGCTTGTTCATCCTATAGTGCAATTTTAAAATTATTAACCGCTTTATGTTATTTTTAGGAATATTTGCAACGTTACTAAAATACGTCTCAAACCACATCACATAAATGTACCCGGGTTCCTGACACATTTTAACATCGTTGAGATTTGGATTTGGGTCACATAAATGCGCACCTCAATTTAGGAAGATACATTATTGAAAATGCGCGCCTATAGCAACTACGCATTTTAAATTTCGTGGAAGAGCCGTGAAATTCGCTAAACGGCACCTTCGTATTTCTATGCATTTTTACTACAATTAGAGGGCCACATAGTGCATGACTTTTCACCCGTTTTATTTTTAATGGTAAGGGCAACCTAAAGAAATTATAGTTTTCTACTATACGCGTCTCTAAAATAAAGAGAAGTCCTAATTATTTCATATATTAATGGCATATTCAAACGAAGCAACAATATACACATTTTAAGTGTTTGTATAACATACTTATGCAATTGGGCATTATCAACGACTATAGACAGCACAGAAGTAGGTTTCCTCATACTTCACAATTTACAACAATCTGGGCCTTCAATTAAGCTAGAAATTTGGACTACAAATTAACCACAGGGATAGGACAGCATTTTCATATCGCTACACTACAACTATTGATATTACATAATTGACCATTTATAAACATATTAAAGACATTTGTCAAAAGGAAATCTTGGTGGTGATCTTGTATTAGTAAATTAATAAGTTCAACCCAAGTTTCGAATTCAGCATCTAAAAATTAATTTACTCGTCAATCAGAGTACATATGCATATAACGACTCCCTATTATGAAATCACACATGAAAAAAATTAGGTAGGTTATTGGCTATCTTATTTGCAACATACTGAAATTAAAACACATTGAAGTTCGCGGTCCAGATACAGCGCATCATATTTAGACGTTTATACACATTACAGCACAAAAGATAAACAAATATCCTAAATACTACTAAATTGGTAGCATTTGTACTATGAAATTAACATAAAATTTAAGTATTTCCATAATCACGCATATACACATTTGTCCCCTTCCCATATTTTTTGAGTAAGAGTAGGTACCGGAAATTACAGCATAAGGAATCCTATGAGTAAGGTAAACAAGAAGCAAGCAACATCAGCCAAATCAACCAGTAAACCCAGGAATGTATCAAGAACTCAGGAAATTTCGAGAAGTAAATAACAACACAGGTTTTGATCTCAAACTTGAACAAAGTGAACCAGCCTAAGAGCAATGCCTAAAATTGCCTCTGAAAACTCTAACAACCCAAATGCATGTGCCTCAATTCATCTTAAACTTTTAATGAACAGAATTTGATTATTTTTAGAGGATTCTGTCAGAAAAAGAGATTAGAATTTTCAGGGAATTAGTTTTCAGATGGATCTTCTCGACCTTTTCTCTCAGAAATTGTATATATTTTTCTCCTTGGATGTATATCTCTCTGAATGTATATATCCTTTCTTAAGCAATCAGATGTCTCTTTTATAGCCAAAGCCATAGGGCAACAAAATCTTTCTTGTTTTCTTATTAGTCCTTTATCCACTTTTCAGATTTTCTTAATTGCTCCCTCATTTTGCAACTTGTGCCGCAAGTTTGAGAGAGAATTAGCAGAAATTACAGCTCGAACCTTAACTAGAATGTTCCAGGAGTTTGTTGCAAGATTCTTATGCTTAAATACCCTCAATACGTCTCTCTTATTTTCTTAATTACTAGCCTAGGTGTTTTATACCATTGTGCCTATCTATTTGGTCAGAAATTGACCCTAGTTAAATACTTAAGGTCATAAACTCGGGATCAAATTTTGAGAAAGCTGGCCATGGCCAACTACTTAATTGGAAACTATACTAAACTATGTAAAAGCAAACAACCAAGGGTCAAAAACCGATAAGTACAAATCAATGCAACACATATATACAGGCAAATATCAAGATGTGGAACTAAATTACTCAGAAGCACATATAAGGATAAATAGCACAAAATTTGGAAACAATGGACACTGATCAATTTAAAACCAGATATGAACAATTATGAGCTTAGCATGACAATTCAAATGAGTTGAAAGAAACAATTATGACTTCAAATGATGAGACGATCATTCAGAAGCAGGTTATCAAGACTTGAAACAAAAATTATGTGGTGGAAATAAAGTCGCTGATCAAAAAAATTTAATAGATGAGCAAATGAACATTCATGCATTTACACAAACGAAAACAAAGAAACTCAAGAGCAGCCGAATGGAAGAATAAAGGGAACAAAAATCAATCAGAAGAGAACTTATAAGCAATTATAAGGAAGAACTAAGGAAACAAATATATGGAAGAGGAAAGGGAATTAGAAGCAGTCAGAAGAGAACTTAAAAGGAAATTAAAACAATTATAAGGACGAACAAAGGAAATTAAAATCAGTCAGAAGATACTTAAAAGCAATTATAAGGAAGAACAAAGGAAATTAAAATAATTATAAAGACAGAAAAAGAACATTAAAAACACTCAGAAGAGACTTAAAAGCAATTATAAGGAAGAACAAAGGAAATTAAAAAAACTCAGAAGGTAGAGAATAAACATCAATCAGAAATAAGAACAAATAAACCTAACAGCAATCAAAAAGAAGAACAAAGTAAACTTAGCTTTCTTAAAACTTCAACCCTAAAAATTTGGGACTCTTCAAGTCTAAAAGTTTTTCGACCCTTTCTGAGAGGGTGTGTTGGCCTTCTGAGACTCTTGTATCATTATTGGAGAGGGGAAGAGGGTATCAGGTTAGGGTTGGTTGGCTTGGGATGGGGTCTGGGTTTCAGCCAATTTTAATTGGATTTTTGGCCAAGTCCGGTTGTATTCGAAGGTCGTTGGCCATGGAGTGTGAAGGGGAAGGTGAGGGGGCCACCTGGTACTATTTTTGGAGGGTTCCGGGGAGGTTAGGTCTTTGCTCAGAGCTTAGATCTAATATTCAAAGTAATGGGTGGGGTTTTGGAGGAATACAACTATGGATTCAATCGGCTCTAGGGGTGTGCGAAGGATTGGTAGTGTTTAGGGTTGTGGGAAAGAAAGCCTTCGTCATTTCAAACGGCCAGAATCATTGCTGTAAGGAGTTCAAAGATAATACCTTTTACTGCATCTGCATTTACTGCTGTCTCGGGCTTGTCTCCTTCAACATCACTCAGGTACAATGCTCCTTTGGGCAGTATTTTTCTGATAATGTACGGACCTTTCCAGTTCGGAGCGAACGTTCCTTTAGTTTCCTGATGGTGAGGGAGAATACGCCTTAATACCAGCTATTCGACTTAGAAATTCATGGGGCGCACTTTCTTGTTGTAAGCGCGGGCCATTCTTTGTTGGTACAACTGCCCGTGACAAACCACAGCCATTCGCTTTTCATCAATTAATGACAACTGCTCCAACCGAGTCTTAACCCACTCGCTATCCTCAATTTCTTCTTCGACAATTACCCTGAGCAAAGGGATTTCTAGCTCTGCGGGTATGACAGCTTCAGTCCCATAGACCAGTAAATATGGAGTTTTCACTATCGATGTACGCATTGTGGTGCGATATCCCAGTAATGCAAAAGGAAGCTTTTCATTCTGCTGTCTTGAACTTTGAATCATTTTTCTTAAAATCTTCTTGATGTTCTTGTTAGCTTCTTTGACGGATCCATTGGCTTTGGGCCGGTAAGGAGTGGAGTTTCTATGTGTTATGTTGAATTGTTCACATATATGTCCCATCAGACGACTGTTCAGATTGGTCGCGTTGTCCGTAATGATGGGTGCGAGAATACAAAACGACAAATGATGTTGGAATGAACAAAATCTACCACAGCTTTCTTGGTGACGGACTTAAGTGTGATGGCTTCAACCCATTTTTTGAAGTAGTCAATAGAAACAAATATGAATCTATGTCCATTCGAGGCTTTTGGCTCAATTGGCCCAATGACATCCATGCCACAGGCAGCGAATGACTAGGGTGCTGACATAGGATGCAATTCGGTTGGCGGTGCATGAATCAAATTACCGTGCACCTGACATTGATGACATTTCCGAACGAAACTGAAACAATCTTTCTCCATGGTCATCTAGTAATACCCTGCCCGAAGTATTTTCTTTACAGTACATACATGTTCATATGAGGTCCACACACTCATGCGTGTACCTCATGCATAATTCTCCCGTCTTCCTTGGCGTCAACACATCTTAGTAAGTTGAGATCCAGGGTACAAGTTGAGATCCTGGGTCCTCTTGTATAAGGTATCACCACTTAAAAAGAAACTACTCGCGTGTCGTCGGAGGGTTTTCTTTTGTTCCCCAGTAGCCTGCTTGGGATACTCTTGTGCGTTCAAAAATTTCTTGATGTCATAATACCAGGGCTGGGTGCTGGACTCTGCCTCGGTCACATTGCAATACCCATGCCTTTCCTTGATTTGGATTTCCAAAGGGTCGACGTAGGCGTTTCTAGGGTAAGGCAACATGGAAGCCAAAGTCGCAAGTGGGTCTACTAACTCATTGTGACAATGTGGAATGTACCTGAATTGTACCGAGTTGAATTGTTTGCTGAGATCCTCCACATGTTGTTGATAGGGGATGAGTTTGACGTCTCTTATTTCCCACTCTCCTTGGGCCTGACGGATGATCAAATTCGAATCCCCCATGATTAACAACTCCTCAACATCTTTGTCAATGGCCATATTCATGACTATGATACAAGACTATTCAGCTGTATTGTTGGTGCAAAAAAGCTGGAGCCTTGCTTTAGCCGGGTAATGTTGAACAGCGGGTGAGATTAAAATTGATGTAGCCCCTTCCTACTCCATTCGTAATTACAGCTCCATCGAAAAACATTTTCCAAGCAGAAATGTCTTCAGATGTTACCTCTGCTGAATTCACTTCTTTACCAGGTAAATATATATTCAAAGGTTGATACTCATCATCAACTGGGTTCTCGGCCAGATGATCTGCTAATGCTTGAGCCTTAATTTCGGTACGAATGACATAGACTACATCGAACATGGTGAGCATGATTTGCCATTTTGCCAATTGTCCTGTGGGCATCGGTTTTTGGAATATATATCTCAACGGGTAAACCTTGGCTATGAGGTAAGTGGTGTGGGCTTGCAAGTAATGCCTCAGCTTCTGAGCCACCCATGTCAAGGCACAACAGATTCTTTCTAGCAACGTGTATTTGGCCTCGTAACTGGTAAACTTCTTGCTCAAATAATAGATGGCTTGCTCCTTATTTCCCGTGGTGTCATGCTACCCGAGAATGCAACCAAAAGAGCTTTCCAGGACTGTTAAATAATGAAACAATTGCATTCCTGGTTCCGGCAGGACCAAGACTGGTAGGTTGGACAAGTAGCCTTTGATTCTGTCGAAAGCCTCTTGACACTCGTTGGTCCATTTAATTGATGCGTCCTTTTTCAATAGCTTTAATATGGGCTCGCATGTAGAAGTCAACTGGGCGATGAATTGGCTGATGTAATTCAGTCTTCCCAACATGCTCATTACATCCTTCTTGGTTTTTGGGGGAGGTAGCTCTCCAATGGATTTAATCTTGGTCGGATATAGCTAAATACCTCTTCTGCTTACAATGAATCCCAGAAGTTTACCTGACGGGACCACGAATGCACACTTGGCTGGATTCAATTTAAAATCACATTTGCGAAGCCTTTCAAAAAACTTTCTTAAGTCCCATACATGATCACCCTGATTTTTGAACTTGATAATCCCATCGCCCACATATACTTCTATCTCTTGATGCATCATGTCATGGAAAATGGTGGTCATAGCGCTCACATATGTTACCCCGGCATTCTTTAAACCAAAAGGCATAACCCTGTAACAATAAGTCCCTCAAGGTGTGGTAAAGGCATTTTTCTCGGCGTCTTCCTCATCCATCAACACTTGGTGGTATCCTGTGTAACAATCTACAAAGGATTATATCTCGTGTTTTGCACAGTTGTCAACAAGGTTGTGGATGTTAGGCAAAGGGAAGTTGTCTTTGGGACTCGCCTTGTTCAAATCTCTGTAGTCTACACATACTAGGGTTTTCCCATCTTTCTTCGGTACTTGGACCACATTGGCCAACCATGTAGTGTATCAAACCACTCAGATTACCCCTGCCTCTAACTGTTTTGTGATCTCCTCTTTAATCTTATCACTGGTATCAGGTTTGAACTTTCTTTGTTTTTTTTGGACAAGAGGGTATTCTGGGTACGTGGGCAACTTATGAACCACCAAATCAACACTCAGCCCAGGCATATCATTGTAAGACCAAGCAAACACAACTTTGAATTCCAAAAGAAGTTGGACCAGTGAATCCCGGATTTCTTTATTCACATGGATGCTTATTTTAGTTTCCATGGTTTCGCCGGGACAACCCAAGTTAACTGGTTCGGTATCATTTAAGTTCGGCTTAGGTTTATTTTCAAAATATTCCAACTCTCAATTTATTTCCCTAAAAGCCTCTTCTTCATCATACTCTAGTTCTTGGTTCATTATTTCAGAAATAGGAAGCATGTTCGGGTCATGGCATGAAGTCTTTGAGCATGTCATATTATTTAAAGCCGCATTATTGGAAATGAAAGAAAAATGAAATAGAAGAAAAAAATCAGAAAAAATAGAGGAGTGCAGACGATGAAATATTGATTTCATTTCTTTGAAATTGTAAGATAACATGGTTTTTTGGAATTTAAAGGACAAAATACTAAAGGAGAAACACCCGAGCTAAACTCTAAAAAAACTCTTGATGAAAGAAAAAGTGGCAAGGCAGGACTACCGGGCCTCCCGCCTGACTAAAAAAGGCGTAGCCTTCCAGTTTTGCAACTTTGCATCCGGTCCCATGTAGAGCACCTCAATAGTGCTTGAGCCTTCTCCAAGCTGGGCCATGTTGGCTTCATACAATAATTTCCTCATGGACCCACATACCTCTTCGATTTCCTCTGTTGTGAAGACCTCGTCTTTTTCTTCCTCACTGTACTTTGGCTTCACAAATGTTTCGTACAAGTGGGGTAGGGATTGTGGTAAAGCCCATCCATGACGTTTCCTACAGTTGACCCAAGTTATATCCCCTGGAGTTGGGTGGAAACCTAGCCAAAAAAACTTTTCTGCGGCAGGCAAAGCGATTGGCTGAGTTATGCCTTGTAGATAACTTCCAGGTCCCTTGCCTGGTTTAAACCCTTGACGTATCATCTCTCTTTCTACCATTATTGAGGCATTGGAGAGGAAAGGTTGGGGAAATGGTTTGCCTTCTACGTGTTGATCAACTACCATGACCACTCAAGCCTGGTAAAGTATATGCTCACTTCCTTCTTTAGCTTCGAAGAAGGGGACGGAGGGATCACGGTAAATTGATTGTTCATCTTCTCCATGGACCACAATTTCCTGGTTCTCATGTTCAAATTTCAACATTTGCTGCAGAGTAGAAGGCACAGCTCCTGCTGCGTGAATCCATGGTCTTCCTAGGAGATAGTTGTAGGACGTATCCATATCTAATACTTGAAGTGTAACCTCAACATCGACCAGACCAATGGTCAGCAGGGGACGGAGGGATCGCGGTAAATTAACTGTTCATCTTCTCCATGGACCACAATTTCCTAGTTCTGACGTTCAAATTTCAACATTTGGTGCAGAGTAGAAGGCAGAGCTCCTGCTGCGTGAATCCATGGTCTTCCTAGTAGATAGGTGTAGGATGTGTCCATATCTAATACTTGATATGTAACCTCAACATCGACCGGACCAATGGTCAATACTACGTCAATTTCTCTTATGGTGTCTCTTTTAATTCCATCAGAAGCTCGGACACACACATTGTTGGGTTGGGTCCTCTCATTTCTGATTTCCATTCTGTGAAATGTTGACAGTTTACATATGTCCATCCCGGAACCTCCGTATATCGTTTCTCTTTTGAAGTAATAGCCTTTGCATTTAACGAGGAGATGCAAGGCTTTGTTGTGGGCAGCTCCCTCTGGAGGCAAATCATTCTTGCTGAATGTAACCTGATTTGTAGCGAAGAATCTTTCCGCCATTTTCTCCAGTTGTTCCACGGAGGTTTGAACCGGCATGTATGCTTCATTTGAAGTTTAATACTTTCTGGTGCTCTGGAGAATTCATCAACAATGATAATAAAGAGATTTGATTGGGAGACTTCCAAAGCTGGTCCACTACCTCATAATCTGGAATTTTCATCTTCCGAAAGAAGGCCTCCGCCTCTTCAGCATTTACGGGCTTTATGGGTGGGAATTTTCTTTTTGGTGGTAATGTTCACTTCTTCCAGGTCCGAATATTTCTTTGCAAAGGGGCCCTTTTGAGTTTCTCCAGTGATCTATTTGCCTTTGTGTGCTACTATTGCTTCTTGGTAGTTCCACGGGACTGTAGAAGGGTCTGTCATTGGCTTCTGAGGCGCGCGACCGATTACCACGAGCTCATTCAGCCTTGGTGATTTAATTGGTCCCCGCACCACATAAGCTCCATTAGGTACGTATATCATCCTGTTCAACTCAAATCTTCTTCGGGGACTCAGAGTTGGTTGTTTTTCTTGATGACCCCGTGGGATGTAAAGGATGGTTTCCTTGGTGGGTGCCGTCTCAGTTTTAATTTCAACCTTCTTCTCTGCTTCCAGGTGCTTGGATTCACTTATTTTATTTTCTTCAACCTTCTTGGGGGTGACCTTTGGTTTTCTGTCTGCATAAGCAATGGCTATTATGGCTTTCAAAACATGGTCAAATTCTTTGTCCTCACAAATCATCCCGATAATTGGCTCATTATTGTGAGCCGGTAATGGGTTCTTAGTTATGTTCTGGACATCTTCATCTCTCAACACTATTTTCCTTTGTTCTATTAGATCCTCCACAACTCGCTTTAGAGTCCAACAGTCTTTGGTGTCGTGTCCTTCGGCTCCTGAATGATAAGGACAGCGTACACCCTGTTGATAAGAAGGTGGCTCAGGGTTCTGCATATTCGGGGACACGGGCTACAAGAGACCCATCTTGACCAATTTTAGGAATAAGCTGGAATAAGGCTCCCCTATCGGTGTAAAGTTTTTTCTTCTGGGCGGCTCCCTGGGATGGAAATTATTTTGGGGAGGACGGGGATTATAGTGGTTTTGGGGAGGCTAATTTCTCGGGGCCTCGTTTCTGTTGACCTGCTGTCGTGGTCAAGCGAATGGCTGGGCATTCATAACTACATAAGGTTGGGGAACATAATGCATGTCTTGATGGGGATAGTAGTGTTTAGAGGTCCTTTCTGAGAGCATGGGCCTAGGGAAATGGTGCTTCTCAATCCGGAGGCTGCCATTGAAGCTTCTTCTTTCTTTTTTATTTCTTGCGACTCCTCCTGCCCCGCTTTGGATGGCCTGGGAGGTTGCCCCTATGACTAGCTCAGAATACTTATTGTTTTCAAGCCATTCTTTACCATCTCTCTTATCTAGATTGCTTCCGCAAAAGGTTTGCCCATTGCTGACATTATATTTTGAAAATATTCCGCTTCCTATCCCTGGAACAAAATAGTGACCATCTCTGTATCATAAATGGGCGGCTTTACTATTGACGCTTGTTCGCGCAACTAGACAGTATATTCTCTAAAACCTTATGACGGTTTCTTTTTCAAGTTGGCCAAAGAATTTCTGTCTGGGGCAATGTCAATGTTATACTGGAACTGCCTTACAAAATCCGGGGCAAGATCATCCCAACTATTCCATCGTGCAATATCTTGGTCCATGTACCATTCGGAAGCGATGCCTACCAAACTCTCCCTGAAGTATGTCATCAACAGTTCTTCTATTCCACCTGCCCCACGCAACTGGTTGCAGTACCTTTTCTGATATGCAATGGGGTCTCCATGACCATCGTACTTTGCAAACTTCAGCATTTTAAATCCCAGAGGAAGATGTACATGCGGAACATGCACGGATCTGTGTATGAAACGCTCTTTTGCCCACTCAATCCCTGCATGTTCTTCAAGCTCTACTAAAGTCTTTTCATCCTTCTTGTTGTCTCATCTTGTTCGAGCGTTTTAGGAGTTTTATCCTACACTGGTGTGAGCTCATACGATGGTTTTGGATAAGTGTATGGGGGTATGGGGGAGGTTAGTTTGGTAATTGGGAGTTTGAAATGTGAAATCCATAGGATCAAACATGGGTCTCGGCACTGCGGGCTGTGTGGTGGCGCACATGGGGGAGCCGTAAAAATATTAGTAAATGGGCCAGAGGTGAACACTTGAGGACTGGCTTCAGAAGGTTCTCCAACAAAGTTGGCTTGTATGGTAGATTATCCCAAGAGGATGTTTGGATGGCTAATGGGAATGGTGGAGGTACCCCCAGACCTTTGGAAAAGCTCAGGAAATCCAAGGATGGCACTCGGAGGCTCTTTTACATTTTCCAAGCGTCCCACATCTCCATGACTCTGAGTCAAAGGATCCTATTTTCTTCAGCTGCCGCAGATTCTGAGCCTGGGATCCCTGCAATTGGGCTATCCTCTAAGATGGGAATTGCTGGCAAAGACATTTCGGATGACATTTATGTGCTTTCCTTTGATCTGGAGAAATATCGATGCAATGCCAGTTTACCACAAACTAACCATTGTTTTCTAAAAGCCTGTGACTGAATTTAGGCATCAAACAAAAGGTTAGGTCAAGATAGATAACAAATAGGAAATCGCACGTTGGGTGTGATGCACCTATACAGTTAGCGGGTGTCTATATGTTTACAATGGTCGCATGTGTCATCCCGGCATTTATTCCAAACTTACTTTTGGTTTCTACT
The DNA here is from genome assembly GCA_034376525.1 of Nicotiana benthamiana. Classification (NCBI taxonomy): domain Eukaryota; kingdom Viridiplantae; phylum Streptophyta; class Magnoliopsida; order Solanales; family Solanaceae; genus Nicotiana; species Nicotiana benthamiana. Next base: position 15,616,657 of record CM067341.1, on the reverse strand, counting down.
CTTTGTTTCCTTTCTTTGGTTTTCCTCTTTTAAGAATACGGTCGAATCCTATGAAGATTGCCTACGTATCATGCTCCGCATGAATCAAACCGAGCGTAGTTCATGAAAAATGTGATGGAAATAACAAGATGTTTTCCAAATCTTATAAAGAAAAAACTTTGGTGACAAGATTAGCCAAGTTAAAGGCAACTAACGGACTTAGACATAACAAAACATACAGACTCGAAGAGCAATAATGCGTAAAAGAAAATACAGACTAATAGACTCTTTTTAAGGAAAATACAACTTTTCACAAATCATGAATACATTAAGACTTCAGGAGCTTGCGGGGCGTCACTTGGCCTTGCCGCAGGCTTACGTGCTAAACTCCCTTGGAGATGGTGGAGGTCTTCCATCACTTTCCGAACAAAAGTCATAGCGGTGGCAAAGAATATGGATCTCGTCATATCCCCACAATGTTTGCTCTTTGTGGTGAAGTAATCTGCAATTACCCGTATCCTTTCCCTAATAACACCTTTTTCTTGCAACAAATGCCTAATTTTCACGGCCCTCGCCACTAGAGTTCGCTCTGCTACCTGATTTAGCTCTTGGAATTGCCGCAAATCCTTCTCCAACCTTGCTATCACTGCATAACAATGTTTCTTTCAGCTTTGAAGTCCCTGACTTGCTTGGCCGTTCTGTTCTAAGCCATGATGACCCTCCACTTCAAACCAACAATCTCATCATTATGCCCTTCTTTTAATACTCAAGGATGCGGGCTCGTTCGTCTACACTTTTAGCCAATTGCTTCTGAACCCTTGATAGCTCACCTTCCGCCTTATTCAAGTCAAACCCATACTCGGTTACTTTCCGCTGTAAATTTTTTCTATGATTTTTTCATCTTTTGTGCTTCTGAGAGGATTTTCTGTGGCTGCTTTCATTTTATGGATTTGGGCTCGTAATGCTTCATTTTCTTTAGTTAATATCTTCTTCTCTCCCTTATCGGTTGTGGCTTGCAAACCCGTTTCAAATTGCAACTCTTTTATTTGCTTTTTCAATCTTCCTATAGTGGCCCTGTATTCATTCTCCTTGGCTAGCTAATCTCATTTCTCTTGTGACGTTTCAACAAATTCTTGAGATGTGGCCTCTTAGCCGGTCTTCCACACTCTATTTCTTTTTTATACCAATCAATGTATCCCGGTGCAACCACGCCTTTAGATATGTCGCGTACTCGGGTACCTATTATTTGACGTACGATGGTTTCAGGGAATTGACCTTTCAGGGAATTGACCTTTGGGGCTTATCTCAACCGCATGTCGACTAATATCCTCGTCCCTGGGAATCATTTGGCATCTACCTAATTATCTAGTACTCTGTATGGCGTATAAGGCTGGATACTTCGGAGACCCATCAGGAGGAAATGAGGCCCGGTGGCTGGCATATACACTACTTCATCCACATGCAGCCACCCGAATGTCCATTCTATCTGATTTGCAATGATAACCCGGAGATGCGATGCCCATTCTATGACGCCCTCAGGTAATCTAAACCTATCAACCCTATTGCAAAATTCTTCTATGCAGCTCTTTATTGGTGACCCGCAATTCGTGAACCAAGGCCGGTGGCATAGATGCTCGATCATCCATATTTGCAACAACAAGTTACATCCTTCGAAGAAGTCTCCTCCCGCTTTACAGGAGGTGAGAGCATGGAAGATTTTGGATAAGATCATCGGAGTGAGGGTGCTTTTGGCCTGAGTCATTAAAGTGCTAGCTGACGACCCCTGCTATCCATATGTCAATATTCCCGTCCTTTTGCGGAAACACCAGAAGAGCCAAGAAAAATACCATGAACGCAAAACATCGATGCTCCTTCCAGATGAGCTGATTTCCTTTGCTACAAATATGGTTTTCGGGGTTATTGAATCCCTCGATATGACCGTACCTTTGATATATAAACTGCAGGGTACAGAAGCCAGCTGACAGGTCTGAATTATGAACTTTCCTACTGATTTTTAAGGAGTCTAGGAACTTGTGTACGGCAAGGGCTCTTGGTGCAATCAGATACTGGTGTCTCAAAGGAATCATAGGGGTCCCAATATATCCAGTTATTTCCTCCAATGTCGATGTGAGTTCAAAATTCGAGAAGTGGAAGACATTGTGAGCCAAGTCCTAGAATGTGATCAATGCTTTTATTATATCTCCCCTTGGGTTAATTTTAAGCAGCCCAGTAAGACCTGCCAGATGCATGTTGACCCTGTTTTTCCCTACTTCCCCCAGGTCATTCCACCACAGTCGTAGCTCCAATGGAATTTTGTTCATGAACATTATCGTTCTCATTCTACACATTTATTAATGGTGAATTAGTATCTCAAAATTTGACTATTTGACTCCACAAAATATTAGAGCCAGTATTTTATGAAATTTATTTCCTAAAATCAGGGCCCGGCTTTGCGAGTACGGCCTTTCAGCGCTTCCAATGGATGATTTTAAGGTTGTGCTCACTTGCCGGTCAAAATATGCCTCATAGGTGGTCATTTGTGCAGAATCAACCTTCCGGTGTCCCTTGCGATAACGTTCGCTTGTTTCTTCCAGTAACGGCATCACCCGATTTATTTAAGAAAATAATTAAAAGTGGTCAATTGTTTTCCTTATTTTGGTTATTTTTGAAAAAAGGGAGGTTGGACCCGATAGGGTTTGCCTACGTATATCGTTCCCGGCGAGAATCAAACCGACGTAGTTCGGTCAAAGACAATTTGTTAAAACCAAAATATTATTGAAAAAACCCCAATTTCTTTTCCTTCTTTTTGTGTTGTTTTGTTTCAAAAAATCCGGTAGTATTTCGGTGCTATTTGAGAAATGTTTTTACAAGTGATTAATCTCAGTAGCTCTAGTACCTTTTATTCCCTCAAATTTCCTCTTTATTCACAAGCCGGTCAACATGTGAATCCAAAGCAAATAAATGTGCAAATAACACATAACATGCATCACGATGGTCTTTTATTTCAGGTCACCTGCCCTAGACGGACCCAATCCCTATGTTGAGTCCCCTAAGTCAAATGCATGATGCAAATAAGCTATCCTACTAAGGATCCGGCATGAGATCAAGTTATTCTAAGTGAAAAACCTTGGTATGGGGTCTAGACTGTGCTCCCGAGCAGACAACTCGAGTCGAGGAGGGGGTAACGTACCTGGAACCAAAAATCCATCTGGCTTAGTGACTTGTCCGGCCTCTTTCTTATTTTTAGTTATGACACTAACAAAATAGGGAGTCTCAACCAGTAAGCACATCCTCGAAGGTGAGAAGTGAAGGGTTTCATAGCAGTTTATATGTGCAATTCATCCAATATCAAAGCGGTAAAAGCATTTAGCACTTAGCACAGAACATGTAAGCAAATAAAAAGAAGTCAAATATAACAGTTATTCTAAGCTCGAATTCTCGATCCCTGAACCAGAGAATCTGAGTTCGACGTCCCCAACAGAGTCGCCAGAGCTATTACACCTCCTTTTTTACACGGCAACCTCGGAGGATGACACGTATAAGGGAGTGTTTCCAGTTAAAGATACATTATTCGAAATAGGATTATTTATTAAGGGTCGCCACTTGGAATAGGTTTGGCTTTGGTGTCCCAAGTCACTGCTTTATTTAGAATCCCAAATCAAGGAAATTTTCGACTACCCAAATGGAGTCTGCGAACCATAAATTCTGAATAAGAAATTTTGTTAACCCGAGGGAAGGTGTTAGGCACCCTCGGACTCTGTGGTTCTAGCACGGTCGCTTAAACTATTATAAATGGCTAAAATTCTGATTTTATACATGTTCATCCTATAGTGCAATTTCAAATCATCTTTTACCGCATTTAATATTTTAGGAATATTGCAACAATATTAAAATACGTCTCGAACCGCATCACAAAAATGCACCCGAGTTTTCGACATGTTCTAACATTGTTGAGATTTGGATTTAGCTCACATAAATGTGTGCCTGAATTTAGGAAGATACATTATGAAAATAACACGCCTAAAGTAACTACGCGTTTTTAACTTCGTGGGAAAATCGTGAAATTCACTAAACGGCATCTCCCAGATTTCTAAGTATTTTACTATGATTAAGAGGTCATACGGCATATAATTTAGTTGAGCGTAGTGCACCTCTTTTGTTTTTAGAAAGGTAAACTAATGAAACTACGATTTTTTATTATACGTCATATCTAATAAAAGAGAAGTCCTAATAAATTCACATATTAATGGTCTACCATGAAAACACTTTTAACATGCATATCTTTAGAATGCTTTTATAGATTGGTTCCGCATTTTGGGCTTATTGTCTGAAAGACTAACCCAGGAGGTCCGAACATTTGTATAGATCTCATCGGTAATCATTTGGGCCTAACATTTCAGCTAGAAACTGAGAGGAAACATGAATGCCATTCGTAGGTCAAGGATTCAATTCCAAAATTACTACACTACAGCCATTACAAATTAATTTTGCTAAAATTTGTGTTGTGTTGCTTTGCCAATCTAAATGGTTAGCACGGTATATACACAATTCCTAAGTCTTAAAACATGAGTTATAAAATTTCAAGATTTACATGTTGAAAATCAAGTTTCCATTTATATAAATCTGCAAAAGTGCATACGCACTATCACTACTTATTTAATTAAATGTAAGACACTAAACAATCTAAACATTAGTACATAAGACAAATTATCCTACTAGTAGTCCAAATGGTCTAAACACACAGTCCAAATATAGTCCATATAACACAGTTCCAATTTTAAAAACGTAAATCGAATTAAAATATACCAGATATTACAAATAATTTAAAACTACTCGATTATACATCATTGAAGGCTGAATAGACTCAGTTCAAAGGACGAATAGAATTCTTATCATTTTGATTTCCCAAACATGTTTAAATCAGAACAGGTTCACGTGTGTGTACTTGGAATTACAGCAAAGAAGAAATCACCAATGAGAAACGTAAGCAAGAAGCAATAACAGCAGCAGATCGACCAATTACAAACCCATAAATAGTATCAGGAAGCCCAGGAAAGCTTTAAAAAGCCAACAACACAGACAAATTCAACCCATGCAGCTTGAACAAAACACAATCCAGCTTGAGATTGATACCCAAGATAGATTCTGAAGGTTCTAACACCCTAAACACACATGTTTCAAGTTATCTTCATCTTATATGGATAAAATTTTGATTATCTGGAAGTTTTAGGAGATTTGTGCCAGGAATTTTAGAACAGGAGAGCTTGGAATATTTCCAGGGATTTTCCAGATGGTGTCCACCCTTTTTGAAAGCAATAAGATGCCTTTTAATAGACAAAGCCTTAGGGAAACTCTTTTTTTGTGTGCTTTCTCATTAGTCCCTTCCCTATTTCTTAGAATTGCTTGATTAGTCCCTTATTTTCTGGCTTGTGCCTCAAGTTTTATTAGAGAATTACAGAAATTGGTCTTTGAACCTCCAACTAGAAGGTTGCAGTGGTTTGTTGCAAGATTACTCTGCCCAAATACCCCTATTACCCCTGTCTTTTCTTTTCAATTACTAAGCCCAAACATTTCCAATCTGGTTCCTACTAATATGGTCAGAATTGACCATAGTTAACTACTCAGGGCAATAAACAAAATCCTAACCCATTATCAATTGGGGTTAAGCCCCTATATGGCATGCTATAAACTAAACATTGAATTTAACCAAGGCTAAACTATACTACTCTTTTTAACCAGATTCAAAACCCAAATTAAATTAATCACACAAACCAACATCAATTCTAAAGAATCGGAATCAATGAACCACATAAACATATTTGAGGCTAAATCAAACTAACACCCAGAAATGCAAGACAAAATTAATCATGATCAAAACAAAACCAATCAAAACAAAACTTAGAAGCAATGATAAACAGATGTTGGAAAACTAAAATGAAGAAATAATCAAACCATGGAAAGATGAACAACTTTGAACTAACCTAAAATACAGGATGACTCAATCTAAAAGAGAAAAATCTAGAAATCCAATCGATAAGGAATCTTTCAAGCGGATTATCAACGACTTTAAACAGAGGCACATAATTCGCAATGAAACAAAATTCCAAATAACCTAATAGAAAACAATTATCAGATGAGCAAGTAGGACAAACATACAACCACAAAAATGAAAAGAATAGAAAAATAAATAGGAAACTTAGCTTAAATACCAGCACCACCCCAAAACCCATGATCTTTGTATTTTTAGATATTCCTGCCATCTTTGATATCAAATTTGAGAGGATCTTTTGCCATTTGAGAGAGGTTGAGCAATCATTTGAGAGGAGGAGAGTACAAACGGAACATGGTGTAAGATTGGTTGGGTCTAGGATGGGTTTGGGATTCAGACAAATTTTTTATTTGATTTTTGGCAAGGACCAGTTGTATTCGAGGGTTATTATTTATAGGTTTACGGAGACGGAGGTGAGAGGGTTGTGTGGTGTCAATTTCAAGGAATTCCGGGGAAGTTGAGGATTTGGTCGGAGTTTTGAATGAATATTCGAAGCGATTGGCTAAGGTTTGAAAGAAATTGAAACTGGATTTGTCCTGGGGATGGTGTGAGGAACCTGGGGTGTTATTTTTGGAGAGTTCCAGTGGTGGCTCCACCATAGGCGGCGGAGGTGGCGTCCACAAATCTTTATATTTGAGAAGTTTGGCTTATATTTGAAGCTTTGTTTTTAGGTCATTGGAAAGAGGAGGGAATGGTGGTTCAGGGGTGTATTTTTGGGAGGCATTGGAGCTTTGCCGCGGTGGAGACAATTTCCAGCCGACTGCTGTGAGGCGGCATATCAGTGGAGACGATGGTTATGAGGAAGAGGCATTTGGTCTATAAGGTTTGATACAATTTCAGACAATTTTATGTAATGCTCTCATCACACCTAAGCCGTTGGATCATGCCTTATGAACGGGTGAGATCACTGGCCCCAAAACGACATCGTTTTGGGGCGTCTCTAATGGCAGATCGGGTCAGGGACGGTTTTGGGCCGGTTTGAGGGTGGTTTGGACGGGTATGGGTGTTTGGGCCATCCATCTTTGGCCCAATTTGAGGCCAGCCTGATTCACCTCTTTTTCTTTTTTTTCATTTTTATTTCAAATCTTCCTAATTTATTTGAAAGCTTTATTTCAAAATTAAACTAAATGCTATATTAATTCCAAAACCTAAATTAAACTAACAATCACATAAACTAATCAAAATACCAAAAAACAAAAATTAGCAAATTCGAAACTACAAAATAAACAACGCAAAAATAAAATATTTATTTTCTTTGTAATTTTGTATTTTTTGTAATACTCCTAATAACTAATTAATTCCAGAGCATGTAAATTAAACAGTAAATGCAATGCATGTTTTGTATGTTCATAAGAATTTAAATGTGTGGATAAGAATGCACATAATTAACAGAAGGTGTCACACAAATCAACAAAATTAAAAAGAAAGAAATTATTCTTTTTGAAATTATTGGGGGAATTTATGCAGGACAAAAATCACGTTCTCACACCGAAAATAGTTTTGTATTTTCATTTAAGACTTGCACGCAAAATTTGATGTCAATCCGAGTAGTATAAGTATTATTTGGCACATTGGAAGTAGATTGAAGAACTTGAAGTTCACAAGTTTGATCCAATTAGTTTAGGGTGTGATTCTTAGATATGGCGTTGTTTTGGGAATTTTGGAAGGTTTGAGCGAGTCCTTTTTATGATTCCAAACTTGTTGCTATGTTCGGTCGGGGCCCCGGGGGCCTCAAGTATCAATCAGACGAGGCTCGAGCTAAGTTGAAAATTTGAGAAGGAGTTGAAGGTCCAGTTGGCCAGCCGCAGGTGCGAGACCACAAAAGTGGCTTACCCATCACAGATGCGGCTCTGGGGGAGGAGTCCAGGTTCTGCAAATGCGGCTCTCCTTCTGCAAAAGCAAAATTACAGAAGCAGTCCCAAGACTGCAGATATGGCCCCAGCTGGCCTGGCCCAATACTGCAGAAGCGAGACTGTAGATGCGGTCCCCTAACCGCAGTTGCGGAAATAGCTAAAGGCAGTGGCCTTCGTTTAATATGGGAATGTGTCATTTTTGACACATTTTACTCTATTCTTGGGCAATTTTGGAGCTTCAAAGGGGTAGATTTCTGACTAGAATTGTGAGGTAAGTTAATTCTACTTAATATTAGTTTAATACATAGTTTATAGGTAGATAACACCATGTAAATTAGTGAAAATTATGGGTTTAGAGTAAAACCTAGGGTTTTGACAAAAACAAGATTTAACTAGGACATTTTTTATGGAATGTACTAGATATCATATATTCTTGATCCTTAGTTTATAGGTAACAACTTTCTTCAAAAATTTCCGAAATCCGGAAAGGTGTTTCAGGGGTGAATTTTAGAAACCTTGCATTTAGGGTTGGGAAATTAGTTAAATAGTTAGAATATGAACTCTTGAGAATATATTGACTAGTTCTTACCCCCATTTGAATACTTTTGGATCATTTGGCTATGATTTGAGGGTTTGAGCGCATTCTTGAAATTTGAATTAGGATTTGGGATGAGGTAAGTCTCCTTTCTGACCTTGTAAGAAGGAATTAACCCCAAAGGTGAATGAAATAAATGTATGTGACTATCTGTGGGGGCTACGTACCTACGTGGTGACGAATATCCGTACGTAGCTACTATTTTGCTAATTGTTCAGGTAATTTAGGACATGTATCATGCTATACTTGCTAATGCTTGCGTCCTTGCTTGTTGCTAAGATCACTTAGATCATGCTAGAAATTAGGTTAATAAATATAGACGGCTATACTCACTTACTTGAGAACGTGTATGAATTATTTGACTATAAATGGGCAATGTGTGCTTACTTGATAATAAATTGCTATTTTGTGGATCATTTCGATCACCTCGGTAGTAAATAGATACATCTATGGTTCGCGTATTCGACCCTCTGGCAGTGCACAGTTTAAAATTATATTGGACCAGGACGTACGACCTCGGCATAATGTGTGCATGTTATTTATTTGGAACTTCCCGTGATTTCACTGCTTAAATGTTTGAAAGGAAAGTTGTTACATGATGTAATTGAAACTTGACATGGTGTTTGTGAAACAATGTCTTTTTTCTCCCTGATCTTAATCTATCATTATTATTCATGTTGTCCATGCTTAGCATCACTTAAAATATATTATTATTGACCCTAATAAGTGTCAAGTCGACCCCTCGTCACTACTTCATCGATGTTAGACTGGATACTTACTAGGTACATATTGTTTATGTACTCATAAAATGATTTTGTACTTAGATGTACAGGACCCGTCTATGCGCATCCCTAGTACTTTATCGAGATCTCACGGTGAGCTACCCTCTTCCGAGCCGTTCAACAACATACCGGAGTCTCTCCTTTTGTTATTATTGTCTATTCTATTTCAGACAGTAGGATAGTTATATTCTTTTGTACATTCTACTAGTTGCCCCCGTACTTGTGATAGTAGTTCCTGGCACACAATAGTAGACTATTACTTTTGGGTTGTATTATATTGTTATGATCCCTTTTAGTCTTGACAAAATGTCTAACAACATTGTCTGATGCCATCACTACCTATAATGGAAATTGGGCCGTGACAACATGGTATCAGAGGATTAGGTTCACGTAGGACTCACAAGTCACGGACAAAGCCTAACAGAGTCTTGCGGATCAGTATGAAGTGTATATATTTATCTTCGAGAGGCTATAGGGTGATAGGAAAGTAATCATTATTCACATTCTTTCATACATTTGATAGTATACTAAATTTCCTTCTCTATTCTCTCACAGATGGTGAGGACGTGCATGAGAGACGTCCCATACCCGGGAGGCACTGCTCCCCTTGTTGGCAGAGGCCGGGGGAGGGCACGAGCCCAAGGAAGGGGACGAAGGCATCCCTCGGCTGCCCAAGTTGCACCACCAGTGGATCCTATGGGGGATCCTATTATCGAGGAGCAGAGTGAGATGCCCGTAGCAGAGCCTCCCTCGATGGACTATATGACAGCATCGGGTTTTCAGGAGGTCATGGGCCATATGTTGCGGTTCATGGATTCTATGACCCAGGCTAGTTTATTTCTAGCAGACCCAACCACATCTCAAGAGGTAGGGGAGCACAGCCCCCTGCTGCTCAAACTCCTGATCATGCAACTGCAGTGTATCAGACTCGGGGTGCACTACCCGCGGATGGGGCCTAGTCAGTTGCCGTAGCGGTACCTAAGCCCAGGCCAGCTACAGACGGTGATCTAAAAAAGTTATTGGAAAGATGGACTAGACTACACCATCCTATTTTTGGGGCTGAGCATTATGAGGATGCTTAGGATTTCATTGATAGTTACAAGGACAGACTGCACAACATGAGGATATTGGAGTCTCACGGGATTGACTTCCCTACTTTACAGGTGGAGGGTAGGCCAGTAGATGGTGGCAGTCTTATGTTCTTAGTAGGCCAGCAAATTCTCCTCCCATTACTTGGGGACAGTTCAAACAGCTTTTTTTGGATAGGTATATTCCACCCTCTTAGAAGGAAGAGTTGCGGTATTAGTTTAAGCAGCTTAAGCAGGGTTAGATATCAGTGACCGACTATGAGGAAATGTTTTTTTAATTGTCCTGCCATGTACTGATGATACTTCCTATTAATGCAGAGAAAGTGTGGAGGTTTGTGTGGAGGTTTGGTAGTGGAGATTGCTCAGAGGATCGAGGGTTACCGTCTAAGAGGTAGAGAGCAGATGTAGCATGACAAGAGGCTCGGTTCTCTAGAGAGTTTAGAGGTGCCCCCTAGGGACAAAGATCAGTTTGGGAAGGGTCAGCCCAGTAGGCCCCATATTCAATACCTCCACCTCTTCGAGGTACTCTAGCACGCCCCTATTTCATCTTCATACCAGTGAGTTCTTATCACCCTCCATCTGTCCGGGGCTCTTTCGGTGGGTATTCAAGTTCCTAGGGTTCTTCTAGCTCCTACTTTAATACTATACCGGAGAGTTCATACCGCCCACCGACTATTCAGGCTTCTTCTAGTAGGTCTACAGGCCATTAGGGTCATACATCAGGGCAACAAGTCACCACATGTAGGTGTTGTTTTGAGTGCAAAAATCTTGTTCGTATGAGGAGATACTACAGACTTCGGGGCAAGGCAGCGCAGCAGGGTCAGCAGCCCATGATTGCAACATCGGCTATCCAGCCACCCAGAGGCAGAGGGTAAACTGGTAAGGGTCCCTATAGGTGGAGGCCGGGTAGGGAGAAGTCGGTCAGTTACTGTTAAGTTGGATGGAGGCCAACCAGTCAGCGCTCCAACCAGGTTCTATGCGTTTTCAGCTAGACCAGATGTATTGACCTCAGATGTTGTTATCAACGATATTAATTCCATTTGCAGTAGGGATGGTTCAGTGCTATTTGATCTAGGATCCACTAATTCATATGCATCATCTATGTTTGCTCATGTTCTAGATATTTCTCGTGAGTCCTTGGGTACTCTTTTTCATGTGTCTACTCCTTTTGGCGATACTGTGGTTGTAGATCAGATCTATCGATCATATTTGATCACACTTTGTGGTTTTGAGACTAGAGCAGACCTCTTGTTGCTTGATATGACCAACTTTGAGGTCATCCTGGGGATGGATTGGTAACTCCCATACCACGTCGTCCTAGATTGCCATGCCAAGATTATTACTTTAGCGATGCCCGAGTTGCCAAGGTTGGAGTGGAAGGGCTCCTACGTTATTACATCTAGTCGAGTTATTTCTTTTCTGAAAGTTATGCATATGCTCGAGAAGGGTTGTTTGTCTTATCTAGCTTATGTTTGGGATACCACCGTAGAGTCTTTGACGATTGATTCGGTTCCAATAGCCTGGGAGTTTGCTGATGTGTTCCCTTCCCACCTTCCAGGCATGCCACTAATTCATGAAATAAATTTTTGTATTAATTTGGCTCCAGGTCCCTAGACTATATCTATCCCAGGTACCACATGGCACCGAAAGAGTTAAAGGAGATGAAGGAGCAGCTTGAGAAGTTGTTAGCAAATAGGTTTGTGAGATTGAGTGTGTCACCTTGGGGTGCACTAGTGTTGTTTGTAAAGAAGAAGGATAGGACTTTGTGGATGTGCATTGATTAACTCCAGTTGAACAAGGTTACCATCAAGAACAAGTACCTGTTGTCGTACATTGATGATTTATTCGAATAGTTTCAGGGTGATAGGGTGTTCTATAAGATTGATTTGAGATAATGGTATCATCAACTGAAGATTCGGTACTCAAATGTCCCAAAGACTGCTTTTCATAATAGATATGGCCATTATGAGTTTCTGGTGATGTCCTTCGGCTTGACTAATGCCCAAACAGCATTTATGGACTTGATGAATAGGGTGTTCAGGCCTTATATTGATTCCTTTGTTATTTCTTCATTGATGACATCCTCATTTACTCACGTAGATTATGGGAGCACGAGCAGCATTTGAGAGTAGTGCTCCAAATATTGCGAGAGCAGAAGTTGTATGCTAAGTTCTCCAAGTATGAGTTTTAGCTTAAGTCAGTAGCATATTTGGGGCATGTTGTATCTAGAGAGGGTATTAAAGTGGATCTTAAGAAGATTGAGGCAGTTTAGAGTTGGCCACATCCTACTTTAGTGAATGACATCAGGAGTTTCCTGGAATTAGCAGGTTATTACCGCCGATTTGTGTAGGCTTTTCGTCCATTGCATCACCTTTGACAAGATTGACCCAAAAGGGTGCTCATTTCCATTGGTACAATGATTGTGAGGCGAGCTTTCAGAAGCTCAAGACAGCCTTGACAAAAGCATCGGTTGTAGTGTTGCCTTCCAGTTCAGGGATATATACGCTATATTGTGATGCTTCACGTGTTGGCTTGGGTTATGTATTGTAGGTGAGAGTTATTGCATACGCTTCATGTCAGTTGAAGATTCATGAGAAGAATTACCCTGTACACGACCTAGAGTTAGCAGCGACTGTTCATGCTCTTAAGACATGGAGGCATTATCTATATGGGGTGTCATGTAAGGTCTATACTGATCATCGCAACTTGCAGCATTTGTTCAAGCAGAGGGATCTCAATTTAAAGAAGCGTAGATGGCTTGAGTTATAGAAGGATTATGACATCACCATTCTTTATCATCCGGGCAAAGCAATTGTGGTCGCGAATGCCTTAAGCAGGAAAGTAGAGAGTATGGGTAGATTGGCATACATCTCAGTAGAGGAGAGACCACTAGCTTTGGACGTTCAGTTCTTAGCTAATAAACTTGTGAGGTTAGACATTTCAGATCCCTGCTGAGTCCTTGTGTGTGTTGTTGCTCGGTCTTTATTATTAGGACAAATCAAGGCTCGGCAAATCAATGATCTGCATTTGGGAGTTCTCAGAGAGACCATGATACAGGGTAGTGCCGAGGTTTCTATTGGCGAGGATGGTGTTCTGCGGCTACGGGTTCGCCTATGTGTTCCTAATGTATATGGCTTGAGGGACAGGATTCTAGAGGAGACACATAGTTCACGGTATTTTATTCATCCAGGTGCTACGAGGATGTATCATGACCTGAGATAGCAGGTTAAATGTGAGCACCAGAGGCTAAGTGGCTTATTTAGCAGATGCCTATACCTAAGTGGAAATGGGAGCGCATTACTATGGACTTCATAGTTGGTTTACCTTGGACCTTTCGGAAGTTTGATGCAGTTTGGGTCATTGTCTATTGGTTGACCAAGTCGGCACATTTCATTCTGGTTGTGACCTCTTATACTTCAAATAGGTTAGCTCAGATCTATATTCAGGAAATTGTTCGATTTCACGGTGTGCCTATCTCCATCATATCTGATAGAGGCCCTCATTTCACTTCTTCTTTTTGGAGAGCCGCATAGAGTGATTTGGTGGCCCGTATAGAGCTGATCATAGCATTTTACACGTACACTGATAAGCAATCGGAGTAAATAGTTCAGATTTTAGAGGACATGCTTAGAGCATGTGGGATTGACTTTGGAGGGCAGTAGAATCATTACATTTTCCCGAGTTTACTTACAATAATAGTTATCAGTATGACATCGAGATGGCTCCATTTGAAGCTTTATATAGTCGGCAATGCCGTTCTTCTATTGGGTGGTTTGAGCCTGGTGAGGCTAAGTTGTACGGTAGTGACTTGGTGAAAGATGCTTTGGAAAAGGTGAAGTTAATTCAGGAAAGACTCGCACAGCACAGTCCAGACAGAGAGTTACACGGATCAGAAGGCACGGGATGTATCATTCATGGTCGGTAAGAAGGATCTCTTGGAAGTCTTGCCGATAAAGGGTATTATGAGATTCAAGAAGAAAGGCAAGTTGAGCCCAAGGTTTATAGGCCCATTTGAGGTGTTGAGGCGAGTTTGGGAGGTTGCTTATGAGCTTGCTTTACCTCCCAGTCTATCAAGGGTTCACCTAGTTTTTCACGTGTCTATGCTTCGGAGGTATCATGCCGACTTGTCTTATATGTTAGACTTCAGTGCCATTCATCTATATGAGAGCTTGGGTGATGAGGAGGAGCCAGTTGCCAGTGTTAGCAGACAAAACCGCAAAATTTGGTGTCAATCTGAGTAGTATAAGTACGTTTTGGCACATTAGAAGTAAATTGAAGAACATAAAGTTCATAAGTTTGATTCAAATGGGTTTAGGGTATGATTCTTAGATTTAGCATTGTTTCGGGCATTCCGAGGGTTCGAGCGAGCCAGTTTAATGATTCTAAACTTGTTAGTATGTTCGGGCATGGCCTCGAGGCCAAGCATCAATCGGACGAGGCTCGAGCTAAGTAGAAAATTTGAGAAGGAGCTCAAGCTCCAGCTCTGTTATAACTGCACATGCGGTTGGCAAGCCATAGGTGCGAGACCAGAGAAGCAGCTTACCCATCGCAGATGCAACTCAAGGAGGAGCGCAGGTTCCGCAGATGTAGCTTCTCTTCCGCATCTAAGTAGTCAATATCTAAGGTAGGTGCATCTGGCTACCCGTCCGGCGCGCATCCCTGGTACTTGATCGAGATCTCACGGTGAGCTGCCCCGTTCCAAGTCGTTCAGCAGCATACCAGAGTCTCTCCTTTTGTTATTACTGTCTATTCTGTTATACGTAGTAGGATAGCTATATTCTTTTGTACATTCTACTAGTTGCACTCGTGCTTGTGACACTAGTTCCTGGCATACATAATAGCAGACTATTATTTTTGTTCATATTGCTATGATCCCTTTTAGTCTTTCCTGATTCAATCGCTTTATAATTTGTTAATTATTTATTATTTTGAATGTATGTTAAGTATATGTCGAGAATAATTATTTAAAAGAGTGGGAACTCACTAATTGGTTAGGGTTTCTTTGTCTAACAACAGTGTTGGACGCCATCACGATCTATAACACAAATTGGGTCGTGACAGATTATTTCAAACTTGTATTAATATAATAGTATATTTTAATCAAGCATAACGTATGAAGGACAATTTTATTTTTAACTAAGCTAATGCATGCATTAAAACCTATTGCATTGTTGATACCATGATTTGTTATACATCAGTTATGCACATGATATACCAAATAGATTATTTAACTAATGCCTGCATAACTAATGCATAGGTTCAAAAAGTATACCAAACAAGGTAAATTAATACATAAAGCTAATGCATGCATTACCAAATAACCCCTTACTTGTATATGAGATAAATAGACCTTGTTCCTACATATTTACTTCCCAAATCCCTTATCTAGCACCTCAACCAAATGTAGGTTAAAATAGAAACTACAGAAATCTAATACAAACTCAAAAACTATATCCTAACAAATACTATGTTGGCTCGCACCATTCGCGACATGCACAACTAGAAAACTCACAAAATCGTCCAAAGAATGTTGATCGAAGCCGGTCAGAAAAAAACCACCCGAAATCGGTTGAAAATTAAGTGAATTGGTCGCAAAAGTCAAAAAAAGTATTTCTGACAACAGATATGTGGTTCCACGGCAAAAAAATAAAAACACCGGCCAATTTCGATCGGAACTTGGTCATTATTTGGCCAAGTCCTGGTCATACTTGTATATTTGAAATTATGTTTTCCCGCACAAGGCAATTGGTTTTTAATATAACAAAAATTACTTATATTTAATTTACCAACCGGAACAAGTTATAATTAAATATTTCTGATCGAGTTCGATCGGAAAAATAATTTCATTTTAATTAAAATATATATTTAATAATATTACCGACCAAAGTTGGTCGGTTTTTGTCTAACCTTTACTTAAATATCTTTTCAAGAAATAATATTTAATACTTAATTTTGTGTGTGTATATATATACACACACATACATACATAAATGGATGAAGCTAAAGACTCGCGGGGTATATCCAAATAATAAGCAAAATACGAGGATACATATGAATATGTGGAACCATACTCAAATAATACAAAATAATCTCGGTGTCACACTGAGACAATGCTTGTGATCACTGTGTGTAAAGCAATAGCATCTAGTCTGGCAAGAAGTGCATAGCAACGGGAATGACCGCCACCTGATCGCCCCTACTACCCCCCTTTAGTGCAACCCCTAGCTGACTAAGCTCCACCCCGAGCTGGCTGAGGGGCGGTTAAGTAACTGGAGCTGAAGATGTCGCATGAATCCTCTACTGTGCTGAACCGCCATGATGGCAAGGGCACTGCCCCCCACATGCCCAAACTTCCATCACTCAAAATAACTCCCTACTGCTGGTGACAAGGACTGAAGGGTGCTCCGCGCACCGGGATAACTAGTAGAAGAACCTGGCATAGAGGACCTGGACCGATGGAGCAGGGGACGAGCTCTTGGCTGGAAGGTCATTGAGAGATGAATGGCCCTGATGGGAACTATGAGAACCAGGGCCAGATGTTGCACCACAATAAAATGAATGATCTGTCTGAGCATGTCTGAATGGACGACCCTTGTCATAGTGAAACTAGCCTCCAAAAGGAACACCCCCATAACTATCTGATCCACGAGGCCTCTTGGCCTCCGTCACAACCCCCTCCTGGCGGCTAATAGACTATATATTCTCGAGCAATGTCAACCACCTCCTCAAAAGTTGCACCTGACACCCTCTCTCTAGTCATAAGTATCCGCAAATGAAATGAGAGTCCATCCATGAACCTCCTGATCCTCTCCCTGTCTGTAGGAACCAATCAAACAGCATGACTGACCAACTCGTAAAATCTCATCTCATACTATGTCACAGTCATATCATCTTGACGCAATTGCCGAAATTGTCTGCACAACTCCTCTCTATGGTACTGTGGCGGATACTTCTCCAGAAATAGAATGGAGAATTGCTACCAGGTAAGGGACATTGCACCAACAGCCCTTCACATCTCATAAGCCTCCTACCACTTTAAGGTAGATCCAGATAACGGAAAGGTAGTGAACGAGACACCTCTGGTCTCCAGAATACCTACTGTACGGAGAATCCTCTGACACTTATCCAAGAAGCCTTGGGCATCCTTGCTCTATAAACCGATGAAAGTAGGAGGTTGAAATCTACCAAACCTCTCCAATCGACACTGCTCATCATCTGGAATGACAGGAACTACATAGTCCTAAGTAGGTGCAACCGTCTGGGTTGGTGGTGCCCCCGGTGTCTAAAGTCCCTGCACCATCTGCTCTGATTTGTGGACGATGGGAGTCTAAGCACCTCCCCTGGCATGAGAAGTTTCTGCTACGGTCAGAACAGAGACCACATGATAAAGACTGGTGCACATGATCAAAATCTGAGCTAAGGCCTCCTGAAGGCCAGGGATATCAATTGGCACAGCCGGTGCCTGAGCTGGTCATGCTGGTGCATCTACAACTGAGTCTTGGTCCTGAATAGGGTCAATTGGTGGATCTACAAGTGTCCCCTTAGTTGTTGTGCGGGCTGCACCCCTACCCCTACCACGGCCTCTAATGCAAGCTCAGCCTCTCGCGGCCCTAACTGGTGGTGATGGTTGCCCGTCCTGATCGGTCGCACGTGTCCTAACCATCTCTGAGAGAATAGAATAAAAAAATTTAGCTAGAATCAACAAATTCGCACGACAAGAATTAAAGATATGAAGATTCCTAAGGGCTCCGCAGCCTCTCAAAGATAAGTGCAGATGTCTTCATATCTATCAGCAAAACTCTACTAAACCCGCTCATGACTCGTGAGACCTATGTAACGTAGGCTCTGGTACCAACTTGTCACGATCAAAAACTCCACCCTGTTATGATGGCACCTATCGATGGTACTAGGCCAGACGACTTTCAAAAACACTTCTATATTTTCATTAAAAGATAAACCAAAGTCTTTTTCATAACAAAAAAACCTATAAAGAGTTAAGCCTAGAATAAAATGCGAAAAAGATAGCCCAACATCGGGGAGTCACTTAGTCATTAATGTCTAAACATAACTTATCCGAACATAATACGACTAACAAAGTTTGAAATACAAATACAACTATAGGAAAGATAGGGAAGAATAAAGTAAGGCTGCAAATGTCGGACAACTACCTTGCTATCTCCAATAATTAGCTATGAGGACTATCAACACTCTTTGTGACCGACAACTCTTGGATCTGCATATGATGCGCAGTGAGTAATATGAATACACCAACTCAGTTAGTAACAATAATAAATAAGGAAATGAATGTAGTGACGAGCTACATAGTTTAAGTTCATTTTCAGTAATTTCAGAAAGGAAAATAGTGATGTTTCTCGAATTCCAGTAATTCAAGTCAAATTAGTTTGTTTAAGTCAAGTTGAAGTAAAACTAGATAAGAATATCTTTCAATATTTTTCAAAATATGGATATAAGGAAACTGTGTGCATCAATAATGAAATCATATGTTTCCTCTCAAGAAAACATCTCTCTATCCTCCCAATCACTCCAACCACACAATCACTCATTCCTCGCAGTCACTCATTCCTCACAATCACTCAGCACTCGGCACTTGCACCTAGTAGGTACCTGCGCTCACTAGGGGGTCTGAACAGACTTCGAAGGGGCTCTTTCATCCCAAGCACTATATAAAGCCAATCATGGCATAAATCAATAAAATATGTTATGGCGTGCAGTTTGATCCTATAAATATCCTCATAATCAGGCCCTCAGCCTCACTCAGTCATCAATCTCTCCAGTTTCTCATGCTCTAAAAAATCAGGAAAAATTAGCCAAAATAAAAATAATATGCAGTATCAGATAGAATAACGGAGACTGAGATATAATATACGAGTAAAAACTATGACTGAGTACAAATATCATATAATAGACAATTCAGGAAGTAATGAAACCTCTGTGGGACTCAATAGTACTAACGCATAACCGAGACATGGTTTCTAACATGATTTTCAATCAATTTCCAAAACACATAGAGAGCATACAGCTAACAACATGTTGTTCAACTTTTCAGTTTATATAAGAAAGACAAAGTCACGATCCCCTCGGTGCACGCCCATCACTCAGCATGTGCATCACTTCCAAACTAGTCATAAGACATAAAATCCGGAGTTTTATACCTTCGGGACAAGATTTACAATTGTTACTTACCTAAATATGGGCAAAATCCTACTTTGCAATGCTTTTGCCTCTCGAATCGGCCTCCAAACGTCCCGAATCTAGCCACAATCAAAACAATACCATTAAATATACTAAAGGAATGAATTCCGCAAGAAAACTTCTAAATTAGACTCTAAAATACGAAATTTACTCAAACCCGGGCCCAGGCCCACGTATGGAAATCTGACAAAAGTCAAGAAAATTGAAACCCATTCATTCATGAGTCTAACCATACTAAATTCATCAAAATCCGACATCATTTTCCTCTCCAAATTCCCAAAACTCGCTCTCCAATTTTCAAGCCCTAACCTCCTAAATTTCACCTCAAAAACTCACCAACTAGGTGTAAAATCTGTGGGGAATCACCATTATTGAACATAAACAAGCATAAGGAACTCACCTCAGTGATTGCTCTAAAATACCTCTCAAAAATCCCAAAAGTCCGAGCTTAAAGATGTGAAAATGGCGAAAACTCCCAAAGTGATCTATTTATACCTTCTGCCCAGCAAAACCGTATCAATGATACCTTTTGCGGCTTCTTCGACACTGCATCTACGACCAAGCTCATCATATGCAGAAAATCACTTAAGTCTAGCCCCTCGCTCCTATGATCATGAACCAAATTTGCGCTTATCGCAGGTGCGGAAGTTACCAACACACGCACATGTGCTCACACTTCCGCTTCTGCGACCATTGCAGGTGCATAAAACCCCTTGCACCTACGGACTCTACCATCCCTTCTTCCTTTTCCTTATGCGGCCACATTCCCGCTTCGGTGGGCTCGCACCTGCGATGAGACATCCGCAAGTGCGTTTATGACAGTTGAGTTCAATCTTCAGTAGCCTTCCAAAATCCAAATGTATTCCGCAAATCACCTGAAATATACCAGAGGCCCTCGGAACCTCAATCAAACATACCAACATATCCCAAAATATCATACGAACTTGGTAAAATAATCAAATCGCCTCGAGCAAAATCAAAAATATAAATTACACACGGATTCAAGCCTAATGAACTTTGGAATTTCTAACATCTACAAACGATGAAAAAAACTATCAAACCACGTCTGATTGACCTCATATTTTGCACCCAAGTCATAAATGACACTATTCATCGGCCTTTTCCGGATCCGACGGTGGATGGTAGAATAGGTAGTGTCAAAATACCTCCTTCTCATTGCGATCAATCCTCTCTTATTTTCTTATCAAAATCCTTAACCATATCTTCAAGATCTTAATTTGAATTTTCAAATCACTGTAGCTCAAAGAATTCTTAGATCTTTCATCGATTCACCTTCTCTCGGTTGTATAGAACAATGTCCTTGTTCTATTGTTGGGATTCTGTTGACGTTTTCTGACCTTGGCAGCCATGGCTGCGTCCAGCTCTCCCTGGCCTTTGGCTGTGGGAGAGGCAATTCATAATCTCATAAAAGCTAATCCAAATGAAAATCCAATGCAGTATGCTGCAACAGTTCAAGCTAAACAGCCTTCTCCGGCAAAAATAGAGCTCTGTCCAGTTAAATTTGATAATGGTAAACCAGTTATTCAATTCACAATGGAAGAAGTTAACAACTTCATTAGGGAAGTAGGATTGCATCAGGCAGTTGTTTTAAAATTCTCATATGGAAGACCTGATTTATCAGAAGTGCGAAGAGTATTTTTGTCGCAATTCGATATTCAAGGTCAATGTAACGCAGGTCTCTTGGAATTTCTTCATCTGCTAATCAGGTTTAATCTATTCAATGATTATGTTCACTTCCTTTCAAAGTCGACTGGATATCTTAAATCCAAAGGCGACCAATTTTTCTTCAGAACATTCCCATGGTCTTTGGGATTCAATCCGAAGGAGGAGACGTCCAGGGCAGTCGTATGGATTTCTCTCCCAGGACTGCCACCAAATTTCTTTGCTAAGAGATTGTTAATGTCAATAGCATCAGCTGTGGGAAAACCTCTTGTTGTTGATAAGGCGACGCAGGATAGAACAAGACCTAGCGCGGCAAGAGTTAAGGTTATTCTTGACCTTTTGGATAATCATCCAAAAAAGGTTCTGATGCAGATTACCAATTTAGTTTCAGGTAAATCTGTCGAATTCCATCAAGAAATAGTGTACGACAACCTGCCTAAGTATTGTGCTTATTGCAAACACCAAGGTCACGATGAGAAGGCTTGTAGAGTAAAAAAATCAATTCTGGAGCAGAGGAGAAGGCAGAGAATAATCTGGTCAGTGAGCTGACTGGAAAAGATGTGGATGAGTTTGACAAATTTCAAGGGGATGCAAGAGACTATCTCAATGATAAAAGAGCTAGGCATGATGCTAATGCTGTACAGGAAAAAGATGGCTTAAAAGAGGCTGCTGGTCGAATTGAGTCAGCAGTACAATATGATATTGTAAAGACTGCTACAAAACAGACTGATATTTCTAACACTTCTCAACTTTCTGGGAGCGACAGGGGTGATGCAGTTCATAATGTAGTGGTTTCATCTGCTGTGGTTGCTAGTGTGAATGATAGGAGTATTGATGTAGCACCTCCAGTGAAGTCTATGCAAGAGGCATTAAATTTGGATAAAGGACCTCCTAATTGTCCTAGACATGTACCTGATCCTAACTATCCTGCACGATCTTTTGTGGATACTTCTGGGATAATGCTGACTACTACAGCTCATATCACCTCTAGTGCGAAGGCTGGGCAGATTTCAAATATTGTTGGACAGTCAAATATGATGGTGACAAAGTTGAATCCTACTGCTACATCTTCTGGAGTAGCAGATGACTGTATGCAGAAAAAAAACATTGAGCAGCAGCTTCTGGTACAGAATATGGAGAAGTCAATAATGCCAATTCGATGCCTCAAAAAGGAGATGTCAATTTTGTCATCTATGAAAGCACATGAAAATGCAAAAAGACAGGAACATATGCTGATCGACCAACAGCACAGTGTGCAGAACTCCACTCTGTTTGATCAAACAACTGGTACTAGGGACAGCAATTCAACTGAACTAACTAAAGGACAGCAAGACAGGTGCAGGGTTCAGCAGCTAGCAGCAGAAGAGATTCATGTCTCGACTTCTATTCAGCCAACTCTAGCATTGGATGGCATTACAAAGTTTGGTCAGAATGAAGATATGGTTGATCAAGTTGTTATTATGGAACTGGAATTAGAAACATCTGGTACAAAGGGTACAAACAATTCCAACTGGACACTGCATAAGGAAGCTGCTGCTGCAGATCATATTCTGCCAAAGATGATTTCTACTATTCCTTTGCAAAATCATGATGATCGAGAATCACATGGTGCAGTTGCTTTTTATCCAGAACAGGATTTTAAGTCCTGATGTTAGAGCTATATCTTCATTTGATAATTTTGATTATGTGAGTCAATTAGCTCAAATATCAGCAAATCCTATAGAAAATGAGATTGCGCAGACCACATATCGTCATATATATCTCATCAGCCAAATATGGTTCAACAAGGCAGTGAAATCTCTTCGACAGACGCAACAGCATCTCCAAAATCCAAAAACAAAATGCATAATGCTGACAAGATTCCAGATATTCATACAAACTCAAACTCTTTTGCTGCACTTTCAAACTTCAATACTGTTGAGGGAATCTTTACTGGAGACAAATTGCAAATGGCCAAGGAAAGAAGTACAATCATTTCAGCAGAGGAATGAAGACTTTTGGATTCCATGGACAATGTGGAGTCTCGAGCCAGTGACGAACGAGGATATGAAAGTAGTGAAGAATTGAGCACACCGGAGGAAGTAGAATCCTGTAGTAATTCATAGCTTCTTGTCAATTCTGGGAAGAAACCAATAAGGATGACCAGTACAACAGATGTTTTATCCCATGATAAACAACTGTTGGATGCAATGCTATATGCACATCCCTTTGAAATCTTGGTTCGTGATCCTTATTGCGCTAAATGTGCAAATTGTTGGAAATAACGCTTTACGCTAGAGGGGGGGGTGAATAGCGTTTTAAAAATATTAAGCGTTTTAGTGCGGAATTTAAAAACTTTGCAGAAATTAAAACAAGTGCAGTAAAATAAACTTACACAATGATGTATCCTGGTTGGCCACAAACGTGGTTAGTCCAGTCCCCGAGAGACTCTCTCGAGATTTCCACTAAACTTGTCAAGCTTACGGGTGCTTAACAAACCGTTACAGCTGAGGACACAAGCCTCACCTAGGTGCTCGGGGATCACAATCCCAAAGACTTCAATTGCTCGGGGATACCAATCCCAAAGACTTCAATTGCTCGGGGATAACAATCCCAAAGACTTCAATTGCTCGGGGATAACAATCCCAAAGACTTCAATTGCTCGGGGATAACAATCCCAAAGACTTCAACTGCTCAGGGATAACAATCCCAAAGACTTCAACTGCTCGGGGATAACAATCCCAAAGACTTCAACTGAGGAATCACAAGTTCCTCAACAAACGAGAATCGCAATTCTCTTACAAACACAAAACAAACTCACTTTACAAAGTACTCCTCAATGAGTAGATATGAGTAGAAATAGTACGCTCAAGATCACAACAACTTAGCTCAATAGAATGGCTCTTCAAAAAGCTTTATGGATGAATGAAAATGATGATCAATGTAAGAAAGCTTTTAGCAATGAAAATACTTAAATTGTATATGTTGTTGTTGTGAAAACACTGAGTTAAGCCTGTATTTATAGGTGAAAAACTCAGTCTTACCGTTGTCTAATTGCCAATTAAGGATTGCTGAAATTACTCAGTGACAATCGATTGTCAAGACTAAACAATCGATTGTTTGCCTATCAGATCAAAAATTCAATCCCAGATTTTACGTCAACAATCGATTACTTCAAATCAATAATCGATTATTTATAACGTTAAAAAATCCTTTCCAATTTTTGGCATAAAACATCGATTATCAGGAAATCAACAATCGATTATTTTAACAACGTTCAGAAAATCTTTTCCAGATTTTACGCAAAACATCGATTGTTAAATATCAACAATCGATTACCTGAAGGTAATTTGAAAATTTATGACAACGGTTAGTTCCAACAATCGATTATCAAATAGAACAATCGATTATAAATTAATTTCAAAACTTACTGTCTCATATATAATCGATTATCAAAAGCCATAATCGATTATTAATTAATTTCAAAACTTTCTGTCTCATATATAATCGATTATCAAAAGCCACAATCGATTATTAATTTATTTAAAAACACTGGGAGACATTTTTCTCATTCTAATCGATTACCATTAGTTCATAATCGATTTTTCTGAGTTTTGAAAACTTTGCCTCAGTTAACAATCGATTATCAAAAGTACACAATCGATTGTTATGCAGTTTGCAAAAACCTGATGTTAACTGACTTACTCACAATCGATTATCATTAATTCACAATCGATTGTCATGCAGTCTTGGCTTAGAGATACTCGATTATCATAAGTACATAATCGATTATCTTAGCCCAGATTTTTGAGGCATGTTTGAAAAACATTTTAACAAATATAAATATGCATAGTTTAAAATCATTTGACACTTAAGTTAGATATGCATGATTTTGGAAAAATAATTTTAGTAGAGAAGCCATGTTATGAGCCAAGATTGAGGAATCAAGATCACAATTAATATTGACTCAATTATAACATTTCTAAACTTTGTCTTGAGCTTCTTGTAATGCATCCATTTTGTGCTTGTCCTTGAGCACTGCTATATATCGCTTATTGCTTTGTTTGACATTCATCAAAACCTACAAAAGAACACACGTTTAGTATATTGCATTTGAAACGTGTTTCCAACAATTTCCCCCTTTTTGATAATGGCAAACATAAGCGGGATATATGCAATAATTATTTTGATAATCCAAGACAAGAGTAAAGTATGCAATTTGATGTTCCTCCTCAATTCATGTTCCCCCTCACTTTAAGCATGAATGAAGTTGAGAGTGATATAGCATACTTCTTGATATCCCGTTTCTTCCCCCTTTTGCCATTAGCAAAAATTTACACAAGGGAAGAATATGAAAAAAATGTGAAATAAACACAAGTTTATTTATTGGAAAATTAAGATAGAGGAAGTAATCGATTATTGATACAGTAATCGATTGTTTGACGGCGATTTTCCTGTAGAATACTTGAGTATTTTGCGTCATGCTTTTTTTTTTTTTTTTTTTTTTATGATCCCCTTTTCTTTAGGGTGATACCTGCAAAAAAAATGTTAGACGCCTCCGACGCTCAAGTTAGAAATTATGTAAGAAATAAAATGCAATGCATGACTTAGATCAATGTGGAGTCAAGGATTCCGAGTTCACTACGAATTCGGAAGAAGGACTCTTTATCTAAGGGCTTTGTAAAGATGTCTGCCAATTGGCTTTTTGTTTCAACAAATTCAATTTCGACATCGCCTTTTAGAACGTGATCTCTAATAAAATGATGTCTAATTTCAATGTGTTTTGTTCGCGAGTGAAGAATGGGATTCTTCGTCAAGCATATGGCACTAGTGTTGTCACATCTAAGAGGAATGTGATCAAGACGTAGGCCATAGTCCAAGAGTTGTTGTTTCATCCATAGGATTTGAGCGCAACAACTCCCCGCGGCTACATATTCAGCCTCGGTTGTGGACAACGCAACACTAACTTGCTTCTTACTAAACCAAGAAACTAAAGCGCTACCGAGCAAGTGGCAAGTGCCGCTAGTGCTCTTGCGATCCAATTTGCATCCAGCAAAATCGGAGTCGGAATAGCCAATAAGTTGGCATGAAGAACCTTTGGGGTACCATAGACCCACATTGGTAGTACCGACAAGATACCTTAGAATCCGCTTTACCGCAGTAAGGTGAGACTCTTTTGGACATGATTGATAACGGGCACAGACGCACACGCTAAACATGATGTCCGGACGACTAGCAGTAATATAAAGAAGAGAGCCAATCATACCTCGGTACTTTTTGATGTCGACTTCCTTACCTTTTTCATCTTTGTCGAGATGATCGGATGTGCTCATGGGAGTTGCTATTTCCTTTGCATTGTTCAAGTCAAAACGTTTAAGCAGTTCTTTGCAATACTTGCTTTGACAAATGAATGTACCTTCCTTCATTTATTTTACTTGTAATCCCAAAAAGAATTGTAACTCACCCATCATGGACATCTCAAATTCGCTAGTCATTAAGTTTGAAAATTCCTTGCATAGAGCATTGTTAGTAGCACCAAAAATGATATCATCTACATATATTTGAACTAGCAAGATATCATTGTTTTCATGCTTGACAAATAAAGTTGTGTCAACTTTTCCACGAATAAAATTATTTTCTAAAAGAAATTTACTCAACCTTTCATACCAAGCTCGAGGAGCTTGTTTTAAACCATAAAGGGCCTTTTTGAGTTTGAAAACATGATTGGGAAAATTAAAGTCTTCAAAACCGGGGGGTTGCTTTACAAAAACTTCTTCTTGGATAAAACCATTTAAAAAGGCACTTTTCAC
Organism: Nicotiana benthamiana; assembly: GCA_034376525.1. NCBI lineage: Eukaryota > Viridiplantae > Streptophyta > Magnoliopsida > Solanales > Solanaceae > Nicotiana > Nicotiana benthamiana. The sequence continues at coordinate 15,589,626 of CM067341.1, read as the reverse complement.
ATCCATTTGATATAAAATGAAATTCATAGAAGATGCAAAAGCAAGCAACAAACGGATGGCCTCTAATCTAGCTACCGGAGCATATGTCTCATCATAATCAATCCCTTCTTCTTGATTATAGCCTTGAGCCACAAGCCTAGCTTTGTTTCTAGTGATTATGCCATTTTCATCTAATTTATTTCGAAAAACCCATTTCGTACCAATTATGGTATGACCTTCGGGTCTTGGCACCAAATCCCAAACGTTGTTACGTTTGAATTGGTTAAGCTCCTCTTGCATTGCCAAGGTCCAAAATTCATCCCCAATTGCTTCAGAGATGGTTTTGGGTTCAATTTGAGAAACAAACGCAGTAAGATCTAAGGTATCTCTAAGGGAGCTCCGGGTACTTACCTTTCCTCCAACGTCGCCTATTACCTGATCGAGAGGATGGTCTTTGACTGTCCTCCATTCTGTTTGCTCTTTTGGTTCATTTTCCGATTGAGGAGCTTCTTCAATTTGTTGTTCCACCGTTTTGTCAATTTCTTTCCTTGGTGGTTCTTCTTGAATTTTGTCCTTTAGGCTTTCCAGAATACCTGAAAGATCAAGACCACAATCCTTTTTCGCCAAGCGAGTATTATCTTCGGAAAATACAATATGAGGAGATTCCTCTACAACTTGGGTTCTTTTATTAAAAACCCTATAAGCTTTACTACGAGAAGAATAGCCAATGAAGATACCTTCATCCGACTTTGCATCAAATTTTCCTAGTTGGTCCTTTCCATTGTTATGCACAAAACATTTACAACCAAAAACACGTAAATGTGAAATGTCAGGTTTTCTACCTTTGTAGAGTTCATATGGGGTTTTTAAGAGTATCGGCCGAATTGCTACTCTATTCAAAACATAGCATGCGGTACTCACGGCGTCTGCCCAAAAGTGTTTGGGAATCTTAGCTTCGTCGAGCATGGTTCTAGCCATCTCTTCGAGACTCCTATTTTTCCTTTCCACCACCCCGTTTTGTTGTGGTGTACGTGGAGCGGAAAAGGTATGCTCGATTCCGAGTTCATCACAAAAATCCGCAAAGAGATTGTGATCAAACTCTCCCCCATGATCACTTCTAATGGAAGTGACAGTTGATTCCTTTTCATTTTGAACTCTTTTAAGAAAAAGCTTGAAGCTAAGAAATGCATCACTTTTATGTGCAAGAAATAATGTCCATGTAAATCTAGAGAAGTCATCAACAATTACAAAAGCATATCTATTTCTTCCTAGACTTTCGATGCGGGATGGTCCGAATAAATCCATATGCAATAGTTGTAAAGGTCTAGAGGTTGAAACAACATTTTTGGATTTAAAAGATGCTCTTGTTTGCTTCCCCTTCTGACATGAGTCACAAATAGTATCACTTTCAAATTTTAAGTTAGGAAGACCAATCACTAGATTTTGAGAAATTAATTTATTTAAAAGATGCATGTTCATATGAGCTACTCTACGATGCCACAACCACACATTATCATCTTTGCTCAACAAACAATCAACATACTCGGATGAGGAGTTTTCAAGATCAACCATGTAAATATTGTCAACTCTAAAACCACGTAGAATAATCTTGAAATCACTACGTCTAAACACTAGACACTCATCTGAATCAAACAACGCAAGATTTCCCTTGTCACATAATTGACTTATGCTCAAGAGATTTTGCTTTAAACCTTTGACAAGTAATATATGCTTTATAGAGGATTTTTCATTCTTACCGACCGATCCGATGCCAATAATTTGTCCTTTATTGTTGTCACCGAATACAACGCTTCCTCCTTCTTTGTGCTCTAGTTGAAGGAATTTGGATTCGTCTCCTGTCATGTGTCTGGAGCATCCACTGTCAAGGTACCATAGTACACTTGATCCCTTCAAGCACACCTACAAGGCAAATTAATATTCTTTAGGTACCCATACCATTTTGGGTCCTTGGGGGTTAGGCAAATAACGACCATAATAATATGAAGAATCTCTATGCTTTGTAAAACACATAGGTGCAATATGACCTATACGATTGCAGTAATGACATACTACGTTCGGGTTGTGTTGATGCCTAGGTTGAGCCAACAAAGTTCTAGGCGAATGAAAATGATTAACACTAGATATATTGTTCCCATTTCTAGTATAATATCTAGATGGTCTAAAGTCATTAGTGCTAGACTTGTTGAAGGACCTAGTGTCATGTCTAGGTGGTCTAAGCTCGTTCCTAGAGTTATTTCTTGGTTGCCGAAAATTACTATTTGTAGGCTTGTTTGCAAGAATCCTAGATTTGGATCTAGGTTGTCTAAAGATATTAGTTCTACCCTTATTTTCATACATTCTAGCATAATGTCTAGGTGGTGTAGTGGAGTTTTTGTTTTTATGCCGTTGATTTTTCTTAGGCGATTCTTTTTCACCAACTTTAAGAACTTCTTTACTACGAGTTTCTAAAGTTTTCCTAAGTTCTGTGTTTTCTAGTTTTAAGGACTCACAAGTAGTACAAGTAAAACAATTATCAACACAAGAGGCTTCATGCATGGTCTTGATGACTTGTCTAAGTTCTATACTATCATTTAACAAAAATTGATTTTCATTTGCAAGATTCTCGTTATCACGAGACAGATTTTCAACCCCTTTTTGAGCTAAAGAAAGACGTTCTTCGAAGTCCTTGTCTTTTAAAAAGAGTTGTTTTTGAAAATCCTCTCCTTGTAGAGAAAGAGTCCTTTGTAAATCTTTAATAGTCTTAGAAGCATTTACCAACTCATCATGCAGTTTGTTATAAGCAATTTGTATATCGTTAGATGTACTTACCTCGTCTTTTTCGTCTGCCATGAGGCACTGACCAGTTGATTCATCGTTTGTGCTGACCGCTTTTTGAGGCGTGTTTTCGTGCAATTCCTCAAGTTTGTCCCACATTTCCTTAGCAGTTTTATAGTGGGAGATTTTTCGCCAAAGTTCCTGATTCAAGGCGTTATGAAATATATTCATAGCTTTAGTGTTGTATTCACTTACCTTATCTTTCCCGACTTTTGTCGTCAGTTGATCCTGTGTTTAATAGCTTGCCATAGATACAAATCGTTTGCCATTGTAAAAACTTGCATCCGATATTTCCAGACTGAGTAGTCGTTTTCGTCTAATATTGGAGGTGACATGCTGCATTCTCCTTCACCTATTCCTGCAAAGAAATTTAGAGTAGAAGCCATGGATGGTTCTCTCAAACGGTTAGGTTTTTCAGAGAGTATGGCTCTGATACCAATTGTTGGAAATAACGCTTTACGCTAGAGGGGGGGGTGAATAGCGTTTTAAAAATATTAAGCGTTTTAGTGCGGAATTTAAAAACTTTGCAGAAATTAAAACAAGTGCAGTAAAATAAACTTACACAATGATGTATCCTGGTTGGCCACAAACGTGGTTAGTCCAGTCCCCGAGAGACTCTCTCGAGATTTCCACTAAACTTGTCAAGCTTACGGGTGCTTAACAAACCGTTACAGCTGAGGACACAAGCCTCACCTAGGTGCTCGGGGATCACAATCCCAAAGACTTCAATTGCTCGGGGATACCAATCCCAAAGACTTCAATTGCTCGGGGATAACAATCCCAAAGACTTCAATTGCTCGGGGATAACAATCCCAAAGACTTCAATTGCTCGGGGATAACAATCCCAAAGACTTCAACTGCTCAGGGATAACAATCCCAAAGACTTCAACTGCTCGGGGATAACAATCCCAAAGACTTCAACTGAGGAATCACAAGTTCCTCAACAAACGAGAATCGCAATTCTCTTACAAACACAAAACAAACTCACTTTACAAAGTACTCCTCAATGAGTAGATATGAGTAGAAATAGTACGCTCAAGATCACAACAACTTAGCTCAATAGAATGGCTCTTCAAAAAGCTTTATGGATGAATGAAAATGATGATCAATGTAAGAAAGCTTTTAGCAATGAAAATACTTAAATTGTATATGTTATTGTTGTGAAAACACTGAGTTAAGCCTGTATTTATAGGTGAAAAACTCAGTCTTACCGTTGTCTAATTGCCAATTAAGGATTGCTGAAATTACTCAGTGACAATCGATTGTCAAGACTAAACAATCGATTGTTTGCCTATCAGATCAAAAATTCAATCCCAGATTTTACGTCAACAATCGATTACTTCAAATCAATAATCGATTATTTATAACGTTAAAAAATCCTTTCCAATTTTTGGCATAAAACATCGATTATCAGGAAATCAACAATCGATTATTTTAACAACGTTCAGAAAATCTTTTCCAGATTTTACGCAAAACATCGATTGTTAAATATCAACAATCGATTACCTGAAGGTAATTTGAAAATTTATGACAACGGTTAGTTCCAACAATCGATTATCAAATAGAACAATCGATTATAAATTAATTTCAAAACTTACTGTCTCATATATAATCGATTATCAAAAGCCATAATCGATTATTAATTAATTTCAAAACTTTCTGTCTCATATATAATCGATTATCAAAAGCCACAATCGATTATTAATTTATTTAAAAACACTGGGAGACATTTTTCTCATTCTAATCGATTACCATTAGTTCATAATCGATTTTTCTGAGTTTTGAAAACTTTGCCTCAGTTAACAATCGATTATCAAAAGTACACAATCGATTGTTATGCAGTTTGCAAAAACCTGATGTTAACTGACTTACTCACAATCGATTATCATTAATTCACAATCGATTCTCATGCAGTCTTGGCTTAGAGATACTCGATTATCATAAGTACATAATCGATTATCTTAGCCCAGATTTTTGAGGCATGTTTGAAAAACATTTTAACAAATATAAATATGCATAGTTTAAAATCATTTGACACTTAAGTTAGATATGCATGATTTTGGAAAAATAATTTTAGTAGAGAAGCCATGTTATGAGCCAAGATTGAGGAATCAAGATCACAATTAATATTGACTCAATTATAACATTTCTAAACTTTGTCTTGAGCTTCTTGTAATGCATCCATTTTGTGCTTGTCCTTGAGCACTGCTATATATCGCTTATTGCTTTGTTTGACATTCATCAAAACCTACAAAAGAACACACGTTTAGTATATTGCATTTGAAACGTGTTTCCAACACAAATATGAGCAGGAATGAGGTACAACAACAAGTCAAGCAAAGTGATATTAAATCTCAAGACGTACCAAACTTGGATGCACAAGATGTTTTACACATGCCAAATCATCGGGCAGCAGAAGAAGGTGACTTAATTGAAGTGCTGCCACAATGCATCGAAACAGTCCAAATTAACGTTTCAAAGGAGTTAAAGTCTCAAACAAAGGAAAAGAGCAAGAACGACAATGTTAGACGACCTCCAATGAGAAATGCCAAGCTTAAGCAGGCCTCCCTAACTACTTCAACAAAATCCAATCAATCTAAAAAGAAATCTTGAATTTTGAATACTTCATGAAGAATGGGACGATGCTGATAAAGAATTACATAATTATACTCTATTATAATCTCATCACAGAGTATTTCAAACTCTGTGATGATCATAAAAAATCTGGTCCTGTCAAGTTCGTAGTTTTGCTTTCCTGTTAATAAGTGAGGTTTTCAAACCTCAATAGGACTTAGTAAGGTAAGTTTAGCCTGGTATGTTTTATGGGCAACATTACTGGTGCTAATGCCCACTTATTTGTACTTTTCCTATCAGTTGTATTTTCTTGTTTGCTATTAATAAAAATCTAACCCTAGGCTCTTGCCTAGTGGTGCTTAAAGAAAACATCCAAAAATCAAATCCGACCATGATATCAAAATTTTCACTTCCGTCCAAAATCCCCAAATTTTTTAACTTTCACCAATTCAAGCCTAATCCACTACAGACCTCCAAATCATATTTGAGATGCACTAGTAAGTACAAAATCACCTATCGGAGCTAACAAAATTGACAAAATTCAAATTCAAGATCGTTTATTCACAAGTCAACATCTGGTCAGGTGTTCCAACTTCAGCTTTCAAATAAGAGACTAAGTTTCTCAATTCACTCCAAAAACTCTCCGGGCCCGAATCGACTAACACTGTAAGTCCTAATACAGCTGTAGAACACAAGAGAAGCAAGACATGGGGGAACGGGTCTATAACTCTCAAAACGACTAGCCGGGTCATTACAGTAACTTGTAACTAAATTAATATGCACTCAAATTATTTAAATATTGTAATTTCGAACTAAAATTTATTATGCAACTTAATTCCATAAATTGATTTGAATTATGAATAATATAAATGTAATTTTATTTGTTCCTTATATAGATGGAATATTGTACTTGGATATATAATAAGGTTTTGTCTAATTTATAATTTTAGGGTTTAATTTATTATTATATTAGTATTTATTACTTATAGAAATTTAGTATTTATTAATTAGGGGATAATATTGTTCTATTAGTATTTTTTACTTTTAGAAATTTAGGCTAAACTAAATATGCTAGATTAATTGAGTGTGCTAAGAAATTATAATTTATTATGTAACTTTACTAAATATGCTAGATTAATTGAGTGCGCTAAGAAATCATAATTTATTATGATTAATATAACATTTAATTTATTTGTTCTTTATAAAGATGGAATATCGTAGCTGGAAGTATAATATAATTATCCTAATCATCGTTTTTTTAGGAAGAAATATATAGAAGGCGTAAAGGAATTCATTAGGCATGCAATCTCACTTGAACAGTTTCGGATTTGAGGGATGATTAGGTGTCCTTGTGTGAAGTGCAAGTGTTTGCATTTTTTGGGATCGGAGGATGTTAGGACTCATCTTTATAAAAAGGGGTTTATGGATACTTATTTTGTGTGGACTAGTCATAGAGAGACTAATGGTAGTGATGTTGTATTTCATAACATAGTTGTGGGTAAAAGTGATAGGTCGGTGGGGAATAACGTTCAATATCCTAGAGAATCAATTAGGACTCTCATCTATGAGAATCAATTATTGTGAAGATGGTTACATTTTGTAATATAAGGGTGATGAAGAATTAGAAAGTTGTAATTATGTGAAAACCTCGTTTTAAGCGGCTTTGTTGTGAAGTCGATGCATTACTTACCTCTTATTAATAGATTAAAGAGGTTGTACGCATATAGTTTTTCTCCTCATATAAGATGGCACTATGAAAATAGAAGTCTGCCCGGTGTTACTTGTCATCCTTCAGATGGGGAAGCTTGGAAGCATTTTGGTAAGACGTATCCAGATTATGCTAGTGAAATGAGGAATGTTCGATTGAGTTTGTGTATTGATAATTTCGTGCCATTTTCTGTTTTTGCAACACCGTGTTCATGCTGGCCAATCTTTATTATGCCATATAATATTCCTCCTGAAATGTGTATGACTAGTCCATATATTTTTTAAAATTGTGTTATTCCCAGTCTCTGCATTCCAAAGAGTTTGATTAATGTACATTTGCAACCTCTGATTGATGAGCTTAAACAGTTGTGGCATGATGGAGTTGAGACATATGATATATCAACTAAGCAAAATTTCAACTTGTGTGCTAACTATATATGGACCATTAATGATTTTCTGGCATATAAAATATTGTCTGTGTGGATGACTGCCGAAAAGTTAGTATTTTCTTACTGCATGGAAAATGGTAAAGGTTTTAGTTCAAGACATGGCCGAAAGCAGTCATGGTTTGATTGTCACCATCAGGTCTTGCCAGTTGATCATGAGTTTAGAAAGATAAAGAACGCATTCAAAAAGAATACAGTTGAACATGATTTGCCACCTCCAATTTACTCCGGTGAGGAAATTCGGGAGAGGGTTCAGAACTTCACTAAAGTTACCGAGGCCCCACCTTCTATATTTCCTGGATATGGTGTTACACATAAGCGGACAAACCAAAGAATATTTTGGGAGTTGCCATATTGGAAGGCTAACCTTCTCCGACACAATCTTGATGTCATGCATATTGAGAAGAACTATTTTGATAATTTGTTCAACATAGTGACAGATGATAAGAATAAGATAAAAAATAAACCAAAGGCTAGACTGGACTTACAAGAATATTGCAGGTGACCTGAATTACATTTGCAGTCTTGGAACAATGGTAAGGTGTTCAAGCCCAAGGCCAACTGCACATTCACTTTGGAACAAAGACGATAGATTTCTGAGTGGGTTACAAACCTAAAGATGCCCATGGGCTATACATCGAACTTAAGAAAATATGCCAATGTGGTTGAGGGAAAGCTGACTCATAGAAAAAGATATGACTTTCATATCTTATGGAAACCTTATTTCCTATTTCATTTTGTGGTTTTCCTGAAAATATACGAAACCCACCGTACATATAAGTTTGTTCGTCAAAGACTTATGTTCTACCATATTCAGGTAAGAAAACCTATTTCAAATGAATCAAAACTTTCCTGTAATCAGTAATAATATGGAAAGGATTTTTCCATGTGGTTTCTTTGATGTGATGGAGAACACCTTCCAACTCACCTTGTACACGAGGCGCGGCTTTGAGGACCGGTTCAATGAAAGTGGATGCACCAATTCGAGAGGTAATTATCAAACCATGACTTATTCTTGTAATTTTCTTTGGCGTTATCGTCTAATATGACAATGTTCAAGACTATACGCAAGTGTAAATAATTTGTTAAACAGAGGAATAGGATTGAAGGATCTATATGTGAAGCCTATCTTGCAAAGAAAACAGCCCATATTTGTTCCTACTACTTTGACAGTCATGTGCCATGTGCTAGAAATAGGCCCAACCGGCACAATGACGTGATTGAAATTGATCCATTATATGCACCAATGCCCATATTCAATCAACTAGGTCGAGGCTCTAAAGATCAAACAAAAAGGGGCCTAAGTAGTATGGAGTACAAATCAGCTTCAAATCATGTATAATGACCCAACCAGTCATTTTGAGCAATTGCACTTCACTTGGTTGTTTAAGAGCATAAGTAGCTTCGTCCGATATATTATGACTTATATGATTCTTTAGTTGGTTTTTCATGTTATCCAGATTGATCTTGGGGAATGGTCACAACTTGAAGCTTTAAATTGGAAAGGTTTGACCAAGTTTTCACGTTTTAGTAAACAATCTCAAATCTGGATTTTTATGATTCGGTTAGCTCTACTAGGTGATTTTGGACTTGGGAGTGCGTCCGGAATATAATTTAGAGGTCTGGATAGAATTAGGCTTGAATTGGCGAAATTGAAAATTTGGCAATTTTTGGTCGACAGTGGAAACTTCGATATCGGGATTGGAATAAAATTTCAGAAGTTGGAGTAGGTTCGTCGTATCGTTTGTGACGTGTGTGAAAAATTTCAAGTCATTCGAAGGTCATTTTGTAGGTTTCGGCATAGTTTGTGGAATTTGGAATAGAAGTTCTTAATCTTGAATCTGAGGGTGATTTGGTGTTTTGATGTTTTTTGAGTGTTCCGAAGGTTCGACTAAGTTCATGTGTTGATATGTGACTTGTTGGTATTATTGGTTGAGGTCCCAAGTGACTTGCTGCTGCTTCTAATATTTCCGCACCTGTAGAGTGGGAACCGCAGGTGCGAGGGCTGCCTATATAGAAGGCAAGGTGCAGCATCTTGGAAAGCTAAGGAAGGAGTCGCAGGTACAGATAGTGGAGCGCACCTGCGAGATCGCAGGTGTGGTGTTGTGACCATAAAAGTGGTTTCTGAAGGGTTAAGTGGGAACCGCACCTGCGATGGATTTTTTTCAAGTGCGCCATCACAGAAGCAAATGTTGGACCCAGATGCAGAAGTTCTAGGCAGAAAGAATAAATTGTGGAGTTCGCGAATTTTGGGTCATTATTCGCCATTTGTATCTAGTTTTGGAGCTTGTAGGAGTAATTTCAAGAGGTATTAAAGGGGGTTTTCATTTAAGTAAGTAATTAATTTGAGCCCGAATCTCGTGTTTATGGTAATTTCTCATTGTTAAATCATGTAATTAGTGGTGATTAAGGTTGAAATTGAGGAGTTAGGGCTTAGATATTGGAGAGTTGGATTGAGGATTTGAGGGATCAAATAGAGTCGAGTTTTGATAAATCTTGTATGTATTGACTCGTGAGTGAAAGGGATTTCTATTTTTATGGCTTTTGTTAGATTCCGAGACGTGGGCCCGGGGCCGAGTTTAAGAAGATTTCGGGATTAGTGCCTAATTTGATAGTTGTTCTTGTGAAATCATTACATTAGCACATAGTGATGGTATTGTTCTGGTTGTGAATAGATTCGGAGCGATTGGAGACCGAGTCGAAAGGCAAGAGCATCGCGGAATAGAGAATTGACCGGTTTGATGTAAGTAACGATTTTAAATCTAGTCCTCAGGGTATGAAACCCTGGTATTGTTTTACTATTTTAAGGTGATGCACATGCTAGGTGACGGGCGTGTGGGCATTCACCGTTGGGAATTGTGAGTCGGTTCGTCCCGTAGAAACTGTAAAATTGCGTATTTAGTTAAAACTATATGATACTTATGTGTATAGAAAAAATTTCCACAAATTGGGCAAAATGTCATGTTTAGGTCTTGTGCCATAGTAGTTTGGACCCTGAGCGGCCTTTTTCTTACTATCCGCTCATTGTTTTTTGATGAAAATCTATACTCAATTATGTTGACTTATTGATTTCATAACTAGGTCTTTATTACTCTGTTTTGATGCATATAAAATGTTGTTTTGGGTTGAGTACCATGTTTTTACTGAGAGCCCGAGTGGCTTGAGAGATTTATGACTGAGTGAGGCCAAGAGCCTAATTTGTTAGCATATTTATGGGATCAAGTTGTATGTCGCAGCATGTTGTTACTGATTCATTCCTAAGTGAGGTCGAGTGCCTGATTCTGAGGTATTGAGACTATGACATGTGAGTTGTTCGTGCAGCATGTGAGTTGTCCGTGTTGATTCTGATATTGATGTTATAGCACATTAATTGTATGTGCAACATGTGAGTTGTCATTATGGATTATAGCGCTTGGGATGTAGGAGCCCCTCCGGAGTCTACACACCCCTAGTGAGCACGGGTACCGTGAGTGATGTTTTTCCCCAGGGGACGTATATGAGTGATGGTGAGGTATGCACTAGGTGTTGTATATGAGAGACTATGAGGTTGCCCAAAGGGCTGTATATGATAGATGTTTTGTCCGAGGGGCTGTATATAAAAGATATTTTGCCCGAGGGGCTATTTATATTTTCATCATTTTTGCTCATTGTCGCACGGAGCCTCTGTTTGAGAACTCTTGAAAAAGAAAAATACCTTCAAATGATTTTTCAAAAACAGAGTTTAAACGAAACGATTTGATTCAAACTCTCCTTTTAAAAGCCTGTTGTACTTTTACTGAGATTTCATGATATTAACTTATATGTTTTATTGCTCGTCATTGCTTTTCAGCCTTTATTTACTTTGGATACTTACTGAGTTGGCGTACTCACATTACTCCATTCACCTTGTGTGCAGATTCAAGCATTTCTAGACCCGGTAGCACGTGTTGATTATTCAGATGCAGATCCATCGGAGTTACAAGGTAGCAGTCGGGCGATCGCAACCCTGCTTTCCTACATCTTCATCTTCCCTTAGATGTTTTCAGTTATTTTCAGACTATGTTAGTCTCAATATTATCATACGGTTGTGGTAGATCCTCATGAATACTAACATCCTGAAGTCGGGCTTTCTTTTCCGCACTTTTCTTTTGATTTACACTCCTTATGAACGTTATATATTAAATAGCTTTGATAATTATCTTGAAAATGAATACCTTGTTTTGTTTTGGTAATGTATCAGCTTGCCTAGTACAATAATAAGCGACATCACGGCATGGTTGGTTTCTAGGACATTATTGTCATGAGCCTAAACCCAAACCCGATCCTAATGGCACCTCTCGTGAAGACAAGGCCAGCCGACACACTCCCAATTCATCTTAAGAAGTTAAAACAATAAATATTAAGCCATTAATAGAATAACAATCCCAAAATAAGATAAACAATACAATTTGCGGAATAAGACATAGATCGATTCAAGGTGTCACCTGTCACGAGCATCTACTGTAATACTACAAGATCGAAAGAGTCTACTCCACTATCACATAACAAAAATAGAAGAAAATAAGATAGATGGAGAATGCACTAGGTTGCAATTCACCGGTAGCTACCTAATGAATCTTTGGAATCTACTAAACAGCTCTCAACCCTCGCAAGCAGGAGCTATAGCGCCCGAATCTGCACATAGTGGTGCAAGAAGTAAAGTAAGCACTCCAACGCAGTGAGTAATAATTAGCAATGAAGACTGAATGATACAAAATCACGTTAAACACAACAATGAGCTATAAGAAACATAATAAAATTACTAAATACAATTAAACAGTGAAATCTCATAAAGTACCTTTAAAGTAGTTAAACAAATAAAGGAAAAGCAGCTAGAAAAGGCAAACACATGAGAATCGCCCCTCGGGAACAATAACAACATGATCAGACCCTTGAGTAATAGAATTGAACAATACCAGCCCCGAGGGCTATATCTCATATCACAATGGGTACTCGTACTCTTTGGGGTGTACAGACTCTAGGAAGGGCCCCTTACGGCCCAACTACAATATCAAGCCATCTCGTAGCATCATCAACAGGCTATCGGCCTCATATCAATCACAAGCAACCTCTTGGCGCACAATCTTAGGTCTTCGACCTTATTATCATAATCAGTATATCACCACTGCGGTGTGCAGCCCGAACCAAAAGTATCCTCACAATACAGGCCATCGGCCTTACTCAGTCAGAATCTCATAAGCCCCTGGGGCAACAATAATAAATGATGCTTAGCTCAAAATATCTTTTAAAATAACACTTAAGGTGTTTAAAACAGGGTAAGCATGGCCAAGTTGTGAAAGCAATACTGAGTACAAGTGTAAAGTCAAAATAGTGAAGAAATAGCAGTAAAAATCCCCTAAGGGTCAAAATAGTTGGCACGAAACCAAATATGGCATTTAGCCGAAACATGATAATATCAAACCATTTGCAATCAAATACGCTATAAAAAACTATACGGGATAGACTAAGTCACAATCCCCAATGGTGCACGACCCCACGCTCGTCACCAAGCGTGTGTATCGCCTCAACGTAGCCTAATGCTGTATAATCCTGGGTTTCATACCCTCGGGACAACATTTAAAATCATTACTCACCTCAATCCGGCCCAAATTCTATCTCGCATTGCCTTTTCCCCTGGAATCAGCCACCGAATACTTCAAATCTATCCAAAATCACAACGTAATAATCAAAATATGCTAAAGGGACAAAGCTCACTCAAAAACAATCAAAAAATAATGAAATTCCCAAAATTAACTAAACCCGGCCCTCGGGCCCACATCTCTAAATTCGATAAATGTTACATCATTAGACTCCTTATCTCCCCACGAGTTCATACATATCAAAAGTTTCAAAATCCGACCACAAATGGCCCCTCAAAACCTCAAGTTTAGGTCTCCAATATCAAGCCCTAGTTTCCTCAATTTGTACCCTTAATTTCCACTAAAATCGTGATTAACCATTGAAAAAGGACCATAAACTCAAGTAATGAAGCTTAGGGAACTTACCAAACTATTTTGCCTCGATTTTCCCTTGAATTTCACTACCCGAGCTCATTCCCGTCTTCAAAAATGGAGTACTTAGCCAAAAATTTATGAAGGAAATATTATATACTTCTAGCCCAGGGATTCCATATCTACTGCCCTGATACTTCTGCAGTACCGCATTTGCTGTCCAAGGACCGCTTCTGAGGCCCTCACTTACTCGGCAAATTTCCGCTTCTGCAGTTGAAACATCGCAGGTGCACCTCCTCGACCGCTCCTACGGTTCCAGCCAACTACCACTTGGCTGCATCTGCAGCTCCCTCTGTGCTTCTGCGAGCCCGCACCTGCGGTCCCGTAGCCGTAGGTGCGATTATGATAGCAAACTACAACTTCAACTGCCATGTCCAATTTCTATTCTTTCTGTCAACCACCCGATATCACCTCGAGACCCCCTGAACCTCAACCAAAAGCACTAACAAGTCTTATTCTACCATTCAAACTTATATCAACCTTCAAAATACCTCAAACAACATCAAAACAATCAAAACACGTCGAATTCAGGCCAAATGTTCTAAACTCTTTCGAATTTCGCTTTTGATCAAAAAGTACACCAAACCACGTCTGAATGACCTGAAATTTTGCACACACATTCCAAATGACTTAACGGAGCTACTACAACTTTGGAAATTCCATTACAACCCTATATAAAAATCTCACCTATCATCCAGAAAATGCCAAAAACTCAATTTCGCAAGTTCAAGCGTAAATCTACTCTGGACCTTCAAAACACATTCTGATCACGCTCCGAAGTCCCAAATTACCTCCCCAAGCTATCCGAACCATCGAAATTCACATCCGATTCCTTTAACACATAAGTCAACATCTGATTGACATTTCCAACTTAAGCTTTCTTAAAAGAGACTAAGTGTCTCAAACCTTACCAAAACCTTTCTGAACATGAGCCAACCAATCCGATAACAAATACAACTAATAAAAAATCAACTAGAAGCATAAATGGATGAAATGGAGTGGTAACTCATGAGATGATTGGCCGGTTCGTCACATCCTCCCCCTTAAACAATCATTCGTCCTCGAATGAGTCAAGAAACATACCTGAAGCTTTAAACATGTAAGGTTATCTGCTCTGCATCTCCCACTTGGTCTCCCAGGTAGCCTCCTCTACGGGTCGACCTCTCCAATGCACCTTCACTGAAGTTATATCCTTTGATCTCAAATTTCGAACCTGACGCTCCAAAATAGCTGTTGGCTTCAACATCATTTGTCAAATCACCATCCAACTGAACCGTGCTAAAATCTAAAACATGAGACAGGTCCCTAATATGCCTGTGAAACATAGAAACATGATATACCAGATGCACACTCAACAAGCTGGGTGTCCAAGCAAGCTCATATGCCACCTCCCCAATCCTCTGAAGTACCTCAAAATGCCTAATGAACCATGGACTCAATTTACCCTTATTTCCAAATCTCATAACACCCTTCATGGGTGAAACCTTCAACAGAACCTTCTCACCAACCATGTAGGACATATCCCAAACCTTCCTTTCATCATAGCTTTTTTGTCTCGACTGCATTGTAGAAAGCCTTTCCTGAATCACCTTCACCTTGTCTAAAGAATCCTGCACCAAATCTGTACCCACTAGCCTGGCCTCGCCTAGCTTAAACCAACAAACTGGATATCTACACTGCCTCCCATACAAAGCCTAATAAGGAGCCATCTGAATATTTGACTGGTAGCTGTTGTTATAAACAAACTCTACGAGCGGCAGAAACTGATCCCATGACCCTCCGAAAGAAATGACACAAACACTAAACATGTCCTCCAATATCTGAATAGTGCGCTCAGACTGCCCATCTACCTGAGAGTGAAAATTTGTTCTCAACTCAGCCTGAGCACCCAACTCTCGCTGAACAGACCTCCAAAACTACAAATTAAACTGAGTGTCCCTATTTCAAATAAAAACTGGGACACCATGAAAATGAATAATCTCCTAGATATAGATCTCTACCAACCACTCTGAAGAATAGGTAGTACATACAAGAATGAAGTGTGCACACTTGGTCACCGATCCACAATCATCCAAATAGCATCGAACTTCTTCAATGTCTGTGGGAGCCCAGATACAAACTCCATGGTGATCAGCTCCCACTTCCACTTTGCAATATCCATCCGCTGAAGCAAGCCACCCGATATCTAGTGCTCATATTTCACATGCTAAAAATTGAGACACTGAGCTACAAATCCCACAATGCCTTTCTTCATTCTCCTCAACAATAATGTTGTATCAGATCCTGATACATCTTCATGGCACCCAAATGAATGGAATACCATGAGCTATGGGCCTCTTCCAAAATCAACTCCCAAAGCCCATCTATGTTGGGCACTCAAATCTGTCCCTACATCCTTAACACCCCATCATTGCTGATAGTCACATCTCTAGCATCATCATGCTGAACTCTATCCTTAAGGACAAGCAAATGAGGATCATCATGCTGGCACTCTCTAATGCGCTCATATGAGGAAGACCGAGAAATCACACAAGCCAATACCCTACTAGGCTCCGAAATATCCAACCTCACGAAATGATTGGCCAAAACCTAGAGATCAACTGTAAGATTCTCTTCCCAACTGGAATATATGCCAAACTCCCTATACTCACCACCTTCTGGCTCAATGCATCGGCCACTATATTGGTCTTCCACGGGTGATACAAGATAGTGATATCATAATCCTTTAGCAGCTCCAACCACCTTTGATGCCTCAAATGAGATCCTTCTGCTTGAACAAGTGTTGGAGGCTACGATGATCAGTAAGCACCTCACAAGACACACCATACAAATAATGCCTCCAAATCTTCAACGTGTGAACTATGGCAGCCAACTCCAAATCATGAATAGGATAATTCTTCTCATAAGGCTTCAAATAACGAGAAGCATAAGCAATAATTCAACAATCCTACATCAGAACACACCCAATACCAACTCTCGAAGAATCACAATACATAGTATAACAACCTGAACCTGATGATAATACTAACACTGGAGTTGTGGTAAAGGAAGTCTTGAGCTTCTAAAAGCTCTCCTCACACTCATTAGACCACTGAAATAGAAACACCCTTCTGAATCAACTTGGTCAAGGGCGATGCAATAAATGAAAATCCCAAAACAAACCGACGCTAATAACCCGCCAAACCAAGGAAACTACGAATCTCTGTCGATGAGGACGGTTTGGTCCAACTCTAAACCACCTCTATCTTCTCTAAGTCCATTTGAACACCCTCGCTAGACACCATGTGCCCTAAGAAAGCCAATAAACTGAGCCAGAACTCACATTTGGAGAACTTTGCAAAAAGCTTCTCCTTTCTTAATCTCTGTACCCCCACCCTCAAATACTCTGCGTGCTCATCTTAAATACATGAGTATACAAGAATATCATCAATGAAGTCTATGACAAACGAGTTGAGATACGGCAGAATATCATCAATGAAGACTATGATAAACGAGTCAAGATATGGCCTGGACACGTTGTTCATCAAATGCATGAACATTGCTGGGGCATTGGTCAGCCCAAAAGATATCACCAAGAACTTATAATGACCATATCGGGTCTTGAAGGCTATCTTAAGAATATCTAAGTCCCTGGTCTTCAATTGGTGATAACATGAATGGAGATCAATCTTGGAGACTCTCGCTCCCTGAAGCTTGTCGAACAAAACATTGATACGAGCCAAAGGATACTTGTTTTTAATTGTTACTTTGTTCAACTGCTTGTAATCAATGCACATTTTCATCATGTTGTCCTTCTTCTTCACAAAAAAACAATACACACTAAGGTGACACACTAGGATGAATGAACCTATTGTCGAGGAGTTTTTGAAGTTGCTCCTTTAACTCCCTTAACTCTGCTGGTGCCATATGATACGGTGGAACAAAAATGGGCTGAGTGCCCGGCACAAGATAAATACCAAAATCAATATCCATGTCCGATGGCATGCCCTTCAGGTCTACAAGAAAATATTAGGGAAATCCCTCATAAATTGAATAGAATCAATACTGGGAGTCTCTACACTGACATCCCTCACAAATGTTAGATATGAAAGAAAACCCTTCCCAACCATATGTTGGGCCTTCAAGAAAGAAATCACCCTGCTGGGAACATAATCGGTCAAAACTTACCACTCAATCCGTGACACACCATGCATAGTCAAAGTTACTATATTGGCATGACAGTCAAGAATAGCCCAGCACATAGATAACCAGTCATGCCCAAAATAACATCGCAATCCATCATGCATGACAATAATAGATCCACTCGGGTCTCTAGACCTCTAATAGACATAACACACTACCAGTACACATGGTCTACCATAACAGTATCGCCCACCGACGTAGAGACATGAATGGAAGAAGTGAGAGACTCGCATGGTGTATCCAGATAATGAGCAAAACAAGATGGCATATACGAGAAAGTATAACCATGGTCAAATTACTCAGAAGCATCCTTGCAACAGACTGAGATAATACATGTAATCACCGCATCTAAAGAAATCACATAAGGCCTAGCGGGAAGTTCATAGAAGTGGGCCTGACCACCACCGGATCGACCTCCCCCTCAAGGGGAAACCCCTAGATGACTGCCCTCCACCCCTAGCTAGCTGGGTGGATGGTGAAGTAAGTGGGACTGAAGTTGATGACTAACCCCTCTACTGAGATGAACCCCCAAGACGACGAGGACAGTGCCTCCTCATGTGACCTATCTCTCCACACTCATAGAAACTCTTGGATGCTAAAGACGGGGACTGAAGGGAACCCCTAGCATCGGAATGTCAAGAAGATGCACATGGCATAGAAGAATCCTGAACTGATGGAGCAGGCGACGAACCTTGGGCTGGAAGTGCACTGAGTGAGGGATGACCCTACTGAAAACCGTGAGAACCGTGGCCTGACGATTCCCCATGATAACTTAGGCAAACTAACTGAGCATTCCTGATGTGACGGCCTTTACCGTGCTGAAACAAGTGCCTCGAAGAATCATACCCAAAACTACCATGTCCTAGAGGCCTCTTCACCTTCCTCTCCTCGCGCTCCTAATGATGAAATGACCCAATATCATAAGCGATATCCATCACCTCCTCAAACATAGCACCTAACATTATATCCTTAGTTATGAGAACCCGAAGCTGGTATGTAAGGCCATCAACAAACCTCATGGTCCTCTCTCTCTCTCTCTTTGTAACAACCAGCCAAATAGCATGACGAGCCAACTCTTAGAACCTCATCTCATATTCAATAATGGCCATACCCCCCAATCATAACTGCTCGAACTGCATCTACGCAACTTCTTTTTGCAGGACTGTGGGACATACTTCTCTAAAAATAGAGCGAAGAACTGTTGCCAAGTATGAGGTATTGAACCAACATGCCTACGCCTCTCAAATGCCTCCCACTAAGTGAAGGTAGCTCCAGTAAACTGAAAGGCCGTAAATGCAACCCCGCTGGTCTCCAGAGTACTCATGGGGCAAAGAATTCTCTAACATTTGTCTAAGAAATCCTAGGCATCCTCGCTCTCTACACCACTAAAAGTAGGAGGTTGGAGTCTTCCAAATCTCTCTTATCTACGATGCTCGTCATTTAGCATAACTGGAGCTACATAACCCTAAGCAGCTACCACCGACTAGGCTAGTGGTGCCTCTGGTGTTTACAATCCTTGCACCACCTGATCGGGTGTGCGGGCAGTGGGAGTCCAAGAGCCTCCCCCTGCCTGAGAAGTGGTTGCGGCAATAGAAACCATGACCGCTTGAGCAAGACTCATACATACTGTAAAGATCTGGGCCAAGGTCTCCTAAAGACCTAGAATAACATAGGCGCAGTTGGTGCCTGAGCTGGTTTTGCTAAAGTGTCCATGACTAGATCTGATCCTAAACCGAGGAGACTGTGGATCTACAGGTGCTACCCCGCTGCTGTGCAGGCTACACCTGTGCCCCTACCACGGCCTCGACTGCGCCCTTAGCCTCTAGCGGCCCCACCTGGTGGTGCTAGTGGTCGTCCATCCTGACCGGCTACTAAAGTCCTCACCATCTGTAAGAGAATATAATAAAAGAAGTTTAGTACTCAGATCAACATGTTTTGCACGACAACAATTTAAAAAATATGAAGTTTTCCTAAAGGTTCTACAGTCTTTCAAGGATAAATACAGACGTCTCCATACAGATCCGCGAGACTCTACTAAACTTGCTCATGACTCGTGAGACCTATATAACCTAGGTTTTGATACCATCTTGTCACGACCCTAAACCTGGACCCGATTGTGATGGCACCTCTTGTGAAGACAAGGAAAGTCAACACACTCCCAATTCATCGTATGCAGTTTAAATAATAAATACTAAGTCATTAATAGAATACAAATTCCAAAATAAGGTAAACAATACAGTTTGTGAAATGAGGCATAGCCCGATATTAGGGTATCACCATCCATGAGCATCTACTATAATACAATAAGTTTGAAAGAGTCTACTCCACTATCACATAATTAAAACAAAAGGAAATAAGATAGAGGGAGAATGTAATAGGCTACGAATCACCGACAACTACCTAGTGAATCTCTAGATTCTGCTGAACACCTCTCAACCCTCGCAAGGAGGACCTATAACACTCGAATCAGCACAAAAGGGTGCAGGGGGTAAAGTGAGTGCTCCAACTCAGTGAGTAATAATTAAAATGAAGATTGAACGGTACAAAATCATGTTAAACACAACAATGAGCTATATGATGTAGAATAAAAATACTAAATACAATTAAACAGTGAAATCTCACAAAGTACCTTTTAAACAGTTAAACAAATAAATAAAAAGCAGCTAGAATAGGTAACCACATAAGAATCGCCCCTCAGGAACAATAACAACATTATCAGACCCTCGAGAAATATCATTGAATAACACCAGCCCCTCGGGCTATATGTCATATCACAATGGGTACCCGCACTCTCTGGGTTGTGCAGATCTGGGAGGGGCCCCTTACGGCCCAACCGCAACATCGAGCCATCTCGTAGCATCATCAACAAGCTCTCAGCCTCAAATTAATCACAAGACACCTCGTGGCATACAATCTCAGGCCTTCGGCCTCATTATCATAATCAGTACATCACCACTGCGGCATGCACCTGAACCAAAGTATCCTCACATTACAGGCCATCGGCCTTACCCTGTCATAATCTCATAAGCCCTTTGGCAATAGTTAAACATGATGCTCAGCTCAAAATATGTTTTGAAATATCATTTAAGGTGTTTAAAACAAGGTAAGCATGGCTGAGTTGTGAAAGCAGTAAAATATAGCATGACTGAGTACAAGTGTAAAATCAAATTAGTCAGGAAATAGCAGTGAATATCACCTGAGGGTCCAAATAGTTGGCACGAAGCCCAAATATAGAACTTAGCCCAAAACTTGATAATATCAAACCATTTGCAATCAAATACGCAGTAAAACAACAATACGGGATGGACTAAGTCATAATCCTAACAACGCACGACCCCTCTCATCATTTAGCGTGTTTGTCACCTCAACATAGCCTAACAATGTGTAATCACAAGTTTCATACCCTCATGACAATATTTAAAATCATTACTCACCTCAATATGGCCCAAACTCTAGCTCGTGATGCCTTTGTCCCTTGAATAAGCCGCCAGATGCTCCAAATCTATCCAAAATTAGAACGTAGCCATCAAAATATGTTAAAGGGATAAAGCTCACTCAAAAACAATCAAAAAACAACGAAATTCCAAAAATTAACCAAACCCGGCCCCAGGCCCACGTCTCAGAATTAGATCAATTTTACATAGTTAGACTCCTTATATCCCCACGAGTTCAAAACATATCTAAAGTTCAAAAATCCGATCACAAATGGCACCTCAAAACCTCAAGTTTAGGTCTCCAATATCAAGCCCTAGTTTTTTCCTCAATCTTTACCCTTAATTTCCACTAAAATCATGATTAACCATTGGAAAATGATCATAAACTCAAGTAATGAAGCTTAGGGACTTACCCAACTGTTTCGCCTCGATTTTCCCTTGAATTTCACTGCCCTAGATCTTTCCCATCTTCAAATATGGAGTACTTAGCCAAATATTCATGAAGGAAATATTATATACTTCTAGCCCGGTCCGCATCTGCGGCCCTGATATCACTTCTGCGGTATTTCATTTGCGATCCAAGAACTGCTTCTTCGGTCCTCACGTACTTGGCCAATTTCCATTTCTGCGGTAGAAACATCGCAGGTGCACCTCCTCGACTGCTCTTGCGGTTCCATCCAACCTACCAGTTGTCCATTTTTGCGGCTCCCACTGCGCTTTTGCAAGCCCGCACCTACCGTCCCCTAGCCGCGGGTGCGGTTATGACAGCAGACTACAACTTCAGCTGCCATTTCTAATTTCCATTCTTTCCATCAACCACCCAAAATCACCTTGAGTCCCCGGGTCCGCAACCAACCAATAAGTCTGATACTACCATTCAAACTTTTACCAACCTTCAAAACACCTCAAACAACATCAAAACAACCAAAACACATCAAATTCAAGCATAAGGTTCTAAAATCTTCCGAATTTCGCTTTTAATCAAAAAGTACCAAACCACGTCCGAATGACCTTAAATTTTGCACACACATCCTAAATGACATAATAGAGCTACTGCAAGTTTCGTAATTTCATTCCGACCCCTATATCAAAATCTTGCCTATCATTCGGAAAACGCCAAAAACTCAATTTCGCCAATTCAAGCCTAAATCTATGCCGGAAATCCAAAATACATTTCGATCATGACACTAACTCCCAAATCACCTCCCAAAGCTATCTGAACCATCAAAATTCACATTTGAACCCTCTAACACATAAGTCAATATCCAGTTGATTTTCCAACTTAAGCTTTCTTAAAAGAGACTAAGTGTCTCAAACTTTACCAAAACCTTTCCGAACCCGAGCCAACCAACCCGATCGCACAAAGAACTAATAAAAAAGCAACTAGAATCGGTAATGGGGGAATGAAGTGATAACACATGAGATGATTGGTCGGGTCGTCATAATCATGTGTCTCTAAATTTTCTGGAAGTTCTACCCTTTCTTAAGTAAGTGTTGGCGTAAGATAAATTTACATGGACTACTATTTATTTTGGTTGATGCAACTAAATAATTTCAATGTGTCGCTCAGTGGCTTTTTAGTCAATTTAGCCATGGTATTGTATATTCTACATTTCAGGCATGGTTAATAAAGTGTGTAAGTATATCTTACATATATTCCCACATGTGAATATACATACTTGTGAATACCTGCTCACTTGTGATTTACTTAACACTACATGTAGTTCAATAATTCAAACAACAGTGTTAATTAATTTTTAAAAGACATATCTTGGGCACCTTCACCTGCGGTTACGACTATGTCTAAGTATTGTGTATATGGTTGGAAATTTCACACCGAGGAATGTTCCAAGTGTTAAAAAAAAGCAATAATAGTGGGGTGTGTATCAAAGGTGTTGAAGGCAATCAGGATGGGGAAAATGATTATTATGGTGTGATAAAAGGAATTCTAGAATTGTAATATTCATGTTGGCCAAATAAGAAGATCATACTTTTCCGATGCAAGTGATTTTACCCAACACCTAGAAGAGTTACAAATGAACACACGCAATACAACATAATTGAGGTTAATAAAAAGAGAGAGTATGATCGCTATTATCCTTTTATAATTGCAGAAAAAGTTAGGCAACTCTACTATGCTCCATATCTATCGCGGAGGGATAAGGCTAATTGGTTGGTGTAATCAAAACAAAGCCTGTAGGTAGGGTGGAAGTTGAGAATGTGCTATATGTTGCTTACTGAAACGATACCTCAAGTGTTAACCAAATGGTGGATGATTAGTTAGAAAATGACTTGGCGCATCCTCAGCGGATATTAGAAGAAGTTGATATGGAGGAAATAACAATCATCGAAAATGAGGATGAAGAATCACCTAATGAAAATGAAATAAGTGAAGAGGACGGATTTTCAGACGAGGAAGGATACGTCGACGAAGATGAGTAGCATGTTAGTTTTTTCAAGTGCTCTTAACTTATATATATTTATATTCTTAATTCTAATATTTTCTTTATTTTATGCAGATGACTAATAGGGGTCAAGGTAGGTATATGAAGGACAAAAGGTCTATTGATCATGATGAAGGTGCTACACTGTCACTTCCTTCTACTCCATACTTGCATCCCTCTGCTGTTGATGGACGACAACAATCTTCTAGGCACACATCTATTCCACTACATCTATCTATTCATCAGACTATCCACCAATCACCCTCCCAACAGTATTATTACCATTCTCCACCATAGGGCTATACCCTGCTTCCTCCATATGATCCTACATGTAGTTACATAGGTCCATCGATAGGTTCATACCTAATCATCAGTTTACAAAGATAATTACTAAAATCTTGGTTGGTTGCATGATGCACCCTATCCAACTTGGAGTGACTTTCCACCAAAGCTCGTGAAAAAAATTTTCAACCAATTTAAGGTTTTAATACAACTCTTTTTATTTAAGCATTATATTAAAAATATTTTCATCTAACCTTACTTACTTTATTTGCAGACTAAGTGTGCCTGGGAGGACCAGTATAATAGTAAAATCTGTGCAAATTCTTGTTTCACATGTCGTAAGAGACTATTTGATTCCTTCTTCTCCGCTCGAAAAAAGAATAAGAAGCCTTCATGGGTTCTACTACATTTATGTGAGGATCTGTTGAGGCATTGGACCACCTAGAAATTCGAGAATAAGAGTGAACATGGAAAGAAGGCCCACATCTGAGTTGGTGGCTCCTTGCACTGTGTGGGTGCAAAGAGAATGGGAGCTACGAGGAGACTACTGGTAATTTCTTAAAATATTTACATCTATTTTTATTGAACCATATTTATATATGTTATTTTAGTTAACGTATTTTATTATATTTCTAGGAATAATATATGGGAGGAAAATGACGCATGATGAGTTCTTCATGGTGACTCATATCCAGAAAAAGAAGGCAACGACAAATCCAAGTAGATGGGTCAAGGACCGGGCAAAGACTGCATATGTAAGTTTCATAACTACTATAAATGATTATAATATTATATACTTAATAATTTTTTAACTTCTAAACAAAGGGTCGCTACAAGATTAGTGTAGATGAGTACACTCAGAGCTTGCCCTCAAATGAGCAAGGCGAGCGAACACCCCCTTCAGACGAAGAAGCGTAGAGGATATGGTTGGATGTTGTAGATGGTCCTAAAAAGGGGATAGCGTACTACCTTCCAGAGAAATCATTTCGGCACTACAGCGCTGGATTGTAAGGTATAGGGAATTTCGCCCAAGGCGAGAATGCTGATAGGTCGACTATCTTGTCTATGGAAAAGAATATCGCAAAGCTGACAGCAGAGCTTGAAGAGACAAAGGTTAGAGAATAAAAGAGAGAAGAACAATTCGGTACCCTTCAAGTTCTTCTAGAAAAGAAGGACGAATAATTTAATCTCCTTCAAGGTCAGCTGGCCAATCTTCTTGCTAGTGGTGCTTTCCCCATTCCTCGGTCTCATGAGCCTTCCCCATGTGCTAATCCTTCTCTTTTGATCCTTCGAACCATGTCAACGATGAAGGTTATAGTAGTGAAGAATGAGATGGTGCAATATAACACACTGATTGAATGGTGTGTACTGCTAAACAAAGTAATGAACTTGTTAATATTTAGTTGGGACTAGTTTTTAAAGATGATTGAATTATTAATATATTTTGTTCTTGAACATTTCAATAGTTGTTGTTGTTGTTGGCATTATTGTTGTTATTAGCGTTGTTATTATGGTTGTTATTATGGTTGTTGTGGTTAATTGTTGTTGTTGTTGTTAGATAATTATTATTGTTGTTGTTAGTTAGTTAATTATTATTGTTATTGGTTAACTATGGTTGAATAGCAGCAATGTAGTGCTGCTATTATACGATAGATATTGGTTGTAATTGGCAGGTAGTGTAGCTTCAAAGCGAGCATATTGTGCTCGGATTTTATCCAGAAAACAGACCAAAGTCAGTTGGAAATATCCACTTTTTGCCCAGGAATTTAAAATTTCCAACCAAATTTCTAATGAAATTTCCAGATTTTTGAAATATTATCGAAGTCGGTCGAAAATTTTGAATTTAAATTTATTTAGTTAAATAAATTAAAAATTTATTACAATTTACAAATAATTATATATACATAAATAAAATTATTTAAAATTTTGGCCAATCACGGTTGGTATTTAAAATTAAATAAATATTTTTAATTAATATCGACGGATTCTGGTCGATAAATGCAATTTGACAGTCAGTCAACGCATTGAATAAATCGACCGTTGTCGGTCGGAAAATTTTGAGCAATTTAGATCACAACACGTTAGCGACCATTATTTTTCGATTAATTAAAAGCGATCGTAAATTGGTCACTTTTTTCAATATTCGACCGTTTTCGGTCGATTTTCCTGGACGAATTTTGTCAGCTTTTTAGTAGTGATATAACAATTTGAATAACAACAAAAAACATATCCAGCGTCATCCTACAAGTGGGGTACAACAACTATAACAATATACCAAGTATTATGCCATACGCGAGGTTTGGGCGATCCCACAATGGGGTATGTTTGTAATAATATATTTGTATAAGTTCATTTAGATATGTATAATAAAAATGTAATATAAGCCTGACCATAGGGAATCACAGAGTAACTTAGCAGTGGGTTAATGTCAATATCAAAAGACAAGATCATATACAAAGAAAGAAATACAATTCAAACACTTATGGGTATGACCACAGAACAACATCTGGTATAAAATTTGGACCAGGATCAAGGATAGATTTTCTAGCTTTTAATAGCTCCTCCCAAGAACAAATAGATAAACCAGTTACATCAGGATTCAGCTTGCAACTCTTATTTCATTTTGCTCTCTTATTTCGTCGGCAACAAAATACCACCATATGCAGTATAGACATTATCACCAATTAGCAGCGAAGCGAGAAATTTCTTCAAGGATATTCATATTTGAAAGTAATAAAAAAAATTTCCGATAAAGGGAATTCAATATATGTTATGTACCTCTAAAACCTAATATTTTACCTATATAAGCAATATAATTTTTCAACAAAAATATAGCTTTGCCCATGCCGCCAATAATGGAGGCAAAAGGAAGTTTTTTGAAGAATCCTAAACACTTCTTATAGATATCTTTTCCTTCATTTGTATACTGTCAGCCCTCCTATTTACACGCCTACCCCAAGGGATAAATATATAAGGGAGTTTTTCCACTTTAAGTGACATTATTAGAAATGAGATTATTTATTTATAGAGTCGCCACTTGGGATAGGTTTGGCTTTTGGTGTCCCAAGTCACCGATATATCTTAAATCCCAAATCGACAAAATTTTCAACTTTCCAAATGAAGCCTGCAAACCATAAATTCTTGAGTAAGGAATTCTGTTAATCTGAGGAAAGGTGTTAGGCACCCTCGGATTTCGTAGTTCTAGAACGATCACTTAAACTATCATAACTGGCCTAATGCTGATTTTTAAGGGAGATTGAACGTCGTTTAAAACGTATTTTTGGATCACGTCACATGAAATGCACCCCGATCCGAGACACATTTTATCCAACATTTTAGGATTTGGACTTGGGTTACATGAATTGCACACCGAAATTTCGGACGATAAATTATTAAATAACACGCCTAATGCGACTAACGCGTTATAAACTTTGCGGGAAGTCATGGAAATTTTCTAAATAGCATGTCCCATGTTCTAAATAATTTTATGGAACTATTTAAAGAGGGCCACGCAATTTTGTGATTTTATTTGGCACGGCGCACCTCGTTTTATTTTAAAGGTCATCCTTAAGAAACTATGCTTTTCTATTACGTATGGTCTCTAGAGGGCCTATATTAACTACTGTTATAAATCAACTACTATTCAGAATCTCGGGTCTCAAGTTTAGGCCCGAACATAAACAGGGGGAAAACCCCTTAATTAAAATTCGCTGCTTAACTTGGAAAGCCAAAATCATATTAAAAAATAAACTAATGATTTCATGTAGGAATTCAGTCTCTAGCATTTTGGGCTTTCAAAACCAGCCCATGGACATGGCATGTTACTTTAGTTTTATTCCCATGAGTCATGTAAGCTTGGGCCACAATCACAGGCCCAATTTCGGGAGTCAAATCAAGCTTTGGTCAAATTGCACAAGGAGGGCATTGATAATATTTGGACCTCCAATTAGCTAAAGCCACATCATATCTAGTCCTAAATGACCTCAAATTTCTGTCAAGCCAATTGTCCAGTTCTTGGCCAAAAAAGCCCAAATTAAATGTTGACTCTAAATTAAACCTTGCAATACTGATCCTGAATCGATATCAGATTTAACAGTTTATCAATTCTGCTTTGTTTAGTTCAACTTTCAAGCATGTATACTGATCTTATTTAAACTAATGAATTATTCTAATACACTCCGAAATTTAATGACAAAACTAAAATAATTAACATCAAATTTAGGAATCCTACTATATTGAAATGCTACTCTCTTATTTCAAAACCAACCTGGTGAAATTAATATTAATAAAGCCATTACTGCTGAAAACATGAACGTAGACCTAGCATTCAAATTAATAGCCCTGCCTGTTTCATATGAGTCATGAGCACATCTGCAGGAACTTAAACATCAAACTCAAATAAATTGAATCAAACACTTTATATGATCATGAAAATGAATAAAATCAGTCTAATAATCTTGTATAGTCCAAAACAGTCCAATTTTAGTTACACATGATAATCTAATAAATATTTAAACTACATGAAATACAATATGAAATCAGCAGAGAATCACACTGCAATTAATCTTACTTCTAAAACTTGAGGGTTACACGATGTGTACCTGGAAATTGCAACAAAATGAAGAAGAGATGGAACTCAACTGAAATAGCAACTCAACAGTAGTAATAAAGCCAATTCAAAGCCAGAAATGGTATCACAGCAACCCACGGATTAATTGCAGACATACACTGGTATCACAACAAAATAGACTTGAATGAACCCAAAATAACTTGAAATATCCCAGGGACGTCTGGACCTTCAAACTACCAAAACCACTAGGTATATGAGCCATCTTCAGCCTTACATAAGCTGAAAATTTGAATTAACAAGCTGGAACTCAAAAAAACCTTAAGAGACTTCAATGGAATTCTGATTTTTGAAGTTTTGGTTGCCTGAAGTTTCAGGACTTTGCAGTATTTCTGAGACCAATTTTTTTTATTTTTGAATATCAGGATTTTGTTTTTATGATCTAACTGGTATCTAAACTATCTACTTTCCATTAGAATTTGTTTTGAATATTTTAGTAGTTTTTCAATAGTTCTGGGTCTGGATTCTGAATTTTTAGGTTTTCCTAAGCTATAAGATTTGAAGTTTTGAAATTTTTATAAATTGTTGGATCTCTAGCCTTCTAAAATCTCTCCCCAAAAAACTGCTAAAACAAGGCAGAGATATGTCTTTCATAGGCAAAACCTAGGGCAACCTTCAGATTTTCACTTACACCATAGGTCCCTCTTTTAAACTCAGATTTTAGCTAGTTTATCCCTCATTTTATGCCTTGTTGGCGAAGTTATGCCACTAACCTCCTCGAATTCTAATTAGAACCTAATCTAGAAGGTTCTGGGGGTTCCAAGTTGGTTACTGAAAGATTCTCAATTTTAAACATCTAAATTGCCCCTGAATTAGTCCTGAAATTATTGTCCTATGTTAACCAACCCCAGCCTCTTTTAACTTGGTCAAGAATAACCATGGTTAATTAACAAGAGCTAGAAACTATTCAAATATAACCAAACAAAACCTAAATATCAAAATCCCTAAAATTGAAATATGAAATCCATCTAATTCTTATCAGAACTGGAATTTAACTCTAATTTATACTATGTATAAAGACTACTTTTATCACTGAACAAATAAAACAGTAGATAAGAAAATCGACAATTCAAACATGAAGCTACTCTATAAAATATAAAAATGAATAAAACCTAAAGAAAATCACAGCAAACATGGAATTAATTAAACTAATCCCTAAAATCTAAAGAAAATCAGTGGCAGGCATAGACACAAAATTATAATCAAATCATAACTAAGGGAAAAGCTAACACTACACGGCTATAATATGTAAAAATCAGAGACCTAAATTGAAAACTCTAATTCAACCAAAACAATAAGAAAACATGTAAATAGAAAGCAAAACAAATAAATGAAGAAAATGACCAGGACTCCCTAATTTCGGTTGAAACTTGGATTGATTTTGGGATTGGTCCCCAGCTAATATTATATGTTCATTTTGCAAAAATGAACACATAATATTAACTGGAGGATCAATCGAATACATGCAAATCTAAAAATTATGGAATTTCGCTTGGATTTGAGGGGTTTTGATTTGGGAATCGAGATGAAGGGGCTGAGGAGATCATAGGGTACAATTTTGGAAGGGTTTGGAAGATGGTGCGATTTTGACCGGATTTTCAAATTGAAATTCAAGGAGCTTGGCTAATATTCAAGGGTTATGACTTACAGATTTAGGATGATAAAGGGATAGGAGAATATAGGGTGTTAGTTTGGAGGCGATTGGCGTCGGCGTCGGCGCCACCGTAGGCGACGGCATCAGTCGTTAATTCAAATAAATATTCGACAACACTGGCCAATATACAAGGGATGCCAGTTATAGAAATGGAAAGAGGAGGTCAAGGAGATGGGGTGGTGTAATTTTGGGGCTATCAGAGCATCGCTGGTACCGGCGGACGGCGGAGGGTAGTGGTGGAGAGGTGGCGTTATGGTGGCGTATATTAGGGTGTCTATTGAGAGATGATTGAAAGGGTAGGGGGCTTCCGACATTTTTATACTAAACTTCGTTAGTTCCGGACCGTTGGATTGATAAGATCCGTCGGTCGTGATTAAAGGGTAATGAAACGGTATCATTTTTGGGAGAAGGGGGTTTGGACCGGGTCTCTGAGATGGGATGGACCGGGTTTATGGTCGGGGTTAGGGCGTGATTGGGCTGCTGATTTGGTATTTCCATTGGGCTGGCCTGTTTCTCTCTTACTTTTTATTTTCTTTTCAAGTGAATCCTTTTTTTATTGTTTATTTTTATTATTGTTTTAATACCAAATTAAACAAAAAGTTTTGATTTAATTCTAAAATAAAACTATTTAATTTTCAAAACCAACTAACCCTAGTTTTAAAGAAAACTTAAGAAAAAACTCAAAAAATTAAAAGTAAAATGCAAAGAATACTGTTTTTGTTATTTTCTTCTATTTCATGTGATGTTAAATAACTAGTGGAACTTAAAAATATAAAATTGGGTCGCAAATGCAAGTATGTTATTCTTGTATTTTTATGAATTATATCAATTAAAAATGCACACAACAATGCAAACAAACACAAAATCATGCAATTAATTACCTAAAATTCAAATAATAAAAAGAAAAATCCTAATTTTATGAACTCTATAGGAATAATTCGAGCGAGGAAAAAATCACATGCTCATAGCTGCCCCTCTTTGCTCGGAAACACGAAGGATTTTCGGGCAAAGATAAATGAGCAATCATGAGATTTTTGTCTGCACGGCACTCCATGAGAAGCATTTTGAAAATCTTGACCACACCCTGCTTCAGAGGTTGCCTACTATCCTCGCTAAAGAGAAATTAGGTCAATGTAGTTCAAGAGTGTTTGGTAGTTGGGACTACCGAAGCTGTGTTTTCACAATTGATTATTGATTTCTGACCTCCTTATTACACCAAAAAGGAATATCAAAAGCTAAGCTAGATATGCCTATCAGCTATGAGTTACAGGATTCCTATCTTTAAATCTCTTGAAGATTGATCTTGAGTCTTAGCTGGATTTGTTGTGGACTCTGATCCAAATCTTAATGCATGTAAGCTATAGGTGTCGGTTCTTCGTTAAGCATTTGAGCAGAGCGGGACCGGCGGAGTTTGTGATTTCAATCAAGTTTTGATCAACTCACATCCATATTTGCTTCTGCATTTGAATTTCTTTTGTTCTTTTTCTTCTTTCCTTTATTCCGGATCGAGACTCATCCATTCAGTTGTCTCGAAACCTATACTTCGAGGTCAAACCTGCTTAAGTAACAAAACAAAAAATTCTGCCTTAGTTTTGCACTAGGAAAATTTTGTGAGTTATTTATAAAAAAAACTTAATTTTTTCTTTTCCTTTGTTTTTCATCCTCACGAATTGTATTTGTCCATGAAAGGATAAATTGGGACAAACTCATGTCACAGAAAACGTCAACTCAAGGTTTGGAGCCCCAATGTTGGCTAAAGGAAAAACGCTCAACTCAGTGTTGGAGCCCTAATGTTGGCTAAAGGAGAAAACGCTCAACTCAGGGATGGGAGCCCTAATGTTGGCTAAAGGAGATACGCTCAACTCAGGGATTTGAGCCCTAATGTCAGCTAAGGGAAAAATTCTCAACACAAGGATTGAAGCCCTAATGTTGGCTAAGGAAAAACGCTCAACTCAGGGATTGGAGCCCTAATGTTGGCTAAAGGGGAAAAATGCTCAACTCGGGGATTGGAGCCCTAATATTGGCTAGGGAAAAATGATCAACTCAGGGATTGGAGCCCAAAGGTTGGCTAAAAGCGAAAAACGCTCAACTCAGGTATTGGAGCCCTAATATTGGCTAAGGAAAACGCTCAACTCAGGGATTGGAGCCTTAATGTTGGCTAAAGGAGAACACTCAACTTAGGGATTAGAGCCCTAATGTTGGCTAAGGAAAATGCTCAAATTAGGGATTAGAACCCTAATGTTGGCTAAGGGAAAAATGCTCAACCCAATGATTGGAGCCCTAATGTTGGGTAAAGAGAAAAACGCTCAACTCAGGGATTGGAGCCCCAATGTTGGCTAAGGAAAAAACGCTCAACTCATGGAATGGAGCCCTAATATTGGCTAAAGGAGAACGCTCAACTCAGGTATTAGAGCCCTCATGTTGGCTAAAAGTTGGTATTGGGAACCCTAAACCATCCTCTTTCGGGTTTTCCTCTTTTTGTTATCTTCTTTCTCCCTTTTTGATAAGATACATGAAAGAACTTGGAGGAAACTTCCCATTTGCATTGATTATTTGCTGCAAAGCTGTTTCAACATTTGCGCATTTTCTTTTTGACTGCACCTGCCTTTTGCACAGTTGCTCTTATCGAACCAGTTTCAATTTTCAACAAAGAAACAATTGTTAGTTCAAAATGGTGGTTGGTTCTGCAGCCTTGATTGTTTGATCCAGGCCCAACTTTTGTTGAGGGTCTCTGTTGCTTGCTGGTTCTGAAGGTCATCTTCTATTTCGAGCCAATGGCCTCAACCTTCAGGATTTCATGACAACTCGCTCGCATAGGGCTTTGGATTTTCACTTTATTTTTCTCTTAGGACCTTTGTCTTTGGACTTTCTTTCCTTTTCCATATCTTTGCTTTGAAAGTATCAACCATCATGGCCGATCAAGATTGGCTTAATGCACCCGCTAAGGCTGGGTACCTTTCTTTAGTTCTTGCTGGGCAGGGCCCTATAAACCAGTCCTACTACCTTTTCTTTGTAATAGTTTCAGAATTAGAGTTGAACCGAAAGGGATTCAAGGAAAAAGTAAATGCAGAGAAAGAGGATGAATTTAAATAGAAGTGTCCCTTTCAAGGAAAAAGAAGGGCTTATCTGGGAATGCATGCAAGCTTCAAATAGACATGACATGCTTCTTGGACCGGATGCCCGAACCGCTCAATCTTCCTCAAATTCTCGTAAGCTCATTGACCTGTGTTTCAAAACTAGGAAACCTTGCCAGGACTCTTTCAATGGTGGGAGGTGCCTTCTTTTCGATCAACGGTGCCCTTTGCAGGTTTTCTCCAATTGACCTCTCTCATTTCTCTTCTCAGTGTCGCCCGATGGTGCTCTTTATGAGTTTTCACCGAACAGACTCTCATTTTCAATTTCTCTACTCACCATCGCCTTATGGTGCCCGTAGGTTTTCACCAATAAGACTCTCATTTTATTTCTCTCAATTTGGACTTCATCAGATTCCAACAAAGATGCTTTTCAACTCTCACACCATTACCTATTGATCGGAAGTACATGGACAGGGTTTTTTGGGTAAAAAGTATTTTGGGACTGAATTACAACTATAGAACCATTTTGGTGGGCTCATGGTTGAGCCAATATATAATCTGCCCTAGTTTCATTTTTTTGGGGACTTTGGATTTTTATTTTTGTATGACTGAACCCTAGAAAGAGGCTGCCTACATATCCTTTCGAAATCAAGTAAAACGTAGTTCAGGAGTGTTTCCTAAACTATTTTTGTTTCTCTTTTTTTCTTTTTTTTTCTTTTCTTTTCTTTTTGTGTTTCTATTTTCTTTTGTTTTTTTCTTTTTTTTCTGTTTTCTTTGTTTTTGAATAAAAATTTCCAGGTTCCAAAGAGGATGGTCAAAGAAGAGTAACCGGCTCAAATGGGTTTACCAAGGTTGATAGTTCTTGGGTTGCGGGAATGAAAGCCTTCGCTATCTCAACCGGACTGAATTATTGCTACAGGGAGTCTAGACATAGTACTTTTTTACTGCGTATGCGATCACTGCTGCTTCGGGATTATCCCCTACGATGTCGCGCAGATACAATGCTCCTTTCGGCAATATCTTTCTAATGATGTACGGGCCTTTCCAATTAGGAGAATATTTTCCTTTGGCTTCCTGATGGTGATGGAGAATGCGCCTTAATCATGTTGTCCCACCTCAAATTCATGGGGCATACTTTCTTGTTATAAGCACGTGCCATTTTTTTGTTGGTACAACTGCCTGTGGCAGACCGCAGTCATACGTTTTTCATCAATTAAGGTCAACTGTTCTAGTCGAGTCCTGACCCACTCAGTGTCTTCAATCGCAGCTTCAACGATGATCCAGAGAGACGGGATTTCCACCTCCACAGGTATTACTGCCTCAGTTCCGTAAACCAAAAGATAGGGAGTTGCTCCAATTGATGTGCGCACGGTTGTGTGATACCCCAATAATGCAAAAGGTAGCTTCTCATTCCATTTCCTGGAGCTTAAAATCATCTTTCTCAAAATCTTCTTTATATTTTTGTTTGCTGCTTTGACAGCACCATTGGCTTTGGGCCGGTAGGTTGTTGAGTTCCGATGCGTTATTTTGAATTGTTCGCATGTCTCTCCCATCAATCGGTTGTTCAAATTTGCAGTGTTGTCTGTGATGATAATTGCCAGGATGCCAAAATGGCAAATGAGATTGGAATGCACAAAATCCACCACAGCTTTCTTGGTAAGCGATTTAAGAGTGATGGCTTCAACCCATTTTGTGAAATAATCAATGGAAACCAGTATGAATCTGCGCCCATTTGAGGCTTTCGGCTCGATCGGCCCAATAACGTTCATGCCCCAAGCTGCGAATGGCCATGGTGCGGACATGGATGCAGTTCTATGGGAGGTGCATGAATTAAATCATCATACACCTGACACTGATGGCATTTTAGGACAAAGCTAAAACAATCCCTTTCCATGGTTATCCAGTAATATCCCGCTCGTATGAATTTCTTTACTAGGACATATCGATTCATGTGTGGTCCGCAAACTCCTGCATGTACTTTATGCATGATTCGTCCAGCCTCTTCGGCGTCCAAACATCTTAATAAATTGATGTCCGGGATCCTCTTGTACAAAACCTCACTACTTAAAAAGAAACCACTTGCTTGCCATCTGATAGTTCGCTTTTGGTCCCCAGTGGCTTGCTCGGGATATTCTTGGTTTTTTAGAAACATCTAGATATCATGGTACCATGGCTGGATGTTTGGTTTTGCCTCAGCTGCATTACAGTACCCATGCCTTTCCTTGATTTTGATTTCCAATGGATCAATGTGGGCGTTTTCTGGATAGGGCAACATTGAGGCCAAAGTGGCAAATGCGTCGGGTAGTACATTATGACAGCGAGGGATGTACCTAAACTTTACCATCTTGAACGGTTTCTAAGATCTTCCACATGCTGCTGGTAAGGGATGAGTTTGACATCTCGAGTTTCCCAATCTCCCTGGGCTTGCTGGATGATTAAATCTGAGCCCTCATAACTAACAGCTCCTCAACATTTTGGTCAACTGCCATGTCCATACCCATGATGAAAGCTTTGTACTCAACTGTATTTTTCATGCAGAAGAACCGAAGTCGAGCAGTGGCTGGATAGTGCTGACGAGTGGGTGAAATTAAAATTGCCCCAATTCTCATACCTTTTGGTTGACCGCTCAATCAAAGAACAACTTCCAGGCAGAGGTGTCCTCATATATTGCCTCCACCGAGTTCACCTCTTCGTCTAGAAAATAAGTGTTCAGGGGTTGGTACTCATCATCAACCGGGTTTTCAGCTAAATGGTCTGCTAAAGCCTGGGCCTTCATTGTTGTACGAGTGATATAGACTATATCAAACTTGGCGAGCAAGATCTGCCATTTTGCTAACCTCCCTCTAGTCATTGGCTTTCGAAATATGTACTTCATAGGATCCATCCTGACTATGAGGTAGGTGGTGTAAGCCTGCAGGTAATGCCTCAATTTCTGAGCAACCCAAGTTAGAGTACAGCAAGTTCTTTCCAGCAAAGTGTACTTGGCCTCATAGCTGGTGAATTTCTTACTCAAGTAGTATATGGCATGTTCTTTCTTTCTACTGATGTCGTGTTGCCCCAGAACATAATCGAAGGAACTTTCCAAGACGGTCAGGTACAGAAACAAAGGCCTTCCTGGCTTAGGTGGGACCAAAAGTGGTGGGTTGGAAAAGTAGTCTTTAATCTTATCGAAAGCCTTTTGACAGTCATCCGTCCATTTGACCGCTGCAATTTTCTTTATAAATTTGAATATGGGCTCACATATGGAAGTCAATTGAGCGATGAATCAACTAATATAATTCAATCTCCCCGACAAGCTCATTACGTCCTTTTTGGTCTTAGGAGGAGGTAAATCTCGAATAGACTTTATCTTAGTCGGATCTAATTCAATACCTCTCCGGCTGACTATGAATCCAAGAAGTTTGCATGACGGGACCCCGAACGCACATTTGGCTGGGTTCAATTTCAAATTGTATCTGCGCAGCCATTTAAAGAACTTCCTTATATACCGCACATGATCATCCTGAGTTTTGGACTTGATGATCACGTCGTCCACATACACCTCTATTTCCTGATGCATGATATCATGGAATATGGTAGTCATGCATCTCATATATGTTGCCCCAACGTTTTTAGTCCAAAAGGCATGACCTTGAAGCAATAGGTTCCCCAAGGTGAGATAAAGGCGGTTTTCTCTGCATCTTCTTCATCCATTAACACCTGGTAATATCCTGCGTAGCAGTCCATGAAAGACTATATCTCATGTTTGGCGCAGTTATGAACAAGGATGTGGATATTGGGCAATGGGAAGTTTTCTTTGGGGCTTGCTTTGTTCAAATCCCTGTAGTCCATGCATACTAGGGTTTTTCCATCCTTTTTTGGTACTCGAACTACGTTGGCTAGCCATGTGGTGTACCAGACCATGTGGATCACTCCTACTCCCAACTATTTTGAGATCTCTTCTTTGATTTTATCACTGACATTAGTTTTAAATTTTCTCTGCTTTTTTTGGATCCAGGGGCACTCAGAATAAGTTGGCAATTTGTGCACTACCAAATCAACGCTCAGTCCCGGCATGTCGTCATACGACTAGGCAAACACATCTTTAATCTCAAATAGAAGTTGGATTATGGCATCCTAGGTTTTCTCGTCTGTGTGGATGCTTATCTTAGTTTCCTGGATTTCTTCAGGGGTTTCCAAGTTAATGGACTCGGTATCATTCAAGTTTGGCTTAGGTTTATTCTCAAATTGTTCTAATTCTCGATTTATTTCCCTAAAAGCCTCTTCTTCATCATATTCCGGTTCTTGGTTCATTATTTCGCAATTAGACAGTGTGTTTGGATTTGGGCGTGAAGTCCATAAGCATGTCATGTTGGTTATAGCCGCATTATTAGAACTGAAAAAAAGAAATGAAAGAGAAAAATAGCAAAATCAGAAGAAATAAAGAAGAATGAACGATGAAATATTAATTTCATTTCGTGGAATTCGAAGATAACAGGTTTACATTTGGAAATTTAAAAATAAGAAACTAAGAAAAACATCCAAGTTACACCCTGTCATAACTTGGTCCCATGTATTGCACCTTGGACGTGCTTGTGCCCTTTCCCGGCTAAACCATGTGGGATTCATATAGCATTTCTCTCATCGCCCCACATATTTCTTCAATTTCTTCGACCATGAAGGCCTCATCCTCCTCTTCTTCACTGTACTTTGGTTTGACAAAGGTTTCATACAAATGTGGTAGTGGTTGAGGTAGAATCCACCCATTATGATGTCTATCTTTTTCCCATTTCCTATCACTTGGAGTCGGGTGGAAGTCTAACCCAAAGAACATCCCAGTGATAGGCAAGGTAACTGGATCAGCCACCCCTTGCAGAGACTTTCCCAACCCTTTTCCTGGCTTATATCCATGTTGTATCATCTCTTTGTCCACCATAATGGATGTATTGGAGAGAAAGGGCTGAGGGCAAGGTTTTCCTTCTTCATACTGGTCGGCTACCACAATTTCAAAGGCTTGGTATACTATGTGCTCACTGCCTTCCTTTGCTTCAAGACATGGGACAGACGGGTCCCAATAGATTGATTGTTCATCCTCTCCATAGACTATGATTTCCTCATCTTCATGCTCAAATTTCACCATTTGATGGAGAGTAGAGGATACTGCTCCTTCTGCATGGATCCAAGGCCTTCTCAAAAGGTAGTTGTAAGATGTGTCCATGTCCAGCACTTGGAAGGTTACTTCAAAATCCAGTGGGCCAATGGTCAAAATCAAATCAATTTCCCCAATTGTGTCCCTCTTAATACCGTCAAAAGCTCGCACACAGACATTGTTGGGAAGAATCCCAGTCCCAATTTCCATCCGCTAGAGTGTAGAGAGTGGGAAAATATCTATCCCCGAACCTCCATCTACCATGACCCTCTTCACATAATATCCCTCACATTTTTATAGTTAAATGCAACGCTTTGTTGTGAGCAGCCCCTTCCGGGGGCAAGTCAATTTTGCTAAATGATATTTGATTGATAGCAAAGAATCTTTTTACCATTCTTTCTAACAGTTCCACCGATGTTTCCGCTGGCACATAGGCTTCATTTAGGAATTCATTAAGACCTTTTGATGTTCACAAGTCTTCATCAACCATGACAGCAATGACACTTGTTCAGGAAACTTTCGCAGTTGATCAACCACTTCATAGTCTGTCATCTTTATTTTCTAGAATAAAGCTTCTGCCTCTTCAGGACTTATAGGTTTCTTGGATGGGAAGCGCTTTCTAGTGGCATTGTTTACTTCTTCTACATTGGAGTACTTCTCAACAGAATGGTTTTCTTGAGACTCTCCTGAGATCTCTTTGCCTTTGTATGTAATCATTGTTTTATGATAATTCCACGGTACTACAGTAGGATCTGTCATAGGCTATTGTGGTATGCGTCCAATAACCACGTGCTCATTCGGCCATGATGGTTTAATTGTCCCCCGTACCGCATAAGCCCATTTGGGTATGTACATTTGTGTTTCTCTCTTCAGTTCAAACCTCTTTGGAGGGCTCAAAGTCTGCAATTTTTCTTTTCAGCCTCGTGGGATATAAAGAACCCCATGTTTAGGAGGCATCACCTCTGTACCTGTTTCAACTTTCTTTTTTGGTTCTGTCTTGGTGGCTTTGTTCTTCTTTTCATCTTTATCTTGCTTTGGGGCATTTTTTGGCTTTTTCTCTTCATATGTAATGGCAATTATGGCTTTTAGTGCTGGATCAAAATCATTATCTTCACAAATCATCCCAATCACTAGCTCGTTGTTGTGGGCTGGCAATGGGTTATTAGTTATGTTGGGGACATCCTCATCTCTTATCACTATTTTGCCTTTCCATTCGCTCGGATTTCTTTGTTTCATCAATTTTGTCGGGATCCCACCTTTCTTCCAAAAAAGGGGAAGGAGAATGATCTTCTTCAGTGGATCCCTTTTCCACCACTCTTTTCAGGGTCCAGCAATCATCTGTATCGTGCCCTTCTGCTCCTGAATGATAGGCATATCTGACACCGGCTTTGTAAGCGGACAATGCTGGGTTTTCTTGTTTGGGGAACTGGTTGCAACAAGCCCGTTTGGACCAGTATTAGAAATAAATTGGAGTAAGACTCACTAATTGGAGTAAACGTTTGCCTCCTGGGCGGCTCACGAGGAGGAAAAATTATTCTCTAGAGGACGGGGATTATAGTGATTTTGTGGAGGATGTTGATTCCTTGGGTATGGGGCTTGGTTTCTATTGCGTGTTGTTGCGGTCATACAAAAGGTTGGGCATTCATAACCGCACACGATGGAGAAGCATATGCCAAGTCTTGATGAGGGTAATAATGTTGGGGGATCTATTTGAGAACATGGGTCTAGGAGCGCGGTGTCTCCTTGTACCTGAAGCCTCCA
Source organism: Nicotiana benthamiana (assembly GCA_034376525.1). Taxonomy (NCBI): domain Eukaryota; kingdom Viridiplantae; phylum Streptophyta; class Magnoliopsida; order Solanales; family Solanaceae; genus Nicotiana; species Nicotiana benthamiana. Next base: position 15,549,470 of record CM067341.1, on the reverse strand, counting down.
TGGCTGTTTCTTCTTCCTTCTTACTTTTGGCCACTCCTCCAGACCCGCCTTGGATGGCTTGGGAGGTCGCCCTTATAGCTGATTGGCCCAATATCCTGCCCGTTTTCAGTCCATTCTCTACCATCTCACCAATTTTAAGAGCCTCTACGAATGGCTTGCCCATGGCTGACATCATATTTTGGAAATAATCAGCCTCCTAAGCTTGAAGAAATATAGTGACCATTTCTACTTCATCCATTAGAGGTTTTACCCTTAACCTATGTTCCTGCCATTTGATCGCATACTCGCGAAAATTTTCTGAGGGCTTCTTCTTTAGATTTGCAAGCGAGTTCCGATATGGGATAACATCAATATTGTATTGGAACTGTCGAACGAAGTCTCTTGCAAGATCATCCCAAATGTGCCACCGAGAAATATCCTGATCCATATACCATTTGGAGGCGATACCCACCAAGCTTTCCCCAAAGTAAGCCATAAGCAATTCTTCTTTTCCTCCAGCTCTACGCAATTCATTACACTATTTCTTAAGATGGGCAATAGGGTCACCATGCCCATCATACTTTTCAAACTTCGAAGTTTTGAATCCCACAGGTAAAAGCACATGAGGGAACATGCACAAATCAACGTATGATACACTTTTCTGTCCACTTAGCCCCTGCATGTTTTTTAGGCTTTGCTCCAGGCTTCTCACCCTCTTTGCTATTTCTTCCTATTTCAGAGTTTTCGGGGGCCTTTTCCTGTACCGTTGTGAACTCAAGTGCATGTGGCTGTGAATAAGTATAGGTTGGATACTAAGAGGCTCCATTTGGGGAGTGAGTGTTTGTAATATGAAGGTTGAAGGATAAAATACGGGCCTCAGCAATGTAGGTTGTGTTATAGCTGCACATGGTGGAGGAGTATAGATGTTTGGGATTGCATTGGATATAGCCGTCTGGGGGCGAACCTCCGAAGGTACTCCCACAAAATGATCTGAGATGGTTGGTTGTCCTAGTGGGATGGTGGAATGAGTGATTGGGACGGTGGACGTTCCCCCCATTCTTAGGAAAAGCTCGAGAAATTTGGGTATTGCACTAGGTTGCTCTTTTCCATTTGACCAGGCGTCCCACATATCTATCATGCAGAGATGTAATAGCCTGTTTTCCTCAGCGGTTGTTGAACTGATGCCGGGATGCCCGAGGTTGGGCTTTTGTCCGTGATGGGAATTACTGGCAAGGTGATTTCTGAAGTCATTTATGTGCTACCTTTTGATCTGGTGAAGTAGGGATGCAAAGCCACTGTACCAAGAACTAACCACCGTTTCTATAAACCTAGACTGGAACTGGCATCAGCAAATGATTAGTTCAAGACACATAACAGATAGGTAATCACACATTGGGGTGTGATGCACCTATACAGTTAAATGGGTTTCTACATGATTTGCATCGATTGCATGCGTCATCCCGGCTTTACTCGTCCACTTGATTTTCACCCTCGTTTCTTTTCTATCATTCTTGCCTTTGCTTTCGCCACCATCTCTCTCTCTCTCTCTCTCAATATTTTTTTTTCTTTCTTTCACCTTCCTTTCTTATTTTCTTTCTTCTATTTTTTTTCTTTTGTCTTAAGGTTACGGTCGGATCCTATGGAGATTGCCTTCATGACCTCGCATGAATCAGACCGAGCGTAATTCATGAAAAATAAACGTAAATAGAAACAAAACATTTTTGGGAATTTCGATTTTCATAGATGGCAAATACTTTGATTAGAAAGATTCAAAGCTGATAGATTAAAACAACTAGCAGGCTATGATGAAAAGAAGAAATACAGACTCCAAAATCACTATCCTAGTTCAAAAGAAAATACATACTCGAACAACTTGACAGACTCTATCAGAAAGGAAATATTGACACTGGTGGAAAAGGAAATACAGAACCAATATGAAAATCATGAATACATTAAAGCTCCTGGGCTTACGGGACATCGTTTGGTCTCGCCACGGGTCTATATGAAAGATCCCCTTGAAGTCTATCCAAGTCACTCAATATCTGTTTGACAAATATCATTACTGCCGCAAAAAAGGTGGTGCGAGTCATGTCCCCGCACACTTGGCATTTCCTAGTAATGTAATGAGCAATGGTCAGGATCCTCTCTCTGATTCTACCATTTTCTTGAAGCAACCGCCCTATCTGATCATTCCTGGCTTCTAAAACTTGAGAGTCACGTAAGTGTTGATTTTGTAACTATTGTAGTTCCTCCTCCATTTGGGCCATCAAGTCCTAGCAATGTTCCTTATCGGTTTTGAACTCTTTGTCTTGCTTAGTTGCCTCATCCTCAAATGTAGTCGCTTTTCTTCTCAGATTGGTAATAGTCCCTTCACAATTTCTCTTCATTTGTCGCACAAATTGGGCTCGTTCTTCAGCTTTCTTTGCCCACTGCGCCTGGATTTTATACTCTCTTTAGATTTTTCCAAGTCTTGTTGGCACTCTAAGACTTGTCTTTTCAGTCCACTTATCAACCTTTCATCGGCCCGGCTTCTTTCTTGGTTGTTAGCAGCTATTTTCATTTGTTAGATCTAAGCCCTAAGAGCCTCATTTTCTTGGGTCAGTTTCATCTTGTCATCTTCATCGGCTGCGACTTGCAAGCTGCTTTCAAACTGGAGGTCGCAAACCTACTTTTCTAACTCTCCTATTCTGGTCCTGTATTCACTCTCTTTGGCTAACCAATCCCATTTCACCTGAGCCTCATCAGTAATTTGTTGTACATGTGGCCTCTTTGCGGGCCTTTGAGGAATCTGGAACCTTTCGCCGAACCATGCCATGTACTTAGAGTCTACTTTGCCCCTGGCCCAATCGCGCACTATGGTTTTAGGCTCAAGAAACCTGCACTCATTTCATATTTGGAAAATATTTCCTTCTCGGAATGCACCTTTTGGGCCTAGTTTGATTACTTGTTTACTCAGATCTTCGTCACCATGGACGGTTTGAAATCTTCCCAATTGGCGCATAACCCTGTAGGGAGCATAGGGTTGGATACTTCGGATGCCCATCAAGAGAATATACGGTACTTCAGCTAATGTGTATAGATCCTCAGTAACGGGAAGCCTTCCGAAAGCCCACTCAATTTTGTTAGAGGTCAAAGATCTCAAACATGATAGCCAAGCCTCGGTGCCCTCAGGGAATTCAATACCTGTTACCCGGGTTTTAAATTCTTCAATACAGCTCCACCCGGTCAAACCATAGTTCATGTCTCCGGTCCAGTGACAGAGATGCTCTTGTATCCATAGCTGTAGCAACACATTGCAAACTTGGAAGAATTTCCCCCCTTCTCGGCATATCGTCGGGGCTCGATAGATTTCAGACACAATTAGCTGAATCACCGTACTGTTGGCTTTTTTGATTGCGACATCCAGAATTCCTACAAGGCCGATCTCTATATGATTATCTCTTCGGGGACAAGCCACAACTCCCAAGAAAGCTACCATGAAAGCTAAGCCCCGCCTTGCCTCCCACTTGTCTCTGTTTCCGGCATGGGTTAGACCAGTATTTGGCTCTTCAAAACTCGGGGATTGCCATATCGATGATACAAGAAATGGAGTGTGCAATACCCTTCCGATATATTTCCGTCCAGAATGTCCTGACTAATGCTTAATAAGTCTAGGAACCTGTGGGGAGCTACCAGTCTTGGTGTCAACGGATATCGGCTTCTAAGATTTCTATTGAGGCCTGCATAACCCGCAACTTCTTCCAGTGTAGGCGTGAGCTCAAAGTCAGAGAAATGGAATACATTGCGAGTGGGGTCCCAGAAAGGTATCAAAGCCTCAACTATGTGCAACCTTGGCTTGACTTTAAATAAACTGACGAGGCCTCCCAGAACACTGGTCACAATTTCTTTGTTAACCGTTCCTAAGTCATCCCACCACATATGGAGCTTCAAAGGGATCTCTTTAAGGGTTGTGAAGGGTTCAATTTTATTTGTGCTCATCCTGCACATTTATTAAGGGTGATTTAAGAACTTATTGTGACCCTGAAGGGAGAAAAAATCACATCATTTTTTTAAAAATTTCTCAATTCTTTATTTCAAAACAAGACTTCCGCTTCGCGGATACGGCCTTTTAGCACTTCGGGGAAGAAGATTTTAAGGTTGTGCCTACTAACTGATGAAGATGACTCAAGCTGGTTGTTCTTCCAATAAACAACCTTCCGGCACCCTTTTGTGGACATTTAGCTTATTTTAGACAAGAATGGCATCACCTAACTTATTTGTCGCTAAAATCAAATCTTTTGTTGTTTTTGGGTGTTATATATATATATATATATATATATATATATATATATATATATATATATATATATATATATATATATATATATATATATATATATATATATATATATATATATATGTATATTCTCTTTTAAAAAGGGACTTGTTTTTTTTTTGCTTCTTTTATTTTTTTCAAAAATCCGTCATAGTTTCGGTACTATTTGGACATTGGTTTTTCAATACGGGTGACTAACTCACTCAACCCTAACACTGTTATTCTCTCTCTTTTCCTTTTTTGTTTTCTTTTCAAATTCTCCCATTATTTACAAGCTGGTCAGCATGCAGATCGGAGGCAATCAAATGCACAAATAGCAAGTAGGATGCATCAGGATGGTCTTTCCATTTCAGATCACCTATCCTAGACGGACCCAACCCTGTGTTAAGTCCCCTAAGTCAAAGGCACGTAATGCAAACAAATGCTCCTACTAGGGATCAAGCATGAGGTTTTGTTATACTAGTTTTAAAAATCTGGGTTTATTGTTCTACACCTAGCTTACCCAAGCGAACAACTCGAGCCGGGGGGGAGCATACCGGGGATACAGAAGCTCCGTCGGCTTAGCAGCTTGTCCAAACCTCGTTCTAAATTGGGATAAGACTCTAAATAGAAGAGAAGTCACACGAAGTGCACCCTTCTCCATGATTTAGAAGACTCAGAAAGAGGAAGGGTTTTGTAGCAGTTTATATACATTTCACCAAATATCAAAGCGGTAAAATATTTAGCACATTTTAGCATGAAACATGTAGGAAAATCCGATAAGCCAATCATAACAGCTATTCTAAGCTTGAATTCTTGAACCTTAACCAGAGATTTTGTGTTCGATCCACAATAGAGTCGCCAGAGCGGTCACACCTCCTTTTTACACACCTACCCCAAAGGATAAATGTATAAGAGAGTTTAACCACTTTAAGTGAAATTATTCGAATTTGGATTATTTATTTATAGAGTACCCCATGTTGTACGGGGCAGAGTGCTGGCCCGTGAAGAACTCCCATGTCCAGAGAATGAAGGTTGCTGAGATGAGGATGCTTAGGTGGATGTGTGGGCACACCAGGCTGGATAAGATTAGGAATGAAGTTATTCGACAGAAGGTAGAGGTGGCCCCAGTGGACGAGAAGATGCGGGAAGCGAGGCTGAGGTGGTTCGGGCATGTACGGAGGAGGGGTCCCGATGCCTCGGTGAGGAGCTGCGAGCGGCTGGAGATTGCTGGTGGTCGGCGGGGTAGAGGGAGGCCTAAGAAGCATTAGGGAGAGGTGATTAGGCAGGACATGACTAAAATGCAGGTTACCGAGGACATGACCCTCGATAGGGGAGTCTGGAGGTCTAGAATCAGGGTTGCAGGATAGGGGCTCTTAGAGTCCTTCGTTCGCCTCACCCGGGGTTGGGTGTGGGATAGTAGGGTTACCCATCGATGTCTAGTGTTTTAGCCTAGGTCCCCTCTTGGTTGCGACGGTATTTATGTTCCTTATGTTTACATAACCATTTACGTTATTTCTGCAGGATTACTTATGCTTTGTTTTGTTATTTTGTTTTGTCTTGCCTTGGTTACTAATTTTGTCTTTGTTTTCCAATGCAGCTTTTCATTCTGTTCTATGCGCCGAGGGTCGCATGGAAGCAGCCTCTCTGCCCTTTTGGGTAGGGGTAAGACTGCCTACATATTACCCTCCCCAGACCCCACCTGGTGGGAGTATACTGGGTAGTTGTTGTTGTTGTTGTTGTTATTTATAGAGTAGCCACTTGAGATTGGTTTGGCTATTGGTGTCCCAAGTCACCGATTTATCTTGAATCCCAAATCAAGGAAATTTTCAACTTTCCAGATGAAGTCTGCGAACTAAAAATTCTTGAGTAAGGAATTCTGTTAACCGAGAGAAGGTGTCAGGCACCTTCGGATTCCGTGGTTCTAGCACAGTTGCATAAAATATCATAATTAGCCTAATATCTGATTTTAAAACATGTCATCCTATAATGTAATTTAAAATTATTTACCGCTTTTAGGTAATTTTTTAAGAGAGATTGGACGTCGTATAAAACGTGTTTTTGGATCACGTCACATGAAATACACCCAGATCTGAAACACATTTCATCCAACATTTTAGGATTTTGACTTGGGTACATGAAATGCACAGATTCCTATCCCAAACTCTTCGAGATGTGTTTCCGAGTATTCCTTGATCATTTCGTCCAAGAAGAGGAGTTCCTCTAACACCCGAATTTAGGAAGATAGATTATTAGTAACGTGCCAAAACCGTCTAACGCGTTATTAACTTTGCGAAAGTCATGAAAATTTCCTAAATAGCATGTCCCAAGTTCTAAATAATTTTATGAAAGTATTTAAAGAGAGCCACACAATTTTGTGATTTTATTAAGCGAACTGTACCTCCTTTTATTTTAAAGGTCATCCTAAAGAAACGATGCTTTTCTATTACTTATGGTCTCTAGAGGGCCTAATTAGCTAGAGTTATTAATCAACTACTATTTAGAAACTCGGGGCTCAAGTTCAGGCCCGAACTTAAACAAGGGGAAAACCCCTAAATTCAAATTCGCTATTTAACTTGGAAAGCCAAAAATTATATTAAAAATTAAACTGAATATTTCAGGTAGGAATTCAGGTCTCTAGCATTTTGGGCTTTCAAAACCAGCCCATGGACATGGCATGTTACTTTAGTTTTATTCCCACGAGTCATGTAAGCTTGGGCCACAATCACAGGCCCATTTTTGGGAGTCAGATCAGGCCTTGGTCAAATCGGACAAGGAGAGCGTTGATAATATTTGGACCTCTAATTAGCTAAAGCCACATCAGATCTAGTCCTAAATGACCTCAAATTTCTTTCAAGCCAATTGTCGAGTTCTGGCCCAAAACAAAAGCCCAAATTAAAGGTTGACTCTAAATTAAACCTTGTAATATTGATCCTGAATCGAGATCAGATTTAACAGTTTATCAATTCTGCTTTGTTTAGTTCAACTTTCAAGCATGTATGCTGATCTTGTTTAAACTAATGGATTACTATAATACACTCTCAAATTTAATGACAAAACTAAAATAATCAACATCAAATTCAAGAATCCTATTATACTGAAATGTTACTGTCTTATTTCAAAACCAACCTACTGAAATTGATATTAATAAAGTCATTCCTGCAGAAAACTTGAACTTAGACCTGGCATTCAAATTAATAGACCTATCTGTTTCATATGAGTCACGAGCACATCAGCAAGAACTTAAACATCTAACTCAACAAAATTGAATCTAACACTACTAAACACAATACTTATATGATTAAAGGAATAAAATCATTCTAATAATCCTATATTGTCCAAAATAGTCCAATTTTAGTTACACATGGCAATCTAATAAATGTTTAAACTACACGAAATACAATATGAAATCAGCAGAGAATCACGCTGCAATTCATCTTATTTCCAAAACTTGAGGGTTACACAATGTGTACCTAGAAATTGGAACAAAATGAAGAAGAGATGGAAGTCAGTTGAAATAGCAACTCAACATCAGCAATAAAACCAGCTACAAAGATAGAAATGTATCACATCAACCCAAGCATTAATTGCATAGATATAGCATCAATAAATAAACAAAATAGATGAATGAACCCAAATAAACTTGAAATAACCCAGGGACTTCTGGATCTTCAAACTACAATATTCGAGCCATCTTCAGCCTTATATAAGCTGGAACTCAAAAAAACCTTAAGAGACTTCAATGGAATAGTGATTTTTGAAGTTTTGGTTGTCTGAAGTTTCAGGACTTTGCAGTATTTCTGAGACCAATTTCTTTTTATTTTTAAATATCACGATTTTTTTATATGATTTAACTGGTATCTAAACTATCTACTTTCCATCAGAATTTATTTTGAATTTTTCAGTAGTTTTTGAAAAGTCTTGGGTCTGAATTCTGAATTTTCAGGTTTCCCTAAGCTATAAGATTTGAAGTTTTGAATTTTTTTTAAATTGTTGGATCTCTAGCCTTCTAAAATCTCCCCAAAAAAAAAACTGCTGAAACAAGGCAGGATATGTCTTTTATAGGCAAAACCTAGGGCAACCTTCAGATTTTTAATTAATCACTAGGTCCCTCTTTTAAACTCATATATTAGCTAGTTTGTCCCTCATTATGCCTTGTTGGCAAAGTTATGCCACTAACTTCCTGGAATTCTAATTGGAACCTAAATTAGAAGGTTCTAGGGGGTTCCAAGTTGATTACTGCAAGATTCTCGATTTTAAAATATTTAAATTACCCCTGACTTAGTCCTGAAATTATTGTCTTATGTTAACTAACTCCATCCTCTTTTAACTTGGTCAAGAATGACCATGGTTAATTAAAAAGAGCTAGAAACTATTCATCTATAACCAAAAAACCCTAATTATCAAAATCCCTAAAATTGAACTATTAAATCCATCTAACTCTAATCAATACTGGAATTTAACTATAATTTATACTATGTCTAAAAGCTACTTTATCACTGAACTAATAAAACATGAGATGAACAAATCGACAATTCAAACATGAAGCTACTCTATAAAATAAAAACATGAATAAAACCTAAAGAAAATCACAGCAAACATGGAATCAATTAAACTAATCCCGATGAGGCTTGCTCAGTTGGTAAAAGCACCTCCACCTATGACCGTTAGGTCTTGGGTTCGAGTCACCATGGAGAGGAAGTGTGGAAGCACTATAGATCCTCCTAATTTGGGAGGGGAAAAAATTAAACTAATCCCCAAAATATAAAGATAATCAGTGGCACGCATAGACACAAACATATAATCAAATCATAACGAAGGGCAAAGTTAACACTATATGGCTGTAATATGTAAAAATCATAGACCTAAACTGAAAACTCTAATTCAACCAAAACAAAAGAAGACATGCAAAGGAATGAACAAAGAAAATATGTATATAAAAAGCAAAACAAATAAAGAAAGAAAATGATCAGGACTCATTGATTTCTGTTCAAACTTGGATTGATTCTAGGATTGGTCCCTAGCTAATATTATATGTTCATTTCGCCAAAATGAACACATAATAGTAATGGAGGATTAATTGAATACATGCAAACCCCGGGCAGACTTCACGCCAAATCGAACCCTAGATCTAAAGATTATGGGATTTCACTTGGATTTGAGGGGTTTTGGTTTGGAAATCAAGATAAAAGGGTTGAGGAGACCATAGGGTACAATTTTGGAAGGGTTTGGAAGATGGTGGGATTTTGACCGGATTTTAAAATTGAAATTCGAGGAGCTTGACTAACATTCAAGGGTTATGACGTACAGATTTAGGATGAGAGGGGTTAGGAGAATATAGGGTATTAGTTTGGAGGCGATTGGCGTCGGCGCCGCCGTGGGCGGTGGAGCAGTCGTCAATTCAAATGAATATTCGACGAAACTGGCCTATATTCGAGGGATTCCAGTCACAAAAATGGAAAGAGGAGGTCAAAGAGATGGGGTGGTGTAATTTTGGGGGCCATCGGAGCATCTCCACCGCCGGCAGGCGGCGGAGGGTAGTGGTGGAGAGGTAGCGTTACGCCGTCGTATATTAGGGTGTGTATTGAGAGATGATTGAAGGTTAGGGGGCTTCCGACATTATTTACCTAAACCTAGTTAGTTCTGGATCGTTGGATTGATGAGATCCAACAGTCGTGATTAAAGGGTAATGAACCGGTGTTGTTTTGGGAGGTGCGGGTTTGGACCGGGTCTCTGAGGTGGGCTACACCGGGTTTATGGTTAGGGTTAAGGTGTGGTTGGGGTGTGTTGAAACACGTTCTCAAGTCGCTAAACTAAACGTGTGTTCATATTTGTAGGTTTTGATAAATGACAAACCGACGTGAACGGAACATTGACATATGCCGAAGTCCAAGCACAAGAAGAACAAAGATCAAGCTTAAGTAATGCAACAAAGTTATACATGAGTCGTTCTATAATTGTGATCTTGATCCGACAATTGATTCAAGACTTGGCTTCTCTCGTAAAATCATTTTTATCAAATCATGCATCTTTAATTTAAAGCAAAATGTTTTTCAAACATTTCATTTTAACCAAAATGAATTTTAAACATGTCTTTCAAATCTGGACAAAGATAATCGATTATGTACTTTATGATAATCGATTATGTTAAAGCAGTGTACACCAGATTTAACAAAGCTGTAAGATAATCGATTATGTACCTTATGATAATCGATTATGTTAAGGCAGTGTACACCAGATTTTACAAAGCTGCAAGATAATCGATTATGTACCTTATGATAATCGATTATGTTGAAGCAGTGTTCACCAGATTTTGCAAAGCTACAAGATAATCGATTATGTGCCTTAGACTAATCGATTATGTTGAGATAGTAAGCATCAGATTTTTCAAAGTAGCAAAATAATCGATTATGGCTTTTCTGGTAATCGATTATATTAAAGACCGTTGCCAAAATATTTTCAAACACTAAAAAATAATCGATTATGTACAATCAAACAATCGATTATGTTAAGCATAAAATCGGGAATTGATTTTTGAAAGTTGTCAGGTAATCGATTATACGATTTGGATAATCGATTATTCTGCTTAAAATCTGGGATTGATTTTTCAACGTTGGCAGTAAATCGATTATGCAGAATCAGATAATCGATTATCCTAGCACAAAATCAGCAATTTGTGATTGGCAATTAAGCAACGGTCTTGGGTGTTTTGAGCACTATAAATACAACTCCAAATCACTCTTCTAAGCACAACAACTAATTACATTCTTGCTAAAGCTTACATACTCTCTTTGCAATCATTTTATATTCATTTCATAAGTTTTTGAGAGCCAAACTCTTGACGAAATTGTTGTGTTCTTGAGCGTATTGTTTTTACTCATATCTACTCTATTAAGAGAGTCTTGTCTTGAGTGCTAAGTATTTGTACACACTTGAAGGGATATTCTAATCCCTTGTTGTAAGAAGGAAAAGTAGTTCCTTGGTTTGAAGTCTTGAGGTGCGGTATCCTCGAGCAGGTTGAAGTCTTGTAGAGTGTATATCTACGAGCAAGTGTAACGGTTTGTTAGGCACCCGTAAGCTTAACGAAGTTAGTGTAAAACTCGAGAGAGTCTCTCGGGGACTGGACTAACCACGTGTTGTGGTGAACCAGGATAAAATTCGGTGTGTTCTCTCCTTATCTCTTTAATTACTGCACTTACGTTATTCCTGCAATTTTTAATTCCGCAAATTTACATTGTTTTTTATTATAACGCTATTCACCCCCCCCCTCTAGCGTTAAGCGTATATTCTAACAATTGGTATCAGAGCCATACTCTCTGAAAGACTTAACAGTTTGAGAGAAACTTTCCATGGCTTCTACTTGTAGTGTTTATGCAGGACTAGGTGAAGGACAATGCTTCACAAGGCCACCACTTTCCGATGGCACCAACTACACTTACTGGAAGGAGAGAATGAGGATTTTTATACAATCAAACAACTTCCAACTGTGGAAAATTATCAAAAATGGAGAACTACAACCTACCAAAAAGGTTGGAGAAGAACTCGTTCCAAAAACGGAAGACGTATACGACGCTGATGATATCAGAAATATAGAGAACAACGCAAAGGCAATCAACATGATGTATTGTGCAGTGAACCTCGATGACTATCGAAAAATATCATGTTGCACCACTGCCAAGCAAATGTGGGAAAAATTAGAAATCACCTACGAAGGTACGGACCAGGTAAGGGAAGCTAAAATTGATTTCCTAACCCACGAATATGAACAGTTTCGCATGAAGGAAAACGAGAGGATAGATTACATGTTCGGACGATTCTCAAAAATCGTAAATGACCTACACGCCCTAAAAAAGACATTCACGGATAAGGAGCTTGTCCGGAAAATTCTACGAAGCCTCACTCCGGAATGGCGTTCCAAAGCCGATGCTATCCAAGAATCAATCGGCATCACAAACGTCACCATCGACGGACTACGAGGTAATCTTAAAACTTATGAATCAACTATTCTTAACTCTCCTTTGTATGATCAAAGGAAAAGAAAGATTGCGCTCAAAGCATCAACAACTCAACCTCAAAACGATGAGGAGTCAAGTGATGAAGATGTCGAGCTTGGACTCGTTATTAAGAAATTTCACAAGTTCATGCAAAAGAAGTATGAACGAAAAGGTAAGCAACAAGGCGAACAATTGAAGTGCTATGGATGCGGAGAAATCGGGCATATCAAATCAAATTGTCCAAACATCAAAAAGGAATCAAATTGTCCAAACATCAAAAAGGAGAAAAAACCATTCAAGAAACAAAGAGCATACATCTCTTGGGGAGGCGACTCCGGAGACGAGTCAAGTGATGGAGAAGGACACGAGAGAGCAAACTTGTGTCTTATGGCACACGAAGAAAATCAAAATGAGGTATGTACTTCTTCTAAGAACTATTTCACTTTAGAAGAAATGCAAGATGCATTTGATGAGTTGTATAAAGAGTTTATTAGCGCTTCAAAATCTATAAAAGATTTAAGAAAACAATTTTCTTCAAAAGAAATGGATTTTGAAAGACTCACTCTTGAGAATGAGAAATTAAAAGAGGAAAACAAGTTTTATGGCAAAAGAAGCGCCGATAAACCCGAAAGCTCAAATAAGGATTGTACTTCTTGCAAATCTCTATAGGAAGAAGTAGAAAGTCTTAGAAGCACTTTGCACAAATTCAATTCTTCACACAAAAATCTCAATGAAGTGCTTGTAAATTTGAAATCCACTAAGCACGGTATAGGCTTTAAACACGAGACGAAAGAAAAAGTTGAGTCCATTCCTAAACCACCTAAGACTCAACTTAGGCAAAACAAACTAAATGTCAACACTCAACCTAGAAATTTTAATCCTAGAATTGCATCTCATTCTAGAACAAATGCTAGGAGAAATATTGGAATGTATAGACCACCTAGACAAGATTTCGAAAACCACATCAAAACTATATTTCTAAAAATGTAGTGAACACTAGAAGAAACTTTGGCATGTATAGACCACCTAGACAAGATTTTCGAAAACTACATCAATACTATGTTCCTAAAAATAGAGTGAATATTTTAAACCTCCAAATTATTATCATCCTAGAAGAATGCACAATCCGAATGTCATTTGTCATTAGTGCAATAAAATTGGACATATTGCTCCCGCATGCTTCACTAGACATAGACATTTCACTGCAGGGCAATCACACCAATATGTTGCACCTAACGCACAAGGACCCAAAATGGCTTGGGTACCAAAATCTCATTAATTTGTTTTGTAGGTGTGTTTGAAGGGATCAAGTGTACTTTGGTACCTTGATAGTGGATGCTCCAAACATATGACCGGGGATGCATCAAAATTCCTTCAACTAAAACCCAAGGAAGGAGGAAATGTCATTTTTAGAGACAATAACAAAGGAAAGATAATCGGCATTGGATCGGTCGGTAAGGACGAATCCTCCTCCATTAAGCATATTTTGCTTGTTAAAGGTCTTAAACATAATCTCTTGAGCATAAGCCAATTATGTGACAAGGGAAATCTTGTATTGTTTGACTCCGAAGAATGCTTAGTTATCCGTCGTAGTGATTTTAAAATTATTCTTCGTGGTTTTAGAATGGATAACATTTATATGGTTGATCTTGAAAATTCTTCATCAAGTTATGTGAATTGTCTTTTGAGTAAAGAAGATGACATGTGGTTATGGCATCGTAGAGTAGCTCATGTAAATATGAATCTTTTAAACAAACTAGTTTCACAAGATTTAGTTCTTGGTCTTCCAAACATGAAATTTGAAAAAGATTCTACTTGTGATTCATGTCAAAAAGGGAAACAAACAAAAGCCTCTTTTAAATCCAAAAATGTTGTTTCAACCACTAGACCCTTACAACTTCTTCACATGGATCTTTTTGGACCATCTCGTGTTGAAAGTCTTTGTGGTAATCTTTATGCTTTTGTTATTGTTAATGACTATTCTAGATTTACATGGACGTTATTTCTTGATCATAAAAGTAATGCCTTTCAAGCTTTTAAAAGTTTTCTTAAATGTGTTCAAAATGAAAAGGACACAACCGTCACTTCCATAAGAAGTGATCATGTGGGGGAGTTCGATCACAATCTCTTCGCGGACTATTGTAACGAACTCGGTATTGAACATACCTTTTTGGCTCCACGTACACCACAACAAAATGGAGTGGTAGAACGTAAAAATCGATGTCTCGAAGAGATGGCTAGAACCATGCTCAATGAGGCTGAAATTCCCAAATATTTTTGGGCGGATGCCGTGAGTACCGCAAGCTATGTTTTAACAGAGCTATCATTAGACTGATACTCATGAATACTCCCTATGAACTCTATAAGGGAAGGAAGCCAAATTTTTCCCATCTTAGAGTCTTTGGTTGTAAATGTTTTATTCACAACAACGGAAAAGATAACTTGGGAAAATTTGATGCGAAATCTGATGAAGGAATTTTTCTTGGTTACTCATCACGTAGCAAAGTATATAGAGTGTTTAATAATCGAACCAAAACTGTTGAGGAATCTCCTCATGTAGTATTTTGTGAAAATGATGCTCGCTTGGCGAGAAAGGATTCTTGTGTTGATCTTGCAGATGCATTAAAGAAAATCAATCTTCAAGACGAGGTACAAAAGGAGGATCCAAAGGAAGTTCAAGATGAAGTCATGGAACAACCTTCGGAAGAAGTACCACCACAAGAAGAAGAATCGATGATGCCTAAGGCTTGGAGGATGTCCAAAGACCATCCACTTGACCAGGTAATTGGCAACATCGAGAAAGGGGTAAGTGCACGAAACCTTCTTAAAGAATCCTATTCTTCACTCAAGAACGAAACACATAGAAATTAGACATCACTTTATAAGAGATCACGTTCTCAAGGGCGATGTCGAAATTGAATTTGGCCGATATCTTCACAAAGCCTTAGGAGAAAGAGTCCTTCTTCCGAATTCGTAGTGAACTCGGGATTCTTGACTCCACGTTGATCTAATTCATGCATTGCATTTTTATGTTTTAACGATTACTAACTTGAGCGTCGGAGGCGCCTAATTTTTTTTTGCAGGTATCGCCCCAAAGACAAGGGAAATTATCAGACACTGGTGCAGGATAATCGATTTCTCAAAAGTCAATAATCGATTATTCCCCATTTACGTTTTATGTTTATTATGCTGAAAAATTGACATAATCGATTATACAACACTACAATCGATTATCTAACAATTTTGGCTTTGCAGGATTTTAGCTGTTAAACATAAAAATCGATTATCAATATCTATAATCGATTATGCGGACATTTATTTTCAGGTGTTAAGTCACTGTGTGACAATAATCGATTATTTAAAACAGTGTAATCGATTTTCCTATTCCGTCTCAGATGTCCGTTACTACATTTGCTGAAATAATCGATTATCTCAAAAGCACAATCGATTATCCCCCGAGTCAGAAAATCACTGGGCACACTGTGTCAGAATAATCGATTACCATAGTTCCATAATCGATTATCCTCAGTCTGTATTTCAAAAATAGTTACCGTTTCTGACCGTTTGCTCCTTAAATTTTTGCAGATTTCTTCACTTTAATGCTATCTCATTCTTCACATTATAAATAGGTGCATTATATCTTCAATGTCCTCACTCAAATATCAATCTTAGCTCCCAAATTCTCAAAAATCTCTCAAACCTCTTCAAAGGCTATTACTATTTATTCAAAATGACGGGCAAAACTTCCAAACGATCTCGTTCCGGCAAAAATGTTGCCTCCTCTTCCGTCACTCGTCCACTAGTTCATTGTTATAAAGATGGTTCTTATTTACGATTCAATAATGAAGCCGAACTTATGCGCTTCATTGAAAATTTTGAAAATCGGGAAATTCTTCCTCCTCGATTTTCCACGGATCGTTTCCTTAATCAAAGCGCCCCTCCATCCATAGAAAATATGCTTATACAAAGCCAACTCCTTGAATTCCTATATCTTCACACTCCTTACATTCACCCTCCTCTAATTCGGGCCTTCTATTCAAATCTCAAGAAGGACGAAGATGGTGAAATTGTCTCGAACGTCAATGGAACTTCAATTCTTCTATCTGAGGCAAATATTCAAGCCCTCACTAAACTCCCGCGCAATGGGGAAGACATTTCTCACTATACTAGGGAAGAAGGCTCGTTATTTGATGAACAACTTCTCTTCACCCAAATTGGCATCGGTGAATTTATTGCAACTCCGGACCATCGTCGTCCAACCATCACAAACATGCTCCCCGAATATCGCCTAATTTTTTATTTCATCACTCGCGTTCTAAAACCGCGAAAATTCAATCACACAACTATCTCTCATGAGGATTCAAAACTCATGCATGCCATCATCACCGAAGCTCGCATCAATTGGTGCAAGTTCGTCATGACTCACTTATATGATGCAATTGGGGAAGATAAGCCACTCCCCTATGCTTTAGTCGTTATGACCATTCTTGTTGCTTTCGGTATCGACACCTCCGTCGGCCCTATCAAAAAGGCGACAAAACATTGGGAAATTCAGGAATCTTCATTTCCCAATATCGGTGAGCATCCTCCTCCTCCACCTCAAAGACGTCGTCAACCGGCCCCGTCCGATGCATCCCTCCAATCTATTTCCGAGCAACTTGCCTCCATGTGCACTTCCCTAAATCGTATTGATATGAATGTCAATCGATTGACTCACGAGGTCCATGGATATTTTGATCACGTCAATTATCCGTATGCCCAAATTGTCCTTCGGGAAGATGTATCGGATGTCGAGACGGAAGTCAATGATGAAAATGAATAATGTCTTGTCTCTTTGTTTTTCTAGTTTGCATAATATTCTGTCTTTTATTTTCATGTATTTGCAATATTGTTTCATCAATAAAGAGTTAGTTATTTTTTTTTTGCTAATGTCAAAAGGGGGAAGATATGGGCTATGCACACTTATACATATTGGCATAAATTGAGGGGGAATTCATAACTTGAGGGGAAATTGTTGCATTGTCTTGGATCGTCATTATGAATTAATTAATATGCATATCCCGATATTGGTTTGCCATTATCAAAAGGGGGAAATTGTTGAAACACGTTCTCAAGTCGCTAAACTAAACATGTGTTCATATTTGTAGGTTTTGATAAATGACAAACCGACGTGAACGGAACATTGACATATGCCGAAGTCCAAGCACAAGAAGAACAAAGATCAAGCTTAAGTAATGCAACAAAGTTATACATGAGTCGTTCTATAATTGTGATCTTGATCCGACAATTGATTCAAGACTTGGCTTCTCTCATAAAATCATTATTATCAAATCATGCATCTTTAATTTAAAGCAAAATGTTTTTCAAACATTTCATTTTAACCAAAATGAATTTTAAACATGTCTTTCAAATCTGGACAAAGATAATCGATTATGTTAAAGCAGTGTACACCAGATTTTACAAAGTTGTAAGATAATCGATTATGTACCTTATGAAAATCGATTATGTTAAGGCAGTGTACACCAGATTTTACAAAGCTGCAAGATAATCGATTATGTACCATATGATAATCGATTATGTTGAGGGAGTGTTCACCAGATTTTTCAAAGCTACAAGATAATCGATTATGTGCCTTAGACTAATCGATTATGTTGAGACAGTAAGCATCAGATTTTTCAAAGTAGCAAAATAATCGAATATGGCTTTTCTGGTAATCGATTATATTAAAGATCGTTGCCAAAATATTTTCAAACACTGAAAAATAATCGATTATGTACAATCAAACAATCGATTATGTTAAGCATAAAATCGGGAATTGATTTTTGAAAGTTGTCAGGTAATCGATTATACGATTTGGATAATCGATTATTCTGCTTAAAATCTGGGATTGATTTTTGAACATTGGCAGATAATCGATTATGCAGAATCAGATAATCGATTATCCTAGCACAAAATCAGCAATTTGTGGTTGGCAATTAAGCAACGGTCTTGGGTGTTTTGAGCACTATAAATACAACTCAAAATCACTCTTCTAAGCACAACAACTGATTACATTCTTGCTAAAACTTACATACTCTCTTTGCAATCATTTTATATTCATTTCATAAGTTTTTGAGAGCCAAACTCTTGACGAAATTGTTGTGTTCTTGAGCGTATTGTTTTTACTCATATCTACTCTATTAAGAGAGTCTTGTCTTGAGTGCTAAGTGTTTGTACACACTTGAAGGGATATTCTAATCCCTTGTTGTAAGAAGGAAAAGTAGTTCCTTGGTTTGAAGTCTTGAGGTGCGGTATCCTCGAGTAGGTTGAAGTCTTGTAGAGTGTATATCTACGAGCAAGTGTAATGGTTTGTTAGGCACCCGTAAGCTTAACGAAGTTAGTGTATAACTCGAGAGAGTCTCTCGGGGACTGGATTAACCACGTGTTGTGGTGAACCAGGATAAAATTCAGTGTGTTCTCTCCTTATCTCTTTAATTACTGCACTTACGTTATTCCTGCAATTTTTAATTCCGCAAATTTACATTGTTTTTTATTATAACGCTATTCACTCCCCCTCTAGCGTTAAGCGTATATTCTAACAAGGTGTTGATTTGGTATTTCAATTGGGGTGGCCTGTTTCTCTATTTCTTTTTATTTTCATTTCAATTGAATCCTTTTTTATTTTTTATTTTTTATTTTATTGTTATTATTTTCTAGTACAAAATTAAAGATAAAGATCTGATTTTATTCTAAAATTAAACTAATTAATTTTCAGAATCAACTAAACCCTACTTTTAAAAGAAAACTTAAGGAAAAACTCAAAAAATTAAAAGTAAAATGCAAAGAAGACTGTTTTTGTTTTTTTCTTCTATTTCGTGTGATGTTAAATAACAGGTGGAACTTAAAAATATAAAATTGGGTCGCAAATGCAAGTATGTTATTCTTGTATTTTTTATGAATTATATCAATTTAAAATGCACACAAGAATGCAAACAAACACAAAATCATGCAATTAGTTCCCTAAAATTCAAATAATAAAAAGGAAAATCCTAATTTTATGAATTCTATTGGAATGGTTCATGCGAGGAAAAAATCACATGCTCACAATACTTGGCTAATACTTCTTTTTCAAAACCATAAACGGATGTGCAGTATTCTGTCTTATGATTTCCACGAAGAAGAAACACCTTATTGGGCATAAAATCTGAAAGAATGTATATGTCCATCTAATATCCACAGTTGCAATATGTTTTGTGCACAGGACTTTCCTTTCTTTCCTGCTTAATGGCTAGAAGGTTTTCATATTTAAGTTTTTGGGATTGGCTTGGCGCTCTAGTTTATATCCAAAGCAAATACATAAATTAAACCGACGCAAATGCATGTTGACGTGGTGGTTTTGTTTACTTCATAAATAATGTTGGGGTTGTATTGGGAAAACTTTTCTCTGCATAATTAAAGATGACGTGTCATGGCACGTAGACTGGTCAAACAGTCAAAGAAGTAAAGTTGTGCAATACTTACGAGCAGTAGCAGACACGAGCAAGTTAAACAGAAGATGTACGAGCAGTCATACGAGACGTTCAATGCTCGTACCCGGTCAAAGCATTTAAAGGTCAAAGATCGTAAAGAATCAAAGGAATGAATCTGACAGAAAATAAGAGCCCAGATACAGCATTTAATGAGCATTACATGCCGGAAACGTTAGAAAATATATATTTAATGTATATGATTACATAAAACAACATTTAAAGTCATTAATTGCCCATAATTGCCTTGTTATGCAGAGGTAAAGTCTGTATTCACCAAAATGATTATAAAAGGGGAAATCACAAACAATTGTGGACATAAGTTACTATTGGAATATACTTTATATTACTTGCTTTATGATAATATCATTCTCAAATTTCTGTCTAATATACTTTTTTCGATTATCAGTAACGTGATTCCTCTAAATTCTAGCTTTGAACCAAAAATCTATTTTTCGGTTAAACAAATTGGTACCTTTACCGGGAATCTGATAATCAATTACATCTCAATTTGATTTTCTTTGTTATAACAACTATGTCGAACAACAATGACAACACCCAACTCCAGGGAGATTTGCGAGACAATAATGCTTTAATTCCTTCTCCACAAGGTTCGTCGTGACAATCTCGTGAAGGAACTCCTGAAGGATCTCCTATAGACGGTCAAGTTCAATTTGAGAATGTTGAAACTATGGATGAAGCTTTACAAAAGCTTATCGCTACTTAGGTCAACAAGGCTTTACAGGCTGCTGTTACACCCACACCTACTCTCACAATACTTTGGAGAATACTCGTTCCGGGCTGATCAACTCAGGCGGTGGTGGAACCCCCAGAGAAACATAAGAGAGATGCCCAAATATCCGGTTAATTGTAATTTACAAAATCTAGTACCAATATTGCAGAAACATCTCAAGGAGCAAGGTGACCGCATTGAGAAAATACCCGGGGTACAGCCCGTGATCAAGGGGTAGATATGGGTAAGTATTCTCAACAGCCCTGGAAGCCAAGTGCCGCCTCTCTCCCAATTCCAAAGAAGTTCAAGATGCCTGATATTCCAAAGTATGATGGAACAACAAACCCACGAGATCACGTTATCGCATTTACAACGGGTGTCAAGGGCAATGATTTGATCAAGTAGGAGATTGAATCAGTCTTGGTTAAAAAATTTGGTGAAACGCTCACTCAAGGAGCACTAACACAGTATTCTCTCTTACCTAAAAATTCCATAAATTCTTTTGCTGAGATTGCAGATTCATTTATCAAAGCACACTCGAGAGCTCAGAAAGTGGAAAAGAAAATGGAAAACATCTTCAAAACCAAGCAAGGAGATTCAGAGTTGCTTAGAGAATTCGTGGACAGATTTCAATGGGAAAGGATGACATTTCCATGAGTACCTAACAATTGGGCAGCCATAGCCTTCACCAGTAATTTGAATGAGAAGAGTTCAAAAGCTACGAGACGACTCAAGGAAAGCCTTTGAGAATTCCCAACAACAACATGGAATGACGTATACAACAGATATAGTTAAAAGATGAGGATTGAAGAGGATGTTATTTTACGACATAAAAAAGAAGAAAAAATAAGTTCAAGGCACATGGAAAATGAAAAACGATTTGGTAAAAATAGGTACGAGCCATATATGGGACCCACGGGAAGAGACTCATGATCAAATCAAGATAGTCAAAGGTTATATCACAAATCAAGGACTACAGATCAGGTTCGACTTCAAGATTTGGGAACGATCGAAACACACGTGGGGCACGAGATGATGATGGAAGTTTAGAGGCAAGGTTCGGTGGATACAATTTCAACGTACGCACCTCTGAACTCGCAGCTTATTTAAGAAGCATGGGAGATAAGGTATGATGGACGAAGGAGATGAGATCAAATCCGAACAGTCGAAATCCTGATCATTGGTGTGAATTTTCAAAACGATCATGAACACAAAATAGAAAATTGCAGGTTTTTGGAGGGGGAAGTTGATCATTTGTTAAAACAAGGATATCTTACTGAATTATTCAGTGAGAAAGGAAAACAGGCATATATGAAAAACATACAAGAGCAACCAAAACCACCTTCTCCCAAAAGAACAGTTAATGTTATAAGTAGGGGTGAAGATATCAATGTTGTGTCATATACCGCAGCTAAGAAAAATTCAAAAGTTACAATTACCTATGGGAAGTGGCTGCGGCATGTGTTAGAAGAAGAAAATATCACGTTTGACTATGCAGATGTTGAGGGTTTATTAACACCACATAACGACGCACTGGTAATATCTTTACTCATACATGATACTAACGACAAACGAGTTTTAATTGATCCAGGTAGTGCTGTGAATATTATTTTGATACGAGTGTTGCATGAGATGCAATCTAAGGATAAATTGGTTCCAAGAACATACTTTGTCGGGATTTGAAAACTCTAGGTTGTAACAAAAGGAGAAGAAATCCTCACTACATTCGCAACAGGCGTTGTCAAAGATACCAAATTTCAAGTCGTAGATATAGAAATAGATTATAATATGATTCATGGAAGGTCATGGATCCATGACATGGATGTTGTACCA
This sequence comes from Nicotiana benthamiana, assembly GCA_034376525.1. Classification (NCBI taxonomy): domain Eukaryota; kingdom Viridiplantae; phylum Streptophyta; class Magnoliopsida; order Solanales; family Solanaceae; genus Nicotiana; species Nicotiana benthamiana. The sequence goes on along the minus strand of CM067341.1, from coordinate 15,527,132 downwards.
TCAACCTTACATCAGGTCATTAAAATTCCATCACCGTCAGGGATATGTCAAATTAAAGGCGACCAACAAACATCTAGGAGCATCAATTTAGTTACATATTCAACTATTCAAGGTGACGATAATTAGCAATTATAGAATTCAGTTGAGGGTAACATGTTGTCAACCTCAACTGAACAAGGAAAAACATATGTGGATTTAAGACCTGACACCATTCAAGAACCAGAGGAGAACGAGAACATCAAAACAACGATAGAAAAATTAAAGGCTGTGGTTTTATTTATACACTAGCCTGAGAGGAAAGTGTATATAGGAGCCAATCTCAGCCTAGAGGTAAAGCGTAAGTTAATTGAATTTTTAAAAGCTAAGGCAGATTGTTTTGCTTTGTCCCATTCTGACATGACAGGGATACTACCGGTGGTTATGACTCATAAATTGAATGAAGATCCATTATATCCTCCAGTCAAGCAAAAGAAAAGAAACCAAGGAACTTTCAGAAATAAGGTGATTCAAGAAGAAGTGCAAAAATTGCTAAAAATTGGTTCAATTCGTGAGATAAAAGTAATAAAGCCTGTTCAAAAGATTCTTTCCCTTTACCGCACATAGAAAAATAAATTGATGCTACTGTAGGGAATGAGCTATTATGTTTTAGTTATGCATATTCAAGCTATAATCAAATCAAGATGGATCCATAAGATGAGGAAAAAACTTCTTTCATAACAGACAGGGGGACTTACTGTTATAAGGTAATGCTTTTTGGTCTTAAGAATGCAGGTGCAACGTATCAGAGGTTAGTGACCCAAATGTTTGAAGAACATTTAGGTAAGACCATGGAGATATATATAGATGATATGCTAGTTAAGACTCAACATTCAGAAGATCATATATTACACATGTATGATACGTTTAAAATTTTACAAATATATATATGAAGTTAAATCCAGAAAAATGTGCATTAGGTGTGGCATCAGGTAAATTTTAGGTTTTCTTGTTTCTAAACGTGGTATTGAAGTGAATCCTACATAGATTAAGGCCATTGAAGAAATCCCTGATATACTTTCAAACAAGAAAGAAGTTCAAAAACTGACGGGAAGAATCACAGCTTTGGGAAGATTCATTTATAAATCATCGAAAAATGTTTTAAATTCTTCTCGTCCCTTAAGAAACGGGATCATTTTGAATGGGATGAAGATTGTCAACATGCACTAAGAGATTTGAAAACATACTTATCAAATCCACCTTTTCTAGCAAAACCAAAGACCGGGGAGAAACTTTTCCTCTATTTTGCTGTTTTAGAAGTTGCGGTAAGCGCGATTTTGGTTCGAGAACAATAGGGTAAATAATCTCCTATCTACTATATTAGTAAATATTTATCAGATGCAGAGACACAGTATCCACAACTAAAAAAGCTAGCACTTGCTTTAATCATGGCATCTAGAAAGTTAAGACCATATTTTCAATATCATCCCATTGTTGTTGTAACTGCATAGCCCTGACATAGTATATCGCATAATCATGAATTGTCAAGATACTTAGCCAAATGGGCCATAGAGCTAAGTGAATATGAAATCACGTACCTACATAGAAAAGTAATAAAAGCCCATATATTAGCTAATTTCGCAGCTGAGTTTATCCAAGAGATGCAGTTAGAAGAAGAAAAAGAAGTACAGATACTTAATGGGGCTAATCCAGGAATATGGACCTTATTCGTTGATGGCTCATCTAATGTAAAAGGTGCATGATTAGGAATTGTATTAGTACCACATACGGGTGAAACTATTAGGCAAGCTATTAAGTGTCATTCCATGACTAACAATGACGGAGAGTATGAAGCTGTGATTGCGGGTCTATAGTTGGCACGCGAACTTTAAATCAAGTGGTGATTAAAAGTGATTCGCAACTCGTGGTTAATCAAATGCTGGGGACTTACACGACTAGGGAAGTAAGGATGCAATTGTACTTGGAAAAGGTATGAGAATTGATAAAGCAATTCCAAACTTGGAAAGTCATACAAATATCGAGGGATGAAAATGGTAAAGCAGATGCCTTAACTAATCTCGCATCCGCAGCTGATGTGGAAGATGATGCAAACGCCTTAGTTGTACATTTATTTCATTCAGTTCTTGAACCTGATAAGAAGTAGGTAAATTTTAATAAATTTAACTTGGGATTGGAGGAATGAAATTGTTATTTTTTTACAGTATGGTACCATTCCAAATGACAAGAGACAAGCATATGCACTTCATAAAAATGATGCTTGTTACTTCTTAAAATAAGGAAACCTTTACTGTAAAATGTTCGGTGGTCCCTTAGCAATATGACTAGGACCTTCTCAAACAGAGTACGTGATGAGGGAAATACATGAGGGGCATTGCGGGAATCACGTAGGAGGAAGATCACTGGTGAGAACCTTGATTAGAACAGGGTACATATGGCCTAAAATGGAAGAAGAAGCGAAACGTTTCGTGGCTAAATATGAAAAATGCTAGAAGTATGGTAACAGTATGCACATCCAGCAGAATTATTACATCCAGTCATTTCACCGTGGCCATTTATGAAATGGGGAATGGATGGACAGGTAAAGTTTCCTTTCGTACTTACTGATTATTTCACTAAATGGGTGGAGGCATGAGCATTTAAACAAGTGCGAGAAAAGGAAGTAAAAGATTTTATTTGGCAAAATATCATCTGCCAATTTGTTGTACCAAAGGAAATCGTATGCGACAATGGCCCTCAATTTATCAGAGCTCAAGTCATAGAGTTATTTTAGAGTTGTTAAATTAAAATGAACACATCTACACCATATCACCCAGTGGGAAATGGGCAAGTAGAATCAACAAACAAGGTCATAATCAACAATTTAAAGAAACGATTAGAAGATCAAAGGGTAATCGGCCTGAAGTGTGACCCGGAGTTTTATGGGCATATCGCACAACAACAAAAACAAACACAGTTGAAACACCCTTCGCTCTGGTTTATGGAGCTGAGGCGTTAATTCTAGTTGAAATAAGAGAACCAAGCATAAGGTTCTCATAAGAAACACAAGAAACAAATGATGAAGAGATGTGAGTCAATTTGGATTTATTGGAAGGCAGGAGAGAAGCTGCATTAATCAGAATGGCAGCTCAAAAACAAGTGATCGAACGATATTACAACAGGAAAGCACGCCTAAGATACTTCAAAATTGGGGGCATCGTGCTTAAAAAGGTTTTTCAATCTACAAGGGCAGCCAACACGGGCAAACTAAGTCCAACCTAGGAAGGACCTTAAAGAGTTTGAAATATTGCAGGAAAAGGAGCATACAAATTAGAAACAATGGACGGGAAGGTGCTTCCTTCACATTGGAATGCAGTTCATTTGAAGAGATACTACTTCTAAAGAAAATCCCACAGTCAGGTATCGCCATGATAACTTATATTTTTTTTAATTGCTAAATTTTACTAACGATTTTAGATGATAGGCAAAACGCTAACCCGTACTAAATGATGAGTCACGACCTGTAAGGCAAAATGGAATAAACTAAAATTCCTAGCCCAGAGTTGCAATTATTCTAATAGAAGTATACATGGGTTAAGCAGTCTTCATCTATAATCACATCCCCCGAGTCCCATATATATTTCCTTTTCAGGAAAAGGACCAAGTGAAAGAGACTATCAAGTGCTTTAGGCTTCATACTTCAACACTCAAACACTTGGGGGACTACATAGTATACACAGTTACGTGTATAAAAAGGCAAAGAAGATTGAGGGAAAATCAATCAAGCCTAGAAGAGTGAAGTGTGGAGTGAAAGTCACGAAGTCATGGCATCCGTCATAGTATTCTTTCCCATGAGAACAATGGAGGCATCTCTCAAACCCTTCCTAATATTTTGAAGCTAAAGTGACCCAGTGTACCTTAAAACAGTTAAGGCACAGACCATGTACTAAAACGGGTTATAAGGAAAAACCATGTATCTATTGTTCTTCTTTTGCATAAATCTGTTACAAAGAAAAAAGTTACGAGAAAGTTATAAATGTAATCCAAATACATGTAATGTATTGCTCAAAACTTGTCAAACTTCAGAAATAAAAACTTGTCAAAGTTATTTCAAAAACATGTGTGTTCCTATTTATTTTATCGTATTATCGTGTGATAACACCATTATGAACTTGAGACATTTTCTTCATTAAGTGTCAAAATGTAAAAGGACCCTTTTTTATAAAACTCATGTTATTTAGTCATGAGATTAACATAAGCATTTTCAAAGGACAAAAATACAAACTATTCTTTAAGTCCTTGAAATTAAAGGCACGAATAGAACAAATGGAAGGTTAATAATAACTTCTTCATATTTTAAAACTAAAGACTAAGTATAAACTCAATAATCGAATTGTTCATACTAACAAGACTTGGGGACTTGTACTTCTAAAGTCTACCTTCATGTGATAGCCAAGGGTTTGATTGCAAAAACTCTCAAGAAAATCCAAGAACTCTAAATATAGTTTTCCAAAAAGGTACCTGCAAAAAGGGAGTTTAAAATAAATGTAAATTTTTTCACTAAGAGGAAAGGATTGAAGAAGGATCATCAGCGGGCTCAACTGGAACAACAATGCCAACAGAAGAGGGTTGATCTTCAACCATAGCAATTTGGGTATCAATAGATGAAGTCTCAACTTGATTTACAACAAGAGGCACAGCTGAGATTGAAGAAGGAATGTCACTCGAGGTAATTTTAGTGTTCATGTGGACTTCAACTGCAGAAGTTTCAGCCAAGGGAGCCTCACTCACCAAACTTCACCCACGAGAGAATCAACTTCGGGAACTTCATCTTCGAAAGCTTCAATCGTAGGTGAAGGGAAGTCCAATGGTTGTTGAGCCTTCTCAATAGTCTCCATCACCTTAGCTAACTCTGACTCCAGATTGAATTTTCTTGGCTAGCTTCAATTAAGGCATCACGACAGGAGTTCAGAAGAGCCCAGCTTACATCAATTGTAATCTTGTCTTCAACAAGTTCATAGTCTCTTTCTCAAGCAGCAGTTTCATTCTTGAGACCTTTATTTTCATCCAAGACTAAGTTGTAAGAAGCTTGGAGAGAGGCATGAGACTTTTCCATAGCCTGCACCTTGTTTTCAGAAGTTTGCAGATCTTCTTGTGTCTAAGTCAAACTCCGCATCAGATTCCCAGCTTAAACTTCTTTTTTATTCAACAAAGCTTTCAACTCATTAATGTCCTCATTTGAATTGCTATGAGAAAGAAGCCTTAAGACATTATTTGTCTCGCTCTACCTGACTTGAAAAAGCCCTGATAACTGCAAGCTCTAAGGATAAGGCTCACACCGGTCGTTCCATGTCATTCTTGTTCTCTTGCAAATCTTCTATAGTGATTTGTGCACTATCAAATAAACCCTTCCAAGTAGATACCTCCAACTGAGATTCACGAGATGCCCTCTCTAAATCAAGAACCGCCATTTCAGAGTCACGTGTCACCTTTTCTAATAGAGAAATTCTGCTCATCAACTCTGTACCAATCAAGTTGGCCTAAAAATGATAAGGGAAGAAGATTAGAATTTAAAAAAAAAATTCTGACAAAATAAAGAAAAGAGGAACATACCTTTATGGTGGAATGAACTATGCCATTCATCAGACTCAGACAGCTATAGCATTCATTTTTTCTTTCTTAATTGGGCCTATTAAAGGCTCAAACCAAACATCTGCCTGACTAGATATCCTTAAAAGACTATTGTTGGCAGGAACTTCGATAGTCACGCTCCTCATAGCAAAATTTCTACTTGTAGAACCCACTTATGTATTATAGATAGAAGAAGGAGGAGTGGTAGAAGAAGTAAAAACAGCGTAGGGAGGTACGGAAGCAGATGTAACAGGAGCAGAAGAAGATGAAGCAGGTAAGGAAGGAATCAAAGGCACGGCAGAAGAAGGAAGAGGAGGAATTGAAGATGTGTGAGTTGAAGAAGAAGACATGGGAGGTTCATCCAAAACAGGTCCTAACTCACCACTCCTAAAACCTAACGAAAAGCTGGTTAATCGACCCATGAGTGTCATGAGGGATGACAACGTCATCATCGGAGACAAGATTAACATGCCTGATAGGAGAAAGATAAGGGGAAATTTCAATTTTGATGAAAACGATATGTCTCCTAACTCTTGGCCTTGTCATCAATGAACCACCTTCATCTTCTTCATCGGAGCTATCATCATCTGCGATTTTTCTTTTCAAAAGAAAATACAGAGCACTTTCTAAAGAAAGTTGGGTTCCTAAACGAGAGGCCGCAACTTTATCAGCAGTAAAGCCTCGAATAGCAAATCCTGACAAACAGAAGAATGAAAGTTAAAACAATTTTTACATACGAGGGAGATAGAAACTCTTACCGTGAGTCTTCAATCTCCAACCGACTAGAGATGTATTTCCAAGACCTAGCTTCCATAGGTGCAGACTTCAACAATTTATCTACCCAACCATGAAAATTGGGAATATTCTCCACGACTCCTATTGTTGCTAAAAAAATAAAGTTAAAGAAATTGATAAACTTGAAAGAAAGAGGTACGAGAAAGGATAAGAAACTTACGTGCAAAATTTCACTTCTCAGGGAAGGGATTTTTTTCTTTACCCACCAAACCAACTGTTGGGGCAACAATAAATCGAGCATACCAGCCATGATCCTTGTTATCTTCTGGACTCACCAACACCCTCTTACTTCTAGCCACTAAGGTGAAAACGCTATTACGAAATAGCCCAGGGGAGTAGAGGTGAATTAGGTGAGGGAAGGTAAAGCTAACATCTGCCAAGTTAGCCAGATGTCTTAAACAAGCCATAGCCCTCCATACCAACGGGCCAATCTGTGCTAGGCACACCTTGAATAAACGACAGAAATCAAGAATCATTAGGTCGATAGCTGGTTTAAACCCAAGAGTAAAAGGGTATGTGCAAACAAAAGAGATCCCATTCATATATGAAGTAATTCTTTGATTTGGATTGGGGATTACAATGGGAAAATCGTCACTCCAGTGGCAATCTTTGCTAACTATGGGAGCTAAAAGTTCTGTAATCAAAGTGGGGAAAGCATCAGCACGATCTAGACCTGCGACTTGACTTTGAAGTGATTGTCTATCGTGGTGAAAAGAAAAATTGCTAGGAACTATCTCCTCTACGAAAGGCTCTTGTAACGGTTCAGATGTTTCTTTGCCTTTAGAAGATAATTTTTGTATAAAAGAACCCTTGCTTCTAGAAGAAGAACCGGGGATAGAAGAAGGCATGAAAGAACCACCACCACGAGAAGATCCTAAACTACGAAGTCTTCCACCCCTTATATATCTGACAGGGGCATTGGGATAATTTTCTAAAGCAGGAACTCTTCTAGGGTTAGGGTTCAAAAGACATGATGAGGAAGAAGACGAGGCGAATAACAATTTGCACAGTTCAAATGTTCGAAAGAGTTCTGTGTGGAAAAAGTAAAGGGTAAAATTATATTTATAGGCAACCATCAAAAAGTGAAAACTTAGTAATGGAAAAGCCACAATAATGGTAACTGGTACTTTGTGAATTGTAGAGCTGCAAAAAAGGACCTTAGAAAGGGATGCAAGTTACAGAATTGATAAGGAGGTGACACGTGTGAAGAACATTTAATAGATGTGACCATTGAAGCGTCAATCTTGTCATAGCATTAATAATGATAAAAATTTTCCTTTATCGCTTCCTAAATATTCAACTACAAATAAATGAAAAGTGGAAGACTATCTGTATTGAGAAAAATTTACACTGCATACTGGAGATGACGTGTCATGGCACATAGACTGGTCAAACTGTCAAAGAAGTAAAGATGTGCAATAGGTACGAGCAGTAACAGACACGAGCAAGTTAAACAGAAGAGGCACGAGCAGCCATACGGGACATTCAACACTCGTACCCAGTCAAAGCATTTAAAGGTCAAAGATCGTGAATAATCAAAAGAATGAATCTGACAGAAAATAAGAGCCCGGATACAATATTTAATGAGCATTAAATGCGGGAAACGTTAGAGAATATATATTTAATGTATATGATTACATAACATAACATTTAAAGTCATTAATTGCCCATAATTGCCTTATTATGCAGAGGTAAAGTTGGTATTCCTCAAAATAACTATAAAAGGGAAAATCACAAACAAATGTAGACATAAGCTACTAGTGGAATATACTTTAAATTACTTGCTTTCTGATAATATCATTCTCAAGTTTTTTTTTATATACTTTTTCGGTTATTAGTTACCCGGTTCTTCTATATTCTAGCTTTGACCCAAAAATTTATTTTTCGGTTAAACACGAGTTCCCTACAATCACCATTTGATATGTTCAATGTGAAATTAATAGTAGTCTACATATGTTTCCTGCTCTTTGGTTTCTGCATTAAAATGCAATTATGTGAGCTATAAAAAGCGCCATAGTCTAAATGTGACGGCCAATGTTTTACTTATTAAATAATAATAATAATAATAATAATAATAATAATAATAATAATAATAATAATAATAATAATAATGATGGCCAATGTTATTAACAAGGTATCAGAGCAATTTTTTCTTCTTCTTTGATTTTGATTGCTTTTTTTAGACCTTTGTATGTTAAAAGAAAAAAAGAAGATACTCTTACATTGTTTGTCATCTAGAATATGCAGGACACTGGACATTGTAAAGGAAGATGAGAAAAATAACTACTTAGACAGTTTGAGAGTTTGTTCCTAAAATAGATAATAAACCTACGGTGAATTCATTTTTGGGATCTTTATATAAATTGTCGGTTGAATTCACTATTTATTTTTTCTAGCCAGTATACATAAATTATATAATAATTTTTTCATACATTATTAGATATATTATACGTGAACTATAAATATATTATACATATATTCTCTATTTTAAGTTTAAACGCTTGGGTAAGTGGTTATTTAAAGTAACTCTTTTTTTCTTCTAGGCTAAACATCAACAGGGAAATTTTGGGAGAATTAAAAATAGCCAGATTTACAAGTCGTCATTCAAAAATAGCCACACTTTCAAAACTAATCAAAACTTAGCCACTTTTCATGTAAAGATAAATCTGAATGAAAAAACTATTCAAAATTCAAAAAATACTCCAGTATAATATATTGGAGTTCCAGCATAAGTATACTGAAACTCCAGTATATACTGAACTTCCAGTATAATATATTAGAGTTCCAGTATAATATACTGGTCCAGCATAATATGCTGGAAGTTCATACACAGGTGCTCCAATCTCCAGTATATTATGCCGGAACTTTTCGAGTGTTGGAGTTCCAGCAGAACATGTTGGAAGTTCATACACAGGTGTACGAGTCTCCAGTATATTATGGTGGAACATTCTCTATTGCAGCAAAACAATGGCTATCTTTTAGTGACTTTAAAAATACTGGCTATTTTTGAATGATCAGTCCGAAAACTGGCTAGCCGTGTTATTTTTGCGGAAATTTTTTATCAGTTTTTGCAAAAACCAAAACTTATCTCATATCGTGATAGGTTTTAAATTTTTTGAAGAAATTGGAAAAAAGTTATTCCGGAATTTTCTTTTAACAGTATTTTTTAAAACAGACACTAGAGCAGCTAGAAATTCTGACATGAATAGTTATTAGCGTATGGCTTGTATTGACTGTATGCTACTAACAACAAACTTAGTAATAACAATACAATATTATTGTATTAGTAATACCTCGCATGATTATTGTATAACTAATAAAGTATTTTTTTACTTTTTGATAAAGTTAATGATGATCTCCAGTTAAGGCAAGATTATTCCTTATTTGTTTTAGACGTGCATGTCATCTAAATTTATATTGTTATGGATGAATCCATATGTTTTTATTGATAAACACATTTTTTTACATTTTATTATATATAAAATAATACTTAGATTCAACAAAAATTAATTCAGATAATATCTAATAACGTCAAACTTATAGAATTTACTATCTCCTACCAACTAAAATCTCATAAATTATGCGCCGGTTATTTCTAATATCTGATAATTATGGAGTTTAGCCTATATTATGCTCTTTTTTTCTTAGATTTTCGATAAAAAATATGTAAAAAGTATTCTCGAAAACTGACTTATTGTGCTTGTATGCATGATTTGGTCAAAGTAAGGCAAGAAAGCCATAATCAACTTATGTAGGAGTTAAAATTGCAAGTTCAGAGCTGAGATAAAAGCGTTGACCATGAAGGAAAAGAGCGATCGTGGAAAATCCACCACTGAAGTGGCCATAATTATGCGGTCCGTGGAATTGAGGTTCAAAGAATGTGTTTGGGTGTAACAGAGATTGCTAGCAGCGATAAAAAAAGTGCGGCTGCGGAACACCTGATGCGATCCCGATGGTAATTCCGCTGAGAGCGGCGATCAAGGTTTAGAGACCTGCAAAGTGAGCCTAACTTAGGAGCGTGGTCCATGTCCAAATTGTACGGCCACTGTTGAGGCTAACGTTGAGGTGGTAACTTTTACGTTGTCCGCGAAATCAAGTCCAAACCAAGCACAAAAGTAAAAGAATGTGGTTCGCGCTTGTTTTGAACTGCCGCGGAAGTCTTTATGCTAAGGCGATCATCATTTTGCCGACAGCGAAACCTTCATAAAGGTATTTTTGTCCAGTAATTTCAGTTGTGTATAAATAGTTCTTTTCCACATTTTTAAGCCATCTTTTCTGAGGAGCTCGTGAACAGCTGTATTTTACTACTTAGAGTAATTTTAGAAGACCCAGCGGATAGTTGGAAAGGATTATTTTTATTATTTGGCCTTCATGAGGGATGTCAGTGCAGAGGCTCCTACCATTGATTCAATTCCGGTGATGAGAGATTTTCCATATATGTTTCCTGCTGTGGGGCATGCCACCAGACAGGGTTGTTGATATCAGTATTGATTTGGTTTGGTGCACCATATCATATGGCACTGGTGGAGTTAAAGGAGTTGAAAGAGCAACTTCAGGAACTCTTTGATAAGGGTGTATTAGTAGGCCTATATGGATGTGTGTTCTGCATCGAGTCGGCTTATTAACTACGAGTTGCTATTGTTGAGGAATGTGTTGATTTGATTGTTATGGAGCTTATTATTTTTTAGAGCAAGATATGAGTTACTTTTTTTGTGTTGTGAGGCATTATGATTTGTGGGTTATAGGAATATATGGTGCGGTTCTATTGGGGTCTCATAGTGGAATATGAGCGGGAAGAGTATTGGGTATTACTTAGTAGATAGCGTATCGGTTATGTCCTTTTCGGGATTGTGTGATGTTATCTCATTTGCTTCGCCATGGTTATGATGATTTCTTTTGGTACTAAACATCAAATTGCACGCGGTTGTTGATTTTGAGCATAGTGACATGAGGTGTTTTATGCGGGCCAACGTTCGGATAGGGTCGCGCATTGTAGCGAAGTTATGTGGGTGTATGATCTTTTGGGTTAGATTTGTGTGTTCTGGTTCTACGATGTGTGATGGGTTCTCAGCATTGTGTTGTGGTGGTACTGGTGAGCTTGCAATACAACGCTTTCATTTCAGTCATTTTCCGGATTTAAGTACATTCTGGTTGTTGTTTTTTGGTGCACGAATTGCTCGGATTGTGGTTTTGGATTGTATTGATGTGTCATGTCACCGAGTAGTCGTGTTGGATTAAATGAGGTCATTGAATCTCGAGTGAATACTACCGCATTCGATACTGGAATGTAGGAAGGATAATATCGGGTTGCGGCTTAGAAATTTACTATGGTCCTTTCTGAAGGAGAGGGAGCTCCATGGCTGGTCGATCTAAGGTATGGTTGTGTCTTTCTTTGTGTTTCATTCATCATTGGCAGTATACGAAAGTGTTGGAATTAGGTTTCAATTGATAAGAGGTTTATTTTTGGCATTCGGTTATTTTGACCAGCTGTTGTGATTAAAAGTTATCGCTACGAGTGATTGAGTTATGTGGTATAGCATGTGACTACATCTTGGGCTACAGACATGATTTAATACATCTTGTTTGGACTTATTCAGAGAATAGATGTGAGATTTTGATCTTATAGATGATTTCATAAGTGGAAATATGGTTCTAAGATTAATGGGCCAGGTTGGATTGTGAAATTTCAATTATGTTGTGCTATCGAGCCTATATGGGATAGGGTGATGTGCGATCACCCCCGGGTATGTGCATGGTAAGGTTAGGAAGCGATTTGTTGGATTTTGGAACAAATCTGGGCATGTTCGATGACGAAAGTATGTTTAGGTGGGGGAGGATATAATGACCCGACTGGTCATTTTGAACACTTGCACTTTGTCATCAGTTCTCGGGCATGACTAGCCCCATGTATTATGGCTTATGTAAATCGTCGATTTTGGTTTTCATAATAATCGGAATAAATTTGGACAAACAATTCTCAGCTTGAATCTTTAAACTTTAAAGGTTTAACCAAGTTTTAAGTTTTAGTATTCGATCTCGGATTTGAATTTTTATGATTTGGTTAGCTTTGTTAGGTGGTTTATGACTTGGGAGCGTGTTTAGAATGTATCTTGGAGGTCCGAGGTAGATTTATGCTTGAATTGACAAAATTGTAAATTTGGCATTTTCTAGTCGGTAGTGGAAATCTTGATATACACGTCGGATTGGAATTCCAAAAATTGGAGTAGGTCTATTATTCCATTTGGTACGTGTGTAAAAAATTTCAGGTCATTCGGAGATGATTTGATAGGTTTCACCGTCGTTTATAGAATTTGAAAGCTTATAAGTTCTTAGGCTTGAATCCGAGGTTGATTCGGTGTTTTAGTATTTTTTTTTTGAGTGATTCGAAGGCTCATAAATGTTTGAATGATGTTATGGGATGTGTTGGCATGTTTAGTTGAGGTCCCGGAGGCTTCGAGTGAGTTTAGGGTGGATAACAGATCATTTTGAACTTTTGAAATGTAGCTGATTTTCTGGTATTTTTGTTGTAGAGATATGTTCTTCGCGTTCGTGAAGGGGAGCTCACATTCACGAAGAGTATCTAGAGATTGAGAAAGAATTGTTCTTCACATTTGTGAAGTATGGGATGCATTCGTGAAAGGTTAGGAGCGGAGTGCATCGTGAACGCGACATGAATAACGCATTCGTGAAGAAGAGAAGAGGCAGCTGGGACCCCATTCATTTGGCCAACGCGATCGTGTTGGTGATGTCGCATTTGCATTGAGGAGTTTTAGTAAAGCTTCTCGTTCGCGAGAGGTATGTCGGGTTCGCGTAGAAGGGATTTATGGTCAGAGGCAATTTGTGCTTCACGAATGGGAGAGAGTGGCCGCGTTCGCGAAGAAAGGCGCACCTGGGAAGAATGTTTAAGTTAAAAATTGAGGGTTTTTGTCCATAATCTAAAAATTCATTAAAGAGCACGTGAAAAGGTGATTTTGGGGGGGATTTTTAGAGGATTGCTTGGGGTAAGTATTCACTCAAATTTGGTTAAATCTCATGATTATGTCTTGATTTTTATCATTTAGTTTGGAAATTTGGGATGAAAATGGGGGAAATGAAATAAAAATTTGGAAAGTTGATTGGGGATTTGAGGGGCTATGATCCGATTTTAATGTTCTTGGTATGTATAGATTCGTGGGAGGATGAGGATTCTTTTGATGTAATTTTATCAAATTCCAAGACGTGGGCCCGGGGGTCAGGTTTGGCCAATTTCGGGATTTGTGATGTAATTTGATTATTTTCACTAAAACTCGGGGTTAGTTGAGGCCGATTCTAGAGGCAAAGGTATTGCAGGCTAGAGTTTGGACCGGTTTGAGGTAATTAATGATTGTAAAAGTTGTCCTGAGGGTAAGAAACCCCTGATTTCACATTGTTATGCTACTTTGAGGTGATGCACATGCTAGATGTCGAGTGTGGGGTCATGCACCATTGGGAATTGTGACTTGGTCCATCCTGTACGACTATTAAGTCACATATTTAATTGGAAATTGTTTGACATTATTATATTTTGGAATGTATTACTATGTTTGGGTTGAATGTTGTGTTTGGGCCTTGTGCTGACTGTTTGGACCCTTTGGGGCTTTTTACTACTTTTTCCTCACTATTTTGGTAATATTTACACTCATTCATGCTATGCCTTTATTAATTTCATAACTTGGTTTTTATTTACTCCTTTCAATTTTATAAATGATATTTTGAGTCGAGTACCTATTTTTACGGTTAGCCTGAGAAGCTTGAGTGAGTTCTGGTTGAGTGAGGCTGAGGGCCTGTGTTATGAGTGTGCCATGGGATCGGGCTGCTAGCCACAACAGGTTGTACTGATTTGTGATATATGAGAGGCCGAGGTCCGAATTTATTATGCCACGAGATGGCTTGTGATAACGCTTGGGTTCTAGGAGCGTTCTAGAGACCGTACGCCCCTGGTGAGCGCGGGTACCTAGTGTGAGTGATATGATATATCCCGAGGGGTTGCTTTTGTTTCATGTTATTGCCCGCAAGGCTGATTAGGAGTAATTGTGAGGTAGTCCGAGGGGCTGGTTCTATTAATATTATGCTTGAGGGGCGGCTTATGGTACATGTTTTGCCTGAGGAGTTGTTTACATTTTTATCATTTTACTCACTGTTTCACCTCTCATTTGAAACTATTGAAAGATGTTTTAAAAAGGTTTTACTGTAACTGATTTGTTTTACAAGTTAATGGATTTTCTGTATAGTTCTGGACATATATTGTTTTGTTGTAGCGTTATGACATGGAATTACATGTTTTCTTACTGCTCAGCTGCTGTTACTTTTATTACTTACTGAGTTGGCGTACTCACATTACTCCCTGCACCTTGTGTGCATATCCAGGAGTCTCGAGACGCGATAGTGAGTGCTGATAAGTCTTCCAGCAGGTCCCCTAGAGTGGCAAGGTCGCTGCTTAGCGTTCGCATCCCTGCACTCTCCTTCTTACCTTATGCAAATTGTCTTAGTATTTTCTATTTTCGGACTATGTTAGCCTTCCTTGTACTTAGATGGATTTTGTAGTTGCTCATGACTAGTGACACCCTGATGTCGGGCTTGTGTTATTTTTCTTCCGCACTGGTTATTAAACTTAGACTATGGGATATTAGTTAATTGATGACTTAAATGGACTTAATATCATTCTCTGATCGAGGGGCAAGATATGACTTCTGCTTGAGGGTGAGTTTTTCCTATAGCTTGAGCATTGAGGTGGTGATTTTATGAGCACGTGCTTCTTGATTTATATGTTTGGTAGTATCCCTATTAGTGGAAGTGATGACCAGATGGCTAAGTGATGATCATGATGTGACTGCGAAATGTGTTCATATGTTTTTTAAATGTGACGAGAAGGGTCCACTCGAGGGTAGAAAGGTTGCTGCTTAGCGTTCGCATCCCTGCACTCTCCTTCTTACCTTATTCAAACAGTCTTAGTATTTTTTATTTTCGGACTATGTTAGCCTTCCTTGTACTTAGATGGATTTTATAGTTGCTTCTGGTGACACTCCGATATCGGGCTTATGTTATTTTTCTTCCGCACTGGTTATTTAAACTTGTACTATAGGATATTAGTTAATTGATGACTTAAATGGACTTAATATGATTCTCTGATCGAGGAGCAAGATATGACTTCTGCTTGAGGCCGAGTTTTTCTTATAGCTTGAGCATTGAGGTGTTGATTGTGTGAGCACGTGCTTCTGGATTTATATGTTTGGTAGTGTCCCTATTAATGGAAGTGATGACTAGATGGCTAAGTGATGGTCATGATGTGACTGCGAGATGCATTCATATATTTTTTAAATGTGACGAGAAAAGTCCGCTTTAGAGTAGAAAGAACTATTTGGTGCTTCATTTCCATCGTGATTTGATGTATAGCCCGAGTTGTGGGTGTGTTGAAGGATCCTTTCATATTGTCTAGTTAGGGGAGTGAAGTAGATTTCATGTTATGGTATGAGTCCAGACTCAGGAAGATTAAGTGATTACGTGATGTTTATGACTGTGGAAGGGTATAAAGAGATGTTAGTTTGAGGCAAAACATGTGGGTTATCTCCTATGGAATGTTCTAAAATTTGTGTGATCCTTATGTTGTTTGTTGGAGGACCTTTTTTACTAGTGAAATATATGCGTTGCAGGTTGAGTTTGGATAGCGTATGAGAGTTGTCTTAACTATTACGAGGGCAAATGCGAGATCTGTAGATGATTTGAAGTACTAGATGGTCTATGTTGCACGAGCTTATGAAGGATTGAGTTTAATCTCACTATGGTATTATGGAGGTATTAGAGTATAGGCATTGTGAGTTATTATGTGTTCTGATCTATGGCTTGGATCCAAGTGGTGGAGTCTGCTATTGGTTAGTTGATTGCACTATTATATGCTATGATGGTTCTAGTTTGAGACATACTGGTGAATCAGTTATGGCTTACGGAGGTTGAGATCGAGGATGACTCGAGAAAAAGAAATTTTGAATAGGGATTGTGTTATGCTTTATGGGTGTATAAGAATTAAGTAATAACTTGAGCTGTTATTAGTGAATGATGCAATGTTCGTGGAGCAGGAATTTATTTGGTTACATTAAGGTGGGGTTACTTTCTGCGGTGTTGGAGTGCTAATAGAGAACAGGTCGTCCGATACGTTTTATCAGTCTAATTATGGTTTGAGTAGAGTGGATGACTCTCGGAGTGGTTCTAATGGATTCAAGATTTTCATGTAATAATTGGAGATTCTCATGATGGTATTTGGTTAGAAACTGAGGTTTACATAGGAAGATGACAAGACTCGTGGCATTTATGTATCATTATGGACTTTACATACCAGTATTAGAAAGGCGAAGGTAATAGCTTTAGATTTGCAGAAGGTCTCTTCAGAGCATGTATCTCGATTATGGTGCTTTTGGGGGTGCTTCAAAAGAATACGATGGTTTATGAGCTTTAGGACTGTGTGATATTATGCTAAGGTTCGCGGGGCAAGTTTTAATTAAGGATAGTGGTGAACAAGCAAGGAAATGTATCAATTTGAAGGTAATTCGGAAGGAACTCGGAGAATTTGGGAAGCTTGGTAGTAGATTGGATCTGTGTGGTAATGGATATGATCAGTTCTTGGGTGCTTATAAGGCGGTGGATTTATATATGTGTTTTGTGGCAATGCTCTTAGGTTTTTGATGGCTTGCGTAGCTTGGATGAGTTAGAAAGAGTAATTTTTGATGATTCGGTTTTGTGCAAAGGGGATTCATAGAGTTTTTGATGATTTTCTACCACGGTTAGAGATATATATTTTCTACTGATGTGAGGAGCATGTGATGATCAATGATTTCTTCTAAATAGGATCAAATCGAAAGTTCTTGGCTAGTTGAGTACGGAGTTGCTTGTTGGTCGGAATAGATTATGAAGTCCTCATATTTGGCATAGGATGGCCTGGTATAGGTTATATGTTGTGTAGGGTTGAGATTGCATGTGTAAGGATACAATTCAGTTCGGGAAGAAAGGTCATAAATTCTTAAGCAACACGGGTTGTTTCAGATGATTAGGCAAATGATATTACTAATTGGTGTGGCTGGATGAGGGCATACAGTTTAGAAAGGGCAATGTGATTGAGTTAATAACACATCATTGGTGTTGTGGCACTCTTTTGTTTGATCGACTGTTGATATTCGAGTTTTCTAGGTGGCACCGAAGAATTTTAGGAGTATCCCTCGTGGAATGATTAGGTATTAGAGGTGTGTTATATATTCGGACAACGGAATTGGGACCAGATATGGTGATTTGTGTGCTATATGGATTTGGAGACTAGGAGTTCTCATAAACATGTTATGTTGTGGTTGTGGGTCGCGTGTATCGGCCTTGTATTGTGACTATCGGAGTTTTAAGACCCGAGTGGATCCTTTGTTGCTTAGTATGTTAGATTTTGAGATGATATTGGGTATGGACTGGTTGTCTCCGTTTCAGGTTATTGTGGAATGTTACGCTAAGTCAACGGTGCTGACTAAGCCGGGGATGCCATAAATTGAGTGGCGAGGTTCGACGGATTATGTTCCCAGGGTGATTTCATTTTTGAAGACCCGGCGGATGGTTGGGAAGGATTGTTTTTCTTATTTGGCCTTCGTGATGGATGTCAGTGTAGAGATTCCTACCATTGATTTAGTTTCAGTGGTGAGGGATTTTCTAGATGTGTTTCCTGCTATCGGGCATGCCACCAGACAGGGTTGTTGGTTTTGGTATTAATTTGGTGCGGGCACCGTATCGTATGGCACATAAGGAGTTAAAGGAGTTGAAGGAGCAGCTTCAAGAACTCCTTGATAATGGGTTCATTGGTAGGCCTATATGGATGTGTGTTCTGCATCGAGTCGGCTTGTTGACTCCGAGTTGCTACTGTTGAGGGATTTTTTTATTTGATTGTTATGGAGCTTATTAGTGTTTTGGGGTGATCTATGAGTTACCTTTCTGTATTGCGAGGCGTTATAATTTGTGGGTTATAGCACATATGGTGCGGTCCTATTAAGGTCTCATAGTGGAATTCGAGCGGGAAGAGTATTAGGTATTGCTTGGGGAATAGCGTATCGGTTGTGTCCTTTCGGGTTTGTGTGATGTTATGTAATTTGCTTTGCCGAGGTTATGATGATTTCCTTTTGTTACTAGACATGAAATTGCGCGTGGTTGTTGATTCCGAGCATAGTGGCTTGAGGTGTTTCATGTGGACCAGTATTTGGATAGGGTTATACATTGCAACAATATTTTGTGGGGGTATGTTCCTTCGGGTTAGATTTTATGTTCTGGTTCTACGATGTGTGATGGTTCTCAGCATTGTGTTGTGGTGGTACTGGTGAGCTTGCGGTACACCGCTCTCATTTGAGTCATTTTCCATGATTTGAGTACATTTGGGTTGTTGCTTTTTGGTGCACGGATTGCACGGATTATGGTTTTGGATCATATTGATGTGTCATGTCACCCGATTAGCCGAGTTGGATGAGATGAGGTCATTGAATTTCGAATGAATACTACCGCAGATGAATCCGGCATGTAGGAAGGATAATATCGTGTTTCATCTTAGAAATTTACTGTAGTCTTTGCTGAAGGAGAGGGAGCTCCATGACTGGTTGATCTGAGGCATGGTTGCGACTTTCTATGTGTTTCTTTCATCATTGGTAGTATAGGAAAGTGTTGCATTGAGGTTTCAATTGATAAGAGGTTTATTATCAGCATTCGATTTTTTTGAGCAGCTGTTGTGATTAAAAGTTATCGCTACGAGTGATTGAGTTATGTGGTATATCACATGGACATGGTATGATATAGCTTGTTCGGACTTATTCAGAGTATATATGTGAGATTCTAATCTTATAGATAATTTCAGAAGTGGAAATTTGGTTATAAGGTTAATGGGCTAGTTTGGATTGTGAAATTTCATTTATGTTGAGCTATCAGGACAATATGGGATAGGCTGACATGGGATCACCCCCGGGTATGTGTATGGTAAGGTTATGAAAGGATTTGTTGGATTTTGGAACAACTCTGGGCATATTCGAGGACGAACGTATGTTTAAATATGGGAGGATGTAACGACCCGACCAGTCGTTTTGAGCACTTGCGCTTCGCTTGCTAGTTCTCGAGCATGACTATCCCCGTATGATGTATTATGACTTATGTAAATCATCAGTTTTAGTTTTCAAGATAATCGGAATAGATTTGGAAGAACAGTTCTCAGCTTGAATCTTTAAACTTAAAAGGTTTGACCGAGTTTTGAATTTTAGCATTCGATCTCGGATTTGAATTTTTATGATTTGGTTAGCTCAGTTAGGTGATTTTGGACTTAGGAGCGCATCCAAAATGTATTTTGGAGGTTCGTGTAGATTTAGGCTTGAATTGAAAAAATTGAAAATTTGGCATTTTCCGATCGGCTGAAAATCTTGATATAGTGGTCTAACTGGAATTCCGAAAATTAGCATAGGTCCTTTGTGCCATTTGGGACATGTGTGCAAAATTTCAGGTAATTCAGAAGTGATTTGATAGGTTCCGACGTCGTTTATGGAATTTGAAAGTTAATAAGTTCTTAGACTTGAATCCAAAGTTGATTCGATGTTTTGGTGTTGTTTTGACTGATTCAAAGGCTCAGCTAAGTTTGAATGATGTTATGTGATGTGTTGGCATGTCTGGTTGAGGTTCCGGGGGCCTCGGGTTAGTTTCGAATGGTTAACGGATAATTTTGGACTTTGGACAGGTAGAAGATTTTTTGTATTTTTGTTACGGAGATTTGTTCTTCGCGCTCGCAAAGGGGAGCTCGCGTTCATGAAGAGTATTTGGAGATTGAGGAAGAATTGGTATTCGCATTCACAAAGTATGGGACGCGTTCGCGAAAGATTAGGAGCAGAGTGCATCACGAACGCGAGATAAGTAACGCATTCACGGAGAAGAGAAGAGGCAGCTGGATCCCATTCGCATTGGTGATGTCGCGTTCACATGGAGGAGTTTCAGTAAAGCTTTGCATTCGTGTAGAAGGGATTTCTGGTCAGAGGCAATTTGTGCTTCACGAATGCGAGAGGGTGGTCGCGTTCACGAAGAAGGGTGCACCTGGGCGAAATGTTTAAGTTAAAAATTGAGGGTTTTGGTCCATAATCTCAAAAATCATTAGAGAGCTCGGGAGTAGGCGATTTTGGAGGGTATTTTCAAAGGATTGGGGTAAGTTTTCTTCACTAAAATTTTGTTAAATACCATGATTATGTCTTGATTTTTATCATTTAATTTGGGAATTTGGGGTGAAAATTAGGGAGAAATGAAAGAAAATTTGGAAAGTTGAATTGCGGACTTGAGGGGCTATTTGAGGTCTGATTTTGATGTTTGGTATGTATAGACTCGTGGGAAGATGAAGATTCTTGTGATGTAATTTTTATCGAATTTCGAGATGTGGACCCAGAGGTCGGGTTTGGCCATTTTTGGTATTTTTGATGTAATTTGAATATTTCGTATGGGCTTGTTTCCTTTAGCCTATTTTGATATTTTGATTCTGATTTTGGATAGATTCGGGGCGAGTTGAGGCCGATTCGAGAGGCAAAGGCATCGCGGGCTAGATTTTGGACCGGTTTGAGGTAAGTAATGATTGTACATGTTGTCCTAAGGGTAAGAAACCCCGGATTTCACATTGTTGTGTTGCTTTGAGGTGGCACACATGCTAGATGACGAGCGTGGAGTCGTGCATCGCTGGGGATTATGACTTGGTCCATCCCGCACGACTATTAGGTCACGTATTTAATTGGAAACTGTTTGATATTATTATTTTTGGAAAGCACTACTATGTTTGGGGCTGAATGCCATGTTTGACCCTTATGGGCTTTTTACTACTGTTTCCTCACTGTTTTGGTAATATTTACACTTAATTATGCTATGCTTTGATTGATTTCATAACTCGGTTTTTATTTACTCATTTCGATTTTATAAATGAGATTTTGAGTCGAGTACCTGTTTTTACGGTTAGCCCAAGTGGCTTGAGTGAGTTCTGGTTGAGTGAGGCCAAGGGCATGTGTTGTGAGGGTGTCATGGGATCGGGCTACGAGCCGCAACATGTTGTACTAATTTGTGATATATGAGAGGCCGAAGGACTAATTTAGTATGCCACGAGATGGCTTGTGATAGCGCTTTGGTTGTAGGAGCCCTATGGAGTCTGTACACCCCCAGTGAGTGCGGATACCCAATGTGAGTGATGTGATATTGTCTGACGGACTGCTGTTGTTTCATATTGTTTCCCGCGGGGCTGATTACGAGCAATTATGAGGTAGCCGAGGGGCTGGTCCTGTTGATATTATGCCCGAGGGCGGTTTATGGTACATGTTTTGGCCGAGGAGTTATTTACGTTTCTATCTTTTAACTCACTATTTCACCTTTCGTTTGAAACTACTGAAAGATGTTTTAAAAAGGTTTTACTATAACTGATTTTTTTTACGAGTTAATGGATATTCTGTATTGATTTGGACATATACTGTTTTGTTGTAGTGTTATGATGTGGAATTACATGTTTTCTTACTACTCAGTTGCTTTTACTTTTATTACTTACTGAGTTGGCGTACTCACATTACTCCCTGCACCTTGTGTGTAGATCTAGGATCTCGGGGCGTGATAGTGAGTGTTGATTGGTCTTCCAGCGGGTCCCCAGAGTGGCAAGGTAGCTGCTTGGCGTTCGTAGCCCTACACTCTCATTCTTACCTTATTCAAACTGTCTTAGTTTTTTTTATTTTCGGACTATGCTAGCCTTCCTTGTACTTAGACGAATTTTGTAGTTGCTCATTACTAGGGACACCCAAATGTCAGGCTTGTGTTATTTTTCTTCTGCACTGGTTATTTAAGCTTATACTATAGGATATTAGTTAATGAATGACTTAAATGAACTTAATATGATTTTCTGGTTGGTTTTGTGTTTGTGTCGACTGGCCTAGTTTCACGATAGGTGCCATCACGACCGAGTCGGTTTTAGGGTCATGACAATAATTTTCTCGCTCGGAAGGAAAGAGAAAAAGGTCTTACTCTCATGGATACAACCCTTATCACAACATGCTTTTCGCCGGAAACCCCGAACAAGAATAATCACATGGACATCGAAGAAACAACAACAACACACTCATACAAAGAAATGCTCCTAGATAAATTGGTAAGTCAGCAACATGAATACTATGAGGAAGATGCTTCCACAATCATCAAGGATGATGAAAGGAAAAATATTGAAGGATTAATACCACCATCCCAAGACGACAAGAAATGACTTTACCTCCCATGGCGTTACTCTGTAATCATAAAGGTATTTGGACGTAGAATGCCACGCCAATATCTTCGCTCTAAGCTAATTGACTTCTAGAAACCATACGAACAGTTAATCTTGATTGACCTAGGATGAGACTTCTTCATAGTCAAATTAGTCGAGGAAAATATGGCTAAAGCACTACATCTAGGGCGGTGGTTTATCTCTGAAAATTTCCTTTGAGTACGAAAATGGGAACCAAAATTTATACCATAACAAGCCACCTTCTCTAGCACGTCTATCTGGATTCGTATCCCACAATTCCCAATAGAGTTCTACGACATAGAAATATTGGAAAAGGTTGACAGGAAATTAGGAAAACTGCTAAAAATAGACTCATGCACCTCCTCTACCCTAAGAGGAATATATGCACGCATATGCATTCAAGTACCCTTAGAAACAATAGTGGGAACATATGTGATAATCAGAAACCACAAACAAGCAGTGATCTATGAGGGAGAACGCACATTATGTACGACCTGCGGAAGAATTGAGCACATATCAGTGAATTGCAATTACAGGAAAGAACAATCACCCACACCACAAGAATCACCGGAGACTACGAAATAAAGGGAAGAGAATGAATGGAAAACAGTTACTTTCCCAAAAAAGGAAAAACAAGACCTGCAAAGGATGAAAGAAAGTCAGTGGAGCGTCAAACAACCAACACCATGCACCACAATCTCAAATAGATTCACGTAAACATGTTCGACGCAAACTCAAGTAAGTTTCTACAAATAAAAACTTATCAGTACAATACCAGGCAAGAAAACCCAGTCTAAAATCATATAGCAGGCCCAACGGCCCAATCAACAAACAAAACCCCGCCTTTATTCCTGTGAAACTACTCTCACGTGACCCCAGCCCAAAACTAATACAAAATTTAAGGCAGAAATGGGGTCCGAGAAAGCTGACATACCTCCCACCCTCGATCCCCACTTAATCTCCCAAGATGAGGCCTCTGCTTTAGGTTCATTCCCCAACATAAAAGACCCCAATTTTGGGGGTTTGGATTGCAGGGTTGGTCATGCTCAACCAATTGGGGCCCTCACCCAATTAGAGACTCAGCCTAAAAAATTAACCCTATTCCATTGCCTACGTGCCCCCTACCTCTATCTCAGAGAAAACCTCTAGTGGGAAAAACTCAACAGACACCGTGAACACTCAAATGCCTCACCTGAAATCACACTCAAATTTAGGTGGAAAGACACTCGCCTTCCATTCCACGAGATCTCTAGTTAATTCAGAATCCCTCTCCCCAAGCACAATAACCCATGCCTTTTCCACTGACCAAGATTTGACATCAAAGGTCACAATAATGACTCAACCCCTTAACTTATTCCTCTCATTACTCAAAATAGTAAATAAAAAAACACAAAAAATGGAAAAAACCAAGTGCCCCTCTCTTTTATGACAACTCTACTGCTACCACCAGACCACCGACCAACATCGTGGCTGGAGGAAGCACTATAGGGACCGGGGTTAACCTTTAATTTTATTCCGGGAAGCCAGCCGTTGACTTTGATTATCTAGAAACCCGCATACTTGGCGATGGTAATAGTGGAAGCATTGAACAAGGCCATGGCTGCCTTTGGACCATGTCCATGGTAGACGGCGGTGAACAAAGACAACATGCAACCAAACATCGACCAAACGGTGCTCAACAGTAAAACGTCCCAAGTCTTTCAGTCAATACATTCTACCCAGACCTGGGAATGGATGACCCAACAGCTGAACCGATCTTTGTGACCATCGACCCCCAAATTTACCAAACACCATCATCTTCCGCTCCACCAAAGAAGAGTACGTATCTATCATTCAACAACATCAAAAGGGAAATCGACAAGGCCCTAGATCTCCTCAAAACTAAAAACCCAACTAATGTGAAAGGAATAACCTACGGCACCCTTCGAACAAGCCCTCTCCTGCTGAACTCTGTTAGGGCGATAGAATTCAGTATGGAGACCAGTGAAGTGCTAATGATACCGTGTCCCAGATCGATGACCAAATATTGACTGAGCCTAGTGTCTCACCAATCTCAAGGAACCACCAAGCCATTGCTCAATGTGACTCCGGTACTCAGCTTAAAGAGGAAAACCTAAACATCTTCGAAGGGGACACCATAAGGAATAGGTAAACCTCAAGAAGGTTAACATCAAAACAACCAACCACCCCTAATGAATTAAATCATATGGAATGTTAGGGGTGGTAACAATGCCGAGTTCAGAAGGCACTATATGGATATGGTCAAGCTGCACAAGCCAACTATCTCATTATGTTGGAGACCAAGATGGTTGACCATAAGAAACTAGTTGAGGAACTTCAGTTTGATGTGATAATCCAATCACCGACTATTGGTTTATCTGGGAGGATCGTGTTTATGTGGAAATAGGATAATGTTAGTATGGACGAGGTGGCCACTACCCCTTAAGGTATCCATGCCATGGTGAAGGTACTCCCTAACCATACCTCTTGGTTATCCTCGGCCATCTATGCTAGTAATAATTTAGCCTATAGGAAACTACTCTGAGAGAACTTAGTTACCATCTCCAAAACCTCCACAAATAACGGGTTTGTGGGAGGAGACTTCAATGAAGTCTTGAAAGTTAGGGATAAATTTAGGGGTAACCCAATAAACCCTAGCCGCAACAATTTATTCTAGAACTATCTCAATGAATGCAAGTTATTAGACTTAGGTTACAAAGGTAGTAAATTCACTTTGTCTAATAAGAGATACAACAATAAGACCTCTCTGATTCTTGAAAGAATAGATAGTATTTTGCTAACGAGAGTTGTATCTCACAGTGCCCTAGGTTTGAAACAATGTGGGTAAGCCACCCAAATGAGAGTTAGATCTCACAGTGCCCTAGGTTTGAAACAATGTGGGCTAGCCACCCAACCTTCCACAGCATCATCAATGAGGTTTCATCCCCTCCCCCCCCCCCCCCAAAAAAAAAAATCTACTCTTGTCCAATCTACTAAGTCTTTTAAGGAAATTGTGACTTAGTGGAACAGAAATACCTTTTGGCAACATCTTCCACAAGAAAAGAATAATCTTAGCTAGAATTATAGGTATCCAAAGATCCCCTAACTATCAATTTAGAAATTATTTGTTAAACCTAGAAAACAATCTAACTTGTGAGCTAGATTCAATCATTAAAAATAAGGAGGACTTCTGGAAGCTCAAATATAGAATTAACTAGCTACATGATGAGGACGCCAATACTAGGTTCTTCCACACTTTTCCTCTCAATAGAAGGAGAAGAAACAGAATTTTCTCTCTCAAAGATGAGAGTGAAAACTAGCTCTACGACCATAAAGGCATCCAAACAGGCATAATGTGTTTCTTCACAAACCTCGATACCTCTTGTCACTCACAAGCTCCTATTTCCACCGCCAGTCACCAAAAAATGTCTCATATCCTATCTGACTCCCAAAGGGACAAACTAGATAGGCCCTTGAGATGGAAGAAATCAAAATGGCTATATTCTCCCTCAAGCCCTTTAAGGCTCGTGGCCCTGATAGCCTCTATCCCTTCTTCTATCAAAACTAGCGGAGCACTATGGGTAACTCTGTCTTTGACTTATGCAAGAAATGCTTCACTACTAGTTCCATAGAGGAGACCATTAACCAAAACTTTGCTCTGTCTCATTCCAAAATGCCCCATATTTCCATGAGAAAAACATCAAACCAATTGGACTTTGCAACACAATTTACAAGTCCATCATCAAGATCATTGTCAACAGAATTAAGTCAATGTTGCCTGATATATTAGGGCCTAGCCCAGCCAGTTTCTTTTCAAATAGAAGAGCCTCTAATGCTATTATTGTGCAAGAGTACATCACTCACTTCAAGAAAATAAAAGGGAAACAGGGCAACATGATCCTTAAAATTGACCTGGAGAAAGCTTTTGACAGGTTGGAATGGTCCTTCATTAAAGACACACTCCATGCCTTCAACTTCCCAACTAGGTTGACCAAGCAAATTATGTCCTGCATTAGCTCTTCCAACATCTCAATCTTAGTAAATAGAGGGAAGACTGAAGCTTTTAAGCCCTCTAGAGGCATTAAACAACGGAATTCCATAGCCTTTTACCTTTCCATAATGTGTATGGAGAGGTTGTCCAGGACAATTGACCAGGCAGTACTAGACAATCAATGGAAACCTATAAGTATCAGCATGTCTGGTCCAAAAATCTCTTACCTTTTCTTTGCTGATGACCTCACCCTATTTTCCAAGGCAAGCAATAGAAATTGCACCTTCATATACTCTATATTGCAGTCCTTTAATGAGAGCTCTGGTCAAAAAATCAACCTTACTAAGTCAAAAGAGTTCTTCTCCTCTAATACATACCAGAACACCATAGAATGCCTCACCAATGCTCTATCAATCTAATCTACCACCTTATTTGGTAAATACATTTGAATTCCCATATTCCATAGGAGAGCCACTAGTACAGACTTATAGTTCAAAATAGAGAGTATGCAATCCAAACTAGCTGGCTGGAAAACAAGTTGTCTCAACATGACTGGCAGGACCATCCTGGCTAAGTCTTCCCTAAATAGTATCCCTAGCCATGTCATGCAATACGTCAATTTGCCCATAAAAATCACCAAGATAGTTGATAGAATTCAAAGGAATTTTATCTAGAGCACCACCCCAAATAGGAAAAAATACATCTAATAAATTGGGACAGGGTCACAAAAAAGAAGGCCAATTGAGGGTTAGGGCTACAAAAAGATGAATTGAAAAACAAAGCAACCCTTGAAACTCTGGCTTGGAGGACTTATCACAACGCATCAAGCTTATGGGCCAGAGTTCTCATCTCTAAGCACTGTAATTGGAACCAAACTCCTAGAACTCGTAGATACCCTAAGTATTCCACCTGGCAATGCATCCTCAAGGGCTAGGATACTTGTAGGAAGGAAAGAAGATGGGTAGTCCACAAGGGAAACATGGTTAGCTTTCTGAGTGATGCTTGGATTCCCAATCAGTCAGCCATTAGGGACATGATAGAAAGCCCTCTTATTCAGAATGATGAAATTGCCAAAGTAGATACTGTCTACAACTCAAGGGTTTGGGATATCTCCACCACCTCTATGGATCTGGCCCCAAGTATTTATAACTTAATCAATTATGTCTTCATCCATCCAAACCCTACAAAGGATGACAAGCTAATATGAGGACTGACTCCTAGTGGGTCCTTCACTAATAGCTCTGCCTACTTTTTCCTTAGAAAAACTAAAAACAATACAAAAATAGATGAGGAAGATAATTTTAATTAGATTTGGAATTTACACACACCCACAAATTCAAGAACTTCATCTGTCTTCTTATCCACAAAAGGTTATCTATTGGAGGTTACCTCCACAGAATTGAGGTTAACTATAACCCACAATATTGTTTCTGCCACAGTCTTGAAGAAACAAATGATCACATCTTCTT
Source organism: Nicotiana benthamiana (assembly GCA_034376525.1). Classification (NCBI taxonomy): domain Eukaryota; kingdom Viridiplantae; phylum Streptophyta; class Magnoliopsida; order Solanales; family Solanaceae; genus Nicotiana; species Nicotiana benthamiana. The sequence continues at coordinate 15,498,979 of CM067341.1, read as the reverse complement.
TGAATGCATTAATGCAGCACAGTCCTGTCAAGACTTACTATCCAAGGCCTCAATTGATAATAGGCAACAGAACCCTATCTTTTCATGCCAACAATGGCCCTTCACTTAGAACACACCTTTTAATGATCACATTCCTTGGGAAAACATCATTCCTTTCTGTTTGTGGCATATATAGCTATGCAAAAAACACAACTTGTTCATCAATAAAAAAGATAGAATCAGCATCGTCAACACCATCTCTAAAGTAACTGAATACTTTATGTTGGAAAAAAATACAACCATAAAAAACATTCCAAATCACTATAAAATGTGAGTTCCTCCCCCTCCTGCCCTCCCCCTATAAGAAGAGGTTTATTTAAGCTGAACACTGATGGAGCAGCAAAGGTTAACCCAGACATAAGAGGAATATGTGGAGTACTTAGGAATCACAACGAGAATTGGATTATGGGGTATATGAAGAATATACCCCATACAACCAACACTTTGGTTGAATTGAAAGCTCTCCTAAACGGCCTGCAACTTGCTGAACAAAATTATTGCTTCCCTTTAGACATCAACATTGACTCGGTAGAATTAATACAAATGCTAATTACAAGTAACCTAACATATGAGCATGTGATTTGTGAATGCAGGTTGTTAATATAAGGATGGGCATGATCGTGGTGAAGTACACGTACAGGGAGCAGAATAGAGTGGCAAACGCAATGGCAAAAGAAGTAGCAAAGACATCCTTTTTAGGTAGATCTAACATACTTGCAGTTCCTCCGACGTTGCAAATGATGTATTTTGGACCGAAATCCTAGGAACTGAAGTTGTTAGGAATTTTCTGACATGTAATATTGACTCTATATCTCATAATATTTCACAGTTGGGGAACTACAGTACCCCGGTATTGACAATACTGTGTAACATATTTTTGGTCAGTAGTTATATAAAATTCGCCCTTTAACAAAAAAGAGATATTAAATGTTAATATGGATAATTTGATTAGTAATTAATATTAAAAGATAACTTATTTAATATGTGTGAAAACAGTCAAAAAATCATGTAGTGTAGATCGTAGGAAATAATATTTACATCAAACTAACTTATCATGATTAAGTGATTTAATGCAATTAAATATAATTACGTGAAAGAAATGTATGTATAAATACATATTATGTATTTTTTTGCTTATTAAAAATAATCCATGTGAATAAATTTTTTATTGTGTTACTCCGTGCAAATCTTAATTAGCTGAACTAATAAATTTCTAAATGATTTAAAAAAAATATAGAGTAGGTGAAATAAAGATTCCCCTCCCTAAGCAGCAGTGGCATACTCCGGTATTTTCATGTAAATAAAGGGCTATAAAGGATTTTAATATCCAACCAATGTACTGCTTCTGTGTTCCAAAGGTCGGGCCACGGAAAAACACTTCAGAAAAACGAGCGAATAAAACGAAAGAGAGGAGAGAGAAAGAAGAGAGAAGCATAGAAGATTCAATTCACTGAGCAAAATAATTTCAATGGCGGTTAGGGTTTTGAATTGATTCCCCAATATTTCTATACCTCAGAAAAACCTCAAATACTTCCTCTTCTACCTTTTTTTCTCTCCCCTTTTTGTGCCCACTCAAAAACCCTAATTGTCGTTCCTCGCTATCTAATCTACACTACTGGCGCAGTGAATTTTGGGTTCTAGAAGTTTCCATGGGTGCTCAAGAGAAGTCTACAGGAGCTAATAATCCGATGCAGGTTAGCTCCGTTTCTTAAATTCACTCCAAAAAATCGCACCTTTGCATTAACCCTAGCACTAATTTCACAGTGATTGGGTTTTCTTTTTTATTTGGAATTAATATATTACACAATTGATTAAGTGTTTATCCCGAACTAGTTGGGATTGAATATTCACTATATTTTGACTATATTAACTATTTTCTGAGCTAAAGAAATGGATACTTAGTGGGAATTCTGCGCACTGTTTGTCCGAGTATTTATATCTCGGTTCAGTTTCCTTGTAGACAGAGGCGGAACCAGGATTCGAAGCTTTTGGGTTCGGGATTCTAGTATTTTTAAGCTACTGGGTTCTAAATTAATACGTAATTTATATCTTCGGATGATGTTGAAGTATGATTTTACAAAATTTTGAGTGACCTAAGATTTGCTACAATGTGATACACAAGCTTCTAACTTAGCTATAAGTTTGAATTGGCGGTTTTTTAAAACCCCTCCCAATTTAGGTGGATCTATACTGTTTCCACACTTATCCTCTAGCATGACTCGAACCCATGACCTAATGGTCGTGGTGGAGGTGCTTTTACCAACTGAGCAAGCCTGACTTGTCATTTGAGTTGGCATTGATGGTTAGTTTTGTATCTCATTGGATCTCATATGGAAAGAGTTGAAAAACGGGTGAACAGTCGCATCACAAATCTTGTTAGATTATTGAGGGCACAGGCAAACAAACTTAATATGAAGAAGCACAAATCTTAATGTATAGAACTTGCGACTATATGGAGGAGTAAGGAAAGGGCTCCCATGACAATAAGGTCATTTTTGCATGGGCTTGGACTTGCTTTGATGCTACTTTTGTCTTAACACAATATTCATCATACTATACCTTTTTGTCTATGAGATTGTATAGTGTTAGGGGCTGAAAGAGGGGGTAAATTGAACAAGTTTTGCTTGCTAGTGTTGAGTATTTGTGTAGATGTGCTATTGTTGCTTCAACAGGCCTTTTGAAGTTAGTTTGATATTAGATTAATGTTAAATTAGTGGGTAGTCAGCTAAAAGTTTGAACTGAGAGAAGCACTGTACTATGTGAGGATTTTAGGGTAAGTAGAATAAGATACTATTTTTTCTGAAGTACGTTTCTATCATCAAAAACCATCTGGCAAATGCAAAGGTTACGATTTAAGTCAGCCCAAATATAAAGGAGAGACTAATAAGATTAAGGAGCTGACAAAATCCAAAAATTGATCAGTGTTATTTACAGGGGAAAGGTTAATCCAGTTAAATTGATTAAGCACCGCTAACCTTCAGGGAGTAGCTTGAAGGTGAGGTTCCATTAAAACATATACCTAAAAATACTTGCAGGCACCATTGTCCAGATCTTCTTGTATTTCAGTTCTCATAGGCATCTCTAACACTTAAAGGCGTAACCCATTTTAGTCCGTTAATAGTGAAAAACATGCTCCATAGGTCTGCTGCAACTTCACAGTGGAGGAATATATAAATTAATACTTTTTGATTTGGATTGGCAAATACATCACCTGTTAGCTAGCTGAAAGCTATTCTGATGAGGTTGTTTTGTGTTAAACAAGCTCCATCTAAAAACTATCCAACGAAAAACTAAGACCCAAAAGAATATATCTACAACAACAACAACAACACAACCCAGTATAATCCCACTTAGTGGGGTCTGGGGAGGGTAGTATGTACGCAGACCTTACCCCTACCCTTGGGTAGAGAGGCTGTTTCCAAATAGACCCCCGGCATCCTTCCCTCCAAGAACTTCCCACCTTGCTCTTGGGGAGACTCGAACTCACAACCTCTCGGTTGGAAGTGGGAGTTGCTTACCATCAGAGCAACCCCTCTTGTCCAAAAGAATATATCTAGTACAAGTTTAATTCTTATCCGAAAAATGATTGTGAAGTGAGATTATTTAGGATTGTTAGTGCTTAAATGCAGAACCTAAATATGTGGACTCAGTTTTCCTGAAGAATTTTATGATGGATCATAGATGAAAATGTAGCACCATTGAATTAGAATAAGATGGTTGAAATGGAGGAGTATTAGAAGACCACTATATGAAAAGGAATATCTAACTACATGAAATGCAAGTTTGTAAAACGCTTGTGAGACCAGCAGTGTTGCATGAGAGTAAAATGTTGGACCTCCAAGGCCCAATATATCCACAAGATTAATGTCGTAAATATGCAGATGTTAAGATTTGTATTTTTATAAAGGGGCCTCCTATTATGTAATGTCCACCATTAGCTTATTGCTCGTCTGTTTACATTGATAAATTTTTTTTATCTTATGAAAACAGAAAAAGAAGATAGGTGTGCAATGGTACAGTCCGTACAATATTATATATGATCCTTTATAGTCAACGAGAAGTTTTGTGTTTTCTTATTTATCAACAAAGAACATTAAAAATGTACGCATCTAGTAGAGGATGCAAAGAGCGAATACATTGGAAAACATTGGAGAAGGTCACTCGAGATTGTTTGGTCATATCTTGCATAGGTTTCCACATCCATTGGTTGGTACTTGGTGGGTATATAAGAATATGATGGTTGAAGGTAAAAAGGAGACGCGTTTTCGTTACTTATTAAAAAAGGTAATAAATGGAGACAAAGAAAACCCAAGATCACACATTGTCATTGTCTCATAAGGCCTAAAATCTCTTGGAATTAATGCAAACTTAGCTTAGAGTAGAATACGATTTATTAAAGAATCTATAAAGGTGATACCAAGTAGTTGAGATTGATTTACAGGGCCAACTTTTCTTAAAAGGAATTTTATGTAGTATTGGGATGAGCCGACGAATATAGATGATCTACATAGCTTACTCTAACTGATTGGTACACAACATCATTGGTTTGTCAATCAACATATTGGATATTACAAGCGATGTTTACTGTAGCGTTTGCAGATTGGTAATGGATTGCATCAGTCGAGATGCCATTGGAGGTGACCTTATGCCGATGTAGGATTGTATCTTGGCATTGCTGTGGTAGTTCTTTGGAAAATAGATGTTACTGCACTTTCTATTCTTATTACCAAGTGACTTTACAATCTGATATTTGTCGCATGGCAAGTAATCTTATTCTTTTGGATGTGATATTAGGTTATAAACCGAAATAACATTTTCTAAAATAAAAAATATAAGATATTTCAAACTCCGTCTAGTTTATTTTGATGAAGCAATTGGTTTCATTGCTGGCATCAAGAAGATGCTTAATAGTTACAACAGAGTTATCGCAAAAAAGGAATAATGCTAGCTCCAATACAGATGTTGAGGCTAATACTAAGGAGCTAACAAAGTTCAAATAGCTATTAGGGAAATCTAGGGGGAAACTCTGTCCAGTTTTGTGCAGAAATGAAAAGATATATCACATTTTTTTAATTTAGAAAGACGTATTAAAGTTGATTAAGGCGCTAATTGGTTACATGAGTGGAACTGTCTTTGGTTTGCCATTACCAACTGAAACTTCCTTTGCAATTCCGGTGTGCAGGAGGTTTTGGGATACTTGTGTGGTTTGTAGCATCTTTTGTTCTGTGCGCTTTTCTGTACTCAATGTAGATTTTCTTTTACATTCTTGTATCTTTATCTTTGTATTTTTTATGAGAACCTACATCGCCTCCCACCTCCCACAAAACTAAAAAGTGAAAAACAAAGAACCTTCCTGCCCTTTCCCAACTATGATTTCTTTACAGGCTGATGAACAATCCTAAGCACTTTGCCTACTAATATATTTGGCCTTGCAGTTGGTCTTTCTTACTTTCTCATATTAATTCAATTTTGTAAGATTAACTTTTCTCCCATCTATGTTGCAGCGTGTAAAGGTCTATCGTCTTAATGATGATGGGAAATGGGATGATCAAGGAACAGGGCATGTAACTGTGGATTATATAGAGGTGAGTTAAGTAGAATGTTTGATGTTCCGTTTATCCCATTTTGCTTGTGTTGTCAAAAAAAGGATTCATATGAACCGATTGAGAGGGGTTAATTTTATTGCTTGTGATTGTGGATGCTGATGTAGAGATCGGAAGAACTAGGATTGCTTGTACTTGATGAAGATGATAACGAGACTTTGCTTCTGCACCGTATTAGTGCAGAGGATATCTATCGGAAGCAAGAAGGTAACCTCAAGCTCCATAGTCTTGTCCCCTTCCTCCCCTTCTATGACTTCTATTATGTTGTTATTCAGTTTCAGAATAAAATATTCTTCTTTCAGATACAATTATTTCTTGGAGGGATCCGGAGTATTCAACTGAACTAGCTCTTAGCTTTCAAGAGACGACTGGTTGCTCCTATATATGGCAAGTTTTTGGAAAATAAACTTTTACATTTATTTCTTTTTTCTTGGTTATACTTCCCTCCTTGTTTTTTTAGAAGCTGTTATAAACATCAGCAAATAACATCTTATGACATTTTTTGCTTTGTAGGGACAATATATGTAGTGTGCAAAGGAATATGCACTTCAGCAGTCTTAACAGTAAGTCTTTAACGCAATCCTTTTATACTCTTGAAAAACAGAACATTGTCGAGTTCCCATGGTCTGAGTTTTTAAAATTTTGGCTGCAAATATGGTACTCGCATGGGGATAGTCCTACTTCTGGTATGGAGCCCCATGTGGATATATGGGGTCCCATGTGGATATATGGAGTATGTATGTAAAATTTTGGTCTATTTTTCCCAATTAATTGAGTTGGAAATGGAATTTTATCTTCTTGGTTTAGCATAGGTTGCTAAGACTTTTGGTCCCCAACTCAATTGTCAAACTGGAAATGGAAAGTCAATTGCAATTTGTCGTCACTTGGTATAAAAATTTTCCCCAACGAATACTTTTGAGTCGCTGTTGTTAAACACTTCAATTGCTGTTGTTATGATTGCGAGTCAGTTATTCTGTTGGGAACAATTATTAGCTTATGTGAGGCGCATTTGTTGATGATTTTGAGATGAGTGTATGTGAGACATGTTATTGACGATATATAATCCACTGGCTGAGTTGGGAGATGGCATGAGAGATACTCTTGAATCAGAATGCTTTATTAAAAAAGTTGATATTGTTGTTTGACTAGTGGAGCTCTTTCTTTAGCCTTATTTTCTTTGCGAAGTGTTCATTTTGACGAGGATTACTTTGAACATATAGATGTATTGCTACTACTGTATTCCCTCTTAATTTAATAATTGTAAAAATTAGCTTCCACCAATTTGTTTCTCATGTTCACATTTCATTTTAATTTTTTTAATTAATTGATTAACCTGGATTTACGAATAAGATTTGACAATCTTGGTACCTTTTTTATTTTATAAAGTTTTACATTATCAAGAAATAACTTGGATTTACGAATCGATAATCTTGACCTCATATTGGGCTATCACGTGAAACGGGATTGAGGCTGTATGTTCTGCTGTCCACCTATATCGGACTCCAATGGATAGTCTGGGGTTCATGATATTGTAGTCTTGATTGTTTCCGGAAAAAAAGAGAGTAAAATTATAAGTATGACGACCAAGGAAATAGTAAATTGATGCATTACAAAAAAACATAGTTTCACTCCTACTTCTAGGACACCTGTCATTGGGCGGGCTCTCTTTACAAATTATTGTTGGTTTCTATTGGCTCATTTTTGGTACCATCGGAAAAAGGTTTTATGTATATTACTTATTTATTTCTTTTTTCTTCCTAACTATTTTCAGATGAAACATTTCATAGTGTCCACAGTGACCTGAGGGAGTTGCCCCCGGTTGAGCTTTCTACGCTTTCCCAGATACTAAAGGTATATCTGAATGTCCACCTTCCAGTTTTTCCTATTTTTTTAAATAGTTCATATGCCTTTTTCCTATATTGCCCTGATGATCACCTATTCTCAAAGTTGCATCCAAGGGTTTGGCTAGTGGTTAATAAAGTTGTGTTTTTTTTTTCTTGGAGTCCTGAGTAGGTGATTTCTTCCCATTTGCTAAGCGTTGGTGGCTAAGTTATTCAGCACCTATAAATAACTGAGGCGTGCGCAAGCTCGCCCAACATTATTGAAAAAATCACTTGTTCTCAAAGATCCAATGTCTATTAGGTTTGTGGTTACTGGTTAGTTACAACCTCGAGGCTTTTAACACTCTCCTTGGTACCTTCCACATCCCAACCAAATAAAAAAGCCTGTAAAAGTAAAAGTTTTAGGGCCAATATCATTATAAGGGATGCAACATAGGAAAAGCTCTCCTTTATTTTTTGCGAAGGCAATACTCTTTCGAGTGGTGTAAATCTTTTCATACTGTTTGCTGATTTCTGAAAATTTCTTGTTTATTATTTGTTTTGCAGACAGTTGTGGAGAGTGGCATTGCTGATCAGTTGCGTGTTACAGAACTAATATTGCATGATGTGAGCTTCATGAATCTTTCAGTTTTCTCAGCTTGATTTCTTTTCGGGCAATAAATCTTCAATAAAATGAGGGTTGTGTGACCTCATATTAGCATCAGTAATATCTCCCTCGTAGCAAAGAAGCCAAGAGTGGCAATGGTTGTGAAACTGCTTCGAGCTTTTCAGCTAAGGAATTGTTCGCTATCATATTCATCACCTATCTTGAAAATACAGATGTTGGGTCTTCCCTTTTCAGAAGCAGTTATTGATTACACTAACAATAACGGGATGAGAACTATATTATTTGTTATAGATAAGTTGGAAAAATGGAAACTGAACCGTGAATGGATGTTACCTTCGTTTTCATATATTAGGTATAAAAATTTTGTTGAGTCTCGCACATCGACTTGGGGATGGGACACTTGATCTCTTTATATGGCTTGGGCAATCTTCACCTCACGAGTTAGCTTTTGGGATTCAGTTAGACCCAATGTCCATTTCTTATCAATTTTGATAGGTGTGGTAAACTTTTCAGTGCCTTTAAAATGGTGGTTGTATGTTCAGTTTAGTCTTTCGTACTGCCAGGGCCCTTTGTCAACCATTCTTCACCCCCCCCCCCCCCTGATTTTTCCCGCTTTAGCCCTCTTCCCCATCTAACTGTATTCAATCTGGGCCCTGGTAGCTTAACAGAGACCCATGACTCTTTTGGGATCTGCACAGAATTTTCTGTCGCCTGCTAAACTCCGGCATAATCTCTAGTGATCCCTCAGTTTCCCTCCCTGCCCCTTTCATCCTTATACCAGTCTTGGAATAGCTGGAGGCCTTTGAATCCTTTGTGCTGTTTGTGATATCCTTTATGCAAAGTGCAGTACTGTATTCAAGTTTTTGGTACACTCTCCAAGGAGTTTCTGATCTATGTAAGACGAGAGAAAATCTTCCCCTCACCCACCCACCCAAAACAAGAAGTGTTTCGCACTTTTTATTGATCTTGGATCATCCTAAAATTTGCTTGTTTATTCATTTGTTCTCTGGGTCATGGGTGAATCACTCTGAGTTGGATTTTTTCTTCTGCAGCAAGATTTTTTCCGTAAGCTGATGGATTTATTTAGCATCTCTGAGGATTTGGAGAACATTGAGAATCTTCACATTCTTTTCAAAATAGTGAGAGGAATCAGTTAGTATTGTCTATTTGTCACCCGTTTTTCTTTTGTGAATACTTCTGCTTGTTTTTGTGGGTGTTAACTAATCAGCATGAATTGGTCTTTTGCAGTTATGCTCAATAGCTCTCAGATCTTTGAAAAAATATTTGGTGATGAGCTGATAATAGATATTATTGGGTGTCTTGAATGTAAGTTTTTTTATTCTTATTACTTTCAGTTTTTTTAGTTAAAATGACTTCTTTTGATCCCAATGGAAGTCTATTGTTTAATTATATACTGAATAGCCAACTCCCCCCCCCCCCCCCACCCCACCCAACACACACACACACACCAAAAAAAAAACTGAATAAGGTCACAAGATAGGATTGCTTGAAGACCTGTAGTGGATGTGCTCCTTTCTTCTATCTTAGTTATTTTTGCATTTTAGTTGCGGTATATGGTAACCAATTTTGCTTCTTTTACGCATGAGTGTTAGCTGCTAGCTCTATGATTAGAGTTTCAGCTTGATATGGTTCATTTGAATTTCCTTATCTACAACAACTACTATGCCTCAGTCCCAAACAAAGTTGAGGTCGGCGAAATGAATCCTCACTTCTTTTCTTAAGCTCAACTCATATCATAATCATACCAAAATAAAATAAGTATCGCACCGAAATTAAGTTTTTATATATAATAACAATAATAATAATAATAATATTAATAATAATAATATATGAAAAGTTATCTAACAAATTTAAAGCCAATTCCTAACTAGTAAATATCATCTATATGAATCTTATATGAATGTATGTTTTGGAATTGAGTTGCAAATTTTTTATGCGTTATGCTGTTAGTTTTTTTATTTATAACAATAATCTGTTTGATGAGTTTAATATTATTTTCCATTTACAAGCTTTCATTGCTTTGTTGATCTTATTTTGGAGCGGCCTGATGCATATTTTGGTCTACAGATGATCCAGATGCTCCGCATGTACATCATCGCAATTTTCTGAAAGAGCATGTGGTCTTTAAGGAGGTATACTATGTTTCTTTTCTACTCCATACCTCCTACTGAAATAGTACCTCCGAGGAATGTTTGCTGAAGTGTCTTGTTTCCCTTGTGGGTGTGGTAGGCTGTAGCTATTAAAGATCCAGTCGTCCTTTCAAAGATACATCAAACATACCGAGTTGGCTATCTGAAGGTGATACTTTTTTTTTCTTTATTAGCTTTTAGACCGCATCTTGTACTATCAAAGAAACTTATAGTTTGTGGGACTAACATTCAGGATGTCATTTTGCCCCGAATGTTGGATGACGCAACAGTTGCAAACCTTAATTCCATAATCCATTCAAACAATGCTGTTGTAAGATTTGCTCCTGTAGTTGAAATGTTCTATCTTGTGGTTATTATGGTCTCCTGATTATTTGGTTTTGATATAGGTTGTATCTCTGTTAAAAGATGACAGCACCTTCATTCAGGATTTGTTTGGAAAGTTGAAGTCGCCTTCTACATCTGTTGAGTCAAAGAAAAATTTGGTAAAGAAAATTGTTGTTTCCTCTCTTTTATGCTTGCCTCTCTTGCATTGCAGCTATTAATTGATTTCTTTGTTCTTTTCTCAGAAGACATTTAATTGTTCACCATCTTGTCAGCTTCTGATAATTGTCCTTGTAGTCTTTGGATTCTTATCTTTTTTTTTGTTGTGTCATCATTCTTTTATATTCTTTTTGCTTGCTGTTTTGTCAGTAATTGAATTGGTCAAACATACGATTTGAGGGCAATCTTTTCCCTCTTTATACTCGTTGATAATGATAATAGAGTAATTTCTTGTAACAATATGGGGAAACACTGCAATCAAGATAGTATACCATGTAAAGAACCTTACAAACAAACATGGTTCTCTACAAAGAGCACCCAAATCTTAAGTACCAACCTTATCACTAAAGGTGCTCTAAAAATATATAAAAAGCAAAATATTCCTATAATCTGTTCAAAAGGAATTTCAATTTTTAATGCATTCTCATTCCTTAGCTCTCATGTGGATAGTTTGGGAGAGAAATATGAGAGCTTTTGAGGGGGATTCCGTCTCTTTTTTCACATCTTAAGAATAGTCTTTTATCTCTAATTGCTGTAGAAGATGTGTTTTTTTTTGTACAGATTCATGTTCTGATGTAAATTCTCTACTTTTTGGTATACTTTTTGTACACAGGAGTTCTTTCCCTTTTGATTAATACAATTTGCCTTAGAAAAAAAATCCTGTTTTCAGAACCAGACCGACATGCCTCAGGGGTTGGCCTGTTGGGAATTGACTTGAGCCTTGGGGTTTGCTCTCTTTCAATGTCTCAAGTTTGAAACCTACTGGGTGCAAATAATTTCTGAGGGCCATCGGACTGGGTAAAACTTGAATTAACCGTGGTGCACTTGCGGGTAACTCTTTGTCGAGGGCCTGTGCACCCCCGGGATTAGTCGGGGCTCTTAGAGACTCGGACACCCGATGCAAATAAAAAATATAAAAATAATGTCCACATGATCGCTAGGGGTGCTACTTTCTGCTTCTATTCTACTTCTTTCCCTGACGACTAAATATATTCCACACCATATTCCATACACCATAATTTATGTGCAACAGGACAATGGCGTAGCAAATTGTTGACACCTTCTCCTGCTATCTTTCACATAAAGCACCACCGTGTGCGTATCTTCCTCCTCTGCCTCCATTAGCACCTTGTTGGTGCTTTAGTAACCACATTCTATTAAAAACAAAAGAATACACAAATTGCATCCTAAAGTTTTCACAATCCAACTTTAATTTCGCCCTTTTTTATATAATGGTGGTGATCGAGCCAGCTTGCGCGTATCTCGACTATTTCAGGGGGTACCTGCTATCTCCCACCAGCGTAGGGTAAGTTTTGTAGAGCAGTGGTTAAACCTGCCATGTTGTATGGAACTGAGTGTTGGCCGGTTAAGAACTCATACATCCAGAAGATGAGTGTTGCAGAGATGAGGATGTTGAGGTGGATGTGCGAGCATACAAAGATGGATAAGATTAGGAATGAAGATATTCGAGAGAAGGTGGGTGCGACCTCCATGGAGGACAAGATGCGGAAAGCAAGACTGAGATGGTTCGGGCACATTCAGAGGAGGAGCACTGATGCACCGATGAGAAGGTGGGAGTGACTGACTATGGTGGGCACGAGGAGAGGTAGAGGGAGACCTAAGAAGTAATGGGGAGAGGTGATCAGGCAGGACATGGTGACTTAGGATTACTGAGGACATGGTCATTGATAGGAAATTGTGGAGGTCGAGCATTAATATTGTAGGTTAGGGTGAAGTTGCGAATATTTCTACAACGCACTAGAGTGAGACTAGCCAGTTAGGAGTTAGTCTTAAGATGCTACTGATCAGCTACTGATGCTGGGCTTTATTTGTTGGATATTAGTATACCTTCCATCTTTTTCGTATTTTCTATATTTCTTATATTGGTGTTATTTTATTATTTTATGTTATTTTATGTTATGTTATGTATTCTATATTATTTTATGTTATTTTATTATGAGTCTATTGATAAAACTAATATATCGTCTCTTGTTGCTTTCTTGAGCCGAGGATGAAACAACCTCTCTATCCTTCGGGGTAGGGGTAAGGTCTGCGTACATATTACCCTCCCCAGACAATGGGTTGCTGTTGTGGTGGTGGTGGTGAGAATTACATGCATTCCACCCTCTCCTCCTGGAATTGATTGTGTGGAGCGCCTCTTCCCTCTTATTACCCATGGTTTATCTTGGCTTATCACCGACCCTCTCCCCATTCTTGATATGGGTCATTTATTAACTGATGAATCCCAAAGGTCTTCCATATATCAGATCAATTCAGGATCTCATAATTTCTCCTGACTCATGTCTAGGTTACTAATCTTGAGCGGAGTGGGAGTGGGAATATTAGCTTGCATATAATAAATAACCCAATCCAGAGATTTTAAATACTCAATGTTAAGTTGCAAAAGACAAGTTAACTACATTGGACTTTCTGAATCATTCAATGGAAGCCATGCATGATGTCATTTCTCTTTATATTAAAGACGTTTCAGTGGTTGCATCTTTTTCCTTTTTGGTGGGCTGGTGGTGGTAAGGATCATTTTCCAGAATTTTGTGGGTTTATTTATAAACAGCAAGCTGAGGGATTTCTTTTTAGTTAGTTATTTTCCTTTCGAATTGTTTAAAGCAAGTGGAATACGTAACTCTTGGTATCCTGGTCATATAAAAGAAAATATTTTCAATCAATTTCTCATCAGGGCAGATCTTCTTTTACCTTTTAAGCCTAGAAAGAGTGCTGGTTAGATATAGAAGTTGCCTGGCGCAAAATTTATATATCGTAGTGTCTGTTTAACATTAGTTCCAAAATTTACTTTTTATGCTATTCACCTGCAGTGAGATTGCAATGAGTAGTTGAGCTTGTTGGATGACATGCTTGAAAATTATTGTCTTTTCTTCCACCACAAATCCAAAAATCTGTAATGCACAGGTTGGAGTCAAGCCTAACTCCTCTATCACTATGATGGACTTTTGATTTAAAAAAAAAAATCCAAAAATCTGTCCCTGGCAGCTCATAATATATCCTTTATTGAGCCATGATAATAATAGGTAAATCATGTACTTATTCCTCTTTCAGCCATCCCTAAAATGTGTAGTGGTAACTTTACGTCTTGACCTTATCCGTTGTGGTAACTTTACGTCTTGACCTTATACTTTTCTGTTCCTTATTCTTATATTTGACGGGAGACCTTGATAGGGTACTTGTAATCTCATCATTGTTGCACTGAATGTTTCCTTTACTTGGATTTGGATAGGTGCACTTCTTGCATGAGTTTTGTACTTTGAGTAAGAGCTTGCAATTGGTCCAGCAACATCGGCTATTTAGGTATGCATCACACACGTATGTCTTTCGTATGAAATATTAGTCCAAATTATCATATGTTGGAAGGGGGAGCGAAACAATCAACCTATTGATATTGGAAGAATCCGTTACTTGGAGCAATGGTCAAGTTGTCACCGCGTGGCCTATAGGTCACGGGTTCGATCCGTGGAATCAGCCACTGATGCAAGCATCAGTGTAGACTGCCTACATCACACCTTTGTGAGGGTTGGCCCTTCCCCAAGGGACCTTGCATGAACGCGAGATGCTTTATGCACCGGCCTGCCTTTTTATTTATTTATCTTATGTTGCTTTTATAGCAAATGAGGTGATAGAAGTGAAAATACTATTATGGTTGCAGGGATCTTGTTAATGAAGGGATATTCGATATCATAGCTGATGTTTTGCAGAGCCAAGACAAAAAGCTAGTCCTGACGGGGTAATGGACCATATCGTTATATTTTAGCAAGTAGACTCTTTTTCTTTTCCTTTTTCCTTATGTCTTTGTATATCATTGTGGTTGTCGCTTCCCTGAAGTTCTTATCCAAAATGATTCTAACTGATGCAGGACAGACATCCTCATTCTATTCTTAAATCAAGATCCAAATCTTCTGCGATCTTATGTAATTCGTCAGGAAGGCCTTGCTTTGTTTGGACTTCTGGTGAGCGAAGATTAGGTTTTTCTTCTTTTCTTGTTCCTTAGGTTATTAAAATCAGTGTGACTCTAGCTGTTAGTTACCTGCTCCTAAAATGCATTCTTTCATGTAACATTTATTCAACTGTTGGGATGATGTGCTTCAATATATGGATTTTGTTATCTTATGCCTATCCCCTCCCTTAAACATGTTAATTTGTGAGGTATCTGCTATCGTGTGAGAATGTTCAATTATTCTATGCTGTGAATGTGGTATGTGATTCATGAGATAAATAATTGGAGATGGTGGTTTGTCTCTCCTCCATTTCTCATTTTGATGTTTCCTGTTTCCACATGCTGGATATTTTCCTAATAGTAGCACTAAGAAGTGTCCTTCTTTTGGCTTAGACGATATTTGTTAATTTTACCTCACATTTTTTCCCATTGTCTTTGCATTCCTCTCAAATGGAGGGTAGCGGTGCTTGCTTCCATGCAAGGTACTAGAAGTAAATAATAGCATGGTTTATAATTTGCAGGTCAAAGGTATGCTAACAGATTTTGGGGATGACATGCACTGCCAGTTTCTTGAAATTCTGCGCAGTCTCTTGGATTCATATGCATCAGGAACCCAGGTGCTATGCGCATAACTTTTCTGGTTTTACCATAATAGTTTTAATTTTCTGTTAAAATTTAGTACCTTGTCCAAAAAATTCAGGTTAGTCAAATTAATGACAGGATTGGCATTTAAAACATGGATATATGCAATGTCCTTTTTTCTCCTACTGATCTAGAATTTTGTTTCTTATGTCTTCTCAAGTATTGTGATGGTTAGTGGAGCATCTTACACAATTTTGACTGATAATGTCTGACCTTTCTAAGCGGGGAAACTGCATTTCAATATTCTGACCATGTGTAACTAGGGGAAGGGAAGGGTAAGGAAGAAACTGTAGAGGAAGAGGAAACACAGTTAAAAACTAGAGGGAGTAGAAAAACCATTATCCTGGCACCATATTTTTTCTCCTTCCTGAAGTTAAGGATAAAGGTTTGCACGATTTCGACTAGCAACTGAAGTTTCAAAAGAACGAGGCTGGGAGGACCTATAGGAAAATGGATAAATAATGATAATAGTATTTAGATAAGGTTGTTCTCTCTAGTCAACAACTAATTTTGACTTTTATTTACTTCAAGCTCTTGATTATCTTCCTTAAATTTGTTCCAGAGAGAGGCCATTGTTGAAATTTTCTACGAGAAGCACCTAAGTCAACTCATTGATGCTATAACATCATCCTGCCCGGCAGACGGTGCTGCAGAAACTGTCCGTAACTTGGAGTGCTCTGATGGAGGAACTGAAAAGCAAAGCAGCGTCAAGCCTGAAATACTACTAAATATTTGTGATCTCCTATGTTTTTGTATCGTGCACCATCCTTATAGAATAAAGTAATCTTCTCATCTTGGTATGGTTTTGCTTGGTTCCTAAATGCTAAATTTGATTCTTTGGTTTAATGTTGATTCTCTTCTGTGTCGCAGGTGCAACTTTCTTCTAAATAATGTGATAGATAAAGTTCTCTTTCTGACACGAAGAAAAGAAAAGTACCTGGTAGTTGCTGCTGTTAGATTTATGAGAACTCTTATTTCGCGCAATGTGAGTTGTTTACTTCTCTTAAGCAAGAGAACGTTGTCTGTGGACATGACTTAATTGACTCAAGCTATGTTCAATGTGTTGCCCCGTGAAATGAGCTTAGATGTTTTGAGAAGCAGCCCCCAAGGCTTCAGACCAACAGTAAAGGAATTAAAATGCGGATATGTGGTAGGAGCACGTCACGACTTTGAACCATTCCTAGGACCAAATCCTGGTCTTTTAGTGGTTGGAGGGTAGAGGGTGGGTCTGTACTCCTCAGTTTCGAACTTGTCCACCACCTGTGGTTGGGCCAGCTAATCCACAGTTGATCTGTGGACCGTTAGGAAAAGATATGTTTTTGCATAGTACTGTAGATGGCCATGTAATATTTCTTTTAATGATCCTCCATTTTCTGTTTTGTTCTGTTACTCTTATGGTGATTCATGAGTCTGAAGGCCCAATAGACTTGGCAAACATCGAATGAAACTGGTTGGGATCTTATGTAGGTTTTTATCTGATAATAACTAGGTAAAACTGCTAAGACATTAGACTTGGCCTAAAATTGTATGTAGAGTCAACAGAGAGGTAGAATAGGGCGGAATCAGTATTTAAGAACCAATTCTTGTAAAATAGTCTAGGTTCTACTTATATCCATGTATCCACACACTGAGAACTGATTCTTGTAAAATATTAAGATAGATTTTCTGCTAAAAAGTGTAGTAGTACGATTTTGAAGCTCTTATTTCAGCACTTGACGGATAATTTTTCACCCTCTAGTTAGCTAATGTCTTATCCTGCGACTTTTACCAGTATCAATGAATAAGTATACTGTATGCATGTATTACCACGCTCTAGTAACCACAACTAACGAGATAGATTAGTAGGTTTGAGGTAATGTCACTCTAGTTGAGTTAAAGATAATTTATTGAAACATTGAGCGTCTTTGCATTTGTAGAGGATTGTACTGTAGAAGTTGTAATTGTTTTGCTAAAATGACATGGAAGATTGTACGTTTTGTCGGTACTATTCAGAATTGAAACATTATCTTCTTTTTTGGGTTCGTTAGATTAAAGTAACTTTCTAAGAATGGTTTCAAAATTTGGACCAGAATATTATAGGTTATGATTCTTTTTTCCCTTTTCTTTTGTTCATAAAAGTAAATTCTACTGAACGGTTTGATTTAGTATATGGCTGTGAAGAAACTATTCTCTATCCTTTGGGGATAAGAGTTAAATAGTGCCTTCTTTTTGGTTGTACTGCTTAAATGTTCTTCAAGTCGGTTGAGGTTTCTTGAACGAAGAGAATAATAATAAGAATATTGTGTATAATATTCTTAATAATTATTCTCATAAATTAGAGACACCCAAGACCTTTTAAATTTTCCTTATCTCAAATAACGTAAACTCCTATATAGTGAGTCAACTTCTATAACCAAACAATTTCATTAAGAGTTTCTCTATTCTTCATATATCTTTTCATATTGCAGTAGAGCTTCTACAAATTTGGCAGAAACTAAGGTGTAATATTATGTCCATTATTTCCGAGTGTTTCCTTTCTGTGTATTTGTGAATATATTCAAATTCTTCGAAGTACGATCAGCAGGATGAGCATTTGATGAATTACATAGCGAAGCACAATCTCTTAAAACCAGTGGTTGATGCTTTTGTTGCTAATGGAGACCGCTACAATCTTCTAAACTCAGCTGTTCTTGAGCTTTTTGAGCATATTCGTAAGGTATCATCTTATTTCCTTCACCTGCTTAGACTGTGTAAAAGTAATCGTGACATGGCTTCTCTTATTTCTTAGGCTCTGACATGACTTAATGCAGGATAACTTGAAGATATTGCTCATGTATTTAGTGGACTCATTCTGGGATGAACTGGTCAAGTTTGAAAAGTTAACATCTATTCACTCTCTGAAAATTAAATATGAGCAGGTAATGTCCATTCCTGCACGTATTGTCACCATCATTCTCTTGAAAGTGATGCTTTGCTCATAAATCGGTTATTTGGGTTCTAGTCCCTAGATTGTTCAGGAACCAGAAGTGTTAGCGATCTGTTAGACGACCCTAGGAAAAGAGTTAATGAGCGTGGTTTAGAGAAAGAAGAAGAAGAATATTTCAATGAAGACAGGTATGCCTTTTTACTTCTTTGCATGCAAAACTTTATATGGTAGCCACTGATATGTCTTCCTTCAGTGATGAGGAAGATTCTGCATCTGCCTCTGTGGCCAATGCAAGTAGAGCGCAGGCTCAGCCAGCCTTGCCTAATGGGTGTGCTCCAAGCCCCTCATCTGTGAGGTAAGTAGGTGTTACTGCTGGAATCTGGATTTTTTAAATTGAGGGAACATATTGTGAGACACTCATTGCTGCTTTAGATATGGGGCACTTGTTGATTATGATGATGATGATGAAGAAGATTATAAGCCACCACCTAGGAAGCAATCTGATAATTCTGATGAAGATTCGGAGTCTTTTCCATTGAAACGAAAGCTATCTCCGAAAGAAGAGCCTGAGCCAAAAAGGTTGCAGCGGATTGCTAAAGGCTCAAAGTCTCGAGACGGTGTTTTCGCTGCTTTGTGCTCAACCTTAAGTCAAGCAGTTTTGCCCTCTAAAAAGACAGTAAGTACAGCTCAAGATGGTCCATGCTCAGATGGAGACAAGAAATCTGTGGAGTCCAACCATGAGGAAAAGGGGAATTCTACTGATAATGGGAGTGCCAATTTGGATAATCATGACGACCAAGAACCAACTTGTCCTAAAAGTTTTTCTGAAAGCATGCACAGTTCTCCAGATAATAGGCAGAGGGGAGATGAGCATCCATTAATACCGCCAAAATCATCTCCTGAAATGGCTGTAAATGGATCATAATTCCTCTTTTGAGACCATCATGCCATTTTGACTCCCAAGTCCTACCGTGGTCTAGAAGAATAGCTTAAGCATGTGCTTGCTTCAAATCAGCTCTCTGCACAACTTCAACATGAGGAACGAGCCAACAGGCGATTCCATTATCGAGTTTCTTAAGTATTGGTGGAGGGGAGTCTGTACAGTGCCGTTGCAAGCGCGGGAAGAGATTAGTACCCCTCTTGGGTTCTCTTTTGTTTAGCATTTCCTATTGGTCCTGTAAAACATTCCATAGCTATAGAGTTTTGTTTTCTCCAATTCTTTGTTTTATCCCTACCCCATCTCCATTCTGACTTTCCGTAATTATATACGATGCATAGGGCACCAACTTTTGCCCTTGAAAGGTTTTTCTTCGATTGGGCGTAGTGACCCAGTGTTGCGTTAGAGAGGTCAGTATTGCTTGAGGCCAAGTTTTTCTATTTGAATTGTTGTCTAATTTATACGGAATTGTATATTATAATTGTGGACAGTAGACTTTGGCTGCAAATATGTATATTAGAGCTAATCCTTTTTAAAAATATGAATGATCAAACATTCTATATCTCAAGTTATTTTTTGTGAATATGCCTTTCTGGTACTTTTAGAGATATCTCTTCATATATAAGAAATCAAACATGCGATAAATGTTGTCTAATTTAGATCGTCTACAACCTATGAAACACACTCGCGGGAGGGAAGCAAAACTCTTGCTCAATCAAATACGGTGTTGATTAGATTGTTCATTTACGGCGTGTTTGGTATGAAAGGAATTGTTTTCTAGAATACTTTTTCTTGGAAAATGAGTGATTTTATCACTTATGTTCTCTTGGTGGTTGATAAGTGAAAAATATTTTCTAGTGTTTGGTTGGAGATGATAAAATATTTTCTTGAAAAATTATTTTTTATGTTACTCTCTTCACCACCCTTTCCCCAAGTAGTCATGTTTCCTATACTCCCCCCTCCCCCTTCCAAATACCCACTATTTTTAGGATTCTTATTCTTTAAAGAAATTAATTATTTTTATAAAATTCATACAAACCTAAAGGAGCTAATGTGGCGCTTTATTTTTTTAAACAAAAACAACATTGGAATTTGTGCCACTCGTTGTTCAAACAACTATTCAGAGTTCCTAGAGCTCCTCGTAAGGCTTGTTGGAAAATCCGTTGTCGGACTTGATTAATCGCCCTTTGCTGTTCAAACTGAATTGTTTCATTTTTGTAATTTTCTAATTGTTCCAAAGTCTTATAACTTGAATTAATCAAATTCAATTCTCGTTCTATTTCAGAGTATCCATTCACTCGAAACTGCTCGGCTTCGCTTTCTACTTTCCGTAAGCGAGAACGAGCTTTTTCGAGTTGTTCAATAGCCCCTCCACGCAGTTCTTCTGAATTTCGAATAGTATTCAAGATCATCCTAACCAACTATACCTGAGATAAAGCCGTTCTATAAAAATTCAAGACAAGAAGAAAGCAAGAAAAGGGATCAGGTTTTTTTAGCGGGAATGGCATATTCCAAAACCATATAATGAGAAAGGGCCGTAAAGGGCTTCTCAGAAAAGTCAGGAAGAAGGCATTCGAAAGGCCGACCACTATCTCATAGGCATTCTGGTGGTAAAACCGACGACTACACGGCTCTATACCAAGTCATGAGCGATAGCGAAGCCAAGCCGCCGTCTATAGGGCTATAATTAAAAAAAAGATACTTTTTTTTAGTTTAAGAAAAGTAATCTTTCTACAACATTAAAATAAAATATTATCTTTGCTGAAAAGAAAGAAGATAGTTTTTACTATATCATTTTGTTGAAATAAAAGAAAATACTATATCATTTTGTTGAAATAAAAGAAAATACTGTCTTCTATATCATGAACAACACAATACAACGACCCAGTAAAATCCTACTAGTGGGATTTGGGGAGAATAGTGTGTACGCAGACCTTACCTCTACCCTGAAGGTGTTTTCGAAAGACCCTCGGCTCAAGAAGACAAAAAGACAAAAAGAAGACAATATTAGTAACAACACAGAAATAATATGAAAAATAGGAACAACATGAACTCAAGAAGAAGGATACAAAGCGAAAGCGAAGTAGTATCCCTATCAACTAGTCTTACAAAGTTATGGCATAAGGCAAGACTCGACTACCTCCTAACCTATAACGCTAATACTCGACCTCTACATGTTCCTATCAAGTGCCATGCCTTCGAAAATCTAAAGCCTCGCCATATCCTGCCTAATCACCTCCCCCCAATACTTCTTAGGCCGTCCTCTACCTCTTCTCGTGTCCTCCACAACCGACCGTTCGCACCTCCTTACCGGAGCATCTGGACTTCTCCTCTGAACATGCCTCACTTCCCCTATCTTGTCATTAATGGGAGCCACGCACACCTTCTCCTGAATATTATTATTCCTAATCTTATCTATCCTAGTATGCCCGCACATCCACCTCAACATCCTCATTTCTGCTACCTTCATCTTCTGGATATGTGAGTTCTTAACCGGCCAACACTCAGCCCCATATATCATGACCGGCTTAACCACCACTTTATAGAACTTACCTTTGAGTATCATTGGCACTTTTTTGTCACACAATACTCCAGATGCTAACCTCTATTTCATCCATCCTACGCCAATATGATGTGTGATATCCTCGTCGATCTCCCCCCTGGATAACCGACCCAAGGTACTTAAAGCTGCCTCTACTCGGATGACCTTTGACTCAATCCTCACATCCACGCCCACATTCCCCTGCTTAGAACTGAACTTACACTCCAGGTATTCCGTCTTTGTCCTGCTAAGCTTGGAACCCCTAGATTCAAGAGCCTGTCTCTAAACCTCCAACCTCCCATTAAACACTGGCCAGTGACTCATCAATCAGAACTATATCACCAGCAAATAGCATGCACAATGGCACATCCCCTTAAATGTGGTGTGTTAACGCGTCCATCACCAGGGCGAATAGGAACAGAGTGAGCGCAGAACCTTGGTGTAACCCCATAACAACCGGAAAATCCTCAAAGTCGCCTCCTACTGTCCTAACCTGAGTCTTTGCCCCATCATACATGTCCTTAATCTCCATAATGTAGGGAACCGACACGCCTTTTGCCTCCAAGCTTCTCCAAAGAACTTCTCTAGGAATCTTGTCATACGCCTTCTCTATGTTAATAAACACCATATGAAGGTCTTTCTTCCTATCCTTTTACTATTCAATCAACCTCCTAGCAAGGTGTATAGCTCCTGTAGTAGAACGACCCGCCATGAAACCTAACTAGTTTTCGGAAACGGACACCATCATCCTCAACCTCGCTTCAATCACTATCTCGTTCACTTTCATAGCATGCCTCAACAATTTGATACCCCTATAATTAATATAACTTTGGATATCACCCTTGTTCTTATACAGTGGAACCACCGTACTCCACCCCTACTCATCCGACATCCTCTCCGCCATCAAAATAACATTCAATAACCTAGTCAACCACTCCAAACCTGCTTTCTCCACACACTTCCAAAATTCCATCTTCTCTTAATGTGGGAATCTTACATCAGTACTCTACCATCGTCGTCCTTGATGCATCTTACTTGGTCTAAATCTCGAGCTTTCCTCTCTCTCAGCTTGGCTATCCTAATAACTTCTTCTCACCGCCTTTTTCCCCTAGTTCCTCGTACATACGACCATAAGCCATAGTCTTAGCCTCCAGCTCCACTTCCTTCTTAGCCACCTTATAGCTCTCCATGCACGCTCGCCTCTCATCCTCACCTATGCTCCCCACTAATGTCTAGTACGTTTCTTTCTTCGCTTTCACTTTACCTTGTACCACTTTATTCCACCACTAGTCTCCTTTGTGCCTGCCGGAGAGCCCGTCGAGACCTCTAACACGTCTCTCGCAGCCTCCCTTATATAGTCCGCTGTCGTTGACCACATAGTACTCGTTTCATCACTGCTCCTCCAAGCTCCCATTGCCGATAATCGCCCTTCTAACTCTTGTGCTTGGTCCTTAGTTAAGGCTCTCCACATAATTCTCGGTCTTCCTCGAGCAGGCGTTTTCCTCCTCTTCACCATAATACCAACATCCATCACGAAGAGCCTATGTCGCGTCACGAGTATCTCACCTGGAATCACCTTGAAATCCTTGCACAACCCTCTGTCACGCCTCCTCAGGAAGAGATAGACAATCTAAGTCTTTGCCACCGCATTTTGAAAAATAACCAAATGCTCCTCCCTCTTCGGAAAGCTAGAGTTTGCAATCACCAAACCAAAATCCTTAGCGAAGTCGAGTAACGAGGTACCTCCTCTGTTCCCCTCCCTAAAACCTAAGACTCCATGCCCTTCGTCATACCCACCTGCGGTCGACCCAATATGACCATTGAAATCCTTTCATGAAAATAAATACTTTTTTATGTTATTGTTATTGTAAGCTTAACCAACATATAATTGTTTAGTTCCAAAGGAAATCCATGCTCCCGTCACGTTATAAATTTAGATGCATTTACTCTTATATTTTATGCTCTCTACCTTTAAGGTTGTTTACCCTCAAAATCGGATAACAAATGAATTTATATACGGTTTTAAGAATACGTGATATAATTTGACACAAATTGAGAAAAAAGATTAAGATTGAAATCTATGACAGAAAAATGAACGCAAACCACACAAGTTGAACAGTGTTAGCCTTGAAGGTTGGTCACCTTCGATCCAGAAATTGTCTCATTCGATGTCAAAACTGAATAGCAAGATGATAAGAACTAGAAATAATAATGCATTTCCTTTGGATGCGTATTACAATTCCCTTTACAAATGATCAGACCCCCTTTTATATAATAGCTACTCTAGATACAATTCTATAAAAGGTAGAAAACCTCATAATTTCCTAACTAAGTGGCCTCTCCTGGATACGTGCTGAGATTTTCCCCGTGATATCCAATTGATTGCAGATATTTTGGCCTTATGTTATTTGGTCTGATAAAGTTTCCTCGATATTGTTCAGAGTCGAGGTCGATTCCGGAGTCAGGGGCTCGATGATCTAACTTTGTACCTTGGTTCGACATAAACCGGGCTCGAGCTTTAACCCATCATGTTTTAGTCCCGACCTGTCATGTAGTGGACAAGCACGTTTTTGACCATGCACAAATAGTCCCCTCATTTTAACGATGAAAGCCAATATGAGCCCTCGATCTTCGTCCCGATTCTTAGCATCAGAAATGACAAAACTAAAGAAACGTCTCGTCAGTCACATATTAAATGGCGTTAAATGTTTGTCAATTACTGGCCGGCCATTACAGATTTTGAACTGTCATTTTCAAACTATAAATACTCCCTCATTATCTTATTCAAACTTTACTTTTAAAGCCTCTATGAGAGACATATTAAATGGCGTTAACTGTTTGTCAATTACTGGCCGGCCATTACAGATTTTGAACTATCATTTTCAAACTATAAATACTCCCTCATTATCTTATTCAAACTTTACTTTTAAAGCCTCTACTCTCGTACACTAGAAATTTTTATTTTCTTCGACATCAATTCTCTGATTACTTCTGAGATCACTTCATATGAACTTCTGCTCTTTACCTTAATTTATCAAACACATCCTTTTAACTTCCTCTTTTTTCTTTGGTTCCTTAAAAATGGAGAATACCTCAAAGTCCATTCCCCAAAAAGAAGCTCCATCTACTTCGCGACCGACTAAAAATGAAAATGTTCCATCTACTGCACTGAGGAAAAGGCACCAGAGCCTAATTTGACTATGTTCGTTCCTGGGGGGTGCTCAACTGGTGCTGACTTCAAAGTCTAAAAGCCCTCTTTCGTATTGGGTCGATGCGAGTCGATCTCAAGATACATATGCTTGATTACCGACAACCTCCTCTCCAAGTTCAAGGAAGACTATAATTAGGCTGGTAAGCACGTGGTGGTGCCTACGCTCGAGGAATTCATTACTACCTATGTGGAGGGGTTTTAAGTGTTTACACTCATACCTTCGCGTTAGGCTCTTTGGCCCAGTCATCATCGCCTTATGTAAGAGGTATAAGGTGACTCTTGGTCAAATTCACCCCTCCTTCTAGATGATAGTAATTCTCCTCTATTTCTTTGTAAGTAAAATCGACAAGTGTCATTTCACCATCAAACACCTGATGCGTCTATATAGTCCTCGACTCTATTGAGGGGGATTAATAAATTTTTCCTGTTGGGCCTCTAAGGCCCTATTCTTGAGCATAGAAGAGGATCGAGACCGAGGCTGATTGGGTAGATAAGTTCGAGTAAATACCTCATATTTAATCCCGGCTAAGAATATGACATTTTTCGAGAAATGGAACATAAAACATAAATATAACTTTGCCTTTAAAATTTTGTTTACTACCTTTCCCTTTTCATTCATTATTATCAATGTTTCGTGATATAGCTGTTGCTTGGATGCCAGATGCAGCTCCCTGACCCAAGGAGTGAGTCGAGGGCATTGTATCACAAAAGCCCTATTCCGAGTGCGCGTGGCGCTAAGTTTCAAAGGGCTAGTAGGAGGCTCGTTCTAGCGGTAAGATTCTTTTCCAGAACAGACATCACTTGTGTTTATTTTTGAGCTTAATAATCACTTTTCCTTTGTAGGCCTTGGGAGGGATGTTGCAATGAGGTCCCCCTCGAGGGATAAAGATGGCCTCCCCCAATCACCTGCTCCAAAGCAGGCTAAAGAGAATAGAACAAAAGGGGCTCCGAGTTCCCCAAACTCGGAGAAATAGAAACCAAAAAGGAGGCAGGTACAAACCCAAGGAAAGCACAGGCGCCCTCTCATCGGACTTAGTCCATCAATAAAGGGACGAGTCCAAAGAAGAAGAAGAAGAAAATTTTGAGCTAGTGGCTCGGGTGCGATTCAACACTGTATTGCCTCGATTTAGGGAGGTTGCTTAGGGGATAGTGACTGGGGTATTTGAACTGGAGAGGGGTGAGGCCGCCTAGCCCCAAACTAGGGAATTCGATAAGGAGAACATGGACGACTTTATTGGGTCAAAAGAAAGTGCCCCGAAAGATGCACTTGGGGTGATTGATATCTTTGAGTCCTTTTTATTCTCCGACTCTATGATCAACGAGGCCATCATGCTTAAAGAGCATTCACACGAGGGGCCTCAGGGGGTGGCAGATCTCAATCACTTCTTTGAAGGCTTAGAATCCACTGCCTTGGATGACGTCACCAGGTTAGGTGACTTACCGGTGCCAAAGAAAGAACCATTTTCGGATACCAGCGGGTCTTCTTCGAGTCCAAAGTTAGTGGAAAGGTTCTTGACTCTGAGTGCTGATACTGATCGTTAATGGTCAATAATTATCTCTATCCCGGAGGACGTCGGGATTTCCTCCGCCCCTGTGAAATTTGTGCTTAATGACCGAAGAGGACTAGGCCAATATGGATAAGGTGGAAGCGCCTGTCTATTCAATGACGCTCAACGGGCATTGAATCGGGTAACTTTGAGTGTCTATTTATTATGTACTTTAGATTTTAAGTTGCAAACAATCGTAACACTTCTCTTTATGCTTGCAGGCCTCGGAAATTTCAATGAAACTTTTCTCTGATATTAGGAGAAGTTAACCCAAAACGAGGTCGAGGTTCAGGAGCTTACTGAGAAGAGGGATACCTACAAGCTTCTTAGTAAGAAACTCCAGGTCGAGCTAGAATGGCTCGGAAGGGGCATGCCAAATGGGTCGATCAAGTAAGATGAGTACTTGAAGACAGTGATGATGATTTGGACATAGTGGCTAACGGTCCAAACCTATAGGTCCAAAAGAGACTTGAACAGATCGTGCAGCTCTAGGCAGAGGTGGATACAGTAAAAGCTGGGGCCAAAGAATGAAAGAAAAATGTGGACTTCCTAGCCTTGGAAAAGGAGGCTGTCCAGGCTCAATAGGCATCGACTTAGGCCTAGCTTCGGGATACAGAGAAGAAGTCCTCAACCTAAGCTAAAACAATCGAGGAAATTCGGTCTCATCTAAGCTCGGCGGTCTCCAGCACAAAAATCTGGCCAAGGAACTTGAGGCGGCCAAGTTAGAGATTGCTAAGGTCAAGGCCGAAGCTGATGAGAAGGTAGCCCAACATAAGGCCGATGCCGAGGCAACTTAGGATCAAGATTAATATTTGGTGGAGCATGATAACTAGTGATTAAGCATATTTTATATTATTTTTTTCTTAGGATTTGGATTAAAAGTGTGCACAAGTATTCCCAAAAATTAACTTATTATGCTTGTTTGTAGTGAAACCAGCACAAGTCAAAAGCTGAGTCAAAAGAGTGCCAACAACGAAGAAACTGATACGGACCCGGAGGGTCCACCAGTGAGGTAGTCTTGTTTACGCACTCAGTAGTGGAAAGGTTCAGAGAGTATGTTTTGTCTTAACAAGTCACCGCTTCCCGTGGTGAAATTGCGCGACAACGGTAGGTTTAGCGCGACAACGGTCAATTTACCGCCCTCAGCGGAAGTCAGAATCAGAGAGCCAGAAGTAGAGCTAAAAGTTGAAGGCCACGGTCCACACTTGATTTTGCACGGCTGCGGTAGTCATAGCACTACAACGGTCCATTTTCCACTGTTATTGGAACCTCCCTAGGGGCATTTTTGTCCGAAAAATTTAGCTGTGTATAAATAGTTCTTTTTTTTAGATTTTTAGGTCATCTATTGTTTTAGAGAGTACGTGAACATCAACATTTTGTTATTTTGAGTAATTTTAGAGCTTGGTTAACCATTAATCTTACATTCTTCTTTTGTAATTACTTTTTATGGGTTATATTTCATCTAATTCTTTGATTTCTTCTTTTATTATGAGTAGCTAAACCTATTATCTAGGGTTGTGGATCAACCTTAGTGTGGGTGTTTAATGGATCTTCAATTTTAGGGCTTAAATGTTTATGGGTGATCTTTTAGAAGTGATCTTTTCTTCTAACGTGTGTTTCTTACTGCTAAGATCTTCTATTATTTCTTTCAGAACAAACACTACTACCATCAGATCGTCTTTCTCATTCTCTACTCTGGTTATTTTTTCATTCAGGGCTTCCTTATCTAGTTCAAGATTGACTACAGTCTTATTTAAGTCCATTACACATACCACTAGATCATCTTTAGATTGCTTGGCCTCTCCAAGCTCTATGGTCAGGATCTCCTTGTCATTTACAAGACTATAATAAGCATCAATTAAGACATTTGATAAATACCTTATCTTCTTGGAAGAATAGGATTTCAGATTTCTCTGAACATCCTGGAAGCTTAGCTCATAGTCTTCATCTTATTCATCATCATCATCATTTGATTGACCAACAACGCGAATAGTGAGTCATACTTTCTTGCTTTTGTTTCTGCCAACAGGGAACTGTTTCCTGCATCTGATTCCCTTTCAGATTCACTTGAGGTCTCCCCAAGCAGCAAGGGCCTGCTTAACGATATTGTCTGCAGCAATTTTTTGATTTAATCTTTTCTCTCGAATCAGGTTCCTTTTCCTACTTTTTTAGGATTGTGCTTGTATTGCTCCTGTTTCGCAAGTGGGTAATTATTGATGAACTGCCCTGAATTTCCACATCTATGATAGAGATCGTTGTTCCTTGTTTTGCTTGAGATGCCCCACTTTGGTATGCCACCATTTTTTCGAACCATTTTTTGAAATTTCTTAGTAAGATAGGCCATGTGACTATCTTCATCACTTGAATCACTCCTTTCAGCTTTGGGAACGGGGTTCTTTGCCTTCTTAGACTCTCTTCTTTTTCACTGTCTTTCTTTCTCTTCATCTCGTATGTCTTCAAATTACCAATCAACTCATCCATGGTTAGCCTCTGTAGATCTTTAGCTTCCATGATAGCATTTACCTTACTTTCCCAAGACCCAGGTAGAACGCTGAGAATTTTTCTTACAAGTTGGTTTCTGGGAATGACATCTCCAAGCGAATGAAGTTCATTTATGATGGAGGTGAATCTGGTATGCGTGTCTTGTATGGATTCCTCATCCTTCATCCAGAACAACTTATATTCCATGTTGAGCATGTCAATTTTGGATTGCTTGACCTGGGTGGTTCCTTCATGAGCGGTTTGCAAAGTCTCCCATATTTCTTTGGCAGTTTCACATGCTGTGACTTTGTTGTACTCATCATGTCCTATGCCACACATCAAGATCTTCTTGGCACAATAGTTCTTTTCTACAGCTTTTCTATCAATGTCATTGTATTCTCTTCATCCTTTAGGTATCAGTTGCTCTGTTTCTTCAATCTTTCATGGGAACATGTGGACCAGCACATATGACGTCCCACAATTCTGAATCTTCAGCCATTATGAAGTCATGCATCCGAGTCTTCCACCATCCGTAGTATTGACCATTGAATCTGGGGTGTCTATAGGTTGATTGTCCTTCTTCAAAGCTTGGTGGAGCAGCCATTGAGGATTTCTCCTAGGTGTTAGCTTGATCGGAGAAACCTAATCTGATACCAATTGATAGCCTATACGGGTCTACCAAACAATCGAGCACCTGGTCCTCTATGAGACAGATACGCTGAAAGCAGTAAAGACTCAATGTAAAGGAGGCCAAAGGTTTCTACATGGAAAAATCACACATAAGGGGATAAAAAACCACGACCTACACCTTGTAGGCTTTTAACTTAACTAACTTGTAATCTACCTATTATAAGCCACTTTGCAATAATGCTGATTACAAATACTTCAAACTAACTTATGATGCACCACCACAAGCCACTCTATTACTCCTCGTAGTTATAAAGGAGTTAACTTATGACTACTCCTAGTCATAATATAAACTCTAAAGTTTACGAATTTGGTTTGTTCCTAAAACAATGCTTCTAAGAAAGCGAACTAGGAATTACAATGTAGAACAATTGACAAGATTACAACTCAACTATAGACATACATAAGACTTTGCTAGAACTGATTCGTAGTCGAGTTGCCTTCTTGTTCTTGACACACTAGTGACTTCAATGCTGGATGAAAGCTTCTTCTACTCAAGAGAATATCACTGAATGCATAAATTTGTGGGTCATGCACCAGTCTGTTTTATCACAAAGTATATCACAACAGATAGTGGTGTCAACTCTTGGTGTACTTCTTTTCAGAGAGAAGTGACTGCTGCACTGTCTGCAAAACCACTTGTTGGAAGGTGTATTCCAGCTGGACTTTGTGCTTCTGTCAGGACATACCACTGAACCATGTCCTAAAACTTCTATCAGGACATACCAATGGACCAGGTCCTGTCGCGCCCCCTTTTTCTAAAGCGAAATCGGGTTTATGACATTTTTGAGGATAACATGTTCCCTTTTAGGAATTGGGTTTTTGGATTGAAGAGTCGCTACCTAATGATTAGAGTGCATTAGGAAACTAAATGGGGGTTTGAGTTGGAAAGCCTGAGTTTGGGTGAGGGCTAGAAATTATCCCGAGGGGAAGGTGTTAGGCACCCCTTAGGATCCACTAGTGTGGTTCCCGGCCATGCTACAATTGTCACTTTAAACAACAAATAAGCAAATAGAAGTCTCAAATAGAAGGGGGGTTTTCACATAATATTGCAAGTAAATTGAAATTTTGAAGAAAGATAAAGAAGCAACAGTATTAAAGAAATAGTTTAAACATTCCTGAAAATAAACATAAACAAATAAATGGAAAGAGAGAGGGGGAGGGGGTCCTAGATTTATAAATAATATGGATCACATCAATGCAATACTCGACAATCACTCCTCAAAAAAGGGGTTGCACGTGGTATTAGCGCACCGGTCATCATGTCCATATCTACCCTTCCCACCCTGTTAAGGTATTAAAATGCAAAATAGTCTCATTACTTATTGCATGCTATTACACGCCCCCGTCCAATCAGTCCCGGAGGCATTTAGGACTACTAGTCCTAAAAGAGAACGAAATTGGGGCTTTTTCAGAGTTTAAAAAGACAAAATTCTAATGCGACAAACAAAACACCTAAAGCAGATAAGGGGAAACATATAGGAGTTTGAAGGCTCAAACAGACCTCCTCATTTAAAGAAGCAAATTGTCTAGAATGACTTCAAATACTGGTTATTGTCTGAATTACATTTAAAGCGCCAGGATAGGTTGATTTATCACATATTTCTCAGATGAAAAGTCCGAATTAGGCCTTGTCTGGTTGTAGTTTGTCATAGGCTGACACAGTTAATCAATTACCTACTGGTTTGCGGGTTAAAACGTATAGGCATGATATCTAACGATGTGGAAGTATACTCATTTTAAATAAGGGTTACTGGTTTTAGAAACAAGTAAATTCTGCAAGATATTAACGATACTACTACTGATTTTAGATTGGTAGGCAAATCAAATTCAAACGGTTACTCCTATAGGCAAAAATTCCAAGCGTTATTGATTTTAAAACGGTTATTGGGATGTAGGAATCCTATAAGCATGGTATCTAGGATGCAACTTGTTATTATTTTAACCTATAGACTGTTAGCCTAAGATATATGCAGAAGTACAGAAACGTATAGGCATGGTTTCTATATGCAGAAGTGCAGAAACTTATAAACATTATTTCTATATGCAAATGCATAAGTGAAGAAGTAGCCCGTGATTGTAGAAGTAAATACCTAAAGCATGATATCTACCGGTATACATACATGAGTAACCCTCCCCTTTTTACTAGAACCCAATAAGTTATTACAAAATATTACAAACCAAAATGAATCAAAAAAAGGTAAAATTATATCAAAAATTTAAGCTACAACCAAACAGCCTAATTTGGACTCAATGTCTAACAATATGAGATAACCAACTTCCAGGATCAGATTTCCAAAGACTTTCTCTTATTTGGGATGTGTCAAAGTTTCCTAAGAGTCTCATATGGACTTTAAGCAGTGATTACAATCTAAATATATTAGAGAATTAAGATAGTGTAGTGTGGAAGGGCCAACCCTCAAATGTCCAAGGTCAGAGGGAACTCAAAGTACCAAAGCAAGGCCCATAGGAGGCCAGGGGGGGGGGGAGAACTTGGGGTCTAAGAGTAAGTGAAAGTGTGAGAATATTGAATTTGAAGTGTTCAATAATCGATGTGTGTGTCAAAGTATAAAAGGGTCGTGCCCCTTTTATGGTGCAGCAAGCAAGTAAGAAAAGGTAAGGAAATAATATTGAAATCAATCTCCCTTTAATTAAGGGACACTAATTTCAAATGGGTAAAGACAATTAAGAAACAAGTTAATCAGAATATTTTCTCAAGCAGTACAATAAAGGGTAAATACATAGAAGTTATTTAAGGCAAAAGAATAGTGGTACTTGGTTTGTAAAAAATAAGGAAGGGGAATCAATCAAACAACCACTAAAATCAAAGTTACAGGCTTTTACTCGAATGAACCAAGTCAGGAAAAGGTAAAGAAGGTTTAATTTAAAGAAAATCAGTAATTAAACCCCATTTAAGGAATTCAGAATTAATTCGTAGTTGGAAAAATCCTTTTTGAAAGAAGAATTTCTCATATATAAAGCAGATAAGTCAAAAAAAGGAGTCGTCATGTTACTTAGAAAAGAGTCTAACATCGAAAGGTTCAGAATCATAAGCATATGGATAAAAGTTCAGTTAGTAGACTCATAGTGAGTCTGAGAGTCCAAGGTCCCAGAATGGGACCCTAACTTGAACACGAAATTAAAGTTGCCAAAGAAAAAACTAAATCCTAGGGTTTCAATGTGAATCAGAAGCAGAAATGAGATTATAAATAACTGGCTTAGAGGTCTCTTTCAAAGACTCATGAGAAACCAACATACATGATAGCCGGTTTGAAGCAACAGAGTAAAAGCAAAAGTCGATCTAAGAGCATAAAAGAACATGTTTAAGAAAAGTCCGAAACTTATGCGAGTTCAGAAGAGAACTTTTAAGAAGCAATAGATGACACACGTTTAGCAAGAAGGTGGCAATCTTTCAGTCATGCAAGTGAAAAATAAAGTGGTTGTATTTCAGCCGTGCAAGAAATGTAAATAAAATGGCGATATTTCTGCCGAGGCAGGATTTAAATGAAGTGGTGATATTTCAACTGATGCAGATGGAGGTAGAGCTTAACCTCAGAAGGAAGAATGGTAGCCTTATGCAATGCAAAAATTGTAAATGGACGTAGAGCTTAACCTCGGAAGGCAGAAAGGTAGCCTTTTGCAATAAAGAAATGCGGATGGAGGTAGAGTTAACCTCAGAAGGCAGAATGGTAGTCTTATGCAATGCAGAAATGCAGATGGAGGTAGAGGTTAACCTTAAAAGGCATAAAGGTAGCCTTATGCGATACAGAAATGTAGATGGAGGTAGAGATTAATTTTGGAAGGAAGAATGGTAGCCTTATGCAATGTAGAAAAGTAAAAGGCGAATAATAGTAAAATCTTTAGCTGATGGATTTATAACTGATAGTTGATTGCGATATTGTGGCTGCTGGGGCTATCGTGTGCGGATAGAAAATGCGAATAGGTGATGGTTCTGAGGGTCGTATTCCCGAAAAGTACGAGTGTATAAATGTATTCAGTGATTTGCAACTTGGGTGCTTGCATCCAAAGAAAAAAAATCATGAGTTTTGTAGAAGGGAAAGGTTTGTTCGTATCCTCGTGAACTTTGCTTGTCCTGCTTGGCTCCATTTTTAATGATGTTATGTACCACCGGGGTAGCGTCTCTAAACAAAGCAATCTTGATAATATACATGCATGATTTAGTAAAAAATGTAACATAACTACATAATTGAAAATAGTTTTTCTTTAGATGAACCGGCGACTATGACGCGGGTCGAGACATTGAAACCTCTCTTGCTACGGAATTTTTAGGGCCCTCCTCAAAATTCTACCCCATCTTACTAGGTTGATACTTCTGACGGCTGCTTGCGATGATCCACTGAAGTTACTTCGGAATTTTCAGAAGGACCCCAGTTTCCAATTACAGGGGGAAATGAAAATTATATTGAATTGTGACCGAACTCATAAGGCTGCCTACGTATCCCCTACTGAACAAGATTCAGGTCAGACGTAGTTTAAATTACATAAGGAACCCATAATTGGTTACACATAGTATCATTTGACTGCATCTGAATTGATTGGCTTCAGCCAAACTTCTCCGTCCATTTTTGCAAGTATAAAGGCTCCTCATGTTAGAACCACGTGAACCATGCATGGACCTTTGGGAGAGAATTTCCTATGGCTTCATCTTGATGTGAAAAAATCTTCTTTAACACCAACTACCACGGTGTGAACCGTTTTGGTCTGACTCTCTTGTTGAAAGCTCTGGCCATTCTATTCTTGTAATGCTGACCATGGCAAATGGCATTCACTCTCTTACCATCAATGAGGGCTAACTGTTCGTAACAAATATTCACCTATTCTGCATCATCAATCTTTGCCTCCTGTATGATCCTTAGGGAGGGAATTTCTACTTTGACTGGAACGAATGCTTTTGTACCATAAACTAACATATAGGGAGTTGCACCAGTTAATGTGCGGACTGTGGTGCGATACCCTAATACAGAAAATGATAGCTTCTCATGCCACTGTTTATGATTCTCTATCATCTCCATTCATTTAAGGCATGTAGGATGTAGAATTCTTGTGTTTGATCTTGAAGATTTCACATATAGCTTTCATCAAATCACTGTTGAGGTTGGAACCATTTTCAAAAATGATTGATTCTAGAATCCCGAATCAACAACCGATACTGTGACGGACAAAGTCTACCACGACTTTCTTGGTCACTACTCTATAAGATGTTTCTTTAACCCATTTGGTGAAATAGTCAATTGCTACTAGAATAAACATGTGCCTGTTTGATGTGGTAGGCTCGATTGGTCCAATAACATCCATTCCTTAGGCGGCGAACGGCCAGAAGAGCTTGTTGCATTGAGCTCATTTGGAGGCACCTTTATCATATTTGCATGGACCTGACACTGGTGGCACTTTCGAACATACTGGATGCACTTCGTCTCCATATTCATCCAAATATAACCAGCTCAAAGTATCTTTTTGGCTAAGACAAAACCGTTCATATATGGACCACAGGTTTCGGCATGAACGTCCTCTAGCAGTTTAGACGCTTCCCTCGCATCAACATACCTTAGCAAACCCAAATCCGAAGTTCTCCTATACAGGATTCCTCTGATACGGAAGAAATTGTTGGACAATCTTCGAAGTGTGCGCTTCTGAGTAGCATTTGCAAGCTCTGGATATTCTCCTTTGGATAAAAATTCCTTGATGTCGTGTAACCAAGGATTTCCATCTTCTTCTTCCTCAACATGAGCATAGTAGGCTGGCTGATCATGAATCTTCACTGAAATTGGGTCTATGAAGTTCTTATCTGGATGCTGAATCATAGATGATAGGGTGTCCAGTGCATCAACAAACTCATTCTGGACTCTAGGAACATGCCGGATTTCTGTCTTTGTGAACCTCTTTCTCAACTCCTGTACATGATGCAGGTAAGGGATTATCTTGGAGTTCTTGGTTGCTCATTCTTCTCGGACCTGATGTATAAGTAAATCCGAATCTCCAATCACTAGCAACTCTTGGATGTTCATGTCGAGGGCCATCTTGAGCCCTAAGATGCAGACTTCGTACTCTGCCATATTATTGGTGCATGTGAACTTGGGTTTGGTGGATACCAGATACTGCTGGCCGGTTTCTGATACTAGGACTGCCCTTATGCTATCTCTTTTGAAATTTGCTGCTCTATCGAAAAACATCCTCCAACCATCATAGGATTCTGCAATGTCTTCTCCTACATATGATACCTCCTCATCAGGAAAATATGTCTTTAAGGGTTCGTATTCTCCATCCACAAGATTTTTTGCAAGGTGATCTGCTAACTCTTGTCCTTTAATTGCTTTCTGAGTCACACAAACAATGTCAAATTCACACAACAAGATTTTCCACTCCGCTAGCTCGCCGGTGGGCATGGTCTTCTAAAAGATGTACTTAAATGGGTCCATTCTTGATATGAGATACATGGTGTATGCACATAAATAGTGCCAGCTTCTGAGCTACCCAAGTTAGAGCATAACAGGTGTATTCTAACAAAGAATACTAGGCCTCGTACAGGGTGAATTTCTTGCTGAGATAATAGGTGGCCTGCTCTTTTCTCCCTGTTTCATCAGGCTGCCCCAGAATACAACCAAACACTCCATCTAGCACCGCAAGGTAGAGTAACAGGGGTCTATCTGGCTCGGGAAGAACCAAGACCGGCGGTGTTGACAAGTACTCCTTGATTCTGTCGAAGGCCTTGGCAGTCATCAATCCATTTGGTAGCGGCGTCCTTCTTCAGCATCTTAATGATTGGCTCACAAATGACAGTAGATTGTGCTATGAACTGGTTGATGCAGTTAAGTCTCCCAAGAAACTCATTACTTCTTTCTTGTTCTTTGGTGGTAGCAATTCTTGAATAGCTTTGACTTTTAATGGATCCAATTTTATCCCTCGACGACTCACAATGAGCCCAAGCAATTTCCCAGCTAGAACCTCAAATGCACATTTTGCGAGATTCAATTTCAGGTTGTATCTTCTTAGTCTATTGAAAAATTTCCTTAAATATTCCATGCGATCAACGGCTTTCTTGGACTTAATGATAACGTTGTCTACATACACTTCGATCTCCTTGTGTATCATGTCATGAAAAATGGTGGTCATGGCCTCATGTAGGTGGCCCCTACATTTTTTAGTCCAAACGGCATCATTTTGCCTTTGTTTTAATGATGATTCATCAGATATATTCTCAACCTTGAGAAGTCAATGCAAATGTTGATCTCTTGTTTTGCAAGGCTTTCCCAAAGGTACTAATTTTTTCATGTTTATTCTCTGAACAGAAGTTTGCCCCTCAGTGTGTTAGCTACTTTTCTCCTGTTATTGATGGGTCCATGAAGCTTCCCAGGTGCATTTTGGTTTATCGATATGAGACAAAAGTTGGTTGAAGAGGGAAACATGAGGGTTAATTTGATTTCCCAAGTGTTTGTGTTTTGCTGCTTAAGTAGTACCATGAGCTGCATTTCTTCTTATTTTAGCTTTAGTGGTAACCAATAATGTACCCAGTTCTTTATGATAGTGCGTTGTCTATCGCCAGTCTTTTACACCTTGCTCACTTTGTCATCTTCCTGATTTTGAATCCTCAGGCATTTCCTAGAGATGGGATTGGTTCATTACATCAATCCTCACAGTTTATTTCTTGACAGAAGGAGAGTGCTTTGTGAAAAATCCAATGAGCATCTCCTGCCATTTATAGCTTCCTTAGTTGGTGACCCTTTTGACCTTGCTATGTGGGTTGTTTCTTAGGAGCATTCCTTCTCTTATCTGTTTGCATTACTTCCCAAGCTGGTCCTTCATGTTTTTCTAAAGCAAGGCACTTTTCTCCAATTGGTGGTTCCTGGCCAGTTATGCTTTGAGGAAGGACCTGCTTCGACACCTGTTCTTCAATAGAAAGTAGTGTTCGTTTCTTTCAGCTCCTGATGACGAGCACTGAACTCCACAATCTCCATTTTTTTCTATTCAAGATCCAAGGGAACCCCTTT
This sequence comes from Nicotiana benthamiana, assembly GCA_034376525.1. Taxonomy (NCBI): domain Eukaryota; kingdom Viridiplantae; phylum Streptophyta; class Magnoliopsida; order Solanales; family Solanaceae; genus Nicotiana; species Nicotiana benthamiana. The sequence goes on along the minus strand of CM067341.1, from coordinate 15,461,256 downwards.
TTAACTGAGAATGTACCATTTACTTTCTTCTCAAGGATACATTCCTTTCATACAAGAATTTTAGTGAGAAGCATTTATTGTCCATAGTCCATCACATTCTGCTTTCTCTCCCTGCTCCCTGAACATACACATCAAGGGTTAGATTTTTGAACCCAAACTAGTTTGGGTTCCTTGTTACTATAAAAAAGGTAAATGAGGAGTTTTCTGGTCTATGCAGGCAGCATCCGCTTTTTACGAGTGGTACCTGGTCCTGTGCTAGTAGTCACTCTATTTTTGAACACTTTTTCTTATGAGCAAACTTAAACCTAGCCTGGATATTTTCTTTAAAGCACCCATTGTTTCCACAATGGGTACATAGCCAGTTGTCAGGTATAGTGACATACTTGTTGTGTGGGTTTATAGAGAGTTTTCTCCCTTTGTAACCCGATGCCCCACATGTTCCCACTATTGTTGAGATATATGTAAGTAACAACATCTGAGGACCAGGTCCACTTTAAGGATTTCTCAAGATTAGTTCTTACTTTCTCTAAATCAATGTGGAGTTTCTGATTCCTTTCGGGTTCTTTAAAAAGACTAGTTTTTACGACATTTAATTCCCTTTCAAGCAAGATATGCGACTCACTGGCCACTCCCTTCCCTTTCTCAAGATTTACACTCCTATGTTCTCTATTAGGTCCCTCACTAGTTTCTTCTAGATCAAGACATACCACGAGAAGGTCATCCCTTTCCTCTTAAATAGAAGTGATGTTTTCTTCTAATGTGTGTTTCTTATTGCTAATATCTTCTATTATTTCTTTTCGATCAAACACTACTACCATCAGATCGTCTCTCTCATTCTCCACTCTGGTTATTTTTTCATTCAAGGCCTCATTCTCTAGTTCAAGATTGGTTATGGTCTCATTTAAGTCTACTATACAGACCACTATATTATCTCTAGATTGCTCGGCCTCTCCAAGCTCTATGGACAGGATCTCCTTGTCATTTACAAGACTATAATAAGCATCAATTAAGATATTTGATAAAGACCTTAGCTTCTTGGAATAATAGGATTTTGGATTTCTGTGAATATCTCGGAAGCTTACCTCATCGTCTTCATATTCTTCATCATCATCATTTGATAGAGCCATCAACATGAATAGTGATTCATACTTCATTTCTGTGGTTTCCACTGCCAATAGGGAACTATTTTCTGCAATTAATTTCCTTTCGGATTCACTTGAGGAATCTCCCCAAGCAGCAAGGGCAGGTTTAACAATATTGTCTGCAGCAATTTTTCGATTGAATTTATTCTCTGGAACAAGGTTCCTTTTTCCTGCTTTGTCAGGATTATGCTTGTATTTCTCCTGTTTCGTAAGTGGTCAATCTTTGATGAAATGCCCTAACTTTTCACATCCATGACAAAGATCATTGTTCCTTGTTATGCTTGAGCTACCACACTTTGGTATGCCACATTTTTTTTGAACCATTTTTTGAAATCTCTTAGTAAGATAGGCTATGTCACTATCTTCATCACTTGAATCACTCCTTTCAGCTCTGTGCACAAGGTTCTTTTCTTTCTTCGGATCTCTTCTTTCACTGTCTTTCTTTCTCTTTATCTCGTACGTTTTAAGATGACCAATCAACTCATCCATGGTCAGCATCTGTAAATCTTTAGCTTCCATGATAGCATTTACCTTACTTTCCCAAGACCCAGGTAGAACACTGAGAATTTTACTTACAAGTTTCTTTCTAGGAATGATATCTCCAAGCGAATGAAGCTCATTTATGATGGAGATGAATCTGACATGCATGTCTTGTATGGATTCCTCATCCTTTATCCTGAACAGCTCATGTTCTGTAGTGAGCATGTCAATTTTGGATTGCTTGACCTGGGTGGTTCCTTCATGGGTAGTTTGCAACGCCTCCCATATTTCTTTGGCATTTTCACATACCGAGACTCTGTTGTACTCATCAGATCCTACGCAAAACATCAAGATCTTCTAGGCATGATAGTTCTTTTATACAGCTTTTTGTCAATGCCATTGTACTCTCATCTTTCTTTAGGCACCAGTTGCTCTGTTTCTTCAATCCTTTTCATGGGAATATGTGGACCATCACATATGATGTCCTAAAGTTCGAAATCTTCAGCTATTATGAAGTTATGCATCCGAGTCTTCCACCATCCATAGTGTTGACCATTGAATCTGGGGGGTCTATAGGTTGATTGTACTTCTTCAAAGCATGGTGGAGCAGCCATTGAAGATTTCTCCTAGTTTTTAGCCTGATAGGAGAAACCTGCTCTGATACAAATTGATAGCCTGTATAGGTCCACCCAAGAATCAAGTACTTGGTCCTCTAAGAGGTTGACACGCTGAAATAATTAAAGACTGAATTTAAAGTAGTACAGAGGTTTTCTACATGGAAAAATCCCACATAAAAGGATAAAAAAACCACGAGATACACCTTGTAGACCTTTAATTCAACTAACTTGTAATCTACCTATTACAAGACACTTTGAAATACTGACGACTACAAAGACTTCAAACTAACTTGTGATGCACCATCACAAGCCACTCTATAATTCTCCTAGTTACAGAGAATTTAACTTGTGACTACTCTTAGTCACAACATAAACTCTAAAGTTTACGAATTTGGTTTGTTCATAAAATAATGCTTCTAAGAAAGCGAACTAGGAATTGCAATGTAGAACAATTGACAAGATTACAACTCAACTATGGACGTACATAAGACTTTACTAGAACTTATCCATAGGGGAGTTTTTGTCTTATTCTTGACATACCAATGACTTCAATGCCGGATGATAGCTTCTTCCACTAAATAGAATATCATTGAATGCATAAGTTTGTATGTCATGCACCAGATTGTTTTATCATAAAGGATATCACAATTGATAATGGTGTCAATTCTTGGTGTACTTCTTTTCAGAGAAAGTGACTGTTGCACTGTTTGCATAGCCAATTCTGGGAAGGTGCGTTCCAGCTGGAATTTGTGCTTCTGCCAGGACATACCACTAAACCGTGTCCTGATACTTCGGTCAGGGCATACTAATGGACCAGGTCCTAGTTATGTTCCTCTTCCGTAACAGTTGCTTGATGGATTTTCTTCTGCTACATTCCTGCTGTGTACTTTGACCTGTACTTCTGTCAGAGAACCCCAAGGGAGCAGGTCCCTGTTGTGTTTCTCTTTTTTTGAATGTGTACAATTACTAACTTGTGCTTTTGTCAGAGAATCATATGTGACCAGGTCATCGGGTCCCTGTTGTGTTCCTCCATGTGGTCGTTAATCCATTTGCTGATGTTCAAGATTTAACCAGTTCATATGAGATGTGTATCCTGTGGGGCAGGTTGATGTGTATCTATTAGAGCAGGTTTTCTATCTAAATCTTTACAATATGTTTGTTAGATCATCAAAACATAAAAAGCATAAGGTTAAGTCAAACCCAACAATTCCCCCTTTTTTGATGATGACGAACTTAAGTATAGACAACATTTTTTTAGAGCATTAATAACCAGATGAGATTCCAGAAATACACAAAATTCACGTTTAATATTAGTTCCCCAGAAATACACGAAATTCCCCCTTAATCTTAGATCTCCCTACACATCAACCATGTTTACCTTACCTATAAAATCCATTACCTTTAAAAGCCCATCTATTTCCCACTTTTGGCATCATTAGAAAGAACAATTACAAAGAAAAGCACAAACAGGTAATAAGCACAAAGAAGTATAACATAGCTAGCTCATGCCACATATGTGCACACAATATGTCAGAAAAGAGAAGCCAGAGGAACATAGTATTGTATGTGCAAAGAAAGTGGAGTTGTTTCATTAATGTTTACATTAGATGAACAAGTCAAGAGCAGTAATGAGTAAGTTCACATGCCACAATCCAAACAAAAACAAGTAAACACAAGTAAAACAGCAGCCACATGATGTTTGAGAAAAAATAGCATGACACTAAGAGGATTCTAGGAAATACTAGAGGAAGAGGGTTTTGAGGAAGAGGTAGCAATAGTATTGAGAACCAGGTCTAGTGTAGCATTTGCAGCAAGTTGTTCTTCAAGTAATTGAGCCCAAAGTCTCTCATTTTCCTTTCTTAGTCGGGCAACCTCCTCATGTATAAAATAGGCCCCCTAGCTGCTTGGCTGAGTAGGGTTTCCAATATGGCATTTCGATCCCTCAACCTTCTCAATTCTTCAGAAGCTACATTTTAAGAATTTATCAGCTAAGATACGATCCAGAGGCTCCCACCAACTCATTCTATACATTCACATTCCTCTAGAGTGGTCTTTGAAAATGGCTGTTTGTGCATGCCCACTCTTGGATTTCCTAAGGGAACCTTTAGAATTTGAACACCTGAGTTAGAAGAAAGCCATTGGGTAACCCGTGATGTCCTCCTTGGAAATTTGCCACTTTCTGCATGTGATGAATCATGATGGCAGGCAAATTTATTGGTACATACTCATCAAGTGCTTCCATTAGAACCATGAACGAGGTAAAAGAACTTTATTGACCAACTCGAAGAGAATTTGGTACACAGGAAGCATCACCTTCTTATGCACCTGATCCCCCTGTTGAATAGCTTGTAATTTCATAATGGCTCTCCCAAAGTTTACTCCATAGACACCCTTAACTGAGTTCATACCTTCCCATGGAACTCTAAGAACCATAACCATTGTTGAAGCAGCTAGCACAATGTCCATTCCATTTACGAGAGCAGAGATGTGGTCCTCCTCAATAGTGAAAAGAGATGCATAGAAAGCATGTACTGCGTCTTCGTACACTAGAGGCATTTTTCTTCAAACAAGTGTTCCCATTGTTGAAACTCTATAATCTCCAAAATTTGATGCATCACTGTCATTTCTGAAATAGCTGGATCAAAAGTGCGTCCCCACAAAACGTTTTGAGTTCTTAGTCTCTGTTTCTAGAGACCACCGACATTGGCCATGGACCTTAATGCACCAGGTTCCTTCATAGTTTCCTCCTTACTTTTGCTACAACCTTCATCAATTTTTCCTTTCTAGCTAGCTATCCCCACTGTATTGTCTTCAGAAACAGCTGGCTCAATCTTACTTCATTTTGACCTGCTTCTATACTCAACAAATAACTCTTTTTATTTCTCAATAGTTTTAGCGACTCCCTTTTCCATGGACTGTTGAGTTGTCATAGGTTGTTGTAATGAAAAATCAGGTTCTTTGAAAGCATCTTTACTATTTGGTTTACTATCCCACTCTTGATGAAGTCCTTCGGATTTATTCTCCTCCTTTTTCTTTGCTTGAAACTCCTTTTACGTTTCTGAAATGAAGATTCATAGCTATCATGCTGTAGTAACCTGATAGTGATGAATTTTAAGGAAGACCCTAAGATTTTAGATGGAATGGGAGGTACAGACGTGGGTTTGCATGGATAGGGAATGGGTTCATCAGAAGGCTCTTCTAGGAACATCTCACGAGCAGATGCTCTAGGAGTTCTGCAGTTCTCGCATTTTCTAGACTAGAGATATCTTCCCTCTGATACTCAGAAGGAAGATAAACTTCTTCATTCATAAGACTTTTAGTAGCTATGGCCATGATGTTGTGAGATGCTTCTTTTTCAGGTGACTCCTTGAGAGTCACTGTTTCCAACATGGAGAGTTTATGTACTGGTCAGGATCATCCTCATAAGCTTCTGAAAAAAGAAACGTGAAACCTTCTGTATGTTCTTTGGAGAAATCATAGGATTGACTGGACATGGGGTTCTCAAAATAGTAGTAAGCAAGATTTAGCAGAAATGAAAAGATGGTAGGAGTGGAAAAGAGACCAGAAGTGTATAGAGTGGTAGAGTGCGTGAGACAGTGATGACCTGAACTTGATTTTAAGGATGGCGATGAAATAGTAATGGTGCTAGAAGTTGTGGAATGAGATGATTTTTCGATCGCCATTAGATGAATACTTTCCAGATAGGTAGCTTAAAGAGAGTGAAAGATGAAGAATGAGTCACAGCTGAACAACGATAGAGAAGGTTAATGACTTGTCGTAAGAGGGAAGAAAATATTTATTGGAAGAGGGGGCAGTGATGCGTGAAGAAAGAAACAAGTTCGAACAATCCTAGAGACAACGGTAGGTTTGTGGGAAAGTGGTGTCGTACAGAGGAGGTAAAAAAGGATTTCACAGATAAGACATGACGCACATGCTTTGAAAAGTTTGCTGATATGGCTGCTGAATTACAAGATAATTATTAAACCTTTTTTGTTTAGAGAGGGCATGCAAAAGTTAACCTCATTAATACTAACCTGAGATACAAAAACCTGATGCCGGAGCAATATCTTGAACAAAATTTCAACAACTCCCCCTTTTTTCAGCTTATAGCATACTTTTAGCTTTAGCTTCTACGATCATCACGTGTGTTTACCTACAACAATATTGATTTGAGTCAAGCTTTTTCAGAAAGGAAATCGGGTTCTTCATTAGATTCTTGTGTTTTTGTTTTCGTCTTGATTCATCAGAGATATTCTCAACCCTAAGACATTGATGAAGATATTTGGAGCTTTGATCTCTTGTTTTGCAACGCTTTCCCAAAGGTACACCCTTTTTCATGTTCACCCTCGCCCCTAAGTGTGTTAGACATTTTTCTCTAGTTGTTAATGTGTCCATGAAGCACCCCAGGTGACATTTTGGTTTATTGATTTGAGACAGAAGTTGGTTGAAGAGGGAAACATGAGGGTTAATTTGATTTCCCATGTCTTTGTGTTATGCTTCTTATGTAGTACCATGAGCTACATTTCTTATTCTTTTAGCTTCAGCGGTAACCAGTAATGTACCTGGTTCTTTATGATGGTGTGTTGTCTTTCGCTAGTCTTTTATACCTTGCTCACTTCGTCATCTTCCTGATTAGAAACCTCAGGCATTTCTCAGAGATGGGATTGGTTCATCACATCAATCCTAATGATTTCTTTCTTGACAGAAGGGGAGTGCCCTATGAAAAATTCAATGAGCATCTCCTTCCGTTTAGAGCTTCCTTAGTTGGAGACCTTTTTAACCTTGTTTTGTTGGTTGTTTCTCAGGAGCATTCTTTCTCTTATCTGTTTGCATTATGCTTCCCAAATCGATCCTTCCTATTTTCTAGAGCAAGGCACTTTCCTCAAATTGGTGGTTCCTGGCTAGTTTTGGTTTGAGGAAGGACCTGGTTCGACACATGTTCTTCAGTAGAAAGTAGTGTTTATTTCTTTATGTTCCTGATGACAAGCATTAAACTCCAAAATCTCCACCTTTTTCTATCAAGATCCAAGGGAACCCCTTTATTTTTACTGAGAATTTACCCTTTACTTTCTTCTCAAGGATACATTCCTTTTCTACAATGCTTTCAGTGAGAAGCATTTACTGTCCATAGTCCATCACATACTACTTCCTCTCGGTGCTCCCGACACATACACATAAAGGGTTAGATTTAGGAACCCAAGGTAGTTTAAGTCCCTTGTTACTATTAAAAGGGTGAATGAGGGGTTTTCTGGTCCATGCAGGACGTATCCGCTTTTTGCGAGTCATACCTAGTCCTGTGCTAGTAGTCACTCTATTTGTGAATGCTTTGTTCTTCTGAGCAGACTTAAATCTGGCCTGGTAGTTTTCATTAAAGTGACCAGTGTTTTCATAATGGGTACATAGCCAGTTGTAAGTATAGTGACATACTTGTTGTGTGGGTTATAGAGAGTTTTCTCCTTTTGGAACCCGATGCCTGCCTGTTCCCACTATTGTTGAGGTACATGGTAGTAACAACATCTGAGGACCAGGTCCACTTTAAGGATTTCTCAAGATCAGTTATTACTTTCTCCAACTGAATATGGATTTGCTGATTCCTCTATATTTCTTTGTAAAGAATGGGTTTTACGATATTTAACTCCTTTTCTAGTAAGATGTGTGACTCACTAGTGGGGCTCTTCCCATTCTCATGATTTACACTCCTATGTTCTCTATTAGGTCCCTCATTGGTTTCCTCTAGATCAACACATATCACGAGAAAGTCATTCCTTTCATCTTCAATAGAAGCGATCTTTTCTTCTAACGTGTGTTTCTTACTGAAAAGATCTTCTATTGTTTCTTTTAGATCAAACACTACTACCATCAGATCGTCCCTCTCATTCTCCACTTTGGTTATTTTATCATTCAGGGCCTCCTTCTCTAGTTCAAGATTAGCTATGGTCTCATTTAAGTCTACTACACAGACCACTAGATCATCTCAAGATCGCTCGGCCTCTCCAAGCTCTATGGTCAAGATCTTCTTGTCATTTACAAGACTATAATAAGCACCAATTAAGACATTTGATTAAGACCTTAGCTTCTTGGAAGAATAGGATTTTAGATTTCTCAGAGCATCCCGGAAGCTTACCTCATCATCTTCATCTTCTTCATCATCATCATCTGACTGAGCCATCAGTGTGAATAATGAGTAATGTTTTGTTGCTTTGGTTTCCACTATCAACAGGGAACTATTTTCTGCGTTTGATTCCCTTTCGGATTCACTTGAGGAGTCTACCCAAACAGCAAGAACGATATTGTCAGCAGTAATTTTTCAATTGAATCTTTTTCTTTGGAACCAGGTTCCTTTTTCATGCTTTGTCAGGATTGTGCTTGTGCTGCTCCTATTTCGCAAATGGGTAGTCTTTGATGAAATGCCATGACTTCCCACAACCATGACAAAGATCGTTGTTGATTGTTTTATTTGAGCTGGCCCACTTTGGTATGCCACCATTTTATTGAAATCTCTTAGTAAGATAGGCCATGTCACTATCTTCATCACTTGAATCACGTCTTTCAGCTTTGAGCACCAGGTTCTTTTCCTTCTTAGGCTCTCTTATTTCACTGTCTTTATTTCTCTTCATCTCGTATGTTTTAAGGTTACCAATAAAATCATCCATGGTCATGTCTATAAATCTTTAGCTTCCGTTAGCTTTTACCTTACATTCCCATGACCTAGGTTGAACTTTTAGAATTTTTCTTGCAAGTTTGTTTCTGGGAATGACATCTCCAATCAAACATAGCTCGTTTATGATGGAGGTGAATCTGGTATGCATGTCTTGTATGGATTCCTCATCCTTTATCCTGAACAGCTCATGTTCTGTGGTGAGCATGTCAATTTTGGATTGCTTGACCTGGGTGGTTCCTTCATTGGTGGTTTGCAATGCCTCCCATATTTCTTTGGCAGTTTCACATGCTGTGACTCTATTGTACTCATCAGGTCCTACGCCACACATCAAGATCTTCTAGGCACGATTGTTCTTTTCTACAGCTTTTCTGTCAATGCCATTGTACTCTCATTTTTCTTTAGGCACTAGTTGCTCTGTTTCTTTATTACTTTTCATAGGAATATATTGGACCATCACATATGATGTCCTACAGTTCTGAATCATCAGCCATTATGAGTCATGCATCCGAGTCTTCCACCATCCGTATTATTGACCATTGAGTATGGGGGGTCTAGGTTGATTGTCCTTCGTCAAAGCTTGGTGAAGCAGCTATTGAGGATTTTTCCTTGGTGTTAGCCTGAAAGGAGAAACCTTCTCTAATACCAATTGATAGCCTTTATGGGTCCACCAAACAATCAAGTACCTGGTCCTCTATGAGACTGATATGCTAAAAGCAGTAAAGACTGAATATATAAGAGGCCAGAGGTTTTTTACGTGGAAAAATCCCACACAAGGGGATCACAAAACCGCGAACTACACCTTGTAGGCCTTTAACTCAATTAACTTGCAATCTACCTATTACAAGCCACTTTGCAATACTGTCGATTGCAAAGACATCAAACTAACTTGCGATGCACCACCACAAGCCACTAAATAACTCTCCTAGTTTCACAGGATTTAACTTAAGACTACTCCTAGTTACAACATAAAATCTAAAGTTTACAAATTTGCTTTGTTCCTTAAATAGTGCTTCTACAAAAGCGAACTAGGAATTAAATATAGAAAAATTGACAAGATTACAACTCAACTATGGACATACATAACACTTTGCTGGAACTAATACTTAGAGGAGTTGTCTTCTTGTTCTTGACACACCGGTGACTTCAATGCCCGATGAAAGCTTCTTCTACTCAAGAGAATGTCAGTGAATGCATAAGTTTGTATGTAATGCACCATGTGGTTTTATCACAAAGGACATCATATTAGATAGTGGTGTCAACTCTTGGTGTACTTCTTTTCATAGAGTAGTGATTGCTGCACTATCTGCACAACCACTTCTGGGCAGGTGCGTTCCAGCTGGACTTTGTGCTTCTGTCAGGACTTACTACTGAACGGGTCCTAATATTCTATCATGACATACCAATGGACCAGGTCCTAGTTATGTTCCTCTTCTGTAACAGTTGCTTGGTGGACTTTCTTCTGCTATGTTCCAACTATGCTCTTTGACCTGTAGTTCTGTTAGATAACGCCAAAGGAGCAGGTCCCTATTGTGTTTCTCTTTGTCTTAAATATGTACAGACACTGACTTGTGCTTTTGTTGGAGAACCCCTAAGAGACTAGGTCATGGGGTCCATGTTGTGTTTCTCCATGTGGTCGTTCACCGATTTGCTGATGTTCAATCTTCGATTAGTTCATATAAGATGTGTACCCTATGGGGCAGGTTGATGTGTATCTTGTAGACAGGTTCACTATCTGGTTCTTTACAACAAGTTTGTTAGATCATCAAAACATAAGAAGCATAAGGTTAAGACAAACCCATCAATTTTCCCTTTTTTGATGATGACAAACTTAAGTATGGACAACATTTGTTTAGAGCGGAGATAACCAGATGAGATGCCGGAAATACATGAAGTTCCCCCTTAATCTTAGTTCTCTAGAAATACACGAAGTTCCCCCTTAATCTTTTATTTCCCTACACTACAACCATGTTTACCTTATCTTTAAAAACCTATTACCTTTAAAATCCATCATATTTCCCCCTTTTGGCATCATTAAAAAGAACAGCTGCGACGAAGAGCATAAGTAGGTCATAAGCACAAAGAAGTCTAACACAACTAGCTCATGCCACAAATGTACACACAACATGATAGAAAAGAGAAGCCAGAGGAACACAGTATTGTACATGCAAAGAAGTGGGAGCTGCGTCATTAATGTTTACATTGGACTGAACAAGTTAGGAGCAGTAATGAGTAAATTCACATGCGAAAAACTAAACCAAAACAAGTAAAAACAAGTAAAACAACAGCTACAGGATGTTTAAGCAAAAATAGCTTAACACTAAAAAGATTCTAGGAAACACTAGAGGAAGAGGGTTTAGAGGAAGAGGTAGCAATGGTTTTGAGAACCAGGTCTTGTCTAGCATTTGCATCCAGTTTTTCTTCAAGTAATTGAGCCCAAAGTCTCTCATTTTCCTTTCTCTGTTGGGCAACCTCCTTATGTACAGAAATAGATCCCTTAGCTGTTTGGCTGAGCTGAGTTTCCAATATGGTATTTCGAGCCCTCAACCTTCTCAATTCCTCAGAAGCTACATTTTAAGTGTTTATCAGCTGAGATATGGTTGAGAGGCTCCCACCAACTCTTTCTATACATTCACATTCCTCCAGAGTGGTCTTTGAGAATGACTGTTTGCGCATGCTCTGGGATTTCCTAAGGGAACCTTCTAGAATTTGAACACTTCAATCAGAAGAAAGCCATAGGGTAACCCGTGATTTCCTCCTTTGAAATTTTCCACTTTCTGCATGTGATCAATCATGATGGCAGGAAAATTTATTGGTACATACCCATCAAGTTCTTCCATTAGAACCATGTAAGATCTCGTGGCAATGGAGAATCTCTCAGAGCAAGTAAAAGAACTTTATCGACAAATTTGAAGAGAAGCTAGTACTCAGGAAGCAACACCTTCTTATGCACCTGTTCCCCCTTTTTAATAGCTTGTTCTTTCATAATAGCTCTCCGAAAGTTTGCTCCTCAGACACCCTTAACTGAGTTCATACCTTCACGTGGGATTTGGAGAACCTTACCCAATATTGAAACATTTAGCACAATGTCATTTCCATTTATGAAAGCACATATGTGGTCCCCTTAATAGTGAAAAGAGACGCATAGAAAGCTTGTACTGCGTCTTCGTACACTGGAGGCATTCTTTATTCAAACAAGTGTTCCCATTGTTGAAACTCCACAATCTCCAAAATTTGATGCATCCCTGTCAGTTCTAAAATAGCTGGATCAAAAGTGCGTCCCTACAACACTTTTTGAGTTCTTAGTCTCTGGTGCCAAAGACCACCGTCATTATCCATGGACCTTAATGCACCAGGTTCCTTCACAGTTTCCACCTTCATTTTGCAACAATCTTCATTAATCTTTCTTTTCCAGCTAGCTATCCCTATAGTATTGTCTGTAGATATAGCGCTCAATCTTACTTCGTGTTGACTTGCTCTTACACTCCACAGATGACCCTTTATGTTTCTCAACAGTTTCAGCGACTCCCTTTTCCATGGACACTTGAGTTGTCACAGGTTTTTGTACTAAAGAATCAGGTTCTTTGGAAGTATCTTTACCTACTTGGTTTAGTGCCCCACTCTTGATGAAATACTTTGGATTTATTCTCCTCTTTTTTCTTGGCTTGACACTTCTTTTACTTTTATGAAATGAAGATTCACAGCTATCATGCTGTAGTGACCTGATAGTGATGGATTTTGAGGAAAACCCTAAGATTTTAGAAGGAATGGGGGGCACAGAAGTGGGTTTGCATAGATGGGGAATGGGTTTATTAGAAGGCTTTTCTGGGAACATCTCACGAGTCAAAGACTCTAGGAGTTCTGCAGTTCTTGCATTTTCTAGATGAGAGATCTCTTCTGTCTGATACTCAGAAGGGAGATAAACTTCTTCATTCGTTAGACATTAAGTAGCTATGGCCATAATGTTATGAGATGCTTCTTTTTCAGGTGACTCCTTGAGAGTCACTGTTCCAACATGGAAGAGTTTATGTACTAGTTGGGATCATCATCATAAGCTTCTGAAACCACATACTTGAAACCTTCTGTATGTTCTTTGGAGAAGTCATAGGATTGAGTGGACATGAGGTTCTCAAAATATTGGTAAGCCAAATTTTGCAGAAATGGAAAAGTAGTATGAGTGGAGAAGAAACTAGAAGTGTATAGAGTGGTAGAGTGCGTGAGACAGTGATGACCTGAACTTGATTCTAAGGAAGGTGATGAAATAGTGACAGTGCTAGAAGTGATGGATTTAGATGATTGTTGGATCACCATTAGATGAATACTTTTCAGACAAGTAGCTCAAAGAGAGTGAAAGATGAAGAATGAGTCTTAGCTGAACAACGAAAGAAAAGGTTCATGACTTGTCGTAAGAGGGAAGAAAATATCTATTGAAAGAGGGGCTAATGATGAGTGAAGAAAGAAATAGGCTCTGAATAATCCTTGAAACGGAGGTAGGTTTGTAGGAAAGTGGTGCCATACAGAGGAGGTGAAGGGATTTGACGGATAAGACATGACACACAGACTTTGAAATGTTTGATGATTTGGCAGCTGAATTACATGATAATTATTATACACTTTTTGTTTAGATAGGGCATGCAAAAATTAACCTCATTACTACTAACCGAAGATACAAGAACCTGATGCAAGTGCAATTTTTTGAATAGAATTCAACAGCTCTCCCTTTTTGCCGCTTATAGCATACTTTTTTCTTTTGCTTCTATGATCATCATGTCTGTTTACCTACAACGGTACCGATACGATTGAAGCTTAGTCAGAAAAAATATAGCTATCTTTACTTGAAGATTTTCTTACGGAGCTGCAGAAGGGGAATCAGTTTCTTCATTAGATTCTTATTGCCTTTGTTTTCGTCTTGATTCATTTGAGATATTCTCAACCTTGAGACATTGACGCATATATCTAGAGCTTTGATCTCTTGTTTTAAAAAGCTTTCCCAAAGGTACTCTCCTTTTCATGTTTACCCTCAGAAGAGAATTTCTCCCCTTAGTGTGTTAGCCATTTTTCTCAAGTTGTTGATGAGTCCATGAAGCTTCCCAAGTGTATTTTGGTTTATCGATTTGAGATAGAAGTTGGTTGAAGAGGGAAACATGAGGGTTAATTTGATTTCCCAAGTCTTTGTGTTCTGCTTCTTATGTAGTACCATGAGCTGGATTTCTTCTTCTTTTAGCTTCAGCGGTAACTAGTAATCTACCCGGCTCTTTATGATGGTGCGTTGTCTTTCACTAGTCTTTTACACCTTGCTCACTTTTTCATCCTCCTGATTTAGAATTCTCGGGAATTTCCTAGAGATGGGATTGGTTCATCACATCAATCATCACGATTTCTTTCTTGACAGAAAGAGAGTGCCCTGTGAAAATTTCAATGAGCATATCATTCCATTTAGAGCTTCCTTAGTTGGAGACCTTTTTGACCTTGTTTTGTTGCTTGTTTCTCAGGAGCATTACTTCTCTTATCTATTTGCATTATGCTTCCCAAGTTGATCCTTCCTATTTTTCTAGAGCAAGGCACGTTCCTCCAATTAGTGGTTCCTGGCTAGTTTTGCTTTGAGGAAGGACCTGGTTCGACACATGTTCTTCAATAGAAAGCAGTGTTTATTTCTTTCTGTTCCTGATGATAAGCATTAAACTCCACAATCTCCACCTTTTTCTATCAAGATCCAAGGGAAGGCCTTTATTTTTTCTGAGAATGTACCCTTTACTTTCTTCTCAAGGATACATTCCTTTTCTATAGGGCTTTCAGTGGGACGCATTTACTATCCATAGTCCATCACGTTCTGCTTCCTCTCACTGCTCCCTACACATACACATCAAGGGTTAGATTTAGGAACCCAGGGTAGTTTAAGTCCCTTGTTACTATTTTAAAAGGGTGAATGAGGGGTTTTCTGTTCCATGCAGGAAGCATTCGCTTTTTGCGAGCGGTACCTGGTCCTATGCTACTAGTCACTGTATTTGTGAACGCTTTGTTCTTCTAAGAAAACTTCAACCTGGCTGGCAGTTTTCTTTGAAGTGCCCATTGTTTCCACAATGGGTATATAGCAAGTTGTCAGGTACAGTGACATATTTGTTGTGTAGTTTATAGGGAGTTTTCTCCCTTCTCTATTTGTGAACTCTTTGTTCTTCTGAGTAGACTTAAACCTAGCCTGGTAGTTTTCTTTGAAGTGCCCATTGTTTCCACAATCGGTATATAGCAAGTTGTCAGGTACAGTGACATATTTGCTGTATGGTTTATAGGGAGTTTTCTCCCTTTGAAACCCGATGCCCTGCCTATTCCCACTATTGTTGAGATACATGGCAGTAAAAGCATCTGAGGACCAGGTTCACTTTAAGTATTTCTCAAGATCAGTTCTTACTTTCTCCAACTATATTTGGAATTACTGATTCCTCTCGAGTGGTTTTTATGACTTTTAACTCCTTTTCCAGCAATATGTGTGACTCAATAGCCACTCCCTTCCTTTTCTCAAGATTTACACTCTTATGTTCTCTATTAGGTCCCTCACTAGTTTAATCTATGATCAACACATATCACGAGAAGTTCATTCCTTTCCTTTTCAATAGAAGTGATCTTTTCTTCTAACGTTTGTTTCTTGCTATTAAGATCTTCTATTGTTTCTTTAAGATCACACACTACTACCACCAAATCGTCTCTCTCATTCTCCACTCTGGTTATATTTTGATTCAGGGCCCCTTCTGTAGTTTAATATTTGATATGGTCTCATTTAAATCCACTACATAGACCACTAGATCATATCTAGACGACCTCTCCAAGCTCTATGGTCAAGATCTCTTTGTCATTTACAAGACTATAATAAGCATCAATTAAAACATTTGATAAAGAACTTAGCTTCTTGGAAGAATAGGACTTCAGATTTCTCTGAAATCTTGGAAGCTTACCTCATCGTCCTCATCTTCTTCTTCATCATCATCATCTGACTGAGCCATCACCATGAATAGTGACTCATACTTTGTTGCTTTGGTTGCCACTGCCAATAGGGAACTATTTTCTGCACCTGATTCACTTTCGGATTCACTTTCGGAGTCTCCCAAAGCAGCAAGAACGATATTGTCAGCAGTGAATTTTCAATTGAATCTTTTCTCTGGAACCAGGTTCCTTTTTTCTGCTTTGACAGGATTGTGCTTGTACTGCTCCTGTTTCACGAGTGGGCAATCATTGATGAAATGCCCTGACTTTCCACATCTATGACATAGAACGTTGTTGCTTTTTTTGCTTGAGCTGCCCTACTTTGGTATGCCACCATTTTTTCGAACCATTTTCTGAAATCTCATAGTAAGATAGGCCATGTCACTATCTTTATCACTTGAATCACTCATTTCAGCTTTGCATACCAGGTTCTTTTCCTTCTTAAGCTCTATTCTTTCACTGAATTTCTTTCTCTTCATCTCGTATGTTTTCAGATTACAAATCAACTCATCCATGGTCAGCATTTGTAGATCTTTAGCTTCTATGATAGCATTTACCTTACTTTCCCAAGAACCAAGTAGAACGTTGAGAATTTTTCTTACAAGTTTGTTTATGGGAATGGCATATCTAATCAAATAAAGATCATTCATGATGGAGGTGAATCCAGTATGCATGTCTTGTATGGATTCCTCATCCTTCATCCTGAACATCTGATAGCCTGTGGTGAGCATATCAATTTTGGATTGCTTGACCTGGGTGGTTCTTTCATGAGCGATTTGCAATGCCTCCCATATTCTTTCGCAGTTTCACACACTGAGACTCTGTTGTACTCATCTGGTCCTATGCCACACATCAAGATCTTCTTGGCATGATAGTTCTTTTCTACAGCTTTTCTTTCAATGTCAATGTACTCTCTTCTTCCTTTAGGCACCAATTGCTCTATTTCTTCAATATTTTTCATGGGAACATGTGGACCATCACATATGATGTCCCAGAGTTCTGAATCTTCAGCCATTATGAAGTCATGCATCCGAGTCTTCCACTATTCGTAGTATTGACCACTGAATCTGGGGGGTCTATAGGTTGATTATCCTTCTTCAAAGCTTGGTGGAGCAGCCACTGACGATTACTCCCAGGTGTCAGGCTGATAGGAGAAACCTGCTCTGATACCAATTTATAGCCTGTATGGGTCCACCAAACAATCAAGTACCTATCCTCTATGAGACTGATATGCTAAAAGCAATAAAGACTAAATGTAAAGGAGGCCAGAGGTTTTCTACATGAAAAATCCCAAACAAGGGGATTAAAAAATCATGACCTACACCTTGTAGGCTTTTAACTTAACTAACTTGTAATCTACCTACTAAAAGCCATTTTGCAACACTGTTGACTGCAAAGACTTCAAACTAACTTGTGATGCACTACCACAAGCCACTCTATAACTCTCCTAGTAACAGGGAATTTAACTTCTGACTACTCCTAATCACAACATAAACCCTAAATTTTACAAATTTGGTTTTTCCTAAAATAGTGCTTCTGAGAAAGTGACCTAGGAATTACAATGTAGAACAATTGACAAGATTACAACTCAACTATGAACATATATAAGACTTTGCTAGAACTGATCCGTAGTGGAGTTGTCTTCTTGTTCTTGACACACTAGTGACTTTAATGCCGGACGAAAGCTTCTGTTACTCAAGAGAATATCACTGAATACATAAGTTTTTGTGTCATGCATCATGTTGTTTTATCACAAAGGATATCACAATAGATAGTGGTGTCAACTCTTGGTGTACTTCTTTTCAGAGAGAGGTGACTGTGCACAATCTGCACAACCGCTTCTGGGAAGGTGCATTCCAGCTGGACTTTCTGCTTCTGTCAGGACATACTACTGAACCAGGTCCTAATATTCTATCATGACATACCAATGGACCAGGTCCTAGTTATGTTCCTCTTCTGTAACCTTTGCTTGATGGACTTTCTTTTTCTATATCCAACTGTGCACTTTGACCTGTACTTCTGTTAGAGAACCCTAAAGGAGCAAGTCCATGTTGTGTTTCTCTTTATCTTTAATATGTACAGTCACTGACTTGTGCTTTTGGTGAAGAACCTTAAGGGACCAGGTTATCGAGTCCCTGTTGTGTCCCTCCAGGTGCTCGTTCATCTATTTGTTGATGTTCAAGCTTCGACCAGTTCATGTAAGATGAGTATCCTATGGGATAGGTTGATGGTGTATCTTGTGGAGCGGTTTCTCTATCTGGTTATTTACAATAAGTTTGTAGTTCATCAAAACATATGAAAGATAAGGTTAAGTCAAACCCATCAGAAAATAATGATCCTCTTGGAAATGTTATCCCGGTGGAGGAGGTAGATGATAATGGTGAAGATGAGGTGCCTCTAGTACCTCAAGGACAAAGAAGAGGCTGTGTTGCCAATGAAAATATTCTAGAACCTCTTCCGCCTCCTCCAAGAATGGCTCCTCAGGTGCTTCCAAATAAAGGATACGCATGTGCAATTGTCCCACCCCAAATCCGGGCGAGCAATCTTCAAGTTACAAATGTGATGTTGACTTTATTGGAGTAGCGGGGGTATTTTACAGGTGAGCCCTATCAGAATACATATAGCCATCTTAAAGGATTTGTGGATATCTGCTGGGGAAGAAAACAAACCAATGTGTCAATGGATGCACTAAGATTTAGATTTCCCTTTTTCACTTAGAGGAAAAGCCTTGGACTAGCTCGAAAGGCTTTCCAACCATTCCATCACAATGTGGGATGAGTTGGAGGACAAGTTTATAGCTACGTTATTCTCTCCAGGGCATATACCGACTTTAAGAGATGAGATTTTGGCCTTCATACAGGAACCTAATGAACCACTTCATGAGATCTAGGATAGATATCGGACAATGGTGAAAGAATGTCCGAACAATGACATGACTGAAGCAATGATCTAGCAGACTTTCTACCGTGGAATTAACACGACTAATCAGTATGTAGTGAACCAGCGAGTGAGGGAAATTTTATGAACACACATTATGCTGAGACGTGTGAGATCTTGGGTGAGATGGAAGATACTTCCTTAGCTTGGCATAGTCGATCTAATGTGCCATAGAGTGATCCTACTGTCATTCACCTGGACAAAGAGCTCCATGACCATGGACAGGAAATAACAGAGTTAACTACAACAATGAACAAATTGGAAAAATCTTAATTGCAGCAAGTTCAAGCGCCGAGGCAAGTAAATTCTATGGAAGGTATCAATATGTTGGTCAATAAGAGGCGACAAAGAGGTCAACAAGGTCAAGGTATTCCGATCAATATGAGCAGGGTAGTGGTGGTTTCATCCAAGATGATGGGTATGATGAGCAAAGTGAAGAGGTCCAGTACGTGAACAATTACCAAGGACAAAAGGGAAATTCTCCTACCCAACAACCACAATGGAGATCCCTAGGAAATTGGGGGAATCAAAACCAACAAAGAAATAGCAACTGCAGGAGAAATTAGAGTTGGGGAAATCGGAACAACCAGGGCAACTAGCGTGGTAACAACAATAATTGGGGAGGAAACAACAACCAAGGAGGTTGGAATAATAGTAATCAAGGAAACTGTGGGCAAGGCTTTCAAAGACCTCATATGTATCAACAACCAAGCAACCCACTTCTATTTCCTTCCCAAGGTCCTAGCTCGTCAAACAATGAGATAGGAAGAATCGAGAAGATGTTTGAATAAATGATGAAAAAGAATACCGACTCTGATGCCCAGTTGGCACACCAAAATACTTTAATCCAAAAACTTGGAGGTTCAACTTTTCCAGATTTCGCAATCGTTGAATGCTCGCCATAAGGGGGCTTTACCTAGTGTACGGTAGTAAACCTGAAGGGTGGGAATAATAACAGGTACGCAATGGCGGTGTTCACAAGAAGCGCTCAAGGAGGTAATGTGAATACCTCCAAGAAAAAGGAAGTTGTGAGTGATGAGGTGGAAGTGCAAGATGATGATATTCCTATAGTTGATGAGCAGGTGAGTGAAGAGAATATGAATGAGGAAGTGAGAATTGATATTCATGATAATGAGGTGGAGACTCAAAATGACGTGAACCCGTCTAGGGAACACGTAATAGACATGCCGAAAATGGTTGTGCCTAAAGCTAAGGCTCCCTTGCCAAGACCTCCTCCACCTTACCCTCAAAGGGTGAGAAGCAAAAGAATGAAAACCAATTTAAGAAGTTTATTAAGATGATGAAAAGATTGTCGATCAATGTTCCTATGGTGGAAGCTCCTGAGAAAATGTCGGGTTATGCCAAGTTTATGAAAGATTTGGTTACAAAAAAAATATTTATGGATTGTGAGACCATGAAAACAACTCATCAAGTAACTGTAATTGTGCACTTGATGGCTCCAAAGCTTGAAGAACCCAACCCTTTCACTAGTCCATATACCATTGGGAGTGTGGATTTTGCAAAGGTATTATGTGATTTGAGAGAAAGTATCAATTTGATGAATCACTCTATGTTCAAAAATTTTGGTATTGGTCAACCAAGAGCTACTTCAATGATATTACAAATTGTGGATAGAACAATGAAGATGCCGGTAAGTATTATTGATGATGTTCTTGTCCGGGTGGAGAAGTTTATCTTGCTCGCTAGTTCTGTGATTCTCAACTGCGAACTTAGCTATGATGTGCCTATAATTTTGGGAAGATCTTTCCTAGCAACTGGGGAGGCATTGGTTGATGTGGATGTCGAGGAGCTCACCTTCCGGGTGGGTGATGAAAAAGTAGTCTTTCATGTGTGCAAATCAATGAAGCAGCCGGATAGTACTGAAGTGTTCTCTTTTGTTGATCTTGTCACAGAGGTTATAGTCAATGATACTAGTGCCATCATCAATATGGAGGATCCTCTAGAAGCCGTATTGTTGAACCTTGATGTGAATGGGGAGGAAGGTCGTGTGAAGTGTATCAATGCTTAGCATGGAATGGGATCTTATTCTTATGAGCCTCGTAAGATCTATTTGGATCTTGAGAACATAAAAACTCCCCCAACAATGCCCTCAATAGAGGAACCTCCCATTTTGAAGTTGAAGGCTATGCAAGAGGTTGTCAAAAAGGAGGTGATCAAGTGGTTGTCGCACCCTTTTTTTTCCTTTCTATATGTCGGGAGATTGGGTTTGTGATATTTGGGTATAGAGTAACTCGTTTCTTTTGGGAACTGGGTTTTGCATTTGAAGAGTCGCCACCTAATGATTTATGGTGCATTAGGACACCTACAAGGTTCATTTTTAAGTTTGCTTGATAACCAGAGATAGGGTAAGGGCTTGAAATTATCCTAAGGGGAAGGTGTTAGGCATCCTTGAGGATCCACTAGTATGGTTGGGGACAAAATAGTTCTTTGTATATTTTGTGCAATTAATATGTAAACAGATAAGACTCAAATAAGAGAGATTTTAATACACAAATATTTGAAAGTAAAAAAAAAGCTTGAAAGAGCAATTATTAAAAGGCTGATTTTTTGACAAGAAGTTACAATGCTTTAAAGGAAAAGAAAGAGAGGAAAGGGGGTTCTAGGTTTATTTATAATATGGATCACATCAATGCAATACATGATAATCACTCCTCAAAATAGGGGCTACACGTGGTACTAGCGCACAAGTCATTATATCTATATCTACCCTTCCCACCCCTTTGAGGTACTAAAGCGCGGATTGGTCTCGACCACTATTGCATGCTATTACTCGTCGGATTCCTATCAGTCGCGGAGGCACTTAGGAGTACTATTCCTAATGGGAAGGGATATTAGGCTGACTTTCAAGTTTCAAAGGTGAAAAAGGCTAAGGTGATATACAGAACATATAGGACTGCACAATAAAAGGGGGAAGCATACAAAACACATATATACCTCCTCAAACAAAGCAACCAAATAGCATGACTCAAAAAACAATCAATTTTTGAATCTAAAAAAATACTAAGGCAAGGGGATTTGAGCTCTTGAAGTAGACCAATTTATTACATAACTCAGAGTAGAAGTCCGAATCAGGCCTGCCTGCTGGTTATAGCAATTACTAGTTAATAGAAATGGGATCACTTTCATTTATTGTTATTACCTAAGGTTTGCCTAAGCGTTTGAGATCTTATGAACATGTTGTCTTTATTGATTCAGAGTGGTAAAGTAGTAACAATTTAAAAAACAAACGGCTTGAGACCCTATAGGCATGTTTGCTAAGGAGATTAGGTTATTTAAGAAACTGGTTCAGAATAAAGATGATTTTAAATTAGATTGTTTTAGATTTTGCAGATGATGGTATCCACTAGTGCTAATTTTTAATCCTATAGACAGGATATACAATATTATTGATTTTAACCATATAGGCATGATATCTAGTTGAATGATTTTAACCCCTATAGGCATGATATCTAAATGCTGATTTTATCCCATATAGACATGATATCTAATTGTTAATTTAATCCCCTATAGACATGATATCTAGTTGAACAATTTAAAACCCTATAGACATGATATCTAATTGAACGTGGAGCGGTAACAGGCAGGATTTACTTCCTACAAGCATGATTTCTAAAAAGGGATACTGATTCTTAACCTTATGGACATAATGTATGATTTTAGCCGTTTAGATCCTAAGAACATGGTGTCTAAGCGTGGCTATAACATGTAGAAATTTTAAACAAGTCATGTGGGCATGTTACCTAAATGCTGAATTTAACAAGTCCTATAGGCATTTTCTCTAAATACGGAGTTAAATATGCAGAAACTGGTCCTATAGGCATGACATCTAAGAGTGGTAATAAACATGAAGAAATTTAAACTAGTCTTATAGGCATGTCTTCTAAAATGCAGAACTGAGTCATTCAGAACACAAACCTATAAACATGTTTTCTACCCTTGAGCATCCATAATTACCCAACCCTTTTCCACTAGCCAACCCCGAATGTTTACTACAAATTATTACAGACCAAAATAATGAATTACATAAGAATGTAAAAACAAAAGAAGTTACAACCAGAGGATTCTTGACTTCCTGTCTGATTTACATAATTAATCATTGTGTTCGCCACTAATTTAAAAGCCATTCTCATACCTGGGTGTGTCGTAGTTCCCTAAGGGGATCAAGGACCTCGGGCAATGCTTACACCCTAGTTTACCGAACCAGATAGAGATAAGTGTAGTGTGGAAGGGCCAACACTTATGTGTCCAAGTTCAGAGGGAGCTCATGAGTCCCAAGGCAAGGATCACGCGAGAGGGGATGAACTTAAGTCTAACAATATGGTGAAAGTGCAGGAATAGAGATTTAAAATAAAGTGGGGAAAGGAGAGGGGCAAAGGGGTTTGGGAATACATTGCAAGGAGCATATATCCTTAGACAGGGATTAGGTTTGGGCATGCATAGCAATAGATGGTGCTGTCATGCCCGTAAACCAACTAGAACACACAACGTATAGAGGGGATATGTAGGTTATGATCCCATGGGAATCAAGTTTGGGTCATGCACAACAATGTCCAATGTTGTTATGCCCCAACCAACCAAAGATACCAACACATATGGGATATAGGGGTTTGGGACTCCAAAATTATAATAAGTAACAGATAGAATTCATACATAAGAAATCATTGATTCAGAATAGAAAGGGGAGATTACAACATGCTTAATAAGGTAACTTGATTAAACACAAGCAGGAAACAAGCAACGGTGAAGGAAATAGTAAAGAAACATGTTGTTGTTGATATTGAAAATTAATTAGAACATACTAGTGAAGACGGAAATATAGAAATAAAAACGTAAGCAAGCTTCCCACAGCCTTGCCTTGGCTATTAGCCGGCTAGGTAAGGTAGCAACACAAGTGGCAATAGAGAAAAAAGAGAGATTTTTAGTGGAGTGTGTGTTTTGAACTCAAGTATTTTATTCCTTGTGTTTATGTTCTTGAAAGAAGAGGGGTGCAGGGTATTTATAGCCTTTTGAAAACATGTGAGAAATAAAGTAATAAGTAAAATTCAATGCAACTATGGAAAAAACCAACAGTCAGAATCAATCAACCAAGTGATTCCCTTTTAATTGAAGAATCACTTGTTTAACGGGGCTAACAGATTCAAAATAAGGAAAGAAAATCAGTTTGTAGGCAGACTGATTATTGCCATAAAAGAATAGTAAAACATTAATTAAGCAATCCAGACTAAATACAGAAATACACTTATTTTTGGAAGCAGATTCAACAAGGTAAAATAAGGAAATGGATAAATTACTTTAACATGCGAGTGAAAGTAGAGTTCATAAAAGAAACATTTTGAAATCAGTCCCAAGATTAAAAGTCAATCCAAGAAGGCAATTCAGCACATAAACAAACTACACAAAGACTAGACATGTGATCGAGTCATACCCGACACTACTATCGAGCAACGAGAGATGATCGAAGCAGCTTTTACACGATTAAGGTTGATCGATATCCACAGAGAGCTAGAAGTTGGAGTCGGGTATCTACCTAATTTAAAGTTGTGTATTTGTTCTTCATTGCACTTCTAAACATTTTTGGGTTTTTGTTTAACTTCTAATTTTATCAACTTCTATGCTAATTTAAACTAGATTAAGCTAAGAGTAAGATAACACGGGTTGTTCAAATGGTTAAAAGACACTAGGGTAGTGACTTTCGTCTAGGTGGTCAATTAATGGGTACTTGAGTTTAAGATACGATTGAGATAATTGGGGATTATGATACAACCTTTGCACGATTTTACTCACTCTATACCTCTCGATAGTTCGAGTGATTTTTCCGGGATTGACTTTCTCAAGACCAATTGGGTATGTAAATTTGCACGAGAAAATAGGGTTCAAGTCGGGTATTACTATCTCTAGGTTTAACCGTTTAATTGGGGCTATCAATCTCTTGAGTATGCCCCAATTCCTTGTTGGACTAATTTAAGAGATTTAGGCTCTCTTTCACAAGAAGAGCAAAAATAAACTAAATACAAGCTAGTGTTTGAAACCACTAATTTAGCAATTAAACATGAAATTAATCAAAATATAAAACACCCATAGTCAATCCAGCCAAAAACAGAAAATCCATTAATTACCCACACTAGGGTTGAGCCACAACCCTAACTTATAGGTCTAGCTACTCATAATTAACGAAGAAAACAAAAACAATAGGTGAAGAACAACTCATATTAATTAATCACTAAGATCAGTAACAAGATTCAACGTTGAAATATAGATAAAATTGCCTAAAATAGCTAAATACTTTGAACCTACGAGCGCGGCTATAGCCTAAAACTATCTGCTTGACCTAAAAATAGAAAAGAAGCTATTTATACTAAGCTGACTATTCTAGACAAAAATAACTCTGTAAGGTTAGTGCGGACTGCAACAAATGGTGTGTGGCTGTACTAAGTCTCTCTACTTGAAATACCATCTCTCTGAACTCAGGCACTGCAGACGCAGAGAATGGACTACGGCCGCAGAGGCTTCTAGCTTCACAATGGCTGTATCCGGACACCAGGCAGACCGAAAATAAGGCCAATTAATACCAACAAAAAATAAAATCACTAGAAGAATTAGAAATATATATAATAGGAAAGGGTCCATTATTTTATTTTCCAATTCATCTTAAGAAGGTAGACTTTCGGTACAACGGTTAGACTTACCCCGTCCCAAGAAAGAGTTAGCTTGCGGTCCTCATAAAATGGAGCACGGACAGCATTAATTTGAAACTCCAACTTGGCACTTCTCTGATTCTTGGCTCTGCGGGCCGCACAAAGTCATGTGCGGCAGTATTGATCATAGTGCGGACCACACAAAACCTAGTGCGGCCGTACTGCCTCTTTGCCTAGAAGTCAAGCTCTCTGAATCTCCTTGTGCAGACCACACAACATAGTGTGTGGCTGCATTGGAATTGTTTTGCTTGATCTTTGTCTTGTCTTGTCTTGATACGTCTGCAAGTTTCACTCCTTTTGAGTTGATCTTTGATATCTTTTCACTTTGTTGATCAAAACTGCAATCAAGCATAACTTGTGAGTCTTTCCGGACTATTTTGTACGAATTTCCAATCAAAACATAAGCAAGAAGGAGTATAAAATACATCAAAGTCCCTAGTTATCAACTCCCCCAAACTTAAGCTTTTTCTTGTCCTCAAGCAAACAAAATAAGACCCACCCCATAAGGGAAAATCGAAAAAAATTTCAGCTGCCCTAAAGTAACCTCATCTAGCATCAATTAGAACTAACAATTTCCCTCAATACAAATGAATCATTAAAAAATTTTACTCTTTGAAACTCCATGGATTAATTGTGACACAAGAGCATCAAGAATTGACTCAACACATCAAAGAACTCTTTTTTATTACTTTCGTCATTGTGGAACCCAAACTCACACGTCCTCAACTCTCCCAAACAAAACCTCGGCTTTAGAACAGTGGCACTCAGAATGAGGTCAATGGAAGTTCACTCATCTCTCTCAAGAAAAAGTCACAAGTCCAGCTCTAGGTACCATATGTTTGCCCCGTATGTGAGTATCTACTAATGTAAGCTCCATTCAACTCAAGATCATATAGGGCTTTTATGGAGATATTATGAAGGATTTTGGTTCAGGGTAGGAAATGTTTGGTCTAAGTAGGTTCCAACTTCCCTTAAGCACTCCTTTTGTTTCATTTGTAACATATTCACTTGACTCTTTGAGTCATTTCACCTTAGATTCTTTCTAAGGGGTTAGAGAGACACATTGTCACTCTTTCTTGTACATTTCAAACCTTTTCTCCTTTTTCAACTTCCCACACCTTTCATTTTTTGCTTTTCTTCAATCCCTTTTTATTCTTTTTCATATTAAACATTCTTTTTGTCTTTTTGCTTTTCTTTCTTTATCATTTTCTTTCCTTTTCTTCATTTTTGCGCCTATTTATCACTTTGTTGCAATCCTCGTCTCTCCCCCCAAACTTATACTTTTACCATGTGCTAAAGGAAATATCGGGTGCCAAGAGAGGGTATCTTTCAAAATGGGTATAGGCTTGTATCATGGTTCTTGAAGAAAAAAGGGGTCTAATGCTCAAAAGGGTTAACTAGGGATCTTATCATTGTTAGGTTATGGAAGTTTCAAACTATCATTTGGACCAAGGAAAGCCTATAATCATGTCTCAAGTCAAAATTCACTTAGGATTTCACCTCAACAAACATTCAAGGAAAGTTCTAGACTAATGGCTCAGGACTTGGACTTGCAATGCGATTACTCACCACACCTATGGGATTGCTAAAGACAGAGAGTCGGGGGCTCACAAGAACCTTAGAAAAGATTTGAGCATACAACAGTCCCAAAAAACCACTTGATGATTATCGGTCAACACAAGAGTCTCAAGGTAACGACTTTCACCATCCTAAACATAACAAATTATTTTTGACCATAAAATCAAAGGAAAATGCGTTAGGCCCAACTGAAGCTTTTCTTGGGGCATCCTTAACTAATAAATACTAAAAACAATAAGAAATATGGACTCAAACCCTTAAGAGGGTTGTCACGCCATCCACCATTGGGAAGAGCCACCTGGTTCTCACAAACTCCACCTTTCGAAAGAACTGTGGCATTAGAAAACCTAAGGCTTATTGCAAACTTTCAAAACAAAAAGCTACGAATCACAAATAAGAAGCTAAGAATGAAAACTTTGCGGAAAATAGAATAAATATATACAAGAGGGAATTTGAATATACAATAGATGGGATGAATATATACAATGTAACATAACTTTATATACAGACCCAAAGTAAAATAAATGTGCGATAAATGTAACGAAATGTTAAAATTATATACAACCCAAATATGAAAAGATAAAGAAAGCATAAAAAGTATCAAATGTATATATACAATCATCCGAATGAATAAAAAAATAAACAGTAGGGCCTACCCCCTTAAATGAAAGCTGTATTGTCCCTAATTCAAACTAATCTAAATAAAGCACCAAAAAGATAATGGAAAAGGAAAGAGAGACTCCCTATGGCCTGTCTGTCTGCATAGACTCCTAAGTGGTCCCTAGGTCCTCACTATGCTTGAGAACCTTAGACTGGTTCCCTGTGGCCTGCTGCTCTACTGCTGGAACCTTGGCCTGGACATGGACAGCTCCAGAGGTACATCATGTAGCTGACTACAGGAAGCCTCCGGTGGGTCAGCCTACTGGATGACTGCATTGTCCGCTTTGGGAATCATTCTCCTCCTCTTGGAAGGCCTCTCTGACTGCTTCATCTGGGGATGAGCTACTGGTACTGGTTCCTGGAGTAGTAAATCTAAAGGCAGGTAATCTGCCTTCAGTTTGTCAACATCATCTCTCAACTCCTACACGGACTCCTTGGAGGCCTGTGTCTTCCTAAGCTTTTTGTGCTCCATAACAAGCACCTTGAGAGCCTTGATGTGTGAATAAACCGTAGTACTCAACACCTTTTGGTTCTCGAGGATTTTATTTTGGTTCTCAAGAATCTCTTTAAGAGCATCCTCTATGGACTGGGGAACCTGTCGGAGTGGAAGTGCTGACTAAGCCTCTACCGTGGTAGTGAGGGTGGAAAACTTGGATGATACAATCTATATCTAGCTGTTGATACTAAGAAGATCCTGGATCAGTCGGTAGATAGTTATTGGATGTGCGTAGAAACATGGAATGTCGGTCCGCTGAGGTGGATGGACCAGGAGGGATAGCGGTGGACATAGATGCAGTCTCAATAGGAGTCACTACCAACTCTTCAGATTGGCCAGTTGGAGCAGTAGCTGTACTTTTGAAGTTCTTGCTCTTGGGGTTATCATTCCCCTGCATGTATTACCAAGAAATGGGGCCTTCGCTTTGGCCTTGATGTCGAAGAGCCTCTTTTCCACTTTCAGATCCCGGAAGTACATAGTCAAAAAACTGGTGAAAGGGTAGTTTCTGTCATGCTCAGCACCCAGAATTGAAATTATCCTTGGCATCATATTCCCTATATTGATTTGGTACCCCTTATAATCGAAGCCACCAAAACTGCTCGGTGAAGAGGTAGGGAGTAGTCATGAGTTGTGGGGTCCAACCTGCTACATGCAAATGTCTCCCATTACTTGGCCTCAAAGTTCAAACTATACCTCAAAATCTTGATGCCCGCAGTCAACCAGTCTGGGGGTAGTACCGGGGATTGCCAGGTACTATGCCAACCATGGACGGACCTCCTCACCCAGTTCTATCTTCGCCATGTATCGGGTCTCATCCTCCTCATCAAAGCCAATGTAATCGTTGATTGTATTCCCATCAAACAACACCTTCAATTCAACACCTTGTTCACCTTGGTACCCTTTTTGATGTGGGAAATATTGGTGTAGAATTTCTTGGCCAAGTGCTCATTGGCGTCCACACATTCCCCAAAAAAATGCTCCCATCTGACTCTCTCCCTAAAATGCCTCCTCATATTGGGGCTGTGAGGTAGCAAGTCTCTATCTACGAAAACTACTCTCCGAGATCAACTTCCTCACTGGCCTCATTAAAAGAATTTATGGCATGCTACTCACTAAACCGGTCTTGCCACACCTTCGACTTCCTAGTTCTAGCGATACTGCCCACCTGTGGTTCGTCTCCTTCTCCTTTTTCTTCAACTCCCCTACTTCCTCCTATCACCTACTGCACCCTCTCTAGATAATAAAGTTGTGGGAGAGGTGGAGTACTCCCTACTCCCTTCACCTGAGCCCTTAGACGACCTAGAAGAAATGTTCACTGACACTTGGGCGGTGGGGGATGCTGGCGAAATGTCTCTTAGCCTGTTCCACTCCTGCCAGTCTGGGATGAACTCTGGCACGAATTCTGAGGCGATATCTTGGGAGGGCTCGTACTACCCCGACATGTCAATGGCTCTATCAGCCGCCTTCATAATCTTTCTTATCTTTTTAATATTTTCCGGACATGAGGAGGGAGTTTTATCATTTTGTATTTCTCTCATCGGGAGGATTTTCCTCTGCCTGATTGTTTGGGTCATTTACCTCATTGTTTCACTATTCTCTGTGAGCAAAATTCAATACATTTGTTAGTATGAATAGATGCAGTTAAAAGTAGTGTTGCAGAAAGAGTTGCAAAAAAGACAAGAAAAGTTATCGATATTTTTCAGAAGCCACCCAGTGTAGACCGCAGAAAAATGGTGTGCGGCCATACATGGGTCAATGCGGACCATAAAAAAGGGCCATGTGGTCCGCACAGATGTAAGGCTCAGACTACCTACACTATATCTAGGCATTGCGGACCGCACAAATATAGTGTGGCCGCACATGGACCAATGTGGTATGCACAAAATGTTGTGTGGCCGCAGTCCCTCAGGTTTAGATTTTAGGTCTTTCATCAACGCGGTCCGCACAAAATGGTACTGCTGATCACACATGGGCACCACAGAATGCACAAAAATGACCGCGGTCCGCACTGAGTGCCCAGCTATGGCACTAAATTAGGGTTCAACGTGTTTTTGATTTTAAGCTCAAATGTACACCTAATTGATGTCCGTACATGTTGCCCAATGTATTCAACTAACTAAGTCTACATTAATAAAAAATTTAACTACCCTAACCTAAGCAATTGAAGAAACTACGGGAAGCATAGAGAAGGAAGAAAGAAAAATGAAAATTAAAAGAAATTAATAAAAGAGAACAATTAAAAGGAATGTAATGGTACCATATGTGAGATGAAATGAAGCTAATCAGTTCCAAACAATGAAATACGAGCAAAAAGAAGTGATGAACAGTGTTTGTATTAGTTTAAAGAGTCAAGGGTTTGAAAAGTTTGAAAATTGGGCCTCGGGCACTATTTATTGAAAAAGCTTTGGGGCCCAGCTTACCTACCCCAGTGCGGACCACACAAAATGGACAGTGGCCCGCACTACACAACAGTTTCCAAGCTTGAAGAGTCAACATGTTGTGGTCCGCACAAAATGGACTGGGTCGCTGTAGTCCACCTCGGACCACACAAAATGAAGTGCTGCCGCAGTGGAAAACTTTAGAGAGGTCACATTTCACCCTTGATCAATGCGGTCTACACTAAATATAGTCAGCCGCATTGCAAAATTTAGAGACCTGAACATTCTTTCCACTATGTCCTGCACTGTGCCAACACAATCCTATAATATCTCACAACCAGTTAGCCTAAAAATCAATTCTATTCTACAAATGAAATCAAATAAAAAGAAAAACACATGGGTTGCCTCCTAAGAAGCTTTTGATTTAACATCATGGAACGACGTAGATTACCATCACATTATTTGAAATGAAGGAGTGCCACCACGTGGCTGCCATAAATTTTTCCCAAGTAATACTTGACCCTATGCCCATTCACTCTAATACTTCCCCACTTTTGTTCTTTAAATCAAGAGCACCAAATGGGGTCAGACACACTACTTCAAACGGTCCGATCCAGTTTGACTAGAGCTTTCCCGGGAACAACCGTAGCCGAGAGTTGAATAAGAACACCAAATCCCCCACCTTGAACTATTTGCCCCGAGTATACTTGTCATGAAGGTATTTCATTTTATCCTTATACATCGACGAACTAGAGTAGGCATCTAAATTCGTCAAGTTCATTGAGTTGCTCCACTCGAAGATTAGCCGCTACATCCCACTCAAGGTTCAACTTCCTTAAGGCCCACATGACCTTGTGTTCTAACTCAACCGGTAGATGGAAAGATTTCTCAAACACCAACCAATATGGAGACATACCAATCAGAGTCTTGTAAGCAGTTCTATAAACCCATAGAGTGTCACCTAACTTCTTTGACCAATCGGTCCTATTTACATTGACCATCTTTGCCAATATGCTTTTTATTTTCCTGTTGGAGACTTCAACTTGACCACTTTATTGAGGATGATAGGGGGTAGAAACTTTGTGATTGACACCATACTTTGAAAGCAAAGTGTCAAAAGCTCTATTGCAAAAATGAGACCCCCATTGCTTATGATTGCACGAGGAGTGTTAAACCTTGTAAAAATGCTCTTCGTGAGAAATGCAACAACACTCCGGGCCTCATTGTTGGGAAAAGCCACGACTTCAACCAACTTTGAAACATAGTCCACCATCACAAGAATGTATGTGTTCCTATACGAGCTAACAAACGGGCCCATAAATTCAATGCCCCATACATAAAAAATATCAACCTCAAGGATGGTATTGGGAGGCTGTTGATAACCAATTTTCCCTATGTATTTTTATGCTCAAATTACTTTCATAATAGCATTTGTATGCATATATAATCATACCCAAGAGTTTTGGTATTTTTTCCTAATTTTTAAGGATTTTAAAATAAATCTATTGTCTATTTTAGCAGTGCAAAATCTAATAATTATTTCCAAAATTATCATTTTGGTGGATAATTTATTTCTATTCTCATATTTACACCAAAATATAATTAAGGTGATCTTTGCATATTTTTATAAAATTTATTTAGTATTTTTAAAACTAAATTGCATATAATTGCCATTATAGCCTATTTTACAGTTAACAACAATTGACAATTATAAAATCATCTCTAGTATTTTTATTAATATATTTGTATTATTAATTAGTTCAGTTCTTTTAATTTGTTTTAAATCATTTTTACAATTTTTATAAAATTAAAAGGGGAAAATTGGCTATTTAAAATTTAGCCTACTTCTATTGAAATTGCAGCCCATTTGATATTTCAATTATAGCCTAAATTGACCCAATCTTGAACCCAATATTGGACCATCCCAATATCTACACCCAACCCAACCAGGCATAGAGCTGATCTAAGCCGTTGATTAAATAAGATTAACGACCCAGATTTGTTTTCCTTAATTAAAATCCTAACTACCCCCTTCGACCCCTTATTTTCTTAGAGACAGGTCTCTCTCTATCTGTCTCTCCTTATTCTCTCTAGAACCTTCTGGTTCACCCTCTCTGATGGCTTTCACAGTCTCTCCGGCCACATCCAGCCTCACCTCTTTCAACCACCAGCCGCCGTGAAGCCTTAGTTCACCGATTCTCTCCACCTATAAGACCCCATGAATCTCCGCCATGCAAGACACTCACTGGAGCTTTTCTGGGGTTCGTTTCCGGCCTTTCTCCAATGAATTCTGGTCTGATGGTGTTGTAAACACCATTATTCTCAAGTTTCACAGCCAGGTTCCTCTTGTTTCTCTCACTGGTTTCTTATGAAACCCTAATCTCAATCTAAACCACTCAAACCTCTGATTTTCAATGTTTTTAACTCGTACATTTATGTATTGAAATATTCTCTACTCGATCTTTATGATTATTCAAGTTTAAATATTTTTTGTTGTTTCTTGAAACTAGGGTTTCTTAACCCTTTTCGGAAAAACTTTGTCTTATAATTTTAAGTACTAATCTATGATTTTCAGTATTATTTCTGAAAATTTTGCTTAAGTCTGGTGATACCTTAGCTTATATGTTTGTATTTTGTATTATTTTGTTACATTCCATGTTTTCGTACGTGATAGTACATCGTAAGCCAATTGATATAAGAGAAGAAATGCGATCATTTTTGAAGGTACATAATGTAAGTTGCATCTTTTTATCTTGGAGGTTACAAATCTTTAAGATCATGAATAACAAGTACCAAAAGGGTTGGAAAGCTTAGACGCTAAACGAACAGAAGAAAATAAGTTTTGTTGAAAGTCGACAAATTTGGAATGTTATAACATGTACTTTGAGGTGACACTAGGGTTCTTAACATGATAAGAAGGTTATTCTATGAGTTATTTTAGTCATATGATATTCATTTTCTACATTTTGAATGCAAGCAAGTTGTGGAACAAAATTTCGAAAAGGTCGTCACAAGTTCCATTCATAAATATGCTGAAAATTAGGTCAAATGTAACTGAGATTTTCTCCGAATGTACTTGGAATTATAGGATGAAATTCCAACCAAATTGAAGATATACGATTCTAGTTTCCAACATATTAAACCGTTCATTGTTATAATATTGGAGTAGAGAGATATTCACATTTTTTCGAGACTGTACAGCTACTAGGGGACAAGAAGGTGCATCACCTACTTGCGAAAAGGAAAGGCCTCAATTAAAATCCCTAAAGTCATCCAAGAGGGTACTTTTAAGAGCTACTAAACTCATTTATTTCATTATATTTCAGACCAAGGAAACCTAATTGAACCCCTGCAACTTTAGCCCAAAAGTCCCACACAAACCCTAAGTTATTCCGGATGCTACGGCGTAATTCTAGTGCTGAAAAGTCCGGACAGCTTGCTAGTTTCTCTTTCTCCTTCTTGTAGACATGTCGAGGAACTTATTTTTGATCAAAATGGACCAGGTTTCATGGGTTATACTCATCAAAAGGTAATTTTATGCTTCTCCTTCCATTATCTATGTGTTTGCGAGTTGTAACTCGATCGTAAAGAATAGACCTAGCTAGTTTCGAAAGAATTGTATGTTGTTTGTTCTTGTGTACTAGTTGGTTAGTTGTGAACTTATTTCTAGGTTGAATGAATGGCTGGTTTATCGGATAAGAGGTATAATAATGTGTTTTTGGTTGTGTTTCTCAATTTGAAAGAAAAGACAAGTCGAAATGTGTTTATGTAAACTGAAATTATTTTTGGGTTGATGAACATGTGGGACTATTTTGTAGGATGTTTTGTGATGGTAATGGTTTGTCTCTTTTACTACTGTTTTAATGGACTTGAGAGAAGTAAGGGTGTGGAAAAACACCACGTAATAGCAAGGTTGTTTGTTGGTCGTTCGTCGTAACATTTTGGGATTGTTTGACACTATTATGGTTGTCGTGTTGTGTATGAAGTGATAGGGGTATGTTGGGCTGTTTGTGATTGTTTTGACTAGTGTGAAGTCATATATATAGGGGAGGTTCTGTCCGTTTTATTTTATAATAGGTTGTGGTCGATACATATTAGTTACGACGCTTAAAAGATAACGAGAGTGTCATCTCTCTTATTGCAGACTAAGGAGCCGTGAAATTGCATAGCCTAAGGTTGGGCAGAATATACAAGGTATGTTAAGGCATTTCCTTCTTTCTTTTGGCATGATCTAAAGTGAAATGAATATGCTACTTCATAACGGATCTACTCCTAGGAAATATGGTTGTCCATATTGTTCTTTCCTTACAAAACTATTCTAAGAAAATGTGTATGATCCTTGAATCCTACTAAGGTTCATATTGAGGGTATAAATGTCCATAAGGTTCATACGATGCTCCAAAAGGTTTAGAAGGTGCTTCCATCAGTCGAGCATGCATTATATATGTATCTATTTTACTCTACCGAGCCGCGCGATAGTTGTCCGGGTACATCACCTATTATGTAACCACTATCAGTTGGGTTTTACTGAGCTCCACATGGCCGAGTACGATTCTACCGAGCTTTATGATGGCCCGGTACATTTTTATCGAGTCCTCTATGAGGCCGGGTATGATATGATGATGATGATGCCTGTGAAGGCAAACGTTTTTAAAAGTTTATGTATATATATGTATTACGCATTTCATGTCAGTAGTCCCCAAAGGCACTCAGATGTTACAGGTTGTATCTCCTCTATCTCACTTTACATTATTATTCTTGTTTATGCTCTATCCTTACATACTCAGTACCTTATTCGTACTGGCGTCCCTTTTTTCCTAGGTATGCTGCGTTTCATGCCCGCAAGTCCCGACTGATAGGTTGAAAGTCCTCCTAGTAGGCTATCAACTCAGTGGAGGTGTTGGTGCACTCCACTTGCTCTAGAGTTGCCTATTTGGTCAGTATGCTTTGAATATGTATTGATTGGTATGGCGGGGCCGTGTCCCGACCTTTATGATTTTATGTACTCTTTGAGGCTTGCAACAGATGTACGGTGTATGGATACATTTATGGTCTTGTTGGCCTACGTTTTGAGCTCACAAATGGTCATGTCGGCCCTACATGCCCCTATATCACATG
Source organism: Nicotiana benthamiana (assembly GCA_034376525.1). Lineage (NCBI taxonomy): Eukaryota > Viridiplantae > Streptophyta > Magnoliopsida > Solanales > Solanaceae > Nicotiana > Nicotiana benthamiana. The sequence goes on along the minus strand of CM067341.1, from coordinate 15,425,501 downwards.
TATAAGTTTTCACATCATATTGGGTCATCATATGTTAAGCATTCCCTTATATTTTATTTTTGTTATCTCATGATGGGTTTTCTGGCTCACTTACCTATTATAGTATGATAAGAAAGATATGTTATGTTGGTAATTGGTCGAGTAAGGCACCAGGTTCCCATCGCGGCCCTTGGATTTGGGTCATGACAAAAGTGGTATGAAGTTCTGTCCTAGGGAATCTACAAGCCGTGACTAGTAGAGTCTTGCTTGTGGTTGTGTAGTGAATTACACTTATAAGAATGAGGGGCATTTAGGACTATCACTCTTTCTTCTTACTCTAGATCGTGTGGTAGAGCTCAGTTATAAGAACTCAATTTCCTAAACTCTATCTTATTCATGATATGAAGATGCCTATATCCAGAAAGACAGTTGGTAAGAGATTGAATGTGGACGTGGAAGAGTTTATAAGAGGAAACCTATTTTGCATCATGCTTATAATGCGTAAATGTTAGGTCTTCAGCAAATCATATGTATACTAAGATATGTGAGCCTCTTGATAAGGAGCCCCAAGGTATGAATATTTATCCACCCATATGAGAAAAAGCAACGAGATAATTAGGAGGTGGATATAAGTTTTAATAAGTGAAAGAAATAACATGGAAAAAAAAGTATGAGGTACCTAGACAATGAAGATTATAAGTATTTGCAATTCAGGTAGAGAAATATAAGCACTCTGAGTTACTTTAAACAGTAACAAAGTTTTATACAATTGACCACACCCACCTCAATTATTTCCTAGGAACAAACAAATATAGTTTAAGAGAATGATGTAATATCAGGATCAAGCTGGGGTTAGAGTAACTAAAATTTGTGGATGGATTGTTATCATTAGCTAACATTTTCAAATGGTACTGCAAAGGTGTTAATAGATCTCCTTTTAAGGCACCCAGATGGTGATCTCTAGAATAGTGCAATCAGATATGAATACTAGAATATTCAGCAATTTCAAAAGATAGTTGGCGAAATCCTAAAAGGGATAAAATATTTACCTTAGTATGACTCCCTCCCCAGAGAGAGAGAGAGAGAGAGAGAGAGAGAGAGAGAGAGATTATTAGGCATCCCGAAGAGCTAGTGAGATGAAGCAAGAGGAGCTAAAAGTGAAAGAATATTTTGTTGAAGTTTTCAGATTAAAGTGATAGATAGAAATATTAGTCAGAGAATAAGAAGAGAGTAAATGAAATATTATGAGTAAGGTGTGATAAATGGTATGACAGAATGACAGAGTCTGCAGTCAAGTAAAGGGAAAGACAAAAGGTGACATGCCGTGATAAAATAAAAGTGCATAAGCCATAAAGCCGTATCCCTATTTTGAGAAATGAGTTCGTGACTCCGACACGATTACCATAAGGAAAAGGTAGACCTCGGAGTAACAGAAAGAAGTATGGTCTTGGGAACAAGATAAACTGAACATGAATTGGGAATCGAATAAGTTGATAATAGTCGTCATCATGAGAATTTTAGAGATTGCGTTGCGGTGATGATAGAATGAACAACAGAAGAATAACCTTTAAAGGTCATTTAGTAAGATGTTTCCTTAGAGCAAGCATTGTGAGTAAAGTTAATCATAAGGGACAAAGTATGCCAGTTACACTAGGTGTCACCTTCATGTATAAGAAATTTAGTTATCCCTGGTACATAAGTTTACCATAAGGCAATTAAGGTTCATTGATGATGTGAAAAGATGCCAAAGTTGAATAGGTAAAACATCTATAGATAGATCGTCGTAATACTAAATCTTGGTACTTTCCTAAAGGGGGGAATATGGTGTGATATGGTATTAAGTCAGAGTTAAGCGGTTCAAGTAATTATAGAATGGTAAAGGAGGAATATGGTAAAAAAAAGAGGGATGAAGTTGCATTTATTCAATTCCTACAAACATGTTGCGATTCCAAAATATTATACAAGCACAACACTGGGGAGACGCAGTAAAAGTTTCTGTCCAGGAGGTTATTGATAAATAAGTGTGAATGGACACTTGATACATCAGGAGATAATGACTAGAGGTGAGTTAAGATAAAGGATATATCCCAAGAGAAATTATACGATATATATATATATATATATATGAGAGTAGATCAACGAGTAATTAGTAGTTGATTTAGGATGAACCCGATTATAGCTAGACAAGAGGTCAAAGAAAAATGAACACGTCATGCAAGATAAATGTAGTGAACCGCATCATAGTGAATTCAGTCTCGCATATACAATTCGCAATCATTTGAAAATTTTAAATAGGCTTTGAGGTACTTAATGGTATCATTTAAGTATTATAAAAATAAGAGAGAGTTCCACTAAGGAGACAATCAAAATTTGAGCCTAGAAGTAACCCTACGAGTACAAGGGCACAAAGTTATGTAACCAAGGACTATTATAGGCGAGTAAGAACAACAAAAAATTCCTTCGGGTGAACAATATAACAAAATCACAAATTTACAAGACCCAGAAGGTCTCCCGAAATACTGCAACAAAAGACTAGCTGAGGAAATAAAGGAGAAGGTTTCCACCTAAGCATAGCTAGCTAAAGAGTAAATGATCTTGTAACAATAGTGTCACTACAATATTGTACATACTCCATAAGAAAGTGGCACCTATCGTGGCTAGTGAATAGGAAGAAAAAAAAATCAAAGGTGATGTTTGAGATTATATGAGGTACAGGAAATTACAGTATTCGTGGGCAATAAGACAAGCCAAGTATTCATGCAACAAGTGATAGAACGACCAGGAAAAGTAATTGCTTACATTAAGGACAACTTAGAAGGCATAAAAGGAAATTTATGGTGCTAACAAGTTAGAGGAAGTTCGCGAGAAGTATAGATTGATAGGTGTAGGTCATAAGGTAAAGTATCGTAGAGCAACAAGGTTTTAGGTAGATAGGGGTAAGGATAAGAAAAGACAAGTGAGAAGGTGATAAGAATAGGTGAGTCCACAGGATTAAACCCATCACAACAAGAGAGCTAATAGCTTCTGTAACTTATTGAAAGCTCGTTACAACCGGAATGAACTGAGAGGAGTCTAATACTAGGTGCATTTAGAAGAGATGGAATGTTGCACTGGTAGTAGAATGAGGGTGTAATTGTGATAAATCATAAGAGAGCAATGTTTAGGCATTTGATTGAGTAATGATCTAAAAAGAATGGATTTCATGAATTGCGCAGGATTTGAATACCCCCATAAGGCGAATCATGTTGGGATACTATGAAATATGGTCATTGCATTGTAGTATTGTCCCTATGTGGATTAAGCAAATCACTTATGATGTTCTCCGATGAGACGTGAGCCTCAATGACAATGTATTATGAAAAAGGTCTAAGTTATGAGTGGTAGATTAAGATCAACATTACGGCTGTATCAACGATGGATGGATGCAAGTTAAAAAGTATGAGAGGAGGTTAGGTTGCCATTCTTAAGATGAACAATAATGAAGAAGCATTAAGGGACTTAGATTTATACATGTAGGATAATCAGCGAAGGGGATAACCTGGAGTTGGGTAACAGACCTCGATAATAATAAAACAAAAGTAAGAGTTATGGTATAGTTTGACCTTTCCAGATACATCAAAGTCGTAAGGATGGATACCTGAGTCTATAAACAAGATATATCAAAAGTCGTAAGTTCAACAAAGTACCAAGTGAAAAACATTAGTACACTTATAGATTCCTAGAGGGACAATTTGTCATAATTCTGTATATGTTCATAAAGTGAGGCTTAGAGACTGGCTAAAAGATGGAGAAAAAAAGGGAAGGATAGTTTCTAAGCGCTCATACAAGGACATAATTGTACATTCTGCATGATATAAACTAGAAATTTTACGACATTGGAAGAATTCCATCCACATGTTATGCATGAGAAAGAGGCCTAAAGGGGAGAATGCCCAAGCATTTGGATTTATTTACAAAACAGTTGCTTAGATGACAAGGTGAGCATTAAAGTATTCGTAAGAGCTATAGTTTGTGAAAGTGATAATCGCATCAGTTAACATTCAAGGACGACATATTTCCTATATGTGTGCACAAATACGTTGCCTGGCATATTTCCTAATTAAGTATCATGCACCTAGTCTTTATTGTATACCTTATACTATATTTTTCCCTTATATAATCATACCATGCTTTGTGATTCCTTTCCTTTTTTAAATAACTGCTTATTACCATTTGACTTTGATTCCTTAGTTAAAGGGGAGTCCATATGCTGATTTGATTATGATTGATACCATGTTCCTTAATTATGGATTGCTACCTGTTTGTTACTCATCATTAGTACCATAAGTATTGTGCTCATATTTGGATCTTGCATTCTGTTGTGCTCTCTTTGTTGCTGGTATGTACTGATTAAATTCTATGTTCCAAACCAATGTGGTTATTGCTCCTAATTGTTTTCTACTTGTGCTTCTGCTGTACAAAATGTCACCAATTCCTAATTGCCTATTGATACTTACATGTTCATGACTACTGTTACCTGTTATGGCTGCATGTTGTTACTATTTACTTTTATGTCTCAACTTGTCTATTTCAAGGCCTCTTAAACCTCTTTTGATTCTGTGAGTTTGCATGTGATACTTTTGTCCCCTTTACCCATTACCCTTTTATGCAACTATGCTCTTACATGTGAACTATTTGTCTCATTCCCCCCTTTCCTTGTTTGTGTTTGCATTCCTAGACTATAGGTGATATTCTAGTTCTGAGATTGTCCTACTCACCTTCTTACAAAATCGTCACACTCTTCTACTGTTTTCTTTCAAGAACTGATTCTATAGGGATCATATTTCAAACTGTTTCTCTCAACTTAACCTCTTTAAAACTATATTACTCCCACTACTCTTAGAAATTAGGTTCTACCCCCTTAGTGTAAGCATTGCTTTGGGTACCCCTGAGTACCCACTAAACTTGATGCACAACGCTGGTAATTCCACACTGCACTTGTCTAACAATCTTGGTAAGTGTTTGGGTGTTGGTATTGGCTAGGGTCCCAATGGGGGCCTTACGGAGCTTTGCTGCACCCAGTCCATGGCAAAGGCTGTGAAACTCGAAAGGAGTAAGGTTGGAAGAATGGGTCTGATTGAAGGCTCCTTATAGAATAACTTCTTATTTTCATTTTTATTACTGTAATAGCTATCCTTGGTTTGCAATAATTTGTAAACAAATGATTGGGGTTGGATAATGAATATGGGGGTTATGTATGCTTAGTTTAAGTAATGGGTAGAAACCATGCTTATAGGATTTTATTTACTTATTTGTGCAATAGATATCCTATATAGGACATGCATCTCATTCATTGGAGATCCTGCTTTAGGTTCTTTACTTTCAGCCTGTTCTTACATTCATTCTGTAACCATGATCAATTAATAATAGGCTAATAATCTTAATAAGCTAATAATTGTAATAAGACTATTGTTGTATTCCCATTAGTATCTAGAAACCATGTTTTTAGGAATTTCTATGTGCATTAAATATCCTGCTGCTTAGGGCTTTATACGTGTCTGAGTTGAAATTGTTAAAACGCATAATACAAGCATGGTTAAGTGTATGTGTACCCTTTTTAAAGCTGGAGATTAATACGCATGTTCACCCTTTAAGATAATTAGGCAATGTATGCAACGCCTAGGAAAACTTTAGGCCTAATGCGTATAAAATCAATTAATCATGTTTACCAGCTTAGGACCAATCAGTTTCCTTTAACATCCTAAACTTTGCTTCTAGTTTTGCCTCTTTGAAGTTCACTCTATTTTACTAAAACCCATGCCCTATTTTGAAGCAATTTTGGAAATTGTGTATCCGCTTATTCTCACTGATGTTTGTTCTACTATGTTTTCAAACCGCTGGGTGATCCTTTCTACCCAGGATTATGCTATTTAAAATACCTATCCTACATTTTGCCAAGTTACTGCATTTTCAATGTCCTTACTCTATTTTCCAAAACGTGTTTTTAACGATTTATATCTGTTGTATACCTCTGAATCTTACTGCAGTCTTTAGCTGTATTTTCGAAATCTCACTATTGTCTTTAGTCACTTAGTCTTAGCTGAACCTTCTGCTTTCACTGCTAGGTTGAAAAATGTATCCTCCTAATACCTACTATTTTAACTTCAACATTCCTGTTTAAACTCCTATATTTTAGACCTTAACTGTGTTTGAGATGTGCTAATCATGTGCTTACTTGTGGAGGGATCCGTGAGCCTTTATGTATCCCTTTATGCGTGTTCTTATTTGTTATGTATGTCGCCTAGCATTTTGTCCTTTCAACCTAAGGGATCATCCTAGACCTTACCTCGTAGCAATAGTAGTCCTAAATATCCTCTAGGACTTATAGGATGGGAGGGGTAATAGCACCCAATAAGCATTCGTGACCAACTCACGTTTTAATAACCTTTTTTTAGTGGGAAAGGGTAGAATAATTAGATGATGACCGATGCGCTAATATCTCATGTAACCCCTCTTCTGAGGAGTGATTATTGGATATTGCATTGACCTGATCCATGTTAATTATAAACCTAGGACCCCCCCCCCCCACCCCGATTTGCTTTCACCCTTTTTTTTGTAAAACTATTCGAGTCTTTAATTTTAAAAAAAATTATGCCCTCTCTAGTTACCTTCAAAAGGTTTCCAACGTATTTCTAATGTCATATGATAGTCCCTCTATTTTGACCCTTTAATTGCTTACTTAGTTATGTGAAGTCACAATTATAACACGGCCGGGAACCACACTAGTGGATCTTGAAGGGTGCCTAACACCTTCCCCTCGAGATAATTTCTAACCCTTACCCAAACTCTGGTTCTTCAAACTCAAGCCCTTTATAGTGTCTTAATGCACTTAATCATTAGATGGCGACTCTTATATTCCAAAACCCAACTCCCAAAAGAGGATTGATTTGTCCTCCCAAATGTCACTAAACTTGATTTTGCGAGAAAAAGGAGGCGTCGACAGCATGGCAACTCTGCTTGTGAATTTTAGGCTTTTACCATATCGTGTTATTTTTGACTTTATTGCTTTTATTGCCTTTATTTAATGTGCTCATCTTTTCTTCTACGAAACTGACTTGGATTTTTGTTTCTTTTTCTTTAATGTTTTCTTTACTGCTTTCCTTTAATACTATGTAATTATGAGAAATCATTGTAATCATTACTTTATGAACGTGCAAATACGTGGCAACTTGTTTCATTCTTGTAATTGCATCCTTAACATCATATTCCACTCGTGCCAAGAAAAATACCATAGAAACACTTATAATGAGTGGTTGTGCCCTTCCAATATTATCACCCCCTGAATTTGGCAAAGGCTATTTGCGGTAAAACAAGTGGATCAGCGGTGCAGTTGACAGTTCCGTGTGTTTACGTCTTGAGTTGTCCGCTCAAGGGTACTGGTCTAATACCCCCATAGAAACCTTACTCTATTTAACCGTGCATGCACCATGGTCAAACCTAGCTGAGTCATTTATATTGTCCACATAATGAATTTTTAAGGTAGCCTTGTCCAAAGTCCACTGGGTTTCCTTGAAACCCAAACGGACACCAACATATTCTGTGCATTTATTTGGAGAACTAAATGTTGTTTGTGCTAATTATCGGTTTAAATAGTCGAATTCAGCGGGGGTAAGGGTCTAACACTTTGTTTTGCACAAAATGAGGCACGGAGTACCCAGATTTTGCATGGTAACCAACATTCACCCAAGGTTACTAAACTGGTAGGAAGACCTTCAATCTGGTGATTAGACTCTCGTCCGCAAATATTTGGGAAATCTGCCTTCTCTTTTGAAAATCCAACCCGACAATAAACTCATAGAGGCTGTAACTTTATTCTTGGATAGCGACAGGTCTGTATTTTGCTTCGGGGACCTTGAAATGACACCTTTGCTCGAAGAAATAGGAGGGTTAGCTGGAATCCCTTAGGAGACTCCGTGTTTTCTTATGCCAGAAAATCGCAATGGTAGGGGTTTTCTCAAGATTATGGGACTAAAGAAAAACTTGACCTATTTGAAAGACTCTTGCATTCCTTTTGACTATCTGTACGGGAGGTACGACCATAGCAAGTCCTACTGCAGGTACCTACATATATATTCCCTCATATCGCTGGGGCATATCCACATAAGAGTCTTCATCTTTATGGTCTACCTTTTGGGGATGATAGTGTTTCCTATGAATAAATCTAGGATCCACACTAACTAGCCACGGTCACCAAGACTCTAATGGAAGGAATCGGCGGGCAACCTTTTAGCATAGTACCTATGATTGTTTCTGAAAGATACCGAGCCATGGAAAACTGTCAACGAGGGGCCAATCACTTTGAGGGTTGTAATTTGCTACTCCAACTTTGGCTCATGAAGCACCTCCAAAAGGGTGAATATCGACAAGAGATTCTGCACAGAGACTGGGATGATCATATCGCCTTTCATCAGCCAAGGCGAATGAACTATATGCCTAACATGTCAAGATGCTAAAGGGTGGGTAGAGTTGCTTGAAAATATGAAGGAGTACCAAGTGCAATGGATGTTTGAGTGGTTCCCTACCAAAGAGTTCATTATTCGATCTTGGGATGAACCATTCCTTATACTCATCGATCTAAGGGGAACTTATCGTTATGTCCTGCTCCGAGTCATGAGGCAGGCGAGAAGAAAGAAGATTATACCGAGGGTTGACAAGATGAGTCACTTCAGTGCCGACTTTCAAGACGATAATAGCCCTCACAAGTGCCAGGCCCAACACATGTGGCAGTGCAAAATTATCTTGGGAAAGAATTTCATAGAACCAGATAGATATCATGCTGGTTATACCCCATACTATCTAAGCTGGTTTAAAGACGATCATAGTGGGCTAGGACAACCGGGTTCGCTCGAGGTCATAGGATCATCGCAAAAGGCTGAAGTATAGGATAAGAACAATCGATTGTACAAGAGGATTCGAGAGTGCGAGACTGAACACCGGGAAATTCAAGAAGCCCATCAAAAGTTAATTGAAGAGTGGAAAGATATGACTATCAGCGCCAACAAGCGACTAGGGTAATTGGAGCGGGGTTTGGTAGAGTTAGAAAGGAAGTTCGTCGAGAGGATCGAAAACTGACAGAATGCTGGAGGAAATGAGGGAGGACACCTGGCTAGAGCCTATTTTCTACTAGGACTATGTGAGCTGGTGAAGCTGTTCGATGGAGCTAAAAATGCCAAATCTAGGGAGGGTCCTTCTGGGCCCAAATAGTTAGGATCTTTTCTTTTTGCTTTAATGTAATAAGGCCAATGGCCATTAGCGATATTTTTATTTCCTGCAATATTTAGTGTCATTTTGGGATTCGTCTTATTTTTTATCAATAAAATGAGGCGCTTAACGTTATAAGTTCTCCAAACTATTTGTTGCTAGGCCTACCTCGGGCACAACGAGGCTCCCAAATTAGGACGCGATTTATATTCTTACACTATATGTTTAAATATTGCAATGTTTTCTTCTTACAATCCACACTAACTTGTTACCTTTATTGTTTGTACTTTTTATTTTATTCCCCTCCCCAAAGGTTAGTTCATGCACTCTGGCATTATCATCGTACTTCACAATATCCAAGGGGCCTCCACCTCCTCCTCCTCCCCCGAGTCCTATTAGAAATAAGAACTGAAGAAAAATGGAAGATTCGAACAACTCAGCCGAAAGAGTAGAGGTTCCTCAGGGTATTTAGGTTTCCAAAGAAAGTGTCGCCAGCTTGATCAGAAGTTATTCAAATTTCAGGAAGAACTAGACCAAGTTCGGAACATGGTAAACTTATCATTTTCCCTCACTGCCCCAAATGTCGAATTTCTCAATGCTCAAGAGCCTACACCTCCACAAAACATCCCGAAACCAAAAGAATAGCCCACTCCCCATAAACATTGCAACACATGTCACACTTCAAGCAACACCCTGTTACTCATTCCAGAAACACTAAATTCCACAAATGATCATCCCCACATCACCCCCGCTTATGTGGAAACCATACCACACTATGCTCAACCTAATTCAAGCATACCGAAGAATGATGACAAAGACTCTCTTATCAGGAACCTGGACGCAGAATCAAGAAGCTGACTAGCCGGGTCCAGGGTGTTGAAGGGAACAAAGGTATCGAGGAACTAAATTACGAGGACCTTTGTATTCGGCCAGATGTCGAACTACCCGAGGGATACACACCTCCCAAGTTCGATATGTTTGATGGTAGAGGGGATCCTAGAGTTCATTTGAGGATTTATTGCGACAAACTGGTTAGGGTAGGAAAGGATGAGAAGATTCCCATGAAGCTCTTTATGAGAAGTCTGAAAGGAGATGCTCTATCTTGGTACATTAGCCAAGACTCAAAGAAATGGACGAGTTGGGTAAGTATGGTGTCCGATTTCATGGACAAGTCCAGATTCAACATGTAGAATACGAAAAATATATTCTACATCCAGAACTTAAAGAAGAAATCCACCGAGACATTCCACGAGTATGCTACTTGCTGGAAATCAGTGGCTGCTAAGGTCAGGACGACCTTAGAAAAAGAACAAATGAATAGGTTTTTCGTTCGAGCGCAAGACTCGCAGTATTATGAGAGGTTGATATTGATTGAAGGCCAAAAATTTTCCGATATCATTAAACTGGGGGAAAGGATCGAAGAAGGCATTAAAAGTGGTGCAGTCACTAACTTTGAAGCATTTCAGGCCACCAACAAGGTTATACAATCTGGCGGCACATCCAAGAAAAGGGAGGCGAGTGCCGTGATGGTTGCACAGAGAACAAAATCCCCAATAAAGTAAAAAAACCTACCCAATATCTCCTCTCACATATCAACCTACCCCAAATTACCAAGAATCATCGCCTCCTTACCAAGATTCACCATCTGCTTACCAGTCATCTCCACCCCCTACATATCAACCGACCTCACCGAGATATTTCTAACCCGCACATGTCTACCAAGCCTACAACACTCAACCGTCTCATTATCAATCACCTCCCACTCATCAAAACTTTCCCAGACCTCGACCAAACTTTGACCGCAGGCCTCCCAAACAATATACCATCAATGCCGAACCAATCAACTAGCTGTATGAAAGACTCAAAGCTGCTGGTTACGTCACCCCTATCCTTTCATAATTCTAGAAAACCCTTCCCAATGGATCAACCCGAATAAAACCTATGCATACCATTCCGGCGTGAAGGGGCGTACCATTAACGAGTGTCGCTTACTGAAAGATAAGATCAAGGATTTAATTGACAATAAGATTATCGTGGCAATGAGCGTGCTCTAATGTTCGCAACAAACCTCTACCTGACCATATGGGTGAAGGCGTTCACATGATCGAGATAGAGGACGACTGGGACCCTAATGGATCGATTGGATTGATTACAAAGGGTAACGAATCAAAGAAACCGACAGCCTCACTTAACCCAATTATTGTCCAGATCCAGCCTTTTAGGGACGACGAAGTAAACATGTCTATCCTATTTGAGTTTGAAGCACATTCTTCTGCAAAGGCGCCAAGGTTGATTGAGGTCGAGTTTGGATCCCAAAAGGCACCTATGCTATTTGAAGTGGATGTGTTACCTTCAAAGACAAGAGTACCCATTCTAGTAGCTATGTCAGCCACAACATCATTCCATATGAAGTCCATTCCATGGGATTACACTGCCGAGGTGAGAAGAAAAGGGAAAACCAAATCTGGAGAAGCAATTGCAGCACAGGGTATGACCATAATCGGCAGGGTTTATACTCCAGAACATCTAGCTGAGTCGCAAGCCTCTAGGCGACCAACCGTCACTGAAACTGGGCCTGATGACCTTTGCAGGAAGATACAAGCAAAGGAGTACTCAATCATCGATCAGTTGAACAATATGCCAGCCCAGATCTCCATCTTGGCTCTGCTACAAAGCTCTGGCGCACATAAGAATTCCTTATTGAAAGTGCTGAATGAGGCATATGTGCCCAACAATATAACTGAAAGAGAAATGGAAAACATGGTAGGGCAAGTATTGGAGAGTCACAAAATTACTTTCCACGAAGATGAGCTGCCACCAGAAAGACTGAGCCACAACAAGGCATTGCACATCACTGTGCAATGTGAGGATTATTTCATCACCAGAATTTTGATTGATGGATGGATCCAACCTCAACATTTGTCCGTTGGTGACTCTTAGAACATTGGGAAAGAGCCTGCATGAGATCAAGGATGGGGCCACCAACGTCTAAGCTTTTGATGGTTCCCAAAGGTCCACTATTGGAGAAATCAGTTTGTGTTTGCAAATGGGTCGACCTGGTTCGACGTTGATTTTCAAGTAATAGATTTTCCAACATCTTACAATTTGCTGTTAGGACGGCCCTGGATTCACGCCGTTGGAGCTGTAACATCAACCCTACACCAGGCGGTGAAATTTGAGTGGAATCACCGAGAGGTGATTACCCATGACGATGGTAGCTATCCAATATACAGTCGCCAGACCAACCCGGCAATAGGAGGAAGAAGGAAAATAGGCGGAGAAATCTACCACCACATCGAGCGGGTAAGCACCGTGGACAAGGATAAATGGTGGGACAACAAGATTGAAAGCATACTGAATTGTTATGGATATGAGTCTGGTAAGGTACTCGAAAAAATCCTCTAGGGAATCGCCAACCCATCAAGTTGAAGAAAAATGGTACCCCTTTTGGATTAGGATATGAATACACTTGGGAGGAGTTTAACCAATTATCGCTACCATGGCGGAGTCCCTACTACCCATTAGAACATCCGATACCACGCCTAGAGCAGACTTTCCAGCCAGCTGATATCATCTATGGGTCAGAAGAAGGGGAAGCATTATCAGAAATAAGGAATTTGTTTCGGGAAGATGACAATATGGACTGTTGCGTTATTTTTTAGGAGGAGGAGAAACAAGAAGGCCCTTCAATACAAGCTGTGAGCCGAGGAGCGTGCCTCAATAATTGGTCATCAGAACCACCAATGCTCGAAAAGTTTAGGGGTAGCAAGGTTGAATAAAGCATATACATTACCTTTTACTTTTTCACTAGCTGATTTTCTTTTCGTATTTTCTTTAAATTCGAAAAGATATCCCGATTTTCAAAACAATTATGAAATTTATCAAATCATTTCAGTTTCTTATAAATCTTGCTCTTATTATTTTCTATCATTTACTTTAATTACACAACATTACTATTACTTATCTTGATGAACCGATGATTGTGATTCAACGAGACAATGCAACAAACAGATATAGATTCAGGAGAAGATGATATACTGAAAGAGATTGTTAAAGAAGTTGAGGATTTGGAGAATATACCTAAGGCCAATTCCAAGATTATCAACTTGAGGATACAGAGAAGGTCAAGGAAATGCGCATTAGTGTTCATTTGTCACCGACAGAAAAGGAAGAATACACAGAATTTCTAAGGGAAGATGAGGACATATTCGCCTGGTCCTATGATGATATGACTGGCCTCAGTACATCTATTGTAGCTCACAAACTGCTAACCAATACAACATGTCCGCCGGTAAAACGGAAGCTCGGAAAGTTCAAACCTAAAATGAGTTTGAAAATCAAGGAAGAAATTACCAAGCAGGTCAAAGCCAAGGTGGTGGAGTATTCAACATGGTTAGCCAATGTTGTGCCAATACCGAATAAGGATGGGAAGGTTAGAGTTTGTGTCAACTACCAGGATCTCAACCGGGCCAGTCTGAAAGACGACTTACCCTTGCCAAACATACAGATCCTGATTGACAACTTCACTAAGCATGAGTTTCAACCATTTGTTGATTGTTTTGCTAGATACCATCAGATATGGATGGACGAAGAAGACGCAGAGAAAACGGCTTTCATTACGCCGTGGGGGATGTATTGTTACAAGATGATGTCATTTGGACTAAAGAATTCTAGGGCCACCTACATGAGAGCCATGACTACCATTTTCCACGACATAATACACAAAGAAATCTAGGTATATATAGATGATGTCATCGTCAAATCTAAGAAAGCCACTGACCACATGGAAGATTTGAAGAAGTTTTTTAACAGACTGAGAAGGTACAGTCTGAAATTGAATCCCGCTAAATGTGCATTCGGGGTTCCTGCCGGAAAACTGCTTGGGTTCATTATGAGTCGTTGAGGAATAGAATTGGACCCATCAAAGGTTAAAGCCATTCGAGAATTTCCACCGCCGAGGAACAAGAAGGATGTGATGAGTTCCCTGGGGAGACTCAACTATATCAGCCGGTTCATAGCTCACTCCACCGTCATTTTTGAACTGATCTTTAAAATGTTGTAAAAGGACGTCGCTACCAAAAGGACTGATGATTATCAGAAAGCCTTTGACAGAATCAAAGAATACCTGTCAACGCCGCCAGTCCTGGTTTCGACCAAGCCAAGTACACCTTTATTGCTCTATTTTGCAATATTGGATGGCGCATTCGATTGGATTTTAGGACAACTTGACAAAACAGGGAGAAAGGATCAGGACATCTACTATCTCAGTAAAAAGTTCACTCCATACGAGGCCCGGTATTCCCTGTTGGAACGCACCTGTTGTGCCCTGACTTGGGTAGCCCAGAAGTTATGACATTATTTTTGTGCCTATACCACTTACCTCATATCAAGAATAGATCCGTTAAAATATATCTTTCAGAAGCCCATGCCCACGGGCAAGCTATCCAAGTGGCAATCCTGCTGAGCGAATTTGACATTGTCTACGTAACTCAGAAGGCAATAAAGGGACATGCACTGGCAGATCATCTCGCCAAGAATCCTGTGGACGGAGAATACGAGCCTATAAAGGCGTATTTTCCTGATGAAGAGGTATCTTTCATAGGAGAAGATATTGCAGAATCCTATGATGGTTGGAGAATATTTTTCACGGAGCAGCAAATTTCAAAGAAGTTGGCATAGGAGCAGTACTAGTATTAGAAACTGGCCAGCATTATTCGGTATCCGCCAGGCTTAGATTTCCATGCACCAACAATATGGCCGAATACGAATTCTGCATCTTAGGGCTCAGGATGGCCATTGATATGAACATTCAAGAGTTACTAGTGATTGGGGACTTGGATTTTCTCCTACATCAAGTCCAAGAAAAATGGGCAACCAAGAATTCCAAGATACTCCCTTACATGCATCATGTACAGGAGTTGAGGAAGAGATTCACAAAGACAGAATTTCAGCATGTCCCCAGAGTTTAGAATGAGTTTGTCGATGCATTGGCTACCCTATAATCTATGATTCAGCATCCAGATAAGAAATTCATCGATCCTATTCCGGTAAAGATTGATAACCAACCAGCTTATTGCGCTCATATCGAGGAAAAAGCCGATGAAAAACCATGGTTCTACGACATCAAGGAGTATCTGACAATAATAGAATATCAAGAACTCGCAAGCGCTACTCAGAAGCGCACACTTCGGAGGTTATCTAACAAATTCTTTCACAACAAAGGAATACTTTACAGGAGGACCCCCGATTTTGGATTACTAAGGTGTGTCAAAGCAAAGGAAGCATCAAGTTTATTAGAAGAAGTTCATGTAGGGACCTGCGGTCCACGTACAAATGGTTTTGTCCTAGACAAGAAAACACTCCGGGCGAGTAATTTTTGGATGACTATGGAAACAGACTGCATCCAGTATGTTCGAAAATGCCATTGCTACAAGATACATGCAGACATGATAAAGGTGCCTCCTAACGAGCTTATTGCAACAATCTCACCATGGCCGTTCGCAAAACTTGGGGAATGGATGTCATTGGACCCATCGAGCCTGCCGCATCAAACAGGCATAGGTTCATTCTAGTGGCAATTGATTATTTCACCAAATGGATCAAAACAGTATCGTACAAGGTCGTAACTAAAGAAAGTTGTGGCAGATTTTGTCCGCAATCGTATCGTTTGTCAATTCGGAATCCCCAAATCTATCATTACTGACAATGGTTCCAATCTCAATAGTGACTTGATGAAAGCAATGTGTGAAATGTTCAAGATTAAACACAAGAATTCTATGGCTTATAAACCTCATATGAATGGAGCTGTAGAAGCAGCCAATAAGAATATCAAGAAGATACTGAGGAAAATGATAGAAAGGCATAAGCAGTGGCATGAGAAGCTAGCATTCGCTCTAGTGGGATATCGCACCACAGTTCGTGCATTAACTAGGGCAACCCTCTATATGCTTGTTTATGGTACAGAAACGGTCATTCTCGATGAGGTAGAGATTCCCTCTTTGAGGATCATACAGGAAGAAAAACTGGATGATGTAGAATGGGTAAAAAGCCGCTACGAGCAACTAGCTCTAATAGATGGGAAGAGAATGAATTCAGTTTGCCATGGTCAATTGTATCAGAACAGAATGTCCAGAGCCTTCAACAAAAGAGTCAAGTCGAGAAAGTTTGCTCGGTGGCAGCTGGTGTTGAAAAGAATATTCCCGCATCAAGTTGAAGCCAAAGGGAAATTCTCTCCCAACTGGTAAGGTCCGCATATGGTTCACCGGGTTCTAACCGGAGGAGCCCTCATACTCGCAGAAATGGATAGAAAAGTTTGGCCAAAGCCGATCAATTCAAATACATTCAAAAAATACTATGTGTAACCACCTATGATTCAATTTATGATATATTTTAAACTTTGCCTGACCTGATTTCTGTTTAAGGGGGGTACATAGGCAGCCCTATGTGTTTGGTCACAATTTAATAAAAGTTCCATTTTCCTCGCCATTGGAAATTGGGGCAGAATTTTGAGAAGGACCCTCAAAATTCCGAAGTTGATTTTCAGTCGTTCATCACACGAAGCCCTCAGAAGTACCAGCCTAGTAAACTGGAGTAGAATTTTGAGGAGGACCCTCAAAATTCTGGAGTGAGAGAGGTTGCAATGTCTTGAACCACGTCGCAGTCGTTGGTTCACCTGAAGAAAACTATTTTCAATTATATATTTTTACTAAATCATGCGTGGCTACTATCAAAATTGCTTTGTTAAACGATGCTACCCCAATAAAATACAATGTTGAGAAGGACGAGCAAATTCCACGGGAAGACGGACTAACCTTCCCCCTTTTACCAACTCACAATTTTTCTTAAGATGCAGGCACCCAAGATGTAAGTTGTCAGATACGATTACACGCTCATACTTTTTCAAGAATACAACTCTCAGAATCATGACCCATTTATAATTGCTATCCGTGCGCGAAATCTCCAGCAGCTACAATACAACAATAAGCTATTCACATCTTTATATCAGCTAAGAGATTTCATACTATTCGCCTTTATTCTCTGCATCACATAAGGCTACTTTTCTGCGTTCCGAGGTTAGGCACTACCTCCCTCTACATTTCTACATTGCATAAGGCACTTTTCTGCCTTCCGATGTTAAGCTCTACCTTTATCTGCATCTTCTGCATTGCATATTTATGACTTTCAAGGTTGTGCTCTACCTCCATCTGCATTTTTGCATTGCATAAGGCTACTTTTATGCCTTCCAAGGTTAAGCTCTACCTCCATCTGCATTTCTGCCTTGCATAAGGCTACCTCTTTACATTTCGTGATTAAGCTCTACCTCCATCTGCATTTTTCCGTTGCATAAGGCTACTTTTCTGCCATCTGAGGTTAAGCTCTTTCTCCACCTGCATTTCTTCATTGCATAAGGCTACTTTTCTACCCTTCGAGGTTAAGCTCTATCTCCATCTGCATCTTCTACATTACATAAGGCTACTTTTCAGCCTTCCAAGGTTAAGCTCTACCTCCATCTGCATCTTTGCATTGCATAAGGCTACTTTTCTGCCTCCCGAGGTTAAGCTCTACCTCCATCTGCATTTCTACATTGCATAAGGCAACTTTTCTTCCTTCTGAGACTAAGCACTGTCTCAATCTGCATTTTCTGCGTTGCATAAGGCTACTTTTCTGCCTTTTGAGGTTAATCTCTACCTCCATATGCATTTCTCGCATTGCATAAGGGTACTTTTCTGCCTTTTGAGGTTAAGCTCTACCTCCATCTACAATTCTGCATTGCATAAGGCTACTTTTCTGGCTTCTGAGGTTAAGCTCTACCTCCCTCTACATTTCTCGCATTGCGTAAGGCTATTTTCTGCCTTCCGATGTTAAGCTCTACCTCCATCTGCATTTTTGCATTGCATAAGGCTACTTTTCTGCCTTCTAAGGTTAGGCTCTACCTCCATCTGCATTTTTTTATTGCATAAGGCTACTTTTCTTCCTTCCGAGGTTAAGCTCTACCTCCATCTATATTCTGCATCGCATAAGGCAACTTTTCTGCCTTCCGAGGTTAAGCTCTAACTTAATCTACTTTTATGCATTGCATAAGGCTACTTTTCTGCCTTCCTAGGTTAAGCCCTACCTCCATTTGCATTTCTGCATTGCATAAGGCTACTCTTCCTCCTTCCGAGCCTAAACTTTGTCTCCATCCTGCATGTTTGATATATCGCCACCTTTTATTTACGTCTTGCATCGGCTGAAAGATCACCACCTTTTGCTTTTCATGGGCTGAAAGATGGCCAAATTGTCTGAAGGCATCATTGTTCAGAGGAACCATCTTTATAGCTCGAGCACGCCATGCCATGGCCTGAGGACCCCATTTTATCTTTTGCATATCATTATTCAAAGGCATCATGGTTCGGAGGCATCATCCTCAAAGCTCGAGAACATCATTTCGTAGCCTGCAAATCTTTATTATACGCTTCATGGCCTAGAACGTCATAGTCTTAGGATATCATATTAACCATCCAAAGACAACATACATGGTCCAACGGGAACTTGCATCACATTTTAATTTTTGCACAATATACGTTTGTATTGCTCATTTACAGGTACCCCAGGTATCAATGACCATCTCAGCAGAAGTGACCCCGCTCTGGTTCCCACAGCCTATCAGACTTCAACTACCTTTCTCAATTCAAAATAATCGCGTATGTTCCTTTGAAATCCCCATCGGCGTGTCCCCCGATGGATCCTGAACTACATATGGTCTGATTCTTGTAAGACGAGGGATATGTAGACAGCTCAGGAACCAGATCTTGGTCAAATTTCTTCAGATCGTTTCATTCGGTCAAAATTGGCCATCATATTTTTACCCGACAAGTCTTTCATCCTTCCCGAGTAAAGAGGGGCGGCTGTTGATACCCAATTTTTTTCTATGTATTTTTATGCTCAAAATACTTTCAAAATAGCGTGTGTATGCATATATAAGCATACCCAAGAGTTTTGGTATTTTTTCGTAATTTTTAAGGATTTTAAAATCAATTTATTGTCTATTTTAGCTGTGCAACATCTAATAATTATACCCAAAATTATCATTTTGGTGAATAATTTATTTACATTCTAATATTTACACCAAAATATAATTAAGGTGGTTTTTTCATATTTTTATAAATTTTATTAGTATTTTTAAAACTAAATTGCATATAATTACAATTATAGCCTATTTTACATTTAACAGCATTTTACAATTATGAAATAATCTCCAGTATTTTGATTAATATATTTATATTATTAATTATTTCAATTCTTTTAATTTGTTTTAAAAATCATTTAAACTATTTTTATAAAATTAAAAGGGGAAATTGGCTATTTAAAATTTAGCCTACTTCTATTGCAATTGCAGCCCATTTGGTATTTCAATTATAGCCTAAATTGACCCAATTTTGGACTAGTCCAATATCTGAACCCAACCCGATTCAGAGCTGATCTGAGTCGTTGATCAAATAAGATCAATGGCCCAAATTTGTTTTCCTTAATTAAAATCCTAACTACCCCTTCGATCCATCATTTTCTTAGAGACCGGTCTCTCTCTCTATCTATCTCTCATCCTTCTCTCTAGAACCTTCTGGTTCACCCTCTCTGATGGCTTTCACCGTTTCTCCGGCCACCTCCAGCCTCACCTGTTTTGACCACCAGCCGTCGTGAAGCCTTACTTCATCGGTTCTCTCTACCTATGAGACCTCATGAGTCTCTGCCATGCAAGACAGTCACTGGAGCTTTGCTAGGGTTCGTTTTCGTCCTTTCTCCGATGGATTCTAGTCTGGTGGTGTTGTAACGATCATTATTCTCGAGTTTCACAGGTAGGTTCCTCTTGTTTCTCTCATTGGTTTCTTATGAAACCTAATCTCAATCTAATCCTCTCAAACCTCTGATTTTTAATGGTTCTAAATTGTACCTTTATGTTTTGAACTATTCTCTACCCGATCTTTACGATTATTCAAGTTTAAGACATTTTTTGTTCCTTTTTGAAACTAGGGTTTCTTAACCCTTTTCGAAAATACTTTTTCTTCTAATTTTAAGTACTAATCTATGGTTTTCAGTATTATTTCTAAACATTTTTCTTAAGTCTGATGAAACCTTAGCATATATGATTGTATTTTGTATTATTTGCTCGTTTGTGTGTTCTTCTGGGTTCTTCTCTGAGTTATGTGCTCTTTTCTTTAATTATGTTGCAAGCATTTCATTCCCCTACCATTCTATGTTCTTTGCTTAACGTCTCTGACTTTTTACATGGTGATTTTATACTAATTCTCACAAGCTCTCTTTAAGACTGTGATTACTCGCCTTAAATTGTGATTTTGTGTATTCTCCTATAGTTTGGTACTAATTTTGAATTGATTCCTTAATTTTTGGGACACCTTCCTCAATCAACACTGATCCCTTAAGTTTTAAGTTTCGTTCATTATTTTGAAAACTATTTTTCGAAATTAAAAGAGTATTTTGTCCTAAATGTGTGCACAAATATGTTGCCTGACATATTTCCTAATTAAGTATCATGCACCTAATCCTTATTGTATAGCTTATACTATTGTGTTTCCTTATATAATCATACCATGCTTTGTGATTCCTTTTCTTTTTTAAATAACTGCTTATTACTGTTTGACTTTGATTCCTTAATTAAAGGGGAGTCCATATGCTGATTTGATTATGATTGATACCCGGTTCCTTAATTATGTATTGCTACCTTGTTTGTTACTCGTCTTTAGTACTATAAGTACTCCCCCCAATTCTCTTTTGAAAAACACGGACACAACTGACATACTGCACATCACAAACACACACAGAGTAATCACATTGCTATCCTTTGTGCTATTTCTCTACTTCTCTTTCTTGTGTTGTCGTTGCCCTGATCTTGACTATTACTAGCCAGCTGAAAAGCCAAGGCTAATATTGTGCTCATATTTGGCGCTTTCATTCTACAATGCTCTCTTTGTTGCTAGTATGTCCTGATTAAATTCTATGTTCCAAACCAATGTGGTTATTGCTACTTCAGTGTGTTTTATTCCTAATTGTTTTCTACTTGTGCTTCTACTATACAACATGTCACTGATTCCTAAATGCCAATTTATACTTACATGTTCATGACTACAGTTACTTGTTATGGCATCATATTGTTACTATTTACTTTTGTGTCTCAACTTGTTTTATTCAAGGCCTCTTAAACCTCTTTTGATTCTGTGAGTTTGCATATGATATGTTTATCCCCTTTACCCATTACCCTTGTATGCAACTATGCTCTTACATGTGAACTACTTGTCTCATTCCCCCCTTTCCCTGTTTGTGTTTGCTTTCCTAGACTATAGGTGATATTCTAGTTCTGAGATTGTCCTACTCACCTTCTTACAAAACTGTCACACTCTTCTACTATTTTCTTTGAAGAACTGATTCTACAGAGATCATTTTTCAAACTATT
Source organism: Nicotiana benthamiana (assembly GCA_034376525.1). Lineage (NCBI taxonomy): Eukaryota > Viridiplantae > Streptophyta > Magnoliopsida > Solanales > Solanaceae > Nicotiana > Nicotiana benthamiana. The sequence continues at coordinate 15,403,834 of CM067341.1, read as the reverse complement.
TTTCACAACTTAACCTCTTTAGAACTATATCACTCCCACTACTCTTAGATATTAGGTTCTACCCCCTTAATGTAAGCATTAATTTGGGTACCCCTGAGTACCCACCTAACTTGATGCACAAGGCTGGTAATTCCACACTATATTTGTCCAATAATCTTCGTAAGTATTTAGGTGATGGTATTGGCCAGGGTCCCAATGGGCGCCTCAGGGAGCTTTGCCACACCCAGACCATGGCAAAGGTTGTGAAACTCGAAAGGAGTGAGGTTGGAAGAATTGGCCTAACTGAAGGCTCCCTACAGAATAGCTTCTTGTTTTCATTTTTATTACTGTAATTCAGCTATCCTTGGTTTGTAATAATTTGTAAACGAATGAATGGGGATGGATAGTGAATATGGGGGGTTATGCATGCTTAGTTTAAGTAATGGGTAGAAAACATGCTTATAGGATTTTATTTACTTATTTGTGCAATAGATATCCTGTATAGGACATGCATCTCATTCATTAGAGATCCTGCGTGGTTCTTTACTTTCAGCATGTTCTTATATTCATTTCGTAACCATGATCAGTTAATAATAGGCTAATAATCATAATAAGTTAATAACTGTTATAAGACTATTGATGCATTCCATTAGCATTTAGAAACCATGTCTTCTTAGGAATTTCTATGTGGATTAGATATCCTGCTGCTTAGGGCTTTATACTTGTCTGATTTGCAATTGTTAAAACGCCTCATCATCATGCTTAATTTAATAATACAGGCATAGTTAACAGTATGTGTACCCTTTTTAAAGCTGGAGACTAATACACATGTTCACCCTTTAAGATAGTTAGGCAATGTATGCAACCCCTAGGAAAACTTAAGGCCTAATGCGTATAAAATCAATTAATCGGGTTTTACCAGCTTAGGACCAATCAGTTTCCTTTAACATCCTGAATTTTGCTTCTAGATTTGCTTGTCTGAAGTTAACTCTGTTTTACTAAAACTCCTGTCCTATTTTGAAGCAATTTTGGAAATTGTGTATCCGCTTATTCTCACTGATGTTTGTTCTACTATGTTTTCAAACTGATGGGTGATCCTTTCTACCCAGAATTATGCTATTTAAAATACCTATCCTACATTTCACCAAAGTTACTGTATTTTCAATGTCCTTACTCTATTTTCCAAAACGTGTTTTTAACTATTTCTATCTGTTGTATACCTCTGAATCTTACTACAGTCTTTAGCTGTATTTTCAAAATCTCACCGTTGTCTTTAGTTACTTAGTCTTAGCTAAACTTTCTGCTCTCACTACTAGGTTGCAAAATGTATTCTCCTGAAACCTACTGTTTTAACTTCAATATTCCTATTCTAAACTCCTATCGTTGAGACCTTAACAGTGTTTGAGACGTGCTAATCATGTGCTTACTTGTGGAGGGATCTGTGAGCCTTTATGTGTCCCTTTATGTGTGTTCTTATTTGTTATGTATGTTGCCTAGAATTTTGTCCTTTAAACCTAAGGGATCAACCTAGACCTTACCTCGTAGGAATAGTAGTCCTATATACCCTCTAGGACTTATAGGATGGGACGGGTAATAGCACGCAATAAGCATTCATGACCAACTCGCACTTTTAATAACCTTTATGGGGTGGTAAGGGTAGAATATGGAGATAATGACCAATGTGCTAATATATCGCGTATCCCCTCTTCTGAGGGGTGATTACTTGATATTTCATTGACGTGATCCATATTAATTATAAAACTAGGACCCCCCCTCCCTATTTATTTTCTTTTATCACCTTTTTTGTGAAACTATTCGAGTCTTTAATTTTTAAAAAAATTATGCCTCTCTACTTACATTCAAAGGGTTTCCAACTTATTTGTAATGTCATATGCAAGTCCCTCTATTTTGAGCCTTTATTTGATTACTTAGTTATGTGAAGTCACAATTATAGCACGGTCGGGAACCACACTAGTGGATCTTGAGAGGTGCCTAACACCTTTCCCTCGAGATAATTTCTAGCCCTTACCCAAACTCTGGTTCTTCAAACTCAAACCCTTTATAGTGTCCTAATGCACTTAATCATTAGGTGGTGACTCTTCAATTCCAAAATCCAACTCTCAAAAGGGAACGAGTTGTCCTCCCATATGTTACTAAACCCGATTTCGCGAGAAAAAGGGGGCGTCGACAAAGGCATCTCATCTTTTTTCGAAATTTCACCTGCTCTTTGACACTCGTCACACCTCTTCACAAGATCAATTGCATCTTTGTACAAAGTTGGCCAATAGAATTCACACTAAGAACTTTGGAAGCAGTTCTAGGCCCACCATGATGGCCACCATAGGGAGAGGAATGACAAGCCTCGAAGATACTCAATTGATCTTCCTCTGGGGCAAACTTTCGGATCACACCATCCGTGCAAATCTCCAACAAATATGGATTATCCCAATAGAAATCCAAACTATCCTACTTGAGCTTCTTCCTAAGGTTAGAAGAGAGCTCACACAAGACAATGCCGATCACATGGTAATTAGCAACATCCGCAAACCATGACATATCACTCACTGACACAGAAAGTAGTTGCTCGTCGGGAAATGTATCATTGATCTCTAGGTTTTCACATGGCATTCCTTCCTCCTCCAAGCGGGTTAAGTGGTCCGCCACTTGGTCTTCACCACCCTTTTGATCCATAATTTCTAAATCATACTCTTGAAGTAATAAGACCCATTGCACCAACCTTGCTTTGGAGTCTTTCTTTGTCATCAAGTACCTAAGGACTGCATGATCGGTATGCACTATGACATTGGCCCCCATAAGATACGACTGAAACTTTTCCATCGCAAAAACTATGGCTAACTACTCTTTCTCAGTTATGGTGTAGTTCATTTGAGCCTTATTCATGGTCTTGCTTGCGTAGTTCACTAGATGAAATATTTTGTTAACTTTTTGACCTAAAATTGCCCCAACCGCAACATCACTCATATCGCACATGAGCTCGAACGGCAAACTCTAATTTGGTGCGGTAATGATAGAGGTGGTGGTCAACTTAAGCTTGAGAAGCTCAAATACTTGCATACATCTCTCATCAAACACAAATTTGGTATCCTTTTTTAGTAGCTTGCACGAAGGGTTTACCACCTTCGAAAAACCTTTATAAACCTCCGGTAAAACCCCACGTGCCCAAGAAAACTTCTCACCTTTTGATAGAAGTGGGGGGAGGAAGTCGTGAAATCACCTCTATTTTGGCTTTGTCAACTTTGATGCCATGCTTTGAAATTTTAAGACCCAACACTATGCCCTCATCGACCGTGAACTGGCATTTTTCCCAATTGAGTATAAGATTTGTGTCTTCACACCGGGCCAACACTTGATCCAGATTTCTCAAACACTCGTCAAATGAATCACCCACCACTCTGAAATTATCCATGAACACTTCTAAGATATATTCCACCATATCGGTGAAAATGGCCATCATACATCATTAGAATGTCGTCGGGGCATTACACAACCCGAAAGATATTTGAGAGAAAGCAAAAGTGCCATACGGAAAAGTAAATATGGTCTTCTCCTGATCCTCCAGAGCGACTAAGATTTGGTTGTACCTAGAATATCCGTCCAAAAAGCAATAGAAGGCACACTCAACAACGCGATCAAGCATTTGGTCAAGGAATGGCAATGGGAAGTGATCCTTGCGGGTCACCTTGTTCAGCTTCCAGTATTCCATGCATACCCTCCATCCGGTAACTATACGAGTGGAAATTAGTTTATTGTTATCATTGGTCACCACAGTCATACCACCTTCTTTGGCACACACTACACCAGAGAAGTCCATGAGCTATCGGAAATAGGGTACACAACCTCGGTATCTAACAACTTTATCACCTATTTCCTCATAACTTCTTGCATTGCTTCGTCCAACCTCCTTTGATGTTCCAATGAGGGTTTTGCATCGTCTTCTAGAATAATCTTGTGCATACAAAATTCAGGACTTATTCCCTGAATATCAGCTAAAGTCCATATGATTGCCTTCTTCTGCCTTTTGAACACCGCCAAAGTGGCATCTACCTGCATGTTAGTAAGACAAAGGGAATAATTAGCTGGTAAAGTTGAACTAGGGCCTAAGAATTCATACCTGAGGTATGGAGGCAATAACTTCAACTCCAACACCGGAGGTTTCTTAATTGAAGGCTTTGTTGGAGGATTTTGTTTCTATTTTCAAGGTCTAAGGACAATTTCCTGGGCTCATGAGAATAAGAGCCCATTCCATATAAAGCATTCACACATTCCACTCGGCCCTTATCATCATGGACATCAAGATTAACAACACGGCCTCCCAAGGATCTTCCATATTGATCATTACACTAGTATCATCAATTATTACCTTCGTGTCTAGATCCAAAAATGAGCACACTTCGGTACAATTGGGATGCTTCATTGACTTGGCACATGAAAGACTACCTTTTCATCACCCACCCTAAAAGTGAGTTCCCTTACTTCTACATCAACTAGAACCTTTTCCGTATCAAGGAAAGGTCTACCCAATATGATCGAGACTTCATAGACTACCTCACAATCCAAGATCACAAAAGCAGCTGGCAAGATAAATTTGTCCACCAAGACAAGCACATCATCAACAATACCCAATGGTCGCTTCATTGATCTATCTGCCATTTGCAATCTTATGGAATTTGGCCTCAGTAGCCCAATACCCAAAGTCTTGAAAACTGAGTAGGGCATTAAGTTGATGATTGCCCCTAAATTACATAAATTTGTAGCAAACTCCGCACTACCAATAGTGCAAGGGATGGTTAAAGCACCGGATCCTCCAACTTTGGAGCCATTGAATGTACTATAGCACCACCGTGGTAGGTCATCTTGATAGTTTCACAATCCATGGATCTTTTCTTTGTACCAAATCTTTCATGAATTTGGCATAACCAGGTATTTGCTCTAAAGCCTCCACCAAAGGCACATTGATGGATAAGCTCTTTATCATGTTAATGAACTTTTTGAACTGATTCTCAATTTTCTTCTTGGCTAACCTTTGAGGATAAGGTGTAGGTGGTCTAGCCAAGGGTGCCTTGGCTTTTGGCACAACCGGCTCAGCATTTCATTTACGTGTTCCCTAAACGGGTTCACGGTGTATTGTATTTCTACCTTGGCATCTCGAATATCAATCTTCACTTCTTCGCTCACATTTCCATCAACCACATTCTCAACCACCAAAGGAACTTTATCTTCTTGAAACTCAACTTCATCACCCAAAACTTGCTTTTATTTGGAGGCATATCATATCACCTCCTCGTCCACTCCTAGTGGTTACCGCCATAACATGATTGTTCCACCCTTCGGGTTCAGTACCGTATCACTTGGTAGAGAACCCTTAGGGCATATATTCAAATATTAAGATATGGCCTAGTTTCACCTCCAAATTTCTAGTGGAAGTGTTGTGAGAGGACAAATAAGCATCCGAATCTGCATTCTTCTTCATCATTTGTTCGAACATCATTTCAATTCTACCCATATAATTGCTAGAAGAACTAGGACACTGGGATGGAAAAGATGGTGGATTGCTCGATTGTTGGTACATTAGGGGGCTTTGAAAACCTTGCCCCTGATTTCCCTGGTTGTTTTTCCATCCACCCTGGTTGTTATTGTTCCCCCAGTTTCCTTGATTGCTCCGATTTTTATTTTGATTTCTCCAATTCGAATTTTGATTATTGTTTCCTCAATTTTTGTTCCCTTGTTGGTGATTATTCCAATTATGGTTGCATGTTGAGTGCCCCAATTACCTTGCGATCTCCATTGTTGGTGATGGTTGGAACAATTGCCTGCTTAGCCTTGATAATTGTCATATATTGCATCTCTTCATTTTACCCTTCATTTCCATCATCTTGAAATCCTCTACCATTATTGTCAAATTAATCTGATTTCTCTTGGTTTTGTTGAGCTCTTTGCCTTCTTTGGTTCACTAGCATGTTAACACCCTCCACGGAATTCACTTGAGAAGGATTTTGGACTTTTTGCAATTGTGCCTTTGCTAGTTGGGTCATGGCTGCTGTCAACTCTGCGATCTACTACCCATGATCATGTAACTCTTTGTACAAATGAACGACTGTGGTGTCACCCCGGGGCATATTGGCTTTACTTTGCCAAGCTTAGGACGTGTTAGCCATCTCGTCACGAATTGCACAAGCTTCATCATAAGTCAATTTCATGAAATTACCCCCAGCAAGTTGATTCACTATGCATTGATTTATTGTACTGAGCCACAGTAGAAAGTTTGTTACAACATATCCTGTGTCATATCATTTTTGGGGCATTCCCTTCACCATATTTCTATATCTTTACCAATCGCATGCAATGGTTTGGTGGGATCCTGCTTGAAAGCCAAGATCTCATTTCACAATGTTGCCATATGTCCCGGTGAAAAGAACTTTGCAATGAACTTGTATGCCAACTCATCTCAAGTAGTGATGGAATAGTTGGGAAGTCGCTCAAGCCAATCTAAAGCCTTCCCTCTAAGTGAAAATGGAAAGAGTCTCAACCGGAGTGCATCTTCAGAAACAATGGTTTGCTTGCACCCCCAACAGGTTTTCATGAACCCCTTAAGATGCTTGTAAGCCTTTTGACTGGCAGCGCCCGTGAAGTATCCATGTTGCTCTAACAATGTCAGCATCACATTAATAATTTGGAAATTTCCTTCCCGAATTCGGGGTGGGATAATAGCACTTGCATAGCCTTGATTTGGAATCACTCTAGGAACCGCTCTTGGAGGTGGCGGAGAAAGGTCTGGAACATTGTCATTAACATTGGCCTGGCGGCCTCTTTGTTGTCCTGGAGGTACAAGAGCACCTCATTCTCTCCATTGTCATCAACCTACTCCCCCAAATCATGTTTCCAAGAGGGTCATTAGCATTTAATGTCATTTTGTACCTAAAGTATTGACAAACATAAATTAGTGACAAAAAAGGAAAGAAGAACAAAACCCAAAACTATTTAGATATATAGCAAAAACCGTTAGCTCCCTGGCAATGGCGCCAAAAAGTGATCGAGGCCTACCCTACACTACTATTGAGTAGAGAGAGAGGATCAAAAAAGCTTTTACCTGATTAAGGTACAGATCGATATCCATGGAGAGCTAGAAGTTTGAGTCCGGTATCTACCTAATTTAAAGTTGTGTATTTGTTCTTAATTGCACTTCTAAACATTTCTGGATTTTTGTTTAACTTCTAATTTTATCAACTACTATGCTAATTTAAACTAGATTAAGCTAAGAGTAAGATAACATGGGTTGATCAAATGGTTAAAAGGCACTAGGGTAGTGAATTTCGCCTAGGAGGTCAATTAATGGGTACTTGAGTTTAAGATACGATTGAGATAATTGGGGATTATGATATAACACTTGCACGATTTTACTCACTCAATACTTCTTGGTAGTTCGAGTGATTTTGCCGGAATTGACTTTTTCAAGACCAATTGGGTATGTAAATTTGCACGAGCAAATAGGGTTCAAGTCGCGTATTACTATCTCAAGGTTTAACCCTTTAATTGGGGCTATCAATCTCTTGAGTACGCCCCAATTCCTTGTTGGACTAATTTCAGAGATTTGGGCTCTCTTTCACAAGAAGAGCAGAAATCAACTAAACACAAACTAGTGTTTGCAACCACTAATTTAGCAATGAAACATGAAATTAATCCAAATATCAAACACCATAGTCAATCCAGCCCAAAAACAGAAAATTCATTATTTACCCACACTAGGGTTGAGCCACAACCCTAGCTTATAGGTCTAGCTACTCATAATTAAAGAAGAAAACAAAAAATATAGGCGAAGAACAACTCATATTAATTAATCACTAAGATAAATAACAAGATTTAATATTGAAATGTAGATAAAATTTCCCAAAATGGCTAAATTATTTGAACCCACGAGCGCAGCTACAGCTAAAAACTATCTTCTTGACCTAAAAATGGAAAAGAAGTTATTTATACAAAGCTGAAAATTCAGGATCAAAATACCCATGCCGGGTTAGTGCATACCGCACAAAATGGTGTTTGGCCGCACTAAGGCTCTGAACTTGAAATCCAATCTCCCTGAACTCAGGCACTGCAGACCATAGAGAATGGACTGTGGCCATGGAGGCTTCTAGTGTGATCCACAAAAAATGCAGCACGGATTGCATTGACTTAAAACTCCAACTTGGCACTTCTCTAATTCTTAGATCTGCGGACCACACAAAGTCGAGTGCAGCCGCATTGATCTCAGTGCGGACTGCACAAAACCTAGTACGGCCACTCTTCCTCCTTTCCTGGAAATCTACCTCTCTGAATCTCTTTGGGCGGACCGCACATAATGGTGTGCGGCCGCATTGGGATTGTTCTACTTGAGCTTTGTCTTGTCTTGATACTTGTGCAAGTTTCACTCCTTTTGAGCTAATCTTGATATCTTGTCACTTTGTTGATCAAATTTGCAATCAAGCACAACTTGTGAGCCTATTGGGACAATTTTGTACAAATTTCCAATCAAAACATAAGCAAGAAGGGGGATAAAATGCATCAACATCCCTAGTTATCAATATGCGAAGCCAGATCTATTGGCAAAGGAAATAGCATACAATAGTAGCACAAGGTTCAGTAGATAGTAGACATTCGTAGCATAATAATCAAGTAATTCAAGACACATTGAATAAGTAGTGAAGATAAATAGAGTATCAGAAGCATGCAAAGGGTCTTGTAGTAACAGATGAGAAAACCTTTCTAAAAAGTTAGGGTTTTCAAGCATAGTCGAGTTTTAGAGATAGTAAAAACCCAGAATCACATAAAGAAAAGAGATTCTGAATCAAGGAACTTCAAATCGAGTCAATTATTCAAATGAACAGTTTCAAACCCAAAGATATAGGTTTTTTTCAACAATAATCGAGCTTAAAAGATGATAAAAAAATAAATCGGACAAGTACTTAACCAAACAAGCACTCATCTAAAAAAAAGCTTCAGAACTCGAATGAGACCCAAAGAAATTAGAGTTTTCAACAATAATCGTATAGAAGAACAACATGAGCAGAACATAGCAAAATCAGAAACATACTAAAATCATAGAAGAGTTTCAAATAACTTGAAAAAAGAACCCTAATAAAAGATGAAGAATCTTTTTTTTTTGTAAAGAAAAGTTAAAAAAGCTTCAAGAAGATGTTTAAAATCTCGTGGAAAGCATGGATCTAAGGTAGATTTGGAAGAGATTGAAAAGTCTTAGAGATTAGGGTTTCAGAAGAATCCAAAACAATGAGGTAGACCTTAAATATTATCGATCCAAACAAGAGAGTCAAACGTCTAACTCGAATGGCCATGGCTGGCCGAAAAAAGGCCAAAGATGACCGGAGAAAGGTCATCGAGCAAGGAATGGACCAAATCCCTTCAAATCCTAGTCATGTGACCACAGAACCAAACACATAGAAGCCATGGAAGGCTGGTATAGATCTTTGATGACCTTGAAAGGCCATGGATTAGGGTGGATTAGGGTGGTGGCGACTAGGGATTGAGTGTATTATAGAGAGGATTTGGGAGAGGAGGGATTCAGAGGCGGTGGGTTCTGAGAAATGACAAGGTTTAGGGGGTCGTTTGGAGTTAATTAAGGAAAGGGCAGCTGGTGGTCGTTGATCTAAATGATCTACGGTCAGGATTTAAAAGCTTAAGTGGGGATCCGGGTATGGTTCGATTTAACTGGGTTGGGGGTCGGGTATGTGTAGGAATTATGCCGGGGTAATTGGATTTAAATTAGTGTAGAATTAGGCTACAATTGAAATGAAATCTCGCTAGATTTTTAATAGCCATTTTTCCTATATAATTTATAAAAGATAGTAAATTAAAATATGGAAATAAATTGAATGCACTAAAATGATTTGTAATACATAATTATAAATTTAGAAATACTAGATTTAATTTTTATTAGTACAAACGTAATTAAATCTTAAAAGGGGCTAATGTTACAATTATATGCAATTTAGCTTTAAAAATACTAAATAAATTTGTAAAAATATGGAAATCTTATATTAGTTATATTTTAGCAAAAACATAAAAGTACAACAAATGAATCACCAAAAATGATATTTTAGAAATAATTATTGGATTTTTATGGATAAAAATAGGGGAATAAATTGATTTAAACATCTTTTAAAATTAAGAAAAAATAAGGAAACACTTGGATATACTTAAATATGCATACATATGCTATTTTGAAGGTACTCTGCATATAAAGTATATATAGGAAAAAATTAGGTATCAACAACTGGCTCTCTTTATCCGGAAAGGATGAAAGAGTTGTCGGGTAAAGATATGATGACAAAATTTTGTCCAAACGAAATGTTTGAAGAATATTGGCCGTGCTCTGGCTTTTGAGCTGCCTACATATCTTTGATCTTACAAGAATCCGTCCATATGTAGTTTAGGATCCATCGTCGGAGTATGCTGACGGGTATTTTCCAAGAACAGACGTAATATTTTAATCAGGGTGAATGAAAGGCTTATGGGAGTATTTAGTTCTGATATGGCAAGCGGGCACTAGCGCAGGAATGCTCCTGGCTGGACAACTGTTGCTTGCCGGTTTACCTACAAATAAGTAGTACAAGCATATATTGTGTGTAAATTTAGACATGATACAAATTTCCGTCAGACCATGAATGTTGTCTTCAGACGTTATGAGGACGTCTTTAGAACATGATGTCCTGGTCCATGAAGCATGTAATAAAGGATTCGTAGGCTATGAAATAATGTTTTCGGGCTATGAAAAATGGTGCCTTCGAAACATTATGCCTTTGAATAATGATATGCATAAGATTGGAAGGGATCCTCAGGCCATGACATGGTGTTCTGGGGCCATACGGATGGCCTCCGAACGATGATGCCTTTGGATAAGTAAGTGATATTTTATCCTATGAAGGATGTAGTAGCATGTGGAGATCTTTCATCCATACGCAATGTGGCGATCTTTTAGTCGTGCAATGTGGTGATCTTTCCGCCTTGCAATGTGGCAATCTTTCAGTCGTGCAATGTGGTGATATTTCATCCGTTTAATGTGGCGATCTTTTAGCCGTGCAATGCAAATGAAGATAGAGGTTGAGCTTAATCTTAGAAGGTAGAATAGTAGCCTTATGCAAGTTGGAAGGCAAAATGGTATCCTTATGCAATGCAGATGCAGATAGAGGTAGAGCTTAACCTCGGAAGGCAGAATAGTAGCCTTATGTAAGTTGGAAGGCAAACTGGTAGCCTTATGCAATGCAGATGCTGATAGAGATAAGGCTTAACCTCGGAAGGCAGAATAGTAGCCTTATACAAGTTAGAAGGCAGAATAGTAGCCTTATGCAATTCAAATACGGATAGAGGTAGAGCTTAACCTCGGAAGGTAGAATAGTAGCCTTATACAAGTTAGAAGGCAGAATAGTAGCCTTATGCAATTCAAATACGGATAGAGGTAGAGCTTAACCTCGGAAGGTAGAATAGTAGCCTTATGCAAGAAATAAAATAGCAAATGGCAGTAGAGTTTCTTAGCTGATATCTGATTGGAGCGTGGTAATTACTGGGGGCATAGTGACATACAGGGCATCATGGGTGCGTGTTAATAAGAGACGTTGGTAAGTCCAATGGTTTAGAGAATCATGTTTTTGAACAGTCTTTGCTCTGTGGCCGGACAGTGTGTTTGATGATTTCTACATCCAAAGAAAAATTGTGAGTTTTGTAAAAGGGAAGGTTATTTCACATTCCCCTGGCTCTGCTTGATCTGCTCGTCTTTGACCTAGCTATATTGTCTGTATCATTGAGGTAGCGTTACTAAACGAAGTAGTTTCAGTAATAAACACGCATGATTTTGTAAAAGTGTGACATAAATGTATAAATAAAAATAGTTTTTAGATGAACCGACGACTGTGATGCGGTTCGATACATTGCAACCTCTCTTGCAACGGAATTTTGAGGGTCCTCCTCAAAATTCTGCCCCAGTCTGATCGGTTAATGTTTCTAACCCTTGCTTGCACGAAGATCGGCTGAAATTACTTCAAAATTTTAAGGGTCCTCCTAAAAATTTTTCCCCAACTTCCAATTTCGGTGGTAAATGAAATTTTTATTGAATTGTGACCGAACCCATACGACTGTCTATGTATCCCCTCTTAAACGGTAATCAGGTCATGCGTACTTCAATTTACACCATACAAGGAAAACATAAACATTACACATAGTAACGCTTGATTGTATCCGAATTAATCGGCTTCGGCCATATCTGTCCATCCATTTCTTCAAGTATGAGGGCTCCTATTGTCAAAACCCAGTGAATCATGTATGGACCCTGCCACTTAGGAGATAACTTCCCTTTGGCCCCGTCTTGATACAGAAAAATTTTCTTTAATACCAGCTTCCCTGGTATGAACTGTCTGGGCCTGACTCTCTTGTTGAAGGCTCTGGACATTCTACTATGATAAAGTTTACCATGACATACTGCATTCATTCATTTTCTGGTCCCCTAGCAACGAACAAGTCTTCTTGAAAAAAAGTGAATTTTGGCTCCTCCACCTATCTATAAGAGCCAATTGCTCGTAACGGCTCTTCACCCACCTTGCATCATGGAGCTCAACTTCATGTATGATCCTTAAGGAAGGAATTTCTACCTCGGTGGGAATGACAGCTTCTGTACCATAAACCAGCATATAGAGGTTGCCCCAGTTGATGTGTGGACTGTGGTGTGATACCTAATAGAGCAAATGATAATTTCTCATGCTACTGTTTATGCCTCTCTATCATTTTTCTCAATATTTTCTTGATATTCTTATTGACGGCTTCCACTGTTTATTTGCGGCATGTAGGCTGTAGAATTCTTGTGTCTAATCCTGAAGGTTTCACACGTAGCTTTCATCAAGTCAATATTGAGGTTGGATCCATTATCAGTAATGATCAACTAGAGAATACCGAATTGGCAAATAATGCAGCCGCGGACAAAGTCTGCCATGACTTTCATAGTCACTGCTCTGTAAGATGTTGTTTCAACCCATTTGGTAAAACAATTGATTGCTACTAGGATAAACATGTGCCCATTGGAAGCGGTAGGCTCGATTGGTCCAACAACGTCCATTCCCCCGGCGGCGAATAGCCATGGTGAGCTTGTTGCATTGAGTTTGTTTGGAGGTACTTTTATCATGTTTGCATGTATCTGACAGTGGTGGCATTTTCAAACATACTGGATGCAGTCCGTTTTCCATAATTATCCAATAATAACCAGCCTGGAGTATCTTCTTTGCTAAGACAAAACCGTTCATATGTGGACTACAGGTCCCAGCATGAATTTATTCTAGTAGACTGGATGCTTCTTTGGCATCAACACACCTTAATAATCCCAAATTAGGAGTCCTCCAAATACAGCATTCCTCCGCTGTGAATGAAGTTGTTGACAATCTTTGAAGTGTGCGTTTCTGAGTGTGATTGGAAAGTTCTGAGTACTCTCTTTTCACCAAATATTCCCTGATATCATGAAACCAAGGATTTCCATTTGCTTCCTCTTCAACATGTGCACAATAAGCTGGCTGATTATGAATTTTTACCGGAATAGGATCAATGAAATTCTTGTCGGGATGTTTTATCATGGATAATAGGGTAGCCAACGCATCAGCGAATTCATTCTGTAGCCTGGGAACATGTTGGAAATCCATCTTCATGAACCTCTTTCTCAGTTCTTGTACATGATGTAGATACATGAGTATCAAGGAGTTCTTGGTTGCTCATTTCTCTCGTACCTAATGTATGAGTAAATCTGAATCTCCGATCACTAGCACCTCTTGCACGTTCATGTCAATGGCCATCTTGATCCCTAAGATGCAAGCTTCATAATCAGCCATATTGTTAGTGTAGAGGAATCTAAGTTTGGCAGCCATTGGATAATTCTGACTGGTTTTTGATACTAAGAGCGTTGTGTCAACTCCTTTGACATTTGCTGCTCCATCGAAGAACATTCTCCAATCGTCAATGGATTCTGCAATGTCTTCTCCTATGAATGATACCTCTTCATCGGGAAAATATATTTTCAAAGGTTCATATTCTCCATCCATAGGGTTTTCAGCAAGGTGGTCTGCCAATGCTTATCCTTTGATCGCCTTTTGAGTTACTTAAATTATGTCGAGTTTACTTAGCAGGATTTGCCACTTGGCTAGCTTGCCAGTGGGCGTGGGCTTTCGAAAGCTGTACTTCAAAGGGTTCATTCTCTAGATGGGATATGTGGTATAGGCACATAAATAGTGCCTCAGCTTCTGAGCTACCCAAGTCAAAGCACATCAGGTGCATTTCAAAAGATAATACCGGGCTTCGTACGGAGTGAACTTCTCGTTGAGATAGTAAAGGATTGTTCCTTTCTCACCGTATCATCGTGTTGCCCCAAAATGCAACCGATGGATTCATCTAATATTGCGATGTAGAGTAATAGGGGTCTACTTGGCTCGGGCAAGACCAAGACTAGTGGTGTTGACAGGTATTCCTTGATTTTGTCGAAGGTCTTTTAGCAGTCGTTGGTCCATTGAGTAGAGACGTCCTTCTTTAATATCTTAAAGATCGACTCAATAATAACAGTGGAATGTGATATGAACCGGCTGATATAATTAAGTCTTCCCAAGAAACTCATCACGTCCTTCTTGTTCTTTGGCGGTGGGAGTTCTTGAATGGCATTGAGCATTGATGGATCCAGTTCTATTCCTCGGCGGGTCACAATAAAACCAAGAAACTTTCCGGCAGGAACCCCAAATGCACACTGATGATAGACTATAATTACATATTTTAGTCGATTATTACACTCTAATTTACTGTATTTTAGTTGAGTTTGCACTTTAATCGTTACTGTTTTGCACTAATTGTGTGTTTTATACCTTTTAGGAATGATTCCAAACTATATAGATGTTATGGAATGAATTCAAGTGATTTAGATCTTGAAGTGTGAGTAAAAGCAAGTCGTGATCGTATTGGAGGATCAACAGATGATAGAGCAATAAAATAAATCGAGTAGGCATATTGCGTACTGTCCAGTAAAATATAAATAACATTTTGCTCAAAAATCCGTTTGCGCTCCATAATATATGGTTCGAAAGCTAACTCAAAGGACTACAACTTTAATGTTTTATGTTTTTCTAAATTCCAAACGTAATAGGTTAAAACATGCGTTCAAAATCGCCACCGCGGACCTAAGGCGGACCTGAGGCAGTATACCCGCCATATACCGCGGTTTACCGCAGTTGGCCGCGGCAGTCTAGATGTGAAATATTGTCCTTTTTCGCGTAGGAGAAGATATAATTGTTTGGGCTAGACCTTACTTGGTATATATACATGGAAAATGGTATTTTTGGAGGGTTGGACACATTTTTTACAAAGATTTGACCTAAGGAGACAGAGACACAATAGGAGCAATCAACAAGTTTTTCCTTGCTCTTCCTATTTTTTCATTGTTGGTCATGATTTTTAGTATTGTAGTTTACATACTATTATGAATAGCTAATTCGTTTTCTAGGGTTTTGATAGAACCTTTTGTAAGATAAATTCTTGTTATGTTTTTATATAATTGAGCCATTGGATTTCTCTACTTGTTCAACTACGTGTTTGTTGTTGTTGATTGAATGGTCATCAATTGACTGTGCATATTTAGTGTGTACTGCTTGAGAGAGAATATATATTTAGGTAGTTGTTGAACAACGTTACTCCTAACATATGTGAGAAATCAATATATTGGGTTTAAAGGCAGGTTTAGAAATAACAAAGTCTTGACGTGGTCATAATGAGTTGTTAGATAAAGACAAATAGCGTAGTTCAAGAGAATATGTCTAGCAAATTATTGTAGTTGATCGAGAGAGAATTATGTCATCTAAAGTGCTCACAATCAGTAGAGAATACATTAGAAAATTTTGTAGGGAACATAGTTAGAAGGATTCCGGCAATTGGGGAACTCATAACTCTAGACCTCCTTAATTTAGTCTCCAACCCTTAGTCTAGCTAGTTGATAATTTTACCATTTTCTAGTATTTGCTAGTTAATTAGTTAGAAATATAAATATCAATCTTTATAATTTAAAAAATTATTCAACCTTGTCTTCTTAGTGATATTAAATAGTGACAGCTAAGTCTTAGTACACTGTGGGATTCGACTCCGAACTTTTAGACCACATTATTTTTGCACCGACTACTTATACTTTTTAGGAATAGAGGTTGGCGTGATCACACACTTTACGAGATTCAGTTTCAATTTTTACCTTCGCAATCTGTTGAAGAACTTCCTCAAATATTCCATGTGTTCAATGGACTTCTTGGACTTCACGATGACATCATCCGTATATATCTCAATTTCTTTGTGTATCATATCATGAAAAATGGTAGTCATAGACTTCATGTAGGTGGACCCTGCATTCTTCAGGCCGAATGACATCATGTTGTAACAATACATTCCCCACGGCGTAATGAAATTCATTTTCTTAGCATCTTCCTCATCCATCTAGATCTGATGATAACCGGCAAGAAATCAACGAATGACTGTAGCTTGTTCTTGGTGCAATTGTCTATATTGATATGTATATTTTCCAAGGAAAAGTCGTCTTTCGAACAGGCTCGATTGAGATCCCGGTAGTGGACACAGACTCTTACCTTCTATCCTTTTTTTGCATTGGCATAATGTTGGCTAACCATGTGGGGGTACTCAACCACCCTACGAACCTTAGCTTTGATCTGCTTGGTGACTTCTTTCTTGATTTTCAAACTCATATCAGGCTTGAACTTTCTAAGCTTTTGCTTTACCGGTGGACACGTCAGATCAATTGGCAGTTTATGGGCCACAATAGATGTACTTAGACTGGTTATGTCATCATATGATCATGCGAATATGTCCTCATATTCCTTTAGAAATTTCATAGATTCCTTCCTTTCTAACAACGACAAGTGAATGGTGATTCGTGTTTCCTTGGCAGTTTTTACATCTTCTAGGTTAACAATTTCTGTCTCGTCTAGGTTGGAGTTAGGTCTATTCTTCTTTGAAAATCTCCTCAGGTATGTCATCTTCTTCTGAATCAATGTATGTTTGTTGTGTTGTCTATTTGCATGTCACAGTCATCGGTTCATCAAGACAAGTAATAGTAGTGTTGTGTAAGTAAAGTAATGAGAGGAAAATAATAATGAATGTTGATTCATAAGAAAAATCAAAATGCTTTGGTAAATTCATAATTGTTTTGAACATTGAAGATATTATTGCGGAAATCAAAATGAGAAAAGAAAAATCATCTAGTAAAGTGCCTGATGCTTGTCTTAGCCTTGCTACCCCGAGGTTCGCCGGCTCTGGTGGTTCTAATGGTCTAGTTGTTGAAGAATGCTCCTCTTCTCATAGCTTGTATGGAAGGACCTTCCTCTCCCTCCTCCTCGAAAACAACACAGCAGTCCATGTCATTGTCTTCTAGGAACAAGTTCATTACCGCAGAGAGTGCTTCTTCGTCGCCTGTCCTATAAACAATGTCAGCATGTTCGAAAGTCTAATCCAAAGGCGATATTGGCTGTTCTAGTGGATAGTAAGGACCGCGCCATGGTGGCGACTAGCTGTTGTATTCTTCCCAAGTTTACTCGTATCCCAAATCGAAAGTAGTGTCGTGCTTCTTGAGCTTTATGGGCTTAGCAATCCCCTGGAGGTTTTTGTCGAGCCCCTTGCCAAGTTCATACCAGCTCCAATTCAATATACTTTTGATCATGTCGTCCTACCATTTATCTTTGTCAACAGCATTGACTCGCTCGATATGGTGATAGGTTTCTCCATGTAACTTTCTTCTTCTCCCTATCGCCGAAACGGTCTAACGATTGTATATAGGATTGTTGTTGTCAACATGAATGATAAATTCGTGATGGTTACACTCAAATTATACGGCCTGATGCAGTGTTGAAACCACAACCCATAAAGTATGAATCCAAGGATGCCCTAGCAGCAGGTTCTTGGATGCTGGTACATCTATTACTTGAAAGTCGATCTCGAACCAAGTCGGTCCCATCTAAAGACACAAGCTAATCTCACCGATGGTAGACCTCTGAGATCCGCCAAAATATTTCACATTTATTGCTCCTTCTTTTATCTCGTGTTGTCCTTTAACCAGATTCGTAAGTGTTATCAATGGAAATATATTAAGGCCGAAACCTTCCATCAATCAGGATCTTAGTGATGAAGTAGTCTTCGCATTGCATGGTGATTAGTAAGGCTTTGTTGTGGCTCAACCCTTCAGGTGGCAGCTCATCTTCATAGAAGGTGATTTTATGGCTTTACAATACTTGTTCCACCATATTGGCCATTTCTCTGCCAGTGATGTTACTTGGCACGTATGTTTCACTCAGCACCTTCAACAGAGCATTTTTGTGTGTCTTGGAATTCTGCAGCAATGAAAGGATAGAAATTTGCACTGGTGTTTTGTTTAGCTGGTCGATGACCGAATACTCCTTGGCTTGTATCTTCCTCCAAAGGTCATCTAGACCTATTTCATTGATGAATGGTCGGTTGGAAGCTTGCTTGCTCGACTTAGCTAAGTGTTCCAGGGTATAGACTCTTCTTGTCCTTGTCATACCCTGTGCTACAATAGTCTCTTCGAACCTGACTTTGCATTTCCTCCTAGCCTCGGCCATATAATCCCAAGGAATAGCTTTTGTATGGAATAATGCATGGTGATCATCGCCAGTGGAATCGATACGGCTACCTTCACTTCAAATGGGACATGTTCCTTGGGTGGTAAAGTTGTAACCTTAAACGGTGATGGTGTTTTTGTTGATGGCACTATCACAAAATCAAGAGGGATAGACATATCTACCTTAGTAACCTCGGATGGTTGAATTTGTAATGATGGGGTTGAGAGTAAATGCTCGCTTCTTTGGATCATCGCCTTCCGTGATCAACACGATGGATCCCTCGAGATCCCAATCATCCTCTACTTCAATCATGTGAAACCCCTGCCTTTATGGTCTGGTAAGGGGTTGTTGGAGTTTGGAGCGGCTTCCTTTTCTACAATGACCTTGTTATCAATTACTGACTGTATATTTTCTTTAAAAGAGTGACATTTGTCGATGGTGTGTCCCTTCATACTGAAATGGTATGCACAAGATTTGTTTGGGTTAACCCACTGAGAAGGGTTCTTAGGGGTTGAAGCAGAGATAGGGGTGACATAACCGGCGGTTTTGAGTCTCTCATATAGCTGATCAATGGGTTTGGCAATGGATGTGTATTGTTTTGGGGGCCTCCGATCAAAATTAGGTCGGCGCCTAGGAAAATTTTGGCGTACGGGGGGTGATTGGTAATAAGATTGTTGGGCGTTGTAGGTTTTGTAGACATGTGTTGGTTGGGAATATCTATGTGAGGTAGGCTGATATATGGGTGGTGGAGGTGACTGATAAATTGGTTATGGGGCTTAGTAGGAGGGTGCTTGGTAGTTTGGAGTTGACTGATAGGTAAGTGGAGGTATAGGGTAGGTTTGTATTTGAGTGGAGACTTGGTCTTTTGTGAAATCATTACGGCCCCCACGTCTTTCTTCTTAGACACACTACCGGGCTACAAGGCCTTACTTGTGGCTTGTAAGGCCTCAAAGTTTGTAACCATACCCCTTTTATACCCTCTATAATTTGATCCCCTAGCTTGATGATGTCAGAAAACTTATGATTTTCATTCATTATTAGTCATTCCTAACACTACGGGTCCTGATCCCGGGAAAAGTATTTATTCATCTGTTCCTCCTCTAATGCAGGTCTGACCTTAGCAGCTTTCGACCTCCAACAGGTAGCTTACTCGTGAAACATTTCTGTCGGCTTCTTCTTTGACTTCTGAATGTAGTATACATCTGGCGCATTTTCTGTGTTAAACCTAAACCTGCCCATGAAATCAGAGGCCATACCTACCCAACTTGACCATTTCTTAGGATCTTGGCTGATGTACCAGGATAGTGCATCTCCTTTCAGACTCCTTATGAATAGTTTCATGCGGATCCTTTTGTTCTTTTGTACCATGACCAGCTTGTCGCATTATGTTCTCAAATGGACCCTTGGATCACTTGTACCGTCAAACATTTGAACTTGGGAGGTTTGTACCCTTATAGCAGTTTGATATCTAATTGAATGCAGAGATCTTCATAGTTCAACCCTTCAATACCGTTACTTCCTTCGACGCCTTGGATTCGGCTAGTTAGTTTCTTAAGCTCTTCGGCCAAGTTTCTGATGAGTAGATCTTTTTCCTCAGACTCAGGGTTGCAAGATATAGGTTAGGTGGAGAGCGGGACAATCTCCACATAGATGGGATTTTTGTGGTGGCCGGGTGTGTGGCGGTGGAAATGGTCATTTGCAGAGTTTTGTAGTTTGACGACGAGTAATTTTTGATGATTTGCCACAAACGAAAACTGTTTGCTTTGAGGAAGATACTCATCCGTTCTTTCCAATATGTACAGTTTGTTCCGTCAAATAGTGGAGGGCAAGTGGTGGACTGTCCTTCATCCATCGTTCCTGCGTTCAATAATTTCAACAGAAAAAATATATATTTCTCTCAACCGGTTAAGGCTTTCAGAGAGTTAGGCTCTAATACCAATTGTTAGATAATACGCTTAACGCTAGAGGGGGGGTGAATAGCGTTATAATAAAAATTAGCGTAAACTTGCGGAATTTAAAAATTGCAGGAAATAAATAAGTGCGACAAGTAAATAAATTAGAACAAACGCAACGATGTATCCTGGTTCACCACAACCCGTGGCTAGTCCAGTCCCCGAGAGACTCTCTCGAGATTTCCACTAACTTGTTAAGCTTACGGGTGCTCAACAAACCGTTACAACTTGAGGACACAAGCCTCAACAACCTTTGCTCGGAGATACAACACTCCAAGAC
Organism: Nicotiana benthamiana; assembly: GCA_034376525.1. Lineage (NCBI taxonomy): Eukaryota > Viridiplantae > Streptophyta > Magnoliopsida > Solanales > Solanaceae > Nicotiana > Nicotiana benthamiana. The sequence continues at coordinate 15,382,970 of CM067341.1, read as the reverse complement.
TTCAACCAAGGAAACACAAGTTCCTTCTTACAACACAAGGGACTAACACTTCCCTTCAAGTGTACAAAAACAATTAGCACTCAAACAAGACACTCCTTTAAGAGTAGATATGAGTAAAAAGAATACGCTCAAGAACACAACAATAAATTCAAAGAATTGGCTCTCAAAATGTGATAAAGATGATCAAAAATGATATTGAAAGTATTTGAAAGCTTATGAATGTTTAGATCAGAAGTTGTATGTTTAATGAGTGATTTTGGGGTGTATTTATAGCTCCAAAATCACTCCTAGCCGTTGCAAAAGTCATAAAGTCAGATTCTGAAAATCTGTTAGATAGTCGACTATCTTGAGGATATTCGACTATCTAGGCAACGGTCATCAGGATAGTCGACTATCTGATATGGATATTCGACTATCTTGGCAACGGTCATCAGGATAGTCGACTATCCAATATTAGATATTCGACTATCTTGCCTTGCGGAAATGGTCCGTTTTTAAAACAACTAACTTATTGAAAATAAGTTATAAAATGTTTTTCAAAGCTTTGTTTGAAGATATTAAATATTATAAATATCTTAAACATGAAAAACAATTGTAATGACCATTCCGGATCAATAAAAACATTTAAAATCATTTTGTTTTAATTATATTGAAACTATTTATTATATAACATTTAAAACCAATTTGTTTTAAATGCAATAAAAATATTTCTGATATGCATATATTGTAAAACCATTTGTGATATGCATATATTGTAAAACCATTTGTGATATGCATATATTGTAAAAATGATTATGATATGCCTATATAGTAAAATCATTTATGATATGCATATATTGTAAAATCATTTTATGATATGCATTGTAAAATCATTTTATGAGAGAAGCCAAGACTCAAACTTATAGTCGGATCAAGATCACAATAAAGACAATATAAATAAGACTCAACAAAAGGTCTTCATTTATTTTCATTGCTTCATATCTTCTCTTGATCTTGTCTTGAACTTCTTGGACTCCAATTCTTGTCCACTTAAAATAATGTCGCATATCCTTTTCTTCCTCTATGCGCATTGTAAATTTGTATATCAATTCTTTATCTTCCCCCTTGTATGCTTTTGCTTATGTCTTGGGTCTTTGGTCTTGAACTCTTTGGCTCGTTCATGCAATTCCGTCATCAGTATGCTTCTTGCCATTTGATTGATTGTCATACAATATCGTTGTTTGACACTTGACTTCATTGTTTGTCATTCATCAAAACCTAAACCTGAAAATCATGCTCATACAACCAAAGCGCACATATCATAGATATACATGATTTCCAACAGTCTTAGATGAATGTTGGTGACCATGCCGAATCTAGGGACCTCGTGCCTCATATTTCTGCAAGGCGAATAAGCTTAGGCCCTTACCCCCACCATACTCGACTATTTAATACCAATAATTATCATGACGCATTTTAGTTCCCAAAAGAAATGCACAAAATGTGGTGATGTCCATTTGGGTTTAGGGAAACCCAGTGGACTATGGACAATGTTATCTTAAAGGATCATTATATGGACAACATAACTGACCCAACTAGGTTTGACCATGATGTATGCACAGTTTAAACAACGTACGGTTCATATGGGGTTTTAGACAGGTACCCTTGAGCGGACAACTCAAGGAGGGAAGGCATAGAACCATTGACTATACTGTTGATCGACTAGTGTTACCGTAAATATGCCTTTTCAAATTTAAAGGGTAATAATATAGGAAGGGTGCAACCATTCACTATAAGCATTTCTATGGTGTTTATTTGGCACGAGTAGAATATAATATTGGGCATGATTATTGAATAATTAAAAAGCATGTTGTCACGTATTTGCATGTTAAGAAATCAGTAAATACAAAGGTTTCTAATTTAAACCAATAATAAAGAAACGAAGTAGATAAGTCAGTTTTGCCTTGTAAAGGAAATTAAACACTTAAAGGAATTTAAACAAGTAATTACATACAAAGGGAAGGTACAAATTTATCTGAAATGGTAACTAACATCCCCAGCAGAGTCGACATGTTGTCACGCCAATTTTTTCCCTTTTTTACATCGGGAGATCGGGTTTGTGACATTTTGGGTATAAGGCAACTCGTTCCTTTTGGGAACAGGGTTTTGCATTTGAAAAGTCACCACCTAATGATTTATGGTGCATTAGGACACCTACAAGGTTCATTTCTAAGTTTGCTTGATAACCAGCGATAGGGAAAGGGCTTGAAATATCCTAAGGGGAAGGTGTTAGGCACTCCTCAGGATCCACTAGTGTGGTTCCCGGCCAGATAGTTCTTTGTGAATTTGATGCAATTAACATGTTAACAGATAAGGCTCAAATAAGAGGGATTTTAATACACAACTGTTTGAAAATAAAACAAAGTTTGAAAGAGCAACCATTAAAAGGCTGATTTTTTTATAAGAAGTTACAATTCTTTAAAGGAAAAGAAAGAAAGAGGAGGGGGTCCTAGGTTTAAGTATGGATCACATTAATGCAATACCCGGTAATCACTCCTCAAAATAGGGGCTACACGTGGTATTAGTGCACAGATTATCATATCCACATCTACCCTTCCCACCCTGTTAAGGTACTAAAGCGCAGAATGGTCTCGACCACTATTGCATATTATTACCCGTCCTATTCATATCAGTTCCGGTGGGACTTAGGACTACTATTCCTAAAAGGGAGGGATATTAGGTTGACCTTGAAGTTTCAAAGGTGAAAAAAGCTAAGGCAACATACAAAATATATAGGACTGCACATTAAAAGGGGGAAGCACATAAAACACTGAAGGCTCATATATACCTCCTCATATAAAGCAGCCAAATAGCATGACTCAAACAACAATCAAGGTCGGAATCTAAAAATACTAAGGCAAGGGGATTTTGAGCTGTTAAAGTAGACCAATTCATTTCGTAACTCAGAAAAGAAGTCTTAATCAGGACTACCTGCTGGTTGTAGCAATTACTAGTTAACAGAAACAGGCTCAGTTTCATTTATTGTTATTACCTAAGGTTTGCCTAAGTGTTTGGATGAGATATTATGAACATAGTTTCTGTTATTGATTCAGAGTGGTAAAGTAGTAATAATTTAAAAAATGAACAGTTTGATATCCTATATGCATGTCTACTAAGGAGATTAGGTTATTTAAAAAAACTGGTTCAGAATAAAGCTGACTTTAAATTAGACCAGTTTCGGATTCTACGGACGATGGTATCCACTATTGATGATTTTTAATCCTATAGACATGATATCTGATATTGCTGATTTTAATACCTATAGGCATGATATCTAGTTGAATAATTTTAACCCCTATAGGCATGATATCTAAATGTTGATTTATCCCTTATAGACATGATATCTAATTGCTGATTTAATCCTCTATAGACATGATACTAGTTGAACGATTTTAAACCCTATAGACATGATATCTAATTGAACGTGGAGTGTAAACAGGTAGGATTTACTTCCTATATGAGTGATTTCTAAACAGAGATGAGTGTAATGTAGAAGGGCCAGCCTATATGTGTCCAAGTTTAGAGGGAGCTCATGGGTCCCAAGGCAAGGATCATACACGAGTGGCAGAACTTAAGTCTAAAATATGGTAGATATGCAGGAATAGAGATTTAAAACGGAGTGGGGAAAGGAGAGGGGTAAAGGGGTTTGGGAATACATTGCAAGAAGCATATATATAAGTCCCGTAAATAATTTTTTTCTCAGAACTTAGTAAATTGTGGTGTCTACTCTGATTACATTCGAACCCTTGGTAGTGATTTAAGCCTTTAAAATTTGAAAGAATTAACTTTTCCAGAAAAGTGCCAGAATGCGGTCCAGAAAGCGGTCGCAGATCAGCTATGCGGACCGCATTCCTACCGCAAAATGAATCAGAGAGCAACCAAATTTTGATATTGAAAATGCGGTGAAATCTGCGATCGTATAATCAATATGCGGACCGCAGAGTGATAACATATTGTCCCTGAAGAAATTCAAAGGTCAGTTCTGCGGTGAATTCTGCTAACGTAGAATGCAAATGCGAACCGCATAGTCACCGCATTCCCAACCCGAGAGGTTTGAAACTTGAGCCATTTCTGCAGTCCATTCTACGGACCGCATGTCAGTTCTGTGATTGTAGATAGACGTCGCAGATGACGTTCGCTTAGTTATTTTCTAAAAATCTAAGCCTGACCCCTCTTTTAATAAAACACCCCATCTCTCATTTTTAACCCATTTTTTGAACAAAATAAGAGAGAGGAAGAGATGGTTCTAGAGAGAGAAAGCTATTTCTTCATCAATTGATATTTCAAAAATCTAAAAGCCCGGAAAATCTTGAGCATCTACCTTCCCTTCTGATTTCAAGGTAAAATCCCTAACCCTTTTTCCCTAATTTTCAAACTCGGGTTTGGGGAGGGAGTTTCATACTTTGATTTTGAAAATTCTTGTTAGATATCAACATGCATGTCTTCAAAACCCAAAAATCTTGTAAAAAAGGAACTGGGTAGTAAATTATGAATTCCTATTCTAAAGGTCTATGTATTAATCATGAACTAGATTGATCCTTCTTGATTGCTTGATGAATTGGAGTAGAGGTTAAAGAGGATATTCAATTCCAGGTATGTACGGTTAACTGTGATCCTCGTGAAATCACCTATGCTAGTTGTGAAATTGTTGATAGTTGATATTCATGTGAAAATCATTGTGAAGCTTTCGTGTTGTACAAATTATGTGGTAGTACCTTGTGGTGAATGTTGTGGAACTTATAATTGGAACAACTGAAATGGAAACAATGTTGAATAATGGAAATGAAAACAATGTGGAACACTTGAAATGGAAATATTGTGGAATAATGTGTGTGGTTAGCTGTGAAAAATTGTTGTGATGATCTAAATTGTGTATCAACTTTGATTAACATGAGGAAAATTGTTGTTGTTAGTTGTGGGATGTTAATACCCTTGTTGTGGAATTATTTTAACAAAGTGCCATGGTTGATTTCTTGTACTTGATGTTGTGCTGTTGTTGTTGTGAATTGTAAACCTGTCAGGTAGGGTCGGGTTGCGCGCCCCAACACGGTGAAATAAGGTGTGCGTTGGGGAGGTAAGGGTGGCCGAGGTAATAAGGGTGGACGAGGAAATAAGGGTGGAAATGTGATCCAATATCACTATTGATATGAATATTAATCATGAAATGATAAATGTGAAAATGTGAAAGGAGACAGCAGGAGAGTTTGTAACCTGTGGGGCACTGATTGCCCCTTTGTATGACTACATGAATAATTATTGTGAAATATTTGGTTGTTGCTTCCTGGTTGTACTTGTACTATTATTGTTCAGTTCTATACTTGTTCATGCAATTTGTCTTGAGTTTACTTGGGACAGAGTTAGTTCATACATGCCAGTACAATTCAAGTGTACTGACGTCCCTTTTTGCCAAGGGTGCTACATTCGTGTTATGATTGTAGGTGTATCTGTGGCAGGCACTCCAGTCCATTGTTCGTAGCTCCTCCACCTCCTCTCTATTGGCAGTATTCGTGTTTGGTGAGCCCCTTTCCTTCTGGGGCCATGTGTGGCCTACGCCACTCCTGTTATTGTATTTTGGAGTTTGTATCTTTTGGTAAAGGTATAGCCGGGGCCTTTTCACCGGTAAGTGTTGTACTACCATTCTTCTAGAGGCTCCGTAGACAGTGGTATGTGGGTCAGGACTTATGTATAAAAGTGTATGTTTTAGCGCTATAAACTTGTGTACCACATTCCTTGCTAATCAATTATATGTTTTGTAAAAGGGTGTCCCCTGTTAATATTAATGTGTGGTTATAAAAGAGAAATCCAACGTTCTTTTAATTGAAATTTGGTATCTCTTGGTTAACTATCATTGAATAATGTGGGATAACGCATGGGGAATAGGAAAGGCACCCAGGTCCACTCGACTGGGGATAACCGATTGAGTGCCGGTCATGCATACGGATTTGGGGCGTGACAAACTTGGTATCAAAGCCATAGGTTTTGAAGGAGTCCTAGGATGTCTCGGAGCCGTGCCTAGTAGAGGCCTTTTTATTGGTGTGTTGTCGACCACATCTATAAGTTGGGGGCCACACGGGCATTTAGGAAAAACTATCCTCTTCTTTGATATTTCAAGTTCGTGCGGTGAAGTGATATTATGTCTAGTTCGTGGTCTATTTCAAATTTTCAGTTATGGCACCTAAGAAGAAAGATAGACTCGGTCTAGGAGCCAATGCCTCTTCTAGTGCGGCTGTAGATCATGTGTCGACTGTTATGGGGGAGAATGATCCCCTAGTTCTGAACTTACCCGCTCCATCTGTTCCTAGCCCATGTGATCATGTTCTAGCGGCGGCCGAGGGTTCCACTATCCCTCCTGCCAATGCCCCTAATCCTTATGTTGCTCCGTCTTTCGATCCCGGCCTTTCTGATGGAGACCTTAGGGGAGCTATCCATATGCTGACCCAGTTAGTGGCCGCTCAGGCCCAAAGATCTCATGATGCCCCTGTGTCCTCCAATGGACAGGGAGATTCCTCTAGCTCCAGAGTTCATCAGTTTCTATGGTTATCCCCTTCAGAGTTCTCAGGTACAGACCCAGAGGCCGATCCGCAGGAATTCCTTGATGAGATGTACAAGACCCTTCGGGTAATGAAATCTAAAGAGATAGAAAGGGTAGAATTGGCTTTGTACAGGTTGAAGGGAGCTGCGCGTTCATGGTTTGATATGTGCAAGGATTCCCGTGAGGTGGGGAGCCCTCCAGCTAGATGGGATGAGTTCGTAGATGCCTTCATGGACCACTTCTTGCCTGCCGAGACCATGGCAGCCCGTGCCACCGAGTTTGAAGTTCTTAAGCAGGGCATCATAAGTGTTTGGGAATATCATATGGAGTTCGTGAGGTTGTCCAAGTATGCTACTCAGTTGGTATCGACTATGGAGGCCAGAGTTCGGCGATACGTTCAGGGTCTCAGCCCTTTTGTGGTAAATGTAGTTGCAATAGCGGCTTTGCATTCAGACATGAATTATGGGAAGATCGTGGGTTTTTCTCGGGCCAGAGAGGCCAGAAAAATGAAGATTCGGGCCGACAGGGAGAGTAGCAACAAGGCCTGGTCTATGGGTCACTCAGGGAGGTCAGCTCCAAGGAGAGGGTAATCGGGACCGTCTCAGTATTATGCTCAGTTAGTGCACCGCCATCCATGCACCGTTCCCAGCAGAGTGCCCCTTCAGGGCCAGGTTCAGGTAGCAGGAGGTCCCGCCAGTTTAGTCATTCGAGGATGAGACCTCGACAGCAGGGGTATATGCCCCAAGTGTGGAATATTTCATATAGAGGCTTGTTACTTAGATGCTCCAGTGTTCTACAATTATGGAGTGAGAGTTCATATGCAGCGATACTGTCGTGCACCTAGGTAAGGCGCGGGCGGGGGCCATGCTCAGCCCTCCAGTTCACAGTTGCTACGTCATCAGTGCCCTCCATCCCCAGCAGGGCGTGGTGCAGCCAGAGGTGGAGCTCCTGGTAGGGGAGGACCCAGCAGGTTTTATGCATTGAGTGGCCGTTAGAGTGCCGAGGCTTCACCAGATGTTGTCACATGTATCTTATCTGTTCAGATAGTTAATTTCTATGCTCTTATTGATCCGGGGTCTTCTTTCTCCTATGTCACTCCATTTGTTGCTTCGAGTTTTGGGATTGAACCCGAACAGCTTCTTGAGCCGTTCTCTGTATCGAATCCGGTGGGCGATTCCATTTCAGCCACGCGAGTCAATTGGATGGTGGATTTTGATGTAATCATGGGTGTGGATTGGCTCTATTCGTGCTTCGCTAAGTTTGATTGCCGGACGAGAGTCATTAGACTCGAGTTCCCTAATGAGCCGGTTGTTGAATGGAAGGGAAATGGTGTTATGCTGAGGGGTAAGTTTATTTCCTACCCCAAGGCTTCGAAGATGATTAGAAAAGGGTGTATTTATCATTTAGTCCGGGTGGCAGACACTACTCCAGAGGTTCCTGCCCCCGAGTCTGTGCTAGTTGTGAAAGAGTTCCTTGAGGTATTTCCAGATGAGCTTCCAAGGATCCCGCCAGATAGGGAGATCGATTTCGGGATTGATGTATTGCTAGATAACCAGCCAATATCTACTCCCCCTAACAGAATGGCGCCGGCAGAGTTGCGGGAGTTAAAAGAGTAGTTGAAGGATCTATTGTAGAAGGGGTTTATCTGGCCAAGTGTGTCATCGTGGGGTGCTCCGATTCTTTTTGTCAGAAAGAAGGATGGGTCACTTCGAATGTGTATTGATTATCAGCAGCTTAATAAATTCACTATCAAGAATAAGTACCCTTTGCCTCGGATAGATGATTTGTTCGATCAATTGCAAGGTGAAGGTTCTTCTCAAAATTGATTTGCGGTCCGGGTACCACCAATTGAAGATCAAGGAGCAGGATATTCCAAAGACCGCCTTCAGAACTCGTTATGGCCACTTTGAATTTTTTGTCATGTATTTTGGGCTAACCAATGCCCCGGCAGCTTTTATGGATCTTAGGAATCGGGTCTTCAAGTCATTCTTAGACTCCTTCGTGATTGTTTCATAGACGACATCCTCGTATTTTCGCGAAGCAGGGAGGATCATTCCAATCACATCAGAGCGGTTTTGGAGACTCTTCATCAGCACCAATTGTATGCCAAGTTTTCCAAATATGAATTTTGGATGGGGTCCGTCGCTTTTATGGGTCATGTTGTTTCCAGTAAGAGGATTCAGGTGGACCCCCAAAAGATTGCGACGGTGAAGGATTGTCCTAGACCCACGACCCCAATGGAGATCCGTAGCTTTTTGGGTTAGAAGGGTATTATCGGAGGTTTGTAGAGGGATTCTCCACCCTCGCCTCCCCATTGACCAAATTGACGCAGAAATCAGCCAAGTTCCAGTGGTCAGATGCTTGTGAGAAAATTTTTGAACAACTGAAGACAATGTTGACTTCGGCACCAGTGTTGGCTTTGCCAGAGGGCACTGAGGGATTTGTTGTTTATTGTGATGCCTCCAGGGTTGGTTTAGGGTGTATTCTGATGCACCGCGGTAATGTCATAGCATATGCTTCCAGCCAACTCAAGAATCACGAGAAGAATTATCTGACGCATGATTTGGAGCTTGCGGCAGTTGTGTTCGCCTTGAAAATATGGCGGCATTATATTTATGGGGTTCATAAAAATGTGTTTTTAGATCACAAGAGTATCCAGTATTTGTTCAAGCAGAAGGAGCTAAATTTGAGGCAATGGCGGTGGCTCGAATTGCTTAAGGATTATGATATGGATATCTTGTACCATCCAGGGAAAGCGAACGTGGTGGCCGACGCCCTCACTCGGAAATCCATGGGTAGTTTGGCTCACTTGAGGGTGGATTAGAGGCTCCTAGCTCGAGAGATACATCAGTTGGCCAGCCTTGGGGTTTGTATCTCGGCCCCGAATGAGGAGGAACTTATGGTGTATAATACAGCGGAATTGTCACTCATGGCAGAGGTTCAAGAAAAGCAGTTTGTTGATCCATCATTGGCATAGTTGAAGGAGGCAGTTCTAAGCAATAAAATTTTTGCATTTTCGCTCGGCAGCAATGATTGTGTGCTACGGTGCCATGACAGGATGTGTGTCCCAAGTGTGGATAATCTTCAGGAGAGGATAATGGCAAAGGCTCATCATTCCAGGTATTCAGTGCACACGGGTGATATGAAGATGTATCACGATCTCAAGGATACCTATTAATGGAGTGGTATGAATAAGAGTGTAGCAGACTTCGTCTCTAAGTGTCCGAATTGCCAGCAAGTGAAGGCCGAGCATCAGCGGCCGGGAGGGTTGACTCAGCTTATTGAAATACCGATGTGGAAATGGGAAATGATCAATACGGACTTTGTGACAGGACTACCTTGTACTCAACACAAGTTCGACTCAATTTGGGTAACTGTGGGTAGGCTCACCAAATCAGCTCACTTCTTGCCAGTCAAGTCCACCAATACAGCGGAATGATATGCTCGATTGTATATCAAGGAGATAGTGAGTCTTCATGGTACGCTGCTTTCTATCATTTCAGATCGAGGAGCTCAGTTTACAGCTAATTTCCGGAGGAAATTTTAGCAAGGTTTGGGTACTCAAGTGAATCTTAGCACACATTTTCATCCGCAAGCCGATGGCCAGGCATAGCGGACTATTCATACGCTCGAGGATATGTTGCGGGCATGTGTCTTGGATTTCAAGGGTAATTGGGATGATCACCTGCCTCTTATAGAGTTTTCTTATAACAACAGCTTCCATGCTAGCATCCAGATGGCCCCGTTTGAAGCATTGTACGGAAGAAGGTGTATGTCCCCGATTGGGTGGTTCGAAGTTGGCGAAGTGGAACTAATAGGGCCAGATCTCGTGCATCAGGCCATGGAAAAGTTAAGAGTCATTCAGGAAAGGATGAAGACTACTCAGAGTCGCCAGAAATCTTATGTGGATGTGCATCGAAGAGAGTTGAAGTTTCAAGAAGGAGATTGGGTATTCTTGAGAGTGTCCCCTATGAATGGAGTCATGCGCTTTGGGAAGATAGGAAAACTAAGTCTTAGGTATGTCGGACCTAATCAAGTCCTTCGAAAGATCGGTCAAGTTGCGTATAGGTTGGAATTGCCCCTTGAAACGTCCCTAGTGCACCCGGTGTTCCATGTATCCATGTTAAGGAAAGTTGTGGGTGATCCGTCTAAGATTGTGCCAGTTGAAGACATCAAGGTTACAGAAGAGTTGTCGTATGAAGAGATTCCGGTTGCTATTTTGGATAGGCAAGTCTGAAAGTTGCGGAACAAGGAGATTGCTTCAGTCAAAGTATTTTGGCGAAACCAACAAGTCGAGGAAGCCACGTGAGAAGCAGAAGATGAGATGAAGACGAAATACCCCCATCTATTTGAATAAGCTAGGAATGATCATGCGAATCTTGTCCCTAGGGAAGCTACAGTTGTGCTCCATTAGGTGTAAGAGTCATCCCTTCTCTTTCCAAGTGCCTTATTATGGTAGTTCTCCAAGTTGTGCTAACATAATTTATGTGATGTGATTATTTGAACAATGTGCAGTCCGTTTTGGTAATGAAGGTTTCGTGCTCTCATGATAAGGTAATGTAAGAGGCAATGATTAATTTTGCATGGATAGAGAGTATCAAAGTGTTCTAATTGTATAATGATTAGTTTTTCATGGAGGATTTGTGTTGAGATAAATAAATGTGTCGTACTTATGCGTCAGGTAAACGGTTTTGATAGTGCAGATAATTAATGCTTAATTTGATTCCATGTAGTGTGCCAAAATGGCTAGAAGTGTGTTGAGGGGTTGAATATGTGCAAGTATGAGAATTTCGCATTTTATAACTATTGTATAGGTAGCAAGTTGTGTAATTGTTCTTAGGAACGTATTTTAGGGATTCTCTGACAGGTGGTTATGTCCATATTACAAAGGGAACTCTGGCGAATTTTTTCTAAAACAAACTTGAAAGTTAATAAAAGGTGTAGAAACTTGCATATCATGTTTTCAACTTGTTGACTTCCAATGTTCTCATTCGAGGACGAATGATCTTAAGCGGGGGAGAATGTATGGTCCCGTAAATAATTTTTTCTCAAAACTTAATAAATTGTGGTGTCTACTCTGATTATGTGTTATTATTTAATCCTTTAAAAATTGAACGAATTAACTTTTTCCAGAAAAGTGTCAAAATACGGTCCAGAATGCAGTCGCATATCAGCTATGCGGACTGCATTCCTACCGCAGAATGAATCAGAGAGCAACCAAATTTGATGTTGAAAATGCGGTCAAATCTGCGATCGCATAATCAATATTCGGACCATAGAGTGATCGCATATTGTCCTTGAAGAAATTCAAAGGTCAGTTCAGCGGGGCATTCTGCGACCGCAGAACGCAAATGTGGACCGCATAGTCACCGCATTCCCAACCCGAGAGCTTTGAAACTTGAGCCATTTCTGCGGTCCATTATGCATACCACATGTCAGTTCTGCGATCACAGATAGGCGTTGCAGATCGCATTCGCTCAGTTATTTTCTAAAAATCTAAGCCCTACCCCTCTTTTAATAAAACACCCCCTCTCTCATTTTTAACCCATTTTCTGAACGAAATAAGAGAGAGGAAGAGAGGGGTCTAGAGAGAGAAAGATATTTCTTCATCAATTGATCTTTCAAAAATCATCAAAGCCCAGAAAATCTTGAGCATCTGCCTTCCCCTCTAATTTCAAGGTAAAATTAGTAACCCTTTTCCCCTAATTTTCAAACTCACGTTTGGGGAAGGAGTTTCATACTTTGATTTTGAAAATTCTTGTAAATCCACATGCATGTCTTCAAAACCCAAAAATATTGTAAAAAAGGAACTTGGTAGTAAATTATGAATTCCTATTCTAAAGGTCTATGTATTAATCATGGACTAGATTGATCCTTCTTTATTGCTTGATGAATTTGAGTAGAGGTTAAAGAGGATATTCAATTCCAGGTATGTATGGCTAATTGTGATCCCCATGAAATCGCCTATGCTAGTTGTGAAATTGTTGATAGTTGATATTCATGTGAAAATGATTGTGAAGCTTTCGTGTTGTACAAATTGTGTGGTAGTACCTTGTGGTGAATGTTGTGGAACTTGTAATTAGAACAACGGAAATGGAAACAATGTGGAATAATGGAAATAGAAACAATGTGGAACACTTGAAATGGAAATATTGTGAAATAATGTGTGTGGTTAACTGTGAAAAATTGTTGTGATGATCTAAATTATGTATCAACTTTGATGAACATAAGGAAATTCTTGTTGCTAGTTGTGGGATGTTAATACCCTTGTTGTGGAATTATTTTAACAAAGTGCCATGGTTGATTTCTTGTACTTGTTGTTGTGCTGTTTGTTGTTATGAATTAAAAACTGTCAGGCGAGGTTGTGTTGCGCGCCGCAACACGGTGAAATAAGGTGTGGGTTGGGGTGATAAGGGTGGCCGAGGTAATAAGGGTGGACGATCACTATTGATATGAATATGAATCATGAAATGATAAATGTGAAAATGTGATAGCGGACAGCAGGAGAGTTTGTAACCTGTGGGGCACTAATTGCCCCTTTGTATGACTACGTGAATAATTGTTGTGAAATGTTTGGTTGTTGCTTCCTGGTAGTACTTGTACTATTGTTGTTCGGTTCTATACTTGTTCATGCAATTTGGCTTGAGTTTACTTGGGATAGAGTTAGTTCATACATGCCAGTACAATTCAAGTGTACTGACGTCCCTTTTTGCCAGGGGTGCTACATTCGTGTTATGATTGTAGGTGTATCTGTGGCAGGCACTCCAGTCCATTGTTCGTAGCTCCTCCTCCTCCTCCTCTGTATCGGCAGTATTCGTGTTGGTGAGCCCCTTTCCTTCTGGGGCCATGTGTGGCATACGCCACTCTTGTTGTTGTATTTTGGAGTTTGTATCTTTTGGTAAAGGTATAGTCGGGGCCTTGTCACCGGCAAGTGTTGTACTACCATTCTCGTAGAGGCTCCGTAGACAGTGGTATGTGGGTCAGGACTTATGTATAAAAGTGTATGTTTGGGCGATGTAAACTTGTGTACCACGTTCCTTGCTAATCAAATATATGTTTTGTAAAAGGTGTCCCCTGTTAATCATAATGTGTGGTTATAAAAGAGAAATCCTACCTTCTTTTAATTGAAATTTGGTATCTTTTGGTTAACTATCATTGAATAATGTAGGGTAACGCGTGGGGAATAGGAAAGTCACCCAGGTCCACTCGACTGGGGATACCCGGTTGAGTGCCGGTCATACCCACGGATTTGGGGCGTGACAATATATCCATAGGCAGGGATCGGGTTTGGGAAGCACAACAATAAATAGTGTTGGAATTCCCATAAACTAACCAGCACACACAACATATAGAGGGGATAAGGAGGTTATGAGTCGAGGGGAATCAGGTTTGGGTCATGCACAACAATATCCAATGTTGTCCTGTCCCAAGCAACCAAAGATACCAACACATATGGGATATAGGGGTTTGGGACTCGTAAATCATAATAAGTGACCGACAGAATTCATACATAAGAAAGCATTGATTCAGAATAGAAAGGGGAGATTACAGCATTCTTAATAAGGGAACTTGATAAAACACAAGCAGGAAACAAGCAAGGCTGAAGGAAATAGTAAAGAAACATGTTTATGTTGATGCTGAAAATTAATTTGACCATTCTAGTAAAGATGCAAATGTAGAAAGAAAAAAGTAAGCAAGCTTCCCACAGCCTAACCTTGGCTTTCAGCTGGATAGGTAAGGCAGCAACACAAGTAGCAACAGAGAAAAGAGAGAGATCTTTAGTGGAATGTTATTTTTGAACTCAAGTATTTTATTCCTTATGTTTGTGTTCTTGAAAGAAGAGTGGTGCAGGGTATTTATATCTTTTTGTAAATATGTGAGAAATAAGGTAATAAGTAAAATTCAATACAACTATGGAAACAAGCAACAGTCAGAATCAATCAACCACGTAATTCCACTTTAATTGAGGAATCACATGTTTAACGGGGCTAACAGATTCAAAATAAAGAAAGAAAATCTGTTCGTAGACAGACTGATTATTGCCATAAAAAAGTAGTAAAACATTAAGTAAGCAATCCAGTCAAAGTACAGATATATACTTATTTTTTAAAGCAGATTCAGCAAGGTAAAATAAGGATAGGGATAATTACTTTAACAGGCGAGTGTTAGAGTTCACAAAAGAAATGTTTTGAAATTAGTCCAAAGATTGAAAGTCAATCAAAGAAGGAAACTCAGCATATTAATAGAGTGCGCAAACGCTATACAAGCGAGGCCAAACCTATCGGCAAAAGAAACAACATCCAATAGTAGCACACGGTTCTGAAGATAGCAGGCATTCGAAGCATAATAATCGAGTAGGTCAAGCCACATTGAATCAGTAGTGAAGAAAAATAGAGTATCAGAAGCATGCATAGGGTCTTGCAGTAATAGATGAGAAAAATCTTCTGAAAAGTTAGGGTTTTCAAGAATAGTCGAGTTTTAGAGATAGTAAAAACCCATAATCACATAAAGAAAAGAGATTCTAAAACAAGGAATTTCAAAGCGAGTCAGGATTCAAACGAACAGTTTCAAACCCAAAGATATAGGTTTTTTTCAACAATAATCGAGCATAAAAGATGATAAATAAATAAATCGGACAAATACTTAACCAAACAAGCACTCATCTAACAAAAAGCTTCAGAACTCGAATGAGACCCAAAAGTTTTCAACAACAATCGTATAGAAGAACAACATGAGCAGAACATAGCAACATCATAAACATACTAAAATCAGAGAAGAGGTTTCAAATAACTTAAAGAAGAACCCTAATCGGAAAAGATAAAGAATCTTTTTTTTGAAAGAAAAGTTAAAGACTCTTCAAGAAGACATTTAAAAGCCCGTGGCAAGCATGGATCTAAGGTAGATCTAAAAGAGATTGAAAAGTCTCAGATATTAGGGTTTCAGAAGAAACCAAAACAATGAGAAAGACCTTGAAAATTATCGATCCAAATAGGAGAGTCAAAGATCTGACTCGAATGGCCATAGCTGGCTGGATAAAGGTCAGGGATGACCAGAGAAAGGTCATCGAGCAAGGACATGACCAAATCTCTTCAAATTTTGGTCATGAAACCACATAACCAAACACGTAGAAGCTATGAAAGGCTGTTATAGGTCTCTTATGACCTCAAAAGAGCATAGATTAGAGTGGATTAGGGTGGCCACGGCTAGGGTTTGAGGGTGTTGTAAAGAGGATTTGAGAGAAGGTTTAGGGGGTCGTTTGGAGTTAATTAAGGAAAGAGAATCGGTGGCCGTTGATCAAAATGATCAACCGGCTAGGATTTAAAAGGTTAGGTAGGGATCCAGGTATGGGTCGGTTTAATTATGTTGAGGGTCAGATATGAGTGGGAATTAGGCTGCTTAATTGGGCTTAAATTAGGGTAAAATTAGGCTACAATTAAAATAAAATCTCGCTAGATTTTGAATAGATATTTTTCCCATTTATTTTATAAAAAACAGAAAATTAAAATCTAAAAATAAAATGAAAGTACTAATATGATTTGTAACACATAATTATAAATTTAAAAATACTGGATTTAATTTTTATAAGTAAAAAAACAATTAAATCTTAAAAAGGGCTAATGTTGCAATTACATGCAATTTAGCTTTAAAAATACTAAATAAATTTGTAAAAATATGCAAAAATTATCTTAGCTATATTTTGGCAAAAACATAAAAGTTTAAAAATGAATCACCAAAAATAATAATTTAGAAATAATTGTTGGATTTTTATGGATAAAAATCGGGGAATAAATTGATTTAAAATTATTTTAAAATGAAGGAAAAATAAGGAAACACTAGGATATGCATACATATGTTATTTTGAAAGTACTCTGCATATAAAATATATATAGAAAAAATCTAGGTATCAATAATGGTTAGATGTAGGGGTTGTGTACCCCATTGGGATAGTTCTTGGACTTCGCCAGTGCGATATGTGCCGAAAAAGGGTACTATGAGTGTGGTTACTAATGAGCAAAGTGAGTTGATTCCCACCAGGACTATCACCGGATGAAGGGTGTGCATGGAGTACCCTAAGCTGAATAAGTGACCCTTTCCTTTTCTTCACCAGATACTAGAAAGACTTGCTAGGAGTGCCTCCTACTGTTTTCTTGATGGGTACTCATATTACAACTGAATTTTGATTGATCCAGAAGATCAGGAGAAAACCACTTTCACGTGTCTGTATGGCACCTTTGCATTTTCTAGGATGCCATTTGGTTTGTGTAGTGTACCGGCTACCTTTCAGCAGTGTTTGATAGCTATATTTACCAATATGGTGCAGGACTTCTTGGAAGTGTTCATAGATGATTCAGTGTTATGGGTGACTCCTTTGATGAGTGTTTGAAGAATCTTGATAAAGTGTTGGCCCGGTGTGAAGAGACAAATCATGTGCTTAACTAGGAAAAATGCCACTTTATGATCAAGGAATGCATTTTCCTCAGCCATAAGATCTCAAAGAACGGAATAGATGTGGACAAGGCTAAAATTGAAGTGATTTCAAAGCTTCCTCCTCCTACTTCAGTCAAAGGGGTTAGGATTTTTCTTGGGCATGCGGGGTTCTACCGAATATTCACCAAAGGCTTTTCTAGGATAGTGAATCCTTTGTTCAAGTTATTGGAAAATGATGCCAAGTTCGTGTTTAATGAGGGATGCATAATAGATTTTGAACTTCTCAAGTACAAATTGACAACCGCTCCCATTATTACCGCACCTAATTAAAGCTTACCTTTTGAGCTCATATGTGATGCAAGTGATGTTGTGGTAGGAGAGGTCTTGGGTCAAAGAATAAAAAATATGTTTCACCCGGTATATTATGCAAATAAAATAATGAATGGTGCTCAAGTGAATTACACGGTGACAGAAAAGGAGTTGTTAGCAATTGTGTCTGCAATGGAGAATATTAGGCCTTATCTCATGGGTGTCAAAGTGATAGGTCATACTGACCATGCAACACTCTGCTACTTGATGACAAAGAAGGATTCTAAGGCTCGGTTGATGAGATGGGTTCTATTGCTTCAAGAGTTTGACCTTGAGATTATTGATCGGAAAGGGAGTGAAAACCAAGTGGCAGACCACTTGTCCCACTTGGAGGAGGAGGGTAGGCCCCATGATGGCCTTGAAATTAATAAATCATTCCCTGATAAGCAACTCTTATTTGTATATGTGATTAACATGCCTTCATTCACGAACGTTGCCAACTCTCTTATGACCGGTATTGTTCCGTGTGAGCTCTCTTCTAACAAAAGGAAGACGCTTAAATAGGATAGCTTGGACTACTACTGGGATGAGCCTTACTTGTTCAAAATCTGTAAAGATGGTGTGATCCGGAGATGTGTTCCGGAAGAGGATAAAATGAGTATTCTGAATGCTTGTCATTCCTCTCCCTATGGTAGTCATCATGGTAGGGCGAGGACAGCTTCAAAGGTGCTTAGATATGGTTTTTACAGGCCTACATTGTACAAGGATAAGGGAGAGATTGTGAAGAGATGTGATGAGTGTCAGACAGTAGGTGGAATTTCAAAGAAGAATGAGATGCCTCCCACCACTATTCTTGAGGTTGAAATATTTGACGTGTAGGGAATTGACTTTATGGGACATTTCGTGAGTTCATATGGCGATACATACATTATGCTGGCCGTTGATTATGTTTCCAAGTGGGTTGAGGTCGTGGCTTTACCCAAAAATAAGGCTCGCAGTGTGGTGGCTTTTCTAAAAAAGAATATTTTTACTCGGTTTGGCATTCCTAGAGCAATCATCAGTGATGGGGATTCTCCTTTATGCAATAAGGAATTTGACACTTTGCTTGCAAAGTATGGTGTCAATCACAATGTTTCAAATCCTTACCATCCTCAGGATAGTGGGCAAGTAGAGGTCTCCATCACGGAGATTAAGAACATAATGTCAAAGTCTGTCAATGCAAATAGGACTAACTGGTCAAAGAAACTAGATAATGCTTTGTGGGCTTACAGGACTTCTTACAAGACTCCGATTGGAATGTCTCTGTATCGGTTGGTTTTTGGAAAAGCTTGCCATCTACCTGTTGAGTTAGAGCACAAGGCCATGTGGGCTTTGAGAAAGTTAAATCTTGAATGGGATGTTGCAGCAAATCTCCGGGTAGCGCAACTCAATGAGCTTGATGAGTTCCGGTTTCATGCGTACTCCAACGCATCCTTGTATAAAGACAAGATGAAACACTTACATGACAAGTATTCCCGTAGCAAGGAATTTAAGAAGGTGACTTGGTTCTCTTATTCAACTCCCGGTTACCTGTTCCCGGGAAAGCTCAAGTCAAAATGGAGTGTACCTTTTGAGGTGGTGCTTGTAACTCCATTTGTGCTCTTGATTTGAAAAACAAAAATGGTGAAATATTCAAAGTTAATGGGCACAGAGTGAATCATTATCTTGGAAAGTTGGACAACATCCACGCAGTGGCAATTATTCATCTCAAATGATTTATGGTAACCTACATCGTGTTGCGACATTAAATCAGGCGTTTCTTGGGAGACAACTCATGTGTTTTTCTTCTTCTTTTTTTATTTTCTTCTTAGTGTAGGACTTGTTTTGAACTAATTGGGTGTGACATGTGTGTAGGAATGTCTGTTGAAGTGCAAGTCTAAGCTGAAAATTTTTATCAACGGTTTGAAGTTGGACCGCTGACAGCGCTCAATGTTCCGCGGTCAGTGGTGTCCTTATCGCATAGGTGGAAATTGGCGGCAGACGCGGGATTGAAAAGTCCAAAATGAGACTTCTCTGAAGTTTCCACCGCGTACACAGTGCATTCTTTGCGATCAGCGGTGCCCAACCGCGGCTGCATACCATTTACCGCTCTGAGCGGTAGTTTTAATAAAGAAGGTCTTCAGTTCTTCACAAGCGTGGACCGCGGTGATTTACCGCGGCCGCGCCAGGTAAGTTGTGTGGCATTTTGCTATGGGGAATTGAGGCCAATCCATGTCGGCATGTGACGAGCGGGTGGAGGTCTTCTCCCGTAGAACTGTAGCACTGTAGCATGCGTGAATAGTGTTTTCCGACACTGTTCATTAGTTGCACCATCGGATTTTGACGATGGTTTGTCAAAAATTTGGCGTCAGTCGATCTCCTTCTCTTTGGGATCATTTTCCAATTGAAATTTTCCTCTAATCCATAACCAATTTTCCTACATCTTAAATCTAAGATTCGCGATTTACTGTAGCATCAGTGTGTTGGCTTTGAAAATTCGATCGCAAATCAACACCATGTTTGTGATCGATTGAGTCTGAAGTATAAAGCATTGATGGAAGAATCGTATTCTCCCCAGCTTTGTGCTGTGGGAGAGGATCCTCAAAACAATACTGAAAATCAATTCTGTATCAGTTCCAAACCAAGTTATGCATCGCTACTAGCCGGAAAACATTCTGCCGAAGCAGTTTCAAAACTGGAAATCTTTCCAGTTTCTTTCGAAAATGGTATACCTACTGTTGAATTCACAGTAGACGAAGTAAATTCATTTACTAGGGAGGAAGGTCTTCACCAAGCTATTGTAATCAAATTTTCGTATGGAAAACCTGCGCTTCAAGATTTGAGACAGATTTTGCCGAAACATTTTGAAGTCCAAGGTAAGTGCAACACCGGACAGTTGGAATATCGACATATTCTGGTAAGATTCGATTTATTTGAAGATTTTACAAAAGTCGTCGTATCAAGAACATCTGGTTATGTTCAGTCAAAAGGAGACGAGTTCTTCTTTAGGACATTCCCATGGACTATGGGATTTAACCCCCGCGAAGAAACGTCAAAGGCTGTCGTTTGGATTTCATTCCCAGATCTGCCAGCAAACTTTTTCGCAAGGAATTCTCTAATGTCCATTGCATCTGCTGTCGGGAAACCTCTTGCCGTAGATAAGGCTACTAAAGATCGTACACGACCTAGTACGGCACGAGTTAAAGTCTTGATAAACTTACTGGACAAACATCCAAAGAAAATCAAGATCAAGATTCTCGATATTAAAACTGGAAAACTGGTTGAAAATGACCAGCAGATCGTTATCGATAATCTTCCAAAATACTGCACTTATTGTAATCATCAAGGTCATGATGTAAAATCGTGTCGCTGGAATACAGAAGACCTTAATGGTAATGTAGTTCATGTTAATAAAACTGAAGGCCACGGCAGTTTGGCTGAATCAGGACGAGATGCTAGAGAATAAATGAATGAGATTAGTGCAAGTCGTCGAGCCGAAATGTTTTCACATTCTGAGAATGTTGCTACTGCCCAACAGAATGTATCTGTTTCAAATACTACAGCTACAGCCTCACTGCCAAGCCCAAATGTTCATTCAATTGTGAATGCTGAAATATCACAGTTCTGTAAAAACTA
Organism: Nicotiana benthamiana; assembly: GCA_034376525.1. Lineage (NCBI taxonomy): Eukaryota > Viridiplantae > Streptophyta > Magnoliopsida > Solanales > Solanaceae > Nicotiana > Nicotiana benthamiana. The sequence goes on along the minus strand of CM067341.1, from coordinate 15,362,008 downwards.
ATCTTCTGATCTTGTGGCACGAACTAGTAAAGGGATGGATCCTAATAAGAATGTTGTTGTTGGACAAAATCATGTTTCTGATCCAATCCTTAAAACTGCAGAAATACAATCTATGCAGAGTGCTGATATAGTACAGCTGGGCAGTCAACCATCATCCTCTCACAGTGAACAGGTTGTGTCAATATTGGCTGGGACTCTTGCATCTGTCCCAACAATTCCAAATGCACAAACTCATTCAATTGTGACTGCTGATATATCACAGTTGTGTAAAAATAAATCTTCTGTTCCTTCCAATCATAATGCATCTGCTGAACTGGTGGTGACTAAATGGACTGCCGGACAAGCTGAGACTGCAAAACACCAACCAAACAAGATGGATCACTTATTATGTGAGCAGCATCAACCTGTCCAAAATAGTAACAATAACAAAGATACAATGCTTTGTCAAGGAAGTTAATAAATGTGGCGACTCTAGACTCTGCCACAGTTCCACACAAGCTAAATGTTCAATGCAAAAAGATAATTGATGCATCAGATGAGGCTGCAGACAACAGTAAAAATATGAAACCTATTCAGGAATGTAAAGAAAAGGAGTTTCTGGATCATCTCAAAGCAGTGACAAATCCTGCTGGTTCAGCTGCTCTAATAGGGGACAAATTGACACTGCAAAGTTGAACGATAATCAGAACAACCCTGCAGGCTCAAACAATATAGCAGTGAAGAGTATAGCTCAGCAGCATAGCTCAAAAGAATCATGCAAACAGCAGCATAACCCCACAGCAGCTGATAAACAGGATACAAACAATCCTAAATGGATAGTACAGATTGAACCAGCTACGGTATATTGGCAAGGTACAGACACTGATGTTGTCTCTACTGCTGCAGTAGCTAAACAACCTACTGATACTCCACAACATACAACTGAAGAGGGATAATGGATGACGCCCAACAAAGCAGCAACTCCAAAATCCAAAAATAAAAATCCAACTCAAGCAGACAATCCAGCCTTACCATCAATTTCCAACTCTTTTTCAACAATTGCCAATACCAACAATGAAGAAGGAAAAATATTGGAAGACCTGTAGCTTATCGACAGTACAACACATACAGAGGTCTCAGTTGCAGAAAAGAAACATTGGGATGAAACTTCATCTGTTCATCAAAACAAGTCTGGTCCATCAGCTGCATTTTATTATGAAGAAGTAATCCAAACTGGGACTAAAACAGGTAATAACAGCTTACAGAATTCAGAGGACATAACTGCAGCACTATCACACAGCTATTTGAACCATAACGCTCAACATTTTGTCTCAAAAAACTATTTTGAACAGAATCAGAAAATGAGAAAGCTCCCAATGAGAGTCGCAAAACAAAAACAGGTCGCTCCACCAACTGTCTCAAAGTCCAGACGAACAAAGATCACCAATTAAGCAGCCAGATTTTTTGACAAATTCTTGTGACCGATCCTCATTAATATTATCATCATCGAATTTGCTATATGAATCTGTGATGATCATAGCTGTTAGCCATTTCATGGCATGTTTGTAATGACTTTTTTATGCCTCAATAGGAGGAATACGGTAAGGTTAGACCGTTTCTGTTATTAGTATAACATCTCCGGCGAGTTCGACTCCCGTATTTGTATTTCACCTATCTGTTGTAATTTTCTTTTTATATTAATAAAAATCTAGCCCTAGGCATTGCCTAGTGGATTGCCAAAAAAAAGTTGTGTGGGCCCCAGGGTCTTTTCTATAAATATGAGATCATGAAGCCTTTTACCCTTTTCGCTCATTTCACTCTCAAGCAAATATTATCACTGTTCATCAATGCCCTAATCTACAGAACACGAAATTAGAGTCCATTTTCATAACACATTACACACCTGGTAATTTCATTCATTCATTTTCCTTTAATTTGGTACTGGTTTTTCTTTTAACTGTTAGTTTTTACTACTTCATTTTCTTTTCTTTTAATTTTGACATAGAGTTCCTTAATATTAATTAAATTAGGATTAAATATTAAGTTTTGATTAATTATTAAGTAGTTAAGGTTAATAGTATAGATAACAACCACTAAATACATGAAAAATTAGAACCCTAGGATTGCTGAGGCCGGTTTTGACTTCTGCAGTCGTGATTGATTTTTTTGTGGTCAGCGTTCTATATCTGAGTTAGGAATTCCTGATGACCATGGTTAGCGATGACAATTTTCCCTGATAGAGGTCCAACTACCGCAGTCGCGCTTCTTTTCTCGCGATCAGTTGTGCCTAGGATCAGAGAAGCAAATAGCATGGGTCCGCGGATGTGGTTGATTTTTTGCTGACAGCGGTGCAATCTCTGCGGCCATGCTTCTTTTTTTGTTCTTAGCGGTGTTATAGAATCAAAGGGTGGGTAGTCTAATCCCCATTCCTCTGTGACTGCGATGAATTTTCCGCGTTCAGTGGTGCAACCTCCACGATCGCGCTTCTTTTTCTACTGTCAGCGGTCTGCAATTTTTTCAAACACTATCAATTATTCTTCTGCGTTTTTGCAAAGCTTCTTCTAGCACCAGTACTAACAATTTTCCATTATTTATGTTTGCAGACAATGGTTAAATCTAGAGAGGTGACGGTGAGAAAAGAAAGGAAAAATAAGAGTCCTTCTAGGGTAGGGGATGAGGGCAAATTTAGTTAACCCCGGCTATATGGAAATCAAATAGGCAGATGAGGAAGAATATTAGAGCTGCAGACAGAGATGCATCACACTCAGATGGGAGTGACTATGTCCCCTCTCGGGAGGCCTCAGAGGGTGACTCGGTGCCCACACATGTTCTAATCTTCCTGGGGCAATTTCATTTGACAGATGAGCCTACACCCCAGTCTTTCCTACTCCTCCTGCTTTTTCTAAGTCGTATGATGGCTTAATGGAGAGTGGTGACTCCTTAGCTTCTGCCTCACCCACAGCTTCGTCACCGACAGTGGATCCCATAATGTAGATGCCGAGGAACCGAATAATGTGAGTGGGGGTGATACCCATACTGGAGGTGTGGAAAGGACTAGAAACTCGGAGATTTGGCAATAGAGATTTGTTAGTGAGCTGGCATATCACAATTTCAGGGAATGGTGGCCTCAAAAGTCACTTATACATGAGCGCTAGTTCATAAAGTGGTATCTTGTGCCTCACAACCCCAATGTGACGTAATACTTCAATGAAAGAGTGGGATGGGAGTACTTCACTGTTAAAGTGCCGGATGCTAATGAGCACCTAGTCAAGGAATTCTACGCCAATGCCTCCAACATCAATAGGGGCACAAAAGTGAGGTGTGAAACCTAAAGGTCAAGTCTGATGGGAAGACGATGAAGGATTAGTGCGGATTCAATGATGAAGATGAGTCATTGTACTTAGATAAAGTAGCTATGGATGAGGGAACTCGCCCATGGTTGGCATCACTACTGGCTCTCCCAGATATTTCCCCATGATGGTTTACTACAGGGGTTCCTATCTTGTGGAATACCTTGAACTTTGAGGCAAAGGGTTGGGAGACCTTTGTGTGCAGCAGACTAGGCCCCAGTACTCACGAAAGTGACATGTCGGTTTCCCGGGAGATTATAGTGTCGTCTATCATTGAGGCATTCCCGATCAATGTCAGGAATATCATGTCTAGGGTGATCACCATAGTGGTCAGCGAGGGTGATAGATCTTAACCCTTCCCAAACTTCCTTACCATGTACTTAGAAGATCAGGAGGTGGAGAAAAGAGATTTTGATATCAAGTGAAGCACAAGAAGCCCTTCTCATAGTACACCCTTGTTGGCCCAAGAAAGGGTGAAGTTTTGAAGACTGACAAAAAAACTCAGATATGGACTGGGTCCATCTTGTGAAGCACAGTCATGTTCAACCAGTACATGTGAGATGCACGTGAAGGAGATAAATCTAACTTATCAAGAAGTAATATCTCCTGATATGATAAAAAAGATTGCATATTGGAATAAGGGGAGAAAGACTTCTTATATGAAGAGAACAAAGTTTAGTAAGGAGATAATTTTAGAGTTTGAGATCATCTTGAACTCTTCCATGATAGAAGAGTAGCATTTGTATCTCAGTCAATCTCTAATTACTACAACAACAACAACAACAACCCAGTATAATCCCACATAGTGGGATCTGGGGAAGGTAGTATGTACGCAGACCTTACCTCTACCCTGGGGTAGAGAGGCTGTTTCCAAATAGACCCCCGGCATCCTTCCCTCCAAGAACTTCCTACCTTGCTCTTGGGTAGACTCGAACTCACAACCTCTCGGTTGGAAGTGGGGGTTGCTTACCATCAGAGCAACCCCTCTTGTCTTCTCAATCTCTAATTACTAACCTATTAAATATCACTGTTGTTCTCTTTTACAGGTAATGCATATAAGAAGAAGTTAAACATAAATTGAGAGCAAAAGAGCAAGGCGATTTTGCAAGCAATTTATATGTGATTCGAGTGTGCAATCCTGAAGATACTTGAACAAGGTAGAAGAATCAGTTCCAAGTGTCTAACTTTTATTCTAATTCAATTGTAGTAGGTGATTTTACATTGTACCTTTCAGCTTTTATAGAAGCAATTGTATTAGGTAGCTAGAGTGTTCAAGTTAGAGTTAACTTTAAATTGTCGCAACAGTTGAGGTTGTGTGCCACAATAGGATTAGAGGAAATCCTTAGGTTTACAAAGAATTTTATAAATGTTATTTTGGCTCAATGATTTTAGTGGAAGTTTGGGAAAATCCTACTGAGTAGTAAGTCATGATTTTTTTACCTTTTGAGCCAGATTTTTTCCACATAAAAATCTTTGTGTTCTTTATTTTCTTTATTTCTTATTCCACAAATAGTGGTAGTTGGAACACATAGAAGCACCAGGTCCTTCTATTGTTTAGTTAAGCGAAAATTGGGTACCACACAAATCACCCCCCCCCCCCTATTTTGTGGTATTGACGTAAAAAGGATTATTGGTATCAAATCGAGTTATACTTGAAGAGGTTAACACCTTAAGAAAAGATTAAGATGAGTGTACCACCTGAAAACTGGGTAGGACAATCCACTACTAGGCCTCCACTCTTCAATGGTCAATACTATTCTTGGTAGAAGAACAAGATGAGAGATCACATTATAGGAGAAGACTATAAACTCTGGGACATAGTCACTAATGGTCCCTTCGACTTAGTGCTGATGGAGTGATTGGAAAGAGGAATGCAAATTAATTGGCTTGCACTGATCATCAAACTATTGGACAGGGTCATCAATGGATCCAAGGCTCATGCTACCCCCTATGGCTTTATTCTAACTATAGTTCTGGATAGTTCTGTATAGGTGCAATGTGCCTTTGAAGAAATGGGAAATGGCCTCAAACAAGGACCACTTTGGCATTAATACTCTGATTGCTTGTGACTATTTAGTCAATGCCATCCAAAATGAACTTGGTTCATCCAAGAAGACTCCTATCAACAGTGAAGTCAGGGCCCTTGTTCAGGAATGTTTGAAGCCAAGGATACTGAGATAGCAAGGCTCAAGGCTCGTGTGGCGGAGGTGGAATCTAAGAGGGAAGCCCTCAGATCTGAGCTTACCAAAGAAAAAGAGAAGAATGAGGAATTCTTCATAATATGTTGAATCTTCTCCAAGTCCAAAACAAACCCTCTAGCTCCCCATGCCTTAAGAATCCTAGCCTTTGTCTCTTGAACCTGTCTAGTACCTTCAATGACCCAAATTAGGTATGTTTCTATCTGTTTTTTTGGCTCTTGTTTTAAATATTTTCTGCTTTTTGGTTGTTGAGTGTGATAGCACTATATCTTCTATCAATAATATCTACTGTTTTTTCTTTTGATTAGTGTTAATCTTTCCTTGATAGTTTAAACATGTTTTCTTGATTACTGATGACTAAACCATGATTGCACTTGTAGTTGCCCCAGTGGCCATGAGTACTTATTAGAACCTAGGACTCATGCTTTGTATGCAATTTTTCCATGATGCCAAAAGGGGGAAGAGATAATGGGCTTTACACATTCTGAATAAGTGATATTTATAACCTAATTAACCTAGTCCTTGATGATAAATAAATTTTCTAAATGTTGTATTGATGGATAAGATGATTTCTTATAGGATTCAAGTAAGTAAAAAGAACAGAGTTTGTCATCATCAAAAAATGGGAATTTGCAGGCCCTAGAACGGGTGAAGTTTTGAAGACTGGCAAAAGAACTCAGACATGGACCAGGTCCATCTTGTGAAAACATTCATGTTCGACCTGTACATGTGAGATGTACGTGAAGGAGATAAATCTAATTTATCAAGAAGTAGTATCTCTTGATCTGATCAAAAGGTTGCATATTGGATAAAAGGAGAGAAAGACTTCTTATATAAAGAGAAGACAGTTTAGGAAGGAGATAGTGTTAGAGTTTGAGATCACCTTGAACTCTTCTATGATACAAGAGTAGCATCTATATCTCAGTCAATCTCTAATTACTAACCTATTAAATAACGGTATTTTTCTATTTTACAGGTAATGCACATAAATAGAAATTAAACTTAAATTGAGAGCAAAAGAGCAAGGCGATTTCGCAAGCAATGTATGTGTGATTTGAATGTGCAATCCTGAAGCTACTTGAACAAGATAGAAGAACCAGTTCCAAGTGTTTATCTTTTATTCTAGTTCAATTATAGTAGGTGATTTTACATTGTACCTTTCAGCATTCATAGAAGCAATTGTATTAGGTACTTAGAGTGTTCAAGTTGAAGTGAAAGGTCTTTCTTTCATTAACATTCAGTGAAGGTGCATAGCTTCATTGAATGTCCCGCAGATTGAATACTACATCTAGGGACGGGACTTATCCCGAAAGAGAGGTCTTTCTTTATGGTTATGATATCGCTTTGATTGAAAAGCATGTCGATGATGCCATAAGTCAAACGGGCGGGTGAGGCGAGAGTCCTTCACTGCACTCACTGGAGACCGACTCGAATTGATTTTTTCTTTTATTGAATTGATCCTACCAGAACAAAATTCACTTGATCGATACATGTACATACACCTAGCAATTCTACATAAAATTCAAGATATTTCATCGAATCATGGAATGAAGAGATTCTACTTGTCTCCTGAACTAAATTCTTGGAGAAAAAAAATTTTCTTCTTGATCCCGCTTACTAGATTTCTTATTTTTTTTTTAATTCCTTTCTTTCTAATAGTTCCTACATAAGCAATTTGCAGGAAGTAAACGAAGTCTTTCCTTCCGAAATCCACTCCTGAAGTCACGTCTTTCAGTACTGGGACTGAAGTAAAGTACTTTCGAGTTGCTCTTTGCCCAAAGCCCTCCTTCCGACTTAGTTAGAAATACCAACTCTAAACAGCTTATCATAATAGTTGAGGCCGTGTGCCACAACGGGATTAGGGTTAATCCTTAGGTTTACAAATAGTTTTGTAAATGCTATTTTGACTCAGTGATTATAGTGGAAATATGGGGAAATCCTACTGAATTGTAGATCGTGGTTTTTTAACCTTTTGAGCCAGATGTTTTCCACGTAAAAATATCTGGGTGCTTTATTTTCTTTATTTATTATTCCACAAACAGTGGTAGTTGGAACAAATAGAAGAATCAGGTACTTCTATAGTTCAGTTAAGTAAACATTGGGTACCACACAAATCACCCTCCCCCCTGTGTGGTATTGATGTCTAAAACATCAACCCTCCAGGTCCAGGCAACCCTAAATCTAAGGGATACAAGGGCGAAGCTACTATTTCTATTGGCCAGTGTAAAAAGCCAACAGTGGTAGTCACTACTTCATAGCCTCCTACTGGTATTACCGGATCCTGCCTCCTGACCATCTACTTCCATGCGTTCCTTAGTGCCATCCTCCTCAGCATACCCGTTGACTGCTCACAGGCTAAACTAAACACTCTCCAACATCAACAACTAGATGTAGGCAACAACTTCTAAGTTGTTTGTGCTATCTAGTTCAGTGGCAGCCCAGTCAGTTCCCGCACAGCCCTAGGTGCCCGCTTCAATGGAGAAGTCTCTAAAGGAGCTTCTGGACAACCAGAAGAAGCTCATGGAAAACCAAAAGCTTATCATGGATAATTTTATAGTTCAAAGAAAATCAATTAAGGAGCTGAGCAAGCAGACAAGGAAGTTGAAGAAGACCCAGCCTTCAAAGAGTCAGTGAAGCAATTGAAGGGATAGGTAGAGAAGATGAATTCATCTGGTGAGTTACCATTGGAGCTTTTATTAGAGGATCCAGCACCAGCAGCTCAAGAAGATCAGGTTCTCGAGTAGGAGATTGTAGGAGAGCCCAGGAGGATGAGAGTGATGCCCTGGGTTGATGATATGGAGATTCAGTTGGAGGATCCTGAGGGAGGTTCCTTAGGCCAGCCACAGAACTCCAAGATAGGTGATCCAGGCACCCAGCCACAGGACCCCATGTAGTCAGAGGACCTATAGAGAGTTTTCTTTACCCTTTAACCCCTTTTTGATCTTATTTTTGCTTATTTAGAATTGAGGACAACGCTAGTTCTCATTTGAGTGGGTGGTCCTATTTTAATTTGATGATTTGATAGTTGGGTTGTAATGATGATAATATTTTTTTCTTTATGCTTATTTTCACTTTTAGTATGTATATAGCTTTACCATTTATTTAACTTTTCATTATTTTTCAACCTTGGTCTGTATATAGTTACTCTCTCATGTATATATTTATTCCCTTTTATGAATATTCGTCTAAATCCCCTATTGTACATGTTTAGTTTACTTTCTCCATTTTACTTCATAAATTCTTCTACAATTTTCCTTACTAGGATAGATTCTTATTTCATTTAGTAGCTCTTTTTTCGGTTCGTAGCTTCCTATTTTACAAGTTTTTGTGCTCAATAAGCCTTTAGTTTTCTTATTGCCATGGTTCTTTCCAAATGTGGAGTTTCTAGGAACCGGTTGGTTCTTCCCGATGATGGATGGTATGGACCTTTTTAAGGGTTCGAGTATGTTTTCTTTTCAATTTTGTGTAAATAGTAGCTAGTGAACATTGATGCCTCAGGTAAAGCTTTACTTGGGCCTAACACATTTACCTTTGACCTTATAGTTAAAAATAAATTGGTCTGCATAGGATGGTGATAGTTGCAACCTTGGGACTCCTGTGTTGACTAAACAATCATCAAGTGATTTTTCGGAACCATTTGCATTTCTCAAATCTCAGCTAAGGTTTTTGTGGGCCCTCAACTCTATCTCTTTAGCAATCCTATAGCTTGCGTGGTGAGGTATTGATTTCCAAGTCCAAGTCTCGTGCCAATAAGTTTAGAACTTGCCCTAAATGTTCGTCTAGGCAAAATCCTAAGTGTAGCTCAACCTGAGAAGTGATTATAAGCTCTCCTTGATACAAATTGAAGCTTGAAAACATCCATAGCCTACCAAGAATGATATCCATAGTCAACCCCGCTGACCATAGCTCTTATTCTTTCAATAACCATGAGATAAGCCTTTATCCGTACTAAAATGATCCTCTCTTGGCACCCGATATTTCCTTGGAAAAAGGAAAAAGCATAAGTTTGGGAGGAGAGACGAGTAATTCAAAAGTGATAAAGGTACAAATGAAGAAAAGGAAAGTCAAAAAGAAAAAGAAATAAAAGCCTTAAAGTTAAAAAGAAAGTGAACAATGTGGAAGAAATGAAGGGATTCAATAAAAGCAAAAGAAGAAAGGCTTAGAATTTAGAAAGGAGAAAAGGATTGAAATAAACAATAAAGAGTGGTAGTGTGTCTCTATATTCTCTAAGGAAGAAGTAAATGACTCAAAGAGTTAAGAAAATGTGAACCAAAATGAAGCAAATGAAGTGTTTAAAGGAAGATGATACCTTCATTGACCAATATATCCTAACCTGAACCAATAGCCTTCATTACATTCCCGCAAAAGCCCTATATGATCTTGAGTTGAGTGAGCTTGAATTAGTGGTGACTCACATAAGGGGCAAGTTTATGGTACTTAAAGTCGGACTTGTGACCTCCTTTGAGAGAGATGAGTGTATTTTCCAAAGTCCTCGTTTTGAGTGCTACAATCTAAAAGTGAGGTTTCCCTATGGAGAGTTGAAGACTATGAGTTTGGGCTCCACAATGATCAATGTAATAGAAAGATTTTCCTTGCTGAGTTGATTCAACTCTTAATGCTTTTGTTTCACTATAGCCATGGTGCTAAAAAGGTTTTTTATTGTTAAAAATGCATTTGAGTTGAGGATAATTGTTAGTCCCAATTGATTCTTGATGAGGTTACCTTAGGACAGCTGAAATTTTTCTTTCTTTTATTTAGAAGATGTGGGAATTACTTTGTTTGCTTGAGGACAAGCAAAATCTTAAGTTTGGCGGAGTTGATAACTAGAGATTCTAACCTATTTTATGCTCCTTTTTGCTTAGGATTTGGATTAAAAGTGTGCACAAGTATTCTCGAAAACTAACTTATTGTGCTTGTTTGCAGTGTTTGGTCAAAAAGAGACAAAAAAGTCAAAACGCGGAGGGTCCACCGCTAAAGCGGTCTTGTTTACACTCTCAGTGGTGGCAAAGAGAGTGTGTTTTGGGCTTAACAAGTCACTGCTGCTTGTGGTGAAATTGCATGATAGTGGTAGATTTAGCACGGTAACAGTCACTTTACCGCCCTCAGCGAAAGTCAGAATCAGAGAGCAGAAAGTGGAGCTAAAAGTTGAAGATCACGGCACACTCTTGATTCGTGCAGCCGTGGTAGTCATAGCGCTACAGCGGTCCATTTTCCACTGTCAGCGGAACCTCTGTAGGGGCATTTTTGTCCGAAAAATTTAGCTGTGTATAAATAGTTTTTTTCAAAATTTTTAGGTCATCTGTTGTTTAAAGTACTTGAACAGCAGCTTTTTATTATTTTGAGTAATTTTAGAGCTTGGTTAACCATTAATCTTACATTCTTCTCTTGTAATTACTTTTATGGGTTATATTTCATTTAAATCTTTGATTTTTTTCTTTGATTATGAGTAGTTAAATCCATTAGCTAAGGTTGTGGCTCAATCCTAGTGAGGGTGTTTAATGGGTCTTTAATTTTAAGGCTTAAATGTTTATGGGTGAATGATGTTTGGTTTGATTTATGCTTTAAATGTTGAATTGGTGGTTGCAAACACTGATTTGTGCCTTTTTGACATAGGCTCTTCTTGAGAAAGAGAGACTAAGTCTAGGAAATTCAATCCAACAAGGAATTGGGGTGCATTCAAGAGATTGATAGCCCCAATTAAAGGGTTAAACCTAGAGATAATAATACCCGACTTGAGCCAATTTTGCTTGCATTGTTTGAATGCCCATTGAGCTTAAGAAAGATAATTAGGGCAAAGTTACACTAACTACCGAGAAGTATAGAGTGAGTAGTTATGTGCAATGGCTATATCATGGTCCCAACTATAACAAGTTTGCCCTAAGTTTTAGATCACTTAGATACTCACCTAGGTGTAAGTCACTTCCCTATTGTCTTTAGACCAATTAAGAAAACCTTGCAAAAATATCATACTTAGCTTAATTCCTGCATCATTAGTATTAAAGTAGAATAGTAAACAAATAAAGAACGATTCGAAGTGCAATCAAGAACATCGACATTTCTATATTAGATAGGAATCCATTTCCAAGCATATCTTAGCTCTCTGTGGATTGGATCCCGACCTTACGGGTAAAAGCTGCACCAACCGCTCTTGCCACTCTATAGTAATGTAAGGTTGGAGCCAATCAGAGCACATGAAGTGGCAATCCCAAAGGGAGGCCCTCGAAGGAGTTCAAGCTCAAGGCTTCAACTTGTTGGCTGAGATCGATAATGCCCAAATATCCGAGACCAAGACCAGGAAGTTGGCTTATCTCAAGGAGGAGGGCTCCAACGGATCTAAAGCTTGGATCAGCCTGAAGGTGGTGAATACCCTGAAGGTGATCACATGGCCTTAGGATATTTTTAAACGTTTTATCTTTTATTTTTTGAGGTTGTTTTGGCCGTTATAGATTTCTATTGGGCCATTTGGTCCTTGAAAAAATATTTTTGGATAAATATATATAAGGCTTTCTTTCCCTTTTAACTTTCGAAATTTTCCTTTGTTTTATTATTTGTGTTCACAAAGATCGAAATGCCTTCTCATGAAATGGCTTAGGTTATGTTCGAAGGTTCAACGCCATTACATTATCTTGTTTTAAGGCGTCTTGGGGGTTCAACGTTACTGGAAACTTTCTCCCAAAGTAAGTAGTTTAGATTATAGTTTGCCGAGGGTAGCCCTTAGAACCAGTTTTGAAAAAATTTCTTTTTTGAAGGCCTAATTTTTGTTAACGGTCTCGGATGTCTCCGAGCCTTGTTAATATGGCCATAGCCTTTTAGTTCAGGAGTCACCCGGTGGACTTTCTTTCCCGAGTTATTCGGGCATGCCCGAGATAATAGTCCCCGAGAGGGGATGGTAGTGACCTTTAAAATTTTGGGGGTTGCCTAATAAGTCATATGCCCCTAGGACAAATAGCTTAGACCGTTCGAGTTTATTTTCGGATGGTAGTCCCTGAGTAAGAGAGTGATTGTTCGATCTCAGTTTAAGGTGGCCCTTGGACTCGTTGCCTTTAGGGGATCGGAAGCAGGAAATTCCTTAAGAAATGTAAATAAGAAATTTTTAAGAGACACGATGGTTGAAAGGAAGATACTTCTCTTTATTTTTATGTAAAATAGTTATACATACGTACATGCTTTATCTTAGGCTCAAGCAATCTATGCAGGCACAATTCCCTTACAATAAATCCTACCCTATCGAGACCCTTTTATCATGAAATAATTTTTTTGCTAAAGTCGATATTCGAGGGTAATGCCCCTGATATTCGAGGTTGATTATAGAGAGAAGCCTCGGATACTGTTGATGCGATCCTTAACACCAACTCATGACCAGTCTTGTATTCTAAGTTAGCATGATCCACAGTTGCTTTGTTAAAAAACTTGACAGAAAACCCATTTGGGACAAAAGCGGTTCAAGATAAAAGGTGCAACGCATGCTTTGAGACCTAAACTTTGCTTGCTCCTTGTCAATCACATGTAAGTGTTAGTTCGAAATATAAATAAAAGAATACAAATGGGTCGTACCGTAGTAGTAGTAGTAGTAGTATCATTTTAGCTGAGCTACATTTCAATTTCTTTTAGTCGTTCACCGTTCATCTTTCTCAGCATATAGGATCATTTCCTAGTGACCTCAAGAATTTGGTACGATACTTACCAGTTTGGACTCAACTTCCCTTCATTCGGATTTTGAGTGTTCATCGTGACCTTCCTTTGAAATAATCCCTAATATTGAAGTATTAAAGGTTGGTCCTTTGATTGTAATACCTCTCAATTTGATGTTTTTGGGCGGCCACTCGGACCAGTGTGGCTTCACGCTTTTCGTCTAATAGCTCTAGGCTTGTACTCATACCTCGTCATTCAATTCCTTTATTGCGTATCAAAATTTGACACTTGGTTCATCAACTTCGACCAGTATTAGAGCTTCGACGTTGTAAACCAATGTGAATGGGGTGGCCCTAGTAGTGGACTTTGAGGTCGTGCGACATGCCCATAGGACTTCAGGTAAGATTTCTTTCCATTTTTCTTGGCGTTAATTAACCTTTTTTAAAGGTTTTGGAGTATGGTTTTGTTGGTCGATTCGGCTTGTCTGTTCCCACTAATGTGATAAGGTGTCGATAAGATTCTTTTGATCTAGTGATCCTCGAGAAACTTGGTCCCTTTGCTGCCGTAAATTGTTTCCCCATTGCTATATATGATTTCGGATGGCATTCCGAACAAACATACGATGTGGTCCCAAATGAAGTCGATGAATTCCTCCTTCCTGGCTTTCTCGTACGCATGTGCTTCAACCTACTTAGAGAAATAGTCAGTCATAAATAAGATAAATTGAGACTTACCTAGTGCCCATGGAATAGAGACAATGATGTCCATTCCCCACTTCATGAATAGCCATGGTGACAAGACCGAATGCACCAGTTCCCCAAGTTAGTGAATCATCGGAGCATGTCTTGGGCATTCATCACATTTTCATACGAACTCCTTCGCATCTTTTTCCACGCTTATACAGTAATATCCGGCTCTGATTACCTTTCAAAACAATGATTCAACGCCTAAATGATTTCTGTAGATACCCTTGTGAACTTCCCTCAGAACGTCCTCGATATCTCCCTGTCCCAGACATATTGCTAATGGGCCATCGAACATTCTTTTGAACAAGGTTCCGTCTTATAAAAAGCTATATTAGGTTGCCTTTATACGCAAGGCCCTCGATTCTTTTGGATCTGAGGGTAGTTTCCTGATCTTCAAATACTTTACGTATTTATTCTCAAATCCAAAGTAGGTTTGTGGAGTTTATTTTAGCGTGGCCTTCTTCTACTACCAAGCTAATAAGCTGTATGAATGCCCCCGAGTTAAGCTCGTCATTTTCGACCAACAACTCTAAGTTTACAAGGGCATCGGCCTCGCTATTTTGATCTCTAGGTACGTGCTACAAAGTCCACTCTTTGAACCGATGCAATGCAATGTTACCTGCAACTTATTTGGGTACCATTGCATTGGTTCTTCTCTGACTTGGAACGTTCCATTAACTTGGTTCACCACAATGAGGGAACCGCACATAGCTTCCATCATCTTTGCCCCCAAGCTTTTGGCTATTTCGAGACCCGCAATCATGGCCTCATATTCGTCCTTGTTGTTAGTCCATTTCACAGTTCTAATAGATTGTCTAACTACATTGCCTGTGGCGGCTTCAATACGGTGCCAAGTCTGGACCCCTTTACGTTTGAGGCACCATCCATAAAGAGGGTCCAGATTCCTAAAGACATCCCCAAGTTAACCAACAACTCTCTTTCGACCTCGGGTATTAGGGTCGAAATAAAGTTGGCGACAAAATCTAAAAAAATTTGAGACTTAATGGATGTCCAGGGTCGATATTAAATATTGTATCCACTGATTTCTACGGCCCATTTGGCCAATCATCCTGAGTGTTTGGGTTTATGCATTATGTTTTGCAATGGGTAAGTTTTCACAACGTATATAGGATGGCTCTGAAAGTACGGTTTCAATTTCCTAGAGGTTCTTAGCAAAGCGAGCCCCTATTTTTCTAGGTTAAGATATTTTGTTTTGGCCTCACCTAAGGTCCTGCTATGGGTGTTCATAAAAATCCAATAAACTGAACCAAATCGAAAATCAAACCAAACCGACAAAAAAAACCAAAACTTTTTGGTTTGGTTTTGGTTTTGAATTTTAAAAACTTATCAAATTTTTTTTGGTTTTGGTTTTAATCAGAAGAAAACCGACAAAAAATCGAACCAAATCGATATAGGAGTAGTTATTTCAAATTTATTATTACACATATATATATACATATATACATATACATATATACATATACATATATATATATATATACATATATACATATATATATATATATATATATATATATATATATATATATATATATATATATATATATATATATATATATATATATATATATCTTTATATATATATACATATATATACATATATGTATATTTTTATACAAAGTTTTAAAAATTTAATGGGAAATGTTAATAGTTTACACTTTTATTATAGTTCTTTATCTTTGCATTCTAGTTTGATTGGTAGTTTTCTTTTGTTAAGAGCAAGAATCTATTTCTTGTTAAAAATAATATATTTTTTAATTGAGTCCTTAAATTATTTATCACTATTTGATTCAATTATTATCAATATATCTTGGTAAATAATAGATTTCCCAACAACAAATTGATTTGATAATGTTACGTTGAAAGTGTAGTCTTCGGAATATGTGTTTGGTAGTGCATGTCTTATATTTAAGAAAAAACCGATAAATAACCGAAAAAAACAAAAAGCCCGACAAAACCTGACATAAACTGAATCGAGTAAAAACCGACTTAATTGATTTGGTTTGGTTTGGTTTGGTTCTAATATTTGAAAAATCGACTTACTTGATTTGATTTCTTTTTAATGAAAAACCAATCCAAACCGAACCATGAACACCCATAGGTCCCGCTAACATAATAAATTTGAAAATTGCATACCTTGTTCTTCCTGAACTAGGACTTCACTTACTACTATTGTTGATACTGCCAAATACAAGTATAGTTGTTTGTCTTCTCTTGGCGTACGTAGTAATGGTGGGCTCGATAGATATCGCTTAAGTTCTTTCAAGTCCCGTTGGCATTCCGGGGTCCATGTGAAGTTGTTTTTCTTCTTCAGTAAAGAGAAAAATTGGTGGCTCTTATCGGAGGACCTCGAGATGAATCGCCCCAGGGTGGCGATGCGTCCGGTTAGACTTTGCACGACCTTCGCATTGTCCGCTATCGTGATATCCTCTATAGCTTTGATATTGTCGGGGTTAACCTCGATTCTTCGATTTGATACCATGAACCTGAGAAATTTTCTTCACCCGACTCCGAACGCGCATTTTTTCGGATTCCACTTCATGTTGTACTTCTTCAATATACTGAAGGTTTCTTACAAATGCTTTAAATGGTGCTCTGATCGCAGACACTTAACTAACATATCATCAATGTAAACTTCCATGGATTTTCCTATTTGTTCTTCGAACATCCAGTTTACTAGCCATTGGTAAGTGGCACCCATTTTCTATTCTTAATGTTATTATGTTAGAGTAGTACGTGCCATACTTAGTGATGAAGGAGGTCTTCTCCTGATCACTCGTATTTGGTTGTACCCAGAGTAGGCATCGAGACTGAGGATCTCATGGCCGGCCGTGGCATCGATCATGCAATCGATGTTAGGCAAAGGGAAAGAGTCCTTGGGGCATACCTTATTTAAATATTTATAATCTACACACATTCTCAGTTTGTTCCCTTTTTGGACTACTACTACATTTTCTAACCATTCCAGGTATTTGACTTCCCAAACGAACCATATTTTAAGGAGTTTAGTTACCTCGTCCTTGAGGAAAGCATGTTTGATCTCGGACTGGGGTCTCCTTTTTCGCTTGACCAGATGAAATTTCGAGTCCAAGCTCAGCTTATGAGTGGTGATCTCCGGTGGGATCCTTGTTAATCGAGATGGGACCAAGCAAAACAATCTATGTTAGCTATGAGAAATTGAATGAGTTTTTTCTGAGCTTGGAGGTTAACCCCATGCCCAGGTATACCTTTTGATCGGGTAGACGCTCGATAAATGTGACTTGATGCAGCTCTTTGAATGTTGATTTTATAGCATCGAAATCATCGGGTACAATAAAAGATATGGGAACCACGTAATCATCATCTTCGTCTGTCCATAGTTATTCAATTGGGTCGTGGACTGTGTCAATAATTGCTATTTGGTTTCTCGCTTTGTGTTCGAACTTGTTTCCTTCGATGTTATCAGTGTTGATATCATAATCACTTCTTCAACTGCAAACATTTCCTTTGCAGCCGGTTGCTCCCTGTAAATCGTTTTAATCCCTCCCGGCGTTAGGAATTTTGCCACCTGCTTAAGATTCGAGGGTATTGGCCTCATGTTGTGAATCCATGGTCTCTCGAACAGGGCGTTGTACCTCATGTCTCCTTCGATCACATAAAACTTGGTTTCCTAGATGGTCCCGGTGGCGTTCGCTAGTAAGGTTATTTCTCCCTTAGTAGTTTCACAAGCCATATTGAACCCATTTAGTACCCGAGCTTCAGACACGATTTGGTCCTGTAGGCCGAGTTGTTCTACAACCCTCGATCTAATGATGTTGGGTAAACTACCCAGATCAACTAACACACGTTTAATTTGAGATTTATTCATGGGTACATATATTACCAGTGCATCGTTGTGGGGTTGCATGATGGCTTTTGCATCCTCGTCGCTGAAAGACGAAGTTCCTTTTATATGTAATTTCAAGTCTGCTTCTCCCACGTGATGATGGATACTTTGGTGCGTTTTAACATCGGACCTTGAGGGACATCGACCCCTCTGATGATCATGCGGATGACTTGTTAAGGTTCTTCTTGCTCAATTTGTTTATTGAAGTCCCTATTTTTGAAATGATTCTCGGCTCGGTCACCCAAGAATTCTTAAAGACGCCTATTGTTGAATAACCGGGCTACCTCCTCCCTCAATTGTCAGCAATCTTCTGTTCTTTGGTCGTGAGTGCCATGATAGTTCCATATTTGGTTTGGGTCCCTTTGGGCTAGGTCGGATTGTAGAGATCAAGGCCATTTGGTATCTTTAATGCGTCCAATAGCCAATATGATAGTAACACCATCTACGTTAAAGTTATATTTTGACACCCTCGATGCTTCTTTGGGTCCGATAGGCTTATCGAACCATTCTTGCTCATAAGTCGATGGTTGTTTTGGCCTCGATCGTTTCTCCTTTCATTTCGTATAGAACTCCGTCCGAACCCATTTCATCTTCGATCCTTATTGTACGGCCGGTATCGATCCCTGTTAGACCTTGGTTCACCATCAATATCTTTTTTACTCTATCGACGGCTCTAATAGGATAAACGGACCTAGAATGAGCCCTTAGTTGGTCATCTTCGACTCTGATCTTCGATTGATATCGGTTATGCTCATCAGCCCAAGTGATAGCCAGATATTCTATTAGATTTTGTTTTAATTGTTGTGAAGCCACCGAACTTCGAACATTGAGTCCTTGGGTAAAAGCTTGAACATCCCAGTCATCAGCGACATGTGGCAGGTCCATCCATTTCATTTGAAATCAAGATACGAACTCTTTGAGCTTCTCAATATCCTTTTGCCTTACTTTGAAGATGTCTGATTTCCTGGTTTCGTCCTTGATAAGCCCAGTGTGTGCCTTCACAAAAGAGTCTGCAAGCATAGCAAATAAGTCAATGAAATTGGGCGATAAGTTGTGATACCATATCATGGCTCCCTTTGACAAGGTTTCTCCGAATTTCTTCAGCAAGAGAGACTTGATCTCATCATCCTCCAAGTCTTTTCCTTTGATAACGCATGTGTATGAAGTCGCATGCTCGTTTGGGTCTATCGTTCTATTATTTTTTAGGAATATCGGGCATGTGAAACTTTTTAGGGATTGGCTTTGGAGCTGTACTCGAAGGGAAAGGTTTCTGTACAAACTTCTTGGAACCCAAGCCTTTCAATATCGGAGGCCTCCCGGGATCTGGTCGACCTTAGAATTGTAGGTTTCCACTATTTTGTCATTTGCTTCAATTTTCTTTTTCCCTGATTCTATTCGTTTTGTTAACTTTTCAAGCATCTTTATGATTTCGGGGTTGTTACCAGACTCGCTCCCATTCGACCCTTTTCTGCGACTAGTTCCTCCATGCAAATGATTACGAGACGAATCAGGATCGATCATGCTCGATACACGGCTTTGGTTTTGTAACTGAGCTATTACCTTATGTTGGGCCTTCAACATTTCGGAGATCATCCCTAAATTGACCCTTTGTCCTTCATTATTTTAAGTATTATGTGTCGTTAACCGGGCTCCACCATGGATGTTATTCTCAAGGTCGATAAGGAGGCTTGTATCGATAGCCACATGTGAATTAGCGTCCAACGGGTCCGCAACTGGAATTTCGACGGGATCAACGGACGGTACCTCATTACCGAGTATTATGTTACTGTTTTCACCATGGT
Source organism: Nicotiana benthamiana (assembly GCA_034376525.1). NCBI lineage: Eukaryota > Viridiplantae > Streptophyta > Magnoliopsida > Solanales > Solanaceae > Nicotiana > Nicotiana benthamiana. Next base: position 15,342,415 of record CM067341.1, on the reverse strand, counting down.
GACCAGACTCAACGTTAGTAGGTAGAGGTGCTAATTGTGAGTTTCACATTTTGAGCTTAAGCCTGAAATCAAAAACACTTCAGAGAACAAGTAAAAAATAATGTGTATTATGGAAATTCGTATCAAATAACCACTATTATCCTTAGGCCCCACGGCGCGCGCCAAACTGTTTACCCTCAAAATCGAAACAATTGAATTTATACGCGGTTTTAAGGATACGTGATATAATTGAAAAACATATTAATATTGAAATCAATGATAGAAAAATGAATGCAAACCACACAAGTTGGATAGTGTTAGCCTTGAAGGTTGGTCACCCTCGAACCAGAAATTGTCTCAATCGATGTCGGAAAAGAATAACAAGATAATAAGAACTAGAACTAATAATGTATTGCCTTTGGATGTGTGTTACAATGTCCCTTACAAATGATTAGACCCCCTTTTATATTGTAGGGGAGTTCTAATCTAGATACGATTCTATAAAAGGTAGAAAACCTCATAACTTGCTAACTAATCCGTCTCTCCTTGATACGTGCTGAGATTTTCGCCGTGATATTCAACCGATTGCAGAATTTTGGCCCGATAAAATTTTCTCGATCTTGTTTGGAGTCGAGGTCGGTCCGGAGTCACGAGCTCAATGATCTAACGTCGTACCTTGGTTCGATATAATGTGGAATCAAGCTTCAATCCATCATGTTTCAGTCTCGACCTGTCAAACAGTGAACGAGTTTAATTTCAACCATTTATAAAGGTTAGAATAAGATATGTGAACATACCATGTTGTTCAACTGCTACTTGTGGGAAATGCCTAGTATAGATCATTTGATAGTTAAAAAAAAAACAAGCATGGAAGAGTTCGAATCGCAAAGTTTTAACTTATACCTTTTGCTCAACAAATCATTATCACTCCCCTTAGGATTAGCCTAAATAAATTTCCTAAATCTTGCAATCACTCTACGAAAACAGCTATTAAGAGTTTGTCATTGTACCCAATAATTTACTGTCACGTCATCCTGATCGACGTGTCCCCCTCCCTCATCTTAAAATTCAACCCCCTCACTTCCACTTTTTCCCAAAAACGAAGCCTTCGCTTATTTATTCCCACCAATTTTCATCATTATCATCGGTGGAACTTTTCGACCGGCGTTAGGTTTAATTTTCCGACGTACAGTAGTCGGTGGCGGCTCAGATCGATTGAAATGGCGGAGGATAAGTATAACCTGAAAAATCCAGCGGTGAAGAGAATACTACAGGAGGTTAAAGAGATGCAGTCTAATCCTTCCGATGATTTCATGAGCCTTCCTCTCGAGGTTTCATTTTAATTCTCGATTTTCTAAATATTTACGAAAATTTACCCTACCCTTTCTTGATTCATCTGTTTTTCTCTTTGGACCTGTGGCCGATCTAGAATTTAAATTTGGTACGCTGTTTGCTTTCTGAGATTCAAATCAATTGATGTTTGATTAAAAAATTAAACTTATTAGGTGAATTGAAATTGTATTGCGAAATTTCGTAATCTCTATTGGTTTTGAAAATTGAGAATTTATATAGTCTGATTTAGCTTAGAATTATAATCGAACTTACTGGCCATGAGCAAAAACTGTAGATATATTCGAGTGGAGGTGTAGGTAATTTGCTGGATCCATCTGAAAGTCGGTCAAATTTACTGGCCACACGCAATAACGATCAAATAAATAGGAAAAATTGTCTGTTTGTGCACATGTAGATGTATGTAGGCTCTTGGGGGGGGGGGGTATATGTGTTTGTATGCGGTTTGTTTTTTCACTGTGGAAGTGAGGTTTGATGGTTTTCCGAATTGGCAAGGAAGGGGTTTCATTGATTCAACTTTATTGCATTCTGATTTTATGGATAATGTTCCTTTTCATAGCTGTTTCTGCTTGAATTTCGTGGTTGGTGATGTTGATCTGATTATTTTGATTTCTTTTTTATCCATTTAGGCCTTTGGCTGAGTTAATGATGCTTCGTGTTCCATATTTTCTTCTGGATTCATTTTATACAACGTACCATTTTGGTTTTACATTGCTGTTTTGCATATGTTATTGTTATTTTCCTTTAGTTCAGCTGTGTGCAAATTGTCTATCCTCTAGCTGGTCAAGTTTATCCTGTTGGATAAATTTTATCATGCTTTTGCATTTACTTCAAGGATTGTGTGAACAACTGACTTAATTCCAGACTAGTTAAGTTCGAATATATGAGGTCTCCATGTCAAGCAGTATTTAGAGGATTGGACATAGCTAGATTAATTTAATGCTTGTTGTACCTACTACAATTTCTTTTCTTTTTATGACAGCGGTGTCCTGACCAGTTTGCACAATTATTCCACCGGGTATCTGCTACTTCCCATCAACATAGGTACCTAGGTACTAAATAATTCTGTCAATCAAGGTTTAGGCATTTGGGGAGAAATTATCTAGTGTTCTCCGCTAGGATTTGAGCCTCAGACCTCATAAGTCATAAGTCTCCTGCCACTTTATTGGCCACAAGCCTTAACCTGGGGTGCTTGTCACCTATTAAACATCCTTTGTATTCATTTTACTATATTCAGGCATATTTCATTCTTATATTATAATTTGTCAATTAGGGCAAATTAGTGATTCTTTAAAGCTAGAGGTTCTCTAAATCTCACTTTTATTCCTACGTGGATGTACAAGTCTTAAAATTTGAAACTGCTTTGACAAATCCTTCTTTGTCGGCTGCTGAAATAAACTAAATTAAAAATTGGACAAGGCAACAACACGTGATTTGTACTATTTAAAAGATAATAGTGGTCCTATCGATATAAAACTCTTAAGCTTCAATAAAATTTGGCATAGTGGTTTTTGCGTTCTAAGTTCAAATATGTTAAGGATTATGGTTGATCCTGCTTAAGAATCTACCTCACTAACGATGAATGAGCTCCGTGCTCTTCTAGCTCAGTTTGATGCCATTCTGCTTTTGTGATATAAATAGGTCAAGATTTGATTTTGGGGCATTTTCCTTCCCTTATGAGGTGACGGTGTGTATTTTGGATTCTTGAATCCATCACGAGTAAGTGGATTTCATCATAATAGCTTCTGTATATATTGCTTTCAGAAATATCGTATCTTGCATCACATTCTTATGACAAATGACTAGTTATCTTCTATTAACAAGTTATTTTTAATTCTGGAAGCTGTACGATGACACAACAACTTAAGCTGACTTTTATATTGCATTTTCAGGAGAACATCTTTGAATGGCAATTCGCAATCAGGGGTCCACGAGATTCTGAGTTTGAAGGGGGATTTTATCATGGACGTATCCAGTTGCCTGCCGAATATCCTTTCAAGCCTCCTTCTTTCATGCTTTTGACTGTAAGTTTCTTGCTGTTTTAAAAGCTAGTCTTACTACTCAAGTCATTTTATGGCATAAGTTTTAGTAGAGATTAGAATGGGCTAGTGATGTTGGTCAAACCTTACCTGCCACAAGCGGGCTTCTCTGATTGGGCTAGACAGGGTGCTAATTAATTTTGATGTGTAAAAAAGGATAAATAGCTGGTATCTTGGGAAAAAGAGGCTAAGGAGATTTGTAATTCAAGTGGAAAGTAAGCAAGTCTTAGGAAAGTCTTACCATAGGATAAGATCTGACTGAAGAGTACTGAAGGAAATATTTACTTGTACTCTCTTTGTTTTGCATCTTCTTGATGCCTTTTATGAAAATCTCTTACTTCATAAAATAAAAAAATGAGTACTGAAGGAAGTCTTTGCTGCTCCACGTGCAAATCTGGAATATGCTTTTGAAGTGTGATCCAAGTTTCCCTCCCACTACCTAGTTTTTCTCGGGAGGGTAACGAAAAAGATTGGAAAAAGGCTAACCAAAGGGAAAATCATGAACAATTTGTAAAAAGAAGATATGGCATTGTTAGGAGCAGTGGGTGGTCACGTGAGTTGTGCAGGGAAAAGGGAGCCTGTCTTGTAGGTTGGGATAGTCTACTAACAGGAGAAGCAAAACCCTATCCCATTCCATTGCCATCTGGGTTTAGAGTTGATGCATTTCATGTTTAATAATCTGCTAACTCATGGTTGATTCTCTTTTCAGCCCAATGGACGTTTTGAAACTCAAACCAAGATATGTTTGAGCATTTCTAATCATCACCCTGAGCACTGGCAACCGTCATGGAGTGGTAACTTCATCATTCTCTCTACCATTTTTGCACTATGTTATATTTTAATGAATAATTCACTTTTGTTGCATCGGTGTTTTTTTTTTTTGTGGGGGAGGGGGGGGGGTGCAAATTTGGGCAATGTCATGTTAGGACATAAAAATATATCTTCATTTGAATGATTTGGCATTTTCTCCTCTTGAAATTATATGGTCCTGTGCTTTTAACCTATGGCTGTATTTAGTTGAGTGTACTTAAAATTGGCTTGAGGCTGTGTTGATGGATTTAAAAGTCAGAAGATATGATTGAATATGTGGTATAACCTATATGATTGCTGCTGGTGTCCTGTACTTGAGCAAAACTAAAATGCAAACACCCACAGTATGCAGCAATCTCAATCAAATAGTGGTGTGAGCAACCCATATACTATACATTATTGGCCTGCAATTATTATTCTTTAGTTGTATTGACAAGAAAAAAACAGTTTGCAGTGCAAAAGCTATTGTGTGGTTTAGTCTTTTGTCTTAATGGATGCTGCTTTCCATCTTTTGGTCAGACGGAGCTACGTAGCTAATTAGCGTTTAAATATCTTATGATTTGCAGTTCGGACTGCGCTGGTAGCTCTGATTGCATTTATGCCCACCAAGCCAAATGGTGCCCTTGGATCACTAGACTATACAAAGGAAGAAAGGCGTGCTTTAGCTATTAAATCTCGTGAAACGGCTCCAAGATATGGAACTCCCGAGCGCCAGAAGCTGATTGACGAGGTATAACATTATCTGAATATCATTTTGATATCCAATCCATCGTCTGCAGGCTCAACCGTTAATAGTTGATTTGTTTTACAGATTCATGAATACATGCTAAGCAAAGCACCCCCAGTTCCTCAAGCTACTTCCTTGCCAGCTCCTGAAGAACAGAACATTAATGGAGAGGATGAGGTCCAAGGGAGTCCTGAAAACCCCAGCACCGAGACTGCTGAGGAAAGGCTTCATAATCCCTTTGATGCTAACACAAATATTGAAGAGAGACGCGAATTGGCTTTAGATGCAGAACCTGTACCGGCACCTATAGAGCTCCCTGCAGCACGGCGAAGTGAGCCTCGGGTACTGCATACACCTCTACAGAGCGTTTCGAGGCAGGCTGACGACCGTATATTTACATGGGCAGCAGTTGGACTCACAATTGCTATACTTGTACTTCTGTTAAAGAAATTCATGAAAGCTAATGGCCATGGTGCTGTTTTCATGGATGAATCCTAAATCTACCAGCAGTAAATATGGAGTTCAACTGGGAATATGTTTTGGCAATTTACTCCACTTGGGCCAGCTTATCCAGAAAATATGTAGTATATTTATCCCTTTGCTGTTGTGGCATCAACAATATAGATCCGTGTAAACATGAATTACCATATGTTATTTTGACAGAGTTCTTGTATAGATAAAAGAGGGTCTTTTTTCTCAGATGTGAAATCATATGAAGAAGTTAAGATGAAGTAAAGAAATTTAGTTTCACATTCGCTTGCTTCTTTCTGTTCGAAACGTGTATAAAGAATATTTATGGCTGTTTTCAAGTTATAATAATAACAGGGATGTACCTGTCTTAAGTTTAGAGGAGATAAAAAGATTGATGGGGTATTAAGCTAATTCATTTTTGTAATAGAAACAAGGTAATAATATAGAATCTATACTCATTTCTAATCTGCCAACTGCTTCACTGCAAAAGTTTGATGATTATTCCGAGTCACTAAATGGAAACTCAAGGGTAAATTTTATAGAGCTGTTGTTAAACTTGTCATGTTGTATGGTGCGGAGTGCTGGCCAGTGAAGCACTCTCATGTTCAGAGAATGGAGGTTGCGGAGATGAGGATGCTCAGGTGGATGTGCGGGCTCACCAGGTTAGATAAGATTAAGAATGAAGTTATTCGAGAGAAGGTGGGGGTGGCCCTAGTGGATGAGAAGATGCGAGAAGCGAGGCTGAGGTGGTTCGGGCATGTGCGGAGGAGAAGTCCTGATGCCCCGGTGAGGAGTTGTGAGCGGCTGGCGATGGTCGGCGTACGGCGAGGCAGAGGGAGGCCTAAGAGGTATTGGGGAGAGGTGATTAGGCATAACATGGCAAGAATGCGGGTTTCCCAGGGCATGGCTCTTGATAGGAGAGTCTGGAAGTCTAGTATCAGGGTCGTAGGATAGGGGTTCCGAGAGTTTTTCGTACTCCTCTCCCGGGGTTGGGTGAGGCTTGGCAGAGCTATCCATAGATGATTTGTGTATTGGATTGTGTCTCCCTTATGGTAGTTATTTATGGTAGTTACTGTATGATATTATTGCATGCTATTCTATTTATGGTTCTTATGTTTAGATAATTATTTACGCTATTTTTGCTGGAGTTACTAATGCTCTTCTGTTTTTGTTTTTGTTTTTTTCTTTCCTTCACTAAGCCGAGGGTTGATTGGAAACAACCTCTCTGCCCTTTCGGGTAGGGGTAAGGCCCGTCTACATATTAGTATCCCCAGACCCCACTTTGTGAGACTATACTGGGTAGTTGTTGTTGTTGTTGTTGTAAATGGAATCTTACAATTGTGTATCTTAGGAGCTGTAGTGTCTGGCTGCAATCTGCATCAACTTTTTCATGAATGACTGGTGGGACGGATATAATTTTCCCATCCTTAATTAGAAGTCTCGGGTTTGAGGTTGTGGTGAGATGGATAGGATTTCTTCAGCCTTAATTAGAAGTTTCGGTTTGAGGTTGTGGTGGGAGAAGTCTCGGTTTGAGGTTGTGGTGGGATGGATAAGATCCCTGCATCCTTAACCATAAGTCTCGGGTTCTAGCTTGGTGGAATGAAGAAAATCTAGGTATGAAGCACTCCTTTAATGGGATAATTTGGAATGTGCATATAACTGTGTATACCAAAACGAAACTGATAAGGAGATTGAAAACTCAAATTTCTCAAAAGTGGTACAGTAAAATGCAAGTAACAACAACAACAACAGCTACCCAGTATAGTTCCACAAAGTGGGGTCTGGGGAGGGTAATATGTAGACGAGCCTTACCCCTACCCGAAAGGGCAGAGAGGCTGTTTCCAATCGACCCTCGGCTCAGTGAAGGAAAGGAAACACAAAAACAAAAGAGCATTAGTAACTCCAGCAGAAATAGCGTAAATAATTATCTAATTATAAGAACCATAAATAAAATAGCATGCAATAATATCATACAGTAACTACCATAAATAACTACCATAAGGGGGACACAATCCAAAACACAAATCATCTATGGATAGCCCTGCCAAGTCTCACCCCACCCCGGGTGAGGAGTACGAAAAACTCTAGGAGCCCCTATCCTACAACCCTGATACTAGACCTCCAGACTTTCCTATCAAGGGTCATGTCCTCGGAAACCCGCATTCTAGTCATGTCGTGCATAATCATCTCTCCCCAACACCTCTTAGGTCTCTCTCTGTCTCGCCGAACGCCGACAATCGCCAGTCGCTCACAACTCCTCACCGGGACATCAGGACTTCTCCTCTGCACATGCCCGAACCACCTCAGTCTCGCTTCTCGCATCTTCTCATCTACCGGGGCCACCCCCACCTTCTCTCGAATAACTTCATTCTTAATCTTATCTAACATGGTGAGCCCGCACATCCACCCGCAGCATCCTCATCTCCGCAACCTTTATTCTCTGAACATGACAGTTCTTCACTGGCCAGCACTTCGCCCCATACAACATTGCAGGTCTAACCACAGCTCTATAAAATTTCCCCTTAAAAATGCAAGTAAAGAAAATAAAATTGCAGTAAAAATAGAAACTACTGAGAAAACAGTGAAGCCTGCAATTCCTTAGGAAGTCTTTCTATATACATTGCTGAGTTTCTGGCAACATACTTTCCACATTGTTTTCTTCTTGTATCCATTAACTTTCTCACAAAGTCCGCTATAATAGAAATCCTTGACATCAAACTCCACATGAAGCTTATGGAACAGTTGAAAAATCTCTTCATCATTATATAAACAGCTGTCCAAAATCTCCCTCTGTATTAAATGGCTTGCATCTTTTGCAGACCTTACAAGAGATTTCATGAGGTAAACGTAAGACATAACGTGTTTCGGACCAATGTTACTATGAGCCCGTAAAATAGCTGTGGATACTGTTGTATGAACCTCGGACGCTGGATATCTCACTCGCATATTTGTTGAACCAAAATACTCTAGTGCCATCAGATTTCTGAATAAAATCTCAGAGTAGTTGTGTATTTTCAAAGTTGGAATTTGCAATACTTTGTCTTTGGTAAATCTTATGTTCATAACACTTTCACTTATTGCCTTCTTGAACTTGATTCCTACAGCATGAAGATGTAGTACATTGTGCAAATGTTTTTGTACCCCATTTGATTGAATTTGAGGAATTGTTGGGAGATAGCATTGGTGAACTAAGTCCAATAAATGGTGAACTTCAGGGCCAAATTTCTCTATAGTAATGAATCCTTCACCTGGAATTAATTTTCTAAAGAAGAGTAAAGCAAGTTGAATAAGGGAATAATTACATTCTTTAGGAATTGGAACTAAGTGAAATATTTGGTGTAGAATAAAAAAAGGAATTTGATTTTCGAGTAGAATTAAGTCACATTTTAAACGAAAAAATATTACATAATTGCTAAAAAATATATCATCTCTACGTCGATAACCCTTTAAAGCAAGCTTGATAAAAAGCTCAATGAGAAAGCCACAATCAAGTAACATCATTTGGACAAATTCATTACTTCCAGTTTGATCAATTGTATTTTCGCCATAAAATTTTTTTGTTTTTTCTTCTAATTTCTAAGTGCTTTCACACAATTCTCTAAAATGAGTTGTGTGTTTATTGGTTTTCGACTAAAAGAGTGTGTTGAGATAACACCACTTTTGTTCCTCCATATTTTTAAGTGTGACAACTCCACGGCGAAAAGGACCTATCGAGACTAATTTAGGAGAGTAACTATTTTCACTTCCCTTTTTTATTTCTTGAGGAATTCTGTTGATACGATGAAAACTTGAGATATTTTTCATCTTTTTGCCAATTGATTGTACAAGATCCTCTTCTTCTTGCACAATATCGAGTAACACATGATCTTTGGTTTTGATATTTGTATAGAATATATCTTCTTCTTTCATCTTTCCTTGAGATATTAGTAGAATTGGTTCCCTCCAAAATTCTTATTTCATTACTTTATAATTGAATTAACCAAACCCCTGTAAGAGAAAAGAAAAGAAAAAAAAAACTTTCAGAAACTTCGAATATGTATCACTTCCCCCCCTCCCCCCAACAACCGCTTTAAGCATCGACGAATTCAAGATTGAGTCAAAATGTATTGTGCTTTTTATATCTGTTACGAATTTTTAGATAGTTAACATACACATATAGTCTAAGCTAGATATAGTGAATTCTGTCGTTTACGATGCATCTAATCTAAATCCTACACTGTTCTGACGGTGAAAAGGAAAGAATAAGAGAAACAAATAGATGGAATTAAAAGTTTGAAAAGATTGAAATAAGTTTACCAAATGAATGCAGCAATGCTATTAAAGAGAAATAATCCAAATATGTTGATGATGACAAACCATAAAATAAAGGAATATGATGATTGGTAGGTCTTATAATCAATGTGTCTAAAAATAAAACTTTATATCTTCTTATGAATTTCACATATAGGGAGAAATTCATTTGTTTACTTCATTTAGAGAAAAGCATTTGTTTTGTCAGAAAGCAAAGAATTGTTAGAAAGAAAAGCTTATTAATTACTTCTATAAGAATCTTGAATTGGGAAACAGTATTGGAGTAACCAAAGAATAAAAATATTCTTAGACTTTGTTTTAAGTTGCATATATGTAAAGCTGCTCTTTTTTATTATTTCATATACCGACATATCTAGGGGCGAAGGCTTAGACATATGAAATATATTCATAAAAGAGAATATAATAACAAAATATATTACGAAGTAAAACGTATTTTATTTTCGATGTAAATGTACACCTCAATTTCTTAACTTCTGAAATAAAAATTATCCTTATAAAAGCTACATATAAGTACTATAAATCACAACTTTATAATCGAAAAATCTAATAAAAATATTGAGGAAACGTAAAATAAAATCCCCAAATAGTAATTGTGGGAAATTAAAGCACATCTATTTGAAAAAATTGTGACTGTTGGAAATCTTTTTTATTTTTGTACAATTTGCCATAATCTTTTATAGTTTGTAATCCAACTCCAACCTTTATTAAAAACTTTATTACCTAAACCCCATCTTATTTACGCGTTTCATTCAATCAGCAAAACTTTAATACAAGCTTTATTTTCATTCAATCAATTAGTTTGATTTTGTTGTCTTTTTGCACGTATTTCTGATGTTCAGTCTACTATTTTAGTCAATTAGTTGGCAGTTCTTTATAAATTTATTTTTAGTTTTATAACCATATATATTTTTTACGCACTAGAATTTACTGTTTCACGTACGACATTTGCCATTTACACATAAGAGATAAAAAAATCATTTTCTTAATTTTAAAATTGTAAAAGGGCATAATATACAAATAGCACTTGATTCATGTGATTCATTTTATTTATTGCCATACATATTCTTAAAGGTGGAACTAGAGTGTTGGCTATGAGTTCATTAATAGCTTTAAATACAAATGTGTAGGGTAATTCTTTCTTAGTACGAGTTTCATTGCTTAATATATATATAAGGGTCCTTAGAGCGAGTTCCATTCTTTCGGCCCTGAATGTTTTTCCTTCTGCCTCCCCAGTTCAACAATAGGATTCTATCTTCTGGTTAAGCAAGATCTTAGTCATTTCGCCTTTGTATGGTAACTCTATCTTTCTGGAAGCTACCTCCCCTCTCTCTTTATGCACTTGCCTAGAAGGCTTAGGCGAGGAAATGGGAACAGCGGCTTAAGCCATTAGGTGTAGGCGCTTTCCAGAGGTGGAATCTTCTAGTTCTTCCTATTTGACCTGAAACCGATCGATCTAGCCATGAGCAGGTTGAAGAGAGCTCTAAGAGGCCTTGGAGGACCGAACCCACGTATGTGGCAAAATACGGGGATGACTTGTGGCTAGGGGTGAAAGGCCAACCAAGATCGGATATAGCTGGTTTTCCGCGAAATCTATTTTCAGTAGAGCGTATGATGTCGATGGCCCGCAGCTAGCGAAGTGAACCGTTTGAAACCGGGGTATAAATAACAACAAGTCAGGCATGAAAGCCAAGTGAAGTGACCAGAGGGTTAGGGTGCGGTGTCAATTCTTAAGAGTGGTGTGAGGCAGTGAGCTAGCCTGACCATGAAATCAATGAATTTTCTGAAGTGAAGCAAGGATATTCAGTATATGTAGTACAGTTAGAACAACCTTAACTAACTGATTAAGACATTACGGTACGAGCTCATTCCATAAAGGAATAGCGGGACGGGAACTCAATAAGTCTTAGATTATCCCCTCAGCTCAGTCCGGAAAAGCTTACTCCTTAAAGGACCGTAGCCCCTTCTTCCTGATCATCTTATTGGACTTACAGGAGTCCTAGTCCTAAGAGCACCAGGAAGGAGAACAGCTACAGAGATGCAACTAGCTCTAACATCTATATTCAGCTACATTCTTGAATCGAAGTAGGACTTTTTGGATAATTTACTTCCACGAATAGACTGTTAGGCTAAGAAGAATAGGTTGGGATTGACCCCACCTTTGAAAGAGTGGTTTTGTTCTGTCAATACAGCTATCCAGTTATCAAGCTGAACTGCTTTCTGTAAGGAGCTTGAATCGTTCGTTTACTTTAAGTCTTATTACCGACGCGATGGATTGCTATTTGAAAACACATTCAATACAAAAAGAGCTCCTTCCGGCTATGTCGGCCAATAGGCTTAAAAACAAAAAGAAAATGAAAATGAATGTTGGAGTCACCTTACTTCTCAGCCCTAAGCTAAGTCTTCCTCAATGACCGATCAGTTTTCAGTCCGGTAAAGCTTTAAAGGCAAGGAAAGCTTTCAAGCTAATAAGCTACTTAAGAAAGAAACTAAAGAAAGAAAAGAATTGAAAAGACAGAAAGGAAAGAGTACAAAGAGAGATACGGAAAGGTTGAAAAGCAGGGGATATGACAGTAATAGGATGGCATTTTCCGTATGAATGAATTAGGTATAGGTGGAAGGAGATGATATATATATATATATATATATATATATATATATATATATATATATATATATATATATATATATATATATATAAAGGTGTGCTCTTGTGAGATTCCTTTTTATTTTTTCATAATTTCGGGCCTTAATTATTGGTTATTATTATTGCATTTCATTTATTTTATAATTTTTATGATATTGTTACTATTTCTATGATTTTGTTGTCGATACCGATATCCAAGTAGAGGTTCTATCGGAAACTTTCTATGATTTTGTTTGCGATACTGATATCCAAGTAGAGGTTCTATTAGAAACAAACTTTTTCTCTTTGCCCCATGAAAATATGGGTGAAATTTGTATATACATTACCCTATGTATATATTACCTGTGTATATATTACCCTTTCCGAATCCTATTTTATAAAATTTTACTGATCGGTTATTATTGTCCTCTTGTGAGATGGTCACAAACAAATACCCACTGAAGTACTCATATTAAGATCTTGTAATAACACATACATTAATTACTTATATTAAGCTCTAAAACGTGCACAAATTGACTAGTCTTTCTTGAAAATATTTGCTTACCACAAATCATTAGATATTTAGAAGCTGTAAAACTAGCAGTGACTAATAATTAGTGAACTAAACAGTAATAATAAATACTGAAAGCGACGTCAACGAGGACCTGAAACTTTTTTCTTTGTGGCCATGGACATTCATTTCAAATATTCCTTCTAAAGAGTAGCGTAAAACCCTAACGTTCTTCTCGATTTGGCCATTTCCCTCTTCGAAGCTTCTAGAGTTTTCCCGAATCCATGGCGTTCTGGTGGGCGCTGATTGTAATCGTATTCGCATTCGCGATCTGTAAGTTACTGCTGATGCTCATTCCTTCCAATGTCCCTTCCATTGACGTCGACACTTCCGACGGTAAGCCTACGAACAAAATGTCGTCGTATGTACTTAATATTGATCAGCTTCTGCTGTAGTGTTGATTTTTTTTTCTACATGTATTAATGTGTTGGTTTTAATGATGTTTTTGGTGTAGTAGTGTTGGACGATGGGAATCACGCGAAAGAGAACAGCTTCATTTATGTAAGTAATGAATGGAATGCTTTTTGCTTTAGTGTTGAATTTTGGTACATTTACTTTATGTTGAATCGAATTATTGATAGTGTTGAACTATTGCACCGGGTACGTCCCACCAGCACAATTACCAGGTAACTCTATCCATCAAAGCTCAGGCAGATGGGAAGGCAAAAAGCACTAGGTGATTTCTTTCTCATCTAAGCCCTGGCAGGAGGAGTTCTACTCGGTACCTGTGCCGGTGGAAAGTAGCATGTACCCTTTCAAATAGTCGAGGTGCGTCAGCTGGCCGGACTCCACCGTGAAATACTAATAATAATAATAGTAGTAGTAGATAGTGTCGAATTGTGTTTTGCTACATTTTTTCCCTTTTTATGTTTGAAATATTTTTCATGGCGTGATTTGGTTGAAATGTGGTTAGTTGAGGAGGCAGTGCAGTGATAGATATTTTACTATATTGCAGAAAACAATTTGAATTTGGAAGTGTGTTTGGTAGAATGTAAAGCCGTTTCCTGAAAAGTATTCTGGGAAAGTGTTTCACATTGACACTAGAAATCATTTACCAGAACACTTTACAATGTTCAATTGGTATATTATAATAATAATATCATACTAGGTGTTGGATAGAGTATGGGGAAGTCTAACGGCCGGGACAACCTTGTGAAGCAAGATTAAAGTCCCGACATAAGCTATACTAGATGAATTATTCTTATCTGCTTAAGCGCTTGGTATCCTGAGTTACATGGTACATGTACTGGTGAGAAATAGAAAGTATCTAATGATTTAACCTTGGTGTGCGCAAGTTGGCCAAAACATCACCTTTAAAAAAAACGAAAAGAATGTGATGATCATATTTTTGTGGTATTTTTGTAAAGGTTGTCAAAAAAGCCTGAATATTGGTTGAAGCAAAATATATGTAGCAGAATGGGGATATTTTGTGAAATCAAATGATCTCCGTGTCTAAGTTTCTGTAGTCAATTTCTTCTTTCAATGGAAATAAGTTTATTCCACAACCATTTTAAAAAATTCAACATAATTGAACATTGAAAATTATTGGGAAAATTTTTCTGTCTTAGCGAACACACTGGGAATATGAGTTTTATGTAATTTACAGCTTGACATCTTACTGAGAGTAGCTCTTAGGTCTTAGCGCTTCCAACTCATTTACACTATCAAGAAGGCATTTCTCTTTAGGAGAACTAGTCGGATGACACAGTTTGAGTTTTAATGTGGTGTGCATGTCTCTGTTGTTAGAACTTTTCCCTCTTACCTTTTGTGGAACTTTATATGGTTCATTCCACAAAGAAAAAGAATGCGACACTTCTATCTTTTCATGATGAATTTTGCTCATGTAGATTCCCTCGAGAAGGCATACGGACAAAGTTCAATGCTATGAACCTGCAACAATGAAGTACCTGGGTTTTTTACCAGCGCTGAAACCTGATGAGGTCAGATTTATGTACTAATCGTGTTCCTCTATTCTAAATGTCAATATTTTGTGTCATGCACTAAACTAACTTCCCCTTTTTCCTCCATCCTTTTTTACATGGTTCAGTATCTAGAATCTCTGTAGTTTCTCAAAAAGTATGTAGTATTTTTGCATGAAGTTTTGCATAAAAATACTGAGTCATATTATTGGGATTTGATTAAGCAATCAGTTAACTGGTTCTCTTTTCCTGCCAGTTATTAATTATTTGTAAGAACCTTTATGTGATCATAAACTCATACATGAACTTCAAGATTATAGGTTTTGTTCTTACAAATAAACCAAACAGGGGTGCTAAGATTAGCGTCAGAATTAATAATCCTTATTTGGCACACTTTTTCACCAGCGTAGGCCTTATCATAGTTAAAGTGGTGGAGGTTCCCCGTGGTTTGGGGTTTGCCTTAGCTTTTTCCACCTCATATCTGGAATCGTATTAATTTCCTTGTTCTTCACCCTAAAACCAGCATCAACAGTCTTTTGTAGATAAACACCTCTTTACATGCAAGCCAAATGCAATTAACAAATTAAATTATGCTCAGGTTAAGGAGCGGGTTGCACATGCAAGGAAAGCTCAGAAGATATGGGCAAAGAGTAGCTTCAAGCAAAGACGCCTGTTTTTGCGTATACTTCTAAAGTATATTATTGAACATCAACACCTTATATGCAAGTAAGGACCACTTACCATGTAAAACTGCTGTTTGACACTACCAACAATATTGACAGTTTTATATATGTTCAAGGTGCATGATGAAAGATACTGAAATGCTTAAGGTAATTGTTGCCTATGTTTCTTCAACATCATCTGTATAGGATCAGTAAACTCTTAAACCGACAATATTGGAGTGAAAACTTAGGGAATTAGACTGGATTCTTTCTTTTTGGGACATCATTTTACGAATCAAAGAATTTAGAAGAGCTAGTGATATTGGAAGACTATATGCTGAAGTCCATGTTGACGCATATATCAGTTTTCATGGATGTGAGGTACAATTAGTGATAAAATATTGGTGGACCTCCAATATTATCAGTTATTGGTTTGTACACTAACATGGTGTACACAATAAAGTGTTTCAGGAGAGACCCATAGTTGAGACAATTCTTGTGGTGGTCCGGATAGAAAGTGCTTGGAGACATGAGCAGTGTTCCACTGAACATAATTTCGTTTCACAATCATACACTACGAAATTGAAGAGGAGATAAGTGCAGAAATCTATTAAACTATTGCGCAATTTATCCAAAAAAAACTATTGCCTAGAGATCATAACTTTATGCCACTGACATTATTCCAAGTGTTTGGTTGCATTCAAAGTTTTCTGTCCAATAATACTAAATATAACTATTGAAACATCGAAGATAGACAAATAAAAGATCTGCAGAAGATTCTCACCCCCAGGGCTTTTGTCTAATGGTAAGAGCTCAGAATGTGATGCATAGGTTAGCATATGTCTCATGCTCTAACAATGCTGCAGACAAAAACATGTTATTTAAGTGGAGAAAAGTAAAGGGGAGGGCCCATTATCGATAGAGTTTCAAACCATGCCCCACTGGCCCTCAGGATTTATTGGTCATAACAAAATAATAACAGATGAATCTCATGATTATGAAAACCTATCATTATCCAATTTCTCTTTCTCTCGCATATGACAACCTATAGTTTTAGCTTTTAGTCTAAGAGTTAGTTGCATATAAATTGCCTCTATTTACGCAAAACTGCTATGTCTCTTCCTATTTTTATTTACCTTGTCGGATTTTTTCTTTGAACAACTTTTGCTAGTATCTCTTCACGTGATACTGGAAAAACAATGGTAGATGCCTCCTTGGGAGAAATAATGACTACATGTGAAAAGATACATTGGCTTCTTTCAGAGGGTGAAAAGTGGCTGAAGCCTGAATACCGGTATGTCATGCAAATGGTTTCTCTTACTTGCATTTCTTTAAAATAGTGATCCATTACTTACATGGATTCAGCCCTTGATACCTAGAAGGGCAAAGAAATTTATGATTAAATGTTGTGGTTTGCAGTTCATGTGGGAGATCAATGCTTCACAAGACTGCAAAAGTGGAATTTTATCCTCTTGGTGTTGTTGGTGCTATTGTTTCGTGGAATTACCCATTTCACAATATCTTTAATCCAATGTTGGCTGCAGTCTTCTCAGGGAACAGCATTGTGATAAAGGTCTTCTTTTTTCCTTTCCAACTATCTTCCTGTTTGCTCATGGATAGAACTTTCGCAACATGGTATGCACTTGGAAAATATATGAGATGGGCATACTTAAATGTAGTTGTCACATCGTGAACTTTAAATATGTACGCATACAATTAAAACTGCAAAATAACAACCTCTCAGAAACAAAATGCTAAAAAGCAGTGGTTTTGATTTTGACGAGATCCCCTCGTTGTTACCTTAGGTCTCGGAACATGCCAGTTGGTCTGGGTGTTTCTATCTGCGAATCATTCAAACTGCGCTTGCTGCAGTCGGAGCTCCTGAGAACTTGGTAGAAGTTATAACAGGGTATGCATTTATAGAGCGTTTATCATCTTTGCTCTGGGTTGATTTGGCATACATTTTATCAAATTTTCCTTGCCAGCTTTGCTGAAACTGGAGAAGCATTAGTATCCTCTGTCGACAAAATGATATTTGTTGGATCACCTGGTGTGGGCAAAAAGGCAAGTCACCCTGAATAGGGTTTATCTTTTCATATCTAATGTGGAGCAACTTAAATTCCCTTTTTATGTTCTCGATACCTTTGATTAACCTTTCTTTTTATTTTTATTTTTTCTGCTTTATAAATCCTAATGTTCTGACTTTGTGTTCTGCAGATTATGCGGACGGCTGCGGATACACTGGTACCAGTTACCCTTGAGCTTGGTGGAAAAGATGCATTTATTGTCTGTGAAGATGTCGATGTGCCCCATGTATAAATTTTTCCAGTCTGCTTTCTTTTTGGGGATAAAGTACATTTGATTACTTTCCACTATGATAAGTTCATTCAAATATCTCTACGAGAAGTTAAAGAAAGAAGATCATTCAAGTATACCTTTATTTCATGAGCCTTTAAAGAAATAATCAAACTTAATGTAGGTTGCACAAGTTGCAGCTAGAGCAGCTCTCCAATCAAGTGGGCAGAATTGTGCTGGTGCAGAACGTTTTTATGTTCACAAGGACATTTACTCTTCTTTTGTTGCTGAAGTAGTTAAAATTGTGAAATCAGTTACTGCTGTACGTATCTTTTCTCCTTTTTGCCTCATTTTCAACTCGATGCATTATAAGATCTTTATTCTTCATGAGTCATAGCATTCTGCATATAATGGTTGTTTGACTTCTTAGTTAGATGGCTTACTGATCTTATCTGAATGTTCAGCTCCCAATATATCATGTTCATCCTTGTTCAGTTTCCAGTATGCTGCTAATTGTGAGCGTTATAAGTATGAGTTTGCCCAGAATTGAGAGATAACTTCTTGAAGCCTAACTATTACCTTTCTCCAAAAAAATAATTTCCTGAAGCCTAAGCATAAAACTACTTATTCTCTTGTTAATTACATTAATATTAGTGATTTTGCTGATGTGGTCCGACTTTCTAAAATAATTATATAATATTATTGTAGGGCCCTCCTCTATCTGGGAAGTATGACATGGGAGCCATATGCATGCAAGAGCATTCTGAAAAGCTTCAGTACCTGGTAAATGATGCCCTAGACAAAGGTGCTGAAATTGTTGCTCGAGGAAGTGTAGGCAATATTGGCGAAGGTGCTGTTGATCAGTACTTCCCTCCTACTGTGCTTGTAAACGTAAATCACACCATGAAGTTGATGCAGGAGGAGGTATCATCAGTTTGATATATTTTCTTTTGTTTTAGTTTACTACAGGGATTAAGGTGGTCTGGTTAACTCCATACGGAAATTGCTAATTGCTGGCAGGCTTTTGGACCGGTATTGCCAATAATGAAATTCAGCTCTGATGAAGAAGTTGTTCAGCTTGCAAATGATTCAAAATATGGACTTGGTTGTGCTGTATTTTCAGGCAGTCAGCGCCGTGCTAAGCAGATAGCTTCACAATTACATTGTGGAGTGGCTGCTATCAATGACTTTGCATCAAGTTACATGTGTCAGGTACTTGAAGTGTAGGCATCAAACTCTTGAGGCATTTTATCAAGAGTTTGGCATACTTATATGTGACTATTTGCTTCAAGATGATTGAGATATGATTACAAACTAGCGACAAATATGTGAACCTCAGACAATACCCTGTGACATGCATGAGAACTCCATCCATGATTGCCGTAATTATTTTTTCTCCATTATTACTATTTTCGGGTAGGGGTAAGGCTCGTCTACATATTACCCTCCCCAGACCCCACTTTGTGGGACTATACTGGGTAGTTGTTGTTGTTGTTGTTGTATCAAGGTCCCCTCTGCTTAAGTCTAACTTCCCTACTTGAAAGTTTATGCAGATCCCACTTTGTTAGAATAGTTATGTAACCCAAATCCCATATGTATTAGGAGTAGGACATGTAATGTATATATATAGGGCTCATTCTATCATGTTTAATATATGAGAATAATATGAATCATCTTTTCTCTCATATATTCTCACATGGTATCAGAGCTTTAATAAGAAACCTATTGTTGTGCATCATTCCAGCGACTTCCAGGAATAAAGACCTCATCGCCCCTGCAATTTTTTGGCGACTTAGAAGGCTGCTCGTAATCACATCAATTTCTGTTGTTGTGCAAAAAACCAACACCACAAGACACCTCAGCCTCTAGCGACTAAACCCGAATAAACCCCACCGGAAAAATCACGTACACGCACCCTCACGCACTGGAAGAGGAAGAAACTTTCCGGCGAGATCTGACCCACGCTCCCCACGCGTCGGCGTGTGAGCACTGTTCCGGCCATTTTTTGAAAAACTTCCCGTTGGACAGTCAAATCGTTTGGTAATTTCGAGTCTATCCATACCTTTTTCGTTTGATTCAGACCACTTTGAGTTTTTTCAGCGGCTACACTGACTTTTTCCGGCAGCTGCAATACTTTTCCGGCAAATATAGTGTTTCTTTCATCTGTTTCAGCGAGTTGTCAGTTGATTCTTTCTGTTATTAGTGATAATCCAACGATGTCTTTGGGAGTCGATGCTTTCGGGTCTGAAAACCCGGGTTTTGGCAGTTTCGGTGTTATGATTACCTCAGAACCTTTAATAGGAAGTTTAAACTACTTAGTTTGAGCTTCGTCTGTCAAATTGTGGTGTAAAGGTCAAGGAGTTTAAGATCATTTAACAAAAAAGGCTAGCAAAGGTGATGAAAAGGCCAAAACACTTTGGGAGAAAGTCGATGCTCAGTTATGTAGTATCCTGTGGCGATCTATTGATTCCAAGTTGATGCCCTTGTTCCGTCCATTCCAGAGATGTTATCTAGTTTGGGGAAGGATCGTAATTTATACACTAATGACATATCTCATTTCTACGAGGTAATATCGCGAATGACAAGCTTGAAGAAACAAGAATTGGATATGTCTACTTACTTGGGACAGGTACAGGCAGTCATGGAAGAATTTGAGACGTTGATGCCAGTTTTTGCTAGTATTGAAAAGCAACAAGAGCAACTACAGAAGATGTTTCTAGTACTTACACTCGCCAGACGTGACCAGATTTTGGCTAGTCCGGTTGTCCCCACAGTTGATGAATTATTTTCTCGATTACTTCGCCTTGCTGCAACACCAAGTCACCTAGTGAGCTCATCACAGACACTTGACTCATCTGTCCTCGTATCCCGGTCAGTAGACAATCAGGCATCTCAAACTATGGAGAATAGACGAGGAGGAGGTCATTTTGGAAGATCTAGACCCAAGTGCTTTTATTGTCATAAACTTGGAGATTTGTGTTGTTCTTACATGGTCGCCACCCAAAAATGCTTATATTGCTCAGACCGAGACTACAGGTAATCAGGATTTTCTTTATCTGAAGGGGAGTATAATGAGTTCCTTCAATATCGAGCAAGTAAGCAGACTTCTCCACAAGTAGCCTGTGTTGCTCAGACTAATACTTCTGTTGCTGGTAATTCTTTTGCTTGTGTTTCCCAATCTAGTACTCTTGGACAATGGGTTGTGGACTCAGGCGCTTCTGATCATATCTTTGGTATAAATCACTTTTGTCAAATATTGCGTATTCACAGTCTCTTCTCACTGTTACTTTAGCCAATGGGTCTCAAACTAAGCAAAAGGTGTTGGAAAAGCGAATCCCCTACGCTCTATCACTCTAGATTCCGTTCTTTATGTCACAGGCTGTCCTTTTAATCTTGCATATATTAGTCGTTTGGCTCGCGCCCTCCATTGTGGTATATATTTTATATATGATTCTTTTATTATGAAGGATCGCAGTACCGGACAGACGATTGGAATAGGACTTGAAGCAGAAGGCCTTTACTACCTTAACTCACTCAATTCCTCCAAGGCATATCTAGTTACAGATCCTTCGGACCTAATTCACAGACGTGTAGGACATCCAAGTTTATCTAAGCTTCAGGAGATGATGTCTAGTTTTTCTAGTTTATCTACATTAGAATGTGAGTCATGTCAGCTCGGAAAACATACCCGTGCCTCCTTTCCTTGTAGTATTGAGAGTCATGCAAAGTCTGTTTTTTCTTTAGTTCATTCTGATATATTGGGTCCTAGTAGAGTCAATTCAACCTTGGATTGATGATCATTCAAGATGTATTTGGATTTTCTTGATGAAAGATCGTTCTGAGTTGTTTTCTATATTCCATAACTTTTGTGCTGAAATTAAAAATCAATTTTGTGTTCCTATTCGCACTTTTCGCAGTGATAATGCCTTAGAATACTTATCCTCTCAATTTCAGCAGTTTATGACTTCTCAAGTAATTATTCATCAAAACTCTTCTCCTTATACCCCTCGGCAAAATAGGGTTGCAGAGAGAAAGAATAGGCATATCATTGAGACTGCTCGCACACTTCTTATTGAATCTCATGTTCCGTTGCATTTTTGGGGCGATGCAGTTCTCACAGCTTGTTATTTGGTTAATCGGATGCCTTCTTCTTCTATCCAGAATCAGATTCCGTTTGCAGTATTGTTTCCCCAGTCACCCTTATATTTTGTTCCCCTTCATGTTTTTAGGAGCACTTGTTTCGTTCATAACTTAGCCCTTGGAAAAGATAAGTTAGCTCCTCGTGCTCTCAAGTGTGTCTTCCTTGGTTATTCTCGTGTTTAGAAGGGATATCGTTGTTACTTGATCTTTGTAGGTACTTTATGTCCTCCGACGACCTTTAAGGAGTCTACTATAGCTCTTCCTTCACCTTTCGCCACAGAAGTCTTACCCATTTGGGGAGTCTAATGTGGCTCCTCCTACACTCCCTGCCACAGAAACACCACTCTTGGCATATCATCGTCGTCCACACCTAGCATCAGGCCCAGCTGATTCATGTCCTGCACTTGACCCTGCTCATATTGCGGACTTGTCCCTTCCTAGTACACCTATTGCACTTCGGAAAGGTATACAAACCACCCCTAATCCTAATCCCCATTATGTCGGTTTAAGTTATCACCGTTTGTCATCACCCTATTATGTTTTTCTAACTTCATTGTCCTATGTTTCCATCCATAAGTCTACAGGTGAAGCATTGTCTCATCCAGGATGGCGGCAGGCTATGATTGACGAGATGTCTGCTTTACACACGAGTGGTACTTGGGAGCTTGTCCCTTTTCCTTTATGTAAATCTACTGTTGGTTGTCGTTGGGTGTATGCAGTCAAGGTTGGTCCGGATGGTAAGGTTGATCGTCTTAAGGCTCATCTTGTTGTCAAGGAACATACTCAGATATTTGGGCTCGATTACAGTGATACCTTCTCTCCCGTGGCTAAGATAGCTTCAGTCTGTCTTTTTCTATCCATGGCTGATGTTCGCCATTGGCCCATCTGTCAGCTGGACATTAAGAATGTTTTTCTACACGGTGACCTTGAGGATGAAGTTTATATGGAGCAACCACCTGGGTTTGTTGCTAGGGGGAATCTTGTGGCCTTGTATGTCGTTTGTGCCGGTCACTTTATGGTCTGAAGCAATCTCTTCGAGCCTGGTTTGATAAGTTTACCACAATTATCTAGGAATTTTGCATGACTCGAAGTGAAGCTAATCACTCTGTATTCTATTAGCATTCTACTTCGAGTCTCTGTATTTATCTGATGGTCTATGTTGACGACATTGTTATTACCGGCAATGACCAGGATGGTATTACTAAATCGAAGCAACATCACTTTCAGACTAAGGATCTAGGCAAACTAAAGTATTTTTTTGGGTATTGAGGTCGCTCAGTCTAGCTCAGGTGTTGTGATCTCACAACAGAAGTATGTCTTAGATATTCTTGAGGAGACAGGAATGACAGGTTGTAGACCTGTTGACACTCCGATGGATCCGAATTCTAAACTTCTGCCAGGATAGGTGGAGCGTCTTAGCGATCCTGAAAGATATAGGCAGTTGGTTGGTAAATTAAATCAGTGACAAGACCTGACATTCCTCTCCTGTAAGTGTTGTGAGTCAGTTTATGGATTCTCCGTGTGATAGTCATTGGGATGCAGTTGTTCGCATTCTTCGGTGTATAAAATTAGCTCCAGGCAAAGGTTTATTGTTTGAGGATCGAGGCCATGAGCAGATCGTTGAATACTCAGATGTTGATTGGTCAGGATCACCCTTCTGATAGACGTTCTACTTCTAGATATTGTATTTTAGTAGGAGGAAATTTGGTATCTTGGAAGAGCAAGAAACAAAATGTGGTTGCTCAGTCTAGTGCAGAAACAGAATATCGAGCAATGGCTATGGCGACATGTGAGCTAATTCGGATCAAATAGTTGCTCAAGGAGTTGAAATTCGGTGAAATTAGTTAAATGAGACTTATGTGTGATAATCAAGCTGCTCTTCATATTGCGCCAAATCCAGTGTTCCATGAGACAACTAAATACATTGAGATTGACTGTCACTTTGTCAGAGAAAAATACTTTCGGAAGATATTGCTACAAAGTTTGTGAAGTCGAATGATTAGCTTGCAGATATTTTCAACAAGTCTCTCATTGATCATTGTATTAACTACATATGTAACAGGCTAGGTACATATGATTTATATGCACCAGGTTGGTGTTAGAATAATTATGTAACCATAATCCCATATGTATAAGGAGTAGAACATATTATGTATATATATAAGGCTCATTGTATCATGTTTAATATATGAGAATAATACAACAACAACAACTACCCAGTATAGTCCCACAAAGTGGGGTCTGGGGAGGGTAATATGTAGACGAGCCTTACCCCTACCCGAAAGGGCAGAGAGGCTGTTTCCAATCGACCCTCGGCTCAGTGAAGGAAATCAAAACAAAAACAAAAACAAAAGAGCATTAGTAAGTCCATCAGAAACAGCGTAAATAATCATCTAAATATAAGAACCATAAATAAAATAGCATGCAATAATATCATATAATAACTACCGTAAGGGAGACACAATCCAAAACACAAATCATCTATGGATGGCCCTGCCAAGCCTCATCCAACCCCGGGTGAGTAGTACGAAAAACTCTAGGGGTCCTATCGTACAACCCTGATACTAGACCTCCAGACTTTCTTCCGTGCATTCTTTGTTATTTCTTAACCTTCACATCAGAAGAGATCAGAAAAATCCTTTCCATCATGACTTGCCCCCATTCTTCAACGGCCAAAGCAACTCTTAATGGCGTAATCTAATCCAAAGCTACCTTTCCCCTCATGACTTAACCCCTTTTTCAATTAGTGAGGCTCATGACCTTTCTGCTCCCATCTTCGGTCCTGAAGCTTCACCATGTCCAACCCTGACATCTCCCTCTTCTAAAGGGCAACTACCTCAAAAGTCCCAAAATTTTATCCCTTAAAACTGACTTTGGTTTAAATATTTGGACCTCCCAGCTTACTTATTAACGCCATCCCTCTTCCTGGCATCCCTTTTTTCATATTTCTTTTCAAATTGAGCCCCTTCTCAACTTTTCTTCTGAATAATGATATGCAGTCCCTGCCATTTGGTGGTGTAAAAGACAGCGGATTTGGAAGATTTGCTGGTATTGAAGGATTGCGAGCTTGCTGTCTTGTAAAATCAGTTGTGGAGGACCGGTGGTGGCCTCTTATTAAAACCAAGATACCAAAGCCTATTCAGGTGAGTTCCACATCTTTTAAAATCATTCTATTATTCATACATTTCATGTCATTTACCCCATCTTTTTGCAGTATCCTGTTGCTGAGAATGGATTCGAGTTTCAAGAATCTCTTGTGGAGGCTCTTTATGGTTTGAATATCTGGGATCGTCTACGGGCATTGGTGAATGTTTTGAAACTCCTTTCAGAGCAAACCACCCCCACGAGCAATAGAAGACTAAGTGACTAAAACTACTGCTCGTCTTTTTTGGCGAGAAGCTTAAAAACAAGCACTCAAACAATTTCCTTTTATCTCTCATCCTGCAATTGCTCTCAGGGTCGAACTCTTACTCGCGTTTACCTTTGGTCTACTAACTGGATAATCAATTTTGGTTTTTGTCGGGATTATTCAGATTAGTTCGAATTACTTTTCTGTCCAGCTTTGACACTCGTGAAATTGTTAATGTAAGGACAGTAGATGTATGGACAATAGTTTTGAGTGTGCTTTAAGCTAAAATAGTTCATCGGCACTATCCCATGGTGCATGGCTATGGCCGGGGTATATGTATTATCTGATTACCTTATTCTCAAAATTGCACCATTTTAGTAAAAGTTCTGCCTAGTGACATTCCAATCCGAGCCAAAAGAAGCTTGTATACCAAATTGAAATGAGACCATAGTTGTATTACATTAGCAACATTAAGGACTTTCATTCTCAGGCCTTGGCTATGATAATTAACTGTACTCGAGGAGTGTTATTTTCAATAATGCATCGGTCTGACCAGTGCGCAAGGCAAAGACTTGAATACTCAATTACATTGGCAGACGCAGTATATCCTCTAGAACCCTCATCCACAAAATAAATAAGCGCACGAGATAGTCTTTTTACAACACTTGCCTGAAATACAATTATTACAGCTGCAATTACCACGAAAATAATGTAGATGCTCAAAAATGACAACTGTGTTTAGTATCACAATGGTTAAGGGAAAAAAACCCAGACGAAACTACAATAGCTACGATAAAGTAGCCCCTTAAAATCATTGTTTTTCACCCAAACTACTGAAGTTAAATAAGAAGTTAGCAGATAGCACATAAGTAATTTCTTTTCCTCTTAATTTCACCCAGATCAAGTGATGAAATGTAGAGTCCGTTTGGATTAGCTAATTTGAAGTAGTCTAGTGATGAGAAGCACTTTCAATGCTAAAATTGATAACCAGTTACGTGTTTGAATATTAGAGTCTAGATGATTAATATTGACAAAAGTTTCTCAATAAGAAATAAACCTAAATAGGACAAAATATTTGAATAAAAACAAACATCGTCTTCATCACAACACTTAGAAAGTAATACACCAAAAATTTGATATGCCATTTATTATATATAGTTTATAGATTAATGCATAATCACATAGATATAATTATGCAAAGGAATAGAAAATTTGCTTGTCTTAAATAGTCAATGAGAATTGCACACTGGGGGAGGGGGGGGGGGGGGGGGGGTTAGGTTGAATACTTGAAACAATGAATATCGATGAAAGAGTTTTGTTCCAAAAAGAAATATTTTAAGGATAAAATAGTAAAAATCTTCGTCAAACTTAAAATGCTTATAAGCTAAAAATTCATTTGGCTTATAAACACTTTTAACTTTACCAAAACGCTTAGATAAGCCAAAAAATACTTATAAGCTAGGTTGACCGGCTAATAAGCTTAGCCAAACGCCCTGTATTCTGTAAAGTCCAACTACCCATAAGTCTCCACGACTTGCAATAATTCAGACACCAAAATTATCCTCGAGTCAATTGTTGTACGTACTAAGTTAATAAACAAGGAAAACAAAATGAAAAATAAGCTCGTAAAGCAGAAGACAAATATCTATAGCTCCGAACCACGGGATCGAACAGGAATAGCTATTTCCATGCCACTGCTTCCAAAACCTACTTGAGGAACTACAAGCAAGATGACAAACCTAAGAATTGAGACATTATACATTGGAGCCACCAATGAATTACCTCCCCTAAAATAGGGAAATCTAAGAACTCAAATCATACCATCACTTGTAGCCTGCTATGAGCAACTTAAATCCTTTTGACATCAAAATAATCAATTATACTTTTAAGAGGAAAAACGTAGTTTAGCAGAGACATAATACTATCCTTTATTAGAAGTGTTTTCTTTTTTCCCTCTTTTCATGGAGAAAAGTATTCTTCTTAACCCCAGATATACCTTCAGCCGCCATTTCTGTAGGTGGAATGCCACTATACAGATCCAGTTATGAAGGTGAACTAAGAGGCAGATCCTCTAATATGACCACACAGCCAATGGCATTTGATGAAACATTCGCTTTAGTTGGCCTCACTTGCAACCCATCTCCTCTTTCGTGCAGGTCTTGGTTGCAATTGCATAGCTTCAGTCGTGCCAGTCAACAAATCAACGGAAGTCTTAGAGAGATTCTTTGAATCACTTTTAAGAGCAATAGGCTTCTTAAAACGCTCTCCACGCTTTTCCATCTTTGCCATAATCTCCAAAATTTTAGGGTTGTCCTTTCCCTCCACGTCTTTATCATTAGCAAAATTCTTCATTTCACTGACTTGCGATTTGCCAAAACAAGTGCTTCTCCTTTTAATGGTTTTCCCATACATTACTTCAGAAATTATCTCTCCCTCTTCAACATCCAGATACCCTTCCTGCTGGGCATCTGAGAATATATCAAGCCTCTCTTTATCATTTTCTTTAGGATCAGTTGTCAGGTTTCGATTTCTGAGTGTCCTCCTGTAATGGGGTTCGTTAGTTCCATCAATAGGCTGCAGCTCCACATAACTATCTGAATCCAAGTAGCCATAACTGCCAAAGTATGTTACACCCCCTGCTTTGGAGCATCTTCCAGAGGACTGCAGATCCACAGTCACAAATAAAAAATCAAAATCCTGATAGTTTACACAATTAATGAAGAGAGGCCCCCTTATCGTGCATGAGCTCATATGACACAAAAACTTACCATGCACGAATTAGAGAACTTACCAACTGTTAAAAGGCATCACTATCATACTAATTACTATCATTTACTGCTGCTTCAGGATCCATTTCTTTTTTCACCATATAGCCATCAACTTTACATTGATGCCTCATGGTAATAATGCACTCTCTTATTATTTTATTATATGTTGATACACTTTGAAAACAGTATAAAGCTTTGTGATCATCCTTGTTCCTAACACATTCCGACGTCTTAAATTGAAGTTATTGGTAAACTAAAACATGGTGTTCTACTTTGGCAGGTCCTGTAGATTTAGACGTATGCTAATTCCTTTTATTCTTCACTTCTAAGTACGATTTCACTAAATTAAATCCTTAAACAGAAGAGAGTTATTTAGTGAAATCGTACTTAGAAGTGAAGAATAAAAGGAATTAGCATACGTCTAAATCTACAGGACCTGACAAAGTAGAACACCATGTTTTAGTTTACCAATAACTTCAATTTAAGACGTCGGAATGTGTTAGGAACAAGGATGATCACAAAGCTTTATACTGTTTTCAAAGTATATCAACATACAATAAAATAATAAGAGAGTGCATTATTACCACGAGGCATCAATGTAAAGTTGATGGCTTGGTGAAAAAAGAAATGGATCCTGAAAGCAGCAGTAAATGCATTATAATCATGAAACAAAGTAAGCAGTTAAAGTTTTCTCCACATATTTTTCCGTTCTCAATTACTATATTAGTTTTCTCACTTTGAAACCACAGGGGGAGAGGAGGGAATTAAGCCTACCACAATATCTTACCTACAGAGCTGGAAAAGGCAAAGGGCAAATCCCAAATCCTTTTTATATTTTGATATATGGTGTTTAGCTTTTTTTTTTCTTTTTTTGGTGAAGGTAGTGATTTTGTTGAAAAGATGGAAAAAACCATACATACAAGATTTATACCACATAGAGAACCTTAAAAACCATGATGATCGAGAAACATATCTTTTTATAAGAGAACCTTATAAAAAGACATGGTTCTCTACAAAGAGCAGCCGATCAGCAGCACTAACTGATAATATCAGAAAGTGGTCCAAAACATACAAGGTACGAAAACTATCTACTTATGATCCCAAGCACTATGTATTGAAAAATTGAAGACTACTACACCTAACACCCCTCCCAGTCCCTATCCCCTTAAAAATATAAAGATGATTTCATTGTAGTCCAAGTTCAAGCAGGCGCAACACCCACTGTGGCCTCTCAAATCGAATTTAGAGAATCTAATTGTCTGGCTAAAACTATCATTATCTAAAAGACAAGTTGGCCACACCAAAGACATAAAAGGTACATACACTAGGAACAGCAACTTCAGTGATGTGGCAATCTACATTATCTTATTTCACTACCCATCTCAAATTCTTGAACAGGATTCAATGCAATCATTTTCATATTTGTTGATATTGAGCAATAAATGAAAGCAAAGATAATACTTTACCAAAAACAGAAGGTATCCCACGTACACAAGCTCATATCAAGAAAGAACATATGATTTGCTAGAATGAGGAGTTATAACAATAAGGTTCCTGTGTAAGCACAATTTTATGATAGTTGATACCCAGAAAGAAAAGCACATTCAGGACACATAGCTTGACACTAATAGTAAAGTTCAACAAAGTTTTATGCCAATGCCAGCTACAAAAGCGGACTTCCTCCTAAACCGTTTCTTTATTAGAGACAAAGAAAACAACCAATGAAGCCATGCAGAAACATTGTGCTAGTGATGTATCAATCTGCCAGAATCAGGATAGAAAGATCCACAACCCCTTTCAACCACAGAAAAGAAACTCTTCTCTTTAATAGAGATCTGGTTAGTCAGAAGAAATAGAAAGTCTCACCGTGTATACAATTTAGTGATATCCACCAACTAGCTATACAATTTGGTGAGTTTTCTTTCTACTTTAGCAGAGATCCTCTTTACAGATATTAACACTGCACTACATAAAAATATTAAACTTGTTTATCACTGTCGAAGAAGAGAAAGACTACCCATATAATTCTACAAAGACAACGAACTACTGGAGTCCTCTCAAATTTCTTGCAAAAGCTTTATCACATTAGATGTTTAATGTACACCAAGTGGCAAAAGACAACCACCAACTGGAGCTACATAATGATAATATGCTCCTTAAACAAACACTCTTTTCTCATCAAAGTACAGATGACTGTCACTAACAATCTAGATGCAAATATTTTTGTTGGATCAAGAAAATAAACAGACTAAATGGTCACCGACAAATTTATATGGTACCATAAGTAACTACAGAATATTGATGATCAATTGATCATAGGTAATGTAAGAATTCCTAGGACAGCAACCTTAGTATGATTTTGGAATGGCACGTCCAATCTTTTAAGGGTCAAATCAAGAAATTTACATTTAAAAGAAAACCAAGGTAATATGAAAACTTCAGAGAAAAGGAACATACTGAATAAAACGCACAGGGAAATTAGAAGACCTCGGAAGAATGGGATGACATCGCACAATGTAACAAGACCCAACATATATGGAGTACCCATATTTACATATGGAAGTATACAATCTTGATATTTGTATACACAAAATTACCTCTCTGTTCTCAACAACCAAGCCAGTGGCAACAGAATCTCTCCCCTTTGGGAATCTCCAACAATTATCTCTATGAAAAAATTTAGACCCTTGACCAAATTGACTGGCTTTATCGCCTTCCCTGATCAATTTGTATTTTTCATGATCCACATGCCTGTCATCTAAAAGCTTTTCTACTAGATAGTGTTCATGTTTATTGTCAAATGACTCAAACCTTTTGTCATTAGAATTTCTTCTGAATGAACATGATGTCCTCTCAGCTTCTAATATATTTTGCTGATACCTAATATTTTCATCTTCAACCCTGTGCAACCCTTCAGATTGTCGGTACCTTCTTCCTCTTTTTAAATTACCCTGATTACCAGGATACATGATTGTCTGATCAGCACTAATAGAGTTGGTCAAATTACCAGACTGACCACCATCTTGACATTTCCTAGTCCCACTGAATATTGCATGTCTACCACATGGCAGTTCAGGGCTCTGCCACCTTCTGCTAGCTGTACAAGGTTCCCTATACAAACGAAAGGATGAAAGTCGATACCCGTCAAATCTCCCTTCCTCATCCTTTAGATCCATGCAAAATACATTATTTAAACTATCGTGGGGACTGTTATCTTTACTTTTGCCCCTATTAGGGCTTTTAGTTTCTCTTCTGAACCAAGTCAAATTTACATGATAGTTAATATTAGTAACCTTGTTGTTGTATGATCTATGTCTGTTATCTGTCTCTTCCATGATATCGTAGATGTAATTACATCCAGTTACAAGATCATCAGTCCTCATTCTGTTGTTTACTCTGCAGCTGATCAATGTTCCACATTTGTTGACTGGGTATCTCATCATTTTGATACGGAATGTGCTTATCAATCCATTGTTCTGATTCATGAAAAGAACTAATGTACATGTCCTGAACAGTGAGTCTGCTCCCATAATAGGGTCGATCTCTTTCCGACAATTCATCATATGTAGATGGTGATAGTTCAAGAGGATTTAGCTTTCTTTTCGTCCTTCGACTGCTACACCAGTTGTTTCCATATCTGTATTCTAACTGACATTCCCTCTCAGGATCTTTTTTATAGGAATCCCGGCATGGATAATCAGAAAATCTTCCTGCATTACAGTAAAAGGGTTCTGCCCTCTTAAAATGTGAAGTGTCTTCTCTTTCATGAGAGTCAAAAGCATACTGTCTATCCCTATGTCTGTGTTGGATCACAGTTGAATTACGCCTTCATACAGTATCCTAGCATCAGATTTGCAGGAATCTTCAACTTTCAGGTGAGTGGGAATTGTTTCACTCATTCTACCAGGTCTTCTTCTGTCATGCAGCAGATCTCTTTGCACAGGCTTTCTACCTCGTGCAAAATATTTAGAACCACCAGACTTTGTTTGGATATAATGGGTTACGGAAACTGGCTGGTAGTCAATTGTACCCTTCTCCGGTAGCTCAGAGCCTGCGTTTGGTAATGACCTTATATGATGATCATGGGATTTCTCATAGTCAAGAAAAGCCCCATTTTCAGATGCATCACTATGACTTAGAGAACAACAAGATGAACCTGGGCTATGCTGTCGGCCTTCACCATGCCGTGGTTCTTGCAACATTACAGATTTTCTTGGATCAGATATGTCTCTCACACTGCTTTTATTTGCATCATGAGAAGATTCAATTGCTCCCGAGATTTGATTGACATCACATTCAGCCCCCTCTTGGCAGTGATGCTCATCTGCATCAGAGAATTCACAGTTTCCATTCTTATCTGAAACCATAGACACGTGTTCACGAACAGGTGTGTTCCTGGAATCAAGAGCTAATCTTATGAGAATGAAGTAACTTAATTATTACATATATTTTTATTCAATATATGTAACCAGCTGAGAAGCGAGAAGCAAGACCTAAAAGTAAAGGTGAAGATAGCAATTCCTCGTAACACAATTGAATAATAGAAACCCAAAAATGAAACAGATTACCATGGTCCATTAAAAAAGAAATCTGTGAAAATTTTGATGGAATTTGGCAAATATTTCTGGGACAAAAACTTAGAAGCTGACACAACTTTAAGCCAACTACAAGCATCAAAACCATGCAAACAAACATATCACATGTCAAACTCTAATGTCACACCAACTATAGCATTCGAACTTCAACAATTTAAAAACTAAAATCTGCAAGGGATTTCTACCGACATGTCTTTTCCAAAATAGTTGTGGTCTAAAGAGAAGAATAACCAGAAAAAGAATAAATCTAATAGAGATGCAGACTATCATGACAGTTCAACCAGTAGATCTCAGACCTTCTAGATGTAGAGTTGCCTGATACTCCTCTTCCTTCTAAGCTGGCTAACTCATCTTCACTGGCACTACTAAAACAGAGAAAATCCCTTCCATCTCTCCCAACATCTCCATTCTCAGATGATTCCGGCTGCTCTTTTGGAGAATTTATGGGATCTTCCACTGAATCCTGCAAAGCAATCTGGTGCCAGCACAAGACTTCGAGAAGACAGTGCTTAAATGGTCAAGAAGTGGGCAGAATCAAAAAGTTTGTTACCTGTATGACAACATTAGAATCCCGATCCTGTGAACGTTCCACATCTGTCGATGGTTGACGCTCGATGATTATCATGGCAAGTTTAGACAAAAGTATCATTGAAGTTCAATTTCAGAAAACATTATAAAAAGGCTAGGTTACAAAGACATATATAAATTTTTTTTTCCTTTTAATTCCATACTCAGCATTGTTTGAACAGAAGATGCTAGTTTTCCAATGCAATTCATATTAAAATGCCCGTCCATCATAAAGGTAATTTTTTCTTTACAAGTTTTGCCAACTATAACAGGTTCTCATAGTCCAGCACCCTCAAATGGGTGGCAACCAATCCATTGGCATCTCGAGTACAGCATCTTAACAAAAAGTAAATCAAACAAAGAAGCGCCGCTGAGCATGAGAGAATGAGTAAAAGAAAGAACCTTTAAAATACAGATGCAGGTAGAGTTAAGGGCGCACTCATTATGGTAAGAATTACCAGCATTTTTAGGCAGTCCTTTTCCAGAAAAGGGTCAGACCTATGCCTTTACTCAATTACTTATTTTCGCTTTTAAGTTTTAGTAATGGAAAAGATAAGGTTAAAGATCAAGAGGAATTTCACAACCCATTTGATGCATATAGAGGTGGTGTGTATGATCCTGATTAAGTAAGGAAGTTTGGGAAGACATAACAGTATGAACTGCTGTTGACTAAACAATTTTCGTTGGCTGGAGAAACTGTTCTACTCTGACTAAAGTGACCAGCGTTTGCAGACGCTACTTCTTGAAAAATATGGTCACCCTCAGCTTTCACAACCCATTTGATACACAAAAGCTGCACATATTGTTTAAGAAGTAGTAAATCATGAGAATCATCCAGAGATACCTACCTTACTATTTTTCGAAGTCTTGTAGTCTGAATCCTTGACTACCCTTTTGGCCTTTTCTCGGTGCTTATCCTATTTCCGAAGTCAAGACCAAGGATGAACATGTTAGACTTGCAGTAAAAATGGTGGAAGAAACTTTACCAACACTATACATACTCGAAAGTTGAGAAAATATACAAAAAGAAAGATGAACAAAAAAATGCCAGAAGGAAAAACTGTATATAATA
This sequence comes from Nicotiana benthamiana, assembly GCA_034376525.1. Taxonomy (NCBI): domain Eukaryota; kingdom Viridiplantae; phylum Streptophyta; class Magnoliopsida; order Solanales; family Solanaceae; genus Nicotiana; species Nicotiana benthamiana. Next base: position 15,308,167 of record CM067341.1, on the reverse strand, counting down.
TAATACATATCAGAAAGACAAACTTGTATACGTTCATTACCAGGCAATTGCAATACTGTTTCCAGCTATATTCATCGAATCCAAAATTAAAATAATCAGTCAAGTCTGCACCTGGATACCGCCAAGGTTTCTTCTCAAACATATCAATATTCATGTCCAAGATACTCCTGAAAAATTATAGATCAATTACATATCTATAAAATATGAAAAGATTCTGTACTGCTAGGATAGTAGATCAGTTATTCTTCCTTTTTGTTCTCTTGTAAATATGGTTCAGTACAACCTATGTACTGTTATATACTAATACATACAAATGTTACCATCTCAAAAAAAAATGAAAAGATTCTGCCTCGAAAGAACATAGAACGGTTTTTTTTGTTAAACCTATTTCACAACAGTTCTTTGTGGAGATGACCAACAGTATCTCCAACAAGCAAATATGCACCAGGAAAAGTGGAACCAGTTGTTCCAAATGTAGATTATTTTCTTTTATCAGTATATTTGAAATGTAGAAATATTCCAAGAAAAATGGGAACGCAAGAAAGCACTTAACCAAAGATTAGACTACAGGTTAAGTTTGACCAAATTTACTAACCTCGACCGAGGAAGTGAGAAGCTCTGTCCATTTTGAGCAGCAGAGCCTGAGCCCATCCTTTGCATGTAGCCATTATCCTCCCAGGTGCCCTTGACCAATGCCGTAGAGTAAGAAAGTAAGCAAGAAGATCCATTAGCTTTGAGATGACTTGAATATGCTGCTTGTGGAGGTCTGGTGTTCTACAGAAAAATAGGGGAAAATCATAATATGGAGCATAAAGCACTATGAGGTAACAAAACTGCATTAGTTCATCTTCATTTTGTATACGTTGTATTCTGGCCAACTTGCGGACACCTTAACTAATCCACAAAAGCTAAACTGCAGTAATTCATGTAAACGCTGAAGAAACATATCACCATGAAAATTGTCACAATTGAAGAATTCAAAATAGATAATCAAGAAGAAATATCTAAAGATAATTTCAGTAAATTCCCAAGTTGCAGCAATTGATGGTAGGTGTATCGCAAGAAGATCAACCCAAAAAACAAGGGAAGCAAATATTCTCTGCCTTTGCTTTGAAAAAAAGCAAAACCAAGATACATGATGTAAAGCATGATTCTGCCCATTTTCTAATCAACAATATAAACATGCATATATATATATATATATATATTGTGTGTGTCCTCAATCAACTCGGTTTGGGCGGGTTTAACACTTGAATTAAAGCCAAAGCAATATTGAAACAACTCTAATTTATATTTCTCCCACTGCGAAAAATTTGGTACTTCTCGCTCCCTGAGTTTCAAACTAAGTGACTTTGAGCAACATTCGAAATTGTATTTTCACCATTTAATATGAGGATAATTGTAACATATAGTAGCTTCAGAATATTTAAATTTTAAGTTCTTTAAGAAAATGAATTACTCTCGGACATAACTGGACTCTTGATCAGCAAATAATTCCAAACAAATAGGAACAGTGTGCATATTTACCATATCTTCAGATTCTCAAGCAATCAAACTTCTAATAAAAAGAATTAGTTCAACTTAATTGCTGCCCGGTAAGTGTTCTCAAAAAAAGAAAATGGCATAAATATCAGAATATACAAAATTTGCTTTGTACTAAGATCCACCCGCTTTTGCATAAAAGCAAACCCAAATAAGCATCAGGTTCAATTAAGCAATACCAAAACAACTATGAAATAAATTCAAATTTACACTACATTTTTTCTCTAATTCCAGAATTTGAAGTTTATAGGCTTCAACAACAACCTCAAGTTAGTATCCAATAATAACTGGGTTCTAGATATTTATACATGTTCCAAAATCTAAGAACTTTCTTTTCTTTTCCTTTTTTTCTTACTACCTTGTTGTCCGATACAGCTCGCCCACTCACTGCCTACGGGTAACTCTGCCTAGGAAGAAATCAACTACTGTTGAAAAATGTAACCAACTTGTCTCGGTCCGGTTCAATAATTAATCAATACCAGAGCAATTTAGAAATATAAACTCAAATTTTAAACTACTTTTTTTCCTCTAGTTTTACAGTCTAATGCTACCTTGTAACTGTTTTTTTCTGCATTGCAATTTTCGCTGCTGTTTGAATTTTGTCCTGAGCCATTTCCTTCAGCATTTCCTCCATTTTCCTCACTTCCGCCTTCATTGAGAAAATGATTATCATAATCTTCTTCATCATCATTCAACACTATGTTTAAATCATCCTCACTCTCGCTCTCGCATTCCTCTTCCACTTCTCCTACTCCATTTTCACCGTTGAAGTTACCGCCGGCATTACAGTCAACGTCGTTGACTTCCGTTTGAAGCTGCCTTGAAATCTGTACGGTGTATATTACTGAGCTTGCTTGGACTTCGACGTCGGCGTAGAGATCGCCGAAATCGTCGTCGTCGACGACGACGTTCTTCATTCCGAGCGTACTATGTACACGAAAGTGGGAGCTCAGGGTTTAAGATAAACCCTAATATAAGAACAATTAAAAGTTAACTTTATCATCTCGGTGTATTTAGTGTTGATGGAAAATGTTTTTTGAAAAATATTTTTATCATTAATAAACAACACAACAACAACTACACACTAATATCATCAATGTTTTCCGAAAAATACAACAACAACTACCCACTATATTCCCATCAGGTGGGTCTGGGAGTTTTCCGAAAAATAATTTTTAGAAAATAAATTATTTCATGGCATTCAAATGCTAGAATTATTTTCTTAAAGTAGTAATTATGCAAAAGAGATTATATGGCTTATCTCTCTTGTATTTTTTAAATAATCCGATTAAAATAGAGTTGCCAAATTTTAAAATGTGTTCGATAGTGACGAAAAATATCTCTTGGAAAATATTTTTGAATATTTTTATCATACCAAACAGGACAATTAGTTTTCAAATAATCAAATATAGTGAACTTTTTTCATGTTAAGAACTTATATTTATGTTAGGTATATCATTACATTGATATTTATATGTATACGATTTTTAATATTTGTTTGAACTGGTAAATTGTGTAGATTTAAATTTCAAATTTTAAAATTTAATATTGTTTGAATCTATCTTTTCTCCAATTGTCTTGTTAGTTGCTCCACTAAAAGGGGAAAAAAATAATACCATCAACTAAAACTCGAGTAAATTTTATGTTTCGTTTCTGATATCAAAAGCATTCCATGTCAAGAATATTTTTTAAAATTAAGAGCGAAAGAATTTCAATCATCTAAATCGTTGCGTTAATCCTTATGTCACATAGTAAATTTTGTTAATAGTAATCTATTGTTATAAATACACTTCTATTTAAGGTGAATGTCTTCAATTAGAGAGATTCTAGAGTTTTATTCTTGGTAGATAAATCATCCTCCTCCCTATAAATAGAGGTGCCCTCTACCATTGAAAATCACTCCTAACATTCTCTAAGTATCAATAAGAAGAACTCTCTCTACTCTTCTCTCTATTGCTCTTGTTCTTGCATTATTGTTCTTGTCTTTTATATTATTTCATACACGTTATCAGCACGAGACTCTACCGTCTCAAGAACCATTCTCGAAAAATCTAAGGTATTTCCCTCTTCCTAATTTAATTTTCGATTATGTCTGACATTACGAAAAGAAAGTTCGTTGCCCTTGAAATTTCGGGCAAGAACTATATGACATGGGTGTTGGATGCCGAAATCCACTTAGATGCTATGGGTCTCGGAGACACCATCAAAGATAGAGAAAAAGCATCCACCCAAGAATGTGCGAAGGCCTTGATTTTCTTGCGCCATCACCTTGATGAAGGTTTGAAGATTGAATATCTCACCGTCAAGGATCCACTCATCTTGCGGAACGGCTTAAAGGAGAGATATGACAACCTGAAGTTGGTCACTCTGCCACAAGCACGATATGATTGGGCTCATCTGAGGCTCCAGGACTTTAAGTCCGTTTCTGAATATAATTCTGCAATGTTCAGAATTACTTCTAAATTGAAGCTATGCGGGGATAATATCTCCGATTATGATATGCTTGAGAAAACGTTTACAACGTTTCATGCCTCCAATATGGTACTGCAACAACAGTACAGAGAGAAAGGCTTTACAAAGTACTCTGAACTGATTTCTCTTCTACTAGTGGCTGAGCGAAATAATGACCTGCTCATGAGAAATCATGAAAATCGACCCACTGGGTCTACACCACTGCCTGAAGCAGATAAGGTGCACTCTCATTATGCCAAACATGAAAAGGACCATGGTCATGGTCGTAAACGGGGTCATAGCCAGGGACGTAGACAAGGAAGAAATTCCAATGAAGTCCGTCAACCCCCAAGGAGAGATAACCGCCGAAAGCAGAAACGGGGTCATGAAGATCCTAAGGCAAATGGTTCAGAAACTATATGTTATCGTTGCAGTGGGAAAGGGCACTGGTCAAAGACTTGCCGTATATCAAGACACTTGGTTGACCTTTATCAAGCATCTCGAAAGAGAAAAGGCCCTGAAACAAATTTTGTCTATGACGACAATGAGGACATCACCCACCTGGATGTGGCAGACTTCTTTGAGCAACCCGAGGGGAAAATAGACCACCTAATCGGCGATGGATCCGTGATGAAAGAAGATGGAGTTATTTGATTTTATTCTACTTATTTGTATTAGTTAGTGAATAAACTAATAGTCATTAGTATTAGCTCGTATTAGTTAGTTCATGATGCAAGGTTAGCAGTAGTTCTTTAGAATATCTTCAATATGCTCAAATATCAATAATATTTTTATTTTTCAGTAGGGGTAATCGACTAGCCTGAAAAACTAGTCGATTATCTACTATTTTCGCATTAAAGCTGAAAAATAATTGATCAACAATCGATTGTCTTTGTCTAACAATCGATTGTCTTTGTCTAACAATCGATTGTCGTTAAGACAGTGTAATCTGGAATTTTCAAAAATCATCCACAATCGATTGTATTGTCTAACAATCGATTGTCGTTGAGACAGTGTAATCTGGAATTTTTCAAAAATCATCCACAATCGATTGTCTTTGTCTAACAATCGATTGTCGTTAAGACAGTGTAATCTGGAATTTTTCAAAATAGCCAACAATCGATTGTCTATACTTAACAATCGATTGTCTTAAAACAGCGTGCTCTGGAATTTTTCAAAATAGCCAACAATCGATTGTCTATACTTAACAATCGATTGTCTTAAAACAGTGTGCTCTGGAATTTTTCAAAATAGCCAACAATCGATTGTCTATACTTAACAATCGATTGTCTTAAAACAGTGTGCTCTGAAGTTTTTCAAAATATCAAATAATCGATTGTGTGTGTTTAACAACCGATTGTCAATGTTCAACAATCGATTGTTTGTGTTTAACAATCGATTGTTTGAAAAAAATGCTTAAACTGAAATTTTCAAACTGCAAAGTAATTAATTATGGATAACATATATGATTTTATTAGTCAACTGTTAGCAGCAGATTTTGAAAATATTATGTGACACAAACGAATTGAAGTTGTTTATTCTCATGTTCGTATATTTTCTTTTATATGTCAAACCATGGGAAGTAAATTGATTGAAGGCTCCGGAAGAGCAACTGTAACTCTGCCCAAAGGCACGACGTTTATCTTAGAGAATGCAATATTCTCCTCCAAGTCTAAGAAGAACTTGTTGAGTTTTAAAGATATCATTCAAAATGGATATCATATTGAGACAATAGATGAGAATAATCTTGAATTCTTCATGAAAACGAGGCTGCCCATTTCGGTTTGGGTTCACGCCATTTTGCATGCAGCAATGCTAGTTCGTCGGCTGCCCACTTTGGTTTGGGTTCACGCCATTTTGCATGCAGCAATACTAGTTCGTCGGCTGCCCACTTCGGTTTGGGGTCACGCCATTTTGCATACAGCAATGCTAGTTCGTCTCTGACTGACGAATTGACACAAATATTCCCCGTTGCAATTGGTTTTGGGTCATGAACCCAATATATCCCATTTAGGAATTTTTGGATGCGCAGTATATATGCCTATAGCACCGCCATCCCGCACCAAAATGGGTCCGCAAAGAAGGTTAGGAATATATGTTGGGTTTGAATCGCCCTCCATCATTCGCTACCTCGAAACATTGACAGGCGACTTGTTTACTGCATGATTTGCAGACTGTCGATTTGATGAGACACTTTTCCCAAAATTAGGGGGAGAAGTTGGTGAAACCAAACGGGAAATTTTGTGGAAAAATGCACCATTATCTCATCTTGATCCACATACCTCTATTTGTGAAAGAGAGGTACAAAAGATTATCCATTTGCAAAGAATAGCAAATCAAATGCCTGACGCATTTACGGACTTGAAGAGGATAACGAAATCCCACATTCCGGCGGAAAATGTTCCAATCCGTATTGATGTCCCTGTTGGACAATCATCTAGTGCCATATCCAATGAGTCAAATGCACGCCTGAAGCGTGGCAGACCATTAGGTTCCAAAGATCGAAATCCTAGAAAGAGGAAAAAGAACGATCAAAATGACACCACGAAAGAATCTCATGATTTAACAAATTCTGAGATTCATGAAGAATCCATTGAGCCCGAGACTCTGGAAAATACGGAACTATCCCTAAATCCAACTAATATTGAGGCAAATATTAATCGAGTAGATATTGTGGTGGATAATGCCTTTGCTTATAATATAACATCTAGCATTATGCAAGAATGTGAGGATCTCGAACCTCAATCTGTTGAAGAATGTCGAAAAACACAGGATTGGCCAAAGTGGCAAGAAGCAATTCAATCAGAATTGAATTCGCTGGCAAAACGTGATGTTTTTGGCCCTATAGTTGAAACGCCTAATGGTGTTAAGCCTGTCGGCTATAAATGGGTCTTTGTACGCAAAAGAAATGAGAAAAACGAGGTACAAAGATATAAGGCACGCCTTGTTGCACAAGGTTTTTCTCATATCCAAGGCAAATGTGGTTTGAAGTGTGATAAACTACCCACAACTTTGTATGAAGACAATGCAGCATGTATAGCTCAATTGAAGGGAGGATTCATAAAAGGAGATAGAACGAAGCATATTTCACCAAAGTTATTCTTCACACATGATTTTCAAAAGAATGGTGATATCAATGTTCAACAGATTCGTTCAAGCGACAATATGGCTGATTTGTTCACAAAATCTCTACCAAAGTCAACCTTCAAGAAGCTAGTTCACAAGATCGGGATGCGAAGACTTAAGGACATAAATTGATGTTCTTATCAGGGGGAGTTAAGGCGCGTTGCACTCTTTTTCCCTTACAAGGTTTTGTCCCACCGGGTTTTCCTTGCGAGGTTTTTAACGAGGCAACCAATAGGCGCATATTCAAACATGTGTACTCTTTTTCCTTACTTTAATTTTTCCCATTGGGTTTTGTTTTAAGGTTTTAACGAGGCACATCATTGAATAGACATTCAAGGGGGAGTGTTATAAATACACTTCTATTTAAGGTGAATGTCTTTAATTAGAGAGATTCTAGAGTTCTATTCTTGGTAGATAAATTATCCTCCTCCCTATAAATAGAGGTGCCCTCTACCATTGTAAATCACTCCTAACATTCTCTAAGTATCAATAAGAAGAACTCTCTCTACTCTTCTCTCTATTGCTCTTGTTCTTGCATTATTGTTCTTGTCTTTTATATTATTTCATAACATCTATAACTTTATTTTCTTTTAAATTGTGGACCCCTTTATATTATATTTTACAGAAAAGAACCTAAACTGCCCCTCTATTATATAAAATAGGACAACCTAGCTTTCCGTTAAAAATTGATCCTTTATTTGCTCTTATCTTCTACAAAAGGCCTCAAAAATATCCTTTTCCATTAACGCGAAACTTCTCTATGCCTACCCCCCCCCCCCCCAATCCCTCAATTTTTACTTAATATAGTTGTTAGATTAATTCCAATTACCACACCCTTTACTTCCCCCATTTTAATCCCAAAAGCTTCTCCCTCAAAAAAAAAAATTGACCTTCATTGATGTTTGATTTCTCCTACTAATTGGGTCACCTTGTCGATTTCGAGTTGGGTTCTAGTTTAAGTTTAATTTTTTTTCATCTTTCTCAGTTTGTTTTGGAGATTTTTCTAAGGCAATGTCGCAATGTTCGAGTAGCTTAAATGGGTTGATTAGGAGGTGTCGTTGTGGACTTGGTGCTAACTATTTCATGGCGTGGACTCTTTTAAATGTTGGGAGAAGGTTTTTCAAGTGTCCTGAGCTTGAGGTAAGTAAATTTATTGATGGGTTTTTTTAATTATTTCGATTTGCTTGTAATTGTTTTTTTTAGTTTTAGGATGAAAAATGTTCTTATTGGGAATGGCAAGATGGGGAGCTTCCTCCTAGAATTTCAGATCTCATATGTAGTTTAAAGAAGGAAAAGGAAGCTCTAATCCGTGAAAGAAATATACTCCAAAGGAAAGTTGTCGTTCTTGAGAATGTTATGATGCTCGTCGATCATGGAGAAATAGAATACTTGGAATTGAAAAGAAATGTTCTAACGAAGAAAGTGGTTGATTTATAGTACTCAGCTGTGCGTGATGCTAAATTTCGGAAGAAAATGTGAATTTTCATTTGCGTGATATTGGGATGTTTTTTGTTATGTTCTTTGGATTAAGGGAAAATGATATGTAATGTTAGTGTTATTGTGGCTTAATTATTGTCTTTTATTATGTAAGAAAGTTTTATGTTTTTGTGCAAGGATTCAATGAAGCTATTTTCATTCATTTGAATGTTTTTGTCTATAATTGAGTTACTTGCCGTGATAGTTAGTTTGGTGTTCTCAAATAGGTATGTGAGTAAATTGATATGGAGTTATAAAGTATTTGAGAATTGACTACTATAACTGAATCATATATGGCCTGTACAATTCGAACATGATCTAAAATGCCCTCATATATACCTATTGGCCCAGTTCAAACAAGATGTGCAGAAGAAAGAGGCGTTTAACTAAGCACAAATAGCGAGTCATTCAATACCAATAGAAATCGACAGAATTAACTAGTCATTCAACAAATATCAACATAAATATCATTAACAAGTAGGTGGTTAACCAACCGCAAAACCATCATTGTGGTTAGTAGCAAAAAAGGTTGTCCATCAACAAAATATAAGTTTGGAACTACATACATCACATTCAAAACAATTTAGAAATCTGCAGATTTAGTCTTTGCATGGGTTCTTTCTTTTCTTCCCATCATCTTAATATTCTTTCTCCTTTGTTGTTCAAGCTGGTTTGAAGTGATTGTTGCTTTGCCTTTCCAGGTTGTCTTGGTTGGAGAATATGGCAAGTTTATTAGTGTGCAAACTCCATTATCATCACCCATGAAAGGAACCCTGATGTTTCCAGTTGGTTGCAATTTTTGAGACTTATCACCTTCAACTTTGTTAGCTTCTCATAAAGAATCTTGGCCTTAATGGTGGATCTTCTTCATCACCAATGGAAGGACCATATGCGGTGGACTGTTGTGTGCCATATAAGTGGAATGTTGTGTTTCATCTTCATTGTTGAATATTGATTGTACTGTTTGTTTTGTTCCAGCATCAACAACCTCTTCTTCAAGTATTTTATCTTCAAATGTATCATCTTCAGACACTTTATCTTGAGATACTTCATCTTCAAGCACTGAACACTATGATGATTCTCTTTTACTTGAAGCCTTCTTTTTTTTGGTTTAGGAGATTTCTCCATCAACCTTATCCTGCAAAACACTAAATTAGTTACTTAATTGTAGTAAGTAAGAAAAATAAATCTATGTTACCTTTTGACATCCCCTATAATTGTGGTTACCGCCACATTTGTTGCACTTCATGACTCTTCCTTTTCTTGATAAACTCCACAAACCTTTTCTGTTGATTGCCTCATTAGGTTCTCTATTTCTTTTCTCGTCCAACTATTTTGACAATCTCTTAGGCTTCATAGCTTGAGCATGATCAATTTTTCATAATTTAAAACCCCTAACAGGCTGTAACTTATGCTTACATGTCAACATATAAGCATGTCTGTTGCGCCACCAATTAATACCAGTTAAAGGGTCAACTTTTTTGTGATGCATTGCCTTGATTGCATGAGGAAAAGGTATGCCACTCAAGTCCCACAATCTGTATGTTCATCTTTTGTTTCTTCAAATCCACAGTATGCCTATCATCTCATTCAAATATCCCATATCCATGGTCCCCTTTAAATACAACTTTGCACACATTAGCAATAATCATATAGTCATTGTACAACTTCATAGCAATTGGACTTATATCAAAAGTCCAACTCATCATTTCTTTCTCACTGCCAGCCAATATGTTCATGATTTTCACCCTTATATCCTCTAATATTTTAATAATTGGGTTGTGCCAGCTTCACAGATCCAACTATAAAATGATTTAGTAAAATTGTTATCAACCATTTTATTTTTATACTTTGTATTAAAATAGGCCCAACACCATGCCTGTAGTGGATATTTGAGTATATCCTTTGCTTTTGCTTCATCCAATTCCCTTAGCTTCTTTAGTTGGTCTTTGAACTCTTCCTCATAAGTACTCCAAGCACACCACCATAATAGTTTCTTCGGTTCACCACTCTTCAACTTCATCATCCAATTAGCTTCAATATATCTCACACAAAATCTGCAATGTGCATCTGGGACTATAGTGCGTACAATATCCAAGAACCCCTACAGTTCTCACATGATCATAAAAACATAAAAGTATCCATTCCATTTCAAAGAAAACATCAAAACACACATAAATAACTAATAAAGATCAGCATGTTTAATTACCTTTTGCATGTCAGAAATGAAAGTAACATTAGACCAAGTTTCAAATCTAAAGACAACTTCAAATGCTCCATATACCACTGCCAGGTCATGCTATTTCTTTGTCCACAATTGCCCAAGCAAGTGAATAAAAATGGTTCATACAGTCTTGTCCAATTGCCACCAGTAACGCACTTTCCTTTCAAGAAGGTACCATCTAAACCAATAAGTGGTCTCAAACCATTTTTCTAACCTTCTTTCAAAGCTTGGAAGCAAGTGTAAATTCTCAAAATTCTCTTTTTCCTTCTTCAAGTGTATCCTTTGATAGGTTAATTACAAAGTCAGTTCCTAATTTGTATGTCTAATTTCTTGTCCATAAGCTTCTAACTTGTTATACCCATCTCTAAAGCGTTTCTTTTTGTCCAAGTCACTTCTTTTTTTGTCCAAGTTGCTTTTCTTTTTGTCTAACTCACTTCCTTTTTCCTATGTGAGTTTCGGAAATATCCCCATTCATAGGTCCGAGATCTACATCTATGAATTGAAAGGTCCAAATGATCAACTCTGCAATTAGTTGTTAGAATCAATAGGTCTTCAAATTGTTTATTTGAAAAAATTGAAACCCTTCTTATTGGACGATCATGATACTTCCAAAAAATCGAAATTCTTGATCAATGGAGGAACAATATCACCAATTTTGTTCAATAAGATACCAAAGAGGATGATTGACTCATTCCATACTAGAAATAATCGCAGGGAAATCCTTTGATAACCCGGATTCCTATTTCTCAATGATATTCCACGATCAAGACAATTGGCTGAATCCCGTGAAACCATTTCATAGAAGTTCATTCCTTCTTATATGCCTTTCTAGAACCCATCTAAGTAATGTGCGCAGTACAAAGTTAATGATGCAGAACTCATTTGGTTCATCATATTGGTGTGACCCATCCGAAATAAGTATCTTCCAAATAAATGTGAGAATTTCAATGAATCCCTAATTGTCTTTTTTGTTAGCCTATCGATAATTCCCTAAATTAGACCTGCTTAATATAGAACAGAACGTGTAATCCTTGAATATCTGAAATTGTCTAAGTGGAAATAGCTTTATTATCATTCAATGAGCATATTGTATTTCATAAAAATTGGGGGCAATATAATCCTTACCTAAGGGCCATCCTATCCTACTTTCAGGCATTAAGATACGTTTCAATCGTGGATGATTATCATAAGAGATTCCCAACATATCATATGATTCTCGTTCTTGAAAATCCACACTTTTCCAAACCCAGAAAACAGACGGAATTCTAGGATTCATCCTGGAGGCAAATACTTTTATGCATACCTCCTCTGGTTGATCCACACCATCCTCTATTCTCGTAAGATGATACACACTAGCTAACAGCCCGCCAGGTGCTACATCATAGGCACATTGAGAGCGGAGATAGTTGTACCCATATACATAAAAAAATGACAGTAATGGAATGCCAATCCCCGGGCTTTATTTGTAAAGTCCCTATTCCTTAGTAATCAAAGCCCAAAGATCTATGAATTAGCCCATGGGGGGATTCCTCCCATTGACTGAAGTTCAGAGTCAACCTTCCACACAAGGCAATCTTCGGATAGAGGGGAAGAGGTAGAGCACAACCGCTTATGTGGCACAAGATGCGCTGGTATTGCAAAGGCAGGAATGAGTTCACAACATTCGAATAAGCTACTCGACCGACTAATGCTAAATGGAGAACGGGAGATGACTCTAGTTTTTGAGTACCCTGAGGAAGGTACCAGATCGACTTCTAGTTGTAGCGGATCTTACTTACATCGATTCTAGCGCTTTCTCTTGATTCTATTTTTGAAAGATCTTTCCTTGCCCCTCTAGCCTCTCAAGGGCCAATATTTTAGCCCTTTTTAGCTTACATTTAAATACATTCACATGAAAGGTATTCTCCAACTGCCCTCTCATATTTTTTTACAGCATTCTTAGGATTGTTCTGTACATGCTTCTTTAAATACAAAGCTAAAGTTTTGTAACTAGCTCTAGGGTTATCAAAACAGTCATCACATAGATGTTTGGACTTTAATGTTTTGACCCACCACCTCGCTTGCTTCACTAATATCCTTGAAGGACATTCTCAGTTCCAACTCTCTATAATGTTCAAGCCCATTAGTCACAACTTTTTTTTCTATGTCAAATCCATTAAAGTTATTACTATCATTTTCACTACCTTCGATTTCTTCTAACATGTCATCACCAAGTTCATATTCACAATCAGCCCCAACATCAATATCAGCAATATATGACTCGGTGTGATGGATAATATTTGGGATAGACTCACTAAGATGATACTCATCAACGACAAGAAATCAAGCACCTTGAACTCCTTAAATAAGAGAAATTTAAGTGCCTTAATTTCTTCCTGATTTTTACCAAATAATACCTACCAGATGCACTAGTTTCCAGTAGCTGCTTAATAGCAAGATACCCTAGTTTTTTGGAAGTGAATTCTTCACAAATGTCCTTATAAGAAAGTAAATGTGCATCATAACGAAGCCACGAGTGCATAAGTCTTTTATTGTAGACTAGTTCAGGTGAAATGATCGAATTGTCATAATAATGGAATAAAACATCAACTTCTTCAATCATCTTCAATTAGCACATGAAACAAAAAGAACAGGGCAAACAAAAAGGGACCACCTTAGCGTTGAAAGCAACAATTCAAAACTAGAGTAAACCATATAAAAGAATTAAGAAAACATTACCCCACAAACAGATTCATGATGAGATTAAATTGAAAACCTAAGAAATTTAGTTATTTCGGGACCACCAACCCCATACAAACAAATTCATACTATTATAAACAAAAATATAAAAGCAGAAAACATGTGAATAAACTAATGAGATAATCATAATACCAAGACATGTCACATGCATCTCTATTCCCCTTTTCTAACTACAAACCTCTATGGCTCTACCTCATGGTTTAAATGCAAATAAACTACTAAAAAAACTTACCTTGACAAAAAAAACAACAGCTTAAACATCAAATCTTCAAGCTTCGATCGGAGATAAACGCTGCTCCAAAACCCTAGCTCACCGTTCAATTTGGAGATTTAGTAGAAATAGAAATGTAAAATAGTTAAGTAGTGAAAAGAACGAGGTTTAACTTATCAATAGTGGGTTAGGTAAAATTAGGGGTGGGCCCGGGGGTGGGGGTTAGGAAAACACGAGGGGTTATGGTATTTTTAAATCCATGTGACGTTTTAAATTATATTTGGGATTTTTAATCAGCCAAATGTAATTCCACGTGAATTTTAAAGTCTCCTATTAGTGGAGAAGGACATTTTTAGCCTATTTGTAAACGAAGAGAGCAGATAAGGGGCCAACTTTTAACAGAGGGCTAGGTTGTCCTTAGGAGTGGCAAACACAACGGGTCGGGTGGGATATGGTTTGGGTTGAAAATGGGTAATGAAAAACAGATCAATTATCCGAGTCGAATCATATTTAGTACAAATAAAAAATGGGTTAACCGGCGGATAGTATGAATTATCCACATTATTCATGACTTCTTGTATATGATCACTTTTGGAAGAATTCTAAGTCTCCCTAACTTGAGGAACCCCCAATTTAAGGCTTTACAACTGTAAAAGTTAGACCCATTGGTTATCCATTTTTTAAATAGATAATATGGTCCTTATTTATATTTGGCCTTTTTTTTAAAAGTTCATTATCCAACCCATTTTTTAGTGGATAATATGAGTGGTAAATTATTTTTTAACTATTTAGCCACCCCTAGTTTTCCTATTTCATACAGTAAAGGGGAAGGTTAGGCCCTTTTTCTGTACATTTTAAATTTAGGTATGTTACACATCTGGTATATCGGCCAAAAACAATGACATGCTAGCCAGATGCAGAAAAATATGTGTAAAATGTGAATATTATACATAAATATATAAAAATATACATTGTGTGCCGGCTAATATTTTTAGAACCGATTATACTGTATAATTTTCTCTTTAATTTTCACTAGAAAAAAAAAAAGATTGAAATTGATGTTATTGATTCTACCTTGGAATTAAGTAAAACTAGCATGTGCTAGCCAATTTTCGGATTGATCATTCAAAAATAGCTAGCGTTTCCAAAGTCATTGAAAAATAGCAACACAAAAAGTTCCAGCTTAATATACTGGAGATCAGTGCACCTCTGTATGAACTTCCAACATATTATGTTGGAACTCCAACACGCGGAAAGTTCTAGCATCATATACTGGTGTGACGACCAGACCCGTCGTCACGTGAGTTACCGCCCCATTTCCCTCATTTTCTTCTTATTTATGCTTCATTATTAGTATTTTGTGTGAACTAGTTGATTTGGATTAAATTGAGAAGGAAATGAGACACTTAGTCTCTTTAAGGAAAACTTGTTTTGGAAAAGTCAACCGGACGTTGACTTATGTGCTAGGAGGCCCAGATGTTAATTCCAATGATTCGGTTAGCTTCGGAGAATGATTTGTGACTTAGGAGTGTGATATGAAGTAATTTTGGAGGTCTGGTGTAGAATTAGACTTGAATTGGCAAAGTTAGTATTTTGGCGAATTCCGGTTGGTAGGTGAGATTTTGATCCGAGGGTTGGAATGGAATTCTAAGAGTTTTTGTTACTTCGTTAGGCAATTTGGGATGTGTGTGAAAAATTTCAGGTCATTCGGAAGTGTTTTAGTTGGGGTTTTGATCAAATGCGTGTTTCGGAAGTTTTAGAAGAACTTAGACTTGAATCCGATGCAATTTGATGGTTTTGGTGTTGTTTGTGGTGTTTTGATTATTGGATCAAGTTTGAATGATGTTTTAGGATGGGTTGACACTTTCGGTTGAGGTCCCGGGGGCCTCGGGTGAGTTTCGGATGGCTAAATGGGAAGTTTTAAACTTGGAAATACAGCAGCAGTTATAGGCCTCGCAGATGCGAGAAAAGGGTTCACATTTGCGATCTCACATTTGCGAGTGAGGCTTCGCATTTGTGAAACGGCTGGCATGAGGCAGGGTTTGCATTTGCGATAATTTCATCGCAATTGTGACCTTGGCATGGTTCGCATTTGCGAGAAATGTGTCGCATTTGCGACCTTGGCAGAGTCCGCAATTGCGAGCCAGATGTCGCATTTGCGACCTTGACAGGAGAAGCTTACCTTCGCAATTCTAAAGTTTTTGTCGCATTTGCGAACCAGGTAACGCAAATGCGACATCTGAGGGTTGTGTCCAGTTAAAAAAAAGTTCGAACTTAGCCCGTTTCCCTCACTTCCCACTTGGCTTGGGCGATTTTTGAGAGCTTTTGGACGGAGATTGAAGAGGGTTTATACTGGGTTATTTCGGAGGTGAGTCATATGAACTTAAAACATGATTTAATTGTACAATCAACCTAGAAATTCATGTAAATTTAGCAAAAAGGGGAAGAACTAGGGCTTGCTTTTGGTATTGCAAACTGGGATTGAGGGGTCATTTGGACTCCGATTTTGGTGTTCTTTATATGTGTAGACTTGTGGAGAGATAAGGAACCCATTGATATAAGAATGTCTAAGTTAAAAGAAGTGATCTCGAGGCTCAGGTTTTGCTAATTTCGAGATTTTTGCTATTTTTTAATTTTTTTTGATTGGGTATTGTTCTATTGACATATTGTGACGTATTCATTGTGGTTTTGATCAGATTCGACGCACGAGGAGGTCGACTTGAAAGGCAAAGGCATAGCGAGCTCGGATTTTGGCCGGCTTGAGGTGAGTAATAGATGTAAATGTGTCCTGATTGTTTGAAACCCTGAGTTTGCACATCGTAGTGCTATATTGAGGTGACTTGCACGCCGGATAGCGAGCGTGGGGAAGAGCACCATTGGGGATTGTGACTTGGTCCATCCCGGTAGATGATTATACTGTGTATTTATCTGAAATTCACTTATTATCATTATAATTGAGTTGAATGCTATATTTAGGCTTCGAGTCAAATGATTTAATCCTTCAGTTACTGGTTTCTTACCATTTTTACATATTATTGAACTCAGCCCTAGTAATTAATACTATTTTTTTTTTCAAAATCAACCACTTTTTTATCAAACTTGAAACTTAATTAATATTTTTAATGAAGTTTGGGCTGAATATTTATATGTTGTTGTGCCCGAGGGGCTTATGTGATTTTGGACTGAGTATGGGATCGGGCTGCACGCCGCAGCGGTATTATATTGATATCGATATGAGGCTGAGGGCCTAGTTGATGCCACGAGATGGCTTGTATTGCGCTTGGGCTGTAAGGGGCCCCTCCCAGAGTCTGCACACCCCCAGTAGCAACGTCGACGATAAGTAAAAGGAGCGGGCTGCATGGCGCAGCGGGTACTAGAGAGTACCGGACTATGTGTTGCATTTCATATTTGCATGTCATTTACTTACTTATCTGTTGTAGCGTTTCCATAATTGTTGTTACTGGTTTACTAATGGAATACTATCTGGTTCGGGTTGCTTTATTTATAGAATTACTTGTGCCTATTCAAGATTTCTTATTCTCAGCCTTTATTTATGTTTATTACTCACTGGGTCAGAGTACTAACATTACTCCCTGCACCTTGCGTGCATATCTAGGTACATTTGAGGCCGAGTGAGGATTTCTCTACCGAGCAGTTTATTCGGGAGCATCAAAAATCAAGTTGCTTGCATCAGTAGATGGTTATTCCTGAGAGTAAATGGGAGAGGATCACTATGGATTTCGTTAGTGGACTCCCTCGGACTTTGAAGAAATTTGATGCCATTTGGGTGATTGTAGACAGGCTGACCAAATCCGTGCACTTTATTTCGGTTTGTACTACTTATTCTTTAGAGCGGCTGGCAGAGATTTATATTTGGGAGATTATTCGGTTGCATGGTGTCCCTATTTCCATCATATCAGATCGGGGCACTCAGTTTACCTCTCAGTTTTGGTAGACGGTCCAACGAGAGTTGGGTACTTAGGTACAGTTGAGCACAACCTTTCACCCTCAGATGAACGAACAATCCGAGCGCACCATTCAGATATCACAGGATATGTTATGCACCTGTGTTATTGATTTTGGTGGATCATGGGATCAATTTCTACCGCTTGTAGAGTTTGACTATAATAATAGCTATTAGTCCAGCGTTCAAATGGCACCGTATGAGGCCTTGTTGGGAGAGTGTAGATCTCCAAATGGTTGGTTCGAGCCCGGTGAGGCTAGACTGTTTGGGACAGATTATGTTCAGGATGCATTAGAGAAGGTGAAGATGATTCAAGAGGGACATTATACAGTGCAGCCGAGGCAGAAGATTTATGCGGGCCGGAAGATCCGAGATGTATCCTATATGATTGGTGAGAATCTTTTGCTGAAGGTTTCACCCACAAAGGGTGTTATGAGATTCAGAAAGAAAGGGAAGTTGAGTCAGCGATTTATTAGGCCTTTTGAGGTACTTAGGAGGATTAGGGATGCAGCTTATGAGCTTGCTTTGCCACCCAGCTTGTCGAGCGTGCATCCGATTTTCCATGTTTCTGTGCTCCGGAGGTATATTGGGGACCCGTCCTATGTTTTGGATTACAGTACAGTTCAGTTGGAGGGTGACTTGACTATGATGTAGAGCCAACGAACATTTTGGATTGTTAGGTTCGGAATGGTCAAAGGATGTTGCTTCGGTGAAGGTGCAGTGTAGAGGTCAGCCCATGGAGTAGGCCACCTGGGAGATCGAGCAGGAGATGCGGAGCAGATACCTCACCTATTTGAGGATTTAGGTATGTTTCTTGACTCGCTCGAGGACGAGCATTTGTTTAAGTTGGGGAGGATGTGACGACCCGACCCGTCGTCATGTGAGTTACCACCATGTTTCCCCCATTTTCTGCTTCTTTAGGCTTCATTATGAGTACTTTGTGTGAACGAGTTGATTTGGATTGAATTGAGAAGGAAATGAGACACTTAGTCTCTTTAAGGAAGACTTGTTTTGAAAAAGTCAACCGTACTTTGACTTATGTGCTAGGAGGCTCGAATGTGAATTACAATGATTCCCTTATCTTGGGGGGATGATTTGTAACTTGGGAGTGTGATCGGAAGTCATTTTGGAGGTCCGATGTAGAATTAGGCTTGAATTGGCGAAGTTAGTATTTTGGCGAATTCCGGTTGGTTGGTGAGATTTTGATCCGAGGGTCCGAATGAAATTCCGAGAGTTGTTGTAGCTTCGTTAGGTGATTTGGGATGTGTGTGCAAAATTTTAGGTCATTCGAAAGTGTTTTGTTTGGGTTATTGATCAAATGCTTGTTTCGGAAGTTTTAGAAGAACGTAGGCTGGAATCCTATGTAGTTTGATAGTTTTGGTGTTGTTTGTGGTGTTGTGATTATTGGATCAAGTTTGAATGATGTTTTAGGATGGGTTGGCACTTTTGGTTGAAGTCCTGGAGGCATCGGGTGAGTTTTGAATGGCGAAACGGGAAGTTTTAAACTTCGAAATGCAGCAGCAGTTGCAGGCCTCGCAGATGCAAGATTAAGTTCGCATTTGCTATCTCGCATTTGCGAAAAGGCTGGCCTGAGGCAGGGTTCGCAATGGCGATATTTTGATCGCAAATTACGACCTTGGCAGGGTTCACATTTGCGAGAAATGTGTCGCATTTGCGACATTAGCAGGGTTCGCAATTGGGAGCCAGATGTCGCATTTGCGACCTTGACAGGAGAGGCTCACCTTCGCAATTCCGAAGTTTCTATCGCATTTGCAACGTTCGCATTTGCAACGTTTGCATTTGCGAACCAAGTTTCACAAATGCGACATCTGAGGGCTGTGTCCAGTTATAAAAAAATTTGAACTTAGCCGGTTTCACTCACTTCCCACTTGGCTTTGGGCAATTTTTGAGAGCTTTTGGACGGAGATTGAATAGTATTTCTACTGTGATTGATTGGAGGTGAGTTCTATGAACTAAAAACATGATTTAATTTTAGAATCAACCTAAAAATTCATGTAAATTTAGCAAAAAGGGGAAGAACTAGGGCTTGAGTTTTGGTATTGTAAATTGGGATTTGAGGGGTCATTTTGGACTCCGATTTTGTTGTTCTTTATATGTGTAGACTTGTGGCGAGATAAGGAACCGTATAAGAATTTCTGAGTTTCGACAAGTGAGCTCGAGGCTCAGGTTTTTCTAATTTCGAGATTTTAGCCATTTTTCGATTTATTTCATTTGGGTATTGTTTCATTGACATATTGTGACGTATTTGTTGTGGTTTTGATCAGATTCGACACGAGAAGGTCGACTTGAGGGAAAAGGCATAGCGAGCTCGGATTTTGGCACGTTTGAGGTGAGTAATAGATGTAAATGATGTCCTGGGGGTTTGAATCCCCGGGTTTTCACATCTTAGTGCTATATTAAGGTGACGTGCATGCAGGATAGCGAGCGTGTGGAAGAGCACCATTGGGGATTGTGACTTGGTCTATCCCGGCAGATGATTATATTGCGTATTTAACTGAAATTCACTTATTATCATTATAATTGAGTTGAATGCTATATTTGGGCTTCGTGCCAAATGATTTAATCCTTCAGTTACTGGTTTCTTACCATTTTTACGTATTATTGAACTCAGCCCTATTAATTAATACAATTTTTTTCAGACTCAACCACTTTTTCTCAAACTTCAAACTTAATTTATATTATTAATGAAGTTTGGACTGAATATTTATATGTTATTGTGCCTCAGGGGCTTATGTGATTTTGGATTGAGTATGGGATCGGGTTGCGCGCCGCAACGGTATTATATTGATATCGATATGAGGCTGAGGGCCTAGTTGATGCCACGAGATGGGTTATATTGCGCTTGGGCCGTAAGGGGCTCCTCCCGGAGTCTGCACACCCCCAGTAGCAACGTCGATGATAAATAAATGGAGCGGGTTGCACGCCGCAGCGGGTACTAGAGAATACCAGACTATGTGTTGCATTTCATATTTGCATGTCATTTACTTACTTATCTGTTGTAGCGTTTCCATAATTGTTGTTACTGGTTTACTGATGGAATACTATCTGGTTCAGGTTGCTTTATTTATAGAATTACTTGTGCCTATTCAGGATTTCTTATTCTCAGCCTTTATTTATGTTTATTACTCATTGGGCCAGAGTACGCACATTAATACATGCACCTTACGTGCAGATCCAGGTACATCTAAGGCGGAGTGAGGATTTCTCTACCGAGAAGTTTATTCGGGAGCATCAAGGTAGTTGCACGATGCCCGCACTCCTGATCTTTCTTCTACCTTAGTTGTTTTATTTCCGCACTTCTTTAGAACGATATGTAGTAGATTGATACTTAGATATTAGCGGCTCAGACTTGTGACACCGAATTCTTCGGGCTGTGTAGTTGTTTTTTTACTTGGGATTCCGCATGTTTTTGTTTTGTTCCAGACTTTTAGTATTATTATTTAGTAAATCATCTGTGTTAATTAACTCCTGAATGGTATAAAATGGTTAAGGCTATTGAATTGGTCGGGCTTGCCTAGCAGTATGTTGGGCGGCATCACGATCGGGGTTGGGGTCGTGACAACTGGAGATAAGAGCACCTGTATATGAACGTCCAACATAATATACTGCACCGGTATATTATACTGAAACTCCAGTACATTCTGCTGGAAGCCCAGTATATAATATTGGAACTCCATCATATTATGCTGGAGTATTTTTCGTATTTTGAACAATTTTTTTGTTCAGATTTATCTTTACATGAAAAGTGGATAAAATTCAATTATTTTTTAAACTGTGATTATTTTGAGTGATGTCACGACCTCATTTCGCCTCCGTGAACCATCATGAATGCACCTAGTCTCTATGACTAGGTAAGCCTAAATTACAGAAGAAAAACCAAATTTACGTAATTAAAAGAATTTAAAATATAATTTAAGTAATAAACAACATTTTGAAGTGCCACTTGGCATACACAATATTTAACTCTCAAAACCAATTCTTATTTCCATGACCCGAAAACCTATGAATCACAAGTTAAGAAATACTACATAGCTCTAACTCTAGAATGTCTAACAAGAACAGAAAATATAGAAGGGCTAATTCTAAAAAGCAAGAATAGAAAGGGAATCCTCTATCTGCGGATGCGGCAGATATACCTCGAAGTTGCTAGAGCAGTCACCTCGCCTCAGAGGTGATAGGACTGGGTTGAAGTACCTGGATCTGCACATGAAAAACATGCGCAGAAAGGGCATGAGTACACCACAGAGGTACTCAGTAAGTGCCGAGCATAACCTCAGTTGAGTAGTGAAGAGGAAGGTCAGGATCCTACTGAGGTCAAATAATAGATAAAGTTCGATAGTAAATAGCAGAGGCAACGTAAACACATAAGGAAATACAGCTCAACACCAATATTATTAATCGGGGATTTTCCAGGATAGCGTTCTGTAATTCTAAATATACATATGCAATGAATCTTTCGGGAAACAGTCCCATAGTCCAGCTCATAGTACACGAGGATCTACTGGAATCCTATTTCGTAGTCCCAAACATAAATACCTAGTACTGGAGGAATCTACCGGGTGCATTCCAAATGTTTCATATAACTATGCAGGGGGATCTACCGGAATCCCACATCCGTAGACCCAAATGTAAACAGACAAAGGGGGGGGGGGGCTACCGAAATCCCACATTCGTAGTCCCAATGTAAATATGCAGCAACAACAGGAGAAATACTCAGAAATGCAAAACTTCGTATTAAGCTAAACAAACAGTCTAGCCTAGCATGTTGCACATAATTCAGGTAAAGTCGTTGAAAAAATAAGGCAATTTAATCACTTAGACATGCTTTCCTAAGCTAACAACATGCTTGATAGGGCAAGTAATAAAACAGAAAAGAAAACATACTAGTAGTTACTTAATGAAAATCGAATTTCCAATAATTAGCACAAGTACGTATGCACGTCACCTTACATACAAGGCATTTCAATTATCAAATATACCAAATCCTAAGGAGAAGTCTTCCACACAAAGTTAGGAAGCCACTTACCTCGAACTAGCTCAAAATCAACTCGAAACCACGTCTTTGCCACGAATACTCGATTCCAAACGGCTCAAATCTATTCAATTCAACTGCATATTGTAAATAACACTTCAAGCAATTGATTCTACAATTCAGTTCTAAGATAATACGCGAAATTAGATAAATAAACCAAAACTCCCCTCGAGCCCACGTCTCGGAATCTAGTAAAATTTACATTTCTAGAATCCTCTCACCCTCACGATTCTAAGTCTAACCATATCAAAATTATCCCAATATTATGTCAAATCCCCAATCAAAACTCAAATTCTTGATCTAAGATCATTCCCCCAATTTTCATATAAATTTCGAAATTGAAGGATGAATTCATGTTTAGATTAATGAGTTACAGGAAAAAAAGATTTAAGAATCTTTACCCAATTGATGTTTCTGAAAATCCCTCAAAATATCGCTCAAATCCGAGCTCCCAAGCTTAAGTTTTGATAAAAATGGCTAAACCCTTAATTTTGAAATCTTATATCTGCCCAGGTAATTCCTTCTTCGCGAACGCGGCACTACAATCGCGAATGCGATGCACAAAAATCCTACTGGATAATTTCCTCTTTTGCGATCGCGACCTCCCAATCCCGAAAGCGATGCTTTACTCAGACCACCCTTCACATTCGCGTTCATCTTCTCGCAAATGCGATGAATAAAATGCCTTCAACTCAGTTGACCATTTTTCCTCTAGGCGAATGCGGTCCACCTCATGCGAACACGATGACCAAACGCCCGGACCTTTATGAACGTGTAGCCTTCATCGCGAATGCAAAGGCTAAATCCTCAGCCTCACCTGCTAATCCTTAGCGAACACGAGGGCCTACTCGCGAATGCGAAGGCCATTTTTCTGCAACACCCAACAATAGTTTTTTGCAACTCCAAACGTCATGAAATGGTCCGATTGACTACCCAAAACTCACCCGAGGCTCCGAGACCTCAACCAAACATACCAGCATAACCCATAACCTCATTCAAACTTTTTCCAACCTTTGGAACACTCAAAATACCAAACTCGCATCTGATTCAAGTCTATGAATTCCAAAATCTTCTAAATTGCCGCTTTTGATAAAAAAAACCCAACCAAACCACATCCACATGACCTGAAATTTTGCACACACATCCCAAATGACACAATGGAACTACTCCAACTCTCAGAATTCCATTCCGACCCTCGGACCAAAATGTCACTATCAAATCGGAAGCTTCAAAAATCCACCTTTCGGCATTTCAAGCCTAAATTAGCTATGGACCTCCCAAACACAATCCGAACACGCTCCTAAGCCCGAAATCACCTAGCGGAGCTAACAGAACCATCAAAATTCCATTGTGAGGCCGTCTTCACACTATTCTGACTAAGGTCAACTTTCCAACACTTAAGCTCTCACTTAGGGACTAAGTTCCCAAACTCTCCGAAACTTAAAACCGAACATCCCGACAAATCAAAATAGCAGAAATAAATACGGGGAAAACAGTTAATAGGGGATCGGGGTGTTAATTCTTAAAATGACCGACCGGGTCGTTATATCCTCCTACTCTTAAACATTCGTGCATCCTTGAACGAGCATAGAGATATACCTGAATTAGTGAAAAGATGATGGTAACGCATATGCATATCCTGCTCGATCTCTCAGGTTGTCCCCTCGATCGGTTGACCCCGCCATTGAACCTTTACTGATGCAATTTTCTTTGACCTAAGTTTTCTATCATGCCTGTCCAATATTGCAAGTGCTCCTCAACATAGGATAGATCCTTGTCCATCTGGACTGAACTGAAATCCAGCACATGCGACAGATCACCGTGATACCTCTGGAGCATCGAACCATGAAATAACGGATGGACTCTTACCAAGCTGGGAGGTAAGGCAAGCTCGTAAGCAAGCTCCCCAACACGCCTCAATATCTCAAAAGGGACAATTAACCTCTGACTCAATTACCTTTCTTACCAAATTTGATAACGCCTTTGATAGGCGAAACTCGAAGCAGTACCTACACTCAAACCATATAGGAAATATTACTAACCTTCCGGTCCGCATAGCTCTTCTGTCTAGATTGGGCTGTACAGATTCTATACTAAATCACCTAAACCTTCTCCAAATCATCTGGAACTACGTCCGTGCCCAATAGCCTAGGCTCAACCGGCTCAAACCAACCCACTAGAGATCTACATTTCCTACCATATAAAGCCTCATACGGTGCCATCTGAATGCTGGACTAATAACTGTTACTGTATGCAAACTCTGGCAATGTTATGAACTGATCCCAAGAACCTCTAAACTCGATCACACACGCACGAAACATATCCTCAAGAATCAAAATAGTACGATCGGACTGCCCATCCGTCTGAGGGTGAAATGTTGTTCTCAACTCTGCCCGAGTAGCCAACTCATGCTCAAAGGCCCTCCAGAATCGTGATGTAAACTGAGTGTCTCTACTTGAAATGATGGAAACTGGAATACCCTGCAAACGAACAATCTCTTGGATATAGATCTCCGCCAATCGCTCCAATGAATAATTAGCATACATAGGAATAAAGTGAGCGGACTTGGTTAGCTGATCTACAATCACCCAAACAAAATTGTACTTTCTCACAGTCCGCGGGAGCCCAACTACAAAGTCCATGGTGATTCACTCCCAGTTCCATTCCAGAATCTCTATCTACTGAAGCGACCCACCCGATCTGTGGTTCTCATACTTCAGATGTTGACAGTTGAGGCACCGAGCTACAAACCCAACCATATCTTTCTTTATTCGCCTCCACCAATAGTGCTGCCTCAAATCCTGGTACATCTTTGTGGCACCCGGATGAATGGAATACCGCAAATTATGGGCCTCCTATAGAATTATCTCCCGAAGCCCATCAACATTGGGTACACAGACCCGAGCAGGCATCCTCAATACTATATCCTCGCCAATGGTCACAACTCTAGCATCACCATGCTAAACCTTGTCCTTGAGGACAAGCAAATAAGGGCCATCATACTGCTGCTCCCTGATACGATCAAATAAGGAAGACCGAGAAACCATGTAAGCTAGAACCCGATTAGCATCTGAAAGATCCAATCTCACAAATTAGTCGGCTAAGGCCTGAACATCCATTTCCAAAGGCCTCTCTAATGTTGGTAGATAAGCCAAACTCCTTAAACTCTCTACCTGGCGACTCAAAGCATCGGCCACCACATTGGCCTTGCCCGGGTGATACAGAATAGTGATATCATAGTCCTTTAGCAACCCTAACCACCTCTTCTGGCGCAAATTTAGATCCTTTTTCTTGAACAGGTGCTGCAAGCTCCGATAGTCTGTATAAATCTCACAACGCACCCCATATAGATAATGGAACCAAATCTTTAGGGCGTGAACAATGGCAGCTATGTCAAGGTCATGGACCGGATAATTCTTTTCATATATCTTCAACTGTTTGGACGCATAGGCAATCACCCTACCGTCTTGAATCAACACCGCTCTAAGGTCAATCCTCAAGGCATCACAATAGACCGTATAAGACCGCGAACCTGTAGGAAATATCAAATTTAGGGTTGTAGACAAAGCTGTCTTGAGCTTCTGAAAGCTCACGTCATACTCTTCTGTCCACTGGAACGGAGTACCCTTCTGGGTCAATCTGGTCATAGGGGCTACAATTGATGAAAATCCCTCCACAAAACGACGGTAGTAACCCACAAGACAGAGAAGATATGGATCTTTGTAGCTGAAAAATGGTCTAGGCCAACTCTACACTACCTCAACCTTCTTCTGATCCACCTGAATACCCTCACTCGATACCACGCGGCCTAAGAATGCTGCATAATCCAACCAAAACTCACATTTTGAGAACTTTGCGTATAACTTCTTTTCCCTCAGATCCTGAAGCAATGTCCTTATGTGCTGCTCATGCTCTTCTCGACTCCGGGAATACACCATAATGTCATCAATAAAGACAATGACAAAAGAGTCAAGATATGCCTGGAATACACTGTGCATCAAATGCATACAGGCTGTTGGGGCATTGGTCAGCCCAAATAACATAACAAGGAACTCGCAATGACCATACTGAGTCCTGAAAGCAGTCTTCGGGATATTTGGTTTCCTGAATCTTCAACTGATGGAATCCTGAGCGCAAGTCAATCTTAGAAAACATCCGTGCACCTTGAAACTGGTCGAATAGATCGTCAATACGAGGCAAAGAATAACGGTTCTTCATTGTAACCTTGTTCAACTGGAGATAATCAATACACATACGCATAGAAACATCTCTTTTCTTTACAAACAAGACAGGAGCACCCCAAGGTGATATACTGGGCCGAAAAAACCCTTTATCAAGCAATTCTTACAACTAATCCTTCAACTTAGGAGAAGACATACGATACGGAGGAAAGGAAATAGGCTGAGTACTTGGCAATAAATCAATGCTAAAATCAATATCTCTATCAGGAAGCATGCCCGAAAGATCAGCTGGAAACACGTCGAAAAAGTCTCGTACTACTGGAACTGAATCAATTGAAAGGGTATCAATATTGATATCTCTCACATAGGCTAGATACGCGTCATATCCCTTCTCAACCATACGCTAAAAGGAAGGAAATGACTCTAATGGGAGTAAGATCTAAAGCACCCCTCCACTCAACACGCGGCACACGTGGCATAGCCATCGTCACAGTCTTTGCGTGACAATCAAGAATAGAATAATGTGGCGATGACCAGTCCATGCCCAAGATAATATCAAAATATACCTACTGAGCAACAATAAATTTGCTTTGGTCTGAAAACCACTAAGAGCAACCAAACACAACCGATAAACACAGTCCATAACAAGAGAATCTCCCATAGGAGTAGAAATATAAATAGGGGAACTCAAAGAATCCCGAGATACACCCAAATGTGGAGCAAAATAAGAAGACACATAAGAATAAGTGGAGCCTAGATCGAATAGAATGGATGCATCTCTATAACAAACCAGTACAATCCCTATGATGACAAAATCAGAGGCAACAACCTCGGTACGGGCAGGAAGGGAACGGTATCGGGCCTGGCCTCCCCCTCTAGGGCGACCTCTACCTCCCCAACCTCCACCTCTAGCTGGCTGAGTAGGTGAGGTAGCAACTGGAGCTGTAACCATAGCCAGAGAACTTTGTAAGGCAGCTGTGGCTAAGAAGTCTGTAGAGGTGCACCTTTCCCAAGTTTGGGGCAGTCCCTCACCATGTGGTGTATGTCACCACACTCAAAAAAGTTTTTGGGAGGACGTGGTGGTTGTGACTAGCTCGAGCCGGTCTGCTGGATTGGTCTCTGAAAGCACCCCGCGCAGGAGGCGTGCTAGAAACTGGAGATACATAATAAAGCTCTTGAGGCTTAGGAGGAGGTAGAATACCACTGGGTGCTAGAAGAGCTGAATGAACAGGGCGACTCATATAACACCTACCACGATGACCTGCAATCGGGGCACGGACACCAGGATTATGGCCCGACTCTTGAGACCTCTTGGCCTCCTTCTCTTCTATCTCCCTAGCATGCATACCCTCAATCATCCTAGAAATTCTCACCACCTACTGATAATAAATATCCATCTCCAACTCACGAGCCATGCTAGACCTGATGCTGGGAATGAGCCTCTCAATAAACTGAAAACCCTCTCGCGAACAGTAGAAACCAAGGCTGATGCATGTCTACGCCAAGCTAGTATAACGGATAACATACTCTGAGACAGTTATAGCACCCTAGCGCAAATGTTGAAACTCAGCGTGACATGTATCTCTGAGGCTCTGATGTACAAACTCTCCTAGAAATAGATATGAAAATTGGGTCCAAGTCCGTGAAGCGGCCTTATCCGACTATCTAACTCATAGGTGCGCCACCACTCATAGGCGGCTCCTCGAAGCTGGAAAGTAGTGAATTAAACCCACTCGACCCTGATATACCCATGGTACAGAGAATACGATAGCACTCCCCGAGAAATCCCAAGGCATCTTTGATGCTAATCCACTAAATACTGAAGGATTATACATCTTGAACCTCTCAAGTCTCCGCTGCTCATCCTTTGAAGCCGCTGCCCTGTCCTCGGGATGCCCTGGGGATATAGGCTACATATGGATAATCTCCGGGACCTGATAAACATGCACTCGGTACTCAGGAGTGCAGGCGACGGGAATCTATGCTCCTCTCCCTTCCTGGGATGTAACCTTGTATGAGTCAAAGTGGCGTACATGTTCATGAACTGTGCCAGTCTCCTGAAGTGCTGGCGTAGTAGTAGCAGTAGATGTGTCAGGTGCCTAGACTCCGACCTGCACTGCTGGTGGCTCCTTGATGACAGCTCACGCAGGTGCTTTGGCTGCACCGCTTATGCGTCCTCAGCCTCTACCCTGGCCCCTGACGGTTGCAGTAGGGGGCACAAGTTCCTGATCATCTCGGGTAGCACGTATCCTCACCATCGGTAAGAGAATAGAAGACAGAAATCCAGATTTGTGATGTCAAAATATCGCACGACAAGGAAATCAAATGAAATGGAATTTTCCTAACAGTTACATAGCTTCTCGTATATAGGTACAGACGTCTCCGTACCGATCATTGAGACTCTAATAAACCGACATGATTCACGAATCCTATGAACCTAGAGCTCTGATTCTAACTTTTCATGACCTCAGTCTACCCGCCGTGAATTATCATGACGACACCTAGTCTCTACGACTAGTTAAGCCTAAATTGTTGAAGAATAACCAAATTTGCAGAAGTAAAACAATTTAAAAAAAATTTAAGTAATAAATAACGTTTAGAAGTGCCGCTTGGCATACACAATATTTAGATCTCAAAACCAATACTTATTTCCAAGACCCGGAAACCCACGAATCACAAGCTAAGAAATACTACATAGCTCTAACTCCAAAATGTCTAACAAGAACAGAAAATACAAAAGGGTTAATACTAAAAAGCAAGAATAGAAAGGGACTCCTCGGTCTGTGGACGCGACAGATATAACTCGAATTCGCTAGAGCAGTCGCCCAGCCTCAGGGGTGATAGTAGTAGGTCAAAGGTCTGGATATGCACATGAAAAACATATACAGAAAGCGCATAAGTACACCACAGTGGTACTCAGTAAGTGGAAGCCTAACCACGGTTGAGTAGTGGCGAGGAAGGTTAGGGCCCTACTGAGGTTAAGTAAAAGATAAAGTTTGAAAGTGAAGAACAGAGCCGTATAAATAAGTACAGCAATAAAAGTAACATAGAATATAAAGGACGACAACAACTATACAGAGGCAACGTAAATACAGAAGGAAAGACATCTCAATACCAATATTATCAACCGAGGATCTTCCAGGATACCGTCCTGTAATCCCAAATATACATATCCAATAAGTCTTTCGGGATACCATCCCGTAGTCCAGCTCATGTACACGGGGATCTATCAGAATCTCGTTCTGTAGTCCCAAACATAAATACTCAGTACTGAGGGAATCTACCGGGTGCATTCCCGTAATTCTATATAATTGTGCAGGGGAATCCACCAGAATCCCACATCCGTAGTACAAAATGTAAATAGACAAGGGGAGCTACCGAAATACCATATCTGTAGTCCCAATGTAAATATGCAGCAGAAATAGGAGAAATACTTAGAAATGTCAAACTCATATTAAGGTAAATAATAGTCTAGCCTACCATGTTCCACCGAATTCAAGTAAAGCAGTTGAACAAATAAGGCAATTTAATCACTTAGAAATGCTTTCCCAAGCTAACAACATGCTTGCTAGTGCAAGTAATAAAACAGGAAAGAAAACACGCAAGTAGTTACTTAATGAAAACTGGATTTCCAAAAATTAGCACAAGTATGCACTCATGACCTTACGTAGCATTTCAATTATCAAATATATCAAATCTTAAGGGAAAAGTCCCTCACACAAGGTTAGCCAAGCCACTTACCTCAAACCAGCTCAATATCAACCTAAAACCACGTTTTGCCTTCAGTACTCGACTCCAAATGGACCAAATCTATTCAATTCAATTGAATATTGTAAATAACATTTCAAGTAATTGATTCTACAATTAAGTTCTAAGCTAATACGCAAAATTAGGTAAAATAACCAAAAGCCCCTCGGGCCCACATCTCAGAATCGGGTAAAATTTACATTTCCAGAATCCTCTCACCCTTATGAGCCGAACCATATCAAAGTTATCCCAATCCAATGTCAAATCCCTAATCAAAACTCAAATTCTTGGTCGAAGAATTTTTCCCCAATTTTCATACAAATTCCGAAATTAAAGGATGAATTCATGTTTAGATTAATGGGTTACAAAAAAAGGAGTTAAGAATTGTTACCACTTGATGTTTATGAAAATCCCACAAAATCTCACTAAAATCCGAGCTCTGAAGCTTAAGTTTTGATAAAAATGGCTAAACCCTCTATTTTGAAATCTTATATCTGCCTAGGTAATTCCTTCTTCGCGAGCGCGGGACTACTATTACAAATGTGATGCACAAAAATCCTACTGACAAATTTCCTCTTTCGCGATTGCGACCTCCCAATCGCGAACACGATGCTTTACTCAGATCATCCTTCTTATTCGCGTTCATCTTCTCGCAAATACGATGAATAAAATGCCTTCAAATCAGCTGACCATTTTTCCTCTACGCGAATGCGGTCCACCTCATGGGAACACGATGACCAAACGCCCGGCCCTTCATGAACGCATAGCCTTCATCGCGAATGCGAAGGCTAAATCCTCAGCCTCACCTGCTTACCCTTAGCCGACACGAAGGCCTACTCGCGAACGCAAATGCCATTTTTCTGCAACACCCAACAACAGTTTTCTGCAACTCCAAACATCATGAAATAGTCCAATTGACCATCCGAAACTCACCCGAGGCTCCTGGGACCTCAACCAAATGTACCAACATAACTCATAACCTCATTCAAACTTGTTGCAATCTTGGGAAGGCTCAAAACAACATCAAAATACCAAAATTCAATCCTATGAATTCCAAAATCTTCTAAATTACGCTTTTGATAAAAAAACCTAACCAAACCACATCCGAATGACCTGAAATTTTGCGCACACATCCCAAATGACACAGCAGAACTATTGCAACTCTTGGAATTCTATCCCGACCCTTGGATCAAAATCTCATTATCGAACCGAAAACTTCAAAAATCCACCTTTTTGTTGGAAACACGTTTCAAATGCAATATACTAAACGTGTGTTCTTTTGTAGGTTTTGATGAATGTCAAACAAAGCAAAAAGCGATATATAGCAGTACTCAAGGACAAGCACAAAATGGATGCATTACAAGAAGCTCAAGACAAAGTTTAGAAATGTTATAATTGAGTCAATATTAATTGTGATCTTGATTCCTCAACTTGGCTCATAACATGGCTTCTCTACTAAAATTATTTTTCCAAAATCATGCATATTTAAATTAAGTGTCAAATGATTTTAAACTATGCATATTTACATTTGTTAAAATGTTTTCCAAGCATGCCTCAAAAATCTGGGCTAAGATAATCGATTATGTACTTATGATAATCGAGTATCTCTAAGCCAAGACTGCATGACAATCGATTGTGAATTAATGGTAATCGATTGTGAGTAAGTCAGTTAACATCAGGTTTTTGCAAACTGCATAACAATCGATTGTGTACTTATGATAATCGATTGTTAACTGAGGCAAAGTTTTCAAAACTCATAAAAATCGATTATGAACTAATGGTAATCGATTAGAATGAGAAAAATGTCTCCCAGTGATTTTAAATAAAATGATAATCGATTGTGGCTTTTGATAATCGATTATATATGAGACAGAGAGTTTTGAAATTAATTAATAATCGATTATTCCATTTGATAATCGATTGTTGAAGCTGACCGTTGTCATATATTTTCAATTACCTTCAGGTAATCGATTGTTGATATTTCACAATCGATGTTTTGCTTAAAATCTGGAAAAGATTTTCTGAACGTTGTTAAAATAATCGATTGTTGATTTCCGGACAATCGATGTTTTATGCCAAAAATTGGAAAGGATTTCTTAACGTTATAAATAATCGATTATTGATTTGAAGTAATCGATTGTTGACGTAAAATCTGGGATTGAATTTTTAATCTGATAGGCAAACAATCGATTGTTTAGTCTTGACAATCGATTGTCACTGAGTAATTTCAGCAATCCTTAATTGGCAATTAGACAACGGTAAGACTGAGTTTTTCACCTATAAATACAGCTTCAACTCAGTGTTTTCACAACAACAACATATACACTTTGAGTATTTTCATTGCTAAAAGCTTTCTTACATTGATCATCATTTTCCATTCATCCATAAAGCTTTTTGAAGAGCCATTCTATTGAGCTAAGTTGTTGTGATCTTGAGCGTACTATTTCTACTCATATCTACTCATTAAGGAGTGCTTTGTTAAGTGAGTGTGTTTTGTGTTTGTAAGAGAATTGCGATTCTCGTTTGTTGAGGAACTTGTGATTCCTCGGTTGAAGTCTTTGGGATTGTTATCCCCGAGCAGTTGAAGTCTTTGGGATTGTTATCCCCGAGCAGTTGAAGTCTTTGGGATTGTTATCCCCGAGCAGTTGAAGTCTTTGGGATTGTTATCCCCGAGCAGTTGAAGTCTTTGGGATTGTTATCCCCGAGCAATTGAAGTCTTTGGGATTGGTATCCCCGAGCAATTGAAGTCTTTGGGATTGTGATCCCCGAGCACCTGGGTGAGGCTTGTGTCCTCAGCTGTAACGGTTTGTTAAGCACCCGTAAGCTTGACAAGTTTAGTGGAAATCTCGAGAGAGTCTCTCGGGGACTGGACTAACCACGTTTGTGGCCAACCAGGATACATCATTGTGTAAGTTTATTCTATTGCACTTGTTTTAATTTCTGCAAAGTTTTTAAATTCCGCACTAAAACGCTTAATATTTTTAAAAACGCTATTCACCCCCCCCTCTAGCGTAAAGCGTATTGTCCAACAATTGGTATCAGAGCCATACTCTCTGAAAAACTTAACCGTTTGAGAGAACCATCCATGGCTTCTACTCTAAATTTCTTTGCAGGAATAGGTGAAGGAGAATGCAGCATGTCGCCTCCAATATTAGACGAAAACGACTACTCAGTCTGGAAATATCGGATGCAAGTTTTTACAATGGCAAACGATTTGTATCTATGGCAAGCTATTAAACACAATGATCAACTGACGACAAAAGTCGGGAAAGATAAGGTAAGTGAATACAACACTAAAGCTATGAATATATTACATAACGCCTTGAACCAGGAACTTTGGCGAAAAATCTCCCACTATAAAACTGCTAAGGAAATGTGGGACAAACTTGAGGAATTGCACGAAAACACGCCTCAAAAAGCGGTCAGCACAAACGATGAATCAACTGGTCAGTGCCTCATGGCAGACGAAAAAGACGAGGTAAGTACATCTAACGATATGCAAATTGCTTATAACAAACTGCATGATGAGTTGGTAAATGCTTCTAAGACTATTAAAGATTTACAAAGAACTCTTTCTTTACAAGAAGAGGATTTTCAAAAACAACTCTTTTTAAAAGACAAGGACTTTGAAGAACGTCTTTCTTTAGCTCAAAAAGGTGTTGAAAATCTGTCTCGTGATAACGAGAATCTTGCAAATGAAAATCAATTTTTGTTAAATGATAGTATAGAACTTAGACAAGTCATCAAGACTATGCATGAAGCCTCTTGTGTTGATAAATGCTCTACTTGTACTGCTTGTGAGTCCTTAAAACTAGAAAACACAGAACTTAGGAAAACATTAGAAACACGTAGTAAAGAAGTTCCTAAAGTTGTTGAAAAAGAAACGCCTAAGAAATATCAACGGCATAAAAACAAAAACTTCACTACTCCACCTAGAAATAACTCTAAGGTATTAAACAAGCCTAGAACAAATTCTTTTAGACCACCTAGACATTATGCTAGAATGTATGAAAATAAGGGTAGAACTAATAGCTTTAGACAACCTAGATCCGAATCTAGGATTCTTGCAAACAAGCCTACAAATAGTAATTTTCGGCAACCAAGAAATAACTCTAGGAACGAGCTTAGACCACCTAGACATGACACTAGGTCCTTCAACAAGTCTAGCACTAATGACTTTAGACCATCTAGATATTATACTAGAAATGGGAACAATATGTCTAGTGTTAATCTTTTTCATTCGCCTAGAACTTTGTTGGCTCAACCTAGGCATCAACACAACCCGAACGTAGTATGTCATTACTGCAATCGTATAGGTCATATTGCACCTATGTGTTTTACAAAGCATAGAGATTCTTCATATTATTATGGTCGTTATTTGCCTAACCCCCAAGGACCCAAAATGGTATGGGTACCTAAAGAATATTAATTTGCTTTGTAGGTGTGCTTGAAGGGATCAAGTGTACTATGGTACCTTGACAGTGGATGCTCCAGACACATGACAGGAGACGAATCCAAATTCCTTCAACTAGAGCACAAAGAAGGAGGAAGCGTTGTATTCGGTGACAACAATAAAGGACAAATTATTGGCATCGGATCGGTCGGTAAGAATGAAAAATCCTCTATAAAGCATATATTACTTGTCAAAGGTTTAAAGCATAATCTCTTGAGCATAAGTCAATTATGTGACAAGGGAAATCTTGCGTTGTTTGATTCGGATGAGTGTTTAGTGTTTAGACGTAGTGACTTCAAGATTATTCTACGTGGTTTTAGAGTTGACAATATTTACATGGTTGATCTTGAAAACTCCTCATCCGAGTATGTTGATTGTTTGTTGAGCAAAGATGATAATGTGTGGTTGTGGCATCGTAGAGTAGCTCATATGAACATGCATCTTTTAAATAAATTGATTTCTCAAAATCTAGTGATTGGTCTTCCCAACTTAAAATTTGAAAGTGATACTATTTGTGATTCATGTCAAAAGGGGAAGCAAACAAGAGCATCTTTTAAATCCAAAAATGTTGTTTCAACCTCTAGACCTTTACAACTATTGCATATGGATTTATTCGGACCATCCCGTATCGAAAGTCTAGGAAGAAATAGATATGCTTTTGTAATTGTTGATGATTTCTCTAGATTTACATGGACATTATTTCTTGCACATAAAAGTGATGCATTTCTTAGCTTCAAGCTTTTTCTTAAAAGAGTTCAAAATGAAAAGGAATCAACTGTCACTTCCATTAGAAGTGATCATGGGGGAGAGTTTGATCACAATCTCTTTGCGGATTTTTGTGATGAACTCGGAATCGAGCATACCTTTTCCGCTCCATGTACACCACAACAAAACGGGGTGGTGGAAAGGAAAAATAGGAGTCTCGAAGAGATGGCTAGAACCATGCTCGACGAAGCTAAGATTCCCAAACACTTTTGGGCAGACGCCGTGAGTACCGCATGCTATGTTTTGAATAGAGTAGCAATTCGGCCGATACTCTTAAAAACCCCATATGAACTCTACAAAGGTAGAAAACCTAACATTTCACATTTACGTGTTTTTGGTTGTAAATGTTTTGTGCATAACAATGGAAAGGACCAACTAGGAAAATTTGATGCAAAGTCGGATGAAGGTATCTTCATTGGCTATTTTTCTCGTAGTAAAGCTTATAGGGTTTTTATTAAAAGAACCCAAGTTGTAGAGGAATCTCCTCATATTGTATTTTCCGAAGATAATACTCGCTTGGCGAGAAAGGATTGTGGTCTTGATCTTTCAGGCATTCTGGAAAGTCTAAAGGACAAAATTCAAGAAGAACCACCAAGGAAAGAAATTGACAAAACGGTGGAACAACCAATTGAAGAAGCTCCTCAACCGGAAAATGAACCAAAAGAGCAAATAGAATGGAGGACAGTCAAAGACCATCCTCTCGATCAGGTAATAGGCGACGTTGGAGGGAAGGTAAGTACCCGGAGCTCCCTTAGAAATACCTTAGATCTTACTGCTTTTGTTTCTCAAATTGAACCCAAAACCATCTCTGAAGCAATTGGGGATGAATTTTGGACCTTGGCAATGCAAGAGGAGCTTAACCAATTCAAACGTAACAACGTTTGGGATTTGGTGCCAAGACCCGAAGGTCATACCATAATTGGTACGAAATGGGTTTTTCGAAATAAATTAGATGAAAATGGCATAATCACTAGAAACAAAGCTAGGCTTGTGGCTCAAGGCTATAATCAAGAAGAAGGGATTGATTATGATGAGACATATGCTCCGGTAGCTAGATTAGAGGCCATCCGTTTGTTGCTTGCTTTTGCATCTTCTATGAATTTCATTTTATATCAAATGGATGTGAAAAGTGCCTTTTTAAATGGTTTTATCCAAGAAGAAGTTTATGTAAAGCAACCCCCCGGTTTTGAAGACTTTAATTTTCCTAATCATGTTTTCAAACTCAAAAAGGCCCTTTATGGTTTAAAACAAGCTCCTCGAGCTTGGTATGAAAGGTTGAGTAAATTTCTTTTAGAAAATAATTTTATTCGTGGAAAAGTTGACACAACTTTATTTGTCAAGCATGAAAATAATGATATCTTGCTAGTTCAAATATATGTAGATGATATCATTTTTGGTGCTACTAACAATGCTCTATGCAAGGAATTTTCAAACTTAATGACTAGCGAATTTGAGATGTCCATGATGGGTGAGTTACAATTCTTTTTGGGATTACAAGTAAAACAAATGAAGGAAGGTACATTCATTTGTCAAAGCAAGTATTGCAAAGAACTGCTTAAACGTTTTGATATGAACAATGCAAAGGAAATGGCAACTCCCATGAGCACATCCGATCATCACGACAAAGATGAAAAAGGTAAGGAAGTCGACATCAAAAAGTACCGAGGTATGATTGGCTCTCTTCTTTATCTTACTGCTAGTCGTCCGGACATCATGTTTAGCGTGTGCGTCTGTGCCCGTTATCAATCATGTCCGAAAGAGTCTCACCTTACTGCGGTAAAGCGGATTCTAAGGTATCTTGTCGGTACTACCAATATGGGTCTATGGTACCCCAAAGGTTCTTCATGCCAACTTATTGGCTATTCCGACTCCGATTTTGCTGGATGCAAATTGGACCGCAAGAGCACTAGCGGCACTTGCCACTTGCTCGGTAGCGCTTTAGTTTCTTGGTTTAGTAAGAAGCAAGTTAGTGTTGCGTTGTCCACAACCGAGGCTGAATATGTAGCCGCGGGGAGTTGTTGCGCTCAAATCCTATGGATGAAACAACAACTCTTGGACTATGGCCTACGTCTTGACCACATTCCTCTTAGATGTGACAACACTAGTGCCATATGCTTGACGAAGAACCCCATTCTTCACTCGCGAACAAAACACATTGAAATTAGACATCATTTTATTAGAGATCACATTCTAAAAGGCGATGTCGAAATTGAATTTGTTGAAACAAAAAGCCAATTGGCAGACATCTTTACAAAGCCCTTAGATAAAGAGTCCTTCTTCCGAATTCGTAGTGAACTCGGGATCCTTGACTCCACGTTGATCTAAGTCATGCATTGCATTTTATTTCTTACATAATTTCTAACTTGAGCGTCGGAGGCGTCTAACACTTTTTTGCAGGTATCACCCTAAAGAAAAGGGGATCATAAAAGCATGACGCAAAATACTCAAGTATTCTACAGGAAAATCGCCGTCAAACAATCGATTACTGTATCAATAATCGATTACTTTTGTTATCTTTATTTTCCAATAAATAAACTTTTGTTTTTTCCATATTTTTTTTGCATATTCTTCTCTTGTATATATTTTTGCTAATGGCAAAAGGGGGAAGAAACGGGATATCAAGAAGTATGCTATATCACTCTCAACTTCATTCATGCTTAAAGTGAGGGGGAACATGAATTGAGGGGGAACATCAAATTGCATACTTTACACTTGTCTTGGATTATCAAAATAATTATTGCATATATCCCGCTTATGTTTGCCATTATCAAAAAGGGGGAAATTGTTGGAAACACGTTTCAAATGCAATATACTAAACGTGTGTTCTTTTGTAGGTTTTGATGAATGTCAAACAAAGCAAAAAGCGATATATAGCAGTACTCAAGGACAAGCACAAAATGGATGCATTACAAGAAGCTCAAGACAAAGTTTAGAAATGTTATAATTGAGTCAATATTAATTGTGATCTTGATTCCTCAACTTGGCTCATAACATGGCTTCTCTACTAAAATTATTTTTCCAAAATCATGCATATTTAAATTAAGTGTCAAATGATTTTAAACTATGCATATTTACATTTGTTAAAATGTTTTCCAAGCATGCCTCAAAAATCTGGGCTAAGATAATCGATTATGTACTTATGATAATCGAGTATCTCTAAGCCAAGACTGCATGACAATCGATTGTGAATTAATGGTAATCGATTGTGAGTAAGTCAGTTAACATCAGGTTTTTGCAAACTGCATAACAATCGATTGTGTACTTATGATAATCGATTGTTAACTGAGGCAAAGTTTTCAAAACTCATAAAAATCGATTATGAACTAATGGTAATCGATTAGAATGAGAAAAATGTCTCCCAGTGATTTTAAATAAAATGATAATCGATTGTGGCTTTTGATAATCGATTATATATGAGACAGAGAGTTTTGAAATTAATTAATAATCGATTATTCCATTTGATAATCGATTGTTGAAGCTGACCGTTGTCATATATTTTCAATTACCTTCAGGTAATCGATTGTTGATATTTAACAATCGATGTTTTGCTTAAAATCTGGAAAAGATTTTCTGAACGTTGTTAAAATAATCGATTGTTGATTTCCGGACAATCGATGTTTTATGCCAAAAATTGGAAAGGATTTCTTAACGTTATAAATAATCAATTATTGATTTGAAGTAATCGATTGTTGACGTAAAATCTGGGATTGAATTTTTAATCTGATAGGCAAACAATCGATTGTTTAGTCTTGACAATCGATTGTCACTGAGTAATTTCAGCAATCCTTAATTGGCAATTAGACAACGGTAAGACTGAGTTTTTCACCTATAAATACAGCTTCAACTCAGTGTTTTCACAACAACAACATATACACTTTGAGTATTTTCATTGCTAAAAGCTTTCTTACATTGATCATCATTTTCCATTCATCCATAAAGCTTTTTGAAGAGCCATTCTATTGAGCTAAGTTGTTGTGATCTTGAGCGTACTATTTCTACTCATATCTACTCATTAAGGAGTGCTTTGTAAAGTGAGTGTGTTTTGTGTTTGTAAGAGAATTGCGATTCTCGTTTGTTGAGGAACTTGTGATTCCTCGGTTGAAGTCTTTGGGATTGTTATCCCCGAGCAGTTGAAGTCTTTGGGATTGTTATCCCCGAGCAGTTGAAGTCTTTGGGATTGTTATCCCCGAGCAGTTGAAGTCTTTGGGATTGTTATCCCCGAGCAATTGAAGTCTTTGGGATTGGTATCCCCGAGCAATTGAAGTCTTTGGGATTGTGATCCCCGAGCACCTGGGTGAGGCTTGTGTCCTCAGCTGTAACGGTTTGTTAAGCACCCGTAAGCTTGACAAGTTTAGTGGAAATCTCGAGAGAGTCTCTCGGGGACTGGACTAACCACGTTTGTGGCCAACCAGGATACATCATTGTGTAAGTTTATTCTACTGCACTTGTTTTAATTTCTGCAAAGTTTTTAAATTCCGCACTAAAACGCTTAATATTTTTAAAAACGCTATTCACCCCCCCCCCCCTCTAGCGTAAAGCGTATTGTCCAACACTTTTGGCATTTCAAGCCTAAACTAACTATGAACCTCCAAAACACAATCCGAATGCACTCCTAACGCGGAAATCACCCAACGGAGCTAAGGAACCATCAGAATTCCATTCCGAGGTCGTCTTCATATTGTTCTGACTACGGTCAACTTTTCAACGCGTAAACTCTCATTTAGGGACTAAGTGTCCTAAAACTCTCCGAAACTTAAAATCGAACATCTCGGTAAATCAAAATAGAATAAATAAATATGGAAAAAATAATTAATAGGAGAACGAGATATTAATTATTAAGGCGACTAGCCGGATCGTCACAAATAATCACATGTTAATTTAGCTATTTTACTTTCTCCCTGGAATTAAATGAAACAATTGGGGGTGGAGGATTTGCATTGATATTGGATCACAAGTCGTTAGCAGTAAGTATAAGTTAAACTTTAAAACAAAATAGGGAAGCCATTTTTTCACGAAGGTCTAGAACTTGCAATATATAGCAAGTTTTTAATAAATTGTTGTACCAGCCTATGGTATAGTCTCGGAGCTTAATTGCCTGCAAAATTTCGTAGTTAAAATTCTTTTAAAATTTGCTAAATTTGATAGACTATAACGATTTCCTTGCATACCTTTGATAATTTAATTTATATACGCGGGTGGTTAATATATAGTACAAGTATCCGAAGTTTAAAAAATAGAATTTGTTATAAATAGAGTTTTATTTAAGGTGAATATTTATATTTTAAAGAGATTTTATCGATTTTACTTGGTGGCTAAGTCACATTTTTCCTATAAATAAAGTGCTTATGTAACATTGTAATTTATCCCAAAAGTAATAAGAATTCTCCCTCTTTCTTTGTAATATTCTTCTTTATTCTTTCATTATACATTATCAGCACGAAATACTACCGTCTTATATGACACGAGGTTGGAAGCTAAAATTTATTTAGATGCAACGGGTCTTGGAGACATCATTAAAGACAAAAATAAATCATCTACCCAAGACTCTGCTAAGGGTCTGGATTTTCTTGCACCATCATCTTAATAAAGGGTTGAAATTAGAATATCTCATAGTCAAAGATCCACTTGTTTTACGGAATAGCTTAAAGGAAAGATATGAAAACTTAAAGTTGGTCATTCTTTTACCAGCATGATATGATTGGTCTCATCTGAGGCCCAAGAATTTAAGTATGTTTCTGAATATAATTCTGCGATGTTTAGAATTATTTTTAAATTGAAACTCTGTGGAGATACTATCACTGACTATGATATGCTTGAAAAAGCGTTCATAACATTTCATCCCTTCAATATGGTCTTGCAACAGCAGTACCCAGAGAAAGGTTTCAAGAAGTACTCTGAGTTGATTTCTCTTCTCCTTGTGGCTGAACAAAACAACGACTTGTTGATGAGAAATCGCAAAGATCGACCCACTAGGTCTACACCATTGTCTGAAGTGGATGAGGTGTATTCTTATTATTCTAAGCGTGTAAAAGGCCATGGCCATGTTCGTGGTAATGGCCGTGGTTGTGGTAATAACCATAGCCGTAGCCAAGGAAAAAAATTTCCTAGTGTTAATCACCCCCCAAAAAAAAATAACTACTAAAAGTGAAAAAGGTAAAGACAAGAAGACAAAGGCAAATAGTTCAGCAATAGAATGCTATCGGTCGGTGGAAAACAACATTAGACAAATATTTGTCGTACACCAAGATATTTGGTTGAGCTTTATCAAGCATCTATTTGACATCACCCACTTAGATGTGGCAAATTTCTTTGAGCACCTTGATGTGAAAATAGACCAATTGATTGGTGATGGATTTATGATTAAAGATGACTAAATAATTTAGTTATTATTTTTGGCCAATGAACATATCTAAATCGACATCAATAAATAGCTTTGCTTTGTGTAAATAAAGATAGATCACTCAGTATTATTTATTTTATAAAATAATGTTATTCGTTTTGATTAAACATAGCTCTTCACGAGAATGGTACTCAGTTATTTGAGGATATGGAAGGCTGCCTTAAAAGTGTCACTTGCTAATAGTTTATGCATGTGAATCACTTTGTTTGAGTTGTCGTTAACCTCTACTCATCGACCGTCAAGTGATTGAGAATATCTTTGTCTCAGTGTTGTTAAAATAACATAACTACGTGCCTTGTCTTAAGAACTTAGCTACTGAAAGTATTAAACTAAAACATTTTTGTTTCCCTAGTTCTTCCCTCATATCCGTGTCACACCTAACCTTTTAAATATTTTCTGATCGAACAGCTATTTATTGGGAACATATATGACTTAAGTCGAATTTCATATGTATTAATATGACTTAAGTTTTCCATATATTTAAACCATATGGCAACCTAAAAATAACGCATAATTGATTTATTTTTAACTACGTAAATATTTGTATCATTATTAAAGTTTGCTCGAAGTGGTATTAAAAGTCAATATTGAGTTATTGATTTAACGTTGTTTCTTTTTCGTTTTCTTTGAAAATTCGAATATTTATTTGTATATTTTTCTTTTGCATATTAAACCATGTGAAGCAAATATGGATACCTCTCAAAGCAAAAATATTTGTTTAGTTGATTCATCATTCATGTACGACATATATAATATTCAAAGAGAAGAAATATTTCTCTCACTTAAGTATGTATAAGTCAAATGCTACAACAAATTGTGGAAGTAGTAATCTAATTGAAGGCTCTAGAAGAGCTTTATAACTATGTCTAAGGGAACAATACTTATCATAAAGAATGCAATATTTTCCTCCAAGTCCAAGAGGAACTTGTTGAGTTTTAAAGATATCCGTCGAAATGAATATCATATTGAGATATAAATGAGAATAATCTTGAATATTGTTATCATTACCAAGCATGTCTCTGACCAGAAAATGGTTATTGAGAAATTCCCATATTAATCTTGTGGCATGTATTGGACAAGAATTAGTGCAACTGAGGCACATTCTATTGTAAACGAAAAGGCTACTGATTCCAATACTTTTGTATTTTGGCGTTATCGATTGTGATACTCCAGATCAATTATGATGAGACAGATTATAGAAAACTCATATGGTCATTC
Organism: Nicotiana benthamiana; assembly: GCA_034376525.1. Taxonomy (NCBI): domain Eukaryota; kingdom Viridiplantae; phylum Streptophyta; class Magnoliopsida; order Solanales; family Solanaceae; genus Nicotiana; species Nicotiana benthamiana. The sequence goes on along the minus strand of CM067341.1, from coordinate 15,264,617 downwards.
ATTAAAGAATTTAAAGATTCTTTTAAATAGTGAATTTTCTTGCACTTCTTGTTATCAAGGCAAGTTAATTATTAGATCATCACCAATAAAGGTTGGGATTGATTCCCCTGCATTTTTTTGAACATATACTAGGGGACATTTGTAGACCAATTCATCCACCCAGTAAATCATTTAGATATTCTATGATCTTAATAGATGCATATTATAGATGGTCTCATGTATGCCTATAGATATGTGATTTTTGACCCTCGTCGAAATTTCACCCATTTTAGCATGTAAATATTTAATCTAGGCCTAATATCGGTATTTCAACTAATTTTGACTCTTTTACTTTATTTTATTACAAGTAAAATAAAAATTACAAAAAAATAGTTTTTTTAATATTTTGTAGTTATTTTTAATCTTGAAAAATACCAAAAATAGTTTATTTTAACAGTTAATCTTATTTTAATAGTTGTTTTAATTAAGTATGATTAATTAATAAATGAAATTATATTTATAGTCTCATTCGCGGGGAAAGAATAAATTTGGGCTCAAATAATTCATTTTTAGGCCTGATTTTCGGACATAACTCATAATTTTCAAGTTCAATACCCATAAAAATCCTAGATTTAGACTATAAAAGGACCTACACCCTAATGACCTAAGACCCTAGATATATTTTTGGGGTCCGCCGTTCTTCGGCAAAATACACAAAAAATGAGAATCAGCCGTTTCTGGAAAATAAGAGACCACCCCATCGTCTCCTTCTTCTTCTTAAAAAGATCAGGCGCTATAATCAAAAATGGATTAAACTCAGTCGCCTTTCTGCTGATTTTTGGGGACAAAAACTATACAAAAATAAAAGACATAATCTAACACTAGGGACAAAAGGCTACAACAACCGTATAACTCCAAAATAGACATCCCCCCTCCCAACACCGTTTCTCATCTTCCTACAGATTTCATACACCACAGATTTCATTAGTGGCATGTTTTCATTTGCACCCATTGTGATCTTTTCATCGTTTGATTTAATGCCCGACCAAATCTCTTGAGCTAATTGAGTGTGGGGTTTGACCCAAGCTCAACCAATCCATTTCAACATATTGGGATCTCATTTTCAGAAATCAGTCGAGCCTTTCGTGTGTGGATCTCGTTTCAGATTCTTAGTTGGATTTCAATTTTAGAAATATAAAAAAACTATTCTGCTCATCCAATTCAGTTTTTTTTATTTGAATTTTTGTTTAAAAGTGGATGGAGTTTGACGGAGATCAAGGTTAATTCGAGTTCGTCGTCGATTTTAGATTTTCAGTGACGATTTGGGTTCCCGATTTTCCATATTTTGAGTTCAAATAATGAACCAATCAATTTTTCAGCTATATTGAGGTTCAACTCTTTCATTCTTTATTTGTTTTATTCAAGCTTAATGTTAATTATCTGTTTGGTGATATGGCCCCGTTGTTTTTGTAATTATTTACCGTGGTTTTGAATTTGCTTGCTCATTTATCTACTCATGTTTACTCGAATTAGTTATAGTTGAACATAATTCTGTCACAATATAGAAATTAGGTTACTATGCATCGTCTGAACTACGTCAAATTAGATTAAAAAGGTTCGGGTGTGCATTTCATCTGATCCTGCCATAATTTTGAATAATAATAATGAAGTAAATATGATATAAGTCCAGGTGTGCATTTCATGTAACCAGATTTCAATTTCCAATAAGGTTAAATGGAACGTATCGTGAACCGCAGGTCTATTTTATGTAGCGTGGCTTACGATGTGTTTTAAATAACCTTGAATTTTCCAAAATATTAAAAGCGGCTAAAAAGTTAAAAAATGCACAATGCGTATAAAATGTGTAATTAATTAGATAATTAGGCCAATTTTAATAGTTTAAGTGACCATGCTCGAACCAGGAATCCAGGAATGCCTAACACTTTCTCTCTAGTTAACAAAATTCCTTACCCAGATTTCTATATTCTCATACCCTAAATAGAGTCAAATTTCCTCGATTCGGATTTTAAACTGGTGACTTGGGACACGATAAATTATCCCAAGTGGCGACTCTGAATTTTAAATGTAAATAAATCCGGTTTCGGTTATTACTTAAATTGGAATAACTCCCATATACCACTTGCCGGGGTAGGAAAAGGAAGTGTGACAGCTCTGGCGACTCTGCTGGGGCTAAGAACCCAGAATCTCTGGTTCAGGGTTCAGAATTCGAGCTTAGAATAACTTTTATACTTGGCTTTATTTAATATCTGATTTTTACATGTTTGAGCCTAATGTGCTAATGTCTTTTTTTACTGCTTTGATATTGTTTGGACGGTATAAAAACTGTTACGAAACCCTTCTTCTCTATGAGTCTTCTAAATTATTTAGGAAGTGCACTTTGTGTGACTTCTTTTATGTTAGAGTGATATCCCAATTTTAGAACGAGGTTCGGACATGTTGCAAAGTCGGCGAAGCTTTTGTATTCCCGGTACGTCCCCCGGGCTCGAGCTATCCGTTAGGGTAAGCCAGGTCTAGAAAAAATAAACTTAGGTTTTCAAAACTAGTATAACATAACCTCATGGCGGATCCCTAGTAGGAATGCATGTTTATATCACGTGCATTTTACTTTGGGGACTGAAAACATAGGTTGGGTACATCTAGACTGGTGTACCCGAAATCAAAAGACCATCCTAATGCATTTTGCTTGCTACATGCACATTTGTTTGACTCAGATTGCATGTTGACGGGCTTCTGGAATAAGGGAGAAAAGTTGGAAAATAATCAAATTGAGGTATGAGAGAGATAATTTCCCTTTTTTAAAAATCTGGTGTCCAAATATACCGAAACCCTGCCGATATTTTGAAATGAAAAAGAGAAAAAAGGAAAATTGTTTCAAAAAATATTTCCTGTTGTTTTCTGTTGCATCAAAACTGGCAGATATATTCTCACAGGATATGAGATACATAGGCAAACTCCATCGGTTCCAGCCCACAATTTTCAAAAAATCCAAAAATACTTTACTTTACTTCCTTCTTTTGAAAGCATTTCTTTAGACCTCAATTTTTCAAAAATCCAAAATATTTTCCTTTACTTCCTTCTTTAGAAAAGTCTTTCCTTAAGATCACAATTCTTTAAAGAAAATTCAAAAATATTTTCTTTTAATTGCTTTTAAAAAAATCAAAAATATTTTTTATTTTTCTTTAGAAGTTTTTCTTTCAAAAATTAAAAAGAAAATTCAAGATTCAAAAATATTTTCTTTTTTCTTTAGAAGTATTTCTTTCATAAATTCAAAAATAAAAGTTCAAAATCCAAAAATAATTTCTTCCTTCTTTAGAAGTTTTTCTTTCGAATTCCGCAAAAAAAATAGAGCAATCAAAAACTATTTTCTTTATTCTTTATATAAGTCTTTCTTTCGAAAATTAGAAAAGAAAAAAAACAAAAAAAATCCAAAACCCAAAAAAAGAGAGAGTTAGTTTATTTACTTTATTCCTCATATTCCCGAACTATGCAAGACCTGATTCATGTTCCCGCATGATACGTAAGCAACCCATATCAAGTTCAATTAACCAAAATAAATAAATAAATAAGATGATAATAATAAGGAGTGAGTGAGTCCATTCTAACATATTTTGTTTTGAATTGTGAAGAAAGTTGAGGTAGTCGGTTGTGATTAGCGGACAATAAAAAATCCAAGTAAAAAATGTCAATGACAGCTGACATCCAAACTGTTACAAATGCTCAAGAGACTCAAGGTCATAGGGTTCGACAAGAGTCTACTGCATTTGAGAATAATAGAGTACTGAAACATAAATGACTGAAATGTGTCAAGCAGGGGCCAATGGCCAAGGAACGCCTTTTTCATATCATGGTTTTCAAAGTTCACATCCATCTCGACTACTACCATACAGGTCTTATTGTCTGATCAATCTTGTCCACCTGGGTTCAGTCCTTATCCCAACTGTATGACTACAACCGGGACTTCTACTGTATGCTCTCAAAGTTTGTCATTCACAACGAATCAAACAACCTCTATTGTTATGTCCGTCTTTACCATCCCACAGCCGACGGTGGTGCAGAGTAAAACTCATGAGTCACAATTTTCTACCCAGCAAGAGCAGCACCACTCTTATGAGTACCACTCATATTTGTTTGATCTTCCTCCAACCAATGAGAAGCCTGCCCGAAAGATGGCACACGAATAAATGACCCAAAGAGTGAAAAGCTTAGAAAAACATGCAAGGGTTGGTTAGTCAGAAGAGCATTGCCTTCAAGGATTTATGTATGTTTCCTGATGTCCATTTACCACCTGGTTTCATGACTCCTAAATTTGAAAAGTATAATGAACATAAAGACCCCATAGCCCACGTGAAAAGGTATTGCAATCAACTAGGAGGTGCGGAAGTAAAGGAAGAATTATTGATGGCTTATTTTAGGGAAATCCTTACAGGAGCAACCTCTGAATTGTTTATGGATCAAAATACATCTCACTGGCATATCTGGGATGACATGGCTCGGGCCTTTGTCAAAGAGTTCCAATACAACATTGACATTTTTCCAGACCGCAATTCCCTTTCAAACCTGAAAAATTAACCAAGTGAAAATTTCATGGAATATACCGTTAAATGGAGAGAGCAAGCAGCTAGAGATAAGCCATCCATGGATGACCACGAGTAAATCATTGTCTTCCTTCAAGCGCAAGAGCCAGATTACTTTAAAAATATGATGTCTGCAGTTGGCAAATCCTTCTCGAAAGCAATTAAAATGGGAGAAATGGTAGAGAATGGTCATAAGACATGCAAAATTATAAGTCAAGCAGTTCTTAAAACCGCAACTCAAGCTGTCCAGGTTGAATCTGATAATGTTTAGTGACACAAATGAGAAGGATGAAGAAATCATGATGATAAAAGGGTCGAGAAGAGGTTCCAAGAGAACACTTTAAAGGTATACGCAGCCTCATCTGGTTTTCCATGGCTCCCCTGAGCATTAATATCCACCTCAGAACACACAATACTCTATTGCTCCACCTCAGTATGTTGGCCAGCCACCAAAACACCCAAGAAGGCGAGCACGATCATCGCATAATCTCCTCCAGCCTAAAAAAATTTTTCAAGTGCCCTATTACCCACATCCAAGACAGGGGTATAGATGGGAACAAATTTTAAAAGATAATTTTACACCAATATGAGAGTCCTATGCAAGCTTATTTGAGAAGTTAAATCATTTATGATATGATTGCACCCATTCCTCCAAATCATGTGGACCAACGTGCAAGAAGCTTTGACCCTTCTAAAAGGTGCGAATACCATTCTAATGCCTAGGGGCACAATGTTGAATTTTGTCGAGATTTGAAACAAGAAATAGAAAGGATGCTCCAGGAAAAACTAATTGTGATCTAAGATAGTGACACCCAGAATATGGTGCAGAATCCTTTACCTGCACATGATGATGCACACTTTGTGGGATGATGCTTGGTGACATGGAGTATGATAATCCTCCCGGGAATTTACTGACTAAAATTGGGGAAGGCCATGGTGATTCTGATGTAAAAATTTGTGGCTAAATATCAAGCTTAGCAATTGAAAGTTATTCTCCTCTTACTAGGAAGGAATTTTGGTAGATTGTTTTGATGTTTTTTCTATTATCTGGGTTATTTCAGGGTCTTGATCCAGATTTTATTTATTTTATTGAGTCAAACCCTTCTGTCCCTCAATTCTGTCTGTGTGAGTCTTGTCCGTTTGTTCTTTTGCTATTTTCTTTATTTGGGTTATTTTAGAGTTGTAACTTGGATCTTAGGTTGTTTGTCCTATTGTCAAACCCTTTCATCCTTTACTCTATAAAATACAGTTTGTCCCTTTGTTCCATTATATTCTTAGTTCTCTTTGCACTAGTTCTAATAATATGACATACATGCGGAAATCTTGGTCAGATCTTAGAAACTGATTTAATTTGGAATTGGATAGCTGAAAAAACACTTTGAGGATGAATAAAGAGTTGAAATACTTTGGAATTAAGGTCAAGTAAAATCCACCTTTAAATTATTGTGAAGATCGGGCTTAGGGATTTTTAATCAATTGAAGTTTGCTGGGAAGTTTAACATTAAGGGATGGAAAGTGTTTTGTGACCACGACACACCAAGAAGACAGACATGTTCGTAAATATTGTGTTCGTGAAAAGATACTATATTTGGCATTCTCGAGGCTAGGAGGCCCTTTTTCTGCTACCCAAACACTTTATACCCTTTGTTATCCCTTTCGAGCCTATATTATTTTCTTTGACCACCCTCTTTTGGAATGAAGTTTAGAGTTAAAATCCAAAAAAGAAATTAAAAATGAAAAAGATGAAAAAAGGAAGCTCACATCCCAAGAGTACAAACTGAGCAACTCATAGAAAGTTCAAGTGAAAAAATAAAAAAAATGAATTGTCAAAGGTCCATGCCCTCAAAAAATTGAAAATGGGCAAATTTTTTTGAAAACAAAAAGAGAAAAAAACCAAAAAGGAAGATTAAAAAAATTATTAATTAGGTCAGATGTTTGAACTACTTTAGACTTGATTCCTTTAAAGGATACGTACGCAGACTCACGGTTTGGTACAACCAAATAAGAATTCAAAGAAAAAAAGAAAAGAAAAGAAAAATAAAAAAAATTCAAAAATCCCCAATAGCTGAAACTAGAGCAGAGATTTTATTTCACTTTCGAAAGAGTCAATTCCAAGAGTTGCAAATCTATAACCCCTCATTTTGAGTCAACTTTGAGCCATCATGCCGACCCTTCTTTCCAACCCTATCCAAAACCTTCCAAAAAAGATCCCCCGATGCACTTTCAAGAATGCCAAAAAAATATGCAATGAGCAATGGTTGTCATGTGACATAGAATACTATCAAGTTGCTCATACAAGAAAGCAAAAGAAAAAGAAAAAGAAAAAAATGAGAGAGTCTTGCTAGTGAAAACCTTCACGGGCACTGTAAGGCGACGGTAAGTAGAGATAAATAAATAAGAGAGATTTATTGGTGAAAACCCCTCGGAGGACCACTAGTTGAAAGTGAGTTATGAAGCTAATGCAAAGAATTGGCATGAACAAGCCTGACTTCAAAGGTCATAAGAATGGTAAAAGTGAAGATTGGGTTAGTTTGATAGATCAGGCCGTTGAGTCCAAAATGCATGTCATGATCATTAAGACTCGTTATTGAATGAGGATAAAAAACTCTTCTTTCTGTCTTTCCGATAGGGGCATTTCTTATTGATATTGTTCCTTTGCATCATTGTGTCCTTCACTTTGAGTCAGTCCTACTGAAAACAAGCAAGAAAAGATTTCAAAATCTGCTACTAGCTTTTCAGTTGCATAAAGTAAATTTGGATAGCACACTCAGTTATTGCTACCAACATGCTTTGAGGATTCATGCAAAGGCTTCCCTAAAAGACTCTTGTCAGCCTACTTAGCTCAAACAAAGATAACTGGTAATTCTCTGTAACAGACAAGTTTCTCAAAAGTGAGAAGTCATTCAAGATATCAGAAAAGGTCACATAAGCAAAGATCATTAGCTGGGATAAGACTGATTGAGACACAAATACAAATGGTGCTGGGTGTATAACAATCAGGGTTGATGCAGAGCAAAAGTTTTTTTAGACCGACTCAAGCTGATTGAGCAAAGCAAAGCTGCCAAAGACTTAAGGCCACAAACCGACCACCACTTTTAAAACTGACAATTTTTTGTTGTTTGAAACATGAACAAAGCAGTGCAAGGAAAGTGATTGAAAAAAAAGAAAAAAAAGAAAGGATGAAACAAAAGAAAGAAAAAGAAAAACAAAGAAAAACAAAGAAAAAAGAAGAATAGAGCCGACAAAGGGAGGTTTCTCAAATCTTTTATTTTGTCTTGATATTGTGCATAAAATCTTGCCATTGATCTTCACACTTTTTCCTCCAAGGATAAAAAGTCCTAATGTGATGGATTTTCCTTCCAATCAAAATCTTAGTCTGATGAATTTTCTCGTAGGATAAACATATTTGTCTGATGAATCTCTCTCCTAAGATAGAAGACCTAGTCTGATGAACTTTCTCCTAGGATCAAAATCTTAGTCTGATGAATCTTTCTCCTAAGATAGAAAACCTAGTTTGATAAATTTTCTCCTAGGATAAAAATTTTAGTCTGATGAATCTTTCTCCTAAGTTAACAAAAAAAGGGAACCTAGTCTGACGAATTTTCTCCTAGGATCGCAATTTTAGTCTGATGAATTATTCTCCTAAGATAAGAAAATAGACCCAGTCTGATGAACTTTCTCCTAGGATCAAAATCTTAATTTGATGAATCTTTCTCCTAAGAGAGGAAACCTAGTCTGATGAATTTTCTCCTAGGATAGAAATCTTAGTCTGATGAATCTTTCTCTTAAGATACCAAAAAAAGAAAAAGAAAAAAGGGACCTAGTCTGATGAACTTTCTCCTAGGATCAAAATCTTAGTCTGATGAATCTTTCTCCTAAGATAGAAAATCTCAGAATAATTTTAAAAAAGGATGTCTCGAGTAAAAAAAAAGCGTTGGGGCAATCTGCTTAAAAGAATCATTTTCTAAATTTTTTTTGGTTTTTCTATTAAAAAAATCCTTCTTGGTTCATTTTAGCATAAGTACACAAGTCCGTAGTCTCACTTTCCAACATAGGGTCCTACTCCTAAGTTGATGCCACCATGACCTGGTAATCTTTTCAATATAAGGTCTCTATTCCCTAGTTGATTTTATTTTAGACATAGGATTTCCACTCCCTAGTATGCTTTTCCAACACAGGGTCTCGACTCCCTAGTTGATTTTGTTTTAAACATAGGGTCTACATTCCCTAGTCTGCTTTTCCAACATAAGATCTCCACTCCCTAGTTGATTTTGTTTTAGACATAGAGTCTCTACTCACTAGTCACTTTTCCAACATAGGATCTCCACTCCCTAGTTGCTTTCATTTTAGACATAGGTTCTTACTCCCTAATCTCTATTTTCTTAGGGGATACCAACCCCGACTTTTAATTTCTTTCAAAAAAGAAATTGTTTAGAATTTTCTTATAATAACTCACGATTTTTAATTTTCTAGTGAAAACTGAGGCAGAAAATTTTGTTCGTTTGTTAGCTTTGGTACCTGAACAGGTTTTTACCACGAGTTACCAGGTTCGAGACGACCTAAACAATGAGCCACAATCCAGAATAAAAAAAAGTAAATCCAAATGCAGAAATTGATAAAAGATGCGAGATGCTCAAGACATAGCTGAGGTCACAAGCTCTGCATGTACCGTCTTGATTTGAAAAAGCTGAAGAAGATTCAACTAACACCTGCAGCTAACAAGCATCAAAATTCATATCAGAGTCCGCATGAATAACCAACCATGACTCAAGATCAAGCTGCAGAAGGCTCATAGATATAAATCTTTTAACTCGTAGATGATAGGCTTAGTTAGTCTGTTTCATTTTTGATTTTGATGTAATAACGAGACCGCCGAACAGAACCTCGACGCACCTCAATCGGCTCTCCGCCTCGGCATACTCCACACCTCATTCACTTCTGAACTACGCGTGGCCTGATTCCTTTATGGCTAAGGATATGTAGGCTGCTTAGATACCAGGGTTCGATCACATTCTCCTTTATTTTAGTTTTTGGTCTCTCCAAATAAGGGTCGGGTCAAAAAACCTGTCTCGTCGTTCTTTGTCTGAAAACTCTTCGCGTTTCCAGACAAAGAGGGGCAGCTGTAGACATGTGATTTTTGAACCTCCCCAAAATTTCACCCATTTTAGCATGTAAATATTTAATTTAGGCCTAATATTGATATTTCAACTAAATTTTGACTCTTTTACTTTATTTTATTACAAGTAAAATGAAAATTACAAAAAATAGTTTCATTAATATTTTGTAGTCATTTTTAATCTTGAGAAATACCAAAAAATAGTTTATTTTAATAGTCAGTCTTATCTTAACAGTTATTTTATTTAAGTAGGATTAATTAATAAATGAGATTGTATTTTTAGTCTCGTTCGCGGGGAAAGAATAAATATGGGCTCAAGCAACCCATTTTTAGGATTGATTTTCGGGCCTAACCCATAATTCCCAAACTGAATATCCCTAAAACCCTAACCTTGGCCTATAAATGGACCTACACCCTAATGACCTAAGACCCTAGATACATTTTTGGTATCCGCCGTTCTTCAGCAAAATACACAAAAAATGAGAACAAAATTCTGGTCTAAGGGACTAGACTTGGAATCAACCGTTTTTGGAAAATAAGAGACTACCCCACCATCTCCTTCTTCTTCTTAAAAAGACCAGGCGCTAGAAATAAAAAAGAATTAAAGTAAGTCGCCTTTCTGCTAAATTTTGGGACAAAAACTGTACATAAATACAAGACCAAAATCTAACCTAGGGATAAAAGGTTACAACAGCCGTATAACTCCAAAATAAATCCCCCTGCACCGCTTCTCATCTCTCTACAGATTTCATACACTACATATTTCATTAGCGACATGTTTTTAGTTGCACCTATTTTGATCTTTCCACCATTTGATCTAATGCCTGACCGAATCTCTTGAGCTAATTGAGTATGGAGTTTGACCCCAGCTCGACCAATCCATTTCAACATATTAGGATCTCGTTTTCAGAAATCAGTCAAACCTTTCATGTGTGGATCTCATTTCAGATTCTTAGTTGGATTATAATTTTGGAAACATACAAAAAATATTATTCTACTCCTCCAATTCAGTTTTTTTATTTGAATTTTTGTTTAAAAGGGGATGGAGTTTGATGGAGGTCAAGGTTGATTCGAGTTCGTCGTCGGTTTTAAATTTGCGGTGTCGATTTGTGTTACCGTCTGCGGTAGACCATATTTTGAGTTCAAATAATGAAACAATTAATTTTTTGGCTATATTGAGGTTCAACTCTTTCATTCTCTATTTGTTTTATTCAAGCTTAATGTTAATTATTTATTTGGTGATATAACCCCATTATATCTGTAATTATTCCATGTGGTTTTGAATTTGCTTGCTCGGTTATTTGCTCGAGTTTACTCGCATTGGTTATAGTTGAACATGATTTTGTCACAATGTAGAAACTGGGTTACTATGCATCAACTGAACTACGTCAAATTAGATTAAAGGGGCTGGGGTGTGCATTTCATGTGATCCTGCCATAATTTTGAATAATAATAATGAAATAAACATGTTATAAGTCCGAGTGTGCATTTCATGTAACCCAATTTTAGTTTCTAACAAGGTTAAATATAACGTGTCGTGAACCGATGTGTACATTTCATTTAGCGTGGCTTATGATATATTTTAAATAACTTTAAAATTTTCAAAATATTAAAAGCGGCTAAAAGGTTAAAAATATACAATAGGTTTAAAACATGTAATTAATTAGATAATTAGGCCAATTTTAATAGTTTAAGCGACTGTGGGTCGAACCACACAATCAGGGAATGCCTAACACCTTCTTCCCAGTTAATAGAATTTCTTACCCGGATTTCTATGTTCGCAGACTGTAAATAGAGTCAAATATCCTCGATTCAGGATTTTATACCGGTGACTTGGGATACCATAAATTATCCCAAGTGGAGACTCTGAATTTTAAATATAAATAAATCTCATTTCAATTGTCACTTAAATTTTAAAAACTCCCCTATACCGCTTGCGGGGGTAAGAAAAAGGAGGTGTGACAGTGCCTATTGTCATCTCGCAATCTCGCGCTTGCAAAACTAATGACACAATTATGGGCGCAATTCCCCAATAATGCAATTAAGTCTATTAGACTTGATAATGCTGCTGAGTTTTCATCCTAAGCATTTAATAATTATTGCTTATCAATTGGAATAAAAGCGGAATATCTTGTAGCTCATGGTCACACTTCACACTCAAAATGGCCTTGTAGAGTCTTTAATTAGAAGTTTGCAATTGATAGCAAGATCGTTACTCATGAAAATGAGGTTTCCCACTTCTTTTTGGGGTTGCGCCATTTTGCATGCAGCAATGCTAGTTCTTCTCAGACCGACAAATTATCATAAATATTTTCTGTTAAAATTAATTTTGGATCACGAACCTAATATATCTTATTTAAGAATTTTTGGATGTGCAGTATATGTGCTTGTAACACCGCATATTGTACCAAAATGGGTTTCTAAAGAAGGTTAGGAATATATGTTAGGTTTGAACCTCTCTCAGTTATTCTCTACCTCAAAACATTTACGGGGGATTTGTTCACTGCACGATTTGTAATCTGTCTATTCGATGAGTCCCTAAATTAGGGGGAGAAAATGGTGAAACCAAACAGGAATATTTGTGAAAAAATCCATCATTGTCTCATTTTGATCCATGTGCCTCTATTTGTGAAAAAGATGTGCAAAAGATTATTCATTTGCAAAAGAAAAAAGCAAATCAAATGCCAGATGCATTTACAGATATCAAAAGGATAATAAAATTACATATCCTTGCAGAGAATGTTCCAATTTGTATTGATATCCCTATTGGACAATCTTTTAGTATCATAACGAATGATTCAAAAGCACACCTAAAATGTGGCAGACCATTAGGTTCTAAGGATCGAAATCTTAGAAAAAGGAAAATAAATGATCATGATGACACTATGGAAGAGTCTTGTGAAAAAATTCACGATTTAACCAATCCTGAGATTCATGAGGAAATCACTAAGTCTGAGGCTCAATAAAATAAGGAACTATTAATAAATTCAATCGATATTGAGACAAATTTTAATTTAATGGATATAGTGGTGGATTATGTTTATGTATATAATTTTGCATCTAGCATTATACAATTTAGTGAGGATCTTGAACCTCAATCTATTGGAGAATGTCGACAAAGATGTGATTGGTCAAAATGGCAAGAAGCAATTCAATCAGAGTTGAATTCACTTGTAAAACATGAAGTTTTTGGGCATGTAGTTCAAACACCTAATAATGTTAAGCATGTTGGAAATAAACGGGTCTTTGTACGCAAGAGGAATGAGAAAAATGAGGTATTAAGATATAAGGCACGCATTGTTGCACAAGGATTTTCATAAAGGCCTGATATCAATTATGAAGAGATATATTCACTCATTATGAACGCTATTCCGTTATCTCATTAGTTTTGCTTTCTATGACAAGCTTGGCATGATTTTAATGGATGTGGTTACCGCCTACCTTTATGGTTCACTTGATAACGAGATATATATGAAAACTCCCAAGGGATTTAAAATGACTAACCACATAATTCAAAGTCCCGGGAAATATTTTCAATCAAATTGCAAAGATCTTGGCCTAAAGCAATCAGGACGAATGTGGTATAATCGTCTTAGTGAGTATTTATTAAAGGAAAGTTATATAAATGACTCCATTTTTCCGTGTGCTTTTATAAATAAAACAACATCGGAATTTGTTGTAATTGCCGTAGATGCTGATAACATAAATCTTATAGGAACTCCTATGGAACTCCCAAGAGTCGATTGATTATTTAAAGAAGGAATTCGAGATGAAAGATCTCAGAAAGACAAAATTACGTCTTGGTTTGCAAATTGAATATTTGGAAAACAAAATTTTTGTTCATCAATTTGCCTATATAGAAAAGGTATTAAAATGGTTTTACATGGATGGAGCACATTCATTAAGTACTCTGATGGTTGTTCGATCACTTGATATGAATAAGGATCCATTACGACCTCAAAAAGAGAACGAAGAGATACTTGGACCTTAAGTATCATATCTTAGTGCAATTGGTGCACTAATGTATCTTGCTAAAATTACAAGGCCTAACATAAATTTTCAGTTAATGTCTTAGCAAGATATAGCTCTGATCCTACAAGGAGATATTGGAATGGAATCAAACACATATTATAGTATCTAAAAAACTACCGATATGAGCTTATTTTATGACAATAATTGTAGTCCCGATCTTGTTGGTTATGCCGATACTGGGTATGTATCCCATCCACACAAGGCTTGACCTCAAACATGGTGTGTGTTTACCTTGGAGGCACTACAATATCTTAGCGATTAGCTAAGAAATCAATCATAGCTACTGATCGTGTCCAACCTTACACCACCACAACATGGCAAGAGCGGTCGATGCAGCTTTTATTCGATATGGTCAAGATCGAATCCACAGGGAGCTAGGTTGTTTGGGATTTAGATTCCTATCTAAATTAGCAATGCGTAGTGCTCTTAATTACACTTCCAGTAATAATTGTTCGTTTGTTACTTTAAATATTGCACCAATGAGATGCTAAATTAAACTAAGAATAGATGCTTATAAGTTTTTGAAATGGATAACGAGGCACTAAGGAAGTGTTTTTCTCCTAGATGAATATTTGAGGAGTTCTAAAGCTTAAGGCAAAGTTGTTATATTGGGGATTGCGATATAGCCAATGCATGGAACTACTTACTCAATAACTCTCGGTAGCTTGAGTGACTTTGCCCTAATTGACTTTCTCAAGACTAATTAGGTGTCAAAATTGTGCAAGCAATATAGGCTCAAGTCGTGTATTAATATCTCTAGGTTTAACCTTTTAATTGGGCCTATCAATTTTCTTGAATACACCCAAATTACTTGTTGGACTAATTTCCTAGACTCAAGCTCTCTTTCTCACGAAGGGCCCAAGTAAAAAAGGTACAAATTAATATTTTCAATCACTAATTCGACATAAAAAATACAAATCAGTCCAAATATCACCCACCCATAAACATCTAAGCCTTAAAACACAAGACCCATCAAATACCCACATTAGGGTTGAGCTCAACCTTAGCTAATGAGTCTAGCTACTCATAATAATGGAAGAAATAAGATAATTAGATGAAGAATAACCCATATAATATGTTTACAAACTAAGAATTAAATATCTAATGTTGAATTAGCTACAAAATTACTCAAAATAGATCTAAAACGGCCTTCACGTGCTCAGCTACAAATTAGATAACCTAAAAATCTGAAAAAGAAGTATTTATACAAGGCCAAATTTTCCGGACAAAAGTATCCCTGACGTAGGTACGTGGACCGCGAAAAATGCACCGCGACCACAGTGAGGCTTTTTGGCTTAATTTCTGAGTCTCTGAATCTGACCGACGCGGACCGCATAAATATACTGCAGTCGTAGTGGCTTTACTACGGTTCGCACAAAATGAACCACGGACTGCATTGGTTTCCAACTTCCGAACTCCCCATCTCTCTGAATCCCCTCTCCTCGGACCGCATAAAATAGATTGCGGATGTGGTGGGGCTACTATGGCCGCGGTAGAATCTACCGCGGACCATAATGCTTGAGCTTCCAAAATTGCATCTCTCTGATCTTTTCAACTGTAGACCGCACTAAGTGAATTGTGGCCACGGTGGGTCTGTTGCGGTTGTAGTGGATTTTATGCTGCAGCAGTGCCTTGACTTGTTCTTAGTATTTGTGTAGGTTTTACTCCTTTTTTGAGCTGATTTTGACTGCTTGTCACTTTTTGACCAAACTCTGCAAGCAAGTACAACATGTAAACCTTTGGGATTATTTGTATATATTTTTAATCAAAACTCAAGTAAAAAAGGAGTGTAAAATGAACTAGAATCCCTAGTTATTAGCTACTTCATCTAATCATGCTGAGATAATTGGTATCATGAAGCAAGTCGATAATGTGTGTGGTTGAGGTCTATAGTACACCTTATTCGAGACAGACGTGGTTTGAAGGGTGACAAAATTACCCACGATTTATTATAAAGACAATGTAGCATGCATAGTCGAATTGAAGGGAGGATTCATAAAAGGAGATAGGACAAAGCATATTTCACCATAGTTATTTATTACTCATGGTCTTCAAAATAATGGGCTATATCAATGTGGAACAAAATCGTTCAAGTGATAATATGACTGATTTGTTCACCAAATCTGTACTGGCATCAACCTTCAAGAAGCTAGTGTACAAGATTGGG
Source organism: Nicotiana benthamiana (assembly GCA_034376525.1). Classification (NCBI taxonomy): domain Eukaryota; kingdom Viridiplantae; phylum Streptophyta; class Magnoliopsida; order Solanales; family Solanaceae; genus Nicotiana; species Nicotiana benthamiana. Next base: position 15,248,728 of record CM067341.1, on the reverse strand, counting down.
GTGCGAAAACTCAAGGATGTGAATTGATGCTCTCATTAGGGGGAGCTAATGCGCATGCGCTCTTTTTTTCTTACAAGGTTTTGTTCTGCTGGATTTTCCTAGCAAGATTTTTAACAAGACAACCAAAAGGTGTATTGTTAGATATGTGTACTCTTTTCCTTTACTAGAATTTTTGTCCCACTGAGTTTTATTTTAGTTAAAATTTTAATGAGACACATTATCTGTTGAATAGACATTCAATGGTAAGTGTTATAAATGAAATTTTATTTAAGGTGAATGTCAATATTTTAGAGAGGTTTTAGAAATTTTATTTGGTGACTATATCACCATTTCTATATAAATAAAAAGGGTCCTATAACATTGTAAATCCCAAAAGCAATAGGAATTCTCTCTTTTTTATTTTTTTATTTTTGCAATATTCGTCTTTATTGTTTAATTAGGTGGATATATATATATATATATATATATATATATATATATATATATATATATATATATATATATATATATATATATATAAACTCAGATAAATATTTACACATGTAGTAGTATTATTTTGGTACAACAAATAGTAACTAGGTAGTGTCCAATAGAAAAAGCTTTGCCTTAAACGGGTTATTTTATTGTTTGCAATCCATTAATTAATTCGGCACAACACACTACAATATTTTATGCCTACAATCACATTAATTTAGATAATGCTTAAAAAGTATTGTCAAAATTATATGTAAGAATACTTTTTAGGCGTGACCTTTGAATATAATCCGGCCACAACTTTTAAGGTACCACTTATAAAGAGTTCCTTTTATATATAAAGATAATATTTTTTAAGTATTGCCTAAATCTAAAATTTTTGGCCACACTTCTTAGGTGTATTGGTACATTTTTAAAAAGTTATTATATTATCATATTAAATACAATACTTGTATCCTAAAAATTCTTATAAAATATTTCCCCAAAAATTTCTCACCGAAATTGCAGTTTATAAAATATTTTCCCAAATTCTAATAAGGCTAAAGATCGACGACGTTCAGTACAATATCATCGATCTTTCCCAATTTTTCTTTCATTGCAGCTTCATCTTAATTGCCTCCTTAACCTAATTTATTCTTTTCAATTCTTTGTTGCATGTATTTTCATATTACTGTCACCCATATATTGCAAATCTTCATCCTTTCTCTATTGGTAAGTATTTCTTTGCTCAAAACTTTTCTCTTTTTCAATTTTTAGTTTTGTTCTTATACTTTAAGATTAAATTTTTCTAGTTTCTTAGTAATGGGGATGAAAAAACAATCTTCTATTGTGTACAATATTTGGGTACCTTGTTCAAATTTTCTTTTATATTCAAAGCTTTGAACTTTTTACAATTTCATATTCTTGGGCTAAAACGAAGTAAATTTGTGTTGTTTTTTTTGGGTATGCTTCGTTAATTTGGGTTTTTGTTTAAACTAATTTGGCTTCTGGGTAATTATAGATTTATTGATATGTACTGTTTTGGATCTTTATTTGTTTGCTTACCTTGTGTTTTCTTTCTTGGGTTAAATAGATTAATTTGGGTTCTGGATAAATGAAATTAGACTAATTTGTTTGCTTACTTTGTGTATTTCGCTGGTTAAATAGACTAATTTGTTTGCTTACTTTGTGTATTTCGTTGGTTTTCTTGTGATCAATTGTCATGGGTTCTTTAAGATAGACTTTTTATTGATGACAGGTTTTTTCCTTTAGGTTTGTAGATATTTAAGTACTTTTTTGGACCTTTATTTTGTCTGTTGCATTTGTGTTATTCTGTTAATTATTTGTGGGGTTTAAGTTTAGTCTTGAAATCCCAACTAAATTGTTCTCCGAAGCATTACGTCCGATACTCAATTCCTTAGAAGAAAACACACTGCCTCGCTTGTGGTTGCATTGTCACAGGTAGTAGCTGGAATTATTTGTTGCAACAATTTTGGATCATTTAGAGTTGATGAGTTTAGATCAACACCCTCCTCATCTGCTAGGATTTCAAATCCGCTTAGACTGGCGACAGTTTGTAGAGCATTTCATCGATCACCTGAACCCCTCGTCTTTTGTTGATGTGTCTTCGCACCTGTAGGTGTGTTCTGCTTGGTAAAATCTTCCTTTACCACAGTCCAATCATTCCCAGTTGTGTTCTTATTAAGTCCATCTTCATTGGAGAAAGTTGAAGCATGTTCATGTCCTTCCAAATTATTAGTTGCAGCATTCAAAAAAGTTGTTTATCCCCCAGCATTGGCCAAAATATTTGCAGGATTTGAGGGCACTTATCCTCTTTATTTACTGCCTTTGCACCTGTAGTTTCTGTATTATCCAAAGCATCACCAGTAGATATAACACCTGCTGCTTCTTGTACTTGTTGTTTTACATAAATTTTCACTAGATTACAACAACAACAACAATCCAGTATAATCGCACTTAGTGGGGTCTGGGGAGGGTAGTATGTACGCAGAGCTTACCCCTATCCTGGGGTAGAGAGGCTGTTTCCAAATAGACCCCCGGCATCCTTCCCTCCAAGAACTTCCCACCTTGCTCCTGGGGAGACTCGAACTCACAACCTTTCGATTGGAAGTGGGGGTTGCTTACCATCAGAGCAACCCCTCTTGTCTAAAAATTTTCACTAGATTCTTTATGATAAATCGAAACATGAAAATTTGATATGTTAAGATTATCACTTGATCTTACACTTAGTAAATATAGTATATATGAAATTTTGATATATTAAGATCATGATTTGATATTACTCTCAGTAAATTATGTTAATATGGAGTATCTCGTTTCAATTTTTTACTCTTTTCATTATTGCATATATAATAATGCCAATAAATCACTAATCATTATAGTCACAGTTCTTCATGATACAATTTGAAAAGAATATTCCAAGCATGGCAAGCATCATATAAAAATGTAAGTTAACAAAATAAAGAGAACTGCAAAAAAGAATCTTATTGTGGTGGATCCTACTAATTTTACTTTTTTATTCTAGAAGATAAGTTATGCTCGGAATTATTTGTGGTGGACTTGAAGTTAGATTTGGCATAGCTTAAGTATCATGACGAGGTAAAAAAATCTTATTATTTTATAACACATAATTTTACAGATTTATTTTTGACGTTTAGGATTTAGTTTTATGATATAGTCAATGCTTAAATTATTATATATTTGAATATCGAATAAATTTAATTTTTAAGAATTCAAATTTTCCATCCAAGGAATGGATGGATTTACCAAGGTATAGCAAAGAGTATGTCGAGGGTGTTCATTCTTTCTTAGATTTTGCTTACTCTTATGGAGATCCTCAAGGCAAAGAAATTCATTGCCCATGTACAAAATGTTGTAATATCCTATGGACTCAAAGGAATTTGTTCAAGGTTATACAAGATGGATTAATCATGGAGAATGAGAAATTTCGATGAATGTTAATTGTGACATGAATGATAATATTTCTTCGTACGATGATATTGATGGGTTGTTGATTGATCAATTTAGAGATGTTTTACATTCTGAAGGAGTGTATGAAGGTCCAAATGAAGATGCCAATAAATTCTATAACTTAGTTGATGAGGCAAGCCAAGAACTATATCCTGGTTGTAAAGGATTCCCTAGATTATCTTTCACAATCCGTCTGTATTTGTTGAAATGTCTACATGGATGAAATAATGCGGCTTTCACTTCTCTTTTAGAGCTATTAAAAGAAGCGATGCCTGAGTTGAATATTCCTATATCCTACAATAAAGCCAAATCTATGGTAAAAGATCTCGGTCTTGATTATGAAAAAATTGATGCATGTCCCAATGATTGCATGCTATTTAGGAATGACCATAAGGATGATGAATATTGTCATGTCTGTGGAGCTTCTTGATATATTAAATATCTTGAAATAGATAGCGAGCTTGAGACTTCCGAAAAAGGTTATCGTTTTCCATCGAAAAATTTGAGACACTTTCCATTAATTCCTAGACTCACAGGCTATTTATGTGCTTAAAGACAACATATACATTGAGGTTGCATGACGAGGAGCGTTCTAAAGATGGAAAGTTAATACATTCTGCTGATGGGAAATCATTGAAAAACTTTGATAGCTTGCATTCAGGATATGCAAGGGATTCTCGCAATTTGAGACTTGGATTAGCAAGTGATGGGTTCTATCCATTTCGGACCGTGAGCATATCTCGTAGCACATGGCTAGTTATTTTAGTGGTGTATAATTTTCCTCCCTGGATGTGCATGAAACTAGAATACTATATGCTTTGTTTGCTTATACCTGGGCCACAATCACCTGGAAATGACATTGATTTTTATTTACAACCATTAATAGAAGAGTTAAATGTGTTGTGGGAATCGGGGGTAGAAACAAATGATGCTTCAAGAGATCAAAACCTTTCAAATGCGAGCAACTCTTCTATGGACAATCAGTGACTTTCCTGCATGTGCTATGTTATCTGGTTGGAGTACAAAGGGAAAGTTTCCTTGCCCTTGTTTTAATTATGGCACTAATTCTCTTTATCTTAAACATATTCGAAAAATGTGTTATATGGATCATCGAGTTTTTCTACCTATGGATCATACGTGGAGATCTAATAAAAGGTCTTTCAATGGAAAAATAGAATTTAGACCTCCTCCGTCTTTGTTGAAGGGAATTGATGTGCTTAATAGCTTAAAGAATTTTAACAATGTATTTGGGAAGAAGCGAAAGAGAACAAATTATGGCATTTGAAAAAAAAGGTCAATTTTTTTTCGAATTACCTTATTGACATCACAACTCATTACGTTATAACCTTGACGTAGTGCATATAGAGAAAAATATAGTGGATAATGTAATTGGATCTCTTTTTGACATTCGTGGAAAGACAAAGGATCATGCAAATGCTCGTTATGATCTGAAAGAGATAGGCATTAGGAAGAACCTTCAGCTTAAGGGTACAAAGGATGTCAAGAGAATAGAGTTTGCAAAAGCATGCTTCTCAATGATCAATGGTGAAAAATCAGTTTTCTGTGGTGTTTTAAAGATAGCAAAGCTACCTGATGGTAGTGCTTCTAACATATCCAGGTGTGTGCAGCTAGATGGAAGAAAATTATTCGGTTATAAAATCCATGATGCTCACTTCATGTTAAATTACTTGTTGTCAATACTAGTTAAAAGCATACTTCCTTATCATGTTGCTATCCCTTTGATTTGTCTAAGTTTTTTCTTTCGCTGTTTATGTCAAAAAGTTATCACAATGGAAGAACTAGATTGCTTGAAAGTAGAGATTAGAGAAACTACGAATCAATTTGAAAGAATTTTTCCTCCAACTTTTTTTAATAATGATTCATTTGCCTATTCATTTGGCGAATGAGGTAAAGCTGGGAGGTCTAGTTCAAAATCGATGGATGTATCCTCCTGAAAGATATATGTGTACATTAAATTTATATATTCGCAACAGAAATTATCTAGAAGGATCTATTGCTGATGCATATTTGGTTGAAAAGTGTTTGACTTTATGCTCTAGGTACTTACATAGAGGTGTAAAAGCTCGATTTAATCGAAGACCTCGAAACAATGATGAATATGATTCAATTAATGCACAAGCTTCTAGTTTGTTTCCGAATACACGTTGAACTTTAGGAGCAAAAAAGAGTGATCCAATTATTTTAGATGACATGTCACTAAATCAGGCACATATATACTTATTGAACAATTGTGATGAAGTTCAAGAATATATAAGGTAATTTAATCACTTAGAGCATTTATTTATGTAGGTTGTTATTAAATTACTATATTTATCATTTTACTAACAAATAAAATTACTTGTTGTGTAGAGAATATAAGGTTGAGGTTAGTTATCAGAGACAAGGATCTAAATGGAGCAAGGCCAAGAATCACAGTCAAAACTTCTCTCAATGGTTTGAAATTCATTCTTTAAAAGAGGATGTGCTCGATCTTATTGGGTCGATTGAACCAAATTCAATTGCTAAAAGATATTCTGGGTATCTCATTAATGGATATAGATTCCATACGAGGCAGCATGATGCAAAACGTAAAACACAAAATAGTGATGTTACATTAGTCGCCCTAACTACACGTTTTGCAAGCTCAAAAGATAAAAATCTGATTGATGCAAAAATGACATATTATGGTAGAGTAGTTGATATAGTTGAGTTAGACTATTATGGCCATTTAAGGTTGTCTTATTTAAGTGCGACTGGTATGAATTTGAAGAAGATATTTATGGCTTATTTATGTCTATTTCAACAAGAAGTGTTATCAGAATGAGCCTTTTGTCCTAGCATCTCAAATACACCAATGCTTCTATGTGCAAGATCTATATGATCAAGATAGATATTATGTCATGAAGACTGTGCCGAGAGACTTGTTTGGCATAAGTGATGAACTTGAATCTAATGCCCCACACTGTTCTAAAAATGATCCATCTGAATATTTGGTTGGCTCATCTATACCGGAGGACAATGGTGAAGTTGTCTTAGTAAGGAGTGATGTTCCAGCAACCATTCTTGATATACCTTCAGAAGGACTTCTAGCACAACAACTTGAAATTGAATCGGATGAAGAGTTTGATTTTGAAGACACATCATGAGTTTTATTCTATTTCAAATAGAAAATAGCTTAGCTATTTTTTTTATTAATAGCTAGAAACACATTAAAGACTGTTGCTTTAGATTTAAATTGATGTTGTCTATTTCGTCAAGTTCAATATTAAATATTTTCTTGCTGATCAATTTCTTTGATGTGCACATATATTTTTTGCTCATGTATTTTCAATATGTCACTTTTGGTATCAATAGAATTACTTGATTGATTATTTAATGTGTCCCTTCTAAAGAACCATATTGTATTATATGCGGATCCAGAATTTGTCCTCTAGTTTTGGATAGAGAAGCGAAGATAAGAAGAAATTATGCTTCAGAATTTGTATTTTACTATTATCTGGAGTATTGGAGCAAGTTTTAAAGTATAAACATATTTATTTTTTTATTATTATCAGGTGGTGCACATGCAACTAAAGAAGATATTGGACTAACAAATTTTAAGGAACCGAGAGACATTAAACATGTATCTTTGTAACTTTGTTTATTTATATATGCTCTGGAATTATTTATCTACATATCTTTATATATCCTCTGCTTTATGCAGCAAAAATCAGGTATACTAACATGAGGAATTGTGCGGTACAATTGAGGAGTTTCTGTAATGACAGCATGCTAGTAGCACAATGTTCCCAATGAATCATAATTAAGAAGCCCTGCAAATTAGATTGCCCTCCGATTTACTGATTTAGGATCCTCTGTGTCTTACTGATGCAATAACACGTTCTCTTCTTTTGATCGGACATTTTCCAATGATTAGTTCTGCATACAACTTCTCTGCTACATGCTCATGAGTCATTATCATGTATATAGCCCAAGATAGAGTTGTTGCAGTTGTATCACGACCCTCTATAATTTAGGATCCTCTATGTCATACTGATGTAATAACACATTCTATTTTGATCGAACATCTTCCAATAATTAGTTCTGCGTACAACTTCTTTGCTACATGCTCATGAGTCATTATCATGTATATAGCCCAAGATAGAGTTGTTGCAGTTGTATCACGACCCTCTATGTTAAAATTCAGGACAATGTCCCCAGGTTTTTGTCATTCATATTGTTTTCAGGGTCTTTTCCTAGCTCAATAAATCTTTGATAATATGTCTTGCTTAATTTGGTTTATGTTAAAAATCATAAAGACATCAATTAGTAATGCTGATATGCACTTGTAAAAAAGAAACAATAGTTAGTAGTAATGCAGATGTTGCTGAAGGTGTGTGATTGAGCACTTGATTTGAGGTTTTTGTGGTTTCTACATCATGGGAGTTTGGTGTGTGAGCATGTGGTTAAAAGGATGGGATTCTTGATGGCTTTTGTAGCTTTTGTTGTGGTGAAACAATGGGATTAAGCTGCGGTGATGATGCTGAGGTGATATGTCTATTATTGTGTAAGGGTGTTGTGGTGTTGGTTGTGGTTGAATTAAGGTTGGGTTAGTAGATTGTTTGCGTGCATGTGTTTTCTTGGTTTGGTTTATCTCTTATTTGGTGAAACTAGTCTTAGTGGAGCCCCACATCCAATAGTCTGCTCCCAGGTTCTTGTGTCTTTTGGGAATAGGTGTTGGATGTAAGCTGAAGGTGTCTTATTTCTTAAATATTTACTTTTTCACATACTATTATATATTCTTACTAGTTCTTAGCCTAATGTAATTTAATTTTTTGTAGATGTAGGATGAATCAAGTGGTAACTCTTAAGAGAAAAGTTCCGAATCCAAACAAAGATCAAAGTCCAATGAAGAATATATGTTTTGATTTCCAATACCGATCTAGTACCGAACTAGCCAAAAAATTTTAAATTAAGAGAGAAAAGCTTGCAAGTTATTGCAATGATAAAGCTGCTAAAGAGCAGGCATTACTTGGAGTTAAAAGGAAGAATTATATGCCTACAACATTAGAAGGACAAAGTAGACAGAGGTTAACTCGATCGGATGTGTCCGTTCAAAAGTTAGGAAGGAATATATTACTAGTGTACAAATCAATCCAATCATCTTCAAGGGAAGAACTGAACACTTCACATAATATTGCAAGTAAAGGACAAATTAAACAAAGGTCAATGCAATTGGAGGACCCCATTCAAAAGCAAGGAATGAGTAAGTTACCTGTGCCCACATCCATTATCCAATCATCTGCAAAGATAGCTCGTAACACTTTACATATGATTAGAAGAACACAAGGTAAATGAGAGAAACAACTTGATATTCAAGAGCTACAAATGGCAAAAAGGTAAAGACAAACTCAGTCCTACCGCCGACGATTGTTAGTCAGTTTCTAAAAAAATATGGGATACAAGTTAATGGGGAAAAACATACTGATAGTCATCTAGAAATGAAGTCAGATTTATATCCTCTCCTATTATTGATGAGCGTGAAATAAAATTGGATAATTTTGCTGCACAGGATGAAATTGGTGACGATGAAATTATTGGAGATGAGGATATGAACATGGATGGTGCTGTAGGTTGTATGTCTTAAACCTTATAGTTGTTTCACATATTTTGATTTTTTCTTCTTATTTTTTGCTTGTTCAATCAATCTAGGGACATCATAAAAGAAAAGAGTTCGAGGAAAAACAACATGAAAGAATATTCATGCAAGAAGTTTTGTACAAAGAGAGGAGGTGACACTTGATAAAGGACAAGCAGTTGGACCAACTGACAAGAGAGTGTCTGATTTGACCAACTTTTTTAGGAATAATTGCAAGGAATCCAAGATTTATCCCCTTGCATACTAGTTGGCATGCTGTGTCAAAGAATATTAACCAATGAATGTGGAAATATGTCAATATAAGAATAATCAATTGTTCATTGATATATTTTTTGTATTTTCCTACTAAAAACACACACACACACACACACATCACACACACACAGTCCAAGTTCTTAATTCCAGCCGAAGGAGAGAAGTGGGTAATGACTGATCTTCGTGATGCTTGGAAGCGACACAAGAGGAATAGTAAGAAGAAATATTTTGATAAAACGCTACTGTTGAAAAAATGCTACAAAACGTCCCAACTTGAACTTCAGTTCAATCAATTGATTGAGTATTGGGATGACAAAGATGTCCAAGTAAGATTAAATCGTGCATTTTACATTTTCTACCTATTATTGCGGTATATATTTTTTCCCTTTTTGAATTACTAATTAATATGCTTCCTTTGTTGTTAGGCTATGTGCCAATTGCATTATGAAAACAGGAAAAAATAAAAGTAGAGGCATTGAATGAGACCTATTAATTTTGCAAGAGTGCGTGTGACATTGATAATATTTAGTCGACACTTTGTAATCTTACTTTTATTTCTTTTTGTACTTTTTCGGAACAAAGTGATATCTTTTTGTGAGCACGTGATTTTTGCCTCGCTAATATTACTCCTACAGAATTCTTAGAATTATGATTTTTCCTTTTATTATTTGACTTTTAGGATTTAATTGCGTATTTTTGTGTGTATTTTTATTTGTGCGTGCATGATAAATCGTAAAAATACAAAAAGAGCATGTGCATTGAAGTGATTTTTACATTTTTAGACTAATTAGTAATTAGGCTTTTTACGAAATATAAAAATCACAAAGAAACTTTGATTTGTTTGGTTTGATTTTAATTTCCTTTAAAGTGATAGTAGTTTAATTAGGTAGGTTGAATAAATTTTTAGATTTGATTTTAGTTTAATTTTTAAAAATTGAAGCAATAAATAAGAAAAAGATAAATGAAAAAGAAGTAAAGGAAAAGAGGTATAAATGAGGCTAGCCTGATATTAGGCCAAAGCTGATTGTGGCCCAAACCAAAACCCTCCTCACCCGTCTAAATCATCCATAAACCGGCCCAAACCCGTCTCCAACCAGGTCGCTCATCAGAGACGCCCCAAAACAACGTCGTTTTGGGGCACATGATCTCAGTCGTTCATCCATTGTCATCCAGCGGCACTGGTTCAATCTTGAGGGTTAAATAAAACGGTCCAAATCCCTTAGAAAACCCTAGAGACCAAACTTCCTCTTCCTCGTACTCATCGTCTCCGCCGACCCTCCGCCTTATCGCCGCCGGCCGGAAATTGTCGCCACTGGCGGTGAAGCTCCAAACTCATCCAAAAAAACACCAATGAACCCCTCCTCCTCTTTCCAATGCCCGAAAAATTATCCCTCAAATGTTGGCCCAACTCCTCGAATCTTCAAAAGTATGGACGCCGCCTTCGCTGCCTACGGCGGTGCCACCACCAAATGACCTCAAAATTATACCGCACAACCCCCTCGTCTCCCTCTCCGTGAATCTATAACCTATAACCCTCAAACATGACCAGATTTTGTCGAATCTTAAATCGAAGACCCCGGCTAAATCCCAACCCTTCCAAATCCAACCAAATTCACACCTTGTAATATCCTCGACCCCATCTTACCAAATCTCCAACTAATCCAGTTCAAATCCAACCAGAAAACTTCAAATTTTCAAATTTAGGGTTCATCCTCGAGGTTTAGAAGAATTCTTGCCTGGCTCAAGTGGTCTAAGGATTCATCCAACCATAAGATACGGTGATAACACTGCTCCTGTGATTAAAACTCAAAGACCATATTGGAACCAATAAGTTTTGTTCTTAAGTTTTTCTTTTTTTTTTGTTCTACGTTTCTTGGTCATCATGAGTACTATTCAATTCTTTTCAATTTTGTGTGTAGTTAATCAGGTCCTAATCCCTTTTTCTTTTGATTTTTAGTTTTAATGAAACCCCGGCATGTCTTAGGATTAATTAGGGTTTTGATTGTTTGCGATTATGTTTTGATTGTAACTATATGACTCATGTTCAATATTTAGTTAGTATTGAGGTCTTCAGTTTTGTCTCCATTAATCAGTTTGTGTGTGATGTCACACCTCCTTTTTTTTAACACGGCTACTTTGAAGGATGACACGTACAAGGGAGTCTTCTAATTAAAGATGGGACTAATCATTTATTTAAGAGTCTCCACTTGGGATAGGTTTGGCTTTTGGTGTCCCAAGTCACCTGTTTGTTTAGAATCCCAAATCGAGGAAAATTTTCCGACTTACCCAAATGGAGTCTGCAAACCAAAAATTCTTAGGTAAGGAATTCTGTTGACCCCAGGGAAGGTGTTTGGCATCATCAGATCCCGTGGTTCTAGCACAGTCGCTTAAACTATTATAAATGACCAATGATCTGATTTTCATACATGTTCGAACCTATAGTACAATTTTAAAGTTATTAACCGCTTTATGTCATTTTTTAAGGAATATTTAATACGTCATTAAAACACTCCTCGAACCACGTCACATAAATTCACTCGGGTTCTTCACACGTTTTAATATCGCTGAGACTTGGATTTGGGTTACATAAATGTGCACACGAGTTTAGGAAGATGTTTTATAAATAAATTCGTGCCTATATCAACTACGCGTTTAGAAATTCGTGGAAGGCCAGAAAATTCACTAAACATCACTTCCGATGTTTTATATATTTTATTAAGTTCAGGAGCCTCACATAATGTTTGATTAAGTTGGATGTAGCTCACTTTATTTTATAAGGCCACCCTAACACATAGTAAGTTTTCTATTACGCTAGTATCTAAAAATGTCCTAATAGTTTATACATGAGTAATGTATTTGGAGGAATTCAATACTTGCACTTTTCAGCCTCATTCGTGGCTGATTATGTGCGTTGGGCTTCATTTTTATAGCACACCCAAGGAATATGTATTTTTATACCGCAACTGACAACTATTGGGCCATTCGATTGGGCCCGGAAACGCTGGACTAATGAGTCCATTATAGGAAAACAACAGTGGCCACTTCTTTCGATTATACGACAGTCATTAAGACTATACACATGATCATTATAAAGTATGCTAAAGGTATTTTAAACAAGGAAGATACTGAGAAGGATTTCACGTTTATTTGAAGGAAAAATTTGAAGTACTCATCATCCAGAGTATTTAGTATTCAGTTGTCAAACCTCTACCATAACTCAAGTTACAAACACTAAGTAAATCTGACCAGACTATCATTAAACATATATTGAAACTTAAACGAATTAAAAACACAGTCCTAATAAAGTCCATAGTTAATACATGTTCATGTTCATTACAACACCAAAAATACTACTAAGAATAAATAACAGTCATTGTATGAAATTGAAACAAAGTGTTATTGTCTTCATGATCAGCTACAAACTCGAATGTACATGGCTATAGCTTCAGATTTTTGAGTAAGGATTGGCACCTGGAGTGTCAACAGGAAAGAAAGCCTATGAGAAAAATGAAGAAAGTAGCAAGCAAGTAACAACCAGTCAACCAGTAAACACCCAGAAATTCAGGAGGTTTTGAGAAAAAGCAAAAGTACGAATTGATTTCTAGAGCATCTCAATATGCACATTCAGTCTGTTGTCAACTTGTTATCAAAAGAAAAATTCAATCGAAAGAGAACAACACCAAAGGATTTCTGAAGAATGTATAAGAGACTAATATGTATTCTATATATTCTAGTTCACAAGAGCTTTGAACGGAAAATCTGCTCGAAAAATCCAAAAGTTCAGCCCCTTGAAATGATCAGATTGTTTTCTTTTATAATTGAAGCCGTAGGCAACATCAATTTCTTTGTTTTCCTTTTAGTACCTTATCCAATTTTCAGCTTTGCTTAAATAGTCCTTGGTTTTCTGCCTTGTGCCTCAAGTTTGAGGCAGAAATTATACTTAGACCCCTCACTTGAATGTTCTAAGAGTTTGTTACAAGATTCCCTATATTCAAATACCCTTAATACCCCTGTCCCATTTCCTAATTGTTGACCTAAGGGTTTTTTAACCTTGGTTCTCATTTGTTTGGTCAAATCTGACCCTAGTTAGTTGTATTCGGGTTATAGATCAAAATCAAGGTCTGAACTACAGACTCAATTATGTAAAAGTAAACAACCAAAGAGTTTAAGAATCAATCAATGCAACTCATGGATTCAAGCAAGCATCTCAATGTGGATTTTACACTATTTAGTAACAATGGATGAAACCAATTATCACAACTTTCAGGATCATATGAATATTCATGATAACTAAACACCTGATAGGTGGGAATGCATGTTTTTATATGTCAAAACCAATGAACCAAAACAATCAGAAAAGGAACCCCAATCAAATATGCAGGACTTATACAAATGACCAACACTCAACAGAGACTAAAAGGCAAGAAATAGGTAAAGGAGATTAAATACTTAGGATATACGTGAATAAAAACCCAAGAAATTAACAAGACTAGTATCAGAAGTTAAAATATTCAAAAAACTTAGCCTAACAAATCTAAATTTGAAAAGAACCATGACATGTATAAGATTCTAAAAGGAGACGCCTACCCAGAATTTTCAAACATGATGTAAAATAAGATCAACAAAGATGAGCATTTAACAACCATTCATAATTTTTAGATATGAACAAACAAAAGTCCAGAGACAAGGATGAGCATGAGATCAGACTACTCAGAAGATCTTGTAGGTGAAACATGGAAGACAAATGAATCTGAGCCAGTAACACTAACGGAAACCAGAAGAATAGTAGGCAAGAATGGCTAGTCAGAACACTTTAAGATGAGAATATAGAAAACAAGTAAAATTTAAAGAAAACAAAGTAATTAAAACAAGAAATATATACAAAAATCAAGCATTAACAACAGTTAGAGCATAGGGAACTTAGCTTTCGTTCATGCAACCCTAGATTGGAACTCTTCCAGTTCCACAATTCTCTGACCCTTTATGAGAGGTCTTTTAACTTCTAAGGCTTTTGCCTTGAGTATTGAAGAGGAAAAAGGGTTCGGGGGGGGGGGGGGTTTCGTTGATTTTGAGACAAGGTGAGGTCTCAGATTTGGTTTTCCATTGTATCCAGTTGTGTTTGAGGGTTGTGGGTGGTAGGGTTTGGGATATGGATAGGAGAGGGTCATCTGGGACCAATTTGACCGGGTTCCGGTGAGTTTTAGAATTTAGGGTTAGTTTTGATTTGATATTCGAGCCGGTCCGTTAGGATTTGAAGGGTATGGTTTAGATGGTTGGAAAGAGGTAGGGGAGGTGGTTCAGAGGTGTTGTTTTGGTTGGTTTGGGGTTAGGTCGCCGGAGACGGTGGTGCCGGTGATCCTTCTTTCGAATAATCGAGTAGTTAGGCACTTGTTCGAAGAAAATCGACCACGGGAAGGGAAAGAGGGGGTCGAGGTGGTCCGATGGTTAAATCTGAGGCTTTTTGGTGATCGACTTCTGTCGTGAGGCGATTTCCGGCGGCGGCGTTAGGGTGGTTGATGGGTGGTCTACGGTTGGTATTATGGAGGTGACGGGGTGGTGATATAGATACGAGGAAGGTGACTCTTTGGTCTTTGAATATTCAGAGACATTTGGACATATATATGGGGGCTTGGGAATGACTTCAGGGCCGTTGGATGGCCTTTGATCAACGACTGTGATGTTTTGCCCCAAAACGTTGTTGTTTTGGGGCACCTATGATGGACTGGGTCGGGGACACCGGTTGGGCTGGGTATGGGTCATTTTGACAGGGTTTAACGATTTGGGCCACCCAGGTCTGGCCCAATTGTGGCCAGCCTGGGTGATTTATTAGAGGAAAATCTATTTTTTTGTTCTCTTATTTATTTTAGTTCTTAATTGTATCTTTAAAAAATCCTAGTTAAACTTAAGACCACTTAATAACTACCTATTGTGCAATAAATAAATAAAAATGCAACAAATTAAAACACAAAAAATGCCAAACAATTAAAATGTTGGAATACTACTTCATTTTGTGATTTTTGTATTTGCAAAAATAAACCTAATTAACCAATTAATCTGGCAAAATTATGAAATTAAATCCTAAATGCTCGTGCAATTCTTTACTTATTATTATTATTATTATTATTATTATTATTATTATTATTATTATTATTATTATTATTATTATTATTATTATTATTATTATTATTCTTTTTATATGATTTTATGCATGCATTAATGAAAACACACTCATATGCGCAATTAAATCCTAAAAATAAATAATTAAGAGAAAACTCCTAAACTTGACAGTCCTGTAGGAGTCATCTCAATGGGGGTAAAAATCATATGCTCACATGTGATAGTTTTGTTTGCTTTTTGATCTTGATTAAAACAATTGGTGTAGTTTCAGTCTCTTTTAAATCTAGTGTTCAGTTTATCCTAACATTTCAGAGCAGGTTAATTAGGATGTATTCCCAAATGATAATCAGATTGGGTTTGGTTATGGTTTAATCGTTCCTATTGCCTTAATTAATCAACTATAGTCAAATTCTAACCAACATGACAAGAACTAAAGTGTAATTGGTTAGGTTAGGTAATTGAGGGGAATGAATAAGGGTAATATGGGTATTTGGATAATGGAATCTTGCAGTAAACCCCTGGAACCTTCTAGTTGGAGGTTCAAAAAAATAAAATTCTGGTAATATGATGATAAGACTTGAGGCACAAGCCAGAAAATGAGGGACTAAGTGAATAATTCTAAGAAATAAGAAAGGGATTAAAGAGTTAACACAAAAGAAAGGGGTTGCTCTAAGTTTGGGTTATAAATAGGCAAATTAGTGCCTTTATTCGAAGGTCGGAAATCCCTGGAAAAATCCTAAGCTCTTTTTTTATTCTAAAAATCCTAGAAAAATTTCCTAAAAACTTTCCAGAAATTCCAGGTCTGAAAATCCTGAAATTTCAGGGGTTTTACTGTTCCATTAGGTCCTTTTCTTCAGAGTAATTCCAATTCTCAACTGTTGATTAGAATTTTAGCTATATAATATGAAAAAAACTTGAAATATGTGTGTTTAAAGTGTTAGATCTTTTAGAAACTATTCTAGGTTTGATCTCAAGTTGGATTGTTCTTATTCAAGCTGTAGTGGTTGATTTGCCGGTGTTGTTGGTTTTAATGTTTTCCTGGGTTGATTGATGTTTATTTTATGGGTTCACAATATGATTCAAGCTGTTGATTTCTGTCATTATACTATTATTTGAGTTTGCTGAAACACTGCTGACTCCCTTTTCCTTTAATAATTAACTCCAGGTACACTTTAAAACTCCAACTGTTGGTTGGATTGGATTCACATGTATAGTCGTTTTTGTATTGAAGAAAAACACATCGAAGAGCCTGTTTTACGCCTATTATACTACTCAAATCTGTTCAGATGGATTTTTCTTTTGCATTTAATTTGATAGTATTGATCAGAACATTACTCATTCTCAATAAAATGGACTATATAAACTATATTTTGGACTCTAAAAGTGAAGTACAAGTTGTAGCATAATCTCATTTAGGTGATAGAGTAGTCCGAAACAAATAGATACTGTAGTTCAACATAATGTCAGCATGGTTTAGTTAAATTCATGTGTTAGTTAATATACTCTCGTAAACTTGAAAATTGGCTTTAATTATGCATATTACTTTGGGTTATTTATCATTCACATGTAAAGGAAAAAATAAGTGGAGTTTCAAATATGATATAAGATAGAGGTCTGTAAGGTTACATGCATTTGCATACCTATTGAACCTTGTTAGCATAGGATAATCAGGCAATGATATTAAGCCCAGCTGTGACTTATTCAGGCATCTATGAAATCTAAAGATGACTCCTTATTAGATTGTTTGGGATAATGGTGTCATGGACCCCGTTTTCTTGTGCCTTTCAGCTTTGGGTTTGCTCGAAGGCTCAAACGCAAATTGTCATTACCGGCCAGCTTTAACTAAAGATCTGACTGAGTTAAATTTGGACCTTTCGAATTAGATGACATATTGGAGTAAAGGGAATTATCTTCTTAGTTAAATATAGACTTGAGTTTGATAGTCCAGGCTCCAATGTTAGCTAGCTATGTCTTTTAGAGACGAACCTTATAGAAAATCCTAGTTTGCTTTAGGTTGACCTTTAAAATAATAAAATGAGGTGCGCCATGCCAAATAAAACCCATGGCCCTCTTTAAACACTCATATAAGTACTTAGAGATTTGGGACATTCCGTTTAGCGAACTTCACGGCTTCCCGCAAAGATAATAACACGTTAGTCACTTTTAGGCGCGTCTTTAATAATTTTATCTCCATAAATTACGGATGCGCATTTATGTGAGCCAAATCTAAGTCTCGATGAAGTTGGAATATGTCAGAAACTGCGTGGGCTGACGTGGTTCGTGATAAATATTACAAAATTGCATTTTTAGGATGAACATGGGTAAAATCAGAATTTTTGGCCATTTATAATAGTGTGTGTGACCGTGCTAGAACCACGAGATCCGGGGTTGCCTAACACTTTCCCTCGGGTCAACAGAATTCCTTACTTAGAATTTCTGGTTCGCAGACTCCATTTGGGCAGTCAAAAAATGTCCTTGATTTGGGATTCTAAACAAACCGGTGACTTGTGTCACCAAATGCCAAACCTATCCCAAGTGGCGACTCTAATAAATAAATAGTCCCATTTCGAATAATGTCACTTTAATTGGAAAAACTCCCTTATGCGTTTTTATTCTTCGGGGTATCTGTGTATAAAAGGAGATGTGACGGCTCTGGCGACTCTGTTGGGGATAGAACACAGAATCTGGTTCAGGGTTCAAGAATTCGAGCTTAGAATAACTGTTATATATGGCTTCTTCTGATTTGCCTACATGTTCTATGCTAAGTGCTAAATGCTTTACCACTTTAATATTATCTGAAATTTACATATAGACTGCTACGAAACCCTTCACTTCTCACCTCCGAGGATGTTCTTACTGGTTGAGACTCCTTATTTTGTTAGTTTCACACCTGAAAATAAGAAAGAGGCCGGATAAGTTACTAAGCCGGATGGCCTTTTGGTTCCCGATACGTAGCCCCCTCCTCGACTCGAGTGCTAGACCCTATACCAAGGTTTTTAACTTAGAATAACTTGACCTCATGCCGGATCCATTGTAGGAACGCTTATTTGCATCATGCATTTGACTTAGGGGCACTCAACACAGGGGCTGGGTCCGTCTACGACAGGTGACTCGAAATAAAAGACCATCGTGATGCATTTTACGTGTTACTTGCACATTTATTTGCGTTGGATTCGTATGTTGACCGGCTTGTGAATAAGGAGAGAAGATTGAGAAAATTGCAGTATTAGGGCTAAATGGGGGTAACCACTTGTCTTGTAAAACCAATGCTCAAATAGCACTGAAATGCTGCCGGATTTTTTCGAAGAAAACAAAACAACAAAAAACAAACAAAAAAAGAAAAAGAAAAAGGGGGTTTTCAATAATGTTTTGGTTTTGATAAATTGTTTTGCCCGAACTACGCTGGTTTGATGCTCATCAGGTACAAGATGCGTAGGCAAACCCCATCGGGTCCAACCTCCCTTTTGCGAAAGTAACCAAAACAAATGCCCGACTTTGATTATTTTCTTAAATAAATCGGGTGATGCCGTTACTGCCAGAAATACCCGAATGTTACCGAATGGGATGCCGAAAGGCTGACTTTGCACAAATGGCTGGCCGACGAACGAGCACAACCTTAAAATATTCCTTCGCAAGTGCTGAAAAGCCGTATCCGCAAAGCTGGGCCCTGATCTCAGAAAATAAAATTTCATAAAAAAATAGGTCAGTTTTAATGTTTTGTGGAGCAAATAGAAAAAAATTTTGAGATACTAATTTGTCCTAATAAATGTGCAGAATGAGTTAGAAGCAGTATTTGCCGATAACATTCATGAACAAAATTCCCTTGGAGCTACACATGTGGTGGAATGACTTGGGGGAAGCAGGGAAAAACAGGGTCAACATGCATTTGGGAGGACTTACTGGGTTGCTGAAAATTAACCCGAGGGGAGACATCACTAAAGCACTAATCACATTCTGGGACTCGGCTCACAATGTATTCCATTTCTCGAATTTTGAACTCACATCAATATTGGAAGAAATAACTGGATATATTGGGACCCATACAATCCCCTTGAGGCACCAATACCTGATTGCGCCAAGGGCCCTCGCCGTGCACAAGTTCCTGGATTCCTTATAGATTAGTAGGAAGGTTCACAATCCAAACCTGTCCACCGGCTTCTGTATTCCGCAGTTTATATATCAGAGGTACGGGCACATAGAGGGATTCAATAATCCGGAAAACCATATTTGTAGCAAAGGAAACCAACTCAAATGGGAAGAGCATCGATGTTTTGCATTCATGGTTTTCTTCTTGGGTCTTGTGGTGTTTCTGCAGAAGGATGGAAATATTGACATACATATAGCAGGGGTCGTGAACGCTTTACTAAATCTGGCCAAGAGTACCCTCGCTCCTATGATCTTAGCCGAGATCTTCCATGCTCTCACTGCCTGTAAAGTGGGAGGAGACTTCTTTGAAGGATGTAACCTATTGTTACAAATATGGATGATCGAGCATTTATGCTACCGGCGTCGGTTCATGAATTATGGGTCACCAACAAAGAGCTGCATAGAAGAATTCTACAATAGGGTCGATGGGCTTAGGCTAACTTAGGGTGTGACAGAATGGGTGTCGCATCTCCGGGTTGTCACTGCAAATCAGATAGAGTGGATATTTGGGTGGCTCCCCGTGGATGAAATTGTGTATATGCCAGCCACCGGGCCTCATTTCCTTCTGATGGGTCTCCGAAGTATCCAACCTTATGGGATGTACAAAGTACTAAGGCAATTAGGTAGATGCCAAATGATTCCCAGGTTCGAGGATATTAGCTGCCATGCGGTTGAGATTAGCCCCAATGGTCAATTCTCTGAAGCCTTCGTGCGTCAAATTTGGAGCGAATGTCAATACTTGATAGCGGGTACCCGAGTACGCGACATATCTAAAGACGAGGTTTCTCCGGGATACATTGCTTGGTATAAAAATAGAACCCGGAAGGCTATCTAAAAGATCACATCTCCAAGAGTTTGTTGAAACGTCACAGGACAAATGGGATTGGCTAGCTAAGGAGAATGAATACGGGGTCACAATAGGAAGATTGGAAAAGCTAGTCAAAGAGCTGAAATTTGAAAATGGTTTGCAAGCGGCAACAGATGAGGGAGAAAAGAAAAGATTAACTAAAGAAAACGAGGTGTTGCGAGCCCAAATCCAGAAAATGACAGCAGCCGCGGAAAATTACCCGAGGAGCGCAAATGATGCAAAACTCATAGAAAATTTGTGGCGGAAAGTAACCGAGTATGGGTTTGACTTGAATAAGGTGGAAGGTGAGCTATCTAGGGTTCAGAAACAATTAGCTAAAAGTACGAAGGAACGAGCTCGCATCATTGAGCAATTAAAAGAAGGGCATAACGATGAGGTTGCTGGATTAAAATGGAGGGTCATCATGGTGTAGAACAGAGTGGCCAAGCAAGTCAGGGACTTCAAAGCAGAGAGAAAACATTGTTATGCAGTGATAGAAAGGTTGGAGATGGATTTGCGGAAATTCCAGGAACCGAGTCAGGTACAAGAGCGAGCTCTGGAGGCAAGGGCCGAGCAAATTGGGCATTTGTTGCAAGCAAAGGGTGTTATTAGAGAAAGAGTACGGGCGATCGCAGACTACATCACCACAAAGTGAAACCATTGTGAGGATATGACAAGACCATGTTCTTTGCCACCGCCATGCCCTTTGTTCGGCAAGTGATGGAGGACCTCCACCCCCTCCAAAGGAGTTTAGCACGCGAGCCTGCGGCAAGGCTGAATGATGCCTCGCGAGGCTTAAGAGCACTTGAAGCATTAGTGTATTCATAAAGATTACACTTCCTTATGTAAAAACACATTGGTTCACCCGGGAGTCTGTATTTCTCTTTTAATGCACCGTTAATTGTTTTTCGAGTCTGTAATTTGCTTTTATCAAAGCTTGTTAGTTTCTTTCTTAATTTGTTAGTATTTCGAGTCCTTGTAGCTGAAGTTCGTTATTATGAGGATAGAAATTTCCAAAATATTTTTATGCTTCGCTTTTTACTCGCAAGAAATACACTTGGTGTGATTCATGCGGTGTCATGATACGTTGGCAATCTACATAGGATTCGACCACAATTGAATAAATAAGAGAGAAAATGAATGAAATAGGAAAGAGGGAGAGAATAAGGCTAAAGTAAAAGGGCTTCACAAATAAATAATTAAACGCTGGGATGACACATGCGATCATTGCAAACATATAGACACCCGTTAACTGTATAGGTGCATCACATCCAACGTGCGATTCCCTGTCTATTAGCTTTCTCAAACTAATCATTTGTTTGATGTGATTCCAGTCTCAAGCTTTTCGAAATAGTGGTTGGTTTGTGGTAAACTGGCATCACATCAATATTTTACCAGATCGAAAGGAAGCGCAGAAATGTCAAATGAAATGACTTTGCTGGCAGTTCCCATCTCAGAGGATAGCCCGATTGCAGGGATCCCGGCCTGAGAATCTGCGGCAGGTGAAGAGAATAGGATCCTTCGACTTAGAGTCATGGAGATGTGGGATACATGGACGAATAGAAAAGAGCCTCTAGGTGCCCTCCCTGGATTTCCTGAGCTCTTCCCAAGATCGGGTGTACTTCCACTGTCCCTGTTAGCCACCCAAACGTCCTCTTGGGACAACCTATTGTTAGAATATACGCTTAACGCTAGAGGGGGGGGGGGGGTGAATAGAGTTATAATAAAAAACAATATAAACTTGCGGAATTAAAAATTGCAGGATTGAAATAAGTGCGGTAAGTAAATAATAAGGAACGAACGCACCGAAATTATCTTGGTTCACCACAACCTGTGGCTAGTCCAGTCCCCGAGAGACTCTCTCGAGATTCCACTAACTTCGTTAAGCTTACGGGTGCTTAACAAATCGTTACAAACTGAGAACTTGAGTCACACAAGCCTCAACAACCTTTGCTCGAAGATACCACACTTCAAGACTTTAACCGAAGGAATGAAAACGTTCCTTCTTACAACCACAAGGGATTAACACTTCCCTTCAAGTGTATACAAACACTTAGCACTCAAGACAAGACTCTCTTTAAGAGTAGATATGAGTAAAATAAATATGCTCAAGAACACAACAACTTTCATCAAGAGTTTGGCTCTCAAAAACTTATTAAATGAATAGAAAATGATGAATATGAGAGTATGCAAGCTTTAGCAAGAATATAGTCAGTTGTTGTACTTAGAAGACTGATTTTGAGTTGTATTTATAGTGTTCAAAACACCCACAACCATTGCCTAATTGCCAATCAAGAATTGCTGATTTTGTGCTACGATAATCGATTATCTGATTTGCATATCGATTGTTTTCCAATCGTTCAAAAATCAATCCCAGATTTTAAGCAGAATAATCGATTATCAAAATCGTATAATCGATTACCTGACAAGGTTCAAAAAATCATATTCAGATTTTACTTAACATAATCGATTATCAGATTGTGTATAATCGATTACCTGACAACGTTCAAAAAATTATATGCATATTTTACTTAGCATAATCGATTATCAGATTGTGTATAATCTATTATCTTTCAGAGTTTAAAAATACTTTGGCAACGGTCATTTGTATAATCGATTATGCTATAAGGATAATCGGTTATCTTTTATATTTTGAAAACTTCGGACAACACTGTCTTAACATAATCGATTATCATAAAGTACATAATCGATTATTTTCCAGTCTTGTAAAATTTGATAGACACTGCCTCAACATAACCGATTATCATAATGTGCATAATCGGTTATTTTATAGCTTTGAAAAATCTGATGGACACTGCCTCAACATAATCGATTATCATAATGTGCATAATCGATTATTTTATAGCTTTGAAAAATCTGATGGATACTGCCTCAACATAATCGATAATCATAAGGTACATAATCGATTATCTTGTAGCTTTGAAAAATCTAATGTACACTGCCTTAACATAATTGATTATCATAAGGTACATAATCGATTATTGTTCAGCTTTGTAAATCTGGTGTACATTGTCTTAACATAGTCGATTATCATAAAGTACATAATCGATTATCTTTGTCCAGATTTGAGAGGCATGTTTAAAAATCATTTTGGCTAAAATAAGATGTTTGAAAATCATTTTGCTTTAAATTAATTATGCATGATTTGATAAAAATGATTTTACGAGAGAAGCCAAGTCTTGAGTTAATTGTCGGATCAAGATCACAATTAAAGAACGACTCATGTATAACTTTATTTCTTTGCTTGATCATGATCTTTGTTCGTCTTGTGCTTGAACCTCGTTATGTGACAATTGCGCGCTTGTGCTTGGACCTCGTCATATGTCAATTGCGCGTCGTTTGTCATTTATCAAAACCTACAAATATGAACACACGTTTAGTTTAGTGCCTTGAGAACGTGTTTCAACAATTTTCCCCTTTTTGATAATGGCAAACCAATATCGCGATATGCATATTAGATAATTCATAATGACGATCCAAGACAAGTATATAGATATGCAATTAGTTCCCCCTCAACATATGAATTTCCCCTCAATTTATGCCAATAAATATTAAGTGCATAGTCCTTATTCTTCCCCCTGTTGACATTAGCAAAAAAACATTAGTAAATAACTTGTTTATTGATTAACCAAAAATCGCAATTATAAAAGGGACAATATAGTGTCAACATAATCGATTATTGATACTTGATAATCGATTGTGTACTTAAGAGAAATCGATTATTCTTAAAAGAGATCGATTTTTCTGCACCAGTGCTTTATAATTCCCCCTGTCTTTGGGGCGATGCCTGCAAAATAGAATTAGGCGCCTCCGACGCTCAAGTTAGTAATGAAAAACAAAAAAAATGCAATGCATGACTTAGATCAACGTGGAGTCAAGAATCCCGAGTTCACTACGAATTCAGAAAAAAGACTCTTTCTCTAAAGGCTTTGTGAAAATGTCGGCCAATTGAGATTTGGTTTCAACAAACTCAATTTCGACATCACCTTTGAGAACGTGATCTCTTATAAAGTGGTGCCTAATTTCAATGTGTTTTATTCTTGAATGAAGAACGGGGTTCTTCGTCAAGCTTATGGCGCTAGTATTATCACATCTAAGAGGGATATGATCGATACTTAGTCCATAGTCCGAGAGTTGTTGTTTCATCCAAAGGATTTGAGCACAACAACTCCCCGCGGCTACATATTCAGCCTCGGTTGTGGACAACAAAACACTTACCTGTTTCTTACTAAACCAAGAGACAAGAGAGCTACCGAGCAAATGGCAAGTGCCACTAGTGCTCTTGCGGTCCAATTTGCAACCTGCAAAGTCGGAGTCGGAATAGCCAACAAGTTGGCATGAGGAACCTTTGGGATACCATAGTCCCACATTTATAGTACCAACAAGATACTTCATTATCCGCTTAACCACAGTTAGGTGCGACTCCTTCGGACATGATTGATATCGAGCGCATAAACATACGCTAAACATTATGTCCGGTCTAATAGCAGTAAGATAAAGAAGGGATCCGATCATACCTCGATTCTTCTTGGTGTCGACTTCCTTACCTTTCTCATCTTTGTCAAGATGATCGGATGTGCTCATTGGAGTGGCCATTGCTTTGGCGTTGCTCATTTCAAATCGTTTTAGCAACTCTTTGCAATATTTAGATTGACAAATGAAAGTTCCTTCTTTCATTTGTTTCACTTGCGACCCCAAGAAGAAGGTTAGCTCACCCATCATAGACATCTCAAATTCGCTTGTCATTAAATCAAAAAATTCCTTGCACAAAGCATTGTTAGTAGCACCAAAAATAATATCATCCACATAGATTTGAACTAATAAAATATTATTGTTTTTATGCTTAATAAAAAGTGTGGTGTCAACTTTCCCCCTAATGAACTCATTGTCCAAAAGAAATTTGCTCAATCGTTCATACCAAGCTCGGGGAGCTTGTTTAAGACCATAAAGGGCTTTCTTAAGTTTGAAAACATGATCGGGAGACTTAAAATCTTCAAAGCCCGGGGGTTGTTCAACATAAACTTCTTCTTGAATAAAACCATTTAGAAAAGCACTCTTTACATCCATTTGATATAAATTGAAATTCATAGAAGAGGCAAAAGCAAGTAATAAACGAATAGCTTCTAACCTTGCTACGGGTGCATACGTTTCTTCATAGTCAATTCCTTCTTCTTGATTGTAACCTTTTGCTACAAGCCTAGCTTTGTTTCTAGTGATTACACCATTTTCATCTAATTTATTTCAAAAAACCCATTTCATACCAATTATGGTATGATTGTCGGGTCTTGGCACCAATTCCCAAACGTCAGTTCGTTTGAATTGGTTAAGCTCCTCTTGCATTGCCAAGGTCCAATGCTCATCCCCAATTGCTTCGGAAATGGTTGAGGGTTCAATTTGAGAAACGAAAGCAGTATGTCCTAAGGTGTTCTTAAGATTGTTTCGAGTACTTACCTTTTGTTCAATGTCGCCAATTACCTTGTCGAGAGGATGGTCTTTGATTGTCCTCCATGCGTTGGGCAGTTTCATTTCTTTCTCCAGTGGTGGCGCTTCCTCCGATGATTGTTCCAAGATTTCATCTTGAATTTCCTTTGGGTTTTCCTCTTGTACTTTGTCTTGAGGACTTATTGTGTTTAAAATACCTGCAAGATCAAAACCAGAATCCTTTCTCGCCAAGCGAGCATTATTTTCGGAAAACACAATATGAGGGGATTCCTCAACAGTTTCGGTTCTATTATTGAATACTCTATATGCTTTGCTACGTGATGAATAACCAAGAAAAATTCCTTCATCAGATTTGGCATCAAATTTTACCAAATTATCTTTTCCGTTGTTATGAATAAAGCATTTACAACCGAATACTCTAAGTTGGGAGAGATTAGGTTTCCTTCCCTTATAGAGTTCATAGGGAGTTTTCATGAGTATTGGCCTTATGACTACTCTGTTTAAAACGTAGCATGCGGTACTCACGGCATCCGCCCAAAATTGTTTGGGAATCTTAGCCTCATCGAGCGTGGTTCTAGCCATCTCTTCGAGACACCTATTTTTCCGTTCCACCACTCCATTTTGTTGTGGTGTATGTGGAGCAGAGAAGGAGTGCTCAATACCGAGTTCGTCACAAAAGTCCGTGAAGAGATTGTGATCGAACTCTCCCCCATGATCACTTCTTATGGAAGTGACGGTTGTGTTCTTTTCATTTTGAACACGTTTAAGAAAACATTTAAAATTTTGAAAAGCCTCACTTTTGTGAGCAAGAAATAGTGTCCATGTAAATCTAGAATAATCATCAACAATAACAAAAGCATAACGATTTCTACCAAGATTTTCAATGCGAGATGGTCCAAAGAGATCCATGTGAAGAAGTTGCAAAGGTCTTGTAGTTGAAACAATATTCTTAGATTTAAAAGATGCTTTTGTTTGCTTCCCTTTTTGACAGGAATCACAAATAGTGTCATTTTCAAATTTCAAATTTGGAAAACAATAACTAAATTTTGTGAAACCAATTTGTTTAAAAGATGCATGTTGATATGAGCTACTCTACGATGCCATAACCACATATCGTCTTCTTTACTCATAAGA
This sequence comes from Nicotiana benthamiana, assembly GCA_034376525.1. Classification (NCBI taxonomy): domain Eukaryota; kingdom Viridiplantae; phylum Streptophyta; class Magnoliopsida; order Solanales; family Solanaceae; genus Nicotiana; species Nicotiana benthamiana. The sequence goes on along the minus strand of CM067341.1, from coordinate 15,221,684 downwards.
CAATTCACATACTCTGATGAAGAGTTTTCAAGATCAACCATATAGATGTTATCAATTCTAAAACCACGAAGAATAATTTTAAAATCACTACGACGAAAAACTAAGCATTCTTCCGAATCAAACAAAACAAGATTTTCCTTGTCACATAATTGACTTATGCTCAAGAGATTATATTTTAGACCTTTAACTAGCAATATATGCTTAATGGAAGAAGATTCATTCTTACCGACCGAGCCAATGCCGATAATTTTTCCCTTGTTGTTATCTCCAAAAATAACGTTTCCTCCTTCCTTGTGTTCTAGTTGAAAACTTGGATGCGTCTCCGGTCATGTGTTTGGAGCATCCACTATAAAGGTACCAAGGTACACTTGATCCCTTCAAACATACCTACAAGACAAATCAATGAGTTTTTGGTACCCAAGCTGTTTTGGGTCCTTGAGAGTTAGGTGTAAAATGCTGTTGTGCTTGACATGCAGTTAAGTGTCTGTGTCTAGTAAAACAAGCAGGAGCAATATGTCCTATTCGACTACAATAGTGACAAATGACATTGGGATTATGCATTCTTCTAGGTTGGTAGTAGTTGGAGGTACGAAATTTTTTGACAATATGGCTATTGCGCAATCCTTGAAAATCATTTCTCCTACTGTTTGTTCTAGGATATGCAGCGTTTCTAGAATAATTGTTTCTAGGTCGAGTATGTCTAGGTTGCGATTGTTGAAGGCCATTTCTAGGTGTTCTAAAATGTTCAAAGTTTCTTCTAGTGTTTGGTCTAGGATGCATGTTGATTCTAAGATGGTTACTTCTAGGGTGAATGTTTATTTCATTTATCCTAGGTTGAGCCTTGGGTTGTTGGGGGATGGCTTCAACTTTTTCTTTAGGCTCGTTTTTGAAACCTATGCCATGTTTGGTCGATTTCAAATTGACAAGAACATCATTCAAATTTTTATGAGAAGAATTGAACTTATCTAGGGTGCCCTTAAGTCTTTCTACTTCATCTTTTAGATGCATGCAAGAAATACAATTTTTACTAGAACTCTTGGGTTTGTCGGCGCTTCTCTTGCCGAAAAATTTGTTTTCTTCTTTCAACTTCTCATTTTCCAAAATCAATTTTTCCAAATATTTTTCTTTCAAAGAGAGTTGTTTTTCAAAATCTTTTTCTTTCAAAGAGGAATTTTTCTTTACGTCTCTAACAGTTTCGGAAGCTCTAATGAATTCACTATACAATTCATCAAAAGCATTTTGCATTTCCTCAAGAGAAAAGAAATTTTTTGAAGAAATTTGACATACCTCTTCTTGATTGTCTTCGTGTGCCATGAGACATAGATTTGCGGCTTCTTCTTCTTCATCGTCGCTTGATTCGTCTCCGGAGTCACCTCCCCAAGATATGTATGCTCGTTGTTTCTTGAAGGGTCTCTTCTCCTTTTTGACATTTGGGCAATTTGATTTAATGTGCCCGATTTCTCCGCATCCATAGCACTTTACTTGATCTCCTTGTTGTTTGCCTTTTCGTTCATACTCTTTTCGCATGAACTTTTGAAACCCCTTAATAACGAGTCCGAACTCGTTATCTCCGTTGTTTTTGAGTCCTCATCATTTTTAGGTTGAGCCGTGCTTGCCTTGAGGGTGATTCTTTGTTTCCTTTGATCATTAAACGGAGGGTTAAGTATAGTAGATTCATAGGTTTTAAGATTACCTCTTAGTCCGTCGATGGTGACATTTGAAAAGCCGATAGACTCTTGAATCGCGTCGGCCTTGGAGCGCCATTCCGGAGTGAGACTTCGGAGAATTTTTCGGACAAGTTCCTTATCCGTGAAGGTCTTCTTAAGAGCATATAGGTCGTTGACGATTTTTGAAAATCGTTCGAACATGTCATCGATCCTCTTGCTTTCCTTCATGTGAAACAGTTCATATGCATGGGTTAGAAAATCAATTTTAGCTTCTCTTACCTGGTCCGTACCTTCGTACGTGATTTCCAGCTTATCCCACATTTGCTTAGCCGTTGTGCAACATGATATTTTTCTGTAATCATCAGCATTTACAGCACAATATAATAAGTTGATGGCTCCAGCGTTGTTCTGCACTTTTCGGATGTCATCCGCATCGTATTCATCTTCGGATTTTGGAACCCATTCATTTTCAACCTTTTTGGTTGGAATTTGTTCTCCCTTTGTTATAACCTTCCATAGTTGAAAATTATTCGATTGGATGAATATTCTCATCCTCTCCTTCCAGTACGTATAGTTTGTGCCGTCGAACAGTGGTGGTATGGTGGAGCATTGTCCTTCACCTATTCCTGCATTAAAGTCACGAGTAGAAGCCATGGATTGTTTCTCTTAAACGGTTAAGTCTTTCAGAGAGTTGGGCTTTGATACCAATTGTTAGAATATACGCTTAACGCTAGAGGGGGGGGGGGGTGAATAGCGTTATAATAAAAAACAATATAAACTTGGGGAATTAAAAATTGCAGGATTGAAATAAGTGCAGTAAGTAAATAATAAGGAACGAACGCACCGAAATTATCCTAGTTCACCACAACCTATGGCTAGTCTAGTCCCCGAGAGACTCTCTCGAGATTCCACTAACTTCGTTAAGCTTACGAGTGCTTAACAAACTGTTACAAACTGAGAACTTGAGTCACACAAGCCTCAACAACCTTTGCTCGAAGATACCACACTTCAAGACTTCAACCGAAGGAATGAAAACGTTCCTTCTTACAACCACAAGGGATTAACACTTCCCTTCAAGTGTATACAAACACTTAGCACTCAAGACAAGACTCTCTTTAAGAGTAGATATGAGTAAAATAAATATGCTCAAGAACACAACAACTTTCGTCAAGAGTTTGGCTCTCAAAAACTTATTAAATGAATAGAAAATGATGAATATGAGAGTATGCAAGCTTTAGCAAGAATATAGTCAGTTGTTGTACTTAGAAGACTGATTTTGAGTTGTATTTATAGTGTTCAAAACACCCACAACCATTGCCTAATTGCCAATCAAGAATTGCTGATTTTGTGCTACGATAATCGATTATCTGATTTGCATAATCGATTGTTTTCCAATCGTTCAAAAATCAATCCCAGATTTTAAGCAGAATAATCGATTATCCAAATCGTATAATCGATTACCTGACAAGGTTCAAAAAATCATATTCAGATTTTACTTAACATAATCGATTATCAGATTGTGTATAATCGATTACCTGACAACGTTCAAAAAATCATATGCAGATTTTACTTAGCATAATCGATTATCAGATTGTGTATAATCTATTATCTTTCAGAGTTTAAAAATACTTTGGCAACGGTCATTTGCATAATCGATTATTCTATAAGGATAATTGATTATCTTTTATATTTTGAAAACTTCGGACAACACTGTCTTAACATAATCGATTATCATAAAGTACATAATTGATTATTTTCCAGTCTTGTAAAATTTGATAGACACTGCCTCAACATAATCGATTATCATAATGTGCATAATCGATTATTTTATAGCTTTGAAAAATCTGATGGACACTGCCTCAACATAATCGATTATCATAATGTGCATAATCGATTATTTTATAGCTTTGAAAAATCTGATGGACACTGCCTCAACATAATCGATTATCATAAGGTACATAATCGATTATCTTGTAGCTTTGAAAAATCTAATGTACACTGCCTTAACATAATCGATTATCATAAGGTACATAATCGATTATTGTTCAGCTTTGTAAATCTGGTGTACATTGTCTTAACATAATCGATTATCATAAAGTACATAATCGATTATCTTTGTCCAGATTTGAGAGGCATGTTTAAAAATCATTTTGGCTAAAATAAAATGTTTGAAAATCATTTTGCTTTAAATTAAATATGCATGATTTGATAAAAATGATTTTACGAGAGAAGCCAAGTCTTGAGTTAATTGTCGGATCAAGATCACAATTAAAGAATGACTCATGTATAACTTTATTTCTTTGCTTGATCATGATCTTTGTTCGTCTTGTGCTTGAACCTCGTTATGTGACAATTGCGCGCTTGTGCTTGGACCTCGTCATATGTCAATTGCGCGTCGTTTGTCATTTATCAAAACCTACATATATGAACACACATTTAATTTAGTGCCTTGAGAACGTGTTTGAACACCTAGCGTACCAGCCAACTTTGTCGGAACACCTTCTGAAGCCCGCCCTCAGGTGTTCACCTATGGCAAAGTTCCTAATATTTTTATGGCTCCCCTATGTGCAGCCACCACACAGTCCACAGTCCCGAGACCCATGTTTGACCCCACGACTATCACATTTAAAACTCCCAATTACCAAACTGAGCCACCCTCATTACCCACATACACTTATCCTCAACCAGCATATGAACTTACACCAGTGCAGGATAAAACTCCTAAAATGCCTGAACAAGATGAGATAGCAAGAAGGATGAAAAGCCTTGAGTAGATCTTGAAGAACATGCAGGGCTTGAGTGGGCAAAAGAGCGTTTCCTACACAGATCCGTGCATGTTACCACATGTACATCTTCCCCTAGGATATAAAATGCTGAAGTTTGAAAAGTATGATGGTCATGGCGACCCCATTGCTCATCTAAAAAGTACTGTAACCAATTGCCTGGGGTAGGGAGAAAAGAAGAACTGTTAATGGAATACTTCAGAGAGAGTTTGGTAGGCATCGCTTCTGAATGGTACATGGACCAAGATGTCACACGATGGCATATCTGGGACGATCTTGCCCGGGATTTCGTAAGGCAATTCCAGTATAACATTGACATTGCACCAGACAAAAATTCTTTGACCAACTTGAAAAAGAAGCCTTCAGAGAGTTTTAGAGAATATGCTATCAAGTGGCATGAACAAGCGTCAAGGGTAAAGCCGCCCATGGACGAGATAGAGATGGTCACTGTTTTTCTCCAGGCTCAAGAAGCGGATTATTTTCAAAATATGATGTCAGCAATGGGCAAACCTTTCGCGGAAGCAATCAAGATCGATGAAATGGTAGAAAATGGTTTAAAGACAGGAAGAATTCTGAGTTAGTTAGCCATAAGGGCCACCTCCGTGGCCATCCAAGGCGGGGAAGGAGGAGAAGCAAGAAACAAAAAGAAAGAAGACGCTTCAATAGTAGCCTCCGGTATGAGAAGACATCATGCTCACAGGCCCATATTCTCGAAAAGGACCTCTCAACAATACTATCCCCATCAGGACATGCATTACGCTCCCCAACCTTACGCAGTTATGAATGCCCAGCCATTCGCTCGACCATAGCAACATGTCAACAGAAACCAGGCCCCGAGAAATCAACCTGCCAAAAACCACTAAAATCCCCGCCCTCCCTAAAACAATTTCTGTCCCAGGGAGCCGCCCATGAGTCAAAACTTTTCACCAATAGGGGAGTCTTATTCCAGCTTATTCCCAAAACTGGTCTTGATGGGTCTCTTGCAGCGTGTGCTCGCTGAGTTGCCTTCTTACCAACGGTGTGTACGCTGTGTTATCAATTAGGAGCCGAAGGGCATGACATCGAAAACTGTTGGACTCTAAAGCGAGCTGTGGAAGATCTAATAGAACAAATAAAAATAGTGTTGATAGACGAAGATGTCCGGAATGTAACTAATAAACCATTACCAGCTCACAAGAACGGGTCATTCATCGGGATGATCTGTGAAGACAAAGAGTTTGACCCTGCTTTGAAAGCCATAATAGCCATTGCTGGTACAGATAGAAAGCCAAATATCACCCCAAGAAGGTTGAAGAAAAGAAAATGAGTGAAGCCAAGCACTCGGAGGATGAGAAGAAGGTTGAGGCTAAAACTGAGCCGACACCCGTCAAAGAAACTGTCCTTTACATCCTATGTGCTCGTCAAGAAAAAAAGCCAACTCTGAGTCCCCCTAAAATATTTGAGTTGAACAAGACGATGTACGTACCCAACGGAGCCTATGTGGTGCGGGGATCGATTAAACCCACAAGGCTAAATGAGCCCGTGGTAATCGATCGCGCACCTCAGAGGACCCTTCTGCAGTCCCGTGGAACTATCAAGAAACAATTGTAACATACGAAGGCAAAGAAATCACTAGGGAAACTCAAGAAGGCTACCCCGCAAAGAAATATTCAGACCTGGAAGTGGTGAACAGTGCTACCAAAAGGCGATTCCCACCCAAAAAGCCCGTAAATGCTGAAGAGACGGAGGCCTTCTTTCGAAAGATGAAAATGCTGGATTATGAGGTAGTGGACCAGCTCCAGAAGTCTCCCGAGCAAGTCTCTTTACTCTCATTGCTGATGGATTCTACGGTGCACCAGAAGGTGTTAGCAAAACTATAAATGAGGCTTACGTGCCGGTTCAAACCTCTTTGGAACAACTTGGAATATGGCTGAAAGATTCTTCACTATTAATCAGATTACATGTAGCAAAAATGATTTGCCTCCAGAAGGAGCCGCCCACAACAAAGCCTGCATATCACCGTTAAATGCGAAGGCTATTACGTCAAAAGAGTAATGGTAGATGAAGGCTACGGAGTGGACATATGCCCACTGTCAACATTGCAAAGAATGGAAATCGGGACGGAGAGGATCCGCCCCAACAATGTGTGTGTCCGAGATTTTGATGGAATTAAAAGAGACACCATAGGAGAAATTGATTTGGTATTGACCATTGGTCCGGTCCATTTTGAGGTAACATTTCAAGTATTAGATATGGACACATCCTACAACTACCTCGTAGGAAGCCCATGGATTCACGCAGCAGGAGCTGTGCCTTCTACTCTACACCAGATGCTAAAATTTGAACATGAGAACCAGGAAATCGTGGTCCACGGAGAAGATGAACAGTCAATCTACCGCGATCCCTCCGTCCCCTGCCTCGTAGATAAAGAAGGAAGTGAGAATATATTTTACTAGGCTTTTCAAATCGTGGTAGCTGATCAACACGAAGAAGGCAAACCATGTCCCCAACCTTTCCTCTCCAATGCCTCAATCATGGTGGCAAGAGATATGACATGTCAAGGATTTAAGCCAGGAAAGGGACTCGAAAGTTCTCTACAAAGGATAACTGAGCCAATCGCTTTTCCAACCACAGAGAAGTTTTTTGGGCTAGGCTTCCACCCAACACCAGAGGATATAACCTGGGCCAACCATAGAAAGCGTCATGGATGGGCTCTACCTCAACCTCTACCCCACTTGTACGAAACGTTTGTGAAGGCAAAGTACAGTGAGGAAGAAGAAGACGAGACCTTCACAGTAGAGGAAATTGAAGAGATATATGGGGCCATGAGGAAATTATTGTATGAAGCCAACATGGTCCAGCTTGGAGAAGGCTCGAGCACCGTTGAGGTGATCTACATGGGACCAAATGCCAAATTGCAAAATTGGAAGGCCACGCCTTTCCCAATAAGGCGGGAGGCCTGGTAGTCCTGCCTTGCCATCTTTTCTTGCATCACGAGTTATTTCAGGGTGTAACTCGGGTGTTTTTCCTTTAGTATTTTGTCCTTTAAATTTCAAATGTAAACCCTGTTATCTTACTATTTCAAAGAAATGAAATCAATATTTCATCGTCTACACTCCTCTATTCTTCTGATTTTTGCTATTTTTTTCTATTTTTATCTTTTCTTTCAGTTCTAATAGTGCGGCTTTAAATAATATGATATGCTCGCGGATTTCATGCCCCGATCCGAACATGCCGCCTACTTGTGAAATTATAAACCAAGAACTGGAGTATGATGAAGAAGAGGCTTTTAGGGAAATCAACTGAGAGTTGGAACATTTTGAAAATAAACCTAAGCCAAATTTAAATGATACCAAACCGATTAACTTGGGTGGTCCCGGCGAAACCAGGGAAACTAAAATAAGCATATATGTGAATAAGGAAATCCGGGACTCACCGGTTCAACTTCTTTTTGAATTCGAAGATGTGTTTGCTTGGTCTTACAACAATATGCCTGGGCTGAGTGTTGATTTGGTGGTTCATAAGTTGCCTACATACCCCGAATGCCGTCCAGTCCAACAAAAACATAGAAAGTTCAAACCTAATATCAGTGATAAGATCAAAGAGGAGATCACAAAGCAGTTAGAGGCGGGAGTAATCCGAGTTGTTAGATACACCACATGGTTGGCCAATGTGGTCCCGGTACCGAAGAAAGATGGGAAAACCCGAGCATGTGTAGACTAGAGAGATTTGAACAAGGCGAGTCCCAAAGACAACTTCCCTTTTCCAAACATCCACATCCTTGATGACAACTGTGCCAAACACGAGATACAATCTTTTGTAGATTGCTACGCAGGATACCACCAAGTGTTAATGGATGAGGAAGATGTTGAGAAAACTGCTTTTACCACACCTTGGGGGACTTATTGCTACAGGGTTATGCCTTTTGGTTTAAAGAATGCTGGGGCAACATATATGAGGGATATGAACACTATGTTCCATGGCATGATGCATCAGGAGATAGAATTATATGTGGACGACGTGATTATCAAGTCCAAGACTCAGGGCAATCATGTACGGGACCTAAGAAAGTTCTTTGAAAGGATTTTCAAGTATGATTTGAAATTGAATCCAGCCAAGTGTGCATTCGGGGTCCCGTCAGGCAAACTGCTGTGGTTCATTGTCAGCCGAAGAGGTATTGAGCTGGATCCAACCAAGATAAAATCTATTCCAGAGCTACCTCCTCCGAAAACTAAGAAGGATGTATTGAGCATGTTGGGAAGACTGAATTACATCAGCCGATTCATCGCCTAGCTGACTTGTACATGTGAGCCCATATTCAAACTATTGAAAAGGACACAGAAATTAAATGGACTAATGAGTATCAAGAAGCTTTCGACAAAATCAAAGATTACTTGTCCAACCCACCAGTCTTGGTCCCGCCGGAACCGGAAAGTCCATTGTTTTTTTATTTGACAATCCTTGAGAACACTTTTGGTTGCATTCTCAGGCAGCATGACGCCACGGGAAAGAAGGAGCAAGCCATCTATTACTTGAGCAAGAAATTACCAGTTACGAGGCCAAATACACGCTGCTAGAAAGAACATGTTGTTCCCCTACCTGGGTGGCCCAAAAGCTGAGGCATTACTTGCAAGCCCACACCACCTACCTCATAACCAGGCTGGACCCGTTGAGGTATATATTCCAAAAACCGATGCCCACAGGGCGATTGTACAAATCCTGCTCACCGAGTTTGACATAGTTTATGTCACTTGTACCGTAATGAAGGCTCAAGTATCAGCAGATCATTTAGCCGAGAATCCAGTTGATGAGGAATATCAACCTTTGAATACCTATTTCCCTGATGAAGAAGTGAATTCGGTGAAGGTAACATCTGAAGACATCCCTACTTGGAAAATGTTTTTCGATGGAGCAGTAAATGCGAAAGGCATAGGAATTGGGGCAATTTTAATCTCACCCACTGGTCAGCATTACTCGGCTACAGCAGGGCTTCGATTTTTCTACACCAATAACACAGCTGCATACGAGGCTTGCATCATGGGCATGAATATGGCCATTGACCAAGACGTCGAGGAATTGCTAATCATGGGGGATTCAGATTTGATCATCCGGCAGACCCAAGGAGAGTGGGAGACAAGAGATGTCAAACTCATCCCCTATCGACAGCATGTGGAGGATCTCAGCAAATGGTTCTAGTTGGTGAAAATCAAGTACATTCCTCGCTATCACAATGAGTTAGCAGATGCACTCACAACTCTGGCTTCTATGTTGTATTACCCTGTAAACGCCTGCATTGATCCTTTGGAAATCCAAATCAAGGAAAGGCATGGGTATTGTAATGCGACCGAGGTAGAATCCAGCACCCAACCCTGGTATTATGATATCAAGAAATTTCTAAAAACATAAAAGTATCCCGAGCAGGCTACTGGGGAGTAAAATAAAACCATCCGATGCCACGCGAGTAGTTTCTTCTTAAGTGGTGATACCTTTTACAAGAGGACCCCAGATCTCAACTTGCTAAGATGTGTTGATGCCGAGGAAGCCGGGAGGATTATGCATGAGGTACACACAGGAGTGTGTGGGCCTCATATGAACAGGTATGTACTGGCAAAGAAAATACTTCGGTCAGGGTATTACTAGATGACGATGAAGAAAAATTTTTTCAACTTCGTTCGGAAATGTCATCAATGTCAGGTGCATGGTGATTTGATTCATGCACCGCCAACAGAATTGCATTATCACCTTATCCATTCGCTTCTTGGGGGATGGACGTCATTGGGCCCATTGAGCCAAAAGCCTCAAATGGACATAGATTCATATTGGTTGCTATTGACCACTTCATAAAGTGGGTCGAAGCCATCACACTTAAGTCCGTTACCAAGAAAGCTATGGTAGACTTTGCGCATTCCAACATCATTTGTCCCTTCGGTATTCCTGCAACCATCATTATGACAATGAATCCAATCTGAATAGTCGTCTGATGGGAGAAATATGTGAACAATTCAAGATAACACATAGAAACTCCACTCCTTACCGGCCTAAAGCCAATGGTGCCGTCGAAGCGTCTAACAAGAACATCAAGAAGATTTTGAGAAAAATGATTTAAAGCTCAAGACAATGGCATGAAAAGCTGCCTTCTGCATTGCTTGGATATCGCACTACAATGCGCACATCGGTAGGGGCAACTCCATATTTACTGGTTTATGGGACCGAAGCTGTCATACCCGCAGAGGTAGAAATCCCTTCGCTCCGGGTAATTGTCGCAGCAGAAACTGAGGATAGCGAGTGAGTTAAGACTCAGTTAGAGCAGTTGTCATTAATTGAGGAAAAATGAATGGCCGCGGTTTGTCACGAGCAGTTGTACCTACAAAGAATGGCTCGTGCTTATAACAAGAAAGTGCGCCCCAGGAATTTCGAAGTTGGACAGCTTGTATTGAGGCGTATTCTCCCTCACCATCAGGAAGCTAATGGAAAGTTTGTTCTGAACTGGAAAGGTCCATATATTATCAGAAAGATACTGCCCAAAGGAGCATTGTACTTGGGTGATGTTAAAGGAGACGAGGCCGAGACAGCAGTGAGTGCAAATGCACTAAAAAGGTATTACATTTGAACTCCCTACCGCGATGACTCCGGCCGGTTGAAATGACGAAGGGTTTTCTTTCTTGCTATCCTAAACGCTACCAATCCTGTGCAAACCCTTTGAACCGATTATGTTTCTTTGTTTACCATTTTTGGAACCCAGAATTGCTATTCAAAAAAAAGAGATGAAAAATGAATGAAAAAAAATGAAAAAAGAAGAAAAAAGAGGAAAAAATAAGCAAAAATGAATAAATGAAAACAAAAAGAAATAACAAACAAATTAGTTTAGGAAAACCTTCCTGAACTACGTCTGATTTGATTCCGAAAGGATACGTAGGTAGCCTCTCTCTGAGGTTCAGTCATATAAAAATTAAACCCAGTTCCCCAAAAATAAAACTGGGGCAGAGATGTAATGGTTCAGCCATAAACCCGCTAGAATGGTTCCAAAGTTGTAAGTTTCCATCCAATTTCCTTTACCCAAGAACCAGGTCGAGTCCTTCCGATCAATTGGCTAAAGCAGGGACATGACAAACACCATTGTTGCGATTTGGCACAATTCAAATTGAGAGAAATAAAATGAGAGAGTCTTATAGGCGAAAACCTTCGTGCACCACACGACGACGGTGAGTAGAGAAAATAAAAATGTGAGAGTATGTTTAGTGAAAACTCGTAAATAAGCACTATTGGGCGACAGGACAAGATAAATGAGAGAGGTCGATTGGCGAAAACCCGCAAAGGGTGCCGTCAGCCGAAAAGAAGAAATATCACCATCCAAGCCCAGAAAGCTTCCATGATTATTGAAAGATTGAAATATGGGTCACAAGAAGTAGAAATGGATCCTGGTCGGGCATCTAGTCTAAGAAGCATGTCATCTCCATTTACAGTTGGCACACACCGCCAGATAAGTCATTCCTTTTCCTTGAAAGGGACACTTCTCTCTAAATCCAAATGTTTTCTCTCGTTGTTTCCCCCACTCCCTTTTGGCTTAACTTTGATTTCATGACTATTCCGCAAGAGAAAATGGTAAGACTGGTCTCACGGGGCTTCCTCCGGCAAGAACCAAAAGAAATATCCAGTATCAGCAGACGCATTTAGCCAATCCCGGCTGACGTTTCAAAAGCAAGAAAGTGGAAAGAAAGAAGTTTAACATCAAAAGCCCACAAAGACAAATGAAGATTGGAAAGGTTAAGCCCGAGCGGGCGAATTATCTCCACAAAGTTCTCAAAAAGGCAAGCCCTGAAGTGGAAATCGGGGCAAAAAAATCATAACTAAGGGCCTATAAAGGCGAAACAAGTCTGAAAGATAAGGTCCCCCGACCAACCTACGAGGCAAAATCTTGAGAGTCAAAAGTCTTCCCAATAGAAATGAGGCCGGGATCAAGCAAATCAAGGCCACAAACCAATCACCGTTCGAGCTAACAAATCGTGTTTTGTTTGAAATTTGAAATAGGTGTAATCCAAAGCAATGGGGGACAAATGGCAAATGCGATCAAAGGAATAACACAAGGGCTAAGAATAGCGTTGCACCAATGATCAACAAAAAGGGAAGTTCCCTTTACATCTTTTCCTGCGGTTTTTTAAAAAAAAGGAAGGGAGAATCATAAAACATGATAGCATAGGACTCTAATCCCTGACTCCTTCCCCAGATTTGGGGCCACATCCCTAGTCTTCCCCCAGAATAACTTGTGGACCTCGTCGGCATAACCTAAGGATCACACTCCACTATCCCAAGCATAGACTGAGAGATTTCTTTCATTCATTCCATGGCATAACCCGAGGGATCCTCTCTCCATCCCCAGCATAACCTATGGCACCTTTTCTTCTCTTCATCCCCAGCATAACCTAAGGGCCCCTCCTTTTCCTTTATTTCCCAGTATAATCTAAAGGCTAAGTCCCTTCTATCCCTAGTATAACCCAGGAGTCTTTTTCTTTAATATCTCGGCATAACCCGCGGATCTCCCTAGAATAACCTAGGAGTTTTCATTCAAATCCCAACAGAAACCACAGATCTCCCTAGCATAACCTAGGATTTTTCTTTCAAATCCCGGCGTAACCCGCGAATTTCCCTAGCATAACCTAGGAGTTTTACTTCAAATCCCGGCATAACCCGCGGATCTCCCTAGCAAAACCTAGGAGTTTTCTTCCAAATCCCGGCATAACTGCCGGATCTCCCTAGCATAATCTAGGTAGTTTCTTCAAAATCCCGGTATAACCCGCGGATCTCCCTAGCATAATGTAGGAGTTTTCTTTCAAATCCCGGCATAACACGCGGATCTCCCTAGCAAAACCTACGAGGTTTCTTCCAAATCCCAGCATAACCCGAGGATCTCCCTAGCATAACCTAGGAGTTTTATTTCAAATCCCGGAATAACTCGCGGATATCCCTAGCATAACCTAGGAGTTTTCTTTCAAATCGTGGCATAAACCGCAGATCTGCCTAGCATAACCTAGGAGTTTTCTTCCAAATCCCGGCATAACCCGTGGATCTCCCTTGCATAGACTAGGAGTTTTCTTTCAAATCCCAACATATCCTGTGGATCTACCAAGCATAACCTAGTAGTTTTCTTTCAAATCCTGGCATAACCCACGGATCTCCCTATCATAACCTAGGAGTTTTCTTCCAAATGCCGGCATATCCCACGGATCTCTCTAGAATAAGCTAGGAGTTTTCATACAAATCCCGGCATAACCCGGGGATCTCCCTAGCATAACCTAGGAGTTTTGTTTCTGATAGCGGGATAACACGCGGATCTCCCTAGCATAACCTAGGAGTATTCTTTCAAATCCCGGCATAACCCACAGATCTCCCTAGCATAACCTAGGAGTTTTCTTTCAGATCCCGGCGTAACTCGTGGATTTTCCAAGCATAACCTAGGAGTCTTCAATCAAATCCCAGCATAACCCACAGATTTCCCTAGCATAACCTAGGAGTTTTCTTCAAAATCCCAGCATAACCCGTGGATCTCCCTTGCATAAACTAGGAGTTTTCTTTCAAATTCCGGCATAACCCTCGGATCTCGCTAGCCTAACCTATGAGTTTTCTTTCAAATCCTTGCATAACCCGCGGATCTCCCTATCATAACCTAGGAGTTTTCTTTTAAATCCTCGCATATGCCGCGGACCTCCCTAGCATAACCTAGGTGTTTTCTTTCAAATACCGGCATAACCCGCGGATCTCCCTAGCGTAACCTAGGAGTTTTCTTTCAAATCCCGGCATAACTCGAAGATCTCCCTAGCGTAACCTAAGAGTTTTCTTTTAAATAACGGCATAACCCGAGGAAATCCCTAGCATCACCGAGGAGTTTTCTTTTAAATCCCGGCATAACCCGCGGATTTCCTTAGCATAACCTAGGAGTCTTCTTTCAAATCCCGTCATAACCCACGGATTTCCTTAGCATAACCTAGGAGTTTTCTACCAAATCCCGGCATAGCCCGTGGATCTCCCTTGCATAACCAAGGAGTTTTCTTTCAAATCTCGGCATAACCCGCGGATCTCCCTAGTATAACCTAGGAGTTTTTCTTCAAATCCTGGCATAACCCACGGATCTCCCTATCATAACCTAGGAGTTTTCTTTTAAATCCTGGGATAACCCGCGGATCTCCCTAGCATAACTTAGGAGTTTTCTTTCAAATCCCGGCATATCCGCATATCTCCCTAGCATAACCTAGGAGTTTTCTTTCAAATCCCGGCATAACCCGCGGATCTCCCTAGCAAAACCTAGGAGGTTTCTTCCAAATTCCAGCATAACCCGAGGATCTCCCTAGCATAACCTAGGAGTTTTCTTTCAAATCCCGGAATAACTCGCGGATATCCCTAGCATAACCTACGAGTTTTCTTTCAAATCCTGGCATAAACCGCAGATTTGCCTAGCATAACCTACGAGTTTTCTTCCAAATCCTGGCATAACCCGTGGATCTCCCTTGCATAACTAGGAGTTTTCTTTCAAATCCCAACATATCCCGTGGATCTCCCTAGCATAACCTAGGAGTTTTTTTTCAAATCCTGGCATAACCCACGGATCTCCCTATCATAACCTAGGAGTTTTCTATTAAATCCTGGCATAACCCGTGGATCTCCCTAGCATAACCTAGGCGTTTTCTTTTGAATCCCGGCATAACCCGCAGACTTCCAAGCATAACCTTCGAGTTTTCTTTCAAATCCCAGCATAACCCGGGTATCTCCGTACGAAATCCTAGGAGTTTTCATTCAAATCCCGGCATAACCCGCGGATTTCCCTAGCATTACCTAGGAATTTGCTTCAAAATTCCGACATAACCCGCGGATCTCCCTAGCATAACCAAGGAGTTTTCTTTCAAATCCCGGATAACCCGCAGACCTCCCTACCTAGGAGTTTTCTTCCAAATCCCGGCATAACTCGAGGATCTCCCTAGCATAACCGAGGAGTTTTGTTTCAAATCCCGGAATAACCCGCGGATTTCCTTAACATAACCTAGGAGTTTTCTTTCAAATCCCGGCATAACCCGCGGGTCTCCCTAGCATAACCTAGGAGTTTTCTTTCTAATCCCGACATAACTCGGGGATCTCCCTAGCATAACCGGGGAGTTTTCTTTCAAATCCCGGTATAACCCGCAGATTTCATTAGCATAACCTAGGAGTTTCTTTTCAAATCCCGGCATAACGTGCAGATATCCCTTGCATAACCTAGGAGCTTTCTTTCAAATCCCAACATAACCCGCGGATCTCCCTAGCATAACTTAGGAGTTTTCATCTAAATCCCAGCATAACCCGCGGATCTCCCTAGAATATCCTAGGAGTTTTCTTCCAAATCCCGGCATAACTCGGGGATCTCCCTAGCATAACCGAGGAGTTTTGTTTCAAATCCCGGCATAACCCGCGGATTTCCTTAGCATAACCTAGGAGTTTTCTTTCAAATCTCGGCATAACCCGCGGATCTCCCTAGCATAACCTAGGAGTTTTCTTCCAAATCCAGGCATAACCCACGGATCTCCCTAGCATAACCTAGGAGTTCTCTTTCAAATCTCGGCATAACCCGCGTATCTCCATATCATAACCTAGGAGTTTTCTTTCAACTCCCGGCATAACCCGAGGATCTCACTAACATAACCTAGGAGTTTTCTTCAAAATCCCAGGATAACCCGAGGATCTCCCCAGCATAATCTAGGAGATTTCTTTCAAATCCCGTAAAAACCCGCGGATCTCCCTAGCATAACCTATGAGTCTCTTTCAAATACAGGCATAACCCGCGGATCTCCCTAGAATAACCTAGGAGTTTTCTACCAAATCCCATCATAACACGCAAGATCTCCCTAGCATAACCTAGGAGTTTTCTTTCAAATCCCGGCATAACCCGCGGATCTCCCTTGCATAACCTAAGAGTTTTCTTTCAAATCCCGGCATAACCCACGGATTTTTTAGCATAACCTAGCGGCATAACCCGCGTATCTCCTTATAATAACCTAGGAGTTTTCTTCCAAATCCCGGCATAACCCGTGGATCTTCCTTGCATAACCTAGGAGCTTTCTTTCAAATTCCGGCGTAACCCGCGGATCACCCTAGCATAACCTAGGAGTTTTCTTTCAAATCCTGGCATAACCCGCAGATCTCCTTAGCATAACCTAGGAGTTTTTCTTTCAAATCCTGGCATAACCCGCGGATCTCCCTAGCATAACCTAGGAGTTTTTTTTCAAATCCCGGCATAACCCGCGGATCTCCCTAGCATAACCTAGGAGTTTTATTTCAGATCCTGGCATGACCCGCGGTTCTAAATAGCATAACCTAAGAGTTTTCTTTCAAAACTTTGCATAACATGTGGATCTCACTAGAAAACCTAGGAGTTTTCTTCAAAATCCCAGTATAACCCGCAGATTTCCTTATTATAACATAGGAGTCTTCTTTCAAATCCCGGCATAAACAGCGGATTACCTTAGCATAACCTAGGAGTTTTCTTCTAAATCCCGGCATAACTCGTGGACTCCCTTGCATAACCTAGGAGTTTTCCTTCAAATCCCGGCATAACCCGCGGATCTCCCTAGCTGGGTTTTCTTTCAAATCCTGGCATAACCCACAGATCTCCCTATCATAACCTAGGAGATTTCATTTAAATCCTGGCACAAACCGCGATCTCCCTCGCATAACCTAGGAGTTTTCTTTCAAATCCCAGCATAACCCGGGGATTTCCTTAGCATAACCTAGGAGTTTTATTTCAAATCTTGGCATAACCTGCGGATCTCCCTAGCATAACCTAGGAGTTTTCTTTCAAATCCCAGCATAACTCGCAGATCTCCCTAGCATAACATATGAGTTTTCTTCCAAATCCCAGCATACTCCGTGGATCTCCCTAGAATAACCTAGGAGTTTTCTTCCAAATCTTGTGGATCTCCCTAGCATAACCGAGGAGTTTTCTTTCAAATCCTAGCATAACCCGCATATTTCCTTAGTGTAACCTAGGAGTTTTCTTTCAAATTCCGGCGTAACTCGCTGATATCCCTAACATAACCTAGGAGTTTTCTTCCAAATCCCGACATAACCCGCGGATCTCCCTAGCATAACCTAGGAGTTTTCTTTCAAATCTCGGCATAACCCACGTATCTCCTTAGAATAACCTAGGAGTTTTCTTTCAAATCCCGGCATAACCCGAGGATCTCACTAACATAACCTTTGAGTTTTCTTCCAAATCCCGGCATAACCTGAAGATCTCCCTAGCATAACCTAGGAGATTTCTTTCAAATCCTGGAATAACCTGAGGATCTCTCTAGCATAACCTAGGAGATTTCTTTCAAATCCCGGAATAACCTGCGGATCTCCCTAGCATAACCTATGAGTTTTCGTTCAAATACCGGCATAACCCGCGGATCTCCCTAGCATAACCTAGGATTTTTTGTCCAAATCCCGGCATAACCCGCAGATCTCCCTAGCATAGCCTAGGAGTATTCTTTAGAATCCCGGCAAAACCCGTGGTTCTCCCTAGCATAACCTAGGAGTTCTCTTTAAAACTCGGCATAACCCGCGGATCCCCTAGCATAACCTAGGAGTTTTCTTTGAAATCCCGGCATAACCCGCAGATCTCCCTAGCATAACCTAGGTGTTTTCTTTCAAATAACGACATAACCCGAGGATCTACCTAGCATAACCGAGGACTTTTCTTTCAAATCCAAGTATAACCCGCAGATTTCCTTATTATAACATAGGAGTCTTCTTTCAAATCCCGGCATAAACCGCGGATTTCCTTTGCATAACCTAGGAGTTTTCTTCTAAATCCCGCCATAACACGTGGATCTCCCTTGCATAACCTAGGAGTTTTCTTTCAAATCCTGGCATAACCCGTGGATCTCCCTAGCTGGGTTTTCCTTCAAATCCTGGCATATCCCACAGATCTCCCTATCATAACCTAGGAGTTTTCTTTTAAATCCTGGCACAACCCGCGGATCTCCCTAGCATAACCTAGGAGTTCTCTTTCAAATCCCAGCATAACCCGCGGATTTCCTTAGCATAACCGAGGAGTTTTATTTCAAATCTTGGCATAACCTGCGGATCTCCCTAGCATAACCTAGGAGTTTTCTTTCAAATCCCTGCATAACTCGCAGATCTCCCTAGCATAACTTAGGAGTTTTCTTCCAAATCCCAGCATACCCTGTGGATCTCCCTATAATAGCCTAGGAGTTTTCTTCCAAATCCCGCCATAACCCGGGGATCTCCCTAGCATAACCGAGGAGTTTTCTTTCAAATCCTAGAATAACCCGTGTATTTCCTTAGTATAACCTAGGAGTTTTCTTTCAAATCCCGGCGTAACCCGCGGATCTCCCTCGATTAACCTAGGAGATTTCTTCCAAAGCCCGACATAACCCGCAGATCTCCCTAGCATAACCTAGGAGTTTTCTTTCAAATCTCGGCATAACCCACGTATCTCCTTAGAATAACTTTGGAGTTTTCATTCAAATCCCGGCATAACCCGAGGATCTCACTATCATAACCTTGGAGTTTTCTTCCAAATCCCGGCATAACCTGAGGATCTCCCTAGCATAACCTAGGAGATTTCTTTCAAATCCCGGAATAACCTGAGGATCTCTCTAGCATAAACTAGGAGATTTCTTTCAAATCCCGGATTAACCTGCGGATCTCCCTAGCATAACCTATGATTTTTCTTTCAAATACTGGCATAACCCGCGGATCTCCCTAGCATAACCTAGGATTTTTCGTCCAAATCCCGGCATAACCCGCAGATCTCCCTAGCATAACCTAGGAGTATTCTTTAGAATCCCGACAAAACCCGCGGTTCTCCCTAGCCATAACCTAGAAGTTTTCTTCGAAATCCCATCATAACACGAGGATCTCCCTAGCATAACCTAGGAGTTTTCTTTCAAATCGCGGCATAACCAGTAGATCTCCCTAGCATAACCTAGGAGTTTTCTTCCAAATCCCGAATAACCCGCGGATCTCCCTAGCATAACCTATTAGTTTTCTTTCAAATCACGGCATATCCCGCGTATCTCCTTAGAATTACTTAGGAGTTTTCTTTCAAATCCTGGCATAACGCGAGGATCTCACTAACATAACCTTGGAGTTTTCTTCCAAATCCCGGCATAACCTGAGGATCTCCCTAGCATAACCTAGGAGATTTCTTTCAAATCCCGGAATAACCCGAGGATCTCTCTTGCATAAACTAGGAGATTTCTTTCAAATCCCGGAATAACCTGCGGATCTCCCTAGCATAACCTATGATTTTTCTTTCAAATACCGGCATAACCCGCGGATCTCCCTAGCATAACATAGGAGTTTTCGTCCAAATCCCGGCATAACCCGCAGATCTCCCTAGCATAACCTAGGAGTATTCTTTAGATTCCTGGCAAAACCCGCGGTTCTCCCTAGCCATAACCTAGAAGTTTTCTTCGAAATCCCAGCATAACCCGAGGATCTCCCTAGCATAACCTAGGAGTTTTCTTTCAAATCCCGGAATAACTCGCGGATCTCCCTAGCATAACCTAGGAGTTTTCTTTCAAATCCTAGAATATCCCGCGGATCTGCCTGGCATAACCTAGGAGTTTCTTCCAAATCCCGGCTTAACCCACGGATCTCCCTTGCATAACCTAGGAGTTTTCTTTCAAATCCCGGCATACCCCGCGGATCTCCCAAGCATAACCTAGGAGTTTTCTATCAAATACCGGCCTAACCCGCGGATCTCCCTAGCATATCCTAGGAGTTTTCTTTGAAATCTCGGTATAACCCGCGGATCTCCCTAGCATAACCTAGGAATTTTCTTTCTATTCCCGGGATAACCCACGGATCTCCCTTGCATAACCTAGGAGTTTTCTTTCAAATCCTGGCATAACCCGCGGATCTCCCAAGCATAACCTAGGAGTTTTCAAACAAATACCGGCCTAACCCGCGGATCTCCCTAGCATAACCTATGAGTTTTTTTTCAAATACTGGCATAACCCGCGGATCTCCCTAGCATATCCTAGGATTTTTCGTCCAAATCCCGGCATATCCCGCAGATCTCCCTAGCATAACCTAGGAGTATTCTTTTGAATCCCGGCAAAACCCGCGGTCCTCCCTAGCCATAACCTAGAAGTTTTGTTCGAAATCCCAGCATAACCCGAGGATCTCTCTTGCATAAACTAGGAGATTTCTTTCAAATCCCGGAATAACCTGCGGATCTCCCTAGCATAACCTATGATTTTTCTTTCAAATACCGGCATAACCCGCGGATCTCCCTAGCATAACATAGGATTTTGCGTCCAAATCCCGGCATAACCTGCAGATCTCCCTAGCATAACCTAGGAGTATTCTTTAGAATCCCGGCAAAACCCGCGGTTCTCCCTAGCCATAACCTAGAAGTTTTCTTCGAAATCCCAGCATAACCCGAGGATCTCCCTAGCATAACCTAGGAGTTTTCTTTCAAATCCCGGAATAACTCGCGGATCTCCCTAGCATAACCTAGGAGTTTTCTTTCAAATCCTAGAATATCCCGCGGATCTGCCTGGAATAACCTAGGAGTTTCTTCCAAATCCCGGCTTAACCCACGGATCTCCCTTGCATAACCTAGGAGTTTTCTTTCAAATCCCGGCATACCCCGCGGATCTCCCAAGCATAACCTAGGAGTTTTCTATCAAATACCGGCCTAACCCGCGGATCTCCCTAGCATATCCTAGGAGTTTTCTTTGAAATCTCGGTATAACCCGCGGATCTCCCTAGCATAACCTAGGAATTTTCTTTCTATTCCCGGGATAACCCACGGATCTCCCTTGCATAACCTAGGAGTTTTCTTTCAAATCCCGGCATAACCCGCGGATCTCCCAAGCATAACCTAGGAGTTTTCAAACAAATACCGGCCTAACCCGCGGATCTCCCTAGCATAACCTATGAGTTTTTTTTCAAATACTGGCATAACCCGCGGATCTCCCTAGCATATCCTAGGATTTTTCGTCCAAATACCGGCATATCCCGCAGATCTTCCTAGCATAACCTAGGAGTATTCTTTTGAATCCCGGCAAAACCCGCGGTCCTCCCTAGCCATAACCTAGAAGTTTTCTTCGAAATCCCAGCATAACCCGAGGATCTCCCTAGCATAACCTAGGAGTTTTCTTTCAAATCCCGGCATAACCCGCGGATCTCCCAAGAAAAACCTAGGAGTTTTCTATCAAATACCAGCCTAAACCGCGGATCTCCCTAGCATAACCTAGGAGTATTCTTTCAAATCTCGGCATAACCCGAGGATCTCCCTAGCATAACCTAGGAATTTTCTTTCTATTCACGGCATAACACGCGGATCTCCCTTGCATAACCTAGGAATTTTCTTCAAAATCCCCACATAACCCACGGATCTCTCTAGCATAACCTAGGAGTCTTCTTATAAATCACAACATAACCCGCGGAATTCCCTATCCTAACCTAGGAGTTTTCTTTCAAATCCCGGCATAACCTGCGGATCTCCCTAGCATAACCTAGGAGTTTTATTTCAAATCCCGGCATAACCCGTCGATCTCCCTAGCATAACCTAGGAGTTTTCTTTCAAATCCCCGCATAACCCGCGGATCTACCTAGTATAACCTAGGATTTTCTTTCAAATCCCGGCATAACATGCTGATCTCCCTAGCTTAATTATGGAGTTTTTTTTATAACCCGGCAAACTCGCGGATCTCCCTAGCATAACCTAGAAGTTTTCTTTCAAATCCCGGCATAACCCACAAACCTCCCTAGCATAACTAGGAGTTTTTTTGCAAATCCCGGCATAACCCGTAGATCTTCCTAGCATAACCTCGGAGTTTTCTTTCAAATCCCAGCATAACCTAGGAGTTTTCTTTAAAATCCCGGCATAACCCGTGGATCTCACTAGCATAACCTAGGAGTTTTCTTCAAATCCCGGCATAACCCGCATATCTCCATAGCATAACCTAGGAGTTTTCTTCAAAATCCCGGCATATCCCGCGGATCTCCCAAGCATAACCTAGGAGTTTTCTTCCAAATCCCAGCATAATTCGCGGATCTATCTAGCATATCCTAGGAGTTTTCTTTAAAATCCCAGCATTACCCGTGGATCTCTCTAGCATAACCTAGGATTTTTCTTCTTAATCCCGGCATAACCCGCGGATCTCCCTGGCGTAACCTAGGAGTTTTCTATCAAGTAGGAATAACCCAGAGATCTCCATAGCATAACCTAGGAGATTTCTTCCACATCCTTGCATAACCCACGGACCTCCCTAGCATAACCTAGGAGTTTTCTTCCAAATCCCGGGGATAACCCACGGATCTCCCTAACATAACCTAGGAGTTTTCTTCAAAATCCCGGCATAGCTCGCGGATCCTCCTAGCATAACATAGGAGTTTTCGTTCAAATCCCTTGCATAACCCACGGATCTCCCTAGCATGACCTAGGAGTTTGTTTTCAATTCGCGGCATAACCAGTAGATCTCCCTAGCATAACTTGGGAATTTTCTTTCAAATCCCGGCATATACCGCGGATCTCCCTAGCATAACCTAGGAGATTTCTTCCAAATCCCAGAATAGTTTGCGGATCTCCCTAGAATATCGTAGGATTTTTCTTCCAAATCACCGCATAACCCGCAGATCTCCCTAGTATAACCTAGGAGTTTTTCTTTCAAATCCTGGCATAACCCGCGGATCTCCCTAGCATAACCTAGGAGTTTTTTTTCAAATCCCGGCATATCCCGCGGATCTCCCTAGCATAACCTAAGAGTTTTATTTCAGATCCTGGCATGACCCGCGGTTCTAAATAGCATAACCTAAGAGTTTTCTTTCAAAACTTTGCATAACATGTGGATCTCACTAGAAAACCTAGGAGTTTTCTTCAGAGCCAAGTTGGCTGTATATGTATTTAACATGAGCAACTAAATACATATACTGTCCGGAGCTTATTACTTTTGCAAATATTTAGTATAGTTATTTTGATGAAATCTCATAACTTGATTAAATTATTTCTAAGTATTAAATCTTTTATCTTGTTTCATATTTGATCTATTTTGTGTGAGGTACTTATTTCTCTCTAAGTGTGTGAGGTATCCGATTAATATCCGGAGTGTACGTTGGCAAGCCTGTCCTTGCGGTCCTTGTTAGCCATGGTAGGCGTTTATTGTGACCCTTAGGTGTTCCCGTAGCCAAGATAACTCTAGAGAGAGAAGAGGTAAAACCAAGAGAACGTTTAGATCATTATGAACCTAGATATTTAGATTTAGGACTTTTTTATAATTTGATCTTTGTTATTTGCTTTTATCTGAATATTATATACTTATGATTTTGCTTCTGTATTAGTTCCAGGACAGTAATTTTTCTTATATGAATCAAAATATTTTAAATTCTGTTAACTTATCTTCTAGATCTACTCAGATTGCCTTAACTGAGTCTAATTTGGATAACTGGAGTATCCCTGCTGAACCTTTTCATAAGATCTACCAGATAGGTCACTTTAATTTCATTAAAAAGCATAATATTAAAACGTGTGAATCAACTGTTGCTATTAATAACTCTTTAGAAGTTATAAAATTGTTTCATGAGCATGATATAATTAGATATAAGTCTAGTTTTAATTATCTGCATATTGGTCTTGTGCAAGTTGCTGTTAAGCCTTTGTTTAGAAAAGGACTTAATATTCCTGTTTGTGCACTTTTACGTGATGCACGTTTTCTTAACTTTGATGATTCTTTGTTAGGGGCACTTGAAAGTAATTTAGCAGGAGGCCCTGTTTATTTCAATTGTTATCCTAATTTCTCTGTTGATATTAATGATCCTAATGTGTTAGATACATTAACGCTTAATATCAAAACTCTTAATATGAACAGCAAATCCGAAACTCGTGAAATAGCTGTTATATACCGCGTTTATTATCGGTTGATGTCTACTACCCTTGCTCCGAAAGCAAGGATAGAGAGTACCAAAGGTGTGACTATGTTAATGGAAGCTAACCATGAACATAGTACCATCTTTGTTCCTCGCCTTCTTCAGTGGAAAGACATTCTATCCAATACTGATTGGCACTTTGAAGCTATTACTCAACCCATTCCCTCTCATACAGAGAATCGCCAAATAGAACGAATCATCCAAAATTCCGATGGTTCAGTTGACCTTAAATTTCTGAACTCTCAACCTCGTAGAAGTTTCACCGTAGGTTCTACTTCTTCAAACCCCCGGGAAGAAGTATTTACTCGTTCTTGCTCCTTTAGATCTGCTATTAATAAATCTGTTATTAATAGTCAAGTTGATGGGGTAGATTTTTCGGGAGATATCCCAAAAGTTTTTTATAAATCTCAGTTTCAAGAACCTATTCAGGAACCCTCTAGTCCCACAGAATCTGATATGGCGCCTCCAAGGCAAAATTCAGACCCTGGTCTTCACGTCATTAAAGTTGAGGAAGATTATACCCCTAATCTTGCTGCTTTAAAAAGACTCTGGCTTGACCCAAAAAACGCTTTAAGGGTCAAATGGTACACTGCTACCTATTCTAAGAGCCAGCAAGCGATTTTTGGGCAACAATGGATTGCCGATATGAAGCGCTTGAAGTGTGATATTGAATATTTTAAGTGGTTCGAAATCACTGGAAAACTGGATGACCAGAATGAGTCTTTACAAGTTCTGGTTAATAAGTGGTATACTCAAACCAACAAGGTTGTTGAGTCTGTCACTCCTCCTCTTGAAGGAATTAAAATTCCTCATTCCAACACCATTGTTTCTGCTTCTCCTTTTAAACTCAAAAGCAGTAATCCTACGAGTACACCCTCTAATGCGGACATAGACAAAATTGTAGAACAAAACAATTACACCAATAAATTGTTGCACTCTGTTTCTCTTCAAATTGAAGAAACAAAACCTAGACTAACTCCTAGTCTAAGTATCCCTAGGCCTAGTACAAATAGTACGATAGAGCCTAATCCTATATTCAAGCCTCCTGAATTTCGCCGAGAATTGTTTCCTAAACTTAGCGAAAATATCTCTGTCTCTGGTAAACTGGTTGGACAGATTACCGAAAAGTTAGCCAACTTTCATGTTTCAAGTGAAAGTAAAGTAAAAGAAGTTTCTAATGCTTCAAAAGCAAAAGAAACTTCTAATCAAGCGTCCAGTTCTAGACCAACTAAAGAGAACAACACCAATAGTGCTGAGAGTGTTAGAACTCTTTCTGATAACTCTCTTCTCAAACTTTCCGATAGATACCCCCATAGGAGAAACTATTATAGTCGTCCCTCTTTTCCTGATACTCAGTATGAGGAAGATGGTTTCCAGTCTCAATCATCTCATGATGGTAGAGGCATCGTTGAATGGAATATTGATGGTCTTGCCGAACATCAAATCTATCGTGTCCTTCACGAAATGGGCGTTTGTATTACCAGTTACAAGCTGCGAAATTCTTCTGATAAAGAAGCAGCGGCCATGATCACTGCTGGCTTTACTGGTATGCTTAGGTATTGGTGGGATAATTATGTCACCGAAGATCTTAAGCTTCAAATCCTCAACGCAACCACCATTATTACTACTGTTAAAACAGTTAGTGATATGGAAACTTCTGAATCTGAAACCAGAGAGGATGCTTGTGCCACTCTGCTCTACCACATTGCCAAACACTTTGTAGGAGAGCCTAAACTCTTCCAAGATAGGAGTCTTGAAATTCTTAACAATCTTCGTTGCCCTAGACTAAGTGACTTTAGGTGGTATAAAGACCAGTTTATGGTCAAAATTATGACTAGACCTGACTGCAATAGTGATTTTTGGAAAGACAGATTTATTAGCGGTCTTCCCCCCTTATTTGCCGAAAAGGTTAGATCAAAAATAAGAGATAGGTGTGGCGGTAAGATACCCTATGAACTTATGACCTATGGAGATATTATTAGTCTTATTAATACCACAGCCCTAGAGCTATGTACTGACCTAAAACTTAAGAGTCATCTTAAGAAAGATAGATTGACCTCCAAAGCAGAACTAGGCAGTTTTTGTAGAGACTTTGGTTATGGCAATATAGACTATCCCCCTTCCAAGCAAGCTAAGAAGAATTCTAAGGCTAAGTCCTCTTATAAATCATCTAAAAAGACTAAGAAAAACAAGTCTAAAGATAGGTCGTATGAACCTAAGAAAAAGAAATTTAGGAAGAAAAGACCTTCCCATAAAGAAGATGTCTGCTGGACTTGTGGTAAGTCTGGTCATAGAGCCAACCAGTGTAAATCTTCTAAGAAGAAGAAGAAAATAAACCTTCTGGGATTAGATGAGGATACTAAAGAAAAACTCTTTTCTATCCTTCAGGAAAGCGAGTCTGATTCGAGTAATTCCTCTTCTGAAGAATACAGTGATGAAGAAAATATCAACGTCGCTTATGAGACTGATGACAGTCAGTCAGATTCTGAAGAATCTTGCGAAGAATCTTGTGAAGGTGTCTTTTGCGGATGTCCTTCCAATACTCTTAGTATGATCACATCGGACTCCAAGGAAGTCCTTTTTGATATTATTGATCATATCAAAGACGATGAATCTCGTGCCAAGTATTTGATTGAGCTCAAGAAAATTATTCTGGGTTCTGATCAAAAGAAACCTTCTTCGTCTAAGGCCATCGAACCTTTTAGTATGAAACAAGTGTTCAATAGGTTCGATAAACCTGCTGAGCCCTCTATATCTGACTTACGTCAAGAGATGAATTCTCTTAAACAAGAAGTTAGGCAGTTGAAATCGCGTCTTGACAAAGTCGAAATGGAATCCCTTACTTCTCAAGTCCTTCAGGACACTGTTGAGAAGACTGACTCTTTTCCTGAAAAAGAATTTGACTTCCCTGGAGAACAACCTGTTGATCCAGGTCTTCTTAATAATACTCCTTCCACTAATCCCGGTCCTTCTGTGTCCACTATTAAATCTATTAGTGAACATATTCCTGTCAAAATTGTTGTTGCAAAAAATTTTGTTCTCAACAAGGTTGCTTTATTTGATAGTGGTGCTGACCGTAGCTGTATAGTGAAAGGTCTTATTCCTCTTAAGTACCTTGAAAAGAGTACAACTCGTTTATACTCGGCCACTGGTGAGAGAATGAAAATTGATTACAAATTATCTAAAGCCCATATTTGTAATAACAATATTTGCTTTACTAATGATTTTGTAATCACTGAAAATATGAATGAAGATATTATTCTAGGAACGCCATTCATTAGTCAACTTAAACCTTTTACTAATGATATAGATGGCATTCATGCTTGTATCCTCGGTCAAGAGGTGTTTTTCCCTTTTGTTCAAACTCTTTCTCCTACAGAGAGTAGGTTTTTAAAGGAAAAAACTATATTTAAAATTAATTGTCTTTCTAATCATATTTCTTTTTTAAAAGAAGAGATTACTATAGAAAGAATTAAACAAACTTTAAAAACCCCGGGAATAATGTCTAAAGTAGATTCCCTTCAAAAGAAGTTTGAAAATGAAGTTTGTTCAAATCTTCCTACTGCCTTTTGGAATATAAAAAAGCATTCTGTTGCATTACCCTACATTGACGGGTTTAATGAACAAAACATACCTACTAAGGCTAGACCTATTCAAATGAACCAAGAAATGGTTGAAATTTGCAAAACTGAGATTAACCATTTACTTGATAATGGTATTATTAGACCCTCTAACTCTCCTTGGAGTTGTTCTGCCTTTTATGTTAATAATAGCGCAGAAAAAGAAAGGGGTGCACCAAGGCTTGTTATTAATTATAAGCCTTTGAATTCGGTCCTTAAATGGATCCGGCATCCAATCCCTAATAAAAGGGATCTCCTTAAACGAACTTATAAAGCAAACCTTTATAGTAAGTTCGATATGAAATCTGGATTTTGGCAAATTCAGATTAATGAAAAGGATCGTTATAAAACTGCATTCAATGTACCTTTTGGTCATTATGAATGGAATGTTATGCCTTTTGGGTTAAAAAATGCCCCGTCTGAATTTCAGAATATTATGAATAATATTTTCAATCCTTATTCTTATATGTCAATTGTTTATATTGATGATGTGTTAATATTTTCTGAAGACATTGATTCTCATTTTAAGCATCTTTCCACATTTTTTAAAGTTGTGCAAAATAATGGTTTGGTTATTAGTGCTAAGAAAATTAAGCTCTTTCAAACCTCTATTAGATTCTTAGGCCATGACCTATATCAAGGTACCTACAAACCTATCTGTAGAGCCATTGAATTCTCGTCCAAATTTCCTGATGAAATTAAGGATAAGACCCAGCTTCAGAGATTCTTAGGAAGTCTTAATTATGTTGCTGACTTTATTCCTAAAGTTAGACAAACTTGTGAGCCTTTGTATCTTAGGCTTAGAAAGAATCCTATACCGTGGGGAGATGAACAAACCCAAAGTGTCAAGAAGATTAAGAGATTAGTCCAAAATCTTCCTTGCTTAGGGATACCCAATCCCGATGCATATATGATAGTTGAAACTGATGCTTCTGATATAGGATACGGAGGTATTCTAAAACAGCAAATAGAACCAAATAGTTGCGAGCAACTGGTGAGGTTTACTTCTGGTATCTGGAATAATACCCAGAAAAATTATAGTACTGTAAAAAAGGAAGTTTTATCTATAGTACTATGTATTACTAAATTCCAAGATGATTTAGTAAACAAAGAATTTTTACTTCGAGTTGATTGCAAATCGGCCAAAGAAATTTTACAAAAAGATGTTAAAAATCTTGTTTCAAAACAAATATTTGCTAGATGGCAAGCTCTACTATCTAGCTTTGATTTCAAAATTGATTTTATAAAAGGAGAAAATAATTCTCTTCCAGATTTTCTAACTCGAGAATTTCTTCAGGGCCATGAAGTCGTCAAAAACTAGCCCGTTCAAAAACGTCAAGTCTGAAAGGCAACTATCAACAGTTAGACCTTTCGTTCCTACTAGTTTGGCCCAAATAAAGCCCTCTTTTCCTCCTCTTCCTAGTCCGGCCCAGAGCCAAAATAAGTTTACCGTTTTAGGAGAACTCCCAAAACTTCCAGGCCCAAAGCCTGAATCTTCCTCTGGATCCACTTCTAAGGTCCAGAACAAATCTAGTTATGAAATGAAGACCCCAGAGTCTTTTGCCCAAGCAGTGGACCCTAAAGTCCAAATTCAAAAACCCTCTTCTCAGCCAACTGAGACTTTTGAATTCTTGACCATTAAGGTCTCTCCCATTTTAGCCCTCGATAAAGAGTTTGAATCTGGTCGAGTCCAAGACCTTATAAAGCCCTGCTATAATTCATCCAACTACATTGATAGTCCTGACCCCCTTCACACTCGCCTTTATTTTGAGGCTATCTTAGTCGATACAGACTCCATTGAAGTGGAACATGTTTACTCTGATAGAAACCCTGATTTCATCCTATATTCACAGTTTACAATCAAAAAGATTTTATCTCCTTTCGAATGGCATGTTGACCATCTTCTTACTCCCATACGTCTTAGTATGAACCATAAGCCCCAGACTTACAACTGGTATACATACCAACAAGCTTGGTATAATTTCATGTATCTTAGACCAGGTCATACTTGGTTTATTAAATACAGTCCTGAAGTTATCAAGGCCATCATCCCCAGATGGTTCTATGACTGGTGGAAGACTTTTGGAGGAAAATTAGAAAACCTCCCACAACAATTCCTCAATAAATTCGAAAATTTCCAAATTTCACAAGAGATCACTACTCTCCCTTCTCACATTAAAATGTGTAAATTTTATATTCAAAAAAGAATTTCTTTTATTATCAGCTGGGATTTCAAAATCGCAGAATTCGATAGGATCAGGTACCTATCCAAAGAAATAAAGGTTAAAGGTTGGGTTCCAAAACCTAAGGTATCAACTCTTGATAAGGGAAAAATTGTAGTGGGGAAGACAACTCCACAATCCAAATCATCCAAGGCGGAAATGAAGAAGAAGCTTCAAAAGGCTCTTCAAGATATTGATAATCAGGATGAAGAAACTATTATGCAACTTCTTGAAGAAGTCTCCTCCTCTGCTGAATCCAGTAATGATGACATTTGTAATCCTAAAGGTATTGCTCAGGCTTATCTAGAAGGATTTTATGAATAATATTTACTTTTCCGAAGAGTCAAGTTAATATTTACTTTTCCGAAGAGTCAAGTTACTATTCGGTGGGAATGCCCACTTAGTGTCCTGTGAATACCCACTTTATCACTACCTTCCAAAAGAAGGAAAAACTGAGGGGTATGCGTCTAATTATTGTCCACTAAAAACAAGTCGGTCGAATTATTGTCCACTAAGGACAAGTCATAATTAGTGTCCGTAGGTTGGGTCCCATAAACGGTCCCCGGGTCATAAGGAATCTTATCCTTATCTTTTCACATGGGGTCATATCTCTTTCATAAAAGTAGAACCCCACAATACTGTCGGCAAAATCTAAGCCGTCCATTTGTATCTAGGAGATTAACTCTTTTGGTGTCAGAGGTCTATAAAAAGACTCTCGTCTTGTAATATGAGGCAGGTCGAATTTTCTGACTTAGAAAATTTTAGGCACTACCTCTCTTGAATAATCTCTTCGTCTCTCTTCTTGTAATCATCCCTGTCCTGGAACTAATACAGAAGCAAAATCATAAGTATATTCTGTTAACTTATCTTCTAGATCTACTCAGATTGCCTTAACTGAGTCTAATTTGGATAACTGGAGTATCCCTGCTGAACCTTTTCATAAGATCTACCAGATAGGTCACTTTAATTTCATTAAAAAGCATAATATTAAAACGTGTGAATCAACTGTTGCTATTAATAACTCTTTAGAAGTTATAAAATTGTTACATGAGCATGATATAATTAGATATAAGTCTAGTTTTAATTATCTGCATATTGGTCTTGTGCAAGTTGCTGTTAAGCCTTTGTTTAGAAAAGGACTTAATATTCCTGTTTGTGCACTTTTACGTGATGCACGTTTTCTTAACTTTGATGATTCTTTGTTAGGGGCACTTGAAAGTAATTTAGCAGGAGGCCCTGTTTATTTCAATTGTTATCCTAATTTCTCTGTTGATATTAATGATCCTAATGTGTTAGATACATTAACGCTTAATATCAAAACTCTTAATATGAACAGCAAATCCGAAACTCGTGAAATAGCTGTTATATACCGCGTTTATTATCGGTTGATGTCTACTACCCTTGCTCCGAAAGCAAGGATAGAGAGTACCAAAGGTGTGACTATGTTAATGGAAGCTAACCATGAACATAGTACCATCTTTGTTCCTCGCCTTCTTCAGTGGAAAGACATTCTATCCAATACTGATTGGCACTTTGAAGCTATTACTCAACCCATTCCCTCTCATACAGAGAATCGCCAAATAGAACGAATCATCCAAAATTCCGATGGTTCAGTTGACCTTAAATTTCTGAACTCTCAACCTCGTAGAAGTTTCACCGTAGGTTCTACTTCTTCAAACCCCCGGGAAGAAGTATTTACTCGTTCTTGCTCCTTTAGATCTGCTATTAATAAATCTGTTATTAATAGTCAAGTTGATGGGGTAGATTTTTCGGGAGATATCCCAAAAGTTTTTTATAAATCTCAGTTTCAAGAACCTATTCAGGAACCCTCTAGTCCCACAGAATCTGATATGGCGCCTCCAAGGCAAAATTCAGACCCTGGTCTTCACGTCATTAAAGTTGAGGAAGATTATACCCCTAATCTTGCTGCTTTAAAAAGACTCTGGCTTGACCCAAAAAACGCTTTAAGGGTCAAATGGTACACTGCTACCTATTCTAAGAGCCAGCAAGCGATTTTTGGGCAACAATGGATTGCCGATATGAAGCGCTTGAAGTGTGATATTGAATATTTTAAGTGGTTCGAAATCACTGGAAAACTGGATGACCAGAATGAGTCTTTACAAGTTCTGGTTAATAAGTGGTATACTCAAACCAACAAGGTTGTTGAGTCTGTCACTCCTCCTCTTGAAGGAATTAAAATTCCTCATTCCAACACCATTGTTTCTGCTTCTCCTTTTAAACTCAAAAGCAGTAATCCTACGAGTACACCCTCTAATGCGGACATAGACAAAATTGTAGAATTAAACAATTACACCAATAAATTGTTGCACTCTGTTTCTCTTCAAATTGAAGAAACAAAACCTAGACTAACTCCTAGTCTAAGTATCCCTAGGCCTAGTACAAATAGTACGATAGAGCCTAATCCTATATTCAAGCCTCCTGAATTTCGCCGAGAATTGTTTCCTAAACTTAGCGAAAATATCTCTGTCTCTGGTAAACTGGTTGAACAGATTACCGAAAAGTTAGCCAACTTTCATGTTTCAAGTGAAAGTAAAGTAAAAGAAGTTTCTAATGCTTCAAAAGCAAAAGAAACTTCTAATCAAGCGTCCAGTTCTAGACCAACTAAAGAGAACAACACCAATAGTGCTGAGAGTGTTAGAACTCTTTCTGATAACTCTCTTCTCAAACTTTCCGATAGATACCCCCATAGGAGAAACTATTATAGTCGTCCCTCTTTTCCTGATACTCAGTATGAGGAAGATGGTTTCCAGTCTCAATCATCTCATGATGGTAGAGGCATCGTTGAATGGAATATTGATGGTCTTGCCGAACATCAAATCTATCGTGTCCTTCACGAAATGGGCGTTTGTATTACCAGTTACAAGCTGCGAAATTCTTCTGATAAAGAAGCAGCGGCCATGATCACTGCTGGCTTTACTGGTATGCTTAGGTATTGGTGGGAT
The DNA here is from genome assembly GCA_034376525.1 of Nicotiana benthamiana. Classification (NCBI taxonomy): domain Eukaryota; kingdom Viridiplantae; phylum Streptophyta; class Magnoliopsida; order Solanales; family Solanaceae; genus Nicotiana; species Nicotiana benthamiana. Next base: position 15,188,539 of record CM067341.1, on the reverse strand, counting down.
AATTATGTCACCGAAGATCTTAAGCTTCAAATCCTCAACGCAACCACCATTATTACTACTGTTAAAACAGTTAGTGATATGGAAACTTCTGAATCTGAAACCAGAGAGGATGCTTGTGCCACTCTGCTCTACCACATTGCCAAACACTTTGTAGGAGAGCCTAAACTCTTCCAAGATAGGAGTCTTGAAATTCTTAACAATCTTCGTTGCCCTAGACTAAGTGACTTTAGGTGGTATAAAGACCAGTTTATGGTCAAAATTATGACTAGACCTGACTGCAATAGTGATTTTTGGAAAGACAGATTTATTAGCGGTCTTCCCCCCTTATTTGCCGAAAAGGTTAGATCAAAAATAAGAGATAGGTGTGGCGGTAAGATACCCTATGAACTTATGACCTATGGAGATATTATTAGTCTTATTAATACCACAGCCCTAGAGCTATGTACTGACCTAAAACTTAAGAGTCATCTTAAGAAAGATAGATTGACCTCCAAAGCAGAACTAGGCAGTTTTTGCAGAGACTTTGGTTATGGCAATATAGACTATCCCCCTTCCAAGCAAGCTAAGAAGAATTCTAAGGCTAAGTCCTCTTATAAATCATCTAAAAAGACTAAGAAAAACAAGTCTAAAGATAGGTCGTATGAACCTAAGAAAAAGAAATTTAGGAAGAAAAGACCTTCCCATAAAGAAGATGTCTGCTGGACTTGTGGTAAGTCTGGTCATAGAGCCAACCAGTGTAAATCTTCTAAGAAGAAGAAGAAAATAAACCTTCTGGGATTAGATGAGGATACTAAAGAAAAACTCTTTTCTATCCTTCAGGAAAGCGAGTCTGATTCGAGTAATTCCTCTTCTGAAGAATACAGTGATGAAGAAAATATCAACGTCGCTTATGAGACTGATGACAGTCAGTCAGATTCTGAAGAATCTTGCGAAGAATCTTGTGAAGGTGTCTTTTGCGGATGTCCTTCCAATACTCTTAGTATGATCACATCGGACTCCAAGGAAGTCCTTTTTGATATTATTGATCATATCAAAGACGATGAATCTCGTGCCAAGTATTTGATTGAGCTCAAGAAAATTATTCTGGGTTCTGATCAAAAGAAACCTTCTTCGTCTAAGGCCATCGAACCTTTTAGTATGAAACAAGTGTTCAATAGGTTCGATAAACCTGCTGAGCCCTCTATATCTGACTTACGTCAAGAGATGAATTCTCTTAAACAAGAAGTTAGGCAGTTGAAATCGCGTCTTGACAAAGTCGAAATGGAATCCCTTACTTCTCAAGTCCTTCAGGACACTGTTGAGAAGACTGACTCTTTTCCTGAAAAAGAATTTGACTTCCCTGGAGAACAACCTGTTGATCCAGGTCTTCTTAATAATACTCCTTCCACTAATCCCGGTCCTTCTGTGTCCACTATTAAATCTATTAGTGAACATATTCCTGTCAAAATTGTTGTTGCAAAAAATTTTGTTCTCAACAAGGTTGCTTTATTTGATAGTGGTGCTGACCGTAACTGTATAGTGAAAGGTCTTATTCCTCTTAAGTACCTTGAAAAGAGTACAACTCGTTTATACTCGGCCACTGGTGAGAGAATGAAAATTGATTACAAATTATCTAAAGCCCATATTTGTAATAACAATATTTGCTTTACTAATGATTTTGTAATCACTGAAAATATCAATGAAGATATTATTCTAGGAACGCCATTAATTAGTCAACTTAAACCTTTTACTAATGATATAGATGGCATTCATGCTTGTATCCTCGGTCAAGAGGTGTTTTTCCCTTTTGTTCAAACTCTTTCTCCTACAGAGAGTAGGTTTTTAAAGGAAAAAACTATATTTAAAATTAATTGTCTTTCTAATCATATTTCTTTTTTAAAAGAAGAGATTACTATAGAAAGAATTAAACAAACTTTAAAAACCCCGGGAATAATGTCTAAAGTAGATTCCCTTCAAAAGAAGTTTGAAAATGAAGTTTGTTCAAATCTTCCTACTGCCTTTTGGAATATAAAAAAGCATTCTGTTGCATTACCCTACATTGACGGGTTTAATGAACAAAACATACCTACTAAGGCTAGACCTATTCAAATGAACCAAGAAATGGTTGAAATTTGCAAAACTGAGATTAACCATTTACTTGATAATGGTATTATTAGACCCTCTAACTCTCCTTGGAGTTGTTCTGCCTTTTATGTTAATAATAGCGCAGAAAAAGAAAGGGGTGCACCAAGGCTTGTTATTAATTATAAGCCTTTGAATTCGGTCCTTAAATGGATCCGGCATCCAATCCCTAATAAAAGGGATCTCCTTAAACGAACTTATAAAGCAAACCTTTATAGTAAGTTCGATATGAAATCTGGATTTTGGCAAATTCAGATTAATGAAAAGGATCGTTATAAAACTGCATTCAATGTACCTTTTGGTCATTATGAATGGAATGTTATGCCTTTTGGGTTAAAAAATGCCCCGTCTGAATTTCAGAATATTATGAATAATGTTTTCAATCCTTATTCTTATATGTCAATTGTTTATATTGATGATGTGTTAATATTTTCTGAAGACATTGATTCTCATTTTAAGCATCTTTCCACATTTTTTAAAGTTGTGCAAAATAATGGTTTGGTTATTAGTGCTAAGAAAATTAAGCTCTTTCAAACCTCTATTAGATTCTTAGGCCATGACCTATATCAAGGTACCTACAAACCTATCTGTAGAGCCATTGAATTCTCGTCCAAATTTCCTGATGAAATTAAGGATAAGACCCAGCTTCAGAGATTCTTAGGAAGTCTTAATTATGTTGCTGACTTTATTCCTAAAGTTAGACAAACTTGTGAGCCTTTGTATCTTAGGCTTAGAAAGAATCCTATACCGTGGGGAGATGAACAAACCCAAAGTGTCAAGAAGATTAAGAGATTAGTCCAAAATCTTCCTTGCTTAGGGATACCCAATCCCGATGCATATATGATAGTTGAAACTGATGCTTCTGATATAGGATACGGAGGTATTCTAAAACAGCAAATAGAACCAAATAGTTGCGAGCAACTGGTGAGGTTTACTTCTGGTATCTGGAATAATACCCAGAAAAATTATAGTACTGTAAAAAAGGAAGTTTTATCTATAGTACTATGTATTACTAAATTCCAAGATGATTTAGTAAACAAAGAATTTTTACTTCGAGTTGATTGCAAATCGGCCAAAGAAATTTTACAAAAAGATGTTAAAAATCTTGTTTCAAAACAAATATTTGCTAGATGGCAAGCTCTACTATCTAGCTTTGATTTCAAAATTGATTTTATAAAAGGAGAAAATAATTCTCTTCCAGATTTTCTAACTCGAGAATTTCTTCAGGGCCATGAAGTCGTCAAAAACTAGCCCGTTCAAAAACGTCAAGTCTGAAAGGCAACTATCAACAGTTAGACCTTTCGTTCCTACTAGTTTGGCCCAAATAAAGCCCTCTTTTCCTCCTCTTCCTAGTCCGGCCCAGAGCCAAAATAAGTTTACCGTTTTAGGAGAACTCCCAAAACTTCCAGGCCCAAAGCCTGAATCTTCCTCTGGATCCACTTCTAAGGTCCAGAACAAATCTAGTTATGAAATGAAGACCCCAGAGTCTTTTGCCCAAGCAGTGGACCCTAAAGTCCAAATTCAAAAACCCTCTTCTCAGCCAACTGAGACTTTTGAATTCTTGACCATTAAGGTCTCTCCCATTTTAGCCCTCGATAAAGAGTTTGAATCTGGTCGAGTCCAAGACCTTATAAAGCCCTGCTATAATTCATCCAACTACATTGATAGTCCTGACCCCCTTCACACTCGCCTTTATTTTGAGGCTATCTTAGTCGATACAGACTCCATTGAAGTGGAACATGTTTACTCTGATAGAAACCCTGATTTCATCCTATATTCACAGTTTACAATCAAAAAGATTTTATCTCCTTTCGAATGGCATGTTGACCATCTTCTTACTCCCATACGTCTTAGTATGAACCATAAGCCCCAGACTTACAACTGGTATACATACCAACAAGCTTGGTATAATTTCATGTATCTTAGACCAGGTCATACTTGGTTTATTAAATACAGTCCTGAAGTTATCAAGGCCATCATCCCCAGATGGTTCTATGACTGGTGGAAGACTTTTGGAGGAAAATTAGAAAACCTCCCACAACAATTCCTCAATAAATTCGAAAATTTCCAAATTTCACAAGAGATCACTACTCTCCCTTCTCACATTAAAATGTGTAAATTTTATATTCAAAAAAGAATTTCTTTTATTATCAGCTGGGATTTCAAAATCGCAGAATTCGATAGGATCAGGTACCTATCCAAAGAAATAAAGGTTAAAGGTTGGGTTCCAAAACCTAAGGTATCAACTCTTGATAAGGGAAAAATTGTAGTGGGGAAGACAACTCCACAATCCAAATCATCCAAGGCGGAAATGAAGAAGAAGCTTCAAAAGGCTCTTCAAGATATTGATAATCAGGATGAAGAAACTATTATGCAACTTCTTGAAGAAGTCTCCTCCTCTGCTGAATCCAGTAATGATGACATGTGTAATCCTAAAGGTATTGCTCAGGCTTATCTAGAAGGATTTTATGAATAATATTTACTTTTCCGAAGAGTCAAGTTAATATTTACTTTTCCGAAGAGTCAAGTTACTATTCGGTGGGAATGCCCACTTAGTGTCCTGTGAATACCCACTTTATCACTACCTTCCAAAAGAAGGAAAAACTGAGGGGTATGCGTCTAATTATTGTCCACTAAAAACAAGTCGGTCGAATTATTGTCCACTAAGGACAAGTCATAATTAGTGTCCGTAGGTTGGGTCCCATAAACGGTCCCCGGGTCATAAGGAATCTTATCCTTATCTTTTCACATGGGGTCATATCTCTTTCATAAAAGTAGAACCCCACAATACTGTCGGCAAAATCTAAGCCGTCCATTTGTATCTAGGAGATTAACTCTTTTGGTGTCAGAGGTCTATAAAAAGACTCTCGTCTTGTAATATGAGGCAGGTCGAATTTTCTGACTTAGAAAATTTTAGGCACTACCTCTCTTGAATAATCTCTTCGTCTCTCTTCTTGTAATCATCCCTTCCTATTGTAATATCCCCTTGTTCATGGAATAAAAAGTAAGTCTTTCATTTTCTGTTTTACTGTTTTACTGTTTTAATTTTTTTCCGGTCCTGTAAATTGTAAACTTATTTTGGCTCTGGGCCGGACTAGGAAGAGGAGGAAAAGAGGGCTTTATTTGGGCCAAACTAGTAGGAACGAAAGGTCTAACTGTTGATAGTTGCCTTTCAGACTTGACGTTTTTGAACGGGCTAGTTTTTGACGACTTCATGGCCCTGAAGAAATTCTCGAGTTAGAAAATCTGGAAGAGAATTATTTTCTCCTTTTATAAAATCAATTTTGAAATCAAAGCTAGATAGTAGAGCTTGCCATCTAGCAAATATTTGTTTTGAAACAAGATTTTTAACATCTTTTTGTAAGAGCAATTTACAGGACCGGAAAAAAAATTAAAACAGTAAAACAGTAAAACAGAAAATGAAACAGTAAAACAGAAAATGAAAGACTTACTTTTTATTCCATGAACAAGGGGATATTACAATAGGAAGGGATGATTACAAGAAGAGAGACGAAGAGATTATTCAAGAGAGGTAGTGCCTAAAATTTTCTAAGTCAGAAAATTCGACCTGCCTCATATTACAAGACGAGAGTCTTTTTATAGACCTCTGACACCAAAAGAGTTAATCTCCTAGATACAAATGGACGGCTTAGATTTTGCCGACAGTATTGTGGGGTTCTACTTTTATGAAAGAGATATGACCCCATGTGAAAAGATAAGGATAAGATTCCTTATGACCCGGGGACCGTTTATGGGACCCAACCTACGGACACTAATTATGACTTGTCCTTAGTGGACAATAATTCGACCGACTTGTTTTTAGTGGACAATAATTAGACGCATACCCCTCAGTTTTTCCTTCTTTTGGAAGGTAGTGATAAAGTGGGTATTCACAGGACACTAAGTGGGCATTCCCACCGAATAGTAACTTGACTCTTCGGAAAAGTAAATATTAACTTGACTCTTCGGAAAAGTAAATATTATTCATAAAATCCTTCTAGATAAGCCTGAGCAATACCTTTAGGATTACACATGTCATCATTACTGGATTCAGCAGAGGAGGAGACTTCTTCAAGAAGTTGCATAATAGTTTCTTCATCCTGATTATCAATATCTTGAAGAGCCTTTTGAAGCTTCTTCTTCATTTCCGCCTTGGATGATTTGGATTGTGGAGTTGTCTTCCCCACTACAATTTTTCCCTTATCAAGAGTTGATACCTTAGGTTTTGGAACCCAACCTTTAACCTTTATTTCTTTGGATAGGTACCTGATCCTATCGAATTCTGCGATTTTGAAATCCCAGCTGATAATAAAAGAAATTCTTTTTTGAATATAAAATTTACACATTTTAATGTGAGAAGGGAGAGTAGTGATCTCTTGTGAAATTTGGAAATTTTCGAATTTATTGAGGAATTGTTGTGGGAGGTTTTCTAATTTTCCTCCAAAAGTCTTCCACCAGTCATAGAACCATCTGGGGATGATGGCCTTGATAACTTCAGGACTGTATTTAATAAACCAAGTATGACCTGGTCTAAGATACATGAAATTATACCAAGCTTGTTGGTATGTATACCAGTTGTAAGTCTGGGGCTTATGGTTCATACTAAGACGTATGGGAGTAAGAAGATGGTCAACATGCCATTCGAAAGGAGATAAAATCTTTTTGATTGTAAACTGTGAATATAGGATGAAATCAGGGTTTCTATCAGAGTAAACATGTTCCACTTCAATGGAGTCTGTATCGACTAAGATAGCCTCAAAATAAAGGCGAGTGTGAAGGGGGTCAGGACTATCAATGTAGTTGGATGAATTATAGCAGGGCTTTATAAGGTCTTGGACTCGACCAGATTCAAACTCTTTATCGAGGGCTAAAATGGGAGAGACCTTAATGGTCAAGAATTCAAAAGTCTCAGTTGGCTGAGAAGAGGGTTTTTGAATTTGGACTTTAGGGTCCACTGCTTGGGCAAAAGACTCTGGGGTCTTCATTTCATAACTAGATTTGTTCTGGACCTTAGAAGTGGATCCAGAGGAAGATTCAGGCTTTGGGCCTGGAAGTTTTGGGAGTTCTCCTAAAACGGTAAACTTATTTTGGCTCTGGGCCGGACTAGGAAGAGGAGGAAAAGAGGGCTTTATTTGGGCCAAACTAGTAGGAACGAAAGGTCTAACTGTTGATAGTTGCCTTTCAGACTTGACGTTTTTGAACGGGCTAGTTTTTGACGACTTCATGGCCCTGAAGAAATTCTCGAGTTAGAAAATCTGGAAGAGAATTATTTTCTCCTTTTATAAAATCAATTTTGAAATCAAAGCTAGATAGTAGAGCTTGCCATCTAGCAAATATTTGTTTTGAAACAAGATTTTTAACATCTTTTTGTAAAATTTCTTTGGCCGATTTGCAATCAACTCGAAGTAAAAATTCTTTGTTTACTAAATCATCTTGGAATTTAGTAATACATAGTACTATAGATAAAACTTCCTTTTTTACAGTACTATAATTTTTCTGGGTATTATTCCAGATACCAGAAGTAAACCTCACCAGTTGCTCGCAACTATTTGGTTCTATTTGCTGTTTTAGAATACCTCCGTATCCTATATCAGAAGCATCAGTTTCAACTATCATATATGCATCGGGATTGGGTATCCCTAAGCAAGGAAGATTTTGGACTAATCTCTTAATCTTCTTGACACTTTGGGTTTGTTCATCTCCCCACGGTATAGGATTCTTTCTAAGCCTAAGATACAAAGGCTCACAAGTTTGTCTAACTTTAGGAATAAAGTCAGCAACATAATTAAGACTTCCTAAGAATCTCTGAAGCTGGGTCTTATCCTTAATTTCATCAGGAAATTTGGACGAGAATTCAATGGCTCTACAGATAGGTTTGTAGGTACCTTGATATAGGTCATGGCCTAAGAATCTAATAAAGGTTTGAAAGAGCTTAATTTTCTTAGCACTAATAACCAAACCATTATTTTGCACAACTTTAAAAAATGTGGAAAGATGCTTAAAATGAGAATCAATGTCTTCAGAAAATATTAACACATCATCAATATAAACAATTGACATATAAGAATAAGGATTGAAAATATTATTCATAATATTCTGAAATTCAGACGGGGCATTTTTTAACCCAAAAGGCATAACATTCCATTCATAATGACCAAAAGGTACATTGAATGCAGTTTTATAACGATCCTTTTCATTAATCTGAATTTGCCAAAATCCAGATTTCATATCGAACTTACTATAAAGGTTTGCTTTATAAGTTCGTTTAAGGAGATCCCTTTTATTAGGGATTGGATGCCGGATCCATTTAAGGACCGAATTCAAAGGCTTATAATTAATAACAAGCCTTGGTGCACCCCTTTCTTTTTCTGCGCTATTATTAACATAAAAGGCAGAACAACTCCAAGGAGAGTTAGAGGGTCTAATAATACCATTATCAAGTAAATGGTTAATCTCAGTTTTGCAAATTTCAACCATTTCTTGGTTCATTTGAATAGGTCTAGCCTTAGTAGGTATGTTTTGTTCATTAAACCCGTCAATGTAGGGTAATGCAACAGAATGCTTTTTTATATTCCAAAAGGCAGTAGGAAGATTTGAACAAACTTCATTTTCAAACTTCTTTTGAAGGGAATCTACTTTAGACATTATTCCCGGGGTTTTTAAAGTTTGTTTAATTCTTTCTATAGTAATCTCTTCTTTTAAAAAAGAAATATGATTAGAAAGACAATTAATTTTAAATATAGTTTTTTCCTTTAAAAACCTACTCTCTGTAGGAGAAAGAGTTTGAACAAAAGGGAAAAACACCTCTTGACCGAGGATACAAGCATGAATGCCATCTATATCATTAGTAAAAGGTTTAAGTTGACTAATGAATGGCGTTCCTAGAATAATATCTTCATTCATATTTTCAGTGATTACAAAATCATTAGTAAAGCAAATATTGTTATTACAAATATGGGCTTTAGATAATTTGTAATCAATTTTCATTCTCTCACCAGTGGCCGAGTATAAACGAGTTGTACTCTTTTCAAGGTACTTAAGAGGAATAAGACCTTTCACTATACAGCTACGGTCAGCACCACTATCAAATAAAGCAACCTTGTTGAGAACAAAATTTTTTGCAACAACAATTTTGACAGGAATATGTTCACTAATAGATTTAATAGTGGACACAGAAGGACCGGGATTAGTGGAAGGAGTATTATTAAGAAGACCTGGATCAACAGGTTGTTCTCCAGGGAAGTCAAATTCTTTTTCAGGAAAAGAGTCAGTCTTCTCAACAGTGTCCTGAAGGACTTGAGAAGTAAGGGATTCCATTTCGACTTTGTCAAGACGCGATTTCAACTGCCTAACTTCTTGTTTAAGAGAATTCATCTCTTGACGTAAGTCAGATATAGAGGGCTCAGCAGGTTTATCGAACCTATTGAACACTTGTTTCATACTAAAAGGTTCGATGGCCTTAGACGAAGAAGGTTTCTTTTGATCAGAACCCAGAATAATTTTCTTGAGCTCAATCAAATACTTGGCACGAGATTCATCGTCTTTGATATGATCAATAATATCAAAAAGGACTTCCTTGGAGTCCGATGTGATCATACTAAGAGTATTGGAAGGACATCCGCAAAAGACACCTTCACAAGATTCTTCGCAAGATTCTTCAGAATCTGACTGACTGTCATCAGTCTCATAAGCGACGTTGATATTTTCTTCATCACTGTATTCTTCAGAAGAGGAATTACTCGAATCAGACTCGCTTTCCTGAAGGATAGAAAAGAGTTTTTCTTTAGTATCCTCATCTAATCCCAGAAGGTTTATTTTCTTCTTCTTCTTAGAAGATTTACACTGGTTGGCTCTATGACCAGACTTACCACAAGTCCAGCAGACATCTTCTTTATGGGAAGGTCTTTTCTTCCTAAATTTCTTTTTCTTAGGTTCATACGACCTATCTTTAGACTTGTTTTTCTTAGTCTTTTTAGATGATTTATAAGAGGACTTAGCCTTAGAATTCTTCTTAGCTTGCTTGGAAGGGGGATAGTCTATATTGCCATAACCAAAGTCTCTACAAAAACTGCCTAGTTCTGCTTTGGAGGTCAATCTATCTTTCTTAAGATGACTCTTAAGTTTTAGGTCAGTACATAGCTCTAGGGCTGTGGTATTAATAAGACTAATAATATCTCCATAGGTCATAAGTTCATAGGGTATCTTACCGCCACACCTATCTCTTATTTTTGATCTAACCTTTTCGGCAAATAAGGGGGGAAGACCGCTAATAAATCTGTCTTTCCAAAAATCACTATTGCAGTCAGGTCTAGTCATAATTTTGACCATAAACTGGTCTTTATACCACCTAAAGTCACTTAGTCTAGGGCAACGAAGATTGTTAAGAATTTCAAGACTCCTATCTTGGAAGAGTTTAGGCTCTCCTACAAAGTGTTTGGCAATGTGGTAGAGCAGAGTGGCACAAGCATCCTCTCTGGTTTCAGATTCAGAAGTTTCCATATCACTAACTGTTTTAACAGTAGTAATAATGGTGGTTGCGTTGAGGATTTGAAGCTTAAGATCTTCGGTGACATAATTATCCCACCAATACCTAAGCATACCAGTAAAGCCAGCAGTGATCATGGCTGCTGCTTCTTTATCAGAAGAATTTCGCAGCTTGTAACTGGTAATACAAACGCCCATTTCGTGAAGGACACGATAGATTTGATGTTCGGCAAGACCATCAATATTCCATTCAACGATGCCTCTACCATCATGAGATGATTGAGACTGGAAACCATCTTCCTCATACTGAGTATCAGGAAAAGAGGGACGACTATAATAGTTTCTCCTATGGGGGTATCTATCGGAAAGTTTGAGAAGAGAGTTATCAGAAAGAGTTCTAACACTCTCAGCACTATTGGTGTTGTTCTCTTTAGTTGGTCTAGAACTGGACGCTTGATTAGAAGTTTCTTTTGCTTTTGAAGCATTAGAAACTTCTTTTACTTTACTTTCACTTGAAACATGAAAGTTGGCTAACTTTTCGGTAATCTGTTCAACCAGTTTACCAGAGACAGAGATATTTTCGCTAAGTTTAGGAAACAATTCTCGGCGAAATTCAGGAGGCTTGAATATAGGATTAGGCTCTATCGTACTATTTGTACTAGGCCTAGGGATACTTAGACTAGGAGTTAGTCTAGGTTTTGTTTCTTCAATTTGAAGAGAAACAGAGTGCAACAATTTATTGGTGTAATTGTTTTGTTCTACAATTTTGTCTATGTCCGCATTAGAGGGTGTACTCGTAGGATTACTGCTTTTGAGTTTAAAAGGAGAAGCAGAAACAATGGTGTTGGAATGAGGAATTTTAATTCCTTCAAGAGGAGGAGTGACAGACTCAACAACCTTGTTGGTTTGAGTATACCACTTATTAACCAGAACTTGTAAAGACTCATTCTGGTCATCCAGTTTTCCAGTGATTTCGAACCACTTAAAATATTCAATATCACACTTCAAGCGCTTCATATCGGCAATCCATTGTTGCCCAAAAATCGCTTGCTGGCTCTTAGAATAGGTAGCAGTGTACCATTTGACCCTTAAAGCGTTTTTTGGGTCAAGCCAGAGTCTTTTTAAAGCAGCAAGATTAGGGGTATAATCTTCCTCAACTTTAATGACGTGAAGACCAGGGTCTGAATTTTGCCTTGGAGGCGCCATATCAGATTCTGTGGGACTAGAGGGTTCCTGAATAGGTTCTTGAAACTGAGATTTATAAAAAACTTTTGGGATATCTCCCGAAAAATCTACCCTATCAACTTGACTATTAATAACAGATTTATTAATAGCAGATCTAAAGGAGCAAGAACGAGTAAATACTTCTTCCCGGGGGTTTGAAGAAGTAGAACCTACGGTGAAACTTCTACGAGGTTGAGAGTTCAGAAATTTAAGGTCAACTGAACCATCGGAATTTTGGATGATTCGTTCTATTTGGCGATTCTCTGTATGAGAGGGAATGGGTTGAGTAATAGCTTCAAAGTGCCAATCAGTATTGGATAGAATGTCTTTCCACTGAAGAAGGCGAGGAACAAAGATGGTACTATGTTCATGGTTAGCTTCCATTAACATAGTCACACCTTTGGTACTCTCTATCCTTGCTTTCGGAGCAAGGGTAGTAGACATCAACCGATAATAAACGCGGTATATAACAGCTATTTCACGAGTTTCGGATTTGCTGTTCATATTAAGAGTTTTGATATTAAGCGTTAATGTATCTAACACATTAGGATCATTAATATCAACAGAGAAATTAGGATAACAATTGAAATAAACAGGGCCTCCTGCTAAATTACTTTCAAGTGCCCCTAACAAAGAATCATCAAAGTTAAGAAAACGTGCATCACGTAAAAGTGCACAAACAGGAATATTAAGTCCTTTTCTAAACAAAGGCTTAACAGCAACTTGCACAAGACCAATATGCAGATAATTAAAACTAGACTTATATCTAATTATATCATGCTCATGTAACAATTTTATACATATACTGTCCGGAGCTTATTACTTTTGCAAATATTTAGTATAGTTATTTTGATGAAATCTCATAACTTGATTAAATTATTTCTAAGTATTAAATCTTTTATCTTGTTTCATATTTGATCTATTTTGTGTGAGGTACTTATTTCTCTCTAAGTGTGTGAGGTATCCGATTAATATCCGGAGTGTACGTTGGCAAGCCTGTCCTTGCGGTCCTTGTTAGCCATGGTAGGCGTTTATTGTGACCCTTAGGTGTTCCCGTAGCCAAGATAACTCTAGAGAGAGAAGAGGTAAAACCAAGAGAACGTTTAGATCATTATGAACCTAGATATTTAGATTTAGGACTTTTTTATAATTTGATCTTTGTTATTTGCTTTTATCTGAATATTATATACATATGATTTTGCTTCTGTATTAGTTCCAGGACAGTAATTTTTCTTATATGAATCAAAATATTTTAAATTCTGTTAACTTATCTTCTAGATCTACTCAGATTGCCTTAACTGAGTCTAATTTGGATAACTGGAGTATCCGCAAGATTCTTCAGAATCTGACTGACTGTCATCAGTCTCATAAGCGACGTTGATATTTTCTTCATCACTGTATTCTTTAGAAGAGGAATTACTGACCCTGGTCTTCACGTCATTAAAGTTGAGGAAGATTATACCCCTAATCTTGCTGCTTTAAAAAGACTCTGGCTTGACCCAAAAAACGCTTTAAGGGTCAAATGGTACACTGCTACCTATTCTAAGAGCCAGCAAGCGATTTTTGGGCAACAATGGATTGCCGATATGAAGCGCTTGAAGTGTGATATTGAATATTTTAAGTGGTTCGAAATCACTGGAAAACTGGATGACCAGAATGAGTCTTTACAAGTTCTGGTTAATAAGTGGTATACTCAAACCAACAAGGTTGTTGAGTCTGTCACTCCTCCTCTTGAAGGAATTAAAATTCCTCATTCCAACACCATTGTTTCTGCTTCTCCTTTTAAACTCAAAAGCAGTAATCCTACGAGTACACCCTCTAATGCGGACATAGACAAAATTGTAGAACAAAACAATTACACCAATAAATTGTTGCACTCTGTTTCTCTTCAAATTGAAGAAACAAAACCTAGACTAACTCCTAGTCTAAGTATCCCTAGGCCTAGTACAAATAGTACGATAGAGCCTAATCCTATATTCAAGCCTCCTGAATTTCGCCGAGAATTGTTTCCTAAACTTAGCGAAAATATCTCTGTCTCTGGTAAACTGGTTGAACAGATTACCGAAAAGTTAGCCAACTTTCATGTTTCAAGTGAAAGTAAAGTAAAAGAAGTTTCTAATGCTTCAAAAGCAAAAGAAACTTCTAATCAAGCGTCCAGTTCTAGACCAACTAAAGAGAACAACACCAATAGTGCTGAGAGTGTTAGAACTCTTTCTGATAACTCTCTTCTCAAACTTTCCGATAGATACCCCCATAGGAGAAACTATTATAGTCGTCCCTCTTTTCCTGATACTCAGTATGAGGAAGATGGTTTCCAGTCTCAATCATCTCATGATGGTAGAGGCATCGTTGAATGGAATATTGATGGTCTTGCCGAACATCAAATCTATCGTGTCCTTCACGAAATGGGCGTTTGTATTACCAGTTACAAGCTGCGAAATTCTTCTGATAAAGAAGCAGCGGCCATGATCACTGCTGGCTTTACTGGTATGCTTAGGTATTGGTGGGATAATTATGTCACCGAAGATCTTAAGCTTCAAATCCTCAACGCAAACACCATTATTACTACTGTTAAAACAGTTAGTGATATGGAAACTTCTGAATCTGAAACCAGAGAGGATGCTTGTGCCACTCTGCTCTACCACATTGCCAAACACTTTGTAGGAGAGCCTAAACTCTTCCAAGATAGGAGTCTTGAAATTCTTAACAATCTTCGTTGCCCTAGACTAAGTGACTTTAGGTGGTATAAAGACCAGTTTATGGTCAAAATTATGACTAGACCTGACTGCAATAGTGATTTTTGGAAAGACAGATTTATTAGCGGTCTTCCCCCCTTATTTGCCGAAAAGGTTAGATCAAAAATAAGAGATAGGTGTGGCGGTAAGATACCCTATGAACTTATGACCTATGGAGATATTATTAGTCTTATTAATACCACAGCCCTAGAGCTATGTACTGACCTAAAACTTAAGAGTCATCTTAAGAAAGATAGATTGACCTCCAAAGCAGAACTAGGCAGTTTTTGTAGAGACTTTGGTTATGGCAATATAGACTATCCCCCTTCCAAGCAAGCTAAGAAGAATTCTAAGGCTAAGTCCTCTTATAAATCATCTAAAAAGACTAAGAAAAACAAGTCTAAAGATAGGTCGTATGAACCTAAGAAAAAGAAATTTAGGAAGAAAAGACCTTCCCATAAAGAAGATGTCTGCTGGACTTGTGGTAAGTCTGGTCATAGAGCCAACCAGTGTAAATCTTCTAAGAAGAAGAAGAAAATAAACCTTCTGGGATCAGAAGTAAACCTCACCAGTTGCTCGCAACTATTTGGTTCTATTTGCTGTTTTAGAATACCTCCGTATCCTATATCAGAAGCATCAGTTTCAACTATCATATATGCATCGGGATTGGGTATCCCTAAGCAAGGAAGATTTTGGACTAATCTCTTAATCTTCTTGACACTTTGGGTTTGTTCATCTCCCCACGGTATAGGATTTTTTCTAAGCCTAAGATACAAAGGCTCACAAGTTTGTCTAACTTTAGGAATAAAGTCAGCAACATAATTAAGACTTCCTAAGAATCTCTGAAGCTGGGTCTTATCCTTAATTTCATCAGGAAATTTGGACGAGAATTCAATGGCTCTACAGATAGGTTTGTAGGTACCTTGATATAGGTCATGGCCTAAGAATCTAATAAAGGTTTGAAAGAGCTTAATTTTCTTAGCACTAATAACCAAACCATTATTTTGCACAACTTTAAAAAATGTGGAAAGGCTCTTCAAGATATTGATAATCAGGATGAAGAAACTATTATGCAACTTCTTGAAGAAGTCTCCTCCTCTGCTGAATCCAGTAATGATGACATGTGTAATCCTAAAGGTATTGCTCAGGCTTATCTAGAAGGATTTTATGAATAATATTTACTTTTCCGAAGAGTCAAGTTAATATTTACTTTTCCGAAGAGTCAAGTTACTATTCGGTGGGAATGCCCACTTAGTGTCCTGTGAATACCCACTTTATCACTACCTTCCAAAAGAAGGAAAAACTGAGGGGTATGCGTCTAATTATTGTCCACTAAAAACAAGTCGGTCGAATTATTGTCCACTAAGGACAAGTCATAATTAGTGTCCGTAGGTTGGGTCCCATAAACGGTCCCCGGGTCATAAGGAATCTTATCCTTATCTTTTCACATGGGGTCATATCTCTTTCATAAAAGTAGAACCCCACAATACTGTCGGCAAAATCTAAGCCGTCCATTTGTATCTAGGAGATTAACTCTTTTGGTGTCAGAGGTCTATAAAAAGACTCTCGTCTTGTAATATGAGGCAGGTCGAATTTTCTGACTTAGAAAATTTTAGGCACTACCTCTCTTGAATAATCTCTTCGTCTCTCTTCTTGTAATCATCCCTTCCTATTGTAATATCCCCTTGTTCATGGAATAAAAAGTATGTCTTTCATTTTCTGTTTTACTGTTTCATTTTCTGTTTTACTGTTTTACTGTTTTAATTTCTATAGTAATCTCTTCTTTTAAAAAAGAAATATGATTAGAAAGACAATTAATTTTAAATATAGTTTTTTCCTTTAAAAACCTACTCTCTGTAGGAGAAAGAGTTTGAACAAAAGGGAAAAACACCTCTTGACCGAGGATACAAGCATGAATGCCATCTATATCATTAGTAAAAGGTTTAAGTTGACTAATGAATGGCGTTCCTAGAATAATATCTTCATTGATATTTTCAGTGATTACAAAATCATTAGTAAAGCAAATATTGTTATTACAAATATGGGCTTTAGATAATTTGTAATCAATTTTCATTCTCTCACCAGTGGCCGAGTATAAACGAGTTGTACTCTTTTCAAGGTACTTAAGAGGAATAAGACCTTTCACTATACAGTTACTGTCGGCACCACTATCAAATAAAGCAACCTTGTTGAGAACAAAATTTTTTGCAACAACAATTTTGACAGGAATATGTTCACTAATAGATTTAATAGTGGACACAGAAGGACCGGGATTAGTGGAAGGAGTATTATTAAGAAGACCTGGATCAACAGGTTGTTCTCCAGGGAAGTCAAATTCTTTTTCAGGAAAAGAGTCAGTCTTCTCAACAGTGTCCTGAAGGACTTGAGAAGTAAGGGATTCCATTTCGACTTTGTCAAGACGCGATTTCAACTGCCTAACTTCTTGTTTAAGAGAATTCATCTCTTGACGTAAGTCAGATATAGAGGGCTCAGCAGGTTTATCGAACCTATTGAACACTTGTTTCATACTAAAAGGTTCGATGGCCTTAGACGAAGAAGGTTTCTTTTGATCAGAACCCAGAATAATTTTCTTGAGCTCAATCAAATACTTGGCACGAGATTCATCGTCTTTGATATGATCAATAATATCAAAAAGGACTTCCTTGGAGTCCGATGTGATCATACTAAGAGTATTGGAAGGACATCCGCGGCATAACCCGCGGATTTCCCTAGCATTACCTAGGAATTTGCTTCAAAATTCCGACATAACCCGCGGATCTCCCTAGCATAACCAAGGAGTTTTCTTTCAAATCCCGGATAACCCGCAGACCTCCCTAGCATAACCTAGGAGTTTTCTTTCAAATACCGGCATAGCCCGCAGATCTCCATAGCATTACCTAGGAGTTTTCTTTCAAATTGCGGCATAACCCGCGGATCTCCCTCGAATAATGTAGGAGTTTTCTTTCAAATCACGGCTTAACCCGCAGATCTCCCTAGCATAACCTAGGAGTTTTCTTCCAAATGCCGGCATAACCCGCGGATCTCTCTAGAATAAGCTAGGAGTTTTCTTACAAATCCCGGCATAACCCGGGGATCTCCCTCGCATAACCTAGGAGTTTTGTTTCATGTCTCGGCATAACCCGCGGATTTCCCTAGTATAATCTAGGAGTTTTCTTTCAAATCCCGGCATAACCTGCGGATCACCCTAGCATAACCTAGGAGTTTTCTTTCAAATCCCGGCATATCTCGTGGATTTCCCAAGCATAACCTAGGAGTTTTCATTCAAATCCCGGCATAACCCGCAGATTTCCCTAGCATAACCTAGGAGTTTTCTTCCAAATCCCAGCACAACCCGCGGATCTCCCTAGCATAACCTAGGAGTTCTCTTTCAAATCCCAGCATAACCCGCGGATTTCCTTAGCATAACCGAGGAGTTTTATTTCAAATCTTGGCATAACCTGCGGATCTCCCTAGCATAACCTAGGAGTTTTCTTTCAAATCCTGGCATAACCCGCGGATCTCCCTATCATAACCTAGGAGTTTTCTTTTAAATCCTCACATAAGCCGCGGATCTGCCTAGCATAACCTAGGCGTTTTCTTTCAAATACTGGCATAACCCGCGGATCTCCCTAGCATAACCTAATTATTTTCTTTCTAATCTCGTCATAAACCGAAGATCTCCCTAGCATAACCTAGGAGTTTTCTTTTAAATAACGGCATAACCCGAGGAAATCCCTAGCATCACCGAGGAGTTTTCTTTCAAATCCCGGCATAACCCGCGCATTTACTTAGCATAACCTAGGAGTCTTCTTTCAAATCCCGTCATAACCTGCGGATTTCCTTAGCATAACCTAGGAGTTTTCTACCAAATCCCGGCATAGCCCGTGGATCTCCCTTCCATAACCTAGGTGTTTTATTTCAAATCTTAGCATAACCCGCGGAATTCCCTAGCATAACCTAGGAGTTTTTCTTCAAATCCTGGCATAACCCACGGATCTCCCTCTCATAACCTAGGAGTTTTCTTTTAAATCCTGGGTTAGACCGCGGATCTCCCTAGCATAAATTAGGAGTTTTCTTTCAAATCCCGGCATAACCGCAGATCTCCCTTGCATAACCTAGGAGTTTTTTTTCTAATCCCAACATAACCCGGGGATCTCCCTAGCATAACCGAGGAGTTTTCTATCAAATCCCGGCATAACCCGCAGATTTTGTTAGCATAACCTTGGAGTTTCTTTTCAAATCCCGGCATAACCTGCGGATATCCCTTGCATAACCTAGGAGTTTTCTTTCAAATCCCAGCATAACCCGCGGATCTCCCTAGCATAACTTAGGAGTTTTCTTCTAAATCCCAGCATAACCCGCGGATCTCCCTAGAATAACCTAGGAGTTTTCTTCCAAATCCCGGCATAACTCGAGGATCTCCCTAGCATAACCGAGGAGTTTTGTTTCAAATCCCGGAATAACCCGCGGATTTCCTTAACATAACCTAGGAGTTTTCTTTCAAATCCCGGCATAACCCGCGGGTCTCCCTAGCATAACCTAGGAGTTTTCTTTCTAATCCCGACATAACTCGGGGATCTCCCTAGCATAACCGGGGAGTTTTCTTTCAAATCCCGGTATAACCCGCAGATTTCATTAGCATAACCTAGGAGTTTCTTTTCAAATCCCGGCATAACGTGCGGATATCCCTTGCATAACCTAGGAGCTTTCTTTCAAATCCCAACATAACCCGCGGATCTCCCTAGCATAACTTAGGAGTTTTCATCTAAATCCCAGCATAACCCGCGGATCTCCCTAGAATATCCTAGGAGTTTTCTTCCAAATCCCGGCATAACTCGGGGATCTCCCTAGCATAACCGAGGAGTTTTGTTTCAAATCCCGGCATAACCCGCGGATTTCCTTAGCATAACCTAGGAGTTTTCTTTCAAATCTCGGCATAACCCGCGGATCTCCCTAGCATAACCTAGGAGTTTTCTTCCAAATCCAGGCATAACCCACGGATCTCCCTAGCATAACCTAGGAGTTCTCTTTCAAATCTCGGCATAACCCGCGTATCTCCATATCATAACCTAGGAGTTTTCTTTCAACTCCCGGCATAACCCGAGGATCTCACTAACATAACCTAGGAGTTTTCTTCAAAATCCCAGGATAACCCGAGGATCTCCCCAGCATAATCTAGGAGATTTCTTTCAAATCCCGTAAAAACCCGCGGATCTCCCTAGCATAACCTATGAGTTCTCTTTCAAATACAGGCATAACCCGCGGATCTCCCTAGAATAACCTAGGAGTTTTCTACCAAATCCCATCATAACACGCAAGATCTCCCTAGCATAACCTAGGAGTTTTCTTTCAAATCCCGGCATAACCCGCGGATCTCCCTTGCATAACCTAAGAGTTTTCTTTCAAATCCCGGCATAACCCACGGATTTTTTAGCATAACCTAGGAGTGTTCTATCAAATCCCGGCATAACCCGCGTATCTCCTTATAATAACCTAGGAGTTTTCTTCCAAATCCCGGCATAACCCGTGGATCTTCCTTGCATAACCTAGGAGCTTTCTTTCAAATTCCGGCGTAACCCGCGGATCACCCTAGCATAACCTAGGAGTTTTCTTTCAAATCCTGGCATAACCCGCAGATCTCCCTAGCATAACCTAGGAGTTTTTCTTTCAAATCCTGGCATAACCCGCGGATCTCCCTAGCATAACCTAGGAGTTTTTTTTCAAATCCCGGCATAACCCGCGGATCTCCCTAGCATAACCTAGGAGTTTTATTTCAGATCCTGGCATGACCCGCGGTTCTAAATAGCATAACCTAAGAGTTTTCTTTCAAAACTTTGCATAACATGTGGATCTCACTAGAAAACCTAGGAGTTTTCTTCAAAATCCCAGTATAACCCGCAGATTTCCTTATTATAACATAGGAGTCTTCTTTCAAATCCCGGCATAAACAGCGGATTACCTTAGCATAACCTAGGAGTTTTCTTCTAAATCCCGGCATAACTCGTGGACTCCCTTCAATAACCTAGGAGTTTTCCTTCAAATCCCGGCATAACCCGCGGATCTCCCTAGCTGGGTTTTCTTTCAAATCCTGGCATAACCCACAGATCTCCCTATCATAACCTAGGAGATTTCATTTAAATCCTGGCACAAACCGCGATCTCCCTCGCATAACCTAGGAGTTTTCTTTCAAATCCCAGCATAACCCGGGGATTTCCTTAGCATAACCTAGGAGTTTTATTTCAAATCTTGGCATAACCTGCGGATCTCCCTAGCATAACCTAGGAGTTTTCTTTCAAATCCCAGCATAACTCGCAGATCTCCCTAGCATAACATATGAGTTTTCTTCCAAATCCCAGCATACTCCGTGGATCTCCCTAGAATAACCTAGGAGTTTTCTTCCAAATCTTGTGGATCTCCCTAGCATAACCGAGGAGTTTTCTTTCAAATCCTAGCATAACCCGCGTATTTCCTTAGTGTAACCTAGGAGTTTTCTTTCAAATTCCGGCGTAACTCGCTGATATCCCTAACATAACCTAGGAGTTTTCTTCCAAATCCCGACATAACCCGCGGATCTCCCTAGCATAACCTAGGAGTTTTCTTTCAAATCTCGGCATAACCCACGTATCTCCTTAGAATAACCTAGGAGTTTTCTTTCAAATCCCGGCATAACCCGAGGATCTCACTAACATAACCTTTGAGTTTTCTTCCAAATCCCGGCATAACCTGAAGATCTCCCTAGCATAACCTAGGAGATTTCTTTCAAATCCTGGAATAACCTGAGGATCTCTCTAGCATAACCTAGGAGATTTCTTTCAAATCCCGGAATAACCTGCGGATCTCCCTAGCATAACCTATGAGTTTTCGTTCAAATACCGGCATAACCCGCGGATCTCCCTAGCATAACCTAGGATTTTTTGTCCAAATCCCGGCATAACCCGCAGATCTCCCTAGCATAGCCTAGGAGTATTCTTTAGAATCCCGGCAAAACCCGTGGTTCTCCCTAGCATAACCTAGGAGTTCTCTTTAAAACTCGGCATAACCCGCGGATCCCCTAGCATAACCTAGGAGTTTTCTTTGAAATCCCGGCATAACCCGCAGATCTCCCTAGCATAACCTAGGTGTTTTCTTTCAAATAACGACATAACCCGAGGATCTACCTAGCATAACCGAGGACTTTTCTTTCAAATCCAAGTATAACCCGCAGATTTCCTTATTATAACATAGGAGTCTTCTTTCAAATCCCGGCATAAACCGCGGATTTCCTTTGCATAACCTAGGAGTTTTCTTCTAAATCCCGCCATAACACGTGGATCTCTCTTGCATAACCTAGGAGTTTTCTTTCAAATCCTGGCATAACCCGTGGATCTCCCTAGCTGGGTTTTCCTTCAAATCCTGGCATATCCCACAGATCTCCCTATCATAATCTAGGAGTTTTCTTTTAAATCCTGGCACAACCCGCGGATCTCCCTAGCATAACCTAGGAGTTCTCTTTCAAATCCCAGCATAACCCGCGGATTTCCTTAGCATAACCGAGGAGTTTTATTTCAAATCTTGGCATAACCTGCGGATCTCCCTAGCATAACCTAGGAGTTTTCTTTCAAATCCCTGCATAACTCGCAGATCTCCCTAGCATAACTTAGGAGTTTTCTTCCAAATCCCAGCATACCCTGTGGATCTCCCTATAATAGCCTAGGAGTTTTCTTCCAAATCCCGCCATAACCCGGGGATCTCCCTAGCATAACCGAGGAGTTTTCTTTCAAATCCTAGAATAACCCGTGTATTTCCTTAGTATAACCTAGGAGTTTTCTTTCAAATCCCGGCGTAACCCGCGGATCTCCCTCGATTAACCTAGGAGATTTCTTCCAAAGCCCGACATAACCCGCAGATCTCCCTAGCATAACCTAGGAGTTTTCTTTCAAATCTCGGCATAACCCACGTATCTCCTTAGAATAACTTTGGAGTTTTCATTCAAATCCCGGCATAACCCGAGGATCTCACTATCATAACCTTGGAGTTTTCTTCCAAATCCCGGCATAACCTGAGGATCTCCCTAGCATAACCTAGGAGATTTCTTTCAAATCCCGGAATAACCTGAGGATCTCTCTAGCATAAACTAGGAGATTTCTTTCAAATCCCGGATTAACCTGCGGATCTCCCTAGCATAACCTATGATTTTTCTTTCAAATACTGGCATAACCCGCGGATCTCCCTAGCATAACCTAGGATTTTTCGTCCAAATCCCGGCATAACCCGCAGATCTCCCTAGCATAACCTAGGAGTATTCTTTAGAATCCCGACAAAACCCGCGGTTCTCCCTAGCCATAACCTAGAAGTTTTCTTCGAAATCCCATCATAACACGAGGATCTCCCTAGCATAACCTAGGAGTTTTCTTTCAAATCGCGGCATAACCAGTAGATCTCCCTAGCATAACCTAGGAGTTTTCTTCCAAATCCCGAATAACCCGCGGATCTCCCTAGCATAACCTATTAGTTTTCTTTCAAATCACGGCATATCCCGCGTATCTCCTTAGAATTACTTAGGAGTTTTCTTTCAAATCCTGGCATAACGCGAGGATCTCACTAACATAACCTTGGAGTTTTCTTCCAAATCCCGGCATAACCTGAGGATCTCCCTAGCATAACCTAGGAGATTTCTTTCAAATCCCGGAATAACCCGAGGATCTCTCTTGCATAAACTAGGAGATTTCTTTCAAATCCCGGAATAACCTGCGGATCTCCCTAGCATAACCTATGATTTTTCTTTCAAATACCGGCATAACCCGCGGATCTCCCTAGCATAACATAGGAGTTTTCGTCCAAATCCCGGCATAACCCGCAGATCTCCCTAGTATAACCTAGGAGTATTCTTTAGATTCCTGGCAAAACCCGCGGTTCTCCCTAGCCATAACCTAGAAGTTTTCTTCGAAATCCCAGCATAACCCGAGGATCTCCCTAGCATAACCTAGGAGTTTTCTTTCAAATCCCGGAATAACTCGCGGATCTCCCTAGCATAACCTAGGAGTTTTCTTTCAAATCCTAGAATATCCCGCGGATCTGCCTGGAATAACCTAGGAGTTTCTTCCAAATCCCGGCTTAACCCACGGATCTCCCTTGCATAACCTAGGAGTTTTCTTTCAAATCCCGGCATACCCCGCGGATCTCCCAAGCATAACCTAGGAGTTTTCTATCAAATACCGGCCTAACCCGCGGATCTCCCTAGCATATCCTAGGAGTTTTCTTTGAAATCTCGGTATAACCCGCGGATCTCCCTAGCATAACCTAGGAATTTTCTTTCTATTCCCGGGATAACCCACGGATCTCCCTTGCATAACCTAGGAGTTTTCTTTCAAATCCCGGCATAACCCGCGGATCTCCCAAGCATAACCTAGGAGTTTTCAAACAAATACCGGCCTAACCCGCGGATCTCCCTAGCATAACCTATGAGTTTTTTTTCAAATACTGGCATAACCCGCGGATCTCCCTAGCATATCCTAGGATTTTTCGTCCAAATACCGGCATATCCCGCAGATCTTCCTAGCATAACCTAGGAGTATTCTTTTGAATCCCGGCAAAACCCGCGGTCCTCCCTAGCCATAACCTAGAAGTTTTCTTCGAAATCCCAGCATAACCCGAGGATCTCCCTAGCATAACCTAGGAGTTTTCTTTCAAATCCCGGCATAACCCGCGGATCTCCCAAGAAAAACCTAGGAGTTTTCTATCAAATACCAGCCTAAACCGCGGATCTCCCTAGCATAACCTAGGAGTATTCTTTCAAATCTCGGCATAACCCGAGGATCTCCCTAGCATAACCTAGGAATTTTCTTTCTATTCACGGCATAACACGCGGATCTCCCTTGCATAACCTAGGAATTTTCTTCAAAATCCCCACATAACCCACGGATCTCTCTAGCATAACCTAGGAGTCTTCTTATAAATCACAACATAACCCGCGGAATTCCCTATCCTAACCTAGGAGTTTTCTTTCAAATCCCGGCATAACCTGCGGATCTCCCTAGCATAACCTAGGAGTTTTATTTCAAATCCCGGCATAACCCGTCGATCTCCCTAGCATAACCTAGGAGTTTTCTTTCAAATCCCCGCATAACCCGCGGATCTACCTAGTATAACCTAGGATTTTCTTTCAAATCCCGGCATAACATGCTGATCTCCCTAGCTTAATTATGGAGTTTTTTTTATAACCCGGCAAACTCGCGGATCTCCCTAGCATAACCTAGAAGTTTTCTTTCAAATCCCGGCATAACCCACAAACCTCCCTAGCATAACTAGGAGTTTTTTTGCAAATCCCGGCATAACCCGTAGATCTTCCTAGCATAACCTCGGAGTTTTCTTTCAAATCCCAGCATAACCTAGGAGTTTTCTTTAAAATCCCGGCATAACCCGTGGATCTCACTAGCATAACCTAGGAGTTTTCTTCAAATCCCGGCATAACCCGCATATCTCCATAGCATAACCTAGGAGTTTTCTTCAAAATCCCGGCATATCCCGCGGATCTCCCAAGCATAACCTAGGAGTTTTCTTCCAAATCCCAGCATAATTCGCGGATCTATCTAGCATATCCTAGGAGTTTTCTTTAAAATCCCAGCATTACCCGTGGATCTCTCTAGCATAACCTAGGATTTTTCTTCTTAATCCCGGCATAACCCGCGGATCTCCCTGGCGTAACCTAGGAGTTTTCTATCAAGTAGGAATAACCCAGAGATCTCCATAGCATAACCTAGGAGATTTCTTCCACATCCTTGCATAACCCACGGACCTCCCTAGCATAACCTAGGAGTTTTCTTCCAAATCCCGGGGATAACCCACGGATCTCCCTAACATAACCTAGGAGTTTTCTTCAAAATCCCGGCATAGCTCGCGGATCCTCCTAGCATAACATAGGAGTTTTCGTTCAAATCCCTTGCATAACCCACGGATCTCCCTAGCATGACCTAGGAGTTTGTTTTCAATTCGCGGCATAACCAGTAGATCTCCCTAGCATAACTTGGGAATTTTCTTTCAAATCCCGGCATATACCGCGGATCTCCCTAGCATAACCTAGGAGATTTCTTCCAAATCCCAGAATAGTTTGCGGATCTCCCTAGAATATCGTAGGATTTTTCTTCCAAATCACCGCATAACCCGCAGATCTCCCTAGTATAACCTAGGAGTTTTTCTTTCAAATCCTGGCATAACCCGCGGATCTCCCTAGCATAACCTAGGAGTTTTTTTTCAAATCCCGGCATATCCCGCGGATCTCCCTAGCATAACCTAAGAGTTTTATTTCAGATCCTGGCATGACCCGCGGTTCTAAATAGCATAACCTAAGAGTTTTCTTTCAAAACTTTGCATAACATGTGGATCTCACTAGAAAACCTAGGAGTTTTCTTCAAAATCCCAGCATATCCCGCAGATCTCTACAACATAACCTAGGAGTTTTCTTCCAAATCCTTGCATATCCCGCGGATCTGCTTAGCATAACCTAGGAGTTTTCTTTCAAGTCCCGGCATAACACGCGGATCTCCATAGCATAACCTAGGAGTTTTATTCCAAATCCTGGCATGACCCGCAGACCTCCCTAGCATAACCTAGGAGTTTTCTTTCAAATCCCGACATAACCCCCGGATCTCCCTAGCATAACCTAGGAGTTTTCTTAAAATCCCGTCATGACCTGCGGATCTCCCTAGTATAACCTAGGAGTTTTCTTTCAAATCCCGGCATAACCCGTAACCTAGGAGTGTTCTTCCAAATCCCGGCATAACCCGCGAATCTCCATAACATAACCTAGTAGTTTTCTTTCAAATCCCGGCATAACCCGTGGATCTCCATAGCATAACCTAGGAGTTCTATTCAAAATTCCGGCATAATTCGTGGATCTCCCTAGCATAACCTATGAGTTTTCTTTCAAATCCTGGCATAAACCGCATATCTCCCTAGCATATCATAGGTGTTTTCTTTCAAATCCCGGCATAACCTGCGGATCTCACTAGCATAACCTAGGAGTATTCTTCAAAATTCTATCATAACCCGTAGATCTCCATAGCATAACCTAGGAGTTTTCTTCGAAATCCCAGCATAACCCGCGGATCTCCCTAGTATAACCAAGGAGTTTTCTTCCAAATCCCAGCAAAACTCGCGTATTTCCTTAGCAAAACGTAGGAGTTTTCTTCTAAATCCTGACATAGCCCGCGGATCTCACTAGCATTACATAGGAGTTTTTTTAATAATCTCGGCATAACCCGTGGATCTCCTTAGCATGACCTAGGTGTTTTCTTCAAAATCCCGACATAACCAGCGGATCTCCGTGGCATAACTTAGGAGTTTTCTTTCAAGTAGGCAGAACCCACAGATATCCATAGCATAACCTATGAGATTTCTTCCACATCCTTGCATAACCCACAGACCGCCCTAGCATAACCTAGGAGTTTTCTTCCAAATCCCGGCATAACCCACGGATCTCTCTAGAATAACCTAGGAGTTTCTTTCAAGTCCCGGCATAACCCGTGGATCAGCATAGCATAACCTTGGTGTTTTCTTCCAAATCCTGGCATAACCCGCAAACCTCCCTAGAGTACCTCGGAGTTTTCTTTCAAATCCCGACATAACCCGCGGATCTCCCTAGCATATCCTAGGAGTGTTCTTCAAAATCCCATCATAACCCGCGGATATCACTAGCATAACCTAGGAATTTTTTTTAAAATCTTGGCATAACCCGCAGATCTCCCTAGCATAACCTAGGAGTTTTCTTCAAAATCCCGACATAACCCGTGGATCTCTCTAGCATAACCTAGGAGGTTTCTTTCAAGTAGGCATAACCCACAGATCTCCAAAGCATAACCTAGGAGATTTCTTCAAAATCGTGGCATAACCCACGGACCTCCCTTGCATAACGTAGGAGTTTTCTTCCAAATCCTGGCATAATCCGCGGATCTCCCTAGCATAATCTAGGAGTTTTCTTCAAAATCCTGGTATAACTCGCGGATCTCCCTAGCATAACCCAGGAGTTTTCTTGCAAATACCGGCATAAACCGCAAATGTCCCCATCATAACCTAGGAGTTTTCTTTCAATTACCGGCATAACCCTCAGATCTCCCTAGCATAACCTAAGCATTTTCTTTCAAATCCCGGCATAATCCGCGGATCTCCCTAGAATAACCTAGGAGTTCTCTTCCAAATCCCGGCATAACCCGCGGATATCCCTAGCATAACTAGGAGTTTTTTCAAATCCGGGCATAACCCACTGATCTCCCTAGCATAACCTAGGAGTTTTCTTTCAAATCCCGGCATGACCAGCGGATCTCCTCAGCGTAACCTAGGAGTTTTCTTTCAAATCCTGGCATAGCCTGCGGATCTCACTAGCATAACCTTGGAGTTGTCTTCAAAATCCCGGCATAACCCGCAGATCTCGATAGCATAACCTTGGAGTTTTCTTCCAAATCTCAGCATAACTCGTGGATCTCTCTAGCATAACCTAGGAGTTTTCTTCCAAATACCGGCATAACCCGCGGATCTCCCTAGCATAACCTAGGAGGTTTCTTCCAAATCCCAGCATAACTCGCGGATCTCCCTGGCATAACCAAGGAGATTTCTTTCAAGTCCCGCAATAACCCGCGAATCTCCATAGCATAACCTACATGTTTTCTTCACAATCTTGGCATGACCAGCGGACTTCCCTAGCATAACCTATGAGTTTTCCTTCAAGTAGGCATAACCCACTGATCTCCATAGCATAACCTAGGAGATTTCCTCCACATCCTTGCATAATCCACATACCGCCCTAGCATAACCTAGGAGTTTTTTCCAAATCCCGGCATAACCCGCGGATCTCTCTAGAATAACCTAGGAGTTTCTTTCAAGTCCCGGCATAACCCGTGGATCTACATAGCATAACCTAGATGTTTTCTTCCAAATCCAGGCATATCCCGCAAACCTCCTTTGAGTACCTAGGAGTTTTCATTCAAATCTCGACATAACCCGCGGATCTCCCTAGCATATCCTAGGAGTGTTCTTCAAAATCCCAGCATAACCCGCGGATATCACTAGCATAACCTAGGAAATTTCTTTAAAATATTGGCATTACCCGCGGATCTCCCTAGCATAACCTAGAAGTTTTCTTCAAAATCCCGACATAACCCGTGGATCTCTCTAGCATAACCTAGGAGTTTTCTTTCAAGTAGGCATAACCCACAGATCTCCATAGCATAACCTAGGAGATTTCTTCAAAATCGTGGAATAACCCACGGACCTCCCTAGCATAACGTAGGAGTTCTCTTCCAAATCCCGGCATAACCCGCGGATCTCCCTAGCATAATCTAGGAGTTTTCCTCAAAATCCTGGCATAACTCGCGGATCTCCCTAGCATAACCTAGGAGTTTTCTTGCAAATCCCGGCATAAACCGCAAATCTCCCCATCATAACCTAGGAGTTTTCTTTCAATTACCGGCATAACCCTCAGATCTCCCTAGCATAACCTAAGCATTTTATTTCAAATCCCGGCATAATCCGCGGATCTCCCTAGAATAACCTAGGAGTTTTCTTTCAAATCCCGGCATGACCAGCGGATCTCCTCAGCATAACCTAGGAGTTTTCATTCAAATCCTAGCATAGCCTGCGGATCTCACTAGCATAACCTTGGAGTTGTCTTCAAAATCCCGGCATAACCCGCAGATCTCGATAGCATAACCTAGGAGTTTTCTTCCAAATCCAAGCATATCTTACTGATCACCCTAGCCTAACATAGGAGTTTTCTTCCAAATCTCAGCATAACTCGTGGATCTCTCTAGCATAACCTAGGAGTTTTCTTCCAAATACCGGCATAACCCGCTGATCTCCCTAGCATAACCTAGGAGGTTTCTTCCAAATCCCAGCATAACTCGCGGATCTCCCTGGCATAACCTAGGAGATTTCATTCAAGTCCCGCAATAACCCGGGGATCTCCATTGCATAACCTACATGTTTTCTTGACAATCCTGGCATGACCATCGGACTTCCCTAGCATAATCTAGGAGTCTTCTCTCAAATTACGGCATAACCCGTGGATCTCTCTAGCATAACCTAGGAGTTTTCTTTCAAGTAGGCATAACCCACAGATCTCCATAGCATAACCTAGGAGATTTCTTCCAAATCGTGGCATAACCCACGGACCTCCCTAGCATAACATAGGTGTACAAATCCCGGCATAACCCGCGGATCTCCCTAGCATAATCTAGGAGTTTTCTTGTAAATCCTGGCATAACCCGCGGACCTCCCTAGAAAAACCTCGGAGTTTTCTTTCAAATCACGGCATAACCTGCGGATCTCCCTAGCATAACCTAAGAGTTGTCTTCCAAATCCCGGCATAACCCGCAGATCTCCCTAGCATAACCTAGGAGTTTTCTTCCAAATCCCGGCATAACCCGCGGATCTCCCTAGCATAACCCAGGAGTTTTCCTTCAAATTATAGCATAACCCGCGGATCTCCCTAGCATAAACTAGTAGTTTTCTTCCAAATCCCGGTATATCATGTGGATCTCCCTAGAATAACCTAGGAGTTTTCTTTCAAATCCCGGCATAACCCGCGGATCTACATAGCATAACCTAGGAGTTTTCTACCTAATCCCTGCATAATCCGCGGATCTCCCTAGCATAACCTAGGAGTTTTCATTCAAATCCCGGCATAACCCGCAGATCTGCCTAGCATAACCTAGGAGTTTTCATCCTAATCCCGGCATAACCCGAGAATCTCCCTAGAATAACCTATGAGTTTTCTTCCAAATCCTGGCATAACCGCGGATCTCCATAGCATAACCTAGGAATTTTCTTTCAAATCCCGGCAGAACCCGCGGATCTCCATAGAATAACCTAGGAGTTCTCTTCCAAATCCCGGCATAACCCGCGGATCTCCATAGCATAACCTAGGAGTTTTCTTCCAAATCCCGGCATAATCCGCGGATCTCCCAAGAATAACCTAGGAGTTTACTTCCAAATCCTGGCATGACCCACGAACCTCCCTAGCATAACCTATGAGTTTTCTTTCAAATCCCGAAAAAACTCGCGGAACTCCCTAGCATAAATTAGGAGTTTACTTCAAAATCCCGGCATGACCCGCGAATCTCTCTAGTACAACCTAGACGTTTTCTTCCAAATCCCGGCATATCTCGCGGACCTCCCTAGAATAACCTAGAAGTTTTCTTCTAATTCCCGGTATAACCCGCGGATCTCCCTACCATATCTAGGAGTTTTCTTTCAAATCCCGGCATAACCCGCGGATCTCTACAGCATAACCTTGGAGTTTTCTTCCAAATCCCGGCATAATCCGCGGATCACCCTAGTATAACCTAGGATTTTTCTTTCAAATCCTAGTATAACCCGCAGATCTCCCTAGCAAAACATAGGAGTTGTCTTCAAAATCCCGGCATAACCTGCGGATCACCCTAGCATAACCTAGGAATTTTCTTTAAAATCTCGGCATTACCCGCGGATCTCCCTAGCATAACCTAGGAGTTTTCTTCCAAATCCCAGCACAACCCGTGGATCTCCCAAGCATAACCTAGGAGTTTTCTTTCAAGACCCGGCATAGCCCGCGGATCTCCATAGCATAACCTAGGAGTTTTCTTCAAAATCCTGGCATAACCCGCGGACCACCCTAGAAATACCTAGGAGTTTTCTTTCTAATCCCGGCATAACCCGCCGATCACCCTAGCATAACCTGGGAGTTATCTTCCAAATCCCGGCATAACCCGCGGCTCTCCCTAGCATAACCTAGGAGTTTTCTTCCAAATCCCGGCGTAACCCGCGGATCTCCCTCGCGTAACCTAGGAGTTTTCTTCAAAATCCAGGCATAACCTGCGGATCTCCCTTGTATAGCCTAAGAGTTCTCTTTCAATTCCCGGCATAACCTGCGGATCTCCCTAGCACAACCAAGGAATTTTATTTAAAATCGCAGTATAACCCGCAGATCTCCCTAGCATAACCTATGAGTTTTCTTCCAAATCTCGGCATTATCCGTGAATCTCCTTAGAATAACCTAGGAGTTTTCGTCCAAATCCCAGCATAACTCGCGGATCTCCCTAGCATAACCTAGGAGTTTTCTTTCAAATCCCGGCATAACCCGCGGTCTCCCTAGCATAACCTAGGATTTTTCTTTCAAATCATGGCATAACTCGCGGAATTCCCTAGCATAACCTAGCAGTTTTCTTCCAAATCCCGGCATAACCCGAAAATCTCCCTACCATAACCTAGGAGTTTTCTTTCAATTCATGGCATAACTCACGGAATTCCCTAGCATAACCTAGGAACTTTCTTTCAAATCACGGCATAACCCGCGGATCTCCCTAGCATAACCTAGGAGTTGTCTTCCAAATCCCAGCATAACTCGCGGATCTCCCTAGCATAACCTAGGTGTTTTCTTTCAAATCCCGGCATAACCCCCAGATCTCCCTAGCATAACCTAGGAATTTTCTTCCAAATCCCGGTATAACCCGCGGATCTCCATAGCATAACTTAGGAGCTTTCTTCCAATTCCATGCATAATCCGCGGATCTCCCTAGCTTAACCTAGGAGTTTTCTTTCAAATCCCAGAATAATCCGCAGATCTCCCTAGCATAACCTACGGGTTTTCTTCCAAATCCCGGCATAACCCGCGGATCTCCCTAGCATAACCTAGGAGTTTTCTTTCAAATCATGGCATAACTCGCGGAATTCCCTAGCATAACCTAGCAGTTTTCTACCAAATCCCGGCATAACCCGAAAATCTCCCTACCATAATCTAGGAGTTTTCTTTCAAATCATGGCATAACTCGCGGATCTCCCCAGCATAACCTAGGAATTTTCTTCCAAATTTCGGCATATCCCGCGGATCTCCCTGGCATAACCTAGGAATCTTCATTCAAGTAAAAATAACCCACAAATCTCAATAGCATAACCTAGGAGATTTCTTCCAAATCCTAGCATAATCCACAGACCTCCCTTGCATAACCTAGGAGCTTTCTTTCAAATCACGGCATAACCCGCAGATCTCCCTAGCATAACCTAGGAGTTGTCTTCCAAATCCCGCCATAACCCGCAGATCTCCCTAGCATAACCTAGGAGTTTTTTTCAAAATCCCGGCATAACCCGCGGATCTCCCTAGCATAACCTAGGATATTTATTCCAAATCCCGGCATAACCCACGGATCTTCCTAGCATAACCTAGGAGATTTCTTTATGTCCTGTCATAACCCGCGAATCTCCATAGCATAACCTTTGAGTTTTATTCCAAGTCCTGGCCTGACCCGCGGACCTCCCTAGCTTAACCTATGAGTTTTCTTTCAAATCCTGACATAACCCGCGGATCTCCCTAGCATAACCTAGGTGTTTTCTTCAAAATTCCAGTATAACCTGCGGATCTTCTTAGCATAACTTAGGAGTTTTGTTTCAAATCCGGCATAACCCGCGGATCTCCATAGCATAACCTAGGAGTTTTATTCCAAATCCCGACATAATCCGCGGATCTCCCTAGCATAACCTAGGAGTTTTCTTTCAAATCCCGGCATAACCCGCGGATCTCCATAGCATAACTTAGGAGCTTTCTTCCAATTTCTGGCATAATCCACGAATCTCCCTAGCATAACCTAGGAGTTTTCTTTCAAATCCCGGCATAACCCGCAGATCTCCCTAGCATAACCTAGGAGTTTTCTTCCAAATGCCGGCATAACCCGCGGATCTCCCTAGCATAACCTAGGAGTTTTCTTCCAAATCCCGGCATAACCCGCGGATCTCCCTAGCATAACCTAGGAATTTACTTTAACATCCCGGCATAACCCACAGATCTCCCTTGCATAACCTATGAGTTTTCTTCCAAATCCCAGCATAACCTGCGGATCTCCCTAGCATAACCTATGAGTTTTCTTCCAAATCGCAGCATAATCTGCGGATCTCCCTAGCATAACCTAGGAGTTTTCTTTAAAATCATTGCATAAATCGCGGAATTCCCTAGCATAACCTAGTAGTTTTCCTCCAAATCTCGGCATAACCCGCACATCTCCCTAGCATAACCTAGGAGTTTTCATTCAAATCACGGCATAACCGGCGGATCTCCCTAGCATAACCTAGGAGTTTTCTTCCAAATCCCGGCATCACCCGCGGATCTCCCTGGCATAACGTAGGAGTTTTCTTTCAAGTAGGCATAACCCACAAATCACAATAGCATAACCTAGGAGATTTCTTCCAAATCCTAGCATAATCAACGGACCTCCCTTGCATAACCTAGGAGTTTTCTTCAAAATCCCGGAATAACCTGCGGATCTCCCTAAAATAACCTAGGAGTTTTCTTAAAAATCATGGCATAACTCGCGGAGTTCTCTAGCATAACCTAGCAGTTTTCTTCCAAATCCAGGCATAACCCGCGAATCTTCCTGGCATAACCTAGGAGTTTTCTTTCAAGTAGGCATAACCCACAAATCTCAAATGCATAACCTAGGAGATTTCTTCCAAATCCTGGCATAATCCACGGACCTCCCTTGCATAACCTAGGAGTTTTATTCAAAATCCCGATATAACCTGCGGATCTCCCTAGCATAACCTACGAGTTTTATTACAAATCATGGCATAATACGCGAAATTCCCTAGCATAACCTAATGGTTTTCTTCCAAATCCCGGCATAACCCGCGGATCTCCCTAGCATAACCTAGGAGTTTTCTTTCAAATCCGTGCATAACCCGTGGATCTGCTTAGCATAACCTAGGAGTTTTATTTCAAATCCCGGTATAACCTCTTGATCTCCCTATAATAACCTAGGATTTTCCTTCAAATCCCAGCATAACCGTGGATCTTCCTAGCATAATCTAGGAGTTCTCTTGCAAATCACGGCATAACCCGCAGATATCCCTAGCATAACCTAGGAGTTGTCTTCCAAATCCCAGCATAACCCGTAGATCTCCCTAGCATAACTTAGGAGTTTTCTTCCAAATCCCGGCATAACCCGCGGATCTCCCTAGCATAACCTAGGATTTTTCTTCCAAATCCCGGCATAACCCTCGGATCTCCCTAGCATAACCTAGGAGATTTCTTTCATGTCCCGGCATAACCCGCGGATCTCCATAGCATAACCGAGGAGTATTATTCCAAATCTTGGCATGACCAGCGGACCTCCCTAGCTAAACCTATGGATTTTCTTTCAAATCCCCACATAACACGCGGATCTCCCTAGCATAACCTAGGAGTTTTCTTCCAAATTCCGGTGAAACCCGCGGATCTCCTTACCATAACTTAAGAGTTTTCTTTAAAATCCCGGCATAACCCGCGGATCTCCATAGCATAACCTAGGAGTTTTCTTTCAAATCCCGGCATAACCCGCGAATCTCCATAACATAACTTAGGAGCGTTCTTCCAATTCCTTGCATAATCCGCGGATCTCCCTAGCATAAACTAGGAGTTTTCTTCCAAATCCCGGCATAACCCACGGATCTCCCTAGCATAACCTAGGAGTTTTCTTCCAAATCCCGGCATAACCCGCGTATCTCCCTAGCATAACCTAGGAGTTTCCTCCAAATCCCGGCATAACCCGCGGATTTCCCTAGCATAATCTAGGAGTTTTTTTCCAAATCGCGGCATAACCCGCGAATCTCCCTAGCATAACCTAGGAACTTTCTTTCACATCCCGGCATAACCCGCAGATCTACCAAGGATAACCTATGAGTTTTCTTCCAAATCCCAGCATAACATGCGGATCTCCCTAGAATAACCTAGGAGTTTTCTTCCAAATCTCGGCATAACCCGCTGATCTCCCTAGCATAACTTAGGAGTTTTCTTTCGAATCTTGGCATAACTCGCATAATTACCTAGCATAACCTAGCAGTTTTCTTCCAAATCTCGGCATAACACGCAAATCTCCCTAGCATAATCGAGGAGTTTTTTTTCAAATCATGGCATAACCCGCGGATCTCCCTAGCATAACCTAGGAGTTTTCTTCCAAATCCCGACATAACATGCGGATCTCCCTAGCATAACCTAGGAGTTTTCTTCCAAATTCCGGTATAACCCGCGGATCTCCTTACCATAACTTAGGAGTTTTCATTAAAATCCCGGCATAACCTGCGGATCTCCATAGCATAACCTAGGGGTTTTCTGTCAAATCCCGGCATAACCCGCGAATCTCCATAACATAACTTAGGGGCTTTCTTCCAATTCCTTGCATAATCCGCGGATCTCCCTAGCATAACCTAGGAGTTTTGTTCCAAATCCTGGCATAACCCGCGGATCTCCCTAGCATAACCTAGGATTTTTCCTCCATATCCCAGCATAACCCGCGGATCTCCCTAGCATAACCTAGGAGTTTTCTTCCAAATACCTGCATAACCCGCGGATCTCCCTTGCATAACTTAGGAGTTTTCTTCCAAATCCCGGCATAACCCGTGGATCTCCCTAGCATAACCTAGGAGTTTTCTTCCAACTCCCGGCATAACCCGCGGATCTTCCTAGCATAACCTAGTAGTTTTCTTTCAAATCCTGGCATAACCCGCAGATTTCCCTAGCATAACCTAGGAATTTTCTTCCAAATCCCAGCATAACATGCGGATCTCCCTAAAATAACCTATGAGTTTTCTTCCAAATCCCAGCATAACATGCGGATCTCCCTAGAATAACCTACGAGTTTTCTTCCAAATCCCGGCATAACCCGCAGATCTCCCTAGCATAACCTAGGAGTTTTCTTTCAAATCTTGGCATAACTCGCAGAATTCCCTAGCATAACCTAGCAGTTTTCTTTCAAATCCCGACATAACACGCAAATCTCCCTAGCATAACCTAGGAGTTTTCTTTCAAATCGCGGCATAACCCGCGGATCACCCTAGCATAACCTAGGAGTTTTCTTCCAAGTCCCGGCATAATCCGCGGATCTCCGTAGCATAACCTAGGAGTTTTCTTTCAAATCCCGGCATAACCCACAGATCTCCCTAGCATAACCTAGGAGTTTCTTCCAAATCCCGGCATAACCCGCGGATCTCCCTAGCATAACCTAGGAGTTTTCTTCCAAATTCCGGCATAACCCGCGGATCTCCCTAGCATAACCTAGGAATTTTCTTTCTTATCCCGGCATAACCCGCAGTTCTCCCTAGCATAACCTAGGATTTTTCTTCCAAATCCCAGGATAACCTGCAGATCTCCCTAGCATAACCTACGAGTTTTCTTCCAAATCCCGGCATAATCCACGGATCTCCCTAGCATAACCTAGGAGTTTACTTTCAAATCATGACATGACTCGCGGAATTACCTAGCATAACCTAGCAGTTTTCTTTCAAATCCCCGCATAACCCGCAAATCTCCCTTGCATAACCTAGGAGTTTTTTTTCAAATCATGGCATAACCCGTGGATCTCCCTAGCATAACCTAGGAGTTTTCTTCCAAATCCCGGCATAACCCGCGGATCTCCCAGGCATAACATAAGAGTTTTCTTTCAAGTAGGCATAACCCACAAATCTCAATAGCATAACCTAGGGGATTTCTTCCAAATCCTAGCATAATCCACGGACCTCCCTTACATAGCCTAGGAGTTTTCTTCAAAATCCTGGAATAACCTACGGATCTCCCTAAAATACTAGGAGTTTTCTTACAAATCATGGCGTACTCACGGAGTTCTCTAGCATAACCTAGCAGTTTTCTTCCAAATCCCGTCATAACCTGCGGATCTTCCTAGCATAACCTAGGAGTTTTCTTTCCAATCACGGCATAACCCGCGGATCTCCCTAGCATAACCTAGGATTTTTCTTCCAAATCCCGGCATAACCCACGAATCTCCCTGGCATAACCTAGGAGTTTTCTTTCAAGTAGGCATAACCCACAAATCTCAATTGCATAACCTAGGAGAATTCTTCCAAATCTTGGCATAATCCATGGACCTCCCTAGCATAAACCTAGAAGTATTATTCAAAATCCCGGCATAACATGCGGATCTCCCTAGCATAACCTAGGAGTTTTATTGCAAATCATGGCATAACTCGCGGAATTCCCTAGAATAACCTAATGTTTTCTTCCAAATCTCCGCATAACCCCCGGATCTCCCTAGCATAACCTAGGAGTTTTCTTTCAAATCCCTGCATAACCCCCGGATCTGCTTAGCATAACCTAGGAGTTTTATTTCAAATCCCGGCATAACCTGCGGATCTCCCTATCATAACCTAGGATTTTCCTTCAAATCCCAGCATAACCGTGGATCTCCCTAGCATAACCTAGGAGTTTTCTTTCAAATCAAGGCATAACCCTCGGATAACCCTAGCATAACCTAGGAGTTGTCTTCCAATTCCCATCATAACCTGCAGATCTCCCTAGCATAACCTAGGAGTTTTCTTCCAAATCCCGGGATAACCCACGGATCTCCCTAGCATAACCTAGGAGATTTCTTTCATGTCCCGCCATAACCCGCGGATCTCCATAGCATAACCTAGGAGTTTTATTCCAAATCTTGGCATGACTCGCAGACCTCCCTAGCTAAACCTATGAGTTTTCTTTCAAATCCCGACATAACCCGCGGATCTCCCTAGCATAACCTAGGAGTTTTCTTCCAAATTCAGGTATAACCCGCGGATCTCCTTAGCATAACTTAGAAGTTTTATTTCAAATCCCAGCATAACCCGCGGATCTGCATAGCATAACCTAGGAGTTTTCTTCCAAATCCCGACATAATCCGCGGATCTCCCTAGCATAACCTAGGAGTTTTCTTTCAAATCCCGGCATAACCCGCGGATCTCCAATACATAACGTAGGAGCTTTCTTCCAATTCCTGGCATAATCCGTGGATCTCCCTAGCATAACCTAGGAGTTTTATTTCAAATCCCAGCATAACCCGCAGATCTCCCTAGCATAACCTAGGAGTTTTCTTCCAAATCCTGGCATAACCCGCGGATCTCCCTAGCATAACCTAGGAGTTTTCTTCCTAATCCCGGCATAACCCGCGGATCTACCTAGCATAACCTAGGAATTTTCTTTCACATCCCGGCATAACCTGCAGATCTCCCTAGCATAACCTATGAGTTTTCTTCCAAATCCCAGCATAACATGCGGATCTCCCTAGCATAGCCTAGGAGTTTTCTTCCAAATCCTGGCATAACCCGTGGATCTCCCTAGCATAACCTAGGAGTTTCTTTCAAATCATGGCATAACTCGCGGAATTCCCTAGTATAACCTAGCGGTTTTCTTTTAAATCCCGACATAACCCGCAAATCTCCCTAGCATAACCTAGGATTATTCTTTCAAATCACGGCATAACCCGCGCATCTCCCTAGCATAACCTAGGAGTTTTCCTCCAAATCCCGGCATAACCCGCGGATCTCCCAGGCATAACCTAGGAGTTTTCTTTCAAGTAGGCATAACCCACAAATCTCAATAGCATAACATAGGAGACTTCTTC
Organism: Nicotiana benthamiana; assembly: GCA_034376525.1. Lineage (NCBI taxonomy): Eukaryota > Viridiplantae > Streptophyta > Magnoliopsida > Solanales > Solanaceae > Nicotiana > Nicotiana benthamiana. Next base: position 15,149,616 of record CM067341.1, on the reverse strand, counting down.
CAAATCCTAGCATAATCCACAGACCTCCCTTGCATAACCTAGGAGATTTCTTCCAAATCCAAACATAATCCACGGACCTCCCTATCATAACTTAGGGGGTTTATTGAAAAACCCGGCATAACCTGCGGATCTCCCTAGCATAACCTAGGAGTTTTCTTTCAAATCATGGCATAACTCGCGGAATTCCCTAGCATAACCTAGTGGTTTTCTTCCAAATCCCGGCATTACCCGCGGATCTCCCTAGCATAACCTAAGAGTTTTCTTCCAATTTCTGGTATAACTTGCGGATCTGCTTAGCATAACTTAGGAGTTTTCTTTCGAATCCCGGCATAACCCGCGGATCTCTATAGCATAACCTAGGAGTTTTCTTCCAAATCCCGACATAATCCGCGGATCTCCCTAGCATAACCTAGGAGTTTTCTTTCAAATCCCGGCATAACCCGCGGATCTCCATAGCATAACATAGGAGCTTTCTTCCAATTCCTGGCATAATCCGTAGATCTCCCTAGCATAACCTAGGAGTTTTCTTTCAAATCCCGTCATAATCCGCAGATCTCCCTAGCATAACCTAGGAGTTTTCTTCCAAATCCCGGCATAACCTGCGGATCTCCCTAGCATAACCTAGGAGTTTTCTTCCAAATCCTGGCATAACCCGCGGATCTCCCTAGCATAACCTAGGAATTTTCTTTCACATCCCGGCATAACCCGCAAATCTCCCTAGCATAACCTAGGAGTTTTCGTTCAAATCACGGCATAACCCGCGGATCTCCCTAGCATAACCTAGGAGTTTTCTTCCAAATCCCGGCATAACCCGCGGATCTCCCTGGCATAATGTAGGAGTTTTCTTTCATGTAGGCATAACCCACAAATCTCAATAGCATAACTTAGGAGATTTCTTCCAAATCCTAGCATAATCCACGGACCTCCCTTGCATAACCAAGTAGTTTTCTAAAAAATCCAGGAATAACTTGCGGATCTCCCTAGCATAACCTAGGAGTTTTCTTACAAATCATGGCATAACCCGCGGAGTTCTCTAGCGTAACCTAGCAGTTTTCTTCCAAATCCCGGCATAGCCTGCGGATCTACCTAGCATAATCTAGGAGTTTTCTTTCCAATCACGGCATAACCCGCGGATCTCCCTTGCATAACCTAGGAGTTTTCTTCCAAACCCCGGCATAACCCGCGAATCTCACTGCCATATCTTAGGAGTTTTCTTTCAAGTAGGCATAACCCACAAATCTCAATTGCATAACCTAGGATATTTATTCCAAATCCTGGCATAATCCACGGACCTCCCTAGCATAACATAGGAGTTTTATTCAAAATCCCGGCATAACCTGCGGATCTCCCTAGCATAACCTAGGAGTTTTATAGCAAATCATGGCATAACTCGCGGAATTCCCTAGCATAACCTAATGGTTTTCCTCAAAATCCCGGCATAACCCGCGGATCTCCCTAGTATAACCTAGGAGTTTTCTTTCAAATCACTGCATAACCCGTGGATCTGCTTAGCATAACCTAGGAGTTTTATTTCAAATCTTGGCATAACCTGTGGATCTCCCTATCATAACCTAGGATTTTCCGTCAAATCTCATCATAACTGTGGATCTCCCTAGCATAACCTAGGAGTTTTCTTTCAAATCACGGCATATCCCGCGGATATCCCTAGCATAACCTAGGAGTTGTCTTCCATATCCCAGCATCACCCGCAGATCTCCCTAGCATAACCTAGGAGTTTTCTTATAAATCCCGGCATAACTCGCGGATCTCCCTAGCATAACCTAGGATTTTTCTTCCAAATCCCGGCATAACCCGCGGATCTCCCTAGCATAACCCAGGAGATTTCTTTCATGTCCCGGCATAACCCGCGGATCTCCATAGGATAACCTAGGAGTTTCATTCCAAATCCAGGCATGACCCGCGGACCTCCCTAGCTAAACCTATGAGTTTTCTTTCGAATCCCGACATAACCCGCGGATCTCCCTAGCATAACCTAGGAGTTTTCTTCCAAATTCCGGTATAACCCACAGATATCCTTAGCATAACTTAGGAGTTTTATTTCAAATCTCGGCATAACCCGCAGATCTCCATAGCATAACCTAGGAGTTTTCTTCCAAATCGCGACATAATCCGCGGATCTCCCTATCATAACCTAGCAGTTTTCTTTCAAATCCTGGCATAATCCGCGGATCTCCAATACATATCTTAGGAGCTTTTTTCCAATTCCTGGCATAATCCGTGGATCTCCCTAGCATAACCTAGGAGTTTTCATTCAAATCCCGGCATAACCCGCAGATCTCCCTAGCATAACCTAGGAGTTTTCTTCCAAATCCCGGAATAACCCGCGGATCCCCCTAGCATAACCTAAGAGTTTTCTTCCAAATCCCGGCATAACCTGCGGATCTCCCTAGCATAACCTAGGAATTTTCTTTCACATCCCGGCATAACCTACAGATCTCCCTAGCATAACCTATGAGTTTTCTTCCAAATCCCAGCATAACATGCGGATCTCCCTAGCATAACCTACGATTTCTTCCAAATCCCGGCATAACCCGCGGATCTCCCAAGCATAACCTAGGAGTTTTCTTTCTAATCATGGCATAACTCGCGGAATTCCCTAGCATAACTCAGCAGCTTTCTTCCAAATCCTGGCATAACCCGCAAATCTCCCTAGCATAACCTAGGAGTTTTCTTTCAAATTACGGCATAACCCGCGGATCTCCCTAGCATAACCTAGGAGTTTTCCTCCAAATCCCGGCATAACCCGCGGATCTCCCTGGCATAACCTAGGAGTTTTCCTTCAAGTAGGCATAACCCACAAATCTCAATAGCATAACATAGGAGATTTCTTCCAAATCCTAGCATAATCCACAGACCTCCCTTGCATAACCTAGGAGTTTTCTTCAATATCCCGAAATAACCTGCGGATCTCCCTAGCATAACGCAGGAGTTTTCTTTCAAATTATTGCATAACTCGCGGAGTTCTCTAGCATAGCCTAGCAGTTTTCTTCCAAGTCTCGGCATAACCTACGGATCTGCCTAGCATAACCTAGGAGTTTTCTTTCAAATCACGGCATAACCGGCGGATCTCCCTAGCATAACCAAGGAGCTTTTTTCCAAATCTCGGCATAACCCGCGAATCTACCTGGCATAACCTAGGAGTTTTCTTCAAGTAGGCATAACCCACAAATCTCAATTGCATAACCTAGGAGATTTCTACCAAATCCTGGCATAATCCACGGACCTCCCTAGCATAACCTAGGAGTTTTATTCAAAATCCCGGCATAACCTGCAGATCTCCCTAGCATAACTTAGGAGTTTTCTTTCAAATCACGGCATAACTCGCGGAATTCCCTAGCATAACCTAGTGGTTTTTTCCAAATCCCGGCACAACCCGCGGATCTCCCTAGCATAACCTAGGAGTTTTCTTCCAAATCCCTGCATAACTCGTTGATCTGCTTAGCATAACCTAGGAGTTTTATTTCAAATCCCGGCATAACCTGCGGATCTCCCTATCATAACCTAGGATTTTCCTTCAAATCCCAGCATAACCGTAGATCTCCCTAGAAAACCTAGAAGTTTTCTTTCAAATCCCGGCATAACCCGCGGATCTTCCTAGCATAACCTAGGATTTTTCTTCCAAATCCCGGCATGACCCGCGGATCTCCCTAGCATAACCTAGAAAATTTCTTTCATGTCCTGACATAACCCGCGGATCTCCATGGCATAGCCTAGGAGTTTTATTCGAAATCCTGGCATGACCCGCGAACCTCCCTAGCATAACCTATGAGTTTTCTTTCATATCCCGACATAACCCGCGGATCTCCCTAGCATAACCTAGGAGTTTTCTTCCAAAGTCCGGCATAACCCGCGGATCTCCTTAGCATAACTTAGGAGTTTTCTTTCAAATCCCGGCATAATTCGCGGATCTCCATAGCATAACCTAGGAGTTCTCTTCCAAATCCCGACATAATCCGCGGATCTCCCTAGAATAACCTAGGAGTTTTCTTTCAAATCCCGGCATAACCCGCGGATCTCCATAACATAACTTAGGAGCTTTCTTCCAATTCCTGGCATAATCCGCGGATCTGCCTAGCATAACCTAGGAGTTTTCTTTCAAATTACGGCATAACCCGCGGATCTCCCTAGCATAACCTAGTAGTTTTCTTCCAAATCACGACATAACCCGCGGATCTCCCTGGCATAACCTAGGAGTTTTCTTTCAAGTAGGCATAACCCACAAATTTCAATTGCATAACCTAGGAGATTTCTTCCAAATCCTGCCATAATCCACGGACCTCCCTAGCATAACCTAGGAGTTTTATTCAAAATCCCGGCATAACCTGCGGATCTCCCTAGCATAACCTAGGAGTTTTCTTTCAAATCATGGCATAACTCGCGGAATTCCCTAGCATAACCTAGCGGTTTTCTTCCAAATCCCGGCATAACCCGCGGATCTCCTTAGCATAACCTAGGAGTTTTCTTTCAAATCCCTGCATAACCCGTGGATCTGCTTAGCATAACCTAGGAGTTTTATTTCAAATCCCGGCATAACCTGCGGATCTCCCTATCATAACCTAGGATTTTCCTTCAAGTCCTATCATAACCGTGGATCTCCCTAGCATAACCTAGAAGTATTCTTTCAAATCCTGGCATAACCCGCGGATCTCCCTAGCATAACCTAGGATTTTTCTTCCAAATCCCGGCATAACCCGCGGATCTCCCTAGCATAACCTAGGAGATTCCTTTCATGTCCCGGCATAACCCATGGATCTCCATTGAATAACCTAAGAGTTTTATTCCAAATCCTGGCATAACCCGCGGACCTCCCTAGCATAACCTATGAGTTTTCTTTCAAATCCCGACATATCCCACGGATCTCCCTAGCATAACCTAGGAGTTTTCTTCCAAATTCGGTATAACCCGCGGAACTCCTTAGCATAACTTAGGAGTTTTCTTTCAAATCCCGGCATAACCCGCGGATCTCCATAGCATAACCTAGGAGTTATCTTCCAAATCCCGACATAATCCACGGATCTCCCTAGCATAACCTAGGATTTTTCTTTCAAAATCCCGGCATAACTCGCGGATCTCCATAACATAACTTAGGAGCTTTCTTCCAATTCCTGGCATAACCCGCGGATCTCCCTAGCATAACCTAGGAATTTTCTTCAAAATCCCGGCATAACCCGCGGATCTGCCTAGCATCACCTAGGAGTTTTCTTTCAAATCCCGGCATATCCCGCGGATCTGCCTAGCATAACCTAGGAGTTCTCTTTCAAATCACGGCTTAACCGGCGGATCTCCCTAGCATAACCTAGGAGTTTTCTTCGAAATCCTGGCATAACCCGCGGATCTCCCTGGCATATAACCTAGGAGTTTTATTTCAAGTAGGCGTAACCCACAAATCTCAATAGCATAACCTAGGAGATTTCTTCCAAATCCTGGCATAATTCACGGACCTCCCTAGCATAATCTAGGAGTTTTATTCTAAATCCCGGCATAACCTGCGGATCTCCCTAGCATAACCTAGGAGTTTTCTTTCAAATCATGACATAACTCGCAGAATTCCCTAGCTTAACCTAGCAGATCTCTTTTTTCGTGTTTGTATCGCATTTGTTCCAAGTTTTTTTTTCTTTTTCATTTGTTCATTCTTGCACATAGGAAGGTGTCCTTTCATCGTACTGCAATTATTATTATTTAGTGTTGCAACCGTTACACTTTTTTAGAAGGAAGAGAAATGATTGTTAGTTCCCTTGCTTATTTTTTGAGCTTAATCTTATGTCGTTAAGCTGAAAACTCCCCGTAGTATGATTATGCTAAAGCGTCAAAGCTATTTGAGCATTTGATTTTCCTTGAATACTCACATGGTGCATATGTAAAGATTTTTGCGATAATCTGATTTTCATGGTCTGGATTTTTCTTTTTGTTAAGTGATGGATGAGATCGAGTTACCTCTGTCCACTCTCGATCATTTAATTGATTCATAGCTTGAGAACCTGATTCTAACAGATACGTGGCCTCATTCTCATGCACATCAGATTTGTGCACATCAGTAGCAACTGCAACTCCAAAACATGACGCTAACTGTAGCACCTTTTGTAGCACTAGTAATATTAGCTGATTTTTCACCCTTAGTTTTCTCAACTAGCTGCACCTCAAGACTGCTCTGCTTCCTGCTATATCATTTTCACGACCTGATGCAACAGTAGAAATAACTCCCCTTATACCATCATCAGCTTGGCCTGCAATATCATGTGTAATCCCAGAAGACTTAGGATTAACATGCACAAATCAGTTATGTTTGTTTGAAACTTCATATTAAATTGGTTACGATCCTTGTTGCTGAAAACTCTATTGACATTCTTGGCTAAATTTTGAGGTCTGATTAAGATTTTTTTTAATCTACTTGTTGAAAATTATTTTAGTGTTCGTTCTATCTTGACTTTTAAATGATGAGCAATAATATTTTTTTGACAGTCTGAACTTCAGAATCGTCAAAGTTCCGGAGAAACAGCAGATGATGTATTTATGGTTGTATTTGGAAAGGAGCAGCCTAGTCGGGTTAGATGCTATGGTAGATCGGTGACGACAAGCTATCTGAAAAAAGATGAAGAAATCACCAAGCTTAAACAAAAGCATGTTAATGAAATAACTTCTCTCAAGGAAGAAATGAAGGAAATGATGAGAGAAGAAATGCGATATTTTTAGTCCATTTGTAAAAAACAACCCTGGACTGGATTTTTATGATATACAAAGGTGTGTTGGATCTAATATTCCATCAGCGGTTGATGCAAGTAGTGCACGAGCTATGAGAATCCAAAATCTACTACATTCTTCTGGCTCAACTGATGCCCCAAGTCTTGAAAATGTACATATATTTCCCAATTCCAAAAACTACATCAATCTTAACATACAAAATCATGATTTCTAACTAATGTATAATATATATATATATATATATATATATATATATATATATATATATATATATATGTTTCTTCCTAATTTTTAATTTTATTTTGATTGTGTAGGAAAATATAGGTGATGCAATTGGATATGGTGGTCACAAATCAATTTGATTCATTAAAGTGAATGGTGAAGACCTTTTGAACAAGTGAGATATTTATTTTTATTGATTCTATAAATATGACTACATTTTATTTTGTAGAGGTCTTTGCTAGTGAACTCTTGAACGAACAGTGCTTTATTACTATAGACAATACACAAAGTATGCTTCTTTATTGAAATTAATTTTAAGTATACGCATTTTTAATTATTTTATTCTATTATTTATTATCTAATTTGATACACACACACACACACACACACACACACACACACACACACACACACACACACACACACACACACACACACACAAATATATATATATATATATATATATATATATATATATATATATATATATAGATATATATATATATAGTGTATGTGTGTGTGAGAGAGAACATAATTTAATGCAAACAAATATAGTTTTTTAACCACAAAATTGTGGTTAATATAAGTATTTGAAAAATAATTTTATAGTGTAGGCAAAATCGCCATGCTTAAAAAGTGTGACCATAGGAATTATCAATCTGGCATTGTTACTAATAAATGTTGCTCTAGAAGCCACATTTTGTAAGCGTAGCCATTAATGTCACAAAGATCATGTTTCATAAGTATAGCCTTATTTCATAAAAGCTTGCTATATGAGATAATATAAGTGTGGCCTTTGTACCGTATCAGCCACACTTTTAAAGCGTGGCTTGTAAGACAATACCTACAAAGCGTGGCCAATAGTCAAAGGTTATGGTATTTTAGACCACACCTAAAAAATATTACCTAATATCGCAAAATGTTTTTTTTTTTTGGTAATTAAAATTGTATTAATCACCAAATGGTTGCCTTACAAAATCATAGGACAGTTTTTAGCTCAACTGCCTATCTAAATGGAACATGAATTATCTATACTACTCTAGCCAAATCAGCATTTATAGCATGAAATGCTGAATATATGAACTAAGCCTAGGAGGAGCTCGAACACTATATATATAGGCTATACTACTTAGGAGCTTATCACAATTACAATAGATGTTTTCAAAGATTCTCGCATTCCTTTCTAACCATAAACCATAGAGCATTTTTGTTATTGTCATCTTGAATATGTGAGCTCGAAGAGATTTCCCTTTAGATTGTTTAATGAGCCATTGGCAGAATTGTGTCCAATCTTGTCCAGTGAAGTCTGCCACTCCTAGCCATTGCAGTGTCTGGTATCTCAACTGGGAAGCAAAATTGCAATGCAAGAATAAATGGTCTCTAGTTTCCATTTCTTGCTGGCACATAACACAGATGCCTGGTATATTCAGATTCCATTGCAGCAGTCTATTCTTGGTAGGAAGTCTATCTTGCAGCAACAACCACAAGCTGAAGATAGCTTTAGGTCTAGCAGCATTTTGTATTACCAAATTCTTCCAAGGAACTCTAGTTGATTCTCCAAGCAGTTGCAAGTATAATTTCCTTATGGAGCAGTCAGTGTTATATAGCAATTGATGTTGTTGTAGCAGCTTGATTCCCTCCACAATTTTCCTTACCATCCAGCTAGCATTTGTTGGGACAGTGAAGTTCTCCAACTGTTGTTGTTTGATGTAGACAGTATGAATCCATTTTACCTACAACAGATCTTTCTTGTGTGCTAAATCCCAACAAAGTTTAGCTATAGCAGCCCCATTCCACAATAAGATATTTGTTATATTCAAACCTCCAACAGATTTAGGCATGCATACCTTTTCCCAAGCCACATAAGCTTTCTTTGTGATATTAACTGATCCTGACCAAATATAAGATCTGCATATTGACTCCAGCAATTTAACAACCTTTGAAGGCATGATAAATAATTGAGCCCAGTAAGCTTGAACACCAAATATAACTGATTGCACCAACTGGCTTCTGCCTGCATAGGATAGATATCTAGCTGTCCAGGAAGTAATTCTAGTAGAAATCCTATGAACCAGAGGTTGCCATTGAGCAACTGTCATCTTTTTGGTAGTTAAAGGTACTCCCAAATATTTGAAAGGGAGATCCCCTCTAACATAACCAAGCTGATCAAGAATTTGTTGCTGAATCACAGGAGAAACCCCACCAAAATACACAGCACTTTTGTGTAAGTTTGCTTAAGACCAGTAGCTGCAAGGAACTGAGAGAAAAATAAGAACATAGAACTTACTGACTGAAGCTCTCCTTTGACAAACAGTAGTAAGTCATCAGCAAAGCTTAAGTGAGTAATTCCCAACTTCTTACAACCAGGATATATATGAAGCTTTTAGTATAATTCAACTCTGCCAGGGATCTACTAAGATATTCCATTATAATAGCAAACAGAAAGGGAGATATAGGATCTCCTTGTCTCAATCCTTTGGCAGCTTGAAAAGGCTCTGTTGTTTCTCCATTAACCACAACTGTATAGCTAACAGTTTGGACACACTCCATGATCCACCTGATAAATTTGCTAGGAAAATCCAGTTCTTCCATAATCTGTTGCAAACTGCACCATTCCACTGAGTCATAAGCTTTTTGAAGATCAGTTTTGATCATACATCTGGGAGAGATATGTGATCTAGAGTACTGTTTTATTAGCTCATGAGCTAATATAACATTATCTGCTACTCTTCTTCCTGGTATAAATCCAGCCTGAGAATTATAGATAATACTACTCATAGCCTTCTGGAGTCTGTTAGCCAACAACTTGGAAATAATTTTATACAAGACTGAACAACAAGCTATAGGTCTGAACTCTTTGACTGTTTGAGGATTGGATACCTTGGGCAGCAAAGTGAGTGTGGCACAATTAGTAGGTCTGTACATCTTGGAGGTCTGAAAGAAATTCCTGATAGCTTGCATAACCTGGTTACCAATGACATGCCAAGATTGTTTGAAGAACATGGCATTAAATCCATCAATCCCTGGAGCTTTATCATTTCCAATAGCCTTCAAGCTGTCTAGTATCTCTGTTTCAGTAATGTCAGCAACTAGTTCCTTCCTTTGGTGTTGAGAAAGCTTTGGACCATTCCTCATATATATCTTATTCACAGCTGGTAGGGAATTGGCTGTAGTTCCCATTAGTGATTTATAAAAATCCCTAATCTCCTTTTTCAAATCTGCAGGATCAGTTATCTTCTGTCCTCCTTCTGTGGAGAGTTCAATAATCTTCTTATACTGACTCCTCTCCTTCATGACTGCTGAGAAATACTTATTATTGGAGTCATCAAGTTTGATCATTTGGCTCTGGACTTTTGCTGCAAAGCTAACTCTTCAATTAAGGACCACTTCTCTAGCTGTTGAACCAGGAATTTTGCTCTTTGCTGTAGTGTGTCTGAATAAGAAATTGCCATTTGATGCTGTACATCTTCTAGTTCCTTTCTACCACTTTCAATCTTTTGAGAAATATTCTTAAATTCTCTAACATTAAGAGATTTTAAGGGAGGTTTGAGAGATTTAAGATTGTTCCATACTCCTTGAAGAGTATTCTGCTCCTTGCTTTTCCAGTAAGTTTTTAGCATAGCAGGAAATTCCTTATGCTGGATCCAAGCATTGAAGAATCTGAATGGTGTCTTCCTTGTAGATGTATCTGTTGTCAGGTTTAGTAACATGGGATTGTGATCAGATATAAGGGGAGGTCCATATACAGTGTGCACATGGTTCCACTTCATCTGCCATTCAAAGTTACCAAGCACCCTATCCAGTCTGCTACATACTCTATCATTACCACTTTGTTGAATAGACCAGGTAAAATAATTTCCCTCCCATGGCAGCTCAACTAGGCCTGATTGCTGAATGCAATTATTAAAATCAACAAGGTCCCTTCGCTTCACTTGTTGGCAGGATTGTGTTTCCTTGCTAGACAGAATTGCATTAAAATCTCCTGCAATGATCCAGGGATCAGTAATACCAGCAGATAAGTTTAGAATAGACTTCCACAACATCCTCCTTTGATCACAGTCATTAAATCCATAGACTACTGTAAGCCAGCAAATAATATCCCCAGTGATAGTTTGAACTTTACCATAAATGAGCTGAGCAAGATATCCAGTAACCACCACTTTTGTAGGGTCCCACATGATCCATATCCTCCCATTTACTGCTCCACTATAGTTAGTAATCATGTTCCAATTAGGCACCAAAAAACTAGCTATTCTACTAGCATTGTGTTGTTTAACCTTAGTCTCTACAAGTCCTACAAGGTCAAACTTATTATTTCTAAAGTAATTTTGAGCTTCTTTTTGTTTAAACCTTTTATTTACACCCTTAATATTCCAAAAGATCCACTTCATTGAGTATTGCTAGTTCCCCCTTCATCCAGGGGATGATCAGCCCACCTAACTGTTCCAACTTCAAATCTGTTAGAGACTGGGGAGTCTTGTATAGCAACCTGCTTCTGTTTGTTCCCACCATCAGCTGCAGCTATAGTGCTTGTCTCTTTTGATACCTCTTGACACTGGATTTGAGCCATCTGGTTACTCTGGACTACTGTGACTGGTGCTTTCACTCTCCATTCCCGTGTCACCTTGCTTTTCTGTGCAGGTTGAGCAGCTTTAGCCAAACAGTTGTGTCCAACCTCCAAACATTTCTTACAATACACAGGTTTCCAATCATAAATCACATCCTGCATGAAGCTCTTTCCATTTGGATCTAGAATCTCTATCTCACTAGGTAACTTTTTTGACACATTTACCCCAATAAGCATACGAGCATATGAGATTCTGGATTGCTTAGTAGTACATTCGTCAGCAAATATAGGTCTACCAAGAACACTAGCAATCCTACTTAAAGATTTGCTACCCCAACATGACATATTAGGGAACTTGATCCACAAAGGAATTTCTGAAGGAAAAGCTGCCTTGAAGTCAAAATCAACAGACCACTGCTTCAAAATCATAGGTCTGTTGGCAATAGTATAAGGCCCTCCACACAGAATTTCTTTGGCATCTCTAGTGAACTAAATTTAACAATATAATAGCCCTCATCATGATAAAATAGCTCAGGCTCAGGAACATGAGACCAGTGAAGATTAATAAATCTTTGCATGCCATTATACCCAGGGCTTTTACCTAGCACAAATACCACAAGGGCACATTTCCATTTCACTTCTTCCTCCTCCACTTCTTCCATCACCAGCTGACCAACTGGTTTGCCATTAACAAGTGTAGGGGGAATATACTCTAACGACATACCATTTGCAGCAAGTCGGTTACTCTGGAAAAGACTAGCCCACTATTTGGGTGGATCTGATTTTGGACCTTCATCACAAACAGCCTTTGGAACATCAATTGGTGGTGGTTGTTGCATGCAGATCTGAACTCTATTCTCAGGCTCCATCGGAACAGATACTGGATTGATGGGAGGCTCTGTAATCCTCACATTTGCTGTTGGTATCAAGGAGACTCCAGATGGTTGTGGATCTATTACTGCATGAGGCAATGGAACAGTTGTCTCAGTTGATTTCAGTGGAACAGTGGTACCTACCATTGGTACAGTGTTAACTGCTTTTGGTACATCACTCGCATAAATTGGTACTAAATCTTTCTTTGGGCGACCTCTCCTCTTTGCCATAACAACCTCTGCTAGATTTACTTACCTATGCAGAAGAGTAGAGAAGAAGACGATGAAACAATGAAACAGAAGATGAGAAAGTTTATATATCGCAAAATGTTGCTTTTGTCCAAATACTACACTTGTTAGCATCTTAAGCCACATTTCTTAGGGTTGGCTGTAGGCCTCATAAGTTAGTAGTGACAAATAGTACAAAATGAAAAGTTCCATTTTAGAAAATGCAAAAAAGGTAACAGAGAACAATGCTTTCCTGTCTATGCACTTCTTCCAGCTTATTTGACTATTCAAACATTAGATTAGCTTCCTGCAAAAGCCAAATGTTACAACCTCATAATAACTTGCTCTACAAGGTATCATAAGAAATACTATGTCCTTGCCCTAAACCTTGAACTAGCATAGCAATAGCATTGAGCCGTATGCCTACAATATATTTTACATAATTAATTTTCGGAAAAGGCTCATATTTGCTCTTTTACTGTTGAAAATAAATTATATTTACTCATGTCGTTATACTTTTGTGTTTAAATTACTCCCACTCGTTAAATAATTCTTCCCAATTTAAGATATAAAATTAAATTTATATACACAGAAAGTATTATGAGGTTTTATATTGTCAATATCTTTCGATATGTTGTAGTAACTAGTACTTTGTCTCACAAATTTTTCAGAAATTAATTCTTTTTCTTATCAACGATTATCTTTATAAGTGTGTAAAAATTCTTTTGCATGTATATCGAAAAAGTCTTTTTATGGATTTAAGTTATTATAAACTTTACGTTATGAAATAATATAAAAGACAAGAACAATAACTCAAGAACAAGAGCAAATAGAGAGAGAATAGGGAGAGAGAGAAGTATTCTTATTAATACTTGGGGTGATTTACAATGGTAGAGAGCACCTCTATTTATAGGGAGAAGAATGACTTAGCTTCAAGCTAAAACTCTTAGACATTCACTCTAAATAGACTTCTATTTTATAACACTCCCCCTTGAATGTCTATTCAATAATGTGCCTCATAAAACCTTAAAACCAAAACCCATTGGGAAAAATTAAAGAAAGGAAAAAGAGTACACATGTTTGAATATGCGCCTATTGGTTGCCTCGTTAAAAACCTTGCAAGGAAAACCCAGTGGGAAAAAACCTTGTAAGGGAAAAAGAGTGCAACGCGCATTAACTCCCCCTAATGAGTACATCAATTTATATCCTTGAGCATTTGCATTCCAATCTTGTGCATCATCTTGAAATTATCATTCTTGATAGATATGAACATCTTCATATAATGTCGTGAAATAATTCTTCAATATCTCCATAGATGCATTCTTAATGCCATCATGCTTATAGTTATAGCAAGATACATATGTACACAAATTGTACTTAGGATGTGGTACTTCAAGACCAAGAATTGCATATGCTTCAAGCAACTTAAATCTTTCAAGTTAAGTCATATAAGCCATATAATAGACTTTAGATGCATATCAAGTTTTCCATGTCATGCTAGACAAATAAGATATCGAAAACTGACTATACATACCTTTGACTTTATACTTTCAAGCATTTGAACTATAGGTTCAAAACTACATGTCTTTCATATGGAATCAATTCTTCTTGAATTGAATCTCTTCCATTTAGTTACTTTCTTTGGGTCAGCAAATGCGTATAGCATGCTTTGCAATATGTTGCAATTGAATTATCCCTTTTATGAACTTCAGGTTCATATCATGATATTCGGGGATATACATATACAAATGATAATTCATCCCATGTAACCTTTTCTCAAGTGTTAATCATGTCTCCCCCTCATGTTAGAAAAGCTAACTTGTTTCCTCAACTTTGGGAAATCATCTTTGTGCATTATCATGTCAATATACACAGCACATTAATAATAAGATGAAATTATTTGGTTCCTGACCTTGAACCACTTGTGAGGGGAGAATATACTCTCGTATACAACGTATATCAAACTGATATATATAACTTTGTTCTCATAAGAAACAGTTTAGCTATTAAGTGGAAGCACTCAATAATTATCTTGCTAAACCAACTTTGATATAAACCAACTTATCAAGATGATCTGTCTTGAGTAGAGAATCTGGAAATTATGCTCGAAGTTAGATTACTGAGCAATTTACCTCGCAAGCACCGGCCAGGCTGCGGGTTAACAACAATTGCGCATGTAACCATTTCATAGATGCATCATATGTGGTATACATGGCAGGTGAATGAGCCCATATTCACCTTTGATATTTCCAGAATTTATGGGCATCAACCCGAATTCTTTAGTTGGTCAGTTCATTAATGAGAACAAGTGATACAAGAGAATTCGTAAAGAACTTTCTAGTTCTTTATTATTCACCTATGTGAATTTGCACATCATACATAAAATGAGATGGCTAACACGAATGTCAACTGAATAAATTATCAATATTGGTAAACTTCAAATTTACACCATGACATGTGCACTTATCAATAAACTTCAGATTTATTATGACATGGGTTTTATACCAATAGATATCCACTTTATTGTGGCATTCTTTCTTTTGTGTAGTACAAACTGGAGAACAAAGCGGGTAGCTTTTCATATGCAAATTACCCCGCTATAAGTTGTAGTAATAGGAGATATCAAAGCCTTCCTTTATTTATAGTCTCAATATAATCAATCGCTTTCGCGTGTACTTTGGAAACTGAATAAGTTTCTTTGAGACTTACTACAGCACAATACTCAATTGTGTTTCTCCAACATAGTAATAATTGGCTCTTCTAGAGCTCTCAATTAATTTTGTAGTACCACAGATTCATCAACATCCATGTGGTGAATATCTTTCTTAAAGAGAAAGTTATACCATTATGGTCATGTCAAACTTATATGCAAGATATGTTTCTTGCATTATCGTTGTCCTTTAATAGTCATATTTCCAAAATACTTTGGCGTACAATAGGTACGTGACCAACGATCATTCATGCCATATATCATCTCAAACCTCCTTCTAGGGGTGAGTGTGGTATCATCTCAAACCTCCTTTTAGGGGTGAGTGTGGTATATTTAATACCAATTTCATGTTCATATTCTTCCAATAATGAATATGTATTCGTGAATCAAATGTTGTCACATTCACTTCGGGGATATGTGATTTTGTTATCCTTTTCAAATCTATAAATGCGTCAGGCATTTGATTTGCTATTCTTTGCAAATGGATAATCTTTTGTGCCTCTTTCTTTCAAATAGAGGTATGTGGATCAAGATGAGATAATGATGCATTTTTCCACAAAATTTCCCGTTTGGTTTCACCAACTTCTCCCCCTAATTTTGGGAAAAGTGTCTCATCAAATTGACAGTCTGCAAATAGTGCAGTGAACAAATCTCCTGTCAATGTTTCGAGGTAGCGAATAATGGAGGACGATTCAAACTCAACATATATTCCTAACCTCCTTTGCAAACCCATTTTGGTGCGGGATGGCGGTGCTACAGGCACATATACTGCGCATCCAAAGCTTCTTAAATGGGATATATTGGGTTCATGACCCAAAACCAATTGCAACGGGGAATATTTGTGTCAATTCGTCAGTCAGAGACGAACTAGCATTGCTTTATGCAAAATGGCGTGTCCCCAAACCGAAGTGGGCAGCCGACGAACTAGTATTGCTGCATGCAATATGGCGTGACCCCAAACCAAAGTGGGCAGTCGACAAACTAGCATTTCTGCATGCAAAATGGCGTGAACCCAAACCAAAATGGGCAGCCTCGTTTTCATGAAGAATTCAAGATTATTCTCATCTATTGTCTCAATATGATATCCATTTTGAATGATATCTTTAAAACTCAACAAGTTCTTCTTAGACTTGGAGGAGAATATTGCATTCTCTAAGATAAACGTCATGCCTTTGGGCAGAGTTACAGTTGCTCTTCCGAAGCCTTCAATCAATTTACTTCCCATGGTTTGACATATAAAAGAAAATATACGAACATGAGAATAAACAACTTCAATTCGTTTGTGTCACATAATATTTTCAAAATCTGCAGCTAACAGTTGACTAACAAAAACAGATATGTTATCCATTACTTTGCAGTTTGAAAATTTCAGTTAACGTTTTCATAAAACAATCGATTATTAAACACACACAATCGATTGTTTGAACATAGACAATCGATTGTTAAACACACACAATCGATTATTTGTTATTTTTGAAAAACTTCAGATCACTGTCTTAAGACAATCGATTGTTAGACATAGACAATCGATTGTGGATGATTTTTGAAAAATTCCAGATTACACTGTCTAACGACAATCGATTGTTAGACATAGACAATCGATTGTGGATGATTTTTGAAAAATTCCAGGTTACACTGTCTAACGACAATCGATCGTTTAGACATAGACAATCGATTGTGGGTGGTTTTTGAAAAATTCCAGATTACTGTCTAACGACAATCGATTGTTAGTCAACGACAATCGATTGTTGGTCAATTGTTTTTCAACTTTAATGCAAAAATAGTTGATAATCGACTAGTTTTTCAGGCTAGTCGATTACCCCCACTGGAAAATAAAAGTTTTATTGATATTTGAGCATATTGAAGATATTCTAAAGAACTACTGCTAACATTGCATCATGAACTAACTAATACGAGCTAATACTGATGGCTATTAGTTTATTCATTCACTAATACAAACAAGTAAAATAAAATCAAATAGCTCCATCTTCTTTCATCACGGACCCATCGCCGATTAGGTGGTCTATTTTCCCCTCGGGTTGCTTAAAGAAGTCTGCCACATTCAAGTTGTCGTCAGAGACAAAATTCGTTATGGGGCGTTTACTCTTTCGAGATGCTTGGTAAAGGTCAACCATACGGCAATCCTTTGACCAGTGCCCGTTTCCACCGCAACGATAATATATAGTTTATAAACTATTTGCTTTTGGATTCTTATCGTATCGCTTGTGGCAGAGTGACCAACTTCATGTTGTCATCTCTCTTCTTTAAGCCTTTCCACAAGATGGGTGAATCCTTGATGTTGAGATATTCAATCTTCAAACTTTCATCAAAGTGATGGCGCAAGAAAATCAAGGCCTTCATACAGTTTCAAACCTTCATTAAGGTAATGGCGCAAGAAAATCAAGGCCTTAGCATAGTTTCAAACCTTCATCAAGGTGATGGCGCAAGAAAATCAAGGTCTTAGCATAGTTTTGGGTGGATGCACTATTTCTGTCTTTAATGGCGTCTCCAAGACCCATAGCATCTAAGTGGATTTCATCATCCAACACCCATGTCATATAGTTCTTGCCCGAAATTTCGAGGGCAACGAACTTTCTTTTCATATGACACAATTACATCAAGAGCGTGTTCATACTTACGGGCTCTATTACAATTATCACATTCACTTCAGGGAATGGATCAAAATCATGTGCTTTACACAAGCTGCTACCACATTCTCTAAAGGGAATGGAGCAAATTCAATTGGACGGAATTCTTTGTCACGTCCACATTCATTGATACCTTCATGGTAATTAGTCTTCTTTCAGACTTATCATATACTGCTTCCACATTCTCTAAAGGGAATGGAGCAAATTCAATGGGACGGAATTCTTTGTCACGTCCATAATCATACATGAATTTAATCATGGCAGGACATAGGGATTTTACCACTTCGTGTGGTTATAATTTCTCACAAACTCCATTAGAGTTATAATCAAAATTTGTATATAAAATTTATAGAATTCCAAGAATTTGAAAAGGAAAAATAAATTACTTACCTTTAAGGTATACCAAATATATTTTCAATATTTTCTTCCTTTCTTCCTTTCCTTTCTTTCTTTCCTTTTTCCACGTTTTTCTCTCTTTTCTCTTTTTGCCGTTTTTCTTTTCGTTCCCTTTCTGTTCTTTTCTTTGTTTTCTTTCTTTCTTTTTGTTTCTGCTTCCTTCTTTTTTTTTTTTTCTTTCTTCATTCTTTCTTTGAAGAAAAACCCTACACAAACAAAAGTTAAGACAATCGAAAATTAAATTAGGAAGAGGGAAATACCTTAGATTTCTCGAGAATGGTTCTTGAGATGGTAGAGTCTCGTGCTGATAACGTGTTATGAAATAATATAAAAGACAAGAACAATAACTCAAGAACAAGAGCAAATAGAGAGAGAATAGGGAGAGAGAGAAGTATTCTTATTAATACTTGGGGTGATTTACAATGGTAGAGAGCACCTCTATTTATAGGGAGAAGAATGACTTAGCTTCAAGCTAAAACTCTTAGACATTCACTCTAAATAGACTTCTATTTTATAACATTTTAATATTTATAACATTTTTATTATTGTTGTATCAAAAAACGATTACTGTAATAATTATCAAGAGATTTTTTTCGTAATTATTTAAGAAGTGATGTAATTATATACACTGTCATCACACAGAAGAACAAACTTAACTTTTAGCCGCTCGGAAAAGTAGTAGCCCACAAAATATACTCCAATATATTATATTTTTATGTATATGTGCATTACATACGTATAATATTTTTGATTAGTCAATGTTAGTGGAGGGCTGCATTTAATCGAGTGGTGTCAATTGATACTCCTTTGATAAAAAGTTACATTATATTGTTAGGTAATATTTTCTAATTTTATGTATATTTGTTATTTATTGACCCTCTTTAACTTTTCGATGTTATTTTTTTTTTTTTTATACATTTCAATAGTCTTGAATGAAAATTCTGACTAGTGACTTATAATTTTTGCCCTCTTCTATACTGGGCTCCTCGAGTATAGTGACTTCATTGAACTAGCTTGAATAGCTAGCGATGACTGTCGAAAGCCGTTGAAATCTATAAAAATGTAAAAACATGATTCTCGCCTTTTACCTCTTTGTACATTCTCCTCTCTAGGCAAACTCTCTCTATAACATATTTCTAGGCCTAATTTCCTGAACTCAACTCCTTTTTTTCTTGTGAAATCAAACTTCATTCTGAAAAAACTAATAGTAGCGAATAATACTTACTTTTTAAGATCATTTATTATGAGCTATCTTCAGAAATTCTTCTGCTTATTTTTCTTTTTGGTCATGTTTATAACCTGCAATATTGGACATCAAAATAGCAGCAGAAGCACAAGTACTATTACAGGGAAGGCATACTTCAGCAACAGAAAACTTTTGTGTTATGGTAAAAGTAATTTCCATCTTTATGAATTATTTCTGCTTCGTTTTCATCTTAGATATTATAACTTTTATTTGGGTATATATACCTGTGGGAATATACTGCGTGGTTGTTGTTGTTATTGTTATTTGGGTATATATAAGGTTAAAAGCCTCTTCATCTCTGAATGTTTTGTGAAATTATATGGTACAATATTTTTTCAATTTTTACTTCAAATATTCTCTTTTTGACCATGTGATTGTGTACAATAAGTTTCCATTATATACTATAGAAGAGGTACAAAAGGAAAACAACTTTGATGTTATGAAATAATATAAGAACAAGACCAATAATACAAGAATAAGAACAATAGAGAGAAAAGTAGAGAGAGGAGTATTCTTATTGATACTTTGGGATGATTTACAATGGGGTAAGACCCCTCTATTTATAGGCATAGAAAAGACTTAGCCTCAAAGTAAAACTCTAGAATCTCTCTAAATATAGACATTCACCTTAAATAGGATTCTATTTATAACACTCCCCCTTGAATGTCTATTCAATAATGTGCCTCGTTAAAACCTTAACTAAAACAAAACCCAATGGGAAAAAATTTAAAGAAAAGGAAAAAGAGTACACATGTTTGAATATGCGCCTATTGGTTGCCTCGTTAAAAACCTTGCAAGGAAAACCCAGTGAGACAAAACCTTGTAAGGGAAAAAGAGTGCAACGCGCATTAACTCCCCCTGAATAGAGCATCAATTCACATCCTTGAGCATTTGCATTCCAATCTTGTGCACCATCTTGAAAACGATCTTTTGTAGAGATTTGATAAATAAATCAGCCATATTGATTTGAATAAATATTCCGCACCTTGAAATTATCATTCTTGATAGATATGAACATCTTCATATAATGTCGTGGAATAACTCTTCAATATCCCCATAGAGGTATTCTCGATGCCATCATGCTTATAGTTATAGCAAGATACATATGTACACAAGTTGCACTTAGGATGTGGTACTTCAGGACCAAGAATTGTACATGCTTCAAGCAACTTCAATCTTTCATGGATTGACATATAAGTTAAGTCATATAAGCCATATAATAGACTTTAGATGCATATCAAGTTTTCATGTCATGCTAAACAAATAAGATATTGAAAACTGATTACACATACCATTGACTTTATTATGATCACTTTGATCATTTGCTCATCTTCTTTATTAAGAAGTTATTTTGAAACCGATTCGTCTATACGCTTTAGGCGTATCAAAGACTTTGTCCTTCTGGGACTTAATATGAGCATTTGCAGTGAGAATATAGTTACTTTCTTTGGGTCAGCAAATGCGTATAGCATGCTTTGCAATATGTTGCAATTGAATTATCCTTTTATGAACTTCAGGTTCATATTATGATATTCGAGGATCTATATATACAAATGATAATTCATCCAATGTAACATTTTCTCAGGTGTTTATCATGTCTCCCCCTCATGTTAGAAAAGCTATCTTGTTTCCTCAACTTTGAGAGTCCATCTTTGTGCATTATGGTGTTAATGAAAATATACACCGCACATCAATAATAAGATGGAGTTATTTGGTTCCTGACCCTGAACCACTTGTGAGGAGAGAATATAATATACTCTCGTATATCAAACTGATATGTATAACTTTGTTCTCATAAGAAACAGTTTAGCTATTAAGTGGAGGCACTCAATAATTATCTTGCTAAACCAACTATGATATAAACCAACTATCAAGATGAACTATCTTGAATAGAAAATCTGGAAATTATGCTCGAAGTTAGATTACTGAGCAATTTACCTCGCAAGCACCGGCCAGGCTGCGGGTTAATAACAATCGCGCATGTAACCATATCATAGATGCATCATATGTGGTATACATGGCAGGTGAATGGGCCCATATTCACCTTTGATATTTCCAGAATTTATGGGATTCAACCCGAACTCTTTAGTTGGTCAATCAATTAATGAGAACAAGTAATATAAGAGAATTCGTAAAGAACTTTCTAGTTCTTTAATATTTACCCATGTGAATTCTCTATTACTGCACATCATACTTAAAATGAGATGGCTAACCCGAATGCCAACTGAATAAATTTTCAATATTGATAAACTTCAAATTTGCACCATGACGTGTGCAATAATCAATAAACTTCAAGTTTATTATGGTATGGGTTTTTATACCAATAAATATCCACTTTATTGTGGTATTCTTTTGTTTGTGTAGTACAAACTGGAGAATAAAGCGAGTAGCTTTTCATATACAAATTTATCCCGCTACAAGTTGTAGTAATAGAAGATATCAAATCTTTCCTTTATTTATAGTCTCAATATAATCAATCGATTTCGCATATACTTTGGAAACTGAATAAGTTTCTTTGAGACTTGCTACAACACAATACCTTATTGGTAATCAATTGTGTTTCTCCAATAATTGGCTCTTCTAGAGCTCTCAATTAATTTTGTACTACCACAGATTCATCAACATCCATGTGGTGAATATCTCTTTTAAAGAGAAAGTTATACCATTATGGTCATGTCAAAATTATATGCAAGATATGTTTCTTGCATTATCGTTATCCTTTAATAGTAATATTTCCAAAATATTTTGGCGTACAATAGGTACGTGACCAACGATCATTCATGCCATAACAATGACATTATTTTCATATATCATCTCAAACCTCCTTCTAGGGGTGAGTGTGGTATATTCAATACCAATGCGTCTGGCATTCGATTTGCTATTCTTTGCAAATGGATAATATTTTGCACCTCTTTTTCACAAATAGAGGTATGTGGATCAAGATGAGATAATGATGCATTTTTCCACAAAATTTCCCGTATGGTTTCACCAACTTCTCCCCCTAATTTTGTGAAAAGTGTCTCATCGAATTAACAGTCTGCAAATCGTGCAGTAAACAAATCCCCTGTCAATGTTTCGAGGTAACGAATAATGGAGGGCGATTCAAACTCAACATATATTCCTAACCTTCTTTGCAAACCCATTTTGTTGCAATATGGCGGTGCTACAGGCACATATACTGCACATCCACAAATTCGTAAGTGGATATATTAGGTTCATGACCCAAAACAAATTGCAACGGGGAATATTTGTGATAATTCGTCGTTCTGAGACGAACTAGCATTGTTGCATGCAAAATGGCGTGACCCCAAACCAAAGTGGGCAGCCTCGTTTTCATGAGTAAATGAGGAATTCAAGATTATTCTCATCTATTGTCTCAATATGATATCCATTTTGAATGATATCTTTAAAACTCAACAAGTTCCTTTTAGACTTGGAGGAGAACATTGCATTCTCTAAAATGTTGTTCCTTTAGGCAGAGTTATAGTTGCTCTTCCGGAGCCTTTAATCAATTTACTACTACCAGAAATTGTAGTAACATCTGCCTTACACATACTTAAATGAGAGTAATATTTCTTCTCTTTGAATATCGTATGTGTGGTACATGAATCAATTAATCAAAAGAGATATACGAACATGAGAATAAACAAATTTAATCTGTTGCTTCATAATTAAACAATATATTCAAAATCTGCTGAGATTAGTTGACTAACTAAATCAGATAGTCGATTATATGTTTTCCATAATCGATTACTTTGCAGTTTGAAAATTTCAGTTTAAGCACTGTCTCAATGTAATCGATTGTTAAACATACATAATCGATTATTTGCTAATTTGAAAAATTTCAGATCACACTGTCTTAATATAATCGATTGTTAAACATACATAATCGATTATTTGCTATTTTGAAAAACTTCAGATCACACTGTCTTAATATAATCGATTGTTAAACATACATAATCGATTATGTCTTAATATAATCGATTGTTAAACATACATAATCGATTATTTGCTATTTTAAAAAACTTCAGATCACACTGTCTTAATATAATCGATTGTTAAACATACATAATCGATTATGTCTTAATATAATCGATTGTTAAACATACATAATCGATTATTTGCTATTTTGAAAAACTTCAGATCATACTGTCTTAATATAATCGATTGTTAAACATACATAATCGATTATGTCTTAATATAATCGATTGTTAAACATACATAATCGATTATTTGCTATTTTGAAAAACTTCATATCACACTGTCCTAATATAATCGATTGTTAAACATACATAATCGATTATGTCTTAATATAATCGATTGTTAAACATACATAATCGATTATTTGCTATTTTGAAAAACTTCAGATCATACTATCTTAATATAATCGATTGTTAAACATACATAATCGATTATGTCTTAATATAATCGATTGTTAAACATACATAATCGATTATTTGCTATTTTGAAAATTTTCAGATCATACTGTCTTAATATAATCGATTATTAAACATACATATTCGATTATGTCTTAATATAATCAATTGTTAACAAGTATATAATCGATTGTTTTGCAGTTTTAATGCGAAATATTAGATAATCGACTAATGGTTAGGTTAGTCGATTAACTCTACCGAAAAATAAAAATATCTTTGAAATTTAAGCATATTGAAACATTCTAAAATACTAACATTATATCATAAACTAACTAATACGAGCTGATACTAATGACTATTAGTTTATTCACTAATTAATACAAATAAAATCAAACAATTCCATCTTCCTTCATCACAGATCCATTACCGATTAAGTGGTCTATTTTTCCCTCAGGGTGCTCAAAGAAGTCTGCCACATCCAGGTGGGTGATGTCAAAATTGTCGTCAGAGACAAAATTTGTTTCAGGGCATTTACCTTTTAGAGGTGCTTGATAAAGCTCAACCAAATGTCTTGGTACACGGCAAATTTTTGCCCAGTGCCCTTTTTCACTGCAACGATAACATATAGTTTCTGAACTATTTGTTTTTGGATTCTTATCATATCGTGCTTGTGGAAGAGTGGCCAACTTCAAGTTGTCATATCTCTCCTTTAAGCCATTCCACAAGATAGGTGGATCTTTGACTGTGATATCAATTTTCAAACCTTCATCAAGGTGATGGCGCAAAAAAATCAAGGCCTTAGCACGGTTTTGGGTGGATGCATTATTTCTGTCTTTAATGGCGTCTCCAAGACCCATTGCATCCAAATGGATTTCAGCATCCAACACCCATGTCATATAGTTCTTGCCCGAAATTTCAAGGGCAACGAACTTTCTTTTCATAATGTCAGACATAAAACAAAATTACATCAAGAGCGTGTTCATACTTACGGGCTCTATTACAATTATCACATTCACTTCAGGGAATGGATCATAATCATGTGCTTTACACAATCTCATGTCAAATATTACTTTCATAAAGTGAAAGATTATTTTGAGAATCTTCATCATTCTCATTATCACAATGATGACGATTATAATTCCGTCTATTGTCACGTCCACATTCATTTATACCTTCATGGTAATAATTTTGTCTTCTTTCAGACTTATCACATACTGCTACCACATTCTCTAAAGGGAATGAAGCAAATTCAATTGGACGGATTTTGTCTTCTTTCAGACTTATCACATACTACTACCACATTCTCTAAAGGGAATGGAGCAAATTCAATTGGACGGATTTTGTCTTCTTTCAGACTTATCACATACTGCTACCACATTCTCTAAAGGGAATGGAGCAAATTCATTGGACGGATTTTGTCTTTGTTTGTATATGAAATCAAATCGTAGAATTTCAAGAATTTGAAAGATAAAATTGAAATACTTACCTTTAAGGTATACCAATAAATGTTGTGATATCAAATATATCACTTGAGTTTCCATCCCGTTGCATTACTTTATGATGATACCATCTCTTCTATTTTTCCGTATGGAAATTCACGCATATATACGTCTCCTAATTTGCCAATATTTCATGGTTTGCTCAAAAGAACTTCAGAGTCAGTATGAGAGACATGTTGAGTCAAAGGAATCCCTTTTGGATCTCCTGCAGTTCTTAATGATTATTTTAGCATCCTTAACAGACAATCAAACACTTACCGTAGCAATCTTGTATAGTGAAAACCATAAAATAACTCATGATGGTTAGAGACTCGTGCTGATAACGTGTTATGAAATAATATAAGAACAAGACCAATAATACAAGAACAAGAACAATAGAGAGAAAAGTAGATAGAGGAGTATTCTTATTGATACTTTGGGATGATTTACAATGGGATAAGACCCCTCTATTTATAGGCATAGAAAAGACTTAGCCTCAAAGTAAAACTCTAGAATCTCTCTAAATATAGACATTCACCTTAAATAGGATTCTATTTATAACATTTGATAAATAATTATACGCAAAAGGTCAAACTCAAACCATCCCGTCAGAGGCGGAACCAGTTAGTAAAAGGTCAATCCCATAAAAATTTAACTGGTTTAATAGGGTAAAAATAAAATAAAATAATTGTTATACATTTATAAATGCTTGAATCTCTATTTAGTATACAGAAAAAATGAAAGGAATATTCTCATAGGTGTATAAAGTTCTGATCCCACTTCTGCAACTAGTGTAAAAACGCAAAGGTTGGCTTAGTTATTTGGGTAAATGATTTTTTATGTGGGATCGATTTCATCAGCAATCTCCTCAGTCAGAGTTCAAGCCTGGTGCGGTTTACATCTCCTGTGATTTGCGAGTTATTGCATGGTGAACAGGTTATGTAGTGCGCACCCAAAGGATAGCAGCTGCCAGTTTTTTAGAGAATTTTCTAGAAAAAAGACGATTTGAGTTCGGGTTGTTTATGTTACGGACTCTCTAAAAATATTGTATAGGACTTATTATGGTTGTAATGTGGGCTAAGGACGGGTAGAATATATTTAGGATATAATTGTTAACCCTCTTAAGTACTTTAGCACATCACATATTCAACTTTAAGTGCAACATTCCTTCAATCCACTTCAATCATCACAAGATGGCTCATCCCAGAATATTTTCCTTCTTCTTTCCATACTGCTTCAGATCACATCCACCAGCAAAAATAAGAAACCTTTATTTATTCATTCATTATTATTATTTTTGTGTTTCCGCTAGTGGAGTTTTATTTAAAGCATAAGTGCACATATTATCTATTAGTTGCACTCAAAAGCTACCCAAATTTTTTAATTTTTCCAGCGCTCTCTTTATAATTCAAGCGTTTTAAGAAGTATACGGATCAAAATGATTCAATTAAGAACAAACGAGGATAGACTTGTAACGCATTTGCCAACAGAAAGGCTAATAGGCCTAAAAGGGTAACTATGGATGATTTTATTTATAATTGGCAACAAAGTTTAAAAAGACCAAAGAAAGCATGTCATCACTTTTCAAACCGAGAAACACCTAGGATTTCACTTCAATTCACATCCTGAGAAAGTTCTAGACTCAAATGCAATAACATGAACTATACAAAGAACTCACATCATACATAGCACATGACTCCCCAAGGACGGTTTTATTCAGACTCTCAATCAAACGAGTATTCACAAAGCTACGAGATATATCAAGCATAAAGTACAAAGTGAACACAAGTCAAGAAACCGAGACATAAGAGTTATAACACATGCTATTCATTTTTATCATGACATTATCATACATTTAAAATCAAAGGAAGGTGAAACACATGCCAGAACCTAAGTATGCAACCATCAAACAAGTCAAAACGTCTGAATCATATCATTGTTTCTCCTTTATATCATACATACTACTCTAAACGTTATAATAAAAAATAAAAAATTAAATCCACTACCCGGTTCAAGTTACATCCCCGTGAAAAAGAACCGAGGAAAAAAATTCACAAAGGATTATTACTACCTAAGAAAAATAAAAATTATATTTTTGAATTTTTCTATAACTCATTTTTTTTTTATTTTTTGTGTAGACTTAAATCCCTCAAGAAAACTGCCTAGGAAATCCATCGTTGGGAAAAATCTAAATTCTTTTCTAAAAAAAACTATCAATTAAACTAACACAACTAAAATAGTATAGAAAGTCACACAGACAATCTCCTCACTCCGCACATAAAATTGTGCATTGCCCCTAATGCACAACATAAATAATAAGACGGTAAAAGAAACAATGTGGTAAGCCAAAGGCTGAAATACTAGCAGCTCATGGAGTACTCAGACTTCTCCCAAGTATTTTTCTTTATGCGGGTACCCCACACTTAGTTCGAACAATCTGGTTTGTTGTTACAACCTTCCAATAGCTATGTTTCGCATGCTCCTAAAAAATAAAAACAACGCTACAAAAAAATACAATAACAAAATAATTTTAAAAAACTAAAAATAAAATAAAGTAGTAAAGTTGGGTTGCCTCCCAACAAGTGCCCGATTTAATGTTGCAGCATGACATGAACTATTTTCTGCCTCCACCTCGAGCTTACAAATTGAGCCCCCAATTCGGCTTCAAGTATTCGGTTATGCTCTAGGGGTGGTGGAACAAATCTAATTGGTCCGAGCAACCATTGTACTATTTTACACTTCTTGGCTTATAGATGAGATATGTCGTCCTGTTTTATGGCAAGAAAAATTCCAAAATGTAGGCACATTGTTCCTCATTTCTTGACTCCTCAATCGACTCGGATGAGTTTATTTCCATATCATCATCCAAGCACAATGTGAAAAAAAAAAAATATGAGTGAGGATACCAATGCGTCCAACACATGAACTTTAGGACTTTCAACATCCTCAATATCAATGATACTAGAGTCAATAAAAATTTCACCCTCAATGTTCTTGGCTGAATCTAGTCTCACATCTTCAACATCGACATCCTTAAATTGTAGTTGGCTAGGTTGTTGATGTTCTATTCTGTCCTCCTCCATTATCACCTATATTTGCAATTGTTTCTCATTATTTTGTTCCATTTGGCACTTTAACATATCCTTGATATCTTTCTGGTCTGCATCCTCAGGTTCTTTGTTCCTATTAACTTTACAAGAAAAAGTAGAACCATCATAGTAAGGGGTTGGGGAAGGATAATAAATATAAGTACAACCATGAAAGTGACTATTTTTACCACCACATACATCACACATATTACACAAATAAGATTAAGTTGTGCAAATAACTCGCTCTCGAAAATATTTTAAAATTTTGATACGAGTGGTTTCCTTCACTCTATATATGAGGATCAATAATAGAATTGTCACCTAAATTTTCATAATTTCAAGAAGTCATGTTTCTCAAATCAACAGTTAGAATAAAATAAAATAAAAAACAAAATAAAATAGAAGTTCAAACATGAAACCTAACAATATATTCAACTACAACTACACCGTATGTTTTCCGGAAAACGATGCCAAAATTTGATCACATCTAACTTTAGTCCTAAAAAAGATAAGCGACCGCTACAAATATAATTTGGTCTAAGAGTCCAGAGTCGAATCCATAAAGAACGAAGGTTTCACTATAATTGTTCAATATTACTAAAAAGACAAGTTCGAACAATTCCTAAGTTATAAATATTAATATTTTTATATCTAATTAACTAAAAAATTAAAGTAATAGATTAACGACTAAAAATAATACGAGTTGGAGAAAAGATTAAAGAGGTCTAGAGTTATGATTTTCTCAATTGTCAGAATCCGTCCAGCTACGTCTTCTATAATTTCACCTAAGCATTCTCTACTGAGCGTGAATACTTCGGGTGTCGTAATTCTCTCTCGAGCAACTAGTACAATTTACTGGACATATTCTCTCGAACTATGCTAGTTGGTACTAATTCACTGCTTATTACAATCACACCAAGATTTTGTTATCTCTAATCCCGCCTTTAAGGCCTCCGTATTGATCTTTCACATATATTTGGAGTGATGTTGTTCAACAACTACCTAAATATATACCATTTCTTAAGCAATACACACCATAATAGGCACAGTCAATTGATGATCACTCAATCAACAACAACAAACATTTAGTTGAACAAGAAGAAAAATCTAACGGTTCAATTATATAAAATATAATGAGAATTTATCTTATAAAAGGTTCCATCAAAACCCTAGATAACAAAATAGCTATTCATAATAGTATGCAAAAATACAATACTAAAATTCATGACCAATAATAAAAATAGGAAAAAGGAAGTGAAAAACTCGTAGAAAAATTCTCCTCCTTGCTCCTAAGGTGTTCATGCCTCGTTGGGTCTAATACCTTTTCAAATGATGTCTCCTTTAATAATGTCTAACGGGTATTTATAGGGTAAGGGCCGAATTTTACATGTCCTAAACTAATGAGGAATTAAAATTTGCTCGAATGGCATCGTCAGCGCCTTGCACTGTCTATGGCACTGTTGTTTTGGCGCTAGGCACTGTCTAGGGTGCTAATGACAGTGCCCTGGACAATGCCTTGCACTATCTATGGCATTGTTGTTACTACGCAAGGCACTATCTGGGGCGCCAATGACAATGCGGTGCACTGTTTATGATAGTGACTTTTTGTTTGCCTTACACATTTTCTTTTTATTGCTCAATTTTTTAGATCTAAGGTATTATTTTGGGCAACTTTTCTCTAATTCACGCATATTTCAACGACAGGAAAAACCTAATTACTTGCTCACATTCAAGACGAAAGTTTCACAGCCTTACCATTCTTCGTCGTATTCACTGAAAGATTTATCACTTTCATTTTTGTATCGTTGATAGATTTCTTAATTAATTTCTCTCTAAAACAGTACAATAGATATTGGGCAATATCGTTGCCTACACGCTAAATAGCTTCCCATGTATTCAATATATTAATTATCATGAGTTGTTAAATATATCTTCCCTGTTATAAAATATTCTATTTAAGATGAATGTCCATATTTAGAGAGATCCTAGGGTTTACTACTTGGTGGCTAAGTCACCACCTCCCTATAAATAAAGGGGTTCTCTCCCATTGTAAATCATCCCAAAGTATCAATAAGAATATTCCTCTCTCTACTTTTCTCTATATTGTTCTTGTTCTTATATTATTTCATAACACGTTATCAGCACGAGTCTCTAACTAATTGAATTTAATATTCAGCAATTATCGCTCTCAGAATCTC
Source organism: Nicotiana benthamiana (assembly GCA_034376525.1). NCBI lineage: Eukaryota > Viridiplantae > Streptophyta > Magnoliopsida > Solanales > Solanaceae > Nicotiana > Nicotiana benthamiana. The sequence goes on along the minus strand of CM067341.1, from coordinate 15,118,866 downwards.
GAGTTGCAATCAGATTCATCCACTCTAATTCGTGTTTCGTCGTTTGGATTTTGCTATTTGAGTGAAACGAGATTTGTGATATTTTGGTTTCTGAAATTCTTCAATTTTTTTTCTTTCTCGTTGTTTACTTTTGTTTTCTTTTTGAAGGTGAATTTCCAAGCAAAAAAGTTTAATAACGATTGCTACTGCTCCATATGAGAATTTCTATACGGAAAAATAGAAGAGATGGTATCATCATAAAATAATGCAACGGGATGGAAACTCAAGAGGTATATTTGATATCACAACATTTATTGGTATACCTTAAAGGTAAGTAATTTACTTTTCCCTTTCAAATTCTTAAAATTCTACGATTTGATTACATATACAAACATAGACAACAAAGTTTGATTATAACTCATATGGATTTTGTAAGAAATTATAAACACGTGAAGTGGTAAAATTTCTATGTCTTGCCATGATTAAATTCATGTATGATTTTGGGCAAAGAATTGAAAATCCGTCCCATTGAATTTGCTTCATTCTCATTCCCTTTAGAGAATGTGATAGCAGTATGTGATAAGTCTGAAATAAGACAAAATATTACCGTGAAGGTATCAATGGATGTGGACGTGGCAATAGACGGAATTATAATCATCATCATTGTGATAATGAGAATAATAAAGATTCTCAAAATAATCTTTCACTTTATGAAAGTAATATTTGACATGAGATTATATATAGCACATACAGATGATTATGATACATTCCCTGAAGTGAATGTGATAATTGTAATAAAGCCCGTAAGTATGAACACGCTCTTGATGTAATTTTGTTTTATGTCTGACATTATGAAAAGAAAGTTCGTTGCCCTTGAAATTTCGGGCAAGAACTATATGACATAGGTGTTGGATGCTGAAATCCATTTGGATGCAATGGGTCCTGGAGACGCCATTAAAGATAGAAATAATGCATCCACCCAAGACTATGCTAAGGCCTTGATTTTATTGCGACACCACCTTGATGAAGGTTTGAAACTGTGCTAAGGCCTTGATTTTCTTGCGCCATCACATTGATGAAGGTTTGAAACTGTGCTAAGGCCTTGATTTTCTTGCGCCATCACCTTGATGAAGGTTTGAAAATTGAATATATCACAGTCAAAGATCCACCTATCTTGTGGAATGGCTTAAAGGAGAGATATGAACACCTGAAGTTGGTCACTCTGCCACAAGCACGATATGATGAGAATCCAAAAGCAAATAGTTCATAAACTATATGTTATCGCTGCGGTGGAAAAGGGCACTGGGCGAAAATTTGCCGTGTACCAAGACATTTGGTTGAGCTTTATCAAGCATCTCTAAAGAGTAAAGGCCCTGAAACCAATTTTGTCTCTGACGACAATTTTGACATCACCCACTTGGATGTGGCAGACTTCTTTGAGCACCCTGAGGGGAAAATAGAGCACTTAATTGGTGATGGATCTGTGATGAAGGAAGATGGAATTGTTTGATTTTATTTTACTTATTTGTATTAGTCAGTGAATAAACTAATAGTCATTAGTATCAACTCGTATTAATTAGTTTATGATATAACGTTAGTACTAGTTCTTTAGAATGTTTCAATATGCTTAAATTTCAAAGATATTTTTATTTTCCAGTAGAGTTAATCGACTAACCTAACAGTTAGTCGATTATCTAATATTTCGCATTAAAACTGGATTTTTTCGCAAGCTAAGTTAGTCGACTATCTGATTTAGATAGTCGACTAACCTGATGACTGTTTACTAAGTTAGTCGACTATCAACTTAGTTAGTCGACTAACTAATATTTCGCATTAAAACTGGACTTTTCCGCAAGGCAAGGTAGTCGACTATCTGATTTAGTTAGTCGACTAACCTAATGACTGCTTCCCAAGTTAGTCGACTATTAACAAAGTTAATCGACTAACCTCAGCAGATTTTGAAAATATTGTTTAATTATGAAGCAACGGATTAAATTTGTTTATTCTCATGTTCGTATATCTCTTTTGATTAATTGATTCATGTACCACACATACGATATTCAAAGAGAAGAAATGTTACTCTCATTTAAGTATGTGTAAGGCAGATGTTACTACAATTTCTGGTAGTAGTAAATTGATTAAAGGCTCCGGAAGAGCAACTATAACTCTGCCTAAAGGAACAACATTTTAGAGAATGCAATGTTCTCCTCCAAGTCTAAAAGGAACTTGTTGAGTTTTAGATATCATTCAAAATGGATATCATATTGATACAATAGATGAGAATAATCTTGAATTCCTCATTTACTCATGAAAACGAGGCTGCCCACTTCGGTTTGGGGTCACGCCATTTTGGATGCAGCAATGCTAGTTCGTCTCAGAACGACGAATTATCACAAATATTCCCCGTTACAATGAGTTTTGGGTCATGAACCTAATATATCCCACTTAAGAATTTTTGGATGTGCAGTATATGTGCCTGTAGCACCGGCATATTGCACCAAAATGGGTCTGCAAAGAAGGTTAGGAATATATGTTGAGTTTGAATCGCCCTCCATTATTCGCTAGCTCGAAACATTGACAGGGGATTTGTTCACTGCACGATTTGCAGACTGTCAATTCGATGAGACACTTTTCCCAAAATTAGGGGGAGAAGTTGGTGAAACCAAACGGGAAATTTTGTGGAAAAATGCATCATTATCTCATCTTGATCCACATACCTCTATTTGTGAAAAAGAGGTGCAAAATGTTATCCATTTGTAAAGAATAGCAAATCGAATGCCAGACGCATTTACAGATTTGAAAAGGATAACAAAATCACATATCCCCGCAGTGAATGTGACAACATCTGATTCACGAATACATATTCATTATTGGAAGAATATGAACATGAAATTGGTATTGAATATACCACACTCATCCCTAGAAGGAGGTTTGAGATGATATATGAAAATAATGTCATTGCTATGGCATGAATAGTCATTGGTGACGTACCTATTGTACGCCAAAATAATTTATCAATGTGATTATCAAAGGACAATAATAATGCAAGAAACATATCTTGCATATAATTTTGACATGACCATAATGGTATGACTTTCTCTTTAAAAGAGATATACACCACATGGATGTTGATGAATTTGTGGTAGTACAAAATTAATTGAGAGCTCTAGAAGAGTCAATTATTACTATGTTGGAGAAACACAATTGATTACCAATAAGGTATTGTGTTGTAGTAAGTCTCAAAGAAACTTATTCAGTTTCCAAAGTATATGCGAAAGCGATTTATTATATTGAGACTATAAATAAAGGAAAGATTTGATATCTTCTATTACTACAACTTGTAGCGGGATAATCTGTATGTGAAAAACTACCCGCTTTATTCTCCAGTTTGTACTACACAAGAATACCACAATAAAGTGGACGTTTATTGATATAAAAACCCATATCATAATAAACTTGAAGTTTATTGATAATTGCACATGTCATGGTGTAAATTTGAAGTTTATCAATATTGATAATTTATTCAGTTGGCATTCGGGTTAGCCATATCATTTTAAGTATGATGTGCAGTAATAGAGAATTCACATGGGTAAATATTAAAGAACTAGAAAGTTCTTTACGAATTCTCTTGTATTACTTGTTCTCATTAATTAATTGACCAACTAAAGAGTTCGGGTTGAATCCCATAAATTCTGAAAATATCAAAGGTGAATATGGGCCCACTCACCTGCCATGTATACCACATATGATGCATCTATGATATGGTTACATGTGCGATTGTTATTAACCCGCAGCCTAGCCGGTGCTTGCGAGGTAAATTGCTCAGTAATATAACTTCGAGCATAATTTCCAGATTTTCTATTCAAGATAGTTCATCTTGATAAGTTGGTTTATATCATAGTTGGTTTAGCAAGATAATTATTGAGTGCCTCCACTTAATAGCTAAACTGTTTCTTATGAGAACAAAGTTATATATATTAGTTTGAGATACGTTGTATACGAGAGTATATTATATTCTCCCCTCACAAGTGGTTCAGGGTCAGGAACCAAATAATTTCATCTTATAATTATTGATGTGCGGTGTATATTTTCATTAACACCATAATGCACAAAGATGGACTCTCAAAGTTGAGGAAACAAGTTAGCTTTTCTAACATGAGGGGGAGACATGATAAACACTTGAGAAAATGTTACATGGGATGAATTATCATTTGTATATATAGATCCTCGAATATCATGATATGAACCTGAAGTTCATAAAAGGATAATTCAATTGCAACATATTGCAAAGCATGCTATACGCATTTGCTGACCCAAAGAAAGTAACTATATTCTCACTGCAAATGCTCATATTAAGTCCCAGAAGGACAAAGTCTTTGATACGCTTAAAGCGTATAGACAAATCGGTTTCAAAATAACTTCTTAATAAAGAAGATGAGCAAATGATCAAAGTGATCATAATGGGGAGGCAAGTGATCTAGAAGATCACATGACATAACACTTCATAAAATCTCATTTGTATATATAGATCCTCGAATATCATAATATGAACCTGAAGTTCATAAAAGGATAATTCAATTGCAACATATTGCAAAGCATGCTATACGCATTTGCTGACCCAAAGAAAGTAACTATATTCTCACTGCAAATGCTCATATTAAGTCCCAGAAGGACAAAGTCTTTGATACGCTTAAAGCGTATAGACAAATCGGTTTCAAAATAACTTCTTAATAAAGAAGATGAGCAAATGATCAAAGTGATCATAATGGGGAGGCAAGTGATCTAGAAGATCACATGACATAACACTTCATAAAATCTCATGAGAGATTCAAGTACCTGAATATATGAATAAAGAGATCTCCATGTTATGTCTTTATGAAAATTTACTGGAACCGATATAAAATGTTCGTCGACGACACCTATGATAGCGCTAAATATCGATGAGGATCTTATGTTTGTCGAATACAAACAAAAATATTGGCTAAATGGAAGAGATACAATTCAAGTAGAATTGATTCCATATGAAAGACATGTAGTTTTGGACATGTAGTTCAAATACTTGAAAGTATAAAGTCAATGATTGAAGTTGCTTGAAGCATATACAATTCTTGGTCCTGAAGTACCACATCCTAAGTGCAACTTGTGTACATATGTATCTTGCTATAACTACAAGCATGATGGCATCGAGAATACCTCTATGGAGATATTGAAGAGTCATTCCACGACATTATATGAAGATGTTCATATCTATCAAGAATGATAATTTCAAGGTGCGGAATATTTATTCAAATCAATATGGCTGATTTATTTATCAAATCTCTACAAAAGATCGTTTTGAAGATGGTGCACAAGATTGGAATACAAATGCTCAAGGATATGAATTGATGCTCTTTTCAGGGGGAGTTAATGCGCGTTGCACTCTTTTTCCCTTACAAGGTTTTGTCCTACTGGATTTTACTTGCAAGGTTTTTAACGAGGCAACCAATAGGCGCATATTCAAACATGTGTACTCTTTTTCCTTTTCTATAATTTTTTCCCATTGGGTTTTGTTTTAGTTAAGGTTTTAATGAGGCACATTATTGAATAGACATTCAAGGGGGAGTGTTATAAAATATTCTATTTAAGGTGAATGTCCATATTTAGAGAGATCCCAGGACTTACTACTTGGTGGCTAAGTCACCACCTCCCTATAAATAAAGGGGTTCTCTCCCATTGTAAATCATCCCAAAGTATCAATAAGAATACTCCTCTCTCTACTTTTCTCTATAGTATTCTTATTCTTATATTATTTCATAACATTCCCCAAATAAAAATATATTTTGCCACCAAAAGAGGAGGAGGAATCACATCAATCAATAGTTAATCATTATTTTCATACTTTAATACAAAATAAATGGAGGTAAAAAGTGAACGGTTTGCCATAGCTAAATAAATGGGTTTTGACTATCAATTAAAATAGCAGTAACGCACGTTTCCCTTTTCCAATATGACTGATTGACTAAAAATTAGCAGTAATTACGAAGTTTAATTTTGCGATCCATTTCTTGAATTTCTTCTTCTGTTCCTTTTTTGTCATGAATATTATTATAGGATGCAATAGTGAATTTTACTTGGGTGATAAGTCTGGTAACAGAGAAGATTTCTCGGATGCAGGTAAAATATTCTTTCTTTATGGAGTAATTATTAATTCTGTTTCCTCTCGATTTTATATACTTTAATTCCTTTTACTATGTACAAGTTCCTTCTAAAAGTATCTGTGATTCTTATCTAGTACAAAGTACAAACAATCAAATCTTAAATTGCAATTAACTTTATAACTAATTACGTAAAGAAATTTTACACATTTTAGCTCGTTGTAGTTGGTAACTTGTTCTATTTATACATTGATATGATCTGTAGTTACGTTAACGGAGTAGTATTTTTATGTGACTTGACAAAATTTCTATATTGTTAACTCATACACTAATTCTTATTGATATTAACTTCTACATATATTATAAAAATGCAAACGGATTTTTACTCATTCAAAACTACATGTATCCAAAAGAATAAGGCTTTACATATTACATGTTAAGATACATAAACAATATAATGCAATAGTACAAATTTTTGACAGTAGTGTATTTTAACATGTTATAGCTTTTATTTTTAAGGGTTTTTACATCAACAACAACAACCTAGGTCAAGGGTTCTTACATCATATTTATTAAATATACTATTAGATAGTAAATGCATGTTATTGCATGTAATGTGGACGTGCAACCAACTTGAGATTCTCTACGAGATTTGTTAAATCGTCTGGACTATATAAAATCCATTTGGAAGGACCTTATATTGAAAAGACGATCAAAACGATCTCAATGTTACGTAAAACTATAATATGTACGTATTATATTGTTTGGTTAATGGAGGAAAACCTTTGAATGTTGGAAAAATTATAAGATTTACATACTCAAATACATATATGTACCCTCTTTCCTTTAAGTCTGCCAAATTTTGCTAATGCAAATTGAACATCTGGTACTATTAAGTGTAGTTTGTTTTTCATTAATTTAACGGCAAGAGACCTATGTGTTTCTTCATTTTCCAATAAATTAAACTAGCGTTTGGCCATAGATTCTCAAATTTGTTTTGGAAAATTTAATTTCGGTGAAGTTTGGTTTGAAAATGAAAATTATTTGGACATCAGGTTTCAAAACATATTTTTCAAATTTATTTTGGAAAAACATGAAACATGACTTATACCAACAAGTTTTAAAAACTATCACAAATACCCAATAATACCATTATTAATAACATTCATTATGTTATCGCAAACCATAGTCCAGAACATAAATAAATTTGGTACAAAATTATCATTTTTATAATGAACTACATAGACTATCAGATGACCGAGAATATGAAGCGACACAGTTATAAAATAATAAATGGTGGGCTCTTTTATAAAATACAAAGTTTGGGGCAATTTTTTAAAAAAATATAATAGTAATATTTTGGCCCAAAATCAGGTCAATTTGCTCAAATGTAGGCAAAACTTATGGCCAAACATGTGACAAATCAAACCCAAATTTATTTTGCAAAATCTATTGCCAAATGGGTCCTAATTTTTAGTTACCTATTATTTTATTAATTAATTTAATAGCTTTTTAAATTAATATGCAGAAAATATTTTAATAGTTTTTATTTTTAAATTTAAAAAGGTGACTATTTGTTTTGAAAGGTACCTATCATGAAAAGTTGAGTTTATTAATTCAAACAAACTCCTAGAGGTATTATAAATACTCATATCATCTCCAAAATTATATCATCTAAAAATTTCAATCTTTTTCTCTTCAGCTTATTTTCTATAACTCACAAATATTCTGTTCTTGTGGAAATACAAGTTAATTGTTGAAACTCAAATTTCAGAAGCTTTGTAAAATCTTGGAGGAGTTATGCTATTATCCCTACCACAATTAGTGGGAAGTTTAAGTTCTTTAAGGACAATGATTACACTATCAAAATCAGAGTATTTCATCCCATTATTTTTCTAACAATCTTATTTTATTAGTGCCATCATTATATAAAATAGCGTATTCTAAAAGTAATCAGAATATAGAATCATTTTTACCTGGGAATATAAATTTAAATTTAGTCAAGTCTTAATAACATTATCGAATAGCTGGATGTGAAAAAATGAAGTGCCGAGAATGTAGGATATAACTTAAGTTCCATCACTGTTCACCAACATGCTTAATTTGTGACAAAGATAAATTAATTTTATGTCACGATCAAACTGACTATCGAACTAGCTAGTAACCTATTAGTACATGATTATCACCTATTTAGTGACTAGATGTGTCATGCCCGTGCACGCGCTATGCCCGACATTGGTGTTCTGTCTTGTTCAATATTGATACTTAGACAATATTAATAGCTCAAGGTGAGCAATGAAAAATATGAGCCCCATCTAGCAAATGTGACACCTTGACTGTGCAACTTAGGGTGGATAGTTCGAGAATTTTGAGATTCAATCTGGCGGAGTAATAGGATGGCATCTCAGTAAAAAAAAAAAGTTACTTTAATGTGACATCAACATTTCCTTGTATTGTATAATTTGCCGTAAAGGATATGTTCTTCATTTTTCTTCAAATAGAGAAAGCTTGAAAAAAATTAATAATTTTATTGTGCAATAAGTAGATATTTAAGAGCGATGTAACTTTGGGTGAAGACATTTTAAGACATTTTGACGACCTAAAGATATAAGATGGTATCATGAAACCTCTGCACTTATCTAACTTGATGCTGTTACCAGAATTTAAAACTAAGTTAATTCATTACAGAGTTATATCTATAATAAAATAGTTAGTTTAATTTAGAAAAGTACTTCATGTAGCAAAATATGTTAAGACTCTTCCATAGAATTATTATTTCGCAAGATTTACCAAATAAATAAATAATACATAGTAGGACTAGCAAAATTGAAGTCATGAATTATATTTTTCCTGTTCTCCCTATGTAGAGGGCAAACTCGAAAGGGCTGAATTGCAAACTTTACAAGTGACAGGCTATAAAGCTTTATCTTTGTAAAGTTTAAGTCTCATATTTGTTTTTGCATCAGTGCAATAGAAGTTCATTACTCAAATAGTCACTTAACTATTTTAAATTATTTCTTAAAATTATTTTTCTTTTGTTTGTAACAACAATGTCACTTAACTATGCTTATTGCACTCAGAAGATCACTTAACTAGATTTTTAAAATTTTAAATTGCCAAATACCTATTTTACCCTCTAAATTATAGACATTAATCTTCTTTTTATCCCTTTTAACTTTTTAATATTATGATCTCCCCTTTTTAATTTATATTATGGACTTACCTATAGAATAAATTAATATTATTTATAAATTTAAAAGATAAAAAGTATTTAAGCATATTTAATGCTGGAATAACAAAATAATGAGCATAGTAAAAAAAATTAATCAGAATAATTTATTGCTAATAATAATTTTAGTATTAACAAAAAAAATTAAAAAACAATTCTCACAATTCAAAATAAATAAAAATAACGGTTGTAAAATATATATTACATGCACGTAATATAAAAATAATTATTTAAACAAAAGTATTTTATAATATACATTATATATTCTTGAAAATTCTGCTCAACTATATTATTATTTTTCTAACAACTTTCCGAAGACACAAAGTTATATCACTGGAAAGCAGGGGGACTATCTGTATAGCGCAAAATATGCTATGTTAAGTCGTATACATGAAATATATATAATATAATTGAGCATAATTTTTTAGAATATACAATATATATTATAAAGATACCTTTATTTTTATACTACGTGCATGGAATATCTATTTGACGACCTTTATTTTCTCTTATTCTGAATTATATAAATTATTTTTTAAATTTTAATTGTTAATACTAAAATTATTATTACAAACAAATTATTCTAATTAACTTTGTTTACTGTGGTCATTATTTTTTTATTCCGACAATATACATTCTTACATACTTTTAATTTTTTTAATTTATAAATAATATTTATTTTGTTCTATAGATATATTCATAATATAAATTAAAAATAAAAAATCATAATCTTAAAAAGTTTTAAAAAAATAAAAGAAGATAAATATTTATAATTTAGAGGTAAAAAAATAGATATTTTACAATCTAAAATTTAAAAAATCTAGTTGAGTGACTTTTTGAGTACCGTAATTGACTCAAAAAATAGCCTTATATTATCGGAAACGTTTTTTCCACAAAAAGGGAGTGGAGAAAAGATGACAAATTGGCGGATATCATAAGGCATTGTCGTTGTTGCTTTAAATGTTAACATTTCATCCTTCAAAAAGTTACTATATCCTTATTTGTAGTCTTTGGATGCTTGAATATTGAAAAAATAATTCATCTATTATTGAAACATGTATCTAAATTTTAGAAAAAGGCCTCAGAAGGAGAGTAATAATGAGAGTCAGTTTAGATGAGAGTTTAAGCCTTGCAAAAGGTTTTTTTAGATGCGTCAGGGTAATAATAAGAGTCATTTATAGGAATCACATATTACACAAAGTACTCACAAGAGACATCGAAAACAGAGAACATAAGCATCTCTCAACTTCAGATCCGCTTTTTTAAGAAGGAAGAAAAACAAGTTAAAAATAAACTAGAAAAAAACACGCTTTGAATTCACTGTCAATGGATTGGACACCTTTAATCTGCAGACTATAAAGATCATCTACACAGCCAAAATTAGGAACAAAAAATATGCACCTAGGTCTTTATTTCCAAACATGCATATCAAAATCAAATAGAATTTCAGACATGCGTGAAGAACATCTAACAGGAAATTTGCCACGACCAGATTCGTCCTGCGTGAACCATTGTGACAACACATAATCTCTACGACTAGGCAAGTCTATCAATGCGGAATATTAACTATAATTGCGGAAGAGAATGATTAAAACTGAACTAATATCATAAAACAGTGGTTAAGGTGCCTCTTGGCACATACAATAACAGCTCTCGAAGCTAACAAAACCAAAACTCAGAATCTCACAAATCACAAGCTAAGGGATACATAAGAGGCACTAACTCCATAATGTCTATAAAAAGGACCAAAAAAATATTGAAGAGTTATATTTATTACAGAAAGCTGGAGGGGACTCTTTGGTCTGCGGACGTAGCAGATATACCTCAAAGTCTCTACCGAAACGCCTCCTTCCAAGGCTGACAGAACTTGTTGAAACACGTTCTCAAGGCACTATACTAAAACGTGTGTTCATGTTTGTAGGTTCTGATGAATGACAAACTATACGCAATGGACATATGACGAGGTCCAAGCACAAGCGCGCAATTGATATATAACGAGATTCAAGCACAAGACCAAGATCAAGCAAAGATATAAAGTTATACATGAGTCGCTCTTTAATTGTGATCTTGATCTGATAACTTGACTCAAGACTTGGCTTCTCTTGTAAGAATATTTTTATCAAATCATGCATATTTAATTTAAAGCAAAATGATTTTAAATCATGCATATTTACTTTAGTCAAAATAATTTTTAAACATGCCTCTAAAATCTGGACTAAGATAATCGATTATGTACTTATGATAATCGATTATGTTAAGTCAGCTGCATGACAATCGATTGTGAACTTATGACAATCGATTGTGTTAAGGCAGTGTGCATCAGATTTTTCAAATCTGCATGACAATCGATTGTGAACCTTATGACAATCGATTGTGTTGAGGCAGTGTACATCAAAGTTTTTCAAAGCTACAAAATAATCGATTGTGAACTTATGACAATCGATTGTGTTAAGGCAGTGTGCATCAGATTTTTCAAATCTGCATGACAATCGATTGTGAACCTTATGACAATCGATTGTGTTGAGGCAGTGTCTATCAGACATTTTCAAAGTCACTAAATAATCGATTGTGAACCTTTAACAATCGAGTGCATTAAGGCAGTGTCTAATTGATTTTTCAAAGACTGTTATACAATCGATTGTTCTCATAGCATAATCGATTGTGTAATTGACCGTTGCCAAAATATTTTCAAACACCGTCAGGTAATCGATTATAGATTTCTAATAATCGATTCTTTTAAATAAAATCCGAAAAAGATTTCTTGAACGTTGCCAAGTAATCGATTGTAGATTTCTGACAATCGATTGTTTTAAGTAAAATCTGGAAATGATTTTTTAAACGTTGTCAAGTAATCGATTGTAGATTTCTGACAATCGATTGTTTTAAGTAAAATCTGGAAATAATTTTTTGAACGTTGCCAGTAATCGATTATTGATCTTAGATAATCGATTGTTCAGCGTAAAATCTGGGAATGATTTTTGGAACGATTGGCAAACAATCGATTGTGGCATTTTGACAATCGATTGTCACTGAGTAAAATCAGCAATTCTTAATTGGCAATTAGGCAACGGTAATGCATGGTTTTGCAACTATAAATACAGCTTCAAATCAGTCTTCTAATAACAACAACTGATCATATTATTGCTATAGCTTGCATACTCTATTGTTCATCACTTTCTATTCATTACATAAGTTTTGAGAGCCAAAATTCTTGACGAAAGTTGTTGCGTTCTTGAGCATATCTGTTTAATCATATCTACTCTATTAAGAGAGTCTTGTTTAAGTGAGTGCTAAGTGTTTTATACACTTGAAGGGAAGTGTTAGTCCCTTGTATTGTAAGAAGGAACTTGTGTTTCCTTTGGTTGAAGTCTTGGAGTGTTGTATCTTCGAGCAAAGGTTGTTGAGGCTTGTGTCCTCAGTTTGTAAAGGTTTGTTGAGCACCCGTAAGCTTAACAGTGTTAGTGGAAATCTCGAGAGAGTCTCTCGGGGACTGGACTAGCCATGGGTTGTGATGAACCAGGATATATCGGTGCGTTCGTTCTTATTTATTTACTTATCGCACTTATTTCTTTCCTGCAATTTTTAAATTCCGCTAGTTTACGCTAATTTTTATTATAACGCTATTCACCCCCCCCCCCCTCTAGCGTTAAGCGTATTTTCTAACAGAACTTAGTAGGTGTATCTGCACAACAAAAATATGCAGAAGAGTAGCATGAGCACACCACAGCGGTGCCCAGTAAGTATCAAGACTAACCTCGATAGAACAGTGACGAGGAACAGTCAAGACACCTACCGGTCAAATAAATAGTATAATTATAGGAACATCCCAAATGATATACATATATTTATGTAAAGAGTGCACGGAGTGACCGACAATGCTACAAGCACAATGATGGGAAAGAACAACAGTAACAACGAGAATATAAGAAGTGATGATACATAATGACAGCAAAACACAATCCAACTCCTAGTATCACAACACAGTAAGGGGAAAACAAAACAATAACCCATGTTTACGGTGATGTTCACATAAGGTCTTTATTCGACTATTTCCACAAATTTACCAATTCTTGGTCAACCACAACTCACGAAAACCCAATATCTGAAACCTAACACTTGGAATCTTGTGCCCCCGTCAGTCTCACAGTCATGCAGACAGCTAACTAGCCAACTAGGTCCACTTTCACATATATAATGATTAACCAAGACATGCCTCCATACTTAGCAAGTCAGGGGAACTTCACCTCCAATAGGGGTATTTCAACTACGTGTATGCTTGTGCGAGTGCTTTAACAAGATTTCTACCAGCTGATAAAGAAAAGAAAAAGAGCGGACAACACACATAATGTTCCTTTACCACATCCACAAGATTAAGCTCATACAGGAAAGCAAATACAATCAAAGTATTATAAGAAAATAAATATTCTTCCATAGGCCGTCACAATCCTTACAATCAATACATGTCGTAACCCTCCCTATTTTGCCACATGTGCAATTAATAACATAATAAGTACTTCTTATTCTGCCACACGTGCATCATAATATTCGCACCTTGTTTCGCCACATGCTCAACCCACATATAAGCGTATAAACAGGTCCCGCCTTATTATGCCGCATGTGCAATATATCAATAGCAACAGTAGCACGTCAAAGACCCCGTGCAACCCCTCATCCAAAATTGCACGGCAGAAATCTCGTGCATCATAGTACCATCAATCGTATGGTAGAAACCTCGTACATCACAATATCAATAATTGTATGGCAGAAACCTCATGCACCAACATTATCAACAACCGCGCGGCAGAAACCTCGTGTACCAACAATATCAATAACCGCACGGCATAAACCTCGTGCATCAATATATCAAGTACAACCGCGATAAATACAATATATACAAGAGAACAATAAGTGAATTAACTCAAGAAGCTTCCGTCCACCGGGACGGTAAGACTAGCTCACAAGGAATAACCAGAATGTAAGGTACTAAGCGTAATAAGATAACTTAACAAGGGAGAGAAATAATATGAAGCAACGATCTCATAATATGTAGTTTAACAACGAGGAAGTTATCATGAATCAAAAAATTTCAAATAAAGAAATATCAACTAATCATAGGATATCTAACTTCCTTAATGAATATACGACGATTTCAATTAAGGACAAACAAAGGGACAGATAATCGTAACCTCAATTAAACCCAATTAATTACACGAGAAATACTAATGATTCTAAATAGAGACACGCAACTATGAAAGATAACGTGACTACGGAAGGGTAGGGATCTTCAATTAAACAAAGTAAGAGTCAATTATGAAGCAAGAATAAACCAAAAAGGGAAATTAAATTCCAAGTAGGACATGTAGAGGTGAAACTAATAACAGGGAACTAAATCATATCAAGAACAATTTCATACTCAATTTCTAACCATATATAAATCTCTCAAATCCGATGTAAAAAATCCATACAAAACTCAATAGTTTGACCTAAGAGGTTCTACTAAATTTTCATTCAAAATTTGGAATTTAAGGATGAATTTAAGAGAAGATTCATGGAAATTAGACTAAACCGAATGAGAAACACTTACCCAAGTTGCCCAGGTGAAAATCCCTTCAAAAATCGCAAAGAACTGAGCTCTAGAAGTCAAAATGTGATAAAATGGTGAAACCCTTGAATTTGGGATTGAATCTGTCTGCCCAGGTATTTTTTCATCGCGATCACGGAAGAAGGGACACGATCACGTAGAAGAGATTCAAGGATGCCTAGAAAAACATATCGCGTTTGCATGAAATGGGATGCAAATGCGAAGAACAATGGGGTGCTGGCTTACGCGATCACGGAGGTGTTTATGTAAACGCGAAGAGTAAAATTGTCAACTGACCCAACTCCTAATTCCTATTATGCGAATGCAGGGTTAACGATGCGATCGCGAAGCATAGAAAAATAGACCTTCTCGATTGTGGAAGGCTATATGCGAATGCAGTGAAGAAGTAAGCAGATCCTCGCGAACGCGTAAGGACGGATGCAAACGTGAAGAAGGATTTCGAGGTGGTCTCCAACACTACATCGCGATCACGGAAGAATCCTCGCGATCGCGTAGAAGAATACCAAAAGCAGCAATTACAACAGTTCAAAATGGAGGAAAATGATCCGCAGCCCATCCGAATCACACCCGAGGCTCCCGGGACCCCGTCTAATCACACACACAAGTCGTATAACCTAACATGGACTCGCTCGAAGTTTCAAATCACATAAAACAACATTGAAACAATGGATCAAACCAAAAATCAAACATATAAACTTTGAAATCTTCAAATATCGAATCTCATGCCAAGACCTATCAATTCTGCTCAGAATGACACCAATTTTTGTAGACACGTCCAAAATGACATAACGTAGCTACCGCAACTTTCAGAATTCCATTTCGCCTCTCGAATCAAAGTCTCACCTATCAACCGGAAACATCAAAAATTCCAACTTCGACATTTCTAGCCTAAATTAGCTAAGGACCTCCAAAACACATTCCGAACATGCTACCAACTCTGAAATCACATAAAAGAGCTTACAGAACCATCTGATTTCCATTCTGAGGTCGTCTTCACATTTTTCCGACTATGTTCAATTTTCCAACACTTATGCTCTCATTTAGGGACTAAGGGTCCCAATACTCTCTGAAACGCAAGATCGAACGTCCGACAAATCAGTTTAGCCGAATTAAACTTGGGGAAAGCAGTTAATAAGGGATCAGGGCGTAAATTCTTAAGACGACCGGCCGGGTCATCACATCTTCCTACACTTAAACATTTGTTCGTCCTCGAACGAGCCAAGATAAGTCCTCAAGTCATTGGGTGCGCACTTCCAACATACACCCGCGGGTGACCCCATGTCACCCAATCCACTTAAGCATGACGACACCATCTCAATTGAAATTTCACCTCTCTAGCAATACCAATAAGTCTTCAAGCCAGAATTCTCACCTTCCATCCGATTCCCAAATCCCTGATTCTAAATCTATGTCCGGTATCAGTCTCAACCCGCTTCTCCATTCATGCCAACACACACCGGGTACAATGACATACATGACACCTCACACATAGGCCCACAATAATATTTCTGATAGCAATACTTTCCTGAAATCAAATCCTTACCAGCCATAAGCCTCATATTCAAAAGGAACTCTTTTCAAACCTCCACAACACTGGCGATGATACAATAACCACGAAAACCACATAACAACACACTAGAATATCCAAATCTCAACTAATACCAACGCTACACACCCCACAACTAAAACTCAAAAATTATAGAATGAAAATGAATGAATGTGGAAAGGGAAAAAACATATAAGGGATCTACCAAACAAGTCAGACTAGCACAAATTTTCCAAAAACACTAATCTATAGAACATTCTAACAAGAAAGAATGGAAGCATGTAAAGACTCACAAGGATCTTATACTGATATAACCCTCACCGTGGTACACAGCCCAGTCTCAACATATCAAATCACTTGAAATCACGAGAGTCCCGCTCTCAACATTGAATAATAAGTAGGGTACACATGAACCCATCTAGAGACTCTCGCTAGATCAATTCTGCCTACAAATTACAATAGAGCCTGGCTCCCACGCCAGTGGAGCATAAAATTCACAATTCATTACCAAGAATACTCAGAAATCACATCAAACCTACTGAAACAGACAACATGAATTTATTACTAGCCTCATAACTCTAGGCAATAGCTAGAAACAGACGATACACACTCTATCACTCATAGAACCTCCCAATAGGATAATCACATAAATAGAGTGCAAATCATGAAACCCACCCATAAATGGAACAACAAATAAGGGAGCTCACCTTGATAAGCAGAACTGTGATGAACTACATATGGTGCTCCCTTATAACATACTGAGGCATACCTGAATGAAATCACCTGGCATAACGGCCTTAAGCCTACAATATGAAACACATCAGCGAGTTGGACCTCCCCCTTTTAGGCGCCTTCTACTCACCTGAATATCTCACTGTGACATATCAGTCCAAAGTCTTGGACAATCTCTCACTATGTGGTTAGTATCGCCACACTCAAAGCACCCTCTCTGCTGATGAGGTAGTGGAAACTATGTGGCACGGGTACTCCGAGACCTATGAACACCTGAGTCACCATGCAAATCCTGAAGCGTGAACTGAACTGGGTGACCGGCAAAACCTCTACAATTACGCACCCTACCTCCAAAATAAGGACCATTATACATCCCTGGCCTACGAGGCCTCCTCGTCTCCTCAAACTCCCTCCCTGATCTCGATTGCTCTCTCACTCGTGATCTTGCCTATCCTCTTTCTCCCCGGCATGCATACCTTCTATCCTCCTAGCAATGTTCACAACATGCTGATACGAAATATCTATTTCCAACTCACGAGCCATGCTCGAGCTGATGTTGGGAATAAGCCCTTCAATAAACCGACAGACCTTCTCGTGAACAGTAGAAACCAAGGCTGGGGCATGTCTAGTCAAACGGGTGTAACAGACAGCATATTCTAAGAAGGTCATAGTACCCTAGCGCAAATGCTCAAACTTCACATGCCACATATCCTTGAGGCTCTGAGGGACACAATCTCTCAGTAACATGTCTAAAATTGAGTCCAAGCCAGTGAAGTTGCCTTATTTGGACTGTCTAACTCATAGGTGTGCCACTAATCATGGGCGACTTCTCGAAGCTGGAAAGTAGTGAAAGAAACCTGCTCGATCCTGCGATGCCCGTAGTATTGAGAATGCGGTAACACTCATCAAGAAAACCCAGAGCATCCTCTGATGCTAGACCATTAGATATAGGAGGCTTGTACCTCTTGAACCTCTCAAGCCTCATTTGCTCCTACTCGAAAGCCACTGCTACGCCCTCGGGCATAACTGGCACTGCAGGCGATGCAGAAACAATCTCAGGGACCTACTCAACATGCACTCGCTGCTCAAGAGTGTGGGCGGCAGGAGTCTGTGCTCCTCCCCTGGCCTGGAATGTGGTTGCAGCAAGGGGAAGCAATCCTTCCTGGGACAAAGTGGCGTACATGCTCATGAACTATGCCAAAGTCTCCTGAATTGCTGGAGTAGTAGTAACAGTAGGCGTGTCAGGTGCCTGTCCAGTTGGATCTGCTAGTGGTGCCTCGGCGGCAAGTGCTCTCGCTACACCATGTGCGCGTACTCGATCTCTACCTCGGCCCTGACCTCTGACGGCTACTGTAGGGGGCGCGGGTACGTGATCATCTCGGGTAGTATGTGTCCTCACCATCTGTGAGAGAGAAAAAGACAAGGGTTTAGAAATGTGATGTTAAAATCTTGCACGATAGGGAAATCAAATGAAGTGAAATTTTTCCTAAAGTTTACATGGCCTCTAAGAGATAAGTACAGACGTCTCTGCACCGATCCACGAGACTCTATTAAATCTATTTGTGATTCGTGACTCCTATGAACCTAGAGCTATGATACTAACTTGTCATGATCTGGTTCGCCCACCATGAACCATCGTGACGGCACCTAGTCTCTACCACTAGGTAAGCCTATCAATGTACAGTATAAACCATAATTGGGAAGAGAATGATTAAAATTGAACTAATAACATAAACCAGTGGTTAAGGTGCCGCTTGGCACATACAATAATAGCTCTCGAAGCTAACAAAATTCCCAACCCAGAATCTGACAAATCACAAACTAAGGGATAAATAAGAGACTCTAACTCTAGAATGTCTACACAAAGGAAAAAAACATTGAAGAGCAATACTTATTAAAGAAAGCTGGAAAAGGACTCCTCGGTCTACAAACATAGCAGATATATCTCAAAGTCTCTACCGAAACGCCTCCTTCGAAGGCTGACAAAACTGAGTAGAAGTACCTGTAGCTGCACAACAAAACTTGTAGAAGAGTAGCATGAGTACACCGCAGCGGTGCCCAGTAAGTATCAATACTAACCTCGATGGAGTTGTGACGAGGAACAGTCAAGACACCTACCGGTCAAATAAATAGTATAATTATAGGAACATCTTAAATGATATACATATATTTATGTAAATAGTGCACGGAGTGACCAATAATGCTACAAGCACAATGAGGGGAAAGAACAACAAGTAACAACGAGAATATAAGAGGTGATGATACATAGTGACGGCAAAACACAATCCAACTCCTAAGATCACAACGAAGTAAGGGGAAAACAAAACAATAACCCATGTTCTAGGTTGATGTTCACATAAGGTCTTATTCGACTATTTCCACAAATTTACGAATTCTCGGTCAACCATAATCCATGAAAACCCAGCATCTGAAATCTAACACTTAGCATCTTGTGCCCCCAACAGTCTCACAGTCATGCTGACAGCTAACTGGCCAACTAGGGCCACTCCCACATATATAATGATTAAACAAGACATGCCTCTATACTTAGCAACTCAGGGTAACTTCACCTCAAATAGAGGTGTTTCAACTACGTGTATGCTTGTGCGAGTGCTTTAACAAGATTTCTACCAGCTGATAAAGATAAGAAGAAGAGCGGGAAACACGCACAATGTTCCCTCACCACATCCACAAGATAAAGCTCATACAGGAAAACAAACACAATCAAAGTATTATATGAAAATAGAAATGCCTCTATAGGCCATCGCAATCCTTACAATCAATCCTTGACATAACCCTCCTTATTTCGCCACATGGGCAATTAATATTCCTACCTTATTTCGCAACATATGCAACCCACATATAAGGATATAAACAATTTGTGCCTTACTATGACGTATGTGCAATAAATCAATAGCAAAAGTAGCACGGCTAAGACCTCGTGCAACTCCTCAACCAAAATTGCACGGCAAAAACCTCGTGCATCATAGTACCATCAATCATATGGTAGAAACCTCGTACATCACAATATCAATAACCGCATGGCAAACCTCGTGCACCAACAATATCAATAACTGCACGGCAGAAACCTCGTGCATCAACATATCAAGTACAACCGCGACAAATACAATATATACAAGAACACAACAAGTTAATTAACTCAAGAAGCTTTCGTCCATCGGGAAAGTAAGACTAGCTCACAAGGAATAACCACAATGGGAGGTACTAAGCTTAATAAGATAACTTAACAAGGTAGAGAAATAATATGAAGCAACGATCTCATAATACGTAGTTTCACAACAAGGAAGTTATCATGAATCAAACAATTTAAAATGAGGAAATATCAACTAATTATAGGATATATAACTTCTTTAAAGTTGGGGAAGTTACGAAGAATATATGACGATTTCAATTAAGGACGAATGGAGGGACATATAATCGTAACCTAAATTAAGACCAATTAATTACATGAGAAATACCAATGATTTCCAAATAGAGACAAGCAGTTATGAAAGATAACGTGACTATGGAAGCGTACCGATCTTCAGTTAAACAAAGTAAGAGTCAATGAGGAAGCAAGAATAAACCAAAAAAGGCAATTAAATTTCAAGTAAGACATGTAGAGGTGAAACTAATAACAAGGAACTCAATCATATCAAGAAAAATTTCACAATCACTGATTACAAGGATCTAAGACCTTAAAAGAGGCAAATTTCCACAAATAAGTCTGAGCACGCACTCGTCACCTCACATACAAGAAATACAATCAACAATGAAGACTCAAATCCTAAGGGAAAGTCTCCCACACAAGGTTAGGCAATATACTTACCTCAAACCGGCTCAAAATCAACTAGGAAACACGTTCTTGCCTCGAGTACTCGACTCCAAATGGCACAAATATATTCAATTCAATTACATATCTTAAATAACATCTCAAGCAACTGATTCTATGATTTAATTCAAAGCTAAGACGCGAAATTGGGTAAAATGACCAAAATGTCCCTCAGGCCAACGTCTCGGATTCGGGTGAAATTAACGTTTTTAGAAACCTCATACTCTCGCGAGTCTAACCATATAAAAATCTCTGAAATCCGATGTCAAAATCCATTCAAAACTTGATAATTCGGCCTAAGAAGTTCTACCAAATTTTCATTCAAAGTCCGAAATTTAAGCATGAATTTAAGAGGAGAGTCGTGGAAATTATTCTAAACCGAATGAGAAACACTTACCCAGGTGACCCAGGTGAAAATCCCTTCAAAAATTGCCAAGAACCGAGCTCTAGAAATCAAACTGTGAAAAAAATGGTGAAACCCTCAAATTTGGGATATAATCCCCAGGTATTTGTTCATCGTGATCGCGGAAGAAGGGACACGATCGCGTACAGAAGATTTAAGGATGCCCAGAAATACACATTGCATTCGCGTGAAATGGGATATAACATGAAGAATAGTAAGGTGGTGGCTTACACGATCGCGAAGGTGTTTATGCATACACGAAGAGTAAAATGGTCAACTGACCCAACTCCGAATTCCTACTATGGGAACACAGGGTTAACGATGCGATCGCGAAGCATAGAAAGATAGACCCCCGCGATCGCAGAAGGCTATATAGGAATGCATTGAAGAAGTAAGTAGAGCCTCGCAAGCGCATGAGGACGGATGCGAATGTGAAGAAGGATTTCGAGGTGGTCTCCAACACTGACGGAAGAATCCTCGCGATCGCGTAGAAGGATATTAGACGCAATAATTACAGCAGCTCAAAATGGAGGAAAATGATATGTAGCCCATCTGAAACACACCCGAGGCTCCCGGGACCCCGTCTAATCACACACACAAGTCGTATAACCTAAAACGGACTCGCTCAAAGTTTCAAATCACATAAAACAACATCAAAATGACGGATCAAACCAAAAATCAAACTTATGAACTTCCAAATGTTCAAACATCGAATGTCATGACGAAACCTACCAATTCAACTCAGAATTATGCCAAATTTTGCAGACACATCCAAATCACATAATGGAGCTATCGCAACTTCTGGAATTCCATTCCAACCCACGGATCAAAATCTCACATATCAACCTGAAACTTCAAATTCCAACTTCGGCATTTCAAGATTAAATTAGCTAAGGACCTTCAAAACCCATTTCGAACATGCTCCCAACCCTGAAATCACCTAACAGAGCTAACGAAATCATCGAATTTCTATTCCGAGGTAGTCTTCACACTGTTCCTACTATGACCAATTTTCCAACACTTAAGGTCTCATTTAGGGGCTAAGGGTCCCAAAACTCTCCGAATCGCAAGACCGAACAGATGATAAAATTAGAAAGAGCATGAATTCACAAATAAATTGAAAGAATAATGAAGAAAAGATGTGAAAATTTTCTGTATTTTATTGATGAAATCATTTTATAGGACTGTCTAGCTTTATAGAAGTATATTCCTAGTAAAAGAAAACTAGAAAGAAAATAGAAAATAAAAAGATCTTATAGAATCTGTACACTTGCCATTTTACATTAGATTAAAAATAACAAACTAACCAACTAATATTCTCTACTATCTTTAGTATGTGTGAGCTTTCCTACACATGTGAGAAATTTATAGAGTTGAGATCCACTATAGACAGTCTAGATTGGATAAGTTAGGAATTTCCTTTGATTTCCGAGATAATGACACCTATCTTCTCTCATCTTAGATAAAAAATGAAGAAGCTTTGTTATGTTCGAACATTTTCCTTTGAGTGAATCTATCTGCTTCTTTTGTTTGACCTTTGTTCCTATTTATTCTTTTCTTAATGGTGAGATCGATTGATTTCCAACATCCCCCTCAAGTTGGATGGGAAAGATGACACTCCCAACTTGCTGAGAGTCGATAGATGAGAGGGCCCTAAAAGGGGTTTTCTAAAAAGATTGGCAAACTGAGATTGAGAAGGAACGAAAAAGAGAGAAATAAACTGAAGAGGAATTATTGCCGCATAAAATGGAAACCATGTTATACGTGTTTGGTTTTTTCGTGGAAGACAAGATTACGGGTGATGTGAATCGCCGATTTGCCGTAAGAGAGGATTGATACATGCAAAGAGGGTTGAATGGATAGATCATGAAGAAGACGAGTTAACCATGTTAACCCTGTCACTACCTTGCGCATTGATCGGTACACTACCTGTCGACGCCCCCTTTTTTCCCTCGCGAGAAATTGGGTTTATGACATTTGGGAGGACAACTCTATTCCTTTTGGGAATTTGGGTTTTGGAATTTTGAAGAGTCTTCACCTAATGATTAAAGTGAATTAGGACACTAATAAAGGGGTTTTGGGTTGAATAAACCAGAGTTCGGGTAAGAGCTAGATATAATATTAAGGGGAAGGTGTTAGGCACCCCTCAAGATCCACTAGTGTGGTTCCCATCCATGTTATATTGTGACTTCACGTAATCAAGTAAGCAATTAAGGGCTCAAATAGAGGGACTTGTATGTAACATTACGGATAAGTTGAAACTTTTGAGGGGAGTAAAGAAGGTACAAAAACATTTAAAACCTTAAAGAAGGTGGATAAAGAAAAGGCAAGTAAAAGGGATGGGAGTCCTAGGCTTATGACTAATATAGATCACGTCAATTCAATATTAAGTAATCACTCCTCTGAAGAGGGGCTACATGAGATAGCCCATTGGTTATCATCTCTGTATCTACCCTGCCCACCCCGTTAAGGTATTAAAGCGCGGAAGGGTATCGTTACCTATCGCATGCTATTACCTATCCCAATCCTATCAATCACGGGGGCATATGGGATTACTAATCCTAGAAGGGAGGGAGTGGAGGCTTTTGTGAGTTTTAAAAGGATAAAATGATAAGAGACAATAAAAACATATACTACAAGTATTGGGAAAGCAACTAAGTAGATACGGCTCAAATAAACCTCCTTGAATCAAAGGAAAGCACATAGTCTAGCATCTCTTACACGTACTGGTTATGGTCTGAATTAAAACTTAAACGTTAAAGAGGCAGACTGGCTTATTACATGTTTCAGATAAGAAACCGGAACCAGACCTACCTGCTGGCTGGAATTAGTAGACTGATGCAGTTATAGTTTTTAGCCTACAGCTTGCCTAGGTGTTAAATGGAACCTATAGGCATGATGTCTATCAATTCAGAAAGAAGTAAATAGATTGTAGAAAAGAATTGTCGATTGCAGGAATGTTATTGCTACAGATTTTTTAGATTTGCCAACTCAAGTTTGGTAGATAGCTCCTATAGGCATGCTTTCTAGGAGCCATTGATTTTTCAGCGCTATTAACATGCATAAGTCTTATAGGCATATCTTCTATATGCAATTGATTATTCAAATCCTATAACAGGTTTGCCTAGTGACAGATGCATATGCAATAATGCGTAAGTCCTGTAGGCATATCATCTATATACAATTGGTTATTTAAATCCTACAATAGGTTTGCCTAGTGACAGATGCATATGCAAAAAATATGGAAGTCCTGTAGGCATATCATCTATATGAAAAATTTCAGAGATGACTTATAGACATGATATCTATATGAAGTGCCGACGAACCTATTGCCATGGTATCTATATAAGATGCAGTATTTCAGAAGTAGTGATTCCCTATGAATATGATATCTATATGAAATGTAAAAGTTCAGAAGTAGTAATTCCCTATGAACATGGTATTTATGTGGTGAAATGCAGAAACTTAAAGACATGGTTTCTAATACGGAAATGAAATAACTTATAGGCAGGATTTATACATGCAAACTTATATGCAAAATTTCTACATGAAATGTATAAGAGAAGGAACAGACTGTGATTGTAAAAGTAAATACCTAAAAGCAGGATGTCTACCCATATGCATACATGAATAACCCTCCCCTTTTTACTAAAACCTCATAGTTATTACAGATTATTACAGACCCGAATGAATAAACAAAAAAAAACTAAAATACATCAGAAGGCTAAACGGTCCCAACCAAGGAGAGCCTGACTCAGGCTTCTGTCTGAAGCATGAAGTAAACCAACCCCCAAGATCAGATTTCCAAAGCCTTTCTCTAATTTGGGATATGTAAGAGTTCCCTAAGAATCTCAAATGGATTACAGGCAGTGCTTACACCTAAATATACTGCAGAATTGGATTATGGTGCAGCGTGGAAGGGCTAGCCATCAAATGTCCAAGTTCAGAGGGAGACTCAAGGCTCCCAAGTAAGGGCTCATAGGAAGTGGGAAGAACTTAGGGTCTAAGAGAAAGTGCAAGTGTAGTATAAGGGGAAGAGGCAAGCTGGTTGTCATGCCCAGAAATTTGGGGTGCTGGCACAACCCTGACCAGCTTGTCAGTCCAAATTGAGGAGTTAAGATCTGTTGAAGGTCAGGTTCAGCCATGGACAACAATTTGGATGTTGCTAGGCTATATCTTAACTCAATACACATAGGGGAATGAGGTATGGGGGAACTAAAAGAGACAAGAGCAGGATGTGCGCATACCCAACAATAAGGAATGCTAACATGCCCACAAGCCTGTTACACTATGTAGAGGCTTGGATCTAAAATATCTGGTTTTAATCCATGGAAAACAACTTGTATATTGCCATGTCTTAAACCATAGCTCAAAAACATAAAGGGGTAGGGAGTAGGGATTCATTGCAGAAACAGATAGCAAGACATAAGCATACTACTTTAAATGCTGAACTCTGCAGAACAGAAAAGTAGACATGGATGTAAAAGCTTATAAACAAACACATTGGAGTGATGCTGGAATCACAATTAGGACATACCAGTTTCAAGAAAATAAATAAATGAAAGAAGGAATCTTGTGAGCCAAATTTGCAAGCCAGTAATACAAAAGATCTCAGAAGAGATTAGGGAATTAAAAGAGTAATGTAATCGAGAGTGTGTGTGTAAGGGTATGCAATTCGAGGTGTGTGTCTTGTGTTAAAGAGTCATGTATTTATAGTGTGAAAGACATGAGAAAATGAGGTAAGAAAAAAATAGAAGCTTGACTTTCAATAAATTACATAAGACTCCCCTCAATTAAGGGATTCAGATTCAAACAGTACAAACTAGTTAAGGAAAGAAATTAGACAAACCTTTTGTGCAAGGTAGAAAATTAGAGGCAAGTGCAAGGAAACTATTTAAGGAAGCAAACCAATAGTACACAATTAATAAAAAGAAAAGGAAAGGGAATCAGTCAATAAAACCAAAATTGCATGCTTACTACAATGAATCAGGTAGAGAAGAGGGTAAAGAAAGATTCACCTAGGGAAAATCAGGATCAATTAAGTAAACACTTTCAAGGGGATTCAAAATCAATTAGTAGCTGGAAAAATATTTTGAAAGAAGATTTCTCATACATAAAGTACACAAACATATGAATCAAGAAGAGACTGTCGAGTTATGCAAAAGATAAAGAAGTTCAGAGTCATAAGAAACTCAAAATCTGAAGCAAAGAGATACAAGTTCAATTTGCAGACTCATAGTGAGTCTGAGAGTCCATGGTCATAAAGCAGAGCCTTAACTCGAACACGAAGAATGAAAATCATCAAAGGAAACCCCCAAATCCTGGGGTCTAAACAATTGAATCAGACATGGAAGTGAGAAAGCAAGACATTTGCTTCAGAGTCTCAACAAAACAGAGATGATAGCATGTTGAATGACAAAGGGAGAAGAATCATGACGAACATATTTTGAGAAAGCTCGGAACCTAAACAAGTTAAAAAAAAGTATATATACAAACGTTAACACAAGTAGATGAAGCATGTAAGAGCATGAACAGATTCCTGTAAACAAAAAGAATCAAATAAAGTTAACGGTAAACGCACATAGTAAAAGAGTAGAGAGAACATAGAAAAGACTAACAGGAGTAACATGCATAGCAAAACCCTAAAAAAGGCTCAATTGAAGTCAGACAAAGAACCATAAGAACTTAGCAAGAAAAATATAGTAGAAAACACAAGAATCGTCGGGAAAGGTATAGGAGGAAAGGATATAGGGAGACACAGTGCGACAAACATATAAGAACATGAGAAAAATACAGTAATCTAGAAAACACAGTAAAAGAAGCATACAAAGATGACACACGAACACAACAGAGGATAACACAAAGAAGAAAAATCATAAAACTCTTAGACATTTTCCTGAAAACCCTAAATCGGAAAAGAAAGGTTTTGAAAGTAATTTTCAAAGAATACTTTAGGGAATACATTTGAAAACTCACGCGTAGCATAGATACACAATAGTTCTAAAAAGAATCGAAGAAAAACCTCAAATAGCTAAGGTTTCAGAGGAACCCTAGAGTGAGAAAGGCTTTGGAAAAGGTCTGATCTAAGTCGGATAAGGTTAGAATTAAGCTCAGGAGGCTAGGATATGCCGGAGCAAACCCGGAGATGGATGAAAACCTTGAGTCGGCGAAGTTCTGGTCTCGAACCTTCAAGCATCAGGCACACATGAGTAATAGGAGGTGAATATATGTCATCTATGGCCGAAGAAACCATAGATTCTTGTGAGGTTGTGGTCGGAGACGGTGGAGATCATCAGAGAAGAGTGAACCATAAGGTTATAAAGAGAAGTGAGAGGAAGTGATGAGATAGAGAGAGAGAGATAATCTCGTGAAAATAAGGGGTCGGGGGGTAGTTAGGGATTTAATTAAGGCAAACAAATCTGAGTCGTTGATCTTATTTGATCAACGGCTCAAATCAGCTCTTAACTGGGTCAGGTTGGTTTGGGTATTGGTTGGTCCGAAATTGAGTTAAAAAATTTGGCCAATTTAGGCTATAATTCAAATACCAAATGGGCTGCAACTGCAATAGAAGTAGGCTAAATTTTAATTAGCCAATTTTCCCCTTTAAATTTATAAAAATAGTAAAAAATGATTTTAAAACAAATTAAAAGAACTGAACAAATTAATAATATAAATATATTAATATAAAAAATACAGGAAATGATTTTATAATTGTAAAATATCATTAATTGTAAAATAGGCTATGATTGCAATTATATACAATTTGGTTTTAAAAATACCAAATAAGATTTATAAAATATGCCAAAATTACCTTAATTATATTTTGGTATAAATGTGAGAATGGAAATAAATTATTCACCAAAATGATAATTTTGGGAATAATTACTGGATTTTGCACTTCTAAAAAATAGACAATAAATTAATTTTAAAATCCTTAAAAATTAGGAAAAAATACCAAATCTCTCGGATATGATTATGTGCATACACACACTATTTGAAATTATTTTGAGCATAAAAAATACATAGGAAAAAATTGGGCATCAACACTACCTCAGCAGAAGACAAAGATAAAGATGCTTGCCTTTTAGATTTCTAGGAAATGTGTGAAGCTCCAAGGCAATGTAGAACCATTTACAGAACGTCGGGTTTCTAGGCAAGATGCCCAATCAGCGTTGAAAAAAGAAATAATCTTTCTAGATGGAGATGGATTCAAAAAAATGCCCTGACCTAGATCTTATTTGAGATATCTAAGAACTCTCAAAGTCTCTTAGAAGTGAGAAAGGCGGGGACTTTGTATGCATTGACTCAACTTCAATACGATAAAAGATAGATCAGGTCGAGTGTGGTTCAAGTAGTTCAACTTTCCCACAAGTTGTCTATAAACAATAGGATTGGGAGAAGAGTTCCCGAATTTGCATGGAGTTTATAGGATGGTTCGAGTGGAGATGAGACAATAGAGGAATGTGTGACATCAATCTCTTTCGAAAAGTCTAAGGTAAATTTTCATTGGCAAATAATAATACCATGTTTTTTTCTAAGGATCTCCATGCCTAGGAAATAATGTGTATTACCTAGATCTTTGACCTTGAATTCATTGTGAAGAAATATCTTATTAGTGTGATTTTTGATGAATTATTGCCACTAATTAGGATGTCATCCACCTAAGCTGCCACAATTGTTGCCAAATGTCCTTATTTTTTTAAGTATAATGATTAGTCATTAAGAGAAGAGAAATACCCTTTAAAATTTAGGGCCCCAGCAAGCCGAGCATACCATTGCCGGAAAGATTTCTTTAACCTATAGAGAGACTTTTTGAGCAGACAAACATGATTAGGAGAGGGAGGTGATAAGCCAGCTAGGAATTTCATAAAAACTTTATATCTCCACGCATGCACAGATATATTTTATTCCAAGCGGTGTCACGTGACACCGCTTCATCAAAAATATGTACTAATTATTTGTATATAATTCAAATAAAGAAAAAAGAAACAAATAAAAGAAAATAAAGTCATATCGTTTTGTATGAAATGCAACGTATCTCATTTAGCCAGAGATTGGATTTGTCTGTGCTAGGCCGTGAGTTAGAACTTCTGTAGCCTCATTTTATGTTCTAATACTATTATGACTCATCTAAGAATGATACATATTGGATCATAAGTCATAACCAAAGAGACCAGCACAATATATTTTTTAAATTGGAGGGATGCTACTCTTTCCTTTGTAACTTGTATTATTTTTTTGGTTATTTTTTAATATGATATTGTTATAATTTATTCATTTTTTCATGTATCATAGTGACACCGCTTACCAATATTCATGTGTACGCCCCTGTCTCCATTTAAGAATGCACTACTTACATCCAATTGATAAATTGGCCATTCCTTTTTAGCTGCCACTGCCAAAAGGCATCTTATGGTGGTCATTTTCCGCAGGTAAATGTCTCATTGTAGCCGATTCCTTTTTTTTATTTTCTCCCTCACTACTAATCGTGCTTTGAGTCTTTCTATGCTACCATCTGAATTATGTTTTACCTTGTAAACTCATTTACAAGGTAATTCCTTCTTTTCAAGTAGTAGAATAACCACTTCCCGAGTGTGGTTCTTCTGTAATGCTTCAATTTCTGAATACATGGCTTTTTGCCATCCTGGGTGCATGGAGGCCTGAGAAAAGCTACTAGGTTTTGAAACTTCTAAGATAGATTGCAACACATATTGATTGTGAGGAGATAGATCTCCAATAGAATAGGCTGTAGGGAGTAACTGGCTGTGCAAAACAAGAGATGGTGAGGTCAGTAATAAAAATATTATTGCAAATAAAGTCATTGAGATAACTAGGCAGTTTTGATTATCTTGAAGATCTTCTAGGTGAAACAAGAGTGTTGTTTATGGTAACACTATTTCTAGATGAAGAAGGCTGAAGATGAGACTAAAATTTGATAAGTATAGGTGAAAGAGATGTGCCTGGGGTGGAGGTAGCAAGTTCAGGTGGACTACGATGTTGATGTGGATGACAGTGCTTGGAGTTGTGATGAAAATACATGGGAATAAGGTTTTGGAGAAGATGATGTGGATGTAGGAACAATTACATCTTCTGAATGGATTATTAGAAAATATAGGATGTGGAGATGTAGGATTTAAGTCAAAAGGATATTTGTCTTCATGAAAACGCACATCCTTGGAAACTATGACCTTCCTTGAATCTATTTCCATAACTTTGTAAAGCTTTCGTCCTAGAGGATAATCTAGAAACAAACAAGCCTTTGATCTTGAATCAAATTTACTTCTTCCATTAGATAGAGTAGAAACATAGCAAAGATATCCAAAGACTCTAAGAGTGTCATAGGAAGGAGACTAGTTAAACAATATAGAATATGGTGTTTTTCCTTTAAGGACCTTAGAGGTTAACCTATTAATCAAATGAGTTGCAGTTAGTAAACATTCACCCCAATTGGCAATGCGAACCTTTGATTGAAAAAGGAGAGCTCTTGCAATCTCCAATTGGTGCCTATGTTTCCTTTCCGCTACGCCATTCTATTAACGGGTAGCAAAACAAGATGTTTGCTGAAGTATCTTTTAAGAAGTCAAAAATACAAACTCTTGTGTACCCATACCAAGTTCAAAGGCATTACTAGTTTTTAGCTTTTGCACTTGAACACCAAACTGTCTTTCAGCCATTCTAAGAAAATTCTTTAATCCATCAAATGCATTGCTCCTAGTACTCATTAAGAAAGTACATGTACCCATGTTGTTGTCATCCATTTTTGTCAAGAAATATTTGTAGTGATTATATGTGAATATTTTTTAAGGTCCCCATATATCCACATGAAATAACTCAAATTCTTTCTTTGATTTGATTTGACTTAATGAAAAAGATTTCTAGTTTTCCTATCTTTAGGAAAAATATCACAAAAATATGCAGAATTAGGAGGAAAAGAAATAAAAACTGAAACGCTTCATTGATGAAAAAGGTAAATGGCCTAATGTAGACTGTCATAGATTACATTAGAAGTAGCAGATGCAGAAAAAGGAAAAAAAATATGAAACTTGACTAGGAACATTCTGATTTGAAATTGGAACTACATGTCCCTCATGATTATCTTTAAGTTTGACTGCATTAGTCTTTAACATGTATAATCTTTATTTGGCTTCACTAAAAACTTGACCCATCTTCATTAAAGAGGCCTGCAACACTCATTGACCATAAGAGAATGAGAGAATGCACTGAAACTATGAAGAAAACCTATTAACATATAGTAAATTAAATGTGAAAGTAGTGACATGAAGTACATTCTCTAATACATAATCAGAAAGAATAGAGAGTCTACCTATGTGAGTGACTGTTACCATGAAAGAATTAGGAAGATTTATATGTAAAGGACAGGAATAAAGTTAGAGAAATAAGAGCATTTGAGTCAAAACACATATGTTCTAACACACCTCAATCTATAATCCATGTATTTGAATTAAAACTTAAAATTTTATTCCAGAATATATGATAATAATACCAGCAACTGCATTGGCATTAATCTTTGAATTTTGACTTTATGTGTCCCCAATTTTGACATGTTTAATCAATTGAACTGGTTGTGAAAACTGATCTTTGGAAAGATGTTGGTTTAGGGCCTCAATGCAGTTGTCTGGGTTATCATCTCATTGTTCCCCTGAAAATGCTACATTACTTCTGGGAACCCTATGATTCAGTCGGAGTCTGCCACTATATGGCCTATCTTTTTGCAATAGGTACATGCAACATTAGGTTTGAATTTGGTTTTCTTTCCGTTGACAAATGGTGGATTCTCGGATGGGTCGGGTTGGTATGGGTATTGGGTTGGTCCAAAATTGGGTTCAAAAGTTGGGCACATTTTTTGGCTATAATTGAAATACCAAATGGGCTGCAATTGCAATAGAAGTAGGTTAAACTTTAAATAGCCAATTTGTTCCTTTAGTTTTATAAAAATAGTAAAAAATAATTCTAAAATAAGTTAAAAGTAGTGAACTAATTAATAATATAAATATATTAATAAAAATTACTGGAAATGATTTTATAATTATAAAATGTTGTTAATTGTAAAATAGGCTATGATTGCAATTATATGTAATTTAGTTTTAAAAATACCAAATAAGATTTATAAAATATGCAGAAATTATCTTAATTATATTTTGGTGTAAATGTGAGAATGGAAATAAATTATTCACCAAAATGATGATTTTGGGAATAATTACTGGATTTTGCACTGCTAAAAATAGACAATAAATTGATTATAAAACCCTTAAAAATTAGGAAAAAACACCAAAACTCTCGGGTATGCTTATATGTGCATACACACGTTATTTTAAATTATTTTGAGCATAAAAAATACATAGGAAAAAATTGGGTATCAAAAGCTACCTCTCTTTACCCGGGGAGGATGAAAGAGTTGTCGGGTAAAGATATGATGACCAATTTTGACCGAAAGATGAGATTTGAAAAGATTTTGACCGAGCTTTGGCTCCTGAGCTGCCTACACATCCCTGGTCTTACAGGAATCAGGCCACATGTAGTTCGGGGAACCGGACAGCGGAACATGTCATGGAGACTTTGAATGACAGACGCAATATTCGGGATAGGAAGGACGGTCAGGGACTGGTGGGCTACAGGAACCGGAGCGAGATTTCTCCTTCTTTAAGGGTCATTGCTAGCCGGTGTACCTGCAAATAAGCAATACAAACATATATCGCACAGAAATTAAAGATGATCAAGTTTCCGTTGGACCATGAATGTTGTCTTTGGATGGTTAGAATGACATCCTCAGACTGTGACATCCTAGGCCATGAAGTGTATAATAAAGGATTCGCATGCTATGAAATGGTGTTCTCTGGCTATGAGGATGATGCCTCCGAACCATGATGCCTTTGAATAATGATATGTAAAAGAATAAAATGGGGTCCTTAGGTCATGACATGGCATTCTCGGGCTATGAAAATGGTGCCTTCGAACAATGGCACCTTTGGATAATTTGGCGATCTTTCAACCTATGAGATGTAAAAGGTGGCTATCTTTCAGCCGATGCGAGATTAAAATGAAACGATGATATTTCAAATGATGCAATTATGGAGGTAGAGATTAACCTCGGAAGGTAGAAGAGTAGCCTTATGTAATTATTGTTAGACAATGCGCTTAACGCTAGAGGGGGGTGAATAGCGTTATAATAAAAATTAGCGTAAACTTGCGGAATTTAAAAATTGCAGGAAATAAATAAGTGCGATAAGTAAATAAATTAGAACAAACGCACCGATGTATCCTGGTTCACCACAACCCGTGGCTAGTCCAGTCCCCGAGAGACTCTCTCGAGATTTCCACTAACTTGTTAAGCTTACGGGTGCTCAACAAACCGTTACAACTTGAGGACACAAGCCTCAACAACCTTTGCTCGGAGATACAACACTCCAAGACTTCAACCAAGGAAACACAAGTTCCTTCTTACAACACAAGGGACTAACACTTCCCTTCAAGTGTACAAAAACACTTAGCACTCAAACAAGACACTCCTTTAAGAGTAGATATGAGTAAAAAGAATACGCTCAAGATCGCAACAACTTGCGACAAGAATTTGGCTCTCAAAAGCTTATGTAATGAATATAAAATGATAAGCAATAAAGTATGCAAGCTTTAGCAATTGTATGATCAGTTGTTGTGTTTAGAAGACTGAATTGAAGCTGTATTTATAGTTGAAAAGCTTTGTATTACCGTTGCCTAATTGCCAATTAAGAATTGCTGATTTTACTCTGTGACAATCGATTGTCAAATTACCACAATCGATTGTTTGCCAGTTCTTCCAAAAATCAATCCCAGATTTTACGCATAACAATCGATTATCTAAGATCAATAATCGATTACTAGCAACGTTCAAAAAATCATTTCCAGATTTTACTTAGAACAATCGATTGTCAGAAATCTACAATCGATTACTCAGCAACGTTCAAAAAATCCTTTCCAGATTTTAATTAAAACAATCGATTATAGGAAATCAATAATCGATTACCTGACGGTATTTGAAAACATTTTGGCAACGGTCAGTTATACAATCGATTATATTAAGTTAACAATCGATTATATATCAGTCTTGAAAAATCAATTTAGATACTTCCTCTTGACAATCGATTGTTATAGGTTCACAATCGATTATTTAATAACTTTGAAAAAGTCTGGAAGACACTGCCTCAACACAATCGATTGTCATAAGTTCACAATCGATTATTTTGTGACTTTGAAAAATCTGATGGACACTGTCTCTTCACAATCGATTGTCATTAGCTTCACAATCGATTATTTTGAGCTTTGAAAAACTTTGATGGACACTGCCTCATCACAATCGATTGTCATAAGGTTCACAATCGATTGTCATGCAGATTTGAGAAAATCTGATGCGCACTGCCTTAACACAATCGATTGTCATAAGTTCACAATCGATTGTCAAGCAGCTGACTTAAACATAATCGATTATCATAAGTACATAATCGATTATCTTAGTCCAGATTTTAGAGGCATGTTTAAAAATCATTTTGACTAAAGTAAATATGCATTATTTAAAATCATTTTGCTCTAAATTAAATATGCATGATTTGTTAAATTTTTACGAGAGAAGCCAGGTCTTGAGTTTAAGTTGTCGGATCAAGATCACAATTAAATACCGACTCATATAAAACTTAATCTCGATCTTTGTCTTGTGCTTGAATCTCGTTATATATCAATTTTGCGCTTGTGCTTGGACCTCGTCATATGTCAATTTGCGCATAGTTTGTCAATCATCAAAACCTACAAATATGAACACACGTTTAGTATAATGCCTTGAGAACGTGTTTCTAACAATTTCCCCCTTTTTGATAATGGCAAACTTTAAGCGGGATATGCATACGATTCAAGACAAGTAAAGATATGCAACAAGTATATAGATATGCAATTAGTTCCCCCTCAATATATGAATTCCCCCTCAATTTATCCCAATAAGTATTGAGAGTGCATACCCGTTATCTTCCCCCTTTTGCCATTAGCAAAAATAATACATAGAATAATTAAAAAAAAAACTTGTTTATTTATTAAATCTGCAATTTCAGAAATAATAACGCAAATAATGTCAAGACAATCGATTATTGATACTGGATAATCGATTATATAAAAGAGAAATCGATTGTTCTGTGCGTCAAGCTTTATAATCCCCCCTGCCTTTAGGGCGATACCTGCAAAAATACGTTAGACGTCTCCAACGCTCAAGTTAGAAAACATGTGAAAGGGAAAATGCAATGCATGACTTAGATCAACGTGGAGTCAAGGATCCCGAGTTCACTACGAATTCGGAAGAAGGACTCTTTCTCTAAGGGCTTTGTAAAGATGTCGGCCAATTGATCTTTGGTTTCAACAAATTCAATTTCGACATCGCCCTTGAGAACGTGATCTCTTATAAAATGATGTCTAATTTCAATGTGTTTTGTTCGCGAATGAAGAACGGGGTTCTTCGTCAAGCATATGGCACTAGTATTATCAAATCTAAGAGGGATATGATCAAGGCTTAGGCCATAGTCCAAGAGTTGTTGTTTCATCCAAAGGATTTGAGCACAACAACTCCCCACGGCTACATATTCAGCCTCGGTTGTGGACAACGCAACACTTACTTGTTTCTTGCTAAACGAAGAAACGAGAGAGCTACCGAGCAAATGGCAAGTGCCACTAGTGCTCTTGCGGTCCAATTTGCATCTAGCAAAATCGAAATCGGAATAGCCAACAAGTTGGCATGAAGAACCTTTGGGATACCATAGACCCACATTTACAGTACCAACAAGATACTTCAATATCCGTTTTACCGCAGTTAGGTGAGACTCCTTCGGATACGATTCATAACGAGCGCATAAGCACACGCTAAACGTGATGTCCGGACAACTAGCAGTAAGATAAAGGAGAGAGCCAATCATACCTCGATACTTTTTGGTGTCGACTTCCTTACCTTTCTCATCTTT
This sequence comes from Nicotiana benthamiana, assembly GCA_034376525.1. Classification (NCBI taxonomy): domain Eukaryota; kingdom Viridiplantae; phylum Streptophyta; class Magnoliopsida; order Solanales; family Solanaceae; genus Nicotiana; species Nicotiana benthamiana. The sequence goes on along the minus strand of CM067341.1, from coordinate 15,082,419 downwards.
GTCTAGATGATCGGATGTGCTCATGGGGGTTGCCATTGCTTTTGCATTGGTCATTTCAAATCGTTTCAGCAATTCTTTGCAATATTTCGCTTGGCAAATGAACGTACCTTCTTTCATTTGCTTTACTTGTAATCCCAAAAAGAATGTTAACTCACCCATCATAGACATCTCAAATTCGCTTGTCATTAAATCGGAAAATTCCATGCACAAAACATTGTTAGTAGCACCAAATATAATATCATCCACATAGATTTGAACTAATAAAATGTCATTATTTTTATGCTTAACAAAAAGAGTGGTGTCAACTTTCCCCCTAATGAAATCATTTTCCAATAGAAATTTACTCAATCTTTCATACCAAGCTCGGGGAGCTTGTTTTAAACCATAAAGAGCCTTTTTGAGTTTGAAAACATGATCGGGAGATTTAAAATCTTCAAAACCGGGGGGTTGTTCAACATAAACTTCTTCTTGAATAACACCATTTAGAAAAGAACTTTTCACATCCATTTGATATAAATTGAAATTCATAGAAGAGGCAAAAGAAAGCAATAAACGAATAGCTTCTAATCTAGCTACGGGAGCATATGTTTCTTCATAGTCAATACCCTCTTCTTGATTATAGCCTTTTGCTACAAGCCTAGCTTTGTTTCTAGTGATTACACCATTTTCATCTAGTTTGTTTCGAAAAACCCATTTCGTACCAATTATGGTATGATTTTCGGGTCTTGGCACCAAATCCCAAACGTCATTCTGTTTGAATTGGTTAAGCTCCTCTTGCATTGCCAAGGTCCAAAATTCATCCCCAATTGCTTCGGAGATGGTTGTTGGTTCAATTTGAGAAACAAAAGCAGTATGTCCTCAGGTGTTCTTAAGGGAGTTTCGGGTACTTACCTTTTCTCCGACGTCGCCAATTACCTATTCGAGAGGGTGATCTTTGATTGTCCTCCACTCGTTAGGCATTTTCGTTTCTTTCTCCAATTGTGGCGTTTCCTCCGTTGATTGTTCCAAGATTTCATCTTGAATTTCCTTAGGAGTTTCCTCTTGTACTTTGTCTTTTAAACTATTTAGAATACCTGCAAGATCAGAACAAGAATCCTTTCTAGCCAAGCGAGCATTATTTTCGGAAAACACAATATGAGGGGATTCCTCCACAGTTTGGGTTCTATTATTAAATACCCTATATGCTTTGCTACGTGAAGAATACCCAATAAAAATTCCTTCATCGGATTTGGCATCAAATTTTCCCAATTGATCTTTTCCATTGTTATGAATAAAACATTTACAACCGAATACTCTAAAATGGGAGATATTTGGTTTCCTTCCCTTGTAGAGTTCATAAGGGGTTTTCATGAGTATTGGCCTTATGACTACTCTATTTAAAACGTAGCATGCGGTACTCACGGCATCCGCCCAAAAATGTTTGGGAATCTTAGCCTCTTCGAGCATGGTTCTAGCCATCTCTTCGAGACACCTATTTTTCCTTTCCACCACCCCATTTTGTTGTGGTGTTCGTGGAGCGGAAAAGGTATGCTCGATACCGAGTTCTTCACAAAAGTCCGCAAAGAGATTGTGATCAAACTCTCCCCCATGATCACTTCTGATTGAAGTGACGGTTGTTTCCTTTTCGTTTTGAACACGTTTAAGAAAATATCTAAAATTCTGAAAAGCATCACTTTTATGGGCAAGAAATAAAGTCTAAGTAAATCTGGAATAATCATCAACAATAACAAAAGCATAGCGATTTCTACCAAGACTTTCAATGCGAGATGGTCCAAACAAATCCATGTGAAGCAATTGCAATGGTCTAGTAGTTGAAACAATATTTTTTGATTTAAAAGATGCTTTTGTTTGCTTCCCTTTTTGACAAGAATCACAAATAGAGTCATTTTCAAATTTCAAATTTTGAAGACCAACAACTAAATTTTGTGAAACCAATTTGTTCAAAAGATGCATGTTGATGTGAGCTACTCTACAATGCCATAACCAAGAATCATCCTCTTTGCTCATTAAACAATTCACATATTCAGGTGAAGAATTTGCAAGATCAACCATATAAATGTTATCCATTCTAAAACCACGAAGGATAATTTTAAAATCGCTACGTCTAAAAACTAAGCATTCATCCGAATCAAATAAAACAAGATTTCCCTTGTCACATAATTGACGTATGCTCAAGAGATTATATTTTAAACCTTTCACAAGTAATATATGCTTAATGGAAGAAATTTCATCCTTACCGACCGATCCGATGCCGATAATATTTCCTTTGTTGTTATCACCAAAACTAACACTTCCCCCTTCCTTGTGTTCTAGTTGAAGGAATTTGGATTCGTCTCCCGTCATGTGCTTGGAGCATCCACTATCAAGGTACCATAGTACACTTGATCCCTTCAAACATACCTACAAAACAGATTAATGAGTTTTAGGTACCCATGCCATTTTGGGTCCTTGGGGGTTAGGCAAATCATAGTGATGTGATTGAGTGTTATGTCTATGTCGTGTAAAACAAGCAGGAGCAATATGTCCAATTCGCCTACAATAATGACAAGTCACGTTAGGATTATGCATCCTTCTAGGTTGATAGTAATTGGACGGACGAAATTCATTAACTCTATTCTTGACAATATAACTATTGCGTAGATCATGAAAATCATTTCTCCTACCATTTGTTCTAGGATATGTATCATTTCTAGAATAGTTGTTTCTAGGTTGGAAGTCATTTCTAGGTGTTCTAAAAGGTTCAAAATTCCTTCTAGTGTTTGGCCTAGAATGTGCATTATTTCTAGCATGATTATTTCTAGGTTGCGATTGATGAAAACCATTTCTAGGTTTGTTGTATCTAGGATGAACATTTGTTTTATTTATCCTAGGTTGAGCCTTAGGTGGTTGGGGGTTGGCTTCAACTTTCTCTTTAGGCTCGTTTCTAAAACCTATGCCATGCTTGGTCGACTTCAAATTAACAAGCACTTCATTCAAATTTTTTTGAGAAGAGTTAAACTTACTAAGGTGCCCTTAAGCCTTTCTACTTCATTTTTGAGATGCATGCAAGAAGTACAATTTCTAGAACTCTCGGGCTTGTCGACGCTTCTCTTGCCAAAAAATTTGTTTTCCTCTTTCAACTTCTCATTTTCTAAAATCAGTTTTTCCAATTCCTTTCTTTAAAAGAGAGTTGTTTTTGAAAATCTTTTTCTTTTAAAGAAGCATTTTCTTTTATACTCTTAACAGTTTTTGAAGCTTTAATAAATTCGCTATACAACTCATCAAAAGCATTTTGCATTTCTTCAAGGGAAAAGAAATTTTTGGAAGAAATTTGACATACCTCTTCTTTGTTGTCTTCTTGTGCCATAAGACAAAGATTTGCGGCTTCGTCTTCTTCTTCCTCACTTGACTCGTCACCGGAGTCGCCTCCCCAAGATATGTATGCTCGTTGCTTCTTGAAGGGTTTCTTCTCCTTTTTAGCATTTGGGCAATTTAATTTAATGTGCCCGATTTCTCCGCACTCATAGCACTTTATTTGATCTCCTTGCTTTTTGCCCTTTCGTTCATACTCTTTTCGCATGAACTTTTGAAATCTCTTGATAACGAGTCCGAACTCGTTGTCTCCGTCCTCATCATTTTGAGGTTGGCTTGTGCTTGCCTTGAGAGCGATTCTTTGCTTCCTTCGATCATCAACAAGAGGGTTAAGTATAGCAGATTCATAAGTATTGAGATTACCTCTTAATGCGTCGATGGTGACATTTGAAATGCCAATGGATTCTTGAATCGCGTCGGCCTTGGATCTCCATTCCGGAGTGAGACTTCGGAGAATTTTTCAGACAAGTTCCTTATCCGTGAAGGTCTTCTTAAGAGCATGTAAATCATTTACGATTTTTGAAAATCGTTCAAACATCTCATTGACCTTTTCGCCTTCCTTCATGTGAAACAATTCATATGCATGGGTTAGGAAATCAATTTTGGCTTCCCTTACCTGGTCCGTACCTTCGTACGTAATTTCCAGCTTGTCCCACATTTGCTTCGCCGTTGTGCAACAAGATATCTTCCTGTAATCATCAGCATTTACAGCATAACATAATAAATTAATAGCTTTAGCATTATTTTGCACCTTTCGGATATTATCCGCATCGTATTCATCTTCGGACTTTGGGACCCATTCATTTTCAACCTTCTTGGTTGGAATTTGTTCTCCATTCATTATGACCTTCCAAAGATGAAAACTATTTGATTGTACAAATATTCTCATCCTCTCCTTCCAGTATGTATAATTTGTACCATCGAATAGCGGTGGTCGGGTGGAGCATTGTCCTTCACCTATTCCTGCAAAAAAATCACGAGTAGAAGCCATGGATGTTTCTCTCAAACGGTTAAGTCTTCAGAGAGTTGGGCTCTGATACCAATTGTTAGATAATGCGCTTAACGCTAGAGGGAGGGTGAATAGTGTTATAATAAAAATTAGCGTAAACTTGCGGAATTTAAAAATTGCAGGAAATAAATAAGTGCGATAAGTAAATAAATTAGAACAAACGCACCGATGTATCCTGGTTCACCACAACCCGTGGCTAGTCCAGTCCCCGAGAGACTCTCTCGAGATTTCCACTAACTTGTTAAGCTTACGGGTGCTCAACAAACCGTTACAACTTGAGGACACAAGCCTCAACAACCTTTGCTCGGAGATACAACACTCCAAGACTTCAACCAAGGAAACACAAGTTCCTTCTTACAACACAAGGGACTAACACTTCCCTTCAAGTGTACAAAAACACTTAGCACTCAAACAAGACACTCCTTTAAGAGTAGATATGAGTAAAAAGAATACGCTCAAGATCGCAACAACTTGCGACAAGAATTTGGCTCTCAAAAGCTTATGTAATGAATATAAAATGATAAGCAATAAAGTATGCAAGCTTTAGCAATTGTATGATCAGTTGTTGTGTTTAGAAGACTGAATTGAAGCTGTATTTATAGTTGAAAAGCTTTGTATTACCGTTGCCTAATTGCCAATTAAGAATTGCTGATTTTACTCTGTGACAATCGATTGTCAAATTACCACAATCGATTGTTTGCCAGTTCTTCCAAAAATCAATCCCAGATTTTACGCATAACAATTGATTATCTAAGATCAATAATCGATTACTGGCAACGTTCAAAAAATCATTTCCAGATTTTACTTAGAACAATCGATTGTCAGAAATCTACAATCGATTACTCAGCAACGTTCAAAAAATCCTTTCCAGATTTTAATTAAAACAATCGATTATAGGAAATCAATAATCGATTACCTGACGGTATTTGAAAACATTTTGGCAACGGTCAGTTATACAATTGATTATATTAAGTTAACAATCGATTATATATCAGTCTTGAAAAATCAATTTAGATACTTCCTCTTGACAATCGATTGTTATAGGTTCACAATCGATTATTTAATAACTTTGAAAAAGTCTGGAAGACACTGCCTCAACACAATCGATTGTCATAAGTTCACAATCGATTATTTTGTGACTTTGAAAAATCTGATGGACACTGTCTCTTCACAATCGATTGTCATTAGCTTCACAATCGATTATTTTGAGCTTTGAAAAACTTTGATGGACACTGCCTCATCACAATCGATTGTCATAAGGTTCACAATCAATTGTCATGCAGATTTGAGAAAATCTGATGCGCACTGCCTTAACACAATCGATTGTCATAAGTTCACAATCGATTGTCAAGCAGCTGACTTAAACATAATCGATTATCATAAGTACATAATCGATTGTCTTAGTCCAGATTTTAGAGGCATGTTTAAAAATCATTTTGACTAAAGTAAATATGCATTATTTAAAATCATTTTGCTCTAAATTAAATATGCATGATTTGTTAAAAATATTTTTACGAGAGAAGCCAGGTCTTGAGTTTAAGTTGTCGGATCAAGATCACAATTAAATACCGACTCATATAAAACTTAATCTCGATCTGTGTCTTGTGCTTGAATCTCGTTATATGTCAATTTTGCGCTTGTGCTTGGACCTCGTTATATGTCAATTTGCGCATAGTTTGTCATTCATCAAAACCTACAAATATGAACACGTTTAGTATAATGCCTTGAGAACGTGTTTCCAACAATTATGAGGATAGAGCTTAGTCCCGGAAGGATGAAAAGTAGCCCTATGCAATGCAAGAAAAATGCAGATGGAGGTAGAGCTTAACCTCAGAAGGTAGATAGCCTTATGCAATGCAGAGAAATGCAGATGGAGACAGTGCTTAGTCTCGAAAGGCAGAAATGTAGCCTTATGCAATGCAAAGAAATGCAGATGGAGGTAGAGCTTTACCTCGGAAGGCACAAAAGTAGCTTTATGCAATGCAGAGAAATGCAGATGGAGACAGTGCTTAGTCTCGGAAGACAGAATAGTCCTTATGCAATACAAGAAAAATGCAAATGGAGGCAATGCTTATACTCGGAAGGCCTAATAGTAGCCTTATTTAATGCAATAAAAAATGCAGATGGAGGTAGAGCTTAACCTCGTACGACACAAAGGTTTCCTCATGCAATGCAAAGAAATGCAGATGGATGCAATGCTTAGCCTCGGAAGGCAGAATACTAGCCTTATGCAACACAAGAAAAATGAAAATGGAGGCAATGCTTAGCCTCAGAAGGCATAATAGTAGCCTTATGCAATGCAAAGAAATGCATATGGAGGTAGTGCTTAACCTCGGAAGGTAGAAAAGTAGCCTTATGCAATGTAGGGAAATGCAGATGGAGACAGTGCTTAGTCTCGGAAGACAAAAAGTTAGCCTTATGTCATACAAGAAAAATTCAAATGGAGGCAATGCTCAGCCTCGAAAGGCAGAAAAGTAGCCTTATGCAATGCAGAGAAATGTAGATGGAGACAGTGCTTAGTCTCGGAAGACAAAAAGGTAGCCTTATGCCATACAAGAAAAATTCAAATGGAGGCAATGCTTATCCTCGAAAGGCAGAAAAGTAGCCTTATGCAATGCAAGAAAAAATGTAGATGGAGGTAAAGCTTAACCTCGGAAGGCAGAAGTGTAGCCTCATGTAGTGCAAAGAAAAAATGCAGATGGAGGTAGAGCTTAACCTCAGAAGGAAGTAAGGTAGCCTTACGCAGTGCAAATAAATGCAGATGGAGGTAGAGCTTAACCTCGGAAGGCAGAAAAGTAGCCTTATGCAATATAGAGAAATACAGATGGGGACAGTCCTTAGTCTCGGAAGGCAGAAAGGTAGCCTTATAAAATGCAAGAAAATGTAGATGGAGACAGTGCTTAGTCTCGGAAGGCAGAAAGGTAGCCTTATGCAATACAAGAAAAATACAAATGGAGGCAATGCTTAGGCTCGGAAGGCAAAATAGTAGCCTTATGCAATATAGAGAAATGCAGATGGATACAGCGCTTAATCTTGGAAGGCAGAATAGTAGCCTTCTGCAATACAAGAAAAATGCAAATGGAGGCAATTCATAGCCTCAGAAGGCATAATAGTATCCTTATGCAATACAAGAAAATGCAAATGGAGGTAATGCTTAGCCTCGGAAGGCAGAATAGTAGCCTTATACAATGCAAGAAAAAAACAGATGGAGGTAGAGCCTAACCTCAAAAGGTAGAATGGTAGCCTTATGCAATACAAAGAAATGCAGATGGAGGCAATGCTTAGCCTCGGAAGGTAGAATAGTAGCCTTATGCAATACAAGAAAATTGCAAATGGAGGAAATGCTTAGCCTTGGAAGGCAGAATAGTAGATTTATGCAATACAAAAAAATGCAAATGGAGGCAATGCTTAGCCTCGAAAGGCAGAATAGTATCCTTATGCAATGCAAGGAAAATACAGACGGAAATTTCTTAGAAGATAGATGATAGGCCTTGGTTGATTGTGTCATTGTGGCCGCTAGCGATGTCACGTACGGATATCAATTGCAAATATGTGATGATTCTGAGAGTCACATTCCTAAAAAGTGTGTGTGTATAATTGTGCCTGATGATTTTATGCCTTTGGGTGCCTGCGTGCAAAGAAAAATCATGAGTTTTGTAAAAAAAAGGGGGGGGGGGGGGGGAAGATTAGTTCGCCCTCCTGTGGACTTCGCTTGTTCTGCTCGACTCTTGCTTTCATTGGGGGTACCGTTGCTAAACAAAGCAGTTTTGATAATATCCATTCATGATTTGTTGAAGATGTAAATGCATGATTTAAAAACGATTTTATTTTAGATGAACTGACGGTTGCGAAGCGGTTCAAGACATTGCGACCTTTTTGCTCCAAAATTTTGAGGTTCCTCCTTAAAATTCTGCCCCGGTTTACTTGGCTGGTGCTTCTGACGGCTCCATGCGATGAATGGCTGAAAGCTGACTTCGGAATTTTGAGGGTCCTCCTAAAAATTCGGCCCTAGTTTCCAATATCGGGGAAATAAATTTTTTTATTGAATTGTGATTGAACCCATATGGCTGACTACGTAAGCCCTCTTAAACGGGAATATGGTCAGGTGTAGTTCATTACATCATAATGTGAATCATAATGATTACACATAATAACATTTGATTGCGTCTAAATTAATTGGCTTTGACCAGACTTCTCCATCCATCTCAACGAGTATGAGGGCTCCTCCTGTTAGGACCCTGTGAACCATGTACAGGCCTTTCCAGTTAGGAGAGAACTTTCCTTTGGTCCCATCTTGATGCGAGAAAATTTTCTTCAACACTAGCTGCCCCGGTATGAATTGACTTGGCTTCACTCTTTTTTTGAAGGCTTTGGACATTTTATTATGATACATTTGACCGTGGCAAACTAACTTCATTCTATTCCTATCTATTAGAGCTAGTTGCTCATAGCAACTCTTTACCCATTCTGCATCTTCAAGTTCTACCTCCTGTATAATCCTCAGGAAAGGAATCTCTATCTCGGTCGGAATGACTGACTCGGTACCGTAAACCAAAATAAAGGGAGTCTCCCCCGTCGATGTTTGAACTCTGGTGTGTTATCCAAATAGAGCAAGGGATAGCTTCTCGTGCCATTGCTTGTGCTTCTCTATCATCTTCCTTAGTATCTTTTTGATGTTCTTGTGTGCTTCTTCTACGGCTCCATTCATATGAGGTCTGTAGGCTGTAGAATTCCTGCGTTTGATTTTTAATGTTTCACACATGGCTTTCATCAAATCATTGTTGCTATTGGAACCATTATCAGTAATTATTGATTTTGGGATGCTGAACCGACAAATAATGCGGTCACGGATGAAGTCTGTCTCAACTTTATTAGTATTGCCCTATATGATGTTGTTTCCACCCATTTCATGAAATAAACAATTGCCACCAGAATGAACCTGTGTCTGTTTGATACAGCAAGCTCGATAGGTCCAATAACATACATTCCCTAAGTGACAAACGGCCATGGCGAGCTTGTTGCAGTAAGCTCATTTGGAGTTACCTTTATCATATCTGCATGTATCTGACAGCGATGGCATCTTCAGACTTACTGGATGCAGTTTGTTTCCATAGTCATCCAAAAATAACATGCTTGGAGTATTTTCTTGGCTAAGACAAAACCATTCATATGTGGACCATAGGACCTGCATGAACCTCTTCTAATAACCTGGATGCTTCATTTGCTTTGACACACCTTAGTAATCCCAAATCGGGAGTCCTTCTATACAAGATTCCTCCACTGTGAAAGAAGTTGTAGATAACCTCCGAAATGTGCGTTTCTGAGTAGCATTTGCAAGTTCTAGATATCCTCATGTTTGTGAGATATTCCTTAATATCATAGAACTACAGTTTTTCGTCTGCTTCTTCATCGACATGAGCATAGTAAGCTGGCTAATCGCGAATTTTCACCAAGATGGGATCAATGAAGTTCTTATTTGGATGCTGAATCATAGATGATAAAGTGGACAACGCGTCGGCGAACTCATTCTGGACTCTAGGTATATGCTGGAATTATGTCCTTGTAAACCTCTTCCTCAACTCCTGTACATGATGCAGATACGGGAATATCTTAGAATTCTTGGTCGCCCATTCTTCTCAGACCTGCCGTATGAGCACGTCTGAATCCCCAATTACTAGTAACTCCTGAATGTTCATGTCAATGGCCAACTTGAGCCCTAAGATATAGGTTTCGTATTCGGCCATGTTGTTGGTGCACGGAAACCTGAGCTTTGCGAACACGGGACAATGCTGACTAGTTTCTGACACAATGACTTCTCCTATACCAACTCCTTTAAAGTTTGCCACTCCGTCGAAGAACATCCTCCAAACATCATAGGATTTTTCAATATCCTCTCCTATGAAAGATACTTATTCATCAGAAAAATACGTCTCTAGAGGCTCGTATTCTCCATTTACGGGATTCTCGGCGAAGTGATCCGCCAAGGCCTGTCCTTTGATTGCCTTATGAGATACGTAAACAATGTCGAACTCGCTTAGCAAGATTTACCACTTGGCTAGCTTACCTGTGGGCATGGGCTTCTGAAAATGTACTTTAGGAGATCCATTATTGATCTGAGGTAAGTGGTATATGCATAACAGTAATGCCTCAACTTTTGAGTTACCCAAGTTAGAGCACAACAGGTGCGTTCTAATAGAGAGTACCGAGCCTCGTGTGGAGTGAACTTCTTATTAAGGTAATAAATGGTTTGCTCCTTTCTCCCCATTTCGTCATGTTGTCCCAGAACACAACTGGATGCTCCATCCAATACCGCAAGGTAGAGCAATAGAGGTCTACCTAGTTCAGGCGGAACCAAAACTAGCGGTGTTGACAAGTATTCCTTGATTCTGCCGTAAGCTTCTAAATGCTCCATCCAATACCGCAAGGTAGAGCAATAGAGGCCTACCTGGTTGAGGCGGGACCAATACTAGCGGTGTTGACATGTATTCCTTGATTTTGTCGTAAGCTTTCTGACAATCATTGGTCCATTTGGTAGCGGCATCCTTCTTCAACATCCTAAAGATAGGTTCGCAAATGACAGTGGACTGAGCTATACAACGGCTGATGTAGTTGAGTTTTCCCAGGAAGATCATCACGTCCTTCTTGTTCTTTCGCGGTCACAATTCTTGAATGGCCTTAACTTTTGGCGGATCTAGCTCTATTCCTCGATGACTCACAATGAACCCCAGTAGTTTTCTGGCATGAACCCCGAATACACACATGGTGGGATTCAACTTTAGATTGTACCTTCTTAGTCTATTGAAAAACTTCCTCAGATCCTCCATGTGGATAGGGGCTTTCTTGGATTTGATGATGACATCATCTACATATACCTCGATCTCTTTGTGTATCATGTAATGGAAAATAGAAGTCATGGCCCTCATATAGGTGGTCAATGCATTCTTCAATCCAAACAACATCATTTTGTAACAATACATCCCTCATGGCATAATAAAAGCAATTTTCTCAGTGTCTTCCTCATCCATCCATATCTGATGATACCCAGCAAAACAATCGACGAACAACTGCAATTCATGCTTAGCACAGTTGTCAATTAGAATGTGTATGTTCAGTAGGGGGAGTCATATTTTGGACTGGCCCGATTGAAATCCCGATAGTCGACACAAACCCAAACCTTCCCATCCTTCTTTGGAACTGTCACAATGTTGGCTAACCATGTTGGATATTCTACAACACCAAAAACCTTGACTTCGACTTGCTTGGTAACCACTTCCTTGATTATGAAACTCATGTCAGGTTTGAACTTCCTGAGCTTTTGTTTTACCGCGGACATGCTGGATCCATTAGCAGTTTGTGAGCTACAATAGATGTGCTGAGACCGGTCATATCATCATATGACCTGACGAATATGTCCTCCTATTCCCTTAGAAACTCTGTTTACTCTTTCTTTTCCGATGGTGACAGATGAACACTGATGCGCGTTTCCTTGACATTCTCTGTACACCCAAGTTGACAACCTTAGTGTCGTCCAAGTTATACTTAGGCCTATTCTAATAGTTCTCAACTTTTTTAACAACCTCTTCTGTTATATCATCCTCTTCTGAGTCTATATCCGTCTGTCGGTTTGCCTCGTTGCAAGTCACAATTGTCGGTTCATCAAGAAAAGTCATAGTAATGTTGTGTAAATAAAATAAACGGCAAAAAGTAATGAGAGTGAGATTTATAAGAAACTGAAACACTTTGATAATTTTCATAAGTGTTTTGAACATAGGAGCTCTTATTTCGAAATCGAAATGCGGAAAGAAAATCAACTAGCAAGAAGTAAAAGGTGATGCATGGTGCTTTGTTTAGCTTTGCTACCCTGAAGCCTTCCGGGCCCTGGTGGTTCTGATAAACCAATTATTGAGGTGTGCTCCTCGGCTCACGCCTTGTATGGAAGGGCCTTCCTCCCCTTCCTCCTCGAAAACGACACAACATTCCATATTATCATCCTCCAAGAACAAGTTCCTCATTGCTAATAATGCTTCCTCTTCTTCTGACCTATAAATGACATTGACTGACTGAACAGTCTGCTCTAGGCAAGGTATCAGATGCTCCAATGGGTAATAAGGACCGCACCAGGGTGCCGGCCATTCTTTGAATTCCTTCAGGTGTACTTGTATCCAAAACCAAAAGTGATACCATGCTTTTTCAGCTTGATAGGTTTGGTGATTCCCTGGAGGATCTTGCTGAGTCCTTTGCCAGGTTCATATCCACTCCTATTCAGTATGCTTTCAATCCTGTCATCCCACCATTTATCTTTGTCCACGCCATTGACTGTATATGGGATTGCTACTGTCACCGTGAATAATTACCTTTTGGTGATTCCACTCAAATTTCACCGCTTGGTGTAGGGTTGATGCTACAGCTCCAGCGGCATGGATCTAGGGTTAATTCTAACAGCAGATTGTAGGATGCTTGAATATCTATCACTTAAAAGTCAACGTTGAACCAAGTTGGTCCCATTTGCAGACTTAAACTGATTGCTTTCTAGATTTGGTTTTCCCTTTCCTTCTTACCTCGTCTGTGTAGTTCTAGGAAACAGCCGGTGTATGGAATAGTGCTATGGCTGACATTTCTACAGGAGTGGGTACCCTCTCTTTGCGAGGCAACACAGCAACTTCAAATGGTACCTTTGGGGACCCAAACTCAACCTCAATTGGTCCTGCCTCCTTCACGAGAGATGGTGATCCAAGATCGAGCGGTCTGGACATGTTTACTTCAGCATCTTCAGAAGGCTGAATCTGGACAACGATCAGGCTAAGTGTGACTGTTGGTTTCTTTGGCTTATGACCTTCAGTAATCAACCTGATCGACCCTTCGGGGTCCCAATCATCTTCTATCTCTATCATGTGAATGCTCCCGCCCTTATGTTCAGGCAGAGGGTTGTTGCGAATGCTAGGAGCAGGATCCTTTGCCACAATGATCTTATTGTCAATCAAAGCCTGAATCTTCTCCTTCAGGGAGCGGCATTCCTCGATGGTATGACCTTTCATGCCATAATGGTATGCACAATTTTTGTTCGGGTTGACCCACTGGGAAGGATTTTCTGGGGTTATGGCTGGGATAGAGGTGACATAACCAGCGAATTAAACCTTTCATACAGCTGGTCTATTGGTTCAGCAATAGAGATGTACTATTTGTGAGGTCTGCACTCAAAGTTTAGTCGGGGTCTAAGGAAATTTTTACGAGGTGATTGGTAGTGGGCTTGTTGGGTATTGTAGGTTTGGTAGATGTGTGCCGGTTGGGAGTGTTGTGAGGAAGTGGGCTGATATGTGGAATGTGGAGATAATTGGTACGTAGGTGGTGGAGCTTTGTAGGAAGGTGCTTGGTAACTTGGGATAGGTTGATGTATGAGTGGAGGTAATGAGTAGGTTTGGTATCTGACTGGATATTTTTTTCGCTGTGCAACCATTACGGCACTCACATCCCTTTTCTTGGATGTGCCGCTAGACTGTAGAGCCTTGTTTGTTGATTGAAATGCTTCAAAGTTAGTGACCGTACCACTTTTAATACCTCTTCGATTCTCTCCCCTAACTTGATGATGTTAGAAAATTTTTGGCCCTCGATCATCATCAGCCTCTCATAATATTGGGGGTCTTGAGCCCAAACGACAAATCTGTTCATTTGTTCCTCTTCTAAGGCCGGCCTGACCTTAGCAGCCTCGGATCTCCTACGAGTAGCATACTCGTGAAAAGTTTCTGTAGGTTTATTCTTCAAATTCTGGATGTAGAATACATCTGGTGCATTCTCTGTATTGAATTTGAACATGTCTATGAAATCGGACGCCATACCAACCTAATTTGTCCACTTTTTGGGTCTTGGTTAATGTACCAAGATAGAGCATCCTCTTTTAGGCTTCTCATAAAGAGCTTTATACGGATCTTTTCATGTTTCTCGACCGACTAACTTATTGCAATATGTACTCGAATGGTCTCTAGGATCTCCTATGCTATCAAACATTTCAAACTAGGGAGGTTTGTACCCATCCGGGAACTCAACATCTGGTTGGATGCAAAGGTCCTGATAATTCAACCCCTCGATACCTTTGTTTCCTTCGACATCGTGGACGCGGCTGGTAAGTTTCTTAAGTTCTGCGGATAGGTTCTTTATGAGAGAGTCTTTATCATCAGAATCAGGTGTGTTTGAAATAGGTTGAATAGGATGTGGCATGGCTTCCACATAAATAGGGTTGTTGTGATGGTAGGAATGGTCATTTGTGGATGTTAGTGGTTCAGGGACAAGTAATGGGGTGTTAGTTGAAGTGTGACATATGTTGTAGTTGTGATGGGGAGTGGATTGATTTTGTGGTCTCGGGATATTTTGTACGGGGTTTTGAGGGTGGGAGAAGTTGACACCTGGGGTAATGAGGGAAAATGACAAGCTGGCCAAATTCCTGACTTGGTCTAGTTCTTCCTGAAATTTCAACAAATTTTGTTCAAGCTGGGAGGCACTTTCCTTGGAGACCTGCATATCCTGGGAGGTCTCTACCCTTCAACCGAATTCTCCTTCATGATGTTACCTAAGTCTTCCATTTTCCTTTTGTTCGTATTTCTGATTGGAATTGGAGGAGGAGGAGGCAAAGGGCCCTTGGATCTCGTAGAATATGATGATACCAGAGTGCAACAGACTATCATTTGCGGAAGGGGAATAAAACAAAAAGTAAATACAAAAGGTAACAAGTTAGTAAGGATTATGAGGAGAAAATGTTGCAGTATTTAAACACATAGTGAAAGAATATAAATCGTGTCCTAATTTGGGTGCCTCATTGTGCCCGAGGTAGGCCTAGCGACAAGTTGATTTGGAGATTTTATAATGCTAAATGCCTCACTTTATTGATAAAAATAAGACGATTCCCAAACGACACTAAAATTGCAAAAATAAAATGCCATTAATGGCCATTGGCCTTATTAAATTTTAAATGAAAGAAAAGACTCCTAACTACTTGGTGCCAGAAGGACCTTCCCTAGACTCGGCATCTTTGGCTTCGTCCAACAGCTTCACCAGCTCATGCACTCCCAGCATCAAGTAGGTTCTCTCCAAGCGTCCTCCTTCATTTCCCTCAGCATTCTGGAAGTTTTTGATCCTTTGGATAAACTTCCTTTCTAATTCTACCAAACCTCGCTCCAAATACCCTAGTCTCTTGTTGGCACCGATAGCCATATCCTTCCATTTTTCAATCAGCTTTTGATGGGCCTCTTTAATTCAACGATGCTCGCTTTCGCATTCCTGAATCTACTTGCACAATTGATTGTACTTAACCTGCATTTTAGTCCTTTCGTCGATGACCCTATAGCCTCGAACAAACCCAGGTTCCTAACCCGCCATGGCGTCTTCCAACCAACTTGGGTAGTATGGAGTATAGCCAGCATGGTACCTGTCTTGTTCTGTGGAATTTTTCCAAGATGATTTTATAGTGCCACATGTGTTGAGCTCGACACTTGTATGGGCTATCGCAGTCTTGGAAATTGGCCCTGAAGTGACTCATTTTGTCGACCCTTGGTATAACCTGCTTTCTTCCTGCCTGTCTCATGACTCAGAGAGGGACATAGGGATAAGTTCCTCTCAACCCAATGAGTATAAGAAATGGTGCGTCCCAAGAACAGATGATGAACTCTTCAGTAGGGAACCATTCAAACATCCATTGTACCTGGTCCTCTTTCAGATTCTCAAAACACTTTACTCACCCCCAGCATCTTCAGTTTGAGCAAACATGTTAGGCATATAATTCATTCATCATGGCTAATGGAAGGTGATATGATCATTCCAGTCTCTGCATAGAATCTCTTGCCGATATCACCCTTTTGGAGGTGCTCCATGAGCCAAAGTTGGAGTAATAAGTTAGAAGCCTCGAAGTGTTTGGCCCCTTGTTGACAATTTCCAGGGCTCGGTATATCTCTGCAACGATCATAGGTACTATGCTAAAAGGATACCCCCCCAATTCCTTCCATTGATGTCATAGTGACCATGGACAGTCTGGTATGGAACCTAACCTTCTTCATGGGGAATACTATCATTCCCAAGAAGCAGAATATGAAGACGAAGACCTTCTTGTGAATATGTCCTAATGAGGTAAGGGTAAATTTGTTTGGTTAGGTGCGGTAGGACTTACTATGTCCGCACCTCTCGTAGAGATAATCGAAAGGGATGTAATACTCCTTTAAACAAGTCAAGCCTGGGTTTTTCTTCAGTCCCATCATCTTGAGGAAACCCCTACCCTTGCGATTTTTCGGCATGAGCAAAATCGGAGTCTCCCAAGGAATACTAGCTAACCCTTCTATATCTTCAAGAAAAGGGATCATTTCAAGGTCCCTGAGGCGAAACACTGATCTATCACTGTCCCAGAATAAAGTTGCAGCCTCTATGATTTTTTTGTCAGGCTGGATTTCCAAACGAGAAGGTAAATTCCCCAAACATTTGCGGATGAGAGTCAGATCACTAGAGTGAAGGTCCTCCCACCAGCTTAGCAACCTTGGGTGAATGTTGGTTGCCATGCCGAATTTGGGGATTTCGCGCCTCATTTTCTGCAAAACAAAGTGTTAGACCCTCACCCCGCCGAACTAGACTATTTAAACCAATAATTAACATAACACCATTTAGTTCTCCAAATAGATGCACAGAACGTGGTAATGTCTATTCTAGGTTCCAAGGAAACCAGGTAGACTTTGGACATGGCTATCTTAAAGAGTCATTATGTGGACAGCATAACTGACTCGGCTAGGTTTGACAGTGATGCATGCATAATTAAATAGAATGAGGTTTCTATGGGGTATTAGACCGGTACCCTTGAGCGGACAAATCAAGAGGGAAAGGCACGGAACCGTCGACTGCACCGCTGATTGACTGGTTTTACCGCAAAAATGTCTTTACCAAATTTAGGGGGGTGATGATATGGGAAGAGTGCAACCACTAACTATAAGAGTTGCTATGGTATTTTTTTGGAACAATTAGAATATGATGTTGAATATACAATTACAAGAACGAAACAAATTGCTTCGTATTTGCACTTTCATAAAATAATAATTACAATAATTGCTCATAATTACAACATTATTGAAGGAAAGCGGTAAAAACAAGAAAAGAAAACATAAAGTCAAGTCAGTTTCAAAGTAGAAGAGAGATAAAGTCCTATAGGCATATCCTCTATATGCAATTGGTTATTCAATTCCTACAACAGGTTTGCCTAGTGACAGATGCATATGCAAAAATGCGGAAGTCATATAGGCATATCATCTATATGCAATTGGTTATTCAAATCCTACAACAAGTTTGCCTAGTGACAATGCATATGCATAAAATGTGGAAGTCCTGTAGGCATATCATCTATATGCAAAATTTCAGAGATGAGCTATAGACATGATATCTTTATAAGGTGTCGAAGAACCTATAGCCATGGTATCTATATAAGATGCAGTATTTCAGAAGTAGTGAGTACTTATGAACATGGTATCTATATGAAATCCAGAATTTTAGAAGTAGTAATTCCCTATGAGCATAGTATCTATATGGTTAAATGCAAAAACTTAAATAAATGCTTTCTAATGAGGAAATGAAACAACTTATAGGCAGGATTTCTACATGCAAACTTATAGGCAGAAGTTCTACATGAAATGCATAAGAGTAGGAACAGGCTGTGATTGTAAAAGTAAATACCTAAAAGCAAGATATCTACCCATATGCATATATGAATAACCCTCCTTTTTTTACTAGAACCCCATAGTTATTACAGATTATTATAGACCCGAATGAATAAATAAAAAAAAAAGTAAAATACATCAGAAGGCTAAACGGTCCTAGCCAAAGAGAGCCTGACTCAGGCTTCTGCCTAAAGCATGAAGTAAACCAACTCCCAAAATCATATTTCCAAAGACTTTCTCTTATTTTGAATGTGTCAAAGTTCCCTAAGAGGTTCGAACGGATTTCGGGCAGTGCTTACACCTAAATATATTGTAGAATTTGATTATGGTGCAGTGTGGAAGGGTCAGCCCTCAAATGTCCAAGTTCAGAGGGAGACTCAAGGTTCCCAAGGCAGGGCTCATAGGAGGGAGGCAGAACTTAGGGTTTAAGAGTAAGTACAAGTGTAATAGAAGGAGAATAGGCAAGCTGGTAGTCATGCCTAGCAATTTGGGGCGCTGGCACACCCCTGACCAGCTTGTCAGTCCAAATTGATCAGTTAAGACCTATTGAAGGTCAGGTTCAACCATGGACAGCAATTTGGATGCTGCTAGGCTATACCTTAACTAAACACAAAAAGGGGAATGGAGTATGGGGGAACTGAAAGACACAAGAGCAGGCTGTGGGCATACCTAACAATAGGGGGTGCTAACATGCCCACAAGTTGTTACACTATTTAGAGGCTAGCATCCAGAATATCTGATTTTAATCCATGGATAATAAATTGTATATTGTCATGTCTTAAACCATAGCTCAAACACATAAAGGAGTAGGGAGTAGGGATTCATTGCAGAAACAGATAGCAAGACATAAGCATACTACTTTAAATGTTGAACTCTGCAGAACAGAAAAGTACATATGGACATAAAAGCTTGTAAACAAACACATTGGAGTGATGCTGGAATAAAAATTAGGACATACTAGTTTCAGGGAAATAAATAAATGAAAGCAGGAGTCTTGTAAGCCATATTTGCAAGCCATGAGTAGGAAACTGAAAGAGTAATGTAATCGAGAGTGTATGTGTAAGAATATGAAATTTGAGGTGTGTGTCTTGTGTTAAAGAGTCATGCATTTATAGTGTGAAAGCCATAAGAAAATAAGATAAGAAAATAAACAGAAGCCTGATTGTCAATCAATTACATAAGACTCCCTTTAATTAAGAGATTCAGATTCAAACGGTACAAACTACTTAAGGAAAGAAATTAGACAAACCTTTTGTGCAAGGTACAAAATTAGAGGCAAGTGCATGGAAACTATTTAAGGAACCAAACCAATAGTACACAGTTTGTAAAAAGAAAAGGAAAGGGAATCAGTCAGTAAAACCAAAATTCCATGCTTACTCGATTAAATAAGGTCGAGAAGAAGGGTAAAGAAAGGTTCACCTAGAGAAAATCAGGAACTATCAAGTAAACACCATCAAAGGGATTTAGACTCAATTAGTAGTTGGAAAAATCTTTTGAAAGAAGAGTTCTCATATATAAAGTACACAAAAATGTGAATCAAGAAGAGACTATCGAGTTATGAAAAAGAGAGAGGAGTTCAGAGTCATAAAAAACTCAAAATCATAAGGAAAGAGATACAAGTTCAATTTGCAGACTCATAGTAAGTCTGGGATTCCATGGTCCCAAAGAAGAGCCTTAACTCGAACACAAAGAATCAAAATCATCAAAGGAGATCCCCAAATCATGGGATTTAAACCATTGAATCAGACATGGAAGTGAGAAAGCAAGCCATTTGCTTCAGAGTCTCAACAAAACAGATATGATAGCATATTGAATGACAAAGGGAGAAGAATTATAAAGAACATATTTTGAGAAAACTCGAAACCTAAACAAGTTCAGAAAAAAGAGATAATACAAACGTGAACACAATTAGATGAAGCATGTAAGAGCATGAATAGAGTCCAGTAAACAAAAAGAATCAAATAAAGTTAACGATGAACACACATAGTAAAAGAGTAGAGACAATATAGCAAAGACTAACAGGAGTAACACGCATAGCAGAACCTTAAACAAGGGTTAATAGAAGGCAGACAAAGAACCATAAGAACTTAGCAAGGAAAATGTAGTAGAAAATACAAGAATCGCCGGGAAAAGTATAGCAGGAAAGCATATAGAGAGACACAGTGCGACAAACATATAAGAACATGAGAAAAATACAGTAGAAAAATCTAGAAAACACAGTAAAAGAAGCATACAAAGGTGATACGAGAATACAACAGCGGACAACACAAAGAATAAAAATCATAAAACTCTTCTACATTTTCCAGAAAACCCTAATCGGGAAAAAAAAGTTTTGAAAGTAATTTTCAAAGAAAACTTTAGGGAAAACGTTTGACAACTCACTCGTAGCATAGATACACAACGAATCTAAAAAGAATCGAAGAAAAAACTTAAATAGCTAGCGTTTCAAAGGAACCCTAGAGTGAGAAAGGCTTTGGAGAAGATCTTATCTAAGTCGGATAAGGTCAGAATCAGGCTGAGGAGGCTAGGATATTCCAGAGCAAAGCTGGATATGGCCGGAAATCTTGAGTCGGCAAAGGTCTAGTCTCGAACCTTCAAGCATCAGGCACATAGGAGTAATAGGAGGTGAGTATATGTCATTTATGGCCTGAGAAGCCATAGATTCCGATGAGGTTGTGGTCGGAGATGGTGGAGATAATGGAGAAGAAAGAACTAGAAGGTTCTAGAGAGAAGTAAGAGGAAGAGAAGAGATAGAGAGAGAGACAATCTCGTGAAAATAAGGGGTCAGGGGGTAGTTAGGGATTTATTTTAAAGCAAACAAATTTGAGCCATTGATCTTATTTGATCAACAGCTCAGATCAGCTCTGAGCTGGGGCCGGGTTGGTTTGGGTATTGGTTTGGTCCGAAACTGAGTTAAAAAATTTGGCCAATTTAGGCTATAATTTAAATACCAAATGGACTACAACTGCAATAGAAGTAGGCTAAATTTTAAATAGCCAATTTTCCCCATTAATTTTATAAAAAAGGTAAAAAATAATTTCAAAACAAATTAAAAGAACTGAACTAATTAATAATATAAATATATTAATTAAAAAATACTGGAAATGATTTTATAATTGTAAAATGTCATTAATTGTAAAATAGGCTATGATTGCAATTATATGAAATTTAGTTTTATAAATACCAAATAAGATTTATAAAATGTGAAGAAATTACTTTAATTATATTTTAGTGTAAGTGTGAGAATGGAAATAATTATTCACAAAGTTCCCCAATATATTTAGGATCTTGATCAAGTCGGATGAGTAAGTAATATACCTCAAATGATATAGTTGACAAAAACTCCTTGCGTAACCGATTGAATTTGATAGATTCAATATCCAGCACCCTTAACAATGGAAAGGCTCTTGGTATATTTGGGATATCAACCTGTGAATTCACATTTGAAGAAGCTCACATTAAACTCATAGTAAGATGGCATGTAACAATCTTTCTTAATTGTAAAAAGTCTTTAGTGGGTGTGCTCCACTGAGTGGATGACTAAGACACTTTAATTCTTCAAAATGTGACATTTATGCAAGACCTTAAGAGTCATTTTAATGCTAGGGGGTACCACATTTTTGTGGCGTTAATCTTATCCCATAATTTTCTTCGTTAATTTGGTAATATTCTGTTACCTATATTTGATATATGAGCAATTACCCATATAATTAAAAATTATCTTAACTTATTTAAAATACTACTCACTTAGCGTACTTTATGTATCCTATTATTATGGTCATAGGGTACCTTGTATGGCACTAGTCCATAAATAACGGATTTTATGGCTCGAATCGTATTATATTCCAAATCGACAACCTTCAATAAAACTCGTTTTCTTTGATTTGTTTAACCTTTAACCTTCACACTTACTTATCGCTTGTTATAAATAACATAGATTCTTATAACCTCAAGATAATCTCATCCCCGGGTCTATATCGATTAACTTACGATAAAACTTTAACGTACGAAACGAGAAGTAATATCTCATTTCTGAGCTTCCATCAATTTACTTATGGCGTAGTTTCACGTACGAAAACATGGGGTGTAACAATATATACCAGTAGGGACCTCACCTGATCTCGTCACTACTCGATCGAGGTTAGGTTTGGCACTTACTAAGTACCATTGTAGTGTACTCATGCCCTTCCCTTCATATATTTTTTGTTTGCAGACTGGGTACCGCTTATTAGTCGCATTATTAGTGAGGTGAGCTAGTTTCAGAGAGTTAAAGGTATATTTGTTGTGTCTGCAGATCTCAGAGTCCTTTTGTACTCTTCCCTATGTCAAATACGTCTTGTATTTCCTTTTGTTAGACTCTGGAGTATAGAGATACTATTTTTTTCTGTAGTTTGTGACTCATGATGTTCCGGGTTTTAAGCATATTGTGTATTTCGGAGTAATTTGTTATTTTACATGCCAAGCGGCATGGTATTTAGTTATGCTATTCTGTTATAGCTAGTTATTAAAATTATGTTGGCATATTATTATTATGCACATGTTAGACTTACCTAGTTATATAGAGTAGGTGCAGTCACAACCGTTTATGGAGAAGGAACTTGGGTCGTGATAAGTTGGTATCAGAGATCTAGGTTCATTAGAGTCGTGAGTCACAAACCGGTTTATTAGAGTCTCATGGAATGGTACGGATACGTTTGTACTTACTTTCGGGAGGCTATGGAACTGTTAGGAAATTTTCACTTAATTTCATTCCTATCGTGCAAGCTTATTGATCTCAGAGCTTAAACTCTTAACTTTCCATTCTCTCGCAGATGGTGAGGAAAGGAACTGTAGTTATTGATGATGTTGCTCCCAATGAAGGTGTCGCTAGAGGCAGAGACAAAGGTAGAGGCCGACGAGTAGTGCGCATTGAAGCTATAGCACCGATCAGAGCAATAGTTGATGAGCCAGCAATAGCTCTAGTTAGGGGTAGGTACCGGAGGCTCCTATTGTTACCTCCAGACTTCATGGGACCTTAGCAGAGTTCCTGAGCATGTTTGGTACATTGGTTCAGGTGGGGTTGATTCTGGTTGTACCAACTACTTAACAGACTGAAGGATGGGCTCAGAATTCCCACACCCACACTCCAGAGCAGCGAGTTCACGTTGGCCATCCAGGTGTCATGGCGACATAACATGTGGTCCCATTTTAACAGGTGGTAAGGATTTCTCACCGATTAGATAACGGGTGGGTCCAGGAGAGAGATGATAGACGAGGTTAGAAGAGAGAGTATAGGGAGGCGAGAAGACCTTGTGGACCAGAGAGATCTACTGGTCCTTATTCTAGAGGTGAGGTACGACATGGTAGAGGTTTTGTGGGTCAGCCAGTTCAGTTTGTACTTTATGCTTTTCATGGTGTTTCAAGTGTTCATAGGTCTCAGAGTACCTGCACCACACAACTCCCACGGCCACGTCAACTAGCGAGGTTGTTTTGAGTGTGCGATACTCGCCATGTGGTGAGGATTTGCCCTAGAATTGGGAGGGGTGCACCTCCACAATCTTCTCAGCCATAGTGTGTTCCACAGGGTTCTCAGGCTATGATTACAGCACCAGTTTCCACTTCACCTGCTCAGTCAACTCGGGTGGAGGTCGGGGAGGTAGAGGTCGCCCTAGAAGGGGAGGCCAGGCCAGATATTATGCACTTCCTGCTTGTACAGAGGTTGTTGCTTCTAATTCTGTCATTACAGGTATTATTCCAGTCTGTCATAGAGATGCTTTGGTTTCATTTGATCCAGGCTCCACTATTCCTATGTGTCCTCTTATTTTGTCCCGTATTTAGGCGTATCTCGGGATTCTTTGAGTTCTTTCGTTTATGTGTCTACTCCTGCGAGAGATTCAGTCATATTTGAATACTTTTAGTGGTTTTGAGACTAAAGCTGATTTGTCATTGCTCAACATATGGTTGTCCAATAGGACAGGTCGTCCCCTCCCGTCCCAGCCGCTTCAATCTAAACGGTATGCACCAATGTTAAACGGGACACGAGATGGGACGGGACAGCCATTTCTTCCTGTTTGTCCTTTACTATTTCGTCCACTATTGTCCCCTCCTGTTTGGAATTTTTTTGAATTCCATATGTTGGGCAACGGCTTTAATTGCAAAAATAGTTGTTCCCAACGGTCAAAAATGACCTTCAACCCCCCAAAATACCCTACCTCCCCTCTCCTAAACTTTTAATATAACCCCTAAGTTTATTAAACTACACTTTGGCCCTATTTTCTATTATAAATATCCCTATCCTTCTTCATTTTTTCCCACAAAAAAATGAATCTTCCTCTCTTAAATTTCTTACATTCTATCTATATTATTCTCTAGATTTTGTTACTATCAACTATCAAGTGACAACTTTCAAATTTCTAGTATTTGGGCAAATTTTTGGAGCAACTTTCAAGCTTCAAATTAATTGGTCAAGTATTAGGAGCAATATTTTGAGTAATTTCTTCAAGTTTCAACATTTAATCACGGTGCACTCGTTCCATCTACTAATTCTAATATATAATTTTTTCATATCATTTTAGTGCTTAATTTTTGTGTTTAATTTACGTGTTAGAAATGATTTTTTTAAATTCCAAACCGAATATTCGTTGTGTATTTTTTAACTTAGATTGTAAAGTGTTTATCACATCTGATATGTCGTAGTCCTAATGATTGTGATTATTTAATTGTTACATATCATTCGCTTGATCATCATTGGAACATGCAAAAACATATTATTGGTAATAAATTTGTTGATTCAAAACACACTGGACCATATATTGCAACTACTGTCCTACAAATATAAATATTATGGACTCATTGATAAAGTTTTAACTATCACCTTAGATAATGTTTCTGTTAACACAACAGCATCAAATAACTTAAAAACTATACTTTGTCCAATTAATCTAGCAATTTTTCATGTTAGACGTGCATGCCATATTTTTAGCTTGGTTGTAAAAGATGGTCTTAATTTATTTTCTTATGCTTGTTGTAAAATAGAACATGCTTATGCCTATATTTTTCGTGCTAATAAAGCGAGTAGAACTCGTAAATTTACTCAAAAATATGCCAGTGCTAACCTTTCATTTAGAAAAGTTCCAAAAGATATTTGTAATAGATGAAATTCTACTTATTAAATGCTTAAAGTTGCTTATGATTATTAAGTGCATATCCAAAAGGTATTTAATATGCATAATGGTATCCCTGCTGATCAAATTATTGATTCTTATTGGGATGAGATCAAAGAGCTTACTAAATTTTCAGAAAAATTTTATTATGCTACAAAACACTTTTCTAGTATATAGTATCCTATTGTTACACAAATATTATGGTATATTTATGCAAATTCTGTTGTATTTGGTAAGTATAATACTAATCCAACTATGCACCTGCCGTTAGTGAAATGATTTTAAATTTAAAAAAGTATGTTTTCCCTATTCCCGAAGTTTATTTAATTTCTACCCTTCTTAACCCATCTTTAAAACTAAGAGGTTCAATGGGACTTGTTCGTAAAATTTATGAGAATTTAGCAATTCAAGAAAATGAACAACTATCTCTCGAATACTGCCAAGCTAGCATATATTTTTATGCTAGATCAATGTTTGATAAAATATAAATCTATGGAAACAACGGGTTGTGAAACTACTCCTTCTACTTCTAAGTTTAGAGCAGAAGTTTAATGGAAAGATATGGATGATATAACAGGATTTGATTCCTCTATTAATGGTGAACTTAATTCTTATCATAATCAAGGATTGGAAAGTATGACGACGAAGTCAACAAACAACTTTTGGAATTGTAGAGGGAGCGTAGCAAGACTATTCCAATAATTTCAATAACGGCCCGAGATATCCTGGTTATTCAAGCATCATCAATAGCATCGGAGAGCGCTTTTAGCGTGGCAAGATTTCAAATTGGAGATCATAGACATGCATTAGCGGAGGATAGTCTAGAGAATTTTATATTATTCAGAGATTGGATTAATTCAGAAAGAAGAAATCTTGGTTTTGAAAAATTAACCACTAGGGAAGAAGAAGAATACAATGAGATAATTAGCACTGGGAGCGATGACGGCATGGAGCTCATGGAACATCAATCAACATTGCCAATTCCAGAAAAATGCCCGAGAGATATTATTGATAAGTTACAAAGAAGCTATATAAGAGCTTACAAATATTAGTATGATAATTTATAATTGGCTACTAAGAGGCCTAGTTCAGACAAAACCCTTTCTAGAAGGTGGTTGCGTGGATTAGGTGGTCTTCAAAAGTAGTATTACATTTGAATGTGAGATTTAAAAGTCCTATTTGTAAAATAAAAAGGCTCTAAGCGTTGAATTATTTATATGAATTGTCTTAGTTACTTAATACTTTGAAATTATATTAAATAAATTATAACTCTATTATAAATTTATAATTACTAGAATATTTCATTACAAGTCTCTTATTTTAATATTTATAATTCCTAACTCATTTTCTAATTTCCATTTTAACATTTAAGTTTATTAAATAAGACAAAAAACTAGCCATTGCAAACTTTAAAAACTTATACATTTTCAAAAAACTAGACATTTTTTTTTAAAAAAACTACACTTAAGGCCCCGTGAACACGTCCCGTTTCGTCTTGTCCTATTCCGTTTGTTAGCGGGACGGGATGGCCGTTCCGTTTTGTCTCGTCCCGCTACCATCCCACTTAAATGTCATCCAATCCCGTTGGACAGTCATAGCTCAATATGGTAGATCTTGATGTTATCTTGGGTATGGACTGGTTGTCTCTCTATTATGATGTTCTTGATTGTCACGCCAAGATCGTGACGCTGGCTATGCCAGGTTTACCGCGATTAGAGTGGAGGGCCACCTTAGATTACACTCCTAATAGAGTTATTTCATTTCTTAATGCTCAACGAATGGTTGACAAGGGATGTGACGCATATCTAGCCTATGTGAGAGGTGTCAGTATTGATACCCCTTCAATTGAGTCGGTCCTAGTAGTGAAGGATTTCCTTATGTATTTCCAGTATATCTTCCGGGTATACCTCCCGACAGAGATATTGATTTTAGCATTGATTTGTTGTCAGGAACTCAGCCCATCTGTATTCTTCCTTACTGTATGGCCCCTCCAGAGTTGAAGGAGTAAAAGGAACAGTTACAGGAATTGCTTCATAAGGGATTCATCCGGACCAATATGTCACCTTGGGGTGCTCTTGACTTGTTTGTGAAGAAAAAAGGATGGTTCTATGCGTACGTGCATCAATTATCGCTAGTTGAACAAAGTTACAGTGAAAAACAGGTATCCTTTGCCTCATATTGATGGCATATATGATCAGTTACAGGGTGCTTGAGTGTTTCCAAGATTAATTTGCGTTTAGGTTATCATCAGTTGAAGATTCAAGAGCTAAATATCCTGAAGACTGCTATTAGGACTCGGTATGGTCATACGAGTTCCTTGTAATTTCATTCGGGCTGACCAACTCCCCAGCAGCATTTATGCATTTGATGCACAGTGTATTTTGACCATATTTGTACTCATTCATCATTATCTTTGTTGATGGCATTCTAGTGTAATCCTGGAGTCGGGAAAATCATGGGCAACAGTTGAGGACGGTGCTTCATACCTTGAGAGAAAAGAAATTATATGCAAAGTTCTCAAAATGTGAGTTCTGGTTGGATTTCGTGGCATTTTAAGGTCACGTGGTGACAAGTGAAGGGATCAAGGTGGATCTGAAGAAGGTAGAAGCAATGCAAAGTTGGACTAGACAATCCTCAACAACAAGGATCTGGAGTTTTAATTGTTTGGCGGGTTAGTATCATCGATTTATTGAGTAATTTTCATCCATTGCAGCGCCTATGACCAGGCTGACCCAGAAGGTCGCTCCATTCATATGGACAGAGGAGTGTGAGGAGAGCTTCCAAAAGCTCAAGACAGCTTTGACTACAACCCCAGTATCAGTATTGCCTTGAGCTTTGGGGTCCTATACAATTTATTGTAATGCACCGCGAGTTGGCCTTAGTACGGTGTTGATGCAGAACCATAAGGTGATAAGCTACGCATCCAGATAACTGAAGGTTCATGAAAAGAACTATCCTGTCCACGACCTTGAGTTAGCTGCTGTTGTTCATGCCTTGATGATTCGGAGGCATTATTTGTACAGTGTTCCTTGCGAGATTTACACTGATCACCAGAATTAGCAACTTTTTTTCAGATAGAAGGATCTTAATTTGCGTCAGAGAAGGTTGTTAGAGCTTCTTAAGGATTATGATATCACCATTTTTATCACCCTGGGAAGGCCAATGTAGTGGTTGGTGCCTTAAGGCGGGGAGTTTGGCTTATCTACCAGCAGCAGAGAGGCCCATAATTGGATATTCAGGCCTTAGCCAACCAGTTTGTGATATTGGATACTTATGAGCCTAGTAAAATATTGGCTTGTACGGTCTCTCGGCCTTCTATTTATGATCGTATCAGGAAGCGTCGGTATAGTGACCCCCATCTGTTTGTCCATAGGGATACGATCTAGCACGATGATGCTAAGAAAATCACTATTCAGGATGTTGGTGCATTGAGGATGCAGAGCAGACTATGTGTGCCCAATGTAGACGGATTGTGTGAGTTGATTCTTCAAGTGGCTCATAGCTCATGGTACTTCATTCATCCGGGCGACGCGAAGATGTACCAGGACTTGAGTAGCATCATTGGTGGAGAAAAATGAAGAAGAACATAGTGGAGTATACTGCTCGGTGTCTAAATTGCAGTGAAGTATGAGCATCGGCGGGCGGTTGGATTGCTACAGAAGATTGACGCAGTTTGGGTGATTGTGGATAAACTGACCAAATCAGCTGGCTTGAGTTTACATCCTTGAGATTTTCAGATTTCATGGTGTGTCGGTATCTATCATCTTTTATTGGGGTACACATTTTACACCACGATTCTGGAGAGCCTACAACATGAGTTGGGTACTCGAGTGGAGTTGAGCACAGTATTTCACCCTCAGACGGATAGATAGTCCGAGCGCACTATTCCTGTGTGTGTGTGATGGAGTTTGGAGGTTGTTGGGATCAGTTCTTGCCACTTGGGGAGTTCGCCTACAAAAACAGTTATCAGTCCAACATTCATATAGCACCGTATGAGGCTCTATATGGTAGGGAGTGCCTGTCTCCAGTGGGTTGGTTTGAGCCGAGCGAGGCTAGATTATTTTGCACAGATTTGGTTTAGGACACTTTGGAAAAGATAAGGTAATTCAGGATAGACTTCGCACAGCCCAGTCCAGACAAAAGAGCTATGCGGACCGAAAGGTTTGCGATGTTTCATTTATGGTTGGAGAACAGGTCCTGCTTTGTATTTTCCTATAAAGGGCGTTATGAGGTTCGGAAAGGGGGGCACGCTGAGCCCCAGGTTCATTAGTCCATTTGAGGTGTTGCGGGGGGTTGGGCAGGTTGCTCATGAGTTTTCCTTACATCCCAGCCTAGCAGGAGTTCATCTGGTATTTCATGTTTCAATGCTCCAGAGATATCACGGTGATCCGTCTCACGTGTTAGATTTGAGCTAAATCCTGTTGGACAAGGATCTATCTTATGTAGAGAAGCCAGTGGCTATTTTGGACAAGCAAGTTCAAAATATAAGGTCATAGAACATTGCATCATTAAAGGTTCGGTGGCAGGGTCAGCCGGTCGAGGAGGCAACTTGGGAGGAAGATATGCGCGATTGTTACTATCATCTTTTCACCACTTCATGTATGTCTCTATGGTCGTTCGAGGATGAATGATTGTTGTAAGAGGGGGAGGATGTAACAACCCGGCTAGTCATTTTGAGAGTTAGAATCTCGATCCCTTAGAATCTGCTTTCCCTGTATCTATTTCTGCTATTGTCACTTACCGGGAGGTTTTATTTTGGTTTCTGAAGTGTTTTCGGTCACTTAGTGCCTAAATGAGAGCTTAAGTCTTAGAATTTGGATCGTAGTCGGAGCAATAAGAAGACAGTTCTGGAATAGAATTCTATCAATTTCGTTAGCTTTGTTGGATGATTTTGGGCTTAAGTGCATGTCCGGATTATGTTTTGGAGGTTCGTAGCTCATTTAGGCTTGAAATGGTGAAAGGCGAAATTTTAGAGTTTGGGGCAGGTAGTGGAATTTTTTATATCAAGGTGGGAATCCAATTCCGAAAGTTGGAGTAGGTCCGTAGTGTGAATTATGACTTGTAAAATTTGAGGTCAATCAGACGTGGTTTGGTTGGTTTCAGCATCAGTTGTTGAATTTGGAAGTTTCAAGTTCATTAAGTTTGGATTGGAGGGTGATTTGTGATTTAGCGTTGTTTGATGTAGTTTGAGGTCTCGACTAAGTTTGCACGGTGTTTTAGGAATTGTTGGTATATTTGTTTGAGGTCTCGGGGTCCTTGGGTTGATTTTGGATGATTGACAGAATAAGGTTTGCTGAAGTTGGACTCAGCTGGTGTAATCGCACCTACAGAGTTGGAACCGTAAAGTACGCGTCCGCAGAAGGGAAGAAGGAGCCGTATATGCGACTATGAAGGAGTTAGGCACAATCCGCAGGTGCGATGGTTTTCCGCACCTGCATTAGTCCCAGATGCGATTTGTTGGCTGCAGGTGCGTGTCACACCTCCTTTTTGGCTACTACAACCCGGCGAAGGGCGTAGATAAGGGAGTTTTTTCCAACTAAAGGACAATCGAGACGGGATTCAATTATTAAAGAGAATTTCATATTCGCCACTTGGGAGATTTATGGTGTCCCAAGTGACCAGTTAGAATCCCGAATCGAGGAAAAGAATGACTCTACTTAACAGTCCGCGAACCAATAATCCGGATTAGAAATTCTATTAACCCGGGAGAAGGTGTTCGGCATTCCTGGGTTCCGTGGTTCTTGCACGGTCGCTCAACCGTCATAGTTGGCTTAAATTATCTGATTTTATAACATGTTCTAACTTATGTACTTTTTAACTTTAAACTGATTTTACTATAATTTCAAGAGAATTACAACGTCGTTAGAATATGCCTCAAACCACGTCACATAAATACTCTCGTAGATTTGTACACATTCCAACTTCGTTGAGATTTGAATTTGGGTCACATAAATGTGCACCTGTATTTAGGAAAGTGAATTATTTAGCTAGCGCGCCTAAAATGAATATACGTTTAATTTGTGAAAACCTCGAAAATTTGCTAAGTGTCATTTTTCAGTCTATTCTAAAGGAAATTAGTTATTACAACTAAAGATTGAAAGCAGTGACCCCTCAGACCTAGGCCCAATGAGCCCAGTAGTTTATTATCACCTTATGAGGACTAAATCTATGTTCCTTTTCGCTTAGTGATCCCAATGATACTGGGCCCAAAGTAAGGATCATGGACCTAATATCAGGCCACCAACTCATGATGGCTTCAATCAATACCAGTTTTAATGTGTAATCCTGTAAGCCTATATTTATTTTTCTATGCCATGTGTTCGTGTACAAGGGGACTTAAGAATCCCCTTCGCTAATACACTTTCCAACACTTGCAGATTTAAAATAAAACTAGCAAATCAATAGTAAGAAAAACACGCACGTTGAACCTCAAACTTCAGCTGGAGCGAGGCTATACGTGAAAGGGCCAAGTCATTTGGCACCATGGCCCCATATATGCACCTTTAAACTCAATCCAATGTCTAGTCTCAACAGGAAAAATATCAACTTATAAATTACGACAAATTAAACCTAACAATAGGACCCAACCGGCAGATGTAATGGGACTAACACACAAGTCCCAGTCCAGCACAATAGTTAAAATTACATCCCTCCTATCATCAAGCAGTGAAGGAATTGAGTTTACACCTCGTACATCTTAACTTAAACAACTATCATTGCTACGTAACTATTACATGATGTAAAACAACATCGATGAAATAAAGGAGGCTCAAATTTAAACAGCTTGTATTGCTTCAAGTTTTGCTTCACTATACAGCTCACATAGACAAGAGAAATACCTGGAAAATCCAAAAATGAAAAGGGGTGTGTGAGTAGTCAGCAGTTGCAGCAGAAATCATACCTAGGCCCAGCAACTTAGCACAGAAGATTCAGCAAGGAAAAACCAAAATCGTAATGTCCAGCCTAGAAAAACAAACAGCTAAAAGCAATGCACTCTAAGCCTCTAATGAACCATAGATTATTCCTCAGCTTGAAAGTACCAGTAACTGGAAAAACCAATGGAACAGTAGCGATTTTACTAATTTGACTATTTGTGTATATGTTTACCTCTGGTCCCTCCGCCCCCTTTCAAGGCCAGATAGGTCCCTTTTTATAGTTGAAGTAAGTAGGGCGACCCTTAAGCCTATTTTGCAATGTGGTCCTTTTGTTTTTAACTTGAGGACAAAGTTTTCTACTCAAAGATCTAAAAACTTCATTTTGATCTTCCCACTAGAAGATTCTCGAGGTTTCTATTCCATTATTATCTAAATTGCCCTTAATAAACCTGTCTTTTACACTGAACCTCACAAGTTTCTGTAAATCATTTGGGTGAATTCGACCCCAAACCCCAACCCAACTCCCCTGGGAATGCATATTCTGGCCAAAACTTACAATTCCCAACCAAAACTCAACGAACCATGAGGCCTCAATGAGCAAGATTAATTTGGCCATACCATCAACAGAAATAATAAATAGAGGAAGAAAAGGACTGAACCAAACACTTAAACGATCAAAGCAAGACTCCTAGAAAATAGTTCACGGCAGAATGATAAGTGGCATGTACTCAAGTCGAACCTCTTTTCATGCTTAGTGAACCTAAGCTATATGGAAAAACGCAGAAGAATGAAATTGTAAACTAATCATGGAAGTTACAATTTTGACAAGAAATGGAATCATGCACAATCAGCCGTATAGGCAAAAACCAAATACCTTTAATTTTGAATTTGACTGACAAACCTCTTAGCCTCATCTGGGGTTAAATCGCTTTTAATACTGTGTTTTCTACTAGATAACACAACACTAAAGGTGATTAGAATCCTAGAACAAAAGGTACCTTAAGATTCTGCTGATTAGGGTTCCGGTCCAATTTTGATTTGGAATTCAAAAAACATGGGTTTGATTCGAGCTTGGTTGATGGTAGGAACAAGGAGGGGAGGTCAAGGGGGTGCATGAGTGTGAGCCTGAGACCATTTGGAAGTGGCGCCTCCGTGGGCGGCGGAGGCAGCATCCACAAAATTGAATATTCAAGACGTTGGGGTAAGATTCAAAGGTTGTTAGTCAGTGATATGGGATGACGGAGACGAGGGGTTTCCATGGTGTAATTCTGGGGTCGTTTGGGGTTGGGTCACCGGATACGGTGGTTCCGGCGATCCTTATTTTGAATATTTGAGAAGAAGGAGATTTGTTCGAAGGAAACCAACCACAGGACGGGATAGAGGGGGTTGTAGTGGGTTGATGGTGTAAATTTGATACGGTTTAGTGACCAGCCGCCAACGTGAGGCAATTTCCGGGGACGGCGTTAAGGTGGTTGTTGGGTGGTCAATGATGGTCATATGGCGGAGACGGGGAGGTGATACACCAAAGTCTGAGTGTATAGAAACATTTGGACATATATATATGATCTTGGGCTGAGTTTCACGACTGTTGGATGGCCTGTTGATCAACGGCTGTGGTGGATTGCCCCTAAAACGGTGTCATTTTGGGGTGATTGTGTATGGACTGGGTCGGGGACCCATTTTGGGCTTGGCACGGGTGTTTCACATGGGAAAATGACTTGGGCCACCCAGGTTTAGCCCAATTGTGGCCAGCCTGGGTGGGTAAGTATTATATACATATTATGTTTTATTTTCTTTTTTTCTTATTTATTTATTTAATATAATTCCTAATTGTATTTCTGAAATTCCTAATTAACTTGAATCAACTTAATAACTACCTATTTATGCAATCATAAAAATAAAATGCAACAAATTAAAAACACACAAAAACTGCAACACAATTAGAATGCCAGAAATACCAATTAAATTTTTTATTTTTAAATTTATAAAAATAAACCTAATTACCAATTAATCTAGCAAAAATACGAAAATTAAATCCAAAATGCCTATGCAATTTTGTATATTTTGTGATTTTATGCATGCATTAATAAAAGCACACCGGCCCACGCAATTAAATCCTAAAATTAAATCCTAATACAAATATTAAAAGGAAAATCATAAACCTGAGAGTCATGTAGGAGTCGACTTAACTGGGCAAAAATCACATGCTCACAGCTGCCCCTCTTTTTGCGGGAACACGAAGAGTTTTCGTGCAAAGACAAGTAAGCAAACATGAGAGATTTTCATCCTACTGAATACTATGTGTGAAGCATTTTGAAAAATTTATGACCGAACCTTGCTTCAAAGGTTGCCTACATATCCTTGGCGATAAAGGAATCAAGTCAGTGTAGTTCTGGAGTGCTTGGTAGCTGGGACTACCGAGGCTGTGAGTTTACTGCTGGTGATGGTGCTAGACCCCCTTATTACACCATTGTGAAAAATAAAGAAGCTAGACTAAGCTATGAACTATGGACTACAAGAAAACCTATTTATGTCTTCCGACATGCTCCGAATCCTTGTTGCCTTGTTTGTCTTGCATTTCTTGCTGTGGAACTCCTTGTTGCTTTATTGACTGTTGTTTCCTCCTGTAGAACTTCTTGTTGTCTGGCATTTCTCTTCCTCTATTTTTGATGCCGAATTGCTAGTCTTAAGATGTACCCCTTTGAAAGCATCCCCTTATTCTACAGGTAGGCGCCTAGTTGGTTGAACTCGTAATTTGAAAGATCTTCCCTTGTTCTGCAGGTGGGCACCTAATTATTAAAACTTTGCTTCCGAGAAATATTCCATTGTTCTCCAGGTGGGTGCCTGATTATCAATATCGGATGAAACTGAACTGTATTCCCTTATTCTCCAGGTGGGTGCCTGATTACAAAATCTTGAATTTTGAAAGATACTCCCTTATTCTACAGGTGGGCACCTGAATACCAAAACTCAAGATTTTTAAAATATTCCCCTATTTTACAGGTGGGCGCCTGATTTTGAAAATTTGAAAAATATTCCGTTGTTTTAAAGGTGGGTGCCTGATGCTTAAAATTTAAAATTTTGAAAAATACTCCCTTGTTCTACAGGTGGGTGCCTGAAAAATTTTGAAAATTATCCCCTTGTTCTACATGTGGGTGCCTGATTGCAAAAACATAAAATTGAAAAATATTCCCTTGTTCTACAGGTGAGCGCTTGATTTCTTGAACTCGCAATTTGAAAAATATTTCCTTGTTCTACAAGTGGGTGCCTGATTATCAAAATTTTAAAAATTGTAAAATATTCCCTTGTTCTACAGGTGGGCGCCTGATCATAAAAACTTTGAATGTTGAAAAATAATCCCTTGTCCCTTGTTCTACAGGTGGGTGCCTGATTATCAAAATTTTAAAAATTGTAAAATATTCCCTTGTTCTACAGGTGGGCACCTGATCATAAAAACTTTGAATGTTGAAAAATAATCCTTTGTTCTACAGGTGGGTGCCTAAAAATTTTTGAAAATTAGTCATTCGTCCTACAGGTGGGTGTCTGATTACAAAAACTTAAATTTGAAAAATATTCCCTTGTTCTACAAGTGGGTGCCTGAAAATTTTTGAAAATTATTCCCTTATTCTATAGGTGGGTGCTTGATTGCAAAAACTTAAAATTGATAAATATTCCCGTGTTCTACAGGTGGGTGCCTGATTACCAAAACTTAAAATTTTTAAAAATATTCCCTTGTTCTACAGGTGGGCGTGTGATTACTAAAACTTAAATTTTTGACAAATATTCCCTTGTTTTACAGGTGGGTGCCTGATTACCAAAACTTGCCGGTTTGGTGCTGGGCGGATCCGTGAGTGTTAATCAAATCCCTTGACCAAATATCTCTAAATCTAAGCTAAGTCTCATTATCCAGAAGGGTCTTGGTAATTCTTAAGTGATGACAGCCTTAAGATTATGTTGTGTTTCTGAAAAGGTATTATTTTCCACTATGTATTGCTATGAGTTATATCTGTTGGGGATCTGCTATTGACCAATGATTAAAACTACCTCGCATTATTCGGGCGGGTCCTAAGACTCTTAATTTGATGACAAAAAGGTAACAGCTGGGGTTTGTATTTTAGGGCTACATCTCACTATCCGGGGGGCCTTGATGACTCTTGTTGACTCTTACTGGGGAAGTATCTAATCTAAGTCCCATTTTCAGGAGGGTCCTGATGACTCTTGCTGACTCAGCTGGGGAAATTTAAAATTTTCCTTCTAGATGCCATATTTCAGGAGGGTCCTGATGACTCTTTATCGACTCTAGCTGGGGAGATTTCAGCTCTAAGTCCCATTTTTCAGGATGGTACTGATGACTCTTATTGACTCTTGTTGACTACGGTCGGGGAGATTTTGGCTTTAAGTCCCATTTAGGAGGGTCCTGATGACTTTTCTTGACTCAGCTGGGGGAAATTTGAAACTTCCCTTCTAAATCCCATTCTCCATGAGGGTCCTGGTGACTTTTCTTGACTCTGGTTGAGGAGGTATTTGGGTTTTACCATGCCACCCAGATGTTTGTGTTCTAAGAAAAGTCCCATTTTCAGGAGGGTCCTGACAATTCTAACTGCATCCTACTTCGACATGCAAGTCATTTTATGTCATTTGTTATCCATAGTTACCTTTAACTTTAAAATGAGTCCCATTTCCAGAAGGGTCCTGAGGGTTTCTGCTTAAATGCCAGCCCTAACTTCTGGTGTTTCCGCTAGTGATAATTTTCCAGGAGGGGGGAAGGTGTTGGAGCTTTCCTATGTTACCCGCACCCGTTTGAGTTTTATACTGCATTCCATCTCAACTTCCATGCCTCTTTTAAACTTTAGTTGTCTCTATTGGGGTTTGCTAGTTAAAGTTTGTCCCATTGTGCTCTTTACTGGGGTGGGTCTTTATGACGAACTGTGTCTCTTTGAGTTTTAACTGAGTCCCACTTCCAAACGGGCCCTGAGATTTCGATCATACATGTCGTGTGACTGGCTTCTCTTGTGGACGGCCTCCCTTAGGCTCTTCCAGAATTTTCTGCCCCTGTTTCAATCAAAGAAAACTTGTCAATTTGAAAAGTGGTGGTTGGCTCGCAGCATTCTTCTTGGAAGCGGCCTCCTCGTTGTCATGTTCTGTTGTGTTCCAATTTCCATGTTGATGATGAGTTGTCTGAGTTGGTTGGCTGACACCCTTGAACCTTTGCGGCTTTACTTGGCTCCCCATAATTGTATTACATTTCTAGCCTTTTTGCCAGAACCCTTACACCTTTCTCTAGACTGCCAAGTCAGTGTATTATGCTTGGCTGATCCTCTTACCCATGTGCCTTCACTCTGCTCCTCATCTTTGTGTTACACTTCCGACCTTCTTCTAGAATTCTCTTTTGCCGCTTCCCGATGACTGACGAATTGATATATCCTGCTGGGTCAACTCTCATGGCCATCCCCACCTTTGTGTTGCGCCTTTGCCTCTTTTGCCAGAACCCTTATACCCTTCTCTAATGATTACTGAGTTAGAGGTTTATGCATTAAACCTTGTGGCCTTGTTTTTCTTCTCCTCCTGGTGTTATATTTTTGAACCCCTGCCAGAAATCCTTATCCCTTTGCTGAGACTACCCAGCCCATTTGGGATGCTCGGCTGACTCTTGACCTTTATGCTCTCGCCTTTTCTTCTTACCCTATGTTGCACTCTCGATCCTTCATCGGAATTCTTTATGTCTTTCTCTGATGACTGACGTATTACGTTTTATCAAACCTTGTGACCTAGTGACATTTTTTCGTTTTCTTGTAGTGCCTACTTTACGTTCCATCAGATCTTTGTGGTTTCATTTGCATACATTTGCTGGGTGGTATTCCTTCGCTTTGTCGATTCTTGTTTTTTCCATCAATTACAATTTTTATGAATACTTCCCTTTGCCGTTCCACAGTTGTTATCTTTGTTACGCCTTTGGGCATCGTGCACTTTGTCCCTTTGGGAGTTGACAATCGGCTTTGAAATTCCTCTCGCTTGCCTAAATAAAAACTCTATAGATTCGAGAGAAAGATGAAATGCAAAGACTCTAAATGGTATACAGGGTAAAGAATTTCAGACTCGCTGACTATTTGAAAAGAGAAGAAAGGAGACTTATATGAAGAGGAACAACTGGTTTTCATGATCATGATGTGCACATTGTCTTGGTCGACCCAATCCATTTCGATGACCGACCTACCGTCGTTGTGCTTTTGTTGTTGTGACCCTTCTAAACCACTTTTTTGACCAAACCCTAGCTCGACCTGCTCTACAGTGTTCTTCCATCAATAACCCCTTTCTGAATTTTGTTTTTGCCTTACCTTCGCCTCATGGTGCCGATGAAGGTTTTTCACAGATAAGACTCTCTCATTTTATTTTCTCTCAAACTCTCGTCGCCTTATGGTGCCCATGAGGATTTTCACCGATAAGACTCTCTCATTTTATTATCTCTCTTATTTGGCTCAAAGTGTTGTCCCTGACATGAATACCCTCTACCTACTCGGCTTGGCATTTTGAAGACTAATCAGAATATCTTTGCTTGGACGGTAACATAGGCTTTTGGATAGGGTTGAAAAGAAAGGGTATCAAAGGCTCGAAATAACTCAAATGGGTTCGTTAACAACTTTCGGAATCATATTCTTATAACAAACACAACTTCTGCCCAGTTTCTTGCTTGGGGACTTTTGGATTTTTATTTTGATTAGCCGAACCGTGAAGCTGCCTATGTATCCTTTTAGAAGGAATCATGTCAAACGTAGTTCATGCTGATTCCTTGTTTTTGTTGTTGTTTTTCTTCTCCTTTTCCTTTCTTTTTTTCTTTTCTTCCTTTTCTTTTCTTTGTTTTTGTTTTCTTTCTCTTTTCCTTTTTTTCCTTTCTCTTTTCTTTTCTTTTTTCTCTCTTCTTTTTCTTTTATTTTGTTTTCATTCATTTTTTTTCATTCTTTCCGTTCTTTTCCTTTCACTGCCTTCTCACACTTGCGTTTCTGACTTTTCTTACCGATTCCGAAAGAGGTGTATGCAAGAAAATAATTAAAGATCAAAAGGGTTAGCAAAGGATAAAGTGTTTAGATAGCAGAATAAAATGCCTTCGTCATTTCAATCTTCCAAATGTGCCAAGTACAAACAGATGTCAAGTATAAACCATGTTCTAAAGAAAATCATACATAATATCTTTTGACAGCGTCTGCGTTGATAGCCATTTCCGCACATTTACCTTTCACGTCTGTCAGATACAAGGCTCCATTGGACAATACTCTTGATACGATGAATGGCCCTTGCCAGTTCGGAGCAAACTTGCCTTTCGTCTCAGCCTGGTGTGGATGGATGCACTTTAGTACCAATTGACCTACTTCAAACTTTCTTGGGCGCACCTTCTTATTATATTCCCAGGCCATTCTTTGTTGATACAACTGGCAATGACAGACCGCCGCCAATCTTTTCTCGTCAATCATACTTAATTGTTCCAAATGAGCTTTGACCCATTCTTCGTCGTCGATTCCTGCTTCGGCCACGATCAGAAGAGAGGGGATTTCAACCTCGGCCGGGATCACCATCACAGTGCCATAAACCAATAAGTATGGAGTAGCCCCCACCGAAGTGCGGACAGTGGTGCGATAACCTAACAATGCAAAAGGCATCTTCTCATGCCACTGCTTGGATCCTTCCACCATTTTACGAAGTATCTTCTTTATGTTCTCATTTGCTGCCTCAACCGCTCCATTCGCCTTGGGGTGTTACGGGGTAGAGTTTCGATGCGCGGTCTTGAACTCCTGACATACCTCTCTCATTAAGTGACTGTTGAGATTTTCCCCATTATCGGTGATGAGCGTCTTGGGGATCCCGAACCGACAAATAATGTTTGTGTGCACGAAATCGACCACGGCCTTCTTGGTTACTGCCATGAAATTTTTGGCTTCAACCCACTTGGGGAAATAGTCAATAGCGACTAGGATAAATCTGTGTCCATTGGAAGCTACTGGTTCGATGGGTCTAATCACATCCATGCCCCATGCAACGAAAAGCCAAGGTGTTGACATTGTGTGCAGTTCAGACGGGGCAGAGTGAATTAGGTCTCCATGTACCTGACACTGGTGGAATTTGCGCACAAAGCTGATACAATCTCATGCCATGGTGAGCCAATAATACCCTGCCCGGAGAATCTTCTTTGCCAACACATATTCGCTCATGTGCGGACCGAAGATGCTAGCATGCACCTCATTCATGACGTTATCGCCTGTCGAGCATCTACACATCTTAACAAACCCAGATCTGGCGTTCTTTTGTATAATATCCCTCCATTGAGGAAGAACCCACTTGACAAATAACGGATCGATCTCTTCTGGTCACTCGTGGCTTGCGTTGGATACATACCTTTCCTGATATATTCCTCGATATCATGGAACCAAGGCTCGCCATCAAGCTCCTCTTCTACCATGTTGCAATAAGCATGTTGATCATGGACCCAGATATGTATTGGGTCAACATAAGCCTTTTCCGGGTGATGTAGCAACGATGCCAAAGTAGCCAGGGCATCGGCAGCCTCATTGTGATTTCGGGGAATGTGCCTGAACTCTACTGACCAGAATCGTTGACAAAGATCATGCAAGTATTGCCGATAAGGTATGAGTTTTAAGTCTCTTTTCTCCCATTCACCTTGGATCTGGTGTACCAAAAGGTCCGAGTCCCCCAAGACGAAGACTTCCTGGACACCCATGTTCGCTACTAAGCTCAAACCCAAAATGCATGCCTCATACTCATCCATATTGTTGGTGCAATAGAAACGAAGTTGAGCTGTGACTGGGTAATCACGCCATTCTTAAAAAATGAGTACCACTCCTATCCCAATGCCTTTCATGTTGGCAACCCCATCAAATAAAAATTTCCATCCCGACTTCTCATCCCGTTCCACTTCACTGACGTGCATCACTTTCTCGTCTGGAAAATATGTGTTCAAGGGTTCATATTTTTCATCTATGGGATTCTCTGCTAAACGGTCTACCAATGCATGTGCCTTCATAGGATCTCGATATCAGTAAGCAAGATTTGCCATTTCGCGAGCCTCCCTGTAGGCATGGGCTTCTGGAAAATGTATTTCAATGGGTCCAGTCGCGAGATGAGATAAGTGGTGTATGATGACAAGTAATGTTTCAACTTCTAGGCTACCAATGTCAAAGCGCAGCATGTCTTTTCAAGATGAGGGTACTTAGTCTCATAGGCCGTAAATTTCTTGCTGAGGTAGTATATGGCTTGCTATTTTCTCCCAGTAACATCGTGCTGACCCAACACGCACCCGAATGAATTATCCAGGACAGTCAAATATAAGATCAGAGTACTTCCTGGTTCTGGCGGGACCAGTATTGGTGTGTTTGACAAATATCCCTTTGTCATATCAAAAGCTTCCTAGCACTCTCATGTCCATTTCACCGCAGCATCCTTCTTTAGCAGGTTAAACATGGGCCCGCAGATGGTCGTGAGCTGGGCAATGAATCAACTGATGTAATTTAGCCTTCCCAATAGACTCATTACTTCTATTTTTATCTGGGTAGCGGCAACTCCTGTATAGCTTTGATTTTTGATAGGTCCATCTCGATGCCTCGGCGGCTGACTATGAACCGTAACAACTTTTCCGAGGGAACCCCAACTGAACATTTTGTCGGGTTGAGTCTGAGATCATACCTTCGGAGCCTCTGCAAGAATTTACTCAGATCTTTTACATGATCAGATTGCTTTCTGGACTTCACAATCACATCGTCCACATAGACCTCAATTTCTTTATGCATCATATCATAGAAAATAGTTGTCATATCCTCATGTATGTTGCCCCAGTGTTTTTCAAACCAAAAGGCATGACCCTATAGCAGTATGTCCCCCACGGTGTGATAAATGATGTTTTCTCCACATCTTCTTCATCCATTAAAATCTGGTGGTAGCGTGCATAAAAATCCACGAATGACCTGATCTCATGCTTCGCACAATTGTCAATCAATATGTGGATGTTTGGCAGGGGGAAGTTGTCTTTTGGACTTGCTTTGTTGAGGTCACGGTAATCAACGCATACTCTGGTTTTACCATCTTTCTTTGGTACAAGCACGACATTAGCTAACTAGGTGGGATATCGTGTGACTCGGATAACGTTTGCCTCAAACTACTTAGTCACCTCTTCTTTGATTTTCACGCTCACATCGGTTTTAAACTTTCTCAACTTTTGTTTGACGGGAATGCAGGCTGGGTTAGTAGGTAATTTTTGGACTACCAAATTAGTGCTCAATCCGGGCATGTCGTCGTAGGACCATGGAAAGACATCCTTGTACTCCAGCAATACCTCCATTATTTCCTTCCTAAGTCGTGGCTCCAGATGGACACTTATTTTTGTTTCTCTGATATTATCCGGGCTTCCTAGATTGATAGCCTATGTATCATTAAGGTTTGGTTTGGGTTTCTCTTCGAATTGGGTTATCTTTTACTAATCTCATCCCATGCCCCTTCCTCATCGTACACTGGTTCATCCTCATGTTCTATTTCCTAAATTATCATTTCTGGACTAGGTTCATTGCAAAGATTAGGCCGAAGAGTCCATATGCATGTCAGATAACTAGAACCAGCATAAAAATAACTTTACAAAAAGAGAGAAGAAAGAAAAATAAAGAGAAAATGGAAACTATCAGCATTGCTGGAAGGGAAATTGCCTTTTATTAGAATCAAAGATAACAGAGTTTGCACATCCAAATGGACGGAAATAACAACTATGTGACGCTAATACAAACTACACTAAAAGGAAAATCAAAGCCGACTACCACGACTCCCTCCGAGTGGGAAGAGGAGTGGCTTCCCAATTATTGATTTTTGCGCGTGCTCCCACGAACTGCACATCTGCCCTGCTCGATCCTTCTCACGCCTCTACCATATTCACCTCATTGAACAGTTTTGCTAACCCCTTATTAAGATCTCCATCCACGTCGATCAGCGGACAGGAAATCTTGGGTCTGGGGCCATTACTAGATTTGAAAAATGATTTAGACAACTTTGGGATAGGCTTCGGGAGAGCCCAAGCCTTCACTCTCAGCTTTCTGGCTCGCCTTATGCCTGCGGCTGTGGGTTTTAACCCTAGATCAAAAGTATCTAGATTCTTGGGAAGGGACATTAGTTGCGCGATGCCTTGCAGAGAAGTTCCCAACCATTTGCCGGGTATAAAGCCATTTCTCAACATTTCTGAAGCTACCATGACGGATGCAGTTGTTATCTTTGGGGTTACAATACTCTCACCTTCTGGGATCTTCTGGACTGACACTGTATTAAACACTTGGTAAACCCATGGCCCTTTGTTGTCCTCAGATTCAATGAGAGGCACGATCGCATCACCCAAGGTACACTGATTATCTTCCCCATGCACGACAATCTCTTACCTGTCCCACTCAAACTTGACCATCTGGTGCAATGTAGATGGTACTGCTTTGGCTGCATGAATCCAGGGTCTTCCCAACAACAGTTTATAGGAGACTGATACATCCAGCACTTGGAATTCCATAATGAACTTGACGGGCCCTATAGTCACTTCCAGCACTATATCCCCTATGGTGTCTTGACCACCGTCGTCGAAACCTCGAACACAGATGTTATTCTTGCGGACCCTTTCACTTTCCACCTTCAGCTTGGTCAATGTGGATAATGGACAAATATTTGCACTGGACCCTTTGTCGATCAAAACTCGAGTGACCACGGCATCTTCACATTTCACAGTCAAATAAAGAGCCTGGTTGTGCTCCGTACCTTCCATAGGCAATTCATCATCGGAGAATGTGACACGGTTTATACCTCGAATATCTTTTTTGCAATCTTTTCCAAGTGGTTCACCATTATCTTATATGGGATATGAGCTTCATTCAAAATCTTCATCAACGCCTGGCGGTGCTCATCTGAGTGAATTAGTAATGATAACAAAGAGATCTGGGCTGGTGTTTTCGTCAATTGTTCTATGATGGAGTAATCTTGCATTTTCATTTTCTTCAAGAATTCTTCTGCCTCTTCTTCTAATACAACTTTCTTCACTGGTTCTGAGTTATCTTTAGAGATTCTTCCCTTTCTTAACTCTTCTGGGGGAAAGTACCTTCCGGATCGAGTTAAGCCTCGTGCCTCACATACTTCCTCTCTAACTTCTTTTCCTTTATACATCACTATACCTTGTTCATATCTCCAAGGAACAGCTCTATTATTGATGATTGGTGGTTGGATTACTGGTTTTACACTAACTGTCTCTATGCGGACACCTTTCACAACCACGACGGGTTCTTTAGCCGCCCCTTGTACTGTTACCTTTGCATATTCTCGCTTTGGCACACATGCTGAATTCCCGTGTGCTACGACAGTTTTATTGCCTTCCTTTGCCCTGGTTGCCGGCTTCTTACTGCTTG
Source organism: Nicotiana benthamiana (assembly GCA_034376525.1). Classification (NCBI taxonomy): domain Eukaryota; kingdom Viridiplantae; phylum Streptophyta; class Magnoliopsida; order Solanales; family Solanaceae; genus Nicotiana; species Nicotiana benthamiana. The sequence continues at coordinate 15,037,944 of CM067341.1, read as the reverse complement.
CGACCTTGGTTGGCTTACTGGCTTTGATCATCATTACCGTTTGTGAAGGTCTTCTGAAATCTCCTCTTCTCTCCTCAATTTCAATCATGTTGGTTTCATGATGGGTTGGCAGTGGGTTTTGGTTAATATTGAGCACCTCTAGAGTCTGCACCTCGATCTTGTGAGAGTCAACGAGTTCTTGAATGGCGTTCTTTAAATGCCAACATTTTTCAGTGTCATGCCCTGGTGCACCGGAATAGTATTGACAGCTAACCAAATAATCTAAATTCTTTGGGGGAGGATTTGGCAGCTTCCCCCCAATTGGTCTTAACATATCCAGTTGTCGCAACCGGTGGAACAGGCTAGTGTAAGATTCTCCCAACGGAGTAAAAGTCTTCTTTTTCTGCACCCTCTCATTTCTCATGGCCGGATTGCCTCAGAAGGCGGGCCTCGGGGTTTGGTAGTAAGCTCTTGGAGGCGGGTATTGATTTTGTGGATTTGGGTAAGTGTTTTGAGGGGGTGGTGCACGCCATTGTGTGGGGGGTTTGGGTATATGCATGTGCTTGATGGACTGAGAAACGAGGTTCTACTGGCGGATAGTAATGTTGCGGTGGGCCATATGGAGGATGTGGGTATGTCTGGTGGTGAGAACGGGGCTGACCGTAATGAGATAGTGCCCAAGGCCCGAGCTAGGTTCCCGACTCCACTATCACTACTTCCCCTTTCTTCTTTTTCCCGAAGTCTCCCCCAGCTCCACCCCGGATGGCTTGAGTAGTCGCCTTAATTTCTGAGGAGCTCATGATTTTATTGGATTTGAGGCCTTCCTCAACCATACTTCCTATTTTGACCACTTCATTGAAAGACTTCCCTACCTCTAATACCAATGCCCAAAGTAGGTAGGTTCAGAGCTTGCAGAAAATAGTCAACCATCTCACTCTCCTTCATGGGAGGATCAACTTAGCTGCAGCTCCCTCCATCAGAAATCGTACTCTCTGAGACTCTCGTTGTGTTTCTTCTCCAGCTTCGTCAGAGATAGGCGATCCGGGACAATCTCTAGATTATAATTAAAAGTGGCCTGCAAATGCTTGCGCCAAGTAATCCCAGGTGTACCATCGGTTGGGGTCCTGTCGAGTATACGACTCTAATGTTGATCCACTTAAACTCTGGCTAAAGTATACCATTAGTAGTTCGTCTTTTCCTCATGCTCCCCTCATTTTACTGCAAAACCCTCTCAAATGTGCGACAGGATCGCCATGATCGTCGTATAAGTCAAATTTGGGCATTCTAAACAATAGAGGCAACTGTACATCCAAGAATAAGCAAAGATCTTTGAAGGCCACGTTCACTTGGCCGCCTAATCCCCGCATGTCCCTGAACGATTGTTCCAGACTCTGGACCTTTTTGAGAATTTCCTCCTATTCCGAATTTTTGGTCGACTTTTCATCCTTATTAGGATTTCAGGACGAGGAGCATAAGAGTAAGGCTCCTGGGCTTTGTAGGCAGGTTCTGGGGGATAGTATTGAGGGTCATAGGCTTGAAGCAGTGGTTCTCTTGATGATCTATGCAATGCAGGAGGTGGAGGTGCCACATAGATAGGAGCGATTGGCGGGGGAGGGTGAGAAGTGACTTTGGGTAATGGGGCTGGTGGCTGAGAGGTAGCACCCTGATGTTGTGGGTATATAGGAAAACTTGGGGGCGGACCAATGACGGACTGGTCAGGTGCTTGGGCCAGTGGCGGTATGAAGGTTGGTTTTGCAGGATAGGCCGCGGGTGGCTGTCCTCTTGCCCGTGCCTGGTACATCTCGGCCATTTGGTGTTTAAGCTTATACATTTCCTCCTTCATAGCGTCAACATCCAATTCCTCTGCCTCATTCGAGTGGTGAATAATGCTGACATCAACTTCTTGGTTGGCCATGAATTGTTTGCTTTTTGACCGCATGTTGTAGAAGTGAGTTTCCAGAATGCCTGCGAGTACCAGCCACCTGTCTAACTTGGAACTGGAATCACAACCTCGAAGACTCGTTAGTGGTTAGGTTCTTGACACACAAGTGGCCACACATTGGGTATGCATGCATTGGGTATGCATGCATATAAATGGTAATTGGTTCCTACATGTTGGTTGCTTGCGTCATCCCGGCTTTTGTTTGTGAAACTCTCTTTTGTTTTAGACCTATTCTCTCTCCTTCCGATATTTATTCAGTTTCCAATTTTATTCAATTATGGTCAAATTATGTAGATTGCCTACGTATCATGACCCCGCATGAATCAGACCGAGCGTAGTTCTTGCAAACAGAAGCATAACATATTTGAGACACAATCTTTTTTATAGTAGCAGACTGTAATTACAAAGACTCGAAAGGTGACAAATTAAACAAATGCTGACAAACCAACTACAGACTCGAACAACAACCAACTATGCCTAAAGAAAATATAAACTCAGTTAAACTAACAGACTCTGAAAACCACTAGATTGATAGAAATCTTTAGGAGTACATTAATGCCTCAAGTGCTCTTGGGCCTCACGGGGCATCGTTTGGCCTTGCCGCTAGGTTGTGCACCAAACTCCCTCGGAGGTGGTGGAGATCTTCCATTACTTCACGGACAAATGTCATGGCAGCGGCGAAGAACATAGATTTTGTCATATCCTCATAGTGGTTGCACTTCGTGGTGATGTAGTTTGCAATTGCCCGTACTCTTTCCCTGATAACACCCTTTTCTTTCAATAGGCGCCCAATTTGTTCAGCCCTTGCCTCTAGAGTTCGCTCGGCTACCCGGTTCAGTTCCATGAATCACCTCAAATCTATCTCCAACTTCACTATTGTTGCATAGCAATGTTCTCTTTTGGCTTTGAGGTCCCCAACTTGCTTGATAACTCTCCGTTTTATCCCAACAATCTCATTGTCATGCTTTTCCTTCAGTTTCTCAATGATGCGGGCATGTTCCTCCGCATGTTTAGCTAATTGTCTTCAGACCCTAGACAGCTCACCTTCGGCCTTATTCAGGCCGAACCCATATTCGGTTACCTTTTGTCTCAAACTGTCTATGAGCTTTTCATCTTTTGCGCTCCTAGCGGGACTCTCTGCGGATGCTTGCATCTTTTGGATTTGGGCTCGTAACACCTCATTTTCTTTAGTTAGTCTTTTCTTTTCCCCTGTCTGATGCGGCTTGCAAACCATTTTCGAATTGAAATTCTCGGACTTGCCTTTCCAATCTTCCTATGGTGGCCTTGTACTCATTTTCCTTGGCTAGCTAGTCTCATTGTTTAAGTGACGTTTCAATGAACTCCTGGAGTAGAGGCCTTTTGGGAGGTCTCTTAAATACAATTTCTCTCCTGTTCCAGGTAAGGTATCCCGGTGATAATTCGCCTCTGGCCCGATCATGTATGCAAGTGTTGGTGGTTAGGCATTGGCATTCATTCCAGATCATGTGAACCATTGCTTCTCGGAACTGACCATCGGACCCAATCTCAACTACCCGGATGCTGAGATATTCGTCTTTCGGATCTATCTGGCATCTTCCGAGTTGTCTCAAGACCCGATGCGGGGCATAAGGCTGGATACTCCTGAGACCCATCAAGACAAAATGTGGATCTGTCACCGGCATGTACACGACCTCATCCACAGACAACCATCCTAATATCCATTCTATTTGACTGGCAGTGAGGGACTGGAGGTAAGAAGTCCATTTTGCTGCACCTTCGGGTAGACTGAGCATTTCAATTCTCGTGGGAAACTCCTCTATGCAAGTTTTCTCGGTGGATCCATAACTCATGAATCGAGATCGGTGGCATAGATGCTCTGTCATCCACATTTGCAATAATAGGTTACACCCTTCAAAGAAATCGTTTCCAGCCTTGCAAGCTGTGAGAGAGCGAAAGCTTTTGGCTACTATCATGGGCGCGAGTGTACACTTAGCCTGCATGCGTAGGGTGCTGGCAACCCCTGCTATCTTTATCTCAATGTTTCCGTCCTTTCTTGGAAATATCAGAAGCCCTAGAAAAGCCACCATAAAAGCAAAGGACTGTGTTCTTCCCATTTGACACGGTTTCCCTTACTATAGACTTTATTCTCTAGATTGTTGAATCCCCTTATGTGACCGTATTTGGAATACATGAATGAAAAAGTACAGAACCCTACCGCCAAAATTGCATCATGTACTACTCTTCTTATCTTCAAGGTATATAATAAATTATGCACTGTTATCACTCTTGGAGCAACCAGGTACCTGTGTCTTAAAGAGAGTTCCCCATTTCCAATATATGCCGCTACTTATTCCAACATTGGAGTGAGTTCAAAGTCTGAGAAGTGAAACACATTGTGTACCGGGTCCCAGCATGTAACTAGGGCTCTTATGATGTCTCCTCGGGGCACAATCTCTAATAACCCTGGGAGGCCCCCCAAACACTTCTTTATCTCATCCTTTTTTTTCCTGCCCAAGTCATTCCACCACAACCGCAACCCCAAAGGGATTCGGCTCACAAGTGAAAAAGGTCCGGTTTGGATTGTGCTCATCCTGCACATTTATTAAGGCAAACTAGTGAAGTATAAATTTATTCCTATTTGACTCTTTAAAAAAAAGAATACATTTGGATAATAACAGCGCCACTCGATTTACTCAGGACGGCCGGTGAAAAATTAAAAATTATTTAGGGCACTTTTGCACAAGGAAAGTTGGACCAGATTGGGGTTGCCTACTTATGCCACCCTCGGTGAGAATCAAACCGGCATAGTTCGAGCAAAACAATTTTTCAAAACAAAAACTTTATTTAAAAGCCTCTTTTTTCTTTTACTCCTTTTTCTTTCTTTTTGTTATTTCCAAAATCCGGCGCCATTTCGGCGCAACTTGAGCACTGGTTTTACAAATGATTAATCTCAGTCAGCCCTAGTACCACTTATTTTCTAGGTTTTTTTTTTAAATTTGTTTTTCTCTCTGTTTTTCTCTTTTATTTTCTTTTTTTCTTTCGCAAGACGATCAACATGAAAATCCATAACAACTAAGCATAGGTAGCACGTAATATAAATCAGGATGATCTTTGCATTTTGGGTCACCTCTCCTAGACGGACCCAACCCCTGTGTTGAGTCCCCTAAGTCAAATGCATGATGTAGATAAGCGTTCCTACTAGGGATCCGGCATGAGTTTTTGTTATACTAAGTTCAGCATCTGGGTATTTGTTCTATACCGTGTACCCGAGCGGACAACTCAAATCGAGGAGGGGGCTACGTACCAGGGACACATAAGATCGTCCGGCTTTGAAACTTGTCTGAGCCTCTTTCTTATTTGAAGGTATGAAACTAATAAAATAGGGAGTCTAGACCAACGAGCACATCCCCAAAGATAAAGAGAGAAGGGTTTCGTAAACGTTTATATTCAATTCAAATAATATCAAAGCGGTAAAACCATCATTTTGCACATTAGTTCAACATGTAAAATCAAATAATAAACAAAGTCAAATACAACAATTATTCTGAGCTCGAATTCTTGAACCCTGAACCAGGTATTCTGGGTTCCGTCCCCAGCAGAGTCGCCAGAGCTGTCACACCTTCTTTTTTGCTACTACAACCCGGCGAAGGGCGTAGATAAGGGAGTTTTTTCCAATCAAAGGACAATCGAGATGGGATTCAATTATTAAAGAGAACTTCAGAGTCGCCACTTGGGAGATTAATGGTGTCCCAAGTGACCGGTTAGAATCCCGAATCGAGGAATAGAATGACTCTGTTTAACAGTCCGCGAACCAAAAATCCGGATAAGAAATTCTGTTAACCCGGGAGAAGGTGTTCGGAATTCCTGGGTTCCGTGGTTCTAGCACGGTCGCTCAACCGTCATAGTTGGATTAGATTATCTGATTTTAGAACATGTTTTAACTTATGTGCTTTTTAACTTTAAACTGCTTTTATTATTATATTAAAGAGAATTACAACATCGTTAGAACATGCCTCAAACCACGTCACATAAATGCACCCGTACATCTTGACATATTCCAACTTCGTTGAGATTTGGACTTGGGTCACATAAATGTGCACCCGTATTTAGGAAAGTGAATTATTTAACTAGCACGCCTAAAATGAATATGCGTTTAATTTGTGAAAACCTCAAAAATTTGCTAAGTGGCATTTTGCAGTCTATTCTAAAGGAATTTCATTATTACAACTAAAGATTGAAAGCAGTGACCCCTCATACCTGAGCCAAGTAGTTTATTATCACCTTATAAGGACTAAATCTATGTTCCCTTGCGCTTAGTGAGCCCAAATGATACTGGGGCCCAAAGTAAGGATCATGGACCTAGTATCAGGCCACCAACTCATATTGGCTTCAATCAATACCAGTTTTAACGTGTAAGACTATAAGCCTATATATATTTTGCTATTCCAGGTGTTCATGTACAAAAGGACTTAAGAATCCCCCTCGCTAATACACTTTCCAACACTTGCAGATTAAAAATAAAACTAGCAAATCAATAGTAAGTTGAAAAACACGCACGTTGAACCTCAAACTTCAGCTGGAGAGTGGCTACACGTGAAAGGGCCAACTCATTTGGCACCATGGCACCATATATGCACCTTTAAACCCAACCCAATGTCGGATCTCAACAGGACAAATATCAACTTATAAAATACAAAATTAAATCTAACAACAGGACCCAGCCTGCAGATGTAATGGGACTAACACACAAGTCCCAGTCCAGCACAATAGTTAAAATTACATCCCTCTTATCATCAAGCAGCGAAGGAATTGAGTTTACACCTCATACATTTTAACTTAAACAACTATCATTGCTACGTAATTATTACATGATGTAAAACAACAGCGATGAAATAAAGGAGGCTAAAAGTTGAACATCTTGTATTGCTTCAAGTTTTGCTTAACAGTACAATTCACATATACTATAGAAATACCTGGAAAATGCAAAGATGAAAAGGGGTGTGTGAGTAGTAAGCAGTTGCAGTAGAAATCAACAATGGGACAACCTAGGTGAACCCAGGCCCGACAATTTAACACAGAAGATTCAGGAAGGAAAAACCAAAATCGTAATGTCCCCAAGAAAAAAAAATAGCTAACAGCAATGCACTCTAAGCCTCCAATGAACCATAGATTATTCCTTAGCTTGAAAGTACCAGTAACTGGCAAAACCAATGGAACAGTAGCGATTTTACTAATTTGACTATTTGTGTATATGTTTACCTCTAGTCCCTCTGCCCCATTTCAAGGCCAGAATATGTCCCTTTTTATAGTTGAAGCAAGTAGGGCAATCCTTAAGCCTATTTTGCAATGTGGTCCTTTTGTTTTTAACTTGAGGACCAAGTTTTCTACTCAAAGATCTGAAAAATTCATTTTGATCTTCCCACTAGAAGATTCTGGAGGTTTCTATTCCATTATTATCTAAATTGCCCTTAATAAACTTGTCCTTTACACTGAACCTCACTAGTTCTGTAAATCATTTGGGTCAATTCGACCCAAAACCCCAACCTAACTCCCCTGGGCATGCATATTCTTGCCCAAACATACAATTCCCAACCCAAACTCAACGAACCATGAAGCCTCAGTGAGTAAGATTAATTGGGCCATACCATCAACAAAAATAACAAATAGATGAGAAAAAGGACTAAACCAAACACTTAAACGATCAAAGCAAGACTCCTAGAAAACAGTTCACATCAGAATGATAAGTGGCATGTACTCAAGTCGAACCTATGTTCATGCTCAGTGAACCTAAGCTATATGGAAAAACGCAGAAGAATGAAATTTTAAACTAACCATGGAAGTTACAATTTAGATGTGAAATGGAATCATGCACAATCAGCCGTATAGAGAAAAACCAAATACCTTTAATTTTGAATTTGACTGACGAATCTCTTGTCCTCATCTGGGGTTAAATCACCTTTAATACTGTGTTTTCTACCAGAAAACACAACACGAACGGTGATTAGAATCCCAGAACAAAAGGTACCTTAAGATTCTGTCGATTAGGGTTCTGGGCCAATTTTGATTTGGAATTCTAAGAATAGGGGAGTGATTCGAGCTTGGTTGATGGTAGGAATGAGGAGGGGAGGTCGAGGGGGTGCAGGAGCATGAGCCTGAGACCGTTTCGAAGTGGCACCGCCGTGGGCGTCGGAGGAGGTGTCCACAAATTTGAATATTCGAGTTGTTGGTGTAAGATTCGAAGGTTGTGGTGATTTGGGATGAGGGAGACGAGGGGTTTCAATGGTGTATTTCTGGTGTCGTTTGGGGTCGGGTCGCCGAAGACGGTGGTTCCGGCGATCCTTATATTGAATATTCGAGAAATAAAGAGTTGTTCGAAGGAAACCAACCACAGGACGAGAAAGGGGGGTTGTAGTAGTTTGATGGTGTAAATTTGAGACGGTTTGGTGATCGGCTGCCGCCGTGAGGCGATTTCCGACAACGGCATTAGGGTGGTTGTTGGGTGGTCAATGGTGGTCATATGGCGAAGACGAGGAGGTGATACACCGGAGTGTATGTACGAGGAAGGAGGCTTGTTTGGTCTCTGAGTGCATAGAAACGTTTGGACATATATATATATATATATATATATATATATATATATATATATATATATATATATATATAAAAAAAATCTTGGGCAGGGTTTCATGGCCATTGGAAAGCCTGTTGATCAACGGTTGTGGTGACTTGCCCCTAAAATGGTGTCGTTTTGGGGTGATTGTGTATGGACTGGGTCGGGGACCCATTTTGGGCTGGGCACGAGTGTTTCACAGCGGAAAATGACTTGGGCCACCCAGGTTTGGCCCAATTATGGCCAGCCTGGGTGGGTAAGTATTATATACACATTTTGCTTTATTTTCTTTTCTTATTTATTTATTTAATATAATTCGAAATTGTATTTTTGAAATTCCTAATTAACTTGAATCAACTTAATAACTATCTATTTATGCAATCACAGAAATAAAATGCAACAAATTAAAAACATACAAAAACTGCAACACAATTAGAATGCCAGAAATACCAATAAAATTTTTGATTTTCGCATTTGCAAAAATAAACCAATTACCAACTAATCTAGCAAAAATATGAAAATTAAATCCTAAATACCTATGCAATTTTGTATACTTTGTGATTTTATGCATGCATTAATAAAAGCAGACTGTCACACGCAATTATATTCTAAAACAAATATTAAAAGGAAAATCCTAAACCTGAGAATCCTGTAGGAGTCAACTTAATAGGGAAAAAACCACATACTCACAGTGCGTGTGATGGGTTTCAACTGAAAACTGCATGTGCAATATTTTTCTTGCAAGAACAAAAATATGACCGCAGGTAAGGTTTGACTGGCAGAAAAAGACCTAAGTGCGAGGGTTTGAACTCATTCTTCATTTTTGGACTTGGGAGATCGGAAATTGATGATTCTTTGAGGGATTTTTAGATGGAGCTTTGGGTTAACGATTCCTTACTCGATTTTGGTTATATTTCATTAGTCTACTGTTATTTTAATTATTTAATTAAAGACTTTAGTGAGAAAATTGGGAAAATGAGCGAAAGTTCCCCAATCGAATTTCTTAGTTTTGAGTGGGATTTAGATATTACATTTGGATAATGTTTGTATGAGTGAACTCGTGAGTAACTGGGTGTTCATATTTGATAAAGTTTACCCGATTTTGAGATGTGGGTCCGGGGAGGCTTTTTGAGTATTTTCTAATTTCTTGCCTAAGTTTTGATTTCGTTAGCTAGATTAGTTTTCTTGTAGCTATATTTATGTTATGTAATTGATTTTGGCTAGATTTTAGCCATTCAAAGTCGGATATTCGTGGAAAGAGCATTATTTCATATGGATTGAGTTTGGTTCGATTCAAGTGGCTTGCCTAACCTTGTGTGGGGGAACTCCCTTTAAGATTTGGTACTGTTTTGATATGTGAGCGCTGTGTATGTGAGGTGACGAGTATGTACATGGGATAATTCCTAAAAAAACGATTTTCACTGAGTAATAACTTGTTCTTCTTCTTATTTGAGTTATATCAGTATGTGTAGTATCATTTTAGCTTAGAATAGCATGTTTACTTGCCTTAATTACTTATCTGAACTTGTGAAGCATGTTCAGTGAAATTTTTGTTTTTCCTTGACCAGTACTTAGCCGAAGTTGTCGGTTTTCTTGGTGTAGCTGTTATTTCCGTCGTTTGAATATTTACGTTGGGACTACGGAATGATATTCTGGTAGATCCACATGTTCTGTATTTACTTTGGGACTACGAAACAGTATTCCAATAGATCACCATGTTCCACATATTTACTTTGGGACTATGGAACAGTATTCCTATAGACCCCACTATTCTGCATATTTACTTTAGGACTACGGAACGGTATTTCCGTAGATCCACATGTTCTGCATATTTATTTTGGGACTACAGAACGGTATTCTGATAGATCCTCATGTTCTGTATATTTACTTTGGAACTACGGAATGATATTCCTATAGATCCCCCCTCCACATTTATGTTTGAGACTACGGGGCGGTATCCTGGGAGATCCCTTATTGTTATCTCTGCGTACTAAGCTGCTGTTTTTCTGTGATTTCATTCTTATTAAATTTTAGTATTTATCTTTACTACGATATTTTATTCTGTCTTATTTTATTACATATATACCAATAGGGCCCTAACCTAATATATTCACTACTCGAGTGAGATTAGGCTTGGCACTTATTGGGTACCATTGTGGTGTATTCATATCCTTTCCTGCATATGGTTTTGTGTGCATATCCATGTACCGCTTATTGGTTGTCACACCCCATTTTCCCACCCCCAAAAAGAATATGAGTGGGTTATTGTGGGTTAAAAAGTGTTTTCAATTAAAGTGACAAACTTGAGTAGGGATTATTTTATTTACAGAGTCACTACTTGGAATTGAATTTTCGGTATTCCAAGTCACTTTCATTAAAGATTAGATCATAAAAGGCAGTCCTCTTTATTTCATGAAGGTAGCAAGACCATGTATGGATATTTAGTTTATATTGAGCCTACCCACCCCCAATTAAGGCATTATGATTCTTAAATTAAAGTTGTAAAAATATGTCGATGAAAAGAAAACGAGGAAAGACAAAGCAACTAAATGGATTTCGATACGTTATTTAATATGAATGCAATACTCAAATAAGCAACATAACTCCTATATTTTTGTATCTTAAATCTTATCAATATGTACTCACAAATTCTATAAAGAAACGATGCAACAGTCGTTTTCACATTAATAAAAGTAAGAACTTTAACTTTGGTAAGTCCAGTTACTATAAAATGACATCAAGTGGACCCAAAAAAAACGTGACCATGAATGAGATTACTGGACTATCAATTCCTCATTTTAAACAGGAACAACTTAAACAAAGCAACACAAAGCAAATAGCAATTTCATGGCTAAACTTTCAGTGTTTTACAAAGCAAAACTAGAAACAACTCAAGAGTACAAGCAAAGGACCTTAAAACTAAAGTTACCCATTACAAATCTAAAAATCTATTAAAGTTTAACACATGAGCGCAAAATTTTAGACAGCTATGTCGAGCATTAGATTAAAAAAAAAAAAAGGTCCCAAATCTACCCATAATGATCAGCCCCTACGACATATTTATCTTTTCAGCAACTAAAATATACTAGCAGAATGTTATTTAATTACCAATATGTATATAACCATTACGGACTGTAAACTAGAAACATGAATAGTATGTCGAATGCTTATTAAATCTAGTATAGCGCATCAAACATGTATGAAGAGCTGAAATGATCCTCCTCTTCAATCAATCACTATAAAAGCTGCATTACAAAGTTTAAAGGTTACCTAAAACGTAGAAAATACCAAAATATAGTAGGATTAAGTGAAATTCCAGCACAAATGACAGCCAAAACAGCAACAACTATCAACAAATCAGCGACTTTAAACCCGAGAAATAGCCCAGAAAAGACCCTTAAACTTAGTAAGTTTAAAAGAAAATGGATCCCAGCAATCAACTTTAATACTCTTATGCTTTTGAAAGGTTTTGCTCAAAGAGATTGCACTCACAAAAGCTCACCACTTTCAGCTTACTACTAAGTGTTTAGATCATATTTTTACTCTCAAAGTTGCCTCTTTATAGTGTATAAGGAGGTCTTTTTCAAGTGTGTTCAAGCAACTTCAAAAATGTTATCAAAGAGTGTCCTTCTTTTAGAGTGAAAGGTCCTACTTTATAGGGGGAGGACAGGCCTTGGAACCAAACCAAGAACCCTACACTCAAGTATTCTCTTTTCTTTCCCTTTCCTCATAATTTTACAATCAGATTCTAAGTTTAAACCAAACACATGACTCATATTACTCAAATCTTACTAAAATACATTAATAACTATTGAAATGATAATACACTGAGTTTTTCAATACAAACTATCATCAATCATTCAACCTATAGATTATCACTCCATTAAAACAAATGAACTCTTGTCTTGAAAAGATCAATGACTCAACTAAACAAATTAACCATTTCAGTATGAATCAAGATCACTTATGCCTTTGAATAATGATCAATTAATGCAAATAAACAAACTCACTAAACTTCATAACCTATATCGATCAGTTAACCGAAAAAATAACAGACAAAACTAGGAGCTAATCCTGAAGCAACATGAAACAACCAAACTTTCAATTGCTAATCCCAAACCAAAACACCATTTGAATCTAGAAAATACCATCTAGTTAAACATGAAAAGATAAAACAAGGTAAACTAACAGAATTGATCATGTTTCCCAGGATATGCCAATCAAAACGGATAACACGACTAATATAAACAATACTAAACGAGTGCATATTAACCAAAAGACTTAAACTTAGAAACACAATACATAATTCAAACTAATATACATGAGTCGAAACCAACACTTAAAACTACCTGTAAATGGTATAAACAAATTGAATCAAAACTGAAACTAATTGAAAAATACTACCCAATTACGTGAGAGTATACAAGGCGGAAACTAAAATACGATCCTAGTCTTAATAATAGAACCAAAAATCAGAAAAATAAAGAAAGGGGATAGGGTTATATCAAACGAGGGAAGTCGATACCAAATCAAACGAGGAGATGCAAAGGACAACGAGTTGTGACTGTCCGACATTGAAGCGCACATTTCCTTTAGAAGGCGCCAAAACAAACAAGTTTTGGAATCATGCTACAAGGGAACGATTGCTTTTAAGTCGAGATGAAGCTAGAGTGAAGAAGCACTGTGGTCTTGGGTGGTTGCGGCAACGGGGTGGTCGGCAGTGGTGGGGTACGGATTTTGGGGGTAAAATAAAAGGGGAATTGTACATATCTTAGAGATATACATGTTCATGTGAGGCCTATCTGGTGGGAGCCACTGACTCATCACGAAATTGAGAAAGAAAGAAAGAAACTTTTGGAGTCTAAGGTTTCGGATTTGGCTGGATTTGGTGGAGTTTGAGGATTTGGGTTAGAGATATGGAAAGAGGATGAGAATACAAGGAGATGGAGAATTGGAGTAGAGGCGGCGAGCGGCGGATGGTTCATTGAGAAAGGAGAGAGTAAAGAGAGGCGTGATGAAATAGATAATAGGGAAAAAATTAGGGCAAATTTTGGCTTCTTAAGGTTTTAAGTAATAATAATGAATATCAATTTTGGACTGTTGGATCAGAAGTCTATGAACGAATGAGATTAAATCTTTGATTCTTTAGCTAAAAAGACATAGTTTTGATCTAAAACTACGTCGTTTGGACCTTCCCCTGGCAGCCCCTTTGTGGACCGGATTTGGACGAAATGGGCTTAAACTATCGGCCAATTTTTGCTCAATTTTAATTAAAATACACTAGTCCAATCCATACCCCATTTATCAAACCATTAATTAACTCTTAAAACATATACATACACAAACAAGAAAGAAAAACACACACACATATATAATGTAGAAGAAAAAGATGGGGCAAAAAATAGGCATTTACAGCTTCCCCTCTTTGCTCGAGAACATGAAGAGTTTTCGTGCAAAGACAAATGAATGCCATAGATAATTTTTCTCGCATATCAACCCAATGGAAGCATTTTTGAAAAAAATGGCTGAACCTTGCTTCTGAAGTTGCCTACATATCCTTAGCTATAAAGGAATCAGGTATGTGTAGTTCTGGGAAATGTTTTGGTAGCTGGGACTACCAGACACAAGAGTTATGACTGTTGCTGCTATTGTTGTTGTTGTTGCTGTTACTCGCTTCTTACATCAAAAGAAAAAGAGAAAATCCCTACATATGTCTGCAAACTAAGAGTACAAAATCCCTATCTGCGTGTTTTCTGCAGTCAAATCTTGATTCTTGACTTGCTCGCTTGTGTTGACCTTAGATTGGACCTTGATTCTCTTTGGAGAAAAGAAATAACTCGATCTCGATTACTTGCTTTCTTGATCAAAATTTGAGAGAAACAACTTGAGAACCTGTGTTGCCGACACGTTATCAAAGTTAACTCCAAACTATCATGTGATCGTCCTCCTGATGATAACTCAAACTGCAAGCTTCGATCGGCATAACCTGTGTCTGCGGCAAGGCCTGCAAAGCCATCAAAAACGAATAAAAACTTTCTGCCCCTGTTTGGACGAGAAACATTTCGTGAGTTATTAGCGAAAGCTATCAACTATCTAATTTATTGAAAGGCATACAAAAAGTAATACAAACTAGCTATGTGATGATATGAAACCATGAGGGGTAGTACCTTATGTTACCAAAGCAAAAGAATTAGAGGATGGTACCTTGTATTACTAGGTAGGAAATGGAATCAGGTGTTAGCACCGTGTATTATTGATAAAGTGTTGAATCCCTCTAGGTGAAAAAGGTTCTACCTAAGTTAAACTACATAAAACAACCTAAGCGAAAAATACTTCTGTCTAGAACTATGAGTTGGATCCTCCTAGGCGAAACGATTCTACCTGAGTTAAGCTGCGTAAAACACCCTGAGTGAAGAGTACTTCTACCTGGAAATATGAGCTTGATCCCCTAAGCGAAAAGATTCTACTTGAGTTAAGCTGCGTAAAACACCCTGAGCAAAGAGTACTTCTACCTGAAAATATGATATTTATCTCCCTAGGCAAAAGGATTCTACCTAAGTTAAGCTGTGTGAAACACCCTGAGCAAAGAGTACTTCTACCCTAAAATATAAGCTGGATCCCCCTAGGCAAAAGGATTCTACCTGAGTTAAGCTGCATAAAACACCCTGATCAAAGAGTACTTATATCAGTAATATGAGTTGAATACCCCCAGGCGAAAGGATTCTACTCGATTTAAGTTGCGTAAAACACCCTGAGCGAAGAGTACTTCTACCCGAAAATTATGAGCTGGATCTCCCTAGGCGAAAAGATTCTACCTAAGTTAAGCTGCGTAAAACACCCTGAGCGAAGAGTACTTCTACCCGGAAATATGAGCTGGATCCCCCTAGGCGAAAGGATTTTACCTGCGTTAAGTTGCGTAAAACACCCTGAGCAAAGAGTACTTCTACCCGAAAATATGAGCTGGATCCCCCTAGGCGAAAGGATTCTACCCGAGTTAAGCTGCACAAAACAACCTGAACGAAGAGTACTTCTACCTGAAATGATGAGCTGGATCCCCCTAGACGAAAGGATTCTACCTGAGTTAAGCTACATAAAACACCCTGAACAAAGAGTACTTCTACCCGAAAACTATGAGTTGGATCTCCCTAGGCAAAAGGATTCTACCTGAGTTAAGATACGTAAAACACCCTGTTCGAAGAGTAATTCTACCCAGAAATAAAAGCTGGATCCCCTAGGCGAAAGGATTCTACCTAAGTTAAGCTATGTAAAACATCCTGAGAGAAGATTACTTCTACCCGGAAATATGAGCAGGATCCCCCTAGGCGAGAGGATTCTACCTAAGTTAAGCTGAACAAAATACCCTGAGCGAAGAGTATTTCTACCCGAAAATATGAGCTGGATCCCCTTAGGCGAAAGGATTCTACCTGAGTTAAGCTACAAAAATGGGAGGTGTGAACAATAGTGATGCATGTGAAAAATAAAAGAAAATGGAGATTTTAATGAGCTAACATTTGGTGTCATTCGCTCTTTTAAAATCGACATTTTGCACTGCTTTGTTCCTGCTTCAAACAAATAAAATTTTTTTAGTTTTTAAAGCGGTGGTTGGTCTTTGGCCTTGATCTCTTGATGCCTTGAGTAGTTTGATTCATGGCTGCTGATGTCGAAGAACCGATTCTATCAGCGTGGTACCTAGATGCTCGACTGCTCTGTATCATTTTCTAGATACCTTGGATTTACATTATTGCCCCCAATTATTTCATACCCAGATGTCCATGGTACAACTACCCTTGTCTCTAAGGCAATGTATTTTTTCTTTAAAATCAAACTCAGTTGTCTTGCACCCAGTAACAGTTTGTGTCTGTAGTACTTATCAGCTTTTCTCATGAAGCAAGCCCTGCTCATGTGACTTTTTAGTTTCTTTGAACACTTTTTTCGCCTAAATGAATGAGATCACAAATGGATTCGTGCCTTTGTCAATGCCATATATGCCCCAAATTGTGCTCGATATTACAGAGAAATTGTAGGTAGTTTTGCAGTCATTTCTTTGCTTCATTTTTTATGCACGATTAGAAAAAAAAGGACTCAAAGAAAAACTATGGGTAAAAATAGAATAATACGTGAAAGTGAAAAAAGAATTGTGCTTAAACAAAAGGTGTCCATTTAGGGGAAAGGAATAGGGAGACTTATTTGGAGGTATGTGCCGACTTCAATGAATCATGACATGCATTTTGGACTGGACGCTTGATCCGTCTAAGTTTTCTAATTCTCAAAATCCGCACAAACGTTCATCTTGAATTTGTCTTGGTTGTGCTCATGCCAGAGAATCAAAGACCCTCATTCGGCTAGTAGCGCCTTTTGCAGGTTTTCGCTAACTAGCCTCTCTCATTTCTCTACTAATCATCACTTTATGGTGCCCATCTAGGTTTTTACAAATAAGACTCTCATTTCTCTGCTTACAGATACCTAATAGTGCTCGTACGAGTTTTCACAAATAAGACTCACTCATTTCTTTTTTTTTCTTTCT
Source organism: Nicotiana benthamiana (assembly GCA_034376525.1). Classification (NCBI taxonomy): domain Eukaryota; kingdom Viridiplantae; phylum Streptophyta; class Magnoliopsida; order Solanales; family Solanaceae; genus Nicotiana; species Nicotiana benthamiana. The sequence continues at coordinate 15,020,910 of CM067341.1, read as the reverse complement.
TTTTCTTTTCTTTTTTTCCTTTTTCTTTTTTTTTTACTAAGATATTGCACAGGGAGTATACCCAAAGCCTTTGGCATGGGAACTTCAAACATTCTCAAAAAACATCGATCATAAGTTCTTGCAAGGTAAAAAGGTGAAATGAACCTTGAATTGAATTGCAACTTTGGGAACCATTTTTACAGAAAACCATGAAATAAAATAAACTTCTGTCCCAGTTTTGGAGTATTGGGAATATGAATTTTTGTTCTGATGGGACCGAACCTAGGGTAAGTCTGCCTATTTATCCTTTCGGAATCAGGTCGGACATAGTTCAATGACTCAGAGATTTGTTTTTTGGCTTTTTCTTACAAGTACACATGTTCCAAAAAGTGAGAAACAAGGAAGACAAATACGGTTCAAAAAGATTAACAGAAGGGTGACACCTATTTGGAATAGCGAGCAAATGATAGCCTTCATCACTTCGATCTGAGAAAATCAATGCGTGAAAATTCTATAGTGGATATATATCAGACAAATATCTTTTGACTGCATCTGCATTAATAGTCATGTTTGGTACCCGTCCTTCTTCATTACCAAGTGCAAGGCTCCTTTTGGTAACACTTTCTTGATGATGTAGGACCCTTGCCAGTTCGGGGCAAACTTTTCTTTAGCTTCTACCTGGTGCGGAAGGATGCATTTAAAAACCAGCTGACCTACCTCAAACTACCTTGAGCGCACTTTCTTATTGTAAGTGTGTGCCATTCTTTGCTGGTATAACTGGCCGAAACACACTATTGCTAGCCATTTTTCATCGATCAGCATCAGTTGTTCTTATCGGATTTCGACCCACTCAATGTCTTCAACCTCTGATTCCACAATAATTAGAAGAGAGGGAATTTTCACTTCAATAGGTATTACAGCTTTAGTTCCATATACAAAGAGATACGGTGTTGCACCAAAGATGTGCGAAAAGTCGTGCGGTATCCCCAAAGAGCAAAAGGAAACTTTTCATGCCATTTCCTGGAACCTTGGATCATCTTCCTAAGAATCTTCTTGATGTTCTTGTTCACCACTTCAACGGCTCCATTAGCTTTGGCCGGTAAGGGGTAGAATGGCGATGCATGATTTTAAATCGTTCGCATATCTCCTTCATCAAATGATTATTTAGATTGGTTTCATTATCAATGATGATGGTCGTTGGGATACAAAGTGACAGATGATGTTGGAATGAACAAAGTCTACCACTACTTTCTTGGTGACTGTTTGAAAGTGGCGGCCTCCACCCATTTGGTGAAGTAATCAATTGCAACCAAAATGAATATATGCCTATTTGAAGCCTTTGGCTTGATCGGCCCAATGACATCCATTCCCCAAGCAACAAAAGGCCAAGCAGAGAACATGGGATGCAACTCCAAAGGAGGCGAGTGAATCAGGTCACCATGAATTTGGCATTAGCGACACATGCAAACAAATCTGAAGCAACCTCGCTCCATATTAAGCCAATAATACCTTGCCTGCAAAATCTTCTTTGCCAGAACATATCCGTTCATGTGAGGTTTGCATACCCCCGAATGCACTTCACTCGTGACTATTCTACTTATGTAGCATCTATGCATCTCAACAATTTTAAATCTGGAGTCCTCTTGTACAGAATTTCCCCATTTAGGAAAAAACCACTGGCGAGCCACCTTATAGTTCTTTTTTATCTCCTTTAGCATGCTTTGGATATTCTCTTGTTTTCAGGAATCATTTTACGTCATGATACCATGGTTCACCATCTGGTTCTATCTCAATTGTATTGCAGTAACTGTGTGGATTCTAAACTTGGATTTCTAGTAGATCAATATGAGTATTGCCTGGATAAAGGGAGCATCAAGGCAAAAGTAGCCAAGGCAACGGCTAGCTCGTTGTGAAACCTAGGAATGTACCTGAACTCGTTGGACTTAAATCTTTTGCTTAAGTCTTGTGCACATTGTCTATACGGAATAAGCTTGATGTGTTACATTCATATGTGAGTGTACGTCGTAAGACAATTGATATAAGCTCAGAAATGAGATCATTTTTGAAAGTACATAATGTAAGTTTCATCTTGTTATCTTGGAGTTTAAAAATCTTTAAGATCATGAATAACAGGTACCAAAAGGGTTGGAAAGCTTAGCCTCTAAACGAATAGAAGAAAATAAGTTTCGTTGAAAGTCAACAAATTTGGAATGTTATAACATGTACTTTGGGGTGAGACTAGGGTTCTTAACCTGATAAGGAGGTTATTCTATGAGTTATTTTAGTCGTATGATATTCATTTTCTACATTTTGAAGGCAAGCAAGTTGTGGAACAAGAGTTGGCACAGGTCATAACAAGTTACATTCATAAATTTGCTGAAATTTAGGTCAAATGTAGATGCACTTTTCTCCAAATATACTTGGAATCAAGGGATGATCTATAAACCAAATTGAATATATACGCGTCTAGTTTCTAACACATTAAACTATTCATCCATCCAACATCGGAGTAGATAGATATTCGAGTTATTGCAAGACTGCTCAAGCAGCTCCTAACGGGACCCACTTAGGGGTGGTTGGCCTACTTCAATTTATAAACGATTCGGATGCCTATTTTTGCTCATTTTTCAACTCAACCTCGTCTCCAAACTTCTTCTTATCCTTCTAAACAGATTCCACAAGGGTTTGAAGTGATTACACCATATTTCAATATCAAACCTAGTCCTAGTGAAGAGCAACACCTCTTTGAGGTTGTGTTGTCATTGAGGATTGCTGTGGGCTATATTTGGATGAAATTCCAAGTTTTGCTACTTTCTAAGGTGAGTATAACAGCCTACTAATTGTTCTTAAGCTTGCTTGTATGTTGGTTAAGTTGTTAGGATGATAAACTACAAGATAATACTTGGATTAGCTTAAGTCACTTCTATGGTGTTGTATTTCCATTGAGGGTTCTTGTAAGCTGAATATAACTTGGATTTCGACTTGACGTTACTGTAGGAGTAGGAATATTGTGTTCTTGCATGTTCCTAAGGTTATATTGATGTTGATTAAGTTAAATGGATGTAGTAGACATGAACCAGTGAATAAAGTTACTAATCGAAGATAGTTGGAGTTGTGGATTGTTTCCTTTCTTATAAATATATGGTATAAGGATGGAATCATTGATGAATGACTTCATTATTATGTTAATGATACTTGTAATTTAATGTAAGAAGTCAATAGGGGGTAGATGGGCTATACAGATTCCAATTGGAGCTTGCCACTCGTCGTGAAGTAGTTGTGACTTATTGTTATTATGTGGTGTCTTGTTATTGATATTTATACGTTGATGGATTTATCTGATTGTTGTTGTTTGTATATGGTATTGGTGCAGGCCCTTGTTACAAAGGAGATGCTGCCCAAATTTAAGTAAAACGAGCTACTAGCTTAAGTTATAGACTTGGTCTTTGCTCAGCACTGATTTTGAATCTCCTTATGATATGATAGATCGAGTTGACTTGTTTGAAGAGTCACTTAGAAGATATTAAGGACTCAACATGTTTAAGTATGTTATGGCATTTTCTTCTTTATTTTGTCATGAACTAAAGTGAAATGAATACGCTACTTCATAACGGATTATGGACTTGTTGGCCTACGTTTTGAGTTTACAAATGGTCATGTCGGCCTTTTAGGCCTGTATATCACATGTATAAGTTTGTATATCATGTTAGGTCGTCATATGTTAAGCATTCCCTTACGATTTATTCTTGTTATCTCATGATAGGTTTTCTGGCTCACTTACCATTATAGTATGATAAGAAAGATATGTTACGTTGGTACTCAGTCGAGTAAGGCACCGGGTGCCCATCGCGGCCCTTCGATTTGGGCCGTGACATGATATGTCGAGTTTCCCATTCGCCTTGGGCTTTCCAGATAAGCAAGTCAATATCTCCCATAACCAATAATTCATGCACATCCAGATCGATGGCCATTTTCAAACCCATAATACAAGCTTCGCACTCTGCCATATTATTTGTATAGAAGAACCGAAGTGGTGCCATTGCAGGGTAATGATGTCCAATAGGTGATATGAGGATCGCGTCGATCCCAACTCCTTTAATCTTGATAGCCCCATCAAAATATATTTTCCATACAAGGTGATCGTCTCGAACCACTTCCTTTATTGAGTTGACCACTTCGTCTGGGAAGTATGTGCAAAGTGGCATGTACTTATCATCAACTGGATTCTCTGCCAAATGATCTGCCAAAGCCTGTGCGTTCATCGCAGTGTGAGTGACATAGACAATGTCAAACACTGTGAGCAGGATTTGCCATTTTGCGAGCCTGTCAGTGGGCATTGGCGTTTGGAAGATGCGCATTAAAGGATCCATTCTAGATATAAGGTAAGTAGTGTAAGCCAAAAGATAATGTTTCAGCTTCTGAGCGACCCAAGTCAAGGCACAACATGTTCTTTCTAAAAGAGTGTACTTAAGCTAATAATTGGTGAACTTCTTGCTCAAATAATAGATTGTGTGTTCCTTTTTGCCTGTTGCATCATATTGCCCCAGAATGCATCCAAAGGAATTATCCATCACTAATAGATATGAAAACAAACGCCTACCAGGTTAAAGCGAGACTAATACAGGGGGTTTTGATAGATAATCTTTGATCCTATCAAAAGCTTTTTGGCAATCATCTGTCCACCTGATAGCGTCATCCTTTTTTAGCAACTTAAAGATGGGCTCGCACGTGGTTGTGAGCTGAGAGAACCTACAGATGTAGATCAACCTCCCCAGCAAACTCATAACTTCCTTTTTGTTCTTCAGGGGTGGCAAATCTTGAATGGACTTAATCTTAGATGGATCCAATTCGATGCCTCTCCGGCTGACTATAAAACCGAGGAGTTTCCCAGATGGAACCCCAAATACACACTTGGCTAGAATAAGCTTGAGTCCATACTTTCGAAGCTGTTCGAAGAACCTTTTCAAATCACACACGTGATCAGCTTGTGTCTTTGATTTTATAATGACATCATCGGCATATACTTCAATCTCTTTGTTCATCATGTCGTGAAAAATGGGGGTCATGGCCATCATGTAAGTTGCCCTTGCATTCTTTAAACCGAACGGCATGACCCTATAACAATAAGTATCGCATGGTATGGTGAAATCGATCTTTTCTGCATCATCCCCATCCATTAGAATTTGGTGGTACCCAGCATAGAAATCCACAAACGATTGTATCTCATGTTTTGCGCAACTATCTACAAGAATGTGGATATTTGGCAAAGGAAAATTATCCTTTGGGTTTGCTTTGTTCAGGTCCCTATAGTCAACACAAACTCTATTTTTCCATCCTTCTTTGGCAGAGGCACAACATTTTCCACCCAGGTGGTGTATCGGACAGCTCTGACCACATTGGCGCTAAGTTGCTTCATTATTTCCTCTTTGATATTGTCACTCATGTCTGTTTTAAATTTTTTCTACTTTTGTTGGACTGGTGGAAAACCAGGATACATAGGAAGCCTATGAACCACTAGATCAGCACTTAAACCCGGCATATCATCGTAAGACCAAGCAAACACATCTCTGTATTCAAATAAAAGTTGAATCAAGGCATCTCTGGTTTTATGTTCAGTGTGAATGCTTATCTTTGTTTCTCTAACTTTTTCAGGACTTCCCATATTAATCGGCTCAGTTTCATTGACGTTTGGCTTAGGCTTGTTTTCAAATTGTTCCAACTCCCTTTTTGTTTTCTCAACAACCTCTTCTTCATCATATTCAAACTCTTGATATATTATTTCGATATTAGACAGCTTTTTAAGATCTGGACATGAATTCTGCATGCATGTCATATTATTAAAGCCGGCATTGACAAAACTAAAATGGAAATAAAATGATAGAAATTGGGAAAAGGAAAAGATAGAAAACTTAATAGGAAATTCAACAGCATTTCATTGAATTCGAAGCGATAGAAAGGTTAACCTCAAAACAAAACAATCATACTGAGATGTTTGGATTACAACCCTAAAAGTAAACCAAAATACAAAAAAGAAGCTGCTAAAGCAAACTACCAAGACTCCTTCCTTGTGGAGAGAGGAGTTGCTTCCCAGTTGGTGAGCATGGTGTCTGGGTCAATTAGTTGCATATTGACATGACTAGTGCCTTCACCATCCTGGATCATATTCACTTTAGAAATATCTCTTGAGGCCATGGAAATTTCATCAATGTTCGCATGCGCCAAGGAACTTTGACCCTCTCGGAGTCGTGGCTTGACAAAAGTGTAGAAAATATAAGGGATAGGCTGTTGCAAGACCCATCCATGCTTTTTGTGGTGTTTGGCTTTGTTTTCATCTGCTTGTGTTGCCTTGAAGCCCAATCCAAAAGCACCCTGGTTACCAAACGGAGAATTAGGCTTCGATATTCCTTGAAATGATGCCCCCAAGCCTTTTCCTGGCTCATTACCTTGTCTCATCATAACTTCAGCCACCATCACAGATGTGGCGGAAAGACGAGGATGCAGAATGGCTTTCCTTCCTCGACATGACCCACAGCGACCACTTCAAAAGCCTAATAGACAATGGACTCAGACCTTTCCTTGGACTCAATATAGAGGATTAACGGGTCTCTATAAATGGAAGACTCGTATATCCCGTGAACAATAATTTCTTGCCTGTCATGTTCGAATTTGAGCATCTGAAGCAAGGTTATAGCACAGCTCGGGCCGTATGGATCCATGGCCTTCCAAGAAGAAAGTAATAAGAAGTGGCCATGCCCACTACTTGGAAGACAATCTCAAAGTTAACCGGCCCAATCGTTATGGTGAGGTTGATCTCCCCAATGGTATCTCTTGTTGAGTCATCAAAAGTCCAGATGCAAACATTGCTGGGTCGGATTCTTTCTGCATTGGTATTCATGTTTTGCAAGGTATATAGAGGGCATACATCTACACTTAAGCCTCCATCAACCATGACTTGCTTTACATAATGCACCTCACATTTGACCATTAAGTTCAAAGCCCTATTGTGCTCGACTCCCTCCTCGGGAAGTTCATCATCAATAAAGGATATTATGTTCACCTAAAAAAATATGTTATCCATCTTCTCTAACTGGTTCAATGCAGTCTCCTCTGAGATATGTGCCTCGCTCAGGACCTTGATTAGTACACGGGCATGCTCTTTGGAATGTATGTGCGGAGATAGTAGAGAGATTTGGGCAGGAGCCTCTCTTAGCTGGTCAATGATTGAGTAATCCTGAACCTTCAACTTTTTCAAAACTCTTCCACCTCTACTTCAGTAACTGGTTTCTTTATTGGCAATTGGACTTCTCCAATTAGCTTGTCCTTCCTTAATTCTTCTGGAGAGTAACAGCTCCCAGATCGAGTCAAACCTCCAGTTTTCCCCACTTCCTCAATGATTTCCTTGCCTTTGTTGGTCATCGCAGTTTAGATGTAGTTCCAAGGAATGGTTTTTGTGTTTGTCACAGGGGGTTGCACGACAGGTTTGATTATGATCGGCTGTGTTATGCCATTCGTACCACCCTGATTCTGCCTTGTGATGGGGTGGCCTTCAAGGACATAAAACCTTGGGCTTGGAACATTGGCGTGAACCTCAAACCTCAAAACCTTAGGCACACATGAAGTTACCTTTTCTGAGTTCGGGGCGCCTTTCACAATCAACAGCACATCTAGGCTAGGACTCACTTCCAAACTTGTTCTTTTTTTAATTGCTCTCAGTTTTTATTTTCGCTTGACCGGCCGGCTTGTATTCTTGATCTCGACCAATCATTCCCACAAAATGAAAATCATTATGTGCTGGAAACAGGCTGTTTGTCACATTATGAGGGTCCTAGCCATTTGTCACTACAACTAATTTTTAATAGATGAGTCTCTCTATGGCTCTTTTCAAAGTCCAATAGTCATTAGTGTTATGCCTCAAGGCACCTGAATGATATTCACATCTAGCATTCGCTTGAAGTCAATGTGAATCAAGATGCATATAGTGGGGAGAGATGGGTCCAATCACGCCCATTTACTTCAGTTTCTGGAATAAACTAGAGTATATTCGGCCAATAGAGTGAATTTTTCTGCTGGCCTCTACTCTCAACCATAATCATGCCTAGGACGAGCGTTGTAAGGTGCCAAAACATTTGGCTGTTGAGGTCGGGGGCCCTTGGAGCTGGTGCTTGTACTTGCTGATTGGGAGGCCGAGCATATGATTGAGCATTGAATAATTTATATTATGGTGGGCCCACGGAGCATTGAGGAATTGGTGGGGGATAGTAGTGTTGAGGGTAGCTGGATTTCCCCAGTTGAACTTGCACAAAGGGGTGCGATGCCCCTCTTTGCACTTCCCTAGATCTCAAAGCCATCATGGGCCCTTCATCTCTCTTCTTTCTATGTGTCAAACCTCCCGACCCATTTTGGATAGCTTGGGTTGTGGCTTTGAAAGCAGCTTGACTTAAAATTCTGCAGTCTTGAGGCCATTTTTGACCATCTCCCCTATTTTGATTGCTTCTGCAAAAGGTCTACCCATCACGCACATCATGTTCTAAAGGTAATCAAGCTCTTGAGCCTCCAAAAAACAGTGATCAACTTGTGGTTATCCATGGGTGGCTTAACTCTAGCCGCTTGCTTCCTCCTCTTGATGGCATACTCCCTAAAACTTCCGGTCTACTTTTTCTTCATACTAGGCAAGGAATTACGATACGGCGTAATATTAATATTGTACTGAAATTGTTTGACAAAAGCTTGGGCCATGTCAACCCAAACATTCCAATGAGATATGTCTTGGTCAGAGAACCATTCGGAAGATACCCCCACAAGGCTTTCCCCAAAGTAACCCATTAGTAGCTCTTCTTTTCCACCTGTAACCCTCATCTGGTTGCAGTACCTTTTCAAGTGGGCGATAGGGTCGCCATGTCCATCATATTTATTAGTAATCAGATAATTAATGAATCATTTAGTCAAATTGAATTTGGAAATTGGCCAAATTCTTCACTGATAGAAAGCAAAATGAAGGATTTGAATGATAAAACAAGTACAATCAAAAATCAAATAGAAAGAATTACAAAAGAGAAAAAGAAAGTAACTCCAGAAATAGACATTAGTCCTAATAAAACAAATAATATTAAAAAATTCGAATCGCCAAAAAATATATTTCTCAAAATTTGGGGTCTTGAACCCTCGTGGCAAATGGATGTGAGGGAACAAGCATAGATCACTGAATGAAACACTTTTCTGACCACCTAATCGCAGTATATTCTTTATATTCTATTCAAGACTTTCCATTTTCCTGGCCAACTCATCTGGCTCAACAGTCGTGGCAGGCTTTTCATTTTACACTGGTGACTCATACTGTAGAGTCTGATTGTATGGAGCCAAGACCCCAAAATCCATATTTAAGAATAGTGTTGGCCATCATAAGCATGAGATGGTGGCTCATTGTTCGACCTCATCACAGGGAGTGGTGGCAGGATTGTATATACTGGTGCGCTAGACATTACGAGAGGGGTGTTCCTGACTGGTGCGACTGGAGGTCTCATGTTAAAGGTACCGAAGGTAGCATAAAGGCTGTAATTTAGCACATACTCTGGTGATGGATCGCTCGTTGCATGGAGCAGTGGTTGAGTATCCTGGGGTATGGTGGAAGTTCCCTCTAAGGGACCCTGGTGAGTATCCTGACTGATAAACATTTGACAGTTGTATCAATTTTCTTATTTCCTCCGACTCTTGCTCAACTGACTGACCCTGCAGATTGTCACTGACCAACTAGATTTCATCATTGTTATCTATTACCACCACTCCCGTAGATCTTATGAAATAATGATATGTTGCCAGCTTCATCACAAACCAACCACTTTAAGCTTACTATATAAGAGGCAACAAACGTGTTAGGGTTAAGCATTTTACATATAGGAATCACACGTAGATATGCGATGCTCCTAAAATATCACCATCTCTAATATGCTTTTGGAAGGCTTCATGTTTCATTCCGGCTTCTCTTTTTTCATTTTTTTCTCTCCTTGTTTTCATCCCTCACTTTAGAGTCAATTGAAAAAGATTTGATCGAAACTTTTGTGGGTTGCCTACATATCATGTCGCCGCATGAATTAGATCATTACGTATTTCAGGTACAAGACCTTTTTTTAAAAAAAAAACAAACATCTTTTTTGTTCATTTTAGAAATTTTCTAAACAAAATTCTTTTTTCATTGATTTTTAATATAATTCCTTTTTTTGGTACAAGACTCAAAAAGAGAGAGTTACATAAAGATAAACAAGACCAAACTTCAATAAAACGAACTTTTTAGGATAAAAGGCAAAACAACAAGACTCAAAACACCAAAAGACTCTTACAGACTCAAAAACAACAAAAGCATAATGAAAAAGGACTGGTAACTAAAAGAAATCTTTGATCTCTGCAGTAGAATCCATCAACATCACAGTAATCAAGGCTCTTGTTCCTGCTGCCGACCCCCAATGTTGCGGTATATCCTTTAAGAGTTTGCAGATATATGAAGAGCAACGTTCAATGATACCTCTGCAAACCACTCAAGTGTCATTCCCTGGCAACTCTTGCATGATCTTGAGGTATATGTGGCTACTTTGAGGATCTTTCCTTTAATGTATTCCTGATCCACATGCAACTCTTGATTTTGCTTACCAGAGGTCTCAGCTAGATCCAGCGCATCACGTTAGCGGTCCAAGGCCATATCTTCTGGCGCCGATTTTCATGTAACTCCCCCTCCAACCGATTGATCATACTTTGGTAGTGATGTCTTTCTACTTCAAACTACGCGATCGGGCTCTCCTTGCTTGATTCAACTTCCTCTAAATGATCCCTTAAACCTTTGATTAGTGGAGCATAACTCATGCGCTCATGATCACGGACTACCCTGAACAAGGATTCTCTCTCTTCTTGTTGTTGAACGGTTGTGACTATGATCTTCTTTCGAATTTGGGATTTGAGTGCTTGCCTCTCTCGTGCCCACTAAGCTTTCTATTTCTCAAAAGCATCATATAGCATATCCCTGCCTACTTTAACAATGTCGAGCTCTATTTGCAATGCTCCAAAGTCAGATTCATTGCCCATTTTCATCTCTTCCTCAGCCAACCCAACTCTGTTTTTAATCTCAGCCTCCCACTCTGCGGTGCTCTTCATGATTGTCCCTGGTCTATCTGCGAGAGAATCTTGATTATAGAACCACTCAAGATAAGAAGTATTCAACTCACCCCTTCCTCGATCTGCCACCATGGTGCCAGCGCTCGATTATCTTAGTGGCATTCTTGAGCATAAACTTCACGAATAGGATCCTCTAATGTTGCTTCCCAGATAAATTTTATAGTCTCTACCAGGAACACTATTTGTTTGTAACCCAAGTGACGTAGAACTCTCATGGGAACATATGGATGATAACCTCGAAGCCCCATCAAGATCAGAAACGGAGGGCAAGATGACTTATAGATGACATATTCTGCGGTGAAGAAAGGATAATTCCATGTGATCTGATCATCTTTTAAGGAGTGAAGATACTCTTTCCAATCATTCACACTTTCTAAGAAAATGCAAATCTCCAGCTCACTTTTCAATCTAGCATTACAATGGTGAACATGATTACCCCAACAAGTACGGTGGTCTACCTGATAAAGACAACGGAAAAGATGATCCATGAACCACATCTGGAGCAGGAGGTTGCAACCTTCAAAGAAACCTTTTCCTTCACAGCACCCGGTCAAGGCACTAAAGGTATCTACTAACACCATTGAAAGAATGGAGGAATCATTTCTATTCATCATGGTTGTGACTATCCCAGATAACCGAATGTTGATCTTCCGATCCTCTCTCGGGAACACCATGCACCCCAAGGAAGCTACAATAATTTCTGTCCATGGCATCGCCATGCATGTTGGTTCTATTTGTTAATTAGCTTCTTCCCATACTTTGAGAACCCTCGCCCCCCCCCCCCCCCCCCATTCATGCTAGTACCTGTCATACAAGAAATATAGGCGGACCTGTCCTTGCGTCACATGTGCTATCTCGGTGTGGCTAATCCACATCTGCTCAAGGAACTTGGTAGCAGTAACCTCCCTGGGATCCAAAAGTCTCTTTGTTCGACTCTTATTCCCCAGATCGGTATATTCAACGAATTCCTCCAAGGTAGGAGTCATTTCAAACCCATTGAGACGAAACACATTATTTTCGGGTCCCAGAAATAAACCAAAGCCTCAATGAGCTCTCGCTTGGGCTCAATCTCCATAATGTTTACCAAGTTTTTCAAATAATCTTTGATATTTCCTTGCCCAAACCCAACCATATTGTTCCACCATTGTTTCAATAAATTGGACACTTTGCCGACAATCTTAAACGACGGGTGCTCTTCATCTCTCAGCCTTTTATCAGATCTCCCACTAACTGAATCCATATCGTACCTATATAAATAAAATTATGAGGTCAAGTCCAAATCTAAACTCGAAGAAATGACACCAAACAGACTTTTGGATAACACAACGGACAAACTTCAAGAGGGCTAGACTTTGGAAGGATTACTCAGGTATCTCGCCGAGGAAAGAAAAATGGTCGGACAAACGTCAAAAATGATAAAAAGTGACGAAGAGGGCAAGATGGTTATGTTTTATGAAAATGGCTCTTCAGCACCTCCAAGAAAAGTACTGAGGTAGTCCCGGTAAAAACATCTGAATACATGGATAAGTGGGTTAAAAAATATAAAAGACATCGATCTCACGAAAAGACTATAAGGTTTACTTGAAAAGAATGACTGATAACAAAGGACGACATGACAAAAGCCAAATGACTATTTTATGAAAATAGCTCTTCAACACTTCCGAGGAAGGTTGAAAGGTTGTCCGCCAAAAATGATCAAAAATAAAGACGAAATGGTAAAAGGTGTTAAAAACGACCAAAGTAATCATTATATATCAAAATAGCTCTTTGGCACTTCCAAGAAAGGTTTTAAGGCAATTTCAACAAAAATGGTTCCACATTGGGGGAAATGTAAAATATTAGCTATATCTATGAAAATAACCCTTCGACATCTCCGAAGAAGGTTTCGAGGTTGTATTAAAAAACATGATCGGATGTAAAGAAAAAAACAACGAAAAAGCAAAAGAAAAGAAAAGAAAAACTATTGATTTTCTTTTTTTATTTATTAAAAGAAAAATATTATGGACACACCGATTTCAAAAATTCTTGGAAAAATGGGGCCAAACATGATGAAGGCTTCCTACGTACCCAATAAAATTGTGAGAATCCGACCTATGTAGTTCAAACCAAGACTAGACTATATTTTTTTTTATTTTCTTGGTAAAACGAATTACCTGTACAAAATTAGAGGAATGATTTTTTTTTTGCTCAACTAATTTTCTAAAGTCGGTCAACAAATGCAAGCAAGCCTTCCAAATGATGCAACAAGTAGCATATAAGTGAACATGATGGTCTCAAAGAGTACACCTGTCTTATACGGACTCGGCCCTACGCCGAGCTTTGCTAAGTGCATATGATGCAACAAAACGATCCTACTAGGGATAATCAGTCATGTGGCTTGTTCTTCCAGGTTTGAAAAGTCCTAGGGGATGAGGCGTATCTAGACTGATCATAAAACGAGCGGACAACTCGAGTTGGCAAGGAGTAGCGTATCGGAAGCAATACTTCTCTGACTTAACTACTGGACCCTCGCAATTTTTAAATACGGGTGACTAATAATCCTTCATTGGGAGCCCAGGTCCACCGGCTTTATCTCAACAAAGAATGGGGCGCATATCCGCGATTCCCGAGGTTGTATTCAGAAGACTCGGAGGGGGTTCGCAAGAAGACAATTTATAATACAGTTCAACAATATCAAAGCAGTAAAAAGACATGTAACACATTAGGTACAAATAAACCATAATATGTACAAAATTAATAAAGCCAAATGAAAAATCAACATGTACAAAGTCGAATTCTGGTTGTCCCCAGCAAAGTTACCAAAGCTATCACACCCATTTTCCCACCCCTAAAAAGAATATGATTGTTAATGTGGTTTAAAGAGTTTTTCTAATTAAAGTGACAAACTTGAGTAGGAATTATTGTATTTACAGCGTCGCTACTTGGAATTGAATTTTCAGTGTTCAAAGTCACCTTTTATTTTAATCCCTTATTTAAAGAAAAATCTAAATCTTTTATTATTGGCATGCGAAAAAAAAGTACAGGTAAGGAATTCAGTTGACCGAGAAAAAGGTGAAAGGCATTTCCCGATACCCGTAGTTCTAGCACGGTCGTTTTATTGACTTAAAACTTGGCTTGAATTAATTTTTGGATAAATTGTGCTTTATTTGATTTTCATGTTTGCCTATGTCTGATGTATTATTGATGACTTTATTAATTTCAAATTAAGACAAATATCCCCCACCCTAGCTTACACCAACCAAGACGAGTATCCCGACCTTAGTTCGTGCGTTATACCTAAAATTGGAGCCTATTCGAAGTTAATTAATTAACAAACTTCTATTTATTTGAAAGAATTGAAACAAGACATGTCCTCACAATCTTGCCATTTTATTTATATCTTTACTCCGAAGAGAATCTTTCCGATATCTGTCAAGACGAAATTATTTATTTTTGTTAAACCTTTCATTAAAGATTATATCATAAAAGGCAGCCCTCTTTGCAGCATGAAGGCACCATGATCATGTATTTATAGTTGTAAGAATATGCCGATGAAAAGAAAATGAGGAAAGACAAAGCAACTAAATGAATTTCAATACGTTATTTAATATGAATTCAATGCTCAAATAAGCAACATAACTCCTATATTTTTGTATCCTAAATCTTATCAATATGTACTCTCAAATTCTATAAAGAAACGATGCAACGGTTGTTTTCACATATAAAAGTAAGAACTTTAACTTTGAGAAGTCCAATAACTATAAAATGACATCAAGTGGACCCAATAAAAAAACGTGACCATGAATGAGATTAATGGACTATCAATTCTTATTTTAAACCTTAATATGTTCCAAGTTCCTTATAAGGTTCTCACTTAAATCACACTCAATAACGATAACAATAAATTTGAGACATGCTTAGAGAAGAATACCACATTGAATTTAAGCCAAGGAAGCAGTAACAACCTAAACAAAGCAACCACGGACTAATTACTTAACACAAACCAAATAGCAGAGAATTTCATGGCTAAATTTTCAGTGTTTTACAAAGCAAAACAAGAAACAACTCAAGAGTACAAGCAAAGGACCTTAAAACTAAAGTTACACATTATAAATCTAAAAATCAATTAAAGTTTAACACTTGAGCACAAAATGTTCGACAGCTATGTCGAGCTTTAGATAAAAAAAGGTCCCAAATCTACCCATAATGATCAGCCCTACGAGATATTTATCTTTTCAGCAACTAAAATATACTAGCAGAATGTTATTTAATTACCAATATGTATATAACCATTACAGACTGTAGACTAGAAATATGAATAGTATGTCGAACGTTTAGTCAATATAGTAAAGCGCATCAAACATGTATAAAGAGCTGAAATGATCCTCATATTCAATCAATCACTATAAAAGCTGCATTACAATATTTAAAGGTTACCTGAAATGTAGAAAATACCAAAATAAAGCAGAATGAAGTGAAATTCCATCATAAATGACAGCCAAAATAGCAACAAATCAGCAACTTTTAACCCGAGAAACAGCCCAAAAAAGACCCTTAAACTTAGTAGGTTTAAAAGAAAAAGGATCCCAGCAATCAACTTCAATACTCTTATGATTTTGAAAGGTTTTGCTCACAGAGAATGCACTCACAAAAGCTCAACACTTTCAGCTTATTACTAAATGTTTAGATCCTATTTTTACTCTCAAAGTTGCCTCTTTTTAGTGTATAAGAGATGTCTTTTTCAAGTGTGTTCAAGAAACTTCAAAGATATCAAAGTGTGTCCTTTTTTTAAGAGTGAAAGGTCCTCCTTTATAAAGATTTTTGTTTGGCTAAAAATATGTCCAAAACCAGAATTTTGGTCAATGAACAGTTTTTCTTACCAGTTGTGGATAGAATTTTGGAGTACTGTACTCCAAAATAGTCCGCAACAGTAAAAGCAACCAAACCAAGAACCTTACACTCAAGTATTCTTTTTCTTTCTCAAGTATTCTTTTTCTTTCCCTTTCCTCTTAATTTTCCAAACCAGGTTCTATGTTTAAACCAAAACACATGACTCATATTACTCAAATCTTACTAAAATACACTCATAACTATTGAAGTGATAATACACTAAGTATTTCAACACAGACTATCATCAATCATTAAACCTATAGATTATAGCTTCATTAGAACAAATGAACTCTTGCTTGAAAAGATCAATGATTCAACTAAATAAATCAACCATTTCAGAATGAATTGAGATCATTGATGCCATTGAATAATGATCAATTAACACAAATAAACAAGCTAACTGAACTTCATAACCTATATCAATCAGTTAATAGAAAAACTAACAAACAAAACTAAGAGCTAATCATTCTGACTGTCAAACGATGATCCTGAAGCAACATAAAACAACCAAACTATCAACTGCTAATCCTAAACCAAAACACGATTTGAATCTAGCAAATACCACCTAGTTAAACATGAAAAGATAAAATAAGATAAACTAACAGAATTGATCATGTTTCCCAGGATATGCCAATCAAAAAGGATAACACGACTAATACTAATCATACCAAACGAGTGCATATTAACCAAAAGACTTAAACTTTGAAACAAAATGCATAATTCAAACTAATATACATGAGTCGAGACTAACACTTAAAACTACCTATAAATGATATAAACAAATTGAATTAAAACTAAAACCAATTGAAAAATACTACCCAATTACGTGATATTAAACAAGACGGAAACTAAAATACGATCCTAGTCTTAATAACAGAACAAAAATCAGAAGAATAAAGAAAAGGGATAGGATTATACCAAACGAGAGAAGTCGATGCCAAATCGAACGAGGAGATACCGAGGACAACGAGTTGTGACTTTCTGACATTGAAGCGCAAGTTTCCATTTAGCAGGTGCCAAAACATTGAAGTTTTGGCATCATGCTAAAAGGGAACGATTGCTTTTAAGTCGAGATGAAGCTAGAATGGAGAAGCACTGGTGGTCTTGGATTATCGCGGCAGCGGGGTGGTCAGCAGTGGAGGGGTATGAATTTTGGGGGTAAAATTAAAGGGGAAATATACATATCTTAGAGATATACATGTTCATGTGAGGCTATGAGGTAGGAGTCGCTGATTCATCACGAAATTGAGAAAGAAAGAAAGAAAAATTTGGTGGCTAGGGTTTCGGATTTGGTCGGATTTTGCAGAGTTTGAGAGGGATTTTGAGGGTTTGGGTTAGAGATATGGATAAACAAGGAGGATACAAGGAGATGGAGAAAAAACGGGGTTTATGGGAGGTCATCCACCGCCGATGGGCGATTTTCAGCGGTGGAGTAAGGGCGGTGGGTGGTTCATTGAGAGATGAAAGAGTAAAGAGAGAAGTGATGAAATTGATAATATGGCAAATATATGGGCAAATTTTAGCTTCTTAAGATTTTAAATACTAATAATGAAGATCAAATTTGGAAGTTGGATCAAAGGGCTATGAATGGATGTGATTAAATCTCTGATTCTTTAGCTAAAACGACGTAGTTTTGATCTAAACCTACGTCGTTTTGGGCCCTCCCCTGGAAGCCCCCTTGTGGACCAGATTTGAATAGGCTCAAATTTTGGGTCAATTGTGGCTCAATTTTAATTAAAATACATTAGTCCAATTCCTATCCAATTTATCAAACCATTAATCAACTCTTAAAACCTATACATACACAAACAAGAAAAAACACACACATTCACACACACACATACAAAAGATTAGAAAAAGATGGGGCAAAAATTAGGTATTTACATTAGTCGCATTATCAGTGAGCCGATCCAGTTATAGAGACTTTAAGATAGGGATTTTTACATATACATCCCATATAGCAAACCTTATAACCACTCATGTTTAAGGTTTGTGTTTATTACATTTAAGTATACCACCTTTCAATTTATGTACCAAAATTATATTTAAGGTTAATGATCAATTCATTAATTATTTGCTTGATTTGTGGAACAAAATCTTTTCAAACTATTAATTAGAGGTTTGATTTGTGGAACAAAATAAGATTTGCTATATGTGATATATAGGTAAAAATCCCATAAATAAATTATAGAGCATGAACTCTAGGCCACTTCGTTTATAATCAACCATCTGCTGCTTCCATTTTTCCTCCCCAAAGAGTAAACACCAGAAAAAACATCTCTAACCAAAGCGGCAAAGCCCCTGAACAAAGGTGCTAGAAACAATGTAATAGAACAGAAACTAGTCAACTGGTTCGATGACCTCCTTCAGATCAGCAAGTTCGTAGCAGGTGTCAAAAATATGAGCCTGGCATCTTTGATCTATCATGAGCTCAGCTGCAAACAATGCCGCCGGCGCCCTCAACCACCGGAACAAACGCAAGAAAATCGTACGGATCGAGAGCACAATCAACCACAACATCAACAAATTCTATTTTATGAATTACACCATTATTTTGACCTTTGAGATTTTATTTCTTTGTGGTAGCCTTTTAAATATCTATTAATCCTTTCATTCATTTGTATAGAAATGTATTTTTGGTATCACGTTAAGCATAAACTGATGACGAGACTTCTACAATATTACAGTCCCTTGGTGAAACTACATAACATACATGTATAATATCTAATTCACCATAATATACTTAATTCTATAATAATTTTTGTTATGAAGTTTCGCATCACTGTGGAAGTTAACGGACCTGTTGTATGGGTTTACGTTAGGATTTTGTTTGTAAAAGGCTGTCTTTGTTCAGGAGGTTGTTGATAGAAATATAGTTGGAGATAACGATGTCTTTATCTCATGAATATGAACTACAATGTTTTGTCTTTATCTACAACCTTTTGTCTTTATCTATTATGAACTACATTTACCTACATTTGACTACATTTTAAAAATTCACTAGAAACACTTCATATAACCTTAACTACATTTAACTACATTTAACTACAATTGTCTACATTTTTAAAACTCTCTGGAAATACTTCATATAACATTAACTACATTTAACTACAATTATCTACATTTTTAAAACTCTCTGGAAATACTTCATAAAATATTAACTACATTTAACTACAATTGTCTACATTTTTAAAACTCTTTGGAAACATTTCATATAACATTAACTACATTTAACTACATTTGGCTACATTTTTAAAACTCTCTGGAAATACTTCGTATAACATTAACTACATTTAACTACAATTATCTACATAAATTCACTATTTAGGAATAGAACTATACTTCCGCCTGTCCATCTATTTTATATGTTTGTCGAAAATAATTTTTCCAATATATTCTTGTCTTTTTAGAAAACAACGAAAATATTAATGAATTTCTTCAATTTCACTCTTCGCAATAAAGAATAATATTCAGTGGAGAGATTGATGCGCTGAAAGATCAAAGAGTAAATTAATCAAATAACATTTATTATTAATATTTTTTATAAAATACGTGTAAATAAAAATATGACAAGTAACATAAAAGAAACATCATTTCATTAAAGCCACTCCAGGTCTCTTCAACGATTTTTTGGTTTTATGATTTGGAGTGATTAATATATTCGAGAAAAATCTACTTTTACGTTTGTTTGTATATATAGAATTCATATGGAGTGATTAACACTGCCAAATTTAGTTTGCAGGAGATATTTTGAGCATTACATATGTTACCTTACTTGATTTACAATTTAAATGGTAGAAAATCAAACATTAATTATCAACCATAATGATAGGCGTTATTTTTGGTGTCTCTTTATTAAGTTTCGGATTTTGCCTTAATTGTCTAGTGTTAATTTTGTATGGAAAATCAGCAAATATCTTGTTTGGTATATATTATGTAACAAAAACATGGGATATGAGGGTAATAAACAAATAATGCACAATAATGGTAGTAAAGTTTGTTATATGGGATGTATAGGTAAAAATCCCTTTAAGATATATCTGCTGCGTCCGCAGACCTCAGAGTGCCTATCTACTCTTCCCTGTGTCAAACACTTCCTGTATTTCCTTTCGTTAGACTCTGAAGTATAGAGATACTATTTGTTTTTGTAGTTTGTGATTCATGATGTTCCGGTTTTGGGGCATATTATGTATTTCTGAATAATTATTCATTATACATGCCAAGCGGCATGGTATTTAGTTGTGTTATTTTGTTACAGTTAATTTAAAATTATGCTAGCATATAATTATTTCGCAGATATTAGACTTACCTAATTATAAAGACTATATGCTATCATAACGATTTACGAAAAAAGAACTTGGGTCGTGTCACTTCTTACTTTGCTTTGCTTTTCATTATTCAATTAGCGAACATAATAAGAAAAAAAGGGTTTTAAGGTCGAAGAGGTACTTAGCAAAGAAGGAAAAGAGGTGTTATTTCTCTATTTGCACAAGATTAGTGAAAAAAACATTTTCGATCATTAAATGAAGTAAAGTATTATGTCTAAAATTATTTCGATCTTGGAATTTCGAGATACATAAAGCCAAGCAAAAGATATATACTCTCCGGTCCAAAATAAGTAAATTTTTGGATGTTTTCATACAGATTAAGAAATCTATTTTTTAGCATTAATTAATAATTAAATTGACCATATTAACCTTTAATATCTCGTATAAACCCTTCTAATACATATTCCAATATTATTTACTCCAAGGACAATATAGAAAAATAATTAATTCATTCTTGAAATAGAAAAATTACTTATTTCAGACAAAAAAAATATCAAAAAATTACTTATTTTGAACCGGAGGAAGTACAGAACTAGAATTCATTTTTTAACCTCTAGCCCAATTTATGTGACTAAGATAGGCTGTGTTGTTCGAGAAATGATTCATAAAGGAAAAAAAAGATATTCATAATAAAATTGTTACTAAGTATATCCATTATAAAACACGAATGAGAAATATTTATAATTAATATCTATGTGTTAGTGACGCTAGACATAATATAAATTATCGACCAAGATTATAATGGTATGATAAGTACTTTTCTTTCTTAATCAAACTTATATTTAGAGTTTAATTATAAGTGTATAATTGCTTTCGACAAAAAATATTTTATCCTAAAGTGAAACTTTACTGCACAAAGCCAAACCAATCAGCTTCAAAAGGTGTATGGGCCATCGGGCGTGCAACTAGTAAAAATTGTGTGGGTAGCTACTTTTTAAAGTGGTATTTATTTTTTATCCAGTATTTTTAAGGCTGTGAAAAAGTAGCCACTAGTTTATTAAAATTAATATGAAAATGCAATATTACTTTTTCCTTCCCAAACGGGAATATGCCATTTTCAGATCCATTCCTTGCAGCTCCACTTCTCCTTCTGCAATGGCGTTCTGGGGTCCGTATGAGTGTTTCATTATTTTCATATATGAAACCCAATTTTGAACAGAAGAAACGAAAGGCATTAATCATATAAATTTTATAAGCCTGGGCTGGGCCACCTCGAATGGCGTGAGCCGCATGCGGGAAATGTCGTCGGTAAGATCATATGCCTAACACAAGCAATTCGAAGGTTGAAATCAGAAGGAAAGTTGCCGATAGGCTCACCTTCAACAGGTGCTAAAATCAAACAGAACCCTTCTTAGCCAGCATCCCTTGGTGCACTCGTCTCTGCATTAGTTGACTTTTGTGTCTGCTTTCAGGAGTTGAATTGCTTGATTTCACTCATAATAATCACAGACGTGGGAGGATGCAACTTTTGATTTTCTAAAAGAAGTGACTCTTAGATTTTATTAAACAACATCATTAGGAAAAATATGGTAAAAAGCCAAAAAGTTGAGGACAAAGATAATTGTGGTGAGGACATATAGTCTGAAGTCCTAAAATTAAATTCAAAAGTTAAGGACATGGTCCTGAACTTAGAGTTTCAAGTTCAAAAGTTAAGAAAATATAGTCATGAAGTCCTAAAGTTAAGTTGAATAGTTAAGGACATAAATTCAAAAGTTAATGACAGATAGTCCTTAATTTTGCTAAACTTTATGGAAGAATAGCCATGAGTGAGCTTAAGTATAGGGAGAGAAAATAGAAGAGACAAGAGAAGAAAGATTAGAGGGAACACAGTAAATGAATGGAACAGTAACTGCTTCTTCATTCCTTTTTCTCTACTGAGATGTACAGTAGTGTATGTATATATACACGTGAGTTGATCACCTAACTACTTAACTAGTCTAGTTAAGTATACATAGACTAAACTACCCTTCAAGCTTAAGTCACTCCTCTTTCCTCAACGCTCCCCCTCATGGTAGGTAATACAAAAATGTTAAGAACACCTAGCTTGGTTATTACGTACTCATGTTGCACTCTAGTCATGCCTTTTGTTAGAACATCTGTAAGTTGCTCCTTTGTGGCCACGTACTCTGTCTTCACCAGTCCACTTTGTATTTTCTCTTATAAAATGATAATAAATCTCGATATGTTTGGTACGTCCATGGTATACATCGTTTGCAACTACGTTTGCAGCTATCTGAATCGCTGCTTTGCTGACAGTATGAATGGTTACAGGAAGAGCAACAGGTATTCCAATATCTTTGAACAGCCCTAAAATCCAAACTAGTTCTGCCACAGTAGATGCAATGCTTATGTATTCTGATTCTGCATAATCTTAGAAATAGTGCTCTGCTTCTTAGACTTCCAGGATACTAGTGAGTCACCATACATAATGAAGACTCCAGTTACAGATTTTCTAGTAAGGGGACATGCTGCTCAGTCCGCATCACAATAGGGTGTAACTACATTCTTCTTCTTGGTAGACAATAGTATGCCTTGTCCTGGCTGGTTCTTCATATATCAGACTCTCTATGTGCCTCCACGTGAGATCTTTTGGGTTTCTGCATGAACTAACTCAATGTCAGTACATTAAAGGCTATGTCTAGTCTTGTGACAGTCAGATAAAGAAGCTTCCTTAATAATCTTTGATACTTGCTGGGATCAGGTAGCAGCTCATCAGTTGTTGTGATGTGCAAACCTATATGTTCATCATAGTCTTTGGTTGTTAACCTAGTGTTGGCTTCAATAGGAGTAGTAGCTGGTTTGGCAGCCCCCAGTCCAAGCTCAGAGAGTAGCTCCAGACTATACTTTCTTCGGTGCATTAAAATGCCTTATTGTGACCTAGCAAACTCAATGGCAAAAAAATATTTCAGCTCACCTAGATTTTTCATTTTAAATGCTTGCTGCAGATTGGCCTTGACTTCCTCTAACAACATCATATTAGGTCCAGTAAGGAGCATGTCATCTACATACACCAGAATGACTATAGTATGTTCGCATGTTCCGTTAATGAACAAATAGTGGTCATGCTGGCTCTGTTAGAACCCAACCTTCAGTAGTGCTTATGAGAGCTTGGCATTCCACTGTCTTGGTGCATGTTTAAGTCCATACAAGGATTTCAGAAGTCTGCATGCTGGTTTGTTCTCCCCCTAACTCTGAAATCCTTGGGGAAGAGTCGTATAAATATCATCATGTAGATCTCCCTGAAGAAATGCATTGTACACATCCATTTGATGGATATTCCAATGTTCAGAAGCAACCACAACTAATATTGTCCTAACAGTAACCATTTTAAACACAAGACTGAAAATTTCCTGGTAGTCAATTCCCTCTTGTTGACTATACCCCTTTTTCACAAGCCTAGCTTTGAACCTTTCCACCTCCCCTGTAGCTTTGTACTTCACTTTATATATCCATTTACAACCAATTGGAACTTTGTCAGGAGGTAAGGGAACCACATCCCAAGTGTGGCTGGATTCCAATGTAGTGATCTCAGCTTGCATTGCCTCAACCCACCTAGGGTCCTTGACAGCATCCTCAAATGTAGTAGGCTCAACTATGGAAGAAAATGTAGTTATGTAGCACTGATACTTGGGAGACAACCTGTCATAGTAAATGTTATTAGCAATAGAGTAAGGAATAGCCTTGTGACTGGGACATGTCACAAAATCTTTCAGTCAAAGAGGAGCATGCTTAGTCCTCAGGGACCTTCTCAGGCCAGTAGAGTGTTGATCAACTGAAGGTAGCAAAGATGGCATTCCTTTAGTGATGTTGTCTATCTGGATAGATGTCTCCTGGCTTGGGGCATCACCTGCAAGACTCATATTGGAGGAAAAAGAAGAAACCTCTTTTGAGCCGTGAAGCTCATGTGATGTAGAGCTATAGTCTGCCTTATAAGTAGAGGATTCAGAAGACATAAATAAAGATGGACAGGAATGAGATTTCTTAAAGTGGAAAAGTATCTTCTCCGAAAGAAACATCCATGTTGATGAAGAAGCAATTAGTAGAAAGGTCAAGTAACAGGTAACCCTTTTGAGTGTCAGAACCCCATGAGAACTGAAGTTTTGGCCCAGGGAAGCAGCTTGTCTATCTCTTGCACCTGTTTGGCATAACACAAGCAACCAAGAACTCTTAGATGCTCCAAGTTAGGTTTTTGTCCATATAACAACTCAAAGGGGGATAAGCCATTTAGAAAAGAGCTTGGTATTCTGTTGATAATATAGACAGGTGGAACAACATAGTGACCACAATACTTAATAGGTATATGTGCTTGAAATCTCAAAGCTCTAGTCACCTCCAGAATATGTCTATGCTTCCTCTCAGCAACTCCATTTTGCCGAGGGGTATATGCACAAGTGTTTTGATGAATAATACCATATTTTTGAAATAAATAAAGACAGATAAAATTAACAACCACACACACAACATACTTTAGCCATAAGAGAAACAACCAGGTCATTATAGTGAAATCATAAACCACAGTTGGAAAATATCTATGACATCAACTGTTGCATGTTTGTAAGGACCCCAAACATCAACATGAATGAGATCAAAGACATTGGTATTTTTAATACAACTATTAGGAAAGGGCAGTCTGTCCTGCTTAGCACATGACAGACAGTACATTTATTGATGATATCAATAATAGTAGCTAATTTGGCAGGAAACAGTTTATTAAGAATTGTACTGGACACATGACCTAATATTTTGTGCCACAAGTCAACATCTATAGTAGAGTTACTCCTGTGTGTTTTTATTCCAGTTGTAGCCAGTGAAATGGCAGTGAGTCTCTTGGAACCATGCCTCTGCAGAAAATACAGGACATCTCTCTCCCTACCAATTTCCCTCACCCTGCCACTGAAGACATCCTGAAATACACAGAAATCGGGATAAGGAAGTAAAGCATTTTAGGTCTCTTGTTACCTTTGAGACAGACAACATATTGAATTTGAACTGAGGCACATAGAACACTTCTTTAATGACATTGTTGTCAATGTGACTATCTCCAATATGCATGACTTGAGTAACATCTCCATTATGTAGTAGTACATGTCTGGGCTCACTAGGGGCAGTTAGGGAGGTTATAGTTAGCATATCAATGTTTGAAACCATGTGGTTTGTGGCTCCAGTATCAATGTCCATTCTTGCAGGCTAGGTGATGAAGCCAAGAGAGCAATGTGAGTACTTGCTACATTTGCCTGAGAAGTGGAAGATAAAGTGCCATTGTGATTGTTGTTCAAGATCTGCATAATTTGCTCCTATTGTTATTTGGTGAATGGGAAAGCACCTCCCTGAGTTGTTGATTGGGAGTTTGTAACATTATTGGCTTGTGGAATAGAGCAACCACCTTGAATTTGAGCACTAGCACTTCCTTATCCATGATAATTTCCACCTCCCTGACTTATAGCCTGATAATGATTGTAGTTTGTAGGAAGCGACTACAATGGAGTACACTGAGAAGCATTTTCAACATATAGAGGCATAGAGTAACCAGGTTCTACCATGACATTGTGTGCACTAGCTCCCCTTTCTTCTTAGGCTTATAATCAGTTGGATATCCTATGATTTTATAAACAATTCTCCTTACTGTGACCTTTCATTTTGTAGAAGTCAGACTGAACATTGTAGTTCTTTCTAAACCTTTGAGTTAGAATTAGACTTTGCACTATAAAGTGCTATTGATTCATAGGTATTAGGGTTCATAATAGGAGGGGGACCTAATACACTAGCTGATGCAACTATAGTTCGTCGACTCTCATCACTCATAAGAATGGCATACGCTTGATTCACTGTAGGTAAGGGCTTCATCAAGAGAATTTGACTACGAGCTTGTGAATAGGAGTCATTCAAGACCATTAAAAATTGATATACCTTTTGTTCTCGAATATGCACAATAAACTCCCTTGTATTTGCACAATCACAACTAGGTGTACGTATTATAGACTCAGATTCATCCTAGAAATCCTTAAGTTTTGAGTAGTAAACAGAGATAGAAGATGAACCTTGACACAGAGTGTCCCCATTGGTACCGGTACCTCTTGAGAAACCTCTCCTTTGGCCATCGGCCATCAACAATTCCCAGCTTATTACTACCTAACAAGGCAATTCGCATAGATCTAGACCACAATGAGTAATTATTAGTTCCAATTAACTGGAATGAGATCAAAGAAATGCCGTTGGTATCACCAAGTTCCAGATATAGAGAATGAGTCACTGCAACTGTAACTCCTTCCTCGAACTCATCGTCTAATGATACATGCAATGTAGTCTCCGCTGTAACAGTAGTGGCAGTAGCATTCTCATTATCAATCGCGATTATCAAAATATTCTAGGTTTTTCTCTCAGATCTGGAAACTATTGAAATCACAATTGACTCAAAGATAATAGAAAATGAATAGAATAAGAAGCAGAGAAGGGACTTTGGATCGATTTTTGAGCTTTGATTTGGAGCTCAAAGCTCTAATACCATACTAAACTTTATGGAAGAATAACCATGAGTGAGCTTAGGTAAAGGGAGAGAAAATAGAAGAGAGAAGAGAAGAAAGAGTATAGGGAACACAGTAAATGAATGGAACAATAACTGCTTCTTCATTCCTTTTTCTCAACTGAGACGTACAGTAGTGTATGTATATATACACGTGAGTTGATCACCTAACTACTCAACTAGTCTAGTTAAGTATAAATAGACTAAACTATCCCCCAAGTTTAAGTCACTCCTCTTTCCTTAACAAACTTACAGTTACAAGTTCTAAAGTTAAGGATAGGTATTCCTTAACATACAGTTACAAGTTCAAAAGTTAAGGACAATAGGTCCTTAACTTTGATTTCCAAGTTCAAAAGTTAAGGACAGATAGTCTTTAACTTGAAGTTACACGTTCAAAAGTAAAGGACAATCAGTTCTTAACTTAAAGTTACCAGTTCAAAAGTTAAGGACGCTTGATCCTGAATGAGTTCCAAGTCCAAAAGTTAAGGACATATAGTCTTGAAGTCCTAAACATAGAATTACAAATTCAAAAGTTAAGGGCATGTTGTCCTGAAGTCCTGAACTTAGAGTTCCAAGTTCAAAAGTTAAGGACATGTAGTCCTGAAGTTAAGTACAAAAGTTAAGGTCATGAGCAGAAGGGTATTTTCGTCTGGACAGTTAAAGTTTATTAAAATAGTGGCTAAATACTAAAGAAGTTTTAAACGGTATCTTAAAAATAAATACATGTGTTATTAGTGGTTAGCCGTTCCCCTCCCTCCGTGAAACTATAGGTGTTTAACGGGTGGGACGAGCCGGGCTTGGTAGGGAAAATTAATAACCGTACGAGTTGTTGTCCGGGACGATTACGGGCTACGGCTTACCGAGTTTAACGGGTTTGAGTTCATCCGGGTAAAAATAAATCATAAAGGTTACTGGGTACAAGGGGCCTGGTCGGGCCGGGTTAGTCTTTTGTTTTTGTATTTTGTATAACTATTGTAATTTATATCAATTTAAAGTAAAAATATAAAAAATACAATGAATATGGAAAAAATTGCACTTATAAATTGCAAGTTCTACATTTATTTCAAAATTCAAACTTACAAAGTGAAAGGTTTACATTTTACAACAAGTAAATTAACGAAAAATGAGTAAATTTAAAAGTTTTGCATTGCCTTAGACTCTAAAACCTTAAAAAATAAATAAAATAAAAATGAAGTATAGCTTTTAAACCGGGCCGGGCCAGATCGGATAACCTGTCAAACAGTAATTTGCGTTGACCGAGTTTGACCGGTCCGGTTAACCGGTTGACAAAACGTGAATGGACCAAACCCCCTACCTTTTAAGCCAGCTCCACCCGGTCCCCTTGTACTGGTCGAGGCCAATTCCAATTTTAATCGGTATGGACCGGTCCGGAAACGGGCTAACCCAACCCTAACACACCTATATGTGAAACCAATAAAATGGAGTTAACCGAAAAAAAAAACTATACTTCGTCAAAATAGAGGGGTTAGTGATATTATTTTCAAACAGTTATAGGGCGTGATCCTGTAATTTCAAAAACTTTGAGATTTTTCAGATAAGAAATGGAGTAATCACAGATTCTAGCCAAAAGGAGCAACAAGATGATGGCTCTGAGCATCCCTTGCTGTGCTTCACTTGGCCCCAAATTGCGAGGTACTCTCTCTATTCCATGCTTCTCCGACTAGTATTATTATTCTCTTTAGTAATTTTTTTAATTAATAATCTGGTTTCTCTATTACAGCTACGCTTAATTCCAGCAACTACAATGATCTTAAGAAAGTGAAAAGCATTGTAAAGAAAACTGTGATTCCTTGTGTCAGTAATTCTCCTGTTGAATCTCTGCAAAAGGGCAATTGGGTCAAGCTCATTTGTGGTGCTAGCTTTGAGGTCTTCACCTAACCCCTCATTTACTCTAAAAGACTTCACCTTTACAGTTTTCTGCACCTAATCTTTTTTTTTTATACTTCCTCTGTCCCAATTTTAGATGCACAATTTCCTTTCGGCTTATTAAAAAAGGCAGAAGTTTAAGGAATTGTTACACAAAATGACAAGTCTAGTGGTCAGATTTTAACTTAATTTTTAATGGGTAAGAACTTCTCAAAACTCATTCTTCTTCCCTTGCTCATCCAATCCAATTCCCCCCCAACACAACAAAACCGACACAGTTTTTAGATTCAATTTTCTAGATTTTTCTTCTTTAATAAAAATATACACAGAGCACACACCCACACCATTTTTATCATCACCTGGCCTATGAAATTGTGAGTTCCATTGTTAATTAGTTGACAAATTCAATACATTATTTTGTATGAAGCTCAAGTCGTGATTAAAATATTGGTTTTGTAAGATTTGAATGGTGAAAATTAGCTTAGAAAGGTAATCCAGAGGCGGATCCGGGATTTAAATTTTATGGGTTGAATTTTAATATTTTTAATATTGAACTATTATAATAAAGTTATAGGTTCATATACATTATTTTTGTAATTTTAATGAATTTTTACTCCGCGTAAAAAATTATGGGTTCAGTTGAACCCGTAGTCATTTCACTGCATCCGCTTCTGCGTTAATCCGTTCTTTCATTCAAGGATTGACTCAAAATGTTTGATACTATTTCAGCTTTTATAAATTCCACAACTTAGCAGAGTTCAAATTCATTGTACTATTCAAATCTTGAACTTTGATGATATGTTTATCTATCAAACTGATCTCAATCATTATTTTAATAATTGAACCATTAGTTTGGGTTTGAGGGTTCTTTTTGTTGTTGTAGTAGTAGTAGCATTTTAATATTTTTCTACTATCACTGATCATAATAATATATGTATACACATATATATAGTCAAAGTTCGCATCTTAATCTCCATCTGCAGTCGAATACCATTATATAAAGTGTAACGGAGCTAGTACAAACGAAGTCTGAAGATTATGCAAAATGCATAGACATGTTAAGTTATTTGAGCAATTGTATCTTTATTGGTTTTTGTAGGATTTGGTCGACATCAGGAACCTTTCTCTGGTTTATACTCTTGCTGGAGGTGAAAAAAGAATCATTAATTGTCTCTTTATAGTCTTGGCACTGGTACTTCTTGCATAGGATTGGATTGGTGAGTTTGTGTGTTGATTGTAGTTGATTGCATCGACTGTGCTGCTGAGGTGTCAGTGGTGAATGCTGTAAGCGAAGGAGTAGAAGCAGCCAGAGCCATTGTGCCCATTCGCAGGCCTTGGATAATGATCAGTGTTAATGACGATGAAGATCTTCATTTTCGTAAAGCTGGTAACTCTCCCCACACCCTGATTCCGACCACCATTTATCTTCTCTGAGACTCAATAATCTTGGTTACCTGATGTAGGGGTAAACATTTCTTGCTTTTGTTTAGTATAAGTAGGCTTCTGATGGGACCCTGCCGTAGACAAAAACCTGCTGTCACCAAATATATGGTATTTAAGTGGAGAAAGTTTGAGGGGTAGGCCTGTTATCCACCGAGTTTTGAACCATGCGCTACTGACCATCAAGGTTTCTCGGCTTATTAAAAAATAATAGGCTTCTGATTGGAGTGTATAATCTTCTGAAGCATTAGAAACTGTGAAATGCTAACTTGATTGAGTATATCTTTACTTTGTATATTCTTGTTTTGAAGAACTTGTCATCCGTATTCAACCTTCCTAATGTCAGTCTTTTATTGCGCTTTAAAGTATTTTCCAAAAATTGAACGAAGAACCACCTGAGGAGAAGAATTTAGCTTAAAACTACTCTAGTTTATCAAACAGAGTAGCTTATAATGCAAGTTCATTTTCAATCGAGTCTATTATTTGTCAATCTCATAAAATGTGAAGACACCAAACCTTTATGTACAAAAATGAATGGTACTGAGAAAATTAGCTCAAAGACCTGAGGTTGTATTTTTACCATGAAGGATTACTCATAGATCACCAGAAGTATTCCAAAATAAGGCGATTGAATTTGATAATCCTGTTTCGTATGATATTGTGGCAGAATTTGATCCGGATGATTGCCCTCAGGATTGCACAAGACCTTGTGAGAAAGTCTGTCCTGCTAATGCAATATTGCAAAAGGTTCTTTCCATTTCCAATTCCCTTGATATTATCTATCATACACTTAACCTTGTGGCTATCCCCTGTTAGATTCATGTTCATTTCTAATCGTTACATCTGTAACTATAGCAGGGCGGAGTTTTGGCTGAGTGCTGTTACGGTTGTGGTCGTTGCCTTCCGGTTTGTCCTTATGACAAAATAAGTGAGTTCCATTAATCTGGTCATATTCTCTCCAACCCCCCCCCCCCCCCCCCCCCGACCCCCAAAAACCAAAAAAAAATCTATTTCTCTCTCTGTCACCATGGTTTTTGCGTGCTGCTCCTCATCTATTTTCACCATTACTTCTGTTCCCTTTAATGTTAGCATTGTTGTTTTTACGCGCACATTGCATTCATGAAAAAATATTTTGCTGATTTAGGAGCTATTACATATGTGAGAGATGTTACTGCTACAGCTGAACTTCTTGAAAGGGATGATGTTGATGCCATAGAAATTCATACCAGTGGAAGGTTAGCATAAAAAATATTTGGTCAATATATTCCCCAAATTCATTCAAGTGTGAATTTCACTACTTATTCTATTGAAGCACAAACTTAACCTGTAGAATAGGTACCTACTCAAGATATATTGTTGTAAATTGTAATACACTATGACTTTTGTTTTCCTAAATTCTTTAACAACAAAATCACGAATAAAATGTAGATGTGGTTCTATTTCGTAAGTTTTTAAGGATAAAAGTTCTACTTCCATGGTTTTCAAGTGTCGAGGTCACATTATCAAGTGGCATCATTTTGTAGCTAGCAATTGTATCTTATCTGCATTCTCATTTTTGGAATAGGGTGCCTGCAGTATTTAGAGAACTCTGGACTGGGTTGGGGAACTCAACTGCAAATCTGAAGCTCGTGGCAGTATATGAAGCTGTTATTCGTTTTCTGATCTCTGATGGCTAAATTAAATAATATCGTAAGATAAAAAACAATTATTCCATTTCAAAACGTAAGTTAATTATTTGTTTTTATCTTGATTTGCTGTAGGTTAGCTTTCCAGACTTGAGAGATTCAACCATATCGGCAATGGAAGCTATGTACTCCATTATGGAAACCAACATAGAATGCTTAAACTTATGGCAGGTGCAGATCGTGCATCCTATTGCAATTCTGATTTAGAAGCTAGGACTCTCCAAAGATATTTCTCACAGTTTCCAATTATTATCATGATTGAAGTTGGATGGTCGACCTATGAGTGGAGATATTGGGCGAGGTGCCACGAGAGATGCAATTGCTTTTGCACGAAAATTGGCCTCTGCTGGAAACAAGCCTAAAGGTATCCGCGTAAAAATAATCCGTTTGCCACTGCTTGCAACAACTCATTGTTGCTATAAAGTACTCGCTGGTGCGACTTGAAGATTCTTCTTACGCCATAGGTTTCCTTCAACTGGCGGGTGGTACAAATGCTCACACCATAGAGGGTTTGAAAAAGGCGAGATTATTCCAAACAACAACCATACATGGTATTAACTCCACAGTCCTCACTTTATTAAGTTCATGTTCCTCATAACACTGGAATTTTTATATCAATTTGCACATTTCTTCAGAGGCTTCAGATTATGAGAAAATTCCCTCGAGTTCCTTACATTCACCAAATGCTTTGATCGCTGGTGTGGCCTTTGGTGGCTATGCACGGAAGGTTGGTCTCTTATTGTCAATCATGTAAATTATTGTAGTCTATCAATTCAACTGCATAGGGTAAATGCTTGGCAGTATCATAATTTTGTCTTCTTATTCTCCTCTTCAGATAGTTGGTAGGGTTTTGAATTCAGTGCAAAACCATCATGGACTTGCTCATGTCGAAGATTTCCCGGAGCTACTTCTGCAGGCCATTATTGAATCACTTGCTCTGGTTGGAACTGTTAAATGTTACAACATCCAGAAGCAGATCACTTAGATTGTATTTGAGGTTGATACACCAGAAGAAATTTAAAACAATGAGGTTTTGGGAAGACCTGGCCCAAGAGTAAAATTTATGGTCTTTGGTACAGAAAAAGTCAAAGTCAGAATCAAAAGATGACGATGGTATAGCTCAGACAGAATATAGGAAAAAATACCAGAGTGGAGAAGGATCAGTTCCTCTACATGATCATAGGGGAGGGCTTCAAAACTTTGACTTGATGGTGTGCTCTCTAACCTTAAGTTCTTCACTTTACTCATTAGCTACTTTGGTAGATCTATAGCCGAATAAATCTAGGTTCCAGCAATACTTTTAAATGTTATGAAGTGCTTTATTAATTAGCTTGCTTAGCTAAATGTTATATTTGACTTCCCTTACAAACAACCATTGTAGATTATATCATTAGATTCATTTTATTTTTCAGTCATGAATGGTATATAGTATTAGCCAAATGTCTATTTTCTAGTGTCGAAATGCTATCCCATGCAAAAATCGCCACTGTTTTCAGCTGGCTGTTTGTGCCACAGCTAAAAACGGTCATCATAAGGACCTAGTCATGCCATGAGATCTTTAGAACTTCTGATGTTTATTTATCATGCCAATATTGTTCTTCTTGATATACAATCTTATATGGATATAAAATGACATGAAACCATGCACTCGCTTGAACTGTATAGCGTTCTTTTGGAATCTTAGTGGCATTAGAAATATCTGCTCTATTCGTATTCTTGTTAATCTAACATTTCTACAACTTAATTTTCTATATCCATTATCTTTTTGTAAATTGTTTTCCTCTTTATTTGTATTTTCTGTGTCTAATATTTGGCTCATGTGGTCATGTCCTTATCAGGAAATTCTTGACACCAGGCGAAGGCGGCAAATGCATCTGTATAGCACGCAGATTACTTGGACTCTAGCCTACAATGTTTAGTTAACAAAGTGCAGTTTTGGCAAATCCAAAAGGGATTATTTGGTGACGGACTAGTGACTCGTGACCAGCATTTGATTGGAAGAATCCACCACCAGCTCTAACATGTGTATCAGCAATTGCTGTATTTCTTAGTAGATACAGTTAAAGTCATCTATCTGCTGAGATGTGAGAATAGGAGAAGTTATTCCAAGAAAAGGTTAGCCTTTTGAGATGAGAGAGTTGGAAGAGGCTGCTATTGGAATCAATTGTCCTGGTAAGCAGCCTGCAATTAAGGTCAAGTTCAATCATGTGGCCCGACATTTCATCACAGTTCACTCCTTCCCATAGGCAGCAATCCCTACTCATATTCCATGATAATGTTTTTGGATAAGACTTCTTTCCATCTTAACCACAAATACTAGACGACCATGCTCTTTTTTGATAATATTTCTTCGTCCGTACCTCAACTGTGTCCCAAATATCAAAGCATTTCCCTACGAAAATTCAACAAAACGCTTATTGTAGGTCCCTCATCTAGTATTTGTCATTAAGATAGTTAGAATCTTATCTAAAATAATTTCATGGAATATGAGCGCAGCTTACTGCCTATAGGATCGAGTGAAATGTGATGAGATATCAAGCCAAAGTGATTGAACTAGACCTTAGTTTCAGCTTGCAGGGACGATTGATTGCAGTAGCATCCTCTTCCAACTCTCTCATCTCGAAAGGCTAAACATTTCTTGGAATAACTACTCCAATTCTGACACAACCTTCAATGTGTATCAGCAAATAGAGCTTGTAAAAGAGTATGTTATTTAGCCAGTGCTTAGATTCATTTATGGTCAACTATTGTATCAAAGCAATAGATGTCCTCAATCTCTCCCTGCTGCAAACTATGGTAATCCTAGCACAGAACTTTTCCTCAAAATATTTTGCCAAAACGTTTTCTTAAACTTGGTAGTCCAAACTCAAATCCAAATGTCATGGGCTAGCTACAACACTTTTGCTGTTACTGTATAATCCAAAACTCAATTTTAATAATCCTGTTGATTTATTTGTAGGATAATAATTAAGTGAAGACAGCACACCTGTTTAGTAAAATTCTGTGTCTTTTTTTTTATATCTTCCTTGCATTATACTATAATTGTTTTTGTCATTCCTTGACAAAGTACTCTTCATTTGCAGTATATGCAGTCTGCTTCTTCTCAATAAGAAAAGCTCACACTAAAGATAAGACTTCAAATTTGATGACACATGGAATTGATCTCTATTCTACTCAGAGAACTGAAAAACTATATATACATTCTTTGGAAATTTTCAGTTTCTGTTGAGTTATATAATGATCTCTTTTTAAGTCTAAAGTTTAACTTTGTTCCTCTAGCCTAGTCATAGTTAACAATATTCAGTCACTTTTTCTTTTCTTTTTTTACTTTACATAATTGATATATGATATTCACTAACTCAATTAATCTGAATATTTCAAAAATGTATTCTCTGCCATGAGATTTTCATTCCACACTTGATTTTACCCGAAGTAATGCGGAGAGAGCAATTTACCTTTATTTCTTACATTTAATTTTAATGTACTGAGACTAACTCTATCCGGAGTTTAACTGCTTTCTAGGGTTTTGTCATATTTAATCTCGTTATTGCTCCTACTTGTTGTCAGCCGACGGTCTCTTGGGTTCGGTCATATTACCTTTTTTAATCCGTTTTTCAGCCGAGGGTTATCAAAAACTTCTCTGCTATTATATGAGTAAGGCTGCGTACATCTTAAACTTCCCAAATTACATGTCACGACTCCAACCCCGGTCGTGATGACACACTGTCAGGCAAGCCCGATAAATTTAATAACCTCAACCATTTATATAGACTTCATAAATTAACTATACGGATAAATTACCAAGTCATCATACTGAAATTCTGAAATATAGTTTAAAACATGTGGAAATCCCAAATACCAATACTACTACACAGCCCGAAAAATTCAGTGTCACAAGTCTGAGCCTCTGATATATGAGTCTCAACCTACTACATATCGTTCTAAAGAAATGTTGAAATGAATCAATAAGATAGAAGGGAAAATCAGGACTGCGGACGCCATACATCTACCTTGATACTCCCGGATAAGTTGCTCGGCAAAGAAGTCTTCACTCAGTCTCGGATGCACCTGGATCTGCACACAAGGTGCAAGGAGTAATGTGAGTACTCTAAACCAGTGAGTAATAAACATAAATAAAGGCTGAGAACAAGTAATCCTGAATAGGCACAAAGTAATTCTATAAATACAGCAACCTGAACCAAATAGTATAAAATCAGTAAACCGATAACAACAATTATGGAAATACTACAACAATAAGTAAGTAAATGACAATATATATGAAATGCAACATATAGTCTGGTACTCCCTAGTACTCGCTGCGGCATGCAGCCCGCTCTATTTATTTATCGTCGATAGCGCTCACTAGAGGTGTGCAGACTCCGAGAGGGCCCCCTTACGCCCCTAGCGCAATAATAAGCCATCTCGTGGCATCAACTAGTCCCTCGGCCTCATATCAATATCAATACAATACTGCTGCGGTGCGCATCCCGATCCCATATCAGTCCAGAATCACATAAGCCCGTCCCTGCACAATAATATATAAATATTCAGCCCAAACTTCATTAGAAATATTATTTAAGTTTCAAGTTTGAGAAAAGGTGGCTGAGTTTGAAATATAGTATTAAATACCAGGAATGAGTTCAATAATACATAAAAATAGTAAGAAACCAGTAATAGCAATCTTTGAAGGATTCAATCAATTGGCACGAAGCCCAAATATAGCAATCTGCTCAAATAATAATAATAATAATAAGTAAATTTTAGTTAAATACACAGTATATTCATTTACTGGGACGGACCAAGTCACAATCCCCAATGGTGCTCTACCCCACGCTCGCTATCTGGCGTGCAAGTTACCTCAATATAGCACTACAACGTGCAATTCCGGGGTTTCAAACCCTCAGGGCATCATTTACATCTATTACTAACCTCAAGCCGGCCAAAATCCTAGCTCGCTATGCCCTTGCCTTTCGAATCAATCTCCTCGTGCGTCGAATCTGACCAAAATCACAACGAATACGTCACAATAGGCTAAAGGAACAATATTCAATCGAAAATAACCGAAAAACATCAAAAATCCCGAAATTGGCAAGCACCCGAGCACCGAGCCCACTTCTCAAAAATTAGAAATTCTTATACCAACGAATTTCTTATCTCACCACGAGTCTATACATATAAAGAATACCAAAATCAAAGTCCAAATGACCCCTCAAAATCACTCCCAGTCGAAACCTTCTTCAATTCCGTCCAAAAGCTCTCAAGGATGCTCAACAATGGTGAAAATAAGGATCAGCTCGCGGATGAAATATTATTAAAACCCTTCTGTCCAGGTCCGTTTTTCTTCTATGCGATCACGGGACATTCCCCGCGATCACGAAGAACAATTCTTCAGTTCCCAAAATCAACTCTACGCGAACGCACCATACCTAATGCGATTGCAATGCACTGCCAACTTGCACTATGCAATCGCGGACCACACTCCGCGTTCGAGGTGAACAATCTCCAATCCAATACCTCAGGTCCACTTTACTCTATGCGAACTCGACCAGCCCTACGTGCTCGCAATCAACAAATACCCTCTAATGTGCGATCGCATCTCCATCTTTGCGATCGCGAAGAGCAATTGCACTGCTCCCTCTAAAGCCTCTATGCGATCCCAAGAAGATCATTGTGATCGCGATGAACAAAATGCTAGAACTGAAACCTGCAATTTGTGCAACATCCTAAGTCCAAAAGACCTTTCGTTGGTCATTCGAAAACACCCCGAGGCCCTCGGGATCTCAACCAAAAGCATCAATGCATCCCAAAACATCATTCAAACTTGCTCCAATCATCAGAACACCTCAAACAATCAAATTACATCGGATTCAAGCCTAAGTTCTTCTAAAACTTCTAAAACACGCATTCGATCAAAAATCCAACCAAAACATCTCCGAATGACCTAAAATTTTGCACACAAATCCCAAATCACCTAACGAAACTAGAGCAACTCTCAGAATTCCATTCCGACCCTCGGATCAAAATCTCACCTATCAACCGGAATTCGCCAAAAACTAACATCGCCAATTCAAGCATAATTCTACAATGGCCCTCCAAAATCACTTCCGATCACACTCCTAAGTCACAAATGATCCCCCGAAGCTAACCGAATCATCGAGATTCACATCCGAGCCTCCTAATACATAAGTTAATGTCCGATTGACTTTTTCAAAACAAGCCTTCCTTAAAGAGACTAAGTGCTTCATTTCCTTCTTAATTCAATCCGAATCAACTCGTTCACACAAAATACTCATAATGAAGTATAAAGAAGTAGAAAATGGGGGAAACGAGGAGGAAACTCTTGTGATGATAGGTCGGGTCATCATATCCTACTTGTGAAAAATTACTGAATTTGTTATTGTTGTACCGAGACCAACTCAATAAGTTTAAGAGAGTATTTTCAAGCAATTAGATTGACCTGTCCCAGCTAGTCAATGATAGACTACTGCTTGCCAAAACTGTGGTGCAACGGTAGAAAGAAAAAAAAGCATGAAAATCGTATTTTTAATAATATAAGAAGAAAATGATTGACGGCTACTGACAATTATTTACTTATTCTTTTTCTACACTTAAGTGGATATTATTAATAATAAAAATGATATGGTCATTCGTGGCTGGCTGGTGCTTCCTTATGTTTGCGTTATTTCTGATGTACCGCAGCCTGCAACTTCAAGATTGCTCGTATTTCCAATTTCGGAGTGTACCTAGGTCGGTTTAATTTAGATTTTTTAATTATTAAATCAAATTAATAGTATTGAGTTTTTATATTTATAAATCAAATCAAACTAAGAAAATTAGGTTTTTCAATCTCGAGTTTATTTGGGTTTTGTTATGAAATAATATAAAAACAAGAACAATATAGAGGAAAGTAGAGAGAGGAGTATTTTTATTGAATTGTGGGGTGATTTACAATGGGGTAAGACCCCTCTATTTATAGGAAGAGAAAAGACTTAGCCTCAAAGTAGAACTCTTCTATAAGATAGACATTCACTCTAATTAGAGTTCTATTTATAACACTCCCCCTTGAATGTCTATTCAATAATGTGCCTCGTTAAAACCTTAACTAAAACAAAACCCAATGGGAAAAAATTATAGAAAAGGAAAAAGAGTACACATATTTGAATATGCGCCTATTGGTTCCCTCGTTAAAAACCTTGCAAGGAAAACCCAGTGGGACAAAACCTTGTAATGAAAAAAGAGTGCAACGCGCATTAACTCCCCCTGAAAAGAGCATCAATTCACATCCTTGAGCATTTGCATTCCAATCTTGTGCACCATCTTCAAAACGATCTTTTGTAGAGATTTGATAAATAAATCAGCCATATTAATTTGAATAAATATTCCGCACCTTGAAATTATCATTCTTGATAGATATGAACATCTTCATATAATGTCGTGGAATGACTCTTCAATATCTCCATAGAGGTATTCTCGATGCCATCATGCTTATAGCTATAGCAAGATACATATGTACACAAGCTGCACTTAGGATGTGGTACTTCAGGACCAAGAATTGTATATGCTTCAAGCAACTTCAATCTTTCATGGATTGACATATAAGTTAAGTCATATAAGCCATATAATAGACTTTAGATGCATATCAAGTTTTCATGTCATGCTAAACAAATAAGATATCGAAAACTGATTACACATACCATTGACTTTATACTTTCAAGTATTTGAACTAC
The DNA here is from genome assembly GCA_034376525.1 of Nicotiana benthamiana. NCBI lineage: Eukaryota > Viridiplantae > Streptophyta > Magnoliopsida > Solanales > Solanaceae > Nicotiana > Nicotiana benthamiana. The sequence goes on along the minus strand of CM067341.1, from coordinate 14,981,315 downwards.
ATGTCCAAAACTATATGTCTTTCATATGGAATTTTTGCTTGAATTGTATCTTTTCCATTTAGCCAATATTTTTGTTTGTATTCGACAAACATAAGATCCTCATCGATATTTAGCGCTATCATTGATGTCGTCGACGATCATTTTATATCGGTTCCAGTAAATTTTCATAAAGACATAACATGGAGATCTCTTTATTCATATATTCAGGTACCTGAATCTCTCATGAGATTTTATGAAGTGTTATGTCATGTGATCTTCTAGATCACTTGCCTCCCCATTATGATCACTTTGATCATTTTCTCATCTTCTTTATTAAGAAGTTATTTTGAAACCGATTTGTCTATACGCTCTAAGCGTATCAAAGACTTTGTCCTTCTGGGACTTAATATGAGCATTTGCAGTGAGAATATAGTTACTTTCTTTGGGTCAGCAAATGCGTATAGCATGCTTTGCAATATGTTGCAATTGAATTATCCTTTTATGAACTTCAGGTTCATATTATGATATTCGAGGATCTATATATACAAATGATAATTCATCCCATGTAACCTTTTCTCAAGTGTTTATCATGTCTCCCCCTCATGTTAGAAAAGCTAACTTGTTTCCTCAACTTTGGGAAATCATCTTTGTGCATTATCATGTTAATATACACAGCACATTAATAATAATAAGATGAAATTATTTGGTTCCTGACCCTGAACCACTTGTGAGGGGAGAATATAATATACTCTCCTATACAACGTATATCAAACTGATATATATAACTTTGTTCTCATAAGAAAGAGTTTAGCTATTAAGTGGAGGCACTCAATAATTATCTTGCTAAACCAACTATGATATAAACCAACTTATCAAGATGAACTATCTTGAATAGAAAATCTAGAAATTATGCTCGAAGTTAGATTACTGAGCAATTTACCTCGCAAGCACCGGCCAGGCTGCAGGTTAATAACAATCGCGCATGTAACCATATCATAAATGCATCATATGTGGTATACATGACAGGTGAATGGGCCCATATTCACCTTTGATATTTCCAGAATTTATGGGATTCAACCCGAACTCTTTAGTTGGTCAATTAATTAATGAGAACAAGTAATACAAGAGAATTCGTAAAGAACTTTCTAGTTCTTTAATATTTACCCATGTGAATTCTCTATTACTGCACATCATACTTAAAATGATATGGCTAACCCGAATGCCAACTGAATAAATTCTCAATATTGATAAACTTCAAATTTACACCATGACATGTGAAATTATCAATAAACTTCAAGTTTATTATGATATGGGTTTTTATATCAATAAACGTCCACTTTATTGTAGTATTCTTGTGTAGTACAAACTGGAGAATAAAGCGGGTAGTTTTTCACATACAGATTATCCCGCTACAAGTTGTAGTAATAGAAGATATCAAATCTTTCCTTTATTTATAGTCTCAATATAATAAATCGCTTTCGCATATACTTTGGAAACTGAATAAGTTTCTTTGAGACTTACTACAACACAATACCTTATTGGTAATCAATTGTGTTTCTCCAACATAGTAATAATTGGCTCTTCTAGAGCTCTCAATTAATTTTGTACTACCACAAATTCATCAATATCCATGTGGTGAATATCTCTTTTAAAGAGAAAGTTATACCATTATGGTCATGTCAAAATTATATGCAAGATATGTTTCTTGCATTATTATTGTCCTTTGATAATCACATTGACAAATTATTTTGGCGTACAATAGGTACGTGACCAATGACTCTTCATGCCATAACAATGACATTATTTTCATATATCATCTCAAACCTCCTTCTAGGGGTGAGTGTGGTATATTCAATACCAATTTCATGTTCATATTCTTCCAATAATGAATATGTATTCGTGAATCAGATGTTGTCACATTCACTGCGGGGATATGTGATTTTGTTATCCTTTTCAAATCTGTAAATGCGTCTGGCATTCGATTTGCTATTCTTTGCAAATGGATAATATTTTGCACCTCTTTTTCACCTATAGAGGTATGTGGATCAAGATGAGATAATGATGCATTTTTCCACAAAATTTCCCGTTTGGTTTCACCAACTTCTCCCCCTAATTTTGGGAAAAGTGTCTCATCGAATTGACAGTCTGCAAATCGTGCAGTGAACAAATCCCCTGTCAATGTTTCGAGGTAGCGAATAATGGAGGGCGATTCAAACTCAACATATATTCCTAACCTTCTTTGCAGACCCATTTTGGTGCAATATGGCGGTGCTACAGGCACATATACTGCACATCCAAAAATTCTTAAGTGGGATATATTAGGTTCATGACCCAAAACTCATTGCAACGGGGAATATTTGTGATAATTCGTCGTTCTGAGACGAACTAGCATTGCTGCATGCAAAATGGCGTGACCCCAAACCGAAGTGGGCAGCCTCGTTTTCATGAGTAAATGAGGAATTCAAGATTATTCTCATCTATTGTCTCAATATGATATCCATTTTGAATGATATCTTTATAACTCAACAAGTTCCTTTTAGACATGGAGGAGAACATTGCATTCTCTAAAATGTTGTTCCTTTAGGCAGAGTTATAGTTGCTCTTCCGGAGCCTTTAATCAATTTACTACAGAAATTGTAGTAACATCTGCCTTACACATACATAAATGAGAGTAATATTTCTTCTCTTTGAATATCGTATGTGTGGTACATGAATCAATTAATCAAAAGGAGATATACGAACATGAGAATAAACAAATTCAATCCTTTTGTTTCATATTTAAACAATATTTTCAAAATCTGTTGAGGTTATTCGAATAACTGAGTTGATAGTCGACTATCTTGGGAAGCAGTCATTAGGTTATTCGAATAACTAAACCTGATATTCGACTAACTAGCCTTGCGGAAAAATCCAGTTTTAATGCGAAATATTGGTTAGTCGAATAACTAATTAGTTATTCGACTAACTTAGTAAACAGTCATCAGGTTAGTCGACTAACTAAACTGGTTAGTCGACTAACTTAGCTTGCGAAAAATCCAGTTTTTAATACGAAATATTAGATAATCGACTAACTGTTAGGTTAGTCGATTAACTCTACTGAAAAATAAAAATATCTTTGAAATTTAAGCATATTGAAACATTCTAAAGAACTAATACTAACATTATATCATAAGCTAACTAATACGAGCTGATACTAATGACTATTAGTTTATTCATTAACTAATACAAATAAGTAAAATAAAATCAAACAACTCCATCTTCCTTCATCACAGATCCATCACCGATTAAGTGGTCTATTTTCCCCTCATGGTGCTCAAAGAAGTCTACCACATCCAAGTGGGTGATCTCAACAATAATAATTATTGTTAGAGACAAAATTGGTTTCAGGGCATTTACTCTTTAGAGATGCTTGACAAAGCTCAACCAAATGTCTTGGTACACGGCAAATTTTCACCCAGTGCCCTTTTCCACCGCAACGATAATATATAATTTATGAACTATTTGCTTTTGGATTCTCATCGCATCGTACTTGTGGCAGAGTGACCAACTTCAGGTTGTCATATCTCTCCTTTAAGCCATCCACAAGATAGGTGGATCTTTGACTGTGATATATTCAATTTTCAAACCTTCATCAAGGTGATGGCGCAAGAAAATCAAGGCCTTAGCACAGTTTCAAACCTTCATCAAGGTGATGGCGCAAGAAAATCAAGGCCTTAGCACAGTTTCAAACCTTCATCAAGGTGATGGCGCAAGAAAATCAAGGCCTTAGCACAGTTTCAAACCTTCATCAAGGTGATGACGCAAGAAAATCAAGGCCTTAGCATAGTCTTGGGTGGATGCATTATTTCTGTCTTTAATGGCGTCTTCAAGACCCATTGCATCCAAATGGATTTCAGCATCCAACACCCATGTCATGTAGTTCTTGCCCGAAATTTCAAGGGCAACAAACTTTCTTTTCATAATGTCAGACATGAAACAAGATTACATCAAGAACGTGTTCATTCTTACGGGCTTTATTACAATTATCACATTCACTTCAGGGAATGGATTATAATCATCTGTATGTGTTATATACAATCTCATGTCAAATATTACTTTCATAAAGTGAAAGATTATTTTGAGAATCTTTATTATTCTCATTATCACAATGATGACGATTATAATTCCGTCTATTGCCACGTCCACATCCATTGATACCTTCACGGTAATAATTTTGTCTTCTTTCAGACTTATCACATACTGCTATCACATTCTCTAAAGGGAATGAAGCAAATTCAATGGGACGGATTTTCAATTCTTTGCCCACAATCATACATGAATTTAATCATGCAAGACATAGAAATTTTACCACTTCATGTGAGTGTAATTTCTTACAAACTCCATTAGAGTTATAATCAAACTTTGTTGTCTTTGTTTGTATATGAAATCAAATCGTAGAATTTCAAGAATTTGAAAGGAAAAAGTAAATTACATACCTTTAAGGTATACCAATAAATGTTGTGATATCAAACATACCTCTTGAGTTTCCATCCCGTTGCATTACTTTATGATGATACCATCTCTTCTATTTTTCCGTATAGAAATTCTTGAAGAAGGAAGAAATCAAATTCAATTGGTTAGAGACTCGTGCTGATAACGTGTTATGAAATAATATAAGAACAAGAACAATATAGAGAAAAGTAGAGAGAGGAGTATTCTTATTGAATTGTGGGGTGATTTACAATGGGGTAAGACCCCTCTATTTATAGGAAGAGAAAAGACTTAGCCTCAAAGTAGAACTCTTCTATAAGATAGACATTCACTCTAATTAGAGTTCTATTTATAACAGGTTTCGAGTTTTTTCCCGGATAAAATTTTTATAACACAAAATATATAATTTGTGTTCTAAATTTTTCTTTAGTATTAGTAAGATACAATTATATAATGTATTTTGCAAGAAAATAACATAATAATATGAAATAAGTTATAGCTTTATACTAGAATATTCAATAACAAAAATAATAAAATTACATAAAATAAATATTGCTAATTAATGAGCCATAATAAAAATTAACATAATCTAAAAATACTATATAGATCATGCTACAATATAAGTATTCTAGTTAATAAGTATTATTAGTTACACAACTAAGCACTAAAGAAAAAGATGAACAAAGTTATGCATTTTTATTATAAATTAATGTATAACAACAACGACGACAACTCAGTCAAATCTCACTAGTGGGGTCTGGGGAGAGTATTGTGTACACAAATCTTACCCCTGTCATAAAGGAGTAGAAATGTTGTTTCCAAAAGACCCTCGGCTCAAAATGACAACAAGACAAATGAAGACAATATTAGTAACATCACATAAATAATATGAAACAAATATGACAAATAAAAACAAAAATCAAGGCAATTGATACAAAGCAAGGCAAAAGCAAAAGCAAGGAAAACCCAAATTGTATATGTACCAAACTAACCTCATAGAGATATGGTATAAGACAAGACTCAACTACCTTCTAACCTAAAACCCTAATATTCGATCTCCACATGTTCCTATCAAGTGTCATGTCCTTAGAGATTTGAAGCCTCACATATTCTGCCTAATCACATCCCCCCAATGTAAAATTAAAAAATAGATATTCAATACTATCGTCATTCCTAGTGTTAAATTGAATTTCTTTTGTTAGCATTAATATTGATTTGAACTTTTTTTGAGTTGCTGCATTTATATATGGTCTATAAAATTTATTTACCATTCAAGAATGTTAAGTCTAAACTTGAAATAATATATTAAAAGGTAAAACTGTGAAAAAGTTTAAGAAATATGTATAAACTATATTATAATAAATATTCATATATATAAACATATTTTTTAAAATTATATAAATATACTATCGGGTTGCGTTGGTTTTGGTTTGACTTTTTAGTTAAAACCAAACCAAACTAATTATATCGATTTTTTCCAGATCAAACTAAACTACGATCGATTTTTTTTCCAGTTTGACTCGAATTATCGATTGGTGCGATTTATTAATTTTCTTTGTACACTCCTATTCTAATATATGTCATACTTTAACCCGGGTTATTTTGTGAGCTCGAATACTTGTTATCTTCTATCAGCCTATGATAAAGGATAAAAAGAAATTATGTCATCATTAGTCTCCGTTTAACCTTTTTTTCGTTGCGCCGACTAATTAAATGTTTTCTGTTTTTTGAGTTTGATTTGATATTTTATTTAATGGTATTCGATGATTAAGATACTATAATTCAAACAAACAAATAATGAGTAAACTATTAATTAGTTTAAGTCATGTATCCAACCAATCTTGAAATGTAACTATAAGTTTAAGTCAGTACATTGAATTAATTAGAATATTTAACCCAATATTCAAATACTAGCAATTAATATAATGATGGCTAAAAGTCTTGACTATTGACACTATCTGCGGAGGCGTTCAACAATGGCAAGTAGTTGCAAGATTTAGTGTAACTATATTGATTTTTCATAGTATTTGAAATAAAAAATATTGGAGCATTTGAAATGTCATGTTGCTACTTGATGGTGTTATGGCTAACCACCAACTGTTGTGGTAAAATGGATAAAATCTATTCAGGGCCGTATGCAAAATTTTTGATAAGCAGTGTCTAAATTAGTGTCTAAATTTACAAAAACAATGAATGAATAAATCACTATGATTTGGGATTCGTGTGAATCATTGCTAACTGACAGCAGGAATGTGAATGGATTAGTAAGTTGGCGAAGAGTAGAAATGGGTTAGCGGAAATTACAGCTTGTCTATTTGGGATTCTGGTGCCAACGATATGGAGGGAGCAGAATAAATTGAGATTCCACGGAGGCAAGTTGATGAGCGACACTGTATGCAAGGAAATCGTAGTCCATCTCCATTTCAGAGGGGCTTCAAGGCAAAAGTGGAGGGCTGTCCTACAAAGCTTAGATCATTTTCCCTAGAATTCAAATGAGATAAACTTTTTTCGAGATAGTTGTATCACACGTATTATCATAGATTGTTTTTGTTTTTTTAGAATGATAATAGTGTAGTGACTGTGTATAGCATATGAAAATAGGTGGTCAGCATCTATGCTTTGTACGTATATTTTCTTGACATAATGAAATAGAAATCTATTTATTCAAAAAAACAAAATCACTATGATGAAAAGCGATGCCATTTTTTATATTTCTATCCAATATTTTTATTTTACATAATATCTATATATGCATATTAATAAAAAGATTGACGAAGTCAAATCACATGATACCGCTTGCGATAAAGTGTATCTATCTTTGAATTCATTCATCCTTAATTAAAGGTTTTAGGTTAATGCTCTAAAAGTATAAAAAGTCCTAATAGGAAACGTTTATATAAAACAAATCTGGATGAGTCGAAACCCAAATGCAGTATCGAACACAGAATGAAAACAAAAAAAAGTATGTAGCCATTATTCTATTGCATTTTCCAGCATTGGAATTATGACTTGAAAGTGACACTACATTTGAACGTCAGTTACAAAAGACCATTATATTACACGAATTAAATTCTCTCTTTTGTTCTTTTCATTTATGGTGTTCTTATTTTAATTCATTATTTTATTTTCTTTTGTTTTTTCCTCTCTATCTTTACTTTGATTAAACTCTAAGCACAGCCACCAACGTAACCTAACTCTTTTATATATCATTTTTCCCATGTCTATCATTAGGTGTATTCAATTTTGGTAGCGGCCAAGAATGAATATCCATAAAAACGTAATAAAGAGATTCCACTAACTTATACATTCACTATAAATGACATTTTTGTCAAATATCTTTTATTTCAAAATGAATTTTTAAGACACAAATCTAATTTAGTCGAGCTCTAAAACGAATAACGAACGTTAGGTGAAAAACCAAAAAATAATTATATTTGACTTGTAATGTGATGGGCATAATATTTAGCTATTATTATATTGTTAATACTTGAGCCTAGATGCTTCATACTTTAACGAAAAATTTATGATCAATTATTTTTTTCAATTCATTACACGAAGTTTTTGGAGAATATTTGACGTTAAATTTTCTTTTATATTCCACCCCCCCCCCCCCCCCCCGGGGGGGTTTTAATGGAACTCACTAGACTAAATAAACAGGAATTAATTCTTTTTCATTAATTATGAAGTGTAAATAGCAAATATGACAACCATGAGCTTCAGGTTATGCTCATTTACTATATCTAACAGAAAAATTGAAAAGGAGTGTCACCCTAATAAAGTCCGAATTAGAAAAATTCTCTACTAAATGCAAATGACATTTCTTCATAATTTATAATATTTCCTGTATTAGAAAAATCAAATATTTTAGCCCACAGATGTTAATTGATCTCTTTAAAAACAACATATGTTAATTGTTATTAATGTACCAATAAAATACTTAAAACAATTTTAAAAAGAATATGTTCTAAGACGCACAAATCGAATAATGTAAAGTATTCACATTCGGAATAGATATCCAAAACATGAAGCTCTCGTTTGATCACAGATTTTGGCTTCAGTTTTTCAAAAAAAAAAAAATTAAAAATATTGTTTGTTATAAAATATGAGCATGTTTTGGATGAAAGGATACTTCCTCTATAATCAGGATTATAATTTGAGATCTCTGATTAAGGATGAAAGAGTACTTATCTCTCCATCACAATCTTCAATAAACGTAATCCTACTAATTTGCAAATTTGACGAATCCCAAATTTACAACTCAAACATTTAACATGATATAATAATAATAATAATAATAATAATAATAATAACTAAAGGTCAAAAAAGAGCATCTACAATAATTGGCCAGCCCACCCTTTGATTTGTCAAGCTAGTGGAGTCAAGCCAACCTTCCAAGTTTCATTCCACCAAATCCAACCTCACCGCCTCACCCCATCCAACAAATTTTTCCTGCTTTTTTGGTTTTCTATTTTATTTTTTCGATCTAATTTATATTTGACTAATTTGCATTAGTGTTGCGTAGATTTCATTATAGGAGAATCACTTTATTAGAAATTTCTCTATTTCTATGACGCAAATATGATACGTTTCATTATATGAGAATCTTATTAAAAAATATATTTCTAAGATATAAATTCGAAACATTTTGTGAAAGGTGAAGAGATTCCATTCATTAATCATGTTTATGATAATTCTTCCTTAGTTTCCCAATTATGGTAAAATAACTAAGAACAATAATTGAAGGATAAAATTTAAGCACATTTAGCGTTTACACACAAAATTAAGAAATTTAATCTTAATATTTAAAATTGAAGTAAGAAGATACATCACTTAACATTGGATAGATGAGAAGCGTGTAAATAAAAAGTACATATTTGTGGAGTTTAAACAAGGACAACAAATTTTCATATCAATGAATAGTGAATACTGAATACATTAAAAAATCCAGAATTCTTAACCAAAGAGTTTTTGAGGAATAAACAACCTTTTTGCTACATAGCACTTTATTGAAGATTTCTTCATACAATTATAATAAAAAACATGAAGAAATTATCTAAGAAGCTTAAAAGAAGTAGAAGAAGAAGATTAGAAATAAGGCAGAGAGAAAGAATGTCAGGCGGAGAGATAGAAAGAGGAATTGTAGGGTAATATTATTCATTATTTAAAAAAAATAATGTCTTCATCTTTGATATATATATATATATATATATATATATATATATATACTAATTATGTAGTTACGAACTTACTAACTAACAACTTTGTAACATATATTAGTTGATTATTTAACAGCTTTAGCTAAAAGACTAATCTACCTTCACATAATATTATTTAACACTCCCGTTCAAACTAGGTGGTGAAATATATTAATTACACCTAGTTTGGATTTTAAATATTCATGTTGAACCTTGGTTAGCCCTTTTGTATGGATGTCTGCTGGTTGATCTGTTGTAGTGATGTACCTGGTGTTGATAAGACCTTGTTGAATTCTTTCTCTCACAAAATGACAATTGATTTCAATGTGTTTAGTTCTCTCATGATAAACTGGATTTACAGCGATTTGTACTGCTGCTTTACTGTCACTAAAGATGTCAATAAGTAGACCATACAACCAAATTAGTTCAGCAGTTGTCGTGGCTAGGCTTCTGTATTCTGCTTCTGCAAAACTTCTGGATACAGTAGTCTGCTTCTTAGATTTCCATGAAACTAATGACTCACCAACCTTGACTAAATAACTTTTCATTGATTTTCTAGTTAGAGGACATGCAGCGCAGTCTGCAGCACAATAAGTTGTGATTGTATTACTTTGAGAGCTTGATAATAAGATCTCTTGGTCTGCCCGATTCTTCACATATCTTACTATTCTCAATGCAACTTTCATATGAGATGTTTTAGGTTGTTGGAGAAACTGGCTAAGAGTCTGAACTCCAAATGCTATATCTAGCCTTTTTACTGTCAAATATAACAGTTTTTCTATTAATCTTTGGTAGGATGTTTGATCAACTGTACTGTCTTCATTTCTTGAACACTCTGCCTTGCCGATGTGGTCATCATATTGTTTATAAGTTAATTTGATGTTGACATCTATTGGAGTTATTGCTGATTTAGCATCAGCTAATCCAACTTCTGAGATCAACTCTAAAGCATGTTTTCTTTGATGCATGGTAATTCATTGACTGGATCATGTACACTCAATCCCTAAGAAGTATTTGAGCTCCACACATCTTTCATTTTGAAAGCATTTTGCAGTAGAGTCTTTGTTTCTTCAATTAAGTGCAGATTGTCACCTATAATTAACATATCATCTACGTAAACTAGAATTAGAATAGTACCTTCAGTTGTGTTTATGTGAATAGGGAGTGATCATACTGGTTCTGTTTGAATTTGAACCTCAACAATGCTTCACATAGTTTTACATTTCATTGTCTAGGTGCATGTTTAAGTCTATATAGGGATTTAACAAGTCTACACACAGTTTTCTCCCCCTAACTTTTAAATCCCTGTGGTAGGTCCATATAGATCTCATCAAATAGATCCCCTTGTAGAAAGGCATTATACATATCCATTTAATGTATATGCCATTTCCTTGAAGCTACCAGTGAAATGCTTCTTACTGTTAGAATTTTTACGACATGTGAAAAGATTTCTTGATAGTCAATTTCTTCTTTTTGACTATATCCTTTAGCCATTAATCTAGCTTTGAATCTTTCAATCTCTCCTGTGGCTTTGTATTTAATTTTGTAGATCCATTACATCCTATAGGTTTCTTACCTTCTGGAAAAGTCACAATTTCCCATGTATGATTATTTTCAAGGGCATTATCCTCTCCTTAATAGCTTAATTCCATCTAGAATCTAAAATAGCTTCAGCATAGTTAGTTGGTTTAGACATTATTGAAGTTGTAGCTAGATATGACTGATATTTAGATGAAAGATGATCATAGCTGATATATTTGTTTAAATCATAAGGAACACTCTGATGAATATTCAGAGATACAAAGTCTTTCAACCATACTGGATGGTGTTTGTCTCTGCAGGATCTTCTTCTTTCTTCAGCTAAAAGCTGATTCTGAGCTTCAATGACACATGGTGTTTGTGAATTGTTAGTTTGTGTAACATCTGAATCTAGCCCTTCATTTGTTTGAACATGAACTACATCTGTGCAGTTTTCTTCAATGTTTTGTTGCATATCATTCACACTATAGTCGATAATCACATATGTATTTTCATCTTTTGTATTCTGCTGTATATTAGTTCCACTAGGTTCTGAGTTATCACCAACATTTGTAGTTGTATTTGTATTTCTATTTTGAGATAGTATTGGATGATCATACATCATTCTCAATTCTGGAGTTATATCCACAAACTGTTAGAAAATACGCTTAACGCTAGAGGGGGGGGGGGTGAATAGCGTTATAATAAAAAACAGCGTAAACTTGCGGAATTTAAAAATTGCAGGAATGAAATAAGTGCGATAAGTAAATAATAAGGAACGAACGCACCGATGTATCCTGGTTCACCACAACCCGTGGCTAGTCCAGTCCCCGAGAGACTCTCTCGAGATTTCCACTATCTTCGTCAAGCTTACGGGTGCTTAACAAACCGTTACAGTTGCTCAAGGATACCACACCTTAAGACTTCACTTGCTTGAGGATACCTCACCCCAAGACTTCAACCACTAGGACTTTGGGTACTTAGCAAACCCGACAAATGAGAAGATATGTTCTTCTCAAACAACTCTCTTTTACAACAAATACTCTCTCAATAGAGTGGATAAAGAGATACACAATAAGCTCTATGAACAACACAAAGTTGTCTATCTATTGGCTCAACAAAAGCTTTAAAATGATGCTTGAAAATGATCAATATGTATAACAATGTATGGAGGAGTTATGTGTTTAAAATCAGCTCAAAAGACCTCTTTTTATAAGTGAAAAATTGGTGCTGACCGTTGCTTAATTGACAAGTAAAATCCCTGATTCTGTGCTCAAACAATCGATTGTTTGGAGTAGATAATCGATTGTTTGACCAACGTCCAAAAGACAGATTCCTGATTTTAGGCTAAACAGTCGATTGTATGGACTAAATAATCGATTGTTATTCAACGTTCAAAAATCAATTTAGGATTCTGTGGGAACGGTCAAAATATAATTGATTCTGTGGGAACGGTCAAAATATAATCGATTGTATGAAAATGACAATCGATTGTTTATGAATATAATCGATTGTATGACAAAAACAATCGATTGTTTAGATGTTTAAAAACTTCGGTTGCACATTGTCTCAAAATAATCGATTGTTAAAAGTAGACAATCGATTGTTTGCTATTTTGAAAAACTTCAAATCACACTGTCTTAATACAATCGATTGTAGGATCAAAATAATCGATTGTTGAGGCCCAGATTTAAAAGACATGTTTAAAACCTTCAACATCATTTTGTTTTAACACAAAGATGCATGTTTATGATAAATATGATTTAATAAAATATTTTATGCATGTTTATGATGACCTAATGTTGAGCCAAAGGATAAGGTAACTTAAACGTTGTCCTTACATTGGTTCTACCAAACGACCTACGTCTTGGGTCTTCGGTCTTGAACTCTTTGACTCGTTCATGCAATTCCGTCATCAGTATCTTCTCGCCATTTGATTGATTGTCATATTATGTCGTTGTTTGACACTTGACTTTATTGTTTGTCATTCATCAAAACCTATACTTGAAAATCATGCTCATACAACCAAAGCGCACATATCATAGATATACATGATTTCCAACACAAACACCTGTGAAGGACTATTGTCCTTTTTTGTAAATGGAAAGACATCTTTTCTAAATATAACAACTTTACTTGTGAAGAAAAAATTGTTAGTTGGATCATATAAAATATATACTTTTTGGACTTGTGAGTACCCCATATGAATAGCCAGCTTAGCTCTAAGCATTAGCTTGTCATGTTCTTGTGCTGTTTTTGCAAAACAAAGGCATCCTATTACTCTGAGGTGTATAAGAGATGATTTTCTTTTATGTAATCTTTCAAACGAAGACATATTTCCAATAACAACACTAGGCATTTTATTTATTAAATATACAATAACTAGAACACAGTAACTCCAAAACTTAATAGGTATTTGAGCTTTAAATCTAATAGCCCTTTTGACTTCTAATATATGTCTGTAGTTTCTCTCAGCTACACCATTATGCTGAGGTGTATATACACAAGTTCTTTGATGTATGGTTCCTAACTCTTTAAACATCTATTCACACACAGAGTTCACAAATTTTGATCCATTATCTGTTCTTATAACTTTTACTGTTGTATCATATTGTGTTTTGACATATTTGAAGAAATGCTGAATTGATACACAAGCATCAGACATTTGTTTTAGTAGAAATATCCAAGTTACTCTTGAAAAGTCATCTACAATAGTCAAAAAGTACTTATTTCTATGTATAGTAGGCACTCTATAAGGCTCCCACAAGTCTACATGTATAAGATCAAAACACTTGCTACTTTGTATATTACTTGTAGAAAATGGTAACCTAGTCTGTTTGGCACAAGGACATGCACTGCACTTATCTATTATATTCCTGATAGTATCAGTGTCTATATGTAGTATTTTCATAAGAGTCTGGGTGGACACATGACCACATCTTCCATGCCACATAACTATATCTGATTGTTCACTCTTATTTGTGTCATTTTCCTTTGCAGTCAAAGCTACCATTATGTTCCTTTCAGTTGTATTAGTGTACAAAAGATATAATCCACCGTTCTCTTTACCAATCACCTTCACCTTCCCAATGAAGAGTTCCTGAAATACATAAAAATCAGAGAAAAAATGTTGCTGAGCATTGCAACTCTTTGGTTAGCTTAGAAACTGATAATAGGTTATATTTGAATTGAGGAACACATTAGTTATAACACTATTTTCTAATATAGAAATTGTTCCTGTATGAGTGACAATTGTAATATCTCCATTAGGAAGTAAAACTTTCTTTAGATTGTTTGATTCATTTACTGTCCTTTCATCTAGTAATTTTTTGTCAGCTACCATATAATTGGTTGCATCCGTGTCTATAATCCATTGACTAAGGCAATCGAAAACTAATAAAATTGTATCCATACCTGCCACCTTAGCTGCAATAGTTGAATTTGATATACTAGTGTTATTCTAACATCTGCAGAATCTGTTCATATCTATATTATATTAAAAGGAGAGTAGTATGCATTGTAGTTAAGCTAGGTGGCAAGCTAAAATAAAGCTACTTGGCAATTTTTAGGACAACATTAATACTTAGAAATTATACATAAAAACATAATTAATGGAAGTAGTTTAATGAATCTTATACATAATCTAAATAGATCTTAGACAAATTTATTTTTTATATCTACATTTATATTTATATTTATATTTATATATTGATTCACTCATAGTTTTTTTCTATATTAGCTAAAAATATAGAGGTAAAAAGTAAAATAAGAAACTATGATAGAAAAAAAATCTAGAAAGACGTAAATTGATGTAGCATATAAAAATTATGATTTTAATTAAATTAAAACATAAAATAAAACTAAAATTTACTTAAGATATTAAAAATTGATTGACTATACAAATTAAAAGAATTCAAGCAGCAAAATGAAATATTATACAAAATATACAATTATTTATGAGATAAGAAAAAGATTATATAATCAGTAAAATATTTTTTAATATCAATAATAATAAAGTCATATTAATATTGACAAAGCGGGCAAATAAATATTGTATACGTAAATATTACTAAAACATTAGTTATAATGTGTTCAATCAATTAATAAATTGAGTGTAGTTTAACTTTAAAAGCATAAAATAAGTTTTTGAAAGTGCGGTCCATTAAGAAAATAGAATGACAATAATTATTAGAATTTATGACAAGATTTATTATTTAAAATATGATAAGAAAAATCATATTTGTGAATAGGAATAATAAAGTCAAAGTTACTATTGAAATATTTTAGAATTTTTTATCTATATTATATTAGAATAAAATGCGGTAGAAATAGATATTAAATTCAAATAGCCTAATGAAAAACCACATGATAATAGAATAATGTTTGGTATTGAATAAAATAATAGCAAAAATAAATAATAAATAAAGAAACTTAAGATTTTATCATATAGAAAAAAGGGTAAAACTTCTTTAAATTTGAGATAAAAAAGTTTTTTATATTATGATGAGAAAAGTCCGTTCATGTAACTCAAGTCTAATGGAATAAAGTAAATATACAATAATTAAAAATACTATTATCAAATTTAAAAAAGATAATTTTTTTAAAAATATTCTAAAACAAAATAACTGTTTATTTTATGATTAAAAAAATTATATATTTATCTATATTATATTAAAAATAGTAAATCATAATGATATTAAATAGAGTTATACGTTAATGAAAAGTCACATAAAACATAATAAGACTATATACTAGATAAAAAATAGCAACATTAAAGAAAATTATGAAAAATTTACTATTACAAATGAAAGGGAAGGACTATTTGAATTTGTGATTTGAAAGTTCTTAAAATTATTATGGGAATGCTCAAACTATGAATATACCACGAATGGAGTATTATTTATGAAAATAAAAAGCTAATAAGAAATAAAATTTTAAAAATACAAAATAAAACTCAAATATGGATAATTATACTAATAAAATTAAAAATTAAATTTTTATCTTAAATTAAAAACGAAAAAAATATTACATAGAGAAATAAGACAGTGAAAATATTACTACAACATTTAGAATAATTTGTTCAAATAACTAAATAAATATTTTCTATGATTTATATTTGAATGATGTAGTTAATTAAGTTTGAAATCATAGCTTAATTTCTCTAAAGTAGTCCAATTTAGAAAATATAATATTATTTGAATTTGGGATGAAGTTTTTTTTATTTCATAATTTTTAATTTTTGTAAATATTACGTAAATAGATAAAATAACAGTGGAAATATAATAATCAAAGAACATATGTATTAATATTTTAAACTAATTCAAAGTTATAATTTAAATAAAAATATGATATTATTTTGGTTATAGGTAAACATTAATATAAAAGCTAATTAAAATTTATAGTAGGGAAGAGAATTTATTAACAAAATAATAGACTTATACTTTAAATTAATTTATAATTAAATAAATTAAATAATTAAATTATCTTTAAAAATATTATTGATAGATTTAAATGATTAAAGAATTCCGAGTAATAGGATACTAGCATAAAATATATTAAATTTTAAGAATAAAAATTTATATTTATTAAAGATTATTAAAAGGATAACAAGCAAGATATTAGGTTATTGTTAAGCTAATAAAATATTATATGATAGTGTAATAATATTAATAATAAATAATACAATAACCATAAGTAAAGAACCAAAAGAAAAAAAGTTTGCGTCAAAATAATGTGATGAATAAGACTTATTTGATTTTCAGATAAAAAGAAAGTGATAGTTAGAATTTTGTTAAAATAATATGTTCTAATGTGCTCACAAGACAGGTTACTATATGCCATATTTGTATACATTATTATTGATATCAAAACGAAATACAAATCCTTGAATCAAGGGGCTAGGTTTCTATAGATATAGAAAAAATAGGTTTGTCAACTGCGATATTTGAACAATAATTTCATATCCTGCTTCTAAATTAATATATCTAATGATTGTATATTTTTTATTCGAGAGGTTTAGTTTAAGATTATCTGCATATGATTCACACAACATACATCATAATTTGATATGAATTATGTCCGTGCATCGCGGGAGTACTAATACTAGTTGAGACTTAGTAAGAGCATAGTTTTCAAGACTTGATTTCTCCGTATTTGAATTAGGTCCTTGAGTTTGAGCATTAGATCCTGATTTTGTCTGATCTCATATTTGTATTTTTCCCATAGTTGAATAAATGCATTTGTTGATCATTAGACTAACTAGGTTTAGTCAGCAAATTCACATGATAGGTTGCATTTGTCCCAGCATTCATTCTCCTCTTGTTCTTGAAATCTGCAGGATATCCCACAATCTTATAGTAATTTTCTTTACTATGCCATTCATTTTATAATAGTCATAGTAGACATTATAATTCCTTTTAAACGTCTAATTTTGATTATTATTTGCATTAGATTTTGAGTACATAGCAATCTCATAGTTTCCTACTTGACTTGTAGGATTAGATCCCAAGATTCCTAAAGTTGCAGCAACAGATTTTTTACCCTCATCACTTACAATCAGTGCATAGGCTTGATTTGCTGTAGGAACAGGACTTCTCATCAAAATTTGACTCCTAGCATGTGAGTATGAATCGTTCAGCCCCATTAAGAATTGATATAGCTTTAGCTTCTACAAGTAAGCTACAAATTCTCTTGATTTTGGACAATCACAATGAGGTGCTGGCACTAATGCTTCAAACTCTTCCCATAGATCTTTCAATTTCAAAAAATATATTGTTGGCCCAAGAATAAGTGAAGTTTTGAAGAATGAAAAATAAAATCAGTTATAAACCAGGTCCATCATGTGAAGCACAGTAATGAGATACTCTTGAGGGGGATAAGTCTCATTGATCAAGCAGCAATATCTCCTGATCTGATCGAAAAGGTTGCATATTGGATAAATGGAGAAAGTCTCCTTATGTGAAGAAAACACAATTCGAATAAAGGATAGTGTTGGAGTTTGTATTGTTCAAGGACTCAATTTCGATGGAAGATAAGCAGCAATCCATCAAACTCTAATTACTAACTCATTAAATAACTGTGATTGTTCTCTTTTACAGGTATTGCACATACGTAGAAGTTAAACTAAGTTGGGAGCAAAAGAGTAAGGTGATTTTGCAAATAATTTATGTGAGATTCGAGTGTGCACTCCTGAAACTACTTGAATGAGATAGAAGAACTAATTCATTGTGTTTTTTCTTATTCTAGTTCAATTGTAGTAGGTGATTTAAAGTTGTACCTTTCAGCTTTAATATAAGCATTTGTACTAGGTACTTTGAGTGTTCAAGTTATAGGCTAACTTGAAGTTGTCGCAACAGTTGAGGCTGTGTGCTACAACAGGATTAGGGTTAATCCTTAGGTTTACAAAGAGTTTTTATAAATGCTAATTTAGCTCAGTGATTTTAGTGAAAGTTTGGGAAAATCCTACTGAGTAGTAGGTTGTGATTTTTTCACTTTTTGAGCCAGGTATTTTCCACGTAAAAATATATGTGTTCTTTATTTTATGTACTTTTAATTCCACAAACGGTAATAGTTAGAACAACTAGAAGAACCTGGTTCTTCTAGATCGAAAATTGGGTAGCACACAAATCATCCCCTCCCCCATCTTGTGTGGGATTGACGTTTAGAACATCAATTGGTATCAGAGCGGGTTATCCTTTAAGAGGCTAACACCTTAGGAAAAGATCAACATGAGTGCACCACCTGGGAACTGGGAAGGGCAATCCACTGTTAGGCTTCCACTTTTCAATTGTTAGTACTATTCTTGGTGGAAAAATAGGATGAGGGATCACATCATAGGAAAAGACTATGAGCTTTGGGACATAGTCACTAACGGCCCTCTAGCAACTACAAGGAGGAATGCTGAAGGAGTGAATGTGCCAAAGACTAGAGCTGACTGCACTGCTTAAGGCCTGAAGAAGTGAAAGAAGAATGCTAAAGCCAAGAAATGGCTTGTATGCGGACTAGGTCCAGATGAGTACATTAGAATTCAAAGTTGTACCACTGCTAAGAAAATCTGGACACTTTGCAAGTGACTCATGAAGGAACACCTCAAGTGAAGAGGTCCAAAGGAACACTGGTGTATTCTCAGTATGAGAACTCACCATGAAGGAAGGAGAAACCATCCAAGAGATGTATACAAGGTTCACCATACTAACAAATGAACTAAAATCTCTTGGAAGGATTATTCTAGAAGAAGATAAAGTTGAAAATATTTTGACAAGGGTTCTGCCAGTCTCTTGGGAAAGCAAAATTACTGCCATTCAGGAATCAAAGAATATTGCTACCCTCAAACTGGATGAACTACTTGGAAATCTTACTGCCTATGAACTGAGAAGGCAAACCATGAAGATGGATGCACCCAAGAATGAAAGAGGTCTGGCTCTCATAATTGCTGATGGTCCAGATTTGGAGGATGACGAAATGGCTATGATCACTAGAGATTTCAAAAAGTACATGATGAGAGGAAAGGGTTCTTCAAGAGTTACAACCTTTCAACAAACCAAGGGCTCCTGAGAAGTAGACCAATGAAGGCTGCTACAAGTGTGGTAAGACTGATCATATGATCAAGAACTGCACTCAATGGGAAATTGAGTAGAAGAAAGAAAGGGCTGAACGAAGGAGTAGAAAGAAGGAGCATGTTCAACCAAAAAGGAACAAAGGATCAACAAAGGCTATAGTTGCTACCTGGGGAGAAAAATCAGATGAAGACTTAGAGGATGAAGCTGGTAATGAATAGGCACTTATGGCCATCGGAGATCAGATGATGAACAAGGGGTAAATATTCTCCATCTCAAAGACAAGATTAAATTTCTATCTAAAGAAAGGTTGTCTGAGCTACTACTAGACTTCATTGATGAGTCTAAGATAATTAACAATGAGAAGGAAGAGCTGTCTAAGGAATGCATGATTCTAACAGCCAAGTGCAAAAATCTAGAGTCTAGGGCTAATGAAAGTGAAAGTGAAAATGCTGAGTTGAAGAACCAGGGTCTTGAACTTAACACTAGTGTCCTAGAACTTAGGTTGAGAATTTAAAACTGAAACTAGGAACAGGAAAGAAGAAAGTTGATCATACTCATCTCAACCTAGAAGAAAACTTAGGAAAAATGAAGGATGAACTGTACATGAAAGATGAGTAGATAATAGGATTAAAAGAAGAACTAGGAAAGGTAAAACATGAACTAGACAGAACTTGCAAATGGAAAAAGGCTTCTGATGCACTCTCCCGGCTACAAGAACATCATAGTAGCAACAAAAAAGGACTTCGTTATGTGACTCAAAACATCCTAAGCGGGATCCTAAAAGCAAGTACCTTACTCTTCCTGAAAACAAAATTTGCAGACATTGTGGCAAGATTGGTCATCACAATAATAAATGTAATACAAAAGAAAGGTCAGTCAAAAGAATAAAACTTTTGTTCAAGAAAAAAAACAAGTTGCTTGGGTGGGATAGTTCCCTTTGCCCATAGAAAGGGAACCCAACTAGTTTGGGTTCCTAAGACTAACCACTAATTTCTTTTTGCAGGTCCAAGTGAAGGGAAGTAGCCAAATATGGTACATGGATAGTGGTTGCTCGAAACATATGACTAGAAGCAAGAACTAGTTCCTTTCACTTGAGGACTTAAAGGGAGGCAATGTCTCCTTTGGAAATGGGAAGAAATGTGAGATTGTTGGGGTGGGAAAGGTAGGTAAGACAGACTCTCACTCTATTGAGAATGTCTACTTGATAGATGTCTTAAAATATAGCCTAATCAGTGTATCACAATTATGACTCTACAAAATGCTTTGTGATTAACCTTACCACTGACAAGATTGTTTCGCAGGGAAAGAGAGTTAACAATATATACAATGTAGATTTGTCCACTCTCTCAGAAAATGAATTAACTTGTCTAAGTGTGCTGGATAATGATCCCCTCTTGTGGCACAAAAGACTTGGTCATGCCGGTCTGAATCAGCTGAACAAATTAGTCTCCATGGACCTGGTGATCAGGTTACCTAATATCAAATTCAAGGAAGACAAGATTTGTAAGGCCTGTGCAAGGGGAAGCAGGTAAGATCATCCTTCAAGAGCAAGAAAATGGTAAGCACACTAGGTCATTGGAACAGGTCCATGTGGATCTCTGTGGTCTAATGAGAACCATGAGCAGAGGTGGAAAGAAATATGTAATAGTGCTTGTTGATGAATATTCTAGATTTACCTGGGTTCTATTTCTAACTTCTAAAGATGAAACATTTGAAATGTTTACTGCGTTTGTTAGGAAAACTCAAAAATAAATAGGAAGTCAACTTGCATCCATTAGGTTTGATCATGGAACTGAATTTGAAAATGTAAAGTTTGCTGAATTCTGTGATGAAAATAGTATAGATCATAATTTCTCTGCCCCTAGGACTCCTCAACAAAATAGAGTAGTTGAAACAAAGAATAGGACTCTTAAAGACATGGCTAAGACTATGCTTCTTTCTAGTAAGCTGCCCCATAGCTTCTGGGCAGAGGCTGTAAACACTGCATGTTACATTATCAATAGATGCACGGCCAGGCCTCTTGTAGAGAAGACTCACTATGAGTTACTTACAGGGAGAAAACCAAATATATCCCATCTTAGGACATTTGGATGTAAGTGCTTTGTGCACAATAATGGAAAGGACTCCCTAGGTAAGTTTAATCCCAGAAGTGATGAGGGAGTATTCTTGGGATATTCTTTATATAGCAAAGCATATAAAGTGTTCAATAAATGAAATTTGTGTGTAGAAGAAAGTGTACATGTAGTATTTGATGAAACTAACATTCTCTCTGAGAGACAAGAACATGAAGATGAAGCCATTGGATTAGTAAAGGACTTGACTGAAGCCTCAGCGCAAGTAAAAGTGGAACCAAAAGAAGGAATATGTGATAGAACAAGTTCCTCCACTCAGGGTAACCTGAAAGGGGAACTAATCAAAAAGGAACTGAAATAAATCCCTTAAAGGAACATGTTCATGATCTTGTTCCTCTGCATTAGAACACGGGAGAAACATCTAGCAGAAACGAGTTGGTTGTGAGACCTCACAAGTATTAAAGTTCTCATCCCATTGAGAACATTATCATTGATCCAACATCTGGAGTTAAAACTAGATCACAATTAAAGAATTTATGTGCTTTTGATGTCTTTTTTATCTCTTATTGAACCTACAAATATTGTTGAGGCTTTGCAGGATGTAGATTGGGCGATTGCTATGCGAGATGAACTCAATCAGTTTGAGAGAAGTCAAGTTTGGCATCTAGTTCCAAGACCCAATGACAAATCATTCATTGGTACAAAGTGGGTCTTCAGAAACAACTTGATGAAGATGGAACAGTTACAAGAAACAAGGAAAGATTGGTGGTCCAAGGTTACAGCCAAGAGTAGGGCATAGACTATGATTAGACTTTTTCTCCAGTTGCAAGACTAGAGGCAATCAGACTCCTCATACATTTGCAGCGCTCATGGAATTCACTCTTCATCAAATGGATGTCAAAAGTGTCTTGCTGAATGGCTACCTAAAAGAAGAATTATTTACAAAACAAACTCCAGGGTTTGAGAGCAAGGAATGTCTTGATCATGTGTACAAATTAGACAAGGCTCTCTATGGACTCTAGTAGGCCCCAAGAGCATAGTATGAACGACTGTTCAAATTCCTTTTGGAGCATGGTTACAAAAGAGGAAAAATTGATAGTACCTTATTCTTAAGGCAAAAAGGTAAGTATCTCCTTATTGTACAAATATATGTCGATGACATAATCTTTGGGGCCACTACTGAAAATCTAAGTAAGGACTTCGCAAAATTAATAGGGAGTGAGTTTGAAATGAGCATGATGGGTGAGACTAACTTCTTCTTAGGTTTATAAATCAAACAAAGTCTAAATGGAACCATGATCTATCAGCAGAAATATGCAAATAAGCTAATCAAAAAGTTTAAAACAGAAGAATCAAAAGAAATTGACACACCCATTACAACTGCTACTAAATTAGATGTTGATGAACCTGATTCATCCATTAATCAAAAGTTGTATATGGGTATGATTGGTTCACTTCTACATCTTACTGCTAGCTGAGCTGACATTATTTTCAGTGTAGGGCTTTGTGCTCCTTTCAGGCAAATCCTCAAGAGCCTCACCTGACTGCTGTCAAAAGGATACGAAGATACTTGAAAAGCACCATTGATTTATGTCTTTGGTATCCCAAAGGTAGCAATTTCAATCTAGTAGGATATGTTGATGCTGATTATATAGGTTTTCTAGTGGATAGGAAGATTACCTCAGGTATGGCACACTTCCATGGTTCATGTCTTATGTGGGGCTACCAAAAAGCAAAACTCAATATCCTTATTTTACTGCTGAAGCTGAGTATGTTGCTGTTGTCTCTTGTTGTGCTCAACTTCTATGGATCAAATAGCAGCTGGTAAACTTTGGTATTGAAGTTGGTTGCATTCTTATATTTTGTGATAACACTAGTGCTATAAGTATCACAAAGAACCCTGTTCATCACAAAAAGACTAAGCACATAGATGTTAGTCACCATTTCTTAACAGACAACTATGAGAAATGTCTGATTTCCATAGAATTTTGTGCTACTGATAAGCAAATTGTTGACATCTTCACTAAAGCACTAAGTAGAGAAAACTTTGAGAGGAACATGTTGGAATTAGGGATGATTAAGATCACCTAATAGGCCCAGCTTAGAATTAAAAAAAAATCATATGAATTCTTTTTAGCTAGGAGTTCTATTTTTGTGTGTAAATATCTTGATTAATTCTTACTCATCTTCAAACTTTGATTAGTACACTCATGTGACATGTGTAAATATGACTTACT
Source organism: Nicotiana benthamiana (assembly GCA_034376525.1). Classification (NCBI taxonomy): domain Eukaryota; kingdom Viridiplantae; phylum Streptophyta; class Magnoliopsida; order Solanales; family Solanaceae; genus Nicotiana; species Nicotiana benthamiana. The sequence continues at coordinate 14,957,286 of CM067341.1, read as the reverse complement.
GATATCTTACAAAGTTTTTTCTATTATGATATTTGAGGCATGTTCAAGGGAGTTCTGTATGAAGAACCTAGTTTATTAGTATAAGTTCATATGAAAGCTCAATTTTCAACACTTTGCATAATTAAAAAGATTAACAATTCAATCATGAGCACAAGTCCTATACTTGCCAAATTCCTAGAAAATTCTATCTGTTGAGGCATTGAACCAGTTTCGTCCATTTAAACTCTAAAATCGTGATTTTGGTCAAATATCCAGGGAAGCCAAACAATCATTAAAAGTTTGGAATTACAGTTTGATTAGACTTCTAATTGACCCCTGAAAAGTTGTCGTTAATGTATTAATGTCCAATTCTCTTTAAATACACACCATATCTCTAATCTTCTTCATTATTCTAAAACCGTCAAAAATATTTCTCCAGATCTAGTTACCTTCTTCTCCAAAAATTCCCAAAATTCTTCCAAGAAATGATCAACTATGTCTAACCCACAAGATCATCCTGGCACTCCTCTACCTCAATCACCCTTAAATTCATCCTCATCTACTCCTCCTAGTGAATCCTCAAAACCTAGGTTTCGAAGGCAGAAAATGTTGGCTAGAAACACTATAGCATCTAGAGCTCTCAGGAAAGTTTTAAATGAGAAGTTGAAAGCTAGACAGATGAAAGAAAGCCCAGCTCAAGATTCTGACTCCAATTCTGAGTTCGAATATTTTAAATCTGCTAGTGAAGGTAAAGGACATAGGTCTTCTAACACTGAGAAAATTCAAGAAACCCCTACTAAAGTAAGTTCTTCTATGGTTGAAAAGTTAGAAAATAGGTTTCTTCTAGTTAGACCTATTAGAGATGTAAAATTGGCTGAATCGAGTAGGAATGGAGGTAAAAAGAAAGGAAAAGAGAGAGAGGGTGTATGTGGTGAAGAGAAAGGAAAAGGAAAAGGAGAAGTTCTTGCTATATGTGGGGTTGCAGAAGAAAGTGACATTAAATCAGGCGGAAGTGGTTCTGGGGAGGCGGCTGAGGAATTGGTTCATCTAAGCGCACAAAGAGATGAACTTGTTTCATCTACTGAGGAAACCTTGGTTGACCTTCTGAAAAAGGTTGGACAAGGTTATGATCCAAAGAAATGCAAATCCACTTCACAAAAAGCCCCAAATATTACCAAGCCATCCAAGAAAAGCAAAACTTCTTCCCCAAAACCTACTGCCCCTTCACTGCCCAAGGGAAGAGCTATAAGAAGCAGGGTAAAACAAAGTGAAGCTGAATTACAAAAAGCCCTAGAAGAAAGCAAGAAAATGGAGAAGGGAAAGAAAAAGGTTGCAGAATCCTATGAGTTTATTGAGGAAGAGTAGATGGAAATGGTCCATCAAAAAAGGGGCACAACAGTGGAGGTTCCTATACCAAAACCTAAAAAGTCCAAGACTTCCTCCAAGAAGTCATCTTCTGCACCTGTGTCTGCTGAACCCTCACTAGCCAAGAGGACAAGGTCTGTAGTGAAAGCAAAACAAGCAAAAGTTTCAGATTATGAAGAGTGGAGTGGAGAAGAAGAAGAAGAAGAAGAAGAAGAAGAAGAAGAAAAGGAATCTGAGAGGGAACATGATAAGTTTTCCATCTTTGGCAGGAGAAGATTTTTGAAAGGATGATTGTTGAAGGACCTGGTTGAGCTAGGGATGATGAGGCTGATTAACTCTTTAGCTTCTCAAAGTTGGAAGGACATGGTCCTTCAAATAGATGGGAGACTAGCCAGAAATGAATTAATTGAGTTTATAGCTAATGCTGCTGTTAAGAATGGGGTTGTCAGTTGCTTGGTGAAGGGAGTCCCAGTTCAATTTGATGCTGAGAAATTGGGAAAAATTCTGGATATACCCTCTGAAGGGTTTGATGATTACACTAGGCAAAGGTGTCTATGCCTGGACTCCCTACCTACTGATCTTGAGATCACCAAGAGATTCTGTGATTCAGAGGATGTGAATGAAGCCAGGGCTATGCAGAAAAGTGAGATGAGGCATGAGCATAAGGTTGTGTTTGAGTTTGTCAACAAGTGCCTACTGCCTAGACAAGAGAGAAGACATATTGCAAACTACATGGACCTGGTTCATATGGAGTGCCTTGAGCGAGAAAAGCAAATCAACCAGCCTGCCCTCATTGTCAAATGGCTAGATAGGGTAATCAATGGCTCTAAGGCTCATGCTACTCCATATGGCTTCATACTGACTACAGTTCTGGACAGGTTGAGTGTGCCTTTGAAGAAATGGGAAATGACATCAAGTAAAGAACATTTTGGTGTTAAGACTCTACTGGCTTGTGACTATCCTGTCAATGCCATCCCAGTTGAACCTGGTTTATCTCTGAAGACACCCATCAACTGCAAGGTTAGGACTTTGGTTAAGGAAAGTGGAACTAAGGATGCTGAAATTGCTAGGCTCCAGGCTCGTGTGGCTTAATTGGAAATTGAGAGGGATGGCCTTAGAACTGAGCTAGAAAAAGTAAAAGGAGAAGAGTGATGGAATCATTCAGAATATGCTGAACCTTCTCCAGACTCAATCATCTAATTTCTCCAAGCCTTAGGTCCTCTAGCACTTGTTTTTTGAACCATTCTAGTGTTCCCAATGACCTTTAGTGACCCAGATTTCAGGATTTTCTGTTTTTTGCTCATGTTTTGAAAGTTTTTCTTTCTTTTTGTGGTCTGTTTATGGAAGCATATTTCTATCAATGACAGTTGTTGTTTTCTCTTGTTCTATGATGATTCTGATTATTGATAGTTTAAATATGTTTGTTGATTATTGATAATTGCACATGATTTCACTTGTAGTTACCCCAGTAACCATGAGTACTTATTAAAATCTGGGATTCACATTAAGTATGCAACTTTTTGATGATGCCAAAAGGGGGAAGATATTGTGTTTTACACATTACAATATTCTAAATAAGTGATAGCTATAACCTATTTAACCTGGTCCTTGATGATAAGTAAAATTTCTAAGTGAAATGTTGATGGTTATGCTAAATTCTCACATGTTAAGCATAGAATTTATCATCATTAAAAAAGGGGAATTTGTTAGCCTAAGAACAGGTGAAGTTTTGAAGAATGAAAAATGAACTCAGTTATGGACCAAGTCCATCATGTGAAGCACAATAATGATATACACATGAGGGACATAAGTCTCATTGATCAAGAAGCAATATCTCCTGATCTGATCGAAAAGGTTGCATATTGGATAAGGGGAGAAAGTTTCCTTATATGAGGAGAACACAATCCAGATAAAGGATAGTGTTGGAGTTTGTATTGCATAAGGACTCAATTTCAATGGAAGATCAACAACGATTGAGTCTCAATTAAACTCTAATTACTAACTCATTAAATAACAGTGATTGTTCTTTTTTTCAGGTATTGCACATACGCAGAAGTTAAACAAAGTTGAGAGCAAAAGAGCAAGGCGATTTTGCAAATAATTTATGTGAGATTCGAGTGTGTACTCGTGAAGCTACTTGAACGAGATAGAAGAACCAGTTCATTGTGTTTTCTTTTCTTATTCTAGTTCAATTGTAGTAGGTGATTTAAAGTTGTACCTTTCAACTTTCATAAAAGCATTTGTACTAGGTACTTTGAGTGTTCAAGGCTAACTTGAAGTTGTCGCAACAGTTGAGCCTGTGTGCTACAGCGGGATTAGGGTTAATCCTTAGGTTTACAAAGAGTTTATGTAAATGCTGTTGTGACTCAGTGATTTTAGTGGAAGTTTGAAAAAATCCTACTGAGTAGTAGATTGTAGTTTTTTTACCTTTTGAGCCAGGTATTTTTCACGTAAAAATCTCTGTGTTTTTTATTTTATGTACTTTTAATTCCGCAAACAGTAATAGTTAGGACAACTAGAAGAACCTGGTTCTTCTAGATCAAAGATTGGGTACCACACAAATTACCCCCCTCTTGTGTGGTATTAACATTTAGAACATCATATACTGATATAGATGTTGTTCCTCGCGATAGAGTAGCAATTTCTTTGTGAAGATTGAAGATTCTCGAACCATCTATCTTGTTCAACCTTTCAGCCAAATCTTCCTAAATCACTTGTGCACAAGATGCATATATAATTCCTCCATGCAGCCCTTTTCCGACTGAATTTATTATCCAAGAAAGAACAATTGCATTCACTCTTTCACAGTGATTCCACATCGTTTCTGAGAACCTTTCTTTCCTGCATGTACGATCAACCATTCCTAGCTTATTCCTACCCAGCAAAGCTACTCTCATAGACCTGAACCAGATCGAGTAGTTCTCCATTACTGTCAACTGAAAAGAGATGATCTGAATCCCACTTACATCTGTAGGCGGTAAGAACAAGGGATGATTGTAGTCAATTCCATTAACTTGATTTCCTTGAATACCAGCTGCATGTTCATTTGGAGGTTGAATTCCTGAAGGTTGAGCTACTATTTCGCCATTGACAGCCATTCTTTGTTATTTTCTTTCCAAGATCTTGACAATAAGAAAGGTGCAGAATTTTTGAAAAAAACAAAAACTTCTTGAACTGGAATCTGGATCGATGTATGAATCACGAAAGTAAATTGAGTGGGCTCATATACCATAAAGATTTCTTTATATAATTATAATGAAGAACATGAAGAAATTATCGAAGAAGCTTAGAGGAGAAGAAGAAGATCAGAAATAAGGCAGAGAGAAAGAATGTCAGGCGGAGAGATAGAGAAAGGAATTGTAGTGAAATATTATTCATTAGTTGGCTATTAGTTGGCTATTTAACAGATTTTAGCTAAAAGACTAATCTACCCTCACATTACATTATTTAATATTTATTACGTAAAAATAGCACGGTCTAGCTAGTTTTCGGACCGGTCATTCAAAAATAGTCAGCGTTTACCAAGTCAATGAAAAATAGCCACTATTTTGCTACAACAAAGACCGATCCGGCATAACGTATTGGAGTTCAGTGCACCTGTGTATGAACTTCCAGCATATTATGTTGAATCAGTATAATTTGCTGGCTCAGGTATAATATACTGGAGACTGAAACACCGATGCTCCAAACTCCACTATATTATGCTGGAGTATTTTTTCGGATTTTGAACAGTATTTTCATTCAGATTTATTTTTAGATGAAAAATGATTAAATTTTAATTAATTTTGAAATTTGACTATATTTGAACGATCAATTGTAAATCTGGCTATTTTTGAATTTCTCCCCTTTGTTGCAAGTTCACTTGACACGACTTTAGAATATTAGAGCTATAAAGCTTCCTTACAAATTTACTCACACTTGGTACTTGCACCAAATCGTAAATGGAAGACAAGTATTACTTCTTCCGTTACAATTTTATGTAAATTTATTTGATTGGATATGGAGTTTAAAAAAAAGAAAAAATGCTTTTGAATTTGTGGTGTAAAATAAAGTACATATATTTTGTGTAACTATAAATCATTGCATAAAAGTAATTTGTTTCCAAATAAGGAAAGTTGTCGTTATTTTTGACACGGATCAAAAAAGAAATAGATTTACGTAAATAGAAACGGAGGGAGTATTATTTAATCATATTTAACTGATATTTCCTATATTAAATTTTAACTCCGAATATAGAATGCTTAAATCTAAAGAGGAAAAAGAAATTAAAGATTAAAAAAAATCAAATTAGCTCTGAACTAACTAACCTGTACCAGACACAAGTGAATCATTTCTGTCTTTCAAGGTTGGCTGCTCCGTGCGCCCCCCTCCCCCCCCCCCCCCCCTTCCCGCACTACTCTGTCTCTGCAGCAGCCACCCCATACCCCTCCCCCACCTTATATATACATACACCGTCTAACTCTATTCCACCATTCAACCAACCAACTACCTAACTGTTTCACTCAGCTCAACTGTACTGAGGGGGGAACAAGTTCATTCTTCATCTCCATTTAATCAAGAACATACATACTTGGTACATTTTTAAATTCTGCTATTTGTTTCCTTTACATTTACAGTATCTTTTTCAAATTCTTAATGTTGTTATTGAATTGGGATCTGGGTTTTTTTTTTCTTTCCAATTTACTGTCTATTGATCAATTAGAACATACATACTTGGTACATTTTGAATACTAGCAAATTTGTTTCCTAAAACTTTATTTATTGGGATGCTTGCTTTTCTTTTTAGAATATGTGATCTGGGTTTTTATCATTGTTTTGGCCCATTTTTGAATAATATTATGTTTGTTTCCTTTTTCCATTTTTTGAGTCGAGATCTGCATTTTTTGTCATTTTACTGTTGAATTGTCCATTTGGAGTTCTGTCTGTTAGTGTATAACTGCTGGAGTTGTTGAATCTCTCTTTTGTTTCGTGTGATTTTTGATGTTGGTGACATGCTTTGATTTGTTTGTATAGAATTTTGATCTAGGAAAGATCCGCTTTAAGATTCATTTTAAAGTTGTAGTCTTTTTGGGAGACTGAAGATGCATTTCCTTGGGTTTACGTGTCAAAGATCTGATCTTTTTACGAGTTTTTAGAATATCATGTTTTGTTTACATGTTAAAGATCTGCTTTTTTAATGAGTTTTTAGCATATCATGTGTTTTGAAATTATCATTTGGAATCACCTTTCTCATTGCTTGTTAGATTTTGCCCATTCAATTAGTATTCTTCCTTGAGTACATCTGTAGTTTCACTTTCTTATTCTTTATACTTAGTTCTGATTTTCAATTATCATATGCTCGGATGTAGCCTGTTCCCGGTTTGTTTTCGTTGGTTAGCGGTCTAATTAGAGAAACCTCTTAAGGTACCATCTTGTTATTCTATGTATGAATTTTGTTCTTATGGGTTTAGAAATGTTGATTTTGGGTGGACAATCAATTGTGATTTGCTAATCATACATGAAAACACATTGCAACCCAAACACCGTATCTAAAGTGGTTCACTTTCAGCTCCATATCCACCCGTCGAGATATTGTTTTGGCGGTTGTCTAAAGTCATGGGCCGCTTCTTTCATGAAAAACTTTATCTTTGATGGAACTAAGCTTTGATTCTTTGTGCTGATATGTAAATTTTGCAGAGATCTCGATTAAATCAGCAGAATGGCGACTGGACAACTTTTCTCCAAAACTACACAAGCTTTGTTCTACAACTACAAGCAGCTTCCCATCCAACGGATGCTCGACTTTGATTTCCTTTGTGGTGTGTATTGCTTTTTACTCTTTAATCATGATTCTGGAAAATAGATATGTGTACAATATTTGTTGTATAAGGTTTTCATTCACATTTTATTAATTGTTTCTAAATTGTAGGGAGAGAAACACCTTCTGTTGCTGGAATTATCAACCCTGGTTCTGAGGGATTCCAGAAACTCTTCTTTGGTCAGGAGGAAATTGCAATTCCAGTACATTCTACGTGCGTGAAATTCATACCCTTAATTGCTTCATTTCTATACTTTGATTCTTTTATTGGTTATTTTTCCATGTACTTTGTGCTTTTTTTCAATGTGGTCCTCTATCATTTAGTTGTTGTATTTAGTCTTTTAGTACAAATATAATGGAGATGCATTTAAGCTTGTTTCTCCAAATTTCATGCAATTGAGGTTTCCAAGTATATTCCTCTTCATATCATTTGAAATTTGTGCAATATAAGCGCAAATCAATAGACTTATTGCTTTAGCTTCTCAGTTTGAACTACTTCAGTAAATGGGTAGTCTTCATTTTACGCTATCTACAACCACCAAACAGAACATAATATAGTGAATACGAATGAACTTTGCCTTCTTTACAGACCTTTCGTTGCGGAGTTTTATAAATTTTGATGCTTATATTTGCAATTCTAACCCATTCTACAGCGTTGAAGCTGCCTGTGCTGCTCATCCCACAGCTGATGTGTTCATAAACTTTGCCTCTTTCAGAAGGTTGGTAGTACTAAGCATCCTACTTTTTTTTTTTCGTTTTTTTTGCTGAAAAAAATCTTAAACTACAATAGACGTGCTCATATATCTGATCTTTTCCTTCTACATTAATTGCAGTGCTGCTGCTTCCTCCATGTCTGCTCTAAAACAGCCAACCATCAGAGTCGTAGCTATTATAGCTGAAGGTGTTCCTGAGTCGGACACCAAGCAGCTTATTGGCTACGGAAAGGCAAATAATAAGGTATGCTAATAGTTGCATCATTCCGGTTGTGTCCATCAGCATACAGTATTTTTCTTCTTCTTTTTTTGGGTACATTTTTTTTAATTATTCTTACTGATGTTAGATACTCGAGAAAAGAATAAGTATCAATTCACCCATTGCTATTTAATCATTACCTAATCTCATATATCATGGTTCTTTTCTCCTGGAGGCAATAACTCTTTCTATCGACAAGTTTCATATTTCAGAAGTTATCAAACTTAATGACTTATAACATGTGCACTTTTTTCAGGTGGTTATTGGTCCAGCTACTGTCGGAGGGATTCAAGCTGGAGCTTTTAAGATTGGTGATACTGCTGGAACAATTGATAACATTATTCAGTGCAAGCTTTACAGACCTGGATCTGTGGGCTTCGTCTCCAAATCTGTAAGTGATTGTAGCACGTCTTTCGTCTTGTATTTTTGATACATAGAAGAAATCTCTAGTTGATCCAAATCACGATGCATTATCCCCTTCACCCCCAGTAGATTTATACCATCTCTTTACTATACTATCAAACAATTTTCAATTAAATAAGGTAGTATTTGTGATGTCTTTTCATCTTTTCTCACAGCTTTCAACTGTGGTTAAATTATTTCCTCTAGGTGGAATCATAAAAGAGCAAGATAACCTTTTGTGGTTTCATAGTACTAACTTTTCTCTTAATATATAGGGTGGTATGTCTAATGAATTATACAACACAATTGCCCGTGTGACCGATGGAGTTTATGAAGGTTGGGAATTCTAAATCCTGAATTATGCTTTTTAGAACACTTCTATATTCATTCATACTTAGAAATATAATATGAGTGAATTTTCGGTCTCTGCAGGAATTGCAATTGGTGGGGATGTCTTTCCTGGATCTACCCTTTCTGATCATGTTTTGCGCTTCAACAATATCCCACAGGTAATTTTGCTCGTTTCTAAACATTAAATTGCAACTCAAGTCGCATTTTATCTCACCATCCTCGTATAACTAGAACCTTAATAGGGCATGGTCAACTATATGGTGAACCATTTTGCGCTTCCCTTCGCAATTTGATCTATTTTTTTCTTATGAAATCTTAGATCAAAATGATTGTGGTACTTGGGGAACTTGGTGGACGAGATGAATACTCCTTAGTTGAAGCCCTGAAGCAGGGAAAAATCAACAAGCCTGTTGTTGCCTGGGTTAGCGGAACTTGTGCTACACTCTTCAAATCGGAAGTACAGTTTGGACATGCGGTGAGCTATTTCACCTTATTCCCTCGTTTCTCGTAAAATGCAGATAAAATGTCTGTCTACTCACACGTCAAATCTAAACTTTGCTTGACATCTCTTCATAGGGGGCAAAGAGCGGTGGTGAAATGGAGTCTGCACAAGCAAAGAATCAAGCACTGAAAGATGCTGGCGCCGTGGTCCCCACCTCATATGAAGCTTTTGAAGGAGCAATCAAAGAAGCATTTGAACAGCTGGTGAGTCTCTTGATATTGAGCACAGTCAAGAATAATTCTACTACCTGGTATTAGTTTTAATAGGTTTACCTCATCGTTTTGATAGGCCTCGGATGGCAAAACAACTCTTGTAAAGGAAATAACACCTCCACAAATTCCTGAGGATCTCAACACAGCAATTAAGAGCGGGAAAGTTCGGGCCCCAACTCATATTATTTCCACCATATCTGATGACAGAGGTATGGATTGAATTTGACTACATTTTATTATTGATTATTTTGCCTTCTTATTGCTAAATAAGAGTCTGAACGAATGCTTATTTTGTCTTCCATTTCTATCTATAGGTGAAGAGCCATGCTACGCTGGTGTACCCATGTCATCTATTGTGGAGCAAGGATTAGGTGTTGGTGATGTCATTTCTCTATTGTGGTTCAAACGCAGCCTTCCCCGTTATTGTGCACGTTTTATTGAGGTAGGCTAGTTGTCATTTCATTGTTATTGTTCTCTGATTAAGTTATAAAACTTGTTTATATTGGACTACGTCTTTTGCCCAATGTCGTTCTATTTCTAAACATCCATTTTCTTGCGGTTGCTTTGACTTGGCAGATTTGCATTTTGTTGTGTGCTGACCATGGTCCGTGTGTCTCTGGTGCTCACAACTCCATTGTAACCGCAAGGGCTGGAAAAGACTTGGTGTCATGTCTTGTTTCCGGTATGTTATACTTTGTTATTAATGTAGTTACTTTATGGGTTTATCATTCAATTGGAATTGGAATAATGTGTTTTTGTAACAGGGTTGTTGACTATCGGTCCCCGATTTGGTGGTGCTGTCGATGATGCTGCCCGATACTTTAAGGATGCTTATGACAGGGTGAGCCCTTACGATCTAAGCTACTATTAGAATAGAAGCAGTTCCTGCTGCTATCTTGAGTGTCGGGATTAATAAACTTTTGCAATGCTTTATTTGCAGGGTCTTACACCATATGAGTTCGTCGAAAGTATGAAGAAGAAGGGCATCAGAGTGCCTGGAATCGGCCACAGGTAGCATTTCTTGTAATTCATTCTCGAAATTAAGTGCATTTATTCAGTTTATATCGTAGACTTGCTCCCTAAAATGGTAGTTGGAGATGCTAAATGGTGTACTTGAAAGTCTTGTGAAATTGTAGCATTTCATGGTCGGACACTCGTAGTGGCGGAGCCAGTAATTTCAGTAAGGGGTGTCAAAATATATAAAATAAATACACAAAAAAGCTAAGGAGATTCAACATATAATATGTATACATAAAAATAAAATGTTGACCTGGCCCCTTAGCCTAAGGTGATTACGCCAGTGGAAACTCGTGTGAGTCTTTGATTGCATCTCATGCATTGCATCTACTTCTTGTGTGATAGGATCAAGAGAGGTGACAACAGAGACAAGAGAGTGGAACTACTGCAGCTTTATGCGAGGGAAAATTTCCCTTCTGTTAAGTACATGGAATACGCGGTTCAGGTAGAAACCTACACACTCTCAAAGGCAAACAACCTAGTCCTCAACGTTGATGGCGCCATTGGTTCCCTCTTCTTGGATCTCCTTGCTGGAAGTGGAATGTTCACCAAACCAGAAATCGATGAAATAGTAGAGATCGGTTACCTTAATGGTCTGTTCGTGCTGGCACGCTCTATTGGTCTTATCGGGTAAGTTAGCTGATCCTTCAAATGCTGCACTTCCATTAACTATTCGTCTACGTTAAACAGAAATTTAGTTTGTCAAACGATTGTAACATATCATTTCTAAATTTCAGGCACACATTTGACCAGAAGAGATTGAAGCAGCCTCTATACCGTCACCCATGGGAAGACGTTCTCTACACCAAGTGAAGACGCTCTCAATAGCAGCAGGCAGAAACGGCCGATTTTCTTCCTATCCAGCATTTTATCTAAATGTGTTTTGTTAGCCATTTGTTGTGATCATTCTTCATGTTTTCTGCTAGTAGTTTGGACTCCTAAGTGCTTGCTATAAGCATTGTAGTAAGTTGTCACAAGAGAGAACTCTTCTAGTTTCTCACGAAGAGTTTGCTTCATTTCCTGTATCTTAAAAGAAATAAAACATTCATTGCTTTACCTTGCTTATTGAGTCATTATATTATTGCACAAGATTTGTTTCTCTCCGGAGCACTTTTGATGAGAAGCAGTTTGTGTTTGGCTAATTAATTTGAAAAATACTGGCAAATTTTTAAAAGTATTTTTGGGAAGATGCTACTTTTTCTGTTTCTCCAAAATTGTTTCTGCTTCCACTTAAAAGTACTTTTTTTTTCTTTTTTTAATTCTCAAAGCCTTGGCTAAATACTTCAACTTAAAAAAAAGTACTTTTGGCCAGCTCGGCAAAAGAAATGCTAAACTTGTTGGTCAATTACGGTTTAAGCAGATTTTTGGACACCGCCATATACTAATTAATTACAATGTTAATTTTCGTAACCTGAAAATAAGGCAAGCAATTTGTTACGGCTTGTAATGATTAAATTACTCTAATGGCGTAAATATATATATATATATATATATATATATATATATATATATATATATATATATATATATATATATATATATATATATATATATATATATATATATATATATATATATATATATATATATATATATATATATATATATATATATATATATATATACATACATACATATATGTATATATATATACATACATTATCGGTGTAAATAAGTTAAAAACTTATTATGAACAAAATAATTTTATATTCACACAACGAGGTTGTTATTGTTATTGTTGTTGTATCCTATGCCAACGAGCAACTGTCGAAGGTTTTTGGGAAACATCTATACTACACACTGCCTTCTCCAGACCTTACTAGTAGAATTTCATTGGATCATTATTATTGTTTTTATTGTATCCTATGCCAGCGAGCAGCCGTTGATTTCCTATCCGATAACTAAACTAAAATTTTTGAGAGATTGCTTCACTGGAATTCTAAAATGATATATCACAACTTTCAAATTCATATACTAAAAACAAAAGACTGCCCGATGCACTATGTTCTAGTGTATGCAGCGTTGCCTGCATTATATTTCTTTAAGAGGCCGAGGTTGTTTCCACTTTGACAAGGGCTGGATAAGGGTCTGACCTCACGATTACGCAGCTTTACCCTACCTATATTTTTGCAAGAATCTGTTTTTACTTTAGGGAACGATCAAACCACAAAAGTCTATTATACATAACCTTACTTTTTCGTATTTGTATTTTAGCAAAAGGCTACTTTCACGACTCGAACCTGTAACCTCAAACTTTAGGCATTACCCGTTAAGCCAACCCTCCCCTTCTCAAAATAAAATAAAATAAAAAAATAAAAATTCAAATTCAGACAGATTTGAGGAAAACGTCATGTTCCATTTTAATTGGAAATGTAGGCTAAGAACCCATTTAAATTTTTGCTATTTGTAATCGGATAAATTTTTATTTTTCACATACAAACAAAGACATACTAATTTTTAAAAAGTATTTGAATAATATCATACTTGCGAAGAGCCATTTCTAATCTTCTCTTTGTTATTCCAATTTTACGGGATGTCCCAAAGACACAATGAAGGACAGATTTCAAATACTGGTAGTTGTTTGATAAAGTGCCGTAAAGAACTCAGGAGACAGTCAAGAAAGTGTGCAGGAAAATGGCTTACCTCAACCTCAAATGATGAGAAGTTTTATTTTGTGTATCTGGCATTAGTTGTATGAGTTTTTTTTTGTCTCAGAAAATTGTGTACTCCAATTATAGGTGGCTAATGGGTCAACCGGTCCGGGCCAGGTCGGATTTTTTTTCGACCCGTCCAGGTTCCGGTCCGGACCGGGCTGGGTCGAAACAGTAACGGGTTTTAACGGGTTGGGTTGTTCCGGGTTTAAATTGAACCATACGGGTTACGGGTTGATCGGGGTCGGGCCGGGCCGGGCCGGGTTCAGTATATTTTTAATTTTTTATGAAATTAAGTATAACTATTAAGTTCTAACTTAATTAATACTTTGTAATAATTGAATGAATACAAGTAAGATGGGAAAAAGTTGCACTTATTGCAAGTGCTACTTTATTTCTCAATTTCAAATGTTTAAGTAGAAAATGAAATGTTTACATTTTTTATAGTGAATTAGTAATTTCAAATGTTTTGCATCGCCTTAGCAAGTTCATCAATTCATCACTTCATCTTCATCATAATCAATATCTCCAATCTCTGAAACAAACAGTCAAACATACTAAAAGTCTAAAACTTACAAATCATTGCTTCCCAAAATTATTGACCCATTCTATGGGATGGACAGCTCTCATATGTCTTGTAAGTGTTCCAGTCCCTCCTAAATTTCCTTCGGTCAAATATTGAAAAGTTTCGTTACAAAATTTGCACTTAACACTATTAGTACCTTCTATTATTTCAAAAAAATTACCGGACTTCTTCTTTACGATTAGAAGTCGGGTCATTACTATTACTACCAGAAGCTACAGGACTAGCATCATTAAACATATTGTAAAAATGAAAATATAAGCTTAAATTAAATATGCTATTAAAATGTTAAATAAGAGAAAGAGTTGGAGGGAGTGCACCGAATAACCGAATTCGACAATAAATTGAGCACTTGATCAAATATGAAATCTTGCAAATTGAAGGGAAGAGAGATAGATTGATAATTTGAGAATTAAGAATTTAAGATTGAGATAAGAATTTTGAGTGAAGAAATGAAGAAGAGATGAGGGTATTTATAGATTTTAAGAAGGGTTAATATTGTAAATTAATAAATACAAAAAAATAATGAAAAAATAGTCATTTTTGTAAAATTAGCCGTTGCCAACGGAAATGTGGGCCCCATCATTTCAAAAATTAACAAAAAAATAAAAAAAAGGTTACCGTTGAACTGGGCCGGTCCGGTCCGGGCTGTACCGGTTCACGGTACTGTTCACGTTACCGGGCCGGTCCGGTCCGGTTCGGAGTAAAAAAATTCTTAACGGACCAACCCCCTACCCCCTTTGAACCCAGCCCAGCCTAGCCCCCACCTACCGATCCGGTTCGGTCCGGTCCCGGGTTGTACCGGTCTGGTCCGGGCCGGTCCCGGGTCAACCCGGCCCGGTTGACGGGCTTAACTCCAATGTTTCACTTTATTCTAAGCATACAATTAATATATATTTGTACGAGACACAAAATAAAATTTTTCGAGGTCAGATCTAATCCTTTGGTTGTATAATAGCTGCAGATGAGGCCAATTTTGTGCATTTGAGGGTAAGTGACATCACTTTACTGAATCCTATATTGAATTTATTCCAAAAGTTCTGGAAAACTATGACATTAGTCAAACTTCAAGTTTCTTGTTTTAGCGGAAATTTTGGATGATTGTGGACTGCCATTTATGTCAGTGGCGTATGCGGGTATTAGTACAAGTGGTGAGAAATTTTAGGGTCCTGAGTTGTGGGTAAGTATTTATTTTAGTATTTTAAATTGAGTTCTATTGAGCACAGATGTATGTAGAAACAAATTGTTATTCTCGTTAGGGGCGTACAAAGAAAATCAATAAATCGCACCAACCAGATAATCCGAGTCAAATCGAGAAAAAAAACCCGACTATGGTTTGGTTTGACTTGGTTTGGTGTTGGAAAAAAAAACCCGACCATAATTGGTTTGGTTTGGTTTTAACTAAAGAAAGTCAAACCGAAACCAAACCAACCCGACATTACATATATAGCAATTTTAGATATATTTAATATATAAATATACTTATTGTAATGTAATTTATAGATATTTCTTAATAAATTTCATAATTTTATCTTTTAAGGTATTATTTCAAGGTTTGAATTAGAATTTTTGAATGCTCCAATAAGTTTTATAGCCATTAATATTAGTAAATTAAATAATGCTAACAATCAATACTAATGTTAACAAAAGACATTCAATTCAATATTACGAACGGGAATATATTAAATGTCTATTTTTTATTTTGCAATAATTTAGATAAAAATACATAAACTATTTTTATTTTTCTTTAGCTTTTAGGCATATAATTAATACTCCCTCATTAGTCTATCTAGTTTAGCATGAATTAGTGCTTTTAGAATATGTTTATTTTTATTATGGCTTTTTAATTAGCAATATTTATAGTACATAATTTTATTATTTTTTATTGTTGAATATTTTAGGATAATGTCATGAGTCATGACATATCTCATATTTTGTATTATTTTCTTGAAAAATACTTTATATAGTTGTATCTTACTAGGATTAAAGATATATTTTGAGCATACGTTATATATTTTGTTCTACGAATATTTTTTTCGGAAAAACCCGAAAACCCGAAAAAATCCGAGAAAAACCGATATTGAAAAACCCGAATTTATTGGATTGGTTTGGTCTTTAAATTTAGTAACCCGACACAATTGGTTTGGTTTGGTAATTGTAAAATCCGAACCAACCCGGTCTATGTACACCCCTAATTCCCGTGGTTCGAGTTGAACAATTGATCAAAATTGCCTATTTCTTTTTTATCTCATTATCTCCTGTCAACACTGGTTGATAATCGTCTTTAATACACTTCACCTCGTTTAAGTCCTTTGGTGAGCGTTGGAGAACAAATGAAGTCATAACTAAATATATAAATGCCATAAAGACATGTATGCAGGACCATGACTAGCGTGAGAACAATACTAAGTGATACAAAAGAGTTCTCCATAATTACGAGTTTACACCAGGGATCGGCATTGAGCGCGTACTTGTTTACGTTAATTATGGATGAGCTAACCAACACAAGATGAGATCCCATGATATATGTTATTTGCTGATAATTGATGAAACCGCGAGGATGTAAACCAAAAGTTGAGCTATGAAGAAGCGCCCAACATAGTAAGTTTTTTTCGATAAGTAGAAGTAAGACTGAATATATGTATTGCAAGTTTAGTTGGCATAAGAAGAGTGATGTTGAGGTGATATTAGACTGGATTTTGGCTCCAAAATGGAAACAATTAAGATATCTAGGCTCGTTGTACAATAGCTGCAGATGAGGCCCATTTTCTAGTCATTGGTTTGGCCCTCCACTATCTCTGAAGTCTGAACCATGAGAGGCATGAGATCATCAAATTTGGAACTTATGTTAAGACCCTTTTACCTTTTCCTAGGCTGTTTTGCTAGAAAGTGCATTATACATGACATCACTTTACTAAATTTTATATGGATCCATTCCAAGAATTCTGGAAATCTTTGGCATTTGTCAAGCTTCAGGTTTCTTGTTTAGCAGGAGTTTCGGATTATTGTGGACTGCATTTATGTCAGTACCGTATGCGAGGATTTGCAAATGCGAAGTCTTAGGTGGCACTATAGAGTTTTGAGGTTTAACTTCTTATATAGCGAATTTTTTCAGTGAAGCAGTTTCGAATGACACAATGACACCTACTGTATATACACATTGTTTTTCGAAAATAAAATAAAGTTATATACACGGACAGAATTAAACTTTTAGGCGAAGTTGTGTTGGATGACACCACTTGATTCCAACTGTCTTTGCCACTGCTGCCATTTATGTTACTAGGTTCTTTGATTTGCCTTGACATATTTTTATTGGAACTGATATGATATTGATGTGAGTTCTTCGTTTAAATTCTTAAAATATACAAAAAGTAATAGTGACAAAAAAAAAACATAGACAAATCCGTATTGAATAATCTGGCGAGGATACATACCCATAGTGGCCAGCTAATTTGCTACGGGTGTTTGAAATTTAATATATATGTATGAGAAGTAATACTTGACCAATATATACAGGTTAATTTTCCGGCAAAGGCCGTTTAACTGACCATCTGTGAGCCCATGGACTCCACCATTGCATACCCATAAAGGAGTCCATATGGCATATGTAGCAAGCTGACGTTGTTCAGGTTATTTAGTATCACTAATGCAGGTTCATGATTTAAGTCTCCTCATGGTTGCTATGTATTACACCCAGTGCAAGGCAAATGTATTACTTGGATCTATTGCATCATTAACCTTTTGACAGTGATTATCCAAAGAAATGATATGAGGAAGCTAGCTGTTAGCAGCCGAAAAAGGTGGCTTCTTGAACTGAAAGGGCGACCATTTCTGCATTTTCAGCCAGAAATGCACTTCAAATTTGCAGATTTTGTTTGTATATGGCTATACTGACATTCCCCCAGGGCGTTGGTCTAGTGGTAACATTGCAACATGTGATTAGTGGGTTAGGTGCACATCACGGATAAAAGCCTAGGATTTAATTGGATAAGGGTAGAGGGGCAGGCCCACTTTCCATTGAGTTTCAACCTTGCCACTGGCGCTTGGCGATTTGTTGGTTATTTAGAAAAAGGCTATATAGATACAGATGTATAGTGGGGTATCAGTGGAATTAGTCATAGATCCATCCTATTGGTTCTTCTCTGAGCTTTGTGAGAAGAAAGTCTAACTGGCTGAGTCTGAAGTGGGGTTTAATCAATCTTGGAATCTTGAACTAAAATGGATAGGACAACAGCATCAGCTCAAGGATCAACATCACCAGCTGAGGAGCTGCTAAAGGAGATCCAAGAACTGGAGGCAGGATGCCCAGTTGAAGCAGGAGATGTCTAAGCTCATGATTTCTGATGATCACAGATTACAGAGACAAAGGTCCCATTCAATCTTCCCACAACGGCTGCCTTGTCTTATGGATGGTGGTGGTTTTGATTGTGGTGCTGCGGCTATCTGGAAAAGGGGGTCAACCTCTTTCCAGCATGCTTTAGTATCACAAAGAGAGAGTAGTAATAAAGGGGTGGAAGACAACAGTAACGGTAGAGCTGCTGCTGTGAAGTTTACCGATAGACACTACTTTAATATATTACAGTCAGTGGGACAATCAGTGCATATATTTGATGTCAACTGTCTTATAATTTACTGGTGAGTAATTGACACAGACTTCCTATCTTTTGCCTTTTTATTTTTCCTCTTTTTTTTTCATCCGGACTTGGGAAAGAAAAGAAGTGGGTGGAAGAGATTGAGCTTGTGTCCGTAACTATCTGAGTTTGCTTTTTAGTTAGTTAGTAAAATGTTGCATCAGTGAACACTAAACACTTTGTACAGATTGATCGAACATTTTATTTGGCCTTAGTTAGACCTTATTGGTGCTCGTTGTTGAATTGTCCCACATCGGAGGGATTTGAGGTCCTTGGTCTCCTTATATGGCTTGGGCAATCCTCACCTCATAAACTAGCTTTTGGGGTTGAGTTAGGCCCAATGTCCATTCTTATCATGGTATCAGAGCTAGGCCCATCCCAATTATTGTTACCGATGTTGGGCCCCCATTTATGTTGTCCACGCTCCAGAGATCTGGGCGTGATGGGGGGTGTTGAATTGTCCCACATCGGAGGGATTTGAGGTCCTTGGTCTCCTTATATGGCTTGGGCAATCCTCACCTCATAAGCTAGCTTTTGGGGTTGAGTTAGACTCAATGTCCATTCTTATCATGTTAGAATATGTAATAGTAGAATCCTAATCCAATATGTATTAGGAGTAGCCTATTCCAATGTTTATTAGGAGTAGGATAGGTTATGTATGTATATATAGGGCTCATTGTATCATGTTTAATCTCAGTTATATTCTTCTCCCGTGCTTTCTCACATGGTATCAGAGCTTTGGTGAGATAATTATCGTTGTGCGTCATTCCAACGACATCCGGGAAGAAATAACTCAGTCACCGTGCAATTTTTCGGTGACCGAAGTGTCTAATTGCGTCAAAGTCACTAATTATCAGTGTTGTGAAAAAAACCAACACCATCACATCTACAGTGAGTATTATAATTGTGCGTCATTCCAGCTACTTCCGGGAAGAAAGACCTCGTCGCCGTGCAATTTTCCAGCGACTTAAGCGGCTGTCCGTAACTAAACCACTTTTTTGTTGATGTTGTGCAGAATACGAGACCACCAAGAGGTTCAGAAAAGAAGTCCGACCAACCCCAGAAAAAATCACCGGAAACAAACCTCCCACGCGCCTCCACGCGCCCGCCGGAGTTCTGCCGCCGGCGGCGCATCTGTCCCACGCGCCGACGCGTGAGCACTGTTCTGGTGAGATTTTTACGAAGGTCCTTCAGGGCAGTTAGATCGCCCTCAAATTCCGAGCCTACCCATATTTTTACTTTTCAATTCCGACCACTTTGAAGTTTTCCGGCATCTACAGTGATTTTTCCGGCATCTATAGTGATTTTCCTGCAAAAACATTATTCCTTTCATCTATTTCAGCAAGTTTTCAACGATGTCTTTGGGACACGATACTTTCGGGTCTAGAAACCCGGGTTCGATGTTAACTATATATGTAACAAGCTCGGTGCATATGATTTATATGCACCAGCTTGAGGGGGAGTGTTAGAATATGTAATAGTAGAACCCTAATCCAATATGTATTAGGAGTAGCCTAATCCAATGTTTATTAGGAGTAGGATAGGTTATGTATGTATATATAGGGCTCATTGTATCATGTTTAATCTCAGTTATATTCTTCTCCCGTGCTTTCTCACACTTGTCACGTTTGTTCAATTTTATTAACATAGAAGTGTTATTTGAGCTGTTTTTGTACAGGAATCGAACTGCTGAACAACTATATGGTTATTCTGCTGCAGAAGCTCTTGGACGAAATCCTATTGAGCTCCTAATAGATGCTCGGGATTATGGTGATGCTGATCATGTTGTTCACCAAGTGAAAAAGGGTGAGATTTGGACTAGACAGTTTCCAGCTAAGAATAAGCAAGGGGAAAGATTCGTAGTCGTTGCTACCAGTGCACCTTTTTATGACGATGATGGTACTTTTGTTGGTGTTATCTCTATATCAAGTGATGTGAGGCCTTTTCAAGAAACAGGGTTGCATCGATGGGAGTGAAGCAATTGGAAGCTGATACGACATTCAGAGAAGTTGGAGCCAGGACCCTTGCTTCTTCCAAACTTGGACTTGATCCGCAACAGCCTCTGCAAGTTACCATTGCCTCTAATATATCTAATTTGGTTAGTACTGTCTTTGTCTTTGTTAGAATATGTAAATAGTAGAACCCTAATCCAATGTATATTAGGAGTATGATAGGTTATGTGTGTATATATATATATATATATAGGGCTCATTGTATCATGTTTAATATCAATAATATTTTTCTCCCGTGCATTCTCACATGGTATCAGAGCAATCGTGAGAGATTTATTGCTGCGCATAAATTCCAGCGATTCCAGGAAGTAAAATCAGTCATCGGAACCCTTTTCCGGCGACTTTTTTCAAGTAATATCAGTCTCGGTCAGTGCTGTGCAAAATCCAGCAATACCAAAAGACTCGCCTCTGTCCGGCGACAAAACCCCAGAACTTTCTCCGGCCAAATCAGTCACACGCGCCACCAGAAGCTAGGCACGTGAGCCCACGCGCCGCGCGCGTGAACCCCTTTCCGGCCAATTTTTCCGGTGACTCCTTCAGGACAGTTTGGTCGGATACTAATTCTGACCCTACCCATCCTATTTTCGTTCGATTCCGACAACTTTGAGTTTTTTTCGGCGGCTACACAGACTTTTCCGGCAGCTACAGTACTTTCCGGCCAGAATTTCTTCAGGACAATCTGCTCGCCCTTGAATTCCGAGCCTATCCATATTTTTATTTTTCAACTCCGACAACTTTGAATTTTTTCGGTAGCTACTGTGCTTTTTCCGGTGCTACAGTGTTCCAGTTTTTTTTCCGGAAGCTCCAGTTTTCAGTTTCCAGTTTTCTGTTTCAGTTTCAGCGAGTTTTCTGTTGATAATCCAACGATGTCTTTGGGACTAGATGCTTTCGGGTCTAGAAACCCGGGTTATGGCAGTTCCAGTGTTATGATTACCTCAGAACCTTTAATGGGAGGTTCAAACTACCTAGCTTGGGCTTCGTCTGTCGAGTTGTGGTGTAAAGGTCAAGGTGTTCAAGATCATCTAATCAAAGAGTCTAGTGAAGGAGATGAAAAAGCCAAAACACATTGGGAGAAGATCGATGCTCAATTATGCAGTATTTTGTGGCGATCTATTGATTCCAAGTTGATGCCCTTGTTTCGTCCATTCCAAACATGTTATTTGGTTTGGGAAAAAGCTCGTACTTTATATACTAATGACATATCTCGTTTCTATGATATGATATCACGGATGACAAATTTAAAAAAATAGGAATTAGATATGTCTACTTACTTGGGTCAAGTGCAGGCAGTTATGGAGGAATTTGAGACGTTGATGCCAGTTTCTGCTAGTGTTGCAAAGCAGCAAGAGCAACGACAAAAGTTGTTTCTAGTTCTTACTCTTCCTGGGCTTCCTAATGATCTTGACTCAGTACGCGATCAGATTTTGGCTAGTCCGACTGTCCCCACAGTTGATGAATTATTCTCTCGCTTATGCCTTGCTGCAGCACCAAGTCACCCAGTGAGCTCATCACAGACACTTGATTCATCTATCCTCGCATCCCAATCAGTGGACAATCGGGCATCTCATACTATGGAGTATAGACGAGGAGGAGGTCGTTTTGGAAGATCTAGACCCAAGTGTTCTTATTGTTATAAACTTGGTCACACTCGTGACGTGTGCCATTCTTTACATGGTCGACCACCCAAAAATGCTTATGTTGCTCAGACCGAGATTACAGGTAACCAGGGATTTTCTGTATCTGAAAGGGAGTATAATGAGTTCCTTAAATATCGAGCAAGTAAGCAGACATCTCCACAAGTAGCCACTGTTGCTCAGACTGATACTTCTGTTGCTGGTAAATCTTTTGCTTGTGTTTCCCAGTCTAGTCCTCTTGAACAATGGGTTGTGGACTCAGCTGCTTCTGATCATATCTCTGGTAATAAATCCCTTTTGTCAAATATTGCGTATTCACAGTTTCTTCCCAACGTTACTTTAGCTAATGGGTCTCAAACTAATGCAAAAGGAGTTGGACAAGCGAATCCTCTACTCTCTGTCAGTCTAGATTCCGTTCTTTATGTCCCTG
The DNA here is from genome assembly GCA_034376525.1 of Nicotiana benthamiana. Classification (NCBI taxonomy): domain Eukaryota; kingdom Viridiplantae; phylum Streptophyta; class Magnoliopsida; order Solanales; family Solanaceae; genus Nicotiana; species Nicotiana benthamiana. The sequence continues at coordinate 14,934,748 of CM067341.1, read as the reverse complement.
GCTGTCCTTTTAATCTTGCATCTGTTAGTCGTTTGACTCGTGCCCTCCATTGCGGTATATATTTTATTGATGACTCTTTTATTATGCAGGACCGCAGTACGGGACAGACGATTGGAACAGGACTTGAATCAGACGGACTCTACTACCTTACCTCACTAACATCCTCCAAGGCCTGTCTAGTTGCAGATCCTCCAGACCTACTTCACAGTCGTTTAGGACATCCTAGCTTGTCCAAGCTTCAGAAGATGGTGCATCGTTTGTCTAGTTTATCCACATTAGAGTGTGAGTCGTGTCAGCTCGGGAAACATACCCGCGCCTCCTTTCCTCGTAGTATTGAGAGTCGTGCAGAGTCTATTTTTTCTTTAGTTCATTCGGATATATGGTCCTAGTAGAGTCAGTTAAACCTTGGGATTTCGTTATTTTGTTAGTTTCATTGATGATCATTCAAGATGTACTTGGATTTTCTTAATGAAAGATCGTTATGAGTTGTTTTCTATATTACGAAATTTTTGTGCTGAAATTAAAAATCAATTTGGTGTTTCTATTGGCACTCTTCGCAGTGATAATGCCTTAGAATATTTATCCTCTCAATTTCAGCAGTTTATGTCTTCTCACGGAATTATTCATCAGACCTCTTGTCCTTATACCCCTCAACAAAATGGGGTTGCAGAGAGAAAGAATAGGCACATTATTGAGACTGCTCGCACACTTCTCATTGAATCTCATGTTCCGTTGCGTTTTTTGGGCGATGCAGTTCTCACATCTTGTTATTTGGTTAATCGGATGCCTTCATCTCCCATCCAGAATCAGATTCCGTATGAGGTATTGTTTCCCCAGTCACCCTTATACCCTGTTCCTCCTCGTGTTTTTGGGAGAACTTGTTTCGTTCATAACTTAGCTCCTGGGAAAGATAAGTTAGCTCCTCGTGTTCTCAAGTGTGTCTTCCTTGGTTATTCTCGTACTCAGATATTTGGGCTTGATTACAGTGATACCTTCTCTCCCGTGGCTAAGATAGCATCAGTCCGCCTTTTTCTCTCTATGGTTGTTGTTTGCCATTGCCCCCTGTATCAGCTGGACATTAAAAATGCATTTTTACACGGTGACCTTGAGGATGAAGTTTATATGGAGCAACCACCTGGGTTTGTTGCTCAGGGGGAGTCTCGTGGCCTTGTATGTCGCTTGCGCCGGTCACTTTATGATCTAAAGCAGTCTCCTCGAGCCTGGTTTGGTAATTTTAGCACTGTTATCCAGGACTTTGGCATGACTCAGAGTGAAGCTGATCACTCTGTATTCTATTGGCATTCTGATTCACGTCTCTGTATTTATCTGGTGGTCTATGTTGACGACATTGTTATTACTGGTAATGACCATAATGGTATTACTAAATTGAAACACATCTCTTTCAACACTTTCAGACTAAGGATCTGGGCACACTAAAGTATTTTCTCGGTATTGAGGTCGCACAGTCTAGCTCAGGTATTGTGATCTCACAACGGAAGTATGCCTTAGATATTCTTGAGGAGACAGGAATGACAGGTTGTAAACCTGTTGACACTCTGATGGATCCGAATTCTAAACTTCTTCCAGGACAGGGGGAGCCTCTTAGCGATCCTGCAAGATATAGACGGTTAGTTGGTAAATTAAATTATCTTACAGTGACAAGACATGACATTTCCTTTCCTGTGAGTATTGTGAGCCAGTTTATGGGTTCACCGTGTGATAGTCATTGGGATGCAGTTGTTCGCATTCTTCGGTTTATAAAATCAACTCCAGGTAAATGTTTATTGTTTGAGGATCGAGGCCATGAGCAGATTGTTGGATACTCCGATGCTGATTGGGCATGATCGCCTTCTGACAGACGTTCTACTTCTGGATATTGTGTCTTAGTAGGAAGAAATTTGGTATCTTGAAAAAGCAAGAAACAGAATGTGGTTGCTCGGTCTAGTGCAGAAGCAGAATATCGAGCAATGGCTATGACAACATGTAAGCTAGTTTGGATCAAACAGTTGCTCAAAGAGCTGAAATTTGGTGATGTTAGTCAGATGGGACTTGTGTGTGATAATCAAGCTGCTCTTCATATTGCGTCAAATCCAGTGTTCCATGAGAGAACTAAGCACATTGAGATTGTCTGTCACTTTGTCAGAGAAAAGATACTCTCGGGAGATATTGCTACAAAGTTTGTAAAGTCAAATGATCAGCTTGGAGACATTTTCACCAAGTCCCTCACTGGTCCTCGTATTAACTACATATGTAACAAGCTCGGTACATATGATTTATATGCACCAGCTTGAGTGGGAGTTAGAATATGTAAATAGTAGAACCCTAATCCAATGTGTATTAGGAGTAGGATAGGTTATGTGTATATATATATATATATATATATATATATATATATATATATATATATATATATATATATATATATATATATATATATATATGGCTCATTGTACCATGTTTTAATATCAATAATATTTTTCTCCCGTGCATTTTCAAAGTCTTGATAGTTGCCTAGTTTTCTTTTGTTTTTTTGTTTCTCTTTACTCTCTGTTCCCAGTTCCCTGTCACAACTATGTTAATATAGTTCAAATTAAAATTCTGAACAAGAGAAAAATATATATATAAGTGGTAAAATTATTTATCAAATGCTAATAGTGAATTAAAGTCCTTCACCACCTGCCTTTATGCTCTTCGTCACTTTTAAAGCTTAATGCACTTGATCATGGTATAAGGATTGGAAGCTTCAGTCTTGATGCCTGGGTTTATCTGTAGAATCCCTAATCAGTACATCCATGGTTGTGAATCTATCTTTTGTATTTTACTAATTTTGATCAACTTCCTCTTGGAGTTCCTTCTTCTTATTTTCCAACCAAATGCTATTTGATTTTATATTAGAGGACTAGTTGCCGAAGGAAATAGTTCTACAATGAAGGACTCATCCATGCTATGTCTTGGAAATAATTAAGCTTAATGTTTTTCCTTTTTAATTCAACTATGGTTAGTTACACTATGCTTGATCCAGAAGCATCACTGACAGGCCCTTTGCCTACTCTTTTTGAAGGTGTCCCTTATGAAACTACTTCGACATCCAAATATTCTTCTATTCATGGGTGCAGTAACTTCACCTGAACGCCTCTGCATTGTCACAGAGTTCCTGCCGCGGTAAATCTTTTTTCTTCTTCATGCTGAATAACCTGTTCAATTTGTTTTGCTCCTATTCCTTGTGACTGTGTCAGTCTTGTTCGTGTGTAACTGATAAACTATTTCACCTTTTCCATTGTTGCAGGGGAAGTTTGTTCAGGCTATTGCAGAGGAATTCATCCAAATTGGAATGGAGACGACGAATCCACATGGCTTTAGACATAGTATGTTCCTACGAGTACTGCACTCTCACTTATATTAAATACTAGTTTCCCACCTCTTCTCTTATTACCTTGGTTTCTTTTTGCTCATTTATTCTGTTTAATAGCTGTAGCAGAGAGATCTACTTACATTGTCCATTTGGACAAGTCTTTAATGCCAAAAATATTTGCTAGTCACCATCACTGGCATTCTTCTACCATTGAGCTTGCCTTTTCAAGTTCCACATTTATTCAGTGTCATACTGCCATCCGCTTCATTGCACAGTTTTATTTTTATTTTTTTATCAGTGAGGTAATTACACATTTTTTAGCAGATACAATTCTGACAGAACAAAATTGTAGGCTAGAAGCCATAATATTAAACCGAAACCGTACCGAAATCGCACCTAACCAAAATAATAAATACTGAACCGTACCGAAATATTTTGGTACGGTATTTAGTATACACAATTGATAAACCGAATACCGAATCGAAATTCTTAAATGCCGAACCGAAATACCAAACGCCCACCCTACAAAAGAGTGAAAGGAAATGATTCTTACATGTAGATTTCTCTGTTCCTTCTTGTGTTATGTCTGTCAAAATCATCATATAGTATACCATCATCCTAAAAGAAGCATATTTAACCAATAAAAATAAGGGAAAGAATTGCATAATAAAGTATCCAAATTAGATTCACATACTAAAGTATTCAAATTTGTGTGCGTGCGCATTACCCTCCTCAAACCTCACTAGTGAGATTTATCTGAGTCGTCATCGTTATTGTTGTTGTTGTTGAATGATAACAATTACCATAAGAAATTCATTTTGAGAATAGAAGTCCAGAAGATAAAAGAGAAAGCAATGAAGTGATTTGACACTTTGGTGAAGTATGATTAAAGGATAGACATAGTTATTACTATAACCGTTAGAGACTCAAAGAACCAAACAAATAAAAATTGGAATGTGAATAGGTGTTATTCTAACCTTATTTATCTGGGTAAAATATTATTTTTTAGAGTCTAACTCCTCCCACAGACAAGAGGGGCTTGGTCTGATGGTAACCAACCCTCACTTACAACCGTGAGGTTGTGAGTTCGAGTCTTCCCAGGAACAAATTCTGGGGATTTATGCCGGGGGTCTATTTGGAAACAGCCTCTCTACCTCAGGAGTGGTATTGTACTGGGTCGTACTTTTTTAACTCCTCCCACATAATTACTGGCACACGAAACAATTTTCTCTCACTCATCCAACTCAATAACCTAACGATTCAATACACATGAAATTGTCTTTTATATTCATGTAATTTAATAGAAGGAATTGTTTTTGTTTAAGGGCAAAATTGTCATTCAACTTTTTATGGGTAATTCAGTAAATTAAGTTTAACTTATAAAGCTCTCACTTATAATATAGTATGATTACCAAGAGTAGCATCCATTATTTTCACTGGATTTACCCATATCCTTTTCCTTTTCTTCTTGGTCCTTCAAGTGTTGGCTGATCATCGAATTCTTTCTATTAGTACTATAATGTTTATATTTGGAGCTACCAGAATTATTCTTTTAGGTTAACTATCATGTTTCTTTTTGCTGCTTTTTTCAGGCCCGTGGCATGAATTATCTACATCATCTTAACCCACCTATAGTTCACCGTGACTTGAAGTCTTCAAATCTTCTTGTGGACAAGAACTGGACTGTTAAGGTTTGACTTCATTTCATCTGATTGTCATTTTTCCTCTTTCTTACCAGCCGCCTCTTTGTCTATTCCTGAAGAGGTTTTAATATATTGAATAAGTTCTCACCCTGCAAATATCAATAGGTTGGGGACTTTGGTCTGTCACGTCTTAAGCATGAAACATATCTAGCAACAAAGATGGGTAAAGGAATGGTATTCAGCTTGAATTCAGAAATTCTCTTTCTTACTGTATCATATGAGCTATTTTAGTTCAGCTGTGGTGTTTCAACATCAAATGACCATTGGACTATCTACCTTAATTCTCTCGCAGCCTCAATGGATGGCTCCAAAAGTTCTTCGCAGTGAACCTTCAGATGAGAAGTATGCCAAATATGATACATGTCAGTTTTTATGCAGATTCTTGAATATTTAACTGATATTGATCCTTCTTTGGATGTGCATTTAGGTCTGATATATACAGTTTTGGAGTAATACTGTGGGAACTTGCCACTGGAAAAATCCCTTGGGATAACCTCAACCCAATGCAGGTATTTTCAGCTTCCTCTCAGTTGGACAGCATTACATTAAACGGTTATCTAGCTCAGGTTGGTGAAGACCTCCCTGCTATTCACGCAAAAGAAACGTAAAAGATTGAAGTGGGTTATTTTACTTCATATAGTGGTATATAAAGAACAACTTTTTGGAGTTGATTGCAGGTGATTGGAGCTATAGGATTCATGAATCAGCGGCTAGATATCCCAAAGGATGTTCATTGCCGGTAATAACAATATTGTCAACATAAACGATAAGATAAATACAGAGATTTGAAGCAGAATGTCGATAAAATACAGAGTGATCAGCTTCACTTCCAGTCATGCCAAACTCCTGAATAACCGTGCTGAACTTACCAAACCAGGCTCGAGGAGACTATTTTAGACCATAGCGGGACCGGTGCAACCGACATACAAGGCCACTAGACTCCCCCTAAGCAAAAAAACTAGGTGGTTGCTCCATATAAACCTCATCCTCAAGGTCACCGTGAAGAAAATCATTCTTAATGTCCAATTGATAGAGAGGCCAATGCGAATAGCAGCCATGGATAGAAAAAGGCGGACTGATGCAATTTAGCCATGGAGAGAAAGTAACACTATAATCGAGTCCAAAGATTTGAGTATACCCTTTGGCAATAAGACGAGCCTCATGTCGATCAACCTGGCCATCTGGGCCAACTTTGACTGCATACATCCAACGACAACCAACAGTCGATTTACCTGAAGGAAGAGGAATAAGCTCCCAAGTACCACTCATATGTAAAGCAGACATCTCGTCAATCATAGCATGTCGCCATCCGGGATGAGACAGTGCTTCACATGTCGACTTAGGAATGGAAATAGAGGACAAAGATTACACAAATGCACAATGGGATGATGAGAGACGATGGTTCTTTTTCGCCTTTGCTCCTTTCCGGAGCGCACTAACGTGTAACTTAAACTCGATATAATGAGGATTAGGATTAACTATGGACCGTATACCTTTTCGTAGTGCAATCGGTTGATTAAGAGGAAACAAGTCCGCAGTATTAGCAGGATCAGGTGCAAGATGTGAATTAGCTAGGTTTATTGTTGGGGGCAGACGACGATGATAAGTCAGGAGTGGTGGAGCTGTAGAAGGTCGAACTCGACTAGGTGGTGGCACTGGAGCTATAGTTGGTGGAACTGGACTAGGTGGTGGACTGGAGCTATAGTTGGTGGAACTGGACTAGGTGGTGACACTGGACTTGGTGGTGATACTTGAGCTATAGGTGGTGGATCCGTAACTGGAACTATAGGCGGTGGAGCTATGGAAAGATGAATGGGAGATAGGGACTGAATCTCCAAAAGAAGGAACATGTAGCACCTCAGAAAAATCTAAGTGATTAACTGGACCTGTGAAGTATGATTGGGTTTCAAAGAAGGTAACATCAGCAGACATAAATAATTGCTGAAGGTTGGGAGAATAACATCGATAACCTTTTTGCGTTCTCGAGTAACCCAGAAATATGCACTTAAGATCACGAGGAGCTAACTTATCTTTTCCTGGAGTAAGATCATGAACAAAGCACGTACTCCCAAAGACACAGGGAAATAGGATAGAGAATGGAACTTGATTTTGGATAGCTGAAGATGGCATACGATTAATAAGATAATAAGATGTAAGAACTGCATCCCCCCAAAAATACAGCGGAACATGAGATTGTATGAGTAGGGTATGAGCAGTTTCAATAAGATGTTTATTCTTTCTTTCAGCTACCCCATTTTGTTGTGATGTGTACGGACAAGATGTTTGATGAACAATCCCATGGGAGTTCATAAATTGCTGAAATGGGGAAGACAAATACTCTAGGGCATTATCACTATGAAATGTGCGGATAGAAACCCTAAATTGATTTTGAATTTCAGCATGGAAGGTCTGAAAAATAAAAAAAAACTCTGATCGATTTTTCATCAAAAATATCCACGTACACCTGGAATAATTATCAATGAAATTGACAAAGTAGCGAAATACTAAGGTAGAGCTAACCCTACTACGACCCCAAATATCTGAATGGACTAAAGTAAAAGGTGACTCTGCTCGATTGTCAAGATGCCGCGGGAAATAGGAGCGGGTATGCTTACCGAGCTGACACGACTCACACTCTAGAGTGGACAAGTGAGATAAGCCAGGTATCATTTTCTGAAGTTTTGGCAAACTGGGATGTCCTAACCGTTTATGTAATAAATCTGGTGAATCACTAACGGGAGAAGTTATTGGAGGAAGACAAGATGCAAGTCCATGTGATTTTGCAAGGATAAGATAATAAAGTCCATCTGATTCACGTCCGGTACCAATGATCCGCCCTGTACTGCGTTCTTGTATAAAAACAAGGTCATCTAGAAATAAAACAGCGGATTTAAGTGATTTGGCTAAGCGACTAAGGGCTATGAGATTAAAAGGACTACCAGGAACATAAAGAACTGGGTAGAAAGGTAAGGAAAGAAGTGGACTTGCTTGACTTTCTGCAGTTGCCATGGCTTGAGACCCGTTGGCCATTGTGACTATTGGTAGAGATTGAGAATATGAGATACTGGTGAAAAGAGATTTGTTACCAGATGCATCTGAATCAATGATCCAAGACTCAGAAGGTGAAGATTGGGAGACACCAGTGAGGCTACTATTTGTTGGAACAACGGAGGTTAACCTTGAAGTTGTCTGTTTACATGCTTGTACTGAAGGAACTCAATATAATCCGGTAAAGAAACCATCTGGATTGGATTTATTGCATTTAATCCAACGGATTGTGAGTTAAAGGCTTTAGGTACGATTTCCATTGTAATATTGTATCGGAAAAAGCAGAAAATTTCTGGGGATCACTGTTCACGCCGGAAAAAATCACTGTGGCTTGCCGGAAAATTCCAAAGCTGTCGGAATCTATCGGTAATAGTACCAATGGACTCGGAATTGCTGTACGACCAGGTTGTCCTGAAGAAGCTCAGTCAAAAAATGGCCGGAAGAAGCCTTACGCGCCGGCGCGTGAAGTCGGAGATCGCCGGAAAATATTCTCCCGACGGCGCGTGAGGGCGCGTGGAAGGGTTTATGCCGGAGAAATTTTTAGGGTTTGGTCGCGGGAAGGTGATCTATCTTGTGGTGGTGTTGGTTTTTGCACAACACCAACGGATATGGACTTTCCTGCGGATAGTACTATTTTGCCGGAAAAAACAATTTTTTTTTCCTTCCTGGAGTCTCTGGAATTTATGCACAACGATAAATATCTCACGATTGCTCTGATACCATGTGAGAAAGCACGGGAGAAAAATATATTATTGATTAAATTTGACAATGATACAATGAGCCCTATATATATACAATACATGTCCTACTCCTAACACATATGGGATTAGGGATATTTACTGCTATTTATACAATGAAACTAACAGATAGCATTCATTGTTATTCCAGCTAGTAGCTTGTTTTCTTTTTTGGCAATCCACTAGGCAAGCGCCTAGGGTTAGAATTTTATTATTAAAGTAACAGAATACAGAAATAATTATAAGGTCCAAAATACATGCGAAAGAGAAAATAGAATTTGACATCTGCTTTTACGGACTAGCACTATTAAGAGCTATGCTTAATGTTTGAGTCAATAAAAGCAAACTATGATTGAAAACTGAGATGACAATCCATTTAAATGGAATTAGGTCCATAAGATGCCGTCCTTCCCCTGCAATGTCACCTTTCCTTCCTCAAGGGGATGAGCACAAGTGCTAATACCACCCATAGAGGTCGTAATGAGTGTCATCGCAATAAAACGCAGCTGCGACCTGAGAGATTGAATTGAATAATTTGTTGCCTTGGCTCGAGGTTGTTACTAAATCCTCACTGCTTCATGATCCAACTCCTCCAATCGGAGAAGCTCAAATTCCAGTTAATACGATCAAGATCCACACGACCAAGTCTCGAACAATATGCTGCAGTTGTAATCAAATTTGAGAGTTCCAAAAGCAGCTCTTAGAATCGTGCCCAAACAGAATCCAACAGCAGACTGTGTTCGAGCCCAAACTGCTGCTGAAACAGACCAGAATGCTGCTGGAAATCTGATATTCCCGCGTCTCGAAGAGCTGTAGATTCCCACGCAATAAAAAATGCTGCAGATTAAAGTTCTTGAGTTTGAAAAAAGCTCCTAAACTCGTGCTTTTGGGTTATTAAGAAACCAGCTGGAGATTCCCACGCATGCTGCAGATTAAGCTTGTTCCCACAGTAGCATGCATGAATATACAATAACGAGCACAGTAGCATGCGTGATTATTCAATTCATGTTCCCATCTCGAAAAGCTGGAGATTCTCACGCAGACAGCAAGCTGCAGATTCCAAAATCGTGGTCAAGCGTGAAAATTCCAACTACCGAGCAACTTGTCTGAACACTATTTAGACATGAAGCTGACAGAAAAAACAGCAATATCGATCAGCTCTATCCCCCGCTAGCATGCGTGGATTATACAATTGAGATGGATCATGTTACGAGGAAATAGCTTCTTGAAACTCCTCAAACATACGCAATAAAGCATGCTGCATATTAAAGTTCTTGAGTTTGAAAAAAGCTCCTAACGCATGCTGCAGATTGAAGACCAAAACAGCTCCTAAACTCGTGCAAAATCCAGTAGAAATATGCAGACTTTAACGTTAACGGAAACTTGTTCCCACAGTAGGATGCCTGAATAAACAAACTCGATCAGCTGGTTCCCACAGTACCATGCGTGAATATTCAATTCTGATGGATCATGTTACGAGAAAAACAGCTCCCAATTTGGTAAAATAATCTGAGCACGCTGCTGCGTTAAAGTCCGTGAGTTCCAAAAACAGCTCCTGAACTCGTGCCAAAAACACTTAATAACTATACTGTCCAACGTAGCATCCGCTAGTGCTCCTGAATTCCAGAAATAACAAACTCTTGCTTCAGGCTTCATCCTTAGCCTTTTTTCGAATTGAATTTGTTTTTGACCCATTCGTCGCTTCCATTGTTTGTAGAATACTGCAAAAAAGAAAAAACATTTAGTGAAAAGAGATTTCTCAGAGATGCCCTTAGTGCTTTCCATTTCTTTCTCTACTTTCTTTCAACTCTTATTCTCAGTTTTGCACATTGTAGCTTATCATCGTTTTTTTACAATCCTCCTGCTCAAGACATCAAGATCCCAGAAATGAAAACATTCAAAGTTACCACAATCAAGAGCATGGTTTGCCAGGTGGTCTGCTAGGCTGTTACCCTCTATAAGAATGTGAGATACCTTGAAGTTACACCCCGATTTGATAAAGTTGATTTCCTCCAGCATATCCATAATGTTCCAGGGTGGTTTCCATTGTCCATCTATGATCTTTTGAAGCATCAGTGAATCTGTCTCGAGCCAAACTTTAGACATATTCATTGATTTGCACATTCTCATTGCCTCTACTATTGCTGTTGCCTCATCTTCATTGTTAGATCCCTCCTTAAGTTCTCTTCCTTCTGCATATATCAAGTCACCTCTGTCATCTCTTAAACAAAACCCAATTGAACTTCTCCCTGGATTCCCTCTACATACTCCATCAGTGTTCACCTTTATCCATCCCCTTGGCGGAAATTCCCATAGCACTTTATCGACCTTCAGACGGGGGTGTATATAGGTCCATCATAGTTAGAAGATCAATCCACTTGTGAGGTACATGAAGTCCTGGTTTTTTCAGTTGTACTAGTGATTGTAGCGTTGATGAAATTTGGTAGATAACTCTATTTACTGACACTGATTCGCCGTATTTCAAACTATTTCTTCTCTTCCATAACTCCCATACAATGCATGCAGGTAAAGCTTGAAAAACTGATTTCAGTCTAGGTACAACTGGAGTCGTCCAACATTTTGTAATTGCTTGATGTAAAGACAAACCTTCTGAGTGAATTCCTGCTCTCGTTAGGAAGTACCTCCGTACAGTCGAAGCTGCATTTGATGTGAAGAATAGATGAACTAGAGACTCCTCTTTAGAATCAGCACAACACTAGTAGCTTGTTCATTCCCTATGAGGTGCTCTTTTTGGATTGAATCTTGTTATAAACTTATTGCACAAGTTGTTTTAAAAGACTTAACTAGTAAAGCTTGGATAGAATTATGTATTAATTGGCATTCAACGTAAAATCACCGACTGCAAAATTTTATGTAATATCAAGTATCAGGTCATTTAAAAGCTATTTATATTACTGGTAATTGTCTGTCTATCTTATGCATAAGCTTGTAACCCCAAAAATAAGGTACTAACATGTTACAGCAGATTAACTATACTAACAGCGGCGGATTATTTTTGCTTTGTAAGCATATATAAGTTAATTATCGGTAATTAACCGAATGACTGTTAATTCATGTCATGAATTTTGGAAGGAACATTGAATAGAATTCTTACTATGGTAACATAAACTTTAGAGACAGAATGATAGAAAAACGTTACATTCGTATTATAGGAAATAACAACAACAACAACAACTACCCAGTATACTCCCACCAGGTGGGGTCGTATTATAGGAAATGATAGAGTCAAAACTATATAATAAAACAGTAATAGAGGTTAAATAAATCAAGTGGAAAGGGCTATAAGACACTTATTTGTTTTAAAAAAACTTATTTACAAAAAAGTTATATATACACATTCTTTTTTCTAGAAAACATGTTGAAGACAATCCTAAAAAGTCATTCAGGATTAGGAATTTAAAGTATCTTTTGGGTTAAGTTGAAGAATTAACCTAAATAGCCGCACTTAAACTAAAAATAGCCAATGAATATATAGTATATGTATATAATTGTGTATAATACGTGGCTGGAGGTTTGGAGACAAACCCTGAATTCAAAAGATTTCAAATTGAGCAAGACCAAAACGGAATATTTGGACTGCAAGTTCAGTGACGAAATTCATGATGCGGCTGTGGAAGTGATGCTTGGCACTCAAGTCATCCCCAAGAAAGGGAGTTTCAAACACCTTGGTTCAGTAATTTAAGGTAGTGGGGAGATTGACGAGGATGTCATACATCGTATTGGAGCAGGGTGGATTAAATGGAGGCTCAGATCTGGCGTTTTATGAGACAAGAGAGTGCCGCCTAGACGTAAATGTAGGTTTTATAGAGTGGTGGTTAGACCGATTTTATTGTATGAGGTGAAGTATTGTCCAGTTAAGAATTCTCATGTGCATAAGATGAAAGTGGCAGTGATAAGGATGCAAAGATAGATTTGTGGGCATACCACGAGAGATAAAATTAGGAATGAAGTTATTCAGGACAAGGTTGGAGTTGTTGCCGTGGAGGACAAGATGCGAAAGTGAAGTTAAGATGGTACGAGCATGTGAAGAGGAGAGATGTGAATGCCTCTATAAGGAGAGATAGAGGTAGGCCTAAGAAGTATTGAGCGAGGTGATTAGGCAGGACATGACACAACTTTAGCTTATTGAGAGAATGAACCTTGATAGGAAAGTGTGGAAGTTGAGGATTAAGATAGAAGATTACTGGTAGTTGAGTGTATCTCTTTGCCATACCAGACTACCAGTTGCATTAGTATTAATCTTGTATTTTCTTGTTCGTAGAGTTATATGACTATTTGGTATTTATTTCGCATTATTATCTTATTATATCATTGTTGTTACAATTTTTTGATTCTGCTTCTTTTCATTTTCCTTGAGCCAATGGTCGTCGGAGACAACCTCTCTACCTCCACAAGATAGGAGTAAGGGCTGGGCACATACTATCTCCTCAAACCCCACTTGTAGGATTACACTACATATATTATTGTTGTTGTTATATAATCGTGTGTTATTCATGTATATTCTATGTAAACCGGCTAGAAAAAGTAAACAGTAAATCCAGTCCCACTGACTATTAACAGTCGGGTCGGAGCCGTTATAAGTCAAAAATTTCAGAGAGGTCAATTTCAACCCCTTTTTCACTAAACAAATTCAACCCTTTGGCTTTATAGCAGCTGCATCCTGCAGATGTTACCCAAAAATATAATGCAGATGAAGCTAATTTTCTAGTCATGCTGAAACTAGGGATGCCTGAGATCATCAAAATTGGTACTCATGCTAAGTCCTTGCCTTTCCAATGCTTATTTAGCTATATGTGCATTTTGGGGTGCGTGACTGACATCACTTTACTGAATCCTATGTTGAATCTATTCCAGAAATTCTGGAAAAATCTGATATTACAACAACAACAACAACAACCCAGTATAATCCCACTTAGTGGGGTCTGGGGAGGGTAGTGTGTAGGCAGACCTTACCTCTGCCCTTGGGTAGAGAGGCTGTTTCCAAATAGACCCCCGGCATCCTTCCCTCCAAGAACTTCCCACCTTGCTCTTGGAGAGACTCGAACTCACAACCTCTCGGTTGGAAGTGGGAATTTCTTACCATCAGAGCAAGGTGGACTGCCTTTTATGTAATTGGTGTACGGGGGGAGCAGTAAAAGCTGTGAGAAATTTTAGGTCAAGAGTTATGGGTAAGGATTTATTTGGTATTTTTAAATGATAAGTCACATTACTTTGAATATATATACTTTGTTCTAATAAATTGGAATCAAGGTAGTGCTTCTCCATTCGTCGGGCATGCTACTACTTCATGGTGTAGCATTAAATAGCTCGGTAAGCCATCCTACTCCAACCTTGCCAAGACACTTCCAAACTATGAGGATCAATATTTTCCAAGACAAATTTTTGCTAATTGACGAAACAACGAGAGTGTAAACCAAAAGTTTGAACTATGCAGAAGCACTCTAGAGTAAGAGTTTTTGGATACATAGAAGTAAGACTGAATGTATGTATTGCAAGTTTAGTCGGCATAAGAAGAGCGAAGTTGAGGTAGGATTAGACTGGATTCTGATGCCTAAAAGCAAATAATTCAGATATCTAGGCTCGTTGTACAATAGCTGCAGATGAGGCCAATTTTCTGGTCATTGGTTTGACCTCCAATGTATCTGAACCATGAGAGGCCTGAGATGATCAAAATTGGAACTGATGTTAAGACCTTTTCACCTTTTCAAAGGCCATTTTGCTAGAAACTGCATTTGGGGCACGTGACATCACTTTATTGAATCTTATACGGGTCCATTCCGTGAATTATGGAAAACTATGGCATTTGTCCAGGTTATGTAGAATGAATCACTAATATAGAGTTCAACAGCACTTGGATCTGTTGCGTCATTAACCTTTGACAGTCATTATTTAACGGAAATGATATAAGAAAGCTAGCTATCAGGGGCCAAAAAAAGTGGCTTCTTGAACTTAAAAGGTGACCATTTTCTCCATTTCAGCAAGTAATGCACTTCAAAATTTTCAGTTGTATATTGCTACATAGACACAGATATATAGTGGGGTGTCAGTAAATTAGTCATAGATACATCCTATTGTTTTTCTCAGAGCATTGGAGGAAGGAAAATCAAACTGGTTGAATCTGAAGTGGGGTTTTGATAGATCTTGGAATATTTGGTTGAAATGGATAATACAACAGCACCAGCTCAAGGACCAACATCACCAGCTGAGGCAGGGCATGCTCGATTAAAGCAGGAGATGTCTAAGCTCACGATTTCTGATGATCCCAGTTCACAGAGACAAAGGTCCCATTCTATCTCCCCACAACAGCCGCCTCGTTGTAGGGTTGGTGGTGGTTCTGTCGCTGTTTGGAAGAGAGGACCAACGTATTTCTGCCATTTGTCACTATTGGGAAGAGAGAGTAGTAGTAAAGGCGAGGGTGACAGCAGTAATGACGGAGGCCATGCTGCAGTGAAATTTACTGATTGACACTATTTGAATATATTACAGTCAATGGGACAAGCATTGCATATATTTGATGTCAACTATCGTATAAATTACTGATGACTAATTGAAGTAGACTTTGTATCTTTTGCCTTTTTATTTTTCCTTTTGTTCATTCGGACTTGGGAGAGAAAATAAGTGGCTTGGAAAGATTGAGTTTGTGTCTTTAATTAGCTGAGTTTGCTTTTTAGTTAGATCATGATTGCTGTTTATCACGTTTGTTCAATGTAACATAGGAGTGTTAGTTGAGCCATTGTTAGACCTTGATTGGTGTTTCAATGTTATTAATTTAGGAGTGTAATTTGAGCCATTGTTGCACAGGAATCGATCTGCTGAACGACTATATGGTTATTCTGCTGAGGAATCTCTTGGGCAAGATACCATTGAGCTCTTAGCTGATACTCAGTATTATGGTGATGCTGCTAACATTATAGACCTAGCGATAAAAATAGGTGAGAGTTGGACTGGACACTTTCCAGTTAAGAATAAGCAAGGGGATAGATTCATAATTATTGTTACGACTAGCCCTTTTTATGATGTTGATGGTACTTTTGTCGGTGTTATTTCTGTATCGAGTAATGCGAGGGATTTCCAAGAAACAGGGTTTGTATTGATGGAAGTGAAGCAGTTGGAACCTGATGCAAAATTTAGAGCCAGAACCCTTGCTTCTTCCAAACTTGGACCTGATCCCCAGCAGCCCCTGCAAATTACCATTGCCTCCAAAATTTCTAATTTGGTTAGTACTCACTTTGTTTGGATAGTTGCCTGGTTTTTTCTTAATTCTCTTTACTCTATACTAGGGTAGGCATATTTTAATATGACGAAATCTCATAACAGGCCTCAAAGGTGAGCAACAAGGTTAAGTCAAAAATAGGGACAGGAGAGATCAGCGTGCATCATGAAGGTGAAAGTGGAGATAGTCATTACTTGAGTCGTACATTTCTGGGGCTGCTCTCTAAAATCACTGGGAGGATGCAAATTCCTTTGGAGTGCGTATGCATTTGGAGGATGTTCACACTTCTTCCTTTGGATTATTCTCTATTCTTGCAAAAGAAGAACATTCTCCGGGGAAACTCTCAAGCTATTCTGGGGATGAGAGTGAGGGAAAACAAGGGATTTGTAAGGCTATCACCTTGAAGGCAGAGGCGTGGATGGCGAAGAAGAGCTTACCATGGCCATGGAAAGGCAACAATCGAGATGTGTCAGAGACAGAGAGTACGAGACTTGTACGGGCTTGGCTAAACAATAGCCATGAAAATGAGTTTAATTACATTAACAGTTATAATGCATTAGAACCAGACAATCAGTTTATTGATACTAACTGGACAACCACCAATGAAGCTTCGGGATCCTGGTCTACTTCATTTGATGTCAACAGCTCAAGCAGTACTAGTAGCTGCGGAAGCACCAGCAGTAGTGATGTTAATAAGGTGGACATGGATACTGACTGCCCGGATTACGAAATCTTGTGGGAGGACTCAACAATTAGAGAACATATTGGAGAAGTTTTATGAAATTCCTTTTTCAGGTTAAATTGTCAAAGACAAGTCTATCAGTTACTCCAAACTTGATCATAGAATTTTTGGAATCAAGATTATGCTTATGGCATGGTAACGCAATGGCTAAATTCTGGCCTCTTGGTCCTATCATATGGATGATGTCTAAGCCTACTCTAAACCAGTATTTATGTTGTTAATTACATGAGGTTTCTGACACTCATCTTTCTAATCAACGCCCTTGAAGACTAGATCTTACAACAACAACAACAACAACAACTACCCAGTATACTCCCACCAGGTGGGGTCTGGGGAGGGTAATATGTAGGCAGTCTTACCCCTACCCAAAAGGGCAGAGAGGCTGCTTCCATGCGACCCTCGGCGCATAGGACAGAATGAAAAGCTGCATTGGAAAACAAAGACAAAATTAGTAACCAAGGCAAGACAAAACAAAATAACAAAACAAAGCATAAGTAATCCAGAAATAACGTAAATGGTTATGTAAACATAAGGAACATAAATACCGTCGCAACCAAGAGGGGACCTAGGCTAAAACACTAGACATCGATGGGTAACCCTACTATCCCACACCCAACCCCGGGTGAGGCGAATGAAGGACTCTAAGAGCCCCTATCCTGCAACCCTGATTCTAGACCTCCAGACTCCCCTATCGAGGGTCATGTCCTCGGTAACCTGCATTTTAGTCATGTCCTGCCTAATCACCTCTCCCCAATGCTTCTTAGGCCTCCCTCTGGTAGTGGCATTTTGTCATTATTTGCAGCTCAGATGATCTGTTTGTACCAATGCATCTTGTGCTTTTCGATGAACAATATCAACCATAGCAAAGCCATTTATGCTGATATCTCTACTCTATATCTTTTCTTTTTCCCACCTCTCCACACCCAAAAAACCTCATAGGCTGGTGCAAATCATGTTTATACCGTAGAAGCTTCTGAAATCGCCGAATATGCCAGAAAACTGATTGCTGGAAGTCCACTGAATGAAAGAAATACAGCAAGTGTTCTTTTACTTGTTTAAGCCGACTCCCCTTAGTATGGGATTGAGGTGTTGTTGATTTATTGATTGTTCTCTTGTTTTTTCCGGTGTCTTTTCCAATTCTATCCGACATATTCGTATGGTATCTTGGTAGAGCTTCTTAATTTTTTTTTTTGTTAACGTTTCATCTGTGGATGTTTAGGTAATCAAAGGAAATGTTGAAGATGTAGAGTTACCTGAGAAAGCTTATATTTTGATCTCTTAGCAAATGGGTAAGCCTGTCTAGTTAGTCTCATTTTTAATTTATTATTTGATCATGTTAACTTCTATGATGGAGCATTGTGTATACTTCGATCGTGCTGCAAGTTTGCTAGAACTTTAGATTATTCCCCTGGATTGACGACTAAAGTTCTTGAAACATCACTATAGCTATATCAGTGTTAATTATTTGATTTTCAAGAACCTATACTACTATTAAAGACGGAGAGTATATGGAAGATTAAGACAATGGAAACATCTGATCTGATGAATGCTTTGCTATCTGTGGACCAAGCAGAAGTGAAGAGAAGATCCATTTTGCCTATGTGCTAGGAACATTTCTGATCGCCTATACAAACTGCGAGCATAAAACACAAATATACATGTTCAGTGGCCAATACACATCCTAATAACTAACTTTCACACGCAGTACACATTGAGTTGCATTTTAAATTTGTATAGGCTGATTGTCCACTATTTTCCACGCTAGCCCTGATAACTTTTGGCTTTGAATCTCTTTAATTTTCCTCATCTTCTCAACTGACCTGGTATGCAACTTTACTGTTTCGTTCAACGCAGTGAACCACAGTGTTACCCGTCTTTCCAAGAATTGGTGAAGAAACTTAGCGATCTGCAGAGGAGGTATGTTATTCAAGCCCAGACAGCAAGTAGCAATGCAGGACGTAGCAGCCATAAGGAATAGTAAATACAAAACGCGCTTGTGCTTCAGGTTCATCGTCAAATTGCTAGCAGATGCATTTTGCTAACTCTTCAAGGTTTTATGGCTGTCACATGAAAGTTGGTCAGCCATAGCTCACAAGTTGTTTGTGTTGTCCGATCCAAAGTTTAAAGGGTTGTTCGCGCTGGCACGTTCTCTTGTCTTATCGGGTAAATTGGGTAATGATTCAAATGCCATTTTGTGGTTGACTTCCATTAACTGTTCTTCTTCATTAGACCGAATTTCTAGTCTCTATACGATTAAAACGTGCCGTTTTTGAATTCCAGGCACACATTTGATCAGAAGGGATTGAAACACTGTACCAAGTGAAGACTGAAGACTCTAAGTAACTACAGCCAGAAAGTTGCTTGCGCCCTAAAAAGTGTTTTGCTAGCCATTTGTTGTGATCACTCTTCTATGTTTTAGACAAATATTTTGTACTCCCAATGACTTGTGCTTTATTATTTTGTTTTGTCTTGCTTGTGTTTCTAATTTTACCTTTGTTTCTTAATGCAGCTTTCCCTTTTTTATCCTATACGCCGAGGGTCGACTGGAAATAGCCTCTCTGCCCTTTCGGGCAGGGGTAAGGCTCGTCTACATACTATTGGGTAGTTGTTGTTGTTGTTGTTGTTGTTGTTTGTACTCCCAATGGTTTCTAAGCATTTTTGTAAGTTTGTAATAAGAGACTACTCCTATATATGAAGAAATACACTTTTTGTTATTCCTATAGCTTGTTCATTCCTATGTTGCACAGACTCTCCGAAAACATCGACGGGTTCATGTCGGATCCGATGCGGCACGGATGCCGACGCTGTTTTGGAGAGTCCCACCACATAAGTTCATTCCCTCAACATATGTCCATTGCTTGTGAGGTGCTCTTTTTGGAATGAATTATCTTGTTATATACTTGTTGTACAATGTTGGCCCAAGAACAGGTGAAGTTTTGAAGAATGATAAATAAACTCAGTTATGGACCATGTCCATCATGTGAAGCACAGTAATGAGATGCACATGAGATGCACGTGAGGGAGATAAGTCTCATTGATCAAGCAACAATATCTCTTGATCTGATCGAAAAGGTTGCATATTGGATAAGGGGAGAAAATCTCCTTATGTGAAGAGAACACAATTCGGATAAAAGATAGTGTTGCAGTTTGTATTGTTCAATGACTCAATTTCGATGGAAGTTCAACAACGATTGAGTCTCAATCAAACTCTATTTACTAACTCATTAAATAACAGTGATTGTTCTCTTTTACAGGTATTGCACATATGCAGAAGTTAAACTAAGTTGAGAGCAAGACGATTTTGCAAACAATTTATGTGAGATTCGAGTGTGCACTCCTGAAGCTACTTGAATGAGACAGAAGAACCAGCTCATTGTGTTTTTTTTTCTTATTCTAAGTTCAATTGTAGTAGGTGATTTAAAGTTATACCTTTCAGCTTTCATAGAAGCATTTGTACTAGGTACTTTGGGTGTTCAAGTTATAGGCTAACTTGAAGCTGTCGCAACAGTTGAGGCTGTGTGCTACAACGAGACTAAAGTTAATCCTTAGGTTTACAAAGAGTTTTTGTAAATGTTGTTTTGGCTCAGTGTTTTTAGTAGAAGTTTGGGTAAATCCTATTGAGTAGTAAGTTGTGGTTTTTTCACCTTTTGAGCCAGGTATTTTCTATGTAAAAAATCTCCGTATTCTTTATTTTATGTACTTTTAATTCCGCAAACAATAATAGTTAGAGCAACAAGAAGAACCTGGTTCTTCTAGATCGAAAATTGGGTACCACACAAATCACCCCCTCTTGTATGGTATTGACGTTTAGAACATCAATTGGTATCAGAGCGGGTTATCCTTGAAGAGGCTAACACCTTAGGAAAAGATCAATATGAGTGCACCACCTGGGAACTGGGAAGGACAATCTACTGCTAGGCCTCCACTTTTCAACGGTCAGTACTATTCTTAGTGGAAAAACAGGATGGGGGATCACATCATAGGAGAAGATTATGAACTCTGGGACATATTCACTTATAGCCCTCTAGCAACTACAAAGAAGAATGTTGAAAGAGTGGATGTGCCAAAGACTAGAGCTGACTGCACTGCTGAAGACCTGAAGAAGTGGGAGAAGAATGCTAAGCCAAGAAATGGCTTGTGTATGGACTAGGTCCAGATGAGTACAATAAAATTCAAAGATGTACCATTGCTAAGGAAATCTAGGACACTTTGCAAGTGGCTCATGAATGAACATCTCAAGTAAAGAGGTCCAGAGGAACACTGTTGTATTCTCAGTATGAGAACTTTACCATGAAGGAAGGAGAAACCATCCAAGAGGTGTATACAAGGTTCACCATACTGACAAATGAACTAAAATCTCTTGGAAGGATTATTCTAGAAGAAGATAAAGTTGAGAAGATTTTGACAAGTGTTCTGCTAGTCTCTTGGGAAAGTAAAATCACTGCCATTCAGGAATCAAAGAACATTGCTACCATCAAACTAGATGAACTAATTGAAAATCTTACTGTCTATGAACTGAGAAGGAAAACCATGAAGATGGATACACCTACGAAGGAAAGAAGTCTGGCTCTCAAAATTGCTGAAGGTTCAGATCTGGAGGAAGATGAAATGGCTATTATCACTGGATATTTCAAGAAGTACCTGATGAGAGGAAAGGGTTCTTCACGAGGTACAACCTTCTACAAACTAAGGGGTCCTGAGAAACAGACCAATGGGGGCTGCTACAAGTGTGGTAAGACTGATCACATGATCAAGAACTGCCCTCAATGGAAAATTAAGTTGAAGAAAGAAAGGGGTGACTGAAGGAACAAGAAGAAAGAACAAGTTCAACAAAAAAGGAACAAAGGATCAACAAAGGCTATAGTTGCTGCCTGGGGAGAAACATCACATGAAGACTTAGAGGATGAAGCTGGTGATGAGCAGAAACTTATGGCCATCGGAGAATCAGATGATGAACAAGAGGTAACTATTCTCTATCTCAAAGACAAGATTAAATTCCTGTCTAAAGAAAGGTTGTCTGAGATACTACTAGACTTCATTGATGAGTCTGAGATAATTAACAATGAGAAGGAAGAGTTGTCTAGGGAATGCATGATTCTAAAAGCCAAGTGCAAAAATCTAGAGTCTAGGGCTAATGAAAGTGAAAGTGAAAATGTTGAGTTGAAG
The DNA here is from genome assembly GCA_034376525.1 of Nicotiana benthamiana. NCBI lineage: Eukaryota > Viridiplantae > Streptophyta > Magnoliopsida > Solanales > Solanaceae > Nicotiana > Nicotiana benthamiana. Next base: position 14,912,766 of record CM067341.1, on the reverse strand, counting down.
AACCAGGTTCTTGAACATAACACTAGTGTCCTAGAACTTAGGTATGAGAATTTAAAACTGAAACTAGGAACAGGAAAGAAGAAAGTTGACCACACTCATCTCACCCTAGAAGAAAAATTAGGAAAAATGAAGGATGGGATATATAGGAAAGATAAGCAAATAAGAGGATTAAAAAAAGAACTAGGAAAGGTAAAACATGAACTAGACAGAACTTGCAAATGGAACAAAGCTTCTGATACACTCTCCTGGCTACAAGAACATCATAGTAGCAAGAAAAGAAGACTTGGGTATGGGACTCAAATACCTAAGTGGAATCCTAAAAGCAAGTACCTCACTCTTGGTCGTGGCTCCACATCCTCGAGGTCTCGAGGCATTCTTCCGAAGTGTCTTGATAGCGAGAAATTAAGTCCTCTAATTTCGCTGCATACAGATAGTCTGCGTTTCCCAGAACAAAGCGATGGGAAATGATTTTGACACCTGACTTTATATGCTTCCTAGGGTGATGTCGTACCAATGATGCGACCTGTGGCATGAGCTTTTATGGAAACCGGGGTGTCCCATGGACTTGTGCTTTCTGACATCATTCAGTGCACTATCGATTCCCCTCCTCCAAGGTGAATGTACCACTGTCGATTTGGTTATTCAAGAACGCAGTAATTGCGTCCGCCGGTCTATCTTCTAAAGTCTTCGATGACCGTGTCGTTACCCCATATAAATGGGAGTGTCTTGGTGTTGTTTCTTTTATCCCAGTACCTTCGTTGGCTCATTTTACCATTTTTTCTTATCATCTTCCTATATCCTTGAACAGTATGCTTGGGGATCATATCCTCATGGCTATTAAGCAGAGCTTCCGTAGGCTGTGTTGTGGCCTCTTGCCGGAGATTCTCTTTTTCGAGCATAACTATGTCGTCCTGGTTCTGCTATGTTTGTTGTTGATGCTCTTGTTTGATCGAGATGATGGCATAAGGGGTCAACTTTACTTGCTTGCAAAAAGCTCTTCGGATTACATATCGCTTCTTAATAGGGGGCTCGGATTATACATTGATGTTCACCTTCATACCTCAGCTTGACGTGGTGCTCTACCCCGAGCTGGTGGCTTGCACGGCTAGATGCTCCAAGAAATGGATTCTAAGTATCCATGCAAGTAGGACCGAGGCTCTTTCGGTCTGCCGTCTCTCCGAGATTCTCTTGGCCAGCGGGGGTCCTCGACCTTCGGAGAGCAATGGTATTTTTTCATCCCTCCCTGCTTCTTGCCCTGTCCTTTGGGGATATCAGTATGGAAGGCCGGGATGAGGCTTCTGAGGATGTGTTCCCCGAGGTGCCTGTTGCAGGAGGCAAACCTTCGAAAGTAGACCAGTCTTTAGGCTTTTATCTCGCGTGTGTACCCTTTTGTTTCCTCCTTTATGCGTAAGAACCCCTTGCGGGATTTTGTAACTATATTTAGGGACTCCTCGAGAGCTGTTGTACATGGAAATTTATGAATACGAAGATACTTCCATGATTTCTGTTTTCGATTGTTGCCTTATTATTGTATGCTCTCGTGCCCTTTAAGGCCTTTGAATGTTTTCCTTTATTGTTGACTGCTGATATCTAACTCGGATACGAGCGTTGTTTTCATTCCTCTATCGACTGATATGGCTCTTTTTCGAGCCCATCGTCGTACCTCGGATCAAGCCTGAATTGATCTTATAGGCTCGGGCCCTCCGAGTTGCATGGAGATAGTACGATGAGTTTTGGAGCTTTCGAGAATAGTATCCTGAGTGAAGGTCAGCTTCGGGTACCCAAGGGTCCTCTTTGAACTTGATGCAGATAGCTTTTTAAAGAATAGTGGATAGACTTTCATTGAGGGGTTGTCTATACTTAGGCGATTCCTCGAGACCTTCTAGAGCCTTCATGATCGGAGCTTTGCGTGCTTATTTTTTCCTTTAAGAAAGAAAAATCATGAAATCGCGTACCACATCGAGTTTTATGAGGGCGTTGAAGGCTTCCCGAAGCCTGAATTTTTTACGTAGATCCCCGAGGTCGGGCACTACCTCTAGACTAGAGATAATACATATGACTCCTTAAGGCTTAACGTCTTGTCGATGGATGCCTCTGGGGTCGGGCATCACCCCGAGATCTGTACCGAGGCCGTTGGCCTTCAGGGCCTTACTTTGGACAGGCGAATCATTGATTTTTCCCCATATATGTGAGGTGGCGTTTACTTCTTTTGGGAGATCTCATTATTTTGGATAGTTATCCCCCTGCCTTGGCATCGGGTCCTTCCTCTCTCCAAGCGCAAAAAGCATTGGCGCATGCTTTAGTCTGTCAATTTTATCTTAGCCATGGCAACTACTTTTGGGTCGGCCCGGCAGGGAGGGGAGAGTTCCGTCCCTATTGTTCAGGATTTGTGGAAGTTCACTTTGAAGACCGTGTCTTTGATAAGAGAGGAACATTTAGAGATGGTGAGAAGATACTGCAGATGGAGCAAGAGGACGACACTGCAGGTGCTTTCCTTGGATAAGAGTATTACTTACTCTACTGATGGATTCTTGAGCTTATACCTATATCCTTGATATTTAGACCCCTTGATAGGGTCGTGCTTGAAGTATCGGGTTACTTTGGCGCAGATACATCCATCATTTTGGTGAGTGATGCTGATAATGAGGTTCTTTACGGAGAAGGCTGGTCTTGAATTCACGCTCAACCGCATCGTCATGCTATACCGACCCTTTCACCATCGAGGCTTATTAACCTTGTGGTGTCGTTCGTCCACGCCCTTTGTTGTCGATGATGAAGAAGATGGGGATCAAGAGTCGGTCAGTCGGTTCATCCGGGTCCGGACGACTGACATTATCCCTATAGAGCTTATGGCATTTCCCCAGTGATGGAATTATACGTGTGAGTGGAGTGTCTCGCGTTTCCTTGGATTTTTTATAGCGAAAACTAGTTAAGTAACTGTGTTTCCTTCCCTCTATAGCAACTTCATGGATGTCGGGCAAAGTTCTTGATCTGCCCGGCTGGGTCCGGAAGTTATTGACCCATTCGACTTGCAATGAACATAGGTGGCGAGCTGTGTCTCAATAACAGATAGGAAGTAAAATACTAGGGTATGCTTGTACGCTACTCCTACCTTTATCTTCATATATTTGAGATGATATTTTCCTCTTTCTCTTGTACCGGCTTTGCCATTGTAGGTATCGGGTGGTTCCTTGAGGCAAGGCAGTGGTCTTTCGGAGAGGGGAAGGATTCGTCGGCCTCCGAGTTGAGGGACGATAGCGATAAATGGGATTTGCACCTGCAGTTGTGGAGCTTATAAAGGGTCTCAACGGGCCCGTGTCTTCGATGAGAGGACGTCGCCCGAGCCTGCTGTTCCCGAAGTGTTTTATTCTAGGACATTGGTTCCTCCAAGTGAATATACTTTGTCCGAGGTTTGTTCTTCCAGGGCAAATAGGGCAGGATGAACAGGACTGTGCTCCATCTTTGAGGAAGTCTGTCGGCTTCACTTCATGGTGAGTTTAGCGTAGTCCTTCTCTATTCGCGCCTCCCTTTCTTTATCGAGTTTTTCTTTTTAAGCCTTTGATTGGCTTAGGTATGAGCTGCTCCATCATGGGGCGAGGCATTGGAAAGCTCTGGACGACAGTGAGTCCCTTAGGCTCCTTAGTGAGGAGAAATATATTGAGTTGATACACTGGTGATATGAGGCATATTGGGGCTCGAATTACAAAAGCTATTTGTTGGAGCAGGTAACCTTTCGTGGTATGCACTTCGCTCTTTTTGACCCTTAAGGTTAACCATTCTGCCTATCTTAGTTGCAGAAAAAGACGGAGGCCTCGAAGTAGCTTAAGGGTGAAGCCGACCACGTCAGGGATGCATGTGGTGAATTGAGAGCTCAGGTGCAAGCTCAAGCTTTAGAGGAGAGGGGCACCTTGGCCAAGGTTCCCGCCTTCGAGGCCCAACTCCCCTTGGCTCGTGACAATGCTACAGCTCAAGAGAATATGATTAGGAAGCTCGAGTCCGATCTCTCGAAGAAAAAGGATGAGATAATCGATGCCCAGGCTGAAGCAACATTAAGTCAAACGAATGCTGATCAGGAGATGGTGATTCGTATGAAGGACACTGCTGATGCTCAAGCCGGGTTGAAGCGGGCCCTTGACCGCGAGAAGAGGATCGAGGAATATGTTTGTTGTAGATCTCGAAGGGAGGTACTTAAGGAGATCGATGCTAGGGGTTTCGTTCTGTCAGAGGAGTTGGTTCGAGCAAGGGCAGACGAGATCGACGCTCGGTTCCTTCTTGCTGACATCATGGAGTGCGGATCTGGGGTTGGCTGGTTGTTGCCTTTTAGAGCGGAGCATAGATTTCACTGCTTTTCCATTTTGTACTTGATATTTGCAGAGCATGTTTGTAGATGGAGAGCGCGCCTTTTGCGTATGTAAATAAGAGAAAACTTGAAGCTTTATCTCTTTAGTATCTCTTTCTTCATTACTTTCGGTCAGGCGGGCTGGTTTCAATTTTTGGCGGGAGCCCCGTGGGTTCGGAGCTAATTTAAGCAGTCTCTGAGGCTCTTAAGTGACATTTTTTACGTGAGTAGGCGTTGGGGCTTCCGTGCTTTGCCCAATTGTTTAGGATTAGTCTCTGAGTCAGGCCTTGACTCGAGCTTACATGAATTTCAATCTCATGTGCCTGCATGGGCGGATGATAATTGTCTTTATTTTTTGCCCTTGGGCGTTTGTTGTTTCAACTATTTTGGGTTCAGTCTCTGAGTCGCGTTGCAACTCGAGCTTTAATTGACCCTCAAGTTTCTTTCTTGCCTGCATGGGCGGATGACGATGGCTTTTGTACTTCGTGTCGAAGTGTGTGTCCCAAAAGCTTTTGTACTTTCTTAAGGTCTTACATTTTCTCATGCCTGTTGAGGTATTACAGTTTTTCTAATATGTACAATAGATCTAGTTATTCTGAGTCTGCCCCCTCGGGGTCTTACAATCTTGGATTTTCCAGTGTACGGTGAATGGAGACAGTCTCTAAGTCATCGAGTTTTCTTCAACTTGAAGGCAATTATTCGTGAGCTTGAATTTACCTTGTTGGGTCTTTATGAGCCAGGAGTTCCGACCCTGGGGTCGTGCGGGTGCCAAATTGTTGATGCTAAGTTACTGAGTATTTCGGGACGCATTTGGTGGAGGGATCCCTACCGAGAGTACCCTGAAATTCCCTTTCTTGGAGTGTGAGATGCCGAAAGATATTCTTTTATTGCTTGGCGTAAATACACATTGTTTCATTACTGTGAGCTTGGCCTGCACAGGAGCGGCTCCTTGGACCGTTTGGTTTGGTACATGATTCCCTATTAAGGCTCAGTCTGCCATTCCCCAGCCCCTTCGAGCGGACAACGCCTTCAAAAGGGGGGTGTCCTTCATCGTTTGATTCAAAAGAAGGCCTGTGATCTCGTCAGATCCTCCTCAGTGGTATGTTGCTCCAATAAGTACCTTGCTAGCGAGACCCTCTTTGGGGTGGAAGTCTGGCCGAGGGGAAAGAGGACAATGGTTTCTGTTAAGTCCTTGAGGTCTCCGGGTAGAGTTAGAACTTCCGAATGGCCTGACCCAGTATTTGCATACAGGTTAGTGAAAACTAACAAAGGAGGGAGGTAGTTTTTCTCTACCGTGGGATGTGTAGACGATGTTCTGAGGTTTGGTATATTCTTGCAGTTTTGGGGTGTGGATTCTAGTACAACCCTCTATTGTGTTTAATCGGGCTTGGTCGATGACGTGGTTCGCTTTACCCTTGACTCTTTTGAGAGTGGAGATATTGGTACCGCGATGCGTCATGTGGTGCAGAATTTCCCTTTGTCGTGTAATGCATCCTACCGATAGTTTTAATGCAGCCCCTTGTGTGGGATTTCATCCTTTTGGAAATTGGGTGCAAACCTGTCCTCGGGTGATGTGCCCGTGGTCGTTTGGATAAGGCGTCTGTTCCTTGTGCCTCCTTTGATGGTATGGAACTCGGCGTTCCAGTCTGGGCCAATCGTGTCGTACTTTGAAAATGGTCTTTCTTTTTGTTGTTGCAATCACCGTTTGGAACCTGTCAAAGATTTGAGAGGTGGTTGTGTTTTGACCCGTCAGTCCGAGCTACCTTATCATCCTTGTCCCGCCAGTGCTGATCGAGCCACCTGCACTCGTGTGCATGTGTTTTATTTAAAATGGATTGAGTGAGGACAAATGTTACCAGTATGTCATTGCGAGGTTGAGTCGAAGTCTCGGTCCGTCTTTGTTGAATGTAAAGGCGTCCTTGGGGGTATATCCCCAAACTTGCCTTTCACGGGTGCCGAGAAATTTTTCTTTCCTTTTTACAATTCTTGGAAAGGGTTATCGCTCCTCCATTATCGTGGTAATGTGTTGCGGCCTGCTTGCTTCGTTCTGCCTGGCTGCCTTCCGCACTGGGGGCTGAACTCGAATTCGGTCGCTCGTCAGTTCTTCATGGTGATTTTAGTCGAGCGGCTTGACATATTTCCTTCGGAGCTGATGGCTATCTTCGGCCTCGTAGCCCCACTTGCTATGTAGTTCCCGTCTCATGCCGCGATTCTTTTGAGAGAAATTCAGCCAAGTTGGTCTGAATCATTTGACGTCCCTTATTTTGCAGACGGCAAACACGATGTTTGGTATACTGATGTGGAAATTGTATTCTGACGGGCAAGGTGCCCTTGCCGGCTATGCGTCTTTGTTGAATCTGGGTTTGTTGTCGATTCCTCGAGGATATTGTCCTTGGGCCATTATCCGATAATTTCATCTCAAGGCATTCCTCTTGTCTACGACGTACGGGTAGTGCCTTCTTCTATTTGGCATTGGTTTCTTTTCCAGGAGCCTATTTGAGTAAGCTAAGATCGAGGAGGATCCCCGATGGTCGTCCACGGCCTTGATTTACAAATGATACCAAGTGTGGGTACCCCACCGGGTGTTGGCTGGGTACCTGATCAAGTTTTGTTTGAACTGCCATGAAATCATCGCGCTCGGTTTTCTTAGGCTTCGAGTGAAGGCCTGTGTTGCCAGTCATCTGAGATCGGGGGTAATGAGGTTGTCATACCGTTTTCTACGTGGTTTTGAGGTTGTCATTCTCGTCTCTGTATACCGAGCCAGACATTTTGACCTAAAATCAAGAGATCTTGGACAAGAAAAAGTGTGAAAGATAGCTTGCGTTTTTGTAATGGAACCAACAAGAAAATAATCACTATTATTTTTAGCCCCTTGGTGAGCGCCAAACTGTTTACCATGAAATTGGTAACAAAAATGAAATTTATAAATGGGATTCTAAAAATACGTGATCTATTTTTATGTTAGTTGTTTAGAGCAGACGATGCTAAGAATATGTAGTTTAACGATAAACACAAGCTAAAATGGGGCAGTAATCAAACCGAGGGGCTTGTTGCCTTGGCTTCAGATTGGTCGATGGATGACCTTGAGGTCGGTATCTTGGATCAATCTCGAGCTATTAGAGGTAGTCGGGAGTGGGATAACAGTTGAGATATGATCAAGCAAGGCTCTTTATGGCCTATACCAAGCAATAAATGTAGAACAAATGAGATAGTAGTAAATGCGAAAGTGGCCTCGAGCTAGTAAGGACGAGCAAGTTAGAGAGAAGAAAGAGAGAGAGAGAGAGAAAGAGAGAGAGAGAGAGAGAGTGAGAAAGAGAGAGAGATATATTATTGATCTTATGGAGAAATAGCTGGAGCAACATCAGCCCGTTACAAAGTAGTGTGGGTTCCCTTTATATAGGAGGGGAACCCGGTTACAGCACAACATGCATTAATTATAAAGTATAGAGATAGGATGGCTAGATGTGACGCTTTGGCATAGGCTCTAGATAGGCTAGCTCAATCAGATTTAGCCGTGTATCTTGGAGCTTCCCCTTCTGCTCTAGCCTCAACCTCCGTCTTCTTCGAGTAGGGCCTCGACGATCCCTAAGGGAGGGAACTTGGTTGTGGCTCCACGTCTTCGAGGTCTCGAGGCATTCTTCCGAAGTGGCTTGATAGCTAGAAATTAAGTCCTCTAATTTTGCCGCATACACACAGGTTGGCCGATCTGTATGGATTACAGGAAGTTGAACTTGGCTACATGGAAAGACCATTTTCCACTGCCATTCATTGATCAGATGCTGGATACATAGGCAAGGAGGTCCCACTTTTGCTTTCTCAAGGTATAATCAGATCTCTATTGGCTCGCAGGACAGGGAGAAAACACCGTTCACCTGCTGATAACAATGGATTTTAACCTATTATGTGCTCTCTTTTGCTTAGGTTTTGGGTCGAAAATGCGTAAAGGTATTCTCAAAATCTGGCCTAATGTGCATGCTTGTAGGGTTTGGTCAAAATAAGGCGAAGAAGCCATAATCAACTCATGAAGAAGTTAAACTTGCACAAGTCCAAAGCTGGGACTAGAGCACTGACCATGATGGAAAAGAGCGTCCGCGTAAGGTCCACCACTGAGGCAGCCACAAATACATGGCCCGCAAAAATGGGATTCATAGAAGCTGTTTTGGACAAAATATTGGCCGCTAACTGCGATGGAAAAGTGCGGCCACGGAATATCTGGCACGGTCGTGATGGTATACCTGTTGAGGAATTATTACTAGGTTTACAAACCCTACAAGTTAAGCTTGGCCTGAAGAATGCGGTCCACATCCAAATTACGCGGCCGCAGTTCAAGCTAATGCAAACATGGTGGGTGTTATGCCATCCACGAAATAGGTCTTAGTCCAGATTCAAATGTGGTGAAATAAGGACTACAGTCATTATTACGCGTCCGTGGTAGCGCCAGCACAGACGCGGTCAGAAATACGCCTCCATGAAACCTCTGTAGGGGCATTTTTGTTCGGGAATTTCAGCCTAGTATAAATAAATCTTTTTCTCATTTTTAGGGCATGTTATGTTTCGCTGAGTCGTGAGACGGCTGCTTTTACTTGTTGGGTAATTTGTACAAGATTTACCTTATAAATTTTGATTTTCATCTTTTAATGTAGCATTATAGATTTTATCTACTCTTTATCTTTGATTTTTGCTATAATTATGAGTAGTTAAACCCATAGCTAGGGTTGTGACCAAACCCTAGTGTGGGTACTTAATGGGTCTTGAATTTTTGGGGCTTAATTGTTTATGGATTGGTGATATTTAGCTTAATTCATGCTATAATTGTTGAATTGGTGGTTGTAAACACTGATTCGTGCTTTTATGACTTAGACTCTTCTTGAGAAAGAGGGACTAAGTCTAGGAAAATTAGGCTAACAAGGAATTGGGGTGAATTCAAGAGATTGCTAGACCCAATTAAAGGGTTAAATCTAGGGATAGTAATACCCGACTTGTGTCAATATCATTTGTTATACATGAACACCCATTTGGACTTGAGAAAGGCAAATTGGGCAAAGTCACTCAAATATGTGTGATGTTTAATTATAGAGTGAGCAATTATGTGTGATGTTTATATCATGACCCCAATCATAACAAGCTTGTCCTGAATTCTCGATACCCGTTAGATATCTACCTAGGTGGAAGTCACTGCCCTAGCCCCTTTTTTAATCCTTGAAAACAACCAACAAAAATTTGTACTTAGCTTAACTATTGCATGTTATAGAAGTAGAAGTAGAAAACAAAGACAACCAATTGTAGAAGTACAATTAAAAGCAAAACTCGCATCTTTACTCGGACATAAACCTAACTCCAAACTCATTAACTCCTTGTGGATTCGATCTCGACCTTTGTTGGGTAAAACTATATCGAACATCCTTGCTACTCTAGTAGTGAAGGTTTGAAACCGATCAATTTTTGGCATCGTTGCCGGGGAGTTAGATGGTTTAAGATATCTATCTGACTATTTGTGTGTCTTGTTTTCTTTCCTTCCAATTTTCTAATTTGTTTGTGAATCACTCTTAGGTAAAATATGGCTCTTAACAATGATACTCGTGGAAATTTTCCTTTATGGGAGGATGTAGATAATGACAATGTGGATGAGATTCAACCCAGACCGCAAGCACAATGGAGAGGTCGAGCGCCTTATGACAATATTCCAAACCCTCACCCACCTCCAGTAAGGGCAGTACCGGACGTTGCCCAACGAAGGATATGCAAATGAAGTAGTCCCACTACAGATTAGGGTGGGAAACTTCCAAATAACCAGCGTGATGTTTACACACTTGGAATAGTGGAGTTTCTTCACTGGAGTTCCACACCAAAATTCCTACAAGTATCTCAAGGTTTTTGTTGATACATGTTGGGGAAACAAGCAAACTAACATTTTTGAGGACGTGTTGAGACTAAGGTTATTCCCATTCTCTCTAAAGGGGAAGGCTTTGGATTGGCTTGATAGGTTGCCCAACCATTTCACCACCACTTGGGATGAGTTCGCCGAGAAATTCATAGCAAAGTTCTTCTTGCTAAGGCATATGGCGACACTGAGAGATGAGATCATGTCCTTCAAACAAGATCCAAATGAGCTGCTTCATGAGAGTTGGGAAAGGTTTTGGACGATGGTTAAAGAAGGTCCGAACAATGACATGATCGAAGCAATAATCCAGCAAATATTCTACTGTGGCATCAACACTATCGGCCAGTGTGTAGTTAACCAACTCACCGGGGGAAACTTTATGAGCACCCTTTATGCTGAGGCGTGTGATATACTTGATGAGATGGTGGATACTTCCTTGCATGGCAAAGTCAATCTAATATGCCACAAGGTGATCCCAATGTCATTCACCTACACAAAAAGCTTCATGACCACGGCCAAGCAATAGCCGAGTTAACTACATCCATAAACCAATTGGCCAAAGCTCAATTGCAGCATGTTCAAGGGCCAAAACAAATGAATGCTATGGAAAGTGTAAACATGATGGTCAAGAAGAGGAGGCAAAGAGGTCAACAAAGCCAAGGAAATCCGGACCAATTTGAGCAAGGTGGTAGTGGATATAACTAAGATGGTGGGTATGATGATCAAAGTGAAGAGGTTCAATATGTGAACAACTACCACGGAAAATGGCGAAATGACCCGCATCAACAATAACAATGGAGATCCTAAGGAAATTGGGGAAATCAATCAACAAGGAAATTGGAACAATGCAAACAACAACCACCAAAGCAATTGGGGTAACAATAATCAAACTTGGGGCAATCAAGGTAACCAAGGCAACTGGGGTGGCAGTAACAATGGCAATTGGGAAGGCAGTAACAACCAAGAGGGTTATAATAATAACAATCATGGGAATCAGGGGCCGAGCTCGGATATTTCAACAACCAAACAGCGCGCCTCCATTTCTATCTCAAGTACCTGCTCGTCCAATAATGAGATGGAAAGATAGATTAAATCCATGTTTGAGCAAATGATGAAGTAAAAGGCCAATTCTGATGCCCAATTGGTGTCCCACAATACTTCTATCCTCAACTTAGAGGTCCAAATTGGCCAAATTTCTCAATCTTTGAATACTCGCCCTAATGGGGCACTACCTAGTGATACGGTAGTAAACCCGAAGGAAGGGAACAATGCAGGCCATGCTATGGTGGTGACTACAATGAGTGGTAGAAGTGGTGTTCATAGTACCTCTAATGCAGTAAAGGTTGTGAGTGATGAGGTGTTGGTGCAAGATAAAGATGAACAAAACAATGATGTGCAAATGAGAGATGAGAATGTGAATTAAGAAATGAGAATTGACATTGATGACAACATGGAAGAGACACAAAATGATGTGAACCCGTCTAGGGAACATGTGATAGACATACCGAAACCAATAGTTCCCAAAGCCAAGGCTCGTTTGCCAAGGCTTCCTCCACCATACCCTCAGAGGCTGGTAAAACAAAACAATGAGAACAAGTTCAAGAAATTTATTGATATGATGAAGAGTTTGTCGATAAATGTACATTTGGTTGAAGCTCTAAAACAAATGCCAGGATGTGCCAAGTTTATGAAAGACTTGGTAACAAAGAAGAGATCCATGAATTGTGGAACTATTAAGATGATGAACCAAGTGAGTGCCATTGTACATTCCATAACCCCGAAGCTAGAAGACCTCGGTGCTTTTACAATCTCGTGCACTATTGGTAGTGCCGATTTCGTCAAAGCTTTGTGCGAATTAGGGACAACTATTAACTTGATGCCATATTTTGTGTTTAAGACATTGGGGATTGGGCCACTAAGGCCCACATCCATAAGATTGTAAATGGCGGATAGGAAAATGAAGAGGCCATTGGGGATTATAGATTATGCACTAATGCGGATCAACAAGTCCATACTTTCTGCGGATTTTGTGATTCTTGACTTCGAGGTTGACTATGAGGTGCCGATCATATTGGGAAAACCTTTCCTAGCTATATGGAAGGCTTCAGTTGATGTGGAAATTGGGGAGCTCACCTGCTGGGTGGGTGATAAAAATGTTGTATTCCATGTTTGCAAATCAATTAGGCAGCCCAATAGCGACGAAGTATGTTGATTTGTGGATCTTGTGACCGAGGTGATTGTTGAAGACACCAGTGCCGTGATAAATGCGGAGGGCCCATTGGAAGATGTATTGTTGAACCATGATGTGACTGAGGATGAAGGCTTGGTAGAATATGTCAATGCTTTGCAAGGATTGGGTTCTTACACGTATGATTCTCGAAAACATTCCTTGGATACTCCACCAACAAAGACCTCAATCGAGGAACCTCCCATATTGGAGCTTAAGCCTTTGCCTTCACACCTTAGGTATGAATTCTTGGTCCCTTGTTCAACTTTACTTGTGATTTTTTTTTTCTTAACTAACATGCAGGTAGATTCCACCTTTGCGGTGCTCCAAAGAATGAAGAAGGAAATTGGATGGACTCTAGCTGATATGCAGAGGATAATACCCGGCTTTTGCATGCACAAAATTATACTTGAGAATGATGCCAAACCTTCTGTGAACATCAAATAAGGTTGAATAAGGCCATGCAAGAGGTATCAAGTGGATAGATGCAGGTCATCAAGAAGGAAATTATCAAGTGGATAGATGCATGGGTTTGTACCCTATTTCGGATAGTTCATAGATTTCTCCAGTACAATGTGCACCAAAGAAGGGGGAATGACCGTGGTCAAAACTGAGCAAAATGAGTTGATCCTCACTAGGACTTTCACCGGATGGAGGGTATGCATGCATTACGGAAAGATGAAGAAAGTGACCTAACAAAGATCATTTTTCATTTCCCTTTGTTGACCAAATGTTGTATAGACTTGCCGGGCATACCTACTATTGCTTTTTGGAGGGGTACTCAGACAACCAGATTTTGATTGCACCGACGGACTAAGAGAAACCACCTTCACATGTTCGTATGGAACCTTTGCATTCTCACGGATTTCATTTAGTTTGCGTAATGCACTGGCTATATTTCAGTGATATATGATGGCTATATTTACGGACAAGCTGGAGGACTTCTTGGAAGTGTTCATGTATTATTTTAGTGTTGTGGGTGACTCCTTTGAAGAATGCTTGAATAATCTTGACAAAGTGTTGGCTCGATGTGAGGATACCAACTTAATACTTAATTGGGAGAAGTGCCACTTTATGGTTGATGAGGGCATTTTCCTCGGCCATAAGATCTCTAAGAACAATATTGAACTGGTCAAAGAAAAGATTGAAGTGATTTCAAAACTCCCTCCTCCTACTTCCGTTAAGGGAGTGTGGAGCTTTCTTAGGCATACGGGGTTCTACTGAAGGTTCATTAAGGACTTCTCAAAAGTGGTGAATCCCTTGTGCAAGTTGTTGGAAAAGGATGCAAAGTTTGTGTTTATTGATGATTGCATGAAAGCTTTTGAGCTTCTCAGGTATAGAATGACTACCACTCCGATCATCACCGCACCAAATTGGAGCTTGCCATTTGAGCTCATATGTGATGCTAGTGACGCTGTGGTAGGAGCGGTTTTGGGGCAAAGGATCAATAAATTATTTCATTCGGTCTATTATGCAAGAAAAACAATTAATAATGCCAAAGTCAATTATACTGTGACTGAAAATTAGTTTCTAATCATTGTCTTTGCCATGGAACAGTTCAGGACATATCTCATGGTTACCAAAGTGATTGTGCACACCGATCACAGGACACTCTGTTACTTGATGACAAAAAAGGACTCTAAAGCTAGGTTGATGAGATGGGTTCTACTGCTTCAACAGTTTGACCTTGAAATTATTGATTGAAAAGGATGTCAAAACCAAGTGGCAGACTACTTGTCTCACTTGAAAGAGAAGGGAAGGCCCCATGATGGCCTCGAAAGTAATGATTTGTTTTTGAATGAGCAACTTCTCTCCGTGTCTTTAAATAGTATGCCTTGGTTCACCGATGTGGCTAACTTTCCTGTGACTGGAATTCTCCCAAGTGATCTCTCTTCTAACCAAAGGAAGAAGCTTAAACATGAAAACTTGGATTATTACTGGGACGAGCCTTATCTTTTCAAGATTTGTAATAATGGTGTGATCCGGAGATATGTTCCGGAAGAGGGGAAAATGAGCATTCTTGATTCTTGCCATTCCACGCCCTATGGTGGTCATCATGGTGGGACAAGAACTGCTTCAAAGGTTCTCAAGTGGATTTATTGGCCTACCCTGTATAAATATGCTAGTGAGCTTGATAAGAGATGTGATGAAGAGCATGTGAAATTTCCAAGAAGGATGAAATCCCTCTCTCCATTATCCTTGAGATTGATATTTTTGACATGTGGGGTATTGACTTCATGGGTCCATTTGTGAGTTCATGTGGTAACACTTACATTCTGGTTGCTTTCTATTATGTTTCCAAGTGGGTTGAAGATGTGTCTTTGCCCAAAAATAAGGCACGCAGTATGGTGGCGTTCTTAAAGAAAAATATCTTCACAAGGTTTGGCACTCCAAGGGCGATCATCAATGATAGGGGTTATCATTTTTGTAACAAGGCCTTCGATACTTTACTATCCAAGTATGATGTCAATAATAAAGTGCCAACCCCTTATCATCTACAGGCTAGTGTACAAGTTGAGGTCTCCAACAGGGAGATAAAGAGCATATTGTCAAAAACTGTCAATGCAAACCAGACTAATTGGTTGAAGAAACTTTATGATGCTTTGTGGGCTTACATGACTACTTACAAGACTCGTATTGGCATGTTTCTGTACCAGTTGGTATTTGGAAAAGCATTCCATCTTCCGATGGAATTAGAGCATAAGGCCATATGGACATTAAAGAAGTCAAACCTTGAATGGGATTGTGACGACCCAACCCCTTGTCTCATAAGAACCGCCTCGTTTCCCCTATTTCCTTCTTTGTTATGCTTCATTATCAGTGTCTTGTGTGAATGGGTTAAATTGGGTTGATTTTTAGAAGGAAATGAGACACTTAGTCTCTTTAAGGAAAGCTTAGTTTGGAAAAGACAATCGGATGTTGACCTATGATTTAGAGGGATCGGATGTGGATTCCGACAATTTGGTTAGCTTCAAGGGATGATTTGCAACTTAGTAGTGTGATTGGAAAGTGATTTTGGAGTTCCGGTGTAGAATTAGGCTTGAATTGGCGATTAGTGTTTTGGCGAATACCAGTTGATAGGTTAGATTTTGATCCGGGGGTCGGAATGAAATTCCGAGAGTTGTTGTAGCTTCGTTATGTGATTTGGGATGTGCGTGCGAAATTTTAGATTTTTCGAACGTTGTTTGGTTGGACTTCTGATCAAAAGCGTGTTTCGGAAGTTGTAGAAGAACTTAGGCTTGAATTTAATGTAATTTGATGGTTTTGGTGTTGTTTGAAGTGTTTTGATGATCGTAACGAGGTTGAATAATGTTTTAGGATGCGTTGGTGCTTTTGGTTGAGGTCTTGGGGGCCTCATATGTGTTTCGGGTGAGTTTTGAGCGAGTACGGACATTCCAGAACTTAGAAAATGGAAGGGGCAGTCATTTTAGTGCGGGGCGTGGTCGAATTAGCGCGGGGCGCGCTGGCCTAGTGTTGGGCGCGTAAAACTGACCACGGCCGCGGTCATGAAGATCTACCAGTCGTCGGTCCAACTTCGAAAGCTCATATCTTTTGATCTACAAGAAATTTAGGGATGATTCAAAAACAAAAGTTGTAGCTCTTTGAATCTATTTTTTAGAAACATATTATAATAGCATTTGGACATCTTTAGCGAAATATATGGGCAAAATACTAATGCATGTCACTGTAGATAAAACCTACGCAACCGCGGTCGTTGTTGCGCGGACAAAACTGGTTTTTTGCGGCCGCGGAGATCGAAATCTGAGGGGTTACTATATAAATATGAGGTTTTGGATTTCATTCGATATTTTGACCTAGAGAGCTTGAATTTTGGCAATTTTTTGAAGGATATTCAAGGAATTCATCGGGATAAGTGATTCTAACTTATATTTGGATAGTGTACATAAATCTATCATTGACCTCATCATTTAATTCATGATTTGGGATGAAATTTGGGGAAAAAATTATGAAATCTTTCAACAATGTAAAATGATGAGTTGAAGGACCAAATAGTGTTGGAATTGGATAATTTTCGTACGGTTAGATTCATGCCGAGATAAGGAATTCGTTGATGTAAAATTTTTAGAATTTGAGAAGTGGCCTCGGGGCTCGGGTTTTGCTAATTTCGAGATTTTTATTAATTTTCTATTATTTTCGATTGGGTATTGTTTCATTGGCATATTGTGATGTATTCGTTGTGGTTTTGGTCAGATTCGACGCATGATGAGGTCGATATGAAAGGCAAGGGCATAGCAAGCTAGGATTTTGGCCGGCTCGAGTTGAGTAATATATGTAAATGATGTCCTGAGAGTTCGAAACCCCGAATATGTACATCATAGTGCTATATCGAGGTGACTTGCACACCGGATAGCGAGCGTGGGGTAGGGCACCGTTGGGGATTATGACTTGGTCCATCCCGGTAGATGAATATAGTGCGTATTTATTTAAAATTTAATAATTATTATTATTATTATTATTATTATTATTATTATTATTATTATTATTATTATTATTATTATTATTATTCGGTTTCGAATTCAAACAAAAAATGGCCAAAGAATCAATTAGTAATATGCCTTCTATTGCCAAAAGACCTTATCTTCTCATCTTTATTATTATTATTTGAGCTGATTGCTATAATAGGTCTTCTTGCCAATTGATTGAATCCTTCAGGGATTGCTATTACTGGTTTCTTACCATTTTTATGTGTTATTGAACTCAGTCCTGACATTTAATACTATTTTTCAAACTCAGCCATCTTTTCTCAAACTTGAATCTTAAATAATATTTCTAATGAAGTTTGGGTTGAAAAATTATATATTGTTGTGCTCGAGGGGCTTATGTGATTCTGGACTGAGCATGGGATCGGGGTGCGCCCTGCAGCAGTATTATGTGGATATTGATATGAGGCCGAGGGCCTAGCTGATGCACGAGATGGCTTATATTTTGCTTGAGCCGTAAGGGGCCTCTCTCGGAGTCTGAACACCTCCAGTGAGCGTCGTCGACGATAAATAAATGGAGCGAGCTGACGTCGTAGCGGGTACTAAAGAGTACCGTACTATTTGTTATATTTCTTAAATGATTTTCATTCATTTACTTATCTTTTGCAACATCATTGTTTCCATTGGTTTAGTGAGCCTAGGTTACTTGGCCTCGCGAGTCATGAGCATGTTTAATAGAGTCTCATAGATCGGTGCGGAAACGTCTGTACTTATCCTCTGCAGAACCATTAGGAAAATCTCACATTCTAGAATTGTTATCATGCTTCCTTGATTCAGCTTGAAAAGAAACTGTTGAAAGACCTTCCCTGTGTTCGTACGCGCGCGTGAGCGCTCAGTATCAGATGTGCCCGATTGAGGGGCGAGATATAATCTCTGTGAGTTTATGTTGGGCCAGTCTGGAGGACTTGAGGCTGGATCTTTTCCTATGGCTTGAGCACTGAGGTGCTGATTGTGTGAGCAAGTGTTTCGAACTTATATGTTTGTCATTGTCCCTATTAGTGGGAGTGACAGCTGATTAGCTACGTGGTGAGTAAGTTAGTGCTGCAAGGTGCATCTATGTGACTTGGAAGCGATGAGGACGGCCTACTAGATGATAGAAGAACTATTAGGTGTTTGAATTCCATTGCGATTCGCGGTATAGCCCGAGTTATGGACGCGTGAAGAATCTTTTCATGTTTCCAGTTGAGAATGAAGTAAAAATTTTATGTATTAAGGAAGCAATGGAGTATCTGCGCTATGAGTTGTTGGAAGTGTTTTGATCTATGGTTCAAGCCAAGTTGGGGAGATTGCTATTGATTAGCTAATTGTACGGTTATGTGCTAAGTTGGTTCCGGTTTGAGGCATGCTGGCGAATCAGTTTTGGTTGCGAAAATTGAGCCGAGGATGGCACGAGTGAAGAAAAATTTTGACAAAGGTTATATGGTGCTTCGTAGATATGTGAGAATCATAGGACGTCTTAAGCTGTTATTGGTAAAGAGTGCTCGGTGCATGGAGCAGGAAGATGTTTGTTTGTATTGGGATGAGGTTATATCCTACGGTGTCAGAGTACTAATGAGGCACGAGTGGTTATATGTTCGTTTGATCAGGTGAATTATAGTTCGAATAAGAAGTAAATGACTCTCAAGAATGATTTTAATTTGTTCAAGATTCTACATGTAACAATCAGGTGTATGTGGTTAGAGACTATGTTTTCATTGGAAAAGGTCAAGACTTGTGGTGTTTTTATGTTAATTATGGGCTTCTACGTAGCACTATCAGGAAAGTGCAGGTAATGGTTAGAAATTCGTAAAGTGTTCTATGATGGTTCGACTTGCGAGGTAGCAGTTGGAAGGTACGAAATGGTTCGTGGGATGTGAGACAGCATGGTCTCATGATTCAAAATCACTCCGGATGAGTGCATATAGATGGTGTTATATATTGAATGTAGTTAATATTATTCCTAGGGAAATTATGGTAAGTCGAAAGAGATGGATCGATTAGCCATATATCTGTTGGCATATAGGTGGTAGAGATCAATTCCGCCAGCATGATCAAGTTACGCGTGTGATTTGTGGCTGTACAGGTGAGGCCTTTTTGTCCCTCGTAATTGATGTTATTCAAGAGTATTTCCTTGTTATGGTCATGTTACGTATAGGAGGATCTCGGAAGGGTCATGGTGGGTTGGACCACTACTTAGATAGTTGCATATTCTACGGTTATGAGAATTCATCTATATGTTGCTATGGTTCTCCTGAATTGAGTTAAGTGGAAAGTTTTATATGATGAAGTGTTATTCTAATAATGTTCTAAAGCTGTGATGAAGAGCGTGTTCTAACGTATGTTGGCATGTTGGGTGCAATGAGTGATATGGAATTTGAAGTGAAGATAGAGGTAACAACTCGATATGGACAAAGATGTCATGGCTCAAATGAGCAGGGAAGAAGTCTCGACGTTTAAGGTAAATCAGTATTGTCTTCAGCATCACCTGAGGACGGTGTCTTATGAAAAGGTTTTGCACCCTAGTTAATGATTCTTGATTGCTTTCCAACGTTAGTGCGGTCCGTGGTTTGGAGGTACGACCTAGTTATTCATAATGGTAGGTTGTGGGAGAGTGTCCCACAGGAAGATTGTGTAAGTATGGCAGTTAGTCACTTGATTGATTGAAAACTTAAACCAAGTATAAGGTTGTGATAATATCGTTGAATTGAGAAAATATGCCCGGAGGGTACTTAGTCTATTGAGTTGTGGACTACACATGATTTCTCCGACTATGATGGATGTTCTTATATGTTACGATAGGAAGATGAGTCGTTAGGGACCTTTGGAAGGTAATTAACCTAGTTCAGTGCGATCAAAATTGGCTTGAGTTCGGTGGATGGATTCAAATGTGAATATGGGCTCTATGTCAGGCCAAACAGGTTCTTTTTAGTGATGTGCTCCTTATGGAGGAGGAGTCAGGGTGTTATTTCGTTGTCAGATATTTTATGCAGTGATACACTGTGCCATGTGAGTAATGATATTTATGAGCAAAATGGCTCTCGAGATCAAATTATATATCGCACCTCAGTTGAGCTTGAGTTTTGGTAACTTATAGTGCTATATGTCCCCTTAGGGATGGTATTATGCACTTAGCGTTCTTGTGACTGAAATTCGATATTTTATATTAATAAAAAATTTAGCTTGAGTGTACACCTCTTTAAGTGAGTGTTACGTGTGGATCGGGTGGCACGCCGCCATGAGTGTGTTATTGGATCGAGTTGCGCACCGCAATAGTGTGATACTGAGTGTAATTTTCTATATGCTCTTTTTGTATGCCTTGCTTCCTATTTTTCTAAAGAGAGCACGTATTAGTGCGTAATTTAGGCAGTTCCTTCTAGAGTTCGTCCTTTTGTACTGCATTTCAATCGGTAGCCTATTGGATATTTGTGGCATCATATGAGACTTTTAATTATGTACGGAGTGGCAAGGTGTGTTGGATTATGTTCTAGCAGAGTGGGTTGTATTTTAATGACCAGTGGACGGCTGGGGAGGATTGCTTTTCTTAATTGGGCCTTCGTGATGGATGTCAGTGCAGAGGTTTCTACCATTGATTCAGTTATGGTATTGAGGGACTTTTCGGATGCATTTCTTATGGCTGGGCATGTCGTCGGGCGAGCTTGTGGATTTCGGTATTGATTTGGTGCCGGGCACCGTATCGTTTGGCTCCGGTAGGAGATGTAGTAGTGGAAGGAGTAGCTTTAGGCTTCCTTGATGATGAGTTTGTTGGCATGTCAATGTGGATGCGTGTTCTAGTTTGAGTCGGCTTGGTCGGCCCCGATTTGCATTGTTGAGGGATAGGTCGATTCGATCGTTAATGAGTTTGTTAGTGATCTGGGGAGATCTAAGAGTTGCTTTTTTGTGTTGCAAGGCATTAAAATTTATTGGTTATGGGCACATATGATGCGGTTCCATTGGGGATTCATAGTGGAATTTGAGCAGGAAAAGTATTTGGGTGTTGCTCGGTGAATAGAGTTATGACCTATCGGGTTGCATGGTATATGCTATTTGTCTCACCATGGGTATGATGGTGTACTTTGGTTCCAGACGTCAAATGGTGCATGGTTGTCAATTTCGAGCATAGTGAATTGAGGTATGCCATTGTCGCAACGTTTGGATAGGATCGCGCATTGTAGCCAGGCTACGTGGAGATATGACCTTCTGGGTAGATTCATGTGTTCTATTTCTATGATGTGAGAGGGGGTCTCAGCGTTTTGTTGTGATGGTACAAAGGAGCTTGAGATACAGCTCTTTCGTTTGGGGTTATTGAGCATATTCAGACCGTTTCTTATTGGTACACGAATTATACAAGTTGTGGCTAAGACCTGTATTGATATGTCATGTCACCATAGTGGTGTGTTGGATTAGAGGTGATCGTTGGGGTCATCAATGAATACAATCGGATTTGATTTCAGCTTTTTGGAAGGATAATGTCGAGGTTTGGCTCGGAAATCTACTGCGGTATTAGCCAAAAGTGAAGTGACTTCATGAATGGTTGACCTGAGAGATAGGTACGGTTTATTGCATGTTTCATTTATCATTAGCAGTAGATCGAAGTGTTGGAATAGGACCTTAATTGATAAGAGGTTTTCTATCGGTATACGGGTGTTGTGTGCAGCTGCTATGAATAGAAGTTATCCTTTCGAGTGTTTGGGTTATGTAGTATATCATATGATTGCACATGAGGTTGCAGGTATGGGTTATTACATCTGGTTTGGGCTTATTCTGTGTATAGATGTGAGGTCCTGATCTTGTGTATGATTTCGGAAAGTGCAATAAGGTTATATGGTTTATGGACTAGATGGATTGTGAAATTTTAGCTATGTTGTGTTATCAGACCTATGCGTGATAGGGTGACGTGGGATCACTCTTGGATATAAGCTTGGTAAGGTCATTCATCTATTGGTTGGCTTCTAGGACAACTCTGGGTACGCTCGAGGACGAGCGTTTGTTTAAGTTGTGGAGAATGTTATTACCTGACCCATCGTCTCATAAGAACCATTCTATTTCCCCCATTTCCTTCTTCGTTATGCTTCATTATCAGTGTCTTGTGTGAACGGGTGGGTTGATTTTTGGAAGGAAATGAGACGCTTAGTCTCTTTAAGGAAAGCTTAGTTTGGATAAGTCAATCGGATCTTGACCTATGAGTTAGAGGTCTCAGATTTGGATTTTGACGATTCGGTTAGCTTCAAGGTATGATTTGTGACTTAGGAGTGGTGATCAGAAGTGATTTTGGAGGTCCGGTGTAGAATTAAGCTTGAATTGATGAAGTTAGTGTGTTGGCGAATTCCGATTGATAGGTGAGATTTTGATCCGGGGATCGGAATAGAACTCCGAGAGTTGTTGTAGCTTCGTTAGGTGATTTGGGATATGCGTGCAAAATATTAGATTTTTCGGACATCGTTTGGTTGGACTTTTGATCAAAAGCGTGTTTCGGAAGTTTTAGAAGAACTTAGGTTTGAATTTGATGTAATTTGATGGTTTTGGTGTTGTTTGAGGTGTACTGATCATTGGAACGAGGTTGAATAACATTTTAGGATACGTTGGTGCTTTTGGTTGAGGTATCAAGGGCCTCGAGTGTACTTCGGGTGAGTTTTGTGCGAGTACGGACATTTCGGAACTTAGAAAATGGAAAGGGCAGTCATTTTAGTGCGGGGCGCGCTAGCCCAGTGATGGGCGCGTAAAAGTGACCGCGGATCTGCAGATCGTCGGTCCAACTTTGAAAGCTCATATCTTTTGATATACAAGGAATTTGGGGATGACTTAAAAACAAAGTTGTAGCTCTTTGAATCTAGTTTTCAGAAACATTTTATAATAGGCATTTGGAAATCTGTAGCGAAAGGTATGGCCAAAATACTAAAGCATGTCACTGTAGAGAAAACGTATGCGGTCGTGATCGTTTTTGCACGGACCGAATTGGTTTTTTGCGGCCGCGAAGATGGAAATCTGAGGGGCTACTATATAAATACGAGGCTTTGGATTTTATTTGATATTTTAACCTAGAGAGCTCGGATTTTGACGATCTTTCGAAGGTTTTTCAAGGAATTGATCGGAGTAAGTGATTCTAACTTAGATTTGTCTAGATTACATGAATCTATCATTGAATTCATCATTTAATTCATGATTTGAGAAGAAAATTGTGGAATCTTTCAAAAATATAAAATGATGATTTGAAGGACCAAATGGCGTAGGAATTGGATAATTTTCGTATGGTTATACTCGTGGCGAGATAAGGAATCCGCTGATGTAAAATGTTTTGGAAAATTTGAGAAGTGGGCCCGGGGCTCGTGTTTTTCTAATTTTGAGATTTTTGCTATGTTTCAATTATTTTCGATTGGGTATTGTTTCATTGGCATATTGTGATGTATTCGTTGTGGTTTTGGTCAGATTCGATGCACGAGGAGGTCGATTTGAAAGGCAAGGGCATAGCAATCTAGGATTTTGGTCAGCTTGAGGTGAGTAGTAGATGTAAATGATGTCTTGAGGGTTTGAAACCCCAAATTTGTACATCATAGTGCTATAGTGGGGTGACTTGCACGCCAGATAGCGAGCGTGGGGTAGGGCACCATTGGGGATTGTGACTTGGTCTGTTCCGACAGATGAATATACTCGTATTTAATTAAAATTTAATTATTATTATTATAATTTGAGCTGATCGCAATGTTTGGGCATCGTGCCAATTGATTGAATCCTTCAGGGATTGCTATTACTGGTTTCTTACCATTTTTACGTATTATTGAACTCAATCCTGGCATTTAATACTATTTTTCAAACTCAGCTATCTTTTCTCAAACTTGAAACTTAAATAATATTTCCAATGAAGTTTGGGCTTAAGAATTATATATTGTTGTGCCCGAGGGGCTTATGTGATTCTGGACTGAGCATGGGATCGGGCTGAACGTCGCAACAGTATTATGTGGATATTGATATGAGGCCGAGGGCCTAGCTGATGCCACGAGATGGCTTATACTGCGCTTGGGCCGTAAGGGGCACCTCCCGGAGTATGCATACCCCTAGTGAGCGCCATTGAAGATAAATAAATGGAGCGGGTTGTACGCAGCAGCGGGTACTAGAGAGTACTGTACTATTTGTTGCATTTCTTAAATAATTGTCATTCATTTACTTATCTTTAGCAGCATCATTGTTTCCATTGGTTTAGTGAGTTGACATTATCTGGGTTAAACTGCTGTAATTATAGCTTACACTGTGCATATCTAGGATTTCTTACTCTCAGCCTTTATTTATGTTTATTAATTTCTGGGTTGGAAGTGCTCACATTACTCCCTGCACCTTGTGTGCAGATCTAGGTGCACCCATTTAGGCTGAATGAGGATTTCTCCGCCGAGCATCATATCTGGGAACATCAAGGTAGCTGCATGACGGCTGCAGTCCTGATATTCCCACCTAACCTATTTCCTTTATTCCCCCATTTCTTTAGAATGATATGTAGTAGATTTATATTCAGATATTAGAGGCTCAGACTTGTGACACCGGATTCTTCAGGCTGTGTAGTAGTATTTCTACTTGGTTTTTCCGCATATTTTAACTATTTTTAAAGTTTCACTATTATGACTTAGTAATTATTTGTGTTAATTGAATCATGAAATGTATAAAAAGGGTTAAGGTTGTTGAATTGGTCTGGCTTGCCTATCAGTATGTTGGACGCCATCAAGACCGAGGTTGGGGTCGTGACAGGGATGTAGCTGCAAATCTCTACGTAGAGCAACTAAATGAACTTAATGAGTTTCGATTTTATGCTTATTCCAGCTCGTCCTTGTATACGGACAAGATGAAGTACTTACATGACAAATATGCCCAGAACAAGGAATTCAAGGAGGGTGACTTGGTTCTTCTATTCAACTCTCAGTTACAACTATTCCCGAGAAAGCTCAAGTCAAAATGGAATTGCCCTTTTGAAGTGGTGCATGTAACCCCGTTTAGTGCTCTTAGTTTGAAAATTAAAAATTGTGAAATCTTCCGAGTTAATGGGCACCGAATGAAGCACTATCTTAGCAAGTTTGATGATAGACACGTGGTGGAAATGATCCATTTCAAGTGAATGATGGTAGCATGCGTCATGCCGCGACGTTAAATCAGGAGCTTCTTGGGAGGCAACCCATGTGTTTTTCTTTCTTTCTAATTTTCTTCTTAGTTTAGGCATTGTTTTGGACTAACTGGTAGTGAGATTTGTGTAGGAATTGTTCGTGTAGTGCACACTGTTGCTGAAAAAATTTGCCTAAGTGTGAATTACGGTAACTACGCTCAAAATTTCGCGGTCAGTGGGTGCTTTTCGCGGGAGCGTAAAGGTCAGCGGGCGCAGACTTGAAAAGTCCATAATAGAAACTCTCTGAAGTTGTATTCACGTCCGTGGTTAAAATTTTGCAGTCCGCATTACTCTTTCACGACCGAGCTTGTTTTTCCACTCTCAGCGGTCCAGTCTTTGCAATAGTTCTTCAAAAAGGTAAAAGCACGGACAGCGATGGTATTCCGCGGACCGCGATGGTATTCCGCGGACCGCGCTTAGGTAAGTCGGTAGGTCCTTGTGCTTTTAGTATGACTAGTCTTAGGGTACGCGCTTTGCGCGTGTACCCAATATAAATGAATATATTATTTTAAAAATATAAAATATTATTAAGTAATATGACTGGCTTGTAAAATAAAAGTTAAAAAAAATTAAAGTATAAGCTGCTAAAAAGACCAAGTTTGACTTTGGTCAACTTTTTGGGAAAATGGACCCGGAATCGTGATTTGACGGTGCCGGAAGGTCCTGAAAAATATGGGACCTAGGCGTATACCCGGAATCGAATTCCAAGGTCCCTAGCCCGAGTAATGCATTTTTATTAAAAATTATTAAATTGAAATCCTAAGAGTTTAATAAAAAGGAAAAATGCTTGATCAGATTGATATCGGGCTCGTATGTTGGTTCCGATGCCCGGTACAGGTTCGATATAATATTTTAGTCTTGTCTGTGAAATTTGATAAGAAACGGAATTGATTTGACGTGATTCAGACATTCGATTGAAAAGATAGGAATTTAGATGTTTTTGAGGAATTCATGCATTTTGGGGTTAAATCTGTGATTTTAGGTGTTAATTAGGTAATTTTACTGCTTGAGCAAGTTTGCAAATTGTTATAGGACTTGCGTGAGTGTTCGGTGTGGAGCCCCGAAGGCTCGGGTGAGATTCGAGCATGGTTGAAGGTAGGAAAATACACCAGTTTTTCTGGTATTTTTGCCCCTACTATATGACTCACAATTGCGAGATGGTCATCACAATTGCGAACTCGCAATTGCGAGGGGGCATCGCATTTGCGAACTTTGACCGCCTGGGTAGTGGTCGCATTTGCGACCTTATTCTTCGCATTTGCGAACCTTGGGGTATCCGCATTTGTGACCCCTCCATTGCATTTGCGATCAAGGCAGGAAAGGGGGAAGTTCGCATTAGCGAAAGAATTGTTGCAATTGCGACCTCGTAATTGCGAGCCTGGGGTCGCAATTGCGACATCAGAGGGTTGGGCATAGTTTTTAAATACGAGAATTAGAGCAATTATTTCTACTCTACACTTTGGCGATTTGAGAGCTTCCAAAGAGGGGATTTCAACATAGTATTGTGATTTAAGTTATTCCTATTCATCCTTAGTTTAAATACATGTATATTAGATAGATTAACCACCAAAAATTAGGTAAAATCCAAAGGGTTAGAGCTAGACCTAGGATTTTAATAAAACTAAGATTTAACCACGAAATTTGTTATGAAATGAAGTAGAAATCATATATTATTGATCCTTAGGTAGTACAGAACAATTTCCTTCAAAACATTTCGAAATCTGGGCACGTGGGCCCGGGGTTGGAATTTAGGAAACTCATGTAAATAGTTGGGAAACGGCTTGAATAGCTAGAAATCGATCTTGTGAGCTTATATTAATTAGTTCTTACTTCATTTAACTAGTTTGAGATCATTCGGCTCCGAATTTGAGGACTTGGGCTTTCTTTTGATATTGGAAGTGCGCTTTGGAGCGAGGTGAGTCTCCTTTCTAACCTTGTAAGAGGAAATTGTCCCTATAGGTAAAATGATTGGTTATACGCTCCTAGTTGTGGGGGCTACGTATGTACGAGGTGATGACAGTCCGTGCGTAACTACTATTATGCTATTGACCGGGTAGTCTGGGACCCAAAAATTATGCTATACTTGGATTAGTTGTAAACTTATCGATATTTTAATTGCTTAAATCACCTCGAGTTAGTAAATAAATTTCCACAAAAGATTAAACTTCATTTTCAAAAATCTTTAAAAGAGAATTGGCTTTTCTGCGGATAATTGTTCCTTGTTGACTACTTGATTCACCGTCTGTGTGTGTTTAATTTTGGAACGGGCCGAACGCCTCGTCAGATTAAATAGATGCATCTATAAGCGCGCCGTCGACCCTCGATAAGTGCACAATTTATTTTTGTTGGATAGGGCCATCGCCTCGGCATGATTTGCGCATGCTTGTATTGCTGCCTTGAACTTATTAAAGTTGTTATTGCCTCTTCATGGCTTGAGAATATTTGGAAAATAATGAAAAAGGAATTTTAGAAATTTTCTATAAAAGAAATAATTGTTTACTTGTTTCCTTCTATTTGGTAAAAATCATGTTTGTAGAAATTCACGGTTTAATGTATTATTGACATAATTATTGGACCACTAGTAAATGTCAAAGTTGACCATCTCGTCTCTACTTCTTCAAGATTAGACGGGATACTCATTGAGTACACGTTATTTTCGTACCCATACAACACTTCTGTGCATTTTTATTGCACATGTATATGTAACTCTAGTGGCCTACTGGGCATAGCAGCATGGTTGATACGGAGACTTAGGTGAGCTGCACTTCTCAAGGCGACCCGCAGCCATCAAAGTCTCTTTTAATTATCTGTATTTATTTTTTGTCCAATATTGTGTTCCAGACAGTTGTTGTACTTTATTTGATTTATCTCAGAAATTGCTCATGCACTTGTGACACCGGATTATGAGATGGTTTTGAAGTATTTTGTATTAATTTCTTATCATTTAAACTTAATTTGAGACAATTACCTTTTAAATTGCTAAATTTGAAGGAAAATCCTAGATTTCAAAAGTATTAAAACAAGAATTTGATTAAGTATTTTGGTTGGCTTGCCTGACAGTATTGTCCGGCGCCACCACAACCCTTAGTGGATTTTGAGTCGTGACAATAAAAACTTCCGAAAAAAATATCTTATGAAACTTATTGATATATTTTTGACATAAGTAAACAAATAATAAGATTTCTCAAATAAAATAAAATTTAAAATTAAATATTTTGTTCTTTTGGAAATAAAGATGTTGGCTTATAGCTCATAAAAAGAATTCGATAAGTGAATAAATCTAAAAATTACTAATGTGGGCCTAATATTTTACAACAAATAATTAAATATATAGAAATATCAAAACTCGTTATTTGTTGAAATAATTAATATGATGATGACAATTCGTTAAGAATAGATTTTGTCTATAAGTTGAATATATTTTTTTTTTATTAAAATTAAGACACCAACGATGATATCCTTTTTCTTTCATTAGTTAACAAAGCAAAATGCATCTTGGTGAGCCTTAAGGTTTATTTTTCTCATAAATACAAATATTTTGTTTTGTTCTTAATGCTTATAGCATACGTGAGCCTTACATATTATGACTATTGCATAAAAGTTCATATATAAAAGGATTTACTGTGCAAATTTTTTAGTTGATTTTAAATTTCTAAATTTTAGAGAAATAATTTAATAACTATTTTGTCCAATATAAATATTATTTTTAAAAAGTAAAAAAAAAACAAACAATATTTTGCTATAAAAAATTATCATTTGTTGAAATACTTAGAAGAGAGATTATGACAATTCTGTTAGAATAAAATTTGTCTATAAGTTCAATAATGTTTTCTATCAAACTATGGACACAAAGATGATATTTTATTGGCCGACGAAGCAAATTGTAATCTTGCTGATAGTTTTCTTTTCGTCAGAAATATTCTATTTCCATTCTTCAGGTCCATTTTGATTGATTTCTCACTTTTCGGATCTGATTATAACAATGGAGAAGTAGGAAGATTTTAGCGATTCATAATAGAAGGGGGTATCTGAATATCTATGTCCCATGACATAAAATATGAATAATGAAAGATGAGGGAGAATATACTCTATAGTGAGATAGTTATTCTCCTAATCGACTACTTATTATGATAATGAACATTCCATTTAAAAACCAAAAAACTACTCTCCAGGCGGTTACCCTTTTTTTCATATTCATATATGTTAGGTCTAATTTCGTAGGAGTTCAAAACATAGAATGTACTAAAATTTTAGTTAATTTAAATTCCTAATATTTGAAAAGAATCTTAAATTACACTTTTGTCTAGTGAGAAGTTCTTTTTTAAAGGGAAAAAAAGGCGAACAACATTTCACTAAAGGCCTTCGTGCTTTTAATATAGTATAGATAAGTACATGTTGCTAGATTTTAAATATATTATTATCGTTGTAAATCATAAAATTATCAAATCTTTTCCGTTTATTTTACTAAATAATGCAGGAAGAGTAAAAAAGAAATGGTGCAAGGTCAAGGAAGATTTCAAGCAAGAAATATATCAGAGTAAAAACCAAGAAGCATAACGTGCCAAGAAAAGAAAATGAAAGATGTACTGCAACAAAATTACAACCAAGAAAGTCGTTTTCAATCAAAAAACGTTTCTTACAAAGCAAAACGGTTACCATCAAGGCTATAAAATGGACATTGCCAAGCACCACAAAGGCAACTTAGGAGATTTGAAATCATTCTTCTTATAAAGCTCATTTCGGTTTTTAATTATCTTCGTAGACCACGATGGTGGCTACACTTTCATTTCAGTTCTAAATAAATTTCACAGTTGAAATTACTTTAGTTCTTACTTTTAATTAAATAGGTGGAATTATTCTTATTGAATATTTCTTTCTATTTTCTTATTTAATAGGACATGAATATTTTCATTAGCAGTATTAGATCTAGTATGGAGTAATTATCTTATGTTGGGAGAATGATGGATCTTGATAATTCTATATAATAGTGAAAGTTTATTTTTCAGTTTCACTTGTTTGGTTTGAAACTTTTGATTTATAATTTTATCAGCTTTTATAGTTAGATGTTATTTAATTTAGTCACACCTATTCTTTTTGTACCACAAACTAATCTGTTATTCATTTTGTAATCGAGAGAGGCGGAAGAGGTAATAAGGTTAATAGTGGTGTTGATAAGTGTTGACATTTATTTAATCACATCTATTTGTTTGGTGTTATAATTTGATTTTATACTAATTCTGAAATCGAAAGAGGCGAATAATATAAGATTCAAGTTATAAAAAGTAAGGTAACCGAAAGGGACTTACTTTGAAAAAAGAGCATGTTTCAATTCAAACATGTATTTCTAATTCTTTAATATTACTATCTTGATTACTAATTTGTATAACCAAGAGGAGGTGTTGTTAATTATTCGATTTAAGTAATCATATATAAGTGCAATCGAGAGAGGCATTTATGCATTGTGTGAGAAATAGAGACTGAAAAATAAATATATGTTTTTTAGAATTATCAAGTGAAATCAGGATCCCAACATCTTTATCATATTTGTTAAACCAAAAATACATTTCTCTACTGTTTGTTGGTTCAATATTTGCAATTGTTAACTCTCAATTCAACTTTTCTGATTATCTCAAATAGTAATTAAAACAAGAACAATTTGTAGAATAGAGAAATTAATTTTTGTGTGATCGGCATCTTTCTATATTATAATTTGACAGAGTATGAGCTTAAATTCATATACCTAGACACTCGTCATAGTATAAATAGACGGACCCATTTCCTATAACACTTTTTGAACCCTTCACTCTCACAACAATGGCCTAGTGTTCATCTTCCTCTAAGTAGTTCCAAATCTCATTTCACTAATCAAGAGTCCGATTGTCTCTAAATTCCACAACTGGTACGATTAAATCATTGTATTTCTTTTATATTTTGCTTTTCTCTTCTCTTAGTTTTAACTTTTTCTTTTTAATTAGGGTTTGATTACTTCCCACAATCTAAATGTTGATGCCTAAAATTCACGTGGGTAGTTTTTACATACTTAATGGGGGATAGGGTTAATAAGCATGCTTAAAATTGCACATAATTTTTTTGAAACCCCTAGGTTACATACGTTAGCCAGTGTCAGTGATTTTTGAATTTTGCGGTCCATGGTCCACTTTTTTGCGGTTTGCAGTCCCTAATTTGTGGGAACTATATGTGTATGTCTGCGGTCCACAGTTCGTTGTTTATCTTTCACGGCTGCATCTATTTTTTTGCGGTCTGTGATGATCAATGTTCAGAGTTAGTAGTCTGATCCTACTCTTTTTGCGGCCGCAGTTACTTTTTTGCGGTCCGCAGTGGGCACTTTGCGGCCGCGGTCTCTTTTTCGAGATCGGCGGTGCCTGTTTTTGGGAAGCAGTTCTGCGTTTAACAGCAATGTTCTAACATGTTTGAAGCTATGTTCTGACTATTTTTCTTTGCTTGTCTACTGCAGATAATGGTCTGGTCACGAGGTGAAAGCAATAAAGCTAAAGGGGGGCAGAATCCTCCCAAGGCAGGGGGAAAGAAAGGACCAAGTTACCATCTGCAGTCCAAAAGTCCATTGGAAAAATAAGAGCGGCCATCAAAGTTGTGGATTGAGCATCGGGCGGGACACTTAGATACGAGTGAGTACGTCCCTTCCCAAGAAGCTTCGGAAGGTGATTTTGTGCCTACCCATATCCTCACAAATTTCTCGGGGAAATACCAGTTGATAGATGAAACTACCTCTCCTTCTGAGTCGTTTGATGTCTCGGAGGAAGGTACTGAGGCTTCGAGATAATCTTCCCCGCCTGTTGTAACTCCAGCCTCACCAACTGCCCATGCCCCTATTGATGTTGATATTGATATTGCAGACAATGTCCCGGATGATGGGAGAGGGGGTGATACTATTGTTGGGGGTTTGGAAAGATCAAGAAATCCGGAGGTATAGCAACACAGATTTGTCAGTGAACTAGCCTACCAGAAATTCCGAGAATGGTGGCCCCAAAGGTCACTCACCCTTGAGAGGCAATTCATAGAGCGCAACCTTCTTCCCCACAATCCAAATGTAAAAAGTCAATTTGAGGAGAGAGTGGGGTGGAAATGGTTCACCAGCAAGGTTTCGGATGCCAATGAATATCTTGTTAAGGAGTTCTACGCAAATGTTGCCCACATAAAAAAGGGCATCACGGTAACAAAGGTCCGAAATTTGAGGATCCGATTTGATGGCCAGATATTAAATGAGTATGCCAATTTCGAGAATGTGGAAGCTGGGCAATAATTGGAAAAGCTGCCACTTGGAGAAGCAGCTCATCCATTGTTGGTAGAGATATTAGCTCCCCGGAAGACATCGATGTGGCTCACATCATGGTTCCCAATAGGCAGAAACACCCTCAGGTTTGAAGCCAAAGGGTGGTCCACCTTTGTTTGTAACCGGCTGGATCTATGACAGCATGACAGCATCCTCCCACTCACCTGGTGTATCTTGACAGCCTCCATCATGGTGGGGTATCCCATCAATATGGGGAAACTCATGCATTACAACATCACAAAGGTTGTTGGCAAGGACGAAAAATCCTACCCCTACCCGAATTTCCTCACCATGTACTTTGAGGACCATGGAGTTGAGAAGAATAATTATGACATCAAGACAAATCCAAAGAAACCCTTTTCATGGTACAAAACCAAAGGTCCGAACAACCCTAAAGCAAAGGGTACGCCCACTGGCTAGTCTGAAGAGCCAGGGGTAGTGGCCACTGGGTCAGAACCATCCACAACAGAGGGATCCTCAGTTGTCGTACCTCCTCCTTCATCCAAGCCATCCATTACCAAGCCATTTTCTATGCCATCTTCTTCCTCCTACCCCCAGAATACAGTGCGGCTTTCTAAGACTTTATCTAGTACCAACAACTGGATGCAGGCAGCGACACCAAAGCTATCTGTCTTATCTAGTGTAATGGCAGCTCAGCCAGAGCTTTTGGCCAACCAAAAGAAGCTCCTGGACAACCAAAAGCTTATCATGGCCACTTTGGATACTCAGGGAAAAGCTATAAAGGACTTGGGAAAGCTGGTCAAGAAGATGAAGAAGACTCAAGCTTCAAAGGAATCAGTACAACAGCTTAGGCAGGATGTATAGAGGCTCACATCAGCTGGTGATATTCCTTTGGATTTGCTCTTGGAGGAGCATGTCACAATAGCGCAGGCAGCAGAGCATGAGGCACCAGCAGCTAGCCAATCAAAGGAGCCAGTTGCCACTACACAGGCTGCTACAGAGATGATCCAGATGCTCAACAACCCAGTGGTCCCCCAGTTAGATTTGGAAATCCAGCTAGAGGACGCAGTAGGAGCTGCTCATGCTATGCAGTCTGAGGACCGCAGTGATGTGCAGGACCCGATGCAAACTATATAGGGAGTTTTCTTTACTCTCTATCCCTTTCGTGATCGTATTTTTCTTTTATAATTTGGGACATTGCTAGCTTTTATTTGGGTGGAGGGGTGGACCTATTTTGATTTGAATAACTGGCGTGTCATAATATGATACTATTTTTCTTTGTTTTTACATATCGTTATTTTTCACTTTCGTTATTTTTCATTTATGGTATGTATATTATTTTACCATTCCATGTATATACTCATTCCCATTTTGTATATATTCGTACCATTCCATTATTGTACATATATATTTTACTTCCCATAGTTTACTTTAGAACTTCTTGTGTTCTTTTTCCTTAATAGCTTAGCCTTATACTACCTTTTGTAGCTTCTTTTTGAGTTCTTAGCTTTGTGATCTAAAGCCTTTGGTTTTCTTAATTCCAATGTTCTTTCCTAAGGTGGATGTTGTGTGAACAAGGTGGCTCTTCCCCATGATGGATGGTGTGACATGCTTCTTAAGATTTTGAGTCCGTTTTCTTTATGTTTTTGTGGAAATAGTAGTAATAAACAAAAATGTCTCATGAAAGCTTCACTTGGACCTAAACACATTTACCTTTTATCTTATTGTTAAAAAAAAGTTGATTTACAAAGAATGGTTGTAGTTGTGACCTATAGACTCTTGTGTTGACTAAACAATCATCGAGTGACTTATTGGAGCCATTTATGTTGCTAAATCTTAGCTAGGGTTGTTGTGGGCCCTCGAGTCTATTCTTTTTATCAATCCAATAGCTTGTGAGGTGAGGTATTAATTTGCAAGTCCACGTCCTGGTGCCAATAAGTCTAGAACTTGCCCTGAATGTTTGTTTAGGCAAAATTCTAAGTGTAGATCGACTTGAGAAATGAATATATGCTCTCCTTGATCCAACTTGAAACTTGAAAACATCCATATCCCACCAAATATGATATCCCTAGTCAACCCCTTTGAGTCGAAGTCCTTATTCGTTCAATAACCATGATACAAGCCTTTATTCGTTCCATAATGGTCCTCTCTTGGCACCCGATCTTTCCTTAGCAAAACTGGTAAAAACATAAGTTTTTGAGAAGAGACGAGGAATGTGAAAGTGATCAAACGTATAAATAGAAGTAAAGGAAAGGAAAAAATAAAAGAAAGAAAATCCAAAAAGTCAAAAAGAAAGTGAATAGTATAGAAAAGAGGGGATTCAATGGAAGAAATGATGAAAGGCTTAGAATGATTAGAAAAGGAGAAAATTGATTTTCATGAACAAGAAAGAGTGAAAATGTGTCTCTCTAGTCCCCTAAGGAAGAAGAAAATGACTCAAAGAATCAAGAAAGTGTGAGCCGAAATGTAAAAAGTGCTTAAGGAAAGATGAAATCCTCATAGACTGATATATCCTACCTTGAACCAAAAGCCTTCATTACATTCCCGCAAAATCCCTATACGATTTCGAGTTGAGTGAGTTTACATTAGTGGTAATTTACATAAGGGGCAAGCTTATGGTACTTAGAGCCATACTTGTGACTTTCCCTTAAGAGAGATGAGCATACTTTTCTACAATCCTTGTTTTGAGTGCTCCAATCTAAAGTGAGATTTGCTAATAGAGAGTACAAGAGGAAGAGTTTGGGTTCCACAATGACATACGTAGTAGATAGAGCTTCCTTGATGAGTCAAGTCAACACTTGATGCTCTTGTGCTACACTAGAACTATGGTACACAAAAGGTTGTGTGTTGTTGATAATGAATTTGTGTTGAGGGTAATTGTTAGTGTCAATTGATACTTGATGAAGTCACCTTAGGACAGCTGAATGTTTCCTTTATTTTTCATGTAGAGGTGGGAATTACTTTGTTTGATTTAGGACAAACAAAAGATTAAGTTTGGGGGAGTTGATAATTATGGATTTTAACCTATTATGTGCTCTGTTTTGCTTAGGTTTTAGGTCGAAAATGTATAAAGGTATTCCTGAAAACTGACTTAATGTGCTTGCTTGTAGGGTTTAGTCAAAATGAGGCAAAGAATCCATAATCAACTCATGAAGGAGTTAAACTTGCACAAGTCCAAAGCTGGGACTGGAGCTCTGACCGCGATGGAAAAGAGCAGCCACGTAAGTTCCACCGCTGAGGCGGCTACAAATATGGGGCCATGAAAATGAGATTCAGAAAAGCTGTTTTAGGCACAAGATTGATTGTTGAACGCCATACAAAGTGCAGCCGTGAAATATCTGGTACGGTCGCGATGGTATTCTTGATGAGGGCGTACTACTAGGTTCAGAGACCCTGCAAGTTAAGTCTAGCATGAAGAACGCGGTCCCCGTCCAAATTCCGCAGTTTAAGCTAATGTAGACGCTGTGGGTTTTATGCTGTCCGTGAAACAGGTCCCAGTCCAGATTCAAATATGGAGAAATGCATATCGCGATCATTATTGCGCGATCGTGGTAACTCAAGCGCGGACGCAATCAGAATTACGCCTCCGCATGGGCATTTTTGTTCAAGAATTTTAGCCTAGTATTAATAGATCTTTTTCATATATTTAGGGCATGTTATGTTTTGCTGAGTACGTGAGACGACTACTGTTACCTGTTTGAGAAATTTTGTAAAATATTTACCTTATAACTTTAGGATTTCATCTTTTAATATAGCATTATGGAATTTATCTCGTCTTTATCTTTGATTTATGCTATTGTTATAAGTATCTAAACCCATAGCTAGGGTTGTAACCAAACCTTAGTGTTTGTATTTAATGTTTCTTGAATTTTAGGGCTTAATTGTTTATAAGTTAGGAATTGGGGTGAATTTAAGAGAATGATAGCCCCAATTAAAGGGTTAAACCTAGATATAGTAATACCCGACTTGTGCCAATATCATTTGTTATGCATGAACACCCATTTGAACTTGAGAAAGTCAAATTGGAAAAAGTCACTCAAACTACCGAGAGGTATAGAGTGAACACTTATGTGTGATGGTTATATTACGACCCCAATCATAACATGCTTGCCCTGAATTCTCGATACCCGTTAGATATCCACCTAGGCGGAAGTCACTGCCTAGCCTCTTTTAATCCTTTAAAACAACTAATAAAAATATTGTACTTAACTTTAACCATTGCATGTTATAGAAGTAGTAGTAGAAGTAGAAAACAAAACCAACCAGTTGTGGAAGTACAATAAAGAGCAAAACTCGCATCTCTACTCGGACATAAACCTAACTCCAAACTCATCAACTCCCTGTGGATTCGATCCCGACCTTTGTTGGGTAAAATTGTATCGACCGTCATTGCTACTCTATAGTAGTGCATGTTTGGAACCAATCAACCGCCCTTATGGAATCTATGCTTTTCGAAGAATGTCATATGCGACGAACCTGCTACATTCCAAAGGTGCATGATGTCCATCTTCACAGATATGGTAGAGGAAATAATGGAGGTCGTCATGGATGACTTATCAGTAGTGGAAAATTCATTCGATAATTGTCTTATGAACTTGAGAAGAGTACTTAAGAAGTGTATTGAGACGAAAGTTGGTACTCAGCTGGGAAAAGTGCAATTTTATGGTACAGTAAGGTATAGTCTTGGGGAACCTAGTGTCAAGTAAAGGCATAGAGGTAGTTCGTGCAAAGGTTGATGTGAAAGAAAAGCTTCCACCACCCACTTCGGTCAAAGCAATCAGAAGTTTCATTAGGCACACCAGTTTCTATAGGAGATTTATAAAAGATTTCCTAAAATTGCTAACCCCTTGTGTAAATTGCTTGAAAACGATTACCCTTTTATGTTTTCTGATGAATGCAAGGTAGCATTTGAGGAATTGAAGAAGAGACTAGTAACAATACTTATCATAGTTTCCCCTGACTGGGAGCAAGTGTGATGTGAGTGACTATGCTGTGGGAGAAATTCTTGGGTAGCGAAAAGATAAAATCATGCATCCAATGTACTATGCAAGTAGAACACTGAGTGAGCCCAACTAAATTACATTGTGACTGAGAAGGCGATTGTCATGATCCATTTTCTGAACAAGTTGTGGCCGGCACCTGATCACTAAATATGATCGAGAGAATCATCTCTACTTATCAAGTCTATTATAAATTCAAACTTTATATGCAACAAGGCAATACTTTAACCAAATAATTTTGATTAATTTAAATATTTAAATAAATCAAGTCCAAAATTTTATTTGTAGTAACTACTAAAATACTGCTAAGTTATTATCAAAAACATCTAAATATTAACCCATTGACTGTGTCTATGAAGCCGCTATTGATGAACTGATGCACTACTTAAGATATGAGATTTCCTGGCCAATTCTATAGATAAAAAAAGAAATAGCTAAATAAAAATGACTCTAATAAATACTCCACGAACAAAAGCGGAGCTGACTAATAGTACTGGAAGTGAGGGAAGTCCTAACCCGTAGCCTGCTCGCCTGCAAAATCGATTCCTACAGTGTACCGCATGCCAACGTAGGTTCCCAAAAGAGAATGTGAGTACCATCCATTGTAATCGGTGAGTCTCAACGACAGGACTTTAATAACATATACATTACAAGCAAATGTTCTAAATGCATGTAAAACATAAAGCTTATAAGAATAATTCTAAATAATTGCATAACAACAGTTTATGAATATTATAATTCTTTTTCTATATACAAAAACTATACTTCACTTTATACTTTGGGAGTTCCAACTATCCTGAATTATTTCTGTCTAAGTCATTGTGTGATCGGCACGGGTTCAATCCCAACTTGATTGAGTAGGCCCAATCCACAAGGTGCCACTCACTTCATGGTCTTCAGCGCTCATGTATCACACCTTATCATGGCCAAGTAAATTCACAACGACGAGACCCTCGGCTCATGTGTTCCCTACTTTGGCACAAGTAGTTTCAGGAAGTCAACGCCTTGGTTAGAACCCTTGGCCTGGACGATGACCCCTTCTCAGAATATAGGATACTCTCAAAAATCTTTTATTCTAAAACTTCTTCTTGTGACTTTTAAAATCTAAATATTTTCTTTTTTGAACATCATTGTGCATACTCATGCTGGTATCCTTAAATGTAAAGCTTGACATAAGATTGAAATAAACATCTATAAGTATTTCAAAAGATTCTTGCTTCTTCATAAATTTTCAACATGAAAATAGCATATAAGAAAAACACAAAAATCTGAATATTTATGCACATATATCATAATATATTATTTAAACTTTTGCTAGAATAATTTTTAAGTTAATAGGTACTCACTCGCTCCAATTAAGTAAATGTAAACTGTTTTAAACAATTCATCAAACATCTTGTATGCGTGCTTTTGTGTATTAAACCACTTTAGTAAAATGTTATATCAACTCACCTCAAAACTTCTCGAGCCAATTGCGTAGGTAAGGGTGTATTTTGTCCCGGGCCCGGGCCTAAACGGGCTTCACGGGCCGGGCTTCGCGGTCCCGGGCTTCGTGGGTCTGGGCTCTGGCGGTCCCGGGCTTCATGGGCCTGGCGGGTGAGACCAGCCCGTGATAGGCCTAAGCCCACAGTGGTCCTGGGCTTAGCGGGCCGGGCCTGGTAGGCTTTTTTTTAAAGGCAATATCTTGTATAGTAGTTATTAGTATAGTATAGAATATATTTTACATAGTATACTAGTTATTAGTATAGTATATATAATATATATTTCATTGTATATTGTGTTGTAGTAATTAGTATATATTGTATATTATGTATCTATTGTGTTGTAGTAATTAGTATATATTGTATATTATGTATATATTATTACCCAAAATGGCATATATTTCTTAGTCTTCCTTCCCCCAATGGAATGGGCACAATAAGGTACTAATACCACCATTAAAAGGAAAAAAAACTAAATGAAGATGTGCCAATGGTGGTACTAGTAATTAGTATATTGTGTTGTAGTAATTAGTATATATTGTATATTATGTATATATATATATATTCCCTTATATATTTCTTGTAGTATATATTGCATGTTATGCATATATATTCTCTTATATATTTTCATGTAGTATATATTGTATATTATGTATATATATTGTAACGTATATAGTTATATATTTTGTTGTAGTATATATATTGTATCTCTTATGTATAATATATATATATATATATATATATATATATATATATATATATATATATATATATATATATATATATATATATATATATATATATATATATATTCTCTTATGTATGTTGTATCTTATGTACATATGTTATTACTTATATATTTTCTTGTAGTTTAGGTTGTATGTTATGTATATATATTCTCGTATATATTTTTTTGTATTATATATTGTATGATATATATATATATATATATATATATATATATATATATATATATATATATATATATATATATATATATATATATATATATGTGTGTGTGTGTGTGTGTGTGTGTGTGTATGTGTGTGTGTGTATATTGTAGCTTATAAATAATTCGAAGTAGAGACAAAATAATAATAATTTAATTCTATAATTAACATGTCTCGAAACTTTTATAAATTTGAGGACTGTTATAATCTTTCCTCCTTAAAAATACATCCTCGAATGTTGATAGGGCCTTATTCTTATTCTAACAATCATTCCTTAGGTCCTTGAACCTCTTAAGTTTTCTTAGCACTATCCGAAAGTTATGGACTCAAAGGGATTCAAAATTTTGGCTAATTCCCTAAATTCACAAAAATATCGGTAGAGTTCCCCTTGTAAATTAGAATGTCCAAAAAAAATTTCCCTGTCACAAATACCACAACACACTAACAACAACCAAATATACCATAACAACCCATTCAGAGTCACCATACACAGTTCATAAATTAATTACTCACACTCCGACAAGAAGGTACCACAATAACCAACAAGAATCTAAAGAAAAACACTTTGGCAAAAGCAAATACGTTAATTAGTTAAATGTACTCTTGCGTGGCACTAGATTGTTATATAACCAAATATACTCTAACAAAAACTAAATTACTTCAACAACTAAGTATAATCTATCAAGGACATAAACACATGCTAACTTGTATTCAATAAATAAAATATAAATGCCAAACCAAACCTAGGTTCACACACCCTTTTTCCTAAAATAAATATGGATATTTCCCTCTTATATCTTCCCCGACCTCCCGCGTGGATTCCTTTGAATCATGATTATTCCACAAAACTTTTAGATGCTAAATCTTTTATTCTCAATTTTCTTACTTGCCTATCAAGAATTTCTATAGGTACCTCTTCATAATTCAAGCCTTCTTTATTTTCTATGGTATTGGCAGGTATTATATGCAAATCATCATGAATGTACTTTCTAAGCATAGACACATGAAAGACATGATGAACAGAGGACAACTCAACAGGAAACATTACTTATAAGCCATATTTCCCTTCTTTTCTATAATCTCATAAGGTCCAATAAATCTAGGACTAAGTTTTCCCTTCTTACCAAACCTCATAACTCCTTTCATTGGTGAAACTTTAAAAAATACCTTGTCACCAACCATGAACTCTAAGTCACGATGCCTCTTGTCAGAATAGGACTTTTGACAACTCTGAGTCGCTTTTTTTCTTTATCTTATTAGCAGGACTTTTTCTAAGGCCTCACAAAAAAACTCTGGACCAATCAACGACACCTCTGTTGGTTCAAACCAACCCATTGAAGACCTACTTCTTCGCCCATATAATGTTTCATATGGATCCATACCAATGCTAACCTGATAGTTTTTTGTTGTTAGAAAATTCTATAAGAGGCAAGTGATCATCCCAATTACCTCCAAAATCTATAACACACGCCCACAACATATCTTCGAGAATTGGAGTGGTTCTTTCTACCTGAACATCGATCTGTGGATGGAAAGCGATGCTCAAATTGACCTTGGTACCTTATCTTTTCTAAAATGCCTACCAAAAATGTGTCGTGAAATACGAGCCTCTGTCAGATATGATTGAAACTGGAGTACCATGCAATCAGACTATTTTTTTGATGTACAACTATGCATACTGCTCTGCGAAATCTGTCATCGTTACTGGTAGGAAATGCAAAAAACTTTGTCAATCGGTCTATAACTACCCATATATAATCATACTTACGGTATGTGCGAGGTAGACCTACTACCAAATCCATATTAATCATCTCCCATTTCCACTATGGTATTTCAATATCTTGAGCTAGACCAGCAAGCCTCTGATGCTCCGCTTTGACTTGTTGGAAATTCAAACATTTAGCCATATGATCTGCTACTTGCTTCTTCATGCCTTTCCACCAATACAACCCTTTCAAGTCCAGATACATTTTGGTAGCACCTGGGTGGATAGAGTACCTCGAACTGTGAGTTTCTTCCATTATGGCCTTCCTAAGACCATCTACATCAAGCACACATAACCGATCATTCAACTTTAAAACTCCGTCACTTCCTAGAGGAAAAGTAGTGATTTGTTTGTTTCTAACTCCTTATTTTAACTTTACTAAGTACGGATATTTGTCCTGCTTAGCCTTAAGATGTGCAACAAGAGAGGATTAGGCTAAGGCATAAGCAATTATACCTCCTTCTAATCCAATGTGATTCCATCATTTGCCAGTTTTTGAATTTCTCGACCCAAAGTTCGCCTTTGTACTGCAAGATGAGCCAAGACACCCATTGACTTCCAACTAAGTGCATCTGCAACCATATTAGCTTTGCTAGGGTGATAAAGAATATTTATGTCATAATCCTTCAATATATCGAGCCACCTTCTCAATCTCAAATGTAATTATTTTTGCTTGAAAATGTAGTGGAGGTTTTCTAATCTGTAAACACTTCAGAATGCTCGCCATAAAGGTAGTGTCGCCATATCTTTAGTTCAAACACCACTACTGCAAGCTCCAAGTCGTGTGTGGGGTAGTTCTTTTCATGATTCTATAACTTCCTGGAAGCATACACAATAGCTTTTCCATTTTTCATAAGAACACAACCGAGACCAACTCTGGATGTATCACAATACATTATGAACCCATCCGAACCCATTGGAAAGGTTAATGGTCAACCTCTTCTTTAACTCTTGAAAAATCTTCTCACAAGCGTCTGACCACTAGAACTTAACTGCTTTCTGAGTCAACTTAGTTAATGGAGCTGCGAGTGAGGAAAAATCCTATACAAACCTTCTATAATAGCCTGCTAACCCTAAGAAACTCCTAATTTTTGTTGGAGTTGTCGGCCTAGGCCAATTCTTGACTACTTCTATTTTATGAGGATCTATTTGTATGCCTTCACTAGATACCACATGGCCTAACAATGCCACTGACTACAAACAGAACTCATATTTTGAAAACCACATGGCCTAACAATGCCACTGACTGCAACCAGAACTCATATTGAAACTTTGGCATAAAGCTCATTCTCCTTCAAGGTCTTCAAGGCTATCCTGAGGTGTTTGGCATGCTCATCCTTGCTCTTAGAGTATACCAAAATATCGTCTATAAAGGTATCAAAGAATGGCTTGAAAACTCTATTCATGAGGTCTATGAATGCAGCTAGAGCATTTGTCAACCCGAAGGACATTACTAGAAATTCATAGTGCCCGTAGCGATTTCTAAAGGTTGTTTTAGATATATCTTCTTCTCTTATTCTTCAACTGGTGGTACCCCGGCCTCAAGTCTACATTTGAAAAGTACTTTTACCCCATGAAGTTGATCAAATAAATCATCAATTCTTGGCAGTGGGTACTTGTTCTTAATGGTAACTTTATTCAACTGTGGATAGCCGACGCACATTCTGAGAGACCCATCTTTCTTCTTGAC
This sequence comes from Nicotiana benthamiana, assembly GCA_034376525.1. Lineage (NCBI taxonomy): Eukaryota > Viridiplantae > Streptophyta > Magnoliopsida > Solanales > Solanaceae > Nicotiana > Nicotiana benthamiana. Next base: position 14,869,539 of record CM067341.1, on the reverse strand, counting down.
AAACAGGGTCAGGGCACCCTATGGTGAAACACTCAGCCTAATGAAGCCCTTCTCAAAAAGGTCTTTCAATTGTTCTCTCAACTTATTAGGTTCTGTTAGAGCCATTCTATAAGGAAGTATAGATATGGGTTGAGTGCTTAGCATGAGATAAATGCCAAAGTTTATGATTCTTTAATGAGGAAGTCCGGGAAGATCATCCGGAGAAACTTCTGGAAATTCTCTAACAATTGGCATGGACTGGAGAGTTGGTAGATCTTATTCTGTATTAACGATATGATACAAATAGGAGAGACACCCCTTAATGATTATTTGATGTGCCTTAAGGTAAGAAATAAACTTACCTACAAGTGATGCTGAACTACCCCTCCACTCTATGACTTTTCATTTGGAAATTGGAACTTGACTATCTTGGCACAACAATCTAACATGTCATAGCAGGAAGATAACCTACCCATACCCATGATCACGTTAAAATCCACTATTTCTAACTCTATGAGATCAACTTTGGTGTTGCGACTTGGACTGAAACTATACAACCCATATAGACTCTTATGAATTTCACTGACTCGCCAACTGGAGTAAATAATAGGAATGGCTCACTAAGTTGTTCAGGTTCTAGCCTGAGGTTAATTGCAAAGTATGGAGTCACATATGAAAACATTAAGCCTGGATCCATTATGGCATAAGCATTATGTGAGAAGACTAAAAGTACACATGTAATAACTTCTGTTGATGCCTATGCACTCTGACAATCAAGTGTAGCAAACAAACGGGGTTGTCCCCTCCCTGAGTAACTCGATCTGCACCTCTGCATACGCCATGCCTGGTCTGATTATGAGAACTACGAGCCCAAGGTGGTGCAACTGTAGTAGCTGAGGAACTAGAATGACGAGTTGATCCACCACTAAAATTATGTCGTAACTTTGCTAGTTGGCCTTTATATGACCAATCTTTCCACAATGATAGCAACCATGAAACCCGAGCTTTTACTCACCAGAATGATGCCGCTTACATGTTCCAAAAAGACCTTATTTATGTGAATGTTTCTCAGCATGACTCTATCTATGTGAGGATGATGTCCTAAAATTCTGATTCTTGAAAGACTGGTTTCCATAACTCTTAGTACGTCTCAAAGAAGAACCACCGCTTGACTGATGACTGGACTGAGCTGGTTATGTTGCACCATTAAAGTTGTCCATTATACGGGCTTTCTTGTTATGATCTTTTTCTTCTCTCTTTTATTGTCTGTCTTTTTCTAAGTGCTTGGCGAATCCCACAACAGAGGAGAAGGTTATCATTCCTACTGCTACAGGTGATGTCGTATCCTTAATATGGTAAGTCAAACCGCCAACAAACCTGCGAATCTTTGCTTTTTTCTATCTTAACCATGTGAGGAGCATGCTTAGCTAACATAATAAATTCCATGTAGTACTCTTGCACACTTTTATTCCCTTGCTTGAGCTGTTCGAACTCTTTACCTTATATATCCTTTTCTGGGATAAATTTATCCATGAAGGCCTCTTCAAATTCTTCCCAAGTAGGCATACCATCGTCTTCATCTCTTTCCTTTTCCCACATCCCAAACCAAGTGTCGGCCACATCTCTAAGTTGGTAAACTGCTAGCTCGACATCTTTATCATCAAATGCTTTCATCACTCAGAGGGTTTTCTTGACACCCTCCAGCCACAACATTGGATCTTCATCAGCTATAGAACCATGGAACAATGGAGGACTCAACTTCAATCTCTTTATTTACTCTTGAGGATGCATAATTGTTCTATCTATTTGATTGAGGTGGAATCTCATCTCTTCTCTCATTCTTGTTGTCCATGAAAGCTTTAAACATCTCTATAGCATTGTTGCCAGTATTAAACATCTAAACCGCCTATAGAGATATAGTTGTCTTAATGGGGCTACTGTTGGGGGCGGTACGTGATCCTAAGGTACTGGATCAACATGCTCCACCCCTTCTTCATGTTCAACCCGGGTACTTGGATCCCCTTTGTGGATTTAACCCTCATTTTCTGAGTTAAATCCTTCTTAGTTCTACCTTGAGCCACAATGGTAGCAATAGTTTCTTAAGCAACATCCTGAGTGTCGGTGTCAGAGTTGCGAGTCATTTCTGTGAGTTTTGAAGAAAATTAGATAATTTCTTAAAGGTAGGCTCTACTGCAAGATCTAAAGTATGAAAAAAAAAGATTTTTCCTAAATGCATGTAGCCTCCTGTTTATAAGTATGCACACTTTATACCCATAAATAAGACTCTAGTAACACGGCTTCATAGACCCCTAGGACTCCATAAACCTTAGGCACTAATACCAAGTTTATCACGCCCCATTTTTTGAACAAGCCGTGATCGGCACCCGATCACTAAACATGACCGAGAGAACCATATCTGCTTATCAAATATATTACAATTTCAAACTTTATATGCAACAAGGCAATACTTTAACCAAACAATTTTGATTAATTTAAATATTTAAATAAATCATCTCCAAAACTTTATTCATAGTAACTACTGAAATACGGATAAGTTATTATCAAAAACATCTGAATCTTAACACACCGACTATGTCAGTGAGGCCTTTACTGATAAACTAACGCGCTGCTCATGACATGAGATGTTCTGGCTAGTTTTCTAAGTAAACAAAGAAATAGCTAAATAAATATGACTCTAAGAAATACTCCACGAACAAATGCAGAGCTCACCAATAGTACTGGAAGTGAGGGAAGTCCTAACTTGTAGCATGCTCACCTGCAAAACCGGTTCTTACGTTGTACTGCAGACAAACGTAGGTTCCTAAAAGAGAACTTCAATACCATCCATTGTACTTAGTGAGTCTCAACAACATGGGGTGAAACTTTAATAGCATACACATTATGAGCAAAGGTTCTAAATGCATGTAAAACATAAAGCTTATAAAAACAATTCTAAAATAATTGCATAATAGAAGTTTATGAATATACTAAAATAAATTCTTTTCTTTTTCTTTCTAAAAAATATACTTCACTTTATACTTTGGGAGTCCCAACTATCCTAAGCTATTTCTGTCTTAGTCACCGTGTGATCGGCACGAGTTTGATCCCAACCTGATAAAATTGGCTCAATCCACGAGGTGTCACTCGCTTCATGGTCTTCAACGGTCATGTATCATACCTTAGCATGGCTAAGTAAATTCTCAGCAATGAGACCCTCGACTTGTGTGCCTCATACTTTGACACAAGTAGTTTCAGGAAGTCAACACCTTTGTCAAGACCCTCGGCCTGGGTGATGGCCCCTACTTAGAAACAAGAATACTCCCAAAACTCTTTTCTTTCTAAAACATCTTTCTTGTGACTTTTCAAGTCTAAATCTTTTCTTGTTGGAACATCATGTACATGCTCATGTTGCTATCCTTAAATGTAAAACGTGGCATAAGAATGAAATAAACTTCTAAAATTATTTATAAAGATTCTTGCTTCTTCATAAGTTTTCAACATGAAAATAGCATATAAGAATAACACAAAAATCTGAAAATTTATGCACATATATCATAATAAATCATCTAAATTTTTGTTAGAACAATTCTAAGTTAATATGTACTCACTAGCTCCAATTAAGTAAATATAAACTCTTTTAAGCAATTCGTCAAACATCTTCTATGCGTGCTTTTGTTAGTCAAACCACTTTAATAAAGGGTTATATTAACTCACCTCAAAACTTCTCGAACCAATATGTAGGCCCTAGTCCAATTGACACCAGTCAAACAATCGATTCTACAACAACTAGTCATTTTAATTAATTTTAAAGTTTCACACCTAAATATAAAATTTATTGTTGATATAGAGGAAGAAAGGAATTAACTATTCAATTCTTACTTATTATATTGTAGTATAATTGATCATAGGGAATTTTATATACCTGAGTTCAAGAATTAGTGATTTATAAGGAACCCTAGATTTTCCGTTGATTGCGTGAGTTTTGTGAGTTTGTTATGTTTTTGTGTAAGGCTTTTGCCTTCTAATCATTTCATGAATAGCAAACCTTGTTCTGTTTTTTAAGGCTTGAAGCCTTTTGTTCCATCAGCTCTTTTATGGGCTTTAGAACCTTTTTGCTTTTTTCTTAACTTAATTAATAATTAATGATACCCACTTTTAATAATTAATAATATTAAAATTATTAATATTTCTCTAATTGTATATTAAATTATTTAAGTGTGAGTGTATATGTGTGTGTGTATATAATTGGTCAAATGGTACGAAAGGGATTAATTATTAGTCTCTTTTGAAATAGGCCTATTTTCTCCAAGTTTGACCAGTGAATCGAAAGGGGATTCAATTTTTTCATTCCATCCCAAACTTGATGTTAAACTCTATTACGGTGACGATAATGTAGGGAAGATCCTGCAGAAAATAGCTCGACACCAAGATGATAAAAAGCTTAACACCTCTCATAATAAGTTAATTCTAGAATTAGCGTGCCTAGAAATTTTTATAAATTTAAGAAGTGTTACAAAGATGATGGCGGCGGTGCTCGCATTTGAAAAAATCCAGGTTATACATGATAGGCTCGAATGTAATTGTTTATGCTGACCATGCTGCTCTCATGTACTTAATCGAGTAGAAGGAGTCAAAATCGTGTGTGATTCGATGGGTGCTAGTGCTGCAAGAATTTGATTTGGAAATTCATGACCAAGAAGGAACAAAGAACCAAGTAGATGATCATTTGTCTAGGTTGGAAGGAGATGAGAAGAAGGTTGATGTAGAGGAGATTCTGGAAACTTTTCTAGATGAACCACTACTAGCAACGAGTCTTGAGGAAGCGTCATGGTATGCAGACATTGCAAACTACCTAACGACGATATTGTTCCTTATGACCTTTTCTCTGTCCAAAAGAAAAAGTTCTTTCGTGATTGTTGCATGTATTATTGGGATGATCCTTATCTATTTAGGATTTGTATGATAACATGATCCGGAGATGTATCCCCGAGGTAGACCAGTCTTATATTTTGTAAGCATGTCACGCGTCACCATATGGTGGACATTTCGAGGGAGTAAGGACAACTGCGAAAATCTTAGAGTCAGGCTTCTACTGGCCAACATTATTCAAAGATGCACATTTATAGATAAACTTTTGGTGATGAATTCCAACGAATCGGGAATATTTCCCCCACATGAAATGCCTATAAACCCAATTCAAAAGATAGAAGTATTTGATGTATGGGAAATCGATTTCATGGGGCACTTCATCAGCTTATATTGAAACAAGTACATACTCGTCGTTGTGGACTATATGTCCAAATGGGTGGAGGTTGCAACTCTCCTTAAAAATGATGCAAATGGGGTAATTGGTTTTTTGAGAAAGAATATATTCACCCGATTTGGCACTCCAAGGGCAATAATCACTAACGCAGGCACTGACTTTTGCAATCGAGCCTTCGCAAAGTTGTTAGAGAAGTATGGTGCACATTACAAGGTTGCCACCCTATATCATCCACAAAAGAATGGGCAAGTGAAAGTTTCGAACAGAGAGATAAAGAGTGTATTGACTAAGACTGTGAATGCTGCTAGAACGAATTGGGTGAGAAAGTTAGATGATGCATTTTGGGCTTATCGAACAGCTTTCAAAACTCCAAACGGTATGTCGCCATACAAATTGGTCTTTGAGAAGGCATGTCACTTACTGGTATAGTTGGAGCACAGAGCATAGTGGGTGTTGAGGCAGTTGAATCTCGATATTGAAGTTGCAGGAACAAGTAGAGTCACAAAATTGCACGAGCTTGATGAGTTCTGATATCACGCTTTTGAGAGCACAAGATTACACAAGGAGAGAATCAAGATGATATATGACAAAAATTTTTTGAGCAGACTTTTAAACCCGGAGATATGGTATTGCTATACAACTCAAGACTGAGGTTCTTTCCGGGCAAATTAAAATCAATATGATCAAGACCATTTCGTATGGTTGAAATTCACCTGATTAGTGTCGTAGAGATTGCTGCGGAAAATGACTCTCGCACATTCAGAGTCAATGGGCACGGATTAAAATATTATATGGGCATAGATAAGGCAAAGGTAGTGTCAGTGACCCACTTGATCGAGCCTCTACCTTCATCGTGCCGTGATATTAAATCAAGCATCGCATGGCAGGCAACCCATTGGACTGTTGTATTTGTCGTGCCATGACGTTAACTAAGACGCTTGTTGGGAGGCAACCCAATTCATAGTTGATTTTTAGTGTACTTAGAATTTTGTTTTTGTTTTTAGGTACTAACAAGTTTGCAGGAGAGTTTGGGCGAGTCGAGAAGGGTTTACGCATCATGCGAAACCAAGCTAAAGCCAGGGCTAGCCATGCCTTAGGCTGGTAACGCCGGGCTAACGCCAGGGTCAACTAGGCCTTAGGCTGGCGACGCCTGGCCAATGCCAGGTAAGTATTTTCGATCGTCTTTAAGCTTTTTCTCCTTATTTTGGTCGAAAGTAACCTAATATACACGCCCTCACACACAGAACACACTACAAAGCAAACCCTAACCTTACTTAAACCAACACACAACAAGCTCTGCAAGAATTTTCACACGAACAAAAACATATTGCACAAAGTGACTGCTCACCCACACATATTCACCAGCATATTACCATCCACATAGAAGTCAAGCCTAGTCTTGCTAGTCTTTCACACTCATCCGAAATTCTCAAGAAACATACTCCTCACAAAGCTTCAAAGGCATGATACTAGCTCTTTCCTTTGTAATTTTAAGTTGGTTACATGTATTGAGTTGGTGGTTCTTCATTATGGGTGGTTGTTCGTCATGGTCATATTGTGTTTGTGTACCCCAATCCCATGAACCCCTTAGGAATGGTGTTGCGATATGTGGTAGTATGGAACCCCCAAGACAATCTTGGAGGATGAGGCAGTCCCTCACTTCCATAAGAACTCCCACGACACTAGTGTTTGTCAAGTGTTTAATGTAATACCTCAATGGCATTCCTAGTCCCCTTTGGAGCCTGAGTCTCCGAGATTAATAAACTAGTGTTATCTAGTTATGCACCACATTAAAACTTTAATAGTGGGGTGGCTCACGGGTAGACCATATATTGTGGTTTGATTTTAATGCCAAGAAAATACGAGGTGAAGTCTGAATAACCTCGGCAAGTTGGGGAAGGTTGTGCGTGTAGTGTGTAATGTAGAATTATCTGACTACTACTTTTGTGTAGGAATGAAGATGCCTCCTAGAAAAGACACATGCAAAGTAAAGGCCACTTCAACTGCCCAAGCTAAAGCAAATGCGACCTCTGCTCCTCCTCCAAAGAACAGAAAAGGGGGAGAAGCTACCTCTAGTATGACTGGTGTACATGGGATGGCAGTTGGAGCTGCCATTTGTCGTCAATCCCAAGGACAGCAAGAGTTTGGCATAAATAACATACCTCCGTATACAAGGGATTGGTACAAGCATTGTAGGCCTAAACATTTCCATTCGAAGGGAGCTATCCAGGAATGCAATGTGAAAGTGAAGCATCCGGCGATTTGGAAATGCATCCAAGGTTTGGGGTTAAGTTATGTTTTTAAGAAAACAGGGGACATCGATCTCAATCTAGTCAGGGAATTCTATGCGGGCTTTAACCCACAAGACACTGAGGAGTTTGTTCCAATCTGTGGACGCTTGATAGATTTTTCAGCCAAGGCCATATGCGACTTTTTAAGTGCTCCAAATGTTCATATGGAGCCATTGGACCAATTCATTCGCAAGACTACATATAGAGCTGAGGCACATACTCTGTGGGGTCGACTTTACTGCTGCATGGGTTCGGGACAAGGTAAAGAATCGTCACAAGAGATTCCCTAAGAAGAGGATGAAGGCGGAGGCTCAGGTATGGCTCAAGTTGATAAATGCACGACTATTGTGCAATCATAACACACTTATAAGACATAAGAGGACCTGTGTGCTATATTTTCTTATGACAGGGCAGAGGGTGAATGTGGGTCACCTGATGCGCTACTAGATGGCATCACTGAGAACGAGTAAAAAACTTGATTGAATGCCATTTCCTAATTTCCTAACTCGGTTCCTACAGCATGATGGGGTTGAGGAAGTGCCTGAATTTGATCACACTATCGATCAGCTCATCCGACAAACAGACACCACTAATTTTCAGCTGAAAGACGAGGTTGATATCCCTTCATTGGTAGGTACTTAGCGCAATGCACATGATGATAGTTTCATGACCCATCTTGATAGGATGATGGATTTGCATCTGCGAATAGGGGGTCGCCCGACTACATTTGAGGAGAAAACTAAATTGGAGCAGCGATACCCACTCAATGCTCATGCTCAACTGCTGGTTGGTGTAGGAAAGGGTAAAAGACTCTGCGTCGATGAGGATGTCAACACACCGGAGCAATCTGAGGCTGAGCCACTGTATTCAGATGGTGAGAGAGATGGTGCTGATGAGGAGGATAAACATGATGAAGAGTGGAGAGCATCAGAGGATGACGATTCTGCTTGATCAGGGAGTTTTCTTGCACCCTACTCTTTTTATTTCTTGCTTTGTAATTGTGCATGCCTGAAGACAATGCATGATTTAAGTATGGGGTGGGAACTTGTAGATATTAGTAGTTGCTAGATTGTTTTTATTGTTTAGAATTTGTTTTGTTTTTATTATTATTGTGTTTTTCTTGTTAGTTGTTTTTAGGCAGAAATTACAAATAAAAAAACATAAATATGATGGACTCTTACCAAAGATTGGATCTCCTAGACAGTTTCTTGAGGGAAGTAAGTCTAAAGAAAATACAAAAAAGATTTTTTTCTTTAGGTAATGTAGTAATTCCTGCCGCGATTCTTTTCCAAGGGTTTTTAGTTGAACCAGGTGTAGGTAGTTTTAATTTTCTGGAGTAGGAACCATGTGGCTAAGCATTTAATCCCAACAATATCTCTGAGTTGTGATGCCTTGAGAATAGTCAGTATTCTGGTTGTGACAGGCTCAATTTTTGACTCTAGGATAAATACCTTAATCGTGGATTCTTAAATTTGCTTAACTGCTTTGACTGGAGTATCGTGATAGAACCAATCCTGAATGAGTTATATGCCATGTCTGTGTGAGGTTTGTATGTATTCAGTTCATTGCATTTGATGTCTAGAACTTGCCCCGTGTGTGCAAAGCTTATGATACGTCATTTGGGGAATATGAATGTTATTCTGAGAGCGAGTGAGTGTTTCCTATCTTGAGTTCTTACGTTATTAAAATTCATTGTGTGCGGAACTAAGCTCTTCAATTAGGCGATGACATATGATTCATAAAGGAAAGGTAATGTTGTTGACCTCTGTGTTAGAGTAAGTAAGTGAATTGTGAATAAAGCATGGTATTTGTGAGTCGATTATTGAGGCGAGGATGTCACACCTTTGTGCTTAAACTATTTTAAAGATTCTTGGTATAACGAGTTAAGGGAATTGCTTAATAGGTTGTGGCCATGAATGTAGTTTGATTGCTTGAGGACAAGCAAATGTTTAAGTGTGGGGTATTGATATATGGTTATATTCATGATTTAGCGTAATGGAGCCTATTTTATGTGTATGTGAATTGGAGATAAAAGTACAGCTCACGGGATACTTAAACGTCAAAAGTGTGCTCGAGCATGGTGAAAAGGAGAATCCAGGCAAAAGCCAGCTCGACCAGGATGTAGCCTAGCGAGGCTAGCTAAAAGCCAGCCATGCCCAACCAGGCGTTAGCCTGGTGACGCCAGCTTAAAGCTGGGTTGAGGCTGGCATTAGCCTGGCGACGCCAGGCCTAGGGCCAGGTCCAGTCCGAGTTTTGAAGGCTTAAATTATTTCCCGGCTTGACTAGGATTTGACCTACACGTTTAGGGTATTTCCAAACATATAAATAGACCAAAAAACTCCACTTTAAAAGATTTTTGCAACCGGAGGCAAGAATAGCTCGTGGAAAACTACTTGGGAGTTAGAATCACCGATTTTTATATCCCTTTATCTTTACTCTGTAATTTAATTATGCAAATAATTTTGAATAGTGTTACTATGAGTATGAGTAGCTAAACTCATAATCTAGGATTTTGATGGAACCTGTTGAAGGAAGATTTTCTCGTTACGTTAATAAAAATTTGCCATAGTATTCTCTCTATTTGTTCAACTGTATTCTTATTGTTGTTGATTGAAGGGCCCTCAATTAACTGTTCCTATTTAGTGTGCATTACTCGGGAAAGAGTGCATAATTAGGTGATTGTTGAATAGCATCACTCCTAACGTATATGAAGGATCAATACGAAAGGTTTAAAGGTGGAATTGGGGATAATGAAACTTTGGGTGCGATTTAAGTGAGATGCACTTAAGACTAGATAGTGTAATTCGGGAGAATATCTTAAGTATGTTGTTGTAATTACTCGGGAGAGAGTTACGACAGTCAGAAAGCTCATGGTCGATAGAAAAGATGTAGGCAAATTTATATCAAACGTACTAGAAAGGATTCCGACAATAGGGGAATCAGAACCTTAGATATTCCAGCTCTTGTCTACAACCCATTCGTAGTTGCTTCTTAATTATTGCATTTTTATACATAATATTTAGTCAGTAAATATCCAATCTATTACTTAAATATTTTCGAAGATTGAATACGTAAATTTGTGTGAGTCTAATAGTTGTGATTGATAGGTTAATTCCCCGTGGTATTCGACTCCGAACTTGTTAATCGGAATATATTTATTCTTTTTATAAGACATAGTTGGGCATGATCAGTGATTATACTGGAAATATCTCTCCCCTTTTCTCAACCACGCGCGGGGATATCTTTTGAAGAAGGAAAGCTCAAATATGAAGCGTAGATTGTTCTGAGTTCTTCCTTCCAGTTACTGTATCAAATTGATATCCTCTGTGTGATCGACTTCTAGTAGTTTCTAGTTGAAGATTATTCATGGGTGCACTGTCAAGAATACCATAAATATTAGGAAAAAGCCTCTTCATCAACATGTCAAGCTTCCTACCCAATTTATCCAATTTTGAGTCATGAGACTCAAACTTCTTGCTAGATTCGGCTATATAATTTTTGCAACTGTGTTTCCACTTTCTTAACACCTTCTTCAGTGGATTGATCTTGTTTTTGGGACTGTCATTTTGGTCAGGAATGGGCTTTGATACCAATTTGTTATGGCTTAGAATTGTAATGAACGAACTCGAAAAATTATAAAGGCAATTCGACAATTGAAACTTTTATTGATTGCAATCAGTTCGTGTTATAAAGAATACAATGTTAATTGAAATTAGAATTAGCATTCAACTCCACAATGCTAACTCAATTGGCGAATTCCTGAAGAAGAAGAAGACAACGACGATAAGAAAGGAGGTTAGAAGAAGGATAGAAGAAGAATCTGGATAGAACAAAGAAGAGAGAGATAGAAGGTCGTTCGAAATAGCGTTGTGCATGGATCGGATCAGATCATATCAGATTTAATACATTTCGGGTTCGGTTTTGGATTTTACAAAATGCAAATCGAATCTTATCTAAATTAATATCGATTGAATCGGATCGGATTTTAAAGTTTGGATAGAATCAATATTTCGAATTCCGGATCGGATTATATGTATTGTTAAGGTTATTACTAATCTAATCGGGTAATGCATCTGCCTTATCTGCTTCTTCTGTGTTATGTGCCGATACAAATATTTCTTTGCTTTTCATCCCCTTTATCAGCGTTGTATCTCTAAGAAAATATTTCTCTGGGGGTTCGACTAGTTATGCCCCAAAGTTGCAAATTCATACACATATTTTCTTGGTAAAAGAGGCAATAAAGCAAGAAAAATTCATATTTCTGCAATTATGAGGGTATTACGGTGCCAATATAGCTAAATCCAGCAAAATTGCTAAGGTAATGACTAGGAGAAAGATGTAAAAGAAGTACTAACTATTCAAAATTAAAGTTTAGTATTTATACTTGCCTTAATAATTTCGGATGAATCGAATTGTGTTAAAATTATATCAATCCGAATCCAATTCGAATATCCAAAATTTTAATAAACATAATCCAAAATTCAATTTAAGTATCTAAAATTCAAAAGTAATAAATTGGTTCGAGTTTTGAATATTCGATCTTATTGAAGTTGTAAATACCAGTAGTTAGTAATTAATCCACACTTGTCTTCTTATCGTTTTCCTCCTCAATGTAAGGGAAAGGTATTGACGAACCGCTAGTCAAGCCATGTGTGTGTGTTTGGTTTCATATAGTCCGCGATCAAGATCTTTTCTATACATGAGTACAAAATTCATAATATATTGCTCAGCTTATGAATGTTCCAAAGCCCAATTCTCAATGCGTGTTTGGTATGACATACTATACATTATCTTAAATAAGTAAATAAAATTCCAATTAAAAATTGTTCATCTCAAAGGCTCAATGGTATTTGGTTGTAGCAGAAGACGGTTGACAGGATATGCATACAGTGATATTTTATTTAAATAATATTATAGTACTCCTAGTAAATGTAATCTATACGTCCAAATTTTATTATAACTTGCCACCTGTATTAATGAATCATGCCACATGGATCCTCGAAAAAGACATAATATTAGCTCTACTTTCCTAATTTCTATTCCCAGTTCTTCTCGGATAAAAGCCTAACACCAAACAATAAATTAGTGATTGATACATCCTACTATTAGTTTTTCTCAGAAGTGGGGTTTGATCGATCTTGGAATATATATTGGGTTGAAATGGATAATACAACAGCATCAGCTGAGGAACTGCTAAAGAAGATCCAAGAACTGGAGGCAGATCATGCCCAATTGAAGCAGGAGACGTCTAAGCTCATGATTACTTACGATCACAGGTCACAACAGCCGCCTCGTTGTAGGGTTGGTGGTGGTTTTGATGGTGGTGCTGCCGCTGTTTGGAAAAGTGGAGGCGAGGGTGACAGCGGTAATGGTGGTGGCCATGCTGCAGTGAAGTTTACTGATAGACACTATTTGAATATATTACAGTAATGGGACAATCATTGCATATATTTGATGTCAACTATCGTATAACTTACTGGTGAGTAATTGAAGTAGACTTCGTATCTTTTGCCTTTTCATTTTTCCTTTTGTTCATTCGGACTTGGGAGAGAAAAGAAGTGGCTTGGAAAGATTGAGTTTGGGTCTTTAATTAGCTGAGTTTGCTTTTTGGTTAGACCATGATTGCTGTTTATCACGTTTGTTCAATGTAACATAGGAGTGTTAGTTGAGCCATTGTTAGACCTTGATTGGTGTTTCAATGTTATTAATTTAGGAGTGATTTGAGCCATTGTACAGGAATCGATCTGCTGAACGACTATATGGTTATTCTGCTGAAGAAGCTCTTGGACAAGATACCATTGAGCTCTTAGCTGATGCTCAGTATTATGGTGATGCTGCTAACATTGTAGACCTAGCAATAAAAATGGGTGAGAGTTGAACTGGACACTTTCCAGTTAAGAATAAGCAAGGAGATAGATTCGTAATAGTTGTTACGACTAGTCCTTTTTATGATGATGAAGGTACTTTTGTCGGTGTTATTTCTGTAGCGAGTAATGCGAGGGATTTCCAAGAAACTGGGTTTGCATCGATGGAAGTGAGGCAGTTGGAACCTGATGCAAGATTTAGAGCCAGAACCCTTGCCTCTTCCAAACTTGGACTTGATCTCCAGCAGCCCCTGCAAGTTACCATTGCCTCCAGAATTTCTAATTTGGTTAATACTCACTTTGTTTGGATAGTTGCTTGGTTTTCTTTTTGTTCTCTTTACTGTCTGTATGCAAGGGTAGGTATATGCTAATATGACGAAATCTCATAACAGGCCTCAAAGGTAAGCGACAAGGTTAAGTAAAAAATAAAGACAGGAGACAGCACTGTGCTTTATGAAGGGGCAAATGGAGATAGTCATTACTTTAGCCGTGCATTTTCTGGTGCTGCTCTCTCAGATCATATGGAGGACACAAATTCCATTGGAGCGAGTATGTGTTTAGGAGATTTTCACCCTTCTCCCGTTGGATTATTCTCTAATCTTGCAAAAGAGGAACATTCTCTGTGGAAACACTCGAGCTATTATGGGGATGAGAGTGAGGGAAAACAAGGGATTTGTAAGGCTATCACCTTGAAGGCCGAGGCATGGATGGCGAGGAAGAGCTTACCATGGCCATGGAAAGGCAACAATCGAGATGTCAGAGACAAAGAGTACGAAACTTGTACGGGCTTGGCTAAACCATAACCATGAAATTGAGTTTAATTACAGTAACAGTTGTAATGCATTAAAACCAGACAATCAGTTTATTGATACTAACTGGACAACCACCAATGAAGCTTCGGGATCATGGTCTACTTCATTTAATGTCAACAACACTAGCAGTCCCAGTAGCTGCGGAAGCACCAGCATAGTGATGTTAATAAGGTGGACATGGATACCGACTGCCCAGATTACGAAAGCTTGTGGGAGGATGTAATAATTGGAGAAGGTACTTCAAATTCCTTTTACAGGTTAAATTGTCAAAGACAAGTCTATCAGTTACTCCAAACTTGATCATAGAATTTTTGGAATCAAGCTTATGCGCTTATAGCGTGGTACTGCAATGGCTAAATTCTGGCCTCTTGGTCCTATCATATGGATGATGTCTAAGCCTACTCTAAACCAGTATTTCTGTTGTTCATTACATGAGGTTTCTGACACTCATCCTTCGAATCAACGCTTGAAGACTAGATCTTACTGGCTATTTTTTTAGAGGGTCGCATAGTGGTTGATGTTGGTGCTGGTAATGGCATTTTGTCATTATGACTATATGTGCAATGTCCAATCTCGCGGGTACAATGGGAAGTGTCAGCTCTGCAGTGAATTTGGCCACTCCGCATGCGTCCTATCCTATCTCCGGTGCCAATCAGCCCCCTTATGGTGGTCCGCTGCCGCGGCCAGCATACGCTATGCCATCTTATCCGGCTGCTCACACATCCCATCACTCTCTGACAATTCCCTCTACATCCGATTGTATCCTCGACTCTAGGGTCTCTCATCACATAACCAATGATCTTGCCAATATGTCTCTTCACAATCCTTACACTGGTTTCGATGATGTGGTTATTGGTAACTTGAAGGTTTAAATATTACACATACTGGACAACTTTTCAGTTATTCCTCTCTTTTATTGCCTGGGGCTCTCTGTGTTCCCCATATTCGTAAAAATTTGATCTCTGTTGCTCAATTATGTCATCACAATAATGTTAATGTTGTTTTTTCTGATACTGATTTTCAGGTGAAGATCGTCGCACGTGGGCAACACTCGTCAGCGGCCCACGTAGGGACGATGCCTACTACTGACCGGCGGCTTCCCGTCTACCGTCCGCCCTCACGGCACAAAAGCTCCCTGCGTCATTGTGGCATTCTCGGTTTGGTCATCCGTCAGCTAAAATCCTGCGTCATTTAGTGTCTTCTAGCAGTATAGCGTCCAGTAGTGTGTCTGATTTTGCTTGTGCAAGCTTCATAAGTGTCATAACTTACCTTTTTCTGAGTCACGTTTATCTTCTACTGCTCCGCTGGAGCTTATTTTTTCTGATGTATGGACCTCTCCAATTATTTCTAATGAAGGATTTAAATATTATGTCATTTTTGTTGATCATTTTTCTATGTACGTCTAGCTTTTTCCTTTACGCCGTAAATCTGATGTCTTACAAGCTTTCCCCACTTTTAAGTCCATTGTAGAAAAATATTTCTCTACTAAAATCATTACTCTGTATACTGATAATGGGGGTGAATTCCTAGCTTTACGCTCTTTTCTTGACTCCCATGGCATCTCACATCTCACTTCACCTCCTCATACACCTCAACACAATGGCTATGCTGAACGCCGTCACCGTCATATTGTCGATACTGCTCTCACTCTCCTTCATTATGCCTCTGTACCTCTCATTTACTGGCCTTATGCCTTTGCCACAACAGTCTATCTCATTAATCGTCTTCCCAAGACAAATCTCTCGATGCTCTCCTCCTTTGAGTCTCTCTTCCATAAGCGCCCCAACCTTGGCCAACTGCGTGTCTTCGGCTATCAATGCTTCCCTTGGCTTCGGCCCTACACCTCACACAAAATGGAACCCAGATCTCGTGCATGTGTCCTCTTCGGCTCTTCTACTACTCAAAGCGCATATCTATGCTTTGATGCCCCAACGTCTAAAATCTTCGTCTCGCGTCATGTCACCTTCCATGAAGATATCTTTCCGTTCTCCAAGTTGTCTAATCCCGAGTCTCCACCCGTACCCATTCCGGTCTCCCTAGAAGTCCTTGTGCTGCCTCCGCAGTACCTGCCGCTGCTCCCACTAGCGATCCTTCACCAGACGCACCGCCGGCGCCAACGCCCGAGCCACCAGCGCCTCTTACGGCACCGCCAGCGGCCCCCGTCGCCGCTTCACCCCCTTTGCCGCCACCTTCATCCTCTCAGGGTGGTCATCACATGCAAACTCGCAGCAAAAATAACATCTTTACGCCCAACAAGAAGTTTGGTATGTCTGCTGTCACCTCTCCAGCTATTACAGAACCTCAGACTTTGTCTAGTGCTATGTCTGATGAGCGTTGGCGCTCTGCTATGTCATTAGAGTTTGATGCTCTGCTACGGAATGGCACCTGGAATCTTGTTCCGCTTGATTCTTCACAGAATGTTGTGGGCTGCAAGTGGGTTTATCGTATCAAACGAAAGCTTGACGGTACTGTGGACAAGTTCAAAGCCCGGCTTGTTGTGAAAGACTTTCATCAGCGACCAGGTGTAGACTTCCATGAAACTTTCAGTCCGATTATTAAGCTGGCAACTGTGCGTTTGGTTCTCAGTCTAGCTGTATCCAAGGGCTGGCCTCTTCGTCAAATGGATGTGAACAATGCCTTTCTTCACGAGAGGCTTACAGAGGATGTTTATATGGCACAACCACCGGGTTTTGTTGACAAAGTCTATCTATCTTATGTCTGTAAGTTACAGAAAGCTATTTATGGTCTCAAACAGGCACCCCGGGCATGGTACAGTGAGCTCCGCCAATGCCTTTTGGCCATGGGTTTCGTCAACACTACCTTTGACACTTCGCTCTTCGTCTTTCAGCATTCTGGTATTACAGCCTATTTTTTTGTATATGTTGATGATCTCATATTGACTGGTAATGGCTCTGCTTTCTTGAACCGTGTGATTGACTCTCTTGGGACTAAATTTTCTCTTAAAGACATGGGTGATCTAAGCTACTTTCTTGGTGTTGAAGTTCTGCGCAGCTCCAAGGGGTGTTTTCTTTCTCAACGTAAATATGTTGTTGATCTTTTAACTCGTCATAATATGCCGGAATCCAACCCTGTTCAGACGCCAACAGCGGCGTCCACCCGCCTTCATCTGGCCGACGGCTCGGCTCCTGCCGACGCATCCGCCTATCGACAGGCCCTTGGGGGCCTCCAGTATCTCTCCTTCACTCGTTCTGATATCTCCTTTGTTGTGAATAAACTCTCATAGTTCATGCACGCTCCTACTGTCACTCAATGGGGTGCAGTTAAGCGCCTCTTCCGGTATCTGAATGGGACATGTGACTTCGAAGTCTGGCTGCGTCCTTCATCTGCTATACCTCTGCATTGTTTCTCTGATGCTGATTGGGGTGGAAACTGTGATGACCGCTCCTCAACTGATGCCTATGTTGTCTTTCTGGGGCCTAATCCTATTTCCTGGAGCTCCAAAAAGCAGCGTTCTGTTGCACAATCTTCTACTGAGGCTGAATATCGTGCTATTGCTTCTGCGGCCGCTGAAGTCCGTTGGCTTCATTCCCCTGCTGCGCGAGCTTCATGTCCCTCTTCCGGCTGCTCCTGTCATTTACAGCAACAACATTGGCGCCACTTACCTCTGTGCCAACCCTGTGTTTCATTCGCGCATGAAACACAACTCCATTGATTATCACTGTGTTCGTCAATTGGTTCAGAATGGGTCTCTTCGTATTGCTCACGTATCATCTGCTGATCAGCTTGCTGATGCTCTCACCAAGCACTTATCTCGTCCTCGACTTCTTCTGCTGATGTCCAAGATTGGCGTGTCCTCCGGCCCTCCATCTTGAGGGGGCGTATTAGAATATATTATGTGTATCTTTTTATTATTGGTAGAATATTCTTTCTTTATTGTACAGTCCTATAGTTGGTAGGATTTGATTTCTTTCATTATTGTACAGTCCTATAGTTGGTAGGATTTGATACCTCTGTACTCTATATATACTTTTGTGAGCAATACGAGAAAATTAATTCTCCCAAAACTCTCTACACATTCTTCATGTTTTAGACTCTTATCAACTCTCTAGCCTGAGGGTCTATCCGAAATAGATTTTCTGTCCTATTCTCCCCAAATCCGTCCTACTGTTACCAAATTCCACTTGTGGAAACTTACTGGGTTTTGTATTTTTAATTTTTGGTTCTTATGTTTAGATAATTATTTACGCTATTTCTGCTGGGCTTACTAATGCTCTTTTGTTTTTGTTTTTGTTTTTGTTTTTGTTTTTGTTTTTCTCTTTCCTTCACTGAGCCGACGGTCGATTGGAAATAGCCTCTCTGCCCTTTCGGTTAGGGATAAAGCTCGTTTACATATTACCCTTTCCAAATCTCACTTTGTGGGACTATACTAGATAGTTGTTGTTGTTGTTGTATTGTTACCTTGTTGTTGTATTCGTCATGTCTTAGACTAGTATTTTGTACTCCCAAGTGGTTTTTAAGCATTTTTGTAACTTTGTTATAAGAGACAACTCCTATATATGAAAGAAATGAATATGTTCATTGTTATTTCTATAGCTGTCCGTTCCTTGCGAGGTGCGCTTTTTGGATTGAATTATCTTTTTGGAATAACCCCATATGATAATTAGGGTTTAACTTAAATACATTGACTCATGCAAAATTTTATATACTATTAGGTATTAGGTCATTTAAAAGCTAATTGCTGGTTATTGTTTATCTTGTGCATGAGCATTGGGAGGTAGGATTTTCTCTAAAGGGGTTTAAAAGAAAAAAAAAGTTAAAAATACTATGGCTAGACGGAAATTGAATTAGTGACCTTATAAAGGTTTTGAAACTCTTGACTATCGAGCTATACTTTTGTGTTGCATCAAGGAAATTCAAAATATATTTTCTCCGTTTTATATTGTTTGACCTAGCTTCGGCATAAAATTTAAGAAAAAAGAAGAATACTTTTGAAATTTGTGATCTTAAAAAATTAAGGGATAAAAGCTTTATGGGGTTATGCTATTTGTGTGGCTATAAAAGCTTCTTATTAAGGTAAAAAATAGTCAAATGAAGAATTTAAAGTTAAATTATTTTTAAATTTAAAACTATATTATTTATTTTGAAACAGATTAAAAATAAAAGTGATTTATTTAATATAAAACAGAAATAATAAAAGTAGACAACAAATTTTACATTATATTATATAATGTAATCTCTCGACGAATGGGGTCCGATTGAATCTCTTTCCCCTCTTAAAT
Organism: Nicotiana benthamiana; assembly: GCA_034376525.1. NCBI lineage: Eukaryota > Viridiplantae > Streptophyta > Magnoliopsida > Solanales > Solanaceae > Nicotiana > Nicotiana benthamiana. The sequence continues at coordinate 14,850,090 of CM067341.1, read as the reverse complement.
CCGCCCTTGTGCATGAGTAACCTAAGGTAGTAATGTGTTACAACAGATTAACCACTCTAACATTGGCGAAATATTTTGCATTGTTAGTTTATATACGTTTATTATTGGATAATTAACCGAGTGATTTTAAATCCACGTCCAATGGCAACGAGCAGCTGTTAATTTCCTACATCGGAAACTAAACGAATAATTTTGGGAGATTGGTTAACTAGAATTCTTACAATGACAAATATTAAAATTTCAGATTAAGGCGGATTGAGAGAAAAACATAACATTTCAGTTATAATAGGGGTTTTGATACAGATATCCATAAAAATAAAACTATTCACCCTTATTTTTCTATTCGTTTTTATACTCATAAACTATATTTCCTATTCATAGTAAGTTTTGTGGGAATTTTTTTTCTTTATTCTCCAATTCTTTTTTATTTTTATGCTTCTTTTATTTTCTTTTTTCTTTTCTTCTTTTTTTTTTCTCGTTTTCTTCTTATTTTTTTCTTTTTTTTCTTTTCTAATTTTGTTTAACTTTTGTTCTTTTTTTATTCTTTTTCTCTCCATAATCTAATTTTATTTACAGTTTTCACTATTTTTTATTATTGTTTTTTCATATTAGTACTAAAGAAAAATAAAATTATGTACCAATTAAATATAGTCAATATAACCAAAAAAATACTAACTAACATATAATACCGATATAGTATATAGTTATACCAACAGGATTACAATTATACGAAAAGAGTTAAAAAAAATTTAATTCAATTATTAAACTGAAATAATATCAGTTGTCAAAAAAATTAAAATTCTAAAAGGACAAATTAAAAGGGAAAATACAAGTGAATTTACGGGTAGTAAGTATACTATTATAGTATATTGTATACTATACAGCATATTATTACAGTATCTTGCATATTATTACAATATACTATCACAATATATTGTATATACCATAATAGTATACTATTGCAATATAATTATATACTCCTATAGTATATTAGTATACTGTAGCGGTATACTGTTTTGTAAACTGTAATAGTATAGTGTTTCAGTATAACTATATACTCCTACAACATATTATATACAATAGCGGTATATTGTAGCTGTGTTCTTCTTCGATTTTCAACTGAAAATTTCGATATCAATCACCTCAAATCAGCTTCATACGCTATCAAACTTCAGTATGAAATTCCAGAAGGTACTGTAAGCAATATTTAACAGTACCCACTTTGAATAAAACGAGTTAAGCTTCAAACCCAACAATGGTAGGACTATGGAAGGCCTTCAGCTATTTGACAGTATGTTTACGGCTCGAGTTAATCCAACAAATTTCATTTATATAACGTTGTTGAGTGCTTGTAGAAGGTTGAGAGATAGTCTTGAAAGGGAGGCAACTCATGTTAAAGTAATTGTTTTCGGGATTGCACCAGATTTGCCCTTGTACATTGCTGCTCGACATGTATTCTAGTTGTGGTGATAGTGAAGAAACTTTGAAAGTCTTCGGAAAATAAAGAAACTAGATCTGGTATCTTAGAATTCAATGATTTTTAGATATGCAAACAATGGAGATGGAGAGATTGCGGAAAGTAAAAGAGACGGAGAATTGGAGGAAGGTAAAATGAAGAAGAAGAAGTAGGGGTAAATAGTTTGGGGCTATGGATAGGAGTAATAAATAATTTAAGACTGAACATTAAAGGATAAATAATTTAAAATTAATAGGTATAAAGTAAGATTTTGTCATTATTTATAATAGGAAATGCTAGAATTCAATTTTTGAGACACATTTTGGATTAAAGCCCAAGCGGTCAAATTAAAGTGTTGAGGATCCAAAAGTTAAACCAAAACAATGTGTAATACATTAACAGTTGAACCTGAAAGAAAGAATAGGTGCAGATGAGGCCAATTTTCTAGGCATTTGTTAGAGGCCTTAGATCATCAAAATTGGAATTAATGTTAAGACCACTTCACTTGAATCCAATAATATGGAACCATTCCAAAAATTTGGAAAATCTGACACTAATCAAGTTCCAAGTTTCTTGTTTTAACAGCAAGTTTGGATTTGTTGGAAAATTGCTATTTTTGGGTCCACCCATAAGGAATGCAAAATTAGCCTTTACCTATTGGCTAGTCCCTTAGTTCTAGCCTATGTAAATATTACTACTATGGGTGTTGAAAACGAGAGATTTTTCATTAGACAGAAACGGCTCGTGTTTTACATACCAGAAGATTAATTTCTGTATCGACTAGATTTTTAGGCTGTAAAAATAAGAGTATTCGTCTGTCTGATGAGGATTCGTGACGACTTACTCACATCGGTTGTTTACAACATATTATATTAACTCATTATTGTTAATTAATTGGATTAGATGAGAATACATATAATTTATCATGGTTAAATGATTGAAGTCCATATGCAGAACACATGTCATGTATCTATTGATTTGGTGTAAACACCAGATGCAGGTAAGTTTTTCTTTTTCACGACCCGGTGCAGGTAAGTTATCCGTTAAGAAAATTGAATAACCCGTCCCAAATCGATAAGCCGTTAATAAAAAAATTTCAAACCGTTATCCGTTAAACCGTTAATCCGATATTAATAAGCCATTAAACTTCGATTTCGATTCAATTTTAAACACCCCTAACTAATCCATGCATAAAACAAAGGGAGAGAACGAATTACCTATTCTGGACAAGCAACGCCAAGTTTCTTTATCAGATAAATTCAATATGATAAACGCCTATTGACATTCAAGCTTATGTCCTTAAATTTGGTCAATGTTTTAATATCACATTAATTGGATCAATAGCTTTCTAAAATCTCAAGCTACGCCGGTGCAAGAATGGTAGGATATGCTGATGTTTCTTTGTTTAGGATTGAAAAGGAAAAAAGAAGTTTGAGATAGAGATGTATAATGCATCTTTAATTTTACTGCTAAAATCACGTAAAATTTAATTTTATATATATATATATATATATATATATATATATATATATATATATATATATATATATTGCCTATTTTGTCTATTCTCATTTGTCTTTACGTAAACATATTTATCCATGCTTAATTATAAGTATCGAGTTTATGTCTTAAAAGTAAAATCGTCTCTGATAAAAAGCATTTGCCTCCAAATAAATCGACTAAGAATATTATGGATAAGAGAATATTTCCAAAAATTGATGATTAAAGGTTAGTAGTTGAGCTTTCCAAGTGGTAAAGGTAAATATTTAATTAAATAACTTTGCTCTATAAAAACGACCTATAACTTAGAACATGCAGGTTAAAATAAAATCTTACAATATGCTCAATAATACTTATGTGTATTTCTCTTTAGAAAATTTCAGTTGCTTTCATTGATAATTTTCAATAAAAATTTGCGTAATGTGACTCTTAAGGACCGGTTCAAGTCAAACGTTCTATATTAATAAATATTTACAAATTAAGATTAAAATAACAATTTGTTGTGTTATATCCTTGTTTCATAAAAATTGGTTTTTCGAACAATGTTCGGTATCCATATTAAAACCTGATTAATTTAAATTTGCGATGCCTAAAGTCTTTTAAAAGGAAAAACTTTTCCTAACAAATTTTTATTCATTCCGGAAGTTCGAATTTGAAACATCTTATTAATGTTGGACGGATTATATCCATCCTACTATAATCTTTAATATTTTTATTTAACAAAATAATCATACAAAATATCCAAGAAAAAGTTTAGGACTCGTTTTAAAAAGATATAAAAGAATGTTGCGTTGCCCGATGCACAAAACATTCGGGTTAACACAAGGTTTAGATTAAGAGCAATATCCTAAGGCGGCGTGATATAAATAATACACCTTAATATAAATATTAGCGACTGATTTTACGTCTCGACCTATTAATCTAAAGATTACATATAAAAAAACTTAACCCTCACTCCAATGCTCAGAGAATGTATTTCATTAAAAAGAGTAGACATAAATAGTTAGAAGCACGTTTGACATTGACTTGTGTGTCTTTGTGAAGCAATGCATAAAGAGAGAGGGGGGAAATAAAGAGATATCTGGAAAACCATTGCTTTTTTTCACTTTGGGAAAAGGGACAAAATGCATTTAGAAACAAGATATGAATTACCATTAGGTAACCAACATGCTTCCACATGAAAGGAAATAATTCAATCTCCAAAAAACCAATACTCTAAAAAGTTATCCTACAAAGATGTTCCATAAAAGGGAGTATGAAATTCAAAAATAATCATATTTACACGTGGTAAATAAAAAGAGGTACAGTTTAAAAAAATAATCAAAACTTAATTACATTTATATAAAAATAAATTTAAACGAAAATATTGTTTAAAATTCAGAAAATATTCCAACATAATATACCGCATTTCGAGGTTTTTTACATGTAAACTTCAACATTATATATTGGAATTTCAACATAATATATTGGAGTTCTAGCATAATTACTAGAAGTTCATACACATGCGTACTAATCTCCAGTATATTATGCTGGAACTTTCTATGTTGCAGCAAAATAATAACTATTTTTCAATGACTTTGCAAACGCTGGCTATTGTTTAATTACCAGTCCGAAAACTGACTAGCTCGTGCTATTTTCATCAAAAGGAAGACTTCCAATAGAAATATATTTTTCTTTTTGCATAACTTAAATAATTCTTTTGGACTAGGTGCTCCATATTGTATTGTGGTCCCAATTAATTACACGGCGTGCTCAGTCTAATTTATCGAAAAAGTTATCTACTCTATCGGAACTAGCTATTTAGTTTATCGAAATAATCCTATATCTTTACAAGGTAAAGGTGAGTTAAGGTGTGCGTATATATTATGAAGATTCCATATAAAATCATATTGAATGTATTGTTATTGTTTCCGCGCAAAGCTCATTCAAGGAGGAAATGTTCTATATCAAAGAAAAAAACGATTCATTTTTACGATTTGAATCCGAAACGTAATGAACATATCATATTCGTCCCACAACAAATACCTTTTGTGGTATAACTTATATGATCTTATCCAACATTTGACATAACTTTTAAAAACTTTGTTGAACTATCAAAAATTTATCCATCTACTCAGCTTACTAGGGGTGGGTATCGGTCGGTTCGGTTCGGTTTTGGAAATTATCGTTTTTGCATATCGATTATCGGTTTACAAATATCATAACCCGATAACCAAACCGATAAGATATTAGTTATCGCTTATCGGCTTATCGGTTATTGATCATTATCGGTTCGGTTATCGGTTTATCCGATAAGATAAAACTAAAATTAAAAGCGATGATCGCTAAATATTAAATGTGCTGAATGCTGAAAATTAAAAGCACCTTCACGTGAGTAAATTAGAGACAGAACTATGATGCTAATGTGTTTCTTACCGTCATTATAAATTAGAGACAGAAAAATCAATTTACATAACTTTTCCATATCATACTGATGAACTTAATTCGCTAAACAACAGAGTTAAATACTGAGTTTCAGCTATGTTTTTGTGTCACTGTGAGTTTGATTTAAAAGAAAATAGAGGCAAAAATCAGAAGTAAACAGAGGCAAAAATCTTGAGCAAACAGAACAATTAACAAGGCACAAACAAAAAAATCTTGAGACAAAACTTGAACGAAGCGATTGACGAGTGGGGGAGTGAGTCGTCGGGACTGGCGAAGAACTGGTGAGGCTCAGGCACTGGCGTGGCATTTGGCGGAGAACTGATGATGAGCTTGAGAGTTGAGGCTCCACTGGCGTTACACGATGCGATTAACTGTTGGGAGTTGGGGGCTGCGGCGGAAACATAATGAAAGAGACATACGAGAGACGACTAATGACTGAAGACTGAGTGAACGGAAGAGGGAAGTGAATTAGTAAAATAAAACCCTAGTATATACTTAAGGGTAGATTAGTAAATTATTTCATTCTTATTGGGTTATCGGTTTTTATCCAATAACAAAAATGCAAACCGAGCAGGAACCGATAACCCAATAAAATTTTGTTTACCCCGTTACCAAACCGTTAACCCAATAATCCAATAAAGAATTAATGGTTCGGGTTATCGATTTAACCCGATATATATCCACCCTAGAGCTTACCCCTTCTATTTTTCTTTGTTCTTTTTTCCGTTTAATATACAAAAATTGCCATTTCCGTGGGCAGAAAGAATAATTTGGGAATTAGGTGCACTCTACGTAATCAAATTAAATGTACATTCATAAATGACAACTCTTGTTGGACTTAGCTCTAATTAAATTATACGAGGCCTTTACATTTGCTTATAGATATTTTTTTGGGGGGTGGGGTGGGGTGGGGTTCTATTTCCTTTTTATTTTTTTAATATTTGTCTTCTTAACCTAAACATTATTTGTTCTAACAAAAAATTACACTACTGCAATAAAAAGGTTTTGACTGGATTCATTTAATAAAGAAATAAAAACTTCAATGCTAAGTTAGATATATACATAAAATAACAATCATTTCAATGAGATACATCACAAATATATCAATTTTATAAAAATATAATTAAGTAAATAAGAACAACAACAATAATAAATTCAATAAAATTTTATAATAGAGAAAGATAATATGAAGACTTTATCCTTATCTTATGAAAATAAATATATTATTTCTGAATTTTTTTGACTCAAGAACAATGAAAAAAAAGAAATAAATAAACAATACAACAATTAAATAATAAACATATAGTATAATGTTAAAAGAGATGAATATGATTTCTTCGCGGCTCCATGCTTTTAAATATAAAGTATTTTCTTTTAATGAACCTTACTGTCACGAATATTGGACACCATAAAAATTTTAAAAAGGAAAAAAAGGGCAATAGAACAGAAAAACAAAAGTAAGTTCTCATTTTCACGCACATAATTCTATCGTGAACATCCTCCACCATATAAAGTCAAAAATTATCATATTATCAATGGTTGTTGTGACGCGTTATTATACGCTCTTCATTTGAGAGTAGGATTAAGATAACTTGGCGGTCATAGCTATAAACAAAAATTCTGTAACTCAAGTTGAAGGAAGAGAGAGAAAAAGAAGGCAATGAAAGAAGGAAAAAAAAAACAAAGAAGAGGAGAGAGAAAGTAAGAAGAGAGAGAATGAGCTGAAAAGGGTCGTTTCTTGAGCTCAAAGGGTGTACATTTATATGCATTTTTCAGCTAGAAATGAAGTTCTCTTTTATTTCTATATGATTACATAGAAAAAAGTATAGTTGGGTTTTAGTGCAATTAGTCATAGATCCATACATCGAAAGCAAGAAAGAGAGAGAGAGAGCTGAAAAGTTGGTTTTTGTGCATTTTAGCAAGAAATGAGCTCCAATTTTGCAAATATTGATTTTCTTATGGCTATATAGAAACAGTTATACAGTGGGGGTATCAAGACAATTAGTCATAGGTCCATACCTAGAGAGAGAGAGAGAGATGAAAAAGTGGCTTCTTGAACTTAAAGGGGTGTGGGTGTGTGTGTGTAAGAGAGAGCTGAAAAAGGTGGTTTCTTGAACTCAAAGGGCTACCATTTTATTCTTTTTCAACAAGAAACACTTCAAGTTTGCAGATATTGATTTGTATATGGCTATTTAGACATATATATGGTGGGAGTCAGTGAAATTAGTCATAGATAAATCCAATTGTTTTTTTGTTTTGTTTTTAGTATCCTATTGGTTCTTTAATCTGAAGTTGGGGTTTGATCAATCTTGGACTCTTGGATTGAAATGGATAATAATAATACAGCATCAGCTCAAGGACCAACACCACCAGCTGAGGAGCTGTTAAAGAAGATTAAAGAACTGGAGGCAGGTCATGCCCAGATGAAGCAGGAGATATCTAAGCTCATGATTTGTGATGATCATAGATCACATAGACAAAGGTCCCACTCTATCTCACCACAACGGCCACCTCGTCTTAGGGGTGGCGGTGGAGGCTTTGATGGTGGTGGTGCTATGTGGAAAAGGGGTTCAACCTCTTTCCGCCATTCGTCACCATTGCAAAGAGAGAGTAGTAGTAAAGGTGAGAGAGACAATGGTAATGGTGGAAGCCCTGCTGCAGTGAAATTTACTGATAGACAGTATTTAAATATATTACAGTCAATGGGACAAGCAGTGCATATATTTGATCTCAATGGTCATATAATTTACTGGTGAGTAATTGAAATATACTTCTTATCTTTTGCCTTTTTATTTTCCTTTCGTTCGTTAGGACTTGAGTGAGAAAAGAAGTGGGGTTGGCAAGATTGAACTTGTGTCCTGTGATTATCTGAGTTGATTTTCTTAGTTGGCTAGTCCATAGTTGCAGTATTGAATACTAAAAACTTTGTGTAAATAGTTAAGAACATTTTATTTGGCCTTAGTTAGACTTTGATTTGTGTTTGTCATGTTTGTTCAGTGTTATCAATATAGGAATGTAATTTGAGCCGTTGTTGCACAGGAATCGAACCGCTGAAAAACTGTATGGTTATTCTGCTGCAGAAGCTCATGGACAAGATCTCATTGAGCTCATAACAGATGCTCGGGATCACGATATTGCTAATAACATTGTATACCGAGTGCTAAGGGGTGAGAGTTGGACTGGACAGTTTCCAGTTAAGAATAAGAGAGGGGATAGATTCGTAGTCGTTGCTACCGATACCCCTTTTTATGATGATGATGATGGTACATTGCTCGGTGTTATTTGTGTATCGAGTGATATGCGGCCTTTTCAAGAAACAGGCCTTGCATCAATGGGAGTGACGCAGTTGGAAGCTGATACAAGATTTAGAGCCAGAACCCTTGCTTCTTCCAAACTTGGAAATGATCCCCAGCAACCTCTGCAAGTTTCAATCGCCTCCAAAATATCTAATTTGGTTAGTTAGTACTGTCTTCGTTTGGTTAGTTGCCTGGTTTTCTTTTGCTTTCATTTGGTTTCCTTTACTGTCTTTATAGTGTATACAAGGGTCTAATATGCTGATATGTCGACACCTCATAATAGGCCTCAAAGGTGAGCAACAAGGTTAAGTCAAAAATAAAGACAGGAGAGAGCATCATGCTTCGTGAAGGTGGAAGTGGAGATAGTCATTATTCTGATCATGCATTTTCTGAGGCTGCTCTCTCAGTCTCAGATCACAGGGAGGATGCAAACTCAAGTGGAGCAAGTACGCCTAGGGGAGATGTTCACCCTTATCCTTCTGGAATATTCTCTGATCTTTCAAGAGATTCTGGGGATGAGAGTGAGGGCAAACAAGGGATTTCTAAGATCATCACCTTGAAGGCAGAGGCGTGGATGGCGAGGAAAAGCTTATCATGGCCATGGAAAGGCAACGAGCAAGAAGCGTCTGAAGCAAGGGCTACACGATTTGTATGGCCTTGGCTAAACAATGACCAAGACAATGAATTGAATCGCAGTAACAGTTATAATGCATTGAAACCAGAATATCAGTTTATTGATACTAACCGGACAACCACCAATGAAGCTACTGGATCCTGGTCGTCTTCATTTAATGTCAACAGCACAAGCAGCGTTAGTAGCTTTGGAAGCACAAGCAGTACTGCTGTTAATAAGGTGGACATGGAAACTGACAGCCTGGACTATGAAATCTTGTGGGAGGACTTAACAATTGGAGAACAGATTGGAGAAGGTATGCTGAATTCCTTTTACACGTGAATTGTCGCCTGATCAGAGAATCTTTTGGTATCAGGCAAGGATGTAATTTACTTTAAATTTCTATTTTCCAGCCATTATTATGGATGCCTCTGTTCTGCACAATAACCAGAAGTTAGTAGTCAACTTCACATGTTTAATTTCACAATGAATAATCCATACCAGCTCTATAGCTATGATATTCTTATGTATTTGACAGTTTTTATCGTCTTCTCTTTTACTTATTCATTCTCACTTCCTTTTAACTGTGTTTCTCTAGGTTCTTGTGGAACTGTTTATCATGGGCTGTGGTATGGATCGGTATGTTCTTTGCCTCTCCTTTTGTTACTGTTTTTTCTCCGCCAAGAGTTTTTGGCCTCTACTGTTCATTAAATTTCCCGCAGAAAGAGTCTTGTAAGCAATAATTTGTAAGTATTTCTAAACATACTACAATGTTAATTAGATGTCATTGTATAACATATCGTTTGTTCAAATATACATTCTAAAGTATCATTTGCTCCGGAAGCCTATGCTTATAGCCTGAAACACAAGGGCTAAATTCTGGCTTCTTGGTCCTCTCATATGGATGATGTCGAAATATTTCTCTAAGCCAGTATTAGTGTTGTATATTACATGAGGTTCCTCAAACACTTACTACTAGCTATTTTTCTAGAGGGAACACCCAGATAAAACGTGACTTCCCTGGTTCTCCTTTGTGGCACGATGGTGTCTGTATGCCTTAGCTTATCCAAAAAGCATAATGATGTCTTTGTTGTGTAGGATGTCGCTGTTAAAGTATTTTCCAAGCAAGAGTATTCCGATGAAGTGATATATTCTTTCAAACAGGAGGTTAGTTTGTTTCTCATAAATATGTCATTAAATGCTTTTTTATCCATAGAACTTTAAACTATATGACAGTCACAATGATGGCCTTTCCAGTTATTTTACCTCTAATAAGGTCTTGGATTCTGGTAATGATGATGATATGATTGAGTTGAGTTAAAGAAAGAAATGGGTATTCATATCGCCAACCCCAACTTGATTGGGACTGAGTCGTAGTTTTTTTTGTTTTTTTCTTTCAAAAATTTCCCTCCCAAGTAGGAGGATCTGTAGTGTTTCTACCCTTCCCCTCCAGCGTCACTCGAACCCGGCAATATATTTGTCATTATATATCTTGAATTGTTAAAGAGGACAATACAGGAAGATACTCACTGAGCACTAAGAAGAGCTATTTGTTTGCTCTATATCAATGAGATTTCTGGTAACTTTGAACTATTTTAGTGTATGAACCAGTTAATGCAGCACTAATGCAAACAGAAATCTGCAAATGATGAGAGCTAAATGTGTCAAAAAAAAAACTGTCTTCCTAGCTCATTAGAACTATCACAAGTTATGCAAAACTAAGTCTATGCTAACACGTCAAGGTAGTAGTTGATATTAAAATATCAGTAAGAGTAGTACGTTAAAAAGTGGTAAAATTATTAGTTAAATGCTAATAGAGAATCAAAGTCCTTAACCCCCCTGCCATTACGCTTCACATCACTTTTGAAGCCCTATGCGCTTAAACAAGGTATATCAATTATCTTGCTTAATCACATCATTCATTAGTTCTGAGTGTATCTTTTACTACAACAACAAACCCAGTAGTTTCCCACAAATGGGGTCTGGGAAGGGTAAGATGTACGCAACCCTACTCCTAGAAGGGCAGAGGCTGTTTCCAATAGACCCTCGGCTAGAGAACGAGTGTAAAAGAAAAGGTAATTATAACAAGTAGGAATAACAACAAGATGAAATAAGATTGAATCGAAGAATGTAGTCAAACTCTAGGTGGTAATAGCCATCTATCGATAAAAGATAACATACTAACACTAATGCTAGCGAACTGAGTAAGACAAAGAGAAACGCTCGACTACCCACAAACATTCTACCCTAATCTTTGACCCCGCACCCTCCTGTCTAGGGCCCTGTCCTCAGTCAGCTTCAGTTGTGCCATGTCACGCCTAATAACCTCTCTCCAAGATTTCTTAGGCCTACCTCTAATCCTCCTGCTACCCACCGAGGCTAACTGCACGTACCTTCTAACTAGGACTTCTATACTTCTCCTCTTAACATGCCTGGACCATCTCAACCTCTCCTCCCGCATCTTATCCTCCACAAGGGCCACTCCCACCTTTTTCGAATAACTTCGTTCCTAATCTTATCCAACCGGGTATGCCCTGACATCCACCTCAACATCCTCATCTCAGCTACTTTAGCTTCTGGGTATAAGAGTTCTTGACATGCTAACACTCTGGTCCATACAACATAGTCGGTCTAACTACAACCTTTTACCCCGTTACTTTGTATTATAGATCCAAGATACTTGAAACTATCTCTCTTGGGGATCACTTGCGTATCAACCCTCACCTCCGTATCCCCTTCTTGGGTACCGTTGCTGAACTTGCACTCCAAGTATCCTCCTTGGTTCTTCTCAACTTGAGTGTATCTTTTGCATTCTATTAATTTCGATCAACTTCCACTTGGAGTTCCTCCTTGCTTTCTGATTTTGTATTAGAGGATAATTGCCACAGAAAATGGTTCTACAATGAGAGGGCTCATGCATAATTCCTCTTGGGAAAGGTTCTTGCGCCTAATATTAGTGCATGAAGACTTAGATTTAATGCTTTTTTCCTTACTAATTAGTACAATGAGAGCATCTCTTATGGGCCTTGCGCTTACTTTTTTTGAAGGTTTCCCTTATGAAACGACTTCGACATCCAAATATTCTTCTTTTCATGGGTGCAGTAACTTCACCTGAACGCCTCTGCATTGTCACAGAGTTCCTGCCACGGTAGATCCTCTTCCTTCTCCGTACTGAATAACCTGTTCACATTGTTTTGCTCCTAGCCTTTGTGACTGCATCAGTCTTGTTCATGTGTAAACTGATAAATCATTTCACCTTTTCCGTTTTTGCAGGGGAAGTTTGTTCAGGCTATTACAGAGGAACTCATCCAAATTAGAATGGAGACGACGGGTCCATATGGCTTTAGACATAGTAAGTTCCTAGGAGATCTGTAATACCAGTTATATTAACTATTACCAAGAGTAGCATCCATTATTTTTAGCGGATTCGCCCATGTGCTTTTCCTTTTTATTTTTTGCTTTTGTCTTTTTTCCTTCATGTGTGACTGATCATCTAATACTTTCTATTAGTACTATAATATTTTGTCTCTTAGGTTAACTATCATGTTTCTCTTTTGCTGCTTCATTCAGGCTCGTGGTGTCAACTATCTTCATCATCTTAATCCTCCTATAGTTCATCGCGACTTGAAGTCTTCAAATCTTCTTGTGGACAAGAACTGGACTGTTAAGGTTTGGCTTCATTTCATTTGACCGTCATTTTTTTCTCTTTCCTACCAATCTCCTGAATGTCTATTACTATAGAGTTTTTAATACGTTGAAAAAATTCTTACTGTGCAAATATCGATAGGTTGGAGATTTTGGTCTGTCACGTCTTAAACATGAAACATATCTAGCAACAAAGACGGGTAAAGGAACGGTATTCAGCTTGAACTCAGGAACTCTCTATCTTACTGTATCAATATGAACTATTTTAGTTCACCTATTATGTTGTTTGAACTTCAACTGATTATATCACTTCCTACCTTAATTCTCCTGCAGCCTCAATGGATGGCTCCAGAAGTTCTTCGCAATGAACCTGCAGATGAGAACTATGTGATCTATGATATATATATATATATATATATATATATATATATATATATATATTATATGCATTTTTATGCAGATTCCTGAGTATTTTGATGATATCGATCCTTCTTTGGATGTGCATTTAGGTCTGACGTATACAGTTTTGGAGTGATTCTATGGGAGCTTGCCACTGAAAAAATCCCTTGGGATAGCCTCAACTCAATGCAGGTATTTTCATCTTCCTGAGATCACTCTTGGACAGCATTCCATAATATTCTGTCATCTGGATTCTGGCTCAAGTCGATGAAAAGCAGTGGCATACCAAGAATTATCATTAGCGGTGTCAACAGTTGAAAAAGTGAACAAATGAATATTTTACTATTACAGCAAGCGATGTCATTTTTATATTTGTACCCAATATTTTTATTTTTCTTATTATCTATACACAGACAAGGTGCCTCCCGCTCCTTATGTGTACAAAAAGTAAAAGATATAAATGGATAATTTTCATCATATTATGGTATACAAAGAATAACTTGTTGGAGTTGATTGCAGGTGGTTGGAGCTGTAGGATTTATGAATCAGCGGTTAGATATCCCGAAGAATGTTAATCCACAATGGGCTTCTATAATCGAGAGCTGTTGGCATAGGTTTGCATCTTTGTTCATTCTGCTATCATAATTTGTTTTGTTGAAGAAAATAGCCTTGAGGAATATATTGTCATGTCGAAATATGTGCTGAAGATTATGAATTATACTTATCATCATTTAGAGGACTTCTTATGTTATAGCGGAATAGTCCTTCTTAGCAAACCAGACTGATGTCCGTGACATTGAAGGTTTTAATAATATGGAATGAAACCATTTTAGGAAAAGGAGGTTGGAGTCCTATGCATTTTATTAAGAAGTGACTACAACAACAACGACCCAGTAAAATCTCACTAGTGGGGTCTGGGGAGGGTAGTGTGTACCCAGACCTTACCCCTATCCCGCGAGGGTAGAGAGGCTATTTCCGAAAGACCCTCAGCTCAAGAAGACAAAAAAAGAGGCAATCTATCAGTACCGTCAATAAAAACCATAGAACAAAGACCAACATCACCAGAACCAGAAAATAAGTGAAAAGCAAAACACTAGCCAGTAGATAAAGCACTTTATTTAGAAGTGACTAGTAAGTATTATTGGCTGAATTTGATTCTCTCGACTAAATTTTTAGATAAGCTTATCCAGTGACTTGATCAATTTGTCAGCAACCATTATTTTTCCTATTACTATGGCGTTGGGGACAGCTTGTGCAGCTTGACTATTTCACCGACTACCTGCTACCCTCCACCAGCACAGGGTGGTCTTTTACCTACCAAACTTAGTCTAGGAAAAAATAACATAGTTTTTTTTGTTTATACTGGAATTTGAACCCTTATATCTCTTGGTCTTCACCTACTTCATTGGATGTCATGTCACACCCTTGGATGCGGCAACCATTTTGCTTTTAGTCATGTTAACTTCACTTACATTTGAACTGAACTGCTATCTTACTGAAAAAAAAAAAATCTTTTCAACTAAGCTGATAAACGACCTTACTGTTTTGTCCAACTCAGTGAGCCACAATCCCGGCCTTCATTTCAAGAACTAGTGGATAAACTTAAAGATTTGCAGAGGCAGTATCTTATTCAGGCGCAGACAGCACGTAACGCTGGAGGAGATAGCAGCCAGAAGGAACAGTAAATACATTTGTGCTTGAGTTTCATCTGAAGATTGCTAGGAGATGCATTGCTAACTCTTCAAAGGTTTATGGCTGTCGTGTGAAAGTTGGTCAGACAGAGCACACAAATGGCTTGTGTTGTCGGATCCTAAATTTCAAGAGGTAAAAATGACAGGATGGCTGTTATTATAAGGAAGTCTGGTAGAGAAAAAGCAGCTGCTCTTTATTGGATTAGTTGAGTCAGTCGGTGACTACATGAGTTCTAACATGATTCTGTTCAGTGAATTCACAGTTTGCATCGTTAAATATCTTGTGGTGTGAAGTGAATTTGGCTTAAATCACTGTGTTTTATATGGTTACGGCATTCAAATACTTGTATATTGAATGAAAAATTAGCATTCAAGCTAGCACATTTACGTCTTAGAAGTTATTGATTTTCTGATCTTGCTGTTGCTCCTTTGAATGCAACCTTAAATTTTGTTTGTCTAGGGACACCACACAAAGCAGTAGCCAACTAAGTGTAGTACTATTTTTAAGTGTCGTTGAAGTTTAGCGAGGTCGAGTCTGTAACAAAGACACTCATCCTCAAAAGTACCAGCCTAATGCATTTGGAGATTCAGTATACGTTTTCTGTTTTTCTTTCTTTTTTTAACAGCAATGTTCGAGTCAAGCAACTCGACTATCGGTAGAGACCTACTACCTTACACCAGTACAAGCACCGAGTAGATCTGCCTATTATAGCTTATGGAAATGGAAAAGGCCCGCCAAGCATTATTTATCTCTGCTGCAATTTGAACTTGTTTTCCCATGGTACTTTATTGATCGCTAGGCCATATCCGTAAGTAGTTTTCACATATACTTCACAACATTTTGGATAGCTCTATTCCAAGAGCTGAATATGGATGGAAAAAGGGCAAGCTTAGAGATCAAGTCCTAAGAAAACCAAGATTTCCCTCGAACGTGCTCACTATCTTCACACGTTTAATTTTTCACTTTCAGTATTAGTAATGACCAATCGACGTAGCATAACATTTCATAGTCTCTTTGTTAATACATTTCGGAATGAAAACAAAAATTCTGGTACTGATTCTCTTATCTTTTGCATTACATCAATTAAGCAAATGCCTTATTGCAGCTACAGCATCACCTTTATGTTCTCTCAAAGTCCTTTCAGCAACCTTCTTGTCCACCTATTCCACAATTAAAACGCCATGACTCATGAGAGACTAAAAATAAACCAAGAGAAAACAAAAGGTATAGATGTAAGAGGAAACCAACCTCTAGTTCATGTGCAATTATATCAATATCAGCAGCATTGATCTTAACAGCAGCTAATTCCTTTTCCCTGTAATGAGCACAAATTCTTGATGTCATCTAATTTATAGAAGACAGAGACTTCACAAGAAGCATTAGAGACATTGTCAGAGCAGGAAAAAAACACGGAAATAGATTCAAGAGCTAAGCACACATATGGAAAAGTAATATCGATGTTTATGACTTCATCAATGTGGAGGTCGAGCATTAATGTTGTAGGTTAGGGGAAGTTGTGAATATTTCTATGAATATTTCTACATCGTACTAGAGACTAGCCAGTTAGGAGTTAGTTTTAGGATGTTACTGATCAGCTACTGGTGCAAGGCTTTATCGGTTGGATATTAGTATACCTTCCATCTTTTTCGTATTTCTTATATTGCTGTTATTTTGTTATTTTATGTTATATTATGTATTTTATGTTATTTTATTATGAGTCTATTGATGATACTAATATATCGTCTCTTGTTGCTTTCTTGAGCCGAGGGTCTCTTGGAAACAACCTCTTTGCCCTGGGGGTAAGGGTAAGGGTAAGGTCTGCGTACATATTACCTTCCCCAAACCCCACTTGTAAGATTATACTGAACTGTTGTTGTTGTTGTTGTATATGACTTCATCAAAAAAAATATTGCTCTTTATATGAATGTCATATACTTGTATCTAATATGTCTTTTTCCCTTGCAGACCCGAGAGACAACATACTAAATCTTAGTGGATTGTGGCACTACTATTCTGTCACTCTTATCATTTTCAGTTTGAGTATTGTACTTGAAACAAATGAGCTCCTATTCACTATTTTGTTATTTCCATGATTGAGTAGCTCTTAATTTCCCTCCAGTGCCCGTATTATAAGTATGAGAAGACATCTCAAACAAATTCAATTATTTATTTTGGATTAAGTCATAGTCCCGACAAGAGGGGTTGCTCTGATGGTAAGCAACCCCCACTTCCAACCGAGAGGTTGTGAGTTCGAGTCTCTCCAAGAGCAAGGTGGGAAGTTCTTGGAGGGAAGGATGCCGGGGGTCTACTTGGAAACAGCATCTCTACCCAAGGGTAGGGGTAAGGTCTGCGTACACACTACCCTCCCCACATCCCATTAAGTGGGATTATACTGGGTTGTTGTTGTTGTTAAGTCATAGTCCCTTGCACATATCAAGTTATCAACTAAGGCCATGTGGAAAAACTTGTGGACTTCAAGCTCATCTATATAATAAGGTTATCCAAATTGAAATTTACAAGCAATGCTTCCCAAGTTTCGCGTAAGGACTTGAAAATTGCAACTTCACCTTACCAAATAATCAAACACTCTTCAACTCTCATGAAGCAACAAATTCAACTCAATGCACAGAACAAGCACCTTTCATATAAACAAACAAGAATTTTGGGTATGATTAACAAAAAAGATTTAGTGATTTACAACAATCATATCATTAAACAGCCTCTATCAAACAATTTTGTTTTATCTATGATTACAAACAAGTCTTACTGTTTTAATTATAAAAACTATAATACTATAATTTCTAAATATGTAAATCTTATTAAAAAAAAGAGGAAATAACTTCTGAATGTCTTCAAAGTTTAGATGATGTGATGCTTGTATTTGTTTATGAGTTATAGAAACTATTTTAGACTTAAGAGTCAAACCCATCCACCAACCTCCCAACTACCAAGATTTGAAAAGGCTATAGCCTAATTATTAGTGCATCAATTTTTAAAATATAATTTACATGGTTACGACCTATATAAAAATACTAGTACTAAGAAATATTTGAAATGGTCTTTGTTAAGGAAAATTACTATTTGATTCTCCAAATAGTAATTCTCAAGATACTCATTCATTAGCACAAGCAACTAAATTACTATATATATATATATATATGTATCAAATTTTATAGGTAAAATATTTGAGAAAAATATAGTTAAATGAAGGAATAAATGTGCTTTCGATCCTTTGATTATTGACAAAATTCAGCTTCTGTTGCTTGTTATATTTGGCTTAGTATGTTTAACCTAAAAGTAAATAAAATGTGTGTGTTTTGTCTTTATACAGAAAATATGTTACATTTAGGTTATTTTCAGAGCAATATTGTTGGAATCAATATTTTTAAATAGCATAGTTGCAGTACGACTTTCCTGGTCTATTTAACTAACTGAAGCTAGCCGAGATCGAGATCTTTCTTATCATGCAGCTCCTGGATTGAAAAGAAGCTAGTGGGCCAAGCTTAAACTGCCAGACAGAGACGAGCTAGCTGGACTCTTATGTAATTGAGTATAGAAAGAGAAATCGTATATAAGAAATAATAGAACAAATTTAACATAGCACACGGTTAACTGAATTGTTTAACAGTTAATAATTCGTTACATTTGAGAAATTTCAAAAGCAGAGGGATCCATCAAAATTGCACATTATGGTTAATTGAAAGTCAAATATACTTAATATCAGATATCAGGGCTAAATCAAAATTTGTCAATATTTCAGGGTGCTAAAAGTGCAAATTTCCGTTAATTAGTGAACAAACCTCATCCTCATAGCTTGAAGATCAGCTTCCTTGGATGCATAAATTGAAGCCATAGCCTAAAGACACAAATTTTCAGCATTAAAAATTCCAAAAAATGTCAATAAATACAAAAAATATATATATACTGAAGCAAATTCGAAATTGCATCGATTCGTGTAAAAAATTGAATTTTGATGTGAAAAAGAGTACCGTTTGAACACGAGAGGAATCGAGCTGACGATCTTCGACATGGTCAGTGAGCTTATCAAGGGCTTTGCTTTGCTGCTGCAAATCCTTTGAGTCCACCATCTCTAGTGCTTCGTCTCCCGCTTCCATTTTTACTTTTTTACTTTGACTTTCAGATTCTGTTTCAGTTCCAGGGAGTGGAGAAGAAAGTGTTTACCATTGTAATTGGAGCCCTAAAAATCTGTTATTCCATGGGCCGGATCTGGTATTTGGGCTTTGAAAAGCTCTCTTGGACTATTGTCTGACTTTGAGGTGTAATACTAAATTTTTTGCAAAAATAGGTTTTTTTTGGTTAAAATAGCACAGGGATAACCATTTTTTGTACTGGTAATTGAAAAATAATTATTTTTTATTGAAATATAGAAGTTCTAGCATAATATGCTGGATTATAGAACTCCTATGTATAAACTTCCAGTATATTATATTGGAACTCCAGCTCACGGAAAGTTCAAGCATAATGTGTTGGATTATGGCGCTCTTGTATATAAATTTCCAGCATATTATGTTTGAACTCTAGCACATTATGATGGGACTCCATGTAAAAAATTAGAACTCCAGCATATTTCGCTAAATTTTGCTTGATTTTTAAAGATGTGTTCAGAATTTATCTTTACATGAAAAAGTGATTAAATTTTTATTACTTTTAAAACTATGAGTATTTTTTAATTATCAATTGTAAATCTAGCTATTTTTGATTTTTTTCCCCTCTTATTCCAATAAAAGCATATAAAGTAGTTTTAGAGCTTTACCCATAAAAATTAAACTAATTACTATTGTCTACCCATTTACTTTTATACCCATAAAACTAAGGGAGAAGGGTCTAAAATGCCCTTCAACTATCAGCGTAGGTCTAAAAATGCCCTCCATCCATCTATTGAGCCAAATATGCCCTTCCGTTAATGTTTTCAGCTCAACAATAGCCTTTGTTAATTTTTGTGGCTCAAAAATGTCATTTGCGTTAACGGAGGGGCACGTGTCATCCTCTTGTTGGCTCATTCTAAATATTTCTTAATTTATTTAAAAAACTTATTAATCATACATGAAAAATAATTTTCTAAAGCAATTAAAAAGGGATTTTATTCCCCAATATTTACAAAAAAAAAAATTTAAATATTTTTTTCTAAAATACTTACAAAAATTTATTAATTTCTTTTTTGTAAAAACTGGAAAAAAATCCCTTTTTTCTTTAGTTTTTAGTAAAACACTGTTTTAAACTTTTTTAAAAAAATGGATTTTTTTAGAAAACTGGATATTTGGAAAACTGTATTTTTTTTGAAAATAGTTTTTTTAGAATACTGGATTTTTTTTAAATCTGTTTTTTAGAAAATCGAGTTTAAAAAAACAAATTCTAAAAACAGATTTTTAGAAAATCCAGTTTAAAAAAATACAGTTTTCTAAAAAACGGATTTTACAAAAAAAATCCAATTTTAAAAAAATCTGTTTTTACAAAAAAATCCAGTTTTAAAAAAAAGAGTAAAACATTTTTTTTTTAAAAATGTTTTAAAAAATACAGTTTTATATTAAAAACTAAAGAAAAATGGACTTTTTTCCAGTTTTTTAAAAAAATATAGATTTTTTAATAAATTTTTGTAAGTATTTTAGAAAAAAATATTTTTATTCTTTTTTTATTTTTTTGTAAATAGTGGGAAAAAATCCCTTTTCAATTGCTTTAGAAAATTATTTTTCATGTATGAATAATGAGTTTTTTTAATAAACTAAGAAATATTTAGAATGAGTCAATAAGAGGATGACACGTGTCCCTCCGTTACCTCAAAGGTTATTGTTGAGCCGAAAACATTAATGGAAAGGCATATTTGGCCCAATAAGTGGATGGAGGGCATTTTTAAACCTACGCTGATAGTTGAAGGGCATTTTAGACTATTTTCCCATACTCATCCTGTCCATTGTAGTTTTTGTAGGTAATTGACTCTTTTTTTCTCCTTTTTGTTATAAATAGAACTCTAATTAGAGTGAATGTCTATCTTATAGAAGAGTTCTACTTTGAGGCTAAGTCTTTTCTCTCCCTATAAATAAAGGGGTTCTCTCCCATTGTAAATCATCCCAAAAGTATCAATAAGAATACTCCTCTCTCTACTTTCTCTATTATTGTTCTTGTTCTTATATTATTTCATAACACGTTATCAGCACGAGTCTCTAACCAATTGAATTTAATATTCAGCAATTATCGCTCTCAGAATATCGAGTTGCAATCAGATTCACCCACTCTAATTCGTGTTCCGTCGTTTGGGTTTTTCTATTCAAGTGAAACGAGAGTTGTGATATTTTGGTTTCTGAAATTCTTCAATTTTTTTCTTTCTCGTTTTTTACTTTTGTTTTCTTTTTGAAGGTGAATTTCCAAGCAAAAGAGTGTAATAACGATTGCTACTGCTCCATATGAGAATTTCTATACGAAAAATAGAAGAGATGGTATCATCATAAAGTAATGCAACGGGATGGAAACTCAAGAGGTATATTTGATATCACAACATTTATTGGTATACCTTAAAGGTAAGTAATTTACTTTTCCCTTTCAAATTCTTGAAATTCTGCGATTTGATTTCATATACAAACAAAGACAACAAAGTTTGATTATAACTATAATGGAGTTTGTAAGAAATTACACTCACATGAAGTGGTAAAATTTCTATGCCTTGCCATGATCAAATTCATGTATGATTGTGGGCAAAGAATTAAAAAAATCCGTCCAATTGAATTTGCTCCATTCCCTTTAGAGAATGTGGTAGCAGTATGTGATAAGTCTGAAAGAAGACAAAATTATTACCATGAAGGTATCAATGGATGTGGACGTGGCAATAGACGGAATTATAATCGTCATCATTGTGATAATGAGAATAATGAAGATTCTCAAAATAATCTTTCACTTTATGAAAGTAATATTTGACATGAGATTGTATATAGCACATACAGATGATTATGATCCATTCCCTGAAGTGAATGTGATAATTGTAATAAAGCCCGTAAGTATGGACACGCTCTTGATGTAATTTTATTTTATGTCTGACATTATGAAAAGAAAGTTCGTTGCCCTTGAAATTTCGGGCAAGAACTATATGACATGGGTGTTGGATGCTGAAATCCATTTGGATGCAATGGGTCTTGGAGACGCCATTAAAGACAGAAGTAATGCATCCACCCAAGACTATGCTAAGGCCTTGATTTTCTTGCGCCATCACCTTGATGAAGGTTTGAAACTGTGCTAAGGCCTTGATTTTCTTGCGCCATCACCTTGATGAAGGTTTGAAAATTGAATATATCACAGTCAAAGATCCACCTATCTTGTGGAATGGCTTAAAGGAGAGATATGACAACTTGAAGTTGGTCACTCTGCCACAAGCACGATATGATAAGAATCCAAAAGCAAATAGTTCATAAACTATATATTATCGTTGCGGTGGAAAAGGGCACTGGGCGAAAATTTGCCGTATACCAAGACATTTGGTTGAGCTTTATCAAGCATCTCTAAAAGGTAAATACCCTGAAACCAATTCTGTCTCTGACGACAATTTTGACATCACCCACTTGGATGTGGCAGACTTCTTTGAGCACCCTGAGGGGAAAATAGACCACTTAATTGGTGATGGATCTGTGGTGAAGGAAGATGGAATTGTTTGATTTTGTTTTACTTATTTGAATTAGTTAGTGAATAAACTAATAGTCATTAGTATCAGCTCGTATTAGTTAGCTTATGATATAATGTTAGTATTAGTTCTTTAGAATGTTTCAATATGCTTAAATTTTAAAGATATTTTTATTTTCCAGTAGAGTTAATCGACTAACCTAACAGTTAGTCGATTATCTAATATTTCGCATTAAAACTGGATTTTCCCGCCAGCTAAGTTAGTCGACTATCTGATTTAGATAGTCGACTAACCTGATGACTGTTTACTAAGATAGTCAACTATCAACTTAGTTAGTCGACTAACTGATATTTCACATTAAAACTGGATTTTTCCGCAAGGCAAGATAGTCGACTATCTGATTTAGATAGTCGACGAACCTGATGACTGCTTCCCAAGATAGTCGACTATCAACTAAGTTAGTCGAATAACTTCAGCAGATTTTGAAAATATTGTTTAATTATGAAGCAACGGATTAAATTTGTTTATTCTCATGTTCGTATATCTCTTTTGATTAATTGATTCATGTACCACACATACGATATTCAAAGAGAAGAAATATTACTCTCATTTAAGTATTTGTAAGGCAGATGTTACTACAATTTCTGGTAGTAGTAAATTGATTAAAGGCTCCGGAAGAGCAACTATAACTCTGCCTAAAGGAACAACATTTTAGAGAATACAATATTCTCCTCCAAGTCTAAAAAGAACTTGTTGAGTTTTAAAGATATCATTCAAAATGGATATCAGATTGAGACAATACATGAGTATAATCTTGAATACCTCATTTACTCATGAAAACGAGGCTGCCCACTTCGGTTTGGGGTGCCATTTTGCATGCAACAATGCTAGTTCGTCTCTGACTGACGAATTATCACAAATATTCCCCGTTGCAATTAGTTTTGGGTCATGAACCTAATATATCCCATTTAAGAATTTTTGGATGTGCAATAGATGTGCCTGTAGCACCGCCATATTGCACCAAAATGGGTTTGCAAAGAAGGTTAGGAATATATATTGGGTTTTGAATCGCCCTCCATTATTCGCTACCTCGAAACAGTGACAGGGGATTTGTACACTGCACGATTTGCAGACTGTCAATTCGATGAGACACTTTTCCCAAAATTAGGGGGAGAAGTTGGTGAAACCAAACGGGAAATTTTGTAGAAAAATGCATCATTATCTCATCTTGATCCACATACCTCTATTTGTGAAAAAGAGGTGCAAAATATTATCCATTTGCAAAGAATAGCAAATCGAATGCCAGACGCATTTACAGATTTGAAAAGGATAACAAAATCACATATCCCCGCAGTGAATGTGACAACATCTGATTCACGGATACATATTCATTATTGGAAGAATATGAACATGAAATTGGTATTGAATATACCACACTCACCCCTAGAAGGAGGTTTGAGATGATATATGAAAATAATGTCATTGTTATGGCTTGAATGGTCATTGGTCACGTACCTATTGTACGCCAAAATAATTTGTCAATGTGATTATCAAAGGACAATAATAATGCAAGAAACATATCTTGCATATGATTTTGACATGACCATAATGGTATAACTTTCTCTTTAAAAGAGATATTCACCACATGGATGTTGATGAATCTGTGATAGTACAAAATTAATTGAGAGCTCTAGAAGAGCCAATTATTACTATGTTGGAGAAACGCAATTGATTACCAATAAGGTATTGTGTGGTAGTAAGTCTCAAAGAAACTTATTCAGTTTCCAAAGTATATGCGAAAGTGATTGATTATATTGAGACTATAAATAAAGGAAAGATTTGATATCTTCTATTACTACAACTTGTAGCGGGATAATTTGTATATGAAAAGCTACCCGCTTTATTCTCCAGTTTGTACTACACAAACAAAAGAATGCCACAATAAAGTGGATATTTATTGGTATAAAAACCCATACCATAATAAACTTGAAGTTTATTGATAATTGCACATGTCATGGTGTAAATTTGAAGTTTATCAATATTGATAATTTATTCAGTTAGCATTCGGGTTAGCCATCTCATTTTAAGTATGATGTGCAGTAATAGAGAATTCACATGGGTAAATATTAAAGAACTAGAAAGTTCTTTACAAATTCTCTTATATTACTTGTTCTCATTAATTGATTGACCAACTAAAGAGTTCGGGTTGAATCCCATAAATTCTGGAAATATCAAAGGTGAATATGGGCCCATTCACTTGCCATGTATACCACATATGATGCATCTATGATATGGTTACATGTGCGATTGTTATTAACCCGCAGCCTGGCCGGTGCTTGCGAGGTAAATTGCTCAGTGATCTAACTTCGAGCATAATTTCCAGATTTTCTATTCAAGATAGTTCATCTTGATAAGTTGGTTTATATCATAGTTGGTTTAGCAAGATAATTATTGAATGCCTCCACTTAATAGCTAAACTGTTTCTTATGAAAACAAAGTTATACATATCAGTTTGATATACGTTGTATACGAGAGTATATTATATTCTCCCCTCACAAGTGGTCCAGGGTCAGGAACCAAATAGTTTCATCTTATTATTGATGTGCGGTGTATATTTTCATTAACACCATAATGCACAAAGATAGACTCTCAAAGTTGAGGAAACAAGTTAGCTTTTCTAACATGAGGGGGAGACATGATAAACACTTGAGAAAAGGTTACATGGGATGAATTATCATTTGTATATATAGATCCTCGAATATCATAATATGAACCTGAAGTTCATAAAAGGATAATTCAATTGCAACATATTGCAAAGCATGCTATACGCATTTGCTGACCCAAAGAAAGTAACTATATTCTCACTGCAAATGCTCATATTAAGTCCCAGAAGGACAAAGTCTTTGATACGCTTAAAGCGCATAGACAAATCGGTTTCAAAATAACTTCTTAATAAAGAAGATGAGCAAATGATCAAAGTTATCATAATGGGGAGGCAAGTGATCTAGAAGATCACATGACATAACACTTCATAAAATCTCATGAGAGATTCAGGTACCTGAATATATGAATAAAGAGATCTCCATGTTATGTCTTTATGAAAATTTACTGGAACCGATATAAAATGTTCGTCGACGACATCTATGATAGCGCTAAATATCGATGAGGATCTTATGTTTGTCGAATACAAACAAAAATATTGGCTAAATGGAAGAGATACAATTCAAGTAGAATTGATTCCATATGAAAGAGATGTAGTTTTGGACATGTAGTTCAAATACTTGAAAGTATAAAGTCAATGGTATGTGTAATCAGTTTTCGATATCTTATTTATTTAGCATGACATGAAAACTTGATATGCATCTAAAGTCTATTATATGGCTTATATGACTTAACTTATATGTCAATCCATAAAAGATTGAAGTTGCTTGAAGCATATATAATTCTTGGTCCTGAAGTACCACATCCTAAGTGTAACTTGTGCACATATGTATCTTGCTATAACTATAAGCATGATGGCATCGAGAATACCTCTATGGAGATATTGAAGAGTCATTCCACGAGATTATATGAAGATGTTCATATCTATCAAGAATGATAATTTCAAGGTGCAGAATATTTATTCAAATCAATATGGCTGATTTATTTATCAAATCTCTACAAAAGATCATTTTGAAGAGGGTGCACAAGATTGGAATGCAAATGCTCAAGGATGTGAATTGATGCTCTTTTCAGGGGGAGTTAATGCGCGTTGCACTCTTTTTCCCTTACAAGGTTTTGTCCCAATGGGTTTTCCTTGCAAGGTTTTTAACGAGGCAACCAATAGGCGCATATTCAAACATGTGTACTCTTTTTCCTTCTCTATAATTTTTTCCCATTGGGTTTTGTTTTAGTTAAGGTTTTAACGAGGCACATTATTGAATAGACATTCAAGGGGGAGTGTTATAGATAGAACTCTAATAAGAGTGAATGTCTATCTTATAGAAGAGTTCTACTTTGAGGCTAAGTCTTTTCTCTCCCTATAAATAAAGGGGTTCTCTCCCATTGTAAATCATCCCAAAAGTATCAATAAGAATACTCCTCTCTCTACTTTTCTCTATTATTGTTCTTGTTCTTATATTATTTCATAACACTTTTCTCCTTTTCTTTCTTTTTCTTTATTTTTTGCTCTTTCTCTCTCCTTTCTGTTATGTTCTTTCAATCACATTATTTTTATTTTCTTTTTTTTACCATAATTTGATTCCATACCCAATTTTGGCTCCTTTTTTTAATTTTGTTTCTTCCCTTTTGTTCATTTTTCTCCATTTCTTGTTTCTTTTCTAAAATTTTGTTTTGTACATAATCTAATCACATTCACTTTTTTGCTCCCTTTCTTTATTTTTTTTAATTTTATACAGTAATAAAACATAATGAATATAGTAAATTATTACGAATCAAAATTCACGAAGGATCGTGATGACGTCGGATATCATTATCAGGCAAGTCAACACCAAGAAGTTAATTAAATTTCTATTTTTAATATTTATTGAAATTATCTTTTTATACATTAAATAATAAATAATGAAATTCACTGAAATAATAATGATGCCTTTAATAACTTAATACTGAATAATCCCATAATCATCTCAGAATTCGGTGTCACAAGTATATGAGCAATTTATAGGAAATAATGTGATACAATAACCGTCGGGAATACAAATTGGACAGTAGAGAAAATACAATACAATACTCTGAAGGAGACTATTGTCTGAGGGTCATCTCGAAGAGTACATCTCACCTAAGTCTCTGTATCAACCATGCCAGTGCGCCAAACTAGGTCACTAGACATATATGAGCCCATGCAAAAAAAATGCACAACAAGTGTAGCATGAGTATGAAAATAACGTGTACCCATTAAGTATCTTGTCTAATCTCGAATAAGCAGTGATGTGAGGTCGATTTTGATACTTACTAGCGGTCCAATAATTTACCGATAATATATAAATCAAGAATTTTTATATAAACGGCTATAACTCGATAGCATGAAGCAAGTAAACAATTATTTCATTAATAGGGAATTTTCAAATTCATTTTTCATCATTTATACATTTATCTCAAGCCAGAGAGGCAATATTATCAATGATAAGTTTACAAGTCAAGTAATACAAGCATGCACAAACGATGTTGAGGCCGTACAACCCGATCGAGCAAATATTTAAATTGTGCAATGTCAAAGGATCGAATGACACGAACCTTAGATGCATCTATTTAATGTACCGAGGCGTTCGGCCCATTACACAATAGATAAACATATTCAAAACAGTGAATCAAAAATTCATCAAGGAGAAATTATCCAAAAAAAGGCAATTACTCTTTTAAAAGTCAAGAAAATGATGTCTAGCCTTTTAGAAATTTATTTACACGTTCGATATGTTTTAAGCATTTTTAAATTGACAATAAGGTTGTAAATATTACAAATAAAATATGCATCATTTGGATCCTAATTTACCCGGACTTAACCATATAATAGATACGCACGGACTTTCATCACCTCGTGCGTACTAGCTCCCACAAATAGAAGCACGTAACAAATTAATTTACCCATAGGACAATTCCCTCTTATAAGTTTAGAAATGAGATTCACCTCGCTCCAAAATTCTATAACCGATATTCCACGCCCTTCCGAAGATACAAATAAATTGACAACGCTCCAAAACTAGCAAATAATTATGTAAACCCATTAATATATGCTCAATTACCCATAATAATCCGATTTATAAAAATTTCCAACCCAATCGAAAAGTTGACAAAATTGCCTTCGGGCTCACGTGTCCGAATTCCAAAATTTTTCTAAGATAAAGTTTTCCACAACCTCACAAACTCAAATATATAATTTACTCTCAATTTCATGTCCAAAATCGCTGTCAAAATTCAAGAATACAAATTTTCTAGGTTTTTCCTCGAGCCCCAAATTTCTGCTAGTTGTCACACTTTAATCCATATCTATATCATATATTTAACTTATAATAGTGGAAACAACTTACATTGTGATACTTGAAGAATATCCCCTTGAAGCTCTCCAAAATCGCCCAAACTAAATGAAAAATGGGGATAAAAGGCCAATTCATGATTTTTAAAAGAACCCTTCTGCCCTGACGACTTTCGCACCTGCGGTCCATCATCCGCTTCTGCAGCCCCGCTTCTGCGGCGTCTTCTTCGATCTTGCGCCTTTCTCCACTTCTGCGGCCTTCACCTTCGCGTAGGTGCGCCCAAATGTCTTCTCCTCCGTCCCCCCGCTCCAATCCTTTTCTGTTTCTGCGGCTTCTTTCTTGTTGTGCCTGCTTCGCAGGTGCGATTACACCAGCATCCCTCCAGCTTTAGCAGCTCCTCAATTCCAAACATTGATCCACCCATAATCAACCCGAGAACCCCGCAACCTCAATCAAACATACCAACAAGTCCTAGAACACCAAACGAACTTAGTCGAGTCCTTAAATCACACTAAACGATGCTAAAATCATGAATCAACCTCCAAATCAAACTTAAAGAATTTGAAACTTTAATTTCTACTTTCGATGCCGAAATCCATCAAATCGCGTCCAATTGACCTCAAATTTTGCACATAAATCACATTTGATATTATAGACCTACTCCAACTTTCGGAATCAGAATTCGACCCCGATATCAAAAAGTCCACTTCCGATCAACTTTTCGAAAACCTTCAAATTTCAAAATTTAGCCAAATGATTCCACAATGACCTACAGACCTCCTAATCTATTTTCGGACACACTCCCTATACCAGAATCATCATAAAGAGTTATTACTAGACTCAATATTTCGAACGAACATCGATAACACTAAAATGCACGGCAACCCAACTTATGAATTTCTTCCCAACATGCTAACTTCCACAATAGGCGCTAAAACGCTCCCGAGTCATCCAAAATCCGATCTAGATATACGCGAAGTCCAAAATCATTATACGAACTTGTTGGAACCTTCAAATCCTGATTTCGAGGTCGTTTACTCAAAAATCCAATCCGATTATTCCAACTTGAAGCTTCCGAAATGCGAATTCTCCTTCCAAATCAACTCCGTACTTCTCAAAATTCAATTCCGACCATGCGCATAAGTCATAATACCTAAAGTGAAGCTACTCATGACCTCAAGCTGCCGAACGATGCGGTAAAGCTCAAAATGACCGGTCGAATCGTTACATAAACGTTAATTTAACTCTATTTCAACCCAAATTTCATAACTTTAGTGCAAAAAATCCATCAAATTAGATCAACTTTAGCCACAATTTCTATTCTAACATTAAAAACTAAATAGTTTTGTTTAATAAATTTTGAAAAAAGCCATATAAACTCCATTAAAATTTTTTAAAAATTCCAACGAAAAACTTCAAAAGGACCAAATTATAATTGATACTATTATACCATACTGTATATTATAAGATTATATTGTTGGAATAAATTATAAAATTAAAAATTATATACTATAGTGGTATACATGTATACCATTTTGTTATACAGTATAAACCCATCTTCTTCGCTAGTTCAACTTAATTTCAATTCAAATTTCACAACTTTACTGTAAAATCTCCATTAAATTGGCTCAAGCTTTTACTACAACTTCTAATCAACATTTCAAACGAATCCCAAGCAGAATCAGAACAAAACAACTATAAATTCAGCAAGGTACTTCAATTGTGCATTTGATTTTTTCTAATAATAAATCTTCAAAAATCTCCAGTCTTTGGTATGAACTTTCTAATGATAAATAAAATTTTAAAATATCTACTTTAAATCAAATAACAAATCTTAAAGTTGAATTTCAATTCAAAAGCTTCAAACTCAAGAATGGTGGGTCTTTAAAAATTTAATCCCAAATACCTCAAATCAGCTCTAAATGAAATAAAATTTCAGTATGACTAAAATCATTTATTTTATTATAGCATAACACCTTACTTATATTAGAATATAATTGTGTGCATCTTTTTATTATTGGTAGAATATTCTCTCATTATTGTACAGTCCTATAGTTGGTAGGATTTGATTCCCTTCATTATTGTACAGTCCTATAGTTGGTAGGATTTGATATCTCTGTACTCTATATATACTTTTGTGAGCAATAAGAGAAAATAACTTCTCCCAAAACTCTCTACATGGTATCATACGCCAGTGACTTATCGCCAAAAAAACCCTAATTCTAGCCTACCCGCGCCGCCGCCGCCGACGCTGCTCTTATCGGCAGCCCGTCGCCGCTGCCGGCGCCGCTGCTGCACTAGTCGGAAGCTCTCTCTCTCTCGACGTCGATCAACACTTCCTCTCCTTTGCCTTCCGCTTCATGGCCGCTACGACATCAAACGAGCTTCTCCAGCCGATTGCCATCAATGCATCGGCTCAGATCCCACTCAAATTGGATTCTACTAATTACCTGGCGTGGAAATTCTAATTTCGAACCCTTATTATGGGTTACGACCTCCTCGGCTTCTTGGACAGATCGAAGCCGTGCCCACCAGCCACCATCGTCGACAAGGAGGTGACTTCCCCCAATCCAACATATCCTTACTGGATTCGCCAGGACAATCTTATTCTCAGTGCCATCATCTCGTCGATCACACCGACGATCATCTCCTTTATTGCCGCTGCGGAAACCTCTAAGGAGGCCTGGGACATCCTCGCGCGCACATACAGCACTACTTCTCGTGGTCGTATCATGGCTCTCAAACAACAGCTCCATAATCAGGTAAAAGGTTGTAAATCTGTTACTGATTTTATGCACGGTATTCGCGTGATTGTGGATGAATTATCTCTCCTGGGTGTTACTGTTGATTCTGAGGATCTTGTCATTAAGATTCTAAATGGTCTTGATGATCCGTATATGGAACTTTCTCATGCCATCCAAGCCCGCGAATCTCCTATCTCTTTTGCTGAATTACATGACAAGTTGTAAAGCATGGAGGCTCAGATTACTACTCGTGTGCCGGCCACCTCCGCCGCATATGATTTGGCTCCGTCGGCTGCCTTCGTCGCCGGATAGCAGTCAGGCTGTCACCGCTTCAGTAGCCACGGGCGCGGCCGTAGCAGCCGCGGTTCAGCCTCCGGTCGCGGTGGTTACTCCAGCAATGTCCAATCTCGCGGGTACAATGGGAAGTGCCAGCTCTGTAATGAATTTGGCCACTCCGCGCGCTGCTGCCCGTCCTATCCCTTCTCCGGCGCCAATCAGCCCCCTTACGGTGGACCGCTGTCGCGGCCAGCTTATGCTTCGCCGCCTTATCTGGCTGCTCACACAGCCCATCACTCTCCGACGATTCCCCTCTACATCCGATTGGATCCTGGACTCTGGTGCCTCCCATCACATCACCTCTTATCTTGCCAACATGTCTCTTCACAGTCCTTACACTGGTTTCGACAATGTGGTTATTGGTAACGGTGAAGGTTTGACAATTACACATACTGGACAACATAACAGTTATTCCTCTCTTTTATTAACTGGGGCTCTCTGTGTTCCACATATGCATAAAAATTTGATCTCTGTTGCCCAATTATGTCGTCATAATAATGTTAATGTTATTCTTTATGATATTGATTTTCAGGTGAAGGAACGTTGCACGTGGGAAACGCTCGTTTGCGGCCCGCTTAGGGGCAACACCTACTACTGGCCGGCGGCTCCCAGTCTCCCGTACGCCCTCACGGCACAAAAGCTCTCTGCGTCATTGTGGCATTCTCGGTTTGGTCACCCGTCCGCTAAAATCCTGCGTCATTTAGTGTCTTCTAGCAGTATAGCGTCCACTAATATGTCTGATCTTGCTTGTGTCTCTTGCAAGCTTCATAAGTGTCATAAGTTACCTTTTTCTAAGTCAAGTTTATCTTCTACTGCTCCGCTGGAGCTTATTTTCTCTGATGTATGGACCTCTCCAATTATTTCTAATGAAGGATTTAAATATTATGTCATCTTTGTTGATCATTTTTCCAAGTATGTTTGGTTTTTTCCTTTACGCCGTAAATCTGATATCTTACAAACCTTCCCCATTTTTAAATCCATTGTAGAAAAATATTTCTCTGCTAAAATCATTACTCTGTATACTGACAATGGGGTGAATTCCTCGCTTTATGCTCTTTTCTTGCCCCCAATGGCATCTCACATCTCACTTCACCTCCTCATACACCTCAGCACAATTGCTATGCTGAACGCCGTCACTGTCATATTGTCGATACTGGTCTCACTCTCCTCCATCATGCCTCTGTACCTCTCATTTACTGGCCTTATGCCTTTGCAACAACAGTCTATCTCATTAATCGTCTTCCCAAGAAAAATCTCTCGATGCTCTTTTCCTTTGAGTCTCTCTTCCATAAACGCCCCAACCTTGCCAAACTACGTGTCTTCGGCTGTCAATGCTTCCCTTGGCTTCGGCCCTACACCTCACACAAAATGGAACCCAGATCTCGTGCCTATGTCCTCTTCGGCTACTCTACTACTCAAAGAGCATATCTGTGCTTTGATCCCTCAACGTCTAAAATATTCGTCTCGCGTCATGTCACCTTCCATGAAGATGTCTTCCCGTTTTCCAAATTGTCTAACCCCGAGTCTCCCCCTGTACCCATTCCGGTCTCCTTAGACGTCCTTCCGCTGCAGCCACCAGTACCTGCCGCTGCTCCCACTGGCGATCCTTCACCGGACGCACTGCCGGCACCGATGCCCGCACCACCAGCGCCCCTTCCGGCACCGCCAGAGGCCCCTGCCGCCGCTACACCCAATACTGCCACCTACATCCTCTCAGGGTGGTCATCATATGCAAACTCGCAGCAAAAATAACATCTTTACGCCCAATAAGAAGTTTGGTATGTCTGCTGTCACCTCTCCTGCTGTTACTGAACCTCAGACTTTGTCTAGTGCTATGTCTGATGAGCGCTGGCGCGCTGCTATGTCATCAGAGTTTGATGCTTTGCTACGGAATGGCACCTGGGATCTTGTTCCGCCAGATTCTTCACAGAATGTTGTGGGTTGCAAGTGGGTTTATCGTATCAAACGAAAGCCTGACGGTACTGTGGATAAGTTCAAAGCCCGGCTTGTTTCGAAGGGCTTTCATCAGCGTCCAGGTGTAGACTTCCAGGAGACTTTCAGTCCGGTTATTAAGCCGGCAACTGTGCGTTTAGTTCTCAGTCTAGCTGTATCCAAGGGCTGGCCTCTTCGTCAAATGGATGTGAACAATGCCTTTCTCCACGGGAGGCTTACAGAGGATGTTTATATGGCACAACCACCGGGTTTTGTTGACAAAGCCTATCCATCTTATGTCTGTAAGTTACAGAAAGCTGTTTATGGTCTCAAACAGGCACCCCGAGAATGGTACAGTGCGCTCCGCCAATGCCTTCTGACCATGGGTTTCTGTCAACACTACCTCTGACACTCCGCTCTTCGTCTTTCAGCACTCTTGTATTACGGCCTATTTTTTGGTATATGTTGATGATCTCATATTGACTGGTAATGATTCTGCTTTCTTGAACCGTGTGATTGACTCTCTTGGGACTTAGTTTTCTCTTAAAGACATGGGTGATCTAAGCTACTTTCTTGGTATTGAAGTTCTGCGAAGCTCCAAGGGGTGTTTTCTTTCTCAGCGTAAATATGTTGTTGATATTTTGACTCGTCATAATATGCTGGAATCCAACCCTTTTCAGACGCCAACAGCGGCGTCAACCCGCCTTCATCTGACCGACGGCTCGGCTCCTGCCAACGCATCCGCATATCGACAGGCCCTTGTGGGCCTCCAGTATCTCTCCTTCACCCGTCCTGATATCTCCTTTGTTGTGAATAAACTCTCACAGTTCATGCACGCTCCTATTGTCACTCATTGGGGTGCAGTTAAGCGCCTCTTCCGGTATCTGAATGGGACGCGTGACTTTGGAGTCTGGCTGCGTCCTTCATCTGCTATACCTCTGCATTGTTTCTCTGATGCTGATTGGGGTAGAAACTGTGATGACCGCTCCTCAACTGGTGCCTATGTTGTCTTTCTAGGGCCTAATCCTATTTCCTGGAGCTCAAAAAAGCAGCGTTCCATTGCACGATCTTCTACTGAGGCTGAGTATCATGCCATTGCCTCTGCTGCCGCTGAAGTACGTTGGCTTCATTCCCTGCTGCGTGAGCTTCATGTTCCTCTTCCGGCTACTCCTGTCATTTACAGCAACAACATTGGCACCACTTACCTCTGTGCCAACCCTGTGTTTCATTCATGCATGAAACACAACTCCATTGATTATCACTTTGTTCGTCAATTGGTTCAGAATGGGTCTCTTCGTGTTGCTCACGTATCCTCTGTTGATCAGCTTGCTGATGCTCTCACCAAGCACTTATCTCGTCCTCGGCTTCTTCTGCTGATGTCCAAGATTGGCGTGTCCTCCGGCCCTCCATCTTGAGGGGGCGTATTAGAATATAATTGTGTGTATCTTTTTATTATTGGTAGAATATTCTCTCATTATTGTACAGTCCTATAGTTGGTAGGATTTGATTTCCTTCATTATTGTACAGTCCTATAGTTGGTAGGATTTGATACCTCTGTACTCTATATATACTTTGTGAGCAATACGAGAAAATAACTTCTCCCAACACTCTCTACAACTTACATACCACATTCGGTTACAAGTATAAATGTTTAAGCTCAAACTATACCCCGTGAGAATCTACAAAAAGAATATATTTTCATCATATATGTTAGCAACTTCCATTTCCAACCAAGAAGTTGTGAGTTCGAGTTCACGCAGGAAGGATGCCGAGGGTCTATTTGGAAACAGCCTCTCTATCTTGGGGTAGGGGTAAGGTCTACGTACATGCTATCCTCCCTAGACCCCACTAAATAAGATTATACTAGGTTGTTGTTGTTGTTGTTATTGTTATGTTAGGATAGTAGTGATTTCTCCATTTCAACAAATATTTGTACTAAATAATGAGTTAAGCGCATGGGGATAGATTTGTCATAATAATAATAATGGCATCGTGATTTGTGAATGCAATGCCTTGGCAGAAGAAGTGAATGGGCGGGTAATTATTTTTAACCGTACATGTAGTTTTTGTAATTAGTTTGAGGGTAGACAATTATTTAGGCCCGTGGGTAAAAATTACACAGGGCATCCTATTTGGTCGCCCTCATTTAATTTATACCCATTTTTTAAAAAACATTTAACTTGTACCCACTTTTTTAAAAACTTTAGCTCATTTCTCCTCCTCCTTCGTTTTCTTATTCTTCCTCTTTTTTTTTCCAGTAATTAGTTTTAGTCCAAGTTAACTCTTTTTTTCAATTTTAATCTTTATGCGGTAAATACGAATATGAGATGTTATTTTTTGTTAAGAATACAATGAATACTCAACAAGATAAGATGAGGTATTTATATTTGTATCTTTGTTTTGTTCTAATTATTTTCATTGTTATGTGCATGAAATAGGCTGACTTTGGTTATCACATAAGTGCCAAGAAATGTAAAGAGAAATAAAACATTTCAAGTATCATAGAACTAAAAGCAATGAATGAATACATTCAAGAGAAAAATATGATCTCTTTTAAGAAAACAATTAGTATACAATACATACTTTTAATATTTAAACAAAATATTACAACACAAAACCAGTTACAAACAAAAATTTCAGCTCTAGAGCTGAAGTTCGCTAGTTACAAAACAAAAACTAGAGCTGAACTTCAGGCCCGACTACTAGAATGTTGAAGTTTTGCGTGATTGTTTTTGCTACTTTAACCTCGTGTGCTGAAGTTATGCGAAAAGACTGGTATGCTTGTAATTTTTTTTCAAAGCAAACACAAATTAAAATATAAACGTATATAAATACAAATTCCCCATTTTATAAATATTTTGTGTAGATCATTCTCCCATATAACACACATAGATCCACGTACATAAATAATCAATTGGTTTCATTATTTATTTTTCCTAGCCGACTTTTCTTGAATTAGACGTGCGGAGCTTAAAATCTGCACCTTTCTTTTTGGAACACAAAAAGCATCAAAATAATACATTAAGTAACTGTAACTATATAATAATCATAGATGTGTAATTATTGACTATATATTCCGTGTGAAACTTTACACTAACTGTTTCAATAACTAAAAGGTTTAGCCAGAGGCATCATAATTAACAGAAGATGCTCTTCATGGCTAGTAGTGTGATTAGTATAAATATATTCGTCTATCTTCTATGATCTGTATAAAGAGGAAAATTAAAGTCTCTGGTGTGAAGAAGAAGACAATTTATAATCAATTTTAAAGCCAAGCTGGAAGCCATTCTTTGCCTTGGATGAAATTTGCGGAGAGGAATGGCATGGCTTCTTTGTCATTCAATTGCTTTGACCATGGGGCACGACCTTCTGTACCAGACCCTGGTCCATAGCACTTGTATTCAGCATGATATAAATTCCTGCATGAAGTTACATCATTGGAATTATTAGGGTTCAGAATTTAAATTTAATGAATTTAATATTTAAATTCTTATTATTGAACTATTTTGAAATTATAGGTTCAAAATTTATCATTTATTAATATTTAATAATTTTCACATATCTTGGTCGACCCTTCGTTTCAAGAAAATGATTTAAGTTGAATACAACAAACTAGGCTATGTCTGCCTCTCGTTAGTATAATTGGGTATGAAGTACCAGTGTACCACTGTCTCAAATATTTTTATTCATATAATTATAATGTGTTCTAACTTATATGCCGGTAAAATTGCTATCACGTGACTAAGAGATCACGGATTCGAGCTGTAAAAACAGATTCTTGCAGAAATATTAGATAAGGCAGCGTATGATAGATCCTTGTATTCTGACTCTTCTCCGGACCTCGCACATAACAGGAGTTTAGTGCACCGGGCTGCTCTTTAATGTGTTCTAACTTAGCAAAGACGTATACTCCCTCCGTGCAATTTATGTGAACCTATTTTCTTTTTGGTATGTGCCAAAAAGAATGACCCATTTTCTTATTTGGAAACTTACCTTTATGTAGTGATTTATAGCCACACAAAATTATGTGCCTCATTTTATACCACAAGTTTAAAAGTCTTCTTTTT
Source organism: Nicotiana benthamiana (assembly GCA_034376525.1). Classification (NCBI taxonomy): domain Eukaryota; kingdom Viridiplantae; phylum Streptophyta; class Magnoliopsida; order Solanales; family Solanaceae; genus Nicotiana; species Nicotiana benthamiana. Next base: position 14,812,393 of record CM067341.1, on the reverse strand, counting down.
TTTTTTAAATTCCGTGTCCAGTCAAATAGATTCACATAAATTGAAACGGAGGGAGTAAGACTTAGGTTTCAGGATGAGAGAATCTTACCATAGGAGCAGGGGTGTATCCAACACTTCGGTACTGAGTTCATTTAAACTCACTACTTTCAACGTGAAACATCAATTTAGATGTAAAAAATTACTAAAATTACAACAAACAGTTGATTTAAACTCATAGCTTTAACAATATAATGAGTTCAATGCTAAAAATATTAAAGGTTGAATCCATAAAGTTTAAATCCTGGATCCACTTCTAAATAGAAATGATAATAACCGATCAAGCCATTAGTCGTCATTTTGTTCAAAATGGATGTAAGCAGAATCAAGGAAGGGGAGCCTTTGCGTAAGATTTGAACCGTAAAACAGCCTTTTGCAGAAATACAATGTAAGAATGCATACAGTAAACCTTTATGGTCCACCTTTCCCTAAACTCTGCACATAACGCTAGCTTAGTGCACGGGACCGCATACAATCGGGATCAACAAGCCACTGCATTAGCGGTTCGTAAATTATATATGTTCGCCCATTACCAAGTAAGTCTGTTGAGCGGTCGTAAGCTTATTAATCTAATAAAACAACCTAAATTTAAGATATGAAAAGTTTATCTTACTTTGTTGATCCTGGAGAGCTCCAATTAGTCCAACCTTGAGGTACAATTGTCTTAGACAAGTAAGTGTGTGCAAAAATGACCCTGGAATAAGCCCCTTTGGCTCTTCCTAAGTACACACCTCCAATTCCATACACCTTTCCTTCTACAAACACAAAACCACTGTTTTCTTTGGCATTATATCTACTTTGTGCTGTCACTGAACCCTCAATCTCTACCCTTCTATCTGCAATTACAAATATCTCACAGCTCTGCAATATTTTACACCCCAAAAAACAGGATCAAATGTCAACGCAGAGATAATATTTTATGTAAGACTCATGCACAACTTTTACCAAAGTAATTTATCTTTACTTGTATCCATAACCCTCTAGGAAAGTTGAATTTGAAATCAGAATAGATGAAGTACTTAATTATATGTGCATATTTTGACAGTTGGTCAAAATTAGACAGCTCAAGTTCACCATCTAAAATAAAATATTATTACAAATAAAATATAATGCATATACTGCTACATACATACCTTAAACATTTCTCAGCATCCTGATTCGCATGCCAAAAAGTAGTAGTACTAGTAATGTTAAAGTTTGTCGTGTCCTTGGAGTTTCAATAATAGATAGGATATTGTATCTCAAAAATATAGAGATGTAGCTTTCTATTGTTTCAACTATCGCTGCAGAGATAATATTTATAGATAATATGTGGGACTCTATTCATATATATATATATATATATATATATATATATATATATATATATATATATATATATATATATATATATATATGTGTGTGTGTGTGTGTGTATATATATATATTACAAAAAAAGGCGGGGGGGGGGGGGGCTCGATCAAATGTCTATTTATGGGTAGTTGTTTAACATCTTTTGTCACAATTGTATTTTAACTGATTTCAATTTCTATACCCGGACAAACTCACTAGAAAAGAATATTAGTAGGTCATCTAAAAGATAATTATAAATAGGTAACTTCTTGCAATAGTTTAGAATTTAATAATAGAATAATAAGTTATACTGTTAATATATATAAGTTATGTGAGCACAAAGTAAAGTTTAGAAACTCACATGAAATAAAGATTGGCCACGGCCAAAAATGAAGTCTATGGAACCTTGAATGTAACAATCATCATAATAGTGTCTGCCTTTATAGTCAAAGAGAGTGTTGTGAGAGCTCAAAAATGCACAATGATAGAAGGCAACTTTGTCTGCTCCAACCAAAGCTGCTACTGATGACTTGTTTTGTGAGGTAGAAGTTACACCATTAAGTGCTTGATTCTAGCAAAAAATCAACTTCACAATTAGCAAACTTAGAAGAATTTTCAAAATATGTCAATGTAACAACACATTTATTTATTAGATAAATTAGGTTAGGTACGCTGTCTATATCATACTCTTTGGAATACGATACTTTATTTCGACCCTGCATGATCGTGGAATGCTTCATGTATCAGGCTACCTTAAGCTAGATTTGGATATATGTGTTTGATATGATGCAAGTTATTTTTCATAAAATAGAGTATATTAATTTTCACATAGGAATTTATTTTTTGATATTATCAAACATATTTTTTTTTTGAAGGAAAACATTTTCAATCAAAAGAGATATAAAATAACTTCCCTCGCTTATGGACGGAAGTTATTTTTCTTACAACAATTTTAACTTTTAATTTCGTATTTCTTGCTTCAACCAGGACTTAGCTAGGCATTATTATCAATTTTTAATAAGAACGCAAAATTTTAATCATAAAACTATTTATTTTGCTAATATTATTATCAATCTTCGATATTTTCTATAAAAATGACTTTCATCATGTCAAACATACATTAAGCTTAATATTTTAGCTAAAACTCAAGTGCTTAACGCACATAGGAACAGAGCATAGGCAGATTCAAAATTTTTATGTGACAGGGACACATTATTCTGTTCCACTAGTGTCTCCTAAAGACTTGTAGCATTAAGGGTGCTAATTGCTGTAAATTGCTCATTTTCAAACTATATACGTATATATATATAAAGAATTTTGGCCGAAGTTTACGTAGCCAGATGATCCCTGGGTCCGCCTCTGAGACAGAGTAAATATAATAAGCATGCATGACAAACATTCGCTAAATGTTTTATAAAGTAGTTATGATGGTACAAAAAAAATAAAGAATATAGTATGAGTATGGATAGGAAATTAAATTATTATACCTTGAAGCTAATGCCAAAGGCAACGAAATTAGGAGCTTCAACTCTAAAAGTAGCAGATTTGGAGTTGTCTGTGGAACTTTCTGCCCATTCAATATATGTCCTGCCTTTTCCATTGCCTCTCATGAAAATATAGGGCTTTTTTGGAGGTACACGGACTTTTTCTCTGCAAAAATATATATATAAAACACAATCTCAAACAAATTGATAACTAGTTCTATATATGTGTTTTAATATGGAAATCGAGGGTCATTTGTTGTAATAGATAAGCAAAAATAATTTTGGGATAAAAATTATTTCGGTGTGATTTATAGGTCACGAGTTCAAGCTGTAAAAATAGTCACTAATCCTTCCATTAAGGTAACATGTCTATATCATACCCGTTGAGGTATGATCTTTTTTCGAAACTTGTATGAATAGAGAAGATGCAGAATGCTTTGTGCACCGAGTTGCCCTAACTAGTTATAATATTCAGCCGCAATGCCAGATCTAGACAAAAGGTATGAAGAATATAAAGTAATTTTGCATTCAAGGGCATGGTCTATAGTGATTAATGAAGTGAGCAAAAGTAATGGTAGACAAGCATATCAGGTGGTGCGTCAGAATTTAAAATTTATAGCTTCACAATTTTAATATTTTTAAATTATTAAATTTTAAATTAATAATTATAAATATTTAATGAAATTTTAAAAAAAAACACAGAATATAAAACTATTGTGTTAGATCGAACCTATAAGACGAAGCTAGCTTCGCCCATGTAGATAAGAATTCAAATGCCAATGTAAACGCTAGTTGATCATTTTACATATGTGTAAGATTTGGCGTAAATAGTTATCCTAATAATCAGGGCAGATCTATAGCCCAATTAATGTACATGGCACGTGAACATGATTTTTTGGTCAAATTAAGTATTTTATGTATATATTTTTTTAAAATTGATCAAATATTATTACTTACTGATATTCATGCTCCAAAAAGGCTAAATGATGCGCTTGGTTAAATACTAAGTTATTTATCTAGAGGAATAAGGATTAATTCCCGCTTAATACTTAATTTTTCTTCTTTTTTAATTGTACACCCATATTATAATAATTCTATTAATAATACCCAATGAAATAATCGTAAAAATCTAACGAAATAGTGAGAGGTACGCGCAAACTATTATGAAAAATAAAAAGAAAATATAGAGCAATGTACCTATAAGTCCCTTTTCTAACATGAATAATAATCCAATCAGAATTCCCATCTGGAACTGAATTAATTGCAGCTTGAACAGATTTAAAATTCCCTTGGCCATTAACATCTACAATTATTGTACGATTAGTGTCAATCTTCTCTGTTAAAAGAGTAGAATCAATCACTTTTTTCACAGACAAACCATGAACAAAATCCAAGCAAATGAAAAATACAACAAGGAAAATGGCCAAAAATGCAAAGTTATTCATCTTAAAGAATGTTGAAAGGAAGATAAAGGAAATTCTCAATACTGTACAGTTAATTTCTAAGTTTACTTCATTTCCTAAGTAGATTTGGATAAGATTAAGATTAAAGATTGTTAGAATTTGCTAATTTGGCGCATTAAAACTGGTAAAACTTAATTTTTTCTTTCTATGTTAGAGGACATCCAAAGGATTCTTTTGTGGTTGAGATGAAATTATATATAGTACATCAAGTTGGAAATTTCATGGTTATTATTGTTGGGCAAACATCACTTTAACCTGGCGGCCGAAATTATTTATATTTGATAATCACAAAAATGTGTAAAATTTATATATTTTGTATATAATAAATCAAAATATATGAATACAAGAAATAAAAATATTTTTTAATTTTTATTTTGAGAGAGGTTGTACAGTGTCATTTTTTATCATATATTGTTTTTAAATTTATCTGCCTATTTAACTTTTTCATTAAGAAAAAATTCAATCATTTTGTCCTTATATTATTTTCTCTTTCATTTTATATTTAACATACTAATTACATCCATATAAGAGAAAATGTTAGAAATAATTTATATGTATAGTTAAAAGTCTTGAGATCTTAATTAACTAGAATCCGAGTGCTCAGCAACAATTTATTAAATTGTGCAATGATATTTCTTTTTACAGAGTAAAACTATTAAAATTAAAATTGATAAGCTAATTTTTTGTTGTGTAGTTTATAACTTTATATACAACGTACGTAAGTAAAGCTACTTTTGTCCCTTACCAACTAATTTTTGAAGTTTTAGTACTATTATAATAATACTTCAACAAGATCAATTGTTCGAAGTTTCCTCTTTTCTAGTATACATGTTGAAGCACAAGTACAAAAATGTGTATGTTACATTTTACGGAAAAGGCCTATTGCCACTCAACTTTTAAAAATGATTTATTCATACAATTAGTAAAAAAAATGCTCATTCATGTCACCGCTGTCCCTTGAGTAGGGACTTGCTCAAAAGATTGATAGTCCCAATTAAAGGGTTAAACCTCGAGAGAGTAATACCTGACTTGAACCCTAATTGTTGGTGCAAATTTGCATACCCAATTGGTCTTGAGAAAGTCAATTGGGCAAAATTATTTGAACCACCGAGAGGTGTAGAGTGGGTAAATTAGTGCAACGATTATATCATATTCCCCAATCATGTCAATTATGCCTTAGATTCAATTACCCATCAATTTCTCACCTAGGCGGATGTCACTACCCTAGTTCTTTTTAAACCATTAGATACAACTTGTAGCAATTTAGCTCTTAGCTTAATCTAGTTGCATTTCATTTAGTAGTTTGATAAAAATAGAATCATAAAAAAAATCCAAACATGATAAGAAGATCATTTAAGAGCACACATGCAATTCTAAGCTAGAAAGATACTTAACTCCAATTCTAGCTCTCTGTGGATTCGACCCCGACCCAAAATTGGGTAAAGGCTATTACGACCCTCTCTTGTTACTCTCTAGTAGTGCGGAGTTGGAATGCGATCACTAACGCCGATGGCCTTGTCCATTGGGATGTTGCTTTTCATATAATGGAGGTTTCTGTTCATACAATGGAGAATTCTTGTTCATACACTGGAAATTTCTGTTCATGCAATGGAGATTTAATTGAGTAGTCCTTTCATTACTTCGGCATGGCGACATGCCGGCGGGCCACAATGATGAACAAAGTGCCGATCCACAGGGTATCCCCCTCGCCGCCTCGTTAAAAACCTCCCCGAGAAAACCCGATTGGAATAAAACTCGGGTGAGGGAAAACGAGTATGACTTAGGTGACACCTTTCAGAAGTGGAAGGATTTGAGATGGGCGATGGTCCAGTTGTTTTGGAGCAGTTTACCCTCTATTGTTTCTAGTTGGAATGCTCATTTGTTTGTTGCTGCTATGATTTTATATGGTCCGTCTGGTTGGTTCCTAATTTTCCCTCATTCGGGTCTTTTGACGGCAATGTTTTGGCCTTAAGGACGTAGTCACTGACTTTGAGTGATCTTACCTTGGATTTTTTGTTGAAGTATCTCTTTGATTGCTGCTTCTGGGCTATCATTCTTATGTGGGCCATGTCTATCTATTCTTCAACTTCATCTAGGTCTTGATACCTACTTTCGTCGTTATCTGCTCCGCTTATATGGGAATATCTCATACTTGGTTCCCTGACGTCGATGGGTATGACTGCGTCGGTCTCGTAGACCAATGAGTATGGCGTTTCTCTCGTGCTGGACTTTGGCATAGTTCGACATGCCCATATTACTTCAAGTAGTAGTTCGGGCCATAGCCCTTTAGCTTCTTCGATTTTCTTTTTTAATATATTTAACATCACTTTGTTGGAGGACCAGGCTTGGCCGTTGGTAGAGGGATAATATGGCGTGGAGAGTATCCGCTTGATGTGCCATTTTTCGAAGAACCCAGTCGTTCTCTTTTCGACGAACTGGGGTTTGTTATCGCAACTGATTTCTTTAGGGATACCAAAGCGGTATATAATATTTTTCCATATAAAGGCGATAACCTCCTGTTCGGGTAATTGGGAGTGCGCACCTGCTTCCACCCATTTAGTGAAATAGTCAGTTAAAACCAAAAGAAAACTTACCTTTCCTCGTCCTGTTGGCTGAGGGCCGATTATGTCCATCTCCCACTTTATGAAAGGCCATGGCGAGGTGACCGAATGGAGCAGTTCTCCTGCTTGATGTATCAATGGGCATATTTTTGGCATTGTTCACATGTCCGGACATTGTCTGCTGCTTCCTTTTTCATAGTAGGCTAGTAGTGGCCGGCGCGAATAAGGCATCGAACGAGGGTATGATTCCATATATGGACCCTCAATGACCCTCGTGTACCATTTCTAGTACTTGCCTTGTTTGGTGCGGTCCGAGACATTTAGCTAGAGGACCGCCGAATATTCTCTTGTAGAGGTTATTATTTACTAGGCTGTATCGAGCTGCTTGTGTCCGGAGTTTCTTGGCTTCCTTTTTGTCTTGGGGGAGTGTTCCGTCCTGTAAGTAGGACACAAGGCGGTTATGCTAGTCTCAAGTTATATTCAGATAGAGTACCTCAACGTAGTCTATGGCCGAATGAATTAGGGTGACCACGTTCTCCTTGTTAATATTCTTGGTGGATGCAGCTAATTTGGTGCGACCATCTACTTCAATATTTTGTGCTATAGGGATCTGATCAAAGCGGATTTCATCGAATTCCAGCAGTATCTTATGGATTTCCGACTGATATCTCTGCAGTCTTTTCTATTTGATTTGGAAAGTCCAGGTGACTTGGTTTACAACGAGTTAGAGTTGCAGTGGCGGATGAGCCATCGGTCACCGTATTTGAGGGCTAACTTCAGACATGAAATCACAGCCTCATACTCGGCCTCGTTGTTAGTCATCATGAGGTATCATACGGACTGGCAAATTTCTTCACCAGTACGGACTTCGAGGATGAGTCCCAGTCCCCATCCCGAGGCGTTCAAAGCACCGTCAGTGTAGAGGGTCCATAGGTTGGTACATGCAGAAGCGTGAAGCACTTTTTGTTCCGCCTATGGTAATATCTCTGGGCTGAAGTCGGCGACGAAATTAGTGAGCACCTGCGACTTGATGGCAGTTCGCGGTTGGCAAGTCATGTCGTGCTCGCTGAGCTCTATTGCCCATTTGGCGAGTCTGCCCGAGAGCTCAGGCTTATGTAGGACACCTCTTAGGGGAAGGTTATTATTACTTTTATGGGGTGGCATTGGAAATAGGGTCTAAGCTTGCGTGAAGCTACAATTAGTTCCAGAGCTAGTTTTTCAAGGTGTGGGTACCTTGTTTCGGCGTCTATTAAGGTCTTGCTGATATAGTAAATAGGAGATTGTGTACCTTTGTTTTTGCAAACCTAGACCGCACTTACAACGACTTTGGATACTACCAGATATACGAGCAAACATTCACCTGAGTTCGCTTTGACAAGTAGTGGTGGTGAGGATAGGTACGGTTTTAGTTTCCTCAGGGCATCAATGCATTCCTCGTTCCATTGTAGCCTGTGATCCTTTCTTAGTACGTTGAAGAACTTGTGACATCTGTCTAAGGATCGTGAAATAAACCTCGACAAGGTGGCTATTCGCCATGTTAGCTTCTGTACCTGTTTCTTGCTGGTCAGTACCTCAAGTACTGTGTCGATGGCTTTGATTTGATCAGGGTTGACTTCAATCCCTCGTTATGATACGAGGAAACCTAGAAATTTCCTGAGGCCACGCCGAAGGTGCATTTTTCTGGATTCAACTTCATTCCATACCGTCTTAATATCTCAAAAACTTCTTTCAGATGATTAATGTGATCCTCCTTCTTATCCGATTTTACCAGCATATCGTCGATATAAACCTTAATTGTTTTGACGAGCTGTTCCTTGAACATCTTGGTGACCAATCTCTGATAAGTGGCCCCTGCGTTCTTGAGTCCGAACGACATCACTTTATAACAGTAAGTCCCTTGGTGAGTGATGAAGGTTGTCTTTTCTGGTCCTCTTCAGCCATTAAGATTTAGTTGTAACCGGTGTAAGCATCCAAAAAACTCAACCGTTTGTGTCCAACTGTCGCATCGATCAGTTGGTTGATATGGGGTAATAGGAAGGAATCTTTAGGGCATGGCTTGTTTAGATTAGTAAAGTCCACACACATTCGCCACTTTTCGTTCTTCTTCTTGACCATAACCATATTAGCGACCCACTGGGGTGTTTCAATTCTATGATAGAACCGTTGGTGAGAAATTTTTCCACTTCGTTATTGACCGCTTCACTGATTGCGACATTGAATTTTTTCCTTGACCGCCATATTAGAAGATATAGTGGGTCGACATTCAACTTATAAGTGGCGATGTCCTTTAGGATCCTCGACATATCTGAATGGGAGGCAAAAAAGTCAGCGTTGTTAGTTAAAAATTCATGATACTTACCTAGTTCTGAGAGGCTGTGTCCGTTGTAAGCCTTTTTTGTGTTGTCAGCATCGTCCAGTTAGACTGGGTCGAGGTTTTCTGTAGTTGCCTTGTAGGCTTCAATGATGTCTGGGTCTCTAATGACCTCTGTTGGTGGGCCAGGCTTAGTTCCCGACATGGCTAATTGCTATGCCTCCGCACTTGCTCCGTTCAGCTGTTTGGTGTGTGTGTAATTTTGGGCGATCCGATAACATTCTTGTGTGGTACGCGGTTCGCCTCGAATATTGCGTAATCCCTATGAGGTAGGATATTTGATCACTTAATAAAAGCTCGAGTGGACGGTTCGCATGACGTGTATCCATCGGCGTCGTATTATGGCATTATAGGCTGTTTCTTGGTTCATGACATGGAATGTGGTTTCCAACGTGACTCCCCCTGCTAAGATAGGTAGCACTATCTCCCCAAATGTCCGCTCTACTGCATTGTTGAAACCCGTTAGTGTTATGCAACGCGATATTATTCTATCCTCTAATGTCATTTGCATGAGAACTCTTGGTAGGATAATACACGCGCCGCTTCCGTCGTCTACCATGATTCTTTTTACATCGGTATCAACGATGCGTAAAGTTATATCTAAAGCATCATAGCGAGTGAAATACAAACCGTCGGAGTATGACTTTTCAAAGATAGTACTGTCTTCAAAGTCGTCATACCGTTCGTGAGCGATCGTGCGTTTGGGTTTGTGGCTAGTGGTGAACTTCACATGGTTGATCACCGAATCGTCGCCACCACCGATAATCATCTATATAGTGCGTACCGACGATGGTGGTCTTAGAGATCCTTGAGATGGGTCACGTCCTCTGGAAAAATTGCCTCTTCATGTATCACTGAGCAATTCCTTTAGGTACCCCTAGTTCAACATCCTGACCACCTTTTGTCCCAGGCCTACGCAATCTTCGGTCTTGTGTCCTCTTTCTTGATGGAATTCGCAGAGGACATTTAACCTTCTTGCGGTCGGGTCTGATTCCATTTTGGTGGCCATTGCACCTTTGTGCCCAGCTTCTCCAGTGCGTATACTAACTCTGAAGGGAAAACAAAAAGTTATGAGCATATAATAGTGGAGGCATACCTCTTTCGTTTCGAAGGGGTGTGGCGTGTCGTAGCACGACATTTGCATGTCTCGGAGGAGGCGGGTTAGATGCTTTGACATAAGGTTGGTGTCTTTCTCTATTGAAATACGGGGGCTGATCCCTTCGCCCGTCGTTACATCGATCCCTCCTTGCCTCGATTTGGACTGACGTTAGTCGCTGAGTTGGGTCGTTAAGATCGTCTTCGTATGCCCTTGCCTCGGCGCAGTAGGCGTTGTGAATCTCTTCCCATTGGTGGGAGGGTACTTCATGAGTCTGTCGATAAATTTCTTGGTTGCCTTCGATTCCTTCCTATTTAATCTATTTTGGAAGGCCGCACCACCATTCTTTCTAACATATTTGGCAATCCCATTCTCACTCTTGAATTGGGCCAGGAAGTCTCGAAGTCCCTCGCCTGCTGTTTGCTTGATCGAGAAGATGTCGTTGATCCTATCCTCAACTTTCTTAGCTCCTTCATGAGCGATAGCAACTTTGTCCGTCATCTCCTCAAACGTTGATATTGATCGTGCTGGTAGCTGGGAATACCATATCAATGCTCTTCTTGTCAATGTACCGCCGAACTTTTTTAGCAGCATAGATGGCACTTGCTCTTTTGACAGGTCATTGCTTTTTACCGCGGTGACATAATGAATTAGATGATCTTCTGGATCCGTGGTCCCGTCCTATATTCTCAATATGGTGGTATTTTGAAGGTTTTTGGGATGGGGTGAAGAGCAGCTCCCTCGCTGTATAGCTATTCGATGAACCTTCCCACATCACGTTTTGGTAGTAGCCTAGGGACGCCAGGTATTTTGTCAACCCTTTCATGGTGCTCTTTCATTTGATCGCGAAGTACTTTGTTTTCATTTTTCATTTATTCCATTTTTTTCAAAATGGTTGTGAGTGCATCGCCACTTGCATCGATGACGGCACGGGGTGTTGCTCGTTCCCGTAGCACCTGGCTCATCGGTGGCTGTGAGCACGTGATTTTTGCCTCGCTTGACATGTTCCTATAAAATTCACTAAATTATGAATTTTCTTTTATTATTGGAATTTTCAGGAATTAATTGTGTGATTTTGTGTTTATTTGCGTCTTTCTTTTATTATTTGAATTGTTAGGATTCATTTGCGTGATTCTGAGTTTGTTCAAATTTTATGAATTAATTGCATAATTTTGTGTTTATTTGAATGATGCACGTTTTAATTTGCATAATTCATAAAAATACTAAAATGGCATGGCTGCATCTAGGAACTAAATTATATATTTTTAGGTTATTAATTAAGTTAATATCGAAAATGATTGAAAAATAGAAAATTGGTTAATTTTCTTTGAGATTTAGGATTTAGGAGTTTATTTAGTTTGTTTCATAATAAATATATTTTGGCTATTTTATTTTTATTATTATAAAATCTGAAACATATATAATAATAATAATAATAATATATATATATATATATATATATATATATATATATATATATATATATATATATATATATATATATATATATATACATAAAAGAATTATTGATTGTTTACTAATGGGGGTCTCTGAGAGACCAAAACGTAGCCCAAAAATATCCAAACCCATCAAATGGACCCAAACCCAATACCCTCACCCGGTCCAAAAAGCCTCACAAGCTAAAACGACGTCGTTTTGACCAACGCATCTGAGACGTTGATCATCCTTGATCAAACAGTCAGGATGCAAGGCCAATTCCTCTATATATATGTCGGACAACCCCCCATCAACCTAACCTCGTACCATGTCTAAACAAGCCCTAAATTAGCCAGTGTAACGCCACCGTGCCTCCACCTTGTCTCCACCGTCCTCCACCGGCCGGAAATTGCCAGCGGTGGCGGTGTAACTCCAATGGCCTAAAAACTTACACCTCGCAATCCCCTCACTCTCCTATTTCCAACCCTCATATGTTCGCCTCTCAAAAATCACCTAAACTCGTCGAATATTCATCTGAAGCCTGGAAGCTCCATCATCCACGACGGAGTCCTGTGGCCAATGGCTTCCAAAACAACACCATACACTCCCCTCGCTCCCCTCTTTCCAACCCCATCATCAGACACCCTCAAATATGGCCCCAACTCCTCAAATATCCATTTGAACTGGGCAGATCCACCATGCACGGCGATGACCAGCCTCCAATGGCTTCCAAATCGTCACCACCCACCCCTCTGGCCCTCCTCTACCCAAAAACACACCCAGTTCCTTTCAAATAATTCTCAGACCTCTCCAATTGCAAAACCAGCCTGACCTAGTTTCGAGTTCAACCCTTAAAAGACCGTTTGAGATTCAAAACGGATTCACACATTTGTTTTGGCCCAAAAATAAACAAGTGACTCCGCTTGGAGGCTCAAATTGGATTTACCTGAGTTTAATTGAAGAGAAACCAGTAAGTTTGTCTTTCTTTTTCCCTTTTCTTCTATTTTTTTATTATTGTGTCCGACTCCATGGTAATTGGTAGTTCTAGGAGCCTCGAACATGCTTATTGTGAGTTTTTAGCTAGCCACCATGATTCAAAGACCAAGCTCTGATTCATTCTTGTTTGGGCTGCTTTTATTTTTTTTAAAATAAAATTTGTTAGTTTGAAATCCAGTATAATAGGTTCGAGATTTTTCTTATTTCAGCATTCCCGATTCAATAGTTTCTTGATTCCTGAGTTTGCGTATTGATTAGTGGTTCACATGTAATTAGGAATTGGTCACGTTTGGTTTGGGATGTTTTTAGTTTTTAATTTTGTTACTCCAGCATAGTAGCTCCCAGCTTTTGATCTGACTCGCTTCAGTTTTGTTAATAGCATGACAGCTGTAGCCTTCCATATTTTTCTTTTAATTTTAGTGTTTGATTTGGTATCTTGATTCAGTTGTGTTTGATTTCTGAAATTAATTGTCGATTATTCCTTATTAATAGTTCAATGCCATTAGGGATTGGTTATAGCTGTTAGTAGTTAACTACATGATTTAGTATTAACTGTTAGTAGTCAATTACAAGATTAGTAAAACAGTAATTTCGGCAGTAAAAGGTTAGTATAGGATTTTCACTTAATTATGGTAATCTTTAGAATAAAATAGGGGTAATATAGAGTTTTTATCTTGGCTTTGGTAATTTTAGGAACAAAACAAGGGCAGTATATGTATCTTACAAGTAAATAACAATGCTAGAATCTTTTGGACCCTTATAGAAGGATGGTTTAGTTTAAAAATCTGTAGTTTAGTGTAGTAACTTGGGAAACTAGAAAAAAAATGAAGGACCAAGTAGTTAAAATCTGAAAATCTAAAGAGGGACTAGTTGTTAAATTGTAATAAGAGGGTTGCCCTAGTTTTTGGCTATAAAAAGGGATCCCAATTCATTCAAAAGGTATTGTTGGACAGTCTGAAAATATCTCTATAATTTCCCAGAATTTTGAAGCCCTAAAATCTCTCTTAATAATTCTTGAAAACCTCGAACAGTCGAAATTTTACTTTTCAATTGGACTTTATTGTGCAAAAACACTTTTAAACTCAGCTGTCTATTAGATATCCAACCATAGGAGATAGGAAAATAACCTGAAATATATTTAAAGTTCCAATCTTGTTCTGGTTTCAATTAAAGCTGGTTTGGTTGTTATTCAATCTATTTCGAGTTGGAAGGTTAATGTTGTATGGTGTTAAATTCTCCTGGGTTCCTGTTTAATTAGCTGGCTTCATTGGAGATATTTGAGCATTTGTTGTTGTTTGATATTTGGGTTTAAGCTTTCCCTGGTGCTTGGTAGTATTTCTGGGGTCATTGACTATTCAAAAGCTGTGAGCTCATGTGAATATACTGTTGTTTGAGTGCTGTTGACTTTCAGTTATGCTTTTTGTGCACAAATTCCAGGTATACTTTCGATCTCTAATGGTGTCTCAAGTTTGGACTTAATGGATATTCGAGTTGAATAAGCCTATTATCTTTTTTTTATTAGCTTTATTGCTATTATGTGGTTATACTTGAGAACATGGCTTGTAATAATAGGACATTACATTTTAGCTTGCTAGTTAGAATTAGTTTTTCATGTGCTTATTTTTTTTTTTAAATAATGAATGTCAATAGCTTGTAATAATAAGACATTATATGTTAGTTTGCTAGCTAGAATAGTTCTTCATGTGCTTATTTTAAAAAAATGAACGCCAAGGGTCATGTACTTCGAATTATTTTCTTTGTTTACACTGTTAATAGCTTAAAGCTACTTGCGTTGTTGTCACTATAGCCAATTCGAACTAGGTGTATTTTTGAGTGATTTGGTCTAGTTATTTGTTACTGGTGTTCCTAACAGTCGTAAATTAAGGCTTGGGCTCATTTAGGAGCCCATCAAATCCCATGTTTGTTTCAGCAGCCCAACTCAGGCCATTGAGTCCAGGCAGCTCCTCCCTCATACGAAAAATAAATTTTGGGCTTGTGATTGATTCCAAATGCTAAAGTACAGTCAAACAAGAACTGAGACAATGCATAGTAGATTCATTAGCCCCAAATATGGACAAATATAATAGAAAACCTTAGTTTGCTCTAAGACCGCCCTTTAAAATAACAAACGGGGCACGCCGCGCTAAACGAAACCTATAACCCGTGCGACCCTTGTAAAATGCTTACTAAAAATATTTAGAGAATTCTGGACATCCCGTTTAGCAAATTTCACGGCCTTCTCGCAAAGATAAAAACGCGACTTCGTTTTAGGCACGTATTTAATAATTTTATCCCTTAAACACGGGTGCGCATTTATGTGATCCAATTCCAAATCCCAACGAATTTAGAATGTGTCAAAAACCATGGGTGCATTTTAACCTAGAATAACTCAGCATTATGCCGGATGCCTAGTAGGAATGCTTATTTGCATCATGCATTTGACTTAGAGGACTCAACACAGGGGTTGGGTCCGTTTAGGACATGTGACCTGAAATAAAATACCATCCTGATGCATATTGCGTGCTAGTTGTGCATTTAGCTGCTTTGGATTTGCATCTTGACCGACTTGCGAATAAGGAAAGAGAATTGAGAAAATAAGTGGTGCTAGGGCTAGCTGAGATTAATCATTTGTCTTGTAAAACCAATGCTCAAATAGCGCCAAAATGCTGTCGGATCTTTTAAAAACGTAAAAAAAAAAGAAAAAGGAGATTTTCAACAAAAATTTGGTTTTGACAAATTGTTTCTCTCGAACTACGCCGGTTTGATTCTCGTCAGGTACGAGATATGTAGGCCATCCCCGTGGGATCCAACCTCCCTTTTGCAAAAATAACCAAAACAAGGAAACACAAATGTCCGATGTTATTTATTTTCCTAAATAAATCGGGTGATGCCGTTACCACCAAGAATAACCGAATGTTACCGAAAGGGACGCCAAAGGCTGACTTTGCACAAATGGCCACCTATGAGTCTTATTTTGGCCGGTCGCAAGCACAACCTTAAAATCTTCCTTCGGAAGTGCTGAAAGGTCGTATTTTCAAAGCTGGGCCCTAGTTTTAGAACATAAATTTCGTAAAAGAAAGAGGTCAGTTTTAATGTTTTTTGGATTCAAATAGAACAAAATCTTGAGATACTAATTCCCCCTAATAAATGTGTAGAATGAGCATGGATAAGTATTTGCCGATAACATTCATGAACAAAATTCCCTTAGAGCTACACATGTGGTGGAATGACCTGGGGGAAGCAGGGCAAAATAGAGTCAACATGCATTTGGGAGGACTTACTGGGTTGCTGAAAATTAACCCGAGGGGAGATATCATAAAGGCATTGATCATATTCCGGGACTCGGCTCACAATGTATTCCATTTCTCGGATTTTGATCTCACACTGATATTGGAAGAAATAACTAGATATATTGGGACCCCTATCATTCCCCTAAGGCACCAATACCTGATTGCGCCAAGAGCCTTCCCCGTGCACAAGTTCTTGAACTCCTTAAAAATCGGTAGGAAGGTTCATAACCCAGACCTGTCAGCTGGCTTCTGTACCCTACAATTTATATTTCAGAGGTACGGGTACATAGGGGGATTCAGTAACACGGAAAACCATATTTATAGCAAAGAAACCAACCCAAATGGGAGGAGTATCAATGTTTTGCATTCATGGTATTCTTCTTGGGTGTTTTGGTGTTTCCGCGGAAGGATGAAATATTGACATACGGATAGTAGAGGTCATCAGCGCTTTAATAACTCATGCCTAGAGCATCTTCGCTCCTATGATCTCATCCGAGATCATCCATGCTCTCACCGCCTGTATGGCGGGAGGAGACTTCTTTGAAGGATGTAACCTATTGTTACAATATTGATTATCGAGCACTTATGCCACCAGCCTTGGTTCATGAATTATGGGTCTCCAACAAAGAGCTGCATAGACGAATTTTATAACAGGGTTGATGGGCTTAGGTTACCTGAGGGTGTCACAGAATGGGTGTTGCATCTCTGGGTTGTCTATGCAAATTAGATAAAGTGGACATTCGGGTGGCTCCCCGTGGATGAAATCGTGTATATTCAAGCTGCCGGGCCTCATTTCCTTCTGATGGGTCTCCGAAGTAACCCTATGCGCCATACAGAGTACTAAGGCAATTAGGTAGATGCCAAATGATTCCTAGGTACGAGGATATTAGCCGCCATGCGGTTGAGATTAGCCCCAATACTCAATTCCCTGAAGCCGTTGTTCGTCAAATCTAGAGCGAATGTAAGTACTTGACAGTGGGTACCTAAGTACGCGACATATCTAAAGGTGAGGTTGCACCGGGATACATTGCTTGGTATTAAAAAGAAATAGAGCCCGGAAGGCCAGCTAAAATACCGCACCTCCAAGAATTTGTTGAGACATCACAAGAACAATGGGATTGGCTTTCCAAGGAAAATGAATACAGGGCCGCCATAGGAAGATTAGAAAAACAGGTCAAAGAGCTTCAATTTGAAAATGGTTTGCAAGACTCAACAAATGAGGGAGAAAATAAAAGATTAACCAAAGAAAACGAGGTGTTGCGAGCCCAGATCCAGTAAATGATAGCAGTTGCGAAAAAGCCCCCAAGAGCGTAAAGGAGGAAAAAGTCATAGACAATTTGAGGTGAAAAGTAACTGAGTATGGGTTTGACTTGAATAAGGCAGAAGGAGAGCTATCTAGGGTTCGGAAACAATTAGCTAAAAATGCGGAGGAACGAGCTTGCATCATTGAGCAATTAAAGGAAAGGCATGATGATGAGGCTGCTGGGTCAAAATGAATGGTCATCATAGATGAGAGCAGAGTAGCCAAGAAAGCCGGGGATTTCAAAGCCATGAGAGAACATTGTTATGTAGCGATAGCAAGGTTGGAGATGGGGTTGCAACAATTCCAAGAACTGAATCAGGCAGCCGAGCGAACTCTAGAAGCAAGGGCTGAGAAAATTGGGCGATTGTTGCAATAAAAAGGTGTTATTAGGGAAAGAGTATGGGCGATCGTAGACTACATCACGACAAAGTTCAACCATTGCGAGGATATAACAAGATCCTTGTTCTTCGCTTCCGCCATGACCTTTGTTCGACAAGTGATGGAAGACCTCCACCACCTCCAAGGGAGTTTGGCACGCAAGCCTGCAACTAGGCCGAATGATGCCTCGTGGGGCCCAGGAGCTCTTGAAGCATTAATATATTCATGAAGATTGAATTTTCTTTCTTCAAAAACATTTAAAAAGTCTATCAGTTTAGCCCGGAGTTTGTATTTTTTCTTTTATGCATAGTTAGCTATTCTTCGAGTCTGTAGTTCGTTTTTATAAAAGCTTGTTAATTTCTTGTCGGATTTGTCAGTCTTTTGAGTCCTTGTAATTGAAGTTTGTTATTATGAGAATGGAAATTTCCAAAATATTTTATGCTTCACTTTTTATTTGCAAGAACTACGCTCGGTCTGATTCATGCGGGGTCATGATATATAAGCAATCTACATAGGATTCGACCACAATTGGATAAAATAAGAGTGAAAGTGAATAAAATAGGAGAGAGGGAGAGAATAAGGCTAAAACAAAAGGGCTTCGCAAACAAAAAAATAAAAGACGGGATGACGCAAGCAACCAATGCATGTAGTGACCGACCGTTATTTAGGTGCATTCATACCCAATATGTGGCCGCATATGTGTCAGAACCTAACCGTTAATGAGTTTTTGGTGTAATTCAAGTTTCAGACTAGACAAGTGATTAGTACTTGCGGTATTCTGGCAGCCCACTCCTACAACACGCGGTCTAAGAGCAAACAAGCCATGGCCAATCAGGAAACCGATGTCAGCATTATTAACCCCTTGAAGGAAGCAGGGGATTTGGACGTTAATGCTAATCCAACCTTCATCCTGCCAATGGCCTAAGCACCTGACCAGTCCGCCATTGACCCACCCTCGAGCTTTCCTATCTATTCACAGCATCAGGGTACTAGCTCCCAACCACCACCAGTTCCACTACCCAAAGTCACTCCTCACCCTCCTCCGCCAATTTCCCCTATCTATGTGGCACATCCACCTCCTACACTCAATAGGTCATGAATAGAACCCATGCTTCAAGCTTATGACCCTCAATACTATCCGCCAGAACCTGCTTACCAGATCCATGAGCCTTACTCCTATGCTCCCCGTCCCGAAATCCCGGTGGGAGTTGAAAAGTTGATCAAAAATCCTGAGCAGGAAGAGATGCTTAGAAAGGTCCCGAGTCTAGAACAATCATTTAGGGACATGCGGGGACTAGGTGGACAGGTGAACGTGGCGTTCAAGGATCTTTGCCTATTTCCAGACGTGCAGTTGCCCCCAATTTTCAAGATGCCTAAATTTGACTTATATAATGGGCACGGAGATCCGGCCGCGCATCTAAGGGGGTTTTGCACCAAAATGAAGGGAGCGTGGGGAAAAGATGAATTGCTAATGGCGTACTTTAGCCAGAGTTTAAGTGGGTCTGCGCTGGAGTGGTATACTCGGCAAGATCACAATCGGTGGAATACTTGGGATGACCTGGCACAAACATTTGCCTGCCACTTTCAAATAATCTCGAGATTGTCCCAGATCGTCTATCTCTGACAAAGCTGGAGAAGAAACACAATGAGAGCTTCAGGGAGTACAGTTTCCGATGGAGGGAACAAGATGATAGAGTTGATCCTCCCATAAAGGAGAGTGGGATGGTTGATTATTTTCTACAGGCTTTGGAACATACCTATTTTGGACATTTGGTGTCGGCAAAGGGGAAGTCTTTCAACGAAGTGGTCAAGATGGGAAGTATGGTCGAGGAAAGCCTCAAATCTAACAAAATCATGAGCTACTCTGCAATTAAGGCAACTACTTAGGCCATCCAGGGTGGAGCTAGAGGAGCCTTCGGGAAAAAGAAGAAAGAGGAAGTAGCGACAGTGGAGTCGGAAACTTGGTTCAGACCTGGGCACCATCTCATTACGCCCAGCCCTGTCCTCACCAACAAACATACCCACATACTCTATACGGCCCACCACAATATTATTATCCACCACCAGAACCTCGCTTCTCACTCCATCACGTGCAAGCATACACACAACCTCTTGCCCACGCACAATGGCGTGCGCCACCCCCACAAAATACCTACCCAACTCCACAAAATCATTATCCACCTCAAGAGCCTATCAATAACCCCCTAAGCCCGCCTTCCGAACCAACCTGGTCCTAAGAAATGAAAGGGTGCAAAAGAAGAATACTTTCATATCGTTGGGAGAATCCTACACTAGCTTATTCCATAGGTTGCGACAACTGGATATGTTAGGACCACTTGAAGCGAAATTGCCAAATCCTCAAGAATCTAGATTATTCTATCAGCAGTGAGTACTGTTCCGGTGCACCAGAGCATGACACCAAAAAGTGTTGGAATTTAAAGAACGCCATCCAGGAACTTATTGACTCTAACCGGATTAAGGTGCAGACACCATAGGCACCCAATATTAACCAAAACCCGCTGCTACCCCATCAGGAGACCAATATGATTGAGATTGTGGAAAGAAAGGGAGAGTCCAAAAGGCCCTCACAAACAGTAATGATGATCAAAGCCAGTGAGGTTATGCCAACTGAGAATTCAAGCAGTGAGAAGCTAGTAACCGGGGTAAAAGAAAGAGGCAACAAACCTATCATAGTTCAGGGGAACTCAACATGCGCGGTTGCGACGAAGCAGGAAGATGCGAAAGTAACACTACATGGGGTAGCTAAAGAACCTGTCGTGGTTGTGGAGGGTGTTCGCATAGAGTCAGTTATTGTAAACCAACGATCCAGCCACCAATTATCAAAGCTATTCCTTGGAGATATGAGCAAGCAATAGTGATGTACATATGAAGAGAAGTTAGGGAGGAAGTGTGTGAGGCCCGGGCTTTAACTCTGTTAGGAAGGTACTTTTCCCAGAAGAATTGAGGAAGGGAAGAGTCTCTAAAGATAACCCAGAACCAGTGAACAAAGTCGTTTCAGAAGAAGAGGTGGAGGAATTCTTAAAGAAAATGAAAATGCCGGACTACTCCATCATAGAGCACTTGAGGAAGACGCCGGCTCAGATTTCTTTATTATCCTTACTAATCCACTTAGATGAACACCGCCGGGCGTTGATGAAGATTTTGAATGAAGCCCATGTCTCACACTAGATAACAGTGAATCATTTGGAAAAGATTGTAATCTAGATATTTGAGGTAAACCGGGTCACATTCTCTGACGATGAATTGCCCGTGGAGGGCACTAAGCACAACCGGGCTCTTTATCTGATTGTGAAATGTGAAGATACTGTGGTCACCCGAGTTTTGGTCGACAACGATTCCAGTGCAAATATTTGTCCACTGTCCACATTGATCCAGCTGAAGGTGGAAAATGAAAGGGTCCGCAAGAATAACATCTGTGTTCGAGGTTTCGATGGCGGAGGCAAAGACACTATATGCTGGAAGTGACAATAGGGGCCGTTGAGTTCACCATGGAATTCAAGGTACTGGATGTAGTAGTCTCTTATAACCTGTTATTGGGTAGGCCTTGGATTCATGTAGCCAAGGCAGTGCCATCCATGCTGCATCAGATGGTCAAATTTGAATGGGACAGGTAAGAGATTGTGGTAAAGTGAAGATAATCAGTGTATCTCAGGAGAAACAGTCGTACCTTTCATTGAATCTGAGGACAACAAAGGGCCATGGGTCTACCAGGTGTTTGATACTGTGTCAGTTCAGAAAATCCCAGAAGGTGAGGTTGTCATGACCCCAAAGATAGCAGCCGCATCCGTCATGGTGGCTTCAGAAATGTTGAAAAATGGTTTTATGCCCGGCAAGGGGTTGTGGGCTTCTCTGCAAGGCATTGTGCAACCGGTGTCCCTCCCCAAAAATCAGGACACTTTCGGCCTAGGGTTCAAGCCCACAACCACAGACATAAGGCGAGCCAGGAAGCTAAGGAAGAAGGCTTGAGTTCTCTCAAAGCCCATCCCAGGGTTGTCCACATCATTCGTCAAGCCCAACACTAGCAATGGCCCTAGACCAAAGATTTCCGGCCCGCTGATTGACAAGGACGAAGATCTTGAGAAAGAATTTTCGATGAGGTGAATATGGTCGAGGCAGGAGAAGGATCAAGCAGGGCGGATATGCAGTTTGTGGGAGCGTGCGCAAAAATCAATAACTGGGAAGCAACTCCTCTTCCCACTCGGATGGGAGTCGTGGTAGTCCGCTTTGATTTTCCTTTAAGTCTAGTTTGGATTAGCATCAGAGTTGTTAATTCGGTTTTTATTTCCATCTGTTTAGATGTTTAAACTCTGTTATCTTTGATTCTAATAAAATACAATTTCTTTTTCAACAATGCTAATAATTTCCATTTCTCTTTACTTTTCTTTCTTTTCTCTTTTGTACAGTTATTTTTATGCTGGTTCCAGTGATCTGGCATGCATAAGGACTCCTCGGCCCAGTTTTCAAAACAGGTACAGTTCAGAAATAACAATTCAGGAAATAGCACATGAGGATAAACCAGGGTATGATGAGGAAGGGGCATGGGATGAAATTAGTAAAGAGTTGACTCAATTTGAAGAGAACCCAAACCAAACATGAATGATACAAAGGCAGTAAGTTAAAGAAGCCCGGATAATGTCATAGAAACAAAAATAAGTGTCCATCTGGAGCCACAACTTAGGGAAGAAATAATTGAAGTGTTGCATGAGTACAAAGATGTCTTTGCATGGTCCTAGACGACATGCACAGACTGAGCACTAACCTGGTGGTCCACAAGTTACCAACTGACCTAGCCTACTCGTCTATCAAGAAAAAGTTGAGAAAGTTCAAAACTGATGTGAGTGTGAAAATGAAAGAGGAAGTGAAGCAGTTTGAGGCAAAAGTCATCCGAGTTACACGATACCTCACATGGTTAGCTAATGTTGTGCATGTACCAAAGAAGGATAGTAAAACCAGGGTGTGTGTTGATTACCTGACCTAAACAAAGCAAGTCCAAAAGACAACTTCCCCCTTCCGAACATCCACATATTGATAACAATTGTGCGAAGCATGAGATCGGGTCATTCGTGGATTGAACGCAGGTTACCACCTGATCTTAATGGATGAAGAAGATGCAGAGAAAAAAACGTTCATGACACCGTGGGGGACATATTGTTATAGAGTCATGCCTTTTGGTTGGAAAAATGTCGGGGCAACATACAGGAGGGCCA
This sequence comes from Nicotiana benthamiana, assembly GCA_034376525.1. Classification (NCBI taxonomy): domain Eukaryota; kingdom Viridiplantae; phylum Streptophyta; class Magnoliopsida; order Solanales; family Solanaceae; genus Nicotiana; species Nicotiana benthamiana. The sequence goes on along the minus strand of CM067341.1, from coordinate 14,789,418 downwards.
TGACAACCATTTTTCATGATATGATACATAAGGAAATTGAGGTCTATGTGGATGATGTGATAGTCAAGGCCCAAAAGCAATCCAATCATATCAAAGACTTGAGGAAATTCTTCCAATGGCTCCGCATGTATGACCTCAAACTCAACGCGGTGAAATGCGCATTTAGGGTCCCCTCGAGAAAGTTGTTTGGGTTCATAGTCAGCTGCCAAGGCATCGAACTAGACCCATCAAAGATCAAAGCTATAGAGGAGCTGGCGCCGCCAAGAAATAAAATAGAAGTGATAAGTCTTCTGGGAAGATTGAATTACATAAGTCGGTTCATTGCTCAGCTCACAACCATCTTCAAATCCATATTTAAGTTGTTGAAAAAACATGCTGCAGTGAAATGGACAGGAGTGTGCCAGGAAGCTTTTGACAAGATAAAGAAGTATTTGTCGAACCCGACAGTATTGATCCCACCGGAACCAGGAAGGCGCTTGATCTTATATTTGACACTCTTGGACAACTCATTTGGGTGCGTGTTGGGTCAGCACGATGTTACCGGGAGAAAAGAGCAGGCCATATACTACCTCAGCAAGAAATTTACACCTTACGAGGTCAGCTTGAAAGGACATGATGCGCCTTGACGTAGGTAGCCTAGAAGTTAAAGCATTACTTGTCAGCATATACCACTTATCTCATCTCATGTATGGACCCATTGAAATATATTTTCCAGAAGCCCATGCCCACATGAAGGCTCGCGAAATGGCAAATATTGCTCATTAAGTTTGACATTATCTACATGACTAGGACCGCCATGAAAGCACAAGCATTGGTAGAGCATTTAGATGAGAATATGATAGATGAAGAATATGATCCCTTAAACACATACTTCCCGGACGAGGAAGTGATACATATCGATGAAGCGGAACGGGATGAGAAGTCGGGATGGAAATTATTCTTCGATGGGGCTGCCAACATGAGAGACGTTGGGATAGGAGTGCTGCTCATTTTTGAAGAAGGTCATCATTGCCAAGTCACAGATCAACTTCGCTTCTATTGCACCAAAAATATGGCAGAATATGAGGCATGCATTTTGGGTCTGAGATTAGCAGCATACAAGGATGTCTAGGAAGTCTTGGTCTTGGGAGACTCAGACCTTCTAGTACACCAGACTCAAGGGGAGTGGGAAACGAGAGATTTGAAACTCATACCATACCGGCAATGCTTGCATGATCTCTACCAATGATTCCAGTCAATAGAGTTCAGGCACATCCCCAGAATTCACAATGAGGTTGCCGATGCCCTGGCTACTTTGGCATCAATGTTACATCATCCGGACAAGGCTTATGTTGACCCAATACATATCCTAGTCCATGATTATCATGCTTATTGCATCATGGTGGAAGAAGAGATTGACGACGAGCCTTGGTTCCACGACATCGAGGAATAAATCAGAAGAGGTGTGTACCCGGTACAAGCCACGAGTGACCATAAGAAAACAATCCGGCGTTTGTCAAGTGGGTTTTTTGTTAGTGGAGGATTTTATACAAAAGAATGCCAGATCTTGGTTTGCTAAGATATGTAGATGCTGGGCAGGGGACAACCATCATGAATGAGGTGCATGCTGGCGTCTGCGAGCCACTCATGAGTGGATATATTTTGGCAAAAAAGATTCTCTGGGCAGGATATTATTGGCTTACCATGGAGTGGGACTGTATCAGCTTTATGCGCAAATGCCACCAATGTCAGGTGCATGGAGACTTAATTCACTCTCTGCCGTCTGAATTTCGTACGATGTATGTACCATGGCCTTTCGTTGCTTGGGTCGTGGACGTCATCGGCCCCATTGAGCCATCAGCTTCTAGCGGACATAGATTTATCCTAGTTGCTATTGACTATTTCACCAAATGGGTTGAAGCCAAAAATTTCAAAGGCAGTGACCAAAAAGGGCGTGGTCGACTTTGTGCATGAGAATATCATTTGTCGATTCGGGATCCCCAAGACGCTCATTAGAGACAATAGGGCAAACCTCAATAGTCACTTAATAAGGGAAGTATGTCAGCAATTTAAGATCACGCATGGAAATTCTACTCCATACCGCCCCAAGGAAGACAGAACAGTTGAGGCGGCCAATAAGAACATAAAGAAGATACTTCGAAAAATGGTAGAGGAGTCCAGGCAGTGGCATGAGAAGCTGCCTTTTGCATTGTTAGGCTATGGCACCACCGTCCGCACTTCAGTATGGGCCACTCCGTACTTGTTGGTGTATGGCACAGAGGCGGTAATCCCGGTTAAAATTGAAATCCCTTCTCTTTGAATCATGGCCGAAGCAGGAATCGACGATGAAGAATGGGTCAAAGCTCGTTTGGAGCAATTGAGTCTGAATGACGAGAAAATATTGGCGGCGGTCTGTCAGTGCCAGTTGTATCAACAAAGGATGGCCAGGCATATAATAAGAAAGTGCGCCCCAGAAAGTTCGAAGTAGGTCAACTGGTATTAAAGAGCATCACCCTCACCAGGCCGAGGCAAAGGGCAAGTTCGCTCCAAACTAGCAAGGAGCATTCGTTGTATCAAGACTGTTGTCTAATGGAGTATTGTATCTGATAGATGTGGAAGGAAAATGCGTGGAAATTGCTATCAATTCGGATGCTGTCAAAAGATATTATATGTGATTTTATTTTGGATCATTGTCTATACTTGACACTTGTTTGTACTTGACGTATTTTGAAAATGATGAAGGCATTTTATTCTGCTATCTAAACACCCTATCCTTTGCTAACCCCTTTGAGCTTTAATTATTTTCTTTCATACCCCTCTTTCGGAATTAGTAAGAAAAGTCAGAAGCGCAAGTGTGAGAAAGCAGTGAAAGGAAAGGAAAGAGTGAAATAAGAAAAAAAAAGAAAAAAAAAGGGAAAAACAAGAAAAGAAAAGAAAAAGAGAAAAGAGAGCAGGAAAAAGAAAGAAAAATAAAACAAAACAAAGAAAAAGAGAGAAGAAAAACAAAAAAAAAGTGGAGAAGAAAAACAACAACATAAACAAGGAATCGTTACAAACTATGCTGGACATGATTTTTTTTAAGTATACTTAGGACTCCTCACGGTTCGGTCTCATCAAAATAAAAATGCAAAAGCCCCCGAGCACGAAACTAGGGCAGAAGTTATGGTCATTGTAAAAATGTGATTCTGAAAGTTGTAGCTTTTGACCCATTTGAACTATCTTGAGCATTTGATATCCTTTCTTTCTAACAGTATCCAAAAGCATATATTACGGTCCAAAGAAAGACCTTCTGATCAGTCTTTAAAAGGTGCTGAGGTAAGCAAGTTGAGGGGATTCATGTCAGTGATGGCACTCCGGGCCAAGCAGGAAAGATAATAAAATGAGAGAGTCTTATCGGTGAAAACCCTCACATGCACCTTAAGGTGACGAGAGTTGAGAGAAATAAAAATGAGAGAGCCTCATCGGTGAAAACCTTCGCGGGCACCGTGAGGGAGAAAGCAAAACTCAGAAAAGGGTTGTCGGTGGATGAACACTGTAAGGTAGGCCAAGCTAGTGTTTTGCTGAAGGAATTGTGTTAGAAAGGTCACAACAACAAAAGCACGACAATAGAAGGTCGGTCATCAAAGCGGGCTGGGTCGACTAGGCCGAAGTACGTGTCATGATCACGAGAACTAGTTGTTCCTCTTCAAATAAGTTCTCCTTCTTTTCTTTCCAACAGTCAGTAAATCGGGAATTCCCTACCCTAGTTACCGTTTGGAGTCATTGCATTTAATTTTTCTTTCGAGTTTCTAGAGTCTTTTGTTTATGCGAACGAGAGGAATTTCAGAGTAGATTATTATCTCCCAAAGGGAAAAAGCGCATGGCGCCAAAATCATAACAAAGACAACAAGTGTGAAACAACAAGGGGAAGGATTCACATATCTGTAATCGATGGAAGGAACAAGAGCCGGCAAGTAGAGAAACACCACGCAAGATGGGGATGCAAAGTAAAACCACAAAGATCGAGAGTCAGTCAAGCTTCATAAATGGACCAGGTAATCCCAGGAAAGGGTGTAATGATCTTAGCAAATGCTTAGAAATGTAACACCAATATGAGAAACAAAACAAAGCCACAAGGGTCAGAGGATCAGCCAAGCATAACACCCTAACATAGCAATCGTCAGATAGGGGTATAAGGCCTCTGGCAAAAGAGGCAAAAGCGCAACACAAAGGTGAAATGTCCATGAGAGTTGACCCAACATGATATATCAACTCGTCAATCGTCAGGAAGGGGCATAAAAGAATTCCGGTAAAGGGTCGGAAGTGCAACAAAAAGTAGGGAGCAAAATAAAGGCACAAAAGGGAAAAGCCAACCAAACATCATAGATAGACTGGGTGATTTAAAAAAAGGGTGCAAGGATTTTGGCAAAGGAGTGGAAAGGTAACACGGAGATGAAGAACAAAGTGAAGCCGCAAGGTTCGGAGGGTTGACTAAAGCATGATATATCAACTCATCAATCATCAAGGAAGGACATAAAGAATTCCGGCAAAGGATTAGAAATGTAACACAATGATGGAAGGGGGGAGGGCAAAATAAAGCTTAGAGGTCTCGCGGGGTCAGCTGAGCAGTTCAAGCGACTCATCATCAATATGGGCAATGGAACACAATGGAACATGACAGTGAGGAGGACGCTTCCAACAAGAATGTTACAAGCCAACCACCACTTTTCAAACTGACAAGTTTTCTTTGATTGACACAGGGGCAGAAAATTCTGGAAGAGCCTAAGAGAGGCCGTTCACAGGAGAAGGCAGGCACACGACAGGTATGATCAAAATCTCAGGGCCCACCTGAAAGTGGAACTCAGTTAAAACTCAAAAGGGACATAGTCCGTCATAAACACCCTCCCCATCAAAGAGCACAACGGGAAAAACTTTAACTAGCAAACCCCAATTGGAACAATTGAGAGTTAAAAGAAGCATGGAAGTTGAGATGGAACGCAGTTTGGAACTCATACATGTACGATTAATATGGGCAAGCACCAACACCTTCCCCAGTAAGAGTTGCAGAAACCCTCCTGGACAATAATCACTAGCAGAAACAACCAGAAGTTAGAATTGGCATTTAAGTTGGAACCTTCAGGACCCTCCTGGAAAATGGGACTCATTTAAAGGTTAGAGGTAATCATGGATAATAAAGGGCATAAAATGACTTGCATGTTGAAGTAGGATTCAATTAAGAGTTATTAGGACCCTCCTGAAAAATGGGACTTAGCCTAAAACACAAACAGTCAGGGGGCATGGTCAGACCCAAATACTTCCCCAACAAGAGTCATCAGGACCTCCTGGATAATGGGACGTAGCTTTAAATACTAACCCCCAGCAGACACATTTTGTTGTCTAATTAAGAGTTGTCAGGACCTGCCTGGTTAATGGGAAGTAGTTTTAATCACCAGTCACCAGCAGACCCCCAACAGAATAACTTAACAAGACACAATGGAAAATAATACCTTTTGAGAAACATAACATAGTCTTAAAGTTGTCATCAGCTAAGAATTGTCAGGACCCTCCTGGATAATGGGACTTAGCTTAGATTTAGAGATATTTGGTAAGGGGATTTGATTAACACTCACGGATCCGCCCAGCACCAAACTGGGGCAGAAATTTTTCTTTGTGTTTTGTTTGTTTTGTTGTGATCATGTACACAAGCAGCAGTCTCAGGGAATATTTTTCAAATTTCAAAGTTTTGGTAATCAGGCACCCACCTATAGAACAAGGGAATATTTTTCAAAATTTCAAGTTTTGGTAATCAGGCACCCACCCGTAGAACAAGGAAATATTTTTCAAACTTCAAGTTTCGGTAATCAGGCTCCCATCTGTAGAGCAAGGGAATATCTTTCAAATTTCAAGTTTCGGCAATCAGGCGCCCACCTGGAGAACAAGGGAGTATTTTCAAAATTTCAAGTTTTGTATTCAGGCGCCCACCTGTAGAACAAGGGAATATTTTTCAAATTACAAGTTTTGGCAATCAGGCGCCCACCTGTAGAACAACAACAACAACAACAACAACAACTACCCAGTATACTCCCACCAGGTGGGAGTCTGGGGAGGGTAATATGTAGATAAGCCTTACCCCTACCCGAAAGGGCAGGGAGGCTGACAATCAAGCGCCCACCTGAAGAACAAGGGAATATTTTTCAAAATTCAAGTTTTGATAAACAGGCGCCCACCTATAGAACAAGGGAATATTTTTCAAATTTCAAGTTTTGGTAATCAGGCGCCCACCTGTAGAACTAAGGAATATTTTTCAAATTTCAAGTTTTGTTAATCAGGCGCCAACCTGTAGAACAAGGGAATATTTTTCAAATGTCAAGTCTTGGCAGTTAGGCGCCCACCTGTAGAACGAGGGAATATTTTTCAAAGATGCAAGTCTTGGCGATCAGGTGCCCACCTGCAGAACAAGGGAATGTTTTCAAGCTTCAAGTTATTTAATCAGGTACCCACCTGCAAAACAAGGGAATACACATCAAGTCCAACAATCTGGCATCAAACATGGAAGAAGAGAAGAGTAAACAAGGCAACAAGGAGTTCACAGGATGAAATACAAGGCAACAAAGCGACAAGGATCAAGAGCAAGATTGAAGACATAGGTAGGTTCTTTTGTAACCTGTAGTTCATAACTTATCCTAGTCTTATTTTTATTTTTCACGAGGTGTAATAAGGTGGTCAGCAAGCAGTAACAACAACATTAGCAGTGAAATCAGAGCTCATGGTAGTCCCAGCTACCAAACACTCCAGAACTACACTGACCTGATTCCTTTATAGCCAAGGATATGTAGGCAACTTTTGAAGCAGGGTTCGGTCAGACAGTTTTCAAAATGCTTCTCATGGAATGCAAAGCAAGCAAAAGTCCCTCAGTTGCTCATTTATCTTTTCCCGGAGACCCTTCGTGTCTCCAAGCAAAGAGGGGCAGATGTGAGCACGTGATTTTTGCGTCGCTTGACATGTTCCTATTAAATTCATTAAATTAGGATTTTTATTTTATTATTGAAATTTTTTGGAATTAATTGTGGATTTTGTGTTGATTTGCGTCTTTCTTTTATTATTTGAATTGCTAGGACTCATTTGCGTGATTTTGAGTTTGTTCGAATTTTATGAATTAATTGCATAATTTTGTGTTTATTTGCATGTTGCATGTTTTAATTCGCATAATTCATAAAACTACAAAAATGGCATGTCTGCATCTAGGATTTAAATTTTACATTTTTAGGTTATTAATTAAGTTAATATCGAAAATGAAGGAAAAATAGCAAATTGGTTAATTTTCTTTGAGATTTAGGATTTAGGAGTTTATTTAGTTTGTCTCATAAAAAATATATTTTGTCTATTTTTGTTTTTTATTATAAAATCTAAAATATATATAATAATAAAACATATATACACACACACACACACACACACACACACATAAAACAATTATTGATTGTTTACTAATGGACCCAAACCAAATACCCTCAACGGGTCTAAAAAGCCTCAGAAGCTAAAGCGACGTCATTTTGACCAATGCATCTGAGTCGTTGATCATCCTTGACCAAACGATCAAGATGCAAGGTCAATTCCCCTATATATATATGTGGACAACCCCCCATCAAACTAACATCGTACCTTGTCTAAACAAGCCCTAAATTAGCCGGTGTAACGCCAGTGTGCCTCCACCTTGTCCCCACCGTCCGCCGCGAACCAGAAATCGCCAGCGGTGGCGGCGTAACTCCAATGGCCTCCAAAATTACACCTCAGAATCCCCTCACTCTCCTCTTTCCAACACTCCTAAGACCACCTCTCAAAACCCGTCTGAACTCGTCGAATATCCATCTGAAGCGTGGCAGCTCTGTCGTCCACGGTGGCGTCCGGTGGCCAATGGCTTCCAAAACAACACCATACACTCCCCTCGCTCCCCTATTTCTAACCCCATCATCAGAAACCCTCGAATATGGCTCCAACTCTTCAAATATCCATTAGAACTGGGCAGCTCTGCCATGCACGGCGATGACCAGACTCCAATGGCTTTAAAATCGTCACCACCCACCCCTTCGGCCCTCTTTTATCCAAAAACACACCCAGTTCCTTTCAAATAATTCCCGGACCTCTCCAATTTCAAAACCATCCTGAAATAGTTTTGAGTTCAACCCTTAAAAGACCGTTTGAGTTTAGAAATGGAGTCACACGTTTGTTTTGGCCCAAAACCAAACCTGTGACTCCGCTTGGAGGCTCAAATTGGATTCAACTGAGTTTAATTGAAGAGCAAACAGTAAGTTTGTCTTTCTTTTCCGTCTTCTTCTATTTTTTTATATTATAATTGTGTGAACGACTCCATGGTAATTGCTAGTTCTAGGACCCCCGAACGTGCTTATTGTGAGTTTTTAGCTAGCCACCATGATTCAAAGACCAAGCTATGATTTATTCTTGTTTCGGCTGCTTTTATTTTTTTTAATAAAAATTTGTTAGTTTGAAATCCAGTATAATAGGTTCCAGGTTCTTCTTAAATTCAGCATTCTCGATTCAATAGTTTCTTAATTACTGAGTTTGCGTATTGATTAATGGTTCACATGTAATTAGGAATTGGTCACGTTTGGTTTGGGCTGCTTTTAGTTTTTAATTTTGTTTGTCGAGCATAGTAGCTCCCAGCTTTTGATCATGACTCGCTTCAATTTTGTTAATAGCATGAGAGCTGTAGCATTCCCTGTTTTTCTTTTAATTTTAGTATTTGATTTGGTATCTTGATTCAGTTGTGTTTGATTTCTGAAATTGATTGTCGATTATTCCTGATTAATAGTTGAATGATATTAGGGATTGGTTATAGCTGTTAGTAGTTAACTACAATATTTAGTATTAGCTGTTAATAGTCAATTACAAGATTACTAAAACAATAATTTCGGCAGTAAAAGGGTAGAATAGGATTTTCACTTAATTCTGGTAATTTTTAGAATAAAATAGGAGCAATATAGAGTTTTTATCTTGGCTTTGGTAATTTTAGGAACAAAACAAGGGTAGTATAGGTATCCTACAAGTAAATAACAATGCTAGAATCTTTTGGACCATTCTAGGATGGTGGTTTAGTTTAAAAATCAGTATTTTATTATAGTAACTTGGGAAACAAGGCAAAAAATGAAGGACCAAGTAGTTAAAATATGAAAATCAAAAGAGGGACTAGTTGTTAAATTGTAATAAGAGGGCTGCCCTAGTTTTTTGCTATTAAAAGGACCCCAATTCATTCAAAAGGGGTTGTTGGACAGTCTGAAAATATCTCTATAATTTCCCAGAATTTTGAAGCCCTATAATCTTTCTTAATAATTCCTGAAAACCTCCAGCAGTCCAAATTTTACTGTTCCATTAGATTTTATTGTGCAAAAACACTCTTAAACTCAACTGTTTATCAGAGATCCAGCCATAGGAGATAGGAAAATGACCTGAAATATATTTGAAGTTCCAGTACTTGTTCTGGTTTCAATTCAAGCTGGTTTGGTTGTTATTCAATCTATTTCGAGTTGGATGGTTAATGTTGTATGGTGTTAAATTCTCCTGGGTTCCTGTTTAATTAGCTGGGTTCATTGGAGATATTTGAGCATTTGTTGCTGTTTGATATTTGGGTTTAAGACTTTCCCTGGTGCTTGGTAGTATTTCTGGGGTCATTGACTATTCATAGGCTGTGAACTCCTGTGAATATACTGTTGTTTGAGTGTTGCTAACTTTCAGTTCTGCTTATTGTGCACAAATTCTAGGTATATTTTCGATCTCTAATGGTGTATCAAATTTGGAGTTGATGGATATTCTAGTTAAAGAAGCCTATTATCTTTTTTAGCTTGCTAGTTATAATTAGTTTTTCTTGTGCTTATTTTAAAAAAAAAATGAACGCCAATGGCTTGTAATAATAGGACATTATATGTTAGTTTTCTAGCTAGAATAGTTCTTCATGTGCTTATTTTAAAAAAATGAACGCCAAGGGTCATGTACTTCAAATTATTTTCTTTGTTTACACTGTTAATAGCTTAAAGCTACTTGGGTTATTGCCATTATAGATAGTTCGAACTAGGTGTATTTTTCAGTGATTTGGTCTAGTTATTTGTTACTGGTGTTCCTAAAGGTCGTAAATTAAGGCTTGAGCTCATATAAGAGCCCAGCAAGTCCCATGTTTGTTTCAGCAGCCCAACTCAGTCCATTGAGCCTAGGCGGATCCTCCCTTATACGAAAAAATTAATTTTGGGCTTTATGATTGAGCCCAAATGCTGAAGTACAGTCAAACAAGAACTGAAACAATGCATAGTGGATTCATTAGCCCCAAATATGGACAATTATAATAGAAAACCTTAGTTTGCTCTAGGATCGTCCTTTAAAATAACAAACGAGGCACGCCGCGCTAAGCGAAACCTATAACCCGTGCGGCCATTATAAAATGCAAACTAAAATAATTAGAGAATTTGGGACATGCCGTTTGGCAAATTTCACGGCTTTCCTGCAAAGATAATAACGCGACAGTCGTTTTAGGCACATCTTTAATAATTTTATCTCCTTAAACACGGGTGCACATTTATGTGACCCAAATCCAAATCCCAACGAAGTTAGAATGTATCAAAATGGGTGCATTTATGTGACGTGGTTCGAGGCATATTTTTTAACGATCCTCAATGACAACAAAACCTCAAAGAGGTGTTGCTCTCCACTAGGACTAGGTTTTGATGTTGAAATATGGTGTAATCCATTTGATAGACATGAAATAATCCAGGGTTGATATAACAACCATGAGAGAGTATTTTACAGAAAATAAAATACTTAAAATAACCTCCCGTACGAGCTGAAACCACCCAAAAATCAGCAACAACAAGAAGAACAAGAAATTTACAAGCGCCACGGGATTCCCGACACTTGATTTTTGTTGTTTGCCCATTGTTTTAGTCTAGGATCATGAGAGAACTTTCAGAGAGTGTTTATAGGGTTCTAAGTTCTGAATATACTGAAAATAATGACTTAAAATGGGGTTTAGGCATCTTATATATCCATATGTCTTAAACCTCCTATGTGGGCCCTATTGAGTTGCTTGGCGCAGTCTTGTAAAAATGCAAATATCTCTCTACTCCGATGTCATATGAATGAACATTTTAATGTGTTGAAAACTAGACTCGTATATCTTCAATTTTGTATATAGATCATTCCTTGATTCAAAGTATATTGGGAGAAAAGTGCATCTACATTTGACCTAAACTTCAGAAAATTTATGAATGTAACTTTTGATGACCTTTGCCAAATCTTGTTCCACAACTTGCTTGCCTTTAAAATGTATAAAATGAATACAATACGACTAAACTAACTCATAGAATAACCTCCTTATCATGTAAAGAACCCTGGTCTCACCCCAAAGTACATGTTTTAACATTCCAAATTTGTCGACTTTCAAAGAAACTTATTTTCTTCTGTTCGTTTAGCGTCTAAGCTTTCCAACCCTTGGTACTTTGTATTCATGATCTTAAAGACTTGTAACCTCCAAGATAACAAGATGAAACTTACATTATGTATTTTCAAAAATGGTCTCATTTCTGAGCTTATATCAATTGGCTTACGACGTACTCTCACGTACGAAAACATGGAATGTAACATCATTCCCCCCATTTGGAACATTTGTCCTTGAATTTTGACTGATGCGCTTATCAGTTTCATAAACTATAGCTCTTACCAATACTTTAATGCTCACTTTGCCATCTAAGCACTGTTTTGTGAATAAATCCAAACGCTTGGGCGTTCTTCCTTTTTGGCCTCTTTCTCATTCCATAACATGTATTTGAAATTCTTCCAATATCGTAACATTAATTAGTTTATGTCATGCAGTATGTACTACCGTGTCCTTGTATGAGCGCCTAGAAACTATTCTTCCCCTTTTCCTCCATCTTTTAGCCAATCTCTAAGCCTCTCTTTGTGAACATATACATAATTATGACAAGTTGTCCCTCTAGGCATCTATAAGTGTACTATAAGTTTACTGATGTCTTTATCTTGGTACTTTATTGAACTTTAGACTATTGCTATCTCTTGTTTCTAGCCTTGTGTATCTATCCTTATGAATTTACTACATCTAGGTAGGTTATACTATACCATAAAACTTACTTCGATAAATTATTACCAAGGTTTGCTACCCAACTCCAGGTTACTCTCTTGCTACTTATCCTATATGTGTATAAATCTAAGTCCTTTAGTGCTACTCTCTTGCTGCTTATCCTATATGTATAAATCTAAGTCCTTTAGTGCTTCCTCATTACTATTCATCTTAAGAATAACACAGAAATCTCTCCTCGTACTTTGGAACTTGTACCCCTCTCTTTTTTATTCACCTTAATATTGATCCATAATCTATCACTGATAACTTGCAGCCTCTTACATAATGCACTATCACTAGGACTCACATCTCCTCGGGGAACACCTGAAGTGATTTTTCCTAATCAACCTAGGATAATACTATGCTTCAATAACCATATTTCATTGCATCCCAACGCCAATTCATCTTATGGGAGTAATCTAATCCCGTGAAATTAATGAAATCCCTTTCTCATTAAATCATTACTCAATCAAAGGCCTAAGCGTTATACTCTTATCTATCACAATTTCACCCTTATTCTACCGCCAGGACAACATTCCATCTCTTCTAAATGCACCTAGTCTTAGACTCCTCTGAGTTCGTTCAGGTTTATCGGGCTTTCAATAACTTACGGATGCCATCAACTCTCTTGTTTTGATGGGTTTAATCCCGAGGACGTACATATTCTTGTCACAATCTCACTAGTCTTTTCATATCCTTACTCCTATCTACCTAAAACCTTTTTGCTCTACAATAGTTTACATTACGACCTATACCTATCTATTTATACTACTCGCAACCTTCCTTTAACTTGCTAGTACCATAAATTTTCTTTCATGCCTTCTCAGTTGTCCTTAAATATAAGCAATTACTTTTCCTGGTCGTTCTATCACTTGTTGCACGAATACTTGGATTGTCTTATTGTCCGCGAATATTATAATTTCCTGTACCTGATATGATCTCAAACATCACCTTTGATGACTATTTTTTTTCTTTCCATTCATTAACCATGATAGGTGCCACTTTCTAATGGAGTGCATACAATATTGTAGTGAGACTATTGTTACGAGATCATTTACTATTTAGCTCACTATGTTTAGGTGGAAACCTTCTTCCTTATTTCCTCAGCTAGTCTTTCGCTGCAGTACTTAGGGAGACCTTCTGGCTCTTATAAAGTTGCGAGCTTGTTATATCATACATCCAAAGGAAATTTTTGTTATTCTTACTCGTCTATAAAAATCCTTAGTTATATAACTTTGTGCCTTTGTGCTCGCAGCGTTACTTCTAAGCTCAAATTTTTAGTGTATCCTTAGCGGAACTCTCTCTTATTTTCATACTGCTTAAAAACGGTACCTTTAACTGCCTCAAATCCTATCTGAATTTTTTTTAGATGATTGTCATCTCGTATCTGCGAGACTGAATTCACTATGTTGCGGTTCACTACATTTATCTTACATGATCTATTGATTTATTTGTGACCTCTTGTCTAGCCATAACTGGGCTCTTTGTGAACCAACTACTAATTACTCATTCTCTCTCCTTTTTACGACATTCTTCCTTTACCATTCATAGTTAGCTGCACTGCTTAACTCCGACTTAATACCATATCACACCATATTCCTCCCTTTAGGGGAGTAGTAAGATTTTGTACTACGACGATCTACCTATAGTTGTTTTACCTCTTCATATTTGGAGTCGTTTCACATTATCAATGAACCTTAATCGCCTTATGGTAACCTTCTGTACCAGGAATAACTAAATTTCTTATGCACGAAGGTGACACCTACTGTATCTGGAACACTTAGTCTCTTAAGTTAACTCTACTCAATGTGCTTACTTTAGGTAAGCAACTTCGTAAATGGCCTTTAAAGGTTATTCGTTTGTTGCCTATTCTATTATTATTGGAGCACAATCTTTGAAAATCTCACGATGTAGAGCATTATCAAATCCTCCAGTCCCTAATTCATGTTCTGTGTTATCTTGTTCACCAGCCAATACTGATTTTTGTTACTCTGGGGTCTAACTTTTCCTCTGGGTCTGTTCTATTATTGCCTCAAGGCTTGTCACCTCTTGTATTTTCCTTCGCTTGACTATAAACTCTGTCATCGTGTCATATTTTGATTTAATGTTATCACCCATATATCACATCTTACTCATGATACTTTATTTACTTTCTTCTTATTCTTCGACTAATACTTCTATCTATCACTTTATTCTGAAAGCTTCAACAAAACGTCCTTTCATTTTTAGCTCCTTTTGATTCATCTCACTGGCTCTCCGGGATGCCTAAATTCTCTTTCTCTCTCTCTCTAGGGCGTGAGTCATACTAAGGTAAATATTTTATCCCTTTTAGGATTCTGCTTCCTATCTTCGGAAATTGCTGAATATTCTAGAGATCACCATCTGGGTGCTTTACAAGGAGATCTATTACCACCTTTGCAGTACCCTTCGAAAATGTTAGCTAATGATAACAATCCATCCACAAATTTTTGTTACTCTAACCCCAACTTGATCCTGATATTACATCATTCTCGTAAACTATATTTGTCAGTTCCCATAGGAAATAATTAAGGTGGATGTGGTCAATTGTATAAAACTTTGTTACTGTTGAAAGTAACTCAGAATGCATATATATTTCTCAACCTGAATTGAAAATACTGATAATCTTCATTGTCTAGGTACTTCGTACTTCTCTTTTTTTTTTTCTCATGTTATTTCTTTCACTTGTTGAAACTTATATCCACCTCTTAATTCTCTCGTTGCTCTTTACCATATGGGTGATTGATATTCATGCCTTGGGACTCCTTAGCAAGAGGGTCACATATCTTAGTATACACATGATTTACTAAAGACCTAACATTTACGCATCATAAGCATGATACAAAATAGAGTTCCTCTGATAAACTCTTCCACGTCCACATTCAATCTCTTACTAACTGTCTTTCTGGATATAGGCATCATCGTATCATGAATAAGATAGAGTTTAGGAAATTGAGTTCTTATAACTGAGCTCTTCAACACGATCTAGAGTAAAAAGAAAGAGTGACAGTCCTAAATTCCCTGTAGCCTCCTGCTTAGAAGTGTGGTGCACTACACACCCATAAAAAGGACTCTACTAGACACAGCTTGTATAATCCCTAGGACAGAACTGCTCTGATACCACTTTTGTCACGACCCAAATCGAAGGGCCACGATGGGCATCCGGTGCCTTACTCGACCGAGTACCAACGTAACATATATTTCTTATCATACTATAATGGGTAAGTGAGCCAGAAAACCTATCATGACATAACAAGAATAAAACATTAGGGAATGCTTAACATATGACGACCCAACATGATATGCAAACTGATACATGTGATATACGGGCCTACAAGGCCGACATGACCATTTGTAAAGTCAAAACGTAGTCCAACAAGGCCAGAAGTGTATCCATACACCTGACATCTATCTACAAGCCTCTCAGACTACATAAAATCATAAAGGCCCGGACAGGGCCTCGCAATACCAATCAATACATATCCAGAGCATACTGATCAAATAGGCAACTCCGGAGCAAGTGGAGTGCACCAACACCTTTCACTGAGCTGATAGCCTACTTGGAGAAATGCCAACCTGTCTATCGGGACCTGCGTGCATGAAACACAGCATCCCCAAGAAAAAGGGACGTCAGTACGAATAAAGTACTGAGTGTGTAAGGCAGGAAAGCATAAACAAGAGCAGTAATGTAAAGAGAGATAGATGAGGTACAACATGTAACATCTGAGTGCCTCTAGGGCTACTGATATGAAATGCATAATACATATATATACATATACTTTTAAAACCTTTGCCTCTATGGGCATCATCATCATCATATCGTACCCGGCCTCATAGAGGACTCGGTAAAAACGTACCCTGCCATCATAAGGCTCGGTAGAGTCATATACGGCCATGTGGAGCTCGGTAAAAACCCAACTGATCAATGGTTGCACAGTAGGTGCCGTACCCGACTGACTATAGCACGGCTCTATAGAGTAAAATAGATACATATATATAATGCATGCTCGACTCATGGAATCACCTTCTAAAACTTTTGGAGTGTCTTGAGAACCTTATGAACATCTATACCCTCAATACGAACCTTAGTAATATTCAAGGATCATATACATTTTCTTAGAATAATTTTATAAGGAAAGAACAATATGGACAACCTTATTTGCTAGGAATAGATCCGTTATGGAGTAGCGTATTCATTTCTCTTTAGGTCATGCCAAAAGAAAGAAGGAAATGCCTTAAAATATCATAAACACATTGAGTCCTTAATTCCTTCCAAGTGACTCTTCAAACAATTCAACTCGATCTATCATAGCCCAAGGAGATTCAAAATTAGTGTTAAGCAAAGTCCAAGTCTATAACTTAAGCTAGTAGCTCGTTTTACTTAAATTTGGGCAGCATCTCCTTTGTAACAAGGGCCTCCACCAATACCATATACCAACAACAAAAACCAGAGAAATCCATCAACGTTTAAATGTCAATAGCAAGACACCACATAACAATAATAAGTCACAACTACTTCACGACGAGGTGGCAAGCTCCAATTGGAATCCGTATAACCCATCTACCCCTTATAGACTTCTTACATTAGGTTAAAAGTATCATTAACATGATAATGAAGTCATTCATCAATAATTCCATCCTTATACCATATATTTATAACAAAGGAAACAACCCACAACTCTAACTACCTTCGATTAGTAACTTTATTCACTAGTTCATGTCTACTCCATCCATTTAACTTAACATAAATATAACCTTAGGAACATACAAGAACACAATATATCTTCCTCCTACAGTAACTTAAAGTCGAAATCCAAGTTATATTTAGCTTACAATAACCCTCAATGGCAATACAACACCATAGAAGTGACTTAAGCTAATCCAAGTATTATATTGTAGTTTATCATCCTAACAACTTAACCAACATACAATCAAGCTTAAGAAAAATTAGTAGGCTGTTATATTCACCTTAGACAGCAGCAACAACTTATAATTTCATCCAAATACAGGCCACAACAATCCTCAATGACAACACAACCTCAGAGAGGTGTTGTTCTCCACTAGGACTAGGTTTTGATGTTGAAATATGGTGTAATCCATTTGAAAGACATGAAATAATCTAGGGTTTATTTAAACACCACGAGAGAGTATTTTAAAGAATATAAAATACTTAAAATAACCTCCCATATGAGATGAAACCAACCAAAAATCATCAACAACAAGAAAAACAAGAAACTTACTAGCGCCATTGGATTCCCCACACTTGATTTTGTTTGAGTCTTGGGTCATGAGAGAACTTTGAGAGAGTGTTATTGGGTTCTAAGTTCTGAATATACTGAAAATATTGACTTAAAATGGGGTTTAGGCATCTTATATATATCCATATGTCTTAAACCGCCTATGTGGGCCCCATAGAGAGCTGCTTGGCGCAGCCTTGCAAAAATGGGAATATATCTGTATTTCGATGTTGTATGGATGAACGGTTTAATGTGTTGGAAACAAGACTCATATATATTCAATTTGGTATATATATCATTCCTTGATTCCAAATATATTGGAAGAAAAGTGCATCTTTATTTGACCTAAATTTCAGCAAATTTATGAATGTAACTTGTGATGACCTTTGCCAACTCTTGTTCCACAACTTACTTGCCTTCAAAATGTAGAAAATGAATATCATACGACTAAAATAACTCATAGAATAACCTCCTTATCATGTTAAGAACCCTAGTCTCACCCAAAGTACATGTTGTAACATTCCAAATTTGTCGACTTTCAATGAAACGTATTTTCTTCTATTCGTTTCGTGTCTAAGCTTTCCAACCCTTTTGGTACTTGTTATTCATGATCTTAAAGACTTGTAACCTCCAAGATAACAAGTTGAAACTTACATTATGTAATTTCAAAAATGATCTCATTTCTAAGCTTATATCAATTGGCCTATGACGTACTCTCACGTACGAAAACATGGAATGTAACATTCTGAAGGATTCATTAATTATCATATATGATTGTATTTCAATATAGTTCATCAAATTAATTCTCAACTCAGGCATTTGTGGACATTTTTATGGTTGGTTTCTTGGGTTTAACTCCATTTATTATTTTTTGTTCGAATCAATGTTTCGTTCTTCATTCCGTCTTCGATTTTTCGATTTCTTGTACGTCGCTCCACCCGCAAGGAGCAAAAGAATTAAGTTTCTTCGGAACAATGTGTAGGCATATAAATTTTAAATCGATAAAAGAATTTGATTATATTTTAAATTTAAAATATATTAGTTCAAATAAATATTATCGGCTAATATAATATTATAATTGAATTAATTATAGGGAAACTTACACAAATGCCCCAAATAAATCTTAACTTACCAACCTCTAGTCATTAGTCATAGACTTACCAAAACTAGCCAAGAAAATTGAAAAACTAAATAATAAGGTTCTTTCTATCAAAGAATCATATGCAAAAATCACCTTCCGTATTTTTAAGCAACATTAGATGCAAGATGGAAAGGAAATTTCATAGACGGGGTAACAAATAAAGTGTTGAAATACAAAAATCTATACAATATTCCAAAAATCTAAACAAAAAGGAAATTGTTTCAATGGATGAGATTCATTGAAAATATATAGATAAGTCAATATACAAAATTTGAGGAAGATTGAAGGTGATTTGGACTGGTTTTGTATCAAAATTTGTAATTAAATCGAGTTCGAAAAAGTCCTCTGAGACACATGTATGAAACATGTATAAGGCATGTATCTCACACACAAGTATACATGCATATACATGTGATACACAATTGATACATGTGTGATACACAAATGATACATAGTGTGACACATCATTTTTTTCATGTTCAGCTGTTACTTCGAATTTTCAATTCAAACCATCTTAAAACTGAACCAAATCATCCCAAAACTGATATTCAAGCTTCTTAAGTTGTGCCCAATCTATTCTAATAACACCCACTCAAAATAAAGCAAAAAAATAAATTGTTTTTGCTACAAATAGCTAATTGGCTAATTTGGCTAATATTAGTAATATTTTATTAATTGGCCAATTTTTGTAATGAGCTACTTATAAATGAACATAGCTGGTAATTCCCCTTAATTATATAAGTCTAATATATATTGATTAAATAAATAATTTCTAATCTATTGGGCTAGCCCATTTAATTGGGCTAAAGTGATGAACCCACTTCATTAAGCCCAAAATGTCATCTTCCTAGAGGCCCAGTTTGGTGTCACGTGTCAAATAACGTGGCGCGCCAAGTCAAGTGAAAAAGCCAATAGGACCATTCCACATGTCAAAATGACAAGGCATGTCAAGTTATACTAAAAGGCCAATGAAATCGCGTCATGTGTGCAAGTGACATGTTCTGGCCAATCAAATGCAGCCATGTCACACTTCAATTCGATTGGCCGAAAAGAGTTTGTTCTTATCACAACTCCTCCATTTCAAAACTATAAATAGGGGTCTTCATAACTTAGAAAAGATACCAGAAGTTATAACAAGAAGCAAGAGAGAGCTTGTGAATCAAACGCTGCAAATTCCTCCACAATTTTCAAGCTTTAAGCAATCAAGTGCAAGCTCAAGAACGAAGAATAAGTCAAGCTCAAGATCAAGAACGAAGAACAATTCAAGTATTCAAGATCACGAATGAAGTAAAATCAATTACAAGGCGTTCAAGATCAAGGTCACTTGTTCGTGATAAAATTCGTGGCAACAATCAAAAATTTCGCGATGGATAAATCAAATACATATTCAAGATCAAACTTAAAGTCCCTTGAATTTATACTAGAAAAGTAGAATCATAGGAATCATAGAGATTGTAACACTCAAATATTTAAAATAAAATACTATGATTGTTGCGATATTTTTGGTCTTGGTTTTATTTTCTCGAAGCAATTTTATTGTCTACAAATTCTAGCACGCCCAATGGGACAATCTCTACCTATCATCTCAACTTCTCAATCACGAAAGTCCAAGAACATTGAAATGGCTTCAAAGAAAATCAACTCTGGTTCAACTTCCACCAAGGCTGCTAACTCTAGGTTCTACGCTAATGTGGAAAGCATCCTCAATGATACCTTCGGAAGCTTCGGACTAGTTACGAGGAGCAAAAGCAAGCTCTTTAGGACAACAAGCACCCCAAGTGCCGTCCGCGTCAACCCCTATTTTCATATTTTCATCCTCAAAAGGAGAAATATCTTCCACAAACGCATCTAAAGTAGGAAGCGATGTTGCTGAAAAGATCAAGAAAACTCTTGCTCTGCTTGACCTCTCCGGATCCAAGCACTCTACTCTGAAGGAAGATGATGATGCTTCAAGTGATGGATCCTCCCCAATTACACCACATAGCGTGAACCAATCAAGGATCCATCTATGTGAAAATCCATGCTACTCTCCATCGTCCATGACAATCATGCAAGCCATGGTGACAAACACTTCTTCTATGGAGGAGCAGTTGGCAGACTTGACGGAAGCAATCGATGGATTGACCAAATGCATGCAAAATCAAGAGGCTAGGATTGACAAGCTAACTGATTGGGTGTGAGTCTTGTTGGAAGAAGAATCCACCCATGCACCCGGAAAGCTCTCAGAGGTTCTAGAGAGTGACTCCCCTCCAAGACAAGCATCATCCACTAAGGCTATCCCTGTCTCATCTGAAGGGATGATTCCAATCGATCAATTGAAGGAATTCATTGAAGGAGCCATTAAGAACAAATATGAAGTTGCTCCCAAATCCTACCTTACATATGCAAAGCCGTACACTGCAAGGGTCGATATGTTGAAGATGCCTGCTGGCTATCAATCTCTGAAGTTTCAACAGTTTGATGGTAAAGGTAATCCTAAATAACATGCACACTTTTTGGAGACGTGCAACAATGCTGGGACTTATGGAGATTACCTCATCAAGAAGTTTTTCCGATTGCTAAAAGGAAATGCTTTTGACTGGTTAGGATCAACTAGAGCTAGAGTTCCTTAATCGTTTTTATAGTACTAGACGTACGGTAAGTATGATAGAACTTACAAATACTTGTCAACAAAAGGGGGAACCAGTTATCGACTTATCAGTCGGTAGAGGAATGCAAGCCTCAATTGCAAAAACATTCTTAGTAAAGCTTCAGGAATAAAGATGTGCATCCAAGGCATGCATTGGGGATTGTGCTAAATCTTGCTAGGTATCAAGCCTGGCACGTTTCAAGAACTTGCAACTCGTGCCCATGACATGGAATTGAGCATGGCTTGCGCTGGATATGAAAGGCTGCCCTTCTACAAACCTCGTAAAGGGAATGACAAGCAAGAAGTCAGAAAGTGGGGCAAGTTCGTACCCAAGTATGAAAGGAAGGAAATTATGAATGTCAACACGTCACCTATGAAGTTCACGACAAAGGTGAGCAAGAAGCAGAGTATGAAATCCACTTCTTATCACGATAAGCCAAGTGGAAAGTTGACTCTAAATGAAATGCAAGAGAAAGAGTACCAATTTCTGGATTTTGATGTGCCAATCAGTTCTGAAGAACTCATCGAGTTAAATCTTATTAAGCTTCTGGAGATGAAGCGACCAAATGAAGCTGGGAAAAAAAATGACCCAAATCACTGCAAATATCACCAACTTGTAGCCATCCTCTGGAGAAGTGCTTTGTCTTCAAGGACAAAGTCATGGACTTGGGTCGCAAAAAGAAGATCGTGCTTAAAGATAAGAAAGCAAGCGTAAACTAAGTCTCTATGACCTTTGGCTCATTTAGTCTGGATGAATTATGTGGTTTTAAAGAAAGTAAAGATGAAGAATTACTGGAGAGTGACAAGGTTGAAGTCAATCAACCTGATGACGATGAAGGTTGGACATTGGTAACTCATCGTAGGCACCACAAAAGGAGCCTACAAAAGGAATCAATAGAACAACCAACAAGGAAAATGATGGTCAAAAGACCAACGAAAAAGAATCCAGTTAGGCATTTGAAGAAAGAAAAAGTGGAAATGCACCATTCTCAAAAGCCACGAAATCCAGTAACCTTGGAGGAGTTTTTATCAAGTTGGTTCCGCACGAAGATTTTCCATGAAGGCATTGATGCCTCTTATTGCCATGCTGACAAAGGGGAAGAAAAGAGTGACGGCCTACCGTTTGCACCATCTTCGGAAAAGCTCGTCGAGTCCACCCCTCAGGAAGTTAATGCTTGTGAAGAAATGGTCACGTTCACAAGTGACGATCTTTTGCTAGGTGACACTCCTCATAACCGCCCATTGTACCTGGTTGGGTATATGTGCGATGAAAGGGTAAATCGGATTTTTGTTGATGGAGGATCCTCAGTGAACATTTTGACAGTCCATACTGTGAAACAACTTGGTATTCCCATGAACGAACTCTCAAAAAGTCGTGTGATGGTCCAAGGATTCAACCAAGGAGGGCAAAGAGCCATAGGCACGATCGGGCTGGGAATCACTATTGAAGATATGGAATCAAGTGCATGGCTGCATGTGATCGATGCGAAGACTTCATACAATGTTTTGCTTGCGAGGCCTTGGATACATGAGAATAAAGTAGTTCCATATACCTACCATCAATGTTTAAAATACTACAAGGGCAGAGTCAAGAAGAAGGTAGTTGCTGATGATGAGCCATTCACCGAGGCTAAGTCACACTTCGCCGATCGAAGTTCTACTTGAAGAACCGCATTGTGAAGGAGCTGAAAGCTGATGATGGCATGAAAAGCAAATATAAAGAGCCCTCAACTAAAAGAGAAGAGGTGACTATTGGTGAAGCCAAAGATGTTAGTAAGGAGGTACAACCCAACCCGAATAAATCTTATAGAGGGAATATTACGTCTTATGGCAAGAAGTAAGTCCGATGCTCCAATATGTACCTAAAAGGAAGAAAGATGCAGATTAATCATTTGATCACTAAGAAAACATGCTAAAGGATTTAACTCTTCCACTCAAACGAATTGAGACAATAAAATCATCCTCAATGCCGCTTGCAGGGTTTGTAGCCAAAAATCATTTGCTGAATGTCGCACTCCCTACAAAGCAAACAGATGAAGGTTTTGATCCTAACACTTACAAGCTATTTGCAAAAGCTAGATACAATCCCACTGAGCCGTCAAAGTTAAGGAAGCTCCCATCAGAAGCTACAACAAGGAATCCACGTGAACTGTTTGGGCTACAAATAACCGTCACCAGTACGC
Organism: Nicotiana benthamiana; assembly: GCA_034376525.1. Lineage (NCBI taxonomy): Eukaryota > Viridiplantae > Streptophyta > Magnoliopsida > Solanales > Solanaceae > Nicotiana > Nicotiana benthamiana. Next base: position 14,766,113 of record CM067341.1, on the reverse strand, counting down.
ATCTCAATAAGAAGAGCAAGCAACAATTATATAACTGTAGAAGATGAATCAAGCGCTTCTAACAAGCCTTTTGTCTTTGATCGGCTCAGAAAATCACCTGTGAGGACCTTCGTGTTTGAAAGATTGGGTCCACTAAAGAAGGGGAACAAGTTCCATAGAAATTTTCAAAGCATAAGAACACCGCTTCACCCAAAATCCATGAGATCTCTAAGGATTTCCAAAGTTTGGTTCCTTCTAGAACGAGGCGACAAACAAAACTTGTGGTTTCATGTAAAGAAGTACAGAAGGTAAAGCTGTATACTGTGATCTATACTAAGGAACGTGATGAAGATAAAGAAAGTGTGGGTTCTTTGTATCATATTATTGTACAATTCAAGAATGGCATTCCATCTTCAATGGAAGATAATGCGAAATTGGAGGATATTTCACCATGTTATCACATATCCTTCAATGATGGCGACACTCAAGAAGATAAAGATGCAAGAGATGCTCTACCTGAACTTGAAAAAGAGTGAAGACGATAGTTGATGCCTTAAAATAAGTTAATCTTGGCACTGATGAAGAACCAAGACCCACATACCTAAGTGTTTTACTAGAAGCTAATGAAGAGGACACTTATATTAGGTTACTCAAAGAATTCATGGATGTATTTGCTTGGAGTTACAAAGAAATGCATGGCTTGGACCCAAAAGTAGTAGTCCATTACTTTGCACTCAAAAATGGTGCTCGTCCTATTAAACAAGCTCAAAGGCATTTTAGGCCGGACTTGGTTCCCTTGATTGAAACAGAAGTTAAAAACTCAGCGAAGCTGGCTTTATTCATGAAGTTAAATACCAAGCATAGGTTTCAAGTATTGTTCATGTTAGGAAGAAAAATGGCCAAATTCGAGTGTGCCTGACTTTAGGAATCTTAACAATGTGTGTCCAAAAGATGAGTTCCTGCTTCCAATTCCAGAACTGATGATCGACGCTACTACCGGGTACGAGGCAATGTCTTTTATAGACATTTCATCGGGCTATAACCAAATATGCATGGAACCAAAAGATAAAGAGCTTACTGTATTCCATACCCCAAAAGGTATTTATTGCTACAAGGTAATGCCTTTTGGGTTGAAGAATGCTGGTGCTACTTACCAAAGAGCTATGTACAATATTTTTGGCAGTCTTCTCCACAAGAATGTTGAATGCTATGTTGACGACTTGGTGGTAAAGTCAAGAGAGAAGGGCGACCACATGAAATATTTGAGGATGGTATGCGAATTGTTCCAGAGGTACCAACTTAGGATGAATCCATCGAAATGTGCCTTTTGAGTTACTTTTTGAAAGTTTCTTGGTTTCATTGTCCAACATCGAGGGATCGAAATTGATCAAGACAAAGTGTATGTCATTATGAAAATGCCTGAGCGTCAAGATATCCAAGAATTGAAAAGTCTGCAAGGAAAGCTAGCATACCATAGAAAATTCATATAAAACCTGGCTGGGAGGTGCCAACCATTTTGTCGTCTCATGAAGAAGGCTGTTCCTTTCAAGTAGGACCAAGCTTGTAGCAATGCCTTCGAAAGTATCAAAACCTACCTGATGAAGCCTACAGTTTTAGCAGTTTCTATACTTGGAAATCCATTGATACTATACATTAAGGCATAGGAAATGTCTGTTGGAGCAATGTTGGCCCAAGAAAGTAGTGAGGGGAGAGAAAACTCTCTTTACTGCTTGAGAAGGATGATGACACCTAACAAGTTGAATTATTCACCAATTGAAAAATTGTGTTTGGCGCTAGTCTTCTCAATTCAAAAGTTGAAGCACTATTTTCAAGCTCATGTTGTCCGTCTCGTTTTTAAAGCAAATCCCATCAAGTCCGTGATGTCAAAACCTGTTCTTAGTGATTGACTAGCGAGATGGTACCTCCAATTTCAACAATTCGAGATTTTTTACATCCCTCAAAAGGATGTGAAAGGACAAGCATTGGTAGAGTTTTTGGAAGATCATCCGATACCTGATGATTGGGAGCTAACTGATGAACTACCTGATGAGGATGCAATGGTCATTGAAATTCAATCCTAATGGAAGATGTACTTTGATGGTGCCACACATCGTGGGGTGGCCAGGGCTGGCGTAGTATTTGTCACTCCCCAAGGTGAAGTCTTGCCCTACTCCTTCACCTTGACACAACTCTGTTCCAACAATAACGCTGAGTATCAAGTATTAATACTCGGGCTTGAAATGGCCGTTGATATGAAGCAATTGCAGTTGCAAGTGTTTGGTGACTCCCAATTATTGGTCAATCAACTTTTGGGTAGTCACGAGGTCAAGAATCCTGAAGTACGCCCATATCAGTATTACGCTAAAAAGTTGATGGGGTGGCTCGGTGATGTGACTATTTAGCATGTGCCAAGGAGAAAAAATTAAGAAGGCTGATGCTTTAGCTGCTCTAGCTTCATCATTAGCCTTGCGTGACCAAGCGCAAGGTACCATCTGCCAAAAATGGGTAGTACCGCTGCCAAATGAGGCTGAAGGAGAAGAAAACGAACTCAAGCATCTTGTTGTTGTTTCTGAAGTTGAGAAAGAAGAATGGTGACAACCCATTATCGACTAGTTATGCTATGGGATACTTCCAAAAATTTTGAAGAGAAGGACTTAAATCCATTGTCGTGCACCTCGCTTCCTTTACTACAAAGATACTCCATACATGAGGTCATTCGAGGGAGTACTCTTGCGATGCCTAGGAGAAGAAGAAGCTCTCCAAGCTTTGCAAGAGGCACATTCTGGGGTATGTGGGTCACACAAGTCTGGACCAAAGCTCCACTTCCATATAAAAAGGATGGGATATTATTGGCCAACAATAGTAAAAGATTGCTTGGACTACCTCTAAGATGCTAGGCTTGTCAATTCTATGCGAATTTTATCCATCAACCTCCTGAAGTGTTGCACCCGACTGTTACATCCTGGCCATTTGACGTTTGGGATTGGTTATTGTTGGACCACTGCCAAAGTCCTCTTGTGGACACCAATACATCTTGGCTACAACTGACTACTTCTCAAAATGGGTTGAAGTTGTTTGTCTTGAGGAAGTAAAGAAGGAAAATGTTGCAGGTTTCATCTGAGTAAACATTATTTATCGCATTGGCATTACTCATTACATAATAACTGATAATGGAAAGCCATTTGATAATAGGTTGATGAACAAGATTTGTGATCTCTTTGGCTTCAAGCAACGTAATTCTTTGATGTACAATGTTGCCGCCCATGGTCTAGCTGAGGCATCCAACAAGACTCTATGCAACTTGTTCAAGAAAGTCGTCTCCAAACCCAAACGAGATTGGAATGACCGTATGGAAGAAGCTCTATGGGCATATAGGATGACTCACCACATGCCAACACAGGTGACTCCTTATTCACTCGTTTATGGAGTCGAAGCCATTTTGTTACTTGAGCGTCAAGTACCTTCATTACGATTGGCTATTCAAAAAGGGATCACTGATGAAGAAAATGCTCGACTTTGATTAGCAGAGTTGGAAATTCTTGATGAAAAGAGATTGGAGCTCAACAGAGTCTTGAATGTTATCAAGCTCGATTATCTCGCGCCTTCAATAAAAGAGTTCATTCGAGATCCTTTCAAGTAGGAGATCAAGTCCTTGTCGTACGAAGACCCATAATTACTCTCCATAAACATGTGGGGAAGTTTACTTCAGAATGGAGTGGGCCATATGTCGTACAAGAAGCTTACTCAAGTGGGGATTACAAGCTAGTAGATGCAGATGGCATGAGAATCGACCCCATCAATGGAAATTTCTTAAAGAAGTATAATCCTTGAAATTGCGATGCTCCTTGATGCACGAGCCTAAACTTCATGTTGATACATTCCTGACCCGCATGAGTCTAAACTATGTATGCCTATCCCCATATATAAAAAAAATTTTCTAGGTTGAACTTGAAAGAGGCAGTCTAGTAAAAAGTTCGGACATAAAAAAATTCACCAGTCTGAACTTATGACTTGATCCTCTTCACCGAGGTACGCAGGAAGCTAAGAGTTTCATTCTAGGTTCAGTTGCATAAGTTCAAAATATACATATTGCCCCAATTTTGTTCAAATGAAGTATGAAGGAATGTAAGATCAAGCTGAAATGCCTTCCTCCTACCGAACTTTGACCTTATTTAATTTAAAGGGGGCAACCTTCCATGCTAAATTGATATCTTTGATGGGCAAATATTAGGAGGATGTGAAGTATTTGAATTGAAGTCCAGGGATTCTCTGTCTTCAAGTTTGCAAAACCTTCACGTTTGTTGGTCTCCTAGTCCGCCATCTGCCTTAAGAAACAGATAAAAGAAGAGTGACATAATAAGGAAACACAAGTATAAGGAAAAGATTGCTTGACACAATGTTTCAAATTTAATGAGAATTGAACTCAAGATATTTATGAGAATATGGCTCTTAAATTTTGATTTATGTCAAGTAAGACATCTTCCTATCTCGAGGCTTCCATACCAAGATATTTTTGTGAGATTGCGCAAATCTAGAATTGATGACATGGTGCAATGTAAAGTTGATTTCAAATTATTATCTGGGACAATTTCAAAGTTGTTTGATTGAGAATTTTGGATATATTATAGATCTTTAAGTCTAGTTTTCAATAAATCAAACGGTTTGCAATTTTGATGTTCCTACACCAAGATACGAATCTTTTGGCGAGACTGCGCAAACCTGGAATTGATAACGTGGTGCAATGTAAAGTTGATTTCGAAATATTATTTGGCACGATTCAGAAGTCGTTTGATTGAGAATTTTGGATATGAAGTCTAGTTTTCTTGAAATCAAACGGTTTGCAATTTCGATATTTCTACACCGAGATATGAATTTTATTTGATGAGACTGGGCAAATGTGAAATTTTCAACATGGTAAAATCTAAAGTTGGTTTCAAAATATTATCCGGCGAGATTTGGAAGGTTTTTGATTTTGAGTATTGGATATATTTTAGATATTTAATTCATCAAATGGTTCATTATTTGGACTCTCCCCCGACAAGATATAATCATTTGTTACATGCACGTAAAGCTGAAAATTATGCGACTAAGATAAAAGTTGAACAATGTAAAGCAAAAGAGAAGCAATCCTTTATAAGATAAAATAAATATCCACTAGGTCAACCTAATATAAAGATAAAAGGGGAGATGATTCTTACAATCAATCCTTGACAGCTAATCTCCAACTTCTTCTTCTTCTCCTCCAAATTGGCTGAATCATCAACCGTCAACAAATTTACGCTGTCATATGAAGAGAACTCAGTCTCGGCAGTTGAAATTTTTGCCTGAATCTCTCCAAATTCTTTTTGAGTCCCTTCTATAACACCTTCGAGGTTTTACCTCTCTTGTCGTAATGTCTGCAACTTCTTCACAACTCTCTTCAGTTTCTTTTCACTAAAGGAAACTTTCTTGACTTTCTCATTCGCTTGAAGTTTGAACTATTTGAGACGCTCTTTAGCTTTGGAAATCAGCTCTAGCTTCTCATCTTCACTTATCTTATCAGCCACATTGGATAGCTCTTGGTCATCATCTGCAACAAGTTCAAAAAGAGAATTCAGTAAACCTTCTAATGGAGAAGATCCAAAATATTCATCTTCTTCATATCCTCGAAAACCTCAATGATTTTCTCCCTATAATATTAGAGCAATTACGGATGAGTTTTGGAGAGTCTATCACAAATGTCCTCCCAATTTCCTAAGATGAATTACTTTTTACGATTAAAAACAATACTTTTTCATTCAAACATTAATATCGCTGTATTTTTCATCAATGGAATGCCACTTATCTCATTTAGGGATTGTCTTTTTAGGGGTTTGCCATGAGGAAGGGATGACGCCTTTGAAGATGAATTCACTTTATACGTAGGTCCTCCAATAGATTCATCACTCACTTGCGGCTTGTCGTATGAGGATACTATCGGATGCTCAATGGTGTTTAACTGCATAAAGATGTGTTCTTGAGGGACTATCAACACTTTGAACCTCTACGACCTCCAAGGCCTCTACTGGGTTAGGTCGTTTCTTTTTCCAATTTTGATCTTCATTGGTACTTTGGCTTGTATCTTGAGGAACTCATGTGTTAACTGGAAGAACATGAGCGTGTTTCTCTATATTTTTTGTTGTGCACACCACTTCTTTCGAAGCTACATTTGAGGATTTAAGCTTCATTTTTATGTTGCATAACTATTTTTGGGATTGGAGTTAGTGGTTCTTTGACTTTTGAGAGCATCTTTCCAACACTTTGATCTCTATTTCCTAAAGTCATAGTAGACTTTAGCCTAACATTATCTACTAGAGCTTGTAAATTATTCTCGAGAAACTATCCATGCGCTTTCTCCTACCAAGACATATAATTGACGGAGAAAGGCTTCTCCATAGGATCTCTCATTGGGGGAAAAACCGCGCGTGACATAGACTGATACATTGTGGAGATCCTCAAAAATCAGATTCCTTCATCTAGAGAGGTGCTACGGATATCATTCTCTAAAAAATTGGGAACGTTCTGGTAAAACCCAAATTGACGACCAAACCGATGCGGGCTATATGGTTCGATGATGAATGAATTATCATGCCTCAAAGTGAGGTGATTAAGACGTAAGCTCACGAAGTAATTTGACTCCAACTTTTACGTGGCATCATTATCCACATAATAATAAGGACAAGAAGTGGTTAACATTGTCGGTTTCCTAACTATATCTTCCCCATTGTGGATGTGTTTTCTTGCATCATTCTTGTCAAAGTACCTCGCAGCTACATCTCCAGAGTATGCTACCATCAAAAGGACAGATGGACCCTTAGCAAGTGGGTAATGAGTTTTAAGGTAATGTGCAGGACAGCCGTAAACATAATGGATGGGAAAACAAACTTCGACCTGATCAAGTTGTGAAGAACACGGAATCTTATTCAAACCATGATGAATGCTTGCCAAAACTGAGATCGCAAGGCTAATCATTAGCCCGCTTGCCATCATGCTTGCCATCTTAAAAGTCTCGGGACAAATGAAGTTCATTGCCTTATAGGAAAATACAAAAGCACATAACCAAATTGATAAGAATGATGCTATATATGTTTCGTCTTTCTTGTCAGACCTCACCCTAAGCTTGGAGAATATAGCTTCTTGATCACTTAACTACCTAGTTGTCTCAGGAATAACTCCGTTAGGATTATGTGTTGATATTAGGCACGCAGATTTGTTTTCCTTTCACAGTGGGGTAGGTTTATATATTAAAGCTTTTTTATACTAGAAATTTGTCCATTTACTCAGAGAGACCTTTTAGTTAACACCTGCACCTTCCTTAAGGTGATAAAAGGTAGCAAATAAATAATCGCAAGATCAAGGAATGAATCTTATGTGTTTTTCGTCTAAACCAATAAGTTGTCTTGTCTCAGGAACCACTTCTTCGTACGGAGAACCCACAATGGGCAAACCTCCAAGGATATGTAGGTCCCAAAGACAGATAGATAGTTCCCCAGCCGATGTAAGAAGTCTTGGGACACCAAGCCTCACAAAATGCTTGCAAAACGTTCGAGTTTTGATCATATGTGAAAAGTGAGGCATAGAAAGCATCATAAATCTTTGTTATACATAGGGTTTGTTGGCTTCCGCGAAGTACATCTTCAGCGCATTCCCAATATCCTGGAATATGACGATACTCGCCCTCAATTGTTGTTGTGTTTTCTAACATACTTCGCCTTGAATTATGCGACGCCCTAAGTTTGGAAGGGTGCTATCAATATTTATGTGGCGATGGTTTGGCGCTTGGAGAGACCACATCTTGGACAATGGATTAGAAGTAGACTTGTGCTCCAAGGTCCAGTTTTCTACATAAAGAGAGTTTCTAAAAGAAGGCCATGGGGCTGGATACCAGCCAACTTGTGGGGTGTGAAATAAGAGCTTGGTTTATTTTATGCCATCTTCAGTCTAAACTACGAGAGATTTAAGTTTGGAAGAAGGTGAGGTATAGTATCTGAAATTTGCCATCTCTTTGGTTGCAAAAGAGTAGAAAAAAAAAAGATATTAGAATGGGCACAAAGGTATAAATGAATAAAATGAGCTCTAGTATTCGATCCACCTTGAGAGTAATCTCTCAATTAGTCAGGTCACATTGAGAGTAGTCAGGCCACATTGAGAGTAATCTCTTCGATTGTCGGGCCGTTCTGAGAGTTATCTCTCCGATAGTTAGGCCACATCGAGAGTAATCTCTCCGATAGTTGTGCCGTTTGAGAGTAATCTCTTCGATAGTCAGGCCACATTGAGAGTAATCTCTCTGATAGTCAAGCTATTTTGAGAGTAATCTCTCCGATAGCCAGACCACATTGTCTCAGATAGTCGGGCCGTTTTGGGAGTAATCTCTTTGATAGTCAAGGCACATTGAGAGTAACCTCTCCGATAGTCAGGCCACATTCTATGGACATATAAGTCTTCCAATCTTAAGGTGGACATATGAGTCCCTTTGTACCTTAAGTTGCACTTTCATCTCTCCAATATTTGAGCAAGGATGAATATCCATCCTCTTACACTCTAAGATCACCTTCTTCCTCTGTGAATTATCTTGTTTAACAATAACATATTTTTCTCGCTTGACCTAGTTGAAAGGAGGTAGTAAGAGTGTCATAAACAAGAATTTGGTAGCAATCTTTGAAAACAAATATTCCTGGTCAATTCCTAAAGGGATTTGGATAAGTGTTAGCATGGTAAAACAAGCTTGAAATATCTTGGAATTGAGTTACGTGGAAACTTCTGAAGGCCAATTAAATTGCATTGATTATGGATTGAGTTGAAATTTCCAAAGTCAAAGGAGACATAAACCATCACAAATCTCACATGACTGAAGATTAGTGTTTCACGTATTTGGTATTCTTAATATGATTTGGCTTTAGTCTTAGAGAAGGAATGAAGTTTGGATATTACTTCAGTCCTTGTCTTCGAAATTCATCAAAATGCATATTTTGTCAAAGTCTTGAAGTGGGGCATTTATAGGCATATAAATTTTAAATTCATAAAAGAATTTGACTATATTTTAAATTAAGATATATTAATTCAAATAAATATTATGGGCTAATATAATTAAATTAATTATATAAGTCCAATATATATTAATAAAATAAATAATTTTTAATTAATTGGGCTAACGTGATGAACCCACCTCATTAAGTCCAAAATTCATCTTCCTAGAGGTTCAGTTTGGTGCCACGTGTCAAATGATGTGGCGCGCCAAGTCAAGAGGAAAATCCAATAGCACCATGCCACGTGTCAAAATGGCAAGGCATGCCAAGTCACACTAAAACGCCAATGAAATCGCACCATGTGTGCAAGTGACATGTTCTAGCCAATCAAATGCAGCCATGTCACACTTCAATTCGATTCGTCGGAAAGAGTTTGTTCTTATCACAACTCGTCTATTCCACAACTATAATAGGGGTCTTCATAACTCAGAAAAGATACCAGAAGTTATAACAAGAAGCAAGAGAGAGCTCGTGAATCAAACGCTACAAATTCCTTCACAAGTTTCAAGCTTCAAGCAATCAAGTTCAAGCTCAAGAACAAAGAACAAATCAAGTTCAAGCTCAAGAACGAAGAAGAATTCAAGTATTCAAGATCAAGAACGAACTCAAATCAAATACAAGGCATTCAAGATCAAGGCTATTTGTTCGTGATGAAATTCGTGGCAACAATCAAAGTGTTTGCGACGGATAAATCAAATACATATTCAAGATCAAGCTCAAAGGCCCTTGAATTTATACTAGAAAAGTAGAATCAGAGGAATCATAGAGATTGTAACACTCAATATTTGAAATAAAATATTACGATTGTTGCGATATTTTTAGTTTTGATTTTATTTTCTCGAAGCAAATTTATTGTCTACACAATATAAACATATGCATAAAAAACTAAAATGTATATATATTGTCACACCTCCTTTTGGCTACTACAACCCGACGAAGGGCGTAAATATGGGAGTTCTTCAAATTAAAGGACAATCAAAACGAGATTCAATTATTTAAGAGAATTTCAGAGTCGCCACTTGGGAGATTTATGGTGTCCCAAGTCACCGTATAGAATCCCGATTCGAGGAAAGGATGACTCTGTTTAACAGTCCGCGAGCCAGAAATTCGGGTAAGGAATTCTGTTAACTCGGGAGAAGGTTTTAGGCATTTCCGAGTTCCGTGGTTCTAGCACGATCGCTCAACTGTTATATTTGGCTTAAGTTATCTGATTTTATACAATTATGAACCTTTGTGCATTTTAAATCTTTTAACCACTTTCATTATTATTTTTAAAGAGAATTGCAACGTTATTGAAGCACGTCTCGAACCACGTCACATAAATACACCCGTGATTTTTGGCATATTTTAATATTCTTGGGATTTAGATTTGGGTCACATAAATGTGCAACCGAATTTAGGAAAGGTAGATTGTTAAACTAACGCGCCTACTTTGCGAGGGCTATGAAATTTACTAAATGGCACACCTCGAAATCTAAGGAATAATTCATGATTAAATACAGCAAGGGCCATGCAATTGTTATTTCGTTTAACATAGAGCGTCTTGATTTATTATTTACAAAAGGGATCTCTAAAACAAACTTTGGTTCTCTACATAAATTCGTCTCTATCGGAACATAATTAATGAACATTTCATGACTTAGACCTCAACTTCAAACCATTGAGCTTTGAAATGATCCCAAAGACGAGGAATCCCTTATTCAAATTTATTGAATCAGCCATTTATGAGCCTCAGCAAATGGTGACTCATTTGGGCTGTGCCTTAGCTAGGCTGAGGCCCAGCTCATCATAGATGGGCTATTGAGCCCTGATCTTTAGTGGATCCAATCCATACGAGATCCTTATTCGAATACCAGCTTGTTAATTATTCAACTAATTCTCACAAAGTTCAGGGAATTAACAAAAAACAACTAATTAAAACCTGAATTTTAGACTACTGATTCTATAACGAAATTAATTATGAAAATGTTTCTTTGATTTGAACTGAGCATATACGAATTTGCATGAATAAACACTTGATTTCCAATTTCATGTTATTGAAGTAAAACAAATACCACACTCATGATCTCCTCTTGATGATTGATAAATTTCAAGACCTTAAATCAACTTACTTAATCCAGCACTATACTAGATGGCTGCAATACTACAAATTATAACAAAATAAAAGTAAGTTTTTCAGTCAATCCTCATATAGTCCATACACAAACCAAAGGAACTAGGATTAATTACATAAGCTTATAAATTAAACTACACAGACAGCCGTACACTATCTCCTAATCAATTATATAATCCGAGTAAACACAAATCAGGAAGCCAGGCTTCCATTCCATTTCAATTTGAAAAATTAAGGAGATTTTGAGTGTGTACATGGAATGAAGCAAAGGGAAATACCTTTGAGTAGGCAGTCACAAAGAACAACAGCAATAGCAGTAAGAAATAACCCCAGATTTAATGAGAAGATTAGTGAATGGACCCCAAGTTAATGAAATAGTAGATTCAACACTTTCAAGAGACCAGGAGATGCAACTCGCACACTTAATACTAATTTTAAATAGCCAAACAATTCGAACTATACCAAAACATGAACCCAACAGTTAATCTTTAATCCTTGATAAGAAGAAGAAATCAGAATTGATTTTAGATAAAGACTTTTGAAGTTTTGAGCTCAAATTTGAATTGAATTAGTAGCAACCTTCTATTTTTTGTTCAGCCTCTCCTTTATTTTTCAAATGAAATCCTAAAATTAAAATTAACTCTTAATAAAATTATTCTACCAAATTAAATTAATTAGTTCTAGATGACGATTTTCACAAATAATTAAATGTAAAAGAAAGACTGTAACAATTCCAAAAATAAAAATAAAAGCAAAAGTAAACTAGCTCCTATTAGTGATTAATTCCTAAAATGTGTAAAATTATTCTAAATGCAATGCTTATTTTTTTTTTGTATTTTTTTATGAACTCAAAATGCACACACGAATGCAAGCAAATGCATAACATGCCACAAAATCAGCTAAAATTAAAAATAACTAAAACTAACAAAAGGAATTTATTTTGCTTGAAATTATAGGAGTAATTCATATAGGGAAAAAATCACGTGCTTACAACTGCCCCTCTTTGCTTAGAAACATGAAAAGTTTTCGTGCAAAGATAATTTAGCAAATACGAGCGATTTTTGCCCGTTTGAATACCCCTTGTGAAGCATTTTTGAAAAGTTTGACCGAACCCTGGTTTCAAGGTTTCCTACATATCCTTGGCTAAAAAGGAATCAAGTCAGTATTGTTCGGGAGTGTTTGGTAGCTTGGACTACCAAGAGCTGTAATTTTATTGTTGCTGCTACTGCTGCTACTGCTACTGCTACTGCTAGACCCCCTTATTACACCTTGTGAAAAGTGAAGAAGCTAAACTAAGCTATGAACTATGGTTTAAAAAAAACCTATCTACTTCTTCAATATTGCTCTTGATCCTTGTTGCTTTTCTGCCTTGTATTTCTTCCTGTGACCTCCTTGTTGCCTTGTTGAGTGGTATTTCTTCCTGTAAAGCTTCCCATTGCCTTGTTGGCTTCTTGTTTTCTCTTCTTCTATGTTGAATTTTGATAAATATTCCCTTATTATAACAGGTGGGCGCCTGATTACCAAACTCGAATTTTGAAAAGTATTCCCTTATTCTACAGGTGGGCGTCTGATCACCAAAATTTGAATCTTGAAAAGTATTCCCTTATTCTAACAGGTGAGCGACTGATTACCAAACTCAAATCTTGAAAAGTATTCCCTTGTACTAACAGGTTGGCGATGATTACCAAAGCTTGAAACTTTGAAACACATTCCCTTATTTTGAAGGTGGGCGCCTGATTACCAGAACTTGAAACTTTGAAAAATATTCCTTTATTCTCCAGGTGGGTGCCTGATTACCAAAACTTAAAATTTTGAGAATTACTCACTTGTTCTCCAGGTGGGTGCCTGATTAACAGAACTTGAAACTTTGAAAAATATTCCCTTGTTCTACAGGTGGGTGCATGATTACCAAACTTGAAATTTCAAAAAATATTCCCTTGTTCTACAGGTGGGCGCCTGATTATCAAGACTTGAAATTTTGAAAACTATTCCCTTATTCTCCAGGTAGGCGCCTGATTACCAAGAGTTGAAATTTTAAAAAATATTCCCTTATTCGACAGCTGGGCATCTTATTGCCAAAACTCGCATCTTGAAAAATATTCCCTTGTTCTATAGGTGGACGTCTGATTGCCAAAACTTGAAATTTTGAAAAATATTCCTAGAGACTGTTGCCCGTGTACCTGATCACAACAAAACAAACAAAATGCAAGAAATTCTTTCTGCCCCAGTTTGGTGATAGGCGGATCTGCGAGTGTCAATCAAATCCCCTTTACCAAATATCTCTAAATCTAAGCGAAGTCTCATTATCCAGGAGGGTCCTGACATCACTTAACTGATGAAAGCTTTAAGATTATGTTATGTTTCTCAAAAGGTATTATTTCCCACTATGTCTCGCTATGAGTTATATCTGCTGGGGATCTGCTAGTGACTGGTGATTAAAACTACTTCCCATTATCCAGGCGGGTCCTGACAACTTCTTAATTTGATGACAAAATGTGCCTGCTGGGGGTTAGTATTTAGAGCTACGTCCCATTATCCAGGGGGTCCTGACAACTCCTATGATTAAATCCCATTATCCAGGCAGATCCCGATGACTCTTGTTGGGGAAGTATTTGGGTTTGACCATTCCACCCTACTATTTGTGTTCTAGGCTAAGTCTCATTTTTCAGGAGGATCCTGACAACCTTTAACTGAATCCTATGCAAGTCACTTTGTGCTCTTTGATATACATGACTACTCATGACCTTAAAATGAGTCCCATTTTCCAGGAGGGTCCCGAGGGTTCCAACTTAAAGGCCAATTCTAACTTCTGGTTGTTTCTGCTAGTGATTATTGTCCAGGATGGTTTCTTCAACTCTTACTGGGGGAGATATTGGTGCTTGCCCGTGTTACCCGCGCCTGTTTGGGTTTTTAAACTGAGGCATATTTCAACTTCCATGCCCCTTTTAACCCTTAGTTGTTTCTGTTGGGGTTTTGCTAATTAAAGTCCCCTTGTGCTCTTTGCTGGGGAGGATATTTATGACGGACTATGTCCCTTTTGAGTTTGAGCTGAGTCCCACTTCTAAGTAGGCCTTGAGATTTTGATCATACTTGCCATGTTTCTGCCTTCCCCTGCGGATGGCCCCCTCTTAGGCTCTTCCAGAATTTCTCTGCCCCTGTGTCAATCAAAGAAAACTTGGTAGTTTTTAAAAGTAGTGGTTATCTTGTGGCATTTTTGTTGAAAGCAGTCTCCCACTGTCGTGTTCCGTTCTGTTCCATTTTCCATGTTGATGATGAGCTGCTTGAGTTGTTTGAGCTGCTCAGCTGACCCCTGAACAATTTACGCTTTACTTGGCTCCCCATTATTGTGTTACATTTCTAGCCCTTTTGCCAAAATCCTTGCCCCTTTCTCGAGATTACCAAGTCAATGTATTATTCTCGGCTGACCCTCTGCCCCGAGCCGTGAGGCTGCCTACGTATCCTAAAAAGGAATGAGTTCAAATGTAGTTCCCACTGATTCCTTATGTTCCCCATTGTTTGATTTCCTTTTCCTCTTTTCTTTCTACTACTTTTCTTACTTTTTCCTTTTCTTCTTTTTTTCTTATCCTTTCTTTTATTTCTTTTCTTTCTTTTATTTTCTTTTCTTTGCTTCTCTCTTTTTTCCTTTTTTTTCCTTTCTTTCTATTTTTTTTTGTTTTGCTTTACTTTCTTTTTTCTTTATTGTCTGTTCACCACCTTTTATTATTACGTTTCTGATTCTCGTTATTGATTCCAAAAGAGGGGATATGAAAAGAAAAATAACGGAAGATCAAAGGGGTTAACAAAGGGTAAAGTGTTTAGATAGCTGAATAAAATACCTTCATCGTTCCAATCTATAAAACATGCCAAGTACAAAAAAATGCCAAGTACAGACAATGATCCAAACCAAAGAAAATCATGCATAATATCTTTTGACAGCATCTGAATTGATATCCATTTCTACACATTTTCCTTCCACATCTATCAGATGCAATGCTCCATTAGACAAGACTCTTGACACGACAAACGGTCCTTGCCAGTTCAGAGCGAATTTGCCCGTTGCCTCGGCCTGGTGAGGGTGGATGCGTTTCAACACCAATTGACCTACTTTCAAACTTTCTGGGACGCACTTTCTTATTATATACCCTGGCCATCCTCTATTGACACAGCTGGCCGTGACACAGTGCTGCCAATCTTTTCTCGTCAATCAAACTCAATAGCTCCAAACGAGTTTTAACACATTCTATATCGTTGATTCCTGCTTCAGCCTTGATCTGAAGAGAGGGGATTTCAATTTCAGTCGGGATTACTGCCACTGTGCCATATACCAACAAGTATGGAGTTGCCCCTACCGAGGTGCGAACGGTAGTGCGATATCCTAACAATGCAAAGGGTAACTTCTCATGCCACTACCTAGACCCTTCCACCATTTTTCGAAGTACCTTCTTTATGTTCTTATTGGCTTCCTCGACCTCTCCATTCGCCTTAGGTCGATACGGGGTGGAATTTCTATGTGTGATCTTGAACTGCTGACATACTTTCTCCCATTAAGTGACTGTTGAGGTTTGTCCCATTTTTCAATTATGAGAGTCTTGGGGATTCTAAACTGACAAATGATATTTACATGCACAAAGTTGACCACGGCCTTCTTGGTTACTACCTTGAATGTTTTGGCTTCAACCCATTAGGTGAAATAATCGATAGCAACTAGAATAAATGTATGTCCTTTTAAAAGCTGTCGGCTCGATGGACTTGATGACGTTCATGCCCCAAGCAAGGAAAGGCCATGGTGCGGACATCGTGTGCAATTTGGATGGCGGGGTGTGAATTAAATCTCCATGCACCTGACATTGATGAAATTTGTGCACAAAGCTGATACAATCCCGCTCTATGGTGAGGCAATAATATCCTGCCCGAAGAATTTTTTTTGCCAAAACATATCTGCTCATTTGTGGCCCGCAGACGCCAGCGTGCACCTCATTTATGATGGTTGTCTCCTGCCCAACATCTACGCATCTTAACAAACCAATATCTGGTGTCTTTTTATATAATATTCCTTCACTGAAGAAGAACGCACTTGACAAACGACGGACTTTTCTATTCTGGTCACTCGTGGCTTGTGTCGGGTACACACCTCTCCTGATATATTCCTTGATGTCGTGGAACCAAGGCTCTCCGTCAAGCTCTTCTTCCACCATGTTGCAATAAGCATGTTGATCATGGACCCAGATATGTATTGGGTCAACATAAGCCTTTTACGAGTGATGTAACATTGACGCCGTAGTAGCCAAGGCATCAACAACCTCATTGTGAATTCTGGGGATTTTCCTTAATTTTGTTGACCGGAATCGCTGATAAAGATCATGCAAACATTGCCAGTATGGTATGAGTTTTTAATCTCTCGTTTCCCAGTCCCTTTGGATCTGGTGTACCAAAAGGTCCGAGTCTCCCAAGAATAAGACTTTCTGGACGCTTATGTCTGCTACTAATCTTAAACCCAAAATGCAATAGAAGCAGAGTTTAGCTGTGACTAGGTAGTGATGCCCTTCTTTAGAAATGAGCATTGTTCCTATCCCGACGCCTTTCATGTTGGTAGCCCCATCGAAGAACAGATTCCATCCTGACTTTTAATCTCGTTCCATTCCATCAATATGCATCACTTCCTCGTCCGGGAAGTATGTGTTCAAAGTCTATTCTTCATCTATCAGATTCTCAGCTAAATAATTTGCCAATGCTTATGCTTTCATGGCAGTTCTAGTCACGTAGATAATGTCGAATTCAGTGAGCAAGATTTGCCATTTTGCGAGCCTTCCCATGGGCATGGGATTCTGGAAAATGTACTTCAATGGGTCCAGACGCGAGATGAGATAAGTGGTATATGAGGACAAGTAATTCTTTAACGTCTGGGCTACCTACGGTCCAGAAGCGAGATGAGATAAGTGGTATATGAGGACAAGTAATTCTTTAACTTCTGGGTTACCTACGTCAAGGCGCAACATGTCCTTTCGAGATGAGTATACTTAACCTCGTAAGTCGTGAATTTCTTACTAAGGTAGAATATGGCATGCTCTTTTCTCCCCGTAACATCATGCTGACCCAACACGCATCAAAATGAGTTGTCCAAGACTGTCAAATATAAGATCAAGGGTCTTCCCGGTTATGGCGGGACCAATATCGGTGGATTCAACAAATATTCCTTTATCTTGTCAAAATCTTCTTGGAATTCTCCCATCCATTTCACCGCAGCAATTTTTTTCAATAGCTTAAAGATGGGCTCACAGATGGTTGTGAGTTGAGCAATGAACCGGCTGATGTAATTCAATCGTCCCAATAGACTCATCACTTCTGTTTTGTTCCTCGGCGGCGTTAATTCCTGTATAGATTTGATCTTTGATGGATGTATCTCAATGCCTCGTCGGTTGACTATGAACCCTAGGAACTTCCTTGAGGAGACCCCAAAGGCGTATTTTGCCGGATTGAGTTTGAGATCATACCTGCGGAGCCTCTGGAAGAATTTCCTCAGATCTTTGACATGATCAGATTGCTTTATGGACTTCACAATTACATCAACCACATAGACCTCAATTTCCTTATGTATCATATCATGAAAAATGATTGTCATGGCCCTCATGTAAGTTGCCCTGACGTTCTTTAAACCAAAAGGCATGACCTTATAACAATATGTCCCCCTCGGTGTGATAAATGTTGTTTTCTCTGCATCTTCTTCATCCATTAAGATCTGGTGGTAGCATGCGTAACAATCCACGAATGATCCGATCTCATGCATCACACAATTGTCAATCAATATGTGAATGTTCGGCAATGGCAGAGGGAAGTTGTCATTTGTACTTGCTTTATTGAGGTCACGATGATCGACACACACTCTGGTTTTACCATCCTTCTTTGGTATGGGCACAACATTAGCTAACCAGGTGGGATATCGTGTGACTCGGATGACCTTTGCCTCAAACTGCTTGGTCACTTCCTCTTTCATTTTCACGCTCACATCAGTTTTGAACTTTCTCAAGTTTTGTTTGACGGGAGGGCAGGCTGGGTCAATGGGCAACTTGTGAACCACCAAGTCAGTGCTTAACCAGAGCATATTATCGTAGGACGATGCAAAGACATCTTTGTACTCAAGCAGTATTTCAATTATTTCTTTCCTAAGTGGTGATTCCAGATGGACGCTTATTTTTGTTTCTCCGACATTATCTGGGCTTCCTAAATTGACCGCCACTGTATCGCTCAGGTTTGGTTTGGGTTTCTCCTCAAATTGGCTCAACTCTTTACTAATTTCATCCCATACCTCTTTCTTGTCATATTTTGGTTCATCTTTATGTCCTATTTCCTGAATTATTATTTCTGAACTAGCCTGATCCTTTAGACTCAAACTAAGAGTACTTATGCATGTCAGATCATTGGAACCTGCATAAAAATAACTGTACAGAAAGAGAAAAGAAAGAAAAGTAAAGAAAAATGGAAACTATCAGCCTAATTGGAAAGGAAATTGCATTTCATTAGAATCAAAGATAAAAGAGTTTACACATCCAAACGGGCAAAAATAACAACTAAATTAACAACTCTGAAGCTAATCCAAACTAGACTGAAAGAAAAATCAAAGCCGACTACCACGACTCCCTCCGAGTGGGAAGAGGAGTGGCTTCCCAGTTATTGACTTTTGCACATGCTCCCACAAACTGCACATTTGCCCTGCTCGATCCTTCTCCTGCCTCGACCATATTTACCTCATTGAACAACCTTTCTAACCCCTTATCCAGATCCCCATCCGCATTGATAAGCGGGTTGGGAATCCTTGTTACGGAGCCATTGCTAGTACTGGGCTTGACGAACGATTTGGACAATCTTGGGATGGGCTTTGGGAGAGCCCAAGCCCTCTTCTTTAGCTTCCTGGCTTGCCTTATGTCTGTAGCTGTAGGCTTGAACCCTAGACCAAAAGTGTCCAGATTTTTGGGGAGGGCCACTGGTTGCACAATGCCTTGTTGAGCAGCACCCAACCCCTTGCCAGGCGTGAAACCATTTTTCAACATTTTTGAAGCCACCATGATCGACGCAGCTGCTATCTTTGGAGTCATGACAACCTCACCTTCTGGTATCTTTAGAAATGAGACCGTATCAAATACCTGGTAGACCCATGGCCCTTTATTGTCTTCAGATTCAATAAAAGGAACGATAGCATCACCCGAAACACACTGATTTCACCCTGCACCACAATCTCTTGCATGTCCCATTCAAATTTGACCATCTGGAGCAAAGTAGATGGCACTGCCTTGGCTGCATGAATCCAGGGTCGGCCCAAGAATAGGTTATAAGAGATTACCACGTCCAGCGCTTGAAATTCCATGGTGAACTCAATGGGCCCTATTGTCACTTCCAGCACGATGTCCTCCACTTCTTTGCCCCATCCATCGAAACCTCGAACACATATGTTATTCTTGTGGACCCTTTCATTCTCCACCTTCAGCTTGACCAATGTGGAGAGTGGAAAAATATTTACACTGGACCCATTGCCGAACAAAACCCGGGTGACCACAACATCTTCACATTTCACGGTAAGATAAAGGGCCTGATTGTGCTCAATGCCCTCCATAGGCAGCTCGTCATCAGAGAAAGTGACCCGGGTTATCTCAAATATCTAGTTTGCAATCTTCTCCAAATGATTCACTGATATTTTATCAAGGACATGGGCTTCATTCATAATCTTCATCAGCGCCCGGCGGTGTTCATTTGAATGGATTAGTAAGGATAATAAGGAGATCTAAGCTGGTGTCTTCCTCAACTGCTCCATGCTGGAGTAGTTTTGCATTTTTATTTTCTTCAAGAATTCTTCTGCATGTTCTTCCAATACAGCTTTCTTCACTAATTCTGGGTTATCTTTAGAGATCCTTCTTTTCCTATGCTCTTCAGGGCCGAAGTATCTCCCTGACCGAGTTAATCCCCGGGCCTCACAAACTTCTTCCCTAACTTCCTTTCCTTTATACATCACTATTTCTTGTTCGTATCTCCAAGGAACGACTTTGCTGTTGACAACTGGTGGCTAGATTACTGGTTTGACAATGACGGGTTCTATTTGAACACCTTCCATAACTACGACAGGTTCTCTAACTGCCTCGTGTACTGCTACTTTGGCATGTTCCTATTTTGGCACAACCGTGCATGTTGGGCTCCCTTAAACTATTACAGGTTTGTTGCTTCTCCCTTCGCCCCAATCACTGACTTCTCACTACTGGCATTCTCAGTTGGTTTAACTTCACTGGATCTGATCATCATTACTGTCTGTAAGGTCTTTTTGGACTCTCCCCCTTTTTCTACGATCTCAATCATGTTGGTCTCCTGATGGGCCGGTAGCGGGTTTTGGATAGACCTATGGAGTCTGCATTTCAATCCGGTGGGAGTCGATAAGTTCATGGATAGCATTTTTCAAATGCCAACACTTTTCAGTATCATGCCCCGGTGCACCGAAATAATATTCACAGCTAACGGAATAATCTAGATTCTTTGGTAGAGGATTTGGCAATTTTGATTCGATTGGTCTCAACATATCCAATTGTCGCAGCCTGTGGAACAGGCTAGTGTAAGATTCTCCCAAAGGAGTGAAGTTCTTTTTCTTCTACACCCTTTCACTTCTCAAAACTGGATTGGTTCGGAAAGCAGGTTTCAGGGGTTGTTGGTAGGCTATTGGAGGTGGGTAATGATTTTGTGGAGTCGGGTATGTATTTTGTGGCAGGCGCACGCAATTGTGCGTGGGAGGGAGGTTAGGTATATGCTTGTGCGTGATGTACTGAGAAGCAAGGTTCTAATGGTGGATAATAATATTGCGGTGAGCTGTACGGAGGGTGTGGGTATGTTTGGTGGTGAGGACGAGGTTGGGTGTAATGAGATGGAGCTCGAGGATTGAACCAAGTTCCCGAACACACTGTTGCTACTTCCTCCTTCCTCTTCTTTCCAAATGCTCCGCCAGCTCCGCCCTGGATGGCCTGAGTGGTTGCCTTGATTGTAGAGTAGCTCACGATCTTGTTGGATTTGAGGCCTTCATCGACCATACTTCCCATCTTGAATACTTCGTTGAAAGATTTACCTACTGCTGACACCAAATACCCAAAATAGGTAGGTTCCAGAGCCTTTAGAAAATAGTCAACCATCTCACTCCCCTTCATTGTAGGATCAACTCTGGCCGCTTATTCTCTCCACTGGAAATTGTATTCCCTGAAGCTCTAGTTGTGTTTCTTCTCTAGTTTTGTCAGAGATAGACGATCCGGGAAAATCTCTAGATTATATTGGAAGTGACAAGCAAACTCTTGTACCAGGACATCCAAAGTATACCACCGATTGTGATCCTGCCGAGTGTACCACTCTAGTGCCTACCCGCTTAAACTCTGGCTAAAGTACGCCATTAGCAATTCATCTTTTCCCCCTGATCCTCTCATTTTGCTGCAAAACCCCCTTAGATGCACGACCGGATCACCGTGTCCATCATATAAGTCAAATTTAGGCATCTTGAAACCTGGAGGCAACTGCATGTCTAGAAATAGACAAAGGTCCTTGAAAGCCACGCTCACCTGGCCACCTGGCCCCCGCATGTCCCTGAATGATTGTTCTAAACTTCTTACCTTTTTAATCACCTCTTCCCGCTCAAGGTCTTTGATTGGCTTCTCAGCTCCCGCTGGGATTTCGAGACGGGGATCATATGAGTAAGGCTCATGGGTTCTGTAAGAAGGCTCTAGTGGATAATATTAGGGGTCGTATGCTTGAAGCAAGGGTTCACTTGATGATCTATGGAGTGCGGGAGGCAGAGGTGTCATATAGATGGGGGAAAGTGGCGGAGGGGGGTAAGGAGCGACTTTGGGTAATGGAGCTGGTGGTGGTCGAGAGGTCGTGCCCTGGTGTTGTGAGTATATAGGAAAACTTGAGGGTGGATCAATAGTGGACTAGTTAGGAGCTTGGGCCAGTGGCGGGATGAAGGTTGGATTAGTAGGATAGGTTGGGGGTGGCTATCCTCTTGCCCATGCCTGGTACATCTCAGCCATTTTGTGCTTTAGTTTGTACATTTCCTCCTTCATGGAATTAACGTCCAATTCATCTACTTCTTTCGAGGGGTCAATAATGCTGACATTGCTTTCCTAATTGGCCATGACTTGCTTGCTCTTAGACCGCGTGTTATAGGAGTGGGTTTCCAGAATTCCACAAGTACTAACTACCTGTCTAGTCTGGAATGACAAAACACCAAAAACTTGTTAATAGTTAGGTTCTAACAAGAAAGCGGTCACATATTGAGTGTGAGGGCACCTAAATAATAATTGGTCACTACATGCATTGGTTGCTTGCATCATCCCGGCTTTTATTTTCTTTATTTGCAAGGCCCCCCTCTTTTGACTTTATTTTCACCCTCTCTCCTATTTTGTTTCCTTGTTTGTACCTTTGCATTTTGCCTTTCTATTCTCTTTTCCTTTGCTTTATTTGGTTATGGACAATGTAGATTGACTATGTATCATGACCCCGCATGATTCAGACTGAGCCTAATTCTTGCCAAGAAAGGGTGAAGCATAAATTTTTTTGAAATTTTCCATTTCCATAATAATAAACTCTATTTACAAGGACTCAAAAAACTGACAGATTTAAAAAAGAAACTAACAAACTTTGATGAAAGACGAACTACAGACTCGAAGAACAACTAACCTTGCGCAATAGAAAATACAGACTCCTAGACAAACTGACAGACTTTAAGAAAAGTGCAATCTCAAGAAATCATGAACACATTAGTGCTTCAATTGCTCCTGGGACCCGCAAGGCATAGTTCGGCCTTGTCATAGGTCGACTAGCTAAATCCCCTTAAAGGTGATGAAGATCTTCCATTATGCGGCAAACAAAAATCATCGCAATGGCAAAGAACATAGATCTAGGCCTATCCTCACAGATTTTACATTTCACTACGATATAATGGGTGATCCCTTTGATTCTTTCTCGTATGATACCCTTTCCCTGCAATAACCGCCCAATATGCTAAGTTCTGGCTTCCATAATTTAATCGGCTACTTGATTCTGCTTTAGGAGGTGTTGCAAATCCAATTCTAATTGTGCCAATGCTATGTAACAATGTTCCTTTTCAATTTTGAACTATTTTTCCTGTTTGAGAATTTTGTTTTCTGCGATGACGGCCCTTTTCTTTAGCCCTGTTAACTCACTGTCGAACTCTTCTTTTAGTTGCCTAACTAGACGTGCTCGCCGTATTTTCAGCCAATTGTTTTCGAGCCCTGACTAGTTCCTTTTCTGCTTTGTTTAAATCAAAACTGTAGTCACTCACCTTCTGCCTCAAGCCATCTATAAGCTTTGTATCCTTGGCACTTCGAACGGGGTTTTCCATTGCTACTTTTATTTTCTGAATCTGGACCCGAAGGACCTCATTTTCCTTGACCAGTTTCTTCTTCTTGCCTTCGTCTGCGGCGGCCTAAAAATCTTTCTCGAATTGCAAATTCATGACCTGCTTTTCCAGTTTACTTATTGTAGCATGGTATTCTTGTTCTTTAGCCAACCAGTCCCACTGCTCTTGCGATGCTTCGACGAATTCCTGGAGGTGAGGCCTTTTGGCTGGTCTCCCGAACTCAATTTCTCTCCTGTACCAAGCAAGGTATCCTGGTGACACTTTGCCTCTAGAACGATCCCGTACGCAAGTGTTTGATGTTAGGTATTGGCATTCATTCCAAATTTTGCAGACCTTTACTTCGGGGAACTAACCATCAGGTCCAATCTCGACTACCTGGATACTAAGATCTTTGTCTTTTGGCACTATCAGGCATCTTCCGAGTTGTATCAAGACCTGATGCGGGGCATAAGGCTGGATGCTCCTAAGACCCATCAGAAGGAAGTGAGGCTCTGTTGCCAGCATGTATATGATTTCATCCACAGACAACTATCCCAACGTCCACTCTATTTGCCCGGCAGTGAGGGACTGAAAATAAGATATCCATCCTATTACCGTTTTGGGAAAACTGAGCCCTCTGATTCTTGTGTAAAACTCTTCTATGCAAGTTTTCTCCGCTGACGCATAGCTCATGAACTGGGGACGGTGGCACAAATGTTCGATTATCCACATTTGCAACAACAGATTGCACCCCTCGAAGAAGTCTTTCCCGGCCCTGCAAGCTGTGAGAGCACGAAAGATCTCAGCTACTATCATAGGTGCGAGTGTTCACTTGGCTTGGGTGCGTAGATTACTGATAACCCCTGCTATTTTTATGTCAATGTTCTCATCTTTCCTTGGAAATACTAGGATCCCTAGAAAAGCCACCATGAAAGCAAAGCGCTTGTGTTCTTCCCACTTGACGCGGTTTCCTTTGCTGCAGAGTTTGTTTTCTGGATTGTTGAACCCCCTATGTGACCATATCTGGTATACAAGAATGAAAAGGTGCAAAACCCTTCCGCCAGGTTCGACTCGTGTAACACTCTACTTATCTTCAGGGTATCTAAGAATTTGTGCACTGCTATAATTCTTGGGGCGACCAAATACTTCTGTCTCAAAGGAAGTTCAGCATCCCCAATGTACCCAGCTATTTACTCTAAGGACGGGGTAAGTTCAAAATCTGAGAAGTGGAATATATTGTGCGCCGGGTGCTAACACGTGACCAACGCTATTATGACATCACCTCGAGGTGCAATCTCCAATAGTCCTTGGAGGCCTCCCATATATTTCTTTAATTCATCTTGCCCTTCTATACGCAGATCATTCCACCACAGCCGCAACTCCAAAGGGACATTGCATACAAATAAAAAGGTTTGTTTTGGATTGTGCTCATCCTGCACATTTATTTAGGTGAATTAGCAACTTAAGACTTTATTCCATTTGACTTCAAAACCAAAATTGACCCCTTTTTTATGAATTTATTTTTTGAAATCAGATCCCAGCTTTGCAAATACGGCCTTTCAGCACCTCTGGATGAAGATTTTAAGGTTGTGTCCACTAACCGGACAAAAATAAAGACCCAAATGGGGTCATTTGTGCAAAATCAGCCTTCCGACGTCCCTTTTGGTGACATTCGCCTGTTCTTTACAACAAATGCATCATCCGATTTATTTAGGGAAACGAATAAAATTTGATATTTGTTTTTTGTTTTGTTTTGGCTATTTTTGAAAAAGGGTGGCTGGACCCCATGGGGGTTGCCTACGTATCTCGTACATCACGAGAATCAAACCGGCATAGTTCGAGCGAATTATTTTTGAAAACACTACTAGGCTTTCCCCTTTTCATATAAAACAAAGCCAATCATTTTTGAAAACAAGCATTTTCTTTTTTCTATAGTGAATAAAACAAACTCCCATTTGTTTCATGCTTTTCTTTTCTTTCTCCTTTTCCCTTTTTTTCTAAAATTCGGCTGAGCCTTTGCAGTATTTGGACATTGGTTCTTTTACAGCAGGTGACTAACTCTCCTTTCCCGTGAAAATCCAGTCAGCATGCAAATCCAGAATAAATGCACAAGTAGGATGCATCAGGATGGTCCATTATTCCAGGTACACCTGTCCTAGACGGACCCAACACCTGTGTTGAGTCCCCTAAGTCAAATGCATGTTGCAGATAAGAGTTCCTACTAGGGATCCGACATGAGGTTAAGTTATTCTAGGTTTGAAACCTGGGTACTTGTTCTAGACTGTGTACCCGAGCGGATAACTCGAGTGGAGGAGGGGGTTACGTACCAGGGACTCGCAAGATCGTCCGTCTTTGTAACTTGTCCAATCCTCTTTCTTATTTCAAGGTATGACACTAACATAATAGTGAGTCTCGACCAGGGAACACGAATTCTTGAACCCTGAACCAGAGATTCTGGGTTCGATCCCCAACAGAGTCGCCAGAGCTGTCACACCTCCTTTTGGTTACTACAACCCGGCAAAGGGCGTAAATAAGAGAGTTTTTCCAATTAAAAATTAATCGAAACGGGATTCAATTATTTAAGAGAATTTCATAGTCTCCACTTGAGAGATTAATAGTGTCCCAAGTCACCGTTTAGAATCCCGAATCGAGGAAAGAATGACTCTGTTTAATAGTCCGCGAACCAGAAATCCGGGTAAGGAGTTCTGTTAATCCGGAAGAAGGTGTTAGGCATTCTCGAGTTCCATGGTTCTAGCACGGTTGCTCAACTGTTATATTTGGCTTAAATTATCTAATTTTATATAATTATGAACCTATGTGCATTTTAAATATTTTAACCAATTTTATTATTATTTTTAAAGAGAATTGCAACATTATTAAAACATGTCTCGGACCACGTCACATAAATGCACCCGTAATTTTTGACATATTTTAATATAGTTGGAATCTAGATTTGGATCACATAAGTGTGCATCTGAATTTAGGAAAGGTAGATTGTTAAACTAATGCGCCTAAAGTAATTATACGTTTGCAACTTTGCGAGGGCCATGGAATTAACTAAATAGCACACCTCGAAATTTAAGGATTAATTAAGGATTAAATACAGCGAGGGCCATGCAATATTTATTTTGTTTGGCATAGCGCATCTCGATTTATTATTTACAAAGGGCATCTCTAAAACAAACATAGGTTCTCTACACAAATTCGTCTCTACCGGAACCTAATTAATGAAAATTCCACAACTTAGACTTCAACTTCAAATCATTGGGCTTTAAAATCAGTCCAAAGACGATGAATCCCTTATCCAGTTTTATTGAATCAGCCATTTATGAGCCTCAGCAAATTGTGACTCATCTGGGTCGTGCCTTAGCTAGGCAGAGGCCCAGCTCATCATAGACAGGCTATGTAGCCTTGATCTTTAGTGGATCCAATCCACACGAGATCCTTATTCGAATACCAGCTTGCGTAATTGCACTCCCAGCAATTTTTAACAATAGAAATATACGCTTGATCTATGCAAGCAGGCTGTTAATTATTCAACTAATACTCACAAAGTTGGGGGAATTAACATAAAACAACTAATTAAAACCTGAATTTTAGACTACTGATTTTATAACGAAATTAATTATGAAAATGCTTCTTTGATTTGAATTGAGCATATACGAATTTGCATGAATAAACACTTGATTTCCAATTTCATGTTATTGAAGTAAAACAAATACCACACTCATGATCTCCTATTGATGATTGACAAATTTCAAGACCTTAAATCAACTTACTTAATCCAGCACTATACTAGACGACTTCTCTACTACAAATTATAACAAAATCAAAGTAAGTTTTTCAGTCAGTCCTTATACAGTCCATATACAAACCAAAGGAACTGGGATGAATTACATAAGCTTCTAAATTAAACTACATAGACAGTCGTACATTATCTCCTAATCAACTATATATTCCGAGTAAACACAAATCAGGAAGCTAGGCTTCCACTTCATTTCAATTTGAAGAATTACATCAAGGAGCTTTTGAGTGTGTACCTGGAATGAAGTAAAGGGAAGGACCTATGAGTAGGCATTCTCAAAGAACAATAGCGATATCAGCAACAAATAACCCCAGATTTAGTGAGAAGATTAGTGAATGGACCCCAAGTTAATGAAATAGTAGATTCAGCACTATCAAGATACCAGGAGATGCAACTCGCACAATTAATACTAATTTTAAATAGCCAAACAACTCGAACTACACCGAAACATAAACCTAACAGATAACCTTTAATCCATGATAAGAAGAAGAAATCAGAATTGATTTTAGATCAAAATTTTTGAAGTTTTAAGCTCAAATTTGAATTGAATTAGTAGCAGCCTTCTGATTTTTTGTTCAGCCTCTCCTTCTTTTTTTCAAATTAAAACTTAAAATCAAAATTAACTTCTAATAAAATAATTCTACCAAATTAAATTAGTTAGTTCTAAATGACGATTGTCACAAATAATTAAATGTAAAAGAAAGACTGTAACAATTTCAAAAATTAAAATTAAAAGCAAAAGTAAACTAGCTCCTAATTACTTATTAATTCCTAAATGTGTAAAATTATTCTAAATGCAATGCTTATATTTTTTTTAATATTTTTTATGAACTAAAAATGCACACACGAATGCAAGCAAATGACATAACATGCCACAAAATCAGCTGAAATTAAAAATAATTAAAACTAACAAAAGGAAATTATTTTATTTGAAATTATAGGAGTAATTCATATAGAAAAAAATCACGTGCTCACATATATTATATTCATTTTAGAGACACTTAGACTCTAGATTCTGAATTCGTCCCTATGCATACAGAGGAATTAATCATTCTTTTTATCACAAAGAGAATAAAAAGTATTTTTTAGGTCCCATTCTCTTACACGCACCAATAAAAACATCTATTGTTATTAACGAAGTAGTATGACTTATTTTGTCTTTCTTTAAATAGAGAACATCGATTATCGATAACATTAAAGTTCCTAAAAAAAATTTAATCATACTATAGAATATAAAAAATCCTAAAAAGATCTGTTTTCTTTTCTATTTGTATGTTAGTAATCTAAACTTGATACAAAATATTTGAAATTGAAATCACATTAATATGGAACAAACTCATAATTCATTGAGGGGAGGGTATATTGGAAACAATCTTTGATACCTTCACAATTCTCTGCAAACCTCACACATGAAATTAAATTATTGTCCGCATATCTCTGTCGTCATTTTATTGTTATGGAAGCAGCCCAAGAAATCAGTTGGTTTTCCACTGGTATTGTATTGAATCAAGAAGATGAAGAAGACATAACAAGTAAGAAACAACTTCCTTCTGATTCAGATTTTGTCACATTTGATGATTGGGATTTCGACGTTGAAAACGAAACAAAAACTGCTCTTTATGTCACACCAGAGAGTTTAACACATAACAAGAAGTCAAGAACTTCGTCGATTTCTTCACTTAACATATTGAAAGCCTTTGGAAATGGATTCAGAAAATTAAAGGGGCAAAAAGTCACTATCCAAACTAGTGAAATTGAACGTGCAAATAATGGTAAACTGTCTACAGATTCAGTTCTTCGTTTAGGCGGACACAATTTTATTCAATCTTTTGAATCTTCAGTTGATCATCCATTTGTTAGTTCCTTGTTAAGTCTTTCAGATGAAGATTATAGAAGCGTTGAACTCATCGAATGCCTTTTATCTTGCGCGGAGAAAGTGGGGCAAAAACAATATGATCGCGCGACTAAGCTTTTAAACGAATGTGACAAGTTAAGTTCTAAAACAGGAAATCCTGTTCAAAGACTTGTTTACTATTTCTCTCGTGCTCTACGTGAACGAATTGATCAGGAAATCGGGGAAAATAGCACGAAAGGTTTGGAGATATATGGAATGCGAGATGTTCAGGAGGAGTTAAGGAGCATAAACCAGTGTACGATTGCAGTTCAGGACATGCCTCTTTGTCAAGTGATAAAATTTGCTGGAATTCAAGCGATAGCAGAAAATGTAAGAAACTCGGAAAAGATTCATATAATTGATCTTGAAATTAAAATGGGAGTACAATGGACAATCTTAATACAAGCACTTGTAGCTCATCAACAAGA
Organism: Nicotiana benthamiana; assembly: GCA_034376525.1. Taxonomy (NCBI): domain Eukaryota; kingdom Viridiplantae; phylum Streptophyta; class Magnoliopsida; order Solanales; family Solanaceae; genus Nicotiana; species Nicotiana benthamiana. The sequence continues at coordinate 14,736,477 of CM067341.1, read as the reverse complement.
ATCTCAATCTCCCTTTGAATATCTCAAAATAACTGCTATAGGAAATACTCAATCAAGGACTAAACTCGAGGAGACAGGTAAACGACTGATGAGTTTTGCTAAGTCTTTAAACTTACTATTTTATTTCAAGAGCGTTATAATAGAAGATATCTTTGATCTCAAGAAAGAAGACTTAGATATAGATCCTGAGGAAACGATTGCAGTTTACGCGCAACATTTTCTGATGAACATGATAATGAAACAAGAAAAGCTCGATTTCTTGATGGGATTTATTAAAGGTATAAATCCGCGTATAATGGTCATTGCTGAAGTTGAGGCAAACCATAATTCTCCAGTTTTTGTTGACCGTTTTATTGAAGCATTATTCTACCATGGTGCTTTCTTCGATCTATTTGAAGATTGTATGAAAAATAATGAATCAAACAGAACGGCTATGGAATCAGAGTTTATGTGGCAAGGAATAAGGAATATTGTAGCAGCTGAGGGAGAGGAAAGGACTATTAGACATGTAACAATTAAATTGTGGAGTGAGTATTTTAAACGATTTGGAATGGAGGAAATGAGACTGAGCAATTCGTCATTGTATCAAGCGAAAATGATACTTGAAAAATTCAGTACTGCGAATTCTTTTACGCTTGAAATGAATGGAAATTTTCTAGTGATTGGATGGAAGGAAACTCCTCTGAGTTCACTTTCTGCTTGGAAATTTCGCAAAAGAAATACTTCTCATGGAGCTTACTTCCTCACTCTTTAATATTACAGACATTCCGGCGTACAAAATATTATTCATGCAGGGCACGTAGAAAGGTCATATCCCAAGGAGTGATTATGGATAGCATACTCTAATACAAATATTAATGATTATTTTCACAACTCGAACTCGTGACCTATATAGTTAATTAATTTACTACTTATTATGTTGTAGAATCAGATGTTTTGTTCAACTCCTTTATTTTCTTTTAGCAGCTGAAAAACCACTGCTTGTATAAATTCTTATTCCGAGGGGAGTCTTGATGTAATTGGTAAAGTTACTGTCATGTGATCAGGACGTCACGAGTTCGAGCCGTGAAAACAGTCTCTTACAGAAATGTAGGGTAAGGCTACGTACGATAAACGCTTATTGTCCGGCTATTCTCTGAACTTTGTGTGTTGCGGGAGCTTAGTACACCGAACTGTAATTTTTATTAGTATGAGCCGTGAAAACAGTCTGTTATCATGTTTAAGTGATTGTAATTCTGAGTTTCAAACTGTAAAAAAGAGATAATATATAATTCTTCGCTAAACTGTCCAATTTAAAGCGATGGTTTAGTGACAGAGACATGGAGTGAGGATTTCATTTTCCAATATTATAAAACATTGTGTGAACTGATTTTATTTAAATTTTAGTGGACAAAATTAATTTGAAAATATGTGGTTGTGATGGGTAGATTGTACTGGTGGTGGATTAATAGATCGATACCCGCACCTTCTGTAACACCATCAATAATTTTTATTAATATTGACGATGTAAAATATATTTATAAATTTAAGTCATTCAAAAATAATTTCAACTAACTCTTTTAAATAGCATTAATTGATAAAAAATTATTAATAATAAATAACCAGCTACAACGAGTTAAATTAGATTAATTAATATTAAAATTTATGATATTATATAACTTAAATTCTATAAAAATAAATAAAGGAGTATTAGGCTCAATCAAGAGGACGAATAAGATGGTGACACATACAATTATTAATTCTATGTCAATTTATTTTCAAGAAAGTAACTTCACCCATCAATTAGACTTGCAGTCGTTCTAGCATTGAGCAAAAAGCTTAGCTAACATTTCTCTCTGTATATTTCTTTGTCCTGAATTTCAATTTGTTGCATTTTTCTGATTAAAAATTTAGGTCCTCGTTAGATCAATATTTAAATTTTTAAAAAAAGTTTTTCCTGCATTTATTTTTAGACTTCGAAAAAGACCTAAAAATGCTACTCAACTTTTAGAAATAATTTATTCATATCATTCGTTAAAACAATATTCATTTCATGCAACTGTCGTTATACATTTGGCTCATCCATGTCATTATTAACTAACGGTAGTGGCATGGATGTGCCAAATAAAAATTGAGCCGTTAGTCAATAATAGTATGAATGAGCCAAATGTGTAACGGCAATGGCATAAAAAAAACATATTTTAACGGATGATATGAATAAATCATTTTTGAAAGTTGAGTAACATTTTTAGGCCTTTTCCGTTTAGACTTTAGTGTTGCTAATCTCAAAGTAAAAATTACTACACTAATATAATATTCGTATAATGTGACTAGCTGCAGTCGCTTGTACCCAACCTCTTCTTTATGTTACAAATTAATAATTTTGTACAACTATATTTGCATTAGACTTTTAAGTTGAACGACCTGAGTAATTACTTTTTAGGCTATTAGCTTTAGGGTACGTATTTTATACGTATACTTATATTAATGAATATTAAATTTTTAAAAAATACATAAATACTACTTCCTCTAAAATTTATATAATACATTTTTCTTATCAAAATAAGATAGATAGGTAGATAGATCCGTATACATTTTTGTTGTTGTGGAAAATACATAGTAGTTAAAATTAAACAAAGATCTAATGTTATTTGTTTTTAGTCCTTTTATATTTAATAAACTATAGTTTTTCATCGGCGACTTTGAATAATTGTGATACGTGGTTTTAACTTTGTGAGTTATTTCAATTTTAAGTAATTTTGATACTTGATTTTAACTTTGTGAGTTATAATTGTTTTTTCTAGTTTTTTCTTTTATGTCAAATATCAATAAAATTTACTATCTTCAGCTTTTAGAAAATAAATCCACCAACCAGAACTTAGTTAATTTTGCTAGCAAACTATGAGTTTATTGATTAGTGCAACGTCAGTACTAACATCAGTAACGATAATCGTTTCATTTACCAATTGATGTCATTTAAGATATTGATCAATTATTTTTTTGATTGGAGTGCCGTTCTCGTTGTTAAAATAAATGTTTCATATAACTAATAAGTTCTCCATTTTTTAACTGTTTAAATGCTCTTGATTATTAATAAATACTTCCTCTATCTTAAACTATTTTTCGTATTTTTCTATTACAAAAACCTAAAGAAAATATTATTTCAAAGTAATTTTAAACTATTTAACCCTTATTATGTTATAAATATAATATTTCTTCATTGAACATTTACTTCTTTTATGTGCCATCTCCATCTTCAAAAACAATTACTACTAAGAATATAACCAAAAATGTCACGACCCCAAACTCGGTCGTGATAGCGCCCAGCCCAACGGCTAGGAAAGCCCGACCAAATACACTCTCGACCCGAGCTTAGAGCTAAAAATCATTTATTTTAAGTCATTAACAGTGAAGAAAATCAAAATAAGATGATAGCTATAACAATATCCCGAAATCTCACGAAAACCACGTAACTTCCTAAATATCTGGGGTCAGGAGCCAAGAGCGTCTATCAGAATATCAATACAATACTATAAGTAACTCTACAAGTCCGAGAGTACGCGGAATTAAACAAATACAGAGTAATAAGGGGTGTGGCGGATCCTGCGGACGCCAGGCAGCTATCTCGACGATCCCAAATGGAGCTCTAGACCAGCTCCAAGCTCAGCTAAGCTTCCACGTACCTGAATATGTACACATGGTGCAGGGAGTCGAGTGAGTACTTCCAACTCAGCGGTAATAAAAGTAAATAATGCTGAGGAAAAAGAATCCACACAAAGCACTATCTCATGCTATAAACGTACAATATCATCCTTTAAACTGAAGTACACTCACAGGGTATACCTTTTTAACATATGCGAGTAGATTATATAGAAGTATCTTTTTTTAACATCTCTTCCTTTCATTATAACAGAGCAATACCTGGGTACAACCTCAAATAGTGCAAGTCTGCACTCAGATCAGCCCCCTTTGGCTCAGCACTCCTTAACAATTTCCACCAGGGTGTGTGGTCAATAAGGCAGATAACACTTCATCAATGCCTCATTTAAGTTTTCAAATCTTATAACAATGTTGAGTAGCAAAAATACCATTTTAAAACCTTATACTGAGGTGAAAATATGCACAGTATTATCAAGACAGTGATACCAATCCCTGAAGGATTCAAATAGTCGGCACTAAGCCCTAAACATGATAATCAGTCCAATTCATGATAATTAATATCTTTATTAGGGTGTCAATGCAATTTCAAGCAATTAGGTAGCGTTTTTATTAAATGGGATGGACCAAGTCACAATCCTCAATAGTGCTCTATCCAACGCCCGTTATCCGGCGTGCAAGTCACCTCAATACAACACTCTGATGTGCAAGTCTGGGATTTACAAACCCTCAGGACATCATTTACAAGTATTACCCACCTCGATCCGACGAAATCTCAAGCCCGTGACGCCTTTGCTCCTCAAACCGGCCTCCACGCGCGTCGAAACTAGCCAAAATCAGTAGAAACACATCATAATAAGCTAATGGAATAACACCCAATCGAAATATGAGAAAAATCATGAAACTAGCAAAACCTGAACCCCGAACCCGCTTCTCGAAAAATTATGAAACTCACACTTTTGGAATCCTCGTCTCGCCACGAGTTCATACATACCTAAAACTCCCAAATCCGAGCTCAAATGACCTATCAAATCCCAATTTGAAATATTAAAACTCATGCCCTAGTTTTCTCAATGTCATACCCAAATTCCTTGAATTTTCAGTGATTAATTTATGTTTTTATACTATAATATCACAATCCAAGTCCAAATATCCATAATTGATGATTCTCCTTCGTAGCCTCTCCAAAATCGCCCAAAAATCGCCTTAGTTCGCACCCCAAAATGATTTTACCCTTCTGAAATTCGAATACACTGATTACATTAAACCCTCAGACATTTTCGCTTCTGCGGTACATTGACCACACCTGCGGTACCGCTTCCGCCCTCAATAACCCGCTTCTGCAGTTTGGCCCTTTTCCCTAGCGGCCGCTTCTACGGTCGCTTCATCGTTTCCGTGACTCTCGCATACGCGGTCCACCTGACCGCTTCTGCGGTCTCTGATCTTCCCCTTGGCCGCTTCTGCGGCTACTTGTCCGCTTCCGCGGACACTGGTTAAGCGGTTCCTAGCATGCTTCCGCGGAAATACCAGAAGCAGCAGGTGCATTTCATGCAAACTCCAAAATTCCTCATTTAGCCCTCCGAGATCACCCCGAGGCCCCTGGGGTCCAAATAAACAATACAAATATGATTAAATAACCTATTCAAATTTGCTCGAGCCATAAGAACACTATCATTAACATCAAAACTCATTATTTTCCTCAAATCAAAGTCTACGATAAACATGAACTTCTCAAAATCTCATTCGATGCCGAAACCAACCAAACGAAGCCGGAATGACACAAAAATTTGCGGACATATCCAAAATATCCCAACGAAGCTTATGCAACTCTCAGAATTCCATCCCACTCCCGGATCAAAATCTCACCTATCAATCGAATTTCGCCAAACTTCAAACTTAGCCAATTCAAGCCTAATTCTACAGCTGACCTCCAAATTCAATTCCGTTTTCTCTCCCAAGTCACAAATCACTATCCAAAACTACTCGAATCATCGGAAATCCATTCCGAGCCCTCTAACTCACTAGTCAACGTCTGGTTGACTTTTCCAACTTAAACTTTCCTTATAGAGACTATTTGTCTCATTTCTATCCAAGTTCAACCCGAAACACTTCAAACTCACCAAACACATATAATAACACATAGGGAAGCATATTGCGGGGTTAACGAGGCTGAAATACAAAAGACGACCGGTCGGGTCGTCATATCCTCCCCAACATAAACAAATGCTCGTCCTCGAGCGTACCAAGAGTTGTACTAGAAGTAGCCCAATAACTGAGTGACCTTACCAAGAATACCCGGGGTGACCCCACGTCACCCTAGCTCACATAGGTACCGATAACACAACGCAGCTGAAATTTCACAATCTATCTGGCCCATAGACCATAGAATCTCACTGCACTTCCCAAAATCGTATACAAGATCAGAACCTCAGGTCTATACTCCGGATTAACCCGAACCAGCTGTAATAACCCACACCTGCATCCTCAGGTGAATTCATACAATATACCACGCATTCCATCACTCGGAACGATAGCCCCTATTTACAGCAGTTGCCCACAATAACGAATACTGATAGAAAAACCCTTTTATTAGCTAAAGTCTTATTCTGACACTTTTATATACTGCCAACAGAAACTGAAACACGTGGTAAACCGAACCCATCTCTCAAATCACCCATTCCTAAGTCCATTTCCTTTCTGACTGATACCACAATAGATTTCGGAGTCAAATCTCGATATTACCTTTCTAAAAGGCTGAAATCAAATACGCTCGTACCCAGTAATGACTCCATCGATCATCTCAACTACAACACGCCACTCTGGTGATATGACACCTCGACATCCCACATCGTGCTCACACAGGCACCAATAAGAAACGACCTGAACACACTCAAGTCATGACAAATGACTCAACTAAAGAGCTGTAATTGCAATTCCTCCATACCATCACAACACAGAACTGAGATCCCATCTCACCACATAAAAATAGGGTAACTGAATCTTCCTTGAAAGGTCATAACATCACGTGGCCTTTCCACAACTCATGATTCTATCCAAACACTATTACCCATGAAGCACCTTAAGTCACCAAGCTCAAAACGGTCAGCCACGCGCAGATTTAGGTCTGAACTCAAGCAATTAATCACACCCATCGAATCCTGAAAGGACACAACGATGCGCTATTCGCCGATCAATACCCAATACGAACTCTTCCTCATAAGCCAGGAAGTAATGCATACAAGGTAACATATAACTAAGTCTATTTTTTTTCACATCACACTGTTGCGGCGTGCAACCCGATCCAGATATCATACACGAGTTTAACATATCAAGCGAAGAAGGATCCACTAGGGCTTCCAATTCCCATTAACCGCTAAACGGAGCCGATATACACGATACATAACCACTGCATAGGTGGATCACGAGAACTTCTAGTCCCCAACGCGCATATAATACATGAATCACTATGCATGATTCCACACTCCGCCGTACGAATACATAACACACATCAAGCATCCATTCACATCACGAAAGACATTCAGAGATTTCCCTATGCCATCAACAACTCAATCATCACAGTCGATCCAACGAGAGAATACCGCAATACCACCATATATTATCAGATTACATTACCTTGCCCTTTTGAACATATACCCCGCCAAAACGCTAGAATAGCGGGACCATTTTCCTTAATCACAAGAAAGATCAATTCTTAATTTATCTGCAACTGCCCGTGCTGATCAAGAATTTCAATGACTTCCCATTATTATGAACTGATCCAAAACCTTGAACATGCCAATATCCACTTTCCATAACACACCGCATATACTATACTAAACTAAAATAACATGGGAATTGCTATCCCCTTCCTGCGCCGCAACATTGACCCACTCAACCAATCAAGAACTTTCATGATCCTATATATAAGAATAATCAATACACATTCCAAGCTTCGCATACCAATAGGAAATATACTCATTTTCAAACCGCGGTAAAACACATCACGAACTCTTTCTCCCAATTCCATTGCCCAAGCTACACTGTCAGGACTGAATCCTTCCACCCAAACCAAGTTAAGCAAACTGCGAACACTTAAAGCTTTGCTGCACAACACGTGGAAGGCTCATTATCTCAAACACATACAAGAATTAATCAAACACATACAAGAACTAATCATGATCTTACCATACAGATTCAGTTTATTATCAAGCTATTCTATTTATCAGATTCCCTTCATGATTCATCATTAATTTGACATTCTCCATTGATGTAGCACCCCAACACCTCAACTCAGGTTACCACATGAGATTCGCACATAAGACCCCACTATCTAAGACCCATAGGCCACTGAATTCCCTCTCGACACTTCTCAGGAATACAACATTCCAGAATGCTTTACCTTGAAGAACTTCCTGCGAATCCGAATTCATTACCATTACTTCCCAGATATTAGTACATAGAATCATTTAATTAACATAACATACCACAAGTCTTGATCTTTTCTAAAGAAAACACATCCTCTAGCCACATACCCAAACGCAAGACACCTGATTGTTACATGCAAAATCTTGGACACAAGAAAACAATTCTCGAGAGTCATTCTCTCTTAAAAACAATAATTTACATGTCTTAGCGGACAGAACCACTCGTGCCTTATTAGTACTCTGACACCGCAAAACATGACTTCATACATATATAAACAACCATATTTCTGCTCTATGCATTGAGCATTCTTTATCAACAACGACTCAACACATCCTACTATTTCTTCACCTCTACGATGCACCACACAACCTTTATCAAAATTCTCCTCCACTCTCGCCATTCTCGGCTCAATTTCCGCAATCAAAACTGCTTTGCCAGCATACTTGAGACAGAACCAACATAACACACAACATTGCAATCAGTTAATCAATAACTACCTCCCCAACTTGGCTCGAAGCCACATATCAAGGCACTTTTAACCACTCATAGCATTCATACTCATGTGATGCCACAATGTTATAGTGAGATTAAACTCAAGTCATTTACAAGCTTTGGCGGAGACTCGATTCATCAGAATTCTTAACCCTTCTGCAATTCTTGCATTCATTCACACACAACAGTTAAGCCCACTCTTTAGGTGGCGAAATCTTCTCTAAATCCCAAATTTTCCCAAAAATTTTGACAGAGTTTCCTTTGTAATTTGAGCCTACCCACTTGCCAGAGAATCACCAAAACCATCCTAACAACACGTCCACAACTCAACAAGACATCACAATATATATCAATAACATAAATCTTAATACTACACAAATTATATTATCAAAATTGATATATGGACACGCGTTGCACCTGCTCGAATCGTAACATATATTAAATGCCTTTCAATTACACATAAGAATCAACCCGACTAAGGACACTCTGCAAGAGATAACCCACATGTTTTGCCTCAATTTAGTATTTCAGCACAGTTTCCACCATGATACACATAGCACAATCGATTAGTCTTCCTAAGTCCGAATTATACCACCGTACATGATGCACTTTACCTTTCCGCTAAGAGATATAAAAATATTCATCACGCCCATAGCTCGGGGCTACACAACAAATGAGAATAAGAAACGAACACCTAACAGCTCATCCATTATCAAGCTGCCATTTCAACAATTAGGGACAATACTTGATCATATAAATTTCATAATATCAGCTCACAAAATCAGCACCTCGGTGCTCAAGCCATAGACAAAGATCTGGCCTCAAGTCCTCCCGACTAGCCCAACATGAACTCGCAGAGATTATATCTCGCCCCTCGATCAGGGAACATAAGCCATCAAAGCAAATATAATACTAAGCGCTCGAGTGCACAAACAGACGGGTGGAAGGAATTCCAAGGATTGTATCTCAAGCTGAATCAAGTACGCACGATAAGATTTCCAAGAAAGTGAAGTTTTTCCTAAAGGTTTCGCAGCCTCCCGAGTATAAGCACAGGTGTACCCGTACCGAACCACGAGACTCTACCAAGCGGCTCATGACTCATGAGGCATAGTAACCTAGGCTCTGATACCAACTTGTCATGACCCCAAACCCGATCGTGATGGCGCCTAGCCCAACGGCTAGGAAAGCCCGACCAAATACACTCTCAACCCGAGCTTAGAGCTCAAAATCATTTATTTTAAGTCATTTACGGTGAAGAAAATCAAAATATTATGAATGCTATAACAATTTTCCGAAATCTCACGAAAACCACGTAACTTCCCAAAGATCTGGTGTCACGAGCCAAGACCCTCTATCAGAATATCAATACAATACTTTAAGTAACTCTACAAGTCAAAGAGTACGCGAAATTAAACAAATACAGAGTAATAAGGGGTCTGTCGGATCCTGCGGACGCCACGCAGCTATCTCGTCAATCCCAAATAGAGCTCTAGACCAGCTCCAAGCTCAGCTAAGCTTCCACGTACCCGAATATGTACACATGGTGCAGGGAGTCGAGTGAGTACTTCCAACTCAGCGGTAATAAAAGTAAATAATGCTGAGGAAAAAGAAACCACACAAAGCACTATCTCATGCTATAAACGTACAGTATCATCCTTTAAACTGAAGTACACTCACAGGGTATTCCTTTTTAACATATGCGAGTAGATTATTTAGAAATCTCTTTTTTTAACATCTCTTCCTTTCATTATAACAGATCAATACCTGGGTACAACCTCAAACAGTGCAAGTCTGCACTCAGATCAGCCCCCTTGGGCTCAGCACTCCTTAACAATTTCAACCAAGGTGTCTGGTCAATAAGGCAGATAACACATGTATGCCAGTAATGTATGAGTGCTAAATGTCGTGCCACATAATACAAGTGAAGCCAATGTATGCATGCAATGCAATGCGTATGACACTGTGGCGTACAGCCTGATCCATGCAAAGGCGCCCGCGCTCACTGTAGGGGTTTAGACTCCGAAGGGGCTCCTTCAGCCCAAGCGCAATATCAATATATATCCGTTGCGGATCGTGCAGCCCCACCCATGGATAGTCATGAATGCATATAAGCCCTTGGGCAACAGTATCATAACAACTCACAGCTAAAATGTCATCAAAGCCTCACTTATGTTTTCAAATATTATAACAATGCTGAGTAGCAAAAACACCATTTTAAAACCTTATACTAAGGTGTAAATATGCACAGTATTATCAAGACAGTGATACCAATCCCTGAAGGATTCAAATATTCGGCACTAAGCCCCAAACATGATAATCAGTCCAATTCATGACAATTAATATCTTTATTAGGGTGTCAATGCAATTTCAAGCAATTAGGTAGTGTTTTTATTAAGCGGGATGGACCAGGTCACATCCCCAATGGTGCTCTACCCCACGCCCGTTATCCGACGTGCAAGTCACCTCAATACAGCACTATGATGTGCAAGTCCGAGGTTTACAAACCCTCAGGACATCATTTATAAGTATTACCCACCTCGATCCGGCGAAATCTCAAGCCCGCGATGCCTTTGCTCCTCAAACCGGCCTCCACGCGCGTTGAAACTAGCCAAAATCAGTACAAATACATCATAATATGCTAATAGAACAACACCCAATCGAAAACAATCAAAATATGAGAAAAATCTCGAAACTAGCAAAACTCAAACCCCGGACCCTCTTCTCGAAAAATTATGAAACTCACATATTTGGAATCCTCGTCGTGCCACGAGTTCAAATATACCAAGAACTCCCAAATCCCAGTTCAAATGACCTATCAAATCCCAATTTGAAATATTGAAACTCATGCCCTAGTTTCCTCAATTTCATACCTAAATTCCTTGAATTTTCAGTGATTAATTCATGTTTTTACACTATAATATCACAATCCAAGTCCAAATATCCATACCTGATGATTCTCATTCGAAGCCTCTCCAAAATCGCCCAAAGATCGCCTTAGTTCGCACCCCAATATGATTTTACCCTTCTGAAATTCGAATACACTGATTACATTAAACCCTCAGACATTTTCACTACTGCGGTCCATTGACCGCACCTGCGGTATCGCTTCCGCGCTCAATAACCCGCTTCTGCGGACTGGCCCTTTCCCCAGCGGCCGCTCCTACGGTCGCTTCACCGCTTCCGCGACTCTCGCATACGCGGTCCACCTGACCGCTTCTGCGATCTCTGATCTTCCCCTTGGCCGCTTCTGCGGCTACTTGTCCGCTTCCGTGGACACCGCTTAAGCGGTTACTAGCCCGCTTCCGCGGAAATACCACAAGTAGCAGGTGCATTTCATGCGAACTCCAAAATTCCTCATTTAACCCTCCGATATTACCCTGAGGCCCCCGCGGTCCAAACCAACAATACAAATATGACTAAATACCCCATTCAATTTGCTCGAGCCACAAGAACACTATCATTAACATAAAAAGTCATCATTTTCCTCAAATCAAAGTCTACGATAAACATGAACTTCTCAAAATCTCATTTGATGCCGAAACCAACCAAACGAAGCTCGAATGACATGATAATTTGCGGACATATCCTAAATCTCCTAACGAAGCTACCGCAACTCTTGTTCCATTCCGACTCCCGGATCAAAATCTCACCTATCAACCGGATTTCGCCTAAATTCCAACTTAGCCAAGCCTAATTCTACACCGGACCTCCAAATTCGATTCCGTTTTCTCTCCCAAGTCACAAATCACTATCTGAAACCAGTCGAATCATCGAAAATCCATTCCGAGACCTCTAACTCACAAGTCAACGTCCGGTTGACTTTTCCAACTTAAACTTTCCTTAATGAGATTATTTGTCTCATTTCTATCCAAATTCAATCCGAAACACTTCAAACTCACCAAACAGCTATAATAACATACGGGGAAGCATATTACGGGGATAACAGGCTGAAATACAAAAGAAGACGGGTCGTATCGTCACAAAAAAATAAATTAATTTGAAACAATTACTTCTATAATGACAAATAATTTGAAATACTTATTTTAGAATTGCGATAAATAACTTGAGATGGAGGGAGTAGAAATTAATTCCCTTATATTAATTATATATTGGCTTATTTTAACTCTAATTCTCATCTAGCTTGACTTTAGAATGTCAATAGTACTTAGAACATAAAAAGAAGAATTAGTAACAGTAGTTCTTTTCTTCAAATTAAAAAGTAGTAACAGTTCGTCATTTTTTGCCATTAATGTCTTGAAACCCAATTTATGCTTAGTGGTGAGACATTAATACTTTGAAATTTGAATTCCTAAAACGTATTGAAATGTCAAAATTAGTTCTCATATTTGGTCATATTTATTAGGATTTTGAATTATAACAGGAAAATTTTAACTAATTTTAATATCTAAAATATTGGGATTTCCTACTATAATAACTAAAGTTTTAGTTGATTTTAAAATCTTAAATATTAGAAAATTAATAGTATAAATATTAGAAAATAATAGAACGACTCTTTTATTCATTGCGAACTTTATTAATAAAGGGCAAAAACGGCTAAGCTAAGGGGCTTCGTGCTTTTAATATAGTACTAGCTTTAGTGTACATACGTTGCACGTGTGATTAGCGCCAATCAATAAAATATGTGTATATAAAAAACATGCAAACCAGCGCCCCTATGCGCCTTTATCAACGAAAAAGGAAAGAAAGAAAAAAAGACACATGTAAATCAAGTTATCAAATGCTAAGTTTTAAAATGTCTGCACTAAGTTAATATTTTAAGATAAGTAACTTTGTACAGAGAAAAGTATAGGAAGTTTTCATTTGTTTGAACGAATACGAGAAAGAAAATTAATCAATGGCAACTAACATAGAATATATTGTTTCTTCTAATGTTTAATTCTTATTATTTTTAATGTTTGCATATTTAATAGTTTGACACTTACTACTATATTATAATTTATTTTATTATAAAATTTGAAAAGAATGACTTGAATTTTTCGCAAATTAGTTAAACCAAAGACTTTTTTGGTTAATTAAGAATTAAGATTGCTCTTAACATAAAAGAGGTTTTTTTTGTTTTTGATTCAAATCTTAATAATAACTCATCCCAAGTTTTAAATACTTAATTGTAATTTTAATTTTTATCCAATAAGAATTTTATGCTTAATATAATAAAAAAGTGCAGGGTACAAAGTAAGTTAGTAAAATACATCAGAAAATGACTCAGAATTATATTTGAAAGAGTATATGACGTATCATTATTTATGTGAAATTAGTATTTAAATCATTCTAATCTTGATTAACTCCATTTCTCATTATATTTGAAAATAATAATTTTTGTAACAATTCTAAAATTTATTTTTAAAAGGTAAAATGATCGATACACATTTCAATTGGAGAACACACATTTCTTCTTAATTTGAAGGGCATATCTTTTGAAAAAATCTTATGAAAATTGTAGTAATTCCTATAACATGATATTGAATCTAAAACGATTGATATATCTATTTTTGATAATTAAATTTCGATTTTTATTATATACTTTATTATGATTCTTCAAAAGGCCATCAGTAAAAATAATTATATATATATATTTTTTAGAGATTTGGAATAAAGAGGATCGTCATATAATTTTTAGAAGAAACTGTAAACAATTAAGCACATATATTTTATATTAATTTGAAGGGCATATCCTTTGGAGTAAGATTACAAATATTATAGTCATTTTTGTCACATAATATTAAATCTAATATGATTAAAAGCGTTATCTATTTTTATTATAAGTCTTTTAGAGCTATTGGAATGAACGGCTAGGTCAAATAGTTTATAGGAAAAAATAAATAATCAAGTAACGATGTAAGATCTAAAACTAACTAATACTGAATGTGTATTTTACCACAAATAACTTATTACGTATAAATAAACTTTTAGAGGGTCATTTACCGAATAGATGAAAAATGAAATATAATAATAATTATCAACTTATTTTGAATACTTATTGTTTCATTCTTATTTCTTCAATTTTGAATTTTAGCCAAGTTAAATTTTAATAATATATTATAATTGATTCGACTTTACTTTCTAATTTCTTTCTTCATCAGTGGTTTTTTAAATTGAAATATATCTATATAAGCCAAGATTTTTGTCAACCTGAAGATAATTTTACTTGTATGATGAATTTAAAAAATACTGAAATTAAATTTTTTTCTAATTAGCTATTTCAAATACTTAATTATTTACTTCAACAATAAAAGATAATTATAATTGATTCGACTTCATTTTCTAATTTCTTTCATCATCGGTGGTTTTTTTATATTGAAATATCTCTATTTAAACCAAGACTTTTGTCAACATAAAGATAATTTTACTTGTATGATGAAATTTGAAAAATAATGAAATTAATTTTTTTTGCTAATTATCTATTCCAAATAATTATTTATTTATTTTCAGCAATAAAAGATAATTATATTTTATTTATTTAAATTCTTAATATTAGGTCATACCAAATGTAACGACTCAAAGGGTCATCACCTGTTTTCTTATTTATTCTATACTTCTAATGCGTCGAAAACCATATTTAGAGTTGCCTCGATTTGTGTGCACAGACCGAGGTCGTAGCCGAAAAGCTTGAATGTGAAATTTTTTGAAAATGGTAAAATTTTAATATTAAAATTAATAAATTTGACTTCGGTCAGCATTTTAGGCAAACAGATCCGGACTAGTGATTGGACGGTCCCGGAGGGTCTACAGGAAAATATGGGATTCAAGCGTATGCCCAAAATTTAATTTCGAGATCCCAAGCCTGAGAAATTAATTTTTAAGTAAATTTATTTTCTAGAATTATTATGGAAAATTGAAATTAAAATTGATTAGAACGTGTTGGTATCGGACCTGTATTTTGGTTCATACGCCCAGTATTGGTCTCATATGTAATTTAAGATATTTCTAAAATGTTTGGTTGAATTCGGACGTCGTTTGACGTGTTTCGGACTTAAAGTTCTAAATTTAAAAGTTTATGAAGTTTGAAGAAAAACTAGTGATTTTGATTCATTACTTTTGATATTATTTTGGCGATTTGATCATGCGAGTAAGTCCGTAGGATATTTTTGAGGTGGCATGCATATTGGTTTGGAGTTTCGAGGGCTCGGGTGAGTATTGGATACCCCGTGAGTGCATATTTGAACTTAGAGAAAATCCGGTATCTTTTATTTTGCAATTATCACATTTTGTGAAGAAGGTATCGCAAATGCGAGGAAGGGAAGTCCTGTAGCTGGGTCGCAAATACGACTATTTGGTCTGCAAATGTGAAGTACAGCCTGTCGCAAATGCGACATTTTAGCTCGCAAATGCGAAGCCCGGAGTTATGGGCATTGTTTGCAAATGCAAACTTTATCTCGCAATTCTCATACCTGCAGGTTTTGCAATTGCGAACCCCAGTTCGCATTTCCCATATCTGCAACCTGCATTTTTTATACTTAGCCGCTTTTGAGCCATTTTTAACATTCTTTCAAAACACAAAATTCTTTGGGCGATTTTCCAAAAACAAGACTTCTTCCAAATCAATTGTAAGTTAATTTTTACTCATTTCTTTCAATTATTAACGTCATTTGACATGTTTTTACCTTAAAATAAAAGATTTTCATGGGAGAAATCGGGGGTTTTGGGTAGATCCTAGGTTTTTATAAAAATTGGGGATTTGGACCTCAATTTTGAGGTCCGATTTCAAAACAAATCACATATTTGGATTTGTGGGGGAATGGATGGCCGGATTTTAGTCTGAACCTCGAGTTTCGACCACGTAGGCCCGGGGACATTTTGACCTTTTGGGATGAAACCTTGTAAAAGTTATTTTCATGCAATAGGGTTGATTCATTTAGCATTTGTTAATGTGATTAAGTAACTTATGACTAGATTCGAGCGGATTGGTGGTGGAGTCAAGGGGTAAAGCTATAATTGAGGTTTGAGTTGAATGCAAGGCATTGAGGTAAGTGTTTAACCTAACCTTAGCTTGAGTGAATAGGTGTTGAGTCTTACTTGCTACTTGTTAATTATCGAGTGCGATGTACATGCATAATGACGAGTATCTATACATTTGTGTCTATCATGACCGTGAGTCTTTATCTTGCGAATATTTTGATCTTTGTGGTAACTTCCATGCTTAATTGATGATTTCTATATGTTGTAAAGAGCATGTAAAAGGAATTGTGATCTTTAAACTTCGAAGAGCATTGGCTCGAGTTGAAATACAAGTTGTGAAGGTATATGAGATAATTAAATTCTTGGACCATTGGCTCATGTGATAATGTGAACTATGAGATGAAAATGAAAGAAAGAGAAATAGTTATTGGTTAATTCTCTCGCTGAGAAGTTTTGTTGTGTTGTTGATATTCTCCCTTGCTGGGACGTATATACTTGTACTGTTGAGTTCCCTTGCCAGGATAGTATAAATTATAGTTAATCCCTTGCCAGGACTGTTGTCATGATCAGTATAAGTTGTATATTTAGATATTATTGGACTGGGTTGCACGCTGCAAAAGATATTATATTAGATCGGGTTGCACGCCGCAACAAATATTATATTTGATCGAGTTGCACGCCACAACATATATCATATTTGGATCGGGTTGCACACTGCAACAACTATATGTATATGGAACATGTTGCACGCCGCGACAGAGTTAATTGATAAAGGATCGGGTCGCGCGCAAATTGTTGTAGATGATGTACTGTTCTTTCATATATATATTTGGTTTCTGTTAGGTTGATATTGTTCCCCGAAGCATGTACCCCCTCCCTTATAACTGCTCATTACATTTTTATTTTTCTGCAATATATTACGTACCTGCATAGGTTTACATGGTAGTCTAGTCTAGGCTCGTCACTACTTCGTCGGGGTTAGACTAGGCACTTACCAACATATGGGGTTGGTTGTGCTTATGCTACACTCTGTGCTCTTTTTCATAGATCCAGGTTTTGGACAGCATTAGCAGTAGCACGGGAGCCATCCTTCAGTCCAGCAAGACACCGTGGTAGCCTGCAGGCGTCTGCAGGCCCGACGTCTCCTCTATCCTTTATTTTAGTTTTTTATCTCATTGTATTCAAGACAAACAGTTATATTTTTTTCAGATGATTGTATTTACTACTCTTAGTAGTTCGTGAGTATTGTGACACCAGTTTTGGGTAGAGGATTATGTTGGATTTTCGCATTTTAATCAGCTCCTTTAATGAAAGACTCCCGCTTATTAGTTATTTATTTCCGTTGTTTCATGCTATTCCTGATAATTGTTAAAGTAGAGTACATTGTAATGAAAAAATTATTAAGGTTTCGCTTGTCTAGCCTCATTATTAGGTTCCATCACGACTCCCGAGGGTGGAAAATCCGGGTCGTGACAAGTTGGTATCAGAGCCCTAGGTTGCATAGGTCTCACAACTCACGGACAAGCTTGGTAGAGTCTTAGGGATCGGTATGGAGACGTCTGTATTTACCCTCAGAGACTATAGAGTTAGGAAAATTTTCACATTTGTTCTTTCTTGTCGTGCGGTTTGGTTTCTCAATGCTTATTGAATTTCTGCTATGTTCCTTCGTAGATGGCGAGAACACGCGCTTCCTCATCTTCTGATTAGCAGTTCGAGCCCCAGCCAGCTCCATTAGGGGAAGAGGGTGAGGGCGAGGCCGTGCTAGAGGCCGAGGTAGGGGCAGAGCTTAGCCCCGAGCAGCAGCACCAGTGGTGGAGCCTTAGGTTGACTTTGACGAGGAGGTTCCGGCCCCAGCTCCAACAGATCCTGTGGGCGCAGCTCAGGTCCCAGAGGGGTTTATTGCTACCCCATTCATCAGGACGCTCTAGTCCGAATGTTGGGTCATATCGAGAGTGTCACCCGAGTAGGTTTGCTTCCTGTAGCACCAGCCGCCTCTAAAGCTAGAAGAGGGGCCCAGACTCTTGCTACTCGTACATCGGAGCAGGTAGCTCCCCAGATTCAGACTCCAGTAGTTCAGCTAGTTGGAGTAGCTCAGCTGGGTGTGGTAGCCTACGCCGGTGATGGAGCAGCTATGTCTACCGATGCGAGGTTGGATAGGTTCACCAAGCTTTTCACTACTACCTTCAGCGGTGCATCTACCGAGGATACTCAGGATTATTTGGACAACTGCCACGAGGTTCTTTGGAACATGGGTATTGTAGAGACCAATAGGGTTGATTTCGCTACATTCCGGTTGTCTAGATTTGCCAAGACTTGGTGGAGGGATTATTTGTTAGCTAGACCAGCAGGATCTCCAGTCTTGAACTGAGAGCAGTTCACGCTATGAGCACATAAAATTTGCCCTACATGAGAATAACTCCTAAAAAATGGACCAAAAATATTTTTTTATTAATTTTAGGAATTTTTCTTTGTTTAGCTGCATTTTATGCGTTTTTAATATTTTTAAAACTATAGAAAAACCATAAAAGTGTCACATTTTAATACCACCTTAGGTTCAATTTGCATTTAGGAATTAATTACATTGAGTTAATTGTATTAAAATATAAAAAAATAATTAAAAATGGTTATTTGCACTTTATTTTTAATCTTTGAATTTCGATAGTTTTTCGTTTAATTTGATTTTAATTAGTAGCAGTAAGTATTAGTTGTATTAATTAGTTTAATTTGAAAATAATTTGACTAGGAATTAATTTAGGTGTTATTTTTAGTTTTAATTTTTAAAAATTAGAAAAATATGAAAACAAAGATGTGAATCATATTTTTGGGCTGATCTTTACTTCTATTTTACGAAGCCAAATGCAATTAGCTTTTTTAAACCCAAT
The DNA here is from genome assembly GCA_034376525.1 of Nicotiana benthamiana. Lineage (NCBI taxonomy): Eukaryota > Viridiplantae > Streptophyta > Magnoliopsida > Solanales > Solanaceae > Nicotiana > Nicotiana benthamiana. The sequence continues at coordinate 14,717,125 of CM067341.1, read as the reverse complement.
CCAAATTAGTCCCTACGCAACCCCAAACCGGGTCCACCCGACCCAAACCAATACCGAAACCCATTTCCCCGCCTAAAGAGGCCTAGACCTAATACACATTACACACATGCCTATACATGCGGATAGATACAAAAGGCTGCGCAGGAAACCCTGATGGCGGCTTTCTTCTGAGGTTGAGACAGTCGTGTAACTCAGAGGAATGACCCCCCCTCCCCTGTCTGCCATCGTCTTCATCAATTTCAATTGTGCAAAACATGACTGGACCCTAGAGCTAACCATTAGCTTCTTCATCTTCAACAAAAGTTTAAGTATCAGCCATTGAACCTGCTCCAAACAGAGATACCTACATCTTCACCAAAAGAAGCAGACCTCTTTGATTTCATAGGTCGTTAGTAAAACCCGATCGGGCTAGCACTGCTAATGATGTGAGGGTCCTATCTCGTTCGACACCATATCTAGGCAGATTTCTTAGGGAAAGAAAGATTTGAAAACTAGGGCTCAAAGTTCTTGAACACCCGGGATTCTCAAATGGTAGCTGGGTTGAGGTTCATTCTTTTACATGTTAGAAGATTTAAGAATTTCATTTGAATAAAACAAACGACGAGTGATAGGTTCTGTTCTTGTCTTATGACATTTAGTTTCCTTCTCTAAAATTTTCGATTCTGAAGGCATGGATGCTGATAGAGTTTGATCGGGGTTGGTTCTGGTTTGAGCCTTGCTGTTGGTTTGGGTCCGTCGGCTGTTGTTCATCTCCTTTTTCCATTATCGGATTCATTTGTATTTTATTCCAAGCAAGATTAATCGGAAGTCTCACGCGTTAAGGTCCGTCCTATCTTCTCTTCATTTATGTTTGAAAGACGTCATGTATTAGTTGACTTGGGTAGTCTTATTACTATTTGTGTACTGTTGTTTGAGCTGGTAGTTCATAGTCACATTTTGTGGATTATTTTGTTTGCTTGGCCTTTCATGAATGTGGATACCATCGTTAAGGTCAATCTGCTCTCTATGAGCATATGAAGTTGATCATAAGAATCTGAAATAACATAAGGAGTTTGAAGCATTAAGAGAAGTAAAGGAGTTAGTGCTAAGAATCCTATTTGCATAACGCGCTAGTGCATATTGGAAAGTTCGGGAGGTAATGAGCCCGTATAATTGTAGTTTATGTCAATCTTCTTGATTTTGTTCACAGTTTTTTATATAGATATATATATATCTTTCTCCAGTATAAATGAAGGTCTGCAGTAAGCCATATCAGTAACATAAAGATCTCTTGTCGTTGAATTTGGATGCTTTGGACACACACATCTGGATATGTATATCTAGCTGTTTGGAGGGCTTTAGTAAAATACAGTTATATGCTTTTGTCGAATGACTATCTTTAAGACATTGTAGATGCACTGAGAAATCATGGTCTGCCAGAAGTTTCAATGGTCAGATTATGCAAATTTAAATATTATTACTTTATTTTGGTTTAACTTCATGTTTTAGAAGATTGAATTTTGTTTGTGAGTGTTTATGTTTGGTTCACCATTTTACTAGGCGTCGTTGAAATTTTTTAATGAATATTGAGTGTTTGTTTTAAATTTTTGGATCACGGGAAGTTGAGAAAAGTTTATCTTATTATTTATCCTACACTTTCAATAGAATTAATTAGGCTATTTGAATTCGTTGGAACTAATATGCAAAATGTGTTTGATCATATCAAAAGGATACTGGATTGATTATATTGTCATGAACCTATTTAATTATGTTATCTTGGAATTGAATAAATCGAGGTGTGCCATGCCAAATGAAAATGACAAATGCATGGCCCTCGTTTTGGCTTTATAACCTAAATATTAAAAATGAATATTCATAAAAAAGCCTTTAGGGACAGTTAAAATACAATTGTGGTTGTGTATACGTTCGCGTAATACGACCATGATTCCAAATTAATTTGGAGTACGCGTTCGCGCAACTTCGACTAATCTTTTCTTAATAATAAAATAGGTTACAAGTTTTAATTATTTTTAGTTCACGAAAGTTCATTAAAATCACATATGGCCTTTTAGTAAATGATAGATTAGGTAAAGTATAATATTTCGTAGAATCTCCTTTAGGGCCACTTAAAATGCTAGTGTGATTGCGTATACGTCCGCGTAACACAATTGCACTTAAAAAATAAAACCAGAGTATGCGTCCGTGCAACTTTAGCCCAAACTCTTCATTAAAATAATTAAGCGTTATTAATTGTGGACACGTTCGCGTGACATAATTTTTGACGCGCCAAACAAGCGGGTATACGTACGCGTAACCCATTTCAAGATAATTTTCTAATTAAGAGCGGTAAAAGAGTTAAACGCACATAGGTTTAAAAATCAGTAATTAAACAATATAACAAGCCAAGTATTATAAAAGTGACCGTGCTAGAACCACAGAACTCGGGAGTGCCTAATACCTTCTCCCGGGTTAATAGAATTCCTTACCCAGATTTCTGATTCTAGACTATAATAACAGAGTCATTCTTTCCTCGATTCGGAATTTTCAACCGGTGACTTGGGACACCACAAATTATCCCAAGTTGCGACTATGATTTTTAATAATTAATCCCTTTTTGATTGTCACTTAAATTTGAAAAAACTCCCGTTATTATACTCTTTCTGGGGTGTAGTAATGAAAAAGGAGGTGTGACAGCTCTAGCGACTCTGCTGGGGATCAAACCCAGAATCTCTGGTTCAGAGTTCAAGAATTCGAGCTTGTTTTATGATTTTTACTTGGCTTATTTATTGTTGATATTATTATAATTTTGTGAACCTTCGTGCTAAAATGCTATCTGTTTACCGCTTTAATATTGTTGAATTGTATATAATTGCTTTTTTATGCCACCCTTTTGAGTCTTCTGAAAATGGTGCATACGTTGGCGTAACCTGCTTTTCTGTAGAAATTATACATAATAGAGCGAGGTTGGGCAAGTGACAAGGCCGGGTAGACTTTAGTGCTCCCGGTACGTCGCCCCCTCCTCGACCCCAGTTATCCGCTTGGGTACCCCATGTCTAGAACAATAAACCCAAGGCTTAAACTTAGAATAACAAAATCTCATGCCGGTTGCCTAGTAGGAACGCTTAGCTGCATCATTCATTTGACTTAGGGAACTCAACACAGGAGTTGGCTCCGTTAGGACAGGTGTACCCAAAATAATGGACCATCTTGATGCATCATATGTGCTACATATTGCATTCATTCAAGGGCAAAAGTGTCATTTGGTGGACCAACGGTAGCTGGGGGTAAATGAAGAAATGAAAAAGAAAAAAGAAAAAAGTAATGGAAAAATGAAAAGAGAGGGTGAGTGCGAAAATAAAGCAAGTAAGATCTAGTTATATTTTGTTATATTTTTATTTGAAAAAAAAGGGAAAATATATACATGAAAAATTCAAAAAAATGATTTTGCACTTTTTATCATTTTTCAAATAAAAAGGGGAAAAAAGAAAATTCAAAAACTTTTGCATGTTTCAACATTTTACAAGAAAAAGCAAAAAAAAATGAGAATGTTTTCTCTAAAATTAGCTGTTTTTATTTCTTGCCCGTATCTAATTTGCCCGAGCTACGCAAACCTGATTCTTGTCTTTCGGGGCGTGATACGTAGGCAACCCACATAGGGTCTGGTCTTCCTAGTAAATCTTAGGTTCTTGGTTTTGCGGGGTCATAGCCAAATTTTGTCTAGCCACTTTTAGCCACATAGGTTAGTTTTAGAATTCAGAAGTTATTTGTTGGAAATTGTGTGAATTGAGTTGTGTCAATGGACTCTACTATTGAAATTCTTAGAGTTCAAGTTGGAATTCTCTTGTCAAACTTCTTTTATGCTGACGAAAGTTCTGTTGAGATCAGTCTTTGTTTGTTGGAGCATTGTTTTGTGATTTTAATTCAATCTATGAATTGTTCATGGGCCAATGTTTGAAAGAAAATCCTGCATTAAACACCAATTATCTTTGTGCTAAGACTATAGAGTTCTGAAGCTTGTCTTGTTGAAGTTTGCCACTATTGGTGATGTTTTGGAGTAAATTGATAGCTGAATTTCTCCTAGGTTGAACCTTGTTACCACTGGTTTCTAATAGTTATTGTTGTCATTGTATTTAATAGAGGGGATTCAGTTGGACTAAAGATTGAGCAGCTTGAATTGTGATTTGGTTGAGCATACAGTAAGCTTAATCTGTAGGAAATTTATGTTAGTTGAGATTGTGCTCGAGTTTAGCAGTGATAATTTGAAATCTGGGTTTTACTTCTAAAATGTTATCCTTGTTGAATTGAGTGCTCTTGTTACATAAACTATTGTCCAGTTGGTTAGAATCTGCTGACAGAAGTTGCATGCTTGTTGGAAAATAATGTGCTGCTTGTTTTTTGTTGTGGTAAAGGATTTCATACTTGCTGTTCATAGCCTGCATTGTTCATTTTCGCTCAACAATGAAGATTTCCACATTTCTTTAATTGATTGTTGTTACTATAGTTTTTCTTAACAGTTGAGGGAATTTTGTAAAAGTTTTAGCTTCAGTTAACTCAAATGCGTTGCTTCAGTTTATATGCCGACAATACACTATTGAAATTCAAGTTTTGAGCTATTTTTTTAAAGCAGATCCCGCTCTATTCACTATACTTTGTGGTTATTCTGACTCAATATTGCTGTGATTCCAATGCTTTGTTTCTACCGTTGAGGTCGTCATTCTGAGTTTAAAATTTATGTGCCTACTGCTGCTGAATTTAGTGCTCAAGGTGTTGCCAAAGTTCTGAGTTTTGAGAAGCAATGGAACATCGAACCTGCCAACTTGTTCGAATCTTAGAATTTTACAATTAAATGAAATCTATTCGATGTAATACAAGTTTCCTAAGCATTATTTGTATTTTTCTACAATATTTTGTAAACTTCAACTAGGTGTGGACATTAGAGCTTGTTTGAAGAATTTTGAACTCAAATAAGAGTATTTTGGACTGCTATTGAAAGTTGGTGAAACAACCTTGAAAATTTGCACTTTTTGCACCAGTTGTCTAGTGAGTGCAAGCTGATTTTTCTGCACAGTTGAATTCAATTGATTAAAAATGTTTTGGTGATTCAGTTAATAGGGAATTACAAGTTAAAAAATATTTCTTAGTGCACTGAAATTTTGGTTTGCTTTCAGTAAATTTTGCCAGGTTGAGCAGTTATTTGCAGTTTTTTACCGTGTTATTTGGATTTTCACGCACTTTTTAGCATGTAAATATATTTATTAAGTTTAATCTCGATATTTTAGTCTTTATTTCACTTTGTAGTTGGTTTATTTAACAAAATTTTAAAAAAACTACAAAAAGACTTACATTTTTAGAGTATTAATTTTATTTTCGTGTATAAAGAAAGTAGAGTTTTCAAAATATAGTTTTATCTAGTATAGTGATTTTGTTTTAGTTGTAGGCTTTAGGAAATACTTAGTAATAGTAGTAGTTAATTTTTTTTAATATAGTTACTATATTTTTCTACCTGATTTTTGCTATTTTAATTTAGTAGTATTTAATTTTTAGTTTTCTTAGTTTGGATTTTCCTAACACAAATTAAAAAGTGATGAAAAGAAGAAGAGAAAGCAGAAAGGAGAGAATGAAAAGAAAATATTTTTTTGGGATTACTACTTTTTGGGTGATTAGGTTTGCAAATATTTATAGAAATTGCTTGAAGTGTATTGGGGCTGCAAAGTTGTTTGGTTGAATTACCATTGCTTTAATTGTTCAAGAACATGGCTCATAAGATTACCATTAGGCTGCAACTTTGTCAGTTATTGTGAGGTTGCCCAGAATTGCAGAATTGACTAGTTTTTGCATATGTGACCATCATTTGTAAATATTTTGGCCGTCAGCTAGTAGATTATCTTTAAAAAGTTAGATAATGTTGGATTTGTATCTTTGTTGCTTAGTATCAGATAGTTTTGGTGGTATTGAAATAATTTCAAGTTGATTTTCAAAAAAAAAAAAAGAAAAGAAAAAACGTTTTTTTGTTTCTTAGAGCTTTCATGGTTTGATTTGTATAAAAAATAAACTAAAAAATGAGTTAGTTTATTTGCTCCATTCTTGATTTTCCAGAACTACGCAAAGATCTGATTCATGCGGGGTCATGATACGTAGGCAACCTACATAGGGTTCGATCAAATCATTTTGTTTTATTAAAAAAGACTAAAAAAAGAAAAACAAAAAGAGAGGTGTAATTATGGGACATGAAAACTAGAGGAAAGAAAAGAGTGATAAATAGAAAAAGAGGAAGGAAAATGATCAAGCAAGTGCCAGAAAAGCAAAGAAAAAGAGAGATTGAAATGAACAAATTGGGATGATGCCATATGACCTTCATACCCTCGAAGTCATGTTAGAACCGGCAAAAGTGATATTTTAGCTGTTTAATGCCTCAACGCTAACATGATGGCTTTATTTTGTTATACTCATAGCAGAAGAGTGGTTGGTTTATGGATTTTAAAGTAGTAACTCTCCTCTACAACACAAAGTCAAAGGCAATGGCAGACAACAATAAAATTGGGTTGGTCGATACCGGGGCCCGAAAGCAGCTGGTTGACCAGAACATTGGGTTAATTGAAGAGGTAAAAATATTGAGACAACACATGGCAGAAATGTATCAGGCTTGGATGACCGGGACAACACCACCCCCGCCACCACCCTGCTGCTTAGATGCTACCCTTCTCCAAAACTCCGATCATGGTTCCGAACGATCTTCCGCTCTCTCCAGATACACCTGCTTACTACAGTTTTCCCAACCACCCCAGTAGCTACGTCACTTGCCCTCCAACTATCCCGAACAATGAATACCTACTCGAAGCTCATAATATCTAATACTGCCCGTCAAAGGTTTCCTACAAGGTTTCTAAATCACACAAGCAGGGCCCGCGGGACGAGCCTCATGTAGAAAATGTAAGGTTCACAGGAAGAGAAAGGCCGGATGGAATACCCCAGAGGCTGAAGGCATAAGACAGTCCTTGAAGAACAACCGAGGAATGGGAGACCAGGGTAATATGGCTTGCGAAGAACTCTTTGTATCCCCTGGCATTCGCCTACCCACAAGGTTCAAAGTGCGAAAACTTAACTTGTATGATGGATGTGGAGATCCGGTAGCCCATCTGAGGGTCTATTGCAGTGAAATGAATGCATTGGAGAGAAATATGACCTGTTGATAGCATATTTCAGCAAGAGCCTGACTGGGGCAGCTTTGGACTGGTATACTCATCAAGATATTGGTAAATGGCCTACATTAGGTGAAATAGCTCAAGATTTTGTTCGATACTTTCAATGCAAATCCAGTGTTACCCCAGATCGCGCTTCCCTATCTAGAATGTAAAAGAAGGCAGAGGAGAGCTTTAGGGAGTTTGGGCTCAGATGGAGGGCACAAGCTGCTCGAGTCAGTACCCCGATTGGTGAAAGAGAAATGGTTAAGCTTTTCCTACAAGACCAGAAGCCCACCTACTTTAGCCATTTGGTCTCGACCTTGGGAAAACCTTTCATAATGTGTTAAAAATGGGGGAGAAAGTAGAAGAGGGAATCAAGTCAGGAAAAATCATGAGTTTCTCGATAGACATTCAGAACATCCAAGTAAGCTTCGGTGGAAGAAAGAGAAATACAAAAGATGATCAGCATTTCCAGCCTCGACATCATCCTCATGGATATCCTTGCGTACCAGATGATCCTCCCCAACGTTGCTTCCCTCCACAGAATTTCCAATATCATACATCACTTTCCACGTACCCAGCTCCACAGAATGCCTATCCACCCCCACGAGTATACCGAAAGCCTCTTGGATCAGGTTTCCGTCCCAGGCAAGCATGTAAGAATGAGAGGCTACTGAAAAAAGAAAAGGCTTTCACCCCTTTCGGAGTATCATATGCTAGTTTGTTCCGATGGTTAAAGCAATTGGACATGTTGAAGCTGATTCAGATAAAAATGCCAAACCCTCTGTCAAAGAAGTTTGATGTTACTCAAAGGTGCGCATATTGCTCAGATGCCCCAGGGCATGACAAAGAGAAATGTTGGAGTCTAAAGAAAGCAATTCAGAAGCTTATTGATGCATGTGACTTTATCGTGCAAAATTCGGATGCAGCAGACACTAGCCAAAGTCCATCACCTGTGCATAATGAGATGTACATGTTGGAATGTGGGAATTCTTCTGGGAGCCTCGGAGGCACGAGTGCTGCTAAGCTTTTAGCGCTACCAGAGGTTGATCTTCAGAACGAGCCGACAAAAGGAACTTGGCAATCTGTCAAGAAGAATATGACGAAGGTTTGTGAAGTGCCTAGTATTATTGATGTGGAACCCAGTGGCTAATATGTCGTGATGGGTAATTGGGAAGACGCTCCATTTCTTGGTCAGACAGAGATGAGTTTTAGTGGTTTATTTAATGTTATTTCTGTTGTTCGGGTTATTTTAAGGGTTGTAATCCAAATATTGTCTTGTGATTCAAACCCTTCTATCCTTTTATTTTTCCTAGTTTTGTTTAGTGTCGTCTAGGTTCATTCCAGGGTTTTAACCCCAGTCTTTTTACTTGTTTTGTTGTCCAAGATCTTTCACCATCTGTCTAATGCAATTTTCTACTTTCCGTTATTTCTAGTCATTTGGTTTAGTTTTCTTTTTTTTACAATTCTTTTCATTGTTGGCTCTAATGATGTGACATGCATGCGTAATTCTTAGTCTAGCCTTAAAAAGTTAGTTCAGCCATGAAGCAGTGAAACAATTCTGAAGAAGACAGAGACACTTGAGGGAAATAAGAATAGATTTGGACCCTTTGAGATCTTTTGAAGCCCGAACCATATGAAATAGAGGCAGATAGAACATGAAGAAATCCTAAAAGCAAGTTCACCAAATTGGCAGGGACCATTTGTTGTAACTAGAGTGTTGTTCGATGGGACATTATATTTGACAGATGTGGAAGGAAAATGTGTAGAAATGGCTATCACTTCTGATGCAGCCAAGAGATACTATGTATGATTCCTTTGTCTGATTGTACTTGCTTGTCTTGGCATATTTTGAAGATTCGAATGACGATAGCATTTTGTTCTACTATCTAAACACTATATCTTTTGCTAAATCATTTGAGCTTTAATTATTTTCTTTCATACCCCTCTTTCGGAATCGGTAAATTAAAAAACACAAGGATGAGAAGTGGGTAAAAGGAAAAGAAAGGAAAGAATGAAAAAAGAAAAAGAAGAGAAAAACAAGAAAAGAAAAGAGAAAAGAGAAAGAAAGAAAAGAAAACAAAAAAAATAAAAATAAAAGAAGAGAAAAGAAAAACAAAAAGAAAAAAAGGGGAAAACAGAAAAACAACACAACAATACAAGGAACCGTATGAACTCCGTTTGACCTGATTCCTTTAGGATACGTAGGCAGCCTCACAGTTCGGTCTCATCAAAATAAAAATCCGTACGTCCCCAAGTAAGAAACTGGGGTAGAAATGGTGGTTGTTTTAAGAAATCTGATTCCGAAAGTTGTAGTTTTAAACCCATTTGAATTTTTTTGAGCCTTTGATACCCTTTCTTTCTAACCATATCCAAAAGCCCATGTTACGGTCCAACGAAAGACCTTCTGATAAGTCTTCAAGAGATGCCAAGTTGAGGTAGTAGAGGCGATTCATGTCAGGGGTAACACTCTGGTCCAAGCAGGAAAGATAATAAAAATGAGAGAGTCTTATTGGTGAGAACCCTCACGGGCATCGTAAGGCGACAGGAGCTAAGAGAAATAAAAAAGAGAAAGTCTTATTGGTGAAAACCCTCACAGGCACCTTGAGGTGACTGTAAGTAGAAAGAAAGAACAAAATGAGAGAGGCTTACAAGTCAAATAAGGATTGTGAATTAGATTGGATAATCGGAGCATTCAAGCCCTGCTTCACGGTCTAGTGGGCATAACAAGGGTTGAACATCAGATTTTCTTAACAAAATAGGCCGCAGGTGCATGTCATGGTCATCAGAGTTGGTACCCGTATTTTATAGGTTTCTACTTTTTAGGGTTTTATTTTGTTAGGAATCATCTCCTTTTATTGTCCTCTACTCTATTCCTTTTGTCTTGTTTATTCCCTCTTCTTGAGTCTGTTGGGTCAAAATAAGTGAGAAATGACTTCAAAATCGGCCACCATCTTTCCAATTGCACAAAATGGGATCTGTTTGTCACATCAAAGCAGCATAAGTCAGGAAGGAACAACAGGCACACTGAGATGGTAACAATCAACATGCTTTGGATTCGTTTGAAATACAAAGGCTCGGTATATATCAAATTATGGACAATACAACAGAATGAGGGCTAGGGTAAACAGATCAAAAGTGTTCCGAGAAGAAATCGAAGTTATCATGGCTAGCGATGGAGCAGTAGACCTCAAGGTCAGAGCCAGTGATTTGGGTTAGGAAAGAACATCATATACAAGGTGGTTGGTAAATATGCTTTGGGGATCATGTGAAACACAAAGGTTTGGCAGATTTCGGTTTAGGAACAATGCAACAGACAAAAGGTATTGGGTTCGAATGAGAAGAGGTATTTTCTAGGTTAAGGTTTACAAAGGAAGCGGTTAGTTAAGGGGCAAATAGGATCTTCAAATGAATATCAATCATCATGACACGTGAAGGAGCAACAGACATCAAGGTCAAGGCCGGTGGTTTAAGTTAATACAAACAGCATACACACGAAGAGACGATGACGTACTTTGGGGGGTCATGTGAAACATAAAGGGTGGGAAGATGTCAGTTCATAAGCAATGCAACGAATAGTGGATATGGGGTCTGAATGGAGAAGGGGTATTTTATGCGATAAGGGTGACAAATAAATTGGATAGCCCATAAGCAAGCAATGTATTTCAAGGTGAAATTAAAGTTACTGTGGCAAGTGAAGGAGCACAACACAAAGATGGGAAAGGCCACAAAGGTTAGCCAAGCATAGTAAACTGACTCAGCAATCTTAGGAAAGATGTAAGAGTTCTAGCAAAGGGTAAGAAATGCAACACAAAGATGGGAAGAAGAGTAAAGCCACAAGGCTCAAGGGACGGCTGAGCATAACGCACTGACCGGGTAATCTCAGAAAGGATGCAAGAATTCTGGCGAAAGAGTCAAAAGCACAACACGAAGTAGGAAAGGAGACAAGTATTAAACAAGCGTAATACGTTAACTTAGTAACCTCAGGAAAGGATGTAAGAGTTCTAGCAAGAGGGTCGAAAGTGCAACACAAGGATGGAGGGAGTAGAGTAAAGCCACAAGGGTCAAAGGGTCAGCCAAGCATAATACATTGACTCGATAATATCAGGAAAGATGTAAGGATTCTGGCAAAGGGGCCGGGAGTGTACACAATAATAAGGGAGCAAAGTAAGCCGCAAGGGTGACAGGATCAGCCAAGCATAGTACATTGACTCGATAATATCAGGAAAGATGTAAGAATTCTGGCAAAGGGGCTAGGAGTGTAACACAACAATGGGGGAGAAAAGTAAAGCCATAAAGGTTCGGGGTCAGCCAACCCACTCAGGCAACTTATTATCAACATGGAAATTTGAATACAACGGAACACGACAGTGAGGAGGCCGCTTCCAACAAGAATGGCGCAAAACAAATTATCTTTGATTGACACAGGGGCAGAAAAATTTCAGAAAATCATATGGGAGGCCACCCACAGGGGAGGGCAAGCACATGACAGGTATGATCAAAACCTCAAGGCTCATCTGGAAGTGGGAACCGGTTAAAACTCAAAAAGAACATAGTCCGTCATAAATATCCTCCCTAGCAAGAGCACAATCAGGCAAACCTTGATTAGCAACCCCCAATAGAAACAACTGAAGGTTAAAAGGGGCGTGAAAGTTGAGATGGAACGCAGTTTAAAACTCAAACAGGTGCGCGTAACATGGCAAAGCACCAACACCTTCCCCAGTAAGAGTCGCCGAAACCCTCCTGGACAATTATCACTAGAAGAAACAACCAAAATTTAGAATTGGCTTTTAATTTGGAACCCTTAGGACCCTCATGGAAAATGGGAATTATTTAAAAGATAGAGGTAGTCATGGATGACAAAGAGCATAAAGTGACTTGCATAGGATTCAGTTAGAGGTTGTCAGTACCCTCCTGAAAAATGGGACTTAGCCTAGAACACAAATAGTCGGGTGGCACGGTCAAACCCAAATACTTCCCCAATAGGAGTCATCATGATCCCCCCGAATAATGGGATTTAATCGTAGGAGTTGTCAAGACCCCTCCCCCCTCCTGGATAATGGGATGTAGCTCTAAATACTAATCCTAGTAGACACATTTTGTCATCTAACTAAGAGCTGTCAGGACCTGCCTGGATAATGGGAAATAGTTTTAATCACCATTCACAACAGATCCCCAGCAGATATAACTCATAACAAGACATAGTGAAAAATAATACCTTTTGAGAAACATAACATAATCTTAAAGTTGTCATCGATTAAGAATTGTAAAGACCCTCCTGGATAATGGGACTTAGCTTGGATTTAGAGATATACACTCACAGATCGATCCAGCACCAAATTGGGGCAGAAAGAATTTCTTATGTTTTGTTTGTTTTGTTGTGATCAGGTACACAAGCAATAGTCTCAAAAAATATTTTTCAAGATGAAGTTTTGGTAATCAGTGCCCACCTGCAGATCAAGGGAATATTTTTCAAAATTCAAGTCGTGGTAATCACGCGCCCACCTGGAGAACAAGGGAATTTTTTCAAAATTTCAAGTTTTGGTAATCAAGCGTCCACCTGTAGAACAAGGAATATTTTTCAAAATTCAAGTCTTGGTAATCAGGCGCCCACCTGGAGAACAAGGAATATTTTTCAAATGTTCAAGTTTGGGTAATCAGGCGCCCACCTGTAGAACAAGGGAATATTTTCAAGATGCAAATTTGGTAATCAGGCACCTACCTGTTAGAACAAGGAAATATTTTTTTAAGTTGAAAGTTTTGGCAATCAGGTTCCCACCTGTTAGTACAAGGGAATATTTTTCAAAATTTCCAGTTCTGGCAATCAGGCGCCCACCTAGAGAAAAAGGGAATACTTTTCAAATTGAAAGTTTTGGTAATCAGGCGCCCGCCTAGAGAACAAGGGAATACTTTTCAAGTTGCAAGTTTTTGTAATCAGGCGCCCACCTGGAGAAGGGAATACTTTCAAGTTGCAAGCTTTGGTAATCAGGCGCCCACCTAGAGAACAAGGGAATACTTTTCAAATTGCAAGCTTTGGTACTCAGGCGCCTACCTGGAGAACAAGGGAATACTTTTCAAGTTGCAAGTTTTGGTAATCAGTAACCCACCTACAGAACAAGGGAATACATTGTTTTAAGTTTTGGTAATCAGGCGCCCACCTGTTAGAACAAGGGAGTACTGTTCAAGTTTCAAGTTTTGGTAATCAGGCGCCCACCTGGAGAACAAGGGAACACAATTTGAGTTCAGCAATCAAGCATCCACCTGAAGAAAGGGAAAACATCTCAAATTACAATTCAAGTCAGCAACAAAAGAAGCTCATGGCAAGAATGCAAGCCAATGGTCTGAGGTAATCAAAAAAAGTTAGTCACAATAAAGGAAAAAAAGAAGAAAAAAAGAAGGCAAGAAGAACGTTAATATAAATAAAAGCAGATGAAAGATGTGAATTTCTCTAGGCTCGTATCTGCTCACTTTATTATTGCACAAAAACTCTTTGGATTTCCAAGCAAAGAGGGGCAGCTGTGAGCACGTGATTTTTGCCCTACATGAGAATAACTCCTAAAAAATGGACCAAAAATAAATTTTTATTAATTTTAGGAATTTTTCTTTGTTTAGTTGCATTTCATGCGTTTTTAATATTTTTAAAATCATAGAAAAACCATAAAAGTATCACATTTTAATGCCACCTTAGGTTCAATTTGCATTTAGGAATTAATTACATTGAGTTAATTGTGTTAAAATGTAAAAAATAATTAAAAATGGCTAATTTTGCACTTTATTTTTAATCTTTGAATGTCAATAGTTTTCCATTTAATTTGGTTTTAATTAGTTGCAGTAAGTATTAGTTGTAGTAACTAGTTTAATTTGAAAATAATTTGACTAGGAATTAATTTAGGTGTAATTTTTAGTTTTAATTTAAAAAAGATAGAAAAATATGAAAACAAAGATGTGAATCATATTTTTGGGCTGACTTTACTTCTATTTTTTAAGCCAAATGCAATTTCCCTTTTTAAAACCCAATCCAAATTAAAGGCTGCGCAGGAGACCCTGATGGAGGCTTTCTTCTGAGGTTGATACAGTCATGTAACTCAGAGGAACGACCCCCCTACCCTGTCTACCATCGTCTTCATCTATTTCAATTGTGCAAAACATGACTGAACCCTAGAGCTAACCATCAGCTTCTTCATATTCAACAAAAGTTGAAGTATCAGCCATTAAACCTGCTTCAAACAGAGAGACCTACATCTTCACCAAAAAAGCAGACCTCTTTGATTTCATAGGTCGTTAGTAAAACCCGATCGGGCTAGCGCTGCTAATGACACAATGGTCCTATCTTCTCATTCGAAACAAGATCTAGGCAGATTTCGTAGGGAAAGTAAGCTTTGAAAACTAGGGCTCAAAGTTCTTGAACACCCGAGATTCTCAAATGGTAGCTGTGTTGAGGTTCATTCGCTTACATGTTAGAAGATTGAAGAGTTTCATTTGAATAAAACAAACGACGAGTGATAGGTTATGTTCATGTGTTATGACATTTAGTTTCCTTCTCTAAAATTTTCGATTCTGAAGGCATGGATGCCGATAGAGTTTGATCGGGGTTGATTCCGGTTCAAGCTTCGCTGCTGGTTTGGGTACGTCTGTTGTTGTTCATCTCCATTTTCCATTATCGGATTCATTTGTATTTTATTCCAAGCAAGATTAATCGGAAGTCTCACGCGTTAAGGTCTGTCCTATCTTCTCTTCATTATGTTAGAAAGACGTGATGTATTAGTTGACTTAGGTAGTCTTATTACTATTTGTGTACTGATTGTTTGAGCTAGTAGTTCATAGTCATATTTTGTGGATTATTTTTTTTGCTTGGCCTTTCATGAATGTGGATACCATTGTTAAGGTCAATCTGCTGTTGATGAGCATATGAAGTTGATCATAAGAATCTGGAATAACATAAGGAATATGGAGCATTAAGAGAAGTAAAGGAGTTAGTGCTAAGAATCCTATTTGCTTAACACGCTAGTGCATATTGGAAAGTTCGGGAGGTAATGAGCCCGTATAATTATACTTTATGTCAATCTTCTTGATTTTGTTCGTAGTTTTTTAGATATATATATATATATATATATATATATATATCTTCCTCCAGTATAAATGAAAGTCTGCAATAAGCCATTTCAGTAACATAAGGATCTCTTGTCGTTGAATTTGGATGCTTTGGACACGCACATCTTGATATGTATATCTAGATGTTTGGAGGGCTTTGGTAAAATACAGTTATATGCTTTTGTCTAATGAGTATTTTTAAGGCATAGTAAATTGTGTATGCACTGTGTCACACCTCCTTGATTCTATCCACAACCCGGCGAAGGGCGTAGATACGGGAGTTTTTCCAATTAAAGGACAATCGAAACGGGATTCAATTATTTAAGAGAATTTCAGAGTCTCCACTTGGGAGATTTATGGTATCCCGTGTCACCAGATTAGAATACCGAATCGAGGAAAAATGACTCTATTTAACAGTCCGCGAACCAGAAATTCGAGTAAGGAATTTTGTTAACCCGGGAGAAGGTGTTAGCCATTCCCGGATTCCGTGGTTCTAGCACGGTAGCTCAACTGTTATATTTGTCTTAAACTATTCAATGTTACATAATTATGAATTTATGTGCATTTTTTAATCTTTTTTATTATTGTTTTTTAAAGGAAAATTGCAACACCGTCAAAACGTGCCGTGAACCACGTCACATAAATGCACCAGTCGTTTTGACACATTCTAACTTTGTTGGAGTTTGGATTTGGGTCACATAAATGCGCACCCTTATATAAGGAGATAAAATTATTAAAGATGTGCCCTAAAGCGACTACGCGTTTGCACTCTGTAAGAGCCATGGTATTCGCTAAAAAGCATGCCTCGAAATCTAAGGATAGGGCTGCGCAATTTACAATTTGATTTGGCGTGGCGCACCTCAACCCTAATTTAAAAGAGTGTTTCAACTAAAGCCAACCACGGATATTCCCAATTATTAAACCATGGAAATTTGGGATTATCAGCACTATAAACTACTATAGATTATTGTACCTCAATTGATTCTCACTATCCTTTTTCCAGGATTGATCAAAACGAATTGCCAATGAAACAGAAGGGGTTACAACAAGATTATATCTGTTAAAGAAAAAGGAAAACAAAAATAGACAAAAACACTATCAGAAATTGATAGAAGCAATAGACAAAACGTTTCGAAATGAAGGTGTATAATAGCATTTCGCATAAGTAGGATCATATTATGCCAAAAAGCATTTGTGAGATATGGGGTTCGAGGCTGGCCCATCACGATGGAGATCGATGAAACAAAATAGCCCAAGAATTGATAATTAAACTAAGGCCAGTTATATTGCTAGTTTTGAAACCAAATCTTTATGCACTGACAGCAAACTTACCGAGTGGATAAAATAGTAATAGGCCAACAATTGCCTTTGAGTCTTAGATGAAGACCACCAACTACTTAACCTAGAAGCCTATTTTGTTTTAAGCGTATAAGAGCCAAGCATGCTTATGAGAGAATTAGTAAATGAACAAGAGTATTGTTGTGCTTCGGAAGCAAGCATAGGCATCAACAGTCAACTACTTCCTATATAGAACAAAATGACAATCCCAAATCTCATAACTTAGAGATGAACCAATTGAAACACCCCCAACCACCAAGATTGAGCCCAAACCAAAACCATCGTCCAAAATTGACAAGAACAGACTATATCATCAGACAACATTGCTACTAAAGAACCATTTCATCAAAAGTCCTAAGTAGTACTACCAATTTGTATCAGAAGTGACTCACACTATACTACTCGATCCAGTTTAATACGTTCCAATACAGGATCTTATCATTTCAGAATCATCTTTGGTCTGCAGATCTGCATCCTAACCATAAATCAATTATACATTAAAAACCATGAAATCGGAAGGAAACGTAAACCTCAAAACTAATCATGAGCCAGCAATCCAATACATAAAGCAATTTAGCTCTCTTTCCAACTTCTCAAATTGAGTGCTACATTGTATGAATTTCAGAGGTATGTACTTGAGAGATAATAGGAAATAAGAAGCATGTGAGAATCAGCAATCGAACAGCAGCAGCAACATAGTAAGGCTCAACACAAATTATCCATTGCAACCATAAGAATAGTGTGGAAATAACTCAGATTCAAATCACCTCCACCTCAAGGGATCAGAAATTGGTCCAGCAATTGTAAAATTCCAGAAAAATCCCCTCAAATTTCAATGAATAGTACTTTTTTCAGGATTTTGGTCTTTTCAAGTTGATGAAACAATAAAATCTCTATAGCTTGTTGTATTTTCAACTCTCAAAAGTCTCTATACAACAACAAAATTAGTGCATTTTTTTCTTTCTATTTTTTTGGTCTTTCGGACTTCTCCTTCTCTCTAGGTGTTCCTTCGTGTGCTTGAAAGTCAAGTTTGTCATGCCTTTATAGGCAAGCAAACTAGGGTAGCCCTCAAGTCTTGATTTTGCATTATTCCCCTTTTTAGTTTTATTTTTACCTTAAGTTACCTCCAATTTTCAACTTCTTCCCCAAGTTATATAACTTTCACATCTGAAATTTCACTCAAACCCCTCACTAGAAGCTTCCTAGGCAGTTACACTAAGATTCCCTACTTAAAGTTCCTAGATTACCCTCCCAACCTCTGCAATTTACTTTGTACTTTTAGCCTAAAATGGGTCCGGTTGTGACCCAAGGGCTCTACCCAAGTTATTCTGGTAAGACCTGGGTTGAATCCTTTCCCCAGGCCCAAGTCCAACCTTACCTATCCTGAGAACTATGCTGATAACAAAACACATTGGATTCCCAAACAAACATGGCCCAAAATTAAAACAACATTGATTAAACCCTTAATATCTAAACCATTATCATAAGGACTTAACATAGAATCAAGAAAATAACAAAGAAAAACATTCAACTAAATGTGGAAAGAAGAGCAAAAAAATAAAAGAAAAGGGAACAAACTATGTAAGCACATATGGAGTTATAATTGACATTGAGTTCATTTGGAGTATGCTAGAGGAAGAAAATGAGTAAAAGGCGTGGCAGAGAGATGAACCATAATGAAGAAAGGAAAAAAAGACGAACTGATTTAATTCGCCTATTCTTGATGGGTAACACTATTCGGTAGCGAAACAGACTACGGGCACTCAAGAGGTGAGGAGAATTGAACTTGCATGCAAAGCCTCCGATTTGGTTTCTAAACTCAAACCCTAAATTTAAAATTTGGCGATTTCCCGGCCTCATGCGAAGGGAACCAGTTAAGGGTTTGAGAAGAGGGAGGTGTAGAGGCTATATGGTATAACTTTGGGGAAGTTTAGAAGCCATGCTGCAGGATACGGCGGAGCCGGTAAATTTTTCTTTGAATATTCGAGAAGTTCGCCGATTATTCGAGGGACAAGAGTTTTATATTTGGAAAGAGTATGTTGGGATGCGTAGGTGGTGTTAATTTGGTGCAGTTTGGAGACTTGCCGCCGCATGCGACGATTTTCGGCCGGCGGTGGATGGTGGGGTTGTGGTGGTTCAACGCCGGCGTTACATTATCAGTTAAACTGCACGAGAATGATACATTTGGTCTCTGAAGTGTTACGATGCTTTGGACATTTTTATTTAAAATGTGAGGCTTCAAATGAACCGTTGGATCAAAGATATAAACGGGCAGAATCAACGTCGCCAAACGACATCGTTTTGAGGTAATTAGAATTGGATCGGATTGGGGCATAATGTTGGGCATGGAGCAGAGCAATTTTGGGCAAGTTTTGCATAGGGCCTGGACAATCTTGGCCCAATTTTGGGTCTTTATAAATGAAACCCAATTTTTAATCTCTTTTCTTTCTTTTCAAATTAAAATCCAAAATAAATTGGCTCTAAATAAAATTATCCTACCAAATTATATTAGTTATCTCAACATGAAAATTACCACAAATAATTAAATACTAAAATAAAATAAAGACTACTAAAAATTCCAAAAATTGAAATTAAAAGGGAAAGTAAACTATTTTTTTGTGATTTTGTATTTCGTGAACTTCTAGTTACTAATTAATTCCAAAATATGCAAAAAATAAACCCTAAATGCAATGCATATATTTTGTATTTCATATGAATTAAAATGCACGCAAATGCAATTGAATTCCCAAAAATTGAAATAATAAAGAAAGACGCAAAAAAACACAAAATCACACAATTATTAAGGAAAAATGCAAATAAACACAAATCACATGATTAATTCCTAAAAAATGCAAATAAACACAAATCACATAATTAATTCCTAAAAATGCAAATAATAAAAGAAAATCCTAATCTAGGAATTTATAGGAACGTTTTAAGCGAGGCAAAAATCAAGTTCTCACAGCTGCCCCTCTTTGCTCGGAGACACGTAGGGTTTTTGGGCAAAGATAAGTGAGCGACTGTGAGATATTTTACTGTTTTGCATTCCATGAGAAGCGTTTTGAAAACTGTCTGACCAAACCCTATTCAAAGGTTGCCTACATATCCTTGGCTAAAGAGAAATCAGGTCAGTGTAGTTCTGGAGTGTTTGGTAGTGGGACTACCAGAAGCTGTGGTTGCACTGCTGATGCTCCTGCTACTGCCTGCTGACCTCCTTATTACACCTTATGTAAAGTAAAAACAAAACTAGACCAAGCTATAAGCTACAGATTACAAGGAAAAGCCTATTTACGTGTTCAATCTTGATCCTTGTTGCTTTGTTTGCCTTGTATTTCTTTTTGCAAACTCCTTGTGGCCTCGCTGACCGCTTGCCTTTTCTTCCTTCATATCTGATGCCAAATTTTCAGGCTTGTCATGTATTCCGTTGAAAGTATTCCCTCGTTCTACAGGTGGGCGCCTGACTACTAGAACTTGCAATTGCAAGATATTCCCTTGTTCTATAGGTGGGCGCCTGATCGCCAAGACTTGACTTTTGAAGAATATGCCCTTGTTCTCCAGGTGGGTCCCTGATTGCCAAAGCTTGACATTGAAAAATATACCCTTATTTAACAAGTGGGCGCCTGATTACCAAAACTTGAAATTTTGAAAAATATTCCCTTGTTCTACAGTGGGCGCCTGATTACCAAAACTTGAAATTTAAAATTTTGAAAATATTCTCATGTTCTACAGGTAGGCGCCTGATTACCAAAACTTGAAATTTAAAATTTTGAAAAATATTCCCATGTTCTACAGGTGGGCGCCTGACTGCCAAAACTTAAAATTTTGAAAAATATTCCCTTGTTCTACAGGTGGGCTCCTGATTATAAAACTTGAAAGTTTGAAAAATATTTCCTTGTTCTACAGGTAAGCGTCTGATTACCAAAACTTGAAATTTAAAATTTTGAAAAATATTCCCTTGTTCTACAGGTGGACGCATGATTACAAAACTTAAAATTTTAAAAAATATTCCCTTGTTTTACAGGTGGGCGCCTGACTACCAAGACTAAAAATTTTGAAAATATTTCCTTGTTCTACAGGTGGACGTCTGACTACTAGAACTTGCAATTGCAAGATATTCCCATGTTCTATAGGTGGGCGCCTGATCGCCAAGACTTGACTTCTGAAGAATATGCCCTTGTTCTCCAGGTGGGTGCGTGATTGCCAAAGCTTTACATTTGAAAAATATTCCCTTATTTTACAGGTGGGCACCTGATTGCCAAAACTTGAAATTTTGAAAAATATTCGTTGTTCTACAGGTGGGCGCCTGATTTCCAAGACTTAATATTTTAAAATATTCCCTTATTCTACAGGTGGGCGCCTGAAACTTGAAATTTAATATTTTGAAAAATATTCCCTTGTTCTACAAGTGGACGCCTGACTGCCAAAACTTAAAATTTTGAAAAATATTCCCTTGTTCTACAGTTGGGCGCCGGGTTACAAAAACTTGAAATTTAGAAAAATATTCCCTTGTTCTCCAGGTGGGCGCCTGATTGCTAAAACTTGATTTTTAAAAAATATTCCCTTATTTTACAAGTGGGCGCCTGATTTCCATACCAAATCTTGCAACTTGAAAATCTTCCCTAAGACTGCTGCCTGTGTACGTGATCACAACAATACAAACAAAACACAAAAAATCTTCCTGCCCCATTTTGGTGTTGGGCGAATCCGTAAGTGTCAATCAAATCCCCTTGCCAAATATCTCTAAATCTGAGCTAAGTCCCATTATCTAGGAGGATCCTGAAAATTCTTAATTGATGACAACATTAAGACTATGTTATGCTTCTCAAAAGGTATTATTTTCCACTATGTCTTGCTATGAGTTATATCTGCTGGGGTCTGCTGGTGACTGGTGAATAAAACTACTTCTCATTATCCAGGCGGGTCCTGACAACTCTTGTTGACTCTTGTTGGGGAAGTATCTAAGCTAAGTCTCATTTTTCAGGAGGGTCCTGATGACTCTTGTTGGGGAAATATCTAATCTAAGACCCATTTTTCAGGAGGGTCCTGATGACTCTTGTTGGGGGAATATCTAATCTAAGTCCCATTTTTCAGGAGGGTCCTGATGACTCTTATTGACTCTGGTTGGGGAGATATTTGGGGTTTGACCATGCCACCCGACTGTTTGTGTCCTAAGCTAGGTCTCATTTTCCAGGAAGGTCCTGACAACTCTAACTGAATCCTACTTCGACAGGCAAGTCGTTTTATGTCAGTTGTTATCCATGATTACCTTTAACCTTAAAAATGAGTCTCATTTTCCATGAGGATTCTGAGGGTTCCAACTTAAGTGCTAATCCTTACTTCTAGTTGTTATGGACCAGGAGGTTTCTGC
The DNA here is from genome assembly GCA_034376525.1 of Nicotiana benthamiana. Taxonomy (NCBI): domain Eukaryota; kingdom Viridiplantae; phylum Streptophyta; class Magnoliopsida; order Solanales; family Solanaceae; genus Nicotiana; species Nicotiana benthamiana. The sequence goes on along the minus strand of CM067341.1, from coordinate 14,695,168 downwards.
GACTCTTACTGGGGAAGGTTCTGTTGCTTGCCATGTTACCCCCACCTATTTGAGTTTTAAACTGTGTTCCATCTCAACCTCTATGCCTCTTTTAACCCTCGGTTATTTCTATTAGGGTTTGCTAGTTAAGGCTTGTTCCTTTGTGCTCTTTGCTGGGGAGGGTATTTATGACAGCCCGTGCCTCTTTTAAGTTTGAGCTGAGCCCTATTTTCAGTTGATCCCTGAGGCTTTGATCATATCTTCCCTGTGCCTATTTTCCACTGTGGATGGCCTCCTTCAGACTCTTCTGAAATTTTTCTGCCCTTGTATCAATCAAAGAAAACTTTTTAGTTTGAAAAGTGGTGGTTAGTCTGCGACATTCTTGTTGGAAATGGCCTCCCCACAATCGTGTTCCGCTGTGTTCCATTGTCTATGTTGATGATGAGTCACTTGAACTGCTCAGTTGACCCCTCGAAACCCTTACGCTTTACTTTGCTCCCCATCATTGTGTTACATTTATAACCCTTGGCCGGAATTCTTTATGTACTTCCCCAACGATTGATGAAATAGTGTATTATGCTTTGGCCAATCCTATGAACCTGGTGGATTCACTTTGTTCTTCATCTTTGTGTAACATTTCCCCTTCTTTGCCAAAATCCTTTCACCCTTTCTTGAAATCAACCGGTCTGTCTATGATGTTTGGTTGACCCTTGCCCTTTGTGCCTTTAGTTCGCTCCCTACTTTCTATTGCACTTCCGACCCTTTTCCATAATTCTTTATGCCACTCTCCGGTGATTGATGAGTTGATATATCATGCTGGGTCAGCCTTCATGACCATCTACATCTTTGTGTTGTGGTTTTGCCTCTTTTGCTAGAAACCTTATACCCTTCTCTGACAATTGCTGAGTTAGGGTGTTATGCTCGGCTGACCCTCTGACCCTTGTGGCTTTGTTTTGTTCCTCATCTTGGTGTTACATTTCCGAGCCTTTGCTAAATTCCTTACGCCCTTCCCTGAGATTACCCGGTCCATTTATGATGCTTGATTGACTCTTGATCTTTGCGCCCTTACTTCGCTCCCCACCTTATGTTGCACTCTTGATCCTTTGCCGGAGTTCTCACAACTGATACTCTTGGTCGAACTTTGCGACCCTTCTCCATATTCGTGTTGTGATAAATTTGTGTCCCTTCTGAGATAGCCTGACGGGTGTATGACGCTTGGCGGAACCCAAAACCTTTGCGGTTTTACTTTGAGTTTGAGAGACCGCCCAAAAAGCCTCACCTCCAGGAGTTCATTGGAAAGTCACAGGAACAATAGGACTGGCTAGCCAAGGAAAATGAGTATAAGGCCACCATAGGAAGATTGGAAAGTCAAGTCCGAGAATTGCAATTTGAAAACAGTTTGCAAGTCATAGAAGACGAGGGAGAAAAGAAAAGATTCACCAAAGAAAATGAGACGCTGCGAGCCCAAATCCAAAAGATGAAAGCAGCCGCAGAAAGTCCCTCCAGGAGCATAACAGATGAAAAGCTCATAGACAATTTGAGACAAAAGGTAACCGAATATGGGTTCGACCTGAATAAGGCTGAAGGTGAGCTGTCTAGGGTCCAAAGACAATTAGCTAAAAATGCAAAGGAACGGTCCTGCATCATTGAGCAACTAAAGGAAAAGCATGACGATGAGATTTTTGGGATAAAGCGACTAGTTATCTAGCAAGTTGGGGACCTCAAAGCCGAAAGAGAACATTGTTATGCAACAATAGCAAAGTTGGAGATGGATTTGAGGTGATTCCAGGAACTGAACCAGTTAGCCGAGCAAACTCTAGAGGCGAGGGCTGAACAAATTGGGCGCCTATTGCAAGAAAAGGTTGTTATCAAGGAAAGAGTACGGGCAATCGCAGACTACATCACCACAAGGTGCGGCCATTGCGAGGATATGAAAAAATCCATGTTCTTGCCACCGCCATGACTTTTGTCCGAAAAGTGATGGAAGTTCTCCAACACCTCCAAGGGAGTTTGGCATGCAAGCCAGCGGCAAGGCCGAACGATGCCCCGCGAGGCCCAGGAGCACTTGAGGCATTAATGTACTCCTAAAATATTGCACTATCAATTTATTAGTTTTTATAGTCTGTTAGTTTTACTAGGTCTGTATTTTCTTTATGCATAGTTGGTTGTTGTTCGAGTCTGTAGTTCTTTTGTCAGCATTTGTTTAATTTGTCACCTTTTGAGTCTTTGCAACTACAGTATATTGTTATAAAAAAAATTCCCAAATATGTTATGCAAGAACTACGCTCGGTCTGATTCATGCGGGGTCATGATACGTAGGCAATCTATATAGGATTCGACCATAATTGAATAAAATTGGAAATTGAATAAATATAGGAATGGGAGAGAATAGGGCCGAAACAAAAGAGAGCTTCGCAAACAAAAGCCGGGATTACGCAAGCAACGACGCATGTAGGAACCAATTACTATTTATGTGCATACATACCCAATGTGTGGCCACTTGTCTGTCAAGAACCTAACCACTAACGAGTCTTTGATGTTGTGATTCCAGTTCCAAATTAGATAGGTGACTGGTACTCGCAGGCATTCTGTCAACTCATTCCTACAACATGCGATCAAAAAGCAAACAAGTCATTGCCAACCAAGAAGCTGATGTCAGCATTATTGACCCCTCGAAGGAGGCAGAGGAATTGGACGTTAACGCTATGAAGGATGAAATGTATAAGCTTAAACACCAAATGGCCGAGAATTACCAGGCATGGGTAAGAGGACAACCATCCCTAGCCTATCCTGCAAACCTAACCTTCATCCCGCCACTAGCCCAAGCACCTGACCAGTCCGTCACTGATCCACCCCCAAGTTTTCCTATATACTCACAGCATCAGGGTGCTACCTTGCACATCTCAGCCACCAGCCCCATTACCAAAAGTCACTCTTCACCCCTCCCCCGCTAATCGCTCCTATCTATGTGGAACCTCCACCTCCTGCGTTGCATAGGTCGTCCAGTGAACCACTGTTTCAAGCCTATGACCCTCAATACTATCCCCCAGAACCTGCCTACAAAGCCCAAGAGCCTCACTTTTATGCTCCTCGTCCTGAAATCCCAATTAGAGTTGAAAAGCCGATCAAAGATTCCGAACAGGAAGAAATGCTCAGAAAGGTCAGGAGTCTGGAACAATCATTCAGGGACATGCAGAGATTAGGTGGCCAGGTGAACGTGGCCTTCAAAGATCTTTGCTTATTCCCGGATGTACAGTTCCCTCCAGGTTTCAAAATTCCCAAATTTGGCTTATACAATGGTCACGCTGATCCAGTCGCACATTTGAGAGGGTTTTGCAGTAAAATGAGGGGAACAGGAGGAAAAAATGAATTGCTAATGGCATAATTTAGCCAGAGTTTTGAGTGGATCGGCATTAGAATGGTATACTCGACAGGACCCCAATCGGTGGTACACCTGGGACGACTTGGCGCAAGTATTTGCAGGCCACTTTCAATATAATCTCGAGATTGTCCTGGATCATCTATCTCAAACAAAGCTGGAGAATAAACAAAACGAGAGTTTCAGGGAGTACGGTTTCCAGTGGAGGGAACAAGAAGCCAGAGTTGATCCTCCCATGAAGGAGAGTGAGATGGTTGACTATTTTCTGCAAGCTCTGGAACCTACCTACTTTTCTGCATTTGGTATCAGCGGTAGGGAAGTCTTTCAACTAAGTGGTCAAGATGGGAAGTATGGTTGAGGAAGGCCCCAAATCCAATAAATCATGAGCTACTCGGCAATTAAGGAAACTACTCAAGCCATCCAGGGTGGAGCTGGGGGAGCTTTTGGGAAAAAGAAGAAAGAGGAAGTAGTGATAGTGGAGTCAGGAACCTGGGTCGGGCCTCGGGCACCATCTCATTACGGTCAGCCCCGTCTTCACCACCAGACATACCCACACCCTCCATATGGCCCACCGCAACATTACTATCCACCATCAGAACCTCGTTTCTCAGTCCATCATGCACAGGCATATACCTAACCCCCTACACAATGGCGTGTGCCACCCCCTCAAAACACTTACCCAAATCCACAAAATCAATACCCTCCTCCAAGAACGTACCACCAAACCCCTAGGCCCGCCTTCCGAGGCTACCCGGCCATCAGAAATAAGAGGGTGAAGAAAAAGAAGACTTTCACTCCGCTGGAAGAATCTTACACTAGCCTGTTCTACCGGCAGTGACAACTGTATATGTTAAGACCAATTAAGGCGTAGCTGGCAAATCCTCCCCCAAAGAAATTGGATTATTCGGTTAGCTATGAATATTGTTCTGGTGCACCAGGGCATGACACCAAAAAATTTTGGCATTTAAAAGAACACCATTCAGGAACTTATCGACTCTCACAAGATCGAGGTGCATACTCCGGAGGTACCCAATATAAACCATAGCCCACTGCCAACCCATCAGGAAACCAACAATATTGAAATTGAGGAGAGAAGGGGAGGGTCCAGAAGGCCTTCACAAACGGTAATGATGATCAAAGCCAGTGAGCCAACCAAGGTCGTAAGTAGTAAGAAGCTGGAAACCGTGGCAAAGGAAGGCAGCAAAACTGTCGTAGTACAGGGAAGCTGAGCATGTGCGGTAGCGCCAAAGCAAGAACAGGCAAAGGTACCAGCACAGGGGCAACAAAAAAACCCGTCGTGGTTGTGGAAGGTGTCCATATAGAGCCAGTTATTGTGAACCAAGTAATCCAGCCACCAATCATCAACAGAGCCATTCCTTGGAGATATGAACAAGCCATAGTGATGTACAAAGGGAAAGAAGTTAGGGAGGAAGTATGTAAGGCACGAGGCGTAACTCAATCAGGAAGGTATTTTGACCCAGAAGAGTTGAGAAAGGGCAGAATCTCTAAATATAACTCGGAACCAGTGAAGAAATCTATATCCGAAAAAGAGGCAGAAAAATTCTTGAAGAAAATGAAAATGCAAGATTACTCGATCATAGAACATTTAAGGAAAACACCAGCCCAGATCTCTTTGTTATCCTAAATAATTCACTCAGATGAGCACCACCGGGCGTTGATAAAGATTTTAAATGAAGCTCACGTCCCAGATAAGATAACGGTGAACCACTTGGAAAATATTGCAAAGAAGATATTCGAGGTAAACCAGGTCACATTCTCTGATGATGAGTTGCCTATGGAGGGAATAGAGCACTATCGGGCTCTTTATCTGACGGTAAAGTGTGAAGATGTCGTGGTCACCCGAGTTTTTATCGGCAACGGGTCCAGTGCAAACATTTGTCCACTATCCATATTGACCAAGTTGAAGGTGGAAAATGAAAGGGTACTCAAGAATAACATCTGTGTTCGAGGTTTTGACGGCGGAGGTAAAGACACCGTTGGGGATATAGTGCTAGAAGTAACTATAGAGCCCGTCGAGTCCATTATGGAATTCAAAGTGTTGGATGTATCAGTCTCCTGTAATCTATTATTGGGCAGACCCTGGATTCATGCAGCCAAAGAAGTACCATCTACACTGCACCAGAGGGTCAAATTTGAGTGGGACAGGCAAGAGATTGTCGTGCATGGAGAGGATAGTCAGTGTACCGCGGGTGACACGATCGTGCCTTTCATTGAATCTGAGGACAATGAAAGGCCATGGGTTTACCAGGTGTTTGATACGGTGTCGATTCAGAATATCCCAGAAGGTGAGATTGTTGTAACCCCAAAGATAACAACTACATCCGTCATGGTAGGTTCAGAAATGTTGAGAAATGGCTTTATACCTGGCAAAGGGTTGGGAGATTCTCTGCAAGGCATCGCGCAACCAGTGTCCCTTCCCAAGAATCTAGACACATTTTGTGTAGGGTTCAAACCCTCAGCCGCAGACATAAAGCGAGCCAGGAAGCTGAGACAGAAAGCCTGGTTCTCCCGAAGCCTATCCTAAGATTGTCCAAATCATTTGTCAAACCTAGCATTGGCCTCAGACCCAAGATTTCTGCCCTGCTGATCGACGCAGGCGGAGATCTTGATAAGGGGTTAGAAAGGTTGTTCAATGAGGTGAATATGGTAGAGGAGGGAGAAGAATCGAGCAAGGCATATGTGCAGTTCGTGGGAGCACGAGCAAAAATCAATAACTGGGAAGCCACTCCTCTTCCCACTCGGAGGGAGTCGTGGTAGTCGGCTTTGATTTTCCTTTCAGTCTAGTTTGTATTAGCATCACTCAGTTGTTATTTCCGTCCATTTTGTGTGCAAACTCTGTTATCTTTGATTCTAACAAAAGGCAATTTCCCTTTCAGCAATGCTGATAGTTTCTATTTTCTCTTTACTTTTCTTTCTTTTCTCTTTTGTACAATTATTTTATGCTGGTTCCAGTGATCTGACATGCATATAGACTCCTCGGCCCAATCTTTGCAACAAACCTAGTCCAGAAATGATAATTCAGGAAATAAAACACGAGGATGAACCAGGGTATGATGAGGAAGGGGCATGGGATGAGATTAGTAATGAGATGACCCAATTCGAAGAGAAACCCAAACCAAACCTGAATGATACAAAGGCAATCAATCTAGGAAGCCCGGATAGTATCAGAGAAACAAAAATAAGTGTCCGTCTGGAGCCCCAACTTAGGGAGGAAATAATCGAAGTATTGTTGGAGTACAAGGATGTCTTTGCATGGTCCTCCGACGACATGCCCGGATTGAGCACTAATTTGGTAGTCCACAAATTAACTACTAATCTAGCCTGCGTTCCCGTCAAACAAAAGTTGAGAAAGTTTAAAACTGATGTGAGCATGAAAATCAAAGAAGAGGTGACCAAGCAGTTTGAGGTAAAAGTTATCCGAGTCACACGATATCCCACCTGGTTAGCTAACGTCGTGCCTGTACCAAATAAGGATGGTAAAACCAAAGTGTGCATTGATTACCGTGACCTCAACAAAGCAAGTCCAAAAGACAACTTCCCCCTACCGCGCATCCACATATTGATTGATAATTGTGCGAAGCATGAGATCGGGTCATTCGTGGATTGTTATGCAGGCTACCACCAGATTTTTTTCTGGATGAAGAAGACGCGGAGAAAATAGCATTTATTACACTGTGGGGGACATACTACTATAGGGTCATGCCTTTTGGTTTGAAAAACGATGGGGCAACATACATGAGGGCAATGACAACCATTTTCCACAATATGATGCATAAAGAAATCGAGGTCTATGTGGACGATGTGATTATGAAGTCCAGAATCATGTCAAAGATCTAAGGAAATTCTTCTAGAGGCTCCGCAGGTATGATCTCAAATTCAACCCGGAAAAATGTGCATTTGGTGTTCCCTCGGGGAAAGTTGTTAGGGTTCCTAGCCAGCCACCGAGGCATCGAGCTGGACCCATCAAAAATCAAAGCAATACAGGAGTTTCTGCCCCCAGAAACAAAACAAAAGTAATGAGTCGATTGGGAAGGCTGAATTACATCAGTCGATTCATCGCCCAACGCACGACCATCTGCGAGCTCATCTTTAAGCTCCTAAAAAAGGATGCTGTGGTGAAATGGACAGGCGATTTCCAGGAAGCTTTTGATAATATAAAGGGATATTTGTCAAACCCACCAGTACTGGTCCCGCAGGAACCAGGAAGGCCTCTAATCTTATATTTGACAGTCCTGGACAATTCATTTGGGTGCGTGTTGGGGTAGCACAATGTTACTAGGAGAAAAGAGCAAGCCATAAACTACCTCAGCAAGAAATTTACGCCCTATGAGGTTAAGTACACTCATCTTGAAAGGACATGTTGCGCTTTGACATGGGTAGTCCAGAAGTTGAAGCATTACTTGTCATCATACACCACTTATCTCATCTCATGACTGGACCCATTGAAATACATTTTCCAGAAGCCCATGCCTACAGGGAGGCTCGCGAAGTGGCAAATCTTGCTTACTGAATTCGACATCATCTACATAACTAAGACTGCTATGAAGGCGCAAGCATTGGCAGACCATTTAGCATATAATCCCATAGATGAAAAATATGAACCCTCGAACACATATTTTCCAGACGGGGAAGTGATGCACATCAATGAAGTTGAACAGGATGAGAAGTCGGGATGGAAATTGTTCTTTGATGGGATGCCAACATGAAAGGCGTCGGGATAGGAGCGGTGCTCATTTCCGAAGAAGGGCATCATTACCCGGTCACAGCTCAAATCCGTTTCTATTGCATCAACAACATGGCCAAGTATGAGGCATGCATTTTGGGTTTGAGATTAGCAGCGGACATGGGTGTCCAGGAAGTCTTGGTCTTGGGGGACTCGTAACTTCTGGTACACCATATCCAAGGGGAATGGGAGACGAGATACTTAAAACTCATACCTTACCGGCAATACTTGCAGGATCTTTGTCAGTGATTCCGATCAGTAAAGTTCAGGCGTACTCACAGAATTCCCAATGAGGTTTCCGATCCCTAGCTACTTTGGCGTCGATGTTACATCGCCCGGACAAGGCTTATGTTGGCCCAATACATATCTGGGTCCATGATCAACATGCTTATTGCAACATAGTGGAAGAAGAGCTTGACGGCGAGCCTTGGTTCCACGATATCGAGGAATATATCAGGAAATGTGTGTACCCGACGCAAGCCACGAGTGACCAGAAGAGAACAATCCGTCGTTTGTCAAGTGGGTTCTTCCTCAAAGGAGGGGTATTATACAAGAGAACGCTAGATCTGGGTTTGTTAAGATGCGTAGAAGCTCGGCAGCTGACGGTCATCATGAATGAGGTGTATGCTGGCGTGTGCAGGCCGCACATGAGCCGATATGTTTTGGAAAAGAAGATTATCCGGGAAGGGTATTATTTGCTCACCATGGAACGGGATTGTATCATCTTTGTGCGCAAATGCCACTAGTGTCAGTTACATGGAGACCTAATTCACTCTCCTCCGTCTGAACTGCACACAATGTCAGCACCTTGGCCTTTCGTTGCTTGGGGCATGGATGTCATCGAACCCATCGATCCAGCAGCTTCCAATGGACACAGATTTATCCTGGTCGCTATTGACTATTTCACCAAATGGGTTGAATCCAAAACCTTCAAGGTAGTGACCAAGAATGCCATGGTCAATTTTGTGCATACAAACATTATTTGCTGGTACGGGATCCCCAAGACGCTTATCATTGATAATGGGGCAAATATCAATAGTCACATAATGAGAGAGGTATGTCAGCAGTTCAAGATCGCGCATCGAAACTCTACCCCGTACCGCCCCAAGGAGAATGGAGCGGTTGAGGTGGCAAATAAGAACATAAAGAAGATACTTCGTAAAATGGTGGAAGGATCCAGGCAGTGGCATGAGAAGCTGCCTTTTGCATTGTTAGGCTATCGTACCACTATCCGCACCTTGGTGGGGTCTATTCCATACTTATTGGTATATGGAACAAAGGCGGTGATCCCGGCCGAGGTTGAAATCCCCTCTCTTCGGATCGTGTCCGAAGCAGGAACCGACGATGAAGAATGGGTCAAAGCTCATTTGGAACAATTGAGTTTGATTGACGAGAAAAGATTGGAGGTAGTCTGTCATGGCCAGTTGTATCAGCAAAGAATGGACAGGGCATATAACAAGAAGGTGCGCCCCAGAAAGTTTGAAGTAGGTCAACTTGTACTAAAGCGCATCCATCCTCACCAATCCGAGGCGAAAGGAAAGTTCACTCCAAACTGGCAAGGGCCATTCATCGTATCAAGAGTGTTGTCCAATGGAGCATTGTATCTGACGGGCGTGGAAAGGAAATGTGCGGAAATGGCTATCAACGCGGATGCTGTCAAAAGATATTATGTATGATTTTCTTTAGAACATTGTTTATACTTGACATCTGTTTGTACTTGGCACATTTGGAAGATTGAAATGACGAAGGAATTTTGTTCTGCTACCTAAGCACTTTATCTTTTGCTAACCCCCTTTGAGCCTTAATTATTTTCTTTCATACCCCTCAGAGTCAATAACAAAAGTCATAAATGCAAGTGTGAGAAGCCAGTGAAAGGAAAAGAAAGGAAAGAATTAAATGAATGAAAAAAAAAGAAGCAAAGAAAAAAACAAGGAGAGAAAAGAAAAAGAGAAATGAGAAAAGGAAAAGAAAGAAAGAAAAGAAAACGAAACAAAAAAAAAAAGAAAAGAAAAACAGAAAGAAAAAGGGAGAAGAAAAATAAAAACAAAAACATGGAATCATTATGAACTACGTTTGACCTGATTCCTTTTAAAAGGATACGTAGGCAGCCTCACGGTTCGGTCTCATCAAAATAAAAATCCAGAAGTCCCTAAGAAAGAAACTGGGGCAGAAGTTGTGTTTGTTATAAGAATGTGATTCCAATAGTTGTAATTGAACCCATTTGAGTTATTTTGAGCCTTTTATACCCTTTCTTTCTAACCCTATCCAAAAGTGTACTTTACGGTCCAAAGAAAGGCTTCCGATTAGTCTTCAAATGTCGAGCGAGCAGGTAAAGGGTATTCATGTCGGGGACAGCACTCTGATCCAGGCAGGAGAGATAATAAAATAAGAAAGTCTTATCGGGGAAAACCCTCACGGGAACCATAAGGCAACGAGATTTTGAGAGAAAATAAAATGAGAGGTTTTATCGATAAAAACCTTCACAGGCACCGTGAGGCGAAGGTAAGACAAAAGCAAAACCCAGAAAAGGGCTATTGATGGATGAACACCGTAGAACATGTCGAGCTAGGGTTTGGTTGAAAGAAGTGGGTAATAAGGGTCACGACAACAAAAGCACGGCACCGGAAGGTCGTTCATCGAAACAGATTGGGTCGATCGAGCCGAAGTGCATGTCATGATCATGAAAACCAGTTGTTCCTCTCCAGATAAGTCTTCTTTCTGTTTTTTTTAATAGTCAGCGGGTCTGGAATTCTTACGATAAATACCATTTGGAGACTTTGCATTTCATATTTCTCTCGAATCTATAGACTTTTTGTTTAAGAAAATGAGATAAATTTCAAAGCCGATTGTCAACTCCCAAAGGGAAAAAACGCACGACGCCCAAAGGCGTAACAAAGATAACAAGTGGGGAACAGAAAAAGGGAAGGATTCATAAAAATTGTAATTGATGGAAGAGACAGGAATCGGCAAAGTGAAGGAATACCATACAAAAAAGGTATGCAAATGAAACCACAAAATTTGGATGGAACGTAAAGTTGGCACAACACGAAAACGGGGAAGGTCACAAGGTCGCAGGGTTTGACAAAGCATAACACGTCAGTCGTCTGGGAAAGACATATAGAATTCCGGTGAAGGATCGAGAGTACCACATAGGGTAAGAAGCAAATGTGAGGGCATAAAGGTCAAGAGTTAGTCGAGCATCCCCAAATGGGATGGGTAGTATCAGGAAAGGGATAAGGATTCCTGGCAGGGGTTCGAAAATATAACGCCAGGATGAGAAACAAAACAAAGCCACAAGGGTTAAAGCACAACACCCTAACTCAGCGATCGTCAGAGCGGGGTATAAGGCAAAAGAGGCAAAAGCACATTACAGAGGTGGAAATGGACGTGATAGTTGACCCAGCATTGATATATCAACTCGTCAATCATCGGGAAGGGGTATTAAAATTTCTGGTAAAGGGTCGGATGTGCAACGCAAAGTAGGGAGCAACATAAAGGCACAAAAGGCGAAGGCCAACCAAACACCATAGACGGACTGGGTGATTTCATGAAAGGGGGCATGGATTTTGGCAGAAGAGTGGAAAGGTAAAATGGAGAGACAAAGAACAAAATAAAGCCTCAAGGTTCAGAGGATCAGCCAAGCATAATACATTGACTTGGTAATATCGAAAAAGGTGCAAGGATTCTATCAAAAGGGCTAGAAATGTAATACAATTATGGGGAGAAAAGTAAAGCTTCGAGGGGTCATCCAACCAACTTAGGCAACTCATCATCAACATGGAAATTTGAACACAACAGAACATGACAACGAGGAGGCCGCTTCCAACAAGAATGTTGCGAGCCAACCACCACTTTTCAATTTGACAAGTTTTCTTTGATTGACACAGGGGCAGAAAATTCCGAAATAGCCTAAGGGAGGCCGTCCACAGGAGAAGGCAGGCACACGACAGGTATGATCGAAATCTCAGAGCCCACCTGGAAGCGGGAATCAGTTAAAACTCAAAAGAGACATAGTCAGTCATAATCACCATCCCCAGCAAAGAGCCCAATGGGACAAACTTTAACTAGCAAACCCCAATAGAGACAGCTAAAGGTTAAAAGAGGCACGGAAGTTGAGACAGAATGCAGTTTAAAACTCAAACAGGTATGGGTAACATGGGCAAAATACCAACACCTCCTTAGTAAGAGTCGCAGAAACAACCAGAAATTAGAATCAGAATTTAAGTCGAAATCTTTAGGACCCACCTGGATAATGGGATGTAATCGTAGGAGTTGTCAGGACCCTCCTGACAAATGGGACTTCGAGCGAAATCTCCACAGCCAGAGTCGACAAAAGTCAATCAGAAGCATCAGGACCCTCGTGAAAAATGTGACTTAGAGAAAATATTCCCCCAGCTAGAGTCAATAAGAGTCAAGAAAAGTCATCAGGACCCTTCTGAAAAATGGGATTTAGAGGAAAATTCAAATCTCCCCAGACAGAGTCAGCAAGAGTCGATAAGAAGCATCAGGACCCTCCTGAAAAATGGGACTTCGAGCAAAATCTCCTAAGCCAGAGTCGATAAGAAGCATCAGGACCCTCCTGAAATGGGACTTAGAGCAAATATTCCCTAGCTAGAGTCAATAAGATTCAGGAAAAGTCATCAAGGCCCTTTTGAAAAATGGGATAAGGAAAAATTTCAAATGTCCCCAGCTGAGTTAGCAAGAGTCATCATACCCTCATGAAAAATGGGACTTAGATTAGATACTTCCCCAGCAAGAGTCGTCAGCCCCCCCCCCCCGGTGGATAGTGGTATGTATCCCTAAATACTAACCCTCAGCTGTCACCTTTTTGCCATCAAATTAAGAGTTGTCCGGACCCGCCTGGATAAAGGGAAGTATTTTTAACCATTAGTCACCACTAGATTCCGAGAAGATATAACTCACAGCAATACATAGTGGAAAATAATACATTTTCATGAACACAACATAATCTTGAAATTGTCAGCATTTGAGAATGGTCAGGACCAGTTTTAACAATCAGGTGCCCACCTGTAGAACAAGGGAATATTTTTCAAATTAGTAAGTTTTAGCAATCAGGCACCCACCTGGAGAACAAGGGAACATTTTTCAAAATTTCAAAATTTCGACATCAGGCGCCCACCTGTAAAATAAGGGAATATTTTTCAAAATTTCGAAATCAAGCGCCCACCTGTACAATATGGGAATATTTTCAAAATTTTAAGTTTTAGTAGTCAGGCGCCCACCTGTAGAACAAGGGAATATTTTTCAAAATTTAAGTTTTTGAAATCAGGCGCCCACCTGTAGAACAAGGGAATATTTTTCAAATTTCAAGTTTTAGCAATCAGGAGCCCACCTGTTGAACAAGGGAATATTTTTCAAATGTCAAGTGTTGATAATCGGGCACCCACCAGGATAACAAGGGAACACAGTTCGAGTTCAGCAATCAGGAACCCACATGGAGAACAAGGGGATATTTGTCGGAATCAAGTTTTGATCAGGTGCCCACTTGTAGAACAAGGGAGGATCTTTCAAAATTGCGAGTTCAGGCAACCAGGGGCCCACCTGTAGAATAAGGGAATGCTTTCCACAGAGTACATCTTAAGACCAACAATTCGGCATCAAACATAGAGGAAAGGAAATACCAGACAACAAGGCAACGGGAAGTTCCACAGCAATAAATGCGAGACAACAAGGCAACAAGGACGTAGAGCAAGTCGAAAGATATAGATAGGTTTCTTGTAATCCATAGTCCATGGTTTAGGCTTGCTTCTTTACTTTTCACAATGGTGTAATAAGGGGGTCTAGCAGCAGTAACACCGGTAGCAACAGTAAACTCACAGCCCCGGTATTCCCAGTTACCAAACACTCCAGAACTACACTAACCTCATTCCTTTATCGCCAAGGATATGTAGGCAACCTTTGAAGCAAGGTTCGGTCAGGAGCTTTTTAAAGTGCTTCACATGGAGTATTCAGTCGGACGAAATCGCTCATGTTTGCTCACTTATCTATGCACGAAAACTCTTCGTGTTCCCGCGCAAAGAAGGGCAGCTGTGAGCATATGATTTTTGCCCTGTTAAGACGACTCCTACAGGACTCTCAGGTTTAAGATTTGTCCTTTTTGATATTTATTTTTAGGATTTAATTTTAGGATTTAATTGTATGTGTTAGTGTGTTTTCAGTAACGTATGCATAAATTCATAAAATATACAAATTTAACAAGCATTTAGGATTTAATTTTATATTTTTGCTAGTTTAATTGGTGATTGGGGTTATTTTTGCAAATACAAAAATCAAAAAATTTAAGTAGTATTTCTAGCATTTTAATTGTTATGTTTAATTTTAATTTGTTGCATTTATTGTTTGTGTTGCGTAAATAGACAATTATTAGGTTGATTTAAGTTAATTAGGAGTTTTAAAATATAATTAGGAATTAAATTAAAAATAGAGAGAGAAAAGAAAACAACAAAATATATAACCATCCAGGCTGGCCACAATTGGGCCAGACCTGGGTGGCCCAAACACTTTTACCCTGTAAAACACCCATGCCCATCCCAATAAGAGGGTCCCCGACCCAGTCCATACGCAGTCCTTCAAAACGACACCATTTTGCAGGCCACTCATCTCAGCCATTAGTATCAGGCCATCCAACGGCCTTTGATCATTCCCAAAACCCCCATATATATGTCCAAACGTCTCTGCATATGCAGAGACCAACATTACCTTCCTCATACAAACACCACCGATTGTAACACCATCCCTTCACCGCCATGAGACCGTCGTTGACCACCCATAAACCACCCTAACGCCATCATCGTAAATCGCCTCACGGCGGCGGTCGGTCACCAAACCGCCCCAAATTTAAATCAACCTAACCACCACGACACCCTCTTTCCCGTCCTGTGGTTGGTTTCCTTCAAACAAGTCCCCATTTTTTCGAATATTCTAAAGAAGGGTTGCCGAAACCACCATCTCCGGCGACCCAACCCCAAACGAACCTAGAACTACACCCCTCAACCACCTCCCCTTCCCCTTTCCAACCATCCAAGCCATATCCTTCAAATCCTAGAAGACCGGTTCAAATATTAAATCTAAGTTTACCCTAAATCCTAAAACCCACCGGAACTTGTTCAAACTGGCATCAGATGACCCCCTTCTATCCTTCTCCCCAACCATACCACCCACAACCCTCGATCCCAACTAATTACAAAGAAAAATCAAATCTGAGACCTTACTTGGTCTCAGAATCAATAAACCCCATTCTAAGCCTTTTTCCCTCTTCGATACTCAAGTCAAAAAGCCTTAGGGGAGTGCAAGACCTCTCAAAAGAGGTCATAGACTCGTGGAATTGGAAAATTTTGAGTTAGAACTGCATGCACAAAAGCTAAGTTCCCTATGCCCTATTTATTGTCAATGCTTGTATCTTGTGTATATTTCCTACTTAATTACTTTGTTTTTCATGAAAATTTATTTGTTTTCTGTATTTTTCATCTTAAAGTGGTCATTCACGTTTGTTATCCTCCTGGTTACCTTTAGTGTTACTGATTTGTCGGTCTCTTGCTCATCCTTATCTCCTGACTTGTGTTAGTTCGTCCCTGAAAACTCTGAATGATTGGTCAAACAATTATCCTTGGTGTTCTTATTTGAAACTCTGGGTGGGTCTCCTTTTAAGATCTTATACCCATCATGGCTCTTGTTTAGTTTACGTTTGTCAGATTAAGTTTAGGGTGAATATTTTAGCTTCTGATATTAGTCTTGTTCTCGTATAGCCTGAGTATTTAATCTCCCTTTTTGCTTCTAAGTTTTACTTAAGTGTTGTAACTTGGTATTTTATAAGTCCTGCATTAGTTGATTGGTTTCCTTTTCAAATTGTGTTGGTCCATTTTGACATATTCATATAATCCTGAAGTTGTGATAATTGTTCGCTTGAATCCATGAGGTGCATTGTTTAATCCTTACACTCTTTGAGTGGCCACTTCTACATAATTGAGTCTGTAGTTCAGATTCAGATTTTGACCCATAACCTGAATGCAATTAACTAGGGTCAGATTTGACCAAATAATTTAAAACCAATGTTAAAAACTTAGGTTAGTAATTAGGAAAAGGGACAGGGGTACAAAGGGTATTTTAATTTGAGGCACAAGTCAGAAAACTAAGGACTATTTATTTGGGTAAAACTAAAAATTGGTAAAGGGACTAAAAGGAAAACAAAGGAGTTGGTGTTGCCCTAAGGCTTAAATTATAAAGGGGGACAATCTGAACATTTGAAAGGGCTGGAACTTTGAAAAATTTTCAAGCTGGTTTTTCTTTTTGAAGCTTTTAGTGAATTAAGATATATATAAATATATATTCGTCTCTCCAACCTTCTTCAGAAATCCTTTGGTGTTGTTCTATTTCGACTGAATCTTCCTTGATAACAAGTTCGAGCATATTAAGTTGTTTTAAGGATCAACTAGTATTACTTGCTTTTTCTCAAAAACCTTCCTGAATCTCTAGGTGATTATTGGCTGATTGGCTTTGCTTGCCTGCTACTTGTTGCATTACCATAGGCTTTCTTTCCTTTTGGCATTCCAGGTAACTTTCCTTACTCAGATTCTGAAACTACAGCCATGTATATTCAAGTTTGTAGCTCATCATAAAGTTAATTCATTTTGTTTCCCAGTTCATACGATGAGTGTCATTTATTTTCTATTAGTATTATTGGCTTTGTATCAAACGCTAACATGTACTAATTAGGGACTGATGCCAGGACTGTGCCTTTAATTCGTTTAAATTCCAGTACCTTTAGAGATAGTCTAGGCATATCTATTTAGAATTTGCAAACTTGAATTATGTAGAGATTTGATAATTAAATATATGTGTACTATGAATGCTGAGTAGTTCAAGTTGTTTCTTCAAATATGAAGATGGAAACTTGATTTTTAACTGGTTAACGAGATATTATCTGCATCAAATTTTTATTTATTTAAATACCTGCAGTATACTTTATGACAACCAGATGTATATTTTTAATGAATGTGATGCGATTGAAAGAAGGGCTGACTATTAGTCTCTTATAATGGACCCATTGGTCCAACGCTTCTGGGCCCAATTGGAAGGCCCAGTAGCTGCCAGTTGTGGTATAAACAATACATATTCCTGGGCAAACCAAAATAAAGCCCAATATATAATTAGTCACGAATGAGAACACCTCTAGATACAAGAATAATAGAACATTTAGTGTGTTTTAGGTCTCCTTTATAAGAATAAAGTGAGCCGCGCTTATTTAATCAAACACCACGCGAGGCTCCCTTAACTTATTAAAATACATAGAAAAATCGATAACAAATTTCATGGCCTGCCACGAATCTTTAAAGACGTAGATGTTATAGGCGTGAATTTATAAATAAAATTACCTTCCTAAACTCGGGTGTGCATTTATTTGACCCAAACCCAAATTTCAATGGAGTTGAAATGTGTCTAAAATTGCGTGTGCATTTATGTGACGTGATTCGCGATGTGTTATAATAACATTGCAAACTTCCTAATATAATAATAAAAGCGGTTTAAGGTTAAAAAGCACATAAGTTAAAACATGCTCTAAAATCAGATAATTTAAGCCAAATATGACAGTTGAGCGACCGTTTTAGAACCACGGAACTCGTGAATGCCTAACACCTTATCCCGGGTTAACAAAATTCCTTACTCAGATTTCTGGTTCGCTGACTGTTAAACAGAGTCATTTTTTCCTCGATTCGTAATTCTAAATGGTGACTTGGGACAACATAAATCTCTCAAGTAGCAACTCTGAAATCTCTTAAATAATTGAATCTCGTTTCGATTATCCTTGAAGTGGAAAAACTCCCTTATCTACGCCCTTCGTCGGTTTGTGGATAGCCAAAAATAAGGTGTGACACTAGGCCTTTCCAGTCATCCCTTTAGGTTTCTCACGGTGCTCCGGTGGCCGCGGTTCTCAAGAGCACTATTTTGATCAGCAGCCTTTTAGTGCACCGCCAGCTCCTATCACTCCACCGCTACTTTAGAGTTTCGGGGGTGTTCATTCAGGCTGCCAGGGTCAGCCTCAATTTCCTTAGCCATAGCATTCGGGTAGATATTATGGGTGTGGTAAGTATTGTCACATCAGGAGGGCTTGTCCGAGATTGAGGGGTACTCAGTCGCAGCAGCAGGGTCCCCGTCCTATGATTCAGGCACCAGATGTTCCACAGGTCGCCTAGCCATCTAGAGACGGGGGTAAAGGTACTAGAGGTGGAGGTAGAGGTCACAGAGGTGGATCTCAGGCCGTCAGAGGTTAAGGACAGCTAGCAGGGGGCCATCCCAGAGAGGTAGATCAGAGTGGTGGGACCCAACCCCAATGTTATGCTCTTCAGGCTAGGCCAGAGGTAGAGGCTTCAGATGCGGTTATTAAAGGTACAGTTTTGGTTTATATTGGGATGCTTCAGTGTTGTTTGATTCGAGGTCTACGTATTCGTATGTGTCATCTTATTTTTCCTTGTACTTGATCATGCCAAGTAATGCATTGGGTATTCCTATTTATGTGTCTACACCAGTGGGTGACTCCATTATGGTCGATTGAGTCCATCGTTTTTGTGTTGTGGTGATTAGGGGTCTTGAGACTCGTTTAGATTTGTTGCTTTTAGATATGGTCGACCTTGATATTTTATTGGGGAAGGACTGGTTATCACCTTATCATACCATCGTGGACTCCCATGCCAAGACTTTGACCTTCGCTTTACCGGGTATGCCTCGTTTAGAGTGGAGAGGGACTGCAGGTCATTCTACCCTCAGTGTTATATCGTATGTGAAGTCTCGGCGTATGGTCGAGAAGGGGTGTTTGGCTTATTTGGCTTATGTTTGGGATTCCAGTGCTGAGGTTATCTCTATCGATTCTGTGACTGTTGTTTGTGAGTTACCTGATGTTTTTCCTTCAGACCTGTCAGCTATGCCACCCGAAAGGGATTTTGATTTCTCCATTGATCTGATTCCGGGCACTCAGCCCATTTCTATCCCTCCATATCATATGGCCCTACCAGAGTTGAAGGAGCTAAAGGAACAGTTGTAGTATTTGCTTGAGAACAGTTTCATTAGGCCCAGTGTCTCACCTTGGGGTGCACCGATGTTATTTGTCAAGAAGAAGAATGGGTCAATGAAAATGTGTATTGATTACCGGCAATTGAACAAGGTAAAGATCAATAATAAGTATCTGCTGCCAAGGATCAATGATTTGTTCGATCAGCTTCAAGGTGCCAGGGTATTTTCCAAGATTGACTTGCGATCTGGCTACTACTAGTTGAGGATTAGGGCATTCGATGTCCCTAAGACAGCTTTCCGCACTATTTACGGGCATTATGAGTTCTTGTTCATGTCATTCAGGTTGACAAATGCCTCATTATCTTTCATGGACTTGATGAACCGAGTGTTCATTCCTTATTTGGATTCGTTCGTGATAGTGTTCATTGATTATATATTGATATATTCCCGCAGCCAGGAGGAGCACGAGCAGCAACTTAGAGTGGTTCTTCAAACTTTGAGGGATAGTCAGTTATATGCGAAGTTCTCCAAGTGTGAATTCTGGTTGGGTTCAATTGCATTTCTGGGTCATGTCGTATCAGTAGAGGGTATTCAGGTGGACCGGAAGAAGATTGAGGCAGTCAAGAACTGGCTTAGACCAGCATCATCTACAGAGATTCCGAGTTTCTTGGGATTGGCAGGCTACAATCATGATTCGTAGAGGGGTTCTCATCTATCACAACCCCGATGACCAGATTGACCTAGAAGGGTGCCCATTCAGATGATCAGACAAGTGAGAGGCGTGCTTTCAGAGGCTCAAGACAGCTTTGACTACGACACCGGTGTTGGTTTTTCCCGTAGGTTCAGGGCCTTATACAGTTTATTGGGATGCTTCCCGTATTGGACTTGGTGTAGTGTTGATGCAGGATTGCAACGTCATTGCCTATGCTTTGAGACAGTTGAAGATTCATGAGAAGAACTATCCAATTCATGAATTGGAGTTGGCAGCCATTGTTCTGCATTGAAGATTTGGAGACACTATTTGTATGGCGTGGCATGTTAGGTGTTCATTGACCACAAGAGTCTTTAGTACTAGTTCAAGCAAAAGAAGTTGAATTTGAGGCAGAGGAGGTGGTTAGAGTTATTGCAGGATTATTATATCACCATTCTATATCATTCAGGGAAGGTTAATATGGTGGTCGATGCTCTGAGTAGGAAGTCAGCAAGTATGGACAGTATTGTTTATATTCTGGTCGATAAGATGCCGCTTGCTTTGGATGTTCAAGCTTTCGCCAATAGTTCATGAGGCTGGATATTTCTGAGACCAGTCATGTGTTAGCTTGTATGGTTGGTTACCCGTTCTTCATTATTGGAGTGTATCTGTGATCGGCAGTATGATGATCCATATTTATGTGTCCTTAGAGACACGGTGCAGTGCGGAGGTGCCGGGCATGTTATCTTAGATGATGATGGAGTGTTGAGATTGCAGGGTCGAGTATGTGTGCCTAATATAGATGGGCTTCGAGAGTTAACCGTAGAGGAGGCCCATAGCTCCCGGTACTCTATTCATCTGGGAGCTGCGAAGATGTATCGGGACTCTTGGCGCATTATTGGTGGTGTAGAATAAAGAAATCATAGCATATGTGGCTCGTTGTTTGAATTGTCAGTAGGTTAAGTACGAGCATCAGAGGCCTGCTGGTTTATTTCAGAGGATTGAGCTTTCCGAGTGGAAGTGGGAGCGGATCACAATGGACTTTGTTACCGGGCTTCCGTAGACTCGGAAGAAGTTCGATGCAATATGGGTCATTATTGATAGACTGACTAAGTCAGCGCATTTCATTCATGTGGAAATCTCCTATTCATCCGAGAGGTTAGCTCAGATCTATATCCGAGAGATAGTTTGCCTTCATGGTTTTCCGGTATCTATCATTTTGGACCGGGGTAAACAGTTTACCTCGCACTTCTAGAGAGCATTTCAATGAGAGTTAGGCACCCAGGTGAAGTTGAGTACAACATTTCATCCTCGGACGGACAGGCAATCCGAGCGGACTATTCAAATATTGGAGGATATGCTCCGAGCTTATGTTATTTACTTTGAAGGTTCGTGGGATCAGTTTTTGCCTTGAGCTGAGTTTTCCTACTACAACAGCTATCAGTTGAGCATTCAGATGGCTCATTATGAGGCTTTATATGGTAGGCAGTGTCGGTCTCCGGTTGGATGGTTTGAGCCGGGAGAGGCTCAGTTGTTAGGTACAGATTTGGTTCAGGAGGCCTTGGACAAGTTCAGGATCATTAAGGACAGGCTTTGTTCAGTTTAATCCATGCAAAAAAGCTATGCAGACCGCAAGGTTCGAGATGTGGCTTTTATGGTTGGTGAGCGGGTATTGCTCTGAGTGTTGCCTATGAAAGGTGTGATGAGATCTGGAAAGAAGGGCAAGCTTAGCCCTAGATTCATTGGTTCGTTTGAGATTCTCGATTGAGTGGGAGAGGTGGCTTATAGACTTTCCTTGCCTCCGAGCTTATCAGTCGTGCATCCAGTGTTTCATGTGTCCATGCTTCGGAGGTATCACATCGATCCAGCCCACGTGTTATATTTCACAACTGTCCAGTTGGACAAGGACTTATCGTACGAGGAGAAGCCGGTAGCTATTTTGGACCGGTAGGTTCGTCAGTTGACATCCAAGAGTTTCCCTTCTGTTCATGTTCGATGGAGAGGCCAGCCTCCAAAGGCATCAACCTGGAAGTTCGAGTTCGATATGCGGAGCCGTTACCTCATCTGTTCTCCGACTCAGGTACTTCCTTCTTCTCTTCGTTTGAGGATGAACGATTGTTTTAGAGGTAGAGAATGTGACGACCCAAAGGGTCATCAACTGTTTTCTTATCCATTCAATGCTTCCGAAGCCTCAAAAACCTCATTTAGAGTCGCCTCAATTTGTTTGTGCAGTCCGAGCGTATATCCGAAAAGCTTAAATATGAAAATTTGTGAAAAAGATAAGTTTTTTATATTAAAATAAATAGATTTGACTTCGGTCAGCATTTTGGGCAAATGGACCCGGACCCCTGATTGGAAAATCACAGAGGTCCGTAGGAAAATATGGGACTCGTGCTTATCCGCAGAATTGAATTCCGAGGTCCCAAGCCCGAGTAATGAATTTTTGAGTCAATTTGTTTTTCTAGAATTATTATAAAAAATTAAAATAAAAATTTACTAGAATGTGTTGGTATAAGGCTCATATTTTGGTTCTGGCGCCTAATAATATCTCATATATAATTTAAGATATTTTTGTAAAGTTTGGTTGAAATCAGAAGTCGTTTGATGTGTTTCAGACTTAAAGTCCTAAATTTGAAAGTTTATGAAGTTTGAAGAAAAACTAGTGATTTTGAGGTTTGATTCATTTTTTTTATATTATTTTGGCGATTGATCACTTGAGGAAGTCCGTGGGATATTTTTGAGGTGTGTGTATATTTGGTTTGGAGCCCCGAGGGCTCGGGTGAGTTTTGGATAGGCCATGAGTGCATTTTTGAACTTAGAGAAAATTTGTTATCTTCAGCTCTGCAATTTTCGCATTTGCGAAGCAGGTCCGCAAATGCCATCCTGGCATCATAAATGCGAGAAGGGGAAGTCATGTAGCTGGGTCGCAAATGTGACAATTTGATATGCAAATACGAAGTAGAGCTTGTCGCAAATTCGACAATTTGGCTCGCAAATGCGAAGCCCAGAGTTTTGGGCAGTATTCGCAAATGCGAACTTTATCTCACAATTCTCATACCTCCAAGGTTCGCAATTGCAAGCCCTAGTTCCCATTTCTCATATCTGCAACCTATATTTTTTTATACTTAGCTGATTTTGAGCCATTTTTAACATTCTTTCATATCACAAACTTCTTTGGGTGATTTTCTAAAAACAAGACTTATTCCAAACAATTGTAAGTTAGTTTTACTCATTTCTTTAAATCATTAACATCATTTAACATGTTTTCAACTTAAAATTAAAGATTTTCATGGGAGAAATTGGGGGTTTTGGGTAGAACCTAGGTTTTTTAAAAAATTGGAGATTTGGACCTCAATTTGAGGTCGAATTTCAAAACAAATCACATATTTGGATTCGTGGGGGAATGGGTGACCAGGTTTTGGTCCAAACCTTGAGTTTCGACCACGTGGGTCTAGGGGCCTTTTTGACCTTTTGGAAAAAAATCTTGTAAAATTTATTTCATGCAATGGGTTGATTCATTTAGCATTTGTTAATATGATTAAGTAACTTATGAGGATTGGTGGCGGAACCGAGGAGAGGAAAGTGTTTGGCCTAACCTTAGCTTGAGGGAATAGGTATTGAGTCTTACTTGCTACTTGTTAATTGTCGAGTGCGATGTATAGGCATGGTGACAAGTATCTATACATTGGTGTCTATCATGACCGTGAGTATTTATGTTGCAAATATTTTGATCTTTGTGGTAACTTCCATGCTTAATTGATGATTTCTATATCTTGTAAAGAGCATGTGAAAGGAATTGTGATCTTTAAACTTCGAGAATTGGCTCAAGTTGAAATACAAGTTGTAAAGGTATATGAGATAATTAAATCCTTGGAGCATTGGCTCATATAATAATGTGAACTATGAGATGAAAATGAAAGAAAGAGAAAAAGTTACTGGTTAATTCCCTCACCGAGACGTTTTGTTGTGTTGTTGATATTCTCCCTTGCCGGGACTTATATACTTGTAATGTTGATTTTCCTTGTCGGGATAGAATAAATTATGGTTAACCCCTTACCGGGACTATTTTCATGATCAATGTAAGTTGTATATTTAGATATTATTGGATCAGATTGCACGCCACAACATATATTATATTGGATCAGGTTGCACGCTGCAATAGATATCACATTTGGATCGGGTTGCACGCCGCAACAGTAGTGTTATTGAATTGTTGTAGATGCTATACTGTTCTTTCATATATCTATTTTGTTTCTGTTAGGTTGATATTGTTCCCCGAAGCATGTACCGCCCTTCCCTTATAATTACTCATTACTTGTTTGTTTTTATGCAATATATTATGTACCTGCACAGATTTATATGGTAGTCTGGTTTAGCCTCGCCACTGCTTCACTGGGGTTAGACTAGGCACTTACCAGCACATAGGGTCATTTTGTGTTGATGCTACACTATGTGCTCTTTTGCACAGATCTAGGTCTTAGACAGCAGCAGCAGTAGCGCGGGAGCCATTCTTTAGTCCAGCGAGAAACCGAGGTAGCCCTGCAGGCGTCTGCAGGCCCGGCGTCTCCTCAATCCTTTACTTTAGTCTGTTATCTCATTGTATTCTAGACAAACAGCTATATTTCTTTCAGACGATTGTATTTAATAATTTTAGTAGTTCGTGAGTATTGTGACACCAGTCTTGGGTAAAGGATTATGTTGGATTTTCGCATTTTAATCAACTCTTTAAATGAAAAACTTCTGCTTATTTATTTATTTCCATTGTTTCATGATATTCCTGATAATTGTTAAAAATGAGTATATTGTAATGAAAAAGTGATTAAGGTTTGGCTTGCCTAGCTCCCATTAGTAGGTACCATCACGATTTCCGAGGGTGAAAAATCCGAATCGTAATGCCAAATTTTAAATAATCGATTATAATTATATTTTACAGAATGAAACTTCTTTTGTCAAATTGTAAGAAAATCAAATAAGTGGGAAATAGTTTTGTATATTTTAAAGTGTTTTAGTATATAAAAGAGTTTTACCTACATTAAAATATAAAAAAAAGTTACTCTTGTCATCTTCCACGATAATTGAACGTCCTCTTTCTTTTTAGATTGAATTCTTTGTATATATTCTAAACTTCTAAATACCAAGTGGTTACGTCCTATTTGGTTAGTAGTTATAGTTCTTTCCTTTTCTTGCCATCTATATAAAATTTAAGTGTAAAAATTTATACAAAATAAAATATTAATATTTTTGAAGTTGTGAATATCAAAAAAATTTCTATGTATTCCAAATAAGAAAAAATGTAATATATAAAATTTACTTGATTTTATAGAGCTAAATATTAGAAAAATAATTAAATGAGTTTTTCTACATATAAGAAAAATAATTAAATGAGTATTCATATATATATATAAGGAAAATAATTAAATTATTATTTTATCCAATGTAAACTCTATTTTTAAAGGTTAAAAAAATAATATTTTGTTAAAGATTTTCGTACTTTTAGTATAATATAAATATAGCTATAAATATAAAAGATTAAGGTTTAAATGGATGAAAAATAAGAAAACCCAAGGACGAAAAAAACGAAAGAAAAGGAAGAAATTATAAAATTTATAGTAGGGAGTAGGGACTATCTTTTTGGTTTCTCCATTCCGTGTCCGACATCTAATTAGTTTCGATTAACTCGAATCCGCACTATGAATTCAATCTCCGATAATCTAAGTCGCTTCGACATAATAATTTAGATATCGCACTCGTATTGACATAATATTAGTATAGATATGAATATTGGATTTGTATCGAATTTGATCAAATAATTTTAAATATTTTGATCATAACAAAAGAAATTGAAAAAAATACACTTTAATTTCCAAAATTAAAACTAAAACTAATAAATTTGAAGAAAATAACATACTTTATCTAAAAAATCAATTATTTACTTTTCTATAACTTAAGAATTAAAAAAATTATATTTTACAAGATATATGTAAATATTTAATAAAATTTCTTATAATTTAAAAATATTTTTATATTATTTTTAATTAAATACCTAAATATCCGTATTAGAATCCGTATATCGGATTCTTAAAATTTATATTTCGAAATATCGATCTCTATATATGTATACGTATTGTACATCCACGCTCGTGGTTGAACAACTTAATTGATATCCAATTGAAGTTTCAATTAATTTGAATTCGTATATTTTTTTGCTTAAAAACTTATATGACGTGGCCTATTAACTGAATAAGAGTGTTACACGTGATACCTCCTGATCGATAATATTGTTACACGTTTGCATATATATATATATATATATATATATATATATATATATATATATATATATATATATATCACAATAAATTTCTGACAATAGCTCTACCAACATCAGAAAGTTGATGAACGGCGACGTTTAATGCAGAAAGTGGTGATTTACTACCCTTAAAATACTCTTCACATTCTTGTGCATCTCCAGATGAACCTACCATTCCATCTTCAGCAAATTTTGGATCCCCTTTTGTTAAAGCTTCAATTGCTTCTGGCAAACTTGTGGTTAAAATTACCTGTTGAAATTTGTAAATAAAATTATAAGAGATAAATAATTAAACATATTATGTTGATTAAGCGTATAATGAATAACATTCATTAACTATTGAAATAGAGAACAATCTCTGCGTTTCTAATTATTATATAGGATTAATCGTGACGTATTATGTCTCCTTGAGTACATAGTTTTAGAGGACAATTAGAACTACGACTACTATATAATTGAGCTAAATAGTAGTCGTATCATCTTGTTTGACATAATTTTCTTATTAATCCGTTTTGAAAAAAATGGTATAGTGACTTAGCCACATAATAAAAAAAATAATATCAGTGATTTAGCCACATAGTAAATAAAATAATATTAGTGACTTAGCCACATAGTACAAAGGCTGTTAAGTTGAATAATTTTCATAGGAAAATTATACTATGCTATGTATATATAAAAATTATTTTTATACATATATATTTAACTTTAAACACCTTTTGCAAAGTCCTGACTCCACCATTATATAGTATAATTCTAAATTTCTTTACTAAAAATTTTATTAATCACGCATACATTAAGATATATTTAAGGCCATAAATTTTAAAAATTATAGTTAAGGGCGTATCTAACTTGCTCACGAGATAATTAACCGATTTCTCAAAATCTTTATTAGATAAGTATATATAGATAATAAGCAAAATAAAAATACTGAGCATAATATAAAAATTGAAAATACCTATTATTATAATGATTTATTTATTTGTTTGCTATTCAAATATTGACGCTACTAACAAAAAAAATCGGTTCGTACTACTGTTTGAATCAAGTTAAATTATGACAAATAAAGTACTCACTGTGTTTCAGTTTATGTGAAATTAATTTTTTTTGTTCATTCTAAAAAAATAATTCAGTTTTAAATTTGGTATAATTTAACTTAAACATACAATTCTATGTTAATGAAAATCTTTTATAATCGCATAAATGCTTTGGGCCTTTTTGACTTATTTAAACCACAAATTCTAAAAGTTCTATTTTTTTTAAACTCCATATCCAGTCAAATAAATTCACATAAATTGAAACGGAGGAAGAAAAACGAAAGGTATAAATAAATTTCTTAAATTACCTTATATGAAATGGCACAATTTTTCAAAGGACCTTTCCAAGCTGCCGGAGGATTAGAATGCCGGAGTTTCGATATTGTGACTGCAGCTTGATTAGCCTTTGATTTTATTGCATCGACCATAATTAGTGCCAACGTCGTAATATCCCCTGTTTCACTTCGTTTGTCCGAAAGCAGAGTTTTCAGACAAAGTTGGTAATTTGGTGTGTTTTTGCACGTAGTTTCTACTAGATTATTGGCGTTTGTCTGTAGTAATATGGTCAGAAACATCATTAGGAAAATCAAATTCTTCATTTTTGAAGTTGGAAAAGAAAAAGAGAGAGAACCAAAGTTAGATTTTTCTATGGAGGATTTTGAGGGTGGAGTGTGTTTTGTAGTGGTGTTTGGCTTTTATATAGATACATTCTATTGCGTGGAGAGGCATACCTATGTGTAATCATAACGGGTCACCGAATTCGTAAACTTCTACACAAATTTTGTATAAAACCTATCTATAACAATTATATTTTATAATAGCGTTAAATTATTTTTTTTGAACTATAAATAGAAAGTATTGAAAATAGTAATTAGATAAGATATGCCATTGCTTCAGCTTATTAAAAATATGATTATAAGTAGAAAGATCTAAAGATTAAGAATTAAATTAAAGAGTTAATATGTCGTGAGAGTAGCTTTAGTATTGAGTTAATGTTATTTATGTATTTTCGTATTTTTTGAGTTATGTGGTTACTTGTTGTTGCTTTAATTTCGACTTACTGCTTGTAGTATTCAATTTTAATTTTGTATCTTTATATTTATGATTCGGCTTCTATTTGGTGTGTTTGTTGGTGCTCTTTCTTTTATCCTTTTTAAGCCGAAATTTTTTTGAAAACAGCATCTCTATCTTCTTAAAGAAAGGGTAAGGTCTGCATATATATTACTATTTCCAGACCCATTATATTACGTATGTTGTTGTTGGTGGTCATATTTTTATGTTATATTATAATATATATTTTCTATAACAATACTTTACTATAACAGTAAGAAAATATCGAAACAAATAAAGCTATTATAAAGAAACTTAATTTTATATATATATATATATATATATATATATATATATATATATATATATATATATATATATATATATATATATATATATATATATATCTCTTTAAAATAATTAATTTAAATTGCTTAACATTTTAAACACTAAAAATAATTTTAAAATATTAATTAAATAAAATAAAAATACTTTTATTACGTTAATTAAAATTCTGAAACCGTCCGGACATATCATTTCTCCATTTCGGTGGGCTTGTGGGGAGAGAGAGTTTCTAAAGAAGTGACTCTATAGGATAAGACTTGAAACTACCAAAGTGTACACAAACCAAAAAGCATCACTGGCCCTTCTATTTGATAAGGTGTGGATCCAATGATTTAAAGTTAGTGGAGTATAGAATTTTATTCCCTTCTATATATATATATATATATATATATATATATATATATATATATATATATATATTTTTATTGTCTTTCCGTTGTAATTTATATAAACTCGTTTAGCTGGACACGAAATTTAAGAAAAAATGAAACTTTTGAAATTTATGGTCC
Organism: Nicotiana benthamiana; assembly: GCA_034376525.1. NCBI lineage: Eukaryota > Viridiplantae > Streptophyta > Magnoliopsida > Solanales > Solanaceae > Nicotiana > Nicotiana benthamiana. Next base: position 14,666,102 of record CM067341.1, on the reverse strand, counting down.
TAAACAAGTCAGAAAGGGGACAAAGTATTTGTATGGTTATAAAACTTCTAATTAAGGCCAGAATTGTAAATTTAAGCCAAAATATTACCAAATTAGAAAAGGGCCATTCTATTTGGAACGGACCAAAAAAGAAATAGGTTCACATAAACTGAAAAAGAAGGAGTATATATATATATATATATATATATATATATATATATATATATATATATATATATATATATATATATATATGCGTGATGCCAAGGTCTATGTGCCATTTTATATGACGATACATTTTTTTTTATTTTGCGATGTGTGATGCCTAAGTTGACGTGTCCTCAACCTAGTGGCTTTGGGCACAATTTGCATTCAAAAAACTCGACGGTTTACGTGATTATGTAATTCACACCAAAAATCATATTCCGCTACGTTTTATATTGAGCGGGAATCGAGATATTCATTGCCGAGAGTTGTTTACACACGCAATAATAGTTAACTAGTCATGAGGTTTTAAGAAATAAAAGAAAGATTCTCGAAGCATTGTGACGACCCGGTCAGTCGTCTCATGAGTTACCCCTCCATTTTCCTCCATTCTACTTCTTTATGCTTTGTTTATACGTATTATATGGTATCGGATTGGTCGGATCGAATCCGAAATGGTTTTGGTAAGGTTTGAGATACAAAGTCTCTAAAAGTAGCTTAAGAGTTGGAAAAGTCAATAGAGAGTTGACTTATTGGAAAACGACCTCGGAACGCAGATTTTATGTCATAGATAGCTTCTTTAGGTGATTTAGGACTTAGGATTGTGTCCGAAATATTTTTGTGATGTCCGGTATAAAATTAGGCTTGAATTGACAAAAGTTAGTTTTTGATGATTTTCGGTCGGCAGTGGAAAATTGGCTATCGGGGTTGGAATAAAATTTTGATAGTTGGAACAGGTTTGTAATGTCATTTTGGATAGGTATGCAAAATTTCAGGTCAATCACAGTTGTTTTGGAAAGTTTAGGCATCGTTGGTGTAATTTAGGAAATTCAAAGTTCATAGGCTTGAATTAGATGTGATTTTGGTGTTTTGATGTTATTTTTTTGTGTTTTGAAGGCTCTACTAAGTTCGGATGATGTTATCGGGCGTGTTGGTATATTTGTCGAGATTTTCGAGGGCCTCAGGTGGATCTCGAAGGGTTAACGGATCAATTTAGACTAGAAGAAAAGCTGCTGCATTTTTTCACAGCGGCATGAAAAGTAACTTGCATGAACAGTAACTCGGGAGAATAGTAACTTGTGTGAACAGTAGCCCTGGTGAACAGTACTCTGGTGAACAGTAAAACGCGTGATAAGTATTTAAATAAGCCCTCTGCAACCATTAAACCCTTTTACACCATTTTTGAACGGGACAAGAGCTTTGAGCCAATTTTGAAGAGAGGAAATCATTGTTCTTCATTCAGGTAACGATTTTGGACTCTAAAACTCGATTATTTGTGCTTAAGGAAAAAAATATCAGTGTTTAATTCATGAAAATCGGTAAAAAAAAGTGGAGTTAGGACTTGAGATTATGAGACCTTATAGGGATGATTTGAGGGGACAAATGAACTCCAATTTTTGAGTTCTTTATATGTACGGACTCATGAGATGATGAAGAATATTTTGGTATAAAATTTGTCCAGTTCCGGGATGTTGGGGGAGGGGGTCAGATTTTGACTGATCTCGGATTTTGTGCTTAAAATCGATATTTTTCAATTGAAATTCATTCGTTTAGGATAATTTGATGATAAAAATCTGAACTTGGAAGATTTGGAGCACTCAAAAGTTGGTTCGAGAGGCAAGTGTGTTGCAGAGTAGCTTTTCGGACTTGTTCGGGGTGAGTAATGATTTTAAATGATGTTATGAGGATAAGAAACCCCGGATTACACAATGTTCGGTTATGTTGAGGTGACACACACGCTAGATGTTGAGTGTGGGGTCATGCACTATTGGGGATTGTGACTTAGCCTATCCCAAATGACTATTTTTCTAAATATTTCATAGCTAATTATTTGATATTATTATATTTTAGACTAAATTCCATATTTGGACTTTGTGCCAACTGTTTGAACCCTTAGGGGATCGTTAATGATATTTTTGTCACTATTTGATTTCATACTTGTGCTCAGTCATGCTAGATTTTTCTACGTTTTCAAAACTCAGCTATGTTAATCTGTTTTAGAAATCCTAAATGATGTTTTAAAGATATTTTGAGCTGAGTTGCACCCGAAGGGCTTATGAGATTCTAACTGAGTAAGGCCAAGAGCATGTATTGTGAGGATACTTTTGGGTTGGGATGCACGCTGCATCAGTGATACAGTAATTATGATAATGAGGCCGAGGGCCTAAGATTGTACGCCACGAGGTGGCTTGATATTGATATGATGCCGAGAGCCTCTTTATGATGCCACGAGATAGTTTGATATTGTGCTTGGACCGTAATGGTCCCCTCTAGAAGTGTGCACATCCCCAGTGAGTGCGGGGTACCTATTGTGATATGAGATATAGCCCGATGGGCTGGTATTGTACTGTGATATTGCCTGAAGGGCTTATTCTATTGTTGTTATTGAGCCCGAGGTTCAGTTCTTGTGTGTTCACCTTTATAGATACTTTTCCTTTAATTGTTTAACTGCTTAAAAGGTGTTTGAGATTTCACTGGTTAATTGTGCTTACTGATTTTGTTGTGCCTATTGTAGCTTATTATTGTGTTTAACTTAGTTTTATATTGCTTAGTCGTCATTTATTTTTATTAATCACTAAGTTAGATTACTCACTTTACTCCCTACACTCCAGTGTGCAGATTTGGGTGCTGCAGCTCCCACTACTGAGTGTTGATAGTTCCAGCTGGTCTTCGGAGATTTACTGGGTAGATTCTTGGTGATTCGCAGCCTAGTGCATTCTCCCTCTGTTTTATTTCCTTTGGATTCAGTTATGTAGTAGTAGAGTAGACTCTCAGCCTTGTAGTATTGTTCCAGATGCTCATGACTGGTGACACCCCAATGTCGGGCTATGTTAGTTTCAATTGCCGCAACTTATACTATTATTTTGGGATTTTAATGTTAAAAACTTACTATTTATTATTTTTTAACTGCTTATAGTGAATTAGAAGTGTGTCGGCTGTCCTTATCTTCACGAGAGGTGTCATTATGATCGTGTTTGGGTTTTAGGTCGTGACAAGTTCGTATCAGAGCCTAGGTTATATAGATCTCACGAGTCATGAGCAGGTTGAGTAGAGTCTCGCGGATCGGTACAGAGTTGCCTGTATTCATCCTCGAGAGTCGAGAGGCTATAGAACCTTTAGGAAAAACTTCACATTCTTGAATTCTTATTGTGCGTCCTTGATTCAGATTAAAAGTAATGATTTGAATTCGTTTCTCGCGTTCATATGTGCACATGAGGGCTTAGTATCAAATGTGCATTGATAGCTTGTGATGCCCTGATCGAGGGGCGAGATCTGATCTCTGTATGTTGATGTTGGGCCAGTCTGGAGGACTCCAGGTTGGATTTTTACCTATAGCTTGAGCCCTGAGTTGTTGATTGCATGAGCGCGTGCTTCTGGATCTATATTATTTGTTATGTCCCTATTAAGGGGAGTAATGACTGGATAGCTATGTGGTGAGTATGTTATGTGTATTCATATGATCTGGAAAATGATGAGAAGGGTCTGCTGGAGGATAGAAAAACTATTAGGTACTTGATTTTCATCTTGATTTGAGGTATAGCCCCGAGTTATGAGTGTGTGAAGAATCTTTACATGTTTCCTAGTTGGGAGTAAAGTAAATTACATGTTACAGTATGAGTTCAGACTCAGGAAGATTAAGTGGTTGTGTAATGTATATGATGGGGGAATATACAGAAATGCTAGTTTGAGGTGAAGCAGGTGGGTTATCTCATGCGGAATGTTCTAAAGTTGCGTGATCCTTATGTTGTCTGTTAGAAGATCTCATTTACAAGTGAAATATATGTGTTGCAATTTAAATTTGAGTTGCTTAAGAGAGTGGGTTTAAATTTACGAGGGTGAATGTGAGATTTATCGAAGATTTAGAGTGCCAGAAGGTCTGTGTTTCACAAGATTATGAAGGATTGGGTTTAATCGCACTATGTATTATGGGCGCAAGGGAGTATATGCGTTATGAGTTATTGTGTGTGTTTTGGTCTATGGCTTCGAGCGAAGTGGTGCGTCTGCTATTGATTTGTTGATTGCATTGTTATGTACTATATTGGTTCCAGTCTGAGGCTTGCTGGTGAATCAGTTATGGTTTACGGAGATTAAGACCGAGGATGGCTTGAATAAAGGAAAATTATGACGAAGGTTATATTGTTCTGCATAAGTGTATGAAAATCACGGAATATCTTGAGTGGTTATTGGTAAGGGTGTGCAGTGCATCGAATAGGAAGTTTGGTTGCATTAGGTAAGGTTACATTCTGCGGTGTCGGAGCGTCAATGAGGCATAGGTTGTTCGGTTCGTTTGGTCAGTTTAATTGAGGTTCGAGTAGGATGGATGACTCTAGATAATGGTTCTAATGTGTTCAAATTTATACATGTAATAATTTGAGATTTTCAAGTTGTACTTCTGGCTAGAAAATGAGGCTTTGCATATGAAGGGTGTCAAGACTTGTGGCACTTCGATATCAATTAGGGAACTCTATGTACACCAGCACCAGAAAGGTGAAGATAACGGATTTAGATTCGCAGGAAGTCTCTTCAGAGTTAAGTAGTTTGAATTTGGTACTTTTGGGGATATATAAGGGAATTTTCAACAAGTTATGAGCCTTAGACGGTCTAGTTTTATGCTGGGACTTGTGTGATGAGTCTGGGTTGAGGAAGTGTGGTGTTATAGCAAGAAGGAGTATCAAGTTGACCGGAAATCAAAAGGAAACTCGGATAGAGGGGATAGCTTGGTAGTAGGCCGAATCGGTATGGTAAGGATATAATTAGTTCCTTGGGTGCTTATGAAATAATGAGTTCTACAAGTGTTTGGCAGCAATGCTCTTAGGTGATAGTGGACTGCGTAATTTGGCTGAGTAGAAGGATTCAGACCCGACAGTTTAGTTCAGTGCAAAAGGAATCAGGAGAGTTACGGATGGTTTCTACCACGGTTAGGGAGGTATATTTTCTGCTGGCGTGAGGAGCATGGGATATATAGTGATTTTCTTCTAGATCAGCTTAATGGAAAGTTCTTGTCTAGATGAGTATGTAGTTGCATATGGCTCGTAGGGGAATACAGAGTTCTTATGGTTATTCTAGGACGGTACGGGTTATGTGGTATGTGGTGTATGTTTGAGATTTGCATGTGTAAGGTCTTGGTTTAGTTCTTAAAGGAGGATAAAAAAATCCTCAGGCAGTAGGCAACTTCAGATAATTAGGGAGATGAACTTCAGATAATTAGGGAGATGAGCTTCTGATAATTAGAGAGATGCGATTCAGATAATTACGGATATGAGCTTTAAATAATTAGGAAAATGAACTTCATACAATTAAGGAAAGGGTATTGCTAATTGGTGTGACTTGACGAGGGTATACATTTCAGAGAAGCAATGTGATTAAGTTGATGATACTTTAGTAGTATTGCGGCACTCTCTTGTTAGATTAACAAGTCGATATTCCTGTTTGCTTGGTAGTACAGAAGAATTATAGGAGTGCCTCACATGGATGATTGTGTACTAGAGATGTGTTGTATATTCGGATGGCGAAATTTGGATCAGGTATGCTGGTATGGTGATTCGTGTGCTATATGGAGTTGGAGAATGGAAGTTCTCATAAACTGGTTATGTTGTGGTACTAGGTCCCGTGTATAGAGACTGTTGGGGTTAGGAGACCCAGTGGATCTTTTTGCTGCTTGGTATGTGAGATTTTGATGTAATATTGGGCATAGACTGGTCGTCTTCATGTCATGTTATTCTGGACTATTACGCTAAGGCGGCAATGTTGGTTATGCCGGGAATTCCACAAATTGAGTGGTGATGTTCGTCGATTTTGTTCTTAGTAGGGTGGTATTACATTTCCAAGACCCAGCGGATAGCTGGGAAGGATTGTCTTTCTTATTTGGGCCTTCATGATGGATGTTAGTGCAGAGACTCCTATTATTGATTCAGTTTCGGTGATGATAGATTGCTCGGATGTATTTCTTGTGACCGGGCATGTCGCCGGACAAGGTTGTTGATTTTGGTATTGATTTTGTGCAGGAACTGTAGCGTATGGAACCGGCAGGGTTAAAGGAGTTGAAGGATCAACTACAGGAACTCCTTGACAAGGGTTCATTTATATGGATGTATGTTCTACATCGAGACGGCTTTGTTGATTTCGAGTGGGCATTGGTGAGAGATATACTGATTCAATTGGTATTGAGCTATTAGTGTTATGAAGGTGATCCAAAAGTTACCTTAACGTGTTGCGAGGCATTGAAATTTGTTGGTTATAGGCATATGTGGTGCGATTCTATTGGGGTCTCGTAGTGGAATTCGAGCGAGAAGAGTATTGGGTATTTCTCGGTGGATGGCGTATTGGTTATGTCCTTTCGAGTTGTGTAATTTTATGTCAAATTCTTCACGATGGTTATGATGATTGCTTTGGTTTTAGACATCATAAGTGTATGGTTATCGATTTTGAACATAGTCATTTGAGTTGTTTCATGTGGACCACTGTTTGGATGAGATTGTGCATTGAGCGAAGTTAAGTGGAGGTATGATTCTGCTGATTAGATTCGTGCATTCTTTTTCTATGATGTGTAATGGGTTCTCAGCATTGTGTGTGGTGGTTGTGGTAAGCTTATGGTACATCTCTTTCAGTTGAGTCATTTTCATGATCTAGGTATGTTCGGGTTGTTGCTTATCGGTGTGCGAACTGCACGAGTTGTGTCCTTAGATGGCATTAATATGTCATATTACCAAAGTAATTGTGTTGTATTAGATTAGATCGTTGTTGCATTAATATGAAGGATAGTTGGTTTGAGAAATGGTTATGGCTTACTGCGTGTTTCGTTTATCATTGGCAGTATATGAAAGTATTGGAATGAGAATTTAGTTGATAAGAGGTTTTCTATCAGTATTCGGTTGTGGTGTGTAGATGTTGTGATTAGAAGTTATCACTACAAGTATTTGAGTTATGTGGTATATTATGTAATTACACCGAGGTTGCAGGTATGGGTTATTATATCTTGTTCGGGCTTATCAGAGTATCGATGTGAGATTCTGATATGGTGGATGACTTCGAAAGTGAAAATGTGGTTCTAAGGTTTATGGACTAAGTTGGATTGTGAAAATTTAGTTACATGGTGTTATCAGACCTATATGAGATAGGGTGACATTGGATCATCCCCGGTATGTGCATGGTAGGGTTACACAGCAATTAGATGATTTTTGGAACAACTCTGGCCACGTTCCAAGACGAACATATGCTTAAGTGTGGGAGGATGTAACGACCTGGCCAACAGTCTCATGAGTTACCCCTTCATTTTTGCATTTCTACTACTTTATCCTTTGTTTATCACTGCTATATGGTATCATATTGGTCAGATCGAATCCAAAATGGTTTTGTTAAGGTTTGAGACACTTAGTCTCTAAAAGTATCTTTAGAGTTAGAAAAGTCAGCCGAGAGTTGATTTATTCGTAAACGGCCTTGGAATGTAGATTTTATGGCTTGGATAGCTTCTTTAAATGATTTGGGACTTAGGAGTGTGTCTGAAATATTTTTGTGATGTCTGGTGTAAAATTAGGCTTTAATTGGCGAAAGTTAGTTTTGTGTGATTTTTGATCAGCAGTGGAAAATAGGTTATCGGGGTTGGTATAGAGTTCCAATAGTTGGAACAGGTTCGTAATGTCACTTTGGATATGTTTGCAAAATTTCAAGTCAATCGGAGTTGTTATGGATAGTTTCGGTGTCGTTGATGGAATTTAGGAATTTCAAAATTCATAGACTTGAATTTGATGTGATTTTGATGTTTTGATGTTGTTTTTGGTGTTTCGAAGGCTCGACCAAGTTCGAATGATGCTATGGGATGTAAAGGGCAAGAGAAACTTTCTACTTATGAGTCGGGTATAGAACCAATGGGCGATGCTTGATTACAATTCTGAATCCGTTATTATATGTTTGCTCTAGTTTTTATTGTATTTGATGTTGAAACAGTTTTTCTTTATCCATGGGCAATGAGTTTCGATGTATTGGGTGTTTCCATATTTATAGAAGCTTTTATTTTCGTGCTTATGTTAATTATTAGTTTAGTTTATGCATGGCGAAAAGGGGCATTGGAATGATTTAGATCCTGAATATTCAGATAATAAAAAGAAAAACAGAAAAAATAAGATTGAGGGGAGTACTTCTTGATCATTTCTACGAACGTAAACCCCCAATTCGAATTCCTTTTATGTACAGAAATATCCTCTTGGATAACTTACATAATCTCAATTACTAATCCTTTGTGTATCTTGTCTTCCTAACCATCCACTCAGTTTTTCTTTCAACCTCCCGTTGTGAAAATCCATCTATGGTAATAGACAGTAAAAACTCCATACAGTTGATCTTTTGAACCCGATTCAAGCTATCATGACAATTCACCAATCTTGGGGTAAACAATCTCTATTGCTTATGTTTACTTTTTTCACCATTGGACTACAAGATCTAACAAGATTATAGAGAAAGATTTTATAAGTAATAGTCAACAAATTTGAATTTATTTATCAACAGATATTTTTCTTCCATTTGAGCTGATTTCAATAATCCTTTTAGTTGCCTTAATAGATACAATTGTTGTAGCTCGTCAATAGAAAATTTCTATTAAAACTTGGAATTCAAATCAAATTTTATTCTGTCATATCATATTCATTTTCCTTCAATTCTATTTGAATTTCTGTTGTATAAATAGAAAGACTTTAGGTCAATCTAGTATCAATATATTTCTTTGTTCCATAAGACCCATATTCTGGCTTTAGGTAGAGAATATCCAACAATAGTTTCCATTGAATGAATAATGAATCTGGATCCTAAAAATAATAATGTTTTTGAATAAGCATGAGTAATCAAATGAAATAAAGCGCTTAGATAAGACCCCATACCAAGAGCTAACATCATATGACCCAATTGAGACATTGTGGAATAGGCTAAGCCTCTCTTAATGTCTTTTTGAGCAAGAACTAAAGTAGATCCTAATAATACAGTTATTATTCCTATAACCCAGATCAAATACATTATGTAAGGTATAACTCTGAAAAGAGTTGGTATATTTGTCGAGATTTTTGAGGGACTCGGGTGGATCTCGAAAGGTTAACGGATCAATTTAGATTAAAGTTTGTCCGGTTTTGGGACACGGGCCCAGGGGTCAGGTATTGACTGATTTTGGATTTTGTGCTTAAAGTCAATATTTTTCAACTGGAATTCTTTTTTTTTTTTTTTTTTGCATAATTTGATGATAAAAATCTGAACTTGATAGATTTGGAGCACTCGAAAGTTGGTTCGAGATGCAAGCGTGTTGCAGAGTAGCTTTTCGGGCTAGTTCGAAGGGAGCAATAATTTTAAATGTTGTTCTGAGAGAATGAAATCCCAGATTACACAATGTTTGGTTGCATTGAGATGACGCACATGCTAGCTGACAAGCGTGGGGTCGTGCACCGTTAAAAATTGTAACTTAGTCCATCCCGAATGACTATTTTCAGTCTATTTGGTAGCTAATTATTTAATATTATCATACTTTGGGCTAAATGTCATATATGAGCTTCGTGCCAACTGTTTGAACCCTTAGGGGATTGTTAGTGATATTTTCTTCACTGTTTGATTTCATACTTGTGCTCAGTCATGCCAAATCTTTCAATATTTTCAAAACTCAGCTATGTTAATATGTTTTAGAAACATTATATGATGTTTTAAAGATATTTTGAGCTGAGCTGCATATTTTTTACTATTTCCCGAAGGATTATGAGATTCTGACTAAGTAAGGTCGGTGGGCTGTATTGTGAGGATACTTTTAGGTCGGGCTGCACGCTGCAGCAGTGATACACTAATTATGATAATGAGGCCGAGAGCTTGAGATTGTACGCCACGTGGTGGCTTGATATTAATATGAGGCTGAAAGTATGTTTATGATGCCACGAGATAGCTTGATATTGCGCTTGGGCCGTAATGGGCCTCTTCAAGAGTCTGCACACTCTCAGTGAGCGTGGGTACCCATCGTGATATGAGATATAGCTCGAGGGGCTGGTATTGTATTGTGATATTACCCGAGGGGATGTTGTTATTGAACCTGAAGAGTAGTTCTTGTGTGTTCACCTTTCTAGCTTCTTTTCATTTAATTATTTAACTGCTTAAAAGGTATTTAATGAGATTTCACTGGTTAATTGTGCTAACTAATTTTGTTCTACCTCTTGTAGCTTGTTGTTGTGTTTGACGTAGTTTTCATATTGCTCAGTCTTCAATTATTTTTATTACTCACTGAGTTGGAGTACTCACTTTACTCCCTGCACCCATGTGCGCAGATTCGGGCGCTACATGTCCTGCTATTTAGGGTTGATAGTTCCAGCACGTCTTCAGAGCTTGGCGATTCTTAGCCAAGTGCATTCTCCCTCTATTTTATTTCCTTTTGATTCAGTTATATAGTAGTGGAGTAGACTCTCAGACTTATAATATTGTTCTAGATGCTCATGACTGGTGACGCCCCAATGTCGGGATGTGTTAGTTTAAATTTTCGCAACTTATACTATTATTTTGGGATTTTATTTCTGTTAAAGATTTAGTACTTATTATTTTAACTGCTTAAAGTAAAATGAAAGTGCGTCGACTGGCCTTATCTTCACGGGTGACACCATCACGATTAGATTTGGGTTTTGGATCGTGACAAATATACTAAAAATTCTCCTAAAATTTGAATGCTAAGATATTAAATTTAATATTTTTAAAATTATAAGAACATGGCATTAAGGCTAAAATCATATAATATACGTAGAACATAAAAATAGTGATAACGCATGATTCCTTTCGTTATCTTGATCGTGAAATGGGGCATCATTTTATTGCCTTTTTCTTATCTCTTCTTTTTGGGTTGATTTCGTGGAAGCTCTGAATTATTGGCTCCCTGGCATATGTAGGATTAAGGTGTCGGATTCAATTGAGTATATAGTTTTTTATATAAATAAATTTATATATAAAGATTAATTAAAATTGTAATAAATAATAGATATGAACTTATATATTTAATAATATAATAAATTTAATATTTAAAATTGTAAAAATTTAACTTATAAAGTTTAAATTTTGGAGTCCGACTCTTATCGGCTCTTCTTGTTTGACTGAATGATATTATTGGCGATGCATTTCTTTCTTTCGAATGCTTGCGTATTATCCTTCACATTCTGTTTTCTAAAGATGGCAATAAAAGAAAATACGGTTTCAAGACAATAATATTTTTTATTAATTCGTTGTTAAATAAGATTAATCCGGTGTGCAGTATTCTGTAATTTCACAGAGTTTAGAGAAGAATCACACCTTAAGGGGTGATGTATACTGTTTATTCTAATGTATGTACTAATGATTACTTTTGTAGCTCGAACTAGTGACCTATATATCACACAAAAATAACTTTACCGTTCCGAAATTAGTCAGACTTTTGTTGTTCAGCAAAAAAATTTGTTCACCGCTAGCTTCTATTTTTTGTAGATTGTTCGTCAAACTTATTCAATCATACGAGGTAAATTTCTCATGTAACTAATCATATATGATTGCTATTCGTATATATTATTCTTTTTTTTTAAAAAAAATCTTGTATTTTTGACATGCTAGATCATTAACATGAAATATATATAAATATAAATATATATATATATATATATATATATATATATATATATATATATATATATATATATATATATATATATATATATATATATTGGGAAAAATTGAGTTTACACATATCGAAATAATTGAAAGATGATACGGCATGATATGAATGATGGTCAAAGAATGATGATTAGCAAAGAAGCACGGGTTGCAACAGGTACGAGCAGAGGCACAAGCAAAGGCACGAGTAGACTCGGCGCTCGTATCTATTTAAATCAAAGAGTGAAGAGAAATGAATCTGGTAGTACAAGAAAGTACAGATACAATATTTTAATGAGCATTAAATACTAAAAACGTTAGGGAATTTGTATTATAATGATTATGTAATGTAGCATTTAATGCCTTTAATTGTCTATAATGGCCCAATTATGACAAAGACAAAATGTATATCTTAGAGGTAGCTATAAAAAGAAGGAGACTGCTCATATGTAAGGACAGAAAACACTATTGGAATACGCTTATTTACTTTTGCTTTCTATACATCTTATTATTTGCAAAATCAATTTCTTTTATTCATTTTCGATTATCAGTAACCCGAGTTCTTCTAAAAATAAAGCTTTGAACGAAATTCTTTTTTTGGTAAAAATAAATTGGTTTCATTATCGGGAATCTGATAATCTATTGTTTCTTAACCTAACCTTTTCTGTTGCGTTAATAATCATATCAAACGTTAATGACAACAACCAAGTAAACCAAGGAAATCCTCAACTCCAAGGGAATTCACAAGATGATCGCGCCTCAATTCCATCTCCACAAAGCTCCCCTCGTCGATCTCGAGAAGGCACTCCTGATGGATCCCATTCAAATGCAAATGCTCAATTTGAAAACGAAGAAGCTATCAATGAAGCTTTGCAAAAACTAATTTCTCAACAGGTCAATAAATCTCTTGAAGCGCTTAACAATCAGTTACCTGTTGCACGACCAACACCAACTCCAAATAACAATATTTTGAGAATCCTCGTTCTGGACTTGCTAATTCAGGCAGTGGTGGAGTCTCTAGCGAATCACGAGATGGAGAACCATGTAACTTAGTTAATTCTGATTTACAAAATTTAGTATTAACATTGCAGAAACAGCTCAAGGAGCAAAGTGAGCGCATAGAGCAAATACTTGGAGTACCGCCTGTAATCAAAGGAGTAGATATGGATAAATATTCACAACAACCTTGGAAAACAAGTGTTGTTCCCTCCCAATTCTAAAGAAATTTAAATTTTAAAATATTCGATATTCCAAAATATGATGGAACATCTGATCTACGGGACCACGTGACTGCATTCACAACTGGCGTCAAAGGCAAGGACTTGACCAAACAAGAAATTGAATCAGTATTGGTCAAGAAATTCGATGAAACATTTACTAAGGAAGCATTAACATGGTATTCTCTTTTACCCGAAAATTCCATAAATTATTTTACTGAGCTTGCAGATTCGTTTATCAAAGCACATTCGAGAGCTCAAAAAGTCGAAAAAAGAATGAAAGACATTTTCAAAGTCAAACAAGGGGACTGGGTGTTGCTTAGAGAGTTCATGGACAGGTTCCAGCGTGAAAGAATGATGTTACCACGTGTACCAGACAATTGGGCAGCTACAGCCTTCGCTAGTAATCTGAATGAAAGAAGTTCAGAATCCACAAGACGACTTATGGAAAGTCTTCGTGAATTTTCAGCTACAACATAGAATGATGTTTACAACAGGTATATCACGAAGCTAAGGATAGAAGAGGTTATTATCTCACGGTCTCAAAAAGAAGAAAAGGTGAGTTCAAGATAGGCGGAAACAGAAAAAGGTCTGGTAAAAACATGTATGAACCATATATGGGCCCAGCGGAAAAAGATTCACGATTAAAACATGACAATTCAAGGTACGATCGTAGATTAAGGAATAGAAAGATGGTTTTTCGTTAAAGTATGATCGTAGATCAAGGAATAGAGAGTCGGGTTCTTCATCAAGGTTTGGGAATGATCGAAACACACGAGACACGGGATGATGAAGCTTGAAGGCAAGATTTGGCAGTTATAATTTTAATGTAAGTGCTTCTGAGCTCATAGCTATTTTAAGAAGCATGGGAAATAAGGTGCGGTGGCAAAAAGAAATGAGATCAAATCCAAACAGACATAGTCCTATGACGTAATCCTGATCACTGGTGCGAATTTCATAACGATCATGGTCACAAAATGGCAGATTGTAGATTGTTGTAAGGTGAAGTTGATCATATGTTGAAGCAAGGTTATCTCACTGAATTATTCAGTGAGAAAGGTAAGCAAGTATACATGAAAAATAGGCAGGAGCCTCCTAAACCACCTTCTCCCAAAAGAACTGTCAGTGTTATAAGTGGAGGTCAGGAAATCAATGATGTGACATACACAACAGCCAATAAAGCTTCCAAAGTCACAATTACCCACAGAAGCGGGTGCAACGTGACTTAGAAGAAGAAAGTATTATGTTCGATGATGCGGATACGGATGGCGTACTAACTCCACATAACAATGGACTGGTAATATCTCTACTTGTACATGATGCTAATGTGAAACGAGTGTTGATTGATCTAGGTAGTTTCGTGAAAATTATTCTGCTAAGAGTACTACGTGAGATGCAAGCTGAAGATAAATTAGTACCAAAGGCGCATACTTTGTCTGGATTTCACAATTCCAGCATCATAACAAAAGGAGAGGTAATACTCACTACATTTCCAGAAGGAGTTATCAAAGATTCAAATTCAGGTGGTAGATGTGGAGATGGCTTATAACATGATTCTCGAGAGACCATGGATCCACGAGATGGATGTTGTTCCATCAACCTTACATCAAGTTATTAAATTTTCATCATCACAGGAAATATGTCAAATCTGTGGGGATCAGCAGACATCTAGGAGATCAACTCCGTAGCAGATTCAAGTATGAGAAATGAAGAAAAATAGCAGTTACAGAATCCAGTTGAGGATATCACAATGCAAACCTCAACTGAACAAGGGCGAACAAATGTGGAATAAAGGCCCGATGTCATTCAAGAACCAGAGAAAAACAAAAATATACAAATAACGATTGAAGAACTGGAGGCTGTAATGTTATTTACACAATGGCCTGAAAGGAAAGTTTACATAGGGGCCAATCTAAGCCAAGTCATGAAAGGTAAGTTGATTGAATTTTTAAAAACTAACGTAGATTGTTTTGTCTTGTCCCACTATGATATGACAGGAATGCCACCACAGGTAATGCCTCACAAGTTAAATGAAGACCTGTCATACCCACCTATCAAACAAAAGAAAAGAAAGCAAGGAACTTTCAAAAATCAGGTGATTCAAGATGAGATCCAAAAATTGTTAAAGATTGGGTCTATCTGCGAGGTAAAGTATCCTAATTATTTAGCCAATACTGTTGTGGTACCAAAAAAGAATGGTAAATGGCGAGTTTGTGTAGATTACACAGACCTTAACAAAGCTTGTCCAAAAGATTCTTTTCCATTACCACATATAGATCAACTAGTTGATGCTACTGCAGGATAAGAGTTGTTAAGCTTTTTAGATGCATATTCAGGATACAATCAAATCAAAATGGATACTATAGATGAAGAAAAAACTTCATTTATAACTGACATGGGGGACTTACTGGTATAAAGTAATGCATTTTGGACTCAAAAATGCTGGTGCAACATATCAAAGACTGGTGACCAAAATGTTCCAAAAACATTTGGTAAAAACTATGGAGGTCTATATAGACGATATGCTCGTTAAAACTCAACATTAAAGGGATCATATATTGCACTTGTTTGATACGTTTTAATTCATGCGAAAATGCAATATGAAATTAAATCCTGAGAAATGTGCATTCGTTGTTGCATCAGGTAAGTTTTTGGATTTTTTGTTTCTAACCGTGGTATTTAAGTGAATCCTGCATAGATTAAGGTCATTGAAGAAATCCCTAACATGCTTACAAGTAAAAAAGAAGTGCAGAGGTTGATAGGAAGAATTACAACCTTGGGGAGATTCATATCCAAATCGTCAGAAAAGTGCTTTAAATTCTTTTAAGTTTTTAAAAGCAAGATCAGTTTGAATGGACCGAGGAATGTCAACATTCTCTCAAAAATTTAAAGACATACTTATCAAATCCGCCATTGCTCGCCAAACCAAAATTGGGGCAGAGATTGCTCATCTACCATTCTGTCACCGAAGTAGCGGTAAGTGCTGTGTTAGTTCATGAAGATCAAGGTAAACAATCTCCAATATATTATGTTAGCAAATTGTTATTAGATGCAAAGACGCGATATCCTCAATTATAAAAGCTTGCACTTACACTAATCATGGAATCTAGAAACCTATGGGCTTATTTTCAATGTCATCCTATTTTCATAGTAACTGCTTATCCATTATGCAATATATTACACAAACACGAGTTATCAGGTAGGTTAGCTAAATTGGCTATAGACTTAAGTGAATATGATATCACATACAGCCAAGAACTGCAATAAAATCTCAAGTATTAGCAGATTTTGTAGCTGATTTTAGCCACAGAATACAATTAGAAGTAGAAAAAGAATTATATGTGCTTAACGAATCTAATCCAGGAATTTGGACCTTATTTACTAATGGCCCATCTAACATGAAATGAGCTGGTTTAGGAGTTATTTTGGTACCACCTATGGGTGAGACTATTCGTTAAGCCGTAAAATACCATTATGTAACTAACAATGAGGTAGAGTATGTATCTGTGATTGTAGGTTTGGAACTAGCACGAGAAATGGGTGTTAATTAAATCATAATCAAAAGTGATTCATAGCTTATAGTTAACCAAATGTTGGGGACTTATTAAGTCAGGGAAGCACGAATACAGCAATTTGTAAAAAAGGCACTAATTTGATTAGGCAATTTCAAACCTGGAAAGTCACGCAGATATCAAGAGATGAAAATGTGGAAGCAGATTCCCTAGCTAATCTCGCATCTGTGGTAGACGTGGAGAGAAATAAAAGTGCTTCTGTAATTCATTTGTTTCATTCGCCACTCGATCCAGACAAGAATGAGGTAATTCAATTACTTAACTTGGGCTTGGAGAAACGAGATTGTCACCCTTTTTGTAGCACGACACTTTCCCTAAAGACGAGAATAAAGCTCACGCGCTTCTAAAAAAAGCTACTCGACATTGCTTAAATCAAGGTAATATTTATCAAAAAATATTTGGTGGCCCCTTAGCTAGGTGTCTCGGACCTTCTCAAACAAAATATGTAATGAGAGAAATACACAACGAACATTGTAGAAATCATGCAGGAGGGAGATCACTGGTAAAAACCATGATTAGAGTAGGTTATTATTAGCCTAAAATGGAAGAAGAAGTGGAAAATTTTGTGGCTAAATGTGATAAATATCAAAGATGCGGTAATAACATACATAGACCTGCAGAGTTGTTGCATCCGGTCATAGCACCGTGCTCTTTTATAAAATGAGGGATGGATATCGTGGGTCCACTACCACAAGCAAACGGACAGGTAAAATTTTTGCTTGTACTCACTGAATATTTTACTGAATGGGTGGAAGCAGGAGCATTTAAACAGGTGCGGAAATAAGAAGTTAGAGATTTCATTTGGCAAAATATCATATGCAGATCCGGTGTGCCAAAGAAAATCGTGTGTGATAATGGCCCTCAATTTATAAGCGTACAAATCACAGAGTTTTTTCAAATTTGGAAGATCAAAAGGATTACGTCTATACCTTACCATCCAGTGGGTAATGGCCAAGCTGAGCCAACAAACAAAATCATTATCAACAATTTAAAAAAGCATTTAGAGGAATCCAAAGGTAATTGGCCAGAACTGCTACCTGATATTTTATGGGCATGCCACACAACAGCAAAAATAAGTACGGGAGAAACACCATTCTCATTGGTTTATGGAGCAGAAGCCTTAATTCTAGTTGAGATAGGAGAGCCAAGCACAAGGCTTACACAAGCATCAAAAGAATTCAATGACAAAGAAATGAGCATAAACCTCGATTCACTTGAAGGAAAAAAGGAAGTAACATTAATAAGAATTTCTTCCTTCCGGAACAGAACATAATTATTTGAATGTGCATTAATAACACCAAGTCATGTGATGCTTCAACCTCTTTTAAGATAATGCTACTTCAGGAGAAAATCGAGGCACGCAAGTAATATAGAGAAATTTTCTCTAACTTATCTTCAATTGTAAACATAGAAAGATTAAATTATCACTTCTTCTAGTCATAGGCATATACCACTTTTGGTGGTTACAAAAATTTATTTACAATGAGATATATAAAACATAATCACTTATGGTAGTTGTATTTTTCTTGATCATTTCGGAATCCGCAATTCAATATAGATGGATATATACCCCATCTATATGTCCCTCTTCCTGCCATTTTGCCATTCAATTTGGAATACTTGAACGGTCGATTCTTTTTTTTTTATCTTCAAACTTTGCTGGAGTTTAAGTAGATCTAACATTGTTATCTACTTTATAATCCTTATTATGATAATTAAGATGATGAAAATAAATACCAAAGTAGGTACTGTATACGTAGCATATAACCAAGAAAACGATGATAGAGATATTAAACTAAATATAAGCAAAAGACTCAAGTTACTTTATACAAATTTAGCCATTCCAGACGTAAGTGATATCCACATCTCTACCGCCAAGAAGAAAAGCTCGCCACCTCAAGGATATAATTTGCATTATGATGCTCGGAATAAACAAAAATCTAACCACGGATGTAAGTGCGTTGCCTTACATCGGAAATGAACACTGAAATAAAAATTAAATTCGAAGTAAATGTTCAAAATGACAGTCTCGTGTTAATAATTGTCTAAAATAGACTTTAAAGTAAAGAAACCGAAGAAAAGTAGAAAGAGATATATATTTATTATTCAACTTCAAATTCATATTCACAATGAACTGAAATCTTATCTATTTATAGAAGAAAGGAAGTTGCTGTGTAAGCCGCTTATAAGTTGCTATTGCAAGTGTTATGTAAGCTGCTACTGCAAGCTACTGTATAAAGTTCTTGTAAATTGCTATTATACCATATATAAATAACCTTCTACGAAGATAATATTATCCATAACACGATACTACATGAACATCCATTATATATATATATATATATATATATATATATATATATATATATATATATATAATAGAATAATCTGTTATCTATTCTTGCCCCCACACCCATGTGCTGAGAGCTGCGCAATTTGTCTAAAGCGGCCGCTGGTTTTGGTTTAAGAAGTCTAATATTTGCCAAGAACTGCCAAAAATGGAAAACCGACTAAAATCGGGTGACCCATGAACCGACAAGAATAATCTTAACAAACCAAAATATATAACAATTAATATAGGTTTATTTGTGATATTTTTTAGTTGTTATAATAAAATATAACATAAAATACTATATTATATTATATAAAAATCGATCAAAAAATTTTATTTTTATTGTAAATAATTATTATAAAATAATATTTTTATAAAAAGTTTTAACTGTATTTATTTTACACCAAGATGATCTCACTCAAACTATATGAACCTATATACATAGGCACATACACAATGTCGGTTGCGGGTTCGACTTAGCCTAGTCACTTTGAGTCAATAATATATTTGTCTTAATTTTTTTATTTAATATGTATAAATTATTAATTTAGAATCCAATAATTTAAAAATAATTAGGATCGTAAACCCATAATTTTAAAATCCGGGCTCCACTTTTGCTCACATATATAAATTAGTGTTATTGCTACAGGCTGATCTAAAATTTAAATTTGATGAGTTCTACATTTAAAGCCTATAGAGTTGAACTTATTGGATTTTAAAATTGAGTATATATCTATTTTTGTTGCAATTTTAATAAAATTTTACATATAAATATATGACACAGATTAAAAATACTTGGTTCAAATGAATTCAATGTTACAATATTGGACTCGTCTTTAATTACAATATATGAGTATAGTCTACAATGTATGTAACATATACTCCATATATTCCAATTTATGTATCGTAATTTCTTTTTTAGTATATTCAAAATAAAAAGATATACTTTCTTATCTTGAAATAATTTAATTATAAACTTTTTATTTTACGCTTAATGACAAGGCATATATGCACAAATATATCTATAACTTATTTTATACATAAGTTTCAAAAGCCTTCCTTAGCACATTTAACACTTCAACAGCGAGCTTCGTGCGTGAACAGCGACTAAGCAACATCCAATTTTTCTTAACACTTTATACAAGGTTTAGAATCTCGGTGTCAGGTGCAACCCAGAGAAAGTTGCTTGATATTCTAGTCTCGGCTGAGCAGGAAATAAGTGCTTCTATCTGTGCAGTAGGCGTTGATTGATTGGATAAAAGAAGCACGTTGTGGAATCGAACCATATTTTGTTTTCCATACATGGCGAAAGTCGAGAGTTAAAATCTAGACTCGAAAGTATACGCTTATTAGAGATGATCCCTACCTCTCCAAAGCCATATCCCATATAAAAGAGAAAAGTTATATTAGCGCTCTAGCCCAAGAATACTTCTTAAACTTCGTACTAGATATCGCCACACGTATTTGGACAAAGAGAGTATCACATACAGAGGGAGCCTAGAGGCGGATTCAAAATTTAAATTTTATCGGATCAATATTTAAGGTTTTTTGCATGAACTCGTTATATTCTTAAAATTGTGGAATCATATCACTATTATTTATAATTTTTTTAGTAAATTTTTACACATAAGTTTATGACCTACCATAAAAGTTATAAATTCAGCTAAATCTATAACTATAGTGTTAGATACTCTTTGACGGAATCAAAATTTAAATTTTATGAATTCATGATTATATTGTGATCCTTTTGTATTACTAGATTATAACTAGATAATTTTATACAAATTCAATAAAAATATTAAATTAAATATAAAATTTAAATAAAAATTATTGAATTCGACCGAACACGATATTCGAACTTTGCCCCTGAAATTCACATAATAATACTCTTATATCGGTGCCCACATTAGTGAGGACAGCAGAAAATAGGCCAAGTGAACATGTATTATCCACTGAAGTAATTATCAGCATCTCTTGCAGAGCGGCATAAGTGACACGTGTTCCTCCAATCTCATCACATCTGTTCCAATTAAGAGTGACAAATAACTGTTTGATTTGAAAGATGAATTCTCATGATATTGTGGTTGCTAGGAATGAAATTTAGATGGATCCTTATTTATGCATTATATATATATATATATATATATATAGATTTTACGTCAAAAAGTCTCACTTTTAAAGGTAAAATGCTTTGTACCAAAAGCGAATTCATGTGTGAATTTGAAATCTCTTATTAATATGGAATAAGTAGTATTTACCGATTAACCACAATCTTTAAAGCCAAAACCTCTTAGATTATTGCTCTTTAACTTTAAGTAAGAGTACTCTATGCTAATAAGAGGGTGAATATGAAAGGTTAGGAATTAAGGAATTAGTATCTAATCTTACATGATTGTTTTAAGTATGATTATATGTATTATATGAGTATGAGATTTTTTCCTTCCTATACTATACATAAAATTTTATTATTAAATATATATATAATTTCTAATTTATCCGTTAAGTTTACAGATTTTCTACAATTATTATATAATTTATTAAATACTAATTATTAGTAGTTGAATCTTCCTAATTAGGCGCGCTACAAAACATGAGCAGAATATTCTTATTGATTTAGCGACTTTCATATAAATTTGAAAAGCAAATCCTATATCTTCAATTTAAAATCAATTATATAGACTCTTTTCTGCAAAAATTCTATTCTTTGATATTTTTCCTTAAGCCACAAATTTAAAAAAAAAAAAAGGAAGACAAAATCGTCAACAAATTCGAATCAAATTGTAAAGATCAGTTATGCAAAAGCTTAGTTCGTTGACGTTCTCTCTACATCTCTTTCTATTTCTCAATCGCAAATTTCAATAATACAAAGCAAATGAAAATAGAGTAGCAATTCCACTATTGGTAGTCATTAAAAAGCTTGAAAGCTTTGAATTCAAATTTGGGTTTTCAAAAATCATTATTTGTTTGGATTGGGTGTTGTTGAAAATAATCGGGAATACGGTTTGGAGTTTATATCTCAATTTTGAGGGGTTTTGGTGAAGATTAGACTTAATTTTGACTAAATTTCATATTGAAACTCGAAATAGAAGAAGACATAATGCAGAAGTTATAGATAAATTGTAGATTATTTGTATTCTGATTGTATATACTTTATTTTCTATTTGCACAAATAAAAAACGGCTAAAACTTATACAAATTTTCTGAAAAGCGCAATTATGTCAAAAATCTCAATTATGCTACAATTAAATGGGAATTGGGATATAAAAATTCAGTGTACCCAGTTTGTAGATATTTTGCAGATAAATTATAGATTATTTGTATTCTAATTGTAGATGCTTTATTTTCTGTTTTCACAAATCAAAAACGACTAAAACTTCTACAAATCTTCTGTAAAAAAAATGCAATTATGTCGAAAATTCCAATTAAACTTCAATCAAATGGGAATTGAGATATTAAAATTTAATATACCCAGTTTGTAGATATTTTATAGATGAATTGTAGATTATTTGTATTCTAATTGTAGATGCATTATTTTCTATTTTCACAAATCCAAAACGATTAAAACTTCTGTAAAATCTTCTGCAAAAAATCCAATTATATCGAAAATATCAATTAAGCTACAATTAAATGGGATTGTTGGTTGTTGAGGAGTATTCAAACTTGGAAGACTTCATATTTGATTGAATTTTTTCCTATGTGATCTCATACTTTAATATCATGATATATATCAAGTATAATTCTAATTCGTAAATGGTTCTTTGAGGTTTTTTAGATAGTCCCTACTATTTACCATTATTCCATAAATACATGTTCTTTCCCTCTTTCCCTCTTTCCCACTTATATATGTAGAATCTATTGTTTAATGGGGATTGTTTTGTTACTTCTGAATTTTCATGTTTGTGATAGTATTAGATTATTAGATCTAAAGCTCTAGTCTAGAATGGTAACCCCACTGGTGTTTGCGGAAATGACTTTAACGACCTGGGAAAAACGAAGTGTTGGAATTGGAGCTGAACTGATGACTACATAAACCTAATGCTGCAAATCTATGTTTCCATAATCATAGATTTTTATATTTAATAACAGTACATAAACATGGGTGAGCGTGAGGGTTTGGGAGAGAGATGGTATAGAATTAGTAATTTAATATACTAAATACAATTATATAAAATTTTAAATATTAAGTGTAATAATATTTTTTTATATGATATAGAAATATAAACTTTCCATAAGTATTCATTAGTCATTAAGTACTGTCAATGAGTTTTGGGCTTTTTTCCAACACTTATGGGCTTCATTTGCCTTATAGGACTGTAGGTTAATTAGTTTGTCGGCTTCATTTGTTGAAGTGCAGAAACGGCCATTTTTTAGGGGCTCCTATTTAGGAGCTAGCCAATATTTATTTTATTCTGGAAATTTAAATTAAAAATCTTAATTTTAAAATAATTCTGAATATTTTGTGTCCCGAAAAGTTGAATGGAAAAAATTAAAATGCAAGACATGTTAGGCTAATTTTTAAGTAACGGCCCTTTAAAGTGATTACGTGGTATATTTCTAATGTAGAAACTATATTATATTTTGATTATTTTTAATTAAACAATATAATCCTAAATGTTGGAGTTATAACATAAATTTAACACAGCAAATGAATAATTATAATGGTTTAAATGTTAATAATTTCATCAACATTTATGAACATTCACAGGCACAACAAGCATACATACACATTTCAATTAGTTGAAGGTAAAATATACTTAATTAGGTATCACAATGCCCAAAACCGCAATTTGTTGGTATTTCAAGTACTACAATTTCAAATTTCCTTATTTTCTAAGTTTAAAGTTTAAAGATAAGAATATGCTTCTATTTTTTTAATACATACTAATATTCATATTCTCGTTTTTTTCTTTTTCCTTTTTGGAGATAATGGGATACAGATCATCCATCTTTAGGCAAAACGACAACACCCGTTTTGCTTTTCTTCTAACTTTTCCATATTTACTACACAACCTTAAAGCATAACCATGATTACCTAATAAAATAACTATATATATTATGATATGCATTTTAATATTTTAACTTACCAAAACAATGTGCTCATTGGAGATTTATTTAGTCTAAAACTAGATACGAATCATATTTATCTAAACAGTCACTTCCACTTTACAGACAGTCCTAAGGGAAGAAGAAAACGACAGATTACTACATTAAATTCTCGTTAAATGCAAATTCGAAAAATAATCAGATCACAAGAGTCATATACAGATTTATTTTATATTTTATAAAAAATTATTTTTACGATTTGCCGTAACCTCTTAATCATATGATAACTATTTTATCACTTACGCTAAGATTCCTTCTAAGAAAAGAAGATGAACCGAAAAAGAGTCACTTCTTTTACGAACCTTATGACTTTATTCTTCCTACCATTAGTAATTCAGTATACAAAATATCTTGTGTTCATACAATCTAGGGAAAGACTATATCTTTTAGGGCTGATTTCATCATTCGAACATGTAATCTATAAATTATACGGAAACAATTTTACTATTGCTCCCAGATTTCCCTTTCACAATTTTCATATCTTAAATACAGGATATTCGTTTCACATTTATGCAATGAGATACTATCAATGTTTAATATTCACCGACACTCAGATATTTAAATCAAATCAAATAGTTTAATCTTAGCAGTAAAAACTCAATTAAAATTGTATCATCATATAAGCATAACATATTTCATATTATTGATTTGATGTGATTAACATTCCAGTGACGCGTCAATCCCAATAATATTAAGCTCTTATCCTTCCTTGCCCTTTAGAAATCGTGAAATTTGGTAGATTCAGCAAATATTAATTTAACATCTCAAATTGTTACTGTTATTTTATTGTCTATGTTTGAGGTTTTGATTTTTAATAATTTGCTTAAACATATTACTTTTACTAGAGGAAAAACATTGGGAAAGAAAAAGATAGGGGAAGATCTTTGTAAATCCTATTTCTAGTAGGTTTAGTAATGTTCTTGGAGGCATCCTAATTCCTAGATTAAGTTGAAATGACACAAAACATATTGAAAAGTTAAATTTGAAGAAAATAAAATAAAATTGGTTTAAGTATTGATGACTAACTACATGCTAACATAATTTTTGTTGATAGAATTTAAATTGTTGGTATCGAAAAATTTTTGGTAGGAAGCGCTTTCCTTCAAATGTGGCTTTATGTAATGCGAATTCGGATGTAATCGGATTTTAATGTGGATACCGAACACTAAATGTGATACCAAAAGAAATTTATTGGTAAAATTCAAATCGTAATAGAAACAAAAATACTAAATAATTTTTAATCAGCCATTTTGGGGGATAAAATTATCGAATACCTACATAATTAATTGGAAATTCATCTGTTTTTTGTCCTTAATTAGATAGCGAAAGTGATTTAGATTCTCTTTCAAGAAAAGGAAAAAAGAAGTGAAAGCAAACCATCACCACGTAGAGTATAAAACAATTAATTTTCAACCTGTAGAATATTTCCTTTATGTGCACGCACCAACCAAACCATCATCATAAAGCAATAATGAAATTTAAAGAGCATTAATTTTAAACTACAGGTTGATAATTAATTATTTTTAGCATGTAGGATTGTTGGCTCCTTTATTTTTAATTACAAATTTCGGGTTTAAATCCTGACGATGAAAACTTCCGATAACGAATGTTTTATCTTAATTTAATAGCGCGAATCTAAATTAATTAAATCGTTGAGCTTTGACTACTAAATGATTGAACCAAAACATGAGGGAGGAAAAACAGAAATAGTAAATAGTTGGTAATTGAAAAAAAAAAACTATTATTTAAAATTAATAAAAATTTAGCCATTTTTCATGTAAAGATAAAATCTGAACAAAAATATTTAGAAATTCGAAAATATTCCAACATAATATGTTGGAGTTCGAATTTTTTATATATGAGCTTGCACCATAATATGTTGAAATTTTATTGTGCTGGAGTTCCATCACAATATACTGAAAGTTTATATGCAAAAGCTCCATAATCCCGCGTATTATGCTAGAACTTCTCGTATGCTGGAGTTCCAACATAATATGTTGAAAATTTATATGCAGAAGCTCCATAATCTAACATATTATGCTAAAATATTACGTTTTTCAATAAAATAATTATTATTTTTTAATAACTTTACAAATATTAATTATATTTTAATTTCTAATCTGAAAACTAACTAACTCGTGCTATTTTTACCAATATAAAGATATGAATTAGGTCCAAATCTTTGAGATAGGGCTCAATAGAGTATTTAACGTTTGTTGTGACGATAAGTTTCAACTTTTTTACTTTCTTTTTAATAGATGAGACAATGACAAAATAAGTGGCGCATAAACAAAGAATATATCTTATGGAGTATATAGTTTACGATGCAATTCACCATATCTTATTCTCATATGCCATCATTCCCTTTCTTTTCTTTCCCCTTTTATTTCTTCCTCTCTAAACAAATAAGTGTAAAATGTTAAAACCTTAAGTAACACTTGAACAGACACAAATTCTCTACGTTATATATATCGATAATATTAACAATGCAAGTAATATTTATACTACTAGCATATTTACAATTTGTTGTAATAATAGCGTATACTTTTATTTCAAGTTGCCTTTTCCAATTATATATATTTTTACATAATCGATGTATATAAAAGTTCACTAAATTCTATATCTCTAAAAATGACGATTTGGTATATAAATGTACATATTTCGCGTTCATGCAAGATCTAAAAAAGCACCGTACCTTAAAGATATTATATAGATAACTTACTTTATACATAACATGAAGGCTGCTTTACCATTGCTCTAGTTTCTCTTGAATTCTAAATCTCTATTTTATAATAAAGACCACATTCGCTTACACCCACACCCAAAGAAAGGAGATAAATACACCTAAATATAAAAAACCTGTACATAATTATGCAGGAGTAATTTCTACTCTATGTTTATGTTTAACATAATTCACTCTCATTTTCACATGTACACACAAGCACCCAAATGAAATTTTAAAAAAAAAAAAGCAAAAAAAAAAAAAAAGACAGGAATATAAAAATCCTATTACAGCACTAATAAACTAACATAACCATATATTTTTGGTTATTTAATTTTCTTTTAATAAAAAAAGAAGTTTGGTGCACTAAACTTTCGCTATGCATGATTTGGAAAAGAGATCAAACTTCAGCAATGCACGATTCAGGAAAAAAACCTAATCACAAGGATTTATTGTACGCAATCTTACCCTGCAATTTTAGAAAATGCTATTTCCACGGCTCAAACCCATGAAATTACGCCCCAGGCTTCCCTCAATATCCTCACAATAGCATTCTGATAATGGATTTAGCCACAGAAGAGAGTTCAATAATCTCCCTATTCATATCAGAAACTGGAGAAACCAATCCATTATACTTAAAACCAAACTCACAAGTTTCTGCTTCTACAGCGACATCAACCATTCCATTTTCAGCAAATTTAGGGACACCTCTTTTTAAAGCTTCAACAGCAACAGTTACATCAGCACGTACGACAGCATAGTACTCTACGTAACATTGGCTGAGAGGTAGTCTCAACTCGGGGTTCGATTTTTCCAGTTTTTTTAAATTTTCCATTATTTCAATGGACTTTAATTTTACCGCGTCTACCATGATGAGGCCGAGGGTGGTGAGGTCCGCCCCCTCAGCCTTGGAAGAACGAGGATCGGATTGAAGCGTGGTGAGACAAAGTGGGTAGTTAAGGGTGGCTCTGCATGTCGTGCTGATGAAATTATTACTGTTATTGTCATTGTTGAATGCCAGATTGGTGATTAACATAAATAAGGGGAATAAGTTTCTCATTTTTCTTAGAGGAGTGGTATTGAAGATGAAAAGATATAATAAGAGGAGAGGCCAAAGGGAAAGGTGTTTGGTTTTGAGTAGATGACTATCGTAGCACAAACAACTAATGAAGTAAAGCTACTACTTTGTTGAGATATTTATAGGAATAGCGACCAAATTAAGGATGAATTTTAAAGTTTTAATTTTAAATTAATAGGTGGGAGTCAATGTATATACGTACCCATTATCTTTAATTTGAAATATATGTATATTAATTAAATGGGTCCAGCACCCAAGGGAATGGAGAAAGCCATAATAAGAGCACCCATATTATCTCTGACAACACCACCACCTCCACAAATATCATCTTTATAGCTACCATCATTATTAAGCTTGACATACTTTCGTCTTCTTAAACCGAGGTTCTTTTGGAAACAGCATCTCCTTCGGGTAGGGATAAAGTCTGTGTACACACTACCCTCCCTAGACCTAACTAATAAGATTTACTGGGTTAATATTGTTGTTGTATACGATAGAACTTTATGGGCTGATCCTTCTTCGTATCCCATAGTAGACGAGGCTGCCTTTTTCTTATATATATGTATTAGGTATTAAATCCTCATCCACTATGGTAATGTATAATATTAGTGAGTGTAAATCATAAATCTACTTCTTGAGATGGTATACTCACTAAATCCATTAATGATAATTTGTGACAATTGATGCGAATTTACACATATATTCATGAGTAAAAGAATTGTACACTATTAATATATTTTAATATGTCGTAGTAGAAGATGTAATTTGTTTCATTTCTTATTAGGTTGCTAATTTGATATATTACGAACAATTACCTATATTTAGGGTTGTCCAACGGGACGGGACGGTGGCGGGACGGGACGAAACAGAACGGGACAAATGGGACAAAATATTCGTCCCATCCCATCCCGCTAACAAACGGGACGGGATGAGACGGGACGAGATGGGATGGGTTCGTGGGCCTTAAGTATATTTTTTTTAAAAACACTTTGAAAATTACTATATTATTAAAGTTTGCAATGACTAGATTTTTGACTTATTGAATAAACTTAAATGTTACTATGTTAAAATTAAAATTAGAAACTAAGTAAAGAATTATAAAATATTAAAACAAAAGATTTCTAATGAAATATTCTACTAATTATATATTTATAATACAATTATAATTTATTTAATATAATTTCAAAGTCTTAATTATTAAGTAACTAAGACAACTCATAGAAAAACTTCAGTGCTTAGAGCCTTTTATTTTAATAATAGAACTTTCAAATCTCAATACAAATATAATTCTTTTGAAGAGCACCTAATCTATGCACCCACCTTCTAGGAAGGGTTCTGTTTGAACTAGGCCTCTTAGTAGCTAATTATAAATTATCATACTAATATTTGTAAGCTCATATATAGCTTCTTTCTAACTTATCAATAATATCTCTCGGACATCCTACTGGAATTGGCAATGTTGATTGCTGGTCTATGAGCTCTATGCCATCATCGCCTCCCAGTGGTAAGTATCTCATTGTATTCTTCTTCTTCCCTAGTGGTTAATTTTTCAAAACTAAGATTTCTTCTTTCTAAAGACAAGAGGGGTTGCTCTGATGGTAAGCAACCCCCACTTCCAACCCAGAGGTTGTGAGTTCGAGTCTCCCCAAGAGCAAGGTGGGAAGTTCTTGGAGGGAAGGATGCTGGGGGTCTATTTGGAAACAGCCTCTCTACCCAAGGGTAGGGGTAAGGTCTGCATACACACTACCCTCTCCAGACCCCACTAAGTGGGATTATACTGGGTTGTTGTTGTTGTTGTTGTTGTAAGATTTCTTCTTTCTTAATTAATCTAATGTCTAAATAATACGAAAATCTCTAGACTGTCCTCCCTTAATGCATGTCTATGATCTCCAATTTGAAATCGTGCCGTGCTAAAAGCACTCTCCGATGCTACTGATGATGCTTGAGTAGCCAGGATATCTCGGGCCATAATTGAAGTGTTGGAAAATTTTGCCACGCTCCCTCTACCATGACAAAAGTTGTTCCTTGCCTTCTTCATCTTTAATATTTTCTAATCCTTGATTAAGATAAGAATCAAGTTCATCATCAATATAGGAATCAAAACTTGTTATATCATCCATATTTTCCCATAAACATCTGCTCCAGACTTACAAGTTGAAGGAGCAGTTTTAGTACTAGTTGTATCCATAGATTTATCTTTATCAAACATTGATCTAGCATAAGAATATATGCTAGCTTGGCAGTTTTTGAGAGATGGTTGTTCATTTTCTTGAATTTCTAAATTCTCATAAATTTTACGAACAAGTCCTTTTGCACCTCTTAGTTTTAAAGATATGTTAAGTAGGGTAGAAATTAAATAAACTCTGGGAACAGGGAAAAATACATTTTAGATTTTAAAATCATTTCTTTAATAGCCGGTGCATAAGTTGGATTTGTTTTAAACATACCAAATACAATAGAAATTCCACAAATATACCATAATATTTGTGTATTAGTAGGATAATATATACCAGAAAATTGTTTTGTAGCATAATAAATTTATTCTAAAAATTTAGTAAGCTCTCTGATCTCATCCCAATGAGAATCAACAATTTGATCAACAAGGTAAGCATTATGCATATTAAATACCTTTTGGATAGGCACCCGATAATCATATGCAGCTTTAAGCATTTCATAAGTAGAATTTCACCTAGTACAAACATTTTTGGAACTTTTCTAAATGGAAGCCCAGTACTAGCACATTGTTGAGAAAATTCACGAATTCTACTTTATTTATAAGCACGAAAAATATAGCCACAAGCATGTTATATTTTACTACAAGCATAAGAAAATAAATTAAGACCGTCTTTTATAACCAAGTTAAAAATATGGTATCATATCTAAGATGAAAAATTGTTGGATTAATTGGACAAAGTCTAGATTTTAAGCTATTTGCCGCGGTTGTGTTTGCAGAAGCATTATTTAAGGTGATAGTTAAAACTTTATTAACGAGTCCATAAAATCAAGTATTTGTAGAACAGTAGTTGTAATATATGCTGTAGTGTATTTGAATCAGCAAATTTATAACCTATAATACATTTTTGCAAGTTCTAGTGATGATCAACCCAATGACATGTAACAGTTAAATAATCACAACCATTAGGACTACGACCTATATCAGATGTGATAGACACTTTGCCAAATACTTGAAAGTTGAAAATTGAAAGATAGCACTTGATACTTGATAGTAACAAAATTGAGAGAATAATATAGAATATAGATAGGATATTAGAATGTAAGAGATTTGAGAGAGAGGATTGATTTTTTGTGGAAAAAAATAAAGAAGAATGAGAGGGTATTTATAGTAGAAAATAGGACCAAAGTGTAATTTAATAAACTTAGGGATTATATTAAAAGTTTGAAGGGGAGGGGGGTTAGGGGGTGTTTTGGGGAGGGGGGGTGTAAGGGCTGTTTGGACCGTTGGCAACGGCTATTGTTTTTTTTTTTAAAATTCTGGCGGGACGCAAGACGGAACGCGGGACGGGACGGAACGAAATGGGATGAAACGGGATGGGATAAACGGGACGAAATGGCCGTCCTGTCCCATCCCATGTCCCTTTTAACATTAGCCCGTACTATTTAACTTGAAACGAGACGAGACGAGATAGGACGAAACCGGGACGGGACGCGGCCATACCTATATTAAACCTTAAGCTGTAACTTGAAAACAAAGGGGGAAGGGCGGGTTAAGAATTTATGCACACCAGACGGTTAGTCAGTTACACTAAATGAATAAATGCATGATATATGCTTGTATATAATAAGTTTCTTGCACTTATTCATGTTTACTTACTAGTACATAATTTAACTTAATTAAATTGCTTAACTAATAATAAAATAATATAATTTAGTGTAAACACTTAATGTTTATATATTAAGAGTTTCATTCCCGTAAGCCTTTGTCTAAATAGGGTGAGGTTAAGTTAATTAACGTGGTGTACAAGTCTTATAAAGCAGCTTATGTGCACTACCCCAAAAATAAATAACAACGAATCAATTAGGACAAGAAAACATACTCTATTCATGATAAGGAACAATTTGATGTTCCTTCCACTTAATCCCATTGATGTCTTCGTTTTTGGGATAATTGATTGGACTGTTTTAATTTGTCAGCTTGAATCAAATTGAGCAATTCTAATTTTGGTATGATTAATTGTTGCCTAAAAGACATTACAACAAGATCAGAAGCACGGCTTTCTTGGTCATTCTGTGGGCAAGATAGATATTTTTGTAGCACACAGTAAGGAACCAAACTTGAAATCAAAGCTGTATATAATCATTCCTATTGAATAGAACTTCTTAAGTCGTATTCGTCATCAGAAGCGGATCTAGAGTTTTTATGAGTTTCTTTAATAATATCAAATTAATTATTTGCATTTAAAATTATAATTCAATTTATAATTAATTTTAAGGATATGTAATTTCACATGGCACAAACTGAGAAGTGAGAATTATGAGAATTAATATTAGAAATTAACGGTAAAATAAAGCAAATTAATATAGTGAGTGGTTATGGCCTTCAAGCTAGATCGTCCTCGAACCAACAATGTATGCCATAAAAGTATGAACTGAATAACAGAGCTCAGTACTTTGTTATGCGTGAATCTGGTCCTTAAAAATGATTAAAATCCTCTTTATATAATAGAGAAACTCTACTTATGGTAAAATTCTGAATATAGAAGGAAATCCATTGATTGGCTAAATGTCCGATCTCGACTTGATCTGTGCCGAGATCTCCCCACCATCCGTGCACAATCGCATATATCTCGGCTTCCTGTTATTCGATTTAGCAGGCTTTCTTCGATCACGCTCGGTCCCTATCTCGCTTCGGTCTCGATCACGGCTTGTCTCGATCTTGGTAGATCATCGACTCACGAGCTTAGCGATCCATCTCCGTGCCATGGTCCAATACAAAGTGAGGTCGAGCCTCGATCTACCACCCGAATTGATAAGCCATACAAAATTAGAGAGACCCGATTTTGACTGTATATAGATAGTACTCCTTTTTTTTGGAGTGTAATGACAAAAAACGATTTGAGCCTTCGAACTTCTCTTTGATTTACTATGATGTAAGCATTGTGATGCAAGCAGCTAAAGTGACCAAAACATCCCGTCAGTTTAGTTTCCTAGGCATTTAATGCGCGTCAGTCAACATCAGTTACTAGTAGTATTGAACCGTCATTGTGAAACCAATAAATATCACCTTAATTCATTATTTGAAAGTTTACTTTCAATTTCCTTCATCCTAATCTCCATGCTTCTTTTTCTTCTCCAGATCTTTGTGTTTTCAATTTTTTGGGTTTCTTTATTTGTTTCTTCGCTAAACATCCAAGCATTTCTTCTCCGTTTTGTTTATCCCCATCTCAAAATGTCTAAGACCTAAAAAACTATCCCACACAAGGAAAGGGCTTCCTCATCAAAGCCCGCCGCCACTATAGCCGCGACAGAACATCCTCTTAAGGACTTTGTTCCCACAAAGTGTGCCACTATTGCTGATTTTAAGGTGGAGAATACACCATCGATACAGGGCTGCGAACCGATGTCGAGGTATATATGCACAATTACAGAAGTTCTCCTCGACAAGGTAAAAGAGGAGTGCAACTATGTAGGTAAAGATGTAGTAGTTCCTATCCCCGAGGAATCCATCACAACTAATGTGGAGAAGTATCTAAGTGTCTATACTTACTCTTCACGATAGGTCTCTTAGACCCTATCATCGTTGCCTTTTGCAAGAGGTACGACATCACTCTTAGCCAAATCCATTCATCTTTCTGGAGGATCGTGATCCTCCTTCAATTTTTTGTAAGCAAGATCGAGGGGCATCCATTTAGCCTCGATCACCTTATGCGTCTTTACAGCCCCCCGACTTTATTATAGAGGCATGATCAAGCTTTATCGCCGAGCCACCAAACGCTTATTCTCGAGCATAGATGATACCCAATATCAAGGTTGGACGGGAAGATTTGTCCGAGTAAGGACTTCGAACCTAATCCCTGCAGAAGACATGTCGTTCCCTAAATATGAAACATGAATCGTTAGTATTTCTTCGCCTTGAATATCTAACTTTGTCATTTTGCTTCTTATCTTCCTTTCTCATCTAAGCCTTTGTGTTGTAGCTATGGTCGTTGTTCCGGAGGTGATCCCCGATCTCGAGCAATAGATCAGGGGCCTGGTGCCGCAGAGGTCATACTCCGAGCACGCGTGGATGGAAATATCGAAGGGCCAATGGGAGGCCCGTAACCATGGTAATCTTCTCCTCTTAGAACGACTTCCATTCAGGACTTGCCTTGTATTTACTCGTCTTTTTCCCTTTGTAGGCCTAGGGAAGGATGTACCAATGAGACCTACCCCCCCACCGAAGAAGAGGCTCTTTCCTCTCCTCCAGCTCCGAAGCAGACTAAGGAGAAAAAAGAGAAAAGGGGTTCCGAGCTCTCCGTGCCCAGAAAAGAAAAGCCGACGATGAGGCCACATAAACCCAAGGGGAACATCATCCGCCTAACTATAAAGTCAATCAAACAACTGAGGGATGAGGCTGAAGTGGTCGAAAAAGAAGAAGATTTTGGGCTTGTGACCCGTGTGCGAATTGGCACGAAAATCAAAGAACTACTAGGCTAGCGGGGACCAAAACTGCTTTACGTCATCTTTACGAAGTCCCCGAGTCGAAAAAAGCCGAAATGATTCACCTCGAGGTGGGGAGGCTACCGAGGAGGCAATCGAATTTGGCACAAAAATTGGGCTCGAAGCTCCCCAGAACGGAGGCGATGCCTCGAAAGACCCACTTGGGGCTATAGAGATCGGGGATCCCCTCTTGTTCCCTCCAGTTTCTAATTCGATGATTCGTGACACTCAAGCTGTTGAGACTTGTCACGAGGAAAGAGAACACGAAGAGGAATATTTTCTGCGTGGTTATTTTTCTGAGGTAGAAGATGTCACCGCTCTAGGTGACATAGATGTACCGAGGAAGATCTCTAGTGAGGATTCCTCGAGCTTTAAACTGACCAACCAATTCTCGGCCCCCAATGTCGATCCGGGGCGTAAGCAGCCAACTATCATCTCGGTCCCGAAGGATGGTTGAGTTTTCTCTGCCCCATAAGGGTGGATAGCTATCTCCAATGCTTGTCACTAAAAAGGACCAAGCCAAGATGGATGAAGTAGAAGTCGCTTGCTTATTCAACAAGGCTAGCACGCTCTGAATTAGTAAGTTTGAGGGTGATTCCATTATAGCTTTATAACTCTGAATCGTAGATATTTCTAACATCTTTTTTCCTTTCTTTTAGGCTTAGATTTTGCATCATGAGGCCTTTCTTTGAATCCTAAAGGAATGCAAGGCTGAGGTCCAGGGCCTCACTGAGAAATGCGATACTACTAGCTTCTTAGTGAGAAGCTTCAGGTAGACTTGATGGCGGCTAGAGATGAGAATGCTGAGATGTTCGAGCAGGTATTCTGAGTTCTTTTTTATAGTGAGGACAAGTCGGAGATAACAACTAACGATCCAATTCTGTAGGTTCAATGGAGGCTCGAACAGATCAATGGCCTCCAAGGGTATAACTTTTGATTGTACAAATATTCAATTAGTATGATTTGTTCCAGCTCTTCAACTATTGATTTTGTGGTGTCAGAATCATCGGGGATTATGAAGGATATAGGTATCATATAATCATCATCCTTGTAAGTTCCTTTCTCCTCCGGTTGGGTCGAGGCTGGTAGTTGTGGTAGCTATTTGGCCTCATGTTTTCCCTTTGAATCCGATCCCTTTGCTGCTGAAAATGACGATACTGGTATCACTTCATCGATTGAAAACATCTTCTTGGCGAAAAGTGGTTCCTTGTACACTGTTTTGATTCCCTCCAATGTCGGGAACTTCAGAACTTAGTGAAGGGTCGAGGGTACCTCCATCATGTTATGGATCCAAATGCCTTCCGAGCATTGCGTTGTACCTCATGTCACCCTCGATCACATGGAGCTTTGTTTCTTGGATGGTCCCGGCCCCATTTACTGGAAAAATAGTTTCACCTTTGGTGGTTTTGTTTGCCATGTTAAAGTCGTTAAGTACAAGGGATGCGAGCATAATTTGATTTTGTAGGACGAGCTATTCCATTATCCTTGCTCAAATAATGTTGGCCGAGCTACCTAAATCAATCAACACACGTTTAACTTGCATTTTATTCATAAATACAGATATTACCAGTGCGTCGTCGTGAGGTTGTTCGATCCCTTATGCATCCTCATCATTGAAAGACATGGTTTCTTTTGGTAAGTACTCTCGAGTTTGTTTTTCCCTTGTGATCATCACCTTGGTACGTTTAAATACCGGTCCTTGAGGAACATCAACCCCTCCAACAATCATGTGAATCACGTGTTATGGCTCTTCTTGCTCGTTTTTTCTATTTGAATCTCTGGTTTTAAAGTGGTTATTGGCCCGATCACTTAAGAAATCCCAAAGATGCCCCTCATTGAACAATCGGGCTACTTCTTCCGTTAGATGTCTATAATCTTCTATTTTCTGGCCATAGGTACCATGATACTTGCATCTTTGGTTTGGATTTCTCTGGGTGGGATTGGTCTGTAGAGATCGAGGCCATCTAGTATCCTTGATACGTTCGATGGCTGATACGATGGATGATGCATCTAAGCTGAAGTTATATTCTGATAATCTGGAGCTTCTTTGAGCCCGACATACCTTTCAAAACCACCCTTGCTCACAAATCCCCGTGAGTTTTGACCTCGATCGTTTCTTTTCTCATTCTGTGCAAAGTTTCATCCAGACCCGCTACCGCTTTGGTCCCCGTTGTATGGTTGATAACAACCTCTATTCGACCTTGGCTCTCGATCAATATCCCTCTTGATTTGGGCTTGTTGGGATAAACGGATCTAGAAGGAGTCCCCAGTTGATCATCCTCAGCCTTGATTGACAAGGCCAATGGGTATAAGATTTTACTACTCGTACTCTGTCAAATTCTAGTATAGTTTATGATATCCTCCCATAGAGAGTGGAGAATCTAGCTACAAACATATAATATTTTTACTACTATTTGAAAGAACCAAATTGATAAAGTTTCATTTGTTGAAAATTTAAATTGCTTAAGTTGAAACAAAATAACTTTCAGAAGATTTATATTTAAAAAGAGTTGGGAATCATTGAATTTACTCGACAGCGTGATAATAACAAAATTTTAACTTCTACATGTATTTCTCTTAGGAATAATTGTTTATTTCTAATACAATTATATTTGCTCACTAAATAATAATGAATTAATGACACTCCGTGAGGTTATGTAAACTAATTAATATATGACTCGTGATGATTAAACTGAAATAATTTTCTTGCCTGAATTGTGCTAAAAGATAGCAAACACCTCTTGCAATTACTTTTTACTAAAAAACAATAATCTTGTCAATTACAACTCCTCCGTGAGAATTAAAATAGAAGTAAGCAAGATTAAAGACTTGGAATGATAGCTTAAAAAGAATTATCCTCACTCTATTTTACCCAATAGTTATCGTATATTAATTTTGCTCTGTGAGAATTACGAAATTGACATACAACTAACTTTGGAGAATAAATAGATAGAAGTGATAATAATTAATTAAAACTAATATTCCAGCACACTGTATAAATACGATTAGAAAGTTTCAGGTCAAGCATGTAGTAAAATTGAGATTAATATTATAACAATATCGAGTTTCATTAACTATACCAACAAAAGAGATTACTCCACTATGGAGTATTTTGATCTCACAAAGAAAGAAATTCTTAAAATACTATCAATACTCCTAGAAAATCCAAAAAGCTACAAGATAAAGTGAAATATATAAATAGATAAGTAAAGACAAAAACTAGAGAAAAGTTATTAATTGGGTACGTATGATCTTCCTCTCCTCCTTTCAACACAAATATGACATCCTTTTTATAGAAATCGCATCTCATAAGGTGCCACTATGCCTCATGGTTCTTTTGCCATAATACGCCGTGCTTCTATTGCCACGATGCCTCGTGATTCTTTTGCCACGATGCGTGATCTCTTTCTATTCCTTTACTTGCTTTATCATGATATTTTTAGTTCCTTAAAAATACTATTAGAAAATACAGATAATTGATACATACATACACACACACAAACACATAAACACACACACACACATATACACACACACACACACACACACACACACACACACACATATATATATATATATATATATATATATATATATATATATATATTTTGAAATAATTTATTTTTAAGTATATAATATGTAAATATTTTATAGTCATCAAACTCCCCACACTTGAATCTTTGCTCGTCCTCGAAGCAGTAATTTTATTAATAATTATTGTTTCTTGTAGAGTAGAAAAGTAAAAAAAAAAAGAATTCACATAAAATTCAAAACCTATAAGTTTTTCAAGTCGCCAAATCTATACCTTGTTTTTGCTTTTGCTTTTGTCTGCCAAAAACTTTCAACTCCTCTTTTAATGAACTTTTTGAGATTGATAGCATTATGATCACAATTTTGAGTTTCTCAAATTTTGTCCATAAGCTTGTCCTTCATATCAGTCTCCACTAATATAGAATCAACACTAATTGCTAAAATTAATTTAGAACTTTTTTCAGGCTTAATGCTGGTAAGGTAAAGGGATATATTGGCAATGACTTTGTTGCATCCACTTTTATTATGAGAGCTGATTATTTTATCAAAGTATGTACAACTCAACACAAAGGAAATAACTCTAGAGATTGGGCTAAAGGTCCTCTTCTCCAATTTCATAATTAATACCACTTAAGTCATCATTTCTCTCAATATATTTCTTAAATTCAAGCTTATTGAACCAATAATTTATTTTACAGGTATATACACCTTGTTTTCCTCTTCTTCTTCTTCTTCTTCTCTTATTTTAAATAGTAAAATAGAGTATTTACTGCACATGTATTCCTTCATTGCTTGCTGTAATAATCATTTTTGCTCAACTATAGCCGGAAGGAGTAGTATCAATCTTTTTGTAAGATAAACCAATATGGTGTATCAAAAAAAAGTTGACTTATCCCTCTCTTTTTTTGGCTCAAAGTTGGGTGCTAAAAGGTAAAATATAAATATTTGTGGTTAAAAATAGATAGGCTAAAAAGGGAATCAAAGAAAGTCTAATTTTATTTTAAAAGTAGTTTTGTCTAGAATTTCGCCTTGATAGACATTTGGGGCAAGTTCTAGCAGAATTTTATTGATTCTACATGTTGAGATCATAATGCTTCTCAATTTCAATACTTTCTCAAATTTGGAGATACTCGTTCTTGCCTTCACAAAAATAAAATCACAAACTTGAAAGTTATATAGCATAAATGAAAAAATTATATTTAAAAAATATGTCAACTTTACTTTAAAACTTTAATATTGTACAAGAACAACAATTAAGAAGCATGTGTTGTCAACACATGTTTTTATATATAGGGAGAGAGAAGAAAAAACTTGAAAGAGTGTGTGACAACACATGTTTTTATATGTAATAGACTGACTACTTTAAGACCTTATCAATCATTTGGTCCTGGTTTAAATATAAACCAACAAATTTACATGTGCCAACATTTGAATTGATTTATTAAATGGTTAATCAATCAGATACTTAGGCATATCGATTACCATTGAGTTACTCTTGTACAGGTGACTCTTTTTTTATATAGGCCTTCATGAGATGTTCTTATTGTACAGTACCCTGGATATTGACCGGATCAATTAATTAACCTTTTAATTACCCAAATCTATGTCGGGCTTATGAGGCTCCATTGCTTCTTCCTCAATGGCTACGAGTTTTGTATCTTAGTTCTGAGTTTAACATCGCCAGCTCGACTTATTAATTACAAAATTCATCAGTCTATCAAAGTAACCAATTGATGTTGTTTAATGTGTCTTCTAAAGTACAATTTTAGCATGTGACCATTTACCTTAAATTTGTCTCCTCCATTTTTCTGAATTTCAATTGTCCCGTACGGAGTAACGCTTGTAACATTGTAAGGACCTGTCCACCTAGATTTTAATTTTCATGGGAATAACCTGAGTCGGCTATTGTAAAGAAGTACATGATCTTCAATTTTGAAACTCTTTGTTCGGGTCAACTTGTCATGCTATATTTTTATTTTTTCTTGAAAAATTTTAGTATTTTCATAGGCTCCCAATCTCAGTTCTTCCAATTCATTAACCTGAATAAATCGATTTTTACCAGCGGAGGTTAAATCAAAGTTCAGTGCTTTCAATGCCCAAAAAGCTTTATGTTCTAATTCTACGGGAAAATGACAAACTTTTCCAAAGATTAATCTATATGAAGATGTTCCAATTGGCGTTTTGAATGCCGTTTGGTATGCCCCATAATGCATCATCTAATTTTAAAGCCTAGTCTTTTTTTGAGATTCCAACCATTTTTCAAGAATTCTTTTTAACTCACGGTTGGAAACCTCAACCTGTCCTTGAGTTTGAGTATGATATGGTGTTCCTGTTTTGTGAGTCACATTATATTTTGACACTAAAGCAGAAAATTGTCTATTGATGAAATGAGCTCCTTGGTCATTAATGATGACTCGTAGTGTGCCATATCTAGTAAAAATATTTTTTTAAGAAAATTACACACTGTTCGAGCATCATTCTTTCTTGTGGGGATGACTTTAACCCATCTTGACATGTAATCTACAGCCATAAGAATATATACAAAAGAGTGAGAAGAAGGAAAAGGGCCCATAAAATCTATTCACCAAACATCAAATATTTCACGTACCTGTATTGATTGCAGTGACATCTCATCTCTGTTGGTGATATTACATGTTCTTTGACACATATCACATTGTGCTACATATGCTCGAGCATTTTTAAAGAGTGTGGGCCTGAAGAATCCGGCTTCTAAGACATTAAAAGCTATTCTATTTACTGCATAATATCCTCCAATCGCTCCATCGTGATAGTGATTTAGAATTTTATTCATCTCTTTTTCAGGTACACACCTTCTAATGATAGTATCTGCATAATTTTTGAATAAGTAAGGTTCATCCCGCAGATAATACTTTGCATCAAATATAAGTTTTTTTCTTTGTTGGTAAGAGAAACTTGCGGTATCCGCTTTCTAACCAAGTAGCTTGTGATATCTTCAAACCAGAGTGGTTGAGTCGCAATTGTGTCAACAGAAAAAATATGTTCATCAAGAAATTCTTCTTTTGTCTCATTAATCTCTAGGGGAGATTTTTCTAATCTTGATAAATAGTCAGCTACTTGGTTCTCTATCCCTTTCTTGTCCTTTATCTTAAGGTTAAATTTTTGCAGAAGTAAAATCTATCTTATCAATCTAGGTCAAGCATCTTTCTTAGTTAAGAGATATTTTAAACCTGCATAATCAATAAAAACAGTGACCTTGGTTCCTATCAAATAGGAACAAAATTTATCAAAAGCAAACACTACTACTAGTAACTCTTTTTTCTGTTATGGCATAATTCACTTGAGTCTCACTTAATGTCCTACTAGCATAGTAAATGGGATGAAAAATCTTATCTCTTCTTTGGCCTAAAATAGCTCCAGCTGGTGTAGCACTAGCATCACACATGACCTCAAAAGGTTTGTTCTAATCCGGGGACACAACTACAGGTGCAGTTGATAACTTTTCCTTAAAGGTTTCAAACGCTTTCACACATTCACCTGAAAAATCAAACTTAATGTCTTTCATCAAGAGGTTAGTCAGCGATTTTAAATCTTTGAGAAATCTTTTATGAATCGTCTGTAAAAACATGCATGACCTAGAAAGCTCCTAATTCCTTTTATAGTTGTGGGAGGGGGTAATCCTGCTATAAGATTATTTGTTGCCTTATCAACTTCTATCCCTTTAGCAGTGATTTTATGTCCCAAAACAATTCCTTCGGTAACCATAAAATGACATTTTTCCCAATTAAGAACTAAGTTTGTTTCTTTACATCTTTTAAGAACTAAGGTCAAGTGGTTAAGACAATCCTTATATGTTTTTCCAAATAGTGTAAAATCATCCATAAAAGTTTCAAGAAAATTTTCAGTCATGTCACCAAAAATTGCCAACATGCAACGCTGAAATGTAGCAGGGGCGTTGCACAGACCAAATGGCATTCTCCTGTAGGCATATGTTCCATGACGGCATGTGAAGGTTGTCTTATCTTGATCTTCTGGTTTGATTGGTATCTGATTATATCCTAAGTAGCCATCAAGAAAACAATGAAAACCATATCCCGCAATTCTTTCTAACATTTGATCAATAAATGGAAAAGAAAAATGATCTTTTCTAGTGACATCATTGAGATGTCTGTAACCAATACAGACTCTCCATCCTGTAACAGTTCTGTTAGGTATGAGCTAATTATTTTTATTTTTATGACTTTCATACCTCCTTTCTTTGGTACTACCTGAATAGGATTTACCCACGGCTGTCAGAAATAGGGTATACAATACTTGCTACCAACATCTTTACGATCTCTTTTTTCACTACTTCCTGTATTGCTGGATTCAATCTTCTTTGCGGCTGGACTATTGGGTTGTAGCTATCCTCCATGAGTATTCTATGTATACAAATAGACGGACTAATCCCTTTAATATCTTCTACAATCCACCCTAAGGCTCCTTTGTGTGTTTTCAATACTTTAATCAAACTATTTTCTTATTCTGCAGTGAGAGAAGATGAAATAACAGAAATAATCTTTCTCAAGATATACATATTTCAAATGAGAAGGGAGAGTTTGGAGTTCAATTTTTGATTGAACTTCTTCAAATTTCAGCTCTTCTTCCTCTGAATCTTTGCGCAATATTTTAGCTTCTCTTCTGATTTACGG
Organism: Nicotiana benthamiana; assembly: GCA_034376525.1. Lineage (NCBI taxonomy): Eukaryota > Viridiplantae > Streptophyta > Magnoliopsida > Solanales > Solanaceae > Nicotiana > Nicotiana benthamiana. The sequence goes on along the minus strand of CM067341.1, from coordinate 14,623,415 downwards.
ATCATCGTTCTGTGTGGTTCCTGATTTGATCAAGCATCTTTTCATTGAATCTGGAAGTAATTGATCATCTTTGAATTTATCTGTAAGATAACTAATCATGTCAATTGAAAAACATGAAGATGATGTTTCATCTTCTAAATATCTTAGTATCTTTTGCATATCAAAGATGACTCTTTCTTCATCAACTCTCAAAATTAGTTGTCCTTGATGAACATATATAGTTTCTCTTCCTATAGCGAGAAATGGTCTACCTAAAATTATTGGTTCATTAGGACATTCTTTCATTTCAAGTACTATAAAATCTATAGGGAAAACAAACTTATCTACTCTTACGAGTACATTTTCAATTATTCCCTTAGGTTTCTTAGCACTTTGATCTCCAAACTAAAGAGAAACACTTGTGTCTTTTATTTCACCAAGCTCTAAATTTTTAAAGATAGAAAATGGCATCAAATTTATTGAAGCTCCAGAATCACAAAGTGTTTTTTCAAAATATACTCCTCCCAAAGTGCATGGAATTGTAAAACTACTTGGATCGCCAAGTTTTTGTGGTAGCTTATTTTGAAGTATAGCGCTGCATTTTTCTGTAAGCATTACCACATAAACTTCTTCTAATTTTCTTTTACTTGACAAAATTTCCTTTAAAAATTTGGCATATGAAGGCATTTGTAACAAAGAATCAGTAAAAGGAATATTGAGGTGAATGTGTTTTAAAATCCCCAAAAATTTTGCATTTTGGTTGTCAAGCTTTTCTCTTTTCATTTCTTATGGAAAGGGAATAGTCACATGGAGAGGAGTCAATTTTTCAATATTTTATTCTTCTTTTTTCTTGACTTGATTCTTTTTAGATGGTTTACAGGGTATTCAACATTCATACCGTTGTTTACCTGTTGTTCTGACTGATCTGCATAGGGTTCCTCGAGCTCCTTACCTAACCGTAAAGTGATGGCCTTAAGGTTCTCTTTTGGGATTTTTCTGTATTGCTTGGTAAGGGACAATCTTTTCTGAAACAAGAGCTGCCAATTGGCTTAACCGTATTTCCAGATTTTTTAGGGATGAATTTTGGCTCTCCATCTTTTCATCAGTGACCTTAATATACATACAGAAGATCATCAAGACTTAAATGAGCTTGTTGAGGCCTTTGCTGATAGGGCCCTGCTTGTTGATAAGGTCTAAAGTTGGATTGAACATGGTTTGGATTTTGGTATGCGGGTGGACCCTGTATTTGTTGCTTCTAGAAGCTTTGAGAGTTCTCTGCACTATTTGGGTTGCTCCATTGAAATCATTGATGTTTTTGTGCTATTGGACTTCCAAAAGGATACTGCTTGTAATCGATGACATTGACATGTTCATCATTGTGATTGGTTTCTTGATATTCATGGTTTTGATGATTTCCTTCACACATGTCACAAGCCTTAGATTGGCTTGGTTGTTATGTATTCACCTGAAAAAGTTTCAAACTTTTATGCCAAAGAAACAATTTGTTGCTTTAGTGTATTTAAAGCATCAACCTGATTTTTACTGTAGCAGCCTTCTTGATAATTATACGCTCAGATGGCCATAGAATGGCATTCTCAGAAATTTCATTCAACAATTGCAATGCTTCCTCTGTTGTTTATTCCATTGCTAAACCTCCTGCAGCTGCATCTATCACATTTCTAGAAGAGGGTTTTAGCTCGTGATAAAAAATGTACAACTGCATATGTTCAGGAATATCATGGCGTGGACATTTTCTTAACATTGCTTTTAACCTTTCCCAAGCTTGATAAATTGACTATGTGTCAGCCTGCAAGAAATTAGATATGTCTTGTCTTAACTTTGTAGTTTTAGTAGGGGAAAAGTATTTATTTAAAAATTTCTAAGTCATTTGGTCCCATGTGGTAATTGGTCCTTGAGGAAAACTTCGCAACCAAATCTTAGCATCTCCTTTTAAAGAAAAAGGAAATAGCCTTAATTCAATTGCTTCAGGAGATACTCCATTATACTTAGCAGTATCAACAAGTTCCAAAAAGTCAATTAAATGACTGTGTGGATCTTCACTTGCGTCTCCAGTGAAGATGCAAGACTATTGAATTGTTTGAATCAGGTCAGTCCTGATTCCAAAGTTGATGGTTGCCACTAGAGGTTTTCTGATGCTAGATTCATAGTTGAAATGGTCAGGTTTAGCATAATCCCTTAGGATTCTGTTTGTTGGCCTTGGCGCCACTTTATCAAATTGATCTTCTATTTGGACTAGTGGTGGTACTTCGCATGGGTTGATATTTTCTACTTCTTTATTCTCCATACCTTCACAAGATATGCTTAGGGAAGATAATGCTTGTCCTTTCCTATGCAATAGAAGAGATCTTTCAATTTCAGGATCGTAATTGACCAACTCTTTTATAGAAGAGCGGGTCATAAACTACTCGAAATTCAAAAAAAAACTGAACTTAACTCCTAAAGTGATAGTAGTAGTACTTAGAAGAAAATAATTAAAAGAAAGTGATGGATAACAAGGAAACAAACAATACAAAGATGAAAAAAATAATAAGCGATCAAATAAAAATAGTAGTATGATTAATATTATTATTATTATTAGTAGTAGTAGTAGTATTAGTATATGATAATAATAATTATATTAGTACTAATTAGCAATAGATGTTATGGAAAAAAATGGTAAACGAAATCAGTTAGTAGTAATAGTAACTAACGATGAAAAATAACAATATGATACTAATATAGAATATAATTACAAGTAGTACTAGTATTAATAATAGTGACTGCTATGCTATAATGATGAGAAGAAGGATAAAGGATAATAACACTTGTATGAGATGTTAATATTTGTAATAGTAAAAGTAATAGTAGTAATATTTAGTAAATATGGATAACAAAGATAATAATACTAATAGTAAGTTCACAAATTAGCAACAAAATATTTAGTCTGAAGTAGACTTGTGCCAATCCCCGGCAACAGCACCAAAAATTTGACGAGGCCAATGGGTATAAGATTTTACTGCTCCTACTCTGTCAAATTCTAGTATAGTTTATGATATCATCCCATAGAGATTGGAGAATCTAGCTACAAACTTACAATATTCTTACTACTATTTGAAAGAACCAAATTGACGAAGTTTTGTTTGTTAAAAATTTAAATTTCTTAAGTTAAAACAAAATAACTTTCAGAAGATTTATATTTAAAAAGAGTTGGGAATTATTGAATTCACTCGATAGCGTGATAAGAATAAAATCTTAACTTCTACATGTATTTCTCTTAGGAATAATTGTTTATTGCTAATACAATTATATTTGCTAACTAAGCAATAATCAATTAATGACACTCCATGAGGTTATGTAAACTAATTGATATATGACTCGTGACAATTAAACTGAAATAATTTTCTTACTTGAATTGTGCTAAAAGATAGCAAAAACCTTTTACGATTGCTTTTTACTAAAAAATCAATAATCTTGCCAACTACAACTCCTCCGTGAGAATTAGATTGGAAGTAAGCAAGATTAAAGACTTGGAATGATAGCTTAAAAAGAATTACTCTCACTCTATTATTTTACCCAATAGTTCTCGTATATTAATTTTGCTCTGTGAGAATTACAAAATTGACATAAAACTAACTTTGGAGAATAAATAGATAGAAGTGATAATAATTATTTAAAACTAATATTCCAGCACACTGTATAAATATGATTAGAAATTTTCAGGTCAAGCATGTAGTAAAATTGAGATTAATATTACCAACAATATCGAGTTTCATCAACTATCCTAACAAAAGAGATTACTCCATTATGGAGTATTTAAATCTCACAAAGAAAGAAATTCTTAAAATACTATCAATATTCTTAGAAAACCCAAAAGGTTACAAGATAAAGTGAAATATATAAAGAGAAAAGCAAAGACCAAAACTAGAGAAAAGTTATTAATTAGGCAATGATGATCTTCCTCTCTTTCTTTCAACACAAACATGACATCCTTTTTATAAAAATCATATCTCATAAAGTGCCACGATACCTCGTGGTTCTTTTGCCATGATACGTCGTGCTTCTATTACCATGATGCCTCGTAATTCTTTTGCCATGATGCGTCGTGATCTCTTTTTATTTATTTATTTGCTTTATCATGATATTTTTAATTCCTGCAAAATACTACTAGAAAATACAGATAATTGACACACATACACACATATATATATACACACACACACACACACACACACACACACACACACATATATATATATATATATATATATATATATATATATATATATATATATATATATATATATATATAAAATTTAAAATAATTTATTTTTAAGAATATAATATATGAATATCTTATAGTCATTACTGATCTTCGACTGATATCGATTGGGCACATCGGCCCAATTGACAACTGGATACTCGATCAAATTTTTCGTCAACTGCGTTGAAGCTATGGAACTTTGAATATTGAGACCTTGAGTGAAGGCTTGAACAACCTAATCTTCGGTGACCGGTGGCAAATCCATTCTTTCCATTTGGAATCAGGATACGAATTCTCTGAGCATCTTGTTATCTTTTTGACTTACCTTGAATAGGTCCAACTTTCTTGTTGCGGCCTTAATGGCTCCGGCGTGCACCTTTACAAATGAATCTGCAAGCATAGCAAATAAATCAATAGAATTGGGCAGCAAATTATGATACTATATCGTGGAACCCTTTGATAGAGTCTCCCCGAATTTCTTCATCAATACAAATTCAATTTTGTAATCTTCCAAGTCATTTCCTTTGATGGCGCACGTATACAAGGTGACGTGTTTATTCGGATCATTCGTCTCGTAATACTTAGGAATCTTGGGCATACAAAACTTCTTGGGCATCAGCTTCGTAGCCGCACTTAGGGAAAGGTTTTTTTCACAACTTTTTAGAATCTAGTCCTTTCAGTATCGGAGGTGCCCCCAAGATCTAGTCGATCCTAGAGTTACAAGTTTTCACCTTCTTATCATTTTCCTCGATATTCTTTTCTACTGTCTCGATATGCTTCATCAACTCTTCGAGCATCTTTAGGATAACGACATTTATCTTTGATTCCTTCTCATTCGATTTTCTCGAAGTCGATTCGCCCCTGTGCACAATTTCTTAGGATGGCTCGGGTTCGACCCTGCTCAATGTGTGGTTCTGATTTTGGAGATGAGCTATTGCTGCATGATGGGCTTGCAACATTTCGAAGATTACCCGCAGGCAGACCCCGCCATGCGCATTTTGAGTAGTCGATCGGGTACCCCACGAACATTGCTTTTGGGATCAGCAATCACATTTCCATTGATGGCTATATGTGAAACGACGTCGATTCGGTCTGCAACGGGAACTCCTTCTAGGCCAATAGGGGGTGCAACATTTCCTGGTGCAATATTTTCATTTTCGTCGCGGTCGATGAAATCATTGTCAATGTATTGAGGTGCTGACTGAGAGTTTGACATATTTCAATCATGTGATCAAAGACACTTCGAAGAACAAGCGTAAAATAGTATGTGTTACAGAAATTTGTACCAGGCAATCATTATTAACCTTAGTCCTACTGTGGACGTCAAACTATTAACCCTTAAAATTAGATAACAATTAGATTTATAAGTGATTTTAAGGATGTGATTCACTTGGCACAAACTGACAAATATGAGAATTAATATAAGAAATTATCTGTAAAATAAAGCAAACCAATATAATGAGTGGTAAGGCCTTCGAGCCAGATCCCCTTGACCCAACAGTGTATGCTATAAAAGTATCAACTGAATAATAAAGCTTGAGAGAAAATGTATAGTACTTTGTTATGTGTGAATCTGCTCCTTACAAAATGATTAGAGTTCTCTTTATATAGTGGAGGAACTCTACTTATTGTAGAATTTTAAAAACTGAAGGAAATTTCATCATTGGCTAAATGTCCGGTATTGACTTGATATGTGCCGAGATTTTCGCCACGATCCTTTGCTGGTCGTTGATATCTCAACCTCATATTATTCGGTTTTGCAGGTTCTCTTCGATCACGCTCGATCCATATCTCGCTTCGGTCTCGATCACGGATAGTCTCGATCTTGATCGATCATCGAAGCACGAGCTTGGCGATCCATCTTCGAGCCATGATTTGATGCAAAGCGAGGTCAGGCCTCGGTTTGCCACTCTGATTTCGATTAGCTATGCAAAGTTAGAGTAGCCCGATTTTGACCGTATACATTAATGTATAATAATAACCGGGCCAACAAATTGGATTCCGAGCTAAATATTCTTATACATGACTTTTTCACTTTAGCCCACCCAGAAATTATTTACATTCAGTGGCCGAAAAAGTGTATACATTTTGTATAATTTTTCTATATAACGTACACAATATATATATATAGACACACACTCTTTTTAACTATTATTTTGAGAGTGATTATATATAATATTATTTTCTTTATATTTAATTACTTTTTATATATAAATACATGGTTGAACTAAAATTATTAGATTTACGTAAATCGATAACTTTTGCACAAGATCTGCCCCTGCTCGTCGCTTCCATCAAAATTTTGATCAAATCGAAAGCAAGCCTTAATAGTTCATGGATTTAATTTAAGTAGATTATAATCTAAAACCTCATCAAAGTTTGAAAAAAAAAGAAAGTAAAGTTATTGGCTGTCGATTCGTAAAATTTTAAAATGATACTAAAGATTTTATGAGAAAGTAAAATGTAGAGATCCAGAGAGGGTTAATTTTAGATTTTATCCTGATTAACATTCATGAATATTCTAATGAGCTTTGGGGACAAGTATTTATAAATTTAATTTGTATAATGAGGATCCAAAATGAGCGATCTAACCCGCCCGGTAGGTCAAACACAAACAATAGTAAATGAACACATACAGGGTTGGAACAGTACATTTTGATAAGAATTTAGTACCCATCAAATCTCTCAATAATAACCATTTCCACAAGAAGACCACTATATCGACTAAGTATTTTATAAAATTAATTTTCATATTATATTATAATATATATTTTAAATAATAATATTTTATTATAACAATCAAAATACATCGAAACAAAACAGACTGTGTTAGAATTATGATTCCGACTAAAACACAATATCTTTTATATTGAATAATTTAGAACAACAACAACATGAGCGGAAGCGTACCTGAATCCATTTGTGGAAATCCTTAAGCCTCCGTTGATGACGGTTTGAAAGTGTTTGTCTCCTTGTTCCTTAATCCTAACTTCAAGATTGTCTTGAAGTTATCCAAGAGTTTCACAAAAGTATTTCACAAGAATTTCTTACAAACAAAAATCACCAAATTGGAGTATAGTTTTCCACAAAAATATGCAAGACAAGAAAATGATTATCTTAATTCAATGGGAGGAAGAAGATAATTGTATTGCTATAATGTGGGAACCATAACCCCCACTTTATAACAAATGAGTTACAAAACTCAAGAGTCACAAGCATGTAACCATGGTTACATATATGTAACCTTAGTTAGCCCATCATTACCCTTTTGGGTATCTACACATTAGTCCTACACTTTATATGACAATACATTGGCCCCCTTAACATAATGTCCATAAGACCACAAAATTAGGCCAAACCAAAAGATAGCACATAACATATAATTTATCCATATATTGTTCATATGTATGTAGATATAAGTCCATATATCTTACAATCTCCCACTTGGACGAGATACACATACATATGTACAAACCTTAGCATTATATGTTACAATATAACCTTATGAGCTCAAAATTGCTATCACAATAAAATTGTCATGAATAATCCGGTCCATCAATCATACCAACATAGGAACTAAGAGCTCTTAGTTACTCATTCGTAACTAGAACCAACTAGATCACGTATATCAATATAACCAACGACATGGATCAAGTGTCGGTATGTAGCATGGAAATAACATAAAGTGTGGTCAATAGAATGTCTATTTCCAACTGGTTCTCTTTATTGAGATCAATCATAAACTGTAAGAGTACAAAAACTTTAAAACTGAATATCTGCGCAGATATAACTGAATTACTGAATGTAATGGACAAAACATAATTGTATAATACAAACTCCCACTAAAATACATAATCCTTAACTGATTTGACATCCATACAAGCAATATGCTCAAGAAATACTTTTGGTGTCAATCCCTTAGTGAGCGGATCCGCAAGCATGGAGTTTGTACTGATGTGCTCAATGCACAACTGTCCATTCTGTACTCTTTCTTTAACAATCCGAAATTTGACGTCCATATGTTTTGCTTTCGTCAAACAACTGTTGTTATTAGCATAAAGGAATCGGAGTCGGTATACCCAATGATCTCAAACTGGTCCGATCTCCGATATGTAAGCATGTAATCCTTTGTTCTCTGTAAGATTGCTTAGATATCTGCCTAACATCCCAACAATGTATGCTATATCAGGTCGTGGACATACCTGAGCATACATCAGACTACCTACAGCCGAAGCATAAGGCGTCTTCTGCATTTCCGAAGTTTCATAATTATTATTTGGGCACTGTTTGAGACTAAACTTGTCTCCCTTAGCAACAGGGGTGTTACCTGGTTTACAATCCTGCATGCCAAATCTTTTCAGAACCTTATCGATATAGCCCTTTTGTGACAGATCGAGAACACCTTTTGAGCGATCTCGTTGTATCTTAATTCCTAATACAAAAGAAGCTTCACCAAGATCTTTCATTTCAAATTTCTTTGAAAGAAATTTCTTAGTTTCATACAATAATGCTATATCGTTACAGGCAAGCAGTATGTCATCGACATATAAAACCAGAAAAATATACTTACTCCCACTGAACTTATGGTATATACAGTCATCAGCAACATTCGGTTCAAAACCAAAAGATGTAATGACAGCATGAAACTTATAATACCATTGACAGGAAGCCTGCTTGAGCCCATAGATGGATTTCCTTAATTTGCAAACTCTTTTCTTTGATTCGTCCGAAACAAAGTTTTCAGGTTGCACCATATAAATTGTTTCCTCAATGTCACCATTTGAGAAACGTTGTCTTAACATCTATCTGATGTAGCTCAAGATCAAAATGTGCTACTAGTGCCATTATAGTCCTGAAAGAGTCTTTCGATGAAACTGGAGAGAAAGTCTCTTTATAATCAATGCCTTCCTTTTCAGTGTAGCCTTTTGCGACAAGACGAGCTTTATACTTAATAACATTGCCCCCTGAATCCCTTTTGGTTTTAAAAATCCATTTACAACCAATAGGTTTAATACTTTTGGGCTGTAACAAGCTCCCAAACGTCATTATCGCTCATAGACTTCATCTCATCATTCATGGCATCAATCCACTTTTGAGAGTTTGAACCCTTAATGACTTGACGGAAGTTGATTGGATCATCTTCCTCAAGTCCAATATCACTTTCTAGTTCTTGAGAAATACAACATAATCATCCGGAATTGCATTTCTCCTCTCTCTAGTGGATCTCCTTAATGGCACTTCAGTTTCTTGAGGTTGTTGAGTTTGATTTTCATTAGTAATTTCAAGATCCTGATTGGGGAGATTTTCGAGATTGTCTTGAACTGGAGTTGTGTGATCCGTGTCAGGAATGAGAACACCCTGACCAAGATCAACAACTTGAGGGAAAGACACATGTTCTTCCTCAAAGACAAAATCTCTAACAACTTTATCTCCCCACCCCCAAACTCAATATCCTCAAAAAACCTAGCATTACCCGTCTCAAAAATAGTTCTAGAAGTGGAATCATAAAACTTATAACCCCTGGACCTTTCAGAGTATCCAACAAAATAGCTACTAACCGTCTTAGCATCCAGTTTCATTTCATTCGGCCTATAAGGCCTTGCCTCAGCTGGACAACCCCAAATATGTAAATGCCTAATACTGGGTTTATGCCCAGTCCAAAGTTCATATGGGGTTTTGATTGTAGCTTTAGTTGGAACTCTATTAAGAATATAAGCTGCGATTTTTAATGCTTCACCCCAGAGTGAGTCTGGTAAAGTATTACGAAAAATCATACTTCTTACCATATCCTTAAGGGTCCGATTTCGTCTCTCAGCTACACCATTCATCGTAGGACTGCCTGGCATAGTATACTGAGGGACGATCCCACACTCATCTAGGAATTTAGCAAATGGCCCTGGACGTTGTTCACCTGAACCATCATATCGACCATAGTATTCACCACCACAGTCAGATCTAACGAATTTAGTTTTTTTGCTTAGTTGATTTTCAACTTCAGCCTTAAATGATTTGAACACGTCTATGGATTGGGACTTTTCATGAATAAGATATAGGTACCCATAACGAGAGTAATCGTCTATGAATGTGATAAAGTATTGTTGACCATTCCTACAAGGAGTAGGGAATGGGCCACAAATATCCGTATGTATCAATTCTAAGACGTCAGAAGCTCTCGTAGCACCTAATCTCGTCTTGTTTGTTTGTTTACCCTTGATACACTCAACACAAATATCCGAATTTGAGGAATCAAGAGAATCAAGAATTCCATCTGACACGAGTTTCTGAATTCTTTGAATGGATATGTGACCCAAACGTTTATGCCAGAGTGATATAGAATTCTCATTAGTTAATTTTCTTTTGGTACCACTTAAACTTGTATGCAAGGTTTCATTATGTGAGGTTATTGTGTCAACCAAATATAGGCTATCAAATGTTGATAAAAGACCAGTACCGATAAGATTTGAATTTTGAAAGAGACTAACTTTACTGTCACCAAATGAACATGAATAACCGAATATGTCCAATTTGGGAACTGAAATTAAAATCCGTCTAAAAGACGGTACAACAAAAGTCTCATCCAAATCTAAATAAAAACAGGTCTTAAACAACAGCCTAAACTTTCCAATAGCGTCAACTGGCACCTTCTTGCTGTCACCCACATAGATGTATCTTTCACCATCATTTGGTTTTCAGCAGTTCAGGCAACCCTGCATAGATATACTTATGTGAGTAGTAGCAGCAGAATCTTCCCACCAAGTATCCTTAGGTACCGAAATTAAATTAACTTCAGAACAAACAAAAGAAAGAAATGTACCTTTTTTCGCACGCCAAGCGTGGTACTTGGTACAATCCTTCTTCACATGATTAGTCCCCTTACAGAAAAAGCAACCTAATTCAGTAATTTCAACCTTAGGTTCCTTATGTTGCTTATTCTTGGGCCTTGCAACCGCAACTTCCTTACCTTTCCTCTTCTTCATATCCTTAGAAGAGGATGCCAAATGAGCACTTTCAGTCTTATCTTGCTTTATCCTTTCCTCCTCTTGCAAACAATGTGAAATGAGCTCGTTAAGAGTCCATTTCTCCTTCAGGCAGTTGTAACTGACCTTAAATTGATTAAAGTGTGCAGGAAGAGATATCAAAACTAAGTACACAAGCAGTTCCTCAAGTAATATCAGCTTGAGTGACTTAAGTTTCGAAGCAAGATGAGACATTTCCAAAATGTACTCCCTAATGTTTCCCTTGCCCTTATACCTCATTGAAACAAGTTTACTCAAAAGAGTACTTGTCTCCACCTTTTCGTTTTGTTCAAAACGTTTTTCAAGGTTTTCAAGGAAAACTTTGGCATTAGCTTCATCATTCATAGTGCCCCTGAATGATTCTGGAATTGCACGTTTCATGATCATTAGACTCATGCGATTCGAGTGTTCCCACTTCTCCATCTCCCTCCTTTCATCAGGAGAGGATGTATCCTCAAGAGAAGCAGGTTGCTCAATCCGAAGTGCAAGGTCAAGATCCATGCAACCGAGAACGATCATAATGTTCTCTTTCCATTCCTTAAAGTTTGTGCCATTAAGCACATGGATGCTATTGATGTTGACAGATATCGAAGCAGCAGAAGAATTAACTGAAAATAGAACAAAAGGATTACTTAATACATGCTTACAATTACTTGAACTTTAACTTTACTTTATAGATTCAAAATAGGCAAATCCCATTACAAGATACCTAGCACAACATTGATTTTAGTCTTTGGACAGAAAATCAACTTGTAAGTGGTACTCTTGGTGTAGTGATCAAATATTGACAATAAATTCCTGTCAAATATCAAGCCTTCCTTTGGGCCGACTTAATATTCACATGGAAAACCAAATAATTGTCACATATTTATCACCATAAGCATGTTCGAATTCCTGCCAAATAACAACCTTACTTTGGTTAGATGCTAAAAACTTTAGTTCCTTAAGTCATATTATGAATCTAAACTTAATATGTTACATGTTTTGACATGCAACATCTGAATATTAATTGTTTTAGCCTTAGTTGGACAATTCCAAAATCTGAAGTTTGATGGACTAAAACAATCAATATTCAAAACTTAAATATTAATGTATAATACATTAATAATTTAAAAACTTAATATTAATTGACATATTATAAATATGCAATTAAAATCTGAAACTTAAAAGACTTAAAACGTTTCATTAATTATGAAGAACGTTTCTTACATTATGTCTTTATTAAACAGCCAAAACAAAACGTTTTCAGCAATTAACTGCCTGATAATCGATTATCAGGTCCTTGATAATCGATTATCAGGGCTTGCTGGTCCAGGATAATCGATTATTCTGGCATTCTGGAATTTCCAAATTTTGCTGCAAATTGAGATAATCGATTATTCAAAATTGAATAATCGATTATACCACTGTTCTGTTTCAAAAAATTTTATTAACTTAATTGCATAATCGATTATGCTCAATGCATAATCGATTATGCTACTGTTCTGTCCCAAAAATTTTACGAAAAAATTGACATAATCGATTATCAAAAAATTGATAATCGATTATTCCCTGTTTTTGTTTTGCAAAATTTTGATCAACTTATTCAACATAATCGATTATTTTTCCAGTATAATCGATTATATTATTGTTCTGTCCAACGACTTAACATGTTTTTTCAACAAGAAACTTAAACATGGAATCATGTTTCTCATCAACCAAAATCATGCAAAGTTCAATGTTTCAATTCAAGTAATGATAACATGATATTAAAACATCAAAGTTAATTAGAAACATAACATTCATAAAATCACTATTTCATGGTACTAGAATTTTATAAACAAAATTCTAACTTAACTTTAACATGAACTATATATAACATGAATCTTATGAACATCCAAATTATCCAAATATGAAGGTGGCTCTGATACCAATTGTTAGAATTATGATTCCGACTAAAACATAATAGCCTTCATATTGAATAATTTAGAACAACAACAACATGAGCGGAAGCGTACCTGAATCCATTTGTGGAAATCCTTAAGCCTCCGTTGATGATGGTTTGAAAGTGTTTGTCTCCTTGTTCCTTAATCCTAACTTCAAGATTGTCTTGAAGTTATCCAAGAGTTTCACAAGAGTATTTCACAAGAATTTCTTCCAAACAACAATCACCAAATTGGAGTATAGTTTTCCACAAAAATATGCAAGACAAGAAAATGATTATCTTAATTCAATGGGAGGAAGAAGATAATTGTATTGCTATAATGTGGGAACCATAACCCCCACTTTATAACAAATGAGTTACAAAACTCAAGAGTCACAAGCATGTAACCATGGTTACATATATGTAACCTTAGTTAGCCCATCACTAAATTAAGGTTACCCTTTTGGGTATCTACACATTTGTCCTACACTTTATATGACAATACATTGGCCCCCTTAACATAATGTCCATAAGACCACAAAATTAGGCCAAACCAAAAGATAGCACATAACATATAATTTATCCATATATTGTTCATATGTATGTAGATATAAGTCCATATATCTTACAGACTGTACAAAGATGTTTGTCTATATAGTAAATAAATAAAAAAATTAAAAATTGAACATAATCTTTTGTCAAATTGCCATTCGAAGTGAAATGATTTTCTAGATGGAAGCCTGAAAAGCTGGAAATTTGGTATTATTTTCCCTTATAAAAAGTTTTTATAGAATTCATCTGTTCAAACAAGTAGCCTCGGAGTAGTATAGAGTAGGTAAATTACCTGATTGCGATGTGTGCTAACTAGCAAAACCTTTTGAACCGTCAAAATTAATTGTTTTAATTATATTCCTAATCAAAGCATTAAAACAAATAAGCTCTTGTTTCTTTTGTCACAAAATATTCTTCCCTCATATTCTACCTTTCATTTTCCACTTTTTTGGATAAGTTCGATAGATAAAAAGATATTTCAAAACGATTTTAACGAATTCCACCATCCAAAAATTTTAAAGTACGTACTATAATAGCATGCCACGATCGATTTTGTACCTTTGACACTGGTCTGGTATGACCAACATCGTGCCTTTGATCAACACTGGCTTGCCACGGTCGACGTCGTGCCATTGACACTCGCATGTCACGGTCATGGCATGCCTATGTCAATGGCACGAAGTCGGTCGTGGCAGGCCACTATCGCACGAGGTCGGCCATGGCAGTCTACTATGGGCGGAGGTATCATTCTATAACTTTACACGGACAAAACAAAACCCTTCCCCCCTCCCTCCAATCAAAACAATTCTCAAAATTATAGCCAAAAAATATTCGTCGAAGGAATTAATCTCATCGATCTTTAATTTAATTTTTCTGAGAGTTGATTGGACACGTTCGTCAAGTTGGATTAAAGTGAATAACTGAAACATGCCTTTTCTTGGTCGTCACTCTGTTGGGCAAGTCAAATATTTTTGCAGCACAGTATAAAGCACCAAAGATTAAAATCAACGCCTTAACGAATCCATATATTGAATAAACTTTTTAGCCGGCACGACGTAATCCGGGGCTTCTTCCTCAAGTCCTTTCTTTACTCACGCGAAATTGTTGGATCGGACTCTCGTTCATTGTCCAAAATTCCCATTGGTGGCCCCTAAAAATTCGAACCGTGTCTCAATCCTAGTGTGATTGATCATCCGGAAAAACCAACTAAGCATTATTGGCTTGGTCATCCTTTACCTGACCAAGCATTAGCATATAAATAACTGATATCACAATAAGTGGAGTGAGTAATTTGAAAAAATCTAATTAACTACATAACAAGTTAAATTTACACTACCGTTAGTGAAGAAATCGTTAGAGTATTAATTTAAATCATTTTAATTATATAAAAACTGAAAGTGTAAATAATCTTTGCCAAATTGCCAAGGAAGTGACAATTATTTGCTAGGTGAAAGCGCTACAAATTACCATCAAAGATCGTAGTGAAGTACCAAGTACTATTTTATTCTTAATCAAAAGGTCTTAAATTTATGCAATCGCCTTTGATATGTCGCTTTTTTCTTCCAAAGTGATCTTTTTTATGTATATCTAAATTAGTTGAATTCCAAAATCGAATATTATTAAATACCGGACGAGAAACTAAAAAAAAGAAAGTACTAGAAATTGAAAACTTACAGATGTTTTCTCCTTTCAAAAGTTTCTTTAGATTTTCTTTGTTTAATTATGTCGTAGCCAAGTAGCAGTAGATGATTTCCAAATTGCGATGTTAGCTACTTGTTGTGCCAACTAGCAAAAGTTTTTGAACCGTCAATTAATTAATTTTAATTATATTCCTAATCATACCATTAGCAAACCATCTCTTTTTCTTTTGCCACCAAATATTCTTCCCTCATATATTTTACCTTCATTTTCCAATATTCCGGATATCCTCAATTGACACAAAAAAAAAGAAGATTTATTATAGTTTCGAAACGTGTCTAACGAATTCTGCCTATATGTTGGTTGGGTTAGTCGTTTCGTATATGGGAGATCGGGGATCAATTCTTTTCACCAGCAATCTTTTCCATCAAAGCTGGTCAAATTGAATTTATCTTATGCGATATATATTTTTTATAATTTATGAGTTATTACACAATAAATAAATTATTTAGTGTACATCCAAAGGATAGCAGTTGCGGATTTCCTTAAAGCTTTCCAAAAAAGGAAAATAGTTCCGCCCATTCAAAAATTTTAAGGTACCTACTATCATGGGCGGATGTAGTTTATTATTAAGGGGTAGAACTATCAATACGGGCAGGGCCGGACTAGCTTAGCCCAGCCTGCGTGAGCTTTAGCAATTGACGGGTTGGGCTGGGCTAGCCAACCATTTTGATGAGCCTTATAATGGTTAGCCTACCCTAGTTTTATGTGGGCTACGGGACCCCACGAGCCGGCCCATCATTTTTTAGAATTTAATTTTATATTTTTTCTTTAAGTTCTAACCTAATAAAATATTTAAAAGTAAAAAAAAATCTTATTCGAAAAATTTCACAAAACTTAATAATTTTTTATACTGCTCCAATATATCACGATAAACACTAAAAAGATAAAAGACAAGACCATATTTCATTCATTAAAAGTCAACACTCAAAACATACGTCAATGATGCTTATAGGATATCCAACACATCCTCTTCATAAAACAAATTTGAATCCGCTTGTAAGAAGGTTATATTAACATCTTCACTTTCATCTACATCTACTACTCCTATGCAATATTAAGTAGTTAAAAATTAAGAATAATTATATTTTTAAAACTAATTAACATTTTAAGAGACTTTGATCTATTAATATGACGAGTTTAATATTGTGAAATGTTTTTGTGCCATATACTTTTAATATTCTATATACTTTAAATACTTATTTTATTATGTCCACGAGCCAGCCCGGCCAGGTGCAGCTTCAGTCAAGCCTCACGGGCCACGAGCTTATGCAGGCCGGGCTTAAAAGCCAATTTTTAAATGGGTTAAAATTGTTTTAGCTCAAGCCTACTAAATCGCGGGCTAGACTGGACTAGCTCAACGGGCCAAGCCCATATTGATGGCTCTACTAACAGATTCAATTGAACCCATAATTTCGATGCATGCGGAACAAAAATTTATATACAAAAATTTATTAAAATTATAAAATAGATATGAATATATAATTTTAAATATATAAAATTTAAATGCTTAAACCATTAAAATTTAAATTCTGAATCAAGACTCCACCTACTATTATTCTTTAAATTTGTACGGACAGAACAAACTTACCAATGAAAAGACAAGAGAGGGTATGTTTCTCTTTATTTGTTCTCTTTAATTTTTTGTTTTTCACTGGCTCCACCAATTTGACTACTCA
Organism: Nicotiana benthamiana; assembly: GCA_034376525.1. Classification (NCBI taxonomy): domain Eukaryota; kingdom Viridiplantae; phylum Streptophyta; class Magnoliopsida; order Solanales; family Solanaceae; genus Nicotiana; species Nicotiana benthamiana. Next base: position 14,606,327 of record CM067341.1, on the reverse strand, counting down.
ATTGAAAGCTAAAGTTCACTCAATCAATAGAATTAATTAAATTAAAAAATTGTACGATATCGATGATGTTTGGAAATGGCAAGACATATTTAATATATAAAGTTTGTAGATATTTTGATTTGATGTAATTGACGACACTAAGAAAGGTCCTTTGAAAAAAAATTAAAAAATAAAATTGACAAGAGCTGATTAATGTTGTCGTAGAATTCATTCATTTAATCACGATTAATAATGATAATTTAACTTTTAAGATTGTTTTAATTATTCTTGATGGTAAACAAATTACCCTACATAAGAAAAAAATCTTAGTTAGTGGGTGCAGTTTGTTTACTTAAATTAAAAGATTATATTTTATCTAAATGATCAATAATATCCAATTATGAAAATGGCATCTTTCAAAGGCCTTTCTTGCTCACATCCTTTGCGTTTATAAGTAAATAACTTTTGATAATTATGTTGTCCAAGAATTCATCATTAACCGTCAGTAATGGATTTAATTTATATATACCGATAAAGATAAAAATTCTTACATTGTTAGTATGTTTTTTTAAATTTGTAGAGACATCCTACCTTATTTTTTAAGTTACTAATTTCAACTTTGATGGACGATTTTCCGTACAATTATGTAACAGTGCCTCTATTTGTTGTTACTGCTAGTAAACAATTCTACAACAACATTAATAGAATAATAATATATCCAGTATAATTCTATAAATAGGTCTAAAGAATAGTATGTACGTAAATTTAGAGGTAGAGCCAGAATTTGAAGTTTATGGGTTCGAGATTCTAATCATTTTTAAATTACTGGATTCTAATCAGTGGCGAAGATAGAAATTTTATTTAGTTCAAACTTGAAATAAGTAAAAAAAATCACCGATAAAGGGTGTTAAATAATTTATATTATACATCATCAAAATCTAATATTTTATCTCTATAACTGTGTAATTTTTCGATCAATGGTGGTCAACCCCTTCACCTCTAGTTCTAAATTAATAATTTGTACATATTTAATGAATTTTATCAAATAAATACAGAGTTTAAACAAAGCTATTGGATTCGTCCGAATTCATAACTCGCTTCCTACCTCTGCCCCTACGTAAACTTTATCCCTACCTTATACAAATAAAGAGGCTATTTCATATAGCCTCACCACTCAGTGAGAACAAAAAGCTAGTAAACAATTTTACACTCGAGAAAATATCTTAGCTAGTGGGGAAATTTGCTTACCTCAAATCAAAGATAAAAATGGTGTCTAATTGCTATCCTTGAATGACTTCTAGATTTAGAAATCAAGACCTTTAAGTTATTTTCTAAAGCTCGAAATCGAGAACTTTAGTTAAAAGAGAATAAGTCGTAACGATCTCGCCATAAATCAGACGGTTCTTATTGTCTTCCAGTTTAACTCATTTCCATCACGGGCGGAGGTAGTGTGATAGTTACGAATTCGGTCGTAATCACTAACCCGTAGCTTTTGCTTAAATTTGATATTTGTAGTGAAAAATTATTAGATATATAAAAATATTATATTGCGAACTCAATAACTAAACGAGCTATGCTTCAGTGATAATATTACAATCCACAACCTTAAAATTCTGATTCCGCCACTTACTATCATTAACTTCCATTTTCAGCATAAAAAAAAAAGAAGAAAAATTACATATATATCAAATCATGTCTACTGGACAATACATCTGATTTTCCTGTGAATTGATTTTACTGGGATTATAGGAAAAGAGATTTGCTCAACAGAGATCAGATTATTTTTCAAAAAATAGATTAATAAAGAAGGAACCAAAGAGAATTCTTCAAAAATATATATAGAAGGAACCAAAAGATTTAAATAAATAATCAGGATAGAAATCAAAAAGTAAGAAGCTGGGCCTCTGTCCCAATTTATATGGGAATATTTAGATTTCGAGTTGAAATAGGTTCTTTTAAACTAGATTATGTCATATCCCACTTAAATAATTTTTAATTATTGTAACTTATAGTACTTTTCATATATTTTCGAATATTTAAATTTATTTCACAAGACGTAAGTATCTATATCTGGATTCATGGTCAAAATCAAGAAATTTGACTCTCAAAATTCAAACACTGTCACATAAATTGGGACGGAGAAGTAATTCTTATGAGAAGTATGCTACCAGGAAGGAGCTATTACTCTCTAAAAATTCAAGAAACTAGAGTCTTAAAACCACAACAGCAGTCGGATATTTTGGTAAAATGGAATAACTGAACACAGTGAAACAGAAAGGATCTTCTCATGATAATTCAGGCATCAGTTCACTGAATTAGAATTAAGAAAACAGTATATTGATCACTTTTATTGACTAAACCATTTCATTACATCAGTATTCAACTTTCCTTCCATCAGTTTGGTAGCAAAAAAAGAAACATTTACATGGTTGTTGAGGGTCATATGAGTACTAAAGTTAGCACAATCCAGATGTACAAAGTTTGTTTTCTCCATGTGTGAATCGAGGTATATATGCAGTGTCAAAACCTGTGTTATGATCAACCAAAAGATGTTAAGCAGAGAGAAACAGAATAGCAGCAGCCTATCCTCCAGCACTAGGGTACTCGGGACTATCATTTGTAGGCAAATATTCATCAGCACAATGAGGCTTACTATACTTGGACTGTGGATTAGTTTTTTTCCGATTGTCATCGACAACCCTCCAGCATGGCTTAGTGTTCTTACGTTCGAAATCAAACTGAGCTTTATTAGGCAACTGATTTGCTTTCACGATCGATAACTTCATCTTTCCAGTTGAGCATTGATATCCATTGTCAATGCTCTTTAGAAAGTATTCTTCCACAAGATCAGCGTCTATCAGATTGCTTCTACCAGTTGGTAATCCCCAGTAGAATATGACATTAGGCTCTGATGCATCTGTGTCAACATATTCAGTCGGGTTGGGGTCACAAAAACCTAGTAATTCCTCCAGCTGGACAGAAAGAACAAACACCTCATCAAGAAAGGATTAGAAAATACAAGGACTCCATTTGATAGGACAGACTACAAATTCCCCGAAACATCTCAACAATTTAACACAACTAAACATAAAGAATATTCTCATAAAGAAAAGCACTAGTCGTTCTTACCTAAAAATCTCTCCTATATACTATTTGTATTCACCAATATATGAACATGGCTGTACCATTGCTATTCATGACTGTCACCTAACACCGCTAACATAGCCATCCTACACGCTTCATTATTATCACATGTCATTAAATTTTTTATCTCCAACTAGGAATTAGACAATGATTTAGAAATGGTCCTTCACGAAACATATATTATGCAGACAGTATTTTGTCCTATAACGAGCATAGGAAAAAGCAATGTCCAGAGAATAGGCAAAGAAAGAGCACAACAAACTGGAAATTCTTCATTCTGAGGATGGTCATGAAACTTGTACATAAGTAGCGGTGAAGTAACAATACAGCATTAATTTAGGATTGTTGTGACTATTACCTTCCATTTGAGATTCATGATTATGCTCATCTAGTACAAATCTTAGTTTACAATGGAGACAGTAAGAGCCGGGGAAAAAAACTTTTCGGTTTCAGCATGGAAGAGTGGAAGTCACCTAAGAACAATGCGGAAATAAATTATACTTCAAAGTCGATATGCATTTAACGGTTCAAGCCTCCACAACTGTACAAAAAACATTAACATGATTGGGATATCTTATGCAGGACTAAATCTATCTCAGAATGTTATCAGTATAACTTATCAGATTTTAACGGGACCTACTCTGTTCAGTAAATCCTAATAGCCAAAATGCCCATACGGTAAGCTAAAATAGTGGTGATACAATTACTATAACAGAGAAAACACGTCAGCCGCAGGGACATACCTTGACCAGTAAAGAGCGAAAGCGTGACTTAATCCAACCAACCCAGTCTCCTAACTCATCTTTGTCACAAGCTGAGAGGAAAATTTTGACGAATAGTCCGTATCTTCTTGCATAAGGAAATGGCTCAAAAAGGATATTCCAATCAAAATCTGGCCTCAACATATCCTGCAGTAAAATTATATACAGCGAGTGGTGAAGGGAAAAAACACCACATTCATGCACACAACCTTTTGAGTCCCCGAACTTCCTCAAACATCAAGAGGGCTAAGGACTATCTTGAATATAAGAGGAGAAAGGAAGAACTAAAGAAATAACCAGGACGACGGCATATACTAGAAATGATCATATACCTTAGTTAGCATATGTCCTCTTAGGAACTCTGTCCTGATTTTATAGAATGTACTTCTGGTAATGTTGGAATGACAAAATTCGTATGGGCTACAAGGTAACTGGATCGGCATCCACGAAACCTTATCAGTGGGGATGAATGGCCGAGCTATAGTCTCTTGCAAAATTACCGGAGTTGGCCAAGGCCATAAGCCAAATGTCTTGAAGAAAAGTAAAATGAGTGCGCTTAAGCAGGCGGATGGATGCCTTTGGCAGATAAATGCTGAAAGCACTGCCAAGTGAATTCCTCCAAAGAATCCAAGCAACTGAAGGGTATCGCATATTTGGATTTCATTCGTGGCCAAGAAAAGATAATGTTAGCGTGAAATATAAAAGCAGAGAAGCAGGGCACCAAGTCATGAATCTTACATTTCCATAAACTCCTCGTCTTTTAGCCCAAAATTTGATGCAACGCAGTACTGCTTGGAATATCTGCAGCATATTAACCAAGAATGTAATAATGGCAACTCTCACACTAAGTCAAATTAAATGATCTCCTATCAATCACGTAAAGCCAAACAACGCAATTCCTATCAACTACTACAATATCTGCAAAAAGAAATTTCTCTTTGCTTATACCAGATATCGCAAAGTAACTTTCGGCAATTTCAGTTAACCAAAATTTTGACCTATTATCAAACACATGTTAGATTCTAATTTACCAAAATTTCTACCTTTTGATTTTAAAGTTAAGTTAAGTATGATTTAAATAGAAACTGCAAACAAAATTTAGAAAAGGTATCATTTTCTTATGCCTACTGCCAAGCCAGTGGCTCTAGACAGAAAAAGTTCATATAACAAACTCAACTTTCAAGCAACTCTACAAACTAAAATAATGACAAGTTGACACCATTACTTGCCTCTATGTTTGGCACAAGATGAAGAATGCTCCTATTGGCACGCACACCAGACAAGCTTTTCCAGCTCGTGTCATCAATATTCTTCAGAAAGAATGGATTGAAAACGTCCACATTCTAGATATAAGAGAAAATCAATAACATATAGTAATTGTATAGTATCTGCAGAGGAAGAAACCTAGGACCTTTTGAACTGTCGTAATCAAAATAACTGTAATATAACTGTAACTCACCTCAGGAATGGATATTACTTTGAGACGTGCATAGGGAAGATCAATGGATATCCCGTCAAATTTGAATCGCATCAGAGGAACTTTTGCATCTTTAACACAGTGGATTTCTGATACTTCAGGCCTTCTTGCAAGCATGTTATGCAGAACGATGAAAAAGTCTTCCTACAAAAGCAGCAATGCGATACACATGACATGTAGCACTATAGGCGTTGCACAACCTCATATTAGATTCAAAGAAGCTAAAAAGGAAAAATGACTCACAGCTATAGTGGCAAAGTAAGGACCAACACACAAAGCATCAATATCTGACTCTGAATTATAAACCTGCAAAACGTGGAAAGTGTCAGAAGATGAGGAAGCTGCAACAGAAAAACAAGCAGATTAGTTCTTATGTTGCAACAAATTATCAGTTGTGATGCTAAAATGGAGGGAATGACAGAATAATGCTTCTGCTATACAGCATAGACTGGATTGACATTGTTAAAATACAGTTCCAATCATCCCCTAGAAATTATGAAACGGTTTTAGGAAACTTTCAAATTTAAACTAGGTTTCATAACAAGAAAATGTGAATCGGATAACCAAAACAGCACTTATTATCCGACATAAATATCTGTGATCAACAATAGTTCATTTTCCAACAAGACCAAAAAATCAAAGGAAATAGAAGGAATACTTATGGAATTAGACTTACCCCTAGACCATACGATCCATATGTCAATATTGTCCCAGAGGCAAACTTAAGATATTTTTTTGGAACAACTTGCTGGTAAGCCACCGTTTTAACCCATTCCACTACTATCTGCAAGATTATATCGTATAAACAACGTGGCAGAAAAGCCTTTGTAGCTTTATGGAATCTAGAAGTCAATCACAAAATTAATATAATTGGAAATGACTAAAATTCAACATAAAACACTAAAACTCACAAGTAACAGGTGATTCTTATTCGTCTTCTGTTTTCCTTTTCTTTTTCCTATGGTTGATATGTTACAACAGCAACAACAACATACCACGTGTATAGTCCCACAAGTAGGGGTAAGGGTATGGTCCCACAAGTAGGGGTAAGGGGAGGGTAGTGTGTACGCAAACCTTAGCCCTACCTTTAAGAAGGCGGAAAGGCTGTTTTCGGTAGACCCCCGGTTTAGGACAGATAAAGCGAAGTGGCAATAACAAGTAAATCAATCGAAAGATCGACGCGAAAATACAAAACTAACACTAGGTAATGCAATCAGAAAACCGAAACGAAGGCAACAATAAGTAATAACAGAAGTCTAGGAATACTTAAATTTGAGGCCTTATATCATAAATTTGATTTAAGGTAATCAGATGAATGATCAGCTGGACCTTATATCATAAATTTGAGACAAGAGGGGCTTGCTCTGATGGTAAGCAACCCCACTTCCAACCAAGAGGTTGTGAGTTCGAGTCTCCCCAAGAGCAAAGGTGAGTAGTTCTTGGAGGGAAGGATGCCGGGGGTCTATTTGGAAACAGCCTCTCTACCCTAGGGTAGGGGTAAGGTCTGCGTACATACTACCCTCCCCAGACCCCACTAAGTGTGATTATACTGGGTTGTACTTTTTTAAGTAATAAAACTTGTCAACAAAGGCACATTCTGGATTTTAAGCCTATTGGTGCAGAATACCACTATATCCACTACTTCTTTACTACAATATGTTTGGACTTCAATAACAACTGCATCTCAGTCCCAAACAAGTTGGGAGTTTTTGGATTTAACATTATAATGTGAAATTTATAGTTGAAAATTTAAAGCTATGATTATATAAGTCGAATCGGAGCAGCAGATGCACCCACACCTGCTGCTTTCCATAAACAGACATTCTATTCAAACAAATGTGCAAAAATATATATCAAATACAGACAAATAAATATTTATGCTCAAGAAAGAACCTTTTTAAGCTTGTCAATAGCATTTCTCCTCTTCATTTCCTCCTCTGCAGATGGCACTAAACCTTCATTTACCATCATCTTCAAACAATTAAAACCATACTAATCAGAAACAAGAGAAAATTAATTTTAAAAAACAAATGATCATAATTCACATGCATGCAAAAAATACACACACACATACTACCTGAAACAGAGACATTGATCTCTCCATTTCCATTCTCAAAATCACATCTGGGTTTCGTCTGAAACCCAGAATTCTTGTAGAGGGTGGATTCAAATAGCCTATTTGGTTTTCAAAAATTCCAAATTCCATGCAAAATTGTCACCCAAAAATTCAAGAATCTTGAAATTCCAAACGATTCTCTCAAGAATCTCGAAAACTACAGAATCAGAGGATCCCCAACTATTCAGGGACTGCGGAACTATATTGATGGACGGCTATTAAGGCCTTGTTTGGTTTATGTATAATCTATGCTAATACTTTGAATAAAATTCAGCACTAGTAGGGCAGGGGTAAGGTTTGTCTACATATTACCCTCCCAAATATCATCTAGTGGGAGTATACTGAATAATTGTTAGTGGGAGTATACTGGATAATTGTTGTTGTTGTAATACTCATTCCAATTTACAATAATTAAGCAATTTGATTTTAACACGTCAACTAAGAAAATATTAAATTCTATATAAAAATAAAGACTAAATTACTCTTAATTAAATATTTAATGTGAAAAAGTAAAATTTTAAAAAAATATATATATGCAAGGATTATTTTGTAAAAATAAATTAAATTCTTTTTTGATTACATATTTAAATATTTATTTTAAATTAAAATAAAAAATAAATTACCTTTGGTTACCTTTTTAATACTCTTGCATAAAAGTCAGTGTTAGCAATCTTGACGCGTAGGTGCTTGGTGTCAGAATTTCGGGATTTGGCTCTTTAATGTTTAAGTTAATAAATTTTAAATTAATATTTAGAGTTTATAAAATAATATTTGAAATAAAGCTATTTGTTTCATAAATTATACTCACCCGTTTCAGTTTATGTGAATTTATTTTCTTTTTGATCCGTTCCAAAAAAAATGAACCCTTTCTATTTTAATAACAATTTAACTTTAGCATTCCCATATTACCCTTACTATCATTTAAAAGTCACAATAATTTATGAATTTTTTATTAAGTTAAAAAGTCAATGTTTAAAAAGTTATGTACAGGTGTCAAACTTTTTCATGTTTAATTTGATTAGTGGCTTTTCCAATTTTCTATTCTTCTTCACTTTGGCTTCTTCACTGTTAGAAAATTAAAATTATTTCCTGCAAAATAATTTTTGAAAATTTTTAATTTATTTAAAATGTCGCAAGTCTTCAAAACCTTTTAACGTACCAATAATTTCAACAAATAAAAAATCTTACCTAAGTGTCAACCACTAACAGATTACCAAAGATACACTTTAACTTAATATGCATATAATTTTAGATACATTTTAATTTAATATGCATAATTTCTTTAAATACATGAGCCATTACAAGGAGAGAGGTTATACAAATATTACAGGCTTAATGTTGACAACTTCTTTTTAAATAAGCAAGTCTGTACAAAAACAGAAGTTACACAAAGCTACATGATGGGCAAAACTACAAAACAGGAACAAACTTCCCAAGTTGTAGATAACCTTGACGATATGCACATTAACTTTGAATTAGAAATATAGCTTGATTAACATTGTCAATGTTACAACTAATTCGATCAGGAAAATTTTCTTCTCGTTCTAGTGTGTCCTTTTTCATATGGGGCACCTTGTAGCTGTTCCCCATATGAAATATGTGATTTAATCGATCAACTTCATCTTATTAAAAGAACTCTCAACCGTATTTATTAACTCATCAATAGCTGAAGGAGCCATTTGATGCTCAAGTGATTGAATAGCTCTAAAAAATCCGAGGTCCAAAACATTTAGATCCGAACTATTAGGAGGTTGAAATCATAGCCAAATACCGAATCCACCTTGTCGTGCAGCCTCATTAAATTCACATCATTAACACCTAGGTGAGGTCTTGCATTATCTTGTTGGATAAATATGGCCATTTGACCGTGAAAGCGACCACTTTGATCGAATAGCAGGAAAAACCTTTTCAATTAAACAAGTTCTAGTCACATCTTTAATTGACAGAAAAATAGGTTTCATTTTTAAAGTTCCAACAATTCGATTTTTGCTATTTCTTCTTGCTGGTTCCTTGACAACAAAAGGAAAAATTCCTATTTTTCCTGAAAAATATTCAACTCCATCTTCATCATACCTAGGGCGTGGACTTGGAGCCATAAACATAACTTTCGTTATGAAATTCTTACTTTTGCATGCTCTATATGGGTTCGACTCTTGTTCTTCGGGGAAAAGATAGTATCGTTTAGATTTTTTGGATAGAAAAAATCATTTCTCGTCGATATGAACAAAATTAAACATGTCTAAAAATAAAGGATTTGAATGGCGTATACTGGACTCGATCATTGACAAACAAAATTGAAGCTTTGCCTTTTTGTTTTCCTCGTCAAATAAGGTTTTATGGCATTGGTATATGACCTAATGACTTCTTATTTGATACGCCGAAAGACCATTGTTGTTGGCATATCCAACAGACAAGCCAGAGATGGAATATTTGTTCGGCGACAAAGAGGAGCTTCCTTGACTAGATTAAGGTCAAAGTGAACTCGCTTTCTTTAACTCTTCCTGCAAGATTAGTAGACACATCTAATATAGTGTCATTAGCAACACACAATTTTATTTGATTACAAATCAGTTGCACAGTACTCTTTGAAACGTGGAACAAAATAGTTGCTTGCTTTATAGAGCCATAAGTAGCACCTTCATTTTTGCTTTGCTTTAAAAGTCATTCCGCAATTGCTTGACGTTCCTCTATTTTTAATCGTCTCTTTGTATTAGGAGTAGCTAAATTTTATTGTGAATCACTCTTTTTTTTTTATTCCATATGCAATAGTGAAAAATAAGGGTAAATATCAAATAGAAGCAATAATCTCTTTAGACACATAAGCTTTTCGCATAAGCTAAAAATTGATTTGACGCCACAAAAAAAGAAAAAATTTATCGCCATCATTTCAATAATCCGAAATAGCAGCGACTAATTTTTAGGTAACAAACTTTTTAAAAAAGAAAAACCATCACATCAATATGACTAATTTCATTACAAAATTAGAAATTTGGGAATAGAAGAAATTTCACATAAAATTTGCTTCACAAATCTGGTTTGCAGAGAGATCCGTAAAAAATCTTATTCTTCAACAAATTGAACATTGATTATCTCGAGTAAGCTAGAGAGAGATGAAAGAGGAAATCTAATTTTTCTGATACAAGTATGTGAAATAGAGAAGGGAAAAAAGAATGACTAATTTATGACTTTGGAATTAAAGCTTAAAGCTGATATACGAATAAAGTACGGAGAAATAGACACCTCAATTACTGTGTAAGAAGAAATGGGACACGTTGGAACGTTCGGACTGTTTATTTCTTTTTACTGTGTTTTTCACGTAAAAGGTAATCACTGGGTCTTTAAGGGTATTTTTGTCACTTGCTACAAATTTAAGTGACATGGCTAAAGTCTTTCCATAAAAATTAAAGTTCGTACCCAATTAAAGGAATAGTACTTAAGTTCTACCAATGTAAATAATACTATATACATATAATATGTAGAAAAATATTATGTATTATTTATATAGAATAGAATGTAATTAAGAATTTAAGAGTCAGTAGAATTAAAATAACTAAAATATCCAATATAAGCTTCATGTATTAAGCAGTCTTTTAAACGAAACATATTTTAGTGTTTGTAATACTCTATTCCAGATTTTACGTGGAAGGGTCTACTCTTTCTAGATTCTTGAAAGCTCTTCTTTTTTTGCAATATCTCCTTATTTTTTGCTCAACCGCGACATAATATTCGATTTAATTTATTTTTTATAGAAAATTTCTACTGAAACTCGTAACCGATATTTTTCGGGTGCGTAATAGCTCGCATGCTATACAGAAAATGTAAATCCTACTAGGAAAATATGGTATAACGAGGAGGTTGTTAGTAAGAAAAATCGATCTTATATTTCTCATGTAAAAAATCATTTACTCAACCAACTTAGTTACCTGTGTCATAATATTCAGTACAATTTCATCACACACTTTTGCTCAGTTGCTCTTTATATTGCATCTTATTTAACACCATTCATTTTTAAGATTCTAGAAGATAGTTTAATCGAGTCAGATGACATCTTGAAATTTATGTTGTCCGTCATAAGTCGTGAAAGCAGTCTTATTCAAAATTTTAGATGCCTCTCTGATCTTTATATGATAATTAGTAACTATTAAAATTTATGTTGGAAAAAACTAAATAACCTACCAATTCATCCAACAAATCTTTAATTAATTAGTGAAGTAGGACAATGTCTTTCACCATCTGCTATGTTTTGTTTTTATGATCGAAACAACAATCTCCAAGTTCCTATCTTTTTGGACTACTCCAATGTGAAGCAATCTAATTCAAATATTCAATGGTTCGAGTCTCGCTATCATCTATTATTTTAAAAAAAAATTCACATAAAAACGTATGTTAAAGATAGATTAGTTTAAGCAAGAACATATGCTCTATAACCGCTTAAGCTCTTAGACGAGATAATCACCAAATTTAACAGCGATTACTAGTATTACCGCTGTTAAATTTGTTGATGATCTCGTCTAAATTGTGCATCATTATGGTTTTAATCTGCAGTTTTTGCCTTCAGAGATCATATTGTTTCGAGTTGGCAAGTTTCCAAATCCACTAATTGAGATTATTGAGTGAATATAAATACATCCAAAAAACTGCATTAATACATATAAGTTCAACAAAAATAGCAAATTTTCCTAATATTCAAAAAGTGGTAGGAATAACTGTTTCTTCTTTTTATACGATAGGTACTCAATCAACGACTCGTTAATCTCAAACTAGTTGGAGTCAGCTATATGATCCTTTACTAGTTGTATGTAAATGCTCTTATCTGTATTCTGTTATTTATGTTGCATATAATAATACAATGGTTTTTGCATAAGTTAGTGCAAACATTTGTAATCCAAAAGTTTTAAAAGTTAAGACATGGTGTAATAATATTCAGAGTCATAGGAACCATAACATTGTTTTAGTTATGACAAGAGATTCCATTAGCAAGGAGAGCTTTATGTTACCGAGAGGTTAGAAGTATATATTTGCAGATCTGCAAACACACTACCCTGTCCAAACCCCACTTGTGAGATCATACTCGGTATGTTGTTGTTGCTGCAAAGAACATCTGTGCACTGAACAAATGTAGCATCATCATTAGAAAATACTCTCAGCGATCGCCTCAATCTACGTTACTCGGAATTTTCAAAAATGTTGGTGGATGTGTGTCAGGATACTCCAAATTTAGTGCAGTTTTGAAGGATCGGACACGGATACGGCAATATTTTTGGAAAGTCTAAGCAACATAGGCCTCAATGAAATGAAGGTTTTCAAAGATACAGTAGGGTGAGAGGAGTCTAAATAACTCAAATAACCTCAAACTTCATCAGTTCATCTTACAGCTGGTCAAATTTCCAGGTTAGAAGCTTTAAATCTGGCTCTAATCAGTAAAGAATATGTTTTGGTGGTTGTCATTGTAAACAGAACTTTGGTGTATCCTCCATTTCACCATTAGAATGAAGAGCATATAAACCAAACTATTTCTTCCTATAGAGATAAAATGATATGAGAAAAAAAGGGCAGCCCGGTGTACTAAGCTTCTGCTATGGGCCGGGTCCGGGGAAGAGCCGGACCATAAGGATCTATATTGTACGCAATCTTACCCTACATTTCTGCAAGAGGCTGTTTCCACTGCTCGACCGAATGTAAGTCTAATATATTTATTTTTTTGTGTGTGGGGGGGGGGGGGTGGAGGGGGGGAGGAGCTTATGAACAAGTCAGCTTCATATGGAACAAAAGACTGCAATATCATAGCAACTTTACATCATATTCAGACTATAATGGAGAGATATCAACATATAAATTCACTACATTCATGTCGAAACCACCCTTAAAGGTTCCACAAAACGTACGCAGTATGATAAAAAATCAAGTCAAAGACCATTCAAAGAGATAAAATTAGACTAATGATGGCATATGTACAATAGTTGAATAGGGAAATGTATACGATCGTCCGATCAATGGCAGGAAAAAAGAGTGCTTCTAAAGGCATGTGCTGAGAACCAAAAAGGCAAGGTTGAGCTGTCCTTTACAGAATACATCTCCTTCCAGACTCCGCCGTTTCTGCTATACCAAAACCTGCTTATGTGTAGCAAGGTTAAGATAGTTGCCAGTTTGTCTTATGGAGAAATGCCCGGTATCACTTTACTGCATCAAAACTACATCTGTGGCTCCGTGCCGATTGCTGAAACCACCTTCGACATTCCACACAAGATATACAGTATGACAGGAAAGCAAGAAGACGTACCACTCAAAGAGATAGGAGTCAGACTAGTGATAGCATTATGTACAACAGTTGAATAGGATGATGTATACAATCCTTGGATCAATGGCAGGAAAAGAGAGTGTTCCAAAAGGCATGAGCGGAGAACCATAAAGGCAAGGTTGAGCTGTCCTTTACAGAGTACATCTCCTTCCATAAACCGCTGTTTCTTTGATATATCAAAACCTGCTTATGTGTAGCAAGGTAAACATAGTTGGCTGTTTGACTAATCGGGAAAATGCCCGGTACCATCCCTCTAATGCAACGAAGACTCACTTTGTCCACCATTCGCCATTCTTCCTTCTCATAATTTTCCATTACCCAAATAACCATCCAAGCCTCGTATATCTGAATCACAGACAAACATCCATTCAATTCCAACAAATAAACCCGACTCCTAACTCCACAACTAATTTCCTCAGGCAATTGTATTTTCCTCCAAACATCAGTAGCTAAATCAAGAACAAGCATACACGAACAACTATCCGTCAACCAATGCAATCCACCATTAATAAATACAACTTGGTTCTTATTCATACGCGTGAATTGATCGTCCTGCAACGACACAAACTTCCTCCATTTGTTCGACTCCGAATCATAGACCATGCATATAAATGTCCTCTCGGGCCTATGACCAAATGACCTATGATAACCAGCTAAAACCACATTGTACTTTTGTGTTACCAAATCACAAGCCAAACCAACAAGAGTGGCTTCGCCATCGGGATGAAACCTAGTAATAGGTCTTTCCCTACTTCTAGGAAGCAATTTATATTCTCTAGTCAATGGATTACAAACATAATAAACATCCTTATCAGGTATACTAGACAAACATAATAAACCATTACAAGAACCTCTAACTTTGACCCTGTCTTTAACAAAATCCAATGAAAATTCAGACACCCCTTTTAAATTACCAACACAAATCAAACTAGATCTTGATTCAGATGAAGGCTCACTGACCTGAACAATTACCATAGGATTCTTAACTGAGAGTTCATTATATAGATTTGTAAAGTATTTATCAGATATTAACTTGTACCAAAGTTTGCACACAATTTTTGTCTTAATAAGTGATTTAACAGGTAATCTAGCAAGAATCTGAAGAATTACTTCATCTGGGAAAACCCCAAATGGTGAATTCATCTTTAAATTTGTTTTGGGGGTTAAAAATTATGAGAAAAAAATTATAGAAATGGAGGAAAGACTCACCTTTTTCACATTTTTGAGGTTTTTTTGCAATTTGATGTAGATGATTGAATTAGTTTGGAAATGGAAGAAAATAAGGATGAATTTATGAAGCTGAACTATCAAATTTTGATATTGGAATAGGAAAAGAAGCTTATCAATTTCTGCGAAGATCAGTGAAAATGGAACGGCTAATTCTCGATTTTGTAACAGAATATGCCCATTTATTACCATATGGGCCTTAAAATGCTTGAATAGTACAACTTCCAAGAATTTGCATGTGTACCCTATTTTTATACCATCTTTTACTTATATATTATTTTTAAAAATTATTAATTTGGTACCATTATACCCCTTCCAAAACATATAAAAATTGAAACAATAATATATAGATTAAAATTCCAGATCTCTCCCATAGCTCCTTCATCAGTCTGTCTCTCCTGAGATCGCGTCTCGCACTAAAATTTCATATTCAAATTCAAATTCCAAATTCAAATTCAAATATATTGTAAGTATTCAAATTCATCTCCAAAATTCAAAATAGTTTTTGAATTATATGTTTTCTGATTGATTGATTGAAGTTGTTTGACAAACTTCACTAATATGCTGAATTTGCATTGTAAATCTATTTGACGATGAATTATAACATTTTAAGATGAAGTTATTTTGTTAACGAGGTGGCAAATGACACAACGAAGAAAAAATTATATTAAAACATTATATGATTGCTTTAAAACTTCGGCATAGTTGCTGGAGTTTCTTTGTTAATAATTAAAAGCTGAAGTTTTCCTCGTACACTGGGTAAAAAAAACATAAATTAAATTTACACAAAAACACTTCAGCATAGTTGCTGAAGTTTTTTAGTTACTATTTAAAAACTTCAACAGGAGGAGCTAAAGTTTTTCTCCTACACTGGATAATTTAAAATTTTATATTGGGCCAAAAAAATTCGGCATAGGTGCTGAAGTTTTTTAGTTATTATTTAAAAACTTTATCAGGAGCGACTGAAGTTTTCCTCCTACATTGGATAATTTAAAAATTCATATTGGGCAAAAAAACTTCGGCATAGGTGCTGAAGTTTTTTTAATTATTATTTAAAAACTTAAGCAAGAACAACTAAAGTTTTCTTCCTACATTGGATAATTAAAAATTCATATTGGGCCAAAATTTCGGCATAGGTGCTGAAGTTTTTTAGTTATTATTTAAAAACTTCAGCATGAGCAACTGAAGTTTTCTCCTACATTGGGTAAACAATAAAAAGTAAATTAAAAATTCATATTACGTAAAAGTTTTTTAAGTAATATGTAAAACCTTTGGCTAATGGAGCTAAAGTTTGAATAAAATTAATATTTAAAAAAACGCAGAAAAAACTTAAAACAAAAACTGAATATTTCATTAAAACATTAAAAAAGATAAATCAAATTACATAAATTACAAGAAAAATAAAAATAATCGTCCATATCATCATCATCATCATCGTCAGTTGCAGATGGACTAGCATTTTCATCAGCAAGATAATCAAATCTTGCATACACAACAAGCGTATCAAGCTTGTTCATATTTTTTTCCAGCTCCCTATCGTATTTGTCTATGAGCTCATCCAGTTTAAGCTCAAAAGCCTCTATAATGTCTTGCTTGATTTCTTCCAGCATTTTCTTGATGACAACATTCATTTTTCTCCTTTTTGTATTTTGTGTCTGCTAAAACATATGTGTTTGAGTGAATAAACTCACAAGGAATACAGTGCTTATTGTCACGACCTCAGTTCACCCTCCATGAACATGTCGTAATGGCACCTAGTTCCTACAACTACGTAAGCCTAACAATGCGAAAATTAATATAACCGGCAGAAACATTTAATTAAATTAAGCAAAACTAGAAGAAAAATGGTATATAAGTGCCACTTGGCATATACAACTCAAAAATAAATGCGGAAGTCTACAACTAAATCCCAAAACCCAGAAACTCATAGGAAACACAGGCTAAAGGAAAATACTGTAAATGCTCTAATCTCCAGGATGTCTATATCAAAAGTATGATAGAATCGCAACACTGCAGATGGAATAAGGAAGGAAACTCTTGGATCTGCGGACGCTGCAAATATACCTCAAGTCTCCGCTAAATCTCTCCGCCTCGGTGATAGTGCGCCTGAGATGAAGTACGTGGATCTGCACATGAAAAATATGCACAGAAGAGGCATGAGTACACCATAACGGTACTCAGTAAGTGCCAAGCCTAACCTCGGTTGGGTAGTGACGAGAAAGGTCAAGACCCTATTGAGAGAAATATAATATATGATAAATTAAAGAAAAACAATATAGATAAATTCTACAACGAGAATCTAACAGGATAAATAAGGGAAAC
This sequence comes from Nicotiana benthamiana, assembly GCA_034376525.1. NCBI lineage: Eukaryota > Viridiplantae > Streptophyta > Magnoliopsida > Solanales > Solanaceae > Nicotiana > Nicotiana benthamiana. The sequence continues at coordinate 14,589,003 of CM067341.1, read as the reverse complement.
ATCAATAGGAAATGGAACAAATCAATATAGGGAACACTACTCACAACAGGAAATAATAGCCGAGGATCTCTTTGTATCCTCACCACATACACTAGGGATCTCTTGGTATCCCGATGATCTCTTGGTATCCTTATTATATTCACTAGGAATCTCTTGGTATCCTCATTATATTCACTGGGGATCTCTTGGTATCCCGAGGATCTCTTGGTATCGTCATTATATTCACTAAGGATCTTGGTATCTCGAGGATCTCTTGGTATCCTCATTATATTCACTAGGGATCTCTTGGTATCCCGAGGATCTCTTGGTATCCCGCACCCTCAATCCAGAACATATCAAGTGCAGGGGAATCTCCGGGGAGGCCTACCCATAGTCCCAATTTAAAAACACATAATAGGAACCCAAACATTAGGAAAGATACTAACTCATGACAAGAAATAGAAAATACTAGCCAAACATATTACGCAGAGTACAATTAAGACAGTTTAAACACTTAGGCAAGCAAGTCAAACGAACATGCTTCTTTAAACTAGCATAGAATAAATTCACAATTTAAAATGAACAGGTAAGCAAGAAAAATCAATTTAAATACTTCAAGTAAAAACAGATTTTCCAACAATTTACTCAATTATGTGCTCGTCAGCTCATAGATGAGGCATTCAATTAACAAACATCATATCCTAAGGGAAGGTTCCTCACACAAGATTAGCCAAGCCACTTACCTTAATTGGCTCCAAAATCAACTTGAAATCACCCTTTTGCCACGAGTATCCGACTCCAAATGGCCCAAAACTATTCATTTTAATTAAATCTCGTAAATAACATCTCAAGCAACTAATTCTACTATTTAATTTACAGCTAAGACGCGAATTTAGGTAAAATGACCACAATATCCCTCGGGCCACCATGGTCAAAACCCGATGTTCTAATTAAAATCTGATTACCTATTCCCCCACGAATCCAATTATGTGATTAGTTTTGAAATCGGACCTCGAATTGAGGTCCAACCCCCAATTTAGGCAAAACCCTAGGTCCTACCCAATATACCCTAATTTCCTCATTAAAATCTTCGGTTTGATGTTGAAATTATGTTAAAAGGTGTTAAGGAGTGAAGAAAATGAGTTAGAAATCACTTACCAATTGTTTTGAAGGAGAAGAATTGCTTAGAAAATCGCCTGTTATGTTTTTTTTCTGAAAAGTAAGAAATAACTGAAAATCCCGTGTATTAATACTTTCTGACGCACCTAGTGTGGACCGCAAGAGGACTAATACGGCCGCGCGGGTCACACCGTGGACCGTGTGAAGGTGACCTCGGCCGCGCTTGTGGAACGGAAGGCTGTTAGCTATCTGAAGCTTGCAGCACGGACCGTGCGAGGACAACCGTGGCCTCACGGCTCACACCGTGGATCGCGCTAAGGCAGTCGCGGCCGCACAGCCCACACCGCGGTAAGGCGACCGTGGACGCGCTGGAGCCTGTAGCTTTTCCCTCACCTGAAATATCTAGTGCTTTTAAGTCTAATACCTCCCGGAACTTACTCGAAACTCACCCGAGTCCTCGGGGCTCCAAACCAAAAATGCACACAACCACAAAAATATCCTGCGGACTTGTCCATGCGATCAGCTCGCCAAAATAACATTATTATACATCGGATCGAGCCTAAAAAACTCATGATTTCTTCCAAATTTTTCATAAGACATAAAATTCCCATTTCGAGTCCGAAACACGCCAAACGACGTCCGTTCTCAACCAAACTTTACAGAAAGTGCTTCAATCATATATTAGACTTGTACTGGGTACCGAAACCAAAATACAGGCCCGATACCCTAGTCTTCTAATCAAATTTCGTTTCCATTTTCCTTAATTATTTTCAGAAAATAATTTCACATATAAATTCATTTCTCGGACTTGAGACCTCGAAATTCGATTCGAGGCATAAGCTCAAGTCCCATATTTTCCCACGGACCCTCCGGGACCATCAAATCACGGGTCCAGGTCCGTTTACCAAAAACGTTGACCGTAGTCAAATTTATTCAATTTAGTATCAACATTTAGCATTTTCACACAGAATTCATATTTAAGTTTTTTCAGTTACGCACCCAGACTGTGCACGCAAATTGAGGCAAACTGAGAGGAGGTTTTAAGGCCTCAGAAGTACAGAACAAAAAATAAATAAGTGGTGACCCTATTGGGTTGTCACATCCTCCACCACTAAAATAACCATCCGTCCTCGAATGGACAAAAGAAAGAAGTACTTGAGTCGGGAAAAAGGTGAGGATAACAGCTCCGCATATTAGACTCGCAATCCCACACGGACATCGATAACACTGAGATGCACTTCAAGCCAAACATATGAAATTTCTTCTAAAATGCTATCATCCGCAATAGTCGTCAAAATGCTCCCAGGTAATCCAAAACCCGAACCGGGCATACGCCTAAGTGCGAAATCATCAACAAACCTACTGGAACCCTCAGATCCTGATTCCAAGGTCGTTTACTCTAAAATCCAATCTTAGTTAATTCTTTCAACTTAAAGCTTCCGAAATGACACTTCTTTTCCCAATTCAACCCTAAACTTCCCTAAATTAAATTCTGACCACGCGTACAAGCCATAACACTTGAAATGAAGCTGCTTATGGCCTTAGACTGTTGAACGACATGTTAGGGCTCAAAACAACCGATCGGGTTGTTACATTCTCTCCCACTTAAACATACGCTTGTCCTCGAATGTGCTGAGAACTACACCGAAGTAGTCTGAAATCATTGTTTTTACCCTTCACGCACCTTCCCGTGCTACCAAAACTCAGTTGAGCATATTAGCTTGATCAATTTTGAAGATATTTCCTTTTATTCAAGCAGATAAGCCTTAGATCCTAATTCAAACATCCGGAATTCTATGCCCGACCTATTTCCAACATACGATCACCATATCAATCACTACATGCGGTACCCAAATATGACTGCACTACATTTTCTGAATTCACACCTTGCATCACTTTACCCATCGGACCACGGTAACATTTTCCGATCAACTTAATCAAAATTCCACGAACCTGATGCCCTCATTGCACCTCATGACCTATATAGGTCTTGCTCTAATTCTTACAATACCTCCGCGACAATAGAGATGTGTAAAATTCATAATTGGCTGCTGAATCAACAAATCATTAGGTCTATACTCCCGAAAAAAACTATCACCTCATTCTGAACCAAATAATGGCCTTAGCTCCATAGTATGCTTCAAACAGTCAGATTGCACTGATACTAAATCCAATGATCTCGTGTCACTAGTACGAACTTCTCAGGCAAATAAGCCACCCCGGACATAATCAGAAGTCTCATATGATGCCACAATATTCCATAGGCTACCAATTCGAACGCGATGCAGAAGAAAAACGAACTTTGGAAGGGACTACCTAACTCAAACACCAATATGGACTTTCCTTAGAAATTAGGAAGAAAGGTATACAAAAATAGCTTATAGGAAACTTTAATCAACATCACATTTATGCGGCGCGCAACCCGATCCAAATGTCATACCCATGGCGACGTGCCACCCGATCCACACACAACATTTAGATAAGTAGGTGCACATCGAGCTACATTGCTCATTACAATAAAATATCGAATTTCGGTCACAAGCACACTAGGTGCATAATACCATCCCCGAGGGGACATATAACGCTATAAGCTACAAAACTCAAGCACAACTGAGGTGTGATATACAATCTGATTCTCAAGAGCCATTTTGCTCATAATACATTATTTCTACACGGATCCTCAACACATAGGCAATCTCTTAAGCCGTCTCAACACTCACGCAGCGCAATGTGTCACTACACGAAATATATGACAACGACATAACACACTGACTACTCCTCCATAAGGAGCGCGTTACTGAAAAGACACGTTGCCTGATATAGATCCCATATTCACATTTGAATCCATTCACCGACGTCAAGCCGATTCTGGTCACACTGACTAGGCTAATAACATTTCCAAGGTCCATAATAGCTATCCTTTCTTTCATAATGCATAAGAACAACCATCATAATTGGAGAATTCCTCCATATTCCACAACTTAACAGACTCAGTGCCCTCTATGCATGTATTCTCAAAGCAACAATATTACCACAATCTTCATACTTGGTTTAACTTCTACAACCAATCGAGCGGCTACATTCCACACTTATACAACCTTCCCGTGGGCATGCTCCCACGACCTTTGGTACTAGGTAACAAGTCTACACCACCTCCCCACCGACCATTCGATGCTATAAAGCAAATTAAGAATCCACAAATAAATACACGAAGCCTCTTGCACAAGACACTAATCTCAGGTGATACTGAAGACCATACCAACTTACTTTAAACATCCAACTCCTTTCTTCTCATCCGAGCTCGTGAAATCCTCGTCAAAACCAAATCACAACCTTGATCCTCACTTTAAATTCCATACTATTCAGCGCACCAAACATGCCAATATACGATAGAACATGATTTTTCATAACTCCGGAACCATGAACGAACTAACACTTCATCATATAAAAGCTCTTCACTTAACTCGCTTCAAGAGTATCATAGCAACACACAGGTGAATTCTCGCAACCGTGGAATTATGCAAATCTCTAAGTAGGGGTCTACCCCGGCATAACCCTTCCAAGGTCCGCCTACATGAAACATGCCACAACAATGGAATACCTCTAAATAACATCAATTACGGTGGCCAACAAACCTCACATGCACCGTCACAAGTCACTTGCATAACTTGATCGTGCTGAACGAACTAATCACTACCAGCGGTATGCCAATTCAACTATGGATACCCAATCTATATCCTTCAATTTATCCTTGATTACATTATAAATAATAATAACTCCATTCGACACATAACACCCTCTATCGGTACTCATGCCGAGTGACCTTGAGTCACGAGACCATGTTGTCTCAAATCCTACGAACTATTTTTTACCTCCTAATTTCTACATCGAAACCAAAACATCCTATAACATTTTGTGCCTCTTCTGATAGGCTATTATCAAGCTCGATTCTTACCTGTACCTATAGGCTCGGAATCTTAGGCATCACATTTTATCTTTTAATTTCACTAGGACCATTGCTGAGAGCCACCCGCTCTGACTTGGCCCTGAATACAATCAACTCCATGAGTCTTCTAACACATGAATGCCCTCTTGGTGAAGCACTTGGCAGAATCACTTTCCTTGGAACCCACATCTATACAAGGCATAAATCCTGAATTCTTTCCAAATTAGGGCATAAGCCAATAAGGCCAACCATAGAGCACCCTTAACAATTCCTTTGCTCAAGTTACCACTTATGGTCTTTTCTCGTGGCTGAAATAGCCCGTCAATGCGCTAATAACCAGAAACCCCGCAAGTAGTTAACCATAAAACCCAATCATAGTTAGTGGGGCTCTCTCACTTAGCTCGAAGCCACTATTACACAACTCTGGAGTTCACCAGCATTCTTTATCTCTCATTGACATAACCTTGCGCAATCAACCGCCAACATTCTCGATATCTTACTTTAGAAACCCATTTTTATACTATGAATCATCAACACCATTCGCACGACCAATACCTTAGCTGTATATCCAATAAAATGCTTTGTAAAAGCCTCGCCAACCACGCGACCACTAACCTGCTCACAAAGATAACCTGCCTGTAGAAATCACTCCCAACATCTCCAGCACTGCCACACGGGGTATGATCACTACGAAATCAATAACCCTTGCTGACTCCGAGCTCACTCTCCATCTGCACAAGTCCATTCAGCCAACATGGACATTAATTAAATGTATGGCAACCTCCTCCAAATTCAAAGTTATTTTGCATCCTTCTTCATTCAAGAAACTCCTTCCCGTTATATCAAATCTCCTACTCCATAATAGTCCATACTTAAAATAAATTCGTAGGCCCAGATCACCAATCACTAAAATTCCCAAATCACTCCAAACTCTCACACATTGGAGAACTCACCTCTTTAGTCGACTACTCAACCTTGGGCCTTTTATACCTAGCCTTCTTGAAATTTTAGTCACTGCCTAACAAGTCCTACATGTCCTTCCTTATCCTTTGTTGTTCAGCTACTGCTTTAAATAAAATCTATCTTCGTGGCACTTGTACCCACTGTCGCTACTAATTTAAAAGCTTTCTGAAGATCATCTTTCTCGACCCATCGATATTAGAAACACCGATTCGATCCTGAACTGCCTAACCACGCGATCTCTGACAGTCGCTTCTTTAATACTATCTCTGCTCCCAAAGAAAATTGTAGAAGATTATATCACCGACGAACTTACTATATTCAATAGGGACAACGAGACTACATCGTGGATAGAATTTCCACCACGCCTGAAATTATCAAGTCTCGTTACTCCATCACCCCATTGCAGCTCCTTCGTCGGAAGCGAGATATCATATCTTTGAATCGTGGACCGAGTAGAAACAACCCGTACCACATATGCAGTACTATTACGATTCTTCGATTCTTGATTTATAACAGACGGTTCGCGTCGCATAAGATTGAGTAGGAAGAGAACAAGGGCATAAGCCTCAAGGAATCAAGTCGCACGATAAAGAAATCAAGAAGTGCAAACTTCCTAACAGTTACATAACCTCTCGTAGATAAGCAAAAACGCCCCTGTACTGATCAATGAGAGTCTAATAAACCGGCATGTGTTCCGCGACTCCAATAAACCTAAAGCTCTGATACCAACTTGTCACGACCCCAGTTCACCCTCCATGAATATGCCGTGATACCACCTAGTTCCTACAACTAGGTAAGCCTAACAATGTAGAAATTAATATAACGGGAGGAAACATTTAATTAAATTAAGCAAAACTAGAAGAAAAATGGTATATAAGTGCCCCTTGGCATATACAACTCAAAACTAAATGTGAAAGTCTATAATTAAATCTCAAAACCCAAAAACTCACGGGAAACACAGGCTAAAGGAAAATACTGTAAATGCTCTAATCTCCAGAATGTCTACATCAAAAGTATGATAGAATCTAAACACTACTGATAACATAAGGAAGGAAACTCTTTGGTATGCGGACGCTGCAGATATACCTCAAGTCTTCGCTAAATCTCTAGACCTTAGTGATAGTGCACCTGAGATGAAGTTCCTGGATCTGCACATGAAAAACATGCGCAGAAGTGGCATGAGTACACCACAACAGTACTCAGTAATGCCAAGCCTAACCTAGGTTGGGTAGTGACGAGGAAGGTAAAGGCCATACTGAGATAAATATAATATATGATAAGTTAAAGAAAAACAGTAAAGATAAAGTCTACAACGAGAATCTAACAGGATAAATAAGGGAAACATCAATAGGGAACCGAACAAAGCAATATAAGGAACACTACTCACAACAGGAAAAAATAGCTGGGGATCTCTTGGTATCTTCACCACATACACTAGGTATCTCTTTGTATCATGAGGATATCTTGGTATCCTCATTATATTCACTAGGGATCTCTTGGTATCCTCATTGTATTCGCTAGGGATCTCTCGGTATCCCGAGTATCTCTTGGTATCCTCATTATATTCACTAGAGATCTCTTGGTATCCTCATTATATTCACTAGGGATCTCTTGGTATCCCGAGGATCTCTTGGTATCCCGCGGATCTCTTGGTATCGTCATTATATTCACTAGGGATCTCTTGGTATACCGAGGATTTCTTGGTATCCTCATTATATTCACTAGGGATCTCTTGGTATCCTCATTATATTCACTAGGGATCTCTTGCTATCCCGAGAATCTCTTGGTATTCCTCACCCTGAGTCTAGAACATATCAAGTGCAGGGGGATCTCCTGGGAGGCCAACCCGTAGTTCCAATTTAAAAACACATAATAGCAACCCAAAAATTAGGAAAGATACTAACTCATGACAATAATATACTAGCCAAACATATTATGCAGAGTACAATTAAGACAGTTTAAACACTTAGGCATGCAAGTCAAATAAACATGCTTCTCTAAACTAGCATAGAATAAATTCACAATTTAAAATGAACAAGTAGGCAAGAAAACTCAATTTAAATACTTCAAGTAAAAATGGATTTTCCAACAATTTACTCAAGTACGCGCTCGTCACCTCACGTACGAGGCATTCTATTAACAAACATCATATCCTAAGGGGAAGGTCCCCCACACAAGGTTAGACAAGCCACTTACATCAATTGGCTCCAAAATCAACTTGAAATCACCATTTTGCCACGAGTATCCGACTCCAAAGGACCCAAATCTATTCATTTACATTATATCTCATAAAAAACATCTCAAGCAACTAATTCTACTATATAATTTATAGCTAAGACGCAAATTTAGGAAACATGAGCAAAACACCCCTCGAGCTAACGTGGTCAAAACCTGAGGTTCCAACTAAAATCCGGTTATCCATTCCCCCACGAATCCAATTATCTGATTAATCGGACCTCGAATTGAGGTCCAACCCCCAATATTTGCAAAACCCAAGGTCCTATCCAATATACCCAAATTTCCCCATTAAAAGCTTCGGTTTGACGTTGAAATTATTTTAAAAGGTGTTAAGGAGTGAAGAAAATGAGTTAGAAATTACTTACCAATCGTTTTGAAGGAAAAGAATTGCTTAAAAAATCCCTCTTATGTTTGGTTTTTTTAAAAGTGAGAAATAACTGAAAATCCTGTGTATTAATACTTTCTGATGCACCCAGCTACACGAGGACAACCGCGTCCACGGAGCTCACACCGCGGACCACACTAAGGTGGCTGCAGCCGCGCTGGTAGAACTGAAGGCTACTGTCTCTTTGAAGCTTGCAGTGAGGACCGTGCGAGGACGACCACGACCACACGTCTCACATCGTGGACCGTGCTAAGGAGGACGCTACCGTGCAGCGCACACCGCAAACCACGCTAAGGTGACCACGAGCGCGCTGGAGCCTGCAGCTTTTCCCGGACCTGCAGTATCTGGTATTTTTAAGTCTAAGACCTCCTGGAACCTATTCGAAACTCACCCGAGCCCTCGGGGATCTAAACTAAATATGCACATAACCTCAAAAACATCCTGCGGACTTGTCCGTGTGATAAAATCGCCAAAATAATATCATATAGATCGGATCTACCGTCAAAAACTCATGATTTCTTTCAAATTTTCATAAGACAGAACATTCCTATTTCGGGTCCGAAACACGTCAAACGACATCCGACCAAACTTTATAGAAAGTGCTTCAATCATATATATGACTTGTACCGGGCACCAGAACCAAAATACGGGCCCGATACCCTAGTCTTCTAATCAAATTTCGTTTCCATTTTCCTTAATTATTTCCAGAAAACAATTTCACATAAAAATTTATTTCTCAGACTTGGGACCTCTGAATTCGATTCCAGGCATATGCTCAAGTCCCATATTTTCCTACTGCCCGTCCGGGACCATCAAATCACGGGTCTGGGTCTGTTCACCAAAAACGTTGACCGTAGTCAAATTTATTTAATTTAGTACCCAAATTTAGCATTTTCACACAGAAGTCATATTTAAGTTTTTTCGGTTACGCGCCCGGATTGCGCATGCAAATCAAGGCAACCCGAGAGGAGGTTTTAAGGCCTCGAAAGTACAGAACGAAAAACAAATAAGTGGTGACCCCATTGGATTATCACACTTTTTAGGGGAAAAGACTTTTGCATGGTATATGAAAAGGCAAACAGGAATTTTAAAGGTTGTCTAATAAAATGCATGCATGAATGTGCATGGTATATGAAAAGGCAAAGAGGAATTTTAGTTGCATAATTATTACACTAACACATACCCCCAAGCGCAATATAGTTACTACTTTAATAGTATAGGTTACTCGTGTATACTATGCAATTAATGCAGAAATATGCTCAAGTTTGTTGAATTCATTTACTAAAACTTCTGCCCAATGTGCTGAAGTTTTTAATTCATTTCTAAAATTATCAACACTTAATGAGCAGAAGTTTTTTTTACTTCATTGATGAATCGTTGTCATACAAAAAACTTCAGCTGATATGCTGAAGTTATTAAGGTTATTTCTAAAAACTTCAGCAATTAATAAGATGAAGTTTTCTGTACAGGATTCATTAATTATGTCATACATCTTTTTCCAAAAAATTTTCAGCAGAAGATGCCTAAGTGATTTAGTTCATTTGTAAAAACTTCAGCATAAACAATCTAAAGTCCTTCTTCACTTTCCTAATACTTGCCACTAAACATGAATCTACAGGATGAGTTCGATTTGCATTGTAGTAACTTTCAATGGGAGTTGGACTCCTAATTTCAAATACTCTGATCATGATACAAAACTTGTTCTACTTAATAAGGACTTATCATTCAATACTTTCCTGAAGAAAATTAGTGAAGTTGAAATATTGATTCAGCCAGATATGCACTAATAGTATGGTTTGATATCAAACTAAATACAAGCAAAGGAATGTTTGTAATTTCAGTTGAAGAACTCACTACGTGTATACATTTTCTTATAACTGATTCAGCCTACAAAAATTGCCATTTCATCATCGAAAAAATACAACCTTCAGAATATGCGACATTCAACGAATCTCTTGCATATATGATAGATTCAAAATCGTTTTCTAACTATCAACATGAAGTACAACAGCCAATAATGGAAGTAGACAAATTGGCAACAACCTTCTAACATTACACCTGCTTCAGAATATATAGTGCTACAAAAATTACCCCATCCTCCAATAAATTCACATCAGTTTGTCGATGCCCAAGAAGAAGAATGACAGCTAATAACGCAAATTGATAACCAACACACAATTCAATAAAGCTTTTCGTTACCTTTTGCAATGATAAGCAACAATGAAGATGAAGTAAATATAGAGCTTATACCGATAACATCATATAGAATTGAAGAAATTGCTGAAAGTTCTTGTGCTTCTTAGAAATCAAGAAAGAATCTCCACCGTGTAAATTAGGCATGATGCATTGCCTGGGGAAATAAGAGTTGGATCAATCTTTGAGAACAAATAAAACATGACTAAATTTTTCTGCATCTTGGAGATAAACTAAAAAGTTGAATTCAGTGCTGTTAGATCATGTTCCAAGAGATGTGAGCTGTAATGCATCATGGACAAATGTGGTTGGAATGTACGTGCTATCAGAATAAAAAATTACACACTGTTCAGGGTGATAAAATATCATAACATCCATGAATGCTCGGTTGATGCAAGAAAATCAGATCAGAAGCATGCAAATTTTGTAAGTGAACAAATTATAGAATATGTTCAAGACAAAAAGATAGAGGTTACACCAGCATTTGTAGAAAATAAAATGAAAAAGAAATTTGGAATTGACATTGGTTATCACAAGGCATGGCGTGCTATTCAAAAAACTATTTTTTGCATAAGGGGAACACCTTAAGTGAACTACCATATTCTTCCTTCATACCAACACATAATGGTGGCCAAAAACCCAGGAACGTTCACAAGCATAAAAAGAGATGCGCAGAATAGGTAAGCAAAACAATATTAACCATCAGCCTGAAGTTTCAGATGTTACTATTGAAAATGTTCACACCTTATGATTTGTTTTTGTGTTTCAATGTACAGATTTGCTTTCATGTTCTTTGCTCCTGCAACATCAGCAGCTGGTTGGTGCTACGGTAGACCCGTTATTGCAGTAGATGCAACGTTTTTTAAGTAAAAATATCTTGGTGTTCTATTTGTTGTATCAAAGGATGCAAACAATTAAATCTTTCCTCTATGTTTTGGTGTAGCAGATTCAGAAAACAATGAGGCATACATTTGGTTCTTCGGGTAAATGAGAAAAGCAATTCAAATCTGTTGAAATGGTTTTTTTGTAAGATAGGAACTTCCTCTGTGTTTTGTTATAACAGATTTATAAAACAATGAGGCATACATTTGGTTTTCGGGGAAATGAGAAAAACAATTCAAATCCGTAGTGAACTGGTTTTATTATCAAATATAAACCAATTGATCGCAAATGGGATTAGAAAAGTTTTTCCTGAAGCTCCCTATGTTATCTACCTCTATCACTTTGAGAAAAATTTAAAGCGAATACATTCAAAGGCCACAGTAATAAATCCTTTTCAAAGTGCTGCAAAGTCATACAAACGTGAAGATTTTAATCACTTAATGTCCCAACTCAAAATTACTGACAAGAAAACATACAATTACATAATGGAAGAGCCTCCCGAGAGATGGGCTCGATCGTGGTTCCCACGGCAACGTTATTATATGCTAATAACAAACATGGTAGAATCAATGAATTCTGTTTTACTAAAAGGGAGAGAAATGCTTATTTTAAGAATGTTAGATTTCATCCAAGAGAAGTTGGGAGAGTGGTTTTATGAACGGCGAAAAAAGGCAAATGAAACTTTTCACAGAGTATTAATATGGGCAGAAGAAGAGATGACTTAGAAGATGAACTTGGCTTGCAAAATATTTGTGAGTATATTTATTAAATTCAGTTTTTTATATATTTTGCACTGATTTACTGTTTACCTTTAAAAAATTTCATACTTTTTCTTTTTGAAGCAAAAATACACTAATATAGTTTGTCTTAATTTTTATTCCTTGTTAGGTGTTCAACCTTGACTCAATTTTGTTTAGAATAAATAGTGAAGGAATTGAATTCATTGTGGACTTAAACAAGAGAACTTGTGACTGCCTATTCCAACTTGATGAATTGCCCTGTTCACATGCAATTGCTGCTATTAATAAGAGAAATTTGCAGAAATCTGATTATTGCTCAAATTGGTATTCAAGGGAAACATGGTTGAAAACATATGAAGGACATGTGAATACTGTGGGAGATCAAAAATCATGGGATACATCACAAAATATACAATCTCAGGTCAAAAAACCTCCCGACGTAGAGATTTTACAAGGAAGAAGACAAAAGAAGAGGCATATACCTGCGACTGAATCATCTGTACCATTCAATTCTATCAAATGCGATCGATGTAAACAAGTTGGGTATAACAGAATAACTTGCTTGTCTTCTCCAGCACCTCATCCATATTCAAAGACACACACTGAGAAATACTCCAACGTTCAATAGTCCTTGGTGAATTTACACTTTTTATTGTATGACATAATTGAAATGTGATTTTTTCATAGCAATAAAAACAAATAATCTCTTCGACTACTTACAAGTTTGGTAGCATTTTTAAAAAGTACATAATGACTTCTGCGAGAGAAAACTCCAGGTTACAGTATGTGAAATACATATCGTTAAACAAACACACACACAAACATATGGACACTCACACACACCCATATACGGGTACAACACACAAAATAAACACATATACAAACAAAAGTTGCAACATCTCTTAGTTGGAGTTATAGAAAAAGAGCTTAATAAAAACTTAGTACCATACTGCAACTAAGAAGTGTAAAGCAAATACCAAAAAATTACAATGATAATACAATAAAGAGTTAAGAACAAAGAGGATGACAATTCAATAGATATAAAAAGAAATGAGAAAAACACACAAATTACAAACAAAACTTCAGCTCCCTAGACTAAAGTTATACAAAATGAACCTAAAACAACTTCATCTCTATAGGCTAAAGTTAACAAAAAATGCGTACCATTAAAACATAAAAAAAGGATTACATAAACTAACAATCCTTACCACCATCCTCACCACCACCATCACCACCACCACCACCACCACCACCATCACCACCACCACCACCACCATCATCATCATCATCATCATCATCATCATCACAGTATTCCTCAATTTTCTCTAAATATATCATCATCATCACTATCAGAGATAACGATAGGGTAGTCAAGCAAAAGACTACTGAATCCAAGATCAATCTTCAACTTTAACGCAACTGACTTTGTTCGACAATTACTCTGTCCATAAGAGGATTCAGGTTGTTTTGCAGCTTGGAATAGTCGGCCCAGCGGGAAAACTCAAAACTATCAAAGTGCTGCGCAACCTTATCGAACGAGGTTGAATAATCTCTACAACTACATTCCAAGTTAAGCCTGTTATGGAATGATTCATTGGTACAGAGTTTTGGTCTAGTTCTCTCCGAGTCAGCCTTTATCTTATTCCATAAAAGCAAAAGATTAGCCATCGATTTGTTATTATACCACTCACACTTAAAACTCTCCCACTTCTTCATAATTTCATTCATATTAGCCTTACTACTTCCACTTGCACCAGACATTTTTTCTTTAACAAAAGCTGAAAGACTAAGGATGAATATAAATTTAAAGAAATATGATAGAAGTCTATGAAGAACTATGTAAATATAGACAAAGAGTTCATCTAATCAATTTAATATCTATAAATGTAAAAGTAACTTTTTAGCTCTTTTTACTCTTTTACGTTCAGAGAAATTGAATGAAACAAGAGATGTAGGTGGTAAAAACAAATATGTGATAAATGCAAAAAAAATGTAACTTTAGCCTTAATAAAGACCACAATTTTTCTATATTAAAAAAATAACTTCAGCCTGAAAAATAACAAAAGACAAAAAGTAGATAGTAAATGCAAAAAAAATAAGTGTCAAGTTAAAAAAATATAAAAACATTTTGAAGTTTTTGTCTTAAAGTTTTTTCTAAAAACTTTGGCCCAATGTGCTGAAGTGTTTTAGTATATTCCAAAAACTTCAGCACCTGATAGGCTAAAGTTTTTGTGTTTCATTCAATATTTTTGTCTTAAAGCTTTTCCAAAAAACTTCAGCCTAATGTGCTGAAGTTTTTAGCATATTTTCAATAACTTCAGCACTCGATAAGCTGAAGTTTTTGTGTTGGATTCAATATTTTTTTCGTACAGCTTTTTCAAAAATCTTCGGCCCAATGTGCTGAAGCTTTTTTAGTATATTTCCAAAAACTTCAGCATCTCATAAGCTGAAAATTTGTGTTAGATTCTATAGTTTTCGTCTTAAAGCTTTTTTAAAAAATTTCGGCTCAATGTGCTGAAGTTATTTAGTACGTTTCTAAAACATTCAGCACTTGATAAGTTGAAGTTTTTGTCCTGGACTCCATAGTTTTCATCGTAAAGAACTTTCAAATAACTTATGCAGAAACTGCTGAAGTTATTTAGTGTATTTAGTGATGAGCTAAAGTTTTTGTACTACATTTGATACTTTTGTTATGACTTTTAACCAAAATTTCTGCTTAAAAAATAAAAGTTATTTACTTCATGCTCAAGTTTAGCATGCTGAATTTCAACAAAAATATACTTGAAATTCATTAAAAAAGATACAAACATATTTGTATCAATCCAAGTTACATAATTCTAACAAAATAATGTATATTACAAAATCCAATTCTTTTTTCACCTACATCCTTGTAAAAAAATGAAAAAATTAATTCTTTTTTTACAAGTTATTCTCTATTCAAAAAAATTTAGAGAGTGTCTTCATATTCTCCATAGTATGTCCTAGTTGCTCTTCTTGGTTTTTTCAACCACATTCCATGAACCTTTACTATGTCTTCCACCAAAGAATTTCTGTCAGACACTGGTTGACGAAGTTTAGTACTACAATTTTTTTTGCAACTACTGTCTTCTTTCATAAGAAAAAAAAGAAAATATTGGCCAAAGACATGCTTATTGGTGTGCATCTGGGAATTTGTGGGAAGAAAAAATTGTGAAGGAGAGGTAAAAAATACTTCATATGTGATGGAGAGTGGCCACATCAAAAAATCAAGCCCCAGGAAATTTGCTCTTTTCCCTAAAAGTTGGATTTATCAACTAGTAAAAAGATCAAATTGTCCCGGTGCTCGAGTGCACTCTCTTTCACATATGAAATACTTCGACTTCTCCTTCACTATCTTTCCTTCCCACGAACTCCCTGTTACACCCAATAAGCATATATTAGCCTATATTTTCTTGTTTTTTTAATACAAATTTAAAGAAATATGATATAAGTCTATGGATGACTATGAAATTTTCAACTGAAGAGATTGTTAATATAGCCAAAGAGTGCACCTGATCAATTTAATATCTATAAATGTTGAAGAGATTGTTAGCTATTTTTTATTCAGAGAAACTAATGTAACAAGATAAATATTTGGCAAAACAAGTAAGTGGTAAATGAAATAAAAAATAGTAAAAAATAAGGCCACAAAAAGTACGTGATATGGGTGATAAATGAAAAAAAGTAGCTAGAAGATGCAAAAAAGATAAGAATCAAGTTAAAAAGACACCAAAACATGCTAAAGTTTTTGTCTTAAAGCTTTTCCAAAAAACTTCAACCCATGTGTTAATGTTATTTAGTTCATTTCTAAAAACTTTAGCACTTCATAAGCTGAAGTTTTTCATCGTGAATCATATAGTTTTGTCGTAAAGCTTTTTCAAAAACTTCACCACACCATAAGCTGAAGTTTTTCGTCGTGAATTAAATGTTTTGTCGTAAAGCTTCGGCCCGATGTTTTGAAGTTTCTAGTATATTTTTTAAAACTTTTGCACTTGATAAGCTGAAGTTTTTATATTGGATTCATTAGTTTTCGTCGTAAAGCTTTTTCAAAAAACTTCGGCCCAATGTGCTGAATTTATTTAGTATATTTCAAAAAACTTCAGCACCTCATAAGCTAAAGTTTTTGTCTTGAATTTCATAGTTTTTGTCTTAAAGTTTTTTCAATAAACTTCGGCCCGATGTGCTGAAGTTATTAGTATATTTCCAAAAACTTCAGCACCTGATAAGCTGAAGTTTTTGTGTTTATTCAATAGTTTCTTATCACTTTTAAACAAAACTTCAGCTTAAAAGGCAAAAGTCATGCTTAAGTTTTTTCAAACAAAAAATGTACTTAAAATTCATGATAAAAGACACAAACATATTTATATGACAAAAAAGTGAGCTAAAAAATAATAAATGTACATTCACAAAATCCAAATTATGTTCAACCAATCCTCAAATCAAAAAATTCACAAAGAGTCTCTTCAAAATCACCATAATCATCTCCTTCTCGTTCTTATGGAGTTTCATAGCCGCTATCTTTTTTCACTTTCCATGAGCCCAAAGATTAATAGCAATTTTCTCCTGAATATCAATGTCTGACTTTGATTGAAATTGAAAACATCTTCTCTCTTCAACAGCATATCAATAAACTTGAGAGCAAATATACCATAACCAACACTACAAAAACTACATGAAAAAGAAAATAAAGAATAGTTAACACAAGGGCAAAAAATAATAAACATAAGATGCATGGTAAAATATATGTGAAACACGTACTTGTTAGTCTGTTCTAGTGTATTCATCTACTTAATTTTAAATTTTTCCACAAGAGTATCTCCATAAAATTTATTATATTCCCCAAAATTCAAGCATTTGAGACAGGGTGCGATCAATCGGGCGTAAATTCTAACATGTTCAAGCGCACGATTGTATGTTACACTGCCCATGGAATCATACACATATATAGTTTTTTTCTTCAAAGTTCAGAATTCCAAAAAAGTAGTGCGTAGATTTCTGGCCATCCCTTGGCTTAAGTTGAAATGAAAAGGATACTTTTTTGGTAGATTCCCATGAGATACCACATGAAAGGTCAAGTCCTTTTACGTAGTTGGCCACTTTTTCATTTGTTGATCTTCCTCATACCAACTATAGTTTGTTAGTGGCTTAAAAACTGCTTCTTCGTCTTCTTCTTGAAGCTGTTGTTTGGAAATCATTTTTCTCTTTGATTTTCTCTTTTTTTAATCCTCCGTTCTCTTTTGCTTTCTTTTGTTAATTATCTTCATCTTTTCTTCTGAAGGATGAATACTATCCAGGATAGTCATATACTGATCGAAGAGTAAATCT
This sequence comes from Nicotiana benthamiana, assembly GCA_034376525.1. Classification (NCBI taxonomy): domain Eukaryota; kingdom Viridiplantae; phylum Streptophyta; class Magnoliopsida; order Solanales; family Solanaceae; genus Nicotiana; species Nicotiana benthamiana. The sequence continues at coordinate 14,571,215 of CM067341.1, read as the reverse complement.
GTTACTGCACATCTTGATTTTTGACAACGTGGAAGGTGATAGCAATATTGTTTATGCAAGTAATATATGCCCATATCAATATGCTGCAAATCAACAATAATAAATGATAACATGTGAAATTACCACTATGAAGTTTAGAAAAAGTACATTACACAACTACAAACAGCATGACAAAAACTCAGTTTGAAGTGTTAAGCTGTAGTTTTAGCAAATAAACTAAAAATCTTCAGCAGTTTACTATGAATAAAACTGAAGTGTTCAAAATTACAATGCAAAAACTATACTATAAAAGATAAGCTGAAATTTTGGGAAATACAATTGAAAATCAATACAAAAAACAAACATAATAACTTACTTCATCCACAAGATCAGAGTTAGGATCCATAAGCTCGTTAAAGAATGATATTGGAACATCAAGTCTAGCTAATCTGAATGGATTGGAATCATATTGACTGGCATCCATCTCCAACCACTCCTTAAATCTTTCCGTCAATCCAATGTCTTGATTAAGATAATAGAATGGACACCTTCGTGTATTCTTTCCTACTTTCTAATCCTCACCACTTTGCTTTTTTTTTTAAACTACTTAAAGAGATCTCAACCAAATACTCTCCATACGGATCCTTTTCCCTTTTTTATCTGGTTTTGCTTTTTTTTTTGCTGTCCCTACTGTTGTGTCACAACTAACTACTGTTGTTCAGCAGCAGGGGAAAAAACTACAGCCGTCGTGGCACATTCTTGACCTACTCCTTACTGTTCATGAAGTTCTTGTGTCTCTTCACGAATAACAACAGCAACAGAATTACCTCTTGAATCACTCCCCTGTGTATTACCAAGTGAAAATGAATATAAATTTAAGTTGGGGATATCTGGTGTCACACATAGGAGAATTGGAAATCTTCCTTTTCTTAAGTTTTGGAAGAAGTTCCGATGCATCAGATGAGATCTACAATGGCAAGGAAAATATAAACATAAATAAAACTGATAAAAAACACACATTAGGAAAAAAAAATTGCTTGTAATCGAATTGCATAAAATATCTACCCGGTTTAAGTGTTGCGACACAGATGGTGTTTGCATTCCAAAAGATCGTGTATCTTCATGAAAAAAAATACTGACTAAATTTTATAAAATAATACCAACACAATTCATACATGTATGAGAGGAACCCAAAATGGTCATCATTTATTTTCTTACCTATTATGTACTTTTGAGGCCTTAAAACCCTCATTTGGGATTGCCTCAATTTGCGCGCACAGTACGGGCGCGTAGCCAGAAAGCTTAGATATGGATTCTATGAGAAAATTGCTAAAATTTGATATTAAATTGAATAAATTTAACTTCGGTCAATATTTTGGGTAAACAGGCTCGGACCCGTGTTTTGAAGCTCCTGGAGCGTTCGTAGGAAAATATTAGATATGGGTGTAAGCAAGAATTGAATTTCGAGGTCCCAAGCCCGAGAAATAAATTTTTTTGTGAAATTATTTTCTGAAAATAATAAGGAAATTGGGAATGAAATTTGATTAAAGATTATGGCATCAGGCTCGTATTTTGGTTCTGATGCCTAGTACAAGTCTTATATATGGTTTAAGCAATTTCTGTAAAGTTTAGTTGAAAAAGGATATCGTTTGCCGTATTTTGGACTTAAAATGGGAATTTGATGTTTTATAAAAATTGTGAGGAAATCATGAGTTTTGAGGCTCAATTCGATGTGTATGATGTTATTTTGGCGATTGTATCGCACGAATGAGTCCGTTGGATGTTTTTGAGGTTGTGTGTCAGATTGTATTTTTAAACTTGTAAAAATTTGGTATTTTTCCTTCTGTGATCTTCGCATTTGCAAAGATGAGACTCGCAATTGCGAGCTCGCAAATACGAGCTCTGCATCGCAATTGTGAAACCTTGGACCTGGATAATGATCGCAAATTCGATCCAACTCCTCGAAAATACGAACGAGGGATTTCTGGGCACTAATCGCAAATGTGATCACTGTGCTCGCAAATGCGAAATCAGGCTGATCGCAAATGCGATCTTTATGCTCGCAAATGCGAAACCTGGATCGCAAATGCGAACCCAACTTCACAATTACCACATTTGGTTGGGGTTCAAAATTGCGAACCTCAGTTCGCAGTTGCGACATCAGAGACTCAGCAAATTCATACTTAGTCGAATTTCCACCATTTTTTCACCATTGTTTCAAGACCCAAACCCCATAGGCGATTTTTGTAAAGGACAAAACTTCTTCTAAATCATTTGTAAGTCGATTTTTATTTCATTTCTTCAATCATTTACATTATTTAACATATTTTCCACTTAAAATCAATAAATCTCATGGGGGAAATTAGGGGGTTTGGGGTAGAACCTAGGTTTTTATAAAATTGGGAATTCGGACCTCAATTTGAGGACCGATTTCAAAAAAAATAATATATTTGGGTTCGTGGGGGAATGAGTAATCAGATTTTGGTTTGAACGTCAGGTTTTGACCACGTTGGCCTGAGGGGCATTTTGGTCATTTTACCTAAATAGCTCCGCCCCTTGTTTGTTTACTTTTGTACTATGGGTTAGATTCCCGATAGATCCCCCTAAATATTTAATTTGGGACTATGGGTTAGATTCTCGGTAGATCCCCCTACATATTTACTTTGGGACTACGTGTTAGATTTCCAGTAAATCCCCCTGCACATTTACTTTGGGACTACGGGTTAGATTCCTGGTAGATCCACCCTGCACGTTGATAGTTGGACTATGAGACGATATCCTGGGAGATCCTTCGGATATACTCATATAATGGAATACGAGACATTATCCCAGGAGCTCCTCGGACAGATTGATGAAAAGGACTACAGGACGGTATCCAGGGAGATCCTCGTTATTGGTATTGATATTGAGTTGTTTTACTCTGTGTTATCTTATCCTCTATGTGTTAATTGTTGTTTGTGTAACTTGACTTACTTCACAGTTGCATTCCATTATTTTCGCTTATTTTATACTGTTGTTAGCCTTATTATTATATTTTTCCTCAGTAGGGCCCTGACATTCCCTGTCACTACCCAACCGAGGTTAGGCTTGGTATATATTGAGTACCACTGCGGTGTACTCATACCTGTTCTGCGCATGTTTTCTATGTGCAGACCCAGGTACTTCATCTCAGGCGGAATATCCTTGAGGCCAGGAGAGCTACGGAAACTTTGAGGTACTTCTACAGCGTCCGTAGACCAATGAGTCTCCTTCTTTACTCTATCTGTAGTATTTAACCTTCTTCCGTACTTCTACTTTAGATATTCTGGAGTTATAGCCATGTACCACTTTTCGTTAGCTTGCGTTTACGTGAGTTTCCTGGTTTTGGGGTGTTATAATAGACTTCCGCATTTATTTTGAGTTTTATATGCCGAGCGGCATTTATATGTAGTTTTCTTTTAGTTGTTCATTTTTACTAAATTAGTCCACATGCTATGTTGTTTTTTTTCCGGAATTGTTAGACTTACCTAGTTATAGGAAATAGGTTCCATCACGACATGTTCTCGGAGGGCAAACTGCGATCATGACAAGTTGGTATCAGAGCTCTAGGTTTATCGAGTCACGGGTCACATGCCAGTTTATTAGAGTCTTGTTGATAGGTACGGAGACGTCTGTTCCTATCTACGAGAGGAAATATAACTGTTAGGAAAAATTTCCACTTCATTTGATTTCCTTGTCATGCGATGTTTAACATCACAAAATTCTAAACTTCTATTATCTATTCTTTCACAGATGTAAGGACATGCACTACTCGGTACGATCAGGCACTCGCGCCCCCCACTGCAGCTGTCAGAGGCAGGGCTGGGGTAGAGGTCGAGGACGCGCACGTGGTGCAGCCAGAGCACATGCGTGAGCTACCACCGAGGCGCCACCAACAGGTTCAGCCGGAGACTAGGCACCTGACACGCCTACTACTGCTACTACTACTCCAGCTCTCCAGGAGACTTTGGCTCAATTCATGAGTATGTACACCACCTTGGCTCAGGCAGGGTTGCTTCCCCTTACTGCAGCCACATCCCAGGCTGGGGGAGGAGCACAGACTCCCATTGTCCACACTCCTAAGCAGCGAGTGCAGGTTGAGTAGGCTCCCGATATTATTCGCGCACCGCCTGCAGCGCAAGTTCAGCCCCAGGACGGGTCAGGTACTTTAGAGGATGAGCAACGAAGACTTGAGAGGTTCAAGAAGTATGATGCCCTAGTGTTCAGTGGATTTGCGTCAGATGATGCCTTGGGATTTCTAGAGGAGTGCCACCGTATTCTTTGTACTATGGGCATAGTAGAGTCCAGTGGGGTTTCTTTTACTGCTTTTCAGCTTCAGGGAGCTGCCTATGATTGGTGGCGCACTTATGAGATAGACAGTACAGTTGAGGCTACTTCACTAACTTGGACCCAGCTCTCAGATATGTGTATAAGAGAGTTTGTCCACCAGAGTCTTAGGGACGCATGGTGCGCTGAGATTGAGCATTTGCGCCAGAGTGCTATGACCGTTTCGGAGTCTATTTGTTATACCAGATAGGACAGACATGCACCGGCCTTGATTGCTATTGTCCACGAGGGAGTTTGCAGGTTCATCGAGGTTCTTATCATACCCATCAGATCTAGCATGGCTTGAGAGTTGGAGATGGACATTCCTTATCAACAGCTAGTGAGCATTTCTAGGAGGATTGAGAGTTTGCTCGCCAATGAGCGAGTGGAGAGAGAGGCCAAGAGGTCTCGAGTGTCGGGCCACTACTCTAGTGCCGGTACCACAGTAGTAGGTCAACTTGGTAGGGGTTTTGTAGGTCTCCCGGTTCATTTAGCTCTTCCATCAGCCAGCAGTGCCTCCTGCGCGGGGTGTTTCTAGAGGTCAGTCCAGCAGACCTAGCCCTAGTAAGTCACAGCTGATGCGCCCTCCCAGAGCTTTTTTCGAGTGTGGTGATACACACCATATGGTGAGGGACTACCCAGACTTGGTAAGGGTGCATCTTCACATACTGCTCAGCCACATCATGCCCCGCAGAGCTCCCAGGCTATGGTTACAGCTCCAGTTGCTGCAAGACCCGCTCAACCAGCTATAGCTAGAGGCCGGGGAGATAGAGGCCGCCCTCAAGGGGGAGTCCATGCCATATATTATGCCCTTCCCACCCATGCTGAGGTTGTTGCCTCCGACTTTGTTATCACAGGTATTATGCTGGTTTGTTAGGGAGAGACATCGGTTCTATTCGATCCGGGCTCTACTTATTCTTACGTGTCTTCTTACTTTGCTCCACATTTGGGTGTGCCTCGGGATTCTTTCAGTGCCCCCGTTTGTGTTTCTACTCATGTGGGGGATTCTCTTGTTGTGGACCGTGTTTATCGATCCTATTTGGTTACTATTCATGGTTTTGAGACCAGAGCGTATTTATTGTTGCCAGTATGGTTGATTTTGACATTATTTTGGGTATGGATTGGTTGTCACCCCACTTTGCTATTCTTGATTGTCACTCCAAGAACGTGATGCTGTCTATGCCACGTATTCCGCATGTTGAGTGGAGTGTTACTTTATCACACTCCCAGTAGAGTTATCTCTTTTCTTAAGGCTCAACGTATGGTTGAGAAGGGGTGTGCCGCATATTTAGCTTATTTGAGAGATGTTAGTGCTGGTACCCTTTCTGTTGATTCAGTTCCGGTGGTACAGGATTATCTCGATGTGTTTCCAGCTAATTTTTCGGGCATGCCGCCTGATAGAGACAGTGATTTTGGCATTGACCTATTGCCGGGAAATCAACCCATTTCTATTCCTCCGTATCATATGGATCCTCCTAAGTTGAAGGAATTGAAGGATCAATTGCAGGAGTTGCTTGATAAGGGTTTTATTAGACCCAATATTTCACCGTGGGGTGCTCCTATTTTGTTTGTGAAGAAGAAGGATAGTTCTATGCGTATGTGTATTGATTATTGCTAGTTGAACAAGGTTATCGTGAAGAACCGTTATCCTTTGCCTCGTATTGATGATATATTTGACCAGCTTCACCGCACACATATGTTTTCTAAGATTAACTTGTGCTCCGGTTACCATTAGTTGAAGATTCAGGGAGCCAGATATCCCGAAGACTACCTTTAGGACTCGGTATGGTCATTACGAGTTCCTTTTAATGTCTTTTGGGCTAACAAAATTCCCCAGCAGCTTTTATGCATTTGATGCATAGTGTGTTCAGAACGTATCTCGACTCATTTGTAATAGTTTTTATTGATGATATTCTGGTGTATTCCTGGAGTCGGGAAGATCATGAGTAGCACCTGAGGACCGTGCTTTAGATCCTTAGAGAGAAAAATCTATATGCAAAGTTCTTAGAACGTACGTTTTGGTTGAGTTCGGTGGCATTCTTAGGCCACGTGATTTCGATCGAGGGTAATCAGGTAGAATCGAGGAAGATAGAGGTCGTGCAGAGTTGGCCTGGGCGGTCCTCAGTTTCAAGGATTCGCAGTTTCCTAGGTTTGGCGGGCTACTACCATTGTTTTGTGAAGGGGTTTTCATCGATTGTGGCCCCTATGGCTAGATTGACCCAGAAAGGTGCCCCATTTCATTGGACAGATGAGTGTGAGGTGAGCTTTCAGAAGCTCAAGACAGCTTTGACTACAACCCCAATTTTGATATTGCCTAACGGTTCGGGGTCTTATACTATCTATTGTGATGCCTCAAGAGTTGGTCTTGGAGCGGTGTTGATGCAGGACAATAGGGTGATTGCCTATGCGTCCAAACAGTTGAAGATACATGAGAAGAACTACCCTGTCCATGACCTTGAGGTAGCTGTTATTGTTCATGCATTGAAGATATGACGTCATTACTTGTACGGTGTGCCTTGTGAGATCTATATTGACCATCAGAGTTTGCAACACTTGTTCAAGCAAAAGGATCTAAATTTGCGCTAGAGGAGGTGGTTAGTGTTGCTGAAAGATTATGATATTATTATTCTGTATCACCCGGGCAAGGCTAATATGGTGGCCGATGCCATGAGTCGCCGGGCGGAGAGTTTGGGGAGTTTGGCATACTTACCAGATTCAGAGAGGCCCACGGCGATGGATGTTCAGGCCTTAGCTAGCCAGTTTGTGAGATTGGATCTTACGGAACCCAGTTGGGTTCTAGCTTGTGTGGTTTCCTGGTCTTCCTTATTTGATCGTATTAGGGAACGACAATATGATGAAACCCATTTACTTGTCCTTAAGGACATGGATCAGCGTGATGATGCTAGAGATGTGACCATTGGATATGACGAGGTATTGAGGATGCATGGCCGTGTTTGTGTGCCTAATGTTGATGGGCTACGGGATATGATTTTAGCAGAGGCCCATAATTCACGGTATTCCATCCATCCGGGTGCTGCGAAGATGTATCAGTACTTGAGGAAGCACTATTGGTAGAGGCGAATGAAGAAGGATATAGTTGGATATGTAGCGAGATGCCTCAACTGTCAATAGGTGATATATGAGCACTAGAGACCGGGTGGGTTGCTTCAGGAGATCGAGATCCCGGAGTGGAAGTGTGAGCGCATCACCATGGACTTTGTATCTAGGTTCCCACATACTTTGAAGAAGTTTGATGCAATCTGGGTTATTGTGGATCAGCTGACCTAGTCCGCTCATTTTATTCCTATGTGTACCACTTATTCTTCGGAGCGGTTGGCAGTGATTTATATCTGGGATATTGTCCGTCGGCATGGTATTCCAGTTTTATTATTTCAGACAAAGGTATTTAGTTTACATCGCGCTTCTGGAGAGCTGTGCAGCAGGAGTTAGGTACTCGGGTGGAGTTGAGCACAATTTTTCACCCCTAGACGAACGGACAGTCCGAGCGCGCTATTCAGATTTTTGAGGATATGCGCCATGCGTGTGTGATTGAGTTTGGAGGGTCTTGGGATCAGTTTTTGCTTTTAACGGAGTTTTCCTGTAACAAGAACTACCAGTCGAGCATCTCGATGGCTCTTTATGAAGCTTTATATGGTAGACGGTGTCGATCTCTGGTTGAATGGTTAGATCCGGGGGAGGCTCGGTTGTTGGGTACGGATTTGGTTCAGGAGGCCTTGGACAAGGTCAAGATCATTCAGGATATGCTTCGTTCAACTCACTCTAGGCAGAAGAGTTATGTAGATCGCAATGTTTGAGATGTAGCATTTATGGTTGGTGAGCAGTTATTGCTCCGAGTATCGCCTATGAAGGGCGTGATGAGATTTGGGAAGAAGGGAAAGCTTAGCTCAAGGTACATTGGTTTGTTCTAGATTCTTGATCGAGTGGGAGAGGTGGTTTATAGACTTGCATTGCCGCCTAGCTTATCAGCCGAGCCTCCTGTTTTCCATGTATCCATGCTTCGGAGGTATCACGGCGATCCAGCCCACGTGTTAGATTTCAGCATTGTCAAGTTGGACAAGGACTTGTCCTATGAGGAGGAGCTGGTAGCTATCCTAGACCGACAGGTTCGTCAGTTGAGGTCTAAGAGATTTCCTTCTATTCGGGTCTAATGGAGAGGTCAGCTTCTTGAGGCATCGACCTGGGAGTCTGAGTCTGATATCCGGAGCCGTTATCCTCACCTTTTTTCCAGACTCAGTTACTTCTTTCTTTTGTCCATTTGAGGACGAACATTTGCTTTAGTGGTGGAGGATGTGACGACCCAAATGGGTCATCAATTTTTTATTACCTATTCTGTACTTCTGAGGCCTTGAAAACCTCATCTGGGATTTCCACGATTTGTGTGCATAGTCCGTGTGTGTAGCCGGAAAGCTTAGATATGGATTTTGTGAGAAAAATGCTAAATTTTGATATTAAATTGAATAAATTTGACTTAGGTCAACATTTTGGGTAAACGGACCCGGACCTGTGATTTGACGGTCTCGGAGGGTCCGCATGAAAATATGGGACTTGGATGTATGCCTAGAATCAAATTCCGAGGTCGCAAGCCCGAGAAATGAATTTTTGTGTGAAATTGTTTTCTGGAAATAATTATGGAAATTGGGAATGAAATTTGATTAAAAGATTATGGTATCCGGCTCGTATTTTGGTTTCGGTGCCCGGTACAAGTCTTATATATACTTTCAGTGCTATTTGTAAAGATTGGTTGAAAACAGACATCGTTTGATGTGTTTCGGACATAAAATGGGAATTTGATGTTTTATGAAAATTTGGAGGAAATCATGAGTTTTGAGGCTCGATTCGATGTATATGATGTTATTTTGGCGATTTGATCGCACGGATAAGTCCATAGGATGTTTTTAAGGTTGCGTGCAAATTTGGTTTGGAGCCCCAAGGGCTCGGGCGAGTTTTGGATAGGTGTCGGATCGCATTTTTGAACTTGTAAAAATCTGGTATTTTTCCTTCTATGATCTTCGCATTTGCCAAGATGAGACTCGCAATTGCGAGCTCCGCATCACAATGTCGATACCTTGGACTCGGAAAATGATCGCAAATGTGAACCAACTCCTCACAAATGCGAACGAGGGATTTCTGGGCACTGATCGCAAATGCGATCACTGTGCTCGCAAATGCAAAATCAGGTTGATCGCAAATGTGATCTTTATGCTCGCAAATGTGAAACCTTTCAAACAGGTAAGGGTTCGCAAATGTGAACCAAGCTTCGCAATTACCACATTTGGTCAGGGTTCGTAATTGCGACATCAGAGACTTAGCAAATTCATACTTAGCCGAATTTCCACCATTCTTTTCAGACCCAAACCCCTTAGGCGAATTTTAAAGGACAAAACTTCTTCCAAATCATTTTAAGTCAATTTTTACTTAATTCCTTCAATCATTTACATCATTTAACATGTTTTCCACTTAAAATTAATAAATTTCATCGGTGAAAATGGAGGATTTGGGGTAGAACCTTGGTTTTTATAAAATTGGGAATTTGGACCTCAATTTGAGGTGCGATTTCAAAACAATCATATATTTGGGTTTGTGGGGGAATGAGTAATCGAATTTTGGTTTGTACCTCGGTTTTTGACCACATTGGCTTGAGGGGCATTTTGGTTATTTTACCTAAATTTGTATCTTAGCTTTAAATTAAATAGTGGAATTAGTTGTTTGAGATATTATTTACGAGATGTAATTGAAATGAATAGATTTGGGCCATTTGGAGTCGGATACTCGTGGTAAAAGTGTGGTTTCAAGTTGAATTTGGTGCCGATTTGAGGTACGTGACTTGTCTAACCTTGTGTGGGGGACCTTCCCCCTTAGGATATGATACATGGTAATGTAATGTCTTGTATGTGAAGTGACGAGCGTGTACTTGAGCTAATTGTTGATAATCTTATTTTACTTAAGATATTGAGGTTGAGTTCCTTCGAATTTGCTTTTTCCTACTTGTGATTTTTACCTGTGCTAGATTAGAAAAGCATGTTTTGATGATTTAAATTTCCTATTTGCTTTAGTTGCCTTAACTGTACTACCTGAAGTATGTTAGGCTAGCACTACCTATTGTTGTACCTTCGTACTTTGTTTTTTATTATCTTCTGGTTGTGGTTGCGCATTTACATTAGGACTACAGATGTGGGATTCCGGTAGCCCCTCCCCCTTGTTTCTTTACTTTGGACTACGGGTTAGATTCCCGGTAGATCCCCCTGCATATTTACTTTGGGACTATGGGCTAGATTCCCCGTAGATCCGCCCCTGCACATTGATAGTTGGACTACAGGATGTTTTCCCGGGAGATCCTTAGAATATACTCATATAACGGACTACGGGATGGTGTGACGACCCAAGGGGGTCGTCACATATATTTTTAACTATATTGTGCTTTCGAGGCCTTGATAACTTCATCCGAAATTGCCTCGATTTGCGTGCACAATCCGGGCGCGTAGCCGAAAAGCTTAGATATGTATTTTGTATAACATTTTTATATTAAATTGAATAAATTTGACTTCCGTCAACATTTTGGGTAAACAGACCCGGACCCGTGATTTGAAAGTCCTGTAGGATAAACAGGAAAATATGGGACTTGGGTATATGCTCGGAATCGAATTCTGAAGCCCCAAGCCCGAGAAATGGATTTTTATGTGAAATCTTTTCTAAAATATTTGAGGAAATTGGAAATTGAAATCTGATTAGAACGTATTAGTATAGCAGCTGTATTTTAGTTCCAGCCCTCGGTACAGATCTTATATGTGGATTAAGCACTTTCTTTAAGGTTTGGTTGAAAACGGACGTCGTTTGACGAGTTTCGGACTTAAAATGGAAATTTGATGTTTTATGAAAAATTTGGAGGAAATCATGAGTTTTGAGGTTAATTCGATGTATATGATCTTCTTTTGGCGATTTGATCGCACGGACAAGTCCGTACGATGTTTTTGAGGTTGTGTGCATATTTGGTTTCGAGCCTCAAGGGCTCGAGTGAGTTTTGGATAGGTGTCGGAGTGCATTTTTGAACCTGGGAAATTTGTTGCTATAACTAACCTGCAGGCTTCGCAATTCGGAAGCGTAGCTCGCAAATGCGAGCCCGCAATTGCGAAAGGTCAGCTCACAAATGCGAGAATGCCCCCAGACCTGTAGTTATCGCAAATGCAAAGTCCCCCTTTCCCAGCAGAGTTCGCAAATGTGAACAATACCATCGCAAATGCGGAGGTGAGGTCTTCGTAAATGCGACCTTTTGGTTAGCAAATGCGAACCTCCCTTCTTCCCTCATTGTTCGAAAATAAGAACAAGAATCTCGCATTTCCCATACTGTAGGGTTCCCAATTGCGACTCCTCTTTGCAATTCCCATATCTTCAACCTGCAATTTTTATACTTAGTCGAATTTGGGACATGTTTACCCCATTTTTCAAACACAACTCCTTTGGGCGATTTGCCAAGAACAAGACCTCTTCCAAATCATTTGTAAGTTGGTTTTTACTTATTTCTTTCAATCATTAACATCATTTAACATGTTTTCAACTTAAAATCAATGATTTTCATGGGTGAAATTGGAGGTCTGGGGTAGAACCTAGGTTTTCCTAAAATTGGGGATTTAGACCTCAATTTGATGTCCGATTTCAAAACAAACTTTATATTTGGGTTAGTGGGGGAATGGGTAAATGGATTTTGGTTTGAACCTCGGGTTTTAACCACGTTGGCCGAGGGCTGTTTTGGTTATTTTACCTAAATTTGCATCTAAGCTTTAAATTAAATAGTGGAATAAGTTGTTTGAGGTGTATGTAATTGAAATGAATAGATTCGGGCCATTTGGAGTCAGATACTCGTGGAATACGTGTGGTTTCAAGTTAAGTTGGAGCCAGTTTGAGGTAAATGGCTTGTCTAACCTTGTGTGGGGGACTTTCCCTTTAGGATATAATGTTTGGTAATTGAATGCCTCATACATGAGGTGACAAACGTGTACTTGAGAAAATTGTTGGAAATCCGGTTTTTTACTTGAAGTATTTAAATTGAGTTTTCTTGCTTACCTGTTCATTTAAATTGTAAGTTTATTCTATGCTAGTCTAGAGAAGCATGTTCATTGACTTACTTGCCTAAGTGCATAAACTGTGTTGTTGTACTTCGTGTAGTATGTTTGGCTAGTATTGCTCTATTTCTTGTCTTGAGTTAGTATCTTTCCAAGTGTTTGAGTTGCTATTGTGTGTTTTTAAATTGGTACTACGGGTTGGCCTCCAGGGAGATGCCCTTGCACTTGGTATGTTCTAGACTGAGGGTGCGGGATACCAAGAGATCTCTGGCACATAAAATTGTAAGATTTGAGGATACCAAGAGTTCCCTGGCACATGACATTTGTGAGATTTAAGGATACCAAGAGATCCTTGGCACATTAAATTATAAGATTTGAGGATACCAAGAGAACTTTGGGATACCAAGAGATCCCTGGCACATGAAATTTGTAAGATTTGAGGATACCAAGAGATCCCCGGGATACCAACAGATCCCTGGCACATGAAATTGTAAGTCCAAGAGGATACCAAGAGATCCATAGCATATGAAATTTGTAAGATTTGAGGATACCAAGAGATCCTCGGGATACTAAAAGATCCCTGGCATATGAATGTATGATTTGAGGATACCAAGAGATCCCTGGCATATGAAATTGTAAGATTTGAGGACACTAAGTGATCCTGGGGATACCAAGAGATCCCTGGCACATGAAATTTTTAAGCTTTGAGGATACCAAGAGATCCTCGGGATACCAAGATATCCCCGGTTGTGGTTCCTGTTTTGAGTAGTATTTACTAGCATTGTCCTGTTTTTCTGCATTCCATTACCGTTTTCGTATTTATCTTGTTTATATTATCACTGTAAACTTAATCTATAATATTATTTCCTCATCTTATTGTTTATTATCTTGTATCTCAGTAGGGCCCGGACCTTTCCTCGTCACTACCCAACCGAGGTTAGGCTTGGCACTTACTGAGTACCGCAATAGTGTACTCATGCCTCTTATGCGCATGTTTTTCATGTGCAAATCTAAGTACTTCATCTCTGGTGTTAGATAATACGCTTAACGCTAGAGGGAGGGTGAATAGCGTTATAATAAAATTTAGCGTAAACTTGCGGAAATTAAAATTTGCAGGAAGTAAATAAGTGCGATAAATAATAACTTACACACAGATATATCCTGGTTCACCACAACGTGTGGCTAGTCCAGTCCCCGAGAGACTCTCTCGAGATTTTCCACTAACGTGTCAAGCTTCCGGGTGCTTAACAAACCTTTATAACTTGAGGACGCAAGCCTCAACACCTTTGCTCGGAGTTACAACACTCCAAGACTTCAACCAAGGAAACACAAGTTCCTTACAACAAGAGAATTACAATTCTCTTACAAGTGTATACAACACTAAAACACTCAAACAAATACTCCTTAATGAGTAGATATGAGTAAAAGAAATAAGCTCTGGATCACAACAACTTTGGACAAGAATATGGCTCTCAAAAGCTTTATGAAATTGAATATAAAATGATAAACAAAAGTATGTAAGCTTATAGCAATGTAATGATCAGTTGTAGTATGTTGTTGTGTTTAAAACACTGAAATGAAGCTGTATTTATAGTTGAAAAACTTGGCATTACCGTTGCCTAATTGCCAATTAAGAGTTGCTGATTTTACTTACTGACAATAGATTGTCAAACCCCAACAATCGATTGTCTGCCAGTCAGATCAAAATTCAATCCCAGATTTTACGCTTGATAATCGATTACTTACAATCCATAATCGATTACTGGCAACGTTCAAAAATCCTTTCCAGATTTTACCACAAACAATCGATTGTCCAGAATCAACAATCGATTACTCAGCAACGTTCAAAAAATCTTTTCCGGATTTTAATCAAAACAATAGATTATACAGAATCAATAATCGATTATTGACGGTATTTGAAAACTTTACGACAATGGTCAGCTTCACAATCGATTGCACAAAGTCAAAAATCGATTACTTATCAGTTTTTGAAAAACATTTTAGACACTGCCTCTTGAGAATGGATTGTTATATACTCACAATCGATTATTTAATAAATTTGAAAATCACTGGAAGTCACTGCCTCAACACAATCGATTGTCATTAGTTCACAATCGATTATTTTGTGACTTTGAAAAAATCTGAAGGACACTGTCTCTTCACAATCGATTGTCATTAGCTTCACAATCGATTATTCTGAGTTTTGAAAAACTTTGATGGACACTGCCTCATCACAATCGATTGTCATAAGGTTCACAATCGATTGTCATGCAGGTTTAAAAAAAACCTGATGTTCACTGCCTTAACACAATCGATTGTCATTAGTTCACAATCGATTGTCATGCAGTCTTGGCTTAAAACAATCGATTATCATTAGTACATAATCGATTATCTTAGTCCAGTTTCAAAGGCATTTAAAAATCATTTTGACTAATGAAAATATAATCATTTAGCATTAAATTAAATATGCATGATTTTGGAGAATAGTTTTATGAGAGAAGCCATGTTACGAGTAAAGTTGTAGGATCAAGATCACAATTAAGAATGACTCAATTAAACTATAAAACTTTGTCTTGAGCTTGAATCTCGTTGTTTATCAATCGTGCGCTTGTTTCTTGAACTTCGTCATATATCAATTTTCGCTTCGTTTGTCATTCATCAAAACCTACACAAAAGAACACACGTTTTAGTATATTGCATTGAGAACGTGTTTCCAACATACTGATTTTACTTACTGACAATCGATTGTCAAACCCCAACAATCGATTGTCTGCCAGTCAGATCAAAATTCAATCCCAGATTTTACGCTTGATAATCGATTACTTACAATCCATAATCGATTACTGGCAACGTTCAAAAATCCTTTCCAGATTTTACCACAAACAATCGATTGTCCAGAATCAACAATCGATTACTCAGCAACGTTCAAAAAATCTTTTCCGGATTTTAATCAAAACAATCGATTATACAGAATCAATAATCGATTATTGACGGTATTTGAAAACTTTACGACAATGGTCAGCTTCACAATCGATTGCACAAAGTCAAAAATCGATTACTTATCAGTTTTTGAAAAACATTTTAGACACTGCCTCTTGAGAATGGATTGTTATATACTCACAATCGATTATTTAATAAATTTGAAAATCACTGGAAGTCACTGCCTCAACACAATCGATTGTCATTAGTTCACAATCGATTATTTTGTGACTTTGAAAAAATCTGAAGGACACTGTCTCTTCACAATCGATTGTCATTAGCTTCACAATCGATTATTCTGAGTTTTGAAAAACTTTGATGGACACTGCCTCATCACAATCGATTGTCATAAGGTTCACAATCGATTGTCATGCAGGTTTAAAAAAAACCTGATGTTCACTGCCTTAACACAATCGATTGTCATTAGTTCACAATCGATTGTCATGCAGTCTTGGCTTAAAACAATCGATTATCATTAGTACATAATCGATTATCTTAGTCCAGTTTCAAAGGCATTTAAAAATCATTTTGACTAATGAAAATATAATCATTTAGCATTAAATTAAATATGCATGATTTTGGAGAATAGTTTTATGAGAGAAGCCATGTTACGAGTAAAGTTGTAGGATCAAGATCACAATTAAGAATGACTCAATTAAACTATAAAACTTTGTCTTGAGCTTGAATCTCGTTGTTTATCAATCGTGCGCTTGTTTCTTGAACTTCGTCATATATCAATTTTCGCTTCGTTTGTCATTCATCAAAACCTACACAAAAGAACACACGTTTTAGTATATTGCATTGAGAACGTGTTTCCAACATCGGGCACACTATCCTTGAGTCCAGGAGAGTTACAACGACTTTGAGGTACTTCTACAGCATCCACAGACCAAGGAGTTTCCTTTTTAACTCTATCTGTGGCATTTAGACTTCTTCCGTACTTTTGCCTTAGATGTTTTGGAGTTAGAGCCATGTATTACTATTCGTTAGCTTGTGTTCCCGCGAGTTTCCGGGTTTTGGGATTGTGTTGTAGACTTTCGCATTTCTTTTGAGTTGTATAGGCCGAGCGACCTTATATTCAATTATTATTTTTAATATGTTTAGTTTTAATTAGCTATTTCGCAAGTTAGGTTGTTATTTCCGCATTCTTAGGCTTAGCTAGTTATAGGAACTAGGTGCCATCACGACATGTTCACGGAGGGCGAACTGGGGCCGTGACAGACGGTATCTCGAGAGCTCCTCGGACAAATTGATGAAAAGGACTGCATGACGGTATCCTGGGGGATCCTCATTATTGGTACTGATATTGAGTTGTTTTAATCTATCTTATCTTATCCTCTATGTGTTAATTGTTGCTTGTGTAACTTGACTTACTTCAGAGTTGCATTCCATTATTTCTGCTTATTTCATACTGTTGTTAGCCATATTATTATATTTTACCTCAGTAGGGCCCTGACCTTCCCCGTCACTACCCAACCGAGGTTAGGCTTGGCACTTACTGAGTACCGCTGTGGTGTACTCATGCCTCTTCTGCGCATGTTTTTCATGTGGAGACCCATGTACTTCATCTCGGGCGCACTATCCTTGAGGCCAGGAGAGCTACAGAGACTTTGAGGTACTTCTGCAGCGTTCCAGACCAAAGAGTCTCCTTCTTTACTCTATCTGTAGTATTTAGCCTTCTTCTGTACTTTTGCTTTAGATATTCGTGAGCTAGAGCCATGTATCACTTTTCGTTAGCTTGTGTTCCCGTGAGTTTCCAGGTTTTGGGGTGTTATAGTAGACTTCCCCATTTATTTTAAGTTGTATATGCTGAGCGACATTTATATGTAGTTTTCTTTTAGTTGTTCATTTTTAGTAAATTATTCTGCAGGCTATGTTGTTTTTTCCTGCATTATTAAGCTTACTTAGTTATAGGAACTAGGTGCCATCACGACATGTTCATGGAGGGCGAACTGGGGTCGTGACAGAATATATCTACTTCTCCTTTTTCATATAGATGCACAAGCTCACCAAATTCTTTCTGAGCTGCATCGAGTCTTTCTGAAAAATCATTCAAAAACATAAAAAAGAAGATAAAGTATGTAAATCTCAAACTATAAAAAATATACTTCGATCAAATATAATAAATTCATGATCTATAAAATACTTTGACATTTGTCTTCAACTATGGTTTCCCCAGGCTGCATGCCTTTGTCGATATCAGCATTTCCAGCTTCATTCAATTGTGGATCAACGTCAACAAGCATTTGAGTATTCTCTGGAAGGGCTTTGTCAACTATACCTTCATTCAATTCTGCATCATCAGGGACTTTTTGAGTTGTGTCAATTGAAGCACGACTAGTTTCAACTTCCGCTGCATATTCATAAAGTGAGGGAATAGATCAACTAGTTTTTCAACATAGAAAAAATGTATACCTGTACTGAAAATTTCACTACAGGATATTACAGAAAGATAGTTAAAACTTCAACTCAAAGAACGCTGAAGTTAGCCAGTAACAAACAAAAACTTTGACAGTTACAAAAAAAACTTTAGCTCTATAGTTGAAGTTCGACAGTTACAATAACAAAAACTTCAGCTTTATAGGTGAAGTTCACAAGTTACAAACAAAAAAATTCACCAAAAAATATGTTGTTTTGTTTTTAAAAAACACAAACACATGAAACAAAACTTCAGCTCCTATCTAAGGTATCATTTGAATATTATATACTTCACACTTTGTACTTTCCTGTAGTTACAATTTCCTGTGTATCAGAACCTAGAAGTTCTTTGCAAATAGCAAGTAATCCTGCATACCGATCATCTTTTCCAGTAGTGCTAGACACATCACTCCCTTTCATTTCTAAATTACAAACACGTGCTTGATCTCCATCACTAAACAAATTGCCTTTTCCAACAACTTGATCATCTGCACCTTGTCCATCAACTTCAACAACCACTTCATTATGTGTAGCATTATCATCCGCGGCTTTATGCATTGGATCATCTTCGACTTGCTCTTTAACATGTTGATCTCCTTCAAAAGCCGATGCATGTTCGTAGGAGTCATTCATCCTATTATATTCTCGATGCTTACTAAAATCAACATTGCCATCATCCACTGCATTTGATTTGTTGACCATCATAAATAATTGTTCAAACATCTCATCGAAATAATCATAGAAAAAAAATTACTAACAATGATTAATCTAAATAATATCAGCGCAAATAAAAAGACTTCTTTGTAAATTAACTTACCTTCACTTTTACAAAAACTGTATCAACAATAGCAGATCCCTCGTCCTTTTTAAACTTATTAAAAGTTCGTTCATAATCATGCTTCTTTTTTTTTTTACATGCCTTTGAACCTCTATCGTTAACCGCTAGAATAAATACACAGTAAAAATTCAGATATAGAAGAAAACTTCAGCTCAAAACACATGTTGTACTTTAAACAAAAACAAAAAACTTCAGATAAAACTTACAGAATATATTTTCTCAAGTAATTCATTGTCATCAAAGTCAGATGTAGAAGAGGTAGAACGACTCTGGATACGAGATGCTTTGCCAATAAAAGGAGTTGGATTTGATTCTTTTGATTGATTCCAACTACGTGGTGATTCACCATTTACATGAGTTTGACTCGATTCTTTTGATCGACTCAGAGTACGTGGTGATTTACCAATGACAGGAGTTTGAGTCGCTTCTTTTGATCGACTCAAAGTACGTGATGATTCACCAGTTGAAGGAACTGCATTAACTATATTTGAACGGATCCGACTGTATGGTGATTTCCATATTAAACGCATTAACTTCAATTCCTCTTCGTAGGAATTATATCTAATACCCTAAAGTCACGATATCTCTATTAATATAAAAAAGTATATTATGAGGAGATAAAAACTAATACATAAACATATTAACACAAAAACAGAAAAAGGTAACTTACTTTCATGTTTACTGAACAAAAAATAAAGTTCGGGAAATTTAGGCTCTCCCACGCATACATAACGCAACATCCTGGGGACCTGCAGCGCATCAAGGTACTCATATTCTCTTATATACTTCTCCCGAACATCTGGGAAGCACTCATAGAACCAAACACATAAAGGATATGGGAATCCACCAAGTTTATACTCAGTAGCATGGGATTGTTCTGCTTATCCAATACATGTTTCAGTGAATAAATGAGCTTCTCATAAGCCACATTACCCAAGGATATTCAGCACAAAGCTTATCATCTCCATCACACATGACTCAATATTTTTCCCAATCAGAATTGACTCTACAATAAGAATTTCAATAAGTTTAACTGCAGCATCATCACTCTTGAATATGTGTACATGATTCACAACATTTTTTGTAATTTTATTGCGAGTCATAAAACTTTGAAAATCTTTTAAAGTCACACCCTTGGACTTACCAAAATAGCGCTTCAGAATATCGCTTTCTAGATTAAATGATTTTTCTACATTATGTGTTGTGATCTATAAACCACACATAACGTGAAAGTCTTCAAGGGTGAAGGAAACATCAAGGCCAAAAATCTTGAAACTAATGGAGTCTCAATCATTCGTGAATATTCGAGAAAGACACAGACAATGAACCAACTTCATGCCGTGTTTGAAATTCTCCATAGCCATAATTTATCTAAATGTACCATTTTAAAGCTAATCTTGTTGTGTAGGAGTCAAGAAAGTTTCAATTAAATTCTTAAAACCATGGTTCCCCTTCCAATAACCCTTAGAGTTAAACCTATCTCCAAACTCAAAATATCTTTGTCCTAGTCTTGTAGGTGGAGGAGTAGGGACATAAGGACCTGGGGAAATTACAGGTAGTCTAGGTACTTTAGGTGCTTTGCTTTCTTTAGCTGCATAGGATCTTTAGGTGCTTTAGGAGCCATCTGTTCAATAAAAGTAAAAGATAGAAAAAATAAATAAGGAAATTATCAAAAATACCATTTAAAATTTAAATACCTAAGAAGACTGAAGTTCGACAGGTATAAAACAAAAACTTCAGCTCTAGAGCTGAAGTTTTTAGTTATTACTTAAAAACTTCAGCAGTAGGAGCTGAAGTTTTCCTCGTACACTGGCTAAATTAAAAATTTGCACCTAATAAACTTCGACATAGGTGCTGAAGTTTTTTAGTTATTATTTAAAACCTTCGACAGTTATAAAACAAAAGCTTCAGCTCTAAACCTCAAATTCAGCAGTAACAACACAAATATTTCAGCTCCTAAAACTGGACTTCACAAATTACAAACACAAAAACTTCAGCTACTAAAGCTAACTTCACCAGTTACAAACATTCAGCAAAAAAACATGATGTAGTTTTTACAAAACAAAAACACAAATTCAAATCCCAAAATAATTAGAAAACATGAAAAAACTTCAGTTCCTATCTAAGGTATCATTATCAACTCTTTAACTCTAAAATTTTTTAAAATTTTGAACGTCTAATCACAGAAATATTTATAGAAATTTCATCAACAACATAAGCATCTTGTTCAAAAAACCTAAAAACGCAATCGTAAAAGTAAAACTAATGCACTTATCAAAACTAAACCCTAAGAAAATATTTCATAATAAATACATAACTATCAAAACCAAAACCAGAAATTAAATCGTAAAATAAAATCGAGAAAGTTAATGCAATGTACCTGTGATTAAATCGTAATGTGGAAACAAAGACGACTAGCAATTGAAAATTCAAAACAACAACGAAAACCGTTTGATTTCAAAGAAGAACAAATCAAAAAATGCAAATAACGGGAGAGAGATACAGAGGCAGTAAAGGACTAACATATATTACTTGAAGAGAAAGTAGTCTTTTAATAAAAAAGGACAAAATAGTCTTTTCATATGGCTTTTAACAAAAAAACTTCGGCATAGGTGCTGAAGTTTTTTAGTTATTACTTAAAAACTTCAGCAGTAGGAGCTGAAGTTTTCCTCGTACACTGAGTAAAATAAAAATTCATATTGCACCAAAAAAACTTCGCATAGGTGCTGAAGTTATTTATTTATTATTTAATAACTTCAACAGGAAAAGTTGAAGTTTTATCCTACACTGGATAAATTAAAAATTCATATTGCACCAAAAAACTTCGGCATAGGTGCTGAAAGTTGTTAGTTATTATTTAAAAGCTTCGATAGGTATAAAATAAAAATATCAGCTCTAAACTTGAAGTTCCATAGTTATAAAACAAAAACTTCAGCTCTAAAGCTGAAGTTCAACAGTAACAACACAAAAACTTCAGCTTTAAAGCTGAAGTTTAGCGGTAACAACGCAAAAAGTTCAGCTCCTAAAGCTGGACTTCACCACTACTAACACAGAAACTTCAGCTCCTAAAGCTAACTTGACCATTTACAAACACAAAATATTAAGCAAATAAATATGCTGTAGTTTTTACAAAAAAAAAACACAAATTCAAATCCAAAAATAATACCAAAACATGAAAACAAAACTGCAGCTCCTATTAAGGTATCATTATCATCTCTTTAACTCTGAAAATTCTTAAAAATTTGAACGTCTAATCACAGAAGAATTTATAAAATTTTCATTAAAAACATAAACATCTCAATCAAAAAACCTAAAAATACAATCGTAAAAGTAAAACTAATGCACTTATCAAACTAGACACTGTCACACCTCTTTTTACACGGCTACCCCAAGGGATTAATGTTTTCACTTTAAGTGACATTATTTGAAATAAGGTTTTTTATTAATTTAGAGTCGCTACTTGGGATAGTCTTGGCTCTTGGTGTCCCAAGTCATCGGTTTGTTTTGAATCCCAAATCGAGGAAATTTTTGACTTCCCAAATGGAGTCTGCGGACCAGAAATTCTAAGTAAGAAATTATGTTGACCCGAGGGAAGGTGTTAGGAACCCCCCGAATCCCGTGGTTCTAGCACGGTCGCTTAAACTATTATAATTGACTAAAAATCTAATTTTAATACACGCCATCCTATAGTGCCATTTTTAGGAGTATTTACCGCTTTAAATTAATAATTTTTAAGAAATTGAACGTTGTGTAAAACATATTTTGGATCACGTCACATGAAATGCACCTGGATCCTTGACACATTTATTCAACATTTTGGGAGTTCGATTTGTGTCACATGAAGTGCACACTCGTATTTAGGAAGATAAAATTATTAAAGGACGCACCTAAAGCGACTAACGTGTTATTATCTTTGCGGGAATCAACCAAACTAACACTCAAAACTAGTTAACCTTAGTTTAAACTAGACAAGGTTAGTCGATCAAGGGTCAGACTAGTCAGCTATATCTAAACCAATCTAAAAGAAATCCTAACAATTGAACTAATTTGAACAAAAATAAAATTTAACTCTAATTAATACTAATATTCTAAAGCTAAGCCTAGCAGTAAACTATTAATCAAAACCATTAATCATCAAGTAAACAAATCAGCAACAAACCTATATTTAGCTAAATCTATTAACCCATACCAATTCACATAACAAACCATGGGCAAACATCAATTAAATAGGAATCCAATCACTGACTCGTAGAGCCAACATTAATGGTCAAAAATATGAAACACTAAATGGAAAGAAGCTAAACCTAATAAAAGAAATTTAAAAGATCTAAGAGGGAAGTAGATAAGAATTAACAAGAAAAAGGAAAGCTGGATTTAAAACTAATCAAAAAAAACTAGAGAACTTACCAACTAGGCTTACATCAAAGCTGACATTCTGATTCGACCCAAAACATTGTCGAATAGTCTTGAACAACGAGGAGATTCATAGCGATGACCTTGCATGCTCAGGTCCAGTTTGGACTCCTATGGCTCGAGCTTCGATTCGATAGTCGAAGAGTTCGGTACATATTCAAAGGAAGATGTCGACGGATTTGAGATGAGGGATGTTTGGTGGCTTTGGGGTGTTAATCTGGGGGTGATTTGAGACCGGCTCCGCTATCGGAGAACACAAGGGCGGCGCTAGGATTTTTGAGTTTTGAGGGATGTTGGTGGGGTTTGAAGGGAACTAATGGCTGATTCATGTTGAGGAAGGGGAGGGGGAACTGTGGTGTGAGTTTGGTGGCAATTGGCGGTGGCACCGCCGTAGGCAGCAGAGCAGTCTCAAACTTGAACGAATATTCAAAGAAGTCGGCTAAGATTTGAAGGCTGGTATTCGGGGCATTGGAAAGAGGAGAGGGAGAGGATTTAACGATGTTAATTTGGGGTTGATTAGAGCGTCGCCACCGGCGAGACAATTTTCGGTCGGCGGCAGTAAGGCAGAGTGTGGCGGAGAATAGTGGTACGAGGGAGACATGATCGGTCTCAAGGGTTTCTAAAGGTTTTCAATAGTTTTATAGGGAGTCCCTAGGTGAATCAAGTCCGTTGGATTAGAGGACAACCTGGGTTATGTGCCCCAGAACGACGTCGTTTGGGGCGTCATACGAGATTGTGGACAAACAAACAATTATTCAAAAGAAATCAAAACAAAGGATTTCAAACTAATAACAACCAAATGCATATAACTGCAACCCATTTCATATGAGATTGTGTACAAACAAATAATTATTCAAAAGAAATCAAACATCTAAATAGCTAATAGAAATGAAGCAAATGTATATAGAAAAAGACAAACTACTTAGCTTTTGTTTTACACATGCTCATCCACTTGAGCCGATTTTGTTGTTTCTTGACCCCTTCTGCAGAGGTTTCTAGAAACTCATTTTGGCCTGATGGGTTTTAGGGGTTCAGGACTGGGTTCTGATAACTCGGAGACCTTGTGAGGTCTCAGATTTGATTTTTCTCGGTGGTTGGTGGTATTTGGAGGTTGTGTGGGGTATGGTTGGGGAAAGAAACAGATGGAGACTGTCTGAGATGAGCTGGACCAAATTCTGACAGGGCTGAGTTTTAGGGTTAAACTTCGAATCAATATTCGACACGTTTTGACTAGATTCGAAGGGTGTGACACATATGGTTGGAAAGAGGAGATTGAGATGTTTCAGAGGTGCAAGTTTGGAAGGGTTTGAGTTGAGTCGTCGAGATAGGGTGTTTCGACGACCTTTCTATGAAGATTTGAGACGATGGGGGGTGGGGGGTGTTCGAAGGGGATGGACTGCAGGATGGGGAATGGGAGGTTCTAATGGTCCTACGGTGTAAAACTGGGGAAGTGTGGAACAAGGTCGCCGGAGACGGTGGTTCCAATGACCTTATTTTCAATATTCGAGACGGAGGGGACCTATTCGACGGAAACTAATTACATGACGGGATACAGGAGGTTGTGATGATTTGGTAGTGTAAATATGGGGAAGTTTAGTGACCGGCCGCCGCCGTGAGGCGATTTCTGGCGACGACGTTGGGGTGGTAGGCGGGTAGTCAATGGTGGTCATGGGGTGGTCAAGGGCAGTCAAGGGAAGGGTTACACAGGTGGTAGATGGTACGAGGAAGAAGAGGGATCTGTCTCCAAGTGTATAGAGGTGTTTGGACATATGTATATGAATTTTGGGGAGGTTTGTTAACCGTTGGATGATCAATGATAGACGGCTGTGATGGCTGGTCTCTAAACAGTGTTGTTTGGGTTGGTCTTGTGTGGACCGGACTGGGGCTGGTTGTTTGGGCTGGGGCTGTGTGTATTAAAAGGGAAAAGGTTTGGGCCACTCAAGTCTGGCCCAATTGTGGCCAGCCTAAGTGGCTGTGCATATCGGTATATATATATTTTTTTGTCTTTTCTTCTTTTTAAATTTTAATTAAATCCTAATTTTATTTAAGAACCAAAAGTTCCTAATTAACAAAAATAAAATGCAACAAGTTGATAATTAAAAATGCGGAAATATATATTTTTTGTATTTTAATTTGTAAAACAAACTTATTTAACATTAAATCCTAAACAATTATAAACATACATTAACAAACACGCACTGGCACACGATTAAATTCTAAATACAAATTAATATTTAAAGAAAATCCTGAACTTTTGAGAGTCATGTAGGAGCTATTTCAATCGGGTAAAAATCATGTGCTCACAGCTGCACCTCTTTGCGCGGGAACACGAAGAGTTTTCGTGCAAATACAAGTGAGCAAATATGAGCGATTTCCGTTCGATTGAATACTCCATGTGAAGCATTTTGAAAAATTTCTGACCGAACCTTGCTTCAAAGGTTGCCTACATATCCTTGGCAATAAAGGAATCGGGTCAGCATAGTTCTGGAAATTTTGGTAGATGGGACTACTGGGAAACTGTGATTGGTTGTTGTTGCTGCTATTTATGCTTGCTAAACTCCTTATTCACCAAAAGAAAATCAAAAGCTAAGCTAGCTAAGCCTATCAAAGAGGGTGGGGATAGCGGGAGAGTAAAGTCTTCGTCATTCCAATCCACCGGGTTAATTGTTGCAGGGGATTTAATCATAATACCTTTTCATTGCGTCTGCGTTTACCGCTGCCTCGGGCTCGTGTCCTTCAATGTCGCCCAGGTACAATGCTTCTCTAGGCAATATCTTTCTGAAGATGTACGGGCCTTTCCAGTTTGGAGCAAATTTTCCTTTGGCTTCCTGATGATGAGGAAGTATCCGTCTCAATACCAACTGCCCGACTTTGAAATTCCTGGGCCGCACTTTCTTGTTGTAGGAAAGGGCCATTCTTTGCTGGTACAACTTCCCGTGGCTTCCCGCGGCCATTCGTTTTTCATCAATCAAGGTCAACTGCTCCAACCGAGTTTTGAACCATTCACTATCTTCAATTTCTGCTTCGACAATCACTCGGAGCAAAGGGATTTCTACTTTGGCAAGAATAACAGCCTCAGTTCCATAGACCAGCAAATAGGGGGTTGCTCCTATCGATGTACGTACTGTGGTGCGATATCCCATAAGTGCGAAAGGCAGCTTTTCATGCCATTTCCTCGAGCTTTGAATCATTTTCCTCAAGATTTTCTTGATGTTCTTGTTGGGTGCTTCGACCGCACCATTAGCTTTGGGTCGGTAGGGGAAACAGACTTGAGGGTGATGGCCTCAACCCATTTTGTGAAGTAATCAATGGCGACCAATATAAATTTGTGCCCATTTGAGGCTTTTGGCTCTATCGGCCCAATGACTTCCATACCCCAAGCGACAAATGGCCAGGGTGTTGACATAGGATGCAGCTCATTTGGTGGTGCATGAAGCAGATCACCGTGCACCTGGAATTGATGACATTTTCGAACAAAGCTGAAGCAATCTTTTTCCATAGTCATCCAATAATAGCCAGCTCGGGGTATCTTCTTTTCCAATACACAGCCATTCATATGTGGTCCACACACGCCCGCATGTACTTCGTGCATAATTCTTCCGGCTTTTTCGGCATCCACACACCTCAACAAATTAAGATCTGGAGTCCTTTTATACAAAGTGTCACCACTTAAGAAGAAATTGCTCGCATGTCGTCAGATGGTTTTCTTTTGTTCTCCGGTGGCTTGCTCAGGGTACTCCTGTGTTTTTAGGAATCTTAAGATGTCGTAATACCAAGGCTTTGGGCTAGGCTCTGCTTCGGTTGCATTTCAATACCCATGTCTTTCTTTGATTTGGATTTGTAAAGGATCAACATAGGCATTCCCAGAGTATGGCAGCATGGAAGCCAAGGTTGCAAGTGCATCTGCTAACTCATTGTGGCAACGGGGAATGTACCTGAACTGTACTGATCTGAACCATTTGTTGAGGTCTTCGACATGTTGTCTATACGGTAGGAGCTTAATGTCCCTTGTATCCCATTCTTCTCTAGCTTGTCGGATGATTAGGTCAGAATCTCCCATGATTAGCAATTCTTCGACATCTTGGTTAATAGCCATGTTCATGCCCATAATGCAAGCCTCATATTCAACTGTATTATTGGTACAGAAGAACAGGAGTCTGGCTATAGTTGGAAAATGCTGGCCAGTGGGTGAGATCAAGATTGCCCCAATCCCTACGCCCTTTTCGTTCGCTGCTCCATCGAAGAACATTTTCCAGATGGGGGTGTCCTCTGCTTCTATTTCCAATGAGTTCACTTCTTCGTCAGGCAATTAAGTGTTTAAAGGCTGATATTCGTCATCAACGGAGTTCTCCGCCAGATGATCTGCCAATGCCTGAGCCTTCATCGCAGTACGAGTGACATAGCAAAGTCGAACTCGGTGAGCAAGATCTGCCATTTGGCTAGTCGTCCCGTGGCCATTTGTTTTTGGAATATGTACCTTAGTGGATCCAACCTGGTTATGAGGTACCTGATATGGGCTTGCAGGTAATGCCTTAATTTTCTAAGCTACCCATGTCAAGGCGCAACACATTCTTTCTAACAATGTGTACTAGCCTTCATAATTGCTAAACTTTTTGCTCAGATAATAAATGTTCTGCTCTTTCTTTCCCGTGGCATCATGCTGCCCGAGAATACAGCCGAAAGAACCCTCCAAGACTGTTAGATAGATAAATAATGGCCTTCCTGGTTCTGGCGGAACCAAAACTAGTGGATTGGACAAGTATAGTTTGATTTTATCAAAAGCTTCCTGACACTCGACTGTCCACTTAACTGCCGCATCTTTCTTCAGTAGCTTAAATATGGGCTCACATGTTGAAGTCAACTGGGCGATGAACCAGCTGATGTAATTCAGTCATCCCAGAAGACTCATTACATCCTTTTTGGTTTTTGGCGGGGGCAGCTCCCGAATGGACTTGATCTTGGTTGGATCCAATTCGATGCCTCTTCGGCTGACGATGAACCTCAGAAGTATTCCTGATGGAACTCCAAATTATATTTGCAAAGCCTTTCGAAGAATTTCCTCAGATCCTTTACATGATCGCCCTGCGTCTTAGATTTGATAATCACGTCATCCACGTACACCTCTATTTCTCGATGCATCATATCGTGGAAGATGGTGGTCATAGCCCTCATGTATGTTGCCCCAACGTTTTTCAATCCAAAAGGCATAACTCTATAACAATATGTTCCCCAAGGTGTGGTAAAGGCGATTTTCTCAGCATCTTCCTCATCCATCAGCACCTGGTGGTACTTGTTTAGTGGTGTACATTAACCCCAATGTTTCAACGAACACAAAAAATTGGATTTTAATATTAATATTTTGTTATTAAAATGGATATTTAATAACATTTCTGTTAATATTTTATTATTTTCAAATAAATTTGTCCAAAAAATTAATCAATCAATCGAGCTTTTGACCGAAGCCAAAGTCGAAGCCGAGAGAGCGAGCGACGATCCCACGAGACTTGTCTTCTTCTCAACTCTTTCAGAGTTAGAAGAATAGCAATTGCTCATATACCCATAAAAACCCTCTTACTCTTCCAATATGGGGCAATGTCCCTTTGCCAAGGGGGGGGGGGGGACTTAAAATGTCACTCAAAAATTTCATTTTCCTCCATTTACCATTCACCCTCTTTTAAGCATTTAATATACTTAAACATAAAACACCAACAATCTCCCACAAGAATGGGGGATGTTTATATCACGGAAACATGTATGAAAAACTGTGTGATTCGCAAGCAAGGATTAATTGCATCTGGATAAGTAGGTTTCCCTTTGAACTTTTCATAGTGAACTTATGTTGGATATACTCGATCAATCGGTAGATTTAATATCTTTGAACCATCAAACTTTGGTTTATACCTAGATAAACACAAGTCACACAACTAACCCTTAACCGTCTTTGGTTCTCATTGTTGTATTCGTTTCAGCCATGAACACCGCCTGATTTCATAAGTGCATAGAGAACTGACCTTGCAAGATTCTTCTTGAAGCGACTTAAACTTCTCACCTTCACACTTATATAGGTGATTCCTAAACGTGTCATCTCGTAGATACACTATTTGATATACCTCGTATCAAATTTAGACATTATTAAAAAGCTTTAATGCTTTATCATTGGTACTGAACATTGTCTCACTATGAGAATGGACCAAAAGTTTAGTTGACAATGTGGAACCATCATCAATGACTTTGTTTGATCTCCTTGAACCTAGATCTTGAGATCTCCAGTCTTCTAGGTACAGTTACCGCCACTGTGACTTGTTCTCGGCTATAGTCCCATTCCCCTTGATGATTTATGTGATGTCCCGGCCAGTCGTTTTTGGAATTTATGCCCCGATCCCCCATTAACTGCTTCCCCTAAGTTTATTTCTGCTATTTGGTTTGCCGGAATGTTCAAGGTTGGGTTACGGAGAGTTTTGGGACACTTAGCCCTAAATGAGAGCTTAAGTGTTGGAAAGTGATCCATAATCGGAATAGTGTGAAGACGACCTCGAAATTGAAATCTTATGGTTCTGTTAGCTCCGTTAGGTGACTTAAGGGTTCGGGAGCGTGTTCGAAATGTATTTGGGAAGCCCGTAGCTCATTTAGGCTTGAAGTGCCGAAGTTTGAATTTTTGAAATTTCCAGTCCGATAGTGAGCTTTTGATATGAGGGTCGGAATGGAATTCTAAAAGTTGCAATAGCTCTCTCATGTCATTTGGGAAGTGCGTGCAAAATTTCAGTTCATTCAGGCGTGTTTTGGTTGGATTTTTTATCGAAAATGTATTTTGATGAAATTGGAAGTTCTTGGGCTCGAATCCTTGAAATAATCGAGTTTTCGACGTTGTTTTAGGTGGTTTAAAGATTGGTAAAAGTTCGAATGAGTTATTAGGTGTAGAAATGGAGAGGATAACCATGGATTTTGTAGTTGGTCTCCCTCAGACTGCGAAGAAGTTTGATGCCATTTGGGTGATTTTTGGATCGACTGACCAAGTCCACTCATTTTATCCTTGTGTGTACTACTTATTCATCGGAGCGGTTGGCGGAGATTTATATTCCGGAGATTGTTCGTCTGCATGGTATTCCAGTTTCTATTATTTCGGACAGAGGTACTTACTTCACATCACGGTTCTGGAGAGCCGTTCAGCAGGAGTTGGGTACTCGGGTGGAGTTGAGCACAGGATGGACAGTCCGACCGCACCATTCATATTCTTGAGGATATGCTTCATGCGTGTGTGATTGAGCTTGTAGGGTCTTGGTACCAGTTCTTTCCATTGGCGGAGTTTGCTTACAACAACAGTTATCGGTCCAGCATCTAAATGGCGATGTATGAGGCTTTATATGGTATGAGGTGCAGATCTCCAGTGCGTTGGCTTGAGCCGGGTGAGGCCAGGCTATTGGGCACAGAGTTGGTTCAGGATGCATTGGAGAAGGTCAAGGTGATTCAGGATAGACTTCGTACAGCCCAGTCCAGACAGAAGAGTTACGCGGAGCGAAAGGTTCGTTATGTTGCATATATGGTCAGAGAGTGGGTTTTACTTCGGGTTTCGCCTATGAAGGGGGTCATGAGGTTTGGAAAGAAAAGAAAGTTGAGTCCAAGGTTCATTGGCCGTTTTAAGGTTCTGAGACGTGTTGGGAAGGTTGCTTATGAGCTTGCCTTACCTCCCATCTTGGCAGAAGTTCATCCAGTATTTCATGTTTCGATGATCCGGAGGCATCACGGTGACTCTTCGCATGTGTTGGATTTCAGCTCAGTCCAGTTGGACAATGATCTATCCTATGTTGAGGATTCAGTGGCTATATTGGGCAGGTAGGTCAGGAAGTTGAGCTCAAAGAACATCTCTTCAGTAAAGGTTAAGTGGCGAGGTTAGCCGGCCGAGGAAGCAACTTACGAGACTGAGCAGGATATGCGCAGCTGATACCCTCATCTTTTCACTACTTCAGGTATGTTCTCTATGCTAGTTCGAGGACGAACGAATGTTTAAGTGTAGGAGGATGTGACAACCCGGCCGGTCATTTTTGGAATTTACGCTCTGATCCCCTATTAATTGCTTCCCCTAAGTTTATGTCTGCTATTTGCTTTGCCGTGACATTTGGCGTTGAGTTTCGAAGAGTTTTGGGACACTTAGTCTCTAAATGAAAGCGTAAGTGTTGGAAAGAGGTCTGTAGTCGGAACAGTGTGAAGACAACCTCGAAATGGAAATCTGATGGTTCCATTAGCTCTATAAGCTCTGTTAGGTGATTTCGGGGTTGGAGAGCGTGTTTGGAATGTATAATGGAAGTCCGTAGCTCATTTAGGCTTGAAATGCCGAAGTTTGAATTTTTGAAGTTTCTGATTCGATAGTGAGTTTTTGATGCGAGGGTCGGAATGGAATTCTGGAAGTTGTAGTAGCTCCGTCATGTCATTTGAGATGTGTGTGCAAAATTTCAGGTCATTCAGGCGTGTTTTGGTTTGATTTTTATTGAAATTGTATTTTCATGAAATTAGAAGTTCTTGGGCTCGAATCCTTGAATTAATCAAGTTTGCGACGTTGTATTAGGTGGTTAAAAGATTGGTACAAGTTCGAATGAGTTATTAGGTGTTATTGGTGCTTTTGGTTGAGGTCCTGGGGGACTCGGGATGATTTCGGGTTGTTAACGGGAAGATTGGAGATGTGTTCTGCTTCTGGTATTTTCGCATCTGCGGCTTGGGAACCGCAGATGCGGTGCCGCAGAAGCGGCTAAATGGCCGCAAAAACATCTTTGCTCCTTTCCCTCAGAAACCGCATAAGCAGTGTTTTTCGTGCAGAAGTGGCTTAGGCAACATAGAAGCGGAGCAACAGAAGCGGCTCAGGCATCACAGATGCAGGATCCAGTGCTTCCTTAGTTTCTGCAAAAGCAGCTTTTGTTCCACAAAAGCGGGACCGCAGTGCGCTCCCTTGTCCGTAGAAGCTCCCTTGTCCGCAGAAGCGGAAATCCCCATTCAGAAACAGTGAAGTCAAGGGTAATTTCAAAAGTTGGAAAACTCACATTTGAGCTCCGGAAAGGGCGATTTTGAGAGGGTATGAAGAGGAGATTATTGGGTAACGTTTCTTTAATCCCTTCTAGTTATATTTCATCATTATGTAGTTAAATCCATCATTAAAATTCGAATTGAGGATAAAAAATTGGAAAAATTGGGTAAAGTTTCATAAGCTAAACTATTGAGTTTTGAGTGGGTGTTTGACCTTTGATTTGGGAGATTTTTTGTATGGTTAGACTCGTGAGAGTACGAGGGTTCTAAAAATGTAAAATTTATCCGATTATGAGACGTTGGCCTGAAGGGCATTTTGGTCATTTTAACTAATTTCGTGTCTTATATTTGAATTAAATCTATTGCTTGAGATGTTATTTATGATATGTAACTGAATTGAATAGATTTGGGCCATTTGGAGTCGGATACTCGTGGAAAAAGTATGATTTCGAGTTCATTTTGGAGCCGATTCGAGGTAAGTGACTTGTTTAACCTTGTGTGGCGGACATTTCCCCTTAGGATATGTTATTTGGTAATTGAGTGCCTTGTACTTGAGGTGAAGAGCGCGTGCTTGAGCTAATCATTGAAAATCCAGTTTTTACTTAAGATATTGTGACTGAGTTTCTTTCGTATTTGCTTTATTTTACTTGCAGTTGTAACATGTGTTAGATTAGAGAGACATGTTTAGCTGATTTAACTTTTCGACTTGCTTAAATTGCCTTGACTGTATTACATGAAGCATGTTAGGCTAGTACTACCTGTTGCTTGTCTTGTTGTACTTTCTTTCTGAATATCTTCTGGTTGTGATTGCGCATTTACATTGGGACTACGGATGTGGGATTCCGGTATCTCCCCCTCTTGTTTGTTTACTTTGGGACTACGGGTTAGATTCCCGGTAGATTCCCCTGCAATTTACTTTGGGTCTACGGGTTAGATTCTCGGTAGATCCCCCCCGCAAATTGACAGTTGGACTACGGGACGATATCGAGGGAGATCCTTCGGTTATACTCATATGATGGACTACGGGACATTATCCCAAGAGATCCTTCGGTTATACTCATATGATGAATAAGGTACGGTATCTCGTGAGCTCCTCGAAAAGTTGATAGAATGGAAAATAGGACGGTATCATGGGAGATCCTCATTTGGTATTTGGGTGTAGAGTTGTACATTTCTATGTTTACTCTGTTCATCGCTTATTTGTCGCTGCCTCGTAAATTATGTCTTATTTCACTATTGGTTCACATTATTTCCATCTTATTTTATACTGTACATTCTTACTATATTGTTTAACCTCAGTAGGTCCCTGAACTTTCTCGTTACTACCTGACCGAGGTTAGGCTTGACACTTACTGAGTACCGCTATGGTGTACTCATGCCTCTTTTGCGCATAGTTTTCATGTGCAGACCCATGTACTTCATCTCAGGCGCACTATCCTTGAGGCCAAGAGAGATACAGAGACTTTGAGGTACTTTTGCAGCGTCCGCAGACCAAAAAGTCTCCTTCTTTACGCTATCTGTAGTACTTAGACTTCTTCTGTACTTTTGCTTTAGATATTCTGGAGTTAGATCCATGTATTAATTTTTGTTAGCTTGTATTTCCCGTGAGTTTTTGGGTTTTGGGGTAATATTGTAGACTTTCACATTATTGAGTTATATATGCCGAGCGGCACTTATATACAGTTTAATTAATTATTTCGCAACTTATGTTATTTTTTCGCATTGTTAGGCTTACCAAGTTATAGGGACTAGGTGCCATCACGACATGTTCATGGAGGGAAAACTGGGTTCATGATAATTTATCAACTACCTCTCTAGTTAAGCCTTTTGTAAGTGGATCTGACACATAATCACTTGACTTTATATGATCAATCACGATAATTCCTCTAGCGAGTAATTGCCTAACGATTTTATTTCTTCATCGTATATGACGAGATTTGCCATAATACATAAAGCTCCCAGTCCTTGCAATTGGCGCTTAACTATCACATTGTATGCACATTGGTGCCAATGGTTTAGGCCAAAATGGAATGTCTTTCAAGAAATTTCGAAGCCATTCAGCTTCTTCACCGGCTTTATCTATGGATATGAATTCAATCTCCATTGTAAAACGGGAAATACAAGTTGGTTTGGATGACTTTCAAGATATCGATCCTCCACCAATAGTGAATACATATCCACTTGTGGACTTAGAATCAGTTGAACTGGTAATCCAATTTGCATCAAAGTATCCCTCAATCACCGCATGATATTTACTGTAGTGCAAAGTAAAGCCTTGGTATGTTCTAAATATCCCAAAACTCATTTCATTGACATCCAGTGAGAATGACCTAGATTGCTTGTGTATCGACTTAATTTACTGATAGCACAAGCTATATCTGGTTGTGTACAATTTATGATATATATTAAGCATCCCAACACACGAGCATAATTCCATTGTGATATGCTTTGCCCTTTGTTCTTTGCTAATGCAAGATTCACATCAATTGGAGTCTTTGCAACTTTAAACCTTAAGTTCTTGAACTTTTCAAGTACTGTCTTAATATAATGAGATTGTGACAATGTCAGACCTTGAGGAGTATTATGAATCTTAATCCCCATAATTAAATTAACAACTCCCAAGTCTTTCATATCAAACTTGCTAATTAGCATACGCTTAGTAATATTTATGTTGGCAATGTCATTACTCATTATCAGCATATCATCCACATATATGCAAACGACGACAAGGAGATTTGGGACATTTTCAATGTACACACATTTATTATATTCATTTATCTTAAACCCATTTGACAATATTGTTTGGTCAAATTCCACATGCCATTGTTTGGGTTCTTGTTTTAGTCTGTAAAGGGACTTAACAAGTCTACAGACCTTCTTTTCTTACTTGGAACTACAAACCCTTCAGGTTGTACCATGTCAATTTCTTCCTCCAAATCTCCATTCAAAAAAGTTGTCTTAACGCTCATTTGATGAATTTCAAGATCATACATTGCAGCTAATGCTACTAACATCCGTATGGCCGTAATTCTCGTTAGGGTTTTCATGATTCAATTTGGATCGGTTGTTACCTTAAAAATAACCAAACCAATTAATTCGGTTGTTCAAATTATTGAACCAAACCAAATCAAACTAATAGAAATTTATAGATTTCGATTTTTATTAGTTTTTTTCAATTTTTCGGTTTTTGTCGATTTTTATAAGAATATATGCGGCCTTAGGGTTCCTTTGGGAAAAGATTTTTCTTTCGGTTGAATGACTAATAACGAGAAATTCAGATAACCATAATACAATATAAAATGGTTCTTCAGAACTAATTGTACAGTATGAAACGATAGGAGAAGAACAATACAAACTGAATGTTACTGTACATGTTTGTGGACATATGTTTTTACAATCCCACCCATCGTTCATTGAACTTTTCTGCTTTAGGTTTGGTGTTTCCAGCAACTAATATATACATAAATACATATCTATGACTACACATAAAAGAGAGAAATAAACCCTAAAATATTAAAGACAAAAGACTTTTTGTTTGAACAAGTCAAATTGACTTGGGCCCATTGCAGTTAAAGTAATATTACAAAGGTCTGGCCCAAGAGTGTAAAATATTATATATACAGATATACTGTAAAGAAAAAATATACATATAATTGTTAAAATAGGTATATATATATTATATACATTTATATGATTTTTAAAATAGATATTTATATGGTTGTTTTGGTTTGGGTTTTTTTGTATAAACCAAAACCAGACCATACTTTTTCAGTTTTTTAAAATTAGAAACCAAACCAAGTTAAAAAAAAAATATTAGTTTTTCTTTTTCGTTTTAGTTTGGTTTTCGGTTTAGTTCGATTTTTCGTGAACACCCCTAATTCTTGTAACTGGGGAGTGTATATCAAATTGATAAAGACCTTTCGTTGTCTATACCCTTTGACTACAAGTCTTGTCTTAAATTTATCAATGGTGCCATCATCTTTTATTTTTCTCTTAATGATCCATTTAGAATCCAAAGGTTTATTTCTAAGAGGAAGATCAACCAATTCTCATGGATGGTTGTTCAATATAGATTCTATTTCATTATTGACTGCCTCATTCCAAAATAATAATTCCGAAGAAGACATGGCTTCTTTAAATGTTTGAGGCTCATTTTTCAATAAGAAAGACAGAATCTGGTCCAAATGAAGTAGACGTTCTTTGACGTTTACTACATCTTGGATCCTCCTAACTAAATGTACTTTCTTTTGTTTCTTTCCGAGGTCGTTTAGATCCTTCATCAATCGACTCACATTCATTTTTATAAGGATATATATTTTTAAAGAACTCAACATTATCGGATTCTATGACCGTATTATTATGAATGTCAGAATTTTTTGATTTATGAATCAGAAATCGATATGCTTTACTATTGGGAGTATATCCTATAAAAACACTATCAATGATTTTCAGTCCTATTTTTACTCTTTTGGGTTTAGGAACTTATATTTTTGTCAAACGTTGAAGTCCTCAAAAAAAATCCAAGAAAAAATGGATGTTGTTTGTCAAATGCCTAAACTGAAAAAAAAAAAATCACAGAGCAATCCCTATATGAAGATGAATTTTGTGATAGAAATTATAAGCCTAATATATAAGACTAAAGGCTTATGCTAGGAGTAACTAGTAAGGTCTATGAAGAATGAAGATGAAGCAACTGAAGAGTGTGGCCGAGAAAGAATATGAGAAAATGAACTGAAGCACTAGCATATGCATATACTTAAAGGTAAAATCGTAGTTTTATTAATTCTTATTGGGTTATCGGTTAAACCGTTAACAAAATTGAAAAATCGAGGCCCAAACAGATAATCCAATAGTGAAAAAACGATAAACCATTACCAAACCATTAACCCAATAACCTGATACCGATAACCTAATAAATAATTAACGGTTCGGGTTATTGATTATACCTGATATATGCCCAAACCTACCACCGGGTGTCCGGTATCCGTAGTGGAGCTCAGTTATATTCAAATTTGCACCGTATAGGACCCTATTCGGAAGAAAATATTCTCTACCAAGGATTTTTCTATACTCAGAGTTCAAACTCAAAACTTATAATTAAGATAGAAGCACTCTAATTCACTATATCACATTCTTTGGCAGTGATTTTAGAAATGTTGAATAATGATTGATATAGAATAAGACCAAATTACTTTAATGACATTAAATTTTTAAGAAGGAACAACCTAACCAGAGTTATTATTCGGTAAGCCAATCAAATACAAATAGTAACTTCAAAATAATTTATTTGCTCCAGAAGACTTGTGACAGTGACATCCCAAGTGATTTTGCGGAGTCCTTTTTTTCCCTTTTCTAATTTCTTAGTACTAAAAAAAGAATCCACTTGTAGTTGATTGAAGAATAAGCTAACAAACAAACAAATCATGCTTATATTTATATATTCATTAAGCTTGACTTTACATTATTCTAAAGCACATTGGTCAAGTTTTCGCACAAAATAATAATTATTTTTTAATAACTTTACAAAAACTGATTATTTTTCAATTATTAGGCCATGCTATTTTGACGAAAGAAATTAATTATAATGAAATCCCAAGAGGAAGCAAATAATTCAAAATATTGCACGAGGAAAAGAAGAGAACCTCCTTGAAATTCATTAAAATACTGAAGTGTTGATATTTGTATAACCAAGAAAGAAGTATAATGCTACAGCAAAAGGTGAAGACGTATAGGAAAAACTAGGTGACAAAATGGAGTGCAATGGATGTTTATCTTTGTTCACCAGTTAAGAAAGAATGTTTTATTTTTCAGGTTGCACTAAAGTAACCAAACATCTCCTGCTGTAATGTTTTGTCCCACATTTACCATGCTCTGACTTACCTTATTTTCAAGGTCTAGTTAGCTTTTCGTCTACATATCAACTCGTGCTGTAATGTTTGTCCAACATTGCATTGTTTAAATAGTTTATAAATAACACAGCAATTGCACATCGAGTTAATTTTTTATTATCTCAAAGATTTTTTATATTTTAACATATAAATAATTAAGTTAGGTCTAATATATTCTTGTACTATTCAAAATAGGCCATATTTATCCTTCGTTTGAATTCTTTAACAAATATATCCCCACCGTTATACATTAGGGCCATATATATCCCTCATCCGTTAAAACTTGTTTCCACATAATTTTTTAACACGTGGCAGTCAACGATTGAATCAGATTACTCACCCATTCTATTTATTAAACCCGCCCGGCCCACTGTTCAAACCCGCCCCGACCCCATTCTATTTATTATACTTTTGTTCCTTACTTCTATTTGCAGTATGCAATTTTTGTTGGGCCTCTTCAGCAGTCAGCCCAATAGTCCAAGCTGCAGCCCAAGACAATAGCAGCCCAAGGGTAGCTGCTATATTTATTTGTCGTATTGGTTTGTATAGGAGTGAGGGGCACACATGTAATTTCACACACACACATTACATTTTTTAATTGTTTTGTATATAGAGAAGCGGAAGCTTCGAGACAAAGGGAAGAAAAATCATTTTTCAATACATTTCAGATTTTTCTCTCTTCTCTTTCCTTTTACACTGTTCATCTTCTTCTTCCTTTCTTTCTTCAATCCGACGAGCTACAATGTTGACATGGTATCAGAGCGGGTATATTCTTGCTCTCCTCGTCATCAGCTTTCGATCGATGTTACCCTCGTCGATTTTCATCCGTGCTTCTGTTGAATCCCAAATTCTAGGGTTTTTGTTCGGTTAGTTTTTCGACTAAATACTTACATTTTTTGTTTGTTAAACTTGTTGTCTAGTGTGTTTACATCATATAGTGTAATTTTGTTGTTGATTTTTCTGTATTTTTTGATAAGAAATTAGTTGTGGTTCTGTTGAGTGTAAACATCATCTGTAGTCAAAAATGGTGGATGTGGTTGATGATTCCTCTTCTGCTCCTACAGTTTTGTCCCTAGCCCCACAAATCCTCTGTTTCTAATGTCATCTGATGTCCCTGGTATTTCTTTGGTCACTAATCCCTTCTCAGGGATTGGTTTTGGGGATTGGAGGAGAAATGTAATAGTCTCCTTGTCCGCTAGAAACAAAATAGGTTTTATTGATGGTTCTGTGCCTAAACCTTCTGAGGATTCCCCACAATTTAGACAGTGGGATAGGTGCAATAATATGGTCATTTCGTGGCTCACAAATTCCCTTACCCCTGAAATAGCAGAGAGTGTCCAGTACTCTGACACTGCTCATAGTATCTGGGTTCAACTCAACAATAGGTATGGGTCAGTTGATGGTACAAAGATTTTTGAAGTAAAACAACAACTTGCTTCCACTACTCAGGGTCCTTTAGACATAGCTTCTTATTTCAATAAATTGAAGAAGTTGTGGGATGAATTGAGTTTTATGAGAACCTCGAGGAGTGTTGTATCTACTTGTGGTGTTGCATGTAGTGCTAGAGCTGAAATTCAGAAGGAAGATGATGAAAATAAGTTGCACCAGTTTCTTATGGGGCTGAATGACATATATATAGGTGTTAGAAGTAATATCCTCATGATGCAACCCCCTCCCTCATTGGACAGTGCTTATAACATACTCCTTCAGGATGAGAGGCAAAGACAAGTCACCCATTCACCTTCCCAATTCCATACTGAATCCAGTGCCTTTAACACTCAATCTCTGAAAAAACCCTATGGAACATATTCAAACCCTAAACATTTCAATCAGAAAATTAGATTTGACACCAATAAAACAGACCTAATGTGTAGATATTGCAAGAAGCCAGGTCATCTAATTGAGAAATGCTACAAGCTACATGGTTTTCCCCTAGACTTCAAATTCACTAGGGACAAAAGAACTGCTGCAACTGCTAATGTACAGAAGAGTATAGATACTGCTGTCAATGTTGATACATCTGATGTGGGTGAGAATGGACAAAGTTCTTCTACTTCAAACTATGGTCTTCCTGGGTTGACAAAGGAACAATATTCACAGCTCTTGAATCTGCTCCAACAAACTCAACTTTCTGAATCTCAACATCAGTCAACTGTGATGGGTTCTGCAAACTTTGCTGGTACACTTTCTTCTTCTATACAACCTTTAAAAGATGTGTCTTATGGTGCTTGCATGTTGACTAGAGTTAATACATGTATTTGGATTATTGATTCTGGTGCCACTGACCATATGACTTCAAATAAATCCCTTCTCTTTGACATCAAACCCCTAGTTATACCATACTTAGTCACCCTTCCTAATGGTTACAAAGTTAAAGTCACATGTACTGGTTCTCTTAAGTTTCTTTGTTTCACTTTGCATCATGTACTATACATTCCCAGTTTTCAATACAATCTTATTTCTGTTTCCAAGCTTGTTCAACAGTTGAATTCTATTGTCCTATTTACCAAATTTTCTTGTCTAATACAGGCCCCTTCTCTGAAGAGGCCACTGGAAATTGGTAAACTGGATGATGGTCTTTACAGGCTTGTACAATCATCTCTTTCTACTCCTCAATCTCACCATTCCCCATTAGCTGTTAATTCTCCTTCTCATTGTACTTTTCATACTGAATTGAATAAAATGGAAATATTGTGGCATAATAGACTTGGACACATCCCCTTTGTTAGAATGAAAGACATATCCTCTATTCCATGTAAATTTGCAAATAAACAACCTTTTATATGTACTATTTGTCCATTAGCAAGGCAATCTAGGTTGTCCTTTCCTGACAGTTCTATCCAAACATCCCAACCTTTTCAAATTATCCATTTGGACACATGGGGGCCTTATGCCACCCCTACTTACAATGGTTGCAAATATTTTTTGACCATAGTTGATGACTATACAAGGGCTACTTGGACTCACCTTATGGGGTCCAAGAGCAATGCTTTTTCAGTTATCCAAGCATTTGTTGCCATGGTAAAAATACAGTTCCAGGCTGTTGTCCAAACAATTAGAAGTGTTAATGCACTTGAACTTGGGTCCAGTCATGCTGGAACCAAATTCTTCACTGACAATGGCATCCTTCACCAAACATCTTGCTCTCACACTCCACAACAAAATGGTGTTGTTGAGAGAAAGCATAGATACCTTTTAGAAACAGCCAGAGCTTTGCTTTTCCAGTCCAAACTGCCTCTCAGATTTTGGGGGGATTGTGTCCTTACTGCCACATATCTAATCAATAGATTTCCCTCTAAACTTCTTAATAATTCTTCTCCTTTTGAATTACTGTTTGGAAGGAGTCCCTCTTACCTCCATCTCAAA
Source organism: Nicotiana benthamiana (assembly GCA_034376525.1). Classification (NCBI taxonomy): domain Eukaryota; kingdom Viridiplantae; phylum Streptophyta; class Magnoliopsida; order Solanales; family Solanaceae; genus Nicotiana; species Nicotiana benthamiana. The sequence continues at coordinate 14,529,900 of CM067341.1, read as the reverse complement.
ACTTTTGGTTGCCTTTGTTTTGCTTCTATTCCTAAGCCACATAGAGACAAGTTTCAGCCAAGGGCTGATCCTTGTGTGTTCATAGGCTATCCCCTGGGAAAAAAGGGTTACAGGTTATATAACTTGAAAACTAAACTTACTTTCATCTCCAGGGATGTTGTTTTTCATGAAGAGATTTTTCCTTTTGCTTTTCCTTGGAGTACTTCCTCTGTTTCATCTTCTATCCCTTCTCCATGCCATGATTATCCTCCTTCTGATGACACATCTGTCACATATCCAGACTGTCCTCCTTCTGGTGATGTTCCTTCACTAAACTCTTCCCCTTCCATCCCTACTTCTACCTCTCCTTCACCTCCTTCTGATAATATACCTTTGTGTACTCCTGATCCCATTCCTCCTCCTGCAGCCCATCTACCTGCTCCTAGGAGATCTGGCAGGCAACACACCACACCTGCCCATCTTCAACAATATATATGTGACCTACCCCCTTCCATTTCTGGCACCAGTTCATTTTCCACTTGCTGCACTAGCTCTGTTAATTCTGCACTAGTTGAGCCTACATCTTACCATCAAGCAGCTTCTAATCCTGCTTGGCAGGCTGCAATGACCAAAGAGTTTGAGGCATTAGCAGCCAATAATACATGGTCTTTTGGTCCCACTTCCTTCTGGGAAGAAGCCTATTGGGTGCAAATGGGTTTACAAGATCAAGTATAGGGCTGATGGGAGTGTGGAGAGGTATAAGGCTAGATTGGTGGTCAGAGGTGATACTCAAATTGAGGGAGTGGACTACACTGATACATTCTCTCCTGTTGTGAAATTTTCTACTATCAAAACCTTGGTTGCAGTTGCTGTGAAACAGTCTTGGCCTTTGTTTCAACTGGATGTTAATAATGCATTTCTCCATGGTGATCTCAATGAAGAGGTATATATGAAATTGCCTCCTGGTCTTACAGTTTCTTCCTCTTCTTCTTCTTCTCCTTCTTTTTCTTCTTCTCCTCCTATTGTCTGCCTTCTTCAGAAATCTTTATATGGCCTAAAACAAGCCTCTAGGCAATGGTATGCCAAACTTTCCCAAGCCTTATGCTCTAAAGGCTACTCTACCTCTCTCAATGATTACTCTCTTTTTATAAGAAATCTGGTGATTCTACTGTTCTCTTAGCTGATATGTTGATGATATAATTCTAACTGGTAATGATCCTGAGGAAATCTCTGCTTTAAAATCCTTCTTAGACTCTGCTTTCAAGATAAAGGACCTGGGCATTCTCAACTATTTTCTTGGCATTGAAGTTGCCTATTTAGCTAATGGGCTTCTTCTTCATCAGAAGAAGTTCATCACTGACCTTCTTTTTGCCTACAACTGTTCTGATGTTACTCCTGTGACCTGTCCTCTCAATCTTTCTGTTAAACTAAAGCATGACATGGGCATCCCTCTTTCCTCTCCTGAATCTTACAGAAGCCTAGTTGGCAAACTTAACTTCCTCACTCATACAAGGCCTGATTTGGCCTTTGCTGTGCAACATCTTAGCCAATTTCTTCAGAAACCTACTTCAGTCCACATGGATGCTGCTTTACGTACTCTTCGGTACCTCAAAGGTACATCTGATCTTGGGGTGTTTCTCAATAACAATCCTGACTTGTCTTTGACTGCATATTGTGATAGTGACTGGGCCTCTTGCCCAGACACTAGGAGGTCTGTTTCTGGTTTTAGCATATTTTTGGGGGGTTCTTTAATTGGTTGGAAAGCAAAGAAACAACCAGTGGTATCCTTGTCCTCAGCTGAGGCTGAGTATAGGGCCATTAGCAAAACTGTTGGTGAGATAACTTGGCTGGTGAGATTATTCTCTGATTTTGGTATCACTGTTGCTTCTGCTGTGCCTGTTTATTGTGATAACCAAGCTGCCATACACATAGCCAAAAATCCAGTGTTTCATGAGCGGACTAAACATATTGAAGTTGATTGCCATTTCATTCGTACCAAGCTTCAGGATGGCCTCATCTCTCTACATCATGTTGCTTCTGGTGGCCAATTAGCTGACATTTTTACTAAGCCATTAACAGGAATTCTTCATCATCATTTTTTGTCCAAGCTGGGTGTTTGTTCACCCTCCAGCTTCAAGGGGGGTGTTGGGCCTCTTCAGCAGTCAGCCCAATAGTCCAAGCTGCAGCCCAAGACAATAGCAGCCCAAGGGTAGCTGCTATATTTATTTGCCGTATTGGTTTGTATAGGAGTGAGGGGCACACATGTAATTTCACACACACACATTACATTTTTTAATTGTTTTGTATATAGAGAAGCGGAAGCTTCGAGACAAAGGGAAGAAAAATCATTTTTCAATACATTTCAGATTTTTCTCTCTTCTCTTTCCTTTTACACTGTTCATCTTCTTCTTCCTTTCTTTCTTCAATCCGACGAGCTACAATGTTGACAATTTTTTTAAGAAACCATCCAAGGGCAAAAATATCAGAAAGCGTCCTACGGTTGAGGAGGGGGAGAATGACGATGCAGAAGGTGAGGGTTCTGTCACATATATCAAGAAAAAGCCAGCCATTGCAGATAACAAGCTACGCTTTTCTACTGGAGCTTCAAAGTGTAACAAGGCTACAGAATCCAATGTGGATTCAAAATCTCGAGTTTTTCATTTTGAGTCCTCTAAAGAAATTCAAGTTCAAAATAATAGTAGAGCTACAGCTACCTTAGAAACTGAAACCGAGTTCTCTAAGGATGCCCGGCCCATTCGGGAGAGAGCTTTGAAGCAGGCAGAGGAGGCCTTGAAAGGAAAAAGTAAGGCTGGTGGGGATGAATGAATCAATATACTGATTACAAAGCTGGTTTGAGATGAGAACATACGATTTCTAGTGTATAAAGAAATGGGGTCAGGGCGGGTTTGAACAGGGGGTTGGGCGGGTTTAATAAATAGAATGAGTGGGTAATCTGATCCAATTGTTGACTGGCGTGTTAAAAAATTATGTGGAAACAAGTTTTAACGGCTGAGGGATATATATGGCCCTAATGTATAACAGTGGGGATATATTTGTTAAAGAATTCAAACAGAGGATAAATATGACATATTTTGAATAGTACAAGGATATATTTGATCCTTAACCGAACTATTTTTAACTTCTTTATTTTATTTTCATCATAAAATGAAAAATATTTCAGTTTATGTATTTTTCATAAATTTTTTTAAAAAAATAGTACCTTATTTTCCTCTTTATATAATTTCAAAAACATAAAAATAGTCTCATGTTTAGTTTAATTATTTAGGATTAGCTTGGGCGTTCGTGTAGTATTTCTATCTTATTTTAAAAGAAATTAATTAAGGTGTTACATCACAATTTTAAGAGTTTTAGAGCTTAATCCTTGGCCCAATACCCAATACCCATCAAGCTAACCCTAAGGACTTTTCTATACTTTTCTTCGAAAAAAAATATAAATAAAAAACCCTAAGGATTTAACACAAAAAAATTTAAGTATTAATTGATAAATACTCAAAAAATACACCTAAAACCTAAACATATATTATAGACTAATGCTTATCAGCTAAAGGAAAAAGAAAGAAAATAACGCTGAAAAAGCTGGTGAACTGCGCCAGAATTCACACTGAAGGAGCGCTGAGTTTCAGGGAAAAAATGACCCCCGCCCCTTGAACTTCATCTTCCCAAGCGCCGCCCCCCCCCCCCCCCCCTTCCCCCCCTATTTTTTTTTCTCACAAGAGAAACAAAAGAGCAGCGCCGTTCTTGACAACGAGACCCCACCCCCAGCCTGAAATTCGTCTTCTTTAGAACACCCAACTGCTTCTAGCGATTACCACCAGACTTGCCGGATGTCGCTTTTTCACCAAGCCAGCGACGGGCTCGCTGATAAACACACATACACACAAGAAAGTAGTCATTTCCTGTTAGGAATAAACCCCTACCAAAATAATATTCACATTAATAAAAGCGGAATAATAATGTAACACCGAGATACCGTAATTAAAAAAAGTAAGAACAACACCAAGATTTTTACGTGGAAAACCGTTTTGAATAAGGGAAAAAACCACGGCCCCGAGAGAAGCAACTGATATCACTATAGTAAGGAATTTTATATTTTTTAGTTCCGAGTAAATACTCCAAAGACCACTACAACACTCAAAAGAAATAACCCTCTTTTGATATTCCCACCTTACTACAATATTGCTCACTCTCTATTTTTCTCACAGACTATTTTCTTATACTTTGCCTGTGAAAGCTCACTTTTTTTTTCTCCCTTTATTGGTGTATGGAAATGAGAGTTGAAGCTCTCCTTTTATAGCCAAAGCTTCACTCTTTAAAGCCTACAATATTTGACAATTTACATACACTTTTCACAATTCAACAAAATTGGCTACCAACCCAAAGAAATTCAACAAGGTTGGCTACCAAACCAAACTAATTCAACAAAGTTAGCTACCTAACCAAACCAAGTCAACAAGGTTGTCTACCAAACCAAAGAAAACTTTTATTAGCCACATGCCTAATACTTATTCAATGGGATGGACATCATCAATCTCCCCCTCCAGTCTCATTCATCTAGAGGAGGTAGCACTATCTGCGGGATTCTCACTTGTAGAAATCTTCAAGACTCTTAGAGATTTATCATCTACCATTTCTCGAATTTAATGATATCTCACGTTAATGTGTTTGGTCCTTGCATGGCACATAGAGTTCTTGCTAATGTGTATTGCACTTTGATTATCACATAGACGATATACTCCTTTTGATGCAATCCAAGCTCTTGAAGGAACCGTTTGAGCCATACCAACTCTTTGCCAGCTTCAGTAGTGGCAATGTATTCTGTTTCAGTTGTAGAGAGTGCGACACACTTCTGCAACCTCGACTGCCATGATATAGCTCCCCCTAAAAATGTAAACAAATATCCAATAGTGGATTTTCTATTATCAATATCACATGCCATATCAACATCAGCATAGCCCTTCAAGATTGGATCTGATACTCCAAAGCATAAACAATCTCTCGTGGTACCTATCACGTACCTGAGTATCCACTTGACTGTTCCCAATGTTCCTTTCCAGGATTTTCAAGAAACCTGCTGACAACACTAACTGCGTGAGCAATATCAGGTCTACTACATACCATTGCATACATCAAGCTTCCGATGCTGAAGAATAAGGAACTCTAGCCATTTTCCCTTTCTCCTCCTCTGTTGTAGGACACATCTTTTTGCTTACTTTTAGATGACTAGCAAGAGGTGTGCTGACTGGCTTAGCATTCTTCATGTTGAAGCGTTCTAGTACACGTTCATTGTGCTTCTCCTGAGACAGCCACAACTTTCTACTCGTTCTCTCTCAAACTATCTTCATCCCTAGAATTTGTTGTATTGGGCCCAAGTCTTTCATATCAAATGACTTGGATAGATCTCCCTTTAACTTTGCTATCAACCCCTTGTCTTTTCCTACAATTAACATGTCATCCATATACAACAACAATATAATAAAATTATTCTCAGAAAATCTTTTGAAGTATACACATGGATCAGAATAGGTCTTTATGTATGTTTGAATTTTCATGAATGAGTCAAACTTGATGTACCATTGCCTTGGTGCCTGCTTTAATCCATAAAGGCTCTTATTCAATTTGCACACCATGTGTTTCTTTCCAGCTACTTCAAATCCTTCTGGCTGCTCCATATAAATCTCTTCTTTCAAATCTCCATGAAGAAATGCAGTTTTCACATCCAACTGCTCCACTTCAAGATCTAGGCTAGCTGCTAAGCTCAAAATTATTCTAATAGAAGTCATTTTGACAACAGGTGAGAAAATTTCATCAAAATCAATACCTTTCTTCTGTTTGAAGCCTTTAACCACCAATCGGCTTTGTATCTGACCATCTTGCCATTTCTATCTTTCTTGAGTTTAAAGATCCATTTGCATTTGAGTGGTCTTTTACCCTTTGGAAGTTCAACCAGTTTGTACGTGCCATTTTTCTGTAGAGATTCCATCTCTTCTTGCATGGCTTTCATCCACTGGTTCTTTTCTGGATGGGGTAACACCTCCTTAAGACTTTCTGGTTCCCCCTCATCACTGATGAGGACATACTCTGTGGAAGGGTACCTGCATGCCTTTACCCTTGGCCTCTCTGATCTCCTCAGAGGTTGAGGTTGTTCTTCTTCCTGAGTGGGGTGCTCCACTTCCTCGACACCTTCATCAAGTTGCTCCCCCTGGTCAATAACCTCACTAGGTTGCTCCCCCTGCTCGGCAACCTCGTCGGTCGTACTTTCTGCACTTGTATGATTGTTAGAAATAGAAGGAATAGTAACAAGGTTAGGAATTATACCATTATTCGCCTTTACTAACATATCAGCAACAGTTCCAACTTCACTTTCTCTGAAGACTACATCTCTGCTTCTGATGCATTTTTCTTTACAGGATCCCACAATCTGTACCTGAACTCTTCATGTCCATATTCGATAAATATGCAGGGAACAAATTTATCATCCAGCTTTGTTCTCTGATCTTTCGGTACATGTGCAAAAGCTCTGCAACCGAACACCTTCGATGCGAGTAGGATACCTCCTTATTGGTCCAAACTCTCTCCGGGGTGTCAAACACCAATGGAACTGATGGACTCCTATTGATCAGGTAACATGTTGTATGAATTGCTTCACCCAAGAATGACTTAGGTAGTTTAGCCATTCTGAGCATGCTTCTCACCTTCTTCACAATAGTGCGGTTCATCCTCTCGGCTACACCATTGTGCTGTGGGATTTCAGGAACTGTCTTTTCTTGTCTGATCCCATGACTTGAACAGTACTCTTCAAATTCCCTTGAAGTGTACTCACCTCCATTGTCACTTCGGAGACGCTTTAACTTTTGACCTGTCTCCTTTTCTACTAGAGCATGAAACTTCTGGAAAACTTGAAACACCTGATCTTTGGTTTTCAAAATATAAACCCATAATTTTCGTGAAGCATCATCAATAAAAGTAACAAAATATTTTTTATCGCCCATTGATTCAATTTCCATTGGGCCACAGACATCAGAATATACTAAATCAAGTATATATAATTTTCTTTCAGACGATGTCTGAAATGAAACTCTATGCTGCTTACCAAATAAACAGTAGTCACAGGGTTTTATTGTTGTACCTTTGGCATAAGAAATGAGTGATTTCTTGGCAAGAATCTGCAATCCCTTCTCGCTCATATGACTTATTCTTTTATGCCACAAATCTGCAGAAATCTCATCTTGTGCCGCATTCAATTCACCTTGGCATATTTCTGCATTTGTCCTGTACAACGTGCCACGAGAAACTCCCTTTGCAATCACCAATGATCCCTTGGTGAATCTCCACTTTTGATTTGTAAAATAGTTCTCGTATCCATCTCGGTCCAAAGCAATTCCCGAGATCAAGTTTATCCGCAAATCAGGTACATGCCGCACATCCTTTAGAACCAATGTGCATCCGACATTTGTCTTGTTACAAATGTCACCAATCCCCGCAATCTTTGAGTAACTCGTGTTACCTATTCTCACGGTGCCGAAATCACCTGCTACATATCTACAAAAAAGATCTCTTACCGGTGTGGCATGGTAAGATGCTGCAGTGTCAACCACCCATTCCGACTCTGGACCTGACATGTACATGCATTTCTCTTCCTCATTTATAAAGAGGACAACATTGTCATTGTTTTTCACCATGGAAGCTGTGTTATCGTCATTCTTCTGGCCACTAGTTTCACCTTTGCCCTTCCTTGGATTTGGGCAATCTCTTTTGAAGTGACCTGGTTGATCCCACTTTCCACGAGCCCCGGATCTACCATAGTTGCTCGAACTCCTTTGATAACTCCTGTCTCTACCTTCTGTGATAAGAGCATGTCCTTGATTTTCAGGCTTCTTTCTCATCTTCTTATTGAGTAAAAGAGCCCATGTGACATCTTTCAACTCAATAGTAGTCTTACCGTGCATGATGGTTGTTGCCAAATTATCGTACGAAGATGGCAACAAATTCAATAGCAAGATGGCTTTATCTTCCTCCTCGATTTTTAATCCGAGGTTGGAAAGATGTGTGATTAGTCCGTTAAACACATTTAAATGCGACAAAAAATTCATACCTTCACCCATGTGTAGGGCGTATAACTGCTTCTTCAGGTACAATTTATTTGTCAGTGTTTTGAACATGTATAGGCTTTCCAACCTTGTCCAAATTCCACGTGCAGTGTCTTCATCAATGATGTTATTTACCACATCATCCTATAAGTGCAACCTGATTGCACTAGCAGCTCTTTCATCCAAGTCAGCCCTTTCCTCAGCTTTCATGGTATTAGGCTTTTTGGCATCAGCAACTAGTACCTTGTGTAATCCTTGTTGGATGAGCAGATCCCTCATCCTTCTTTGCCATGTTGAGAAACCGTTATCTCCGTTGAATTTAGCTACCTCATACTTTACTCCGGACATTTTATTTTTCACCGAGTATAGTACTACCGACAGTGAATAGTATTTTAGTGAATGAGCAGAACCTGCGCTCTGATACCAGTTGTTGGGAATAAATCCCCTACCAAAATAATATTCACAGTAATAAAAGCGGAATAATAATGTAGCACCGAGATACCGTAATTAAAAAGAGCAACAACGACACCAAGATTTTTACGTGAAAAATCCTTTTGAATAAGGGAAAAAACCACGGCCCCGAGAGAAGCAACTGATAGCACTATAGTAAGGAATTTTACACTTTGTAGTTCCGAGTAAAATACTCCAAAGACCACTACAACACTCAAAAGAAATAACCCTCTTTTGATATTCCACCTTACTACAATATTGCTCACTCTCTATTTTTCTCACAGACTATTTTCGTATACCTTGCCTGTGAAACCTCACTCTTTCTTTCTCCCTTTGTTGGTGTATGGAAATGAGAGTTGAAGCTCTCCTTTTATAGCCAAAGCTTCATTCTCTAAAGCCTACAATATTTGACAATTTATATACATTTTTCACAATTCAACAAAGTTGGCTACCAACCCAAAGAAATTCAACAAGGTTGGCTACCAAACCAAACTAATTCAACAAAATTGGTTACCTAACCAAACCAAGTCAACAAGGTTGGCTACCAAACCATAGAAAACTTTTATTAGGCACATGCCTAATATTTATTCAGTGAGATGGACATCATCATTTTCATGGTTGGCTGCTGAACCAAAACGACCCTGTCTCCACCATTATAAACACCGTCGGGACACATAAAATAGAGCGACACAAGTGCACAACATTTCTGGGTTTGAGAGAACAGTCAGAGTTTTCTTTGGTCGATTTTTCAGTAAAGATTCCATTCGTACTTGTCCGTTGTTTGGTTTTCTTCTGATTTTGACGCTTAAGGCTATCAAAATTCAGAGTAACATCTTAAGCTTGTTGGTCAGCAAAGGTATCGTTTCGAGGTATCGACCGCGGTCCGAGATTCAATCCGAACTTTTGTTTTGTTAAAGATCCGTTGAGATCCATTTCTACCCCTTTATTTAATTAATTCAAGAATTTTGGTGTTCTACCTTTTTTTTTCGCCTGAATTAATTTGTGTTCTTGATGACTTTGTTACCGTGTTCTTGGATTAATTTTTCCATTGTTTGTTATTTTATATGTTTTAGTTGAAATCAGTGCACTTGTTATTCATTCATACTTTATAAATTGACCTAAACTAATTTATCCCTCTCTGTGTAGGTTTCAATCAAATAATACCCATAGTTGATGTACATGCATTTGTTTATGTATGTGTGAATGTTAATATGGATTGCAACAATTTTTCTGCAAATAAACTCCCTCGGACTAGCTACATCGACTGATTCATGTAAGCTTCTTTGGATTATGAGCACATAAAGTGGATTTAAGGATATAGATGATTTACATATTTGACTCCGAACTATTTTTGCGATTAAGTGAAGTAGAGTTGGCATCATGTTTGACACCAAAGATAGAAATATAGGCTGCATAAATAAAATTGTGGTTCACAAGACATTATGGGGAATTGATCTTCGGGATTCTGACTAAAGAAAGTAGTGGTTTGGGCTAAAAAAAAAAGAAATTAAAATGAATGTTTAGCTGACATTTTTAAGCCTTACATGAGCGTAGCCTTACATGACATATTAATTCTTTAAAACTTTTAGAATTCGAGATGTGTCATATAAAAATTTTTCTATGGCCCTACCAAATTTAAAATGTATAGTTACTTTAAGCGTGTTGTTTTAATAATTTACATTCATAAGCCCGGGTGCGTATTTATGTAAAATTCAAATCTCAACAATGTTAGATAAAATATATTGCAAATAACGGGTGCATTTATGTGATGTGGTTCAAAACGTGTTTTAGATGACGTTAAATTTTTCTTAAAAATTAATTAAATAAAAGCGGTTATAAAGTTAAAATTGCACATATGTTTAAAAGTATTTTAAAATTAGATAATTGAGCCAATAATAATAGTTGAGCAATCGTGCTAGAACCACAGAACTCGGGAATGCCTAACACCTTCTCCCGGGTTAACAGAATTCCTTATCCGGATTTCTGTGTTCTAGGTTGTAATACAAAGTCAATCTTTTACTCGATTCGGGATTTGAACTGGTGATTTGGGACACCATAAATTATATCAAACGGCGAATCTGATTTTTAATTGAAATAAATCCCGTTTAGATCATCCTTTAATGAAAAAACCCCCTTATATCCTTCCCGGGGTGTAGGTAAAAAGGAGGTGTGAAGCCCTGGCGACTATGTTGGGGAACGAACCCAGAATCTCTGATTCAGGGTTCAAGAATTCGAGCTTAGAATAATTATTGTATTTGACTTTATTTATTATCTGATTTTATAACATGTTTGGGACTAATATGCTAAATTTGCTTTTTACCGCTTTGGAACTGTATATATAACTGCAACGAAACCCCTCTGTTCTCTCTCATGAGGAGTGTACGCTGGTGGTGACTTCTTTCTGTTAGTGGCATGTACCAAATAGAACGAGGTTCGGACAAGTTGCAAAGCCGGATGATCTTTTGATTATCGATACGCAAACCCCCCCCCCTTGCGGCTCGAGTTATCCGTGGATAAGCCAGGTCTAGAATAAATAAACCCAAGTTTTAAACATAGTATAACAAAAACCTAATGTCAGATCCCTAGTAGGAACGCTTGTTTGCATCATGTGAATTTGACTTAGGGGACTCAACACAGGGGTTGGGTCCGTCTAAGATAGGTGTACCCAAAATAACAAACCATCTTAATGTATCCTATGTGCTATATGTTACATTTATTCAAGGGTAAAAGGGTCATTTGGCGGACCAATGATAGCAAGGGTAAATGAAAAAATGAAAAAAAACAATGAAATAAAAAGAAGAAAGAAATAGACGAGAGGGTAAAGTGTGAAGATAAAGAAAGTGGCCCAACTATGTTATCTGTCACATTTTATTAAAGAAAAAAAAAGAGCTTGAAAAATTCAAAAAGATTTTACACATTTCATCATTTTCCAAAAATCAAAGATTAAAAGGGGGGGGGGGGGGGGGGGGAAACCAAAAATATTTTGCATGTTTCATCATTTTTCAAGAAAAAATAAAAAACTATGTTTTCTTTAAATTAGTTATTTTTTTAAATTCTTGCCCGTATTCAATTTGCCCGAACTACGCATACCTGATTCTCGTCTTTCGGGGCATGATATATAGGCAACCCACATAGAGTCCGGTTTTCCTAGTAAATCTTAGGTTCTTGACTTTGCGGGGTCTTAGCTAAATTTTACACTTTTAGCCACCTTTTGGCTAAATAAGTCATTTCGCAAAAATAATCGCAACCATGTCTTGCATGTGTCTAATATAAAATGTTATTGTCTCACATAGTGTCGGTTTAAGTTTTCTCATACAGGTGGGGATTACCTACCGGAGTTTGAGCATGACAAATACTCCAGGATCACTGCCTTCAGTAGCTGCTCGAGGAGCCATTTTACATTTTCGAGTCGATTGTTCATGTTTTACTTTCTAGTCCTGCATAGTAGCATTCAACCTTTTAGGTGATGTTAGAGTTTATAATAGTCTGATTAAGTTTGCTTAGTCTTTTGTTATTGTATTTCTTATTTTGTATTTGAAAATATGTTACAAGTTAAAAATCCAAAAGAAGAAATTTTGCGTTTTTATATTCTCGTTATAAGTTTTCTTTAGAATACTAATTCTAGAAATGAAAAAAATTTCCTTTGAGATTGCTTTTTCTTTAGGCAATTAATATCAAAATAAAAATTATTTATATATTTTCTTTACTATATTATGACCAAAATTCAAAAAAAAAGGAATTTTCTTTTAGTACATCTTTAAAAGTTTTCTTTAAGGTATTAGTTCTAAAATCCAAAAAGATTTTCTTTTGAGGTGTTTCTTTGAGAATTTATGAAAAACAAAAAAAATTCTTTTTATTTTTCATTAGAACTTTAGGATATTGTACATAGGAAAAAACATACATTATCTTTTGTTTATCATTAAAATTTCTTCTTTAGGCAATTCAAATTGAAATCTGAAAAAAATTTGTTGCTTGTTTCGAAATCTTGCATCAGGATATCAAATGAAAATTTAAAATATTTTTCTATGATTTATTCTTTAAATTTTCTTCCTAAAAAAAGTCAAGAAAAATATTTTTCACTTCTAGATTTTTTCCTTAATAGAGTATTTGTTTCAAAAAGGAAAGAAAGAAAAACAAAAAAATCTATTAAGCTTGAGTTTTAGAATAAGTTATAGAACATTAAGTCTAGAAAATTCAAACAAAAAAAAGAGAATTTGCTTTTTTTATTTTTCTTTTTCTCATCAGAGTAGTCATTAAGGTCAAAAGAAAAAAAAAGAGAACAAAAAAGAGAGAAAAAAAGGAAAGAAAATGAGAATGTCTAGTTTGTTTACTTTATTCCTGATCTTCCAGAACTATGCAATGATCTGATTCATCCGGGATCATGATACGTAGGCAACCTACATAGGGTTCGATCGAATTATTTTTTTATTAAAGAAAAAGAAGATAAAAGGAAAAAACAAAAAATAAAAAGAAGGGGAAAAAGAGGATGAAATCATGGGATGTGAGAAATGAGGGAAGAAAAAAGCGATAATCAGAAAAGAAAAAGGGGAAGGAAAGTGAGCGAGCTAGGAAGTGCAAGAAATGAAAAGAAAAGAGAAGACAAACTTGGATGATGCCAAGTGACCTTATGACACTCGACGTCATTCTAGAACCATTAATTGTTGCTAGGTGCATTGCACGCAATGTGATATTTTTGCTGTTAAATGCCCTAACGCTAATGGGATGCCCCATTTTGCTCCTTTGATATCTTCATAGCAGAAAGGTGGTTGGTTTGTGGTTCTCAAAGTAGGTAACTCCTCTCCACAACATAAAGTCAAAAGGCAATGGTGGATAACAACGAAATTGGGTTGGTTGATACCGGTGCCCAAAAGCAATTGGTTGAACAGGACACTGGTTTGGCTGATGAAGTAAGGATGTTAAGACAACACATGATGGACATGTATCAGGCATGGATGACTGGGAAGGCACCAACCCTGCCACCACATGGTTTCTTAGATGCTACCCTTACCCAAACTCCAGTCATAGTGCCAGATGATCCTTCATACTCTCCAGATCCACCCGTTTATCACAGCTTTCCCAACCACCTTAGTAGCTCCATTGCTCGTCCTCCAATTACCTTTCCGCAAAATTGCCCTCCTATCTTATCCATTATCCCCAACAATAAACATTTACTCAAAGCTCATGATGCCTAATGTTTCCCCGCAGAGGTTGCCCACAAGGTTCCTGACTCATACAAGAAGAGCCCTCGGGATGAGCTTCATGCTGAAAATAAGAAAAGTCACAGGAAAAAAAAAGGCAAGACGTGATATCCAAAAAGCTGAAAAGCATAGAACAATCCTTAAAGAATGTGCAAGGGATGGGAGACCAGGTTAACATGTCTTATAAAGAGTTGTGTATGTTTCTGACGTTCGCCTACCCACTGAGCTTAAAGTGCCAAAGTTTACGTTGTATGATGGGTGTGGAGATCCGGTAGCCTATTTGAGGGATTATTGCAGTAAAATGAGAAGTGTTAGCGAGAAATTTGATTTGTAGATGGCGTATTGCAGTAGGAGCTTGAATGGAGCAGCTCCGGAATGGCATAATCATCAAGATGTTGGTAAGTGGTCTACATTAGGTGACATGACTCAAGATTTCGTTCGATACTTTCAATACAAATCAGGCGTTACCCCAGACCGCTCCTCCTATCTAAAATGGAAAAGAAGCCGGAGAAAAGCTTTAGAGGGTTTGGGCTGAGATGGAGGGAACACGCTGCTCAAGTCAGTCCTCTGATTGGTGAAAAGAAATGGCGAGTTTTTCCTACAAGCCCAGGGGCCCACCTACTTCAGTCATTTGATCCCGGCATTGGGAAAGCCTTTCAATGATGTGTTAAAAATGAGGGATATGGTAAAAGAGGGAATCAAGTCAGGCAAAATCATGAGTTGTTCAGCATTGAAGGATACTACGAAAGACATTCAGAACATCCTAGTAAGTTTGGGTGGAAGAAAGAGAAGCAGAAAAAATGATCCACTAGGCATTTCTGCTCAACACTTTCACCTCGAAATGGGCCCCATGGATACCCGTGTGCACCAGATGATCCTCCCCAATGCTACCTCTCTCCGCAGAAACCCCAAAGTCATACATCACTTTCCTAGTACCATATCCACAATGCACCACCATATGCTTCACACCCACGAGGCCCTCAATGGCCCGCACCACGCCCACAAATGTCTTACCCGCCTCCACGAGCCTACCGAAACCCTCATGGATTAGGTTTCCGGCCTAATCAAGCATTTAAGAATGAGAGGTTGCAGAAAAAAGAGAAGGCTCTCACCCCTATTGGAGAATCATATGACAGTTTGTTCCAAAGGTTGAGGCAATTGGACATGCTGAAGCCGATTCAGATAAAAATACCAATTGGACATGCTGAAGCCGATTCAGATAAAAATATCGAACCCTCTATCAAAGAAGTTTGATTTTTCTCAAAGGTGCATATATTGCTCCGATGCCCTGGGTCACAGTTCAGAAAAGTGTTGGCGCCTGAAAAAAGCGACTCATGAGCTTATTGATGCAGGTGACATTATCTTGCAAAATCCAGATGCAGTAGACACTAGCCAAAGTCCATTGCCTATGCATAATGAGATGCACATGGTGGGTATGATTGTTTTGAAAAGGAATATGAGAATTATTCTGAGATCCTCGGAGGTCCACGCGCTGCAAAGCTTTCAGCGCTATCGTATATTGATCCTAAGAACGAGCAAGCAAAGGGAACCCAAAAGAAATTTGTCAAGAACAATGTGATGGAGACTTGTGAAGGTCCTAGTATTGTTGATGCAGAAGTCAATGGCTAAGATGTTGAGTTTGGTGATTAGAAAGACGCTCCTCTCTTGGTTAGCCAGGGAGAAGTTTTGGTGGTTTATTTTGTTGTCATTTCTGTTGTCTGGGTTATCAAAGGTTGTAATCTGTATATGGTCTTGGGACTCAAACCCTTGTATCCTTTTATTTTGCCTAGTTCCTTTAGTCGTAGCAACTCATTTAGTGTTACCTAGTTTTGTTCTAGGGTTGTACCCCAGTTTGTTTTTCTTGTTTTGTTATTCGAACCGTTTCACCGTCTATCTAATGCAATTTCTTGTCTTTTGTTATTTTCAGTCATTTTCTTTGTTTAGTTCTATTCTATCCATTCATTTCTCTTTTGTCTGACACTGGTTCTAGTGACATGACATACATGCAAAATCCTCAGCCTGGTCTTAAAAAGTCAGTTTAGTTATGAGGCAATGAAACAATTTTGAAGATGTAGGGACATCTGAGGGAAACAAGTGAAGGCATTTTGAGATCACTTCAAGCCCGAATTATGTGAAACTAGGGCATATAGAACGTAAAGAAACCCTATTGAAATGCATCATGCCGCATCGGGTTGAAGCTAAAGGCAAGTTTGCCCAAATTGACAAGGGTCGTTCGTGGTAAGGAGAGTGAGAGCATTATCTAATGGTATTTTGTATTCAACAGATGTAGAGCATTTTCTGTGGTTTGTTTAATTGTGTTGTTTGTACTTGACATACTTTGAAGATTGTAATGACGAAGGCAATTTGTTTCTGCTATCTAAACACTTAATCCTTTATTATCCCTTTGAACCTTATTTATTTTCTTTCATATACCTCTTTTAGAATCAGTAGCAAGGTTCAGAAATGCAAATGCAAAAGATAAGTAAAGCAAAAGAGAAAAAGAGAAGGAAAAAGAGAAAAAGAGAAAGAAAAGAAAAAAGAGAAAGAAAAGAACGAAAAGAGAAAGGAAAATAGAAAAAGAGAAGTAAAACAACAAAAAGAAAAACAAAAAGAGAAAAAGAGGAGAAAGAAAAGGAAAAGAAAGATCACAACAAACAAAGTTATTCCTATGACATGAACTATGTTCGACCTGATTCTCTTAAGGATACGTAGGCAGCCTCACGGTTCGGTCCCATCAAAGTAAAAATTCAAAAGTCCCCAAGAAAAGAAAGGGCAGAAGTTGTGGTTGTGCAAGAGATTTGATTCAGAATATTGTAATTTTGAACCCATTGGAATTGCTTTGAGCCTTTTGATACCTTTTCTTTCTAACCCCATCCAAAAGCCAACATTTCGGTCAAGATAAAGACCTTCCGACCAGTCTTCGAGGAATGCCAAGGCGACAAAGTAGAGGAGAATCATATCAGGGGCAACACTCTGATCCAAACAAGGAGAATAAAAACGAGAAATTCTTATTGGCGAACACCCTCACGGGCACCATAATGCGCTGAGAGAAATAAAAAATGAGAGAGTTATTGGTGAAAACCCTCACGGGCACCATAAGGTGATTAAAGCTGAGAGAAATAAAAAATGAGAGAGTCTTGTCTCTTGCTCTGTTCCTTTTGTCTTGTTTACTTCCTCTTCTGAGTCAGTTTGGTCATAACAAGTGAGAAATGGTCAAAATTTGCCACCAACTTTCCAATTGCACAAAACAGGATTTGGCTAGTACATCAAAGTGTCACAAAAACAACAAGCGCACTGAGTTGGTAACAATCAACATGCTATGGGATCCTTGTGAAATACAAAGGTCGGTACATATCAATGCATGGACAATGCAACAGAGGATGGTGTTAGGTGACGAATCAAAGGTATTTTCTGTTGTAAGATTGACAAAAGGTGGTTAACCAGTGAAAAGCAAGGTCTTCCAAGCAGAATTCAGACTTATCATGGCAAGTGATGGAGCAATAGACCTCAAGGCCAAGGCCAGTTAT
This sequence comes from Nicotiana benthamiana, assembly GCA_034376525.1. Classification (NCBI taxonomy): domain Eukaryota; kingdom Viridiplantae; phylum Streptophyta; class Magnoliopsida; order Solanales; family Solanaceae; genus Nicotiana; species Nicotiana benthamiana. Next base: position 14,512,638 of record CM067341.1, on the reverse strand, counting down.
TTAAATCAGGAAAGAACAACGTGTGCACTCAGTTGGTAACAATCAATATGCTTTGGGTTTCATGTGAAACACAAAGGTTTGGTAAATGTTGGTTTATGAGCAATGCAACAGATAGTGGATATTGGGTTTGCACGAAGAAGAGGTATTTTCTATGATAAGGGTGACAGAGAAAGTGGTTATTCAACGAACAAGCAAGGTCTTCGAGTGGAAATCAAAGTGATAACAAGAAATGAAGGAGCAATCGCCCTCAAAGTCAAGGCCACAAACCAACCACCATACTTTTAAACTGACAAGATTTTTGTTTGATCGAGACATGGACAGAAAATTCCATTTATTTCGGAGAAACTCTCCGTAAGGAAAGGCAGGCACCAAACAGGTTTGACTGTAATTTTTAGGACCCTCTTGGAAAATGGGACCTAGTTTAAAATTCAAAACAATCATGAGTAGCATAATCTAGTATAACTGTATTCTAAAGGAATATAACTTGGCTTCAAAGTTTGCATATTTAAGATAAGATTCAATTAGGAGTTTTTAAGACCCTCCTGAATAACGAGACCTAGCCTTACGATTTCCATTAGATAACAAGATGTAGCGTAAGTTCCGTTGTAGGGTAGTGTAATTCAACTATAAAATTGTCACTCTTAAGATAAGACTTGATTTTTATTTTCAAGACCCTCATTGGTAACGGGGTGTAGTTTTTAGACTCTCTTAGATAACAAGATTTAGCGAAAGTCACATCTCTATAAGATAAAATTCAGATTTAAAATTGTCATTTAACTAGGAGTTGTCAGGACCCCCCTGTATAATGGAACCTAGCTTTCAAATTCTTAGTAATATTTGGTAACATAATTCACTTTAACACTCACATATGTGCCAAGCTACCAAATTGTGGCAGAAAATTTTCTTTATTTCATCTATTTTGTTGAAATCACGTACCTACTTGGAGAACAGAGAGATACATTTCAAGTTCACCAATCAGACGCCCACCTGGAGAGCACGAGAATACAATTCAAGTTCAGCAGTCAGGCGCCCACCTGGAGAGCACTGAAATACAATTCAAGTTCACCAGTCAAGCACCCACCGGGAGAGCATAGGAATACAATTCAAGTTTAGCAATTAGGCGCCACACCTGGAGAGCACAGGAATACAAATCAAGTTCAGCAGTCAGGCACCCACCTGGAGAGCACGGGTATACAGTTCAAGTTCAACAATCAGGCGCCCACTTGGAGAGCATGAGAATACAGTTCAAGTTCAGCAGTCAGGCGCCCACCTGGAGAGCACAGGAATACAATTCAAGTTCAGCAATCAGGCGCCCACCTGGAGAACACATGAATACAGTTCAAGTTCAGCAGTCAGGCGCCCACTTGGAGAGCACAGGAATACAATTCAAGTTCAGCAATCAGGCGCCCACCTGGAGAACACATGAATACAGTTCAAGTTGAGCAGTCAGGCGCCCACCTGAAGAGCACGTGAATACAGTTCAAGTTCAGCAATCAGGCGTCCACCTGGAGAGCACGGGAATACAATTCAAGTTTAGCAATCAGGCACCCACCTGGAGAGCACGTGAATACAATTCAAGTTTAGCAAGCATGCGCCCACCTGGAGAGCACGAGAATACAGTTCAAGCTCAACAATCAGGCGCCCACCTGGAGAGCACGAAAATACAGTTCAAGTTTAGCAATCAGGCACCAACCTGGAGAGCACGGGAATACAGTTCAAGTTCAGCAATCAGGCGCCCACCTAGAGAGCACGGGAATACAATTCAAGTTCAGCAATAAAACGCCCACCTAGAGAGCATGGAAGTATAATCAAAGTCTTGGCAATCAAACAAACACCTAGAAAACAGGGGAATACAGATAAAATTTTGGCAATCAAGCGATCACCTGGAGAGCATGGGGGGACAACACTAGTTTTAAAGAAGGGAAACACTTTAGGTGTCGGTAATATTCGCATTCAGTAATCAGGCGTCCACCTGAAGAAAAGGGAAAGCATCTCAGATTACAATTCAAGTTAGCAACAAAAGAAGCTCACGGCAAAAATGCGAGTCAACAGTCTGAATTGATCAACAGAAGTTAGTCACAATAAAGAAAAAAAGGAGAAGGGCAAGAAGTTAATCCAAATGTAGACGTTGATGGAAGATGTGGGCTGCTTAAGAGATGATTGAAGTCACAAGTATGAAGTGGTGTCCGGTTTTGGTCCGAAAAGCTGAGGAAGAATGAACTAGCACCTGCAACTAGCAAGCACCAAGGTTCAAATCCAAAGTTTACATGAAGAACCATTCAAGACTCGAGATCAAACTTCAAAAGACTTATAGATAGGAATCTTGTAACTCATAGTTGACAAGCTTAGTTAGTCTTTTCATTTCTTTTGATTTGGATGTAATAATAGGACCGTGGATCTGGAACCTCGACAGAACGATACCTCAATTGACTCTCCACCTTGGCATGCTCCATCATCTCCCTCACCTCTGAACTACACACGGCATGATTCCTTTATAGTCAAGGATATGTAGACAGCTCAGATACCAGGGCTCCGTCATATTTCCCTTTTCTCAGTTTTAATCTCTCCAAAATAAGCGCCGGGTCAAAAAATATGTCTAGTCGTTCCCTGTCTGAAAACTCTTCGTGTTTCTAGTTAAAGAGTGGCATCTGTAGACATGTAATTTTTTACTCTCCCCAAGATTTTTTATATTTGAGCATGTAAATAGTTAATATAGCTATTTCAACTATTTTTGACTTCTTTACTTTATTTTCTTCATAAAAATAGAAAATATTTTAGTTTATGTATTTTTCATAAATTTTTTTAAAAAAATACAAAAATAGTACCCTATTTTTATCTTTATATAAATTCAAAAATACAAAAATAGTCTCATGTTTGGTTTGATTCAGTAGGATCGGCTTTAGCATTGTGTATTATTCAATCTTATTCTAAAAGAAATCAATTAAGGTTTTGGACCATAATTTTAAGAATTTTAGAGCCTAATTTTTGGTCCAATACCCTATGCTAACCCTAGAACACTTATAGACTTTTCTTTGAAACAAAAAATAAATAAAAAGACTCTAAGGACTTAACACAAAAAGACCTAGAGACTAATTGACAAATACACAAAATATACACCTAAAACCTAGACATATATTATAGACTAATGCCTATCAGCTAAGGGAGAAAAAAAAGAAATAACGCTAAAAACGTTGGTGACTGCGCCGGAATTCACACTGAAGGAGCGCTGACTTTCAGGGAAAAAATGACCCCCGCCCCTTGAACTTCATCTTCCCAAGCCCCCCACCCTCCCTTGTTTTTTTAAATTTTCTTCAGCACCAAGGACTTAAGAAACAAAAGAGCAGTGCCTTTCTTGACGACAAGACTCCACCCCCCAGCCTGAAATTCATCTTCTTCAGAACACCCAGCTGCTTCCAGCGATTACCACCAGACTCGTCGGATTTCGCTTTCTCACCAAGCCAGCGATGGGCTCGCTGATAAACACACGTACATACAAGAAAGCAGCCATTTCCATGGTTGTATGTTGAACTAAAACGACCCTGTCTCCCAATGGCGGATCCAGAATTTTGAGTTCGTGGGTGCTTAACTTTTTTAATTGGAGCAAAAGAAAGTTAGTGCTTGATAAATGGAGGAAAAAGTCTAGCTAGGGGCGTGAGTGAGATTCGATCTCTCGACCATATACTCATTTAGAGCCCTTCAACATCCATTATAACCAAAGCACCCACCAAGCCTTTTGTTATCTGGGTGCTTGCTACTTTGTTATATCCATTTTCTTAAGTTTTTTATATAATTATACGTGTTCGGGGTCGAGGTTAATAGGTGCTCGAGCACCCAATTTTTATATGTAGATCCGCCCCTGCTGTCTCCACCATTACACCATCGTGAAACACCGTCGAGACACATAAAATAGAGCAACACAAGTGCACAGCGTTTCTGGGTTTGAGAGAACAGTCAGATTTTTCTTTGGTCGATTTCCGGAGAAGCTTTCATTCGTGCTTGTCCGTTGTTTGGTTTTCTTCTGATTTTGATGCTTAAGGCTCTCAAAATTCAGAGTAACATCTTAAGCTCGTTGGTCAGCAAAGGTATCGTTTCGAGGTTCCGACCGCCGGTCCGAGATTCAATCCGAATTTCTGCTTTGTTAAAGATCCGTTGAGGACCATTTCTACCTACTTTATTTAATTAATTCAAGAAGATTGGTGTTTTACCTTAGTTTTTTTTTGCCTGAATTAATTTGTGTTCTTGATGAGTTTGTTACCGTATTCTTGGATTAATTTTTCCATTGTTTGTTGTTTAATATGTGTTATTTGAAATCACTGCACTTGTTATTCTTTCCTACTTTACACATTGACCTAAACTGAGTTGTCCCTCTCTGTGTAGGTTTTTTTTCAAATAATACCCATAATTGATGTACAAGCATTTGAAAAGAGGAGTTGCTCTGATGGTAGACAACCCCTACTTCCAACCGAGAGGTTGTGAGTTCGAGTTTCTCCAAGAGCAAGGTGTGGGAAGTTCTTGGAGGGAAGGATGCCGGGGGTTTATTTGGAAACAGCATCTCTACCCTAGGGTAGGGATAAGGTCTGCGTACATACTACCCTCCGCAGACCCCACTAAGTGGGATTATACTGGGTTGTTGGTGTTGTTGTTGATGTACAAGCATTTGTTTATGTATGTGTGAATATCATTATGGACTGCATTAGTTTTTCTGCTAATAAACTCCCTTGGACTAGCTATACCGACCGATTCATGTAGGCTTCTTTGGATTATGAGCACATAAAGTGGATTAAGGATATAGATGATTTATATATTTGACTTCGAACTATTTCTGCGATTAAGTCCTAACTATTGTTGTTTCTCTAAGTGAAGTAGAATTTGTTGAGATACAAGATATTACATGATTTAGATTTGTATATACTTGTGTATATTCAGTGTATATTTCCGACTTTGGGTTATAAGTTGAAACTGGGCTGTGATGAGTGTAATCTGAGCCCAAGTCCTTTATTTAATTTTGGGCCGGATAACCCGATCCGACCCGTGCATTTGTAATTAGTATAAATGTAGGTGAGATATTTTTCTCACCTACCGAGACTCATTTTCCTCCTTTCATTTTCTGTAATATACTTCTCTCTTCCAGAGAGTTCCTGAATGCTCTGACTTCTCTCTACTTTCTCTCTCTAGAATTTCTATGGTTTCTCGGTCTAATCTGAATGTTTACATGGTATCAGAGCCAGGCCCATCCCAATTATTGTTACCGATGTTGGGCCCCCATTTATGTTGTCCACGCTCCAGAGATCTAGGCGTGAGGGGGGGTGTTGAGTTGTCCCACATCGGAGGGATTTGAGGTCCTTGGTCTCTTTATATGGCTTGGGCAATCCTCAACTCATAAGCTAGCTTTTGGGGTTGAGTTAGGCCCAAGGTCCATTCTTACGACGATCCGATCATGTTTCTGTGTGCTTCGTGGTCTTGGATGAAGTCTGTTTCGAGGTTTTTGGGGGTGATTTCTCAGACCTCACGGTGATGAAGATTTCAACCTATCGGAGACTTTTCTGAGTGTCTCATCTTGATATCCGAGTGTATTTTCTTCTCCTGAAAATTCTGGAAGATTTTATGATGATTTTGGTTGGTTGATTTTGGGTGACCTATTCGGCTTCTAGGGTTTCTGGTGGTTTAACTTGAAGTTTTACTGCCTTCCGGTGGCCCGATTCTCACTCAGTGGACGTTTTGGGTGCTTCTCCGACGTTCCTGACCACATCTCCAGTAAAGTTGCTTTTAAGGTTACACCTATGGTTTGATACCTAGGGTTTCTCTATTATCTGAGGGCCAATCTTCTCCGGTCGCGAAGAAGGAGGGTAACTCTGTCCTTATCTTCGGTATTATATGTGATTATTTGACTGTGTACTTGTGAGCATCTGGTGTTGTTTGTGAATACCTGACTTGACTATGTTCTATTTGTTGGTTGTTGTGTGTGAATACCTGTTTTGGTTGTATTCTGTTTGTTGAAAAGTTGTTCATCTAAGCCGGTTCATTGACTATGGCTTCTAACACAAGTACTGGTACTGGTGCCTCCCCTTCTGTAGACTCTTCCAGTCCCCTATTTGTATATTCTTCTGATGTCCCTGGGGTATCTCTTGTTCCCACTCCTTTCTCGGGTAGTGGTTATGGGGGATAGAGACGTAAAATGATTGTTGCCTTATCAGCCAAAAACAAAATCTGTTTTGTTGATGGCACATACTCTCGACCTGCCACTAATGTGGCTCAACAAAGGTTGTGGGATAAGTGCAACAACATGGTGATTTCTTGGTTGACTGTTTCCATCTCCCCTGCAATTGCTGAGTCTGTACAGTACTCTGACACTGCACAGAGCATATGGTCCCAACTCCAGGCCAGATATGAAACTGCAAACAGGACCAAAATCTATGAAGTGAAAAGAGAGTTGTCCCACACCTCTCAAGGGTCCTTAGATATAGCTTCCTATTTTAATAAGCTAAAAGGTCTGTGGGATGAACTTGATTCTATGTGTGTTAATCATGGTCAAAGGTGTGTATGTGCTGCAAAAGATGGTATAGTTTAGGAATGTGATGAAAATAAGGTCTTTCAGTTTTTAATGGGTCTCAATGAAGCTTATATGGGGGTCAGGAGTAATCTTTTGATGATGCAGCCTCCTCCTTCTCTTGACAATGTATATAATATTCTCCTCAATGATGAGAAACAAAGACAAGTTCAGTCTTCTTCTCACTTTGATCCAGACTCTGTCTCTTTCAATGTACATACAAACAAACAGCCTGTTGGATTTAACAAGGCCACAGTGTTTGTTCCTCCTCCTCCTTTCAGACAGAGAGTCAATTTTGATCAAACCAGAGGACCTTTATTCTGTCGATACTGTAAAAAATCTGGACACTTAATTGATAAGTGCTTCAAGATCCATGGGTATCCACAAAGTACCAATTTTAACAAGGGAAGGAGACCTGTTGTTGCTCATATGAGTACTGGTCTGGATTCTCCTATTTCTGATGGGCTGTTGTCTGTTCCTCAAGGGAATCCTCCTGCTAGCCATCACTCTGTTGCAAGAATAGATGGCCAGACCTCTGTGATACCAGGGTTGAGCAGACAAGATTATGACCAGTTGATGAACATGTTACACCAGACCAAGTTAGGGGATTCTACTGCTCAAACTCCTCCTCCCATATATGCTGCAAACTTTGTTGGTACTATGTTGACTGAGAACCCTTTTTCTGATTCCAAACTTTGCTTACTTACTCATATTAATTCTGTCACCTGGATTATAGATTCAGGTGCCTCTAATCACATGACTTATGACAAACAATTACTTTTTAACATCACACCTTTAACTCTGCCATATCTTGTCACTCTTCCTAATGGCTACAAAGTAAAAGTCACTTGCACAGGCTCTTTTGCATTGACTTCCTCCATCACTCTTCACAATGTACTGCTAGTTCCTTCCTTTAAACACAACTTGATTTCTGTTCACAAGTTAGTGAAGCAGTTGCATTGTATAGTTATGTTCACTGAGCATTTCTGCTTACTACACATGATACAGGACCCTTCTCTGAGGAGGCCACTGGATCTTGGTAGAGAAGCTACTGGGCTGCATAAACTAAATTGGGTTCCCTCTTCCCCTTCTTCCTCTGTTAATTGTTCCTCTACTTTTGTTTGTCCTGTATATGCTTCTTGTAATAATAACAATGTTGTTGCATTGCCTTCTGTGTCTGTTTCTTGTAATGATGACATCTTGTCTGATAACAAGGATGTTTCTGTGCCTTCACATGTAAATAGTTCCATTTGTAATAATGATTTTGCATCTGATATGAATTACATTTGGCACTTAGATTTGCACATACTCCCTTTGCAAATATGAAATGCATTTCTGGTCTGTCTTTTCCATTTGCTTCCAAACAAACCTTCCCCTGTACTGTCTGTCCCATGGCCAGACAGACTAGACTTCCATTCCTTGATAGTTCCATTAAGACTTCTAGACCTTTTCAACTGATTCATGTGGACACCTGGGGACCTTATCATACTCCAACCTCTTCTGGTTGTAAGTATTTCCTTACAATTGTTGATGACTTTTCAAGGGCAACCTGGACACACCTACTGGGATCCAAAAGAAATGCTTTTTCCATGCTTAAGTCATTTCTCTCTCTGGTCAGAACCCAATTTAATGTTGTGGTTCAGACTGTTAGAAGTGACAATGCCCTAGAATTGGGCTCTAGCAATGAGGGTGTTTCTTTCTTTAGCAGCCAGGGAATCATACATCAAACCTCTTGCCATCACACTCCTCAACAAAATGGTGTTGTTGAGAGAAAGCATAGAACTCTTCTTGAAACCTGTAGAGCATTGCTCTTTAAATCTGGCTTGCCAGTATCTTTCTAGGGGAACTACTTGTTGACTGCCACCTATCTTCTTAACAGAATACCCACCAGATTGCTTCATAATAAGTCTCCTCATGAAATTTTGTATGGGAAAATTCCATCCTACACTCACTTGAGGACTTTTGGTTGCCTTGCCTATGCCACTGTTCCCATCCCTCAAAGGGACAAGTTAAAGCCAAGAGTCATTCCTTGTGTTTTTCTGGGTTATCCTTTTGGCAAGAAGGGTAATAGGCTGTATGATCTTGCATCTAAGAAGTATTTGGTCTCCAGGGATGTTCTCTTTCATGAATCAGTTTTTCCTTTTAAATCTGTGTCTTCTTCTGCTTCTCCTCCTGCTTCCTCTTTTCCCTTTATTCCATCTGGAGAACACGATGATGCCTCTGATTCTCCCATTCCTCTCTCTCCTCCCTCTTCTCCCTCTCGTCCTACTCCTTCCAGTCCTGCTGGTCCACCTTCTGTTTTAGTTCCTTCTTCCTCTGTTCCTGCTCCAAGAAAGTCTCAAAGACAACATAATCCTCCTTCCTATCTTTAGGATTATGTCTGTCAACTCCCTGCCTTCTCTGGCTCATCTGCCTTCTCTTTGGAATCTGAGCCTCTATACTATTCTCAGGCTGCATCTGTTCCAGCTTGGAAAGCTGCCATGAGACAGGAGTTTGAAGCTTTGGACACTAACCATACTTGGGATGTTCTTCCTCTTCCTCCTGGTAAGAAACCCATTGGTTGCAAATGGGATTACAAGATTAAATACAAGGTTGATGGAAGTGTTGAAAGGTATAAAGCCAGGCTGGTTATTAGGGGTGACACACAGGTTGAGGGGATTGATTTTACTGAAACTTTCTCTCCAGTGATTAAAATGACCTCTGTAAAGTGCCTTATTGTTGTGGCTGTCAAGAATCATTGGCCTCTTTTTCAGCTTGATGTAAATAATGCCTTTCTTCATGGTGATTTGGATGAGGATGTTTACATGAAACTTCCTCCAGGTTTGACAGTCTCTCCTTCTGCCTTTGATTCTGTTTCTTCCCTTTCTTCTCCTTCTCCTCCTTTGGTCTGTAAACTCAAGAAATTCTTATATGGGCTGAGACAAGCATCCAGACAATGGTATGCCAAATTGTCTTCTGCTCTTTATTCCATAGGGTATACTCATTCTTTGAATGACTACTCCTTGTTCATCAAAGGTAAACCTGGTTCCTTTGTGGTGGTTGCTATCTATGTGGATGACATAATACTCACTGGGGATGACAGTGATGAACTGACTGCTTTGAAACTGTTTCTGGATGCACAGTTTAAAATCAAGGATTTAGGGTCCTTGCATTATTTTTTGGGCCTTGAAGTGTCTGCTGTCCCTGGTGGCATGCACCTTAATCAGCACAAGTATATCTCTGATTCGCTGCATCAGTTTGACTATGTCAATGTCTCTTCTGTTGTGTCCCCTTTGGACATCAATGTCAAACTTCATGCTGATTCTGCTGACCTCTTGCCCTCTCCTGACTAGTACAGGAGTCTAGTTGGCAGGATGCTCTTCCTGGCTCACACCAGGCCTGATATTTGTTTTGCAGTCTAGCATCTGAGTCAATTTCTCAAAACCCCCAGACTTCCCCATATGACTGCTGCCTTGCATGTTCTGAGATACCTTAAAGGCACTCCTTCCTTGGGTTTATTTTACTCTAATCATGCTGATTTTTCTGTTGCTGGGTTTTCTGAGGCGCTCTGTTACTGGATTTTGTGTGCTGTTGGGTGGCTGTTTGATCAGTTGGAAATCGAAGAAACAGCCTGTTGTTTCTCTTTCCTCTGCTGAGGCTGAATACCGAGCCCTTAGCAAGGTTGTTACTGAGTTGACTTGGCTCTCTCGCTTGTTGGCTGATCTTGGGGTTTCTCCTTCCTCTCCTATTTCTGTTTTTTGTGATAGTATGGCTGTTGTTCATATTGCTAACAATCCTGTTTTTCATGAACGTACGAAACATATCAAGGTGGATTGCCATTTTATTCGGGACTTGTTGCTTTCTGGTTTTCTCAAGTTGCTTCATGTGCCTACTTCTCGTCACTGGCAGACTTGCTCACCAAGCCTCTGCCAAGTACTTTGCTGCTTCTGCTGCTCACCAAGTTGTAGGTGGCTACCCCCTCCAACTTGGGGGGGGTGTTGAGATACAAGATATTACATGATTTAGATTTGTATATACTTGTGTATATTCAGTGTATATTGAGTGTATATTGTAGGTATATTTCCGGCATTGGGTTATAAGTTGTAACTGGGCTGTGATGAGTGAGGTCTGAGTCCAAGTCCCTTATTTAATTTTGGGCCGGATCACCCGATCCGACCCGTCCATTTGTAATTAGTATAAATGTAGGTGAGATATTTTTCTCACCTACCGAGACTCATTTTCCTCCTTTCATTTTCTGTAATATACTTCTCTCTTCCAGAGAATTCCTGAATGCTCTGACTTTTCTCTACTTTCTCTCTCTAAAATTTCTATAGTTTCTCGGTCTAATCTGAATGATTACAGAATTGGCATCATGTTGCTGACACCAACAATAGAAATATAGGCTGCATAAATAAAATTGTGGTTCACAAGACATTTTGGGGCATTGATCTTCGTCATTCGACTAAAGAAAGCAGTGGTTTGGGCTTAAAAAATGAAATTAAAATGAATGTTTGCCTGACATTTTAAGCCTTACATGGAATCTTAATTTTTAGAATTCAAGGCGTGCTATTTAGAGAATTTTTCACGGTCCTCGTAAATTAAAAATGTAATTGCTTTAGACGCATTGTTTTAATAATTTATCTTCTTAAACTTGACCGTGCATTTATGTGACTCAAATCCAAAGCTCAACAATGTTAGATAAAATATGTTGCCAATCACGAGTGCATTTATGTGACGTGGTTCAAGATGTGTTTTAGATGACGTTGAATTTTTCTTAAAAATTAATTAAATAAAAGCGCTTATAAAGTTAAAATTGCATATAAGTTTAAAAGTATTTTAAAATCAGATAATTGAGACAATAATAATAGTTAAGCAACCGTGCTAGAACCACGCAACTCGGGAATGCCTAACACCTTCTCCCGGGTTAACAGAATTTCTTATCCAAAATTTTGCATTTGCGGACTGTGATACAGAATCAATCTTTTTCTCGATTCGGGATTTGAACCGGTGACTTGGGACACCATAAATTATTTCAAGTGGCGACTCTGATTTTTAATTGAAATAAATCCCGTTTCGATTGTCCTTTAATTGGAAAAACTCTCTTATACCCTTTCCGGAGATGTAGGTAAAAAGGAGGTGTGACATGTATAAGATTGAAATTCTGTTGACTTTTATTTTATCGAGAATTTTATCGAGACAAAGGATAAGTTAACTAGTTGCGTTAATGGACTCCGACTGCATGTTCTGGTTCAGGTGGGAGCAGGGCTGTCGCGACTGGGAGGAAGAGGAAACATGAAAATTTACGTTTTTCATGTTAAAGCATAGTTGTCTATTTATGAGTCCATAATTACAACAAGAACTGACCTGATGATTACATGCATCCGACCAGTTGGAGATCTTGAAATCACATACTTTTTTGGCTTTCTCATACTACGAATCATATATTACTGCATGACTCCAAGCATATTCTAATATCCCTTTATAATCATAGTAATCATTCGTCTCAGGATTTCCAACCTGCAACACATTGTATAATCAGATTAAATAGTGAATTCTGCAGTGATGTGCTAATGGGATAAGAACTACGATAGAGTATGGCATGAGGAGGAGATGAACGCGAACTTACTATGAAGCCTTTGAGATTAATTTAAGGATACTTTTTGCTGTCTTTATTTCTGTTGTATACGAGCTCTGCCTGTTGGGGCACGTAGTGTCCTACGATTACAAAAGAAATGAACCTTTTTACGCACATTGGCATAGTCTTAAATCATTAAAATGAACGTTTATCGACCTGCATACATTTTTGCGCACATTGGCATAGTCTTAAATAGTTTATCGAAAGATTTATGTCACCTGCATAGCTCTCTCCTCATATGAAAAACTCGCGGTTCTTAAACTCGGGAAACCTTTCCAACCAATTCACTAGGAAATTGTAAGCATCTTCAGCTGTGTGAAGCAAATTATGTTAATAACTTAGCATAAACACTATATATGTACACTCTTCTTGGAAAAGTATTTGCATTTCTCGGGTGGTAATTACCAGCAAAGTCGTCATCTAAGTTGTTTAAATCGGAGGAAGTATTGGTGTATGAGAATCCCACCCCACCTGGAGACTCCAAAACAGCAGATTGGCTTCTGCAATTGAGAAATCCACAATAACAATACTATCACACTCTTGTACTAAGCCTTGCAAAGCTAAAACTTGTATCAACTTATCATTTTCTACGTTTGTTTCTCGTCGCAACAACATAATATATAGAGTCAATATATTGTATATCATGCGGATTCATCATCAACGGATAAACAATTTAAAGTCATATAGAGCATACAACGACAAGTGGGGTCTGGAAGTTAGAGTGTATGCAGACCTTATCCCTACCTCGTGAGGGTAGAGAGACTGTTTATGATAGATCCTCGGCTCAAGGAAAGACGAAAAAAGAAGCAAAAGCAATAGCAACAAGCAGTAAACAACAATACATAAGGTCAAAGTAGAGTATAAATGAAATAAGATATGACCTTTATTCCAAGAATAACTGTTGAAGTCAAGACCAGCACCATTGTTTTGAACTAGCAAAGGTCCCAACTCTACAGCAGCACCATATCCAACTGAAGAGCAACCAGGGCTTAATAGAGAAATCACACAACACAAGTGATTGCTAAGAAACTAAAGGAATCCTCTGATTTACTGCAGAAACAAAAATAATTCCAACATAAAATTCCGCATAAGTAATATGGCGTTTTGTTAGTTGTACAAGAAAAAGTAATCGCTGCATAAGTTAATGCAGCATTTAGTAGGCTTTGTTAAACTCGGCATTGCTAATACTCGCACAAGTTATGCAGCAATCTATATATTATTTTATGCGGAATAGAATGCAAAATAAAAAACATGTATTAGCAATAAGCTGACAATAGCAACTAAGGGCAGCCGGTGCACAACGCAACCTGCGTTCACGCAGGATCGGGGAAAGGGCCGCACTTCAAGGGGTATGACGTAGACAGTCTATCCTAATGTAAGAATTAATGGCTGCTTCCAGGCTCGAGCCCGTGATCTATATGTCACACGAAGACAACTTTACCGTTGCTCCAAGGCTCTCATTCTATTGACTATAGTAACTAAAGACAAAAAACTCCTCTAGATTACTCAATTCTCACATAAAAATTACAGCATTATTATTCATTTTATAATAATCCCTGTAGTATCTTCACATGCATAAAGTACTCTTGAATAATAATCCTGCATAACTAGTAAAAAGAGCTCCTGCTATGCGTGAGATCTGGAGAAGGACCGGATCACAAATGTCTATTATACACAGCATTACTATGCATTTTTGCAAAAGGTTATTTTTCTGCTTGAACCATGACCTATCCGTCACATGGCAGCAAGTTACGCCCAATACAAGGAGAAACACGAATGACGGTTAGAGAGCCACAAGATCCAAGTACAGCAACTTAGAGAAGTACAAAAAGAACAGAATTAATATCCAAACTTTCATATAAAACAAGGAAAAGTGAAAATGGGGTTCAATTTATAAAAAAGATATGGGAATTTACCACCATTAAGCCAAAGTAGGAGGGGTTTCTTGAAAGATTCAGACTGAGAAGGAAAAAACCAGTAAAAAAGAGCCCTTCCATTAGTTTTATTGACTGTAATATAACCAGAAAATTGTGAGACGTGCGGACGACTTGGTTGCCCAGGAAATTTTGTTACTTTGTCATCTTCTTGAGTTCATGCAAAAACTTTACTCCAACAAATAAGGAACAACAATATTGGAACTATGTTTCTTAAATTCTTTGGAATTGAAGTTTCCATTTCAGTTCTGTTTTCCTAGGACTGTGTGTCTGTGTGTGTTTTGAACTTTTAAGATAAAGTGATCTAAGTCTCGACTATTCGGTTGACTTCAATAATTGAATAGTCGTAGCACCACTGACATATTTCGTTTTTTTTTTTTGGTGCAAGACATATTTGGCTAAAGTTTTTTAAAAAATAAAGAATTTGAGTTTTGCGAAGTTTAAAATTGCAAATATATATATTATATATATTCGTTGGTAGTTGTGTTTGAATGTAAATTTTACTTGGAGAAATATTTAAAATTTTGAAATAAATTCATATAGGTAAAAACTGTATTGCCCTAGATGTTACAGCAAACCATACTAATTTGTCATGATTAAATAATAATTTAAGGTGAGGTTGTTTTTAATTTAACCATGATTTAAATATCGTATGCGAACACATGTATCATATAACCATTGGGGTAGTTTGTAAAATCCACATGCATCATAAACAAGTTTGTTAACATTAAAGTTGAAATAATGCATAAATTACAAAACAGATATGAAATCTATATATAACAAAAGCAGAGGCGGACAACAAGTGAATTAATCAGAAAAAGTCATATAGCATAATTAAGACAAAACAAACCAACTTTCTAACTAAAAAATTTTCTCACTTTTAAATTTTGAGATAATTGGTTAATATAAAAATTTAAATTAATTTCAAACCTATTATCTAGAATAACTAGAGTAATATATTCCACTACTTACAACTGCTAATTATGATTTCTCCTACGAAAGGTAGTTGTTCGCACTACCTGCAAATAATCTAATCTAATAATTTTAAAAATTAAAAGTCTAATATGTAAAACATTAAAAAAGGTAGTTCCTATCTTAAAATTTTGGCCAAATATAGTAACAAAATATATTATTGCATATAATAACACCCCGTAAATTTGAATCAGTTGTGAATGCATTAAATGAGTATTAATGTGATGATTATCAATTAGTTATGATAATAAGTATACGAGGCATATCATAAGTGATTTGGGTTCCAAGGAAAGACATAAGTCTAAGCCAAGTTGAAAAAGTACATAATAGACTAAAATTCTAAATGAGCACGCATAAGACTATACTTTGCATGAGCATATCTATATTTATATAAGGTGGTATATGATGCACAAGCTATAAAGTGAAAGATCTTTGAGTCTAGTTTCTAACACTTCAAACCGTTCGTCACCTACTAGAAGTTATGACCAAATTACCAAAAGCAGCACAAAATTTTACACTACTGTGCCGCCCCATGCGGTGCGGCTGTGTAAATTAACAAAGCACCTCCAAATTTCGTTTCTAAAAACATTTTTCATTATCACGCTGACCCATGTGCCGCGGTTGTGCAACTCGACCCTATTTTATTAAAACCTTCGGGGGTTATTTTTTTCACTTCATTTGGATGAATTTTAAGGTTTTCCTCCACCCTCTCAAGACCTCCAACCCTCCCATATTCAAGGTAAGTAATTCCCATTATCTTGGTATGAATTCCATCATTTCTACACTAGTGTTGATGAAATCTACACACAAAATACTTAGATCTTCAAGGGATTTCTTCAAGAACTCATAGGAGGGTTTTGCAAGATTTTTTCTAAAAAGGTAATCCTACACCATTAGACTTACATGTATGAATTTATTAAGGGAATAAAAGTATGAATAATTATTGGAACTCTTGGTATAGTGATTGGAAACCATAAATTCTCAATTTGATTACACAACTATTATAGAGATTGAAAGATATTTATTTAATGGAACTTTGTTGGTTAGGTGTGGATGGATGGTCATATATGTGATTTTGGAAGTTATAAATTGGCTAATAATAATGGTGGTATAAACTGTTGATGAATGGTGGCAGTTAGATGAACTAATTATATGGTGATGGGATGTAGAGATTTATGCCTGCAAGGTGTTTTATAATATGCGTAAATGGCTTAAGTTATGGAATTTGTTACTAAGATTGAATTCCATTAAATGTTTCTATTGTCTATTGAAGGTCCTTTGTATTGTGGATCATTGTAGTAACACTACGGGGAGAAATTGAGGTATGTGAGGCTAACTCTCTATGTTTGGAAATTTTAATGATTCCCCCTACACTACATTTCTTTTACGACGATGCCAATTGCCTCAGAAATATAGTTAAACCCAGTTCCTTGAATAGTTGTAGAACTTCTATTCTTTAGCTTCATAACACGTTCACCACTTTTATTCTGAACATTGTGAGCTCAGTGCGTATTCAATATAGACTTGGGTTTGATGCCTCAAAGTCTTAGAATAGATTACTTAATATGCTATAAACGGTTGAAGTTTCAGTTTTCATAATCAGTTCAAGAATATATGTCTCAGTCTAGTCCTATTGAGTATTACAGTGTTATGTAACTCAGTATGATGTAGTATTTCAGTATCATGTAACTCAACTGATTCAACATTTCATTATCATGTATTGTAGTTTGATTCTCAGTTCCTGAATGTTGAACAACTGTATTTGGGCCTGAGGTCATAGTTTATATGCTTTATGCATACTTGGACCTGAGGTCGTAGTTTATGCTTTATGCATATTTGGGCCTGAGGCCGTAGTTTATGCTTTATGCATTTTTGGGCATGAGGTTGTAGTTATATATACGTATACTTAGGTTTGAGATCGTAGCTTGTGCATATATATATTGTGCCCGAGGCCGTAGCTTATTCAGATAAACAGATTGTTCATCTTTCAGAAGAAGGAGTATTCATATCCTTACTTCCTTTGTTCAGTTTCAGTTATTAGTTATCATTTCAGTTACCGGCTATCATTTCAGTTATCAGTTATCATTTCAGTTACCATCTATCATTTCAGTTATCAATTATTAATTATCAGTTATTATCTCAATTATCAGTTATCATTTTAGTTTCAGTTTCAATAGTTATCAATTATCAGTTAACAACTCAGTTTCAACATTTATAATTCTTTTTTTCAGTTGGTCTACATACTAGTGCAATTCAAATGTACTGACGTCCCTTTTTCCCCGAGCCTGCATTTCACGATGCAAGTAATGATTTATAGGTTGATGATTCAGAGCACTAGGATTCTCGTACCAGCTATTTGGTAATCCCCAGTTCTTTCGAGGCATTATCATTACCTTACAGTCTTTCAGTATTTACAAATAAATAGTGTTTTTAGTACTTCAATAGGGGCTTCATAGACTAGAGTAACAACTAGACAGAGTCGTAGGCTTTTCATATTATGCCATGTGGACTACAAATATATTTCAGAATTGTATTAGTATTTCCGCACTTTGATTTATATTATTCAGACTTTCAGCATATCAACATGATTTAGTTTATCTTCCGCATTCAGTATGATATGATATACATGTTGATTCAGCCAGCTAGTTGGTTCGCTCGGTCATACGGTCAGGCACCGAGTGTCGTATTATGTCCAGGCCCAGGTTTGGGGCGTGACAATTATATTGAAGTTTATATAGCACATATCCTATAATATAACATAATAATCGATTTCAAAAAAACTTGGCTTTTATTGTGATTGTCGTCATCACTTGTTTTAAATCAAATTCGGTGCTTTCAATGCCTTGCAAACCTCATTAAGAGTTGCCTCGATTTGCGTGCATAGTCCGGGCGTGTAGCCGAAAAGCTTAAATATTAAATTTTGTGAAAAATGCTAAATTTTGATTTTAAAATAAATAAATTTGACTTTGGTCAACATTTTGCAAAACGGACTCAAACCCATTATGTAGCAATCCCGGAGAGTCTGTAGAAAAATATGGGACTTGGGCCTATGCCCGGAATCAAATTCCGAGGTCCCAAGCACGAGAAATAAATTTTTCTGTAAAATTATTTTACGAAAATGTTTAAGAAAAACTGAAATGAAATCAGATTAGAAAGCGATGGTATCAGGCCCACATTTTGGTTCCGGCTCACGGTATAGGTCTTAGATATGGTTTAACACATTTCTGTAAAATTTGGTTAAAAACGGACGTCGTTTGACGTGGTTCAGACTCGAATTGCTAAATTTTATACTTGATGAAGTTTGAGAAAAAACAAAGTTCTTGATTTTGAGGTTTGATTCATTATTTTGAGGTTATTTTGGCGATTTGATCATGCAGATAAGTTTGTAAGACATTTTTAATTTAGTGCATGTGTTTGGATAGGAGCCTCGAGGGATCGAGTGTGTTTCTGATATATTTTGGAATGGTTTTATGCTTAGAAAAATTTCAGAACTGTTGGTTGCTGGTGTCTAGTCTTTTGTGCTATGCGATCGCATAGCTATGTCCGTGATTGCATAGCTATGTCCCCAATCGCATAATGTGAACTTTCAATGGTTCAGTTTGTTCTATGTGATCGCATAGTTACTCTCGTGATCGCATAGTGTTCGCCTGAGAGCTCATATATTTTTCTCTATGCGATCGCAGTATTTCCTCTACGATCGCAGTGTGTTAGCCCAACCTTCCCTATTTCCCCTATGCGATCGACATAGTGTCATCGCAATTGCAGAGTCTTGTCCAATTTATTCTATGAGAATTCACTCCTTTATCCGTGATCGCATAGGCCAAATTCGCACGGGGTTAAATTTTTAAATCCATAGCAGTAGCCTTACGGGATTTTTGCAAAATTTCACAAACTCTTTCTTCTCCAAAGTTCTAGTGCAATCTTTGAAGCATTCTTTCACCATAAAATCTTGGATTCAATCGATTTGGAGCCAAATTCGAGAGGAAAAGTGGTAATTAAGGATTAAGTTGGCCGTGGAAGTTCGAGGTAAGTGTTTGGTCTAACCTTAGCTTGAGGAATTAGGAGTTGTGTCCTATTTGCTATTTATTTCTTGTTGAGTACGGCGTATAGGCATGGTGAAAAGTATCTATACGTTGGTGTCAAGCATGACCGTGAGTTTTATACTGTGATTTTCATGATTTCGTTGTATTATCTTACCTTGGTGAAGATTTCTAGTTATTGTAAAGTTCTGGAAAGAATTGCGACTTATGAACATTGAAGAGCGATGGCTCCAGTTGTGTAATGAATCGTGAAAGTATAAGTGAAAATTGAAACTCTAGAGCATTGGTTTGAGTTGTGAAGTGAATTGTGAAGTAAAAGTGAGAAAGAGAAGAGATCATTATATTGTCCCCTTGTCAGTCTATTTGTTGAGTTGTGGTTCCCATACATTGTGTTCTTAGTTGATATTA
Source organism: Nicotiana benthamiana (assembly GCA_034376525.1). Lineage (NCBI taxonomy): Eukaryota > Viridiplantae > Streptophyta > Magnoliopsida > Solanales > Solanaceae > Nicotiana > Nicotiana benthamiana. Next base: position 14,493,123 of record CM067341.1, on the reverse strand, counting down.
CAGATGCTTAGGTTGATGATTCCTTGTGCTAGGTGTTGTAATAAGTTTAGTTATAGCTAAAGTAGTTAGATGTTGAAATGAGATAGGTTGTAGCTGAAGTAGTTAGGTGTTGTAACAAGTTTAATTATCATCGAGGTAGTTAGGTGTAGGAACGAGTTTGACTATAGTTGAGGTAGTTAGATGTTAGAACAAGTTTGGTTATAGTTTAGGTAGTTAGATGTTGGAACAAATTTGGTTATAGTTGAGGTAGTTAGATGTTAGAACAAGTTTTATTATAGTTATTTCTCTATTTTCGAGATAGTGTAGAGCTTATTGATCCATTGTCGAGACTCTTGTTATAATTTCAAATATTATACAAGGACCGAGTTGTACACCGCAATATATTATAATATGGATTGGGTTGCATGCCGCAACAATATTACATATGGATCGGATTGCACGCTGCAACAATATTATATATGGATCACCGCAACAATATTATACATAGATTAGGTTACACGTCGCAACAATATTATAAATGGGAGCAGGTAGTACTCTTACCACAAGATATAACGAAAAGGGAGCCGGTGGTACGCCTACCACAAGATGTGAAAAGAAAGTGAAATCTGCCTTTATTTTCTTACTCTTGTTAGAGGTTGGATTTTGATTTCTTTATAGTTATTTTGATAATTTTTTAACTTTTTATTCCTCGGAGCATATTTTTCCTCTCCCATCTTAACTTATTTATTTCTGGTTTACTTTTCGACGTATATCATATAAATGCATGTGTATTTGGTAGTCTGGTCCTAGCCTCGTCACTACTTCATCGAGGATAGGCTAGGAACTTACCAACACATGGGGTCGGTTGTGCTGATACTACACTCTGCACTGTGTGGAGATCTCGGAGTAGCTTTTGGACAATAGTTGGACTGCTTCCTTTAGTCCACTCGAAGGCCCAAGGTATACCTGTATGCTACCGTAGGCCCTGGCGTCTCCCTCTATCTCTATTTCCTGTTTCATTTTCCTCTATTCAGAAATAATGTACTATTATTTCTTCAGACCTTGTGTATAGTAAATCTTAGATAGTTTGTGACAGTACGACACCGGGTTTGGGGTGTTAGAAACACGTTCTCAATGCAATATACCAAACGTGTAGTCTTTTGTAGGTTTTGATGAATGACAAACGAAGCAAAAATTGATATATGACGGAATTCAAGTACAAGCGCACAATGGTTGCGAATAAGATTGAAGTTCAAGATATAGCTTTTAATTGTTATTGAGTTGTTCTAAAATTGTAATCTCGATCCTATAACTTGACTCATAGTATGGCCTCTCTCATAAAACTATTTTCCAAAATCATGCATATTTAATTCTGTGTCAAAAAGATTTTAAATCATGCATATTTACATTAGACAAAATGTTTTCTAAACATGCCTCAAAAATCTGGGCTAAAATAATCGATTATGTACTTATGATAATCGATTGTTTTTGAGCCAAGACTGCATGACAATCGATTATGAATTAATGGTAATCGATTGTGAGTAAGACAGTGAACATCAGGTTTTTCCAAATCTGCATGATAATCGATTGTGAACAACTGACAATCGATTGTTGTTGAGGTAAAGTTTTTCAATACTCAAAATAATCGATTATGAACTAATGGTGATCGATTGTGTTGAGTTGATGTCTTCCAGTGATTTTAAATTTAATTAAGTAATCGATTATGTCTTTAGATAATCGATTATCACTGAGACAGTAAGTTTTATGATTTTCAGAAAATAACAAGTAATCGATTGTTGCAAAGGACAATCGATTGTTGAAGCTAGCCGTTGTCAAATGATTTTCAAATACCATAAGGTAATCGATTATTGATTTTATATAATCGATGTTTTGCTTAAAATCTGGAAATGATTTTTAGAACGTTGCTGAAGTAATCGATTATTGATTTTATATAATCGATGTTTTGCTTAAAATCTGGAAATGATTTTTAGAACGTTGCTAAAGTAATCGATTATAGATTATGTATAATCGATTGTGAAGCGTTAAATCTGGGATTGATTTTTAAACTGACTGGCAGATAATCGATTGTTTGGTCTTAATAATCGATTATCACTGAGTAATTTCAGCAACTCTTAATTGGCAATTAGACAACGGTTGAACCAACTTTTTCAACTATAAATACAGCTTCATTTTAGTGTTTTAAATACAACAACATACACAAACTGATCATTACATTGCTATAAGCTTTCATTCAATTGTTCTTCATTTTCTACTCATTTCATAAAGCTTTTGAGAGCCATATTATTGCTTAAAGTTGTTGTGATCTTGAACATATTCTTTTACTCATATCTACTCAATAAGGAGTACTTTAGTTAAGTGAGTGTCCAAGTATTTGATATACTTGTAAGAGAATTGCGATTCTCTTGTTTCAAGGAACTTGCGTTTCCTTGGGTGAAGTCTTTGAGATTGCGATCTCCGAGCAACTGTTTGAGGCTTGTGTCCTCAAGTGTGTAACGGTTTGTTGAGCACCCTTAAGCTTAACAAGATAGTGAAAAATCTCGAGAGAGTCTCTCGGGGACTGGACTAACCACGTTGGTGGCCAACCAGTATACATCTTTGTGTAAGTTTATTTTTCTGCATTTATTTTACTTCCTGCAAAATTTAAATTCCGCAAGAAAACGCTAAATTCTATTAATACGCTATTCACCCCCCCTCTAGCGTAAAGCGTAGTTTCTAACAATTGGTATCAGAGCCCAACTCTCTGAAAACTTAACCGTTTGAGAGAACCATCCATGGCTTATACTCTTGACTCTTTTGCAGGAATTGAAGAAGGACAATGCTCTACACGACCTCCTCTATTCAATGGCACAAACTACTCATACTGGAAGGAGAGGATGCAAATCTTTGTGCAATCAAATAGCTCTCATTTGTGGAAAGTATTCACCAATGGAAACCAAATTCCAACCAAGAAGGTGGAAGACGAATGGGTTCCAAAGACCGAAGAGGAATATACCGCGGAGGATATTCGTAAGGTTCAAAATAATGCCAAAGCTATAAATTTATTATATTGTGCTGTTAATGCTAACGACTACAGGAAGATATCATGTTGCAAAACAGCAAAAGAAATGTGGGATAAGCTTGAAGTGACATACGAAGGAACCGACCAGGTACGAGAAGCTAAAATTGATTTCTTAACTCACTCTTATGAACTATTCCACATGAAGGAAGGAGAGAAAGTAGACGAAATGTTTGAGCGATCTCAATGATCGTGAATGATCTTCACGCCCTCAAAAAGACATTTACGGATAGAGAACTTGTCCGGAAGATCCTCAGAAGTCTCACTCCGGCATGGCGATCAAAGGCCGATGCAATCCAAGAATCCATTGGCATCACAAATGTCACAATTGACGCATTAAGAGGTAATCTCAAAACCTATGAATCAACTATACTTAACCCGTTTGTTGATGATCAAAGAAGGCAAAGGATTGCTCTAAAGGCTAGTCAACCACAAATTGATGAGGAAGGTGACAACGAGTTTGGACTCGTTATCAAAAGGTTTCAAAAATTCATGCGCAAAGAGTATGAACGCAAGAACAAAAAGCAAGGCGATCAACTAAAATGCTATGAATGCGGAGAAACCGGGCACATAAAATCAAATTGCCCTAACATCAAAAAGGAGAAGAAACCCTTCAAAAAGCAACGTGCATACATCTCTTGGGGAGGAGATTCCGGAGATGAAGCAAGCGAAGAAGAAGACGATGAAGCAGCAAATTTATGTCTCATGGCTCAAGAAGACGGCAAAGACAAGGTAAGTCAAATCTCTTCTCAAAATTTCTTTACTCTTGATGAAATGAGAAATGCTTTTGATGAAGTATATGCTGAATTTATCAAAGCTTCAAAAACTGTCAAAAGTGTTAAAGAAAGCGCTTCTCTAAAAGAAAAAGATTTTCAAACACAGCTTTCATTAAAAGAAAAAGAATTAGAAAAACTGGTTTTCGAAAATGAGAAGCTAAAAGAGGAAAACAAGTTTTATGGAAAAAGAAGTGCTGATTCTACTAGAAACTGTTCTTCTTGTGTGCTTCTTAAGAATGAAGTAGCTAGACTTAAAGGCACATTAGATAAGTTTAATTCTTCGCATAAAAACTTGAATGATGTGCTTGTTAATCTAAAATCAACTAAACATGGAATAGGATTCAAGAATGAAGAAAAGGTTGGTGCTAAACCACAACAACCTAGAGCTCAACCTAGGACTAATAACCAAAATGCTTATCCTAGAAGTAGAAATCCTAGAAATAACTTGCATGTTAGACCAAATAGTGAAAATGCTAGAAGACCTAGAAATGATGCATATTTTAGGCCAAACCTTGAACAATTTAGAAGACCAAGAAATGACCCTCCACCTAGAAATAGATATTCTAGAAATGATGCATATTTTAGACAAACTTGTGAATCTCCTAGAGCTCATAATAGGAGAAACAATGGTGTTCAAAGTAGAGTAAGCAACCTTCATTCATCTAGTTACTATGTACCTAGAAAAATGCATAATCCCAACGTGACTTGTCATTATTGTAGACGTATTGGTCATATTGCTCCCGCTTGCTTTACTCGTCATAGACATATAAATCAATTGCATCATTATAACATGCCTAACCCTCAAGGACCCAAGATGGCATGGGTACCTAAAGAACATTAATTTGTTTTGTAGGTGTGCTTGAAGGGATCAAGTGTACTATGGTACCTTGATAGTGGATGCTCCAAACACATGACGGGAGATGAATCCAAATTCCTTCAACTAGAGCACAAAGAAGGAGGAAGTGTCACATTTGGTGATAACAATAAAGGAAAAATCATCGGCATTGGTTCGGTCGGTAAGGACGAAAACTCCTATATTAAACATATACTACTTGTGAAAGGTTTGAAGCATAATCTCTTGAGCATAAGCCAATTATGTGACAAGGGAAATCTTGCTCTATTTAATTCGGATGAATGTCTTGTATTTAGACGTAGTGATTTCAAGATCATACTTTGTGGTTTTAGAATTGATAATATCTATATGGTTGATCTTGCAAACTCCTCACCCGAATATGTTGATTGTTTAGTAAGCAAAGAGGATAACTCTTGGCTATGGCATCGTAGAGTAGCACACATGAACATGCATCTTTTGAACAAGCTTCTTTCTCAAAACTTAGTAGTTGGTCTTCCCAGTTTAAAGTTTGAAAATGATTCTATTTGCGATTCTTGTCAAAAAGGGAAGCAAACCAAAGCATCTTTTAAATCCAAGAATATTGTTTCAACGTCTAGACCTTTGCAATTACTTCACATGGATTTATTTGGTCCCTCTCCTATTGAAAGTCTTGGTAAAAATAAATATGTTTTTGTAATTGTTGATGACTTTTCTAGATTTACTTGGACTCTATTTCTTGCAAATAAAAGTGATGCTTTTCAAAATTTCAAGTATTTCCTTAAGCGTGTTCAAAACGAAAAGGAATCGACCGTCACTTCGATTAGAAGTGATCATGGGGGAGAGTTTGATCACAATCTCTTTGCAGATTTTTGTGACGAACTCGGAATCGAACACACCTTTTCCACTCCACGGACACCACAACAAAATGGGATGGTGGAAAGGAAAAATAGGTGTCTCGAAGAGATGGCTAGAACCATGCTCGACGAAGCTAAGATTCCCAAATACTTTTGGGCGGACGCCGTGAGTACCGCTTGCTATGTTTTAAATAGGGTAGCAATTCGGCCGATACTCATGAAAACCCCATATAAGGGTAGAAAACCCAACATTTCTCATTTACGTGTTTTTGGTTGTAAATGTTTTGTTCATAATAATGGGAAGGACCAATGGGGTAAGTTTGATGCTAAATCGGATGAAGGTATTTTCATTGGTTATTCCTCACGTAGCAAAGCATATAGGATCTTTAACAAAAGAACCCAAATTGTGGAGGAATCCCCTCATGTTGTGTTTTCCGAAGATAATACTCGCTTGGCGAGAAAGGAATCCGGTTTTGATCTTGCAGGTATCTTGGATAGCTTGAAAGATAAAATCCAAGAAGAACCTTCAAAGGAAAACAAAAATGAAATTGGGGAACAACCAACGGAAGAAGCGCCACAATTAGAAAAAGGAATAAATACGCCTAACGAGTGGAGAACGATCAAGGATCATCCTCTCGAACAGGTAATTGGCGATGTTGGAGAAAAGGTAAGTACCCGAAACTCTCTTAAGAACACTCTAGGACACAATTCTTAAGAGTTCACGGCATTACTTGTTAACACTAGTGTAATCTATTAATTTCGCTATAAATTACTAACTTGAGCGTCGGAGACGTTTAAATCTATTTTGCAGGTACCACCCCAAAGGTAGGGAGAATTATGAAGTTTTAGCACAAAATAATCGACTATTTCAAGCCACTAATCGATTATTTTCTGTGCAGTACATCGATTATCAGTATCAATAATCGATTGTTTATGACTGATTATTACTATTATGCATCTGTGTTTAATTTTTTTACTTCCTAAATTGCATAATCGATTTCCGCCTCAGTCATTGAGCAATGCTTTCTACAACAATCGATTATTTTTTCATACTATCGATTATTTGACAAATTCTGATATTCTCCAAGTTCACTGTATCAAATTAGTTCCCTAAATAATCGATTACCAAGAATTGACAATCGATTACTTCATATTAATTTTTTACCGTTTGACTCAAGAATCGATTTGTCAGATTCAAAATCTCAATCAAACAGTAAATACAATCGATTATTTCAGTTCACTAATCGATTATCTAACGGTCAGTAATTTTAATTCTTACCGTTTTCTGACTGCTCCTAAACCAAAATCTCAGCAAATGTCTCCATTCAATGCTTGATAATCCTTTCCTCTATAAATAGGCATCATAAGAGCTCACATTCACCCACTCAAGCACTATCTCTAGTATTCAAAAGCTAAATCTCTTCTATTTTCTTTGCCAAATTCCAGCAGTCTTTCTCCTAACATGTCTGGACGATCTCCAAAACGTTCCCGATCCAAACATGGCGCATCAACCTCAACCGCCCCTCCTCCTTTAAATTTTCCATACCAAGACGGTTCCGTCTTATTCTTTGAAACTGAAAATGAACTCACAAGGTTCCTATCAAAATTTGAGAAACGCACCATTCTTCCTCCTCGGTTCTCAAATAGTAAACTCCTTGAGCCTTTCACCCCTGCCGCAAATATGTTAAAGGAGTGTCAACTATATGACTTCTTGCTTCTCACTCATCCTCACATAAACACAACTCTCGTTCAAGCTTTTTACTCAAACCTCCATAAAGATGAAGATGGCGAACTTGTCACCTCCATTAATGGGGTTCAAATTCTTCTCTCTGAAGAGAATCTCCACAGCATTGCCCGCCTTCCAAATGAAGGTGAAGACCTTTACCGGTATATTGATAAGGCCGGGGCTCTCTTTGATGAAACCATCCTTCTCCACCAACCCGGTATAACCTCCTATGATCCATCTATCTCTACCCGTCGTCCTACCATAACGGGAATGGATCCAAACTACCGGTTGATTCTTTACCTCATCACCCGAGTCCTCAAGCCTAGACGGCACAATCACACCACCATCTCCCAGGAGGATACCAAACTTCTGCATGCCATTGTCACCGGAGCCAAAATAAATTGGTGTCGGCTCATCAAAATTCATATGCTCGATGCCATCGGTGATGACATGCCTCTTCCTTATGCCCTCCTCATTATGAACTTCCTTGAAGCATCCGGATTTGTCACGGAAAATGGTCCTCTCAAAAGGAGTACCAAAATTTGGGAAATCTCGGAGTCTTCTTTCCATCATGATGGTGATCATGCTCCAGCTCCTTCTTCAAGTCGTCCACCCCGTCGTGCTCGTTCGTCCCAAGAGCCTACTCTCCAAACCATATCCGACCAGCTTGCTCAACTCACTCATGAGATCCATGGATACTTTGATCATGTCAATTATCCATATGCAGCTCTCGTTCCTTTTGAAGCAGCGCCGGATAACGAGGTGGACAACGACGGAAATGAATAAATTTTTTTTGTGTTTTGTGTGGTTTTTGCTGTTGTTCTCTTTGGTTCCCATTGATGTACCCTCTTTTTTTTTTCCAATAAATAAACCCTGTTTATTTCATCTTTTTGCATCTTTCCTTACTATTTTTTTGCTAATGGCAAAAGGGGGAAGAAAACGGGATATCGGGTATGCACCACCTCTTAATTCATTGATTGCTTATAAGCTAAAATTGAGGGGGAACTCTTAAATTGAGGGGGAACAAGAACAAAATTGCATAATTGTTACTTGTCTTGAATTGTCAATATCTTTTGCCTAAATTGCATATCCCGCTTAATGTTTGCCATTATCAAAAAGGGGAAAATTGTTAGAAACACGTTCTCAATGCAATATACTAAACGTGTACTCTTTTGTAGGTTTTGATGAATGACAAACGAAGCAAAAATTGATATATGACGGAATTCAAGTACAAGCGCACAATGGTTGCGAATAAGATTGAAGTTCAAGATATAGCTTTTAATTGTTATTGAGTTGTTCTAAAATTGTAATCTCGATCCTATAACTTGACTCATAGTATGGCCTCTCTCATAAAACTATTTTCCAAAATCATGCATATTTAATTCTGTGTCAAAAAGATTTTAAATCATGCATATTTACATTAGACAAAATATTTTCTAAACATGCCTCAAAAATCTGGGCTAAAATAATCGATTATGTACTTATGATAATCGATTGTTTCTGAGCCAAGACTGCATGACAATCGATTATGAATTAATGGTAATCGATTGTGAGTAAGACAGTGAACATCAGGTTTTTCCAAATCTGCATGATAATCGATTGTGAACAAATGACAATCGATTGTTGTTGAGGTAAAGTTTTTCAATACTCAAAATAATCGATTATGAACTAATGGTGATCGATTGTGTTGAGTTGATGTCTTCCAGTGATTTTAAATTTAATTAAGTAATCGATTATGTCTTTAGATAATCGATTATCACTGAGACAGTAAGTTTTATGATTTTCAGAAAATAACAAGTAATCGATTGTTGCAAAGGACAATCGATTGTTGAAGCTAGCCGTTGTCAAATGATTTTCAAATACCATAAGGTAATCGATTATTGATTTTATATAATCGATGTTTTGCTTAAAATCTGGAAATGATTTTTAGAACGTTGCTGAAGTAATCGATTATTGATTTTATATAGTCGATGTTTTGCTTAAAATATGGAAATGATTTTTAGAACGTTGCTAAAGTAATCGATTATAGATTATGTATAATCGATTGTGAAGCGTTAAATCTGGGATTGATTTTTAAACTGACTGGCAGATAATCGATTGTTTGGTCTTAATAATCGATTATCACTGAGTAATTTCAGCAACTCTTAATTGGCAATTAGACAACGGTTGAACCAACTTTTTACTATAAATACAGCTTCATTTTAGTGTTTTAAATACAACAACATACACAAACTGATCATTACATTGCTATAAGCTTTCATTCAATTGTTCTTCATTTTCTACTCATTTCATAAAGCTTTTGAGAGCCATATTATTGCTTAAAGTTGTTGTGATCTTGAACATATTCTTTTACTCATATCTACTCAATAAGGAGTACTTTAGTTAAGTGAGTGTCCAAGTATTTGATATACTTGTAAGAGAATTGCGATTCTCTTGTTTCAAGGAACTTGCGTTTCCTTGGGTGAAGTCTTTGAGATTGCGATCTCCGAGCAACTGTTTGAGGCTTGTGTCCTCAAGTGTGTAACGGTTTGTTGAGCACCCTTAAGCTTAACAAGATAGTGAAAAATCTCGAGAGAGTCTCTCGGGGACTGGACTAACCACGTTGGTGGCCAACCAGTATACATCTTTGTGTAAGTTTATTTTTCTGCATTTATTTTACTTCCTGCAAAATTTAAATTCCGCAAGAAAACGCTAAATTCTATTAATACGCTATTCACCCCCCCTCTAGCGTAAAGCGTAGTTTCTAACATGAGGTATTGAGGTTTTAAAAGTTGCAATGAATGTTGACTTCAGATATTAAATTGTTAACTTCCGCTTAATTATTTAAGTTCCATTTTTATTATGTTATCGCCTTATGTTGTTAAAAGGAGGTAATATGAATATGAAGTAAGTAGTAAGATTTGGCATGCCTAGCTCTCATTAGTAGGCGCCATCACGACTCCCTAGGGTGGGAAATCTGGGTTGTGTCAAGTTGGTATCAGATCTCTAGGTTACATGGGTCTCACAGTATACAGACAAGCTTAGTAGAGTTTGAGGGATCGGTATAGAGACGTCTGTATTTATCCCCCAGGGGATACAGAGTTAGGAAAAGTTTCACTTATATTCTTCCATGTCCTGCGATTTTGTTCTCTCAGTGCTAAATTAAAACCTCTACTCTTGTCGTTTCGCGAATGGCGAGGTCATGTACCGCTTCTTCAGCCGAACAACAACATAGATAGGTGATAGATCAACTACGTCTTCGAAGGCTTTGCGGATGTTGAATAGGTTCTACCAAGCTCTTTAGTATTACTTCCTGTGGTGCATCTTCTGAGGATCCCCATGATTTTCTAAACGACTGTCATGCAGTTGTCAAGAACATGGGGATCATGGAGACTAATGGTGTAGATTTTGCTACCTTTCGCTTGTATGGATCATCCAAGACCTGTGGGAGAGAAGAATGTTTGACTAGACCAGTTTGATCATCAGCTTTACCAGTTAGATCATCAGCTTTCACTTGAGGACAGTTCACCCTTCTATTTTTGGAGAAGTTTCTCCATATCACTCTGAGAGAGAGAGGCCTATAGGAGGTAGTTTGAGCGTCTCTAGCAGGGTTCAATGGTTGTTACTCAGTAGGAGATCAGATTCATCGACTTGGCTTGTCATACTCTTATCATACTTCCCACTATGAGCGAAAGTGAGGAGGTTTATTGAGGGACTCGTTCAGCATGCTCAGTTAGCTGGAGGTGGAGGTGCAGGTACTATTCGGGTTTGTGATTGAGGTGATTTAGTGTTATTTGATCCAAGGTCTACATACTCATATGCGTCATCTTATTTTGGCCCATATTTGGTCATGCCTAGTGATTCTTTGAGTGCCCCTATTTATGTGTCTACGCCGGTGGGTGATTCTATTATGGTGGATCGCGTCCATTATTCATGCATAGTGGTTATTGGAGTTCTTGAGACTCGTGTAGATTCGCTTTTTCTAAACATGTTTGATTTCAATATTATATTAAGGATGGACTGGTTATCACCTTACCATGCTATCTTGGACTGCCATGTCAATACTATGACCTTAGCTTTACTGGGTATACCTCGTTTAGAGTAGAGAAGGACTCCTGTTCATTCTACCCGTAGTGTTATTTCATATGTGAAGGCTCAACGTATGGTCGAGAAAGGGTATTTGGCCTATTTGGCATATGTTCTTGATTCTAGCATTGAGGTCTCTTCTATTGATTCTGTGCCCCTTGTTCGTGAGTTTCCTAATGTTTTCCCTCCGGGCCTGTCGGGGATGCCACTCGACAGGGATAGCGACTTCTACATTAATCTTTCTTCGGGCACCTATCCCATTTCTATCCCGCCGTATTATATGGCTTTTCTTGAGTTGAAAGAGTTAAAGGAGCAGTTGCAAGAGCTGCGTGAGAAGGGTTTCATTAGGTCGAGTGTTCAGGCCTTATTTGGATTCTTTTGTGGTAGTCTTCATTAATGATATTTTAATCTATTCCCCTATCCAGGAAGAGCACGAGCAACATCTTAGAATGGTTCTTCAAACTTTAGGGGATAGTCAGTTGTACGCTAAGATTTCAAAGTATGAGTTCTGGTTGTGCTCAGTTGCATTCCTAGGTCATCATGTGTCAGTAGAGGGTATTCAGGCTGATCTGAAGAAGATTGAGGCAGTCAAGAACTGGCCTAGACCAGCATCAGCTACAGTGATTCGGAGTTTATTGGGATTGGCAGGCTACGACCATCGGTTCGTGGATGGGTTCTCATCTATTGCAGCCCCGATGACCAGGTTGACCCAAAAGGGTGCCCAATTCAGAAGGCCGGACGAGTGTGAGGCGAGCTTTCAGAAGCTCAAGATAGATCTGACTACGACACCGGTGTTGGTTTTGCCCATAGGTTCAGTGCCTTATATAGTTTATTATGATGCTTCCCGTATTGGGCTTGGTGCAGTGTTGATGCAGAATGGCAAGGTCATTGCCTATGCTTCGAGGCAGTTGAAGATTCATGAGAAGAACTATCTGGTGCATGATTTATAGTTGGCAGCCATAGTTCACACATTGAAGCTTTGGAGGCATTATCTTTATGGCTTGGCATGTGAGGTGTTCACTGATCACAAGAGTCTTCAGTATTTGTTCAATCAAAAGGAGTTGAATTTGAGGCAGAGGAGGTGGTTAGAGTTGTTGAAGGATTATGATATCACTATCTTATAGCTAGTATGGGCAATCTTACTTATATTTCAGTAGGTAAGAGGCCGTTTCCTTTGAATGTTCAGGCTTTGTCAAATCGGTTTGTGAGGTTGGAATTTCTAAGCCTAGTCGGGTATTAGCTTGCATGGTCGCTCGTCCTTCATTATTGGATCGTATCCATGTTTGGCATTTTGATGATCCCCATTTGTGTGTCCTTAGAGACACGGTGTAGCGTGGAGATGCCAAGAAGGTTACCTTAGGTGATGATGGAGTTTTGAGATTTCAGGGGTGCATTTGTGTGCCTAATGTGGACGGGCTTCGAAAGTTGATTTTAGAGGAGGTCCATAGCTCCCGGTACTCCATTCATTCGGTGCTGCGAAGATGTATCAGGACTTGCGGCAGCATTATTGGTTGCGTAGAATGAAGAAGGATATTGTTGCATATAAGGCTCGGTGTTTGGATTGTCAAAAGGTTAAGTATAGGCATCAGAGGCCTGGTGGTTTATTTAAGAGGATTGAGCTTCCCGAGTGGAAGTGGTAGAGGATCACTATGGACTTCGTTACTGGGCTCCCACATACTCAGAAGAAGTTTAATGCTATTTGGGTCATAGTTGATAGGCTGACCAAGTCAGCACATCTAATTCCTGTGGGAGTCTCCTATTCATCCGAGAGGTTAGCTGAGATCTATATTCGGGAGATTGTTTGCCTTTATGGTGTGCCCATATCTATCATTTCGAACCGGGGTACACAGTTTACCTCGCTCTTCCGGAGAGTAGTTCAACGAGAGTTGGGTACACGGGTTGAGTTGAACACATCATTTCATCTCCAGACGGATGGTCAGTCCGAGCAGACCATGCATATTTTGGAGGATATGCTCCGAGGTTGTGTCATTGACTCTGGAGCCTCATGGGATCAGTTTTTGCCTTTAGCAGTGTTTGCCTACAACAATTGCTACCAATCGAGTATCCGGATGGCTCCTTATGAGGCTTTGTATGGTAGACGATGTCGGTCTCCGGGTGGATGGTTTGAGCCAGGAGAGGTGTCACGCCCTGACATCGGAGAGTGTGACCGATGCGCGATCGAGAAATATCGATCGAGCAAGCCTTACTTTAGCACTCCCTAACCGACTTGATACAATTACGGGCCCCGATTCTGCTTACTGTGATTTAAGAAATAAAAGGGGTTCCACAGTTAATCATGAACATCTCATCTTATAACACTACATTAAACCATAATATAGACTTCCAAGATTTCCATACGGTTATAGCATGGTACATTCCGTAGTTTAGTTCCCAAAAGTACGTATAGTTGACAGTCTAGAACGTAAAGTTTCAACATACAACATGATTCTAAGACCACCTGGCCCCCGTACATGACCCACAGAAATGTCTACGGAGCCTCTAAAGATACAAGAGTTCAAAATGATAATGCCGGTGACAAGGCCCCGACCATACCTCAAAATGTGATAACTTACACAATGAAAAGCTACAACCCCCAGGAGGAATGGGGCTCACCAAGACAGCTGTGAAGAGGACAATGGTGCACCACTATCTGCGATCGGCACTATCAGCAATGGAACTACCTACATCTATTCAAAGATGTAGCGCCCCCGGCAAAAGGGACGTTAGCACTGTCGAATATACTAGTATGTATGGCAAACACAATTCTAATAGGATGAATAGTGAAACAATGAAAGAACGAACAGTTACATCATCAATAGTTACATCACAGAAATTCAAGTAGGAGCACAAAATAAGTCTTGCATGGTTGTTGGTTAAATCTGTTCTTCCTTTTAAGTTAATGTTCATTAGTGCCAAATACCATGTCTTTAAAATATAATACCACCGTGGAGTTGTTATCGCAGAGTCTGGTCTCTGTCCAATCGGCTAAGCCATCCAAGTGAGACATATCCATATTCACAATAATTTTCCGGTTCCGAATATAAATGCCACTATGTGTACAACATGATGTCCGATCTCGGCCCAATCGGCTAAGCCATCTCACTTGGGACATAACCTTTTTTAATTTCTCTTCAGTTCCAATTTCTTTCCATCTTTTTCCATGTCGATTATAACACGTCTTTTCATCTATGTGCTCCTTGGCACTCAGATTCATTAACACAACACAAGCCTTCCCTTTTGTCAATTTATTTATGTAATTACATCATTCATTTATCCAGAGCTATCTTACAAGGCAAGCACATGCTTAGGGAAATAATGACCTCTTGAAAGACATGATCAATTTGTCAATTACCATTATTTCAAATAAGACATAGAATAGTGCGTAATGGAAGTCCGTCACTCAATACATAAATGACATCAACCAAGTAGAATCAATTTGATATTTCAAGCCAGCCATTGAGCACAAGAATTCAACACTAAAAGATACTAGTTAGTCATACATACCTCAGTGGAGTCTCCCTTAATTCCTTACAAAAATTTCCGGAATTTCCTAGCAACTTCGATCTATTTTATAAGAACCATAATTTTAGCCAAGAATTAGAGATACGATTAAATTCCTAGCTCATTTGAGCATATTGACAAGCACTAGGTGTACATTATGGTTTTTAGTTCCTTTTTGTGAAAGATTTTATCACTTTCTACCCTAATTACCGTCTTTTAAAGTCACGATCTTCCTATACCCCATTGTTACTTATACATGAAAGATTTCTAGCCTTGTACCCCATGTACCCTCTCGCTAATTACTTGTTTTTAACAAAAATGCTTGAAATTATTGATGAGGTCACAACTACTTACCAGTTAGGAGGAAGACCTAGAAGCCTCAATTAGAAACCTTGAAAGAATTGGTCATGGATTTAGAGGGAGCTTGATAAATAAAACTCTTTCTCACTCTAGAACTCTCTCATACTCTCTCTATATTGTGAAAATAATAAGAAAATAGCCTATTGAGGTGTTATTTAACGGAGTGAGGTCGGATTGTAAAATTTATAAAATAAGAGCCCGAGTCAGATTTGCAGTCGCATTCTGTGATCGTAAAGTGGAAATGCGGTCCGCAAATCAGACAGCAGAAGCGCTCCCAAAAACTAGGTGAACTGTTTTAGTTTTCGACAAGAATACGGTCCACATTCACATTCTGCGATTGCATAATGCATCACAAAACTACCCTTCACAAAATCCGTAGAGAATTATGCAACGACTATGCGGCCCGCATATCAGTTATGCGATCGCATAGTGGACCGCATTTTGATCTCAATTTTAGCCAGACCACTGACTCGATTTGCGGTAGAAATACAATCCACATACTTGATTTGCAACCGCATTCTGGACCGCATAATAGCACTTTTCTAGAAAATTTTGATTCTTTATTTTTACATTCTTAGATCAGTATAAAGGGTCCGAACCGCAGTGAGCTAACACAATCATAACATATATCCGTAACTTGGCACTACAAGTTACTAGGTTTTGAACACAAGTTTTTTCACGGGGACTTACAAGAGGCTCGGTTGTTGGGTACAGATTTGGTTCAGGAGGCCTTGGACAAGGTCAGGATCATTCAGGGTAGGCTTCGTACAGCTCAGTCCAGGAAAAATAGTTGTGTAGATCGCAAGGTTCGAGATGTGTCTTTTATGGTTGGTGAGCGAGTATTGCTACGAGTATCGCCTATAAAGGGAGTGATGAGATTTGGGAAGAAGGGCAAGCTTAGCCCTTGGTTCATTGGTCCATTTGAGATCCTTGATTGAGTGGGAGAGGTGGCTTATAGACTTGCATTACCTCCGAGTTTATCAGCCATGCATCCAATGTTTCATGTGTCCATGCTCCGGAAATGTCACGGCGATCCATCCCACTTGTTAGATTTCAGCACTTTCCAATTGGGCAAGGACTTGTATTATGAGGAGGAGCCGGTGGCTATTCTATACCGGCAGATTCATCAGTTAAAATCGAAGATTTTTCCTTCAGTTCGTGTTTAGTGGAATGGTCAGCCTCCTGAGGCATCGACCTGGGAGTCCCAGTCCAATATGCGGAGCCGTTACCCTCATCTTTTCCCCAACTCAGGTACTTTCTTATGTTTGTTTGAGGACGAACGGTTGTTTTAGAGGTGGAGAATGTGATGACCCAAACGATCATCACTTGTTTTAAATAAAATTATGTGCTTTCGAGGCCTTTAAAACCTCATTTAGAGTTACCTCAGTTTGCGTGCGCAATCCGGGCGCATAGCCGAAAAGCTTAAATATGAAATTATATGAAAAATATTAAGTTTTGATTTTAAAACGAATAAATTTGACTTCAGTCAATATTTTGCAAAAACGGACCCAGACCTGTGATTTGACGGTCCTGAAGGGTCCGTAGAAAAATATGGGACTTGGACTTATGTCCAAAATTGAATCCCGATATCCCAAGCTCGAGAAATAAATTTTTCTGTAAAATTGTTTTCTAAAAATGTTTAAGGAAAATTAAAATGAAATTTGATTAGAAAGGCGATGGAATCGGGCCCGTATTTTGGTTCTAGTTTCTAGTACATGTCTTATATATGGTTTAAGTCATTTTTGTAAAATTTCGTTAAAAACGAACATCTTTTGATGTGGTTCGGACTTGAATTGCTAAATTTGATACTTGATGAAGTTTGAGAAAAACAAAATTCTTGATTTTGAGATTTGATTCATTGTTTTGAGGTTATTTCGGCAATTTGATCGTACGGCTAAGTTCGTATGGCGTTGTTGAGTTAGTGCATGTGTTTGGTTAGGAACCCCGAGGGATCGAGAGAGTTTCAGAATGGTTTTATGCTTAGAAAAACTTTGGAATTGTTGTCTGCTAGTCTCTAGTGTTTTGTGCTATGCGATCGCATAGCTATGTCCGCGATCGCATAGTGCAAATTTTCAGGGGTTCAGTTTGTTCTATGGGATCACATAGTTCCTCTCGCGATCGCATAGTGTTAGCCTAAGAGGTCCTATATTTTTCTTTACACGATCGCATTATTTCTTCTGCGATCGCAGTGTGTTAGCCTGGCCTTCACTATTTCCTCTATGTGATCGCATAGTGTCATTCGCAACTGTAGAGCCATGTCCCATTTACTCTATGCGATCACACTCCTTTGTCCACGATCGCATAGACCAAAGTCGCCCACTTAAATATTTAAATCCAAATACGGGATTTTTTGCAAAATTTCACAAACTCTTCCTTCTCAAAAGTTCTAGGGCGATCTTTGAAGCATTCTTTCACCATAAACTCTTGGATTTATTCGATTTGGAGCCAAATTCGAGAGGAAAAGCGGTAACTGAGGATTGAGTTGACCGTGGAAGTTCAAGGTAAATGCTTGGTCTAATCTAACCTTAGCTTGAGGAATTAGGGGTTGTGTCATATTTGCTATTTATTTCTTGCTGAGTACCGCGTATAGGCATGGTGACGAGTATCTATACGTTGGTGTCAAGCATGACCATGAGTCTTATACTGTGATTTTCATGATTTCGCTGTATTATTCTTGCCTTAGTGAAGATTTCTAGTTGTTGTGTAGAGTTGTGGAACGAATTGGACTTATGAACATTGAAGAGCGATGACTCCAGTTGTATAACGAATTGTGAAAGTATATGTGATGATTGAAACTCTAGAGCATTGGCTCGAGTTGTAAAGTGAATTGTGAAGTAAAAGTGAGAAAGAGAAGAGATCATTATATTTATCCCTTGCCGGTCTATTGTTGAATTGTGGTTCCCTAGCATTGTGTTCTTAGTTGATATTACGGATGCTTAAGTTGATGACTCCTTGTGTTAGGTGTTGTAATAAGTTTAGTTATAGCTAAAGTAGTTAGATGTTGAAATGAGATTGGTTGTAGCTGAAGTAGTTAGGTGTTGTAACAAGTTTAACTGTCATCGTGATAGTGAGGTGCCAGAACGAGTTTGATTATAGTTGAGGTAGTTAGATGTTGGAACAAGTTTGGTTATAGTTGAGGTATTTAGATGTTGGAAAAAGTTTTGTTATAGTTGAGGTAGTTTGATGTTGGAACATGTTTGGTTATATTGTTTCTCCATCTTCGAGATAGTGTAGACATTATTGATCCCTTGTCGGGACTCTTATTATAATTTTAAATATTATACATGGTTCGAGTTGCACGCCGCAACAATATTATATATGGATCGGTTGCACACCACAACAATATTATATATGGATCGGATTGTACACCATAACAATATTATATATGGATCGGGTTGCACGTCGCAACAATATTATATATGGATTGGGTTGCGCGCTGCAACAATATTATACATGGATCGGGTTGTAAGCCAAAACAATATTATATATGGATCGGGTTGTATGCCGAAATAATATTATATATGGATCGAGTTGCACGCCACAATAATATTATATATGGATCGGGTTGCACACCGCAACCATATTATATATATGGATCGGGTTGCACGCCGCAACAATATTATAAATGGGAGCGGGTGGTACGCCTATCACAAGATATATTGAAAAGGGAGCGGGTAGTACGCCTACCATAAGATGTGAAAAGAAAGTGAAATCTGCCATTATTTTCTTACTCTTGTTAGAGGTTGGATTTTGATTTCTTTATAGTTTTTTTGATAGTCTGCTCTTACCTGTTATTTCCCGAAGCATGTTTTTCCACTCCTATCTTTACTTGTTTATTTCTGCTTTACTTTCTGTTATATATCATATAACTGCACATGTGTTTTTGTAGTCTTGTCCTAGCCTCATCACTACTTCGCCGAGGTTAGACCATGCACTTACCAGCCCAGCACATGGGGTCGGTTGTGTTGATACTACACTCTGCACTATGTGCAGATCCCAGAGCAGCGTTTGGAAAGTAGTTGGAGTGCTTCATTTAGTCCACTCAGAGGCTCAAGGTAGACTTGCAGGCGACCGCTAGCCCTGGCATCTCCCTTTATCTCTATTTCCTGTTTCATTTTCCTCTATTCAGAAATAGTTTACTATTATTTCTTCAGACCTTGTGTGTAGTAAATCTTAGATAGCCTGTGACACTGTGACATCAGGTTTTGGGTATTGAGTTTTTAAAAGTTGTAACGGATGTAGACTTCAGATATTAAATTGTTAACTTCTGCTTAATTACTTAATTTTTATTTTTATTATGTTATCACCTTATGTTGTTAAAAGGAGGTAATATTAAAATGATGTAAGTAGTAAGCTTTGGCTTGCCTAGCTCTCATTAATAGATGCCATCACGACTCCCGAGGGTGGGAAATTATGGTTATGACTTTTATAGTGAATGAATATTATATACAAATGCTGATATAGAAAGTTCTGAGTGGAATGAATGTTATGGGCGTTAGAATCAGACACACGCTTGGCGATTACAATGACATTTGGAAGATATAACACACAAATTAGCAATATGAATGAGAAAAGAAAAAATTATGAAGCTTTTGTTTCCTTTTTAACTACCTAACACTGGTGGACAAAATTACTTTGTACCTATGCTGGTATAAGATAGCAGGTACGTGGTTGAATTAGCCGCACGCCATACAACAAATATATAGACAAAGAAGCATACGATATCCATATGTACAGGAAAGCTAGACCAAGAGAAGTTTAAATTGAAAGAATGCAAAATAATACATATATTGGTTTATGCAGTTTTCCGCCTGTACTGTTCCTAAATATGGTAAAAATCAAGGTGATGTTCAGGCAAAACGCCGTTAGGCAAAAGATCTGGGCCGTTGTCATTGACATCCATTTCATAAGAGTAATTCGCTGGTAGTTTAAACCCTAACAGGAATCCACATCCTCCTGGACATATTTTCTTAAATCTTCACTTTATTTTTTCCGTTGACGCTGTCACGTTTCCTCCTCTCCTCCTCGTTGTGACGGTGACGGTACAAATTCTACCATTTCTCAGATTGATTTTGATTAGTTTTGACGCAATCACAAAATTAAATAGGAAAAATACCTTAAACTTGACACGGATTATTAATTACAACCTTAAACTATTCGTGGTCTTAGTTACCCCTCAACTTGGTCTTTTGAGAGCTATTACCCCTGAAAGCTGATGTGACAAAAAGTATGGGTACATTTGCCCACCACGTGGATTTTTCCTGCAAATGTGGCGTTTTTTTTTAAAATTAAATATGTTTTTACCTTTGCAAGTATGTTGTTATGAAATAATATAAAAGACAAGAACAATAACTCAAGAACAAGAGCAAATAGAGAGAAGAGTAGAGAGAGTTCTTCTTATTGATACTTAGAGAATGTTAGGAGTGATTTACAATGGTAGAAGACCCCTTTATTTATAGGGAGGGGGATGATTTAGCTACCAAGAATAGAACTCTAGAATCTCTCTAATTATAGACATTCACCTTAAATAGGAGATTTCATAACACTCCCCCTTGAATGTCTATTCAACAATGTGCCTCGTTAAAACCTTAAAACCAAAACCCAATGGGAAAAATTAAAGAAAGGAAAAAGAGTACACATGTTTGAATATGCGCCTATTGGTTGCCTCGTTAAAAACCTTGCAAGGAAAACCCGGTGGGACAAAACCTTGTAAGGGAAAAAGAGTGCAACGCGCATTAACTCCCCCTAATGAGTACATCAATTTATATCCTTGAGCATTTGCATTCCAATTTTGTGCATCATCTTCAAAACGATCTTTGGTAGACGTTTGACAAATCAACCATATTGACTTGAATAAATATTCCGCACCTTGAAATCATCATTCTTGATAGATATAAACATCTTCATATAATGTCGTGGAATAACTCTTCAATATCTCCATAGATGCATTCTCAATGCCATCATGCTTATAGTTATAGCAAGATACATATGCACACAAATTGTACTAAGGATGTGGTACTTCAAGACCAAGAATTGCATATGCTTCAAGCAACTTAAATCTTTCAAGTTAAGTCATATAAGCCATATAACAGACTTTAGATGCATATCAAGTTTTCCATGTCATGCTAGACAAATAAGATATCGAAAACTGATTATACATACCTTTGACTTTATACTTTCAAGCATTTGAACTATAGGTTCAAAACTACATGTTTTTCATATGGAATCAATTCTTCTTGAATTTTATCTCTTCCATTTAGTTACTTTCTTTGGGTCAGCAAATGCGTATAGCACGCTTTGCAATATATTGCAATTGAATTATCCTTTTATGAACTTCAGGTTCATATCATGATATTCGGGGATATACATATACAAATGATAATTCATCCCATGTAACCTTTTCTCAAGTGTTTATCATGTCTCCCCCTCATGTTAGTAAAGCTAACTTGTTTCCTCAACCTTGGGAAATCATCTTTGTGCATTATCATGTCAATATACACAACACATTAATAATAAGATGAAATTATTTGGTTCCTGACCCTGAACCACTTGTGAGGGGAGAATATACTCTCGTATACAACGTATATCAAATTGATATATATAACTTTGTTCTCATAAGAAACATTTTAGCTATTAAGTGGAAGCACTCAATAATTATCTTGCTAAACAAACTTTGATATAAACCAACTTATCAAGATGAACTATCTTGAGTAGAGAATCTGGAAATTATGCTCGAAGTTAGATTACTGAGCAATTTACCTCGCAAGCACCGGCCAGGCTGCGGGTTAATAACAATTGCGCATGTAACCATTTCATAGATGCATCATATGTGGTATACATGGCAGGTGAATGGGCCCATATTCACCTTTGATATTTCCAGAATTTATGGGCTTCAACCCTAACTCTTTAGTTGGTCAGTTCATTAATGAGAACAAGTGATACAAGAGAATTCGTAAAGAACTTTCTAGTTCTTTAATATTCACCTATGTGAATTTGCACATCATACTCAAAATCAGATGGCTAATACGAATGCTAACTGAACAAATTATCAATATTGGTAAACTTCAAATTTACACCATGACATGTGCACTTAATAAACTTCAGGTTTATTATGACATGGGTTTTTATACCAATAGATATCCACTTTATTGTGGCATTCTTTCTTTTGTGTAGTACAAACTGGAGAACAAAGCGGGTAGCTTTTCATATGCAAATTACCCCGCTACAAGTTGTAGTAATAGGAGATATCAAAGCCTTCCTTTATTTATAGTCTCAATATTATCAATCGCTTTCGCGTGTACTTTGGAAACTGAATAAGTTTCTTTGAGACTTACTACAGCACAATACTCAATTGTGTTTCTCCAACATAGTAATAATTGGCTCTTCTAGAGCTCTCAATTAATTTTGTACTACCACAGATTCATCAACATCCATGTGGTGAATATCTTTCTTAAAGAGAAAGTTATACCATTATGGTCATGTCAAACTTATATGCAAGATATGTTTCTTGCATTATCGTTGTCCTTTAATAGTCATATTTCCAAAATACTTTGGCGTACAATAGGTACGTGACCAACGATCATTCATGCCATATATCATCTCAAACCTCCTTCTAGGGGTGAGTGTGGTATCATCTCAAACCTCCTTCTAGGGGTGAGTGTGGTATATTTAATACCAATTTCATGTTCATATTCTTCCAATAATGAATATGTATTCGTGAATCAGATGTTGTCACATTCACTTCGGGGATATGTGATTTTGTTATCCTTTTCAAATCTATAAATGCGTCAGGCATTTGATTTGCTATTCTTTGCAAATGGATATTCTTTTGTGCCTCTTTCACAAATAGAGGTATGTGGATCAAGATGAGATAATGATGCATTTTTCCACAAAATTTCCCGTTTGGTTTCACCAACTTCTCCCCCTAATTTTGGGAAAAGTGTCTCATCAAATTGACAGTCTGCAAATCGTGCAGTGAACAAATCTCCTGTCAATGTTTCGGGGTAGAGAATAATGGAGGGCGATTCAACCTCAACATATATTCCTAACCTTCTTTGCAGACCCATTTTGGTGCGGGATGGCGGTGCTACAGGCACATATACTGCGCATCCAAAGATTCTTAAATGGGATATATTGGGTCCATGACCCAAAACCAATTGCAACGGGGAATATTTGTGTCAATTCGTCAGTCAGAGACGAACTAGCATTGCTGCATGCAAAATGGCGTGACCCCAAACCGAAGTGGGCAGCCGACGAACTAGTATTGCTGCATGCAAAATGGCGTGAACCCAAACCAAAGTGGGCAGCCGACGAACTAGCATTGCTGCATGCAAAATGGCGTGAACCCAAACCGAAATGGGCAGCCTCGTTTTCATGAAGAATTCAAGATTATTCTCATCTATTGTCTCAATATGATATCCATTTTGAATGATATCTTTAGAACTCAACAAGTTCTTCTTAGACTTGGAGGAGAATATTGCATTCTCTAAGATAAACGTCGTGCCTTTGGGCAGAGTTACAGTTGCTCTTCCGGAGCCTTCAATCAATTTACTTCCCATGGTTTGACATATAAAAGAAAATATACGAATATGAGAATAAACAACTTCAATCCGTTTGTGTCACATAATATTTTCAAAATCTGCTGGCAGTTGACTAAAATAAATCAGATGGTCGATTATATGTTTTCCATAATCGATTACTATGCAGTTTGAAAATTTCAGTTTAAGCATTTTCATAAAACAATCGATTGTTAAACACACACAATCGATTGTTGAGCATTGACAATCGATTGTTAAACATAGAAAATCGATTGTTGATAATTTTTTTTGAAAAATTCCAGATCACACTGTTTTAAGACAATCGATTGTTAAATATAGACAATCGATTGTTGGCTATTTTGAAAAATTCCAGAGCACACTGTCTTAAGACAATCGATTGTTAAGCATAGACAATTGATTGTTGACTATTTTGAAAATTTCCAGATTACTGTCTAATGACAATCGATTGTTAGACATAGACAATCGATTGTGGATGATTTTTAAAAAATTCCAGAACACACTGTTTTAAAGACAATCGATTGTTAATCATAGACAATCGATTGTGACTGTTTTTGTAAAATTCCAGATCACACTGTTTTAAAGACAATCGATTGTTGATCATTAACAATCGATTGTTTTACAGTTTTTATGCGAAATATGAGATAACCGACTAGTTTTTCAGGTTAGTCGATTACCTCTACTGGAAAGTAAAAATATTATTGATATTTGAGCATATTGATACATTCTAAAGAACTAATACTAACATTATATCATGAACTAACTAATACGAGCTAATACTAATGGCTATCAGTTTATTCATTCACTAATACAAACAAGTAAAATAAAATCAAATAGCTCCATCTTCTTTCATCACGGATCCATCACCGATTAGGTGGTCTATCTTCCCCTCGGGTTGCTCAAAGAAGTCTGCCACATCCAAGTGAGTGATGTCAAAGTTGTCGTCAGAGACAAAATTCGTTTCAGGGCGTTTACTCTTTCGAGATGCTTGATAAAGGTCAACCAAAAGTCATGGTATACGGCAAGCCTTTGACCAGTGCCTGTTTTCACCGCAACGATAATATATAGTTTATAAACTATTTGCTTTTGGGTTCTTACCGTATCGTGCTTGTGGCAGAGTGACCAACTTCAGGTTGTCATATCTCTTCTTTAAGCCATTCCACAAGATAGGTGGATCTTTGACGATGAGATATTCAATCTTCAAACCTTCATCAAGGTGATGGCGCAAGAAAATCAAGGCCTTCGCACATTCTTGGGTGGATGCTTTTTCTCTATCTTTGATGGTGTCTCCGAGACCCATAGCATCTAAGTGGATTTCAGCATCCAACACCCATGTCATATAGTTCTTGCCCGAAATTTCAAGGGCAACGAACTTTCTTTTCATAATGTCAGACATAAAACAGATTTACATCAAGAGCGTGTTCATACTTACGGGCTCTATTACAATTATCACATTCACTTCAGGGAATGGATCATAATCATGTGCTTTACACAATCTCATGTCAAATATTACTTTCATAAAGTAAAAGATTATTTTGAGAATCTTTATTATTCTCATTATCATAATAATGACGATTATAATTTCGTCTATTGCCACGTCCACATCCATTGATACCTTTACGGTAATAATTTTTTCTTCTTTCAGACTTATCACATACTGCTGCCACATTCTCTAAAGGGAATGGAGCAAATTCAATGGGACGGATTTTTAATTCTTTGCCCACAATCATACATGAATTTAATCATGGCAGGACATAGAGATTTAACCACTTCATGTGGTTATAATTTCTTACACACTCCATTAGAGTTATAATCAAACTTTGTTGTCTATGTTTGTATATAAAATCAAATTATTGAATTCCAAGAATTTGAAAGAGAAAAGCAAAATACTTACCTTAATTTTCTCAAGAAGATTCTTGAGACGGTAGAGTCTCGTGCCTTTTAGAATCACGAACACGGAACCGAGGTCGAAATTTCGAATTTCTGTTTCCAATCTTTCTTTCACGTTTTCTATTTCTGTTTTCTGTTTCTTTCTTCTCCTTTGTTTTCAATTTTTTTTTCTTCCTCTTCAACGTTTTCTTTTCCTTTTGCTTTCCAGTGTTTTTTCTCCTTCTTTTGTTTTCTGTTTTTCGTTCCTCCCCCTTTTTTTTTCTTTGAAGCAAAACCCTACACAAACAAAAAGTTAAGACAATCGAAAATTTCAATTGGTTAGAGACTCGTGCTGATAACGTGTTATGAAATAATATAAAAGACAAGAACAATAACTCAAGAACAAGAGCAAATAGAGAGAAGAGTAGAGAGAGTTCTTCTTATTGATACTTAGAGAATGTTAGGAGTGATTTACAATGGTAGAAGACCCCTTTGTTTATAGGGAGGGGGATGATTTAGCTACCAAAAATAGAACTCTAGAATCTCTCTAATTATAGACATTCACCTTAATAGGAGATTTCATAACATATGTTACTTTTTTAGAATACAATTTATAATACAACTTGGATAGAACTAAATTATTTAAGCTGTAAAAATATCTGACTAGAACTAATGTGCTTTAGAATCCGACACACGCTTGACGATTACAATGACATTTAGAGGATCTAACACACAAATTAGCAATATGAATGAGAAAAAGAACTTATGAAGCTTTTGTTTCCTTTTTAACTGCCTAATACTGATGGATAAAGTTACTCCTTACCTATGCTGATATAAAATAGCAGGTACACGATTAAATTAGTTGAGGTATGCCATACAACAAACATATAAACAAAGAAGCACACAATATCCATATGTACAGGAAAGCTAGACCAAGAAATAAGTTCAAATTGAAAGGAAGAAAAACAATACATGGTTTGTGCAGTTTTTCGCCTGTATTATTCCCAAATATGGTAAAAATCAAGGTGATGTTCAGGAAAAGCATCCTAAGGCAAAAGATCCGGGTCGCTATCGTACACATCCATTTCATAAGAGTAATTTGCTGGTGGATTAAACCCTAAGAGGAATCCACCTCCTTTTGCACATATTTGCTTAAATCTTCACTTCATTTCCTCTTCTGTTGACACCGTCACATTTCCTCCTCCTCCTCCTGGTCGCGATGGAGACGGTACAGATTCTACCATTTCTCAGATTGATTTTGATTGATTTTGACGCAATCACAAAATTATTTAGGAAAAATATCTTACAACTTGACACGGATTATTAGTTACAACCTTAAGCCATTTGTAGTCTTAGTTACCCCTTTTTTGAGAGCCAGTAACCCTGGACGTTGATGTGGAAAAATATGTGGGTGCATTCGCCTGCCACGAATTTTTCTGTATATGTGGCATTTTTTTGAAAAATAAAATACGTTTTTACCTTTTTAAGTATGGTACTTTTTTAGATATTTTTTTTGAATACAATTTATTATAAAACTTGGATATAACTACATTATTTAAGCTAAATATTTTTATTTGACTAAAAATAATAAATTTTTAGTTTATCTTTTTTGAATTTGACATGATAATAAAGATTTATACAATTGAAAGAAATAGTCAATGCATCTAAAAGTTTATAAAAATACATAGTTAGAAATTAATTATTTTTGCTATAATTTTTATATAGATCTAAATTACGGTGCTCTAAAAATATATTTTTTATAGAAAAATCCACGTGACAGGCGAGTCTACCCATTCTTTTTTTCTACATCAGTATCTAGGGGGTGCTGGCTCTCAAAATGTCAAGTTGAGGGGAGTAATTAAGACCACAAATAGTTTAGTAATCAGTGTCAAGTTTAGGGAGAATGGTAAGGTATTTTGCCAATTAATTAGGTAAAAGAGCTGGATATATATATATATATATATATATATATATATATATATATATGTGAATGATACTTTTAATCTTTTTATAAATTTTATTATTGTCTATATTGATGATGTTTTAGTATTCTCTACTAGCATAGATCAACATTTCAAACATCTAATGGTTTCTTTAATGTAATCAAAAAAATGGATTAGTTTTATCAAAAACTAAATATGATCTTTTTCAAACCAACATTCGATTTTTTGGGCACAATATCGAGCAGGGAACCATTGTCCCTATTCAACGATCCATATAATTTACTGATAAATTTTCTGACCAAATTTTAGGTAAGACCCAGCTTCAAAGGTTTTTCGGATGTCTTAATTATGTATCAGATTTCATACCCAAACAGTCTGATACATATTTTATTTCCACACAACAAACAATTTCAGTTGCCTCCAAGCAACTTTCAAAAGGTACAGCTGGACCAAACCAGCCCAAATATAGAAAGCCATCAGATTATGCCATGAGCGGAGTCCCCCAAGTTTGTATGATAGAAGGTTTAGGACCAATCTCAATTTCCAGTCCGAAAAAATTGGCAGGCCTAGTTGAAGAAGAAGAGTCTCAGCAATCTCAAGCTCAACTAGCCCAAATAATGTCTTCTCCTTAGACATAAGAAAAATTCATACAATGGTAACAACTTATTGGCACTAAAGATAAAATGACCATGCCTACCTTATTTAAAAAATAATTGAGAGATCATTATCAATTGTATAAAAATTATTGTTCCAATGTAGCAGCACAAAGCTAAGCATCTTCTTCCAACTCCATGACGGCCCAAAGTCACACGGCCTCTTCACTTACAACCTATGGCAGCATCTTGTTTTCCCTCTACTTGATCTTGAAGATGTCAGATTTTTGTGTAGATACTTTGATGGCACTAGCATGTTCTTTTATGATAGAATCTGCCAATATGGCTAATGAGTCTATGGAGTTAGGAGCTAGGTTGTGATACCACATCATGACCCCTTTCGAGAGAGATTTCCCGAACTTCTTTAGCAGGACAGACTCGATCTCGTCGCCCTTTAGGTCATTTCCCTTCACTATGAAATGTAGGCAGAGATGTGCTCATTAGGGTCGGAGGTTCCATTACACTTCGGAAGGTCCAACATTCTGAACTTCTTTGAAATGGGTTTCGGGGTCGCTTCCTGCGGGAACGACTTCTGTACAAACTTCTTTGAATACACACCCTTCAGGATCGGGGTGCGCCCGGAATTTTATGGACCTTGGAGTTGAAGGTCTCTACCTTCTTATCATTGGCTTGTATCTTCTTCTTGCCCGATTCGATCCTCCTCGTAAGGTCCTCGAGCAGCCGTCCCCGGTGCTACTGTGCTGGGAGTTTTATGGTGACTTTGCAGCTGAGAAATAGCCAGTTGTTGTGCCTAAAACATTTCAAAAGTAGCGTGAAGGCTAACCTCCAATTCTTCCACAGTTGGGGTTTTCTAAGCATCTTGTTGGTCTTCTTGGTGCATACTCCTGTTAGTATGGGAGCTTCGTGTTGGGTGTCGTGTGAGACCGCGTCAATAGGAATTGGTTCTGGTGCATTCTCAGGGTTTCGTGGTGGTATACCAACACCTGGAACATTTACACCATTCTCTTCATGGTTCTCAAGATTTTTGTTCACTGAGTCAGACATTATGACCTGAAATCAAACATCATGGGCAAGAAAAAGTGTGAAAGATAACTTGCTTTATGTGGTAAAACCAGCAGGAAAATAATCACTATTATTTTTGGCCACACGGTGGGCGCCAAACTGTTTACTGTGAAAATAATAATAAAAATTAGATTTGATTGTGTGGTTCTAAAACTATGTGATCTATTTTTATGCTAGTTGTTAAGGCAATAGATGCTAAGTGAGGGATTTGGAATCAAGATAAGAGCTTAAAAACAAGATATTAAGCAATCCGAATTGATGCCAATCGGGGCCTCGAGCTTGCTTATTCGGGGCCTTGGGGTCGAGTCCGACGTCCGCCGAGGGCGGTCAATGGAGACTAGTAGTTATAATAAAATCAAAGACGGTTCTTTATGGCTAATGATAAGCAATAAATAAAGAACAATAAATAGAACACAATGAATGTAAGTAATAAATGCAAGTAAAGAGGTCGGAAGAATATTTTAGAGAGCAGAAAGAATGTTCTTGTGCATTCAGTATTGAACAACATGTCCTTATATAATGAAAAGGATCCACTTTATATAGGAAGGGAAATCCTAACATAGTACAAATGCATTAATTACAAAGATATGGGCAGTCATTTAATGCCTTGATTCACTCTTTTGACTAGTCCACAAGACTTGGTCAGGCATATGTCAGCGCCTTGGGAACTTCACCTGGATTCGCCGAGACCACTAAGTTGCATTGCCTCAAGACCAGTCATTACATACACTACTTCAAAGTCGACCACTGGGAACCATCGGAGTTGACCACTGAAAACCCTTGGGATGTCGTGATGATTTGTAAAATCGGACAATCGATTTCTACAGTATACAATCACACTTCAAAAACTCGAAAATAACCTTTTAATAAGAAGATATTGTTATAAAATAATAAAAGAATAAGAGTATTACAGAGAAAGACAGAGAGAGAGAGAGAGAGAGAGGTTTATTAAATTTTAGGATGAATTATAATGGAATAGAACCCTCTATTTATAGGGAGATGGTGAGTTAGCCACCAAGTAATAAACCTTAGAATCTCTCTAAATATAGACATTCACCATAAATAGAACTCTATTTATAATGCTCCCCCTTGAATGTCTATTAAACAGATAATATGTCTCGTTAAAACCTTAACTAAAATAAAACCCAGTGGAAAAAAATTCTAGAAAGGAAAAAGAGTACACATGTTTAGAAATGCGCCTTTTGGTTACCTCGTTAAAAACCTTGCAAGGAAAACCCAATGAGACAAAACCTTGTAACGGAAAAAGAGTGCGACGTGCATTAACTCCCCCTGATGAGGGCATCACATCATTGAGCCTTCACATTCCAATATTGTGCACCATCTTCAAGAGATCGTTGGTAGAGATTTGATTAGCAAATCAGCCATATTAACTTGAATGAATATCTTGAACCTTGAAATCATTATTCTTGATAGAGATGAATTGTCTTCATATGATCTTGTTGGAATCGTCAGTTCAATATCTTCACATAGAGGTGAAAACTCTTGCTATCATACTATCATGCATATAATTATAGCAAGATATATTTGTGAACAAATTGCACTGAGGATGTAGTACTTCATGACCGTGAATTTTATAAGCTTTAAGCAATTTAAATCCTTTAGGATTGTTAAGTCATATAATCCATATAATATACTTTAGATGCATATCAAGTTTTTATGTCATGCTAGACATATAAGATATCAAAAATTGATTACACATACCATTGACTTTGTACTTTCAAGTGTTTGAATTACATGTCTTTCATATGAAACCAATTCTATTCGAATTGTTTCTTCAGATTTATATATTGAGGTACCTGAATCTCTCATGAGTTTTATGAAGTGTTATGTCATGTGATCTTCTAGATTACTTGCCTCCTTTATTATGATCATTTTGATAATTTGCTCATCTTCTTTATCAAGAAGTTTATTTGAAATCGATTGTCTATACTCTTTAAACGTACCACAGACTTTGTCCTTCAAGGATTTAATAGGAGCATTTGCAATGAGAATATAGTTACTTTTTTTGGGTCAGCAAATGTGTTTGGCATGCTTTGCAATATATTGTAAATGAATTATCCTTTATGAGCATCAAGTTCATATTATTTTATTCGAGGATCCAAATGTACAAATGATAATTCATTCCACGTAACGTTTTTTCAACTATTTATCATGTATCCCCCTCATGTTAGAAAAACTAACTGGTTTTCTCATCTTTGAGAACCCATCTTTGTGTGTTATGGTGTTAATCAAAATGTACACCGCACATCAATAATAATAAGATATAATTATTTGGTCCCTAACCCTGAACCACTTGTGTAACAACCCGACCGATTGTTTTGAGCTTTAACACGTTGTTCAGTGGTCTGAGGCCGTGAACAGCTTCCTTTAAGGTATTATAACTTGTATACATGGTCGGAATTAAGTTTCGGGAAGTTCAGAGTTGATTTGGAAAGATAATTCTCATTTTGGAAGCTTAAAGTTGAAAGAATTAACTAGGATTTGAATTTTGAGTAAATGACCTCGGAATTGGAATTTGAAGGTTCCAGCAGGTTTGTATGATAATTTCGGACTTGGGCGTATGCCCAGATCGGGTTTTGGATGACCCGGGAGTGTTTTAGTGCCTATTGTGGAAGTTAGCAATTTGAAAGAATTTAATAAGTTTGGGTTGAAGTGCATTTCAGTGATATTGATGTCTGTTTGGGATTCCGAGTCTGGGAGCAACTCCATATTGTGATTCTGGAGTTGGGAGCGCAATTAGAAGTGAATTCAAAGGTCCATAGGTCATTTTAGATCCATTTGGCTAAAGATAAAAATTTGATGGTTTTTGAGAAGTTTTACTGTAAGTGAACTTTTTGATATCAGGGTAGGAATCTAATTCTAAAAGTTGGAGTAGGTCCGCAATATTGAATATAACTTGCATGCAAAATTTGAGGTCAATCGTATGTGATTTGATGGGTTTAAGCATCGAAAGTAGAAGTTGGAAGTTCTAAAGTTCATAAAGCTTGGATTGGTGGTTGATTCATGATTTTAGCATTGTTTGATGTAATTTGAGGCCTCGGGCAAGTCTGTAATGTGTTTTGGGATTGGTTGGGGTTCCAGGGGCCTAAGGTGGATTTCGGTTGGTTAATGGATCGAAATTGGGTAAAAAGCTGTTGTTGGTGCTAGTATGATCGCAATTGCGATGCTTTGATCGCAAATGTGATCATCGCAATTGCGATGCCTTGATCGCAAATGCGATCATCGCAATTGCGAGGTGCCTTTCGCATTTGTGAATATGGGCAGTTGGGGGATTCTTTGCATTTGCGACAACTGGGGTATCTTTTGCGAGGCCTGAAGGGTTCTGCATTTGCGAAGCCCTTATCGTAATTGCGAAGTAGGCCAAATCCGTCAGGGGTCACATTTGCGACAAATTTTTCGCGTTTGCGATATTCTTGTTGCAAATGCGACTACGGAAAGAAAGGAGCAAGCTTCGGATTTGCGGCCCTCGCATTTACGAACCTGGTGTCGCAAATGCGACATTAGAGGCCTGCGTCCAGCTATTAATTTTGAGATCTAGACCATTTAGCTCATTTTCTTCATCCTCTTAGGCGATTTTTGGAGCTTTTGGGAGAGGTTCTTTAGCTAGCACTTTGAGGTAAGTATTTTCTACACAACATGAGTTAAATACATGGATTATGGGTAGATTAACACGTGAAAATTAAGGAAATCAAGGGGGTTTAGATGAAATGGAATTTAACCACAATTTTGGGTATGAAATTGAGGATAAATCATATATTTGAGTTCGTGAGGTTATGGGTAAACTTATTCTTCGAAAATTTTGGAAATCCAGGCACGTGGGATCGAGGGCGTTTTCGTCAACTTTTCGATCGCGGTTAGGAATTATTGTAAATTGGGTTTTCATGAATAATTGAGTATATATTAATGGGTTTATATAATTATTGGCTAGCTTTGAAGCTTTATTCATCAATTAGAGTCTTCGGAAGGGTGTGGAATGCTGGTTATGGATCTTCGGAGCAAGGTGAGTCTCCTTTATAACCTTGTAAGAGGGAATTGTCCCCATAGGTGAATTAATTGGTTATGTACTCCTATATGTGGGGGCTATATACGCACGAGGTGACGAGAGTCCGTGCATAGCTACTATTATGCTATTGTTCCGGGTAGTCTAGGACTCAAATGCATGCTATACTTGGATTAATTGTAACCTATTGATTGCTCAAATTGCTTAAACTACATAGAATTAATAGAAAAGGGTCAGAACTGCCACTAACGTATTGACGCAGGGTTAAAAATACCCTCCATTAACCTATTTTGAAGAAAATGCCCCTACCGTTAAAATTCTGGCATATTTGTGCCCTTAACGTATTGACTCCAGTTTAAAAATGCCCCTACCGTTAACCTATTTTGAAAAAAATGCCCCTACCGTTTTAAATATAAGTACAGTCAGTTGTTAGACTCAGGGGCACAAATATACCACATTTTTAACGGTAGGGCATTTTCTTCAAAATAGGTTAACGGATGGCATTTTTAACCCCGAGTCAATACGTTAGGGGCAGTTCTGACCCTTTTCCCTAGAATTAATAAACACATGTTTCAAAAAGGATTAAAATTCTTTTCTTAAGTTGTTAAAAGAGAATGTGGCTTTTATTGAATAAATATCCCCTGGTAATTCTTAATTGGCTATCTGAGCATGTATTTCTATGAGTGCCTGCGTCGCATGTATGATTCGCGAGCAGGGTGATTGTTTATTTTATGTTGACCGCGTCGCATGGATAGTTCGCGAACATGGTTAGATGCATCTATGGTTCGAGTTGTTCGACCCTCGGCAGTGCACAATCTACTTTTATGTTGGATCGGACCGTACGTCCCACGGTGGTTATTTGTGCATGCTTGTATTATTTTCTTGAACTTATTAAAGTTGTTATTTCCTCTTCATGACTTGAGAATATTTGGAAAATAATAAAAAACAAATTTTAGAAATTTCCTATAAAAGGAATAATTGTCTACTGGTTTCCTGCTATTTGGTAAAAAATTATGTGTAGAAATTCACGATTTAATGTATTATTGACATTATTGTTGGACCACTAGTAAGTGTCGAAGTTGACCATCTCGTCTCTACTTTTTCGAGATTAGACGGGATGCTCAGTGAGTACACATTGTTTCGTACTCATACTACACTTCTGTGCATTTTTGTTGCACATGTATATGTAACTCTAGCGGCCTACTAGGCGTAGCAGCACGAGCGAGCTTGGGCTTAGGTGAGTTGCATTATTCGAGACTGTCGCAGCTAGTACAATCCCTTCCAGTATACTACATTTACTTCTTGTCCACTGTATTCCGGACGGATGTTTTATTTTATTTCCTTATCAGTAGATGCTCATGCACTTGTGACACCGGGTTCTGGGAGGATTTTTGGATTACTATATGTTAAGTTTGATAAAGTTTTCGCGGTTGTTTTTTTTTAAAATTTTATTATTCGTTATTTAATGTGTAAAGAAGAAAATGATTTTAGACGATACAAAAATTGGAATTTAATTGATTATTTTGGTTGGTTTGCCTGACAATGGTGTTCGACGCCACCACGACCCTTAGAGGATTTTGGTTCGTGACAACTTGGAGAAAATAACATACTTTGATATATAATGTATATCAAATTTATATAGATAATTTTGTTCTCAAAGTAATTGCTTAGCTATTAAGTGGAGGCACTTAATAAATTATTTTGCTAAACTAACTGTGATGTAAACCAACTTATCAAGATGAACTATCTTGAATAAAAAATCTGAAAATTATGCTCTAAATCAAATTATTGAGCAAGTTACCTCGCAAAACACTATGTAGCGGGTTAATAATAATCGCACATGTAACCATCTGATAGATGCATTTTATGTGGTATACATGGCAGGTGAATGTGCCTTTATTCACCTTTGATATTTCCATCATTCATGGGATTCAATCCCAATTTCAGTTGATCTATTAATTAATGAGAACAAGCAATATAAGAGAACTCGTAAAAAACTTGTTAGTTCTTTAATATTTATCCATGTGAATTCTCTATTATTTTTTGCACATCATACTTAAATTGATATGGCTAAACCAATTATGCCAACTGAATAAATTATCAATATTGATAATTCAAGTTTACACTATGACATGTGAAATTATCGATAAACTCCAAGTTTATTATGATATAAATTTTTATATTAATAAACATCCACTTTATTGTGTTATTCTTTTATTTGTGTAATACAAATTGGTAAATAAAGCGGGTAGCTTTTTACATAAATATAATGTTGCTACAAGTAGTAGTAATAGAAGATATTAAATCTTTTCTTTATATATAGTCTCAATATAATCAACCGTTTTCGCGTATACTTTAGAAACTAAATAAGTTCATTGAGACTTGCTACAACACAACACCTTATTGGTAATCAATTTTGTTTATTTAATAGTATAATTGGCTCTTGCGGAATTCATAATTAATTTTGTAGTACCACATATTAATCAACATCCACATGGTGAATATCTCTTTTAACGAGAAAGTTATATCATTACGGTCCATGGTCAAAATTATATGCAAGATATCTTTCTTGCATTACTTTGTCTTTAATAATCACCAACGTCATAATAATTTGCGCCATGCAATAAGTATGTGACCAATGACCATCTATGTCATAATAATGATTTTATTTCCTTATATCATCTCAAACTTCCTTCTAGAAGTGAGTGTCGTATATTTACTACCACTAGCACATTCATAATCTTCCAAGAATGTATATGTATTCATAAATCAGATGTTGTCACATTCACATTATGAATGAACCATAATTATCTATATGTGTTTAATAAAATCTCATACCAAATCGATGACAAATATTACTTTCACAGAGTGAAGAATTATTTTGACAATTCTTATTATTCTCATTATCATAATGATGATGATGATTATAATTTCGTCTATTGTCACGTCCACGTCCATTGATACCTTGGCAGTCTTCTTTCAGACTTATCACATATTGTTATCACATTATCTTAAGGGAATGAGAATGGAACAAATTAAATGAGACGAGTTTTCACTTCTTGTCCTCACGATTATAAATGACTTTGATCATGGCAAGACATAGAAATTTTATCAGTTCAAGTGGTTATAATTTCTTACTAACTCCACTAGAGTTATAATCAAATTTTCTTCGCTTGTATTTAAAATCAAATTATAGAATTTCAAGAATTTAAAAGAGAAAAATAAAGTAAAATACTTACCTTAAATCAAGAATGGGAAGTTTATGGAACAATTGACAATTATTATGCTCAATCCCAAAGCTTTTACTCAATTAGTTAGAGTCTCGCGCTAATAATATATTATGAAACAATAAAAGAAGAAGAGTATTACAGAGAAAGAGAGAGAGAGAGAGAGAGAGAGAGAGAGAGAGAGAGAGAGAGAGAGAGAGAGAGAGAGAAAGAATTCTTATTGAATTTTGGGATGAATTGGAATAGAACCCTCTCTATTTATAGGGAGATAATGAGTTAGCCACCAAAATATAAACCCTAAAATCTCTCTAAATATGTATATTCACAATAAGTAGAATTCTATTTGTAACAACACTAAATTCCTATTGGCGGGCTTTTTTGTATTTTTTTTTATTTAAGGCAATATTTCTTGTATAGTAGTTATTAGTATAGTATATATAATATATATTTCATTGTATATTGTATTGTAGTAATTAGTATATATTGTATGTTATGTGTGTGTGTATATATATATATATATATATATATATATATATATATATATATATATATATATATATATATATATATATATATACTCCCTTATATATTTTCTTATAGTATATATTGTATGTTATGTATATATATTCTCTTATATATTTTCTTGTAGTATATATATTGTGTCTTATGTATATATATTATAACTTATATAATTATATATTTTGTTGTAGTGTATATATTGTATCTATATATATATATATATATATTCTCTTATATATATTGTATTACTTATATATTTTCTTGTTGTTTAGGTTGTATGTTATGTATATATAATTCTCGTATATATTCTCTTGTAGTATATACTGTATGTTATATATATATATATATATATATATATATGTATTATAACTTATAAATAATTCGAAGTAAAGACAAAGAAATATTGAGAAAAACGATATTCAAGGGTATGTCTTATAATTTTTATTACCAAAAATGGCATATCTTTCTTAGTCTTCCTTCCCCCAATGGAATGAGCACAACAAAGTACTAATACCACCATTAAAAGAAAAAAAACTAAAAGAAGATGTGCCAAAGTACAAGTTACATCATAATCTACATTGTATCTCTAGCAAATCTCATAATTCTGTCAAGGTTGGGAGGAGGTTGTGTTGGTGGTGGTGGAAAAGAAGCTTGTTCATCACCACTTCCGGGCGAAGCCGAATTATCCGCAAGTTCCGCTATCATTTCTTCATAAGCTTCATCTATCGCCGGTTGTGATTCTGCAATTCCAAAGTTTCTTCTTTCCGCGCGGATCCAATCTCTAAAAAGTACCGATTTTTCCAAGTTATCCTTCATCGACGCTCTATGATCACCTATTTGTAGTTTTGCTTCACTGAAAGCGCTCTCCGATGCAACAATTGAAGCTTGAATTGATAAAATATCTCGAGCCATTCTTGCAAGAACCGGAAAATATTTTTCCCTTGACTTCCACCATTCCAAAAGATCAAAAGAGCCGTCTGGATGCTCCTTTTCAAGTCCTTGAGACAAATAAACTTGAAGCTCATTTAGATGTGAAGTTTCATCATAATTATCACCTTGAGAACCCCGGAACTCCGTCCAAGATTTAAGAGTTGTTATGCCCGCAGCTTTTTTAGACGATTGTGAGCTAGACGAAGTAGGGGTTGGAATATTTGGACTAGCATGCTCTAAAGCAAGTTGATAAACATTATAAATTGTTTGAGCATTAATTTTAATTGATGCTTTTGCATCTGCAAGTGTAGCAACTTCCTCGTTTGAAAGATCTAAAGCCTTATAAATATTTGAATACAAAAAATGAGGACCTCCCAATTTTATTGTAGGATTTAACATTGCAGCAACACCAAAAATAGGAGGGATAGGAAAAAAATATTTTTAAAATTTTTGTTTCATTTCATTTATAGAAAGTTCATAAATATCCCCACCCTCGCCAAATTTAACAAACAAATCAGCTAGTGCGGCAATATAAACTAAACAGTTTAAAATAGTAGGATAATATTGCCCAGAAAATGCATTTGTAGCAACTTGAAAATGTTCTAAGAAATCTAAAAGAATTTTAACATTCGTCCAATCTTGGGTAGTAAGCATTTCATCATCATCCTTACCACCTACCCGAGAATTAAATGTTGCATTAATTGGGTTTCTATATTCATATGCAACTACTAAACTTTCGTACATACAATTCCATCTAGTCGGGCAAGGTTTAGGAACCTTTCTGTCTCTAAGGCCATATTCATCACATTTTTTAAAATACTCTCTAAGTCTAGTTCTACGGTTTGAATAATAAAGCCAATTAAGAGCCATTCGAGCCTTTTCAATTTCTATGTTTAAAATTCGCATACCATCACTGACAATTAAATGATAAATATGACAAATACATCTAACATGGAAAATATTAGTAAATGCAGGATTTAGTGTTTTTGTAAGCATACCTATAGCACTAGTGTTCCTAGAAGCATTATCCATAGTTTTACATTACCCGTGCCGCTAGGATCTCCAGTAAATTTATGAACCAGTAATTTCCCACAAGTTTTACACTTAGCCTTATTTAGTTATCTTACTTGAGTAAAAAAATTCCAAACTAATGATGTTTCATGACGTTTAGCAGGTTGTCTATTAAAAGTTGGAGTTTCTACAGGTGGGTCGGCCGATGCATTACTTGAGTTATTAACAGGACTAGTAGGTGTATCATCTAAGTCTGGTGCTTGGGTTTCATCATCATCATCATCATCCTCATTTTCCTTTAAGATATGTTCATTAGGATAAAGAGCATTCATAATTTCATCATCTAATCGATCACCTACTGCAACATCATGTAGAAATTCACTATCGGTTAACTGAAAACAAGGGTGATCACTATCAAGCATTACGGGAGGAGGAGGAGGACGTCTAGGTTGGCGACTACTTTCAACTTGCTTATCTTTTCTAGGTCGGGGAGCCGGGGGAAGGGTAGTATTATGGCCACTACTTTCACCGGTTTTACCTTTTCCTTTACCAAATATTTTTTGCAAAGAAAATGTCATATTAATTATAATTATGCAAACTAAACCACAAAAAAATATATTATTAAAACGTAAGAGTTGAAACGAGTTTACCGGATTGCCGAACAACTTCTTGAAAATTAAATGTTGAACACTTGAAAACATCTATTCAACAACTTCACAGTTTTTCACGAATATTCAACTATAAATTAAGCAATTGTAGTAGAAAGATTGAGAGATATTGACGAATTAGTGAATAAAAATGAAAGAATGGGGGGGTATTTATAGTTGAGAAATGGGTAAAATTGTAATTATATAAAGTTTGGGGTTAAATTAAAGTTTGGGGCCAAATGGCCATTTTTTAAACCTCCAAACGGTCAAATAGTAGCCCAAACGGCTACTTTTAAAATATGTCCGTTGGTGATTTTAAAAATAATTTTTTTTAAAAATATAGCCGTTGGGCCCATTTAGGCCCGCCAGGCCCGGCCCAGGCC
Source organism: Nicotiana benthamiana (assembly GCA_034376525.1). NCBI lineage: Eukaryota > Viridiplantae > Streptophyta > Magnoliopsida > Solanales > Solanaceae > Nicotiana > Nicotiana benthamiana. The sequence goes on along the minus strand of CM067341.1, from coordinate 14,453,173 downwards.
CGACTGACGGTCCTGGGCCTAACGGTCCCGGGCTCACGGGCTAATTAATGCAACCCGGCTCGTCACAGGCCTAAAAGTAACACTAGGCCCTGGATCACCAGAACCGGCCCACGAGACCCGTTAGGCCGTCAGGACAGCGGGCCCGGTCCTGTCCGGTTCAGGCCCGGCCACAGTGCAGCTCTAGCTAAAAATTTATCAGATGCATCGATTAACAAAGAAGTCAAATCACTTCTCAAAGTTAAAGGGCTCATAATTTAACAAAGAAGTCATGTCATTTCTCAAAGTTAAAGCGCACATAGTTACAGATACCAAAATGTTTCTACTAAATTTAGAACACTATGGGGTCCAGGTGCATAATATTATCAAACCAGATTAAAATAATCGGAATTTATTCCGATGAAAAGTTATAGTACTTCACATTACTTTATTTATTTTGTTTTATAGTATACAGCGTACGGATTTCTATTCTTTTCTCATACTATATCTCCTAGTTGCTTTAACCGTGAATGATCGAACAATCATTAATGTCGTAAAAGTTCATTACACTATTAATATTACTTAAATTATTCTTTGTTCATTAATTTTAATTTTGCCTTGTCTTAATATATATTAAATTGAACAATACCACCAATAATGGTTTTAAATGGTGTGTATTGGTAGTAAAATAAAGGATAATGCAACTACAAAAAAATCATAGAAATGTTTTTGAAAATAGATGTATATTGAAAGTTATTGTTGCTTATTACATCAAGTTATTAGTCTTGGTAATTCAAATTTTTGAATGTTATATTGAAGTCTGCTAATTTAGGTAACAAGTAAGAAATCTAGTAACACTAGTATTCTTATTTGCAGTTGATAAAAATCGAGCAGAAGATCTTTCGGAGACAACCTTTTTACCTCCTCAAGTTAAGAATAATATGTGCGTACACACTATTATTTCCAGACTCCGCTAGTAAAATTTTATTGGGTCATTGTTATTGTTGTTTCGGTCGATAAAAACCAGATTACAACAGAGAAGAAAAGGAGCCAAGATGCCACCCTTCTTACAATCCTTTGATGAATGGGCATAAACCCATTCAATTTACAAAAATCCTTGTACACTCAGCTACCTACCCATTTTATCAAACAATGTAAATTCTCCGTCCTTACAAGAAGGCTACAAAATCTGTACAAAGTAAAGAGAGGAGCAACATCTTTCACAAAAAAGTTGTGAAAGCATCAGCAGTGGATTTTCCCACTAATTTAATCCGATTAGAGAAGAAGAGTTGTGGCATAACTGATAAAGTTGTTGCCATGTGATTAGAGATAAAGTTGTTGTCATGTGATTAGAGATAAAGTTGTTGCCATGTGATAAAGTTTTTCTTAGGGGAACCAGGATTCACAACCCAAGGTAACACAAGAAAACAGTTTCCTACATCATACCATAAACGCTCATAGTAAAGCCTGTTATTTTGGGCTTTCCGCGAACTCCACGAGTAAAAATCACAAAGAAAGCCTATCCCACAGGTCAACCATCTCATAGTACAATTATACACAAAGATTGAGCAACAGAAAGCACAATTGCCACCGAAAGCAGAAAAGAAAATAGAAGATTCATATCAAAATGACCTCTTTCACCCGATACAATAGAAGGAAAAATCAAAACTTCGTTAGGTGTTTACCTCTCCTTTCGGTCGGCAACAAAGGATAACTTTGTCATTATTAAAGACATGTTTTGCAGCATGGATTTGAAAAGTCTCGATAGGAGTAGCAAGGGTGAGATTCAAGACTTTAACCGTCATGAAATATTCCTGGTATCCTGTCAGCTGTACGTTCACTTTCTCAATCTTCAAGAACTTGTACTTGAAAACCTGCAAGGAGAGTCACTATATCACTTGTAGAAGAAACCATGGCATGAAGAAAATAAAGGAAAAATAGTCAGACTAATTGCACAAAGCACAGATGCATAAGGGCATACATTGCACTCTTTCTCATTGTATTCCTGGATAGCACGGTAAGCAAGTTCAGTGAGTAGTTCATCATTTTCACTGAACTCAGGATATGGTGCCATTCCAGCCAGGCTAGATATACCGGGATAGTCATAAATGTCAAAACCCTGTCAACAGAAAAGAACCAACAGTGAGGAAACCTATCTAAACTGGAGGAAGAAAGAGAGATCGTAAGGGAGTTAGACAAATATATTCATAACAAAATAAATAAATTCAACTCGACAAAGCTAAAGCAGCTTAATATGGACCTAAAAAAAAAATTATACGCACATGACTGATTAGAAATAACAACAAATAATCAACAATTAGCAATGAAATTAGCAAGGCGCAAGGATATACAGCTAGCAAAATTAAAACGGAAATTCACAACAGAGCATACAAGTACCAAATATTATCTAATATGTATATGAAGCTAGCTAGAACATAAATTGAACTGAGAGAACATTAATAGGAAAAAAAGAAAAAGAGAATAGAGAGGAAACGAACATTGCTTTGCTCAATCTGGCGGTAGTAGCTGGACCAAATAGGGAAAAATAGGGAGCGATGCTACGGCAAAGCGCCGTCGGGCAAAAGCTCCTCATCGCTGTCGTTCGCAAAGTCGTAATTTGGGTCGTGCTTGAACCTAGAGACGTATCCACATCCTCCTGGACGTAGTTGCTTACTGTCCATGGGTGACACACATCCTTCTTCTGTAAGTTTTTGCCTCTTCTCCGATGTCGACACAGATTCCGCCATAACTAAGACGACTAACACAATTCGGTCGGAAAGTGGATTGGGATTGGGATTGGGATTGGGATATATGAAGAAAAAGGAAATTAGTACTTTTACTTTTTAGTCCTTGTATTATACTTTACTATATATCTTGGGTCGGTGATTTAGGGGGATAGAGAGATTGACGGGGACGTCACTCATCGTATAGGAGTGGGGTGGTCAAAGTGGATGCTTGCATCAGGAGTCCTGTGTGACAAAAAAGTTTCACATAAACTTTTATAAAGCTGTGGTTAGACCTGCAATGTTGCATGGGGCGGAGTGCTGGCCCGTGAAGAACTCTCATGTTCAGAGAATGAAGGTTACGGAGATGAGGATGCTTAGGTGGATGTGCGGGCTCACCAGGTTAGATAAGATTAAGAATGAAGTTATTCGAGAGAAGGTGGGGGTGGCCCCGGTGGATGAGAAGATGCGAGAAGCGAGACTGATGTGGTTCGGGCATGTGGGGAGGAGAAGTCCTGATGCCCCGGTGAGGAGTTGTGAGCGGCTGGCGATTGTCGGCATTCGGCGAGGCAGAGGGAGGCCTAAGAAGTATTGGGGAGAGGTGATTAGGCATGATATGGCTAGAATGCGGGTTTCCGAGGACATGACCCTTGATAGGAATGTCTGGAGGTCTAGTATCAGGGTTGTAGGATAGGGGCTCATAGAGTTTTTCGTACTCCGCTTGGCAGGGCTATCCATAGATGATTTGTGTTTTGGCTTGTATCTCCCTTATGATAGTTATTTATGGTAGTTACTCTATGATATTATTGCATGCTATTTTATTTATGTTTCTTATGTTTAGATAATTATTTACGCTATTTCTGCTGGAGTTACTAATGCTCTTTTGTTTTTGTTTTTGTTTTTGTATTTGTTTTTGTCTATTATTTCCTTCACTGAGCCGAGGGTCGATTGGAAACGGCCTCTCTGCTCTTTCGGGTAGGGGTAAGGCTCGTCTACATATTACCCTCTCCAGACTCCACTTTGTAGGACTATACTGAGTAGTTATTGTTGTTGTTGTAGTAGTATTATACTTTACTAGAAAATTTGCACGCACCATCATAAAAGACATAAATATATTTACATTGAAATTAGTTACTAGTTAGCAAGCTAATAATGAAATTAGATGTCATTCCTCAAAAAGCTTATAAAGTACTTTTTTTCGTCCATGTGCAACTTGTTAAATTGCTTCATTACACTTTCCTCTCTTCTTCTTTTATCTCTCGCCTCTTTCAAAGTTTCTTACCCACCATTATATTAAGGATTAGCTTTTGTTATATATTTATACTTTCTAATACTTTAATGAATATCGATCTGGCAGAGGAGAAGTAGATCCATTCAAGTCCAAAGCAAGGTGGAAAGAGTATTGAAATTCTATGAGATATATAAAATTTGAAATTAAAAGAAGTTAAAGATGGACTCAAATAAGCAAAGGAATAAAAACTAATTGATTTTCTATAAATTCTAAATGTTACAAAAATGGATTACTGTCAAACAATTGATGATGAACTTTATCAATTCTTAAAATCAATTAAAAAATCAAAAGATATCAATTAATAAAATAAACTTTAAAGAAAAGAAGCAACCAAAACTGTTATTATATAATTTTTGTTATAAAATAGAAGTCTATTTAGAGTGAATGTCTAAGAGTTTTAGCTTGAAGCTAAGTCATTCCTTTTCCTATAAATAGAGGGGTCTTACCCCATTGTAAATCACCCCAAGTATTAATAAGAATACTTCTCTCTCTCCCTATTCTCTCTCTATTTGCTCTTGTTCTTGAGTTATTGTTCTTGTCTTTTATATTATTTCATAACACGTTATCAGCACGAGACTCTACCGCCTCAAGAACCATTCTCGAGAAATCTAAGGTATTTCCCTCTTCCTAATTTAATTTTCGATTGTCTTAACTTTTGTTTGTGCAAGGTTTTGCTTCAAAGAAAGAATGAAGAAAGAAGGAAAAGAAACGAAAAAAAAGAGAGGAAAAGAAACGAAAAACAAGGAGAAAAGGAAGAAAACATTGAAAATATAATTGGTATACCTTAAAGGTAAGTAATTTACTTTTCCCTTTTAAATTCTTGAAATTCTACGATTTGATTGAATATACAAACAAAGTTTGATTATAACTCTAATGGAGTTTGTAAGAAATTATAACCACATGAAGTGGTTAAATCTCTATGTCCTGCCATGATTAAATTCATGTATGATTGTGGGCAAATAATTGAAAATCCGTCCCATTGAATTTGCTCCATTCCCTTTAGAGAATGTGGAAGCAGTATATGATAAGTCTGAAAGAAGACTAAAATATTACCATGAAGGTATCAATGAATGTGGACGTGGCAAAGAATTCCGTCCAATTGAATTTGCTCCATTCCCTTTAGAGAATGTGGTAGCAGTATGTGATCAGTCTGAAAGAAGACTAATTACCGTAAAGGTATCAATGGATGTGGACATGGCAATAGACGAAGTTATAATCGTCATTATTGTGGTAATGAGAACAATAAGGATTCTCAAAATAATCTTTCACTTTATGAAAGTAATATTTGACATGAGATTGTGTAAAGCACATGATTTTGATCCATTCCCTGAAGTGAATGTGATAATTGTAATAGAGCCCGTAAGTATGAACACGCTCTTGATGTAATTGTGTCTTATGACTGACACTATGAAAAGAAAGTTCGTTGCCCTTGAAATTTCGGGCAAGAACTATATGACATGGGTGTTGGATGCTGAAATCCACTTAGATGCTATGGGTCTTGGAGACGCCATTAAAGACAGAAATAATGCATCCACCCAAAACTATGTTAAGGCCTTGATTTTCTTGCGCCATCACCTTGATGAAGGTTTGAAGATTGAATATCTCACCGTCAAGGATCCACCTATCTTGTGGAATGGCTTAAAGAAGAGATGACAACCTGAAGTTGGTCACTCTGCCACAAGCACGATACGATAAGAACCCAAAAGCAAATAGTTTATAAACTATATATTATCGTTGCGGTGAAAACGGGCACTGGTCAAAGGCTTGCCGTATACCATGACTTTTGGTTGACCTTTATCAAGTATCTCGAAAGAGTAAACGCCCTGAAACGAATTTTGTCTCTGACGACAACTTTGACATCACCCACTTGGATGTAGCAGGCTTCTTTGAGCAACCCGAGGGGAAGATAGACCACCTAATCGGTGATGGATCCGTGATGAAAGAAGATGGAGTTATTTGATTTTGTTCTACTTATTTGTATTAGTTAGTGAATAAACTAATAGTCATTAGTATTAGCTCGTATTAGTTAGTTCATGATGCAATGTTAGCAGTAGTTCTTTAGAATATCTTCAATATGCTCAAATATCAATAAAACTTTTATTTTTCAGTGGGGGTAATCGACTAGCCTGAAAAACTAGTCGATTATCAACTATTTTCGCATTAAAGTTGAAAAACAATTGATCAACAATCGATTGTCGTTGACTAACAATCGATTGTCTTGAAACAGTGAGGTCTGGAATTTTTCAAAAATCATCCACAATCGATTGTCTTTGTCTAACAATCGATTGTCTTGAAACAGTGAGGTCTGGAATTTTTCAAAAATCATCCACAATCGATTGTCTTTGACTAACAATCGATTGTCTTGAAACAGTGAGGTCTGGAATTTTTCAAAAATCATCCACAATCGATTGTCTATGCATAACAATCGATTGTCTTGAAACAGAGGTTGAATTTTTCAAAAATAGCCAACAATCGATTGTCTATGCATAACAATCGATTGTCTTAAGACAGTGTGATCTGAAGTTTTTCAAAAATAACAAATAATCGATTGTGTGTGTTTGACAATCGATTGTCTATGTTCAAACAATCGATTGTGTGTTTAATAATCGATTGTCTTATGAAAAACGCTGAAAATTTTCAAAATGCAAAGTAATCAATTATGATTTTGTTAGTCAACTGTTAGCAGCAGATTTTGAAATTATTATGTGACACAAACGAATTGAAGTTGTTTATTCTCATGTTCGTATATTTTCTTTTGTATATCAAACCATGGGAATTAAATTGATTGAAGGCTCCGGAAGAGCAACTGTAACTCTGCCCAAAGGCATGACGTTTATCTTAGAGAATGCAATATTCTCCTCCAAGTCTAAGAAGAACTTGTTGAGTTTTGAGAATCCATTTTAGAGAATGCAATGTTCTCCTCCAAGTCAAAAAGGAACTTGTTGAGTTTTAAAGATATCATTCAAAATGGATATCATATTGAGACAATAGATGAGAATAATCTTGAATTCTTCATGAAAACGAGGCTGCCCACTTTGGTTTGGGTTCACGCCATTTTGCATGCAGCAATGCTAGTTCGTAGGCTGCCCACTTCGGTTTGGGTTCACGCCATTTTGCATACAGCAATGCTACTTCGTCTCTGACTGACGAATTGACACAAATATTCCCCGTTGCAATTGGTTTTGGGTCATGAACCCAATATATCCCATTTAAGAATTTTTGGATGCGCAGTATATGTGCCTATAGCACCGCCATCCCGCACCAAAATGGGTCCGCAAAGAAGGTTAGGAATATATGTTGGGTTTGAATCGCCCTCCATCATTCGCTACCTCGAAACATTGACAGGCGACTTGTTTACTGCACGATTTGCAGACTGTCGATTTGATGAGACACTTTTCCCAAAATTAGGGGGAGAAGTTGGTAAAACCAAACGGGAAATTTTGTGGAAAAATGCATCATTATCTCATCTTGATCCACATACCTCTATTTGTGAAAGAGGCACAAAAGATTATCCATTTGCAAAGAATAGCAAATCAAATGCCTGACGCATTTATAGATTTGAAAAGGATAACAAAATCACATATCCTCGAAGTGAATGTGACAACATCTGATTCACGAATACATATTCATTATTGGAAGAATATGAACATGAAATTGGTATTAAATATACCACACTCACCCCTAGAAGGAGGTTTGAGATGATATATGGCATGAATGATCGTTGGTCACGTACCTATTGTACGCCAAAGTATTTTGGAAATATGACTATTAAAGGACAACGATAATGCAAGAAACATATCTTGCATATAAGTTTGACATGACCATAATGGTATAACTTTCTCTTTAAGAAAGATATTCACCACATGGATGTTGATGAATCTGTGGTAGTACAAAAATAATTGAGAGGTCTAGAAGAGCCAATTATTACTATGTTGGAGAAACACAATTGAGTATTGTGCTGTAGTAAGTCTCAAAGAAACTTATTCAGTTTCCAAAGTACACGCGAAAGCGATTGATTATATTGAGACTATAAAAGGAAGGCTACGATATCTCCTATTACTACAACTTGTAGCGGGGTAATTTGCATATGAAAAGCTACCCGCCTTGTTCTCCAGTTTGTACTACACAAACGAAAGAATGCCACAATAAAGTGGATATCTATTGGTATAAAAACCCATGTCATAATAAACCTGAAGTTTATTGATAAGTGCACATGTCATGGTGTAAATTTGAAGTTTACCAATATTGATAATTTATTCAGTTGACATTTGTGTTAGCCATCTCATTTTAAGTATGATGTGCAAATTCACATAGGTGAATATCAAAGAACTAGAAAGTTCTTTACGAATTCTCTTGTATCACTTGTTCTCATTAATGAACTGACCAACTAAAGAGTTCGGGTTGAAGCCCATAAATTCTGGAAATATCAAAGGTGAGTATGGGCCCATTCACCTGCCATGTATACCACATATGATGCATCTATGATATGGTTACATGCGCAATTGTTATTGACCCGCAGCCTGGCCGGTGCTTGCGAGGTAAATTGCTCAGTAATCTAACTTCGAGCATAATTTCCAGATTCTCTACTCAAGATAGTTCATCTTGATAAGTTGGTTTATATCAAAGTAAGTTTAGCAAGATAATTATTGAGTGCTTCCACTTAATAGCTAAACTGTTTCTTGTGAGAACAAAGTTATATATATCAGTTTGATATAAGTTGTATACGAGAGTATATTCTCCCCTCACAAGTGGTTCAAGGTCAGGAACCAAATAATCTCATCTTATTATTAATGTGTTGTGTATATTGACATGATAATGCACAAAGATGATTTCCCAAAGTTGAGGAAACAAGTTAGCTTTACTAACATGAGGGGGAGACATGATAAACACTTGAGAAAAGGTTACATGGGATGAATTATCATTTGTATATGTATATCCCCGAATATCATGATATGAACCTGAAGTTCATAAAAGGGATAATTCAATTGCAACATATTGCAAAGCATGCTATACGCATTTGCTGACCCAAAGAATGTAACTAAATGGAAGAGATACAATTCAAGAAGAATTGATTCCATATGAAAGACATGTAGTTTTGAACCTATAGTTCAAATGCTTGAAAGTATAAAATCAAAGGTATGTATAATCAGTTTTCAATATCTTATTTGTTTAGCATGACATGAAAAACTTGATATGCATCTAAAGTCTATTATATGGCTTATATGACTTAACTTGAAAGATTTAAGTTGCTTGAAGCATATGCAATTCGTGGTCCTGAAGTACCACATCCTAAGTGCAATTTGTGTACATAATGTATCTTGCTATAACTATAAGCATGATGGCATTAAGAATGCATCTATGGAGATATTGAAGAGTTATTCCACGACATTATATGAAGATGTTCATATCTATCAAGAATGATGATTTCAAGGTACGGAATATTTATTCAAGTCAATATGGTTGATTTGTCAAATCTCTACCAAAGATCGTTTTGAAGATGATGCACAAGATTGGAATGCAAATGATCAAGGATATAAATTGATGTACTCACTAGGGGGAGTCAATGCGCGTTGCACTCTTTTTCCCTTACAAGGTTTTTTCCCACTGGGTTTTCCTTGCAAGGTTTTTAACGAGGCAACCAATAGGCGCATATTCAAACATGTGTACTCTTTTTCCTTTCTTTAATTTTTCCCAATGGGTTTTGGTTTTAAGGTTTTATGAGGCACATTATTGAATAGACATTCAAGGGGGAGTGTTATAAAATAGAAGTCTATTTAGAGTGAATGTCTAAGAGTTTTAGCTTGAAGCTAAGTCATTCCTCTTCCTATAAATAGAGGGGTCTTACCCCATTGTAAATCACCCCAAGTATTAATAAGAATACTTCTCTCTCCCTATTCTCTCTCTATTTGCTCTTGTTCTTGAGTTATTGTTCTTGTCTTTTATATTATTTCATAACAATTTTGTAATTATATGCAGTTGATAATTATGGATCTTGCTAGCCCTAATTTTTGTGAACCTCCACCTTTGTTTCCATCTCAAGGGTAACGAATGCGCCCGTAAATATATATCTACTGAGATGGGCTGAAGTCTGTTACTGTCCAATATTTTCCAACACTTGAAGAAACAGAAAGAATACTATACTACCAAACAACGTAACATAATTAACATTGTCACTTTATAAATTATTGGTTTTTATCCCAATCATTAAGAAAATAGTGAATAAACCAAAGTAAATCCTCACTTAACAAATGTTGATCTATACCTATTCTTGAACTAAGTTGCATACTTTAAAAACAGATGGTTGCTGCCAACTTAATTTGTATTCATATTAAACAATGGTTAATGAAAGTGGTGAAAGCTTCTATTTGTCGAAGAAACTATGAAGTTGGAGCAACAACATAGATCAGATTATTTATATTTCTTTACCGCAATGTAACACTGATTCAACAAACCTCCATGGACCGAAGATATAAAACAAACAAACAGTTACTTGAAATTGATATTTCACTTCATTCTCTGAATAGGGTTACTAAAATAGATGCAGAGGTGATAATTGGCGAAGAGGAGAGAACTGAGTTTGTATGTATACAATAAGAGATGCAATGTCTACAAAGAAAACCAATAAAAAACTATTAAAGATAAGTTTTTATTGTTAACTCATTCATTCCCAAGTTAAGAAACCATAATTGCTATGCAACTTTAAATTTATTTTTGTTTATCAATTTCTCATTAAGGAATGTTCTTTCAATCAAGTCTAAGCTCCATATCACTGTACTATAATCAACTTTTATAGATAGTGTTATCAAAACATTGTTACCATTTTAAATATCAGCAAAACAACATTCTTATACTTTATAATTAAACTAAAAGTAACAGAAAGTTGAAGCACTATCTCATACCAATATCTAGACATTGCATAGAAAATCTTATAAAGTCTAAACTCCGTATTACTATACTATGATCAACTTCTGCGGATATTGTTGTCGAACTTTGTCACAATTAATTAAAAATATCAGTAAGAAACATATTTTGCATTCTATAACATATACCCTTAGATATCAATATTGTAAAAGTTGTAGTATTTCAGAATCTTTACACCCTTTGTCATCGATTGCGCAAAAATGATCATAGTATATAAGAATCTTTGAAGTGTATCTCAATACAAATGGAGAAAGCTGAATCTGAATCTTTTCATGACTTTTTGTTGGTCTGCAGTAATATCTATTATCCAAAAAGGAAAAGTTAATGGCCTGAAGTGAAAGTAAAACTGTAAATGTAGATTGTAGAAGTGAATGATCATAACATACTAGTTTCCATAATTTCCTGTTTGAGAGTGTTAAATTGGAAGAGTCTAAAATTTAACATTATAAATATATTCAAGAAGACATAGTTGGTAAATATGTATTTCAAACGGGCATCTGTTGAGTAAATAGCAGCATTTTATGATTCTATGGGGAAGGTCAACCTATAGAATATTTTTTCGAACACTTCAGCGTCAAAATAAGCATGTGTTTGCTCTGTTGTATTTCATCCTTTTACGTTTGTATGGTTGTGAAGATTTCGTGAGAGGATTTTTGGTTTCAAAAATTCTTCTGTATAAGTCAATGACATATTAACCAATAATAAGATAATATTAGTCTGCACACCAACGTTACAAATCACAATAACTTTCACAAAATCAATTTATTCAATCTTCATTTTATTGATATGTATGGTCATTCAATCTTCATTAACAAATTGAAAAAACCCGAAAAAATGAATGAATTTTGAGACTCATAGCCAAAGCGACAAACTAAAGATTAAAAAAAAAGAAATAGGAAAATCGAAGAAGATACCTGACAGTAGGTCTGAATACGAATGGTGGCAGCAAGTCGGTGAATATAATAGAGAAAGAGAGAGTAAAGACAAAAGTTAAAATAGCAAAGAATCAGTGTAGAAAGAAACGATATTGTTTTTTAAGCGGCGTTTCATTTTGGGTGTTTTTTTGGTCTTTGATTGTGAGAAATTAGAGGAAAACCCGAAAATCCCGAGAAAAAGATAAATGCAATTGCTGGTTAAAGAGAAGTACCACGTATCCGTATGTATGGCCCTCAATGTCAATTATATAGATATATAGATTATAAAGTACCTAAAGTGCCCCTCTACGGTATGAAATATGATATTATAGCCTCCGTTAAAAGTTAGCCCCTTATCTATCCTTTGCCGTCTAAAAATCGGATCAAAATATCCTTCTCCACTAACGGGAGGCTCTAAAATTCACGTGGAATTATATTTGCCTATTTAAAAATTCTAATCCTAATTTAAAATGCCACATGAATTTGAAAATACCCCAACCCCTTATTATTTCTCTACCCCCTACTCCAGGGCCCATCCCCAATCTTTACGTAACCCATTACCGATAAGTTAACCCCTCGTTCTTTTCACCATTTAACCATTTTACATTTCTCTTTCTACTAAATCCCCAAATTGAAGGATGAGCTAGGGTTCTGGAGCAGTATTTATCTCCGATCGAAGCTTGAACATTTGGTGTTGAAGTTGTCATTTTGTTGTCAAGGTAAGTTTTTTATGGTTTATTTGCATTTAAACCGTGTGGGAACCGTAGAAGTTTGTAATTAGAAAAGGGGAATAGAGATGCATGTGACATTTCTAAGTATTGTGACGATCTCATTAGTTTATTCACATATTTTGTGTCTTTATATGTTTGCTTGTTATAGTATGAATCTGTTTGTGTGGGGTTGGTGATCCCGAAATAATGAATCTTTTTAAAGGGTTTTTAATTCAATATCCGAATGAATATGTTTGTGTGGTTGGTGTTTTTTGTTCTTTTTTATGGTTTAACTCTATTTTTGAACTGTTGCTTTCAATCTGATGTGGTCCCTTTGTGTTCGCCTTTTTCTTTTTTGTTGCATGTGCTAACTGAAGATGATTGAAGAAGTTGATATTTTATTTTATTATGGTGGCACTTGGGTCATTTCACCTGAACTAGTCTACAATAAAAGACTTCTGCACTCTTGGCTTCGTTATGAAGAACATTTCACTTTCTTATAAGGACATTCGTGAAGAATTCACTTCCAAACTAGGTATCTTAATGTTAAGCAGCTGCCGATAACTGGTGCATCTGGTAGGGATTATTTGGTAGAAAATCAGGAAGGAATTGAGGTACTTAAATTTCTCTTATCTAATGAGTTCAAGGTGCTTGAAATCTTTGTCGTCGATGAGTATGACCTTAGTGTATCTATCCCAAATATTATCCATCACAGTGTGTCATATATTGTTGATATTTATGTTGGGACAGATTGTGAATATGAACTTGGTGATGACATGTTAGAAGAAATGGAAGGTAGTGAAAATGATTGTAATGACTTTGATAGAATTTACATTGAAAAAAGAAGTGCAGTGACTAATGGACTGGAACATTATAGAGAGTTGGAACTAGGAATATCCTTCAAGGATATCAATGAAGCAAGAGAGGTGGTGGGCTTTTATGCTTTAGCTAATAAGAAGAAGTTTAAAGTTAAAAAAATGACACAATTAGAGTTAGATACATTTGTCAAACAGACTGTCCATTTGTGTGTCTTGTTTCAAAGGATAAGAACACATTTACTTGTAAAATCAAAAAATATTGAAGTCCAAAAATTTACGTGATGACTGTTTTGATAATCCTAGAGATGGTTAAAAACTTTAGCTCTGTATTTCAAGAAGCATGTGCAAAATAGTCCTAAGTATGTTGTAAAAGATATGAGAGGGCAGTTGGAGAATACCTTGCAGGTGAATGTATCTAAAAGTAAGCTAAAAAGAGCTAAGATTGGCCCTTGGGAGGCTAGAGGGAAACTTTAGAGATGAGTATAACAATTTAGAAGCTTATGGACAAGAAATTAGACTTACAAATCCAGGAACTGAATTTGTAATTAACCTATCAAAGGATACACTTGAACAAGGAAAAAGGAGGTTTTTGAGAATGTGCACTTTCTTCCAAGCTTTGAAAGAAGGCTGAAAAAATAGTTTGAGACCACTTATTGGTTTTAACGGTACCTTCTTGAAAGGAAAGTGCAAGGATCAGTTACTGGTGGCAATTGGACCAGACTGTATGAACCATTTTTTCCCACTTGCTTGGGCAATTGTGGACAAAGAAAATAGCAGGACCTGGCAGTGGTTTATAGAGCATTTGAAGCTATCTTTGGATTTGAAAACTGAGTCAAATGTAACTTTCATTTCTGACATGCAAAAGGAAATTAAACATGTTGATTTTTATTAGTTATTTTCGTTTTGATGTTTTTCTTTGAAACACAACTGATACTTTAATTTTTTTGATCATGTGAAAACAATAGTGGCTCTTGGATGTTGTACGTACTATACTCCCAGATGCACATCACAGATTTTGTATGAGATATATTGAAGCTAATTGGATGAAAAAGTGGAGGAGTGGTGAAATGAAGAAACTATTATGGTAGTGAACCTAGAGTACTTATAAGGAAGAGTTCAAAGACCAACTAAAGAAGTTAGGGGAATTGGTTTAAGAAGCAGCAAAAGATATACTCAAATATCCACCACAGGCATGGTGCATGGCCTATTTTGATACAAAATGTAAGAATGAAATAGTTGATAACAATTTTACTGGATCATTTAATAGTTAGATCCTTGAAGCTAGGCACAAACTAATTATTAAAATGTTGGAGGATATAAGGGTGAAAGTCATGAAAATGTTGGCAGACAATGAGAAAAAGGTTATGAGTTAGACATATGATATAAGTCCAACTGCTATGAAGTTGTACAATGACTACATGATTATCGCTAATGTGTGCAAAGTTATATTCAATGGAGACCATGTATATGAGATATCTGAAGGAGATGATAGGCATACTATAGATTTGAAGATAAAAAGATGCACATGTAGACTGTGGGACTTAAGTGGCATACCTTACCCTCACACAATCAAGGCAATGAATAACAATAAAGATGACCCTTTAACTGGTGTTAATTGGTGGCATAGCAGAGATGGTTATATGCTGACATATAAGCATAAGTTACACCTTGTTAGGGTCTTAAATTTTGGAAAGTTGATCCTGCTCAAGCTATGGAGTCCTCAGAGATTGTCAAAACAGTTGGTCGACCTAAGGTGAAAAGAAATAGAGAACCTGATGAGGCAAGCAATAAAAAAGGTTTGTGGAGTTTATCAAGAAAAGGAAGAGTCATGGAATGCATCAACTCTGGTGAAATTAACCACAATTATAGGGGTTGTCCAAAGGTAACATAGATTCATTTCTTCTTAAAGTTTTACTTACTATAGTTAAGTAACTAATTTTCTATTTTACAGGATATGATTGCTGGAGAAATCTCCAAAACCAAATAAGAGAAAGGCTTCAAACAAAAACCAATCATCATAGTGTTTAATGCTTGAAGATGAAGTATCTGAACATGAAGTATCTGAAGCAGAAGTGTCTGAAGATGATACATTTGAAGATGAAATACTTGAAGGAGAAATTGTTGATGCTGCAACACAATAGACAGTACAATCAATGTTCAATAATGAAGATGAAACACAACAATCCACTTGTTATGGGACAAAACAGTCCACTGCATATGGTCCTTCCATTGGTGATGAATAAGATCCACCCTTAAGGCCCAAGATTCTTTCTAAGAAACTAATAAAGTTGAAGGTGGGGAAGACTCAAAATTTTCCACCAACCGGAAAGAGGAGGATTTCTTTCATGGGTGATGATAATAGAGTTTGTACACTAACAAACTTGTCATATTCCCCAACCAAGATAACCTAGAAGGGGAAGCCAACAATCACTTCTAACCAGCTTGATCAACAAAGGAGAAAGAATATTAAGATGATGTGAAGAAAATGAAAGAACCCATGTAAAGACTAAATATGCAGATTTCTAAATTGTTTTGAATGTGATGGCATTAGATATAGGTGGTTCTAAACTTTTGTTTTATTGATGGACAACCTTTTTTGCTACCAACCATAATTATAGTTCTTTGGTTGGTTAACCATCTACTTATTAATGACATTTATTTTGATGTTTGTTAAATGACTAGTTAACTCTGTTGATTTCTATTATCCCTTGAATGATTAGTTGATGACTATTTGTGCTTGGTTAATCGCCTCTTTCTTTTACAAATCTTGTTTGAATCTGGTCCAACGGATATATGTGAGGGCATTTTAGACTCTTTCGAATTGTACATGGTCATATACGTGTCAGATATAGTAGTCAATTCTCAAATACTTCACACCATATCGGTTTACTCACACACCTATTTAAGACCAACAAACTAATTATCACAGCAAGTAACTCAATCATAGATACAAACTAATTATCAGAGAAAGTAACTCAATCATAGCACAAGCATTCAAATGAATGGGAATGGCTTCATTGAATCCTTGCAAAAAAACATAAAATTTCATTACATAATAAAAGATAATAATTAAGCCACAATAACACTAACATTACATATCATTTCCCCCTAATCCAAAGAATATAACAAAACATCCCAATATCACATAAATGAAAATTCACATCTTCTTTTGAAAATTAGCATCACGTACAACTGAATACTCTAAATCAACCACTTCTTCATTAGCACATTTCTTTCCAATTCTAAGGTTTCTTTTCCTACATGATCGACGAGCATCATAACATTCTCAAGATCGACAACATTCCTTTGGAGTACATTTCTTTCACGGATGAGAGCTTTCTTTTCCTTCTTTAAACTACATATGAGATTTGAAATTTTTGGAGGAAGCTCCTCCTCTTGCCATTTCCAATAGGAATATTTTTCAACCTAAAATAAATAAAAAAAATTACAGTCAAATCGAAATAATTAAAAGAACCAATCAGCGAATTTACTTACCTCATGCTTAGGGAACTTGAAAAATCTTCTCCCAGCATTTAAAGGAGTCTACGACATGAAATAATTAGTAGCAAGTTCACAACGACACCTCTTAATCGACCCACTTAAGCTACTCGAACTTTATGACAATGTCTTAGAGAAATCTCCAAAACAAACTGATAAAGATGAAAAAGAATTAAACCTAAACTAGAACTCAACTCGAAATCAACAAGGTGATCCAATTAATAGGAGAAATCAGACTTTTCTTTTGAGGGAGAAGCTTTTGGGATGAAAATAGGGAAGGAAATGGTGTGGTAATTGGAATTAACCTAGAGACTATATTACGTAGGGGTGTTCATCGGGCGGATTGGGCGGCTTTTTCTCTTAACGGTTTGGCTTAACGGTTATCGGCTTTTAAATGTATTAATCCGTTAGCCACCCGATAAGATATCAGGCGGATTGGTATCGGGTTAGCTCTTGTAGGGCGGTTATTGGGCGGCTTATCGGCCTAACATACATGTTTACTAGAATTTGATAGATCTCTTCAAGCAATTATAGATCAAACACCTATTCCAGTATACCTTCATATGAGCTAGCTTGTTACCCTGAGGTAGTATAGCTTTGCCCTCCTCACTTTTTTCTTGTCCAGCACCTTCATCTCCTTTATGTTGGGCGAGTACCTGCAAATCATCTAGATCCCGAGAGTAAAAATGCTTAGAAGTAGAAATAAACTTTTGTTAATCATTTTCAAGGGTTTTAGTTTTTTTATATTTAATATATATAAATAAAAATAAATTATATATATATATATATATATATATATATATATATATATATATATATATATATATAATATTTATATTCTTAACGGGTTAGCGGATTAGCCGTTAAGAAAATTGAATAATCCATCCCCAAACCGATAAGCCGTTAATAAAAAAAATTCAATCCGTTCCCCGTCCGTTAAGCCGTTACCAGTAAGCCGTTAAGCTTTGGTTTGGATCGGTTTTCGGTTTCGGATCGGTTTTGAACACCCCTAATATTACGTAAAGAATGGAGGTGGGCCCGGTGATAGGGGTTAGGGAAATAATAAGAGGTTTGAGTATTTTTAAATTTATGTGACATTTTAAATTAGGATTGAAATTTTTTAAATAGGCAAATATAATTTCACATGGAACAGACACATAAAGCGGCATTTGGCTCGTGCATCTTCGTTTCTTTAACAAAAATTATTGCATTAATCTTCCGTTTTTCCTCTACCAGTGTACTTACTTCAAATGCAATTTCTTTGAATAAGTCGTTTGAATTGATTTTAGTTGATATATAGTACCTCTTTTTTAGATGATGCAACATTAATCAATATATATATTTTGAAGTATAATTGAGAAATATCACTCTTCTATTGACTTGTTTTAAAAAGAAAAAGGCTTGAGTTGTAGACATTTTTGAGTTGATTCTCATAGAATGAAAATTTGAAGCTTTTGCTTTGCAAATAATTGCAAAATAAACTTGGGAATTAAGATGATAAAATGAATTTGAGAATACGGAAAGTAATTATTCTAGATAAACAAATTATTAGTAGAAGTTAAGCTATTTTAAGACAATTTTATAAATGGAGGTGGTCTTTCATTAATTTTTATGCAATTTTCTTTCAATATATAATTTTAATTAAATCTTGAAAAAAAGTAACTACACAAAACTTATTTGTTTTGTTTATAATTTAGGTGAATAAAAGGCTTAATCAACCTAATCAGAGTAACAAAGTCCTTATTGAAGTGATGCGCCCTTTTTATTCTGTCTTTGCGCCTAGACGTAGATATACAATTTACATAGTGAGTGGCACCCGCAACCTCTTAGTCCTGACTCCGTCTTTAGCATTCATAATATAGTCAATTGGGGGCTTCAGAGTCTTGTTTAAGGAAAAATTTTACAGGACAACTGTTTGTGTACCAATTGTATTTGCCTTTTTGTGAGGTTATTCTTTCGATATTTTATACTCTCTTGTATATAATGACCATAAGTTAGTTGCCGGTAATTTATTTCCGCAGCTCAAGTATTAGCGGCATATATAATTTAGTCAGGAAAATCCGTATGATTACTCGCAATTAAATAGAAATAGCCAAAATAACTATATTAGGAGTATAAGTTACCAGGAATAACTTTTCATTATTTCATTTTCCCTCACATTCGATTTTCTTAAAAAAGAGGCGCTCACCTATTTCAGCAAAAGGAATTGCAAACATCCAAATCCAAGAAGAGCACAAATTCTCCACCATGCCCAACCATCCTTTCACTCTAACCATCTCAGATTACCATCACGGTACAACCCAATTCACTATTCTCGTTCTTCCTCCCCCATCCCCTATCTTTTGAGAAATTTCTTGAATTGATGGATCTGTGTTGTTACAGCCCCTCGGTCATTGTCCCCGTAATGTTCGTACAAATATATCACAACTAATATAATAAGCTTAATTACTCAAGAACTTCCGTTATTAATATAACATATAAAGTATATGATCTATCTATTCAATAGATTAATTCCAAATCCCTAATCTAAATAGAGTAACAAACTTTCATTTTAGCAAAATTTTACTGGAAATTATATTTTCTCATAATTATTGGTTCAATTGATAGCACAATACCTCAATTTGCAGTATTTTTCTTCTTTCTTGCCTTTAACCACATGAGTTTACAACAACACATGTAAAATTGCTTTTGATGTTCTCACGACCCAAAAATCACAAGTCGCGATGACATCTAACTCAATCCGCTAGGTAAGCCAACTAATAGAAATATCACCCAAGTGAGATTATAAGAGGATAGAAAATAGATAACTGAACATTTATAATTTTTCCAAGACCAGATAGTACGAATCACGAGCTTCTAAGATCCGAAACTTCAAAACTGAAACAAATCAATACATGTTCTGTTTGACGGTTACATAAACATATTCACAATAACCTAAACTATCAAGAACAAGTGGCAGCTATATCCAACCTCACGAACATCTTATGAATAAGCACCCGACGTCACCAGCAACTCCGCTCCAAAATCTGCATGTGATGTGAATAAGTGCAGTATCAATACAACCTACCCCATGTACTGGTAAGTATTTTGTCTAATCTCGTCGAAGTACTGACAAGGCTTTTATTTAAACAGATGCTTATTGAAATAACATGTACATTAGATTAATAGTAAAGTAGATCAAAGTATGACAGATAAAAGTATCAAGTACAACCCGATGAGTCAGACAATGAATACTGTAAAGAACCACAATAGAATATTTACGATCTTTCCTGGTATGAGATATATGTGAGAAATGGCAAAATGTCAAACCACATGGCACGGTAACACCCTTCATGCTTTTATCTCATCCTCACCATATATAAATAAAATGATGTAACAATTCAATTAGCACGACAACACTCTTCGTGCGTTCAACTCATCTTTCCCAAGTGATCGTATGTCAGAAGCAACTATATCACAAGAACACAATAATAGGAACTTCTAAGTAGGAAATATGCAAGTAACAACCATGCACATATAACGACCCGCCTGGTCATTTTGCCTTTTGAACCCCATTCCTTTAAATAAAACTTTTTGTGCTTTCTTTAACTAAACTTGCGGGGATGATTGATTCGTGATTTGAAAGAGTTTCGGGTGAAATATGCCCATGTGATTCCTTAGATTTTTTTAGAAGATTAAGTTTGACTTTGGTTAATATTTTAGCAAACGGGCCTGTATTCGTAATTTGAAGGTCTCGGAGAGTCCGTTAAAAAATATGGGACTTGGGCGTATGCCGGGAATCGAATTCCGAGGTCCCTAGCCCGAGCAATGAATTTTTATTTGAAATTGTTAATCTAAAATATTAAGGATTTAAATAAATTAAGCAATGATTTATCACATTAGCGTTAGGCCTGTATGTTGGTTTTGGAGGATGGTACAAGTCCAGTATAATATTGTAGACTTGTCTGTAAAATTTTGTGAGAAACGAGACTGATTTGATGTGATTCAGACGTCTGGTTGTAAAGATAGAAATTTGGATGTTCTTAAGGATTTCATGTGTTTAGGCTTTGAATCCATGGGTTTATGTATTATTTTGGCGATTTGATCACTCGAGCAAGTTTGTACAAGGTTGCTGGACTTGTGGGAGTCTTCAGAGTGAAGCCCTGAGGGCTCGTGTGAGTTTCAGGCATAGGTTTGGAATAGATCAACACACCAGTTTTCTGGTATTTTTGTTGCTGTTGCTATAGGTTTCGCAATTGTGAGACCTTGATCAAAATTATGATCTTGCAATTGTGAAGGAAACATCGCATTTGCGATTAGTCTGGCTGGGGGCAATAGTCGCAATTGCGATATTTGTTTCGTATTTGTGAACCCAGCAGGGTCCGCATTTCTGATCCCTCTATCGCAATTGCGATCACCACAGAGGGAGACCCAGTTTGCACTTGCGAACATATTGGCGCAATTGCGAACCTGGTGTCACAAATGCAACATCAGAGACCTGGACACAACTTTTAAAAATGGGACTTAGGCCATTTATTTCATTTTTTCTCTACACTTGAGCGATTTGGGAGCTTTCAAAGAGGGGATTTCAACATAGCATCGTGAGTATGGGATCGTTCGGCTCCGAAGTGAGGGTTTGGGCTCGTTCTTGGCATTTGAAGTATACTTTGAAGCAAGGTAAGTCTCCTACCTTGTAAGAGGGAATTGTCCTCATAGGCATAATAATTGAGTAATTGTTGCTAAATGAGGGGGCTACGTACGCACTAGTTGACGAGAGTCCGTGCCTAGCTACTATTATGTTAATTGTACGAGTAGTTTAGGACCCACAACATGCTATATTTGTGAATATCTCTATATTATCTTGCTAATACGATCACTTAGGATATGCTAGAGACTTGGAAGAGAATAAGAGCAAACATGTATACTTATTGAACTCTTCTATGACATTATTAAATATTAATGTACCTTCGTGTGTATTCTTGATATTTCTTGTTATTTTTGGATCGGGCCAATCACTTTGGTATGATATATGCATCTATCGTTGGCGCCGTTTGACTCTTGGCAATGCACAATTTATTTTCTGTGTGATTGGGCTGTCGCCCTCGGCATAATGTGCGTATGATATCTATGTGAAAACTTATAGTTGAATTGTTTGCTAATATTTCAAAATGTAAATAGCTAACTGGAATATTGTGAGGAACATGACTTATACTTCTTGCTATAAACTATTGGTTATTGGTTAATCCATGATTAGTATAGCACTTTGATATATTATTTGACTCTAGTAAGTATCAAGTTGACCTCGCATCTCTACTTCTTCGAGATTAAATGGGATACTTACTAGGTATGTATTGTTTATGTACTCATACTATGCTTCTGTGCTTAATTGTACAGGATCTGTAGCAGGTACATCTGGCTACCAGTCTGGTGGGTGCCCCTGAGTTATAGACCGGGACTTCGGTGAGGTGCTTCCTTCTCATGCCGTTCAGCAGCCGGATGGAGTCTTTTCTTACTTTTGTTGTCTTTTCTATCTCAAACAGTAGGATATAGACATTCTTCTATATATTCTACTAGATTCCAATTATTTGTGATACCAGGTCCTGGCGCACACATTGGTAGATATTTATTTTTGGGTTGTATAATCATTTTCGATACTTTATTGATCACTTCTGACTTTAAACTTAAACTCGAGAATCTGCTTCACTTATTTTTGATAAAAGTATAATGAGAATTTAATTATGTTTTATGCATCGGCTTGCTTGACAATGGTGTCGGGCGCCATCATGACCTAATTTTGAAATGGGTCGATACAACATGGTATCAGAGCACTAGGTTCACATAGGTCTAACAAGTCATGGGCAAACCTAATAGATTCTTGTAGATCGATACAGATACGTTTGTATTTATCTTCGGGAGGCTACAGGGTGTTAGGAAAAACTACTCTTTATTCATTCCTATCATACAATGGTTGTTGTACAAAATTTCCCCCTTCTATTGTCTCATAGATGGTGAGGACACGCTCGGTAGATGTTTCAGACCCGGGTGGAGCTGCTCCCCCTATTTCTAGAGGCCGAGACAGAGGCCAGGGGAGGGCACCGACTCATTGTAGGGGACGAGGGCATCCTAGGGCTATCCTAGTAGCACCACCAGTAGATCCAGCAGAAGATCCTATTATCGAGAAGCAGGGTGAGGTGCCCGCAGCTGAGCCTACCCTGACAGATTTTATGACATCATCAGGATTTTAGGAGATCATGGGTCGCATGCTATGGTTCATGGATACTATGACTCAGGCTAGTATATTTCCAGCAGATCCAGCTACCTCACAGGCAGGAGGGGGATCACTGAACTCTATTTCTTATGCTCTAGTATATGTAGCTGCAGTGTATTAGACTCCAGGTGCACTACACACGGATGGGGCTCAACAAGTTGCTGCATTGGCACCCCAGCCCAGGCCGATTGCGGAGGGTGATCCATAGAAATTATTGGATAGATGGACTAGGCTTCACCTCCGGTCTTCGGGAGCGAGCATCATGAGGATATCTAGGACTTCATTGATAGGTGCAGGGATAGACTAGACAACATGAGAATATCTGATTCGTATGGAGTTGACTTCACTACTTTCCAGCTTAAGGGCAGGGCCCATAGATGGTGGCAATCCTATGTTCTTGGCAGGCTAGCAGGTTCCCCTCCCATCACTTGGGGTCAGTTCGCACAGTTGTTCTTGGATAGGTACATACCACCCTCTTAGAAGTAAGTGCCGCAGTATCAGTTTGAGCATCTTGAGTAGGGTCAGATGTGTGTGACCGATTATGAGGGGAGGTTTTCTGAGTTGTCTTGCCATGCGCTCATGATACTTCCTACGGATGCAGAGAGAGTGTGGAGGTTTGTTGCGGGGTTGCACCCTGGCATTCGATCTAGTATGGCACGAGAGGTAGAGATAGGTACAGAGTATCGGATCGTGGTTGAGATTGCTCGTAGGATTGAGGGGTATCGCTAGAGGGGTAGAGAGCAGATGCAACATAATAAGAGGGCTAGATTTTCGGGAGAGTTCAAAGGTGCTCCGTCTAGGGGTAGAGGCTAGGAAGGGGCCAGTCCAGTAGACCCTCATATGCAGCACCTCTACCTACACGGGGTGCTCCAGTGCGCCCATATTTCAGCGCTATGCCCAAGAGTTCCTACCGCCCGCCAGCTATTCAGGGTTCCTCCTATTCAGGTCTCTCAGATTCTTTCAATTCTTATTTCAGTGCTATACCGGAGAGCTCATACCGCCCACCGACCGTTCAGGCTCCTCCTAGTGGATTTATGGGTTTTTAAAGTCAGCCATAGCAACTGGTCGCTGCATCGCGTGGTTGTTTCGAGTGCGGAGACCCTGATCAATGAGGAGATACTGCCCCAGACTGAGCGGCAAGGCGGTGCAGCAGGGTCAGCAACACATGATTCCAGCACCAGCCACCCTGCCACCTAGAGGTGGATGGCAGGCTGGTAAAGGTCGTCCTAGAGGTGGAGGTCAGCCAGGGAGAGGTCAGCCAGCTACTGCCCAGTTAGGGGGATGCCAGCCAGTTGGCACTTAATCTAGCTAGATACTATGCTCTTCCACTTTGGCCAGATGCATTGTCCTCAGACTCCGTCATTACAGTTATTATTTCCGTCGGTGGTAGAGATGCTTTGGTATTATTTGACCCTGGGTCTACTTATTCATATGTATTATCTCTGTTTGCACGTTTCCTAGTTATTTCTCCTGAGCCTTTGAGCACTTCTGTTCATGTGTCCACTCCTATAGGTGATTTTGTGGTTGTGGATCGGGTCTATAGGTCCTGTGTGCTCACCTTTTGTGGTTTCTAGACTAGAGCAGATCTTCTATTGCTTGATATTATCAATTTTAAGGTCATCTTGGGCATGAATTGGTTATCTCCATATCATGCCGTCCTAGGTTGCCAGTCCAAGATTGTTTCACTAGTGATTCCAGGGTTGTCGAGGTTGGAGTGGAAGGGTTCCACAGTCGATACCCCTAGTAGGGTTATTTCTTTCTTGAAGGCTCGGTGTATGGTCGAGAAACGGTGTTTGGCCTATCTAGCTTATGTTCGAGACACCACTGTAGAGTCTCCAACGATTGATTTCCTAGCAGTTCAATAGTTCGTCGATGTTTTTCCTTCTAATTTTCCTGGCTTGCCTCCAGATCGTGATATTGATTTTTGTATTGATTTGGCTCCAGGAACTCTGCCTATATCTATTCCACCTCATCGTAGGGCTCCAAAAGAGTTGAAGGAGCAGCTTGGGAAATTATTAGAAATAGGGTTTATTAGGCCCAGTGTGCCGCCTTGGGGTGAACCAGTGTTTTTTGTAAAGAAGAAGGATGGGACTATGCAGATGTGCATTGATTACCACCTGTTGAACAAAGTCATTATCAAGAACAAGTATCCGTTGCCTCGTATCGATAACTCGTTTGACCAGTTCCAAGGTGCTAGGTTGTTCTCTAAAATACACATAGGGTCAGGATATCATTAGTTGAAGATTCGGGAATCAAATTTTCCGAAGATTGCGTTCCGGACAAGGTATGGCCATTATGAGTTTTTGATGATGTCCTTCGGCTTGACTAACGCCCCAGCAGTATTTATGGATTTGATGAACAGGGTATTCAGGTCTTATATTGATTCGTTTGTCATCGTCTTTATTGATGATATCTTTATATACTCACGTATCCTGTGGAGCACGAGCAACATTTGAGAGTAGTGCTTTAGAACTTGCAAGAGCGGAAGCTATATGCTATGTTCTCCAAGTGTGAGTTTTGGCTAGAGTCAGTGGCATTATTAGGGCATGTTGTGTCAGGAGAGCGTATTAAGGTGGATCCTAAGAAGATTGAGGCAGTTCAGAGTTGGCCACATTTTAGTTCAGTGATCGAGATAAGGAGTCTCTCGGGGCTAGCATGTTATTAATGACGATTTGTGCATGGCTTTTCATCTATTGCATCACCTTTGACTAGATTGACCTAGAAGGGTGTTCTATTCCGTTGGTTCAATGATTGTGAGGAGAGCTTCCAGAAGCTCAAGACAACTTTAACTACAATACCAGCTCTTGTATTGCCTTCCGGATCGGGGATGTATACCGTATATTGCGATGCTTCACGCATTGGCTTGGGATGTGTACTGATGCAGGAGTGGCGAGTTATTGCATAGGCTTCGCGTCAACTGAAGGTTCACGAGAAGAATTATCCTGTGCACGATCTAGAGTTGGTCACGATTGTTCATGCTCTTAAGATATGAAGGTATTATCTGTATAGGGTGTCATGTGAGGTTTACATCGATCATCGCAGCTTGCAACATTTGTTCAATCAAAGGGATCTTAATTTGAGGCAGCGCAGGTGGCTTGAGTTACTGAAGGATTACAACATCACCATTCTTTATAATCTAGGCAAGGCAAATATGTTCGCGGATGCCTTAAGCAGAAAGGCGGAGAGTATATGTAGCTTGGTATTTATTCCAGCAGAGGAGAGGACACTAGATTTGGACATTCAACCCTTGGCTAACAAACTTGTGAGGTTTGATATTTCAGAGCCCAGTCGAGTTCTTGCATGTGTGGTTGCTCAGTCTTCTTTATTTGGGCAGATCAAGGCCCGACAGTTCGATGATCCACATTTGACGATCCTCAGAGAGATGGTACTTAAGGGAGGTGCTAAAGAGGTTTCTATTGGCAAGGATGGTGCTTTGAGGCTTCAGGGCCATCTATGTGTTCCTAATGTTGATGGTCTTAGGGAGAGGATTCTAGAGGAGGCCCACAGTTTGCGAAATTCCATTCATCCGGGTGCTACGAAGATGTGTCATGACTTGAGGAAGCATTATTGTTGGCAGAGAATGAAGAATGACATAGTAGAGTACATAGCTAGATGTTTGAATTGACAACATGTCAGGTGTGAGCACCAGCAGCCGGGTGGCTTACTTTAGTAGATGCCCATTCAAAAGAGTAAGTGGGAGCGCATTACTATGGATTTCGTAGTTTGGTTGTCGTGGACTTTACGAAAGTTTTGTTCAGTGTGGGTCATTATTTATAGGTTTACCAAGTCGGTTCACTACATTCCAATAGTGACCACTTATACAGCGGAGAGGTATGCTCAGATTTATATTCGGGAGATAGTCCAATTGCGCGGTGTGCCTGCTTCCATTATATCAGACAAAGGCCCTTGGTTTACTTTCCATGTCTGGAGAGCCGTTCAGAGTGAGTTGGAGATCCGTGTAGAGCTTAGCACAGCATTCCATCCTCAGACCGACGGGCAGTCGGAGCGGACAGTTCAGATTTTAGAGGATATGCTTAGAGCATGTGGGATTGACTTTGGAGGGCAGTGGGATCAATTCCTACCTTAGCGGAGTTTGCGTACAACAACAACTATTAGTCCAACATAGAGATGGATCCATTGGAGGTTTTATATGGTCAACATTGTCATTCTCCCATCGGGTGGTTCGAGCCCAGCGATGCCAAGTTATACCGTACAGATTTGGTACAGGATGCCTTGGATAAGGTAAAGTTGATTTAGGAATGGCTTCGCGCAGCTCAGTCCAGACAGAAGAGTTACGCGAATCAGAAGGCGCATGATGTAACATTTATGGTTGGTGAGAATGTTCTCTCGAAAGTCTTGCCCATGAAGGGCATTATGAGGTTCAGGAAGAAGTGCAAGTTGAGGCCAAGGTTTATTGGTCCCTTTGAGGTGTTGAGATGAGTTGGGGAGGTTCCCTATGAGTTTTATTTACCCCCAGCTTATCGGGAGTTCACCCGATTTTTCATGTGTCTATTCTCCGGAGGTATCACACTGACTTTTCCCATGTGTTATACTTCAGTACTATTCAGTTGGATGAGAGCTTGGGTTATGAGGAGCAGCTAGTTGACATTATTGATAGGCAAGATTGCCAGTTGAGATCCAAGAGGATTTTTGCAGTAGAGGTCCAGTGGAGGGACCAACCAGTCGAGAAGGTGACCTAGGAGTCCGAGGAGGACATACAAAGCAGATATCCCCATTTATTCAGCAGCTCATGTACTTTTCTATGTCGTTCGAGGACAAAAAGTTGTTCAAGAGGTGGAGAATGTAACGACTCGCTTGGTCGTTTTGCCTTTTGAACCCCGTTCCCTTGAAAAAACTTCCCGCACTTGATTTAGCTAATTTATGACTTGCGGGGATGGTTGGTTCGAAATTTAAAAAAGTTTCAGGTGAAATATGCCCATTTGATTCCTTAGGATTTTCTTGAAAGAGTAAGTTTGAATTTGGTCAACATTTTTATCAAACGGGCTCGGATTCGTGATTTGATAGTCCCAAAGGGTCCGTAGGAAAATATGTGACATGGTCGTAAGCCCGGAATCGAATTTCGAGGTCTCTAGCCCTAGTAATGAATTTTTATTTGAAATTGCTAATCTAAAATATTAAGGATTTAATTAAACTAAGTAATGATTTATCACGTCGATATCGGATCCGTATGTTAGTTTCGGAGAATGGTACAAGTCTAGTATAATATTGTAGACTTGTCTGTAAATTTTTGTGAGAATAGGGACTGATTTGACGTGATACGGATAGGTATTTGGATGTTCTTAAGGATTTCATGCGTTTGGATGTTGAATCCGCAGGTTTAGGTGTTATTTTGGAGATTTGATCTCTCTAGCAAGTTGGTACAAGGTTTCTGGACTTGTGGGAGCATTCAAAGTGGAGCTTCGAGGGCTCGTGTGAGTTTCAGGCATGGGTTTTGAATAGATCAACACACCAGTTTTCTGGTGTTTTTGCTGCTGCTGCAGGTTTTGCAATTGCGAGACCCTGATCGCAATTGCGATCTTGCAATTGAGAAGAAAACACCGCATTTGCAATGAAGCTGGTTGGGGGCAGTAGTCGCAATTGCGACCTTTATTTCGCATTTGCGAACCCAGCATGGTTGCATTTGCAAACCCTCTATCGCAATTGTGATCAAGGCAGAGGGAGACCCCTTTCGCATTTGTGAACATATTTTTGCAATTGTGAGTTTGCAATTGCAAACTTGGTGTTGTAAATACGAGACCATAGACGTGGACATAGCTTTAAAAAACAGGACTTAGGCCATTTATTTCATTTTGTCTCTACGCTTCAGTGATTTGGGAGCTTTCAAATAGGGAATTTCAACATAGCATCGTGAGTTTGGGATCGTTCGGCTCCGAGTTAAGGGTTTGGGCTCGTTCTTGGCATTTGAAGCATACTTTGGAGCAAGGTAAGTCTCCTTTCTAACCTTGTAAGAGGTAATTGTCCCCATAGGCATAATAATTGAGTAATTATTGCTAAATGTGGGGGCTATGTATGCACTAGGTTACGATTGTTCGTACGTAGCTATTGTTATGTTAATTGTCCGGGTAGTTTAGGCACATCATGCTATATTTGTGAATATCTCTATATTATATTGCTAATATGATCACTTAAGATATGCTAGAGACTTGGAAGGGAATAAGAGCAAACGTGTATACTTGTTGAACTCTTCTATGACATTATTGAATATCAATGTGCCTTCGTGTGTATTCTTGATATTGCTTGTTATTTGTGGATCGGGACATTCGCTTATGTATGATAGATGCATCTATCGTTCGCGGCGTTTGACTCTTGGCAGTGCACAATTTCTTTTCTGTGTGATTGGGCTGTCGCCCTCTGCATAATGTGCGCATGATATCTATGTGAAAACTTATAGTTGAATTGTTTGCTAATATTTCGAAATGTAAATAGCTAACTGGAATATTGTGAAGAACATGACTTATACTTCTCGTTATAAACCGTTGGTTATTGGTTAATCCCATGCTTCGTATAGCACTTTGATATATTATTTGACGCTAGCAAGTATCAAGTCGACCTCTCATCTCTACTTCTACGAGATTAGATGGGATACTTACTAGGTACGTGTTGTTTATATACTCATACTATGCTTCTATGCTTAATTGTACAGGATCTGAGGTAGGTACATCTGGCTACCAGTCTTGTGCGCGCCCATGAGTTATAGACCGAGACTTCCCCGATGAGCTACTTCCTTCCCATGCCGTTCAGCAGCCGGATGGAGTCTTTTCTTACTTTTGCTGTCTTTTCTATCTCAAACAGTAGGATAGAGATATTTTTTTGTATATATTACGTTAGATACCTATTTCTTGGGACACCAGGTCCTGGCACACACATTGGTAGATATTCATTTTTGGGTTGTATAATCGTTTTTGATACTTTATTAATCACTTCTAACTTTAAACTTAAATTCGAGAATCTGCTTAACTTATTTCTGATAAAAGTAGAATGAGAATTTAATAATGTTTTTCGCGTTGGCATGCCTTACAATGGTGTCGGGCGCCATCGTGACCTAATTTGAAAATGGGTCGTGACAGGACAAGTATACACATGTGGGCCACAGTAAAGGACTAAGAGGAAAACACGTGAGTTACCATAACAATTGGAAAACAGGAAATATCAACTTCAATTAACTATCATGTTGGAGGCCTAAGTACAAGTATAAAAATTAAGAGAAAAACACATGTTCTTTACAAATTAACAAGTAAGGACATAAATGGATAGCATAGTGGAAAACTTATACTGAAGTGTGACAGAATAGATACAACATCTAATATAAAAGCAGAAATAGACATGGTAATTGTAAGTTAAGAAAGTAAAATACATGGACAGTGCAACAACAATTGAGATAAAGGTCAAGTACATGACAATAACAACAAGTCACTCTAAGTATGTAAATAGTATAATAACATCTCATGGTAAGGGCACAACCGTATATACAGGAAATATATATCATATCAAAATGCATGTCCCTCGTCCTCACCTGCACGGAAACACCCTTCATGCCATGACCTCACCATAACATACAAACATAACAATATAAATGAAATTACACGGCATCACCCTTTGTGCTTTTACTCTCAAATGATATGGTACGACATCATCCTTCATGCTTTTAGTATAAATAATATGGCGTGACATCAACGTATATTCTTTTATTCTTAATGATATGACACAACATCACCATTCATGCTTTACACTCTCCTTCACATGATAATGTAGAAACAATGGCACGCCATCACCCTTCGTGCTTTACACTTGTAATGACCCGACTAGTTGTTTTGAGCAATTGAGCCCGATTCAGTAGTTTGAGGTCAAGAGTAGCTTCACATTTTGTATATCGACTGGTGTGCATGGTTGGGTTCAGTTTTCGGAAGTCGAATTGGAAAGAAGGAATATAGTTCTGGAAGCTTAAGTAGAGAGAATTTGACCGAAATTTGACTTTTGAATAAACGGTTTTGGAATGAGTTTTGAATGATGTCAGCAGCTTCTTATGGCGATTTTGGGCTTGGGCGTGTGTTTGGAGGCCTATTGGGTAATTTGAGGCATTTTGGTGAAAGTTAGAAAAGTTGAAGTTTGGAAAATGGAGAGGTTTGACTCATAGTTGAATTTTATGTTATCGACGTCGAAATGAGATTCCTAAAGTTGGAAGTGTCATTTGGGACTTTCCTGCAAAAATTGGTATCATTTGGAGTTGATTTGATATGGTTCGTATGCTTGGTTGCAATAATAGAGGTTCTTGAAGTTCTTAGTGATTTTCGTGTGTTTGGGCATCTAAGTCGTGGTCTTAGTGATTTTTGAAGTGACGTAAAAGTGGGGAAAAGTTCATATGATGTTATGGGATGTGTTGGTGTTGGAAACACGTTCTCAAGGCTTTATACTAAAACGTGTGTTCTTATGTGTAGGTTTTGATGAATGACAAACAAGCTCAAATTGACATATGCGAAGTTCAAGTACAAGTGCACAATTGGTGGATAACGAGATTCAAGCACAAGACAAAGTTTTATAGTTTAAATGAGTCGTTCTTATTGTGTTCTTGATTCTACAACTTGACTCATGATATGACTTCTCTCGTAAAACTATTTTTTCCAAAATCATGCATATTTAATTTAATGCTAAATGATTTTAAATCATGCATATTTTCATCAGTCAAAATGATTTTTATACATGCCTTTAAAAACTGGACTAAGATAATCGATTATGTACTTATGATAATCGATTATGTTGAGCCAAGACTACATGACAATCGATTGTGAACTAATGACAATCGATTGTGTTAAGGCAGTGAGCATCAGGTTTTTCAAACCTGCATGACAATCGATTGTGAACCTTATGACAATCGATTGTGATGAGGCAGTGTCCATCAAAGTTTTTCAAAACTCAGAATAATAGATTGTGAAGCTAATGACAATCGATTGTGAAGAGGCAGTGTCCATCAAGGTTTTTCAAAACTCAGAATAATCGATTGTGAAGCTAATGACAATCGATTGTGAAGAGACAGTGTCCTTCAGATTTTTCAAAGTCACAAAATAATCGATTGTGAACTTATGACAATCGATTGTGTTGAGGCAGTGACTTCCAGACTTTTTCAAAGTTATTAAATAATCGATTGTGAGTATATAACAATCGATTGTCACGAGGCAGTGTCTAAAATGATTTTCAAAGTCTGATAAATAATCGATTGTTAACATTACACAATCGATTGTGAAGCTGACCGTTGCCGTAAAGTTTTCAAATACCGTCAGGTAATCGATTGTTGATTTTGTACAATCGATTGTTGATATTAAAATCTGAAAAAGATTTTTTGAACGTTGCTGAATAATCGATTGTTGATTTTGTACAATCGATTGTTGAAATTAAAATCTGGAAAGGATTTTTTGAACGTTGCTGAATAATCGATTATTGATTTGGTATAATCGATTGTTTTACGTAAAATCTGGAAATGATTTTTTGAACGTTGCCAATAATCGATTGTTGATCTTGGACAATCGATTGTTAAGCGTAAAATCTGGGATTAATTTTTGGAACGATTGGCAAACAATCGATTGTGGCTTCCTGACAATCGATTGTCACAGAGTAAAATCAGCAACTCTTAATTGACAATTAGACAACGGTAATGCCAAGTTTTTCAACTATAAATACAGCTTCATTTCAGTGTTTTAAACACAACAACACACAACAACTGATCATTCTATTGCTATAAGCTTGCATACTATTGTTTATCATTTTATATTCATTTCAAAAAGCTTTTGAGAGCCAAAGTCTTGTCCATAGTTGTTGTGATCTTGAGCTTACTTCTTTTACTCATATCTACTCATTAAGGAGTGTTTTGTTTGAGTGTTTAGTGTTTTGTACACTTGTAAGAGAATTGTGATTCTCTTGTAGTAAGGAACTTGTGTTTCCTTGGTTGAAGTCTTGGAGTGTTGTATCTCCGAGCAAAGGTGTTAAGGCGTGTGTCCTTAAGTTGTAAAGGTTTGTTGAGCACCCGTAAGCTTGACAAGTTAGTGGAAAATCTCGAGAGAGTCTCTCGGGGACTGGACTAGCCACGTGTTGTGGTGAACCAGAATACATCGGTGCGTTCTTTCCTTTTGTTTATTTAACGCACTTAATTATTTCCTGCAAATTTTAATTTTCGCAAGTTTACGCTAAATTTTATTATAACGCTATTCACCCCCCCTCTAGCGTTAAGCGTATTATCTAACAATTGGTATCAGAGCCCAACTCTCTGAAGACTTAACAGTTTGAGAGAAACTTCCATGGATTCTACTCGTGATTCTTTTGCAGGAATATAGGAAGTGTTAGAAACACGTTCTCAATGCAATATACTAAACGTGTACTCTTTTGTAGGTTTTGATGAATGACAAACGAAGCAAAAATTGATATATGACGGAATTCAAGTACAAGCGCACAATGGTTGCGAATAAGATTGAAGTTCAAGATATAGCTTTTAATTGTTATTGAGTTGTTCTAAATTGTAATCTCGATCCTATAACTTGACTCATAGTATGGCCTCTCTCATAAAACTATTTTCCAAAATCATGCATATTTAATTCTGTGTCAAAAAGATTTTAAATCATGCATATTTACATTAGACAAAATGTTTTCTAAACATGCCTCAAAAATCTGGGCTAAAATAATTGATTATGTACTTATGATAATCGATTGTTTCTGAGCCAAGACTGCATGACAATCGATTATGAATTAATGGTAATCGATTGTGAGTAAGACAGTGAACATCAGGTTTTTCCAAATCTGCATGATAATCGATTGTGAACAAATGACAATCGATTGTTGTTGAGGTAAAGTTTTTCAATACTCAAATAATAGATTATGAACTAATGGTGATCGATTGTGTTGAGTTGATGTCTTCCAGTGATTTTAAATTTAATTAAGTAATCGATTATGTCTTTAGATAATCGATTATCACTGAGACAGTAAGTTTTATGATTTTCAGAAAATAACAAGTAATCGATTGTTGCAAAGGACAATCGATTGTTGAAGCTGGCCGTTGTCAAATGATTTTCAAATACCATAAGGTAATCGATTATTGATTCTAGATAATCGATGTTCTGCTTAAAATCTGGAAATGATTTTTAGAACGTTGCTGAAGTAATCGATTATTGATTTTATATAATCGATGTTCTGCTTAAAATCTGGAAATGATTTTTAGAACGTTGCTGAAGTAATCGATTATTGATTTTATATAATCGATGTTTTGCTTAAAATCTGGAAATGATTTTTAGAACGTTGCTAAAGTAATCGATTATGAATTTGGTGTAATCAATTATCTGATTTTGAATATTGCCAGTAATTGATTATAGATTGTGTATAATCGATTGTGAAGCGTTAAATCTGGGATTGATTTTTAAACTGACTGGCAGATAATCGATTGTTTGGTCTTAATAATCGATTATCACTGAGTAATTTCAGCAACTCTTAATTGGAAATTAGACAACGGTTGAACCAACTTTTTCAACTATAAATACAGCTTCATTTCAGTGTTTTAAAAACAACAACATACACAAACTGATCATTACATTGCTATAAGCTTTCATTCAATTGTTCTTCATTTTCTACTCATTTCATAAAGCTTTTGAGAGCCATATTATTGCTTAAAGTTGTTGTGATCTTGAACATATTCTTTTACTCATATCTACTCAATAAGGAGTACTTTAGTTAAGTGAGTGTCCAAGTATTTGATATACTTGTAAGAGAATTGCGATTCTCTTGTTTCAAGGAACTTGCGTTTCCTTGGGTGAAGTCTTTGAGATTGCGATCTCCGAGCAACTGTTTGAGGCTTGTGTCCTCAAGTGTGTAACGGTTTGTTTAGCACCCTTAAGCTTAACAAGATAGTGAAAAATCTCGAGAGAGTCTCTCGGGGACTGGACTAACCACGTTGGTGGCCAACCAGTATACATCTTTGTGTAAGTTTATTTTTCTGCATTTATTTTACTTCCTGCAAAGTTTAAATTCCGCAAGAAAACGCTAAATTCTATTAATACGATATTCACCCCCCCTCTAGCGTAAAGCGTAGCTTCTAACAGGAAGGACAGTGCTCCACCCGACCACCACTATTCAACGGTTCAAACTATACGTACTGGAAGGAGAGGATGAAAATCTTCGTTCAAGCAAACAATTTTCATCTCTGGAAGGTGATAACAAAGGGAAATCAAATTCCAACCAAAAAGGTTGAAAACGAATGTGTTCCCAAGTCCGAAGAAGAATATGACGCGGATGATACCCGAAAGGTTCAAAATAATGCTAAAGCAATTAATTTATTATATTGTGCTGTATATGCTGACGATTACAGGAAAATATCGTGTTGCACAACGGCAAAAGAAATGTGGGACAAGCTGGAAATTACGTACGAAGGTACGGACCAGGTAAGGGAAGCTAAAATTGATTTCCTAACCCATGCTTATGAATTATTTCACATGAAGGAAGGTGAAAAGGTTGATGAAATGTTCGAACGATTTTCAATAATCGTAAATGACCTACATGCCCTCAAGAAGATATTCACGGATAGAGAACTTGTTCGAAAAATTCTTAGATGTCTCACTCCGGCATGGCGATCAAAGGCCGATGCAATTCAAGAATCCATTGGCGTCTCAAATGTCACAATCGACGCATTAAGAGGTAACCTTAAGACTTATGAATCTACAATACTTAACCCTCTTGTTGATGATCAAAGGAGGCAAAGAATAGCGCTTAAGGCAAGCACAAGCCAACCTCAAGTTGATGAGGACGGAGACAACGAGTTTGGACTCGTCATCAAAAGATTTCAAAAGTTCATGCGAAAGGAGTATGAACGAAAGGGCAAAAAGCAAGGCGAGCAAATAAAGTGCTATGAATGCGGTGAAACCGGGCACATCAAATCAAATTGCCCAAACATCAAAAAGGAGAAGAAACCTTTTAAGAAGCAACATGCATACATTTCTTGGGGAGGAGACTCCGGAGATGAGTCAAGCGAAGAAGAAGAAGACGAAGCCGCAAACCTTTGTCTTATGGCGCAAGAAGACAAGCAAGATGAGGTATGTCAAATCTCTTCTAAAAACTTCTTTACTCTTGAAGAAATGCGAAATGCTTTTGATGAGCTATATACTGAATTTATTAAAGCTTCAAAAACTGTCAAGAGCATAAAAGAAAATGCTTCTCTAAAAGAAAAAGATTTTCAAAAACAGCTTTCTTTGAAAGAAAAGGAGTTAGAAACACTGGTTTTAGAAAATGAGAAGCTGAAAGAGGAAAACAAGTTTTTCGGAAAAAGAAGCGCCGACAAGCCCGAAAGTTGTATTAAAAATTGCTCTTCTTGCATGCATCTCGAAAATGAGGTAGATAGACTTAAAGGAACCTTAGATAAGTTTAATTCTTCCCATAAAAATTTGAATAAGGTCCTTGTTAATTTGAAATCAACCAAGCATGGTATAGGCTTTAAGAATGAGCCTAAAGAAAAGGTTGACGCCAAACCCCAACCACCTAAGGCTCAACCTAGGATTAATAAAACAAATGCTTATCGTAGAAATAGCAATCCTAGAACAAATATGCATGCTAGACCAAATGTTGAACATTTTAGAAGACCTAGAAATGACTTACCACCTAGAAATGACTACCCTAGAAATGATGCATATTCTAGGCCAAACACTAGAAGGAGTTTTGAACCTCTTAGAACATCTAGACATGACTATTACTCTAGAAATGCTGCTCATTTTAGAACTAATAGTAGGAGAAATGGTTCTCATGAAATGCGCAATAGTCATAATGAAAATAGAGTAATTCTTTTTCGTCCTTCAAGTTACTATGAACCTAGAAGGATGCATAACCCCAACGTGACTTGTCATTATTGTAGACGCATTGGTCATATTGCTCCTGCATGCTTTACACGACATAGACATATCACTCAATCGCATCATTATAATATGCCTAACCCTCAAGGACCCAAAATGGCATGGGTACCTAAAACACATTAATTTGTTTTGTAGGTGTGTTTGAAGGGATCAAGTGTACTATGGTACCTTGATAGTGGATGCTCCAAGCACATGACGGGAGACGAATCCAAATTCCTTCAACTAGAACACAAAGAAGGAGGAAGTGTTATTTTTGGTGACAACAATAAAGGAAAGATTATCGGCATCGGATCGATCGGTAAGGATGAAAATTCTTCTATTAAGCATATATTACTTGTTAAAGGTTTAAAGCATAATCTCTTGAGCATAAGCCAATTATGTGACAAGGGAAATCTTGCCTTATTTGATTCGGATGAAGGCTTAGTATTTAGACGTAGTGATTTCAAAATTATCCTTCGTGGTTTTAGAGTGGATAATATTTACATGGTTGATCTTGCTAATTCCTCACCCGAATATGTGGATTGCCTTATGAGCAAAGAGGATGATACTTGGCTATGGCATCGTAGAGTTGCTCATATAAACATGCATCTTTTGAACAAATTGATTTCACAAAACTTAGTTATTGGTCTTCCCAATTTGAAATTTGAAAATGTCTCTATTTGTGATTCTTGTCAAAAAGGGAAGCAAACAAAAGCATCTTTCAAATCAAAAAAATTGTTTCAACTACTAGACCATTGCAATTGCTTCACATGGATTTTTTTGGACCATCTCGCATTGAATGTCTAGGAAGAAATCGTTATGCTTTTGTGATTGTTGATGATTATTCTAGATTTACTTGGACTTTATTTCTTGCCAATAAAAGTGATGCTTTTCAGAATTTTAAATACTTTCTTAAGCGTGTTCAAAACGAAAAGGAAACAACCGTCACTTCAATTAGAAGTGATCATGGGGGAGAGTTTGATCACAATCTCTTTGCGGACTTTTGTGACGAACTCGGTATCGAGCATACCTTTTCCGCTCCACGTACACCACAACAAAATGGGGTGGTGGAAAGGAAAAATAGGTGTCTCGAAGAGATGGCTAGAACCATGCTCGAAGAGGCTAAGATTCCCAAACATTTTTGGGCGGATGCCGTGAGTACCGCATGCTACATCTTAAATAGAGTAGTCATAAGGCCAATACTCATGAAGACCCCTTATGAACTCTACAAGGGAAGGAAACCAAATATCTCCCAGTTTATAGTATTCGGTTGTAAATGTTTTATTCATAACAATGCCAAAGATCAATTGGGAAAATTTGATGCTAAGTCCGATGAGGGAATTTTTATTGGTTATTCTTCACGTAGCAAAACATATAGGGTTTTTAATAAAAGAACCGAAACTGTGGAGGAATCCCCTCATGTTGTATTTGCCGAAAATAATGCTCGCTTGGCGAGAAAGGATTCCGGTTTTTATCTTGCAGGTATTTTAGATAGCTTGAAAGACAAAATACAAGTGGAAACGCCTAAGGAAAATAAAGATGAAATCTGGAACAACCAAAGGAGGAAGCGCCACAATTGGAAAATGAAGCGAAAACGCCTAACGAGTGGAGGACAATCAAAGATCACCCTCTCGAACAGGTAATTGGCGACGTCGGAGAAAAGGTAAGTACCCGAAACTCCCTTAAGAACACCTTAGGACATACTGCTTTTGTGTCTCAAATTGAACCAACAACAATCTCCGAAGCAATTGGGGATGAATTTTGGACCTTGGCAATGCAAGAGGAGCTTAACCAATTCAAACGGAATGACGTTTGGGATTTGGTGCCAAGACCCGAAAATCATACCATAATTGGTACGAAATGGGTTTTTCGAAACAAACTAGATGAAAATGGTGTAATCACTAGAAACAAAGCTAGGCTTGTAGCAAAAGGCTATAATCAAGAAGAGGGTATTGACTATGAAGAAACATATGCTCCCGTAGCTAGATTAGAAGCTATTCGTCTATTGCTCGCTTTTGCCTCTTCTTATTTCAATTTATATCAAATGGATGTGAAAAGTGCTTTTCTAA
The DNA here is from genome assembly GCA_034376525.1 of Nicotiana benthamiana. Classification (NCBI taxonomy): domain Eukaryota; kingdom Viridiplantae; phylum Streptophyta; class Magnoliopsida; order Solanales; family Solanaceae; genus Nicotiana; species Nicotiana benthamiana. The sequence goes on along the minus strand of CM067341.1, from coordinate 14,414,135 downwards.
ATGGTGTTATACAAGAAGAAGTTTATGTTGAACAACCCCCTGGTTTTGAAGATTTTAAATCTCCCGATCATGTTTTCAAACTCAAAAAGGCTCTCTATGGTTTAAAACAAGCTCCCCGATCTTGGTATGAAAGATTGAGTAAATTTCTATTGGAAAATGATTTCATTAGGGGGAAAGTTGACACCACCCTTTTTGTTAAGCATAAAAAAAATGATATTTTATTAGTTCAAATATATGTGGATGATATCATATTTGGTGCTACTAACAATGTCTTATGCGTGGAATTTTCCGATTTAATGACAAGCGAATTTGAGATGTCTATGATGGGTGAGTTAACATTCTTTTTGGGATTACAAGTAAAGCAAATAAAAGAAGGTACGTTCATTTGCCAAGCCAAATATTGCAAAGAATTGCTGAAACGATTTGAAATGAATAATGGAAAAGCAATGGCGACTCCCATGAGCACATCCGATCATCTAGACAAAGATGAGAAAGGTAAGGAAGTCGACACTAAGAAGTATCGAGGTATGATTGGCTCTCTTCTCTATCTTACTGCTAGTCGTCCGGACATCATGTTTAGCGTGTGCTTATGCGCCCGTTATCAATTGTGTCCGAAGGAGTCTCACCTTACTGCGGTAAAACGGATTTTGAAGTACCTTGTTGGTACTACAAATGTGGGTCTATGGTACCCCAAAGGTTCTTCATGCCAACTCGTTGGCTATTCCGACTCCGATTTTGCTGGATGCAAATTGGACCGCAAGAGCACTAGTGGCACTTGCCATTTGCTCGGTAGCTCTCTCGTTTCTTGGTTTAGCAAGAAACAAGTAAGTGTTGCGTTGTCCATAACCGAGGCTGAATATGTAGCCGCGGGGAGTTGTTGCGCTTAAATCCTCTGGATGAAACAACAACTCTTGGACTATGGCCTAAGTCTTGATCATATCCCTCTTAAATGTGATAATACTAGTGCCATATGCTTGACGAAGAACCCCGTTCTTCATTCGCGAACAAAACTCATTGAAATTAGACATCATTTTATAAGAGATCACGTTCTCAAGGGCGATGTCCAAATCAAATTTGTTGAAACCAAAGACCAATTGGCCGACATCTTTACTAAGCCCTTTGAGAAAGAGTCCTTCTTCCGAATTCGTAGTGAACTCGGGATTCTTGACTCCACGTTGATCTAAGTCATGCATTGCATCTTTTTATTTTACATGATTTCTAACTTGAGCGTCGGAGACGTCTAACAAATTTTTGCAGGTATCGCCCTAAAGGTAGGGGGAATTATAAAGCATGACGCGCAATAATCAAGTCTTCTTCAGAAAAAAAAAATCGGTTTCTGGCGTCTAATAATCGATTATCTCGTATCAATAATCGATTGTTCTGTTATTACTTGAGTTATTGTACTCTCTTTATGTAATCACGTCCTCTTTCCAATAAATAAACAAGTTTTATTTACATCTTTGGCATCTTCTTATATTATTTTTGCTAATGGCAAAAGGGGGAAGATAACGGGTATGCACTCTCAATATGCACTCTCAATATTTTTAAGCTTAAATTGAGGGGGAACTAATGCATACTTATTGCATATCGTTACTTGTCTTGAATCGTCATTATAAATTGTTTATGTTGCATATCCCGCTTAAAATTTTCCATTATCAAAAAGGGGGAAATTGTTGGAAACACGTTCTCAAGGCTTTATACTAAAACGTCTGTTCTTATGTGTAGGTTTTGATTAATGACAAACAAGCGCAAATTGATATATGCGAAGTTCAAGTACAAGCGCACAATTGGTGGATAACGAGATTCAAGCACAAGACAAAGTATTATAGTTTAAATGAGTCGTTTGTAATTGTGTTCTTGATTCTACAACTTGACTCATGATATGGCTTCTCTCGTAAAACTAGTTTTTCCAAAATCATGCATATTTAATTTAATGCTAAATGATTTTAAATCATGCATATTTTCATTTGTCAAAATGATTTTTATACATGCCTCTAAAAACTGGACTATGATAATCGATTATGTACTTATGATAATCGATTATGTTGAGCCAAGACTGCATGACAATCGATTGTGAACTAATGACAATCGATTGTGTTAAGGCAGTGAGCATCAGGTTTTTCAAACATGCATGACAATCGATTGTGAACCTTATGACAATCGATTGTGATGAGGCAGTGTCCATCAAAGTTTTTCAAAACTCAGAATAATCGATTGTGAAGCAAATGACAATCGATTGTGAAGAGGCAGTGTCCATCAAAGTTTTTCAAAACTCAGAATAATCGATTGTGAAGCTAATGACAATCGATTGTGAAAAGACAGTGTCCTTCAGATTTTTCAAAGTCACAAAATAATCAATTGTGAACTTATGACAATCGATTGTGTTGAGGCAGTGACTTCCAGACTTTTTCAAAGTTATTAAATAATCGATTGTGAGTATATAACAATCGATTGTCACGAGGCAGTGTCTAAAATGATTTTCAAAGTCTGATAAATAATCGATTGTTAACATTACACAATCGATTGTGAAGCTGACCGTTAAAGTTTTCAAATACCGTCAGGTAATCGATTGTTGATTTTGTACAATCGATTGTTGATATTAAAATCTGAAAAAGATTTTTTGAACGTTGCTGAATAATCGATTGTTGATTTTGTACAATCGATTGTTGAAATTAAAATCTGGAAAGGATTTTTTGAACGTTGCTGAATAATCGATTATTGATTTGGTATAATCGATTGTTTTACGTAAAATCTGGAAATGATTTTTTGAACGTTGCCAATAATCGATTGTTGATCTTGGACAATCGATTGTTAAGCGTATAATCTGGGATTAATTTTTGGAACGATTGCCAAACAATCGATTGTGGCTTCCTGACAATCGATTGTCACAGAGTAAAATCAGCAACTCTTAATTGACAATTAGACAACGGTAATGCCAAGTTTTTCAACTATAAATACAGCTTCATTTCAGTGTTTTAAACACAACAACTGATCATTCTATTGCTATATGCTTGCATACTATTGTTTATCATTTTATATTCATTTCAAAAAGCTTTTGAGTGCCAAAGTCTTGTCCATAGTTGTTGTGATCTTGAGCTTACTTCTTTTACTCATATCTACTCATTAAGGAGTGTTTTGTTTGAGTGTTTAGTGTTTTGTACACTTGTAAGAGAATTGTGATTCTCTTGTTGTAAGGAACTTGTGTTTCCTTGGTTGAAGTCTTGGAGTGTTGTATCTCCGAGCAAAGGTGTTAAGGCGTGTGTCCTTAAGTTGTAAAGGTTTGTTGAGCACCTGTAAGCTTGACAAGTTAGTAGAAAATCTCGAGAGAGTCTCTCGGGGACTGGACTAGCCACGTGTTGTGGTGAACCAGAATACATCGGTGCGTTCTTTCCTTTTGTTTATTTAACGCACTTAATTATTTCCTGCAAATTTTAATTTCCGCAAGTTTACGCTAAATTTATTATAACGCTATTCACCCCCCTCTAGCGTTAAGCATATTATCTAACATGTTGGTACATTTGGTTGAGGTTCGGGGCCCTCGAATGAGTTTCGGGTAGATTCCGGGATGTTTTAGGCTTAAAACATAGTTGTTGTAGGTTCAGAGATGTTGCAGATCTCTGAACCCGCTAGTGTGGTTCGCAACGATTTTGTGCTACCACGGAGGGGCCTTTGCAGCCGTAAAAAATTTTGTGTGGTCCGCGGTGGAGGGACTTTGCGGCCGCACTCGATTTTGTGCAGTCCGCAGTGAGGAAGAATTTGCAGGTTCACTAATAACAATTTGGAAGCTCATATCTTTTGATCTACAAAGAACTTTGAGATGATTTAAAAATGAAAGTTGTAGGCCTTCATGTCTAGTTTCCATAAAAATAAAGAAATCAAAAATTAGATATCTGTAGACAATGTTATGGCAAAAATACTAAAGTATGTCACTGCAATCAATATTTTCTGCGGTAGCGCGGTGGATTTGCTGCGGTAGCGGCATGGTCAACGGTGATGGACTGCATCCAGCAGTGGATTTCTTTTTTTTTTTGGCGGTCAGCAGTGATGGAAATCTGGGAGGTGCACTATAAATATGAGTTTTAAGGTTTTATTTCATATTTTGACCTAGAGAGCTCAGATCTTAGCGATTTTTAGAGGTTTTTCAAAAAATTCATCGGGGTATGTGATTCTAACTCGGATTTGGCTTGAATACATGAATATATCATTGAATTCATCATTTGATTCTTTATTTGGGATGGAATTTGGGAAAATTCGTAAAGTTGTTTAAAAATGTGAAATGATGATTTGAAAGACCAAATGATATCGAAGTTGGATAACTTTTAAATGAGTGAACTCGTATCGGAATGGGTATTCTATTTTTGTAATTTTTGTTGGGTTTCGAGGTGCGTACCTGGGGAGTTGACTTTTGTTGGCTTTTTCCTAATTGTATAAAAATCATCGTTTTGTTAATTAGAATTAATTTCTCCTGCATTGTTAGATGTATTCAAGTTGTTTTTGGCTTAGATTGAGTCACATTGATGAATTGGTAAATAAAAATCTTAATTGAGTATTGAATTGGCCGGATTGAGGTAATTATCTTGCCTAACCTTGTGTGGGGGACTTCCCCTTAGGAATTGAGTCTTCTACGATAATAGTAGTCCATGCAAGCGAGGTGACGAGTGTGTGCTCAGACTTATTTGTGGGAAATTTGCCTCTAGGGTTCTTTGGTCCTTATTTGGAAAGTATCCCATTATGATTAGGTTTCCTAATTGCCTAAATTTCCCCTATATACTCCATATGACATTGCTAGCTTTCCTCTAATTCTTATGTGTTAGTTTGACCCTTAATTGCCTTAATTGAAGTGATTGCCTTCCTTATTATTTTGATACTTCTTGATTGTGAGTTCTTCTATGATTTCGTGTAAATAAGGTACATATCCAATTGTCGTAGCTACTGGTGTAGTTATTATGTCTTGTTGTTTTGTTGAGGTTATCGTACTTCTTGGCTGTTCCGTAACCCTTATTATGTACTTGTTGATTCCCTTGCCGGGATGTTATTCCTTATGATATTTTTTTTCTTGCGGGATGTTGTTGTTTATGATCCTGTCTCCCTTACCGGGATGTTGTTATTATACTCTTGTTCTGTTGCTAGCATTCATTTATGATTGATGTTGATTTATGAAATGGGATCGGTTTGCACACCTGCAACAAGATATATGAAATGGGAGCGGGTTGCACGCCTTTAAGATGGAAGCGGGTTGCACGTCTACAACAATTTATATGAAATGGGAGCGGGTTGCACGCCTGCTACAAGATATATAAAATGAGATCGGGTTGCACGCCTGTAACAATATATATGAAATAGGATTGGGTTTGTAAGCCTGCAATAAGATATATGAAATGGGATCCAGTGGCATGTTGCCATAGTGATATATGAAATGGGATCGGGTGCCATGCCACCACAGTAATAGTTGAAACGCGATCAGTTTGCACGCCTGCAAGGCTGCAACAGGAAAGAATAAATGTGAATATTGATTCTTGTAGTGAGAACGAGATTAAAAGCACAAAGGGTGATGCCGTGCACTTTTTATTTGCTATGCATATTTGTTGTTACCAATTCAAGTTTTTTTAAACTATTCAGATTCATTTACCATTGTGATCCTTTGTGGAGGAACCCCATCGTATTTTCAATACTTTACCGTATTTCTATGCATATTTTTTAATACTTTGAACTTTCAATAGTTGTATAATCTTCAATTCGTTTAGTTACTCAATTAAATTTTCTTAAACCATCTGAGGTTGTATTTTACTTAAAAATAGAATTTCTACTAAGATAATTTATTAAATTCCTTGTTAAAAGTAATAGTTCATTTTATGTTGTACTTTAATTGAAAATGGTACTTTCTTTATTCAAATGATTTCAAAAAATAACATCATCTTTTTCTTGCTACGTTCCTAATTGGTTTAAAGATGTACTCTACCTTCTGTTATGTAAATCATACTCCTTGAACATCTTAATTGCATTAGTTATGGACCCTATGAACTGAGTAACATGAGAACATTGTTGTGTACTGAGATAGAAATATGTGGGCACAAGGTGCTGGGTTGTGCTAAAAAATTGAGGTTATGATATGAGACATCGAGTTTGAGATGGCTGGAAATTGTGCATCAGAAACTATATGATTTATTGAGCTGACATCGCATTCCTTTTTTGGGTACATTTTTTACTTGTCCATGTTCCAGCTATGTTGGTGTTAATTTATTTGGTTATCTTTCTTTTCTACCCTTGTTTTTCTTTGTTGTTTCTTCTGATTGTAGTTTGTTTTTTCCCAGCTGTTGATATTACTGTGTCATTTCTAGGTCAATAGTTTATTATCAAATCATGTTCAATTTATTTGACCAGTAGGTATATGGATTGTTCCTTGTCACTACCCCACCGAGGTTAGTCTAGATAGTTACTGGGAACCACCGTGGTGTGCTTGTACTACACTTCTGTACATTTTTGTGTACATATCCAGGTATTTGATCAGTAGTAGATGTGCGGGTCGTTGTAGCAGAGACTCAAGCTAAACCTGCTACAACATTCGCAGGCCTCAGAGTCACCTTCATTTGTACTTATTTTCATTTTGTCCTATTGATTCGGAACAGTGATATATTTATTTTGTGTAACTACTCTTAGAAAGGCTAGTGATTTGTACCACCGGTTTTGGGAATTGTAATTTGATTAGAGTAATTTAATTTAAAGTTGGTAAATATCAATGTTATTTCAGTTTATGTTAGACTTACCTAGTTTAGAGACTAGGTACCATCACGATTCCTTCGGAGGATTTTTGGGTCGTGACAAGCTGGTATCAGAGCACTATGTTCGTAGGTGCTTCACAAACAGGTTTAGTAGAGTCTTGTGAATCAGTATGGAGACGTGTGTACTTATCTTCGAGAGGCTACAAAGCTGTTAGGAAATTCCCTTCTTTCATTACTTATCGTGTGATATTGATTTAGCTTGAAGTATATGAGTTATGTTCCTCTACATCCACTCGTTTATGATATTACACTCTTAGTGTTCACTATGCCCAGTGGTCCGTGATGCTACAGAAGGTCTACGAAGAAGTCAGGGATGCTCAGGAATTTTCTTAACGGGTCGTCCAGACTGGAGATACAGAGAGATTGAGAGACTATCCAGTTGTTTACATGGAGGCGTAGCAGAAGCGTGGTGGGTGTTGATTGCGGATAGTTGGCGTTATTTGAATACCTTGTGATATGTGTTGCACGAGTTGTGAAGGTTAGCTATGTGGATCATCAGACGTTGTTTCCTATGGCTTTGCACCAGGTGGAGGAGTCCATCAGCGGGATTAAGGTTGTAGAATCAGATTTATGTTAGTTTTACCTAAGGAATGTGTATCTTATGGGGGCTAAGGTCATAGTGCACACAGATCATGCTGCCCTTAGGTACTTGATGACAAAGAAAGACTCCAAGGCAAGGTTGATGCAATGGGTGTTACTACTTCAGTTTGATCTAGAAATTGTGGACCAAAAGGGTAGTGAAAACCAAGTTGCGAACCATTTGTCCACCTTGGAGGAGGAAGGAAGGCCATGTGACGGCCTAGATTTCAATGATGCATTTCCCGATGAGCAACTACTTTCCGTGTCTATAAGTGATATGCCATAGTTTGCACATATTGCTAATTACCTTGTGACTGGCATTGTCCCGTATGAGCTCTCTTCTAACCAAAGGAATAAGCTCAAACAAGATAGTTTGGATTTCTATTGGGATGAGCCGTATTTTTTCAAGATTTGCATGGATGATGTGATCCGAAGGTGTTTCCCGAGGAAGAGCAATTGAGTATCTTGGGGGCTTGCCATTCCTCTCTCTATGGTGGCATCATGGTGGGACGAGAACTGTTTCCAAGGTTCTTAGTTGTGGCTTCTATAGGCCAACTTTGTACAAAGATGCTAGTGATGTTGTGAAGAGGTGTGACGAGTGCCAAAGAGCGGGTGGAATTTCGAAGAAAGATGAGATGCCTCTCCATTCCATTCCCGAGGTTGATATTTTTGATGTATGGGGCATTGATTTTATGGGCAGATTTGTTAGCTCGTGTAGGAACACATACATTCTTATGGCGGTGGATTATGTTTCAAAGTGGGTTGAAGCCGTGGCTTTGCACGACAATGGGGCCCGGAGTGTTGTTGCATTTCTCAAGAAGAGCATTTTTACAAGGTTTGGTACTCCTCATGCAATCATAAGTGATGGGGGTCTTAGCTTTGCAATAGAGCTTTTGACACTTTTGCTTTCAAAGTATGGTTCAATCACAAAGTTTCTATCCCATATCATCCTCAAGCAAGTAGACAAGTTGAATTCTCTAACAGGGAAAACAAAAGCATATTGTCAAAGATGGTCAATGCAAATAGGAACGATTGGTCAAAGAAGTTGGATGACGCTCTATGGGCTTATAGGACTGCTTACAAAACTCCGATTGGTATGTTTTCTTATCGGTTGGTGTTTGAGAAATCTTTCCATCTACCGGTTGAGTTAGAGCATAAGGCCATGTAGGCCTTGAGGAAATTGAACCTTGAGTGGGATGTAGCTGCTAATCTTTGGGTGGAGCAACTCAATGAGCTTGATGAATTTATATTTCACTCCTACTCTAGTTCGTTCCTTTATAAGGTTATAATGGAATACCTTCACGACAAGTATACTCAAGGCAAAGAACTCAAGGTGGGGGATTTGGTGCTCTTATTCAACTCTCGGCTAAGGTTGTTCCCGGCAAAGCTTAAGTAAAAGTGGAGCATGCCGTTTGAAGTAGTGTGTGTGACCCCGTTTGGTGCTATTGATTTAAAGAACAAAAATGGTGAAGTTTTTTGAGTGAGTGGGAATCGGGTCAAGCATTATCTTGGAAAAATTGATGAAAGTCACGTGGTGGCACTCCTTCATTTCAAATGATGTGATTGTGACCTGCGTCGTGCCTCGACATTAAATCAAGCACTTCTTGGGAGGCAACCTATGTGTTTTTCTTCTTGTTTTCTTTGATTTTCTTTGTTGTATAGGATTGATTTTTGGGCTAACTGGTTGTGAGATGTTACAGGGTTGTGTTGATGCAGTGCAAGACATAGTGGAAAAATGCAGAGGGTCAGAGCAGCTTATACCCAATTTTGGATCGGGATAGAAAATTGACGGGTACTTGAGTCTATTGACGAGTACTTGAGTCTAAGGCATATTTAACATATTTGGGGAGTATGATATAACCGTCGCATTAACTTACCCACTCTACACCTCTCGGTGGTTCAAGTGATTTTTGCACAATTGATTTTCTCAAGGCCAATGTGTATGTAAAATTTGCACAAGAAACTAGGATTTAAGTTGGGTATTACTCTCTTGAGTGGTCCGTGGCGCCCCTATGCGGTCCACACTACCATTTTGTGCGGACCGCATTGATGAACTTCTAGGAAGCCGAACTTTGGACAATGCGACTGCACTACATTTTGTGTGGACCGCACTGGCCCCTGTACTGATGCACACCATTTTGTGCGGTCCGAATTGACTAGATACATAGGGTGGGTACTCTAAATCCCACCCACGTGTAGACCGCATGGACATTTTGTGCGGTTCGCACTAGCCCCTGTGCGGCCGCACTCCAATTTCTGCGGTCCGCACTGGGTGGTTTTTGAGAACTGTCTGCAACTTTTCATGTCTGTTATGAAACTTTGGTTCTTAATTGATTTCATTGATATTAACAAGTTTACTTGATTGTGATTGCATACAATGGTTAAACAACGAGGTAAAAGGTCTAAACAGCCAGGCTGAGGTAATCTTCCGAGGAGGGAAGCAGAAAATGATCAAACTCACTCCCCAAGTCCGGGAAAATATAAAAAGAATAAGAAAGATAATAAAAGTAGCTAACAAGGCTTATGATCAATCGGGGAGTGAGTACGAGTCCTCCCTGGATATTTCCTCAAATTCACTACCAACACATGTCCCTGACTGGCTGGGAAGGTTCAGACTGACAGACACTCCTGCACCATCACCAACTACCCAAGGTCCAACACATGTTATTTCTGAGTCGTCTGAGGGCTCAACAGCAGGTAGTGGGGAATACTCCACCTCTCCAACAGCTTCATTATCCGAAGAGGATGCAATGGGAAGTGCGGAGGAAGTAGAGGGAGATAAGGAAGTAGCAGGAGGAGTTGAGCCTCAGGTGGGGGCATTGCTAGAACCAGAAAACTAGAGGGTTGGCAAGATAGATTTGTTAGCGAGGTGGCATATCATAAATTTCGGGAATGGTAGCCAGTGATAAAGTTGATCCAGGAGCAAAGTTTTATTGATAGGGACCTGCAACCTCACAACCACAACGTGCAGAGGCAGTTTAGGACAAGAGTGGTCTGGGACCATTTTCTAGATGAGCTTGTGGATGTCAACGAACACTTTGTCAAAATTTTTTACTACAATGTAGCTCACATCAAGAAGGGATCCAAAGTGACCAAGAATCATAACTTAAATGTGATATTTGATGAAAAATCAATAAATAAATACCTTGGCTTGAATTAGGAAGACGAGACCCTTTACATGGCGAAGATGGAAATGGGCGAGGAGGTCCATCCATGGTTGGACCAATACCTGGCAATCCCGGGTACCACTCCAGACTGATTGACTGCTGGAGTCAAAATTCTGAGGCGGAGTTTAAACTTTGAGGCATGTGGGTAGGAGACCTTTGTATGTAGTAGGTTGGACCCAACGACTCTAGACAACACTCTTCCTCTTCACTAGGCTGTTTTGATAGCTTCGATCATTGTGGGGTAGCCAATCAATGTGGGGAATGTGATGTCGAGGATTATCTCAATTATGGGTGCTAGCATGACAGAAACTATCTGTTCCCCAGTACCCTCACTATGTACTTTCGGGACTTGAAGGTGGAAAAGAGGCCTTTCAACATCAGAGCCAAGGCGAAGGCTCTTTTTTCCTGGTACAACATGCATGGTGATGACAACCCTAAGAGCAAGAACTTTAAAGGTACAACTACTACTCCAACTGGCCAGTCTAAAGAGCCAGTTGTAGTAGTGGATCCTGCTGAGCTTACCTCCACTTCCACAGATATCCCTCCTGGTTCTTCAGCATCCACATCCTCTCATGCTAGTCCATCCACCTCAGCAGGCCCAGAGATTATGTCTTTTTAGGACCACCCTGTTACTGCCCACCAACTAAGCCAGGTACTTCTGAGTATCAACCACTGGATGTAGACTGCCTCATCAAAGTTGTCCACCTTGACCACCCCTATAAAGGATCAGTCAGCACATCCATCTCTACATGTTCCACAGTCGATAGAGGATGCTCTCAAGGAGATACTTGACAACCAATAGAAAATCCTCGACAATCAAGTAGTGCTCTCAAAGGAAGTTAACTTATATAGCAAGGCTCTGAAGGATCTTGCAACAGAGAATAAGAAGCTGAGGAAGACACGAGCCTCCAAGGAGTCCGCGAAGGAGCTACGAGCAGATGTTAACAAACTAAAGGAATATCACATGCCTTTAGACTTATTGGTCCAGGACCTAGGACCAGGTTTCCATCCATAGCAGGAGAAATTACAGAGGCCTTCCAAGAGGAAGAGGATGATTCCTAGATCTGATGGTACAGTCATCCAGCTGGTAGACCCACAGGAGACCTCCTCAGTCAGCCACAGGATGCACCAACTCTAGAGCCTCTCCAAGTCCAGACCTAGGTCCCAGTAGGTCACAACGAACCAGTCTGAGGTTCCCCAGCACAAAGAGGACACAGGGACCACACATGAGCCTACGTAAACAGACGGTCCATGGGGAGTTTTCTATATCTTTTTATTTTTTTGATGCTTTATTTAGAGTAGTTGGTATTGGGGACAATGCCAACTTTCATTTGGGGGTAGGCCCTACATTTTTTATGATTGTATATATTTAACATTTTTTATGCTTTCTTGATTTTTCATCTTTGATCTGTATATAATTTTGATATTTCATTACATTTATCGCACTTTTATTTTACTTTAGGGATGTATATAAAGTTGTGCTACATTGTACATATTCCTTCAATTTATTGTATATTTAAATTCCCTCTTGTATATATTCATTTTACTTTTCGCAAACTTTTCATTCTTAGCTTTTTATTTGTGATTTGTAGCTTCTTGTTTTTTTTAAGTTTGCAATAAGCCTTCGGTTTTCTTAATGCCATGGTTCTTTCCAAAGGTGGAGTGTTGTGTGAACCAGGTGGCTCTTCCTAATGATAGATGGCATGACAACCTTTCTAAGGGTTTGAGTTTTCTTTTTGTTTTTAGTAGTTAATAGCTAAGGGTACCTCAAGCAAACCTTAACTTGGGCTTAGCATATTTGCTTTTGATCTTATGGTCAAAAATAATTTTTTGTGTTTAGGATGGTGAAAGTAGTGACCTTGATAATCCTTTGTTGACCGATAATCATCAAGTGGTTTTTCGGGACCATTGTGTTCTCAAATATTATCTAAGTTCGTTGTGGGCCCCCGACTCTGTGTCTTTAGAAATCCCATATCTTGTATGGTGAGTAATCATATTGCAAGTTCATGTCCCGAGCCATTGGTCTAGAACTTGCTCTGAATGTTTGTTGAGGCAAAATCCTAAGTGAATTTTGACTTGAGACATGATTATAGGCTCTCCTTGGTCCAAATGATAGCTTGAACACTTCCATAACCTACCAGTGATAATGTATGCCGGATTGGAATTTTTGGCTCGATTTAGCTTGTTTGAGTGTATTCAGTGTGATGATGTAGAATTCAGGTCCTATGATGGATTTCAGATGTTGAGGTCTGGGTTCTATTCTAAGGTTATGGACGAAGGAAGAGATGAGTCTTCAGTCATATGGAATTGTCAGTCCAGCAAGGGTTTGGTGATGGGGAATCACGCCCATGTTTATGCATGGTGAGCTCATGTAGTGTTTGGATGACTTTGGAATGACTCCGTGCATGTTTGAGGGCGAACGTACATTTAAATGGATAATGTATCGAGCCGACTGGTCATTTTGAGAAATTGCACCTGGTTCGGCAATTCGAGGTCAAGAGTAGCTTCATATTATGTATATCGACTAGTTTGCATGGTTGGATTCACTTTTCGGATGAATCAGAGTCGAATTGGAAGGAAGGAATATAGTTTTGAAAGCTTAAGCTGAGAGAATTTGACCGGAATTGACTTTTGAGTAAACGGATCTGGAATGAGTTTTGGATGATGTGAGTAGCTTCACATGGTGATTTTGGGCTTGGGCGTGTGTTCAAATATGGGTTTGGAGGTCCGTAGGGTAATGTGAGGAATTTTGGTGAAAGTCGAAAAAGTTGAAGTATGAAAAATGGAGAAGTTTGACCCATAGTTGAATTTTATGTTATCGAGGTCAGAATGCGATTCAGAAAGTTGAAACAGCTTCGTTATGTCAGTTGGAACTTGCCTGCAAAATTTGGTGTCTCTTGGAGTTGATTTAATATGTTTCGGATGCTTGGTTGCAATTCTAGAGTTTCTTGAAGTTCATAGTGATTTTTTGCGTTTGAGAATCTAATTCGTGGTCTTAGCAATGTTTGAAGTGATTCGAAAGTGGTGCCAAGTTCATATGATGTTATGGGATGTGTTGGTACGTTTGGTTGAGGTTCCGGGGGATCTTAGATGAGTTTCGGGTAGGTTTCGGGATGTTTTAAGCTTAAAACATAGCTGTTGCAGGTCCAGAGAAGTTGCAGTTCTATGAGCCCGCCAGTGCGGTCCCCAATGATATTGTGCCAATGCGGAGGGGCCTTTGCGTCTGCAAAGAATTTTGTGAGGTCTGCGGTGGAGGGACTTTGCGGCCGTACTCGATTTTGTGCGGTCCGAGGTGAGGAAGAATTTGAAGGTTCACTTGTATGACTTCGGAAGCTCATATCTTTTGATCTACAATGAATTTTGAGATGATTTAAAATTTAAAGTTGTAGTCCTTCATATCTAGTTTCCAGCAAGGTAAAGAAATTACAATTTGAGCATTTGTAGAGAATGTTATGTCCAAAATACTAAAGCATGTCACTACAGTAAAAATGTTCTGCGGTAGCGATAGATTTACCGCGGTAGCGTTGAATTTACCATGGTCAGCGCTGACAGACCGCGGCCAGCAGTGAAGGAAATCTGGGAGGTTTATAAATATGCGTTTTAGGGTTTTATTTCATATTTTGACCTAGAGAGCTCGGATTTTGGCGACTTTTCGAAGGGTTTTCAAGAAATTAATCGGGGGGAAGTGATTCTAACTCAGATTTGGCTAGAATACATGAATTTATCATTCAAATCATCATTTGATTAGTTATTTGGGATGGAATTTGGATTTTTTTTAAAGTTCTTAAAAAATATAAAATGATGATTCGAAGGACCAAATGGTATCGAAATTGGATAATTTTTTAATGAGTGAACTCGTACCGGAATGGGTATTCTATTTTTGTAATTATTTTGGGTTCCGAGGTGCGTACCCTGGGAATTGACTTCTATCGACTCTTTTCAAATTGTATAAGAATAATCGTTTTGTTAACTAGAATTATTTTCTCCTGCATTATTAGATGTATTCAAGTTGTTTTTGGCTAGATTGAGTCGAGCATTGATGAATTGGTAAAGAAAAAGCTAAATTGAGTATTGAATTGACTGGATTGAGGTAAGTGTCTTGCCTAACCTTGTGTGGGGGACTTCTCCTTAGAATTGAGTATTCTATGCTAATTGTAGTCCATGCATGTGATGTGATGAGTATATGCTCGGACTTATTTGTGGGAAAATTGCCTCTTGGGTTCTTAGGTCCTTATGTTAAAAGTATATCGCTATGATAGGGTTTCCTAATTGCTTAAATTGCCTCTATATACTCCATATGACGTTGCTAGCTTTCCTCTAATTCTTATGTGTTTCTTTGACCCTTAATTGCCTTAATTGAAGTGTTTGCCTTCCTTATTGTTTTGATACTTCTTTGTTGTGAGTTCCTCTATGATTTTAGGCAAATATGTTACATGTCTAATTGTTGTGGTTACCGATGTAGTTATCATATGCTTATTATGTCTTGTTATTTTGTTGAGGTTATCATGCTTCTTGGTTGTTCTGTGACCCTTATTATGTACTTGTTAATTCTCTTTCCTGGATGTTATGGATTATGATATTGTTGTCCTTTTCGGATGTTGTTGTTTATGATTTTGTATCCCTTGCCGGGATGTTGTTGTTATACTCTTGTTCCCTTGTCGAGATTCTTTTATGATTGATGTTGATTTATGAAATGAGATCGGTTTGCATGCCTGCAACAAGATATATGAAATGGGAGTGGGTTGCACACCTGCAACAAGATATATGAAATGGCAGCAGGTTGCATGCCTGCAACAATTTATATGAAATGGGAGCGAGTCGCGCGCCTGCAACAAGATTTATAAAAAGGGATCGGGTTGCATGCCTGTATAAAAAGGGATCGGGTTGCACGCCTGTAACAAGATATATGAAATGGGATCGAGTTGCACGCCTACAACAGGATATATGAAATGAGACCGAGTGGCATGCCTCCACGACGATATATTAAATGGGATTGGGTGGCACACCACCGCGGTAATAGTTGAAATGGGATCGGGTTGCACGCCTGCAACAAGAAAGAATAGTGAATATTAATTCTTATAGTTAGAACGAGGTTATAAGCACCAAGAGTGATGCCGTGCACTTTCTGTTTGCTATGCTTATTGTTGTTACTAATTCAAGTGTTTTTAACTGTTCAGATTCTTTTACCGTTGTGATCCTTTGTGGAGGAACCCCATCGTGTTTTCAATACTTTGCCATATTTATATACATATTTTTCAATACTTTAAAATTTCAATAGTTGTTTAATCTTCAATTCATTTAGTTACTCAACTAAATTTCCTTTAACCATCTGAGTTTGTATTTTACTTAAAAATAGAATTTCTACTAAGCTAATTTATTAAATTCCCTGTTAAAGATAATAGTTCATTCGATATTGTACTTTAATTGTAAATGGTACTTTCTTTATTCAAATGATTTCTAAAATTAACTTCATTTTTTCTTGATGAGTTCCTAATTGGCTTAGAAGCTGTACTCTACTTTATGTTATGTAAATCAAACTCCTTGAACATCTTAACTGCATTAGTTATGGAGCCCATGAACTTAGTAACTTGGGAATATTGTTGTGTAATGTGAGATAGAAATATGTGGGCATAAGGTGCTGAGTTTTGCTAAAATTGAGGTTATGATATGGGACATCGAGTTTGAGATAGCTTGAAATTGTGCATAAGAAACGATATGATTATTGAACAGATATCGCCTTCCTTGTTTAGGTACATTTTTTCACTAGTTTGTGTTCTGAATATGTTGGTATTAATTTATTTAGCTATCTTTCATTTCCACCCTTATTTATCTTTATTGTTTCTACTGATTGTAGCTTGTTCTTTTCTTGCTGTTGATATTACTATGTCATTTCTAGGTTAATAGTTTACTATCAAATCCTGTTCAATTTATTTGATTAGTAGGTGTCTGGACTATTCCTCGTCACTACTCCACCGAGATTAGTCTTGATACTGACTGGGCACCACTGTGGTGTGCTCATACCACACTTATATATATTTTTGTGTACAGATCTAGGTATTTGATCGGTAGTAGCTATGCATGTCGTTTCCATGGAGACACAAGATAAACCTACTGCAGCGTTCGCAAGCCTCAAAGTCACCTTTGTTTGTACTTATTTCTATTTGTTACTGTTGTTTCTGAATATTGATGTATTTATTTTGTATAAATACTCTTAGAAAGGCTAGTAACTAGTACTATCGGTTTTGGGAATTGCAATTTGATTAGGGTAATTTAATTTAAACATTGTAAGTATTAATGTTATTTCAATTTATGTTAGGCTTACCTAGTTTAGAGACTAGGTGCCATCACGACTCTTTCGGAGGGATTTTTGGGTCTTGACAACACTCTCCCCCACATGATAATGTATAAAAAAATGTCACAACATCACCCTTCGTGCTTTACACTATTTGTTACCAAGAATATGAGTATCAATGACAAATAAGGCAGGTAGCACAAATTACATCAAGGAGAGTGCTTAAATGGATATTCCAAACATATTCCAAATCCCAACTTTCCAAGTCAACAATGGTTCAATAACCCTTAAGAACCGTATAATTCAAATACTTCAACGAATCTCATAAATGATCCACAACACAAGTATAGAGCTTAACATCTCAAGAAATTCAGTTGTAGTAAAGTAGTAATGATTTCGCATAGAGATGACTGAATTAGACACATAAATATTCTTACAATTTCCATCAAGTTTGATCAAGTTATAGCAAACTAAGTCATGATATCCATCATTTAATATTATGTCCGTAGTATCTAAGAGTGAAACAAGGCATTAAGCAGAATGTCACTAAATTATACAAACACAAACATAATATAATCCACCCTCCGAGCATGATTAACACTGGCACATACATATATGCACGTCGCCTCATATATGTATCACCCCCGCATGTAGCAAACAATGACAAATAGGAGGGAAATTCCCTCAACAAAGCGACGCAACATAGTTACCTTAATTCAACTAATCCAACACTCAATTTAGCCTTTTCCTCTATGAATTCGCCTCAGCTCGACTCAATCTAGCCAATGAAGACTTGAATACACCACACAATGCAAGAGAAAATAATTTCAATTAATAAGCAATGATTTTTATTCAATTTCTAAAAAGTTAACTAAAGGCAAACCCGGAGCCCGCCCGGTCAAATCTCGGGTCCAAGGGTAGGTCTTGACTACCCACGGCTCACGAGTCCAAATAATATTTTGTTTTCAAATTCGAGTCATAATCGACTCTCAAATCTCAAATTTTCATTTTTCAAAACTTTGCCAAAATCCCTAATTTTTCCATAGATTTCTCATGAATTTGATGTTAAATCTTGTATAAAATCATGAAATATTGTTGAAAATTGGTTAAAGATACTTACCCAATGTTTTGGTATGAAAATCCCCTCTCAAAATCGCCTCACCTCGAAGCTAGGGTTCAAAAATATGAAAAATAAAGCAAAAACTCGAAATTTTCAGCACTTAACAGGTTGCATATGTCACATTTGCAAACAAAACTTCGCATTTCCCAAATGGACAGTGTTTCCACAATTGCATAAATGGTTGGCAATTGCGGATGAATAGTGTTTTTGCAATTTCCATAAAAGGTTTGCAATTGCGAATGAACATTTATAATCTTGAAGTATATTCCGAATAACTTGATAATCAATACTGACAATTTACACAAGTCATAATACATCATTTGGAGCTACTCCAGGCATCAAAACACCGAGCAAAGTGCAGATAACCAAAAAAACTAGTCGGGTCACTATATCAGCCACCACTTATATTCACGTTCATCCTCGAACGTGCTAGGAGGCGTTCCAAAGCTATCAAATCACGATGTAACCTTACTAAAAACAAACCCGAGGGCGATCCCATATTACCCTGATCCACATAAACCCACCAACACACATAATTAGAGATCCTCATTTCAACCTTGGTCTTTAAACCTCAGAAGTCCATCTCTGTCATCTAGAATTTATTACAAGATATAATCGCATGACGTGCTCCATCACTTCAACACTCACAGTAGAAACTCCTAACCATCATTACTGCCCAAACCAAATCTATAACAAATCTGGTGCCGGTAGAAAACCCCATACTGATCATAACCTCGTTCAAAACCTTCATACCATACCGATGATGAAAGAATGCATATAACCTCTTAACCACTCAATTGATCAATAAGCCAAGAAACTCACTTGACCAACAAGGACCATTGCCCACATCCTCAACAAAATGTAGTGTTATTCCTCTAAACCTTTCTCATCCTAATATAATAGCGCAAATCTCAGGTCTAGAAACCTTATCTCAGCCAATGCAAGTGGCCACACTGACAAGTATCACAATAAACATATGGAGCCCTACACAACCCGATTTCGAACATTAACAAGTAATAATTCAGATATGAAAGATAATAGTAAGAAAACTAAACAAGAAAACTACTAAGCAAGTTAAACAGACAGGGAAAATTTAAACATTTTACTGTGAACTCTCCTCAATAAGGTGAAACCAAAATACACGAAATAGAAATAAGGAGTAACTTTTCATCACTGTACCGTTGCGGCATGCAACTCGATCCCATCATATCAATCCACATAGGGTACCCTTCGAGCCATAATGCTTGGGCTCACTGATCACATATGCATCAATATCAAGCACAACCGAGTGCATAAAAATATAACTATTGGAAAAATTATTAAGAACAAAAAATACTGAGAAAGACAAGTAGAACTATGGTGCAATAAGCAAATGCACATCACAAATACTACCTCGCACATAATGCCATGAGGCCTAACTGAATCACAACATGCGTACGAAGAATCATGTAACCCTTACAACCCGCCATAGTATAAGAGAGAAACACATAGCATAAACAAAGGCATGAATAACATCCATTCCACCTGATAATATACATATGTCAACAATTGCGCAAAACAAACAGGTCTGATCCGATACAGAACACACCTTCTTATTAAGATCAAAATAATCCCTAAAACAAATTTCAATCTTCCTCAGATATGTAATAACCCTACAAACGCCCATAGCAACTTTCACATAAAACCTACAGTCAATCATCCAATACCCTACATTTCTTCTCAACTCGTAATCTAGGAATAGTCTTTCAATAAGAACGTTCAATTGCCGAGCCTCATGAATACCAGAATTTCCATACCCAATCTCAACACCACTCCTCAATGGCTGACACGTATCTCATACTCCGTCATCTCATGGAAAAATACCTATAAGTCAAAACACATGGCACCTGTAAACAAGGGAAACCTACTCCGATAGGAACACCTGATTCCAGCAAATCCTTAAACACCCAAAATTGTTCGATACATCAATAACTCATATCCTTACCTCCGAAACTATCTGCAACCTTATACCTGGATTTCAACCCAACACGAAGCATCGCCTTTAATATGGCACTTGTAACACTACAAAAATCTCTAAGCCAACTCTGTTCCATAAGCAAATGGAACAACCTATCACTGCTCCATAGACAAACTCAAAAGTCTTTAAGTCCATTCATTTTATTATGATTATCAATACGAAGCTAATACATGTTGAGCAACCCATGCTTTACCAACATATGCCCTTTCAAGGAAAGAACCTTGAAAGTTCTCAGCCATGAAACTGATACAACCCATGATCCTATAATCTGATCCTCAATTGCAGCCTCCACCCATTAGCTCGAAGCCATCGAACACCTCATATAGGACACACGATCCAAAATCATCCTACAGAAGGTGGCTTGCCAGTTATACTCATATTGACACCTTGCCATGAATTTACATTGATCACAATAGCCAAGCCACCAACCAAGCTTTCAAAATTTGCATCTACCAACAAGACTTATAAACCTGTTTCACACCACAAATGAAAAACTAGAAGATTTAACACTACATGTACTTTAGAGGCAAGCCAACACATCACGATGATGATCACGCATCCATATCCCATCGTAATATATCTTTAGCATCACCAATCGTTGACAAATAGCAAATATTGAGCGCATAAAATCATATATGAGTGATCAGGATGAGTCAAAGTCATAGCTTTAGATTAATAACAAGCGTTACCACACTAAGCAGCGGAAATCCGCGAGCATTGAAAGACGGCTTTCGGAATAGGATTTTTGGTGCTAGCTTGAGGAAGCTAAAGGAGTCGAATCCAACCAAATCTTCCATCCCGGACCGTGATGCTTTGGTTACGAAGGTTACCGCGGTCTAAGTTTATGGATGGATTCAGTCAGCTCAACTCCATCAAACTCCTCAATCAATATCAACAAGATTTCGTGACCGCTTAGGCTTGGGTCATTTGGACGGCTATTGAAAGAAAAAGCTTTCGGTCACCATTGGCTTGGGGCGTCCTCCTCTAACTGAACAACTTCCAAGTCAACCTTCTTTGCTTAAGCGCTTCTCTTCTCTGGGCGCATGCTCTCGTCAATTATCTTGATGTCGAAAGGCAAGAGGACAGAGTCTTACTTACTTAAAAGTAAAAAAAAAAGGGAAGTTTCCTGTCTTAGTTTCACTTCCTTGAACTGGCTACTACCGCGCAACGTGAAAGTTCAAAGTATGACGGATAAAAGTATCAAGTACAAACCGACGAGTCAGACAATGAAAACTGTAAATAACCACAATAGAATATTTAAAATCTTTCCTGGTATAAGATATATGTCAAAAATGTCAAAATATCAAACCACATGGCATAGTAACACCCTTCGTGCTTTTATCTCATCCTCGCCATGGATAAATAAAATTATGCAACAATTTAATTAGAACGACACCACCCTTCGTACGTTCAACTCATCTTTCCCAAGAGATCGTATGACAGAAGCAACCATATCACAAGAACATAAAGTTAGGAACTTCTAAGTAGGAATAATCAAGTAGAAACCACGGACAAGTATACACATGTGGGTCACAGTAAAGAACTAAGCAAAAAGCACGTGAGTGGCAACAACAACTGGAAAACTGGAAATATCAACTTTGATTAACTAGCATGTTGGAGGCCTAAGTACAAATAAAAAAATTAAGAGGAAAAAACATGTTCTTTACAAATTAAAAAGGGCGGGCATGAATGGCTAGCATAGTGAAAGGCTTATACTGAAGTGCAACAGAATAGATACAACATATAATATAAAAGCAGAAATAGACATGGTAATTGTATGTTAACTAAGTAAAAGACATGGACAGTGCAACAACAATCGAGATAAAGGTCAAGTACATGACAATACCAACAAGTCACCCCAAATACATATATACATCAATAACAGCTCAAGGTAAGGGCACAACCGTATACATAGGAAATGAATATCATGTCAAAATACTTGTCCCTCATCCTCACTTGCAGGAAAACACCCTTTGTGCCATGACCTCACCATATAATACAAACATAACAATACAAATGAAATTGCATGGCATCACCCTTCGTTCTTTTACTCTCAAATGATATGGCACGATATCACCCTTCGTGATTTTACTCTCAATAACGTGGCACAGAATCAACCGGCGTACTTTTACTCTCAATGATGTGGCATGGAATCACCCTTCATGCTTTTAGTCTCAATAATATGGTACAACATCACCTTTCGTTCTTTTATTCTCAATGCTATGGTAGGGCATGACTCTTCGTGCTTTACACTCTCCCTCACATGATAATGTATAAACAGTGGCATGACATCACCCATCATGCTTTACACTCTTACCTTACATAGTAATGTATAAATAATGGAATAGCATCACCCTTCGTGCTTTACATTCTTTCTTACCAAGTTTCACGACCCCAATTCGACCTCTGTGAACTATCGTAATGACACATAGTCCCTACAACTAGGTAAACCTAACAAGTTCGGAAAAACAATCGAGACTTTGCAGAATTATAACTTAAAATCAAATTTAGAAAAATGAAAGTAGAATATGAAATTCCACTCGGCATATGCAACACAATAACTCAAACTTCTACAACACTATACCAAAGCCCGAAAATTCACAGGAACACAAGCTAGAAGAAAATACAGTAAAGTGCTCTAATCTTCAAAGTATCTAAATCAATAGTACGATAGAAGGGCTAACATTAGACAAGAGGGGTTGCTCTGATGGTAAGCAACCCCCACTTCCAATCGAGAGGTTGTGATTTCGAGTCTCCCCAAGAGCAAGATGGGATGTTCTTGGAGGGAAGGATGCCAGGGGTCTATTTGGAAACTACCTCTCTACCCCAGGGTAGGGGTAAGGTCTGCGTACATACTACCCTCCCCAGACCCCATTAAATGGGATTATACTGGGTTGTTGTTGTTGTTGTTGTTGATAGAAGGGCTAACACTACAAGATAGAATAAATATGGAGACTCTTCGGTCTACGGATACGGCAGATATACTTGGAAATCTCCAAAAACTCTTGCTTGCCTCAAGGATGGTAAGCATGTGGAGAAGTACCTGGATCTGCACATGAAAAACATGCAGAGAAAATGCATGAGTACACCACAACGATACTCAGTAAGTGCCAAACCTAACCTCGGTTGAGTAATGACAAAGAAGGTCAGGGCCCTACTGAGGTAAAATAATAATAATAATGACAGGATAAGATAAAAAATATAACTGAGAATCTAAAACAAGAGTCAATACAGTATAACAAGAGTACAATAATGAAAAAAAAGAAAAAGGCATAACAAAAGGAAACACCGCTCCCAATAAGAATACTAACCGGGGATCCCTTGGTATCCCGAGAATATCTTGGTATCCTGAATATAAATGCCAGGAATCTCTTGGTATCATGAGGATCTCTTGGTATCCCGATGATTTCTTGGTGTCCTCATTATAAATTTTAGGTTTCTCTATGAATCCGGAGGATCTCTTGGTATCCTCAATATAAATGTAAAGGATCTCTTGGTTTCCTCAACATAAATGCCAGGGCTCTCTTAGTATCCTGAGAATCTCTTGTTATCCTCAATATAAATGCCAGGGATCTCTTGGTATCCCCCACCTTAGTCCAATTCATAATTTCCATATAAGGGATCTCCCGGAATGCCGTTCCTTAGTCCCAATTCAAAATACATAACAACGACACAAGAATATTAAATTAAATGCCAACTTTTTATGACTAAATAGTCAATTCTAGCCCAACATGCTGAACGCAGTGCAATTAAGGCAGT
This sequence comes from Nicotiana benthamiana, assembly GCA_034376525.1. NCBI lineage: Eukaryota > Viridiplantae > Streptophyta > Magnoliopsida > Solanales > Solanaceae > Nicotiana > Nicotiana benthamiana. Next base: position 14,390,422 of record CM067341.1, on the reverse strand, counting down.
TTAAGCAAATAGGCAATTTAAGTCAACTAAACATGCTCTTCCAACTAACAACAGGTTAAGTCAGCAAATACAGTAAAGCAGGGAAAGAAACATGATACGGAATACTTTAAGGAAAATTGGATTTTTCAACAATTAACACAAGTGCACGCACGTCGCCTTGCATACAAGGCAATTCAGTTACCAAGTACGCTAATCCTATTAGGAAGGTCCCCTACACAAGGTTAGACAAGCCACTTACCTCGAACTGGCTCAAAATCAACTAGAAATCATGCCTTTGCCACGAGTATCTGACTCCAAATGGACAAAATCTATTCAATTCAATTACATATCTTAAATAACATCTCAAACAAATGATTCTATGATTTAATTCAAAGCTAAGACGCGAAATTAGGTAAAATAACCAAAATGCCCCTCAAGACAATGTCTCGGAATCGGGTGAAATTAATATTTTCAAAAACCTCGTATTCTCATGAGTCTAAACCATATAAAATTTATTCTAATTGGATGTCAAAATCCCTATCAAAACTCAATAATTCGGCCTATGATGTTTTATCATTTCTTTCAAAATCTGAAATTAAAGGAGGAATTCATTCTTACATTAGTGGATTACAAGCAAAAAAGAGTTTACAATTGTTACCCAATCAATATCTCTGAATAACCCTTGAAATCTCACTCAAATCCGAGCTCCCAAGCTTAAGTTTTGGCAAAAATGGCTAAACTCTCGTTTTTGAAATTTTTATATCTTCTTAGGTATTTAATGCATCACAAACGTGGAGAAAGTCTCGCGTTCGCGAAGAAGAAAAGTGTAGCCTACTTAAATGTGCTTTATGGATGCGGAAGCAAGATTACGAACGGGGAAGAGAAAAATATTGTAGCCCAGAAATTGCACTTCGCAATCGTGTGAACCAGCACGCGAAGGCAAAGCGTGAACTTGCAAAGCTACGCGAACATAATGAGGAAAAATAGTCACGACCCACAGCGCCAAATAATGCTACGCAAACACAAGGAATTTGATGCAACGCGAAGAAGGTAATAGGCAAAGCTTCGCGAACCCGGGAGGTTTAACGCGAACGCGAAGAAGGATACCAGCTGACAGATTTTCTGCTCTTTTTCTAAGTTCTAAATATGACTCGTTGATCATCAGAAACATACCTAAGGCTCCTAGAACCTCAACCAACCTACAGACATAACCCACAACATCATTCAAACTTGTTCCAACCTTCGGAGCACCACAAACAACATAAAAACACATACTTTTCATTGAATTCAACCTTAATAACTTCAAAAATTCTAAAAACACATTTTCGATCAAAACGTCTATCAAACATCGTCCGAATGACCTGAAATTTATACACACGTCCCAAATGACATGAGGGAACTACTGCAACTTCTGGAATTCCATTGGACATTTGGATCAAAATCTCACTATCGGATCGGAAACTTAAAAAATTCAAACTTCAGCATTTCAAGCCTAAATTAGCTACGGACCTCCAAAACACATTCCGAACATGCTCCCAACCTTGAAATCACCCAACGGAGCTAACAAAACCGTCATATTTCTATTTCGAGACTGCATTATGCTTATCCGACTACGGACAACTTTCCAACACTCAAGCTCTCACTTAGAGACTATGTTCCCAAAACTCTTCGAAACTCAAAACTGAACTTCTCGGCAAATCAAATTAGCAGAAATAGACTTGGAGAAAGCAGATAATAGGGGATCAAGGCATAAATTCCTAAGACGACCGGCCAGGTTCTCATACCAAGCATATGGGTATCAATCACAAATAAGACAAGAAGCACAAATGACATAAAGGAGAGTGCTTAAGTGGATATTCCAAACACTTTCCAAGTCAACAATGGTTCAACAATCCTCAAGAACCGTATAAATTCAACTACTTTCACGAATATCATAAATGATCCACAACTAAAGTTGTGACAATCCGGCTGGTCGATTCAGGAGTTACCACTCTATTTTCCCTATTCTGATGATCGGAATGTGTTTTGAAGGTCCGGAGTAGATTTAGGCTTGAATTGGCAAAATTAAGTTTTTGACATTTTCCAGATGATAGCTGAGATTTTTATATAGGGGTCGGAATGGAATTCTGAGAGTTGCAGTAGCTTCGTTGTGTCATTTGGTATGTGTGCAAAATTTTAGGTCATTCGTACGTGGTTTGGTTGTGTTTTTTGATTAGAAGAGAAATTTGGAAATTTTAGAAACTTAGGCTTGAATCCGATGTGTTTTGGTTGATTGGAGGTTGTTTGTGTTGGATTATAATAAGTAGCGAAAGCAATCCAGCATCAAAATCACATGTAATCTAGACTAATAGCATAAACGAGATTTCACGGGTTACCTCTTGAAGCGTGAACAAAGCTTCGTTATCACGTGAGCCTCCATTCTACAACAACTCAATAAATTCTCCACCACCCGCACGATCACGATCTCGGGACGTTCCATTGTCTTCTACTGTGTTACCCAAATAATACCCGAAAATAGTAATTTTGTATGGGTGAAACTTTCAAAGAAAAAGGCTGAAAATTTCGGCCACTATGTACTCCTCCTCTATGTGATTATGGACCTCAACTTAAAAGCCATGCCAATAATGTAAATCTCATACAAAATATCATCATATTTCACTTAATTACAACCTCCAATCAGAGAACAAAATTTTTCATCGAAAATCCAAGACTAGTAATCACGTAGGGCATGAGAACATAAACTAAAATTTGAGAAAATTCTTAGGCACAAATATGCCAGACGCTCCAATCATTAGTCATCCAGGATATCAAATAGAGGATTTCACTTTCTTACAAAATAATTATATCATGACACAATATCAATTATACCTTGTAAGACCTAGTCAATAAAATTCCACATCTCCATTATTAGATTTAATACAACAACACGTCTATTTACTAATAGCCAATGTATAGATCTATTGTATCATCATTATTTAATCATGAAGACCATGGGGAGTTACCCCTACCACCATTGAATTAAAACGAATCAAAATTAGATAATTTTCAAAAAATAGAAAAACGTCCAAATCGCAGCCCAAACAGCCTCAAAACGTCGAAAAACACCATGACACACTGCAAAAGCTATGTGTTTTTCTCACAACGTCGTTTTCGATTGATCCACCAAATTTTAGCTCAATCGAAGTTCGTCAAGTTTGCTGACCTCCAAAGATACCGGCAATTCGGTCAAAATCTGGTTTTGCATTTTGTAGGGTTTACCCAAAAAATCCAGATCATCTCAATCTAATTCCAATAAGAAAACAGATATCTCACGATTACAAGAATATTCAAAATTTTTTGCATAGTTAATTCCTAATATACCAGTGTAGTTTTTTCAGAAAATAACATATACATGTAATTCGAAAACACACATAAGATAGCGAAATAATCTTCTCTCTAGGAAGAAGGGTGAATAGTGATTCCGTAACTATTCATCAGGCATATTTCCGGAATCCGGCAATGGATTGTAGCAAACGTGGTGTCAAAATAACCCCTTCTCATTGCGAATAATCCCCAGTTGGTTTCTTACCCAAATCCATAACCATTTCTTCAAGATCTTAATTTTATTTTGCGAAATATTGTAGCTCGAAGAATTTTTCCAGATTACTCAATAATTTCTGTTTTTCACAGTTTTAAAGAACAATGGATGAGACTTCTTTCTATATCTAGGATTTTTGTGTCTTTTTGTGAGATTGGCAGCCGTGGCTGCATTGATCTCTCCCAACCTTTGGCTGTGGGAGAGGTAATTCAAAACCACATAAAAAATAATCCAAAAGAAAACACAAAGCAATCGTATGCTAAAACATTACAAGCAAAATAGTCTGCTCCGTCAAAAATAGAGTTGTGTCCAGTTATCTTCGATCATGGTGAACTTGCAATACAACTCACAATGGAAGAGGTTAACAACTTTATTAGGGAAGAAGGATTGCATCAGGCAGTTGATATAAAAATTTCTTATGGCAGATCTTATCGATCAGAAGTGCAAAGAATATTTTCGTCGCAATTCGATGTTCAAGGTCAATCTAACGTTGGGCAGTTGGAGTTTCATCACCTGTTAATCAGGTTTGATCTCTTCAATGACTATGTTCACTTCCTTTCAAAGTCAACTGGATATCTTAAATCCAAAGGCGACGAGTATTTCTTCAGAACATTCGCATGGACTTTGGGATTCAATCCGAAGGAGGAGACGTCGATGGCAATCGTGTGGATTTCTCTTCCAGGTCTGCCACCAAATTTCTTTACTAAGAGGTCTTTAATGTCTATAGCCTCAGCTATGGGAAAACCTCTTGCTGTGGACAAGGCGACACAGGATAGAACGAGACCTAGCGCAGCAAGAGTTAAGGTTATAGTTGATCTTTTGGATAAACATCCTAAAAAGGTCAAGCTGCAGATTTTAGATAGAGTTTCAGGTAAATCTGTCGAGTTCCATCAAGAAATAGTGTACGACAACCTTCCTATGTATTGTACTTATTGCAAGCATCAAGGTCACGATAAGAAGGCGTGTAGAACTAAAAAAGAAAAAGCTGGAGTATATGTGGTGGCAGAGGAAAATTTGGACAGTGATCTGCCTGGTAATGAGGTGGATGATGTTGACAAATTACAAGGGGATGCAAGGGACTATCTAAATACTAAAAGAACTGGACAAGGAGCTAAGGATTTACAAGAAAAGGATGATAATTAGGGAGTTGAATTAACAAAAGTCTCACAGCAGACTCTACAAATTATAGAAGGAGTGACTGTGGAAAATAATGCAAGCTTGAAGGATGTTGTTGGTTGAATTGATTCAGCTGCACAACCTGTTATTGTGAAGGATATTGGGAAAAAGACTGCTGATTTGAAGACTACACAACCTATTGTGAATGATAGGGGTGATGCAGATCAACTTGTAATGGCTAGGAGTGCTGTGGATGCTGGTGTATCAGATGCACCACATGCAGCAGTTCCAGTTGAGACTATGGAGGAGGTATTGAAGTTGGATAAAGGACATCCTAAGCCTTCTAGAGATGTACATGTTTCTACTATTTATGCACGAACATATGTGGCTACTGCTGGGGCAATGCAGACTACTGCAGATCGTATTACTACTAGTGCACAAGCTGGGCAGCTGGTTGATCTTGATGGTGAGGCACTAAAACTGAATAAAGCATCAGCTTTGGTTACTTCTGAGCATACCAAAACAGCTGATATTCACAAAGGACAGCATCACAGGTGCAATGTGCAGCAGCTAGGAAGTGATGTCAGGGAGTACTTGAATGATAATCTTGTGGGACGATGAATTGAAAGGGTTCGATCTAATGTGATTATTGATGCAGCTCAAAAAATTGTTTCTGCTTCACATGTTACACCTGCAGAAGCTTTTCCAAGGCCAAAGGGTGATTCTGCTCAGCTTTGTAAATGCAATAACTATTCCATTGAAGTTGCCTGTTAATGTTGTATCTGAAAAGATGGTATCAAATTTGGAACCTAGTGATCCAACTACTGTGCCAGAAACTGACAATGCAAAAAGCCACGAAGAGATGGTGATCGAGCAGCATCCTTTGCAATGTCCTGCTGTTCGAGCTATATCTGGGAATGATAATCATGATGTTGTAAGTCAATTTTTTCAAATATCAGCAAGTATTACAGATGATGATGGTGCGCAGAACACATTTCGACAAGATACCTCTACTCAGCCTGATATGGTTCAACAAGGCAGTGTGACCTCTTTAATAGATACATCAGCTGCAGTTTCTAATGAAGCCTTATTTCAACGTGGGTTTGATTTAAAGCCTACTGATGCTACTCAACAAACAAATGAAACTGCTCAACATACTGCAAATAATAGGTCATCGAAGTCCAACAGAAAAGCAACTCCAAAAACCCAAAAAAAAAAAACGCAAATCGTAGATAAGAGTCCAGCTATACATATAAATTCAAACTCATTTGCTGCACTCACCAATGTCAATAATGAGGATGGGATCTTGACTGGAGAGAATTTGCAGATGGCCAATGATCATATTTCTCTAACCATACCTTCCTCCAGTACACATATGGAGACAATTATCAAAGATTATGGAGAACCATCAACCTCCACAGGAAATAACAAACAAGTAATTCAAGCTAAGATGAGGGACATGGTCATTAAATCGAAACTGTGGAAAGACCAACGAGATTTTGACGATGACAAGGGCTGGGGAGAAGGACTTGCTGGTTATTCTTCTTCAGAAGACGACCAAAAGTTTGATGACGACAGTGAAGGAGAGGACATTGATGCTCAATTCAAGCCAAAATTTCAAAGGAAATCAGCGACAATCAATTGTCCTGCAAATCTGCAACCTACAACAAACACAAACAACAACCTGAACCATAATGCTCCAGTATTTTTTCCAAGAAATACTACAAAATCAGGCGAAACATCAGCTGCTGATTGAAACACCACAACACTGCCAACATCTGCCCAGAATCAGACTGTACCAAAAAAATCAATCACTACTTTGGAGGAGAGGAAAATGTCGGATGCAATGAGGCAACCTTTCCATACAACACAACGCCAGCAAAGGATTGCAACAACACTAACTAATTTTCCTTCTGCCGATAACAAAAAAAATACCATTTTCACAGACGGGGCAGCACCAGCTCGTATCAATAGCTCCAGAAATAACTCTATAGGACAGAAAACTACTGGAAATGAGGGCAGGAAGACATATATATGAAGAAGGGGAGGAAGAGGATATCTTAACGCAATGTTGGGCAGACGCGTCAAGAAAAGGTGATTTGTCACCAATGCATAGTAATACAAGTAAGAAGTCCCGTGAAAGGGATAGAAGTTGGGACGACAGGGTGTTTGAAGACGCAAACATAAGGAGACCCTCAATGAGAAATGCAAAACAAAAATAGGTCACTCAAAAAATTCTTCCAAAGTCCAATCGATCGAGGAACAAAGCATGAATTTTGAAGTCATATTGAGAAAAATTGTGGATGAAGACTATAATCTACAAATTGAATTTTTCACAAAATTGGAGAAATGAGAGCATCAAGATGGCTACTTCAACTTTTTATTTTTCCATCTCATTAGTATTATTCTATGTAATATCATCACAGAGCATGTTATAAACTCTGTGATGATAATACTTTTCTTAGTTCTTGCTACTTCTTTCTTTATACATGCTTGTTAGTTCATGAAGCTTCTTTTTGGCCTCAATACGATTAATAAGATAAGGTTTACGCCGGTTGTTGTTATATGGGTAACAATACCGGTGCTAGTCCCCCCTTACTTTATTTTTCCTATTTGTTGGAATTTTCAATTTCCTTATTAATAAAAACTAACCCTAGGCGCTTGCCTAGTGGATTGCCAAAAACAAAAACGCACATAAAAATAATATTCTTGTTTCATGAAAAAACTAGTTAACTAATTAGATGTGAGTGGGCTCTAATACCAATTATTGGATTATAATAAACATCAGAAGCAACCCCAATATCAAAATCACATGTAATCTAGACTACTAGCATAAACAGAATTTTACGGGATATCTCTTGAAGCATGAACAAAGCTTCGTTATCACGTGTGCCTCCATTCTACAGCAACTCAATGATTTCTCTAGCACTCGCAAGATCACGATCTCCGGACGTTCCATCTGTGTTATCCAAATAATACTCGGAAATAGTAATTTCGTATGTGCGAAATTTTCTAAGGAAAAAGGCTAAAAATTTTGGCCACTATGTACTCCTCCTCTAAGTAAAAAATATTATGTATTTATAGTAAAAGTTTTAAGGGTAAATTCTTTTTCAAAACCTGTTAGATTTTTCTTTCCACCCGAATAGGATTCCTTTATTTCATGTTATTTAGGCACAGTAGGAATCACAGAATTTAATTAACAAGGCTCTAACTACGAAATGAATTTCTAATTTTTGAAATTAATATCTACCGTAATTAATAATAAATTATTCCACTAAAAGTTCGTAATTGCACTCCTTATTCAATTTCGAAATTCATCCATTAAATCTTATTTATCTTCTCATGTTAAGATCCAGATACTAATCAATTAAATTAAGTTACTACGATTTAATTTATTGATTCTTTCATTTAGACTTTCACTTAACTTTTTTCATGTGTCGGATAGAAAATCCACCGGCCGGATTTACACATGAAAACTCATAAGCTTTCATAAAGTTGCATCATCAATCTCTAAACCGAGACATGGATTCCACCAACTAACTATTACTTCGTCAATGTACATTATTATTATCCAATTTACCAGGCATATTAACCCACGAAAGAATCTCACCTTTTAGTAAATCAGAACAATAATAATATACATAGCTAATAATAATTATATCAAGATTAAGAGTATAAGTACATTTAATGGCTAGAGAGTTTATTTTATTAAGTCAGTATAAAATACTTATCTCTACTTGGTCCGTTCAATACATACAAAATATACTAGCACAAGAAGTTGGAATTAAACCATTCCCATAATCAAGATAAATTATATTTAATCTTGTGCTGCAATCATTCTTGATGATTTATCCAATTCCATCATTAGATTGTGAACTCAGACTTTATACTTATAAGAACCGATGATTTAATCTTCCGTGTGTAAGCTAAAATTTATACACTAAATCATCTACTATATACGCAAAGGACACCGACTAATATATGATCTATTAAAACTTTATTATCATAATAAATACTATATAAATCAAATCTTTGGTTAATAGTATATATCCCAACAGTTTGAAGTGTTTGATGATTGGAACAAGTTTGAATAAGGTATTCGGAGATGTTGGTACTTTTGGTTGAGGTGCCAGGGGCCTAGGGTGCATTTCAAGGGATTGAACGGATTATTTTGGAGTTAAGAAAAGTCCTGAAGTTCCAGGTTCAGCTGCTGCAGGTTTTTACTCTTCACGTTCGCGAAAAGTCAAAGGAACTCAGTGCATTTTTTGGCCTTTACATTCGCGATAAGGGCTTCGTGCTTGCAAGAAGGGCTTCACGATCGCGTAGAGGAATTGGGTCAACTAAGTTTTAGGAGGTTTGTTCATCGCGTTCGCGAGAGAAAGAACACGATCGCGAAAGGTCAAGCTGAGGAGCCATCACATTCGCGGTTGGCTGGTCGTGATCACGTAAGAGGAAATCTTGGTCAATTCATTTTTGATTCACGAACGCGAGACCTTGACCATGTTTGCTAAGAAGGAATTTTAGTAGCTGGACAGAATATTTTAAAAGACATGTTTGGTGACTTTGAACCCTTTTTACACCATTTTTAACGGGAAAAGAGCTTGAGGGCGATTTTCAAAAGAGGAAATCAATGTTATTCATTGAGGTAAGAATTTTGGATCCTAAAAATCTATTATTCATGATTAAGGAATAAAATATCAGTGTTTAATTCTTGAAAATCAGTAGAAAAAGGTGTAGTTAGGGCTTGAGATTATGAGACATTTTAGGGATAATTTGAGGGGTCAAACGAACTCCGATTTTCGAGTTCTTTGTATGTACGGACTCGTGAGATGATGAAGAACATTTTGGGATAAAGTTTGTCCAGTTCCGGGACGCAGGCCCAATGGTCAGGTTTTGACTGATTTTCGATTTTTGCTTAAAGTAAATATTTTTCAATTGGAATTCATTCATTTAGCATAATTTAATTATCAAAATCTTAACTTAGTGGATTTGGAGCACTCGGAATTTGTTTCGAAGGGCAAAGGCATTGAAAGCTTGATTTCAGGCCGGATTGAGATGAGTAATGATTTTAAATGTTGTCCTGAGGGTATGAAACCCCGAAATTTCACAACGTACGACATACTGTTGTGACTTGCAAGCTAGATGACAAGCGTGGGTAAAGCACCGTTAGAGATTGTGACTTAGTCCATCCGACTGATTATATTACTGCGTATTTGCTAGTTAATTGTTTAATATTATTACATATATATGCTAAATGCTATATGTGGGCTTCGTGCCAGCTGTTTGAACCTTTTATGGATTTTAAATGATATTTTTCTCACTGATTAATTTTGTGGGGGTGTTCAGTCATACTATATTATACTATTTTAAAGGCTTGGCTACATTTTTTCGTTTTAAACACATTAATTGATATTTTCAAAGGTATTTGAGCTAAGCTTCATATTTTACTATGGCTTGAGGGGCTTATTAGATTCTGACTAAGTAAGGCCGAGGGCCTGTGTTGTGAGGATACATTTGGGTCGGGTTGCCCGCTGTAGCAGTGATACATTAATTATGATAATGAGGCCGAGGGCCTGAGATTTTTACGCCACGAGGTGGCTTGAGATTTATATGAGGCCGAGCTTATTTATGATGCCATAAGATGGTTTGATTATGCGTTTGGGCCGTAAGGGGCCCTCCTGGAGTTTGAAAACCCCAAATGAATGCGGGTACTCATTGTGATTTGATGTATAGCGCGAGAGCCTGGTATTGTTCCGTGACATTGCTCGAGGGGCCGATACTTTCATTGCTACGGTTGATGGGTAGTTATTATGTGTTTACTATTTAGTGTTGTCCTGTATATTTTTAACTGTTTAAGAGATGTTTATCAAATTTAATTATTTAATTATATTTACTAATTTGTTATGCCTCGTGTAGCTTAATGTTGTGCCTTACGTGGTTTTATATTATTCAGCCTCTCATTTATTTTTATTACTCACAGAGTTGGGGTACTTACCTTACTCCCTGCACCCCTGTGTGCAGATTCAGGCACTATAGGTCCTGCTCCTAGGGATTGATAGTTCCAGCAGGTCTTCGAAGATTTACTAGGTAGTTACTTGGCAATTTACAGCCCGGTACATTCTCCCTCTATATCAATTTTCTTTTGATTCAGTTATGTAGTAGTGTATTAGACTTCTAGACTTTTAGTATCGTTTTAGATGCTCATGATTGGTGACACCCCAATGTCCGGCTGTGTTGGTTTATTTTATTTCTGTAACTTATATTGTTAATTTTGGGATTTATTTATATTAAAGACCCTTGTTTATTATTTTAACTGCTTAAGGTGAATTAGAAGTGTGTCGGCTGGCATTGTCTTCACGAGAGGCGTCATTACGATCGGGTTTGGGTTTAGGGTCGTGACAAGTTGTTATCAGAGCCTAGGTTACATGGGTCTCTTGAGTCATAAGAAGGTTAGTAGAGTCTCGCGGATTAGAGTAGAGACGTTTGTATTTATCCTCAAGAGGCTGCAAAACCTTTAGGAAAATTCCACATTCTTGAAATTCTTGTCGTGCAAATTTGTTGAGCGAGTAATAAACTTCTTTTATCCTATTATCTCATAGATGGTGAGGGCACGCTCTATCGGTCAAGACAGATGACCACCAGTACCACTAGCGGGAGCCACTAGAGGCTGAGGAAGTGGTTGAGGACGTGGTAGAGGCAGAGGTACATCTCCCGAAGCATCTGGGACAGCACCTGCAGACCCACCAGCCTCCCTAGTTCGGGGTCAGGTCCAGTGGTGGATGTTCCACCAACACCAGCACTGGCACCAGCTCTGGCACAAGCTGTGCCCATTGTGATTCTGAGTCTTCAAGAGACCCTTGCTCAGATATTGACAGTATGCACTAGCCTTGCTTAGGCGGTCGCGGTCTCTAATGCTGCAGCTACTTCTCAGGTAGGGGGAGGATCTCAAACTCCCGCCGCCTGTACACTTGATCTGGTGGCTTAGGGAGTGCACACACCAGAGGCACCACTAGCCCATCTGGTAGCAGCTGCTCAGGGTTATATAGCTTCTGTTATGCCGGAGGATGAGCAGTGTAGATTGGAATGATTTGGGATACTTCAGCCTCCTACTTTTAGTGGAGTAGAGGGCGAGGATGCCCATGGATTCTTTACACTGTGGGTATTCTAGAGACCAGCAGGGTTGCATTTATGAACTTCCAGTTTACAGGAGCTGCCTTCACTAGGTGGGAGGCATATAAGAGACATAGGTCTGTTTGTTCGGAACCTCTGACTTGGCAGTAGCTCTCCGCCATATTTCTGGAGAAATATGCCCCATAGTCTCGCATGGAGGAGCTGCGGTGGCAGTTCGAGTAGCTGTGAAGGGGGAGATGACAGTTACCTGGTATGAGATAAGTTTCTCAGAGTTGACTCGACATGTTGGCTGGTTTCTCCTGAGAGAGAGAGAGAGGATCTGGAGTTTTGTTGATAGCCTCACTTACCAGCTTTGGGTTCTCATGACAAGGGAGAGGGTGTCAGGTGCTACATTTAAGGAGGTTGTGGATATTGTTCGAGAGATTGAGTTAGTTCACCGCCAGGAGCGCGAGGAGAGAGAGAGGCTAAGAGTCCTCGAGAAGATGGTATTTTTGGGGGTGCTCCTTCTAAGGTCTAGTTTTAGCACACTAGAGGCCACAATTCTGAAATGGTCAGTCAACTCGCCCAGGTTATTATGAGGCAACTTCAGACCACAGTTCTCACGGTTCTCAGCAGGGCCATTCTTTACTTAGTGCAATTCCAGCCTAGGGTTCATCCCGTGCTCCATCGATTCAGGATTCTTCTATGCTAGGTGCGTATGCTAGTCATACTGATGCTTGTGATTCCCATCAATCCCCATCTCCAGCACTCCAGTTCTGAGATATTTTTTCAATGTATTTCCTGTAGACCTTCCGGGTATGTCAGCGGACAGGGATATAAATTGTGGTATTGACGTGGTACCGGGCACTCAACCCATATCTGTTCCACTAAATCGTATGGAAATAGTGGAGATGAAAAAGTTAAAGGAGTAGCTTTAGGACTCTTGGATAAGGGGTTCATTCGTCCTAGCGTGTCACCATGGGATGCGTCAGTTCTCTTTGTGAAGAAGAAGGATGGCACGATGAGAATGTGCATTGATTACAGGCAGTTCAATAAAGATACAATTAAAAACAAGTATCTTTTGCCTTGTATCGATGATTTGTTCGATCAGCTTTAGGGAGAGAGAGCATTTTCTAAGATTGATCTCCCCTCAGGTTATTGCCAATTGAAGATCAGGGACTTAGACAATTTAAGAGAGCTTTCAGGACCCAATATGATCATTATGATATCTTTGGTGATGTATTTTGGGCTGACCAATGCCCTAGAAGTGTTCATGAACTTGATGAATAGTGTGTTCCAACCGTACCTTGACTCGTTTGTCATATTCTTCATTAATGATATTCTGGTGTACTCGCATAGTCAGGATGAGCATGCGGAGCATTTGAGAATGGCGTTGCAGAGGTTGAGAGAGGAGAAGCTTTATGCAAAGTTCTCCAAATGTTAGTTCTAGCCTAATTCAGTGTCCTTCTTAGGGCATGTGGTGTCTAGCGAGGGTATTCAGGTGTACCCGAAGAAGATAGAGGTGGTTCACAGTTGGCCCAAACCGTCCTCAACTACATAGATTCACAGTTTTCTTGGTTTGGTAGTTTATTATTGCCGGTTTGTTCAGGGAATCTTGTCTACTGTATCGCACTTGACAAAGTCAACTAAGAAGGGTGTTTCATTTCAGTGGTATAATGAGTGTGAGGAGAGCTTCTAGAAGTTCAAGACTGCCTTGACCACAACTCCAATGCTAGTTTTGCCATTAGCTTTAGGTTCTTATACCATATATTATGATGCTTCAAGAATTGGTATTTGGTGTATTCTGATACTGGAGGGTAGAGCTATTACTTATGCTTCTCGTTAGTTGAAGCCTCATAAGAAGAACTACCCTATTCATGATTTGGAGTTGGCTGCCATTGTTCACGTGTTGAAGATTTGGAGGCATTATTTGTATGGTGTGTCTTGTGAGGTCTAAACCGATCATAGTAGCCTCCAACACTTATTCAAGCACAAAGATCTCAATTTGAGGCAACGAAGGTGGTTGGAGTTGCTTAAGGATTATGACATTACTATTTTGTATCACCCAGGGAAGGTCAATGTAGTGGCCGATGCTTTGAGTAGAAAGGCAACGAGTATGGGGAGTTTGGCATATATTCCAGTTGGGGAGAGACCTTTTGCAGTTAATGTTTAGGCATTGGCCGATCAGTTCTTGAGGTTGGATATTTCAGAGCCCAGTAGGGTATTGGCTCGTGTGATTTCTCGGTCTTCCCTATATGAGCGCATTAAAGAGCACCAGTATGACGATCCACGTTTACTTGTCCTTAAGTACATAGTTCAACATCATGATGCTAGGGATGCGGCTATCGATTATGATGGAATGTTGAAGATACAGGTCCAGATATGTGTGCCCAATGTAGATTGGCTTTGGGAGTTTATTTTGGAGGAGGCCTATAGCTTGCGGTATTCTATTCATCCAGGAGACACGAAGATGTATCGGGATCTGAGACAATATTATTGTTGGAGAAGAATGAAGAAAGATATTGTGGGATTTGTAGCTCGGTGTCTCAATTGTCAGCAGGTGAAGTATGAGTGTCAGAGACCGGGTGACGTGCTTCAGCGGAGAGATATTCTAGAGTGGTGGAGGTAGCGCATCACAATGGACTTTATAGTTGGGCTCCCACGGACTTTGAAAAAGTTTGATGCTATTTGGGTAATTATGAATCGGCTGACCAAGTTTGTACTTCATTCCTATCTCCACTACTTATTCTTCAGAGAGGTTGGCTGAGATATAAATACGGGAGATTGTTCGGTTTCATGGTGTCCCAGTCTCAATCATTTCAGATCGGGGCAATCAGTTTACTTCATCGTTTTGGAAGTCTGTACAGCGAGAGTTGGGTATTCAGGTTTAGTTGAGCACAACTTTTCACCCTCATACAGACGGAAAGTCCGAGCACATTATTCAGATATTAGAGGATATGTTATGCACTTGTGTTATTAATTTTGGAGGGTCATGGGATCAGTTCCTACTGCTCGCGAAGTTTTCTCATAATAATAGCTACCAGTCAAGTATTCAGATGGCTCCATATGAGGCTTTGTATGGGAGACGGTGTAAATCTCCAGTGGATTGGTTTAAGCAGGGTAAGGCTAGGCTATTGGGTACAGATTTGGTACAAGATGCTTTAGACAAGGTGAGGGTAATTCAGGAAAGTTTCGTACAACGCAGTCAAGACGAAAGAGCTATGCTGACAGGAAGGTTCGGGACGTGTCCTAAGTGGTTAGTGCGAAGGTTTTGTTGAAGGTTTATCCCATAAAGGGTGTTATGAGATTCAGAAAGAAGGGTAAATTAAGTCTACAGTTTATTGGACCTTTTGAGGGACTTCACATGATTGGGGAGGTGGAGTATGAGCTTGCCTTGCAACCCAGCCTGTCAGATGTTCACCCAGTATTCCATATTTCTATCCTCCATAAGTATGTTGGATATCCAACTCCTGTTCTGGATTTTAGCACGGTTCAGTTGGAGGGTGATTCGACTTACGATGTGGAGCCAACAACAATTTTGGAGCGTGTCAAAGATATAACTTCAGTAAGAGTGTAGTGGAGAGGTTGGCCCGTGGAGGAGGCTATCTGGGAGACCGAGCAGGAGATGTGGAGCAGATATCCTCACCTATTCGAGACTTCAGGTTCGTTTTTTGACTTGTTCGAGGATGAATGTTTGTTTAACATAGGGAGGATGTGATGACACGACCGGTCGTTCCAGGAGTTACCACTTTATTCTACCCAATGCTTTTTCTATTTGCCTTAATTGTTGGTCTTAAATATGATCGGGTCAGTTGTCTCGAGTTCTGAAAAGTTTTGAGAAGGTTTGAGACACTTAGTCTCTTTTAAGAAGGATTGAATTATAAAAGTCAACTGGCTATTGACTTATGCGTTAGAGGGCTCGGATGTGAGTTTCGATGGTTACAATATCTTCCAAAGATGATCTAGGACTTAGAGAGTGATCAGAATGTGTTTTGAAGGTTAGGAGTAGATTTAGGCTTGAAAAATTAGCGAAATTGAGTTTTTGGTGTTTTTCAGTTAATAAGTGAGATTTTGATATAGGGGTCTGAATGGAATTCAGAGAGTTGTAGTAGCTTCATTGTGTCATTTGGGTAGTGTGCAAAATTTTAGGTTATTCGGGTGTGGAAGGTAGGTTTTTTGATCAAAAGGAAAATTTGGAAGTTTTAAATAGTTAGGCTTGAATCTGACGTATTTTGGTTGATTGGAGGTTGTTTGAGGTGTTTTGATGATTCGAACAAGTTTCAATAAGGTATTAGGATATGCTGGTACTTTTGGTTGAGATCCTGGGGGCCCCAGGTTAATTTCATGGGGTTGAACGGATCATTTTGGAGTTAAGAAAAGTGCAGAAGTTGCAGGTTCAACTGTTGCAGGTTGTTACTCTTCGCGTTCGTGAAGAGTCAGAGGAATCAGTGCATTTTTTGGCCTTCACGTTCGCGATAATGGCCTCGCGTTCGTGGAGGGCTGGGAAGCGAGGCATCGCGCTCGCGATAAGGTCTTCACAATTGCATAGAGGAATTGGGTCAAATGAGTTTCAGGAGGTTTGTTCATCGCGTTCGCGAGAGGCGAAACGCGATCATGAAGGGTCAAGTTGAGGCGCCATCGTTTTTGTGGGTGGCTAGTCACGATAGCGTAAGAAGAAATCTTAAACAAGTCATTTTGTGCTTAGCAAATGCGAGACTTTGACCGCGTTTGCGAAGAAGGAATTTTAATAGCTCGGCAGAATGTTTTAAAAGACTTGTTTCGCGACATTTAACTCTTTTTACACCATTTTTGAATGGAAAAAGAGCTTGAGGGCGATTTTGAAGAGTGGAAATCATTGTTCTTCATTAAGGTAATGATTTTGGACCCTAAAACTCGATTATTTGTGAATAAGGAACAAAATATTAGTGTTTAATTCATGAAAAATAGTAGAAAAAGGTGGAGTTAGGGCTTGAGATTATGAGACCTTCTAGGGATGATTTGAAGGGTCAAACAAACTCAGATATTTGAGTTCTTTTTATGTACAAACTCGTGAAATGATAAAGAACATTTTAGTATAAAGTTTGTCTTGTTTCATGACGCAGGCCCGGGGTTTAGGTTTTTACTGATTGCGGGTTTTCTACTTAAAATTGATATTTTTTTTAATTTAATTCATTCATTTCGCATAATTTAGTGATAAAAATTTGAACTTGGTAGATGTGGAGCACTCAGAAGTCGTTTCGAAGGGCAAAGACATTGCAAGCTAGAATTCAGGTCGGATTGAGGTAAGTAATGATTTTAAATGCTGTCCTGAGGGTGTGAAAACCCAAAATTTCAAAGCGTACGACTATACTGAGGTGATTTCCACGCTAGATGACGAGCGTGGGGCAGAGCATCGTTGGAGATTGTGACTTAGTCCATCCCGAATGATTATTTTACTACATATTTGATAGTTAATTGCTTAATATTATTATATATTTAGGCTAAATGCCATATGTTGGCTTCGTGCCAGCTGTTTGAACCCTTAGGGATTTATAACTGATATTTTCCTCACTGATTGATTTTGTACTGGTGCTTAGTCATACTATGTTATACTATTTTAAAAACTTGGCTATATTATTATGTTTTAAAAACATTAAATGACATTTTCAAAGGTATTTAAGCTGAGATTCATATTTTACTATGGCCCGAGGGGCTTATGAGATTCTGACTGTATAAGGCCGAGGGCCAGTGTTGGGAGGATACATTTGGGTAGAGTTGCATGCCGCAACGGTGATACATTAATTATGATAATGAGGTTGAGGGCATGAGATTTGTACGCCATGATATGGCTTGAGATTCATATGAGGCCGAGAGCCTATTTATGATGTTAGGAGATGACTTGATTATGCGCTTGGGCTGTAAGGGGCCCTTGTCAAAGTCTGTACACCCCCAATAAGCGCGGGTACCCATTGTGTTTTGAGATATAGCTCGAGGGGCTGATATTGTTCTGCGACATTGCCCGACGGGCTGATTTTGTTGTTACTGTGCTTGAGAGGCAATTATATGTGTTTACTTTTTAGTTTGTTTCTTGTATATTGTTAACTATTTAAGAGATGTTTAGGAAATATCATTGTTTAATTATATTTACTGATTTGTTATGCCTCTTGTAGCTTAATGTTGTGCCTTACACGATTTTATATTACTCAGTGTTCACTTACTTTATTACTCACTGAGTTGGAGTACTCACTTTACTCCCTGCACCCCTGTGTGCATATTCGGGCGCTACAGGTCCTGCTCCTGAGGTTTGATAGTTCCAGCAGTACTAGGTAGCTGCTTCGCGATTTACAGCCCAATGCATTCTCCCTCTATTTCAGTTTTCTTTTGATTTAGTTGTGTAGTAGTGGATTAGAATCTAGACTTTTAGTATCTTTTTAGATGCTCATGAGTGGTGATACCCCCATTTCGAGCTGTGTTGGTTTATTTTATTTCCGCAACGTATATTGTTATTTTAGGGATTTATTTATATTAAAGACCTTAGTTTATTATTTTAACTGCTAAGGTGAATTAGAAGTGTGTCGGCTAGACTTGTCTTTACGAGAGGCGCCATCACAATCGGGTATGGGTTTAGGGTCGTGACACTAGCATAGAGCCTAGCATCTCAAGAAATTCGGTTGTAATAAAGTAGTAATGATTTCGCATAGAGATGAACGAATTAGACACATTAATATATTCTTAAAATTTACATCAAGTTTGATCAAGTTATAACAAACTAAGTCTTGATATCTATCATTTAATATTATGTCCTTTATATCTAAAGCTGAAACAAGGCATTAAGCAGAATGTCACAAAATTCTACAAACAGAAATATAAAATAAGCCACCCCCGATCATGATTAACACTGGCATATAAATATACGTTCGTCACCTCATATATATATATATATCACCCCCGTATGTAGAAAACAATGATAAGTAGGAGGAAAAATTCCCTCACCAAAGCTAGAAAAAATACTTACCTCAATTAGGCTAATCCAACACTCAATTTAGACTTTTCCTTTACGAATTCACCTCCGCTCGACTCAATGTAGCCAATGGCAAGTTGAATACACCACACAACGCAAGAGAAAATGATTTCAATTAATAAAGCCATGATTTTTATTCAATTTATAAAAAGTCAACAGAAGTCAAACCCTGGGCGCGTAGTCGGAAAGCTTAAATATGAATTTTGTGAGAAAATGCTAAATTTTGATATTAAAATGATTAAATTAGACTTCGGTCAACATTTTTTGTAAACAGACCCAGACTTCTGATTTGACGGTCCTAGAGGGTCAGTAGGAAAATATGAGAATTGGACGTATGCCCGAAATTGAATTTCGAGGTCCAAGCCCGAGAAATGAATTTTTTAGTAAAGATTATTTTTCTTGAAATAATTATGAAAATTGAAAATGAAAGTTGATTAGAAGACTGTGGTATCGAGCCCGTATTTTTTTTTCGGCTCCAAGTAGAAGTCTTGTATATTATTTAAGCACTTTCTGTAAAGTTTAGTTGAAAACGAACATCGTTTGACGTGTTTCGAACTTAAAATTGGAAATTTGATGTTATATGAAATTTGGAAGAAATCATTGATTTTGAGGCTTAATTCGATGTATATGATGTTATCTTGGCGATTTGATCGCGCGAGTAAGTCCGTAGGATGTTTTTGAAGGTATGTGTATGTTTGGTTTGGAGCCCCAAGGGCTCGGGTGAATTTTGGATAGGCAGTGAGTGCATTTTAACCTTTGTAAAAAAATCTGGCATTTCAGTTCTAGTATCTTCGCATTTGCGAAGAAGGTCTCACAAATGTGAGCTCGCAAATGCGAGCCTTGCATTGCAAATGCGAGACTAGGGATTCGACTGCCTGATCGCAAATGCGAATAGGGGCAAGTAGCAAATGTGACATAATTTGTCGCAAATGCGAACCTGGGATTTTTGAAAGGGTTCGCAAATGCGAATTATTTTCACACGATTCTCATAACAGGTCGGGGTTCGCAATTGTGAACCCCTGTTCGCATTTCCACATCTGAGACCCAACAAATTTTATACTTAGTCGAATTTGAACCATTTTTCACCATTCTTTCAAAACACAAAATCCTAGGGCGATTTTTCAAGAAAACAATTCCTTCCAAATCATTTATAAGTCAATTTTTACTCAAATCTTTCAATCGTTAACATCATTTAACATGTTTTCAACTTAAAATCAATGATTTTCATGGATGAAAATGGGGATTTTGGGTAGAACTTAGGTTTTTCTAAAATTGGGAATTTGGACCTCAATTTGAGGTTCGATTTCAAAACAAATCATTGATATGGATTCGTGGGGGAATTGGTAACCGAGATTTGGTTCGACCCTCAAGTTTTGACCACGTGGGCTCGGGGCGTTTTTGGGAAAAATTTTGGAAAATTAATTTTTATGCATTCAAATTGATTCACTCAACATTTTTTATGTATTTTAGTAATTTGTCACTAGATTCAGAGTGGATTTGTAGTGTAATCGAGGGGTAAAGATATAATTGAGGCTTGAGTTGAGTTCAATGCATCCAGGTAAATGTTCGATCTAACCTTAACATGAGGGAGTAGGAGTTGATTCGTATTTGCTACTTGTTTGTGTTGCGTGTGACGTATGGGCATAGTGACGCGTATCCATATGTTGGGACCGTGGGTCTTAAATTGATAGTTGTGTATTCTCAATTGATTCTATGAAAGTCTTGATTGATGATCCTTGATATGGAGTATTATTTTTAACTATGCCAAGTAGAAATTGAATAGGGTTAGTTATAGCTGACTCTCCCTTGCCGGGACATTTAAATTGTTTTATTGTTTCCCTTTCCGGGAAATTATTACATTGTCTTGTTCCCTTGCTGGGATTATATTGTATATTGTGTTGGAAGTAATTGGATCGGGTGGTACGCCTACCACAAGATATTGATTGAAATGGGATTAGGTGGTAGGCCTACCATTGAAATGAGATTGTGTGGTACGCCTACCACAAGATATTGATTGAAATGGGAGCACGTGGTACGCCTACCATAAGATATTGATTGAAATGGGAATGGGTGGTATGCCTACCACAAATATTGATTGAAATAGGAGCGGGTGGTACGCCTACCACACGATATTAATTGAAATGGGAGCGGGTGGTACACCTACCACAAGATATTGATTGAAATGGGATCGGGTGGTACACCTACCACAAGATATTGATTGAAATGGGAGTGGGTGGTATGCCTACCATGAGTTATGATTAAATGGGAGCCGATGGTACATCTACCACGAGAAAATGAGAAATGGGATCAAGTTGCACTCCTGAAACGATATAAGCGTTTAAAGTGGAAGTTGTTTTATCTATTCTTATTCGTGTTAGCAACTTTATAGTTGGCTTCTTTGTCAGTTCTTGCCATATATTATATAACATCACAGGTTTATTTGGAGTCTGGTCGTAGCCTCGTCACTACCTCGCCGGAGTTAGGCTTGACATTTACCAGCACATGGGCTTGGTTGTGATGATGCTACACTCTGCACTTATATGCAGATACTAGAGCAACGTTTGAGAATCATCAATAGTCTGAGAGCGAGCCTTCTATCCAATGAGACACCGAGGTAGTTCCTCCGACGTCCGCGGGCCTAGGGTCTCCTTCATATTTTCCTTTCAGTTTGTTATCTCTTGTATTCAAGATAAAACTTTTACATTTCTTTCAGATATTGTATTTAGTAAATCTTAGTAGTTTGTGAGGTATGTGACACCTGGTTTTGAGTAGAGGATTATGTTGAACTTCCTTAGTATTATTCAGTTTTCATTAATATTAAGTCTTTTGCTTGTTTAGTTAAATCAGTTGCTTTTATCTTATTGTTGATAAATACTTAAAAGGATTATGTGGTTAAGGAACAACAATTAAATTTGGCTTGCCTAGCTTCCATTAATAAGCGACATCACCACCCCCGAGGGTGGGAAATCGGGGTCGTGACAAGTTGGTATCAGAGCACTAGGTTACATAGGTGTCACAACTCATGGACAATCTTTGTAGAGTCTGAGTATTCATTACGGAGACGTCTGTATTTATCTCCTAGAGGCTACAAAGTTAGGAAAACTTCACATTTTTCTTTCTTGTCATGCGGTTATGTTTCTCAAGTACTAATTGTCTTTCTACTTTATTCTTGCACAGATGGCGAGAACACGCACTTCCTCTTCTTCTGATCAGCAGTCCGAGCCTGAGGCAGCATCCACTAGGGGCAGAGGCGAGGCCGAGGCCATGCTAGAGGCCGAGGTAAGGGCATAGCTCAGCCCGAGTAGCAGCACCAATGGCGGAGCCTCAGGTTGACTTCGACGAGGAGGCTCCGGCCCTAGTTCCAGCATTTTCGATGGGCCCAGCTCAGGTCCCAGAGGGTTTCATTGCCACCCCTGTTCTTCAGGACGCTCTAGTCCAATTAGTGGGACTAATAGAGAGTGTCACCCGAGTAGGTTTACTTCTGGTAGCACCAGCCGTCTCTCAGGTTGGAGGAGGGGTCCGGCTCGTGCTACTCGTACTCTAGAGAAGGTAGCCCCTCAGATTCAGACTCTTAACATTATTACCAATTGGAGCAGCTCACCCAGGTGTGCTAGCCCAGGTAGGTGATGGGGCAGCTATGACTGCCGATACTATATGGAGGTTGGATAGGTTCACCGAGCTTTTCACTACTACCTTCAGCGGTGCATCGACCGAGGATCCTCATGATTATTTGGATAGTTGCCTTGAGGTTCTCCGGAACATGGGTATTGTTGACACCAATGGGGTTCTACATTTTTGTTGTCCTCGTATGCCAAGACTTGGTGGAGGGATTATTGCCTAGCTAGACAAGCATGATCTCCAGCCTTGACCTGGGAGCAGTTCACGCATGTATTTCAGGAGAAGTTTCTCCCTATACTCAGTGAGAGGCCTATCGGAGATAGTTCAAGCGTCTCCATCAGGGATCTATGATAGTCTCCCAGTACGAGACCAGGTTTATTAAGCTGGAACGCCATGCAATTGTTATACTCCCACAATGAGAGGGAGAGAGTGATACGGTTTATTGATGGACTTATCTAGCCTATTCGTCTCCAGATGGCTAGAGAGGCTAGGAGCGAGATATCCTTTCAGGAGGTGGCCAATATGGCCGGAGGATTAAGATGGTATTGTTGTAGGGGTGGTCACAGGGCAGATAAGAGGCCCCAATATTCAGGCTGATTTAGTGGTGTTTTATCTAGAGGCAGAGATTGGCACGATGGGGGTCATCCTCCTAGGCCCTTAGAGTCAGCGCTCCACGTTTCCCATGGCACTTCAGATGGTCGTGGTTCTCAGACACATTATTCCAATCAGCAGCCTTACAGTGCACCCTCAGGACCTATCAGTGCACCACCGCATAAGAGATTCCAAGGTCGCCAGTCCCAGCAGTCGAGAGCTTTTTTTATTTGTGGAAACACGAGGCACATTTCTTGGTATTGTCCTCGAGCTTCGAGAAGCTCTTTACAGTAGGGTTCCTGTGGCATGGTACATGCACCAGATGTTGCATGGCCTGGCCAGCCGGCTAGAGGTACGGGTAGAGGTTCTAGAGGTAGAGGTAGAGGTTATAGAGGTGGAGCTCAGGCCGCAAGGGGTAGAGGCCAGCCAGCAGCCGGCCATCCGAGAGATGTGGTTCAGGGAGGGGAGTCCAGCCCCCGTGTTATGCTCTTCCAGCCAGACCAGAGGCTGAGTCTTCAGATGCAGTCGTTACAGGTACTATTCTGGTTTGTGATAGAGATGCTTTAGTACTATTTGACCTAGGACTACGTATTCGTATATGTCATCTTATTTTGCACTGTACCTGGTCATACCTAGTAATATATAGAGTATTCCTATTTATGTGTCTACATCGGTAGGTAATTCTATCGTGGTCGACCGAGTTCATCGTTCCTATGTTGTAGTGATTGGGGGTCTTGAGATCTGTGTTAATTTGTTGCTTTTAGACATGGTCGACTTTGATGTCATAATAGGGATGGATTGGTTGTCCTTGTATCATGCTATCTTGGATTGCCATGCCAAGAACGTGACATTAGCCTTACCAAATTTCCCCGTTTAGAGTGGAGAGGGACTCCTGGTCATTCGACTCGCAATGTTATCTCGTATGTGAAGGCAAGACGTACTCTCGGGAAGGGGTGTTTGGATTATTTGGATTATGTTCATGATTCTAGTGTTGAGGTCCCCAATATTGATTCCGTTCCCATTGTTCGAGAGTTTCCTTATGTTTTCCCTTCAGACATGCCGGGTGTGCCGCCCGATAGGTATCGACTTTTGCATTGATATGGCTCTGGGCACTCAGCCCGTTTCTATCCTGCCATATCGTATGGCCCCGCCAGAGTTGAAAGAGTTAAAGGATCAGTTGCAGGACTTGTTGGAGAAGGGTTTCGTTAGACCTAGTGTATTGCCTTGGGGTGCGCCTGTGTTATTTGTCAAGAAGAAGGATGGGTCAATGAGAATATGTATTATTTATAGGCAATTGAACAAGGTAACGATCAAGAATAAGTATCAATGTGGATAGATGATTTGTTTGATCAGCTTAAGGGTGCCAGGGTATTTTCCAAGATTGACTTGCGATCTGGGTACTATGAATTAAGGATTAGGGCATACGATGACCCTAAGACGGCCTCCCCCATTCGGTACGGGCATTATGAGTTGTTGGTTATGTCATTCGGGTTGACCAACGCCCCAACAAATTTCATGGACTTGATGAACCAAGTGTTCATGCCCTACTTGGACTTATTCTTGATAGTTTTCATTAATTATATATTGATATATTTTCGCATAAAGTAGTAGCACAGGCAGCACATTAGAGTGGGTTTTCAGACTCTGAGGGATAGTCAATTATATGCTAAGTTCTCGAAGTGTGAATTCTGGTTGAGTTCAGTTGCATTCCTGGGTCATGTTGTATCAGAAGAGGGTATTCAGGTGGACTCAAAGAAGATTGAGGAAGTCAAGAACTGGCCTAGACAATCATTAACTATAGAGGTTCGGAGTTTCTTGGGGTTGGTAGGCTACTATCATCGGTACGTAAAGGGGTTTTCATCTATTGCATCCCCGATGACTAGGTTGACCCAGAAAGGTGCCCAGTTCAGATGGTCAGAGGAGTGTAAGGCGAGCTTTCAGAAGCTCAAGATTGCTTTAACTACGGCACCGGTGTTGGTTTTGCCCATAGGTTCAGGGCCTTGTACAGTCTACTGTGATGCTTCCCTTATTGGGCTTGGTGCAGTGTTGATGCAGGATGGCAAGGTCGTTGACTATGCTTTGAGGCAGTTGAAGATTCACGAGAATTATTATCCGGTTCATAATCTAGAGTTGGCATCCATTGTTCATGCATTGAAGATTTGGAGGCATTATCTGTATGGCGTGATGTATGAGGTGTACACTAATCACAAGAGCTTTCAGTATCTGTTCAAGCAAAAGGAGTTGAATTTCAGGTAGAGGAGGTGGTTGAAGTTGATGAAAGATTATGATGTTGCTATCTTGTATCACCCGGGGAATGCCAACGTGGTGGCTGATGCTTTGAGTAGGAAGTCAGCCAGCATAGGCAATCTTGCTTATATTCCGATCGGCCAGCGACCTCTTCCTTTGGATGTTCAGGCCTTGGCCATTCTAGTTGTGAGGTTTGATATTTCTGAGCCTAGCCGAGTGTTAGCTTGCACGGTCACTCGTTTTTCATTATTGGAGTGTATCCGTGATCCACAGTTTGATGATCCCCATTTGTGTGTCCTCAAAGACACGGTGCAGCATAGAGGTGCCAAGCAGGTGACCTTATGTGATGATGGTGTTTTGAGATTGCATGGGCGAGTTTGAGTGCCTAATGTTGATGGGATTCGAGAGTTGATCTTAGCGGAGGCCCACAGCTCATGGTATTTTTTCTATCCGGGCACTATGAAGATCAATTAGGATCTGAGGTAGCATTATTGGTGGCGTAGAATGTAGAAAGATATTATTTCATATACGGCTCAATGTTTGAACTGTCAGCAGGTTAAGTATGAGCATCAGAGGCCTAGAAGATTATTTCAGAGGATTAAGCTTCCAAGTGGAAGTGGGAGAGGATTACAATGGATTTCGTTACTGGACTTCCATTGACCCTGAAGAAGTTCGATGTAGTTTGGGTCATTGTTGATAGGCTAACCAAGTCAGCACATTTCATTCCCAATGCAGCCACCTATTCATCCGAGAGGTTAGCTAAGATTTGTATCTGAGAGATTGTTCGCCTTCATGGGTTACCGTTATCTATCATTTTGGACAGGGGTACGCAGTTTACCTCACATTTCTGGAAAGCAGTTCAGTGAGAGTTGGGCACTCAGGTAGAGTTGAGTACAACATTTCATCCCCAGAAAGACGGTTAGTCCCAATGGACTATTCAGATCTTAGAGGATATGCTCCGAGCCTGTGTCATTGAATTTTGAGGCTCGTGGGACCAGTTTTTGACCTTGGTAGAGTTTGCCTCAAACAACAACTACCAGTCCAGCATTCAGATGGCTCCTTATGAGGCATAGTATGTTAGGCGATGTCGGTCTCCAGTTGGATAGTTCGAGCAGGAAGAGTCTCGGTTATTCTGTACGGATCTGGTTCAGGAAGCCTTGGATAAGGTCAAGATTATTCACGATAGGCTTCGTACAGCTCAGTCCAGGCAGAAGAGTTATGCTGACCGCAAGGTTCGAGATGTGGCTTTTATAGTTGGCGAGCGAGTATTACTCCGAGTGTTGCCTATAAAGGGCGTGATGAGGTTCGGGAAGAAGAGCAAGCTTAGCCCTAAGTTTATTGGTCCATTTGAGATTCTCGATCGTGTAGGAGAGGTGGCTTGTAGGCTTGCATTGCCGCCTAGATTATCTGGCGTGCATCTAGTGTTTCACATGTCTATGCTTCCGAGGTATCACGACGATCCATTCTACATGTTAGATTTCAGTACTGTTCAGTTGGACAAGGATCTATCTTATGTGGCGGAGCCAGTGGCTATTCTAGAAAGGCAGGTTTGACAGTTGAGATTGAAGAGTTTTCCTTCTTTGCGTGTTTAGTGGAGAGGTCAGCCTCTTGAGGCATCGACCTGGGAGTCCGAGTCTGATACGCGGAGCCGTTATCCCCACCTTTTTCCCGACTCAGGTACTTCTTCTTTTTGTGTTTTCGAGGCTTTGAAAACCTCATTTAAGGTTGCCTTGATTTGCATGTGCAGTCCGGGTGCGTAGTCGGAAAGCTTAAATATGAATTTTGTGAGAAAAATGCTAAATTTTGATATTAAAATGATTAAATTTGACTTCGGTCAACATTTTGAGTAAACGGATCTGGACCCATGATTTGATGGTCTCGGAGGGTCCATAAAAAAAATATGGGATTTGGCGCATACCCTGAATCGAATTCCGAGGTCCCAAGCCCGAGAAATGAATTTTTGAGTAAAAATTGTTTTTCTGGAAATAATTATGGAAATTCAAAATAAAAGTTATTTAGAGGACTATTGTATCGGGCTTGTATTTTGGTTTTGGCGCCCGATACAGGTCTTATATATTATTTAAGCACTTTTTGTAAAGTTTGGTTGAAAACAAATGTCGTTTGACGTGTTTCAGACTTAAAATGGGAAATTTGATGTTTTATGAAATTTGGAAGAAATCATGGGTTTTGAGGCTTAATTCGATGTATATGATGTTATCTTGGCGATTTGATCACGCGAGTAAGTCCGTAGGATGTTTTTGAGGGGGTGTTTATGTTTGGTTTGGAGCCCCGAGGGCTCAGGTGAATTTTGGATAGGCCGTGAGTGAATTTTTAACCTTTGTAAAAAATATCTGGCATTGCAGTTCTGGTATCGTCACATTTGCAAAGAAGGTCTTGCAAATGCTAGCTCACAAATGCAAGCCTTGCATCGCAAATGTGGGACTAGGGATTCGACTGCCTGATCGCAAATGTCATCTACTTGTTGGCAAAGGCGAATAGAGGAAACTCAAAAATGCGACATAGCTGGTCGCAAATGTGAACCTGGGATTTATGAAAGGGTTTGCAACTGTGAACTATTTTCTCACAATTCCGATAAGAGTTTGCGGTTCGCAATTGCAAACCCTGGTTTGCATTTCCCACATCTGAGACCCCGCAAATTTTATACTTAGTCGAATTTGAACCATTTTTCATCATTTTTTCCAAACACACACTCCTTGGGCGATTTTTCAAGAAAAACTTTCCTTCCAAATCATTTGTAAGTCGATTTTTACTCAACTCTTCCAATCATTAACATTATTTAACACGTTTTCAACTTAAAATCAATGATCTTCATGGGTGAAATTGGGGATTTTGGGTAGAACTTAGGTTTTTCTAAAATTGGGGATTTGGACCTCAATTTGAGGTCCGATTTCAAAACAAATCGTAGAAATGGATTTGTGGTGGAATGGATAATCGGGTTTTGTTCGAACCTCGGGTTTTGACCACGTGGGCGTAGGGGCATTTTTTGACTTTTAGGGAAAAAACTTTGGGAAATTCGTTTGTATGCATTCAAATTGATTCACTTAGAATTTGTTGACTTATCTAAGTAATTTGTGAATAGATACGAGTAGATTTGTGGTTGAATCGAGGGGTAAAGCTATAATTGAGGCTTTAGTTGAGTTCAAAGCATCGAGTTAAGTTTTCAGTCTAACCTTAGCTTGATGGAGTAGGAGTTGAGTCGTATTTGCTACTTGTTTGGGCTAGTGTACGACGCATGGATATGGTGAAGAGTATCCATATGTTGGTGTCGAGCATGACCGTGGGTCTTAAATTGATAGTTGTGTATTCTTATTTGATTCTATGAAAGCCTTGATTGATGATCCTTGATACTGAGTATTGGTTTTAACTGTGCCAAGTAGAAATTGAATAGGATTGGTTATGGCTGACTCTTCATTGTCGAGACGTTTGAATTGTTGTTATTATTCCTATTGTTGGGAAGTTATTACATTGTCTTGCTCCTTGCCGGGATTATATTGTGTATTGTGTTGGAAGTAATGGGATCGAGTGATATGCCTACCATAAGATATTGATTGAAATAGGATCGGGTGGTATGCCTACCACAAGATATCAATTGAAATGGGATCGGGTGGTACGCCTACCACAAGATATTGATTGGAATGGGAGTGGGTGGTACGCCTACCACAAGATACTGATTGAAATGGGAGCAGGTGGTACGCCTACCACAAGATATTGACTGAAATAGGAGCGAGTGGTACGCCTACCACAAGATATTAATTGAAATGGGAGAGGGTGGTACACCTACCACGAGTTATGATGAAATGGGAGTGGGTGGTATGCCTACTACGAGAAAATGAGAAATGGGATCAGGTTGCATGCCTGCAACAAGATGGGCATTTAAAGTGAAAGTTGTTTTATCTATTCTTATTCATGTTAGCTGCTTTGTAGTTGGCTTCTTTGTTAGTTATGAGAATTCTATTTATTTTGCTATCCTAGAGCATGTTTCCCCTGCTTAGTTTCACTTGTTTATTTCCTGTTGTTTCTTTCTCCATAGATTATAACTGCACAGGTTTTATCTTGAGTCTGGTCCTAGCCTCATCACTACCTCGCCAGGGTTAGGCCAAACACTTACTAGTACATGGGGTCGGTTATGCTGATGCTACACTCTGCACTTATGTGCAGATACCGGAGCAGCTTTGAGCAGCAGCGGTAGTCTGGGAGCGAGCCTTCTATCTAGTGAGATAGAAGGTAGCCTTCCAGGTGTCTGCGGGCCCGCTGTGTCCTTCATCTTGTCATTTCAGTTTATTATCTCTTGTAGTCGAGACAAACATTGCACATTTCTTTCAGACATTGTATTTAGTAAATCTTAGTAGTTCATAAGGTATGTGACACCAGATTTTGGGTAAAGGATTATGTTGAACTTCCGTAGTATTAGTCAGTTTTCATTAATATTAAGTCTTCCACTGGTTTAGTTAAATCAGTTGATTTTATCTTATTGTTGATTAATATTATAAAGGGTTATGTGGTTAAGGAATAGTAATTAAATTTGGTTGTCCTAGATCCCATTAGTAGGCACCATCACAACCCCTGAGGGTGAAAAATCCGAATCGTGACAAAGAAATCCTCAAAACCCTTGCAGAAGAGTGTAAGATCATCCATGAAATTTTCAAGAAATGTTTCAGTCATTTCAGAAAAAATACTGACATGCAACGTTGAAATGTGGAAGGAGCGTTGCACAAACCAAATGGCATTCTTCTATATTTATATGTTCCATGAGGACATGTTAAAGTTGTCTTATCTTGATCTTCTGGTGCCGATTGGTACTTGGTTATACCCTGAATAGCCATCAAGAAAACAATAAAACCTATATTTTGCATTTTTTTCTAACATTTTATCAATAAATGCTTTTCATTCAAAATTCAAGAATACGACCGATACGATTAATTTGTCTGTGCGCCTCTCTTATTACATTTTTGTATTCCCCTGTTCTTCGGATACAATTCGATCCTTCTACGGCCAAATCTCAATTTGTGGAAAGCCTTCGATGGATTCCTTATGAAAACATAAATTTTTATTTGGTTATAGACGGTATCTCTTTATTCTTCGTGATATTGACCACATTAAGGAAAGTGATCTTCTCTACTGGCATCATTAAGACATCTATAATATATACAGGCTCTCCATCCTGTGATGGTCCTGGTATGTATTAGTTCATTATTTTTATTTTTATCACTGTCATACCTCCCTTTTTTGGTACTACCTGAACAAGACTTACCTAAGGGCTGTATGAAACAGGGTTTATAATAATTCCCGCCAGAAGCTTTACAATCTCCTTTTTTACCATTTCGTGCATTGCTCGGTTTAATCTCCTTTGGGGTTGGACTATTGGTTTGTAGCTATCCTTTATAAGGATTCTGTGCTTACAAAATGCTGGATTAATCCCTGTGATATCTTCTACAGTCCATTCTAAAGCTCCTATGTGTGCTTCCAATACTTCAATCAATCTTTCATCATGTTCTGTAGTTAGAGAAGATGAAATAATTACTAGAAATAACTCATGCTCAAAATAGACATATTTCAAATGAGAAGGGAGAGTTTTGATTTCAATGTTTGGTTGAACCTTTTCTAATTGCACGTCTCCTTCCTCATAATCTTTTTCTAATAATTTTGTATCATTTCTGATAGTCGGATCTTCATCCTGTGTGGTGCCAGATTTGGCTAAGCATCTTTCCACTGAGTCATAAATTAATTGATCATCTTTCAATTCATCTATAGGATTATTAAACATGTTAATTGAAAAGCATGAAGATGATGTATCATCTTCCGAGAATCTTAGTATATTTTGCATATAAAAATTAACCCTTTCTTCGTCAACTCTTAAAATTAGTTGTCCTTTGATGGACATCTATGATTGCCCTGCCTGTTGCAAGAAATGGTCTATCCAAAATAATTGGTTCATCAGGACACTCCTTCATTTCAAGTACTATGAAATCTACAGGAAAAACAAATTTATCTATTCTTACAAGTACATTTTCAATTATTCACTTTGGTCTCTTTGTACTTTGATTAGCAAATTGAAGTGAAACACCTATGTTTTTCATCTCACCAAGACCTAATTATTAAAAAATAGAAAATAACATCAAATTTATTGAAGCTCCAGAATCACAAAGTGCTTTTTCAATGTATACTGCTCCCACTACATGGAATGGTAAAACTACCTGAGTCACAAAGTTTTTGTGATAGCTTATTTTGAAGTATAGCACTGCATTTTTCAGTAAGCATTGCCATATAAACTTCTTCCAATTTCCTTTTGCTTGATAAAATTTCTTTCAAAAATTTGACGTATGAAAGCATTTGCAAAAAAACATCAATAAAAGGATGTTAATGTGAATTTATTTTTAAATCTCCAAAAACTTTGCAAATTGATTATCCAGCTTTTCTCTTTTCATCTTTTGTGGGAAAGGAATTATAACAGGGAATGAATTCAAATTTTTAGTTTTTCTTTTCTTTTTTCTTAGCTTCTTTCTTTTCTGATGGTTGAGAGGGTGTCTCAAAATTCTCACCCTTGCCTACCTGTTATTCAGATTGATTTTTTTCTTGTTTGTTTGTATAGGGTTCATCAAGAGTCATACGTGACCGTAAGGAAATGAACTTAAGGTTTTCTTTTGGATTTTTCTCTGTATTACTTGGTAAAGGACCTTAAATCTTTTCAGACACAAGAGTTGTCAATTGGCTTAATTGAATTTCTAGATTTTTTTAGAGCTGAATTTTGGCTTTCCATTTTTTCATTAGTAACCTTAATGTACTCTTACAAAAGGTCATCAAGACTTGGATGGCCTTGTTGAGGCCTTTGCTGGTATGGAGTTGCTTGCTGATAAGGCCTGAAGTTTTGTTTTCCATGATTTTGATTTTGATATCCTGGAGGACTCTGTACATGTTGCTTTTGGTAGTTATGAGAGTTTTCAGTACCATTTGCATTGCTCCATTGAAATCCTGGATGTTTTTGTGCTAATGGACTTTCAAAGGATACGACTTGTATCCAATAACATTGAATTGTTCATCATTTTGATTGGTTGCTTGACATTCGTGGTTTAGATGGTTTCCTCCACACAAGTCACAAGCCTCAGACTGGCTTGGTTGTTGTATTTACTTGAAAAGATTCAAATTTTTGTACTAAAGAAACAATCTGTTGTGTTAGTGTATTTAAAGCATCCAATTGATTTACTGTCGCAGTTTTCTTAATGATTACATGCTCAGAAGGCCACTATATAGCATTTTCAGAAATTTCATTAAGCAATTGCAATGCTTCTTCTGTGTTTTATCCCATTATGGAACCTCCTGCAGCTTCATCTATTATATTTCTTGAATATGGTTTCAAATCATGATAAAAAAAATGTACAACTACATATGTTCAGGAATGTCATGATGTGTACATTTTCTTAACATTGTTTTCAATCTTTCCCATGCTTAATATACTGATATAGTATCAGTCTGCAAGAAGTTAGATATATCATGTCTTAACTTTGTTATTTTAGCAGGGAAAAAATATTTATTAAGAAATTTCTAGGTCATTTGATCTCATATGCTAATAGACCCTTATGGAAAACTTCGTAACCAAGTTTTGGCCTCTCATTTTAAAGAAAAAGGAAATAGCCTTAACTTAATTGCTTCAGAGGGTACTCCATTATACTTTGCAGTTTCAACCAATTCTAAAAGGTCAATTAAATAACTATGTGGATCTTCATTTAAATCACTAGTGAAAATGCAAGACTGTTGAATTTTTTGAATCAGGCTTGTCCCGATTTCAAAGTTATTGGCTGCTACTGGAGGTTTTGTGATACAAGATTCACAGTTAAAGCGATCAGCTCTAGCATAATCCCTTAGGATTCTATTGGCCGGTCCTGGTGCCACTTCATCAAATTGCTCCTCTACATTAGCTGGTGGTGGAATTTATAGTGGATTGTCATCATCTTCTAATATATGCTCCATTTTGTTATAAGTTCTGTTTTGAGACGATGTTTGTCCTTTCCTGTGCAATCACAAAGTTTTTTCAATTTCAGGATCGTAATTGACCAATTCTTTGGCAGATGAGCGGGTCATAAACTATCTGAAGTTAAACTAAAATAAAGACAACTCCTAAAATAGTAATAGATATTTTTGAAAATGAATTAAAAAAATAGTACGGTAATATTATAGTTAACCAAAACAGTAAGTTGTATCTAACCATCAAAAGAAATAATGTATTACTAATTAAAGTACTATCAATTAAAAAAAAGTTGAATAAAATATTATTTTATAAAGATATAGTAAAAGTAATAGTTATAATTGTAATGTAGAATAGTACAAAAGTTACTTTTATAACTAGAATAGTAAAAACAAGTACTCACAATTATAATAATAATAAAGTATACTTAAAAATGACAAATAAAGAAAATGAGATTGTGAATCACAAAACTAATATATTATACTATTATATAGATGTTAGTACTAACAATAATAACATAATAATAAAATATAAAATAAAGTGAGTTGAAGTAGTAACTACGAGGGATTTCTTTTTTCTCTTTTTTATATGATTTTTTTTTACAATATAGAATTGCTCCTAATAATAGTATAATTATGATAGTAGTATATAGGAGATAACATTTTGAAGAAAAAATTAACAACAATAACGAATTCTAGTAATAAAATATTTGATTTCAAGTAGATGTGTGCCAATCCCGACAATAGCGTCAAAAATTTGACAAAACTTGTGTGTATAAGATTTTGTGCTCGTACTCTGTCAAATTCTAATATAATTTATGATATCGTCCCATAGAGATTGGACAATCTAAGCTACAGACTGGTAATATTTTGACTCTTTTTGAGAGAACCAAATTGATGAAAGGTGTGTTTGAAATTATAAATTAAGATAAATTTCTTCTAAAAAGTTAATATTTAAAAAGAATTGGGAATCGTTGAATTTAATTGATATCATTACAATAAAATCTCAGGTTCATATGTATTTGTCTAAAGAATAATTGCTTATTGCTAGTACAATTATATTTTTACACTAAAAAATAATATACAATTAACACTCCACAAGGTCATGTCAATTAATTGATTTAAAACTAGTGACAATTAAACTGTAATATCTTGTCTGAATTGTGCTCAAACAGAGTAAAAACTTCGTGAGAATATTTTTATTATAAAATTAATAATCTTGCCTTCAATAATTTCTCTATGAGAATTAAAACTGAGGAAAGGAAGATTACATGCTTGAAACAAGAATCTTACTAACCCACTAAAAAGAGAAGAGGCCGGGAGGATCGACACACTTCGTTGTCCATCCCATGGACAACTCCTTCCTCTTGCTTATTCTTTCGTTTGAGTGCTGCTTGAGTGAAGAAGCCAGTTGACTACTTTCAACCAGACAAAATCATCTAATTGACCAGGCCTCCTTAGGGAATGCGGATTCAGCAAAAACCAGTACCAAGATTGACTAATTAAAGAATCTCTGTTTTCGGAGATGCCCGGCAAGACGCGAGAAAGACCTCAAAGGAGAAAGAAACCCATTTGATCTAATGAAAGTCCCCAGCCCCAGTTTAGATATTCTATTCGTCAACGGGGTCAGGCTCCTTAATTATTTTGACTCTAATATTTTTTGTGCTCAAATGTAATAAAAACTTCGTGAGAATATTTTTGCTAGAAAATCAATAATCTTGCCTTCAATAATTTCCCCGTGAGAATTTAAACTGAGGAAAGCAAGATAATAGACCTGAAATAATAATCTTATTAAAAATTATTTTTCGTTCTAATATTCTATTCATTAGTTATTATATATTAATTTTACTCCGTGAAAATTACAATATTAATATAAGAAAAACTTAGATGTATAATATATAGATATAATAATAATAATAACAAAAAAATTATCATTCCATCACAATATGAGATGTAAATAGAGTTTCAGGCCAAGAATGTATTGAAACTGAGATAGTATTATAATTATATCAAACTTCATCAACTTCCCAACAAAAAGAGATTTCTATTATGAAGTAACAAAAGCTAAAAAATACTTTCAAAAGACTAAGAATATTTTTTACTACAAAGATAAATATTAGAGGAAGAGGCTAAGATTACTCTTTTCTTTCTCTTTAAAAACTTAGAAAAAACTAGATAGATAATTGGACACAAAGAGGGATACCCTTTCTTCTACAAACATATGCCTATTTATAGGAAAATTTTAACAAGACCTTGGTAATAATTTGCATGATAATATCAAATATACCATATCGCCTTGATGAGAAATTGACATGGCAATTTGTCATGAAATTTTGATGAAAATTTGTCATAACTTTTATATCTCTTGACTTTGTGTAGTCTTAGATGAAGTTGTCACGGATGTATCCTTGTTCCTTGAACTGTAAGTTCTCTCTTTTTATCTTTTTCCATGTATACTTTTTCCTGCAAGAATTGTTAGAAAAGTGAAAGAATAGGATATAAATTGGTCATTTTTATATCTAAAATATTATATTATTTTATTAAAATATAAGAATAATTTATATCCATCATAATGCACTCATTTCCCATATCTGTAGCATGGAACTGTACAAATTATATCAAAAAGATGAAATTGAAAATGCCCACACTGTTCACTTCAAAATAATATAACCAACAGAACATGTATAACTAGGGCAAATAAGAAGTGTTTATATGTAATGGTGGCAACTTGGATTCTTGTCAGATGTTAGCTTTTTATTTGTTTCCACAATATTATATATAAGTTGTATTCTAATATTATAAGTTTTATTTGCCACATTAGCTAACTCTTATGTCTTCCTTTTGTCCTCCTTTGTTCTTTCTTAGACAAAATATTTTAGTTCTATTCCAATACTATAACTTGATGTAGGGAGGTTCAACTTAAGAATGATTTGTCTTATTAGAAACTACACTTCAATATCATCAACCATGATGAATTTAGTACACAAGTTTGCATGCAGCCTTATTTTTGACATTGTTTTGCGAATTCAAAATTTATTTTGATGTGTAGACTCACGATGTTTTATACATTACATTCTATCTTGACATATTTATTTTATTTTTTCAGGTCATTTGTTCGAAAATTTTGCATGTGAAAGATTTCAATATAATGATAAGTTGCCGAAACTATTTTAAGATATTATATGATTAGTTATATCATTTCAACATGACATTAATACTCTGGATTACTATTTCCTTTGCATTGTTTAGTTTCATGAGATATATTTTATTTTTATAATTAATATTAATATGTTTTCCAGCATTTGCCTACCGTCGTTGCCACAAAGAGCACTATTTTACTTATATTGATATTTTTTGAAATTTACTTGCCATTAAAATAGACTCTAGAAGATCAAAATAAGATACTCATAGAAGGATACAGTAGTCATTTTAATTGCCACAAAAATTTATCGAAAAAACTATCGACTTTTAACGGTAATTTAATTAATTAATCCGCTATAAAAATGACACTAAAAGAGCATAATTGGTTTGTTATGGATTGTAGTTCCCGACCAAAATAATTGCCGCAAACAATTATCGGAAAATTAATGATATTTAGCGGTAATAAATTATACCATTTACCAGCTTTTGTGAGAATGGCTGCCAATAGCTTTGCCGACTTGGTATTGCCGGCTAATTCCCCTCGTATGCTTCGGCTTCCTTCATCGTCATGTCCAAGACAAGGGACATGCTCCCCAAACTTAATCGGGTCGGCATGCCTAACTCGGCCAAGCCAATACGCAACTAGGGCAGAGCGCCTTTCTGGCTAGAGGCACCTCCCCTCCCCAAGGCAGTTTGATGTCAATCCGCACGCTTTACTTTGCCCCTTCTCTGAGGACGTGACAACTCTCCCCCACCTGGCTGATGCGGCGACCCGACGCATTACTTTCGCTGCAACTCCTTTCGTCTTCCACTCGGAACATTGCACCCATCATGCTAGCAATACCTCCTCGTGCTGCCTACCTCGGACTTAGGCACGAAACCATGGAGAGCTTCACACTTCGTCGGCGCGTCCACTTTGTGGTTTCATCTAGAGTTCGCAACAATTTCATTTGCTCAAGCCCGCTTTACTTTGGCGGAGAAGAAGAGTCAATTTGCCCAAGGACCGTCATGCCCCACTCTGTCACTCAGCGCCCCCATCTTTGCACTTGTGCCTTCCGCTAGCTTTGTGCATTCATGAGCTTGACACCTCGCCACAGAAGTTGAAGAGCATGTTTGCTCTGATACCAAATGACACGGACCGCGGCGCTCCGCGCCCGGGGGTCCCATACCTCCCCGGACACGCCCGTCCTGCCTGTGCGCGCAGACTGGTTTCGCCCTGCCATGGGCTCATCAGGGAAGCGGCAATAGCTCCCGACCAGCTGTGCCCCTCGTCATAGACGTTGCTGGGGAAGAACATTTTCTTCAATTCTATTTTGAATTGCTCCCACGTATCGAGAGTGCAATTCCCCTTACTGATATCTTGATCCATCCATAATCCATTCGAATCCATTCATAGCCTTCCATCTCTGTAGTTTAGGCATTGTAAAGCATTGTTCAAAGGCAATAAAGCTTCTTTTCTCCTCTGAAATTTCTGTGTTGTTATCCAGCGTTCCCTTAGTACGATTCTAAAGATATATGCACTTATATCTACATACATATGAACAATATATGGATAAATTATATGTTATGTGCTATCTTTTGGTTTGGCCTAAATAAGTGGTCTTATGGACATTAAGTTAAGGGGGCCATTGTGTTGTCATATAAATTGTAGGATTAATGTGTAGATACCCAAAAGGGTAACCTTAGTTAATAA
Source organism: Nicotiana benthamiana (assembly GCA_034376525.1). Lineage (NCBI taxonomy): Eukaryota > Viridiplantae > Streptophyta > Magnoliopsida > Solanales > Solanaceae > Nicotiana > Nicotiana benthamiana. The sequence continues at coordinate 14,352,370 of CM067341.1, read as the reverse complement.
TGGGCTAACTAAGGTTATATATATGTAACCATGGTTACATGCTTGTGACTCTTGAGTTTGTAACTCATTTGTTATAAAGTGGGGGTTATGGTTCCCACATTATAGCAAGACAATTATCTTTTTCCTCCCATTGAATTAAGATAATCTTTTTCTTGTCTTGCATATTCTTGTGGAAAACCATATTCCAATTTGGTTATTGTGATTATATTGTTTGTTGTTTGGAAGAAGTTCTTGTGATATATTCTTGTGTAAGCATAACTTCAAGACAATCTTGAAGTAAGGAACAAGGAGCCAAACACTTTGGACAATCTTCAAAAGGAGGACTAAGGATTTCCACAAATGGATTCAGGTATGCTTCCGCTCATGTTGTTGTTGTTCCAAATTGTTCGATATGAAGGCTATTGTATTTTAGTCGGAATCATAACTCTAACAATTGGTATCAGAGCCACCTTCATATTTGGATAATTTGGATGTTCATAAGTTTCATGTTATATAAAGTTCATGTTCAAGTTAAGTTAGAATTTTGTTTATGAAATTCTAGTACCATGAAATAGCATGATTTTATGAATGTTATGTTTCTGATGAACTTTGATGTTTTAATATCATGTTATCTTTACTTGAATTGAAACATTGAATTTTGCATGATTTTGGTTGATGAGAAACATGATTCCATGTTTAAGTTTCTTGATGAAAAACATGTTAAGTCGTTGGACAGAACAATAATATAATCGATTATACTGGAAAAATAATCGATTATGTTGAATTGGTTAATCAAAATTTTGCAAAACAGAAACAGGGAATAATCGATTATCAATTTTTGGTAATCGATTATGTCAATTTTTTGTCAAAAATTTTTTGGGACAGAACAGTAGCATAATCGATTATGCATTGAGCATAATCGATTATGCAAATTAAGTTAATAAAAATTTTGAAACAGAACAGTGGAATAATCGATTATTCAATTTTGAATAATTGATTATCTCAATTTTCAGCAAAAATTGGAAATTCCAGAATGCCAGAATAATCGATTATCTGTTTAAGATAATCGATTATCCTGGACCAGCAAGCCCTGATAATCGATTATCAAGGACCTGATAATCGATTATCAGGCAGTTAAGTGCTGAAAACGTTTTGTTTTGGTTCTTTATTGATGACTTAATATAAGAAACGTTTTTTATAATTAATAAAACATTTTAAGTCTTTTAAGTTTCAGATTTTAATTGAATATTTATATATGTCAATAAATATTAAGTTTTTATTAAATTATTAATGTTTTATACATCAATATTCAGTTTTTTTATATTAATTGTTTTAGTCCATCAAACTTCAGATTTTGGAATTGTCCAACTAAGTCTAAAACAATTAATATTTAAATGTTGCATGTCAAAACATGTAACATATTAAGTTTAGATTCATAATATGACTTAAGGAACTAAAGTTTTTTTTAGTATCTAATATTTTAAATTAGTCAATTGAAGCATTATGTTGCCAAAGTAACCTCTATTGTGTAGATTGATTAATCTTGAAATATAAGATGACTGTGGATGTTAGTCTTCCATGCGTTTAACACCGGCCCAAAGGAAGGTTGTTATTTGGCAGGAATTCGAACATGCTTGTGGTGATAAATATGTGACAATTATTTGGTTTTCCATGTGAATATTAAGTCGGCCCAAAGGAAGGCTTGATATTTGACAGGAGTTTATTGTCAATATTTGATCACTACACCAAGAGTACCACTTACAAGTTGATTTTCTGTCCAAAGACTAAAATCAACGTTGTGCTAGGTATCTTGTAATGGGATTTGCCTATTCTGAATCTGAAAACTAAGTTAAAGTTCAAGTAATTGTAAGCATGTATTAAGTAATCCTTTTGTTCTATTTTCAGTTAATTCTTCTGCTGCTTCGATATCTGCCAACATCAATAGCATCCCTGTGCGTAACGGCACAAACTATAAGGAATGGAAAGAGAACATTATGATCGTTCTCGGTTGCATGGATCTTGACCTTGCACTTCGGAATGAGCAACCTGCTTCTCTTGAGGATACATCCTCTCCTGATAAAAGGAGGGAGATGGAGAAGAGGGAATGCTCGAATCGCATGAGTCTAATGATCATGAAACGTGCAATTCTGGAATCATTCAGGGGCACTATGAATGACGAAGCTAATGCCAAAGTTTTTCTTGAAAACCTTGAAAAGCGTATTGAACAAAACCTAAAGGCGGAAAAAAGTACACTATTGAGTAAACTTGTTTCCATGAGGTATAAGGGCAAGGGAAACATTAGGGAGTACATTTTGGAAATGTCTCATCTTGCTTCGAAACTTAAGTCACTCAAGTATATTATACTGGACTGCTATAATCTATACTTGCTGGAACACCAGTATATGTTGGAACTCCATCATATTATGCTGGAGTTCCAGCATACTTATCCTGGATTTGAACAGTGCTTTCGCTCTGATTTATCTTTATATGAAAAGTGACTAAATTTCAATTATTTCTGAAATTAGACTATTTTTGAACGACTAGCTGTAAATCTCACTATTTTAAATTTTTCCTTGGATACACTAGAGTGAGGCACATTGTCACGACCCAACACCGGCCCGGCCGTGATGGTGCCTCTCATGAAGACAAGGTCAGCCGACACAACACCCATAGCAACCCTTTAATCATTAAGAGTCATTTTGAATCCTTTAATTGATCAGTATTTCATAATATAAGCCTGAATAAAATGCGGAAATAACATACAAGCCCGACATCGGTGTGTCTGAATACAAGAAGAAGTCTAAAATAATGTAGTAAATACATCAATAGCAATGTGAGTAGACAAGCAGTGTTGTAAACGTCATGCATCCACCTTGCTAGCTTTGATGACTCTGTGTCTGAGCAATTATTAACACCCATTACCAGGTTCTGATATACCTGAATCTGCACACGAAGTGCAGAGAGTAATGTGAGTACTCCAACCCAGTAAGTAATAAAATTAAATAAATACTACGCAGTAGAAAAAATGATTCCACATTCACGTTAGGCTCAATAAGCACAACATTCTTTCAAATCATAATACGAGTCAATCTTCCCTTTTAAAATCCAACTTTTAGTAAAAATCATTTTGAAATACTTTCCAGCAGTTTCAGCAAGGGTTTCGGTACCATTTAAAATAATAACAGAGATTAAAGCCATAATCGGCCCCTCGGGAAAAGCATAGTTTAAAAAACAGCCCCTCAAGCAAAACATTAATCATAAACACTTCATACCTTGGAAACCTCGATGGAAATAACCAAATGCTAAATCAGTGATTAATTTCTGAACATCTCATAAACCCCAATTTAAATAAAAGTTATTTTAAAATATTTGCTCGACATTTCGACGGAGGCTCAATGTAAAAATGAGTGAAGACAATCACTAATTCAACATATTCAATAGAAACTCACTTTAAAGAGGAGTGAATTCAACAAGTTCATAAACAGGCCTCACAGGCAAAGCATCACTCATGTGCATGTATATATATCTAACGCCCCTCGGGCTAGCCTCTCCGTCACTCGTGACTCATTTCTTACCAATCAATACTCGCACTCGGCATTCACGCTCAATAAGTGCCATATAGTAATCATTGCAGCGTGTAGCCCGATCCATATATCACTGCGGTGTGCAGCCCGATCCATATATTTCGTCGATAGCACTCATTGGAGGTGCGCAGACTCTGGGAGGGGCTCCTACTGCCTAAGCGCTATATCGCTGTAGCGTGCAGCTTGATCCAACGTATCACTACAACATGCATCCCAATCCATATAAGTATCACTACAGCATGCAGCCCGATCCGTATATATATATATATATATATACACACACACACATATATATATATATATATATATATATATATATATATATACGTATATATATACATATATATATATATACATATTTATACATTTATATACATACACATATATATAAGTACACATACATACATATATATATATAAGTACACATACATACATATATATATATATACACATACATACATGTATATACACGTACATATATATATATATATATATATATATATATATATATGTAGTTGCGGTGTGAAGCCCGATCCAAAGATATATAATCCTCACAACTAGGCCCTCGGCCTCTCTCAGTAATTAACCTCACCATCATACTCTCAATCTACCTCAGTCATCAATGTCACCATCTGACCCTAGGTCTATCTCAGTAAAATAAGGAACCTAGCCCAAAACAGTTTCCACACTTTCAAGAATATAGTGATAAAGCCAGGTTTGGGTAATAAACAAGTAAAACATGACTTAGGTTATGTTTTCAAACAAGTAGAGTGAGGAAAGATAATAAAACTGCCCCTAAGGGTCTCAACAAGTCCGCACAAAGCCCCAAGCATGGCATACAACCCAAAATATAATAACATCAAACAATTAAATTTCAAATACACATTAAAATAATTGTTCGAAATGGACTAGGTCACAATCCCCAGTGGTGCTTGTCACGACCCAAAATCCTCTAAGGGTCGTGGTGGATCCGGACACCGCTTTCAGGTGAGCCAACTGATAATTAAATTGTTGTTTTAATCATTTTGAAAATACTTCTTTTATACGATTAAAACAATGCTTAGTATATTCCTCCGAATGAATAATGAAGTATTTAAACAGCTTTTAAAATTTTTGTATAAACCCAAATACATCCCAGAACCTGGTGTCATAAGTACATGAGCAATTTTTAAGAATAAAATAGAAAGAAAATAAATAAAGTACAACAGATGTCCAGAATACAATTGGACAGAAAAGTAAGTTGGATCCTGAGAGAGACTATATTAGCTGTGGGTTGCCTTAAGGAAATACAGCTCACCTAGTCTTCGTATCAACGACGCTATGACAATAAGTCTCTAGCCATGTATAAACCTGTGCAACAAAAATGCACATAAGTGTAGTTTGAGTACGAAAACAACGTGTACTCAATGAGTGTCCTGTCTAATCTCGAAAAATTAGAGACGAGATGGTCGACTTCGACACTTTCTAGTGGTCCAATAATGATGTCAATAATACATTAAATCATGGATTTCTATGAGCATGATATTAATCCAATAGAAGGAAACGAGTAAAAGATTAATTCATTTTCAGGAAATTTCCAAAAATTTTCTTTCCATTATTCATCCAAATACTTTCAAGCCATGAAGAGGCAATAACAACTTTAATAAGTTCAAGACAACAATACCAGCATGCGCAAATAACCACCGTGGGACGTACGGCTCGATCAAACATAAAAGTAAATTGTGCACTGCTGTGGGTCGAACGGCTCGAACTATAGATGCATCTATTACCGCACTCACGAACTATCCATGCGACGCTGTCAACATAAAATAAACATTTACCCTGCTCGCGAATCATAAATATGACGCAAACACACTTAGAAATACATGCTCAGATAGCTAATTAAGAATTTATCGGGGAATATTTATTCAATAAAAGCCACTTTCTCTGTTAACAATTTAAGAAAAGAAGTTTAATCCTTTTTGAAACATGTATTTATTAATTCGACGTGGTTTAAGTGATTCGAGCTATCAATAAGTTACAATTAATCCAGGTATAGCATGCTTTTGGGTCCTAGACTATCCGGACAATAGCATAATAGTAGTTACGCACAGACTCTCGTTACCTCGTGTGTACGTAGCCCCCTTATATAGGAGCACATAACTAATTAATTCACCTATGGGGACAATTCCCTCTTACAAGGTTAGCAAGGAGACTCACCTCGCTCTGAAGTTCTATAACCGGCATTACACGCCCTTTTGAAGACTCAAATCGATGCAAAAATGCTCCAAAAATGGACAAAATTATATAAACCCATTAATATATGCTAAGGTACTCATTTTAATCCAATTTATAACAATTCCTAACCCCGATCGAAAAGATGACAAAAATGCCCTCGGGCCCACATGCCCGAAATTCAAAATTTTCCGAAAAAAAAGTTTACCCATGACCTTACGAACTCAAATATATAATTTACTCTAAATTCCTTGCCTGTAATCGTGGTCAAAATAAAAAAATCTCAATTTCTAGGTTTATCTTTAAAACACCAAATTTTCCTTTAGATTCTCATGAATTTTGATGTTAAATCTAAGGTATAATCACAAAATATAATTGAAAATAAGTTAGAGAAACTTACCCAGTTATTTGACACAAAAATTAACTCTCAAAATCGAACACTCTTGGACCTAAGGTACAAAATATGATAAAATAAAGCAAAAAACTCGAGTTACAAAGCTAAAATCAAGCTGCAGATGTCGCATTTGCGATCTAGGGTTCGCAATTGCGAACCCTCGCCAAAGCAAATAAAGCCTTCGCAATTGCGAACAAAGAAGGGCTGGAAAGGGTCGCATTTACGACAAAAAGTTCGCAATTGCAAACTGGGCATCACAATTGCGATGGGTATGTTCGCAATTGCGACCATACTATAAGCAACAGTTTTCCCGACACAAAAATGAGCATAACTTTCTCAAACGATGTCCAAATTCGATGATTCTTTTTTCTATAGCTCCATAATTACAATGCAGATCTAATGCTTCAATAAAAACATTAATTAGAGCTAATTCCTTTAAAATAGTACTCCTTTATGTCCAAAGAAACGACACTGAAACATCAAATAAGAGCACGATACAACCCGAAGTACACCCGAGGCCCCCATGACCCCGTCCAATCACACCAACCCACTCCATAACATAACACGGACCTGCTCGAGGCCTCAAATCATACAAAACAATGCTAAAATCACGAATCAACCTCTAATTCAAGCTTAATGAACTTTAGAACTTCAAACTTCTACTTTCGATGATGCAACCTATTAAATCACGTCCAATTGACTTCAAATTTTGCACACAAGTCATAATTGACATTACGGACATACTCCAACTTCCGGAATAGGAATCCGACCCCAATATATTAAAGTCCACTTTAGGCCAAACTTCTCCAAAAACCTTCAATTTTCTATCTTTAGCCAAATGGCTCTAAAATGACGTATGGACCTCGGAATTCACTTCCGATCGCACTCCCAACTCCAGAATCACCATACAAAGCTACTCCCAGACTCGGATCCCAAACGGAAATCGACTACACTGAAATGCACTTCAAACAAAACTTATAAAATTTCTTCCAAAATACTTACTCCCACAATAGGCGCCAAAATGCTCCCGGATCATCCAAAACCCGATCCGAGCATATGCCCAAGCCCGAAATCATCATACAAACATGCTGGAACCTTTAGATCCCAATTCCAAGGTCGTTTACTAAAAAATCTAATCCTAGTAAATTCTTCCAACTTTAAGCTTCTGAAATGAGAATTCTCTTTCCAAATCAGCTCTAATCTTCCCGAAATTTAATTTCGACCGCGCGTACAAGTCATATTACCTGAAATGAAGCTCCTTACGGCCTCAGACTACTGAATGGTGCGCTAGAGCTCAACACGACCAGTCGGGTCGTTACATTCTCTCCCACTTAAACATACGTTCGTCCTCGAATGTGCAGAGAACTACACTAAAGTAGTTTGAAATCACCGTTTAACCTCTCATGCACCTCCCCGTGCTACCACCACTCAGTTGAGCACATTAGCTCGATAAATCTGAAGATATTCTCTTTTATTCAAGAAAATAAGCCTTAGAGCCCAATTCCAACATCTGGAATTCTATACCAGGCCTGCTTCCAACATATGATCACCATATCAATCACTACCCATTGTGCCCAAGCATGAGTGCACAATTTTTAAGAATTCACACCTTGCATCACTTTAATCACCGGACCACAATAACACTTTCTGATCAACTTAATCGAAATTCCACGAATCTGGTGCTCCCATTGAGCCTCATGACATACATAGGTCTTGCTCTAATTCTTACAATACCGCCATGACGGAAGAGATGTGTAGAAATTTATAATCGGCTGCCGAATCAACAAATCATTAAGTCTATACTCCTAACAAGAACCATCAACTCATTCTGAACCAAATAATGGTCTTAGCTCCTTAATATACTTCACATAATCAGATTGCACTGATCCTAAATCCAATAATCTCGTCGCACCCAGTAAGAACTGCTCAAGCAATAAGCCATCCCGGACATGATCAAAATTCTCATATGATTCTACAATGTGCTAACAAGCTACCAATTAGAATGCGATGAAAAAGGAAAACGAACTTTGAAAAAGGAGATCCAATTACCCCGCTCGTGAATCATGCCTACGACGCGGGCACACTGCTAATATAAGCTCTCCTTAGAAAATAGGAAACACAACACATAAAAGCAGATATGAGGGACCCGATCCAAACAACATAACTAGGCTAAAATGAACATGTTTCGCCTGATATAAAGCCCATGTTCACATTTGAATCCATCCATTGACCTTAAGTTTACTCTGGTCATAGTGACTAGGCTAATAACCTTTCCAAGGTTCATAATAACTCTCCTTTCTTTCATAACGCATAAGAACAACCATCATAACCAAGGTAATCTCACAGTTAACAACCCAATAACTGAGTTCCGTCCAGGCATATATTCTCAACTTACCGATATCATCACAAATCTTCATACTTGGTTTAAATCTTTAATCAATCAAGTGACGACACCACGTACTTATACAGTCTTCCTATGGGACACGCTCCCACAACCAATCATAACAAATAAGAGGTCCGCACATCCAACCTATCGACCGCACTAACGCCAAAAAGCAATCAAGAGTCCTTAACCAAGAAACAAAGCCTTCTTCACAAAACAACAATCTCAGGTGACGCTAAAGAAAATACCTACTTACTTTTGACATCGAAACTCCTTTACTGTTTGTCCGATCTCTTGACATCCTTGTCAGCACTGAACTGCAACCTTGATCCTCACTTCAAATTCCATACTACTCACTACACCCCTATACGCCAATATACGATAGAACACGATCTCCATTATAACTCCGGAACTACTAATAAATTAACACTTCATCATATAAAAACCTTTCACTTAACTCACTTCAGGAGAACCATAGTATCACACTGGTGAATCCTCATAACCGTGAATATGCAAACCTCTATGTAGTGGTCTAAGCCACCGTAGCCCTTCTGGAATCTGCCTCCACATAACAAGCCATAACAGGAGAATACTTTTGAATAACATGAATTACGACAGCCGACATGCCTCTTACACACCGTCATAGATCACTTACATGACTTGATCACACTATGGAAATCATCACTACCACCAATATTCCAATTATACCTTAGAACATTCTCTGCATATTCTCATTGGTTGCTAACAAGCTTGATTCTTAACCGTACCTATAGGCTCGATATCATTAGACATCACACCTCATTTTTTGAATTTACTAGGACCGTTGTTGAGAGCCACCCGCTCTGACTTGGCCTCGAATATAATTAACTCCATGAGTCTTCTATGACATGAATACCCTCTTAGAGAAGAACTCAGCCAAATCACTTCCCTTGGAACCCGCATCTATACAAAGCAAAATCCTAAATCTTTTCCTCAAGTCTAAACACTCCAACAAGGCCAACCCTAGCACACCCTTAACAATTCTTTTGCTTATTTACCAGTTATGTTATTTTCACATAGCTGGAATAATCCATCAATATGCTAATAACCAGAACCTTCCCAAGTAATTAACCATGCGACCTGATCATAGGCGGTGGGACACTTGAAGTCACTATTATACAAATCTTGAATTCGCCCAATTCTTAATCTCTTATTGACATAACCTTGCGTAATTGACCGCCAAGATTCTTCGAATCCTTCTGCAAAACCCCTTTTTAAAACACTGAATCATCAACCACATTTGCACAGCTAATCTCCTTGCTGAATAGCCAATAGAATTCTTCACAGAAGCTTCGCCAACCACGCAACCGCTAACCTACTCACAAGGCATAACCCACCTATGGAAATAACTTTCTGACATCTTCCAATGTTGCTGCATTGAGTAAAATCACCATGAAATCAATAACACATCTTTAGTCCGAGCTAACCCTCTAGCTGCATAAGTCCTTTCACCCCTCGTGGACATCAATTTAATGTGCGGCAACATACTTCCCATTCAAGTTATGTTGTATCCTTATTCATTTCAAGAAGCTCCTCCTCTTTATGCCAAGTCTCCTGCCGCATAATAGCCCATGCTTTAGATTAAATCTGTAGACCCCAATCACCAATCACTAATATTCTCGAATCCTTCCGAAATGGTGCGTGGTCATGCTACCACAATTCCCATATGCAACTCCGCCACTCTCCCAATTTGGCGTAACTCATCCCTTTAATCGACTACTCGACCTTTGCTTCTCATACTTGGCCTTCTAGAAATTTTAGCCACCGCTTGACACATATCACATCTCGTTCCTCATCGTTTGCTCCTCACCCGCTGCCTTAAATAAAATCTATCTTCGTGGCACTTGAACCCATAATTGCTGCTAACTTTATACCTTTCTAAAGGTCATCTTTATCGAACCGTCAACATTAAAAATACTGATTCAATCCTAAACCACCGCACCCCTGCTCGTGAATCATACATGCGACGCAGACACACATAGAAATACATGCTAAGGTAGCCAATTAAGAATTTATCAGGGAATATTTATTTAATAAAAGCCACTTTCACTTTTAACAATTTAAGAAAAGAAATTTAATCCTTTTTGAAATGTGTATTTATTAATTCGATGTGGTTTAAGCAATTCGAGCTATCAATAAGTTACAATTAATCCAGGTATAACATGCTTTTGGGTCCTAGACTATCCGGACAATAGCATAATAGTAGTTACGCACGGACTCTTGGTACCTCGTGTGTACGTAGCCCCCACATATAGGAGCACATGACTTATTAATTCACCTATGGGGACGATTCCCTCTTACAAGGTTAGCAAGGAGACTCACCTCGCTCTGAAGTTCCATAACCGGCATTCCACGCCCTTTCGAAGACTCAAATTGGTGCAAAAATGCTCCAAAACTAGCCAATACTTACATAAACCCATTAATTTATGCTAAGTTACTCATTATAATCCAATTTATAACAATTCCTAACCCCGATAGAAAAGTTGACAAAACGCCCTCGGGCCCACGTGCCTGGAATCCCAAATTTTTCTAAGAAATCCATGACCTTACGAACTCAAATATATAATTTATTCTCAATTCCATGCCCAGAATTGTGGTCGAAATTCAAAAAGTTTCCATTTCTAGGTTTTTCTTTAAAACACCAAATTTTTCTTTAGATTCTCATGAATATTGACGTTAAATCTAAGGTATAATCACAAAATATAATTGAAAATAAGTTAGAGAAACTTACCCAATGATTTGATACGAAAATACACTCTCAAAATCTCCCACTCTCGGATCTAGGATTCAAAATATGATAAAATAAAGTAAAAACTCAAGTTACACAGCTAAAATCAAGCTGCAGATGTCGCATTTGTGATCCGGGGTTCGCAATTGCAAAAGCGAAGAAAGCCTTCACAATTGCGGACAATGAAGGGCTGGAAAGGGTTGCCTTTGCGACGAAAAGAGCGCAATTGGGAATTGGGCATTGCAATTGCGATGGGTATGTTCGTAGTTGCGACCATACCAGAAACAACAGTATTCTCGACACAAAAATAAGCATAACTTCCTCATATGATGTTCAAATTCGATGATTCTTTTTGATATGGCTCCATAATTACGATACGAATCTAATGGTTCAATACAAACTTTATTTGGAGCTCATTTGCTTAATGTTGTACCCCTTTATGTCCAAAGAAACGACGTTTAAATATCAAATAAGAGGCGATACAACCCGGAACACACCCGAGGCCCCCGGGACCCCGTCCAATCATACCAACCCAATACATAACATAACACAGATCTTATTGAGGCCTCAAATCATACCAAACAACAGTAAAATCATGAATCAACCTCCAATTCAAGCGTTATCAACTATAGGACTTCAAACTTCTACTTTCGTTGCCGAAACCTATAAAATCACGTCCGATTGACTTTATTTTGCAAACATGTAATTTTTGACATTACGGACCTACTCCAACTTCCGAAATACCCTAATATGAAAAATTCCACTTCCATCCAAATTTCTCCAAAAACCTTGAATTTTTTATCTTTAGCCAAATGGCTCCAAAATGACCTACAGACCTCCAAATTCACTTTCGATTGCGCTCCCAATTCAAGAATCACCATACGAAGCTACTCCCAAACTTGGAATCCCAAACGAACATCGACAACATTGAAATTCACTTCAAGCCAAACTTATGAAATTTCTTCCAAAATGATTACTTCCACAATAGGCGAAAAAATGCTCCCTGGTCATCGAAAACCCGATCTGAGTATATGCCCAAGTCCGAAATCATCATATAAACATGTTGGAACCTTCAGTTCCTAATTTCGAGTTTTTTTTACTCAAAGATATTATCCTAGTCAATTCTTCCAACTTTAAGCTTCCGAAATGAGAATTCTCTTTCCAGATCAGCTCTGAACTTCCCGAAATTTAATTTCGACCACGAGTACAAGTCTTAATACCTAAAATGAAGCTGCTTATGGCCTCAGACTGCTGAATGATGCGCTAGAGGGCAAAACAACCAGTTGGGTCGTTACAGTGCTCTACCCCACGCTTGTCATCTAGCGTGTAAGTCACCTCAAAGGTGCACAACGACGTGTAATCCGGGGTTTCGAACCCTCAGGATAATATTTACAATCATTACTTACCTCGAACCGGAAAAATCCCTAGCTAGCGATGCATTTGTCCCTCAAATTAGCCTCCATATGCATCGAATCTATCAAAAATTAGAAAGAATACATCATAATATGCTAAGGGAACAAAGCCGAAACGAAAACAAATAATATCGGGCACAAATCCCAAGATTACCAAAACCTTAGCTGTGGGCCCATTTCTCGAAACTCGGAAATTTTTACATCAACGGATTTCTTATCTCCCCACGAGTTCATACATATTAAAAGTTCTCAAATCAGACCTCAAATGGTCCTTTAAACCTGAAATCCAAAATCTATTTTCTCAAGCCCTAAATCTTCAATTTTATGGTTAGTTTTCAAGAATTTCTAGGTGGATTTCACAATAAAAAATGGGTATTGGGTTCAAAAATCTTACCTCCAGGCAATTCCCCATGAGACCCTCTTCAATCCTCTTCAAAAAGCTCCTAAATCGACCAACAATGGAGGAACTTAGCCTCCAATTTGCGGAAATGAGCTTTTAAAACATTCTGCCCAGCACCCATTTTACTTAATTACGATCACAGAAAAGCCCTCGTGATCGCAAAGCACAACCCCCGATTACATAATGCGATCGCATATTCCCTCACGCGAACGCGATGCTTGGAATCTCCCAACCACACTATCGTGAATGATGACACGAGACAGCAATGTACAACAATGCAAAACATGCGATCCCGACCCGATCTATACGAGCACGAAGAGAAAACTCGATGCCCCTGAAAAAACTCTACGTGATCGTGAGCCTCCTCACGCAATTGCAAAGAGGAAACATCTGCAGTAGAGCTGGATCCAAAACCTATAATTTTCTGCATCTTCCCGACATGAAATGGCCCGATTAACCACCTAAAACTCACCTGATGCCCTCGGCACCTCAACCAAACATACCAACATAATCCATAGCATCATTCAAGCTTGTTCCAATCATCAAAACACCTCAAACAACATCAAACTACTCAAAAATTTATCGAATTCAAGCCTAAGTTTCCAAAAACTTTCAAAATAAGCTTTCTATCAAAAACCCTACCAAACCATGTCCGAATGACCTGAAATTTTGCACTCACATCACAAACAATATAACAAAGCTACATCAACTCTCGGAATTCTATTCCGACCCTCGGATCAAAATCTCACCTATCAACCGGAATTCGCCAAAATACTAACTTTGCTAATTCAAGCCTAATTCCACATCGGACCTCCAAAACCAATTCTGATCACGCTCCTAAATCATAAATCACAAAAAGAAGCTAACCAAATCATAAAATGTTTTATCCGAGTTGATATACAAATAAGTCAACTCTAGGTCTAACCTTTCCAATTCATAGCTTTCAACTGAGACTGTTCTTTCAAATTCATTCCAAATTTTCCTGAAAACCAAAACCAATGATCTATATCAGTCATAATACATTACACGGGGCAAGTCATGCCTGAGAACTGGCAATCAAAGTACAAACGATCAAAATGACCGGTCGGGTCGTTACATCCTCCCCCACTTAAACACACGTTCGTCCTCGAATGTACCCAGAGTTGTTCTAAAGGGCAACCAATCGCTGAACAACCTTACCATGCATATACCTGGGGGTGATCCCACGTCACCCCATCTCATATAGGCCAGATAACGCCATATAACTGAAATTTCACAATCCATCATAGTCGATGAACCATATAACCACATTTATTCTTCTAATATCCTTAGTGCTTTCAAAATCTCACATTTATATTGTGAATAAGTCCCGAACAAGCTGTAACAAACCATATATTCTATCTCAGGCACAATTACCTGATATACAACATAATCAAACACTTGCGGTGATAACGTATAATCACAGTAGTTGCACCTAACAACCGAATACCGACAGAAAACTTCTTAACAACTAAAGTCTCATTCCAACACTTCCACATGCTGCCAATGATAAAGGAAACACGCAATAAATCATAACCATTTCTCAGATGAACCATCCATAAGGCTACTTCTCCTTTGGCAAGGACCATAGCAAGTTTCTGAGTGGAACATCGATATTTATCCACCAAATAAGATGAAATCGAATCCGTTTGTATTCATTAATGATCCCAATGATCTCCTCTAGTCCAACACACCACTCTTGCGACATGACACATTAATAGAGGCCTAGCCACAACTAGCATAATTCGTGCACCAATAAGCAACGATCTGAACATGCTCAAATCATGGAAATGACTCAAATGAAAAGGCTGCAACTCAAGCTCACGAGTACAACCACAATACAAGGCTGAGAGCCGTCTCACGTCATAGAATAGAACAGATGAAGCTAACCCACAAGATTATATCTCCACATAGCTACGCTGCAATGCGCGGTCCTATCCAAACACTGCTATATATAGGAAACCTCAAGTCATTATGCTCGAAATTGACAACCACGCACAATCTGATGTTTGGAATTAAAGAAAATCAATACTCCCACGGTGAAACAAATGACATACATCACGCAAACCCGATAGAACATATCTGATATGCCATTCACCTAGCAACTCCCAATTACTCTTTTCGCTCGACTTCCATTATGAAATTCTAATAGAACAACACCATAGGTGCCTATGACCAACATATCGTAACGTCTCACAACACTAAATGGTAACTCATAGATCCCCCTCGCTGCTAATAGCTCAAAACAATCGAATCAATATATCCTTTACCAACAACAACTCGAAGTCAACAAAACCATCTCATTGCCGGACACATATCCATATAGGTCTACCAATGGACCACACATTAGCTCTAGTTATTCACAACAGATAAATAATCCTTTGAAGGTTCACAATGACTGAATCATAGCACATACTAACATACCCACATTTGCCATCCACAACCACGAGCTAACCTATGTATGAGAACTTGTAGTCTCCATGTCCATAAGGCACACAAATTACCATATCTGATCCCAATTCCGCCACTTGCATATATAACTCACCTCTAGTACTCAAATCATTCCATGAAATATACTCTAAGATTCTTCTATGCTGCAAAGTAAACTCGAATATCAGCGGTCGATCTAACAAAAAAATGCCGCAATACTACCGAAATACCATCAACTTAATCATATTGCCTTTTTCTGAAACATATACCCTCGTCAAATCACCTCAATTAGCGTTACCATTTCCATAATCATCAGAAGATCATTTCTCAATTCATTTGAAGCTCATTTCTCCATTTATCTGAAACTGCTCGTGCTGCCTAAGAATTTATGACCTCCTATTCAAAGCTGAATTGTGACCTTACACATACAAATCTCAATCTTAAACAACATGCCGCATAAACCATACCATCCGAGGATAACATCAAAACTTTATCTCCCTTCCCAGTCACAGACATATACGCACTCAACTAGCCAAGAACTTTCCATTGGTCCCATCTAGGAGAAAAATCACGATACATCTCATGCCCCGCATGCCCATAGAAAATATACGTCTTCAAACCACAATAAGACCCATCAAGAACTCTCCGAGTTCCTTTTGCAAAATCCGGCACTGTCAGGACTGAATCATTCCAACTCTATCAAGCTAGGAAAGCCATCAAAGCCTAAGAGCATTGCCGCAAAACACCTATAGAAACTCATCAGCTCGAACACACACAAGGAACTAATCATATCATTCCCTTATCGGTTCGGTATACTATCAAGTTACCCTATTTATCTAAATTTCCTTTTGATTCATCTTCAACTTGATATTCTCTCTTGTTGTAGCACCACAATTCCTCAATACTTTACTCTGAAGAACTTCATGCGAATCTAAATCGATTACCTTTACCTTCCTGTTACTGGTACATGGAACCCTATAATTAACATAGAAATACCATATGTCTTGAACCCTTCCAATGAAAACTTGGTTTCTAACCACATATATAACTTTCAGATACCCAATTACTACATGCAGAATTATGAACACATTAGAACCATCCTCAAGGGTCATTCACTCTATTCAAACTGCAATTGACCCGATCAACAGAACCGAACAACCAGTGCCTTATTGGCACTTCTGCCACTACAGCATATAACCTTACCTTAGTCAACAATTTTCCTTTACTCAAGCCATCCTCGGGCTCAATCTTCACAACCCAGAACTGATTCACCAGCACGCCTTAAACCGAAACCAACATAGCACAAAATTGGTACAATTATCTAATCAGTAGCAACTCCCTCACTTTGCTCAAAGCCGTAGATCATAATATACTCGATAATTCATAACTCTTATACTCTATTGATGCCACAATACCATAGAAAGATTAAACACAAATCCTTTGTAAGCTCGTGTAAACTCAGATTATCTAGTACTTTAAATATTCGCAAATCTCGCACTCATTCTCGTAATAGTTAAGCCCACTCTCTTAAGCGACCAAAAAATTCAAATTTAAACACGTACTTTTCACTTACACATGAGGTCTCCTAACATACACATAAGGATCACATCACTTAAGAATACCCCCAGGAGATAACCCACCCGCTTCCCCTTAATATAACATTTATGTATACCTTCCACCGTCATACACATTCTACAGTCACTTAGTCTTCCTGAGTCTGAACTCATACCGCAACATAAAATTTACTTCACTCCCAACTAGGAGACATGAAAAGATCCTTCACGCACCTATAACTCGGGGCTACACATATAATCATAAAGGAAATCGAACACTTAATAGTTCATCTATCATCCAACAAACCTTCCTCGCCACTTCCAAGTTAGATAGATACACCTCGCCGTACTAACATACTCATCACATAGATATCTAGTCATCATCCCACTAACAGGGACAATACTGAATATATAATTTTGAAACACTTACTCACAATCAGCACCTCGGTGCTCAATCCATAGGCAATGATCCGGCCCCAAGTCCTCTAGAATGGCCCAACATTTAACTCACAGAGATCACATCTCGGCCCTCGATCAGGGAATCACAAGCCATTAAGGCACATCTGATACCGAGCGCTCATGCACGTATGAGAATGCGTGGATGGAATTTCAAAAGTTACTTTTCAAGATGAATTAGGGACGCACGATAAGAATTCACGAATGTGAAGTTTTCTTAAAGGTTCTGCTTCCTATCGATGATAAATACAGACGTCTCCATAACGATCCACGAGACTTTACTAAACATACTCATGACTTGTGAGACCTAGTAAACTTGACTCTGATACCATCTTGTCACGACCCTAAACCGGTCCGATCGTGATGGCGTCTCTCGTGAAGACAAAGCCAGTCGACACAACACCCATAACAACCCTTTAATCATTAAGAGTCATTTTAAAACCTTTAATTGATCAATATTTCATAATATAAGTCTGAATAAAATGCGAAAATAACATACATGCCAGACATCAGGTGTCATTGGTCATGAGCATATATTAAGGTCTGAATACAATAAGAAGTCTAAAATAATGTACTAAATACAGTAATAGCAATGTGAGAAAAAAAGCGGTGCTACGAACGTTATGCAACCACCTTGCTAACTCTGCTGACTCCACGTCTGAGCAAATCACCACCCGCTACCGGGTTTCGATATAACTGAATCTGCACACGAGGTGCAGGGAGTAAAGTGAATACTCCAACCCAGTAAGTAATAAGAGTAAATAATTACTGAGCAGTAGGAAACAATAAATCCACATTCACGTTAGGCTCAATAAACACAACATGTTTTCAAATCATAATACGAGTCAATCATCCCTTTTAAAATCCAGCTTTTAGTAAAAAATTATTTTGAAATACTTTCCACCAATTTCAGTAGGGTTCAATACTATTAAAAATAATAACAGAAATTAAAGCCATAGTCGGCCCCTTAAACAAAGCATAGTTCATAAAATAGCCCCTCAGGAAAAATAGTAATCATAAAAACTTAATAACTTGGAAACCTTGATCGAAAAACCTAATGCTAAATCAGTGATTAATTTCTGAGCATCTCATAAACCCCAGTTTAAATAAAAGTTGTAAATATTTGCTCGACATTTTGACAGAGGCTCAATATAAAAATGAATGAAAACAGTCACTAATTCAACATATTCAATAGAAACTCACTTCAAAGAGGAGTGAATTCAACAAGTTCATAAAAATGCCTCACAGGCAAAGCATCACTCATGTGTATGTATATATCTATATCTAACACCCCTCGGGCTAGACTCTCCGTCACTTGTGACTCATCTCGTACCAATCAATACTCTCACCCGGCGTTCATGCTCAATAGGTACCACATAGTAACCGCTGCGACATGTAGCCTGATTCATATATCGCTATGGCGTGCATCCCGATCCATATATTTCGTCGATGGTGCTCACTGGGGTGTGTAGACTCTAGGAGAGGCTCCTACAGCGCAAGCGCATATCGTTGCGGCGTGCATATATATATATATATATATATATATATATTGCTGCGGTGTGCAGCCCGATGCAAAGATGTATAATCCTCACAAGTAGGCCCCGACCTCTCTTAGTCATTAACCTCACCATCAGACTCGTAGTCTGTCTCAGTCATCAATCTCACCATCTGCCCCTTGGTCTATCTCAGTAAAACAGGGAACCTAGCCCAAAATAGTTTCCACACTTCTAAGAATATAGTGATAAAGTCCGATTCTAGTAAGAAACATGTAATACATGACTGAGGATATGTTTTCAAACAAGTAGAGTGAGGAAAAATAGTAAAACTACCCTTAACAGTCTCAACAAGTCGGCACAAAGCCCCAAGCATGGCGTACAACCCAAAATATAATAATATCAAACAATTAACTATAAAATACACATTAAAATAATCATTCGGGGTGGACTAGATCACTATCCCAAGCGGTGCTCTACCTCACGTTCGTCATCTATCGTGTAAGTCACCTCAAATTAACACAACGACATGTAATGCGGGGTTTCGAACCCTCAGGACAGTATTTAAAATTTATTACTTACCTTGAACCGGTGAAATCCCTAGCTCGCGAGGCCTTTTTCCCTCAAATTAGCCTCCACGTGCGTCGAATCTATCCAAAATAAGAACGAATACATCACAATATGCTAAGGGAATAAAGCCCATGAGAAAACAGTCAATATCGGGCACAAATTCCGAAATTACAAAAACCCGAGCACTAGGCCCACTTCTCAATACTCAAAATTTTTTATATCAACGGGTTTCTTATCTCCCCACGAGTTCATACATATAAAAAATTCTCAAATCCAACCTCAAATGATCCTTCAAATCCAAATCAAAAGTCCATTTTCTCAAGCCCTAGTTCTTCATTTTTTGGCTTAGTTTTCAAGAATTTCAAAAGGGATTTTACAATAAAAATGGGTATTGGGTTCAAAAATCTTACCTCCATGCAATTCCCCTTGAGTCCCTCTTCAATCCTCTTAAAAAAGCTCCAAAATCAACCAACAATTGAGGAACTTAGCCTCCAATTTACGGAAATGGGCTTTTAGAACATTCTGCCCAGCACTCTATTTTACTTAATCATGATCGCAAAAAAGCACTCGCGATCGTGAAGCATAGCCCACAATTACATAACAAGATCATGTATTCCCTTACTCGAACGCGATGCTCAGAATCTCCCAACTACACGACCGCGAATGACGAAACGCGTCCGCAATGTACAACTACGCAAAAACTACGGGATCGCAACCCGACCTATGCGATGCAAAGAGAAAACCCGAATGCCCCTGAAATAACTCTACGCGATCGCGATCCTCCTCATCTAATCGCGAAGAGGAAACATCTGTAGCAGAGCTGGAGCCAAAACCTGCAATCTTTTGCAATCTTCCCAACATAAAATGGCTCGATTGACCACCCGAAACTCACTTGATGCCCTGGGGACCTCAACCAAACATACCAACATAATCCATAACATCATTCAAGCTTGTTCCAACCATCAAAATAGCTCAAACAACATCAAATTACTCAAAACTCATCGATATATATATATATATATATATATATATATATATATATATATATAAAAGTTTCCAAAAACTTCCGAAATACGCTTTCGATCAAAAACCCAACCAAACTACGTTCGAATGACCTGAAATTTTGCACTCATATCACAAATGACATAACGAAGCTACAACAACCCTCGGAATTCCATTCTGAACCTCAGATCAAAATCTCACCTATCAACTAGAATTCGCTAAAATACTAACTTTGCCAATTTAAATTCTACACCGGACCTCCAAAACCAATTCCGATCACGCTCCCAAATCATATATCACCCAACGAAGGTAACCAAATCATAAAAATTCCGACCCGAATTCATATACAATTAAGTCAACTCTTGGTCAACATTTCTAATTCAAAGCTTTCAACTGAGACTGTTCTTTCAAATTCATTCCAAATTTTCATGAAAACCAAAACCAACGATCTACATCAGTCATAATACATTACACGGGGCAAGTCATGCCCGAGAACTGGCGATCAAAGTATAAAAGCTCAAAACAACCGATCGGATCGTTACATTCATGGAAATATGACAGCAGCGGAACTAGAGATCTCAATCCCAAGTAAAAATATAGAACAACATCACATAATGCTATCGCGAGGGGCGCTGGGTAGAGTTATATAGGCAGCAAGCTCGACGGGAAAATTCTCAGTAACCTCAGCTTGGGGATGCCTTAGAAAGAGAAATAAATCAATTGAGTTCAAACAACAGACGATAGAATAAAAAGGTGCCATTTAAAATGGCATTCATGATTCTAAGAGTTATAAGAGATAGAGTTCCAACCGATGTAAGAGTTGTAAACTTTGGAAACAACCTTCAGGCGACATGCTATTGCTGCCAACCCCACTCAACTGGATTAGAAATCACTGAACATCTTTTTTTGTTCTGCTACATTTACCCAAGGTTTATGGAGAAGGTATGCAGACCCTTTTGGTATAACAATCAGTAGTGTTCTGCTTAGCCAACTAGTGCACAAGTGGTGGAGCCACAAAACCGCTAACATAGTAGCCTCATTCATGGTGAAATTAAGTATTACCTGTCGTGGTAATAACACTACAACCGTCTTGCGACCAACTTGAAGCAGTAGTAGACCATCCAATAAATTATCGAACATATAAATTGGTCAAATAGGAGAAGTCCCTAGCGACATCTCTCAAGCTCAATAGCGATGGCAGTGGCCTGCCCCCTTTTTTTCATTATAGTTACAGATAGATATATGACAAATATTAGGATAACTCATTTACTTCACATATTCTAGAGAGTAAGATCTAAGCTCCCAGCATTGTCTCTCCCTTCAAGTTCAAGAAATAAAACAACAAACTGCTCCCTTCAAGAAACAAAATGGAATACATATAAATTTTCAAATTGAAATCTCCGAATCTATTAAAAATTGATGATATTATAGAGAAGCTATCTAATAAAATATAATAAAATGACAATTTAAATATTAAAGTAAGTTTCAAGTTGCTATACTATGTAGGCCTTTGGACATAAGAATTATAAAATTTTAAAAAATGATAAATATTTTTTCAAGTGAAAGTGGTATTTGAAATTTAGAGTTGTGCTTGGACATAAATTTCAATTTGGGTTATCTTTTTGAAGTTTTGTGAGTGATTTGAGTGAATTTTTAAATTGCTTTTTAGAGTTTTTCAAATTTTCGAAAATTCCCAAAATTCATTTTCAAGTGAAAATTTTATGGACGAACATTTATTTCGAAGAAAAATGAAATTTTTTTGAGTGAAAGGAAAAACAATTCATGTCCAAACGTACACTATATGTCCAAAAAATTCTTGTCTATTTATAAATTAATTATACTTTTTCATCCATAATACGTTTTATGGTAAATTTTTCTTTATTCTCCAATTCTTTTTTATTTCTATGCTTCTTTTCTTTTCTTTTATCTTTTTTTCTTTTTCTCCTTTTCTTTTTTCTCGCTTTCTTCTTATATTTTTTCCTTCTTAATTTCATTTAACCTTTTTTTATATTTTTTCTCTTCATAATCCAATTTTATTTACTGCTTTTATTATTTTATTATTCTTTTTTTATATATTATTATTAAAGAAAAATCAAATTGTGTACCAGTATAGCATGCAGCTATACGAACATAGTATACAATTGAACATAAAGCGTTAAATTTTTTTTATTTAATTAGTAAATTGAAATAATATCAATTGTCAAATAAAAATTTTAAAAATTCTAAAAGGATATAATTATAAGAGTATGCCGTTACATTATATGTCACACTATATTTTTTTTATTTATTTCCAATTTGCCTCTCACACTGGGTAAAAGCTTGAAGCAAATTAAAAAGGGAAAAGACACGTGAATTTACGTGTAATAAGTATACTATTACAGTATATTGTATATTATTATAGTATACTATAATAATATACTGTATACTATAATAGTATAGTGTTGCAGTATGCCTATATACTCCTTTAATATATTGTATACTATAGTAGTATACTGTTAGGTAACTGTATTCTTATCCAATTATTAAAATATATCTTTGCAGTATATTGTAAACTATAATAGTATACTGTTGCAGTATAGCTATATATTCTTACAACATATTGTGAACCATAGCAGTATATTGTAGTTGTGTTTTTCTTCGATTTTCAATTGAAAAATTTCTATCTCAATCACCTCAAATCAGCTTCAAATGCTATCGAATCAAATAAGAAATCTTCAAAATAAAATTTGAATTCAAGGGCCAATGCAAGAGTAAGAGCTAGGAAAAGAACAATCAAGAAAAAGTGGAGTAGTATTGAAACTAGCTAGAGGTCTACTTCTCCGATTTCTTTTTGAAGAAGGATATAAGGAAAATGGAAGAGTTTTTCCAAGTCTTTTTCATTGAGGCAAACTTTATCTAAGTCATTGACATCTGGGTAGGTGTGTCAAAAGGAAGAGTTTGTATGCAAGAACTAGCTGGGTTGTTGTCTTCCTTCTCCCGCATCCATTGCTACCTTTCTTTGCTATTTCTTGTTTTATTTTTGTTTCACTGTACTTTCATATGCCTCTATGAAGAAGAGGAAAACGAGAAAGAAAAAAATCTGGTAAATAGTTTGAGCCTCATGGATGTGAATAGTAAATTGTTTGGCCCTAAGCATTAAAGGGTAAATAGTTTAGGATTAGTGGGTATTTAATGAAATTTTCTCTATTTTTTTAATCTAACTTATTAAAGTCATACCAACCGTTAATTATATTTTATTTTTACCTTTAGTTTGGAGGGTGGGGGGAGGGGGAGGGAAGGAGGGGGAATTCTCATTATGTCAACCAATCGGAGAACTCGTTGACTAGGACATTGGACAAGTTCTTCAATAAGATTAAAGATAAGTTCTCAATGCAATATATTTGAAACATTTAGTAGATATATCACATATGTTCGTCAATTACTATATTTAGTAGACACATTAATAAGAAATCCAGGTTTGATTTTCTTCTTTTTCTTAGCAATTTTGTGTACCTAGTCATCGTTGTCGACTTTTTCCTTGCAAATTTCACCTTTCTAGTAATTACCTTGAATAGCATAGAGAAAATATATAAGCTAATCCAAACAGAAGAACTGAATCTATCAAAGAATAACCCACACAATAAATGGAACGATCAGTCAATAGAAATAGAATAAAATTAAATAAATATTTGTTATTGCATTAGAAACTTCGCACACAAAAAACCAATGAATTTAACTTCAAACAAATAATATCATTTATTTGAAAGACAACAACTTTTTGAATTTCGATGCCTAGAAAATAATAGTTAAGCCGTACGGATTTATGCGGGCGATGCAGATTGAAAATAATAAATTATGTTAGGCGGGGCGGGTTTGATTGAAAACATAATGATATATCACGTAGATTTTTGCCTCGACATAATGACAATTCTAATTAAGGTTACACATTTCAAGTTCTCCGCACTTTATACAAATTTTCATACGGTAAAATAAGCTATTAATATCTCCATTTATAATAATACGAAATCTATTTCAATTAGAAGTTGAAAATTCTATTCCTAGACTATTTAGACATAAATTATAAAAACTAGCAAATTCAAATTCTAAACAATTAAGGTTCACTACTATAACATTGAATTAGTTTTCCAACAAAGGTTCACACCTCTTCCATCTTGGCGGTATTGTAAGAGTTAGAACAAGATCTATGCAGGTCATGGGGTGCAACGGGAGCATCAGATTTGTGAAATTTCGACTAATTTGAACAGAGGATATTATTATGGTCCAGTGAGTAAAGTGGTGCAAGGTGTGAATTCAGCTAAGGTATGCCGTCATGTTTTGGTGCTGGGGGTAGTTATTGATACGGTGAGTGTATGTTGGAATAGGCCTGGCAAAGAATTCCAGATGTAGGAATTAGGCTCTAAGAGTTATTTTCCAAACTGAAAAATGATATCTTCAGATTGATCGAGCTAGGGTTTCCAGCTGAGTTGTGGTAGCACGGGGAGGTACTCGAGGTATCAAACAATAATTTCAGACAACCCCAACACAGTTCTTAGCACGTTCGAAGACGAAGGTATGTTTAACTGGGAGAGAATGTAATGACCCGATTGGTCGTTTTGAGCTCTAGAACATTATTCAGCAGTTTGGGGCCATGAGGAGCTTCACTTTAGATATTATAACTTGTACGCATGGTCGAAATTCAGAGTTCATTGGAAAGGGAATTCTTATTTTAGAAGCTTTAAATTGAAAGAAGTGACTAAGATTGAATTTGCAGAGTAAACAACCTCGGAATCGGGGTCTGAAGGTTCCAATAGGTTCGTATGATGATTTCAGACCGGGGCGTATATCGGATTTTGGATGAATATGGAGCATTTTGGTGCCTATTGTGGAAGTGAGCATTTCGGAAGAAATTTCATAAGTTTGGGTTGAAGTGCATTTCAATGTTATCTATGTCTGTTGGGGATTCCGAGTTTGGGAGTAGATCAGTTTGGTGATTCTGGAGTTGGGAGCGCGATTAGAAGTGAATTCAGAGGTCCGTAGGTCATTTTGAATTCATTTGGCTAGAGATAGAAATTTGAAGGTATTTGAGAAGTTTGATAGAGAGTTTGACTTTTTTATATCGGGGTTGGATTCCAATTCTGAAAGTTCAAGCAGGTCTGTAATGTCGAATATGACTTGTGCGAAAAATTTGAGGTCAATCGGACGTGATTTGACAGATTTCGACATCGAATGTAGAAGTTTGAAATTTTAAAGTTCATAAAGTTTAGATTGGAGTACGATTCATGATTTTTACATTGTTTGATGTGATTTTAGTCCTTGAGCGCGTTCGTAGCATATTTTGGGACATGTTCGTATAATTGGTTAAGGTCCCGAGGGCCTCGGTTGAATTTTGGAAGGTTAACAGAATAAATTTCGGACCAAAGAGTTGCTGAAATTTTATGAAGAAAGCTGTTTTGACAGCACCTAGTGCAATTGTAGAACTCAATTCGGAAGCTTATATCTCAAAATATATAAGGAACCGAAAATTTTTCAAAGCATAAAATTTTTTTCCTTACATTCTAGTTTCTAAAAAGTTAAACCATTCATGATTTGGACATTTTTTTCATAAAGTTATGACCATTGAAGATGGCTGGTGGAGCAGTTTCGATAGAATTTTCTGATGCATGGAACTGATTTTAGAAGCTTATATCTCAGAATATATAAAGTGTTATATGGTGTACAACCCATCAAGTGAAAGATCTTCGAGTCTTGTTTCTAAATCTTCAAACCATTTATCATTTGGATATTTTAACAAAGATTTATGGATATTTTAGCCAAAGGTGTACACCAAGGAAAAATTGTAATTGGATGTACAACCTGCACATCGCAAGGTACAACTCAATGAAGCCTGGGCAGATTGATTTGAACACAAGTTTTTCATTTCTTTCATTTGACTTGGACAATTTTGGAGAGCTCAAGTAAGGATTTTCACCAAGCAACACTAGGCAAGTGATTTGTGCGAGCATGTGATTTTGCCCTACATGAATCATTCCTATAAATTTAAATAAAATCATTTCTTTTATTATTTTACAATTTTGTGAGTTTTCGTGGCATTATCTATTTGCATTTTGTGTGCATTTTAGTTGGAATAATTCATAAAAATAAAAAAAATAGCATATTTGCATTCTGAATTCGATTTTATATTTTTGATTTGATTAGTTAATTAACATTACCAAAATAAGAAAAGAATAACAAAAATAGTCGTTTTTACTTTTTTTGATTAGCTTTATTTTTAAATTAGGATTTAGTTAGTTTTAAAAAAATTTAATTAGTTTGATTTTAGTTTACTTCAAATCTTTGTTATTTTTAATTTTAATTTTAAATTTTCTTGCTTTTAACAAGAACAAAAATCAAAGAAATAAAAATGAGTTGAATTTAAATAAAAGGATAGAGAAAAGGAGAAAAAATAAAAAATTTGAAATAAAAAAGGAGTGCAAAATCAGGTTGGCAAAGTTGGGCCAATTCTTGATCCACCCCATAAAACCCGCCCAATTTAGCCCAAACATGTTTCCCAAACCCCAGTCCAGCCCCCAGTATCCCAAACGACACCGTTTTGGCCATTTTGATCTGGACCGTTGATCTCCGTAACTCAAACGATTCAGAAATCGGGTGTCATTGATATATGAATCTCGGAAAGGCCCTACCCCCTTCTTACTCCTCTCCTTCTTCTCTTAAGAGACCAGCCCTAATCCCACTGTCCACCACACTAGAATTGCCGCCAAAAATCGACTCACGGCGGAGGTCGGCCATCAAACACCCTCAAACTTACACCACACCTTCCTCTTAGCCTCCCCTTTCAAGCCCCACCATCCATTTCCTTCGAATATCCCTCAAGCTCCTCAAAAGTCTGAATTTGTGGTCGCCGTCTCCGCCGCCCAAGGCAGCACCGTCTCCAAACAACCCAAAAATTACACCCTGTGCTCCCCGTCGCCTGCCCATGCCAAATCCAGCCTTATTTTCCTTTGAACCTTAGCCGATCCCTTCGAATACTTAATTGAAGACTCTGATTAAAAGCTGAACTCTTCTTAATCCAGCCAAATTCACACCATATGACCTCATCACATCCCTCGTAATGAATCCGTCATCAGTAGCCTTCAAATCTCGCCGGAGTTGCTCGAATTTCAAATCGAAGAAACGACAGAACCCTAAAATTTAGACTAGTAAGTTTCTTAATTGTTCTTGTTGTTTTGTATTTGAATTAACTTCTCGTCCATGTCTGTTTTGCTTCGTGTTTAATTGATTTGTGTTTTGTCTTATCCGTTTGGGGGTCAGTAATTGAGTTTTCTCTTCTCTGTTCTTATAGTTGATAGCATGAATTCGTTCATTTAGTTTTGTCACTTAGTTTGAGTAGTTTCTTTTTGTTAATTAATGTTCCAGGTCTTAGTTTAAGTATTGTTTATTCAGCATAAGTCAGTAGGTTTTCTTCTCATTGAATTAATTTTCTTCATGTTAATTGATGTTGTTTTGTTTTGGTCTTTTATGTTGGTTTAATTTTGTTTTGTTTCGATTCTCTGTTGGTTTGATTGGATAATTCTTGTTTGTTACTATAATTCGACCTTAGATCAATTTCTTTGAATGGCTGATTTGTTTAACGAAAAAATTTAGTGTGGATTAACAGTTTAATTAGATTTAATCTCTATGTTTTGAGTAATTAGTTCAACTATAGGATTTGTTTAGACTTGGATGAAGTTTCAGATTCCTTTGAGTAATTAACCATGGTTATTGACCAAGGTAAAAGGGTAGGGTTAGTCAGTACTAGTTTGGTAATTTCAGTTTCAGTAAAAGTGTAAGTTAGGCATATCAAAGAAAGGAATCTTGCAAATAATTTATTTGGAAACCCCTAGAACATTCTAGATGTGGTTCCAATTAGAATTTTAGGACTTTAGTGTTAAAACTTGGGTAACGAGTCATTAATAAGAAGACTGACTAGCTAGAACTGAAGATAAAAAGAGGGACTTAGGGTGCAAAACTAAAAACAGAAGGCTGCCCTATTTACTCTCCTATAAAGGCATTGCAAACTTGCCTTTGAAGGTAGACGAGACACCCTGGAAAATGAAAAAAAAGATGGAAAGAAATACTGAAGTTTAGAATCAATTATTTCTTTTTGAAAATCCAACAAAAATGTTTAATGTTGTTTGAATTGATTTGGGTTTCCTGTTTCAGCTCTTTAAATCATTCTATCGATTTAGAATTTCTGGAAAAACTTCTGAAATTGAGCATTTGGTAAGGGAAATGGTGTAAGTTTGGTTTAATGTCAGCTTTTGGGATTTGTCTACTATTCTATTGGTTTTACTGAGCTGATCACTCTTTGATTGACCAAATCTTGATTGTTTGCTGTTGCTTACTGCTGATCTTCTCACTTCTCTCTTACTTTGTTTTCCAGGTATCTTCTTAGCCTATGAACAATGACTAATTGTTGGCTATGTAATTCGAGTGGAAGATGATGGAATACAAGCTTATTCGATTTAATTTTTCTATGTTCTTTACTGTTTCATGTTCTGTATTGGATCTGTAATACTTGGAATCACATAAGTTGTTACACGCGTATTGTAAGGCTGCATTTAGGTTTAGAGTTGAATGATTAGTTTCAATGTTGAATAGCGTATTTGGAAATTGCATAAGCACATTTTGTGGATGAATATTTGGGCTTATAAGTACGATCAAATGATAAACTTTTGTTTGGGATTAGTTTGATTCAATGTGTATGTTTTTATCTGACAAATGAGCCTGACTGTGGTTAATAGGAATGAGTATTTGTTTGGTTGAGTAAAATAAATGATTTATCAATTATCCAGCCTTGTGTTTTGAGCCCAGCAGCTCCTTTGTTTGGTTTCCACTGTACCCCTTTTTCATAAGTGGGTTTGATTGATGTATGCCAAATTGAAATAGAATTGTAGTTAGTCAATTCATTTTAACCAGTTAAGGTTTAGAAGTAAAATATTAGTTCAAGCTCACTTTTCCTTTAATATGTTTAAGTCAGATCGTAGCTAAACTGATTGGGCGCAATTGTTGATTCTGTAATTTAGGGCGCAATACTGGCCCAATTGATGAAAAGCAAAGCTAGCAAATTCTGCTTGGGACAGGTCTTTGGACGTTCAATTCCCTTATAACTTGGGCTCACCATTTTGAGCCCAACTCAGCAAGCATACATGAATAGAATTTGGCCCCCTTGCATCTTTGGTTGGACTTTCTTTTGTTATTTGTTTACGCTAGCCCAAGCTTCCTCTATTATCTAATCAATCCTTTTCTATGCAAGTTTCTTTTTTCGGTTTTATAACTCCCTCATTCATTTGTCGCTTAATTGATTAGAATTCACTAGTGGAGGTGAGCCGTAATTATCAATAGCCTATGGCCTTCCGAGCTTTAGTTGAAACATCCTTTAAAAATAAAAATAAGGTGCGCCGTTCCCAAATAAAATCGCCAATTGTGTGGCCGTCATATTGATTTCATATGAATTTTAAAAAAGGGGTTAATATTTTGTAGAATATCCTTTAGGGTCGTCTTAGAAATACTATCGTAGTTGTGTATACGTTTGTGTAACACGACTATGGTTCTAAAAGCAAAAATAGAGTATGCGTTCGCGCAACATCGACCCAAACTATTCTTACTGATACTTATTGTGGACACGTTCGTGTGACACGCTTTTTGACTCATCAAACAGGAAGGTATAAACCAGTGACTTAGGACACTATTAATCCTCGATTCGGGATTTAAACCAGTGACTTAGGACACTATTAATTGTTCCAAGTGGCGGCTCTGATCTTAAATAATTAAATCATGTATAGGTTGTCCTTAAATTAGAAAAACTCCCTTATCTATGCCTTTCGCAGGGTTGTAGTGTCCAAAAGGAGGTTTGACAGCTGTGGCGACTCTGCTGAGGATCGAACCCATAATCTCTTGTTCAAGGTTCAAGAATTCGAGCTTATTTTATGATTTTCACTTGGCTTTTTTTATTGTTGATATTATTGTATTTTGTGAACCTTTGTGCTAAATGCTATCTGTTTACCGCTTTAATTTTGTTGAATTATATATAATTGTCTTCGTGCACCACCCCTTTGAGTCTTCTGAAAATGGTGCATACGTTCGCGTAGCCCGATTTTTCTATAAAAATTATACCAAATAGAGTGAGGTTGGGTAGACTTTAGTGCTCCTGGTACGTCGCCCCCTCCTCGGTCCCAGTTGTTCGCTCGGGTACCCCATGTCTAGATCAAAACCCCAGGATTCAAACTTAGAAAAACACAGCCTCATGCCGGATCCCTAGTAGGGGCGCTTGTTTGCATCACGTGCATTTTGACTTAGGAGACTCAACATAGGGGTGGGTCCGTCTAAGACAGGTACTCCCAATACAACAGACCATCATGATGCATCCAATGTGCTATGTGAACACTCATTTGTTTTGGCTTGCATGCTGACCGGCTAAATAAGAAAAAGAAGAGTGAGGAAAATCCAAGAAAAAACAAGAAAAGGAGAAAAAAGAGAGAAAAAGACCAAGAGTGATGTAGGAAAGGAATAAATCCAGTTCTAAAGAAACCCAATACTTGAAATACCACAAAACTCTGCCGA
This sequence comes from Nicotiana benthamiana, assembly GCA_034376525.1. Lineage (NCBI taxonomy): Eukaryota > Viridiplantae > Streptophyta > Magnoliopsida > Solanales > Solanaceae > Nicotiana > Nicotiana benthamiana. Next base: position 14,321,137 of record CM067341.1, on the reverse strand, counting down.
TTTTTTAAGACAAAAAAAAGAGAAAAAAGTTTGTTCGCCAATAAAAATAAAAATAAAAATTGTTTTCAAAAATAGCTTGTTCTTTTTGCCAATAAAAGGTTTTGTTTTAAAAAATAGTTTGTTCTATTTTCCAATGAAAAGAAAAAGAGTCTTGTGTTCAAAATTAGTTTGTTTATGAATTGAAAAAAAGAAAAGAAAAAGAGTCCTGTTTCAAAGTAGTTGTATTGGCCAAACAATGCCGGCCTGATTCCCATTGGATATGGGATACGTTGGCAACTACATTAGGTCCGGCCTTATTTTGAAAAATAGAAAAAAAAGGAAAGAGAAATAAGCCGATTTAGTGTCGATAGTGTTTTGAACCGTTATTACCGAGAAGCCTTAGAATATTCTCCCGTTATCGAAGGGCTATCTTCGTAAAAGAAAGGACAAAGTTGAGAAGTGTCACAAAATAAGCCTCCCTGGCCTCAAAGTTCATTTGGAAATGGGAAAGGACCATATTTGTAAAGATAGCCATTTGGCTAAAATTGGCATGTCAAGGAGGGAATCACGATTTTTCTTTGTTTTAAAATTAGAAACTTGTTTTCAAAAAAAGAGGTCATTAGAGTCAACCCTAACCCTACCTTTCTACAGGAACAAATGAATATTATCCAGGACCTACCAGAAATGATCAGGGAACAGGCTCGAGTACATTTGCGCATGTGGAGGAATGATTTGGATCAAGATGGTCAGGAATGGGTGAGACAACAGTTGGGCGCTCTTATATACATTTGGGAGATCAAACTACAGGATGATCTGATCAAGGCTATGATAACGTTCTGGGACCCTTCTCGTAATATTTTTCGCTTCTCAGATTTTGAGATTACCCCTACTTTGGAGAAGATAGGCGGGTACATTGAGTTTAGACGAGATCACAAGTTTTTTACCTCCTGAATATCAGCAAATGGAGAAGTAAAAACCGCGTAAGCAACGGGTGTTGTGATTTCCATTTCTCATACTTCGGGTTTGGGCATTCTTCTGGTATTGAGACACATGAAAAAGGGTTGAGCAACAATCAAGAGAAGGGTCTTTGGCAACTTCATCGCCGGTTCACATTTATTGTTGCATTCTTGGGGATAATGGTTTTTCCAAGAGAAAGGGACAGTGGATATTCGTATGGCTAGAATTGAACAAATCCTCACCACCATGAAAAATCATAAACTTGCCTCGTTGGTAGTAGCGAATATCTACCGTGCGACTTTATGCAAAGTTGGGACTCAGTTCTTTGAAGGTTGCAATATCCTCCTACAAATGTGGATGATCAAGCATCTTCGCCAACATCCCAGATTCAAGAATTATGGTTCGAGACCAAACAATTTTATCACCAGTTATGAAGAGAGGGTAAAGGATTACAGCGTGGTAGAGGGGTTTGAAGTATAGGTGTCTCATTTGAAAACTGTCAAAGCATGTCAAATTGAATGGTCCATAGGATGGCTCGCAAATACGGAGGCTATATACATGACTACAACCACGGGTTACTTGAGGATAATGGGTGAAATGAGTATTCAGGCATACGCACCATAGAGGGTCTTGAGACAATTGGGACGGTATTAAATTGTGACCGAAGATGATGATCTAAGTACTCAAATTATAGAGTTGCATCCAGAAGCCGCACTGCACGAAGCTTTAGTTCAACAGGATTGGAATAGGTGTCGGTATCTTAAAAATGGAACCCAAGTACCAGATGCCACAAAGGGGAAGTGGATCAACACTATGCTGCTTGGTTTGAGAAGAGGTCATGTGTGAACACTGAGCCAGAGACCCGTCAAAAGACCTCATGTTCAAGCTTTTGAAGATAAAATCCAAAAAAGATTAGCGTGGGGAGAAAAGGAAAAAGTGTACCAAACTGAGATTCATTCCTTGAATGAAAAGTTGAGAAACATGGAATTCAACAATGATCTCCAGGATTAGGAAGCCGAAGGTGAGAAAAGAAGATTGATTAAAGAAAATGAAGCTCTCATAGCACAGATCCGGAAAATGAAAATAGCAATTGACAACCCGGGCAGGAGTAGAAAATATGAGAAGCTCATCTACAACCTTACCCAAAAGGCACGTGATTTCGAGGATGATTTACGGAAGACTGAAAAGGAGTTAGCAAATGCTCGGGCCAAGATTTCCAAGGCTGCAGGGGAACGAGCCAGTTTTATCCGTCAGTTGAATGAGAAATACGACAAAGGGACGGAAAAGTATGAAGAAAAGGGTCAAGATAGTTGAAAATGAAATGGCTAAGAAGGGAAGAGATTTTGAAGCCGAAAGGGAGCACTTTTATTCTTTGATAGCACGGTTAGAACATATGACGAACATGTATCATACCTGGATGACCGGGAAGGCACTGCCCCTGCAACTACCTGGCTTCTTGGATGCCCTCTTTACCCAAACTATGGCCCTTTTCAATCACCCCAGTAGCTCCATCAATCATCGCAATGAATACCCACTCAAAGCTCATGATGCCCGATATTACCCCTCCAAGGTCACCCATGAGGAGAACCCTCGGGATAAGCTTCAGGCCGAAAATGAAAATGATACATGAAAAGAAAGGCCGGATAATATCTCTGGGAAACCGAAAAGCACAAAACAGTCATCAAAGAACATGCGAGGGGATTTTGTGCAACACTTTAAGCACGATATAGACATTGTCCCAAACCGCTCCTCCCTACCTCATATTGAAAAGAATCCCAAGGAGAGCTTTAGGGAGCAATGTGAGTCTCCTTTCTAACCTTATAAGAGGGAATTGTCCTTATATATGAAATAATTAGTTATGTGCTCCTATTTGTCGGGTCTACGTATGCACAAGGTAACGAGAGTCCGTGCATAGCTACTATTATGCTTAAGTTGGGGTAATCTAGGATCTAAAAGCATACTATACTTAGGATATTGATAATCTTATTGACAGATGAATTGCTTAAATCCTATCGAATTGGCAAATAAATTTCTAAAAATATGAAACTTTATTTTTCTTAAATAGTTAAAAGAGAATTAGCTTTTATTTGGATAAATATTTCCCAATAAATTCTTAATTGGTTGTTTGAATGTGTGTATCTATGTTTTCCCGCGTCGCATATATGGTTTGCGAGTGGGGTATTTGTTTGTTTAAGTTGACAACATTGCATGTATGATTCGCGATGAGGTAATACATGCATCTATAGTTCGCGTTGTTCGACCCTCGATAGTGCATATTTTACTTTTATGTTGGATCGGGCCAATGACCTCGGTAGGATATCCGCATGCTTGTATTGTTGTTTGAGATTTATAAATATTGATATTTTCCTTTTCTAGCCGGAGATAAATTGATAAGATAATAAAAAGTAAATAGTTCGAAATCCATTATTATTTGGGAAGTTGTTTACCTGCTATCTAGCTGTATGAATTATAATTGTTAATTTTTATAAAACCTATAATCTCTTCACATTTTTAATATATTATCATTAGACCACTAGTAAGTGTCGAAAGCGACCTCTCGTTTCTACTTCTTCGAGATTAGACGGGATACTCGCTGGGTACATGTTATTTTTGTACTCATACTATACTTGCTGTGCATTTTTGTTGTACATGCACATGCATCTCTAGTAGCCTAGTAAATGTAGCAGCATGGCTAATATGGAGACTTAGGTGAGCTGCACTTCCTAAGATGACTCACAGCCAGCAGAGCCTCTTTCAGATTACAGTATTTACTGTTCCAATTTTTTATTCCGGACGATTGTTGTATTATATTTTTTCTTAAATATTTCTCATGCACTTGTGATACCGGATTTTGGGATGATTATGGGGTATTCTATATTTACTTCTAATTTTTTATTATATTAGTTGACTCATAAATAAATTAACACCAATACAATTGTTTCAACAAACTGCACAATCGAGTTGAATCTTTCCCAGCTTTGTTAATCATTATAACTATAGGAGGAGAAAACGATTCTTACAAATATGAACTCGTAAATGGCGTTTGGATATAAAAATTATCATTTAAAAAAAAATAATATTTGAAGTTATGTTGAAAAATAGTATTTGAAATTTAAAATTATGTTTGGACATGTATTTTATTTGAAAAAATATTATAATTTTTGTGAGTGGGGAAAAAGTTTTGCTGGAAATTTTGAAAAAGTGGTCAATTGATAAACTTATTTTCAAATTTTTTTCAAAAACATGCAAAATTTCATGGAAAATATATATTTTAAATTTTTATTTTTTTTTTGAAAAAAAGGAAGTTTTTAATGGACAAACGGGGTTCTCAGTAGTAATAGAGCTCTCTCTATATACCAGTTCTTTTTTCTGCATTTTAAATACTTTCTCTGCATTTTAAATAAAAACATTAGAAATAAGTGAGAAAGGTTTAACACTCTTCTATTCCAATTCTATTTTCCTTTTCGTTTCTTGTTTTCTTTTTTCCTCTTGTTCATTTGATTTTTATAAGAGAGGTGTGATTCCCCTTATTAGTGACAAACTTTTCTTGTCATTCATTTTCTTACACACGAAATTTTGTTGTTACATATACGTGAATTAAATCTGCATTTGAAAGACACCTAAATCAAACGCCCACCATCCCCATTCCCATCATTGATAATTAACTCAAATAATTGTTCACTCAATTATTTAAATTTATGTAAATAAATAAAAAAAACAAAACATCAAATATGAATGATTATTTATATAAAGATTCCAAAAGACTAACCTCATTACTTCACATTTCACACGGGATGAGAGGTGGCATCTAATCCTTTTATTGGACTCTCACTTGTTGACCTTTGTTACATTGGAGTTAGACTTTTGTTTTCCTATTGTTATTAGCAAATTTTCTCATTGATTTTACTTTATCTAAAAGTGTTTTTTCGATGCTATTCTAATATAGGTGTTTTAATTCTTGTCCTACGCAAAGAAACGTTATTCCTCTTTTAATTCCAAAAAGAAAAGTGTAAAAAAACCTTGGAAGAAAGATATTTTGTTACATGTCAAGACTTTGTTTTCTACCAACTCTTTAATTAAATGAAAAATTAGAGTGTTATATAAAACTTGATATTAGGTTACCAAGGAACTACAAGTAACACCCAACAAGAAGTAAATTCTAGTGATCAGTAGTCCGTAATGTATTGGGAAAAATTGAGTTTACATATTAAAGTAGTATAAAGATGACGTATCATGATACGTAGACTAGTCAAAGAATTATAACTGGCAAAGAGGCACGAATTACAACAGACACGAGCAGAGACAAAGGAAGAGGCATGAACGCTTATTCAAAAGATTCAGTGCTCGTACCTATTTATGCCTAAGAATCAAAGAGAATGAATCAGAAGGTATAAGGGAGTACACATACAGTATTTAATGAGCATTAAGTATTAAAAATATTAAAGAATTTGTATTAAATACAATAATTATGTAACATAGCATTTAATGTTATTAATTGTCTATAATGAACTTATTATGATAGAAGCAAAACGCATATCTCCAAAAAAACTATAAAAGGGAGAGAATAGATCAATTGTAGGGATATGAAACACTATCTGAATATACTAGTCTACTTTACTTTCTGATTCTAGTCAAATAACTTTCTTTTATACACTCTTTGATTATTAGTAACCCGAGTTCTTCCAAATTAAAGCTTAGACCAAATTTTCATTTTTCGTTAAACAAATTGGCTCGGATACCGAAAAATTGATAATCTATTCAGTTTAATTTTCCTTGTTGCATCAACCATGTCGAATGGTAGTAGGCTATATACTTGATATTTACACCTTAATATGACCACGATTTGTTGTTGTTTTATAGGTAAATTGCCAAAAAATACTCTAAATAGTGTTCTTTTATTTTGCAGGGAATATTATATATGAGAAGGCAACAAAGGCTATTTTGGAGGCAATAATGTGAAGAAAATGCCCACTCGAGAAGTACCCGAGCATAAAGAAGCAGAAAACGGGCTGGGAAAGAATTTCACCGCGAACGCGGTGGATTAAAATGTGAGGCAGTAAGGTCAGCTGTCAACGCAGTGACCGCGGTCCACGCTGCGACCGCGGTGAACTGTTCACGCTGCTGGAAGTTTGGGGACTAAAGTGTATTTTTTGAAAAACTTTTGTAAAACCCTTATAAGCTCTAGAAACTCGTCCAAGTTGGAGCTATGACTGTTTTAGACTACTTTTGGAGGCAAGAACAAGTGTGAGAAGATTAACTAAATAATAGATTTTTTCTATCTCTTTTATTTTCGTGCAATTAACCGTTAGGAATAATTTAGTTATTTATTCTCGTTTTGTCATGAGTAGCTAAATCATTTATCTAGTGTTTTGATGGAACCTATTGAAGGATGAACTTCTTGATTATGTTAATAGTTTTCCAGTTTAATCTCTATTTGTTCAACTACGTGTTTGTTGTAGTTAATTGACAGGATCCTGAATAAGCTATGCCTATTTAGCGTGCATAACTCGGGAGAGAGTGCATATTTAGATTGTTGTTGAACAACATCACTCCCAAAGTAAAAGTGGGATATATAATTGCGGGTTTAAAGGCGGGATTAGGGATAACGAAGCCTTAGGTGCGATCTAAAGTGAGCTGTAATAAACAAAGCCAGCTAGCGTATCTCTAGAGAGTACGTCTACTAAAGTATCATGATTACTTGGGAGAGATTAAAGGTAAAAAGAGTGCTCATGATTAATAAAGATGTCTTGGTGAATCTATATGAAACATAACCAGAAGGGATTCCATCAATAGGGGAAATCATAGCCTTAGAACCTTCTCATAATTGTTTACAACTCAAGCATAGTTAGTTCAGCTATTTATATACTTTCATTCGTAGTTAATAGAAATACAATCAATTAGTTTTTACAACGTTTGGGGAAGTTGATTCCATAGAATTAAGTAAGTCCAACGAAAGTAATTGATAGGTTAAACCCCTGTGGGTTCGACTCTGGGCATAAATACTCAAATTATATTTGCAACGTCCGCATGTCCTTTTATAAGGCATAGTTGTGTGTGATCAAATTTTGGTGCCGTTGATGGGGAATTAACGATGTTATCAATTATAATGGAAAGAAGTAAAAATATTCTTAGTGTAGTCAGGTTTCTCTATACCTAATATTTACATTGAAAAATGTTTGTTTACTTAGTTGCACAGGTGCATGCCTAGAAACTCATCGAGATCTGGTGAAGTATTTGAAGCATCCTCAGATCACGAGAAACTTTGCAAGGCCTTGAATCGGGTCAACCGACAAAACAACCAACAACTGCACAATTCGAAACAGTCATGGGAGATCACAAAGAAAACCCAACTGTACCAATCGTGCCAGAGGCTACTCTCTATGACTGGGCACAACCCATACCTGAAAACCTGTCCACAACAATTGTAGTCCCATGGATACAGTCTATCATTCCAAATCACGAATAACATACTGCACTTGTTGCAGAATAAGGGATTATTTTTGTGGTCACAAGTTGAAGATTCTTAGCAGCACTTGAAGAATTTTCTGTCTATCTACAAAACCCAAAGGCAACCCAACATAACTCCGGAAGCAATTAAGCTGTTATTATTCCCATTCTTAGAGACAGAAGTTGCCCAGAGTTGGCTAAACTCATTTCCCATAAATTCTATAAAAACTTGGGATGAGTTAATCGAGCAATTCCATAACAAATTCCACCCACCCAACAAAGCTTCTCAACAAATTGATGACATTTTGAGCATTAAACAGAAACCAATGGAGACAATGCATGAGATGTGGGAGCGGTTTAAAGTAATGTTAGTTGTATGTCCACACCATGGTACTGCAGATCTGATATTGGGGCAGCAATTTTACATGGGGTTGTCAGACAGTGTGAAGAACATTATTGATGCGTTAGCTGGTGGAGCATTTTTGAGCAAAACATGGAGAGACGTCCTGAGTCTGCTTGACAAGATGGCACAGAATTCAGGATGGACATCTAGGAATGCAACTATCACTCTAGTGGTGCACTCAGTGCATTTCAATCCATCCAACTCTATGGCTGAAAATATGGCCACCTTAGTGACACAGATGAGTATACTCACTAAATAGGTGGAAGAGTTAGGGTAGAAGCAACATGTACACATCGTGGACACTACCAATGGGGGTTTGTGCACATCTTGCACCAATCGGCCAATTGGTAACCAGTGGAATGCAGAACCTGATAATCATCACTATCCTGAGGACATGAACTATGTGTTTAATTTAATATGGAAGCCAGAGACAAGGTGGTCAGAATTGGGGCCAGCAGTACAGGCCAGCCCAGCCATAGTTCAACACTGGGAACATGGGAGGTATGAGACCCCCTAACAATATGGCTCCTTACCCAAATCCACGGGGATATAATAATCAGAATCAGTAGCAGGGGTATCAACCCCCTCAGCAACATCATGGTGCAAGGAAGGAAGATGGATTTGCTAGACTTGAAGTAATGATGTAGCAGGTTATTGGGTCTAATTCAAAGATTAATGTGAGGGTATATGCACATGATGCAGCGATCAAGAATAGTGAAGTGAATGTGTTCCAAATTTTGATGTCTCTGAACAATCGTCCTCATGGGGCACTACCTGCAGACACACAAATAAATCTAAAAGATTAGCTGATGGTGGTGAGTCTACGTAATGGCAGAGATCTAGATGTAGAGCAAGATAGGGCTCGAGAAACTAGACAGGCTGAGACACTCATACCAGTGCCCATTGAGCTGGATGAGTCAACGAAACTGATACAGGTGATAGTCCAGCTTGCCCGGGAAGAAAATAACATTCAGAATGAGATCGAGAAAGAAGCTGAGACAGTCCAGGAACCAGTAGTTGATGTAGCAGCTAATAAAGATCAATCCCAATTGATTGGGAATAAGAGACCTCCTACACCCTTCCTTCAGAGGCTGGCTAAGTACCAAAAGGAGGAGCAATACAAGAAGTTCTTTGAAATCGGAAAATAAATCCAGATAAACATACCATTGATTGAAGTTTTGAAAGAGATGCCTGGGTATGCAAAAATGATGAAGGAATTGATGTCCCGAAAGTTTGATTTCCAAGACTTACAGTTACTCTTACTCAAACCTGTAGTGCAGTGGTGACAAGACCAATTGCAAAAAATTTGTCTGACCCAGAGAGCTTTACAATACCATGCACTATCAGTAATTTTGTGTTTGCCAAGACACTGTGTGATATAGGGGCCATCATCAGTCTTATGCCCCTGGAGATTTATAAGAGGCTGGGCATTGGAAGATCTAGACCAACCTCTATGTTGTTGCAGCTGGCTGACAGGACTGTGAAATGATCTTCTGGCATCCTGGATGATGTGCTGATTCAGGTAGGGAAATTTGTGTTCCATGCAGACTTTGTGATCCTAGACTGCAAAGTGGATGAAGAGATTTCCATAATTTTTCTGGTCACGGGAGAGCTATAATTAATTGTGAGACTTGGGAGCTCAAGATGAGACTGAAGGGCAAAGAAATAACATTCAATATGAGGAAAGCCATGAGACGGCCAAGTGAAATCGCCAATTGCTCTCTTATTGATGCCGTGGATGTGATTGCTGAGACTGATGACGAAAGGCTGACTATTGAGGACCCCCTTGCTGCATGTTAGATGAATTTGGATGAGGTAAATGGAGAGGATCTAGGGGAATGGGTGTTGGCATAAAAGGGTAGAGTATTCTGGGATAGAACTCTAGAATTTGAGCCCTTGCACTTGGAAAATAGAGAAACTCCTCCAGCCAAGCCATCCATCGAAGAACCACCAAAACTGGAGTTAAAGCCATTGCTCGCCCATCTCAAGTGTGAGTTCCTTTGACCTGACTCCACATTACCTGTTAATATCTCATCTAGTTTGTTAGATGTGCAGGCTTAAAAACTCTTAAAGGTAATTAAGGAGTGCAAGATTGCCATTGGGTGGACCATGGTAGACATAAAGGGGATCAACCCTGCTTACTGCATGCACAAAATTCTACTGGAAGAGGGACACAAACCTTCTAAGGAATACTAAAGAAGGCTGAACCCCAATATGAAGGAAGTGGTGAAGAAAGAAGTAATCAAGTGGTTAGATGCAAGAATCATTTTCCCAATCTCTGACAGCAACTGGGTTAGCCCAGTTCAATATGTACCTAAAAAAGGTGTCATGATGTTAGTTAAGAATGATAACAATGAATTGATCTCCACTAGAACAGACACGGGCTGGAGAATTTACATGGATTATAGAAAGTTAAATCTTGCCACCTGGAAAGACCACTTCCCACTTCCCTTCATTGATCAGATATTAGACAGATTGGCAGAGATGTCACACTTATATTTTCTGGATGGGTACTCAGGGTACAATCAGATTTCCACTGCACCACAGGATAGAGAGAAGACCTCTTTAACTATCCTATATGGCATGTATACCTTTCGTAGGATGCCCTTTTGCCTATGCAACGCACCTGTCACATTCTAACGGTGCATGATAGCCATATTCACTAACATGGTAGAGGATATAATGGAGGTGTTCATGGATGACTTTTCAGTGGTGGGGAACTCTTTTGATGAGTGCTTGATAAATTTGACTCGTGTGCTTAAACGGTGTATCGAGACTAAGCTGGTTATAAATTGGGAGAAGTGCCACTTCATGGTACAAGAGGGTATATTCTTGGGGCACCAGGTTTCAAGCAAAGGAATTGAGGTGGATCGTGCTAAAGTGTACATGATAGCATAGCTACCTCCTCCAACTTTCGTCAAAGCAATTAGGAGCTTCCTTGAGCACGCCGGTTTCTACCGGTGATTTATAAGAGACATCTCAAAAATTGCCAACCCTCACTGTAAGTTGTCAGAAAAAGATCACCCTCTCTTGTTTTCAAATGATTGAAGGGTAGCATTCGAGTAGCTGAAAAAGAGGCTAGTCAAAGCACTTATCATAGTTGCCCTGGACTGGGAGCAGCCATTTGAACTCATGTGTGATGCCAGTGACTATGCAGTGGGGACAGTGCTGGGAGAGGAAGGACAAGCTGATGCATCGAATCTACTACGCTAGTAGAACTCTAAGTGGAGCCCAGCTGAACTATACAATGACTAAGAAGGAGATGTTGGCTGTGGTTTTTGCTTTCGACAAGTTTAGATAATATCTGATTGGCTCTAAGGTAATTGTATACACTGATCATGCAGCTCTCACGTACTCGATTGAGAAGAAGTAGTGTAAGTCGCGTCTGATTCATTAGGTGTTGCTACTACAAGAATTCGACCTTGAAATTCATGACCGTAAGGGCACATAGAACCAACTTGCTGATCATCTATCACGAATTGAGGGAGCTGAAAATGCAGTTGAGGTTGAGGATATTCTGGAAAGCTTATTGGATGAGCAATTGCTCACTACTAGTCTTGAGGAAGTTCCATGGCATGCGGACTTTGAAAATTACATGGCTTGCGGTATAGTTCCCTATGATCTTTCATCTGTACAAAAGAAAAAGTTTTATCGTGATTGCCACATGTATTATTGGGACAAGACTTATCTATTTAGAATATGTGTGGATGATATGATTCGGAGGTGTGTTCCCAAGATAGAACAATCTTCTGTTTTGCAGGCTTGTCACAAATCGGCATATGGAGGACATTTTCGAGGGGTCAGGACATCTACGAAAGTCTCAAGGCCGGATTCTTTTGGCCAACATTATTTAAAATGTGCACCAATGGGTGAAGGTCTGCAATAAATGTCAATGGACCAGGAACATTTAACGTCGCCATGAGATCTCCATCAACCCGATTCAAGAGGTGGAAGTGTTTGATGTCTGGGGGATTGACTTCATGGGTCCCTTCATCATCTCTTTTGGCAATAAGTACATACTTGTTGCTGTGGACTACATGTCCAAATGGGTACAAGCTGCAGTGTTGCCCACTAATGATGCAAAAGTGGTGGTGAGATTTTTGATAAAGAACATATTCACCCAATTTGGGACACCAAGAGCGATAATCAGTGACGGAGGCACTCATTTTTGTAATAGATCCTTCGAGAAGTTGCTTGCAAAGTATGATGTACGCCACAATGTGGCTACCCCTTATCACCCACAGACTAGTGGGCAGGTTGAAGTGTTTAACATAGAGATAAAGAGTGTGCTAACCAAGACTTTGAACGCCACAAGAACTGATTGGGTGAAAAAGCTAGATGATGCACTCTGGGCCTATAGAACTGATTTTAAAAAACCAATTGGTATGTCACCATACAAGTTGGTATTTGGAAAGGCCTACCACTTGCCATTGGAGCTTGAACATAAAGCATGGTGGGTACTGAAATAGTTGAACTTAGATATTGAGGGTGCATGCAAAACAAGAATCACTGAATTGCGTGAGCTCGACGAGTTCAAGCATCTTGCTTTTGAGAGCACAAAGTTGTACAAGGAAAGAATGAATAGGTTGCATCACCAGAACATTGTTGAGAGACATTTCAAACCCTGGGACATGGTATTTCTCTATAACTTAAGACTATGGTTGTTCCCTGGTAAGCTTAAGTCACGAGGATCTGGTCTATTTTGAATTGTAGAAGTTTTCCATTCAAGAGCTGTGGATATTGCCTCGGAGAAAGACTCTCATAAATTTAGGGTCAATGGGCAGAGATTGAAATTATACATAGGCATGAAAGAGCCGAAGGATGTGTCTAAGATGATTCTGATGGAACCTCAGAGGTTGAGCGAATCTTAAATGCACTTGTCTATGTCGCGCCGTGACGTTAAATCAGGCGTTGCATGGAAGGCAACCCACGAGTTTCGTTGTTAGTGTATTCATGTAACTTCATAAAAAAAATCATCGCTAGCACCGCGACCGCAGTAAACCGCAATAGAAGGAAAACATTCTGCCTTGGTTATTAAATCGCACCATGACGTGGTGAACCGTGGTGAAGCAAGAGTATTCTGCCTCATTCTTTTAACCTACCGCGGCCACGATGAACCGCGGTCGACCGCGAGGTTACCAGGTATTTTAAAATCTTTTTTATTTTTTCCATTTTTCTTTTCTTTTCTTCTTATATTAATCTCTTAAACAAACCCTCCCCCCATAAAAAAATCAATAAATGCCCGACCCCTTTCCTTAATTCCCAATCTTTCTCTCTCTCTCTAAACCCTAACTCTCCCTGCATACTTTCTTCTTCTTTTTCTTCACTCACAATACCCCCATCTCCATTCCCCTCATCTTCTTCCATTAGGTATGATTCTCTCCCCTCCCCCCTTTCTCTCTGATTTTTATATTTCTTAATGTTATGATAGTTTAATGTTTCTATGATATTGCATTATTGATAGCTTTTTAAGTTTCTTCTTCATGTTTTTCTAATTTAATTTTGTTTTTGAGAATGTTTTGTGAAGGGGATGTGATGTTTAGAATGGTGTTTGTTGGTGGGTTATTGAATGACACAAGTGTGGGGTGTGTTGGTGTAGTTGTATACTTGATTTGGGAGGAGTTCTTTAGAGACTAAGGAGGGCTAAATGTGTTTGGATAATGCCACGCCCACAATGTGTTTGGGAAATTTCCCCAATGTTGTTATAAGGAGCTAATGTGACATGGTTGTGGTGAAGTTTGAGTAACCACCCATAGTAACACATTTTATACACTCACTAATAGGTGTTCCTATGTTTGACATGTACAATGAGTTCATCTCAAAAGAGACGTAACATCGGGTCCTCTACTAGTGAACCAGGAGGCTCCTCACGAGCTAGGAGTCAATCTAGTGCACCTCAGTTCGATAGTACACGGTTTGTATCCAAATCACTGGAGGATAGGTACAACCAGAAAGCAGCTAAGAAGTTGCTCCATGAGGTACATATTGATCGGAATACCTTGGAGGTGGACTGCCCAAATATGTTTAATGAGTTGAGGATGTGTCAGCTTGACATCGTCTTCGAGGTACCAGAGAAGGCTAATATTCAGCTGGTGAAGGAGTTTTATGCGAACTGGCAAGAATTTGAGAATGGGGTTGTGACTATGCGCAACATCCGGGTTAATGCATCTATAGGACATTCGCCGAGTATATCGCCTCCCAGAAATCACAAGGATTGAGTGGACACCAATTCTTGATGTAATCAGTATCCCTAGAAAATCATTTAAGTGGATAAAGATGCTGAAGACTCTGCACTCACAATCCTTTAATTGGGAGGCAAAGTCCTGGCTCACTGTCATCAACACCCGCCTGCTACCATCCAGCAATACCACTGATGTGAGTGCGCAACGAGCAGCAATTATCTACTTTTTTATTACATACCAGGATTTTAATGTCTCATGAGTCCTCCATGATGAAATGTTCATTAGATCGTCTCAACTAATCAAGGGCCACTACTTCCCTTTGCTAATCACTCAACTGTGCCGTCTTGCTCAAGTCCTTGAAAACCAAAAAGTTGATGGGAAATTGTATCTAAAAGTCCCATTCCGGGAAAGAAAAATTAGACTCAAGAGAATAGAGCAGTGGCGGACAGTTATGATGATTTAGATGATGATGAGGATAATGTTGAGGTAGTTGAGGTCCCCCCTCTTCCGAGAGTTGATAATGAAGGCCCTTCACAGCCATACAAGAGCACCCATATGAATACTTTGGATCCGGATATGGTTGGGTTGCGTACCTTAGTCACTGATTTTGGTGCCCGTATGAATGCAGTGGCTGAAAGGCAGGTGAAGTCGGAGAAGAAATTCTTGGGCTGGTTGAGAGCTGTGGGACGTGCTTGCAACATGAACCCAGACGCCTTCCCCGACCAGGAGTGAACTGTCAGGGAAGTTCCTTTACCTCACTGTTCTTTAAATTTTGAAGCCATTGGGACATGTCTTCGTTTTAAGTGTGGGTTAGGGGATACTTCATTGTATGTTTGTAATTGTAACAACTGACTGTTTGTTTTGGTTGTTTAATCTTGCTTTGATTGTTTTGGTGTTAGAGTGATAGTTCATTAGGTAAGTGAAAATAGTAAGTGACATATCCCGACGACAGAATCTTTTTCAGCGGGGTTCTTGAGGGACTAAGTTGAAACAAAATAGAATAGGGAAACTCTTCCTGATGACGGATCTTTTAGACAATTTTCTTGAGGGAAGTTAGTCTAAAGAAAAGACCAAAACAATTTTTTTTAGGTAATGTAGTAACTCCCCCTTGGATTTTCTTTGGGGCCACTATTCTTTTCCAAGGGTTTAGTTTGAACCAGGTATAGGTTGTTTTTGTTTTTGTTCTTTTTAGTTTAAGGTTAGGATTAATGGGTATGAGTGAAAATCAAGGGAAAACCCCTTAGCGTTTCTACACCTGAACATAATAGACACTAGAGTGTAACACTTAGCTTCAAGGGTTGAGTCTTGTTTAAGTGCCTTAAAATTGTATTTTTGTATGTAACTTGAATACTCAAAAGAGAATGTCTTGATAAACTAATATGGAGTGAGTCATGTGCCATATGTGTGAAAGTTTTACTGTATTCCATGATTCACACTTGACGCCTAGAACTTGCACAGTGTGTTTGCAAAGAGAAATAGTAGTTTCATTTAGTTTGAGAAGTGATATAGGCATTTCTTTGTTGAGCCAGAAACATAAAGTAAACCCACCTGAATGCATTACACCTTAGTTAACCTCGTTGAGCCTATAAGCCTGTTTCTTTAGCAACCACATTGCAAACCTTACCCAATTGTTTGAATACTCTGCTATTTGAAATCTTTACCTCCCAATAAGCACTTGAATGGTATTGAAAATATGCAAAAGCAAAAGTGTGGGGTGGTTGTTTGGTTTTTGAGTGGAACCGCTGAGATAGAAAAAAAGGTGCTGAATTTTGAAGCATAAAAGAAGAAGCACCATGAAAAAAAAAAGAGAGAAAGTTATAAATAATTATAGTGGTTGATTCGTTGTAGCTTGTATAAATTGCACCTAATGGATAGGGATGTTTTAAATAAATATGGTGGAGCATTTGTTTGACAAAAGTATGATCCTGAAGTTTAATGTAATTGTATTAAAAGTGCTTAGGGAGGTTAGTCACTATATTTAAATATACCCTACCCGTCCCTTATCCGACATTACAACAAAGTAAAGTATATTGATCTTAGACTGAGTGGGCTCCATTGGTAGAGTACTACACTATGGGCAAACCTATGGTGCATCTTGGTGGCATGTGAATGTTCTTTTTGAGAGTGAGCGAAATTTGTCTATCTTAGTTCCTAATTGTCCTAAATATAATTATATGTGGAACTACTCTCTTGTGTGAATTGAGGGTATGTGATTCACAAAGGAAAGGTAAGTCTTGACTCTTGCATAGAGTGGTTTGAGTAAGTGCGAATGTTGCATCGCACGAAAGGTTTGAATCTTGAGGTAAAGGTTGTCCACTACTAAGTGCAACTTTTGTAAAATCTTCATGGTATGAGTTGTTAAGGGAAAAGCTTAGGGAAGGAATTTTGATTGAGTGTGGTGGATTGCTCGAGGGAAAGCAATGATTTAAGTTTGGGGTGTTGATAGTAGGCTATATAGTTGATATTTACTCCCCTAATATGACCATGCTTTGTTGTTGTTTTCTAGGTAAATTGCCAACAAAATCCTCTAAATAGTGTTCTTTTGTTTCGCAGGGAATATTATATGTGAGAAAGCAACACAGAGTATTTTGGAGGTGATAATGTGAAGAAAATGCCCACTCGAGAAGTACCCGAGCACAAAGACGCAGAAAATGTCCTGGACAAGAATTCCACCGCGACCTCGGTGGACCACGGCACGACCGCGGTGGAATAAAATGTGAGGATGTAAGGTCATATGTCACTGCGGTCCACTTCGCGACCCTAGTGAACTGTTCACGTTGCTAGAAGTCTGGAGACTAAAGTGTATTTTGAGGAAACTTTTGTAAAACTCATATAAGCTCTAGAATCTTGTCCAAGTTAGAGATAAGTTTGGTTTAGACTACTTTTGGAGGCAAGAACAAGTGTGAGAAGAATAACCAAATATTAGAGTTTTTCTATCTCTTTTATTTTCTTGCAATTAACCGTTATGAATACTTTAGTAGTTTATTTTCTTTTTTTCATGAGTAGCTAAATCCTTTGTGTAGGGTATTGATGGAACGTATTGAAGGATGAACTTCTTGATTATGTTAACATATTTTCCAAGTTTAATCTCTATTGTTTAACTACGTATTTGTTGTAGTAATTGACAGGATCCTCAATTAGCTGTGCCTTTTAGTGTGCATAACTCGGGAGAGAGTGCATATTTAGGTAGTTATTGAACAATATCACTCCCAAAGTATAAGAGGGATCTATAACTGCGGGTTTAAATGCAGGATTAGGAATACGAAGCCTTGGGTTCAATCTAAAGTGAGCTGTAATAAACTAAGCCAGCTAGCGTATCTCGGGAGAGTGCGTCAAGTAAAGTATCGTGATTACTCGGGAGAGATTTACGGTAAAAAGAGTGCTCATGATTGATAGTGATGTCTTAGTGAATCTATATGAAACATAACTGAAGGGATTCCATCAACAGGGGAAATTATAGCCTTAGAACCTTCTCATAATTTTTTACAACTCAAGCATAGTTAGTTCGGCTATTTATTTTATTAGAAATACCATAAACTGTTATTTACAACCTTTAGGGAAGTTGATTTCATAGAATTTAATAAGTCCAATGAAGGTAATTGATAGGTTAATCCCCTATGGGTTCGACTCTGGGCATAAATGCTCAGATTATATTTGCAACGTCCGCATGTCCTTTCATAAGGCATAGCTGGGCGTGATCATCGAACAATAATGATACCATTCAAGGAAATGAAAGAAACTTACAACTTCAGACAAATCTACATGATAATCACACCCCGGTCTCTTTTCTACAAAGCTCTCCTCGACGGTATTGAGAGGGTACTCCTGATGAATCTCATGCACATGGAAACGCTCAATTTGAAAATGTTGAAGCTATCAATGGAGCTTTGCAAAAACTAATTGCTGCGCAGGTCAAGAAAGCTCTTGAAGCTTTTTCTAGTTCGTTACTTGCTAGACCACTCACACCCACTGCAAATAACAACACTCTAGAGAATCCTCGTTCTAGGCTTGTTAATTCAAGAGGTGGTTGAACCCCCGGTGAATCACAAGAAAGCGCACCAGGTAATTTAGTCAATTCAGATTTACAAAATTTAGTACTAACATTGCAGAAATAGTTCAAGGGGAAAAGTGACCGCATAAAGCAAAGCCTGGGTACCGCCTATAATCAAAGAGATAGACGCAGATAAATATTTACAACAACCTTAGAAGCCAAGTGCTGCTCCCTTCCCTATTTCAAAGAAATTCAAAATGCATGATATTCCCAAATATGATGGAACGACTGATCAGCGAGACCACGTGAATACATTTACAATAGGCGTCAAAAGCAATGACTTGACCAAACATGAGGTTGAATCAATATTGGTCAAGAAATTAGGTGAAACACTCACTAAGGGTGCATTAACATAGTATTCTTATACCCGAAAATTATATAAATTCTTTTGTTGAGCTTAAAGATTCTTTCATCAAAGCACACTCAGGGGCTTAAAAAGTTGAAGGAATAATGGAAGATATTTTCAAAATCAAACAAGGAGATTCAGAATTATTTAGAGAATTCCTAGATAGATTCCAATGTGAAAGAATGACATTACCGTGTATACTTGAAAACAAGGCTGCTATAGAATACGCTAGTAATTTGAATGAAAATAGCTCTGAGGCAACGAGGCAACTCAAGGAAATTCTTCGTAAATTCCTAGCCACAACATACAATGACGTTTATAACATATATAACATGAAGCTGAGGGTTGACGAAGACATTATTTCACAGTATCAAAAAAGAAGAAAAGATAAGTTTGAGATGGGTAGAAACCGAAAAAAGGTCCGGTAGAAATAGGTACGGACCATACATGTGACCTGTGAGAAATGACTCACAGTCAAATCAAGATAATCAGAGATACAATCGTAGATCAAGGAATAGAGAGTCGGGCTCGTTATCGATTAGGGAATGATCGAAACACACATGAGTCTCGAGATGATTATAAAAACTTAAAGGCATGTTCGGCGATTATAATTTCAATATGAGCACTTCCAAACTCGTAGCTGTTTTGAGAAGCATGGGTGACAAGGTACGATGGCCAAAATATATGAGATCGAATCCAAACAAGTGCAACCTTGATCATTGGTGTGAATTCCATAATGACTACGAGCATAAATGGCTGATTGTAGATTTTTACAAAGTGAAGTTGATCATATATTAAAACAGGGCTATCTCACCGGATTATTCAGTGAGAAAGGTAAGCAAGCATACATGAAGAACAGGTAGAAGCCCCCTCAACCACATTCTCCCAAAAGGACCTTCAATGTTATAAGCGAAGGTAAAGACATCAATGTTTTGACGTACACATTGTAGCTAATAAGAATTCCAAAATAAAAATTACTCAAGGGAAACAGATGCGACATGTATTAGAAGAAGAAACTATTAAGTTTGATGATGCATATACGAATGGCGTATTAACTCAACATAATGATGCACTGATAATATCTCTACTTGTACATGATACTAATGTGAAACGAGTTTTTGATTGATGTAGGTAGTTCCATGAACAACATTCTGCTAGGAGTGTTAGATGAAATGAAAGCTGAAGACAGATTAGTACCAAAGACGCATACTTTGTCTAGATTTGACAATTCTAACATCGTGACAAGAGGAGAGGTAATACTCACTACATTCGCAGAAGGTGTTATCAAAGATTCAAAAATTCAAGTGGTAGATATGGAGATGGCTTACAATATGATTCTTGGGAGACAATGGATTCACGAGAAGGTCAAATTTCCATCACCATGGGGAATATGTCAAATTCGTGGAGACCAACAAACATCCAGGAGCATCAACTCCGTAGCTGATTTAAGTAGGAGAGACGAATCTTGTTGGGGATATCATGATATAAACGTCAACTGAACAAGGGCATATAGATGTGGACTCAAGGCCTAATGTCATGAAAGAACTAAAGGAAAACGAGAATATCAAAACAATAATTGAAGAAGTAGGGGCTGTAGTGTTATTTGCACGATGGCCTGGAAAGAAAGTCTACGTAGGGGCTAATCTAAGCAAGACCTGAAAAGGTAAGTTGATTGAATTTTTGAAAACTAACGTGGACTATTTTTCCTGGTCTCACTCCGATGTGATAGGAATATCACAGGAGGTAATGACTCACAAATTAAATGAAGATGCATCCGACCTCCTGTCAACAAAAAAAGAGAAAACAAGGAGCTTTCAAAAATCAGGTGATTCAAGAAGAGGTGTAAACATTATAAAAGATTGGGTCTATTTGTGAGGTAAAGTATCATAATTGGTTAGCCAATACTATTGTAGTACCAAAAAAGAATGGTAAGTGGCGATTTTCTGTAGATTACACTAACCTTAACAAAGCTTATCCTAAGGATTCTTTTCTACTACCACATATAGATCAACTAATTGATGCTACTGTAGTACATGAACTATTTAGTTTTTTAGATGCATATTTAGGTTATAATTAGACCAAAATGGATTAGGCAGATGAGGAAAAAACTTCATTCATAACAGACAAGGGGACTTACTGTTATAAAGTAATGCCTTTTGGTCTCAAAAACGCTAGTGCAACATATCAAAGGCCGGTGACTAAAATGTTTCAAGAACATCTGGGAAAAACCATGGAGGTATATATAGACAATATGCTCATTAAACTAAACATTCAAAAGATCATGTATCACACTTGTTTGTTTTGTTTCATATTTTGTGCAAATTTAATATGAAATTAAATCCAAAGAAATGTGCATTTGGTGTTGTATCATGTACATTTTTGAGTTTTCTTGTTTCTAACCGTGGTATTGAAGTAAATCCCGAAAGATTAAGGAAATTGAAGAAATCCTTGATGTGCTTTCACGTAAAAAGAAGTGCGGAGATTGACATGAATAATTGCAACCATGGAAAGATTCATTTCTTAATCATCAGAAAAGTGCTTCAAATTCTTTTCAGCTCTTAAAAGCAAGATCATTTGGAATGGAATGAGGAATGTGAGAAGGCACTCAAAAATTTGAATTATCAAATCCACCATTGTTCGCAAAACCAAAGGCTGGGGAAAGATTGCTCATCTACCCTACTGTTTTCGAAGTAGCGATAAGTGTTGTTTTAGTATGTGAGGACCAAGGTAAGCAATCTTTGATCTATTATGTCAGCAAATCTTTATTAGATGCGGAGACGCGGTATCCTCAACTAGAAAAGCTTGCACTTGCATTAATGATGGCATCTATAAAATTAAGACCTTATTTTCAATGTCATCCTACTGCCGTAGTAACTGCTTATCCATTACACAGTATTTTACATAAGCATGAGTTATCAGGAAGGTTAGCTAAGTGGTATATAGAGTTAAGTGAACATGATATCACATACAAACCTAGAACTGCTATAAAATCTCAAATGTTAGCTGTTTTGTGGTTGATTTTAGCCAATGGATGCAATTAGAAGCCGAAAAATTGTTGCAGGTGTTCAATGGAGCTAACCCAGGAACTTGGACCTTATTTACTGACGGTTCATCTAACGTAAAGGGTACATGTTTAGGGATTGTTTTGATACCACCTACGGGTGAAGCCATTAGACAAGACATTAAATGTCATTCAATAACTAACAATGAGGCAGACTATGAGGCTCTGATTGTAGGTTTATAATTGGCACGAGAACTTGGCATAAATCAGATTATAATCAAAAGCGATTCTCAGCTCGTAGTTAATCAAATGCTGGGGACTTACACTGCTAGCGAAGCAAGGATGCAGCAGTACTTAGAAAAGGTACGGGATTTAATAAGGCAATTTCAAACCTAGAAAATAACACAAATATCAAGGGATGAAAATGTTGAAGCAGAAGCTGTAGATAATCTCGCATTTGCTGCAGACGTGGCAAGCAATGAAAATGCTTCAGTTATTCATTTATTTCATTCAGTTCTCAACCCCGACAAGAATGAGGTAGATTTTAATAACTTAACCTGGGATTAGAGGAACAAGATTTTTGCTTTTTTGCAGTAAGGTATCGTCCCTGAAGATAAGAAAAAAACTCATGTGCTTCGAAAAAAGGCTTCTCGGTATTACTTAAAGCAAGGCAATCTTTACCGAAAAATGTTCGGTGGTCCCTTAGTAAGATGCCTCAGACCTTCTCAGACGGAATACCTAACGAGAAGGACAAACGAGGGGCATTATGGGAATCACGCAGGTGGAAGGTCATTGGTAAGATCCTTAATTAGGGTAGGTTATTGTTTCCCTTAAATGAAAGAAGAATCGGAAAGCTTCGTGGCTAAATGTGATAAATGCCAAAGGTGTGGTAATACTATGCATGAGCCCGCGGAATTACTACATCCAGCCATTGCACCATGCCATTTAAAAAATGGGGGATGGATATTGTGGGACCACAACCACAGGCAAAAGGACAGGTATATTTTTGCTCGTACTCACTGATTATTTTACTAAATAGGTGGAGGAAGGAGCATTCAAACTGGTGCGAGAAAAGAAAGTTAGAGATATCATTTGACGGAATATCATATGCCGATTCGATGTGCCAGAGGAAATCGTGTGTGATAATGACCCTCAATTATAGGCACTCAAATCACAGAATTCTTTCAAAGTTGGAAAATCAAAAGGAATACATCCATACCTTATCATCTGATGGGTAATGGGAAAGCTAAGTCAACAAACGAAGTCATTATCAACAATTTAAAGAAGCGTTTAGAGGAATCCAAAAGCAATTGTCCAGAAGTGTTACCTTGTGTTTTATGGGAATACCGCACAACAACGAAAACAAGTACAAGAGAAATACCATATTCATTAATTTCTGGAGCTGAAGCTTTCACTCCAGTTGAGATAGAAGAGCCGAATGCGAGGTTCACACATGCGTCGAAGAAATGCGTATAAATCATAGTTTACTTGAAGGAAGAAGAGAAGCTACACTAATTAGAATCGAAGCTCAAAAGCATGTCATAGAACAATACTACAACCGAAGAGCACGCCTTATATTCTTCAAAATTGGGGACTTCGTGCTCAAAAAGGTTTTTCAATCTATAAAGGCGGCTAATGCAGGAAAATTAAGTCCAACATGGAAAGGACCCTATATATTCATGATATTGCAGGAAAAGGAGCATACAGTGGGAAACAATGGATGTCAAGATACTACCTTCACATTGGAATGTTGTTCATCTGAAGAAATACTATTTTTAAGGAATGCATACGGTCAGGTATCCATATTTTTTAAATTAATTTTTGAATTGTTAAAATTTTACTGACGATTTTAGATGATAGGCAAAAAGCTAACTCATACTAAATGATGAGTCACGGCCTGCAAGGCGCGTGGAATAAATTAAACTTCCTGGCCTTGGGTTACAATTATTCTGATAGAAATTCAAACGGGTTAAGCAGTCTACATCTATAATCGTACCTCCGAGTCCCGTATGTTTTTCCGTTACAAAGAAAGGACCAACTGAGAGGAACAATCAAGTGCTCGGAGCTTCATACTTTAACTCTCAAACACTTGAGAGACTATAATATACACGAACATGTGCATAAAGAAGGCAAAGAAGATTGGGAAACAATCAAAGATCAAGCCTGAAACATTCACTTATTGAATGAGTCAAGTGTAGAGCAAAGTCACGAGCTAAGGCCAAAGAAAAATCTTACCATAGTTAGGGTAAAGGCAATGTACTGAAACGGGTTATAAGTAAAAAGCTCGTGTTCATTTTTTTCTTTTTAAAATCTGTTACAAGAAAAATATTTACGAGAAAGTAATAGATGTAATTCAAATACGTGTAAAGTGTTATTCAAAACTAAACAAAGCTCAAAAAAAACCTTGTCAAATTTATTTCAAAAAAACATATGTATTCCTATTTCTTTTATCGTATGTTAACACCATTATGAAGTTGAGACGTCTACTTCATTAAGTGTCGAATATAACATGGCCCTCTTTTACCAAACTCATGATTAATTTGAATATTCATGAAGTTAACAAAAGAACTTTTTTTAAGAATAAGAAATGCGAATTATTCTTTAATTCCTTATAAATAAAGGCAAGAATAAACAAAATGAAAGTTCAACGAAGAAATTTATTAATATTAAAGAGCTTAGACTAAGTATGAAATTAGTCTTAAAATTGTTTATACATGTTTCCCCATATAAAGTCTGGGGACTTGAGTTTCCAAAACAAACCCTCAAATGAGACCAAAGGGTTTTTTCCACAATTTTCCAAGTAAAAAAAGACAACAACACAAAGAATTTCAAATAACTTGAACTTTTCATTAAGAAGATGAAGGAACAGAAATAGGTACATCAACGGATCGAGCTCAACTTGGCTGGCAAAATGGGGCTCAACTTGGCTTGAAGGAGTGGGGATACCTGTATCAATTTCAACATTGTCAGAAGTTTCAGCCACGGAAGGAGAAAGAACTTGGTTCCGTTGAGTTTTTTCAATAGTTTCTTTAATCTTGGCTAATTTAGATTCCAAGTCAAAATTCTCCTGGCTAGCTTCAACGAGGGTATCATGGCGAGAATTTAGGAACACCCAACACACTTCAACGGCAGACTCATCCTTGAGGATTTTATAATCACTTTCTTATTCGGCAATTTCATTCTTTAACTTTTCATTTTCAGCCAAGGCAGATTTGTAAGAAGCTTGAAGAGATGCATGAGAACGTTCTAAGGAACAAACCTTATCAGAAGAAGCTCGGAGGTCTTCTTGTGCTTGTGTCAAATTCTGCACGAGCTCACCAGCATAAGCTTCATTCTCACCCAAGAGAGCCTTTAACTCTGTAATCTCTTCAATAGCCTTTGACAACGGCTCTGAGAAAGAAGTTTCAAGATGAGATTTTTCTTTATCTTCTTGACTTGAGGAAGCCTTTGCAACTGCCAATTCCGTAGTCAAGGCCTGTACCTGCTGCTCCAAGGTACTCTTACTCTCTTCTAAGTAATCCACATCATTTCGAAGACTTTTATTCCGTTCCTTCCAATTGTACGCCTCTAGTTGAGAATCATGCACTAAATGCTCTGAGAGGGTAATTCTTCTCATCAACTCCGTGCCGATGAGATTGGCCTAAAAAAGAAAAAGGGAAGGGAAATGAGAATCCAAAAGATGGTAAAGTTACAAAGTAAAAGCTTAAAAAAATACCTTTAAATAAGCATGCACAATGTCATTCATTAAGGTCAAGGAGCTATGAATCTCTAGCTTGGCTTTCTCAATTGGTTCAATCAAGGGCTTTAGCCACACATCTGCTTGACCCGATTTCCTTAAAATATTGCCTTCGGCGGGTATTTCAATAATCACTTGCTTCATAGCACAACTCCTACTTGAGGAGCCAACTCCAACACGGTGAGTGATTGGAGGAGTAATTGTTGAAGGAGGAACAGTAGAAGTAGTAAAGACAACATGGGAAGGAATGGAACAGCCGAGATCGGCAAAGAAGGAGGCACAAATACAGGTGTAGAAAAAGAAGCCAAGGGTGCTTTATAAAAAATTGGGCCTAAACATTCACTACCAAACCCACTAATAAAAAGTTGCTCAATAGAGTCATGAGCAGCAATGGGAGAAATATCGTCATCAAAAGTTACAACTGGGGCCTCAACAGAATTGATAAGAGGAATAGAACGAAGAGGGGATGCTTCTACTTCATCATCAGAAATGATGCGTCTGCGAGTCCGTGGCCTTGTTACCAAAGATCCCCCATATTCTTTTTCTTCAAAATCTTAGTCATCAACGACTTTTCACTTTGATGAAGAACCCAAGATTATTTCTTGGGCCCTTTTCAAAGAGATACGAGAAGCCGCAACTGCCTCGCTAGTAACTCCTCAAATAGCAAATCTTGCTAGAAAGAAGGATTGAAGTAAGGTCAATGGAAATATATATATATATATATATATATATATATATATATATATATATGTGTGTGTGTGTGTGTGTGTGTGTGTGTGTGTAAAATAAAATAAAATCTCTTACTATGAGTTTTTCTTTCCAACCAAATCGTTGGGAAAGGGTCTTCCAAGATCTACCATCCATTGAAACACTAGTCAAAAGGTTTTCTACCCAATCACGGAAATTGGAAACATCTTCCAAAACTCCCATAGTTGCTGGAAAAGAAAAGTAAAACTAGAAAAATCATCAAAATTAAAGAAAAAAGCAAGATAATGTTAGAAGAATCACGTGCAAACTTTTACTTCTCAGGGAAGAGAATGTTCTCATCACCCACTAAACCAATAGTGGGGGCAGCAACAAACCTAGCATACCAACTACGATCTTTGTCATCTTCAGGACTAACTAGAATTCTTTTACTCCTAACGAGTGTAATGACACCATTGTAAAAGCGTCTAGGAGAGTAAAGATGAAACAGATGAGGAAAAGTAAAAGGCACACCGGCTGTGTTGGTCAAATGCCTCAAGGAGGCGATAACCCTACATATTGTTGAACCAAATTTATCCTAAGCAAATATCAAAGAAACTACAAAATTAGAGAATAACATGATCAATAGCAGGTTTGAATTCTAAAGTAAAATGGTATGTATAGACGAAAGAATATCCGATTAAGTAGGTGGTAATTCTTTGATTTGGATTGGGAATAATGATAGGAAAGTCATAAACCAAATGGCAGTCTCTACGAACTAAAAAAATAGAACCTTCAGTGAATTGAGTGTGATAAATATCAGCACGATCTAAAGAAGATACTTGACTTCTAAGAGATTCTTTGTCATTATAAAAAGATAATTCTACAGGAACTATCTCCTCTACCAGAGGTTCACGGAGAGGCTTAGAGGATTTCTTACCCCTAGAAGAAGGTCTATGTGAAAGTGAACCTCTAGTTCTAGATGAAGACCCAAAATGACGTTGTCTACTTCTTTCCCTTATACTCTTATTAGGGGCAAGAGGAAGACCATCAACTATGACAACTCTCCTAGGGTTAGGGTTTGGTTAAGACATGATAGTACGAGGAAGAAGCAAATGAAGATTTGAGAAATTAGATGTTCAGAAAACTTTATGTGGTAAAAACAAAGAAGAAAATTATGTTTATACTAGGAAGTAACCGTCAAAAGAAAAGTCGTAATGATGGAAATGTTATAATGAGAATTGGCGCTTCGTGTTTAGTAAAGCCGTAAAAAGCCTTAAAAGTCGTTGCAAAGTTGCAAAACTAGTAAAAAGATGTTACGTATAATAGGCATTAAATGAAAGTGACAATTGAAGCGTTAATTTTATTGTAGTATTTATGGCAGCAAATATTCCCGCTTTATTAAAATTCACTTCCGAAATAGTCTATTGATGAATAAGTGGCAAGTGGGGGAACTATCTGTATTAGGAAAAATTGAGTTTACATATTAAAGTGGTATAAAGATGACGTGTCATGATACGTAGACTGATCAAAGATATGATTGGCAAAGAGGCACAAGTTACAACAGACACGAGCAGAGACAAAGGAAGTGGCACGAGCGGTTATTCAAAAGATTCAGTGCTCGTACCTATTTAAACCTAAGAATCAAGGAGAATGAATCTAACAGTATAAGGGAGTACACATACAGTATTTAATGAGCATTAAGTACTAAAAACGTTTGAGAATCTGTATTAAATATAATGATTATGTAACGTAGCATTTAATGTCATTAATTGTCTACAATGGCCTTATTATGACAGAAGCAAGACGCATATCTCAAAAAAAAAAAAAAACCTATAAAAGGAAGAGAATAGGTCAATTGTAGGGATACGAAACATTATATGAACATACTAGTCTACTTGATTTCTAGTCAAATCACTTTTTTTTATATATTCTTTAATTATTAGTAACCCGAATTTTTATAATTAAAGCTTTGATCAAATTCCATTTTTTTATTAAATACATAAAACTAGGTAAACAAGTGGATCTCGACCAAATGAATAAGAACATTTCCGACCAAATACTTTTCCTGTAGTTATTCAACCAAATGAATAAGAACATTTGTTCAAATACTGAGAAACTCGAGATTATCAAAGATACAGGGAAACTACTAACGTCACACAAGAAAGTTGTCTTCAAAATCGACCTAACACAATTCATAAGGGGTAAAACGTAAATGTAGATGACAGTAAACACATAAAAGTAGAGAAGAAACAGCCAACTATGGAAGAAATAATGAACACAGACTTCAATTATTCTATCTAAATTAATCTAACAAAATTAGTAACGGCAAAAATATATATTGTTCATTTTATTTATATTTTAATTATTAAGAGCTTAACAGAACAAAGAGGCCACGAAGCAAACTAAAGTGCTGAGGGAAAGACTCTATTGTTATGCCTTTGTTGCTTTTACTGTCAGATGACATTGATGACTTTAGTTTTTGTCTGAACATGCTAAAATTTTGGGTTCGTCACTGCACGGATAACCTCAATTACTTAACTCTTTATCTTTTTATTCTTAACCTCCACATCTTTATATCTATGATCATGCCCGTGGTAAGCTTGAGCAACACAATGAATAAGAACATTTCCAACCAAACACTCTTCTCATACTTCTTCAATCTGCATCTACCTCTGCTTAGGCCCGCTAGCGCAAAACTCACACCCCTTCTCGCTGGAGTATTTGTACATCTCCTCTGCCCGAATGATCAAAGTCTCACATCCCGCATCTTGTCTTTTACGGAAATCATATCCACCTTGTCCCGAATAACTTCATTTTAAATTCTATGTAATATGGAATGCATGTATTTCTATCTCAACATACTCATTTCAGCCACCATCATCTTTTGAATACGAGAGTTCTGAAGTGGCGAACACTTCGTCCAACATAATCGTTTTGACTACCGCTCTATAGTACATAAAAAGAATCCTCCTTTGTTTTGCTTTTTTCATCCACAAAGTATTATACTATATAAATAAATAAAAATCGAAACAAGAATAAATAATATTACAAATATGGTAGAAATAATCCTTAAATTGTGTATATTATAATCAAAAGTTCAATCAAAAGCGTATTAAAATTATCTCACAGAGATTATTAGCTCTCACATCCTTGTGACTAACAAAGCTTTTGAAATTATTGGGGTTTGGATATAAATTTAATCAGGAAATAAGATTTGAGTTTTATGAGTTAAAAAGATGTTGTTTTTACTAGGTGCGGGCATCAAATGATAGTATATATTTTTTCTCTTTTTCGGGAAATTCAGAAATTTTATAGTAATAATTTTACTGGGCATTGAAAATACTAGTCTACCCATCTTTAATACGGAGTATCTACTTTTGACTATTACCGTACTTTTGATATAGAAAAATCAACTTGTATATTTCATTTTTATTTTTGTTACTTGTATATTCAAAGTATGAATTGTGTGAAATGTCACGCATAATATTGATCTGTATGTTTTAGACTTTTAATTAATTGCCTATGATATATAAACTAGTAACCTGAAAAATAAATAAAATCTTTCATACCAAATGAAAATGCAGTATGTGAAAAAATTTATTACATTATCAAATTTAAGTTAAATCTAGTTATTAATGTTTGATTGGATTCATCCGTCTTCACCTTCTTTTGACCTTTTCCTTTTTCTGGAACCAATGAAGGGGATAATTATAAACTGAGAAAGGTAGCTTTTTGGTTCCATTGCAATCCATCCAAATAAATTAATAAAAAAATAATAATAAATAAATAAAGAAACCATCCAAATTGTATATATACGTTTTTGGTTTTAATTCAAGCATAATTTATTTTTATTACTATTCCTCCTATAAAAAAATATTGCATTATCTATGTATGACTAGTATGTTAACCCAAAGGATCCTTTAAAGCACGGTCAAATTCAGGATTTTGGGTCTAGTGGTCCAATATTAATGCATTTAGACATAGTATATTCTAATAATTGTCATGGTTAAAAGTCTAAATGAGAGATTGTTGGAATATATACTAGTAACCAGGGATTTTAGTTTGAATATAGTATTTATTATAGATCAATTGTTTATTTAATTTTAATAAAGTTCTAATTAGATCATATATTTCTTTGTGTCATTTACTTATATAGTAGATGATTTAGTGTATAGAGTTTAACTTATACACAAAAGATTAAATAATCAGTTCTTATAAGTATAAAGATCATGTTCACAATCTAATGATGGAATTGGACAAACCATCATGAATGATCATAGCACAAGATTAAATATAATTTATCTTGATTATGGGAATAGTTTAATTCCAACTTCTTATGCTGGTACATTTTGTATTTATTAAACGGACCAAGTAGAGACAAGTATTTTATACTGACCTAATTCTCTAGACATTAAATGTACTTATACTCTTAATCTACAGATAATTATTATTTGTTGTGTATATTTTTATTGGTTTGATTGATTAAAAGACGAGATCCTTTCGTGGGTCAGTATCCTAGTAAACTAGAAAATAATGATATACATTGACAAAGTAATAGTTAGTTGATGGATTCTACGTCTCGGTCTAGAGATTGATGATACATCTTTATGAAAGCTTATAAGCTTCACATGTAAACCCTACAGGTGAATTTTGTATCCGTCACACAAAATAAATTAAGAAAAAGTCTAAAGGAAATAAAGAAATAATCAATGAATTAAATTGTCAGTAATTAAATTTATTTGATTAGTATCTAAATAAGAAAGAATTTCGAAATTAAATTGACGTGCAGTTATGAATTTTTAGTGGAATAATTCGTAATTTATTATGGTAGTATTAATTTGAATATTCCGAATTAAGTCCACAATAGAAAGCTTCGTTAATTAAATAATATGGTCCTGTAGTGCCTGAATAGTTAGAAATTAAATGAAATTCCATTCTTGGTGGAAAAGAAAGATCCAGCAGGTTTAGAAAAAGGCTTTAAACTCTAAAATCTATGGCTATATAAAAGGGTCTTATTCCATAAAGAGGCGATGATTTTTACTACACGATATTCCTAAGAGAAATTCGTATTTCATCAATTCTGCGCATTATTCGGGTCATGCAACAAAATATTATAGAACTGGAGGATAATCTCGTAGACGATTTTCGCTCTTAATTGAAGGCTCCTTTTGTGATTGCGAACACGCTTTAAGAGATAAGTATCGCTTTTATATTTGATTAAAATATACAATTATATATTATTTATATTATATACAAATAATCCTGACTATTTGCATGTTTTCTATCCACTGGTATCAGAACTCACTTGTATCTAAATAGATAACCTCAGCTAATATGTATCTGACAATATAATTGTTCATGATTTATAATTTTGTTGAAAATCATGTGTAATGCCTCAAAGCTTGTTGTTAAACGGAGACATGGCGAGAACATGGGTTGTCCGATCCAACGTGTTTGTGTCATAGTTGAATATCTATTTGCTCACCCTTTTATTCTGTTTCCTCACTGATGTGGATACTTATTAGTTATACATTATACTATTTGTTATAAAATATTCTATTTAAGGTGAATGTCCATATTTAAAGAGATCCTAGAGTTTATTACTTGGTGGATAAGTCACCACCTCCCTATAAATAAAGGGGTTCTCTCCCATTGTAAATCATCCCAAAGTATCAATAAGAATACTCCTCTCTCTACTTCTCTCTCTATTGTTCTTGTTCTTATATTATTTCATAACACGTTATCAGCACGAGTCTCTAACCAATTGAATTTGATTTCTTCCTTCTTCCAGAATTTCTATACAGAAAAATATGTTGCGTTCTCCGGCATCAAATTGGCCGCCGGAGTCGACCAAAGTTGCCGGAATTTGTTGCTGCTTCCCGATGAACTATTTTCTGGCTTGTGCATGGATGGGACGGACAATCCGCCAATGGTCCATGCCGGATTATTGCATCTTTTCCAAACTGTTTACGCAAACAATTTCTTCCTTAATCTGATTAAAATTCAGGATTTAAGGTAAGTATTTTACTTTTCTCTTTCAAATTCTTGAAATTCTACGATTTGATTTCATATACAAACAAAGACAACAAAGTTTGATTATAACTCTAATGGAGTTTGTATGAAATTACACTCACATGAAGTGGTAAAATTTCTATGCCTTGCCATGATCAAATTCATGTATGATTGTGGGCAAAGAATTAAAAAATCCGTCCAATTGAATTTGCTCCATTCCCTTTAGAGAATGTGGTAGCAGTATGTGATAAGTCTGAAAGAAGACAAAATTATTACCATGAAGGTATCAATGAATGTGGACGTGGCAATAGACGGAATTATAATCGTCATCATTGTGATAATGAGAATAATAAAGATTCTCAAAATAATCTTTCACTTTATGAAAGTAATATTTGACATGAGATTATATATATAGCACATACAAATGATTATGATCCATTTCCTGAAGTGAATGTGATAATTGCAATAAAGCCCGTAAGTATGAACACGCTCTTGATGTAATTTTGTTTTATGTCTGACATTATGAAAAGAAAGTTCGTTGCCCTTGAAATTTCGGGCAAGAACTATATGACATGAGTGTTGGATGCTGAAATCCATTTTGATGCAATGGGTCTTGGAGACGCCATTAAAGACAGAAATAATGCATCCACCCAAGACTATGCTAAGGCCTTGATTTTCTTGCGCCATCACCTTGATGAAGGTTTGAAACTGTGCTAAGGCCTTGATTTTCTTGCGCCATCACCTTGATGAAGGTTTGAAACTGTGCTAAGGCCTTGATTTTCTTGCGCCATCACCTTGATGAAGGTTTGAAACTGTGCTAAGGCCTTAATTTTCTTGCGCCATCACCTTGATGAAGGTTTGAAAATTGAAAATATCACAGTCAAAGATCCACCTATCTTGTGGAATGGCTTAAAGGAGAGATATGACAACTTGAAGTTGGACACTCTGCCACAAGCACGATATGATAACAATCCAAAAGCAAATAGTTCAGAAACTATATGTTATCGTTGCGGTGGAAAAGGGCACTGGGCGAAAATTTGCCGTGTACCAAGACATTTGGTTGAGCTTTATCAAGCATCTCTAAAGAGTAAATGCCCTGAAACAAATTTTGTCTCTGACGACAATTTTGACATCACCCACTTGGATGTGGCAGACTTCTTTGAGCAACCCAAGGGGAAAATAGACCACTTAATCGGTGATGGATCTGTGATGAAGGAAGATGGAATTGGTTGATTTTATTGTACTTATTTGTATTAGTCAGTGAATAAACTAATAGTCATTAGTATCAGCTCGTATTAATTAGTTTATGATATAACGTTAGTACTAGTTCTTTAGAATGTTTCAATATGCTTAAATTTCAAAGATATTTTTATTTTCCAGTAGAGTTAATCGACTAACCTAACAGTTAGTCGATTATCTAATATTTCGCATTAAAACTGAATTTTTTTCGCAAGCTAAGTTAGTCGACTATCTGATTAGATAGTCGACTAACCTGATGACTGTTTACTAAGTTAGTCTACTATCAACTTAGTTAGTCGACTAACTAATATTTTGCATTAAAACTGGACTATTCCGCAAGGCAAGATAGTCGACTATCTGATTTAGTTAGTCGACTAACCTAATGACTGCTTCCCAAGATAGTCGACTATCAACTAAGTTAGTCGAATAACCTCAGCAGATTTTGAAAATATTGTTTAATTATGAAGCAACGGATTAAATTTGTTAATTCTCATGTTCGTATATCTCTTTTGATTAATTGATTCATGTACCACACATACGATATTCAAAGAGAAGAAATATTACTCTCATTTAAGTATGTGTAAGGCAGATGTTACTACAATTTCTGGTAGTAGTAAATTGATTAAAGGCTCCGGAAGAGCAACTATAACTCTGCCTAAAGGAACAACATTTTAGAGAATGCAATGTTCTCCTCCAAGTCTAAAAGGAACTTGTTGAGTTTTAAAGATATCATTCAAAATGGATATCATATTGAGACAATAGATGAGAATAATCTTGAATTCCTCATTTACTCATGAAAACGAGGCTGCCCACTTCGGTTTGGGGTCACGCCATTTTGCATGCAGCAATGCTAGTTCGTCTCAGAACGACGAATTATCACAAATATTCCCCGTTGCAATGAGTTTTGGGTCATGAACCCAATATATCCCACTTAAGAATTTTTGGGTGTGCAGTATATGTGCCTGTAGCACCGCCATGTTGCACCAAAATGGGTCTGCAAAGAAGGTTAGGAATATATGTTGAGTTTGAATCGCCCTCCATTATTCGCTACCTCGAAACATTGACAGGGGATTTGTTCACTGCACGATTTACAGACTGTCAATTCGATAAGACACTTTTCCAAAAATTAAGGGGCGAAGTTGGTGAAACCAAACGGGAAATTTTGTGGAAAAATGCATCATTATCTCATCTTGATCCACATACCTCTATTTGTGAAAAAGAGGTGCAAAATATTATCCATTTGCAAAGAATAGCAAATCGAATGCATGACGCATTTACAGATTTGAAAAGGATAACAAAATCACATATCCCCGCAGTGAATGTGACAACATCTGATTCACGAATACATATTCATTATTGGAAGAATATGAACATGAAATTGGTATTGAATATACCACACTCACCCCTAGAAGGAGGTTTGAGATGATATATGAAAATAATGTCATTGTTATGGCATGAATAGTCATTGGTCATGTACCTATTGTACGCCAAAATAATTTGTCAATGTGATTATCAAAGGACAATAATAATGCAAGAAACATATCTTGCATATAATTTTGACATGACCATAATGGTATAACTTTCTCTTTAAAAGAGATATTCACCACATGGATGTTGATGAATTTGTGGTAGTACAAAATTAATTGAGAGCTCTAGAAGAGCCAATTATTACTATGTTGGAGAAACACAATTGATTACCAATAAGGTATTGTGTTGTAGTAAGTCTCAAAGAAACTTATTCAGTTTCCAAAGTATATGCGAAAGCGATTGATTATATTGAGACTATAAATAAAGGAAAGATTTGATATCTTCTATTACTACAACTTGTAGCGGGATAATCTGTATGTGAAAAACTACCCGCTTTATTCTCCAGTTTGTACTACACAAGAATACCACAATAAAGTGGACATTTATTGATATAAAAACCCATATCATAATAAACTTGAAGTTTATTGATAATTGCACATGTCATGGTGTAAATTTGAAGTTTATCAATATTGATAATTTATTCAGTTGGCATTCGGGTTAGCCATATCATTTTAAGTATGATGTGCAGTAATAGAGAATTCACATGGGTAAATATTAAAGAACTAGAAAGTTCTTTACGAATTCTCTTGTATTACTTGTTCTCATTAATTAACTGACCAACTGAAGAGTTTGGGTTGAATCCCATAAATTCTGGAAATATTAAAGGTGAATATGGGCCCATTCACCTGCCATGTATACCACATATGATGCATCTATGATATGGTTACATGTGCGATTGTTATTAACCCGCAGCCTGGCCGGTGCTTGCGAGGTAAATTGCTCAGTAATATAACTTCGAGCATAATCTCCAGATTTTCTATTCAAGATAGTTCATCTTGATAAGTTGGTTTATATCATAGTTGGTTTAGCAAGATAATTATTGAGTGCCTCCACTTAATAGCTAAACTGTTTCTTATGAGAACAAAGTTATATATATCAGTTTGATATACGTTGTATACAAGAGTATATGATATTCTCCCCTCACAAGTGGTTCAGGGTCAGGAACCAAATAATTTCATCTTATTATTATTGATGTGCGGTGTATATTTTCATTAACACCATAATGCACAAAGATGGACTCTCAAAGTTGAGGAAACAAGTTAGCTTTTCTAACATGAGGAGGAGACATGATAAACACTTGAGAAAAGGTTACATGGGATGAATTATCATTTGTATATATAGATCCTCGAATATCATAATATGAACCTGAAGTTCATAAAAGGATAATTCAATTGCAACATATTGCAAAGCATGCTATACGCATTTGCTGACCCAAAGAAAGTAACTATATTCTCACTGCAAATGCTTATATTAAGTCCCAGAAGGACAAAGTCTTTGATACGCTTAAAGCGTATAGACAAATCGGTTTCAAAATAACTTCTTAATAAAGAAAATGAGCAAATGATCAAAGTGATCATAATGGGGAGGCAAGTGATCTAGAAGATCACATGACATAACACTTCATAAAATCTCATGAGAGATTCAGGTACCTGAATATATGAATAAAGAGATCTCCATGTTATGTATTTATGAAAATTTACTGGAACCGATATAAAATGTTCGCCGACGACATCTATGATAGCGCTAAATATCGATGAGGATCTTATGTTTGTCGAATACAAACAAAAATATTGGCTAAATGGAAGAGATACAATTCAAGCAGAATTGATTCCATATGAAAGACATGTAGTTTTGGACATGTAGTTCAAATACTTAAAAGTATAAAGTCAATGGTATGTGTAATCAGTTTTCGATATCTTATTTGTTTAGCATGACATGAAAACTTGATATGCATCTAAAGTCTATTATATGGCTTATATGACTTAACTTATATGTCAATACATGAAAGATTGAAGTTGCTTGAAGCATATACAATTCTTGGTCCTGAAGTACCACATCCTAAGTGCAACTTGTATACATATGTATCTTGCTATAACTATAAGCATGATGGCATCGAGAATACCTCTATGGAGATATTGAAGAGTCATTCCACGACATTATATGAAGATGTTCATATCTATCAAGAATGATAATTTCAAGGTGCGGAATATTTATTCAAATTAATATGGCTGATTTATTTATCAAATCTCTACAAAAGATCGTTTTGAAGATGGTGCACAAGATTGGAATGCAAATGCTCAAGGATGTGAGTTGATGCTCTTTTCAGGGGGAGTTAATGCGCGTTGCACTCTTTTTCCCTTACAAGGTTTTGTCCCACTGGATTTTCCTTGCAAGGTTTTTAACGAGGCAACCAATAGGCGCATATTCAAACATGTGTACTCTTTTTCCTTTTCCATAATTTTTTCCCATTGGGTTTTGTTCTAGTTAAGGTTTTAACGAGGCACATTATTGAATAGACATTCAAGAGGGAGTGTTATAAAATATTCTATTTAAGGTGAATGTCCATATTTAGAGAGATCCTAGGGTTTACTATTTGGTGGCTAAGTCACCACCTCCCTATAAATAAAGGGTTCTCTCCCATTGTAAATCATCCCAAAGTATCAATAAGAATACTCCTCTCTCTACTTCTCTCTATTGTTCTTGTTCTTCTATTATTTCATAACATTATTACTTTACTACTATTAATAAGCCATGATCGAGAGGAGCTTCCGGATCATGCGAATTTGCCAAAAAAACAAATAAAAGAAAACCATAAAGATTTAATTGTATTCCAAGAATTAAAATAATAACCAAGTCAATAGTAATCAGGCCTGGATAACTTTGCAAGAAAACTGGGGCTCACGTGAATTTTTCTTCCATACGTCAATTTGTAGGCTCTTAAAACACTATTACTTTATTAGTAAAAATAACACAACCTAACTAGTTTACGGATTGATTATTAAAAAATAGCTAGCGTCGGTAAAGTTATTGAAAAATAGTTACTATTTTGCCGTAACACGGAATGTTCCAGGATAATATACTGGAGATTGGAGCAACTGAGCATGAACTTCTAGCATATTACATTGGACAGGTATATTTTGATGGAATATTTTTGGATTTTTAACAGTATTTTTGTTCAGATTTATCTTTATATGAAAATGTCACAATCCGAATTTTTCACACTCGGGAGCTATGATGGCGCCTACTAGTAAAAGCTAGGCAAGCCAACTAACTAAATTGTTTACCTTGTTTTTATTTTTAATCCGATAATATATAAGAGCCAACAATTAGATAACAACAGAATTGAATAAGCGAAAGACTGCATTGTAAAATATTAATAATATTGCTAATACCAATCTATAACAAATCTACACAAGACTGATGTCACAACTTCACAGACTGTCTAGGAGTACTACAAATAAAGGTCTGAAATAAATAAATACAACACTATCTCTGGAAATATAAGAAAAAAACAAGAATAGTAGATAAAAAGAGATGTCAAGGCATGCAGACGCCTGCAAGACTACCTCGGGTTTCCTGATGAACATAAAACAGCAAATCCCATTACGGTGTGAAATCTACAGCACTAGGATCGACACAAAAGAGTGCAGAGTGTAGTATCAGCACAATCGACCCTATGTGCTGGTAAGTGCCTAGCCTAACCTCGGCGAAGTAGTGACGAGGGTAGGACCAAACTACCAAATAAGCCCGTGCAGTTAAATCATATACAGCGGAAATAGAAACAGATAATTACAACTAAAGTTGGACAGGGAAAATATACTGTGGGGAGTAACAAATAACAACCGAGCAACAATAGAGATATGTAAGGAATGCCATTAATTAATTATCAGCAAAGATAAGGAAATAAGTAGAACAATTACACATGAATACCATTATAGGCGTGCAACCAGTTACCATTTTATATAGAAATAAGTAGAACAATTACACATGAATACCATTATAGGCGTGCAACCAGTTACCATTTTATATAGTACCATTGCAGGCGTGCAACCCGCCCCCATTTCATATATTACCGTTGCAGGCGTGAAACCCGCTCTCATTTTATATAATTACCGATTTCGATGTGCAACCCACTCTCATTTAATATATTTCTGTTACAGGCGTGCAACCCACTCGCATTTCATATATCAACACCAATTATAAAAGAATCCCGGCAAGAGAACAATAGCATAATAACAACATCCTGGCAAGAGAATAAAATATCAGAACAAATATCCCGGGAAGGGAACAATAATATCACAACACATTCCAACAAAGGAATAATAATGATAATCCTCACATTAAGCACAATAAACCACAACAGAGTCATAATGATTACAATACAAGACTGAAAGGCATGTTTGACACCGACGTATGGATACTCGTTATCATGCCTATACGTCGTACTTCATAGTTAGCACATATTATATAAGACATAACTCCTAATCCTTCAAGTTAAGGTTATACCAAACACTTATCTCGATGCCACGAACACAAGCCTCAATTGTCGCTTTACCTCTTGAGTCTACCACAACTCGCTCGTATCTAGCCACAAGTTACTTACTAAGTGCAAAATGAATCAATTATAATGCATGAAAAAAAATTTTCTAAAGTTTTTTCCCAAGAAGTCAAAAATCGACCCCGAGCCCGCTTGGTCCAAATTCGAAATTCGGACCAAAGTTCGATTACCCATTACCTCACATCCCCGATATATAATTAATTTTGAAATCTGACCTCAATTTGAGGTCTAAATCATTAAATTTAAATATTCTTAGGTTTTTTTTTTCCAAAATTCCTAATTCCACCATGAAAACACTAGATTCTAGGATGACATCTTGTAAAGAAAGTTAAGGAGTAAAGAAAATGAGTTAGAAATTACTTGCTAATATTTTAGAGAAGAAAGTATATTTGGAAAATAACTTCTTTCATTTTTAGGATTATGAAAAAATGAAAAATAAGTGAAATTTCAGTTTAAATATGTCACTCTCACACCCTCTCCACGGACTGCACAAAAGGATTGCTATTGTCGAGCTCACCACGGAGAATGTTGACTGTAGTGATATGCTTTAGTATTTTTGCCATAACGTTCTCTACAGATGTCAAAGTTTTGATTTATTTACCTTTCTAGAAACTAGACACGAAAAGCTACAACTTTTATTTTTCAATCATCTCGAAATTTCCAGTAGATCAAAAGATATAGGCTTCCGAAGTTGGACCAGCGAATCTGCGAATTCTTCCTCACCGCGGACCGCACAAAATCCTTTGCGGCCGCAAAGGCCCCTCCGAGGCAGCACAAAATCATTGTGGACCGCACTGGTGGATCTAGAGATCTGCAATATCTCTGAACCTGCAACAGCTATGTTCGGCACATACCCGAAACTCACCTGAGCCCTCGGGACTTCAAACCAAATGTGCATACTAACTAAAAAACATCATATGTACCTACTTGTGCGATCATATCATCAAAATAACATGTACAACCATGAATTAAACCTCAAAACTCATCATTTTCATCAAGAACACTTAAAGTTCATAACTCTTCAACCGGAAGTCCCACACACGTCAAATAAACTCTATTTTTTTACCAAATTTTACAATTACCATTCAAATACTATAACAAGTTTGTACCTGGCTCTAGAACCAAAATACGGGCCTGATACTAATGATTTCAAACATTAATTCTTTTCTTCTTTTCTTAGATAATTCAACAAAATAATTTCTTTCAAAAAATGATTTCTAAGGCTTGGGACCTCAGAATTTGTTTCCGAGCATGCCCAAGTTTCATATTTTACTACGGACCTCCTAGGGTTGTCGGAACACGGATCCGTATGCATTTGCATAAATATTGACCAAAGTCAACAATAATAAACTTTTTAAATCTAGAAATTTCTATTTCTCATCTTTACACATAGAAAGCTTTCCGGATATAGGTCCGGACCATGTACGTAACCTAAGGTGAGGTGAAAAGGAGATTTTTAGGCCTCGGAGCACTGAATTTGTTTCTAAAATATGTTTTCATCACATCCACCACCTCTAAAATAATTGTTCATCCTCAAACAGACGTAGTACCTGAGTAGGGAAAAAGATGGGGATAACGGCTTCACATATCTGACTCAGACTCCAAAGTCGATGCCTCAGCAGGCTGACCTCTCCACTGAACACGAATAGAAGGGAAATTCTTCGACCTCAACTAATGAACCTACCAGTCTAGAATAGCTACCGGCTCTCCTCATATGACAAGTCTTAGTTAAACTGAATAGTGATGAAGTCTAACACGTGGAATGCATCGCTGTGATACTTATGAAACATGGACTTGTGAAACACTGGATGCACTTTGATAAGCTCGGAGGCAACATATGTATGTAAGCCACCTCCCTCACTCGATCAAGAATCTTAAACGGGCCAGTGAACCTAGGGCTAAGCTTGCCCCTCTTCCAAAATCTCATCACGCCCTTCATAGGCGACGCCCGAAGCAATACATGCTTACCAGCCGTGAATGCCAAATCATGAACCTTATGGTCAACATAACTCTTTTGCTGGACTGAGCTATACAAAGCCTATCCTGAATGATCCTGACCTGGTCAAAGGCATCCTGCACTAGATTCGTACCCAACAACCGAGCCTCTCCCGGCTCAAACCATCCAACCGGAGACCGACACCACCTACCATATAAATCCTCATAAAGCTCCATCAGAATACTCGACTGGTAGCTGTTGTTGTAGGCAAACGCCAATAAAGGCAAAAAAAGATCCCACAAGTCTCCGAAGTCAACGACACAAGATCATAGAATATCTTCAAAATTTGAATAGTAATTCAGATTGCCCGTTCATCTGAGGATGAAACGTTGTGCTCAACTCAACCCGTGTGCCCAACTCCCGCTGAACTGTTCACTAGAATATGTGGTAAACTCTATACCTTGATCCGAAATGATAGCCACATGTACACCATGAAGGCAATCAATCTCTCGGATATAGATCTTGGCTATCCTCTCAGAGAAATAGGAGACGTCCATAGGAATGAAATGCACTAACTTGGTCAGCCTATCAATAATAAACTGCATTGCATCGAACTTCTCGGAGTTTGTGGGAGTCCAACAACCAAGTCCATAGTGATACGTTCCCATTTCCACTCAAGAATCTCAATCTTCTAGAACAGACCACCACGTCTCTGATGCTCATACTTAACCTGTTGACAATTCAAACACCGAGCCACATACGCTACCATGTCCTTCTTCGTTCTTCTTCCACCAATAATGCTGCTGCAAATCTTGATACAACTTAGCAGCGCCTGGATGAATAGAGTACCGGAAACTATGGGCCTCCTCTAAAATCAACTCCCAAAGCTTATCCACATTAGGCACACAAACTCGACCCTATAGCCTCAAAATTCTATCATCTCTAACATACTTGGCACCTCCGTGTTGGACCGTGTCTCTAAGGACACACAAATAAAGATCGTCATATTCCCGATCCTGGATACATTCCAATAAAGAAGAACGAGTAACTGTGCAAGCTAATACACGGTTGGGCTCAGAAACATCCAACCTCACGAGCTGATTGGCCAAAG
The DNA here is from genome assembly GCA_034376525.1 of Nicotiana benthamiana. Lineage (NCBI taxonomy): Eukaryota > Viridiplantae > Streptophyta > Magnoliopsida > Solanales > Solanaceae > Nicotiana > Nicotiana benthamiana. Next base: position 14,279,124 of record CM067341.1, on the reverse strand, counting down.
CCTAAACATCCAGAGAAATTGGTCTCTCACCGATAGGAATATAGGCAAAACTATCCATATTGGCTGACATCCTACTCAAAGCATCGACCACCACATTGGCCTTTCTTGGATAATATTAGATGGTGATGTCACGCTCTTTTAAAAGCTCCAATCACCTTCGCTGTATCAAGTTTAGCTCCTTCTGCTTGAATAAGTATTGTAAACTCTTGTGATTCGTGAAAACCTCATGCCACACCATATAGATAAGGCCTCCAAATCATCAGCGCGTGAACAATGCAGGCTAATTCCAAATCATGGACCAGGTAGTTCTTCTCATGAATCTCTAACTGGCATGAAGCATAAGCAATTTCCTTGCCATCCTACATCAGGCCCTGCTGCTTCAGTCTCTTTCTCTTTATCTGCATTCCCATACGGATTAATACCGCACTAAGTCCAATACAAGATGCATCACAATAAAATGTATATGGCCCTAAACATATGGGCAAAACCAACACTGGCGCCATAGTCAAAGCTATCTTGAGCTTCTAAAATCTCGCCTCACACTCGTCCGACAACCTAAACTGAGCACCCTTTTGGGTCAACTTGGTCATCGGTGCTGCGATAGATGAAAACCTCTCCATAAACTGAGGATAATAGCTTGCAAATCCCAAGAAACTCCAGATCTCTGTAGCTGATGTGGATCGAGGCCAATTTTTAACTGTCTCTATCTTCTTGGGATCTACCTGAATATCCTTTACTGAAACCACATGTCTCAAGAAAGCAACTGAAATGAACTAAAAAAAAATTCACACTTTGAAAACATAGCATACAACTGACTATCTCTCAAGGTCTGAAAAACCACTATCAAATGTTGCTCATGCTCCTCCTGGTTGTGGGAATAGATCAAAATATCATCAATGAAGACTATCACGAACGAATCCAAGTAAGGTATGAACACTGAGTTCATCACATCCATGAAAGTTTCTGCACATTTGTCAATCCGAATGATATCACCTAGAACTTATAATGCCTGTACCGAGTGCAAAAAGCTATCTTAGGAACATCGGATGCCCTAATTCTTAATTGATGGTAGCCAAATATCAAGTAGATCTTAGAAAACACTTGGTCACCCTGAAGCTGGTAAAACAAATTATCGATCCTCGGCAATGGATACTTATTCTTCATTGTGACCTTGTGCAATTGCCAATAATCCACACATATTCCCATCGATCTGTCCTTCTTCTTGACAAACAACACTGACGCACCCCAAGGCGAGACATTGGGTCTAATGAAGCCCTTATCAAGCAAGTCTTGCAACTGCTCCTTCAACTCTTTCAACTCAGATGGGGCTATACGATACGATGGAAAAGAAATGGGCTGAGGGCCCGGAGCCAAATCAATGCAAAAATGAATATCCCTAACGGGTGGCATACCCGGCAGTTCTGAAGGATATACCTTAGGAAACTCAGTGACTACAAGCACAAAATCAATAAAAGGGACCTCCTTACTAGAATCATAAACATATGCCAAATAAACCAAACACCCATACTCGACCATACGCCGAGCCTTCATATATGAGATAACACTACTGGTAGAATGACTAAGAGTCGCTCTCCACTCAAGACGAGGTAGACATGGTAAGGCTAAGGTCACAGTCTTACCGTGACAATCCAAGATAGCGTGGTAAGGTGGTAACCAGACAATCCCCAATATGGTATCAGAATCAATCATGTCCAGCAGTAATAATTCTACTCGGATCTCAAGACCCCTAATCACAACTACACAACAATGATGAACACGATCTACTACAATAGAATCACCCACCGGTGTAAACACATAAATAGGAGCACTCAAAGAATCACTAGGCATTACCAGAAACGGTGCAAGAAAATATGACACATAAAAGTATGTAGACCATCGATCAAATAGCACTGAAGCATCACTACTACAAAACAGAACCGTACCCATGATAACTACATCAGAACGCTTAGCCTCAAGCCTGGCTAGAAGAGCATAACATCAGGGATTGGCCCACCACCCTAGACTACATCTCTGGGACAGCCTGCATTTGGCTTTCCTCCACCTTTAGTGGCCTGAACTCCACCTCTAACACCTCTATCTCCACCTCTAGCTCCTCTACCTCCAAATCTGGCTAGCTGGACAGGCTGTGGAACACTCGGTGCCTGAAACATGGCACATGAACCCGAATATTGAGAACTGCTTGATGCTTGAGGACAATATCTAGAAATGTGCCTCATGTCGACATAAGTAAAACAAGCCCTCGGCTACTGGGACTAACGACCCTTAAAACTCTGAAGTGGAGGTGCACTGATATGAGCTGGTGATGCACTATGGAATTACTGATCGGAATACTGCATGTGATAACCACGGCCACCTGGGGAACTATGAGAAGCCTGAAGTGCTGACAGAAAAGGCCTAGGAGGATGGCCTCTACAAAAGAATCTTTCCCTCCATATGAGACGCCATTAAATCTGCCTGAATGACGATGCCTCTTGTCAGACCCCTGACCACCTCCTTGCGACAGAACTATATCAACTCTCCTAGACACATTGACCGCCTCCTGAAAAGAAATCTCACTCCCTATCTCCTTAGCCATCTAAAGTCGAATAGGCTGAATGAACCCCTCAATGTACCTTCCACACACACACACACACTCTCTCTCTCTATCTCTCTCAATGGGAAGTATAAGTAGAGCATGACAGGCCAAATAATTAACTCTAATCTCGTACTGAGTAACAGTAATAGATTTTTGCTGGAGACGCTTAAACTGCCTCTGATAGATCTCTGTCTGAGTGATAGGAAGAAACTTCTCTAAAAATAGCTGAGAAAACTGATACCAAGTCAAAGTTGGTGACCCAACTGGTCTAGCCAAACAATAATCCCTCCACTAAGACTTGGCAGATCCAGATAAGTGAAAAGTAGCAAAGTCAACTCCATTGGTCTCCACTATTCCCATGTTCCTGCAAACCTTATGACAATTGTCTAAATAATCTTGGGGATCCTCAAAAGACGCACCGCTAAAAGTGGTAGCAAATAGCTTGGTAAACTTATCCAATCTTCATAAGATATTAGCAGACATAGCCGCTCCATCACCGTCTTAGGCTATTATACCCAGTCGAACTGCTCCAACTAGCCGAGCTGCTGGAGTCTGAAACTGGGGAGCCATCTGCTTTGGAGTGTGGGTAGCAGGAATCTGGGGCCCTCATCCAGCCCGAGAGATGGTTGGTGTTACAGGAAGCAAACCTGCCCGAGTGACACTCTTAATAAGACCCACTAGGTGGACCAGAGCATCCTGAAGTACTAGGGTAGCAATGAACCCCTCTTGGACCTGAGCTAGTCCTGCTGGAACTGCCTGGGCCAGAACCTCCTTGTAAAAGTCAACCTGAGGCTCCGCCATTGGTGATGCTGCTTTGGGCTGAGATCTGCCCCTACCTCGGCCTCTAGCACAGCCTCAGCCTCTGCCCCTCGTGGGAGCTGCTACTGGTGGCTCCGGCTGCTGATCAGCAGATGAGAAAGCGCATATTCTAGGCATCTATGAAAGAACAGAGTAGAAATCCAATCAGCTTTGAGACACCAAACCGCACGACATGAAAGAATAGATGTGAAGTTTTCCGTAACTCTGTATCTTCTAGAAGATAAATACAGACGTCTGCATACCGATCCCTCATATTCTACTAAACTTGTCTGTGAATTGCTAGACCTATGTAACCTAGAGCTCTGATACCAACTTGTCACAATCCGTATTTTCCACCCTCAGGAGTCGTGATGGTGCCTACTAGTGAAATCTAGGAAAGCCGACCAACTAAACTAGTTACCTTGTTTCCATTTTTAATCTGATAATAGTTAAGAGCCAACAATTAGATAATAGAATAATTGAATCAGCGGAAGACTGCATTGTAAAATTTTAATAATAGTGCTAAAACCAATCCATAACAAAAATCTACCCAAGATTGGTGTCAGAACTTCACAGTATGTCTAGGAGTACTACAAATAAAGGTCTGAAAGAATTAAGTACAACACTATCTTTGGAAATACATTAAAGAAACAAGAATGGTAGATAGGAGGAGACGCCAAGGCCTAGGACACCTGTAGGATTACCCTAGGTCGCCTGATGAACAAGAAACAACAAATCTCACTTTGATCCAAAATCTACAGCACTAGGATCTGCACAAAAGAGTGTAAAGTGTAGTATCAGCACAACCAACGCCACGTGCTGGTAAGAGCGTAGCCTAAACTCGCCAAAGTAGTGATGAGGCTAGGACTAGACTGTCAAATAAACATGTGCAGTTAAATTATATACAGCAAAAATAGAAGCAGATAATTACAACTAAAGAAGGGCGGGGAAAACATGCAGCGGGGAGTAACAAATAACAACAGAACAATAGTAGAGATATGTAAGGAATGCCATTTTAAATCAATTACCAGCAAAGATAAGGAAATAAGAAGGACAAGTACACATGTAATACCGTTGCAGGCATGCAATCCGATCCCATTTAATATTGTACCATTGCAGGCATGTAACCCACTTCCATTTTATATTGTAATGTTGCAGGCGTGAAACCCACTCCCATTTCACATATTATCGTTACATACGTGCAACCCCCTCCCATTTTATATTATTATCGTTTTAGGCTAGCAACTCGTTCCCATTTCATATATTTATATTTCATATATCAACAACAATCATAAAAGAATCCCGGAGGGAACAATAGTATAATAACACATCACGGCAAGGGAATAACTATCAGAACAAACATCCCGACGAGGGAATAATAATACCACAACAACATCCCGGAAAGGAAAAACTAATGATAATCCTCACATGAAGCACAATAAATCACAATGGAGTCATAAAGATTATAATACAAGACTCACGTGCATGTTTGACACCGCCATATAGATACTTGTCACCATGCCTATACATCATACACCACAGTTAGCACATAGAAGAGAAGAAACAACTCTTAATCCCTCAAGTTAAGGTTAGACCAAATACTTACCTTGATGCCACGAACATAATTCAAGCATCAACAATCGCTTTACCTCTTGAGTCCACCACCAACTCATTCATATCTATCCACAAGTTACTCGATAATTAATAAGTACTAAATGAATCAATTCTAATGCATGGAAATGAGTTTTCTAATGTTTTTCCCAAAAGTCAAAAATTGACCCCGAGCCCGCTTGGTCCAAACCCGAAATTAAGAATAAAACCTGATTACCCATTCACCCCCGATCCCTGGTATATAATTTGTCATGGAATCTGACCTCAATTGGAGTTCTAAATCACTAAATTTTAAAATTCTTAGGTTTTTCTTAAAATTTCTAATTCCACCATGAAAACCCTAGATTCTAGGATGAAATCTTGCAAAAGAAGTTGAGGAGTAAAGAAAATGAGTTAGAAATCACTTACTAATATTTTGGAGAAGAAAGTGTGTTTGGAAAATCGCCTTTTATGTTTTTGGGGTTTGAAAAATGAAAAATAACTGAAAGTCTCGTTTAAATATACCCCTCTCAGACCCTCTCCGCGGACCACACAAAAAGGATTGTGGTCGCGGAGCTCACCACGGAAAATGTTGACTGCAGTGACATGCTTTAAAAGTTTTATCATAACTTTCTATATAAATATCCGAATTGTGATTGATTTACCTTTTTGAAAACTAGACACGAAGAACTACAACCTTTTTTTCAATCCCTCAAAATTTCTTGTAGGTAAAAAAATATAAGCTTCCGAAGTTAGACCAGTGAATATGCAGATTCTTCCTCACCGCGGACCGCACAAAATCGAGTGCGGCCACAAAGCCCCACCGTGGACAACACAAAATCCTTTGCGGTCGCAAAGGCCCCTCCGCAGCACAAAATCATTGTGGACCGCACTGACGGATTCAGAGATCTGCAACATCTCTGAACTTGCAACAGCTATGTTTTAAGCCTAAAACATCCCGGAACCTACTCGAAACTTACTCGAGCCCTCAGGACTTCAAACCGAATGTGCATACTAACTAAGAAATATCATATGGACATACTCGTGCGATCACATCATCAAAATAACATGTAAAACCATGAATTAAACCTCAAAACTCATCATTTTCATAAAAAACACTTAAAGTTCATAACTCTTCAATCGAACGTCCAACTCACGTCAAATAGACTTCATTTTTCACCAAATTTCATATTTATCATTCAAATACTATAACCAGTTTATACGGGCTCCGGAACCAAAATACAGACTCGATTCCAATAGCTTCAAAGATCAATTCTTTTCTTTGTTTCATAGATAATTTAGTAAAATAATTTCTTTAAAAAAATAATTTCTAATGCTTGGGACCTCGTAATTCATTTCCGGATGTACGTCCAAGTCCCATATTTTACTGCGGACCTCCTGGGATCATCTGAACATGGATCCGGGTCCGTTTGCTCAAAATATTGACCAAAATCAACAAAAATTAAATTTTTAACTCTACTATTTCCTATTTCTCTTCTTTTCACATAGAAGGCTTTTCGGATATAGGTCTGGACCACACACGCAAATCAATGTGAGGTAAAAAGAGACTTTTAGGCCTTAGAATACTAAATTTATTTGTAAAACAAGTGATAATTTTTGAATTATCATAGAAAAATGGTTAAAATTTCGATTACTTTTTAAAATGTGGCTTATTTTCATTGACCTCTTGTAAATTGAATTTCTTTGAATTTCTCCCCCTTTTTTTAACATATAAAAAGAAAAGTTGGGCTCTACTGAATACGTCGATCTCTTTGCTGAGATGAATATGACAGATTTTCAAATGCCACTCTTGGAGTATAATTATATCTCTTATTTAGCTCTTTACTAACTCTAATTATCTTTATAAAAATTTAGTACATTTAACAAACCAATGAAAAATTTAAATGCCAGCAAAATCCATTTTACATGATAATGTTAGGCGATAGAATAGAGATTAGAGAGAGGTAAGATACATATTCATTTTGGAATCTTTTCATATACCATACAAATCTACCTACTGTACTTTTTGATTCCGATTTATTTAATTAAGCTATTGACAAAGTGAACTTCTATTTGATACTTATTATTTTTTTTCCATTTATGGTCATTTTGGACTGTAATCTAACAGGCAAAACTGTGTTGGTTTGCAATTTAAAATTTTTGCATAGTCTCAAAGGTTAAGAAAGTTTACTTTTCAAATGTAAATTTTGTGGTATTGCAGTTTGGACTTTCTTTAAAAAATTCATGACTACATCCAAGATAGCTAATATTAAACCGGATAACTGTTGATATCTAATTGTTTACAATTATTTTTCATAATTTTCCATAGTTTTTAATAGGTTTTAAATTAATTAATTTATGTATTTTATTATATAAATATCCAATATCATCCAAATACAACTTTTTGATATGCTCGGCAATATTCATATCAATAAATATCTAAGAAAAGGCAATATTTTATATATAGAAAGAAATCTGGATAGAAAAAATTTTGATTGAAAAATTATCTATTTTTCTCTTAGACAACAAGAAGATATTGAGGCCTTGGTTAAGATCGACACCAACAGTAATCCAAATACTATTACCTTACAGATTATTTTTATGATGATTTTATCATTTAAACTTATCATTTACACCCATATAAGATTGTAAATATTTTTAGTGTGTTTCTTATAATTACATTTGTATTTATAAAACAATATTGAACATTTGACAATAATAGCCATATGTACATATAATTACATTATCATAAAATATTTTTTACATTTTTTTGTAATATAAAATAATTATTTTTAATCATATTCATACAAAAATGATATTTTTATTATTTATCTATTATTTTTATAAATTATTTATTTATTAAAAGTGGGGTATTTAAAATCTAGCTCTAATTTCACAATTAATTCCGTACCTAAACTACCCAAACATAGACCATTACCCCAAGCCCAACACCATTAGCCAGTATCCTTACCATTTAAGTAACCCGACCCAAACCCGCTCAAATCTCAACCGTTGATAAAAAATGGTCAACGGCTCATAAACATTCCCCCATTTCCTTATATCACCCGTCTCCCAAACCCTAACCCCATTCCCCCGAACCCACCACCTATTTACTCTCTCTCCGCATGAAGAATCCTAGCCCGCCGCCTAAAAGAAACTCTCCAAATCCCATTTCTAATGGAATTTTCTTCCCACTCACTTACCATTTCAATATGTTTCCATCATTAGGTGGATTCTCTATGGTATTACCTAAACATGACAAGTGCTCTTACTCTGATTATGTCTATTTGACTTTCATCTCTTGAATTTTGACGATATTGAGTCCACACGCTTATTTTGAACCGTGTAAGTCCGATTTGTTCGTATCTTGTTGATTCATAGTTAACCATAAGGTTAGGGTTTACAGATCTTCTTTGGTTCGAACTAAAATTGGTTCAATCCTTTGTTTTTAAGTACTATTTCGTCTATATTCACCGTATTACGTTTAAATAAGTGTGTTTTTGTCGATTTTTTACTTATCCTAAATTAGGGTTTCAGATCCTTCTTCATTGAAGCAAATCTGGTTTGATTCTGTGATGTTTTTGAATAATATTCCTGTCTATGTTCATCTTGTTCAATATGTGATTATTTTGCCTTTATTTTCTGCCGATTTGTGTATTTTACCTAAAAATTAAGATTTTAAAATTTTCTTCCTTACTGATTTAGATGCCTGCCTTTTTAGTGTTGAATTAATTATTTTTCATGTATATGTGTTTACCTGCAATATTAAACCCCTCCCCGTTTCCCTTTGATTAAGTTCAGAAATTCCATGACTCCATTCTATTCCTTTACTATCTAGTCCTTCTGAATTTGTATTCTAAGCCAGCTAAAAGTCAATGCTATTTAGGTTCTATCCTTTGTCCTCCCTAGTGTTAGCACGGCTTAGGGTTAATCTGAGACCCTTGTTGTAATGACCCGACCAGTCGTTTTATGAGTCACATTCCCGTTCTCCCCATTTTTGCATCTTTGTGTGTTGTTCAACTATATTTCATCATACCGTGTCGGTTTTTTGTGTTTGGATTGGTCATGGAGTGAAATGAGACACTTAGTCTCCATTTTGAAAGCTTTAGTTGAGAAAGTCAGCCAGAAGTTGACTTGTGAGTAAACGATCTCGGAATTGGTTTTTATGGTTCAGATAGCTTCAGTAAGTGATTTGGGACATAGGAGTGTGTTGGAATCTAATTTGGAGGTACGTGGTAGATTTAGGCTTGAATTAGTGAAACTGGATATTTGGCATTTTCCTATCAGCAGTGGGAATCTTGATATCAGGTTTGAAAGGAATTCAAATAATTTGAGCAGGTTCGTTGTATTATTTGTGATATGTGTGCAAACGTTTAGGTCATTCGGATGAGGTTTGATATGTTTTTGGATCCATCGTGAAATTCGAATGTTTGGAAATTCTTAGGCTTGAATCCGAGGGTGATTGGTGTTTCGATGTTGTTTTGAGTGTTCCTATGGTTGGTACGAGTTGTTATGAAGATATGTGACTTGTTCGTATTTTTGGTTAAGATCCTGGGGATGACAGGTGGGAGCCGCAGAAGCGGAAGGGCGAGGGCAAAAACGACATGGTCGTAGGCGCGTGCAGTTCAACCGCAGTTGAGAGACCTGGGTCGCAGGTGCGGTGTCTGAGGAGTTAATGAAAACCGCATATGCAGTTAAGTTGACCGCATGTGCAGATATCGTAGGACAGAAAATATATAAGTTCCCCTTTGCGAAATTTAGCCCATTCCACCATTTTTGAAGTTCAGATTGAAGCTTTTGGAGGATTTTGAAGAGGAAATCAAGGGGATTCTTGATAAGGTAAGATTTTGAATTTAATAGTTGTATCTATGGTGAGTTTCAGTTGATCAAACATGAAAATTTATGAGATTAAGGGTGTAAATTTGGGAAAGAAGGGCTTGAAATTGGAAAGGTAAAATTGGGGATTTGAGGGGCCATTTGAGGTTCGATGCCAATGTTCTTGGTATGTATGGACTCGTGAGAGGATAAGGATTCTGATGTTATGATTTTTGTCAAATTTTGAGATGTGGGACTAGGGGTCGGGTTTGATAATTTCGAAATTTTGAGTTTTATTTGATGATTTTTGTGGGGGCTTTATCCCTTTGACTTGTATTGATATTATGATTTTAATTTTGGATAGATTCAGGATGATTTGTGGCCGAGTCAAGAGGCAACATCATTGTGGAGTAGATTTTCATCGGGTTCGAGGTAAGTAACGATTGTAAATCTAGACTTGAGAGCATGAAATCCCAGAATTTCATACTATTTTGATAAATGAGGTGATACACATGCTAGGTGAGGGGCGTGTGGGCGTGCACTTGTAGGGAGTTTGACTTGGTTTGTCCTGTGGCGACTGTAGAGTTGCATATTCTGATAAACTTCATATGATATCCGTGTGTTCTTGAAATGAATCTGTTAACTTGGGCTGAATGCCATGTGTTAATACCCAATTTTTCCGGTGTATTTTCATATATACAAAATACTCTCAAAATAACATATATATGCATATATAAGCATTCCCAAAGATTTTAGTATTTTTTCCTATTTTTAAAAGATTTTTTAAAATCATTTATTGTATATTTTAGTAGTACAAAATTAATAGTTATTCCAAAAATCATCTATTTTAGTGAAAATTTTATTTTTATTCCGACATTTATACCAAAATATAGTTAATTAACCTTTTATATATTTTTTACAAATTCATTTGGCATTTTAAAAGCTAAATTGCATATATTTTCAATTTTAGCCTATTTTAAGGTTAATAGCATTATATAATTATAAAATTGGTTTCAGTATTTTTAAATTAATATTTACAAATTAGCCATTGATTCAGTAATTTAAATTTAATTTTAAAATTATTTTTACTATTTTATAAAGTAAAAGGAAAAATTGTCTATTTTATATATAGCGCCAATTCGTTTCAATTATAGCCCAATTACATTCCAATTTTAGCCTCCCATAGACCCAATCTTAACCCCTAATTGGACCATCCTAACTTCAATTTCAACCCAACTCCTTAACCCATTTATCCAACCGGCCAAGTTTTCTTTTAGTCGAAGTCGTTGATCCTATTGATCAACGGCCATGACTACCTCTTTCCTTTTTAATTCATCTAACCCTACCCCTATCCCTCCATTTCATTCTGTTGGCCACCTTTGGATGCTTTCCTTTTCTCAAACTCTCTCGAAGGTTCCCTGAAACCCTAGCCTCTCTCATATTCTCCGACCATAACCTCACAGGAATGTGACGACCCAACCAGTCTTCACGTGAGTGACTGCTTTGTTTTCCCGATTTCTAGATTCTTTACACTTCATTATCCATATCTTATGTGGTCGATTTGGCTCGGAGAGGTTTTGATAGGAAATGAGACACTTAGTCTCTTTAAGGAAGGTTTAGTTTGAAAAAATCAACCGGATGTTGACTTATGAGTCAGAGGGTTCGGATGTAATTTATGGTGATTCAATTAACATCGAGGGATGATTTGTGACCTAGGAGTGTGATCGGAATTGATTTTGGTGGTCCGGTGTAGAATTAGGCTTGAATTGGCGAAGTTGGTATTTTGGCGAATTCCGGCTGATAGGTGAGATTTTGATCCGAGCGTCGGAATGGAATTCTGAGAGTTTTCGTAGCTTTTTTATGTCATTTGTGATGTGTGTGCAAAATTTCAGGTCATTCGGACGTTATTTGGTTGGGTTTTTGATCAAATGCGTGTTTCAAAAGTTTTAGAAGAACTTAGGCTTGAATCCAATGTAATTTGATCGTTTTGGTGTTGTTCTGGTGTTTTGATGATTGGAGAAAGTTCAAATGATGATTTAGGAAGGGTTGGTTTTTTGGTTGAGGTCCCGAGGGCCTCGGGGTGAGTACGAGTGACTAACGGAAAGTGTTTAGACTTGTGAAGTTTGATATTGCTGCTGCTTCTTGTATTTTCGCTTCTACGGATCTTGGGCCGCAGAAGAGGTACCGCATGTGCGAATAAGCGTCCGCAGAAGCGGTTTTGTACTTTAAGTGGAGTTCTGCAAAAGCGAAAGGGTTGACCGCAGAAGCGGTCCCGCTGATGCGGAAATGGAGTCGCAGAAGCGGTTCTTGGGGGCCTAATGATTTCTGCAGAAGCGGATATTGACAAAAAAAGTGGCAGTCGTAGATGCAACAAAATAACCACAGATGCGGTAATGGCTGGGTAGATCTATTTAATTCCATCTTCGCGAATTTTTGAAAGGTTTCATATTTTTAACTCGGACTTGATGGTTTTTGAGCGATTTTGAAGAGGGGAATCAAGGGACTTCATTGAGGTAAGGATTTCTCATCCTAGAGCATAATTCTAAGGTGTTATAACTTAAATTAAAGCTGAAAACTAAGGAATCAAGGATTAAATATGGATGTTAGGGCTTGAACTTAAGAGACTTGAGAATGGGGATTTTTGTGATTTTGATATTTATGAACTTGTGGAGATAAGGAATCCGTTGATGTAAAATTTTCTGGAATTTGAGATGTGGGCTCGGGGCTCAGGTTTGCTAATTTTGAGATTTTTGCTATTTTGTGATTGTTTTCGATTGGGTATTGTTTCATTGGCATATTATGACATATTCATTGTGGTTTTGATCAGATTCGACGTGCAAGGAGGTCGATTTGAGAGGAAAGGTCATAGCGAGCTAAGATTTTGGCTGTCTTGAGGTTAGTAATGATAGTAAATGATGTCCTGAGGGTTTGAAACCCCAGATTTGCACAACGCAGTGCTATATTGAGGTGAAACATGCGCATAATGATGAGCGCGAGGTTGATTACTATTAGGGATTATGACTTGGTCCGTCCCGATTGATATTTTTACCACTTATTTAACTAAGATGTGTTTGTTATCAACATGATTTGGGCTTATTTCCATATTTTGGGCTTCTTGCCTATTAATTGAGTCCTTCGTGGATTGTATCACTATTTCCTCACTATTTGATATACTATTTGAACTTAGTCCTATTTATTAATATTGTTTTACAAACTCAACCACTTTTAATTGAATTTTGAGATCTAAATGATATTTCCAATGTTGTTTGGGTTGAGCACTACTATTTTACTGTACTCGAGGGGCTTATAATGTTTTTCTGGACTAAGTGAGGCCGAGAGCCTGAGATACATTTATATTCCACGAGGTGGCTTGAGTGTGATGTGAGAAGGCTTTCAGGCCTTGAGTGGGATATGAGAAAGCTTTCAGGCCTTGAGTGTAATGTGAGAAGGCTTTCAGGCCTTGAGTGTGATGTGAGAAGGCTTTCAGGCTTTGATTGTGATGTGAGAAGGCTTTCAGGCCTTATGTGTATATAGCGCTTGGGCCGTAAGAGGCTCCTCCGGAGTCTGCACACCCACAGTGAGTGAGGGTACCCATATGATCTGATACTGAGCCCGAAGGGCTGATACTATGCTAAGTGACTGATAGTGGGCCTGAGGGGATGATTACCACTCATTGTTTATGTGTTGTTTTACCTAATTTACCTGTTCTAAAAAAAGGATATTTCATTTTGTTCTTTACAAGTTTTACTGCTTTAATTGATTTACTGCCTGGTATAGAATTGCCTTGTGAATTTATGTGTTATCATTCCTTCGATTATTATTTGTTATCATTACTCAATAGGTTAAGTACTCACATTACTCCCTGCACCATGTGTGCAGATCCAAGCATAGCAGAGTACGCGCCTGAGCACTTATTCCTTCCAGACCAGGCAGCGAGTTGGAGATACGAGGTAGATGTAGACGTCCGCATCCCCTTATCTCCCTTATCCTACCTCATTTATGTTTTCCTCAGACTACTGTATTGGATATTATATTTTGTAGACTTATTGCAAACTTTGTAGAAGCTCATGACTTGTGACACCCCGATTTGGGCTGTGTTGGGATGGTATCCTTTGCTATTATCGTTGTTTCTGCATTTATAGCTATTTATACATGTTTTTTGGATTAGTTAAATGTTGATTAAATGTTAATAGATGTGTTTGTGTTGTTCTGGCTGGCCTCGTCTTCACAAGAGGCACCTTTACGACCGGGTGTATGTTTAGGGTCGTGACATGGAATCCATGGCTTCTCAGGTCATGGATGGCCTGTACTCACCCCCCTCCACCATTAAATCCTAGGTGTTTGAATCTCTGAGGTCTGACCTCGATGGTGTCTTTCTGGATCTCTACATATTCAACGTTCGACGGCCTCTTTGGCCTTGCTCCGGTGTATCCAAGCATTAGGAGCCTATTTCTGAACTCTCCAACTCAAGATCAGACTTTCTTCAAAGATTTTCTCATTTGTAGGGTTTCTCTGAAATCCTAAGCTATTTATGGTTTTTCTCTTGTTGTTTTCTTAGACCTATGTTATATTTGTGTTTTACTAGAGTTCTAAAACGTTTTCCCCAATATTTTCTTTCAAAATTTATTTCTCCTCGATCTAGGGTTTCTGGAAAAGTTAAAATGTTTTCTGACTCTTTTCTTTCTTCTTTTCTTTGTGTGAATCTGTCTGGTCTATGTTCTTATGTTCTCTTTTTTTCAGCCTCGCATGATTCTTCCTCTGGGTTCTTATGTTTGTCGTATTATGCATGTTCTTCTATTGTGCTTTGTTCTTTCTTGTGTTGGTTTCTATATCATGCTTTCACATGTCTATCTTATGTGTTCCTTCATCGTATTTTTACTAAGCTTTTAGTCCTCGGTTTACCTTTACTAGACCTTTGTTTGAGTTCTTTCTAAAACATGTTTCATCTACTGTTTCTTAAGCTTGTATCACCTCTTTTATGTCCCAAATTTTCTTAAAACATGTTCCTGCTGCTCTCACTATGTTTCAAAGCAGTTCTGCATTCAATTTGCCTTGAACCTGCTAATTTTATTTGTTCGTTTTCTCATGAGTCTCTGAAAAAAACCTCTGAGCCTGCTTCTATAGCTTGCCTTCTCATCTCTGTATCCTATTCGAGTTGGAAACCCTAGGGTTTGGGGTTTTCTTTTGGCGATTTTGATCTTGTGTGTGGACTGAGTTTCCATTGTGGAACCTTGAATTTTTCAAGCTCATTCTAAGTCTATGAACTGAACTTGAACCTCATTGTTATGACTCTGAACTTTCCATGCTAGACTCTTTTCTAATTAGCATGACAGTTCTCTCTTGATCACATGTCTGTACACTTTATATATGATGAATTCTCCCTTCAAAAAAGGGTTTTCTAACTTGTGATTGATTCAGAATTTCTTTTAAAAAGGTTCACTTGGTTGTTACTAATTTCCTTTAATTAATCCTTTCTTTACCTTTTCCGGTTGGATTCATTCATACCAAAACTCAATTTCTGATTTTTACTAGCTGTTGATTGATTGCCTTTCCATATCTGCAAAAACTGTGTTGCTATCAAACTCTTTCCTTAAATAGCTTGTGTATTTTCCCCTCTTGTACTACTTTGGAAAAGATTTTGAACAAATTCTTTCCTCAATTAATATGCCCGTTTGAAATCAGGATCCCTTAATTAAGGGGAGACCTTATGTAAGTAATTTCAGAACAATTTTTTACCTTTTTCTTACTTGCTGACTGCACTATAAAGAGCATAACCTTTCAGAAATAAAAAAATGGAGTTCAATACTCTAACACACAACACTTATTGAACACTTTCAATTTCAATACTCCTGCACCCTCACTCTCTTCTAAAATCTTTTGGCTGTGTTTTTGCATTTTGGCTTTACTACTGCTCTTCTCTCTGTGTATTCCTAAAACTGGTATGTTCTAATTTCGTTTTCAGCCTCATCCCTATGTATTTATATTACAATTTCTACAATCTTGTCTACTTTGTTGTTTATGTTCAGTATTGAATATGCTGTTCTCTTTGCATTGTTACTTTTATGAATTCCCCATACCCTCATTCCTTCTTTGTGTATGAGTTAACGTTCAGGCTTGGCAGTATCCCAATTGTTGCTCATGTCTGGACTTGATCCTTTAGTGAATCCTAACTCCCAAACAATGTGGCTAACAAGCTGGTTGGGGTGTGCCAGCACTCCTAATTGTTTGGTATGACAACCAGCCTGTCATGGGCTTTTCCCAAAATCCCCTCTATGCACTTGCACTCTCTCTTAGACTCTAAGTTCTGTCACCCCCCCCCCTCACGAGCCTTGCCTTGGTACCTCGAGCTCCATCTAAACTTGGACATTTGAGGACTGGCCCTTCCATACTGCACTATAATTAATTCTGCAATATATTTGGGTGTAAACAGTACCCCGAATTCACTAGAGACTCTTAGGGAACTCTGACACATCCCAAATAAGATAAAGGCTTTGGAATTTGATCTTTGGAGTTGGTTTATTTCATGTTTTAGACAGAAGTCTGAATCAGGCTCTCCTGGGTTGGGATTTTAGCTTTCTGATGTATTTTTCTTACTTTTCTATATTTATTCTGGGCTATAATAATTTATAATAACTCGTTGGGTTGTAGTGAAAAGGGGAGGATTACTTATTGTATGCATAAGGGTAGATATCATGTTCATTAGGTATTTTTCTTCTGCACTTCCATACAGAAATCCTGTTTTAAGTTATGCATTTTAATACATAGAAGTCCTGCTTTGAGTTATGCACTTTCATACAAAAATCCTACTTTAAGTTATGCATTTTCATATAGGAATCCTGTTTTAAGTTCTACACTTTTGCTCTTTCATATAGAAGTCTTGCTTTAAGTTATGCATTTTCATATAGAAATCTTGTTTTAAGTTCTGTACTTCTACATTTTCATAAAAAAATCATGTCTTAGGTTCTGCACTTCTGTATTTTTTTTAGAAAGCCATGCCTATAAACTTTTGCACTTTTGCATCTTAGAAATCTTGCCTATAAGTTCTGCATTTCATACATAATATATCATATTTGTTTCTTCTGCGTTTCTGCTTCCTATATAGAAAACCTATCTATAGGATGTTGCATTTTCCCTATCATCAAGAAAGAATGTCTATAGGGCTTCCTGAATTCTACATATGTATCCATCATTAGGAAAATGATATACATGTTTAAATAATAAAAATCAATATTCTAGACACCATGTCTATAAGATTTCTGTGTTTCCATAAAGGTTAAAATCAGTCATGCTTACAAAGCATGCCTGTAGGAGTAATCAACCAATTTTAATCCCTGAACTCATTTATAAGTTTAAAATTGGTAATAACAGTGCTTAAACGCTTGGAGAACTCTTGTTCTGCTGTTAATAAATCTTTTTCTAAAATCAGTATCTTTCTCTCGTGTTTAGATACCATGCCTATATGTTTCACTTAGGCGAGCTATAAAGTAAATTAGTTAATGGAATCAGACTCTATTAATTCCTGCCAACAGGCAGGTGTGATTCTGGTTTAGAGTCTGAAATGTGTAATAAACAAGTTTGCCTCCCTAACATTTAAGTTTAATTCATACTATAACTAGTATCTGCAAGACATGCTAAATAACACGTCCTTAAGTGAATAGGCCTATATGAGCCTATTAAGTTGTTATGTGTTTCCCATAATATGGTTTATGTGCTTTTGTTTGTCGCGTTAGAATTTTATTCTTTTATACCATACAAAACCAAAATTTCCCTTCCCTTTTGGACTAGTAGGCCCAAATGCCTCCGGGACTGATAGGATTAAGGCGAGTATTAGCATGCTATAAGTAACAAAACCATTCCGTGTTTAATACCTCAATGGTGGGAAAGGGTAGATATGGATATGATGACCTGTGCGCTAATATCACATGTAGCCCCACCTTTGAGGAGTGATTACCGTGTATTGCATTGATGTGATCCATATTATTTGGTAACCTAGGACCCTCTCCCTTTCCTTTTATTTGTTTATCACTTTTCAGAATTTTCGAACCATTTCTTCAAACTTTCAGCCTTCTTTGTTTTTCTTCAAACTTTAACTTATTTGTATCCATAAAGTAACAATCTCTCATATTTTAAATCCTTGTTTGCCTGTCTGTTACTTGTACTTGGATTCACAATTTTAGTATGGCTGGGAACCACACTAGTGGATCTTGAGGGGTGCCTAATACCTTCCCCGCGAGATAATTTCTAGCCCTTACCCAAATCTTTGGTTTCTAAATCTAAACCCTTTTAGTGTCCTAATGCACTTAATTATTAGGTGACAACTCTTCAATTCAAAAACAAAATTTCCAAAAGGGAACGAGTTATCTTCGTAAATGTCACAAACCCGACTTCGCGAAAAAGAAGATGCGACAGCATGGCGACTCTGCTAGGGATCTCATTAAGGCTTTTACCATTTTATGTTGTTTGTGACTCTATGCCTCTTTGAATGTCTTTAATGTCTTTATTTATTTTCTTCTTCTACTACGAAGCTGACTTGGCTCTTTATTTCTTTTCTTTTACCAATTTCCTTTAATATTGTTGTAATTATAAGCAATTATTGTAATTATCATTTTTATGAACATGCAAATACATACAACTTGTTCAATTATTGTAACTGCATATTCAACATCATCTTCCACTCGTGCCAAACAAAATACCATAGCAACGCATATAATGAGTGGTTCCACCCTTCCGATATTATAACCCTTAAATTTGGCAAAGGAGTATTTGCAATAAAACCAGTCGATCAATGGTGTAGTCGACGGTTCCGTGCATTTCCATCTTGAGTTGTCTGCTCAAGGGTACCAGTCTAATACCCATTGGAAACCCTAATATGTCCAATTGTGCATGCATCACTGTCATCACCTAGCCAAATCAGTTATGTTGTCCACATAACGACGCTTTAAGATAGCCTTGTCCAAAGTCCACTGGGTTTCCTTGGAACCCAAACGAACACTACCACGTGTTGTGCATTTATTTGGAGAAGTATATGTTGCATATGTCAATTGATGATATTTAAATAGTCGAGTCTGGTAGGGGTAAGGGCCTAACGCTTTTGTTTTGTAGAAATGAAGCATGAAGTCCCCAGATTCCACATGGTCAACAACATCCACCCCAAATTGCTAAATTGGTGGGAAGATCTTCATTCCAGTGATCAAACCCTTGTCCGAAAATACTTAGGGAATTTACCTTCCATTTTAAAAATCCAACCCAATAATAAAATTATTGAAGCTGCCACGCCGTTCTGGGATTGCGAGTTCTGCGTTTCGCTTAAGGGAGATTGACATGACACCCCTACTAAAGGAAATATGAGGACTAGCTGGCATACTGTGGGAAGCTTCGGGTCAGCTAATGCCAGAGAACCATAAGGGTTGAGGTTTTCTCAAGATGATGGGTCTAAAGAAGAATCCATATTTAACTTTCGTGAAGGAGTCGTACATTCCCTTTGAATATTTGTACGAAAGGTACGGTCACTGTGAGCATGTGATTTTTGCCATGTTAAGATGACTCCTATTGGACTCTCAAGTTTAGAATTTTCCTTTTAATATTTGCTTTAGGATTTAATTATGTGTGCCCGTATGTCTTCACGCTTGAGGTCATTTAGGAATTAATTTCATATTTTTGCTGAAATAATTGTTAATTAGGGTTATTTTTGCGAATATAAAATTCAAAAAAATATGCAAGTAGTATTTCTGGAATTTTAATCATTTTTGTTTAGCTTTAATTTGCATTTTTTGTTTGTGTTAATTAGGAATTTTTAAAATAGAATTAGGAATTAAATAATAAAAAAAGAAAGAAAACAAAATAAAATATACATATATATATATAACAACCCAGGCTGCCCACAATTGGGCCATACTTGGGTGGCCCAAAGTAATTTTTCCTTGTAATTAACACGTTTTCCCAACCCAAACACCACCCCTGACCTAGACTACACACTACGCCCCAAAACGACACCGTTTTGGGGCAGACCATCCTAACCGTCCATTAGAAACCATCCAACGGCCATGAAACGCCCCACCAAATTAAAAAATATGTCCTAATCTTTGTATAGATACAGAGACAAAATCGTCACCTTCCTCGTACCAAGCCCACTGTTGTAACACCTCCCCTTGACCGCCCTATGACCACCCCTGACCACCTAGAAACCACCCTAACGCCGCCGCTGGAAATCGCCTCACGGCAGCAGCCGGTCACCAAACCACACCAACTTTACACCACCAGACCACCATGACCCCCTCTTCCCTTTCAGTAGTTGGTTTCTTTCGAACAAACGCTGATCTTCTCGAATACTCAAAACAAGGTTCGCAGGAACCACCGTCTTAGGCGACCCAATCCGAAACCGTCCCAAATGTAAACCAGAGGACCACCTAGACCTGCCCTTCCCCGTCTCGCAATCCGTTCCATTCAAAGAACTCTCCATCGCCTCGAATATAGATTTGAAGTCTACCCTAAAACCCAAACCGCACCGGATTCTGGTCAAACTGACCTCATACGATTCCCTTCCATCCCCCTCCCCAACCATGCCATCCACAGCCCTCAAACCCTACTGACCACAACAAAAACTTAGATCTGAGACCGGGCTGGGTCTTAGAAGCATCAAACCCCCCCCCCCCCCCCCAAACCCTTGTTCTTCTTTAAACACTAAAAGCAAATGCCTTAGAGGTTAAAACCTCTAAAAGAGGTCAGAAACCAACGGAACGAATTCAA
The DNA here is from genome assembly GCA_034376525.1 of Nicotiana benthamiana. NCBI lineage: Eukaryota > Viridiplantae > Streptophyta > Magnoliopsida > Solanales > Solanaceae > Nicotiana > Nicotiana benthamiana. The sequence continues at coordinate 14,258,579 of CM067341.1, read as the reverse complement.
GTTAGGGTTGCATGCGTACAAGCTAAGTATTCTATTTTAAAATCACTGTCGTATCTTGTATATAATTGCTTTGTTTCTCTTAAATGTTAGTTGTTTTGTTTCTTTTAAATTTTAGTTATTTTCCACAATCTCATCCTGAAGTAGGTTAAGTAGTCACCTTTACTTGCTATATGCCTTATTTTCTTTAGTTGTCACTGGTTTGAATCCCTTCATCTCTTGAGTATTCTGATATCATGTTGATCTTAGCCTTCTGATTCTGAAATTTTGCATGGCTTGTGATCCTTGCCTTTTGACACTTCAGTAATGTGACCTCTGAAATCTTTGTATGGTTTGTTGATCCTCGTCTCTTAATTTTGCATAGGTTTCATTTCTAAGGTTCTGAATGGTTTTCTGATCATACCTGTGTTATATCATGATTCTAAGTAGGTGTCCTCTTCAAAATTTTCAAACCATTCATATTTCTGTCCTATTGATTGTGATCTTCAGTATTTGCATAGTTTAGGATAAATCGCTTTTTGAATATTGTAATTACTATATTAGCTTTGTTTTATTTTCTTGGTTTTTACTTCTAAGTTTTTACTAAGTGTTATAGTTCGCCCATTCTTCCTGCATAGTTAATTAGGCTTCTTTTTGATTGTTATGGTTCACCTTGACGTATTCATGAATATAGTCCTAAAAGTTGTGATAATTGTTTGATTTGAATCCATGAGATGCATTGTTTTGTCCTTAAACTCTTTAAGTGTCCAACTCCACATAATAAGCCTGTAATCTAGACTAAATTTGGCCCTTACATAAACACAATTGACCAGGGTCAGTTTTGACCAAACAAAATGAAAAACCAAGGTTAAAAAACTTCATGTTAGTTAATTAGGAAGGGAAATAGGGGTATTAAAGGTATTTGAGCGTCAAAGAATCTTGTAACAACTCCTAAAACATTCTAGTGAGGGACTCAGGAATAATTTTACCCTCAAAATTGAGGCACAAGTCAGAAAACTAAGGACTGTTTAGGTAAAAACTCAAATTTGAATAAGGGACTAAAAGGAAAAGTGTTGACGTAAGCTTCAATATAAAAAGAGCAATCTGAACATTTTGAAAGGGAATAGTATTTACACTTTGGGCTATATTTTCGAGCATACTTTCCTTCTGAATCTCTGAGTAAATTAAGATACATATAATTACATATTAGTTTCCCCTATATTATTAAGAAATCATTAGTGATGTTCTTATTTCTTGTGGAATTTTTTTTCTCTCAAAAGCCTTCTGAAATTCTTGGTGTTCATTGATCGATTGACTGTGTTGCTTGCTAATTGCTTCAATTTACTCATAGGTTCCCTTTTCTTGCTGAATATCAGGTATTCATCTTCACTCAAAAAGCTGAGAAGTAATGTTCATATGTATGCGAGATTCTGTCTGATAATGAGAAGATAGTGCTTTGATTTTAATTCCCTGTTGTATATATATTTATTTTTTTAGAATTTTGATGTTTGCACTAAGCCTAAGAATGTATTAATAATAGGCTGTATCAGGACTGTTTTTGCTTGTTTAATATTTAGTAGATTCTGCAATAGTCCAATCAAAAGTTAGCTTAGTATTTACCATTTGAGTTACATGTTAAGAACTTAACCACTGAACCTACACATGTACTCTGAATGATGAGTGTTTAAATTGTTTTCTCCAAATATTAAAGCTCAAAATCTAATATGAACAATTCTCAATGTCTTCCTCATAAAAATACTTCTGGTCTATTGTATAATCCTATGTATAATTTTGATTGTTGTAATATAACTGATAGAAAAGCTGACAGTTGTTCCCTTATAATGGATTCATAGTCCACTATCTCTTGGCCTAATTGGAAGGCGCAGTAGTTACCAGTTCTAATGTAGCAACACATGTTCCTGGGCTAACTAAAAATGAAGCACAATGCATAATCAGCCAAGAATGAGGCTAAAATGCGAATACTGAATTTCAAAGTGTATTACTCATCCATTAATTATTAGAACATCTCTAGATATAGGAATAATAGAACATTTAGTGTGCTTTAGGATATCTTTATAAAATGAAATGAGCCTCGTTAACCAAATCAAACATCACGAGGCTCCTTAATTTAATAAAATACTTAGAAAATTGGGAAGTTTCGTTTAGTAAATTTCACAACCTCCCACGAATTTCCGAAGACATAGTTGCTATAGGCGCGAACTTGATAAAAATACCTTCCTAAATTCGGGTGCACATTTATGTGACCCAAATCTAAATCTCAATGGAATTGAAATACGTCTAAAATTGTGTGCGCGTTTATGTGACACGATTCACGATGTGTTTTAATAACATTGCAAATTTCCTAAAAGAAAGATATTAAAAGCGGTTAACCATTTAAAACTGAATCATAGGTATGAACATGTGTAACAAATCAGATTTTAGCCATTTATTATAAGTTTAAGCAACCGTGCTAGAACCACGGGATCCGAGTGTGCCTAACACCTTCCCTCGGATGTCCCTAGCATAACCTTGGGATTTTAAATAAATCGGTGACTTTGGACACCAAAATCCAAACACATCCCAAGTGGCAACTCTTGTATAAATGATTAATCCCATTTCGAATAATGTCACTTTAATTGGAGAAACTCTCTTATACGTGTTACCCTCCGGGGTAACCGTGTAGGAAAAAAGGAGGTGTGACAGCTCTGGCGACTCTGCTGGGGATGCGAACCCATAATATTTGGTTCAGGTTTTAAAAATCCGAGCTTAGAATAACTGTTATAGTTAGCTTCTTCTGATTTGCTTACATGTCTTGTGATAAATGCCGCAGGTTTTAGCACTTTGATTTTATCTAAACTGTATATGTAAACGAATACGAAAGCCCTTCTCTTCTTACCTCTGGGATGTGCTTACTGGTTGAGACTCCCAATTCTGTTATTGTCCTACCCTTAAATAAGAAAGAGGCCGGACAATTTACTACAAGCCGGAGGGCCTTTTGGTTTCCGGTAGGTAGCCCCCTCCTCGACTCGAGTTGTCTGCTCGGGTACACAGTCTAGACCCTGTACCGAGGTTCTGAACTTAGAATAACGAAAGCTCATAACGGATCCCTAGTAGGAACGTTTATTTGCATCATGCATTTGACTTAGGGGACTCAACACAGTGGTTGGGTCCGTCTAGGACAGGTGCCCTGAAATAAAAGACCATCCTGATGCATTTTTACATGCTATTTGTGCATTTATTAAGCTTGGATTAGCATGTTGACCGGCTGGTAAACAAAGAGAATAAATTGAGGAAAACAGCAGTGTTAGGGTGATCACTTGTAAAACTAATTTTCAAAATAGCGCCGAAATGTTGCCGGATTTTTCCCAAACAAAAACAAACAAATAAACAAATAAAATAGAATTTGGGAGTTTTTCAACAATATTTGCGGGTTTTAATAAATTATTTTGGCAGAGTCTAACCCATCTTCCAAAATGTCAAAAACGATGTCCGAATTTATTTACTTATTTTGAAATAAGTCGGGTGGCACCATTACTGCCGCTAATAAACGAACGTTACCACAAGGGACGCCGCAAGGCTGATCTTGCACAAATGGGAACCTCTGAATTTTATTCTTATTGGTAAGCAAGCACTGCCCGGAAAACCTTCTCTCCGAGGTGTTGAAAGGCTGTATTCGCAAAGCTGGTCATGGTTTCAAAATAAACTTCATAAAATGTCCTAATGTTTTGAGACTACTAATTCACCTTTAGTAAATGTGCAGAATGAGCACAATAATGAACAAAATTCCCTTGGAGTTCCGACTATGGTGGAATGATCTAGGGGAAGCAGGACAGAAAACAGTCGATGCACATCTGGGAGGCCTCACTGGTTTATTGATAATTAACTTCAGGGGAGACGTCATAAAGGCCTTAATCACTTTCTGGGACCCGGCCCACAACATCTTCCATTTCTCGCACTTTGGGCTAACCCCGACTTTAGAAGAAATGACTAAATATATCGGGACACATAAAATCCCTTTGAGACATCAATTCTTGATCGCCCCCAGAGCCCTCGCTGTGCATAAATTCCTGGACACCCTAAAAATAAGCAAAAAAGTTCACAATCCCGACTTATTGGCTGGCTTTTGCACCTTGCAATTTATATACCAAAGATATGGCCACATTGGAGTATTGTACAACCCTGTAAATCTTATTTTTAGCAAGGGTAATCGGCTCAAGTGGGAGGAGCATCGATGCTTCCCATTCATGGTTTCTTTCTTGGGTCTTTTAGTATTCCCCCGAAAGGACGGGAACATCGACATTTGGATAGCAGGGGTCTTTAGTACTTTGATGACCCAATCAAAGAGTACTATTTCTCCAATGATCTTATCTGACATCTTCCGAGCCCTTACAATCGGTAAAGCAGGAGGAGATTTCTTCGAGGGTTGTAACTTGCTGCTACAAATCTGGCTGATTGAGCATATATGTCACCGGCCTCGGCTCATAAATTACGGGTCACTAATAAATAGCCGCATAGAAGAATTTGGCAGCAGAGTTGATGGGTTTAAATTACCAGAGGGTGTCGCAGAGTGGGTGGCGCATCTCCGGGTCATCTCTCCAAATCAAATAGAATGGACATTCGGTTGGCTCTCTGTGGAAGAAATTGTGTATATGCCCACCATCAAACCTCATTTCCTTTTGATGGGCATCCAAAGCATCCATCCCTATGCGCCGCATAGAGTACTCAGGCAGTTGGGTAGATGCCAAATGATCCCCAAAGATGAGGATATTAGCCGCCATGTGGTTGAGATAAGCCCGAATGGTCAATTCCCCGAAGCTGCTGTACGCCAAATCTGGAGTGAGTGCCAATATTTGACAGCCGATACTCGAGTACGTGATGTATCTAAGGGTGAGGTTGCACCATGGTATGTTGCCAAGTATAATAGAGATATAGAGTCTGGGAGGCCAGCAAAGATACCCCATTTTCAGGAATTTTCAGAGACATTGCAAGAGCAGTGGGATTGGTTAGCAACAGAAAATGAATACCGGGATACTATCGGAAGGCTGGAAAAGAAAATTCAAGAATTGCAATTTGAAATCAGTCTGCAAGCTGCAGCCAGCGAAGGAGAAAAGAAGGTATTGATTAAAGAAAACCAAGCCCCACGAGCCCAGATCCAGAAAATGAAGCAGCCACAGAAAACCCTCCGAGGAGTACAAAAGATGAAAATCTCATGGAGAACCTGCGACAAAAAGTAACTGAATACGGGTTTGACCGGAATAAGGAGAGGATGGTGAACTGTCTAGGGCTCGGAAGCAATTAATTAAAAGTGCAGAAGAAAGAGCCTGCATACTTGAGCAGTTAAAAGAGGGAAGTGGAAATGAAAGAGCTGGTTGAAAACAAAGGGTTGTAATAGCTGAAAACAGAATGGCCAAACAAGCCTGGGATTTCAAAGCAGAGAAAGAGCATTGCTATGCGGTAATTGCAGGACTGGAAAGAGATTTGTGGCAGTTCCAAAAGCTGAATCAAGCAGCTGAACGGACTTTAGAAGCACAGGCTGAGCAAATAGGGCGTCTACTACAAGAAAAAGCGGTTATCAGAGAAAAGGTGCGTGCAATCGCAGAATATATTACCAAGAAGTTCAATCGCTGTGAGGACATGACAAAATCTATGTTTTTCGCCGCTGCCATGACATTTGTCCGTCAAGTGATGGAAGATTTCCACTATCTTTAGGGAAGTTTAGCGCGCAAACCTGTGGCAAGGCCGGACGATGCCCCGCAGGCTCCAAAAGCATTTGAAGTTTTAATGTACTCATAAAATTGTATCTTTTCTGAGAAAAAAACAAGAAAAAAGAGAGAAAAAAAGGAAAAAAAGAAGTCAGTCTGTATGTTTTGTTACTTACCTTTCGAGTCTGTAAGATTATTAAGTCCCAGTTTGGTAGTTGCCTTTCATTTCGCTAGCGTATGTACTCAAAGTTTATGTCTTTATAAAGATTGAAAGCTACAAAAAAACATTTTGTTATGTACATTCCATTTTCCATGAACTAAGCTCGGTCTGATTCATGCAAAGTTATGATACGTACAATCTCTATAGGATTCGACCGTATTCTTTAAAAAGAAAAAAAGTGGGGGAATAAGAGGTAGGAAACAAAAAGGAAATTTGAATAAATGTCGGGATGACACATGCGACCATTGCAAGTATATAGAAACTCGTTATCTGCATAGGTGAATCATACCTAAAGTGTGATTTTCTATTTGTTATATGCCCTGAACTTACTGCATTTTCCAGTGTACAGTTCAGGTGTTTTAAGAACAGTGATTAGTTTGCGGTAAGCTGGCTATACACGGATACTTCACTAGGTGGAAGGGAAGAATAGAGATGTCAACCGAAATGACTCTACCAGCAGTCCATATCCCAGAGGACAACCCAATTACAGGAGTACTAGCCTCTGAATCTGCAGCGGCTGAAGAGAACAGGATCCTGCGGCTCCGAGTCATGGAGATGTACGATGCCTGGACAAATGGGAAAGAACCTCCAAGTTCTATCCCCGGATTTCCCGAGCATTTTCCAAGCTCAGGTGGTACCTCAACCATCCCAATGAGCCACCCAAATATTCTCCTAGGGCAGCCTACCATATCAAAAAATTTTGTTGGGGCTCCCTCTGAAACCCGCCCTCCGATGTATACATCCGGTCTAGTTCCCAACATTTTTACGGCCCCTTCGTGCGCAGCCACCACGTATCTTTGGGTACCGAGGCCCGTGTTTGACCCCAAATCTTTTACATTCCAGACTCCTAACTACAAAAACGAGCCTCCCCTGTACCCCACATACAACTACCCTCAGCCAACATATGAATTTACCCCTGCGCAAGACAAAACCCCAAAATGGCCGAACAAGATGAAATCACAAGGAGAATGATGAGCCTTATACAAAGCCTGAAGAACATGCAAGGACTAAGTGGACAGAAGAGTGTATCTTACTCAGACCTGTGCATGTTCACACATACATCTTCTTTTTGGGTTTAAAACGCCGAAGTTTGAAAAATACGACGGCCACGACGACCCTCTCGCTCATATGAAACAGTATTGCAATAAACTACGTGGAGCCGGTAGGAAGGAAGACCTCTTGATGTCGTATTATAAGGGGAGCTTAGTGGGCATTGCATCCGAATGGTACATAGACCAAGATATTAACAAATGGCACATCTAGGATGACCTCGCCAGGGACTTTTTATGTCAATTCCAGTACAACATCGGCATCGCCCCGGATCGGAATTCCCTAGCCCACTTGAAAAAGAAACCTGCTGAAAGCTTCAGAGAATATGCTATTAAATGGCGCGAGCAAGCATCGTGAGTAAGGACTCCTATGGAAGAGACAAAGATGGTCATCGTCTTTCTGCAAGCGCAAGAGGCAGACTATTTTCAGAATATGATATCGCCCATGGGTAAACCTTTTTGCAGAGGCAATTAAGATTGGGGAGATGGTAGAGAATGGCCTCAAAATAGGGAGCATTCTGATTCAATCCGCCATAACAGCCACCTCTCATGTCATTCAAGGAGGGACGGGAGGACTCCCAAGAAATAAGAAGAAAGAGGAAGCATCCATGGAAGCCTACGGGATGAGGAAGAATCATGCAAGGGCACCTCAACATTACAATCCTCACCAAGACATGCACTATGTCCCTCAACCCTATGAAGTTATGAATGCTCATCCTTTTGCTCGACCTCAACAGCAGAACAACGGAAACCAAGCCCCAAGAAATCAGCCTCCTCAGAATCACTACAATCCCCGCCCTCCACAAAATAATTATCGTCCCAGGGAGCCACCCAGGAGAGAGAACGTCACTCCAATAGGAGAATCCTATGCCGGTCTGTTCCCGAAGTTAGTCCACATGGGTCTCATGTAGACTATGCCCGCAAACAGACAAAACCCTGAATCACCTTCTTATCAAAGAGGCGTACGTTGTGCTTACCACTCTAGGGCAGAGGGGCATGACACTGAAATTTGTTGGACCCTAAAACGAGCAATGGAAGATTTTATAGACCAAAAAAGATAGTACTAAGAGATGAAGTGGTCCCAAATGTAACTGATAACCCGTTGACGGCTCACAACAACGGGCCAGTCATCGGAATTATCTGCGAGGAAAAAGAATTTGATCCTGCCCTGAAAGCCATCATGCCATCGCCGAGGCAGACAAAAAACCAAAAGTCACCCCAAAAAGATTGAATAAAAGAAAATTAATGAAGCCAAATGCCCAGAAGTAGAGAAGAAGGCTGAAGCCAAAGCTGGGACGACCCCTACCAAGGAAACAATACTCTACATCGCACGAGGGCGTCAGGAAAGCAGCCCACTTTGAGCCCCCCAAAAAGGTTCGAGTTGAACAAAACCATATATATATATCCAAGAAACCCTATGTGGTACGGGGATCGATTAAACCACCGGTGCTGAATGAGCCCGTGGTAATCGGTCGCGCACCGGAGAAGCCCATGACCAACCCTTCAGCAGTCCCTTGGAATTATCAGGAAACCATCATTACATATAAGGGAAAAGAAGTCCTTGGGGAAGCTCAAAAAGTTTAACCCATAAAGAAATATTCAGATATGGAAGAGGTGAACATTGCTACCAAACGACAATTTCTACCTAAGAGGCCAGTGATTGCTAAGGAGGCAGAAGCCTTCTTCCAGAAACTGAAAATGCCGGAGTACGAAGTGGTGGACCAGCTCCGAAAATCCCCTGAGCAGATTTCTTTATTGTCACTCTTGATGGAATCTCCCTATCATCAGCATGTGTTGTCCAAAATATTAAACGAAGCTTATGTACCGACTAAGACCTCTATTTAGCAACTAGAGAGAATGGCGGAGATATTCTTCGCTATTAACCAGGTCTCGGTCAGTAAGAATGACTTACCTCCAGAGGGAGCTGCTCACAACAAGCTTTGAAACTCAGTGTCAAGTGTGAGGGATATTATGTCAAAAGGTTGATGATCGACGGAGGTTCCGGAGTAGACATATGCCAGTGTCTACCATGCAGAGAATGGAGATTGGGACAGAGAGGATCCGTCCTAACAACGTATGTGTCCGAGCCTTCGATGGAATCAAAAGGGACACCATAGGTGAAATTTATTTGGTGCTCACCATTGGTCCGGTCGACTTCGAAGTAACATTTCAGGTGTTGGACTTGGACACCTCCTATAACTACCTCCTAGGAAGGCTGTGGATTCACGCAGCAGGGGCAGTGCCTTCCACCTTGCACCTAATACTGAAATTTGAATATGAAAACCAGGAGATTGTAGTTCATGGAGAGGATGAACAATCAATTTATCGGGACCCCTCTGTCCCCTATCTAGAAGCTAAAGAAGGGGGTGAGCACATAGTATATCAAGCTTTTTAAGTTGTAGTTGCCGATCAACATAAAGAGGGAAAGCCGCTCCCCCAGCCTTTCCTGTCAAATGCTTCAATTATGGTGGCAAAGGAGATGACGCGCCAAGGTTTTAAGCTGGGCAATGGACTCGGGAGCTCCCTTCAAGGCAAAACCGAGTCGGTCGCCTTGCCTGCCGCAGAAAAATTCTTTTGAATGGGTTTTTATCCAACATCAGAAGATATCACCTGGGCCAATCGCAGAAAGCACCAGGGATGGGCCTTGCCACGATCCCTACCCCACTTGTACAAAACCTTTGTAAAACCAAAGTACAATGAGGAGGAGGAAGAAGAAACCTTCACGGTAGAAGAAATTTATGAGATCCGCGGAGCTATGAAGGAGTTTTTTTACGAAGTCAACATGGTCTAACCGCTAGAAGGTTCAAGCGTCGCCGAAGTGCTCTATATGGGGCCAGATGCTATGCTTAAAAATTGGAAAGCCACAACTTTCCCAGTCCGGCGGAGGCCTAGTAGTCCCTCATTGCTACCTCTTCCTACATCACGAGCTATTTAGGGTGTAGCTCGGATGTTTGTTTTTTCTTCAGCACTTTAACTTTCAAATTGTATACTCTGTTATCTTACCAGTTCAAAGAAATAAAATCAATATTTCGTCATTTTCACCTTTTTGTCTTTCTCTGATTTTTATCTTTCATTCATTTTTCATCTTTTCTTTCAATCCCAATAACGCGGCTTTAAATAAAACGACATGCTCGCGGACTTCATGCCACGACCCAAACTTGCCGCCCATCTGTGAAACATCAAACCAAGAATCGGAATACGATTAAGAAGAGGCTGTTAGGGAAATCAACCGACAGTCGGAACACTTTGAAGCCAAACCTAAGCAAAACTTAAACGATACTAAACCGGTTAACTTGGGCAATCCTGGTGAAATCAAAGAAACTAAAATAAGCATCCACGTGTAAAGAAATATGGGATTCATTGGTTCAACTCTTGTTGGAATTCAAAAATGTATTTGCATGGTCCTACGATGACATACTTGGTTTGAGTATGGATTTGGTGGTTCATAAGTTTCCTACATACCCTGAATGCCCTCTGATCCAACAAAAACAAAGAAAGTTCAAGCCTGATGTCAGCGATAAAATCAAAGAGGAGATTACAAAACAGCTGGAGGCGGGGGTAATCTGGGTGGTTCGATCCACCACATGGCTGGCCAATATGGTTCCGGTACCGAAAAAGGACGGGAAAACTCGAGTGTGAGTGTTTTTTAGGGATCTAAATAAGGCGAGTCCCAAGGATAACTTCCCTCTACCCGACATCCACATCCTAGTCGATAACTGTGCCAAGCATGAGATACAAACCTTCGTAGATTGCTACACAGGATACCATCAAGTGTTGACAGATGAGGAAGACGCTGAGAAAACTGCCTTTACCACACCTTGGGGATTCTATTGTAATAGAGTTATGCCTTTTGGATTGATAAATGTCGGGGCAACATACATGAGGGCTATGACCACCATCTTCCACGACATGATGCATCGAGAAATAGAGTTGTATGTGGATGACGTGATTATCAAATCTAAAACTCCGGGTGATCATGTAAAGGACCTGAGAAAGTTTTTCGAAAGGCTCCGAAAATATTACTTGAAATTAAATCCAGAAAAGTGCGCATTTGGAGTCCCGTCGGGAAAACTTCTGGGGTTCATCGTCAGCCGGAATGGCATCGAATTGGATCTAACCAAGATCAAATCCATTCGGGAGCTGCCCCCCCCCCCCCCCCAAGGACTAAAAAGGATGTAATGAGTCTATTGGGAAGATTGAATTACATTAGTCGATTCATCGCCAGTTGACTTCCACATGTAAGCCCATATTTAATCTACTGAAAAAGGATGCGGCAGTTAAGTGGACAGTCGAGTGTCAGGAAGCTTTCGACAGAGTCCAAAAATACTTGTCCAATCCACCAGTTTTGGTTCCGCCAGAACAAGGAAGGTCACTATTTCTCTATCGAACAGTCTTGGAAGGTTCTCTTGGCTGTATTCTCGGGTAGCATGATGCCATGGGAAAGAAAGAGCAGGCCATTTAATATCTGAGCAAAAAGTTTACCAGTTACGAGGCCAAGTACACACTGTTAGAAAGAACTTGATGCGCTTTGACGTGGGTGGCTCAAAAGTTATGAAATTATTTGCAAGCTCATACCACGTACCTCATAACCAGGCTGGATCCACTAAGGTACATATTCCAAAAACCAATGCCCACAGGACGACTAGCCAAATGGCAGATCTTGCTCACGGAGTTGGACATTGTTTATGTCATTCGTACTCCGATGAAAGCTCAAGCATTGGCAGATCATCTGGCTGAGAACCTCGTTGATGGAAAATATCAGCCTTTAAACACCTACTTCCTTGATGAAGAAGTGAATTTGTTGGAAGTAGTAGTTAAAGACACCTCCGTCTGGAAAATGTTCTTCAACGGAGCAGTAAACGCAAAAGGCGTAGGGATTTGGGCAATATTAATCTCACCCACAGGTCAGCATTATCCAGCTACAGCCAGGCTCAAGTTCTTCTGGACTAATAATACAGCTGAATATGAGGCTTGCATCATGGGCATGAACATGGCAATTAACCAAGATGTCAAAGAATTGCTAATCATGGGAGATTCCGATCTGATCATCCGACAAGCTCAAGAAGAATGGGAGACAAGAGACATTAAGCTCCTCCCATACAAACAACATATGGAAGACCTCAGCAAAGGGTTCAGGTCGCTACAGCTTAGGTACATTCCCCGTTGTCACAATGAGTTAGCATATGCACTTGCACCTTGGCCTCCATATTACCATACCCTGGGAACGCTTACGTTGATCCTTTACAAATCCAAATCAAAGAAAGGCATGGGTATTGTAATGCGACCGAAGCATGGCCCAACACACAACCTTGGTATTATGACATCTTGAGATTCCTGAAAACACAGGACTACCCTGAGCAAGCCACCGAAGAACAAAAGAAAAACATCCGACGGCATGCAAGCAATTTCTTCTTGAGCGGTGACACTTTGTATAAAAGGACTCCAGATCTTAATTTGTTGAGATGTGTGGATACTGAGGAAGTCGGGAGAATTATGCATGAAGTACATGCTGGAGTGTGTGAGCCCCATATGAACGGCTATGTATTAGCAAAGAAGATACTCTGAGCTGGCTATTACTAGATGACCATGGAGAAAGACTGCTTTAGTTTCGTTCGAAAATGTCATCAATTCTAGGTGCACGGTGATTTGATTCATGCACCGCCAAATGAACTGCATCCTATGTCAGCACCTTGGCCATTTGCCGCCTGGGGCATGGATGTTATCGGGCTGATAGAGGCAAAAGCCTCAAATGGACACAGATTCATATTTGTCGCCATTGATTACTTCAAAAAATGGATTGATGCCATCACCCTTAAGTCTGTTACCAAGAAAGCGATAGTGGATTTTGTGCATTCCAACAACATTTGTCGTTTTCGGATTCCCGCAACCATCATTACAGACAACGCGGCTAATCTGAACAGTCGCCTGATGGGAGAGATATGCGAACAGTTCAAGATAACACATTGAAACTCCAATCCTTACCGACCTAAAGCTAATGGTGCAGTCGAAGCGGCTAACAAGAACAACAAGAAGATCTTGAGGAAAATGATTCAAAGCTCGAGACAATGGCACGAAAAGTTGCCTTTTGCACTAATGGGATAACATACCATAGTACGTACGTCGGGGGAGCAACCTCCTATTTGTTGGTCTGTGAGACTGAGGCTGTCATACCCGCCAAGGTGGAAATCCCTTCGCTCCGAGTGATTTTCAAAGCAGAAATTGAAGATAATGAATGGGTCAAAACCCGTTCGGAGTAGCTGGCATTAATTGATGAAAAATAAATTGTCGCGATATGCCACGGGCAAATGTACCAACAAAGAATGGCCCGTGCTTACAATAAGAAAGTGCCCCCCAAGAATTTTGAAGTCGGGCAGCTGGTATTGAGACGAATACTTCATTATCATCAGGAAGACAAAGGAAAATTCGCTGCAAATTGGAAAGGTCCATACATTATCAGAAAGATATTGCCTAAAGGACCATTGTACCTGGGCGACATTGAAGGAGACGAGCCCTAGGTAGCGGTAAATGCATATGCAGTAAAGAGGTATTATGTTTGAACCCCTGCAGCAATGACCCCGGTTGATTAAAATGACGAAGGCTTTGCTGTCCCGCTACCATCACCCTCTTTGTAACCCGGAAATGCTATTCAAAAAAATGAAAAATGAAAAGAGAAGAAAAAAAGAAAAAAATCCAAACAAAATTAGTTTAGGAAAGCTTCCTGAACTACGTCTGACTTGATTCCGAAAGGTTACGTAGGCAGCCTCTCCCTGAGGTTCAACCATATTGAAATAAAGACCCCATCTACCCAAGAAAATAAAAAATGGGGCAGAAATGTATTGGTTTGATAACAAATCCCTCTAAATGGTTCCAAAGTTATTAATCCTCGGGGATGTGGAAAATATTGTTGTTAGGTTTTGGCACAATCAAATTTTTGAGAGAAATAAAATGAGAGTCTTATCGGTGAAAACCTCTGGGCACCATAAGGTAACGGCGAGCAGAGAAAAACAAAATGAGAGAGTCTGTTTAGCGAAAAATCACAAAGAGCGCTATCGGGTGACGGGAGAAGTGAAATGAGAGAGGAGGATTGGCAAAAATCCGAAAAGCACGCCGTCGGCCGAAAAGAGCAATTATTGCTGCCCAGGCCTGAATAAGTTTCTTTGGTCTTCAAAAAGTTGAAGTCAGAAAGCAGAAATGGATCTTGGCCGGGTATTCAGTTCAAGAAGCATGTTGTTGCCGTTTAAAGCCAATTCATACTTCCAGATAAGTCCCTCCTTTTCCCTCAAAAGAACGTACCTCTCTAAAATTCATGCTTCACTCTTTTCCACTTTAATTTTGATGTCCTGACCATACCTTAAGAAAGGTAGCACGGCCGAGCTTACGGGTTTCTCCTTGCAAGAACTAAGGGAATGCCCAACATTGTCAAGCGCGCTTAGTCAATCCCGGTTGATAATGATGGTTAATGTTTCAAAAGCAGGAAAATAAAATAAAGGAGAGTCAAAATTAGAAAATCCACGAAGGTAAAGCCAAAGCAGAAGGTTTTAATTCAGGTAGGACATTGATTCTCATCAAAAGTTACAAAAAACAAGCCTCGAAATCAAAATTGGGGCAAAACCCATAACATAAGGCCCGGAAAACAAAAACTGGCCCGAAGATGGGGACCCTCTGGCCAACCGACGAAGCAAAGATTTGAAGTAAAGGGTTTATTGTCTGACAGAAAGGAAGCTGAAAGCAAGCATAACAAGGCCGCAAATCCAATCACTATTCAAATTAACAGTTTGTTTTGTTTCTGATGAATTGAAATAGACGCAGGTATAATCTAGAAAAACAAAAGGAACACGGGGAAAACACAACCAAAGAAATGGCGCAAGGACAAAGAATAGTGTTGTGTCAATAACAAAAGGGATGTTTTCTTTTCATTTTCCTGCAAACTCGTAAATAAACATGATAGCACGGGATTCCAATCCTTAGTTTCCCTTTGTGCAGCTCATGGATCTCCCTAGCATAACCTAGGAATTTCCATTCATCCCGGCATAACCCGCAGATTTCCCCTAGCATAACCTAGGAATTTTCATTCCATTCCGGCATAACCCAGAATTTCTCTTTCAATCCTAGTATAACCTAGGAATTTCCATTCATCCCAGCATAACCCGCGGATTTCCCCTAGCATAACCTAAGAATTTTCATTTCCATCGCGGCATAACCCATGGATTTCCCCTAGCATAACCTAGGAATTTTCATTTCCAACCTGGCATAACCCGTGGATTCTCCTGGCATAACCCAGGATTTCTCTTTCAATCCTAGCACCACCTAGGAATTTCCATCCATCCCGACATAACCCGTGGATTCCCCTGGCATAACCCAGGACTTCACTTTCTAACCCGGCATAACCCATGGATCTCCCTAGTATAACCTAGGAATTTCCATTCATACCTGCATAACCCACGGATTTCCCTAGCATAACCTAGGAATTTTCATTTCCATCCCGGCATAACCAGTGGATTTCCCCTAGCATAACCTAGGATTTTCATTTCCATCCCGGCATAACCCGTGCATTCCCCTGGCATAACCCAGGATTTCTCTTTCAATCCTAGCAACACCTAGGAATTTCCATCTATCCCAGCATAACCCGCGGATTTTCCCTAGCATAACCTAGGAATTTTAATTTTCATCCCGGCATAACCTGTGGATTCCTTTGGCATAACCCATGATTTCTCTTTCAATCCTAGCATAACCTAGGAATTTCCATTCATCCCGGCATAACTTGCGGATTTCCCTTAGAATAACCTAGGAATTTTCATTTCCATCCCAGCATAACCCGCGGATTTCCCCTAGCATAACCTAGGAATTATCATTTCCATCCCTGCATAACCCGTGGATTCCCTTGGCATAACCCAGGATTTCTCTTTCAATCCCAGCACCACCTCGATATTTCCATCCATCCCGGCATAACCCGTGGATTCCCTTGGAATAACCCAGGACTTCTCTTTCAATCCTGGCATAACCCGTGGATCTCTCTAGAATAACCTAGGAGTCTTCTTCTAAATCCCGGCATAACTCGCGGATCCCCCTGGCATAACCAAGGATTTCTCTTTCAATCCTGGCATAACCCGCGGATTTCCCCTAGCATAACCTAGGAATTCTCTTTCATCCTAGCATAACCCGTGGATTTCCCCTGGCATAACCTAGGAGTTTTTCATTCATCCCGGCATAACACGTGGATCCCCTGGAATAACCCAGGAATCTTCATTCATCCCGGCATTACCCGCGGATCCCCTAGCACAACCCAGAAATTTCTTCATAGCCCATGACTCTCTTTTTGTCCCCAGCAGGGACCATTTTCCTTATCCCGGCATAACCCGTGGATCTTTTCTTACCCCTAGTAGGGATGTTTTCCTTTCTATCCGGGCATAACCCGTGGATCCTCCTCTTATCCCCAGCAAGGACCCTTTCTCCCTCCCAACATAACCTGGCGGTCTTTCCAAAGGATATACAATCCCGATGTTCATTGCTTTTTGTAAAGATAGCTTAGATGTGTGTTGTAAATAACCCACAAAATTTTCCCAGTGAAAACTGGGGCAGAAAATTTTGTTTGTTTGTTTGTGTTGGTGTCTGAGCAGGTTGCACTTTAAGGCACAAGATACAAGATGGCCGAAAGCGTGAGTCTCTATCCAGAATAAAAGAAAAGAAGAAAAGAACAAAAGAAGTGGATTCAAATGATAGAGATGCGGACTGCTCAAAATTGGAATGAAGTCACAAACTCCGCATGTCCCGCTTTGTTTAAAAAAATAAAAAAATAAACCAACGGTTGCGGCTAATGGGTGTCAAGATTCAGATCAAGGTCTACAGCAACATCAACTAAGATTCAAGATTGCGATCCTAGAGATTTATGCATAGGAATCTTTTATACAGTAGTTGACAGTCCTAGCTAGTTTAGCTTTTGTTTTTCTTGTGTAATAAAGAGTTGGTATGTGCTACCAGCATCCACAACAGTGAAATCACAGCGCAAGGTAGTCCCAATTACCAAAACTTCCAAAACTACACTAACCTGATTCCTTTATCGCCAAGGATATGTAGGCAACCTTTGAAGCAAGGTCCGGTTAGAAAATTTTAAAATGTTTCACATGGAGTACTCAATCATATGAAAATTTCTCCTATTTGCTCGCTTGTCTTTGCATGAAAACTCTTCGTGTTCTCGCACAAAGAGGGGCAGCTGTGAGCATGTGATTTTTGCCCTATTAAGACGACACCTATAGGGCTCTCAGGTTTAGGATTTTCCTTTTAATATTTTCTTTAGGATTTAATTGTGTGTGCCCGTGTGTCTTCATGCTTGAGGTCATTTAGGATTTAATTTCTATTTTTGCTGAAATAATTGTTAATAAGGGTTATTTTTGCAAATATAAAATTCAAAAAAAATATGCAAGTAGTATTCTCGGCATTTTAATCATTTTTGTTTAATTTTAGTTCGTTGTATTTTTTGTTTGTGTTAATTAGGAATTTTTAAAATAGAATTAAGAATTAAATTATAAAAAATAAAAAGAAAACAAAACAAAATATACATATTTATATAACCACCCTGGCTAGCCAGAATTGGGCCAGACTTGGGTGGCCCAAAATAGTTTTGCCCTGTAAATAACACCTTTGCCAAGCCCAAACACCAGCCCCTACCCAGACTACACACTACGCCCCAAAATGACACCGTTTTAGGGCAGGCCATCCTAACCGTCCATTACAAGCCATCCAACGGCCATGAAACTCCCGACCCAAATTAAATAAATATGTCCAAATCTCTATATAGATAAAGATACAAAATCTTCACCTTTCTCGTACCAAGCCCACCGCTGTAACACCTCCCCTTGACCGCCCTATGAACACCCCTGACAACCCAGCAACCACCATAACGGCGCCGCACTAAATCCCCTCACGGTGGCACCCGGTCACAAAACCACCAAAATTTTACACCACCAGACCACCATGACCCACTCTTCCCCTTTCTGTAGTTGGATCCTCGAACAAACACCGATCTACTCGAATATTCAAAACAAGGTTCTCCGGAACAACCGTCTCCGGCGACCCATTCCCAAACCATCCCAAATTTATACCATAGGACCACCTAGACCTCCCCTTCCCAATCTTGCAATCTGTTCCTTTCAAAGAACTCTACATTGCCTTGAATATCGATTTGAAGTCTACCCTAAAACCCAAACCCCACAGGATTTTGGTCAAACTGACCTCAGACAATTCACGTACATCCCCCTCCCCAACCATGCCATCCAAAGCCCTTAAACCCTGCTGACCACAACAAAAACTTAGATCTGAGCCTGGATGGGTCTTAGAAGCATCAAAACCCCCTCTCCCTGAACCCTTGTTCTTATTTAAACACTCAAGGCAAATGCCTTAGAGGTTAAAAAACCTCCCAAAAATGGTCAGAAACCAATGGAACGGATTCAAGTTAGGGTTGCATGCATACAAGGTAAGTATTATAGTTTTTAAATCATTGTCGTTGCTTGTATGTAATTGCTTTGTTTCTTTTAAATGTTAGTTGCTTTGTTTCTTATAAATTTTAGTTGTTATCCAAGATCTCATCCTGAAGTAGGTTAAGTAGTCGCCTTTACTTGCTATATGCCTTATTTCCTTTGGTTGTCACTAGTTTGAATCCCTTCATCTCTTGAGTGGTTTGATATCATGTTGATCTTAGCCTCCTGATTCTGAATATTTACATGGCTTGTGATCCTGGCCTTTTGACTCTTCAGTAATGTGACCTCTGAAATTTTTGTATGGTTCGTTGATCCTCGTTTCTCGATTCTGCATTGGTTTCATTTCTAAGGTTCTGAATGGTTTTGTGATCATACCTGTGTTATATCATGATTCTATGTATGTGTCCTCTTTATGATTTTCATACCATTCATATTTCTGTCCTATTGATTGTGATCTTCAGTATTTGTATAGTTTAGGATAAATTGCTTTTCTGAATATTGTAATTACTAATATTAGCTTTTTTAATTTCTTGGTTTTTACTTTTAAGTTTTATACTAAGTGTTATAGTTTGCCATTGTTCCTGCATAGTCAATTGGGTTTCTTTTTTATTGTTATGGTTCATCTTGACGTATTCATGAATATAGTCCTGAATGTTGTGATAATTGTTTGACTTTAATCCATGAGATGCATTGTTTGGTCCTTAAACTCTTTAAGTGTCCGAGTCCACATAATAAGCATGTAATCCAGACCAAATTTGGCCCATACTTAAACATAAATGATCAGGGTCAGTTTTGACCAAAACCAAATGAAAAACCAAGGTTAAAAAACTTCAGGTTAGTTAATTAGGAAGGGAAATAGGGGTATAAAAGGTATTTGAGACTGAAAGAATCTTGTAACAACTCCTAGAACATTCTAATGAGGGACTCAGGCATAATTTCAAACTCAAACTTGAGGACCAAGTTAGAAAACTAAGGACTGTTTAGGTAAAAACTAAAATTTAAATAAGGGACTTAAAGGAAAAGTGTTTCCCTAAGGCTTCAATATAAAAAGAGCAATCTAAACATTTTGAAAGGGAATTTGTTTTTAGACTTTGGGCTATATTTTCAAGCATACTTTCCTTCTGAAACTCTGAGTAAATTAAGATACATATAAAACATATTAGTTTCCCCTATATTCTTCAGAAATCATTAGTGATGTCCTTATTTCTTGTGGAATTTTGATTCTCTCAAAAGCCTTCTGAAATTCTGGGTGTTCATTGATCGATTGACTGCTGTTGCTTGCTAATTTCTTCAATTTACTCATAGGTTCCCTTTTATTGCTGAATTTCACGTATTCATCTTCACTCAAAAAGCTGAGAAGTAATATTCATATGTATGCGAGATTCTGGCTTATAATGAGAAGATAGTGCTTGGGTTTTAATTCGCTAGTGTAACTATTTTTATTTTCTTTGATTTTTTCTGGTGTTTGTACTAAACCTAAGCATGTATTAATAATGGACTGTATCAGGACTGTTTTTGCTTGTTTATGTTTTCAGTAGATTCTGCAATAGTCGAATCAAAAGTTAGCTTAGTATTTTCCATTTTAGTTACATGTTAAGAACTCAACCACTGAACCTACATATGTACTCTGAATGATGAGTGTTTAAATTGTTTTCTCCAAATATTAAAGCTTAAAATCTGATATGAAACCATTCTCAATGTCTTCCTCATTAAAATACTTCTGGTCTATTGTATAATCCTGTGTATAATTTTGATGGCTGTGATATAACTGAAAGAAAAGCAGACTGATATTTCCTTATAATTGATTCATAGTCCACTATCTCTGGGCCTAATTGGAAGGCCAAACATTTACCAGTTGTAATGTAGCAACACATGTTCCTGGGCTAACTAAAAATGAAGCCTAATGCATAATCAGCCACGAATGAGGCTAAAATGCGAATAATGAATTTCCAAGTGTATTACTCATCCATAAATTATTAGAACATCTCTAGATATAAGAATAATAGAACATTTAGTGTGCTTCAGGATATCCTTATAAAATGAAATGAGCCTCGTTAACCAAATCAAACATCACGAGGCTCCTTAATTTAATAAAATACTTAGAAAATTGGGAAGTTTCATTTAGTAAATTTTACGGCCTCCAATGAACTTTCGAAGACGTAGTTTCTATGGGCGCAAACTTGTAAAAAATACCTTCCTAAAGTCGGGTGTGTATTTATGTGACCCAAATCTAAATCTCAATGAAATTGGAATATGTCTAAAATTGCGTGCGCATTTGTGTGACGCGATTCGCGATGTGTTTTAATAACATTGCAAATTTCCTAAAAGAAAAATATTAAAAGCGGTTAACCATTTAAAATTGAATCATAGGTATGAACATATGTAACAAATCAGATTTTAGCCATTTATAATAAGTTTAAGCGACCGTTCTAGAACCACGGGATCCGAGGGTGCCAAACACCTTTCCTCGGGTCAACAGAATTCCTTACTCAAGAATTTCTGGTTCGAGATTCCAATTGGGCAGTCAAAATTTCCTCGATTTGGGATTTTAAATAAATCGGTGACTTGGGACACTAAACGACAAACCCATCCCAAGTGGCGACTGTTGAATAAATGATTAATCCCATTTCGAATAGTGTCACTTTAATTGGAAAAACTCCCTTATACGTGTTACCCTTCGGGGTAGCCGTGTAATAAAAAAGAAGGTGTGAGAGTCATAGCAAATCTTACCGAACATACCCTGAGGAGTTCGCCCTCACATCATTGGGGCATATCCATAGGAGGGTCTTCATCTTCATGTTATGTTTCTTGGGGATGATAGTATTTCCTATGAAGAAGGCTAGGACCTATACCAGACTAGCCAGGGTCACCAAGACTTTAATGGAAGGAATTGGCGGGCAGCCATTCAACATTGTGCCCATGATTATTGCAGAGATGTACCGAGCCCTAGAGAAGTATCAACAGGGAGCCAAGCACTTCGAGGGTTTCGAATTGCTACTTCAACTCTAGCTCATGAATCACCTCCAAAAGGGTGAGTATCAGTAAGAGATCTATCATAGGGATTGGAATGATCATATTGCCTTCCATCAGCCAAGGCGAATAATCTATATGCCCAATATGTTTGCTCATCCAGAATTTCCCAAGGGATGGGTAAAGCTATTTGAAAATCTGACGGAGAATCAAGCACAATGGATGTTCGAATGGTTCCCTAATGAAGAGTTCATTACACGGTCTAGGGATGCACCATTTCTAATATTTACCGGTTTGAGAGGAACTTATCCTTATGTCCCTCTCCGAGTCATGAGACAGGCTGGTAGGAAGTAGATTATACCGAGGGTCAACAAGATGAGCCACTTCCAGACCGGCTTTCAGGATGATGACAGCCCTTACAAGTGCCAATCCCAACACACGTGGCACTGCAAAATCATCATTTGAAGAGATACTACTTAGCCGGACAGGTACCATGTTGGTTATACTCCATACTACCCAAGCTGACTGGAGGACAATCATAATGGTTTGGGTCAACCCGGGTTTGTTCGAGGTCATAGGATCATCAACGAAAAGGCTGAAACGGAGGTTAAGTACAACCAATTGCGCAAAAGGATTCGGGAACGCGAAAGTAAGCATCATGAAATTCAAGAAACCAAGCAGAAGTTGATTGAAGAATGGAAAGACATGTCCATCAACACCAACAAGTGTCTAGGGTACTTGGAGCGGGGTTTAGTGGAGTTAGAGAGGAAATTCATCAAAAGGGTCGAAGACTGCCAGAATGCTGAAGGAAATGAAGGTGGACACTTGGTCAGATCCTACTTGCTTCTAGGACTTCGTGAGCTGGTGAAGTTGTTTGATGGAGCCAAAAATACCGAGTCTGGGGAAGGTCTTTCTGGGACCAAGTAGTTAGAGTTTCTTTTTTATTCTTTGCTTTATTTGTAATAAGGTTAATGGCCATTAGTGACGTTTGATCTTCTTCTATTTTAGTGTCGTTTTGGGATTCGTCTTATTTTTATCAATAAACGAGGCATTTAACATTATAAGTTCTCCAAATCAACTTGTCACTAGGCTTACCTCAGGCACAACGAGGCTCCCAAATTAGGACACGATTTACATTCTCGCACTATATGTTTAAATATTGCAACATCTTTTTCTTATAATCTGCACTAACTTTCTACCTTTTTGTTTTTAATTTTGTTTTATTCCCCTCCCCAAAAGATAGTTCGTGCACTTTGGCATCATCATCATACTCCACAAGAACCAAGGGCCCTCCACTTACTCCTCCTCCTAGTCCCATCAGAAACAAGAACAAGGGAAAATGGATGATTTGAACAACACCATAAGGAAGAACTCAGTCGAACGGGTAAAGGTTACTCGGGGTACTAAAAGTTTCCAAGGAAAGTGCCTCCTAACTCGAGCAGAAGTTATTGAAATTTCAAAAAGAACTGGACAAAGTTCGGAACTTGGAAAGCTTGTCGTTTTCCCTCATCACCCCATATGTCAACTTTCCTAACACCCAAAACCCCACACCTCCACAAAATATCCCAAGACCACAAAACCACCCCGATCCTCACCACCAGTGCAGCACTTGCCACACACCCAACAATACTCCACTGCTCATCCCGAAACCGGTGGACTCCACAAATGACCATTTTCATCCTCACCATAACACCCCCATCTATGTGAAAATTGTATCGCACCCTACTCAACCCATTTCAAACACGCCTGATTCCGATGATAAAGACTCACTTATCAGGAATCTGGCAGAAGAACTCAAAAATCTGACTAGCGAAATTCAAGGCGTCGAGGGAAGTAAGGGGATTGAAGAGCTAAATTATGAAGACCTTTACATACAACCAGATGTCGAACTACCCGAGGGATACAAATCTCCTAAGTTCGATATATTTGACGGTACAGGGTATCTGAGAGTTTATATAAGAACATACTGCAACAAGTTAGTCGGACTAGGAAAGGACAAAAAGATTCACATGAAGCTTTTTATGAGAAGTTTGAAGGGAGATGCTCTATCTTGGTACATTATCCAACATCCAAGAAGTGGTCAAATTGAGTAAGTATGGCGTCTGATTTCATGGTCAGGTTCAGATTCAACTTAGAAAATGCACCACACGTGTTCTACATTTAGAACCTAAAGAAGAAACCTACGGAGATATTCTGCGAGTATGCTACTCGTTGGAGATAGAAGTTGCTAAGGTTAGACCGGCTTTAGAATAACAACAAATGAATTGGTTTTTCGTCCGAGCTCGGGACCCACAGTACTATGAAGGTTGATACTGAGTGAAATCCAGAAATTTTCCAACATCATCAAGCTAGTGAAAAGGATCGAGGTAGGAATCAAAGGTTGTACAATCACAAAATTTGAAGCTTTGCAGCTTACCAACATGGCTCTACAATCTGGTGGCATGTCCAAGAATAGGGACGTGAGCACTGTGATGGTTTCACAAAGAACAAAGTCCCCAGTCAAATACCAAACCTACCCAATACCTCCACTCACATATCAACCTACCACAAAGTACCAATCACCTCCACCACCCACATATCAGCCTACTTCACCAGATACACCCAACTCGTGAATGTCTACCAAGCCTACAACACTAAACCCTCTCACTATAAATCACCTCCCACTTGCCAAAACTTTCCTAGACCTCGACCAAATTTCGACCACAGACCTCCCAAACAATATACCACCATTGCTAAACCAATCGATCAGTTGTATGAAAGACTCAAAGTTACTGAATATGTTACCCTTTATCATGCCATAACCCCTGAAAACCTTTCCAAATGGATCAATCCAAATAAAACATGTGCATACCATTCTGGCACGAAAGGACATACCATTGATGAATGCCGCTCCCTGAAGGATAAGATCCACGCTTTGATTGACAACAAGATTATCGTGGCAAAGGAGCCTGCTCAAAAGGTCCGCCTCTACCAGACCACAAGGGCGGAGGCATTCACGTGATTGAGATAGAGGATGATTGGGACCCTAAAGGATCGATCGGATTAATTGCAGAAAATAATGAGCTAAAGAAACTAACAGTCACCCTTAACTCGATTGTGGTCCAGATCTAGCCTTCTGAGGATGCCGAGATAAATATGTACATACACTTGAGTTCAAAATGCCTTCTTTTGCAAAGATGACAGTACCGATTGAGATCGAGTTTGGGTCCCCAAATGCGTCTGCGCCATTTGAGGTTGTTGTGTTGACTTCCAAGGCAAGGGTACCCATTCTAGTAGCAATGTTGGCCATAGCACCATTTCATACAAAGGCCATCCCTTGGGATTACACACTTGAGGCAAGAAGGAAAGGGAAAGCCAAGTTCGAAAAAGCAGCACAAGGTATGACCAGGAATGAAAAGGTTTATACTCTGGAACACTTGGCTGAGTCGAGTAAGCAGGCACCTGGATAGCTAGCCATCACTACAGTTAGGCCGAAAACCTCTCGAGGAAGATACAAGACAAAGAGTATTCAGTCATTTATCGGTTGAACGAGACACCAGCCCAAATTTCTATCTTAGCTCTGCAATAAAGCTTTGACGCACATAAGAATGACTTATTGAGGTGTTGAGTACAGCATATGTGCCAAGAAACATCACCAGAGGAGAAATGGCAAACATGGTGGGGCAGGTATTAGAGAGTCACAATATCACTTTCTATGAAAATGAGTTGCCATCAGAAGGTTTGAGTCACAACAAGGCACTGCACATCACTATGCAGTGCGAGGTTATATCATCACCAGAATCTTAATTGGTGGAGGGTCCAGCCTCAATATTTTTCCATTAGTGACTCTCAGGACATTGGGAAAAAGCCTGCATGAGATCAAGGATGGGGCCATCAATGTCAAAGCTTTTGACGGTTCCCAAATGTCCACTATTAAGGAAATTAGCTTATGTCTGCAAATGGGGTCTACTTGGTTTGATGTTGATTTTCAAGTGATAGAAGTACCCGCATTTTACAATTCGCTTCTGGGACGACCTTGGATTCATGCCGCTGGAGCTGTAGCATCAACTCTACATCAGGAAGTGAAATTTGAGTGGAATCATGAAGAGGTAATTATTCATGGCGACGGTAGCAATCCCATGTACAATCGCCAAACTATCCCAGCGATCAGAGGACGAAGGAAGATAAGTGAGAAGACATACCACCACATAGAGTGATTCAACGTCGTTGACAAAGATAAGTGGTCGGACAACAAAATTGAAAGCATAGTAAACTGGAGCGGATATGAACCTGGCAAGGGACTTGGAAAGAACCTCCAAGAGATTGCTAATCCTATCAAGCTAAAAAAATATTGTACAATATTCGGTTTGGGATACGAGTATACCTGGAAAGAGTTCAATGAATTGTTGGCACCATGGCGCGGACCACATTATCCACTGGAGAAGCCGATACCTCGCTTGGAGCAAATTTTTCAGCCAGCCGATGTTATAAATAGGTCAGAAGAAGAGGAAGCACTGGCAGCGATGATGAGTTTGTTTTTGGAAGATTATGACATTGACTGCTGTGACATCTTCAAGGAGGAGGAAGAGAAGGAAGACCCTTCGATACAGGCTGTGAGCCAAGGAGCGCGCCTCAACAATTGGACCATCAGAACCACCAGAGTCCGTAAAGCTTCGGGGTAGCGAGGCTGAACAAAGCACCCTAATTTTTCCTAGTTGATTTTCTCTTCGCATTTTAAATTTCAAAATAAAAGCTCCAATTTTCAAAACCGTTATGAAATCTATCAAAGCACT
Organism: Nicotiana benthamiana; assembly: GCA_034376525.1. Taxonomy (NCBI): domain Eukaryota; kingdom Viridiplantae; phylum Streptophyta; class Magnoliopsida; order Solanales; family Solanaceae; genus Nicotiana; species Nicotiana benthamiana. Next base: position 14,232,416 of record CM067341.1, on the reverse strand, counting down.
TCAGTTTCTTATAAATTGTACTCTTATTACTTTTTCTCGTTTACTTTATTTACACAGCATTACTATTACTTATCTTGATGAACCAATGACGGTGGCATGCAATGAAACAATACAAGAAACAGATATAGATTCAGAGGAGGATAAAATACCAGAAGAGGTTGTTAAAGAGGTTAAGGAATTTGAGAATAGACCGAAGTCCAACCTGGACGAGACTGAGGTTGCTAACCTGGGAGATTCAAAAAATGTCAAAGAAACGCGCATTAGCTTTCATTTGTCACCATCAGAAAAGGAAGAGTACACAGAATTTCTAAGGGAATATGAGGACATATTCGTTTGGTCGTATGATGACATTACTGGTTTGAGTGCATCTATTGTGGAACACAAACTGCCAACTGATCTGACATGTCCACCAGTAAGTAGAAGCTCAGAAAGTTCAAGGCTGACATAAGTTTGAAAATCAAGGAAGAAGTTACCAAGCATGTCACAGCTAAGGTTCTAATAGTAGTAGAATATCAAACATGGTTAGCCAATATTGTGCGAGTGCCAAAGAAGGGCAAGATGGTCAGAGTCTGTGTCGACTACCGGGACCTCAACTGGGCCAGTCCCAAAGATGACTTCCCCTTGCCAAACATACACATTCTAACTGAAAACTTTGCCAAGCATGAGCTACAGTCGTTCTTTGATTGGATGAGGAAGACACTGAGAAAACGGCTTTCATTACACCGTGGGAAATGTATTGTTACAAAATGATTTTGTTTGGGTTAAAGACTGCTGGGGCCACCTACATGAGGGCCATGACTACAATTTTCTGATGATGTTATCATCAAGTCCAAGTAATCCACTAATCACATATAACATTTGAAGAAGTTCTTCAACAGACTAAGAAGGTACAACTTGAAGTTGAATCCCGCAAAATGTGCATTTGGGATTCTTGCCGGAAAACTTTTTAGGTTTATGGTAAGTCACCGAACGATAGAGCTGGATCCCTCAAAGGTCAAGGTATTCAAGAATTTCCACCGCCAAAGAACAAGAAGGACGTTATGAGTTTCTTAGGGAGACTTAACTACATCATCCGGTTCATAGCACAATCTACTGTCATTTGTGATCCAATCTTTAAGATGCTGAAGAAGGACGCCACTACCAGATGGATTGACGATTGATAGAAAGACTTTGACAGAATCAAGGAGTACCTATCGACACCACCAATCTTGGTCCTGCCCGAGCCAGGTAGACCTCTATTACTCCACCTTGCAGTATTGGATGGAGTGTTTGATTGCATTCTGGGGCAACATGATGAAACGGGAAGGAAGGAGCAGGCCTTCTATTATTTTAGCAAGACGTTCACCCCGTACGAGGCCCAGTATTCTTTGTTAGAGCGCACCTGTTGTGCTCTGACTTGGGTAGCTTAGAAACTGAGGCACTATTTATGTGCCCACACCACATACCTCACATCAAGAATTAATTCATTGAAGTACATCTTCCAGAATCCCATGCCCACTGGCAAGCTCGCCAAGTAAAAAATCCTATTGAGTGAAGTTGACATTGTCTATGTAACTCAGAAGGCAATCAAGGGACAAGAACTAGCATATCACCTTGCGAAAAATCCCGTGGACGGAGAAACATAACCCTGAAGACGTATTTTTGATGAGAAGGTATCATTTTTAGGAGAAGACATTGTAGAATCCTATGGTGGTTGGAGGATGTTTTATTATGGAGCAGTGAATTTCAAAGGAGTTGGCATAGGAGCAGTCTTATTGTCAGAAACCGGCCAACATTATTCGGTATCTGCCAATGTCAGGTTCCCATGCACCAGTAATATGGCCGAGTACGAAGCTTGTATCTTAGAGCTCAAGATGGCCATTGACATGAACATTCAAGAATTGCTAGTGATTGAGGATTCAGAATTGCATATACATCAGATCTGAGAAGAATAAGCGGCCAAGAACTCCAAGATATTTCCTTATCAGCATCACGTACAGGAATTGAGAAAGAGGTTCTCAAATACAGAGTTCCTTCATGTTCCTAGAGTTCAAAATGAGTTTGTCGATGCATTGGCTACCCTATTACCCATGATACAGCACCCAGAAAAGAATTTCATTGATACTATCCCTGTAAAGATCTGTGATCAGCCAGCTTATTGTGCTCATGACAAAGAAGAAGCAGATGGAAAAACTTGATTTCATGATATCAAGGAATACTTGGCAAAAAGAGAATACTCAGAGCTTGCAAATCTCACTCAGAAGCGCACACTTCGGAGGTTATCTAACAATTTCTTTCACAGTAGAGGAATCATGTATAGGAGGACTCCAGATTTGGGATTGCTAAGATATTTCGACGCTAGGTAAGCATCTAAACTGCTAGAACAAATTCATGCTGGGACTTGAAGTCCACATATGAACGGTTTTGTCTTAGAAAAGAAGATACTCCGGGAAGGTTATTTCGGGATGACTATGGAAATGCACTGCATCCAGTACGTCTGAAAGTGCCATCGCTGTTAGATACATATAGACATGATAAAGGTGCCTCCAAATGAGCATAATGAAATAAGCTCACCATGACCATTTGCCGCTTGGGTAACGGATGTTATCGGACTAATCGAACACCCTGCTTCTAATGTGCATAGGTTTATATTAGTGGCAATTATGAGTGTCTAACGGGCCTACCAGTCCGGGCGGGGTAAAATATTTTTGACCCATACGGGTTCCGGGCCGGGCCGGTTACGGGTTGTATATTAACGGGTTTATACGGGTAAAAAATGAACCGTACGAGTTACGGGTTGAGTTGACCAGGCCGGGCTGAGTTTACTATAAATATTGTAAGTTATACTAACATAAAGAATACAACGATGATGAGAGAAGATTGCACTTATTATAAGTGCTACATTTATTTCTAATTCAAAGTTTCAAACTTATAAATTAAAAGGTTTACATTTTTAACAACAAGTGTATTCAAAGCTTTTGCATTGCCCTTGCAAGTTCTTCATAATCAATATGAACCGATTGACCTTCTTTTGGAGTGTTAAATTCGGATGGGTTACCATATGTTAATATACCTCCAAGTTCCTCGTCTTCTGGGCTATCAACATATTCACGTCCTTGATTTCTTTGTTCCGATCTAATCCAATCTCTGAAACATACTAAAGCTTCCAAAGCATTTCTTCCCAATGAGTGACAGGTGTCTCCAAGTAGTTGTCTTGCTTGGCTAAATGCACTCTTCGATGCAACAATAGAAATTGTCACATTCAGCATGTCCCGAGCCATAGCAAAAAGAACAGGAAATTGCTTTCCATTCTCATGCGACCATTCTAACAACGAAAATTCCTTTGTGCGAGGCTTTTTTTGCTTCTGCAAGTAGAATTGAAGTTCATCAATGTTCCTACTACTGGATGGAGTGTTAGAAAATGTAGAAAAAATATCAAAACTATCAAGGCCTTCTTCGTCATCCACGGTAGCAAAAGTGGTACAGTGCACAGTGGGATTAACATTGTCTACAGCACGAGCAGCATCATCAATTACATTTTCATAATAATTATATAAATGTTGTAAATAATCATTTAGCTTGTTCGTTGAAACATATAAATCTGGGGTTTCAGGTGGTCCAATCTCCATATAAGTTTATAAAGCATTTATCAACTGGTGACAATCCGACATCTTAATAGAAGGATTTAAAAATAGCGCCAATTAAGTAAATTGGAGGAATTGGAAAGAAGTATTTTTTGAATTTTGCTTGCATTTTTTCAACAACATCATTATATTTTTCTATCTTCTTAATTCAAAGAGTAGAAAAGAAATTCTAGCTATATGTACTAATGACATAGTAACGCTAGGGTAATATGCTCCAGAAAACTCAACAGTAGTTGTATAAAACTTATGTAAAAATATAACATCATTGATGACCTCCCAAGTACTAGTTGTTATCATACGATTTGGATCAGTACAATGCGCATTAGCAACTTCAGTTATTGGGAATCTATATTTGTAGAAACATTTTAATAATATATATATGTATAATTCTATCTAGTAACAATTTCGTCTGGCATGAATCTGAGTTTATGGTTATACTGGACACACTTATTCTTAAATTCCTTTATTCTAGATTGTCTATTATTTACTTGAATAACACCAACTGCTCTTCTAACATGAGTAATCTCAGTTAAAAATAAATCAAATCCACTTTTAACAATTAAATTTTAAACATGACATGCACACTTAACATGAAAAATGTCATCAAGAGGTTGTTGCAAATGCAGTTTTAATATTGAAATTGCGGCATTATTTATAGAAGCATTATCAAAAGACATACACAATATTTTTTGCATTGGATAATAAAATTCAACAACTTCACAAATAGTACTACTTATAAACGCAGCAGTGTGACTTTGATCTTCATCATATCTAAAAGCGATAATACGTTTTTGCATACAAGTAGAATCATCTATCCAATGACATGTAATTATCAAATAATCATGTCCATTAACACAATGGCCAATATCAGAAGTTAGAGAAACTCTACAAGGAAGGCGGCTAAACAAATAACGTATGTATGTTTGATATTGTCCATAAAGTCTAAAGATATCAGCTCTACAAGTACTTATAGGGATACCTTTAAATAAAGGATTGTAAATCCTTTGAATATACATAATAAGATATGATGAAGAAGCAAAACAAAAAAGGTAGACAACCCAAAGGAATCATTTTTGCTAATTCCTCATGATCTTTCATTTTATCATATTTCACTAGACCTCCAGTAGTAGGAATAAGAGTTGTTTGATTTCCATGACCATCAGCGCCCCATTCTATGGGATGCTCAATTCTCATATATTTACTAAGCGTCCCAGTCCCCCCTAAATTTCCACTAGTTAAATGTTTAAAATCACTGTTACAAATTTTGCATTTAACTCTATCAGTATCCTCTATTATTTCAAAAAATTCCAAACCTTACTTCTTTTTCTACGATTAGTAGTCGGAGCCACAGGTGGTCTACTCCTAGTGCCATGACCACCACCCCTTTGTATCAACTCCAACACTACCAACTCCAGCACTAATAGGTGTTGCTGGAATCTCATCTTCCGTTCCTATTTCATTATCTTCTATTCCAAAATCTTCTTGTAATTGTTCATAATCTACATCTATATTATATTAGGCGATGTTTCATAAATATGTGTAAATGATAATGGGTTATTACTATTACTACCAGATGCTGAAGGACTACCTTTTTTTTGTTTCCCCTACTAGTAACTCTTTTACACGGTTTTTTATCAGCACTAAACATATTGATCAAAGTTGAACGAACAAAAGTCAAGTCGCTAAGCAAGAACTTCAAATTTGAACTTCAATTGATCAAAGTTGAAACTTCAAACTTCAAATTCCGAATGACAAAACACGATAAATTAAATTCAAGAAAAGTGAGCCAAAATGCCAAATAGCATTAGAAGATGAAATGATGAATTGGAGTATTGCAATTTGCAAATTTGAGAATGAGAGAAATTGAGATTGAGATATGAGATTTGAGTGAAGAAATGAAGAAGAGAGTATTTATAGTTTTAAAAAGGTTAATTTTGTAAATTCAAAAAGGGTTAAAATTAAAAAAAACGGCTATTTCATCAATAGATCTGTTGGCTAACGGATCAATTTTAAAATCTGAAATTTCCAACAGAAAATGGGCCCCACGAAAATTGAAAAATTAAAAAAAATTCACCGTTAAACCGGGCCGGTTCCGGTCCGGTTTAACCGGTTAGGCATGAACAGTGCTTACCGGTTTAGCCGGTTCCGGTTAACCGGTAATTTTTTTTAACCCGGCCAACCCTCTCCCACCCCCTACCCAGCCCACCCAACCCCTTAAGAACCGGGCCGGTCCCGTTTCCTGTTTGAACTGGTCTGGGCCGGTCCGGTAGCGGGTCAAACCGGCCTATTTGACATGCATAGTGGCAATTGATTATTTCACCAAATGGGTTGAAGTAGCATCCTACAAGGCAGTGACTAAGAAAGTAGTGACAGATTTTATCCACGACTATATTATTTGTCGATTCGTGATTCCATAATCAATCATTATTGGTAATGGTTCCAATCTCAATAGTGAATTGATGAAGGCCATGTGTGAAACCTTCAAAATCAAACACAAGAATTAAGTAGCTTACAGACCTATGATGAATGGAGCCGTAGAAGCCGCCAATAAGAATATCAACAAGATACTGAGGAAAATGATAGAAAAGCATAAGTAGTGGCATGAGAAAATGGAATTTGCTTTATAGGGGTACCGTTCAGAGTCTGCACGTCGACTGGGGCAACCCCTATGTGTTGGTATATGGTACAGAAGCAGTCATTCCCGTTGATGTAGAAATTCATTCCTTAAGGATCATACAAGAAGATGAGCTCGATGACGCATAATGGGTAAGGATTCGTTACGAGTAGCTGGCTCTTATGGATAGGAAGAGAATGAATCCAGTTTTTCACAGTCAGCTTTATTAGAACAGAATGGCCAGAGCCTTTAATAAAAGAGTCAAGCCAAGACAATTCACACCTGGACAGCTGGTGCTAAAGAAAATCTTCCAGCACCAAGATATGTTACAACCCATATCCACATGTGTTTGTTCATACCATATATTAATTAACATAAATCCAAGAAGGAATTATCCTTTAGATGACAAAACATTAATCCTATTGGTCTTAAGTGATATAAGGGTGTATAAGGGTGATTAACAAGTATTAGAAGTTAAACGAATCAAGGATGTTATAACTCGTATTCTCAATTAATCATAAAGGTACTTAATACACTCAAAAGGTCATGGATTAAGGTATTTGAATCATATAATATCCATATAATTAGTCTTGAAGTCAAACGAGTTATGAAACAAAAGTCGACAAAAGTTATCGCAACTTAGGTTCATAATTTTACTTAAACATTAAGTCAAATGTTTCTAAGTTTCTCTCCTAATTTACAAAGAATTACGGGTGATCTACCCACCAAATTAAATATCTATAAGTCTAGTTTCTAACGCATTAAACCTTATGTCAATACAATCTCAGAGTTTAGAGATATTCATATTTTCGCAAGCCTGGGTAAATTGGTAGATGACAAGTAGGTGCATCACCTAGTTGCCAAAAGGATAGGCCAAAATTAAAAGACCTAAGTCGGATAAGAGAGGACTTTTAAAGGGTTATGAACTTAGTTATATTACCCATATTTCAGACCCTCAAAACCAAAGTTAACCCCTGCAAATCCTTCACAAAAATCCCACACAAACCCTAATCGATTTTTCCTCTCTTTCAGGTTCTATTTGAAGGTAAAACCTTGAGTTTGAAGAACCAAGGGAAGGGCGGATCTATCCAACAAGTAAGGTAAGTTAATGCCATCTTTCATATATTTTTCTCTACTGTGAATTCATTGTAATTCATTCTATATATGTAAGAATCACGAGACGGTGATCGGAAGCCATGAGTTCGAGTTATTCACTTGTAGCGAACTGTTTTGTGTTACTGTTGGGCTGCGTGTTTTACTACTGTTTTTTGGATTTTTCGGAGGTGGAAGGGTGTGGAGAAACACCATATATTTGTAGGGTTGTGTCATAATACTTATTCGTAACATTTTAGGGACGTTTGACACGACTATGGTGGTCATCGTATGTATGATGTAATTAGGTTGTGTATGGACTGTTTTGAGAGGCTCAATATGTTTATTATTGATGTTATTTGGGCTGTTTGGTGATAGTTTTGAATGGTGTGATGTCATATATATAGAGGAGGTGTTGTCCATTTCATCGTAAAATAGGTTGTGATGGGATACATAATACTTATGACGCTTAAATGATAACGATAGTATCGTTTCTCTATTGTAGACTAAGGAGTTGTGACAATTGCATAGCTTGAGATTGAGGCAGTATATACAAGGTATGTGAGGCTATCCCTTTCCTTATTTTGCACAAATCTGATTGTACACAATGTAATGAACGAACTTCCAAAGATACTCTACTCTTAGAAACTAGCAGTACTCACATTGTTTCCCCTCTTATGGAACGATTGATGTTAATGTTGCTTCTCTTATTCTTATGTTATCAATGATGTTGTTACTTCCTGATTCTTATAAGGTTCATACTGAAGAGTTAGTCCTAATAACGTGCATAGAGGATACCGACCTTACGCCACTCTGAAAGGTTTAGAACGTGATTCCATGAGTCGAGCATGCACTATATATATGTATCTATTTTTCTATACCGAGTCCCGCTATAGTCGTCCGAGTACGGCACCTATTATGCAACCACTGATCACTTGGATTTTACTGAGCTGACGTGGCCGGGTACGATTCTACCGAGCCTTATGATGGGCGAGTACTTCTTTTTAACGGAGCCTATTACGGTCAGGTACGATATGTTGATGATGATGCCCATAGAGGAATATGCTTTAAAAGTGTATGTATTTATACATATATATCATGCATTTCATGTCAGTAGCCCTCAGAGGTACTCAGATGATACAAATTGTATATTCTCTATCCCTGCTTACATTACTGTTCGTATTTATGGTTCTATACTTTACATACTCAGTACTTTATTCGTACTGACGTCCTTTTATTTGTGGACACTGCATGTCGTGCTGCAGGTCCTAATAGACAGTTAGGTGCAACTTCCCCACCATAGTAGGTTGTCCAGATCAGCGGTAATTGGCGAGATCCCTTCTCAGACTTGCCCTGGTCCTCATATGCATTTTTTTTATTGACATTATGGATATTTTGGGGCCATGTTTCAGCTATTTTGCAGCGCTTATGTTCCTTTAGAGGCTCATAGAGAAGTGTCGACTCATGTATAGGTTGGTTTGCCTTGTCGGCTGATTTTTATTGTATAGTCTTTCATGGTAGCGTGGTAGCTCGTACCATATATATATAGTTTCTTTATTGTCTGGTCATCCCATGTTATGTATGTTCATGCCATCATATTTTATTGTTGGTTGTCGATGATCCATGTCTACCATTAATATTGATCTCGTCAGCCCTAAAAGATAATAAAGAAGGTTAGATAAAATGTACGTTGGTGCTTCACAAGTATGGTCAGGTGCTAGTAATGGCCCTCCAGTTTGGGTCTTGACAAACTTGGTATCAGAGCAAGTTTGTCCTAGAGATTATCTATGAGCCGTATCTAGTAGAGTCTTGATTATGGATGTGTAGCGCGCCACATTTATAATCAGGAGGCTACATGACATCTAGGGTTGTTACATTCTTCCTGAATCTAGATCGTGCATAGAATGGAGTCGTAAGTGTTCGTATGTAATATTCACCTTGTTTTCTTTCACCGATGCCTCGACTAGGAAGCAAATAATTAGTACACGGCTTCATACAGCTGGGGGAGAGGGTACCAGTCAGGTGCTCTAAGCAAGAGCAGGCCAGAGTGAGGCTCAGAGTGAGATGCCGTCTCATACCTCATCTACTCCGTCTCTTCCAGAGGATATTAGGAGGCACCGAGCACCTCCAGTTCCTCCATTTGGCACTACAGACTAGGATATGCGGAGTGCTTTGCAGTTATTTGACTAGCTTGGTAGCTGCTCAAGCTAAGAGGCAGAATCGAGGTGCTGCTGATAAACCAGTTAGTACAAGGATTTGTAATTTTATTAATTTACACCCTCCAATGTTTACCGAATAAGACCCGAAGGAGGACACGCAGACTTTTATTGACCAGGTTCATCGTACACTTGGAGTTATGCATGTTAGTGATACAGAGGCATTAGAGTTGGCTCCTTATCGACTACGTGATTTAGCGGCTCTCTGGTATGATAGTTGGGAGAGATCTACGAGTCTGAATGCTCCTCCAGCTGTGTGGAAGGAATTTTCTGAGGCCTTTCTTCGTCACTACTTGCCAGTTGAGCGATGAGCTAGAGCTATTAAGTTCTTGAACCTTAGACAAGGTAATATGAGTGTGCGAGAGTAGAGTATGCAGTTTGATTCCTTAGCAAGGTATGCTCCAAATATGGTGGACGAGATGAGTGATAGGGTGCGTTTGTTCGTGAATAGGTTGGGACCACATCTGATAAATAAATGCACAACAGCCTCCTTGGTGGACGGCATGGATATTTCCCGTATTCAGGCTTATGCCTAGACCCTAGAAGATCGTATGCGCCAGCAGACGGCAGATAGGGAGCAGGAGAGGGGCTAACATACGAGGGCGAGATTTGCAAGGTATTTTGATGGCTTCAGAGGCAGCGTCAGGCCCCAGTCTTTGAGCAGTTCGGCGCCACCTTTAGCTAGTGCTCCTCCAAAGTCTCAAAGGCCTCAATATGATCGATTTACCTATTCAAGTCTAGGTCAGAGTTCGCGGGCATCAGGCTTGCAACATCACAGGAATACTATTCAGATGCGACCCCCAAAACCACGTTGTGATCAATACGGCAAGGCCTACTTTGGACTATGCTATCAAGGTTCTGATGCGCGCTATTTTTGCGGAGAGCCTGGCCATACAATGCGAGATTGTCCTAACAGAGGAGGTGATGGTATGACTCAGCTGACTGGATATGTGTCTTGTTATTCCTTATCAGTTTGACCTCCAGCATGGGGTTTGCAGCAGTCAATAGGTCATGGTAGAGGTAGAGGTGCAGTGCCGAGTTCAAGTGGTGCTAAAAATCAAACCTATGCTCTAATAGGTAGATAGGATCTCGAGTCATCTCCAGATGTTGTTACAGGTATATTGTCTGTGTTTTATTATGATGTATATGCGTTGATTGATCCGGGAACTAAATTATCATATTTTACACCCTTTGTGGCTAATAATTTTGGCATTGAATTTGAATTAATAAGTAAACCACTTGCGGTATCTACTCTGATAGGAGATTCTGTGATTGCTAGAAGGGTTTATAGAGGTTGCACTGTGATGATTTGTAGTCATCAAACCTCGACAAATTTATTTGAGCTAGAAATGGTTGATTTAGATGTGATAATAGGAATGGATTGGTTGGCCTCATGCTATGCAAATGTTGACTGTCGTACGAAGAAGGTTAGGTTTCAATTTCCTGGTGAACTTGTCCTTAAATGGAAGGGAACATTGCTACACCAAAAGGTAGGTTTATTTCCTATCTTAATGCAAGGAAAATGATCTCAAAAGGTTACATTTATCATCTCATTCGCGTTAGGGATGTGGAGGCGAAGCCGCCTACTGTAAAATCAATCCACATGGTCAATGAATTTCCAGATGCTTTCCCAGATGAACTCTCAGGCCTTCTCTTGAAGGGGAGATTGAGTTTAGCTTTGATGTGTTTCCTGACACTCAACCGATCTGTATCCCACCATACAGAATGGCCCCGATAGAGTTGCAAGAGTTAAGGGCGCAGTTGAAGGACTTGCTAAATAAAGGCTTTAGGCATAGCACTTCACATTGGGTGCACCAGCCCTATTCGTGCGGAAGAAAGATGGGTCATTACGGATGTGTATCGACGATCGACAGTTGAATAAGTTTACTATAAATAACAAGTATCCACTTTCAAGAATGGATGACATGTTTGACCAACTCCAGGTTGCCAAGTATTTCTCCAAGATTGATTTACGTTAAGGGTATCATCAGGTGAGGGTTAAGGAGATGGATATTCCAAAAATATCCTTCCGAACAAGATATGGCTACTTTGAGTTCTTGGTGATGTTATTCGGGCTAACAAATGCCCTAGCTGCTTTTATGGATCTCATGAATACTGTATTCAGGCCCTATCTTGATATGTTCGTGATTGTATTCATTGATGACATTCTAGGGTATTCTCGATCGAAGGCGGAACATGCGGGCCACTTGCGGATAGTATTAGAGATGCTTAAGGATCGTAAGTTATATGCTAAGCTCTCCAAATGTGAATTCTAGTTGAACTCAGTAGCATTCCTTGGACACGTGATATCTGACGAGGGTATTAGTGTCGCTACTCAGAAGATCGATGCAGTAAAGAATTGGCCGAGACATACAACACTATCAAAAGTTTGCAGCTTCCTAGGGCTAGCAGGATATTATGGTCACGATCCAAACTGGAAGGCCATGACTAGCACCCGGCCATGCGTACCGGGTACCAACGTACATTTTACCTAACCTTCTTTATTATCTTTTAGGGCCAACGAGATCAATATAAATGGTATCAGCGGATCACGGACAACCAACCATAAAAGATGATGGCATAAACATACATAACATGGGGTGACCAGACAATCAAGAAACTATATATAAGTTACGAGCTACCACACTACCAGACTATATAGCAAAAACCAACCGACAAGGCATACCAAACTATACATCAATCTAAACTTGTCTATGAGCTTCTAAAGGAACATAAGTGCTGCAACATAGCCGGAACAGGGCCCTGACATACCCATAATGTCTATGACAAAAATGCATACCAAGACCACGGCAAGTCCGGAGAAGGAATCTCGCCAATCACCGCTGAACTGGACAGCCTACTATGGTGGGGGAGCTGCACCTGCCTGTCTATCAGGACCTGTAGCACGACATGCAGCATCCACAAACAAAAGGATGTCGGTACGAATAAAATCCTAAGTATGTAAGGCAGGGAACCATAAATACGAATAGTAACGTAAGCAAGGATAGAGAATATACAACCTGTAACATCTGAGTACCATTGAGGGCTACTGACATGAAATGCATGATACATATGTATAAATACATAAACTTTTAAAACATACGCCTCTATGGGCATCATCATCATCATATCATACCCGGCCGTTATAGGCTCGATAAAAAAATGTACCCTGCCATCATAAGAGTCGGTAGAATTGTACCCGGCCACGTGGAGCTCGGTAAAACCCAACTAATTAATTGTTGCACAATAGGTGCCGTACCCGGCTGACTATAGCGCGGCTCGGTAGAGTAAAATATATTCATATATATAATGCATGCTCGACTCATGAACACACGTTCTAGACCTTTCAGAGTGACGTAAGATCAGTATTCTCCGTACACGTTATTGTTGGAAACACGTTCTCAAGGCATTATACTAAACGTGTGTTCATATTTGTAGGTTTTGATGGATGACAGACTATGCGCAAATTGACACATGACGAGGTCCAAGCACAAGCGCAAAATTGATATATAACGAGATTCAAGCACAAGACAAAGATCGAGATTAAGTTTTATATGAGTCGATATTTAATTGTGATCTTGATCCGACAACTTAAACTCAAGACTTGGCTTCTCTCGTAAAAATATTTTTAACAAATCATGCATATTTAATTTAGAGCAAAATGATTTTAAATAATGCATATTTACTTTAGTCAAAATGATTTTTAAACATGCCTCTAAAATCTGGACTAAGATAATCGATTATGTACTTATGATAATCGATTATGTTTAAGTCAGCTGCTTGACAATCGATTGTGAACTTATGACAATCGATTGTGTTAAGGCAGTGAGCATCAGATTTTCCAAATCTGCATGACAATCGATTGTGAACCTTATGACAATCGATTGTGATGAGGCAGTGTCCATCAAAGTTTTTCAAAGCACAAATAATCGATTGTGAAGCTAATGACAATCGATTGTGATGAGGCAGTGTCCATCAAAGTTTCTCAAAGCTCAAAATAATCGATTGTGAAGCTAATGAAAATCGATTGTGGAGAGACAGTGTCCATCAGATTTTTCAAAGTCACAAAATAATCGATTGTGAACTTATGACAATCGATTGTGTTGAGGCAGTGTCTTCCAAAAATTTTCAAAGTTATTAAATAATCGATTCTGAACCTATAACAATCGATTGTCAAGAGGCAGTGTCTAAATTGATTTTTCAAGACTGATATATAATCGATTGTTAACTTAGTATAATCGATTGTATAACTGACCGTAGCCAAAATGTTTTCAAATACCGTCAGGTAATCGATTATTGATTTCTTATAATCGATTGTTTTAATTAAAATCTGGAAAGGATTTTTTGAACGTTGCTGAGTAATCGATTATTGATTTCTTATAATCGATTGTTTTAATTAAAATCTGGAAAGGATTTTTTGAACGTTGCTGAGTAATCGATTGTAGATTTCTGACAATCGATTGTTTTACGTAAAATCTGGAAATGATTTTTTGAACGTTGCCAGTAATCAATTATTGATCTTAGATAATCGATTGGTAAGCGTAAAATCTGGGATTGATTTTTGGAAGAACTGGCAAACAATCGATTGTGGTAATTTGACAATCGATTGTCACTGAGTAAAATCAGCAATTCTTAATTGGCAATTAGGCAACGGTAATACAAAGTTTTTCAACTATAAATACAGCTTCAAATCAGTCTTTTAAGTACAACAACACAGAACAACTGATCATACAATTGATAAAGCTTGCATACTTTATTGCTTATCATTTTATATTCATTACATCAGCTTTTGAGAGCCAAATTCTTGTCGAAAGTTGTTGCGATCTTGAGCATATTCTTTTTACTCATATCTACTCTTAAAGGAGTGTCTTGTTTGAGTGCTAAGTGTTTTTGTACACTTGAAGGGAAGTGTTAGTCCCTTGTGTTGTAAGAAGGAACTTGTGTTTCCTTGGTTGAAGTCTTGGAGTGTTGTATCTCCGAGCAAAGGTTGTTGAGGCTTGTGTCCTCAAGTTGTAACGGTTTGTTGAGCACTCGTAAGCTTAACAAGTTAGTGGAAATCTCGAGAGAGTCTCTCGGGGACTGGACTAGCCACGGGTTGTGGTGAACCAGGATACATCGGTGCGTTTGTTCTAATTTATTTACTTATCTCACTTATTTATTTCCCGCAATTTTTAAATTCTGCAAGTTTACGCTAATTTTTATTATAACGCTATTCACCCCCCCCCCTCTAGCGTTAAGCGTATTATCTAACAGTTATTAGGACTAACTTCTCATTATGAACCTTATAAGAATCTTGAAGTACCAACAACATTGATAACATAAGAATAAGATAAGCAACATCATATCAATCGTTCCATAAGAGGGGAAACAATGTCAGTACTGCTAGCTTCTAAGAGTAGAGTGTCTTTAGGAGCTCGTTGATTACATTATGTACGACCTGAGTCGTGCAAAAGAAGGAAGGGATAGCCTCACATACCTTATCATTTAAGCGTCACAACTATTAAATATCGACAACAACCTATTTTACGATGAAATGGACAGAACATCCCCTATATATATGACTTCACACAATTCCAAACAATCACCAAACATCCCAAACAACATTAATAATAATCATATTGAGCCTCCCAAAATAGTCTACGCACAACCTAATCACTTCCCACATACGATGGCCACCGTAGTCGTGTCAAACGACCCCAAAATATTACGAAGAACTACCAGCCCACAACCCTACATCTATATAGTGTTTATCCACACCCTTCCTCCTCCAAAACTCCACAAAACAGTAGCAAAACACACAGCCCAACAGAAACACAAAACAGTCCGCTACAAGTGTTTCGATCACCGTCTCGTGAGTTCTTACATGTATAGAACGAATTACCATGAGTTCACAGCAGAAAATATGTATGCAATAGAGCATTAAGCTTACCTTACTCGTTAAATAACTCAACATTCACCTTGGTTCTTCAAACTCTTGATTTTACCCTCATCTAGAACTTGAAAGAGAGGGAAAATCAATTAGGGTTTGTGTGGGATTTTTGGGAGGAGGTTTTTCAGGAAATTAGGTCTGACTGTTTGTGAGATGTATTGAGGGTTATATTTTAGGAGATAACCCTTTAAATGGGATCAATAACCGACCTGAATTTTCGCTTTTTGGGGCTATATTAACGAAAATGGCTATATCTCTCTACTCCGATGTCGTATTGATAAAAGGTTTAATGCATTGGAAAATAGAATTACAGAACTTACATTTTGTGGGTAGATCACCCCGTCATTCCAAGTATATTGGGATAAACGCTTAATGACATTTGACCTAAAGTTTAAGTAAAACCATGATCCTAAGTTGCGACAACTTATGTCGACTTTTGTTTCATAATTCGTTTGACTTCAAGACTACGAAATTGATATTATATAATTCAAATACCTTATAAATGACCTCTTGAGTGTATTAAGCACCTATAGGTTTACCCGAAAATACGAGTTACAACATCCTTGATTCGTTTAACTTCTGATACTTGTTAATCGCCCTTATACACCCTTGTACCACTTAAGAACAATATGATTAACTTCTTATCATCTCAAGGATAATTCCTTCTTGTATTTATGTGAACTAACGTATGGCATGAACTAACGTGTGTGTATATGGGTTGTAACACCCTCCCCCTTAGAAATATTCGGCCTCGAATGGCAGGGTATATGAAGAGTCCAAATCATCATGGATTCCAATGGAAATTTTCGGTCAAATTTCCCTTATAAAATTGTCACTAGAAAAATTTGCAAGCTGTTAAGCCCAACGTATGGCCTCAGAAGGCTACACAAAGCATTATGGACATGTACATTATCTTCATATCACCATTTTGTATTAAGGAAGAGTGTTCTCAAGTTACTGCTTACCTCATAAAACTGTTTCACCTTTCTAATGTATCCTGCATTCCACCAGCATCCTTGTTATCATCATTCTGGAATAGGTAAAGGTACTTAGACTTCATCTCTTCTTCCACTTCCTATGTCATTTCTTCCATATTCTTGTTCCTCCACAATACTTTGACGGAAGCTACATCTTTTGTTCTCAGCTTGCAGACTTGTCGATCTATTATAGCCACTGGCAATTCTTCATATGATAGATCCTCTGTAACTTGTACATATTTGATAGGGACAACTCGAGAAGGGTCTCCAATACATTTTCTCACCATAGATACATGGAATACGTGTGGACAAATTCCAATTCGGATGGAAATTCTAACTCATAAGCAACTTGTCCAATTCGTTGAAGAATTTTATACGGACCGATATATCTTGGACTCAGCTTACCTTTCTTCCCAATTCGTACAACACCCATCATTCGTGAGATCATCAAGAAAACCGAATCACCAACCTCATATTCCAAATCACGACGTCAGACATCGGAATAAGACTTTTGCCTACTTTGTGTTGTTCTCAATCCTTCCTGTATCACCTTCACCTTTTCAATGGCTTGGTGAATCAAATCCGGCCCATACAATTCTGTTTCATCGACTTCGAACAATCCAACTAGTGATCTACATCTTCTCCCATATAGTGCCTCATATGGGGCCATTTTAATACTGGAATGGTAGCTATTATTGTAGCCGAATTCTATGAGCGGAAGATGGTCATCCCCATTTACCTTAAAATCTAGAACACATGTTCGCAGCATATCTTCCAGTTTCTGAATGGTACGTCAGCCTGTCCGTCAGTTTGCGGATGAAATGTAGTGCTGAGATTCACTTATGTGCCTAAACCCTTTTGAAAAGACCTCCAGAAGTTAGCTATAAATTGAGCTCCTCGGTCTGATATAATAGATATCGGCACACCATGAAGCCTAACAATCTCCTTGATATATAACTTCGCATAATCTTTAGCCGTGTAAGTAGTCTTAACTGGTAGAAAATGGGCACATTTTGTAAGTCGATCGACTATCACAGAGATGGAGTCAAACATGTGATAAGAGCGAGGTAATCCAATAACGAAATCCATATTAATCACCTCCCATTTCCAGGTCGGAATCTCTATATTTTGAAGCAATCCACCGGATTCTGATGTTCTATCTTTACTTTTTGACAATTGGGACACTCGGCTACAAATTCTGCAATAGACTTCTTCATGTTATCCCACCAATACTGCTCCTTGACATCATGATACATCTTTGTCGAGCCGGGGTGGATAGAATATCGGAATTGATGAATCTAATTCATGATCTTTTCTCGAAACCCTGCCACATTTAGGCACACATAATCGGCCCCGGTATCTTAGTGTCCCATATCCTCCGATCTCAAAAGCCGTAATTTTACACTGATGAATGCTCTCTATTAATTGTACTAAGATAGGATCTTCATATTTCCGTGCTTTTACCTTGGCTACCAAAGATGATTCGGATGTATTATGTTCAGTAACACCTCCGTCATCGGAGTCTAATAATCTAATTCTCAAATTGGAGCTGATGAAGCTCTTTAGTCAACCCCCATCTACTTGCCTCAGTGTGTACTAAGCTTCCTATTGACTTACGGTTGAGAGCATCTTCCACAATATTGGCTTTACCAGGATGATAAAATATCTCTACGTCGTAGTCTTTCAGTAACTCCAGCCACCTACGCTACATCAAATTCAACTCTTTATACTTGAAGATGTATTGTAAACTCTTGTGATCGGTGTAGATGTAAACATAGACGCCGTATAAGTAGTGTCACTATATGTTACTGCAGCCAATTCCAAATCATTGGTCGGGTAATTCTTTTCATGCTTCTTCAATTGTCTTGATGCATAAGCAATCACCTTTCCACGTTGCATCAACACGCACCCCAAACCTATTCTAAAGGCATCACAATATACCATATATCCTTTTGTTCCTTCAGAGAGAGTGAGCACTGGTGCGGATGTCAATCGATTCTTCAGTTCCTGAAAACTACGTTCACAAGTGTCAGATTACTGGAACTTGGTAGCTTTTTGTGTTAACTTAGGTAATGGTGATGATATGGAGGATAACCCTTCTACAAATCGCCTATTATATCCTGCTAGCCTTAGGAAGCTGCGGACTTCTGATGGTGTTGTAGGTCTCGGCCAATTCTTTATTGCATCGATCTTCTGAGTGCCGACACTAATACCCTCGTCAGATATCACATGGCCAAGGAATGCTACTGCGTTCAGCCATAATTCACATTTGGAGAACTTAGTATATAACTTACGATCCTAAAACATCTGTAATACTATCCGCAAGTGGCCCGTATGTTCCGCCTCAAGAGAATACACCAGAATTTCATCAATGAATACAATCACGAACACTGATCCTGAATACTGTATCCATGAGATCCATAAAACTTGTTGGGGCATTTGTTAGCCCGAACGACATCACCAAGAACTCAAAGTGCCCATATTTTTCTCGGAAGGTCGTCTTTGGAATATCCTTCTCCTTAACCCTCACCTGATGATACCCTGAACGTAAGTCAATCTTGGAGAAATACTTGGCACCCTGGAGTTGGTCAAACAAGTCGTCAATTTTTGGAAGTGGATACTTGTTCTTTATAGTAAACTTATTCAACTGTCGATAGTCGATACATACCCGTAACGACCCATCTTTCTTTCTCACGAATAAAACTGGTGCACCCCAAGGTGAAGTGCTAGGCCCAATGATGCCCTTATCCAGCAAGTCCTTCAATTGCGCCTTCAACTCTCGCAACTTCCCAGGGTCATTCTGTATGGAGGGATAGAGATCGGTTGAGTGTTAGGCAACACATCAATGCTAAACTCGATCTCCCTTTCAGCAGGAAGGCCTGGGATTTCATCTGGTAGAACATCTGGAAATTCATTGACCACTGGGATTGATTGTAGAGGCCTCCGCATCCCTAACGCGAACGAGATGATAAATGTAACCTTTTGAGATCATTTTCCTTGCCTTAAGATAGGAAATAGACCTACCTTTCAGTGTAGTAATGTTCCCCTTACATTCAATGACGGGTTCACCAGGAAATTGAAACCTAACAATCTTTGTACGACAATCAACATTTGCATAGCATGAGGATAACCAGTCCATTCCCATTATCACATCGAAATCAACCATTTCTAACTGAAATAAATTTGCTGAGGTTTGACGACTAAACATTATCACAGTGCAACCTTTATATACCCTTCTAGCAATCACAGAATCTCCTATTGGAGTAGATACCGCAAAGAATTTACTTATCAATTCAGGTTCAATCCCAAACTTATTAGCCACATAGGGTTTAACATATGATAATGTGGATCCCGGGTCAATCAGCACGTATACATCATAAGAAAACACAGACAAAATACCTGTAATAACATCTGGAGATGACTCGAGATCCTGTAGACCTACTAGAGCACAGGTACGACTTCGAGCACCACTCGAACTCAGCCCTGCACCTCTACCTCTATCCATCCTGTCGACTACTAAAAACCTCGTGCTGGAGGTCGAACTGATGAGGAAGAACCAGACACAGATCATGTAGGCTGAGCCATACAATCACCTCCCCTGTTAGGAAAATCATGCATCGTATGACCAGGTTGTCCGCAAGAATAACACGCATCAGAACCTCGACGGCACAGTCCAAATTGGGCCTTACCGCACTGATCACAACGTGGTGTTTGGGGTATCATCTGACTAGTATCCATGTGATGTTGCGAGCTAGATGCCTGCAAACTCTGACCTGGACCAGAATAGGATTGATCATATTGAGGCCTCTTAAACTGTGGAGGAGCACTAGCTACAGGTGGCACCGAACTCCTCTAAGACTGGGGCTTGACGCTGCCTCTGAAGTCATCAAGATAATTGGAAAATCTCGCCCTCTTATGCTAGCCTTTATCCTGCTCCCTATGTGCCCTCTGTTGGCGCTTATGATCCTCTAGGGTCTTGGCATAGCCTGAATACGGGAAATATCCATGCCCTCCACCAAGGAGGCTGTCGTGCACTCTTTTATCAGATGTGGTCCCCAACAATTCACGATCAAATGCACCCTATCACTCATCTCGGCCACCATATGCGGAGCATACCTTGCTAAAGAATCATGCATACTCTACTCTCGCACACTCATATTACCGTGTCTAAGGTTCAAGAATTTATCAACTCTAGATCGTCGTATCTTAACTGGAAAGTAGTGACGAAGAAAGGCCTCAGAAAATTCCTTCCACACAGCTGGAGGAGCATTCAGCCTCGTAGACCTCTCCCAACTATGATACCCAGAGAACCGCTAAATCACGTAGTCGATAAGAAGCCAACTCTAATGCCTCTGTATCACTAACATGCATAACTCGCAGTGTACGATGAACCTGGTCAATAAAAGTCTGGAGGTCCTCCTTGGGGTCCGATCTAGTAAACAGTGGAGGGTCTAAATTAATAAAATCACGAACTCTTGTACTAATTGGTTTATCAGCAACACTTGTATTCTGCCTCTTAGCCTAAGCAGCTACCAAGCTAGTCAATAACTACAAAGCACTTTGCATATCCTGGTCTGTAGGGCCAGACGGAGGAATTGGAGATGTTGCGTTCCTCCTAATATCCTCTAGAAGAGATGGAGTAGATGGGGTATGAGACGGCATCTCACTCTGAGCCTTACTTTGGCCTGCTCTGGCTTGGGGCACCTAACTGGTACCCTCTCTCGCGATTGTATCAATCCGTCTACTAATTGTTTTCTTCCTGGTTGTAGGCATCTCTAAAAAACCAAGGTGAATATTTGAGACGATCCCTTACGACTCAACTCTACACACGATCTAGATTCAGGATGAAGGTAACAACTCTTGATATCATGTTACCTCCTGATTATAAATGTGGCGCGCTACACATCCATTATTAAAATTCTACTAGACACGGTCATAGACAATCCCTAGGACAGACCTTTTCTGATACCACGTTTGTCACGATCCAAACTGGAGGGCCATGACTAGCACCCGGCCATACTTGCCACGTACCAACGTACATTTTACCTAACCTTCTTTATTATCTTTTAGGGCCAATGAGATTAATATAAATTGTATCCATGGATCACGGACAACCAACCATTAAAGATGATCGCATAAACATACATAACATGGGCTGACCAGACAATCAAGAAAGTATATATAAGTTACGAGCTACTACACTACCAGACTATATAGCAAAAACCAACCGACAAGGCATACCAAACTATACATCAGTCTAAACTTGTCTATGAGCTTCTAATGGAACATAAGTGCTGCAACATAGCCGGAACAGGGCCCTGACATACCCATAATGTCTATAACAAAAATGCATACCAAGACCACGGCAAGTCCGGAGAAGGAATCTCGCCAATCACCGCTGAACTCGACAGCCTACTATGGTGCGGGAGCTGCACCTGCCTGTCTATCAGGACCTGCAACACCACATGCAGCGTCCACAAATAAAAGGAGGTCAGTACGAATAAAGTACTAAGTATGTAAGGCAGGGAACCATAAATACAAATAGTAACATAAGCAGGGATAGAGAATATACAATTTGTATCATCTGAGTACCTCTGAGGGCTACTGACATGAAATGCATGATACATATAAATACATGAACTTATAAAACATACGCCTTTGTGGGCATCATCATCATCATATGGTACCCGACCGTTATAGTCTCGGTAAAAAGAATGTACCCGGCCATCATAAGACTCGGTAGAATTGTACCCGGCCATGTAGAGCCCAATAAAACCCAAGTGATCAGTGGTTGCACAATAGATGTCGTACCCGGCTGACCATAGCTTGGTTGGGTAGAGTAAAATAGATACATATATATAATGCATGCTTGACTCATGGAAACATGTTCTAAACCTTTAGGAGTGACGTAAGATCAGTATTCTCTGTACACGTTATTAGGACTAACTCTTCACTATGAACGTTATAAGAATAGGAAGTACCAACAACATTGGTAACATAAGAATAGGATAGCAACATCACATCAATCGTTCCATAAGAGGAGAAACAATATTTGTACTGCTAGCTTCTAATAGTATAGTATCTTTAGGAGCTCGTTCATTACATTATATACGACCAGAGTCGTGCAAAAGAAGGAAAAGGATACCCTCACATACCTTGTATATACTTCCTCAATCTCAAGCTATGCAATTGTCACTAACTCCTTAGTCAACAATAAGATAAACGATATTATCGTTATCATTTAAGCGTCACAACTATTATATATCGACAAAAACCTATTTTACGATGAAACGTACAGAACATCCCCTATATATATGACTTCACACAATTCCAAACAATCACCAAACAGCCCAAACAACATCAATAATAATCATATTGAGCCTCCCAAAATAGTCTACGCACAACCTAATCACTTCCCACATACGATGGCCACCGTAGTCGCGTCAAATGACCCGAAAATATTACGAAGAACTACCAGCCCACAACCCTACATCTATATGGAGTTTCTACACACCCTTCCTCCTCCAAAACTCTACAAAATAGTAGTAAAACACGTAGCCCAACAGCAACACAATACAATCAAAATAATAGTCCGCTACAAGTGAATAACTCGAACTCACGGCTTCCGATCACCGTCCCGTGAGTTCTTATATGTATTGAACGAATTACCATGAGTTCACAGCAGAAACAATATATGAAATAGAGAATTAAACTTACCTTACTCGTTGGATAACTTAGCCTTTCCTTGGTTCTTCAAACTCTTGATTTTACCCTCAATTAGAACTTGAAAGAGAGAGAAAATCGGTTAGGGTTTGTGCGGGATTCTTGGGAGGAGGTTTGCAAGGGTTTAGGTCTGACTATTTGTGAGATATATTGAGGGTTATATTGCAGGAGATAACCCTTTAAATGGGCTCAATAGCCGACCCAAAATTTCCCTTTTTAGGGCTATTATTTTACCAAGTAGGTGACACACCTACTTGTCACCTAGCAGCTTGCGCAGTCTCACGAAAATGCCTATATCTCTCTACTCTGATGTCGTATTGTTAAACAGATTAATTCATTGGAAACTAGGCTTATAAATATTAACTTTGGTGGGTGTATCACCCCGTAATTCCAAGTATATCGAGAGAAAAGCTTAATGACATTTGACCTAAAGTTTAAGTAAAACCATGAACTTGTTTCATAACATGTTTGACTTCAAGACTATGAAAACGGATATTATATGATTCAAATACCATAAAACATGGCCTCTTGAGTGTATCAATCACCTATATATTTACCCAAAAATACGAGTTACAACATCCTTGATTCGTTTAACTTCTAACACTTGTTCATCACCTTTATACACCCTTGTATCACTTAAGATCAATAGGATTAACTTCTTATCTTCTCAAGGATAATTCCTTCTTGTATTTATGTTAACTAACGTATGTTATAAACTAACGCGTGTGGATATGGGTTGTAACAATAATAGGCGGTTTGTAGAAGGGTTTTCCTCTATATCAGCACCATTGACTAAGTTAACACAGAAAGCTACCAAGTTCCAGTATTGACATCCGCACCTGTGCTTACTCTTCATGAAGAAATAGAAGGTTATGTGGTATATTGTGATACCTCAGATATAGGTTTGGGGTGCGTATTGATGCAACGTGAAAAGGTAATTGCTTATGCATCAAGACAATTTAAGAAGAATGAAAAGAATTATCCAACCCATGATTTGGAATTGGCGGCAGTAATATATGCTTTGAAGATATGGCAGCACTACTTGTATGGAATCCATGTTGACATCTACACATATCACAAGAGTATACAATACATCTTCAAGCAGAAAGAGTTAAATCTGAAGCAGCGTACGTGACTTTAATTATTGAAAGACTATGACGTCGAGATATTGTATCATCCCGGTAAAGCCAATGTTGTGGCAGACGCTCTCAGTCGTAAGTCAATGGGAAGCTTAGTACATCGTAAGGCAGGTAGATGGGGGTTGACTAAAGAGCTTCATCAACTATCCAATATGAGAATCAGATTGTTAGACTCTAATGACGGAGCTGTCTGTACATAATACATCATAATCATCTTTGGTAGCCGAGGTAATAGCACGGCAATATGAAGATCCTATCTTAGTACGATTGAGAGAGAGCATTCAGCAGTTAAAACTACGGCTTTTGAGATCAGAGGAGATGGGGCGCTGAGATACCAGGGTCGATTTTGTGTGCCTAATTTGGCAGGGTTGCGAGAGAAGATTATGAACAAGATTCATCAATCCCGATATTCCTTCCATCCCGTCTCGACAAAGATGTATCATGATGTCAAGGAGCAATATTGGTGGGATAACATGAAGAAGTCTATTGCAAAATTTTTAGCCCAATGTCCGAATTGTCAACAAGTAAAGATAGAACATTAGAAACCTAGTGGATTGCTTCAGAATATAGAAATTTTGACTTGGAAATGGGAGGTGATTAATATGGACTTCGTCATTGGATTACCTCGCTCTTATCATAAGTTTGACTCCATCAGGGTGATTGTTGATCGACTTACAAAATGTGCCCATTTTCTGCCAGTTAAGACAACATACACGGCTGAAGATTATGCGAAGTTGTATATCAAGGATATTGTTAGGCTTCATGGTGTGCCGGTATCTATTATAGCAGACCAAGCAGCTCAATTTACGGCTAACTTTTGGAAGTCTTTTCAAAAGGGTTTAGGCACACAAGTGAATCTCAGCACTGAATTTCATCCGCAGACTGACGGGCAGGCTGAACGTACCATTCAGACACTGGAAAATATGCTACGAGCATGTGTTTTAGATTTTATGGAAAATTGGGATGACTATCTTCCACTCATAGAATTCTCCTACAATAATAGCTACCATTCCAGTATTAAAATAACCCCATACAAGGCACTATACGGGAGGAGATGTAGATCACCCGTTGGATGGTTCAAAGTCGCTGAAATAGAATTATATGGGACATATTTGATTCACCAAGCCATTGAGAAGGTGAAGGTGATACTGGAACGATTGAGGACGGCACAAAGCAGGCAAAAGTCTTAACCGACATCCAACGTTGTTATCTGGAGTTTGAGGTTGGTGATTGGGTTTTCATGAGGATCTTACCAATGAAGGGTGTTATGCGTTTTAGGAAGAAAGTCAAGCTGAGTCCAAGGTATATCGGTCCGTATAAAATTCTTCGACGAATTGGACATGTTGCTTATGAGTTAGAATTTCCATCCGAATTGGAATTTGTCCATCCGATATTCCATGTATCTATGTTGAGGAAATGTATTGGAGACCCTTCTCGAGTCGTCCCTATCAAATATGTACAAGCTATAGAGCATCTATATATGAAGAAGTGCCAGTGACTATATTAGATCGACAAGTCCACTAGCTTAGAACAAAAATGTAGCTTCTGTCAAAGTATTATGGAAAAATGACATGGGAAGCAAAAGAGGAGATGAAGTTTATATACCCTTACCTGTTCCAGAATAAAGATAACGAGCATGATAGGGAAACACAAGATACATTAGAAGGTAGAACAACTCTATAAGGTAATACTCTTTCTTAATACAAAATCGTGATATGCAGATAATGTACATGTCTATAATGTTTTTCATACTCTTTTAAGGCCATACGTTGAGTTAACTGCTTGCAAGTTCTTTCTCTATTTATGGGAGAAACTCTGTCAGAATCCACGATTGATTTAAACACCCCATGAACCCTTACATTCGAGGGCGAATGTTCCCGAGGAGAGGGAATTACAACCCATATCCACGTGTGTTAGTTCAAGCCATATATTAGTTAACATTAATCCAAGAAGGAATTATTCTTGAGATGATAAGAAGTTAATCCTATTAATGTTAAGTGATACAAGGGAGTATAAGGGTGATTAACAAGTATTAGAAGTTAAATGAATCAAGGATGTTGTAACTCGTATTTTCAGGTAAATATAGAGGTGCTTAATACACTCAAGAGGTCATGTATTAAGGTATTTGAATAATATGATAACCATAAATAAGTCTTGAACTCAAACGAGTTATAAAACAAAAGTCGACAAAAGTTGTCGCAACTTAGGTTCATAATTTTACTTAAACATTGAGTCAAATGTTTCTAAGCTTTTCTCCCAATTTACAAAGAATTACGGGGTGATCTACCCACGAAATTAAAGATATATGAGTCTAGTTTCCAACGCATTAAACCGTTTGTCAATGGGATCTCGGAGTATAGAGATATTACCTGTGCAGATTGGTAGATGACAAATAGGTGCATCACCCACTTGCCAAAACGATAGGTCAAAATTAAAAGACCTAAGTCGGCCAAGAGAGGACTTTTAAGGGGTTATGAACTCAGTTATTTCACCCGTATTTCAGAACCTCAAAACAAAAGTTAGCCCCTGCAACTCCTTCACAAAAATCCCACACAAATCCTAATCGATTTCCCTCTCTTTCAAGTTCTATTTGAAGGTAAAACCTAGAGTTTGAAGAACCAATGGAAGGGCTAAGTTATCCAACAACTAAGGTGAGTTACTACCATCTTTCATACATTTTTATCTGCTGATATCATGGTAATTCGTTCAATACATATAAGAACTCATGGGACTGTGATCGAAAGCCATGAATTCGAGTCATTCACTTGTAGTGGGATGTTTTATGGACTATTTTATGTTGTTATTGGGCTGCATGTTTTACTACTGTTTTTTGGAGTTTTGGAGGTGCAAGGGTGTGGAGAAACACCATATATATATATATATATATATATATATATATATATATATATATAGGGTTATGGGTTGATAGTTATTCGTAACATTTTTGGATCGTTTGACACGACTATGGTGGTCGTCATATGTATGATGTAATTAGGTTGTGTGTGGAATGTTTTGGGAGGCTCAATATGTTTATTATTGATGTTGTTTGGGCTGTTTGGTGATTGTTTTGAATGGTGTAAAGTCATATATATAGTGAGGTGATTCCCGTTTCATCGTAAAATAGGTTGTGATCAATATATAATAGTTATGACACTTAAATGATAACGATAGTATTGTTTTTCTTATTATAAACTAAGGAGTTGTGACAATTGCATAGATTGAGATTAGGGCAACATATACAAGGTACGTGAGTCTATCATTTTCCTTCTTTTGCACGACTCTGATTGTACACAATGTATTGAACGAACTTCAAAAGATACTCTACTCTTAGAAACTAGCAGTATTCACATGGTTTTCCCTCTTAAGTAACGATTGATGTTAATGTTGCTTCTCTTATTCTTATGCTATAAATGTTGTTAGTAGTTCCTGATTCTTATAAGGTTCATACTGCAGAGTTAGTCCTAATAACGTGTATAGAGGATACCGACCTTACGCCAAGGTTTAGAACATGATTCCATGAGTCGAGCATGCACTATATATATATATATATATATATATATATATATATATATATATATATATATATATATATATATATATATATATATATATATATATATATATATATATATATATATCTATTTTACTCTATCGACCGCTATAGTCGGCCAGGTACGACACCTATTGTGCAATCACTGATCAGTTGGGTTTTACTGAGATCCGTGTGGCCGGGTACGATTTTTACCAAGCTTTTTATGGATGGGTACATTTTTTTACCGAGCCTATGACGCTCTGGTACGATACGATGATGATGATGCCCATAGAGGCGTATGCTTTAAAAGTTTATGTATTTATACATATTTATCATGAATTTCATGTCAGTATCCCTCAGAGGTACTCAGATGTCACAGGTTGTATATTCTCTATCCCTGCTTACATTACTATTCGTATTTATGGTTCCTTTCTTACATACTCAGTATTTTATTCGTACTGACGTTCTTTTATTAATAGATGTTGCATGTCGTGTTGCAGGTTCTGATAGACATGTAGGTGTAACTCCCCCACCACAGTAGGTTGTCCAGTTCACCGGTGATTGGCGAGATTCTTTCTCCGGACTTGCCCTAGTCTTGGTATGCATTTTTGTTATAGACATTATGGATATGTCGGGGCCCTGTTCCAGCTATGTTGCAGCAATTATGTTCATTTAGCAGCTCATAGACAAGTGTTGACTCATGTATAGTTTGGTATGCCTTGTCGGCTGATTTTTGTTATACAGTCTTTCATGGTAGCGGGGTAGATCGTACCATATATATATAGTTTCTTGATTTTATGGTCATCTCATGTTATGTATGTTCATGCCATCATATTTTATTGTTGATTGTTGATGATCCATGTATACCATTTATATTGATCTCGTCAGCTCTAAAAGATAATAAAGAAGGTTAGATAAGATGTACGTTGGTGTTCGGCAAGTATGGTCCTGTGCTAGTCATATCCCTCCAGTTTGGGTCGTGACAAAAGCCAAAAGGAAATTCTCTTCCAACTGGCAGGATCCGTACATGGTTCACCGGGTTCTAATAGGAGGAACCCTCATACTTGTAGAAATGAACAGAGAAGTTTGGCCAAAGCCGATTAATTCACACTCAATCAAGCGATACTATATGTAGCATTTATGATTTCCTTATATGATATATTTTGAACTACATCTGACCTGATTCCCTGTTTAAGAGGGGACACGTAGGCAGCTCTATGGGTTCGGTCACAATTCAATAACAATCTTTATTTCCCCCCGCTATTGGAAACTACGGCAGAATTTTGAGGACCCTCAAAATTCCGAAGTTGATTTCAGCATTTATCGGACGCTACCGTCAGAAGCATCAACCCAATAAACTGGGGCAAAATTTAAGGAGGACCCATAAAATTTCGAGGCAAGAGAGGTTGCAATATCTTGAACCGCACCGCAGTAGTAGATTTATCTGAAGAAAACTATATTCGGCTATACATTTATGTCATATATTTTACTAAATCATGCTTGTGTATTATCAAATTTCTTTGTTTAGCAACACTACCCTAGGTAAACATACAGTATTACCAAAGCAGAGTCGAGCGAGCCAAGCAAAATCAGCGGGGATATGAACTAGCCCTCCCCCTTTACATAACTCACTATTATTCTTTGGATGTAGGCATCCGAGTACAAATTACTTAATACATTTATACACCTATACCTTTCAATAGTATGACTCTCAGAACCGTCACTTATCTACAATCGCAATACATGCACAATGTCCCAGCAGCCGCCATATCGCAATCAACTATCAGCTAAGAAATCATATTATTACTCGCCTTTCATTTCTTACATTGCATAAGGCTACCATTCTGCCTTCTGAGGTTAAGCTCTACCTCCAACTGCATTTCACCAATTGCATAAGGCTACCATTCTGCCTTCCGAGACTAAGCTCTGTCTCCATTTGCATTTCCTGCATTGCTAAGGCTACTATTCTGCCTTCTTAGACTAAGCTAATTCTCCATCTGCATTTCTTGCATTGCATAAGGCTACTATTCTACCTTCCGAGGTTAGCTCTAACTCTATCTTGGATAGCTAAAATATCGCCACTTTTATTCACATCTTTCATTGGTTGAAATATCATCATTTATTCATCTTGCATCGGCTCAAATATCGCCACTTTTATTTACATCTGCATCTGCTGAAATATCGCCACTTATTTACCTTGCATTTAGCTGAAAGATCGCCGCTTATTGCATTGCATGGGCTCAAAGATCACCAAATTATCCAAATGCGTCATTGTTCGGAGACACCATTTTCATTGCTCGAGAACGTCATGCCATGGCCTGAGGACCCTACGTTTATCTCTTGCATATCATTATTCAAAGGTATCATGGTTCGGAGGCATCATTCTCATAGCCCAAGAGTATCATTTCATAGCCTGCAAATGTATTATACACTTCATGGCCCAGGACGTCATGGTCTGATGAGGTCATCCTAACCATCCAGAGACAGCATTCATGGTCCAACAGGAACTTGCATCATGTTTAAATTTTACACCATATACATTTGTATTGTTCATTTGCAGGTAAACCGGCTATCAACGGCTGTCTCAGCAGGAACGATCTCGTTCCAGTTCCCGCAGCCCTGATTATACCTATACTGTCCTTCCTGGCCTGAATACCGCGTCCCTTCTTGTAAGACCTCCATCAGCATATTCTGCCAATGGATCCTGAGCTACATATGACTTGATTCTTGTAAGACCGGGAATATGTAGGCAACTAAGTTACCAAAGCACGGTCAAACTCTTCAAACCGTTTCATCCAGCCAAATTGGCAATCATATTTTTACCTGACAACTCATTCATCCTTCTCGGGCAAAGAAGGGTAGCTGTTGATACCCACTTTTTCCTGTATAATTTCATATATACAAAATACTTTCCAAATAGCATATATATGCATATATAAACATGCCCAAGGGTTTAAGTATTTTTTTAAATTTTTAATTTTTTTTAAATTAATTTATTGTCCATTTTAGCCATACAAAATCAATAATTATTTAAAAAATCATCCATTTTGGTGAACAATTTATTTTTATTCTTACATTTATACCAAAATATATTTAAGGTAATTTTTTGTATATTTTTTATAAATTTATTTGGCATTTAAAAGTTAAATTTCATATAATTACAATTTTAGTCTATTTTAAGATTAATAGCAGTTTATAATTATGAAATTTGTTTCAGTATTTTTAAATTAATATTTATATATTAATTATTGATTCAGTACTTTAAATTTGATTTCAAAATCATTTTTACTATTTTTATAAATTAAAAGGGAAAACAGATTACTTAATATATAGCCCCAATTCATTTCAATTGTAGTCCCATTGCATTTCAATTTTAGACTTCAATTGACCCAATCTTAAGCCCCTCCAACTTCAATTTTAACCCAACCCCTTAACCCATTCATCCAACCCGCTTGATTTTCTTTTAATCCAGGCCGTTGATCTTTTTGATCAACGAGCACGATTATCCCTTTCCTTTTAAATTCATCTAACTCTACACTAATCCCCCCATTTAATTCTGTTGGCCGCCTTTGGATACTATCCCTCTCTCAAACTCTCTTGAAGGTTCTCTGGAACCTAGCCTCTCTCATCTTTTCCGAACATAACCGCATCAAAATCCATGGATGGCATGTACTTACCCCCCTCTCCACTATTAAACCCTGGGTGTTCGAAGTTCCGAGGTCTGACCTCGATGGTGTCTTTTTTGATCTCTACAAATTCAAGGTTCAATGTCCTTTCCGGCCTTGCTCTAGCGTATCCAAGCTTCAAGAGCCTATTTTTTACCTCTCCGACTCAAGATCGGACTTTCTTCCAAGCCTTTCTCATTTCTAGGGTTTCAGAGAAATCCTAAGCTATTCGCGATTTTTCTCTAGTTGTTTTCTTAGACCTATGCTATATATGTGTTCTACTAGAGTTCTAAAATGTTTTCCCCAATCTTTTCTTTCAAAATTTGTTTCTCCTCGATCTAGGGTTTCTAGAACAGTTAAAATGTTTTCGGACTCTGCTCTTTCTTCTTTTCTTTGTGTGAATCTGTCTATGTTATGTTCTTATCTTCCCTTTTTTTTCTACTTCGCATGATTCGTCCTCTGGGTTCTTATGTCAGCCGTATTATGCATGTTCTTTTATTGTGCTTCATTTTTTCTTCTATTGGTTTCTATATCATGCTTTCACATGTCTATCGTATGTGTTCCTTTACCGTACTTTTTACAAAGCTTTTAGTCCTTGGTTTTCTTTTACTAGACATTTGTTTGAGTTCTTTCTAAAACATGTTTCATATACTGTTTCTTAAGCTTATATCACCTTTTTTAAGTCCCAAGTTTTCTTAAAACATGTACCTGTTGCTCTCACTATGTTTCAAACCAGTTTTTCATTCTATTTACCTTGAACCTGCTAATTTTATTTGTTTCTCATGAGTCTCTGAAATAGATCTCTGAGCCTGTTTAAATGGCTTGGCTTCTCGTCTCTGTATCCTACTCGAGATGGAAACCCTAGTGTTTGGGGTTTTCTTTTGGCGATTTTGATCTTGTGTGTGGACCGGAGTTCCATTGTGGAAACCTGAATTTGTCAAACTCATTATGAGTCTATGAACTGACTTGAACCTCTTTGTTATGACTCTGAACTTCCCATTCTAGACTCTTTTCTAATTAGCACAATAGTTATCTCTTGATTCACATGTTTTTACACTTTATATATGACGAATTCAACTTGTGATTGATTCAAAATTCCTTTTAATAAGGTTCGATTGATTGTTACTGATTTCCTTTAATTAAACCTTTCTTAAACTTTTCCGGTTGGATTCGTTCATACCTACTCAATTTATGATTTATTATGGCTGTTGATTGATTGACTTCCTTTATTTGAACAAATCGTGTTACTATCAAACTCTTTCCTTAAACAGCTTCTGTTATTTGCCCTTCTTGTACTACTTTAAAAGAAATTTTGAGCAAATTCTTCCTTAATTATTCTGCCAGTTTGAAATCAGAAGTAAAGGAAAACAATATGCAATTAATTTCACGCCTATTTTCTTAACTTTTTCGTACTTGCTTTATGAACTATAAAGGGCACGACCTTTTAGCACTAAAAAAAGACTGGAGTTCAATACTCTAACACACAACACTTATTTAACACTTTCAATTTCAATACTCCTGCACCCTCACTCTCTTCTGAAATTCTCTGGCTGGGTGTTTGCAATTTGGCTTTACTACTGCTCTTCTCTCTGTGTTTTTCTAAAACTGATATGTTCTAATTTCATTTTCAGCCTCATCCATATGTGTTTCCTTTATAGTTTTTACAATTATCTACTTTGTTATTTATGTTCAGTATTGAATATATTGTTCTATTTATATCTGTTGTTGTTATGAATTCTCCATACCCTCATTCCCTTCTATGTGTCTGAGTTAAAATTCAGGTCTAGAACCATCCCAATTGTTGCTCATGTCTAGACTTGATCCTTTAATGGATCCTAACTCCCAAACAGTGTGGTTAATAAGCTGGTTGGGGTGTGCCAGCACTTTCTAATTACTGGGTATGACCACCATCTTGTCATGGCTTTTCCCTAAAATCCCTTCTATGCACTTAGACTCTCTCTTAGACTCTAAGTTCTATCCAACCCTACCCCCCCTCCCCCCGATAATGAGCCTTGCCTTGGGACCTTGAGCTCTCTTTGAACATGGACATATGAGGGTTGGACCTTCCACACTACACTATAATATAATTCTGCAATATATTTGGGCGTAAGTACTGCCCGTAGTCCACTAGCGACTCTTATGAAACTCTGACACATTCCAAATAAGAGAAAGACTTTGGAATTTGATCTTTGGAGTTTTTTATTTCATAATTTAGACAGAAGTCTGAATCAGGCTCTCCTGGCTTAGGATTTTAGCTTTCTGGTGTATTTTTCTTACTTCTATGTATTCATTCTAGCCTATAATAATATGTAATAACTCATTGGTTTTATATTGAAAATTAAAGGATTACTTATTGTATTCACAAGGGTAGATATCATGTTCATTAGGTATTGACTTATGCACTTCCATACAAAAGTCATGCTTTAAGTTATGCATTTTCATATAGAAGTCCTGCTTAAAGTTATGCACTTTAATACAAATATCCTGCTTTAAGTTATGCATTTTCATTTAGGAATTCTGTTTTAAGTTCTGCACTTCTACACTTTCATATAGAAGCCTACTTTAAGTTATGTATTTTCATATACAAATCCTGTTTTAAGTTCTGTACTTCTATATTTTCATATAGAAATCTTGTCTTAGGTTCTGCACTTCTAAATTTTTTTTTTGAAAACCATGTCTATAAACTTTTGCACTTTTGCATCTTAGAAATCATACCTATAAGTTATGTATTTCATACATAATATGTCATATCAGTCGCTTCTATGTTTCTGCATCCCATATATAGAACATGTCTATAGGATATTGCATTTGGCCAATAACATTTCATCTCTATACGGCAAAGCACATACAATAACCTTTTTATTAATTTATTATACATTCTGAAAATGTACATTACCCAAGAATATAATTCTGTCACAGTCATTTCATCGACAAATAATAAAGAGAGAAATACACAGCGAATTGACATCGACATCCATTCTATCTCCTTTTTAATGTGTACTCTGCTATATATCTAAAGGCCTAAGCCCGGTGGTCCAAAGAGAGGCATCATAAAAAGGAAAAAGATATCAAATTCCAATGGTGACATTTAATCTTCTCACAATAGCAATGCATAAATTTCCAAAACATAGAATAGACCCAAAACAATAAAAATAAAAAAAAATCAAAAAAAGGACCCGTACCATAATTTCAAGTAGCAGAAGAATTATACTCAAAAGTCTGCAAATTAATTTAAGTTGTTGTCTTGACACATAACTTGCATAGAACCTGTATCAGAAATGTGCTAAAATCAAGAGATTGTTTTAGCTTATGACAAATTCAACTAATTACCAACTTGAAAATTCACATTATCTTCCAAGAATATGAATTAATAAAAATGAATTTACTAACTCTAGCAATAAAACAGGGAAGACGACATAAGAGAAATGGAAGAAATTTTGGCAAAAAATAAGAAAATTATACTTGAAATTAATTATATCCCCAAGCCGAGTAGACGGAACTAAGTGAAACTCTGAAAGGGTAGTCTTTGGAAGACTGAAGAAAAAATAAATCATGCAAAAATAACAGATGAAGGGCGAAAAGTGAAACAAAAAGAGAATGAAATGCCGAAGAACATTGAAAAGAGAGGCAGAAAATAACAACATTAGCCATGAATTTGGAAAATTCTTACCGTTAGATTTTGGGGATGAGAAGGATTGAACACGGATACTTCTAGAGCCAAACTTGGAAACAACAAGAAATAAACATTCCAACAATAAAAGTAATTATTTTAATAAAAACATCTAAATTACTCTTTTACCCTTGATCGACCTTTTTGGTTTTTCTATATAATAAAAGAAAAAATAGGATAATCTTGGTCATTATCTTAATCTAGTTTAAATTTTATTTATTTTTAATAGTAGTAATAATTTTGTGAAGAAAAAGGGAAAAGATAAAAGGAGTAATCTTTTTCTGTTATAATTTATTTTTCCAAAAAAGGACCTCCCATTTTCCAATGCATCGTATAGAGTAGTGTGTGTACATTGTACTTGGCTTTTAGTATGACCTAAGAAAATTTAGTTTCACGGTGCATCTCTGTCTCTTCTCTCAGCCCTTTTTATATAGTTCCTCCGTTTTATATTAGATTGAAATATTTTATTTATTATGTTTTAAAATAAATAATATCTTGTTAAATTTTAAAATAGCTAACTTTAAACTCTTTTATTTTATACCTTTATTTTCAATAAGATGTTTTTATAACCCTACAAATATTATGACCTCATAAATTTTTTACTCCTTAAATGTTTAAGACCACAAATTTATTAGAAGTTCTTTTCTTAAATTCCGTATCAAATCAAACTAAATCATCTAACATAACACGGAGGAAATATATTATATGCTCCCTCATGTCCAAAATAAGTGATTTTTTATTATTTTCACACATATTAAGAAATTTACCTTTTTATATTAATTTGCAATAAAATTGATAATATTAACATTTATTATCTCTTTACATAAACACTCCTAACATATACTTCAATATTAATTATTTTAGGAACAACATAAAAAAAATTAATTCATTTTTAAAATTTAAATAACGCACTTATTTTGGACTGTAAAAAACTCAAAAAATTACTTATTTTAGATTGAAAGGAGTACCAAATTTGGAATCCGGAACCAAAATGTGGTTCTTTTCGACTCAAACTACGTAAATAAGTGTAAAAAAAAGTTACCAAACTATATATATCGCTAGAAAAATGGCGCTATACAATAATGGTAACTGCACCGTTATTGTATAGCACTACTTTTTCTGGCGTTATACAATAATTTCTCTGACAGTATGTATAGCGCCATAAAAAGTGGTACTATATATCCTTTTTCTGGGCCCACCAATAATTTCTGGGTACAATAATTCAAAAGCATATAAAGCCAACTTTTCTGGCGCTATATACATTAAAGAAAAAACTTTCCGGCTAGCCATTTCCTATATAAACAGGTTAGAATCGCATATCTTCATTCAAAAAAATTTTTTAATTCTTGTTGGTTTCTATTGTTGTTAAATTCTCCAGCATTTTTTCATTATGTCTGAAGAGCGTAGAATAAGAGTATCATTATATTGAGGGTTTGAGGTTGTGATGGAGAATAACTCTGTGGGCTACAGTTTACCTGCTAAGTGTAATATTAAATTGCCACTTGTAATGGAGTACGAAACATTGATATCGTTGTTATGCAAAAAAAATGAGTGTGAGAAAACGTTCAGTGATACTTAATGTAACCGGAAGATATCCGATTCCGTTACGCCGCAAGGGATTGCTTTTTACTCGGAGTTTAACATCGACGATAATGACACTTTGAATGATTTCCTGAGGACTCCGGACGAATGCCGGAAATTTCTTGTAATCACAATGTTGGAGATGTACGTGAAGGTTGAAGATTTCCAAAAAACGACGTTGTGCGTAGTAGAGATAACCCCGTCATCGGGTGGTTATTCTGGATCAGTTTTTGCCAAACAGGTTCCGGATGAAAGAGTTCTCCTCGATTTAAACTTATTACCGTCGGCGAATGAGCATCGAGAAAATAATTTATACCATGCTTTCCATAATTCACAAGAAGAGTGGTAAACTTCAATTTTTATTTGTGTTAATTATGTATATTTTTTGCGCATTGAATTTGTATTAACGCTTACTTCACAAGAAGCAGAAAAAGAGCTACATGTGTTCAACGGAGCTAACCCAGGAACTTGGACTTTATTTGCTGATGGTTCTTCTAACATAAAAACTGCATGTTTAGGGAATGTCTTGGTACCACCTACAAGTGAAACCATTCGACAAGCCACAAAATGTAATTTCATGACTAGCAATGAAGCAGA
This sequence comes from Nicotiana benthamiana, assembly GCA_034376525.1. Taxonomy (NCBI): domain Eukaryota; kingdom Viridiplantae; phylum Streptophyta; class Magnoliopsida; order Solanales; family Solanaceae; genus Nicotiana; species Nicotiana benthamiana. Next base: position 14,195,058 of record CM067341.1, on the reverse strand, counting down.
GTATGAGGCTGTTATTGCAGGTCCAGAACTGGAACGGGTAAATCAAATTATAATCAAGAGTGATTCAAAACTCGTGGTTAATCAAATGCTGGGAGCTTATAATGCCTGGGAAGCAAGGATGCAACAGTACCTAAGAAAGGTACGAGAATTGATAAATCAATTTCAAATTTGGAAAGTTACACAATAGCAAGGGATGAAAATTTTTGAATTAGATTCTTTAGCTAGCCTCCCATCAGCGGCTGATGTGGCAAGCGTTTCAAACACCTCAGTTATAAATTTATTTCACTTAGTTCTTGACCCTGATAAAAATGAGTTAAATTTTAACAATTTAAATTGGTATTGAATAAATGAAGTTGTTGTTTTTTTTTTTGCAGTATGGTACCATGCGTGAAGATAAGAAGAAAGCTCGAAAAAAGGCTGCCCGTTATTGCTTAAAGTAAGGCAACTTATATCGTAAAATATTTGGAAGACCTTTAGAAAGATACCTCGGACCTTCTTATATGGAGTATGTAATGAGAGTTATTCATGAGGGGCATTGTGGAAATCACACAGGAGGAAGGTCATTAGTAAGAACCCTTATTAGAGCAGGCTATTACTGGCCTAAAATGGAAGAAGAAGTAGAAAGTTTCATGACTAAATGCAATAAATGCCAAAAGTACGGTAACAATATGCATAGACCTGCACAATTACTACATCCAGTAATCTCACCATGGCGGTTTATGAAATGGGGAATGGATGTCGTTGGTCCATTATCACAAGCAAAAGGACATGTAAAATTGTTGCTCATACTTACTGATTACATTTCTAAATGGGTAGAAGCCCCTGCATTTAAACAGGTACGAGAAAAAGAAGTGAAGGATTTCATTTGGAGGAATATCATATGCCGATTCGGTGTACCAAAAGAGATTTTGTGTGATAATGGACTGCAATTTATAGGAGCTCAAATCTCCGAATTTTTTGAAAGTTGGTAAATTAAGAGGATTACTCAACACTTAATCACCCAGTGGGTAATGGGCAAGCAGAATCGACAAACAAGGTTATTATCAACAATCTAAATAAGCGATTAGATGAATCAAAAGGTAGCTGGCCTGAGGCGTTACCTGGAGTTTTATGGCCGTATCATACAAATGTAAAAATAAGCACAGGAGAACACCGTTTTCTGTTTATGGAACTAAGGCTCTGATTCCAGTTGAGATAGGAGAGACAAGCACACAGTTTACACAAGTAACACAAGAATCTAACGACGAAGAAATGCTGTTCAACCTTGACTTACTCGAAGGGAGAAGAGAAGCTGGATTAATAAGAATGGCAGCGCAGAAACAAGTCATAGAACGATATTACAATCCAAAAGCACGCCTCAGATTCTATAAAGTTTGTGACTTCGTGCTTAAAAAGGCTCTTCAATCTTCAAAGGCAGCTAACACGAGTAAATTAAGTCCAACATGGGAAGGATCCTATAGAGTTCGGAATATAGTAGGAAAAGAAGCATATGAACTGGAGATAATGGATGGCAAGATACTTCCTTCATATTGGAATGATGTTCAGTTGAAAAGATATTATTTCTAAGGAATACTCACGGTCAGGTATCATTATTTTAAATTAAATTTTTGAGTTGCTAAGATTTTACTAACGATTTTAGATGATAGGCCAAAAGCTTACCCGTACTAAATGATGAGTCGCTACCTGTAAGGTACACAGAATAACCCAAAATTCATGGCCTAGGGTTACAATTATTCTAATAGAAATTCAAACGGGTTAAGCAGTCTTCATCTATAATCTCACCTCCGAGTCCCATATGTTTTTCCTTTTCCAGAAAAAGACCAAATGAGAGAAACAATCAAGTGCTCGAGACTTCATACTTCAACACTCAAACACTTGGGGGACTACATAATATACACGAGTATGTATAAGGAGACAAAGAAGAATGAAGAAATCAAGCATGAATAAGTCAAGTGCAATGTAAAATTCACATGAAGTCACGATCCACGGTTAAAGAAAACCTTACTATAGTTAGGGTAAAAGTTATGTACTAAAACAGGTTATAAAGTAAAACCTTGCATTTATTGTTCAGAAATGGGTTATAAAGAAAAACCTCGTGTTTATTATTTTTTCATAAATCTATTACAAGAAAAACAATCACGATAAAGTTATTGATGTACTTCAAATACATGTAAAGTATTATTCAAAACTTGTTAAATATTACTCAAAACTTATCAAAGTTATTTCAAAGTAACATGTGTGTTCCTATTTCTTTCATCATATGATAACACCATTATGAAGTTGAGACGTCTTCTTCATTAAGATATAAAAGGACCCTCTTTTATAAAACTCATATTTAAGTTATTAAGTCATGAGATTAACAGAAGCACTTTTATAGGAGAAAAATGTAAAACTATTCTGTAAGTCCTTAAGAAGAAAAAGGCAAGAGTAAGCATAATAAAAAACTTAAGACTAAATACAAAACTTAGTCATAAAGCTACGAAATTATTTATACAGATCTCCCCATAAAGGACTTGGGGACTTCCGTTCCAAAATCAACCCTCAAATGAAGCCAATGGTTCTTTACATTACTTTCCAAAGTAAAAAAAAGGAATTCAAGACAATGAAAATTTTTCAATAAGAAGTTGGGGGAACTGAAAAAGATTCATCAACGATTAGAGGTTGATTTTGATTCGCAGCAACAGGCTCAACTTGGGCAAGAGCAGCATCAGGAGAGGTTTCAACTAGGCTTGCAGCAGTAGGTTTGATTGGGCTCGAAGAAGATATGATACCCGTATGAGTTTCAACCACAGGAGCTTCAATCACGGGAGAAGGAAAGTCCTAAGGTTATTGAGTTTGTTCAATGATTTCATTAACTCTAGCTAATTCAGACTCCAAGTCGAAGTTTTCTCGACCCGCTTCAATCAGGGTATCACGACGTGAATTCAAAAAAGCCCAACTTACCTCGACATAAAATTTTTCTTCAAGGATCTCATAATCCTTCTCCCAGGTGGTAACCTCATTCATAAGCTCTTCATTCTCAGACAAAGTAGAATTATAAGAAGCTTGAAGAGAAGCCTGAGAGCTCTCTAAAGCACGAACCTTGTCAGTAGAAATTCGAAGATCTTCTTGTGCTTGAGTTAAATTTTCTACGAGCTCTTCAGCATAAGCTTCTGCTTTATTTAACAGAGCCTTTAACGCCATGTTCTCCTCGCCAACCTTAGAAAGTTGTTCCAAAAAGGAGGATTCAAGGTGTTCTTTCTCCTTTTCTGCTTGGCTCATGGAAGCCTCGATAATCGCTAGTTCCAAAGTTAATGCTCGTACCTGCTGCTCTACGGTATCTCTGCTCTCTTATAAATCCTCCATGTCAATTTGAGCACTGTCAAATTGTTTTTTCCAATTGATTGTTTCGAACTGCGAATTACGTGCAATCTTCTTTGAATCACGTGCTTCCTTCTCCAAGCGGGAGATTCTATTCATTAGCTCAGTACCGATAAGATTGGCCTACAGGGGGAAATAAAAATCCTAAAGACATAAATTTTTACAAAGTAATGAATAGAAGTAATGAAGAGAAAGAATAATTGTTGGATAATACGCTTAACGCTCGAGGGGGGGGGGTGAATAGCGTTATAATAAAAATTAGCGTAAACTTGCAGAATTTAAAAATTGCAGGAAATAAATAAGTGTGATAAGTAAATAAATTAGAACAAACGCACCGATATATCCTGGTTCACCACAACCCGTGGCTAGTCCAGTCCCCGAGAGACTCTCTCGAGATTTCCACTATCTTCGTCAAGCTTACAGGTGCTTAACAAACCGTTACAGTTGCTCAAGGATACCGCACCTTAAGACTTCACTTGCTTGAGGATACCTCACCCCAAGACTTCAACCACTAAGACTTTGGGTACTTAGCAAACCTGACAAATGAGAAGATATGTTCTTCTCAAAACAACTCTCTTTTACAACAAATACTCTCTCAATTGAGTGGATAAAGAGAAACAAAATAAGCTCTATGAACAACACAAAGTTGTCTATCAAATGGCTCAACAAAAGCTCTAAAAAGATGTTTGAAAATGATCAATATGTATATCAATATATGCAAGAGTTCTGTTTAAAATCAGCTCAAAAGACCTCTTTTTATAGGTGAAAAAGTTGTGCTGACCGTTGCTTAATTGACAAATAAAATCACTGATTCTGTGCTCAAACAATCGATTGTTTGGAGGTGACAATCGATTGTCTAACCAACGTTCGAAAACAAATTCCTGATTTTAGGCTAAATCATCGATTGTTAACCTGAATAATCGATTGTTCTTCAACGTTCAAAAATCAATTTAGGATTCTGTGGGAACGGTCAAAATATAATCGACTGTATGGTGACAATCTATTCTTGATAATCGATTGTATGACAAGACAATCGATTGTTTTGATGTTTAAAAACTTCGGTTGCACACTGTCTCAAAATAATCGATTGTTAAAAGTGGACAATCGATTGTTGACTTCATATAATCGATTGTGTACTTCGTATAATCGATTATGTTGTTCCAGTGTTCAAAACTTTGGCAACAGATCGATTATATACTATTGATATACACTTGATATACACTGTGTATACCAGAATTGAAAACTTACTTCAAAACCCATTTTGGTTAAAAATGAAAATGTTAAAATCATTTTGTTTGAAGTATATTAAAAATATTTATGATATATATGATTTAATAAAATGATTTACTTTAATAAAATGATTTTATGCATATTTATGATGACCTAATGTTGAGCCAAAAGATAAGATAACTTAAACGTTGTTCTTAGATTGGTTCTACCTAACGACCTACGTCTTGGGTCTTCGGTCTTGAACTCTTTGGCTCGACTTGGCTTGTCTATGCAATCATGTCATCAATATGCTTCTCTCCATTTGATAGTTTGTCATATTATATCGTTGTTTGGCGCTTGACTTCATTGTTTGTCATTCATCAAAACCTATACCTGAAAATCATGCTCATACAACCAAAGCGGACACATCATAGATATACATGATTTCCAACAGTAATAATACCTTTAGAGTGGCATGCGCTATGTCATTTATCAGGGTCAGGCAGTTGTTGCTCTCTAGCTTTGCCTTCTCAGTTGGGCCAATTAGAGGGTCAAGCCAAACGTCTGCTTAACCAAATTTCCTCAGAAGGCTGCTGTCAGTAGGAACTTCAATAGTAACTCTCCTCATCACAACACATCTACTCGAAGAGCCAACCTCGGTATGGTGAACGATAGGTAGGGGAATTGTCTAAGGAGGAGCGGAGGAAGGAATAGGAATAGGAATAGTAGAGGGAGGAACGAAAATGGTTGGAGGAGGCAACGAAAGAGTCGCAGGTGCGAGAATTGAGAAGGAAGATAATAGGAGTTCATCCAAAACTGTTCCTAAATCCCCACTATCAAAACCACTGATAAAAAGTTGGTTAATGGACTTACGAGTATCACGAGGAGTGGCATCTTCGTCAGGAATATTGATTGGTGCATCAACAGGAAGATGAGGTGAGACCTCAGCTTCGTCATAGAGACCATGCGCCTTTTTGCTTGTGGTCTCATTACCAAGGAGCCTCCTTCATCTTCTTCATCTTCGGAATCTTCTTCTTCAAAATCTTTCCTTTTTTCATAAGAAGAGCCCAAGATTGTTTCACGAGCTAAGGAGGTCCAGTTACCCGAAGAGTCACGAGAAACTGCAAGTGCTTCCGCAGTGACTCCTCAAATAGCAAATCCTGATAAAAAGAAGGACAAAAGTTAGAACAATAAAAGAAAATATTAATATGCGTGAAAGGTAAAATAAAAACTCTTACCATAAGTCTTTACTTTCCAACCGTAAGGTTGGAAAGGTTTTTCCAGGACCTACCCTCCATTGCAGCGGTCCTTAACAATTTATCTACCTAACCACAGAAGTTGGTTACATCCTCTACAACTCCCATAGTTGCTAAAAAAAGCAATATTAGAGAAATTAAAAAACTTGAAGGAAAAAGGCACGAGAAAGAACGTTATCTTCACCCACTAAGCCAGCACTAGAGCCAGCAACAAACCGAGCATACCATCCACGGTCCTTGTTTTCTTCGGGGCTCACTAAAACCCTCTTGCTCCTGCCCGCTAGGGTAAAAATTCCATTGCAGAAAAACCTAGGGGAGTATAGTTAAATAGGTGAGGGAAAGTAAAGTTAAAATTGCCAAATTGGCAAGATGCCTCAAACAGGCAACCCCCCTCCATGCAATTGGAGCAATCTGACCCAAGCAAAGATTATAAAAATTGAAAAAATCTAGAATGACCGGTTCAATGGCCGGTTGAAAGAACCTTAAAGAGAAAGGGTATGTATAGAAAACGAGAATCCAATCATGTAAGAAATGATCCTCTAATTTGGATTGGGAATAATTATGAGAAAATCACAGCTCCAGTGACAGTCTTTACGAACTATGGGAGCTAAAATTTCTGTAATTTGAGTTGGGAAGGCATCGGTACGATCTAAGGCAGTGAATTAGTTTCTAAGAGATTCCCTATCATGGTAAAAATATAGTTTTGCTGGAACTATCTCTTCAACCAAAGGCTTTTGTAAGGGCTCAGAAGGTTCTTTGCTTCTAGACGAAGACCTTTGAGAAAAGGAACTTCTAGTTCTAGAAGAGGGAACAGAACTAGGAGAAGGCGTAGAAGTGTTACCACCGCGAGCGGATCCTAAGCTACGGAGTCTACCACCTCTTCTATGCGTAATGGGGGCATCGGCGAAGTGATCTAAAATAAGAGTTCTCCTAAGGTTAGGGTTCGGTGAAGTCATGTCAAAGAAGATCGAAGTAAGGAAGAAGTGAATAGAGATTTGAAGAATTGAAGTATTCTATAAGCTTTATACAGTAGAAGGCAAAGAAGAAGTTATATCTATATTGATGGGCAAACGGTAAAAGGAAAAAAGTACGACAATGTAAGAACCACAATAATGATAACTGATACTCTGAGAATAGTGGACCAGTAGGAGAAGCCTTGAAAAGGGCAACAAAACCGCAGAACCAATGGAAAAATGACACGTGTACTATGAGACCAATTTTTCTTTTTCCTTTTCTCTTACGTAATATACGTAACGTGACGTGGTTATATTAGTTATATATGATTGGGCATAACATCACACTTGTCACTTGTTATGTTTTGGAGTCAAGCAAGTTGCGAAATAAAGGTCGGCAAAAGTTATCATAAATTTATCTAATAAATTTTCTAAATTTTGGGTCAAATGAATCAGATCATTTCTCCTAATATATAAAGAGGTATGAGACCTAAAACTATCAAATCAAAGGTCTACGAGTCTAGTTATCAACCAAAAAAAACTTCACATCAAACGAACATTGTAGTAAAACGTTATGACTGCTTTACCCCAGACTGTCCAGGCTGAAACCGGGTCGCTAACCGGGTCGAATCAAACAAGTGGTATAAGTCGGTAAACTCGACTTTGTAACCCTCAAAACATTTCATTTCAGTTACAAAATAGTGAGAAAGCTGAAGAAAGGGTTCCGTGGTGTTCTTTAGTGATAAAGGTGGATTTTTAACGATTTCTACTGTTAAAATTTGCCCCCGTGCCTAGAAACACAATCTCTACGCTTTGCAATCGTTTCCACTTATTTTTTCGCCGGCTTGCATTTCACGCAATACTCTTAGCAAAATAATTTTTACCGAGCTACCTAGAGCAATCAAAACTCATTTTACATTAGTATCATATATAATTAAAGATATTACCAATGCGTCATTGTGGGGTATTAATACTCCATATGCATCTGCATCGTTGGATGTAATGTTGTATTCTTACAAGGTGTTCTGCACCAGTTTCCCTTGAGTAATTATTATTTTTGAAATATTGTTGGCGTCCGTGTATGATATACCATTAATATCTTCACCTCCAGTTATAACGTTGACTGTCCTTTTGGGGGATTGTGGCTTTAGAGGTTCCTGCCTATTTTTCATGTAAGCTTGCTTTCTTTTCTCGCTGAACAACTCTGTGAGATATCCTTGCTTCAGCAAATGATCAATTTCACTTTGTAAAAATCTGCAGTCGATTATTTTATGTCTGTGGTCATTATGAGACTCGCACCAACGATCAGGGTTGTGCCTATTTAGATTCAATCTCATGTCCTTTGGCCATCGAACCTTATCTCCAATGCTTCGTAAAATAGCCACGAGCTCGGAGGTGCTGACGTTGAAATTGTAGCCACCGAATCTTTCTTTTAAATTTGTATCATTATCTCATGACTCATGAGTGTTTTGATCATTCCTGAATATTGAGCCTAACTCTCTATTTCTTGATTTGTGACCGTACCTCTGATTGTCTTGTTTTTATCGTGAGTCTCTTCAAGAAGCTCCCATGTAAGGCTCATATCTATTTTCACTAGATCTATTTTCGGTCTCCGTACATCTTGAACTTACCTTTTCTTCTTTTTGAAATCGTGGAACAGTATCTTTCTAAATCCTTTGCTTCGTATTATATCTGCTATGAACATCATTCCAAGTTGTAGCTGGAAATTCTCGAAGGTTTCTCGTGGCTTCCGAACTTTTTTCATTCAAGTTGCTTGCAAAAGCTATAGCTGCCCAATTGTTAGGTACATGTGGAAATGTCATTCATTCACACTAAGATCTATCCACAAATTCTCTAAGCAGATCTGAGTCTCCTTGCTTAGTTTTGAAAATATTTTCCATTCTTTTTTCCACCTTTTGAGTCTTTCATCCGGAGCTGCCGTAACATGGGCTAGTCATGCTTTACTCGCGGGGAAAGAACAAACGAGCAGTTTACACTTTAGTAGCTACCGTTTCACTGCCTCTATTATTCACAGGCTTTAAAGGAATGGAATATAATTAAGCACCCTTCACCGAGCTACTATGCAGAATAAGATCTTTAGGTGAGTCCTATATTGCGCATTTACCTCTTTCAAATTTTTTGAAATTGGATTTATTCTTTTTCGACTTATTTCATATCATGGTTCAGGCGTTAAAAATTGGTGAGGTTTACTCTTCCGGACTGGAATGATTATCGCTGCCCGATGGGTATAAATCCATCTCTGAATGTCGTCGGGTACTGTTAACTTCCCCGCCATTCTTGTAACTGTCACCTGTAATCCGTGCAGGTGTGTCCGTACCCCCTTGAGTGGATGAGAAAGAAAGGATTTCTCGGAGCAACCCCTGAGCTTCCAGACCTTGAAGGTCTTTTTCTCTATTTTATTTCATAGTATCAAAGCCAACAAGAGAATCAGGGTGCTAAAAAAGAAGCCAAAACCTTCTTGTTTAAAGAATCAAACTCTTCATGTCTGCTTTTTCATTTTTTATTTTATGATCGAGGAAACCCTTTTTGCTAAAGTTCCATTAAAGAGCGTTTCCACGTGGTAGAACCACCTCGGGAATATAAGGTTTTCATGAGGCTGATCTTGAGCCGCCATCCAAGCACGAATACCTTTGTTTAAGAGAAGATTTTTGGTGTAGAAAGTCTCAAATTCAATTAAGCCAAGTAGTGGCTCTTTCCCGACCCGATGTTATCTAAATCCCTAAAAGTAGGCTCTTATGCGATCTTCCCATTTGTTCTTCTTTTCGGTATGCGCGCAACTAGGGGGCTAGATTCGATTTATATTTGCCATGTATGAACCTTCGCCTTGCCTTGCTTATTCACTCTGGGCTCACTTATCAAAAGGACACATTCCCGAGTGTGCTTTCGTGAAAGAATCTACAAGCTCAGCAAAAGAATTCATAAAATTTTCAGGTAGAATAGAATACCATGTGAGTGCTCCTTTAAGTGACTATTTCACCAAATTACTTAACTAATACAAATTCAATATCCTGCTTAGTTAAGTTGTTGCCTTTCACCCCTATCGTAAATATAGTCACGTGGTCTCGTGGGTCTGATGTTCCATTATATTTTGGAATGTCAGGCATTTTGAACTTTTTTTGAATTGGAACAGGAGCAACACTTGGCTTCCAGGATTGTTGCGAATATCTATCCATATCTACTCCTACTGAACCCTAGGTATTTGCTCCATGCACTCTCTTTGCTCCTTGAGTTGTATATGCAAGGTTCGTACTAAGTTTTGGAAATCAGACTTAACCACATTAACTGGTTCTCTCTCTTGTGATTCACTAGAAGTCCATCCGCCGCCTGAGTTGACAAGTCCAGAACGAGGGTTTTCCAAAGTGTTATTATTGGGCATTGGTGCAGGGGTTGCAATAGGTAACCAGTTAAAAAAAGCTTCAACAGCTTTATTGACCGGAGCAGAAATTAATTTCTTCAAAGCGTCATCAATGGTTTCAGCATTCTCAAATTGAGCATGTTCAATCATTTAAAACCCATCAGGGGTTCCCTCACGAGATTGTCGGGGAGAGCCTTGTGGGGTAGGAATCGTAGTGTTAATATTTTGTGGATCTCCCTGATTTTTTTGATTTTCTTGGTTTCCTCAACTACATTGTTGTTTGACATGATTGACCAACAAGAGAAGTTAATCGAGAAAAAATAGATTATCAGATTTATGGTAATGGAACCAATTTGTTTAACCAAAAAATAAAATTTTAGTCAAAGCTAGAATTTAGAAGAACACGGGTTACTGATAATCAAAAGAATGTATAAAATGAAATAATTTATGTAGCAAAAGAATATTTCAAGAGAAAGCGAGTAAACTAAGATATATTCCAATGATTTCGTATCTTGAACTCATCAGATGTCTTCCTTTTATAGATGTCCTAGAGATATACATTTTGTCCGAATCATAATGAGGCTATTATGAGTAATTAAAGTCATTGAATGCTATGTTACATAATCATTACATTTACTATGAATTTCCTAACGTATTTCATATTTAATGTCTGTTACATGCCGTATCTGTGCTCTTTTTATTGTCAGATTCATTCTTTTAGGCTCTTTGATATAAATGACTTCAATAGATACGGGTGTTGAGTTATTTGAATAACTACCCATACCTCTTTCTCTGTCATTAGCTCGTGCATGTTGTAGCTCGTGCCACTTAGCTATCTGTCATTCTTTGACCACTTAATCAGTCTACGTGACTTGATACTTTTCTTTAATATAATTTTTTGCAATACAATCATTGTAATAAGTTAAGAACGTTCATCGCAAAGATAACTTCCTTAACCTTAACAGAGGTAGATTTCAATTCAAATTTGTTGCTTAAATCTTGATGAATTTTTTTTGTTTGGAATATTTGTGAATTTGAATTAAATGCTTTTAGAACTCATGGTTAGTCTGTCTTAAAAATTTTCAAATGGCTTTTTAATAGCTTGCCCTTAACTTAATCTCAATGTGAAGTATCCTCCTTTGTTGAAGTTTCGTTTTATCTCTTTTTGTTCATATTACTTGTCTTTATTATATTATTCATTACTTATATTTTTATTTTTTCATGTTGATTTTGTTAGTTTATTATTTTATAAAAATATCCTTTCTTAATATATAAAAATATAGATTTTCCTTACACCTCTAAATTTGGTTTATTCACATTGATCTGTTGCTAAAAAATTCAAGCATTATTTATATTTTTCTATATTATTTATATACCTGGGCAAGTTTATTTTCCTCTTTATGTATATTGTGATGACCCAAAAGGTCAACACTTGTTTTAGAAATAAATTTTACGTTCCGAGGTCTTAAAAAATTCTTTCAGAATCATCTCGATTTACGTGCACAATCTGGATACGTAGTCGGAAAGTCATTACATAAAAATCTGTGCAAAATGATGAATTTTGACTTAAAAACTAATTTAAGTTGATTTCGGTCAACATTTTGGGTAAATGAATTCGAACCCATGATTTGACGGTTCCGGAGGGTCTGTAGGAAAATATGGGACTTGGGCTTATGCCTGGAATCGAATTTCGAGATCCTAAGCCCGAGAAATAAGTTTTTTAAAGAAAATAGTTTTCTGGTATCAGTTATGAGTTTTGGAAATGGAATGTGCTTAGAATTTGATGGTACCGGTCCCGTATTATTGTTCCGGAGCCCAGTACAAGTTTTATATGTGGTTTAAGTCGATTCGGAAAGATTTGGTAAGAAAGGGACTTGAAATAACGTGAATTGGACCGTATTTGAAGTTCTTATGTGATTTCATGATTTTGATGCTAAATTCATATTTGTTGATGTTATTTGGTGATTTGAATATATGAGTAAGTCCGTAGGGTATTTTTGAGGTAGTGTACATGCTTTGTTTGGATCAGAGAGGGCTCGGGTGAGTTTTAGATAGGTCTCGGGAGATTTTTGAACTTATGAATTGCAAGTTCTTGCTGTCTCAGTGCACAAAGGTTTTGTTCTTCGCATTCGCGTGGTCCTATTCGCGAATGCGTAAGGCAACTTTTCTTCTTCGTGAATACAGAGGTTGAGATACGAACGCAAGGCTGTGGGGGAGTACCCTTCGTGAACGCGTCCAGGCACTTGCGAACACGTAAGTCTAATTGCCTAGCAGGGAGGGGTTCACACTTGTTTTACGCGAAACGCGGCTACTAGCCCATGAACGCGAAGGCTCGAGGAGTCAAAGCTCTATGAATGCGAGCCTAAGATCGCGAACGCGAAGGTTACCTAGGCCTGACTCATCGTGAATGCGACAAGCCTATCACGAACGCGATGAAGGCCTGCCCAGTGAATTTTAAATAGTAACAGAACACTCGGGATTAAACTAAAGTTTTATAACTTCTTCTTCCAAACTCAAAATTGGGCGATTTTTGAAAGAGAATTTCACCACAAATTCATAGGTATGGAACGATTGATGTGATGTTGCTTGTTTTATACTTATGTTATCAATGTTGTTGGTACTTTCTGATTCTTATAAGATTCATAGTGAAGAGTTAGTCCTAATAACGTGTGCAGAAGATACCGATCTTACTTCACTCCCAAAGGTCTACAACGTGTTTCCATAAGGTGAGCATACATTATATATATGTATCTATTTTACTCTACCGAGCCGAGCTATAGTCGGATGGGTACGACATCTACTATGCAATCACTAATCAGTTGGGTTTTACCGAGCTCCACGTGGCCGGGTACGGTTCTACCGAGCCTTATGATGGCTGGGCACGTTTTTACCGAGCCTATTACGGCCGGGTACGATATGATGATGATGATGATGCCCACAGAGGCATATGTTTTAACAGTTTATGTATTTATACATATGTATCATGCATGTCATGTCAGTAGACCTCAGAGATACTCAGATGTTATAGGTTGTATATTCTTTATCCCTGCTTATATTATTGTTCGTATTTATAGTTCCCTGACATACATACTCAGTACTTTATTTGTACTAATGTCCTTTTGTTTGTGGGCGCTGCATGTCGTGTTGCAGGTCCTAATAGACAGGCAGGTGCAGCTCCCTTACCACAGTAGGATGTCAAGTTCAGTGGTGATTGGCGAGATCCCTTCTCCGGACATGCCGTGGTCTTGGTATACATTTTTGTTATAGACATTATGGATATGTCGGGGCCCTATTCCGGCTATGTTGCAGAACTTATGTTCCTTTAGAGGCTCATAGACATGTGTCGACTCATGTATAGTTTGGTATGCCTTGTCGGCTGGTTTTTGTTGTATAGTCCTTCATGGTATCGTGGTAGCTCGTACCTTGTATATAGTATCTTCATTGTATGGCCACCCCATGTTATGTATGTTTATGCCATCATCTTTTGTTGTTGGTTGTCCGTGATCCATGGATACCATTAATATTGATCTCATTGTCCCTAACAGATAACAAAGAAGGTTAGGTAAAATGTATATTGGCGCACGGCAAGTATGACCGGGTGCTAGTCATGGCCCTCCAGTTTGGGTAGTGAAAAACTTGGTATCAGAGCCGATCTATCCTAGGGATTGTCTGTGAGCCGTTTCTAGTAGAGTCTTTATTATGGATGTGTAGTGTGCCACATTTATAATCACGAGGCTACAGGACATCTAGGGTTGTTACCTTCTTTCTGAATCTAGATCGTGCGTAGAGTGGAGTCCTAAGTGTTCTTCTTTAATATTTACCTTGTTTTCTTTCAGTAGTGCCTTCGACTAGGAAGCAAACAATTAGTAGACGGCTTGATACAGCTGCGGGAGAGGGTACCAGTCAGGTGCCCCAAGCCAGAGTAGGCTAAAATGAAGCTCAGATTGAGATGCCGTTTCATACCTCATCTACTCTGTCTCCTCCAGAGGATATTAGGAGGAACCTAACACCTCCAGTTCCTCCGTCTAGCACTACATACCAGGATATGCGAAGTGCTTTGCTGTTATTGACAAATACAAGTGCTACTGATAAACCAGTTAGTACGAGAGTTTGTGATTTTATTAATTTAGATCCTCTAGTGTTTACCGTATCCGACCCCAAGGAGGACCCATAATCTTTTATTGACCAGGTTCATTGTACATTGTAGGTTATGCATGTTAGTGATACAGAGGCAGTAGAGTTAGCTTCTTATCAGCTATGGGATTTAGCGGTTTTCTCGTATGATAGTTGGGAGAAATCCAGGGGTCAGAATGCTCCTCCAGCTGTGTGAAAGGATTTTTCTGAGGCCTTTCTTCGTCACTACTTTCCAGTTGAGATACAACAAGCTAGAGCTGATAAGTTCTTGAACCATAGACAAGGTAATATGAGTTTGCGAGAGTACAATATGCAGTTTGATTCGTTAGCAAGGTATGCTCCCCATATGGTAGTCGAGATGAGTGATAGGGTGCTTTTGTTCGTGAACGCGTTGGGACCACATCTGATAACTGAGTCCATGATAGCCTCCTTGGTGGAGGGCATGCATATTTCCCGTATTCAGGCTTATGCCTAGACCCTAGAGGATTGTAAGCGCAAGCAGAGGGCAGATAGGGAGTAGGATAGGGGCCAGCATATGAGGGTGAGATTCGAACGGTATCCTGATGACTTCAGAGATAGCGTTAGGCCCCAGTATTCATGGAGTTTGGAACCACCTGTAGCTAGTGCTCCTCTATAGTTTTAGATATGATCGATCCTATTCCGGTCCAGGCCAGAGTTTGCGGGCATCTAGCTCGCTGCATCACAGGGATACTAGTCAGACGAGACCCCCAACACCATGTTGTGATCAGTGTGGTAAGGCCCACTTTGGTCTGTGCCGTCGAGTACTGATGCATGTTATTCTTGAGGAAAGCCTGGCCATATGATGCGGGATTGTCCTAACAGAGGAGGTGATGGTATGACTCATTCAACAAGATATGCGTCTAGTTTTTCCTCATTAGTTTGACCTCCAGCACGGGGTTTTCAGCAGTCGACTGTTTGTAGTAGAGGTAGAGGTGCAGGGCCGAGTTCGAGTTGTGCTTAAAGTCGAACCTATGCTCTATCAGGTTGACAGGATCTCAAGTCATCTACAAATGTTATTACAGGTATATTGTCTGTGTTTTCTTATGATGTATATTCGCTGATTGATCCGGGCTCCACATTATCATATGTTACACCCTTTGTGGCTAATAAGTTTGGCGTTGAACCTGAATTGATAAGTAAACCCCTTGCGGTATCTACTCCAACAGGAGATTGTGTGGTTGCTAGAAGAGTATATAGAGGTTGCACTGTGATGATTTTTAGTCGTCAAACCTTGGAAAATTTATTTGAGTTAGAAATGGTTGATTTCGATGTGATAATGGGGATGGACTGGTTTTCCTCATGCTATGCAAATGTTGATTGTCGTACAAAGATTGTTAGGTTTCGATTTCCTGGTGAAACTATCATTGAATGGAAAGGGAGCATTTCTACACCGAGAGATAGGTTTATTTCCTATCTTAAGGCAAGGAAATTGATCTCAAAAGGTTACATTTATCATTTCGTTCATATTAGGGGTGTGGAGGCGAAGGCTCCTACTCTCCTGTTAATCCATGTGGTCAATGAATTTCCAGATGTTTTCCCAGATGATTCCTAGGCCTTTCTCCAGAAAGGAAGATTGATTTTAGGATTGATGTGTTGCCTGACATTCAACCGATCTCTATCCCTCCATATAGAATGGCCCTAGCAGAGTTGCGAGAGTTGAAGGCGCAATTGAAGGACTTTCTGGATAAGAGCTTCATTAGGACTAGCACTTCACCTTGGGGTGCGCCAGTTCTATTTGTGCGTAAGAAAGATGGGTCGTTACGGATGTGTATCGCCTATCGACAATAAGTTTACTATAAAAATCAAGTATCCACTTCCAAGAATTGACGACTTGTTTGACCAACTCCAGGGTACTAAGTATTTCTCCAAGATTGACTTGCGTTCAGGGTATCATCAGGTGAGGGTTAAGGAGAAGGATATTCCAAAGATGACCTTCCGGACAAGATATGAGCACTTTGAGTTCTTGGTGATGCCGTTCGGGCTAACAAATGCCCTAGAAACTTTTATGGATCTCATGAATACAGTATTCAGGCCCTATCTTGATGTGTTTGTGATTCTACTCATTGATGGCATTCTGGTGTATTCTCGTTCGGACGCAGAACATGTGGGCCACTTGCGGATAGTATATTACAGACGCTTCAGTATTGTAAGTCATATGCTAAGCTCTCCAAATGTGAATTTTTGCTAAACTCAGTAGCATTCCTTGGCCATGTGATATCAAATGAGGGTGTTTGTGTCGACATTCAGAAGATCGATCCAGTAAAGAATTGGCCGAGACCTACAACATCATCAGAAGTTCGTAGCTTCCTGGGGCTAGAAGGATATTATAGGCGGTTTGTAGAAGCGTTTTCCTCTATATCAGCACCATTGACTAAGTTAACACAGAAAGGTACCAAGTTATAGTGGTTTGATACTTGCGGACGTAGTCTCCAAGAGCTGAAGAATCGATTGACAACCGCACTAGTGCTCACTCTCCCCGAAGGAACAAAAGGATATGTGGTGTATTGTAATTCCTCGGGTATGTGTTTGGGGTGCATATTGATGCACCGTGGAAAGGTGATTGCTTATGCATCTAGAAAATTGAAGAAGCATGAAAAGAATTATCCGACCCATGATTTGGAATTGGCTGCAGTAATATATGCTTTGAAGATATAGCGGAACTACTTATACGGCATACATGTTGACATCTACACAGATCATAAGAGTTTACAATACATCTTTAAGCAGAAAGAGTTGAATTTGAGGCAGAGTAGGTGGCTTGAATTACTGAAAGACTACGACTTCGAGATATTGTATCATCCCGGTAAAGCCAATGTTGTAGCAGACGCTCTCAGTCGTAAGTCAATGGGAATCTTAGTGTACATTGAGGCAGGTAGATGGGGGTTGACTAATGAGCTTCATCAGCTAGTCAATATGAGAATTATATTATTAGACTCTGATGATGGAGGTGTTACTATACATAATACCACATAATCATCTTTGGTAGCCAAGGTAAAAGCACGACAATATTAAGATCCTATCTTAGTACGATTAAGAGAGAGCATTAAGCAGTGTAAATTTACGGCTTTTGAGATCGAAGAAGATGGGGCACTGAGATACCAGGGCCGATTATGTGTGCCTAATGTGGCAGGATTGCGAGAAAAGATTATGAATGAGATTCATCAATCCCGATATTCCATCCATCCCGGCTCATCAAAGATGTATCATGATGTCAAAGAGCAGTATTGGTGGGATAACATGAAGAAGTCTAGTGCAGAATTTGTAGCCAGTGTCCTAATTGTCAACAAGTAAAGATAGAACATCAGAAACTCGGTGGATTGATTCAGAATATAGAGATTCCGACCTGGAAATGGGAGGTGATTAATATGGACTTCGTTATTGGATTACCTCACTCTTACCCTATGTTTGATTCCATATGGGTGATCGTTGATCGACTTACAAAATGTTCCCATTTTATTCCAGTTAAGACAACTTACGCGGGTGAAGAATATGCAAAGTTGTATATAAAGGAAATTGTTAGGCTTCATGGTGTGCCGGTATCTATTATATCAGACCGAGGAGCTCAATTTACAGCTAAGTTTTGGAGGTCTTTTCAGAGGGGTTTAGGCACACAAGTGAATCTCAGCACTGCATTTCATCGGCAGACAGACGGACATGCTAAACGTACCATTTGTACACTGGAAGATATGCTGCGAGCATGTGTTCTAGATTTTAAGGGAAATTGGGATTACCATCTTCCACTCATAGAATTCGCCTTCAATAATAGCTACCATTCTTGTATTAAAATGGCCCCATATGAGGCACTATACGGGAGAAGATGTAGATCATTAGTTGGATGGTTTGAAGTCGGTGAAGCACAATTGTATGGGACGGGTTTTATTCACCAAGCCATTGAAAAGGTGAAGGTGGTATAGGAACGATTGATAACTGCACAAAGTAGGCAAAAGTCTTATTTTGATATCCGACGTCGTGATTTGGAATTTGAGGTTGGTGATTGGGTTTTCATGAGGATCTCACCAATGAAGGGTGTTATGCATTTTTGGAAGAAAGGTAAACTGAGTCTAAGGTATATTGATCCGTATAAAATTCTTCAACAAATTGGACAAGTTGCTTATGAGTTGGAATTTCCATCCGAATTTGAAATTGTACATACGATATTCCATGTATCTATGTTCAGAAAATGTAATACAGACCCTTCTCGAGTTGTCCCTATAAAAGATGTACAAGTTACAGAAGATCTATCATATGAAAAGTGCTAGTGTCTATATTAGATCGACAAGTCTGCAAGCTGAGAACAAAAGATGTAGATTCCGTGAAAGTATTGTTGAGGAACAAGAATATGGAAGAAATGACATGGGAAGCGGAAGAAGAAATTAAATCTAAATACCCTTACCTATTCCAGAATGATGATAATGTTGGTCGAACACATGATACATTGGAAAGGTCAAACGGCTTAATGAGGTACGCAATTACTTGAAAACACTCTTCCTTAATACAAAGTGGTGATATGCAAATAATGTGCATTTCCATAATGCTTTGTGTAGCCTTGTGAGGCCATATGTTGGGCTCAACTTCTTGCAAATTTTTCTAGTGACCATTTTCCGTTGGAATCCCCGATGATTTGGACTCCCCAAAAACCCTTACATTTGAGGACGAATGTCCCTAAGGGGGGGAGGGTGTTACAACCCATGTCCAAACGCATTAGTTCATGCCATATATTAGTTAACATAAATCCAAGAAGGAATTATCCTTGAGATGATAAGAAGTTAATCCTATTGATCTTAAGTGATACAAGGGAGTATAAGGGTGATTAACACGTATTAGAAGTTAAACGAATCAAGGATGTTGTAACTCGTATTTTCGGGTAAACCTGTAGGTGATTAATACACTCAAGAGGTCATGTTTTATGGTATTTGAATCATATAATATCTGTTTCATAGTCATTAAGTCAAACGAGTTATGAAACAAAAGTTGACAAAAGTAGTCGCAACTTAGGTTCATGGTTGTACTTAAACTTTAGGTCAAATGTAATTAAGCTTTTTTCCCAATTTACAAAGAATTATTGGGTGATCTACCCACAAAATTAAATATCTATAAAAATAGTTTCCAAATCATTAAACCATTTATCAATACGACATCGGAGTAGAGAGATATAGCTATTTTTGTGAGACTGTGCCAAGCTGCTAGGTGACAAGTAGGTGTGTCACCTACTTGTTAAAATGATAGCCCAAAAAAGGGAAATTTCGGGTCGGTTATTGAGCCCATTTAAAGAGTTATCTCCTGCAATATAACCCTCAATATATCTCAAAAATACTCAGACAAAAACCCCTGCAAGCCTCCTCCCAAAAATCTCACACAAACCCTAATCGATTGTCCCTCTCTTTCAAGTTCTAATTGAGGGTAAAATCAAGAGTTTGAAGAACCAAGGGAAGGGCTTAGGTATCCACAGAATAAGGTAAGTTTAATGAACTATTTGATACATTTTTTCTGCTGTGAACTCATGGTAATTCGTTCTGTACATGTAAGAACTCACGGGATGGTGATCGGAAGCTGTGAGTTCGAGTTATTCACTTGTGGCAGACTGTTTTGTGGAGTGTTTTGTCTTGCTGTTGGGCTGCGTGTTTTACTACTATATTTGTATTTTTGGAGGTGGAAGGGTGTGGAGAAAAACCATATTTATGTAGGGTTGTGGGCTTATAGTTCTTGATAACATTTTCGGGTCGTTTGACACGACGACGGTGGTCGTCGTATGTATGACGTAATTAGATTGTGCGTGGACTGTTTTGGGAGGCTCCATATAATAATTATTGATATTTTTTAGGCTTTTGGCAATATTTTTGAATGGTGCGAAGTCATATATATAGGGGAGGTGTTGTCCGTTTTATTGTAAAATAGGTTGTGATTGATACATAATAGTTATGTCGCTTAAATGATAACGATAATATCGTTTCTCTTATTTTAGAGTAAGGAGTTGTGATAATTGCATAGCTTGAGATTGAGGCAGTATATACATGGTATGTGAGGCTATCCCTTTCCTTCTTTTGCATGACTCCGATTGTACATAATGTAATGAACGAGCTTCCAAAGATACTAGACTCTTAGAAGCTAGTAGTACTTACATTGTTTCCCTTCTTATGGAACGATTGATGTGATGTTGCTTGTCTTATTCTTATGCTACTAATGTTGTTTGTACTTCCTGATTCTTGTAAGATTCATAGTGATGAGTTAGTCCTAATAACGTGTACAGAGGATGCCGATCTGACGTCATTCTGAAAGGTCTAGAACGTGTTTCCTTAAGTCGTGCATGCATCATATATAAATATATATATATATATATATATATATATATATATATATCTATTTTACTCTACCGAGCCGCGCTATTGTCGCCCGGGTGCGAAACCTATTGTGCAACCATTGATCAGTTGGGTATTAACGAGCTCTACGTGGCCGGGTACGATTCTACCGAGCCTTATGATGGCCGGGTACGTTTTTACCGAGCCTATTATGGCCGGGTACGATATGATGATGATGATGCCCACAGAGGCGTATGTTTTATTATTTTATGTATTTATACATTTGTATCATGCATTTCATGTCAGTAGCCCTCAGAGGTACTCAGACGTTACAGGTTGTACATTCTCTATCCCTGCTTATATTATTGTTCCTATTTATGGTTCCCTGCCTTACATACTCAGTACTTTATTTTTACTAACGTCCTTTTGTTTGTGGACGCTACATGTCGTGCTGCAGGTGTTGATAGACAGACAGGTGCAGCTCCCCCACTACAGTAGGCTATCCAGTTCAGCAGAGATTGGCGAGTTCCCTTCTCCGGACATGCCGTGGTCTTGGTATACATTTTTGTTATCGACATTATGGGTATGTCGGGGCCCTGTTCCGTCTATATTGCAGAACTTATGTTGCTTTATAGGCTCATATACATGTGTCGACTCATGCATAGTTTTGTATGCCTTGTCGGCTGATTTTTGTTGTATAGTCTTTCATGGTATTGTGGTAGCTTGTACCTTTTATATAGTTTCTTGATTGTCTGACCACCCCATGTTATGTATGTTTATGCAATCATCTTTATTGTTGGTTGTCTGTGATCCATGGATACCACTAATATTGATCTGGTGGCCCTAACATATAATAAAGAAGGTTAGGAAAAATGTATGTTGGTGCATGGCAAGTATGGCCGGGTGCTAGTCATGGCCCTCCCGTTTGGGTAGTGACAAGTTTGGATTGATTTGGGAATTTAAGTGATTGGTGATTGAGGTCTACATGTCTATATTGAGGTATGGGTTATTATGTGGCAGAGATTTGATGTAGCAAAAAGGAGCTGCATAAAAGGAAGAAGGATGCAACATAACTTCGAATTGGGAGGTTGTTTCCACACATTTAAGTGATGTCCATGAGGGATGAATGGACTTGTGCAGCTAGAGAGTGAGCTCGGACTCAGGATGGGTTATTAATGTCATAGTTATTGTATCCCAGGCAGTAACATTGGAAGATGTCGGGAAGGGATTTCTAACGGTGAGTTATTTCCTGTGAGCAGGTTAGCGGTCGCGTGGTTTGCGAGTCTTCTTCGAAGGATTCTACTGGTTACACAGTGAAGGGATCAATCGCACGAATGTGGTTGATGATTCAGAGTATAAAAAGGGGTTTAATAGAAAGATTCTGAGAAATATGGTGGGTGATTGGTCAAGGTTATGTCAATAAGAGATTAAAAATCCCGGTGGATTCCAGAGTTGAGTAATAGTGGCTTCAAGCTACGTGGGAGAGTCCCTCCGCCTATGATAGGGTTGCATGGTTAACTACTTGCGAAGTTTTTGGTCATTAGCGTATTGACGGGTTAGTGAAACTACGGGAAAAGACCATAAGTGATAATTTGAGCAAATAAATTGTTGAATACTTGCTATGGTTGGCCCTATTGGCTCATGTTCAGACTTGGGGAAGGATTTAGGATATATGCCTTGTACGGATGCAGGTTTCAAAGGAAGTGATTCTGCCGGGTGCTTCATTGAGAGGGCGTTCTTGTGTACAAAGATTTATATAGTTGGTTAAATTGGGGGCTAAGTCAGAGCGGGTGGCTTTCAGCAACGACCCTAATGGATTAAAAGAGGTAAAGTGTGGTGCCTAATGATTTCGAGTCTATTGGTGCAGTTGAGAATCAAGCTTTTGCACCAGCTTATGGGTGGAGGCTCAGAATCATTCTATGATGTTTTGACTTGTAGTGCGACTCTTGAGAGGAAAATGAGAAGAGATTTTGGATTCGTAAAAAGGATTAACAGAATGGGCATATCAGCTAAGAGTGCAAATGTGCGCACAAGGAAGGTATGAAATAGTTCGTGGTATTTGGGACAACATGGTCTCATAATTCAATGCCACTCGGAATGAGTGTAGATAGAGTATGTTATGTGTTGAATGGAGTTAGTATTATATCTAAGGCAATCAAAGATAAATTGGAAGAAGGTAGATTGACTAACCATGGTTGAATTGGCATATTAGTGTCAGTGATCGGTTCCTTCAGTGTGATCAAGTTATGCAAGTGATTTGTGACGGTATGTGTGAGGCTTGTCGGCCGCTGTAATTGATGTTATTTAGAGGTATTATGTGTGGGCGGATCCAGGAAGGGTTATGTTGGATTAGACCACTACTTAAGGATTTGATTATTCTACGGTTATGAGGATTCACTTGTGTGTTTCCATGGTTTTCCTGAAGTTAGTTAAGTGAAAAGTTTTATATAATGAAGTGTTAACCTATTAGTGGCATTGGAGTTATAATATAGAGTCGTTTCTTATCGTATATTGGCATATTGGGTGAAGTAGTGATATGGAATTTGATGTCAGAATCAAGGTTGCAGTTTGGTGTTGACAAGGATGTCACGAGATCGAATGAGCAGGAAGGGGGGTTTAGATTTTTAAAGTAAGTTGGTATTGTCTTCAGCGTCACTAGATCGGTGTTTTGTAAAAAGGCTTTGCATCTTGGTTAATGGATTCTTGATCGCTTTTCAACGCTAGTACGGCCGGTGGTTTGGAGGTGTGACCCAATTATTTGTTGTGGTAGGTTATGGGAGTATGTCTCACATGTAGATTGTATAAGTTTTGCAGGTAGTCACTTGATTGATTAAAGACTTAAACCAAGTAAGAAGGTTGTTACAATATCATTGATTCGAGAATATATGCGTGGAGGGCACTCAGTCTATTGAGTGGTGGACTATAGATGATTTCTCTGACTATGATGGATGTTCTTATGTGTTATGAGCGGAAGAGGAGTTATTATGGGCTTTGAAAGGTAATTAGCCAGTTCAGGGCAATCAAAATTGGCTTGAGGTCGGTGGATGGATTCAAATGTGAATATAGGCTCTATATCAGGCAAAACGTGATCATTTTAGTAATGCACTCCTTATCGAGAAGTAGTAAGAGTGTTATTTTGTTGTCAGATATTTCATTTAGTGATACATTGTGCCATGTGAGTTGTGAGATGGCTTGGTAAATCTCCTATTTGTTGAGGTTCCGTGTGGTGATGATGTTATACGAGCAAGATGGCTCTGTAGATTCAGATCATGTACCGCACCTCAGTTGTACTTGAGTTAGGTAGCCTAGCTCTATATGTTCCCTCAGGGATGAAATTATGCACTTAGCGTGTTTATGACCGATATTTGGTATTTTGTTATAATGATCAATTTAGCTCGATATATATCTCCTTCTGTGAGTTCTTTGTGTGGTTCGGGTGGCGCGCCGCCATGGGTATGTTGTTTGGATCGGGTTGCGCACCACAATAGTGTGATGTTCAACACAATTCCTTATATCTTTTTTATTTGTTTCATTTCCTATTTTCTAAGGAAAGCTTGTATTAGCTGTGAGCTCGCATTGTATGTATGATTCGCGAGTGGGGTGCCTGTTTAGTATGTTGCCTGTGTTGTATCAGGTCCGGTGTGGCTTATTGCCGGAGCGGTTCGTATTGTGTGAGATGAGACCATTTGGTTTTAGGATTAGTGCAATCAGATTACATTAAGTATATTAAGGATCAAAGACCATTATTCAGTTCAAAATAAAGTGAGGGTTCTTGAAAGGAGTATAGTCCTAATGAATTGTTGATTCGGCAGCAGTTATGAACCTCTGCACATCTCATCTGCTGTGTTGGTATTGTAGGAGTTAAATCAAGAGCTATGTAGGTCATGGGGTGCAATGGTAGCATCAGATTCATGGAATTTCGACTAAGTTGATCGAAAAGTGTTGTTGTGGTTAAGTGAGTAAAGTAATGCCAGGGGTGAATTCCGCTATGTATGCAGTCGTGTTTTGGTATTGCGTGTGGTGGTTGATATGGTAAGCATATGTTGAAAGCAGGTCCGACATAAAATCCTGAATGTTGGATTTAGGCTCTAAGGTTTATTTGCTTGAATAAAAAGGGAATATCTTCAGAATTGATCGAGCTGAGGTGCCCAACTGAGTTGTGGTAGCAATGGAAGGTGCATAAGGTGTTAAACCATAATTTTAGACTAATTCAGTGTAGTGCTCAGCACGTTCGAGGATGAACATATGTTTAAGTGGGAGAGAATATAACGACCCGATCGGTCGTTTTGAGCTCTAGCGCGTCGTTCAACAGTCTGAGGCCATGAGCAACTTCATTTCAGGTGTTATGACTTAGATGTGTAGTCGGAATTAAATTTTAGGAAGTTTAATGTTGATTTGAAAAGGGAATTCTCATTTCGGAAACTTTAAGTTGAATGAATTGACTAAAATTGGATTTTTCAGTAAACGGCCTCAGAATTGGGATATGAAGGTTCCAGTAGGTTCATATGATGATTTCGGACTTGAGCGTATGTCATGACCCAAACCCCAACCCAGTCGTGATGGCGCCTCTCGTGGGGACAAACGCAACCAGCTAAACCCAATTCGTCTTTTCAAAAATAGTTAACATGAATAAACAGCTTAAACATGACCTTAAAATATTAATTAACAAAAATACAACCTAACACAGCCCTAATCGAGGTGTCACAAGTCACGAGCATCTATCAGAATGTTAATCCACTACAAGGTCTAGAATACACAAAATGGGAATAATGAACAAAAGAGAGAAACATAGTGCTGCGAACGCTGGCAGTCACCTCCTTACTCATATAACTCTGCCTCTAATCGGCCAAAACCCGCTACTGGGTGAATAGATACCTGCATCTGCACACGAGGTGCAGAGAGTAAAGTGAGTACTCGTGAGTAATAACAATAAATAAAGTTGAAAGCATAGAAACACATAAATGCACAAGCAATTCTATACCAGGCAGTAAATCACTTAAAGTAGTAAAATCGTAAAGAATCAAATAAAATCTCCTTTTAAAAACAGGAAAATCAAGTAAAACAACAAGTAACAGTGACTAGTAATCTGCCCCTCGGGCCCAGTATCAAGCGCTCCGCATAGTATCAGCCCCTTTGGCTCAGTATCAGTCACTTAGCATAGTATCAACCCCTCGGGCTCACTCTCAGATCATATAGGTACCCGCGCTCACTGTGGGTGTGCAGACCACGGAGGGGCCCCTTACGGCCAAAGCACTATATCAGCATAAGGCCTAAAAGCCTTCACACATCACTCAAAAGGCCTGAAAGCCTCCTTACATCACTTATAAGGCCCGAAAGCCTCATCATATTTCTCATAAGACCTGAAAGCCTCCATACATCACTCACAAGGCCTGAAAGCCTCCTCACCTCACTCACAAGGCATGAAAGCCTCCTCATATTACTCACAAGGCCTGATAGCCTCCTCATATCACTCAAGCCACCTCGTGGCATATAAATGTATCTCATGCTCTCGGCCTCCATCAGTCCTGAAAATATCATAAGCCCCTCGGATATCAATAAAATAGAAGTGCTCAGCTGGAACAACAATGGAAATATCATTTAAGTCTCAAAATTCAATTAAAGTGGCTGATATGGTAAAATAGTATAATCAACATGACTAAGATCAAATAGTATGTCAAATAGTGAGGAAATAGTGATAAAATCCACGAATGACTCAAGTAGTCGACATGAAGCCCAAAATATGGTAATGGGCCCAAATCATCTTGATAACAAACACATCTCAGTCAAATACGCGGCAAAAATGTCAATTGGGATGGACCAAGTAATAATCACCAATAGTAAATAGCCCTGCGCTCATCATTAAGCGCGTCTTTCACCTCAATATAGCACTATGTTGTACAAATTCGGGGTTTCGAACCCTCAGGACATCATTTACTATCACTACTATCCTCGAACCGGTGAAATCCCTAGCTCGCAATGCCCTTGCCTCTCAAATCGGCTTCCTCGCATGTCAAATCTGATCAAAACCACAACGAATACATCACAATAGGCTAAGGGAACATAACCTAATAAAAAAATATCAAAAAATCCGAAATTGGCAAAACTAGAGCCCCGAGCCCACTTCTCGAAACTAAAAATTTTTCACAACAACAGATTCCCTGTCTCGCCACAAGTCTACACATATCAAGAACTCCCAAATCCGAGCTCAAAATGACCCTTCAAAACCCAATTTTGAAATACTAATAATTCAAGCCCTAGTTCTTCCCCTTTTTGCTCAATGTTCATGAATTTCTAGGTTAATCTCACATAATAATCGTGTTTTTAGTTCTAGAACTTACCTCCAAGCAATCCCAGTCGAAATCCCCTTCAATTCCCATCCAAAAGCTCTCAAGGTTGCTAAACAATAGTGAAAAAATAACTTAGCTCACATAACATAATAATTTAAAAACCCTTATGTCAGCCTAGGTTTCCTTCTATGCGATCGCAACCCCAGGCTTGCGATCGCGATGCACAAAATTTTCACCTCTAAATTTAACTCTATGCGATCGTAGTCAAGCCCATGTGATTGCGAAGCCTTGTTGCCCAAACCAATGCGAACGCGTACATCTTCATGCCAATGCAGAGCTTCACCCAGTAACCCTACGCGATCGCGACCACCTCAATGCGATCACGTTGAACAAACTCCTGCCTTTATCAATTGCTTCTATGCGATCGTGACATCACCCTCGCGATCGCAATGAACAAAATATCTGCAACAAAATGGCTGAAAAATTTGCAAATTTCAAATGCCCAAACTATGTCCGATTGACTATCCGAAATCACCAAGGCCCTCAGGACCTCAACCAAAAACACCCACGCATCCTAAAACCCCATTTCCAATCATTAAAACGCATCAAACAATATCAAAACCATCGAATTACATCGAATTCAAGCCTAAGTTCTTCTAAAACTTCCGAAACATGCATTCGATCAAAAACCCAACCAAAACACCTCCGAATAACCTGAATATTTGCACATGCATCTCAAATCACATAACGAAGCTAAAAATCTCTTAGAATTCCATTCTGAGCCTCAGATCAAAATCTCACCTATCAACCGGAATTTTCAAAAATACTAACTTCGCCAATTCAAGCCTAATTTCACACCAAACCTCCAAAATCAATTCTGATCATGCTTCTAAGTCACAAATTACCCCCGAAGCTAACGAATCAACATAAATCACATCCTAACCCTCTAACTCATAAGTCATTATCCGGTTGACGTTCCAAACCAAACCTTCCTTAAAGAGACTAAGTGTTTCATTTCCTACCAAAACCTCTCAGAACCAACTCAACCACATATGATAAAAATAATGAAGCATAAAGAAGCTGAAAACGGGAAAGATAAAACGGTAACTCACGTGATGACGGATCAGGTCATCACATCTTCCCCAACTGAAACAAACGCTCGTCTTCGAGATTACCCAGAGTTGTTCTAGAAGCCAACCAATAGCTGAAAAGCTTTACCATGCATATACCCGGGGGTGATCCCAAGTCACCCTATCTCACATAGGTCCAATTACACATTGTCACTGCAAGTTCGTAATCCAATCTAGCCCATAAACCTTAGAACCACATTTCCATTTTCGAAATCGTACACAAGTCCAGAACCTCCCATCTATATTCGGGACAAGTCCGAACCAGCTTTAATAACCCATTCCTGCAACATCAGGTGCAATTACATGATATTCCACATAACTCTAACACATGTAGCGGTAACTCCCATTAACAGCAGCTGCACACAAGGCCTAAATACCGGTTGAAAAACTCTTAACAACTAAAGTTTCTTTCCAATACTTTTACATATACTGCAACTGATAACTAAAGTACGCAGTAAGCCATTACCATTTCTCATATCAACCTTTCATGAAACAACTTCACCTTTGGCAAATACTACATTAAATTTCTGAGTCGAAGCTCGATACTATCCCTCCAACATACTGAAATGGAATATGCTCGTACTCGTTAAAGATCCCAACGATCTCATCTAATAAACACACTACTCTGGTGACACTACACATTAATATGGGACTAAGGTCACAACTTGCACAGTCCGTATATCAATAAGAAACAATTCGAACATACTCACTTCATGAAACTGACTCAATGGAAGAGCCTTACCGCAAGCTCAAAAATATTATCACATCACACGGCTGAGAACCCGTCTCACACCATAGAAATAGAACACACAAATTTGACCCGCAAGGTCATATTTCCACACAGCTTTGCTGAAATGCGCGATCCTATCCAAACACTGCTCCACATGAAATACTTCAAGTCTATATGCTCGAAATCGACAACCACGCTCAATTGATGTCTGGAACCAAAGAAAATCATTACTCTCACGGTGAAACAAATAACATACACTACGCAAACCTGATAGGACATAACCAGTACGTCCTTCACCGAGTAACACCCTATTACTTTCCCCTGCTTGAATTCTACTAAGAGATCCCAATTGAACCACGCCATATGTGCTTATAACCAACAAATCATTGCGTGCCGCAACACATAAAGATGACATATAAGCCTTGCCAGATTACTAATAAGCTCAATTATAATCGAATTAATACCGAAATAAATGACCTTGCCCGGGAACATGCTTGGCCACAAGAAACACATCCGAAAAGTCTCTCAACGCCGGAACTGATTCAACATCAGGGCCTTAGCGCTAACACTCATCACAAGGGCCCAAGTAAGAAAGACATTCCTTCCCAGTCTTCTGCTAGGTCTTCGAAATATTAAACCACTTTATCAGGATATACTCCGACGCACCTCGCCACTTAACTCGTGTCGTTTCCAACATAATCCGTAGCGCAATAGTCCAGAATAATCTAACACGGAGACGACCAGTCTAACCCTAATATCATATCCAATCTCCAACATACCAAGCGACAAAAGATCCACAAAGGTCTTCTAATCCCTATAGTTGCCAAACAGTGCCGATGCACAGGATCTACCACCACAACATAGAATGAAAATGAGAACTTCCGGCCTCCAACTCCATGTAGCACACATATCACCATACCTGATCTTAAATCCCACCTTCCGAGTACATATTATTCCTCAGGTGCCCAATTATTCCATGAAGGATATTCTGAAATTCCCTTGTGCCCTCAAGAAACTCGAATATCAGTAGTCGATCTAATAAGAAAACACCGCAATACTACCGAAGTCCTATCAACTTAATCACAATGCCTTTTTATTCTGAAACATATAGCCTCATAAAATCACTATGAATAATAATACCATTTTCTTAATCATATGAAGATCATTCACTCTAATCACTTGATGTTTGTTTATCTAATCACGTACAACTGCTTGTGCTGCCTAAGAATTTCATGACTTCCCATTCAGAACCGAACCTGAACCTTACACATGTAAATCACAATCCTCCACAATATATCGCATATACCATGCCATCCTAGGATAACATGAGAACTGTATCTCTCTTTCGAGCCACAAACAGTAATGTACTCAACTAGTCAAGGACTTCCACTGATCCCATCTAGAAGAAAATCATTACACATCCCATGCCTCTCATATTCATAGAAATTACATCTCTCCAACCACGGTACAAATCATCAAGAACTCTCCCAATTCTGTTTTCACAAATTAAACTTCCAGGAGTGAATCCTTCTAACTAGACAAAGCTAAGAAGGCCATCAAAACCCAAGAGAATTGCTACAAAATACCTGCAAGAACTCATTACCCCTATCACATACAAAGAATTAATCATATCCTTACCATACCGATTCAGTCTACTATCAAGCTCTTCCATCTATCTGATTTCCCTTCTGATTTATCTTCAACTGGATACTCCCTCTTGCTATAGCACTATAATTCCTCAACCCAGGCTCACTGCACGAGACCCAAGCATAAGACTACACTGTCTAAGACCCATAAGCCGCTGAATACCCTCTTACGTATTACCAAAAACATCACGCTCCCGAATACTTTAATCTGAAGCACTGCCTGCGAATCCGAATCTGTTACCTTTACTTTCCTGATACTGATACGTAGAACCCCATAATTAACACAGAAATACCACAAATATGAACTTTTTCCAATGAAAATACAGCTTCTAATCTTACATGCAACTTTAAAACACCCGATTGTTTCTTGTAGAATCTTTAACACATTAGAGCCATTCTCGAGAGTCATTCACTCTTCGTCAAACTGCAATTTTCCCGGCTATATGGACAGACCCGCCCCTGCCTCATTACCACTCTAACACTGCAGAATATGACATCATCGTAATACAAATAAAACTCTTCCAGCTCCATGCACCGAGCATTCTTCACTAACAATAGCTTAAGACATCATGTGATTCTTACACATCTACGAGGAACCATATAACCATTATCAAAATTTTCTTCACTCGAGCCATCCTCGCCTTAATTTCCGTTATCAAAATGTACTAATACATCTTGAAGCCATATATCAAAACACACAATAACTCATAACGCATATACTTTCTTCATCTGCTTGCTGCATTTTGTATTGAAACACTGTTAATTTTGCAGCTATTTCTTATACTGTAAAGTATTAATCTTAGAAATTATAATTTAAATTGAGGGTCTTACATTTCGTAATTCAATCCCTTGTTTTAGTTCATTCCTTTTCCAAAATTTAGGCTTTTAATTTTTGAGTATTGAATTTTCTCATTAAATCCAAACAACATTCTTTATGTTCTGCTCGCAATTTTAACCATTTTATTTATGGGTTAATTGGAGGGTCTACGGTTTTTCTTTAGATATCATTTTTGAATTTCTTTTTACCTTAATTTTATTTCAATTTATAGTTACTTTTCCCTAATTTTTTTTTAAAGGTTTCGATTTACATCTATTTAGCTGTTTATATTTTCTTCTAAGATTCAAATTTTTATTTGTTCACTTTTGTTGTACCACGGTAGAACTTGGTGAATTTTGTGTAGTTCTCTGATTTTTCCCTACATTTTTCCCTACTACCGTCAGGGCTACACTAGTGGCAGCGGTGACAGTCCTTTTTGGTTTTTTGGGTGTGGTATTTTATGTGTTTGAAGGGAAATTCTCAAAGTTGTTGGAGACAAGTTGTGCGCTAGCAAATGAGAGCAACCTAGATGAGGGTCAGCAAAGGGTGGTGAGACGCGGTGTGTGGGCGTACAACTACATCGAGTACATCAAATCAACATAGGATTGGTCCTTAGGAGTTGGTACCTCCCATTCTACTGTTTCCCTTTTGGTGTTAGCTAAATTGATGTTACTTTAATTCACAAAAGTTCAATCATTCAACTAGTGTACTTGTAGTCACTTATTTCCTTCTAGTTTGATTCGTTGTCCGTTGTGTACTACCTAGTCTTCTTTAAATTTATGTAGGTGAAGTGGCTGCAGTCTTGGATGATAGATTAAGGGCATGCCCTCGGGTAGGGCAGAGTGTGCGGAAGTATGTGGGCCGGGGTTAGGGTGTGGGACGGGAGGCATGGAAGGTAGAGGGGGCAAGGGAGCCAATAGGTTGAGAGTTGGGTCATGGAACATAGGTTCACTAACGAGTAAGTCTATAGAGTTGGTGAAGTTCCTTCTGAAAAAGAAGATTAATATAACATGTGTCCAGGAGACTAGGTGGGTTGGATTGAGGGCGAAAAATGCGGATGGATGTAAGTTGTGGTACTCCGGAGTCCAGAGGGGTAAGAATGGAGTGGGTATCCTGTTAGATAGCCATCTTAGAGAGTCGGTGGTACAGGACAGGCGGGTGAATAATAGACTTATGACTATTAAATTGGTGGTGGGTGAGTGTACTTTAAATGTCATTAGCGCGTACGCGCCGCAAGTAGGCTTGGATGAGATTTAAAGGAACTTTTGGGAGGGGTTGGATGACATCCTTCGTAGTATTCCGCCTTCCGAGAGGTTATTCATAGAGAGGAGATTTCAATGGTAATATTGGGTCATCTACAGGTGGTTACACTGAGGTGTATGGCAGATTTGGTTTCGGGGAACAGAACATGGGGGAAGGGGGGAACTTCGCTGTTGGACATTGCCAAGGCATTCGATCTAGTGATTGCGAACTCAAGTTTTCTGAAGCGGGAGGAGAACTTGGTTGCTTACCGATGTTTGGTGGTGAAGACTCAAATTGACTATCTCCTCCTCAAGAGATGCGTAATAAGGTTGTGCGATGATCGCTAAGTTATCCCAGGTGAGACCCATGTTACGCAACATAGGCTTTTGGTGATAGACATTAGTATTATGATAACGAGGAAGAAGAGGTCAGTACGAGGCCTCCCGAGGATTAGGTGGCACGCCTTTACAAAAGATATATCTGAGGAGTTGGAAGGAAGGTTATCGGCAATGGGAGCTTGGAGAAGTAGTGGGGATACAAATACTATGTGGTCGGCGACTGCAGACTGTATAAGAAAGGCGGTGAGAGAGGTGTTAGAAATATCTTCAGGGTGCACCGGTGGCCACAAAGGAGACTAGTCATGGAATTAAGTTATCAAAGGTAAAGTTGAAGCGAAGAAGGCAGCTTACGTACGGTTAGTAGGGAGCACTAGAGAGGAGGAGAAGAGAGCGAACAGTGAGAGATGAAAGGTATCTAGGAAGGAGGCGAGATGACAGTAATGGAGGCTAAGACAACAATTTTTTACTTGTCTGTATGAGGAACTAGGGAACAAAGGCGGGGAGAAGAAGTAATTCCGACTCACTAAGGTGAGAGAGAGGATGGCGGGGATCTTGACCAAGTGAGGTGCATAAAAGATGAGGACGGAAACGTTTTGATTGGGGATGACCAGCTTAAGAGGATATGGCAGACCTACTTTTATAAACTTCTAAATGAAGAAGGGGATCAGGATATTGTACTAGGTGAATTAAGGAATGCCGATAACCGCCATGAAATAAGTTATTGTAAGGACATTGAGGTCGATGAGGTCATGGAGGAAATGCGTAAGATGAGGAAGGGAAGAGCTACTAGGCTAGACAAAATTCCAGTTTAACTTTGGAGGTATGTAGGTAGAGCATGCTTGGAATGGCTTACTAGGGTTTTTAATGCCATATTCAAGACTAATAGGATGCCCGAAGAGTGGAGGTGGAGCACAATGGTTCTGTTGTATAAGAACAAAGGTGATATCAAGAGACGTAACAACTATAAGGGTATCAAATTACTGAGCCATACCATGAAAGTATGGGAGAGAGTAGTAGAAATGAGAGTGCGAAGGACGGTGTCTATTTCAGACAACCAGTTTGGATTCATGCTGGGGTGATCTACCACATAAGCTATTCACCTTAATAGGAGGATAGTGGAACAATACTGGGATACGAAGAAAGATCTCCACATGGTGTTTATCGATCTAGAGAAAGCATATGATAGGGTTCCAATGGAGGTCTTATAGAAGTGCTTAGAGGTTAAAGGGATCCCGGTTGCCTACATTAGGGTGATTACAGATATGTATGATGGATCTACGACTCGAGTTAGGACAGTAGGAGCCGACTCCGAGCATTTTTCGGTTGTTACGGGGTTGCACCAAGGGTCTGCGTTTAGTCCTTTCCTATTTTCCCTTGTGATGGATGCAATAACGCATCATATTCATGGAAAGGTACCATGGTGCATCCTATTTGTTGATTACATAGTCCTAATTGATGAGACACGACACGACAGCAACGAGAGGCTAGAGGTTTGGAGACATGCCCTTGAGTCTAATGGTTTCAGGTTGAGGAGGACGAAGACGGAATAGCTCGAGTGCAAATTTGGGGCCGCGTCGACGGAAGCGGGAGTGGAAGTGAGGCTTCACTCTCAAGTCATCCCTAAGAGGGGTAGTTTCAAGTACCTTGGGTCAGTTATTCAGGGGATCGAGGAGATAAGCGAGGATGTCACACACCGCATAGAGTGGGGTGGATGAAGTGGAGGTTAGCGACGGGAGTCCTGTGTGACAAGAAAATTCTGCCATTACTACAATGTAAGTTTTATAGAGCAATGGTTAGACTTGCCATGTTGTATGTGACCGAGTGTTTGGCTGGTTATGAACTTAGACATCCAAAAGATGAAAGTAGAAGAGATGAGGATGTTGAGGTGGATATGCGGCCATACAAGGATGGATAAGATTAGAAATGAAGATAGTCGAAAAAAGATGGGTGTGACCCCAATGAAGGACAAGATGCGGGAAGCTAGACTCAGATGGTTCGGGCACATTCAAAGGAGGAGCATTGATGCACCAGTGAGAAGGTGTGGGAGACTGGTTGTGGTGGGCACGAAGAGAGGTAGAGGGAGACGTAAGAAGTATTGGGGAGAAGTAATCAGGCAGGACATGGCGTAACTTAGGATTACTAAGGACATAGCCCTTGACAGGGAATTGTGAAGGTCGAGCATTAAGGTTGTAGGTTAGGGAAAAGTTGTGGATATTTGTAAAACGTACTAGGGTGAGACTAGCCAATTAGGAATTAGTCTTAGAATGTGACTGTCAGCTACTGATGAATGATTTTATCTGTTTGATATTAGTATACCTTCCATCTTTTTTATATTTCATATATTTCTTATATTGATGTTATTTTATTATTTTATGTTATTTTATTATGAGTCTATTGAAAGTACTAATATATCGTCTCTTGTTGCTTTCTTGAGCTGAGCGTCTCCTGCAAACAACCTCTCTGCCCCTCGAGGTAGGGGTAAGGTCTGCATATATCTTACCCTCCCAGACTCCACTAATGAGATTATACTGGGTTGTTGTTGTTGTATTACAGAAAAAAGCGTAAAACTCATATTATGGAATATGAATAATAAAGTCAAAGTTACTGAAATACTTTTTAATGTTTATCTATATTATATTAGAATGAGTAGGATAAAAGTAAATATTAAATTCAAACAAGCTAACGAAAAGTCATATAACAATGTAATAATATTAGGCATTGAATAAATTAATAGCAAAACTAAAGAATAAATAGAGAAAAAAAATAAAAAGTTCGATATAATATAATATATTAGATCATTATATTATAAGATTAATATTCTGCATCGGGTTCTAACACTAATTTTAGATTTGTATTGCAAATTTCTTAGTTCTGGGGCCCAACCCATAGGATTTTTGCTTTTTATATCTAGCGAGTTATTTCAACCGTTAAATCTTGTGGAACCATAAAAATCCAAATTATTCATTTTGTCAGCTATTTCGCGAATGGATTGTTTGGAAGGAGCAGTGGAAGATTTCAGGGTTGTTATTGGCGTTGGTGTAAGATGACTTTTTTTCTGTAATTGGTGCCATTTTGCATATTTTAGGAATAAATTTTTTATATAGGTTATTTACAGTTTAATTGTTCAACAACAATAACAACAACTATCCAGTATATTCCTATCAGGTGGGATTTGGGGAGGGTAATATGTAGACGAGCCATACCCCTACCCGAAAGGGTAGAGAGGCTGTTTCCATTCGACCCTCGGCGCATAGGATAGAATGAAAAGCTGCATTAAAACAAAAACAAAAACAAAAACAAAAACAAAAACAAAAACAAAAACAAAACAAAGACAAAATTAGAAACAAAAACAAGACAAAACAAAACAATAAAGCATTAGTAAATCCCGCAGAAATAACGTAAATAATTATGTAAACATAAGAAACATAAATACAGTCGCATGCAATAATAACAAACCGTAACTACCATACTAACAACCATAAGCGGACATAAGCTAAAACACTAATCATCTATGGGTGACCCTGCTATCCCACACTCAACCCTGGGTGAGGCATACGAAGAACTCTATGAGCCCCTAGCCTACAACCCTGATTCTAGACCTCCAGACTCCCCTATCAAGGGTCATGTCCTCGGAAACCTGCATTCTAGTCATGTCCTGCCTAATCACCTCTCCCCAATGCTTCTTAGGCCTCCCTCTCCCTCGCCGACCGCCAACAATCTCCAGCCGCTCGCAGCTCCTCACCGGGGCATCGGGACCCCTCCTCCGTACATGCCCGAACCACCTCAGCCTCGCTTCCCGCATCTTCTCATCCACCGGGCCACCCCTACCTTCTGTCGAATAACTTCATTCTTAATCTTATCTAGCCTGGTGTGCCCACACATCCACCTAAGCATCCTCATCTCCGCAACCTTCATTCTCTGAACATGGGAGTTCTTCACGGACCAGCACTCCGCCCCATACAACATCGCAGGTCTAACCACGGCTCTGTAGAATTTCTCCTTGAGTTTGTGTGGAATTTTCTTGTCACACAGGACCCCTGAAGCAAGCATCCACTTTGACCACCCCGCTCCTATTCGATGGGTGACGTCCCCGTCAATCTCTCCGTCCCCCTGAAACACAGACCCAAGATATCGTACACTATCCCTCTTGGCGATGGCCTGAGAACCAAGCATCACGTCCCTGCCTACCCCACTCGGCTCGTCGCCAAACTTGCACTCCAGGTATTCTGTCTTTGATCTGCTTATTTTGAAACCTTTAGACTCGAGGGTCTGTCTCCACACCTCTAACCTTTCACTAACACCGACCCTCGTCTCGTCTATC
This sequence comes from Nicotiana benthamiana, assembly GCA_034376525.1. Lineage (NCBI taxonomy): Eukaryota > Viridiplantae > Streptophyta > Magnoliopsida > Solanales > Solanaceae > Nicotiana > Nicotiana benthamiana. The sequence goes on along the minus strand of CM067341.1, from coordinate 14,157,942 downwards.
AATACTATATCATCAGCAAAAAGCATACACCAAGGCACATTTCCTTGGATATGTCGGGTTAGAGCATCTATCACTAAGGCAAACAACAGGGGGCTCAGCGCCGATCCTTGATGGAGCCCCATTACCACAGGAAAATGGTCTGATTCGCCATCCACCGTCCTAACCCTAGTCTTAGCTCCATTATACATGTCCTTGATTACTCTGATATAGGCTTCCGGCACACTCTTTGCCTCTAAGCACCTCCATAGCACCTCCCTCGGGACCTTGTCATACGCCTTCTCCAAGTCGATAAGCACCATGTGAAGGTCCTTCTTCTTATCCCTGAATTGTTCCGCCAGTCGCCTGACTAGGTGAATAGCCTCTGTGGTGGAGCGATCCGGCATGAAACCGAACTGGTTCCCAGATATAGTTGTCGCCTCCCTCACCCACGCCTCAATCACCCTCTCCCATACCTTCATCCCGTGGCTTATTAATTTGATACCCCTATAGTTGTTGCAGCACTGGATGTCCCCTTTGTTCTTGTACAAGGGCACCACTATACTCCACCTCCACTCATCCGGCATCCTTTTGGTCTTGAAGATCGCATTGAACAGCCTAGAGAGCCACTCACCTCCAGACTTACCCATGTACTTCCAGAACTACACTGGGATCTCGTCAGGCCCGGTCGCTCGACCCCTACTCATCCTACGCAACGCCTCTAAGACCTCCTCCACCCTAATGCGCCTGCAGTACCCGAGGTCTCTATGTTGCTCTGAATGCCCCAACTCTCCTAGCTCTATGCTAGGAGAGTTGTATTTTTTTTGTTGTATTTTAGGCTATACGGTCTTTTAGCCTATAATTCCTTTTAATATATAGATCTTTGAACCATGTAATTCGTCTATCTTCTTATCCATTATTGGGAAATGATACTTTTCTTTATGATTTATTGCATTTGAGTCCCCTACTATAATAGGATTGATAGATTTTATCCTTTCGTTTTTACTTTCAAGTCTTGTGAATGGTTGTTTTGTGTAATGTATTTATTTAGAATACGATGTCTTTGTTTCTCCTTGTATCAGAGTCTTGCTTTGCTTTTGCTGTTTGTGCGCATCTTAGTGCCAAGTTGGCTTTACAATATCCAACATATAATTAAAGACCTCTTAATAAAACTCGTGATCTAAAATCAAATTTTAGTACAGGGCCTTCATTTTTTTAATCTATAGTATAGTTATCTAGCAAAACATAATATTAATATTACCTTGGTTTCTATTTTACTTTCTTTCTTTTTGTCTATGGTGTAGTTACCTTATAAAATATAATATTAATGTACCCATTGGTAAGAAAATTCAAGTTAATAGATATTAGTTACGTAATGTATCTTAATGGAAAGTTCTAAAATATTTCTATTGTTAAAAAATATATAGTCTTTCTTTTAATTTTTATAAGGATTTAATATTAATTTTTTTCTATAAACTTCAACGTTATCTAGGCGAAATAGTAAATCCACAACTAAAAATATTTTTTGGACCCCAATGTTTAGTGGACCTAAAGCAAAGGCTTTACTGTGATGACCCAAAATATCATCATTTATTTTTAAAATGAATTTTGCGTTCCAAGGCCTTAAAAATCTCTTTTAGCTTTACCTCAATTTACGTACATAGTCCGGGTGCGTTATAACGACCAGTCCGGTTGTTTTACCTTTTAGAACCCCGTTCGCTTAAATAAAACTTCTCGTGCTTGCTTTAACTAATTTATGACTTGCGGCAATTGTCGGTTCGGGATTTGGAAGAGTTTGGAGTAAAATATGCCTTTCTTTATTCCTTCGGATTTTCTTAAAAGGGCTAAGTTGACTTTGATCAATATTTTAAGCAAACGGACTCGGATTCATAGACAGTTCTGAAGGGTCTATAGGAAAAAATGGACCTGGGCGTATTCTAGAAATCGAATTCTGAGGTCCCTAGTCTGGGTAATGAATTTTTATTAGAAATTGTTAGTTTGAAGTATTAAGGATTTAAAAAATAGATTATTGATTTATTTCATGGGTATCGGGCTCGTATGTTTGTTTTTAAGTCCGGTACAAGTCCAATATATCATTTAAGACCTGCCCGTAAAATTTAGTTTCAATCTGAGTAGTTTAAATGCGTTTTGGCACGTTAGAGGAAAATTAAGAACTTGAAGTTCATAAGTTTAATTCATTTGGTTTTAGGGGTGATTCCTAGATTTAGCATTGTTTTGGGTGTTTCGAAAGTTTGAGTAAGTCCGTCTCGTGATTTCAGACTTGGCGGTATGTTTGGTAAAGGCCCTGGAGCCCCGAGCGTCAATCGAGGCTCGAGTGTAGTGCAAAATTTTGAGAAGAGCTGAAGCTACTGCTTTTGTCATAACCATACCTGCGTTGGTGGACTATAGGTGCTAGACCACATATGCGGTCCTTCCATCGCAAAAGTAGCCTAGGGAAGCCAGGCCAGGAACCACAGAAGCGGCTCCGCAAAAGCGGTCCCAACACTTTTGGCCCATTTCGCAGGTGCGGTCCATTTCTCGCAGATGCGGGACCGTAGATGCGGAAATCACTGAAGCAGTGAAGTTCATTTAATATGGGTTCTAAGTCATTGTTATCACTTTTGCACTCCACCATTGGGCTATTTTACAGCTTTGATAGAAGAACTTCACCTACCGTGTTGAGGTAAGTGTATTTTGCCTATTTCTAGTTTAATAATTATGTCTTAGGTATATTAAATACTAGTATTAAGGTGAAATCACATGGTTAGAGAAAAACCTAGGATTTTAATAAAAGTTAAATTTAACCACGAAATTTATTATAGAATAAATTAGAAATCATATATTATTGATCCTTAAGATGTAGAGAACAACTCCCTTCGAAAAATCTCGGAATCCGGGCACGTGGGCCTGGGGTCGGATTTTAGAAACTTCTGTTAAGGGTTGGGAAATTGCTTAAATAGCTAGAATTTGATCTTGTGATTCTATATTGACTAGTACTTACTTCGTTTATCTAGTCTGGGATCGTTTAACTCCGAATTGAGAGCTTGGACTCGTTCTTGGTATTGGAAGCGTACTATGGAGCGAGGTGAGTCTCCTTTCTAACCTTGTAAGAAGGAATTATCCCCACATGTGTAATAATTAAATTAATTGCTATTATATGCGGGGCTACGTACGCACTAGGTGACAAAATTCCGGGCGTAGCAGCTATTATGTTAAGTTCGGGTAGTATAGGACCCAGAAGCATGCTCTACGTGATATTCTTGTAACTTGATGATAAATATTGAGTTCTTGTAAATTATTTTGATTAAGTTAAATGAGACTAGTGGAGGAACCTTATCTTGTTTGGTCTTTTAAAAGGGAATTTTTGATATTCCTATGAATAAATACTCCTCAGATATATATCATTTATTTGCTTATTGATGAGCTTATTTATATTTGATTGTGTCACAAATGTGATTCGTGAGCAGGGTAATAGATGCATCTATGATTCGAGCCATTCGACCCTCAGCATTACACAATTTACTTTTATGCTAGATCTGGCTATACGTCCCTCGGTGTTACGTACACATGTTTTGCTTAGCCTTTATCTGTGGACTAAAGTTCATATATGCTTGAATATAGATGGATACCCATGATAATATTTGAAAAAGAACTGTTATTCCATGCTTATTAAATACTAATAACTTGTGTTATCCCTGCTTATTATATATCCTTCTCATATGACCCTAGTAAGTATCAAGTCGACCTCTCGTCTCTACTTCATTGACATTAGATGGGATACTTATTGTGTACACATTGTTTATGTACTCATACTACACTTCTGTACTTAATGGTATAGGATCTAAGGCATGTATATCTGGCTATCAATCTGGTGCGCATCCTTGAGCGGACTCGAGACTTCTACAGTGAGCTGCTTCCCTACCATGTCGTTCAGAAGCCTGGGGAAGTCTTTCTTATGTATTTTTGGCTTTCTATTCTGTTTCGGATAGTAAGATAGTGTGATTCATTTTGTATATTCTACTAGTTACTCACAGCTTGTGACACTAGGTCTTGGCATACATATTAGTATACCATATTATTTTTTGGTTGTATGATTATCGTGACTTTATTGATCATTTCTTATTTTATTTCAACTTAAAGAATTATTTCAAATATTTCGGGATAAAGGTAAATGAAAGTTTATTTTGTATTTTCTGCGTTGGCTTGCCCGGCAATAGTGTTGGGCGCCATCATGACCTATTATGGAAATGGATTGTGACAACATGGTATCGGAGCACTAGGTTCACGTAGGTCTCACAACTCAAAGGCAAACCTATTAGAGTCTTGTAGATCGGTACAGACACGTCTATATTTATCTTCGAGAGGCTATAGGGTATTAGGAAAAACTACTCTTTATACATTTCCTATCCTGTAGGGTTGGTATACTGAATTTCCCTCTTCTATTTTCTCACATATAGTGAGGACACGCACGATGATGTTGCAGACCCGAGCGGAGCTGCTCCCCCCATTGCTAGAGGTCGAGGTAGAGCCCGAGGGAGGGCACTGGCTCGTGGTAGGGGACGAGGGCGTCCTAGAATTATTCCAATAGTACCACCAATATATCCTGCGGAAGATGTTATTACGAGGAGCAGGGCGAGGTGCCCGCAGCTGAGCCTACCCTAGCAGACTTTATGATAGTACCGGGATTTCAGGAGGTCATGGGCCGTATGCTTCGGTTCATGGATTCTATGACTCTGGCTGGTTTATTTCCAGCAGATCCAGTTACCTCAAAGGAAGAAGGGGGAGCACATACCCCTACTGCTAAGGCTCCTGGACATGCAACTGCAGTGTATGAGACTCTGGGTGCACTACCTACAGATAGGGCCCAGCTAGTTACTACAGTGGCGCCCCAGCTCTGACTAGCTGCAAACTGTGACCCTCATAAGTTATTAGCTAGATGGACTAGGCTTCACCCTTCTATCTTCATGAGGACTCCCAGGACTTCATCGACTGGTTAGGGACAGACTGCATAACATGAGGATATTGGAGTCACATGGAGTCGATTTCACTACTTTTCAGCTAGAGGGCAGGCCCCGTAGATGATGGAAGTCCTATGTTCTTGGCAGGCCAGTAGGTTCTGCTCCCTTCACCTGGGGTCAGTTCACCTAGTTACTCTTGGATTGGTATATTACACCCTCTGAGATGGAAGAGCTATGGCACCAGTTTGAGCATCTTGAGTAGGGTCAGATATATTTGACCGATTATGAGGAGAGGTTCTCTGAGTTGTCTCCCGTGCACTTATGATAGTTCCCACAAATGCAGAGAGAGTGCGGAGATTTGTTGCGGAGTTTCACCCCAGTATTCGAGCTAGCATGGCCCGAAAGGTGGAGATGGGTACTAAGTATAAAGTAGTAGTAGATATTGCTCGCAGGATTGAGGTGTATTGCTTGAGGGGTAGAGAGAAGATTCAGCAGGACAAGAGGGCCCGATTTTTAGGAGAGCTTAGAGGTTCCACAACTAGGGGTAGAGGTCACTTCGGGAGGGGCCAAGCCAACATACCCTCATATTAGACACCACCATCCCGTCCCAGATGTGCTCCAATGAGACTTTATTTCAGTGCGATGCCGAAGAGTTCTTACCGCCCACCTACTATTCAGGGTTCCTCCAGCGGGTATTCTGGTTATCAGGATTCTTCTACTGCTCACTTCAGCCCTGTGCCAGAGAGTTCCTATCATCCACCAGCCATCTAGGGTTTTTCTAGTGGGTATTCGGGTCAGCAGGCTCAGACTCCAGAGCAGGCTAGAAGGGGTCGTCCTAGAGGTGAAGGTTAGGCGAGGAGAGGTCAGCCAGCTACTACTCATTTAGGTGGAGGCCAACCAGCCGGTGCTCTAGCCAGATTCTATGCCCTTCCGACTAGGCCGGATGCATTGGCCTCAGACGGCGTCATCTGAGGTATTATTTTTGTTTGCGCCAGAGGTGCTTCAGTATTATTTGATCTAGGGTCTACTTATTCATATGTATCATATCTGTTTGCTCGGTTCCTGGTTATTTCCCTTGAGCCTTTGGGCACTCCTGTTCATGTGTCTACCCATGTGGGTGATTCTATAGTTGTGGATCGTATCTATCGGTCCAGTATGGTCACATTCAGTGGTTTCAAGACTAGAGCAGATCGTCTATTGCTTGATATGATCGTTTTTGAGGTAATCCTAGGCGTGGATTAGTTATCTCCATATCACACCATCCAAGATTTACATGCCAAGATTGTTTCACTAGTAATACCAAGGTTGTCAAGGTCGGAGCGGAAGGGTTCCGCAGTTGATACACCTAATCAGTTTATTTCTTTCCTGAAGGCTCGACATATAATCGAGAAGGGGTGTTTGGCTTATCTAGCTTATGTTCGGGACACCACCACAGAGTCTTCGACGATTGATTCAGTTCCATTAGTTCGAGAGTTCGCCGATGTGTTTCCCTCTGATCTTGGTGGCATGACATCAGATCGTGATATTGATTTATGTATTGATTTGGCTCCAAGAACCTAGCCTATATCTATTTCACCGAACCGTATGGCTCCTAATGAGTTGAAGGAGTTGAAGAAGCAGCTTGAGGAGTTGTTGGTGAAGGGGTTTGTTAGGCCTAGTGTATCACCTTGGGATGCACCTGTGTTATTTGTGCAAAAGAAGGATGGGACTATGCGGATATGCATTGATTACCGCTAGTTGAACTAATTCACAATCAAGAAGAAGTATATGTTGCCTCATATCGATGATCGTTCGGCCAGTTGCAGGGTGCTAGGGTGTTCTCTAAGATAGACCTGAGGTTAGGGTATCATCAGCTGAAGATTCGGGACTTGGGATGATGTCCTTTGGCTTGACAAATGCTCCAGCAACACTTATGGACTTGATGAACCAGGTACTGAGGCTTTATATTGATTCAATTGTCATCATCTTTATTGACAAAATCTTGATATACTCACGTAGCCTGGGGGAGCACAAGCAACATTTGAGAGTAGTGCTTCAGACCTTGCGAGAGCAGACGGTATATGCTTAGTTCTCCAAGTGTGAGTTTTGGCTAGAGTCAGTTGCATTCCTGGGGCATGTTGTGTCAGGAGAGGGTATTAAGGTGAATCCCAAGAATATCGAGGTGGTTCAGTGTTGGCCACGCCCTACCTCAATGACCGAGATCATAAGTTTCCTAGGGTTAGCAAGTTATTACAGGAGATTTGTGTAGGGCTTTCATCTATTGCATCACCTTTAACGAGATTGACCCAGAAGGGTGCCCCTTTCTGTTGGTCTGATGATAGTGAGGAGAGATTTCAGAAGCTCAACACATCTTTGGCTACAACATTAGTTCTTGTATTGCCTTCTGGCTCGGGGATGTATATGGTATATGTTACGACATTTCATGCATTGGCTTGGGATGTGTATGGATGCAGGAGGGGCGAGTTATCGCATATGCTTCACATAAGGTTAAGGTTCATGACAAGAATTATCCTGTGCATGATCTAGAGTTGGCTGTGATTGTTCACGTTTTAAGATATGGAGGCATAATCTGTACAGGGTGTCATGTGAAGTTTATACCGATCATCACAGCTTATGACATTGATTCAAATAGAGGAAAATTAATTTGAGGCACTGCAGGTGGCTAGAGTTACTAAAGGATTATGACATAACCATTCTTTATCATCCCAGTAAGGCAAATGTGGTCGCGGATTCCTTGAGTAGAAAAGCGGAGAGTATAGGTAGATTGGCATTCATTCTAGCAGTGGAGAGGCCAGTAGCTTTGGAGATTCAGTCATTGGCTAACAGGCTTGTGAGGTTGGACATTTCAGAGCCCAACCGAGTTCTTGCACGTGTGGTTTCTCAGTCTTCATTATTGGGGTAGAAAAAGGCCCGGCAATTCGATGATCCACATTTGGTAGTCCTCAAATAGACAATACTTCATGGAGGTGCCAAAGAGGTTTCTATTAGCGAGGTTGGTGTTTTGCGGCTCCAAGGTCGTCTATGTGTTTCTAATGTTGATGGTCTGAGGGAGAGGATTCTAGAAGAGGCTCACATTGCGGGGTATTCCATTCATCTGGGTGCTACAAAGATGTATCGCGACTCGAGGCAGTATTATTAGTGGCAATGGATGAAGAAAGACATAGTAGAGTATGTGGCTAAGTGATTGAATTTCAAGTAGGTCAATTATGAAAACTAGAGGCCAAGTGGCCTACTTCAGCAGATGCCTATACCAGAGTAAAAGTGGGAGCACATCACCATGGGTTGCTGCAAACTTTGCAGAAGTTTGATGTAGTGTAGGTCGTTGTTGATAGGTTGACCAAGTCGGATCACTTCATTCCAGTAGCGACTACTTATACAGCAGAGACGTATGCTCAGATTTACATTCAGTAGATCGTCCGGTTTCACGGTGTGCCTATTTGAATCATATCAAATAGGGGCCCTCGGTTCATCTCCCTTTTTTGGAGAGTCGTTCAGAGTGAGTTGGGACCTGTGTAAAGATCAGCACAACATTCATCCTCAGAACTATGGGCAGTCGGAGCGGACAGTTAATATTTTGGAGGACATGCTCAGGGCATGTGTTATTGACTTTGGAGGGCAATGGGTTTAGTTCTTGCCCTTGGCGGAATTTGCATACAACAACAGCTATCAGTCTATTATAGAGATGGCTCCATACGGGGCTTTATATGGTGGTCGTTGTCATTCTCCTATCGGGTAGCTCGAGTCTGGTGAGGCTATGTTATACAGTACAGAATTGGTACATGATTCCTTAGACAAGGTAAAGTTATGTAGGAGAGGCTTCACACAGCTCAGTCTAGATAGAAGAGTTACACGGATCAGAAGGCGTGTGATGTATCATTCATGGTTAGCAGAAAGGTTCTCTTGAAAGTCTCGCCAATGAAGGTCATTATGAGGTTCGGGAAGAAGGGAAAGTTGAGCATATGGTTTATTGGTCCCTTTGAGGTGTTGAGGCGAGTTGTGGAAGTTGCGTATGAGCTTGCTTTACCCCACGGCTTATCGAGAGTTCATCTAGTTTTTCATGAATCGATGCTTCAGAAGTATCATGCCGACCTATCTCATGTGTTGGACATTAGTACTATTCAGCTGGATGAGAGTTTGGGTTATGAGGAGGAGCCAGTTACACATTATTGATAGACAGGATAGTCAGTTGAGATCCAAGAGGATTTTTGCTATAAAGGTCTAGTGGAGGGGACAACCAGTCGAGGAGGCAACTTGGAAGTCCGAAGAGGACATGTGGAGCAGAAACCCGTTCCCTTAAATAAAACTTCTTGCTTTAGCTAATTTACAACTTGGGGGATGGTCGGTTTTGGGGTTTGGAAGAGTTTGGAGTGAGATATGCCTATTTGATTTCTTAGGATTTTCTTACTAGGGCTAAGTTGACTTTGTTCAATATTTTGAGCAACTTGACTCGGATTCGTAATTTGACGGTTTTGGAGGGTCCGTAGGAAAATATGGTACCTGGGCAAATGCCCGGAATTGAATTCTGAGGCACCTAATTCGAGTAATGAAGTTTTATTAGAAATGGTTGATTTGAAGTTTTAAGGATTTAAAGAAAAATAATCAATAATTTATTTCATGGTTATCAGGCTTGTATGTTTGTTCCAGAGCTTGGTACAGGTCCGAAATATCATTTAAGACCTGCCCGTAAAATTTTGTGCCAATCCGAGTAGTTTAAGGGAGTTTTGTCTTGTTAGAGAAAAATTAAGAACATGAAGTTTATAAGTTTCATTCATTTAGTTTTAAGGGGTGATTCCTTGATTTAGCATTGTTTCATGTGTTCGAAAGGTTCAATTAGGTCCATCTCGTGATTTCAGACTTGTTGATATGTTCGAGCGGGTCCCGGAAGCCTTGAGCATCAATCGGACGAGACTCGAGTGAAGTGCAAAATTTTGGAAAGAGCTAAAGCTGTTGTTTCTGTCATAACCGCATCTGCGGTTTGTGGACCGCAGGTGCGAGACCACAGATGTGATCCTTCCATCGCTGAAGCGTCCAAGGGCTGCCAGGCCAGGAACCGAAGAAGCGGCTCCCAAGCCGCAGAAACGTCCTCACAAATATGGCCTTGAGGCCGCAGAAGCAGCCCTAGATCTTTTGGACCATTTCACATATGCGGTCCATTTCTCGCAGATGCGGTCCCCTGACCGTATATGCGGAAATCGTTAAAGCAATGAGGTTTATTTAATACGAGTTTTAAGTCATTTTTATCAGTTTTTCACTCCTCTATTGGGCGATTTTAGAGCTTTGAGAGAAGAACTTCACCTAGCATCTTGAGGTAAGTGTGTTCTACCTATTTCTAGTTTAATAATTATGTCATAGGTAGATTAAACACCAGTATTAAGGTGAAATCATGGGATTAGAGCAAAACCCTAGGGCTTTAATAAAAGTTAGATTTAACCACAAAATTTGCTATGGAATAAACTAGAAATTATATATTATTGATCCTTAGGATGTAGAGAACAACTCCCTTCAAAAAATCTCAGAATCCGAACATGTGGGCCCGGGGTCGGATTTAAGGAACTTATGTTAAGGGTTGGAAAATTGCTTAAATAGCTAGAATTCGATCTTGTGAGTCTACATTGACTAGTTCCTACTTCATTTAACCAGTTTGGGATCGTTCGGCTCCGTATTGAGGGCTTGGACTCGTTCTTGGTATTGGAAGCGCAATTTGGAGCGAGGCGAGTCTTCTTTCTATCCTTGTAAGAGGGAATTGTCCTTATAGGTATAACAATTGAATTAATTGCTATTATATGCAGGGGCTACATATGTACTAGGCGATGAGAGTCCGTGCGTAGCAGCTATTATCTTAAGTCAGGGTAGTCTAGGACCCAGAATGTCACGAACCAAAATGCAATAATAGTCGTGGTGGGGCCGGACACCACCATCAGGCAAGCTGACCAGAATACATATGTAAATTCTCATTTTAAATATTTCTGAAACCACTTATTTTATGCGTTTAAACTATACGTGATAAGTTCTACCGAATAAATGATGAAACATTTGACAATTTTAAATTTCTGAATAAACCCATAGACATCCTCAGAACCTAGAGCCACAAGTGCATGAGCTATTTCTAAGAAATAATACAATACAATATCTATCCGGAAAACAAATGGACAGAAATAAATATAATATACTGGAAGGGACTATACTAAATGCAGCCGCCTCGAGAAATACAACTCACCTAGTCCCAGTATCATCCATGTTGCTACGCCTCGCAGGCCGCTGGTGGTACATATGCATGTGCAACAAAATGCACAGAAGTGTAGCATGAGTACGAAAATAACGTGTACCCAATGAGCATCCCATCTAATCTCGAAGAATTAAAGATGAGACGGTCGACTTCGACACTTACTAGTGGTCCAATAATATGATGTCAATAATACATTAAATAGTTTAATTTTATAAACATGACTTTTAATCCAATCGAAGGAAACAAGTACACCATTATTTATTTTATAGGAAATTTCCAAAATTCCTTTTCAATATTTATCCAAATATTCTAAAGCCATGAAGAGGCAATAACAATTTTAATAAGTTTAAGGCAACAATACAAGCATGCGCAAATCATGCCGTGGCGTTGACCCACTCCAACAAAAAATTAACGGTGCACTACCGAAAGTCGAACGACAAAGACCGTAGATGCATCTTTTTAATCTGTCGAGACGTTCTGCATATTACAAAAATAAACACACACGGATAGTCAATCAAGAAGTTCACACGGAGCAATTACCAAAGGAAAATAAATCCTCTTTTAACAATTTAAGAAAAATGATGTTTTACCTGCTTAGAAATTTATTTACTAATTCGATGTGATTTAAGTAATTTAATCTGTCAATAAGTTCACAAATAATCCAAATATAACATGCTTTTGGGTCTTAAACTACACGGACAATAGCATAATAGTAGCTACGCACGGACTCTCGTCACCTCGTGCGTATGTACCCCCCACAAATAGGAGCACATAACCATTTATTTCACCTCCGGGGATAATTCCCTCTTACAAGGTTAGAAAGGAGACTCACCTTGCTTCGAAGATCCATAACCGGCTTCCAAGTCCCTTCCGACGATTCCAATAAATGCACAATGCCCCAAAACTATTCAAATAATGAGCAAACCAATAATTGTTTACTCTAATACTTGTAAAAATTCAAATTATATAAGTTCTCAACTACGTTCTAAAATTTGACGAAAATTCCCTCGGGCCACGTGCCCGGATTCTGAAATTTTTCAAAAATAAAGTATACCCATGAACTCACGAACTCAAATATATGATTTTCTCTTATTTCAATGCCCAAATCATGGTCAATATCCAAGAATACTAATTTTGTAGGTTTACCCTCAAATCCTCAAATTTCTACCATTTTACATGCTAAAATCCATACAAAATCAATATATTTAACTTAAGATAGGTGGGGTTAGCTTACCTTGTCGTTTATAATGAAAATCCTCTCTTGAAGACCCTCCAAGAATTGCCCAAGCCAAGAAAATATGAGAGAATATTGAAAAAAGCCGACTTTAAAATACCTCTCTACCTCCAACATATTCTACACTTGCCGTCCTTTGACCGCTTCTGCAGTTCCGCAGGTGCGGTTCAAATACCGCTTCTGTGGTTCCTCATTGGGATGTCCTTTTCTGCTTCTGCATCTTCTCCACCACAGGTGTGGTCCCACATCTGCGGAATAATGACCACATCTGCGGTCCTTTCACTTCATGTCCAAAACCGCACATGCGTCTCTTTTACCATAGGTGCGGTCCCACTTGTAGTTCGCTGACCGCATTTGCGGTCCCTTCGCTCCTGACCCAACCCAGCATCTGCATCCTCCTAGCCGCTTCTACGACTACGAACATGCGGCCAAACCCTCGCAGGTGCGGTTACACCAGATACTAGCAACTTCAGCTTTTTCGACAAATTCAATTTTTGATCCGTTAACCACCCGGAATCCACCAGAGGCCTGCGGGACCCCAACCAATCATGCCAGGCAGTCTCAAAACACATTACGGACTTGCTCAAGGCGTCAAATCGTATCAAACAACGTTAAAACCACGAATTGACCTCCAATCCAAGCTTTATGAACTTTTGAATTTCAAACTTCTATTTCCGATGTTTAAATCTATCAAATCACGTCTTATTGACCTAAACTTTTGCATGCAAGTCATATTCGATATTAGGGACCTACTCCAACTTTCGGAATCACATTCTAACCCCGATATCAATAATTCCACTTCCAGTCAAACTTCTTGAAAACCTTCAAATATCTATCTTTAGCCAAATGGCTCCAAATGACATACGGACCTCTGAATTCACTTCCGATCGCGCTCCCAAATCCAGAATCACCATACAGAGCTATTCACATACTCGGAACGGCAAACGAACATTGATAACACTAATATGTACTTCAAGCCAAACATATAAATTTCTTTAAAAATGCTAACTTCCACAGAGGCGCCAAAACGCTCCCAGATCATTCAAAACCTGATCCGGACATACGCCCAAGTCCCGAATCATCATACAAATGTCCTAGAACCTTCAGATCCCAATTATGGGGTCATTTACCAAAACTCAAGCACAACTGGGGTGCGATTTACAATCTGAATCTTAAGAGCCACTTTGATTATATAACATCACTTCTATGGGGATCCTAAACACATAAGCAATTTCTCAAGCCATCTCACAACTCATGCGACGCAATGTAACACTGCATAAAATATCTGACACCGAAATAACACCCTCACTACTCCTTCATAAGGAGCGCATTACTAAAATGAACACGTCTAGCATGAGATAGAGCCCATATTCACATTTAATTCCATACACCGACCTCAAGTGGATCCTGATCGTACCAATCTAGGCCAATAATCTTCCAAGGTCCTTACTAACTTCCCTTTTTTCATAACACACTAGAACAACAATCACAACCGAAGAAATCCTACATAGTCCACAACCCAATAAACCGAGTGCCGTCCAGACAAATATTCACAAAATTAACGATATCGTTACAATCTTAATACTTGGTTTGAATCATTAATCAATCAATTGACTACATGGCACACTTATACAATCTCCCTATGGAACACGCTCCCACATCCTACCATAACAAACAATTGGGTCGTACCTCCACACCGCCGGCCGCACTATCGTTGAGAAGCGACCAAGAAACTTTAACCGAGATGCAACGCCTTTTTCACAAAACACCAATCTCAGGCGATGTTGGGGAGAATACCAGCTTACTTCAAACATCGAAACTCCTTTTCTACTAATCCGAGCTCATGACATCCTTGTCATTATTGAACCGTAACCCTCACATCAAATTCCATACTACTAACTGCACCCAACCTGCCAATATACGATAGAACACATTTTTCATCATAGCTTTGGAACCATTATTAGATTAAACACTTCATCATAGAAAACTTTCCACCTAACTCACTATAGGAGAACCATAGCAACACACAGATGAACTTTCATAACTGTAGAGCATGTAAATATCTAAGTATTGGTCTAAGAAACCATAGCCCATCCAGGACCCGCCTCTACATAACATGCTACAACAGTAGAATACTTTCTGATTAACACCGATTGCGGTGGTTGACAAGCCTCGCACACACTATTAGAGGTGTGCATTCGAATCGGTTTATCGATAAATCGGATCGATTATTTGTTGTCAAAATCGAAAAAATCAAAATCGAAAAAATCGAAACCTTATTGTAATGATAACGATAAGCATGTGTACAAATCGATAATCGATAAGTAATTATTGATAAGGGTCAAAATCAAATCGATAAATCGAATGCACACCCCTAGACTGTAGATATTTGTAAAATAAGTAATTACCTCTTTGTGTAGACTAATATACCATAAAAATGTATATATACATTCCGCTACTATTTTGAAAGCGACTATACAATATCATTTTCCCTAATCTATACCCTTTCCTTTACCCTAAGTCCCATACCCTACTATTTCCTCTACCACATTTAAGGAATGAAAAAGATCAAGGGAATGAAGTTCAAATTAATGGAAAAAAAATTAGCCGTGATGATGTATTTTTTTTGTTTTACTTTTTTATACTGTTGGAGTGTTGGTGGCATACATTTGATCCCTTACTTTAATTTTGTTGCATGTGCTTGTTGATATAATTTTTATGTTATAAATGGTGTTCGTCTTATTTTAGCTTCTTTTTGTCCATATAAATTAGGCGCGTTTATAGCGATATACTTTCCGTGGAATCGCGCAAATTTTCTTATTGGTGTAATCGATAATTGAATCGATAAGCCCCCAAAATCGATAAATCGAAATCAAAAAAATCGAAACCTTATAGAAATGATATCGATAAGCATATGTACAAATCGATAATCGATAAGTAATTATCGATAAGGGTCAAAATCGAATCGATAAATCGAATGCACACCCCTACACACTATCACAAATTACTTCCATAACTTGATCACGCTGAAGGAACTGATCACTACCACCAATATGCCAATTCAACTATGGCTAACCAATCTATCTCCTTCCAATTTATCCTTGATTGCCATAGAAATAATAATAACTCCATTCAACACTTACCACACTCCATCTGCACTCAACCCGAGTGACCTTGAACCATAAGACCATACCGTCTTAAATCCCATGAATCATTTTGTACCTCCCAATTGCTACATCACAAGTCAAAACTTCATAGAACATTATGAGCCTCTTCTCATAGGCTGCTATCAAGCTTGATTCTTAACCATACCTATAGAGTCGAAATCATTAGGCACTACACCTTACCCCTTTGAATCCACTATGACCATTGCCGAGAGCCGCCCGCTCTAACTTGGCCCGAAAATAATCAACTCCATGTCTAGCATAAGCATACCCTCTCGACGGAACACCCGATAGAATTACTCCCCAAGTTTGAACTTGAGCCAATAAGGCCAACCATAACACACCTTTAACTATCCCTTTGTTCAAATTACCACTTATGCTCCTTTCCCTTTTCTAAATGAACTTATCAATGTTCTGATAAACCTCACAAGAAGATAACCATACAACCCAATCATAGGCGGTGGGCTCTCCCACTTGGGTTGAAGCCATTTATTACACAACTCTGGAATTCGCCAAGATTCTTCATCTCTTATTGACACAACCTTGGGAAATCAATCGCCAAAATTCTCGAAATTTTTCTGTAAAACCCTTTTTTATATTCTGAATCATCAATCACATTTGCACAACCAATCTCTTTGATATATAACCAATAGGACTCTTCACGGAAGCTTCGCCAACCACACGACCGCTAACCTGTTCATTGGGAATAACCCACCTGTGGAAATCATTTTCCGACATCTTCCAATGTAGTTGCACAGGGTACAATCACCATGACATCAATAACCCATCCTAAGTCTGAGCTAACCCTATAGATGCATAAGTCCTTTCACCCCTCGTGGACATCAATTAAATGTATGGCTGCATCCTTCCCATTAAAAGTTATGTTGTATGCTTCTTAATTTTAAGCAACTCCATTCCGTTATACCAAGTCTCCTGCCGTATAATAGCCTATACTTTTGATTAAATCCGTAGACCCCAATCACCAATCACTAATATTCTCGAATCCCTCTGAGCTCTCCTTAAGGTACGTGGTCATCCTACTACAAAGCCCATATGTAACTCTTCCCTCTCCCATTTTGGGCAAACCCACTTCCTTAATCAACTACTCTACCTTCGCTTCATATACCTAACCCTTTTAAAATTTTTGAACACCACCTGACGCTTCCAACTTTTCCTTCCTCGTCCTTTGTTGTTCAGTTGTTGCCTTATATAAAATGCTTCTTTATATCTCTTGGACCCACAAATGCTACTGACGTGAACCTTTTTTTGAGATCTTCTTTCTCGAGTTGTCTACATTAGAAACACCGATTCAATCCTGAACCACCGCACCACACAATCTTTGACAGTTTCTTCTTTAATAATATCTCACCATTTCCTACTCGCAAGGCGAATTGTAGAAGATTATAACACTGGCGAACTTAGTACGTTCAATAGGGACTACGACACTTCATCACAGGAGAAAAATCCACCGTGCTTGCAACACCAAGCCTCGCTACTCCATCAGCCCAAATCTGGACATTCATAGGCCAATTACTTTGCTATTGCTTGGAATAATTACTGAATCTCTAGACCATGCACTGAGTAAACCTCCCCTCAAGTCATTCACTGCCCCTAGACATAGGCAAATATCCCACCATCAAATCAATACTGCGAAACAATCATTCATAAGCATTATGGCAAATTGTGTCTAGCCTCAAAGCCCTCATGGGTACTGCTACTGACCAAACGACAGAATATCCTTCTACAAAGCGACGATAATAGTCCGATCAACTATATCGAGAGAAACATCCCGGACCACATCTATAGTACTATTTACAATTCTTCAATTCTCAATTTATAACAAGCGGTTTGTGTCGCATAAGGCTGAGGAGGAAAAAATAAAGGCATAAGCCTCGAGGAATCAAATCACACGATAAGGAATTAAGAAGGGAAGTACTCCAAATAGTCTTGCAGCATCCCGAGGATAAGTACAGACGTCCCCGTACCGATACACGAGACTCTACTAGACTTGATCATGAATCATGAGACCCTAGGAGCCTACCAAATTACCCAATTAAATTCTCGTTAAAAATATTTTCGAAACCACTTCCTTTATGCGTTTAAACAATACCCGATAAATTCTACTATAAAAATGATAAAACATTTGGCAACTTTAAATTTCTGAATAAACCCATTACTTCCCTAGAACCCGGTGTCATAATTGCATGAGCTATTTATAAGAAACAATACAATAAGACATCCATCCGGAATACAAATGGATAGAAAGTAAAAATAATATACTGGAAAGGACTATACTAGATTCGGACCACCTCAAGAAATACAACTCACCTAGTTCCAGTATCATTCATGCTGCTACACCCCGCAGGTCGTTGGGGTTACATATGCATGTGCAACAAAAATTCATAGAAGTGTAGTATTGGTAAGAAAACAACGTATACCCAATGAGTATCCCGTCTAATCTCGAAGAAATAGAGACGAGATGGTCGACTTTGACTCTTACTAGTGTTCCAATAATATGATCTCAATAATATATTAAATCATGGACATTTATAAACAAGATTTTTAATCCAATAGAAGGAAACAAGAACATCATTATTTCTTTTATAGGAAATTTCCAAAATTCCTTTTTATTATTTATCCAAATATTCTCAAGCCATGAAGAGGAAATATCAATTTTAATAAGTTCAAGGCAGCAATACAAGCATGCGCAAATCATACCGAGAAGTACGACCCGCTCCAATAGAAAATAAGTTGTGTACTGCCGAGGGTCGAACGACACGAACCATAGATGCATCTATTTAATCTACTGAAAAGTTCGTCCCGTTACAAAAATAAACACACACAGACAGTCAATTAAGAAGTCCACACGACGCAATTATCCACTTTTAACCATTTAATAAAAATGAAGTTTTACCTATTTAGAAATTCATTTACTAATTCGATTTGATTTAAGTAACTCAAGCTGTCAATAAGTTCACAAATAATACATATATAACATGCGTTTGGGTCCTAAACTACCAGGACAATAGCATAATAGCAGCTACGCACAAACCTTCATCACCTCGTGCATACGTAGCCCCAAAAAATATGAGCACATAACCATTTATTTCACCTATGGGGACAATTCCCTCTTACAAAGTTAGAAAGGACACTCACCTCACTCCGAAGATCCATAACCGGCTTCCAAGCCCTTCCGACAACTCCAATTGATGCACGATGCCCCAAAACTATTGAAATAATGAGAAAACCAATAAAAAATTACACTACTACTTGTAACAATTCAAATTATATAAGTTCTCAACTCTGTTCGAATATTTGACAAAAATTCTCTCATGCCCACGTGCCTGAATTTCAAAATTTTTTTGAAAATAAAGTTTACCCATGAACATACGAACTCAAATATACAATTTTTGTCTTAATTCCATACCCAAAATCATGGTAAAAATCCAAGAATACTATTTTTCTAGGTCTTCCCTCAAAACCTCAAATTTGTACAATTTTACATCGTAAAATCAATATATTTAACTCAAGATAGATGGGGTTAGCTTACCTTGTCGTTGATGATGGGAATCCTCTCTTGAAAACCCTCCAAGAATCGCCCCATATGAGTGGAAATGGCCAAAAACCGACTTTAAAACACCTCTCTGCCTCCAGCACTTTTTGCACCTGTGGTCCTTTGACCACTTCTGTGGTTCTGTAGGTGCGATTCAAATATCGCTTCTGTAGTTCCTCAGTGGGTTATTCTTTTTTTCTTCTGCGTCTTCTCCACCGTAGGAGCGGTCCCGCATCTACGGAACAATGACCGCATCTACATTCCCTTCACTTCCGGTCCAAAACTCCATCTATGTCTCTTTTACCGCAGTTGCGGTCCCGCTTATGTGGTTCCCTCACCGCATCTGCTGCCCCTTCGCTCCTGGCCCAATACTTCATCTGCTCCCTCCTATCCACTTTTGCGACTCCGCACCTGTGGAAAAACCCTTGCAGGTGCAGTTACACCAGATACTAGCAACTTCAGATTTTTCCAAAAATTCCATTTTCGATCCGTTAACCACCCGAAATCCACTCGAGTCCCTCGTGACCCACCCAGTCATACCAACTAGTCCCAAATCACATTATCGACTTACTCGAGCCCTCAAATCATATCAAACAACGCAAAAACAAAGAATCGACCTCCAATCCAAGCTTTATGAACATTTGAATTTCAAACAACCACTTTCGATGTTTAAACCTATCAAATCACGTTTGATTGACTTCAAATTTTGCACGCAATTCATATTCGACATTACGAACCTACTGCAACTTTCATAATCAGATTCCGACCCTGATATGAAAAAGTCTGGTTCCGGTCAAACTTCTCAAAAACCTTCAAATTTCTATCATTAGCCAAATAGCTCCAAAATGACGTACGGACCTTCGAACTCACTTCTGATCATGCTCCCAACTCTAGACTCACCATACAGAGCTATTCAGTTACTCGGAATCCCAAACAGACATCGATAACACTAAAATGCACATCAAGCCAAACTTATGAAATTTATTGCAAAAAGCTAACTTCAACAATAGCGTCCAAAATGCTCCAGGGTCATCCAAATCCTGATCCGAGTATACGCCCAAGTACAAAATCATCATATAAACCTGTTAGAACCTCCAGATCCCTATTCTGAGGTCTTTTACTGAAAAATCCAATCCTAGTTAATTCTTTCAACTTAAAACTTCCGAAATAAGAATTCTCTTTCCAAATCAACTCTAAACTTCCCGAAATTCAATTCTGACCACATGTACAAGTCATAATACCTGAAATGAAGTTTCTCGTGGCCTCAGACTGGTGAACGACATGCTATAGCTCGAAACTATCAGTCAGGTCGTTACTTAGAAGCATGCTCTACGTGATATTATTGTAACTTGATGATAAATTTGGAGTTCATATAAATTATTTTGATTGAGGTAAATGAGACTAGTGGAGGAAACTTATCGTATTTGGTCTTTTAAAAGAGAATTTTGGACATTCCCGAGAATAACTACTCCTCAGATATATAGCATTTATCTATTTCTTAATGAGCTTATTTATATCTGTCCGCGTTGCATTGTGATTCGCGAGTGGGGTTATAGATGCATCTATGGTTTGATCCGCTCGACCCTAAGCATTGCACAATTTATTTTTATGCTAGATGGGCCATACATCCCTCGGTGTTACGTGTGCATATTTTGTTTATCCTTTCCCTGTGGACTAAACTTCCTATCTGCTTGAATATAGATGGATACCTATGATAATATTTGAAAAAGAATTGTTATTCCATGCTTATTAAATGCTAACAACTTGTGCTATCCTTGCTTATTATATATTCTTCTCAAATTATTTGACTCTAGTAAGTATCAACTCGACCTCTCGTCTCTACTTCTTCGAGATTAGATGGGATACTTACTGGGTACATATTGTTTATGTACTCATATTATACTTCTGTACTTAGTTGTACATAATCTGAGGCAGGTGTATTTGGCTATCAATCTAGTGCGTATCCCTTAGCAGACTCGAGACTTCTATTGTGAGATGCTTCTTTTCCATGCCGTTTAGCAGCATGGAGAAGTCTTTGTTATGTATTCTTAGCTATCTATTCTATTTTGGACAGTAGGATAATGTGATTCTATTTGTATATTCTACTAGTTGCCTACAGCTTGTGACACCATGTCTTGGCATACACATTAGTAGATTGTATTATTTTGGGGTTGTATGATTATCATGACTTTATTAATCATTTGTGGTTTTATTTCAACTTAAAGAATTATTTCAACTATTTCAGTGCAAAGGTAAATGAAAGTTTATTTGGTATTTTTCACGTTGGCTCTCCCCAAAATAATGATGGGCATGATCATGACCTATTATGAAAATGAGTCGTGACAGACATAAACGAAAAGCTATTATGTGAAAATCTATGGAAAATATTGAAAGTTTTACTTAAAGTACATTTAAATTGACTTTGGTCAATATTTTGAGTAAATAGACTCGGTCCCTTTTATTGATGGTCCCAAAGGGTCCATGGAAAATATGGGACTTGGGCGTATGCCCGGAATCGAATTTAGAGGTCCCACACCTGAGAAATGAATTTTTAAAGAAAAATATTTTCTGAAAATTTCTATGAGTTTTGGAAATGAAATGCATCTAGAACTTGATAGTATCGAGCTGTTTTCAGAGCCTGATATATGTCTTATATATGATAACATGAGTATGTGAAATTTGGTGAGAAATAGAAGTGGTTTGAGGTTATTCGGACCTGTAGTTGTGAAAATTCCTACTTTGAAAGTTTTGAGATTTTTCTTAGACTTCTATGCTAAATTCGTATATTAAGAGGTTATTTTGGTAATTTGGTTGCAAAGATAAGTGCATATGATATTTTTGAGTTAGTATGCATGTTTAGTTTGGAGCCTCGAGGGCTGAGTGAGTTTCAGATAGGTCTCGAAAGGTTTTTGAACTCATAAAAGTTGCAGGTTTTTCAGTTTCTAGTGTTCTAGTATTTTGTTCTTCGCGTTCGCAGAAGGACTCTCGCAAACGCGAAGGGTTGGTTAAGCTTAAGAAAATCTCCTCCTACGCGAATGCTAAGCTCTGGGGGTGTTTCTCTTTGCGAGCGCGGTCCTGCTATTGCGAATGCGAAGTCTTTTGGGCCTGGACAGGGGAAGGGAAATTTTTGCATCGCGAATGCAGCTACTAGACCGAGAACGCGATGGCTCGAGGAGTTAAAGCTCTGAAAATGCAAGCAAATGAATGGGAACGTGAAGGTTACCGAAGCTGGACTCATGGCGAATGCCAAAGGCCTATCGCGAACGTGAAGAAGGCATGTCTAGTGATTTTAAAACAGAAGCCAAAACGGGACTTAACCAAAATTTCATAACTTCTTCTTCAAAACTCCAAATTGGGCGATTTTTTAAAGGGGATTTCACTACAAATCTATATGTATGTAATCTTAGACTCGTTTTCTTTAGTTTCCATTAACACGCATTAGATTTCCAGGCTTAAATCGTGTTATTAAGGGTAGAAAATTTGGTATTTGGGTAGAGTTAGGGCTTTTTGTATAATAGGTATTTAGACCTCATTTTAGGGTCGGATTTTGGAACTAATTACATATTTGGGCTCGTGGGCATTTTGGGAAGAATTATAGAAAATCTATAATTAAGCATTGGAATTGGATTGTTTAGCATTTATTGATGTTATTAAATCTATTATGCCAAGATACAATTAATTTAGAGCCGAATTCAAAAGGAAATATAGTGTTTGAGGCTTCAGTTTGTCATGAAAGTTCGAGGTAAGTGTTTGATCTATCCTTAGCTTGGGGGATTAGGAGTTGTGTCCTATTTGCTACTTATTTCTTGTTGAGTACGACGTATAGGCATGTTGACGAGTATCTATACATTGGTGTCAAGCATGACCGTGAGTCTTCAATTGAAATATATTGTGTTCGTAAATTCTACATTTGCTTATGCTTTTGATTCTCGGTATTGAGCAAGGATTATGATTATTCTCGTGGAAATTACTTATGATTGAGTATTGGTGTTAGTTGAGGTAGTTAGATGTTGGAGTAATTTTGGTTATAACTATTTCTCCCTTGACAGGACGTATTTACTCATACTGTCGATTCCCTTACTGGTATAGTGTAGTTCACTATTTATCCCTTGTCGGGACTCTTGTTATGATTATTATTGATTGTATATGTGGATCGGGATGCGCGCTGCAACAATATTATAATTGGATTGGTTTTGTACGCCACAACAAAAATATAATCGGATCGGATTGCACACTGCAACAATGATATAATTGGATCGGATTGCACGCTGCAATAATGATATAATCGTATTTGGTTGTATGCTGCAACAATGATATAATTGGCTCGAGTTGTGCCGCAAAAATAATATAATCAGATCGAGTTGCACACCGCAACAGAGATAAATGATATGGATTGGGTTGCATGCTACAACAATGTTGTTATGTGTTGGGATCGGGTTGTGCGCCGCAACAATTAATGATACAATATTGGTTGCAAGTTCCTTATCGTTAGCTGTGAATTCTAAGTTTTTCTCATGCCCTTTTCTCTTGATTTACTATTGATATTGATATACCCCCGCAATATGTACCCCCTCCCATCTTTACTTGTTGTTACTGTTTTGTTTTTCGCTACATATAATATAACTACATAGGTTTACTTGGTTGTCTAATCCTAGCCTCGTTACTGCTTTGCTGGGTTAGGCCAGGCACTTACCAACACATCGAGTCGATTGTTGTAATACTACCTCTACACTATGTAAGGATCTCGGAGCAGCTTTTGGACCCTAGCAGTTGGGTGGATGCCTTCAGACTAGCTACAGATCTCGAGGTAGTCTTGCAGGCGTCCGCAAGCCCGACGTTCTCTTTATCTTATTATGTATTCTATCTTCATTTACTTCCGAGACAGATTGTACTTTTGTTTTAAAAATTCGCATGTAGTATTCATAGAAAGTCTGTGATATTGTGACACCAGATTTCGGGTAGAGACATATGTTGTCATTGTTGTACCGGTTATGGTTACTTTATCAGATTAAGTCTTACGCTTGTTTTTATTTAACATTAATGTTTTGTTATTGGTCACATGTTAGTTTAAATTGTTAAAAAAGACTAATAAATGAGCTATAATTCTACAATATGAGACTTTTCTAGTTTTCATGAGTAGACGTTATCACGATTCTTGAGGGTAGGAAATCCGGGTCATGATATTTACTAGCATCCCACCCCCTTGAGCCACCCCTGCAGATAATGATGCTACTGACTTCATACAGTCTGAATTGATGGAGTGTGTTTCGAGGGAAAATTCTACCCTCCAGTTTAAATATGCTTATCGTTACATTATGGATAAAGGATTGCATAGGGAGACTGATTATGCCTATTTTGGCCATTACATACGGCCATGTATATGTCCTTTGAATAAGGTAATTTGTAATTTGTTATATTTGTGATTTGATTATGTTTATAAAGACTCGTCCACATTTGCTTACACTTGTGTTAATGAGTATCCTGAAAATTAGAATTTCGGGTTGGGAGTATCTAGAGGGGTATGAAGTGACTGGTGCTTTAGATCTTGAGCATGTTACTACTTCAATTAATGTTTATCCATCCTTGCTTACCCATCACAGAATGGTAAAACTTTAATATTTTATCGTATTACAAAATTAATAGCTTGAGACTCTTCTTTTCCATTTTATTATCTGTTTCTTGTTTCTTGTATCAGATTGTTTGGTACCCTAAGCCAGTTGAGCTCCGTTTCGATTTCAGACAAAATTTAACGTCATGCCCTTCTCCTTATGAGGTATGGTGTAGACGTATTTGGCATTCCCAATTACATTGGGAAGGTCGCTTGGACTGTTGATTCTTGGATGAACGGGTACATTCAAGTTCGTTGTGACTTCACGAAATTTGCTATGATGATTTCGGGCCAGGTATTTTGAAGGGTTTGAAAATAAAATTAGAGAATTTTTACATGTAAATTCTGTTATATATGTAAACATTTAGGTCCAAATATTATAATTGATGTCCACAATGTTACAAGCAAGTGATACAGTAACAACTTAGTACATATAAAGTCAACTTAATATAAGTAAAAAGTCTAAAGTCTATCGTACTATTTTTCTACTGTTGTATTCAAAGAAAATATCTATCAACCTTTAAATTGTGTATCATGTTTGTCCAATTATTTCCCATACAACCGATGTTTACCTCAATTCCAAATTAGTCGGGAACAAGTTTTGTCAACAAATATTTCATTTTTATGTTGCTAATTACTTTCATTTTTCTTCCTTATTGTGTACTCATTTTTATATGCAGACCCAGCACACGGTTGCCCGCATCTTTACAATGAATATGTTCTTTTAATATCAATTCAAATTTAACTGTATTTGGTCATGTTCATTTTTATTTAAAGAAATTGTTCCGTTGGTACGTCTCGCAATATCTACTACAAATTTTTACAATGCTTATCGGGGCATCGGGCATTTACCTAGATTAATTAATTCATGCATTAATGCAATAAATCATGTACACTAATCATTTGCCCTTGAACATCACGAGCACACCAGCTAAGTTTCTCAAAAGAAAACTTATTATGGTCAGCTTCAAGCAGACTGTACGAAGTTCATGACGTGGGTTGTTTGGGCTGAGTTTGAGTTGCTCAAGATGGGCTGCACTAATTAATGAGTCAATACTTAATCCAATCCAAAGTTTACTTCGGTTTAGATGGGCTAACGACGGGTTAACCTGCCCAACTTGACCAAAATACTTACAATTTTATCAGTTGTGAAAATGAGAGGAAACTTGCTAGATTTTTCCAGTACAGGTGACTGGTTATGCACTAGTACAAAAAAAGGTTTAACTCGAGCGCCCATGAATTTTGTAAATTTGTCCAACTTATCTATATTGAAACAGAAAAAAAGAAGTAATATAGGAAGAAATGCAAAAATAATCAAATTTAGAAGTGTTCATTTAAAAATAGCCATAATTTTAAAAATAATTAAAATTTTGTTACTTTTTATGTAAAGATAAATTTGAATGAAAATAATATTCAAAATCCGAAAAATACTCCAACATAATATACTGGAACTCCAATATAATATACTGAAATTCCAAGATAATATACTTGACTTCCAGCATAATATAATAAAAATCCGGTATAATATACCGGTCCAACATAATATATCGGAAGTTCATACATATATGCACCGATCTCAAATATATTATGATGGAACTTTTCTCGTATTGCAGCAAAATAGTGGCTATTTTTCAATGATTTTGCAAACGTTGGCTATTTTGAATGACCAGTCCGAAAACTGACTAGCGCATGCTTTTTTTATAGTAATGTATCTCTACTTTACTTTTTACTTTAAGTAGCCCAGCATTATCTCTCAACTTTACCAAGTCGGCTTTATTACAACCACTCACTGATCAACTTTAGGTGCACGCTCTTCGTCGATGATATAGTTCAAATTGATGAGTCGCGAGCCGGTGTTAACGAGAGGATGGAGGATCGAAGACATACTCTTGAGTCATAGGGTTTCAAACTAAGTTGGACGAAGACGGAATATCTGGAGTGTAAGTTTAGGATTGAGCCGGGGGAAGTGGGCGTGGATGTAAGACACTGGTCATTCCAAGTAGAGGCAACTTCAAGTACCTTGGGTCGGTTATCCAGGGAGAAAGGGAGATCGACGAGGATGTCACACACCGTATTGGGGTAGGATAGATGAAGTAGATGTTAGCATCTGGAGTCCTGTATGACAAGAGAGTGCCACTGATACTCAAAGGTAAGCTCTATAAAGCGATGGTTAGACCGACCATGATGTATGGGGCTAAGTGTTGGCCTGTTAAGAACTCATATATCCAGAAGATGAAAGTAGCTAAAATGAGGATGTTGAGGTAGATGCGCATGCACACTAGGATGAATAAGATTAGGAATGGCAAGATGCGGGAAGCGAGGCTCAGATAGTTCAGGCATATTCAACGGAGTAGCCCAAATGCTCCGGTACGGATGTGTGAGCGGCTTGTTGTGGAGGGCACACAAAGAGGTAAAAAGTGGCTTAAGAAATATTGGGGAGAAGTGATAAGGTAGGATATGGCGAGACTTTAGATTTCCTAACACATGACACTTGATAGGAAGATGTAGAGATCGAGTATTAGGGTTGTAAGTTAGGAGATAAGCGAGTCTTGCTTTACTTCGTACCTTTGTAAGGCTAGTCTGGTAGGATTTTTGTGTAAGATAGCTAGTAAAAATATTGTATCTTACTATTTCACTTTTCAAGGCAAGACATATTTACTAGCTAACGCCATTGCTTTGCATCTTTCTTCTGAAATTCATGTTGTTCCTATTTTTTCTATGATTTATGTGGTAATACTCTTCTTTTGTCTTTATATTTTCTTGAGCCGAAGGTCTTTCAAAAATAATCTCTCTATTCCTTCGGGGGAGAGGTAAGTTCTACGTACACACTATACTTCCTATATTCTACTAATGGAATTTTACTAAGTTACTGTGATCATGGTTATTATTGTTGTCGTCGTCACTGATCAACTTTCAGCTCTATATCTACGTGCTAGATAACATATAGTCGTGTACTAACAAATGTTATTGTACGAGAAAATAATATTGACAGATGGTCTGGCATAAAATTCCGAGATAGCAAGTTTATTCACAAGAATCACACGCTGAAACCACTACCGATGCTGTCATTTAAATTGAACTTGATGAGATTAGCCTTTCGAACAACATATGTTGCATTAATTACAGGGATTGCATATCGATATATTTGAGCAACAATGATGAAATTTTATATTTTACAAGAAAACAAAAAGAGAAAAAGAGAATAAGAGTTGCAATCTCACCCTATCTAATGACCGAAATTCGAGATCAAGAAAAATATCTAGCAAAGAGTTTTGCCAGAGAGAAGGAAGTCGCTAGAGAAAACGAAGTCACTGGAGAAAAGGCTCACTGGAGAAAAGGCTAACCGGAGAGCAGGGGAAGCTCAAGCATATATGGCCTAAGGTGAATATTTAATATCGGGCCTTATTTTTCATTATTTGTCAAAAGTTACTTTTTTTATTTTATAAAATTTTCAACTTTTCTTTTTTTTTTCTTTTGTATTTTTGTACAACCAGATGCATATTTTCTTGTTGGCATATTTATATTCTAAAAAAATTAAAAATATGTATAAATAAAATTAATAAAATAATAAATAACAAATAAAATAATATTAGAAACTTAGAATGATATTATCCAATAAGTGACTGATTCAAGAAAGTTGAAGACTTTGATTCCAAAATATCTAATTGTTGGCTTGTTAGATTCTTGGAAAAAGAAAGAGATCCATTAGAAAGAACTAAGAAGATGAGCATGAATCATGAATAAAGAGGAAGGAAAAAGATATGTAGTCTGGAATATGAAGAATGAATGAATACTAGCACATGGATTGAAATGTTGGCTAGGGATTACTTGGAAGAATAAAAAATAAAGTTGTTAAACCAAATCAAGGTGACAACTATTTTCCTACTATTTTAAACTTTTATTTATTAATAGATCTAACGTTTTCTTTCTTTTTATATGAAAAGTACAAAAGTACTTGTCACGATCTGGATTTTCCATCCTCGGGAGTCGTGATGGGCGCCTAATATTAGGAGCTAGGCAAGCCAATTATTAATTACCTCTTTTAGCAATCATCAATAAATTTTATAAGTAAACGAAGCATTTAATGATAAAAACGAATGTCTCGAGTGTAAATAACTGAAAGGAATGTGGAATTCCAATACAAAACTCTACCCAAAATTTAGTGTCACAATACTTGCGAACTTCTAAGATTATTAAGTACAATAGACAGAAAGAAGTCATAATCTATTTGTCTCGGTACAAGGATAACAAACTGAAATAAAGATAGAGGAGACTCCGGGCCTGCAGACGTCAGCAAGGCTACCTCGGTGTCTCTGGACTGAACGTCTACTCCCAATCTATTGCTGCTGTCTGAAAGCTGCTCCAACATCGTGATCTATGCAAAAGAGCACAGAAGTGTAGCATCAGCACAACTGACCCCATGTGCTGGCAAGTGTCTAGTCTAACCCCGGCGAAGTGGTGACAATGCTAGGTGGACTACTACGTAAACCTGTTCATTTATATATATACAGCGGAATCAAAGATACAAGTCAAGTAAACAATATGGTAGGGGGAGCATTATGTGGGGAGGTAACAATATTAATAGTAAATCCATAATAACAATCTAAGGACAACTTAGAGTTTACCGCGAACAAGAAACAAATACCCAAATAGACACACTTGTATCAATAATTGTTACGGTGCGCAACCCGACCCCAATATATAACAACACTGTTGCGGCGTGCAACCCGATCCACATCATATCATTGAGTGGTGAGCAACACGATCCATCATATCATTATAGCGGCGTACAACCCGATCCATATCATATCATTGTTGCAGCGTGCAACCCGATCCATATGATATCATTGTTGCGGTGCGCAACCCGATCCATATCATTTAACATTTGACATTGTTACGGCATGCAATCCGATCCACAATTATCATTCAATGCACGACATCACCCTTCGTACTTCAACACTCTTTCTCACCCAATCAACAATCATAGACAAAAGGGCAAGGGAATTGACAGCTTATAATGGCAACTCTGGCAAATGAACACAGCTAAACAATAAATCACAGTAAGGGAACACAATTAAACAATAATCCTCGCAAGGAAACACAGTTAAATAATAATCCCGACAAGGGAGAAACTCAGTACCTCATTCTCTTCCTTCACTTTCATCTCAAAAGTTATTTTATCACTTGAGCCAATCCTCCGAGGATTTACTTATCCCATGTAACTCACAATTTGTATTTCAACTCAAGCAAACGCTACAAGACATTTAATATCACCATATCCTTTCTCATACCCATTACAACATATAGAAGTCATCGATCAAACATGGAAGTTATAACCAAACCAAAATATCCGCAACATAAAGACTTACGGTCATGCTAGACACCAATGTATAGAAACTCGTCACCATGCCTATACACCATACTCGATCCATTACCAAGTAGCAAACAAGACTCAACTCTTATTCCCTCAAGCTAAGATTAGACTAAACTTACCTCAAACTTCCACGACCAATTCAATCCTCAACAATCACTTTCCCTCTCGAATTCGGCTCCAACTCAACTAAATCTATGCAATAATGACTTCATAGTATCAATATATGCTAAAAAAATCAAACCTTATGTAAACTTATAGCTTTCTCATCATCTTGCCCCAAAAGGTCAAAAATACCCTCGGGCCCACATGGTTAAAACCCGAGGTTTGAAACAAAATCCGATTACCCATTCCCCTATGAACTCAATATATAATTTGTTTAGGGATCGGGGCTCCAAACAAAACATACACACCACCTCAGAAATATCTTACGGACTTACTCGTGCGATCAAATCGCCAAAGTAACATCATATACATAGAATCAAGCCTCAAAACTCAAGTTATTCAATTTTTTATGAAACACCAATTTTCCATTATAAGTCCGAAATACGTCAAATGACGTCCATTTTAACCCAAACTTTACAGAAAGTTCTTAAATAACATATAAGACTTGTACCGGGCGTTGGAACCAAAATACGTGCCCGATACCACAATCTTTTAATAAATTTCATTTTCCAATTTCTTTTAGTTATTTTCACGAAATAATTTCACATAAAAATTCATTTCTCGGACTTGGGACCTCTGAATTCGATTCTGGGCAAACGCCTAAGTCCCTTATTTTCCTACGCAGCATTGATGACCATCAAACCATGTGTCCGGATCCGTTTATCCAAAATGTTGACCGAAGTCAATATTAATCATATTAATATCATAATTCATCAATTTTCTCACAGATTGCATAATTAAGCTTTCTGGCTATGCGTTCGGACTGCATACACAAATTGAGGCAGCCTTAAATGAGGTTTTCAAGGCCTCAGAGATACAGAACGAGTAAGAACACAGGTGATGACCCTTCGGGTCGTCACTTTCTCCACCTCTAAAACAAATGTTCGTCCTCAAATGGACAAATGAAAGAAGTACCTGAGTCAGGAAATAGATAAGGATAATGGATCCGCATATTGGACTCAGACTCCCAGGTCGATGCCTCAGGAGGCTGACCTCTCAACTGAACACGAACAGAAGGAGAACTCTTAAATCTTAACTAACAAACTTGTCGGTCTAGAATATCTACCGGCTCCTCCTCATAGGACAAATCCTTGTCTAACTGAAGAGTATTGAAGTCTAACACGTGGGCTGGATCACTGTGATACCTCTGAAGCATGGTACATGAAACACTGAATGCACGACTGATAAGCTAGGCGGCAATGCAAGTCTATAAGCCACCTCTCCCACTCAATCAAGAATCTTAAATGGGCCAATGTACCTAGGGCTAAGCTTCCCCTTATTCCCAAATCTCATCACGCCCTTCATAGGCGACACTCGGAGTAATACCCGCTCACCTACTATGAAAGCTACATCTCAAACCTTATGATTTGCATAGCTCTTTTGCCTAGACTGAGCTAAACGAAACCTATCCTGAATGATCTTGACCTTGTCCAAGGCCTCCTGAACCTAATCTGTACCTATCAACCGAGCCTCTCACGGCTCAAACCATCAAAGCGAAGACCGACATCGCCTTCTATATAAAGCCTCATAAGGAGCCATCTGCATGCTCGACTGGTAGCTGTGGCTATAAGAAAACTCTGCCAAAGGTAGGAATTGATCCCATGATCCTTCGAAATCAATAACACAAGCTCCGAGCATATCCTCAGAAATCTAAATAGTCCGCTCGGACTGACCGTCAGTCTGGGGATGAAATGTTGAGCTCAAATCTACCCGTGTGCCCAACTCCTACTGAACTGCCCTCCAGAAGCGTGAGGTAAACTGCGTACCCCATTCCACAATTATGGACACGGGCACACCATAAAAGCAAAAAATCTCTCAAATATAGATCTCGGTGAATCTCTCATAAGAATATGAGACTGCTACATGAATGAAATGCACTAACTTGGTCAGCTTATCAATAATAACCCATATCGCATCAAACTTCTTCCGAGTCAACGGAAGTCCGGTAACAAACTCAATAGTAATCCTCTCCACTTCTACTCGATAAGCTCAATCCTCAAAAATAGACCACCACGCCTCTAATACTCGTACTTAACTTCTCACAGTTCAAACAAAGAGCCACATATACCACAATATCCTTCTTTATTCTATGACATCCATAATGCTGTCGCAAGTCCTGATACATCTTTGCGGTGCCTGTATGAATCGAGTATCGAGAACTATGGGCCTCCTCTAAAATCAACTCTCAAAGCTCATCACATTGGGCACACAAACTCGCCCCTGAAATATCAACACTCCATCCGCATCTAACGTAACCTGCTAGGCACCTCCACGCTGCACCGTGTCTCTAAGGACACACAAATGGGGATCATCAAACTATCGATCATGGATACGCTCGAATAGTGAAGAACGAGTGACCGTGCAAGCCAATATATGACTTGGCTCGGAAACATCCAGCCGCACGAACTAATTGGCTAAGGCTTGAACATCCAAAGAAAGCGGCCACTAATTGTCTGGAATATAAGCAAGACTCCCATACGGGTTGATTTCCTACTCAAAGCATGGACCACCACATTGGCCTTCCGGGGATGATATAGAATGGTGACATCATAATCCTTTTTCAACTCCAACCACCTCCTCTGCTTCAAATTCAACTCCTTTTGCTTGAACAAGTACTAAAGACTCTTGTGGTCAGTGAACACCTCACATGCCACGCCATACAAATAATGCCTCCAAATGATTAAGGTGTGAACAATAGCTGCCAACTATAAGTCATGCACTTGATATTACTTCTCATGAATCTTCATCTGTCTCGAAGAATAGGCAATAACTTTGCCATCCTGCATCAACATTGCGCCAAGCGCAATACAGGAAGCATCGTAATAAACGGTATAAGGCCTAGATCCCATGGGCAAAACCAACATTGGTGTCGTAGTCAGAGCTGTCTTGAGCTTATGAAAGCTCGCCTCATGCTCGTCCGACTATCTGAACTGGGCACCCTTCTGGGTCAACCTGGTCATCAGGGTTGCAGTATACGAAAACCCCTCCAGAAATCGATGATAATAGCCTGCCAACCCCAAGAAACTCCAAATCTCTATAGCTGATGCTATCTAGGCCAGTCCTTGACTGCCCCATTCGTCTTCGGGTCCACCTGGATACCCTCAGCTGATACAACGTGACCCAGAAATGCTACTGAACTCAGCCAGAACTCACACATGGAGAAATTAACATAGAACTGACTATCCCTCAATGTCTGAAGAACCACCCTAAGGTGTTGCTCGTGCTCCTCCTAGATGCGGGAGTACACCAAAATATCATCAATAAAGACTATCACGAACATTTCCAAATATGGCCTGAACACTCGGTTCATCAAATCCATGAATGCTGCTGGGGCATTGGTTAACCCAAATGACATGACCAAGAACTCATAATGCCCATACCGAGTGCGGAATGCTATGTAAGGGACATCGATGCCCTAATCCTCAACTGATGGTAGCCAAATCTCAAGTCAATCCTGGAAAACACCCTCCCACCCTGAAGCTGGTTGAACAAATCAGCAATCCTTGGCAATGGATACTTATTCTTAATCGCTACCTTGTTCAATTGTCGGTAATCTATGCACATCCTCATCGATTCGTCCATCTTCTTGACGAGTAACAGCGGCACGCCCCATGGCGAAACACTAAATCTAATGAAACCCTTCTCCAGCAAATCCTGCAATTGGTCCTTTAACTCCTTCAGCTCCGCCATACGATATGGCGGGATAGAAATGGGCTGGGTGCCCGAAGCCAAATCAATACAAAAATCGATGTACTTATCAGGTGGCATACACAGCAGGTCTGAGGGGAAAACATATGGAAACTCCCGGACGATAGGCATAGAATCTATATGAGGGACCTCAACACTGGAATCACGAACATAGGCCAAATAGGCCATACACCCCTTCTCGACCATGCGTCGAGCTTTTACGTATGAAATGACGCTGTTGGTAGAGTGACCTGGAGTGCCTCTCTACTCTAAACGAGGCATATCTCGCAAAGCTAAGGTCACAATCTTGGCATGGCAGTCCAAAATAGCGTGATACACTGATAACTAGTCCATACAAAAAATGATATCAAAGTAACCATATCTAAGAGGAACAAGTCAACATAGGTCTCAAGACCCCCAATCACTATCACACATGAATGATGGACTCGGTTGACAACGATAGAGTCACTCACCGTTGTAGACAAATATACAGGGACAACCAATGCATCACTAGGCATAACTAAGCATTGTGAGAAATAAAATAAAACATATGAATACGTAGACTCTGGATCAAATAGTACTGAAGCATCTCGATCACAAACCAGAATAGTACCTGTGATGATTGCATCTGAATCCTGCACCTCGGGCCTGGCCTGAAGAGCATAACAACTGGGCTTAGCCCCACCACTCTGAACTGAATTCCTAGGTCGATCTACTGCTAGTTGACCTCCGCCATTGGCAGTCTGAGCTATACCTCTATGACCTCTACCTCCACCTCTAGTAGCTCTACCCTCGCCTCTAGCTGGTTGCGGAGCATCGAGTGCCTGGATTATAGGACGGGGACCCTACTGCTACGACTGAGTATCCCTTAACTTAGGAAAAGCCCTCTTGATATGACCATACTCACCACACTCATAACATCCATCCAAAAGCTGTGGCTGAGGAATTTGTGGCTAGCCCTGAAGACCTGAATGACCTCCACAGAAACTTTAAAGTGGCGGTGCGCTGATATGAGCTGGCGGTGCACTAAATGACTGCCGATCCGAATAGTGTGCCTGAGAACTACAGCCACCTGATGCACCATGAGAAACCTGAAGGGCCGACTGGAAGGGCCTAGGAGGACGGCCTCTACCATATGAATCTCTACCTCCAGACGAGGTACCACTCAATCTGCCGGTATGACGGGCTCTCTTGTCTCCCCCATGCCCACCTCCCTATGACAGAACCATCTCAACTCTGAGGGCCACATTGGCCGCCTCCTGAAAGTTGATCTCACTACTGGTCTCCCTAGCAATTTGGAGACGAATCGCCTGAATCAAACCATCAATAATCCTCCTCACCCTCCCCCTCTCGGTGGGAAGTATGACAAGAGCATGTCGAGCTAGATCGATAAACCTGGTCTCATACTGAGTGACCATCATAGAACTTTGCTGGAGGCGCTCAAACTGCCTTCGATAAGCATCCCTCTAAGTAGCAGGGAGAAACTTCTCCAAGAACAACTCTAAGAACTGATCCCAAGTCCAATACAGCGACCCTGCTGGTCTAGCTAAACAGAAATCCCTCCACCAAGTGTTGGCAGATCTAGATAGACGGAACGCAGTAAAATCCACTCCATTAGACTCAACGATGCCCATGTTCCGAAGAACCTTGTGGCAGCTATATAAGAATCCTGGGGGTCCTCAGAAGAAGCACCAGTGAACGTGGTAGGGAAGAGCTTGGTGAACCTGTCCAACCTCCACAAAGCATCTCCGGACGTAACTTCTCCATCGCCAGTCTTTGCAACTACCCCGACTGATCTGCCATAGCTGGCTGAACCACTAGAATCTGAGCCTGGGGAGCTACCTGCTTTGGAGTACCTGCAGCAGGAGTCTAGGCTCATCCTCTAGCCTGAGAAGTGGCTGGTGCTACAGGAAGCAATCTTGCCCGGGTGACACCCTCCATGAGGCCCACCAATCGGACCAAAGTGGCCTGAAGAACAGGGGTGGCAATAAACCCCTCTGGGACCTGAGCTAGGCCCATTGGAACTGCTGCGGCTAGGGAAGGAACCTCCTCGTCAAACTCGATCTGTGGCTCCACTAGTGTTGCTGCTTGGGCTGAGCTATTCCCTTACCTCGGCCTCTAGCACAACTTCGTCCTCTTCGCCTAGCAGGAGCTGCCTCGGACTCGGACTGCTTCTTGGAAGATGAGGAAGTGCGTGTTCTCGCTATCTGCGAAAGAGCAGAGTAGAAATTCTATTAGCATTGAGAAACATAATCGCACGACAAGAAAAACCAAATGTGAAACTTTTCCTAACTTTGTAGCCTCTGGGGATAAATACATACAACTCTGTACTAATCCTTCAGACTTTAATAAGTTTGTTCGTGAGTTGTGAGACCTATCTAACCCAGGGCTCTGATACCAACTTGCCATGATCCGAATTTCTAACCCATGAGAGTCATCATGGCGCCTACTATTAGGAGCTAGGCAAGCCAATTATTAATTATCTCTTTTAGAAAACATCAATAAATTTTGTTAAAAAATGAAGCATTTAATGATAAAAGCGGAAGTCTCGAGTGTAAATAACTTAAAGGAATGGGGAATCCCAATACAAAACTCTACCCAAGATTTGGTGTCATAATACTCACGATTTTCTAAGATTACTAAATACAATACACTGAAAAAAGTCATAATCTATTTTTCTCGGTACAAGGATAACAAATTGAAATAAAGATAGACAAGACTCCGAGCCTGCGGAAGTCAGCAAGGCTACCTTGTTCGGCATCTGCTTGAGAAGGAAGAAGAAAGGTTTGGATCCGCTCTTGAAGAAGACGTTCCGAGGGGAAAGTACCTTTCACTTTCATTGGCATGCAGGATTCAGTCTACTCCCAATCTACTGTTGTTGTCCGAAAGCTGCTTCAACACCGTCATCTTTGCTAAAAAGCACAAAAGTGTAGCATCAGCACAACCGACCCCATGTACTGGCAAGTATCTAGCCTAACCCCGGCGAAGTTGTGACGAGGCTAGGCTGGACTACCACATAAACCTGTTCATTTATATATATACAATGGAATCGAAGATACAAGACAAGTAAACAATATGGTAGAGGGAGCATGCTGTAGGGAGGTAAAAATATTACTAGTAAATCCGTAATAACAATCTAAGGGCAACTTAGAATTTACAGCGGACAAGAAATAAATACCCAAATAGAAACACTTGTATCATAAATTGTTGTGCCGCACAACCCGACCCCAATATATATCAAAACTGTTGCGGTGTGCAACCCGATCCATATCATATTATTGTTGCGACATGCAACCCGATCCATATCATATCATTGTTGCAGTGTGCAACCCGATCCAATCATATCATTGTTGCGGCGTGCAACCCGATCCATATCATATAATTATTGTGGTAGGCAACGCAATCCATATCATATCATTGTTGCGGCGCGTAACCCGATCCATATCATTTAACAATTAACATTGTTGCGGCGTATAACCCGATCCACAATTATCATTCAATGCACGACATCACCCTTCGTGCTTCAAAACTCTTCCTTACCCAATCAACAATCACAGACAAAGGGGAACGGGAATTGACAGTTTATAATGGGAATCCCGGCAAAGGAACACAGTTAACAATAAATCCCAGCAATGGAACACATTTAAACAATAATCCCTGCAAGGGAACATAGCTAAACAATAATCTCGGCAAGGGAGAAACTCAGTAACTCATTCTCTTCTTTCACTTTCATCTTAAAATTTATTTTATCACTTGAGCAAATGCTCCAAGGATTTAGTTATCCCGTGTAACTCAAAATTTGTATTTCAACTCGAGCAAACGCTCCACAAAATTTAATATCACCATTTCCTTTCTCATACCCTTTACAACGTATAGAAGTCATTTTGATCAAACATGGAAGTTATAACCAAAATAATATCTGTAACATTAGGCCTCACGGTCATGCTAGACACTAGTGTATAAAAACTCGTCCCCATGCCTATACACCTTACTCGATCAATTAGCAAGTATCAAACAAGGCTCAACTCCTATTCTCTCAAGCTAATGTTAGACCAAATACTTACCTCAAACTTCCACAGCCAATTCAATCCTCAACAATTGCTTTCCCTCTCGAATTCGGCTCCAACTCAACCAAATCTATGTAATAATGACATCATAGTATCAATATATGCTAAACAAATCAAACCCTATGTCAACTTATAGCTTTCTCATCATCTTTCCCAAAAGGTCAAAAATACCACCGGGCCCACAAGGTCAAAATCCGAGGTTCAAACCAAAACCCGATTATCCATCCCCCTATGAACTCAAATATAATTTATTTAGGGATCGGGCCTCGAATTGAGGTCGAAAACCCCCGATTTTAGAAAACCTAGGTTCTACCCAAAATTTCCAAATTTCCCCCATTAAAATCTTTGTTTTGAATTTAAAATTAAGTTAAAAGATGTTAAGGCTGTGAGCACGTGATTTTTGCCATACATGAAAATAACTCGTAAAAATAGATAAAAATAATTTTTTATTAATTTAATGAATTTTTCTTTATGTAGTTGCATTTCATACATTTTTAATATTTTTAAAAGAAAATCATAGAAAAGCCACAAAAAGTGTCACATTATTAATTTTATGCCACCTTAGGTTCAATTTACATTTAGGAATTAATTATATTGAGTTAATTGTACTATTAATAAAAAATCGCAAAAAATGATCATTTTGACATAGTTAGGTAATTAGCTTAACTTTACAATTTGAATTGGTTTAGGAATTTTGTTTAGGTTTTTTTAATTAATTAAAATAAAAAAAAGAAGGAAATTGAAAAGCAAATTCGAAATTTGGTCATGTGATAAGTGAGCCCAAATTCTTCAATTCTCATTCTTCATTTAAACCCAACCCAAATTAGCCCCCACCCAACCCCAAACCGGGTCAACCCAACTCAACCCAAGACCTAAATGAATTTCCTAACCTAAAAACCTTTACACACGATATAGATAGACGAAGGTAGCCTGCTTTTATTATGAAGAATACGAACACATACACGCCTGGAGACGCCTGGAAGAGAGGGCTGCGCGGCTGTGATTTCTTCTTAACAAATCCACGCAGATACAAACACACATATACGGATACACTACGGATACCCCTCCCATCATCCTACCTTTTCAACCACACGACCCCTCGCCGGAAAATCAATCACACAGCAACAAACAGACACCCATGACGAGCTTTAACCTCTCTTCTGAACTAAAACGAAACAAAAATAGCAGGAGAAGGGAATTGAAATTGAAACAGAAAAAGGGGCAACAGGAACAGGAAAATAGGAGAGCTGAAAAATAGTGAGAATAGAGGGATCGAACGGACTTGTTTCATTCTCATTTCGAGTTCGAATCTCTTCGATTTTCATGTCGATTTCTTGTTTGCTTCTGATTTTCAGTCGGGTCCCTAGATGAGGTGAGCGAGGATGTCGTTGACAGTCTCGTCGAGGTTTCTGTTCGAGATTATGCATCGAGGTATCTGTTCCATATTATTTGGATCCAAGTGCTATTTGATCTCAAGGTGCATATCATAAATCTATATTGTCCTTTGATTTGCAAGAAATGATGGCTATTTTGTCTAAATTCTTTGATTGACTAATTAATTTATTTTTGCAAGAATTCTGTCTAAATCCTCTTAAGCTCTAAATATGTATATTATATATGATTTTGTGTTGGATCGTGATTGAAGTTAAATTAAACGTGATAATGTTGATTACTCTATGTATTGTGTATTGATGTGTTTTGTTTAAATCACAGTATCTCTTGATATAATAGCAATGATTCTGCTCTAACTTTTGTTGCGCTTCCTTCCGTGGGATTTCACTTTATCTCAAGCTTAATTAGTTCAAATTGAATGGTGAAAATTGTGTGTTGTGACCCTTGTGACGTAGTTTAAACCAGAGGGTCATGTGTAAAGCTTTACTTATGATGGTGGTCGAGCAATTGCGTGTTTGTTTATCCATAGAAGCCATGATTGATCTTTTAAGCTTGTTATATTCGGTAATATGTTTATCTCCTGCAAATACTTGCAGCACTTTGCTGCACATTAATACGATGACTTTTAGCAAAATGTTTGGTTTAATTATGTATGTGTAGTGGTCATGAACTCTAGATATGCTGTTGTTCATCTGTTAAATACATCTCCTAGTCTTATCTGTTAGTTTTGAAGTCTATTAGCTTGGTGAGACCGTGTGGAGTCGAATTGGTTTACATTAGTTGAACAAGGTTCCATTGTGATTGAATCCAATTTAAAATTCTGGAAAGTTGGTTCAGTGTTTGTTTGATGGACCACTATGTAGTTTTCTTTGTAAAAAATTCATGTCTGTTAGTTTAAAGTTCCAGCCACATGTTTTTTTTTTCTTAGTTAATTTGCTTAAAATAATTTAGTCATCTTTAGTAGTTTAATTTTACAGGAAGTATAGTTCCATGAATAGCTGAGACATGAATCTTTTATTATTTACTATTAATTTAACATAATTTGGGAAAAGCTCCAAAAATTCAGAATGATTCCTACATCTGTTGCTAAGCTATATGATATAACGAAATTGACTACTCTTATTTAGTTTCTCTGGTTGCCTCACTCTCAAATTCTAAATTACAATTGTTATTGTGTACACGTTTGCGTGACATGATTACGATTCTAAAACTAATTCGGAATATGTGTTCGCACAACTCTGCCCAACCTTCTACTTATAATAAAATAGGTTATCATCCTTTAATAATTTTGTTTCATAAGGTCACTAGAATTATATGGTCTTCTAGTAATTTCGTAGGTTAGGTAAAATAAAATATTTCGTAGAATATATTTTAGGGCCGTTTAAATTACTAGTGTGATTGCGTATACGTCCGCATAGCACAAGTACACTTATAAATAATAAACTAGAGTATGGGTTCGCGCAACTTCGGCCCAAACTTTTCTTAACAATATAAAGCGTCATTAATTGTGGACACGTTCACGTGATATGTTTTTTGATGCACCAAACAAGCCGATATACGTACGCGTAAACTGTTTCAAGATAATTTGCTAATTAAAAGAGGTAAAAAGAATCAAAAGCACATATGTTTAAAAATCAGTAATTAAACAATTTAACAAGCCAAGTAAGATCAAAGAGACCGTGCTAGAACCACGGAATTCGGGAGTGCCTAACACCTTCTCCCAGGTTAATAGAATTCCTTACCCGGATTTCTGGTTCGCAGACTATAATAACAGAATCATTCTTTCCTCAATTCCAGATTTTAAACCGATGACTTGGGACACCATAAAATTATTCCAAGTGGGGACTCTGATTTTTAATTATTAATCCCATTTCGATTGTCACTTAAATTGGAAAACTCCCTTTATTATATCCTTTCCGGGTGTAGTAATGAAAGAAGGAGGTGTGACAACTCTGGAGACTCTGCTGTAGAGGTATGCCCGGAATCTCTGGTTCAGGGTTCAAGAATTCGAGCTTGTTTTATGATTTTCACTTGGCTTATTTATTGTTGATATTATTGTACTCTTGTGAATCTTTGTGATAAAATGCTATCTGTTTATCGTTTTAATATTGTTGAATTGTATATAATTGCTTTCTTACGCCACTCCTTCTGAGTCTTCTGAAAATGGTGCATACGTTCGCGTAGCCCGCTTTTCTGTAAAAATTATATCACATAGAGCAAGGCTGGGCAAGCGACAAGGCCGGGCAGACTTTAGTGCTCTCGGTACGTCGCCCCCTCCTTGACCCCATTTGACGCTCGGGTACCCATGTCTAGATCAAAACCCCTGGATTTTAACTTATAAAAACACAGCCTCATGTCGGATCCCTAGTAGGAACTCTTATGTGAATCATTTGCATTTGACTTAGGGGACTCAACACATGAGTTGGGTCCGTCTAGGACAGGTGTATCCCGAAATAAAAGGCCGTCTTGATGCATTCTATGTGCTACATGTTGCATTCATTCAAGGACAAAGGGTCATTTGGCGAACCAATAGCAGTTGAGGGTAAATGAAAACATGAAAAAAATAGAAGAGAAAAACAATGAAAAAAATAGAAAAGAGAGGATGAAGTGCGAGAATAAAGCAAGCAGGATCTAGTTATGTTTTTGTTACATATATTTTATTTGAAAAAAGGAAAAGATATACATGAAAAATTAGAAAGTTGTTTTTTTTTGCACTTTTTATCATTTTTCAAAAAACAAAATAAAAAGGGGGCGAAGAAAATCCAAAAGATTTTACATGTTTCAACATTTTACAAGAAAAAACAAAAAAAGAATATTTTCTCTAAAATTTGCTTTTTTTATTTCTTGCCCATATCCAATTTGCCCAAACTACGCAAACCTGATTCTCGGCTTACAGGGAGTGGTACGTAGGCAACCTAAATAGGGTCCGATTTTCTTTGAAAATCCTAGGTTCTTGGCTTTGCGGGGTCATAGCCTAATTTGCACTTCTGGCCACTTTTTGCCACATACGTTTGTTTTAGAATTCAAAACTTTTTTGTTGGAAATAGTGTGAGTTCAGTTGTGTCAATGGACTCTATTATTGAAAGTCTTAGAGTTCAAGTTGGAATTTTCGTTTCATACTCCTTTTATGCAGATGAAAGTTCTGTTGAGATCAATCTTTGTTGTTGGAGCACTGTTTTGTGAATTTAATTCAATCTATGAATCGTTTGTGGGCTAATGTTTGAAAGAAAATCTTGCATTGAACACCAATTATCTTCGTGCTAAGACTGTGGAGTTCTGAACTTGTCTTGTTGAAGTTTTCCACTATTTGTAAAGTTTTTGGAGTAAATTGTTAGTTTAAATTCTCCTAGTTTGAACTTGTTACCACTAGTTTCTAATAGTTGTTGTTATTGTTGAGTTTAATAGAGGGGATTCAGTTGGACTAGAGATTGAGCACCTTGAAAGATGATTTGGTTGAGCATACAGTAAGCTTACTCTACAGAAAATTTATGTTTGTTGGTATTGTGCTCGAGTTTAGAAGTGATTGCGTGAAATTTGGTTTTTACTTCTAAAATTTTCTCCTTGTTGAATTGAGTGCTCTTGTTACATAAACTATTGTCCAGTTGGTTAGAATTTGCTGACAGAAGTTGCTTGTTTGCTGGAAAATAATTTGCTGCTTGTTTTCTGTTGCTGAAAAGGATTTCATACTTGCTTTCCACAGCCCTACATTGTTCATTTTTCGCTCAACAATAGAGATTTCCACATTTCTTTAATTGATTGTTGTTACTATTGTTTTTCTTAACAATTGAGGGAAATTTGCAGAAGTTTTAGCTTCAGTTAACTTAACTACGTTGCTTCAGTTTATATGTGGACAATACACTATTGAAATTCAACTTTTGAGTTGTTTTTTTTTAAAAGTAGATCCCGACTATTCAGCTATACTTTGTGGGTATTTTGACTCAATATTGCTGTGATACTAATGCTTTGTTTCTACAGTTGAGGTCGTCATTCTGGGTTGAAAATTTCTATGCATACTACTGCTGAATTTAGTGCTCAAGGTGTTGCTGAAGTTTTGAGTTTTGAGGAGTAATTGAATAGCAAACCTGCTAGCTTGTTTGAATCTTTGAATTTTGCCTTTAAATCAATTTTGTTGATATAGTACAAGTTCCCTAAGCATTAGTTGTATTTTTCTACAATATTTTGTAAATCTTAAACTAGGTTGGATATTAGTATTTGTTTGAAGAATTTTGAACTCAAATTAGAGTATTTTGGACTGTTATTGAAGGTTGTTGAAACAATCTTGAAATTTTCACTTTTTGCACCAGTTCTGTAGTAAGTGCAAGTTGATTACAAATGTTTTGGTGATTCAGTTAACAGGGAATTACAAGCTGAAAAATATTGCTTAAAGTTACTTTGTTTGTTGCTGCTTGTTTAGTTTTGTGTTAGTTGGTCCAGCATGCTATAAATGTGAATCTGTAGAGTTGTCTGTAGCACAATTTTTTGCTTGGTTCTAAATTTTAATTACTTTTTGAGTTTGATCCTGCACAGTTGCTGAGTTTCACTTAGCAGTCAAGTTACAATCATGTTATTTGGATTTTCATTCACTTTTTAGCATGTAAATATATTTATTAAGTTTAATCTCGATATTTTATTCTTTGTTTCACTTTTTAGTTGGTTTATTTAACAAAATCTAAAAAGAAACAAGAAAACAAAACTACAAAAAGAGTTACATTTTTCTGGAGTATTAATTTTATTTTCATGTATAAAGAAAGTAGAGTTTTCAAAATATAGTTTTACCTAGTATAGTGATTTTTGT
Source organism: Nicotiana benthamiana (assembly GCA_034376525.1). Taxonomy (NCBI): domain Eukaryota; kingdom Viridiplantae; phylum Streptophyta; class Magnoliopsida; order Solanales; family Solanaceae; genus Nicotiana; species Nicotiana benthamiana. Next base: position 14,113,746 of record CM067341.1, on the reverse strand, counting down.
TAGTTGTAGGCTTTAGAATATAGTTACTATTTTTTTCTGTCTCAGTTTTGCTATTTTAATTTAGTAGTATTTAATTTTTAGTTTTGTTACTTTGGATTGTCCTTAAAATAAATGTAAAAACATGATGAAAAGAAGAAGAGAAAGCAGAAAGTAGAGAATGAAAAAAAAAGTTTTTTGGGATTATTACTTTTGGGTGATTTGTTGAAATTTACTAATGTTTATGGAAATTGCTTGAAGTGTATTGGATCTGCAACGTTGTTTGTTTGAATTACCATTGCTTCAATTGTTCAAGAACATGTCTTGGAAGATTACCATTAGGCTGTAACTTTGTCAGTTATTGTGAGGATGTCCAAATTGCAGAATTGATCAGCTTTTGAATAAGTGACCATCTTTTGTAAAGTTTTTGGCCGTCGGTTTTGGTGGTATTGAAATGGTTTGGAATTACAACTTTTGGGTGATTTGCTGAAATTTACTAATGTTTATAGAAATTGCTTGAAGTGTATTGGAGCTGCGAAGTTGTTTGTTAGAATTACCATTGCTTCAATTGTTCAAGAACATGGCTTGGAAGATTACCATTAGGCTGTAACTTTGTCAGTTATTGTGAGGATGTCCAGAATTCTAGAATTGATCACTTTTTGAATATGTGACCATCTTTTGTAAATTTTTTGGCTGTCGGTTTTGGTGGTATTGAAATGGTTTCAAGTTTATTTTATTTATTATTTTTTATTTTTAAAAAAAAAAGAGAAAGAAAACAAATATTGTTTTGTTTCTTAGAGCATTTCATAGTTTGAGTTGTGTAAAGAATAAACAAAAAAAAGAGTTAGTTTATTCGCTCCATTTTTGATATTTTAAACTACGCAAAGATCTGATTCATGTGGGGTCATGATACGTAGGCAACCTACATAGGATTCGATCGAATCATTTTTTTTATTAAAAAAAGAGATAAAAAATCGAAAAAGAGAGAAAAAATAAGAAAAAGTGGTATAATTATGGGACATGAAAATTAGAGGACGGAAAAGAGTGATAAATAGAAAAGAGGAAGGAAAATGATCAAGCAAGTGCCCGAAAAGCAAAGAAAGAGAGAGGTTGAAATGAACAAATTAGGATGATGTCATATGACCTTCATACCCTCGAAGTCATGTTAGAACCGGTAACTGTGACTAGGTGCATTTCACGCAATGTGATATTTTAGCTGTTTAATGCCCTAACGCTAACATGATGTATTCATTTGTTATAATCATAGCAGAAGGGTGGTTGGTTTTTGGTTTTTAAAGTAGTGACTCTCCTCTATAACACAAAGTCAAAGGCAATGGCAGACAACAACAAAACTGGGTTAGTCGATACCGGGGACCGAAAGAAATTTGTTGACCAGAACAGTGGGTTAATTGAAGAGGTACAAAGGTTGAGACAACACATGGCAGAAATGTATCAGGCTTCGATGACTGGGAAAGCACCACCCCCGCCACCACCCAGATGCTTAGATGCTACCCTTCTCCAAACTCCGATCATGGTTCCGAACGATCCTCCATACTCTCCAGATGCACCCGCATACTACAGTTTTCCCAACCATCCTAGTAGCTCCGTCACATGCCCTCCAACTATCCCCAACAATGAATATTTACTCAGAGCTTATGATATCCAATACTATCCCGCAGAGGTGGCCCACAAGGTTCCTGACTCTTACAAGCAGAGTTTGCAGGATGAGCCTCATGTTGAGAATGAAAAGTTCACATGAAAAGAAGGGCAGAATGGAATACCCTGGAGGCTAGTAGGCACAAGAAAGTCCTTGAAGAACAAGCAAGGAATGCGAGACCAGGGTAATATGGCTTGCAAAGAACTGTTTGTATCCCCTGACGTTCGCCTACCCGCGTGGTTCCAAGTGCCAAAATTTAACTTGTACGATGGGCGTGAAGATCTGGTAGCCCACCTGAGGGTATAATGCAGTAGAATGAGAGGCGTTGGAGAGAAAGATGACCTGTTCATAGCATATTTCAGCAAGAGCCTGACTGGGGCAGCTTTGGACTGGTATACTCGTCAAGATGTCAGTAAATGGCCTACATTGGGTGACATAGCTCAAGATTTTTTTCGATACTTTCAATACAAGTAAAGTATTACCCCAGATTGCTCTTCCCTATCTAAAATGAAAAAGAAGATGGAGGAAAGCTTTAGGGAGTTTGTGCTCAGATGGAGGGAGCAAGTTGCTCGAGTTAGTACCCCGATTGGTGAAAAAGAAATGGTTGAGCTGGCTTTGGGAAAACCTTTCGATGTTGTGTTAAAAATGGGGGATCAGGTGGAAGAGGGAATTAAGTTAGGCAAAATCATGAGTTGTTCGAAATACATTCAGAACATCCAAGTAAGCTTCAGCGGAATAAAGAGAAATGAAAGAGATAATTAGCATTTCCAGCCTCGACATCGTCCTCGCGGATATCCTTGCGTACCAGATGATCCTCCCCAACGGTGCTTCTCTCCACAAAACTCCCAAAATCGTACATCACTTTCCCCATACCCAGCTCCACAGAATGCCTACCCGCCCCTACGAGCATACCGAAACCCTCCTGGATCAGGTTTCCAGCCCAAGCAAGCGTTTAAGAATGAGAGGTTACTGAAAAAAGAAAAGACTTTCACCACTATCGGAGTATCATATGCCAGTTTGTTCCAAAGGTTGAAGTAATTGAACAAGTTGAAGCCGATTCAGATAAAAATGCCAAACCCTCTGTCAAAGAAGTTTGAAGTTTCCCAAAGGTGCGCATATTGCTCAGATGCCACGGGGCATGACACAGAGAAGTGTTGGACTCGAAGGAAAGCAATTCAGAAGCTTATTGATGCAGGTGACATTGTCGTGCAAAATCCGGATGCAGCTGACACTAGCCAAAGTCCATCGCTTGTGCATAATGAGATGCACATGTTGGAATATGAGAAATCTTCTGGGAGCCTCGGAGGCACGAGTGCTGCTAAGCTGCAGCGCTATCAGAGGTTAATCTTCAGAACGAGCTGGTGAAAGAAACCCAAAAGCAATCTGTTAAGAACAATGTGACGAAGGTTTGTGAAGTGTCTAGTGTTATTGATGTGGAACCCAGTGGCTAATATGTTGTCATGGGTAATAGGACCGTATAAATTTATCTTTCTGCCTACATTACAGTCAGCCCCAAAAGTGCACATACCATATGAACTTGTACCATGGCTTATAAAACTCTTTACTTTCCTCTCTCATTTTGATGTAGGATTCGCTTAAGGTGATATATACACCATTCTTTAGAAGCTTGTAAGCGTAGAAGCCTGTTAGTTCTGCTTGACCCGCCCTCATCAGTATTCCTTCCATCATGAGCGTAATCCCATGTTCGTCAACTATTTGTCACGGCCTAAGCCCATGACACGTATTGTCTACTTTTGGCCTAGGCCCATATGAATTTGTCTTTTGGGCTAAGCCACATCGAGCCTCAAGAGCGCGCATATCATGTGAACTTGTGCCATAGGCTAATAACGTTCTTTAGTTTTCTCTCCCATTCCGATGATGGATTTGCGTGAGGTAACATATACATATTCTTTAGAAGTTTGCCAGCCTAGAAGCCCGTCAACCTATTTTCATTTTAGTCAATTTAAAAAAGAATGACCATTTACTAACAACAACAACAACAACAACAACAATCCAGTATAATCCTATTTAGTGGGGTCTTGGGAGGGTAGTATGTACGCAGACCTTACCCCTACCCTTGGGTAGAGAGACTGTTTCCAAATAGACCCCCGACATCCTTCCCTCTAAGAACTTTCCAACTTTATGCTAACCGGTGTAATCTTACTGTGGGGTTTAGAAAAGAAAATGTGTACGCAGACCTTACCTCTCCACCTTAAGAGAATGTTTCCAATAGATCATCGCCTTAAAGAAGATGGAGGATATATAGGCAGAATACATTGACGGGTCATTAAGCGTGTCCTTACTTTTTGCTTTGACACTTTATTTTACTTATGTTCCATTTGAGCACTCCAACCACATCTCCAATGTATCATTTAGACACAAAATTTATAGGCAACGAAACGTAATAGATCCGTGAAATTCACATGCCAGAGTAACCAATAAAATGAAGACACATGAGTTTATTAACTGTTTCCTTTATTAAAAATTTTAAAAAAAGACTTTTGAGAAAGGAAAAAAAATAAAAACAAGAATTCCAACCCACCCCTCCCTTTCGTCATCTTTCCCGAACCCCCTTCTTTTCCGTTTTCTTCTGCCAAACGAAAGAACAAGGAAAGTACCCTGATAACCATGGCTAAGCTTAATTGTAGGCAAAATTGTAAATTCTAAACCGTGAAATTTATTCTCCACCTCCAGATCGATTCTTTTCACAAAATTTCAGACCATTTCACCATCGTAAACATCAGCCCTAATATTTTGCAAAACTCTGACGAGCTACAGTTGCTGGAAATTGAGTTTCAGGATTTAAAATCGAATAGAACAAATGCAAAATTCAGGAAAATTCTTGGCTTTAACCGAAAATGGTGAATTTGGGTGATATTGGTTCGTTTTGGGTCACCGAAGCATGTCGAAACACTTGCGGTTCTTCTTCGACGAACTTAGAAGAAATTGCAATTATGGGTTCAAAATTTGGTAGGATTTGGGAGTAATACTTTGAATAAATCTGAAAACTTAAAAAGAAAAGTTCACTTGAAAAATTTTTCGACATAAACTACGCTCGAATCTGTTGACTGTCATAGGTTTTTTTTAGCCATTTTCAGTTTTCCTTTATTTTTGTAGGCGGAGCGCTCTTGATTTTTTTCAGTTCTGATTGCAACTGGCAATCTCTGTTGGTAACCATGGTTCGGGAGGGAGAGAGAGGGGAATCTGTTAATGTGTAAAAGAGTAGGCGAAAAAGAAAGAGAAAAAAGTTTTAAAAGAAAAATCGATCTCTCATGCTTTGAGAAACAGTGTAACACACGCATGCCACATAACGAAGTTGTGTCTAAATGACACATTTCAGATGTGGTTGGAGTGTTCAAATGGAACAAAACTAAAATAAAGTGTCAAAGTAAAAAGTGAGAACAAATTTAATGCACTACGGATGGATTCTGCCGGGTATATAATCCATACAGAATAGCATTGTTTGACAAAAATGTGTTAACCTTTTATTAAACCAATTAATGATGAAAGTAAAAAGTGAATCTTAGTTAAATTTAATAAACTCTAGATCAAGTTTAGTAGGATATTTACGAGATGAATAATGTCTGAGAATATTAAATAGCATATTTGATATTTAATCATTAGCAATGAATATGGTAATACGAACATGCAATAAATATGGATAATGCCAATAAATGTAATAAGAAAGGATCTACCACCCAATTATTGTATGATTTGGATATTCCTTTTTACTGTTAGTGATGTGGAAGGATGAGAAGTGAAGATGGATATGAAATCTTTGAATCTTGTAAACCACGCTAGAATGACGTGTGCTTGAATAATGTAATCAGTGAACATGATAACTTTTGTATATTCTTTGTTAGTCCAACTTTACAATGTGCTCCTATAAAAAAGTGAAGATCTTTTTTTGTTCTCTATCGCTTCTTATTTATAAGGAATATTTCCAAAAAAACCTAAAAAGTACAATGTAAGAAATATTCAAGGGAATATCCCTGGTGTCCTTTTCTAAAACTTATCTTATCGTTACCATTATAACACCAGTTGCTCATTCTCGATAGTGATCCTTCTGAGGATGACCCCTCGCCCCAATTCTGTGGTTCACCCTATCCTCGGCATGACTTATCTTCAATTACAGAGCTATCAAATTTTGACTAATGCAAGTATAACTATGCAGATAATGGATAGCAGCTAGGTAAACATTTAATCTTAACCAACTATTTGCGTAAAAATCCCTAATTCAATTAGGTCCAACCGGTTACTCAAAGGCTCCAAAATGCAAAGGATGACCCAGTTTTTCAATTTTCATACAGTTGGCCCAAACAACGCCGGCCAAGCCCACATATGTAATTATCCGAAGCAAATTTCCAATTATAGTTGACGAGAAATCTATCGCTAGATCAAGCAACTGTATTCAATATAAAAATATCCCAATTTTTGAACAATTCAGTCTCAAATCTCCTTATTTAGAGAATTTTTTTCTATTTTATTTAATTTTCTCCATCGAACGACCAATTTTAACTTGAAATTATTGTTGCAGAATACAGAATTGTATTTTCAGTGTGAGATCGGATGATAATTTGGTTTTGACGACTCTAATTTTTGTTGCGATTGGAGTTATTGCGTCTCTATGTGCCAGAATTTGCTATAATAGAGGCCCTTCTATTAATCTGTACGGTTAATTTGTTCCATTTGTGTTTGTTTCCTTCAAATGTTGCTTATCATTATTCTCTTAGGGCTTGCTTGGTTTGTGGTATAAGAAAAAAGAAAAATTTGCATAGAAGTCTAACTTATATTAATACAAAATGCTTGAGTTTTGTATAAAACTCTGAATTATTAATGTGGCTTTGCATTATTAATATACTACTTTTACCATACCATTTTATGCAAACCTATTTGATTGGAGTTTAGTAAAGAATAATCTCTTTCGATATAACTGTAAACTTCTCATTTTACCTTTATTTAGATGATTTATATCCACACAAATGTTTATGAATTATTTCAGACCACAAACTTCAAAAGTCTTTCATTATTTCTTAAATTGTGTGCTCAATCAAATAGGTTTAAAAGTAAAGGAATATTGGTTTCAACTTCATTGCATGTAGTAATTCCTTTAGGGCTTGTTTGGTTTGTTGTATGAGAAAATTTAAATTTGGCGTAAAAAATTCTACTCTCAAGCATATAACAACAACAATAACAGCATACCCAATATAACCCAAAAGTGGAGACTGGGAGGTCATGTGTACGCAGACCTTACCTTTACCTGGGGAGACCTCTTTTCGATAAGTCTTAAAGGGTATTCTTCTATAGCTTGCTCTCTTACTACTGAGCTGATTTTGTTTTGTCTTCCACTGTTACTGAACTTCGGGTTTAACTTAAACTCTTTGGGTTCTAACAATTGTTCAGTATTTCAAATTGTTACCCTATTTCAAATTTTTACTCGCTCACTAATGTTAACCTAGCTAAGTAAATCAAAACATACCTCTAATAGTTCAGGCGAAATTGCTAATTCACTATATCTACTCAAAACTTACTTACTATTCTTTTACTAACCACCTGCTAGCATTATGCTTTTTTCTTCTGCTTTGAATAACTAAAGTAAAGAATAAGGTTATTCCTAAATTCCCTCACCATCCGACCATATTCTACGACCACATACTATTTATTAAAAAAACTATGTCCATGGATTGTACTTAGGGAATAAGTCTATCTTAAATGAAATTATAATATCTAACTGTCACGCCCTGACCTCGGGGAGCGGACCGGCGCGCGACCGAGAAATCTCGATCGAGAAAGCCTTACCTGAGCACTCCCTACCCGACTCGATAAATTTACGGGCCTCGATTCCGCTTAGTGTGATTTAATAAATAAAGAGGGATTTCACATTTAATCATGAACATCTCATCTTATAACACAACATTGACCCATAGTTTAGACTTCCAAGATTTCCATACGGTTATAGCGTGGTACATGCCAGTTTAGCTCCCAAAGTACATGTAGTTAACAGTCTGGAACATATAATTTCAAAATACAACATGGTTCTAAGACCACCCCGGCACGCGTACATGACCCACATAAATGTCTACGGAGCCTCTAAAGATACAAGACTTCAAAATGATAACGCCGATGACAATGCCCTGGCCATACCTAAAAATGTGATAACTTACACAATGAAAAGCTACAACTCCTGGGAGGAATGGGGCTCACCAAAAAAGCTGCGAAGAGGACAAGTGTGCACCACTATCTACGATCGACACTATTAGCAATGGAACCACCTACATCCATTCAAAGATGTAGCGCCCTTTCGAAAAAAGGGTGTTAGCACTGTCAAATAGTACTGGTATGCATGGCAAACACAATTCTAATAGTACGAACAGTAAAACAATGAAGAACAAATAGTTACGTCAAAGAAATCCAAGTAGGAGCACCAAATAAGTCTTGTATGGTTGTTAGTTAAATTTGTTCTTCATTTTAAGTTAATGTTCATTAGAGCCAAATACCATGTCTTTAAAATATAATACCAGTGTGGGGTTTTTATCATGGAATCCGGTCTCTGCCCGACCGGCTAAGCCATCCCATGTAAGACATATCCATATTCACAATAATATTCCGGATCCCAATATAAATGCCACCATGTGTACAACATAGCATCCGATCTCTGCCCGATCGGCGAAGCCATCTCGCTTGGGACATAACCTCTTTTAATTACTCTTCAGTTTCTATTTCCTTCCATATTTTTTCACACCGGGTATAACACCTCTTTTCATTTATGTGCTCCTTGGCAGCTACATTCATCAACACAACACAAGCCTTCCCTTTTGTTAATTTGTTCATGTAATTCCATCATTCATTTATCCGGAGCTATCTTACTAGGCAAGCACATTCTTAGGTAAACAACCAACTCTGGAAAGACATGATCACTTTGCTAATTACCATGATTTCAAATAAATACATAGAATAATGCGGAATTGAAGTCCATCACTCAACACATAAATGCAATCAACCAAGTAGAATTAATTTGATATTTCAAGCTAACCATTGAATACAAGAATTCAATACTAAAAGTAAAAGGTTAGACATACATAACTCAGTAGAGTCTCCCTTAATTCCTTATAAAATTTCCCCGAATTTCTTAGCAACTTCGATCTATTTAATAAGAACCATAATTTCAGCCAAGAATTAGAGATACGATTAAGACCCTAGCTCATTTGAGCATATTGACAAATACTAGGTGTACATTGTGGTATTTGGTTACTTTTTGTGAGAGATTTGTCACTTTCTAACCTAATTACCGTCTTTTGAAGTCGTGATCTTCCCATGACCCTTTGCTAGTTACTTTTTTTTAACAAAAAATGCTTGAAATTATTGATGAGCGCACAACTACTTACTAGGTAGGAGGAAAACCTAGAAGCCTTAATTAGCAATCTTTCCCTCTCTCTCGATATTGTAAGAATAATCACAAATAGCATGTGGTGGTGTTATTTAATGGGGTGGGATCAGATTTTAAAATTTATAAAATAAGGGTCCGAGTCAGATTTTGCGGTTGCATTCTGCGATCGCAAAGAGGAAGTGCGTTCCGCAGAAAGGACCACAGAAGCGCTCCTAAAAATTGGGTAAACTATTTAAGTTTGCGGTCAGAATGCAGTCCGTATTCTTGTGCTACGATCGCATAATGCAGCATAGAACTACCATTCAAAAAATCTTTAGGAAATTATGCAGCGACTATGAGGTCCACATATCAGTTATACGATCGCATAATGGACCACATTTTGACCATAATTTTAACCAAGCCACTGACTTGATTTGCGATAGAAATGCAGTCCGCATACTTGATTTGCGACGGTATTTTGGACAGCATAACAGTACTTTTCTGGAAAACTTAGGTGTTTGACTTTTATATGCTTAGATCAGTACAAAGGGTCTGAATCGTGTTGCTAACACATATCCAAGTTTATTTATGCAAACGTGATTTGTCGGAATGTTCGATTGTGAGTTTCCGAGAGTATCAGGATACTTAGTCCATAAATGAGAGCTGAAGTGTTGGAAAGTCGACCGTAGACAAAACAGTGTGAAGACGGCCTTGGATGGTTCTGTTATATCTTTGGGGTGATTTTGGGGTTGGGAGCATGTTCGGATTGTGTTGTGGAGATTCGTAGCTAATTTAGGCTTGAAATTCCGAAGTTTGAAATTTTAAAGTTTCTGATCCGTCAGTGAGATTTTTATCCGACGATCGGAATGGAATTCTGGACGTTTCAATAGTTTTGTCATGTCATTTGGGATATGTGCGTAAAATTTCACGTCGTTCGAACGTGCTTTGGTTAGGTTTTTGATCGAAAGCGTGTTTTTAGAGATTCTAGAAATTTAAGCTTGAATTTGGCAAAACATAGTGTTGGAAACACGTTCTCAATGCAATATACTAAAACGTGTGTTCTTTTGTGTAGGTTTTGATGAATGACAAACGAAGCGAAAATTGATATATGACGAAGTTCAAGAAACAAGCGCACAATTGATATACAACGAGATTCAAGCTCAAGACAAAGTTTTATAAGTTTAATTGAGTCATTCTTATTTGTGATCTTGATCCTACAACTTGACTCGTAACATGACTTCTCTCATAAAACTATTTTCCAAAATCATGCATATTTAGTTTAACGTCAAATGATTTTAAATCATGCATATTTACAGTGGTCAAAATAATTTTTAGACATGCCTTAAAAATCTGGACTAAGATAATCGATTATGTACTTATAATAATCGATTGTGAACTAATGACAATCGATTGTGAGTAAGACAGTGAGCATCAGGTTTTTCAAACCTGCATGACAATCGATTGTGAACAAATGGCAATCGATTGTGATGAGGCAGTGTCCATCAAAGTTTTTCAAAACTCAGAATAATCGATTGTGAAGCTAATGACAATCGATTGTGAAGAGACAGTGTCCTTCAGATTTTTCAAAGTCACAAAATAATCGATTGTGAACTTATGACAATCGATTGTGTTGAGGCAGTGACTTCCAGACTTTTTCAGAATTATTAAATAATCGATTGTGAGTATATAACAATCGATTGTCAAGAGGCAGTGTCTAAAATGATTTTCAAAAACTGATAAGTAATGGATTGTTGACTTTGTGCAATCGATTGTGAAGCTGACCGTTGTCGTAAAGTTTTCAAATACCGTCAGGTAATCGATTATTGATTCTGTATAATCGATTGTTGTGATTAAAATCCGGAAAAGATTTTTTTGAACATTATTGGGTAATCGATTATTGATTTGGTATAATCGATTGTTTTGATTAAAATACGGAAAAGATTTTTTGAACGTTGCTGAGTAATCGATTGTTGATTCTGGACAATCGATTGTTTGTGGTAAAATCTGGAAAGGATTTTTTGAACGTTGCCAGCAATCGATTATGGATTGTAAGTAATCGATTATCAAGCATAAAATCTGGGATTAAATTTTGATCTGACTGGCAGACAATCGATTGTTGGGGTTTGACAATCGATTGTCAGTGAGTAAAATCAGCAACTCTTAGTTGGCAATTAGGCAACGGTAATGCCAAGTTTTTCAACTATAAATACAGCTTCATTTCAGTGTTTTAAACACAACAACTTACTACAACTGATCATTACATTGCTATAAGCTTGCATACTTTTGTTTATCATTTTATATTCAATTTCATAAAGCTTTTGAGAGCCATATTCTTGTCCAAAGTTGTTGTGATCTAGAGCTTACTTCTTTTACTCATACCTACTCATAAAGGAGTATTTTGTTTGAGTGTTTAGTGTTTTATACACTTGTAAGAGAATTGTGATTCTCTTGTTGTAAGGAACTTGTGTTTCCTTGGTTGAAGTCTTGGAGTGTTGTATCTCCGAGCAAAGGTGTTAAGGCTTGTGTCCTTAAGTTGTAAAGGTTAGTTGAGCACCCGTAATCTTAACAAGTTAGTGGAAAATCTCGAGAGAGTCTCTCGGGGACTGGACTAGCCACGTGTTGTGGTGAACCAGAATATATCGGTGCGTTCATTCCTTTTTGTTTATTTAACGCACTTATTTATTTCCTGCAAATTTTAATTTCCGCAAGTTTACGCTAAATTTTATTATAACGCTATTCACCCCCCTCTAGCGTTAAGCGTATTTTCTAACAATTGGTATCAGAGCCCAACTCTCTGAAAACTTAACAGTTTGAGAGAACCATCCATGGCTTCTACTCGTGATTCTTTTGCAGGAATTGATGAAGGACAGTGCTCCACACGACCACCTCTATTCAACGGTACAAATTACACGTACTGGAAGGAGAGGATGAAGATCTTTGTTCAGTCCAACAGCTTTCACCTTTGGAAGGTGATAATGAAGGGAAACCAAATTCCAACAAAGAAGGTGGAAAACGAATGGGTTCCCAAGTCCGAGGATGAGTATGACGCGGATGACATCCGAAAGGTTCAAAATAATGCTAAAGCAATTAATTTATTATATTGTGCTGTTAATGCTGACGATTACAGGAAAATATCGTGTTGCACAACGGCAAAGGAGATGTGGGACAAACTAGAAGTTACGTACGAAGGTACGGACCAGGTAAGGGAAGCAAAAATTGATTTCCTAACCCATTCTTATGAATTATTTCACATGAAGGAAGGTGAAAAGGTGGACGAAATGTTTGAGCGATTTTCAATAATCGTAAATGACCTACATGCTCTCAAGAAAACATTCACGGATAGAGAGCTCGTGCGAAAAATTCTTAGAAGTCTCACACCGGCATGGAGATCAAAGACCGATGCAATTCAAGAATCCATTGGCGTTTCAAACGTCACCATCGACGCACTAAGAGGTAACCTTAAGACCTATGAATCTACTATTCTTAACCCTTTTGTTGATGATCAAAGGATGCAAAGAATAGCTCTAAAGGCGAGCACAAGCCAACCAAAAATTGATGAGGAAGGAGACAACGAGTTTGGACTTGTTATCAAAAGATTTCAAAAGTTCATGCGCAAGGAGTATGAACGCAAGGGCAAAAAGCAAGGCGAACAAATCAAGTGCTATGAGTGTGGTGAAACCGGGCACATCAAATCAAATTGCCCAAACATCAAAAAGGAGAAGAAACCTTTTAAAAAGCAACGTGCATACATTTCTCGGGGAGGCGACTCCGGAGATGAGTCAAGCGAAGGAGAAGAAGACGAAGCAGCAAATCTTTGCCTTATGGCACAAGAAGACAACAAAGATGAGGTATGTCAAATTTCGTCTAAAAACTTCTTTACTCTTGAAGAAATGCGAACTGCTTTTGATGAATTATATGCTGAGTTTATTAAGGCTTCAAAAACTGTTAAGGGCATAAAAGAAAATGCTTCATTAAAAGAAAAGGATTTTCAAAAACAGCTTTCTTTGAAAGAAAAGGATTTAGAAAAACTGGTTTTAGAAAATGAAAAGCTGAAAGAGGAAAACAAGTTTTTTGGAAAAAGAAGCGCCGATAAGCCCAAAAGTTCTACTAAAAATTGTTCTTCTTGCTTGCATCTCAAAATTGAGGTAGATAGACTCAAAGGTACCTTAGATAATTTTAATTCTTCCCACAAGAATTTGAATGAGGTCCTTGTAAATTTGAAATCAACCAGCATGGCATAGGATTTAAGAATGAGGTTAAAGAAAAGGTTGAAGCCAAACCCCAACCACCTAAGGCTCAACCTAGGACTAATAAAACAAATGCTTATCCTAGAAATAGCAATCCTAGAACCAATATGCATGCTAGATAAAATGTTGAACATTTTAGGAGACCTAGAAATGACTTACCACCTAGAAATAGTTACCCTAGAAATGATGCATATTTCAGGCCAAATGTTGAACCTTTGAGAAGACCTAGAAATGGCCTTCAACCGAGAAACAATCACTCTAGAAATGCTGCCCATCCTAGAGCTCATAGTAGGAGAAATAATTCTCATGAAATGCGAAATAGTCATAGTGTTCAAAATAGAGTAAGAAATTTTCATCCGTCTAGTTACTATGAACCTAGAAGGATGCATAACCCAAATGTGACTTGTCATTATTGTAGACGCATTGGTCATATTGCTCCTGCATGCTTTACACGTCATAGACATATTAGTCAATCGCATCATTATAATATGCCTAACCCCCAAGGACCCAAGATGGCGTGGGTACCTAAAGAACATTAATTTGTTTTGTAGGTGTGCTTGAAGGGATCAAGTGTACTATGGTACCTTGATAGTGGATGCTCAAAGCATATGACGGGAGATGAATCAAAATTCCTTCAATTAGAGCACAAAGAAGGAGGAAGTGTTATCTTCGGTGATAACAATAAAGGAAAGATCATCGGCATCGGCTCGGCTGGTAAGGATGAAAATTCCTCTATTAAGCATATATTACTTGTCAAAGGATTAAAGCATAATCTCTTGAGCATAAGCCAATTTTGTGACAAGGGAAATCTTGCTCTATTTGATTCGGATGAATGCCTAGTATTTAGACGTAGTGATTTCAAAATCATACTTCGTGGTTTTAGAGTGGATAATATTTATATGGTTGATCTTGCTAATTCCTCACCCGATTATGTTGATTGTCTAATGAGTAAAAAGGATGATACTTGGCTATGGCATCGTAGAGTAGCACATATCAATATGCATCTTTTGAACAAATTGATTTCTCAAAACTTAGTTGTTGGTCTTCCCAGTTTAAAATTTGAAAATGACTCTATTTGTGACTCGTGTCAAAAGGGGAAGCAAACAAAATCATCTTTCAAATCTAAAAACATTGTTTCAACTTCTAGACCATTGCAATTGCTTCATATGGATTTATTTGGTCCCTCTCGCATTGAAAGTCTAGGAAGAAATAAATATGCTTTTGTGATTGTTGATGATTACTCGAGATTTACTTGGACTTTATTTCTTGCCAATAAAAGTGATGCTTTTCAAAATTTTAAATATTTTCTTAAGCGTGTTCAAAATGAGAGAGAAACAACCGTCACTTCAATTAGAAGTGATCATGGGGGAGAGTTTGATCACAATCTCTTTGTGGACTTTTGTGATGAACTCGGAATCGAGCATATCTTTTCGGCTCCACGTACACCACAACAAAATGGGGTGGTGGAAAGGAAAAATAGGTGTCTCGAAGAGATGGCTAGAACCATGCTCGACGAAGCTAAGATACCCAAATATTTTTGGGCGGACGCCGTGAGTATCGCTTGCTATGTTCTAAATAGAGTAGTAATTCGGCCGATACTCATGAAAACCCCCTATGAACTTTATAAGGGAAGAAAACCAAATATTTCCCATTTTAGAGTTTTTGGTTGCAAATGTTTTGTTCATAACAATGGCAAAGACCAATTGGGTAAATTTGATGCTAAGTCGGATGAAGGTATTTTCATTGGATATTCCTCACGTAGTAAAGCATATAGGGTCTTTAATAAAAGAACCCAAATTGTGGAGGAATCCCCTCATGTTGTATTTTCCGAAAATAATGCTCACTTGGCGAGAAAGGATTCCGGTTTTGATCTTGCAGGTATCTTAGATAGCTTGAAAGACAAAATACAAGAGGAACCATCCAAGGAAAATAAAGATGAAACTGAGGAACAACCAACGAAAGAAGCGCCACAATTGGAAAAAGAAACAAAAGTGCCAAATGAGTGGAGGACGATCAAAGATCACCCTCTTGAACAGGTAATTGGCAACGTTGGAGACAAGGTAAGTACCCGAAACTCTCTCAAAAGTACCTTAGAACATACTGCTTTTGTTTCTCAAATTGAACCCAAAACCATCTCAGAAGCAATTGGGGATGAATTTTGGACCTTGGCAATGCAAGAGGAGCTTAACCAATTCGAACGCAATGATGTTTGGGATTTGGTGCCAAGACCCGAAGGTCATACCATAATTGGTACGAAATGGGTTTTTCGCAATAAACTAGATGAAAATGGTATAATCACTAGAAACAAAGCTAGGCTTGTAGCAAAAGGCTATAATCAAGAAGAGGGTATTGACTATGAGGAAACATATGCTCCCGTAACTAGATTAGAAGCTATTCTCTTATTGCTTGCATTTGCCTCTTCTATGAATTTCAATTTATATCAAATGGATGTGAAAAGTGCTTTTCTAAACGGATTTTAAGGTATCTTGTTGGTACTACAAATGTGGGTCTATGGTACCCCAAAGGCTCTTCATGCCAACTTGTGGGCTACTCCGATTCCGATTTTGCTGGATGCAAATTGGACCGCAAGAGCACTAGTGGCACTTGCCATTTGCTCGGTAGCTCTCTCGTTTCTTGGTTTAGCAAGAAACAAGTAAGTGTTGCGTTGTCCACAACCGAGGCTGAATATGTAGCCGCGGGGAGTTGTTGCGCTCAAATCCTATGGATGAAACAACAACTCTTGGACTATGGCCTAAGTCTTGATCATATCCCTCTTAGATGTGATAATACTAGTGCCATATGCTTGACGAAGAACCCCGTTCTTCATTCGCGAATGAAACACATTGAAATTAGACATCATTTTATTAGAGATCACGTTCTCAAAGGCGATGTCGAAATTGAATTTGTTGAAACCAAAAACCAATTGGCAGACATCTTTACAAAGCCTTTAGAGAAAGAGTCCTTCTTCCGAATTCGCAGTGAACTCGGGATTCTTGACTCCACGTTGATCTAAGTCATGCATTGTATTTTTTTGTTACATGATTTCTAACTTGAGCGTCGGAGACGTCTAATCCTCTTTTGCAGGTATCGCCCTAAAAGTAGGGGGAATTATAAAGCATGACGCGCAAGAATCGAGTCTTCTTCAGAAAAATCTGTTTCTGTCATCTAATAATCGATTATCTCGTATCAATAATCGATTGTAATGCTATCATTTGAGCTATTATACTCTCTTTAAATAATCACGCCTTCTTTCCAATAAATAAACAAGGTTTATTTCATCTTTGGCATCTTATTATTATTTTTGCTAATGGCAAAAGGGGGAAGATAATGGGTATGCACTCTCAATATTCATAAGCTTAAATTGAGGGGGAATTCTCAAATTGCGGGGGAACAAATTGCATACTTGTTACATGTATATACTTGTCTTGAATCGTCAATATAAATTGCTTGTCTTGCATATCCCGCTTAATGTTTGCCATTATCAAAAAGGGGGAAATTGTTGGAAACACATTCTCAATGCAATATACTAAAACGTGTGTTCTTTTGTGTAGGTTTTGATGAATGACAAACGAAGCGAAAATTGATATATGACGAAGTTCAAGAAACAAGCGCACAATTGATATACAACGAGATTCAAGCTCAAGACAAAGTTTTATAAGTTTAATTGAGTCATTCTTATTTGTGATTTTGATCCTACAACTTGACTCGTAACATGGCTTCTCTCATAAAACTATTTTCCAAAATCATGCATATTTAATTTAACGTCAAATGATTTTAAATCATGCATATTTACAGTAGTCAAAATAATTTTTAGACATGCCTTAAAAATCTGGACTAAGATAATCGATTATGTACTTATGATAATCGATTGTTTTAAGCCAAGACTGCATGACAATCGATTGTGAACTAATGACAATCGATTGGGAGTAAGACAGTCAGCATCAGGTTTTTCAAACCTGCATGACAATCGATTGTGAACAAATGACAATCGATTGTGATGAGGCAGTGTCCATCAAAGTTTTTCAAAACTCAGAATAATCGATTGTGAAGCTAATGACAATCGATTGTGAAGAGACAGTGTCCTTCAGATTTTTCAAAGTCACAAAATAATCGATTGTGAACTTATGACAATCGATTGTGTTGAGGCAGTGACTTCCAGACTTTTTCAAAACTATTAAATAATCGATTGTGAGTATATAACAATCGATTGTCAAGAGGCAGTGTCTAAAATGATTTTCAAAAACTGATAAGTAATCGATTGTTGACTTTGTGCAATCGATTGTGAAGCTGACCGTTGTCGTAAAGTTTTCAAATACCGTCAGGTAATCGATTATTGATTTTGCATAATCGATTGTTGTGATTATTATCCGGAAAAGATTTTTTTGAACTTTACTGGTAATCGATTATTGATTTGGTATAATCGATTGTTTTGATTAAAATCCGGAAAAGATCTTTTGAACGTTGCTGAGTAATCGATTGTTGATTTTGGACAATCGATTGTTTGTGGTAAAATCTGGAAAGGATTTTTTGAACATTGTCAGTAATCGATTATGGATTGTAAGTAGTCGATTATCAAGCGTAAAATCTGGGATTGAATTTTGATCTGACTGTCAGACAATCGATTGTTGGGATTTGACAATCGATTGTCAGTGAGTAAAATCAGCGACTCTTAATTGGCAATTAGGCAACGGTAATGCCAAGTTTTTCAACTATAAATACAGCTTCATTTCAGTGTTTTAAACACAACAACATACTACAACTGATCATTACATTGCTATAAGCTTGCATACTTTTGTTTATCATTTTATATTCAATTTCATAAAGCTTTTGAGAGCCATATTCTTGTCCAAAGTTGTTGTGATCTAGAGCTTACTTCTTTTACTCATACCTACTCATAAAGGAGTATTTTGTTTTAGTGTTTAGTGTTTTATACACTTGTAAGAGAATTGTGATTCTCTTGTTGTAAGGAACTTGTGTTTCTTTGGTTGAAGTCTTGGAGTGTTGTATCTCCGAGCAAAGGTGTTAAGGCTTGTGTCCTTAAGTTGTAGAGGTTTGTTGAGCACCCATAAGCTTAACAAGTTAGTGGAAAATCTCGAGAGAGTCTCTCGGGGACTGGACTAGCCACGTGTTGTGGTGAACCAGAATATATCGGTGCGTTCTTTCCTTTTTGTTTATTTAACGCACTTATTTATTTCCTGCAAATTTTAATTTCCGCAAGTTTACGCTAAATTTTATTATAACGCTATTCACCCCCCTCTAGCGTTAAGCGTATTTTCTAACACATAGGTATTTTGGGGTTGTTTGTAGAGTTCAAAAGGGTGGAACTAGTTTGAATGATGTTTCAGGTTATGTTTGTGTTCTTGGTTGAGGTCCTGGGGGGCTCAGATGGGTTTCAGATGCTCAACGGGTCATTTTAGAACTTAGAAGAAGTGTAGAAAATATTGCAGCTGCCCAGTTCTGGTTTTCTTCTTCGAGTTCGCAAGAGGGGTCTCGCGTTAGTGTTGAGGAGCTGGGCTGGTTGGGGAGGACTATTCTATGTGTTCACAAAGTCTATCCCACGTTTACGAAGGTTTGTGAGGTGGAGAATAGCTGTTACGTGCTTCGCGTTTGCAATGATGTCCCGAGTTTGCGAAGGTAAGGGCTTATTGGTCATAGCAATCGCGTTTAGCTCCACGCGTTCGCATAAGGTCTGTCTCTGTAAGATATGCAATCGCGAAGTGGCCCTACATTCGCGTAAGAGGAATTTTGCCAGTAGGACGTTTGTGCATCACGTTCGCTAGTAGCCTCCAAGAACACACCTGTGCAGATATAAAACTAAAATCGAGCGTTTAGCCATTTTTATCAAAACATAAGCTTGAGAGCTCGGATATGAGCGACATTTTGAGGGATTTTTAGAGATATTGATTGGGTAACAATTCTAAACTCCTTTTTACTTGTAACCCACTAATCTAAGCACGGATTCCTCTAATTTCGAATTTTGAAATGAAAATTTGATAAAATTTCATAGGCCGAATTATTGAGTTTTGATTGGGTATTTCACATCAGATTTGGATAATTTTAGTATGGTTGGACTCATGAGAATACGAGGTTTTCTAAAAATATTAATTTCACACGATTCTGAGACATTGGCCTGAGGGGCATTTTGGTTATTTTACATGAATTTGCGTATTAGCTTAGAAATTTATTATAGAATCAGCTTCTTGAAGTATTATTTATATTATGAAATGGAATTTAATAGATTTGGGCCATTTGGAGTCGGATACTCATGGCAAAGGCGTGATTTCTAGGTGACTTTGAGCCATTTCGAGGTAAGTAGCTTGTCTAACCTTGTGTGGGGGACCTTTCCTCTTAGGATATGATATTTGGTAATTGAATTTCCTTGTGAGCGAGGTGACTAGCGCGTTCTTGTGCAAATTGTTAGAATATCAGTTTTCTTAAAGTACTTAGTAGCATGTTTCCCTTCCTACTTTATTATACTTGTAAATTTAGCATGTTGTTAGTTAGAAAAACATGTTAAGTTGAGTTAGATTTCCTATTTGCCTAAATTGTCTTGACCCCTCTACGTGAAGCATGTTAGGCTAGAATTACTTGTTTTTCGTTGATATGAAATTGCATTCCAAAATATCCTATTGTTGTTGCTTCGTATTTACATTGGTACTACAGATGTGGGATTTTGGTAGCTCCACCTTGTTTGTTTACGTTGGGGCTATGGGTTAGATTTCCAGTAGATCCTCCTGTACAATTATGTGGAACTATGAGAATGCACCCGGTACATTCTCCCAGTATTGGGTATTTATATTTGGGACTAAGGACCGGGTTCCGGTAGATCCCCGCACATTGATAATTGGACTACGGGACGATATCCTGGGAGATCCACTGGACAGTTGATGAAAGGGACTATAGGATGGTATCGTGGGAGATCCTCGTTGTAGTTATTGGTATTGAGCTGTTCTTATTTCCGAGTTACTCTATTCTTTGTATAATTGTTGTTGCCTTGTATAAGCTATCTCATTTCGCTGATGTATTCATTATAATGTCTATTTCGAACAAATGAACCTTTGTATTATGTTTAACCTTAGTAGGCCCTTACCTTCCTCGTCATTACCCGACGGAGGTTAGGCTTGGCACTAACTGAGTACCGCTGTGGTGTACTCATGCCCCTTTCTCCTCATGCGTTTCATGTGAAGATTCAGGTACCTCTACTCAGGCATATCACCCTTGAAGCAGGGAGATTTATCAGGGACTTTGAGGTATATCTTCCACGCCCGCAGATTGAAGAGTCTTTATCTTATTCTATCTTTTAGCATTTAGCCTTCTTTGTTACAGTTGCTGTAGACATTCTGGAGTTAGAGCATTGTACTACGTTTCTTTTAGCTTGTGTTCCCGTGAGTTTCCGAGTTTTAGGATAGTATTGTTGGATGCTATGATGTTGAGTTGTATATGTCGATAGACATTTCATATACGATTTTCTTCCAGTTGTTAAGTTTTGATTGTTATTTCTCAAGTTAGTTATTCTTCCGTACTGTTAGGCTTACCTAGTTGTATAGACTAGGTACCGTCACGACATGTTCACGGAGGGCAAATTGGGGTCGTGATAAGTCGGTATCAGAGCTCTAGGTTCATAAGATTCATGAAACACATAAAAATTTATTAGAGTCTCGCTGATCGGTATGGAGACGTCTGTACTTATCTACGAGAGGCTATGTAACTGTTTGGAAAATTCCACTTCATTTGATTTCCTTGTCGTGTGAGATTTTGATATCACAACTAAACTTTTGTCTTTCTATTCCCTCACATGTGGTGAGGACACGTGCTACTCAAGATGATCAGGCACTCGCGCCCTCTACTGCAACCATTAGAGGCCGGGGCCGGGGTAGAGGTCGTGACGCGCATGTGGTGCAGCTAGAGCACCTGTGTGAGCTCCTGCCAAGGTACCACCATTAGTTCTAGCCAGAGTCTAGGTACCTAAAATGCCTACTACTACTACTACTGCTACCACTTCAGCTCTTCCAAAACCTCTAGCATAGTTCATGAGCATGTACACCACTTTGGCTCAGGCAGGGTTACTTCCCGTTGCTGTAGCCACATACCATGCCTGGGGAGGAGCACAAACTCCCGCCACCAGCACTCCTAAGCATCAAGTGCATATTAAGCAGGTTCCCGAGATTATTCCTGTACTGCCTGTAATGCCTTTTCAGCCAGAAGATAGGGCATCTGCTTCTGAGGATGAGCATCGGAGGCTTGAGTGGTTCAAGAAGTACAAGCCTCTTATATTTAGTGGTCTAGCATCGGAGGATGCTCTGGTTCTTCTTGTTGAGTGTTACCGCATTCTCCTTACCATGGGTATTTCAGGATCTAGTAGGGTTTCTTTCACTATCTTTCAGTTTCGAGGGGCCGCCTATGAGTGGTGGCACACCTATAAGTTAGACAGTCCATATAAGGCTACTTCATTGACTTGGGCTCAGCTTTCAGATCTGTTCATGAGAGAGTATGTTCCTCAGAGCCTCAGAGACGCATGACGCGTAGAGTTTGAGCATTTACGCCAGGGTGCTCCGACTATTGCAGAGTATGTTGTCCGTTACACTAGTTTGGCTAGGCAAGTACCAACCTTGGTTGCTACTGTTCGTGAGAGGGTATGCTGGTTTATTGAGGGGCTTAATCCCATCATCATATCTACCATGGCTCATAAGTTGGATATGGATATTTCCTATCAGCAGGTAGTGAGCATTTCTAGGAAGATTGAGGGTATGAATGCTAGGGAGAGGGAGGAGAGAGAGGCCAAGAGGTCTCGAGTGTCGGACCATTATTCTAGTGTCCATACACCAACCACAGATCATCATTGTAGGGTGACATGAGTCGCCCATGTTCATTTGGCTCTTCCAGCAGCAAATAGTGCTCCAACTCCTACTAGGCCTCGGGAGCCTTATTATCCACCTTTGGGTTCTAGCGCACCTCATGCGCGTGGTGTTTTCAAAGGTCAGTTCAGCAGATTTGGCCCTAGCCAGTCACATCTACCATGTCATCCTAGAGGTTTTTTTGAGTGTGGTGACACACGCAATATGGTGAGGGATTGCCCCAGAATTGGGAGGGGTGCACGTCCACAGACTTCTCAGCCACAATGTGCTTGCACATTTCTTAGGCTATGATTACAGTTGCAGTTGCTAACCCACCTGCTCATCTAGATAGAGGTGGAGGTCGGGGAGGTAGAGGTTACCTTAGAGGGGGAGGCCAAGCCAGATACTATTCCATGACTGCCTGTACTAAGGCTGTTTCCTCAAGTTCTATCATCACAGGTATTACAGTTGTTTGCAAAAGATATAAATTGGTTCTATTCGATCTAGGCTCTACTTACTCTTATATGTCTTCTTATTTTTCTCCACATTTGGGTGTACCTCGGGATTCTTTGAGTTTATGTTTCTACCCCTGTGGGAGATTCTCTTGTTGTGGACCGCATTTATCGATCGTGTTTGGTTACTCTTCGTGGTTTGAGACCAGAGCCAATTTGTTGTTACTCAGCATGGTTGATTTCGATTTCATCTTGGGCATGGGCTGGTTCTCGCCCCATTTTGCTATTCTTGATTTCCATGCCAAAACCTTGATGCTGGCTATGCCAGCAATACCATGTGTTGAATGGTGGGGTACCTTAGATCATACCCCCACTAGAATTATTTCTTTCCTTAAGGCTCAGTGTATGGTTGATAGGGATGTGACGCGTATTTAGCTTGTGTGAGAGATGTTAGTGTTGATACCCTTTCTGTTGGTTCAGTCCTTGTAGTGCGGGATTTTCTCGATGTGTTTCTAGATGATCTTCCAAGCATGCCGCCTGATAGGGATATTGATTTTGGCATTGATCTATTGCCCAACACTCAGACCATTTCTATTCCTCCATACTGTATGGCTCTTCTTGAGTTAAAGGAGTTGAAGGATCAGTTATAATAATTGCTTGATAAGGGTTTTATTCGGCCCATTGTTTCACCTTGTGGTGCTCCTATCTTGTTTGTGAAGAAAAATGATGGTTCTATGCGTATGTGTATTGATTATCACCAGTTGAACAAAGTTACAATGAAGAACCATTATCCTTTGCCTCGTATTGATGATCTATTTGACAAACTTCAAGGCGCACGGGTATTTCATAAGATTGATTTTGCACTCAAGTTACCATCAGCTGATAATTCAGGAGCCAAACATCCCGAAGACTTCTTTTTGGACTCGGTACGGTCATTAAAGTTTCATGTTATGTCATTTGGGCTGACCAATGCCCCAGCAGCCTTCATGCATTTAATGCATAGTGTATTCCAGCCATATCTCAACTCTGTTGTCATTGTCTTTATTGATGATACTCTAGTATATTCCGGGAATCGGGAAGATCATGAGCAGCACTTGAGGACAGTGCTTCAAACAATGAGGGAAAAGAGATTATATGCAAAGTTTTCAAAATGTTAGTTTTGGTTGATTCCGTGACATTCCCGGGCCACGTGGTATCAAGTGATGGTATTTGAGTGGATCTGAAGAAGGTAGAGTCAGTGTAGAGTTGGCCCAGACCATCCTCAGCTACAGAGATCCGCAGTTTCCTTGGTTTGGCGGGTTACTACCATCATTTCGTGGAGGTATTTTCATCAATTGCAGCCCCTATGACTAGACTGAACCAAAAGGGTGCTCCGTTCCAGTGGACGAAAGAGTGTAAGGCGAGCTTTCAGAAGCTCAAGATAGCTTTGACTACGACCACAATTTTGATATTTCGTACAGGTTGGCGGTCCTATGCTATCTATTGTGATGCCTCAAGGGTTTGCCTTGGAGTAGTATTGATGCATGACGGTAGTGTGATTTCCTACACATTTAGATAGCTGAAGATACATGATTAGAATTATCTGGTCCATGATCTTGAGTTAGCTACCATTGTTCACGCCCTGAAGATTTGGTGCCATGTCTATACTGTGTTCCTTGCGAGATTTATACTGATAATCAGTGCTTGCAACACTTGTTCAAGCTAATGGATCCAAATTTGCACCAGAGGAGGTGGTAAGAGGTACTGAAGGATTATGACATCACTATTTTATATAACCCGGGCAAGGCCAATGTAGTGGTTGATGCCATGAGTCACCGAGCGGAGGGTTTAGGAGTTTGGATTATTTACCAGCATCGGAAAAGCCTATGGCGATGAATGTTAAGGCCTTAGCCCGCCGGTTTGTGAGATTGGATCGTATTAGGGAGCAACAGTATGATGACCCTCATTTGGTTGTCCTTAAGGACAAGATTCAGCATGGTGATGCTAGAGATGTGACCATTGGTGAGGACAGAGTATTGAGAATGCAGGGTTGGGTTTGTGTACCCAATGTTGATGCACTTCGAGAGTTGATTCTAGAAGGGGCCCACACCTCGCGGTATTCTATTCATTCGGGTGCCGCGAAGATGTATGAGGACTTGAGGCAGCACTATTGTTTGAGGCAGATGAAGAAAGATATAGTTAAGTTTGTACATCAGTGTCTCAACTGTCAGCAGGTGAAGTTTGAGCACTTGAGGCCACGTTGATTGCTTCAGCAGATAGAGATTCTGAAGTGGAAGTGGGAGTGTATCACCATGGACTTTGGATCTAGACTCCCATAGACTTTGAGGAAGTTTGATGCCAGTTGGGTTATTGTGGATCGGGTGACCAAGTCTGCTCATTTCATTCTTGTGTGTACCACTTATTCTTCAAAGTGGTTGGTGGAGATTTATATCCGGAAGATCGTCCGTCTGCATGGTGTTACAGTTTCCATCATTTCGGATATGGGTACTCAGTTCAAAACGCGGTTCTGGCGAGCCGTGCAGTAGGAGTTAGGTACTAGGGTGAAGTTGAGCATGGAATGTCACCCTCGGATGGGCGGATAGTCCAAATTCACTATTTAGATTCTTGAGGATATGCTCCTTGCGTGTGTGATGGAGTTTGGGGGTTCTTGGGATCAGTTCTTGCCACTGGAGGAGTTTTCTTACAACAACAACTATTAGTCTAGCATCCAGATGGCATCGTATGAGGCTTTTTATGGTAGACGGTGTAGATCCCCGGTAGGTTGGTTTGAGTCGGGTAAAGCTAGACTACTTGTCATAGATTTGGTTCAGGATGCTTTAGAGAAGGTTAAGGTGATTAAGGATAGGATCCATATGGCCCAATCCAGGTAGGAAAGCTATGCAGACCAGAAGGTTTTTGATGTTTCCTATATGGTTGGATAGAAAGCTCTGCTTCGGGCTTCGCCTATAAAAGGTGTTATGAGATTTGGGAAGAAAGGGAATCTGATTCCGAGGTTTATTGGACCTTTTGAGATTATGAGGCGAGTTGGGGAGGTTGCTTATGAGCTTGTCATACCTCCTATCCTGGTATGAGTTCAACCGGTATTCCATATTTCGATGCTCCGAAGGTATCACGGTGATCCGTCGCACGTGTTGGATTTCAGCTCGGTCCAGTTGGAAATGGATCTATCTTATGTTGAAGATCCAGTTGCTATATTGGACAGGCAGGTCAGAAAGTTGAGGTTAAAGAACATAACTTTAGTAAAGGTTCAGTGGTGTGGTCAACTGGTCGAGGAGGAGACCTGGGAGTCCGAGCAGGATATGCGCAACCGTTACCCTCGTCTTTTCACTACTTCAGGTATGTCTCTATGCTTGTTCGAAGATGAATAGATGATTAAGTGTAGGAGGATATGACGACATGGCCGGTCGTCTTAAGGATTACGCTGTGAACCCTTATTAACTACTTTTCCCAAGTTTATTTTTGCTACTTTGATCTGCCAGAATGTTCGCTTTTGAAAGTGTTGGGACACTTAGTTCCTAAATGAAATCTTAAGTGTTGGAAAGTCGACCATCGTTAGAATAGTATGAAAATGACATCATAATGGAAATTCGATGGTTCTGTTAGCTCCGTGTGTTGATTTTGGGGTGGGGATCATGTTCAAATCGTGTTTCTGAGTTCTGTAACTAATTTAGGCTTGAAATACTGAAGTTTGTATTTTTGAAGTTTCTTGTCAGATAGTGATATTTTTCTCTGAGGGTCGGAATGGAATTCCAGAAGTTGCAGTAGTTCTGTCATGTCATTTGGGATGTGTGTGTGAAATGATAGGTCATTCTGACGTGGTTTGGTTTGGTTTTTTATCGAAAATCTATTTTTAGAGTTTTTTGAAATTTTAAGCGTGAATTTGGTGAAAAATAGGTGTTCTGGTGTTTTTGTAGTGTGCCGAAGGTTGGAACAAGGTTGAATGATGTTTTAGGTTATGTTGGTGTTGTTGGTTGAGGTCTCGGGGGCCTTGGATAGGTTTCGGATGCTCAACGGGTCATTTTAAAACTTAGAAGAATTGCAGAAAATATTGAAGCAGGCCAGTTCTGGTTTCCTTCTTCGTGTTCATGAGAGGGATCTCGCATTTGCTTAGAGTAACTGGGCTGGGGGAAGTATTATGCTTCGCGTTCGTGAAGACTATCTCGCATTTGCGAAGGTTTATGAGGTAGAGCAGTTGTTATATGCTTCGTGTTCGCAAAGGTAAGGGCTCATTGGTCATAGCTATCGTGTTAAGCTACATGTGTTCGCGTAAGGTCTGCCCATGTGAGCTACGCGATCACAGAGATGCCCCCGTTAACGTAAGAGGAATTTGTCTAGCATGACTTTTATGCATCACGTTCGCGAAGAAGAACACGCTTGTGCAGATATACGATTTAAAATCGAGAGTTTAGCCATTTTTATGAAAACTTAAGCTTGGGAGCTTGGATTTAAGCGAGATTTTGAGTGACTTTCAGACATATCGATTGGGCAATGATTCTAAACTCTTTTTAGCTTGTAACCCACTAATCTAAGCATGAATTCCTCCTTTAATTTTAGATTTGAAATAAAAATTTGATAAAACTTCATAGGCCGAATTATTGAGTTTTAATTGGGAATTTCACGCTGGACTTGGATAATTTTAGTATGATTGGAATCATGAGAGTACGAGGTTTCTAAAAATGTAAATTTTACCTGATTCCAAGACGTTGGTCTGAGAGGTATTTTTGTAATTTTACATAAATTTATATATTAGTTTAAAATTTTATTGTAGAATTAGCTTCTTGAAGTATTATTTACATTATTAAATTGAATTTAATAGATTTGGGCCATTTGGAGTCGGATACTCGTAGCAAAGGCTTGATTTCTCATTGATTTTAAGCCAGTTCGATGTAAATGGCTTGTCTAACCTTGTGCGGGGGGACCTTTCCCCTTAGGATATGATATTTGGTAATTGAATTGCCTTGTACGCGAGTTGACGAGCACGTACTTGTGCAAATTATTGGAAATCTGATTTTCTTGAAGTATTTATTACCATGTTTTCCTTCCTGCTTTATTATACTTGCAAATTTAGCATGTTGTTAGTTAGAAACACATGTTTAGTTGAGTTAGATTGCCTATTTTCTTATATTGTCTTTATTGCATTACGTGAAGCATGTTAAAATTACTTGTTTTTCCTTGATATGAAATTGCATTTCGAAATATCCTCTTGCTGTTGTAGCGTATTATATTGGGACCACGGATGTGGGATTCAGGTAGCTCCCCCTTGTTTGTTTACTTTGGGACTATGTGTTAGATTCCCGGTAGACCCCCTACCCAATTATATGAAACTACGGGAGTGCACCCGATAGATTCCCCTAGTATTGGGTATTTTCATTTGGGACTACGGACTGGGGTTCCGGTAGATCCCCACACATTGATAATATAACTACGAGACGGTGGTGAGCATGTGATATTTGCCCTGCATGAATTACTCCTATTAATTTAAACAAAATCATTTCTACTTATTATTTGCAATTTTGTGGAATTTTATGGCATTTTTCGTTTGCATTTTTATAGGTGCATTTTAATTAATCAAAAACACAAAAATATGTTGCATAACCATTTAGGAGTTGATTACACATTTTAAAATTATTCAGTAATTTAGCCATTTTATAAAAAAATATTAAAAATACTGCTTATATTGTACTTTTGAGTTTCAGTTTGATTTTTTAAAGTAATTTTTTTCTCTTTGTCTTGTTTTTATTGTTTATGATGATAATTATTTTAGGATTAATTAGGATATTTATTGGTTAATTAGGGATTTATAACTCAATTTAGGTTTTTAATAATTTTGCAACATAAAAAGAAAAATAAAAAGAGGGGAGAAATCTTAAAAATTAAATTAAGCAAAAAGGACCCAAATGTTGGCCATGTGTGCATCAACTGTCCCGTGGCGGAGGCTATGTGGGCCAAGTCACAATCGAATGTCGTGGGCGCTTGTGTGTGCTGAATGTACTATAAGGCTAGGGTATGCGCTCCTTCTACCACCAATTGGTTTTAGAAGAGTTGGTAGCGCCTGAGGCCCTACAAGTGGTATCAGAGCCAAGGTCACGAGTTCGATTCCCAGCGGGAGCAATTGCTGAGGGGGAGATTGTTGGCCATGTGTGCATCAATTGTCCCGTGGCGGAGGCTATGTGGGCCAAGTCACAATCGAATGTCGTGGGCGCTTGTGTGTGCTGAATGTACTATAAGGCTAGGGTATGCGCTCCTTCTACCACCAATTGGTTTTAGAAGAGTTGGTAGCGCCTGAGGTCCTACACCAAATTGGGCCTTTTTAAAAATAAATGCATCCCAAAAAACCCCACCCCACAAACCCGCTCTAACCCACATCCAAATCCGGTCCACCCCATCCTAGCCAAAACAACATCGTTCGAAGCAACTCAATAAAGGCCGTTTATTTTTTTAAATCGGACAGTTGAGAAGCTATGGTTCATCTGGTATAAATATGTCCCAAAACACCCCCATCCCCCAAATGACCTTGTACCTTGTCTCTCCAACCTCCCACCAGAAGCCCTAACGTTGCTGATGGAAAATCGCCACCACCGGTGGCTATCATCCGAACACTCCAAAAATAACACCACACGCTCTCCTTGTCGTACACTATTCATATATGTCACTACCAACCCTCACATCGTAGCCAATAACCTTGAATCTCAAATTGAAACGGCGTCGTCGATGCCAAACGGTCTCAAATTAACACCAAACAACCTCTGACCCTTCCTCATCCAAAATCTGTGTCCTGTTCCTTTCAAACAGCCCTAGGGCTGGTCGAATATTATGTCAAAGCTCTAACTTAGATTCCATAGGCGATGCATGAAGACCTCCAGGATTCAACACAATTTTCAAGTTAAGTTTTCTATTTTTTTATTTATTGTTATTTATTTCCTTCTTCTTTATCTTGGTTCTGTATGTTTGTTCGTTAGTACTTAGCTCTAGATTAATCAAAATGATGTTAGTAGTTTTATTAGTTGAGGGCTTTCATGTCAAATTTTGTTCAGAGAAAGTTTTACTAGCCTAATTTGTTTTCAAGCAAAATAGGGTCAACGCGCACTTGGAGGGACTTACTGGGTTGTTGAAAATTAATCCTAGAGGAGACATCATAAAGGCATTTGTTACATTCTGGGATCCGTCCCACAACGTATTTCATTTTCCAGACTTTGAACTCACTCTGACCCTAGAAGAAATAATTAAATATATTGGGGTCCCCACAACTTCTCTAAGGCATCAGTATCTGATTGCACAAAGGGCCATCGCCATACAAAAATTCTTGGATTCATTAAAGATCAGCAGGAAGGTTCACAATCCAGACCTAGCAGCCGACTTTTGTACTCCAGAGTTTATATATCAGAGGTATGGGCACATAGTGGGACTTAATGACCTGGAAAATAATATTTGTAGAAAGGGAAATCGACTCAAATGGGAAGAACACCTATGTTTCACATTTATGGTATTCTTCTTGGGTCTTTTGGTGTTTCCATGGAAAGACGGGAATATTGATATATGGATAGCAGGGGTTGTCAGCACTTTAATCAGTCAAGCAAAGAGCACCCTCTCACCCGTGATATTATTCGAAATCTTCCGTGCTCTCACTGCCTGTAAAGCCGGAGGATATTTCTTTGAAGGATGCAACCTGTTGTTACAAATATGGATGATTGACCACTTGTGCCATCGGCCTCGATTCATGAGTTATGGTTCATCAACAAAAACCTACATAGAGGAATTTTATAACAGGATTGATGGGCTTAGATTACCAGAGGGTGCTACAGAATGGGTATCACCTCTTCATTCCATAAGTACAAGCCAAATAAAGGGGACGTTTGGATGGCTTCCCTTTGATGAAATCATATATATGCCAGCCACCGGACCTTACTTCCTTTTGATGGGTCTCCGGAGTATTTAACCCTATGCTCTATACAGAGTGCTAAGACAATTAGGGAGGTTTAAAATGATTCCTAGGGATGAGAACATTAGTCGCCATGTGGTTGGGATTAGTTCCAATGGTCAGCTTTCCGAAGCAGCAGTCCGTCAAATCTAGAGCGAATGTCAATACTTGACGGCGTACACTCGAGTATGCGACTTATCTAAATGCAAGGTTGCAACAGGGTACCTTACTTGGTATGAAAGGGAAATAGAGTTCAGAGGGCCGGCTAAGAGGCGACATCTCTAGTAATTGGCCGAAGCATCACAAGAACAATGGAATTGGTTAGCCAAGGAAAATGAATACAGGGCCACGATAAGGAAATTGGAAAAGCAAGTCAAAGACCTTCAATAGAAAATGGTTTGCAAGCTGCAACAGAAGAGGGTGAAAGCAAAAGACCAGCCAAAGAAAATGGAGCCCTCCGGTCCCAAATTCAGAAAATAAAAACAGCTGCGGAGAATCCTTGCAGGAGTGCGAAGGATGAAAAACTCTTAGAAAATTTGAGGCGAAACGTAGGAGAATATGGCTTTGACTTGAATAAAGCAAATAGTAAGATGTCCAAGGGATTTAGCACGCAAGCCTGCAATGAGACTGAATGATGTCTCGCAGGACCCAGGAGCATTAGAGGCTTTAATGTATTCATGATTTTCAAATCTATTGAGAGTCTGTATTTTCTTTTATTTAAAGATCATAGTAAGTTGTCGAGTCAGTCATTTTCATTTTAAGTCAGAGTCTGCTGTTTTCAGCTGAGTTGGAGTCTGTTAATTTCTTTTAGTAAGATGTAATCTAGTGCCTTACTTTATTGAAAATGTTTTCTAAATAGTTTATGCATTTATTTACCAGAACTATGCTTGGTCTTATTATATGTGGGGTTATTATACGTAGGCAATCTCCATAGGATTCGACCATAAACAATTAAAGAAAAGGAAGAAAAAGCGGAAGAAGAATGAGAGAAACAATGGTAAAATAAAGAAGAGTATAATGAAACAAAAGGTGTAAGCAAAACAAATTGAGAGGGTAAAAGAAAAGAAAAAATAAGAGAGAAAAGAAAGATGGCATAGGATAAGAGTCTGGATGATGCAAGCAACCTTTTTCGCGTGCTTAATTGAAACGAATAACTGTTTAGGAGCATTCATTCCCAAAAATGTGGCTGCCTATGCATTAAAAACCTAACCACTAACAAGGTTTTTGTCAGTCCCACTCCAGACAGGTGGTTAATTCTTGCAAGCTGACTATGGCCAATCAGGAAAGCGATGCAGTATCATTGATCCCTCAAAAGAGGTAGAGGAGTTGGATGTTAATACAATGAGAGAGGAAATGTACAAATTGAAACATCAGATGGCTGAGATGTATTAGGAATGGGAGAGAGGCAGCCACCACCAACCTATTCTGCTAAGCCGACCTTCGTCCCACCGCTGGACCATTGACATGATCATCCCACCACTAATCCACCCCCAAGTTTCCCCGTCTACCCGCAATACCAGGGTACGACTTCTCAAGCACCCCCAGCTCCACCATCCAAAGTTGTTCCTCACCTCCTCTACCAAATTTCTCCCATTTATGTGGCACCTCCTCACCCCACACTCCACAGATCATCCAGTGAGCCTTTGCTTCAAACTCATGACAATCAATATTACCCACCAGAACCCGCTTACAAAGCCCATGAACCTTACTCCTATGCCCCCCGTCTTGAAATCCCGGCGGAGGCTGAAAAAGCAAGTCAAGAATTCCGAGCAAGAGAAGGTTCTCAGGAAGGTTAGAAGCTTAGAACAATCATTTAGAGATATGCGAGGGTTAGGTGACCAGGTGAGTGTGGCATTCAAAGACCTTTACATGTTCCCATATTTGCAATTACCTCCGGGCTTTAAGATGGTCAAGTTTGACTTGTATGACGGACATTGTGACGCAGTCGCACATCTAAAAGGTTTTTGTAGCAAAATGAGAGTAGCAGGAGGAAATGATGAACTGCTAATGGCATACTTCAGTCAAAGTTTAAATGGGTCGGTGTTGGAATTGTATACCCGGTTGGATCATGCTCGCTGGTACACTTGGGATTATCTAGCACAAGCATTTACCTGCCATTTTCAATATAGTCTTGAAATTATCCCAGACCTTCTGTCTTTGATGAAATTTGAAAAAAACACAATGAGAGCATCAGAGAATATGGTTTCGATTGAAGGGAATAGGCTGTGAGGGTCGACCCCCAATGAAAGAAGTGAAATGGTAAATTATTTCTTACAAGCTTTGGAGCCTACATATTTTGGTCACCTGGTATCCGCGGTGGGTAAATCCTTCAATAAGGTAGTGAAAATGGGAGGTATGGTCGAGGAAGGACTCAAATCCAACAAGATCATGAGTTACTCTGTAATCAAAGCAACCACCCAGGCTATCCAAAGTGGGACCGGGGGAGCATTTGGAAAGAAGAAGAAAGAAGAGGTAGCGAAAGTCGATTCAGGAACTTGGTTCGGGCCCGGGGGTCCATCCTATTACAACCAACCCCGACCATACCACCAAATCTACCCACAAGCTCCATATAGGCCACCACAACATTACTATGAACCTCCTAACCCCCGTTTCTCAGTCCATCACACACAAACATATACCCTACCTCCCGCCCATGCACAATGGCGTGCACCAGCTCCACAAAATAATTACGCAGCTCCAAAAAAATAACTACCCTCCAAGAGCCTACCAACAATCCCCGAGACCAGCTTTTTGGGAAAACCAAGCACTAAAAAATGAGAGGATGCAGAAGAAGAAATCTTTTACTCCGTTGGAAGAATCATATACCAGCTTATTCCATAGGTTGAGGCATCTAGACATGTTGAGGCCAAGTGAAGCAAAAATTCCAAATCCGCATCCGAGAAATCTGGACTATTCCGTCAGTTGTGAGTATTGTTCTGGTGCCCCGGGGCATGATACTGAAAAGTGTTGGCATTTGATGAAGCCTATCCAAGAACTCATCGATTCATATCGAATTGAGGTGCAAGCCCCGGAAGCAGCCAATATTAATCAAAACCCGCTGCTTGCTCGTCAAGAGACAAATATGATCAAGATAGTGAACAAAGAGGGAGAACCTAAAAATCCTTTGCAAACAATCATGATGATCCGAGCCAGTGAACGGAAAGATGGGTGTGAATTTGACAAGCGAGATGTCGACGCCGAGTCAAGAGTGACAAGTAGTGAACCTGTTGTTATAGTCAAGAAAGAATTCCCGAAAGACGGGATGGTGAAATAAGAGAATGCAAAAGTAGTCGTACCAGGGATGGCTAGTAAACCTATAGTTGTCGTAAAAAGCATTTATTCAGAGTCTATAATTATCAAACCTGTAGTTCAGCAACCAGTAATCAGCAGCAAGGCAGTACCTTGGAATTATGATCGAGTAACAGTGACTTACAAAGGGAAGGAGGTTAGATAAGAAGTTTGTCACACTCATGGATTGACTCGATCGGGGAGGGGCTTTGCCCCCAAGGAATTGAGAAAATCAAAACCAACCAAGGATAGTTCAGCACTGGTAAAGAAAACTATGAGTGAAGAAGAGGCAGAAGAGTTTTTAAAGTAGATGAAAATGCCGGATTATTCTATTGTGGAACAATTGAGAAAGACGCCCACTCATATCTTGTTGTTGGCATTATTTATTCATTCATACGAGCACCGTCGAGCTTTAATGAAGATCATGAACGAGGCCCACATTCCTGATAAAATCACAGAACCATTTGGAGAAGATAGTTAATAAAATTTTTGAAGTGAACAGAGTCAACTTTTCTGATAATGAGCTACCAATAAAAGGCACCGAGCATAGTAGGGCACTCTACCTCACGCTAAATTGCGAAGATTCTATGGTGACTCGATTTTTTGTCGATAATGGCTCAAGTGAAGATATTTTCCCTCTCTCCACGTTAAACAAGTTGAAGGTGAAAAATGAAATAATTCATAAGAACAATATCTGTGTACGAGGGTTTGATGATGGGGGAAAAGATTCGGTGGGTGATATAGTACTCGAGTTGACAATCGGGCCAGTTGAGTCTACCATGGAGTTCCAAGTGCTTGATGTGGCTGTCTCTTACAACATACTGTTGGGACAACCTTGGATCCTTGCTATATGAGCATTTCCCTCTACTTTGCATCAAATGGTGAAATTTGAATGGGATCGACAAGAAATAGTGGTACACGGTGAAGACCATTTTTATGCTCACAGTGATGCTATCGCACCCTTCATTGAAACAGGTGATGATAAAGGGCCTTGGGTGTATTAGGTTTATGACTCAATATTAGTGGAGAAGATCCCAGAAGGGGAGCGTGTTCCAACACCAAGATTGGCTACCACAGCAGTCATGGTAGTAGTTGAAATGCTAAAGAATGGGTTTGTTCCTTGAAAGGGTTTGGGGGCCTCACTTCAGGGTATCATACAGCCGGTGTATCTTCCCACAAATCTAGAAACTTTTGGTATAGGGTTCGAGCTTACAAGTGTAGACTTGTGCCTTTTGGTATGGGATGAAAAAGAAAGTGTGGGCCCTCCCTCAACCTGTGCCTCTCCACTTCAAATCATTTGTGAAACCTAGCGCCAAGAAGTTCTTGACAGCAACGAGTGCCAATGCTGCAGTTGATCCTAACAAAGAATTACTCGAGAGGTTAGAAAAGTTGTTTAAAGATGTGAACATGGTGGAGGCTAAATAAGACAGATGCGCAGTTTGTGGGATCCCGTGCAAAAGTTAACAACTGGGAAACTACTCCTCTTCCCACTTGGAAGGAGTCGTGGTGGTCGACTTTGATTTTTCGTTCAGCTTAATCTGGATTATCTCCAGTGTTGTAATTCATATGTCATGTTCCGTCCGTTTGGATGTGTAAACCCTATTATCTTTCTAATTTCAATAAAATGCAATTTCACTTTTCTTTAGTCTAATAGCTTTCATTTTTCTTTGCTTTTCTTTCCCTTCTTGTACAGTTATTTTTATGCTGCCTGAAATGACCTCGCATGCATAAGGAATCTTCGGACCTGTCTTAAAAATCAATCTAATTCAGAAGTAATAATTCAAGAGATAGAATATGAGGATGAGTTGGAGTATGATGAGGAAAGGGGCATTGGATGAAATTAGTAAAGAGTTGAGCCATTTTAAGAAAAAGCCCAAGCCAAACCTGAGTGATACAGAAGCACCCAATTTAGGGGACCCAGTTAACATTAGAGAAACCAAAATAAGTGTTCATCTAGATCCACAGCTTCAGGGAGAAATAATTGAATCGCTGCTTCAATACAAAGATGTTTTTGCATGGTCTTACGATGATATGCCAGAGTTGAGAACTGACTTGGTGGTTCACAAGTTTCCCACCAACTCGGCCTGCTCTCTTGTCAAACAAAAGTTGAGAAAGTCTAAAACTGATGTGAGCGTGAAAATCAAAGAGGAAGTTACCAATCAGTTTGAGGCCAAGGTCATCCGAGTCACACGATATCCCACATGGTTATCCAATATCGCGCCTATGCAGAAGAAGGATGGTAAAACTAGGGCATGCATCGAATATCATGACCTTAACACACAAAGTCCAAAAGACAACTTACCAGTGCCAAACATCCACATATTCATTGACAATTGTGCAAAGCATGAGATTGGGTCCTTCGTAGATTGTTACATAGGCTACCACCCAATTTTGATGGATAAAGAGGATGTGGAGAAGACAGCGTACATCACGCTATGGGGAACATCTTGCTATAGGGTCATGCCCTTCGGCCCGAAGAATGCTGGGGCAACCTATATAAGAGAGATGACAACCATCTTTCACAATATGATACATAAGGAGGTTGAGATCTATGTGGATGGTGTAATTGTGAAATCCAAGAAGCAATCCGACCATGTAAGATATCTAAAAAAATTATTCCAAAGGCTCCTTAGGTATAATATCAAACTCAATCCAGCGAAATGCGCATTCGGGGTCCCCTTAGGGAGTTTTCTAGGGTTTATAGTCAACCGTCGAGGCATTGAAATAGATCCATCAAAGATTAAAGCCATACAAGAATTTCCTCCTCCGAGGAATAAAACATAGGTGATGAGTCTTTTAGGGAGATTGAACTGCATCAGTCGATTCATTTCTCAGCTCACAAAAACCGGCGAGCCCATCTTTAAGCAATTGAAAAAGGATGCTGCAGTTAAATGGACGGGAGAGTGCCAGGAGGCTTTTGATAAAATAAAAGAATACTTGTCGAACCCACCAGTTTTTGTCCCGCCAGAACCAGGAAGGCCGTTGATCCTGTATCTAACAGTCTTGGATAATTCATTTGGATGTGTAATGGGTCAAGACGATATCACCAGGAGGAAAGAACATGCTATATACTACCTCAGGAAGAAGTTTAAAGCTTATGAGGTTAAGTATACTTATCTTGATAGGACATGCTGTGCCCTAAGTTGAATAGCCCAGAAGTTGAAACATTACTTGTAATCATATACCACTTACCTCATATAACCCTTGGACCCCTTGAAATACATCTTCCAGAAGCCAATGCCCATGGGGAAGCTTGAAAAATGGCAAATCATGCTCACCAAGTTAGACATTGTTTACGTGACCAGGACTGCAATAAAAGCACAAACATTGGCTAACCATTTGGCCGAGAATCCGATAGACGAAGAATATGAACATATAAAAACATACTTCTCGGACGAGGAGGTAATGCATATTTATGAAACACAATAAGGCGAGAAGCCAGGATGGAAATTATTCTTCGATGGGGCCGCCAATATGAAAGGCGTCAGGATAGAAGCGGTACTCATTTCTAAAATGGGGC
This sequence comes from Nicotiana benthamiana, assembly GCA_034376525.1. Lineage (NCBI taxonomy): Eukaryota > Viridiplantae > Streptophyta > Magnoliopsida > Solanales > Solanaceae > Nicotiana > Nicotiana benthamiana. The sequence goes on along the minus strand of CM067341.1, from coordinate 14,076,488 downwards.
ACCATTACCCTATTACAGCTCAGCTCCACTTTTACTACACCAACAATATAGCAAGATATGAGGCATATATTTTGCGTTTGAGGTTAGCTGCAGACATGGGTTTCCAAGAAGTCTTGGTCATGGGAGACTCGAATTTTCTAGTACACCAGATTCATGGGGAGCGGGAAACACAAGATTTGAAGCTTATACCATATCGTGAATGCTTGCACGACCTTTGTCATCAATTTCGGTCAGTAGAGTTCAGGCATATCCCGAGAATTCATAATGAGATTGCTGATGCTTTGGCCACCTTGGCGTCAATGTTACATCATCCAGATAAGGCTTATGTTGATCCATTGTATATCCAAGTTGATAACCAACATGCTTATTGTAATGTGGTGGAGGAAGAGCACGATGGTGAGCCTTGGTTTCACAACATCAAAGAATATATTAGGATGGGTGTGTACCCAATACATACCACAAGTGACTAGAAGAGAACAATATGTCATCTATCAAGCGGGTCTTTTCTCAGTGGAGGTGTGCTATATAAAAGAAAGCCAGATCTTGGGTTGTTAAGGTGCATAGATGCTGGGCAAGCCACAACCATCATGAATGAGGTACATTCTAGAGTCTGCGGACCGCACATTAGCCGATATGTTTTGGCAAAGAAGATTCTCCAGGTAGGGTATTATTGGCTCACCATGGAGCGAGATTGTATAAGCTTCGTGCGCAAATGTTATCAATGTCAGGTGCATGGAGAGTTGATTCATTCACCACCACCTGAATTGCATACAATGTCTGCACCATGGCCTTTTGTTTCCTAGGACATGGATGTCATCGGGCCCATCGACCCAGCAGCTTCCAACGGACATAGGTTCATCCTGGTTGCTATTGATTATTTTACCAAGTGGGCCGAACCTAATAATTTCAAGGAGGTGACCAAGAAAGCCATGGTTGACTTTGCTTATTCAAATATCATTTGCCGATTCGGAATCCCAAAGACACTCATCATTGATAATGGAGCGAATCGCAATAGTCATTTGATGAAAGAAGCATGTCAGCGGTTTAAGATTGCACATTGCAATTCCACCCCATACCATCCCAAGGTTAATGGAGCAGTTGAGGCAGCCAATAAGAATATAAAGAAGATACTTCGAAAAATGGTGGAAGGGTCCAGGAAATGGCATGAGAAGTTTCCTTTACTGTCTGCACCTCAGTAGGTACAACTCCATATTTGTTAGAATACGGCATAAAAGCAGTAATCCCGACTAAAATTGAAATTTCGTCGCTCTAGATTGTCTCCAAGGAAAAAATTGAAGATGAGGAATGGGTCAAAACCCGTCTAGAACAATTGAGTTTGATTGATGAGAAAAGATTGGCAGCAGTATGTATCAGTCAGTTATATCAACAGAGGATAGCTAGAGCATACAACAAAAAAGTGTTTCCAAGAAGGTTTGAAGTGGGTCAGTTGGTATTGAAATGCATCCTCCCTCATCTGGCAGAGGCAAAAGGCAAGTTCGCTCCCAATTGGCAAGGGTAGTTTGTCGTATCAAGAATGTTGTCCAATGGGGCATTGTATCTAGTTGTTGTGGAAGGCAAGTGTGTAGAAATGGCCATCAATTCAGATGCACGTAAGAGGTACTATGTATGATTTTCTTTGTTCAAGTCATTGTCTGTACCTGGAATTTTTGTTTGTACTTAGCATTTTTTAGATATTGGAATTACGAAGGCATTTTATTTGGCTATCTAAATCCTTTATCCTTCGCTAACCTTTTTGAGCTTCAATTATTTTCTTTCATACCCCTGTTTTGAAATTAGTAACAAAAGTCAAAAACACAAGTGTAAAAATCAGTAAAAGAAAAGACCAGGAAAAGATTGAAAAGAAAGGAAAAAAAAGAAAAGAGAAGAGAGGAAGAAGAAGAATAGAAAAAATAAAAAAAATAAAAGAGAGAGAAGAAAAAGAAAAGAAAATAAAAAAATAAGAAAAGAGAGAGAAGGGAAAAACCCACAAAACAGCAAAACAACAAAAGATAAACGAAGAAACAGAATAAGAAAAGGAAGGAAAAAAAGACCACAAAACAAGGAATTGGCATGAACTACGTTTGACTTGATTCCTTTTAAGGACAGCCTCACGGTTCGGTCATATTTAATTAAAAACACAAAGGTCCCCAAGCAAGAAATTGGGACAGAAGTTGTGGTTGTTGGAAGAAAATTTTGATTCAGAAAGTTGTAATTTTGAACCCATTTGAGTTATTTTGAGCCTTTAATACCCCTTTCTTCCTAACCTTATCCAAAAGCCTGAATTACGGTCCAAAGAAAGACCTTCTGATCAATCTATAAGAAATGCCAAGTCAAACATGAAGAAGTGATTCATACCCCAACGCAACACTCTAGTTCAAGCAGAAAAATAATAAAAATGAGAGAGTCTTATTGGTGAAAATCCTCACGGGCACCATATGCTGACGGGAGTTGAGAGAAATGAAAATGAGAGAGTTTTATCGGTGAAGACCTTCACGGGCATCGTAAGGCAAAGGCAAGGCGAGAAATAAGCAATTGGAAAAGGGATATTGGTGGAAATCTTCCAAAGACACCATAAGTTAAGCAAGGTCAGGTTTTGGGTTTGAAGAAGGTCGTAACAACAAAGCATACACTAGAAGGCCGATCATTTGGACATACTAGGTCGACTAAGCCGAAGTGCATGTCATGATCATGGAAGCCAGCTGTTCCTCCACAAATAAGTTTCGTTTCTTTTCCTCTCAATAGTTGCCAAATTTTGAATTCCTTTATTATAAAAAAAAATCCAGAGTCATTGCATTTCTTTTTCTTTCGAGTCTCCATTCTTATAATATGTCCTCAAAGTCATTTTGTTTAAGAAAGCAGGAGAGAAATTTAAATCATACTACCAGCTCCCAAGTGGCAAAGCATGTGCCAGTCAAAACATAACAAAGGTAGCAAAAGTGGAAATGGCAAGGGAAAGGATCAATAAAGGTTTCATAAGTAAATTGACTCGGTAACTTCAGGAAAGATGTAAGGATTCTAGCAAAAGGGTCAGGAGTGTAACACGATGATGGGAGAATCGAGTAAAGCCATATGATTCAGGAATCAATTGAGCAAATCAAGTGGCTCATCATTTAGTATGGAACTTTACACATAGCAGAACTTGGCAGTGGGGAGGCCATATTCAAATGCCGCAAGCTAACCTCCATTTTTAATACTAACGAGATTTTCTTTGATTGAAACAAAGGCAGGAAATTTCGTAAGATTCTGGGGAAATCCTCCACAGGGGAGGGCAAGCACATGGCAGGTATGATTGAGAATCTCAGGACCCTCCTATAAAATGGGACGTGGTTTAAAAATTAAACAAGGAACATAATCCGGTACAAACATCTTCCCCAATAAGAGTAGTCAAGACCCTCATGAACAATAGAACGAAACTTTAACTAGCAATCCCCAGTAGAGACAACCGAAAGTTAGAATTGACATTTAATTTGGAACCCTCAGTACATTCCTGGAAAATGAGATTTTCCTAAATGATGGAGATAATCATGAATAGCAAAGAACATAAGTGACTTGCATGTTGAAACAAGATTCGGTTAAGAGTTGTCAGGACCCTCCTAGAAAATGGGGTTTAGCTTAAAATTCTAACAGTTGGGTAACTTGGTCACGCATAAATATTTCCCCAACAAGAGTCATCACGACCCGCCTGGATAACGGGATTTAATTGTGAGAGTTGTGAGGACCCTCTAGGATAATTGGGTGTAGCTCTGAATACTTATCCCCAGCAGGCACATTTTGTCATCTAATTAAGAGTTGTCAGTATCCGCCATGATAAATTGGAAGTAGCTCTAATCATCAGTCCCCAGTAAATCCCCAGCAGATACAACTCTGATAACAAGGTATAATGTAAAATAATACCTTTTGAGAGCATAACCTAATCTTAAAGTTATCATTAATTAAGAGTTGTAAGGACCCTCCTGGATAATAGGATTTAGCTTTCAAATTTTTGAGATATTTGGCAATAGATATGATTAACACTCACAAATTCCCCCATTACCAAACTGGGGCAAAAAAAATTCTTTTGTTTTGTTTGTTTTGTTGTGATCTGGTATAAAAGCAGTAGTCTCAGGGAACACTTTTCAAGTTTCAAGTTTTGGTAATCAGGCGCCCACCTGGAGAACAAGGGAAAATTTCTAAAGTTGCAAGTTTTTGTAATCAGGCGCCCACTTGGAAAACAAGGAAAATCTTTTCAAGTTTCAAGTTATGGTAATTAGGCGCCCACCTGGAGAACAAGGAATACTTTTCAAGTTGCATGTTTTGGTAATCCGGCGCCCACCTGGAGAAAAAGGGAATACTTTTCAAGTTTCGTGTTTCGGTAATCAGGCGCCCACCTGGAAAAAAAGGGAATACTTTTCAAGTTGTAAATTTTGGTAATCAGGCACCCACCTAGCGAACAAGGGAATACTTTTCAAGTTTCATGTTTTGGTAATCAGGCGCCCACCTGGAGAACAAGGGAAATCTTTCAAGTTTCATGTTTTGGTAATCAGGCGCCCACCTGGAGAAAAACGGAAAACTTTTCAAGTTTCAAGTTTTGGTAATCAGGGGCGCACCTCGAGAATAAGGGAATACTTTTCAAGTTTCAAGTTTTAGTAATCAGGCGCGCACTTGGAGAATAAGGGAAAGTTTTTCAAGTTTCAAGTTTCGGTAATCAGGTATCCACCTGGAGAGCAAGGGAATACTTTTTAAGTTTCAAGTATTGGTAATCAGGCGTCCACAAGGAAAATAAGGGAATAATTTTCAAGTTTCAAGTTTTGGTAATCAGGCTCCTACCTGGAGAACAAGGGAATACTTTTCAAGTTTCAAGTGTGGGTGATTAGTCGTCCATGAGGAGAACAAGGGAATACTTTTCAAGTTGAATCTTTTGGTAATCAGGCGCCCACCTGGAGAACAAGGAAATACTTTTCAAGTTGAAACTTTTAGTAATTAGGCGCCCACCTCGACAACAAAGGAATACTTTCAAGTTGCACGTTTTGGCAATCAGGAGCCCACCTAGAGAACAAGGGAATACTTTTCAAGTTTCAAGGTTTTCTAATTACGCGCCCACCTGGAGAACAAGGGAATACTTTCAAGTTGCAAGTTTTGGTAATCAGGCGCCCACCTGGAGAACAAGGTAATACATTTCAAGTTTTAAATTTTTCCAGTTCGCCCACCTAGAGAACTAAGGGACACTTTTCAACTATCAAGTGTTGGCAATCAGGCGCCTACCTGGAGAACAAAAGAATATTTTTTAAGTTGCAAGTTTTGGCAATCAGGCGCCCACCGAAGAAAAAGGTAATACTTTTCAAGTTTTAAGTGTGTGTAATCAGGCGCCTACCTGGAGAACAAGGGAATACTTTTCAAGTTTCTAGTTTTGGTAATCAGGCGGCCACTTTTAAAAAAGGGAATACTTTAGAGTTTCATGTTTTGGCAATCAGGCAGTCACCCGGAGAACAAGGGAATACTTTTCAAGTTTCATGTTTTGGCAATCAGGCGCCTAGCTGGAGAACAAGGGAACACTTTTAAAGTTTCATATTTTGGTAAACAGGTGGCGACCTTGAAAAGAAGGTAATACTTTTCAACTTTTAATTTCTGGTAAACAGGCGCCCACCTGGACTAGTAGAAAATACTGTTTAAGTTTCAAGTGTTGGTAATCAGGCGCCCACTTGGAGAACAAGGGAATACTTTGCAAGTTGCAAGTTTTGGTAATCAGGCGTACAACTGGAGAACAAGGGAATACTTTTCATGTTTCAAGTTTTTTAATCAGGCGCCCACCTGGAGAACTATGGCATACTTTTCAAGTTTCAAGTTGTGGTAATCAGGCGCGCGCCTGGAGAATAAGGGAATTTTTTTCAAGTTTCAAGTATTAGTAACCTGGCACGCACTTGGAGAATATGGGAATACTTTTCAAGTTTCAAGTTTTGGTAATCAGGCATCCACCTGGAAAACAAAGGAATACTTGAAATGGATTACCTTGTTCTCCAGGTAGGCGCCTGATTACCAAAACATGCAACTTGAAAGTATTCCCTTGTTTTCCAGGTGGGCGCCTAATTATAAAAACTTGAAATTTGAAAAGTATTCCCTTGTTCTCTAGGTGGGCTCCTGATTGCCAAAACTTGCAACTTGAAAAGTATTCCCTTGTTGTCGAGGTGGGCGCCTGATTACAAAAACTTGAAACATGAAAAGTATTCCCTTGTTCTCCAGTTGTACGCCTGATTACCAAAACTTGAAACTTGAAACGTAATCCCTTGTTCTCCAGGTGGGCGCCTGATTACCAAAACTTGCAACTTGAAAAGTATTCCCTTGTTGTCCAGGTGGGCGCCTTATTACTAACATTTGAAACTTGAACAGTATTCCCTTGTAGTCCAGGTGGGTGCCTGATTACCATAACTTAAAACTTGAAAAGTATTCCCTTCTTTTCAAGGTCAGCACCTGATTACCTAAATATAAAACTTTAAAAGTGTTCCCTTGTTCTCCAGCTAGGCGCCTGATTGCCAAAACTTGAAACTTGAAAAGTATTCCCTTGTTCTCCGGGTGGATGCCTGATTGCCAAAACATGAAACTTGAAAGTATTCCCTTTTTTAAAAGTGGGCGCCTGATTACCAAAACAGCAACTTGAAAAGTATTCCCTTGTTCTCCAGGTAGGCGCCTGATTACGAACACTTAAAACTTGAAAAGTATTACCTTGTTCTTCGGTGGGCGCCTGATTGCCAAAACTTGCAACTTGAAAAATATTCTTTTGTTCTCCAGGTGGGCGCCTGATTGCCAACACTTGAAAGTTGAAAAGTGTTCCTTTGTTCTCTTGGTGGGTGAATTGCAAAAACTTAAAACTTGAAATGTATTACCTTGTTCTCCAGGTGGGCGCCTGATCACCAAAACATGCAACTTGAAAGTATTCCCTTGTTCTCCAGGTGGGCGCCTAATTATAAAAACTTGAAATTTGTAAAGTATTCCCTTGTTCTCTAGGTGGGCTCCTGATTGCCAAAACTTGCAACTTGAAAAGTATTCCCTTGTTGTCGAGGTGGGCGCCTGATTACAAAAACTTGAAACATGAAAAGTATTCCCTTGTTCTCTAGTTGTACGCCTGATTACCAAAACTTGAAACTTGAAACGTAATCCCTTGTTATCCATGTGGGCGCCTGATTACCAAAACTTGCAACTTGAAAAGTATACCCTTGTTATCCAGGTGGCGCCTTATTACCAACACTTGAAACTTGAACAGTATTCCCTTGTAGTCCAGGTGGGCGCCTGATTACCATAACTTAAAACTTGAAAAGTATTCCCTTCTTTTCAAGGTCAGCACCTGATTATCTAAATATAAAACTTTAAAAGTGTTCCCTTGTTCTCCAGCTAGGCGCCTGATTGCCAAAACTTGAAACTTGAAAAGTATTCCCTTGTTCTCCGGGTGGATGCCTGATTGCCAAAACATGAAACTTGAAAGTATTCCCTTTTCAAAAAGTGGGCGCCTGATTACCAAAATTAGCAACTTGAAAAGTATTCCCTTTTTCTCCAGGTAGGCGCCTGATTACGAACACTTAAAACTTGAAAAGTATTACCTAGTTCTTCGGTGGGCGCCTGATTGCCAAAACTTGCAACTTGAAAAATTTTCTTTTGTTCTCCAGGTGGGCGCCTGATTGCCAACACTTGTAAGTTGAAAAAGTGTTCCTTTGTTCTCTTGGTGGGCAAATTGCAAAAACTTAAAACTTGAAATGTATTACCTTGTTCTGCAGGTGGGCGCCTGATTACCAAAACTTGCAACTTGAAAGTATTCCCTTGTTCTCCAGGTGGGCGCTATTTTTAAAAACTTGAAACTTTCAAAGTATTCCCTTGTTCTCCAGGTGGGCTCCTGATTGCCAAAACTTGCAACTTGAAAAGTATTCCCTTGTTGTCGAGGTGGGCGCCTGATTACTAAAACTTGCAACTTGAAAAGTATTCCCTTGTTCTCCAAGTGGGCGCCTGATTACCAAAAGTTTCAACTTGAAAAGTATTCCCTTGTTCTCCTCATGGACGACTAATCACCAACACTTGAAACTTGAAAAATATTCCCGTGTTCTATCGGTAGGCGCATGATTACCAAAACATGAAACTTGAAAATTATTCCCTTATTTTCCTTGTGGACGCCTGATTACCAATACTTGAAACTTAAAAGTTTTAAGTTTTTGCAATTCGCCCACCTAGAGAACAAAGGAACACTTTTCAACTTTCAAGTGTTGGCAATCAGGCGCCCACCTGGAGAACAAAAGAATATTTTTCAAGTTGCAAGTTTTGGTAATCAGGCGCCCACTGAAGAACAAGGTAATACTTTTCAAGTTTTAAGTGTTCGTAATCAGGCGCTTACCTGGAGAACAAGGGAATACTTTTCAAGTTGCTAGTTTTGGTAATCAGGCGCCCACTTCTAAAAAAGGGAATACTTTTAAGTTTCATGTTTTGGCAATCAGGCATCCACCCGGAGAACAAGGGAATACTTTTCAAGTTTCAAGTTTTGGCAATCAGGCGCCTAGCTGGAGAACAAGGGAACACTTTTAAAGTTTTATATTTAGGTAATCAGGTGCTGACCTTGAAAAGAAGGGAATACTTTTCAAGTTTTAAATTATGGTAATCAGACGCCCACCTGGACTACAAGGGAATATTGTTCAAGTTTCAAGTGTTTGTAATCAGGCGCCCACCTGGATAACAAGGGAATACTTTTCAAGTTGCAAGTTTTGGTAATCAGGCGCCCAGCTGGAGAATAAGGGAATACGTTTCAAGTTTCAAGTTTTGGTAATCAGGTGTACAACTGGAGAACAAGGGAATACTTTTCATGTTTCAAGTTTTTGTAATCAGGCGCCCACCTCGACAACAAGGGAATACTTTTCAAGTTGCAAGTTTTGGCAATCAGGAGCTCACCTAGAGAACAAGGGAATACTTTTCAAATTTCAAGTTTTTATAATTAGGCGCCTACCTGGAGAACAAGGGAATACTTTCAAGTTGCATGTTTTGGTAATCAGGCACCCACCTGGAGAACAAGATAATACATTTCAAATTTTAAGTTTTTGCAATTCGCCCACCTAGAGAACAAAGGAACATTTTTCAACTTTCAAGTGTTGGCAATCAGGCGCCCACCTGGAGAACAAAAGAATATTTTTCAAGTTTCAAGTTTTTGCAATCAGGCGCCCACCGAAGAACAAGGTAATACTTTTCAAGTTTTAAGTGTTCGTAATCAGGCGCCTACCTGGAGAACAAGGGAATACTTTTCAAGTTGCTAGTTTTGGTAATCAGGCGCCAACTTTGAAAAAAGGGAATACTTTCAAGTTTCATGTTTTGGCAATCAAGCATCTACTCGGAGAACAAGGAAACACTTTTCAAGTTTCAAGTTTTGGCAATCAGGCGCCTAGCTGGAGAACAAGGGAAGACTTTTAAAGTTTCATATTTTGGTAATCAGGTGCCGACCTTGATAAGAAGGGAATACTTTTCAATTTTATGTTCTGGTAATCAGGTGCCCACTTGGACTATAAGGGAACACTGTTCAAGTTTACAATGTTGGTAATCAGGGGACCACCTGGAGAACAAGGGAATACTTTTCAATTTGGAAGTTTTTGTAATCAGGCTTCCACCTAGAGAACAAGGGAATACGTTTCAAGTTTCAAGTTTTGGTAATCAGGCGTCCACCTGGAGAACAAAGGTATACGTTTCAATTTTCATGTTTTGGTAATCAGGCGTCCAACAGGAGAACAAGGGAATACTTTTCATGTTTCAAATTTTTGTAATCAGGCGGCCACCTGGAGAACAAGGGAATACGTAAATGATTCAAGTTTTTGTAGTCAGGCGCCCACCTAGAGAACATGGGATTATAATTCAAATCCAACAACCAAGCATCAACATAGAAAAGAAGAAACATAGTAATAGGGAAACAAGAAATTTCATAGAAGGAAGTATTTTAAGACAACAAGAAGTTTCTCGGGGAGATACACAAAGCAATAAGACAACAAAAATCAAGAGCAAGTTTGAAGACATGGATGTGTTCTTTTGTAATCTATAGTTCATAGCTTAGTCTAGCTTCTTTTATTTTTTACATGGTGTAATAACGAGGTCTAGCAAGTATTAGCAGCAACAAGATCAGCAGTGAAAGCACTGCTTCAAGAGTCCCGGCTACCAAACACTCCTAAGCTACCTTGACCTGACTCCTCTTTTGCCGAGGATATGTAAGCAATTTCCTAAGTAGGGTGCAGTCATGATTTTAAAATTGCTTCTCATGGAGTATTCAAACGGGAAAAATTGCTCATGTTCGCTCACTTATCTTTGCACGAAAACTCTTCATGTTTCCGGGCAAAGAAGGGCAGTTGTGAGCATGTGATTTTTGCTCTACATGAATTACTCCTGTAAATGCAAAAAAAAATTATTTCTTTTTATTATTTGCAATTTCGTGGAATTTTATGGCATTTATTGTTTGCATTTTTGTCGGTGCATTTTAATTAATAAAAAATATAAATATGTTGCATGTGCATTTAGGAGTTGATTTCACATTTTTAGAATTACTCAGTAATTTAGTCATTTTATTAAAAAATGAAAAAATAAAAAAATAGCTTAATTTGCACTTTTGAGTATAAGTTTGATTTTTTAAGTAATGTTTTTCTCTTACTCTTGTTTTGATTGTTTGTGATGATAAATATTGTAGGATTAATTAGAATTTTTATAGTTTAATTAGGGATTTATAACTCAATTTAGGTTTTTAATAATTTTGAAAAATAAAAAGAAAAATGAAAAAGAGGAGAGGAAATCTGAAAATTCAATTAAGTTAAGAGGACAAAAATCGGGCCATTTTTAATATAAATGTTGCCCAAAAAACCCCACAAACCCGGTCCATCCCACACCCAAATCTGGTCCACCCCCATCCTAGCCCAAACGACGATGTTCGAAGCAACTCAATCAGGGACGTTTATTTCTTTAAATCGGACGGTTGACAAGCTGGGGTTTATCTGGTATAAATATGTCCCAAAATACCCCCACTCCAATATGACCTCGTACCTTGTCTCTCCAACCTCCCACCAGAAGCCCTAACGCCGTCAGCCGAAAATGGCCTCCGTCGGCAGCAATCGTCCAAACACTCCAAAAATAACACCACACGCTCTCCTCGTCATCCTCTTTCCAGATATGTCACTACCAACCCTCAAATCGTAGCCAATCGCCTCGAATCTTCAATTGAAACGCTGGTTACTTTGCCGTGTACGGAAGCACCGATGCCAAACGATCTTTAATTAACACCAAACGACCCTTGACTCTCCATCATCACAAATCTGTGTCTTGTTCCTTTCAAACAACCCTAGAACTGGTCGAATATTATGTCAAAGCTCTGACTTAAATGCCATAGTCGATGCATGAAGACATCCAGGGTTCAACACAATTTTCAAGCTAAGTTTTCTAATTTTTTTTTAAATTTATTATTATTTATTTCTGTCTTCTTCATCTTGGTTTTGTATGTTTGTTCGTTAGTAATTAGCTCCAGGGTTTAGGTTAGGCTTTAGTTTGGTTTAATTAAATGATGTTAGTAGTTTTATTAGTTTAGGGCTTTCATGTCAAATTTTGTTAGGTCAAAGGTTTACAAGTCTAATTGGTTTCAGTCTTTGGTTTGATATGAACGGCTAGATCTTAGTCAAGTGGTAGCGCCTTGTTGTTCATCTAATTTCTCCTCATATTTGAATCTTCTTTATCGCAAATCTTGTTTTTCTTCAAGTTTAACCAGTTACACTTTGACTTCTTGCCTGCTTAACTTCTTAGGTATTAGGTTTGAAATTTATGATTGTAGCACATCCCATTTAGCTTAATTAGTCTGTTTATTTTATTCTCTTGTTTGACCAATAGTCCATAATATTAGCTTCCAACATTAATGTAATTAAAAAGTAATCCAAGCCTGAAAGGTAGGATCATTACAATTTTGGGCTGAAGGCTTAGGCATTTCAATCTAAGATCTGGGGTGGTTGTTCAGTTGGCTCGACCCAGGCCAATTTGATCCACAACCCACTTGAATGCAATGTAATTGCAAGAGTACTGGGAGGGTAGTTTTGGGAGTTCAAATTGGGGAAATAGATTTGAAAACTTCTAGTAGGGGTTCTTCGTCAATTTTAAGCTATAAAACTTGGTCCACAAGTTAAAAGTTGAAGAATTATAATGCATACAAAAAATATGAGATGCCCTACTTTGTTTTCCTATAGAGGCATTCTAAAACTTGCCTTTCAAGCCTGATTTATGAGAAGGAGAGAGCAAACAAACCCAAGAAAAATACAAAAAGCTGTAGAGATTTTATTGTTTCATCAATTTTAAGAGCAAATGAATTCAGAGAAAGAAAAATAGTTGTAAGCCCTGTAGAAACACTGTTCCATTGAGTTTTAGTTTGATGATTTGAAATTCTCACCTCCTGGTCAAATTTCTGATTGTTTGAGCATTTGAATGGTTGAAGAATAGTTAATGGGGCTAAATCTTAAAATCTGTTGGGTTGGTTGTTTACTAGAAGTTGTTTTGGGATTTAAGTAATCATTCTGCTGGTCTGCTCTTTTATTGCTGAGGTTTTACTGCTGTTGTTGCTCATTGCTATTTCACCTTTGACATTCTTGTTTTCTCAATTTCCAGTTATTCACTCACCTCCAAAATGTATGAGAATGATTGAATATGAAGATTGGTTAGTCAAGTAGAGATCTGTATCATCCAATGATTTATTTAGTATTTGTTTTGGCATTTTTGGAAGTTGTTATGTTTAGTTTGACCTCCTTATATCTCTTTATGTTTGTTTTGAATATGGAATGGTGTAGTAATATTAGCTGGTTTTTTCTATTATGTTGCTTATGTCACCATGAGTGTAGTATTGGTCTTCGAAGCTATGTTCGAGTTACAGGTTTGAGTGTAGCTGGTTCGTAAGATTTGTTTAGATCTGGTGCAATATGTATGAAAAAATGAAAGGTGAACTCATTTTTTTTAGGAAACTAGTTGTTTATATGTGTTTTATTGCCATGGGAAACATTACATTCAACCCATCTTCGCATTATTTTAATAATTCTGATATGACGTCTACCTTCTGTTAATCATGTACTCTAATTTGTTTAAGCATAATGCGAAATGCGGTTCACTAGGCTTAGAAGTCATGCTTCATGTTTTTCCATGTTCATATGTACATTGTGGAGTCCCATAGCCCTTTTTATTAAAAAATATATTGTAGTTAAGGATTAGTTTCGTAATCAAATACCTTCAAGCTTGGTTGGATTCTATATAGGTTATTTGTTTCTTTTTTAAGAATTTGTTATAAGCCAAGGACAATGTTTGAATTAAGGCATCAAATGCTATGCTGGCTCTAAATGCATGTTTATATTTGTTTTATTCCAATGCATTCACAAGGAAATTGGTGCCCACGTTACTACTCATGCGAGTTAAAATTTAGGCTATCAATGTTAGCCCAATGAGGCAGCGTCATTCAGTGATCCTGGACTTGGGTTTCACGTTAAGCCAATTGTATGGTTGTGTTTGTCAAGGGTTACTTGTATATCGGCCAATGCTGACCCAGGTCATGAAAGTTGAACTTTTTTATTTAATTTAGACTCATCGTTGCAACGCTAAGATCGAATGTTGGCCTTTAATAAATAATAACCAAAATCCTTTTGGTTTCCTTAATCAATAAGCGGAGGTGAGTCACATTAAGTAATGCAATGGTTTATAGCCCTTCATGATATAGTTTAATTTACGGTGCCCTGCCAAGTAAAACCTCAAATGCGTGGCCCTCGTTTAATTACTTCTCTCAAAATATTTAGAATGTGAGGCATGCCATTAGAGAATTTCTATGGCCTTCGCAAACTTGCAAACGCATATTCATTTTAGGCACGATAATTAAATAATTCACTTTCCTAAATACCGGCCTATTTATGTGACCCAAATCTTAATCCCAATGATGTTGAAATATTTCAAAAACTGCGAGTGCATTTATATGACATGGTTTAAAACACGTTTTAACAACGTTCCAATCTTCTTAAAATAAAATAAATGCTGGTAATAGTTAAAATTGCACCATAGGCACAAAAATGCATTGAAATCTGATTACTAAGCAAAATATAACAACTGAGCGATCGTACTAGAACCACGGAACTCACGAATGACTAACACCTTCTCTCGGGTTAACAAAATTCCTTACCCAGATTTATGGTTCGCAGACTTTATTTCAGAGTCAACCCCTTCATCGATTTGAGATTTAAACCAGTGACTTGGGAAACCACAAATCATCCCAAGTGGCGACTCTGAAATCCCTAAACAAATAAATCCTGTTTCGATTGTCCTTTAATTGAAAAACTCCCTTATATACACCCTTCAGTAGGGTTGTAGTGTAAAAAAGGAGGTGTCACAACAGTATCCAGGGAGATCTACTGGATAGTTGATGAAAGGGACTGTAGAATGGTATCCTGGGAGATCCTTCTTGTTATTTTTAGTATTGAGCTGTTCTTATTCCCGAGTTACTCTGTTCGTTGTATAATTATTGTTGCGTTTATAACATATGATATTTCGCTACTGTATTCATTATAGTGTCAATTTAATATTTTTGAAACTTTATATTATGTTTAACCTCAGTAGGGCCCTGACCTTCCTCGTCACTACCTGACCAAGGTTAGGCTTGGCACTTACTGAGTACCATTGTGGTGTAGACATGTCCCTTTTTGCGCATGTTTTTCATGTGGATCTGGGTAACTCTACTCTAGCATATAACCCTTGAGGCATGGAGATTTATCAGGGATTCTGAAGTAGATCTGCCATGCCCGCAGACGGAGGAGTCTCTATCTTATTCCATCTTTTAGCATTTATCCTTCTTTCTTACTATTGCTTTAGACATTCCGGCGGTACAAGTAACAAGCCTATCTAAGAGTAACTGCACAAAATAATAGATCACTGTCCTGAAACAAAGGAGCAAATGAAAATAAATACAAATAAAGGTGGCTTCGAGACCTACAAACATTGTAGCAGGTTTACCTTGAGTCTCCACCACGATGACCCGCAAAACTACTAACAATCAACCTGGATCTAAGTATAAAATGTAAAGAAGTGTAGTACGAGCACACCACGACAGTGACCAGTAAGTATCAAGACTAACCTCGAGGGGTTGTGAAGAGGAACAGTTAGGACACTTACTGGTCAAATAAAATTAACAGGATATGATAATAAAACATCAAGATAAAGATAACGAAGTAATATCAATTACAGAGAGAAAATCCAAGTACATATAGTATAAACAATAAAGGGAGAACACAGATAGTAACAAAAGGAAATCACGTAAATCAAATAATCCAAGCAATTCAAAGCTTACATAACAGAGATAGAGACGGCTAAGAATGTATCCAATTAAAGAAAATAATGTCAACCCAATCAATCACATCATGTTTAATACACCATCCCGATCATTTGAATCATTAATTTCTCATATCATAATCTCAACTTTCGAACTTTCTACACATATGACACTTTGTGCCCATATATTGTCCATCTCACTCTTAACAACAAAATCCACATGATATACAATACAAAATGTCCTTACAAAGGAAAGTATTCTGCTTTTTTTTAAAACTTCATAAAAGAAAAAAACTCGAGGGAGCTCTCGGCGCACGTTACAATGGAACAGTGCGCCTAACAAGCGCACGTTAGCACGAAGCTTGTTCCGTTGATAATGGCGCGAAGCCGGCGACAACCTCCTCCCTCTACACCACAGATCGTTACTCTTGCTCCAGAGATAACGAAGGAACTCGAACCACTGACTTTTGGCAACTTTTTGCCGGAGAAATTTCAGTCCAAATCACCTTTACATGCAGAGGTAATTCTGAATACTGAGGCTAAATTGAAGGTGATTGATGCAGATTGTGATAGTCAAGCTGTGAGGAAGCTCCAATTCTATGACATTGCAGTTGCTGAACAACCGCCTCCTACTATGGCTGAGATTGTTAGAGGTAAGCATAATATGGGGAAGGTTTTAACATTTGTTCCTCCTATTGATAAGGATGGGAAGAAGATTGTTAAAATCAATATCGATGAGCTGAAACCACAAGCCGAGTATTGGAGTAATTCTCTCATTGGCTATATCATTGTTGACAACCCTACTGAGAAGGCCATGGAGAATTTTGTTCTGCATGTGTGGAATTTTGTGGCTAAGCCACAAATTCTAATGCATAGAGATGGATACTGTGTGTTTCGATTTAAATCTGCTGAGGATATGAATCAAGTGCTTCAATTTGGTCCTTATTCATATAGGAACAAGCCTATGATATTGAAACCTTGGGATATAGATATTTCTATGCAGAATGGTATTCTCAGCACTATTCCTATTTGGGTGAGATTTCCAGGATTGCCTTTGGGGTACTGGTCCCCTGAAATACTCAGCAAGTTAGCTAGTACTGTTGGCAAACCTCTGTATACTGATAAAGTTACAGCTCAATTTGAGAAGATTTCCTTTGCAAGGGTACTGGTTGAAGTTGATGCAGCATTTCCTCTTCCTGAGGAAATTGAGATTGAGACTCCATTTGGTTTGAAGATTCAAGACATTGAGTATGACTGGAAACCAGAATTTTGCAATCACTGCTTGAAGTTTGGGCACAATTCAATGGACTGTTGGTATAACAGTCACACTGATAAAGAACAAGAGCAGGCAGATCAAACAAATGTGTCTAGGAATAAGGTGAGGAACAAAAGGCCAAGGCAGAAATGGATCCCAAAAGGAAACATTGGAATCAAAACCTCTTTGGCTAAGGATGATGTTAATGCAACAGTAATTCCTAATCTGCCAATGCATATTGATAATACAGTATCATTGGTCAGTGAAGGAAATGCTACTAGAAGCACAGTAAGTGTTGATCAACCTATGGATGACTTCCAAAGGATCCCCATTGGTACTGATATGGCTGCTAGTTTTGGAGCTGTGGGTGAGCATGGGAGGGTAGAATTTGTGAACAGTGATGGAACAATGCAGGAGCAATTGGAAGAGATGGTTAATGAGGGAATACTGGATGAAGGTAGGAAAGGCCAACTGCAGGATCCTGGCCCTTCTATATTGCTGTCTAGTATTTCATGATTGTGGTTACATGGAATATTAGAGGGCTTAACAAAGCCCATAAGCAGAAAGAATTAAAAAACTTCCTGCTTAAGAATAAGGTTGATATTCTTGGTTGCCTTGAAATTAGAGTAAAGGAACCAAAAGCCCATAGTATTTTTAATAAAATTGCTAAAGGATGGAAGTTTCATCACAACTATCCCAAAGCAACTAATGGCAGGATATGGTTAGTTTGGAGGTCACTTATACAGGTTCATATCTTATGTACCACTGATCAGTTTCTTCATTGTAGTGTTGAAGATACAACTTCAGCAATTAAATTCCAGCTGACTGTCATATATGCCTACAATACAATTTCACTTAGGAAGCAGTTGTGGAGTGATCTGAGAGGTCTGTCCATTCCAAGCCAGGATGCATGGTTGTTAAGTGGAGACTTCAATGCTGTCTTATCCTCTGAGGATAGGATTGGATCTCCTGTAACAGATGCAGAGGTAAAGGACTTCAAGGAACTGATATATGATCTTCATCTTACTCCTATCAGATCAAAAGGTTGGAAGTATTCTTGGACCAATAAGCAGGTATATAGTAAGATAGATTGGGCAATTGGAAACTTTCAATGGCTACAACAATTCAGTCATGTGGAAGCTGATTTCTTGAATCACTCAGTCTCTGATCACACTCCTATCTTTATTAAGTTTGGAAGGCAAAGGCTTCTACATCCTAAACCTTTCAGACTTTACTACACTGTTATGGAGGATCCTCAATTTGATAATATTGTACAGCAGGTGTGGAACCAAATAGGGGAAGGGTCAGCATTGCAAAAGATCTGGCATAAGCTTAAAGAGTTGAAGCAGCAAATAAAGGGACTCAATAGGCATATGGCTCTTATCAACAGAAATTGATTCATGCAAGGGAGCAATTGGATATAATTCAAAGTCAGATGATGATGAATCCTTGTTCAACTCATTTATTCAGTGCAGAGAAAGAAGCACTTCTTAACATAGAGAAGTGGAGTAATGTAGAGGAGCAAGTCTTGAGACAGAAATCAAAGGCTAACTGGATTGATTATGGTGATGCTAATACCAAATATTTTCATGCACAGTGGAAGATAAGATCCAGCCAAAGCAATATTACTTCTATCTATACTGAATATGGTGTTAAACTTACTGATCCTCTGGCTGTTGAACATGAATTTATTGAAGTATTCAAATCTTTGATGGGGGATAGACCTGTTGAATTACCTAGTCTTAATTATGTTGTTGTTAAAGAAGGTATCTTTCTTACCCTTGATCAACAAAGGGCTCTTATTAGAGAGGTTACTATGTAAGAGATTACTGATGCTGTTAGAGATATGCCAAATGATAAAGCTCCAGGTGTTGATGGATTTCCTGTGGAATTTTTCACTAAAAACTGGGAGACTGTCAAAACTGATGTATTTGCTGCCACTGTGGAATTCTTTACTACTTGTCATATGCCACACATATTGAATACTACTGCTATTGCTCTTGTTCCTAAGGTTAAAACTCCTAAAACAGTTAAGGATTTCAGGCCCATTGCTTGCTGCACCACTCTTTACAAGATTATTTCTAAAGTTATTACCAGAAGATTGAAAGATGTAATTGACAATATTATTGGGAAAGGTCAGTCAGCATTCATAGAAGGGAGGAGTATTTTAGATAATGTTTTGCTCAGTCATAAGCTGTTCAAAGGTTATGGCAGGAAAGGTATATCACCTAGGTGTGTACTAAAGGTTGATCTAAGGAAGGCTTATGATACCATTGAATGGGGATTCCTTATACAAATGTTGGTTGATCTTGGATTTCCTGCAAAGTTTGTGGATTGGATTATGGCTTGTGTTTCATCTGTTACTTATTTTTAGTGATTAATGGGGGTCTCACTAAACCATTTCAAGCTAGAAGAGGCATTAGGCAAGGAGACCCTATGTCTCCTTACCTATTTGTTATTGCAATGGAGTATCTTAACAGAAACTGAGCTACATAAGAATGGTGATTTTAACTTTCATCCTAGATGTAGGAAGCTCAACTGTTCTCATATTTGTTTTGCAGATGACTTGTTGTTATTTTGCAGAGCTGATCTAACATCTATTCAGTTACTGCATGATGCATTCTCATCATTCTCTGCAGCATCTGGACTTTCAGCCAATAAGTCTAAGAGTGCTGTATATTTTGCTGGCATTTCTCAGATTGAAAAAGAGGCTATCCTTGAGGACTTGGGGTTTAGTGAAGGGCATCTCCCTTTCAAGTACTTGGGCATTCCTTTACACTCCAAGAAGTTAAATATACATCATTATTTGCCTCTGATTGAGAAAATCACTGATAGAATTACATGCTGGTCTGCCAAATTCTTATCTTATGCTGACATATGTCAACTTATCAAATCAGTTTTATTTGGAGTTCAAACATATTGGTCCCAGATTTTCATATTGCCTAAGAAGGTGGTGAAAGCAATTGAAGCTATTTGCAGATCATTCCTCTGGACTGGCAATGGTACAGTATCCAAAAGATCATTGATAGCTTGGGATAAAATCTGTAGGCCTGTTACTGCTGGAGGTCTAAATCTCATTGATATTCAAACTTGGAACAAAGCTGATGTATCTAAGTTACTATGGGATTTAGCAAGGAAAAAGAATTGCCTTTGGATCAAATGGGTTCATTTTTATTACATAAAGAATGATGACATTGAAACAATGGCTAATCCAAAAAATGCTTCCTGGGTAATTAGGAAGATAATAGAATGCAGAACTCATGTTATGGATGTTAACAGTTTGCAAGGAGATCTTTTGTCTAGACTCTCAGGTTTGTGTAAATCCGGAAAGTTTCAAATTCATTCCTTATACCACTCTTTGCTTCCAGTGTGTCCTAGAGTGGAATGGAAGAATTTGATGGCTACTACTAATGTCTTGCCTAGACATAAGTTTACTGTGTGGATGGCTGCCCATGGTAGATTCCCAACACTTGACACATTACTAAAATTTGGCATCAATGTTTAAGAAGCCTGTATATTTTGCAATCAGAACATTGAAGAGTTTGATCACTTGTATTTTAACTGTCCAGTTACAAGTAGGATTTGGTTCAGGATTTGTTGCTGGTTGGGCTACAATAGAAGGATTGGATGCTGGAAGGATGAGTTGACATGGATATGCTGCAATGCCAGAAGTAAACAGTTTAGAAAGGCTGTGATAGCCACTGCCTTTATTACTACTGTATCACTGATTTGGAGGTGCAGGAATTCCATTAGATTTGAGAAGAAACCATTTGATGACAACCTTGTTTGCCGAGAGATTGCAATTCTTATTCATGCACGTGGCAGGAAATGCAAGAAATGGTTAAAAGGGCTGCGACAACTTAATTATTATCCTTAGTTACTAGTTTGAATTGTAATAGCAGTATAGTTGTTTAGTGAGTGGTAGTTAGTCTACACTACCACTAAGAACACCTTCTTGTACATTTGTTGATATCAATAGAATCCGATGTTAAAAAAAAATGTCCTTACAAATGCACTTAAAATGTTCAAAAAGTCATATTTACATAATACAAATTAAATTACTATTTCTAAATAAATTTGGAAAAAAATCGGCGAGAAAAGATGA
This sequence comes from Nicotiana benthamiana, assembly GCA_034376525.1. NCBI lineage: Eukaryota > Viridiplantae > Streptophyta > Magnoliopsida > Solanales > Solanaceae > Nicotiana > Nicotiana benthamiana. The sequence goes on along the minus strand of CM067341.1, from coordinate 14,055,825 downwards.
AGATGTTTTTAGAAATCATTCGAGTAAAAAGTACCCCTTTCAATTTAAAATACAACTACGAAAGAATTATTATCTTTAATAGGGGAGTTAGTAACTTAAAACTTAGTAGAAATTTCTTTTTAAGAAAATATAACCTCAAACTATTTGAGAAAAGTTAACTGAGTAACTAATGATTTAAGGATGTAACAATTATTTAAGTTTGAAGTATTGGAATGTATAATTAAATATATATAATCATAGTGAGGTGATGAAAACATTGTGAGTTCTAACACAAAGGATCACAACAATAAAGGAATTAAACAGGTTAAGCATTTGAATTGACAGCAACAACTAAACATAGCCAACCGAAGGTGCACGGCACCAAAATCCAATTATTAACAAGGATAAGGAAACCAAAAACAGAATTTCACTATCATTTCTTATCTTGTTGTTGGCGTGCAACCCGATCCAATTTTACATGTCTTGGTGCATGCGTGCAACCCGCTCCTATTTCATATATCTCATTGCAGACGTGCAACCCCCTCCCATATCATATATCTCAATGTAGACGTGCAACCCGATCCCATTTCATATATCTTGTTGCAGGCGTGCAACCTACTCTCATTTCACATATCTAGTTGCACGTGTGCAACCCGCTCCCATTTTATATATCTCGTTGTAGGCGTGCAACCCACTTTCATTTTATATATCTTGTTGGAGGCGTGCAACCTGCTCCCATTTACAAATCATCATCAATTATAAAAGAATCCCGACAAGGGAATAGTAAGGAAACAGCAATATCCCGGCAAGGGAGTCAACAACAAGAGTAAACACATCCCTACAAGGGAACCAACAGTAAGAATTAAATATGTCCCAACAAGAGAATCAACTAGAACCAAACTTGTACAAAAAATTAACTTCACAATGAAACCTCAAATATACAACAAGACATAATAAGCACTTGATAACTACACCGACAACCACAAAAATTGGACATGTAACCTATTTTCACGAAGCCATAGAGGAACTCACAACCACGAAGTATCGAAACAATAAGGAAGGCAATCACTTTAATTAAGGCAATTTATTGTCAATGTAACATGCAAGAATTAAAGGAAAGCTAACAATGTTATATGGGGCATATAGAGGTATTTAAGCAATTAGGAAACCCAATCATATTAGGATAATTTTCACATAAGGACCTAAGAATCCTAGAGGCAAATTTCCCACAAATTAGTCCGAGCACACACTTGTCACCCTGCATGCATGGACTCAATTAGCATAGAAGACTCAATTCCTAAGTGGAAGTCCCCTACACAAGGTTAGGCAAGATACTTACCTCAAACACGACAACTCGGTATTTTAAATTGGACTTCTCGGGCAAAAAGACCTCCGGACAGATCAAATATAACTATAACAACTCCAAAACACACATAACTCAAATTAGAAACTATTTCGAATAATAAAGTTTTAATCCTTACAAAAATTAAAAATCGACCCCAAAGTTGACCCCCAGGCCCGCACCTCGGGACCTATCAAATTTTATAAAATCCGATCACCCATTCAAAAATGAGTTCAACCATACAAAATTTATCCAATTCTGATACCATTTGGTCCCTCAAATCATGATTTTTCAATTAAAAATTTTTCTTCAAAAACCAACTCTTTTCCTAACCCAAATTAAAATTTAAATGATAAAAATAAAGACAAATTCATGAAATATATTTAATTCTAGTTGAAAAATACTTACCCAAATGAATTTCGAACCCCCACCAAAAATCGCCAAGAACCGAGCTCTAGAAGTCCACATATGATGAAAATAGTGTAACCCTCGATTTTGGAATATATTCTATTTGCCCATGTGTTTGTTCATTGCGATCACAGGAAAAGTTATGCGATTGCTAGAAGGAAATAGCTACTGCCCCAAAATGTTCTATGTATCTCGAGAAAATCAATGCAATCACATAGAAGGAAAATGAAGATGTCCAAATTTGTGCCATGCTATCGCGGACAAATCAATGCCATCGAATAGAAGGAAAATGTTGTTGTCCAAATTTGTGCTATGCTATCGTGGACAAATCAATACAATCGCATAGAAGGAAAATGTTGCTGCCAAGTTTGTGCTATGTGATCTCCAAAAAATCAATGTTATCGCATAGAAGGAAAATATGGAAGGTTAACATTGATCTACGCGATCACGGCTACGCGTATGCGATCGCATACAAGGAAATACCACATAGAAGAATAGCAGTTCAAACATAGGAAAAATTGACCTGTAGCCCATCCGAAATAGACCCGAGGCTCTGTGACCCCATATAATCACAGAAACAAGTTATAACCTAACACGGACTCACTCGAGGTTTCAAATAACATAAAACAACACCAAAACAACGAATCAAACCAAAACTCAAACTTATGAATTTCCAAATGTTTAAATATCAAATATCGTGCTGAACTTATCAATTCAATTCAGCATAATGCCAAATTTTGCAGACAAGTCCGAAATGACATAACCGAGATTCTCCAACTCCCAAAATTGCATTCTCACCCTGATATCACAAAAGTCAACTACGAGTCAAACTTCTCTATTTTCCAAACTTCAACCTTTTAAACTTTCGCCGAAATGCCTCAATTTATCCTACGGACCTTCAAATCTGAATATGGATGCACACCTAAGTCTAAATGCACCATACAAATCTGTTGAGATCATTCACAACCTGTTCCAAGGTCGTTTACCCAAAAGTCCAATTTCGGTCAAATTCCTATTATTTAAACTTCCAAAGCTAGTTTCCTTCTTCCAATTTGACTTCGAATCATCTGTTAACTGAATTCAACCATGCACGGGAGTGAGTACACATATAATGAAGGTTCTAAAGACCTCAAACTACCGAACTGGACACAATTGCCCAAAACGACCAGTCGGGACGTTACAAATGTTTTTCGTCGGCGCTACAATTTTCAATGGAGTCGGTATCAGAGCCATCTTGGTATTAGAAAGTTGTAAACACTACCTGGTGTATGGAAAACTCAGGTTTCCATGCACCAACGATGTGACGGAATATGAAGCCTTCATATTAGGAATCAATTTGTCCGTCGTCATGAGCATTTAGGATTTACTAGTAATTCGTGATTCAGACCTGCTGGTGCATCAAGTACAAGGAGAGTGGGATATAAAGAATACCAATGTACTACCTTATCTACATCACCTACAAGAGATGATGAAGAAGTTCACGAAGATAGAGTTCCGACAAGTCCCTAGAATCCAGAATGAATTTGTAGATGCATTGGCCACTTTGTCCTTAATGATAAAACACCCGTGCAAGAACTTCATCGATCCCATTCCGATGAGAATCCATAATCGGTCAGCTTATTATGCCCATGTTGAAGAAGATACAGATAAGAATCCTTGGTTCTACGATATCAGGGAATACTTGGCAACATGAAAATATCCAAAGCATGCAAACCACACTTAGAAACACACACTTCGGAGGTTGTCAAACCATTTTTTCCAAAGAGGAGGAATTCTGTATAGAAAAACTCCTTATCTAGGGCTATTACTGTGTGTTGATGCCAAAGAGGCTTCCAAATTTCTTGAAGAAATACATGGCAGAACCTGCATCCCACATATAAATGGTTTTATCCTAGCCAAGAAGATACTCAAAGCCGGATACTTTTGGATGACTATGCAAACTTACTGCATCCAGTATGTCAAAAAATGTCATCAGTGCCAGGTACACGCAGATATGAAACAGGTGCCACCAAACAAACTTAATGCAAAAAGCGCACCTTGTCCTTTTGCTTGCTGGGAAATGGATGTCATCGGTCCAATCGAACCTATCGCTTATAACGGGTAGATGTTCATTTTAGTGGCCATCGAAAATTTTACAAAATGGGTTAAAGTTGCATCTTACAAAGTTGTAACCAAGAAAATCGTCGCAGATTTCATCAAGGATCGTATTGTTTATCGATTCGAGGTTCCAAAATACATCATCACTGACAATACCACCAATATCAATAGTGACTTGATGTAAGATATTTGTGAGATCTTCTAAATCAAGCACAAGAATTCCAAGGCATAAAAGCCTCAAATGAATGGAGCCGTGGAGGTCGCCAAGAAGAACATCAAGAATATATGAAGGAAAATGGTAGAGAATGACAAACAATAGCACGAGAAGTTACCAATCGCCTTATTAGGGATGTCGTACCAAAGTTCACGTATCAATCAACTCTTTTATTATTGGTCTACGGTACTGAGGTTGTCCCCCCATTCCCCCCGGTAGAAACTCCATCTTTGAGAATCATTCAAGAAGCTAAACTTAGAGATGCAGAATGGATAAGAAGTCTCTATGAGAAATTAGCTCTCACTGATAGGAAAAGAATGAACGCAGTGTGGCATGGCCAGCTCAATCAGAACAGAATGTCCAGGTCTTTCAACAAAAGGGTCAAACCAAGACAGTTCATATTAGGGAACCTGGTGTTCAAACGAATCTATCCACATGAAGATGAAACCAAAGGGAAATTCTCACCCAAATGGAAAGGCCCTTACATGGTTAACAAGGTACTAATAGGAGGAGCACTCATACTCGTAGAAATGGATGGAGAAATTAGGCCAAAGCATATCAATTCAGATGCAGTCAAAAAATACTATGTGTAAACTATTTGCATTTCTTCATATGATGTAACTGAACTACGCTTGACCTGATTTGCACTTAAGAGGGGATATGTGGGAAGCCTTGTGTGTTCGGTCATAATTTAATAAAATTTCCATTTTCCCCATAATAAAAAACAAGGGCAGCATTTCGAGAATGACCCTCAAAAGTTCCGAAGTAAGTTCAGCCAATGACACTATGCGCGGTACAACCAGAAGTTTATCCTCGTTAACTGGGGCCGAATTTTGAAGAGGACCCTCAAAATTCTATATCAAGAAGGTCGCAATGTCTCTAATAATGTCATGGCGTGTCTAATCAATTTTGAATTGCATATTATTATGTTTTGGATAACTTTGCACATATATTTTTGAAAATTTTATTTTAGCCAAATGCTACCCATGGTGACTCGAACAAGACTCTTGCACGGAGCGGAGCAAAGCAAGTAGAAAAAGTTACGATCAACCTCCCCCGCAAAACTACCTGATTTTTCTTTGGGTACAGGAACAAGGAATAACCAGCTAAGAAATAGTTCGCCCTACTTAATACTCCTCCATTTGCATGAAACTAAGCACCGTGTCAAAGTCATGCATGAGGATAAGCCCCCCCTCTCATTTGCATAAGGCGCATTGCCTTTCATTTTCAGGAGACTAAGAACTGTCTCAAATCTTGCACGAGGTTAAGACCTGCCTCTTTATTTGCATAAGGCTAAGCATTACCTTTCGTTTGCATGAGACTATGCACTGCCTCAAAATCCCGTACGAGGCTAGTTGTGCCTCTTTACTTGCATAAGACAAAGCATCGCCTTCTTCCTGTGTGAGACTAAATACTGTCTCAAATCCCACATGAGGCTAAGCCCTGCCTCTTTATTTGCATAAGGCTTAACCCTGCCTCTTTATTAAAATAAGGCTAAGCATTGCCTTCTCCCTGCATGAGACTAAGAACTATCTCAAATCGTGCATGAGGCTAAGCACTGCCTCTTTCTTTGAATAAGGCTAAGCATTGACTTCTCCCTATATGATACTAAGTACTGCCTCAAATACTACATGTGGCTAAGCTCTGCCCTCTCATTTCCATAAGCCTAAGCTTTGCCTTCCCAGCACAAGACTAAGAATTGTCTCTTTTTGCATAACCACAAATGTTGCTCTATCCCAAACCCTGCATCATTCTCTTCTTTTGCGGCTATGCTCTACATCCGACTTTACATAAGACTTATCTCCATCTTGTCTTCGGCATCCTGACTCTACAGTCCATATACTGATCTATAGCCAATTTATCCAAAGGCGTCATAGTTCGAATGCACCATCCTCATAGCCAGATAATGCCATGACATGGCTTGAGGATCTTTTAATCTTGCACACCAGTTTTAAAAGGGATCATGGTTCAGAGGAACCATCTCCATAGGCCGAGAACACCATTTCATGACCTACAAATTCTTTACCGCACAATTCATGGCCCAAGACGTCATGGTCTAAGGACATCATCCATATCGTCTAAAGACAATCCCCATGGTCTAAAGGGAATCTGCATCATATTCAAATTTACAATAATCTACATTCACATGTTGTATTTTGAGTTTCCAGGTATCCTGGAGGCAACCGTTATCCTAACGGGAGCAATCTTCGCGCCGATTTCCATTCAATATTCATATCGTTCAATTATTTCAAACGTAACCGATCATTGTCTGTTTAACAATCTCACATGATATGTACTCAAGTATTCATAACCATTCTCAATCCCAATTTGTCATATCCAGAGTACTTAGTCTGTTCTTGCAAACAACTTCATCGGTATGTTCCATCGTTGGATCCAGAACTACACATGGCTCGATTCGTGTAAAATCTCGGATATATAGGCAGCTCAAAAGCCAGAGTGCGGCCTATAATTTTCAAATAGCGTCGTTCGATCAAAATAGGTCATTATTTATTTACCTGACAACTCTTTCATCCTTCCCGCAGAAAGATGGTAGTTGCTGATACCCAATTTTCTCTCATATTTTTTAAATATACATATATGGCTTAAAAATAGTTCAGACGCATCATCACTTGATTTATAGACATATAGAAGCAATTTTCATAATTTTCTATAATTTGAAAAGGGTTTTAAATTAATGTGTTCCTACATTTTATTGTATAAATACTCATTAATTGCATAACGAATTAGTTTACAAAGATCTTATCATCTAATTTCACCATTTATATCCATACTATGTCATAAATATTTTTACAAATTTTTCATAGTTGCATTTGCATTTAAAGGCTAAAATTGCACATTTGCAATAATAGCTAATATGTATCTACAATTACTTTGTTTATGCAAAAGTAGTTCTTTTTTACTTTTTTATTGTGTTAAATAACTATTTTTACTTGTTTTATGCACAAATAATATTTTTAGTATTTATTTTTTTTTACCAATTATTTATTAATTAAAACTGAGTATTTGAATAATAGCCAATTTTAAGGCTTATTTTGGACAATTCCCTGGCCGAATTACCTAAAATATTCTAGCACAACAACCTAGCTGAAATCAAATAACCCTTGAACCAATAAACCAACCGGTATGCGTTCCTATACCCGACCCAAACCCCATTTTTAATCATGGCCGCTGATCTTTCAAGATCAACGAGCCCATTCACCCTTCCCTTTTTAATTAACCATCTCTAACCCTAATACTTCATTCCCTAAACCCTACCGCCCTCAAACTCTCTTTTATTCCCCTCTTCTGAAACTATAGCGTCGTAATCCCATTCCCCTTTGATTCCAACTCAAAGAAGGAATCCATAGACGATTTCATTACCTTATTGGTTGTCTCCTGTTACTTGTGTAGCCGATTATGGTATTACATAATCACTTACCTAACATGGTAAGTAGATCTCTCTTTATTTAAACAAAATATGGTTCGAACATTCACTTCTTTCCATCTACGTTCATTCTTCGTCTCTTTATGGTATGAATCTATGAGATTTTCTCGATTCTTCATTTAACCTAAAGCTGAGGTTTAGATCTTTCAAGATGTGTTATAGTTTTTCTATTTTTTTTAAATATTTCTGTATGTCTATCTATGTGCATGTCTATTATGATTTTTCACATATATCTATCTATGTACTATCCCTTTGACGTCCTGGTATGGGCACTGCTCAGTGTTTTTATGAGATTCTCGTGAACTCTAACACACCAAGATTTGGTCCATACTTTTCCTTGAATTAGTTCTGATTTTTCTACACTAATAGGAGCACTGCACAGGGTTCCTGAAGCTCTTAGGAACTCTGACACACTAGAGGATTGTGGTTGGTATGCTTATCCTTGAAACAAAGTTGAATCGGTCATCTTTGTTCACTAGGAACACTGGCTTTTGGATATATTATGTATTGAAAAGCCTGGCCTATCCAGATGTATTTGGGCCTGCTTCAGGCTTCATATAGTTTGTATTCTTTATAACTTATTCATTTGATTCTAGTTTGTAATAATTATTTGTAAATACTTGTCTATTATAAGATAGATAACATGTCTACAAGTGTTTACTATTAAAGTTAGGTAACCTGCCTATATGTTTTACCTTACCCCAATAAATACTTGTGAAAACTTGTCTAAATGTTTATGTTTACTATTGCATGATTAGATACTGTGCCCATAGGAAATGCAATAACCAAGTTCATTTTACAACATACTCAGAACCGCTTCTTTAGAAATCATGTCTATAGGTTTTAATTAGTTGTCACACTCGCTTAGTTAATATGCAATTCTCTAGTAATTAGTTAGTCGTTTCAATCACGAAAAGTTTAATCCATACCTAAAGGGATAACTATCATTTATGTGGAATACTAAAATTGGAACTCTGCATAACTCCTTACTAAATGCCACCAGAAAGCATGCATATAGGAGTAACTAAGTAATTCTGAGCATTTTGTTGTTATCACTGTCTACTGCTGAATAAGTCACCTACATTACATGCCTATATGTTCAAACGCTTTAATTGTAATTAGTAGGCAATTACATAGTCACCTAAAAATTGCTTCTCATAAACTGTCAGTATAATTAAAATTCAGAATCACATAGAAATCATGTCTATAGGACTTAACGACCTTAACTATTAAAATTGTCGATACGATAATCTATTTGCGTACATTTACTGCCAAATGTATGGAGGCTAAATTAAACCTTTTATCTGCTCTTGTATGAAAAGTCCAACTTGTTTTGTATGTCGCCTAGTTTTACAATTTTGAGCAACCTAAGTTGAGCCTAGAACCATTCAAAATAGAGGTCTCAACGCCTCCAAGACCATCGGTAAAGGACGGGTGGTGCATACATAGGATACGAGTTAGAATTGATTAGAGCGCTTTAGGTATATAACTTAACGATGGGTATTGGGTAGCAGAAGATGATAGTTTGTGCCCGCTGAGTAATATGAGTAACACCCCCGTCTTGTGAGAGATACGAAGTATTATTATGTTGCAAGGGTGATCCTTTAGGCTAAAAAACATAGGACCACCCATTCCTATTAAATAATTCCCACGCTTTTTTTATTAGACTAATTCACAAAATTTAAGTGCATTGGGGATCCACCATTTTGGACATCAAAGAGTGCCTAACACTTTTTCTTCAAGGTAATTTGAGACCTCACCCAATCTTTGGTGATGCAACTAGTAACACCTGATTCATTTGTAATAGGTGCCCTAACGCACCTTAATCCGTTAGGTGGAGACTCTCAATAAGTAATTACTTCCATTTTAAAAGGAATCGTCAATGTCGAAACCCAATTTCGCGAGAAAAACGAAGCGTGACATGTGATGCTTAAATACTAAATCATATTTAGTTACATGATACTGGAATACTGAATAGAACTAGATTGAGACATATATTCTTGAACTGATTAAGAAAACTAAAATATCAACTGTTTATGACATGCTGAGAAATCTGGAGTGAGACTCATATCCATCAACCCAAGTCTATATTGATTATGCACTAAGCTCACAACATTCAGAATGAAAGTCATGAATGAGTTGTGAATCTATATAATTAGAAGTTCTGCAACTATTCAAGGAACTAGGCTTAACTATATTTCGTAGGAAATTAGTAACCTCATAAAAGAAACATAGTGTAGGGAGAATTATTAACATTCCCAAACATAGAAAGTTATCCTCACATACATTAGCCTTCTGCTCCTGAGTGTAATACAATATTCACCAAACCTTTCAACATTAATCTATATCAATACAAGTCAAAAGGATTCCATATTATCAATAATACTCATGTTTTGGTCACTCATGCATTTTATCAAATACTTTATGGGCATAAAGCCGCATAGCCCTTATTAATGGTGTTTCTACACCCAAAAATCCACCCTTTTTCTCCTGGATAAATTCTTAAATCTCAAATTTTTTATAATCAGTATCATTCTTCTGTACCCATCAGATAAACAACACTGTTAACTAATAATCAACAATTAATAAAATAATCAACAATCAATAACCCAAACATATAATTGTGCATGCTTTTCTACCAAACCTATCAGCTCATATCTCATGAACATAGAGTCTATAATCATTAATGTATAATCAATTAGAGGGTGAAGACATTACTTTTTTGAAGTTAAATGCTCCTGAATTCGAGTTCTAGGGTTTCTTCTATCAACAATGATTCTCCAATAAAAAATCTAATGATTTGGAGGGTTTACCCATATTAATAAGCTGTTGGGGGATTATAATCAACTTAGAATATCATTGGAACTTACCTTGGATGGTGGACAGACCTTTGAAGAGTTAGGTTCTTGAAAGCTTCCTTTTATAGAGAAAGTTTTTGTGTTTTGCGGCATGGGGGATAATGTAGGAATTTAAAAATAACCCCCAGGGTGCCCCCCACACTTGAATATACAGAATGGCAGTAGCACTGCCACAAGTGCGCGGCCACGTACATGACATCTGGGCACGCATATTGTGTACTGCTCTGTAAAACGCACATAACTTTCTACATATATAACCGTTTGGCCTCCAGAATATATCGTTGCAAATCTATTTCAAAGGGATACAACTTTTGTTTTTGAGTTTTTCCAGATTCCTTGCACATTTTAATTACATCATGCTGCAATACAAACCTTTTGTAAACTCAGTTGATTTTATCAAATCCTATGCACCTCTCTCCGTATTGATTTTGAAACATCTATTTCACCCATACTGATCCTGCTAGGAATTTTTATCTAAAATATCTGATTAATACCCATTTAACATATCCACACCTAGTCCAAATGTACGGTGTGTTACATAAGGGCCGAGAATTGCGAAAAATATTAATCAACCATAACAAACCATTCCATTGAATATATCTTAACGCCATCACTACCATGTAAAATTAATTTTCTACATACTAATAAAACGACGAAACCAAATTTATTGAATGGAACTTATCTGAAAAACCGCGACGTCAAGTCGTTGTAGTTTTGTTATTATGCCAATCCAAAATATTGCACTCGCTCGTAAAAGGAACGACCACTGTTTCTATCTACTTTTCCTCCATCAGCCATCCCGAATATAATTGTTATTAAATTCCTTAATATTATTATCAATCTATGTTCGAAACCATAAAAAAGAGAAAAAAGAAACAGTAGTTTAATAAACAAATTGTAAAATAATTTCGAGTCCACAAGTTGCTTATGTGTCCTTAAGGAATTTAATTTCCTCGTGGTTGATCAATGTTATGGTTTACTTCCTCTCAGCATAGAATAGAAAAATCTATTCTGTAATACTGGCAATCAAAATTACAGAGATTCAGCAAACTCAACAAATAGAGCAAATCACACTTGATACTTTGTTTATTTGGAAAAATAAATTACATGTCCTTGGAGGTCTGCCCATTGTGGTTTTCCGTATGAAGAAGAAGTACCTAAAACGGGAGAACTCATCTGCTTAGACAAAAAATAGATGAGATTTATTCCTCGATCTTCCAAGTATTTATTTGCTGCCTTCCATCATCTTAAGGAAGGTACCTGTATTAACCAAAAGGTCTCCTTGAGCAAGTGGATAAATTTTGGTATGAGAAAGCTTTAATATATAAACTATCCCCACTGCAAAACAAAAATAACCTCGCACACTTAAAGTCGGCATATAATCTTAATAGAGTTATTCCCAAGACAACTAGGTGGTCGAACGATCAAGAAGCTATATTCTCAAAGATTAGGGTGAGGTTTGATAAGAAAGATAAAATATATATAGCAGCTGTGAGCACGTGATTTTTGCCTCGTATGATTTACTCCTATAGAATTTTCAAAATTAGGATTCCTGTTCTAATTAATTTTTAGGAATTAATGGCCTAATTTTCGTGTTGGTTTCCATTTTTGTGTGCATAATTAATTTATGTATTTCAAAAAAAAAAATACAAAAATGCATTGTATTTGCATTTAGAATACAATTTTTATTTTCAGGATAATTAGTTAATTAATGTTACAAAATTAAAGAAAACAACAAATATAGTTCTTTTTGTATTTTACTCTTTAATTTTCAAATTGTTATAGTTTTCTCTTAATTTAGGACTTACTTAATTTTATTAATTCTATGAAGGATAATTAGCATATTTAGTAAATTAATTTAGTTTTAAGATTTAATTTTGATTTTATTTTAATTTGAAAAGAAACATGGAGAAAAATTGTTTAAAAATTGATTTGAAATTAGAAAATTGAAAAGACAAAACAAAATAAGAAGAGAGTTGGATTTTGGGCTGTTTTATATTAATTCACCCAGGCCTAATGTGTTTTCCCTAAATACCCGCCCCAATTGGAACAAACCCGTTCCTTACCCAGGTCCAGCTCCCTTTCCAAGTCAAACGACCCCGTTCTGCTAAAATTTGATCTCGGCCGTTGATGTTATTTCATCAGACGGCGGAGAAGTAGGGGTCATTTACTATATTTTTATCTGAAAGACCCCCCGCCCACACCCAGAGAAGCCCCTTTCATTCACACCCGTCCCTAGTTCCAGCAGACCCTAGCCTCCTTGTTGTTCTCTCAACATACTTGGCCCAAACCTTAGCCGCCGGCTACCGGAAATCCCTTCACGGTTGCGGCTGGTCTCCTAACACCTTCAAACCTCTACCATGCAACCACCTTCACCTCTCCTTTCCAAATCCATGAATTATTTCTTCCAAATTCTCCTAAAACCGGTCAAATATCAAATCAGAAAAGAAAACACAGCAAAACAAACGAAAGGAACACTGGTTTCTGCATAGTCATTCCTCCGAGGTTCTTTCCTCTCGATAGTTCGAAACTCACCCCAAATGGATTTTCCTTGACAATATCAATCATTTGGGGATAGTTTTGAGTGGTATCGAAGCCCAGGTGCAAGTTCCATTTCATACTCTCTTTTGTTTCTCGATAGGTACAACTTCATCTTTGTTTATCATTAAAATATTCGGATTCATGTTTCTGAAAAAGAAAAAGAAAAAGAATAAGTATATTGTATGATTAATACATCATTTAGTTTCTTTTCTTTCTTTCTTCTTTATTTTTTTCTTTATTTTTCACTTTTATTCTGTTAGCCACAAGTTAGTTGGTAATATTTATTTGTTCCAGATTCGTGACTTGTGTTTGTTTTCTGACCCTCTTCTCTTTGTGTTCCCTTTCGAAATTATTTTCTGATTTAGGGACTTTTAGTGTTCTATTCGTTTTTCATATCACCTATATTAGTATAGACCAATATGATTGCTTCTGAGTTAGGTAGTCTTTTGATTTTTTTTAGGACAATTATGGGTTCTATTGATGTTTGATATAATTTGTAAGTCACTACATAGTTGAGGGGGCTAATTGAACAAAGAAAACTTAGGGGAGGAGGACAATTGAGTAATTAGAAGCTAAAAAGGGGGCTTAAGGGTCAGGTGGAGATTGTAAAAATATGGGTATCCGAGGTCAGTTTAGGGATTTGGGGTTGAGGGAATCATTCTCTATTAGGAGGTAGGTTCTAGAGGATAATATGTGAGCTGGTTTGCTAAGATCATAGGGTTTTCAGATATTTTTAAAGGGGTAAAAAGAGCCAAAAAAAACCAAGAAAGAAGGGGTAAAGAGGGAATTGGTCAGCTGGACAAGGGCTGCCTTAGGCATGCATATATAAAGACATCTTTCCTTTCAATTTTAGCAGCCCTTCGCACTCTAATTCAGAGATAGAAAAAAACATTTACTGTTTCATTAAATACTTGCATCATTTTTTCTTCTGAAAACCAAAAGAGCTCAAAATATTTCACCAAGTTATTGTTCAATTAGACTTCCTTCTAGTTTTGAAGTTTATGTTTTTCCATTACTGAATAATTCTAATTTTTCTGGGTAAAAATAATTTGAATTCCAGTCATTTGAAGTCTGGTTTAAAGTACTTGGGTCAAATATCCATCTGAAGTTGATTCTACTATTCCCTTAGCATAGTTCTAGCTGCTCTCTGTTAGCTGTTGTTGGTGACTCCTTCCTTTCCTCTTATTTTTGCTTTCCCAGGTACCTTCTTAGCTCATGACCTAGTATTGGTTTTGAACATATAATAGAGCTCAAGTTCTGTTAAATGAAGACCGCACTCAAAGCTAATTTTCTCTTGTTCCTTTACTGTTTTCCATGTTCTGTAATTACGCTTTGAATTATGAATGTTAGTAAGATTCTCTTTTCCTGAAATGGTGTCTGTGAAAGTAACCTACAGTAGCATGTTCTATTTCTTTTGATTCCATGGCCATGAGTTATTTTCATGCCATGAACTCGGATTTGTGTTCATAATTAGATATATATGTTCAATATTAAGTAGCATGATTAGAGGGCATATGAGTAGGATTTGTAGGTGTTAACTTTCAGCTCTATTTTGATTTTGTATTCTGGGTCATTGTTTTGTCCAAATTCTGCTAAAATAGCAAAGAGTTTTAGTTCTTGATGCTTATTTGGATTCATGGGAATGCTAAGTACGAGCTTGTATGAATTTTCTTGAATTCTTTTTGTAAGCATGCTTATTTGAAGGCAAAGTCCAGATGCATATTGAAGCAAGTAAGAAATTGATTGCAAGCATAGCGACTAGGTAGTAGCTTGATGTGGAAATTCTAATGTCAGTGCTCATTTAGGCAAGTCATGTTTAAAAATAATTAGAATTAGAAGATTGGTTGGGTGATATAGTGTATGTTTATTTCTCTTTCTTTAAAATCAGGAGGTTAATTTGTTAAATCAGTTTTCATTGTTTTCCCAATTTGATATCAATAATTGGCGTTTGAGTTGGCACAATGATTTGAGATCTAATTTCTCTTATTATAGCGATTTGGTCTCATAATGACTCGATTCCGAGTCCTCACGTTTGCAGTTGTGTTACTGCGCTAAATTTGGCTTTCTTTTGGTGTTTGGCTTAAGCCATCCTTAAGAATACTAGTTTGTTTGTATTAATAAGTGCCAAAGGTCATAAGGCTCATTGGGCCCAGGCCTGAAGCTGGCAGAAGTTATTTTTGAGCCTAATAATTCTTTAATTTGAGGTTTGCTAAGTATTTGATGGGTTTGGGAATTTTCTTTAAATGAATAGAAGTTCCATGACATTCCTTAATTAATTAATTGGTTTCTCTTTCAAAATTAGAATTGAGGCGAGCCATATTAGTAACACGAATAACCTATGGTCCTCCGAAATTAGTTTGGATACCTTTTAAAATAGAATTGAGTTGCGCCGCACCAAATACAATCTCAAGTGCGTGACCCTCACTTAATTATATCTGTTAAAATTCTTAGAACTCGAGGCATTCCATTTAGCAAATTTTCATGGCCCTTGCAAAGTTAAAACTGTGTAGTTGCTTAAAGCGTGTTATTTAAATAATTCACCTTCCTAAATTTAGGCACGCATTAATGTGACCCAAATCCAAATCTCAATAATTTTCAAAATATTTCGAAGATTGCGGATGTATTTATGTAACATATCACAAATAGAAGAGGCTCGGACAAGTTGCAAAGACGGATGATCTTTTTGTTACCGGTATGAAGCCCCCCTCGGCTCGAGTTGTCTACTCAGGTATACCCGGTCTAGAACAAATAAGCCTAGGTTTTAAACCTAATATAGCAAGACCTCATGCCGGATCCCTAGTAGGAACGGTTTGTGTGCATCACGTGCATTTTGACTTAGGTGACTCAACATGGGGGTTGGGTCTGTCTAGGACAGGTGTACCAAAAATAAAAAAGATCATCCTGATGCATCCTACTTGCTACTTGTGCATTTATGTTCTTCGAATTTTCATACTGATCGGCTTTCAAATAAAAGGAGAGAGTTTGGAAAAGAAAATAGCAGTGTGAGGGCTAAGGGAGGTAATTACCTGCTTTGAAAACCAATGTCCCTAAATGTATTAAAACTCTGCCGAATTTTTTTTTTAAAAAGAAGAAGAGTTTTTATGGTTTTCAAGGAAAAAATGGTTGGTTTTTGTTTTGGCAAAATTAGTTTGATTCTCACCGAATATGGGATACGTAGGCAATCCCCATCGGGTTCAACTTCCTTTTTCAAAAATATCCCAAAAGAACAAAAATTTTAATTTTTTTGCAAATAAGTAATGTGATGTCATTCTTGTCAAAAATAGCCAAATGTACCCAAAGGACGTCGGAAGGTTTTTTCTGCAAGAACAACCGCTTTTGGTCTCTTTTTCAAATTTTTGGCTGGTTAGCAAGCACAGCCTTAGAATCTTTTCCCGGAAGTGCTGAAAGGTTGTATTATCGAAGTCGGGTTCATACTTTTGAAATAAAAATATGAAAGAAAGTGTCAGCTTTGTTTTGAGTCAAATGACTTATGATTTTTTCTTAATAAACCTAATAAATGTGCATAATGAGCACGGGTAAACGTTTTCCAATAACAATCATGAACAAGATCCCTTTGAGATTGCATATGTGGTGGGAGGATCTGGGCAAGTCAAAACGAGATAAGGTCAATCTACATTTTAGGGGTCTCACCGGGTTGTTAATGATAAGGCCTAGATGAGACATCATAAAGGCATTGGTCACAGTTTTGGGAACCAGCTCACGTCTTACATTTTTCGGACTTTGAACTTACACTCACCATGGAAGAGATAGTAGGTTATATGCAAAGTATTGAAGGTCTGAGGCATAAGTATCTGATCGCTCCAAGAGCTGTTAGCTCTCACAAATTCATGGATTTTTTAAAGATAAGCAAGGGAGTCCCGTACTCCAAATTGGAAGGTGCTTTTTCTATTCTACGTTTTATATACAAGAGGTACATGCATCTGGAATGCGGGGTTTGTAGCAAACGTAACCGAACAAAATGGGAGGAGCATAGGCGTTTTTCCTTCATGGTAGCTTTCTTAGGCCTCGTGGTGTCTCCTCGAAAAGATGGGAATATTGATTTGCGGGTGGCAGGAGTCGTCAAAGTATTGATTACCAACGCCAAGAGTACTCTTACCCTTATGATTATATCTGAGATATACCGAGCTCTCACAGCTTGTAAAGTTGTGGCAGATTTCTTCGAGGGACGCAATTTGCTATACAGATGTGGATGATCGAACACCCGTGTCACGCCCTCAGTATAAGAGTTATGGGTCCACAGAGAAAGTTTCAATTGAAGAGTTCGACACAAGGATGTTAGGGTTCAAGTTACCAGAAGGATTTGGAGATTGGGTATCTCGCCTTCGCTCCATCACTGCAGGGCAAATAGAATGGATTCTGGGTTAGCTTCTTATTGAAGAAATTATGTATATGCTTGCCACTGGTCCTTACTTCCTCCTAATATGTCTTCAAGGTATTCAGCCTTACGCTTTCTACCAAGTGATGAGGCAGTTGGGAAGGTGTCAAGTGATGCACCTAGATAAAGATTTTAGTGTTTATGCGGTCGAGGTTAACTCCGATGACCAGTTTCATGAAGAAACAATTCATTTTATTCGGAACGAGTGCCATTATTTAACGGTGAATGCGCAACCTATCTAGAGGCGAGGTCTCACTCGCCTATCTTGCCTGGCATAAAAAGAATAACACTTCAAGGGACGAACTAGAAAGACCATCCAAAAACCCTCATATTCAAGAATTCATTAAGGATTCACAAGAACAGTGGGGTTGGTTGGCCAAAGTAAATGAGTGCAGGGCCACAATAGGAAAGCTGGAAAGAAAAATCAAGGACCTTGAATTTGAGAATGGCTTGCAAGCCACGACGGATGAGGGTGAAAAGAGAAAATTAGCCAAAGAAAATGAAACCCTTCGAGCCCAAACTCCGAGAATGAAAATAGCGCAGAAAATCTCACAAGAAGTGCAAAGGATGAGAAACTCGTAAACAAACTTGGGCAGAAGGTATAGGAATACAACTTTGACATGAACAAAGTAGAGAGTGAACTAGCCAGGGCCTGAAAGCAACTGGCCAAAAATGCGGAAGAACGAGCACGCCTAATTAAACAGTTGAAAGAAAAGTACGATAGCGAGGTTGCGGGATCGAAGAAAAGGGCCACCATCGAGAACAAAATGGTCAAGCAGGCGAAGGAATTTAAGGTTGAAAGAAAGAACTGCTATACAACAATGGCCTAGATAGAAAAAGATTTGCAACAATTTCAAGAACAAAGTCAAGTAGCCGAACAAACTCTGGAAGCCAGGGCCCTGCAAATTGGGCGTTTGTTGCAAGAAAAAGGTGTCATACGAGAGAGAGTCAGAAGGATCGCTGACTACATCACGATGATGTGCAGTAGTTGTGAAAATATGTCTAGGTCTATGTTCTTTGCCGTCGCAATGACCTTTGTCCACCAGGTAATGGAAGCTTCCACCACCTCCAAGGGGATTTATCATGCAGGCTTTTGGCGAGATCAAATGATGTCCCACTTAACTGGGAGCATTCGAGGCACTAATATATTCATGATTTTCAATGAAGTCTGTTAGTCTATTTGTGAAGTCTGTATTTTTTTATTGGAGTCTGTTAGTTGGTTGTCGAGTCTGTTGTTTTCACCTTTCTGTCATAGTTGTTGGTCTGGTTTTGAGTCGGAGTCTGTTAATTTTTCTTCTTAGGTCTCTTAGTTTTATAATTTTGTGGTTGTAATCAAAACTATTTTACTATATGAAAATTTGAAATCCCAAAAAAAATTGTTATTTATTTTCTACACTTATCTTCTAGAACTACGCTCGGTATGATTTATGAGGGGTCATGATACGTAGGCAATCTCCATAGGATTCGACCATAACCAAAAGAAAAGGAAAAAATATGAAAAAGAGGGAGAAAAGGAAAGAGAGGAAAAATAAGAAATTGTAAGAAGGAAACAACGGAAAAATAAGAGAAGAATAGAAAACAAAGAAACAAGTCGGGATGACGCAAGCAGCCGATCAAATGCATAATAGGAATCGATAACTTTTTAGGTGCATACATTCCCAAAGTTGTGGTTGCCTATTTGTTAAACGCCGACTGCTAACAAGTTTGTTGGTATCCTTTCAGTAGCAGGCAGGTGGTTAGTTTTGTGGCATTCTAGTAAACCCCCCATACAACACCCGCTCCAAAAACCTGTTAACCATGGCCAACCAAGAGCCTGATGCAAGTATCATCGATCAATCAAGAGAGGTGGAAGAGTTGTATATTAATGCAATGAAAGAAGAGGTGTATAAACTTAAACAAAAAATGTGTGAAATGTACCAAGCATGGGTAAAAGGGCAACCACTACCAGCTTATCCCCCAACCTTGCCTTCATCCCGCCATTAGCCTAGTCATAGGATCACCCTACCACAGATTCATTCCTGAGCTTTCCCATCTACCAACACTACTAGGGCACAACTTCCCAAGCACCACCAGCTCCACTACCCAAACCAGCTTCACACCTTCCTCTACCGATTACTCCTATCTTCGTGGCACACCCACCCACTACACTCTACTGATATTCAAGCGAACCTTTGTTCTAAACCCATGATAACCAGTATTTATCCCATAGCCTACTTTTAAAGGCCCAGAAACCTATTCATACACTCCTCTTTTTGATCTAACCAGCCAAATAATCCCAAACAGGAGGAGGTGTTTAGGAAAGTTTAAAGCTTAGAACAATCATTTAGAGACATGCGGGGGCTGGGAGGCCAAGTAAGTGTGGCATACAAAGATAGATGTTTGTTTCTAGATGTGCAATTGCCGGCAGGGTTTAAGACTCCCAAGTTTCATTTATATGATGGGCACGGTGATCTAGTAGCATACTTGCGAGGGTTTTGCAGTAAAATGAGGGGAGCAGGAGGGAAAGACGATCTAGCCCAGGCATTTGCTTGCCACTTACAATACAATTTTGAAATTATACCGATCATTTGTCTTTGACGAAACTTGAGAAAAAGCATAATGAGAGTATTAGGGATTATGGCTTCCATTGGAGAAAAAAGGCAGCGAGGGTCAACCTTCCAATGACAGAAAGTGAAATGGTGGATTACTTCCTGCCGGCCTTAGAGCCTACTTGTTTCGGTCACTTGGTATCGGCTGTGGGCAAGTCCTTTAATGAAGTGGTGAAAATGGGAAGCAAGGTAGAGGAAGGGTTCAAGTCTAAAAAAATCATAAGCTACTCAGCAATGAAGGCAACCACCCAGGCCATTCAAAGAATAACTGGGGGACCAATTGGAAAGAAGCAAAAAGAAGAGGTATCAATGATTGATTCACGAACATGGTTCGGATCCAGGGGCTCATCACATTACAACCAGCCTCGGCCCTACCACCAAACCTACTCCCCCACTCCATATAGCCTACCACAACACTACTACCCACTACCAGAACCCCGTTTATCTATCCCATCACGCACAAATATACACTCAACCTCCCGCCGACGCGCAATGATGTGCGCCAACCCCACAAATACTTACCAAGCTCCACAGAATGCCTATCCACCCCTAGTGCCTACCAAAACCCCCCGAGACCAGCTTTCCTGACTAATCAATCCTTTAAGAGTGAGAGGTTGCAGAACAAGAAAACCTTCACTCCATTGGGAGAGTCCTATACTAGTTTATTCCACAGGTTGAGAGAGTTAGGCATGTTGAGGCCGGTTGAAGCAAAGCTGCCAAATCCTCCCTCGAGAAATCTTGATTATTCTGTGAGTTGCGAATATTGTTTTGGTGCTTCGGTGCATGACAAAGAGAAATGTTTTCATTTAAAAAACGCAATCCAGGGGATTATTAATTCACATCACATTGAGGTCCAAGTCCCAGAATCACCCAATATTAACTAGAACCCGCTGCCAACCCATCAAGAAATAAACATGATTGAGATAGCGCATAAATAAGGAGAGCCCAAAAAGCCTTCACAAACCGTCATGATGATCTGAGCCAGTGAGGGGAAAGCCGATTGATAAACTAACAAGCGAGATGTCAATGCTCAAGTTGAATGGAACAATCACTGAGCCTTTTGTTGCATTTAAGTAGGGGTCCGCAAGTGATGGTGCGGTGAAACAAGAAAAAGCAAAGGTGGGGGTACCAGGGGTGGCAAGCAAGCCTGTTGTGGTTGTGGAAGGTGCTCGCACAGAGCCGGTCATTATCACACCTGTAACTTAGCTACCAATAGTCAACAACATGGTCATCTCTTGGAATTATGAGCGAGTGATAGTGACGTACAAAGGTAAAGAGGTTAAAGAAGAAGTCTGCGAGACCCATAGATTAATCCGGTAGGGGAGATGATTTGCGCCCAAAGAGTTGAGCAAACCTAAAACTTCCAAGGATAACTCAATATTGGTGAAAAAATCTGTGAATGAAGAAGATGCATAGGAGTTTTTGAAAAAGATTAAGGTGCAAGACTATTCTATTGTGGAACAACTGAAGAAGACGCCTGCTCAAATTTCATTGTTGTCATTGTTAATTTATTCGAACGAGTACCATCAAGCTGTGATGAAGATCCTGAATAAGGCCCATGTTCCTGATAAAATCTCAGTAAATCAATTGGAAAAGATAGCCAACAAGATTTTTGAGGTAGATAGAGTCACGTTTTCTGATGATGAATTGCCCGTATAGGGTACTGAGCACAACAGAGCTTTTTATCTTATGTTGAAGTGCGAAGATTCTGTGGTTACCTGGGTATTGGTCGATAGTGGTTCGAGTGCGAACATTTTCCCTATCACCACTCTGAACAAGCTGAAAGTGGATGATGAAAGAATTCACAAGAATAATATTTGCGTATGAAGGTTTGAAAGTGGAGGGAAGGATTTGGTCAGTGATATAGTACTCGAGCTGACAATCGAACCTGTTGATTTTAACATGGAACTCCAGGTATTAGATGTGGCTGTCTCTTACAATCTGATGTTGGGTTGACCCTGGATCAATGCCGCTAAAGCAGTCCCCTCTACTTTGAATCAAATGGTAAAAGTGAATGGGATAGACAGGAAATAGTGTTTCACAGCGAGGACAATCTGTATTCTCATAGTGATGCAATTGTACCATTCATTGAGGCTGAGTATGATAAAAGTCCTTGGGTAGATCAGGTTGCTAACACGGTATTAGTAAAGAAAATTCCCGAAGGGGAATGCGTTCTAGGTTCGAAGGTAGTTGCCGCATGAGTCATGGTGGCCATTGAAATGTTGACGAATGGTTTTGTCCAAGGGAAGGATTTGGGAGCATTGCTGTAAGTATCGTACAGCCGGTGTCTCTCCCCAAAAACATGGACACCTTTGGTTTGGGATTCAAGCCTACAATTGCAGACGTGAAAAGAGCGAAAAAGATGAAGAAGAAAGCATGGGTCCTTCCAAAGCCTGTCCCACGTCTCTTCAGATCATTTTTTAGGCCCGGCACTAAGAAGCACATGATAACAAAAAGTTCCAGTTCCAAGGTCGGTCCTGATAAAGAATTACTAGAAAGGTTTGACAAGCTTTTTGAAGATGTGAATATTGTGGAAGATGGAGAGGGTTCTATCAAGGTGGATGTGCAATTTCTTGGACCCAGTACAAAAATCAATAATTGGGAAGCTACGCCTCTCCCACCCAGGAAGGAGTTTCGGTAGTTTGCATTGATTTTCTTTTAATTTATCTGGATTACTCCAGGGTTGTAATTCAGATTCTATGTTCCATTCGTTTTGATGCATAAACCTTGTTATCTTTCAATTTCAATGAAATGCAATTTCTCGTTTTCATCATTTCTGATATTTTTTATTTTTCTTCGTTTTTCCTTTCGTTCTTGTGCAGTTCTTTTTATACTGGTTTCAATGACATGACATACATAAGGAATCTTCGGCATAGTCATTAGAGCCAATCTAATTCTGAAATAATAATTAGGGAGATAAAATATGATGATGAATCAGAGCATGATGACTATGGGGACTTTGAAGAAATTAGTAAAGAATTAATCCACTTTGAGTAAAAACCCAAACCAAACCTGAGTGATACAGAAGCAATCAATCTAGGGGACGCGGATAATATTTGAGAAACTAAAATAAGTGTTCATCTTGAGCTGCAGCTTAGGGAAGAGATAATCAAAGCACTGATTGAATACAAGGATATATTTGCATGGTAATATGACGCCATGCAGAGTCTAAGCACTGTCGTGGTGGTTTAAAAATTGCCTACTAACCCCGCATGCCCTCCCATGAAACAGAAGTTAAGGAAGTTTAAAACTGACATGAGCGTAAAGATCAAAAAGGAAGTCACAAAGGAGTTCGAGGCAAGGGTCATTCGAGTCACACGGTATCCCACTTGGTTAGCCAATGTTTTTCCCGTACCAAAGAAAGATGGCAAGACCAGTGTGTATCGATTATCGCGATCTAAACAGGGCAAGACCAAAGGATAACTTCCCACTGCTAAGTATCCACATTCTGATTGATTATTGCTCCAAACATGAAATTAGGTCATTTGTGGATTGTTACGTAGTCTATAACCAGATTCTGATGGATGAGGAGGATGCAAAAAAGATGGCATTCATCATGTTGTGGGGAACATACTGCTACAGGGTCATGCCTTTCATATTTAAAAATGCTGGGGCAACTTACATGAGGGCAATGACGACCATATTCCACGGCATGATATACAAAGAGATCAACGTTTATGTGGATGATGTAATTATAAATCCAGGAAGCAGTCAGACCATGTCAGAGATCTGAGAAATTTCTTTCATAGGCTTCGCAGGTACAATCTAAAGCTCAATCCTGCAAAATGCTTGTTCGGTATTCCTTCTAGAAAATTGTTGGGATTCATAGTAAGTCGTCGGGGTATTGAACTTGACCCGTCAAAGATTAAGGCTATCAAAGAATTACTGGCTCCGAGGAACAAGATTGAGGTACTGAGCTTATTGGTTAGGTTGAACTACATCAGCAGGTTTATTTCTCAACATACGACAACTTGTGAGCCAATCTTCAAACTGTTAAAGAAGGATGCTGCGGTCAAGTGGACAGATGAGTGTCAAGAAGCATTTGATAAGATAAAAGGGTACTTGTCAAACCCGCTTGTATTGGTGCCACCAGAACCAGGGAGGCCTTTGATTTTGTATCTAACGGTTTTGGACAATTCGTTTGATTGTGTGTTAGGTCAGGGTGATATCACCGGCAAGAAAGAGCAGGCCATCTATTATCTCAGCAAGAAGTTCATATGGTATTAGGTTAATTACACTTACCTTGAGAGGATATGTTGCGCCCTTACTTGGGTGGCACAGAAGTTGAAGAATTTTTTTTCGTCTTACACTACTGACTCCATCTCTCGTTTGGATCCATTAATGTAATCTTTGAGAAGCCTATTCCTACAGGAAGGCTTGCAAAGTGGCAGATCTTCCTCGTTGAGTTTGACATTGTCTACGTGACCCGGACCGTGATGAAAGCCCAAGCATTGGCCGAGAATCCAGTGGATGAAGAATATGAGCCGTTGAAGACTCACTTCCCCAATAAAGAGGTAATGTAGATTGATGAATTAGAATAAGTTGGAGAGCCAGGTTGGAAACTTTTCTTCGATGGAGCTGCTAACATGAAAGGCAATGGGAGAGGAGGTGTACTGATTTTTGAGATAGGACATCACTACCCTGCAACGGTTCAACTTCGTTTCTACTACACTAACAACATGGATAAATATGAGGCATGCATCTTGTGTTTGAGGTTAGTTATAGACATGGTAGTCTAGGAAGTCATGGTCTGGGGTACTCGAACCTTCTGGTGCATCAAATTCAAGGGAAATGGGAAACACTATATTTGAAGCTTATATCGTACCGGTAATGTTTGCATGATCTTTGTGAACAATTTTTATCAGTAGAATTCAGGCATATTCCAAGGATCCACAATGAGGTTGTTGATGCTTTGGCTACCTTAGTGTCGATGTTATATCATCCAGATAAGGCTTATGTTGGCCCGTTTCATATCTGAGTACATGATCAACATACTTACTGTAATGTGGTTAAAGAAGAACTCGATGGCGAGCCTTGGTTTCACAATATCAAGGAATATATTAGGATGGAGGTGTATCCAACACAATCCACATGTGATCAAAAGAGAACAATTCGTCACTTATCAGGTGGATTTTTCTTCAGTGGAGAGGTATTTTAAAAAAGAACGCTTGATCTTGGGCTTTTGAGATGCATAGATGCTAGACATGCCACGACCATCATGACCGAGGTACATTCTGGAGTTTATGGACCGCATGTGAGTGGGTATGTGCTGGCAAAGAAGATTCTCCGAGCAAATTATTATTGCCTCACCATGGAGCGAGATTGTATCAGGTTTGTGCACAAATATCATCAATATCAGGTGCACGGAGATTTGATTTATTCCCCACCATCTGAATTGCATACAATGTCTGCACCATGGCCCTTCGTTGCTTGGGGCATGGATGTCATTGGGCTCATCGAGCAAGAAACGTCCAATGGGCATAGGTTCATTTTGGTGGACATTGATAATTTCACCAAATGGGTAGAGGCTAAAACGTTCAAGTCAGAAACAAAGAAAACAGTGGTCGATTTTGTGCACTCAAACATCATTTGTTGGTTTTGGATACCAAAGGTGATCATTACAAACAATGGGGCTAATCTCAATAGTCATTTGATGAAAGAGGTATGCGAGCAGTTCAAGATTACAAATTGCAATACCACCCCATACCACCCCAAGGCAAATGGAGCAGTCGAGGCAGCCAACAAGAACATAAAGAAGATACTTCGATAAATGGTGGAGGGTTCTATGTAATGGCATGAAAAGATGCCCTTCACATTGTTGGGTTATCACACTACTGTTCATACTTCAATAGGGGCAACTCCTTATTTGCTGGTGTATGGCACGGAAGCAGTGGTACCTGTACAGATCGAAATTCCATCCCTTCAGATTGTCACTGAGGATGAAATTGATGATGATGAGTGGGTCAAAACTTTCCTGGAGCAGTTGAGTTTGATTGACGAGAAACAATTAGGAGTTGTATGCCATGGTCAGTGGTATCAACAAAGAATGGCAAGAGCATATAACAAGAAGGTGCGCCCACAAAGGTTTGAAGTGGGTCAGTTGGCATTAAAATCTATTCTCCCTCATCTGGCGGAGGCAAAAGGCATGTTCGCCCCAAATTGGTAGGGGTCATTCATTAGGACGAGAGCGTTGTCCAATGGGGCTTTGTATTGAACAGATGTAGAAGGCGAGTGTATATAAATAGCCATCAATTCCGATACGGTCAAGAGATACTATGTATGATCTTCTTTGGTTAAACTATATTTGTTTGTACTTGGTATATTTTGAAGATTGGAATGACGAAGGCATTTTGTTATGCTCTCTAAAAATTTTATCCTTTGTTACCCTCTTTGAGCCTTATTTGTTTTCTTTCATACCTTTCTTTCGAAATCAATAGCAAAATTAAAAGCACAAGCATTAAAGATAAGTAAAGGAAAGAGAAAAGAAAAGAATGAAAAGAGAGAATAGATATAGAAGAAGAAAATAAAAAAAGAGAGAAAGAGAAGAAAAGGAAAAGGAAAAACGACAAAACAACAAAAGTGAAAAGGAAGAATGAAAAGAGAAGAAGAAAAGAGCAAAAAAAAAAAAGAAAAGGGAAATCACAAAAATGAAGCAATTTCTAACCTGAACTACATTCAACCTGATTTTCTTTAAGGATACGTAGGCAGCCTCACGGTTTGATCCCATTAAAATAAAAATCCAAAGGTCCCCAAGCAAAGAAATTGGGGCAGAAGTTGTGGATGATGTAATAAACCTGATTCCAAAAGTTGGAAATTTGAACCCATTCAAGTGTTGTGAGCCTTTTGATATTCTTTCTTTCTAACTATATCCAAAATCCCACCTTACAGTCCAAAGAATGACCTTCTAATCAATCGTCAACAGATGCCAAGTCAAGCAAGTAGAGATGATTCCTGTCAGGGTCAACATTCTGGTCCCAGCAAAGAAATAAAAAATGAAAAAGTCTTATTGGTGAAAAAACTCACGGGCATCATAAGCCAATGGGAGTTGAGATAAATGAAAAAAGAAAGAGTCTTATTAGTGAAAACCCTTACGGGCACCGTAAGGCAACAGGAGTTGAGAGAAATGAAAAATGAAAGAGTCTTATTGTTGAAAACCCTAACGACCACCTTAAGGCGATGGGATTTGAGAGAAATGAAAAATGAGATAGTATTATTGGTGAAAACCTTCACGGGCACCTTAAGGCGATAGTGAGCCGAGGGATAAACAAATGAGAGAGGTCTATTGCTAAAAAACTTATAGGGCACCGCAGGATGAACAAGGTCAAGGTTTTGATAAAGAAATCGGGTTGTGGAATTCCAGGGTAACAAAGCAGGGCAACTGAGAGTTCATTGGTTGGACAGATTGGGCCGACTAATCTAAAATACATGTCATGATCATTGGTGACAGTTGTTCCACACAGATAAGTCTTTTTTCTTTTCCCTTTTAGCAGTCATCCAGTTTTGGATTCTTCTTATCCTTAACACTTAAATTCATTAAATTTCATTTTCTCTTGGGTTTATATTTCTCTATGATGTTTCAAGGTAATTTTGTTGGAGAAACTAAGAAAGGATTTCAACGCTTACTACCAGCTGCCAAAAGTGCAAAGCATAGTGTGGCCAGAACATATCAAAGACAGCATGATGTAAAGTGGGATATAAATAATCACTGGAAGCTTCATTGGTGGAATGATTCGGTGATTTCAGGAAAGATGCAAAGATTCCGATAAAGGGGTCAAAGATGTATTACAATGGTCATGGGGTACAGAACACTCGGTTCATCCAACATCATGGGGGTTTGAAAGTCAGGTGGTTTCTTTCAATTGAGCTATGCAAGCATCATCATCTGCAATATTATTGGAATCTTCTATTCAAAAATAAAATCCCACATTCCATTCATGTTGAGGCGCTTAATTTATATGTTTTTAGTACCTTGGTATGAACAACGAATTTCATGTAATGCCCTCCATTTGCATAACCAACAAAACTTTGACAATATTTGTTAGAATAAACAAATCTATCAATAATACTAATTGTATTTCAGTGTCTTCATATCCAAGTAAACTTAAATCTTACTAGTATAACGTTATACTCAAGGTTCTGACAAGAAATATAAATGCACACATTGCACTAAGACACAAAAATCAATCATATATGTCATACAAGGATTGCTGAAGCTTTATTTAATAGATTTTCCTCTTTTTTTCGGAACCTCTGTATGCTTCTGAAAAATTTAAATCCTTCAGTGATTTTCAATATACGTATGTCAAGTTTTTTCACGTATTACAAAAAATTCTTGTGCCAAAAGTAGTCTTTATGTCTATCGACTTGATTTTTCATTTCACTTTTTGCATAATGGACTATTCGTTCAACTTCATATTTTTCAGGTGAGGTCAATTTTTATTGCTTATTTATCATTTGACCAATCATTTATCTGTCCAAATTCCATGATAGATTTGAGCTCAAAATCCTCGTCAATATTACTAGTATTGAGCACCACACGATATCAACAATGTCATCAATGATCAATTTACATTGATTCCACAATCATTCAATAAGACATAACTTATTGAAATCTCATTATTTTCACGTACCTGAGCCCCTCCCATGAGGACTTCTAAAGTGTTATATCGTGGTATTCTTAATTTCGCTCTTAATATTAATTGAGCTAGTAACCACGCAAATGCCAAATTGCAGAATGATAACAAGCAGACATATGATCATATTATAGGTGTATTTATGAAAATCATATAGTATCCGAATGGTCCACGTTAACGGTGTATGGGCCTATATATATCACCATGTATATGTTTCAACAATATAGGGATTCAACCATAATTTTATTTGTTGGTTTAATAATTAATTTGCCTTGAGAACATGCAACACAAGAGAATTTCTTAGTTTGAAGAATCTTCTGGTTCTTCAATGAATGCCATGTGAAATCTTAATTATTTTGCGAACCATATTATAGTAGGAATGACCTAACCGGTAATGCCAAATAATAAAATTATTAATAAATTCCTAGTTTACTATGGCATATAATTCAACTATCAATACTTGTATAGTACAATCCAGAGGAAAACGAATATTATTTCATATTCATATATGTTACCATCCATATGGCGAATATCTCCATCAAGAAGAAAGTCATTATCATTATTGTCATTGTCAAAATTATTATAAGCAAGACCTATTTCTTGCTTTACTTTTACTGTTTAATAACTTTTCATAAGGCCTGACAAAGTATTTTTTATCTAAGATAGGTACGCGACAATTGACATATTTATGCGGCCACATAATGATATTTATCCTCTTTATTTCTCTCAAACCTCTTTCGAGGTGAGTACTGAGGTTTCAACAATCAGGAGTGTGTTAATAAGTTTATTTCATACAGTCACATTCACTTCTGGAATGTATCATAATTATCTGAAGATGCCTTATGACTTCTTAGTATAAGCATGTTATTTTACCTCAACATTTATCAGACTTATTTATTCGACATGCCTCAACATCATTTTGAAAGGTCAATTATCTATCTACTTTTTTTCGTTTATTTTTTTTTATTAAGGATGGATAAAGCTTGGCAAAATATTCAGGTGTACGTCATTTACTATTATGACCCAGTTCTCGGGCATGACTTGCCCCGTGTGATGTATTATGAATGATGTAAACCGTTAGTTTTGATTTTCACAGAAATCAGTATGAAGTGGAAAGAACAGTTCTCAGTTGTAGCTTGAAATTAGAAAGGCTTGACCAAACTTTGATTTATTTTTATATGATGTCGAATTTAAATTTTTATGATTTGGTTAGCTCCGTTGGGTGATTTGGGACTTAGGAGCGTGATCGGAATGTATTTGGAAGTCCGTGGAAGGTTTAGGCTACAATTGGCGAAAGTGAGATTTCTGCGTTTTCCGATGGATAGGTGAGATTTAGATATAGAGGCCGGAATGAAATTTCTAGAGTTGCAGTAGCTTTGTTGTGTCATTTAGGATGTTTGAGAAAAATCTTAGGTCATTCAGACGTGATTTGGTTGGGTTTTTATCAAAAGCGTATTTTGGAAGATATTTAGAAGCTTAGGCTTGAATCTGATGCGTTTTGGGTAATTTGATATTTTTGAGGTGTTTTGATGATGGGAACAAGTTTAAATAAGGTTTTAGGATTTATTGGTGCCTTTGGTTGAGGTACCAAGGCCTCGGGTGAGTTTTGGGTGGTCAATCGGATTGTTTTTTTGAGTTGAGAAATTGCAGAAAAATCAGTCCAACAGTTGCAGGTATTTTAGCCTTTGCGTTCTCAAATGGGAGCTCGTGTTCGCGAAGGGCTGAGTTCTTAAAGCTACGCATTCCGAGGGTCTATGCCAAGTTCTCAAAGGGATCATGAGGCTATTCATCGGGTTCGTGATATATTTTTCACGATCGCGTAAAAGGAATTTGGTCCCAAAGGAATTGATCATCGCGTTCGCGTAAGAGCCTTCGCATTCGCAGAGGTATAGGAGGAAAAGCATCGCGTTCGCGACCTGTATGTCGCGTTTGCATAGAGTAAAAAATGGTCAATGTGAATTTGTGCATCGCGATCGCGAGGTATTGACCGTGATCGTGAAGAAGGAAGGGTCGGGCCTGGGCAAATGTTTTATGTCACTTCATCCGCGATTTTGGGGCTTATTTCCCCCATTGTTGATTATTTTGACAGATTTCTGAAGGAAATGAAAGAGGGATTCAAGGGGAATCGTTTGGAGGTAACTTTATTGGACATCAAAGTCGATTATCATGTGAATTACACCTAGAAAATCATGGGTCTTAAGCTTAAAATAAAATAAACTAGGGCTTGGGATTTTATAATTTTATTTGGGGATTTGGATGACCAATATGGTCGGATTTGAGAACTCTTGGTATATATGAACTTGTGGAGAGATAAGGAATCTAATGATATAAAAGAATTTGAGTTTCGAGAAGTGGGCGCGGAGCTCAGGTTTTGGTGATTTCGGGATTTGTGCTCGGTATTGATTTGTTTGATCGGAGTTTGTTTCCTTAGCATATTATGATGTATTAATTCTGATTCTAGATAGATTCAACGCGCGTGGAGGCCAATTTGAGGGGCAAAGGTGTTGTGATCTAGAGATTTCGCCAGTTCAAGGTGAGTAATGATTATAAATGATACTCTCAGGGGTTGAAACCCCAAATTTGCACATCGTAGTGCTATATTGAGGTGAGTCACACGCTTGATGATGAGCGTGAGGTCGTTTACTATTCGGAATTTTCTTCCCAATTGATGATTTTACTGTGTATTTGACTAAAACTTATTTGTTATCAACTTGATATGGTCTGATTTCCATATTTGGGCTTCGTGCCAAATATTTGAACCCTTCGGGGATTATTATCACCATTTCCTCATTGTATTCAATTATTACTTGAACTCAATCATGATGTTTTCCATTGTTTTACAACTCGGCCACTTTTACTCTGTTTTTCGACTTAAATGATATTTTTAAATGATGTTTTGGGCTGAGAACCACTGTTTTAAAAATGCCTTGTTATGATTTTCAGATTGAGTGTGGCTGAGGGCCATATATAAGGATACACTGAGTTATACGAGGCCGAGGGCCTGAGATAGATTTATAGGGCAGGAGGTGGGTTGAGTGACGTGAGTCCGAGAGCGAAATTTGATGCCACGAGATGGCTTGATATTGCGCTTGGGTGGTAAGGGGCCCCTCCGGAGTTTGCACACCCCCAGTAAGCGGGGGTATCCATTGTGATCTGAGAGTGCGCTTGAGGGGCTGATATTGTTGATATTGTTCTGCAAGGTAGCCCGAGGGGCTAATATTGTTCTGAGAGTGAGCCCTAGGGGCTGATATTTTTCTGAGAGTAAGCCTGAGGGGTTGGTACTATTATGAGATATTGTTAGAGGGGCGAACCTTTATGTGTTCATCTTTTTTATTTACCTGTCATTTTACCTGTCATATTGTGGTATTTGTGGCCGAGGGGCGGATTTTTCTGTGCTTATCGATACTAAATATCATTGCATTCATTTGCGTAACTGTTGAATAAGTCATTTTAAAAAGAGGTTTTAACTAAGCTAACATGTTTCTAAAGATTTCAAATCTTCCTTGCTTTTCTCAAAAGGTTTTACACAACTTCTATACATCATGTTGATTTGCCTTACGTGATTTCTACTGCTCAGTTTTTATTTACCATTATTACTTACTAAGTTAGAGTACTCACTTTAATTCTTACACCTTGTGTGCATATGCAGTTAATTATACACCCGGTAGCGGGTTTTGGCTAATAAAAGGCAGAGTTATTGGAGTTTAGCGAGGTGGTTGCTAACGTTCGCAGGACTACTTTTCTCCCTTTTTTTTCAATGGTCCTTTTTTGTATAATTCAGACCTTGTAGTTGCTCTGATGGTAAGCAACCCCCATTTCCAAACGAGAGGTTGTGAGTTCGAGTCTCCCCAAGAGCAAGATGGGAAGTTCTTGGAGGAAGGATGTCGGGGTCTATTTGAAAACAGCCTCTCTACCCAAGGGTAGGGGTAAGGTCTGCGTACACACTACCCTCCCCAGACTCCACTAAGTGGGATTATATTGGGTTGTTGTTGTTGTTGTTGTTGTTGTTATTGTATTTATACTCTAATAGATGCTTGTGACTAGTGACACCCCGGTTAGGGCTCTGTTTGGGTTTTACTTCCGCATTATTATGATATTACCTGCTATTTTGGATTATTTTATCATGTTTAGTCCACTTTCTTAATGTTTAACTATAATAATTACGAATTAGGTTGATTGAATGGCATTTTCTTCACGAAAGGCGTCATCACGATCGGGTTCAAATTTAAGGTCGTGACAAGTTGGTATTAGAGCCTAGGTTACATAGGTCTCACAAATCATGAGCTGGTTTAGCAAAGTCTCACATATCGGTATGGAGACGTCTGTATTTATCCTCGAGAGTCTGTAGAACCTTTAGGAAAGCTTCACATTCTTGAATTCTTATCATGCGTTCTTGATTCAGCTTGAAAAATAACTCTTGAAATTCCTTCCAAGCGTTTGCATATGGGTATGAGCGCTCAATATCAGATGTGCCTTGATGGTTTGTGATTTATTGATCGAGGGGCGAGATGTGATCTCTGTGAGTTTGATGTGGATCCAATCTGGAGGACTTGAGGCTGGATCTTTGCCAATGACTTGAGCACCGAGTTGCTGATTGTGTGAGCTAGTGTTCTTGAACTTATGTGTTTGGTAGTACCCCTATTTATGGGAGTGACGGCTGCATGGCTATATGATGAGTATGTTGTGACTGAGAGAAATATCTATATAATTTGGAAGCAACAAAAAGGGTTTGTTGGAGGATATAAGAACTATTAGGTGTTGGAATTCTATTTTTATTCGAGGTATAGCCCGGAGTTACGGGCGTGTGAGGGATCTTTTCATGTTTCTTAGTTCAGAGTGAAGTAAATTTCTTGTCGCGGTATGAGTTCAGACTCAGGAAACTAAGTGTTTGCGTATAGTATATGATGGTGGGAATGTATACAAAAATGTTAATTGAAGGCGAAGTAGGTGGGTTATCTCCTTCGAAGAATTCTGGGGTTGTGTGACCCTTATTCTACTGTTAGAAGATCTCATATGCGAGTGAAATGTAGTGTTGAAATTTGAATTTTGGGTTGCTTAAAAGAGTGGGCTTACTATTGCGAGAATGAGTGCGAGATTTGCTGAAGATTTAAAGTACTAGATGATCTTTGTTTTCACAAGCTTACAAAGAATTTGAGTTTAATCTTACTATTTTATGGTATCGTGGCATCAATAGAGTGTAAGTGTTATGAATTATTGAGTGTATTTTGATCTATTGCTTCGAGCCAAGTGGGGGAGTCTGCTGTGAGTAGTTGATTTCACGGTTAAGTGCTATGTTGGTTCCAGTTTGAGGCGTGCAGGTGAATTAGTTATTGCTTGAAGAAATTGAGAACGAGGATGGCTCGAGTAAAGGAAAAGTTTGACAAAGGTTATATTATGCTTCATGGGGTAAAAGAATCACAGGATTTCTTAAGTTGTTGTTGGTAAAGAATGCTCGGTACGTAGAGCAGGAAGCTGCTTGCTCGTATTGGGATGAGGATTACATTTTGTTGTATTAGAGTTCCAATGAGGCACGGGTGGTTTTGTTCGTTAGGGTCAGGTAAATTGCAGTTTGAATAAGAGTGAATGACTCTCGAGAATGGTTCTAATGTGTTCACGATCCTACAGGGAACAATCAGGTATTTTAAAGTTGTATATGTGGTTAGAAACTACGTTTTAAGTAGAAGAGGTCAAGACTTGTGGTATTTCTATATTAATTAAGGGGTTTTATATATCAATATCAGTAAAGTAAAGGTAACGAATCGCATGAAGTTCTTCAGAGTATAGTATTTTGGAATATGGCATTTTTGGGAATATTTGAGAGAGTATTAAGTGGCTTGTAGGTCTTAAACAGGGTGGTTTTATGCTTAGGTCTCGTGTAATAAGCTGGGGTTAATGAATTGTGGTGCTACATAAAAGGAAATAAGTGAAGATGAATCAGAAGGAAATTTAGATAGATGGAGTAGTTTGATAGTAGACAGGACCGGTAATGTAAGGATATGGTTTATTCCCTGTGTGTGTTCGAGGTAATGAGTTGTTATAGGGATTTTGCAACAATGCTCTTAGGTTTTGATAGCTTGCTTATCTTGGTCGAGTTAGAAGTATTCAGCCCTAGCAAGTTTGATTTTGTGCAAATACAATTCAGAGAGTTCTTGTTGATTTCTACTGTGGTTGGAGATGTATATTTTCTATGGGCATGCAGAGCATAGGACGTATAGTGATCTTTCTTCTAAATGGGACCAATGGAAGTTCTTGAATAGTTGAGTACGTAGATGTCGGTGGCTTGGAAGGGAGATGAAGTTCTTATGTTATCCTAGGATGGTATAGTATATGCAGTATGTTATGGAGGATCTAGACCTGCGTATGTAAGGTTACAGTTCAGCTTTGAAAGGAAGTTCATTAAACTCTTAGGTAGCAGGCAGCCTCCGATAATTAATGAAATGGTACTGCTAATTCGAAGTGATTTGGCAAGAGTATGTGTTTCAGAAAAAGGGCAATGTGATTAAGTTGATGGCACTTCGGTATTATTGTGGCACTTTCTGGCTAGATCGACTGCTGATATTCGAGTCTGCTTGGTGGAATAGAATAATTTTAGAGTATCTCTCGTGAAATGATTGGGTATTAAAAGTGTGGCATGTATTCGGACGACGAAATTGGGATCAAATATGGTTATTCATGTGTTTTGTGGATTTGGAGATGAAAATTCTCATATTCAAGCTATGTAATGGTTGTGGATCAATTGTATTATCATTGTTTAGCTGCTATTCG
Organism: Nicotiana benthamiana; assembly: GCA_034376525.1. Taxonomy (NCBI): domain Eukaryota; kingdom Viridiplantae; phylum Streptophyta; class Magnoliopsida; order Solanales; family Solanaceae; genus Nicotiana; species Nicotiana benthamiana. Next base: position 14,020,559 of record CM067341.1, on the reverse strand, counting down.
AGATTTAGAGGCCCGAGTGGATCTTTCTTTGCTTGGTATGTTAGATTAAGGATGTGATATTGGGGTTTATACTGGTTTTCACAATGTTGGGTTATTCTATACTATTACGCTATGGGCTATTCCGGAAATTCCAGGGGTTGAGTGGCAAGGTGCGTCGGATTATGTCATGGTAGAGTGGTTTTATATTTCGAAGACCCAACGGATGGCTGGGAAGGATTGCCTTTCTTATTTTGGCTTTCGTAATGGATGTCAGTGTGGAGGCTTCTACCGTTGATTCAGTTTCAGTGGTGAGGGCTTATTTGGATGTGTTTCTTGTGGTCAGGCATGTCGCTGGGCAAGGTTGTTCTTTTCGGTATTGATTTGGTGTCGGACACCATATCGTATGGCACCAGTAGAGTTAAGGAGTTGAGGGAATAACTTCAGGATTTCCTTAATAAGGAGTTTGTTGGTAGGCCATTTGGATGCGTGTTCTAGCTTGAGTTGCCTTGGTTGGCTCCGGATTGCATTGTTGAGGGATGTGGTAATTCAACTTTTATTGAGCTTATTAGTGGTCCGGGGAGATCTATGAGTTTCCTTTTGGTGTTGTGAGGTGTTATGATTTGTTGGTTATAGGCACATATGGTGCGGTTCCTTTGGGGTCTCATAGTGAAAGTTGAGCGCGAAAAGTATCAGGTGCTGCTTAGTGAATAGCGTATCGATTATGTCCTTTCGATTTTGCGTGGTGTATGTTATTTGCTTCACCGTGGGTATGATGATCTGCTTTAATTCCATACATCAAATTTGTGCGGAGTAGTGTTTGGATATGATTGCACATTTGCAGTGAAGCTATGTAAGGATATGACCTTGGGGGTTAGATTTGTGTGTCCTAATTCTATGATGCGAGACAGGTTCTCAGCCTTGCTTTGTGGTGGTACTGGTGATCTTGGGGTACAACTCTTTCGTTTGATTCACTTTAATGATTTGAGTATGTTCGGACCGTTTCTTATTGGTGCGCATATTATGCGAGTTGTGGCTTAGTCCTATATTGATGTGTCATGTCACTAGAGTGGTGCTTTGGATTAGCGGAGATAATTCGGGTCATTAATGAATACGAATGGTTTCGATTTCAGCATGTTGGAAGGATAATATCGAGGTTCTACTCGAAAATTTGCTAGGGTATTTTCCAAAATAGAAGCGTCTTCACGAATTGTCGATCTAAGAAATGGCTATTGTTTATTGCGTGTTTCATTCATCATTGGCGGTATATGAGAGTGTTGGAATGAGACTTAGGTAATAAGAGTTTTTCTATCGGTAATTGGATGATGTGTGCAGTTGCAGTAAATAGAAGTTACTGCTACGAGCGTTAGGTTATGTGGTTTATCATGTTATTGCACCTGAGGTTGTAGTCATGTGTTATTACAGCTGGTTTGGTCCTATTCAGAGTATAAGTGTGAGGTTCTATAGTTTATGGTCGAGGTTGGATTGTGTAATTTTTGTAACAATGTGTTGCTGGACCTATATGAGATAGGGTGACATGGGATCACCCCCGGGTACATGCATGGTAAGGTTATTTAGCGATTGGTTTTCCTTTCGAAGAACTCTGGGTACGTTCGAGGACAAACGTATGTTTAAGTGGGGTAGGATGTAACAATCTGACCGGTCATTGGAGCTTTTGACCTTTGATCGCCAGTTCTCGGGTATGACTTGCCTCGTGTGATGTATTATGACTGATGTAAATTGTTTGTTTTGGTTTTCATGGAAATCGGAATGAATTTTAAAGAACAGTTCTCAATTGTATCTTGAAATTGGAAAGGTCTGACCAAGATTTGATTTATTTGTATATGAGCACGGATCGGAATTTTTATGATTTGGTCAGCTTTGTTTGGTGATTTGGGACTTAGGAGCATGATCGGAATGCAATTTGGAAGTCCGTGGAAGGTTTAGGCTTAAATTGGCGAAAGTGAGATTTTGGCATTTTCCGGTGGATAGGTGAGATTTTGGTATAGAGGTCAGAATGAAATTCTGAGAGTTACATTAGCTTTATTGTTTCATTTAGGATGTGTGTACAAAATTTCAGGTCATTCGGGCGTGCTTTGGTTGGGTTTTTTTATCAAACGCATATTTTGGAAGATTTTTAGACACTTAGGCTTGAATCCGATGCATTTTAGGCGATTTAATGTTGTTTAAGGTGTTTTGATGATAGGGACAAGTTTGAATAAGGTATTAGGATGTGTTGGTCCCGTTGGTTGAGTTCCCGGGGGCTTCGAGTTAGTTTCGGGGTGTCAATCGGACCATTTTTGGAGTTGAGAAATTGCAGAGAAATGAGTCTAGCAGTAGCAGTATTTTGGCCTTCGCGCTCGCGAAGGAAAGCTCGCGTTCGCAAAGGGCTGGGTTCTGGGAGCTACGAGTTTTTGAGGGTCTAGGCCATCTTCACAAAGGTTTATAAGGCCATTGATCGCGTTCGTGATATGATTTTCGCGGTCGCATATAAGAAATTTGGTCCGAGGGAAATTGCTCATCGCGTTCGCGTAAAGGCCTCTGCGTTCGCATAAAGGCCTCCGCTTTCGCGTACGTATAGGAGGAAGGTCATTGAGTTCGCGACCTGTATGTCACATTCGCATAGATTAAAAATTGGTCAACATGAATTTGTGCATCGCGATCGCGAGGTGTTGACCACGATTGCGATGAATGAAGGGTCAGTCCTGGACAGAATGTTTTAAGTCACTTCATCCACGATTTTGGGGCTCATTTCCCCCATTGTTGATCATTTTGAGAGATTTTTGAAGGAAATAAAAGAAGTATTAAAGGGGAATCGTTTGGAGGTAACTTTCTTGAACTTAAAACTCTATTATCATGTGAATTGCACATAGAAAATCATAGGTCTTAAAAATTTGAGAACTCTTCGTATGTATGAATTCGTGGGAGATAAAGAATATAATGATTTAAAAATTTCTGAGTTTCAAGAAGTGAGCCCGGGTCTCGGGTTTCGGTAATTTTGGGATTTATGCCCGTTATTGATTAATTTCGCCTGGCTTTGTTCCCTTAGTATATTGTGATGTATTTGTTTTGATTTTCGATAGATTCGACGCGCGTGGAGGCCAATTTGAGGGGCAAAGGCGTCGAGATCTAGAGATTTCGCCGGTTCGAGGTGAGTAATGATTGTAAATAATACTCTAAGGGTTTGAAATACTGGATTTGCACATCATAATGCTATATTGAGGTGAGACACGAGCTTGATGATGAGCGTGGGATTATTTACTATTGGGGATTGTTACTTGGTCCATCCCGATTGATGAATTTACTGCGTATTTGATTTAAACTTATTTGTTATCATCATAATTTGGGCTAATAGCCATATTTGGGCTTCGTGCCAACTATTAGAACCCTTCGGGGATTTTTATCACTATTACTCACTGTATTGAATTATTAATTGAACTCAGTCATGTTATTTTTCACTATTTTTATCACTCAACCACTTTTACTCAGTTTTGAGACTTAAATGATATTTTCAGCTGAGAACTACTATTTTACAAATGCCCAAGGGGCTTGTGATTATTTTCCGACTAAGTGTGACCGAGGGCCAGATGTGAGAATACACTGAGTGATATGAGGCCAAGGGCTTGAGATACATTTATACGCCACAAGGTGGCTTGAGTGATGTGAGGCTGAGAGTCGAGAGTTGATGTCACGAGATGGCTTGATATTGTTCATGGGCCTAAAGGGGCCCCTCCGGAGTCTGCACATCTCCAGTGAGCGCGGGTACCCATTGTGATGTGAGAGTGAGCCTGAGGGGAGATATTGCTAGAGAGGCGAACCTTTATGTATTCATCATTCTTATTTACCTATCATACTATGGTATTTGTGCCCGAGGGATGGATTTTTTATGCTTATCGGCACTAACTATTTTTGCAGTCATTTGCGTAACTATCGAACAAGTCATTTTTAAAAGAGGTTTTAACTAAGCTAACATGTTTCTAAAGATTTCACATCTTTCTAGCTTTTCTTAAAAGGTTTTACAAATCTTTTACACATCATGTTGATTTGCCTTACGTGATTTCTAATGCTCAATTGTTATATACCTTTATTACTCACTGAGTTAGAGTACTCATTTTACTTCCTACATCTTGTGTTCAGATGCAGGTATGTATACACCTGGTATCGGGTTTTAGCTAATTAGAGACAGAGTTATCGGAGTTTAGCGAGGTGGTTGTCAGCATTCGCAGCACTGCTTTTCTCACTTTTCGTTCATCGGTCCTTTTTTGTATAATTCATACCTTGTAGTTGTATTTATACTCTAATAGATGCTAGTGACTAGTGACACCCCAGTTAGGGCTATGTTTGGGTTGTTCCGCATCATTATGATATTATCTGCTATTTCGGATTATTTTATCATGTTTAGTCCACTTTCTAAATGTTTAATTGTTTTTAATTGGGAATTAGATTGATTAGCTAGCCTTGTCTTCACGAAATGCGTCATCACAATCGGGTTCGTATTTAGGGTCGTGACATTTATGTGCCAATGCCAATTCATACTACATCAACGACAAATATTACCTTCAATTTGTAGGATTATTTTGAGATCCCTTATTATTCTCGTATTTATAAATACAATCATTATGACGATTATTATTTCATCCCTTGACATGCCCACGTTTATTCATACAGTCCCGATAATTATTTAGTTTTCTTTCAGACTTTGATCTAGTGCTATCACATTTTCTTCAAGGAATGGAGCAGATCTAGAGGGACGGGCTTCATTAAAAGCATATTATTTTGCCTCAATCATCATTATATCATTAATTCGGTGCATTGGTACTCAAACCCAATGTCTTACCCTTATAACGACACGTCAAGCCATAATGTGTTAGGGCTCAAACCCAATGTCTTATTATCGTGATGCACTAGGTTACAAATTCGATATTTGAACACCTCTTTTGAAATATTGCTTCATTTTGAAGTGAATTTGGGGCATGTAACATAGAGAATAATTCTCTAACATGTCTTCATCAATAATAAATTTTGTATTAAAAATATCACCACTTTTAATGATCATAACAATCAATCATAATTAACAATACTTTGAACGTATTATCATTTAATTTAGCAGTTATAAGTATAAATGCTTAATCATAATGAATCTTTACGAATACTAATTATCACTATAAATATCATATATTTATTATAATTATGTAACCGATATTCGCTAATGAAACGAATACATGTAACACAAATCAATGCATTTAGAATTTATTGGAGATATATATCTAATGTTGACATGCGAATAAATATGATAATCAAACTTTTTTAATAAAATGAAATACCATCACGATGCAATTAATTGTTAGAATTTGCATAGATTAATAAAACTTATAGTCACGTGTAAAGTCTTTTATCATAGACCAATGTATTTGTCAAAATATCTATGTGAACAACGATTTCATAAATTTTTAAATGATATTAATTAAAGATGTACATACTGCTGACTTTTATTTATGGAGTTAACATGTCTCTAGAATAAGAGAATAGCCAAGTTATTGAAGGACTCTACTTTCTGCGGCGCTATAAATATTGGTGAAATTTATGTATAAATCCTATGAGATAAATTAACTCATTTCACTAATATATTTTTGTTCATGAAAGAAAAATGCAAAACACTACCTTAGAAACCCATAATCATTATTGAATGTAATTCACTACATGCATATATTAAACTATCATGCAATTCAATTAGAAGTAAATAAGACCGAAGAATCGTGGCCGTGTATAATGATTCTATTCCATCGGATCCCATCTTCTTTAATGCTACTATATAGTCACGCTTTTAGAACAAAATATATGATTAAGGATTAAACTACCGTATGCGTATCTAATTAATCTAATGATAGCAGTGTATCCGCCAGACCGAGTTAGAAAGAAAATCAGTTCAACACATATAGTTAGAGACTCGTACTGATAACGTGTCAAGAAATAAAGCTCAAAATGATAATATGAAACGTAAAGTAATCGATATAAGTACAGAGGGAGAGAGAACTTCTTTTCTTATTTCAAGTATCTTATCCATAAGCCAAAAATATTCTAGTTATAATTATAAAGTTATCCTTTCAAGTTACAATAATTAATAGGTTAATTGATGTGATACATGAATTACTAAAGAAGTTACAGAAGGGACTTTCACATTCATTAGATTTATAAAACTGACAAATATTTTTGTGAGAAATATTTTATCTAGGAAAAAGTTAATATTGTAGTCATACCATTGATAAAGGTGCAACTCACAATTCAAATGCTTACTAACATTAAAAATTTAATATATTCTCCAAGTATCCTAATTTTAAAAAAATTTGCCTCTTATTGATTGGCGTTGGATAATATTTACGAAAAATTTTCAATACAATTGTGATGATCGTTTTTGTTGCAATAATTTCGAACTCGATTCATGTGCCCAGTTATTCTGGTAATTGTATAGAGACGAGATTCGGCTTTTTTAGTGTATAGAGTTGGTATAAATAAGACACATATCTAACTATACCTAGATTGTTTATCTTCATATGTTCAAATGATAGTTAATCATATTGACTTCGATAATCACACCTCGATTGTTCACATAAAATTGTACTTTAATGTATAATTATGTTAGGATCGAAAACTCGGGTAGTGTGAAATTTAGCCAAACAATCTTATGATGATAATAACAAAGATAATGAAATTTGATAATAACAACAATTAAAGCATATAAAGAAGACACAAATTTAACGTGGTTCGGTCAAAGTGACCTACGTCCACAAGCAGAGAGGAGTAATTTCACTATACCAATAAGAGTACAAATTAGAGTAAATACTCTAATTAATCCCAAATACCCCAAGAGAATAATCTCACAAGATCACTCCAAAGAAAGGGTTCAGACAAGTGCTTCCCAATACTAAATTCTCATACAAAACACTCTTAATAAAAGGAAGAAACAAGAAATGAAGACTCAAGTCTTGTTGGTGTTATGTTGGTGTGATGTTGGTGTATTGTTGGTGTGTCTAAAAAGAACTGATGGTCTTTTATAGGAAAAAAAGTCTTGACCTCTTAGGTGTAAAAGAAGAGATACAGTTTGTGCAAATAATGTGCATCACAAAATGCAATATTTTGGATCCCAAAGAATATTGCCAACAAAGTCTATTTTGCAAGCATGCTTGTGTGAGATGTGTTGGAAACACGTTCTCAAGGCATTATGCTAAACGTTTGTTCATATTTGTAGGTTTTTATGAATGACAAACTATGCGCAAATTGACATATGATGCGGTCCAAGCACAAGCGCGAAATTGATATATAACAAGATTCAAGCACAAGACAAAGATCGAGATTAAGTTTTATATGAGTCGGTATTTAATTGTGATCTTGATCCGACAACTTAAACTCAAGACTTGGCTTCTCTCGTAAAAATACTTTTAACAAATCATGCATATTTAACTTAGACCAAAATGATTTTAAATAATGCATATTTACTTTTGTCAAAATGATTTTTAAACACCCCTCTAAAATCTGGACTAAGATAATCGATTATGTACTTATGATAATCGATTATGTTTAAGTCAGTTGCTTGACAATCGATTGTGAACTAATGACAATCGATTGTGTTAAGGCAGTGAGCATCAGATTTTTCAAATCTGCATGACAATCTATTGTGAACCTTATGACAATCGATTGTGATGAAGCAGTGCCCATCAAAGTTTTTCAAAGCTCAAAATAATCGATTGTGAAGCTAATGACAATCGATTGTGAAGAGACAGTGTCCATCAGATTTTTCAAAGTCACAAAATAATCGATTGTGAACTTATGACAATCGATTGTGTTGAGGCAGTGTCTTCCAGACCTTTTCAAAGTTATTAAATAATCGATTGTGAACTTATGACAATCAATTGTCAAGAGGCAGTGTCTAAATTGATTTTTCAAGACTGATATATAATCGATGGTTAACTTAGTATAATCGATTGTATAACTAACCGTTGCCAAAATATTTTCAAATACCGTCAGGTAATCGATTATTGATTCCCTATAATCGATTGCTTTAATTAAAATCTGGAAAGGATTTTTTGAATGTTGCTGAGTAATCGATTGTAGATTGTTGGCAATCGATTGTTTTACGTAAAATCTGGAAAGGATTTTTTTAATGTTGCCAGTAATCGATTATTGATCTTATATAATCGATTGTTATGCGTAAAATCTGGGATTGATTTATGGAAGAACTAGCAAACAATCGATTGTGGTAACTTGACAATCGATTGTCACTGAGTAATTTCAGCAACTCTTAATTGGCAATTAGGCAACGGTAATACAAGGTTTTTCAACTATAAATACAGCTACAATTCAGTCTTTTAAGTACAACAACATACAACAACTGATCATACAATTGCTAAAGCTTGCATACTTTATTGCTTATCATTTTATATTCATTATATAAGCTTTTGAGAGCCAAATTCTTGTCAAAAGTTGTTGCGATCTTGAGCGTATTTTTTCTACTCATATCTACTCTTAAAGGAGTGTCTTGTTTGAGTGCTAAGTGGTTTTTGTACACTTGAAGGGAAGTGTTAGTCCCTTGTGTTGTAAGAAGGAACTTGTGTTTCCTTGGTTGAAGTCTTGCAGTGTTGTATCTCCGAGCAAAGGTTGTTGAGGCTTGTGTCCTCAAGTTGTAACGGTTTGTTATGCACCCATAAGCTTAACAAGTTAGTGGAAATCTCGAGAGAGTCTCTCGGGGACTGGACTAGCCACGGGTTGTGGTGAACCAGGATATATCGGTGCATTTGTTCTAATTTATTTACTTATCACACTTATTTATTTCCTGCAATTTTTAAATTCCGCAAGTTTACGCTAATTTTATTAAAACGCTATTCACCCCCCCTCCCCTCTAGCGTTAAGCGTATTATCTAACAATTGGTATCAGAGCCCAACTCTCTGAAGACTTAACCGTTTGAGAGAAACATCCATGGCTTCTACTCGTGATTCTTTTGCAGGAGTAGGTGAAGGACAATGCTCCACCCGACCACCGCTATTCGATGGTACAAATTGTACATACTGGAAGGAGAGGATGAGAATATTTGTACAATCAAATAGTTTTCATCTTTGGAAGGTCATAATGAATGGAGAACAAATTCCAACCAAGAAGGTCGAAAATGAATGGGTCCCAAAGTCCGAAGATGAATACGATGAGGTTGATATCCGAAAGGTGCAAAATAATGCTAAAGCTATTAATTTATTATATTGTGCTGTAAATGCTGATGATTACAGGAAGATATCTTATTGCACAACGGCGAAGCAAATGTGGGACAAGCTCGAAATTACGTACGAAGGTACGGACCAGGTAAGGGAAGCTAAAATTGATTTCCTAACCCATGCATATGAATTGTTTCACATGAAGGAAGGCGAAAAGGTCGATGAGATGTTTGAACGATTTTCTAAAATCGTAAATGATTTACATGCTCTTAAGAAGACCTTCACAGATAAGGAACTTGTCCGAAAAATTCTCCGAAGTCTCACTCCAGAATGGCGATCCAAGGCCGACGCGATTCAAGAATCCATTGGCATTACAAATGTCACCATCGACGCATTAAGAGGTAATCTTAAAACTTATGAATCTACTATACTTAACCCTCTTGTTGATGATCAAAGGAAGCAAAAAATTGCTCTCAAGGCAAGCACAAGCCAACCTCAAAATGATGAGGACGGAGACAACGAGTTCGGACTCGTTATCAAGAGATTTCAAAAGTTCATGCGAAAAGAGTATGAACGAAAGGGCAAAAAGCAAGGAGATCAAATAAAGTGATATGAGTGCGGAGAAACCGGGCACATTAAATCAAATTTCCCAAATGCTAAAAAGGAGAAGAAACCATTCAAGAAGCAAAGAGCATACATATCTTGGGGAGGCGACTCCGGTGACGAGTCAAGTGAGGAAGAAGAAGAAGAAGCCGCAAATCTTTGTCTTATGGCACAAGAAGACAACAAAGAAGAGGTATGTCAAATTTCTTCCAAAAATTTCTTTTCCCTTGAAGAAATGCAAAATGCTTTTGATGAGTTGTATAGCAAATTTATTAGAGCTTCAAAAACTGTTAAGAGTATAAAAGAAAATGCTTCTTTAAAAGAAAAAGATTTTCAAAAACAACTCTCGCTTAAAGAAAAGGAATTGGAAAAACTGATTTTAGAAAATGAGAAGTTGAAAGAGGAAAACAAATTTTTTGGCAAGAGAAGCGCCGACAAGCCTGAAAGTTCTAGAAATTGTACTTCTTGCATGCATCTCAAAAATGAAGTAGAAAGGCTTAAGGGCACCTTAGATAAGTGTAACTCTTCTCATAAAAATTTGAATGAAGTGCTTGTTAATTTGAAGTCGACCAAGCATGGCATAGGTTTTAGAAACGAGCCTAAAGAGAAAGTTAAAGCCAACCCGCAACCACCTAAGGCTCAACCTAGGATAAATAAAACAAATGCTCATCCTAGATACAACAAACCTAGAAATGGTTTTCATCAATCGCAACCTAGAAATAATCATGCTAGAAATAATGCACATTCTAGGCCAAACATTAGAAAGAGTTTTGAACCCTTTAGAACACCTAGAAAGGACTTCCAACCTAGAAACAACTATTCTAGAAATGATGCACATCCTAGAACAAATGGTAGGAGAAATGTTTTTCATGATTTGCGCAATAGTTATATTGTCAAGAATAGAGCAAATGAATTTCGTCCGTCCAATTACTATCAACCTAGAAGGATGAATAATCCTAACGTGACTTGTCATTATTGTAGACGAATTGGACATATTGCTCCTGCTTATTTTACACGACGTAGACATAACACTCAATCACATCACTATGATTTGCCTAACCCCCAAGGACCCAAAATGGCATGGGTACCTAAAACTCATTAATTTGTTTTGTAGGTATGTTTGAAGGGATCAAGTGTACTGTGGTACCTTGATAGTGGATGCTCCAAGCACATGACGGGAGACGAATCCAAATTCCTTCAACTAGAACACAAGGAAGGGGGAAGTGTTATTTTTGGTGATAACAACAAAGGAAAGATTATCGGCATCGGATGGGTCGGTAAGGATGAAATTTCTTCTATTAAGCATATATTACTTGTGAAAGGTTTAAAACATAATCTCTTGAGCATAAGTCAATTATGTGACAAGGGAAATCTTGTTTTATTTGATTCGGATGAATGCTTAGTTTTTAGACGTAGCGATTTTAAAATTATCCTTCGTGGTTTTAGAATAGATAACATTTATATGGTTGATCTTGCAAATTCTTCACCCGAATATGTAAATTGTTTAATGAGCAAAGAGAATGATTCTTGGTTATGGCATCGTAGAGTAGCTCACATCAACATGCATCTTTTGAACAAATTGGTTTCACAAAATTTAGTTGTTGGTCTTCCAAATTTGAAATTTGAAAATGACTCTATTTGTGATTCTTGTCAAAAAGGGAAGCAAACAAAAGCATCTTTTAAATCGAAAAACATTTTTTCAACTACTAGACCATTGCAATTGCTTCACATGGATTTGTTTGGACCATCTCGCATTGAAAGTCTTGGTAGAAATCGTTATGCCTTTGTTATTGTTGATGATTATTCCAGATTTACTTGGACTTTATTCCTTGCCCATAAAAGTGATGCTTTTCAGATTTTTAAATATTTTCTTAAACGTATTCAAAACGAAAAGGAAACAACCGTCACTTCAATTAGAAGTGATCATGGGGGAGAGATTGATCACAATCTCTTTGCGAACTTTTGTGACGAACTCGGTATCAAGCATACCTTTTCCGCTCCACGAACACCACAGCAAAATGGGGTGGTGGAAAGGAAAAATAGGTGTCTCGAAGAGATGGCTAGAACCATGCTCGAAGAGGCTAAGATTCCCAAACATTTTTGGGCGGATGCCGTGAGTACCGCATGCTACATTTTAAATAGAGTAGTCATAAGGCCAATACTCATGAAAACCCCCTATGAACTCTACAAGGGAAGGAAACCAAATATCTCCCATTTTAGAGTATTCGGTTGTAAATGTTTTATTCATAACAATGGAAAAGATCAATTGGGAAAATTTGATGTCAAATCCGATGAGGGAGTTTTTATTGGGTATTCTTCACATAGCAAAGCATATAGGGTATTTAATAATAGAAAACAAACTGTGGAGGAATCCCCTCATATTGTGTTTTCCGAAAGTAATGCTCGCTTGGCGAGGGAGGATTCTTGTTCTGATCTTGCAGGTATTTTAAATAGTTTAAAAGACAAAGTACAAGAAGAAACTCCTAAGGAAATTCAAGATAAAATCTTGGAACAATCAACGGAGGAAACGCCACAATTGGAGAAAGAAACGAAAATGCCTAACAAGTGGAGGACAATCAAAGATCACCCTCGCGAAGAGGTAATTGGCGACGTCGGAGAAAAGGTAAGTACCCGAAACTCTCTTAAGAACACCTCAGGACACACTTCTTAAGAGATCACGTTCTCATTGCATTATTTCGCTACAAATTACTAACTTGAGCGTCGGAGACGTCTAATTCTCTTTTGCAGGTATCGCCCTAAAGGAAGGGGGAATTATAAAGAAATGGCATAGAACAATCGATTGTTACAGCAAATAATCGATTATTTTACTGTGCGGACAATTGATTAGCAAGTATCACTAATCGATTATTTATATTTGATGCCTATTATGCATTTGTGTTTAATAATCGATTTTTTAACTGTATAATCGATTACCGTCTCAGCCATTCAGTACTGCTTTCCTAAAACAATCGATTTTTTCATAAATATAATCGATTATTTTCCGAGTCTGAAAATCACCGTGCTCACTGTATTACAACAATCGATTATCATAATTCAACAATCGATTATTTTTTGTCAGAAATTCAAATATTTGTTACCGTTTGGGCCCTGCAATCGATTTTGTGTCAGTTTCGAGTTCATGTCAAAATCTGCTCAACAATCGATTATTTCGTGTCAACAATCGATTGTCTAACGGTCAGTGCAATTTATTTTTACCGTTTCTGACTGTTTTGGCTCATAAATTTCTGCAGATTTTCATCATAAATGAAATGCCATTCTTCCCATTATAAATAGGCATCATAAGTCTTCAATTTTATTCACTCAAGCATCAATCTTTGCTCCCAAACTTTCAAAAAAGTCTTCCAAGTTTCTTACAAAGTTCATTACTACTTTTTGAAAATGTCGGGCAAACACTCTAAACGTTCTCGTTCAGGTAGACAAGGTGCATCTTCTTCTGCTCTTCCACCTCCAACTTTCCCTTATCAAGATGGGTCTATTTTACAATTCAATACTGAAACCGAGCGTACTAGATATTTGACAAAATTCGAAAAGCGTGACATTCTTCCTCAGTGCTTTTCAACAAGCAAGTATCTTGAATCATATGCCCCTGCTGCAAACATGCTTAAGGAATGTCAACTTCTTGACTTCTTATATCTTACCTATCCTTATATTAATCCTCCATTGATTCAAGCGTTTTACTCAAACCTTCATGAGGATGACGATGGTGAGCTTGTGTCAAATATTAATGGTGTTCAAATTCTTTTGTCCAATGAAAACATGCATTCCACTGCCCATCTTCCTCGACGTGGTGAAAACATTACTAGCTACATTAGAGAGGCTGGCGCCTTATTTGATGAGAAAACTCTCCTAAACCAAATAGGTCTTACATCTTATGATCCTAATCTATCTACTCGTCGCCCTACTATCACGGGAATGCTCCCCGAGTATCGTTTGATTTTCTATTTCATCACCCGAGTCCTCAAGCCTCGGAAGCATAATCATACCACTCTTTCCCAAGAGGACGCTAAGCTCATGCATGCCATTATAACCAGAGCTCACATCAATTGGTGTAAGTTCGTCAAAATTCACATGCGTGATGCCATAGGAGATGATAGACCTCTTCCCTATGCCCTCCTTATTATGAATTTTCTTGAAGCTTCCTGATTCAACACTTCCATCGGTCCTCTCAAAAAGAGCACCAAGAAGTGGGAAATTTCAGAATCCTCCTTTCCCCATGATGGCGATCATGTAGCTCCTGCTCCTCCTCCAACTCGTCGATCGCGTCATCCTCAAGAACCTTCTCTTCAATCCATTTCCGACCAAATTGCTTCATTGACCACCTCTGTCGGTCAATTGACACATGAGATCCATGGATATTTTGACCATGTTCATTATCCATATGCCGGTCTTGTTCCCTATGAAGCAGTGCCGGATGATGAGGCGGGAAATGATGATGAATAATTTCTTTATTTGTTTTTCCATTTTATTGTTCTATGTTTTATTGTTCCCGTTATGTAACCGTTTTTTAATAAATAAACAAGTTTTTTTATTATTCTATATTTTTTTTCTAATGGCAAAAGGGGGAAGATAACGGGTATGCACTCTCACTCAATACTTATCGACATAAATTGAGGGGGGAACAAATTGCATATCTATATACTTGTTGCATATCTTTACTTGTCTTGAATCGCCATTATGAATTGCCTAATATGCATATCCCGCATAAAGTTTGCCATTATCAAAAAGGGGGAAATTGTTGGAAACACATTCTCAAGGCATTATACTAAACGTGTGTTCATATTTGTAGGTTTTGATGAATGACAAACTATGCGCAAATTGACATATGATGCGGTCCAAGCACAAGCGCGAAATTGATATATAACAAGATTCAAGCACAAGACAAAGATCGAGATTAAGTTTTATATGAGTCGGTATTTAGTTGTGATCTTGATCCGACAACTTAAACTCAAGACTTGGCTTCTCTCTTAAAAATACTTTTAACAAATCATGCATATTTAAATTAGAGCAAAATGATTTTAAATAATGCATATTTACTTTTGTCAAAATGATTTTAAACACGCCTCTAAAATCTGGACTAAGATAATTGATTATGTACTTATGATAATCGATTTTGTTTAAGTCAGCTGCTTGACAATCGATTGTGAACTAATGACAATCGATTGTGTTAAGGCAGTGAGCATCAGATTTTTCAAATCTGCATGACAATCGATTGTGAACCTTATGACAATCGATTGTGATGAGGCAGTGTCCATCAAAGTTTTTCAAAGCTCAAAATAATCGATTGTGAAGCTAATGAAAATCGATTGTGAAGAGACAGTGTCCATCAGATTTTTCAAAATCACAAAATAATCGATTGTGAACTTATGACAATCGATTGTGTTGAGGCAGTGTCTTCCAGACTTTTTCAAAGTTATTAAATAATCGATTGTGAACTTATGACAATCGATTGTCAATAGGCAGTGTCTAAATTGATTTTTCAAGACTGATATATAATCGATTGTTAACTTAGTATAATCGATTGTATAACTGACCGTTGCCAAAATATTTTCAAATACTGTCAGGTAATCGATTATTGATTTCCTATAATCGATTGTTTTAATTAAAATCTGGAAAGGATTTTTTGAACGTTGCTGAGTAATCGATTGTAGATTGTTGACAATCGATTGTTTTACGTAAAATCTGGAAAGGATTTTTTGAACGTTGCCAGTAATCGATTATTGATCTTATATAATCGATTGCTATGCGTAAAATCTGGGATTGATTTTTTTAAGAACTGGCAAACAATCGATTGTGGTAACTTGACAATCGATTGTCACTGAGTAGTTTCAGCAACTCTTAATTTGCAATTAGGCAACGGTAATACAAGGTTTTTCAACTATAAATACAGCTTCAATTTAGTCTTTTAAGTACAACAACATACAACAACTGATCATACAATTGCTAATGCTTGCATACTTTATTGCTTATTATTTTATATTCATTACATAAGCTTTTGAGAGTCAAATTCTTGTCAAAAGTTGTTGCGATCTTGAGCGTATTCTTTTTACTCATATCTACTCTTAAACGAGTGTCTAGTTTGAGTGCTAAGTGTTTTTGGTACACTTGAAGGGAAGTGTTAGTCCCTTGTGTTGTAAGAAGGAACTTGTGTTTCCTTGGTTGAAGTCTTGGAGTGTTGTATCTCCGAGCAAAGGTTGTTGAGGCTTGTGTCCTCAAGTTGTAACGGTTTGTTAAGCACCCGTAAGCTTAACAAGTTAGTGGAAATCTCGAGAGAGTCTCTCGGGGACTGGAGTAGCCACGGGTTGTGGTGAACCAGGATATATCGGTGCGTTTGTTCTAATTTATTTACTTATCGCACTTATTTATTTCCTGCAATTTTTAAATTCCGCAAGTTTATGCTAATTTTATTAAAACGCTATTCACCCCCACCCCCCCCCCCCCCCCGCCTCTAGCGTTAAGCGTATTATCTAACAAGATGGAATCCATTAGCCAAAATAATAGTCATAATAACAAATATTCACCTTGGCCTAATTTTAATTCGTGTAGTAAATTTACTCCAACTTCTCCGCACAAGCCCGGCAAAATCACTCTACATAAATGCCAATCAAGTTCATGCAGAGCTTGAACTTGTCAACTGGAAGAGACTTCGTAAATATGTCAGCAAGATTGTCTCTAGTGTTGATCTTCAGAACTAAGACTTTTTCTTCAGCAATGGTTTCTCGGATGAAATGATATTTGATATCAATGTTCTTCGTCCTCTCATGATACATCTGATCTTTAGTAAGGTAAATGGCACTTTGACTATCACAGAAAATGGTAATACCACCTTGGTGTGAACTGAGTTCAGCAAATAGACCCTTTAACCCTAAGGCTTCTTTGATCACCTCAGCCCCTATCATATATTCTGCTTCGGTAGTAGATAAAGCTACTACATGTTGTAATGTAGCTTTCCAACTGATAGCGCAACCACTAATGCAAAATACATAGAGTGATCTTCTTTTGTCAAGATCACCAGCATAATCTGAGTCTACAAAACCAACCAAAGTGTTAGTATTTCTTCCAAACTCCAAACATGTGACTGAAGAACCTTACGATATCTGAGAATCCATTTCACAGCCTGCCAATGTGCTTTACCAGGGCAAGCCATATATTGGCTTACAGTGCTTACTGCTTGTGAAATGTACGGACGTGTACAAACCATTACATGCATAATACTACCAGTTGAACTAGAATAAGGTACATGTGCCATATGCCTCTCTTCTTTCTTTGACTGTGGGGATGGAGCATATGATAACTTAAAATGAGCAGCAAAAAGGGTACTCAATGGTTTAGCATCTTTCCTGCCAAACCTCTCTAAGACTTTCTCCAATCACTTCTTCTGGGTCAGGAATAGCCTGTTGGCTCTTCGATCTCTTATGATCTCCATGCCAAAGATTTTCTTAGCTTCTCCTAAATCTTTCATCTCAAATTCACTTTTCAATTGACTTTTCAATTTGTGAATTTCTATCAAATCCTTAGCAGCAATGAGCATGTCATCAACATATAATAATAGATACACAAATAAACCATCATTTAACTTTTGGAAGTAAACACAACTATCATACATGCTCCTTGAATAACCAAGACCTGACATAAATGAATCAAAACTTTTATACTATTATCTTGGAGACTGCTTTAATTCATACAAGAATTTCTTTAACAAGCAAACGTGACTTCTTTTCCTTCAATTTCTAATCCTTTAGGTTGATGCATGTATATTTATTCCTCAAGTTTGCCATGTAAGAAAGTTGTCTAACATCAAGTTGTTCTAATTCAAAATCATACATGGCAACTAAGGCAATCAAAACATGAATAGGGTTATGTTTAACAAAACAGGCGAGAAAATATCATTAAAATCAACTCCTTGTACTTGACTATAGCCCTATGCAACTAATTGTGCCTTATACTCGCATCTTCAACCTCTGGAATGGCATTGTTTTCTTGAAGATCCATTTGCAACAAAAACTTCTTTTTCATGATCGAGTTTTCACAAGAGACCAAGTAACATTCTTGTGGAGAGGCTCAATTTCTTCATTCATTGCTATCAGCCACTTGGTTGAGTCACCACCAGAAATAGCTTCTGAATATTTTGATAGTTCTCCAATTTCTTCAGTTTCCTGTGCAACTGAAAAAGCAAATGCAACATAATCTCCAAACCTTAGCGGTTGTTTACTTTCTCTTCTTGTTCTATGTTTGTCTATAAAATACTCATCTTCTTCCGGTTCAACTTCAGAAGTCTCAACTTCAGAAATTTTAGCTTCTGGCTCAACTTCAAGAGTTTCAACTGTATTTTGCTCCAAAGTTGATGAACTTGTCTTAGAAGGATTTCCAATCACAACCTCCACCTGCTTCTCTGTACTTTTCTGTTTATCTGTATTACAAGAACTACAAGACTCTTTTCCAGAATGTAACATAGAGGATTCATTAAAGGTTACATCTCTACTAATTATGAATTTTGGTGCCATGGGATCAGGATACCATAGACAGTATCCTTTAACCCCAGATGCATACCCAAGAAAAATGTACTTTTTAGCCCTTGCCTCTAATTTTCCATCATTTACATGCATGTATGCAGGGCAACCAAATATCTTTAAATCAGAATAATTAGCAGGAGTATCTGACCACATTTCCTCTGGAGTCATCACCTGTTTTAAAACTTAATTCTATGTTTTGAGGGCTTGAAAACCTTATTAATATCACCTCGATTTGTGTGCGTAGCTCTGGTACGAAGCCGGAAAGCCTATGTGTGAAAACCCGTTAATAATGATAAATTTTAACTGTATAATGAATAAATTTGACTTCGGTCAAGGTTTTGGGTAAATGGACCCCAATCCGTAATCTGATTGTCCCGGAGGGTCCGTCGGAAAATATGGGACTTGAGCATATGCCCGAATCAAATTCCGAGGTCCTAGGCCTAAGATATAAATATTTAAAGAAATTTTTTTGAAATTTTTTACAGGAATTTTGAAATGAAGTTTGATTAGAACATGATGGTATCGGGCCCGTTTTTTGGTTTCGGCGCACGATACATGTCTTATATTTAAGATGATTCTGTGAAATTTGGTAAAAATATGCATGTCATTTGACGTGATTCAGACTTTAAATGGAGAATTTGATGTTTTATGAAGTTTGAAAGAATTCGTGGATTTTTAGGTTTAATTCGATGTTTATGATGTTATTTTGGCAATTTGATCACACTGATAAGTTCGTATGATGTTATTGAATTAGTACACATGTTTGGTTATGAGCCCCGAGGGCTCGGGTGTGATTCGCATGTGTTTCGGAATGTTTTTGGAACTCAAAAAGATTCAGGTTTTTGCTATTCAATGCCTGGGGATTTTACCCTTCGCATTCGCGTAGTCCCTCTTGCAAATGCATAAGGAAAATATTGGGCGTCCGTTGGTTTTGACATCTCCTTCTATCTACTTTCCTATTTCTTATATGTACTTCTAAAGACAGTGGTGTATTTAGTTCTTTCAGACCTTTATTTGTAGTATTCTTAGACCATCTATGAAAATGTGACACCAGTTCTACTTAGTCGAGACTCAAACAATTGAATTAGATATTCATGTTCAGATAGCTTATTATTTTTCTTCCGGTTATGTGAAATTTCGTTGTTTAAATGCTATAACTTCGAAATTATTAATGAATATAAAATGGGTAAAAAGTTAAATTATGCTATTAATTGGCTTTCCTAGCTCGTATTAGCAGGTACCATCACGACTCCCGAGGTTAAACATTTTAGGTTGAGATAAGCAAAACTGACAATATAACAAGCTGTAGAGATAGCTTTTGCCCAAAAGGCATTTGTCAACCCAGCATTTGAAATCATGCAACGAGCCCTTTCCAAAAGAGTTCTATTTATCCATTACACCATACCATTTTGCTAAGGTGTCATTTCTACAGTATGGTGTCGAGATATTCCTTCATTCTTGCAGAAATCGTTGAATTCATCATTAAAAAATTCCAATGCATTATCTGTTCTAAGCCTCTTAATATGTTTTTCTGTTTGCTTCTCAATCAACACTTTCCATTGTTTGAAAGTTAATAAAATATCAATTTTATTTTTCAAGAAATAAATCCAAACTTTCCTTGAATAATCATCAATGAAAGTTAACATATACTCGGCACTACATTTTGATGGGGTACGTAAAGGATCATAAAGATTTGAATGAATATAACCTAAAGTACCTTTTCATTTTATGAATTGCTCGAGATTTAAATCTCACTCTTTTTTATTTCCCAAACAGACAGTATTAGCATAAATTCATATTTTTTGTACTTTGGTCACATAATAGACCTCTTTTGCTGAGGATGGAAAGACACTCTTTACTCATATGCGTCAATCGCATATGCGAAAATTTGGTGATGTTAGAATATGATTTAACTGATGTTGAGACTGCAGCAGCACCTGTAGCAGTAGATCCCAATAGAGTATACAACGTACCAGATTTGCATGCTTTCATGATCACAAAAGCAGCATTGAAACTTTTAAAACTCCACCTTTACCTGTGTACTTACACATAAGAGATTCTAGAGTGCCCAAAGAGATGAGATTTTTCTTCAAGTAAGGAACATGTCTAACGTCAGTGAGAGTTCTCACCACACTATCGTGCATCTTGATTCGGAATGTACATTTACCAATAACATTGCATGCAGCATTGTTTCCCATAAAAACAACTCCACCTTCAATAGATTTATATGTGGTAAACAAATCCCGATTGGGACACATATGATAAGAACGACCCGAATCTAAAATTCACTCATTGTTAGATTTAATACTATTATTAGTTACCAAAAAATAGTTCCCTCAGTCTCATCAGCAAATACACTTGCTTCGGCAGTGTCAATATTCTTATGCTCATTTTTCTGTTGTATGCTTTTCTTTATTTTTTAAATTAAAGCATTCAGAAATAATGTGACCTTTCTTATGACAGTATTTGCACATGATATTTTTGTATTTTTGTTTTGACCTTGATTTAGGTCTTTCACTACTTGAATCTTTCTTATTGGATCTACTTCTTACGAATAAGCATTCCCCTAGGTTTCCCCAGTAATATCTCATCTATTTGTTCTTTTAATTTCAAAATGGATTTGATATCTTTATAATAGATATTATCATTTCCACAAAGCATAGTATTTCTTATATGCTTAAATGACTAGGGTAAGGAAGCAAGCAATAATACGGCTTCATCCTTATCGTTAATTTCAGCATCTATGTTACTTAAATACATAAGAAGAGAATCAAAAGTATCAAGATGTGTAAGTATAGATGTACCTTCAGCCATTCGAAAAGTGTAGAGTTTTTGCTTTAGGTAAAGCTTGTTTTCTACTTTCTTTTCATATAAAGGGTTTTCAATTTTTTCCATATGCCTTTGGCTGATCTTTCTGCTGCACTTCACGCAAAACCTCATTTGAGATGTTTAAAATAATACATGCTTTTGCCTTTTTGTCTATGATGGAAAATTCCTCGTCCGTCATTTTTTCTGGCTTCTTCTCCTTTCCTTGTAGTGCCAAATCTAATCCATCATGAATGAGATAGCTTCCATCTTTAATTTTCGTATACCAAAGTTTGCAGTTCGGTCAAACTTAACAACATAGGTCTTTGTTAGATTCATATTTTTTTAGTTATTGTAATCAACCCAGTTAGATCCAGCTTTGCTACCAATTTGTTAAAATCGGAAACTCGGATAATGCGAATTTAGCCAAATAATGTTGTGATGACAATAAAAAAGACAACAGAAGTTGATAACAATGGCAATTAAAGTATATAAAGAAGACACAAATTTAACGTGGTTCGATCAAAGTGACCTACGTCCACAAGCGGAGTGGAGTAATTCCAGTATACCAACAAAAGTACAAAAGATAGTACAAAATTAGAGTAAACACTCTAGTTAATCCTAAATACCACAAGAGAATAACCTAACAAGATCACTCCAAAGAAAGGGTTCACACAAGTGCTTCCCAACACTAAACTCTCATATAAAACACTCTTAAGAAAAGGAAGAAAGGAAGAAACAAGAAATCAAGACTCAAGTCTTGTTGGTGTGTCTAAAACGAACTAATGGCCTTCCCTTTTATAGATAAAAAAAATTTGTGGCCTCTTAGGTGTAAAAAAAGAGATACAACTTGCGCAAATGATGTCCACCACAAAATGCAATATTTTTGGGTCCCAAAGAATATTACCAAAAAAGTATACTTTACAAACATATTTATGTAAGATGGAATCCATTAGCCAAATCATATTCAAACTATTCTAATGTATGTACTTAACGAGAAGATCTTTTCACCTGATAATTAATTATTCTCGGCCTCTTGATATGTCAATTACGTTTCCACTAATATAGTCATTAATTATTTCGCATAAATGCACAGAAAATTAAGTTGCTTAATCAAATTAGGAATCCTATTAAATGATAAATTATAATTGTGGGCCTAAAGTTTCCTAATAAATTTTTCACTAGAAACTCCCACCATTAAAGTTTTCTCTTAAAAATTGGGAAAAAGGACATTATTACCCATGTACTTTCGAAAATCATCCATGTTTGTCCCCCGTTAAACTTTAGGTTCAATCTCCAACTTACCACTAATAAAGTCTATACAATTACCCCTAAACCTAACGCCCGTCTAAGTGGCTGCTGACCCCATCTTTATATTCCAACTCAGCTACCAACTAAGCTGCCAACAAAGATTCCACTTATTTATTAGACCCAAACCCAACCCTACTATCAAATCTTATTGACCCGTAACCTGTAACAAAAAACCCCTCAAATAAATAGATTAAACCCGTCTGAAAATACCATATTCACTCATTTGATCCAACCTTCTGGTACTTTAAAGAAAAAATGATGATCAAAACCTGTCAGGATCCTTGCAGAATAGTGGCGATTTGAAGCAAGGTAAGAGATTTTTCTTCCAAAAATTGATTTTTTCTGTTTTTTTAATCTCTTATCTTGAGTAATCCAAAAAAAAATCCGAATAAAGTTTTTCGAATCCCTTTTAGAAACCCTTTTCTAAGTTATGGTTTTCATAAACCCTTTTCTTTTTCGATTATTCGAAGTTGATTGGTGTCTACAGTTGTCATAGGATTTCTAATTTTTTTCTAACTTTGTATTTATTGAAGTTATGTTTACTGAATAGTTCTTTGTTGGTTATTGTTTTCACTTCTCCTCTCTTTGACGATAATTTCAAGCTGGTAGTGTGTATTTTGCATTTGTATTCACTTTCATGTAGTTGCACAGCAATAAACCATTTATTTACTCTTTTTGTTTGCATGTGCATCGTCTGGTATTGGACGCTTCTGGTGGTTTATGGTTTCAATCATAATATTTTATGGTCCCAAATTAATTTATTCTTTTTAAAAAAAAGAAGTGAAGTAGAAATTTAATATTGAAGGGTTGGGACACTTTATTCCATATAATACTTTAATGTATGGTCTCCATATCCATAGATTAATGTTGACTTGCATTATTGAATTGGCTTATTCTATTTTGCAATCTTTATGCCTTAATGCATTTATGCCTTTTTCCCTTTATTTTAACTTTCCTTATTCTTTTTCCTAATCCTAGTTTTCTTAGTACTAATTTGTTCTCTAGTTTACTATCAATGGTCCTACTGGATTTAGTCTTTCATTATGGTGGAGAGTTGGTCAAGAAGCCCCTTATAGCATACTCAAAAAAATTCCGGCACATTAAGAAAGGTTTTAACTCTGACGTACTTTCCTACAATGATTTAGTGAAAAAATATATTTCTAACTTGGGGAATATAGGAGTCCAAAAATTAGTAGTAAATGGTCCTTTTGGTTCATAATATTAAATAAAAGGTGATTATGATATTAGGACTTTACTGGACCTTGTGAATGAACAGTTTAATAATAACATATTTGTTGTAGAGGATTGTGAGCCAACTATTAATGTACCTAATATAATCCATCACAATAAGCATGATGAACATGATGAAATTGAAGCTGTCACTGATTGTGATGAAAGTGATAGCTGTGATGACAATGAAAATTTAGTTTCTTCTGACTATGACTGTGATACACTAGAGAAACTTTTTAAACAAAAGAAGAGAGACATTAATGATAAATTAAGTGACTATAAAGAGTTGGATAGGTCAATAACATTCAAAGACATTGGTGAAGCTAGAAAAGGTATAAATATGTATGCACTTACAAATAGTTATGAGTTAGAGCAAGTTAAAAGTGACCCAACTAGGCTTAGGTACATTTGTGAAGCTGGCTGCCCTTTGTATGCCACATGTCTAGGAATACTTCAGGGGGTGGGGTTGAATTTAGGACTTTAAATTCTGAGCACACTTGTGAACCTGCATATGAGAATCATAGGGTTAATTCTAAGACCATTGTTGAATACTTAAAGAGAGGGTTACAAGAAAATCCAACCATTAAGGTTAAAGAGATGAGGGCAAGCTTGAAGGTTGAATTTAATGTAAATGTGAGTGAGTCAAAGTGTAAGAGGGCAAAAATATTGATTTTGGAGAATCTGGATGGTAGAATTACTGATGAGTATAATAAGTTGGTTGGATATGTTAGTGAATTCAAGTGTAGTAATCCTGGAAGTGATGTAGTAGTTAACTAGTCAAAGGATGCTCTTGCTAAAGGCAAGAGAAGGTTCCTAAGAATATATATATATATATATATGTTTTCATGTAATGAAGATAGGGTTTAAGAGTACGTTGAGGCCCTTTATAGGGTTGGATGGAAGTTTTTTGAAAGGAAAAGTTAAAGGTCAACTCATGGTGGCAGTTGGTCAAGACTCATCAAACCACTTTTATCCATTAACTTGGACTATTATGGATAAAGAAACAAATGTCACATGGAAGTGGTTTTTAAATCTTCTGCAAATGTCTTTGGACCTTAAGATGGGTGAAGGAATCACTTTCATCCCAGATATGCAAAAGGTTTGAACACTTTACTTCACTATTTCCCTTTATTATTTTATTATTTTCCAATCTGTACATATAAATTCTCATATTTCTTATTTCCTATATATGTAGGGGTTCATTGACTCAATATCAGGAGTGCTTTCTAAGGCACACCACAGATTTTGTGTTAGGCACATAGAATCAAATTGGTGCAAGAGATGAGGATCTAGGGAATACAAGAAATATCTGTGGTAGGCATCATGGAGTACCTATGAGGAGGACTTCCCAGATCAGTTAGTGAATATGAGCCAAGTTGATGATAATGGCAAAGCTGTTGTTGAAAATTTGTTAAGGCATCTACCTACCTGCTGGAGTAGGGCCTTTTTTTATTCTGCTTGCAAGAACCAGTCAGTTGATAATAACTTGACTGAGTCCTTCAATTCATGGATACTGCAAGCTAGACAGAATCCAATTATAAAGATGTTAAAGGAGATAAGAATCAAGGTTAAGAATATGCTGAATGATAATGAAGTTGAAGTTATGGGGTGGGGAGGTGAGGACAATCCTAAGACTCTAAACTTGCATAACCAATTTATGAGGATTGCGCAAAAGAATCATATGAATACAGTGCTGACCAAGGTTATGAGGTGACAGAAGGTAGTGATTGGCATATTGTCAATCTGGGGGGGGGGGGGGGCAAAAAAATGCACTTGCAGGACATGGATGCTTTGTGGAATCCCATGTCTTCATGCAATATGTGCCCTCTTTAAAAGAAGCAAGATCCTTTGAGTGAGATTTACTGGTTTCTTTCAAAAGAGGCCTACCTCCAGACTAGACTTATTCTCATAAGTTGTAACATGTGAGAGGATAAAAGTTTTGGAAGATAGGGCCCTCCCAGAAGATGGTCCCACCTGAATTTGTGAGGCAAGCTGGCAGACCAAAAGTAAAAAGAACAAGAGAGGAAAATGAGTCAAACAATAGGCAAGGGCAATAGTCTTAATCTAGAAAAGGGAGAGTCATGACATGTAATAACTGTGGAAAAACTGGACGCAATGCTAGGGGTTGTGCCAAGGTAATCTAAGTGTGTCTTGTTCTGTTTATTGAAAATACGTGTGCCTTGTTCTGTTTTTTTATGCCCTGTTCTAACACATTATTTTGTTCGATTTGATAATAGCACTCTAAAGGGAAACAACCAATGAGTGGAAATTGAAGGAGAAAGTAGAACAAAAAGCGAAGAATTTTGGTTGATGAACCTGTTACTGAATAGCCTACATCACCAGTAGCTGCAGATTTCCCAACTGAAGAGGACTTCCATTTATTAGCACCCCGGCCAAGTCAAAATAGTCAGTCCCGCAACTTTTTCTTTATGGCAACCCCTACTGTTCAATAGAAACTTCCAACAGAACCTGAGCCTGATATAGCTATTAGGACAAAGAGCATCTCAGAAGCAAGGACAAGACTCCAGCTGAGGTAGCAAAGTATACCAATTGCAACCAGGCAAATTGGATTTTTGATGATTCAAGTGGTGCAAATCAGCTTTCAAAGCTTACTTTCTCAAAAAAGGCCTAACATGGATGGGAACATCTGTCATCATTGGAAATCAGTTGAACAAACAAAGGTTAAAGAAATTGAATTGAAGAAAGGGTAGTAGTAAGGAGCAAAATTGATGGGACTTTGATTCAAGTATTAAACATTTGTAATTTTTTAGATGTGTAGTAATTACTTCCATGTCAGTAAACTATATATTTTGGCTATGGTTGTTTAGTTGTGATAGTTGGATACCATGATATAGCTAGGTATTAGACTTTTTGGGGTTATAATATCGTATCCAACTGTCGTAAAAACTCACTTTGTGAATGTTAATAGTTGGTGAATGTAGGTGAATGTTATTAAAGTTATAAATAATGATAGTTGATGTTCAATTTTCAATTATGAAATTTTGGTTATGTTATTAGCAATTTTTATATCTACATAATATGGTATTTAGTTTTTCATTTTGTAAGTGTTTCAAATTTTAAGTTTTATATCCAGTTATCTACAGCTTGTCACTATAGTTTGTTTAGTTTTGTGTTTCAATTTTGCACTTGGGTGTAATTATTTAGAAAGCAAACAAATAACAACTTCAGGAACAACTAAACCTATCTTATAAAGAAAACAAGCATGCTTAATAGCTGGAGTATACAATAAAGGAAAAGTCTCTTTCACAACAAATACTACTACAACATCATAATCAAATAACATACAAACACTAGTACAACATAGCTACACATATAAAACTCAAGATCAGCAACTTTGAATTTGCTAAATAATCACTTCATTATCGAGGCCACAAAATAACTAATAAACAATCCCCGAGAAATCATAAGAAACATCATTGTCTTTGCAAGTTTATCTTTCAACTTCACAACTTTATCCACTTCATATTGGTGTATAGCCTTCATGGCAATTACTTCTACATTCAATTTGTTTCTTTGCATCTTAATCTCCTCAATCGACGATGTTACATCTTTAATATTAGTCCAATCACTTCACAGAAGATTTCATCTTCCCATTCCCAAAACCCACATGAATTAGCCTGTCAAACATAAATCAAAAGAAAGATTGAAGTTTTAAAATTGAAATAAAATTATTAACAAAAAAAGAAGAGAACTGAAAAATATGATAACCTTGAGCCCCGAACATTTGTAGAATTTTCTTCCACGGTTATATGGAGTAGACGAAGTGAAGTGTTTGGCTATAATGCCACAATGAAACTTAATCTGTGATGAACAACTAGCTTGCGACATTTAATAACCAAAGCAACGACGATACTGAAATAAAGAGGATTTTTTAGGAAGATTTCAATCAGATGGAAGGTTTTAGCAATAGAATATATTTTGGGGAAGAAGAAGACGCTGGGTATGTGTCAAATTTATTTGACTGAAATTGGGTTATAAGAGACTAAATAAACGTTGGGTTTAGGTCTAATAAGTTAGTAGAATATGAGTTGGCAGCTGAGTTAGAATAAAAAAATGGCCTTAGCTTCCACTTGGACGGGCATTAGGATTCGATGGAATTGTATACACTTTATTAACGTTAAAATGGAAATTGAACCTAAAGTATAATAGGAGATGAGCGTGGATAATTTTCAAAAGTACAGAAATAATAATGGCCTTTTTTCCCTTTCCCCATTACTATTCCCCAACTTTAAAAGGGGCAAGAAGTGTACCCTAAATTAATTTTGAATAGTCATCCCCTACTCCTCCTCCTCGTTATGAATTACACTACACATGGAAGTTAAACTTCCCGTCATAAGTCATTTTTTTCTTTTTATGTATCCCGATTTTAGTTGAGGAGATTTCTGTTGCTTTGTTGGGACAAGTTTATTAGAACATTTTAATGCTTGAGGATTGCTTTCCAAGACTTAACCATGTCCCTAGGTCATAATTAACCCAAAATAACTGTTAATTCTTAAAATATCTAACACTAAATTCAGAAGTTGTTCAACTTATTTTTGGGAAATAAAAGAGATCGTGCTATCACTATACATGTGTATGAATATAATTACAAATAGTATCCATCTAATCGACTTAGAAAAAAAATATTAATACCGAAAGATTTCTCCCTACAATTTAACTTTCATAAATATGCGAATTAAAGATAATTTGTTATAAACTAAAGCAAAAGACAAGAACAATAGAGCAAGAACAATAGCAATAGAGAGAAGAGTAGAGAGAGTTCTTCTTATTGAGTTGAGAGGGGTGAATTACAATGGTAGAGAGCACCTCTATTTATAGGGAGGAGGAAGATCTTGCTACCAATAATAGGACTCTAAAATCTCTCTAATTAAGTACATTAAAGACATTCACCTTAAATAGAAGTGTAAGAATCTTCTATTTCATAACACTCCCCCTTGAATGTCTATTCAATGATGTGCCTCGTTAAAACCTTAAAACAAAACCCAATGGGAAAAATTAAAGTAAGGAAAGAGTACACATGTTTGAATATGCGCCTATTGGTTGCCTCGTTAAAAACCTTGCAAGGAAAACCCAGTGGGACAAAACCTTGTAAGGGAAAAAGAGTGCAACGCGCATTGACTCCCCCTAATGAGTACATCGATTTATATCCTTGAGCATTTGCATTCCAATCTTGTGCATCATCTTCAAAACGATCTTTGGTAGACGTTTGATAAGTAAATCAACCATATTGACTTGAATAAATATTCCGCACCTTGAAATCATCATTCTTGATAGATATGAACATCTTCATATAATGTCGTGGAATAGCTCTTCAATATCTCCATAGATGCATTCTCAATGCCATCATGCTTATAGTTATAGCAAGATACATATGTACACAAATTGTACTTAGGATGCGGTACTTCAGGACCAAGAATTGCATATGCTTCAAGCAACTTAAATCTTTCAAGTTAAGTCATATAAGTCGCATAATAGACTTTAGCTGCATATCAATCTTTCATTAGTGATACTAAACAAATAAGATATCGAAAACTGACTATACATACCTTTGACTTTTATCTTTCAAGCATTTGAACTATAGGTTCAAACCTACATGTCTTTCATATGGAATCAATTCTTCTTGAATTGTATCTCTTCCATTTAGTTACTTTCTTTGAGTCAGCAAATGCGTATAGCATGCTTTGCAATATGTTGCAATTGCATTTCCTTTTTATGAACTACAGGTTCATATCATGATATTCGGGGATATACATATACAAATGAAAATTCATCCCATGTAACACTTTCTCAAATGTTTATCATGTCTCCCCCTCATGTTAGTAAAACTAACATGTTTCCTCAACTTTGGAAAATCATCTTTGTGCATTATGTCAATATACACAGCACCTTAATAATAAGATGAAATTATTTGGTTCCTGACCCTGAACCACTTGTGAGGGGAGAATATACTCTCGTATACAACTTATATCAAACTGATATATATATATATATATAACTTAGTTCTCATAAGAAACAGTTTAGCTATTAAGTGGAAGCACTCAATAATTATCTTGCTAAACCAACTTTAATATAAACCAACTTATCAAGATGAACTGTCTTGAGTAGAGAATCTGGAAACTATGCTCGAAGTTAGATTACTGAGCGATTTACCTCGCAAGCACTGCCAGGCTGCGGGTTAATAACAATGGCGCATGTAACCATATCATAGATCCATCATATGTGGTATACATGGCAGGTGAATGGGCCCATACTCACCTTTCATATTTCCAGAATTTATGGGCTTCAACCCGAACTCTTTAGTTGGTCAGTTCATTAATGAGAACAAGTGATACAAGAGTATTCGTAAAGAACTTTCTAGTTCTTTAATATTCACCTATGTGAATTTGCACATCATACTTAAAATGAGATGGCTAACATGAATGCCAACTGAATAAATTATCAATATTGGTAAACTTCAAATTTACACCATGACATGTGCACTTATCAATAAACTTCGGGTTTATTATGACATGGGTTTTATAGCAATAGATATCCACTTTATTGTGGCATTCTTTCGTTTGTGTAGTACAAACTGGAGAACAAAGCGGGTAGCTTTTCATATACAAATTACCCCGCTACAAGTTGTAGTAATAGGAGAATCAAAGCCTTCCTTTATTTATAGTCTCAATATCATCAATCGCCTTCGCGTGTACTTTTGGAAACTGAATAAGTTTCTTTGAGACTTACTACAGCACAATACTCAATTGTGTTTCTCCAACATAGTAATAATTGGCTCTTCGAGAGCTCTCAATTAATTTTGTACTACCACAGACTGAGGTTCGAGATCCTCACATTCTTGCATTCCGTATTTTCAAGAGTCTCAGGCTCAATAGATTCTTCGTGAATCTCAGAATTAATCAAATCATGAGCGTCCTCATGTGATTCTTTCATAGTGTCATTTAGATCGTTCTTTTTCCTCTTTCTAGGATTTCGATCTTTGGAACCTAATGGTCTGCCACGCTTCTGGCGTGCATTTGACTCATTGGATATGACACTAGATATTTGTCCAATAGGGACTTCAATACGGATCGGAACATTTTCCCGCGTGAATGTGTGATTTCGTTATCCTCTTCAAGTCCGTAAATGCGTCAGGCATTTGATTTGCTATTCTTTGCAAATGGATAATCTTTTGTACCTCTTTCTTTCAAATAGAGGTATGTGGATCAAGATGAGATAATGATGCATTTTTCCACAAAATTTCCCGTTTGGTTTCACCAACTTCTCCCCCTAATTTTGGGAAAAGTGTCTCATCCAATTGACAGTCTGCAAATAGTGCAGTGAACAAATCTCCTGTCAATGTTTCGAGGTAGCGAATAATGGAGGACGCGTCAAACTCAACATATATTCCTAACCTCCTTTGCAAACCCATTTTGGTGCGGGATGGCGGTGCTACAGGCACATATACTGCGCATCCAAAGCTTCTTAAATGGGATATATTGGGTTCATGACCCAAAACCAATTGCAATAGGGAATATTTGTGATAATTCGTCAGTCAGAGACGAACTAGCATTGCTGCATGCAACATGGCGTGACCCCACACCGAAGTGGGCAGCCGACGAACTAGCATTGCTTCATGCAAAATGGCATGACCCCAAACCGAAGTGGGCAGCCGACAAACTAGTATTGTTGCATGCAAAATGGCGTGAACCCAAGTCGAAGCGGGCAGCCGACAAACTAGCATTGTTGCATTCAAAATGGCGTGAACCCAAACCGAAATGGGCAGCCTCGTTTTCATGAAGAATTCAAGATTATTCTCATCTATTGTCTCAATATGATATCCATTTTGAATGATATCTTTAAAACTCAACAAGTTCCTTTTAGACTTGGAGGAGAACACTTTGATTGATATCATTAAAACTCAACAAGTCCTTCTTAGACTTGGAGGAGAACATTGCATTCTCTATGATTAACGTCATGCCTTTGGGCAGAGTTACAATTGCTCTTCCGGAGCCTTCAATCAATTTACTACTTCCATAGATTGTAGTAATGTTTGCCTTACACAATTACTCTTCTTTTCTTTGAGTATTGTATGTGTAGTACATGAATCAACTAGGCAAATACTTTTACAATTGGACGTTGGTCCAAGTTCGCTTTGTGAGATATCCATATTTGCTATCCCATAGTTTAACATACAAAAGAAATACACGAACATAGGAATAAACAAGTTCAATTCTTTTGTGTCACATAATATCTTCAAAATCTGCTACTAACAGTTGGCTAACAAAATCAGATATGTTATCCATAATCAATTCCTTTGCAGTTTGAAAATTTCAGCGTTTTTCATAAGACAATCGATTGTTAAATACACATAATCGATTGTTTGAACATAGACAATCGATTGTTAGACATACACAATCGATTATTTGTTATTTTTGAAAAACTTCAGATCACACTGTTTAAGACAATCGATTGTTAAACATAGACAATCGATTGTGGATGATTTTTGAAAAGTTCCAGATTACACTGCCTAACGACAATCGATTGTTAGATATAGACAATCGATTGTGGGTGATTTTTGAAAAATTCCAGACCTCACTGTTTCAAGACAATCGATTGTTAGACAAAGACAATCGATTGTTGGCTATTTTTGAAAAATTCCAGAACACTGTTTCAAGACAATCGATTGTTAGCCAAAGACAATCGATTGTTGATCAATTGTTTTTCAACTTTAATGCGAAAATAGTTGATAATCGACTAGTTTTTCAGGCTAGTCGATTACCCCCACTGGAAAATAAAAGTTTTATTGATATTTGAGCATATTGAAGATATTCTAAAGAACTACTACTAACACTGCATCATGAACTAGCTAATACGAGCTAATACTAATGACTATTAGATTATTCACTAACTAATACAAATAAGTAGAACAAAATCAAATAACTCCATCTTCTTTCATCATGGTCCCATCGCCGATTAGGTGGTCTATTTTCCCCTCGGGTTGCTCAAAGAAGTCTGCCACATCCAGGTGGGTGATGTCCTCATTGTCGTCATAGACAAAGTTTGTTTCAGGGCCTTTTCTCTTTCGAGATGCTTGATAAAGGTCAACCAAGTGTCTTGGTATACGGCAAATCTTTGACCAGTGCTCTTTCCCACCGCAACGATAACATATAGTTTCTGAACTATTTGCCTTAGGATCTTCGGGATCCCGTTTCTGCTTTCGGTGGTTATCTCTCTTTGGGGGGTGACGGACTTCTTTGGAATTTCTTCCTTGTCCACGTCCTTGGCTTTGACCCCGTTTATGACCGTGATCATGGTCCCTTTTATGTTTGGCATAATGCGAGTGCACCATATCTGCTTCAGGCAGTGGTGTAGACCCAGTTGGTCTATTTTCGTGATTTCTCATGAGCAGGTCATTATTTCGCTCAGCCACTAGTAAGAGAGAAATCAGTTCAGAGTACTTCGTAAAGCCTTTCTCTCGGTACTGTTGCTGCAGTACCATATTGGAGGCATGAAACGTTGTAAACGTTTTCTCAAGCATATCGTAATCGGAGATGTTATCTCCACATAGCTTCAGTTTAGAAGTAATTCTGAACATAGCAGAATTATATTCAGAAACGGACATAAAGTCCTGTAGCCTCAGATGGGCCCAATCATATCGTGCTTGTGGCAGAGTGACCAACTTCAGGTTGTCATATCTCTCCTTTAAGCTGTTCCACAAAACGAGTGGATCCTTGACGGTGAGATATTCAATCTTCAAACCTTCGTCAAGGTGGTGGCGCAAGAAAATCAAGGCCTTCGCACAATCTTGGGTGGATGCTTTTTCTTTATCTTTGAGGGTGTCTCCGAGACCCATAGCATCTAGGTGGATTTCAGCATCCAACACCCATGTCATATAGTTCTTGCCCGAAATTTCAAGGGCAACGAACTTTCTTTTCATAATGTCAGACATACTCGAAAATTAAATTAGGAAGAGGGAAAATACCTTAGATTTTCGAGAATGATACTTGAGACGGTAGAGTCTCGTGCTGATAACGTGTTATAAACTATGACAAGAACAATAGAGCAAGAACAATAGCAATAGAGAGAAGAGTAGAGAGAGTTCTTCTTATTGAGTTGAGAGGGGTGAATTACAATGGTGGAGAGCACCTCTATTTATAGGGAGGAGGAAGATCTTGCTACCAATAATAGGACTCTAAAATCTCTCTAATTAAGTACATTAAAGACATTCACCTTAAATAGAAGTGTAAGAATCTTCTATTTCATAACATAATTCACATTTACTTGAAAACAATTTCTAAGTGCTTTGCAATTATAATAAATACCGATACCCTAGAATCACTATTTATTAGTTTGAGCTTACCTTTTTTTTAAAAAAAAATTTCACCTAACTCATTACATACGTATTTTAATATTTTTTTATAATATTGAAAATATTTTTGCTGATTAGCATAGGATTCACGTGTTCAAAAACTAAGTAAATATAAAAGTTGTGAAACTCTTGTGCTATATCTGTTGTAGGTTAACAATTCAGCCTTAGTTTGGGTCAATAGACAAAACACAATTTTTCAATACACCTTTAAAAGGAAAAGCGTGAGGGTAATACCAACCTAATTTTGCAGGAGTTGGAACCACTAGAGAAATGGCCGAATCGACAGAGTTGAAGAGGCAAAACCTTGAAGGAGGAGGAGGAGGATCTGAGCCACCGTCACCGCATCTGAGCCACCGTCATTGGCGGAGAAGAATAAAAACGGATCTGAGCCACCGTCATCATCGCCGGAGAAGAGGGGTCAAAACCCTGAAGCATGCTGGCTAAATCCTTACGATGCCTGTAACGAGCAACATTATTATTTGTGATGTTTTCCGCGATATGGATGAGCTTATGTATGTATTTCCCCCTGCACACCCTTGCTTATAAGTCTCTGCCTCACCCCGATTATCCTTCGTGACAAATGACATGTCACGACTCTCCTTGCAGGTTTTCAAGTACAAGGTTTTGAAGATTGAAAAAGCAAATTTTATGCTGATGTCAATATTTCAATATCGCTTGACTGTTAAAGTCTTAAATCCAGGATAAATATGCTTGAACACCAACATAATATAATCGAATTCTAGCAAGTATATCAATCCAATATAATATACTGGAGTTTGGAGCACCGGTGCTCCAGTCTCCGGCATATTATACTGGAGCCAGCAGAGTATACAAGTCCAGCATAATATGTTAGAGTCCATACACAGGTGTACCAAACTCCAATACATTATGATGGCCGATCTCGATTGCAGCAAAATAGTGGCTATTTTTCATTGACTTGATAAACGTTGGCTATTTTTGAATGATCAATCCGAAAACTGACTATGCCGTACTATTTTTACGTTTGTATGCTCGTATAGGCCTTTCCTAAATGAGTATTTGTTTTTCTTTTGTTTCCGTGGTAATCGGTCTTTTAGTTGCTCAATTGTTTCTATCAGATGATTAACCTGTTTCGATTGGGATAATTATGTGCAATCGCTAGTTAGTAACATGAATTTTGGTAGAAGCCCAAACAAAATATGCTTATACCATGCGCAACGTGTATGGTATGACGTAGTAAACCATTTCTAATGTTACCTTAAATTGCTTAACTTGTTTTTCTGCAATTGCGAAAGAAAGTCATTTTTCTAGAGTTACAAATCTCAATTTCTATGTGATATATTTATTGTTTGATACCCTTGTCTGAATAGAAACACAAAAATGATTAAGTGTGATAGCCATTGATTTTTTTGATTCTCGTTTTCCTTTTGTGCTCTTGGTGGCTTGAACACCTTAAATAATGGTTAAAATGTCCGCTCAAGTTGGTGGATCACATATGAAATATTACGTCATTAATGCATGCAGGACATACAAAGTTGAGTTTCGGATTCGGATTTCGTGATAAATTATGGAGTAGAAGGCATTAAGGGACTGGTTATTGTAACAGTAGGCATAGGCAGGACGGAACTTGCCACATCTATTGCACTTACATAAGAGATGGTGATCAGAGAAGGCATTGTTGCTTTGGGCAGAGAAGTGAGAGCTAACAGTAGCGTTGTCGAATGGACGAGATGAGTTAAACTTAGATGGATCGAAACAGGTCAGGTCAGTGAACAGATCATAGCCCATGCCATTGATCAATATAGGTTGAGTCAAGCTGGGTTAACTAACGTATTATAACCCAAACCATTCAACATGGCCTAATTATTTTTTCCTCAACCATACTTAATGGGTTAAAAGGGCATTGAGTGATATTAAAAAATGATGAATTACTGTAAAAGTATTTATAGGTATTATTTGGTCCAATCTTCCTTTCTCCTCAACCATACTTAATAACCAATACACGCTCTTTGCAGTAACTAATCATTCTTTATCACACTCAATGCCCTTTTGAAATATCAAAGCAAGTTCTTTATGAACTCTCTTACTCTCTTTATTATTATACCAGTCAAAAACAGAAAATTTAACTTGCTCCTCTAACATATTCCACTTAGTATCATGCTTTTGTTCATATGTTAGGATTCGAACTATGATGTGCATCTAACATGCACATCATGTACTGTGCTTTTACCACTAGGCCAAAGCACGGGGCCAAAGGAGCATCTTATACATTGATTTAAAAAGCTATAGGCAAAAAAATAAAGGGATTTTGTCTTTCTACACTGAATTAAACAACTATAGGCAACAGAATAAAGGGTATTTTTTCCTCATCTGGATTATTTCCTATTCATTGATTATCCAAAAACATCAATGTGCCAATGTAAACAACTGTAGGCAAGGAATAAAAAGGTTTACTTCTCAATGGAGTTAGCAGCTATACACAAAAAAGGCACTCAAATTATTCATTACACTATTCTTGATAGTTTCTTATTGACAACACTAAAATAGCAATAAGCAAATACGGTTAGGAAGTTCTAAAGACAGGCTAGAACAAGACTCTAAATTCTGTTATTATAAACCTTGTATCCTTGCCTACAAAATTATCATATGCATGAAAAAAATACTGGAGCTTCTCTTCATTAGTCAGATATTTTGATCTCAACTCCCAATAGGTCCTTCACTTGCTCATATGCCACAAAAGCAATAGATATTTAGCTAGATATTGAAATAAAAACGTCGAAGAAGCCAAGGGATCTATCATCTATAATATATTGATAAAAAATAATTTTGAGCTTGCATATAAAACCGGCAAAGGAGTTCGGATGAACCACCATGCGCCCCACCTCTCTCCCCCCCTCTGCCCTTATTTGTTGGGTTAAGACTTGATTTTCACATGAGAGTTTATCTACTTCCTTCGATTCAGGAAGTTAAATTGGTCGTACAAAGAAGAAAAAGCTTTTGGCATTTTTTGAGCGTAAAAGATTTACAGTAAGCACCACAAAGAAATGGCCAGTCCGATACACAAAGTATACCGCATTAACTCGGGGTCCGAGAAGGGCCGCGGTCCGAGACAGCCCTAAGGGTGTGACACAAATAGCCTACCTAATCCAAGCATTAGTGATTTCTTTCACGGTTCAAACCCTAGATGATACAGAGACAATTTTACGGTTCCTGGGTGCGAGTGCTAGCGTGCAAGTGTTGTATGTGTGTGCATACGTATAATAAAAGGAGTAGTGAAAGAATCAAATATTGGTTTCACAAATCTGACGGAAGTATCTCGAATAAATTTTGCGAACTAGTTCGCGATGCCCGACATCGGGTTGTCACCAATCATAAGCATCCAACATATGTCTAAGAGTCCGAAAGAGTTTATATAGTCTATTATAGAACTAGAAACAGTAAGTAAGATATGAGGGAGAAATACTGGGCTGCGAACGCCGAGCAACTAGCTAGTTAACTCCAAATGGCCTGCTAGGTGCAATCAACCGTCACTAGTGGGACCTGAGGCTCCTGAATCAACACACATGGTGTAGGGAGTAAAGTGAGTATGCCAACTCAGTGAGTAATAACAACAAATGAAGATTGAGCGATAAGAAAAAACGTAAAAACAAAATAAGATGACAAACAAAGGCAGTATAAAATGTTGTGCAATAAAACAATGAAACTTGTAAGAAAACACATTATTACAGTATAAACCTCTTTTAAGCATCTTATAAACATATAACATCAGCCCCTCAGGCACAGTATCAACAAAATCAGCTTTTCGGATTATAACATAAAACAACATTAGTCCCTCGGGCTAAATCACATATCACACTGAGTATCCGCGTTCACTAGGAGTATACAGACTCTGGGAGGGGACCCTTACGATCCAAACACAATATCAAGCCATCTCGTGGCATAATCAATAGGCTATTGGCCTCATATCAAGTCACTTCGTGGCTTACAACTCAGGCCCTCGGCCTCATAATCATAACAACTACAATATTGTTGCGGCGTGCAGCCCGATTCCATAATAATCCTCACAACACTGGCCCTCGGTCCTAGTCAGTCAGAAATCTCTAAAAGTCACTCGGGCACAGTAAAACATGATTTTCAGCCTAAAATATCATTTAAAGTGTCAAAATACAGTAAACATGACTGAATTATAAAAACAGTAGAATATAGCATGACTGAATACATGTATGAAATAAACAAAGTGAGAAAATAGCAGTAAAAAATCCTCTAAGGGTCAAAAACAGTTGGCACAAGGCCCAAATATGGCATTAAGCCCGAGACGTGATGGTAGCTAACAATTTTCAATCAAATATGCAGTAAAATAATCACTCGGGATGAACAAAGTCATAATCCCTAATGGTGCACGACCCCACGCTCGTCATCTAGTATGTGCGTCACCTTAACATAGCACAACGATGTGTGATCTCGGATTCCATACACTCAGAACAATATTTACAACATCGTTCACCTCAATCCGGTTCATACATTAGTTCGCGATGCCCTTGCTTCTCGAATCAGCCTCTGAATGCTCCAAGTCTTGCCAAAATCAGTACATAACAATCAAAATACGCTAAGGGAACAAATCCCACTCAAAAGTAATAAAAATACTGGACAAATTTCGAAATTCACCAAATTCGACCCTCAAGCCCACGTCTCGGAATTCGATAAAATTTACATTAATAGACTTTGTATCTCCCCACGAGTTCATATATATCAAAAGGACTAAAATGTGCCCACAAATGACCCCTCAAGCCCTTGCTTAAAGGTCTACAATCTCAAGCCGTAGTTTAACCCTTAATTTCCACTAATTCCAAGTCAATTGACTAAAATAACACCATAGAAATAAGTTTAGAGGTCCAAAATCCTTACCTCAACAAAATCCCCTTGAATCCCTCTTCAAATAGCTCCCCCAAGCTCAAACCCGTATGAAAATGATGAAGAAATAGCGCAAAATCGCGAAAGAAGTCTTTTATACTTTCTGGTCCAAGCTTTTCGCATATGCGAGCCTTTCTTTTGCTCCT
The DNA here is from genome assembly GCA_034376525.1 of Nicotiana benthamiana. Lineage (NCBI taxonomy): Eukaryota > Viridiplantae > Streptophyta > Magnoliopsida > Solanales > Solanaceae > Nicotiana > Nicotiana benthamiana. Next base: position 13,981,500 of record CM067341.1, on the reverse strand, counting down.
GCGCAACTGTTTTTTCTGTCCGAGCACCGCTTCTTCAGTCATCACTTAAGTCACCCTCTGCACCTGCGACCTGACATCCCTTTCGGCAGGCCCATAGGTGCGATTCATATCCCGCATCTGCGGTTTTTTCACTTACTTCACCTTGTGCCGCAGCTGCGTCTCCCAACTCACTTACGCGAGACCGCACCTACAGTCCCCTAACCGCAAGTGTGGTTATCACAGACATGGGAAAAACTTCAGCTGCCAAAACCCAACTCAAGACTTCCGCCAACCATTCGAAATTACCCCAAGGGACTCGAGACCTCAACCAAAAGCACCAACAAGCCATATACTACTATTCAAACTTATACCAATCTTTAAAACACCTCAAACAACATCGAATCAACCTAAATACATCGGATTCAAGCCTAAGGTTCTCAAAATCTTCCGAATTACGCATTTGATCAAAAAGTCTATCAAACCATGTCCGAATGACCTGAAATTTTGCACACATATCCCAAATTACACAACTGACCTACTGCAACTTTTGGAGTTCCATTCCGACCCCTATATCCAAATCTCACCTACCAATCGAAAAATGCAAAACTTCTAATTTTGCCAATTCAAGCCTAAATCTATTATGGACCTCCAAAACACTTTTTGATCACACTCCTATGTCCTAAATCATCTCTCGAAGCTATTCGAAAAAATGGAATTCACATATGAGCCCTTTTTCACATAAGTCAACATCTGCTTGACTTTTCCAACTTAAGCTTACTCAAAAGAGACTAAGTGTCTCAAACCTTACCGAAGCCATTACGGATTCGAACCGGCTAACCAGATACCACATAACATGAATAAACAAACCATAAAGAAGTAGAAATGAGGGAAATAAAGCGGTAGATCATAGAACGACAAGCTAGATTGTTATGTTCTCCCCTTCTTAAACAAACATTCGTCCTCGAACATGTATTGAGATATACCTGAAGCATCAAATAGGTGACGATATCTGCTCCGCATCTCCCGCTCGGTTTCCCAGGTAGAATGCTGACCTCTCCACTACACTTTCACTAAAGCTATATCTTTTGATCTCAACTTGATGCTCCAAATTAGATGTTGGCTCAAAATTCATAAGTCAAATCACCATCTAACAGAACCGTGCTTAAATCCAAAAAATGAGACGGATCCCCAATATACTTCCGGAGCATAGAAATATGAAGTATCGAATGCACACTCGACAAGCTGGGTGCAAACCAAGCTCATAAGCCACCTCCTCAATCGTCTGAAGTACTTGAAAAGGCCCAAAGAAACAAAGACTCAATTTACCCTTCTTCCCAAATATCATAGCACCCTTTACGGGTGAAACCTTCAACAGAACCTCCCCACCAACCATGTAAGACACATCTTGAACCTTTCTGTTAGTATGACTCTTTTGTCTTGAGTGGGATGTACGAAGCCTCTCTTGAATGACCTTCACCTTGTCTAAACCATCCTACACCAAGTCTGTACCCAATAGCCTGGCCTCACCCGGCTCAAACCAACCAACTGGAGATCTATACTGCCTCTCATACAAAGCCTCATATGGAGCTATTTGAATACTCGAATAGTAATTGTTGTTGTAAGCAAACTCTGTGAGCGGGAGAAACTGATACCATGACCCTCTGAAATCAATGATACAAGCGTGCAACATGTCCTCCAATATCCAAAATAGTGCACTCGGACTGCCCGTCCATCTCACTGTGAAAAGTTATGCTCAACTCAACCTGAGTACCCAACTCTTGTTGCACAAACCTCCAAAGTTGTAAAGTAAACTAAGTGCCCCTATTTGAAATGATGGAGACCGGGACACCATGCAAATGAACAATATCCCGAATATAGATTTCTGCCAACCGCTCTAAAGAATAAGTAGTACACACAGGAATGGAGTGTGTGGACTTGACCAGCCGATCCACAATAACCCAAATAGCATCGAACTTCGTCGAAATCTGTGGGAGCCAATCTACAATGTCCATGGTGATCCGCTCCCACTTTTATTTTGGAATATCAATCCGCTGAAGCAAGCCACTTGGTCTCTAGCGCTCGTATTTCACCTATTGACAATTGAGACATCGAGCCACAAATCCCACAATGTCCTTCTTAATTCTCATCCACCAATAATGTTGTCTTAGATCCCGATACATTTTCGCGACATCTGGATAAATGGAATATCGCAAGCTATGGGCCTCTTCCAAAATCAACTCCCGAAGCCCATCTACATTGGGTACACAAATTTTGCCCTGCATCCTCAACACCCCATCATTACCAATGGTCACATCTCTGGCATCATCAAGCTGGACTCTATCCTTAAGGAAGAGCAAACGAGGATCATCATACTGGCACTCTGTGATGCGATCATATAAGGAAGACCAAAATCAAATAAGCTAATACCCGACTAGGCTACGAAATATCCAACCTCACAAACTGATTGGCCAAGGCCTGAACCTCAACTGCAAGAGATCTCTCCCAACTGGAATATATACTAAACTCCCCATACTCATCCCCTTTCGGCTCAAGGCGTTGGCCACTATTACCCAGATGGTACAAAATAGTAAAATCATAATCCTTTAGCAACTCTAACCACCTCCGTTGCCTCAAATTGAGATCCTTCTGCTTGAATAAGTGCTAGAGGCTACGATGATTAGTAAACACCTCACAAGACACACAATATAAATAGTTCCTCCAAATCTTCAACGCGTGAACAATGGCAGCCAACTCCAAATTATGAACAAGGTAGTTCTTCTCATGTTCAACTGACGAGAAATATGAGTAATCACTCTACCTTGCTACATCAAAACACACCTAATACCAAATCGGAAAGAATTACAATACACGGTATAAGAACCTAAAGCTTATGGTAATACTAACACTAGACTGTGGTCAAGACAGTCTTGATCTTCTGGAAGCTCTCCTCACACTCATCCGACCACACAAAGGGATCACCCTTCTGAGTTAACTTGTTCAAGGGCAACGCAATAGATGAGAAACCCTAAACAAACTGGGAATAATAACCTGCCAACCTAAGAAAGTTGTGAATCTATGTGGCTGGGGATGGTTTGAGCCAACTTTGAATCGCATCTATCTTCTTTGGATCAACCTGAATACCCTTGCTAGACATCACGTGCCCTAAGAAAGCCACCGAACTAAGCCAAAACTCCTACTTGGAGAATTTTGCATAAATCGTCTCCTCCCTCAATCTCTACAACACAACTCTCAAATATTCCGACTGCTCCTCGTGACTACGAAAATACACCAAACTATCATCTATGAAGACTATGACAAACGAATCGAGATATGGGCGGAACACGCAATTCATCAAATGTATGAATGTTGATGGGGCATTGGTCAGCCCAAAAGACATCGCAATGAACTCATAATGACCATATCTGGTCCTGAAAGTTCTTTTCAGAGTATTCAAGTCCCTGATCTTCAACTGATAATAACTTGAGTAGAGATCACTCTTGGAGAACACTCTCGCTCCCTAAAGACGGTCGAATAAATCATCAATATGAGGCAAAAGATACTTGTTCTTGATTGTTACTTTGTTCAACTACCTGTAATCAATGCACATCCTTATCGTTCCATCCTTCTTCTTCAAAAATAGAACTGGCACACCGCAAGCTAACACACTAGGCCGAATGAACCCCTTATCTAGGAGTTCCTAAATCTTCTCTTTTAACTCCTTCAGCTATGTTGGTGCCATAGGATATGTTGAAATAGAAATGGGCTGACTACCCGGCACCATATCAATACCAAAATCAATATCCCTGTTCGATGGCATGACCGACAAGTCTACAAGAAACACATCAGGAAAATCCCTCACAAGTGGAACAGAATCAATCCTGGAGTCTCTACACTGACATCCCTCACAAATGCTAAGTATGAAAGATAACCCCACTATATGATGGTCCTTCAAGAAAGAAATCACCCTATTAGGAACGTAATCCGTTGAACCTCGCCACTCAATCCATGGAACACCCGACATAGCTAATTTCACTGTCTTAGAATGGTAGTCCAAAATAGCACGACAAAGAGACAGCCAATCCATGCCCAATATAATATCGAAGTCTACCATATATAATAACAAAAGATCTACGCGGGTCTCTAGACCCCCAAATAGTCACCACACACGACCGATACATATGGTCTACAATGACAATATCGCCCACCATAGTAGATACATGAATAGATGAAACAAGAGACTCATGGGTCATATCCAAATAACTAGCAAAGTATGATAACACATAAGAATAAGTGGAATCGAGATCAAATAATATAGAGCCATATATACAGCAGACTGAAACAATACCTATTATAACAGTATCGGAAGCAATAGCATCAAGTCGAGCTAGACATGCATAAACAAGTGCCTAACTGCCACCTCATCAACGTCTCACTCTAGGGCGGCCCTTAGCTGACTGACCTCCACCCCTAGCATGCTGGGTGAGTGGTGGTGAAGTAATTGGTGCTGAGGCTGATGGCAGACTCCTCTGGTGAGATGAACCCCATGACGACGAGGACACTGCCTACACATATGACCCATCTCCCACACGCATAGCAACTCCTGGGTGCTGGAGAAGGGGACTGAAGGGAACCCCAACACCGGAATGACTAGCAGAAGCACCTGGTATAGAAGAGCCCTGAACCGATGGAGCACGAGATGAACTCTGAGCTGGAAGTGCACTGAGTGATGACTTTCCCTCATGAGAACTGTGAAAACCATGCACCGATGACGCCCCATGATAACCTGGGCGAGTTGGCTGAGCATGCCTAAACGGACGGCCTCTCCCGTGCTGAAACTGACCTGTTAAATGAGCACCACCATAACTATCAGATCCCCGAAACCTCTTGGCCTCCCTCTCATCTCGCTCCTGATGACCAACTCACTCAATGTCTCAAGCACTGTCTACAACCTCCTCAAAAGTAGCATTAGACACATTCTCCCTGGTCATAAGTATACTAAGCTAATAAGTTAGGCCGTCAACGAACCTCTTAATCTTCTCTCTATCTGTGTAGGAACCAACCAAACAGTACGACGAGCTAACTGTGAGAACCTCATCTCATACTGCATGATAATGGTCTCTCCCTAACGCAACCACTCGAACTGCCTGTGCAACTCCTCTTTGTGAGACTGTGCCACATACTTCTCCAAAAAGAGAATGGATAACTACTGCCAGGTAAGAGGTGCTGCACCAACCAGCCTATGCCTCTCATACATTTCCCACGAAGTGAAGCCAGCTCCTGAAAACTTCAAAGTAGTGAAAGCGACCCCGCTGGTCTCCAAAATACTCGATGTAGAAAGAAATCGCTGATAGTTGTCTAAGAAACCCCGGGCATCCTCTCCCCCTGCTCCACTGAAAGTTAGAGGCTGAAGTCTACCAATCCTCTCCAACATGTCTTACTCTTCCTATGGCATGACAGCAGCTACATAGTCTTGACCAGCGGCAACCGGCTGGGCTAGATGTACCTCCGGTGTCCGAAGTCCTTGCACGACCTGCTTAGGTGTACGAGGGGTCGGAGTCTGAGTGCCTCCCCCGGCCTGAGAAGTACTTGCGACTGTAGTAACTAAGACCGCCTGAGATAGACCAGTGCATACCAATAGAATCTGAGCTAGAGCCTCCAGAAGACCCGGAATCACAGTGGGCACAACTGGTGCCTGAGCTAGTGCTGCTGAAGCGTCTTCATCTGGGACCTGATCTTGAAATGGGGCGACTAATAGATTGCAGGTGCTACCCTAGTTGTTGTGCGGGCCATACCTCTGCCCCTACAATGGTCTCTACCGCATCCTCGGCCTCAATTGGCAATAGTTGGTGGTACTGGTGGTCATCTATCCTGATAGATCGCTTGTGTCCTCACCATCTATAAGAGACAAATAACAGAAGTTTAGTGCTCGGATCAACAAATTTGCACGACATGAATTTCAAGAATATGAAGTTTTTCCTAAAGGTTCTGCAACTTCTCGAGGATAAATACATACATCTCTGTACTGACCCGCGAGACTCTACTAAACCTGCTCATGACTTGTGAGACATATGTAAACTAGGATCTAATACCTACTTGTCACGATCCTAAACCCAAACTCGGTCATGATGGTGCCTAATTAATTTTAAATTATTATTATAACACAATTTAAGTCATTAACATGCTAATAATCCCAAAATAAAAATGAAATAGTACAATTTGCTGAAAACCCAACACAACGCGATATCGGGGTGTCACCAGTCATGAGCACATAACATATGTCTAAGAGTCTGAAAGTTTTATACAATCTATTATAGAACTAGAAGCAAAAAGTATGATAGGATGGAAAAACACTGGGCTGCGAACACCGAGCAACTACCTAGTGGATTCCAAATGGCTTGTTTGGTGCAATCAACCCTCACTGGCAGGACCCTAGACTCTTGAATCCGTACACAAGATGCACAGAGTAAAGAGAGTATGCCAAGTGAGTGGGTAATAACAATAAATGAAGACTGAACGAAAAGAAAACACGTAAAAACACAACAAGATGCTACAGAGAGGAAGTATAAAATCGATGTAGTGCAATAAAACAATGAAACTTGTAAGAGAACACCTTATTGCAATGTAAACCTCTTTTAAGAATATTTTAACAGTTACTAGTGAATGATAAAATAGCGAGAATAGATAAACACATAAATTCAGCCCCTCGGGCATAATATTAAAAAAATCAGTCCCTCAGACAATAACATGGAGCAACATCATACCCTCGGGCTATATAATATGTATCGGGCTAACTGGGGTGTATAGACTCTGGGAGGGGCCCCTTATGGCTCAAACGCAATATCAAGCGATCTCGTGGCATAATCAATAGGCCTCCGACCTCATATCAAAGCCATCTTGTGGCATACAACTTAGGCCCTCAGCCTCATTATCATATCCAGCACAAACACTAATATTGCATACAACCCGATCCAATAATAATCCTCACAATGCAGGCCCTCGGCCCTACTTAGTAAGAAATTTCTAAAAGCCACTCGGGTACAATAAAACATGATGCTCCCACCAAAATATCATTTAAAGTGTTAAAATCGAGTAAACAGGGCTGAGTTATAAAAATAGTAGGATATAGCATGACCGAGTACATGTATGAAATCAAAACAATAAGAAAATAGTAGTAAAAATCCCCTAAGGGTCAAAAATAGTTGGAAGGAGACAAAAATATGGCATTCAGCCCAAGAAGTGATGATAGCAAACCGTTTTCAATCAAGTACGAGTAAACCAGTGATTTGGGATGGACTAAGTCACAATTTCAAACGATACACGACCCCACGCTCGTCATCTAGCGTGTGTGTCACTTCAGCATAGCACAACGATGTGTGATCCGGGGTTTTATACCCTCAAGAAAATATTTACAATCATTACTCACCTCAATCCGGTCCAAAGTCTAGTTCGCGATGCCTGTTTCCTCGAATCGGCCTCTGGATGCTCCAAATCTAATCAAAATCAATACATAACCATCAAAATATTCTAAGGGAACAGAGCGCACTCAAAAGTAATTATAATACCAGGCAAATCCCGAAATTAAACAAACCCGACCCCGAGCCCACATCTCAAAATATGATAAAATTTACATCAATAGACTCCTTATTTCCGCACGAGTTCATACATATCAGAAGTACTAAATCCGACCATAAATGAACTCTCAAACACTTGCTTAAAGGTTTCTAATCTCAAGCCCTGGTTTTCCTAATTTTTAACCATTAATTTCCATTAATTTACAAGTCAAATAAGTGAAATAACACGATAGAAATAAGTTTAGAGACCAAAATCCTTACCTCAACAAAATTCCTTTGAAATCCCTCTTCAAATAGCTCCCTAAAGCTCAAACCCGTATGAAAAATGATGAAGAAATTTCTCAAAATCGCGAAGGAAGTCTTTTATACTTCTTGGTCCAGGTTTTTCGCACCTGCGATCCTTTTCTTGCTCCTGCACAGTCGCATTTTTGGTCATCACTTAAGGCACCCTCCACATCCGCTTCTGTGGGCCCGCAGGTGCGGTTCACATCCCACATCTACGGTTTTCACTTAATTTGCCTTGGGCCGCATCTGCGGCTCCTAATTTGCTTCTGCAAGACCGCACCTGTGGTCCCCTAGTTATGACAGTAATGGGAAAACCTTCAGCTGCCTAAACCCAACTCAAAACTTTTGCCAACCATCCGAAATCACCCCAAGGCCCTTGGGATCTCAACCAATAGCACCAACAAGCCATATACTACTATTAAAACTTATATCAATCTTTGAAGCACCTCAAACAACATTGTATAAACCAAAACACATCAAATTCAAGCCTAAGGCTCCCATAATCTTCCGAATTACTTGATCAAAAAATCTATCAAACCACGTCCGAATAACCTGAAACTTTTGAAATTCCATTGCGACCCCTATATCTAAATTTCACCTACTAACCGAAAAACGCCAAAATTATAATTTAGCCAATTCAAGCCTAAATCTACTACGGACCTCTAAAACACGTTCCGATCACACTCCTAAGTCCCAAATCATCTCCCGGAGATATTCGAACTATCAAAATTCAAATACGATCCCTTTTTCATATAAGTCAATATTTGGTTGACTTTTTAAACATAAGCTTACTCAAAAAAAGACTAAGTGTCTCAAACCTTACCAAAATTATTCTGGATTCGAATCGACTAACCCGATACCATATAACACAGATAAACAAAACATAAAGAAAGATATATAAAAGAAACAAAGAGGTAACTCATGAAACGATAAGTAGAATTGTTAAAGAAACCCTATAGGAAACCATTTTCCACCTTCTGTCCACTTTTTCCCTTCTCTGCCAAAAAGGAAAAATCGCTGCTCCTTTCATCCTTCTTACCGCTGCTTCTGTTGCTTTAACTATTGTAAGTTTTTGACTTTTGAAAATATTTATGTTATAGGCATCATACCATACCCATCTCATAAAAGTGTTTTTTCTCTTTGATAATCTAAGAATTCAAAAATTGAAACAACACTCCACATGAATAATTTAATAAAACCCATCTCATGGAAAAATCTTTTAGGGTAACTCTTTATCTTCTCAATATATGATCTTACTTTTGACGCGCATTGTCTATTTAGGTAGTTATTATTTTTTATTATATGTTAGTGTAATATTATATTTGTAAATTTTGGACCTTTTGGTATAAATATGCAGTTTATTCTTTATTTGAAATTATGATTTTTTTCATTCATATATCCTTGTTAATTTGGCTTTACCAAGTTATTCGGGATTATCGTATGGCGAATATATTTTTTGTCGTTTTGCCTTTGCCTTTAATACTTCTATGTTACTGATTTAATGAAATTATAAATTAGAAGGGTATTTTGAATTTTTAAATTACACGTCGTGTACCTCTTTATTTCAAATTCTGTATAGTTTTTCTAGTTCATTGTTTGTTTATAGTTACCGGGTTTTAGCTCTTTTAATATCATTTTTTTCTTCATGTACATTCACTTCCTATTCTGATCCCAAAGTATAGTATAATGGGCATATGATCTTATGTGTACTTGAGAGATGTTGGAGTTACCCCAAAAAATTAAAAAAAATAAAAAAGTTACTTCAAAGGGACAAAGCATAATAAGGGCCCGTTTGGCTTAACTGATTTGGAGTAGCTTATAAGTATTAGGTGCTGAAAATCACTTATAATGCTGAAACTGATTTAAAAATAAGCAGTTACGTATTTGGATAAAAATGCTGATATTAGTAATAAGCAGCTGAAGAATTGGGTATACAAAGAGTTTGTTTTACAAAGAAGTATTTTAGGGATAGAATAGTAAATATTTTGGTCAAATGTAAAGTCCTTATAAGCTGAAATTTAATAAGCTGGGTAAGACCTACCTATGGCTTTTGGCTTATTTTTGACTTATAAACACTTAACTTGTAAGCACTTTTAATTTTGCCAAACGCGTAAATAAGTTACAAAGTGCTTATAAATTAATTTGACCAACTTATAAGCTTAGCCAAACACCCTCTAACTAATAATACTCATGTGACATGTTCACTTTGATATCTCTAAATTGTTATTTCCTGATAACTGATTCCAAACTTAGAGCTATTACAATCCAATAGAATGAGATATTCTAATATGTTTTTTTTTTACCGATTTCCAATGTTTATGTATATTAATTTTTTGACCTTGCAAATCTTTTTGTGTGAGATACAATGTTGTGGTCTTCATTTGTGCAATTATAATAGAGTGAAAGTTGTACGATGTTGTTAACTGCTAAAATTATTAAAAGCATTCATGTCTTCCTAAGCTATTATAGTAATATGTATTATTTACTCATAGAATTTGATTTTAACTAGACATTGTAGAATAAGCAATGAGCAAAGTATTACTACTTAGTTTTTGAGATAATGATTATTAACTCGAATTGATTCTCTTATTTGATATTTCGTTGAAGTCATAGACAATAATATTGGTAAATAGGAATTTGACGCTATTGTTTGCTCGCTTGCTAGAAAATGGATATTGCTATATAGGAATTTGACACTACTCTTTTTGCTTTTGTTTTTTAATTGTTTTTTTGGTTTCGTTGTTCTTATTCTTTCATGAATTTTATGATGTTGGTTCGTCAAAGAAGTCAATTTAACATGCGAGTTTTGCACTAATAAATATGTACTTAGTTGAAACTCCTTATCAAGAAAATATTTTGTTCACCAATGGATTGTGCTAGAGTCGCCTGAATAACTTAACCATACAGAATTCTGCTCGGCCTAAAGCACTCTTCAACCTTTGGCTGCTTCTACAAGACAGACTTCCTACTAAAGAGAGGTTGATCAAATGAAACTCGACTGTGGATGATAACTGTGTCATGTGTCAACAAACATTGGAGACCAGAGACAACTTGTTCCTGGCCTGCCCCTTTACTACTCAACTGAGGTATCACACACTGTAATGGATTGGAGTAACACAACCTGCTGGACAGAATTGGCCACACTTTGTACACTGGATCATTGATAATGCTAAAGGGAAATCTCCTCAAGCTCATATTTTCAAAATGACCTTTGCAGAAATGTTCTATGTCTTATGGTTGGAAAGGAATGCGAGAATATTTGGAAATACTTTCTGTTCCAGTGATAAACTGCTTAGGAACATTGCTTACACTTGTAATATTAGGGCACTCCTAGAGTTAGAGTACACCTCCAGCAATATCTACTGTAATGTAGAACTTTAGGTATAGTACAATTAGTCAGATTTTGTTTATCTTTTGATATTCAGCTGCGTACATAGCTGAACTATGGAATTGTACGGGAATCACTTTGGCGATTAATACAAATTTTAATTATCAAAAAAAAAAAAAATTTTGTTCACTTATATTTTTATTATGTGGATCATATTAATTTTACTTCTTTTCTCAAGAATATAAGCCATCGCTCATGAAGATCTGTACTTGAAGTTGGATTTAGCTTAGCATAACTGTCACGACTGGGTAAGAAATTTTTATCATCGTACAATACATAATTTTGAAAATTTACTTATGCCTATTTGAATTTATTTGTGAAGTATATTTATGTCACGATCCGAAATTTTCACCCTCAGGAGTCATGATGGTGCCTACTAATGGGAGTTAGGCAAGCCAAATTTAATTACATTTCGTTAATAACAAAATCTCTTTTTAACAATTATTGGCAATAATATATAAGCATCAAAATTTAATAATAAGCGGAAGTCTTACATTAAAGAATCTGAACAATAAAGCGGAATATTCAACATACGCCTCTACCCAAGACTGGTGTTAAAATACTCACGAACTACTAAGAATGCTAAATACAATCGTTTGAAAGAAAATATAAATGTTCGTCTCGAAATATATGAGATACTGGCTGAAATAAAGATAAAGGAGACGCTAGGCATGCGGACGGCTGCACGGCTACCTCGGTGTCTCGCTGGACGGAAGGCTCGCTCCCAGACTATTTTTGCTGCTCAAAAGCTACTTCAATATCTGCACATAAGTGCAGAGTGTAGCATCAGCACAACCGACTCCAATGTGTTGGTAAGTGTTTGGCCTAATCCGGCGAAGTAGTGACGAGGCTAGGACCAGACTCCATATAAACCTGTGCAGTTATATAACATATGCGAAAGAAACAACAGGAAACAAATAAGTGAAACTGGGGAGGGGAACCATGCTCTGGGGATAGCAAAATGAACAAAATTGTCAAAACTGACAAAGAAGCCAACTATTAAGCTGTTAACACGAATAAGAATAGATAAGAGAACTTTCACTTTAAATGCTCATCTCGTCAGATGCATACAACCCGATCACATTTCTCTTATCTCGTAGTAGGCATACTACCCACTCCTGTTTCATCAAGCCTCGTGGTAGGCGTACAACCTGATCTTATTTCAATACAAATCGTGGTAGGCGTACCACCCAATCCCATTTAATTACACCTCGTGGTAAGCATACCACTCCCGCCCATTTCAATATCTTATGGTATACATACCACCCGATCCCATTTCATTACATCTCATTGTAGGCGTACCACCTGCTCCCATTTCAATATCTTGTGGTAGGCGTACCACCAGTTCCCTTTTTATTACATTTCGTGATAGGTGTACCACCTGCTCCCATTTCAATATCTTGTCGTAGGCGTACCACCCTATCCCATTTTATTTTATCACATAATCACAAGAAATCCCAATAAAGGAACAAAGTAAAATAACAACTTCCCAGCAAGGGAACAACAATATAGAAACAATCATCCCCGCAAGGGAGAATAAGTTATAACCAACCGTAACTCAGTTTGATTAATGGAGATGCTTGACGCCAACGTATAGATACTCATCACCATGCCTATACGCTGTACTCAACAAAGAGCAATTACCACATAAGACTGAACTTCTAATCCCTAAATCTAGGGTTAAACTGAACACTTACCTCAATTCCTTGAATTAAACTCACGCCTCATTTATAGCTTTTCCCCTTAGTTCCACCATCAATCCGCTCGAATCTAATCATAAGTTACTTAATCTCATTAACAAGTGCTAAATGAATCAATTTCGATGCTTGAAAATATGATATACAAGGTTTTACCCCGAAAAGTCAAAAATGCACCCGAGTCCACGTGGTCAAAACTCGAGGTTCGGACCAAAATCCGGTTACCCATTCTCCAACGAATCCAAATATATAATTATTTTGGAATCGGACCTTAAAATGAGGGCAAGTCCCCAATTTTTAGAAAATCTAGGTTTTACCCAAAAGACCCAATTTTCCCATGAAAATCTTTGATTTGAAGTTGAAAACATATTAAAAGATGTTATGGAGTTAAGAAAATGAGGTAGAAATTACTTACCAATCGTTTTGGAGAAGAAGAAATGTTTGGAAAATTGCCTCTTAAGTTTTGGGATTTTTGAAAAGTGTAAAATAACTAAAATTCACGTGTATTTATGCCCCTCTCAGGTTCCCTATGTGGACCACGCAACAAAGATCACGGCCGCACAGGCTTTCTGAAGGCCTGCGGATTATTGCCAGTGCGGACCGCACCAAACCGACCGCGGACCATGAAAAGCGACCGCGGCCGCGCTGGCCCCTCCGCGGTCGTACGCGATTTCTCGTGGGCCGCGCTAGAGGGTTCAGAGATATGCAAAATTTCTGAACCTGCAACATCTAATCTTTTTTAGCCTAAGACATCCCGGGAACCTACTTGATGCTCACGCGAGACCTCAAATTTCTAATGTAGGCATGCACACATCTAAAAAACATCTTACAAACATATTCGTGCAATCAAATCACCAATATACCATCATGAACATGCAATAGAACCTCAAGATCAATGAAATTTCTCAAATATCCCTTTTAAGTATAGTTTCCCAATTAGTGTCTAGATCGCATCAAACGACGTCCGATTTTTACCAAACTTTACAGAAAGTGCTTAAATCACTATAAGACTTGTATCGGGCACTGGAACCAAATTCGGGCCCGATATCATAGTCTTCTAATCGAATTTCAATTAAATTTTCCATAATTATTTCCAGAAAATTATTTTACTCAAATATTCATTTCTTGGGCTTGGGACCTGGGAATTCGATTCCAAGAATACGCCCAAGTTCCGTATTTTCCTACGGACTCTCCGGGATCGGCAAATCACGGGTCCGTATCCGTTTACTAAAAATTTTCACCGCAGTCAAATTTAATCATTTAAAATATCAAAAATTAGCATTTTCCTCATAGATTTCATATTTAAGTTTTCCATCTACGCGTCCGGATTGTGCACGCAAGTCGAGGCAACCTTTAATTATGTTTTCAAGGCCTCAGAGACACAGAAAGAATAAAGAAATAGGGGATGACCTTTTTGGGTCGTCATATTTCTCCACCTCTAAAGAACCCGTTCATGCTTGAATGGACAACGGAAAGAAGTACCTAAGTCGGAAAAAAGATGGAGATAACGGCTTTGCATATTAGACTTGGAATCCCAGGTCGATGCCTTAGGAGGCTGACCTCTCCATTGAACATGCACCGACAAAAAACTCTTCGACCTCAAATGTCGAACCTGCCGGTCTAGAATATCCACCGGCTCCTCCTCATAAGACAGATTCTTGTCCAACTGGACAGTGCTGAAATATAACATGTGGGATGGATCGCTGTGATACTTCCGAAGCATGCAAACGTGAAACACTGGATGCACTGCTGATAAGCTAGGCGGCAATGCAAGTCTATAAGCCACCTCTCCCACTCGATCAAGAATCTCAAACGGACTAATGAATCTAGGGCTAAGCTTGCCCTTCTTCCCAAACCTCATTACGCCCTTCATAGGCAACAGTCGGAGCAATACCCACTCACTAACCATGAATGCTACATCTCAAACCTCACGATCTGCATAGCTCTTTTGCCTAGACTGAGCTACACGAAGCCTATCCTCAATGGTCTTGACCTTGTCCAAGGCCTCCTAAACCAAATTTGTAACCAACAACCGAGCCTCTCCCGTCTCAAACCATCTAACCGGAGATCGACTGCCTATCATATAAAGCCTCATAAGGGGCCATCTGGATGCTCGACTGGTAGCTATTGTTTAGGCAAGCTCTTCTAAAGGCAAAAACTGATTGCATGAACCTCCAAAGCCAATAACACAAGCTCGGAGCATATCCTCCAATATCTGAATAGCTCGCTTGGACTATCCGTCCGTCTGAGGATGAAATGTAGTACTCAACTTAACCTAGGTGCCCAATTGCGTGTCTCGGTCCGAAATGATAGATACCAGTACACCATGAAGGCAAACAATCTCCTGGATATAGATCTCGGCTAACCCCTTAGTTGAATAGGAGACTGCCATAGGAATGAAACGAGTTGACTTGGTCAGCCAATCAACATTGACCTGATTTACATCGAACTTCTTCCGGGTCAATGGAAGTCCAGTAACGAAGTCCATAGTGATCCACTCCCACTTCCACTCGGGAAGCTCATTCCTTCAAAATAAACCACCAGGCCTCTGGTGCTCATTCTTAAGCTGCTGAAAAAATTAAAACACCGCGCCACATATGTCAGAATATCCTTCTTCATTATACACCACCAATAATTTGCCGCAAATCTTGATACATCTTTGCAGTGCCCGGATGTATAGAGTACCGGTAATAATGGGCTTCCTCTAAGCTCTCGAAGTCGATCCACATTGGGCACACAAACTCGCCCCTCCACATTGGGCACACAAACTCGCCCCTGTAATCTGAAGACTCCCAGCATCTAATGTAACCTCCTTGGCACCTGCTCGCGTCACCGTGTCTCTAAGGACACACAAGTGACGATCACCAAAATGCTGATTACGGATTGCTCCAATAATGAAGAACGAGCGACTGTTCAAGCTAACACCAGACTAGGCTCAGAAACATCCAACCTCACAAATCAATTGGCCAAAGCCTGAACATCCAAAGCAAGCGGCCTCTCACTAACTACAATGCAAGCAAGACTGCCCATGCTGGTTGACTTCCTACTCAATGCATCGGCCACCACATCGTCTTTCCCTGGGTGATATAAGATAGTGACATCATAATCCTTCAACAACTCCGACCACTTTCTCTGCCTCAAATTCAACTCCTTCTGCTTGAACAGATACTGAAGACTCTTGTGATGAGTGTACACCTCACATGCCACGTCATATAGATAATGCCTCCAGATCTTCAATGCATGAACAATGGCCGCCAACTCCAAATCATGTACTGGATAGTTCTTCTCATTAATCTTCAACTGTCTCGAAGCATAGACAATAACCTTGCCATCCTACTTTACCAAGCCTAATACGGGAAGTATTACAATAGATTATGTAAGGCCCTGATCCTATGGGCAAAACCAACACCGGTGCCATAGTTAGAGATGTATTGAGCCTCTGAAAGTTCGCCTCACACTCATCTGACTGTAAGCATGTGATTTTTGCCCTACGTGAATTACTCCTATAAAGTCAAACAAAATCATTTCTATTATTTATTAGCAATTTTACGAATTTTTGTGACATTTCTGTTAATTGTTTGCGTGCATTTTAATTAAACACACATTCATCAAAAATACAAAAATATGTTGCATGTGCATTTAGAAGTTAATTTCACATTTTAGAATTATTTAGTAATTTAGTCATTTTATAAAAATGAAAAATAAAAAATATAGCTTAATTGCACTTTTAAGTTTAAGTTTGATTTTTAAGTAATTTTTCTCTTAGTCTTGTATTAATTGTTTGTGATAATAATTATTATAATTTGGATTTTTATAGGTAAATTAGTGATTTATAACTCAATTTAGTTTTTTAATAATTTCGAAAAATAAAATGAAAAATGAAAAATGAGGAGAGAAAATATGAAAATTTAATTTTTTTAAAAAAAGAGAGGACCCAATTGGACCATCCCAAATTAAATCTCAGCCCAAAAAAAACACCTCCAGAACCGGCCTAGTCCACATCCAAACCCAACCCAACCCCGCAATGCAAAACGACATCGTTTGAAGCAACTCATTCAAGGCCATTTATTTCTTTAAATCGGACGGTTGAGAAGCCTAGTTTGTTTGGTATATAACTGTCTAAGCACCCCACCCCTCAGAACCCCTCCAGGTCCCGTCTCTATCCTTTCATAACTGAAACCCTACCACCACCCTAACGCTGCCTCCCTCAGCCCTACACCATCGGCAAAAATTGCCTCTGCCGGCGGCGATCGACCAAACACTCCAAAAATAACACCACACACTCTCCTCGTCGTCCTCTTTCCAGATATTTCACAACCAACCCTCAAAGCGTAGACAATCACCTCGAATCTTCAACTGAAACGCCGGATGCTCTGCCATGTACGACGGCGCCGATGCCAAACAATCTCAAATTAACACCAAACGACCCCTGACTCTGCTTCATCCCAAATCCGTGTCCTATCCCTTTCAAGCAACCCTAGAACTGGTCGAATATTATTTCAAGGCTCTGACTAAATCCTTAAAGCCTGTGCATGAGGTTTCTTCAGTTTGATTTTGGCTTCTGATAATGCTAATTGATTGTTCTACTAAGAACAAACAATTCGTCTTATTGGAGGACTTGAAAAAAGATTCAAAGACTTCTCCATTAAGTTAGAACCACGTCCTGTTTAGCTCCTGATTTAATTGGCTTAATTTTCTTTTTCTTTCTTTGTTTCTTCTGCTAATTTCTAATAGGACACTAGATTTTGGAAATTTGCATTAGTCTGATTTTTTGCCTTTGCATGATTTTATTCAATTGCGTTCAGTTTGTCAAGTTCTCTTCAATTTGTTTATTTTATTTCTTCCTTCTATTTTTTATTGTTTTATGCCCATTAATCTTCCCTTCATTAGAGTTGTATAATTTGATATTAATTGTATTTTATTCTCCAATATCAAAATGGGTCTTATCAATTCAGGGTCCTGTGGGTTTTAAACCATTTGGATCATTTTTTTGAGCTCTGAAACGGGTTGGTTATGAAAGCCTAAAGTAAAAGAGGTAAAAACAGGGCATTTCAGGGATAGTTTAGGAAGTTTAGGGTAGGAAATCTCTTGGAACTGCCTAAGAAGCTTCTAGTGTGGGGGTTCAAATTAGATTTCAGGGTTTTTGGTAATAAACTTGGTTATCAAGTCACAAAATGAAAGACTAAAATGCAATAAAATGTCTGAAGATTGCCTAATATTCAGCCTATAAAAGGCAATGAAAACAAATGCTAAAAGGGGGTTCTGGGAGGTGAACAAAAATAAGAGAGCTAAGTGATAGAAAAATATGAAAAATCAAAAATAGCAGAAAATTGAGGAAAAATTACTGTTTTATTGAAATTCTAAGTAATTTAGTGCTTCTTTTCAAACACTTGAAAGCATTTAGATCTTCATTATGTGATTTGGAATGGTGTTATTTTGGGTATTTTAGAAAGGATTTCAGTTTGAAGTTTGGTTGAAATTACTGTTCATCAAATTCTTATGTGATACCCTCAATTTCTGATTCATGAAATGGTTCTGAGTTATATGGTTTGAGATGGTTCACGTTTTGTATTTTGTTTAAAAAACACTGGTTAGAAATCTTGGTTTTGTATATGTGACTGCTGGGCATCAATTATTTTGTGTTCAAAGCTGTTTTCGTGGTTTATTTTTGCTGTTGGGACCCTGTTGTTGCTGCTGCTAACCTCCCTTTTCTTCTTATTCTTTTGTATTGCCAGGTATTTCTTCTCTTTGAATCCTGTTGAATGTATGTGCTGCATTAAAGAGGAAGTGGGAAGTTTGAAATTATCCCCATTGCATTTTTGTTATTTTCAATCCTTTTAATACAATCATTAAAAGGATCGAAAATAACAAGAATGCAATGGGGATAATTTCACCTTCTATGGTAAAAGCCTTCTATGGGCTCACGTTTGAGCCCAATTGCCCATTGTTGATTGTATTTAGAGCTTTTGTTCATTAGCTAATGAGAACACATGCCTGCACCTTTATGTAATTTAGTTTAATTACCCTTTTAGAGCTATCATCAAGGCATGCCAATGACAAATAAATCTTATAATTGAATAGACATTGTTTTAATTAATTGTATAATCCTTGGAACCCAAGGCGCACCACTTAGCGAAGTTTCATGGCCCTCGCAAACTTAAACACAAGAAATTGTGTTAGGCGCGTCCGTTAATAATGTATCTTCTTAATTATGGGTGCTCATTTATGTCATCTAAATCCAAATCCCAACGATGTTAAAATATGTCAAAAGTCGTGGGTGCATTTATGTGACGTAGTTCGAGACGTATTTTGATAACGTTGTAATATTCCTAAAAATGATGAATAAAAGCGGTTAAAATTGCACCATAGGAACAAAAATGCACTAGAATCAGATAATTAAGTTAGATATAACAGTCGAGCGGGTGTGCTAGAACCACGAAACTCGGGAGTGCCTAACACCTTCTCCTGAGTTAACAAAATTCCTTACCCGAATTTATGGCTCGCAGACTATGAAACATAATCAGACATTCCTCAATTCGGGATTTAAACTGATCACTTGGGACACCATTAATTATCCCAAGTGGTAACTGTGAGATCTCTTAAATAAACAAGTCCTGTTTGGATTGTTCTTAAATTTTAAAAACTCATGTATCTACGCCCTTCACCGGGGTTGTAGATACTAAAAAGGAGGTGTGACACTGACCATCTAAACTGAGCACTCTTCTGGGTCAATCAGGTCATCAAGGCTGCAATAGATGAAAACCCATCCACGAACCGTCGATAGTAGCTTGCCAATCTTAAGAAGCTCTGAATCTCCGTAGCTAATGTTGGCCTAGGCCAGCTTCTGACTGCCTCAATATTCTTTGGGTCCACTTGAATACCATATTCTGATACAACATGACCCATAAATGCAACCGAAGTTAATCATAATTCACACTTTGAGAACTTAGCATATAACCGACTACCCCTCAGAGTCTGAAGAACCACTCTAAGGTGCTGGTCGTGCTCCTCTTGGCTGCGAGAATATATCAATATATCATAAATGAAAACTATCACGAATGAGTCCAAATAAGGCCTGAGCACTCGGTTATCGAGCCCATAAAAGTTGCTGGGCATTTGTCAATCCGAATGACATAACCAAGAACTCATAATGCTCGTACCGAGTGAGGAAAGCTTTCTTTGGGACATCGGATGCCCTAATTCTCAACAGATGGTATCCAAATCGCAAGTTAATCTTGGAAAATACCCTGGCGCCCTAAAGCTGGTCAAACAAATCATCAATAATGGGCAGTGGATACTTATTCTTGATTGTTACCTTATTCAATTGCCGTTAATCAATACATATTCTCACCGACCCATTGTTCTTTTTGACGAATAACACCGGCACACCACAAGTGAGACACTTGGTCTAATGAAATCCTTCTCAAGTAGATCCTGCAACTGTTCCTTTAACTCTTTCAACTCAGGCGAGGCCATACGATATGACGGAATAGAAATCGGCTAAGTGGCCGAAACCAAATCAATGCAGAAATTAATATCCCTGTCGGGTGTTATGCCTGATAGGTCCGAAGGAAATACAACAGGGAATTCAGATACAACGGGAACATAATCGATAGAGGAAACCTCAACACTGGAATCCCGAACATAAGCCAAATAATTCAAACACCCCTTCTCGACCATACGCCGAGCCTTCACATACGATATAACACTACAGGTAGAATGATCTGGAGTCCTTCTCCACTCTAAATGAGGCATTCCCAGTTAAGATAAGGTCACAGTCTTGGCATGACAGTCCAAGATAGTGTGATAAGGTGATAACCAGTCCATCCCCGATATAATATCGAAATTAACCATATCAAAAAACAACATGTCTACACGAGTCTCAAGACCCCCAATCACCGCAACACAAGAGCGATGGACTTGATCGACCACAATGGAGTCACCCACTGGTGTAGACACATAAACAGGAATATCCAATGTATCACTATGCATGATCAAGTACGAGACATAATAAGATGACACATACGAATACATAGACCCCAGATCAAACAACACTAAAGCATCGTCATCACATACCAGAACCGTACCTGTAATAACCGCATTTGGAGCCTCTGCCTCGGGCCTAGCTTGAAGAGCATAACATCGGGGCGGGCCCCTACCAGTCTAATCTACCTCTCTGGGACGGCCTACTACTGGCTGGCCTCCACCTCTAGCGGTCTGAGCTCCACCTCTATGACCTTCACCGCCACCTCTAGCATCTCTTCCCCCACCCCAAGTCGGCTGGGCAGGCTGTGGAACATCTGGTGCATGTACCATAACACATGAACTTTGTTGTGAAGAACTACTCAAAGCTCGAGGACAATACCTAGCAATGTGCCTCGTGTTGCAACAATTAAAACAAGCTCTCGTCCATTTGGACTGATGACCCTAGAAACTCTGTGGCGGTGGTGCACTGATAGGTGCTGATGGTGCACTATAGGGCTGCTAATCAGAATAATGCGGATGAGAACCACGACTACTTGAAGTACCATGAGGAACCTGGAGTGCTGACTGGAAGGGCCTAGGAGGATGACCCCTATCATGCGAATTTCTGCCTCGAGATGAAGCACCACTGAATCAGCCTGACCGACGGGGTCTCTTATCCGCCCTGTGACAATACCATCTCAATCCTCCGGCCACGTTGGCCGCATCCTGAAAGGATATCTCGCTCCCAGCTTCTCTATCCATATGGAGACGAATAGGCTGGATGATTCCATCAATAAACCGTCTCACTTTCGCCCTATCAGTTGGGGGGGGGGGGGTATAACAATGGCATGGCGTGCCAGCTCAATAAACATATTCTCGTATTGGTTGACTGTCACAGATCCATGATGGAGATGCTCGAACTGCCTCCGCCTCTCGCTGAGTAATTGGGAGAACCTTCTCCAGAAATACATGTGTGAACTGCTCCTAGGTCAAGGCCGGAGATCCTGCTGGCCTAGGCTAAACTATATTCACTCCACCAAGTCTTGGCAGATCCAGACAACCGAAAAAGTAGTGAAATCAACCCCATTGGTGTCAACGATCTCCATGTTCCGAAGAACCTCATGACAACTATCTAGGTAATCCTGTGGATCCTCAGTAGATGCACTGCAGAATGAACATGTGAAAAGCTTGGTGAACCTATCCAGCCTCCACAAAGCATCTATGGACATAGTCGCTCCATCTTCAATCTAGGAAACCACTCTCGGCCTAACTATCATAGCTTGCTGAACTACTGGAATCTAAATCTTGGGAGCTACCTGCTCCGGAGTACGAGTAACAGGAGTCTGGGCCCTTCCTCCGGCCTGAGAGATGGCTGGTGCTACTGGAAGTAATACTGCTTCGGTAACAGTCTCCATGAAAAGAGCGTTCTGAAGAAGTGGGGTAGCAATAAAACCCTCTAGGACCTGAGCCGGGCCCACAGAAACTACTGGGGCTGGGGCCGGAACCTCCTCGTCAAAGTCAACCCGAGGCTCCCCCACTAGTGCTATTGCTCAGGGCTGAGCTTCGCCCCTACCTCGGCCTCTAGCACGGCCTCGGCCTCGCCCTCTGTCCCTAATGGGAGCTTTCGAGGCTCGAACTGCTGATCAGAAGATGAGGAAGCACGTGTTCTCTCCATTTGCGATAGAATAGAGTAGGAAAACAAACAGTATTGAGAAACCAAACTGCACGACAAGAAGGAACAAATGTGAAACTTATCCTAACTCGGTAGCCTCTGGGTAATAAGTACAGACAACTTCGTACCTATCCCTTAGACTCTACTAAGTTTGTCCGTGAGTCGTGAGACCTATGCAACCTAGCGCTCTAATACCAACTTGTCACGACCCGAAATTCCCACCATCAGGAGTCGTGAGGGCGCCTACTAATGGGAGCTAGGCAAGCCAAATTTAATTACTTTGCATTAATAACAAAATCCCTTTTAAACAACTATTGGAAATAATATATATGCATCAAAATTAAATAATAAGCGAAAGTCTTAAATTAAAGAATCTGAACAATAATGCGTAATATTCAACATATGTCTCTACCCAAGACTGGTGTCACAATACTCACAAACTACTAAGAATGCTAAATACAACCTTCTGAAAGCAAATACAACTATTTGACTTGATATATATGACATGCAGGCTAAAATAAAGATAGAAGAGACACCAGGCTTGCGGACGCGTGCAAGGCTACCTCGGTGTCTCACTGGATGGAAGGCTCGCTCCGAAACTACTGCTGTTATTCAAAAGCTGCTCTGGTATCTTCACATAAGTGCAGAAAGTAGCATCAGCACAACCGACCCCATGTGTTGGTAAGTGTCTGGCCTAACCCCGGCAAAAGTAGTGACGAGGCTAGGACCAGACTCCAGATAATCCTGTGCAGTTATCTGACATATGGCGAAAGAAGCATCAGGAAACAAACAAGTGAAACTTGGAAGGGGAACCATGCTTTGGGGATAGTAAAATGAACAACATTCTCAGAACTGACAAAGAAGAAAACTATTAAACTGTTAAAACGAATAAGAATAAATAAGACAACTTTCACTTTAAATGCTCATCTCATTGCAGGCGTACAACCCAATCCCATTTCTCCTATCTCGTGGTAGGCATACTACCCACTCCCATTTCATCAAGTCTCTTGGTAGGCGTACCACACGCTCTCATTTCAATACTTGTGGCAGGCATACCACCCGATCCCATTTTGTCACATCTCATGGTAGGCGTACCACCCACTCCCATTTCAATATCTTGTGGTAGGCATACCACCCAATCCATTTCATTACATCTCGTGGTAGGCGTACCACCCGCTCCCATTTCAATATCTTATGGTAGGGTACCGCTCGATCCCATTTCTTGACATCTTGTGGTAGGCTTACCATAACATAATCACAATAAATCTTGTCAAGGGACAAAGTAACATAACAACTTCCTGGCAAGGGAAGAATAATATAAAAACAATTATCCCGGTAAGGGAGAATCAATTATAACCAACCTTAACTCAGTTTGATTAATGGAGATGCTCAATCCTAAATACGATCTATAAGGATAAAAGTATCTTTGTTCGATACGGCAAATCATTGGTTAAGGCATACAGGATGTCATTTAAGAATACAACAATTCCCAACTTAGGACTCATGGTTATGCTTGACACCAAAGTATAGATACTCGTCACCATGCCTATACACCGTACTCAACAAAGAGAAATTAGGACATAAGACTCAACTCCTAATCCGTCAAACTAGGGTTAGACCGAACACATACCTCAATGCCTTGAATTTTACTCACGACTCAATTATAGATTTTCCTCTGGGTTATACCACCACTCCGCTCGAATCTAATCATAAGTTACTTAATCTCATTAACAAGTGCTAAATGAAACAACCCCAATGTATATTTTTTTTGGCAATCCGCTATGCAAGCGCCTAGGGATAGATTTTATATTATTAAAGAAACAAAATAAAAATAAATTACAAGGTCCCAAAGACATGCGAAAAGAGGGACTAAAATTTGACAATTACATTCTTTCTAATAACAATGTTAAGTGTTTTTCTTATACTTTGTATCAGTAATTGCAAACTATAATAGAAAATATGATGCCAATCCACTTAATTGGCATTAGCTCCATAGCTTGCCCTCATGCCCGTGCAATGTCACCTTTCCTTCCTCAAGGGAATGAGCAGAATGTGCTAATACCACCTATAGAGGTCCTATTGAGTGTCATCGCAATATTACGCGACTGCGACCTGTGAAATTAAATTGTATAATTTGCTGTATTGGCACAAGAAGGTTGCGAACTCATTACAGCTTAACAAGCCTTTTGAAGATACACATAACCAACCATTTTGATCATATTATGTAAATATTCCGAAGGTCATTCCGTCAACTCCTCAAGAGTCAAGAAAGCTACGTGCGTAACTGCTCTATATCTAGCGATTCCAACCAAGATTTTGGCATGTTGTCTAGAGTTTCCCAGGTTTGACTGAATAAGCATGCATCTGAACTAATTCCCTGGTAATGGAATCATTGGAATACCACGTTTGACTGAAGAAGCATGCGAGTGAATCAATTCTCCAGTAATGGAATAAAAAACTATTCGGTTCTCTTGTCTCGAAATTCCTTCAAGCAAGGACTCCAATTCGCTAAACAATCAGCATGCTAGACTGCTGCACATCAGAATTGTCGAGCAAATAGCTGGCTGGAGATTCCCACGCGAGAAAGTAGCATGCTGCTGACTGTGCAATTTGGCCCATGCGTTTATTTAAAAATGACCAAGCTTCACTTTGTCCCATGAGCTGTCCAGCATGTGTACATTAAAAAATGTTGGCGTCCCAATGCACTTAGGCGTGCGAATCCATTACAGCATGAACTGTAGTGTGCTTCATGTTTGGCAACATGCAAACACACGCATGAAATGCGAAAAGTTATGCCCGACTCTAATTTTCTGTTCCTCCATCTTATGCATATGCTCAACATTGATGTTATTGAGTTGCATAGACAAACTGATGCACAACTTGTAAAACTGAAGCTGTACATATGTACTTGAACTCCCCGATGTCTGTGTCTCAATTAAGATCATTGAGAATTCTTCACAGTATATTCCAATTCTTAATCTCCATGTTTCTTCTATTCTTTTGTATACCCTTGATATAATAACAATGCTTTCTTATTTGATGATGCTTCCATAGGTTGTACCTCTGTTCAAATGCAAGTTACATCTAGTGGAAAGAAAACTACCAGTGGACATGTATTCAGGATAAAGAACAGCGGTACAACTCTTTTACCTTGAAATTACACCCCTCTTTGAGTATGTTGACTACCTCCACCGCATCCATAATATTCCATGGCAGTATCTATTGTCCATCTATTATCTTTTGATGCATCATTGAATCTGTCTGAATCCAAACGTTGTTGAGGTTCATTGTTTTGCACATTCTTATTGCCTCTACTATTGTTGTTGCCTCAGCTTCATTGTTAGAACTATCCTTAATTTCTCTTCCTTTTACCAATTGAACTTCTCCCTAGTTTCCCTCTGCATGCTCCATCAGTATTCACTTTTATCCATCCTCTTTGGGGAAATTCCCATAGCACTTTATCGTACGTCTGTCGAGGTGTGTATTGCTCCATCATTGTCAGTAAGTCGATCCAGTTGTGACGCACATGTAGTCCTGGTTTTTTCAGTTGTACTAGTGACTATAGTGAAGATGAAACTTTTTAAATAACTCTTCTAATTGACACTAGTTCTCCATATTTTAAACTATTTCTTCTCTTCCATAACTCTCATACAATACATGCAGGTAAAGCTTGCAAGACTGACTTCAATCTAGGTATAACTGATGTCCACCACTTTGTAATTGCTTGTTGTAGAGACAACCCTTATAATTGAATTCCAGCCTCGTCAGGAAGTAACTCCAAACACTCCTAGCTGCATTTGATGTGAAGAAGAAATGTACTAAAGACTCCTCCTTAGAATCATCACATCATCAACATTTTGATGCGATGGAGTATCCTATTCTACGCAAGAAATCATCAAGTGGAAGTTTTGTTTTCCACACCTTCCACAGGAAGAAAGATATCTTGAATTGTAAGCCTTTGACCCATATCATCTTGTACGCTATCCTTGGAATTTCTCTTCTTCGCAAGTAATCCCATGCAGTTTTCACTGAAAAATGTTCGCTTGGTTCAACCATCCAGAATGGTGTATCTAACTCTTCACATTTTTTTGGTGGTCTAATATTCTGCACTATGTGGTTAGCCCACTCTTCAGGTAGAGTTTGAAATAATTTTTCCAAGTTACATATACCATTATCAACCATATCATTGACATTGTGAATGTCTTCATCAACGGCAAACTGTGCAGGCATTTGAAAATATAAGGTTCCCATCTCCGTCCAATTTTCAAACCAGAATTGAGTCGATCCCATTCTCAATTTCCAGTAGATTTGATGCTCAATTCTCTCCATTGAAGCATTTTCCTCCAAATGTGGGATCCACCCTTCCACGCTACAATTACAGGATTTAATATCTTACAATACTTTTGACACCTAAAAGCACTCCATAAATTCGCTTTTGTCCTAAAATTCCACCACGATTTGCAGAACAATGCCTTGGATACATCATGAAGGGATCTGAAACCTATACCCCCTTCCTCATAAGGGATACACATGTTAGTCCATGATGACCAATGTCTTGAGCTTCCTCCCACATTGCTGCTCCAGAAAAACTTTGCAAAAAATGCTATGTAATTTGTTTATCACATTGCTTGGAGGATTAACTGCTGACAACATATGAATTGGGATACTTTGTAGAACATAATACAGCCCTGCCTCCTACAGAAAGGAGTTTGCCTTTCCACGACTGCAGTTTGTGCACAACCTTTGTAATTAATCCCTGGTAGTAATCACTCCTTCTTCTGGCATAAAAAATAGGACATCCAAGTCATTGGGAAACATTGTTTTCCTATACCAGTAATCCTTTCCACCTTGTTAATCACCTCATTATTTGTTAAATGATGCAGATATATGGCTGATTTGGCTTTGTTCACTTGTTGACCAGATGCTGATTCATAAGCTTGCAGAACCTCCATCACAAGTCTCAATGGAGTTGCATCAAATGAGCATAAAATGGTTGTATCATCCGCGTATGCCAGGTGGTTTATTTTTGGGCTCCATTTTGGTAGTCCAAATCCACGTAAATACAGGTTAGTATGCAGTGATTTCAAACCTCGAGACAGTGCTTCTGCTGCTATAACAAATATGGTAGGTGATAGAGGGTCTCCCTGCTTATCTCCCCTAGATGATTTGAAAAAACCATTTGGCTGACCATTTATAAGAATAGAGTACCAATTATTCCCAATCAAATCAAATATCAAGCCAATAAAATCTTCAGGAAATCCCATCTTCCTTAGCAATTTAGTGAGGAATAGCCATAATAACCTATCGTAAGCTTTCGTCATGTCTAGCTTTATCACAACGTTTGGACCTGCTTTTGTTCTTAGCATGATATCCTTAATGATTTCTTGAGTTAGCAGTACATTCTCAACGATTTTTCTTCCCTTCACAAAACCTGCCTGTTCCTCTAAGATTATGCTTGGTAACAATTCAACCAACCTGTCATGAATGACTCGCGAGAAAATCTTGTTAACAAAGTTGCTAAGACTGATTGGTCTCATGTCTGCAAATTTAGTCACTTCTTTTTTCTTTGGTAATAATACCAGGGTTGAGTGCGTCACACTCTTTGGCAGCTGGTGACCGCAGAAGAAAGACATGACCATGCCGGCTACATCTTCTTCAATGATTTCCCTGCAGGATTGGTAAAAGGCTCCTGTGAAACCATCCGGTCTGCCTGCTGAGTCCCCATTCAGCCCCATGACTGCTTTTTTCACTTCCTCATTAGAAGGCAAAGCCATCAATCTCTCATGTTGATGATTATCTACCATTGAAGGTACTTGGATTAGAATGTCAAAAGCAATCGGAAGTGAACTCTGAGTAAATAGTTCCTTGTAAAAATTTACTGCTTCTTCTGCTATTACGTGATCTTCTTCAATCCAGTTACCAAGGTTATTCTGGATCCTTGTTAATTTCAGTCTCTTCCTTCTCCCATTAACTTGAGCATGGAAAAATTTTGTGTTTCTATCACCATCTTTGAACCATAACATGCCTGCTTTTTGTCTCCAAAATTGTTCTTCTAATGCAAGATATATAAGCATTCAGCTTGGACCAGTTGTAATCTCTGTATGTTTATCTGTGTAGGATTAACTTCAAATTGTCTTTCATGAACAAGGAACACCTCCTCAAGACTTGCAATCTTCTGGAAAATGTCCCCATATGTAGCTCTGCTCCAGGTAGATAGTGCATGTTTAAGCTTCTTTAACTTGTAGTTAAAAATGCTGAAAGGTTTAGCACTAAAATCAGCATTCCAATTCTCCTTCACTACACCTTTAAATGATTCATGCTTTGTCCAGAAGTTAAGAAATCTGAACGACTTCTTAATTGGGGGAGTTTTTATATCACATTTTAGCAGCATCGGGCAATGATCAGAGCCGATTTTTGACAGGTGAGTTACCTCCAATCTAGGAAAGGTTTGTTGCAATTCGCCATTGCCTAAACATCTATCCAATCTTTTGAATATACAGTCCTCTTCTGATCTTCTGATCCACCATGTAAATATGCTTCCTTTAAATCCCAAATAGTTGAAAGTGCAGGTGTTTATGCAATGTCTAAAGTCATCTACTTCAAGGAGAGAAACTAGCAAGCCTCCATACTTCTCCTCCTCGTCCCATATCACATTAATGTCTCCTCCAACCAGCCATGGTACTGCCATATGTGATGCCATTGCATACAAAGAATCCCACAGATCAATTCTTTCAATGCGATCTCATTTGGCGTAGACTAGCGTAAGGATGAGCTCTGCATGTGTTTCAGTGTTCATCAATCTCAAAGTCAGCTATTCAGTCATGTTATACAGAATAGTGACTGCAAAATTTTAATCAATGAAAGCCCAAATCTTGTTTGACACATTCACCACAGCCTGATCCAAACCAATTCTTGCTCTATACCTCTCCATTTTGTGAGACTGCTGCATAGGCTCAATGATTCCTATGAACTAAAATTGATGTTTTCGATGCATTGTAATCAACCTTTGAAATGCTTGCATTGGGTTTACTTACCTCACATTCCATATAATGGCATCCGTTAAATGTTTTTGGGTTTGGACAGTGTACTCCTTGTTTATGCTCCAGTGACATGTACATTTGAATTCTCTTTTGACTGTTTCTTTTTTCCTTTTGCTGGAGATTTTACAGGTTCAATATGCCTTGGTGACAGATCCCCATTCTTGGCAACATTAAGGAAATTTTTTGCAGTGGATTCCTCATCCATATCTGCATCTCTAAGTTCTGCATGGGCAGTTAAGTCATGTGTTTCTACTGGTTCTTTTGCTGTGATAACATCATATGCCTGATTGGTAAGGTCAGCATTATTTTCCTGATTGGAAACTTCAGCAGCAGTTTCTTCATGATCCTTGGTGAATGACTGTGTATTGTTTGAATGAATAATGCTTCCTGCTACTCCCTTCGTTGTGTTTAATGTTACAACACTTCTTGCAGAGACTTGCATTGTGTTCTCTTGGTTTTTGTCTAACATTTGCTCCTGATTTGTATCAGCATTTTTTACTTCATTCAACACTTGAATCATATCATTATGCAAAGTCCCTCCCGGATCTATGATATTGATGTTTCCCTCTGTTATCTTTCTTCTGCTACTGTATTTGCGCATTCCCTTATGATTTGTATATCATTTTCATTGACATTACCATTAACCCTTTGGTCCTCAATTTCCAATTCATTTCCTCCAATTTCATCATCACTATGCATCGTATCTCGAATCTGACCATCTTCTAAGACTTCCTCTGTTTGGTTGAGCCATAATTTCCCTACCGCCCATTTTTTTTTATCGTTGGCCCTGAGTTTGTCAAAATCTGCATCTTCTACAAATTCATTTTCTTTGTTGTTTGCTAATTGTTGGTCATCTTTTGTGTCCTGTGAAGGAATGTCTTGACATAAGGTATTGACCTGAACTGCATTATTTTTGAAAACTGCCTGAACCCATTGGGCAGTTGAGTAGTTGCGAAGATGCTACTCTTCCCCAACTCTTGTTGTACCCAAACTTGTTGATTCCCTATTGTGTTCAAGATTTCTTTTTTCTTTCTGATTGAATGAAGGTCTGCATGGTTTAGTTTCTTTGGTTCCGTGTTGGTTGGTTGTCTTTTGGAAGAGCTAGGAGAAGTTATCTTTTGGACCATTTGTGTAGTTGAATCATAAAATTCCTGTTCCTCTAAAACATTTTCCACAACTGCTTGCTGAAACTCATTGTTGCTTTTGGATTATTGAACTGGAGATTCCTCTACAACTGCCAGTTGGTTACCTACATTATCCTCATCATTTTCCTTTTGTAACACTGCAAATTGGTTGGTAGTTTGGATTTGATTTTTGACATTGGAATTGTTAGCAAGAACTATTTCTTTACCTTGTGCAGCAGAAACTTCAGTTTGTTTTTCTTTGTTAAGAACCCTATTGTTGCGGACTTCCTTCCATTGAGGGCCTACATTACCAACCACCTTGTCACTGCTAAGAGTCATTATGGGAGCATCATGTTTTGCATGTTTCTTATTGCGCTGTTGCAAAGTTTCAACACATTCTTGTTGATGGACATTTTTCTTTTCCCTTAACTCCGGATTAATTCTCCAACATTCAAAGTTTCCATGTCCTTGTAACTTGCATTCTTTGCAGTATTTTGGTAGGTAATCGTATTTAATTGTCACCCACTCAGTCTTCACTTCCCCAGTTGGCTCATTAACAATATGTATGCGCACTTTTTTAGGTAAATCAATTAATAAATCAACTAAAACCTTAACACGTGCACAACTTGGCATTGTCTTGTTAACAGTTGCCAAATCAAGATGTATCGGCTTTCCTACTGCATACGCCATCAAAAACAGACATTCTTTTGCAAAATAAGTTGGCAGTAAATTTGGAAAAGAAATCCAAGCCATAACTTTAGGTGTTTCCTCATCGACTTTGAATTTAGAATCATATATCAAAGTTCTCAATTGGTATTCATTCCATGCCATGTCTTTTACATAATAAACGTTCTTTGATGAGAAAGCCACAAAATCTTGCCATCACGTCAATCTTATCAATACATGTTTTTCATGAAGGTGACCAATAGTACACTCGCCTTTAATACCACATTGAATTGGGATAATTTGACATAATTCACTAAGCTCGGACCAACCATATGAAAATTTGCGTATGACAGCATAATGTAGATCTTCAATCTTGTTCATTCGATCTACCTGGGCTTCAATGAAATGTACCATAGGTTGTCCTTGTAATAAAACTGGTCGGCGCATCGTAATAGGCTCGACATTACAAAGACCTTGGACCGGAGTGTTGATTGTGGCTGGCTTTAGGATATTTGAATAATCTAAAGGCTTGGGAATTGTTGAGGTGTTGTTAGGGTTTAGGGATGTCAGTTGAGAGGGCTGACCAACCATTGGAGATGACTGGTCGCCGGCCACGAAGGCCATGAACGACGTTAAATTAATGTCAAACCTGCCAGAATTATTTTTCTGATGAGGAAGGTATCAGATCTTCCAAACAAAACGCTGTTTTTGGACCGAAACAGTGCTTCAACGAATGAAGATTTAGACTATTTTCAGCTGAAAATGAAGCAGTTTCAGGAACAGTAAGTCGTTCTTGTTGAGACCAAACTAGTAAATGAGAAACCGAACAATTATATACTAAAGAAGTGTTTAGATAATCCAGATTATGCCGAAGAAGACACTGCTACAGTAAACCGGATTTTTGAAATTAAGATCTGGATTAAAAGCTTATAGTAAAGGATGTTAAACCGGTTGGGAAGTGTTTATGAGAGGAACGACGTTATTTTGGAATTAAATTGAGATGAAAGCATAGAAAATGAGTGATTTAAGCCATTGAAACTAGAAATCTCAAGCTTTCTCTCTCTAGATTAGAGAGAAGGTAGAGAAATCAGCCTCATTTTGTGTTAATATTGTCCGGGACATGGTTAACCCCAATGTATGAAAATAAATTTTACAAGGTTTTACCCCGAAAGGTTAAAAATGCCCCCGGCCCACATGGTCGAAACTCGAGGTTCGGACCAAAACCCGGTTACGCATTCCCTCACGAATCCAAATATATGATTTGTTTTGGAATCAGACCTTAAATTGAGGTCCAACACCCCAATTTTTAGAAAACCTATGTTTTACCCAAAACACACAATTTTCCCATGAAAATCTTTGATTTGAAGTGTGTTAAGGAGTAAAGAAAATGAATTGGAAATCACTTACCAATCGTTTTGGAGAAGAACATTTGTTTGGAAAATTGCCTTTTAAGTTTTGGGGTTTTTAAAATTGTAAACTAACTGAAATTCACATGTATTTATACCCTTGTGGGGTTCCCTGTGCGAACCACGCAAAAAGGACCGCGAGCGCATAGGCTTTCTGCTGGCCTGCAGATGACTGGCCAGTGCGGATCGCACCGAACCGACCGCGGCCATGCAACACCCACTGAGGACCGCGCAAAGCCGACTGAGGCCTTGCTAGCCCCTCCATAGCCACATACGATTTCTCGCGGGCCGCGCTAGAGGGTTCAGAGACATGCAAATATTTTTAAACTGCAAGGTCTGATCTTTTTAAGCCTAAGACATCCCGGAACCTACTCAAAGATCACCCAAGCCCATAAAACTCCAATCCAGGCATACACACACCGCAAAAACATCTTACAAACATATTCTTGCTATCAAATTACCACAATAGCATCATGAACGTTGAATTAAACCTTAAAATCAATGAAATTTCTAACATCTCCCTATTAAGTTTAAATTGCCAATTAGATTCTGAATCGGGTCAAACGACGTTTGATTTTAACCAAACTTTATAGAAAGTGCTTAAATCAAATATAAGACTTGTACCGGGCACCAAAACCAAAATACGGGCCCAATACCATAGTCGTCTAATCGAATTTCATTTCCATTTTCCATAGTTATTTCTTGAAAACCATTTTACTCAAAAATTCATTTCTCGAGCTTGGTACCTCAGAATTTGATTCTAGGCATACACCCAAGTCCCATATTTTCCTACGGACCCTCCGGGACCGGCAAATTACGGGTCGGGGTCCATTTACTCAAAAAATTGACCGAAGTCAAATTTAATCATTTTAAATATCAAAATTTAGCATTTTTCTCATATAATCAATATTTAAGCTTTCCGATAACGCGTCCAGACTACGCACGCAAGTCGAGGAAACCCTAAATTAGGTTCAAGGCTTTGGAGATACAGAACAAATAAAGAAACAGGTGATGACGCCTTTGGGTCATCACAATTTAATACTCAAATCATTATATATTTGATGATTTAATATCAATGTCTAATTATTAGGGATTTCAAATGTTCCATCCAAGGATTGGATGGATTTACCAAGGTATAGGGAAGACTATATTAATGGTGCTCAATCTTTCTTAGAATTTTCTTATTTATTTTCTGTGTTTTCAGGGAAATTCTTGAATTTGTTGAAGACAATTTGGGAGCACAAACACTAGCAAAGGAGATCAACTGGAAAGAGCGGCATCAAAGGGCGGTGGAAAGAGTACAACTACATCGAGTACAGCAAGCCAACACATGTTTGGTTCTCAGGAGTTGGTAACTCCCCTTCGACGGTTTACTTTTTAGTGTTAGCTAATTTGATGTTACTTTAGTTCACAATAGTTTAGTCATTCTACTTCTGTACTTGTAGTAACTTGCTTCCTTCTAGTTTTATTCGTTATCCGTTGTGCACTAGCGAGTCTTCTTTAGATTAGTCGTAAGTGTATTGGCTGCAGTTTGGGATGATAGATTAAGGGAATGTCCTCGTGTGGGCCATAGAGTGGGGACGGGGTTAGGATGTGGAACGGGAGGAAGGGGAGGTAGAGGGGGTGAGGGAGCCTATTGGTTGAGAATCGGGTCTTGGAACGTAGGTTCGCTAACGAGTAAGTCCATAGAGTTGGCGAAGATCTTTTGGAAGAGGAAGATTAATATAGTCTGTGTCCAAGAGACTAGGTGGGCCGGATCAAAGGCGAAAAACATAGATGGGTATAAGCTATGGTACTCTAGAGTACTGAGGGGTAAGAATGGAGTGGGTATTCTGGTAGATAGCCACCTTAGAGAGTCTCTGGTTGAGGTCAGGCAGGTGAGTGATATAAATGACCATTAAATTGGCAGTGGGTGAGTGTACTTTAAATGTCATTAGCGTGTACGCGCCGCAAGTAGGTTTGGATGAGGAGATGAAAAGGAACTTTTGGGAAGGGTTGGATGACATCATTCGTATTATTCCGCTTTCCGAGAGGTTATTTATAGGAGGAGATTTTAATGGTCATATTGGGTCGTATGCAGGTGGTTATGCCGAGGTACATGGCGGCTTTGGTTTCGGGGAGCAGAATATAGGGGGCACTTTGCTGTTGGACTTTGCCAAGGCATTCGATCTAGTGATTGCAAATTATAGTTTTCCTAAGCAAGAGGAGCATTTGGTTACTTACCAAAGTTCGGTGGTGAGGACTCAGATTGACTATCTCCTTCTCAGGAGTTGGGACAGAAGGTTGTGCGAGGATTGCAAAGTTATCCCAGGAGAGACCCTTACGACGTAACATAGGCTTTTGGTGATGGACATTTGTATTATGATGAGGAAGAAGAGGCCAGTACGAGGCCACCCAAGGATTAGGTGGGGTGCCTTGACTGAGGATAAAGCTAAGGAGTTGGTATGAAGGTTATCGGCAATAGGAGCTTAGAGAAGCAGTGGAGATGCAAACACTATGTGGTCGACGACGGCAGACTGTATAAGAAAGGTGGCGAAATAGGTAATATGGGTATCTTCGGGACGCACCGGTGGCCACGAAAGAGACTGGTGGTGGAATGTAGTTGTCCATGGTAAAGTGGAAGCGAAAAAGTTGGCTTACTTGCGGTTAGTAGGGAGCACTGGCGAGGATGAGAATAGAGCAAACAGTGAGAGGTATAAGGTTGCTAGGAGTGAGGCGAAGATGGCAGTTACGGAGGCTAATACAGCAGCTTTTTCTCGTCTGTATGAGGATCTAGGGAACAAAGAGGGGAGAAGAAGCTATTCCAATTTGTTAATGTGAGAGAGAGGATGGCTCGGGATCTGGACCAAGTGAGGTGCATAAAAGATGATGGCGATAAAGTTTTGATGGGGGATGACCAAATTAAGAGAAGATGGTAAACCTACTTTCATAAACTTCTGAATGGAGAAGGGGATTAGGATATTGTACTAGGTGATTTGCAAAATGTTGATAGCCCACATAAGATAGGTGATTGTAGGGACATTGAGGTCTATGAGGTCATGGAGAAGATGCATAAGATGAGGAGGGGCAGAGCTACCGGGCCAGACGAAATTTCGGTTGAACTTTAGGGGTGTATGGGCAGAGCAGACTTATGGCTTCCTGTGTTATTTACTGTTATATTCAAGACTAATATCATGCTTGAAGAGTGGAGGTGGAGTACAATGGTCCCGTTATTTAAGAAAAAAGGCGATATCCAGAGTTGTAACAACTAATAGGGGTATCAAATTACTGTCATACTATGAAAGTCTGGGAGAGAGTGGTAAAATAAGAGTGCGAAGGACGGTGTCCATTTCAAACAACCAGTTCGGGTTCATGCTAAGGCGATCTACCACATAAGCTATCCACCTTATTAGGAGGATGGTGGAAAAATACAGGTATTAGAAGAAGGATCTCCACATGGTGTTTATCGGTCTACATAAAGCGTACGATAGGGTCCCTAGATAGGTCTTATAGAGATGCTTCGAGGTTAAAGGGGTCCCGGTTGCCTACATTAGGGTGATTAAAGACATGTAAGAGGGAGCTAAGACATGGGTTAGAACAGTAGGAGGTGACTCCGAGAATTATTTGGTTGTTACAAGGTTGCACCAAGGGTCTGCGTTCAGCCCTTTCCTGTTTGCCCTGGTGATGGATGCCATAACACACAATATTCAATGGGAGGTGCCATGGTCAATGCTATTTGCTGATGATATAGTCCTAATTGACTAGATAAGACGCGGCGTCAACAAGAAGCTAGAAGTTTAGAGACAAGCCCTTGAGTCTAAAGGTTTCAGGTTGAGAAGGACGAAGACATAATATCTCGAGTGCAAATTTGGACCCGAGCCGACGAACGCAGGAGTGGAAGTAAGGATTGACTCCCAAGTCATCCTTCAGAGGGATAGTTTCAAGTGCCTTAGGTCAGTTATTCACGGGACCAGGGAGATCAACGAGGATGTCACCGAATAAGGGTGGGGTGGATGAAGTAGAGGTTAGAAACGAGAGTTCTGTGTGATAAGAAAGTGCCAATGATACTAAAAGGTAAGTTTTATAGAGTAGAGGTTAGACCGGCCATGTTTTATGGGACCGAGTGTTGGACGGTTAAGAACTCACACGCCCAGAAGATGCAAGCAGCAGAGATGAGGATGTTGAGGTGGATGTGTGGGCATATAAGGATGGATAAGATAAAGAATGAACATATTCGATAGAGGGTGGGCGTGGCGCCCATGGAGGAAAAGATGCGGGAAGCAAGAATTAGATGGTTCGAACACATTCAGAGGAGGAGCACTGATGCACCAGTGAGAAGTTGTGAGCGACTGGCGGTGGGGGCATAAGGAGAGTAGAGGGAGACCTAAGAAGTATTGGGGAGAGGAGGTCAGGCAGGACATGATGCGACTTAGGATTACCAAGGACATGGCACTTGACAGGGATTGTGGAGGTCGAGCATTAAGGTTGTAGGTTAGGGGGAAGTTGGGAATATTTCTACAACACGCTAGAGTGAGACTAGACAGCTAAGAGTTAGACATAGGATGCCATTGATCAGCTAGTGATACTGGGCTTTATATTCTATATATTAGTATACTTTCCTTTTTCTCGTATTTCTATTGTTCCTTGTCGTTGTCATATTATGTTATTTTGTGTATTTTATGTTCTTTATAATGAGTCTATTGCTAGTACTAATATATCATCACTTGTTTCTGTCACTTGTTTCCTTCTTGGGTCGAGGGTCTCCTGGAAACAGCCACTCTGCCTCTCGGTGTAGAGGAAAGGTCTACGTACATATTACCCTCGCAAACCCCACCTGTGGGAATACACTGGGTTGTTGTCGTTGTTGTTGTTGTTATGGTGATCCTCAAGGTGAGGAAATTCAATGTCCATGTGCAAAGTGTTGTGATATTTGTTGGACTCAAAAAATGTAGTATTTGATAATCTAATATGCTACGAGTTTATAGAAGGATTTACAAGATGGATTAATCATGGTGAAGGGAAAATACCAACGACTGTTGATGGTATGGTGATATTAATAGGTTATTGAATGATCAATTTAGAGATGTTGCGCAAGCTGAAGGACTTTACGAGGGTCCAAATGAGGATGTCAATAAAGTCTATAACTGAGTTGATGAGGCAATCCAAGAACTATATCCTGGCAATAAAGGATTCTCTAGATTATCATTTGCAATTCGTCTATATTTGTTGAAGTGTCTACATAGATGGAGCAATGCATCATTCACTTCTCTTTTAGAGTTATTGAAAGAGGCGATGCCCTAGTTGAATATTCCTCTATCCTACAATAATACCAAGTCTATGGTAAATCATCTCGGTCTTGATTATAAAAAAGTTGAAGTATGTCCCAATGATTGCATAATATTTAGGAATGAACATAAGACTGATGAATATTGTCATAATTTTGAGCTTCTAGATATATTAAATATCCTAAAATAGATAGCGAGATTGAGCCTCTAAGAAATGCTCATTGTATTCAAGCAAAAGCTACGAGACACTTTCAATAAATTCCTAGACTTAAAAGGCTATTCATGTGCTCAAAGACAGTAGATACATTAAGGTGGATTAATGAGGAGCGCTTTTAGGACGGAAAGTTAAGGCATCCTGCTGATGGACAAGCATAACTTTCATCCAGATTTTGCAAGAGATTCTCAATTTGAGACTTGTCTTGGCAAGTGATGGGTTCAATCCATTTCAGACCATGAGCATATCTCATAGGGTAACGTGAGTACACAAACTCAGTAAGTAACAAGCCCAAACTATGGACTGAGAGGTAGTGACGAACTCAATCTCTTCATAGGATAAACACGAATATCGTACAGAAATGTAGGCATGCTTTTAATAAATTAAACAACTCATAACAGGAAAATAGAGCAAGTATAGACATCATAAAGGAGTATACGCTCCGCTACATCTACATTCCAACGCACATAATGAATGAAATGCACTATTATAAGTACCTTATGTTCCCAATAACTCGATGATCGTCCACTCTACTGTATATGGCTCGTACAGCCTAGGGAAGATATATATATATCTTTGACATAAGTCACTCAGAACTGAGGAAGGCCAATCTAGCCTACGAAGAAGATCTATCTCCTGATAATAATAATGACAACTCACAACCATTTGGTATCGTATATGGCTCATAAGGACCGGGGAAGGTCCATCCGGAATATATATAGGAAACAGATTATTAGTCTCTGGTACCGAGGAACATGCCAATCCAGCCTCATGGAGAAGATTCATCTCCATACCAATACTTCAGACAAGGTCCGTGTCCGAGGAATATCCATCCCTCAATATCATCAACTGCTGCGTTCACCGGGGGTGTAAAGACTCCGGAAGGGCTTCTCTGAGCCCAAGCGCTATATTAATTCCTGCGAAGGCATGATCAATATCATTGATGCGGTGTGCAGTCTGATCTCATACTGTCAATCAATATTCGGCTCTCGACGTCACTCAGTTAGGACTCTCCAGTCTCACACACATGGGATAAGATGTCATGATACAAACTCGAACAATGATATGATATGTCAAATAACAATCGATACTGAGGCATGATATAATATGTATGAACATGACTGAGTATAGAATATATATAAAACTAATGACATGATAGCAAGAAACGAACTCTCGGGTCTCAACAATATTAGCGTGAAGCCTTAATATGATATTTAGCGTGATTTGCAGCTTATCAACTTAATCACATGATTACAACATAATATCAACATAAAAGAGTAGATAAGCGGTTCCATGGAATGATCCAGGCTGCATTTCTCACGGTGCACGCTCACACGCCCATCACTTGGCATTGCGTCACCTCAGTTATAACAATAGAATACATAGCTCGGGGTTTCGAATCCTCAGAATCAAGTTTGGAAGCGTTACTTACCTCAAGTTAAGCCAAATCCTAGCCCACAATGCCTTTTCCTCTCGGTTCGACCTCCAAATTCCCTGAATCTATCCAAAATCAGTATATAACTATCAAAATATGCTAAGGGAACAAAGGTCACTCGAAAATAATCAGTTCACATCAAAATCCTGAAATTGGTCAAAACCCGACAACCGGGCCCACGCCTCGAATTCCAATAAAAATTACAAAACTAGAATCCTCGTACTCTCACGAGTTCATACATATCATGAGAACACCAAAATCCGACCATAAATGGCCCCTCAAATCCCTAGA
This sequence comes from Nicotiana benthamiana, assembly GCA_034376525.1. NCBI lineage: Eukaryota > Viridiplantae > Streptophyta > Magnoliopsida > Solanales > Solanaceae > Nicotiana > Nicotiana benthamiana. The sequence continues at coordinate 13,941,503 of CM067341.1, read as the reverse complement.
TTAAGGCCTCCAATTTCCATGCCCTGACTCCCAAATTTTAGGTTTCAAATCCCCTAAATTTCATGCTTAATTAGGTAGAAATCAAAATAGGATCGAGTATTAAGTCCATAAATATTACCTCCAAGGATTTGTCTTTGATTCCATTTTGAAACTTCCTTGAGAAGCTCCAAAACCGAGTAAAAAATGGTGGACTTAGGCCAAAAATTGCGCAAAATGACCCTGTTAAACAGTCTGCCCATCTATTAAAATTTCTTAATTGCGATCGCGAGAAATCCATCGCGATCACAATGCACAAACTTTACTGGAAAAAAATTTACCTTACGAGATCGCATAACTTCACTCACATTCACGAAGCTTCATCGCCCAAATGCACTAGATCGCGCTTCGTCTCACGTGATCGCATAGAGAAATCGCCTCCACTGCGCACCATCTTGCCTTCTTCTATGCCAACTTCTCAAACATCCGCAATTGCGAACCCCTTTCTATTAATGCATAGAACAACTTCATCCCCAACCTTGAAATAGCCTACGTGATAGCAATCACCTATATGCGATTGTGAAGGCAAAATACCTTCAACAAAATACCAGCAAAAACTGCTACTTCCCAAACATAAATTTGATCCGTTTAACCACCCAAAACTCGCTCGAGGCCCTGGGGACCCAACCTAAAAATTCCACCATATCCCATAATATCATTCACACTTGTTATAACCTTTGGAATGCTCCAAATAATATGAAAACACAGAATTTACATCAGATTCAAGCTTAAGAATTCCAAAAACTTCTAAATTTCGATATCGATCAAAAAGTCTATCAAACCTCATCCGAATAACCTAGAATTTTGCACACACGTCACAAATGACATAGAGGACCTATTCCAACTCCAGAATTCCATGCCAACCCCTATATCAAAATCTCACCTATCAACCGAAAAACGCCAAAATTCGAATTTCATCGATTCAAGTCAAAATCTACCTCAGACCTCCAAAACATATTCTGATCACATTCCTAAGTCCTAAATCATCTTCCAAAGCTATTAAAACTATCAGAATTCACATTCGATCCCTTTTCCACGTTAATCTTACTCAAAAGAGACTCTTGACAAAATCTCTCAGAACCCAAACCAATCAACCTGATAACGTATAATACAGCTGAACAAGACAATAAAAAGTAGAAATGGGGGATACAGGACTGAAATTTATAAAATAACTGATTGGTTCGTTACAAAAGATTATAGTCAAAACTTCTCTCAATGGTTTGAAACTCGTGTGTTGTATGAGGATGTGCCCGATTTGATAAAGCAGTTATCCATAGGACCAAATTCATTTGCCAAAAGATATTCTAGATATCTCATTAATGGATATAGATTCTGCACGAGGCAATGTGATGCAAGGCGTAAAACGCAAAATAGTGGTATTACATTAGTTTCCCTAACAACAAGCTTCGCAAGTGCAAAGGATAAAAATCTGGTTGATGCAAGACTCATTATGGAAGAATAGTTGATATAATTGAGTTAGATTATTATTAACATTTTAAGGTTGTATTATTTAAGTGTGATTGGTATGAGGTTGAAGAAGATATTTATGGCCTTACTTATGTCTACTTCAACAAGAAATGCTATCATGAAGAGTCTTTTATTCGAGCATCGCAAGCACACCAATGCTTCTTCGTGCAAGATCCATATCATCAAGATAAATATTATGTTATGAAGACTATTCCGAGAGATTTATTTAGCATTGTTGAATTTAATACCCCGTATTGTTATGAAAATGAGCCGTCAAAATATTTAGTGGGCCCATCTATGCCAGATGATAATGATGAAGTTTTCTTAATAAGCATGATTTACGAGCAATCATTGTTGATGTGCCTCCAAAAGGATTTCTTGCACAACTTGAAATTGAATCAGAATACGAGTTCGAATAGGAGGACGAGTTTGAATCGGAGCACGAGTTGATTTTTAGGATACATTATGAGCTTGATTCTAATTAAAATAGAAAATAAGCCATTTCTTGTTTAACAACTAGGAACACATTAAAGATACTACTTTAGATTCAAATTAATAATATTTACTTGCCATTTTTTTAAGTTTTAATACTGAATTTTTTTGCTGATTGTTTATTGTTCATATATATGTCTTGCTCATATAATTATAGAGTGGCCCTTTTGGTTTCTAAAGTATTTGATCATTATTAAGTGTTCTTAAATTTCTTTTCGCAACATGAGGAACCATATTGTATCAGTATATGAAAAGAGGTTTAAGTCCTCTAATTTTGCACAAAATATTCAGGGAAGTGAATATTTTATATTCAAAAGTGTATTAAAGTATGTATATTTTTTCTATTGTTATCAGGTTGTGCCCATCCAACTAATGAAAATTGTTGACTAACAATTCTTGAGGAGGTAAATAGATGTTGCACATGTATGTCTGTAACTCTGTTTATTTTAGGAAGTATAACTATGTAACTGGACAATAATTTCTTGTTGTTCTATGGACATTTTTTTATCGTCGCTCAAGATTTATTTTAGTTAATATACTTAGACTTAGATGACAACTAGTAACTATTCAAAGACTATACTAATGTTATGCTACAATTAGTTTACCTTTTTCTGTTCTTTAAAGCTTAAGTAGTAATTATTCAAAGATTATACCATCATTATTAGTCATGTTTAAATGTCATTCTATTGCCATTTCATTTTATATACTGAGCTTTTATTTCTTCATTTTTCAAGTCTTAACTTGTAACGATCAGACCGATCTTTTTGAACTTTTACACTTTGCTCGTCAATTATCAGGCATTTTAACTCATGCAAATGACTAGAAGATATGATATATGAAATGAGAAGCAAGGGCAACCAGTATTGAATTTCAGGGAATGATTTTAAATTATTTAGATTTATTCAAATTAGAAGTAGAAGTACCATGTTAGTAAGCTACTATAGGAAGTAGTTATTGATGTAAGATAAAAGATATGACAGTTCCCCCTTAGGTTATGTGGTTAAGTGATTATTGAAGATGTTTATAGTATTATATGATTTTGTATTATATAGAAAGTTTGGGGTTAGATATTCTAATTTTGTTTAAGACAAATGGATTCCCTATGTGTGATCCATGCACATAGTTTAAAAAAAGGAGAGTGTGCGACCATAGAATAGCTTTGGATGATGAGGGAAGCTCGAAATTTCCTTATTCCTCACATTATTTATCCAAAGTAGAACAAAAAAACGTGATTCTAGTAGGTGTTTCGTAAAAGAATAATAAGTTTCGAGTTGATACAGTGAATTAGCAATTTCAGCAGAGTTAGTAGAGGTATCATTTCATTCATTAAGCCAGATTAACTCTACTGAGTGGATGATAGTTTGAAATACCAAACGAATGCGTTAGAAACCAAAGAGTTTAAGTTAAATGCGAAGGACAATGATAGTGGAAAAAATAATCAGCTAGCAACAAGAGAGCAAACTATAGAAGAATAGCCTTTTAAAATTATCGAAATGTGGTTTCTCTAGGATTGACAGTGTGAGCAGAGTTAAATTATTAAGAGTGTGTATGATAGTTGGGTGAATACACTAGCTTTTCATTATGTGAATAATTTAGTTTTTCCTAGTAAGAAAGATTTCTCAAAAGTAAGTTGGAAGATGAGTCATCATTGACTTAGAGTGCAAAGAATTGCAGTTAATAAGGAAAGTGTTTTTTGGATCCCAAAAAAAAAGAGAATGATCCGTTAGGATAAGACCTTTGGTCTAAGGGTGATGTGAAAATTTTCAGTAAGTTCAGTTAGAGATTTGAAATCCAAATAGTTAGTGTGGTATGTGAAAAAGAAAATCACTTCGTTAATGAGAGAAAATTATATAATTACCACAACAAAAATGTCTAGAATGTGTAAGAAACACAAGAGCTTAGTCATTGTAATAAAGCGATCACAGAAAAGCTGTAAAATCATGTCTATTTATGTGTTATGACGGTAGTGTTATTGCACGAGGCTCTAAACTTTAGAGTACATGTCAAATACTTAGGTCACAGTAATACTATAAGTATTTTCAGAAAGTACTTAAGAAGATAAAGTGTGAGAAGTATAACTCATGATTGAGGTAGATAAGACAACTCTGGTGAATGAAGTTCACCACTTAGCCTAGTTAGGAGTTCGATTTGTGTACTCCAAAGATAGTAGAGTTGTCTAGAATACGACTTGTACCCCCTTAGTAGATGAAGAGAAGGAGAAAAATTGTGATTATCCCCACGTGTTACAGTTGAAGAGGAGATTCATAAGTATAAAATGATGGCTTTTTAAATAGGGGGAGATGATGGTACTTTGAGGTTCCAAGACAAATTGTGTGTTTCAGACATAGATGGACTTAAAGTGGAAGATCAAGTTAGAATTCCATAATTCTAGGTATTTTTTCCATCCACGTTCCCCAAAGATGCATCATGGTCTTAAGGATATTTATTGGTGGAACGGCATAAAAAAACGTTGCAGACTTTGTGGCCAAATGTTCGAATTATGAGTAAGTGAAAGTCAAGCAGCAGAAAGCCTAGTGTTTTTTCGCATAATACACATATTTTGAGTAGATATGGTAAATATGAAATTTATAACGGGACTATCTTTCTCATTGATTTTATTGGATGATTGTAAATCGACTTACCAAGTTAGCACATTTCTTGCTAGTAAAGACTACACATTTAGTAGAAGATAATACCAAGTTGTACATTCAGGAAATTGTCTAATGATTGGGACTTCGTTGTCCGTCCTTTCATATTGTGGCGCTCAATTTAAAATGAACTTTTAGAAGTTCTTTCAAAAATGATTAGGCACACATTTTTAATTCTTATAATGATGGCCAAGCAGAGCGTATTGTTCAAGTAGTTGAGGATATGTCCTTGATGTTAAAAGTAATTGGGATGATCACATACCTCTCCTTGACCTTACTAATAAAGATCTACCATTCTAGTATCAAGATTGCATCGTACAAAGCTCTGTAAGGGCAAAGGTGTAGATCATCAATTGGTTGGTTCAAAGATGGAAAAGTGGAGTTGTTAGGACCCGATGTAGTCTGTCAGACTATAGAGAAAGTTAAGTTGATTCAAGAGCATTTGAAGAAAATTCAAAGCCGCCAAAAGTCCTATTCGAGCGTGCGGCATAGAGACCTAGAGTTTCAAGTTGATGATTGGGTGTTTCTTAAAGTTTTGCTTATGAAAAGTGTTATGATATTGGGAAGAATGGGAAGCGTAGTCTCTACTATATTGGTCCGTAGCGATTTGTGTGAAGGATCGGTCAATTAGCTTATGAGTTGGAGTTTCCACCATAATTACTGGTGATACAGACATTATTTCACGTGTCGTGTTATAACATTCAAATTTTCAGTATTCAGATACTCATGTCAGTTTAGTACTCAGATACTCGTGTTATTTCAATACTCAGGTACTTATGTCAGTTCAATACCCAGCTACTCATGTCAGTCCAATAATTTGATATTCATGCCAACTTAGTACTAAGATATTGATGTTAGTTCAATACTCAAATATTCGTGCCAATTCACGTATCCATGTAGACCAATGCAGTAGTCATTTAGTTCAGTATCTCAACAGTTCAGTAATCATGTATCATTTAGTTTAGTAGGCAAGTGTTAATGAAAGTTCATATTTCCAACAGACTCGTTTAAGGTCCGGAGTTAGCAGAAGTTACAGTTAGGAAAATCATTCGAGGATGAATGATCCCAAGGGGGAGATAATGTAACACCTGATACATTCAAACTAGGTGTGAATATGTTAAATGGGTATTAATTAGATAGTTTAGACATATGAAGTCCTAGAGGGATGATTATTACTGAAAATAGTTATTTCAAAATCAAGATGGAAAGTGAGGTGCATAAGATTTGAAAAAATCAACAAAGTTTGCAGAAGGTGTGTCTTCCAGTAGGGTTTAGTGAAAATGTATAAGGAATTTCGTAAAACTCAAAGCATGAAAGTTGTAGGCCTTTGAAATATAATTCAATGATATATTATAAAGCTCAAATAGATCTCTGTGAAAAATGTTATGCGCATTTTACAGAGCAGTATGCGATATGCGCGCTCTATAGCGTGCCCCTAGCGCGACTGCGCTTTTGTTAAGGCAGTGTTACTACCATTTTACACAGTCAGTAGCTGTTGCCAGGTCTTCAGATGTGCGTGAGCGCTCGTGGGGGGGTTGTTTTAATGCCCTATTTCATCCTCCACAGTCCCAAAACATAACAACTTGCTCTAGAATGGGGAACTCTCAAAAACCTAACTCCTAAAAGGTTCCTCCACCACCCAAGTAAGTTTTAGTGATGATTCTAAGTTAAATTCAACTCCTAACATCTTATTAACATAGGTAAACCTTCCATATCATTAGATATTCGATTGAGATATCATTATTGAGAGAAGGAATCATAGAACTCGAATTTAAGAAGATTGAACATCCAAAAGGTGATATCTTTTCTCTCGAATTGATAATAGCATTGAATTAATGATTGTAGACTACAAGTTCATGAGATATGAGTTGATGGATTGATAGAAAAGCATGAAAGGTTATAAGTTTGGGGTGTTGATTGGTGATTATTGATTAAGGGTGTTGTTTACCTTATGGGTGATAAAGAATAATGTTGATTATAATTATTTGAGACTTTATAATTTATCTAGGAGCAAGATACTGAATTATTGGGTTTAGAGACATCAATAATAAGGACTATAAAGCTTTATGTCACCAAGTGTTTGAGAAAATTCTTAAGTTACAAAACATGAGAATTATTGATAATATGAGATCCCTTACTTGTATTGACGTAGATTAATGTTGAAAGGGTTGGTGAATGTTGTATTACGCTCAAGAGAAGGAAGATAAGGTATGTGAAGCTAACTTTCTATATTTGGGAATTTTAATGATTCTCCCTACACTATGTTTCTTTTACGACGTTGCCAATTGCCTCAGAAATATAGTTAAGCCTACTTTCTTGAACAGTTGTAGAACTTTTATTCTCTAGCTTGATAACTCGTTCACCACTTTCATTCTGAACATTGTGAGCTCAGTGCGTATTCAATATAGGCTTATGTTTGATTCCCTCGAGTCTTAGCATAGATTAATCATTATGCCATAAACAGTTAAAGTTTTAGCGTTCATAATCAGTTCAAGAATACATGTCTCAGTCTAGTCCTATTCAGTATTCTAGTATTACTAACTCAGTGTGATTCAGTATTCCAATATCATGTTACTCAATGTGATTCAGTATTTCACTATCATGTATTGTACTTTGATTCTCAGTTCCTGGATGTTGAACAATTGTATTTAGGCTTGAGGCCGTAGTTTAATCTTTATGCATGTTTGGGTCTGAGGCTGTAGTTTATGCATTATGCATTTTTGAGCCTGAGGCCGGTGTTATGTATACATATACTTGGGCCTAAGGCCATAGCTTTTGCACATATATATTGGGCTTGAGGTCGTAACTTATTCACATAAATGGGTTGTTCATCATTCAGAAGAGTGAGTATTCATATCCTTACTTCCATTGTTTAGTTTAGTGATCAGTTATTATTTCAGTTATCGGTTATCAGTTCAGTTATCAGTTATCATTTCAGTTATCAGTTATCATTTCAGTTATCAATAATTATTTTAGAGTTTATGTATCAGTCATTACTTATCATTTCAGTTATCGGCCATCATTTCAGTTATCAGTTATTATTTTAGTTATCAGTTATCAGCTATTGTTTCAGTTTCTGCTTCAATAGTTATGTATTTCAATACCAATTATCAAATCTTAGTTATCAGCTTAGTTTCACTTTCAGCATTTACAATTCTTTCTTTTAGTTGACGATTCAGAGCGCTAGGATTCTCATACCAGTTATTTGATGATCTCCAGTTCCTTCAAGGCATTATCATTACCTTACAATCTTGAGTTTTAAGACAATGTATTCAGTACTTCATTAGAGGCTTCATAGACTAGAGTAACAGTTAGACTGAGCCTTAGACTTTTCATGTTAAGCTATGTTGGATGCAAATATGTTTTAGAATTGTATTAGTATTTTCGCACTTTGATTTATGTCATCTAGACTTTCAGTATATCAGCATGTGTTAGTTTATCTTCTACACTCACTATGTTATGATATCACATGTTGATTTAGCCAACTAATTGGTTCGCTCGGTCACATGTAGTTAGGCACCGAATATCATATTACGTCTAGGCTCAGGTTTGGGGCATGATAATATAAGGGGCCATTTGGGGTCGGATTTGGTACTTTTGATATGTATGAACTCGCAAGGAGATAAGGAATCTATTAATGTAAATTTTATCGAATTCTGAGATGTTGGCCCTGGGGTCAGGTTTTGGTTAATTTCGGGATTTATGTTGTAAATTCATCATTTTCGCATAGGCTTCGTTCCCTTAGCATATTTTGACACTGTGATTCTGATTTTGGATAGATTCGATGCGAGTTGAGGTTCATTCGAGGGGCAAAGGTGCCGTGGGCTAGAGTTTGGACCGGATTGAGGTGAGTGATGATTGTAAATATTATCACGAGGGCATGGAACCCCACATTTGTACATTGTGGTGCTATATTCAGGTAATGCACATGCTAGACGACGAGCATGGGCCATAAACCATTGGGGATTGTGAATTAGTCCATCTCGAATGACTGTTTTACCGCGCATTTGATTGAAAACTATTTGTTATCATCATGTTTTGGGTTGAATTTCATATTTGGGCTTCGTGCCAACTATTTGGATCCTTAGGTGATTTTTACTGATATTCCTCACTGTTTTGAGTTTATACTTGTACTCATTCATGCTATATTCCATTGTTTTCATAGCTTAACTATGTTTACTCTATTTGGATATATTAAATGATATTTTTAAATGATAATTTGAGCTGAGCATTGTGTTTTACTGTTGCCCGAGTGGCCTATGAGATTCTGATTGAGTAAGGCCGAGGGCATGTATTATGAGGATAAACTGATTATGATTATGAGGCTGAGGACCTGAGATTTGAATGCCACGAGGTGACTTGTTGATATAAGGTCAAGGGCCTAAGTGATTATGCCACGAGATGGCTATATATTGTGTTTGGGCCATAGGGGGCCCTCCAGGAGTCTGCACGACCCCAATGATCGCGGGTACCCATTGTGATATGAGATATAGCTCGAGGGGCTGGTGTTGTTCCATGTTATTGTGTAAGGGGCTCATTATGTTGACATTGTACCCGAAGGGGCGGAGTTTGTGTGTTTATCTTTTCCAGTTATTTTTCATGTACTTGCTTAACTGTTAAAAATGTGTTTTAAAGAAGCTTATTCTGACAAATGTGATTTTATAAGATTTCACTATTTCTTTGCCTCTTATTGGTTTTACATTGCTTCTTCATAGCATGTTCTTTTGTTTTACGTGATTTTTTATTGCTCGGTCTTTATTTATTATTAGTACTTATTAAGTTGGAGTACTCACTTTACTCCCTGCACTTTGTGTACAGATTCAGGCGTTTCAGGTCCTACTAGCGAGGGTTGATAGCTCCCAGCAGATTTACAGAGCCCACTAGGTAGGTGCTCGGTGTTTGCAGCCTAGTGTTTCTCCCTCTTATCATTATTTCTTTCTCCTGTACTGGACTTTGTAACAGATGAAGTAGCCCCTTTTCTGTATTCCCATACTTGTATGAGATGTTCATGACTAGTGGCACCCGATGTTGGACTGTGTTGGTTTTTTCGCAAATTGCACAGTTTCACTGTTTACTTGAGATTTAATCATGTTAATGACTTAAATTTTGTTTATTTGAATTGCTTCAAATGATTTGGGTGTTGTGTCATTTGGCCTTATCTTCACGAAAGACGTTATTACGACTGGATCCGGGTTTAAAGTAGTAACATAAATATTTATGGTATTTATGACATTTGAGATAGCCTCCAATATCGAACAAGAAAATTCGACCTTTTTTTGCAATTAGAAAAACTGGAAGGTTATAATTACTTGATTGCCAAGGACTTAGGAAGCCTGTTTTGGGGTAAGAGGGAGTTGATTCAGTCTGTTTTATATTATATTCTAACAAAACACTAACTGTTCTAAAAACACATCTATCTCGCTTAGCTGTTTCTTTGATTCTTGAGCAAATTTTAGTATTTTAAATAGCACAATTACAAAGAACATGGTATATGAAAAACGTATTTTTTTTCTTTCTTTTGGTCATATTGTATTGAAAAATGAAGAAGTTTAAAGAATCGGGTCAATCTTAATTTTGCTGAACCTTTTTGGTAGAGTACTTTTCTGATAGTTTTTAGATTAAATAATTTTGTCTTAATTTTTTGCTGAACTTTGTATATTTTTATGCTAGCTTGGTCTTAAATGTCTATTTTCAGCATAGAGTTATGTATTTCTATTAGTTTCTGGGTTTAAATAATTTTTTTTCTTTGTTTGAAGGATGAATCAAACAGCAACTCTAAAGGAAAAAGTTTCGAATCCAAACAAAGCCTAAAGCCAAATAAAGAATATTAATTTTGATTTTCAATATCGATCAAGTATCGAATTGGCTAAAAAATATCAGATTAAGAGAGAAAAGCCTGCAAATGATCACAAAGAAAAAGCTATAAAAGAGTAGACACCACTTGAAGTTAAAAGAAAGAGTCATCTACCTGCAACATCAGAAGAACAAAGAAAACAAAGGTTAACAAAATTTGATGAGTCAGTTCAAAAGTTAGGAAGCAATAAATTTCCTATGTACAGTAATGATCCAATCGCCTTTAATGAAATATATAAATACTTCACATAACATAGAAATAAAAGGACAGAATGAAAAGAAGTTAACTCAATCGGAGAATCCCATTCAATTTCTGAAAAAGTATGGGATACACATTACTGGTGAAAAACGTCCAGATATTCAACCAATAGATGAGCATGAAATAGAATTGGAAAATTTTATTGCACAAGCAGAAGTTGGTGACTATGAGTTTGTTAGATATGAAGACGTAAACATTAATTGTGTTGCATAGGGGTGTACAAAGAAAACCGACAAACCGCACCAACCCGATAATTCGAGTCAAGCCGAGATAAAAAAACCCGACTATGGTTTGGTTTGACTTGGTTTGTTGTTGGAAAAAAAAACCCTACTATAATTGGTTTGGTTTGGTTTTAACTAAAGAAAGTCAAACCGAAACCAAATCAACCCGACGTTACATATATAGAAATTTTAGATATAATTAATATATAAATATACTTATTGTAATGTAATTTATAAATATTTCTTATAAAATTTCATAATATTATCTTTTAAGGTATTATTTCAAGGTTGGATTTAGAACTTTTGTATGCTCCAATAAGTTTTATAGCCATTAAAATCAGTAAATTAAATAATGTTAGCAATCAATACTAATGTTAACCAAAGATATTCAATTCAATATTACGATCGGGAATATATTGAATGTCTAATTTTTGTTTTGGAATAATTTAGATAAAAATACATAACCTATTTTTATTTTGCTTTAGATTTAGGCATATAATTAATATTCCCATATTAGTCTATCTAGTTTAGCTTGAATTAGTGCTTTTAGATTATGTTTATTTTTATTACGGCTTTTTAATTAGCAATATTTATATTACATAATTTTATTGTCTTTATTGTTGAATATTTTAGGATAATGTCATGAGTCATGACATATCTCATATTTTGTATTATTTTCTTGGAAAATACTTTATATAGTTGTATCTTACTAGGATTAAAGAAATATTTTGAGCATACGTTATATGTTTTGATCTACGAAGATCTTATCGGAAAAAATTCCGAAAAATCCGAATAACCCGAAAACCCGAAAAAACCCGAGAAAACCCGATATTGAAAAACCCGAGTTTATTGATTTGGTTTGGTCTTTAAAATTAATAATCCGATACAATTGGTTTGGTTTGGTAATTGTAAAATTCGAACCAACCCGGTCTATGCACACCCCTAGACTGTTGCATATGGTATGTCGTAAATTTTATAACTTTTTTATATATTGTATTTTTTTATGTCTTTGGCTGTTACATCAATTTAGGGACATCAGAAAAGAAAAGAGTTCGAGGGCACATAACATTTAAGAATATTCATGCAAGAAGTTTTGAAGAAAAAGAGGAGGTAACATTTGATAGAGAATAGGCGTGGGACCAACTGACCAACTTTATAGGAACAATTGCAAGAAATCTTAGATTAATCATCTTAGTGCATATTAGTTGGCGTGATGTGTCAAAGGATATTAAGCAACGAATATGGAAATATGTCAACGTAACAACAATCAGTTTTCATTGTATATTTTTTTGTAAGTTTCCTAATACGTGAAGATAAATATATATTATTTTGCATAGTCGAAGATCTTAATTCTATCAGAAGGAGAGAAGTGGATAATGACTGATCTTCGTGATGCCTGAAGGCGGCACAAGAGAAATATTAAGAAGAAACATTTCAATAAGAATGCTACTGTTGAAAATATGATACAAAATTGTCTGAATGAGATACCAGAAATTTAATTCCGCCAATTACTTGAGTAATGGAAAGATTCAGATGTACAAGTGAGATTAAATTGTGCATTACTACACTTGAACATATGTATGCATTATATCTTTTTTTTCCTTTTTGATTTATTAATTACAATACTTTTTTTGGTTCTAGGCCATGTGCCAATTAAATTCTGAAAACAGAAAAAAAAAATGGAAGCATGAAATGTGACCTATTAATTTTGCAAAAATACACATATTATTGGTAATATTTAATTGACACTTTGTGAAATATCTGACTTCCATTTACTTTTGTATTTTGTCGGTACACATTGCTGTTTACTTTTTACTTTCTTTTGATGTATTTTGCAGTGCGCAAGCAAAAAGAATAATGAGGAACCATCAAAGTTCAAAATATTTACTACAACTCGCAAAAAGAAAGAAAAAAAGTTCAAATAAATATTCAAATTGCAATAGTAAATCATGCAGCAAGCTAAGATCTCGTTATTTTATCTCCCCTCTCTTTAACCAAAATGTGTTTCTTTTAAAATTTTAGATTTTTAATTAAAATCATGCATTCTTAAAGAAATTCACAATGTCACAAAACTGAAAAGTTATTGGTGAAACAAAGATGTCCCTTTTAAAATGCCAGCAAAAATAGAGAAAAGAATTGAATGTTATAAGAAATAAATTCACGTGGATATGTAATGCTGATGTCAGGAAGTCTCACATACCTTAATCCTCCTCATTTCTCTACACATTAGTAGAATTACCAAGAGATGACATATTAAAAAACAAAAAAGCACACACATGTGGAATTTACACCAAATATAAGCACTATCCTACAGTACTCGACAGATTGAGTCAGAAAGAGAGCTATAAAATTGAGTTGTTGCATACAAACTTTTATAAAAATTAATGTACACCAAGAACGTAAGATGTGACCGTTTTATTCATTGCATAGTGGCAAAATAATGCTAGGAGCTCTTTCTTTTAAATATGTATGGAATCAGATGGTATTGCCCTCAAATGTGAAAAGCTTACTAAAAATTTGGCAACTTCAAAATATGGCTGAGGGTCAATTAGCTGTGCGGAGAATAATTTCTGTATATGTTTGTGTTAGGCTTTAAAGATTTTAAGCATTGGGCTTTAATAGTCTAAGAGTGTAAATTGAAAATGATGGAAAATAAAATGAAGGGAAATGAATATTTGAATGAAGTAAGCTTTTATCTTGAACTTTATCCTTAGTTGGTGAGGGACTAATATTTGTGGTTATATATAGGATCACTTCTTAGAGCTCTTAAAAGGAGTTGAAGAGAATGAACCCTAGCGTCGTCGTTGTTGCTCAACTTCAACTTCGGCTTTATCAAATCGAATAAGATTATTTTTTGGACAAAATTATTTAACTAATTATTTAATAATTAATTAAAAGCCAGGCAGTTGATTAACGGAAATAACTGAAATCTGAAATCCAAAAACGCTGAACGTTAATTTTTCCCTTCTGAACAAACACTTTTCCTGAACAGACATCATTCATCTTCCGATAATTGCCTATAAATTCTAAGGCATGGCTACATTTTCGAAACGCTCAATAATACAGAACTTACTTCCTTCTGAAAATCCTGCATTCTATTTCGCAGAATCTCTTCTAATTCGTAGTCGTCGCTCGCTCGGCTCAGCTTCGGCTTTGACTTTGGCTTTGACTTTGGCTTTGGATTTGGATTTGGATTTATCAAACGACCGATAAGATTATTTTTTGGACAAAATTATTTATTTAATTATTTAATAATTAATTAAAAGCCATTCAGTTAATTAACAAAATTAACTGAAATTTGAAATCCAAAAATGTTGAACGTTAATTTTTCCCTTCTCAACAAACACTTTACCTGAACAGACATCACACCTCTTCCGATAATTGCCTATAAATTCTAAGGCATGGCTGCATTTTCGAAACACTGAAAAATACATGACTTCCTTCCTTTTGAAAATCCTGCATTCTATTTCGCAGAATCTCTTCTAAATTCATAAGTATGATTTTGCTCTGTTCTTTGAGTTTATTGGAATCCTACAGTTTGTATTGCCACTGTTGCATGAAGGTTTATTCCATTTCATCCTGGGAGGATTTAATCCATTACCTTCGCAACGCGTGAGGGGGTTAAAATTTATTAAGGACGCACAAGCAAATTGTGGACTCGGAATATTTTTTATACTTTACTGATTTTGTGTTTTAACACAATAGCATATACAAGCTTAAGGAATTTTTTTTACTAACATTTCTGTGTTGAAATATATATTAAGTTGTTATCTATATTTTATGTACTGGTTTAAAGACTAAAGCCTTCGCGCTTTCTACTCCGATAATTGTTCTATCCAATTTAAAGTATATAAAAACTTTACCGGAATAATAAACGTATGGGCTTGAAGTATATAAAAACTTCAGCATTATTACGTGTTGTATGTTTGATTTTATATTGTATTCAGATTGAAGATATCAAAACTTCAGTGATTTAACAAAGTTCTATTTTGTTTCAAACTCTACAGAAACATGATGAATGAAAACCAAAATAATGTTGCGGGAACGGGTGCTACTGTTACGAGTGTTGCTACCTTGTCAAGCCGTTCAACTCCTGATCGTGCGATGGCACCACTAGAAAACTCCAAAAAGGTTTCCGGTATTAACTTCAAACGTTGGCAAATTAAGATGCTCTTCTATCTTACTACGTTGAGTTTGCACCGATTCATCAAGGAGGATCCTCCGGTCCTGGAAGAAGGCACTTCGGATGATGAATGATTTGTTGTAACTGAAGCATGGAAACATTCTGATTTTTTGTGCAAAAACTGCATTTTGAGTTGTTTAGAAGATAGCTTGTACAATGTCTATAGTGTCATGGAAATTCAAAAGTGTTACGGAATGCAATTGAAAAGAAGTACAAGACTGAGGATGCCGGACTTAAGAAGTTCGGGGATGCAAAGTTTTTGGATTTCAAGATGATTGACAATAGGTCGGTCATAACTCAAGTACAAGAATTATAAGTTATTGTGCATGACCTCCTTGCTGAAGGTATGACACGAATCAATAATTTTATTAATAATATTTATCTTGTTATTAATTATGAATTTTTTATTGAATGTATGGTCATAAGTGAGGCCTTTCAAGTCGCTTCTTTCATTGAGAAGTTACTTCCGTTGTAGAAGGACTTTAAGAACTATCTTAAACACAAGCGGAATGAAATGAAACTAGAAGACTTGATTGTTCGTTTGAGGATAGAAGAAGACAACAAAATGCTGAAAAGAAGTCAAGTGGAATCTCGACAATAATAAGAGCTAACATTGTTGAGGAGGCGCCACAAAATAAGAAGAGAAAGAAAGCTTTTGGACTAAAGAATTATCCAAGCAAGAAACTTTTCAAGCGTAATTGCCACAACTGTGGAAAATCTGGGCATAAGACCGTGGATTGTCATGTACCAAAGAATGATAAGAAGAAGAAGAATCGAGCTAACATGGTTGAAAATGCTGAAGAAATGGAGGACTTATGTGCTATGTTGTCTGAATGCAACTTGGTAGGAAGTCCTAAAGAATGGTGGATAGATTCAGGAGCCACCCGCCATATTTGTGCTAACAAGGAGTTATTTTCTTCTTATGCCCCTACAGGACCCGACGAGACAATTTTCATGGGAAATTCATCTACAGCCAAAATTGAAGGAGTTGGCAAGATTGCGTTGAAGATGACATAGGGAAAAATAGCGAATCTAAACCAAGTTCTTCATGTTCCGAAAATTCTAAAGAATCTTGTATCTACCTCACTTCTTTTCAATAATGGATTCAAATGTATTTTTTTCTATTAGTGTTGTACTAAGTAAGAATGATGTGTATGTAGGAAAAGGTTACATGAATGAGGGCCTTTATAACCTAATTATAATAGCAGTTCCCATCAATAAAGTTAATGTTTCTTCTTACTTACTTGAGTCAAACACTTAATGGCATTCAGCTTAGGTCACATAAACTTCAAAACATTACGAAAAATGATAAATATAGAAGTATTGCCAAAATTTGATTGCATTAATTCCAAATCAAATATGTGTGGAATCAAAATATGTTAAGCATCCTTATAAGTCTGTTGAAAGGAATTTAAGTCCTTTAGACCTAATTCACACAGATATTTGCGACATAAAGTCAACACCATCTCGCGGTGTGAAAAAGTATTTTATTACTTTTATTTATGATAGCACGAGATACTGCTATATTTATTTACTTAATAGTAAAGATGAGGCAATTGATGCTTTGAAGCAATATAAGAGTGAAGCTGGAACATAACTAAACAAAAAGATCAAAATGATAAGAAGTAATAGGGGTGGAAAATATGAATCTCCTTTTGAAGAAATATGTTTGGAAAATGGCATTATTCACCAAATAACTTCCCCTTACTCTCCACAATGTAATGGAATTGCGGAGTGAAAGAATCGAACGTTGAAAGAGATGATGAATGAGTTGTTGATAAGTTCTGGTTTACCACATAACTTGTGGGGGGAAGCTATACTTACAGCTAACGGAATAATCAATCGTGTACCTCATACTAAAACAAAGTCCATTCCATATGAAAGATGGAAAGGAAGGAAGACCAACTTGAAATACTTCAAAATGTGGGGGTGTTTAGCTAAGGTACAAGTTCCTAAACCTAAAAGGATTAAGATAGGTCCAAAAATGGTTGATTGTGTATTTATTGGATATGTAACCAATAGAAAAGACATATCGATTTTTGGTTCATAAGTCAAAAAATCCTGAGATTCGCGTTAATTTGATAATAGAATTAAATAATGCTGAATTTTTTAAAACTATTTATCTGTATAAAAAGGAAATTGAAGTGACCTAACCAAAAGTCAAAATAACTTGGGGAGCAAATAATAAATGATATGCCAAAAGAGGATAATCCGAGAAGAAGTAAATGTCAACGGACATCTACTTCATTCGCTCTACATTTTTTTACTTTCCTGCTAGAAAATGAGCCTCGTACCTTTAAAGAAGCAATGTCTTCCTCAAAAGCACAATATTGAAAAGACGTTGTCAATAGTGTAATAGAATTCAATTGAGCAACCATACCTGGGAATTGGTTGATCTTCCTCCAGATAACAAAACATTGGGTTCTAAATGGATTTTCAAGAAGAAAATAAAAGACGATGGTACTATTGACAAATACAAGGAAAGACTTCTTATCAAAGGATTTAGACAACGAGAAGGTCTTGACTATTTTGACACATACTCGGTGGTAACAAAAATTACATCCATTCAGATGATAATAGCGTTAGCCGCCTTATACGGTCATCCATCAAATGGATATAAAAATAGTCTTCTTAAATGGTGATCTAGAGGAAGAAATTTACATGAACCAACCTGAAAGGTTTGTGGTTCTGGAAAAAGAAAAGAAGATGTATCAACTTGTTAAGTCTCTTTATGGACTAAAACAAGCACCCAAGCAATGGCATGCGAAATTTGACCAAACCATGTTGTCAAATGGCTTTAAGATTAATTAATGTGATAAATGTGTTTACATTAAGAAAGTCCCAAATCATATAATCATTTTTTTCTTATATGTTGATGATATGCTAATAATGAGCAAAGATATTTCCGACATTCAATTACAAGCGTATGCTTGCTAGTAAGTTTGATATGAAAGACTTAGAAGTTGGCGATGTAATTCTAGGAATTAAAATCTAGAGGACTCCTCAGGGTCTAGCTTTGTCTCAATCACATTACGTGAAAATAGTACTTGAAAATTCAAACACTTGGAATTTAGAAGTGCAAGAACTCCAATTGACTTAAACCAACCTCTTATAAATAATAAAGGTGAAAGTACGTCTCAATTGGAGTATGCTCGTGTGTTGGGAAGCTTAATGTACATCATGAACTATGCACGACCTGATATAACTTGTGCAATTAGTAAACTTAGTTGATTAACAAGTGATCCCAACAAACATCACTGGGTGGCAATGAAACGAATTCTAGAATATTTGGAATATAACCAAGACAACGCTTTGTACTACAATAAATATCTTGTGGTTATCGAAGGATATAATGATGTAAATTGGATAACCGGCTCAACATAGATAAAGTCCATAAGTGGATATGTTTTTACTGTTGGTGGAGGAGCATTATCTTGGAAGTCTTCCAAACAAACATGCATCGCTCGCCCTACAATGGAATCGGAGTTTATAGCTTTGGATAAAGCCGGTGAAGAAGATGAATGACTTTGAAATTTCTTAGAAGACATTCTGTTCTGGCCAAAACCTTTGGCTCTTATTTGCATACATTGTGATAGTAAGGCTGAAATTGGACGAGCAGGGAGTGTTATGTATAACGAAAAGTCTCGTCATATATGAAGAAGACATAACACTGTTAGACAACTACTTTCTAGTGGAATTATTACTATTGATTATGTAAGATCAAAGGATAATGTGGCGGATCCGCATACAAAAGGCTTAACTAGAGAGGGAGTTGAGAAATAATCTAAGGGAATGGTACTATGGCTGAGGACAAGTCAACATGGCGGTAACTCTACCTAGAATTTTGGTTATTTCGAGATCTAGGTTCAAGGAGCTCAAACAAAGTTGTGATTGACCGGTTCAACATTGTCAAAGTAAAATCTTTGGTCCATTCTCGTGATGAAGACAATGTTCAGTAACAAAGATAGAACTTTAGACGTTCTTTAATGATTATCTAAGTTTGATGTGGTATTTATCAAATAGTGTTAATCTAAAAGATTAACGTTTAGGAATCACCTATGTAAGTGAAGTGAAATTCGCTTTAATGAGAATTCTGTAAGGCAAACTCTGAATTCACTTATGAAATCAGGCGGTGTTCATGGCTGAACGGACACAACAATGAGAACCAAAAGACGGTTAACGGTTGGTTGTGTGAATATAGTTGTCTACGTATACACTAAAGTTCGACGGTTCAAAGATATCAAATCTACCGATTGATCAAATATATCTGGCATATGTTCACTACGGAAAGTTCAAAAGGAAACCTACTTATCCAGATGCAATTAATTCTTACTTGCAAATCACACAAATTTCATATATGATCATTCTTGTTACATCTATTCCCATTCATGTGGAGGATTGTTGGGCTTTAAAGACATTAAGCATTGGGCTTTACAAGTCTAAGTGTGTGAATTGAAAATAGTGGAATATAAAATGGGGGGAAATAAAAATTCGAATGAAGTGAGCTTTTATTTTGAACTTTGTCCCTCATTGATGAGGGACAACTACATTTATGTGTATACATATACTATCACTTCTTAGAGCTCTTAAAAGGAGTTGAAGAGAATGAGCCCTCGCGCCGTCGTCGTCACTCGCTCGGCTTCGGCTTAGCTTTCGCCTTCGCCTTCGAATTTGGATTTATCAAATGATCGATAAGATTATTTTTTGGACAAAATTATTTAATTAATTATTTAATAATTAATTAAAATCCAAACATCACACCTCTGAACAAATTAATTAAAAGCCAAACATAATTAATTAATTTTTCCCTTCTGAACAAACACTTTTCCTGAACATACACCACACTTCTTCCGATAATTGCCTATAAATTTTTAGCCATGGCTGCATTTTTGAAACACTGAAAAATACAGGACTTCCTTCCTTCTGAAATTCCTGCATTCTATTACGTAGAATCTCTTCTAAATTTGTTAGTGTGATTTTGCTCCGTTCTTTGAGTTTGTTGGTATCCTGCAGTTTGCATTGCCAATGTTGCAGGAAGGTTTATTCCGTTTCATCTTGGTAAGATTTAATCCATTACCTTGGCAACGTGTGAGGGGGTTAAAATCCCTTAAGGACGCACAAGCAAAGTGTAGACTCGAAATATTTTTTATACTTTATTGTTTTCCCAATTTTTCTTCTGACAATTTTTTTAATTTTATATTTTAATACAGTAGCATCTATAATTTATAGACAATATAATTGGGAAAAAATAGGGTCTGCTTTGAAGAAAGAAGGTAACATATTTCCAGAATAAAAAATGATTGTTAGCTATATCTATATTTCTGGTACATTGCTTGCTATACCTATATTTCTGGTGCAAAAGAAGTGTTATGGAAAATTGAGAATACATAGTATATGAATTTTTTTCGAGGAGTTAGTTGATAAGTGGGAGATCAGTTTTGTATTAGTTGGTGGCCTATTATATTTGTATAATTTTGGTTTGTGAGCTATTGCATGATGAATAGGTAATCAGCGT
Organism: Nicotiana benthamiana; assembly: GCA_034376525.1. Taxonomy (NCBI): domain Eukaryota; kingdom Viridiplantae; phylum Streptophyta; class Magnoliopsida; order Solanales; family Solanaceae; genus Nicotiana; species Nicotiana benthamiana. The sequence continues at coordinate 13,920,829 of CM067341.1, read as the reverse complement.
GTACCATGTACATATTTGTGAATTTTTCAGGGTTTTTATTAAACTTCTTAAGTTTTAGTTTTATTCGTTTCTATCTGAATCATTTTGGAATTCCTGAAGTCTTTGTTTCTAGCGTTCAAAAACTTTGTTTTAAGTTAGGAACAAGACCCTACATTCAATTTATCTTGACTTGTACATGATGCTTAATAATATTTCTTTTTACAGTTTGAACTTCATAATCATTAAATTTTCGAAGAAATAGCAGATGCTGCATTTAGGGTTGTGTTTGGAAAGGAGCAGCCTGGTCGGGTTAGATGTCATGGCAGATCGATGACGACAAGCTCTCTGAAAAGAGATGAAGAAATCAACAAGCTTAAACAAAAGTATGCCGATGAAATGACTTATCTGAAGGAAGAAATGAAGGAAATGATAAGATATGAAATACGACATTTTAAGTCAATTAGTGCAAAATAACCCTGAATTAGATGTTCATGATATACAAATGTGTGCTGGATCTAATCTTCCTTCACCCGTTGATGTAAGTAGTGCACGAGCTATGAAAGGCCAAATCTATCCATTCTACTGGCTCAACTTATGCTCCGAATCTTGAAAAGGTATTTATATTTCAGCACCCCCAAAAACTACCTCATCTTAAGTTACAAAACCATGCTTTTCTAAACTATTTACATATGAGGGTTCTATTGTGTTATAATAGGAGTTATCAATGAATGGAAGGAAAATAAACTTATTTTGTCATATTTACTATATTTTCATGTTATGTTTAAAAGGTTACATGGATGTCTCTATGATGCAATATAAAGTGAAAACTTGTAGTTTTCTCCGTTTGATGCTTGGGATTGTGTTCTGCTAGTATATTTGTTTAGTGGGAAAGCACTATTCTTTTAACTATCTATTTTTTATTTAGTAAGTTGTCTGAATAATACAATGAAATTATTGCTGACATGAAATTGCGTAAGTTGCTATCTTCCAGCATTATGGGAGATTTTGGTTCACTTTTTCAACAAACAAATTAGAAATTTATTAGAGATTATGATAATGCTGCTACGGTATCTAATTTGATATATTCGTTCTGCTACACTTTTACATTTGATCCTTATCTATATTAAGAACTACAAGTTAATTTGCGCATGCAAGTTAAGATAAGTGAACACGATTTTTAGGCGAAATATATATTAATTTACATACTATATATACATTTCTTTCTAATTTTTAATTTTATTTAGAATGTGCGGGAAAATATTAGTGATGTAGGCCACAAGTCAATTTGATCTATTAAAGTGAACGGAAGACATTTTGACAAATATGATATTTATTATTATTATTATTGATATTATATATGTATGTATTTGATTTTGTAGAATTCATTGCTAGTGAACTTCTTGAAGTAATTACTTTGTTAGTATAGGCAGTATACAAATTATGTTTCTTTGTTGAAATTTATTTCAAGTATATGCATTTGAATTATTTTTATTCTGTTGCAGTATACAAATTAAATTATGTTTCTTTGTTGAAGTTTATTTCAAGTACATGCATTTAAATTATTTTTAATAGTTGAGTTATTTTTATTCAGTTACTTATCATCTAATTTAATGCTTGAGATCATAACGTATATGCTTGAAATAAATGTGAATATAGAATATAATATAAACAAATATAATTTTTTAACAACAACATTGTCGATTAAAAGTTACTTTATAGCGCATATAAAAATTCCACGTCTAGAAAATGTGGCCACAGGAATTGTCAATTTAGTGCTATGCTCGATAACTGTTACTTTATAAGCCACGCTTTAAAAATATTGTCTATAAGGAACCAAAACCACACTTCAAATTCGTAACTTTGCGTCATAAAAGCGCGGCTATAAAAGAAAATATAAAGCGTAGCTTTTTTACGCATCGGCCACACTTTTGAAGTGTGACTTCTATGGTGACACGTAAAAAGTGTGGACATAGGTCAAAGGTGACGGTCCATTAGGCTACCCCTCCCCCCTCTCCCTCTCCAAAGAGTTGCCTAAAGTCGTAAAGTATTGCCTCTGATCAATTATTACACTTATGGCATCTTAGGATCGAGGCCTAAAATATTATAGTGCATCATTATAAAAATTAAGCTTTTTTGGAATTGATTTTTATATATGTAATAATATATGTCTTCTATAATAATATTTTATTATAACAGTAAAAAAAAATCAGAATGAACAAAACTATGATAGAGAGGTTTGATTGTATCTGCTATTAAACTGTGCACTTGGCTCTAGGTATTCTAAATTTAATACTGGTCGAGAACATTCCAATCTCCGTAGTTATAAGCGCTTTCCTTTTGAAAGTGATCTGACATCTCTTATGCAATGGTTTATTAGCTATTTCTGACGAGTTCATAATTTTTATTTATAGAGTAGAAGAGATTGTCTGCACAGTATAATGGTTGTGCAACATTTTATTTCTACTCAAAATTGGGAGTATATGGTGTGTGTGAGTTTCAGACGAATTGAATGCTACAATATTTGATTGATTTTTAATTTCTGGCTGGATTTTTTTTTCTTATTCTGTAGACTATGTGAAAATTTTGAACTAGCGTCCCACCCTGGCGTGATTTCTTTTTTTTTTTAAAAAAAAATTGAACCCGCCCTGCCTTGCACCCGCAAGCTCTCTAACCCGCCCCACCCTGCGAACTCTCAGACCCGCACTACTTCGTACCTGCACCATCTCATTGCCATTACTATGTGAAATTATAAATATTAAAAATTATATATTAATTGCACATAATTATATATTTATAATACATAAGTGATGCAGATATTATATTTTCGTCAATTAATTTTAATAACCAGTTAGGTGGCTGCCCTTCCTGCAATCGGGTTGTCGAGGGCCCATACCCGTGACCGTGACCGTGAGCAAAAGCACTTGGGCAAATTAGTGGCGATTGTTAGGTCGACAAGCTTCCTCGGGGTGAAAGAAACAAGGATAACGACGGTAAATGTAAATTATGAAGTATACGCAAGATAGTATGAATACTACAGTCAGAGAAAAATAACGAAAAAATGTCCTTGAAGTATTCGAAATAATTTAAAAATATATTTCATCTATTGTTGGTATCACCACATACCCCTAAATCGTTAGTCTTGCTATTGAAGCTGACGTAGCAGTCCAACTAGGTTAGATTGGCTTACATAGCTATCCACCTAAGCAATCCAACATGGCAAAACTATTTTTTCGGAAAAAGAAGTTTGGAAATTTTTATTAAAATTTCAAAATCAACATTTATTCCGAAAAAAGTAAGAAATATTCGGAAAAATCATTTATTTGGGATTTTATATGAAAATATAAAATCAACACTTATTTCGAAAATGGTAAAAAATTTTGAAAAATTATTCTTTATTGGGATTTATGATTGGATTAAAAAAACTACATTGTTCTCTTTTGTGAATTTATGGTTAGTTGATCTAAATTTGTAGATACTTATCAATTATAGTTTCACAGAAGGCACATCTCTATTATAAGTGTTAATTGGTTCATCCAAAGTTCTTATAATTTTTGGAGTTTTCAAATTTACAAAATTTTGAAATTCTACTTCAAGTGAAATTTAATATTTTCATGATCGAACACCTTTTCCGAAAAAAGTAAAACATTTCCGGAACAATATATTAAAGCCCGCTCCAAAATAATTTATTTTGTATATTATATAAAATATTTTAATAAATAAATAAATTTTTTGAGTTTTTTTTACTATTTTCGGAAAAAGTGTTGATTTTGTATTTAAAAAAAAAATCCAAAATAATTAATTTTTTTGAATACTTTTTACTTTTTCTTGGAATAAGTGTTGATTTTGTATTTTAATAAAAAATTCAGAAAAATAATTTTCTCGAAAAAATAATTTTGTCATGCCGATTGCTTGGGTGGATGGCAATATAGGCAATTCTAACCTAGTTGGACTGTCATGTCAGCTTCAATGGCAGGACTAACAGTTTAAGAGTATTTGTGGTCCAAAACATAGACGGTAGGGTTATATTCACCACAAAAAATAAACGGAGAATAGTTTTGAGCTATTTCGAATAGTTCAAAAATATTTTTGGTCCTTTTCCTGAATAACAAAACCGAGGTTGAAAAATAAGTCTCGAGAGTGGTGTAGTATGAACAAATTTCATTAACAAATTATATTTGGGATGTGGACTTGTACAAGTTCTCGTGAACAGATTTAAAGACTAATGGAAATGGGTTAAAAGTCGTCATTTTTGCAGTGGGTTTTCATTAATGTTTTTAAATGAACGAATTAAGTCCATGAGTTGATTAAAATGAGTTGAACCAATCTATATGTCATGATTTAAAAATTTGCATTCCAAATTATAAGGGGAAATCTGTGAATTTTTATCCCTGAAATGTGGGATAATTTTGTCTGGTAAGGGAGCCCGGCCAAGTTCATCTAATTCCAAGTGAACTAGTTCATTGAGAATGGGAAGTGAAATTCCGATAATATCCTTCCTCACAATATTTTTAATGGTATTTTGGAGATTGGTATCAATATTGGAAGGAAGGATAAGCCAATATGGATGATTGAATCTAAGGGGAGTTCAATTGCTATTCTGCTTAGTAGATGTTAAGGAGATAGAGGAATACTTCATCCACGGCTACTATGATTTGGCCTTTCAATATTTTTTTTTCATGCTAAGAATGCTATAGAATAGAATATCAACTGACGAAGGTCATGATTAGTATAGATCATGCCTTTGCCAAGACAATATTTGAGGTACCTCAAGATCCTGTATATTATATGTAGGTGTATTTGCATATACTGGCTTACCAACCCCATAACATAGGTATGTCAGGTCTAGTGATAGTCATATCAAACTTTTTTCGCAAAAAAAAAAAATTTGACTTTAACCTACCTTTGCTAAGAAAAGAGAGAAGGGAAAGACGGATGGCAGAAACAAATCCTTCCAACCGCGGAAGTGAAGACAAGATAAAAATCTTTGTAACTCTCACTTTTTCCTCCTGTTTTATCGAATTGGTTCATTTCTTGAATTATTTTTTGATTTTGGGAACAAAATCTCTCTGTTCCGGTGCTACACATGGGCATTCAGTATTCTTATGGAGAAATCATATTAGAAAAAGATTTTAAAGTGCCATAAAAAAAGAGCGAGGGAGACAAGGTTATCGTTAGACAATATAGTGCAAGAAACTGGCAGCGCTTGCCATATTAAGAAGGCAGCTACAATGGGAGACGCCTCCAGATTATCTTCACTGAGGTACGTTTCAAAATTACTGCCTTATATACTATACACAACTTTTTGTTTTCGGATTAACTTTAACTTTAAGAAACCTCGAGTTAAAGAACTTCTCAATATGAGTAGAAAGCGTCAAGCATTCTTTTTTCTTTATAAACCGTAGTAATGTTTATGGAGATCGTCCAGTTATTTTCTTTGAACTGATAAAAATCAGATCATAACTAAACATAAGGCTTAGCTAAACCATTGATCAATGATAAGTGGTATGAAATATGCCTCTAGAGATTCAGGTTGATCTTACCATCAAAGTGCTCATATTGTAATAGTCACTAGGAACACACCATCATGCACCTTGTGAGAGTTATATTGCAAAATAGGTGTGGTCTTTTTTGCTTCAGAGTTGTGGTATTACAATAAGACAAGGATACATTAGGCAATTGATCATGTCTTGGTGGCTAACTAAGGAATAGAATGGAATCTATGAAATGATCCTATAATGTCTATCAAGTACTCGCAAATATATGTGACCGTCAAGTAATAAAGTGACTCTAAAATCAAATGTTGAACCTACAAAGACTTAGATTATTTATTAACTAAGCAACTAAAATCAATTTACTATTCAAGATGATCAAAAATGATATTTTTCTACTAAACTACTATTACGAAATTTAAACACATAACCAATGGAGAAATAGATTCCAGAGTTGTGGTCGATTTATCAATTCTATTGAGTTTGTAATTGTACTTGTTAATCTTTGGTTGCTAGTTGCATCGATCGTTTATATAAATAGTGTGAGCATGTGATTTTTGCCCTGCTAAGATGACTCCCACAAGACTCTCAGGTTTAGGATTTTCCTTTAAAATTTTTGTTTTAGGATTTAAATTGCGTGTGCTAGTGTATTTGCATTATGCATGTTTAGAGGCATTTGGAATTTAATTTTGTGTTTTGCTGAAATAATTGTTAATTAGGTTTATTTTTACAAAATAAAAATAAATAATAAATAAAATACAAAAAAAATATGTGCAAGTAATATTTCTGGCATTTTTTATCATTTTGTTTAATTTCAACTTGTTGCATTTTTATTTGTGTTAATTAGGAATTTTTGTTTTAAATAAAATTGGAAATTAATTAAAACAAAAAGAAAACAAAATCAAAATACATGTACATACATATAACCACCCAGGCTGGCCACAATTGGGCCAGACCTGGGCGACCCAAACCTTTTTCCTATACAGCCCCAGCCCAAAAACCAGTCCCTAGTCCGCATATAACCAACCCAAAACAACGTCGTTCCGGGAAGGTCCATCACAACCGTTGATCAGCCAATCATCCAACGGCCATGGAACTCCCACCAAGATCATATATATATGTCCAAACGTCTCTACAAACTCAGAGACAAACATCTTACCTTCCCCGTACCACATACACCGGTGTATCACCGCCTCATGACCACCCCTTGACCACCCTTGACCACCCAGTAGCCACCCTAACGCCGCTTCCAGAAATCACCTCACGGCGGTGACCGGTAACCAAACCACCCCAACTTTACACGACCAGACCACCAAAGCCTCCTCTTCCCCCTGCAACCATCTTCCGTCGAACATCCCTCCCCTGTCTCGAATATTCAACAGAAGGGTTGTCGGAACCACCGTCTCCGGTGACCGAATCCCAAACAACCCCAAGTTTACACCGTAGGACCACTAAATCCTCCTCTTCCCCGTCCTGCAATCAGCTTCCTTTGAACATCTCTCCTCCGTCTCGAATATTCAACAGAAGGATCGCCGGAACCACCATCTTCGGCGACCCAACTCCAAACCCATCAAAAATTACATCCCTGAAACACATCATCCTCCTCTTTCCAACCGTGCATGTCACACCCTTCGAATCCGTTTGAAACGTCTCAAATATTAATTTGAAGGCTAACCTTAAACCTCAAACCCCACCGGATTTCAGTCAAACTCATCTCAGACAGTCCCCGGCCATTCCCCTCCCCAACCATGCCACCCACAGCTCTCAAATACTGTTAACCACCAAGGAAACCCGGATATGAGACCTCACTTAATTTCAAAATCAAAGAATCCAAGTCCTTAACACCTAAAACCCATTATTCCAAAAATGAGTTGCCTTAGAAGGTTAGAAGCCTCCACAGAAGAAGTCAGAAACCAACATAATGATTTCAAGTTAGGGTTGCAAGTTTAAAAGCTAAGTATTCTGTGTTTATTTGCTTCGTTCTCTTTATAATTTTAGTGGTTTTCTACAAAATAGTATTCTTTGCTTGTTCTTTGGGGTATTACTGACTGGACTACATTTCTTATAATGGTCGGATGTTATACTATCAGTTTGCTTTTACCTCTAAGGCTTTACATGGTCTGTAGTCTCATTTTTGAAATCTACATGTCTTGTTGGTCTTCATCTCTTGATTTTCCTATTCACCCCCTGAGATTCTGATTAGTTTTAGTAAATACTTTTTGGATACCACTTATTTCGTGTCATGATCCTCAGAATGTTCATCCTTTTTCTGCTAGTCACCATTAGTTCTATTGATGTTTTAAGTAAGCATGATCTTGAGTACATTCCTTGGGTTTTGTTGATCATCTCTGAAAGTTTTGGAAAAAATCATTTTGGCCTGCTTCATACCATGCTGGAAATGCTAGTTAGGACTCTTTGCTTAATTTGCAATTTGTTGAGGTTAAGTTTGTGTGAGTTACTGATATTAGTCCTGTTCTCATCTCCTTTCTTGCTTTTAAGATTCATTGAGTTTTAGGGATTGGATCATTTCTATAAGTCTTGCACTAGTTGATTAGTGCCCTCTCCTGGTCGATTAACATGAGGATACATGAACATTTATATGATCCTAAAGTTATAATAATTGATTGACCAATCAATCTTAGGACATTTAGTTATATGGATCCATTGGGCCTGTTAATCCAGACCATACTTTAGCCCATAACTCAAACACGATTGACCAGGGTCGGTGAGTAACTAAGGTTAAAGCTTCATGTTAGTTAATTAGGAAAAGAAATAAGGGTATATGGGGTATTTGAGCCCTAAAAGAATCTGGTAATAACCCTAGAACATTCTAGTAAGGGACTTAGGCTTAATTTTAGCGTCAAACTTGAGGCACAAGTCAGGAAACTAAGGACCACTTAGGAAAAGATGAAATCTGAATCAAGGACTAAAAGGAAAAATAAGGAAAAAGTGTTGCCCTAAGGCTTCACTATAAAAAAGGACAATCTGAACTATTTTAGGGATCCTTTTTTTAACATTAGAGAGATTTTTTACCTTTTTTTTGGAATATTTTTTTCGAGCATACTTCTCTTCTGAAGGTTGAAGGCATTAAGATATATATGTATTAGTTTCTTCTACATTCTTCAGAGATCATTAGTGTTGTTTTTATTCCTGTGGAGTTTTGATTCTTCTAGAATTCTGGGTGTACTGTTCGATTGGCTGCTGTTTTCTTGCTATTTTCTCTACTCGAACTCATAGGCTTATTGCTAAACTCCACGTATCAATCCTTCCCCAGATTCTGAGAGATTATCGCACTTGTGTGCATTCGAGATAATGAAAAGATCACATTTATTTTATTTCGTTTCAATTCCTGCTGTAATTTAATTTGTTCTCTCAAAATTCTCTGGTGTAATCTGGACTCATCATTTAGTTGTACTAAAACATGTATAATCTGGACTTTGATGGTATTATATACTTTATTTACATAGGTCCAGTAGACTTTATAGTACAGTGATCAAAAATAAGTTTAGCATTAGTAATATGTGTCATGTGTTAGAAGTTTGGATAGCTGAGCACATATAATACTCTACACGATGAGTATTTTGAGTTATCCCCTCAAACGTTAGGTTTTAAATCTGATGCAAAAATTATTTCCGGTATCATCTCTGTAAATGTTATTGGCACATTTTGTTTTGACATTCGGGCATATGATTTGTTTTATAATTATGGTGTAATCAGAAATTGAATCATTGTCATCCCAAAAAGACTTATTAGTCCAATAACACTGGGCCCAATTAGAAAGCCCAACAACAGCCAATCGTAACATGGTATTCCATGTTCCTGGACTGATTGGAAATAAAAACTAGGTTAGTCATGAATAAGGCCCAATAACTATCAGGTATGGCATAAACAATGCAGGCTCCTAGGCTGGCCAAAACTTGAAGCCCAACATGTATAATCAATCATGAATAAGTCTAAAATGCAAGTACTAATTTTCCCAAAACACATCACCTGTATATAAATGGTTAGGGCATTTAGACACCAAAAATGATAAAGAATTTAATATGCCTTAGGATGTCCTTATAAAATAAAGTGAGTTGCGTTCATCTACTCAAACACCACGAGGCTCCTTAAATTGATAAAATATTAAGAAAATCGGATGTGACGTCTAGCGAATTTTACTACTTTCCATGAATTTAAAAGACGTAGCTGTCGTAGACGTGAGTTTGCTAATAAAATACCTTCCTAAACTCGGGTGTGCATTTATGTCACCCAAATCTCAATCTCAATGGAATTAAAATATGTTTAAGATTGCGTGCGCATTTATGTAACGTGATTCGTGACGTGTTTTAATAACATTGCAAATTTTCCTAAAATGTATATTAAAAGCCGTTAATAATTTAAAATTGCATTATAGGTTTAAACAGGTATATCAAATCAGGTCGTTAGCCGCTTATAATGAGTTTAAGTGACCGTGCTAGAATCATGGGATCCGAGTGTGCCTAACACCTTCCCTCGGGTCAACAAAATTCCTTACTCAAGAATTTCTGGTTCGCAGACTCCAATTGGGAAGTCAAACTTTCCTAGATTTGGGATTTTAAATAAGCCGGTGACTTGAGAAACCAAAAGCTAAACTTATCCCAAGTGGTGTCTTTTGAAATAAATAATTAGTCCAATCTCGGATAATGTCAATTTAATTGGAAAAACTCCTATTCACGTGTCATCTTTCGGGGTAGCACGTGTAAGTCAAAAAGGAGGTGTGACAAATAGCATACTCCCACAATATTATTCGTCTATCCAATATATTAATCATATATTCCTATGGTATTGAATCTATCACGAGCGAATATAATATAGTATTCAACAAAGTAAGATTGTTAGGTATATGTCAATCCTAACTGCGAAATCTTTTTCCAAGCCGCGGGTTCCGAAATAAACTCTCTTTAATTCTACTCTACTAAATATGCTTCTCGAGCATGGCATAGATAGTAAATAGAACTCAACTGCTGGCCAAACAATTAACCAATTATGCACAGAATTAGAGAAACAGCCAAAGATGACTACTTGAATTAATGGTAATATAATTAATAAACTTCAATATTCATGACAACTACAACCCTAGGACGTAATCCATATAGATGTGGTAGCAAAACTACAATCCATCCAAAGAAACACAAAGATTTCTAAGTTTAATGGAAGAAAGATAGAATTTGATGAATTCCTCTCGGTGGCTTTGTGCTCTCCCTTGGTCTAAAGTATGCTCCTCGCGTCAAAAATATTTCCAACCTCTCAAAAATATTTTTAGAACCCTTTTATACATGTTGGGGACGTTTAGGGTTGAAATTCCCGAGTCCTGGCCGAATTAGGAAAAGATCCCCCTTTGGCGTTTCGCTTGGCGCCTGGCGCCGATCAGGACATCAAATTTTTTGGTCTTCTATCTTTGGCATCTTGGATGGTGCTAGGCACCAAACTTATACTTCCTCCCAAATTCTTTCCTTTTGATGTCAATTTGCATGCAAACTCTCAAAATCACTTCCAATTAACTCCTACATATAAAAATATCATTATTTAAGCTAGAGTCACAATTCTTCACACAAAAATTAACACGATCGGGTATAATGCAAGGCAATTACAAAAAAAATATGGAATGTTAGCCAAACATCATTGCTACATAATAGAATCTCAACTGATGAAGGCCTCCTGAGATTCAGATTGATCTTACCAGCAAGGTGCTCATGTTGTAATAGTCACAAGGAAGAGACCATCATGCACCTATTTTGTGAGATTTATATTGCAAAACATGTGTAGTCTTTTTTTTTTTTTTTGCTTTAGAGTTGTGGTATTGCAATAAGACAAGGATACGTTAGACAATTGATCATGTCTTGGCGGCTACCTAAGGAAAAGAATGGAATCTATGCAATGATCTACAATGTCTACCATCCATTGTATGCTGGGACATATGAAAAAGTAGGTGTGCAGCCAGATTTGAGAACTTACATATGTCTGGAAGAGCTATAATTATGCTGATTTGCAATCCATGATTATGCTACTAAATAGTCAATTTCGTAGAGTACAATTCCCCTTTGCATTGGAATGATATATGCATAGGTGGAGAATGCAAAACAGTTAATTAGTAGCTAACTTATTAAATAGTGCAAATCTAATTTTGGTTGGCTAAACCTGAACATTGACGATTGTTGTAAAGGAAACCCGGGAAGGACCGGAGGTGGTGGTGTTATTAGAGATCATCATGGATCCTTTATTGTTGCTTTTGCTAAGTTTTATAGCCAATGCATCAATAATTTTGCTGAGGCAAAGGCCATGCTACATGGGTTGAAATTGTGTTTAAGCAGATGCCTATGTCAGGAGATGTGAGAGGTTGGCCTTAGGAGGTGTAAGAAGGGGTAGAGGTAGGCCAAATAAGTCTTGGGGAGAGGTGATCAGGCAGGACATGCCGTTACTTGAGTTAACCAAGGACACGACTCTAGATAGAAGGGTGTGAAAGTTGAAGATTAGGGTAGAAGGTTAGCAGGTAGTCGTGCATCTCCCTTTGTATTCTCTGGCTCGATAGTATTAGCACTAGTTCGGTACCCTTTTTTCCTTAGTTTTCTATATTCTCATGTCTCGTTTCGTTGTTACTTGCCATTGGTAATTCCGTAGTTTGTTAGCAGTACTTCGTTCATATTCTTGTTTGCTGCCTTGGAATTAGTTTTCTAAATATGTTATCTTGCTGCTACTTGTTATCAGTATCCCTTTCATATTACTTGTTGCTATCTCCGATTTAGTTTTCTAATCATTGGTTTGTTGTTACTTGCTACCAGGCCTTCTCTCACCCTCTATAGTCGAGTGTCTATTGGAAACAGTCTCTCTATCTTTCCAAAAAGGGGTAAGGCTGCGTACATCCTATCTTCTCCGGACCACATTTATGGGACCATATTAGATTATTGTTGCTGTTTAGTAATTATCGGGTCTTATTCGTAGGTGGACTTCTGAAGGGGGAAAAGCCCTGAAATGTCTACAAGTTATGATATTGGTGTTTGTAAAATGTGATAAGCATACATTTAGCCTTCAATTAATTAAAACACACATTTCTGGACCAATTCGTTTGTTAATCGTGAAAAAGATTAATATATTATTAACTGTTAAATCATTTATATAAGTTTCCTTTGATTACACTTATTTTGACCATTAAATGAATATATTTTCTTTTTTGCTAAAAATGAATATATTTTCAACTTGTCCAAGTTTGGGTATATTACACATTTATAAGTCAACTTTGTTACTTTGTTTTCTATCTCCAAATATACCAATGACTTGAGCAAGTTGAATTTATAGGTCATAATTGTCACACGCACAGTTCTTGGTCATCAAAATACCAACGTAAGCCATGATCTTATTATCCAACAACAACAACCCAGTATAATCTCACTTAATAGGGTTTAGGGATGGTAGTGTGTACGCAGACCTTACCCCAACCCAGGGTAGAGAGATTATTTCCAAATAGACCCCCGGCATCCTTCACTCCAAGAAGTTCTCACCTTGCTCTTAGGGAGACTCGAACTCACAAACTCTCGATTGGAAGTGGGAGTTGCTTACCATCAGAGCAACCCCTCTTATCTAAAAAAGAAGTATGCAACACGAGGACTTATGATCTTATTATCCATACTCTAAAATATATATTGATTATCGGCTTATTCACCCAAAGAATGTTTTTCATTTGTAATATTATAATTCTTTGATTGACTTAAAGGCTGCTGCTAATCATTATTCTTAACATATATCATCCACGTCCTAAATAGTAATAAGCTATCCATTTCTAGACACAGGGCAGATATACTAAATCACTGCTAAAACAAGGAATTAGTGACAGATAATATATGTAGTTCAACAGAAAAATTCATCGCTAATTCCATTTAATAATGAATTAGCAATAGATTATCAAAAAATTTGTTAGCAAAGTGATTTAGCAGTAGATAAGTGAAGAAATTCTTAGCTAATTTTTTTTTGTACTGGATGTGTATTTATAGATATAGGTAAAAGGAGAAATGTCATGTATAAATATAAAAAGTAATACCGCTTGTCATTATAGTAATGATTTATTATTCATTTCTACAAATATTGACACTATTAATAAAAGATATATAAGATAAAAGAGATCTCCACTTAGTGATAAATTAACGTTGTTTTATTGATATGCTAATGATATTATTTTTTTCTGAATTCTACGAGTGTTGAACGATCCACTAAGAAACTACAGCCACACGTTTTAAGTAGTACACTATTTTGCTTTTTGACTCTTAAAATTATTTTATTATCGCTTAATGAAGAGATTGCCAATGCACCATATAGAAGGCGTGGTTTATTTAATGTGGCATTTCCTTTTAAGTTTATGATTAGCACAAAAAATGTTTCATTTAAGTACCATTAAGCATGTTAAGTTGTAGTAATAAAAAACAATTATGTTCTCCTAAACGAGCTGGTTAATACATTTTTCCACGATTTTCATTCAGTGGTACCGAAAAATTACATATTAAAAATAAAGTATTTCCTAATAAACACGACTTCACATTGAAAAAGAAACTAGAGTGATAGTTAATACGTAATTAAGCTACATCACCGGTCTCCCCTCCGTAATTTGTGGAGTTGAGAGCTTGGACACTTGCTCCACTCTCTACTAGTTTTACTACGTATGAAAAATACAATCAAAAATATAATTAAATTTATTTTTCTCAAATGTATATCGATGCATCCATTAATGATGTATATTCACTTTAAATATTTCAAGTTGAAGGGGCTCTCTAATTTTTTAAAATACATACACTCTTGTAGCATGCCTCCTTCGGAAAATACAATGTACATAATTTCTATTTAAACTATTTAGTATCCCCAAAAATCACTTGAACTATATTGCACTTCATATTAAACACCTGTTATTGCATTTTTAGAGATGTGTTTAGTATACTCTCCTAATTATTTAAAAAATGTGTCATGTTGCACCACACGTAGTTATTCAACTCAGCCTAAAATCCGCCTAAACTTTCACCATTTTATTAGTTACCTACTTAAACTATCTGGTGTCCCCAAAACCCCTATGAACAATATTCCCCAATATATTAAAATCTCATGTTGCGTCTGTCTAACTATATTAACTTATGGTTTTTAAAATTTTTTTATACAATTCACTCATGATGTATTACGGTGGGATGATTGATTAATTTATGAGTTTTGCCAAAATAATATCTAATGCACTTTGTTAATTTTAGGTTTAATGGTGTTTTATGATAAACTCCAATTGAATAAGTCATTTATATTCACTTTGTAGCACAGAAAAATATAAATAAAGGTATATAGTGTTTCTTAAAAATCATCTTATATTACATACAAAATATTACAAAAAATAAAATTTGGCAAATCAAAAACCAATTGGCCAACAAATAAAATTACATTCTCTAATTCCAGATTACATAAAGAACTTTCAAGCTATCCAACTTTATTCTCTAAGGGATGTTAAGTTTAATAAGACTATTTAAATTGGTATCCTTTAATTTCAACAATATGTGTAAGAAATGCAAGAAAATTAAAACAACAACAACAACAACAACAACAACAAACCCGATTTGATCCCAACAGGTGGGGCCTGGGGAGGGTAGTTTGTACGCGGACCTTACCCCTATCTATTGCAGGTAGAGAGAATATTTTCAATACACCCTCGGCTCATAAAGGACAAGAAGAAGAGGAAAGCAATGAAGGAAAAAAGTAGAAAGAGAAAAGAAAAGGGGGAAGATAAAGGATAAGTACTAACAAATAATAGCAGCGGGGAATACAATACTTGAGGTGAACACAACCACATAACATAATAAAAATCTAAGAATATGAAGGGACATGCATGCCACTAAGACTATCGGTGAACACCTATAAACTACCTACTAATCTTCTACCTTAATCCTCGACCTCCACACCTTCCTATCAAGGATCATGTCCTCAGCAAGCTGAAGCAGCACTATGTCGTGTCTAATCACCTCTCCTCATTACTTCTTAGGCCTACCTCAACTTCTTATCAAATCTATGGCCAACCTATCACAACTCCTAATAGGAGAATCAATGCTTCTTCCCTTAACATGTCCGAACCATCTTAGCCTCGACTCCCACGTCCCGGATAATTTCATTCTTAATCCTATCTCTCCTGGTACACTCACACATTGATCTCAACATATTTAGCTCTGCTACTCTTATCTTCTGCAGATGGGAGTTCTTGACTGGCCAACACTCAGCCCCATACAGCATAGCCGGTCGAACCACCACTCGATAAAAATTACCCTTAAGTCTTAGCGGCATATTCCTATCACACAAAACACCAGAAGCGAGCCTCCACTTCATCCATCCTGCTCCGATGCGATGTACGATATCTTCGTCAATCTCCCTACTATCCTGAATAATAGACCCGAGATACTTAAAAAATGCTCTCTGGGGATACCTTGAGCATCAAGCTTAACCTCTACATCTGCATCATAGGTCCCGTTACTGAATTTGTACTCCCAGTATTCTGTCTTGGTTCTACTCAGTTTGAAACCTTTAGACTCCAAGGTATGTCTCCTAACCTCCAACATCGCGTTAACTCCGCTACGCGCCTCGTCAATCAACACTATATCATCGGCAAATAGCATGCACCAAGGCACCTCCCCTTGGATATGTCGCGATAATACATCTATCACAAAGGAAAATAAAAATAGGCTAAGAGCCAATCCCTGGTGCAATCCCATTACCATAGGGAAATGCTTCGAATCACCTCTCACAGTCCTCACACGAGTCTTAGCATCATCATACATATCCTAAATTACCCTAATGTACACTACCGAAACGCCACTAATCTCCAAACACCTCTACAATAGCTCCATCGGGACTTTATCGTATGCTTTCTCAAGGTCAATAAACACCATATGCAAATCTTTTTCCTCTCCCGGTACTGCTTGACTAATCTCCTTACCAGATAAATCACTTCCCTAGTTGAACCCCCCGACATGAATCCAAACTGATTTTTGGAAATAGACACGCACCTCCTCACCCTAGCCTCCACCACTCTCTCCCAAACCTTCATAGTGTGACTCAACAACTCGATACCCCTATAATTGTTGCAGTTTTGGATATTTCCCTTGTTCTTGTAAAATGGAACCATCGTACTCTACTTCTATTCTTCGGGCATCTTCTTTGTCTTAAAAATAACATTAAATAGCCCAGTGAGCTACTCTAGACCTACCTCCCCGTGCTCTTCCAGAATTCCACCAGAATTTCTTCTGGTCTCGTCACTCCGTCCCTGCACATTTTACGCATCGCCCTTTCCATCTCCTCTACCGTAATACACATACAGTACCCAAAATTCCACCGACTCTCGGAGTGCTCCAACTCACCCAGCACAATGTGTCTATCACCCACCTCATTCAATAATTTATGAAAGTATGACTGCCATTTTCTCCTAATAAGAGCCTCGCCCATCAACAATATTTCATCCTCGTCCTTGATGCACTTGACTTGGTCTAAGTGGCGGGCTTTCCTCTCCCTCACATAGGACAACCGGTACAACCTCTTTTCCCCGCCTTTTCCCTCTAGCTCCTCCTACAAACGAGCAAATGCCGCATTCTTAGCCTTCGTAAACTCTAACTTTTCCTCTTTCTTTGCCTTTCTGGAGCACTCTCGATAAGTCCTTTTTCCCTCCTCGCTTGTAGTCTCCACTAGCTTCGAATAAGTAGATTTACTAGCTTTCACTTTACCTTGAATCTCTCCATTCCACCACCAGTCCCTTTATGACCCCCATGAAAGCCCTTCGTGACTACTAAGAACTCTCTAGGAGCTGCCCTAATGCAATTCGCAGTCGTAAACCACATACTAGATGCATCCCTCTACTCATCTAGGCCCTCACAGCGAAACTTCTCCCCTAACTCCAGAGCTTTGTCCTTGATCCAGTTACACCACTTGATCTTAGGTGGCCTGCATCCTGCCCTCTTCCTCCAACTCCTTTTATCTCCAGGTCCATAACTATGAGCTTATGAGGAGTCATTAGGTCCTCACTTGGGATGACCTTGGAGTCAGTGCATAGACCTTTACCGAATTTTCTGTAGAGAAGATCATCAATCTGGTCTTGCCCATTGAATTTAGAAAAGTGACCAGGCTATAACCAAATCAAAAGCTCTAGCGAAATCCAACAGAGAATTACCTCCCTCATTTATATCCCCAAAACCATACCCGCCATGCACATCATTATAACCCCTAGCACTAGCCCTAATATGACATTGAAATCTCCGCCAATGAATAACTTCTCTGTGTGTGGGATACTACGCACCATCTCGTCCAAATCCTCCGAGAATTGCTTCTTGACCTCCTGGTCCAAACCTACCTAAAGAGCATATGCACTAATCACGTTTACAGTAAACCAACCAACTACCAACTTAATACTCATCAACCTATCATTTACTCTCCTAACCTCAACCACGAGCTCCCTGTGGTCCGTGTCAACTAAAATACCTACCCCATTCGTTTCAGAGGAAAAAAGAGATGGAGAAAATTTTCAGAGGAAACCCATATAGCGAACTGAAGAAAAAAGGTTAAAAATGAAGAAGAATGTGAAAAATAAAGAAGAAATGTAAAAAAAAATGGAAAATGGTTTAAACAATAAGGAAGAAAGGTGGATATAACTGAAATATGGAGAATATTTATTTAAAAAATAAATTTGAAAGAGGGTTCGGCTAATAAGCCGTTGTTTTTCTGTTATATGAGCCATTTTGATGGCTTTTTTCAACTGTCACGTGCTCCCAAGCGAGTGTTTGCACACATTATACCAGGTCGTGACGAGGAAATTTTGATACGAAGGACAATATAATTTAGGAGGTTTTTGGGGACACTGCTTAAGTAGGAAACTAAAAAAAATATTATAGTTTAAGCAGGTTTTATGGTATTAACTCTTAAAAAATACGTAAGAAGATTCCGAGTCATTTGATTGTATATTTTTGCATCGTTGCTCACTTATATTTAAATGTGTAACAAATAGAATATGTATCAGCTGTATTCGTTTATGCAATTGTAGTTATTCGTGCAATGAATACTGTAACTAAGGCAGAATACAAGGGTGCATACGAAGAAATACAAAAATACAAAAAGATAGAATGTTCTTGTTCAAGATAACTAAGCTTGCGCTCTAACCAACTAATTTTAAAACAATAATTAATCTCTTAATTATTTCATGAATTAGCTACAAAGATCAAATATAACTACGAGTGGTAAATTTTCTGAAAGTATAGCTACGATATAAATATTTGATGGGTCGCACAATTTCTCCTTATTTAATTAGAGCATGTATTTACATGCAGATTGGAATAAAAATCTTGCATGATGGGCATAATAGCGTGTCTGGCGTAATAAGAGATATGCGTTGAACGTAATTATTCTCACGGTCCATATTAATCGAGGTGCAGGTATCAAACATCGAATAGAAAGTAAAGTAGTGTTCTCATAACACTGTTGGAGACAAAGTAGTTCTTTCTAATAGTGGAAATGGGATGATAAAAATTCCAATATCTATTACGGGTTAGAAAAGAATTCTATGTGAAATAAGAAACCCCAAAAAATTTGGAATTAGTTATGACAGAGAATACCTTTTCTTTACCACAATACAACTTGTGGTAATGAGGTTTGAACAAGAAAATGTATTCTTCGTAACTTCCCTTTCAACAAATACCTTCACGCAATGGATTTTTGAGATAAATGAGAGAGCATTACGAATTAAGAGAAGCATGTCAATTAAGGGCGACTTTTAATATTTAAACTTTATTGCTTCTGATTTCTAAGACAGATTTCAAATAAAATAACTGAATTTTAAAATTTAAATTTATAAATATTTAGTAAATTTTCATTACATAAATATAAATTTTAGGGTACTCTGGGATCAAAAAGTTGTCTTCCAGATTAATTATAGGATATGTTATTTAATTTGATATATTTAGGCTGAAGACTGTTGTTATATAATTAAAAAATGGTGTTCATTTAATCTCTCAATGCCAATAATGAAATTATTGTACGGGTTGTTGTAGTTATTTTTTTTTTTTTGGAAAAATTAAATAAAAGAACTTCTTTTTCAGCAAATAGGAAGTAATCATATATTAAAAATTAAGAAGCATACATAATATAGGAGTTATAGTTAGTATCGCATATGATACTATAATTACCTAGGCATGCTAATAAGTTGCAAGCATCATACGATAAAAGCTTTTCAACAACAGACTTATCTAGTATATCCTTATGTTGTTGGGTTATCACTTCTTTCGGTGGGACAGCAAAAACTTTCTTTTTCTTCACTGTGTTGTCTGATCCCATGCATACAAGCTTATAAGCAGCCCTATTCTCTCATTAAAATTCATACTTGAGTATTACCTGCTCCCTTAGGTGCATTAACAATCTGCATTTCGATAAGATGTTAGTAAATAAAAGAACTTCAACTTCATTTGCACTAACCTTTTTAGAGTGAAAATGAAATAAGGCTGGGTTCTCTGGATACTACGGGATAGACATGAGAAAAATTACATAGACTTTGTATGAACAAACCATATGAATTTCTTATAATTTAGTAATAATTTATGCTAAAATGTATACTAATATCGATTTTCGGTAAATATTTTCCGAGACAATATAAAAACTTATTCCCATAGAATAATATACCAATTCATACTAATTCGTCATTGTATAATACATTAAGGTTAAAATATTTATTAAATTAATTAGAATTTAGTATAATAATTATTTTTATGAAGTTGTGTTTTTTTTTTTGGTGAAACATAAAGTTTTTTACAACTTATTTCCCCTGAATTCTTCTCCTCTTCCTCTATCTTTCTATATCTTTCCTATACTCTCCTATACTCTTTTTTCATTGATTCCTATATAATTGATCTATCCACTCTCTCTCCTTCTTAGTGCACTTTTTGTTTAACAGTGGTACTATTCTAGCTGTTTATTCTTGTTGTATCTGTACACACATACTTTTTGGTGTAGGTACCCCTTGATTCCACAGTGCTTCATTTCTTGCCCACTATATCTTATATATTAGTGCTGCGATCATTGCTGTTACAAACTCCTTGCATTTCTTCCCATGGACTCCACGAGTTATTCTTCTCCATATCCCCTTTAAATCATGCTTTGTTGTCCCTCTCTGCATCCATTCCAACAATATTCTTAGGCATTCTCTGATAATTTTTACTCAAAGAACAGGTGTTCTACTGATTCTATTTGGCTCCCACATATCAGGCATTCACTATCTTGGCTTATATTCAGCTTTAGCACTCGTTCCTTAGTCAGTAGCTTCCTATGCATGGCAAGCCAGCTAGTGAAATTGTGTTTAGGTATATTCATCTAACTCCATTCCCCTCGATACCATGGTTGTTTCTCTGCTTCTCCTTTACACAATTGGTATCTACTTCTTACAGTATATTTGCCATATGTGTTAGCCAACCATTATTCATAAATCCAATAGAAATTTTATCCATAATCGTACAGATTTTATTCTAATACCAATAACTGTCATTTGGAGGTTCATATTGCCACCAGCTGATCCTTTATATATACATGGTTGATCCATTTCACCCAAAGATTGTCTTCCTTATTTGTTATGTTCCATAGATATTTCACCATTGCTGCTTCATTCTAAACTATACAATCTATTATCCCCAATACCTCTTCTTGTTTTGGCCTATATACTATGTCTCATGCTACTAATACCATTTTGGTTGAATTCCCTTTTCCATCCCATAAAATGCTTCTACATATGCCTATTATGATCCTTAAAACCTTTTTTAGGAGGGTGAAGATGAATGCCCAATATGAGTGCACTTGCATCAACACTGAGTTCACTAGCATCACCTTTCTACCATAAGATATATTTCTTGTACCCCATGTTCTGACTTTGTAGCCATGTTCTCCACCAATATTTCACAATCTGTTATTGATAGCTTCCTAGCAGATATTGGTCGCCTTAAGTACCTGAATGGTAATGCCCTTCTTTGATACACTGTAAGATCACATATTTCCTGAATGCATCGTTCCTTCATGTTTGCATAGTAGATATTTGATTTAGCTGCATTAGTTTGTAATTCTGATGCACTTGAGAATGTTTCCAACCCCCTTAGGATCATTTTCATAGATTGCCACTCCCATCTACAAAAGAATAACACATCATCCGCAAAACATAGATGGCTTAATTTGAGCCTTCTATATTTGGTATGAAATTGGAACCCTTTTTTTATCAGTGATCCATTTTATAATTCTTGATATGTATTCCATTCAAATTACAAATAGGAGGGGTGATATTGGGTCCTTTTGCCTTAGCCCTGGTTTGCCCTCAATGTTGCCATAAACTTAACCATTCGCTGATATTATATTGAGTAGATGTGGTACAAGCCATCACCCACTTTATGAATTTTTGAGGGAAGTTAAGAGCATGCAACATCTCTTCCACAAATTCTCATTCCACAGTATCATAGGGGTGGCATATATCGGGTAAAACCAATAATCTGGACCGTTAATTCTTTATTGGGTTATCAGTGTTGGGTTATTGGGTTAACGGTTCGGTAACGGGGTAAAAAAAATTATTGGGTTATTGGTTCGGTCTCGCTTTGCATTTTTGTTATTGGGTAAAAACCGATAACCCTATAAGAATGAAGTAATTTACTAATCTACCCTTAAGTATATACTAGGGTTTTATTTTACTAATTCCCTTCCCTCATCAATTCACTCAGTCTTCAGTCATTAGTCGTCTATCGTATGTCTCTCTCCTTATGTTTCCGCCGCAGCCCCCAACTCCCAACAGTTAATCACATCGTGTAACGCTAGTGCCTGAGCCTCAACTCTCAAGCTCACCACCACTTCTCCGCCAGACGACACGCCAGTGCCTGAGCCTCACCAGTTCTTCGCCAGTCACGACCACTCACTCCCTCACTCATCAATCGCTTCGTGTAAGTTTTGTCTCAAGAATTTTCTGTTTGCGCCTTGTTAATTGTTCTGTTTGCTCAAGATTTTTGCCTCTGTTTGCTTCTGATTTTTGCCTCTATTTTCTTTTAAATAAAACTCACATTGACACAAAAACATGACTGAAACTCATTATTTAACTCTGTTGTTTAGCGAATAAAGTTCATCAGTATGGTATGGAAAAGTTATGTAAACTGATTTTTCTGTCTCTAATTTATAATAGCAGTAAGAAACACATTAGCATAATAGTTCTGTCTCTAATTTACTCACGTGAAGGTGCTTTTAATTTTCAAAGCACTTTTAATTTTCAGCATTCAACACTTTTAATATTTAGCATTCATCACTTTTAATTTTAGTTTTATCTTATCGGGTAAACCGATAACCGAACCAATAATGATCAATAACCGATAAGCCGATAACCGATAACTAATATCTTATCGGTTTGATTATCGGGTAATGATATTTGTAAACCAATAATCGATAGGCAAAACCGATAATTTTCAAAACCAAACCGAACCGACCGATGCCCACCCCTAAAGTATCATATACCTTCCTTAGATCTACTTTAATTAGACAATTTCTAGTTCTATTCTTCCACTTATACAGCCCCACCAGATCATGGAATATCAATATATTGTGCACTATATTCCTTCCTTTCACAAAAGCACTTTGGTTAGGAGATATTATTCCATGTAGTACAGTATTAAGCCTATCGCGTAGCATCTTCGAGATCACTTTATATATTGCATAGCAGCAAGAAATTAGTCTATAGTCACCAACTGTCTCAGCATGAGTGCTCTTGCGGATAAGAGTTATCATAGTGTTGTTGACAATTTTGAGCATTCTGCTTTCTCTAATGAACTCCTGAACTTCATTTTTTACATCTGCACCCACAATACCCCCAACAGTCTTAGTAAAACTAGCTTCCAAATCTATCCAGACCTAGAGCTTTATCTCCTATAATTGCCCATAGAGCCTCCTTCACCTATGTTTCTGTGAAGTTTGATTTCAGTTCATTCCTCTACTCCTCTTTTGTTGTTGGCCCCTATCTTATAATCTAGCTATTTACATGATCCATTCCTTCCACTTTCCTCCCCAGCATTTTTGTGTAAAATTTTATGAATGCATCCGGAATCTTGACTGGATCATCAATGTCATACCCTTTCACGTCCTTTATGTAGAAAATTATGTTACTGTTCCTTCGATCTTTCGATAGACCATGAAAGTATTTAATATTTTTGTCCCCCTATCTGAGCCATTGTGCCTTAGCCTTTTGTTGAAAGAACATGTGCCTTGCCTTTTCCTATTTGTTATATTCCTCATTTAATCTTACTTCCTCATTGATTAATGCTTTACTTCTAGGGTCCTTCTGTACTTTGGTTTGACAATGTTGAAGGGTAGTTAGTGCTTCCTATGCTCTTTTTTCAATGTTCCTGAACCTCTCCTTCTTGATTTCCTATAAGGTTCTCTTGATTCTGTACAGTTTCCCCACCAACTGGTACATTCGTATACCCATCTTGTTTGCTGTCCAACTATCTTTTATTGTTTCTTTGAAATTCCATGCCATTCTCCATATATTAAAGTATCTGAAGCTTCTTTTCTCCTTCTACCCACCTCCCTCCCAACTAATTATGCCTGGCGAATAATCAAATAGCCCTGGTTGCATGTAGTAGACCTCTAATGCTGGCAGCTTTATCATCCATTCAAAGTTGACAAGGACTCTATCTATTCTGCTTATTACTCTGCTTCCTCCTGGTTGTTGGTTGTTCCAAGTATAGAAAGCTCCTGAAGATCTCATGTCTTGTATTGAGCACTCCTCCATACTTTTATAAACTCCCTGATTTCCGCCATAGTAACCAAGCTCCCCATTCTTTCTTCAGTACTCAGGATGCAATTAAAGTCCCACATTATTTCCCAAGTCCCTTTGATTTGTTGGTGTATACTTTTGATATCTTCCCATAGTTGTCTTCACATCATTTGATGTTAAACCCAAAGACTATTGTAGCGTTGAACTGTTTTCATGTCCCTCTATGTTGGGCCATATAGGGTGTAAGTTACTCAGTTACACTTGTTATATTGACATCATATACCTGATTTTCATCTAACCCATATCCTCAATGCCGAATGCATTACTAAGTTCGTAGTAAATGGCCAACCATTGCATTGATTAAGAGCACCTTGTTGTGCCTTAGCTCTCTTAATCTTTGTTTCCGGAAGACCAAATAAGCCAACTCTTTGATTGTTCATAAACAGGTTCATTTCCTTCTATTTATGTGGCTTATTCAGTCCCCCAGAGTTCCAGAAGCCTATTCTATCCATTGGATGAGGGGTTGTCCCCATCCTGCCCTTTTCCTAGGGCCATATCACTCCCTTTCCCTTTGTTTTCCCTATTCTCCACCACATTCCCATTTGTACCTTCTGTTTTCTCTTGTTGATGGTCCTCTAGGGTTGCAAAAGAGTTCCCAATTCTAATAACATCATGCTGTATTCCATCCCATACTCTTTCCCTTCTTGTATTCTTCCATGTTTTAGATGTAGTTGCTGCTTCATTCGCAATGCATACTACCTCATTCCCAGTATTTTTCTTGTTTATTGGCCCAATCACTTATTGTTTTTATCCCTGTTCTCTTTTATTCTGCATATTTGCAATTTTCTTTTCCACTTATTTTTGCATTTATACATCAGTTGACTTTTTTGATTCCTGTTAATTTGGTTGTTTCTCCTTTTTTTTTGCTTTGATAAACCTCGTGCACTCATTCATTTCATGCCCTAAGTTCTTGCACTTGCCATACAGAGCAGGTTTCAATTCATAAATCACCTCTTGCTCCACAATTCTTGCTTTCTCATCCCCAAACATGATTGTGTTTGGATATTTCTGATGAGGTAACCTCAACCCAAACTCGGGCATATGTAAGTATGTCTTTCTATGTTGTAGCTCGAACTGCTTTTAATGGTTTTCCTACCAGGCCTGCCAATTTTGTACGTGCAATTTCTCCATAGTATTTATATCTAGTCCATTGAATCTAATCCACATTGGGATCAATTCAACTGATTCCTTTTTTCATATCCATGTCTTGATTCCAAGGTTTTACCACCACTAGCTTTTTATCAAACATTTGGACGCCATCCTCAATTACTTTGATTTTGCTTTCAAAGCTATGAAATCTCACTATGAACACTGCTTTATTAATCTGTGCTATCTTGTCTATGCCAAGAGATCCCCATATCCTTTGAAAATATCCTTCCATCATAATTTGTGGTAGATTATATCCCAGTATAAAACAAACAACTCCGGAATTCTAGAATTCTATTTCCTCCTTTATATCCTCCATAATTATTTTCACATTCACTTTGTCCTCAACTTGGGGCGTTAAGTCCAGTCCTTTAGTAGTTGGGCTTGCAACAACTTTGCTCCATGATTTAGGGCTCATCTCTCTGTTTTTCTTTTTCTACGTCAGCCCCTCCTCGTCCTCCACTCTTTCTGTCCATGATTTACATTCCTTATCTTGCTTTTTTTCACCTTTTTTGTTAATTGTTGTACAATTTTCTGATGCCTTACCATCAAAAGCTGGTTGGCTCAGATCTAATGGTCGTATCCCTTGCAAAACATTGATGCTGCGCATTCTCTTTGCGTCCGTTGATTGTGGAATTCCTCTGGTTCACGTTGCTCATATTTGTTCCTTGCATGTGCGACCCTCCCCCTCCAGGCGTTGATTTCCTCATCATTTTCAGTAATGGATGAGAAGAAATTTCATTCTAGAGAGAGAAAGTTTAACTTTTTGCTTTTAATTTCGACATGCATTTTTTAAAAATTTCTCATATGGTCTTCGCTATCCATATTGGAGTACGATTATTTTCGGATTCGTGTGGGTAAGGCCCTTCCTAGTTCCTACCAAAAATTTTCTATTCTCAAAGCTCGAATCCGAAACCCCAAGTTAAAGAAGGAGCACCCTTATCGCCTACACATCAAATATAGATGAAAAATGTATACGTGGCAAGAAGGTAGAAGGAATTGACTTTTGAGAGGAACCGATAACGTTTTAAAGATTTAATCTGCAGATATGGCCTATGGCTGCTTTAATTGGGAAACCTACTAATAGGTATAATTTATTTACGTGGATATCTCTTAACAATAACACCTCTTTTAATTTTGGGACCACTTTGACGGCTTCTTTGCAACAAGGCACCTGTACCTATTTCCTTTTTTAATTATTTGTAGTTCTATATGTGTAAATTGCTCTCACGTGAGCTTGCCAATTAAAAATAATAATATATTAGCGCCCAAGCTAACTATTTGGACTGATCGATTACAAAAATCGATTAATATAGAACTGTTAAAGATGGAAAATCGCACGGAACGAAGTTGTGAAAAAGTCATGTGACATTTAAGTTTGAGTTTCAAAATAAAAGGCTAAGCAGCTGCTGAAGAGGGTGTTGCAGAGGGTAGTTTAGGTAAGAGAGGAAAACGTTTAATCGATAAGCAGTGGCAGAGCCACGTTTAACCAAAGAATATTAACTAAACATTCCTTTATCGGTAAGTCACATTGTATTGTTAGATAATATTTTTTATTTTATATATATTTATTATATATTTAGTTTTTCTTTACTTTTTGACGTATCTAATTTTTTATATTTTGATACACTTCGGTAAAAAATTTGGTTCCGCCACTATTGATAAGGACAGTATGTGATTGGTAAATTGGCACAAATCTGATATGAAGTACTATGTTGCCGCGAATCATCACGCCGTATTTTATTGGAAAAGTCGACTTTATTGGCCTAAAGCTAATTAAACAAAAATAAATCCTACGAGACTTTGTTTGTACGACAGCAGGAAATAAGGCCAACTAAGAAACGAATTTGAGATTTGTTCTTAAAATATTCTCATAAATTAGTCATTAGTGACATTTGAAGCCACTCAGGTAGCATTCACACGATATTATGATAAGGCTACACTATTGGGAGACACTATATATTAATAAGAGAACTGCAATTAAATGCGAATTTAGAATTTGAATTATCGATATTAAATTACAAAAAATGCAATATACTGAAATTCAATATAAGTAAACTTTTATATATGACTACAAAATCCTGCTGAACTTATAATTAGAACTCTGGTTCAGCTCCTGATCGCATCAACGAAAAATTAGTTATTTAAAAATAATAAAGTATAAAATTTAGAATATTTGCACTTCTCCTTAATCATTGTTGTGTACTTATTTCTCCTTTGCAGATTCTAGAATAAGGACAAGAGTCTATCTCTTGAATACTCCACTTGTAATCTGATTCACGCCCCATAGACTATGTTTAATTTCTAAATTTCCATGACTTGAGTCCAAGATTAGAATAACAAGCAACAACGACATTTTTAGTTTTTTTATTAGTAAACATACATAGTAAAACCAATTATACACCCTCTTTCGAGATTATTATAATCATTTCATCGTAATAACTTTTTTCCCCCTTTTTATCCCTTCTTTTAATGCAATAATATTTATGTTTATTATTAAAAGAAAACAAGATGAAGTCTTGAGAAATTGTATAGTATACAGTTAGGGCTCGTCCGGTACGAGGAATAAAGTATAATTAATCCCGAAATTAAATTTAAGATGTATTTATCTCACGTTTGGTTCAAACATAATCGAGACTAATTAATCCCTGGATTGTAGTCTTTTCTTTATCCCCGTGGGAGGGTGAGATAGCTAATTTCGAGATAATTAATCATAAATAACTTGGTTCTCAACAAAACAACCCCTTAGAGTATGGTTAAAGCTTGGTAAAATGAAAGCACAATATATAACACAGGCAAACTCAGAATTCGAAAGGAGGGGGCACCATTGTCCAATAACACTTTGAGCAAATGATGGAGTCAGAAAATCAAACTCAGGCAGTCCATTAAAATTAAGTTGTGCCCCTCAAATTGGCTAAGGCAAGTGTCGAAGATTTGAATCTTAGGATATCAACAAAAAAAAAAAAAAAAAAAAAAAAATATATATATATATATAATTATATATATATATATATATATATATATATATATATATATATATATATATATATATATATATATATATATATATATACATGTCCACCTCTGCACTCATAAAAGAAAGTGTCCATTTTAAAGAATAAGATTTAACAAGAAGCAAATTAAATGTTACAAATCCTTTCAAACCCTTAACTACAAAAAAGAAAAATAAATTCTAAGATTGTATTACATGCAGATTACTTCTGCATGTATATAATATCTCTTCACAAAGGCTAGCAAATATGTATCTCACAAAAAAAGTAAAAAGAAACCTGTCTTTTGGTGAATTATAATGAGCAATAACCCTAATGTTTTATTTCTACATTTCAATTGACTCTAATTTTGTTTAAACCTCAGACATCATTGTTGAGTTGTTGCTGTAAAAACAACATGTCCTCAATATTCCACAAATTGTCTGAAACATCTTCTGTTTCCTCCATCCATTGGCTCATGTTTTGCTGATTATTATAATCGACTGTTCTAATGTCTAATGCACCATGTTGAAAGTAACCGGTTGGGCTAATCAATAATTCTCCATAATCACTTTGATTAATAGGGTAATTATTGTAGCAACAGTCAGATATGTCAGAAACTGGTGAAACTTGTGTCGCCATTGAGTTTTCTGATGAAGCTGTGACGCTCGAATTTTCCTGCATGACGCTCGTGCTTGCATGATTATTACTATTGTCGTTGCTGGTGATGGAGGTGGTGGCGGCAGAGTTGGAAGAAGCTTGAATTCTTTCAACTAGCCTTGGCATCCAAAGATAACGTAGTGTATCTTTGAATTGTTTGCTATTGACATCACATTTTAGCTGTTTAGCATGCTTTTGCACTCGAGTTCTCCAGTAATTCTTAATCTCATTATCAGTTCTTCCAGGCAAAATATTGAGCAATTTTGGACCACCTAGACTCAAATAAAATAATATTAGATTGAGACGGATTAAAGTGGGAGTAATATAGACAGTAACAATTCATATAGTCGATTGGGATTGACTCATAGCTATTATTGTTTGCACTTGAAAAAATATTGCTCGATTTCTCTCATTTTAATATGAAAGGTTCATAGTACAAAGGCGTGGAATCGGTTGAGATATAGATTCTTCAAAAAAATTGAAATAAAATTTACATATTTAAAATGACGCGAAAAATATTACTATAAGTCTAACATACCGATTGCCCCAACGAGAATGAAGTTCAAGAATCAAGAGTTGTTCTTCAAGACTAATATTTCCGCGTCGAACATCTGGGCGAAGATAATTAAGCCATCTCAATCTGCAGCTTTTCCCTGTTCTTTTCAAACCTGTTATTTTATTCCATAGAACATACTATTAATTAGCGGAGTATTAAATTTTCTTATGTCACATATTGGAAAAAAATTAAAGAGTAAGTTGGATAGTACGAAGGAGTATGATGTAGACATTCTACCGTAATACAAATATCAAAATTATCACTGAGCGTCATGAATTGAATGAGATCTGTACTTTTAAAAAAGATTACTTAGTAGAAAAAGAAATTATCAACTACACCAAACATCAATCTTTATCTCCACATGAACAATCCAAGATAGCTATTGATTAAGAATACGCACACATACAAAAAATTCAAAAAAATATCTTAATATTTTTTGTATTGTCAGTGTATAAAAATTTACCAGCACATCGAGCGAGGGAATTCCAACAACCTTCGCCATGAAGAGCGATGTGATTTATAAGAGTAAAATCTTCTTCAACAGTCCATGAACCTCTTTTGAGGTCCATATTATCTTCATTAACACGGTGATCCATTGATATGAAATATTTTCTGTAAATAGAGAAACTAATGGATTGATACAAAAAGGTATTCGATGGATTTCTTGTTTTATATATAGAAAGAGAGAGAGATAGATATTTTTAGAGAGAGAAAGAGAAAGATGAGACTTAAATAGATGTATCAATTTGTTTACAAGGAGATAAATGAAGTGATTGAGGATTTATATAGACACAATAGAAAGAGAAAGAAGTTTGAAAAATGGTGAGTTAAACGTGGAATAAGATGGGAAAGAAGAAGAAACTTGTATTAATTAATATCCCACAGAGCCGTAATAGTGTGTTAATTAATTACACTTAATGACTTAAACTCGTTTTGGCACTTTTGACTCTGTTCATATGACTATAATTTTTAATATTAGTCCCACAAAATCAATATATTTACATTTTTTCCCTTCTTACACCCACCAAGCAAGTTGTCATGGTTTTGCTGACTTTCTAACTTCATTGTTTCTTAGTTAGTTAATTTCCTAAATCCTTGCTTGAAAATGGAATAGGATGTCCACTAACATTTGAAATTGAAACTTTATGGTATTTCTTAAACTTTTACGATGAATTAGAGACATGGTTATAGTTAGCAATTAACTTTAATTAACAGCGAAAACATTTGGAGAATTTGAACCAAAAAAAAAAAAGAAGAAAAGAAGAAAAAGGAAGAAAAATATCTTGTTGTTTCTGGTTAATCTAAAATAAAATATATATTAATTTATTGGCAAAACCCCAGATTCTCGAACTGAAAAATAAAATTGAAACAATTTAAAGCTGAAATAACATATAATAACGATTGTACTTGTCTTGGACTTGATCGTGTACTTTGGATCGTCTATGCTCATGTGACGCCAACGCCAATAAAGAGTGCATGACTAAAAAGAACATACATCATATGGAGTGTAATTTTTTGGGCAAAAAAATAATAATAAAAAAGATAGAAAAGGTTCCCAAGTGCTTAGAGGGAGGGTTCGGACTTAATTTTTTGTGTCTTCTACAGTTGAGGTGAAGGGTTCAAACCTCATATGTAGGCGTAGTATCCATTTCATCTTAACCCCCTTCCTTTCTAAAGGCGGAGCCAATGTATAAGTTACAAGTTCGGTTGAATTCAATTATTTTAGTTCAATGTCTTAAGAACTTCATTAGATATTGTATATATAAATTATCAATTTGGTTTGACTAAAAAGTATTATATCTTTTTGTTAAACTAATTAGCAAAGAAGATTTGGGGCAAATTTTAGCTAGAGATAATTTATCCTATATCCGAAATAGAAAATATGGACAAACAATTATAGCTGAACATGAAATTTGATTGTGGTTGCCATTGAATTCCATAATGTAAGTAAAGTACGATTTCTCCAATAATATCAAATGATAATGAAGTTTACATAAATGAAACGAGTCACCATTTTGAACAAGGCAAACCACATCACATTTGATAAAGTTGCATTACAGATGAATACTGAGATTCTAAGCTCTTTTCTCCTTTTCTTGGAGAGCAGCCTCAGATGATGGAACACCTTCAGGGAAATATACATATTTGCGTGTGTTCCTAAAAAAGAGCCCTACCTTCTGTTACTCTCTCACATGCTATTTATACCAAACATTTTTCTTATTCAGTGTTCCTTAACTGGAGAACCTAAGTTCTTGAAATATCCCGTAGAATATTCCTCGAAAATGTCTAAGTGACGAACTAACTGTTCAGGCAGAATTGATTGCTCGACCTCGACCAGAGTTGAATCACTTGCCGGTATATTGCTTCCTATATGTGCCCTCGGCTTGGTTGACTCTTGGTCGTTCTTCCTTAAGTAGTATTCTTTTGTTCAGATTTTGACCTATACAGTTAGTTCCTCTGCTTGTTGGGTTGCCTTTGTGTGAGCTGGGTAGGCAGACGTCGTCAGTTGCACTTTTTGAGAAATTTGAGCACATTGGCTGAAGAGTGATTCCCCGTTGTTGGCGAGGTGGCGACGCGAGCTTCAAGAACCGCACCTGACTGTTACGTCAGATTGAAATGGCATTGTTTCATCATGCGTTATTATAGAGCACGTTCCCAATGCGTTATATCATTTCCTTCACTTTTTCCGCTTTTAAATTAATGAGGCGGCATTTGTGTTTTCTCGATTGGGGTTCCCATATTCTTATAAATAGGGATAGGCACTCCTCATTTATATTGTTGTATTTTTAGAGCCTCTGAAGCCTGATTCTTTTCTTCTTCGATTTTCCAGATCCTGTGATTTCTTTCTCCCTCCGGTATTTTTCGCTACTGTTATCTCCTTCATCTTTGTATTTCTTCTTCGCACACGATCAGAAAAATGGCTAGTGCTTCCTTTGAACCTGTGACGTTGGCTGCAAATGCACCTCCTCATGAAGAAGGGGTGGCTATGGTGGAAGATGAAAACTTCTCCACCGTGGAAGACATAATCATACGCTCCAGGAAGGCTAGGTCAGACTTCAAAATCCTAGCTAAGGATAAGCCTGAACCTGTCATTTCTATGTTGGATGCGGTGGTGATTACTGCATTTAGGACTATGTGGAAAATCCCGGCCCATGTTGAATTCATTCCCGCTGTTAATGATGTAGTACGAATACATCGCCCGGGGTACTACATTTTATGCGTACCTGTTTGTTGTCGACTACATGCTTCATCTTCCTTCTTTGGCAGAAGATTTTTGCCGTTTTTACAACGTCTGATTGGCTCACCTCTCTCTGTACATATACAAGCTTTCCCTCATGCTTATCAAATACACGGAGCTATCCAATCGTGGTATTTCTCAACGTCATGTGCTCCACCTCTTCGCCCCAAGTTTTCCCATGGGCACGATAATTCATATGCACCATTGGGGGACCAAGAGGTTGGTGGTGAAGATGGACGATAAAACTAATCATCATTTTAGGTTTATTCTATGTGAAGACAGAGCACGTGGTATCGAACACTAACGAATTTCTTAAGGAGTGGAACTTTATCGAAAGTGTTTCTCTTCCAAAATGACCGTCGTTTATTTTGGGGTAATCTAATCTTTTTCTTTCTACCTTTGTAGCCGAACGGGACCCTACTTTACCATTTGTTGACATTCATGACTGGGTGAGTCATGTTCTTCCCCCATATTCTGAGGATTCACAAGTGGTCGCACTTTAACGAAAGGTTCGGGTGTAGACCTGCAACCGATAAGTCATCATTGGCTTTAATTGTTGACTTTTATGCCATCATTTCTATCACTTTATCTTTATCTTTGTTTATAGGTTGGAGGATATCGAGGAGGGCGAGGGATCGTATGGCTGCTTTTCGTCAGTTGGGTATCTTGGTCGAGCTCGTACTCGATATGGCTGCAAGTGAGCCTGCTTAGGCTGTTCTTGTTTCATAGAATATAGCTTCGCGCGAGCTTGGCCGCCCAGATGTTGCTTCCCTGGCAAGGGTTCCAGCTCCTACAGTTCATTTGGTGGACGATTTGTTGGAGGACAAGAGACTCCATTAAATAGGCAGATGATAGTGGTTGATGGGATGACTGGGACCGAGGGACCTTCAATAGGTAAACCCGTGTTGGCAGTGTCCGAACCGGATGGTGGTGCTAGTTTTGGCATGGAAACCATGCCTTCTTCGGTCGTGGAGGTGGCTCCCCTGGAAGGGGCTAGGGCTCGGAGATGGCTGTGATTATTTCAAGTAGTCCATCGACTTCACAACAAGCCCGTGCTTTCTCATCGTTCAGCGAGAGGGCAAAGGATGTAGTCGTAGATGACTATGAGTCCGTTTTAGAATTGACCCCGAAGACATAAGCATGTTTGAAGAGGGGTTTACTCGGGTTAAGGCGGGAATGGACAATTCTTCCCGTGTGATCGATATTTCCCCCGATTGTGACTTGTTGGAGGACACAGTGAGCCTGGTGGCCCAATTTGCTCTTCTTTGTTCCGCTACTGATGCTGAACTGTCACGGGACATATCCCGAATGGCTTTGAGGATGAATTCTTTATTGCTTTCTTCATTCTATGTCTTCCACTTTTGCTGACGTTTTTTTTCTGTTCTCTCTTCTTTCTTTAGATTTTCATTTTGGAGATTGAGAGTATCCTCCACAAAGAGAGGTGGGCTGCCATTTTTTAGAAAATGGTTTCAAAGAACTATCGATTGCGTGAAAAGTGCTGCGAAATTCATGCACGACTTAGGAGGGCGGCAATCTTCAGCCCCATTAGAGAGGAGTAAGAGCGGAAGGATGGGGACCTGGTGTGGTCCATCGGCAGATGCAGTGAACTTGAGGGGATGCTTAGGGCTAAAGAAGAGGAACTCGAGGTCGGCAAGGGGGTTATGGTTGAGTGTGTTTATCTTCAGGCGAAGGTGATCACGCTATACTTAGTCTCGCAAAAGACTGCGCGGGTGTTGCAAACATAATCTGAGTATTTATGCCTAGAGTCGAACCCAAAAGGACTTAACCTATCAATTAATTTTGTTGGACTTACTAAATTTTATAGAATCAACTTCCCCAAATATTGTAAATAACAATTGATGGCAATTCTAACAACTAAAACTAAAAGTAAATAAACAGGTAAAATTTAACTATGCTTCATTTGTAAACAATTGCAACAGGTCTAAGGTAATGGTTCCCCCGTTATTGATTTCCTTGGTTGTATGTTTCTTATAGCGTTGAATTAGTTGCCTCTATCAATCATGAACTCTCCAGCTATCATAAATGTCTCTTAAGCAATTGTGATAATTTACTAGGTGCACTCTCTCAAGCTACGCTAGCTAGATTCACATTAGAGTTCACTTAGATTGTACCCGAGGTATCTTTATCTCTAATCCAACCTCTAAGCCCTCGGTTATGACTCTCGTCTATACTCCGGGAGTGACATTGTTAAAAAACCCACCTAAATATGCGATCTCTCTCTCAAGTAGATACATAATAATAGGCACAGCAAATTGAGGGCCCTTCAATCAACTACAACAAGAATGTAGTTGAATAAATAGAGTTTAACAACCAATCATAACTATATTAACATCACAATAAATTCATCCCCAACGGGTTCCACCAAAATATTAGGTTAGAAAAGTTAGCTACTCATGAAAATAATAAAAATCACAAAAGAGTTCATATTCAACGGTAAAAGACTAAAGAAGAAGATTAATGATTGATGCCCTATGATCCTCCTTGCCTCTTGCCCTTCCTTATGATGTTTTTCACTTTCAAAAATCATTCTCCTCTTTCTTGGCCGGCTTCCTTCGTTTAATATAGGATTTAGGGCTTAAAATCATTTGTTTTTGCACTTTGGTTCCCGAAGTTTACATGTCCTGCCACGGTCCTACCGCGGTTACGCTAGGACCGCGGCCAGAGTGGCCTTCAAAATCTGTAGCATTATTCTGCCATGGTCCTACCGCGGTTACGCCCAGACAACAGCAGACCAACTTCAGTTATGGTTTTGTCCCTTCGCTGGGTGCCCTTTGTGGATATTGTATGATTGGCCTCTTTTTCTCCGTAATTGATTCCAAAAGTACTTTACAGACTTCTTTTATTGGATATAACCTGCAAAGCATGAGAAGCACTAATCAGAGCATTTTTTATCACTTTTTACCGTAAAAGCTCTTTTTACCGTAAAAGCTTTAGGGCCTAATTATAGTCAAATTTATCCTCATCAACACCCTACACTTATATCTTTGCTCATCCTCGAGCAAGTTGAACCACACTTCTAGGCCTAATCATTTGATGTATTACCCTATTTATGTCAAACCCGCCATTATGAAAGAACAACCTAAGCAGTGCAATAGCCACACCTCAGGTGAAGACTCTAATGCCATGCCACACTCGTGCTTACTCTATGTACTCTAAACAGAGGTGAATACTTGATTTTTCTTCCTAAATTAAATGCCCTCACATCACATTTTTTAGAGAAGTTCCACACACATAAAATCAAAGAAAAAAGAACTATAGATAGGACGAATTCACTCACTCTCAGCAAAGAACATTCACATGCCACACAGATACACCATAAGCTTGCCCTTAGTGTAACACTCTACTAATCGAGTTGTTTAGTCTAAGATCAATAGGGCTTCATTTGGTTGGTATAGTGACAAACCTCCCTAAGCACTTTTAATACAATAGTTTGCCTTATTCCAATTTCCATGTTCAGCCCAGTCATTCTTCCTCACTTATTTCATAAGCTATCCCCCACTTTTCCTAGGTGCAACTGGCTTTTTCTTTCCATTAAATATTTTAGGACCACCTATTTACAAGTTCCTTCTTCTATTATTCAATTTTTTTAAGAACCACTACACCATTCAAGTATTTTCCTGATTTTCCTTTTCCAACTCCACTGATACCCCACACTTTGACTTTTATATGATCTTTAATGATTCAAGTGCTTCTAGGAGGTAAAGGTTCAAAAAGTCAAGCTACTCAAACATAGGGATGTAGGTTATTGTAAGGTTATCAAAGAAACAGGCTTCAGGCTCGAAGGGGTTAACTATGGTAATATGTATAAGTGGATTCATAATTATATAGGCTACACAAAGAAATGCATATATCATCTCTAAGACAAAACAACTTCTATTTCGCTTTGCACACACATGGAAAGTTCTAGGTATCACATGCAAGCATAAAATACATTTATTACCTCATACACACTTGGCATGTAACTCATTCCGAATTAGTTTGTCAACACACTCACGGGAGCGTTCAAGTAATAAGGTGTGCAAAATTAAGGCATAAGATTAAGAGTCTACAAGTGAGCCTAGACGTCGCACCCTTAAGTTCGTTTTAGGTATTTGCCGGTATGTACACTACGGGATGCATTATTGTCCTCACCCATCTTAGCCCAAGAGAGTCCTAAGGACCCTAAAAAATATTAAAGAAAAATCTACCTAACCCGTTTCAATAAAAGCCCTTGAAAAAGAACCGCTGTCAAAAGAAAAATCTAGGGAAAATTACTACACTACCTAAAAAGAAAATATAATAATAAATCTTTTTTTGGATTTTTTTTATTAGAATTCTTCACTCAAGAATACTATCTAAGTGGTCCATCATCAGGAAGAGTCTCCTACATTTTCTAGATTTTTTTTTATCCGACCTTAGCCCTCAAGAAATCCGTCGACAAGTGTCTGTCGTTAGGCCAAGTCGGTGACGTCTAAGATAAGTATAAACAATTATGACAAAAATAGAGGCACAGAACTATAGCATGCTAAATGCACATATACACCAACAATAGAAAACACTAAATCAAGTCTCCCACTCCCACACAAAAAGAATATGGCATGTCCCCATGTCATATATCAAATAAAGTGCATAAGGGTAAGAAAACTTCCCTGATCATGACTCGGAGTCGTAGACAGTGTTAAGGTCCATTTTACAAGCCCTCGCTATAGTGTAGAACCAAGCCATCATCCGGCTCTCAGACCTTGCCTGCCGTCTAGACATGGTATCCAAACGTACATGCAAGCCATCTATCGAGGTGCGAAGTTCTGCCACCTTTTCCTCCAAAGAGGGCAGGCAACCTGCGTCGGCTAGAGTGTGATCTAAAGAACCCCTCCCCAGTCTGGGGTCTCCGAGAGGATCCGGCTACATCATAAGATCTCCTAGGTGGTGCCATGGGTGTTGGGGCGTCATCATCGTCGTCAAGCTCAATGAGTATGGGTGTATCTCTTCCCACAGTGATCGTTGCAACTCTAAATGCTACTCTTGTGGCCAAAGTTCCATCCGTAGGACTGGCAGGGACATCAGCCAATAGACATAACCTCGTCACAAGTGAGGGGAAGTAAAACCCCTTAGACATCAAAGGTGACTGGAGGGACATTTCTGTTGGAAACACGTTCTCAAGGCTTTATACTAAAACGTGTGTTCTTATGTGTAGGTTTTGATGAATGACAAACGAAGCGCAAATTGATATATGACGAAGTTCAAGTACAAGCGCACAATTGGTGGACAACGAGATTCAAGCACAAGACAAAGTTTTATAGTTTAAATGAGTCGTTCTTAATTGTGATCTTGATCCGACAACTTGACTCATGACATGGCTTCTCTCGTAAAATTATTTTTACAAAATCATGCATATTTAATTTAATGCTAAATGATTTTAAATCATGCATATTTACTTAAGTCAAAATGATTTTTAAACATGCCTCTAAAATCTGGACTAAGATAATCGATTATGTACTTATGATAATCGATTATGTTAAGCCAAGACTGCATGACAATCGATTGTGAACTAATGATAATCGATTGTGTTAAGGCAGTGAGCATCAGGTTTTTCAAACCTGCATGACAATCGATTGTGAACCTTAGGAAAATCGATTGTGATGAGGCAGTGTACATCAAAGTTTTTCAAAACTCAGAATAATCGATTGTGAAGCTAATGACAATCGATTGTGAAGAGACAATGTCCATCAGATTTTTAAAAGTCACAAAATAATCGATTGTGAACATATGACAATCGATTGTGTTGAGGCAGTGTCTTCCAGACTTTTTCAAAGTTATTAAATAATCGATTGTGAGTATATAAAAATCGATTATCACGAGGCAGTGTCTAAAATGATTTTCAAAGTCTGATAAATAATCGATTGTTAACGTTGCACAATCGATTGTGAAGCTGACCGTTGTCGTAAAATTTTCAAATACCGTCAGGTAATCGATTGTTGATTTTGTACAATCGATTGTTGATATTAAAATGTGGAAAAGATTTTTTGAACGTTGCTGAATAATCGATTGTTGAAATTAAAATCTGGAAAGGATTTTTTGAACGTTGCTGAATAATCGATTATTGATTTGGTATAATCGATTGTTTTACGTAAAATCTGGAAATGATTTTTTGAACGTTACCAATAATTGATTGTTGATCTTGGAAAATCGATTGTTAAGCGTAAAATCTAGGATTGATTTTTGGAACGATTGTCAAACAATCAATTGTGGCTTCCTGACAATCGATTGTCACAGAGTAAAATCAGCAACTCTTAATTGGCAATTGGGCAACGGTAATGCCAAGTTTTTCAACTATAAATACAACTTCATTTCAGTGTTTTAAAAACAACAACATACAACAACTGATCATACAATTGCTATAAGCTTGCATACTATTGTTTATCATTTTATATTCATTTCATAAAGCTTTTTAGAGCCATATTCTTGTCCAAAGTTGTTGTGATCTTGAGCTTACTTCTTCTACTCATATCTACTCATTAAGGAGTGTATTGTTTGAGTGTTTAGTGTTTTGTACACTTGAAGAGAATTGTGATTCTCTTGTTGTAAGGAACTTGTGTTTCCTTGGTCGAAGTCTTGGAGTGTTGTATCTCCGAGCAAGATTGTTGAGGCTTGTGTCCTCGGGTTGTAAAGGTTGGTTAGGCACCCGTAAGCTTAATAGTGAAGTCTTGGAGTGTTGTATCTCCGAGCAAAGGTGTTAAGGCTTGTGTCCTTATGTTGTAAAGGTTGGTTAGGCACCCGTAAGCTTAACAGTGAAGTCTTGGAGTGTTGTATCTCCGAGCAAAGGTGTTAAGGCTTGTGTCCTTAAGCTGTAAAGGTTTGTTGAGCACCCGTAAGATTGACAAGTTAGTGGAAAATCTCGAGAGAGTCTCTCGGGGAGTGGACTAGCCACGTGTTGTGGTGAACAAGAATACCTCGGTGCGTACTTTATTATTTATCGCACTTATTTACTTCCTGCAATTTTTTAATTTCGCAAAGTTTACGCTAATTTTTATTATAACGCTATTCACCCCCCCCTCTAGCGTTAAGCGTATTATCTAACAATTGGTCTCAGAGCCCAACTCTCTGAAGAATTAACAGTTTGAGAGAAACTTCCATGGCTTCTACTCGTGATTCTTTTGCAGGAATAGAGGAAGGACAGTGCTCCACCCGACCACCACTATTCAACGGTACAAACTATACGTACTGGAAGGAGAGGATGAAAATCTTCGTTCAAGAAAACAATTTTCATCTCTGGAAGGTGATAACAAAGGGAAATCAAATTCCAACCAAAAA
Source organism: Nicotiana benthamiana (assembly GCA_034376525.1). NCBI lineage: Eukaryota > Viridiplantae > Streptophyta > Magnoliopsida > Solanales > Solanaceae > Nicotiana > Nicotiana benthamiana. The sequence continues at coordinate 13,880,613 of CM067341.1, read as the reverse complement.
GGTTGAAAATGAATGGGTTCCCAAGTCCGAAGAAGAATATGACGCGGATGATATCCGAAAGGTTCAAAATAATGCTAAAGCAATTAATTTATTATATTGTGCTGTAAATGGTGACGATTACAGGAAAATATCGTGTTGCACAACGGCAAAGGAAATGTGGGATGGAAATTACGTACGAAGGTACGGACCAGGTAAGGGAAGCTAAAATTGATTTCCTAACCCATGCTTATGAATTATTTCACATGAAGGAAGGTGAAAAGGTGGATGAAATGTTTGAACGATTTTCAATAATCGTAAATGATCTACATGCTCTCAAGAAGACATTCACGGATAGAGAACTTGTTCGAAAAATTCTTAGAAGTCTCACTCCGGCATGGCGATCAAAGGCCGACGCAATCCAAGAATCCATTGGCGTCTCAAATGTCACCATCGACACATTAAGAGGTAACCTTAAGACTTATGAGTCTACTATACTTAACCCTCTTGTTGATGATCAAAGGAGGCAAAGAATAGTGCTTAAGGCAAGCACAAGCCAACCTCAAGTTGATGAGGACGGAGGCAACGAGTTTGGACTCGTTATCAAAAGATTTCAAAAGTTCATGCGAAAGGAGTATGAACGAAAGGGAAAAAAGCAAGGCGAGCAAATAAAGTGCTATGAATGCGGTGAAACCGGGCACGTCAAATCAAATTGCCCAAACATCAAAAAGGAGAAGAAACCTTTTAAGAAGCAACGTGCATACATTTCTTGGGGAGGAGACTCCGGAGATGAGTCAAGCGAAGAAGAAGAAGACGAAGCCGCAAACCTTTGTCTTATGGCGCAAGAAGACAAGCAAGATGAGGTATGTCAAATCTCTTCTAAAAACTTCTTTACTCCTGAAGAAATGCGAACTGCTTTTGATGAGCTATATACTGAATTTATTAAGGCTTCAAAAACTGTCAAGAGCATAAAAGAAAATGCTTCTCTTAAAGAAAAAGATTTTCAAAAACAGCTTTCTTTGAAAGAAAAGGATTTAGAAAAACTGGTTTTAGAAAATGAGAAGCTGAAAGAGGAAAACAAGTTTTTCGGAAAAAGAAGCGCCGACAAGCCCGAAAGTTCTATTATAAATTGTTCTTCTTGCATGCATCTCGAAAATGAGGTAGATAGACTTAAAGGTACCTTAGATAAGTTTAATTCTTCCCACAAAAATTTGAATAAGGTCCTTGTTAATTTGAATTCAACCAAGCATGGCATAGGCTTTAAGAATGAGCCTAAAGAAAAGGTTGACGCCAAACCCCAACCACCTAAAGCTCAACCTAGGATTAATAAAACAAATGCTTATCGTAGAAATAGCAATCCTAGAACAAATATGCATGCTAGACCAAATGTTGAACATTTTAGAAGACCTAGAAATGACTTACCACCTAGAAATGACTACCCTAGAAATGATGCATATTCTAGGACAAACACTAGAAGGAGTTTTGAACCTTTTAGAACATCTAGAGATGACCATTACTCTAGAAATGCTGCTCATTTTAGAACTAATAGTAGGAGAAATGGTTCTCATGAAATGCACAATAGTAATAATGAAAATAGAGTAATTCATTTTCGTCCATCAAGTTACTATGAACCTAGAAGGATGCATAACCCCAACGTGACTTGTCATTATTATAGACGCATTGGTCATATTGCCCCTGCATGTTTTACACGACATAGACATATCACTCAATCGCATCATTATGATATGCCTAACCCTCAAGGACCCAAAATGGCATGGGTACCTAAAACGCATTAATTTGTTTTGTAGGTGTGTTTGAAGGGATCAAGTGTACTATGGTACCTTGATAGTGGATGCTCCAAACATATGACGGGAGACGAATCCAAATTCCTTCAACTAGAACACAAATAAGGAGGAAGTGTGATTTTTGGGGATAACAATAAAGGAAAGATTATTGGCATCGGATCGGTCGGTAAGGATGAAAATTCCTCTATTAAGCATATATTACTTGTTAAAGGTTTAAAGCATAATCTCTTGAGCATAAGTCAATTATGTGACAAGGGAAATCTTGCCTTATTTGATTCGGATGAATCCTTAGTATTTAGACGTAGTGATTTCAAAATTATCCTTCGTGGTTTTAGAGTGGATAATATTTATATGGTTGATCTTGAAAATTCCTCACCCGAATATGTTGATTGTCTTATGAGTAAAGAGGAAGATACTTGGTTATGGCATCATAGAGTAGCACATATCAACATGCATCTTTTGAACAAATTGATTTCTCAAAACTTAGTTATTGGCCTTCCCAATTTAAAATTTGAGGATGACTCTATTTGTGATCCATGTCAAAAAGGGAAGCAAACAAAAGCATCATTCAAATCCAAAAATATTGTTTCAACTTCTAGACCATTGCAATTGCTTCACATGGATTTATTTGGACTATGGCCTAAGTCTTGATCATATCCCTCTTAGATGTGATAATACTAGTGCCATATGCTTGACGAAGAACCCCGTTCTTCATTCGCGAACAAAACACATTGAAATTAGACATCATTTTATAAGAGATCACGTTCTCAAGGCGATGTCGAAATCGAATTTGTTGAAACCAAAGATCAATTGGCCGACACCTTTACAAAGCCCTTAGAGAACGAGTCCTTCTTCCGAATTCGTAATGAACTCGGGATTCTTGACTCCACGTTGATCTAAGTCACGAATTGCATCTTCTTATTTTACATGATTTCTAACTTGAGCGTCGGAGACGTCTAACAAATTTTTGCAGGTATCGCCCTAAAGGTAGGGGGAATTATAAAGCATGACGCGCAATAATCAAGTCTTCTTCAGAAAAATCGGTTTCTGTCGTCTAATAATCGATTATCTCATATCAATAATCGATTGTAATGCTATTACTTGAGTTATTGTGCTCTCTTTAAGTAATCACGTTTTTTTCTTTCCAATAAATAAACAAGTTTTATTTACATCTTTGGCATCTTCTTATATTATTTTTGCTAATGGCAAAAGGGAGAAGATAACGGGTATACACTCTCAATATTTATAAGCTTAAATTGAGGGGGAATTCATATATTGAGGAGGAACTAATCGCATACTTATTGCATATCTTTACTTGTCTTGAATCGTCATTATAAATTGTTTAAGTTGCATATCCCGCTTAAAGTTTGCCATTATCAAAAAGGGGGAAATTGTTGGAAACACGTTCTCAAGGCTTTATACTAAAACGTGTGTTCTTATGTGTAGGTTTTGATGAATGACAAACGAAGCGCAAATTGATATATGACGAAGTTCAAGTACAAGCGCACAATTGGTGGACAACGAGATTCAAGCACAAGATAAAGTTTTATAGTTAAAATGAGTCGTTCTTAATTGCAATCTTGATCCGACAACTTGACTCATGACATGGCTTCTCTCGTAAAATTATTTTTACAAAATCATGCATATTTAATTTAATGCTAAATGATTTTAAATCATGCATATTTACTTCAGTCAAAATGATTTTTAAACATCTCTAAAATCTGGACTAAGATAATCGATTATGTACTTATGATAATCGATTATGTTAAGCCAAGACTGCATGACAATCGATTGTGAACTAATGATAATCGATTGTGTTAAGGCAGTGAGCATCAGGTTTTTCAAACCTGCATGACAATCGATTGTGAACCTTATGACAATCGATTGTGATGAGGCAGTGTACATAAAAGTTTTTCAAAATTCAGAATAATCGATTGTGAAGCTAATGACAATCAATTGTGAAGAGACAGTGTCCATCAGATTTTTAAAAGTCACAAAATATTCGATTGTGAACATGTGACAATCGATTGTGTTGAGGCAGTGTCTTCCAGACTTTTTCAAAGTTATTAAATAATCGATTGTGAGTATATAACAATCGATTGTCACGAGGCAGTGTCTAAAATGATTTTCAAAGTCTGATAAATAATCGATTGTTAACATTGCACAATCGATTGTGAAGCTGACCGTAGTCGTAAAGTTTTCAAATTCCGTCAGGTAATCGATTGTTGATTTTGTACAATCGATTGTTGATATAAAAATCTGGAAAAGATTTTTTGAACGTTGCTGAATAATCGATTGTTGATTTTGTACAATCGATTATTGAAATTAAAATCTGGAAAGGATTTTTTGAACGTTGCTGAATAATCGATTATTGATTTGGTATAATCGATTGTTTTACGTAAAATCTGGAAATGATTTTTTGAACGTTACCAATAATCGATTGTTGATCTTGGACAATAGATTGTTAAGCGTAAAATCTAGGATTGATTTTTGGAACGATTGGCAGGCAATCGATTGTGGCTTCCTGAAAATCGATTGTCACAGAGTAAAATCAGCAACTCTTATTTGGCAATTAGGCAACGGTAATGCCAAGTTTTTCAACTATAAATACAGCTTCATTTCAGTGTTTTAAAAACAACAACATACAACAACTGATCATACAATTGCTATAAGCTTGCATACTATTGTTTATCATTATATATTCATTTCATAAAGCTTTTGAGAGCCATATTCTTGCCCAAAGTTGTTGTGATCTTGAGCTTACTTCTTTTACTCATATCTACTCATTAAGGAGTGTATTGTTTGAGTGTTTAGTGTTTTGTACACTTGAAGAGAATTGTGATTCTCTTGTTGTAAGGAACTTGTGTTTCCTTGGTCGAAGTCTTGGAGTGTTGTATCTCCAAGCAAGATTGTTGAGGCTTGTGTCCTCAGGTTGTAAAGGTTGGTTAGGCACCCGTAAGCTTAACAGTGAAGTCTTTGAGTGTTGTATCTCCGAGCAAAGGTGTTAAGGCTTGTGTCCTTAAGTTGTAAAGGTTGGTTAGGCACCCGTAAGCTTAACAGTGAAGTCTTAGAGTGTTGTATCTCCGAGCAAAGGTGTTAAGGCTTGTGTCCTTAAGCTGTAAAGGTTTGTTGAGCACCCGTAAGCTTGACAAGTTAGTGGAAAATCTCGAGAGAGTCTCTCGGGGACTGGACTAGCCACGTGTTGTGGTGAACCAGAATACATCGGTGCGTACTTTATTATTTATTGCACTTATTTACTTCCTGCAATTTTTTAATTCCGCAAAGTTTACGCTAATTTTTATTATAACGCTATTCACCCCCCTCTAGCGTTAAGCGTATTATCTAACAATTTCATCTCCAATGCGTTTCGCTACATCAAAGTCCTTCTTAGTTACAGAGCACCAAACCAATAGTGCCCGTAAGCTGTTCACATCTGACGTTTTGCCTGGGGCAATAACCCACTGCAAATAATAGTGAACCAACACTTAGCTTCCCATGTGAAGGACCTGGAATGAAGGGTCATGTACTTCTGTATCTAGATTGGCCGTCCTCCTAAGCATATTGTCTCAATCAGAGTGTCCCAATCGACCCCTGGTGAGCTCTAGGTAGCAATTAGTTTCACCGGTAAATGGTGGCATCTGCACGACCTGGCGAATCTTCAGTAATGAGGCATCTACCCCTTTGCCCTGCACAAACAGAATGACACATATGTTCTGGGTAGTTCGCATAGAACTCCTAGACAATAATTGGGTTGGTCATTTCAGGTTCCTCGAACAAGAACTCCATCCCCCTCTGTCTGATTTTCTCATACATGTTCGATTTTTCTACACGAAGGGCAGCCCTATCAATAGCAATCTCAGGGACAAATCTTTTGGTAGCTTTAGCATGAAATCTGTCCTCTGCCTCTTGTGACTCGAACTGGGTGGCATCATACGTCGGTAATTCGAAAGTGCTTTTTGTGTTCCTATGCTTCTTCCAGGCCATAGTACATGAAAACTATAGCAGAGTCTTAGGAAAAAAAAAGAGGGACAGATTTGGGGGGGGGGGGGGGTTGGAGAGGTGGGGGCTGGTTTTGGTAAGGGGGTTGTGTGTGGGAGAATAGAAAGTTATGTATGGGTCAGTGAGGTGGTAGGTTTGGTTGGAGGAAAGGAAGCGGAAGAAGGAATAAAAATAGGAGTTTTGGGAAGAAGAAGAAGAAAGAAGAAAGAGGAGAGAATATGAGAGAAGTGGAGAAAAGAGAAGAGAATAGGCGGGTGTTATGGGGAGGGTGGGTTTAGGTAAGGTTAATTGAAGGAGGAAAAGAGAGGAAAAATTAAAAATTAAAAAAATTATGCAGATATACCTGGGTCCGCTCTGACCTATCGCTGTCCTACCTCGGTTATGCTGTGACCGCGGTAAGCCTTCATTAGAGGGGATCTCAAACTGCGGTCCTACCGCGGTTACGCCGTGACCGCGGTCTGGGCCTGTTCTTGGATGCCAATTTCAGGGTTCTTTTCATTGTTTTGCCCATTAGGCACTACTTTTATCTCTTTTAATGCCTACTTTACCCATGTTATGCCCAGGCTCGTGATGCAAAGTCCTCCGCAATATCCTGCATATATACAATATGTTAGAAGTTATATTATCGTGGGTTGCCTCCCATGAAGTGCCTATATTAATGTCGCGGCATGACGCAGCACGAGCGCAATTAAGAATTGCTCAACCTTTTTGGTTCATCGAGATGTACCATAGAAAACTCTTTCGGTTTATCCACTCCCACATACATTTTAAGTCTTTGCCCATTAACCTTGAAGGTGTTGGTGCCGTTCTCACTTGGTATCTCCGCAGCTCAAGATGGGAACAATTGCACCACTCTAAATGGTCCTAACCATCGGGACTTTAACTTACCTAGAAACAATCTCAATCTTGAATAATACAGTAATACCTTATCACGGGGTTTGAAATCCCTGTCCACAATGTGTTTATCATGCATCTTCTTCTTTCCTTGTATAGCCTCATGCTTTCAAAGGTTTGATATCTAAATTCTTACAGCTTATGCAACTCTATCAGTCGATTTTGTCCAGCTGCATCAAGATCCATGTTCAATTGCTTTAGTTCCCACCAAGCTCGATGTTCTAGCTCGACAGGCAAGTGACAGGCTTTCCCAAATACCAACTTGTATGGAGACATACCTATTGGTGTTTTGAACGCAGTTCCGTAGGCCCAAAGTGCTTCATGAAGCTTCTTTTCCCAAGCAGGTCTTGTGGCATTCATCGTCTTGGTTAGTATACTTTTTATCTCCTTGTTGGACAGTTCAACCTGCCCACTGGTTTGCGGATGGTAAGGGGTGGCCACCTTGTGGCGTACATCATATTTTGCAAGTAGTTGCTCGAAGGCTCTATTATAGAAGTGAGTACTCCCATCACTGATGATCGCTCTTGGTGTCCCAAACCTTATGAATAAGTTCTTTTTCAGAAATACTACCACCACTCTTACATCATTAATAGGCCACACTGCAGCCTCTACCTATTTAGGCACATAGTCCACAGCAACAAGGATGTACTTATTGCCAAATGAGCTAACAAACGGACCCATAAATCCCCCAAACATCAAACACCTATCTCATGGCGACGGGAAATATTTCCCATCCGCTGGAATTCATTGCAGCCCTTGACCCAGAGGTGTGCATCTCTAAATACAGTTGGCCAAAAGAATCCAGCCTCTAGCACTTTTTCAGCCATACTGACCCCTCCATAATGTCCTCCATATGCTGATACGTGAGAAGCCTGTAAAACTGTAAATTGTTCTATCTCGGGGACACACCTCCAAATAATATTATCAATACATATTCTAAACGAATGAGGCTCGTCTCAATAATACATTCCGCGATCACGAAAGAACTTTTTCTTTTGGGCAGATGAAAGGTCATATGGAATTATACCGCAAGCCAAGTAGTTTGCAAAATTTTCATACCATGGCGCATCTTCCACCGAGCGACTGTTCATCTGGATAGGTTTCCAGAATCTCTTTGACCTCGACAAATTTTTCAGCTCCTTCAAGTCGTGATAGTTGATTAACAACTTGATTTTTTGTGCTCTTATGATCACGAACGAGTTCGAATTCTTGTAACAGTAGCACCCAACGAATCAGGCACGTCATGGACTCCTTCTTCTCAATTAGGTACCTAAGAGCTGCATGGTCAGTGTATACAATTACCTCTGAACCAAGCAAATATGACAGAACTTGTCAAAAGCAAGCACCACCGCTAACATCTCCTTCTCTGTCATAGTGTCGTTGAGCTGTGAACCGCTTAGCATTCTACTTGCATAATAAATTGATTACATCAGCTTATCTTTTCACGACCCCAAGACTGCTCATATAGCATAATCGCTTGCGTTGCACATGAGCTGAAATAGTTTCTCCTAGAGGGAAAAAATGATGGGTGCAATTACCAACCTCTTCTTCAGTTCCTCAAATTCAAACTTGCAATCATTAGAAAAAGCAAAAGGATGATCCTTTTCAAGGAGTTTGTATAATGGGTTAGAAATTTTGGAAAAATCTTATATGAAACGCCGATAGAACCCGACGTGCCCAAGAAAGCTTTTTACCACCTTGACGAAAGTGGACTGTGGTAGCATTTCAATCACGTCAACCTTAACATGGTCGACCTCAATTCCTTTTCTGGACACTCGATGTCCCAGGATTATCCCTTCTTGTACCATAAAATGGCACTTCTCCTAGTTTAGCACTAAGTTTGTCTCCATACATCTTTTGAGCACTCTTCCTAAGTTGATAAGAAAATCTTCGAATGAATCTCCCACCACGGAGAAATCATCCATAAAGACTTCCATAATATCCTACAACATATCTGTGAAGATGGCTAACATGCACCATTGAAAAGTCGTTGGTGCATTGCAAAGCCCAAAAGGTATTCTCCGAAAGGCAAAGATGTCATACAGATAGGTGAAAGATGTTTTCTCTATGTATTCAGGGGCTATTGATATCAGATTATACCCCGAATAGCTATCCAAGAAACAAAAGTACGATCTTCCGGCCAGCCTGTCCATTATTTGGTCAATGAAAGGCAAGGGAAAATGGTCCTTTCGAGTGGCGGTGTTCAATTTCCGGTAATCTATTCAAATTTGCCACCCTGTGACTGTACGAGTTGAGATCAACTCATTGTCGTCACTTTTCACAACAGTCATTCCCCCTTTTTCGACACACATTGGACAGGGCTGACCCAATTACTATAAGAGATGGGGAAAATGATTCCCGCATCTAGCCATCATATCACTTCCTTCTTTACAACCTCTTTCATGTTTGGGTTCAGCCTTCACTAATGTTCCCTAGAAGGTTTATGCCCCTCTTCCAGGAGAATCTTATGCATACAGAAGGCTGGGCTGATACCCTTTATGTCTGCCGTGGTCCAGCCAATGACGGTCTTGTTTTCTTGCAGTACCTGTAAGAGCCCTTCTACCTGCACATCTTGCAAACCAGATGACACAATAACAAGAAAGGTCGAATTAGGGCCTAAGAACACATACCTGAGGTAATTTGGGAGTAGCTTTAGCTCCAGTTTGGGTGGTTCTTCTATTGATGGATTTGCTGGAGGTGTAGCCTTTTTTTCTAATTCTAGGGACTCAAATTGAGGTTCCCTTGTCCAGAATCCTCGGCCTTCAAGTGCCATGACCCATTCAGCTAACCCTTTACCATCCATCTCTACTAGATTTTTCAAACATGCATCCAATGGGTCATTCACAGTAAGAGTTGCACCGTCCTCTTGTAGAAACACATCTACTGCATCCACTGAAGAGCAATTAGCATATTCACTGGGTCTTCTCATAGATTGCTGAACATTGAATATGACTTCTTCATCATTTAGTCTCATTTATTGTTCCCTCGTCTCAAAAGATCACTGCTCTACCAGTCGCCAAAAACATTCTACCCAGAATAAGAGGTATCTCCTCATCTACCTGGAAGTCCAGGATAACAAAGTCTGCTGGGAACACGAACTTTCCCATTCACCAACACATCATCAAGAATACCAGTTGGCCTTTTCACCATGCGATTAGCCAGCTGTAGAAGCATAGAAGTCGGTCTAGCTCTGTCGATGCCCAATTTAGTGTACACAGCTAGCGGCATAAGATTTATGTTGGCCCTAGATCACATAAGTCCTTTGCAAAGGCGTAGCTCCATATTGTGCATGGAATAGTGAAACTGCCTGGATCAGACATCTTTTGAGCCATCGGTCTTGTCACTACTGCCTTGCAGGTCTGTGTAAGAGTCACAGTGGAAAGATCATGAAAATCAAACTTTCAAGATATTAAATCTTTCATCATATTTTCACGGGCATCTCCCTGAAAGCATCTATCAAAGGAATATGCAACTGAATCTGACGCAGCATCTCCATAAATTTCTTGTATTGAACTTCCTTCTTTTGTTCAACCAGTCTCTGAGGGAATGGTGCAGGTATCACCCTTTGTGCATTGCGTGTTGGCTTCTCTATGTTGGAATTTTCTGGCACAAGAGGTGCCACTTGTTCTGCAGCTTGCTAATTCATCTTTTCTTTCTCCTGACTCTGCTCAACCACCACTTCAGTAAGCACTGTTGGATCCTCCACCTCTAATGGAACTAGAGCGACTGTCGTACTCTCCTTCCTGGCTTGTAGATTCTTCTGTTCTCTATCTAAATCTCTCCCATTCCGGAGACTTACTGCCATCAGCTGATTTGGTTTTGCTCCTTGAGGTTTATGTTAGTGTCTGCAGGCAAGGTTCCCTGAGGACGGTCGTTCAAAGCCATGGATAGTTGTCCCAGCTGCGTTTCTATGTTCTTTATGGCTGAATCATGCACTGCCAATTTTTCCTGCACTTTATTATTTGTCCCAATGAGTTGCCGAAGCATACCCCTGATTTCCACCATACTGTTATCTTGGTGCTGAGGAGGCGGTTGATAAGCTAATTATTGTTGATTTTGCTGTGGATAGTGTTGGAAACACGTTCTCAATGCAATATACTAAAACGTGTGTTCTTTTGTATAGGTTTTGATGAATGACAAACGAAGCGAAAATTGATATATGACGAAGTTCAAGAAACAAGCACACAATTGATATACAACGAGATTCAAGCTCAAGACAAAGTTTTATAGTTTAATTGAGTCATTCTTAATTGTGATCTTGATCCTACAACTTGACTCGTAGCATGGATTCTCTCATAAAACTATTTTCCAGAATCATGCATATTTAATTTAATGTCATATGATTTAAAATCATGCATATTTACAGTAGTCAAAATAATTTTTAGACATGCCTTAAAAATCTGGACTAAGATAATCGATTATGTACTTATGATAATCGATTGTTTTAAGCCAAGACTGCATGACAATCGATTGTGAACTAATGACAATCGATTGTGAGTAAGACAGTGAGCATCAGGTTTTTCAAACCTGCATGACAATCGATTGTGAACTAATGACAATCGATTGTAACTGAGGCAGTGTCCATCACAGTTTTTCAAAACTCAGAATAATCGATTATGAACTAATGGTAATCGATTATGTTGAGACAGTGTCTTCCTGTGATTTTAAAATTTATTAAATAATCGATTGTTACATTGGACAATCGATTGTCAAAGAGACAGTGTCTAAAATGTTTTTCAAAAACTGATAAGTAATCGATTGTTGACTTTGTGCAATCGATTGTGAAGCTGACCGTTGTCGTAAAGTTTTCAAATACCGTCAGGTAATCGATTATTGATTCTGTATAATCGATTGTTTTGATTAAAATCCGGAAAAGATTTTTTGAACGTTATTGGGTAATCGATTGTTGATTTTGTATAATCGATTGTTTTGATTAAAATCCGGAAAAGATTTTTTGAACGTTGCTGAGTAATCGATTGTTGATTCTGGACAATCGATTGTTTGTGGTAAAATCTGGAAAGGATTTTTTGAACGTTGCCAGTAATCGATTATGGATTGTAAGTAATCGATTATCAAGCATAAAATCTGGGATTGAATTTTGATCTGACTGGCAGACAATCGATTGTTGGGGTTTGACAATCGGTTGTCAGTGACTAAAATTAGCAACTATTAATTTGCAATTAGGCAACGGTAATGCCAAGTTTTTCAACTATAAATACAGCTTCATTTCAGTGTTTTAAATACAACAACATACTACAACTGATCATTACATTGCTATAAGCTTGCATACATTTGTTTATCATTTTATATTCAATTTCATAAAGCTTTTGAGAGCCATATTCTTGTCCAAAGTTGTTGTGATCTAGAGCTTACTTCTTTTACTCATATCTACTCATTAAGGAGTATTTTGTTTGAGTGTTTAGTGTTTTATACACTTTAAGAGAATTGTGATTCTCTTGTTGTAAGGAACTTGTGTTTCCTTGGTTGAAGTCTTGGAGTGTTGTATCTCCGAGCAAAGGTGTTAAGGCTTGTGTCCTTAAATTGTAAAGGTTTGTTGAGCACCCGTAAGCTTAACAAGTTAGTGCAAAATCTCGAGAGAGTCTTTCGGGGACTGGACTAGCCACGTGTTGTGGTGAACCAGAATATATCGGTGCGTTCTTTCCTTTTTGTTTATTTAACGCACTTATTTATTTCGTGCAAATTTTAATTTCCGCAAGTTTACGCTAAATTTTATTATAACGCTATTCACCCCCTCTCTAGCGCTTAGCGTATTTTCTAACAATTGGTATCAGAGCCATACTCTCTGAAGACTTAACAGTTTGAGAGAACCATCCATGGCTTCTACTCGTGATTCTTTTGCAGGAATTGATGAAGGACAGTGCTCCACACGACCACCTCTATTCAACGGTACAAATTACACGTACTGGAAGGAGAGGATGAAGATCTTCGTTCAGTCCAACAGCTTTCACCTTTGGAAGGTGATAATGAAGGGAAACCAAATTCCATCAAAGAAGGTGGAAAACGAATGGGTTCCCGAGTCCGAGGATGAGTATGACGCGGATGACATCCGAAAGGTTCAAAATAATGCTAAAGCAATTAATTTATTATATTGTGCTGTTAATGCTGACGATTACAGGAAAATATCGTGTTGCACAACGGCAAAGGAGATGTGGGACAAGCTAGAAGTTACATACGAAGGTACGGACCAGGTAAGGGAAGCAAAAATTAATTTCCTAACCCATTCTTATGAATTATTTCACATGAAGGAAGGTGAAAAGGTGGACGAAATGTTTGAGCGATTTTCAATAATCATAAATGACCTACATGCTCTCAAGAAAACATTCACGAATAGAGAGCTCGTTCGAAAAATTCTTAGAAGTCTCACACCGGCATGGAGATCAAAGGCCGATGCAATTCAAGAATCCATTGGCGTTTCAAACGTCACCATCGACGCACTAAGAGGTAACCTTAAGACCTATGAATCTACTATTCTTAACCCTTTTGTTGATGATCAAAGGAGGCAAAGAATAGCTCTAAAGGCAAGCACAAGCCAACCGCAAATTGATGAGGAAGGAGACAACGAGTTTGGACTCCTTATCAAAAGATTTCGAAAGTTCATGCGCAAGGAGTATGAACGCAAGGGCAAAAAGCAAGGCGAACAAATCAAGTGCTATGAATGTGGTGAAACCGGGCACATCAAATCAAATTGCCCAAACATCGAAAAGGAGAAGAAACCTTTTAAAAAGCAACGTGCATACATTTCTTGGGGAGGCGACTCCGGAGATGAGTCAAGCGAAGGAGAAGAAGACGAAGCAGCAAATCTTTGCCTTATGGCACAAGAAGACAACAAAGATGAGGTATGTCAAATCTCGTCTAAAAACTTCTTTACTCTTGAAGAAATGCGAACTGCTTTTGATGAATTATATGCTGAGTTTATTAAGGCTTCAAAAACTGTTAAGGGCATAAAAGAAAATGCTTCATTAAAAGAAAAGGATTTTCAAAAACAGCTTTCTTTGAAAGAAAAGGATTTAGAAAAACTGGTTTTAGAAAATGAAAAGCTGAAAGAGGAAAACAAGTTTTTTGGAAAAAGAAGCGCCGATAAGCCCGAAAATTCTACTAAAAATTGTTCTTCTTGCTTGCATCTCAAAAATGAGGTAGATAGACTCAAAGGTACCATAGATAAGTTTAATTCTTCCCACAAGAATTTGAATGAGGTCCTTGTAAATTTGAAATCAACCAAGCATGGCATAGGATTTAAGAATGAGGTTAAAGAAAAGGTTGAAGCCAAACCCCAACCACCTAAGGCTCAACCTAGGACTAATAGAACAAATGCTTATCCTAGAAATAGCAATCCTAGAACCAATATGCATGCTAGACAAAATGTTGAACATTTTAGGAGACCTAGAAATGACTTACCACCTAGAAATAGTTATCCTAAAAATGATGCATATTTTAGGCCAAATGTTGAACCTTTGAGAAGACCTAGAAATGGCCTTCAACCGAGAAACAATCACTCTAGAAATGCTACCCATCCTAGAGCTCATAGTAGGAGAAATAATTCTCATGAAATGCGAAATAGTCATAGTGTTCAAAATAGAGTAAGAAATTTTCATCCGTCTAGTTACTATGAACCTAGAAGGATGCATAACCCAAATGTGACTTGTCATTATTGTTGACGTATTGGTCATATTGCTCCTGCATGCTTTACACGTCATAGACATATTACTCAATCGCATCATTATAATATGCCTAACCCCCAAGGACCCAAGATGGCATGGGTACCTAAAGAACATTAATTTGTTTTGTAGGTGTGCTTGAAGGGATTAAGTGTACTATGGTACCTTGATAGTGGATGCTCCAAGCATATGACGGGAGATGAATCCAAATTCCTTCAATTAGAGCACAAAGAAGGAGGAAGTGTTATCTTCGGTGATAACAATAAAGGAAAGATCATCGGCATCGGCTCGGTCGGTAAGGATGAAAATTCCTCTATTAAGCATATATTACTTGTTAAAGGATTAAACCATAATCTCTTGAGCATAAGCCAATTGTGTGACAAGGGAAATCTTGCTTTATTTGATTCGGATGAATGCTTAGTGTTCAGACGTAGTGATTTCAAAATTATCCTCCGTGGTTTTAGAGTGGATAATATTTATATGATTGATCTTGCTAATTCCTCACCCGATTATGTTGATTGTCTAATGAGTAAAGAGGATGATACTTGGCTATGGCATCGTAGAGTAGCACATATCAATATGCATCTTTTGAACAAATTGATTTCTCAAAACTTAGTTGTTGGTCTTCCCAATTTAAAATTTGAAAATGACTCTATTTGTGACTCGTGTCAAAAGGGGAAGCAAACAAAAGCATCTTTCAAATCTAAAAACATTGTTTCAACTTCTAGACCATTGCAATTACTCCATATGGATTTATTTGGTCCCTCTCGCATTGAAAGTCTATGAAGAAATAAATATGCTTTCGTGATTGTTGATGATTACTCGAGATTTACTTGGACTTTATTTCTTGCCAATAAAAGTGATGCTTTTCAAAATTTTTAATATTTTCTTAAGCGTGTTCAAAATGAGAAAGAAACAACCGTCACTTCAATTAGAAGTGATCATGGGGGAGAGTTTGATCACAATCTCTTTGCGGACTTTTGTGACGAACTCGGAATCGAGCATACCTTTTCCGCTCCACGTACACCACAACAAAATGGGGTGGTGGAAAGGAAAAATAGGTGTCTCGAAGAGATGGCTAGAACCATGCTCGACGAAGCTAAGATACCCAAACATTTTTGGGCGGACGCCTTGAGTACCGCTTGCTATGTTCTAAATAGAGTAGTAATTCGGCCGATACTCATGAAAACCCCCTATGAACTTTATACGGGTAGAAAACCAAATATTTCCTATTTTAGAGTTTTTAGTTGCAAATGTTTTGTTCATAACAATGGCAAAGACCAATTGGGTAAATTTTATGCTAAGTCGGATGAAGGTATTTTCATTGGATATTCCTCACGTAGTAAAGCATATAGGGTCTTTAATAAAAGAACCCAAATTGTGGAGGAATCCCCTCATGTTGTATTTTCCCAAAATAATGCTCGCTTGGCGAGAAAGTATTCCGGTTTTGATCTTGCAGGTATCTTAGATAGCTTGAAAGACAAAATACAAGAGGAACCACCCAAGGATAATAAAGATGAAACTGAGGAACAACCAACGGAAGAAGCGCCACAATTGGAAAAAGAAACAAAAGTGCCAAATGAGTGGAGGACGATCAAAGATCACCCTCTTGAACAGGTAATTGGCATTGTTGGAGACAAGGTAAGTACCCGAAACTCTTTCAAAAATACCTTAAAACATACTGCTTTTGTTTCTCAAATTGAACCCAAAACCATCTCAGAAGCAATTGGGGATGAATTTTGGACCTTGGCAATGCAAGAGGAGCTTAACCAATTCGAACGCAATGACGTTTTGGATTTGGTGCCAAGACCCGAAGGTCATACCATAATTGCTACGAAATGGGTTTTTCGCAATAAACTAGATGAAAATGGTATAATCACTAGAAACAAAGCTAGGCTTGTAGCAAAAGGCTATAATCAAGAAGAGGGTATTGACTATGAGGAAACATATGCTCCCGTAACTAGATTAGAAGCTATTCGCTTATTGCTTGCATTTGCCTCTTCTATGAATTTCAATTTATATCAAATGGATGTGAAAAGTGCTTTTCTAAACGGTTTTATTCAAGAAGAAGTTTATGTTGAACAACCCCCCGGTTTTGAAAATATTAAATCTCCCGATCATGTTTTCAAACTCAAAAAGGCTCTTTATGGTTTAAAACAAGCTCCCCGAGCTTGGTATGAAAGATTGAGTAAGTTTTTTTTGAAAAATGATTTCATTAGGGGGAAAGTTGACACAACTCTCTTTGTTAAGCATAAAAACAATGATATTTTGTTAGTTCAAATATATGTAGATGATATTATATTTGGTGCTACTAACAATGTTTTATGCAAGGAATTTTTCGATTTAATGACAAGCGAATTTGAGATGTCTTAACATTCTTTTTGGGATTACAAGTAAAGCAAATGAAAGAAGGTACATTCATTTGTCAAACCAAATATTGCAAAGAATTGCTGAAACGATTTGAGATGAACAATGCAAAAGAAATGGCAACTTCCATGAGCACATCGGATCATCTAGACAAAGATGATAAAGGTAAGGAATTCGACACCAAAAAGTATCGAGGTATGATTTGCTCTCTTCTTTATCTTACTGCTAGTCATCCGGACATCATGTTTAGCGTGTGCTTATGCGCTCGTTATCAATCGTGTCCGAAGGAGTCTCACCTTACTGCGGTAAAACGGATTTTAAGGTATCTTGTTGGTACTACAAATGTGGGTCTATGGTACCCCAAAGGCTCTTCATGCCAACTTGTTGGCTATTCCGATTCCGATTTTGCTGGATGCAAATTGGACCGCAAGAGCACTAGTGGCACTTGCCATTTGCTCGGTAGCTCTCTCGTTTCTTGGTTTAGCAAGAAACAAGTAAGTGTTGCGCTGTCCACAACCGAAGCTGAATATGTAGCCGCGGGGAGTTGTTGCGCTCAAATCCTATGGATGAAACAACAACTCTTGGACTATGGCCTAAGTCTTAATCATATCCCTCTTAGATGTGATAATACTAGTGCCATATGCTTGACGAAGAACCCCGTTCTTCATTCGCGAACGAAACACATTGAAATTAGACATCATTTTATTAGAGATCACGTTCTCAAAGGCGATGTCGAAATTGAATTTGTTGAAACCAAAAACCAATTGGCAGACATCTTTACAAAGCCTTTAGAGAAAGAGTCCCTCTTCCGAATTCGCAGTGAACTCGGGATCCTTGACTCCACGTTGATCTAAGTCATGCATTGCATTTTTTTACATGATTTCTAATTTGAGCGTCGGAGACGTCTAATTTTTTTTGCAGGTATCGCCCTAAAAGTAGGGGGAATTATAAAGCATGACGCGCAAGAATCGAGTCTTCTTCAGAAAAATCTGTTTCCCTCATCTAATAATCGATTATCTCATATCAATAATCGATTGTAATGCTATCATTTGAGCTATTATACTCTCTTTAAATAATCACACCTTCTTTCCAATAAATAAACAAGGTTTATTTCATCTTTGGCATCTTATTATTATTTTTGCTAATGGCAAAAGGGGGAAGATAACGGGTATGATGCACTCTCAAGTTATAAGCTTAAATTGAGGGGGAATTCTCAAATTTAGGGGGAACAAATTACATACTTGTTACATGTATATACTTGTCTTGAATCGTCAATATAAATTGCATGTCTTGCATATCCCGCTTAATATTTGTCATTATCAAAAAGGGGGAAATTGTTGGAAACACGTTCTCAATGCAATATACTAAAACGTGTGTTCTTTTGTATAGGTTTTGGTGAATGACAAACGAAGCGAAAATTGATATATGACGAAGTTCAAGAAACAAGCGCACAATTGATATACAACGAGATTCAAGCTCAAGACAAAGTTTTATAGTTTAATTGAGTCATTCTTAATTGTGATCTTGATCCTACAACTTGACTCGTAACATGGCTTCTCTCATAAAACTATTTTCCAAAATCATGCATATTTAATTTAATGTCAAATGATGTTAAATCATGCATATTTACAGTAGTCAAAATAATTTTTAGACATGCCTTAAAAATCTGGACTAAGATAATCGATTAAGTACTTATGATAATCGATTGTTTTAAGCCAAGACTGCATGACAATCGATTGTGAACTAATGACAATCGATTGTGAGTAAGACAGTGAGCATCAGGTTTTTCAAACCTACATGACAATCGATTGTGAACTAATGACAATCGATTGTAACTGAGGCAGTGTCCATCAAAGTTTTTCAAAACTCAGAATAATCGATTATGAACTAATGGTAATCGATTATGTTGAGACAGTGTCTTCCTGTGATTTTCAAATTTATTAAATAATCGATTGTTACATTGGACAATCGATTGTCAAAGAGACAGTGTCTAAAATGTTTTTCAAAAACTGATAAGTAATCGATTGTTGACTTTGTGCAATCGATTGTGAAGCTGACCGTTGTCGTAAAGTTTGCAAATACCGTCAGGTAATCGATTATTGATTCTGTATAATCGATTGTTTTGATTAAAATCCGGAAAAGATTTTTTGAACGTTATTGGGTAATCGATTATTGATTTTGTATAATCGATTGTTTTGATTAAAATCCGGAAAAGATTTTTTGAACGTTGCTGAGTAATCGATTGTTGATTCTGGACAGTCGATTGTTTGTGGTAAAATCTGGAAAGGATTTTTTGAACGTTGCCAGTAATCGATTATGGATTGTAAGTAAT
This sequence comes from Nicotiana benthamiana, assembly GCA_034376525.1. Taxonomy (NCBI): domain Eukaryota; kingdom Viridiplantae; phylum Streptophyta; class Magnoliopsida; order Solanales; family Solanaceae; genus Nicotiana; species Nicotiana benthamiana. The sequence goes on along the minus strand of CM067341.1, from coordinate 13,861,564 downwards.
CGATTATCAAGCGTAAAATCTGGGATTGAATTTTGATCTGACTGGCTGACAATCGATTGTTGGGGTTTGACAATCGATTGTCAGTGAGAAAAATCAGCAACTCTTAATTGGCAATTAGGCAACGGTAATGCCAAGTTTTTCAACTATAAATACAGCTTCATTTCAGTGTTTTAAACACAACAACATACTACAACTGATCATTACATTGCTATAAGCTTGCATACTTTTGTTTATCATTTTATATTCAATTTCATAAAGCTTTTGAGAGCCATATTCTTGTCCAAAGTTGTTGTGATCTAGAGCTTACTTCTTTTACTCATATCTACTCATTAAGGAGTATTTTGTTTGAGTGTTTAGTGTTTTATACACTTGTAAGAGAATTGTGATTCTCTTGTTGTAAGGAACTTGTGTTTCCTTGGTTGAAGTCTTGGAGTGTTGTATCTCCGAGCAAAGGTGTTAAGGCTTGTGTCCTTAAGTTGTAAAGGTTTGTTGAGCACCCGTAAACTTAACAAGTTAGTGCAAAATCTCGAGAGAGTCTCTCGGAGACTGGACTAGCCACGTGTTGTGGTGAACCAGAATATATCGGTGCGTTCTTTCCTTTTTGTTTATTTAACGCACTTATTTATTTCGCGCAAATTTTAATTTTCGCAAGTTTACGCTAAATTTTATTATAACGCTACTCACCCCCCCCCCTCTAGCGTTAAGCGTATTTTCTAACAGATAGCCCTGTGGTTTCTGATATGGTACTGGCTCTAATTGGTTTTAAGGGTGCATACCCCCAGGCTGGTGCATATTAGGCCTGTACTGCTGATTTTGTTGCGGTCTCCATTGTTGTGCTCCCTGCCTCTTCCCCCATAGTTGTTTACATAATTCATATCCTCTCGTGCCCCTTGATTATCACCTTCTCCGCTCCATGAACATACATACGACTGATACAAGGTGTACACAGTCCTCCATTCGTTGTAGCAACAATGTGCACATGTTTTGTACCCATCTCATCAATTTTCTTTTTCAGGATGCTTACCTGGGTCATGAGTGTGGCCATGTTCTCTGCATGCAAAATATTGGGATCAAGAGGGACTGAATGCACTATGGGTGCTAGTGTTGTACCTCTAGTCATCCACCCCGAATTTTGTGACATCTTATCGAGAAGGATTTTGCACTCGGTGAATGTTTTACTTAAGAATCCACCTCTAGCTAAAGTATCCACATTCTCTTTCAAGTTGTCAACTAGACCCATGTAGAATCTCTGGCCGAGCATCTGGTCTGGATAGCCATGATGAGGACACTTCACTAGCATCCCTTAAATCTTTCCCAAGTTTCTTGCAAGGACTCAATTGGCTGCTGCTTATATTGCAATATTTCATCAATTGTCTTGTTGTCTTGTTAGCAAGATAGAACTTGTTCAGGAACTGCTTGACTAACTCCTCCCAAGTAGTGATAGAGTTGAGAGGGAGCAAATTTAGCCAAGTCTGAGCGTCCCCGGTTACAGAGAATGGAAACAATAGAAACTTGATAGCTTCCAGAGTCGCGTTTGGCTGCCTTTGGGTCAAACAAAATGACAGAAAATTTTTCAAGAATTGCTGCAGGTCTTCAATGTGTGACCCGGAGAACAATCCTTTATTCTGCAGCAGATGCAACATATTGTTGGTTACCTGGAAAGTCTCCACTTGGATTGCGGGCAAAGCTATAGCAATGGCCAGGTTATCAGTTGTGGGTTGTGCACAATCATAAAGTGTAGCCTTCGGGCACAAGAGGTGCCACTACTCTGGTGTTGGGGTTTGCTGGTGGCTCCCCAACGTTTCCTTTCACGTTGTCTACGTCACCCATGTTTAATTCGAGCTGGTGTAATTGTTGGGATTGTTGAAGTCTCTTGTTTGCACGGTTCAATGCCCTGAATATTTTCCCGGGGTCTGTGAGTCCTTCTAGCAGTTCTCCAGTCCAAGAAGAACTTCTAGGCTAAACCTGATTTCCACAAGAGTTCAAATGTTAGAATTTCAATGAAATATTGAGTATAGAGAAAACTGACTACACTTAGAACTTTTGTAATTTTTTCAATTGTAATTGATAATACCGTAAATTCCCCAGCAACAGCGCAAAAATTTGATGATGCTCAATAGAGTCTCGCAAAAGACTAAGCGGCGTTACAAATATAATCTGAGTATTTATGCCCAGAGTCGAACCCATAGGGACTTAACCTATCAATTACTTTTGTTGGACTTACTAAATGCTATAGAATCAACTTCTCTAAACATTGTAAATAACAGTTGATGGTAATTCTATCAACTAAAACTGAAAGTAAATAAACAATTAAATTTAACTATGTTTGATTTGTAAATAATTGGAATAGGTTTAAGGTAATGGTTTTCCCCGTTTTTGATTTCCTTGGTTGTATGTTTCTTATAGCATTGACTTAGTTGCCTCTATCAATCATGAACTCTCCAGCTATCATAAATCTCTCTCAAGCAATTATGATAATTTAATAGACGCACTCTCTCAAGCTACACTAGCTAGATTCGCATTACAGTTCACTTAGATTGCACCCGAGGTATAGTTATCTCTAGTCCAACCTCTAAACCCTCGGTTATGACGCTCGTCTGTACTATGGGAGTGATGTTGTTCAAACAACTACCTAAATATGCACTTTCTCTCAAATAGATACAAAATAAATAGGCACAGCTAATTTAGGGCCCTTTAATCAACTACAACAAGAATATAGTTGAACAAATAGAGATTAACAACCAATCAAAACTATATTAACATCACAATAAATACATCCCCAACGGGTTCCACCAAACCTTAGATTAGAAAAGCTAGCTACTTAAAAATAACAAAAATCACAAAAGAATTCATATTCAAAGGTAAAAGAACAAAGAAGAAGATTAAAGATTGATGCCCAATGATCCTCCTTGCCTCTTGCCCTTCTTTCTGATGTTTTTCACTTCCAAAAATTATTCTCCTCTTTTTAGCCGCCTTCCTTCGTTTAATATAGGGTTTAGGGCTTAAAATCCCGTGTTTTTGCACTTTTGTCACTGAAGTTTACGCGGGGTCCTACCGCGGTTACATCAGGACTGCGGCCAGAGTGGCCTTCAGAATCTGCAGCAGTTTTCTGCCGCGGTCCTACCACGGTTACGCCCGGACAGCGGCAAAGCAGCTTCAGTTTTGGTTTTGTCTCTTCGCTTGGTGCCCTTTGTGGATATTGTATGATTGGCCTCCTTTTCTCCGTTATTGATCCTAAAGTACTCCACATACTTCTTTTATTGGATATCACCTGCATAGTATGAAAAGCACTAGTTAGAGCATTTTGTTGTCACTTTTTACTGTAAATGCTATGCAAAAATATGGTTCTTTGGGGCCTAATTATAGTCTAATTTACCGATCATCAGCAGGTGGTGGCCTTGCGGAAGGAGTATGAGAAGAGCGTTACGAGAGTCACTGGTGTGAGTGTCGAATTGGCAGAGAAGGTGACTGAGTTGGAAAGGAAAGCAACCGAGATAGAGACGGATGAGGTAGCTTAAGTAGCAGCCTTGGCAAGGGTTGCGACACTAGAAGATTCTATTTGCGTTGATGAGCAAATTCGTGGGCTTGAGAGAGATGTCTCGAGCTTGGGTGATCAAATTGTAGCTCTCGAGGCCGAGAGGGCGCGATTATTGGCTTCGACTCCTCTTGCGTCCACCTCTATTGACATTCCTTGCCATTTGTATGAGAAATAAATCCACGCTGAGGCTCAACGTGATATATATAAGGGCTTGTTGGCAGCATGAAATGTTCCTGAAGCAGCTTTTGAAGAAGTTCATGTTAAAGCGCATGAGACCCGACTTGCCCGCGGCTATGACCCCACGACACCGGAGACCGGTGGAGATAATAAAGCCGATGGCAGGCTTTCCTTTGATGATGAACATTCGTATAGAGAGGGTGATGATGGTCGTAAAGTCGCTAAACCAAGAGGGGGGAGAGATAACGACATGGATATGGATAATGCTAAGTGAAGCTTTTGTACTTTTGTACTTAATTTTTCCTTCTGTACTTAGTTTTAGTTTTTTTTTTTGTACTCAGTTAGTTGGGTGGGGGCCCTTTTTGGCCCTTTGTAAAAAATAATTTTCCTTTGAATGAAATAGTCGATTTGTCCTTAATTGTACGCCTTTGGCTTTTCCTTCTCTTTTCTTTTCGAATTTCCTGGATCTTCTCGCAATAAGTCCTTGACATTTAGTAGTTAATTCGAGCAGGGTCGAATTTGACCTGCTAATTCGAGCAAGGTCGAATTTGACTCGCGAATTCGAGCGAGGTCGAATTTGACTTGTTAATTCGAGCGAGGTCGAATTTCATTTATTTATACGAGCGAGGTCAAACTTGATTCATTAATTCGAGCGAGTTCAAATTTGACTCGCTAATTCAAAAGAGGTTGAATTTGACTTGTTAATTTGAACGAGATTGAATTTGACTCGATAATTTGAGCGAGGTTGAATTTTACTCTTAGCGAATTTGAGTAAGGTCAAATTTACATTTCCTGTGTTGGAGTGATGTGTAAAATTGGTGGAGTTACATAAGAATTTTGTATGCTGCTTTGCTTATTCAATGGAGAAGATTACATGTTGTTGTACGGCCCTCACTTACATTTGAGTCCCAATCTCTCCAGCCCCTCCATTTCCTTGCCCGGAGAGGTAGTTGATAGACAAGGCGGTGAATGTCCCGCTCAAGCTTTGGGACGTCTTAATGTGTGTGAGAAATCAAATTTTAGCTTATTGTGTTGGCACATAGTTGCTTTGGCGAGCACGTGGGTGAGTTTTAAACACTTGTGTTCTGTCTACGTATGTTCTCCGAATGGGTGACTAGTCCCAGTCTATACAGAATTTTCCTTTTATGGCGTTAAGTACTATTTTGTTGGAGAGATTTGTATGTTTTTCGAGCTGGTGACCCAGTCCTAGTCTATACAGACTTTTCCGTTTATGGTGTTAAGTACTAATTTGTTGGAGGGGGCGGCTTCGCTCGACTGTTGCCTGCAGGATGATATGACGCGGGACATTTGCTCGATGTGCTGTTTTGACGATGTTTGTTCCTTATTCGCGTATTTGGGAGAATGCTCCTGTCCCTACCCAGGTTAAACCCAAATAAAATCATTTGTCATCTCGACATGATTGGTTACCTCAACAATTTGTAGAACGACTCATTTTGACCCGTACTCAAATGCTGGCTTCAGATCTGATCTCACCCTCGTTCTTAGATTCTTCGTTAGTTGAATCTGGATGTCTTACAGACTGACAACTTAATTTGCCTATTGGGATCTCAAGTTGAGGTCCCGGTCCGATCTCGTTCGGAATGCACAAAATTGAGAGAAACACAAGTCATACCGCAAATATACACGCAAGACAAGCTTGTTATTTCAAAGAATTACACAACATGCTATCATCCCTCCCTAAGAGAGAGAGGGTAGCGTGCATAGGGTATAGATCGGTATCTAACGTCAATGGTGCAATAGGATTACTGACGAGTTCAGTGCGTAATGGCTATAATCTTGCTTTGACAACTCACACGTACGATGTACCAAACCCATCAGTACAGCAAGACGTAGTTTTCGTATAGATATTACACATAATGTCGATTTTATGCAAAGATATGACCTTGGTTGGTTCGGCAATTTGAAGAGTTTGTAAATAAATTTCTCAAGTTTGCATTTGTAACGAGAGGGCGAACCTGCGACAAGCGGGAAGTGGAACTCTGACTGAGTTTAGATCTAGAGGAAACTAAAATTTTGGCTAGAAAATTCCCACAGACTCCGCCAAATTGTTTGACTAAAAAGTGTTAGACCTTTTTGTTAATCTAATAAACTAAGACAATTTGGGATAAATCCTAGACAAAGGTAATTTATTCTAGATCCGAGATAGAAGATAGGGACAAACAAGTGTAGCTGAACATAAAATTTGATTATGGTTGCGATTGAATTCCATAATATAAGAAAAGTGCGATTGCTCTAATAATATCAAATGGTAACGAAGTATACATAAATGAAAAAATCCATCATTCTTAAACAAGGTAGACAACCATACATTTGATAAAGTTGCATTACAGGTGAATACCGAGATTCTAAGCTCTTTTCTCCTTTTCTTGGCGATGAGCCTCAGATGATGGAACACCTTCACCTTTAGGAAGATGTATATATTTGTGTGTGTTCCTATAAAAAAACCTTGCCTTCTGTTACTCTCTCTGATGCTATTTAATACCAAACACTTTTCTTACCCAACGGTCCTTACTCGGTGAACCTAAGTTCTTGGAATATCTCATAGAATATTCCTCCAAAATGTCTAAGTATCGAATTAGCCGTTCGGTACGAATTGAGTGCTCGACCTCGACTGGAGCTGAATCACTCACTGATATATTGCTTCTTATACAAGACCTCGGCTTGGTTGACTCTTGGTCGTTCTTCCTTAAGTAGAATTCTTTTGGTCAGATTTTAGCCTATATAAATTTAGAACCCAATTAATTTATTGACTAACATTCTGAACCCATATGCTTCAAATCCTAGTCCCGTTTCTGCCCTTTTCCCCCTTTTCCCATCCTCTCCCTCTCCTGATTAATTAAAAAAACATGTTATATCGTCAATTATGATTAGTATTATCGTATGTACTCAAGTATCATTAGTACAAACAGACCTCTCTATAATAATATAACAGTCATTCACTATAAAAGCTAATTCTTTTTTAAACTGATTTTTAAATGTTATAATATGTCTTATATAAATCGAAACAGTAGAATTCTTCCTAAATTTAAGAAAAATACACTTAAAATTTTTTTTTAAAGCTTGATCAAATTTTGGTTTATGCTCATAAGTGATTTTTAAATTAAATAGTCAAATAAAAATTGCTTTCCAATAAAAGTACTTTTTAAAAAGAAAAAAATACTTTTCGAAATAAACTGATTTTAAAATTTTGACCAAATAGGTTATAAATTATATGTAAAAAGGAATATGATACCTGTAGCGAATACACAACACAAGTTTATTTTAAATGTATAAATTATACTTTTTTTAAAAGAATGTATTTGTACATTGCATCTATAGAGCTTGACATAATACAAAGTAATTTTTAATTTAGCATTAGCTTGAAGGTCCAAAACAGGCAATTACGCCCTCTTTTTAAATTTGAGGAAAGTAAAATACGAAAGTCTAAAAATACACGTGAAGGATCTATGATTAAATTAATCCAAGAATTAAAATTTATTAACCAAGGATATTCGTTATACATTTTAAGCCACCAGCCATCCTTTTGCTTGCATTAGTTAATAAATCTATACTGTAAAATATATTTTATTTATGTTCTCTAACTTCTTACTAATTAACACAAGGGGTGGCTACTATAAATAGATATTCATGGACCACTTTGAGACTACAATTTTTTAAATGTTTTCCATATTCATTGCACTGTTTAAGCCAACGGATGAAGCAATAAACTTCTCTAATTTTATCCGCTTAGCTGTCCTTTTTTTTTTAATAAAGAAATAAAAAGTAAAATGGTACGGCGCACATTTTCAGAATTTATGGCTAATTAGTTTAAAAGTGAAAGAGGATAAAGACATTTACGTAAACAAATTAGTCTATAAAATTAGTATATTCGTGGCAGGGCTGTCACGTGTTCAATGACATTAAGCTGGCGTTTGGACATAAATTTAATTGAAATTAAAAAAAAGAAAATTTTTAAATTGTGTTAAAATATAATTTTTGCAAGTCACACTTATATTTGGACATATATTTTATTTTAAAAAAATTAAAATTTTATGAGTGGAAGAAAAAATTTCACCAAAAATACCCTAAATCAATTTTTGGGAGCTTAAAAATTTTTGAAAATTTTCTTTTACTCGAAATATGATATTTTTTTATAAACAAACAATCTTTTCAAATTTTTTTTTTTTTGAAAAAGTCAAATCAAATTTAATGGCCAAACCGGAGCTAAGATACATGCAACTAGATGCTGTACTTCAGATTATTAAAGTGTTATGATATTGATTAAAAAAGGCGATAGTATTGTTTTTTTGTTTGTTACTTAGTTTGTCAAGTTTAAATTGTTATTTAATTATTTTGCTCTCATTTTATTGCTTGAGATGTCTCACATGATAATAAATTTTTTAAATTTGTCCATCAGAAAGTGCCTCAATAATGCATTGAAACAATTCCTGTGATTAATTTATGTTATTTTTAATATGCAAAGATCACTTTTAATTTGCGCTTAAAATTATTATATCGGTAGCTATAAAAGTGTGTATATATATATAAACACATAAAAATTATATATTTTTCGAGTATTATTTTAAAAGTGGCTATACGGTATCATTTTTTCATCTTAATGTTGTATGCGATTGGTATAACCATTGGCAAATGCGAAAGAGGAATTTTTTGAAACCACTATTGTTTAGTAGCTATTAACTTTCAATAGCTACCATATACATGATTACTACCTATTGCAACTATTTAGTTGATACGGTAGTGTATTCGTTGTGTTTGCGCTACTGCATTGAGAAAAATCGCCTAAAAACAAGGAAGTCTAGTTGTTTCAGAAGCTACTATTACTTAGTAGCTATTAACTTCTTATAACTACCATATACATAATTACTTTCGATAGCTATTGTTTAGTTGTCAGTAGTGTATTCGATGTATCTGCACTAGTGTATTCATGAATACAGTAGCAAAAATCGTATAAAACAGGGAAGTCCAACTATACGCGACTATATTCGCATGTATTCACGCCATGTATCCATGAATACAATAACGACAAACACATTAAAATTAGGTTTGTCCAGCTGTCTATTAATAGAAATAAGATCAATTAGCATGATCCACTCCTAATATAACACAACAAAATTAATTTTAACATGCTTCATTATAAACCCAATTAATTAAAATGATTTTTCAGATGCAAAACGTAAAAAATAGAGCATTATATGTTCAACTTCAACATAACACAATCTACAAAGTTTCAATCAATTTTTTTCTGATATAGTTCGAGGTTTTTATTTGACCGGCATTGATAGGTTTTTTTTCTGCCCGGCAGTGATACAAGTATTTATAGAGTATTTAGTAATTTAATTTATTAGATGACACGCTTAATAGTGCTAATTCGTCATTCTGGGAAATAAAACAATGAAAATTGTTATGCCGATTATTGGATTGAGGAGATATTGATAAAGGATTATGCTTTGTACAATAATTTAGTTGTTTCATTGTATACAAATACAGAACATACAAAATAGTGAATACATGAGTACAGAACAGACATGAATACATCAAAATACATTACTTTAATTGTTTTTAATTTAGGTTATTTATGAGCTCAAATACATATAAATACATGCATATATGAAATACATTATTTTTGTTGTATGTAAAATACAATACATACAAAAGAGTGAATACATGAATGCATTAAAATACAGTGATTATGATAGAATTGTTGGTGTATTTAAAATTATTATTTTATAAACTCAAATACATATATAAATACATCTAAATTTTAAAAATAAAAATCATTGTGTAAACTAAAATCAGTGTATGCGGACTCATCTTGACCTTGTTTTATAGGGTAGCGTATTTTTGTTTTCCTTTCGGCTTCCATGTGTTGATGGACCTGATACATGTTCTTTTTGAGTTATTCGTAAAATCGAAAGATGACCCATCAAAATTGAGTGCTTTAATTGGTATACCTCATGCAACCTTCTTCGAACTTGTTGGATAAGCCATTGGAAAAGAAGTTTTTTCTGCTGAAAACCTAATAATGGTAAACTTTTCTTAAAAAAAAGAGTGAAGAGAAAAAGAAGAAGCACAGACCGGCCATAAAATTATAACACTTACCAGGAATTTTGTAGCAAAAACATTGAATCGTGCTTTAACAATTAGCACAATCTTACTGTGTGTGTGAGAGAGAGTGGATAGAGAAGGAAGAAGTATTTTGCTAAGATTTTAAAAGAAAATAGCCGAAAGAAAAAGAGAAAAAAATGGGAATTGCGTATTTAATGTCTTAATGGTAGTATATACCATAAATATCTATTTTGCTATAAAAAATAAAAAATAACTATAGAAAATAATATTTTAAAGTAATTTAATTTATAATAAATAAAGTGTATACGTTTACTGTAGGAGGTAAAATTCTCAATATAAGAATAGTATTTCTCATTTCATCAAATAGTCATTTATATTCTCCTTTTCATAAAAAAAGTTCATTGCATTTAATTTTATACCATCATACAAAAGTATTCGCCTACACAGAAAACTGGCTAAAAGCATAAAAATTTGGCTTAGGCTACAAATCCAGTTACCTTGTAAAACATCATTCTCAGGTGTATCTATACAAACGAAATGTCTTTTTACTTACTATTCCCCTCTCTTCACTACTGAAAAATAATTTATTTTCCATTTAACAAATCCATTTCCCATGTTATGAATGGACGATATTATTTATGAAATAGCCGCAAAACAAAAGGCTTAGAAAAAGGGTTAACCCACCAAAATTGTCTCATCACTAAGATGCACGCTTCCCTTTTAAAGCATAGTTTTAAGATTAAAATATAGGCTAATGTTTCCTCTAATGTATGCCAATTATATATATGTATAGTGCACGTAACTATGTTGGTTTCCATCTCTATAGTTTATATTTTATACTACCCCACTATTGGTGCATAACCATTCATGTTTCCCTTTTTTAAGTTTCACGTGAGGTATTTATTATTCCCTTTTTTTTAGTTTCACGTCGTGTAAGGCCTTATTCAAAAGGAAGCGATCTTTACTGAGGATTTTTTCATATTTATAACTCGAACATGAGACCTTTGATTAGGAGAAGAACACTAATATTCATGTTACCAAATCCTTTGGTGGTTAATAATTAATGATATTTCAAATGGATTAATTCTAATTTACTTGTTTAATAGCGTGTTGTTTTGCACCAGTTAGGCCCCCTATAATATAGCTAGTTGTTGACTTAGTTGATGATTTTGATTTGATTGTTCAGTGTACCAATCCTTTTTCTTCAATCAGAGTTCACACTAGTGAAGGAAGAAGTGACAATATATCACTTCCCTCAATGAAATTAAGATATATCCTGGATTCAGCATACAGTACGCAGGAATTTAATTAATTTATTTTAAACAAAAAATTTCATGTCCATGAAAATGTTAAAAATTATAAAGAGCATGATTACCACAATCAATAGCGTAGGCAAAAAATTACACGGCGTCCATGTTTGAAAAAATAAACAAAAGAATAAATTGCTATAATAATAAGTGGTGTCATCTATTATATTTATATTCCAAAAATTTTATCTTTTTAAATGTATATTTAATATAATTCTGAACTAAGTGGTGTCACGTGATACAGCTAAGTAAGAGGGTGTGTTCGCCCCTTACTGTAATCTCATCATCTTGAAGGTAATACAAATGTAATTATAATATACTATCGAAAATTATGATAGGGTGATAAGTGCCTATTTATTTTTAACTAGACATTTTAAATTTGAGCTTTCTACCTTTAGTAAATTATACTTTAATGTTAAAATAAGACTTTATTGATGTTAATCCGATTTAATCGTGTCTCAATATGATAGCAACGAATTAGATAGAACAGCAAATGTATGGTGAAGCTGAATATACATGACCAAGAAAAATAGGATAAATGGTCTAGATTCATTGGCACCATTTAGAGATCAAGTCCATGCTGTAAAAAAGACTGACGTGTCCTTTTGAATTGACTCCCTCTTTATCTATTTTCTTCTTTAATCAAGTTACATTTGCATTATACTAATTGGAAAATTTCTCATTAATGAATTGTCAATTCTTAATGATTACTAGGAGCATGTTACTGATTAACTTATCATTTTTTTAGCTGAGAGTTCATTGGAAACAATTTGTCTATCTCTTTAAGTAGAGTAAAGTCTATATACATTCTATTTTTTCCAAATCTCACTTGTGATATTATACTAGAATATTGTTGCTGTTGTCGTTGCTGTATGTTACTGATTTAGTTTTGGACCCATCCTTTCTTTCTTTTGGTGTATGAATTCTGTATTAGAGCCCGATCAAATTTAAATTCGTGCCGGAAAATTCTATATATTAAGGGATAAAACACTAAATTTGAAAAAGTTCAAGTAAGGTCGTCTTCACCATGCTCTCAGCTCACATTAGCTAAATGTGTGCCGAGTGTGGCTGCCATGGCTAGAGGGCGAGGAAGGGGAAGAGGAAGACCACGAAAGCAACAAAAGTCGCCGATTTCAGCCATTTGAAACTTAGTTACTAATAAATCGAAGGATGGAGAGGACATGCAGAAAACGGAGCAACAAGTAGAACGGAAAAAAGAGAGGTGGGAATTGCACCAGTAATTAGCTCAGAGATGAATGGGATTCAGATTCACAACTCTTCGGAAACAAGGAGTGAAGGAATTTGAAAATGGAACTGAAGGGGAACTCAATGGAACAGTAACGGAAGGGGAAAAACTGGTCAACCTAGACTAGGAAACTCTGAGAACGCAGGGTGAGGAAGCTAAGGGACCAAGGGATGAGCAGAACCAGGAAAATACATAGGCAAATCCCATAGATCGAGGGCAGGAGGTGAAAAAGTGGTCAAATCTGTTTCAACAAAACAAAGTGGCTACTTATGAAATGGCTTTGAAGTATGTACCTCCACTGATTATAGATGGCCAAACAATGCTGCAGCTTAAGGTGCAGGATGTGAAGGAAGAAGAGGAGAAGTGGAGTGCAACACTAATTGCTTATATTGCGGGTGAAAACCTAGGATATAATGTTATGCAAAGATATATGGCACAACACTGGCTGGACATTGGTGAACCAGATCTGTTCCTTCACGAGGATAATTATTATGTGATAAAATTTTAAAATATGGATGATATGTACAGAATTTTGCTATGCTGGACCTCATATTATTAGAAACAGACCAATCATTCTCAAACCTTGGACTCCGAATTTTGATATCAGTAAGGAATTTCTAACTGATATACCACTGTGGGTGATTTTCCCCAAGTTACCAATGAGCTGCTGGGGAAATGTAGCATTGAGTAAGATTGCAAGTGTAGTTGGAAAGCCTTTATTTGATGATAAATGTACAACTAAGCAAACAAGGATATCTTACACTAGGATGCTGATTGAGGTAAATGTATCTAAATACCTATCTACTAAGATCATGGTAATGGATCCTAGAAATAAAGTATTCCAATGGGCAATAGGTTATGAGTGAAAACCAGTGTATTGTGATAAATGTCAAGATATTGGGCATATTTGTCAGAATCATCAAAGAAATAAGGAGCAAAGGGTCATACATCCACAAAGAAGAACGGAAGCAAAGAAGGTTACATATGAATGGAGAGCAAAAGGACCTATATCAAAGGATATAAGAAATGAAGAACAAGACATTGCAGAAGAAAATATGGGTGAACAACAAAGACGCTTGAAGTACCATACAAAGCTGCAGATAGAACAACTGGAATGCAACAAGGATAATTTCAAGCTATACTGCATCAGACTACTGATGATAAGGGAAGCAATAGCAAAGAGATGGTGGACAGAGGAAAGAATACACTAGATTTCAGCTTTGAGAACTTTTCCATACGGACACCACAATCTAGTAGAATTAGTTCAAAAAGAGTGACACCGAATACTAGTGGAGCCAATAGCTTACCTCATGATAGATGTGGGGAATGCATAAACTAATAAATGAAGTGGTTGATATGGAACGTGAGGGGTATTAATAGGTGGAAATCCAGTAACTAAGGCTGAAATACAATACATTACTGACTGCATCCAAGAGCTAAAGCTGAAGGACTTAAATTGGGAAGTGGAATACTATACTCGGTCTAATAAATAGGAGGGTGGAGATAAAATATGGAGTAAGATTGATAGGGTATTTAGAAACTATGAGTGGATGATACAATAGGGTCATATAGCTATTGTGTATGAAATGCCCTTCATATCAAATCATGCACCTATAAGTTTGTCTTTCAATGGAACTCAGAGAAACATGAGAGTACCATTTAAATTCTTTAATGCGTGGACTAGACATGAAAGGTTTTTACAGGAAGTTCAACATATATGGAACCTCAAATTACATAATCAACAAATGAAGAATGTGTGGATGAAGCTGAAGGCATTGAGACTAGTATTAAAAAAACTTAATATAGAGGAATTCAAATTTATTAAAAGGAAGATAGAATTGAGCAAAATGAGCTTGAGAAAGTTTAGCAAGATATAAATTCTGACAATAATGCACAAATATTATTGAAAGAGAAAGAACTGATGATGAATCCGGAGAAATGGAGTATGATAGAAGAAGGGGCTTTAAGACAGAAAGCCAGGGAAAAGTGGATACAAGTGAGAGAATCCAATGCCAAATATTTCCATGATGTGATGACAGAAAGGTGCCAGAGAAAACAAATCACTGAATTACAAGGTATAAATGAGAGCAGATTAACTGATGCAGATAATATCAAAAAGGAGATTGTGGATTTTTACAAGTTTTTGATGGGAAGTGCAGCTTAATTGCTGCTTGGTATAGATAAGCAGATTATGAACAAAGGAGCCAAATTCAGCGAGCAACAAAGAATAGAACTGTGTAGAGATGTGACTACTGAAGAGATATATGGTGGCCTATACTCTATTGGTGATGAAAAAGCACCTAGAGTAGATGGCTATAATGCATTCTTCTTCAAGAAAGCTTGGCATATTGTTATAGATAATATCATGGAAGCTATTATGGAGTTTTTTAAGTGTGGGAAGTTGTATAGAGAAATATACTGTACAGCTATAATGCTAGTGCCAAAGGTATCAAAACATCAAAACTGTAAGAGAATTTAGACTAATTGCATGCTGCACTGTCTTTTTTCAGCTGATTTCAAAGATATTGGCAGCTAGGATTTAGAAAGTGATTGGTACTGTAATAAATGAAGCACAAGCAGTATTCATACTAGGAAGAAAGATTGCAGACAACATCATATTGGCTCATGAACTAGTAAAGGTGTATACTAGGAAGAATGTGTCTCCAAGAGTTATGATCAAGATAGACCTTCAAAAAGCCTATGATTCTATGGAGTGGAGCTTTATGAAACAAATAATGGAGGGGCTAGGATTTCCACAATTATTCATAGGATGAGTTATGGAATATGTGCAGACAGTTAACTAATCTATTATAGATAATGGCGAACCTATAAGACCTTTCAATGCTGCAAAAGGGCTAAGGCAATGTGAACCCATGTCACCTTTTCTTTTTGCTATTGCTATGGAATATCTAAGCAGGAACTTAGCTAGTTTGAAAGAGGAGAAAGAATTCAGATTCTATCCTAGGTGTGCAAAGCTTGGGATTACTCACTTAAGTTTTATAGATGATCTTTTACTTTTTGCTAGAGGTGATTTGAAATCTGTACAAGTAATGCAACAGAAGTTCAAACAATTCACTAAAGCATCTGGATTGCAAGCTAATCTAAGCAAGAGTGAAGCATATTTTGGAGGTGTTCAAGAGACCAACAGATACTAAATATTGAAGTGTTTAGGCCTTACAAGTGGAGAACTCCCATTCAAATATCTAGGAGTTCCTTTATCTACAAAGAAGTTGAGCTTAATTCAATGGAAACCACTATTTGAGAAAATGACTTAAAGAATTACTTCTTGGATAGCTAAAACTCTTTCATGTACAGCCATAGTGCAACTAGTTCAGAGTGTTCTATTTGGGGTACAAGCACTCTAGGCACAACTATTTATCCTACCAGCTGAGATGATTAAAGTGGTTGAGGGAATATGTAGATCATATATTTGGTCTGGGACAAATGAGATTACAAAAATGGCTTTGATAGCATGGGATAAAGTATGTGTACCAAGGGCATGTGGTGGACTCAACATAGTCAATTTGAAGCTGTGGAACAAGGCAGCTATTGCAAAGACATGCTGGGATTTAGCTCACAAGTAGGCCACACTATGGATCAGATGGATACATGCTTATTATGTCAAGAATCAACACGTGAAGACAATGAACATTCCTTAACAAGCATGTCAGATGGTAAGGAAAGTGATTGAGTCATACAGTATACTTGAAGAGGTGCAGTTGTCACAGAGTCGGAAGAAAAGCATGATCAGACAAATATACCTGCACGTACTAGGAGATTACAAGAGAATAGAATAGAAGACATTGGTGTTTCAGAATACAACAAGACCAAAAGCAAAATACATTATGTGGTTGATGATCCAGGAAAGGCTAATGACATGTGAAAGGTTAGTTAGCTGGAAGGTCAATGTAGAAACAGATTGTGTGATATGTAAAAAAGAAAAGGAAACAAGAGATCACCTATTCTGGCATTGTGATTATGCAATCCAAGTGTGGAACAGAATGTGCAGATGGCTTGGAAGACAAATGTTGGAAAATGGCAACTGGCAGCAGTTTCATCAATGGTCCATAAATGAAGCAAAAGGAAAGTCTGCTAATGCGATGATATTCATAATAATGTATGCAGAAGCTGTTTATCATATATGACTTAAAAGAAACAGAAGAGTATTCGAGAAGAAGAGCAGTAATATGGAGCAAATTTCAAAAGATATAGAATATATAGTTCGTGCTAGAATCACTCCTAGGAACAAACATTATGTGCATAGTATATGTTTCTAGGAAGATTAGTATAATGAGTAAACACAAGATTAGCAAGCTGTGTTAGCTTGCTTTGTTATATAATTACTATTTGGTGATTAATAAAATGAAGTTTTTACCCCAAAAAAACACTCCTTAATAAAATTGACTTTATACCTAAGACTCGAAATCTCCAAACTTATGATTAAAAATGAAGTAATACTTATCGCTCCACTACAATCCTTGCTGGTCACATGATTTTCTCTTGTCATCTTGAGCCAATAACAGATGCAAAGGTATTCTTTTGCGGTAGAAAACTGAAGTTTAAGTTTGCCAATTTTAATGTTACAAAATTTTACTACTTTAAAAGAGTACAATAACAATAACAACCCAGTAATATTTCATCAAATAAAAAATTTGATAGGGACTAAGCATTACGATGTAAGCTTGATCACTTGAGCCGATCTTAGACTAGCACCCTTTTAAAGTGCAATGAAAGTCACTAGCGTAGTGTATGGGCTTTCTTGATCACCCATTGGACCTGTCGAGGTAAGTGCTGCATTAGAAGAGTATGCATTTAAACTGTCACCTATCTACCAATTAACAAGGTGATTTACATAAATTGATTAAACATTTATTCATGTTAACAGGTACTATTATATGAATAAGATATGATCATCATTAAAGTATGTCAAATATGAAAGGAACAATCCAGCACTAATAGAAGGCAAAGTAATTTTTGCTGCGTTCTTCCAAAGTTCAAAAGTAGACATTAGTGCTTATGCAGTTTTTATATATTTTATCTAATACTGTCATTTTTATATTAAAAAAAGATAATTAAGTGTACTAAATTTTTACTATATGCGAATTTCAAAAAAGAATATAATTATTGTTAATATGCAATTTTACATTATATTTTCTCAAAAGATTATTTTCATTTCTTGAATTATTACCTCGTTGTCATATGGTAATAACATTTACAGTTACGCCAATATTTTACTATTCTATAACATCAACATTTATAGCTTAGTAATATTAGCGAAAATCGTTTACACAATATATATAAGTTTGATCAAAATAATCATTTTCCCTCTTGAAAAATGATATTGTATAGCAGCTCTTAAAATTATAGTAAAAAATATATATTTTTTGTGTAATTTGTGTGTGCGCGCGTATACACACACATTTCTATATGTTATAGACATAATATATACAAATTTTATATACTCGGCTACTAAATATAAATAATTTTTATCGGGGGCAAAAAGTGATCTTTGCGTAGAAAATAAACAATAAAAAATTCGAAGCAAAATACATGTTGAATTTTTTTTATAATTCAATTATTAAAAGCAGCAAACCAAGCCATCATATGTCTTTAATTTCTTGAATTTTTTTTCTTCTTCTTGTCTTTGTAGTGATCCTATAGGTTTTTTCCCTTTAAACACTACTCTATAAAGTCAGAGACATCATATTAATTTCTTTGTGATTGACCGTGCGTGCGTTATCTAGTCAACAACAGAAGCTTCTAAAGTTAGTTAATTCTAGTTACTTAAATTAAATAATAGATCAATCTAGGTTGCTTGAAATTAAATACTAATTATTAAATCCAGAAACCTTTTTATTCTACATGCACTTTTCTTTGCTACCCCATCTTTACAACAACTAGCTACTTATTCTAAATTCAAAAGGCAAAAAAAAAAAAAAAAGGAAATCAGTTCAAACGTCTTAGTGGGCGTGTTTGGACATAAAAACTATGAAATTACGAAAAAAATAGGAATTTTTTTATTTGAAAATGGTATTTAAAAATTAGAGTTATATTTGGACATGAATAAAATTCGAAACAATTTTTAAATTTTTGTGAGCACTTTAAAGTAAAAATTTTGTAAAACAATTCTTTTGGAGTTATTCAAATATCAAAAATTTTTGAAATTCAGCTTTAAGTGAAATTTGACATTTTCATAGTCAAA
The DNA here is from genome assembly GCA_034376525.1 of Nicotiana benthamiana. Classification (NCBI taxonomy): domain Eukaryota; kingdom Viridiplantae; phylum Streptophyta; class Magnoliopsida; order Solanales; family Solanaceae; genus Nicotiana; species Nicotiana benthamiana. Next base: position 13,843,007 of record CM067341.1, on the reverse strand, counting down.
CATTAATTCCGAAAAGAGTAAATATAAAAAACCCGCGAAAAAAGTAATTTCTTTTTATGACTAAGCGAGCCCTTCGTAAGAGTTTATCATTTAAAACTTGCCAAAAGAAAAATTTATATTACTGATGAGTCAAACACAAAAAGTCAAAGTAAACAAAGAATAAACTAGTCCCTAACACAAGAAATCTAATTGTCAATTGTAAGCTGCAAAATATATATAAACCATTGTTAAGAGTCAAATACAATTGTCAACACCGAATTAAATATGGATTAGGACTCTTAATTTGGAATTAAGTTATGTAGACGAACATAATCAGAACTTTTTATACAATTGTGTATATATAGCAAAGTAGCTATCATTTAAATTAGGTTACCAATTAACGCACATCATAGGGATTTATTTATAATCATTTTATAAGTGTTCTAATGATATAATTACATATTTTTGGTTTCTATCCGGTGTCCGGTACTCGTATTGCTACCCGACTAAATTCGGATTTGTGGGATATCCCATATTAGGGGGTAAAACGCTCCCTAACAAAGATAACTTTATACTCAAAATCGAATCCCGAAACTTCTAATTAAGATGAAGGAGTACTTACCACTCCACTATAACCATTGCTGATAATATAAATATGTTTTAATTATATTGTCAGTGCATCGAACTTGAACTGATCTTGGAAAACTGTGGGAAGTGTGTAAATTGTAGCTCCAAAACGTAATTCAATTATCACAATTTGTAAATTGTAAAAAGAGAGAGCAGTGGACTTAACATCAACTTCCATTACAGATGCTTCCACGGTTAGCAGAACATCATACCAACAAATTCTTCAAATGCTGTCCAAAAGGAATGAAGAGGGTCCAAAATCATCTACCAAGTTAGCTGTTGCAGGTACTCTAATTAATCTAATATTCAATTATCATGAACATAATTGGATTATAGATATAAGAGCCTCAAATCATATGACTTCACAGCTTGAGTCTCTTACCATTTGTCAAGCAATCCCCAGTTCAGAGAGATGCACTGTTCAATTAGCTACTAGGAATATAGTATCTGTATCACATAAAGGAACCTCCTCAGTACTTACAAATAACAATATCTCTAATGTGCTATAAATCCTAGAATTTAGATACAATTTTCTCTCGGTGTCTCAACTCACCAAAGAACTTCAATGTATGGTCGCGCACTTCCCTAACTTCTAAATTTTTCAGGATCTCTACGGTGGTCAGGTGAAGGCGATTAGTAAGGAGGAGCATGGTTTGTACATACTTCAAGGAGGATCATCACAGTATTCTGTAGCAACACCAGAAAATAAGTGTACTCATACAACCAACTTGATTTTGAAGTAGTATGACATATGAGATTAGGACATGCTCCTATTGATGTAATAAGGAAGTTAGATGATCGTATCTTAAAGACAGGAACCCATCACTATCTTGTATGGCAATTTGCCAAACAATCTATATTTCCCTTTCCTTTAAGTATATCAATATCTCAATCTGCATTTGACTTAGTTCACTGTGATATCTGGGGGCCATATAGAGTTCCCTTTCATAGTGGTAAGAGGTATTTTGTCACAGTAGTTGATGACTATACCAGATACACTTGGATTTTCTGCTAAACTTCAAGTCAGAAGTTATAGTTGTACTAAGAGACTTTCTAACTCAAATAAAGAACATGTTTTCAGCGTCAATAAAAGTCTTAAGGAATGATAATGGTAGTGAGTTTTTCAGTAATGACTTTAAACAATTTCATTCCAGTCTTGGTATCTTTTATCAGAGTGAATGTCTATACCCCTCAACAAAATAAAATTATTGAGAGGAAATATAGAACTATCTTAGACATGGCCAGGTCTCTCAGGTTCCAAGCTGTTGTTCCTCTTATGCTTTGGGGTGAATATATCACCACTGCGGTCTACTACGTCAATAGTCTAGAATCTTGAACACTTAGGTACAAATCAACATTTGAGTTGCTTGACTTGCATCCTCATTCATTACAATACTTAAATGTCTTTAGATGTCTATGATATGCAGTATGTCCCAAAATTGTTGACAAGTTTTTACCAAGAGCCATATCTGTTATCTTCCTGAGATATTCTTTATCTCAAAAGGGTTCTGTTCTGTATGACTTGAACTCTAAGTCTCTATTTATTAATAAAAATGTTGTTTTTCAGGAAGACAACTTTCCTTTTAGGCATATGTTATCTCCTGGTAACACTCTCTTTCCTATATTGGATCTGCTCTCACCAATTAGTGCAAATCCTAGATTATCTGCCATAGATTCTGCTCCTACTGATGATATTCCTCCACATGGGGCTAGTATTACATCTGAGAGGGAGCCTTCTATTTATCCCGTTGGTGCTCCTCACCATACACAAGATTATTCTACAAGTTCTACAAATCCTGCAGGTCACTTCCAGATAATACAACACCTGTTAGTGCTCATGCTGAGGCTTACCTTGAGTCTACAGAAGATGTTGATGTTGAAGAACCTATTGCTACAGTTCGCTCACCTGGTGTTGTACCTTCTCATGTTAGAAAATCCTCTAGGCCAGTAAGCCTCCCTTATGGATGCAAGATTATGTACTGCAGTCAAAAGCTACTAAGTGCTCTTATAATATCTCAGCTTATGTGAGTTATTCTCACATTATTCACTCATACAGTTAGGTCTTGTCTGCTTATTCAACATGTTCTGAGCCTCAGTCCATTAGTGAGACAAACACTAATCCTCAGTGGATAGAAGCTATGAAGCTAAATATTGCAGCCTTAGAGGAAAACGAACCTGGAGCATCGTTGATCACCCCTGGAAAAGCACCAATAGGATGGAGTTTGATCTTCAAAATCAAGTACAAGTGCTTAGGAGAGGTTGAAAGATACAAGGCCAGACTTGTAACCAAAGGTTATAGTCAAAAGGAAAAGCTGCAGTATAGTGAAACCTTCTCCCTTGTAGCCAAAACGGTAACAGATAGGTCCATTTTAGCTCTTGCTGCCTCTCAGCACTGGATGATTTACTAGATGGATGTTCATAATGACTTCCTTAATAGTGAATTGGTTGAAGAGGTGTATATGCATATTCCATAGGGGTTTTCCAGGCAGGGGGAGCCTAAGAAGGTCTGCAAACTCCACAAGTCCTTATATGGTCATAAACAAATACCAAGGCAATGGAATATGAAGCTAATAGAGGTACTTTTGTAGATGGGTTTTAAATAGAGTCAGGATGATTATTCATTGTTCATCAAGGAACTAATAGTGACATATTTATCATTCTCGTGTATGTGGATGACTTGTTGATCAGAGGAAACAATGATAATTGACTTTGTGGCACCATAATAGAGTTTCAGAAGAAGTTTAAGATGAAGGATTTAAGGGAATTGAAATTCTTTCTGGGAATTGAGTTTGCTAGATCAAAGAAAGGAGTCCTTATGTGTGAAAGACAGTATATACTGGAGTTGATATATGAAGCAGGCTTGGGTAGAGCAGAGCCTTCAGGTACACCATTAGGGTTGAATCAAAAACTCACATCTGTAGAGTATGACAAATGCATTCAGAATTGTAAACAATAGAACGGTAAACTATTGCCTTTGTAGTTGAGGTCTTAAGTTAATATGTCCACTATCCTAATGTGTCACACATGGAAGCTGCTCTTAGAGTAGTGAAATATCAAAGAAGCACCAGGCTTGGGGTTACTTATGCTTGCAGAAAGTACAGACAAGCTTGTTGCCTAATGTGTCCAAAAGTTCATCTAAGACTGAGTTCAGAAGTATGGTTTCATGTGCAACCGAAATACTTGGATGGTAAGGTTGTTCAAGAAACTTGGAGTTAGAATTCAGCAACCTATAAGGCTGATATATGATAGCAAGGCTATTATACATATAGTTGTTAATCCTATCTTCCGTGAATGGAGCAAACATATTGACATTGATTGTTATTTTGTTAGGGATACAATATGTCAAGGACTGCTGAAGATACAATGTGTACATACTAAAGATCAACTAGCAGATTTACTGACAAAGAGCTTGGGGAAGTTTCAACATGATCATTTACTGAACAAGCTAGGAGTGAAAAATATATGTCAACCATCATCTTAAGGGGTAGTGTTGACTGTAGTTAATAAAGGAAGCTGATAAGTTAACTATTGTTAGAAATGTAACTACAGACTTTAGTTAAACGTAAGTTAGTTAGTACAGTGTTAGAAGATAGATAGTGGGGATTTTGATTACTTATTAGCACCTTTTATATTTTGTTTTAGTCTAAAAGAATTTAATTATATTTCCGAAACTGATGAAATGTGCAAAATTGCAGGAATGTTGGAAGTTGGACTCTCGATATGAAATCCGACTAAAAAGAAGTAATCAAAACACAAGGAAACAAAGGAGGCATGAACTTGCAAAGTGCGGACTGTAGAATTCCATCTGCAGCCGCAAACAGTGAAGAAAAATCCAACAGGCTTCCTAGCAAAATGCGACCAGCAAAGGAATTGTGTGGCCACAATTGAAGAAGTGGAAATCAACTTCAAAGGGTGTGCAATTTGCCAAAGTCCAAGTCCCTCAAGATTGCGGACCACACAAGAAATATACAACCGCAAAAGGAGTGACTTGCAGCCACAGAAAGAAAGATGCGGACCGTAAATCAACATATTGTGTCTGTAGTGATAAATCTACGAACCGTATAATCATTGCCTAGTAGTCGCAATGGAAAATTGTGCAGCCACATAATCTTAGCTCCTGAAAGATGAACACTTCTACCAACTGCACATGGAATTGTGCAGCCGCAGAACCTCCCAAAGAGCATTTTTGTCTGAAATTTCCAGCCCTAGATAAATAGAAGAGTTTCACAAAATTAGATCAACTTTTGACATCAACAACTACAATAGTCGTTTCTGTTTGTTGTTTTTGTAGTCTCTCATATTTTTGGATATTTTAACATAGATATTATTATTTTGATTTTACAATAAGAGTTTAATTAGCATCTCTTCTTCTATTTCTTCAATTCCAAGCATGAGTGGCTATATTTTTACTAGGGTTGTGACCCAACCCCAGTGTGTAAACCTTATGGGTGTTTAATTTAATGCTTGTTTATGGTTGGGTGTTTATTATTTAGCCTTGTTCATGCTTCAATTTGTGGAATTAATGGTTTCAAATATTAGTTCATGCCTATTTGACGTTATCTCTACTTGAGAAAGATAGACTTAGTCTGGGAAAGCTTGACTAACAAGAAATTGGGTAAATTGAGAGATTGATAATCCTAATTAAAGGGTTCAACATAGAGATAGTAATAAGCCGACTAGAGCTTTTATATACCGTTTTGAGCAATACCCATTTGGACTTAAAGCCAAATTGGACAAAATCACTCTCTGACCGTGAGGTATTAAGTGTTGATACCTATAATACATCTCGATCAACAAAACAAGAATTAAGGTTTATATCCTATTACACATAAACCTTGGTGATGGTCATAGCCCTAGGCTTTCTACAAAACTTGAAAAATAACAAAAAACAATTTCCTATTTTCATTTTTTAACTTTGTAATCTTAGTTTTAAATAGACATAGAAACAACCCCAATTTGTGAAAGTGAAATTGAGATAGTTCAAGGTTACGTACTATAATATGCACTACTAAATCCCTTATATAGCTCCATGTGGATATCAACCCTGACTCTTGTTCGTTATTACTATTGCAATCGACTATTTCATTTCCTTGATTTGAGGTGTGAATTAGACGAGATCAATTTTTGGCACCGTTGCTAGGGAGCTAAAAAAATGATTTTAGCTATATATTTGGTATTTTGTGTGGATTGTCTTTGGGGAATATTGGCATTGAGGATGAACAAGTTGAAGAGGTTCCGCTTGAACCTCAAACAAATAGGAAAGTCTGAACGCCTCAAGACAATGTCCTAGCTCCACCCATACCTCCACAAAGAGCGGCTCAATACTGGGTGTTGCCAAATGAATTGTTTTCAAGTACCATAGTCCCGCCCCGCTTCAGGGCGGGAAAATTTCAAATCACTAATGTAATTCTCATATTTCTAGAGCAACGAGGTTTCTTCATCGGAGCTCCAAGTCAAAATGCATACAAACACTTGAAGGGGTTTTTGGATACTTGTTGGGAAAGTAAACAAACAAACATCTCCAAGGTTATTTTAAGGCTAATTCCCTTCTCTCTACAGGGGAAAGCCTTAGATTTGTTGGAAAGATTGCCAAACCATTCCATTCGTAGGTGGCATGAGTTGGTAGAGAAATTTATTGCTAAGTTCTTCTCTCCCGGGCATATGGCTACTCTTAAGGACGAGATTCTAGCATTCAAACAAGAGCCCGATGAGTCGTTACATGAGATATGGTAGCGATATAGAACAATGGTCAATGAGTGCCCCAATAATGACATGGCGGAGAATATGATTCAAAAAACTTTCTATCAGGGGATCAATATGACCAATCAGTGCATGATAAATCAACTTGATGGTGAAAATTTACAATGCCGTATGTGGAAGCTTGTGAATTTTAGATGAAATGGTGGATACCTCATCGGTATGGAAATCTAGGGCTAATGTTCCTCAAGATGATCTGAACGTTGATTCACCTAATAAACAATTATATGACCATTTGCAAGACATTTCTATATTGACCACCACAATGAATACAATTAGCATGAGATCAACTTTAACAAGTGCAAAGCTCTAAGCAAGTCAATGCCATAAAGGGAGTAAGCATGATGGTGAACAAAAGAAGGACCAAGGGTCCACAAGTGGAAAACCGTCTAGAGAATGATGTGCAAGAATATAGTGGATTTGATTAAGATGAATCTTACAATGAACAAGATGAGAAGGTGAAATAGGTGAACAACTACCAAGGGAATAGAAACAAATCTCAATGCCCGAATCAACAACAATGGCGAACTTAAGGTAATCAAGGTAATTGGAATTCTAACAATTAAGGTAATTGGAGTGGTGGCAATAATCAGGGGAATTGTCATAACAACAACAGTCAAGAAAATTGGAGTGGTTGGAATAACCAAGGAACTAGGGGTCGGGTTTTCAAAGACCTCCGATGTATCAACAACCGAGCAACCCAGCTCTGTATTCTTCCCATGGTTCAAGTTCTTCCAACAATGAAATGGGGTGTATTAAGAATATGTTCAAGCAAATGATGGAGAAGAATGCCAATTCCGATGCCCAACGTTCATCACACAATATATCAATATGTAACTTGGAAGTTCAAATAGGGCAAATCTCTCAAGCTCTAAATACTCATTCGAAGGGGGCACCACCTAGTGACACGCTGGTGAATCCAAAGGGTAGGAACAACCCGGGGAATGCCATGGCTATTATTACAAGGGGTGAAAAAGGTAGGAATGTACCCACCTCAAGCCAAGGCAACTTGTGGATAAAGGGCAAGTAGTGCAAGAAGAGGAGATCCCGAACAATGTTGAGCAATCCAATGATGAGGTTCATATTAATATTTATGATAGTGTGGAAGAGAGTCTAGAGGAGGTGAACTCGTCTAGGGATCACATTATTGACATGCCAGAACTGGTAGGGCAAAAAGATAAGGCCCCATAGCCTAAGCCTCTACCTCCATACCATCAAAGACTTGCAAAGAAAAATGGTAAAACCAATTCAATAATTTTATCTGAATGATGAATAGTCTCTAAATCAATGTTCCATTAGTTGAAGCCTTGGAGCAAACGCCTGGTTATGCAAAGTTCATGAAGGATCTTGTGACAAAGAAGCGGTCGATGAATTTTAAAACTATAAAAATGGCTCTTCAAGTAAGTGCAATTATGCATTAAATGGCTCCCAAGTTGGAGGATCCCGGTGCTTTCACAATTCCTTGTACAATTAGAAGTTCCAAGTTTGCAATAGCTCTTTGTGATCTTGAGAAAGTTAAACTTAATGCCTTATTCGGTTTTCAAGACATTGGGAATTGGACAACCAAGGCCCACTTTTATGAGATTGCAAATGGCCGATCGAACCATGAAGAAACCATTTGGAGTGATTTGAGGATATTTTGGTTCGTGTTGATAAATTCATTCTCTTAGTTGATTTTATCATTCTTGATTGTGAGGTTGCTGATGAGGTTTCTTGGTAGACTTTTCCATGCTACGAGGAAGTATCTTTGTTATGTTGAAGTCAGAGAACTTAGATGAAATGGGTTATTTGTTACAAGAGTTTGATATTTACATCCAATATTGAAAAGGAAGTAAAAACCAAGTGGCAGACTACTTGTCTCGTTTGGAGGAGGAAGGGAGACGACATGATGGACTTGAAATCAATAACTCCTTCCCAGATGAGAAACTCTTGGCTATTTTAATGAAAAAGGTGCCATGGTTCACAGATCTAGCAAATTTTCTAATGAGTGGTATCATCACGAATGAGTCCTTTTCAAACCAAAAGAAGAATCTCAAACGGGATTGTCAAGTCTATTATTGGGATGAACCATACCTTTTCCAGATTTATATGGATGGGGTGATTAGAAGATGTATAACGGAGGAGGATCAATGTAAAATTCTTGGGGCTTGTAATTCTTCTCCATATGTTGGTCACCATAGTGGGGCGAGAACAGCGGCCAAAGTGCTAACCTGTGGTTTTTATTGGCCCACTCTTTACAAGAAGCAAGTGATCTAGTGAAATGATACATGAATATCAAAGGGATGGTGGAATCTCAAAGAAAAATTAAATGCCCCTTACCACCATTTTGAAGATTGATATTTTCGATGTATGGGGGGGGATTCATCATAGGTCCTTTTGTGAGTCCTTGTGGAAACACCTACATCTTGGTCACAGTTGATTATGTGTGCAAATGGGTTGAGGCTATTGCTTTAGGCAACAATGAGGCGTGAAGTGTGGCGGCATTTTTAAAGAAGAATATTTTCACAAGGATTGGTACTCCGCGGGCTATCATAAGTGTGTGTGTGTGGGGGGGGGGGTCACATTTTTTCAACATAGCCTCGACATCTTACTTACAAAGTATGGTGTCACTCATAAGGTCATGACTCCCTACCATCCACAAGAAAGCGGTCAGATGGAAGTGTCCAACTAGGAGATAAAAAGCATTTTGTCCAAAATAATGAATGCTAACCAGAAGGATTGGTCCAAAAAACTTGATGATGCTTTATGGGCTTATAGGACAGCTTATAAAACACCGACCAAAATGTCTCCATATCGATTGGTGTTCGGAAAATCTTGTCATATTCTAGTGGAACTTGGGAACGAAGCCGTGTTAGCTTTAAAGAGAAGTTGAATCTTGAGTGGGATGTCGACAGTAACTTGAGGGTGGAATATTTAAATGAGTTGGATTATATCTGGTAACATGCATACACAAATTTATCCTTATACAAAGATGTTTACCATATAAATAGTAACAACAATTAAATTTATAAATGGGACTCTAAAAGTACATGATCTATTTTTATTCTAGTTGTTAGACTAGTTGATGCTAGGCATCTGAAGTTTAACATAAAAATACGAGCTAACGGGGTAGTAGTCAAACCCGGGGGCTTGCTGCTCGAGCCTCGAGCTGATCAATGGAAGGCCTTGAGGTCAATATCCTGCTCGAGGTCGAGCTATTGAAAGTAACTAGGATGGGGATAACAGTTAAGATATAATTAAAGAAGGCTCTTTATGGTCAGTACCAAGCAATAAATGAAGAACAAATACGAAGGCAACAAATGGAAAGGGTAGCCTCGAGTAGATGCGTTATAGAAAAGAGAAAGAGAGAGAAAGAGAGAGAGAGAGATTATTTCTCTTGTGTAGAATAGTTGGATCAACTATAGTCGGGTGTTACAAAGTGAACGGGATCCCCTTTATATAAGAGGGTAATCCCGTAACAGTACAAAATGCATTAATTGTAAGGACATAGAGATGGGACGACTGGGCGTGATGTCTTGAGACAGGTCCCGCATAGGTTCGCTATTCCAGATTAAGCCATGTGCCTTGGGAACTCCCCTCTCACCTTCTATGGCCTGCTATAGTCATTAGGACGCAAGCCCTTCCGGCCTTTCCTGACGAGCCCCAAGGGTGAGTCTCGACCTTGGCTTCGAGCATCGAGAAGTATGACAACGAGATGACCTTATGAAGGGGAAATCGGGCTCCCAGATTCGCCACACGCAGACAGTCTCCACGTTTATTAGAGTGGAAGTGGTAGGAAATGAAAGAAATGATCCTGAACTTCTGCGTTTTCAATTTTCTTGCAATCAGCAACTGGCTACGAGTTGCCAAGATACAACATGCGTGTAATTCCTGCAGGTTTTTGCATTGGCTGCGGCGATTGGCTTCCTTCAATGTACACATGATGCTTTTATAAATACTCCCTTTTTATTTCTAGACCCATCTCATGACAAAAAGCCATAAAAAGGTTTGTTCTTCCCTCGTTCTTGCTCTCTTTCCAGAACAAAACTCTTTTTCTTCCTTCATAATCTCCCAAGGATAGTCAAAATCTCCATTTTTGCTTCCTAGGAAATTGGGGGCTCATCCTCTTATTTTTTCTCTCAAGGCGAAGTGACCGCCTCCCCTTGTGCTGAGGAATGCATCTCAAAATCCTTTGCAATGACCTCTGATTTTAAGGTCGAGAGATCTTCCTTGAAGCCAGGGCGCCGCGAGCCTGTAACTCAGAATATCAGCTCGATAACGGATGTTGAGAGAGTGAGGACTGACTGTCACTGGGGGATACCGTGCTCATGGAGATTCTTGCTCGGGAGAAACATATTATGGCTCAGAAAGCCGTCTTTCTAAGTGTATATACCTATCAATTTACCTTGGGTCCAGTGGCTCCATCCTTGCCCCCGATTGACCTTGCGATTCTCGACTCTATCGGAGTTATCAAGTAACTATGGGCCAAATTCATCATGCGTTCTGGCATGTGGTTTATATGATTAGGCATTACTCGAACATGATAGAAGAGAGTCCCTTTACCCCTAACCATCTTATCCAGATGTGTAGTCCCTTCCTTTGCAGTGGGTGCTTAATCAAGCTTCATTGCCGAGCCTTGAGATCTTTTTTTGCCTGCACTAAGGAGCTCGAGGACGAGGGATGGTTAAGCCAATTTGTTTGAGTGAGGACGTTTGACCCGATTCTAGTGAAAAATATGTCGTTCACTGAGAAATGGAATGCTAGGCGGAAGTAAACATGATGTCTTTACTCTTTTTTTGCAATACCTCCCCACGTAAATCTCCCCATGCATTTAACTTTGCTTTTCTTGCCTTTTTCAATTGTACAAATCTACCTGGTGCGGTGTCAAATCTCAATTGTTGGGTTGGCCTTTTATACTCGATTTGCCCGTATACTGAAAATGTGTTGCGAGATTTTTCCTGAGCTCGGTGGGAAGCCAATGACCATGGTGAGCCCCGAGCCTTGCTGCATCTTCATATTTTGACGTAGAATGCAGTTAGTAGCGTTTTTCATCCTTTGTATTTATGTAGGTCTGGGATAATTCCCTAAATAAAGGGGGCACTATCCATTGGAGGGGAAGCTCTGGTGTTCGTTGAGGAGAAGAAAAGGTAGCGGAATCAACCGGTTGGGCCTCCAAAGCTCAATAGGGTTAAGCTTGAATATTTCACGGATGACCTTGAAGTTCTGACCTCTGCGGCGATGGGAAACCCTTGAGCTGGAGATGAGGGGGAAAGCAGGTTCTCAATAGCCCCCGAAGAGCATATAGACTCGGTCGACCCTTGGGCTGTGGGGATGGATGCTTCAGGACTAGGATTTGATGTCGTTGTGGCTCAGCTTTTTCATAATGAGGCAATGGAAGGAGTATCGAGCACTACCCCTGAGTTTGAAAGTTGCTAGAATTCTCCCCGAGTTGGGACGCCTTAGGCGGAAAATTTGTAAAGACTTGGATCTAGGACCCAGATTGAACATAGGGCGAAGGTTTTGGATAACCATGTTAACCTGTTGATTGTTATCGACTCTCCTCGGGGAGAGATCATTCTTTCTCACGAAGTGCAAGACGTCCAACGTGAAGAGCCTTCTGAAGCAGGAGCAATAGTCAAATGTGGAGATGCACTTAGAGGTTGCCGACCATTCTCGAGGGCCATCCCAAGATTGATGCTTCTTTCATTTTTGGCAAGATGGGCAGACTTTGCGAGCGGGTAATTTCTGATAACCTTGTCTACTGCTCTGGGCCATCTCGGTGTTTATTTTTCTAACTTGTTTCTTTATGTGGTTTCAGGATAGAGTGCTTCATAACCAATCTTTCACCCAGTATCAGGATGAGGTGAGTCTTCGCGAGTGCAAGAAAGCCTATCTTACTAAGTAGGTTACTCATCCCCCTTCTTTACTACTAATCGAGCCCTTTGAGGTCCCACCACTTTTAACTTCTCGGAATTAATTTGCATAGTTTGAGAAGGAGATCTCCCTACTGAGAGGGTAGCTTCGGGCCAGAGATACTAAAATTTCCGAGCTTAGTCAGCACGCGAGCGAGATGGCTTCCAAGAGGAACAACCTCCAAGGGTAACCTTGATCGACCATTAGCTCTGGGATGCGAATGAGGATAATGAAAAGTATAAGGGCCTCCATTCCGGATTTGTGGCTGCAACTTTTTGGATCAAAGCCGAGGCCGAGGCGCTTGTATATTTGCATAGGGGGGAGAAATTACCATGGATTCTTGCGTTGAGAGGATGTTTGAGGAGGCTGGTAAGATTTTACCTCGGGCTTCGGATCGTGCCTGAATGGATTCTCGGAAGCAAACCATGGGGGGCACGTTGGAAGGCAGCTCGAGTGGTGCTAAGAATGGAGGTGGATCCCCAAGGAGAGAAGATTCCGTTGAGAAGTGGCCTTCTGAGGACTCATAATTTCGTGGGTGCGACCCTTGGCTAGCCGTCAAGGATGACAGATTGGAACTAGATTAGGATCTTTGTTATTTTCCTATCAATCTTCCTGTATGTATACAATACTTTCATTCTGGCATATGTATAAAGTGAATCCTACTGCTTTGTTTCCCTCATTCCCCTTTCTACCCTAAATTAAGAATTGGCTAGAAATCTTAGATTCAGAGTACAGCTCTGGAGCTCATCAAGCAAGCACGGAGGATCTTTCATGCTCGGTTAAGTGCAGTTTTTAATGTAAGATGGTGTTAGATCTCTTATGCTTTGCCCAAATATTTTGAGTTTAGTCTCCGAGATAGGTTTTGACTCGAGCTTACTTGACCTTCAATCTTCTGTGCCTGCATGGACGGACATAATGGCTCTTACACGTTGCCCTTGGTCATTTGTATTCTAACCATTTTGGGTTTAGTCTTCGATTGGGGTTGCGACTCAAGCTTAGTTGACCCTATTTGTGCCCGCATGAGTAGATGATGATGGAGCTTATGCCTCTAGTTAAAACGACCTTTCAAGTATGTGGCCCTGGGGCTCATAAAGCTTGCGACAATGGCTCTTATACTGTGCCCTTTGGTATGTATATGTAACTATTTTGGATCCGGTCTCCGAATTAGGTTACGACTCGAGCTTGTTTTAATCCTCAAGTTTTCAAATTTTTATCTCGAGTCAGTGGCTCTTACGCTTTTGGTCGTTGCAACCTTGTAGTGTATTGCCTTGAGGCTCATTTGGATGGAAACTGTGGCTCTTAAGCTTTTTCCCTTAGGCGTATGTAGGCTTTATTTTCCTCTCGTTATGGTCCTTTTGAAATGATTTTTCGTGACCCGTCATCGGTTGGGGTAGAACCTCAATTTTAAGTCGTTAGCGGCAATTTGCGAGCACCTAGAAAGGTTTTAGCTCCTAAGCTGAGTAGCTCAAAGCTTTGTGATTCGGAGCTGACATGGTCGAAGCTCATTTGCCTATTGAGGGTAGCCTGTTTTAACCAGTTCTTTTTGAAGTAGACTCGAAGTTGTGGCCTGTGATTTTGTCAGCGACGGTCGGGAATCCCCGAGTCACATTAGTTTGGCTAGTACAACCGCTTTGACCATAGTCATATATGTTTGGCCGGATCCATTTTTTTATCCCGATTCATAGTTTAGGCGTCTACATTGAGGGTATGCCTTTTCAGGAGTCTTACAAATGCCACATATAGCCTAATCTTCGGGACTGAGTATTATGCCTATGGGACTGAGTATTATGCCTATAAGGTCTTAGAAAATTTTCATGCCTGTTGAGGCCTTACAGTTTTTCATGCATGTTGACGTCTTACAGTTTATCATGCCTGTTGAGGTCTTACAGTTTTTGTTGCTATGTAAAATAGATCTGGCTAGACCGAGTCTACCCGCTCGGGGTCTCACGACCTTTGATTTTCCAGTATATGGCAATTGACGACAGTCTCTGAGTCATTGCGTTTGCTTAGACTCGAAGGCCGTTACGTGTGAGCTTAGAAATACCTCGTTTGGGCCTTATTATCATGGAATTCTGAGCCCGAGGTCCTGCAGGTGTTAAATCATTGACACTAAGTTTCTGAGTATATTGGGATGTACTCGATGGGGGGGGGGGGGAATCCTTGCCATGATCATGCCAAATTTTTCTTTTTTGCTGTATGAGATAACAAAAGATATTCTTTAATTGCTTAGCGTAAATACATGTTATTTTGTTTCCATGATCTTGGTCCGCGCAGGCACGGTTCATTCGACCGTTTGGCCCGGTACACCATTTCCTACTGGAACCTCGTTTGTCATTTCCCAGTATGATGTTGATCGCGAAGAAGGTCTGGTAGGCTCGTTGAATCCTTTCAGGAAGTGTATGGACGTTGCCTTGCTATAAATCCTACTGGTAAAAACCCATATTTGGATTAAAAAAACTCGGTCGAAGGAAAAGAGTGCAACGTTTTCCTCAGGATCTTTGTGGGATTTTCCGATCTGATATGTATATGTCCAAACACCCACACCCCACAAAAAACACCCCATCTCTAACCCTGTTAACCTGAAACCCTATGCCATCGTCCTCCGTCATGCGTCGCCGGCTGGAAATCCTCTCTGCCTCCTATCAGCCCCAAATTTACACTAGTTGACCGCCTCACCCTCCTTTATCCAAATATATAACCACCTTCCCTTGAATATTTACAGAGCTTCTCGAATATTAGTTTGAATCACTGACTCCGCCTCCCCCAAGTTACCTCAACTTCACACCTTGCTATCCTCATGCCTTTCTTATGTCAAATCCATGAGTTTTTTCCCTCGAACACACCTCAGACGACTTGAATCTTAGATCGAAGCTTTGACTGTGCATGAAGATTTTCTAGGATTTTCCGGCGAGTCTGAACCCCATCCTCTTTAGCTTTTAGTTTTCTTTGTTTTGTTAAAGAAAATTTCAATTGTTTTGGTTTTCTCTTTCTTTCTTCATTCCGATTCCTTTTTGCTTGCTTCTAAGGTCTTGCCCTTTCGAATTTGATTAAGTTTGTTAGCAGAAATTTGCATGTGTAAACAATAATGAATTTAGGTCTAGTTTATTTGGTTTCATCTCATTATCCACTTATTTTTCATTTATTATTGGTTTAATTATTGTGCTGATGCTTCTCACCTTTAATTGCATGATTGTGTTTACTCCCTATTTTTCTTTTAACTCTAGGTTATTAAGGGGTGTTATCCAGGGGTTGGTAATTCGGGGGGGTTTTCATTCAAAGGTCTAATTCATGAAGTTTTGTTTGATCACTTGTTAAATTCTGTCATGTGAAAGCCCAAAACAATATGGTTAATTCGAAGGGTTAAACTCCCAAGAGGAATCTGCCTAACCTAGGTTAGTAATTTTAGGGGTTGGAAAGGGTAGTTTCACTGTAATGGAATAGAAGTCTCTAGAGGCTTCTATTGTGAGGGTTTGACTAGGATTTCAGGGATTAGGTAATTATAACTTGGTCTCAAATTTCAAAAATGAGGGACTCAATTGCAATTTTAAAACCTAAGGGTTGCCCTACTTGTCTTGTATATAATGGAACCCTTTCTTGCCTTAGGAGGAGAGACTTCAGTGATAAAAAACTCATAAAAAACTCACACGGCTTAATTTTTTTATTACAAACACTATTCCATTGAACCTATTTTGTTTGATTTCATAAATAATTCCTGATTTTCTTTTGAGGTGGGAAAATGATTTAACCTAGGGTATTGGTAGTACTGATTTGATTTCATTAATTGGGGCATTGTTTTATCAAGTGTTTCTGGTTGAATTTCATTATTTAAAAACTCGTTGGCTGAAATTTTGACTGACTGCTGTTGCTCGGTTCTAATCCCTTCATTTTCTATTATTTTCACTTTTCAGGTACATGCCTTTGAATTCTGATGATTTTAAGTCTCATAGTGAAGAAGAAATGGTAATGTGAAGAAGCATGGCATCATATTTGTTGTTCTCCTTTTGCCTTTCCATGATGTTTACATACTTAGTTATTTGATTCAATGTAATTTAGTTATTTTCAGTTGGATTAACTAGTTTATCATGTTATATTGGACTTATGAACTGTTGAGGCAAATGGTTGATCAACCCTGGATTAGGGGCTGGTAAGCATCACTTGAGCATTTGAATTTAGTTTTGATTTTGAAGTAGGTATGTTTGGTCAGTTATGGTTTTGTTGAAATAAGTGTAGTAGTTATATCAGTATTTTTAGTAATTGTATGTCTATTTTGACGTTTAGTTAATAGTAAGTTTACAAGGATCTGGGCTCTCTATTGAGCCGATGAACCTGGTGGTTTGCTACAATATGCCTTGCAGGGATTCGATCTTGGATTAGAAGGTTGTGTATTCTTTAGCCTCCATTGGGCTTAAGTTTGAGCCCAATTACCCTTTCTCTTTAATTATATGAATCTGTCTCACAGCATTTGGGCCCGTGGCCATCTTCGTCCCAAAAACCTTTAAAGGAATTTGAGACAAGGCTGGTAGCCCTATACTACAATTGGGTCTATCTCGTAATGATTTTATTTAGATCCCTCGTCATTTAATTAAAGAAAGCTGCATCAAATAGAATATCTACGGCCTTACGAAATTTAGTTAACTCCCTTTTTCAACTATAATCAAGGTGTGCTAATACCAAATAAATTTGAATAATTGCATGGACATTGCTTAATTGATTTTGAATTATTAGAATTTGAGGCATGTCACTTAGTGGATTTTCCGTGGCCCTCACAAATTTGAAAGCACACAATTGCTTTAGACGCGTTAGTAAATAATGTATCTTCCTAATTATGGGTGCGCATTTATGTGACCCAAATCCAAATCTCCACAATATTAAAATATGTCAAAGACTGGGGGTGCTTTGATGTGAAGCGATTCGAGACATGTTTTAATAGCGTTGCAATGCAATCTTCCTTTAAACAATTAAATAAAAGCGGTTAAGAAGTTAAAGTTTGCACATAGTTTCCAAAATATATTAAAATCAGATAATCGAGACGAATATAAAAGTTGAGCGACCATGCTAGAACCACGGAACTCGAGAATGCCTATCTCCCGGGTTAACAAAATTCCTTACCTATATTTCTTGCTCGCATACTGTATAACAGAGTCAAACCTTCCTCGATTTGGGATTTTAAACCGTTACTTGGGAAACCATAAATTATCTCAAGTGGCTACTCTGAAATCTATCAAACAAATATATCCCGTTTCAACTATCCTTTAATTGAAAAACTCCCTTAACTACGCCCTTCGCGGGGTGCAGTGTAAAAAGGAGGTGTGACAGCTCTGGCGACTCTGCTGCGGATTAGTACCCAAAATCCCATGTTCAGGGTCCAAGAATTCGAGCTTTAAATAATTGTTGTATCTAGGTTTATTATTATCTTATTTTATTGCATAATTGTGTCCAATATGTTAAATGTTGTTTTTACCTCTTTAATTGTATTTGAATTGTATAAAAACTACCGCGAAACCCTTCTCTTCTCATCTTCGGGGATATGTTCTCTGGTCAAGACTCCCTATTCCGTTAGTGTCATACCTTCAAATAAGAAAGAGGCTCAGACAAGTTACAAAGCCGGATGGTCTTTTGGTTCCGGGTACAAAGCCCCCTCTTTGACTCGAGTTTTCCGCTCGGGTACATAGTCTAGACCCTATACCAAAGTTTTGAACTTAGAATAACTTAAAATCATGCCGGAGCCCTAGTAGGAGCACTTATTTGCATCATGAATTTGACTTAGGGGACTCAACACAGGGGTTGGGTCCGTCTAGGACAGGTGCACCCAAAATAATAGACCATCTTGATGAATTTTACATGCTGCTTGTGCATTCATTCCGGATTTGCATGCCGAACTGCTTTTGACAAAAAGAAAAAAAAGAAAGAAGAAGAAGAAGAAGGAAAAAAGAGAAAACAAGAGAGAGGAAAATTTGACATTGTGAGGGGTGATAAAGGAATTAACTCGTGTTAAAACCGACATTGAAATACTGCCAAAAATATGAAAAAAAAACCCCCAAAAATGGAAGTATGTTTTCTAAATTTGAAATAAAAATTTGGAAAAAATCAAATTTGGTTTTTAAGTCCAATTAATTATGATTTTTTTTTAATCACCCTAATAAATGTGCAGAATGAGCACGAATCAAAATTTGCCAATCTCAATCATGAACAAGATCCCTATGGAGGTACACATGTGGTGGAATGATCTAGGTGAATCATATCAAAACAAGGTCAATACGCATTTGGGAGGACTTATCGGGTTGTTGAAAATTAATCCTAGAGGGGACATCATAAAAGCATTGGTTACATTCTGGGATCCGACCCACTACATATTTCATTTCTCGGACTTTGAAATCACTTCGACCCTAGATGAAATACTCAGTTATATCGGGGGTCTCAAAATTCCTTTAAGTCACTAGTATTTGATAGCGCTAAGGACCGTCGCTGTACACAAATTCTTGGACTCATTGAAAATGAGCAAGGGGGTTCACAATCCTGATTTGTCAGCCGGTTTTTGTACTCCACAGTATATATACCAAATATATGGGCAAAAAGGGGGTTTAATGACCCAGAAAATAAAATTTGTAGCAAGGGAAACCGACTCAAGTGGGAGGAACACCGGTGTTCACATTTATGATATTCTTCTTAGGCCTTTACGTGTTTCCACGGAAGGACGAAAATAATGACATACGGATAGCAGGGGTTGTCAGCACTTTGCTCACTCAATCAAAGAGCACCCTCGCACCCATGGTATTATCTGAAATTTTCCGTGCCCTCACAACCTGTAAAGACGGGGGGAGACTTCTTCGAAGGATGCAATTTGTTGTTATAGATTTGCATGGTTGACACTTATGCTACCGACCTTAATTCATGAGTTATGGGTCATCAGGAAAGAGCCATATAGAGGAATTTTATACCAGAATTAATTTGTCCAGGTTACCAGAAGGGGTTACAGAAAGGGTATCATATCTCCGTGTCATAAGTGCAAGTCAAATAGAGTGGACATTCGGGTGGCTCCTTATTGATGAAATTAAATATATGGTAGCCACCAGGCCTCATTTCCTTCTAATAGGTCTCTAGAGTATCCAACCTTATACTTCATACAGAGTGATGCGTCAATTAGGGAGGTGATAGATGATTCCCAGGGATGAAGACATTAGTCGTCATGTGGTCGAGATTTGTCCCAATGGTCAATATCCCGAAGTAGCAGTCCGTCAAATTTGGAGCGAATGTCAGTACTTAGTGGCGAACACTCTAGTATGAGACTTATTCAAAGGCGAGGTTGCACCAGGGTACCTTGCTTGGAATAAAAAGGAAATAGAGTTCGGAAGGCTAGCTAAGAGGCCACATCTCCAGAAATTTGCTGAGGCATCAGAAGAACAATGAAATTGGCTAGCTAAGGAAAACGAATACAGGGCAACAATAGGGAAATTTGAAAAGCAAGTCAAAGACCTTCAATTCAGAAATGGTTGGCAAGCTGCTGCAGACGATAAGGAAAAGATAAGACTAGCCAAAGAAATTGAAACTTTGCAAGCCCAAATTCAGAAAAATGAAAATAGCCGCAGAAAATCCTTCCAGAAGTGCGAAGGATGAAAAGCTCATGGACAATTTGAGGTGAAAAGTAGGAGAATATGGTTTCAACCTGAACAGTTAAGGGTGAGCTGTCCAGAGCCTGAAAACAATTTGCCAAAAATGCAGAGGAGCGAGAACACATGATTGAACAATTAAAAGAAAGGTATGACAACGAGGTTACTGGGTTTAAGATGAGGAAAATAAAACACTAGCCAAAGAAAATGAAACTTTGTGAGCCCAAATTCAGTAAATGAATATAGTCGCAGAAAATCCTGATAGAAGTGCGAAGGATGAAAAGCTCATAGACAATTTGAGGTGAAAAGTAGGAGAATATGGTTTCAACCTGAACAAAGGAAAGGGTGAGCTGTCCAGGGCCTGACAACAATTTGCCAAAAATGTAGAGGAGCGAGAATGCATGATTGAATAATTAAAATAAAGGTATGACAACGAGGTTGCTGGGTTGAAGAAGAGGGTCATCATGGTTGAAAACCAAATGGCCAAGAAATCGAGGGACTTCAAGGATGAGAGAGAGCATTGTTACATAAAAAATAGAACAACTGGAAAGAGATTTGCAACAACTCCAAGAACTGAATCATGTAGCCGAACAAACTTTGTAGGCAAGGGCCTAGCAAATTGGGTATTGTTGCAAGAAATGGGTGCTATAAGAGGGAGGGTACAAATGATCGCTAATTTCATCACCGTAAAGTGTAGCCACTGTGAAGATATGACAAGATCTATGTTCTCTGCCACTGCCATGACCTTTGTTCGTCAGGTGATGGAAGACCTCCACCACCTCCAAGGGGATTTAGCACACAAGCTTGTGGCGAGACCGAATGATATCCGGTAGGCCCCAGGAGAATTCGAGGCTTTAATGTATTCATGATTTTAAAATCTGTTGGTCCATTTGAGAGTCTGTATTTTATTTTATTTAAGTTGTTGTAGGTTGTCGAGTCAGTTATTTTTATTTTAAGTCAGAGTTTGTTGTTTTCAGTTGAGTTGGAGTCTGTTTATTTCTTTAAGTTGTAATCAAGTGCTTTACTTTATGAAAATTGAAAAACATCCTAAATATTTTCTGTAATTTTTCGGTAGAACTATGCTCGGTCTGATTCATGCAGGGTCATAATACGTAGGCAATATCTATAAGATTCGACCATAACCAAAAAAAAAAAAAGAAAGAAAAAGAGGAAAGAAAAGAAATAAAATAACGGTAAATAAGGGAAGGGATAATAAAGTAAGAAAGATAGGCAAACACATGCTGAGCAAAGAAAAAGGAAGAAGAAAAGAAAAAAAAGAGAGGAAAGAAAGGCGGCATAGGATAAAAGCCAAGATGACGCAAGCGACCAATTTATGTGTATAATAGAGATGGATATCTGCTTAGTTGCATTCATCCTTGAATGTGTGGCTACCTAGCTGTTGAAACCAAACCACTAAAAAGTTTTAGTGTTGTCCCTTCCATTTAAGACAGGTGGTTAGTTTTTGTGGCATTCTAGCCACCCTCTCTTATTACACTCTGTCCAAAAGCAAGTTGATTATGACCAATCAAGAAACCTATGCAAGTATCAGTGATCTGTCCAAAAAACTGTCATGATGATCCGAGCACTGAATGGAAGATGGGTGAGAATTTGACAATCGAGATGTCGACGCTCAAGTTGGCGCAACAAGTAGTGAGCCAATTGTTGAAGTAAAAAAAGAATCCTCGAAAGACAGGATGGTGAAATAAGAGAATGAAAAAAGTGGTTGTACTAAGGATGGCCAGTAAGCTTGTGGTTGTCATGAAAGGTGCTCGTTCAGAGTCTGTCATTATCAAACATGTAGTTCAACTATTGATGATTAGTAACAAGGCAGTACCTTGGAATTATGATCGAATAATAGTGACTTACATAGGGAAGGAGGTTTGAGAAGAAGTTTGTGAGACTCATGGATTGACCCGATCAGGAAGATGCTTTGCCCCCAAGTAACTGAGAAAATCAAAACCAACTCAGCACTGGTAACGAAAATTGTTAGTGAAGAAGAGGCAGAAGAGTTTCTAAAGAAGAGGAAAATGCAGGATTATTCTACTGCGAAACGACTGAGAATGACGCCTGCTCAAATCTCGTTGTTATCATTGTTGATTCTTTCAAACGAGCACCGTCGGGCTTTAATAAAGATCCTGAACGAGGCCCACGTTCTTGATAAGATAACAGTCAACTATTTGGAGAAAATAGCCAATAAGATTTTTGAGGTGAACAAAGTCACCTTTTTCTATGATGAATTACCAATAGAAGGTACCGAGCATAATATGGCACTTTATCTCACGGTAAAATGCGAGGATTCTGTGGTGACTTGAGTTTTGGTTGATAATGGTTCACGCGAAAATATGCCCTCTTTCCACGTTGAACAAAATGAAGGTGGAAAATAAAAGAGTTCACAAGAACAACATCTGTGTGTGAGGATTTGATGACGGGGGAAAAGATTCGGTCGGTGACATAGTGGTCGAATTGACAATTGTGCCAGTTGATTTTACCATGGAGTTCCAGGTGCTTGATGTGGCTGTCTCTTATAATCTGCTGTTAGGACAACCTTAGATCCATGGTGCCAGAGCAGTCCCCTTTACTTTGCATCAAATGGTAAAATTTGAATAGGATATACAAGAAATAGTTGTGCACAGTGAGGACCATCTGTATGCTCGCTGTGGTGCAATCGCAGAACTTATTGAGGTAGATGATGATAAGGGGCCCTGGGTATGTCAGGTTCATGACTCGATATTAGTAGAAAAGGTTCCATAAGGGGAGCATGTTCCAAAACCAAGATTAGCTATTGCATACAGTCATAGTGGCAGTTGAGATGTTACAGAATGGGCTTGTTATCGAAAAGGGTTTGGGGGCCTCACTTCAGGGTATACTGCCGGTGTCTCTCGCCACGAATGTAGAAACCTTTTTTTTGGGATTCAAGCCTAACAGTGCAAACATCAAGAGAGCCAGAAGGTTGTGAAAGAAAGTATGAGCCCTACCCAAGCCTGTGCCTCGTCTCTTTCAATAATTTGTGAAGCCCGACACTAAGAAGTTCCTAACAATGACAAGTTCTAGCGCTGCGGTTGATCATGATAAGGAATTAATCGAAAGGTTCGAAAGGTTGTTTGAAGATGTGAATATGGTGGAAGGTGGAGAGGGTTCTAGCAAGGTAGACGTGCAATTTGTTGGGCCCTGTGAAAAATTCAACAATTGGGAAGCTAGTTCTCTGCTGACCAGGAATGAGTTTTGGTAGTTTGCTTTGATTTTTCTTTCAAATTTCTCTGGATTATTCCAAGGTTGTAATTCAGAGTCTATGTTCCGTCCACTTGGATGTGTAAAACCTTGTTGTCTTTCAGTTTTAATGAAATGCAATTTCCCGTTTCTTTAGTGCTAATAGTTTTCATTTTTGCTGTGCTTTTCTTTTCCTTATTGTACAATTATTTTTATGCTGGCTCCAATGATCTAACATGCATAAGGACTCTTCGGCCCAGTCTTAAAAATTGGTCTAATTCAGAAGTAATAATTCAAGAGATAGAATATGAGGATTAACCAGAATATGATAAGGAAAGAGCGATTGAGGAAATTAGTAAAGAGTTGAGTCACTTTTAGCAAAAAACCAAGCAGAACCTATGCGATACAGAAACCAGCAATCTAGTGGGCCTAGATCCAAACCAAAATAAGTGTCCATCTTGAGCTAAAGCTTAGGGAAGAAATATTCGAAGCGCTGCTTGAATACAAAGATGTTTTTGCATGGTTTTACGATGATATGCCAGGATTGAGCACTGACGTGGTGGTTCAAAAATTGCCCACTGACCCAGCCTGCCCTCATGTTAAACAAAAGTTGAGTACGTTTGAAACTGATGTAGGATTAATATGAAAGAGGAAGTTACCAAGAAGTTTGAGGCCAAGGTCATCCGAGTCATACGATATCCCACATGGTTAGCCAATGTTGTGCCTGTGCCGAAGAAGGATGGTAAAACCAGGGTGTGTGTTAACTATTGTGACCTCAACAAAGCAAGTCCAAAAGATAACTTACCACGGCCGAACATCCACATATAGATTGACAATTGTGCAAAGAATGAGATTGGGTCCCTCGTAGATTGTTACGCAAGTTATCACCAGATTCTGAGGGATGAGAAGGATGCGGAGAAGATGTCATTCATCACACCATGGGGAACATATTGCTACAGGGTCATGACCTTTGGTTTGAAGAATGCCGGGGCAACCTATATGAGGGCGATGGCAACTATCTTCCACGACATGATACATAGGGAGATTGAGGTCTATGTGGATGATGTAATTGTGAAATCCAGGAAGCAATCCGACCATGTAAGAGATCTGAGGAAATTCTTCCAGAGGCTCTGCAGGTACAATCTCAAACTCAATCTTGCGAAATGCGTATTAGGGGTCCCCAGTCAAGTTGCTAGGGTTCATAGTTGGTCGCCGAGGCATTGAACTAGACCCATCAAAGATTAAATCCATACAAGAATTGCTACCTTCGAGGAATAAAACAGAGGTGCTGCGTCTATTGGGAAAATTGAATTACATCAGTTGATTCATTGCTCAGCCCACAACAACTTGCGAGCCTATCCTCAAGTTATTGAAAAAGGATGCCGCAGTGAAATGGATGGAGGAGTTCCAGTAGGCTTTTGATAAAATAATAGAATACTTGTCGAACCCAGCAGTATTGGTCCCACCGAAACCAGGGAGGCCCTTAATCCTATATCTGATAGTCTTTGACAATTTATTCGGATGTGTGATGGGTTACCACGATATCACTGGGAGGAATGAGAAGGCCATATACTACCTCAGCAAGAAATTCACAGCCTATGAGGTTAAGTATACTCATCTCAAAAGGGCGTGTTGTGTCCTAACTTGTTAGCACAAAATCTAAAAAATTACTTGTCATCGTATACCACTTACCTCATATCACGCTTGGACCCATTGAAATACATCTTCCAGAAGCCTATGCCCACGGGGAGGCTTGCAAAGTCGCAAATCATGCTCATCGAGTTCAACATCCCCTACGTTACTAGTACTGCAATGAAAGCGCAAGCATTGGCCGATCACCTGGCTGAGAATCTAGTAGACAAAGCATATGAACCTTTGAAGAATACTTTCCAGAAGAGGAGGTAATGTCTATTGATGAAATGGAATAGGGCGAGAAGCCATGATTGAAATTATTCTTCGATGGAGCCGCCAACATAAAAGGCGTGGGGATATGAGTAGTACTCATTTCTGAAATGGGGCAGCATAACCCTGTTTCACCTCAGCTCCGCTTCTATTGCACCAATAACATTGCAGAATATGAGGCATGTATTTTGGGTTTGAGGTTAGCTGCCAACATGGGTGTCTAGGAAATATTGGTCTTGAGAAACTTGGACCTTCTGGTACACAAAATTCAAGGGGAGTGGGAAATACGAGATTTGAAGCTCATACCATACCGGCAATGGTTGCACGACCTTTGTCAACGATTCCGGTCAGCAGAGTTTAGGCATATCACAAGAATTCACAATGAGGTTGCTGATGCTTTGGCCACTTTGACGTCAATGTTACATAATCTAGATAAGGCTTATGTTGATCCATTGTATATCCAAGTCCATGACCAACATGCTTACTGTGATATGGTGGAAGAGGAACTTGACGGTGAGCCTTACTTTCATAACATCAAAGAATACATCAGGATGGGTGTGTATCCAGTATATGCCACAAGTGACCAAAATAGAACAATATGTTGTTTATCAAACGGGTTTTTCTTTTGTGGAGGGGTGCTATTCAAAAGAATGTTAGATCTTGGGATGTTGATATACATAGATACTGGACATGCCAAAACCATCATGACTGAGGTACATTCTGGAATTTGCGAACCGCACATGAATGGATATGTCTTGGCAGAGAAGATCCTCCGGGCAGGGTATTATTGGCTCACCATGGAGCGAGACTGTATTAGTTTCGTGCGCAAATGTCATCAATGTCAGGTGCGTGGAGACTTGATTCACTCTGCGCCATCTGAATTGCATACAATGTGTGTACCGTGGCCCTTCATTGCCTAGGATTTGGATGTTATCGGACCCATCTAGCCAGCAGCTTCCAATGGACATAGGTTCATACTGGTCGCAGTTGACTATTTTACCAAGTGGGTCGAAGCTAAAACCTTCAAGGCAGTGACCAAGAAAGTTGTGTTCGATTCGTGTATTCAAATATCATTTGCCACTTCGAAATCCCAAGAATACTCATGATTGATAATGGAGAAAATCTCAACAGTCTTTGATGAAAGAGTTATGTCAGCAGTTTAAGATTACTCATCGCAATTCCACCCCATACCGCCCCACGGCGAATGGAGCAGTTGAGGCAGCCAATAAGAACATAGAAAAGATACTTCGAAAAATCATCGAAGGGTCCAGGCAATGGCATGTGAAGCTACCATTTGCATTGTTAGGGTATCGCAGTATTGTTCGCACTTCAGTAGGGGCAACTCTATATTTGTTGGCGTATGACACATAAGCAGTTATATCGGCGGAGATTGAAATCTCGTCCCTTCAGACTTTCGCTGAAGCGAAAATTGAAGATGATGAATGGGTCAAAACCCGATTGGAGTAATTGAGCTTAATTGATGAGAAATGATTAGTAGCAGTTTGTCACGACCAGCTGTATCAACAGAGAATGGCCAGAGCATTTAACAAGAAGGTTCGCCCAGGAAAGTTCAAAGTGGGTCAGCTGTTATTGAAGCGCATCCTCTCTCACCATCTAGAGACAAAGGGCAAGTTCGCCCCAAATTGGCAAGGGTCGTTCATCGTGCCAAGAGTGTTGTCCAACGGGGCACTGTATCTAAAAGGTTTGGAAGGCATGCGTGTACAAACAACCATCAATTCCAATGCAGTTAAGAGATACTATCTATGATTTCATTGATTTAAAATATTGTCTACACTTGGCATGTTTGTTTATATATTGGTATGTTTGTTAGCATATTGGCATGTTTTAGAGATTGGAAGGACGAAGGAATTTTTTTCGTCTATCTAAACACTTTATCCTTTGTTAACCCTTTTGAGCATTAATTGTTTCCTTTCATAACCCTCTTTCGAAATCAGTAACAAAAGTCAGAAACACAAGTGTAAGAAGTAGTGAAAGGAAAAGAAAAGGAAAGAATGGAAAGGAAATGGAAAGAAAGAAGAAGAGAGAA
The DNA here is from genome assembly GCA_034376525.1 of Nicotiana benthamiana. NCBI lineage: Eukaryota > Viridiplantae > Streptophyta > Magnoliopsida > Solanales > Solanaceae > Nicotiana > Nicotiana benthamiana. Next base: position 13,815,989 of record CM067341.1, on the reverse strand, counting down.
GAAAGAAGAAGAAAAGAAAGAAAAGGAAAGAAAAAGAAAAAGAAAAAGAATGAAAATAAAAAAAAAAGAGAAAGAGAAAAAAAACAACAAACATCAAAACAACAAAAGGAAAGGAAGAAACAGAATTTTAAAAAAAAAGAAAAGAAGAATAGAGAAACACAACAAGAAAAACAAGGAATCTGGATGAACTCGTTTGTCCTGATTCCTTTTAAAGGCTACATAGACAGCCTCACAGTTTGGTCACATTAAAATAAAAATCCAAAGGTCCCTAAGCAAGAAACTGGGGACAGAAGTTGTGGTTGTTGTAAAAGAATTTGATTATGAAAGTTGTAATTTTAAGCACGTTTGAATTATCTTGAGCTTTTAATACCCTATCTTTCTAACCATATCCAAAGGCCTAAATTACGGTCCAAAGAAAGACTATCCAATCAGACTTTAGGAAATGTCAAGTCAAGAAAGAAGAGGTGATTCATACCTGGGGCAACACTCTAGTTCAAGCAAGAAGATATGAAAATGAGAGAGTCCTATCAGTGAAAACCCTCGTGGGCATCGTAAGGCGACGAGAGCCGAGAGAAATAAAAATGAGAGAGTCTTTGCAGTGAAAGTCCTCACGAGCACCATAACGCGAAGAATAGTCGAGAAATGAACAACAGAAAAGGATTGTTGGTGGGAATCTGTGCATAGCACCACAAGATAAGCAAGGTCAAGGTTTCGTTTAAGAAATTGGGATAAAGAAGGTCGCAACAACAAAGCATGATAGCCGAAAGTCGATTATTTTGAAAGACTGGGCCGACTATGCCGAAGTGCATGTCATGATCATAGGAACAAGATGTTCCTCCACAGCTAAACTTCCTCTCTTTTCCCCTCAATAGTCGCCAAATTTGGAATTCTTTATTCTAAATCAAATTAATTCAAAGTGATTGCATTTTATTTTCTTCCGGGTCTCCATTTCTTCTAAGTTGTCTCCGAAATCATTTTGTTTAAGCAAACATGAGAGAAATTTCAAAGCTTACTACTAGCTCCTAAATCGCAAAAAAATCGCTGGCCAAAACATAACAAGGCAATAAAAGTTAAAAGGCAAAAAGGGGAGAAATCAACGAAAGTCTCGTTAAGGAATTGACTTGGTAATTTCGGAAAGATGCGAAGATTTTGGCAAAAGGGTTAGGAGTGTAACACAATAATGATGGAACAGAGTAAAGGAATAGTGTTCGGAGATCAACTGACCAAATCAGGCGGCTCATCGTCAGTGCAGGAATTTGGACACAACAAAACATGACAGTGGAGAGGCCATTTTTAGCAAGAATGCCGCAAGCTAACCACCAATTGTATAACTAAAAAGATGTTCTTTGAAGGAAACAGGGGCAGAAAATTCTGGAAGTCTCATGGAAATCTTCCATAAAAAGATTGCACCTGGCAGGTATGACTGTGCACCTCATTACTCTTCTGGAAAATGGGATTCAGTTAAAAATTTAATGGGGAACATAATCTGGCACAAATAATTCTCCTATAAGAGTCGTCAGGACCCTCCCTAATAATGGGACGTAACTTTAACCAGCAATCCCCAGCAGAAACAACCGAGAGTTGAAAGGGGCATTTAATTTGAAAATTCTGAGACCTTCCTGGAAAATGGGACTTACTTTAATGAATGGAGATAAACATGAATAAAGTTACTTTCATGTTGAAATAGTATTCCGTTAAGAGTTGTCAGGACCCTCATAGAAAATGGGACTCAGTCTAAAACTCAAAGAAGCACGGGTAACATGGTTAGGCACAAATATTCCCCCAACAAGAGTCGTCAGGACCCTCCTGGATAATAGGACTTAATTTTAAAAGGTTGTTAGGACCCTCTGGATAATGTGAAGTAGCTCTAATTACTAATCCCCATCAGACATGATATGGATTTAAAATTTATCTTAATTAAAAGTTGTCAGGACCCTCCTGGATAATGAGATATAGCCGCAATTACTGGTCCCCAATAGATATGACTTAGATAGCTAGGCACAGTAGAAGTAATACCTTTGGAGAATTTAGCCTAATATTAAAGTTTTCATTAATCAAGAGTTATCAGAACCTTCCTGGATAATGGGATTTAGTTTTTAGAGATACTTGGTAACCGGATTAGATTAATACTCACAGATGCGCCCAACTCCAACAAAGGTAGAAAATTTTCTTTTGATTTGTTTGCTTTATGGTAATCAGGTGCCCACCTGGAGAACAAGGGAATACATTTCAAGTTTTTAAAGTTTTGGTAATCCGGCGCCCGCCTGAAGAACAAGGGAATACATTTCAAGCTTAAAATTTTTGTAATCAGGCGCCCACCTGGAGAACAAGGGAATATATTTCAAGTTTCAAGGTTTGGTAATCATACGCCACCTGGAGAACGAGGGAATACATTTTAAGTTTTGGTAATCAGGCTCCCACCTGGAGAACAAAGGAATACATTTCGATTTTCAAGTATTGGTATTCAGGCGCCCATCTGGAGAAAAAGGGAATACATTTCAAGTTTTGAGTTATGGTAATCTGACGCCCACCTGGAGAACAAGGAAATATAATTTGAGTCCAACAATCTGCCATCAACATGGAGAAAAAGAAATATAGCAACAGGGCAACAAGGAGTTCTATCGGGAGAATACAAGGTAACAAGGAAACAAGGAGTTTCACAATAATAGAATGTAAGACAACAAGGCAACAAGGAGTTTCAGAGTAAGAGAATGCAAGACAACAAGGCAACAACGAGTTTCACAGTAGGAGAATGTAAGATAACAAGGCAACAAGGAGTTTTACAGGAAGATGCACAAGGCAACAAGGCAACAAAGATCAAAAGATTAGTTTGAAGACATAGATAGGTTCTTTTGTAATCCATATTTCATAGCCTAGTCTAGCTTCTTTTTATTTTTGCGTGGTGTAATAAGGGTGTCTAACACGCAGTAGCAGCAACAACAACAGTGAGATCACAACTTCAGTATAGCTACCAAACACTCCTAAACTACATTAACCTGATTCCTCTTTAACCAAGGATATGTAGGAAACCTCTGAAGCAGGGTAGGGTAAAACCTTTAAAAAATGCTTCTCACGGAGTATTCAGATTGGTAAAAATCGCTCATGTCCGCTCACTTATCTTTGCATAAAAACTCTTCGTGTTTCTGGGCAAAGATGGCAGCTGTGAGCATGTGATTTTTTCCCTACACGAATTACTTCTACGAATTAAAACAAAATTATTTCTTTTATTTGTTTGCAATTTTGTGAATTTTTGTGGCATTTTTCAATTGTTTGCATTTGTTTATGCATTTTAATTAGTAAACAATACAAAAATATGTGTGATGTGCATTTAGAAGTTGATTTGATATTTTTCAAGCATTAATTAGAAATTAGTCATTTTAAAAAGAAAAATATTTTAATTTGCTCTTTTAATTTTAAATTTTGATTTTTAGGCGATCTTGCTTTTAATTTTGTTTTAACTATTTATGACAATAATAATGTAGGATTGTACCATTTTTAGGATTAATTTGTGCTGATGCTTTTTACCTTTTATTGCATGATTGTGTTTAGTCCCTAGTTTTCTTTTAACTCTAGGTTATTTAGGGGTGTTATACAGGGGTTGGTAATTCAGGGGGGGTTTAATTTATGATGTTTTATTTGATCACTTGTTAAAATTCTTTCACGTGAAAGCCCAAAACAATAGGGTAAATTCGAAGGGTTAAACGCCCAAGAGGAATCAACCTAACCTAGATTAGTAATTTCAGAGTTTAGCAAGGGTAGTTTCAGTGTAATGGAATTGAAGTCTCTAGAGGCTTCTAGTGTGAGAGTTTTAGTGGGATTTTAGGGATTAGGTAATTATAACTTGGTCCCCAAGGTAAAAAATAAGGGAATCAATTGAAATTTTAAAACATAAGGGTTTCCCTACTTGCATTTCTTGCCTTAGGAGGAGAGACTTTAGTGATAAGAAACTCCTAAAAAAACTCATACGGCTAAAAAGTTTAGGTTACAAACACTGTTCCATTGATCCACTTTTCTTTGATTTCATAAATAATTGATGATTTTCTTTTGAGGTGGGGAAATGATTTGACCAAGGGAATTGGTAGGACTGATTTGATTTCATTAATTGGGGCATCGTTTTATCAAGAGTTTCTGGCTCAATTTCATTATTTAAAAGCTGGTTGGCTGAACTTTAGACTGACTGCCGTTGCTTGTTGCTAATCCCTTCATTTTCTATTATTTTCACTTTGCAGGTACATGCCGTTGAATTCTAATGATTTTAAGTCTTATAGTGAAGAGGAAATGGTAGTGTGAAACATGGCATCATATCTGTTATTCTCCTTTTGCCGTTCCATGATGTTTACACACTTAGTTATTTGGTTCAATGTAATTTAGTTACTTTCAATTGGATTAACTAGTTTATCATGTTATATTGGACTTATGAACTGTTGAGGCAAAGGGTTGACCAAGCTTGGATTAGAGGCTGATAAGCATCACTTGAGCATTTTAATTTAGTTTTGATTTTGAATTAGGTGTGTTTGGTTAGTGATGGGTTTCTTGAAATAAGTGTAGTAGTTATATCAGTCTTTTTAATAATTGTTTGTATGTTTTGACGTTTAGTTAATAGTAAGTTTACAAAGATCTGGGCTCTCTATTGAGCCGATGAACCCGCTGGTTTGCTACAATAAGCCTTGCAGGGATTCGATCTTGGATTAGAAGGCTGTGTATTCTTTAGCTTCCTTTGGGCTTACATTTGAGCCCAATTACCTTTTCTCTTTAATTATATGAATCTGTCTCACAACATTTGGGCCCATGGCCTTCTTCGGCCCAAAAACCCTGAAAGGAATTTGAGACAAGGCTGGAAGCCCTATACTACAATTGGGTCTATCTCGTGATGATAGTATTTAGATTCCTCGTCACTTAATTAAAGAAAGCTGCATCAAATAGAATACCTGCGGCCTTATGAAAATTAGTTAACTCCCTTTTGCAACTATAATCAAGGTGTGCTAATACCAAACAAATTTGAATAATTGCATGGACATTGGTTAATTGATTTTGAATTATTAGAATTCCAGGCATACCACTTAGTGAATTTTTCATGGCCCTCAAAAATTTGAAAGCATGCAATTGCTTTAGGCGCGTTAGTCAAATAATGTATCTTCTTAACTACGGGTGCACATTTATGTGACCGAAATCTAAATATCAACAATATTAAAATATGTCGAAGACCGCATGTGTTTTTATGTGACGTGATTCGAGATATATTTTAATAAGATTTCAATCTTCCTTTAATCAATTAAATAAAAGCAGTTAAGAAGTTAAAATTTTCATATAGGTACCAAAAAATATTAAAATCAGATAATCGAGCCGAAAATAGTAGTTGAGCGATCGTGATAGAACCACATATATCAGGATTTCCTATCACCTTTTCCAAGTTAACAAAGTTCCTTACCTGGATTTCTAGCTCGCAGACTGTATAGCAGAGTCAAACCTTCCTCGATTAGGGATTTTAAACCGGTGACTTGGGACACCTTAAATTATCTCAAGTGGTGACTCTTAAATCACTTAAATAAATAAATACTGTTTCAATTTTGCTTTAATTTGAAAAACTCCCTTAACTACGGCCTTCATGGGGTGCACTGTAAAAAGGAGGTGTGGCACCATTTATTACAGTTTTTGGGTGTTGATAGTAACCTTCCTTAGGACCAAGTCCTTGATCTTGAAATATCGGAGATTTGTTCTCCTATTGTGGTATCTTTCAATTTTGTGCTTCTGGGCAGCCATCCGAATCAGCGAGGCTTCCCCCTTTCATCGAGTAGCTCGAGGGCCGTTGTCATGGCCTCATTGTTCGAGCTCTCATTAGTGTTCTGGAATCTGGCTCTCGGTTCCTCGACTTTCAATGGTATTAATGCTTCAGCGCCATGCACTAGGGAGAATGTTGTTTCCCCTGTGCTTGATTTTGAAGTTGATCGATAAACCCATATTACCTCGGGTAGTGTTTCTCTCCATTTTTCCTTGGCGTTCTCCTGTTTTTCTACGTTCTGAAAGATGGTTTTGATCGTACATTTGGCCTAGCTCTTTGCACATGGATGGTAGGCATTGATTGGATTCTCTTGATTTTGTTATCTTCAAGGAAATGTGTTACCTTGCTCCCAATGAACTGCCTCCCATTGTCGTATGTTATTTCGAAAGGGATTCTGAGCCGGTATATGATTTGATCCCATATGAAATTGATGACTTCCTTCTCTCTTATTTTCTCAAAAGCCTGCGCTTCCACCCATTTTGAAAAGTAATAAGTCATATACAGAATAAACCTAGCCTTACCTAGTGCCGTCAGCAAAGGGCCAACGATGTCTATTCCCCATTTCATGAATGGAAACGGTGATAAAACAGAATGTAGTTGCTCACCGAGATGGCGGATCATGGGAGCGAATCTTTGGTATTGGTCCCATTTTCTGGCAAATTCTCTGGCATCTTTTCCATGATATCTCATAGTAGCCCGCTCTAATCACCTTTCGGACAAAGAAATCGGCCCCGAAATGATTCCATAGGTGCCCTCGTGGATCTCGCGGAGCATATAATCACTCCCAAGAAAATCGCCAGAGGACCATCGAAATTTCTCCGATACAAAGTCCCCTTTTTGTCGAGTGAGAATTGGGCTAATTTGCTTAGTAGGGCTCTCGATTCTTTTAGATTTTCAAGCAACTTCCCATATCTCAAAAAACACTATATTTATTTCTCCAATACTATGTTGGACTGGCGGAGTTAATCTCCGCGTGGCCTTCCTCGACCACTTATTTGAACAATTCGACAACAGCTCCGTGGAGTAGGTCTTCTTCTTCTTCAGCAGAGGATCCCATATTCCCGAGGGCATCGGCCTTCCTGTTCTACTCTAGGGCTACATGGACTAAGGTCCATTCCTTGAAGTGACATAATGTGACTTGGATTTTGTCCAAGTACCTCTGCTTCTTATACTTTCGAGCTTCGTAGCTTCCATTCACCCGACTCACTACGAGGAGCAAATCACATTTCGCCTCTACAATCTCGGCCCCAAACTTTTGGCCAATTCTAAACCTGCAAATTATATCCTCGTAGTCGACTTCATTGTTAGTCAGTTTTGCGATTTTTATTGATTGTCTGGTTATGCCGCCAACGGGCGCCTTTAGAACTATATTGAGCTTGGATCCTCCTATGTTTGTGGCACCATCTGTGAATAGGGTTCATACTCCAGAGGACATGCCTGATTTCAATAAAAGTTCTTTCTCTACCTCGGGTACGAGAGATGGAGAGAAATCATCCACGAAGTCCGCTAGGATTAGGGACTTGATTGCCATTCGAGGTTGATACTCGATATAATACCCTCTGATCTCAATGGCCCGTTTTTCCAATTGACCCGATAACTCGAGTTTATGCAGTATGCTCCAGAGGGGGTATGTTGACAAAATGCAGATATGGTGGCACTGAAAATAAGGCTTCAGCTCGAGAGCTAATTTTTCTAGATGGGGATATCGGGTTTCGGCATCCATCAAGGTTCAGCTAACATAATAAATAGGAAATTATGTACCTTACTCCTCTCGAACCAGCATATCGCTCACCTCTATTTCAAACAGGGGCAGGTAGAGGTATAACATCTCATCCTTCTTGGGTGTGTGCAGCAAAGATGTGCTAGTCAGGTATCGTTTCAGTTCTTCTAGGGCGTGTTAGTGTTGCCATTCTGGAATCCATTCGAAGTTGCTCTGTCTTTTGAGTAGAGAGAAGAAATGGTGAATTTTGTTTTACGACCTTGATATGAATATGCCCAGGGCCGCTATCTGCCCTGTTAGCAGTTGGACGTATTATACATTGTTCACCACTGTGATCTCTTCGATGGATTTTATATTATTGGGATTGATCTCGATCCTCCTTTTTTCTGAAACCATGAAACCCAGGAATTTTTCCAAACCCACCCGCGAAGGCACACTTCTCGGGGTTGAGCTTAATGCTGTAGTTTCTAAAGATGTCGAAAGTTTCTTGAAAATGGGTTAGATGGTCCTCTGCACGCAGGGGCTTGACTAGCATATCATCATTATATACTTCCACTGATTTACCATCTTGGTGCTCGAACATTTTATTAACTTGGCGCTGGTACGTTACCCCTATATTTTTTAGCCCAAACGGTATTACATAATAGCAACACCATACATTATTATGAATGAGGTTTTTTCCCTGTCGTCGAGGTTCATCTGGATTTTTATTATGCCCAGAGTAGGCATCGAGAAAGGTGAGGGTCTCTTGGCCAGCCATAGAATTGATGAGACGATCGATATTAGATAGTTGGAAGGAATCTTTGGGACACGCTTATTCAAATCATTATAATCTACGCACATTCTTAGCTTGTTCCCCTTTTTGGGCATTACTACTACATTAGCCAGTCATTCGGGATACTTTACCTCTATAATTGATCCGATTATAAGAAGTTTCACTACCTCATCTTTGATTAAGGAATGCTTTACCTCGGACAACAGTCTTCTCTTTTGCTTTATGGGTTTGAATTTGGGATTAATGGTCAGCGTGTGAAAGGTTACTTTTGACGGGATTCCTATTATATCTAGGTGGGACCAGGCAAAACAGTCGATATTGTTACTAAGAAATTAAATAAACCCTGTCATAAGTTTGGGGGTTAACCTCGTTCCTAGGCATACCTTACGATCTGAGAGGTGCTCGATTAAAATAGTTTGTTCCAGCTCTTCTACTGTTGATTTTGTCGCATCTGTGAGCAAGTTATTTTTGCACCACATGAATTACTCCTACAAATTAAAACAAAATTATTTCTTTGCATTTTGTATGCATTTTAATTTCACACATATTCATCAAAAATACAAAAATATATTGCATATACATTTTGGACTTAATTTTGCATTTTAAAGAATTAAATAATAATGAAGTTATTCTTATAAGAAATTATAAAAATAATTTAATTTGCATTCTAATCTCAATTTGGAGTAGTTTTCCTTTTAATTGGTGGGTCAACTAATTTTAGGATTAATTAGTGTTTTTGGGACAATTAAGTTTTAGGAGTTAATCTAAGATTTTTATGTTTATTTTGAAAAAAAAGAAGAAAGAAGAAAAAAGCAGCAAAAAGAATTTGTGAGAATAGGATTAATTGGGCCAACCGTTAGTCTTTTTTTCCCAAGCCCAACGAAACAGCCCCAATACCCAGCCCAGGTCTGTTTTTCCTGACGCAGCCCCTCTTGACGACCAAATGACGTCGTTTCTGGTTAGAGAACTTACTCAATCTTGGCCTTTCGTTTGTTTTAATCTAACAACCACAAATCCCTACATATAAATGTCCAAACGACCAAGTTCACCATCCTCATCTCTCTTAGATACTAGATGTAACGCCGCCCTAAGCACACCGCCTGCCACCCACTGGATGTTGCCCACAGCGGCGGCCAATGTCTAATCCTAACCAAATTCACACCCTAAGCTCTCCTTGATCCCCTCATGTCCATGCTACCATTCGTCTCCTACAAATCTAACAAGAAACTATCAAATATTATAAATCCTTGGGCACCGTGGGTTCCTCCGCCTCGACCAGCGGTGCCACCCCCAAATCAGCCTCAAATTCTCATCACCCACTCCTCACACTCCCCTGAACATTAAAACTTCCATAGTTTCCCACAAAACGCTACCTGTTCCGTTTGGTTTCAAATCTGAAGGTGAGCAAAAGCCCTAGGTCAACCATCCCGACTTTGCTTCTTAATGTTCATTCTCGATCAAAGTCAAGACTCGCATTAATAAATTGTTCTAGCCAAGAAAAATTTATTAATGTTGGTTTTGGATTCGTTCAAGAGTCGCCAGCCTCAAACCAAGGTGCCCTAACTGGTCGAGTTTCGTTTGCTCGCCTCATAAGGTAGTCGTTTCAATTCTTTGATTCAAGTCTAGTCAAAGTGGTACCCCCATCTTTTCTTTCAATTCTTTTTTATTTTTCTCACATTTGTTGTTTCATTCCCATTCCCCTCTCTTTATTTGTTTTAGTTAGTTTCTATTTGTTAGGGGGTTGTTGAATTCATTTGGCTAATGACATAGATTTAAGGTTAAATGTTAAAAGCATTTACGCTTGGATTACCTCTGGGTTGAGTGCTAATGGATGATTAAATTTGTTTGATTGTTTGGGCTATTTTGGCCTAGTCTGGATTCTATGATTTTGGGATGGGCAGCCTAAAACCAGTGCTCAGGGTAAAAATAAGGGTCCGGTGAGGGTAAAAACATGTACAAGTGAGGGTAGTTTAGGAAAATAAGGTAGAAGAATCTTTTGTAACAAAATTAAAAGCTTCCTGGAAGCTGACTTTGGGGTTGTTTGGAAAATTTGAAAGCTGATTAGGGTTATCAAGGTAAAAATAAAATTTCAAAAGGGCAATAGTGCAAAGCTGAAATTTATTGTTTACCCTATTTTCCTTGCATATAAAGGCCCCTTTTCTTGCCTTTGAAGGCAGACCTAAACAAAGATTTTTAAAAGGGAATGAAACTCTGAAAACCTGCAAAAAAAAATATTCTACATATTTCACAGATTTAAAATCCTAAAACTCATTGCATTTTTCTTCTAATTTGTTTAGTATCAATTCTGGACGGGGAGCTGGTGTTACACTGATATTTGCGGACCGTTTGCTGCTGTTTGTTATACTGACTTATTATATCATTTTCTTTGTTCTTCCGACATCCAAGTATGCTTTCAGAATCTTAATAGGGTTGAAGCTTGCCTGAATATGTGAGGATCTGTAAATGTGAATCGAACGTGGAATGAACAAATGCTTTGTGTTTAACTACTGTGTAATGTAGTTTTGCGCTGTAGATGTTTGGCTTTGCCTGTTGCAGAAGTCCATCATAAGAAATAAACTGATTTTAGATGCTAAATGTAGGGTTAATATGAGTATGAGATGTTCATGTTATGGACTTGGTAAGAGATATAAATCCTGGACTATGGTCATGCAGTTGAATTAGTTAAGTGTTTCATTTTTTGGGTTTTAAAAAAGCATGATAGTTCTAATTAGTCCAATTTTCCAGAATCACGTTGAATCTATTTCAATATAGCTTTATATTTGGGCTTGAATGTTTGTTTTTTTCTTTCAAAAATTTTCCTATGTCTTATGCGTATAAGAGGGGTCCAAATAAAGGTCACTGGTTCTGATTTCCTAGAAATGACGTTTTAATTTGTTGAATATTGTATATAAGTCATATTGAACTATTATGGGAATTCATTTTCTCATGGATTAGCCTACTATTCGTTACTTATCATAGTTTAATCAAAAGTACCAAATGGTACGGTGGTATTCTCTAAAAAATCAAATATTAAACTCAGGGAATAGATTCAATCATGATTACTAGGGGATCTTCTAATTCGAATTCTAAATTGGTGATTTTCCTTATGTTTTCAATGAAACAATCGAATTAAGAAGCTCAATAGTGTTAGTGTATATGTTTCCTGGGAACACATTGATCCCAGTATGCGTGTGGTATCTTATGCCATCGTGGAGGCTCGTTTTCGAGCCGTTGTTCTTCGGTTGTCAGGCTTCTGAATTGGGCCGCACGAGGCATTTTTTGGGTTTCAATGACTGTGCATGTCATTTGCGAAATTTGGGCTCATTACGACCTGGCTGGGGGCAGCCAGAATCTAGTTTTTTAGCATTCTTTTATTTCATTATTTTCCAAATAGATAGTAAGTTGGAAATTATTTAACAAGCAAAGGTTCCATGATTCCTTAGTTAATCAGATTCTTTTGATATTTGAGGCAAGCCTTAGTTAGATAACTCGTAGCTCATGACCTTCGAGCCTTACACATAGAATGCATGGCAGTCGCGTAGTTAATAGTTCGAATCCTTAAAACCTGAGGTGCAACATTTAGCGATCTTTTATGGCCCTCGCAAACTTAAACATACGAAATTGCTTTAGGCGCATTAATTAAATAATGTATCTTCCTAATTACAGGTGTACATTTATGTGACCCAGATCCAAATCCCAATAATTTTAAAATATGTCAAAAGCCAGGGGAGCATTTATGTGACGTGGTTCGAGATGTTTTTTGATAACGTTGCAGTCTTCTTAAAATTAAATAAAAGCGGTTAAAGTCAAAATTTGCACATAGGTTCAAAATGCATTAAAGTCAGATAATTAAGCCAAATATAACAATTGAGTGACCGTGTTAGAACCACGGAACTCAGGAGTGCCTAACACCTTTTCCCGGGTTAACAGAAATCCTTAGCTGGATTTCTGGCTCGCAGATTCTATTAGAGAGTCAAACCTTCCCTGATTCCGGATTTTAAATCGGTGACCTGGGACACCATAAATCATCCCAAGTTGCGACTCTGAACCCTCTAAATAAATAAATCCCATTTTGATTGTCCTTTAATTGGAAAACTCCCTTATCTACGCTCTTTGTCCGGGAGATGTAAAAAAGTAGGTGTAACAGCTCTAGCGACTCTGCTGGGGATCTGGAATCTCTGGGTCGAGGTTCAAGAATTCGTGCTTTAAATAATTGTCGTATCTGACTTTATTATTATCTGATTTTATTGCGCCCAATGTATTAAATTTTGTTTTCCCGCTTTAATATTATTTGGACTGTCTATAAACGGCCGCGAAACCCTTCTCTTCTCATCTTGGGGGATGTGCTCGCTGGTCGAGACTCCCTATTATGTTAGTGTCATTTTTTCAAATAAGAAAGAGGCAAACAAAAGTTGCAAAGCTGGATGGTCTTTTGGTTCCCGGTATGTAGCCCTCTCTTTGACTCGAGTTGTCCGCTCGGGTACATAGTCTAGACCCTATAGAAAGGTTTTAAACCAAGAATAACTTAACCACATGCTGGAGCCCTAGTAGGAGCGCTTATTTGCATCATGCATTTTGACTTATGGGACTCAACATAGGGGTTGGGTCCGGCCAGGACAGGTGCATCAAAAATAATGGACCATCCTGATGCATTTTGCGTGCTACTTGTGCATTCATTTCAGATTTGCATGCCGATCGGCTTTTGGAAAACATAAAGAGAGAAAAAGAAAAGAGATGGGAATTTGATAAGTGATAAAATGTGATGAGGAAGGAATTTACCCGTTTCATAAAAGATACTGAAGTGTTGCGGAAATTTTGCAAAAAAAAAAAAATAAAACAAAGAACACGAGTCTTATTTTCAAAAGAAAAAAGAACAAGAAAAGGAAATGGAAGTTGGTTTTTAATTTTCCAAAATTTCTCTAACTACGCTAGTTAATTTTCACAGGGTGTGAGATACGTAGACAACCCCTATCGGGCCCAACTTAATTTCTACGAAAATTGCCAAAAAAAGAACTAGGGACTTGGGTGAATCAGGGCAAAACAAGGTCAAGGCGAACTTGGGGGACTTACTGGGTTGTTTAAATCTAATCCTAGAGGAGACATCATAAAAGTATTGGTCACATCAGGGACCCGATCCAAAACGTATTTCATTTCCTAGACTTTGAACTCACTCCGACCTTGGAATAAATAACTAGATATATTGAGGTTCCCAAATTCCTCTAAGGCATCAGTACCTTGTTGCACCAAGGGCCATCACCGTACACAAATTCTTGGATGCATTAAAGATTAGTAGGAAGGTTCACAATCCATACCCGGCAGTCGGCTTTTGTATTCCACAGTTTATATATCAGAGGTATGGGCACATAGGGGGATTTAGTGACCCGAAAAATAATATTTAATAGCACGGGAAACCACCTCAAATGGGAGGAACACCGGTGTTTCACATTTATGGTATTCTTTTTAGGCCTTTTGGTGTATACAAGGAAAGACGAGAATATCGATATATGGATAGCAGGGGTTGTCAGCACTTTAATCAATCAAGCCAAGAGAACACTCGCACCCATGATATTATCCGAAATCTTCCATGCTCTCACCTCCTGTTAAGCCGGAGGAGATTTCTTCGAAGGATGCAACCCGTTGTTACAAATATGGATGATTGAACACTTGTGCCATCGACCTCAATTCATGAGTTATGGGTCATCAAACAAAAGCTACATAGAAGAACTTTATAACAGGGTGGATGGGCTCAGATTACCAAAGGGTGCTGCATAATTGATATTACATCTCTGTGTCATAAGCGCATCTCAAATGAAGTGGACGTTCGGGTGGCTCCCCATTGATGAAGTTATACATATGCCAGCTATTGGGCCTCACTTCCTTCAGATGGGTCTCCGCAGTATCGAACCTTATGCTCCATATAGAGTGCTAAGAAAATTAGAGAGGTGCCAGATGATTCCCAGGGATAAGGACATTAGTCGCCATGTGACCGAGATTGGTCCCAATGGTCAGTTCCCCAAAGCAGCAGTCCGTCAAATTTGGAGATCGAATGTCAGTGCTAGATGGCAGACACTCAAGAGCGAGACTTATCTAAGGGAGAGGTTGCACAGCGTACCCAACTTGGTGATAGGGAAATTGGAAAACCAAGCCAAAGACCTTCAATTTGAAAATGGTTTACAAGCTGTGGGAGATGAGGGTGAAAAGATAAGACTAGCTAAAGTAAACAAAGCTTTGCGACCCCAAATTTGAAAACTTAAAACAACTGCGAAAATTCCCGCCAGGAGTGCGAAGGATGAAAAGCTCATAGACAATTTGAGGTGAAAAGAAGCAGAATATTGTTTTGACTTGAATAAAGCAGAGAGTGAGCTCTCCAGGGCCCGAAAACAATTAGCCAAAAATGCGGAGGAACGAGCCCGCATGATTGAACAATTAAAGGAAAGGCACGACAATAAGGTTGCTGGGTTGAAAAGGAAGGTCATCATGGTTGAAAACAAAATAGCCAAGCAAGCCAGGGATTTCAAGGCTGAGAGAGAACATTGTTACGCAGCAATAGGACGGTTGGAAAGAGATTTGCAACAATTCCAAAAACTGAATCGTGAAGACGAATGAACTCTCGATGCAAGGGCCTAGCAAATTGGGTGATTGTTGTAAGAACAAGGTGCTACAAGAGAGATGGTTCAGATTATTGCTGATTACATCACCATAAGGTGTAGCTAAATTGAAGATATGACAAGATCTATGTTATTTGCCACCGCCATGACCTTTCCATGTCAAGTAATGGAAGGCCTGCACCACCTCCAAGGAAATTTAGTATGCAAGCCTGCGGAGAGACCGAATGATATCCCACAGGCCTTAGGAGAATTAGAAGATTTAATGTATTAATGATGGTTCAAATATGTTGGTCCGTTTGGGAGTCTATATTTTCTTTTTAAGTTCATCGTAGGTTGTTGAGTCAGTCATTTTCATTTTAGGCCAGAGTATGTTATTTTCAGTTGAGTTAGAGTCTATTAATTTCCATTAGTAAGATGTAATCAAGTGCTTTATGCAAATTGAAGAAGTGTTCTAAATATTTTCTGCACTTATTTGCCAAAACTACGCACGGTCTGGTTCATGCGGGGTCAGATACGTAGGTAATCACAATTGGATTCGACCACAACCAAAATAAAAAGGGGGAAATGAGGGGAAAATCACGAGTGAAGAAGCTGTAAAACAACAGAGATAATAATACACAAAAGAAGGTAAGCAAAGCAAGATAAGCAAAAGAGAGGAAAAAAGGAAATGAACAAGTTAGAAAAGAAAAGTGGTATAAGATAAAAGCCGGGATGATGCAAGCAGCCAATTTATTACATAGTGGACACCGATAGCTATGGTAGGTGCATTGCACATAAAGTGAAATTATTTTAAATGCCCTAACGCTAACGTGATGGCTTCATTTATTTGTGTTCATAGCAGAAGGGTGGTTGGGTTGTGGTTTTTGAAGCGGTAACCCTTCTCTACAACATAAAGTCAAAGTCGATGGCAGACAATATCATGAGTTGGTTGACACCAGTTCCCTAAAGTAGTTGGTTGAATGGGATAACAAGTTTGTTGAAGAGGTGCAGATGCTAAGACAACACATGACGAACATTTATCATCCCTGGAAGACCGGGTTGGCACCGCCCCCCCCCCCCCCCCACCTGGCTTCTTAGATGCTCCCATTACCCAAACTATGGCCCTTTCTGCTCACCCCACTAGCTCCATCACTCATCGCAATGAATACCCACTCAATGCTCATGATGCCTAATATTACCCCTCAAAGGTTGCCCACGAGGAGAACCCTTAGGATAAGCTTCATGCTGAAAATGAAAAGGTTACAGGAAAAGAAGGGCGGGATAATATATTTGGGAAGTTGAAAAGCACAAAATAGTCATCAAAGAACATGCAAGGGACGAGAGAACAGGGTAGCATGTACTACAAAGAACTATCAGTGTTCCCTTACATTCAGCTGCCTGTGGGATTTAAAGTGCCAAAATTTAACTTGTATGATGGGTGTGGAGATTCGGTACCCCACTGGAAGATTTATTGCAACAAAATGAGAGGTACTGGAGAGAAAGATGACTTTTTGGTGGCATATTTTAGTAAGAGCTTGACTGGGGCGGCTTTGGAATGACATAATCATCAAGATGTCGGTAAGTGGCATACATGGGATGACATGGCGGAAGATTTTGTGCGACACTTTCAGCACGATATAGGCATTATCCTAGGCCGCTCCTCCCCACCTCATATGGAAAATAAACCCAATGGAAGATTTAGGGATCTTTGGCTTAGGTGGAACGAACAAGTTGTTCGGGATAGAAAAGATGTTGCCGAGCCCCGTCGACGGCAGGGTCTAGTGGTCGTTCTTGCTAAATGCTTTTAGCCTTGATAGCGCCCCCATAGATATCCTTGTGCACTACATGACCTCCCTAATGCTATTTTTCTCCACAGAACCCTCGAAGTCGTGCACCACTTTCTCAGTACCTTGTCCGTAATGCACCACCATATGCTCCACACACGCGAGGCTCGCGATGGCCTGCACCACTTCCCCAGATGTCATACCCGGCCCCTGAGGCATTTCAACCACCTGCCCCAAAAGATTCCAACCAAGGCTAGAGTATAAAATGAAAAGACTATTGAAAAAAGAAGATGCTTTCAAGCCCATCGGAGAATCCTATTCAAGCTTGTTCGAAAAGTTAAAGCATGTTGTCTTGATTAAGCCGCTTCTTGCTTATATTCCAGACCCATATGCAAAAGGCTTTGATCCTTCTTTTCTATGCATGTACCATTCTAACGTCCAGGGGCATATCATTGATGATTGTCGTTCTTTGAAAAGGGAAATTGAAAGAATGATTCAAGAAGGGGTAGTTGTGGTCAACGACAGCGATAGGAAACATGTGAATCCTCTCAGGAACTTGGTGGTTAAAGCTAATAATACGCTTGGCAATATTGATGTGAAACTCATGGGCTAAATGCCATGCGTGGTAATTGGGAAGACGCTCAATGGCTTGATCATCCAAAGTGGAGTCTTGGTGGTTCGTTTTGTTGTCATTTCTGTTGTCCAGGTTATTATAGGGTTGTAACCTGATATTGTCTAGTGACTCAAACCCTTTTGTCCTTTTGTTTTTCCAAGTTTGTTTAGTCGTAGTAGTGTTGTTTAGGTTGGTTGTATGTTTGTAACTCCAGTTTAGCTTGCTTGTTTGTTGTCCAAACCTTTTCACCGTCTAATACAATTTTTTATTTTCTGTAATTTCCAGTCATTTTTCTGAAATGACATGCATGCATAATCCTAGGCCTGGTCTTAAAAGATTACTCATAAAGTAATGTAGCAACTTTAAAGGTAATAAGCACACAATTTTGATATCATTTGAAGCCCTATCTATGTGAAACTGGGGCAGATAATTTTGAGATTGCTACAAGACTGAATTGTGTTAAACTGGTACAATTAGAACATAGAGAAACACTATTGAAATACACCATGCATCATCGAGTTGAAACTAATGACAAGTTTGCCCCAAATTGGTAGAGGGTTTTCCTGGTAATGAGAGTGAGGGTATTTTCCAATGGTGTTTTAGGTTAAAAGAAGTAAAGTACAGTAAAAAAATGTTACGAAAAGTTTTCCGTATTCAGTTTAAATGGGTTATTTGTACTTGACATATTTTGAAGGTTGGAATGACGAAGACATTTTATTCTGCAATCTAAGCACTTTATCTTTTGTTAACCCTTTTGAACTTCAATGGTTTTCTTTCATACCCCTCTTTCGAAATTAGCAACAAAATCAGAAACGCAAGCATGAGAAATGAGCAAAGGGAAAAGAAAAGGAGAGAATGAAAAAAAGAGAAAAGAGAGGGGAGAAAAAAAAGAAGAAAAGAAAGAAAAAAAGGAAAGAAAGGAAAATAAAAAAGAAAAAACACAACGACAAAATAGCAAAAGAACAAAAGAAGAAGGAAGAAACAAAATAAAGGAAAAAGAAAAGGAAAAGGAGGAAAACACAACAACAAAAACAAGGAATCTTCATGAAGTAGGTTTGATCATATTCCTTTTAAGGATACATAGGCAGCCCCACGATTTGGTCTCATTAAAATAAAATCCAAAAGTCCCCAAGCAAGAAACTGGGCGGGAGTTTTTGTTGTTGTACAAAATTTCTTTCGAAAGTTGTAATGTCGAACCTATTTGAATTGTTTTGAGCGTTTAATACCCTTTCTTTCTAGCCCTATCCAAAAGACTACGTTATGGTCCAAAGAAAGCCCTTTTGATCATGTCTTCGAGTGATTCCAAGTCGAGTAAGTAAAGGTGATTCATGTCAGAGGCAGCACTCCGGTTCAAGCAAAAAAAATACATTGAAATAAGAGAGTCTTATTGGTGAAAACCTTCACGGGCACCATAAGGCAACAATGAGTTGAAAGAAAGACCAAAATGAGAAAGGCTTGATAGTGAAAACCCTACGGGCCCTACTATTCGATTAAGGATTGAAAATCAAATGGGAAATCACCAAATAGAGATTGTGAGAGATGGCTAACGACAAGGCGTTGAAGCCCAATTTCATGATTAAGGGTATAGCATGAGCTGAACATCAGATTTGCTTCACGGGATAGACTGTAGGTGCATATAATGGTCACTAGAGTTAGTATCCATATCCGATAGGTTTTCACCTTGTAGTTTTCTTGTTATGAATCATCTCTTTCCATTATCCTCTGCTCTAATCCTTTTGTCTTGTTTACTTTCTCTTCTTGAGTTTGTTGGGTTAGAACAAGGAAGAAATGACTTCAAAATTTGCCACCAGCTTTTCAACTGCATGAAGCAGGATCTAGTTAACACATCAAAGCATCATAAGTCAGGAAAGAAAAGTAGGAACACCGAGTTGGAAACAATCAACAGGTTTTGGAACCCTTGCGAAATGCCAAGAATCGGTATATATCAATTCATGAACAATGCAACAGATGAAGGATTATGACAGACGGACCAAAGGTATATTCTGTGATAAGATTTATAAAAAGGATGGTTAACCAATGACAAGCAAGACCTTTCAAATAGAAATCAAAGTTTTCACGGCAAATGAGGGAGTCGTAGACCTCAAGGACAAGGCCAAGTCAAGAAAGAACAGCATACCACTAAGGGGGTGGAAATTGACGTGCTTTAGGGTCATGTGAGACACAATGGTTAGCAAGTGTTAGTTCAGGAGCAATGCAACAAACACAAGGTATTGGGTTGAACGGAGAAAAAGTACTTCAGTATTAAGGAAGTGGATGGTGAAGAAGCAATCTGCTTCAAAGTTCATGACCATAAACGAACCTCCACATTTTTATACTGACGAGATTTTCTTTGATTAAAACAAGGGCAGAAATTTTGAAGGTCTCAAAG
The DNA here is from genome assembly GCA_034376525.1 of Nicotiana benthamiana. NCBI lineage: Eukaryota > Viridiplantae > Streptophyta > Magnoliopsida > Solanales > Solanaceae > Nicotiana > Nicotiana benthamiana. The sequence continues at coordinate 13,796,342 of CM067341.1, read as the reverse complement.
AAAGTCCTCCGTTGAAAAAGCAAGCACCTAACAGGTATGACCATGAACTTAATTGGCGATCCCCTAGGTAATGGGGTGTAACTTTAATTCGCAATACCTAGTATGACAACCGATAGTTAAAAGGGGCATATAATTTGAAATTCTCAAGACCCTCCTTCAAATGGGACTCAGTTTATAACTCGAACGGGCGCGGGTAACATGGGCAGGCACAAATATTTCCCATCTAGAGTAGTCACGACTCACCTGGGTAATAGCTCTTATTACTAATCCCCAGCAGACATTATTTGTCACCTAATAAAGAGTTGTCAAGACCCTTATGTATAATAGGAGATATCTTTAATCACCGGTCCATAGTAGATCCCCATCAGATATAACTCAGATAACAAGACATAGTGGAAAATTATATCTGTTGAATGCATAACCTAATCTTTAATTTATCATTAATTAAGAAATGTCAGGACCCTTATGAAAAATGGGATTTAATTTTCAAATTTTGTGAGATAGTTGGCAACGAGATTTCATTAACACATACAAATACGCTCAGCACCGAAAAGAGGCACAAAGAGAATACTTTTTCAAATTTCAAGTTTTGGTAATCAGGCACCCACCTGGAAAACAAGGGAATACTTTTTCAAGTTTCAAGTTTTGGTAATCAGGCGCCCACCTATTGAATAAGGGAATACTTTTCATGTTTCAAGTTTTGGTAATCAGGCGTCCACCTGGAGAACAAGGGAATATTTTTGATGTTTCAAGTTTTGGTAATCAGGCGCCCACTTGGAGAACAAGGGAATACTTCTCAAGTTTCAAGCTTTGGTAATCAAGCGTCCAACTGGAGAACTAGGAAATATTTCTCAAGTTTTGAGTTTTGGTAATCAGGCAGCCACCTAGAGAGCAAGGGAATACTTTTAAAGTTGCAAGTTTTGATAATCACGAGACCACTTGGAGAACAAGGAAATAATTTTCAAGTTTCAAGTCTTGGTAATGAGGCGCCCACCTGGAGAACAAGGGAATTCTTACAAATTTCAAGTCTTGGTAATCAGGTTCCTACCTAGAGAACAAGGGAATACTTTTCAAGTTTCAAGTTTTGTTAATAGGGCGTCCACATAGAGAACAAGGGAATACTTTCAAAGTTTCATTATTTTGCAATTATGCGTCCACTTGGAGAACAAGGGACTACTGTTCATGTTGCAAGTTTTGATATTGAGGCGCCCACCTAGAGAACAAGGGAATACTTTTCAAGTTGCAAGTTCTGGTAATCAGGCGCCCACCTGTAGAACAAGGGAATACTTTTAAAGTTGCAAGTTTTGATGATCAGGTGCCTACCTAGAGAATAAAGGAATACTTTCAAGTTTCAAGTAATGGTAATCAGGCGCCCACCTGGAGAACAAGGGAATATTTTTCATGTTTCAAGTTTTGGTAATCAGGCGCCACCTAGAGAATAAGGGAATACTTTTCAATTGCAAATTTTGGTAATCATGCGTCCACTTTGAGAACTAGGAAATAATTTTCAAGTTTCAAGTTTTAATAAATAAGGCGCCCACTTGGAGAATAAGGGAATTCTTTTCAAGTTTCAAGTTTTGGTAATGAGGCGTCCACCTGGAGAACAAGGAAATACTTTTCTAGTTGAAAGTTTTGGAAATCAGGCGCCCACGTGGAGAGTAGTGGAATATTTTTCATGTTTCAAGTTTTGGGAATCAGGCGCCCACCTGGAGAAAATGGGAATACTTTTTAAGTTTCAAGTTTTGGTAATCAGGCGCCCACCCAGAGAACAAAAGAATACTTTTGAAGTTGGAAGGTTTTTTTAATCAGACGCCCACTTAGATAACAACGGAATACTTTTCAAATTTCAAGTTTTTGTAATCAGGCGCCTACCTGGAGAACAAGGGAATAGTTTTCAGGTTGCAAGTTTTGGCAATCAAACACCCACCTTGAGAACAAGGGAGTATATTTCAAGATTTATGTTTTGGTAACAAGGCGCCCACCTGGAGAAAATGGGAATACTTTTTAACTTTCAAGTTTTGTTAACTACGCGTCCACACAGAGAACAAGAGAATACTTTTCAAGTTGCAAGTTTTGGTAATCAGGCGTCCACCTAGAGAACAAAGGAATAATTTTCATGTTCCATGTTTTGGTAATCCGGCGCCCACCTGGAGAACAAGGGAATATTTTTCATGTTCATAGTTTTTTTAATCAGGCGCCCACCTAGAGAAAAAAAGAATACTTTACAAGTCGGAAGTTTTGGTAATCTGGCGCCCACCTGGAAAATAAGGGAATACTTTTCAAATTGCAACTTTTGGTAATCAGGCGTCCACCTAGAGAATGAGGGAACAGTTTTTCTGCTGCAAGTTTTGGTAATCAGACACCCACCTGGAGAGCAGGGGAATATTTTTCAAGTTTTAAGTTTTCGTAACCAGGTGCCTACTAGGAGAACAATGGATTACTTTTTATGGTGCAAAATTTTTATAATCAGGCGCCCACCTGGAAAACAAAGGAATACTTTTCAAGTAGCAAGTATTGGTAATCAGGAGCGCGCCTGGAGAATAAGGGAATACTTTTTATGTGTCAAGTTTTGGTAATTAGGCGCCCACCTATAGAATAAGGGAATACTTTTCAAGTTGCAAGTTTTGGTAATCAGGCGCCCACATGGGGAACATGGGAATACTTTTCAAGTTGCGAGTTTTGGTAATCAGGCGCCCACTTGGAGAACAAAGGAATACTTTTCAAGTTGCAAGTTTTGGTAATCAGGTGCCCACCTGGAGAAAAAGGAAATAATTTTCAAGTATCACGTCTTTGTAATCAGGTGCCCACGTGGAGAACAAGGGGATTCTTTTCAAGTTTCAAGTCTTGGTAATCAGGCGCCCACCTAGAGAACAAAGGAATACCTTTCAAGTTTCAAGTTTTGTTAATGAGGCGCCACCCTGGAGAACAAGGGAATACTTTTGAAGTTGCAATTTTTTATTATCAGGCGTCCACCTGGAGAACAAGGCAATACTTTTCAAGTTTCAAGTTTTGGACACCAAGTTTTGGCTATCAGGTGTCCACCTGGATAACAAGGGAATACATTTCAAGTTGCAAGTTTTGGAAATCATGAGCCGACACTAAGAGCAACAGAATATTTTTAAAGTTTCAAGTTTTGATAATTAGGCGCCCACCTGGAGAAAATGGGAATACTTTTCAAGTTTCTTGTTTTGGTAATCAGGCGCCCACTCAGAGAACAAGTGAATACTTTTCACGCTGCAGGTTTTGGTAATCAGGCGTCTTCCTAGAGAATAAGGAAATACTTTTGAAGTTCCAGGTTTTGCTAATCAGGCACCCACCTGGAGAGCAAAGGAATATTTTTCATGTTTCTTGTTTTGCTAATCAGGCGCCCCCCTAGAGAACAAGGGAATACTTTTCAAGTTGCAAGTTTTGGTATTCAGGCGCTCACCCGGGGAGCAAAGGAATACTTTTCAAGTTGCAAGCTTTGGTAATCAGGCGCCCACTTTGAGAACAAGGGAATACTATTCAAGTTGCAAGTTTTGTTAATCATGCGGCCACCTGGAGAACAAGGGAATATTTTTCAAGTTCCATGTTTTGGTAATCAGGTGGCCACTAGGAGAACAAGGTAATAGTGTTCAAGTTACATCTTTTGATAATACGACGCCAGCCTGGAGAATAAGGGAATACTCTTCAAGTTGCAAGTTTTGTTAATCAGGCGCCCACTTGGAGAACAAGGGTATACTTTTCAAGGTTCAAGTTTGGGTATTCAGGCACCCACCTGGAAAACAAAGGAATATTTTTTAAGTTTCAAATATTGGTAATCAGGTGCCCACTAGAAGAACAAGGGAATACTTTTCGATTTGCAAGTTTTGATAATAATGAGCCCAACTGGAGAACAAAGTAATAGTTTTCAAGTTGCAAGTTTTGGCGATTGTGAGCATATGATTTTTGACCGGTCGACATAAGCTATTATTGAATTCTAATGTTTAGGATTTTTTTTCTTTTAAGTGATAGGATTTTTTTAGGATCTTACTGCATGTGCATGTTCATTACTGCGTCTTTAGGATTAATTTAGAATTTAATTGTTAAATTATTCGTTTTATAAATTAAAATACAAAAAAATATATGCGCCAACACTTGAAATTATGTTTGTTCAATTTTTATTTGTTTTAATTTTACTTGTGATTTGTGGTTTCTTAAATAAATTTAGTAATTAATTTAAATTAAAAGAAAAGACAAAAAATAAAAAAAATACAATACATGTATATATATATATATAGTTGGCCATTCAGGATGACCACAATTGAGCCAGACTTGAGTGGCCCAATTTGTTTTCTTCTCTGAACCATACACACCCAGCCCAATCGACCAGCTCAACCCAGTCCACACATCCATTAAGCCAAACGACACCGTTTAGGGCCCCTCCCATCACAACCGTTTATCCCCACATCATCCAACGGCCACGGAAGCTTCTTCAGCTTATGTATACATATCTCCCAACACCTTCAGTATACACACGACAAAAGCTACCTTCCTCGTACCCTTTCCTCCGATTAACAAACAACTACTGACCACCCTGGCACCACCCATTGACCACGGGATGACCACCCAACTGCTGCCGCCGGAAATCGCCTCATTGCAGAGCCCGGCAACCAAACGGCACCAAAATTATACCCCTTAATCAGCGTGACCTCCTCTACCCCGCCCCATAACCAGTTCCCTTCGAACACAACCCCTTCGTCTCGAGTATCTCTTCAAAGGTATTCGGAAACCCTACCTCCAGCGACCTCATTCCAAAACTGCCCAAAATTACAGAACCAAGACACCTTGACCTCCTCGTTCTAGCCATGCATATCTCCCCCCTCAAATCACCATGGGACCCCTCGAATCTTAAGCCGGAACTTAACCCTAAATTCCAAAACTTGCCGGAAATGGTTCAAAACCCTTCTAGATAGTCCCTAACTCCCCTTGACCCCAACCCTGCCAACCTAGAGTCCCAAATAACCCCGACCACTGAAGAATTTCAAATGTGAGACCTCACTGAGGTCTCAGTACTTCAAGAACTCTCCCTTGAACTTTGAAACTGATTAAACACCATCCTAGGCGTTTCAGGACCACTGTGGAAGAACAAAGGTCCAATTGAATAATTTCAAATGAAAACATGAATAAAAGCTAAGTTTTATTCTTATTTTACATTTTTCTTTAGCTTTTTGATAACTGATTAGGATTAATAATTAAAGTCAGAACTCATGTTATTTGATTCTAGTTGAATATCTGGTTGGCTACAAGGTCGTATGGAAATTAGGGTTCAATGTTCATATTTGTTTGTTTGTCACTAAGCCCGGAATAACTGATTTTGTTAATACTTGTTTTAAAGTCTTCATTTAATTTAAATTTTTTTATCTATCTAGTTGTCCAAGTGCTCCTAAGATTAGGGTTTAATGTTCATAGGCTTGTTTGTCTGTCATTAGTTCAGCATCCTGTTATAACTAGATTTTAAGTGATATAATTCTCGTAATTTGATAAATTTTATTGAATTACTTATTTTGTGATCGGATTGATTTTATGATTGTATCATTGAAGACTTGATCATTAGTTCATGCTAGTTTTGGTCTTCTGTGTTGATAAATGATTCACTTTTTCTGGTCTTCTATGTGTTAATCCTATACGATGCTTGAAGAAGTCTGTTAATTTTGGCTAAGGGAACTTTAATAGCTTACTAGTGACCCAAGCTGATTAACCAAGGTTAATTGGACTGAACTAGGGTTAAAAGAACTGACCAAGGTCAGTTCAGGGGTAGGGTAGTTAAAGAAAGCTAGTAAGGGTATAAAAGGGATTTGAAATTACAAAAATCTGATAAGAATCCTCTAGAACTTTCTAGCAGGGACTCATACATAATTCCAGCCTCAAACTTGAGGCACAAGTTAGAAATTGAAGGATTACTTAGGAAAAAATACAATTTGAGTTAGGGACTAAAAAAGAAACAAGGAAAAATCTGAGGCCCTAATAATTCTACTATAAAATGAACCATTGGGGAATTAGATAGAGATCCGGAACTTTTCTCTACAATTCTAAAGCTAAAATATCGATTCTACATCTGAAAATACCATTAGGATTGTTTTGAATCATTGTTTGAAGATTTAACTCTCTAAAAATACTGCTGAAGTCTGGAAATACTATTTTATTGGCTGGTGGTTGCTTAGCTAATCTACTCTGTTTACTCATAGGCCTTGTTTTTCTAGTGCAATACAAGTACCAACTCAACACTCATGAATATGATGTTCAAAGTCAAAATATATTCTCAATGTGAAGACCCTCATATGCTATTTGTTCATTAGTATCATATCCCCATTCTCCCCACTTAGTTTGAGCATAGGAATACTAGTAAAATGATCATCATATTATAGAATAGTATTATACTGATCTATTTTATAATAATTACACATTTCGGACTATTTTCGTTTGTAATAACTTGAATATTGACTGACTTTTCTCTTTGGTACAGTTAATAGTGAGTTGCAACCATTGTCTGGTTAGTTCAAGTGCTGATCCTATGCACTTAAAGGCCACCAGACTTAGGAAATGGTATTTTAATAATAGGGTGAAGATTAGAATACTTTGAAGAATTTAGTTCATTTAAATCTCAGAATGCTTAGTAATAATTTGTTTTCCGACATTTTTCATATAGTATAACCTGAAGCGTACTTGAATTTTTGAAATTATACTCATATACTCTGACTGATGAGTATATGAGTCGACTGATTCAAAAACTATATTAGAAAAGTAGTACAAAAATATTTGTTTTTATTGCCTTCATGAATGGGTAGATATTCGATGCTATATACATAATTTCAGCTCAAATTTTTGTTAGCCATTGGACTCTTTGGTTCAAATTAGTACTGCGCTCATGTGTGAGGCCAAGTAAGCACCCAAATCTGAAATCTAATACTTTTTGTGGGCCAAGTTATTAACAGCCCACACCAGTCAAAATGGTTGCCAATTGAAGCCTGAGCAATGTGTTCTCCAGGGCTGTCCAAAAGTTCGATTTATTTATGTGTCAATTTGCTATGAACGAGGCTAAGGCGCACATAATGTTTCCCAAGCACCTAGTTTATACATAAAATAATTAAGTCATTTAAGCTAGAAAACGTAGCATGGATTAGGACATCCTTATAAAAAGTAAAACGAGTCTTGTTTACTAAATCAAGCATTACACGAGGCTCCTTAATTCAATAAAATAATTAGAAAATCGAAAGTGTCGCTTAGCTAATTTCATGGCCTTTCATGAATTTTTGAAGACGTAGTTGCTATAGGCGCGTGCATAATAAAATACCTTCCTAAATTTGGATGCGCATTTATTTTAACAAATCCAAATCTCAACAAAGTTTGAACGTGTCAAAATCCACTGGCACATTTATTTTACGTGGTTCGAGGAATATTTTAACGACGTTGCAATTCTCTTAATAAATAATGATAAAAGTGGTTCAAAGGCAAAAGGCACATAAGTTACAACATGTTCTAAAATCAAATAGTTTAAGACAAATATGGCAGATAAGCGACCGTGCTAGAACCACGGAACTTGGGAATTCCTAACACCTTCTCCCGGGTTAAGAGAGTTCCTTACTCGGATTTTTGGTTTGTGAACTGTTAAACAGAGTCATTCTTTCCTCGATTTGTGATTCTAACCAGTGACTTGGGACACCATAAATCTCCCAAGTGGAGACTCTGAAATTCTCTTAAAATTGAATCCTGTCTCGATTGTCCTTTAATTGTAAAAACTACATTATCTACGCCCTTCGCCGGGTTGTGGATAGCCAAAAAGGAGGTGTGAGAGCTCTGGCGACTCTGCTGAGGAGACGAACCCAAAATCTCTGGTTCAGGGTTCAAGAATTAAAGCTTAGAATAATTGTTATATTTGGCTTTGTTTATTATTTGATTTTACATGTTAACTTAATGTGCAAAATGATGCTTTTACCGCTTTGATATTATTCGAATTGTATATAAAATGTTACGAAACCCTTTTTTCTTTACCTCCGTAGATATGCTTACTGGTTAAGACTCCCTATTCTGTTAGTGTCATACCCTGATATGAGAAAGAGGCCGGTCAATTTACAAAATCGGACAATCTCGTAGGTCCCCGATACGTAGCCCCCTCCTCGACTCGGGTTGTCCGCTCAGGTACACACTGTAGGCACTATTTCGAGGTTTTTAACTAAGCATGACAAAACTTCATGCCGGATCCCTAGTAGGAATGTTTATTCGCATCATGCATTTCGACTTAGCGGATTGAACACAGGGGTTGGGTCCGTCTAGGACAGGTGCCCTGAAATAAAAGACCACCCTGATGCATTTTATGTGCTACTTACGCATTTCCTTGCCCTGGATTTGCATGCTGACCATCCTGTAACAATTGAGATAAGCAGTGCTAGGGTAATCGCTTTTGAAAATCAATGCTCAAATAGTGCCGAAATGCTGCCGGATTTTGTTTTTTTTAAAAAGCACAAACGAAAAAAAAAGGGACACCAACTTTTTGAAGTTTTTCAACAATATCCGCATGTTTGGATAAATTATTTTTTGCGGGTCCAACCGTTTTTTTACAAAATGCCCGAGTTATTTTTTCTCACTTCAAAATGAGTCGGATGGTGCTGTTATTGCAATAATTGCTGAATGACACTACAAGGGATGCCGGAAGGCTGACTTTATGCAACTGGCTGCCTTTGGATTTTATTAGGGTCGGTAAGCAAGCACAACCTAAAAATCCTTCTAGCCGAAGTGTTGAAAGGCCGTATTCGTAAAGACGATCCCTGTTTTAAAATAAATGTCAGTTTTTATGTTTTAAGAATACTAATTCGCCCTAATTAATGTGAAAAATGAGCACGATAATCAACAAAATTCCTTTGGAGCTGCGGATGTGGTGGAATGACCTCGGAGAAGCCAGACAGAAAAAGGTCAATGTGCATATGGGAAGCCTCACCGGTTTACCAAAAATAAACCCAAGGGGAGACATCATAAGAGCCTTAGTTACATTATAGGACCCAGCCCACAACGTTTTCCACTTCTCTGATTTTGAGCTGACCCCAACTTTGGAAGAAATGACCGGATACATTTGGACCCACACAATCCTATTGAGATATCAATACTTGATAGCACCCAGGGCCCTCGCTGTGCACAAATTTCTGGATGTTGTGAAAATTAGCAGAAAGATCACAACCTTGATTTGTCCGGTGGATTTTGCACCCTCCAGTTCATATACCAATGATATGGCCACATCGGAGGATTCAACAACCCTGAAAACCTCTTATGTAGCAAGGGCAATCAGATAAAATGGGAGGAGCATCGATGCTTCGTGTTTATAGTATCCTTTTTGGGACTTTTATTATTCCCACGAAAAGATGGAAACATCGATATTCAGATTATGGGGGCCTTTAGTACCTTGATGACTCAGGCAAAGAGCACCCTTGCTCCGATAGTCCTGTCTGATATCTTCCGAGCCCTTACCACTTGCAAAGCAGGAGGGTTCTTTGAAGGGTCCAACTTGCTCTTACAAATCTGGATGATTGAGCATCCATGTCCCAAGCCTCGGTTCATGAATGGTGGGCTGCCAGTGAAAGGTTGCATATAAGAAGTGGACAAATAGGTAATTGGGTTTAAATTTACCAGAGGGTGTTGCAGAGTGGGTGTCACATCTCCAGTCAATTTCGGCAAGTCAAATACATTGGACGCTCAGTTGGCTCTCCGTGGATGATGTTGTGTATATGCCCACAACAGAATTGCTTTTTCTTCTAATGGGCCTTAGAAGAATCCATCCTTACGCCCCGCATCGACTGTTGATACAACTCGTAAAATGCCAGATAGTGCAAAAAGAAGAAGATCTAAGCATCCAGGTAGTCGAAACTGGGCCTGGTAGTCTGTTCCCCAAAGCCATGGTTTGCTAAATCTGAAATGAATGCCAATACCTAACTGCTGACATTTGTGTACAAGATCTTGCCAGAGGTGAAGTGTCTTCGAGGTACCTTGCTTGGTATAAGAGAGAATTTGAGCACAAAAGACCACCTAAAAAGCCTCACCTCCAAGAGTTCGTCGGGATATCACAAGAGCAGTGGGATTGGTTAGCCAAAGAACTTGAATATCGTGCTACCATTGGAAGTCTAGAAAGGAAAATTCAGGAATAGCAATTTGAAAATAGCCTGCTAACTGTTGCTACCAAAGGAGGAAAGAAGGTATTGGTTAAATAAATCGAAGCCTTGCGAGCTCAGATTTAGAAAATGAAAACAGCCGCAGAATACCCTCAGAGAAGTATAAGGGATGAAAAGCTTATAGAGAACCTGCGCCGAAAGGTAACCGAATACAGTTTTGATTTGAATAAGGCAGAGGGTGAATTGTCAAAAGCTCGAAGATAATTAGCTAAAAAGCCTTAAGAAAGGGCCCACATACTAGAGCAGTTGAAAGAAGGAAATGGCAATGAAAGTTCTGGTCTAAAATAGAGGGTTATCATAGCTGAAAGCAAAATGGCCAAGCAGGCCAAGGATTTCAAAGCTAAGAGGGAGCACTGCTATGCGGTAATAGCAGGGTTGGAAAGAGATTTACGACAGTTTCAAAAGCTAAATCAGGCAGCTGAGCGGACTTTGGAAGCACGGGATGAACAAAGAGGGCGTCTGCTACAAGAAAAAGATATTATCAGGGAGAAGGTGCGGGCAATGTCAGACTACATTACCACCAAATGCAATCACTGTGAAGACATGACAAAGTCTATGTTTTTTGTCGCTTCTATGACCTTCGTCCGAAAGTACTGGAAGTTTAGCACACAAATCCACAAGGCCGAATGTGCCCCTCAAGCTCCAAAAGCATTTGAACTGTTGATGTACTCATAGATTTTAATTTTGTTGAAAAAGAAAAAAAAAGAGTCTGTTTGTTGTCCTTTGAAGTCTTTAAGGGTGTTGGATCCCTGTCCGGTAGTTACTCTTATCCTTTGTACTTAAAGCTTGTATCGATATTAAATTGAAAATCCCAAAAATATATTGTTGCGTACTTAATATTTTGTTTTTCATGAATTACGCTTGGTCTGATTCATTCAAAGTCATGATACGTAGGAAATCTACATAGGATACAACCATAACTGAATAAAATTGGAAATCGAATAAACATGAAAAGGGAGAGGATAAGGCTAAAACAAAGGGAGTTTCACGAATAAAAGCCGGGATGATGCAAACAGTCAATGCATATATGGACAAATTGTCATTTATGTGCATGCATATGTGGCCGCTTACTTGTTGAAACCTAACCACTAACGGGTCTCGGGTGTTGTGAATTATAGTTCCAAATTAGACAGGTGACTAGTATTCGTGTCACCCTGGAAGCTCACTCCTACTACAGACGGTCAAAAAGCAAACAAGTTACGGCCAACCAAGACGCTGATGTCAGCATCATAGACCCCTCGAAGGAGGGAGGGGAATTGGATGTGAATTATATGAAGGAGGATATGTATAAGCTTAAACACTAAATGGATGAGAAGTACCAGGAATGGGCAAGAGGACAGCCGCCCCCGACCTATCCTGCCAACCCACCTTTCATCCCGCCCCTGGCCCAGGAATCTTACCAGTCCATCACTCATCCGCCTCCAGGTTTTCCTATATACTCGCAGCATCAGGGTGCTGCTTCCCAACAACCAGCCCAACTACCTAAAGTCACTCCTAACCCTACCCGGCCAATCGCTCCTATCTATGTGGTACCTCCACCCCCTGCACTGCACAGGTCATCCAGCGAACCACTGCTTCAAGCATACGACCCTCAATACTATCCCCCAGAACCCACCTACAAAGCCCAGGAGCCTTACTCTTATGCTCTTCGTCCTGAAATCTAACTAAGAGTTGAAAAGCCGATCAAATATTTCGGACAGGAAGTAATGCTCAGAAAGGTCCGGAGTCTGGAACAATCATTTAGGGACATGCGTGAATTAGGTGGCCAAGAGAGCGTGGCCTTTAAAGATCTTTGCTTATTGTTAGACGTACAGTTGCCTCCAGGTTTCTAAATGCCTAAATTTGACCTCTATAATGGTTACGACGATCCTGTCGCACATCTGAGAGGGTTTTACAGTAAAATGAGGGGAGTAGGAGGAAAGGACGAATTGCTAATAGCGTCTTTTAGCCAGAGTTTGAGTGGATCGGCATTAGAGTGGTATACTCAAAAGAATCCCACTCGTTGGTATACCTGGGATGAATTAGCACAAGACTTTTCATGCCACTTCCAATATAATCTTGAGATTTTCCCGGATCGCCTATCTATGACGAAGTTAAAGAAGAAACACAACGAGAGTTTCAGGGAGTGCGTTTTCTGGTGGAGGGAACAAGCAGCCAGCATTGATCCTCCCATGAAGGAGAGTGAGATGGTTGACTATTTTCTGCAAGCCTTGAAACCTACCTACTTTGGGAATCAGGTATGAGAGGTAGGGAAATAATTCAGTGAACTGGTCAAGATGGGAAGTATGGTTGAGGAAGGCCTCAAATCCATTAAAACCATGAGCTACGCTGCAATGAAGGCAACTAATCAACCCATCCAGGACGGAGCTAGAGGAGGTTTTGGGAAGAAGAAGAAAGAGGAAGTAGCAACAGTGGAATCGGGAACCTGGTTCGTGCCTCGGGCAAGATCTCACTACGATCAGCCCTGTCCTCACCGCTAGACATACCTACACACCCCATACGGCCCACCGCAACCTCATTTATCAGTCAATCATGCACAAGCATATACCTAGACTCCCAATCACACACAATGGCATGCTCCACCTTCTAAAAACACCTACCCAAATCTACAAAATCAATACCTGTCTCCCAGAGCTTACCACCAAATCTCGAGGCCCGCCCCCTCGAGGCAATACGGCAATGAGAAATGAGAGGGTTCAGAAAAAGAATACTTTCACTCTGTAGGGAGAATCTTACACTAGTATGTTCCACCGGCTGCGACAACTGGATATGTTAAGACCAAGTTAGGCGAAGCTGCCAAATCCTCCCCCAAATGAGTTAACATTATTTGATCAGTTGTGAATACTGTTTTGGTACACCAGGGCATGACACAGATAAAATATTAGCACTTAAAGAATGCCATCCAAGAACTCATTGACTCCCACAGTATCGAGGTGCAGAGTTCGGAGGTACCCAATATTAACCAGAACCCGCTGTCGACCCGCCAAGAATCCAACATGATTGAAATTGAGGAGAGAAAGGGAGAGTTCATAAGACCTTCACAAATGGTAATGATGACCAATGCTAGTGAGCCAACCAAGGTCGCGAGCAGTAAGAAGCTGGTAACCGAGGCAAAGGAAGGCAATAAACTATCGTAGTGCACGAGAACTCAGCATGTGCGATCGCACCAAAGTGAGAACAACAAAGGTAACAATATAGAGGGCGGCTAGAGAACCCGTCGTGGTTGTGAAAGGTGTCCACATAGAGCCTGATATTGTGAAGGCAGTAATCCAGTCACCAATCATCGACAACCGGTCCGTTCCTTGGGGATATGAACAAGCAATAGTGATGTACAAAGGGAACGAAGTTAGAGAGGAAGTATGTGAGGCACTAGGCTTAACTCGGTCAGGAAGGTATTTTCCTCCGGAAGAGTTGAGAAAGGGAAAAATCTCTGAAGATCACCTAGAACCAGTGAAGAAAGCTGTCTCAAAAGAATAGGCAGAAGAATTCTTGAAGAAAATGAAAATGCAGGACTACTCCATCATAGAACAGTTGAGGAAAACACCGGCCCAAATCTCTTTGTTATCCTTACTAATCCACTCAGATGAGCACCGCCAACTGTTGATAAAGATCTTGAATGACGCTCATGTCCCAGACAAGATAATGGTGAATCATTTGGAAAAGATTTCAAATAAGATATTCAAGGTAAGCCGTGTCACATTCTCTGACGATGTATTTCCTATGCAGGGAACGGAGCACAACCGGGCTCTTTATCTGACAGGGAAGTGTGAAGACGTCGTGGTCACTCGAGTTTTGGCCGACAACGGGTCCAGTGCAATCATTTGTCCATTGTCCAAATTGACCAAGTTAAAGGTTGAAATAGGAAAGGTCCGCAAGAATAACATATGTGTTCGAGGGTTCGACGATGGAGGTAAAGACATCGTAGGGGATATAGTGCAAGAAGTAACTATTGGGCTCGTCTAGCTCATTATGGAATTCCAAGTGTTTGATGTATCAGTCTCCTATAATCTGTCATTGGGCAGACCCTGGATACGTGCAACCAAAGGAGTACCATCTACACTGCACCAGATGGTCAAATTTGAGTGGGACATACAAGAGATTGTCTTGCATGGAGAGGATAGCCAGTGTACCCAGGTGACACGATCGTGCCCTTCATTGTATCTGTGGACAATAAAGGGCCATGGGTTTACCAGGTGTTTGATACGGTGTCAGTTCAGATGATCAGGAAGGTGAGATTGTTGTAACCCCAAGGATAACAACCGCATCTGTCATGGTAGCTTCAGAAATTTTGAGAAATGGCTTTGTACCCGACAAAGGGTTGGGAGCTTCTCTGCAACGCATTGCGCAACCAATGTTCCTTCCAAAGAATCTAGACTCTTTTGGTCTAGGGGTCAAACCCATGGCTGCAGACATAAAGCGATCCAGGAGGCTGAGACAGAAATGCTGGTTTCTCGTGAAGCCTATCCCAAGTTTATCCAAATCATTTGTCAAACCCAGTAAAGGTCCCATACCTAGGATTTACGGCCCGCTGATCGATGCGGACGAATACCTTGATAAGGTACTAGAAAGGGTGTTCAATGAGGTGAATATGGTAGAAGCGGGAGAAGGTTCGAGCAAGGCAGATGTGCAATTTGTGGGGCACGCGCAAGAATAAATAACAGGGAAGCCACTCATCTGCCCACTCGGAGGGAGTCTTGGTAGTTGGCTTTGATTTTCCTTTCAATCTAGTTTGCATTAGCGTCATTCTGTTATTGTTTACGTCCATTTGGATGCGAAACTCTTTTAACTTTGATTCTAATGAAATGCAATTTCCCTTTCAGCAATGCTAATAGTTTCAATTTTCGCTTTACTTTTTCCTCCTTTCTCTCTTTTGTACAGTTATTTTTATGCTGGTTCCAGTGATCTTACTTGCATAAGGATTCCTCGGCCCAATCTTTGCAACAAGCCTAGTCATGAAATAATAATTCAGGAAATAGAACATGAGAACGAACTAGGGTACAATGAGGATGGGGCATGGGATGAGATTAGTAAAGAGATGACCCAATTCGAAGAGAAACCCAAACCAAACTTGAATGATACAAAGCCAATCAATCTAGGAAGACCGGATAATATCATAGAAACAAAAATAAGTGTCTATCTGGAGCCACAATTTAGGGAGGAAGTAATCAAAGTATTGCTGGAATACAAGGATGTCTTTGCATGGTCCTATGATGACATGCCCGGGTTGAGCACTAACTTGGTAGTCCACAAATTACCTATTGACCCGGCTTGTATTCCCTTCAAACAAAAGTTGAGGAAGTATAAAACTGATATAAACATGAAAATAAAACAAGAGGTGACCAAACAGATTGAGGCAAAAGTAATCTGAGTCACACGATAACCCACCTAGTTAGCTAATGTCGTGCATGTACCAAAGAAGTATGGTAAAACAAGTGTGTACGTTGATTACCGTGACCACAACAAAGCAAGTCGATAAGATGACTTCCCCTTCCAAACATCCACATATTAATTGACAATTGTGCGAAGCATGAGATCATGTCATTCGTGGATTATTATGCAGGCTATCATCAGATTTTAATGGACAAGGAATATGCTGAGAAAACAACATTTTTCACACCGTGGGGGACATACTGCTATAGGGTTATGCCTTTTGGTTTGAAAAACGCCGGAGCGACATACATGATGGCAATGACAACCATTTTCCACGATACGATGCATAAAGAAATCGAGGTCTATGTGGACAATTTGATTGTGAAGTCCACAAAGCAATCTGATCACGTCAAAGATTTGAGGAAATTCTTCTAGAGGCTCCGCATGTATGGCCTCAAACTCAACCAAGAAAAATGTGCATTCGAGGTTCCCTCGGGAAAGTTATTAGTGTTCGTAGTCAGCCGCCGAGGCATCGATCTAGACCCATCAAAATCAAAGCTATACAAGAGTTGCCGCCACCCAGAAACAAAACAGAAGTAATGAGTCTATTGGGAAGGCTGAATTACATCATTCGATACATCGCCCAGGTTACAACCATCTACGAGCCCATCTTGAAGATGTTAAAGAATGATGTTGCTGTTAATCGACAGGAGAGTGGCAAGAAGCTTTTCATAAGATAAAGTGATATCTGTCAAACCCACCAGTAATGGTCCCTCCAGAACCAGGGAGGCCTCTGATCTTATATTTGATAGTCCTTGACAATTCATTTGGGTGAATGTTGGGTCAGCACGATGTTATTAGGACAAAAGAGCAACCCATATACTACCCCAGCAAGAAATTTAAGGCCTATGAGGTTAAGTACACTCATCTTGAAAGGACATGCTGCGCCATGACATGGGTAACCCAGAAGTTGAAGCATTATTTGTCATCATACACTACTTATCTCAACTAACGAATGGACCCATTGAAATACTTTTTCTAGAAGCCCATGCCCACAGTGAGGCTTGGGAAATGGAAAATCTTGCTTACTAAATTTAACATCATCTACATAACTATGACAGCTATGAAGGAACAGGCGTTGGCAGACCATTTAGCAAATAATCCCATATATGAAAAATATGAACCCTTGAACACATATTTGCCGGACGAAGAAGTGATGCACATCAATGAAATGGAACAGGATGAGAAATCGGGGTGGAAATTATTCTCCGATGGGTCTACCAACATGAAAGGCATCGAGATAGGAGCGGTACTCATTTCCAAAGAAGGGCATCATTACCGGGTCACAGCTCAACTCCGTTTCTATTGCACCAACAACATGGCTGAGTGGGAGGCATGCATTTTGGGTTTGATATTAGCAGCGCACATGGGTTTCCAGGAAGTCTTAGCTTTGGGGGACTCGGACCTCCTGGTACACTAGATCCAAGGAAAATGGGATACAAGAGATTTAAAATGCATACCTTATCGGCAATGCTTGAATGATCTTTGTCAATGATTTCGTTCAGTTGAGTTCAGGCATATTTCCAGGATTCAAAATGAAGTTGCCAATGACCTAGCTACTTTGGCATCAATGTTACATCACTAGGACAAGGCTTATGTTGACCCGATACATATCCGAGCCTATGATCAACATGCCTATTGCAACATGGTGGAAGAAGAGCTTGACGGCGAGCCTTGATTCCACGACATCAATGAATACATCAGGAAATGTGTGTACCCAATACAAGCCACGAGTGACCATAAGAGACAACCCATCGTTTTTGAAGTGGGTTCTTCAGCAGTGGAGGGGTATAATACAAGAGAACGCCAGATCTGGGTTTGGTGAGATGCATAGATGCCCGCCAGGCGGCGGTCTTCATGAATTAGGTGCATGCTGGCTTTCGGGGCCGCACATGAGCGGATATGTCTTGGCAATGAAGATTCTCTGGGCGGGTTTATTATCTCACCATGGAACAGGATTGTATCACCTTTGTACGCAAATGCCACCAGTGTGAGGTTCACGCAGACCTAATTCACTCTCCTCCGTCTGAAATGCACATGATGTCTGCACCTAAGCCTTTCATTTCTTGGGGCATGGACGTCATAGGACCCATCGAGCCAGCAGCTTCTAACGCGCACTGATTTATCCTTGTTGCTATTGACTATTTCACCAAGTGGGTTAAAGCCAAAACCTTCAAAGAAGTGACCAAGAAGGCCGTGGTTGGTTTCGTGCACCCAAACATTATTTGTTTATCGGGATCCCCAAAAATCTCAACAGTCACCTAATGAGAGAGGTATGTCAGCAGTTCAGAATCGCACATTGGTAATTAGGTGCCCACCTGGAGAACAAAGGAATACTTTTCACATTGCAAGTTTTGGTGATCAAGCGCCCACCTGGAGAACAAGGGAATACTTTTCAAGTTTCACGTTTTGGTAATCAGGCGCCCACCTGGAGAACAAGGGAATAATTTTCAAGTTTCATGATTTTGAAATCAGGCGTTCACCGGGAGAACAAGGTAATACTTTTATAGTTGCAAGTTTTGGTAATCAGGCGCCCACCTAGAGAACAAGGGAGTAGTTTTTAACTTTAGGGTCTTGGTAATAAGGCGACCACCTAGAGAACAAGGGAATACTTTTCAAGTTTCAAGTTTTGTTAATCAGACGCCCACCTTTAGAACAAGGGAATACTTTTGAAGTTACAAGTTTTAGTAATCAGGCGCCCACCTGGAGAACAAAGGAACACTTTTCATGTTTCAAGTTTGGGAAATCAGGCGTCCGCTTGGAGAAAAAAGGAATACTTTTGTAGTTGCATGTTTTCGAAATCAGGCACCCACCTAGAGAGCAAGGGAATATTTTTGGAGTTTCATGTTTTGGAAATTAGGCGCCCACCTGGAGAACAAGGGAATATTTCTCAAGTTTCAAGTTTTGGTGAGAAGGCGCCCACCTGGAGAACAAGGGAATATTTTTAAAGTTTCTAATTTTTTTACTCAGGTGCCCATCTGGAGAACAAGGGAATATTTTTCATGTTTCATGTTTTAATAATCAGGTGACCATCTAGAGAACAAGGGAATATTTTTCAAGCGGCAAGTTTTGGTAATCAGGCGCCCACCTGAAGAACAAGGGAATTATTTCCAAGTTTCAAGTCTTGGTAATCAAGCACCCACCTGGAGAACAAGAGAATACTTTTCAAGTATCAAGTCTCGGTAATCAGGCACCCACCTGGAGAACGAGGGAATACTATTCTAGTTGCATGTTTTGGAAATCAGGCACCCACCAGGAGATCAAGGGAATATTTTTCGAGTTTTAAGTTATGGTAATTAGCCGCCCACCTGGAGAACATGGAATATATTTTTCAAGTTTGAAGTTTTGGTGATAAGGCGCCCACCTGGAGAACAAGGGAACATTTTTCAAGTTTCATGTTTTTTTAATCAGGGGCCAATCTGGAGAACAAGAGAATATTTTTTTATGTTTCAAGTTTTGGCAATCAGGTGCCCACCTAAAAAGAAGGGAATACTTCTCAAGCTGCAAGTTTTGGTAATCAGGTGCCCACCTGGAGAACAATGGAATACTTTTTAAGTTGCAAGTTTTGGTAATCTGGCGCCCACTTGGAGAACAAGGTAATACTTTTCAAGTTTAAAGTTTTAGTAATCAGGCGTCCACCTGGAGAACAAGGGAATAATATTCAGGTTTCAAGTTTTTGAAATCACGCGTCCACCTGGAGAACAAGGGAATACTTTTCTAGTTGCAAGTTTTGGTAATCAGGCGCCCACCTAGAGAACAAGGGAATA
Organism: Nicotiana benthamiana; assembly: GCA_034376525.1. NCBI lineage: Eukaryota > Viridiplantae > Streptophyta > Magnoliopsida > Solanales > Solanaceae > Nicotiana > Nicotiana benthamiana. The sequence continues at coordinate 13,776,970 of CM067341.1, read as the reverse complement.
TCTGTCAAGTTTCCAGTCTTTGTAATCAGGAGCTCATCTGGAGAACAAGGGAATATTTTTCATTTTTCATGTTTTGGTAATCTGGTGCCAATCTAGGGAATAAGGGAATACTTTTCAAGCTGCAAGTTTTGGTAATCAGGCGCTTACCTGGAGAACAAGGGAATACTTTACAAGTTGCAAGTCTTGGTAATCAGGCGCCCACCTGGAGAAAAATAGAATTCTTTTCAAGTTTAGTGTCTTGGTAATAAGGCGCCCACCTAGAGAACAATGGAATACTTTTCAAGTTTCAAGTTTTGTTAATCAGGTGCCCACATTTAGAACAAGAGAATACTTTGCAAGTTGCATGTTTTGGTAATCAGGCGCCCACCTGGAGAACAAAGGAATACTTTTCAAGTTTCAAGTTTTGGAAATCAGGCGTCCGCTTGGAGAAAAAGGGAATACTTTTCTAGTTGCATGTTTTGAAAATCAGGCACCCACCAGTAGAGCAAGGGGACATTTTTTGAGTTTCAAGTTCTGGTAATTAGGCGCCCACCTGGAGAACAAGGGAATATTTTTCAAGTTATAAGTTTTGGTGATCAGGCGCCCACCTGGAGAATAAGGGAATATTTTTCCTGTTTCAAGTATTGGTTATCATGCGCCCACTTGTAGAACAGAGGAATATTTTTTTATGCAGGTTTTTGCAATTAGGCACCCACCTAGAGAAGAAGGGAATAATTTTCAAGCTGCATGTTTTGCTAATCAGGTGCCCACCTGGAGAACAAGGGAATAGTTTTCAAGTTGCAAGTTTTGGTAATCAGGCGCCCACCTGGATAACAAGGGAATACTTTTCAAGTTTCAAGTTTTTGAAATCAGGCGTCCACCTGGAGAATAAGGGAATACTTTTCTAGCTGCAATTTTTTGTAATTAGGCGCCTACCTAGAGAGCAAGGGAATAGTTTTCAAGTTTCCAGTTTTTGTAATCAGGTGCCCACCTGGAGAACAAGGGAATATTTTCATGTTTCAAGTTTTGGTAATCAGGCACCCACTTAGAGAAGAAGGGAATGCTTTTCAAGATGCAAGTTTTGGTAATCAGGCGCCCACCTGGAGAACAAGGGAATACTTTTCAAGTTTCAAGTTTTGGTAATCAGGCGCCCACCTGGAGAACAAGGGAATAATGTTTTATGTTTCAAGTTTTGGCAATCCGGCGCCCACCTAGAGAAGAAGGGAATACTTTTCAAGATGCAAGTTTTGCTAATCAGGTGCCCACCTGGAGAACAAGGGAATACTTTTTAAATTGAAAGTTTTGGTAATCAGGCGCGCACCTGGAGTACAAAGGAATACCTTTGAAGTTTCAAGTTTTGGTAATCAGGCGCCCACCTGGAGAACTAGGGAATACTTTTCAAGTTTAAAGCTATTGAAGTCAAGCGTCCACCTGGAGAACAAGGAAATACTTTTCAAGTTTCAAGTTTTGTTAATCAGGCGCCCACCTTTAGAACAAGGCAATACTTTCCAAGTTGCATATTTTGGTAATCAAGCGCCCACCTAGAGAACAAAGGAATACTTTTCAAGTTTCAAGTTTTGGAAATCAGGCACCCACTTGGATAGCAATGGAATATTTTTCAAGTTTCACGTTTTGGTAAATAGGCGCCCACTTAGAGAATAAGCGAATTTTTTTTAAATTTCAAGTTCTGGTGATCAGGCGCCCACCTAGAGAATAAGGGAATATTTTCATGTTTCAAGTTTTGGTAATCAGTCGCCCACCTGGAGAAGAAGGAATATTTTTTTATGTTTCAAGTTTTGGCAATCAGGCGCCCACCTAGAGAAGAAGGGAATACTCTTCAAGCTGCAAGTTTTTGTAATCAGGTGCCCACCTGGAGAATAAAGGAATACTTTTGAAGTTGCAAGTTTGTGTAATCAGGCGCCCACTTTGAGAACAAGGGAATACTTTTCAAGTTTTATGTTTTGGTAATGAGGCGCCCACCTGCAGAACAAGAAAATACTTTTCAAGTTTCAAGTTTTGGTGATCACGCGCCCTCCTGGAGAACAAGGTAATATTTTTATAGTTACATGTTTTGGTAATCATGCGCCCACCTGTAGAACAGGGGAATTTCTTTTGAAGCAAGTTTTGGCAATCAAGCACCCACCTAGAGAAGAAGGGAATACTTTTCAAGATGCATGTTTTGGTAATCAGGTGTCCACGAGCAGAACAAGGGAATAGTTTTCAAGTTGCAAGTTTTGGTAATCAGGCGTCCACCTGGAGAACAAGGGAATATTTTTCAAGTTTAAAGTTTTTGAAATCAGGCGTCCACCTGGAGAATAAGGGAATACTTTTCTAGTTTCAAATTTTTGTAATTAGACGCCCACCTAGAGAACAAGGGAATAGTTTTCAAGTTTCCAGTTTTTGTAATCAGGTCCCACTTTGAGAACAAGGGAATATTTTTAAAGTTTCAAGTTTTGGTAATCAGGCGCCCACTTAGAGAAGAAGGGAGTGCTTTTCAAGCTGCAAGTGTTGGTAATCAGGCACCCACCTGGAGGACAAGGGAATACTTTTCAAGTTTCAAGTTTTGGTAATCAGGCGCCCACCTGGAGAACAAGGGAATACTTTTTTATGTTTCAAGTTTTGGAAATCTGGCGCCTACCTAGAGAAGAAGGGAATACTTTTCAAGCTGCAAGTTTTGGTAATCAGGTGCCCACCTGGAGAACAAGGGAATAATTTTTAAGTTGCAAGTATTGGTAATCAGTCGCGCACCTGGAGAACAAGGGAATACGTTTGAAGTTTCAAGTTTTGGTAATTAGGCCCCCACCTGGAGAACAAGGGATTACTTTTCAAGTTTCAAGTTATTATAATCAGACGTCCACCTGGAGAACAGGGGAATACTTTTCTAATTGCAATTTTTTGTAATCAGGAGCCCACCTAGAGAACAAGGGAATATTTTTCAAGTTTCAAGTTTTGGAAATCAGGCGTCCGCTTGGAGAAAAAAGGGAATACTTTTCTAGTTTAACGTTTTGGAAATCAGGCACCCATCTGGAGAGAGCAATGAAATATTTTTCGAGTTTCACGTTTTGGTAAGTAGCCCCCACATAGAGAACAAGGAAATATTTTTCAAGTGTCAAGTTTTGGTGATCAGGCGCCCACCTAGAGAACAAGGGAATATTTTTCAATTTTCAAGTTTTGGTAATCAGGCGTCCATCTAGAGAACAAGGGAATATTTTTTTATGTTTCAAGTTTTGGCAATCAAGCGCCCACCTAGAGAAGAAGTGAATACTTTTCAAGCTGCAAGTTTTGGTAATCAGGCGCCCACCTGGAGAACAAGGGAATACTTTTGAAGTTGCAAGTTTTGGTAATCAGGCGCCCACCTAGAGAACAAGGGAATACTTTTCAAGTTTTAAGTTTTGGTAATAAGGCGCCCACCTGGAGAACAAGGGAATACTTTACAAGTTTCAAGTTTTTGAAATCAAGCGTCCACCTGGAGAACAAGGGAATATTTTTCTAGTTGCAAGTTTTGGTAATCAAGCGCCCACCTAGAGAACAAGGGAATATTTTTCGAGTTTTAAGTTTTGATAATCAGGCGCCCACCTGGAGAACAAGGTAATATGTTTGATGTTTCAAGTTTTGGTAATCAGGCGGCCACCTAGAGAACTAGGGGATATTTTTCAAGTTTCCAGTTTTTGTAATCAGGCGCCCACCTGGAGAGCAAGGGAATATTTTTCGAGTTTCCAGTTTTTGTAATCAGGTGTCCATCTGGAGAACAGGGGAATATTTTTCATGTTTCATGTTTTGCTAATCAAGTGCCCATCTAGAGAACAAGGAAATACTTTTCAAGCTGCAAGTTTTGGTAATAAGGTGCCCACATGGAGAACAAGAAAATAATTTTCATGTTTCAAGTCATGGTAATTAGGCGTCCACCTAGAGAACAAGGAAATACTTTTCAATTTTCAAGTTTTGTTATTCAGGCGCCCACCTTTAGAAAAAGGGAATACTTTTCAAGTTGCAAGTTTTGGTAATCAAGAGCCCACCTGGAGAATAAAGGAATACTTTTCAAGTTTCAAGTTTTGGAAATCAGGCGTCCGCCTGGAGAAAAAGGGAATACTTTTCTAGTTGCATGTTTTGAAAATCATGAACCCACCAGGAGAGCAAGAGAACATTTTTTTGAGTTTCATGTTTTGGTAATTAGGGGCCCACCCGGAGAACAAGGGAATATTTTTCAAGTTTCAAGTTTTGGTAATCAGGCGCCCACCTGGAGAATAAGGGAATAATTTTTTATGTTTCAAGTTTTGGCAATCAGGCGCCCACCTAGAGAAGAAGGGAATACTTTTCAAGCTGCAAGTTTTGGTAATCAGGTGCCCACCTGGAGAACAAGGGAATAATTTTCAAGTTGCAAGTTTTGGTAATCAGGCGCCCACCTGGAGAACAAGGGAATACTTTTCAAGTTTCAAGTTTTGGTAATCAGGCGCCCACCTAGAGAACTAGGGAATACTTTTCTTGTTGAAAGTTTTTGTAATCAGGCGCCCTCCTAGAGAACAAGGGAATACTTTTCAAGTTTCAAATTTTGGTATTTAGGCGCCCACCTGGAGAACAAGGGAATATTTTTCTAGTTTCAAGTTTTTGTAATCCGGTGCCCACCTAGAGAACAAGGGAATACATTTCATGTTTCAAGATTTGGTAATGCGGCACCCCTTTCGAGAAGAAAGGAATACTTTTCAAGCTGCAAGTTTTGGTAATCAGGCACCCATTTAGAGAAGAAGGGAATACTTTTCAAGCAGCAAGTTTTGGAAATCGGGCGTCCGCCTGGAGAAAAAGGGAATACTTTTCTAGTTTCAAGTTTTGGAAATCAGGCATCCACCTGGAGAACAAGGGATTATTTTTCATGTTTCAAGTTTAGGTAATCAGGCACCCATTTAGAGAAGAAAGGAATACTTTTCAAGCTGCAAGTTTTGGTAATCAGGCGTCCACCTGAGAACAAGGGAATATTTTTGAAGTTTCCAATTTTTGTAATCAGGTGCCCGCCTTGAGAACAAGGTTATATTTTTAATGTTTCAAGTTTTGGTGATCAGGCACCCATTTAGAGAAGAATGGAATACTTTTCAAGCAGCAAGTTTTGGAAATCGGGCGTCCGCCTGGAGAAAAAGGGAATACTTTTCTAGTTTCAAGTTTTGGAAATCAGGCACCCACCTGGAGAACAAGGGATTATTTTTCATGTTTCAAGTTTAGGTAATCAGGCACCCATTTAGAGAAGAAAGGAATACTTTTCGAGCTGCATGTTTTGGTAATCAGGCGTCCACCTGAGAATAAGGGAATATTTTCAAGTTTCCAATTTTTGTAATCAGGTGCCCGCCTGGAGAACAAGGGAATTTTTTTCATGTTTCAAGTTTTGGTAATCAGGCGCCCACCTAGAGAACAAGGGAATATTTTTCAAGTTTCTAGTTTTTGTAATCAGGCGCCCACCTAGAGAACAAGAGAATACTTTTCAAGTTTCATGTTTTAGTAATCAGGTGCCCACCTGGAGAACAAGAGAATATTTTTCAAGTTTCATGTTTTGGTGATCATGCGCCCACCTAGAGAACAAGGGAATATTTTTCAAGTTACATGTTTTGGTAATCAGGCACCCACCTAAAGAACAAGGGAATATTTTTTTATGTTTCAAGTTTTGGCAATCAGGCGCCCACCTAGAGAAGAAGGGAATACAATTCAAGATGCAAGTTTTGGAACAGGTGCCCACCTGGAGAACAAGGGAATACTTTTGAAGTTGCAAGTTTTTGTAATCAGGTGCGCACCTAGAGAACAAGGTAATACTTTTCAAATTTGAAGTTTTTGTAATGAGGAGCCCACCTCGAGAACAAGGGAATACTTTTCAAGTTTCAAGTATTTGAAATCAAGCGACCACCTGGAGAACAAGGGAATACTTTTCTAATTGCAAGTTTTGGTAATCAGGCGTCCACCTAGAGAACAACGGAATATTTTTCGAGTTTCCAGTATTTGTAATCAGGTGCCCATCTGGAGAATAAGGGAATATTTTTCATGTTTCGTGTTTTGGTAATCAGGTGCCATCTAGAGAACAAGGGAATACTTTTAAAGCTGGAAGTTTTTGTAATTAGGGGCCCACGTGGAGAACAAGGGAATACTTTACAAGTTGGAAGTTTTGGTATTCAGGCGCCCACCTGGAGAACAAGGAAATAATTTTCAAGTTTCATGTCATTGTAATAAGGCGCCCACCTAGAGAACAAGGGAATACTTTTCAAGTTTCAAGTTTTGTTAATCAGGCGCCAACCTTCAGAATAAGGGAATACTTTTCAAGTTGCACGTTTTGGTAATCAAATGCCCACCTGGAGAATAAAGGAATACTTTTCAAGTTTCAAGTTTTGGAAATCAGGCGTCTGCCTGGAGAAAAAGGGAATGCTTTTCTAGTTTCATGTTTTGGAAATAAGGAAGCCACCAGGAGAGCAAGGGAATATTTTTTGAGTTTCATGTTTTGGTAATTAGGGTCCCATCCGGAGAACAAGGGAATATTTTTCAAGTTTCAAGTTTTGGTGATCAGGCGCCCACCTGGAGAATAAGGGAATATTTTTCAAGTTTAATGTTTTGGTCATCAGGCGCCCACCTGGAGAACAAGGGAATATTTTTTTATGTCTCAAGTTTTGGCAATCAGGCGCCCACCTAGAGAACAAGGGAATGATATTCAAGTTGAAAGTATTGGTAATCAGGCGCCCACCTGGAGAACAAGGCCATACTTTTCAAGTTTCAAGTTTTGGTAATCAGGCGCCCACCTGGAGAACAAGGGAATACTTTTGTAGTTGCAAGTTTTTGTAATCAGGCGCCCACCTTGAGAACAAGGGAATAATTTTCAAGTTTTAAGTTTTGATAATCAGGCGCCCACCTGGAGAACAAGGGAATATGTTTGATGTTTCAAGTTTTGGTAATAAGGCGGCCACCTAGAGAACTAGGGAATACTTTTCAAGTTTAAAGTTTTGATAATCAGGCGCCCACCTGGGGAACAAGGGAAAAATTTTCATGTTTCTAGTTTTTGTATTCAGGCGCCCACCTGGAGAACAAGGGAATACTTTTCAAGTTTCAAGTTTTGGTGATCAGGCGCCCACCTGGAGAACATGGAATATTTTTCAAGTTTAAAGTTTTGGTAATCAGGCGCCCACCTGGAGAACAAGGGAATATTTTTTTATGTTTCATGTTTTGGTAATCAGGTGCCCATCTAGAGAGCAAGGGAATACTTTTCAAGCTGCAAGTTTTGGAAATTAGGCGCCCACCTGGAGAACAAGGGAATACTTTACAAGTTGGAAGTTTTGGCAATCAGGCGCCCACCTGGAGAACAAGGAAATAATCTTCAAGTTTCAATTCTTGGTAATAAGGCGCCCACCTTTAGTACAAGGGAATACTTTTCAAGTTTCAAGTTTTGTTAATAAGGCGCCCACCTTTAGAACAAGGGAATACTATTAAAGTTGCTGGTTTTGGTAATCATGCGCCCACCTGGAGAACAAAGGAATACTTTTCAAGTTTCATGTTTTGGAAATCAGGCGTCCGCCTGTAGAAAAAGGGAATACTTTTCTAGTTGCATGTTTGGAAATTAGGAACCCACCAGGAGAGCAAGGGAATATATTTTGAGTTTCATTTTTTGGTCATCAGGCGCCCACCTGGAGAACAAGGGAATATTTTTTTACTTTTCAAGTTTTGGAAATCAGGCGCCCACCTAGAGAAGAAGGGAATACTATTCAAGCTGCAAGTTTTGGTAATCAGGTACCCACCTAGAGAACAAGGGAATAATTCTCAAGTTGTAAGTTTTGGTAATCAGGCGCCCACCTGGAGAACAAGGGAGTACTTTTCAAGTTTCAAGTTTTGGTAATCAGGCGCCCACCTGGAAACAAGGGAATACTTTTCTAGTTGCAATTTTTTTAATCAGGCGCCCACCTTGAGAACAAGGGAATATTTTTGAAGTTTCCAGTTTTTGTAATCAGGTGCCCACCTGGAGAACAAGGGAATAATTTTCAAGTTGCAAGTTTTGGTAATCAGGCGCCCACCTGGAGAACAAGGGAATACTTTTCAAGTTTCAAGTTTTGGTAATCAGGCGCCCACCTGGAGAACAAGGGAATACTTTTCTAGTTGCAAGTTTTTGTAATCAGGCGCCCACCTAGAAAACAAGGGAATATTTTTCAAGTTTCCAGTTTTTGTAATCAGGCGCCCACCTTGAGAACCAGGGAATAATTTTCAAGTTTTAAGATTAGGTAATCAGGCGCCCAGCTGGAGAACAAGGGAATATGTTTGATGTTTCAAGTTTTGGTAATCAGGCGCCCACCTAGAGAACAAGGGAATATTTCAAGTTTCCAGTTTTTGTAATCAGGTGCCCACCTAGAGAACAAGAGAATATTTTTCATGTTTCAAGTTTTGGTAATCAGGCACCCATTTAGAGAAGAAGGGAAAATTTTTCAAGCTGCAAGTTTTGGAAATCAGGCACCCACCTGGAGAGCAAGGGAATATTTTTCAAGTTTCCAGTTTTTGTAATCAGGTGCCCACCTGGAAAACAAGGGAATATTTTATTACTAGTTTTGGTAATCATGCACCCATTCAGAGAAGAAAGGAATAATATTCAAGCTGCAAGTTTTGGTAATCAGGCGCCCACCTGGAGAACAAGGGAATATTTTTTAAGTTTCCAGTTTTTGTAATCGGGCGCCCACTTGGAGAACAAGGGAATACTTTTCAAGTTTAAAGTTTTGGTAATCAGGCGCCCACCTAGAGAACAAGGGAATATTTTTCATGTTTCCAGTTTTTGTAATCAGGCGCCCACCTGGAGAACAAGGGAATGCTTTTCAAGTTTCAAGTTTTGGTAATCAGGCGCCCACTTGGAGAACAAGGCGCCCACCTAGAGAACATGGAATATTTTTCAAGTTTCAAGTTTTGGTAATCAGGCGCCCACCTGGAGAACAAGGGAATATTTTTTTATGTTTCAAGTTTTGGCAATTAGGCGCCCACCTAGAGAAGATGGGAATACTTTTCAAGCTGCAAGCTTTGGTAATCAGGTGCCCACGTTGAGAACAAGGGAATACTTTTTAAGTTGCAAGTTTTGGTAATCAAGCGCCCACCTGGAGAACATGGGAATACTTTTCAAGTTTGAAGTTTAGGTAATGAGGAGCCCACCTGGAGAACAAGGGGATACTTTTGTAGTTGCAAGTTCTTGCAATGAGGAGCCCACCTGGAGAACAAGGGAATACTTTTCTAGTTGCAAGTTTTTGCAATGAGGCGCCCACCGAGAGAACAAGGGAATATTTTTGAAGTTTCCTGTTTTTGTAATCAGGTGCCCACCTGGAGAACAAGGGAATAATTTTAAAGCTGCAAATTTTGGTAATCAGGCGCCCACTTGGAGAACAAGGGAATACTATTCAAGTTTGATGTTTAGGTAATGAGGAGCCCATCTGGAGAACAAGGGAATACTTTTCTAGTTGAAAGGTTTTGTAATGAGGCGCCCACCTAGAGAACAAGGGAATATTTTTGAAGTTTCCTATTTTTGTAATCAGGTGCCCACCTAGAGAACATGGGAATAATTTTCAAGCTGCAAATTTTGGTAATCAGGCGCCCACCTGGAGAACAAGGGAATACTTTACAAGTTGGAAGTTTTGGTAATGAGGCGCCCACCTGGAGAACAAGGAAATAATTTTCAAGTTTCAATTCTTGGTAATAAGGCGCCCACCTAGAGAACAAGGGAATACTTTTCAAGTTTCAAGTTTTGTAAATAAGGCGCCCACCTTTAGAACAAGGGAATACTTTTAAAGTTGCATGTTTTGGAAATCAAGCGCCTACCTGGAGGACAAAGGAATACTTTTCAAGTTTCATGTTTTGGAAATCAGGCGTCCGCCTGTAGAAAAAGGGAATACTTTTCTAGTTGCATGTTTTGGAAATGAGGAACCCACCAGGAGAGCAAGGGAATATATTTTTGAGTTTCAAGTTTTGGTAATTTGGCGCCCACCCGGAGAACAAGGAAATATTTTTTAAGTTTAATGTTTTGGTGATCAGGCGCCCTTGAGAATAAAGGAATATTTTTCAATTTTCATGTTTTGGTCATCAGGCACCCACCTGGACAACAAGGGAATATTTTTTTTTATTTAAAGTTTTTGGCAATCAGGCGCCCATCCAGAGAAGAAGGGAATACTTTTCAAGATGCAAGTTTTGGTAATCAGGTGCCCACCTCGAGAAAAAGGGAATAAATTTCAAGTTGCAATTTTTGGTATTCAGGCGCCCACCTGGTGAACAAGGGAATACTTTTACAGTTTCAAGTTTTGGTAATCAGGCGCCCACCTGGAGAACAAGGGAATACTTTTCTAGTTGCAAGTTTTTGTAATCAGGCGACCACCTAGAGAACAAGGGAATATTTTTGAAGTTTCCAGTTTTTGTAATCAGGTGCCCACCTGGAGAACAAGGGAATAATTTTCAAGTTGCAAGTTTTGGTAATCAGGCGCCCACCTGGAGAAGAAGGGAATACTTTTCAAGTTTCAAGTTTTGGTAATTAGGCGCCCACCTGGAGAATAAGGGAATACTTTTCTAGTTGCAAGTTTTTGTAATCAGGCGCCCACCTAGAGAACAAGGGAATATTTTTCAAGTTTCCAATTTTTGAAATCAGGCGCCCACCTTGAAAACAAGGGAATAATTTTCAAGTTTGAAGTTTTGGTAATCAGGCGCCCACTTGGAGAACAAGGGAATATGTTTGATGTTTCATGTTTTGGTAATCAGGCGGCCACCTAGAGAACTAGGGAATATTTTTCAAGTTTCCAGTTTTTGTAATCAGGCGCCCACCTGGAGAAAAAGAGAATACTTTTCTAGTCTCAAGTTTTTGAAATCAGGCACCCACCTGGAGAGCAAGGGAATATTTTTCAAGTTTCCAGTTTTTGTAATCTGGTGCCCACCTGGAGAACAAAGGAATATTTTTCATGTTTCAAGTTTTGGTAATCAGGCACCCATTCAGATAAGAAAGGAATAATTTTCAAGCTGCAAGTTATGGTAATCAGGCGCCCACCTGGAGAACAAGGGAATATTTTTTAAGTTTCCAGTTTTTGTAATCGGGCGCCCACTTGGAGAACAAGGGAATACTTTTCAAGATTAAAGTTTTGGTAATCAGGCGCCCACCTGGAGAACAAGGGAATATTTTTCATGTTTCCAGTTTTTGTAATCAGGCGCCCACCTGGAGAACAAGGGAATGCTTTTCAAGTTTCAAGTTTTGGTAATCAGGCGCCCACTTGGAGAACAAGGGAATATTTATAATGTTTCAAGTTATGGTGATCAGGCGTCCACCTAGAGAACATGGAATAATTTTTCAAGTTTCAAGTTTTGTAATCAGGCGCCCACCTGGAGAACAAGGGAATATTTTTTTATGTTTCAAGTTTTGGCAATTAGGCGCCCACCTAGAGAAGATGGGAATACTTTTCAAGCTGCAAGCTTTGGTAATCAGGTGCCCACCTTGAGAACAAGGGAATTATTTTTAAGTTGCAACTTTTGGTAATCAGGCGTCCACCTGGAGAACATGGGAATACTTTTCAAGTTTGAAGTTTAGGCAATGAGGAGCCCACCTGGAGAACAAGGGAATACTTTTCTAGTTGCAAGGTATTGTAATGAGGCGCCCACCTAGAGAACAAGGGAATATTTTTGAAGTTTCCTGTTTTTTTAATCAGGTGCCCACCTGGAGAACAAGGGAATAATTTTCAAGCTGCAAATTTTGGTAATCAGGCGCCCACCTGGAGAACAAGGGAATACTTTACAAGTCGGAAGTTTTGGTAATCAGGCGCCCACCTGGAGAAAAAGGAAATAATTTTCAAGTTTCAATTCTTGGTAATAAGGCGCCCACCTAGAGAACAAGGGAATACTTTTCAAGTTTCAAGTTTTGTTAATAAGGCGCCCACCTTAAGAACAAGGGAATACTTTTATAGTTGCAAGTTTTGGAAATCAAGCGCCTACCTGGAGGACAAAGGAATACTTTTCAAGTTTCAAGTTTTGGAAATCAGGCGTCCGCCTGTACAAAAAAGGAATACTTTTCTAGTTGCATGTTTTTGAAATCAGGAACCCACCAGGAGAGCAAGGGAATATTTTTTGAGTTTCAAGTTTTGCGCCCACCTGGAGAATAAGGGAATATTTTTTAAGTTTCAAGTTTTGGTGATCAGGCGCCCACCTTGGGGATAAAGGAATATTTTTCAATTTTCATGTTTTGGTCATCAGGCACCCACCTGGACAACAAGGGAATATTTTTTTATATTTCAAGTTTTGGCAATCAGGCGCCCACCCAGAGAAAAAGGGAATACTTTTCAAGATGCAAGTTTTGGTAATCAGGTGCCCACCTCGAGAACATGGGAATCAATTTCAAGTTGCAATTTTTGGTAATCAGGCGCCCACCTGGTGAACAAGGGAATACTTTTCAAGTTTCAAGTTTTAGTAATCAGGCGCCCACCTGGAGAACAAGGGAATACTTTTCTAGTTGCAAGTTTTTGTAATCAGGCGACCACCTAGAGAACAAGGGAATATTTTTGAAGTTTCCAGTTTTTGTAATCAGGTGCCCACCTGGAGAACAAGGGAATAATTTTCAAGTTGCAAGTATTGGTAATCAGGCGCCCACCTGGAGAACAAGGGAATACTTTTCTTGTTTCAAGTTTTGGTAATCAGGCGCCCACCTGGAGAACAAGGGAATATATTTCTAGTTGCAAGTTTTTGTAATCAGGCGCTCAACTAGAGAACAAGGGAATATTTTTCAAGTTTCCTGTTTTTGTAATCAGGCGCCCATCTTGAGAACAAGGGAATAATTTTCAAGTTATAAGTTTTGGTAATCAGGCGTCTACCTGGAGAACAAGGGAATATGTTTGATGTTTCAAGTTTTGGTAATCAAGCGGCCACCTAGAGAACTATGGAATATTTTTCAAGTTTCCAGTTTTTGTAATCAGGCGCCCACCTGGAGAAAAAGGGAATACTTTTCTAGTCTCAAGTTTTTGAAATCAGGCACCCATCTGGAGAGCAAGGGAATATTTTTCAAGTTTCCAGTTTTTGTAATCTGGTGCCCACCTGGAGAACAAGGGAATATTTTTCATGTTTCAAGTTTTGGTAATCAGGCACCCATTCAGATAAGAAAGGAATAATTTTCAAGCTGCAAGTTTTGGTAATCGGGCGCCCACCTGGAGAACAAGGGAAAATTTTTTAAGTTTCCAGTTTTTGTAATCGGGCGCCCACTTGGAGAACAAGGAAATACTTTTCAAGTTTAAAGTTTTGGTAATCAGGCGCCAACCTGGAGAACAAGGAAATATTTTTCATGTTTCCAGTTTTTGTAATCAGGCGCCCACCTGGAGAACAAGGGAATACTTTTCAAGTTTCAAATTTTGGTAATCAGGCGCCCACCTAGAGAACAAGGGAACATTTTTCAAGTTTCAAGTTTTGGTGATCAGGCGCCCACCTAGAGAACATGGAATATTTTTCAAGTTTCAAGTTTTGGTAATCAGGTGCCCACCTTGAGAACAAGGGAATACTTTTTAAGTTGCAAGTTTTGGTAATCAGGCGCCCACCTTGAGAACAAGGGAATACTTTTCAAGTTTGAAGTTTTGGTAATAAGGAGCCTAACTGGAGAACAAGGGAATACTTTTCAAGTTGCAAGTTTTGGTAATCAAACGCCCACCTAGACAACAAGGGAATATTTTGTGAGTTCCCAGTTTTTGTAATCAGGTGCCCATCTGGAGAACAAAGGAATATTTATCGTGTTTCATGTCTTGTTAATCAGGTGCCCATCTAGAGAACAAGGGAATACTATTCAAGTTGCAAGTTTTTGTAATTAGGCGCCCACCTGGAGAACAAGGGAATACTTTACAAGTTGGAAGTTTTGGTATTCAGGCGGCCACCTGGAGAACAAGGAAATAATTTTCAAGTTTCAAGTCTTGGTAATAAGGCGCCCACCTAGAGAACAAGGGAATACTTTTCAAGTTTCATGTTCTGTTAATAAGGCGCCCACCTTTAGAACAAGGGAATACTTTTAAAGTTGCAAGTTTTGGTAATCAAGCGCCCACCTGGAGAACAAAGGAATACTTTTCAAGTATCAAGTTTTGGAAATCAGGCGTCCGCCTGTAGAAAAGGGGTATACTTTTCTAGTTGCATGTTTTTGAAATCATGAACCCACCAGGAGAGCAAGGGAATATTTTTTGAGTTTCAAGTTTTGGTAATAAGGCGCCCATCCGGAGAACAAGGAATATTTTTCAAGTTTCAAGTTTTGGTGATCAGGCCCCCACCTGGAGAATAAACGAATATATTTCAATTTTCATGTTTTGGTCATCAGGCGCCCACCTGGAGCACAAGGGAATATTTTTTCATGTTTCAAGTTTTGGAAATCAGGCGCCCACCTAGAGAAGAAGGGAATACTATTCAAGTTGCAAGTGTTGGTAATCAGGTGCCCACCTGGAGAACAAGGGAATATTATTCATGTTTCAAGTTTTGGTAATCAGGCACTCACCTAGAGAACAAGGGAATACTTTTCTAGTTGCATGTTTTGGAAATAAGGAACCCACCAGAAGTGCAAGGGAATATTTTTTGAGTTTCAAGTTTTGGTAACTAGGCGCCCACCCGGAGAACAAGGGAATATTTTTCAAGTTTTATGTTTTGGTGATCAGACGCCCACCTGGAGGGTAAGGGTATAATTTTCAAGTTTCATGTTTTGGTCATCAGGCGTCCACCTGGAGAACAAGGGAATATCTTTTTATGTTTCAAGTTTTGGAAATCAGGCGCCCACCTACAGAAGAAGGGAATTTCAAGCTGCAAGTTTTGGTAATCAGGTGCCCACCTGGAGAACAAGGGAATAATTTTCAAGTTGCAAGTTTTGGTAATCAGGTGCCCACCTGGAGAACAAGGGAATACTTTTCAAGTTTCAAGTTTTGATAATCAGGAGCCCACCTGGAGAACAACGGAATACTTTTCTAGTTGCGAGTTTTTGTAATCACGCACCCACCTGAGAACAAGGGATTATTTTTCAAGTTTCTAGTTTTTGTTATCAGGTGCCCATCAGGAGAACAAGGGAATATTTTTCAAGTTTCAAGTTTTGGTAATCAGGCGTCCACCTAGAGATCAAGGGAATGTTTATCAAGTTTCCAGTTTTTGTAATCAGGCGCCCACCTGGAGAATATGGGAATACTTTTCATGTTTAATGTTTTTGTAATCAGATGCCCACCTGGAGAACAAGGGAATATTTTTCTTGTTTCCATTTTTGTAATCAGGCGCCCATCTGGAGAACAAGGAAATATTTTCAAGTTGCAAGTTTTGGTAGTCAAGCGCCCACCTGGAGAACAAAGGAATACTTTTCAAGTTTCAAGTTGTGGAAATCAGGCGTCTGCCTGGAGAAAAAGGGAATACTTTTCTAGTTGCATGTTTTGGAAATCAGGAACCCACCAGGAGGGTAAGGGAATATTTTTTGAGTTTCATGTTTTGGTAATTAGTGGCCCACCCGGAGAACAAGGGAATATTTTTCAAGTTTCAAGTTTTGGTGATCAGGCGCCCACCTGGAGAATAAGGGAATATTTTTCAAGTTTCATGTTTTGGTCATCAGGCGCCCACCTGGAGAACAAGGGAATATTTTTTTATGTTTCAAGTTTTGGCAATCAGGCGCCCACCTAGAGAAAAAGGGAATACTTTTCAAGCTGCAAGTTTTGGTAATCAGGTGCCCACCTGGAGAACAAGGGAATGGTTTTCAAGTTTGAAGGTTTGGTAATGAGGCGCCCACCTCGAGAACAAGGGAATACTTTTCAGGTTTCAATTATTTGAAATCAAGCGTCCACCTGGAGAACAAGGGAATACTTTTCAAGTTTCCAGTTTTTGTAATCAGACGCCCACCTTGAGAACAAGGGCATAATTTTCAAGTTTTAAGTTTTGGTAATCAGGCGCCCACCTGGAGAACAAGGGAATATTTTTCATGTTTCAAGTATTGGTAATCAGGCACCCATTTAGATAAGAAGGGAAAATTTTTCACGCTACAAGTTTTGGAAATCAGGCGTCCGCCTGGAGAATTAGGGAATACTTTTCTAGTCTCAAGTTTTTGAAATCAGGCACCCACCTGGAGAGCAAGGGAATATTTTTCAAGTTTCCAGTTTTTGTAATCAGGTGCCCACCTGGAGAACAAGGGAATATTTTTTTATGTTTCAAGTTTTGGAAATCAGGCGCCCACCTAAGGAAGAAGGGAATACTTTTCAAGCTGCAAGTTTTGGTAATCAGGTGCCCACCTGGAAAACAAGGGAATTATTTTCAAGTTGCAAGTTTTGGTAATCAGGCGCCCACCTGGAGAACAGGGGAATACTTTTCAAGTTTCAAGTTTTGGTAATCAGACGCTCACCTGGAGAACAACGGAATACTTTTCTAGTTGCAAGTTATTGTAATCAGGCGCCCACCTAGAGAATAATGGAATATTTTTGAAGTTTCCAATTTTTGTAATCAGGTGCCCACCTTGAGAACAAGGGAATATTTTTCATGTTTCAAGTTTTGGTAATTAGGCGTCCGCCTGGAGAAAAAGGGAATACTTTTCTAGTTGCATGTTTTGGAAATAAGGAACCCACCAGGAGAGCAAGGGAATATTTTTTGACTTTCATGTTTTGGTAATTAGGCGCCCACCCGGAGAACAAGGGAATATTTTTCAAGTTTCATGTTTTGGTGATCAGGCGCCCACCTGGAGGGTAACGGTATATTTTTCAAGTTTCATGTTTTGGTCATCAGGCGCCCACCTGGAGCACAAGGGAATATATTTTTATGTTTCAAGTTTTGGAAATCAGGCGCCCACCTACAGAAGAAGGGAATACTTTTCAAGCTGCAAGTTTTGGTAATCAGGTGCCCACCTAGAGAATGAGGGAATAATTTTCAAGTTGCAAGATTTGGTAATCAGGCCCCAACATCGAGAACAAGGGAATACATTTCTAGTTGCGAGTTTTTGTAATCAGGCGCCCACCTGGAGAACAAGGGAATACATTTCTAGATGCGAGTTTTTGTAATCAGGCGCCCACCTAGAGAACAAGAGAATACTTTTCAAGTTTCCAAATTTAGTAATCAGGTGCCCACCTGGAGAACAAGGGAATATTTTTCATTTTCAAGTTTAGGTAATCAGGCATCCACCTTAAGAACAAGGGAACGTTTATCAAGTTTCTAGTTTCTGTAATCAGGAGCCCACCTGGAGAACAAGGGAATACTTTTCAAGTTTAAAGTTTTGTCAATAAGGCGTCTACCTGGAGAACAAGGGAATACTTTTCAAGTTTCAAGTTTTGGTAATCAGGCGCCCACCTAGAGAACAAGAGAATACTTTTGAAGTTGCAAGTTTTGGAAATCAGGCGCCCACCTGGATAACAAGGGAATACTTTTCAAATTTGAAGTTTTGGTATTGAGGCGCCCACCTGGAGGGTAACGGTATATTTTTCAAGTTTCAAGTTTTGGTCATCAGGCGCCCACCTGGAGCAGAAGGGAATATCTTTTTATGTTTCAAGTTATGGAAATCAGGCGCCCACCTACAGAAGAAGGGAATACTATTCAAGCTGCAAGTTTTGGTAATCAGGTGCCCACCTGGAGAACGAGGGAATAATTTTCAAGTTGCAAGTTTTGGTAATCAGGCGCCCACCTGGAGAACAAGGGAATACATTTCTAGTTGCGAGTTTTTGTAATCAGGCGCCCACCCGGAGAACAAGGGAATACATTTCTAGATGCGAGTTTTTGTAATCTGGCGCCCACCTGGAGAACAAGGGAATACTTTTCAAGTTTCCAAATTTAGTAATCAGGTGCCCACCTGGAGAACAAGGGAATATTTTTCATGTTTCAAGTTTAGGTAATCAGGCATCCACCTTAAGAACAAGGGAATGTTTATCAAGTTTCCAGTTTCTGTAATCCGGCGCCCACCTGGAGAACAAGGGAATACTTTTCAAGTTTAAAGTATTGGCAATCAGGCTCCCACCTGGAGAACAATGGAATACTTTTCAAGTTTCAAGTTTTTGTAATCAGACGCCCACCTAGAGAACAAGGGAATACTTTTGAAGTTGCAAGTTTTGGTAATCAGGCGCTCACCTGGATAACAAGGGAATACTTTTCAAGTTTAATGTTTTGGTAATGAGGGGCCCACCTGGAGAACAAGGGAATAATTTTCTAGTTGCAAGTTTTGGTAATCAGGCGCCCACCTAGAGAACAAGGGAATATTTTTCGAGTTTCCAGTTTTTGTAATCAGGTGCCCATCTGGAGAACAAGGGAATATTTTTCATGTTTCATGATTTGGTAATCAGGTGCCCATCTAGAGAACAAGGGAATACTTTTCAAGCTGCAAGTTTTGCTAACTAGGCGCCCACCTGGAGAACAAGGGAATACTTTACAAGTTGGAAGTTTTGGTAATCAGGCGGCCACCTGGAGAACAAGGAAATAATTTTCAAGTTTCAAGTCTTGGTAATAAGGCGCCCACCTAGAGAATAAGGGAATACTTTTCAAGTTTCATGTTTTGCTAATCAAGCGCCCACCCGGAGAACAAGGGAATACTTTTCAAGTTTCAAGTTTTAGTGATAAGGCGCCCACCTGTAGAATAAGGGAATATTTTTCAAGTTTCATGTTTCGGTCATCAGGCGCCCACCTGGAGAACGAGGGAATATTTTTTTTATGTTTCATGTTTTTGAAATCAGGCGCCCACCTAAAGAACAAGTTAATATTTTTCAAGTTTCCAGTTTTTGTAATCAGGCGCCCACTTGGAGAACAAGGGAATACTTTATAAGTTTCAAGTTTTGGTAATCAAGCGCCCACTTGTAGAACAAGGGAATATTTTTCAAGTTTCCAGTTTTTTTAATCAGGTGCCCACCTATAGAACAAGGGAATATTTTTCATGTTTCAACTTTTGGTAATCAGGCACCCATTTAGAAAATAAAGGAATACTTTTCAAGCTGCAAGTTTTATTAGTCAGGCGCCCACCTGGAGAACAAGGGAATACTTTTCAAGTTTCAAGTTTTGGTAATCAGGCGCCAACCTGGAGAACAAGGGAATACATTTCTAGTTGCGAGTTTTTGTAAGCAGGCGCCCACCTGGAGAACAAGGGAATACATTTCTAGATGCGAATTTTTGTAATCAGGCGCCCACCCGGAGAACAAGGGAATACTTTTCAAGTTTCCAAATTTAGTAATCAGGTGCCCACCTGGAGAACAAGGGAATATTTTTCATGTTTCAAGTTTAGGTAATCAGGCATCCACCTTAAGAACAAGGGAATGTTTATCAAGTTTCCAGTTTCTGTAATCAGGAGCCCACCTGGAGAACAAGGGAATACTTTTCAAGTTTAAAGTTTTAGCAATCAGGCGCCCACCTAGAGAACAAGGGAATACTTTTCAAGTTTCCAAATTTAGTAATCAGCTGCAAGTTTTATTAGTCAGGCGCCTACCTGGAGAACAAGGGAATACTTTTCAAGTTTCAAGTTTTGGTAATCAGGCGCCAACATGGAGAACAAGGGAATACATTTCTAGTTGCGAGTTTTTGTAATCAGGCGCCCACCTGAAGAACAAGGGAATACATTTCTAGATGCGAGTTTTTGTAATCAGGCGCCCACCTAGAGAACAAGAAAATACTTTTCAAGTTTCCAAATTTAGTAATCAGGTGCCCACCTGGAGAACAAGGGAATATTTTTCATGTTTCAAGTTTAGGTAATCAGGCATCCACCTTAAGAACAAGGGAATGTATATCAATTTTCCAGTTTCTGTAATCAGGAGCCCACCTGGAGAACAAGGGAATACTTTTCAAGTTTAAAGTTTTGGCAATCAGGCGCCCACCTGGAGAACAAGGGAATATTTTTCAAGTGTCCAGTTTTTGTAATCTGGCGCCCACCTGGAGAATAAGGGAATACTTTGAAGTTACAAGTTTTGGAAATCAGGCGCCCACCTGGATAACAAGGGAATACTTTTCAAGTTTGAAGTTTTGGTAATGAGGCGCCCACCTGGAGAACAATGGAATAATTTTCATGTTTCAAGTTTTGGTAATTAGGCACCCATTTAGAGAAGAAGGGAATACTTTACTAGCTGCATATTTTTGAAATCAGGTATCCGCCTGGAGAAAAAGGGAATACTTTTCTAGTTTCAAGTTTTGGTAATCAGGCGCCAACCTGGAGAACAAGGGAATACATTTCTAGTTGCGAGTTTTTGTAATCAGGCGCCCACCTGGAGAACAAGGGAATACATTTCTAGATGCGAGTTTTTGTAATCAGGCGCCCACCCGGAGAACAAGGGAATACATTTCTAGATGCGAGTTTTTGTAACCAGGCGCCCACCTGGAGAACAAGGGAATACTTTTCATGTTTCCAAATTTAGTAATCAGGTGCCCACCTGGAGAACAAGGGAATATTTTCATGTTTCAAGTTTAGGTAATCAGGCATCCACCTTGAGAACAAGGGAATGTTGATAAAGTTTCCAGTTTCTGTAATCCGGCGCCCACCTGGAGAACAAGGGAATACTTTTCAAGTTTAATGTATTGGCAATCCGCGCCCACCTGGAGAACAAGGGAATACTTTTCAAGTTTCAAGTTTTTGTAATCAGACGCCCACCTAGAGAACAAGGGAATACTTTTGAAGTTGCAAGTTTTGGTAATCAGGCGCTCACCTGGATAACAAGGGAATACTTTTCAAGTTTGATGTTTTGGTAATGAGGCGCCCACCTGGAGAACAAGGGAATAATTTTCTAGTTGCAAGTTTTGGTAATTAGGCGCCCACCTAGAGAACAAGGGAATATTTTTCTAGTTTCCAGTTTTTGTAATCAGGTGCCCATCTGGAGAACAAGGGAATATTTTTTATGTTTCATGATTTGTTAATCAGGTGCCCGTCTAGAGAACAAGGGAATACTTTTCAAGCTGCAAGTTTTGCTAACTAGGCGCCCACCTGGAGAACAAGGGAATACTTTACAAGTTGGAAGTTTTGGTAATCAGGCGGCCACCTGGAGAACAAGGAAATAATTTTCAAGTTTCAAGTCTTGGTAATAAGGCGCCCACCTAGAGAATAAGGGAATACTTTTCAAGTTTCATGTTTTGTTAATCAAGCGCCCACCCGGAGAACAAGGGAATACTTTTCAAGTTTCAAGTGTTAGTGATAAGGCGCCTACCTGGAGAATAAGGGAATGTTTTTCAAGTTTCATGTTTCGGTCATCAGGCGCCCACCTGGAGAACGAGGGAATATTTTTTTTATGTTTCATGTTTTTGAAATCAGGCGCCCACCTAAAGAACAAGGTAATATTTTTCAAGTTTCCAGTTTTTGTAATCAGGCGCCCACTTGGAGAACAAGGGAATACTTTTTAAGTTTCAAGTTTTGGTAATCAAGCGCCCACCTGTAGAACAAGGGAATATTTTTCAAGTTTCCAGTTTTTCTAATCAGGTGCCCAACTGGAGAACAAGGGAATATTTTTCATGTTTCAACTTTTGGTAATCAGGTACCCATTTAGAAAATAAAGGAATACTTTTCAAGCTGCAAGTTTTATTAGTCAGGCGCCCACCTGGAGAAC
Source organism: Nicotiana benthamiana (assembly GCA_034376525.1). Classification (NCBI taxonomy): domain Eukaryota; kingdom Viridiplantae; phylum Streptophyta; class Magnoliopsida; order Solanales; family Solanaceae; genus Nicotiana; species Nicotiana benthamiana. The sequence goes on along the minus strand of CM067341.1, from coordinate 13,755,512 downwards.
AAGGGAATACTTTTCAAATTTCAAGTTTTGGTAATCAGGCGCCAACTTGGAGAACAAGGGAATACATTTCTAGTTGCGAGTTTTTGTAATCAGGCGCCCACCTGGAGAACAAGGGAATACATTTCTAGATGCGAGTTTTTGTAATCAGGCGCCCACCCGGAGAACAAGGGAATACATTTCTAGATGCGAGTTTTTGTAACCAGGCGCCCACCTGGAGAACAAGGGAATACTTTTCAAGATTCCAAATTTAGTAATCAGGTGCCCACCTGGAGAACAAGGGAATATTTTCATGTTTCAAGTTTAGGTAATCAGTCATCCACCTTGAGAACAAGGGAATGTTGATCAAGTTCCCAGTTTCTGTAATTCGGCGCCCACCTGGAGAACAAGGGAATACTTTTCAAGTTTAAAGTATTGGCAATCAGGCGCCCACCTGGAGAACAAGGGAATACTTTTCAAGTTTCAAGTTATTGTAATCAGACGCCCACCTAGAGAACAAGGGAATACTTTTGAAGTTGCAAGTTTTGGTAATCAGGCGCTCACCTGGATAACAAGGGAATACTTTTCAAGTTTGATGTCTTGGTAATGTGGGGCCCACCTGGAGAACAAGGGAATAATTTTCTAGTTGCAAGTTTTGGTAATAAGGCGCCCACCTAGAGAACAAGGGAATATTTTTCGAGTTTCCAGTTTTTGTAATCAGGTGCCCATCTGGAGAACAAGGGAATATTTTTCATGTTTCATGATTTGTTAATCAGGGCCCCTTCTAGAGAACAAGGGAATACTTTTCAAGCTGCAAGTTTTGCTAACTAGGCGCCCACCTGGAGAACAAGATAATACTTTACAAGTTGGAAGTTTTGGTAATCAGGCGGCCACCTGGAGAACAAGGAAATAATTTTCAAGTTTCAAGTCTTGGTAATAAGGCGCCCACCTAGAGAATAAGGGAATACTTTTCAAGTTTCATGTTTTGTTAATCAAGCGCCCACCCGGAGAACAAGGGAATACTTTTCAAGTTTCAAGTTTTAGTGATAAGGCGCCCACCTGGAGAATAAGGGAATATTTTTAAAGTTTCATGTTTCGGTAATCAGGCGCCCACCTGGAGAACGAGGGAATATTTTTTTTATGTTTCATGTTTTTGAAATCAGGCGCCCACCTAAAGAACAAGGTAATATTTTTCAAGTTTCCAGTTTTTGTAATCAGGCGCCCACTTGGAGAACAAGGGAATACTTTTTAAGTTTCAAGTTTTGGTAATCAAGCGCCCACCTGTAGAACAAGGGAATATTTTTCAAGTTTCCAGTTTTTGTAATCAGGTGCCCACCTGGAGAACAAGGGAATATTTTTCATGTTTCAACTTTTGGTAATCAGGCACCCATTTAGAAAATAAAGGAATACTTTTCAAGCTGCAAGTTTTATTAGTCAGGCGCCCACCTGGAGAACAAGGGAATACTTTTCAAGTTTCAAGTTTTGGTAATCAGGCGCCCACCTAGAGAACAAGGGAATATGTTTGATGTTTCAAGTTTTGGTAATCACGCGCCCACCTAGATAACAAGGGAATATTTTTCAAGTTTCCAGTTTTTGTAATCAGGCGCCCACCTGGAGAACAAAGGAATACTTTTCAAGTTTCAAGTTTTGGTAATCAGGCGCCCACCTAGAGAACAAGGGAATATTTATAAAGTTTCCAGCTTTTGTAATCAGGTGCCCACCTAGGAAACAAGGGAATATTTTTCATTTTTCAAGTTTTGGTAATCCGGCACCCATTTAGAGAAGAAATGAATACTTTTCAAGCTGCAAGTTTTGGAAATCACGCGTCGCCTGGAGAAAAATGGAATGCTTTTCTAGTTTCAAGATTTGGAAATACGGCACCCACCTGGAGAGCAAGGGAATATTTTTCAAGTGTCCAGTTTTTGTAATCATGTTCCCACCTGGAGAAGAAGGGAATCTTTTTCATGTTTCATGTTTTGGTAATCAGGCACCCATTTAGAGAAGAAAGGAATACTTTTCAAGCTGCTAGATTTGGTAAACAGGCGCCCACCTGGAGAACAAGGCAATATTTTTTAAGTTTCCAGTTTTTGTAATCAGGTGCCCACCTGGAGAACAAGGGAATATTTTTCATGTTTCAAGTTTTGGTAATCAGGCGCTCACCTAGAGAACAAGGGAATATTTTTCAAGTTTCCTGTTTTTGTAATCTGGCGCCCACCTGGAGAATAAGGGAATACTTTTCAAGTTTAAAGTTTTGGTAATCAGGCGCCCACCTGGAGAACAAGGGAATATTTTTCATAATTCCAGTTTTTGTAATCAGGTGCCCACTTGGAGAACAATGGAATAATTTGCATGTTTCAAGTTTTGGTAACTAGGCACCCATTTAGAGAAGAAGGGAATACTTTTCTAGCTGCATATTTTGGAAATCAGGTGTCCGCCTGGAGAAAAGGGGAATACTTTTCAAGCTGCAAGTTTTGGTAATTAGGCGCCCACCTGGAGAACAAGGGAATACTGTACAAGTTGGAAGTTTTTGTAATTAGGCGGCCACCTGGAGAACAAGAAAATAATTTTCAAGTTTCAAGTCTTGGTAATAAGGTGCCCACCTAGAGAATAAGGGAATACTTTCCAAGTGTCATGTTTTGTTAATCAGGCGCCTAACTTTAGAACAAGGGAATACTTTTCAAGTTGCAAGTTTTGGTAATCAAGCGCCCAACCGGAGAACAAGGGAATACTTTTAGAGTTTCAAGTTTTGGTGATCAGGCGCCCACCTGGAGAATAAGGGAATATTTTTCAAGTTTCATGTTTTGGTCATCAGGCGCCCACCTGGAGAACGATGGAATATTTTTTTTATGTTTCAAGTTTTTGAAATCAGGCGCCCACCTAGAGAAGAAGGGAATACTTTTCAAGTTTCAAGTTTTGGTAATCAGGCGCCCACATGGAGAATAAGGGAATACTTTTCTAGTTGCAAGTTTTTGTAATCAGGCACCCACCTAAAGGACAAGGTAATATTTTTCAAGTTTCCAGTTTTTGTAATCAGGCGCCCACTTGGAGAACAAGGGAATACTTTTAAAGTTTCAAGTTTTGGTAATCAAGAGCCCACCTGTAGAACAAGGGAATATTTTTCAAGTTTCCAGTTTTTGTAATCAGGTGCCCACCTGGAGAACAAGGGAGTATTTTTCATGTTTCAAGTTTTGGTAATCAAGCGCCCACCTAGAGAACAAGGGAATATTTTTCAAGTTTCCAGTTTTTGTAATCTGGCGCACACCTGGAGAACAAGGGAATACTTTTCAAGTTTAAAGTTTTGGTAATCAGGCGCCCACCTTGTGAACAAGGGAATATTTTTCATGTTTCCAGTTTTTGTAATCAGGTGCCCACTTGGAGAACAATGGAATAATTTTCATGTTTCAAGTTTTGGTAATTAGGCACCCATTTAGAGAAGAAGGGAATACTTTTCTAGCTGCATATTTTTGAAATCAGGTGTCCGCCTGGAGAAAAAGGGAATACTTTTCTAGTTTCAAGTTTTGGTAATCAGGCGCCAACCTGGAGAACAAGGGAATACATTTCTAGTTGCAAGTTTTTGTAATCAGGCGCCCACCTGGAGAACAAGGGAATACATTTCTAGATGCGAGTTTTGGTAATCAGGCGCCCACCCGGAGAACAAGGGAATACATTTCTAGATGCGAGTTTTTGAAACCAGGCGCCCACCTAGAGAACAAGGGAATACTTTTCAAGTTTCCAAATTTAGTAATCAGGTGCCCACCTGGAGAACAAGGGAATATTTTCATGTTTCAAGTTTAGGTAATCAGGCATCCACCTTGAGAACAAGGGAATGTTGATCAAGTTTCCAGTTTCTGTAATCCGGCGCCCACCTGGAGAACAAGGGAATACTTTTCAAGTTTAAAGTATTGGCAATCAGGCGCCCACCTGGAGAACAAGGGAATACTTTTGAAGTTGCAAGTTTTGGTAATCAGGCGCTCACCTGGCTAACAAGGGAATACTTTTCAAGTTTGATGTTTTGGTAATGAGGCGCCCACCTGGAGAACAAGGGAATAATTTTCTAGTTGCATGTTTTGGTAATCAGGCGCCCACCTAGAGAACAAGGGAATATTTTTCGAGTTTCCAGTTTTTGTAATCAGGTGCCCATCTGGAGAACAAGGGAATATTTTTCATGTTTCATGATTTGTTAATTAGGTGCCCATCTAGAGAACAAGGGAATACTTTTCAAGATGCAAGTATTGCTAACTAGGCGCCCACCTGGAGAACAAGATAATACTTTACAAGTTGGAAGTTTTGGTAATCAGGCGGCCACCTGGAGAACAAGGAAATAATTTTCAAGTTTCAAGTCTTGGTAATAAGGCGCCCACCTAGAGAATAAGGGAATACTTTTCAAGTTTCATGTTTTGTTAATCAAGCGCTCACCCGGAGAACAAGGGAATACTTTTCAAGTTTCAAGTTTTAGTGATAAGGCGCCCACCTGGAGAATAAGGGAATATTTTTAAAGTTTCATGTTTCGGTCATCAGGCGCCCACCTGGAGAACGAGGGAATATTTTTTTTATGTTTCATGTTTTTGAAATCAGGCGCCCACCTAAAGAACAAGGTAATATTTTTCAAGTTTCCAGTTTTTGTAATCAGGCGCACACTTGGAGAACAAGGGAATACTTTTTAAGTTTCAAGTTTTGGTAATCAAGTGCCCACCTGTAGAACAAGGGAATATTTTTCAAGTTTCCAGTTTTTGTAATCAGGTGCCCACCTGGAGAATAAGGCAATATTTTTCATGTTTCAACTTTTGGTAATCAGGCACCCATTTAGAAAATAAAGGAATACTTTTCAAGCTGCAAGTTTTATTAGTCAGGCGCCCACCTGGAGAACAAGGGAATACTTTTCAAGTTTCAAGTTTTGGTAATCAGGCGCCCACCTAGAGAACAAGGGAATATGTTTGATGTTTCAAGTTTTGGTAATCACGCGCCCACCTAGATAACAAGGGAATATTTTTCAAGTTTCCAGTTTTTGTAATCAGGCGCCCACCTGGAGAACAAAGGAATACTTTTCAAGTTTCAAGTTTTGGTAATCAGGCGCCCACCTAGAGAACAAGGGAATATTTATAAAGTTTCCAGTTTTTGTAATCAGCTGCCCACCGAGGGAACAAGGGAATATTTTTCATGTTTCAAGTTTTGGTAATCAGGCACCCATTTAGAGAAGAAATGAATACTTTTCAAGCTGCAAGTTTTGGAAATCACGCGTCGCCTGGAGAAAAATGGAATGCTTTTCTAGTTTCAAGATTTGGAAATCAGGCACCCACCTGGAGAGCAAGGGAATATTTTTCAAGTTTCCAGTTTTTGTAATCATGTTCCCACCTGGAGAAGAAGGGAATCTTTTTCATGTTTCAAGTTTTGGTAATCAGGCACCCATTTAGAGAAGAAAGGAATACTTTTCAAGTTGCTAGATTTGGTAAAGAGGCGCCCACCTGGAGAACAAGGCAATATTTTTTAAGTTTCCAGTTTTTGTAATCAGGTGCCCACCTGGAGAACAAGGGAATATTTTTCATGTTTCAAGTTTTGGTAATCAGGCGCTCACCTAGAGAACAAGGGAATATTTTTCAAGTTTCCTGTTTTTGTAATCTGGCGCCCACCTGGAGAACAAGGGAATACTTTTCAAGTTTAAAGTTTTGGTAATCAGGCGCCCACCTGGAGAACAAGGGAATATTTTTCATGTTTCCAGTTTTTGTAATCAGGTGCCCACTTGGAGAACAATGGAATAATTTTCATGTTTCAAGTTTTGGTAACTAGGCACCCATTTAGAGAAGAAGGGAATACTTTTCTAGCTGCATATTTTGGAAATCAGGTGTCCGCCTGGAGAAAAGGGGAATACTTTTCAAGCTGCAAGTTTTGGTAATTAGGCGCCCACCTGGAGAACAAGGGAATACTGTACAAGTTGGATGTTTTTGTAACTAGGCATCCACCTGGAGAACAAGAAAATAATTTTCAAGTTTCAAGTCTTGGTAATAAGGCGCCCACCTAGAGAATAAGGGAATACTTGCCAAGTGTCATGTTTTGCTAATCAGGCGCCTAACTTTAGAACAAGGGAATACTTTTCAAGTTGCAAGTTTTGGTAATCAAGCGCCCACCCGGAGAACAAGGGAATACTTTTAGAGTTTCAAGTTTTGGTGATCAGGCGCCCACCTGGAGAATAAGGGAATATTTTTCAAGTTTCATGTTTTGGTCATCAGGCGCCCACCTGGAGAACGATGGAATATTTTTTTTATGTTTCAAGTTTTTGAAATCAGGCGCCCACCTAGAGAAGAAGGGAATACTTTTCAAGTTTCAAATTTTGGTAATCAGGCGCCCACCTGGAGAATAAGGGAATACTTTTCTAGTTGCAAGTTTTTGTAATCAGGCACCCACCTAAAGAACGAGGTAATATTTTTCAAGTTTCCAGTTTTTGTAATCAGGCGCCCACTTGGAGAACAAGGGAATACTTTTAAAGTTTCAAGTTTGGGTAATCAAGAGCCCACCTGTAGAACAAGGGAATATTTTTCAAGTTTCCAGTTTTTGTAATCAGGTGCCCACCTGGAGAACAAGGGAATATTTTTCATGTTTCAAGTTTTGGTAATCAAGCACCCACCTAGATAACAAGGGAATATTTTTCAAGTTTCCAGTTTTTGTAATCTGGCGCCCACCTGGAGAACAAGGGAATACTTTTCAAGTTTAAAGTTTTGGTAATCAGGCGCCCACCTTGTGAACAAGGGAATATTTTTCATGTTTCCAGTTTTTGTAATCTGGTGCCCACTTGGAGAAGAATGGAATAATTTTCATGTTTCAAGTTTTGGTAATTAGGCACCCATTTAGAGAAGAAGGGAATACTTTTCTAGCTGCATATTTTTGAAATCAGGTGTCCGCCTGGAGAAAAAGGGAATACTTTTCTAGTTTCATGTTTAGAAAATCAGGCACCCACCTGGAGAGAAATGGAATATTTTTGGCATTTCACGTTTTGGTAACTAGGCGCCCACCGAGAGAACAAGGGAATATTTTTCATGTTTCAAGTATTGGTGATCAGGCGCCCACCTAGAGAACAAGGGAATATTTTTCAATTTTCATGTTTTGGTAATCAGGCGCCCACCAGGAGAACAAGGGAATATTTTTTTATGTTTCAAGTTTTGGCAATCAGGCGCCCACCTACAGAAGAAGGGAATACTTTTAAAGCTGCAAGTTTTGGTAATCAGGTGCCCACCTGGAGAACAAGGGAATACTTTTCAAGTTTATGTTTTGGTAATGAGGCGCCCACCTAAAAACAAAGGAATACATTTAAAGTTTCAAGTTTTTGAAATCAAGCGTCCACCTGGAGAATAAGGGAATACTTTTCTAGTTGCAAGTTTTGGCAATCAGGCGCCCACCTAGAGAACAAGGGAATATTTTTCGAGTTTCCAATTTTTGTAATCACGTGCGCATCTGGAGAACAAAGGAATATTTTACATGGTTCATGTTTTGGTAATCAGGTCCCTTCTAGAGAATAAGGGAATACTATTCAAGCTGCAAGTTTTGGTAACTAGGCGCCCACCTGGAGAACAAGGGAATACTTTACAAGTTGGAAGTTTTGGTAATCAGGCGGCCACCTGGAGAACAAGGAAATAATTTACAAGTTTGAAGTCTTGGTAATAAGGCACCCACCTAGAGAACGAGGTAATACTTTTCAAGTTTCAAGTTTTGTTAATCAGGCGCCCACCTTTAGAAAGAGGGAATACTTTTCAAGTTGCACGTTTTGGTAATCAAGCGCCCACCTGGAGAACAAAGGAATACTTTTCAAGTTTCATGTTTTGAAATCAGGGGTCCTCCTGGAGAAAAAGGCAATACTTTTATAGTTGCATGTTTTGGAAATCAGGAACCCTCCAGGAGAGCAAGAGAATATTTTTTGAGTTTCAAGTTTTGGTAATTAGGCGCCCACCTGGAGAACAAGGGAATATTTTTCAAGTTTCATGTTTAGGTGATCAGGCGCCCACCTGGAGAATAAGGGAATATTTTTCATGTTTCAAGTTTTGGTCATCAGGCGCCCACCTGGAGAACAAGGGAATAGTTTTCAAGTTTCAAGTTTTGGTAATCAGGCACCCACCTGGAGAATACGGGAATATTTTTTTGTGTTTCAAGTTTTGACAATCAGGCCCTCACCTAGAGAAGAAGGGAATACTTTTCAAGATGCAAATTTTGGTAATAAGGTGCCCACCTGGAGAACAAGGGAATACTTTTTAAGTTGCAAGTTTTGGTAATCAGGCGCGCTCCAGGAGAACAAGGTAATACTTTTCAAGTATCAAGTTGCGGTAATCAGGCGCCCACCTGGAGAATAAGGGAATACTTTTCCTGTTTCAAGTTATTGAAATCAGGCGTCCACCTGGAGAACAAGGGAATACTTTTCTATTTTCAAGTTTTGGTAATCAGGCGCCCACCTAGAGAACAAGGGAATATTTTTCAAGTTTCCAAATTTTGTAATCAGGTGCCCATCTGGAGAACAAGGGAATACTTTTCAAGTTTCAAGTTTTTAAAATCAAGCACCCACCTGGAGAATAAGGGAATACTTTTCTAGTTGCAAGTTTTGGTAATCAGGCGCCCACCTATAGAACAAGGGAATATTTTCGAGTTTCCAATTTTTGTAATCACGTGCCCATCTGGAGAACAAGGGAATACTTTTCACGTTTCATGTTTTGGTAATCAGGTGCACATCTAGAGAACAAGGGAATACTTTTCAAGCTTCAAGTATTGGTAATAAGGCGCCCACCTGGAGAACAAGCGAATACTTTACAAGTTGGAAGTTTTGGTAATCAAGCGCACACCTAGAGAACAAGGAAATAATTTTCAAGTTTCTAATCTGGGTAATAAGGCGCCCACCTAGAGAACAATGAAATAGTTTACAAGTTTCAAGTTTTGTTAATCAAGCGCCTACCTTAAGAACAAGGGAATACTTTTCAAGTTGCAAGTTTTGGTATTCAAGCGCCCACCTGGAGAACAAAGGAATACTTTTCAAGTTTCAAGTTTCTTAAATCAGGCGTCCGCCTGGAGAAAAAGGGAATACTTTTCTAGTTGAATGTTTTGGAAATTAGGAACCCACCAGGAGAGCAAGGGAATATTTTTTGAGTTTACAGTTTTGGTAATTAGGCGCCCACCTGGAGAGCAAGGGAATACTTTTCAAGTTTACGTTTTGGTAATGAGGCGCCCACCTAGAGTACAAAGGAATACTAAGTTTCATGTTTTTAAAATCAAGCGTACACCTGGAGAATAAGGGAATACTTTTCTAGTTGCAAGTTTTGGTAATCAGGCGCCCACCTGGAGAACAAAGGAATATTTTCGAGTTTCCAATTTTTGTAATCACGTGCCCATCTGGAGAACAAGGGAATATTTTTCATGTTTCATTTTTTGGTAATCAGGTGCCTATCTAGAGAAAAAGGGAATACTTTCCAAGCTGCAAGTTTTGGTAATTAAGAGCCCACCTGGAGAACAAGGGAATACTTTACAAGTTTGAAGTTTTGGTAATCAGGCGCCCACCTGGAGAACAAGGAAATAATTTTCAAGTTTCAAGTCTTGGTCATAAGGTGCCCACCTAGAGTACAAGGGAATAGTTTTCATGTTCCAAGTTTTGTTAATCAGGCGCCCACCTTAAGAACAAGGGAATACTTTTCAAGTTGCAAGTTTTGGTAATCAAGCGCCCACCTGGAGATCAAAGGAATACATTTCAAGTTTCAAGTATTGGAAATAAGGCGTCCGCCTGGAGAACAAAGGAATACTTTTCAAGTTTTATGTTTTGGAAATCAGGCGTCCGCCTGGAGAAAAAGGGAATACTTTTCAAGTTTCATGTTTGGATATTAGGAACCCACTAGGAGAGCAATGGAATATTTTTTGAGTTTACAGTTTTGGTAATTAGGCGCCCACCTGGAGAACAAGGGAATACTTTTCAAGTTTACGTTTTGGTAATGAGGCGCCCACCTAGAGAACAAAGTAATACTTTTCTTGTTTCAAGTTTTTAAAATCAAGCGTACACCTGGAAAATAAGGGAATACTTTTGTAGTTGCAAGTTTTGGTAATTAGGCGCCCACCTAGAGAACCAGGGAATATTTTCGAGTTTCCAATTTTTGTAATCACTTGCCAATCTGGAGAACAAGGGAATATTTTTCATGTTTCATGTTTTGGTAATCAGGTGCCCATCTAGAGAACAAGGGAATACTTTTCAAGCTGCAGGTTTTGGTAATTAGGCACCCACTTGGAGAACAAGGGAATACTTTACAAGTTGGAAGTTTTGGTAATCAGGCGCCCACCTGGAGAACAAGGAAATACTTTTCAAGTTTCAAGTCATGGTAATAAGGCGCCTACCTAGAGAGCAAGGGAATTGTTTTCAAGTTTCAAGTTTTGTTAATCAGGCGCCCACCTTAACAACAAGGGAATACTTTTCAAGTTGCAAGTCTTGGTAATCAAGCGCCCACCTGGAGAACAAAGGAATACTTTTCAAGTTTCAAGTTTTGGAAATCAGGCGTTCGCCTGGAGAAAAATGGAATACTTTTCTAGTTGCATGTTTTGGAAATCAGGAACCCACCAGGAGAGCAAGGGAATATTTTTTGAGTTTACAGTTTTGGTAATCAGGCGCCCACCTGGAGAGCAGGGGAATATTTTTCAAGTTTTCAGTTTTTGTAATAAAGTGCCCACCTGGAGAACAAGGGAATAGTTTTCAAGTTTCAAGTTTTTGTAATCAGGCGCCCACCTGGAGAACACGGGAATATTTTTTTATGTTTCAAGTTTTGACAATCAGGCCTTCACCTAGAGAAGAAGGGAATACTTTTCAAGATGCAAGTTTTGGTAATAAGGTGCCCACCTGGAGAACAAGGGAATACTTTTGAAGTTGCAAGTTTTGGTAATCAGGCGCGCACCTGGAGAACAAGGGAATACTTTTCAAATATCATGATTTGGTAATCAGGCGCCCACCTGGAGAACAAGGGAATAATTTTCATGTTTCAAGTTTATGAAATCAGGCGTCCACCTGGAGAATAGGGGAATACTTTTCTAGTTGCAAATTTTGGTAATGACGCGCCCACCTAGAGAACAAGGGAATATTTTTCAAGATTCAAGTTTTTAAAATCAAGCGTCCACTTGGAGAATAAGGGAATACTTTACTAGTTGCAAGTTTTGGTAATCAGGCGCCCACCAAGAGTACAAGGGAATATTTTCGAGTTTCCAATTTTTGTAATCACGTGCCCATCTTTAGAACAAGGGAGTATTTTTCATGTTTCATGTTTTGGTAATCAGGTGCCCATCTAGAGAACAAGGGAATACTTTTCAAGCTGCAAGTTTTTGTAATTAGGCGCCCACCTGGAGAACAAGGGAATACTTTACAAGTTGGAAGTTTTTGTAATCAAAAGCCCACCTGGAGAACAAGGATATAATTTTCATGTTTCAAGTCTTGGTAATAAGGCGCCCACCTAGAGAACAAGGGAATAGTTTTCAAGTTTCAAGGTTTGTTAATCAGGCGCCCACCTTAAGAACAAGGGAATACTTTTCAAGTTGCAGGTTTTGGTAATCAAGCGCCCACCTGGAGAATAAAGGAATACTTTTCAAGTTTCAGGTTTTGGAAATCAGGCGTCCGCATGGAGAAAAATGGAATACTTTTCTAGTTGCATGTTTTGGAAATCAGGAACCCACCAAGAGAGCAAGGGAATATTTTTGGAGTTCACAGTTTTGGTAATCAGGCGCCCACCTGTAGAATAGGGGAATATTTTTCAAGTTTCCAGTTTTTGTCATCAGGTGCCAACCTGGAGAAGAAGGGAATATTTTTCATGTTTCAAGTTTTGGTTATCAGGCACCCATTTAGATAATAAGGGAATACTTTTCAAGCTGCAAGTTTTGGTAATCAGGCGCCCACCTAGAGAACAAGGAAATAGTTTTCAAGTTTCAAGTTTTGGTAATCAGGCGCCCACCCGGAGAACACGTGAATATTTTTTTATGTTTTAAGTTTTGACAATCAGGCCCTCACCTAGAGAAGAAGGGAATACTTTTCAAGATGCAAGTTTTTGTAATAAGGTGCCCACCTGGAGAACAAGGGAATTTTTTTGAAGTTGCAAGTTTTGGTAATCAGGCGCGCACATGGAGAACAAGGGAATACTTTTAAAGTATCATGTTTTGGTAATCAGGCGCCCACATGGAAAACAAGGGAATACTTTTCATGTTTCAAGTTATTGAAATAAGGCGTCCACCTGGAGAACAGGTGAATACTTTTCTAGTTGAAAGTTTTGGTAATCAGGCGCCCACCTAGAGAACAAGAGAATATTTTTCAAGTTTCCAAATTTTGTAATCAGGTGCCCATCTGGAGAACAAGGGAATACTTTTCAAGTTTCAAGTTTTTAAAATCAAGCGTCCACCTGGGGAATAAGGGAATACTTTTCTAGTTGCAAGTTTTGGTAATCAGGTGCCCACCTAAAGAACAAGGGAATATTTTCGAGTTTCCAATTATTGTAATCACGTGCCCATCTGGAGAACAAGGGAATATTTTTCATGTTTCATGTTTTGGTAATCAGGTGCCCATCTAAAGAAAGAGGGAGTACTTTTCAAGCTGCAAGTTTTGGTAATCAGGCGCCCACCTCGAGAACAAGGGAATACTTTACAAGTTGGAAGTTTTGGTAATCAGGCGCCCACCTGGGGAACAAGGAAATAATTTTCAAGTTTCAAGTCTTGGTAATAAGGCGCCCACCTAGAGAACAAGGGAATAGTTTTCAAGTTTCAAGTTTTGTTAATCAGGCGCCCACCTTAAGAACAAGGGAATACTTTTTAGGTTGCAAGTTTTGGTAATCAAGCGCCCACCTGGAGAACAAAGGAATACTTTTCAAGTTTCAAGTTTTGGAAATCAGGCGTCCGCCTGGAGAAAAAGGGAATACTTTTCTAGTTGCATGTTTTGGAAATCAGGAACCCACCAGGAGAGCAAGTGAATATTTTTTGAGTTTACAGTTTTGGTAATTAGGCGCCCACCTGAAGAACAAGGGAATATTTTTCTAGTTTCAAGTTTTGGTGATCAGGCACCCACCTGGAGAATAAGGGAATGTTTTTCAAGCTGCTAGTTTTGGTCATCAGGCGCCCACCTGGAGAACAAGGGAAAATTTTTTTATGTTTCAAGTTTTGGCAATCAGGCGCCCCCCTAGAGAAGAAGGGAATACTTTTCAAGCTGCAAGTTTCGGTAATCAGGTGCCCACGTGGAAGAAAAGGGAATAATTTTCAAGTTGCAAGTTTTGGTAATCAGGCGTCCACCTGGAGAACAAGGGAATACTTTACAAGTTTCAAGTTCAGGCGCCCACCCGGAGAACATGGGAATACTTTTCTAGTTGCAAGTTTTTGTAATCAGACGCCCACCTAGAGAACAAGGGAATATTTTTCAAGTTTCCAGTTTTTGTAATCAGGCGCCCACCTGGAGAACAGGGGAATATTTTCCAAGTATCCTGTTTTTGTAATCAGGTGCCCACCTAGAGAACAAGGGAATACTATTCATGTTTCAAGATATGGTAATCAGGCACCCATTTAGAGAAGAAGGGAATACATTTCAAGCTGCATGTTTTGGTAATCAGGCGCCCACCTGAAGAACAAGGGAATATTTTCCAGGTTTCATGTTTTGGTAATCAGGCACCCACCTAGAGAACAAGGGAATATTTTTTTAAGTTTCAAGTTTTGTCAATCAGGCCCTCACCTAGAGAAGAAGGGAATACTTTTCAAGATGCAAGTTTTGGTAATAAGGTTCCCACCTGGAGAACAAGGGAATACTTTTCAAGTTTCAATTTTTGGTAATCAGGCGCACACCTGGAGAACAAGGGAATACTTTTCAAGTTTCATGTTATTGTAATCAGGCGCCCACCTGGAGAACAAGGGAATACTTTTCATGTTTCAAGTTATTGAAATCAGGCGCCCAGCTTGAGAACAGGGGTATACTTTTCTAGTTTCCAGTTTTTGTAATCAGGCGCCCACCTGGAGAACAAGGAAATATTTTTCAAGTTTCAAGTTTTGGTAATCAGGTGCCCATCTGGAGAACACGGGTATAGTTTTATTGTTTCATGATTTGGTAACTAAGTGCCCATCTAGAGAACAAGGGAATACTTTTCAAGCTGCATGTTTTGGTAATCAGGCGCCTACCTGAAGAACAATGGAATACTTTTCAAGTTTCAAGTTTTGGTGATCATGCGCCCACCTGGAGAACAAGGGAACATTTTTCAAGTTTCAAGTATTGGCAATAAGGCGCGCACCTAGAAAACAAGGGAATACTTATCAATCTGTATGTTTTTGTAATAAAGCGCCCACATGGAGAACAAGGGAATACTTTTCAAGTTGGATGTATTGGTAATCAGGCGCCCACCTGGAGAACAAGGAAATAATTTTCAAGTTTCAAGTCTTCATAATTAGGCGCCCACCTGGGGAACAAGGGAATTCTTTTCAAGTTTCATGTTTTGGTAATTAGAAGCACATCTGGAGAAAACATGAATACTTTTTAATTTACAAGTATTGGTCATTAGGCGCCCACCTGGAGAACAAGAGAATACTTTTCAAGTTGAAAGTTTTGGTAATCAGGCGCACACCTGGAGAACAAGGGAATTCTTTTCAAGTTTAGAGTCATGGTAATAAGGCGCCCACCAAGAAAACAACGGAATACTTTTCAAGATGCAAGTTTTGGTAATAAGGTGCCCACCTGGAGAACAAGGTAATACTTTTCAAGTTGCAAATTTTGGTAATCAAGCGCCCACCTGGAGATCACGGGAATAGTTTTCAAGTTCCAAGTTTTGGAAATCACGCGCCCACTTGGAGAACAAGGGAGTATTATTCAAGATTTAAGTTTTGGTAATTAGGCGCCAACGTGGAGAAAAAGATAATACTTTTTAACATTCAAGTTTTGCTAATCAAGCGCCCACCCGTAGAACAAGGGAATACTTTTCAAGTTTCAAGTTTTGATAATCAGGCTCCCATCTGGAGAACAAGGAAATATTTTTCATGTTTCAAGTTTTGGTAATCAGGCGCCCACTTAGAGAACAAGGGAATACTTTTCACGTTTCAAGTTTTGTTAATCAGGCACCCACCAGGAGGACAAGGGAATTCTTTTCAAGTTGAAAGTTTTGGTAATCAGGCAGCAACCTGGAGAACAAGGAAATACATTTCTAGTTGCAAGTTTTTGAAGTCAGGCACCCACCAGGAGAGCAAGGGTATATTTTTTACAATTTCAAGTTTTGGCAATTAGGCGCCATCTTGGAGAAAATGGGAATACTTTTTAAGTTTCAAGTTTTTGTCATCAGGCGCCCACCCGGAGAACAAGAGAATACTTTTCAAGTTGCAAGTTTTGGTAATCAGGCGCTCACCTGGAGATCAAGGGAATACTTTTGAAGTTTCAAGTTTTGGAAATCACGCGCCCACCTGGAGAACAAGGGAGTATTTTTCAAGATTTAAAATTTGGTAATTAAGCGCCCACGTGAAGAAACAGATAATATGTTTTGTCATTCAAGCTTTTCTAATCAGGCGCCCACCCGAAGAACAAGGGAATACTTTTCAAGTTTCAAGTGTTTAAAATCAGGCATCCACCCGGAGAACAAGGGAATACTTTTCTCGGTTCAAGTTTTAGTAATTAGGCATCCACCTAGAGTACAATGGAATATTTTTTAAGTTTCTAGTTGTTGTAATTAGGTGCCCACCTGGAGAACAAGGGAATATTTTTCATGTTTCAAGTTTTGGTAATCAGGCGTCCATCTAGAGAAAAAGGGAATACTTTTCAAGATGCAAGTTTTTGTAATCAGGCGCCCACCTGGAGAACAAGGGAGTACTTTTCAAGTTGCAAGTTTTGGTTACCAGGTGCCCACCTGGAGAACAAGGGAATACTTTTCAAGATGGAAGTACTGGTAGTCAGGCGCCCACCTAGAGACCAAGGAAATAATTTTCAAGTTTCAAGTCGTGGTAATCAGGTGCCGACTTGGAGAATAAGGGAATTCTTTTCAAGTTTAGAGTATTGGTAAGAAGGCGCCCACCTAGAGAACAAGGGAATACTTTTCAAGTTTTGTTTATCAGGCGCCCACCTTAAGAACAAGGGAATAGTTTTTAACTAGCAAGTTTTGGCAATCAGGAACGCACTTGGAGAACAAAGTATTACTTTTCAAGTTTTAAGTTTTGGAAATCAGGCGTCGCCTGGAGAACAAGGGAATACTTTTCTAGTTGCAAGTTTTGGAAATCAGGTACCCACCTATAGAGCAAGGCAATATCTTTCAAGTTTCAAGTTTTGGTAATTAAGCTCCCACCTGGACAAAATGGGAATACATTTTAAGTTTCAAGTTTTGGTAATCAGGCGCCCACCCGGAGAACAAGAGAATACTTTTCAAGTTGCAAGTTTTTGTAATCAGGCGCCCACCTAGAGAACAAGGGAATAATTTTCAAGTTTCAAGTATTGGTAATAAGGCATCCAACTGGAGAACACGGGAATATTTTTCAAGTTTCAAGTTATGGTAATCAGGCGCCCACCTAGAGAACAAAGGAATATTTCTCATGTTTCATGTTTTGGCAATCAGGCGTCCACCCGGAGAAAAAGAGAATACTTTTCAAGTTGCAAGTTTTTGTAATCAGGCGCCCACCTAGAGAACAAGGGAATAATTTTCAAGTTTGAAGTATTGGTAATCATGCGTCCACCTAGAGAACAAGGGAATACTTTTCAAGTTTCAAGTTTTGGTAATTAGGTGACCACCTTGAGAACAAGGGAACACTTTTCAAGTTGCAAGTTTTGGTTATGAGGCGCCCACATGGAGAACAAGGGAATACTTTTCAAGTTGAAAGTATTGGTAATAAGGCGCCCACCTGGAGAACAAGGAAATAATTTTCAAGTTTCAAGTATTGGTAATCAGGCGCCCACGTGGAGAACAAGGGAATTCTTTTCAAGTTTCAAGTATTGGTAAGTAGGCGCCCATGTAGTGAAAAGGGGAATACTTTTGAAGTTTCAAATTTTGTTAATCAGGCGCCCACCTGGAGAACAAGAAAATACTTTTCAAGTTGAAAATTTTGCTAATCGCGCGCCCACCTAGAGAACAAGGGAATACTTTTCATGTTTAAAGTTTTGTTAATCAGGCGCCCACCTGGAGAACAACGGAATACTTTTTAAGTTGCAAGTTTTGGTAATCAGGCGCCCACCTGGAGAAAAAGGGAATACTTTTCAAGTTTCGTGTTTTTTAAATCAGGCGTCCACCTGGAGAACAACGAAATACTTTTCTAGTTGCAAGTATTGGAAATCCGGCAGCCATGTGCAGAGCAAGGGAATATTTTTCAAGTTTCACGTTTTTGTAATTAGGCGCCCACCTAGAGAAAATGGGAATACTTTTTTAAGATTCAGGTTTTTGTAATCAGGCGCCCACCAGGAGAACAAGAGAATACTTTTCAAGCTGCAAGTTTTGGTAATTACTTGCCCACTTGGAGAACAAAGGAATAGTTTTCAAGTTGCAAGTTTGGGAAATCTGGTGCCTACCTTGAGAAAAAGGGAGTATTTTTCATGATTTATGTTATGGTAATTAGGCACCCACCTGGAGAAAAATATAATACTTTTTAACTTTCAAGTTTTTTTAATCAGGCGCCCACCTGGAGAACAAGGGAATACTTGTCAAGTTGCAAGTTTTGGTAATCTGGCGCCCACCTGGAGAAGAAGGGAATAGTTTTCAAGTTTCAAGATTTGGTATTCAGGCGCCCACCTGGAGAACAATGGAATAGTTTTCAAGCTGCAAATTTTGGCAATCAGGAGCCCACCTGGAGAACAAGAGAATTTTTTTCAAGTTTCGTGTCTTGGTAATCAAGCGACCACCTAGAGAAAGGGCGAATGCTTTTCAAGTTTCAATTTTTGTTTATCAGGCGCACACCTGGAGAACAAGGGAACACTTTTTCAAGTTGAAAGTTTGCTAATTAGGCACCCACCTAGAGAACAAGGGTATACTTTTCATGTTAAAAGTTTTTAAAATCAAGCGTCCACGTGGAGAACAAGGGAATACTTTTCTAGTTGCAAGTATTGGAAATCGGGCACCCATCTTGAGAGCAAGGGAATATTTTTTAAGTTTCATGTATTGGTAATTAGGAGCCCACCTGGATAAAATGGGAATACTTTTTACGTTACAAGTTTTTGTAATCAGGCGCCCACCCGGAGAACAAGAGAATATTTTTCAAGTTGCAAGTTTTGGTAATTAGGCACCCACTTGGGTAACAAGGGAATAGTTTTCAAGTTGTAAGTTTTGGAAATTAGGTTCCCACCTGGAGAACAAGGGAGTATTTCTCAAGATTTATGTTTTGGTAATTATGCGCCAACCTAGAGAAAAAGATAATACTTTTTAACTTTCAAGATTTTTTAATCAGGCGCCCACCTAAAGAACAAGGGAATACTTTTGAAGTTTCAAGTTTTGGTAATCAGGCGCCCACCCGGATAACAAGAGAATACTTCTCAAGTTGGAAATTTTGGTAATCAGGCGCCCACTTAGAGAACAAGGGAATAGTTTTCAAGTTTCCAGTTTTGGTAATCAAGCGCCCAATTGGAGAACAATGGAATAGTTTTCAAGTTGCAAGTTTTGGCAATCAGGCGCCCACCTGGAGAACAAGGGAATAGTTTTCAAGTTTCAAGTTTTGGCAATCAGGCACCCATCTGGAGAACAAGGGAATACTTTTCTAGTTGCAAGGTTTTGAAATTAGGCGCCCATCCAGAGAACAAGGTAATATTTTTCAAGTTTCATGTTTCGGTAATCAGGCTTAGAGAGCAAGGGAATATTTTTCATGTTTCAAGTTTTTGAAATCAGGCACCCACCTAGAGAACCGGGGAATACTTTTCAAGCTGCAAGTTTTGGTAATCAGGCACCCACCTGGAGAACAAGGGAATACTTTTCAATTTGGAAGTACTGGTAACAGGCGCTCACCTGGAGAAGAAGGAAATAATTTGAAGGGTCAAGTCTTGGTAATCAGGCGCCCACCTGTAGAACAAGGGAATTCTTTTCCACTTTAGAGTCTTGTTAATAAGGCGCTATGCTTTTCTAGTTGCATGTTTTGAAAATCATGAACCCACCAGGAGAGCAAGAGAAAAATTTTTTGAGTTTCAAGTTTTGGTAATTAGGGGCCCACCCGGAGAACAAGGGAATATTTTTTAAGTTTCAAGTTTTGGTAATCAGGCGCCCACCTGGAGAATAAGGGAATAATTTTTTATGTTTCAAGTTTTGGCAATCAGGCGCCCGCCTAGAGAAGAAGGGAATACTTTTCAAGCTGCAAGTATTGGTAATCATGTGCCCACCTGGAGAACAAGGGAATAATTTTCAAGTTGCAAGTTTTGGTAATCAGGCGCCCACCTGGAGAACAAGGGAATACTTTTCAAGTTTCAAGTTTTAGTAATCAGGCGCCCACCTAGAGAACTAGGGAATACTTTTCTTGTTGAAAGTTTTTGTAATCAGGCGCCCTCCTAGAGAACAAGGGAATACTTTTCAAGTTTCAAGTTTTGGTAATTAGGCGCCCACCTGGAGAACAAGGGAATATTTTTCTAGTTTCAAGTTTTTGTAATCCGGTGCCCACCTAGAGAACAAGGGAATACATTTCATGTTTCAAGATTTGGTAATGAGGCACCCATTTCGAGAAGAAAGGAATACTTTTCAAGCTGCAAGTTTTGGTAATCAGGCACCCATTTAGACAAGAAGGGAATACTTTTCAAGCAGCAAGTTTTGGAAATCGGGCGTCCGCCTGGAGAAAAAGGGAATACTTTTCTAGTTTCAAGTTTTGGAAATCAGGCACCCACCTGGAGAACAAGGGATTATTTTTCATGTTTCAAATTTAGGTAATCAGGCACCCATTTAGAGAAGAAAGGAATACTTTTCAAGCTGCAAGTTTTGGTAATTAGGCGTCCACTTGAGAACAAGGGAATATTTTTCAAGTTTCCAATTTTTGTAATCAGGTGCCCGCCTTGAGAACAAGGTTATATTTTTAATGTTTCAAGTTTTGGTAATCAGGCACCGATTTAGAGAAGAAGGGAATACTTTTCAAGCAGCAAGTTTTGGAAATCGGGCGTCCGCCTGGAGAAAAAGGGAATACTTTTCTAGTTTCAAGTTTTGGAAATCAGGCACCCACCTGGAGAACAAGGGATTATTTTTCATGTTTCAAGTTTAGGTAATCAGGCACCCATTTAGAGAAGAAAGGAATACTTTTCAAGCTGCAAGTTTTGGTAATCAGGCATCCACCTGAGAACAAGGGAATATTTTTCAAGTTTCCAATTTTTGTAATCAGGTGCACGCCTGGAGAACAAGGGAATTTTTTTCATGTTTCAAGTTTTGGTAATCAGGCGCCCACCTAGAGAACAAGGGAATATTTTTCAAGTTTCTAGTTTTTGTAATCAGGCTCCCACCTAGAGAACAAGGGAATACTTTTCAAGTTTCATGTTTTAGTAATCAGGTGCCCACCTAGAGAACAAGAGAATATTTTTCAAGTTTCATGTTTTGGTGATCAGGCGCCCACCTAGAGAACAAGGGAATATTTTTCAAGTTTCAAGTATTGGTAATCAGGCACCCTCCTAAAGAACAAGGGAATCATTTTTTATGATTCAAGTTTTGGCAATCAGACGCCCACCTAGAGAAGAAGGGAATACAATTCAAGATGCAAGTTTTGGAACAGGTGCCCACCTGGAGAACAAGGGAATACTTTTGAAGTTGCAAGTTTTTGTAATCAGGTGCGCACCTAGAGAACAAGGTAATAGTTTTCAAGTTTGAAGTTTTTGTAATGAGGAGCCCACCTCGAGAACAAGGGAATACTTTTCAAGTTTCAAGTATTTGAAATCAAGCGACCACCTGGAGAACAAGGGAATACTTTTCTAGTTGCAAGTTTTGGTAATCAGGCGCCCACCTAGAGAACAAGGGAATATTTTTCGAGTTTCCAGTATTTGTAATAAGGTGCCCATTTGGAGAATAAGGGATTATTTTTCATGTTTCGTGTTTTGGTAATCAGGTGCCCACCTGGAGAACAAGGAAATAATTTTCAAGCTGGAAGTTTTGGTATTCAGGCGCCCACGTGGAGAACAAGGGAATACTTTACAAGTTGGAAGTTTTGGTATTCAGGCGCCCACCTGGAGAACAAGGAAATAATTTTCAAGTTTCAAGTCATTGTAATAAGGCGCCCACCTAGAGAACGAGGGAATACTTTTCAAGTTTCAAGTTTTGTTAATCAGGCGCCAACCTTTAGAACAAGGGAATACTTTTCAAGTTGCAAGTTTTGGTAATCAAATGCCCACCTGGAGAATAAAGGAATACTTTTCAAGTTTCAAGTTTTGGAAATCAGGCGTCTGCCTGGAGAAAAAAGGGAATACTTTTCTAGTTTCATGTTTTGGAAATCCGGAAGCCACCAGGAGAGCAAGGGAATATTTTTTGAGTTTCAGGTTTTGGTGATCAGGCGCCCACCTGGAGAATAAGGGAATATTTTTCAAGTTTAATGTTTTGGTAATCAGGCGCCCACCTGGAGAACAAGGGAATATTTTTTTATGTTTCAAGTTTTGGCAATTAGGCGCCCACCTAGAGAAGATGGGAATACTTTTCAAGCTGCAAGCTTTGGTAATTAGGTGCCCACCTTGAGAACAAGGGAATACTTTTTAAGTTGCAAGTTTTGGTAATCAGGCGCCCACCTGGAGAATATGGGAATACTTTTCAAGTTTGAAGTTTAGGCAATGAGGAGCCCACCTGGAGAACAAGGGAATACTTTTCTAGTTGGAAGTTTTTGTAATGAGGCGCCCACCTAGAGAACAAGGGAATATTTTTGAAGTTTCCTGTATTTGTAATCAGGTGCCCACCTGGAGTACAAGGGAATAATTTTCAAGCTACAAATTTTGGTAATCAGGCGCCCACCTGGAGAACAAGGGAATACTTTTCAGGTTTGAAGTTTAGGTAATGAGGATTCCACCTGGAGAACAAGGGAATACTTTTCTAGTTGTAAGGTTTTGTAATGAGGCGCCCACCTAGAGAACAAGGGAATATTTTTGAAGTTTCTTGTTTTTGTAATCAGATGCCCACTTGGAGAACAAGGGAATAATTTTCAAGCTCCAAATTTTGGTAATCAGGCGCCCACCTGGAGAACAAGGGAATACTTTACAAGTTGGAAGTTTTGGTAATCAGGCCCCCACCTGGAGAACAAGGAAATAATTTTCAAATTTCAATTCTTGGTAATAAGGCGCCCTCCTAGAGAACAAGGGAATACTTTTCAAGTTTCAAGTTTTGTTAATAAGGCACCCACCTTTAGAACAAGGGAATACTTTTAAAGTTGCAAGTTTTGGAAATCAAGCGCCTACCTGGAGGACAAAGGAATACTTTTCAAGTTTCAAGTTTTGGAAATCAGGCGTCCGCCTGTAGAAAAAGGGAATACTTTTCTAGTTGCATGTTTTGGAAATCAGGAACCCACCAGGAGAGCAAGGGAATATTTTTTGAGTTTCAAGTTTTGGTAATTTGGCGCCCACCCGGAGCACAAGGGAATATTTTTTAAGTTTCAAGTTTTGGTGATCAGGCGCCCACCTTGAGTATAAAGGAATATTTTTCAATTTTCATGTTTTGGTCATCAGGCACCCACCTGGACAACAAGAGAATATTTTTTTATATTTCAAGTTTTGGCAATCAGGCGCCCACCCAGAGAAGAAGGGAATACTTTTCAAGATGCAAGTTTTGGTAACCAGGTGCCCACCTCGAGAACAAAGGAATAAATTTCAAGTTGCAATTTTTGGTAATCAGGCGCCCACCAGGTGAAAAAGGGAATAGTTTTCAAGTTTCAAGTTTTGGTAATCAGGCGCCCACCTGGAGAACAAGGGAATACTTTTCTAGTTGCAAGTTTTTGTAATCAGGCGACCACCTAGAGAACAAGGGAATATTTTTGAAGTTTCCAGTTTTTGTAATCAGGTGCCCACCTGGAGAACAAGGGAATAATTTTCAAGTTGCAAGTTTTGGTAATCAGGCGCCCACCTGGAGAACAAGGGAATACTTTTCAAGTTTCAAGTTTTGGTAATCAGGCGCCCACCTGGAGAACAAGGGAATACTTTTCTAGTTGCAAGTTTTTGTAATCAGGCGCTCACCTAGAAAACAAGGGAATATTTTTCAAGTTTCCAGTTTTTGTTATCAGGCGCCCACCTTGAGAACAAGGGAATAATTTTCAAGTTATAAGTTTTGGTAATCAGGCGCCCACCTGGAGAACAAGGGAATATGTTTGATGTTTCAAGTTTTGGTAATCAGGCGGCCACCTAGAGAACTAGGGAATATTTTTCAAGTTTCCAGTTTTTGTAATCAGGCGCCCATATGGAGAAAAATGGGAATACTTTTCTATTCTCAAGTTTTTGAAATCAGGCACCCACCTGGAGAGCAAGGGAATATTTTTCAAGTTTCAAGTTTTTGTAATCTGGTGCCTACCTGGAGAACAAGGGAATATTTTTCATGTTTCAAGTTTTTGTAATCAGGCACCCATTCAGATAAGAAAGGAATAATTTTCAAGCTGCAAGTTTTGGTTATCAGGCGCCCACTTGGAGAACAAGGGAAATTTTTATAAGTTTCCAGTTTTTGTAATCAGGCGCCCACCTAGAGAAAAAGGGAACATTTTTCAAGTTTCAAGTTTTGGTGATCAGGCACCTACCTAGAGAACAGGAATATTTTTCAAGTTTCAAGTTTTCGTAATCAGGCGCCCACCTGGAGAACAAGGGAATATTTTTTTATGTTTCAAGTTTTGGCAATCAGGCGCCCACCTAGAGAAGAAGGGAATACTTTTCAAGCTGCAAGTTTTGGTAATCAGGTGCCCACCTTGAGAACAAGGGAATACTTTTTAAGTTGCAAGTTTTGGTAATCAGGCGCCCACCTGGAGAACAAGGGAATACTTTTCAAGTTTGAAGTTTTGGTAATAAGGAGCCTAACTGGAGAACAAGGGAATACTTTTCAAGTTTCAAGTTTTTGAAATCAAGCGTCCACCTGGAGAACAAGGGAATACTTTTCTAGTTGCAAGTTTTGGTAATCAAACGCCCACCTAGACAACAAGGGAATATTTTGTGAGTTCCCAGTTTTTGTAATCAGGTGCCCATCTGGAGAACAAAGGAATATTTATCGTGTTTCATGTCTTGGTAATCAGGTGCCCATCTAGAGAACAAGGGAATACTTTTCAAATTGCAAGTTTTTGTAACTAGGCGCCCACCTGGAGAACAAGGGAATACTTTACAAGTTGGAAGTTTTGGTATTCAGGCGCCCACCTGGAGAACAAGGAAATAATTTTCCAGTTCCAAGTCTTGGTAATAAGGCGCCCACCTAGAGAACAAGGGAATACTTTTCAAGTTTCAAGTTCTGTTAATATGGCGCCCACCTTTAGATCAAGGGAATACTTTTAAACTTGCAAGTTTTGGTAATCAAGCGCCCACCTGGAGAACAAAGGAATACTTTTCAAGTTTCAATTTTTGGAAATCAGGCGTCCGACTGTAGAAAAGGGGTATACTTTTCTAGTTGCATGTTTTGGAAATCAGCAACCCACCAGGAGAGCAAGGGAATATTTTTTGAGTTTCAAGTTTTGGTAATTAGGCGCCCACCCGGAGAACAAGGAATATTTTTCAAGTTTCAAGTTTTGGTGATCAGGCCCCACCTGGAGAATAAAGGAATATTTTTCAATTTTCATGTTGTTGTCATCAGGCGCCCACCTGGAGAACAAGGGAATATTATTCATGTTTCAAGTTTTGGTAATCAGGCGCCCACCTAGACAACAAGGGAATACTTTTCTAGTTGCATGTTTTGGAAATAAGGAACCCACCAGAAGAGCAAGGGAATATTTTTTGAGTTTCAAATTTTGGTAACTAGGCGCCCACCCGGAGAACAAGGGAATATTTTTCAAGTTTCAAGTTTTGGTGATCAGGTGCCCACCTGGAGGGTAAGGGTATAATTTTCAAGTTTCATGTTTTGGTCATCAGGCGCCCACCTGGAGAACAAGGGAATATCTTTTTATGTTTCATGTTTTGGAAATCAGGCGCCCACCTACAGAAGAAGGGAATACTTTTCAAGCTGCAAGTTTTGGTAATCAGGTGCCCACCTGGAGAAGAAGGGAATAATTTTCAAGTTGCAAGTTTTGGTAATCAGGTGCCCACCTGGAGAACAAGGGAATACTTTTCAAGTTTCAAGTTTTTGTAATCAGGAGCCCACCTGGAGAACAAGGGAATACTTTTCTAGTTGCGAGTTTTTGTAATCACGCGCCCACCTGGAGAACAAGGGATTATTTTTCAAGTTTCTAGTTTTTGTTATCAGGTGCCCACCTGGAGAACAAGGGAATATTTTTCAAGTTTCAAGTTTTGGTAATCAGGCGTCCACCTAGAGAACAAGGGAATGTTTATCAAGTTTCCAGTTTTTGTAATCAGGCGCCCACCTGGAGAACATGGGAATACTTTTCATGTTTAAAGTTTTGGTAATCAGGCGCCCACCTGGAGAACAAGGGAATACTTTTCTTGTTTCCATTTTTATAATCAGGCGCCCACCTGGAGAACAAGGGAATATTTTCAAGTTGCAAGTTTTGGTAATCAAGCGCCCACCTGGAGAACAAAGGAATACTTTTCAAGTTTCAAGTTTTGGAAATCAGGCGTCTGCCTGGAGAAAAAGGGAATACATTTCTAGTTGCATGTTTTGGAAATCAGGAACCCACCAGGAGAGTAAGGGAATATTTTTTGAGTTTCAAGTTTTGGTAATTAAGGGCCCACCCGGAGAACAAGGGAATATTTTTGAAGTTTCAAGTTTTGGTGATCAGGCGCCCACCTGGAGAATAAGGGAATATTTTTCAAGTTTCGTGTTTTGGTCATCAGGCGCCCACCTGGAGAACAAGGGAATATTTTTCTATGTTTCAAGTTTTGGCAATCAGGCGCCCACCTAGAGAAGAAGGGAATACTTTTCAAGCTGCAAGTTTTGGTAATCAGGTGCCCACCTGGAGAACAAGGGAATGGTTTTCAAGTTGAAATTTTGGTAATAAGGGGCCCACCTGGAGAACAAGGGAATGCTTTTCAAGTTTGAAGTTTTGGTAATGAGGCGCCCATATGGAGAAAAATGGGAATACTTTTCTAATCTCAAGTTTTTGAAATCAGGCACCCACCTGGAGAGCAAGGGAATATTTTTCAAGTTTCCAGATTTTGTAATCTGGTGCCTACCTGGAGAACAAGGGAATATTTTTCATGTTTCAAGTTTTTGTAATCAGGCACCCATTCAGATAAGAAAGGAATAATTTTCAAGCTGCAAGTTTTGGTTATCAGGCGCCCACTTGGAGAACAAGGGAAATTTTTATAAGTTTCCAGTTTTTGTAATCAGGCGCCCACCTAGAGAAAAAGGGAACATTTTTCAAGTTTCAAGTTTTGGTGATCAGGCACCTACCTAGAGAACAGGAATATTTTTCAAGTTTCAAGTTTTGGTAATCAGGCGCCCACCTGGAGAACAAGGGAATATTTTTTTATGTTTCAAGTTTTGGCAATCAGGCGCCCACCTAGAGAAGAAGGGAATACTTTTCAAGCTGCAAGTTTTGGTAATCAGGTGCCCACCTTGAGAACAAGGGAATACTTTTTAAGTTGCAAGTTTTGGTAATCAGGCGCCCACCTGGAGAACAAGGGAATACTTTTCAAGTTTGAAGTTTTGGTAATAAGGAGCCTAACTGGAGAACAAGGGAATACTTTTCAAGTTTCAAGTTTTTGAAATCAAGCGTCCACCTGGAGAACAAGGGAATACTTTTCTAGTTGCAAGTTTTGGTAATCAAACGCCCACCTAGACAACAAGGGAATATTTTGTGAGTTCCCAGTTTTTGTAATCAGGTGCCCATCTGGAGAACAAAGGAATATTTATCGTGTTTCATGTCTTGGTAATCAGGTGCCCATCTAGAGAACAAGGGAATACTTTTCAAATTGCAAGTTTTTGTAACTAGGCGCCCACCTGGAGAACAAGGGAATACTTTACAAGTTGGAAGTTTTGGTATTCAGGCGCCCACCTGGAGAACAAGGAAATAATTTTCCAGTTCCAAGTCTTGGTAATAAGGCGCCCACCTAGAGAACAAGGGAATACTTTTCAAGTTTCAAGTTCTGTTAATAAGGCGCCCACCTTTAGATCAAGGGAGTACTTTTAAACTTGCAAGTTTTGGTAATCAAGCGCCCACCTGGAGAACAAAGGAATACTTTTCAAGTTTCAATTTTTGGAAATCAGGCGTCCGACTGTAGAAAAGGGTATACTTTTCTAGTTGCATGTTTTGGAAATCAGCAACCCACCAGGAGAGCAAGGGAATATTTTTTGAGTTTCAAGTTTTGGTAATTAGGCGCCCACCCGGAGAACAAGGAATATTTTTCAAGTTTCAAGTTTTGGTGATCAGGCCCCACCTGGAGAATAAAGGAATATTTTTCAATTTTCGTGTTTTTGTCATCAGGCGTCCACCTGGAGAACAAGGGAATATTATTCATGTTTCAAGTTTTGGTAATCAGGCGCCCACCTAGACTACAAGGGAATACTTTTCTAGTTGCATGTTTTGGAAATAAGGAACCCACCAGAAGAGCAAGGGAATATTTTTTGAGTTTCAAATTTTTGTAACTAGGCGCCCACCCGGAGAACAAGGGAATATTTTTCAAGTTTCAAGTTTTGGTGATCAGGTGCCCACCTGGAGGGTAAGGGTATAATTTTCAAGTTTCATGTTTTGGTCATCAGGCGCCCACCTGGAGAACAAGGGAATATCTTTTTATGTTTCAAGTTTTGGAAATCAGGCGCCCACCTACAGAAGAAGGGAATACTTTTCAAGCTGCAAGTTTTGGTAATCAGGTGCCCACCTGGCGAAGAAGGGAATAATTTTCAACTTGCAAGTTTTGGTAATCAGGTGCCCACCTGGAGAACAAGGGAATACTTTTCAAGTTTCAAGTTTTTGTAATCAGGAGCCCACCTGGAGAACAAGGGAATACTTTTCTAGTTGCGAGTTTTTGTAATCACGCGCCCACCTGGAGAACAAGGGATTATTTTTCAAGTTTCTAGTTTTTGTTATCAGGTGCCCACCTGGAGAACAAGGGAATATTTTTCAAGTTTCAAGTTTTGGTAATCAGGCGTCCACCTAGAGAACAAGGGAATGTTTATCAAGTTTCCAGTTTTTGTAATAAGGCGCCCACCTGGAGAACATGGGAATACTTTTCATGTTTAAAGTTTTGGTAATCAGGCGCCCACCTGGAGAACAAGGGAATATTTTTCTTGTTTCCATTTTTATAATCAGGCGCCCACCTGGAGAACAAGGGAATATTTTCAAGTTGCAAGTTTTGGTAATCAAGCGCCCACCTGGAGAACAAAGGAATACTTTTCAAGTTTCAAGTTTTGGAAATCAGGCGTCTGCCTGGAGATAAAGGGAATACATTTCTAGTTGCATGTTTTGGAAATCAGGAACCCACCAGGAGAGCAAGGGAATATTTTTTGAGTTTCAAGTTTTGGTAATTAGGGGCCCACCAGGAGAACAAGGGAATATTTTTGAAGTTTCAAGTTTTGGTGATCAGGCGCCCACCTGGAGAATAAGGGAATATTTTTCAAGTTTCGTGTTTTGGTCATCAGGCGCCCACCTGGAGAACAAGGGAATATTTTTCTATGTTTCAAGTTTTGGCAATCAGGCGCCCACCTAGAGAAGAAGGGAATACTTTTCAAGCTGCAAGTTTTGGTAATCAGGTGCCCACCTGGAGAACAAGGGAATGGTTTTCAAGTTGAAATTTTGGTAATAAGGGGCCCACCTGGAGAACAAGGGAATGCTTTTCAAGTTTGAAGTTTTGGTAATGAGGCGCCCATATGGAGAAAAATGGGAATACTTTTCTAATCTCAAGTTTTTGAAATCAGGCACCCACCTGGAGAGCAAGGGAATATTTTTCAAGTTTCCAGTTTTTGTAATCTGGTGCCTACCTGGAGAACAAGGGAATATTTTTCATGTTTCAAGTTTTTGTAATCAGGCACCCATTCAGATAAGAAAGGAATAATTTTCAAGCTGCAAGTTTTGGTTATCAGGCGCCCACTTGGAGAACAAGGGAAATTTTTATAAGTTTCCAGTTTTTGTAATCAGGCGCCCACCAAGAGAAAAAGGGAACATTTTTCAAGTTTCAAGTTTTGGTGATCAGGCACCTACCTAGAGAACAGGAATATTTTTCAAGTTTCAAGTTTTGGTAATCAGGCGCCCACCTGGAGATCAAGGGAATATTTTTTTATGTTTCAAGTTTTGGCAATCAGGCGCCCACCTAGAGAAGAAGGGAATACTTTTCAAGCTGCAAGTTTTGGTAATCAGGTGCCCACCTTGAGAACAAGGGAATACTTTTTAAGTTGCAAGTTTTTGTAATCAGGAGCCCACCTGGAGAACAAGGGAATACTTTTCAAGTTTGAAGTTTTGGTAATAAGGAGCCTAACTGGAGAACAAGGGAATACTTTTCAAGTTTCAAGTTTTTGAAATCAAGCGTCCACCTGGAGAACAAGGGAATACTTTTCTAGTTGCAAGTTTTGGTAATCAAACGCCCACCTAGACAACAAGGGAATATTTTGTGAGTTCCCAGTTTTTGTAATCAGGTGCCCATCTGGAGAACAAAGGAATATTTATCGTGTTTCATGTCTTGGTAATCAGGTGCCCATCTAGAGAACAAGGGAATACTTTTCAAATTGCAAGTTTTTGTAACTAGGCGCCCACCTGGAGAACAAGGGAATACTTTACAAGTTGGAAGTTTTGGTATTCAGGCGCCCACCTGGAGAACAAGGAAATAATTTTCCAGTTCCAAGTCTTGGTAATAAGGCGCCCACCTAGAGAACAAGGGAATACTTTTCAAGTTTCAAGTTCTGTTAATAAGGCGCCCACCTTTAGAACAAGGGAATACTTTTAAACTTGCAAGTTTTGGTAATCAAGCGCCCACCTGGAGAACAAAGGAATACTTTTCAAGTTTCAATTTTTGGAAATCAGGCGTCCGACTGTAGAAAAGGGGTATACTTTTCTAGTTGCATGTTTTGGAAATCAGCAACCCACCAGGAGAGCAAGGGAATATTTTTTGAGTTTCAAGTTTTGGTAATTAGGCGCCCACCCGGAGAACAAGGAATATTTTTCAAGTTTCAAGTTTTGGTGATCAGGCCCCACCTGGAGAATAAAGGAATATTTTTCAATTTTCATGTTTTTGTCATCAGGCGCCCACCTGGAGAACAAGGGAATATTATTCATGTTTCAAGTTTTGGTAATCAGGCGCCCACCTAGACAACAAGGGAATACTTTTCTAGTTGCATGTTTTGGAAATAAGGAACCCACCAGAAGAGCAAGGGAATATTTTTTGAGTTTCAAATTTTGGTAACTAGGCGCCCACCCGGAGAACAAGGGAATATTTTTCAAGTTTCAAGTTTTGGTGATCAGGTGCCCACCTGGAGGGTAAGGGTATAATTTTCAAGTTTCATGTTTTGGTCATCAGGCGCCCACCTGGAGAACAAGGGAATATCTTTTTATGTTTCAAGTTTTGGAAATCAGGCGCCCACCTACAGAAGAAGGGAATACTTTTCAAGCTGCAAGTTTTGGTAATCAGGTGCCCACCTGGAGAACAAGGGAATAATTTTCAAGTTGCAAGTTTTGGTAATCAGGTGCCCACCTGGAGAACAAGGGAATACTTTTCAAGTTTCAAGTTTTGGTAACCAATAGCCCACCTGGAGAACAAGGGAATACTTTTCTAGTTGCGAGTTTTTGTAATCACGCGCCCACCTGGAGAACAAGGGATTATTTTTCAAGTTTCTAGTTTTTGTTATCAAGTGCCCACCTGGAGAACAAGGGAATATTTTTCAAGTTTCAAGTTTTGGTAATCAGGCGTCCACCTAGAGAACAAGGGAATGTTTATCAAGTTTCCAGTTTTTGTAATCAGGCGCCCACCTGGAGAACATGGGAATACTTTTCATGTTTAAAGATTTGGTAATCAGGCGCCCACCTGGAGAACAAGGGAATATTTTTCTTGTTTCCATTTTTATAATCAGGCGCCCACCTGGAGAACAAGGGAATATTTTCAAGTTGCAAGTTTTGGTAATCAAGCGCCCACCTGGAGAACAAAGGAATACTTTTCAAGTTTCAAGTTTTGGAAATCAAGCGTCTGCCTGGAGAAAAAGGGAATACATTTCTAGTTGCATGTTTTGGAAATCAGGAACCCACCAGGAGAGTAAGGGAATATTTTTTGAGTTTCAAGTTTTGGTAATTAGGGGCCCACCCGGAGAACAAGGGAATATTTTTGAAGTTTCAAGTTTTGGTGATCAGGCGCCCACCTGGAGAATAAGGGAATATTTTTCAAGTTTCGTGTTTTGGTCATCAGGCGCCCACCTGGAGAACAAGGGAATATTTTTCTATGTTTCAAGTTTTGGCAATCAGGCGCCCACCTAGAGAAGAAGGGAATACTTTTCAAGCTGCAAGTTTTGGTAATGAGGTGCCCACCTGGAGAACAAGGGAATGGTTTTCAAGTTGAAATTTTGGTAATAAGGGGCCCACCTAGAGAACAAGGGAATATTTTTCTTGTTTCAAGTGTTGGTAATCAGGCATCCATTTAGAGAAGAAGTGAAAATTTTTCAAGCTGCAAGTTTTGGCAATCAGGTGTCCGCTTGGAGAAAAAGGGAATACTTTTCAAGTCTCAAGTTTTTGAAATCAGGCACCCACCTGGAGCGCAGGGGAATATTTTTCAAGTTTCCAGTTTTTGTAATCAGGTGCCCACCTGGAGAACAAGGGAATATTTTTCAAGTTTCAAGTTTTGCTGATCAAGCGCCAACCTAGAGAACATGGAATATTTTTCCAGTTTCAAGTTTTGGTAATCAGGCGCCCACCTGGAGAGCAAGGGAATATTTTTTAATGTTTCAAGTATTGGAAATCAAACGCCCACCTAGAGAAGAAGGGAATAATTTTCAAGCTGCAAGTTTTGGCAATCAGGTGCCCACCTTGAGAACAAGGGAATACTTTTGAAGTTGCAAGTTTTGGTAATCAGGAGCCCACCTCGAGAACAAGGGAATACGTTTCAAATTTGAAGTTTTGGTAATGAGGAGCCCACCTGGAGAACAAGCGAATACTTTTCAAGTTTCAAGTTTTTGAAATCAAGCGTCCACCTGCAGAACAAGGGAATACTTTTCTAGTTGCAAGTTTTGGCAATCAGGCGCCCACCTAAACAACAAGGGAATATTTTTCGAGTTTCCAGTTTTAGTAATCAGGTGCCCATCTGGAGAACAAGGAATATTTTCTGTGTTTCATATTTTTGTAATCAGGTGCCCATCTAGAGAACAAGGGAATACTTTTCAAATTGCAAGTTTTTGTTACTAGGCGCCCACCTGGAGAACAAGGGAATACTTTACAAGTTGGAAGTTTTGGTATTCAGGCGCCCACCTGGAGAACAAGGAAATAATTTTCCAGTTCCAAGTCTTGGTAATAAGGCGCCCACCTGGAGAACAAGGGAATACTTTTCAAGTTTCAAGTTCTGTTAATAAGGCGCCCACCTTTAGAACAAGGGAATACTTTAAACTTGCAAGTTTTGGTAATCAAGCACCCACCTGGAGAACAAAGGAATACTTTTCAAGTTTCAATTTTTGGAAATCAGGCGTCCGACTGTAGAAAAGGGGTATACTTTTCTAGTTGCATGTTTTGGAAATCAGCAACCCACCAGGAGAGCAAGGGAATATTTTTTGAGTTTCAAGTTTTGGTAATTAGGCGCCCACCCGGAGAACAAGGAATATTTATCAAGTTTCATGTTTTGGTTATCAGGCCCCACCTGGAGAATAAAGGAATATTTTTCAATTTTCATGTTTTTGTCATCAGGCGCCCACCTGGAGAACAAGGGAATATTATTCATGTTTCAAGTTTTGGTAATCAGGCGCCCACCTAGACAACAAGGGAATACTTTTCTAGTTGCATGTTTTGGAAATAAGGAACCCACCAGAAGAGCAAGGGAATATTTTTTGAGTTTCAAATTTTGGTAACTAGGCGCCCACCCGGAGAACAAGGGAATATTTTTCAAGTTTCAAGTTTTGGTGATCAGGTGCCCACCTGGAGGGTAAGGGTATAATTTTCAAGTTTCATGTTTTGGTCATCAGGCGCCCACCTGGAGAACAAGGGAATATCTTTTTATGTTTCAAGTTTTGGAAATCAGGCGCCACCTACAGAAGAAGGGAATACTTTTCAAGCTGCAAGTTTTGGTAATCAGGTGCCCACCTGGAGAACAAGGGAATAATTTTCAAGTTGCAAGTTTTGGTAATCAGGTGCCCACCTGGAGAACAAGGGAATACTTTTCAAGTTTCAAGTTTTGGTAATCAGGAGCCCACCTGGAGAACAAGGGAATACTTTTCTAGTTGCGAGTTTTTGTAATCACGCGCCCACCTGGAGAACAAGGGATTATTTTTCAAGTTTCTAGTTTTTGTTATCAAGTGCCCACCTGGAGAACAAGGGAATATTTTTCAAGTTTCAAGTTTTGGTAATCAGGCGTCCACCTAGAGAACAAGGGAATGTTTATCAAGTTTCCAGTTTTTGTAATCAGGCGCCCACCTGGAGAACATGGGAATACTTTTCATGTTTAAAGTTTTGGTAATCAGGCGCCCACCTGGAGAACAAGGGAATATTTTTCTTGTTTCCATTTTTATAATCAGGCGCCCACCTGGAGAACAAGGGAATATTTTCAAGTTGCAAGTTTTGGTAATCAAGCGCCCACCTGGAGAACAAAGGAATACTTTTCAAGTTTCAAGTTTTGGAAATCAAGCGTCTGCCTGGAGAAAAAGGGAATACATTTCTAGTTGCATGTTTTGGAAATCAGGAACCCACCAGGAGAGTAAGGGAATATTTTTTGAGTTTCAAGTTTTGGTAATTAGGGGCCCACCCGGAGAACAAGGGAATATTTTTGAAGTTTCAAGTTTTGGTGATCAGGCGCCCACCTGGAGAATAAGGGAATATTTTTCAAGTTTCGTGTTTTGGTCATCAGGCGCCCACCTGGAGAACAAGGGAATATTTTTCTATGTTTCAAGTTTTGGCAATCAGGCGCCCACCTAGAGAAGAAGGGAATACTTTTCAAGCTGCAAGTTTTGGTAATGAGGTGCCCACCTGGAGAACAAGGGAATGGTTTTCAAGTTGAAATTTTGGTAATAAGGGGCCCACCTAGAGAACAAGGGAATATTTTTCTTGTTTCAAGTGTTGGTAATCAGGCATCCATTTAGAGAAGAAGTGAAAATTTTTCAAGCTGCAAGTTTTGGCAATCAGGTGTCCGCTTGGAGAAAAAGGGAATACTTTTCAAGTCTCAAGTTTTTGAAATCAGGCACCCACCTGGAGCGCAGGGGAATATTTTTCAAGTTTCCAGTTTTTGTAATCAGGTGCCCGCCTGGAGAACAAGGGAATATTTTTCAAGTTTCAAGTTTTGCTGATCAAGCGCCAACCTAGAGAACATGGAATATTTTTCCAGTTTCAAGTTTTGGTAATCAGGCGCCCACCTGGAGAGCAAGGGAATATTTTTTAATGTTTCATGTATTGGAAATCAAACGCCCACCAAGAGAAGAAGGGAATAATTTTCAAGCTGCAAGTTTTGGCAATCAGGTGCCCACCTTGAGAACAAGGGAATACTTTTGAAGTTGCAAGTTTTGGTAATCAGGAGCCCACCTCGAGAACAAGGGAATACGTTTCAAATTTGAAGTTTTGGTAATGAGGAGCCCACCTGGAGAACAAGCGAATACTTTTCAAGTTTCAAGTTTTTGAAATCAAGCGTCCACCTGCAGAACAAGGGAATACTTTTCTAGTTGCAAGTTTTGGCAATCAGGCGCCCACCTAAACAACAAGGGAATATTTTTCGAGTTTCCAGTTTTAGTAATCAGGTGCCCATCTGGAGAACAAGGAATATTTTCTGTGTTTCATATTTTTGTAATCAGGTGCCCATCTAGAGAACAAGGGAGTACTTTTCAAGCTGCAAGTTTGTGTAATTAAGAGCCCACTTGGAGAACAAGGGAATACATTACAAGTTGGAAGTTTTGGTAATCAGGCGCCCACCTGGAGAACAAGGAAATTTATTTTCAAGTTTCAAGTCTTAGTAATAAGGCGCCCACCTAGAGAACAAGGGAATACTTTTCAAGTTTCAAGTTTTGAAATCAGGCACCCACCTGGAGAGCAAGGGAATATCTTTCAAGTTTTCAGTTTTTGTAATCAGGTGCCCACCTAGATAACAAGGGAATATTTTTCATGTTTCAAGTTTTGGTAATCAGGCACCCATTTAGAGAAGAAGGGAAAATTTTTCACGCTAAAAGTTTTAGAAATCAGGCGTCCGCCTGGAGAAAAAGGGTACTTTTCTGGTCTCGAGTTTTTGAAATCACGCACCCACCTAGAGAGCAAGGGAATATTTTTCAAGTTTCCAATTTTAGTAATCAGGTGCCCTCCTGGAGAATAAGGGAATATTTTTTTATGTTTCAAGTTTTGGAAATCAGGCGCCCACCTAGAGAAGAAGGGAATACTTTTCAAGCTGCAAGTTTTGGTAATCAGGTGCCCACCTGGAGAACAAGGGAATTATTTTCAAGTTGCAATTTTTGGTAATCAGGCGCCCACCTGGAGAACAAGGGAATACTTTTCAAGTTTCAAGTTTTGGTAATCAGGCGCCCATCTGGAGAACAACGGAATACTTTTCTAGTTGCAAGTTTTTTGTAATCAGGCGCCCACCTAGAGAACAAGGGAATATTTTTGAAGTTTCAAGTTTTTGTCATCAGGTGCCCATCTTGAGAAAAAGGGAATATTTTTCATGTTTCAAGTTTTGGTAATCAGGCGTCCGCCTGGAGAAAAAGGGAATACTTTTCTAGTTGCATGTTTTAGAAATAAGGAACCCACCAGGAGAGCATGGGAATATTTTTTGAGTTTCAAGTTTTGGTAATTAGGCGCCCACCCGGAGAACCAGGGAATATTTTTCAAGTTTCAAGTTTTGGTGATCAGGCGCCCACCTGTAGGGTAACGGTATATTTTTCAAGTTTCATTTTTTGGTCATCAGGCGCCCACTTGGAGAACAAGGGAATATCTTTTTGTGTTTCAAGTTTTGGAAATCAGGCGCCCACCTACAGAAGAAGGGAATACTTTTCAAGCTGCAAGTTTTGGTAATCAGGTGCCCACCTGGAGAACGAGGGAATAATTTTCAAGTTGCAAGTTTTGATAATCAGGTGCCCACCTGGAGAACAAGGGAATACTTTTCAAGTTTCAAGTTTTGGTAATCAGGCGCCCACCTGGAGAACAAGGGAATACTTTTCTAGTTGCGATTTTTTCTAATCAAGCGCCCACCTGGAGAACAAGGGAATATTTTTCAAGTTTCCAGTTTTAGTAATCAGGTGCCACCTGGAGAACAAGGGAATATTTTTCATGTTTCAAGTTTTGGTAATCAAGCATCCACCTAGAGAACAAGGGAATGTTTATCAAGTTTCCAATTTCTGTAATCAGGCGCCCACCTGGAGAATAAGGGAATACTTTTCAAGTTTCAAGTTTTTGTAATCAGGCTTCCACCTGGAGAACAAGGGAATATTTTTTTTATGTTTCAAGTTTTGGCAATCAGGCGCTTACCCAGAGAAGAAGTGAATACTTTTCAAGCTGCAACTTTTGGCAATCAGGTGCCCACTTGGAGAACAAGGGAATAGTTTTGAAGTTGCAAGTTTTGGTAATCAGGCGCCCACCTGGAGAAAGAGGGAATATTTTCAAGCTTGAAGTTGTGGTAATGAGGTGCCCACCTGGAGAACAAGGGAATACTTTTAGAGTTCCAAGTTTTTGAAATCAAGCGTCCACCTGGAGAACAAGGGAATACTTTTCTAGTCCCAAGTTTTGTTAATCAGACGCCCGCCAAGAGAACAAGGGAATATTTTTCGAGTTTCCAATTTTTGTAATCAGGTGCCCATCTGGAGAACAAGGGAATATTTTTCGTGTTTCATGTTTTGGTAATCAGGAGCCTATCTAGAGAACAAGGGAATACTTTACAAGCTGCAATTTTTGGTAATTAGGCGCCCATCTGGAGAACAATGGAATGTTTTCCAAGTTGGAAGTTTTGGTAATCTGGCGCCCACCTGGAGAACAACGAAATAATTTTCAAGTTTCAAGTCTTGGTAATAAGGCGCCCACCTAGAGAACAAGGGAATACTTTTCAAGTTGGAAGTTTTGGTAATCAGGAGCCCACCAGGAGAACAAGGAAATAATTTTCAAGTTTCAAGTCTTGGTAATAAGGCTCCCACCTAGAGAACAAGGGAATACCTTTCAAGTTTCAAATTTTTGAAATCAGGCACCCACCTGGAGAGCAAGGGAATATTTTTAAAGTTTCCAGTTTTTGAAATCATGTGCCCACCTAGAGAACAAGGGAATATTTTTCATGTTTCAAGTATTGGTAATCAGGCACCCACTTAGATAAGAAGGGAAAATTTTTCACGCTACAAGTTTTGGAAATCAGGCGTCCGCCTGGAGAAAAAGGGAATACTTTTCTAGTCTCAAGTTTTTGAACTCAGCCACCCACCTGGAGAGCAAGGGAATATTTTTCAAGTTTCCAGTTTTTGTAATCTGGTGCCCACCTAGAGACGAAGGTAGTATTTTTTAAGCTGCAAGTATTGGTAGTCAGGCGCCCACCTGGAGAACAAGGGAATACTTTTCAAGTTAGATGAATTGGTAATCAGGTGCCCACCTGGAGAACAAGGGAATATTTTTTTATGTATCAAGTTTTGGAAATCAGGCGCCCACCTAGGGAAGAAGGGAATACTTTTCAAGCTGCAAGTTTTGGTAATCAGGTGCCCATCTGGAGAACAAGGGAATTATTTTTAAGTTGCAAGTTTTGGTAATCAGGCGCCCACCTGGAGAACAGGGGAATACTTTTCAACTTTCAAGTTTTGGTAATCAGACGCCCACCTGGAGAACAACGGAATACTTTTCTAGTTGCAAGTTTTTGTAATCAGGCGCCCACCTAGAGAATAAGGGAATATTTTTGAAGTTTCCAATTTTTGTAATCAGGTGCCCACCTTGAGAACAAGGGAATATTTTTCATGTTTCAAGTTTTGGTAATCAGGCGTCCGCCTGGAGAAAAAGGGAATACTTTTCTAGTTGCATGTTTTGGAAATAAGGAACCCACCAGGAGAGCAAGGGAATATTTTTTGAGTGTCATGTTTTGGTAATTAGGCGCCCACCCGGAGAACAAGGGAATATTTTTCAAGTTTCAAGTTTTGGTGAACAGGCGCCCACCTAGAGGGTAATGGTATATTTTTCAAGTTTCATGTTTTGGTCATTAGGCGCCCACCTGGAGCACAAGGGAATATCTTTTTATGTTTCAAGTTTTGAAAATCAGGCGCCCACCTACAGAAGAAGGGAATACTTTTCAAGCTGCAAGTTTTGGTAATCAGGTGCCCACCTGGAGAACGAGGGAATAATTTTCAAGTTGCAAGTTTTGGTAATCAGGCGCCAACCTGGAGAACAAGGGAATATATTTCTAGTTGCGAGTTTTTGTAACCAGGCACCCACCTGGAGAACAAGGGAATACATTTCTAGATGCGAGTTTTTGTAATCAGGCGCCCACCTGGAGAACAAGGGAATACTTTTCAAGTTTCCAAATTTAGTAATCAGGTGCCCACCTGGAGAACAAGGGAATATTTTTCACGTTTCAAGTTTAGGTAATCAGGCATCCACCTTAAGAACAAGGGAATGTTTATCAAGTTTCCAGTTTCTGTAATCAGGCGCCCACCTGGAGAACAAGGGAATACTTTTCAAGTTTAAAGTTTTGGCAATCAGGCGCCCACCTAGAGAATAAGGGAATACTTTTGAAGTTGCAAGTTTTGGAAATCAGGCGCTCACCTGGATAACAAGGGAATACTTTTCAAGTTTGATGTTTTGGTAATGAGGCGCCCACCTGGAGGGTAGCGGTATATTTTTCAAGTTTCTTGTTTTGGTCATCAGGCGCCTACCTGGAGCACAAGGGAATATCTTTTTATGTTTCAAGTATTGGAAATCAGGCGCCCACCTACAGAAGAAGGGAATACTATTCAAGCTGCAAGTTTTGGTAATCAGGTGCCCACCAT
The DNA here is from genome assembly GCA_034376525.1 of Nicotiana benthamiana. Classification (NCBI taxonomy): domain Eukaryota; kingdom Viridiplantae; phylum Streptophyta; class Magnoliopsida; order Solanales; family Solanaceae; genus Nicotiana; species Nicotiana benthamiana. Next base: position 13,716,525 of record CM067341.1, on the reverse strand, counting down.
GAGAACAATAGAATAATTTTCAAGTTGCAAGTTTTGGTAATCAGACGCCCACCTGGAGAACAAGGGAATACATTTCTAGTTGTGAGTTTTTGTAATCAGGCGCCCACCTGGAGAACAAGTGAATACATTTCTAGATGCGAGTTTTTGTAATCAGGCGCCCACCTGGAGAACAAGGGAATACTTTTCAAGTTTCCAAATTTAGTAATCAGGTGTCCACCTGGAGAACAAGGGAATATATTTCATGTTTCAAGTTTAGGTAATCAGGCATCCACCTTGAGAACAAGGGAATGTTTATCAAGTTTCAAGTTTTTGTAATCAGGCGCCCACCTAGAGAATAAGGGAATACTTTTGAAGTTGCAAGTGTTGGAAATCAGGCGCTCACCTGGATAACAAGGGAATACTTTTCAAGTTTGAAGTTTTGGTAATGAGGTGCCCACCTGGAGGGTAACGGTATATTTTTCAAGTTTCTTGTTTTGGTCATCAGGCGCCTACCTGGAGCACAAGGGAATATCTTTTTATGTTTCAAGTATTGGAAATCAGGCGCCCACCTACAGAAGAAGGGAATACTATTCAAGCTGCAAGTTTTGGTAATCAGGTGCCCACCATGAGAACAAGAGAATAATTTTCAAGTCGCAAGTTTTGGTAATCAGACGCCCACCTGAAGAACAAGGGAATAAATTTCTAGTTGCGAGTTTTTGTAATTAGGCGCCCACCTGGAGAACAAGGGAATACATTTCTAGATGCGAGTTTTTGTAATCAGGCGCCCACCTGGAGAACAAGGGAATACTTTTCAAGTTTCCAAATTTAGTAATCAGGTGTCCACCTGGAGAACAAGGGAATATTTTTCATGTTTCAAGTTTAGGTAATCAGGCATCCACCTTGAGAACAAGGGAATGTTTATCAAGTTTCCAGTTTCTGTAATCAGGCGCCCACCTGGAGAACAAGGGAATACTTTTCAAGTTTAAAGTTTTGGCAATCAGGCGCCCACCTGGAGAACAAGGGAATACTTTTCAAGTTTCAAGTTTTTGTAATCAGACGCCCACCTAGAGAACAAGGGAATACTTTTGAAGTTGCAAGTTTTGGTAATCAGGCGCTCACCTGGATAACAAGGGAATACTTTTCAAGTTTGATGTTTTGGTAATGAGGCGCCCACCAGGAGAACAAGGGAATAATTTTCTAGTTGCATGTTTTGGTAATCAGGCGCCCACCTAGAGAACAAGGGAATATTTTTCGAGTTTCCAGTTTTTGTAATCAGGTGCCCATCTGGAGAACAAGGGAATATTTTTCATGTTTCATGATTTGGTAATCAGGTGCCCATCTAGAGAACAAGGGAATACTTTTCAAGCTGCAAGTTTTGGTAACTAGGCGCCCACCTGGAGAACAAGGGAATACTTTACAAGTTGGAAGTTTTGGTAATCAGGCGGCCACCTGGAGAACAAAGAAATAATTTTCATGTTTCAAGTCTTAGTAATAAGGCGCCCACCTAGAGAATAAGGGAATTTCAAGTTTCATGTTTTGTTAATCAAGCGCCCACCCGGAGAACAAGGGAATACTTTTCAAGTTTCAAGTTTTAGTGATAAGGCGCCCACCTGGAGAATAAGGGAATATTTTTCAAGTTTCATGTTTCGGTCATGAGGCGCCCACCTGGAGAACGAGGGAATATTTTTTTTATGTTTCATGTTTTTTAAATCAGGCGCCCACCTAGAGAATAAGGGAATACTTTTCAAGTTTCAAGTTTTGGTAATCAGGCGCCCACCTGGAGAACGAGGGAATACTTTTCTAGTTGCAAGTTTTTGTAATCAGGCGCCCACCTAAAGAACAATGTAATATTTTTCAAGTTTCCAGTTTTTGTAATCAGGCGCCCACTTGGAGAACAAGGGAATACTTTTTAAGTTTCAAGTTTTGGTAATCAAGCGCCCACCTGTAGAACAAGGGAATATTTTTCAAGTTTCCAGTTTTTGTAATCAGGTGCCCACCTGGAGAACAAGGGAATATTTTTCATGTTTCATCTTTTGGTAATCAGGCACCCATTTAGAAAATAAAGGAATACTTTTCAAGCTGCAAGTTTTAATAGTCACGCACCCACCTAGAGAACAAGGGAATACTTTTCAAGTTTCAAGTTTTGGTAATCAGGCGCCCACCTAGAGAACAAGGGAATATGTTTGATGTTTAAAGTTTTGGTAATCAGGCGCCCACCTAGATAACAAGGGAATATTTTTCAAGTTTCCAGCTTTTGTAATCAGGTGCCCACCTGGAGAACAAAGGAATACTTTTCAAGTTTCAAGTTTTGGTAATCAGGCGCCCACCTAGAGAACAAGGGAATATTTATAAAGTTTCCAGTTTTTGTAATCAGGTGCCCACCTAGGGAACAAGGGAATCTTTTTCATGTTTCAAGTTTTGGTAATCAGGCACCCATTTAGAGAAGAAAGGAATACTTTTCAAGCTGCTAGTATTAGTAAACAGGCGCCCACCTGGAGAACAAGGCAATATTTTATAAGTTTGTAATCAGGTGCCCACCTGGAGAACAAGGGAATATTTTTCATGTTTCAAGTTTTGGTAATCAGGCGCCACCATAGAGAACAAGGGAATATTTTTCAAGTTTCCAGTTTTTGTAATCTGGCGCCCACCTGGAGAACAAAGGAATACTTTTCAAGTTTAAAGTTTTGGTAATCAGGCGCCCACCTGGAGAACAAGGGAATATTTTTCATGTTTCCAGTTTTTGTAATCAGGTGCCCACTTGGAGAACAATGGAATAATTTTCATGTTTCATGTTTTGGTAACTAGGCACCCATTTAGAGAAGAAGGGAATACTTTTCTAGCTGCATATTTTGGAAATCAGGTGTCCGCCTGGAGAAAAGGGGAATACTTTTCAAGCTACAAGATTTGGTAATTAGGCTCCCACATGGAGAACAAGGGAATACATTACAAGTTGGAAGTTTTGGTAATTAGGCGGCCACCTGGAGAACAAGAAAATAATTTTCAAGTTTCAAGTCTTGATAATAAGGCACCCACCTAGAGAATAAGGGAATACTTTCCAAGTTTCATGTTTTGTTAATCAGGCGCCTAACTTTAGAACAACGGAATATTTTTCAAGTTGCAAGTTTTGGTAATCAAGCGCCCACCCAGAGAACAAGGGAATACTTTTAGAGTTTCAAGTATTAGTGATCAGGCGCCCGCCTGGAGAATAAGGGAATATTTTTCAAGTTTCATGTTTTGGTCATCAGGCGCCCACCTGGAGAACGATGGAATATTTTTTTTATGTTTCAAGTTTTTGAAATCAGGCGCCCACCTAGAGAAGAAGGGAATACTTTTCAAGTTTCAAGTTCTGGTAATCAGGCACCCACCTGGAGAATAAGGGAATACTTTTCTTGTTGCAAGTTTTTGTAGTCAGGCACCCACCTAAAGAACAAGGTAATATTTTTCAAGTTTCTAGTTTTTGTAATCAGGCGCCCACTTGGAGAACAAGGGAATACTTTTAAAGTTTCAAGTTTTGGTAATCAAGCTCCCACCTGTAGAACAAGGGAATATTTTTCAAATTTCCAGTTTTTGTAATCAGGTGCCCACCTGGAGAACAAGGGAATATTTTTCATGTTTCAAGTTTTGGTAATCAAGCGCCCACCTAGAGAACAAGGGAATATTTTTCAGGTTTCCAGTTTTTGTAATCTGGCGCCCACCTGGAGAACAAGGGAATACTTTTCAAGTTTAAAGTTTTGGTAATCAGGCGCCCACCTTGTGAACAAGGGAATATTTTTCATGTTTTCGGTTTTTGTAATCAGGTGCCCACTTGGAGAACAATGGAATAATTTTCATGTTTCAAGTTTTTGTAATTAGGCACCCATTTAGAGAAGAAGGGAATACTTTTCTAGCTGCATATTTTGGAAATCAGGTGTCCGCCTGGAGAAAAAGGGAATACTTTTCTAGTTTCATGTTTTGAAAATCAGGCACCCACCTGTAGAGCAATGGAATATTTTTGGCGTTTCACGTTTTGGTAACTAGGCGCCCACCGAGAGAACAAGGGAATATTTTTCAAGTTTCAAGTTTTGGTGATCAGGCGCCCACCTAGAGAACAAGGGAATATTTTTCAATTTTCATGTTTTGGTAATCAGGCGCCCACCTGGAGAACAAGGGAATATTTTTTTATGTTTCAAGTTTTGGCAATCAGGTGCCCGCCTACAGAAGAAGGGAATACTTTTAAAGCTGCAAGTTTTGGTAATCAGGTGCCCACCTGGAGAACAAGGGAATACTTTTCAAGTTTATGATTTGGTAATGAGGCGCCCACCTAAAAACAAAGGAATACTTTTAAAGTTTCAAGTTTTTGAAATCAAGCGTCCACCTGGAGAATAAGGGAATACTTTTCTAGTTGCAAGTTTTGGTAATCAGGCGCCCACCTAGAGAACAAGGGAATATTTTTCGAGTTTCCAATTTTTGTAATCACGTGCGCATCTGGAGAACAAAGGAATATTTTTCATGGTTCATGTTTTGGTAATCAGGTCCCTTCTAGAGAATAACGGAATACTATTCAAGCTGCAAGTTTTGGTAATTAGGCGCCCACCTGGAGAACAAGGGAATACTTTACAAGTTGGAAGTTTTGGTAATCAGGCGGCCACCTGGAGAACAAGGAAATAATTTACAAGTTTCAAGTCTTTGTAATAAGGCGCCCACCTAGAGAACAAGGCAATACTTTTCAAGTTTCAAGTTTTGTTAATCAGGTGCCCACCTTTAGAAAGAGGGAATACTTTTCAAGTTGCACGTTTTGGTAATCAAGCGCCCACCTGGAGAACAAAGGAATACTTTTCAAGTTTCATGTTTTGGAAATCAGGCGTCCGCCTGGAGAAAAAAGAAATACTTTTATAGTTGCATGTTTTGGAAATAAGGAACCTGCCAGGAGAGCAAGGGAATATTATTTGAGTTTCAAGTTTTGGTAATTAGGCGCCCAACTGGAGAACAAGGGAATATTTTTCAAGTTTCATGTTTTGGTGATCAGGCGCCCACCTGGAGAATAAGGGAATATTTTTCATGTTTCAAGTTTTGGTCATCAGGCGCCCACCTGGAGAACAAGGGAATAGTTTTCAAGTTTCATGTTTTGGTAATCAGGCACCCACCTGGAGAACACGCGAATATTTTTTTATGTTTCAAGTTTTGACAATCAGGCCCTCACCTAGAGAAGAAGGGAATACTTTTCAAGATGCAAATTTTGGTAATAAGGTGCCCACCTGGAGAACAAGGGAATACTTTTCTAGCTGCAAGTTTTGGAAATCAGGTACCCACCTAGAGAGCAAGGCAATATCTTTCGAGTTTCAAGTTTTGGTAATTAAGCTCCCACCTGGACAAAATTGGAATACTTTTTAAGTTTCAAGTTTTGGTAATCAGGCGCCCACCCGGAGAACAAGAGAATACTTTTCAAGTTGCAAGTTTTTGTAATCAGGCGCCCACCTAGAGAACAAGGGAATAATTTTCAAGTTTCAAGTTTTGGTAATCAGGCATCCAACTAGAGAACAAGGGAATACTTTTCAAGTTTCAAGTTTTGGTAATTAGGTGACCACCTTGAGAACAAGGGAACACTTTTCAAGTTGCATGTTTTTGTAATGAGGCGCCCACATGGAGAACGAGGGAATACTTTTCAAGTTGAAAGTATGGGTAATAAGGCACCCACCTGGAGAACAGGGAAATAATTTTCAAGTTTCAAGTATTGGTAATCAGGCGCCCACGTGGAGAACAAGGGAATTCTTTTCAAGTTTCAAGTATTGGTAATTAGGCGCCCATGTAGTGAAAAGGGGAATACTTTTGAAGTTTCAAATTTTGTTAATCAGGCGCCCACCTGGAGAACAAGAAAATACTTTTCAAGTTGCAAATTTTGCTAATCACGCGCCCACCTAGAGAACAAGGGAATACTTTTCATGTTTAAAGTTTTGTTAATCAGGCGCCCACCTGGTGAACAAGGGAATACTTTTTAAGTTGCAAGTTTTGGTAATCAGGCGCCCACCTGGAGAAAAAGGGAAAACTTTTCAAGTTTCGTGTTTTTTAAATCAGGCGTCCACCTGGAGAACAACGAAATACTTTTCTAGTTGCAAGTATTGGAAATCTGGCACCCATGTGCAGAGCAAGGGAATATTTTTCAAGTTTCATGTTTTTGTAATTAGGCGCCCACCTAGAGAAAATGGGAATACTTTTTTAAGTTTCAGGTTTTTGTAATCAGGCGCCCACCAGGAGAACAAGAGAATACTTTTCAACTTGCAAGTTTTGGTAATTACTTGCCCACCTGGAGAACAAAGGAATAGTTTTCAAGTTGCAAGTTTGGGAAATCTGGTGCCTACCTTGAGAAAAAGGGAGTATTTTTCATGATTTATGTTATGGTAATTAGGCGCCCACCTGGAGAATAATATAATACTTTTTAACTTTCAAGTTTTTTTAATCAGGCGTCCACCTGGAGAACAAGGGAATACTTGTCAAGTTGCAAGTTTTGGTAATCTGGCGCCCACCTGGAGAAGAAGGGAATAGTTTTCAAGTTTCAAGATTTGGTATTCAGGCGCCCACTTGGAGAACAATGGAATAGTTTTCAAGTTGCAAGTTTTGGTAATTAGGCGCCCACTTGGGTAACAAGGGAATAGTTTTCAAGTTGTATGTTTTGGAAATTAGGTTCCCACCTTGAGAACAAGGGAGTATTTTTCAAGATTTATGTTTTGGTAATTACGCGCCAACCTAGAGAAAAAGATAATACTTTTTAACTTTCAAGATTTTTTAATCAGGCGCCCACCTGAAGAACAAGTGAATACTTTTGAAGTTTCAAGTTTTGGTAATCAGGCGCCCACCCGGATAACAAGAGAATACTTCTCAAGTTGGAAATTTTGGTAATCAGGCGCCCACTTAGAGAACAAGGGAATAGTTTTCAAGTTTCCAGTTTTGGCAATCAAGCGCCCACCTGGAGAACAATGGACTAGTTTTCAAGTTGCAAGTTTTGGCAATCAGGCGCCCACCTGGAGAACAAGGGAATAGTTTTCAAGTTTCAAGTTTTGGCAATCAGGCACCCATCTGGAGAACAAGAGAATACTTTTCAAGCTGCAAGTTTTGGTAATTACTTGCCCACCTGAAGAACAAAGGAATAGTTTTCAAGTTGCAAGTTTGGGAAATCTGGTGCCTACCTTGAGAAAAAGCGAGTATTTTTCATGATTTATGTTATGGTAATTAGGCGCCCACCTGGAGAATAATATAATACTTTTTAACTTTCAAGTTTTTTTAATCAGGCGTCCACCTGGAGAACAAGGGAATACTTTTCAATTTGGAAGTACTGGTAACAGGCGCTCACCTGGAGAAGAAGGAAATAATTTGAAGGGTCAAGTCTTGGTAATCAGGCGCCCACCTGTAGAACAAGGGAATTCTTTTCCACTTTAGAGTCTTGTCAATAAGGCGCTAACCTAGAGAACAAGGGAATTCTTTTCAAGTATCAAGTTCTATTGATCAGGCGCCCACCGGGAGAATAAGGGAATACTTTTCAAGTTGCAAGCTCTGGTAATCAGGCGTCCACCTGGAGAACAAGGGAATACTTTTCAAGTTTCAAGTTTTGGAAATCAGGCGTCCGCCTGGAGAACAAGGGAATACATTTCTAGTTGCAAGTTTTGGAAATCAGGCACCCACCTGGAGAGCATGGGAATTTTTTTATGTTTCAAGTTTTTGTAAGTAGGCACCCACCTGAAGAAAATGGGAATACTTTTTAAGTTTCAAGTTTTGGTAATCACGCGCGCACCTGGAGAACAAGGGAATACTTTTCATGTTTCAAGTTATTGAAATCAGGCGCCCAGCTTGAGAACAGGGGTATACTTTTCTAGTTTCCAGTTTTTGTAATCAGGCGCCCACCTGGAGAACAAGGGAATATTTTTCAAGTTTCAAGTTATGGTAATCAGGTGCCCATCTGGAGAACACGGGTATATTTTTATTGTTTCATGATTTGGTAACTAAGTGCCCATTTAGAGAACAAGGGAATACTTTTAAAGCTGCATGTTTTGGTAATCAGGCGCCTACTGAAGAACAATGGAATACTTTTCAAGTTTCAAGTTTTGGTGATCAGGCGCCCACCTGGAGAACAAGGGAACATTTTTCAAGTTTCAGGTATTGGCAATAAGGCGCGCACCTAGAAAACAAGGGAATACTTATCAATCTGTATGTTTTTGTAATCAAGCGCCCACCTGGAGAACAAGGGAATACTTTTCAAGTTGGATGTATTGGTAATCAGGCGCCCGCGTGGAGAACAAGGAAATAATTTTCAAGTTTCAAGTCTTCATTATTAGGCGCCCACCTGGGGAACAAGGGAATTCTTTTCAAGTTTCATGTTTTGGTAATTAGAAGCACATCTGGAGAAAACATGAATACTTTTTAATTTACAAGTTTTGGTAATCAGGCACCCACCTGGAGAACAAGAGAATACTTTTCAAGTTGAAAGTTTTGGTAATCAGGCGCACACCTGGAGAACAAGGGAATTCATTTCAAGTTTAGAGTCATGGTAATAAGGCGCCCACCAAGAAAACAATGGAATACTTTTCAAGATGCAAGTTTTGGTAATAAGGTGCCCACCTGGAGAACAAGGGAATACTTTTCAAGTTGCAAATTTTGGTAATCAGGCGCCCACCTGGAGATCACGGTAATAGTTTTCAAGTTCCAAGTTTTGGAAATCACGCGCCCACTTGGAGAACAAGGGAGTATTTTTCAAGATTTAAGTTTTGGTAATTAGGCGCCAACGTGGAGAAAAATATAATACTTTTTAACATTCAAGTTTTGCTAACAAGCGCCCACCCGCAGAACAAGGGAATACTTTTCAAGTTTCAAGTTTTGATAATCAGGCTCCCATCTGGAGAACAAGGAAATATTTTTCATGTTTCAAGTTTTGGTAATCAGGCACCCACTTAGAGAACAAGGGAATACTTTTCACGTTTCAAGTTTTGTTAATCAGGCGCCCACCTGGAGGACAAGGGAATTCTTTTCAAGTTGCAAGTTTTGGTAATCAGGCATCAACCTGGAGAACAAGGAAATACATTTCCAGTCGCAAGTTTTTGAAGTCAGGCACCCACCAGGAGAGCAAGGGTATATTTTTACAATTTCAAGTTATGGTAATTAGGCGCCATCTTGGAGAAAATGGGAATACTTTTTTAGTTTCAAGTTTTTGCCATCATGCGCCCACCCGGAGAACAAGAGAATACTTTTCAAGTTGCAAGTTTTGGTAATCAGGCGCTCACCTGGAGATCAAGGGAATACTTTTCAAGTTCCAAGTTTTGGAAATCACGCGCCCACCTGGAGAACAAGGGAGTATTTTTCAAGATTTAAGTTTTGGTAATTAAGCGCCTACGTGGAGAAACAGATAATACGTTTTGTCATTCAAGTTTTGCTAATCAGGCGCCCACCCGGAGAACAAGGGAATACTTTTCAAGTAGCAAGTTTTGGTATTCAGGCGCCCACCTAAAGAAAAAAGGGAATACTATTCAAGTTCCAAGTTTTGGTAATCAGGTGCCCACCTGGAGAACAAGGGAATAATTTTCAAGTTTCAAGTGCTTAAAATCAGGCATCCACCCGGAGAACAAGGGAATACTTTTCTCGGTGCAAGTTTTAGTAATTAGGCGTCCACCTAGACTACAAGGGAATATTTTTAAGTTTCTAGTTTTTGTAATTAGGTGCCCACCTGGAGAACAAGGGAATATTTTTCATGTTTCAAGTTTTGGTAATCAGGCGTCCATCTAGAGAAAAAGGGAATACTTTTCAAGATGCAAGTTTTTGTAATCAGGCGCCCACCTGGAGAACAAGGGAGTACTTTTCAAGTTGCAAGTTTTGGTTACAGGTGCCCACTTGGAGAACAAGGGAATACTTTTCAAGATGGAAGTACTGGTAGTCAGGCGCCCACCTAGTGACCAAGGAAATAATTTTCAAGTATTAAGTCGTGGTAATCAGGCGCCCACTTGGAGAACAAGGGAATTCTTTTCAAGTTTAGAGTATTGGTAAGAAGGCGCCCACCTAGAGAACAAGGGAATACTTTTCAAGTTTCAAGTTTTGTTTATCAGGCGCCCACCTTAAGAACAAGGTAATACTTTTTAACTTGCAAGTTTTGTTAATCAGGCACCCACTTGGAGAACAAAGTATTACTTTTCAAGTTTCAAGTTTTGGAAATCAGGCGTCGCCTGGAGAACAAGGGAATACTTTTCTAGTTGCAAGTTTTGGAAATCAGGTACCCACCTAGAGAGCAAGGCAATATCTTTCGAGTTTCAAGTTTTGGTAATTAAGCTCCCACCTGGACAAAATGGGAATACTTTTTAAGTTTCAAGTTTTGGTAATCTGGCGCCCACCTAGAGAACAAGGGAATAATTTTCAAGTTTCAAGTTTTGGTAATCAGGCATCCAACTGGAGAACACGGGAATATTTTTCAAGTTTCAAGTTATGGTAATCAGGCGCCCACCTAGGGAACAAAGGAATATTTCTCATGTTTCATGTTTTGGCAATCAGGCGTCCACCCGGAGAAAAAGAGAATACTTTTCAAGTTGCAAGTTTTTGTAATCTGGCGCCCACCTAGAGAACAAGGGAATAATTTTCAAGTTTGAAGTTTTGGTAATCATGCGTCCACCTAGAGAACAAGGGAATACTTTTCAAGTTTCAAGTTTTGGTAATAAGGTGACCACCTTGAGAACAAGGGAACACTTTTCAAGTTGCAAGTTTTGGTAATGAGGCGCCCACATGGAGAACAAGGGAATACTTTTCAAGTTGAAAGTATGGGTAATAAGGCGCCCACCTAGAGAGCAAGGGAATAGTTTTCAAGTTTCATGTTTTTTTAGGTAGGCGCCCACCTAGAGAAAATGGGAATACTTTTTTAAGTTTTAGGTTTTTGTAATCAGGCGCCCACCAGGAGAACAAGAGAATACTTTTCAAGCTGCAAGTTTTGGTAATTACTTGCCCACCTGAAGAACAAAGGAATAGTTTTCAAGTTGCAAGTTTGGGAAATCTGGTGCCTACCTTGAGAAAAAGCGAGTATTTTTCATGATTTATGTTATGGTAATTAGGCGCCCACCTGGAGAATAATATAATACTTTTTAACTTTCAAGTTTTTTTAATCAGGCGTCCACCTGGAGAACAAGGGAATACTTGTCAATTTGGAAGTACTGGTAACAGGCGCTCACCTGGAGAAGAAGGAAATAATTTGAAGGGTCAAGTCTTGGTAATCAGGCGCCCACCTGTAGAACAAGGGAATTCTTTTCCACTTTAGAGTCTTGTCAATAAGGCGCTAACCTAGAGAACAAGGGAATACTTTTCAAGTATCAAGTTCTATTGATCAGGCGCCCACCGGGAGAATAAGGGAATACTTTTCAAGTTGCAAGCTCTGGTAATCAGGCGTCCACCTGGAGAACAAGGGAATACTTTTCAAGTTTCAAGTTTTGGAAATCAGGCGTCCGCCTGGAGAACAAGGGAATACATTTCTAGTTGCAAGTTTTGGAAATCAGGCACCCACCTGGAGAGCATGGGAATTTTTTTATGTTTCAAGTTTTTGTAAGTAGGCGCCCACCTGAAGAAAATGGGAATACTTTTTAAGTTTCAAGTTTTGGTAATCACGCGCGCACCTGGAGAGCAAGGGAATACTTTTCATGTTTCAAGTTATTGAAATCAGGCGCCCAGCTTGAGAACAGGGGTATACTTTTCTAGTTTCCAGTTTTTGTAATCAGGCGCCCACCTGGAGAACAAGGGAATATTTTTCAAGTTTCAAGTTATGGTAATCAGGTGCCCATCTGGAGAACACGGGTATATTTTTATTGTTTCATGATTTGGTAACTAAGTGCCCATTTAGAGAACAAGGGAATACTTTTAAAGCTGCATGTTTTGGTAATCAGGCGCCTACTGAAGAACAATGGAATACTTTTCAAGTTTCAAGTTTTGGTGATCAGGCGCCCACCTGGAGAACAAGGGAACATTTTTCAAGTTTCAGGTATTGGCAATAAGGCGCGCACCTAGAAAACAAGGGAATACTTATCAATCTGTATGTTTTTGTAATCAAGCGCCCACCTGGAGAACAAAGGAATACTTTTCAAGTTGGATGTATTGGTAATCAGGCGCCCGCGTGGAGAACAAGGAAATAATTTTCAAGTTTCAAGTCTTCATTATTAGGCGCCCACCTGGGGAACAAGGGAATTCTTTTCAAGTTTCATGTTTTGGTAATTAGAAGCACATCTGGAGAAAACATGAATACTTTTTAATTTACAAGTTTTGGTAATCAGGCACCCACCTGGAGAACAAGAGAATACTTTTCAAGTTGAAAGTTTTGGTAATCAGGCGCACACCTGGAGAACAAGGGAATTCTTTTCAAGTTTAGAGTCATGGTAATAAGGCGCCCACCAAGAAAACAATGGAATACTTTTCAAGATGCAAGTTTTGGTAATAAGGTGCCCACCTGGAGAACAAGGGAATACTTTTCAAGTTGCAAATTTTGGTAATCAGGCGCCCACCTGGAGATCACGGTAATAGTTTTCAAGTTCCAAGTTTTGGAAATCACGCGCCCACTTGGAGAACAAGGGAGTATTTTTCAAGATTTAAGTTTTGGTAATTAGGCGCCAACGTGGAGAAAAATATAATACTTTTTAACATTCAAGTTTTGCTAACAAGCGCCCACCCGCAGAACAAGGGAATACTTTTCAAGTTTCAAGTTTTGATAATCAGGCTCCCATCTGGAGAACAAGGAAATATTTTTCATGTTTCAAGTTTTGGTAATCAGGCACCCACTTAGAGAACAAGGGAATACTTTTCACGTTTCAAGTTTTGTTAATCAGGCGCCCACCTGGAGGACAAGGGAATTCTTTTCAAGTTGCAAGTTTTGGTAATCAGGCATCAACCTGGAGAACAAGGAAATACATTTCTAGTCGCAAGTTTTTGAAGTCAGGCACCCACCAGGAGAGCAAGGGTATATTTTTACAATTTCAAGTTATGGTAATTAGGCGCCATGTTGGAGAAAATGGGAATACTTTTTTAGTTTCAAGTTTTTGTCATCATGCGCCCACCCGGAGAACAAGAGAATACTTTTCAAGTTGCAAGTTTTGGTAATCAGGCGCTCACCTGGAGATCAAGGGAATACTTTTCAAGTTCCAAGTTTTGGAAATCACGCGCCCACCTGGAGAACAAGGGAGTATTTTTCAAGATTTAAGTTTTGGTAATTAAGCGCCTACGTGGAGAAACAGATAATACGTTTTGTCATTCAAGTTTTGCTAATCAGGCGCCCACCCGGAGAACAAGGGAATACTTTTCAAGTAGCAAGTTTTGGTATTCAGGCGCCCACCTAAAGAAAAAAGGGAATACTATTCAAGTTCCAAGTTTTGGTAATCAGGTGCCCACCTGGAGAACAAGGGAATAATTTTCAAGTTTCAAGTGTTTAAAATCAGGCATCCACCCGGAGAACAAGGGAATACTTTTCTCGGTGCAAGTTTTAGTAATTAGGCGTCCACCTAGACTACAAGGGAATATTTTTAAGTTTCTAGTTTTTGTAATTAGGTGCCCACCTGGAGAACAAGGGAATATTTTTCATGTTTCAAGTTTTGGTAATCAGGCGTCCATCTAGAGAAAAAGGGAATACTTTTCAAGATGCAAGTTTTTGTAATCAGGCGCCCACCTGGAGAACAAGGGAGTACTTTTCAAGTTGCAAGTTTTGGTTACAGGTGCCCACTTGGAGAACAAGGGAATACTTTTCAAGATGGAAGTACTGGTAGTCAGGCGCCCACCTAGTGACCAAGGAAATAATTTTCAAGTATTAAGTCGTGGTAATCAGGCGCCCACTTGGAGAACAAGGGAATTCTTTTCAAGTTTAGAGTATTGGTAAGAAGGCGCCCACCTAGAGAACAAGGGAATACTTTTCAAGTTTCAAGTTTTGTTTATCAGGCGCCCACCTTAAGAACAAGGTAATACTTTTTAACTTGCAAGTTTTGTTAATCAGGCACCCACTTGGAGAACAAAGTATTACTTTTCAAGTTTCAAGTTTTGGAAATCAGGCGTCGCCTGGAGAACAAGGGAATACTTTTCTAGTTGCAAGTTTTGGAAATCAGGTACCCACCTAGAGAGCAAGGCAATATCTTTCGAGTTTCAAGTTTTGGTAATTAAGCTCCCACCTGGACAAAATGGGAATACTTTTTAAGTTTCAAGTTTTGGTAATCTGGCGCCCACCTAGAGAACAAGGGAATAATTTTCAAGTTTCAAGTTTTGGTAATCAGGCATCCAACTGGAGAACACGGGAATATTTTTCAAGTTTCAAGTTATGGTAATCAGGCGCCCACCTAGGGAACAAAGGAATATTTCTCATGTTTCATGTTTTGGCAATCAGGCGTCCACCCGGAGAAAAAGAGAATACTTTTCAAGTTGCAAGTTTTTGTAATCAGGCGCCCACCTAGAGAACAAGGGAATAATTTTCAAGTTTGAAGTTTTGGTAATCATGCGTCCACCTAGAGAACAAGGGAATACTTTTCAAGTTTCAAGTTTTGGTAATAAGGTGACCACCTTGAGAACAAGGGAACACTTTTCAAGTTGCAAGTTTTTGTAATGAGGCGCCCACATGGAGAACAAGGGAATACTTTTCAAGTTGAAAGTATGGGTAATAAGGCGCCCACCTAGAGAGCAAGGGAATAGTTTTCAAGTTTCATGTTTTTTTAGGTAGGCGCCCACCTAGAGAAAATGGGAATACTTTTTTAAGTTTTAGGTTTTTGTAATCAGGCGCCCACCAGGAGAACAAGAGAATACTTTTCAAGCTGCAAGTTTTGGTAATTACTTGCCCACCTGAAGAACAAAGGAATAGTTTTCAAGTTGCAAGTTTGGGAAATCTGGTGCCTACCTTGAGAAAAAGCGAGTATTTTTCATGATTTATGTTATGGTAATTAGGCGCCCACCTGGAGAAAAATATAATGCTTTTTAACTTTCAAGTTTTTTTAATCAGGCGCCCACCTGGAGAATAAGGGAATGCTTGTCAAGTTGCAAGTTTTGGTAATCTGGCGCCCACCTGGAGAAGAAGGGAATAGTTTTCAAGTTTCAAGATTTGGTATTCAGGCGCCCACCTAGAGAACAATGGAATAGTTTTCAAGCTGCAAATTTTGGCAATCAGGAGCCCACCTGGAGAATAAGAGAAATTTTTTTCAAGTTACGTGTCTTGGTAATCAAGCGTCCACCTAGAGAAATGGGGAATGCTTTTCAAGTTTCAATTTTTGTTTATCAGGCGCCCACCTGGACAACAAGGGAACACTTTTTGAAGTTGCAAGTTTGCTAATTAGGCACCCACCTAGAGAACAAGGGAATACTTTTCAAGTTAAAAGTTTTTAAAATCAGGCGTCCACGTGGAGAACAAGGGAATACTTTTCTAGTTGCAAGTATTGGAAATCGGGCACCCATCTTGAGAGCAAGGGAATATTTTTTAAGTTTCATGTATTGGTAATTAGGAGCCCACCTGGATAAAATGGGAATACTTTTTAAGTTGCATGTTTTTGTAATCAGGCGCCCACCCGGAGAACAAGAGAATATTTTTCAAGTTGCAAGTTTTGGTAATTAGCCGCCCACTTGGGTAACAAGGGAATAGTTTTCAAGTTGTAAGTTTTGGAAATTAGGTTCCCACCTGGAGAACAAGGGAGTATTTTTCAAGATTTATGTTTTGGTAATTACGCGCCAACCTAGAGAAAAAGATAATACTTTTTAATTTTCAAGATTTTTTAATCAGGCGCCCACCAAAAGAACAAGGGAATACTTTTGAAGTTTCAAGTTTTGGTAATCAGGCGCCCACCCGGATAACAAGAGAATACTTCTCAAGTTGGAAATATTGGTAATCATGCGCCCACTTACAGAACAAGGGAATAGTTTTCAAGTTTCCAGTTTTGGTAATCAAGCACCCACCTGGAGAACAATGGAATAGTTTTCAAGTTGCAAGTTTTGGCAATCAGGCGCCCACCTGGAGAACAAGGGAATAGTTTTCAAGTTCCAAGTTTTGGCAATCAGGCACCCATCTGGAGAACAAGGGAATACTTTTCAAGTTGCACGTTTTTGAAATTAGGCGCCCACCCAGAGAACAAGGTAATATTTTTCAATTTTCATGTTTCGGTAATCAGGAGCCCACTTAGAGAGCATGGGAATATTTTTCATGTTTCAAGTTTTTGTAATCAGGCACCCACCTAGAGAACCAGGGAATACTTTTCAAGCTGCAAGTTTTGGTAATCAGGTACTCACCTGGAGAACAAGGGAATACTTTTCAAGTTGGAAGTACTGGTAACAGGCGCTCACCTGGACAAGAAGGAAATAATTTGAATGGTCAAGTCTTGGTAATCAGGCGCCCACCTGTAGAACAAGGGAATTCTTTTCCACTTTAGAGTCTTGTTAATAACGCGCTAACCTAGAGAACAAGGGAATACTTTTCAAGTATCAAGTTCTATTGATCAGGCGCCCACCAGGAGAATAAGGGAATACTTTTCAAGTTGCAAGCTCTGGTAATCAGGCGTCCACCTGGAGAACAAGGGAATACTTTTCAAGTTTCAAGTTTTTGAAATCAGGCGTCCGTCTGGAGAACAAGGGAATACATTTCTAGTTGCAAGTTTTGGAAATCAGGCACCCACCTGGAGAGCTTGGGAATTTTTTTTAAATTTCAAGTTTTTGTAAGTAGGCGCGCACCTGAAGAAAATGGGAATACTTTTTAAGTTTCAAGATTTGGTAATCACGCGCGCACCCGGAGAACGAGAGAATACTTTTCAAGTTGCATGTTTTTGTAAACAGACGCCCAACTAGAGAACAAGGGAATACTTTTCAAGTTTTTAGTTTTGGTAATCAGGCGCCCACCTGGATAATAAGCGAATAGTTTTGAAGTTGCAAGTTTTGGAAATCAGGCGCCAACCTGGAGAACAAGAGAGTATGTTTCAAGTTTCATGTTTTTGAAATCAAGCGTCTACTTGGAGAACAAGGGAATACTTTTTTAGTTGCAATTTGCTAATCAGGCGCCAACCAATAGAACAAAGAAATATTATTCAAGTTTCCAGTTTTCGTAGTCAGGCGCCCACATGGAGAACAAAGGAATAGTTTTCATGTTTCAAGATTTGGTAATCAGGCGCCCACCTAGAGAAGAAGGGAATACTTTTCAAGCTGCAAGTTTTTGTAATCAGGCGCCCATCTAGAGAACAAGGGAATACTTTTCATGTTACAAGTTTTGGTAATCAGACGCCCACTTGGAGAACAAGAGAATATTTTTCAAGTTGGAAGTATTGGTAATCAGGCGCCCACGTAGAGAACAAGGAAATAATTTTCAGGCACCCACCCGGAGATCAAGGGAATATTTTGCAAGTTTCAAGTTTTGGTAAATAGGCGACCACCTTAAAAATTTTGGAATACTTTTTAAGATTCATGCTTTGGTAATCAGGTGCCCACCCAGAGAATGAGAGAATAATTTTCAAGTTGCAAGTTTTGGTAATCACGTGCCCACCTAGAGAACTAGGGAATACTTTTCAAGTTTCAAGTTTTGGTAATCAAGCACCCACCTGGGGAACAAGGGAATAGTTTTCAAGTTTCAAGTTTGAGCAATCAGGCGTCCACCTAGAGAACAATGGAGTCTTTTTCAAGTTTCACGTTTTGGTAATCAGGCACTCAATTGGAGAACAAGGGAATAATTTCTTGTTGCAAGTTATGGTAATCAGGCGCCTACCTAGAGAACAAGGGAATATTTTTCATGTTTTAAGTATTGGCAATCAGGCGCCCACATGGAGAACAAGGGAATATTTTTCATGTTTCAAGTTTTGGTAATCAGGTGCGCACCTAGAGAAGAAGGGAATACTTTTCAAGGTGCAAGTTTTAGTAATCAGGCGCCCCATCTGGAGAACAAGGGAATGCTTTTCAAGTTGCAAGTTTTTGTAATCTCCCCACTTGGTGAACAAAGGAATACTTTTCAAGTTGGAAGTATTGGTAATCATGCGCCCACCTGGAAAACAAGCAAATAATTTTCAAGTTTCAAGTCATGGTAATCAGGCTGTCTCCTGGAGAACAAGGGAATACTTTTCAAGTTAAATGTTTTGGTAATCAGGTGCTAACCTAGAGAACAAGGGAATACATTTGAAGTTTATGTTTTTGAAATTAGGCATCAACGTAGAGAAAAAAGGGAATACTTTTCTAGTTGCAAGATTTAAAAATAAGGCACCCACATGGAGAGCAAGGGAATTTTTTTCAAGTTTCAAGTTTTTGTAATTAGGCGCCCACCTGTAGAAAATGAGAATACTTTATAAGTTTCAAGTTTTTGGTAATAAGGTGCCCAACCGGAAAACAAGAGAATACTTTTCTAGGTGAAAGTTTTGGTATTCAGGCGCCCACTTGGAGAACAAGGGAAGAGTTTTCAAGTTGCAAGTTTTAGAAATCAGGTGCCCGCCTAGAGAACAAGGGAGTATTCTTGAAGATTTAAATTTTTGTAATCAGGCGCCCACCTGGAAGTCAAGGGAATTCTTTTCAAGATTAGAGTCTTGGTAATAAGGCACTCACCTAGAGAACAAGTGAATACTTTTTATGTATCAAGTATTGTTAATCGGGTGCCCACCTGGAGAACAAGGGAATACTTTTCTAGTTGCACGTTTTGGAAATCAGGCACACACTTGGAGAGCAAGGTAATATTTTTCAAGTTTCAAGTTTTGGTAATTAGGCGCCCACCTGAAGAAAATGAGAATTTTTTTTAGTTTCAAGTTTTGGTAATCAGGCGCCCACCTGCAGAATGAGAGAATGATTTTCAAGTTGAATGTTTGGGTAATCAGGCGCCCACCTGGAGAACAAGGGAATACTTTTCAGGTATCATGTTTTGGTAATTAGTCGCCCACCTGGAGTACAAGGGAACAATTTTCAAGTTGCAAGTCTTGGCAATCAGGCGGCCACCTGGAGAACAATGGACTATTTTTCAAGCTTCAAGTTTTTGTAATCAGGCGCCCACATGGAGAACAAGGAAATATTTTTCATGTTTCAAGTTTTTGCAATCAGGCGCCCACCTAAGAAGAAGGTAATACTTTTCAAGCTACAAGTTTTGGTAATCAACCGCCCATCTAGAGAACAAGGGAATGCTTTTCCAATTTCATGTTTTTGTAATCAGGCGCCCACTTGGAGAACAAGGGAATACTTTTGAAGTTAGAAGTATTGGTAATCACGCGCCCACCTGGAGAACAAGGAAATAATATTCAAGTTTCAAGTCTTAGTAATCAGGCGCCCACCTGAAAACAAAGGAATTCTTTTCAAGTTTCAAGTCTTGATAATCAGGCACCCGCCTAGAGAATAAGGGAATACTTTTCAAGTTTCTTGTTTTGTTAATCAGGCACCCACCTAGAGAATAAGGAAATACTTTTCAAGTTAAATGTTTTGGTAATCAGGCGCCCACTTGGAGAACAAGAGAATACTTTTCAAGTTTTAAGTTTTTTGAAATCAGGCGTCCACCTGGGGAACAAGGGAATACTGTTGTAGTTGCAAGTTTTTAAAATCAGGCACCCATCTGGAGAGCAAGGGAATATTTTTCAAGTTTCATGTTTTTGTAATCAGGCATCTACCTGGAAAACATGGGAATACATTTTAAGTTTCAAGTTTTAGTAATCAGACACCCACCGGAGAACAAGAGAATACTTTTGACGGTGCAAGTTTTGGTATTCAGACGCCTACTTGGAGAACAAGGGAGTAGTTTTGTAGTTGCAAGTTTTGGAAATCACGTGCCCACCTAGAGAACAAGGGAGTACTCTTAAAGATTTGAGTTTTGGTAATCAAGCGCCCACGAGGAGTACAAGGGAATTCTTTTCAAGTTTAGAGTCTTGGTAATAAGGCGCTCACCTAGAGAACAAGGGAATACTTTTCATGTATCAAGTTTTGTTAATCTGGCGCCCTCCCGGAGAACAAGAGAATAAATTTCAAGTTGCAAGTATTGGTAATCAGGCGCCCACCTAGAGAACAAGGGAATACCTTTTAGGTTTCAAGTTTCGGTAAGCAGGCGCCCAACTTGAGAACAAGGTAGTAGTTTTCAAGTTGCAAGTTTTGGCAATCAGGCGGCCACCTGGAGAACAATGGAGTATTTTTCATGTTTCAAGTATTGGCAATCAGGCGCCCACGTCTAGAACAAGGGAATACTTTTCTAGTTGCAAGTTTTGGTAATCAGGCGCCCACCTAGAGAACAAGGGAGTTTCATGTTTTGGTAATCAGGCGCCCACATGGAGAAAAATGGAATATTTTTTATGTTTCAAGTTTTTGTAATCAGGCGCCCACCTAGTGAAGAAGGGAATACTTTTTAAGCTGCAAATTTTGGTAATCAAGCGTCGATCTAGAGAACAATGGAATGCTTTTCAAGTTGCAAGTTTTGGTAATCAGGCGCCCACCTAGAGAACAAGGGAATATTTTTCATGTTTTAAGTTTTGGTAATCAGGCGCCCATATGGAGAACAAGGGAATATTTTTCATGTTTCAAGTTTTTGTAATCAGGCGCCCACCTAGTGAAGAAGGGAATACTTTTTAAGCTGTAAATTTTGGTAATCGGGCGTCCATCTGGAGAACAAGGGAATCCTTTTCAAGTTGCAAGTTTTGGTAACCAGGCGCCCACTTGGAGAATAAGGGAATACTTTTCAAGTTGGAAGTATTGTAATAAGTCGCCCACCTGGAGAACAAGGAAATATTTTTCAAGTTTCAACTCTTGGTAATCAGGCGCTTACCTGGAAATCAAGGGAATTCTTTTCATGTTTCCAGTCTATATAATCAGGTGCCCACCTAGAGAATAAGGGAATACTTTTAAAGTTTCAATTTTTGTTAATTAGGCGCCCACCTGGAGAACAGGGGAATACTATTCAAATTGAAAGTTTTGGTAAACAGGTGCCCACCTGGACAACAAGGGAATACTTGTCAAGTTTCAGGTTTTTTAAATCAGGCATCCACCTAGAGAACAAGGGAATACTTTTCAAGTTGCAAGTTTTTGTAATCAGGCGTCCACCTAGAAAACAAGGGAATACTTTTCAAGTTTCATGTTTTTCAAATCAGGCGTCCACCAGGAGAACAAGGAAATAGTTTTCAAGTTGCATGTTTTGGCAACTAGGCGGCCACCTGGAGAACATCGGAGAATTTTTCTTGTTTCAAGTTTTGGTAATCAGGCGCCCACGTCGAGAACAAGGGAATACTTTGCTAGTTGCAAGTTTTGGTATTTAGGCGCCCACCTAGAGAACAAGGGAATATTTTTCAAGTTTCATGTTTTGGTTATCAGGCGCCTACATGGAGAACAAGGGAATATTTTTCATGTTTCAAGTTTTTGTAATCAGGCGCCCACCTAGTGAAGAAGGGAATACTTTTTCAGCTGCAAATTTTGGTAATCAATAATCCATCTAGAGAACAAGGGAATGCTTTTCAAGTTGCAAGTTTTGGTAATCAGGCGCCCACCTAGAGAACAAGGGAATATTTTTCATGTTTTAAGTTTTGGTAATCAGGCGCCCATATCGAGAACAAGGGAATATTTTTCATGTTTCAAGTTTTTGTAATCAGGCGCCCACCTAGTGAAGAAGGGAATACTTTTTAAGCTGCAAATATTGGTAATCAGGCGTCCATCTGAGAACAAGGGAATGCTTTTCAAGTTGCAAGTTTTGGTAATCAGGCGCCCACTTGGAGAACAAGGGAATACTTTTCAAGTTGGAAGTATTGTAATCAGGCGCCCACCTGGAGAACAAGGAAATAATTTTCAAGTTTCAACTCCTTGTAATCAGGCGCCTACCTGGAGATCAAGGGAATTATTTTCAAGTTTCAAGTCTATATAATCAGGTGCCCTCCTAGAGAATAAGGGAATACTTTTAAAGTTTCAAGTTTTGTTAATTAGGCGCCCTCCTGGAGAATAGGGGAATACTTTTCAAGTTGAAAGTATTGGTAAACAGGTGCCCACCTGGACAACAAGGGAATACTTGTCATGTTTCAGGTTTTTCAAATCAGGCATCCACCTAGAGAACAAGGGAATACTTTTCAAGTTGCAAGTTTTTGTAATTAGGCGCCCACCTAGAGAACAAGGGAATACTTTTCAAGTTTAAAGTTTTGGTAATTAGGTACCCGCCTGGACAAAATGGGAATACTTTTTATGTTTTAAGTTTTGTTAATCAGGCGCCCACCCGGAGAAGAAGAGAATACTTTTCAAGTTGAAAGTTTTGGTAATTACACGCCCACTTGAGAACAAGGTAATGGTTCTAAAGTTGTAAGTTTTGGCAATCAGGCGCCCACCTGGAGAAAGAGGAAGTACTTTTCAAGTTTCAAGTTTTTGAAATCAGGCGTCCACCTAGAGAACAAGGGAATACTTTTCTAGTTGCAAGTTTTTTTAATCAGGCGCCTGGCTAGAGAACAAGGGAATATTTTTCAAGTTTCAAGTTTTAGTTATCAGGCATCCACCTGGAGAACAAGGGAATATTTTTCATGTTTCATGTTTTGGTAATCAGGAGCCCACCTAGAGAAGAAGGGAATACTTTTAAAGCTGCAACAAGGGAATACTTTTAAAGCTGCAAGTTTTGGTAATCAGGAGGCCACCAGGAGACCAAGGGAATAATTTTTAAGTTGCAACTTTTTGTAATCAGGCACACACTTAGAGATCAAGGGAATACTTTTCAAGTTGGTAGAATTTAAAATCAGGCGCCCACGTGGAGAACAAGTAAATAATATTAAAGTTTCAAGTCTGGGTAATCAGACGCCCTCCTGGAGAACAAGGGAATTCTTTTCAAGTATAGAGTCTTGGAAATAAGGCGCTCACCTAGAGAACAAGGAAATACTTTTCAAGTATCATGTTTTGTTAATCAGGCACCAACCTGGAGAACAAGGGAATACTTTTCATGTTGCAAGTTTTGGTAATCAGGCGCCCACCTGGAGAACAATGGAATACTTTTCAAGTTGGAAGTATTGTAATCAGGCGCCCACCTGGAGACCAAGGAAATAATTTTCAAGTTTCAACTCTTGGTAATCAGGCGCCTACCTAGAGATCAAGGGAATTCTTTCCATGTTTCAAGTCTATATAATCAGGTGCCCACCAAGAAAATAAGGGAATACTTTTAAAGTTTCAAGATTTGTTAATTAGGTGCCCACCTGGAGAACAGGAGAATTCTTTTCAAGTTAAAAGTTTTGCTAAACAGGTGCCCACCTGGACAAAAAGGGAATACTTGTCAAGTTTCAGGTTTTTCCAATTAGGCATCCACCTCGAGAACAAGGGAATACTTTTCAAGTTGCAAGTTTTTGTAATCAGGCGCCCACCTAGAGAACAAGGGAATACTTTTCAAGTTTCATGTTTTTCAAATCAGGCGTCCACCTGGAGAACAAGAGAATACTTTTCGAGTTGCAAATGTTAAAAATCAGGCACCCACCTGGAGAGCAAGAGAATATTTTTCAAGTTTCAAGTTTTGGTAATTAGGAAACCGCCTGGACAAAATGGGAATACTTTTTAAGTTTTAAGTTTTGTTAATCAGGCGCCCACCCGCAGAAGAAGAGAATACTTTTCAAGTTGCAAGTTTTGGTAATTACACGCCCA
Organism: Nicotiana benthamiana; assembly: GCA_034376525.1. Classification (NCBI taxonomy): domain Eukaryota; kingdom Viridiplantae; phylum Streptophyta; class Magnoliopsida; order Solanales; family Solanaceae; genus Nicotiana; species Nicotiana benthamiana. The sequence goes on along the minus strand of CM067341.1, from coordinate 13,693,029 downwards.
CTTGGAGAACAAGGTAATGGTTCTAAAGTTGCAAGTTTTGGCATTCAGGCGCCCACCTGGAGAAAAAGTAAGTACTTTTCAAGTTTCGAGTTTTTGAAATCAGGCGCCCACCTAGAGAACAAGGCAATATTTTTCAAGTTTCGTGTTTTGGTAGTCAGGTGCCCACCTGGAGAACATGGGAATGTTTTTCATCTTTCAAGTTTTTGTAATCAGGAGCCCACCTAGACAAGAAGGGAATACTTTTAAAGCTGCAAGTTTTGGTAATCAGGAGGCCACCAGGAGACCAAGGGAATAATTTTTAAGTTGCAAGTTTTTGTAATCAGGCACACACTTAGAGATCAAGGGAATACTTTTCAAGTTTGTAGAATTTGTAATCACGCGCCCACATGGAGAACAAGTAAATAATTTTAAAGTTTCAAGTCTGGGTAATCAGACGCCCACCTGGAGAACAAGGGAATTCTATTCAATTATAGAGTCTTGGAAATAAGGTGCTCACCTAGAGAATAAGGAAATACTTTTCAAGCATCATGTTTTGTTAATCAGGCACTAACCTGGAGAACAAGGGAATACTTTTCTTGTTGCAAGTTTTGGTAATCAGGCGCCCACCTGGAGAACAAGTGAATACTTTTCACGTTTCACGTTTTTGAAATCGTACGACCACATTAAGAAAATGGGAATACTTTTTATGTTTCAAGATTTGTTAATCAGGCACCCACCGGGAGAACGAGAGAATACTTTTCAAGTTGCAAGTTTTGGTAATCAGGCGCCCACCTATAGAAAAAGGGAATGCTTTTCAAGTTTCATGTTATGGAAATCAGGCGCCCACCTGGAGAACAAGGTAATAGTTTCAAGTTGCAAGTTTTTGCAATCAGGCGCCCACTTGGAGAACAAGGGAGTATTTTTCAAGTTTCAAGTTATTGAAATCAGGCGTCCACCTGGAGAACAAGGGAATACTTTTCAAGTTTCATGTTTTGGTAATCAGGCGCGCACCTTAACATGGAAATATTTTTCAAGTTTCGTGTTTTGGTAATCAGGTGCCCACCTAGAGAACATGGGAATGTTTTTCATCTTTCAAGTTTTTGTAATCAGGCGCCCACCTAGAGACGAAGGTAGTATTTTTTAAGCTGCAAGTATTGGTAGTCAGGCGCCCACCTGGAGAACAAGGGAATACTTTTCAAGTTAGATGAATTGGTAATCAGGTGCCCACCTGGAGAACAAGGGAATACTTTTCAAGTTTCAAGTTTTCTTAATCAGACGCCCACCTGGAGAACAAGGGAATACTTTTCAAGTTGCAAGTTTTTGTAAATAGGCGCCCACATGGAGAAAAAGGGAATACTTTTCGAGTTTCAAGTTTTTGAAATCATGCGTCCACGTGGAGAACAAGGGGATACTTTTCTATTTGCAAGTTTTAAAAATCAGGCACCCACCTGAATAGCAAGGGAATATTTTTCAAGTTTCAAGTTGGTAATTAGGCGCCCATCTGGAGAAAATGGGAATACTTTTTAAGTTTCAAGTTTTGGTAATCAGGCGCCTACCCGGAGAACAAGAGAATACTTTTCAAGTTGCAAGTTTTGGTAATCAGGGGCCCAAATGGAGAACAAGGGAATAGTTTTCAAGTTGCAAGTTTTGGTAATCAGGCGCCCACCCGGAGAACAAGAGAATACTTTTCAAGTTGCATGTTTTGGTAATCAGGTGCCCACCTGGTGAACAAAGGAATAGTTTTCAAGTTGCATGTTTTGGAAATCAGGCGGCCAACTGGAGAACAAGGGAGTATTTTTCAAGATTTAAGTTTGATAATGAGGCGCCCACCTTGAGAACAAGAGAATACTTTTCAAGTTGCACGTTTCGGTAATAAGGCGCCCACCTAGAGAACAACGGAATAGTTTTTAAATTTGTAGTTTTGGTAATCAAGCGTCCACATGGAGAAAAACAGAATAGTTTTCAAGTTGCATGTTTTGGCAATCAGGCGCCCACCATGAGAACAAGGGAATACTTTTCAAGTTTCATGTTTTGGATATCAGGAGTCCACCTGTAGAACAAGGGAATACTTTTCTGGTTGCAAGTTTTGTTATTCAGGCGCCCACCTAGAGAACAAGGGAATATTTTTCTAGTTTCAAGATTTTGTTAATCAGGCGCTCACCTGGAGAACAAGGGAATATTTTTCATGTTTCAAGTTTTGGTAATCAGGCGCCCACCAAGAGAAGAAGGGAATAATTTTTAAGCTACAAGTTCTGGTAATCAGGCGCCCACGTGGAGAACAACGGAATACTTTCCAAGTTTCAAGTTTTGGTAATCAGGTGCCCACTTGGAGAACGAGGAAATATTTTTCAAGTTTCATGTCTTGGTAACCAAGCGCCCACCTGGAGAACAAGGGAATTCTTTTCAATTTAAGTGTGTTTGTAATAAGGCGCCCACCTAAAGAACAAGGGAATACTTTTCAAGTTTCAAGTTTTGTTAATCACGCGCCCACCTAGAGAACACGCGAATACCTTTCAAGTTTCATGTTTTGGAAATCAGGCGTCCGCTTGTAGAACAAGGAAATATTTTTCTAGTTGCATGTTTTGGAAATTAGGCACCCACATTGAGAGCAAGGGAATATTTTTCAAGTTTCAAGTTTTGCAAATTAGGCGCCCTCCTGGAGATATTGGGAATACATTTTAACTTTCATGTTTTGGTAATCAAGCGCCCACCCGGAGAATAATGGAATACTTTTTAAGTTGCAAGTTTCTGTAAGAAGGTGCCCACCTGGAGAATAAGGGAATAGTTTTCAAGTTGCAAGTTTTGGCAATCAGGCGCCCACTTGGAGAACAAGGGAGTATTTTTCAAGTTTCAAGTTTTTTTAACTAGGCGCCCACCTAGAGAAAAAGGGAATTTTTTTTTAAGTTTCAAGTTTTGTTAATCAGGCGCCCACCCGCAGAACAAAAGAATTCTTTTCAAGTTGTAAGTTTTGTTAATCAGGCGCCCACCTGGAGAACAAGGAAATATTTTTCAAGTTTCATGTTTTGGTAATAAGGTCCCCTATAGGACAATAAGGGAATGCGTTTTAACTTACAAGTTTTGGTAATCAGGCGTCCACCTGGAGAACAAGGAAATAAATTTTAAGTTTCAGGTCTTGGTAATCAGGCGTTCACTTGGAGAACAAAGGAATGCTTTTCAAGTTTCAAGTCTTGGTAATCAGGAGCCTACCTAGAGAAAGAGGGAATACTTTTCAAGATTCAAGTTTTATTAATCAGGCGCCCACCTGGAGAACAAGGGAATACTTTTCAAGTTGCAAATTTTTGTAATCAGGCGCCTACCTGGAGAAAAACGGAATACTTTTCAAGTTTCATTTTTTTAAAATAAGGCTTCGACCTGGAGAACAAGGGAATACTTTTCTAGTGGCAAGTTTTGGAAATCAGGCATCCACTAGGAGAGCAAGGGAATATTTTTAAAGTTTCAAGATTTGGTAATTAGGCGCCCACCTGGAGAAAATGGGAATACTTTTTTAGTTTCAAGTTTTGTTAATCAGGCCCCAAAACGGAGAACAAGATAGTACTTTTCATGTTGCATGTTTTGGTAATCAGGCGCCCACCTGGAGAATGAGGGAATAGTTTTCAAGTTGCAAGTTTTGGAAATCAGGCGGCCACCTGGAGAACAAGGGAGTTTTTTTCAAGATTTAAGTTTTAGTAATGATGCGCCCACCTAGAGAAAAAAGATAATACTTCTTAACTTTCATGATTTGTTAATCAGCCGCCCACCCGGAGAACTAAGGAATACTTTTAAAGTTTCAAGTATTGATAATCAGACCCCCATCTGGAGAACAAGGGAATATTTCTCATGTTTCAAGTTTTGATAATCAGGCGCTCACCTAGAGAACAAGGGAATACTTTTCAAGTTTCAAGTTTTGGTAATCTAGCGCCCACCTGGAGAATAAGGGAATAGTTTTCAAGTTGCAAGTTTTGGCAATCAGACGCCCACCTGGAGAAGAAGGGAGTATTTTTCAAGTTTCAAGTTTTGGTAACCAAGCGCTCTCCTGGAGAAAAATGGAATACTTTTTAAATTTCAAGTTTAATTAATCAGGCGCCCACCCGGAGAACAAGAGAATACTTTTCAGGTTGCAAGTTGTGTTAATCAGGCGCCAACCTGGAGAACAAGGAAATATTTTTCAAGTTTCACGTTTTGCTAATAAGGTCCCCACTACAAGAACAAAGGAATACTTTTCAAGTTTTAAGTTTTGGTAATCAGGCGCCCACCTTGAGAACAAGGAAATAATTTTCAAGTTTCAGGTCTTGGAAATCAGGCGTCCACTTGGAGACAAAGGAATGCGTTTCAAGTTTCAAGTCTTGGTAGTTAGGCGCCCACCTAGAGAACAATGGAATACTTTTCAAGTTTCATGTTTTGTTAATCAGGCGACCACCTGGAGAACAAGGGAATACTTTTCAAGTTGCAATTTTGGTAATCAGGCGTCCACCTAGAGAAAAAGGGAATACTTTTCAAGTTTCATGTATTTGAATTCAGGCATCAACCTAAAGAACAAGGGAATACTTTTCCAGTTACAAGTTTTGGAAACCAGGCACCCACCAGGAGAGAAAGGGAATATTTTTTAAGTTTCAAGTTTTGGTAATTAGGCGCCTACCTGGAGAAAATGGGATTACTTTTAAGTTTCATGTTTTTGTAATCAGGCGCCCTCCCGTAGAACAAGAGAATACTTTTCAAGTTGCATGTTCTTGTAATCAAGCATCCACCTGGAGAACGAGGGAATAGTTTTCAAGTTGCAAGTTTTGGAAATCAGGCGCCCACCTGAAGAACAAGGGAGTATTTTTCAAGATTTAAGTTTTAGTAATAAGGCGACCACCTGGAGAAAAAACATAATACTTTCTAAATTTAATGTTTTGTTAATCTTGTGCCCTCCCGGATAACAAAGGAATACTTCTAAAGTTTCAAGTTTTGATAATCAGGCCCCCATCAGGAGAACAAGGGAATATTTTTCACGTTTCAAGTTTTGGTAATCAAGCGCTCACCTAGAGAACAAGGGAATACTTTTCAAGTTACAAGTTTTTTTCATCACGTGCCCACCTGGAGAACTAGGGAATACTTTTCAAGTTCTAAGTTTTGGTAATCAGACTCCCACCTGGAGAACAAGGGAATACTTTTCAAGTTGCAAGTTTTTTTAATCAGGCGCCCACTTGGAGAACAAGGGAATATTATTCAAGATGCAAATTTTGGTAATTAGGCGCCCACGTGGACAATAAGAGAATACTTCTAAAGTTTTATGTTTTGGTAATCAGGCTCCCACCTGGAGAACAAAGAAATTCCTTTCAAGTTTCACGTCTTGGTAAACAGGCGCCCACCTGGAGAACAAGGGAATAGTTTTCAAGTTGCATGTTTTGGCAATCAAGGCCCACCTGGAGAACAAGGGAGTAGTATTCAAGATTTATGTTTTGGTAATTAGGCGTCCATTGGGAGAAAAAGGCAATACTTTAATCTTTCAAGTTTTGTTAATCAGGCGCCCACCCGGAGAACAAGAGAATACTTTTCAGGTAGAATGATTTGGTAATCAGGCGTCCACCTAGAGAACAAGGGAATACTTTTCAAGTTTCAAGTTTTGGAAATTGGGCGACCAGCTTCAGAACAAGGGAATACTTTTCAAGTTGCAAGTTTTTGTAATCAGTCGCCCACTTGGAGAACAAGGTAATACTTTACAAGTTGCAAGTTTTGGTAATCAAGCGACCACCTGGAGAACAAAGGAATGCTTTACAAGTTTCAAGTCTTGGTAATCAGGCTCCCACCTAGAGAACAGGGGAATACTTTTCAAGTTTCAAGTTTTGTTCATTAGGTGCCCACTTGGAGAACAAAGGAATACTTTTTAAGTTGCAAGTTTTGGTAATCAGGCTCCTACCTGGAGAAAAAGGGAATACTTTTCAAGTTTCATGTTTTTGAAATCAGGCGTCCCCCTTAGAACAACGGAATACTTTTCTAGTTGCAAGTTTTGGAAATCAGGCACCCACAAGGAGAGCAAGGGAATAATTTTCAAGTTTCATGTTTTGGTAATTTGGCGCCCACATGGAGAAATTGGGAATACTTTTAAGGTTTCAAGTTTTGGTAATCAGGTGCCCACCCGGAGAACAAGAGAATACTTTTCAAGTTGCATGTTTTGGAAATCAGGCACCCACCTGGAGAACAAGGGAATATTTTTCAAGATATAAGATTAAGTAATAAGGCGCCCACCTGGAGAAAAAAATAATAAATTTAACTATCATGTTTTGTTAATCAGGCGCCCTCCCGGAGAACAAAGGAATACTTTTAAAGTTTCAAGTTTTGGTTATCAGGAGCTCACCTAGAGAACAAGGGAATACTTTTCAAGTTGCAAGTTTTTGTAATCAGGCGCTCACCTGGAGAACAATGGAATACTTTTAGAGTTCTAAGTTTTTGTAATCAGTCGCCCACTTGGAGAACAAGGAAATACTTTTCAAGTTGCAAGTTTTGGTAATCAGGCGACCACCTGGAGAACAAGGGAATACTTTTCAAGTTGCAAGTTTTGTTAATCACGCGCCTACTTAAAAAACAAGGAAATACTATTAAAGATGAAAATTTTGGTACTCAGGCGCCCACTTGGAGAATAAAGGAATACTTCTCTTGTTTCAAGTCTTGGTAATCAGGCGCCCACCTGGAGAACAAAGAAATTCTTTTCAAGTTTAACGTCTTGGTAATCAGGCGCCCACCTGGAGAACAAGGGAACAGCTTTCAAATTGCAAATTTTGGCGATCAAGCGGCCACCTAGAGAACAAGGGAGTAGTTTTCAAAATTTATGTTTTGGTAATTAGGCGTCCACTTAGAGAAAAAGGGAATACTTTTTAACTTTTAAATTTTGTTAATAAGGTGCCGACCAGGAGAACCAGAGAATCTATTCAAGTAGCAAGTTTTGGTAATCAGGCGTCCATCTAGAGAACAAGGGAATACTTTTCAAGTTTCAAGTTTTGGTAATTAGGCGACCACCTTGAGAACAATGAAATACTTTTCAAGTAGCAAGTTTTGGTAATCAGGCGCCCACTTGGAGAACATGGGAATACTATTCAAGTTGCATGTTTTGGTAATCAAGCGCCCACCTGGAGAACAAGGGAATATTTTTCCAGTTTCATGTTTTGGTAATCAGGTCCACACTAGGAGAACAAGGGAATACTTTTCAAGTTACAAGTTTTGAAAATCGGGCGCCTCCTAGATAACAAGGGAATACTTTTTAAGTTGCACGTTTTGCTAATCAGGCGTCCACCTGGAGAACAAGTGAATATTTTTCAAGTTTCAAGTTTTGGTAATCAGGCGCCCACCTAGAGAACAAGGGAATAGTTTTGAAGTTGCATGTTTTGACAATCAAGGGCCCCTCCGGGAGAAAAAGGGAATACTTTTCAAATTGTAAGTTTTGGTAATCAGGCGCCCACTTGGAGAACAAGGGAATACTTTTCAAGTTGCAAGTTTTGGTAAGTAGGCGACAACCGGAAGAACAAGGGATACTTTTCAAGTTGCAAGTTTTGGTAATCAGGCGCCCACTTGGAGAACTAGGCAATGCTATCCAAGTTGCAAATTTTGTTAATCAGGCGCCTACCTAAAGAACAAAGGAATTCTTTTCAAGTTTCAAGTCTTGGTAATGACGCGCCCACCTGGAGAACAAGGGAAAAGTATTAAAGTTGCAAGTTTTGGCAATCAGGCGCCCGCCTAGAGAACAAGGGAATTCTTTTCAAGTTGCAAGTTTTGGCAATCAGGCGCCCACCTGGAGAACAATGGAATGCTTTTCAAGTTTCAAGTCTTGGTAATCAGGCTCCCACCTAGAGAACAAGGGAATACTTTTCAAGTTTGAAGTTTTGTTAATCAGGTGCCCACTTGGAGAACAAGGGAATACTTTTTAAGTTGCAAGTTTTGGTAATCAGGCTCCCACCTAGAGAAAAAGGGAATACTTTTCAAGTTTCATGTTTTTGAAATCGGGCGTCCACCTGAGAACAACGAAATACTTTTCTAGTTGCAAGTTTTGGAAATCAGGCACCCATAAGGAGAGCAAGGGAACATTTTTCAAGTTTCATGTTTTGGTAATTTGGCGCCCACATGGAGAAATTGGGAATACTTTTTAAGTTTCAAGTTTTGGTAATCAGGTGCCCACCCGGAGAACAAGAGAATACTTTTCAAGTTGCATGTTTTGGAAATCAGGCACCCACCTAGAGAACAAGGGAGTATTTTTCAAGATATAAGATTAAGTAATAAGGCGCCCACCTGGAGAAAAAAATAATAAATTTTAACTATCATATTTTGTTAATCAGGCGCCCTCCCGGAGAACAAAGGAATACTTTTAAAGTTTTAAGTTTTGGTTATCAGGAGCTCACCTAGAGAACAAGGGAATACTTTTCAAGTTGCAAGTATTTGTAATCAGGTGCCCACCTGGAGAACAATGGAATACTTTTAGAGTTCTAAGTTTTTGTAATCAGTCGCCCACTTGGAGAACAAGGAAATACTTTTCAAGTTGCAAGTTTTGGTAATAAGGTGACCACCTGGAGAACAAGGTAATACTTTTCAAGTTGCAAGTTTTGCTTATCAGGCGCCTACTTAAAAAACAAGAAATACTATTCAAGATGAAACTTTTGGTACTCAGGCGCCCACTTGGAGAATAAAGGAATACTTCTCTAGTTTCAAGTCTTGGTAATCAGGCGCCCACTTGGAGAACATAGAAATTCTTTTCAAGTTTCACGTCTTGATAATCAGGCGCCCACCTGGAGTACAAGGGAACAGTTTTCAAATTGCAAATTTTGGCAATCAAGCGCCCACCTGGAGAACAAGGGAGTAGTTCTAAAAATTTATGTTTTGGTAATTAGGCGTCCACTTGGAGAAAAAGGGAATACTCTTTAACTTTTAAATTTTGTTAATAAGGCGCCCACCAGGAGTACAAGAGAATCTTTTCAAGTAGCAAGTTTTGGTAATCAGGCGTCCACCTAGAGAACAAGGGAATACTTTTCAAGTTTCAAGTTTTGGTAATTAGGCGACCACCTTGAGAACAATGAAATACTTTTCAAGTAGCAAGTTTTGGTAATCAGGCGCCCACTTGGAGAACATGGGAATACTATTAAAGTTGCATGTTTTGGTTATCAGGCGCCCACCTGGAGAACAAGGGAATATTTTTCAAGTTTCATGTTTTGGTAATCAGGTCCACACTAGGAGAACAAGGGAATACTTTTCAAGTTACAAGTTTTGAAAATCGGGCGCCCACCTGGAGAACGAGGGAATACTTTTTAAGTTGCACGTTTTGCTAATCAGGCGTCCACCTGGAGAACAAGAGAATATTGTTCAAGTTTCAAGTTTTGGTAATCAGGCGCCCACCTAGAGAACAAGGGAATAGTTTTGAAGTTGCATGTTTTGGCAATCAAGGGCCCCTCCTAGAGAATAAGGGAATACTTTTCAAATTGTAAGTTTTGGTAATCAGGCGCCCACTTGGAGAACAAGGGAATACTTTTCAAGTTGCAAGTTTTGGTAACCAGGTGACCACTTGGAGAACAATGGAATACTTTTCAAGTTGCATGTTTTGGTAATTAGGCAACCTCCTGAAGAACAAGGGAATACTTTTTAACTTTCAAATTTTGTTAATAAGGCGCCCACCAGGAGAACAGGAGAATACTTTTCAAGTAACAAGTTTTGGTAATCAGGCGTTCACCAAGAGAACAAGGGAATACTTTTCAAGTTTCAAGTTTTGGTAATTAGGCGACCACCTTGAGAACAATGGAATACTTTTCAAGTTGCAAATTTTGGTAATCAGGCGCCCACTTGAAGAACATGGGAATACAATTCAAGTTGCATGTTTTGGTAATCAGGTGCCCACCTGGAGAACAATGGAAGATTTTTCAAGTTTCATGTTTCTGAAATGGGTCAAAACTGTCCCCCAACATATTGACTTCGGAACATAATTGCCCTCCGTTAACCTTTTGCAAAGAAAATGCCCCTACCGTTAAATTTGTGGCGTACTTTTTCCCCTAAAACTAATAGCTGCCTTGTCACTATTTTTAATTATTTTTTAATTCCACGTGTCGGGTTGTGATTGGCCATTCCATAAAACCTAACCCAAAATCAATTCTGCCCAAGCTCCAACCCAACCTGACCCGACCCAAACCCCCTCTTCATCTTCCTCAAAACAAACCCTCTCTAAACCTAAACCACCAAACGACCTCAAATTTGATGCTCAAGAAAATCTCAATATGAAGCCGAAAACGAGCAAAATCTCATGTTAGTCTGTAGAATTCTTTGAACCATCTTTTTTTTTAAACATAAGCTAATTATAATTTCAGTTTAAAAAAAATCGATAAAGAATAACGCAAACGAAGTCAAGAAGCACAAATTGAAGATCTCGTAGGAGCATGTTCTTTGAAGAAGATATGCATTTTGTCCAGAATATCTCACGATTTCAAAACTACAATCCTTTAGACAGTAATCACTAGGAGTTCATATTAAGACATAGTCCGTCAATAAATTCATTCGCGAATCCAAAGTTAAATAACAAATGAAAACTGATATTAATTGAGAAATAAAATAATGCTATAACAGTAGATGGCTAAAATGATTCTTCTAATTCCTTTTTCTGTTCAATACATACTGCAAATGCAGCTATAATTTCATGGTCAATATTAAAAAGTTTCCCCTTTTCTATTTACGCACAGTGCTACTGACAACTTGATGACGGGGAAGATGAAGCAACGGGGTAACCATGGGAGGTCGTTTGGGGGTTTAGGGTTAGAGAGGGTGTGTTGTGAGGAAGATGAAGAGGGGGTTTGGGTCAGGTCAGGTTGGGTCGGGTTGGGTCGGAGCTTGGGTAGAATTGATTTTGGGTCAGATTTTAGGGAATGGAAAATCACAACCTGACACGTGGAATAAAAAAAATTAAAAAATTGACAAGGCAGCAGTTTGTTTTAGGGGCAAAAGTATGCCACAAAATTAACGGTAGGGGCATTTTCTTTGCAAAAGGTGAACGGAGGGCAATTATGTTCCGGAGTCAATACGTTGGAGGCAGTTTTGACCCTTTTCCGTTCATGTTTTGGTAATCTGGTTCACACTAGGAGAACAAGGGAATACTTTTCAAGTTTCATGTTTTGGAAATCAGGCGCCCACCTGGAGAACGAGGGAATACTTATTAAGTTGCACGTTTTGGTAATCAGGCGTCCACCTGGAGAACAAGGGAATATTTATCAAGTTTCAAATTTTGGTAATCTGGCGCCCACCTAGAGAACAAGGGAATAGTTTTCAAGTTGCATGTTTTGGCTATCAAGGGCCCACCTGGAGAAAATTAGGGAATACTTTTCAAGTTTTAAGTTTTGGTAATCAGGCGCCCACTTGGAGAACAAAGAAATTCCTTTCAAGTTTCACGTCTTGGTAATCAGGCGCCCACCTGGAGAAAAAGGGAATACTTTTAAAGATGCAAGTTTTGGTAATCAGTCGCCCAGTTGGAGAACAATGGAATACTTTTCAAGATTTATGTTTTGATAATTAGGCGTCCACCTGGAGAAAAAGGGAATACTTTTTATTTTTCAAATTTTGTTAATAAGGCGCCCTCCAGGAGAACAAGAGAATACTTTTCAAGTAGCAAGTTTTGGTAATCGGGCGTCCACTTAAGGAACAAGGGAATAATTTTCAAGTTTCAAGTTTTGGTAATTTGGCGACCACCTTGAGAACAATGGAATACTTTTCAAGTTGCAAGTTTTGGTAATCAGGCACCTACTTGGAGAACATGGGAATAATATTCAAATTGCATATTTTGGTAATCAAGCGACCACCTGGAGAACAAGGGAATATTCCGACTTAGAGAACAAGGGAATACTATTCAAGTTGCAAATTTGGGTAATCAGGCGCCCACCTGGAGAATAAGAGAATACTTTTAAAGGTTCAAGTTTTGAAAATCTGGCACTCATCTAGAGAACAAGGGAATATTTTTCATATTTCAAGTTTTGGTAATCAGGCCCTCACCTAGAGAACAAGGGAATACCTTTCAAGTTGTAAGTTTTGATAATCAGGCGCCCACATGGATTAAAAGGGAATACTTTTAAAGTTGCAAGTTTTGGTAATCAGTCGCCCACTTGGAGAACAATGGATACTTTACAAGTTGCATGTTTTGGTAGTTAGGCGACCTCCTAGAGAACAAGGGAATACTTTTTAACCTTCAAATTTGGTTAATAAGGCCCCACCAGGAGAACAAGAGAATACTTTCAAGTAGCAAGTTTTGGTAATTAGGCGTCCACCTAGAGAACAAGGGAATACTTTTCAAGTTTCAAGTTTGGTAATTAGGCGACCACTATGAAATACTTTTCATGTTGCATGTTTTCGTAATCAGGCGCCCACTTGGAGAACATGGGAATAATGTTAAAGTTACATGTTTTTGTAATCAGGCGCCAACTTGGAGAACAAGGGAATATTTTTCAAGTTTCATGTTTTGGTAATCAGGTTCACACTAGGAGAACAAGGGAATACTTTTCAAGTTTCAAGTTTTGGAAATCAATCGCCCACCTGGAGAACGAGGGAATACTTATTAAGTTGCACGTTTTGGTAATCAGGCGTCCACCTGGAGAACAAGGGAATATTTATCAAGTTTCAAATTTTGGTAATCAGGCGCCCACCTAGAGAACAAGGGAATAGTTTTCAAGTTGCATGTTTTGGCTATCAAGGGCCCACCTGGAGAAAATTAGGGAATACTTTTCAAGTTTTAAGTTTTGGTAATCAGGCGCCCACCTGGAGAAAAAGGGAATACTTTTAAAGTTGCAAGTTTTGGTAATCAGTCGCCCAGTTGGAGAATAATGGAATACTTTTCAAGATTTATGTTTTGGTAATTAGGCGTCCAACTGGAAAAAAAGGGAATACTTTTTAACTTTCAAATTTTGTAAATAAGGCGCCAACAAGGAGAACAAGAGAATACTTTTCATGTAGCAGGATTTGGTAATTAGGCGACCATCTTAAGAACAATGAAATACTTTTCAAGTTGCATGTTTTGGTTATCAAGCGCCTACTTGGAGAACATGGGAATAATATTCAAGTTGCAAGTTTTGGTAATCAAGCGACCATCTGGAAAACAAGTGAATATTCCCACTTGGGGAACAAGGGAATACTATTCAAGTTGCAAATTTTGGTAATCAGGCACCCACCTGGAGAATAAGAGAATACTTTTAATGTTTCAAGTTTTGAAAATCAAGCACTCATCTAGAAAACAAGGGAATATTTTTCATGTTTCAAGTTTTGGTAATCAGGCGCTCACTTAGAGAACATGGGAATACTTTTCAAGTTGCAAGTGTTGATAATCAGGCGCCCACCTGGAGAAAAAGGGAATACTTTTAAAGTTGCAAGTTTTGGTAATCAGTCGCCCACTTGGAGAACAATGGATACTTTACAAGTTGCATGTTTTGGTAGTTAGGCGACCTCCTAGAGAACAAGGGAATACTTTTTAACCTTCAAATTTGGTTAATAAGGCCCCACCAGGAGAACAAGAGAATACTTTCAAGTAGCAAGTTTTGGTAATTAGGCGTCCACCTAGAGAACAAGGGAATACTTTTCAAGTTTCAAGTTTGGTAATTAGGCGACCACTATGAAATACTTTTCATGTTGCATGTTTTCGTAATCAGGCGCCCACTTGGAGAACATGGGAATAATGTTAAAGTTACATGTTTTTGTAATCAGGCGCCAACTTGGAGAACAAGGGAATATTTTTCAAGTTTCATGTTTTGGTAATCAGGTTCACACTAGGAGAACAAGGGAATACTTTTCAAGTTTCAAGTTTTGGAAATCAATCGCCCACCTGGAGAACGAGGGAATACTTATTAAGTTGCACGTTTTGGTAATCAGGCGTCCACCTGGAGAACAAGGGAATATTTATCAAGTTTCAAATTTTGGTAATCAGGCGCCCACCTAGAGAACAAGGGAATAGTTTTCAAGTTGCATGTTTTGGCTATCAAGGGCCCACCTGGAGAAAATTAGGGAATACTTTTCAAGTTTTAAGTTTTGGTAATCAGGCGCCCACCTGGAGAAAAAGGGAATACTTTTAAAGTTGCAAGTTTTGGTAATCAGTCGCCCAGTTGGAGAATAATGGAATACTTTTCAAGATTTATGTTTTGGTAATTAGGCGTCCAACTGGAAAAAAAGGGAATACTTTTTAACTTTCAAATTTTGTAAATAAGGCGCCAACAAGGAGAACAAGAGAATACTTTTCATGTAGCAGGATTTGGTAATTAGGCGACCATCTTAAGAACAATGAAATACTTTTCAAGTTGCATGTTTTGGTTATCAAGCGCCTACTTGGAGAACATGGGAATAATATTCAAGTTGCAAGTTTTGGTAATCAAGCGACCATCTGGAAAACAAGTGAATATTCCCACTTGGAGAACAAGGGAATACTATTCAAGTTGCAAATTTTGGTAATCAGGCACCCACCTGGAGAATAAGAGAATACTTTTAATGTTTCAAGTTTTGAAAATCTAGCACTCATCTAGAAAACAAGGGAATATTTTTCATGTTTCAAGTTTTGGTAATCAGGCGCTCACTTAGAGAACATGGGAATACTTTTCAAGTTGCAAGTGTTGATAATCAGGCGCCCACCTGGAGAAAAAGGGAATACTTTTAAAGTTGCAAGTTTTGGTAATCAGTCGCCCACTTGGAGAACAATGGATACTTTACAAGTTGCATGTTTTGGTAGTTAGGCGACCTCCTAGAGAACAAGGGAATACTTTTTAACCTTCAAATTTGGTTAATAAGGCCCCACCAGGAGAACAAGAGAATACTTTCAAGTAGCAAGTTTTGGTAATTAGGCGTCCACCTAGAGAACAAGGGAATACTTTTCAAGTTTCAAGTTTGGTAATTAGGCGACCACTATGAAATACTTTTCATGTTGCATGTTTTCGTAATCAGGCGCCCACTTGGAGAACATGGGAATAATGTTAAAGTTACATGTTTTTGTAATCAGGCGCCAACTTGGAGAACAAGGGAATATTTTTCAAGTTTCATGTTTTGGTAATCAGGTTCACACTAGGAGAACAAGGGAATACTTTTCAAGTTTCAAGTTTTGGAAATCAATCGCCCACCTGGAGAACGAGGGAATACTTATTAAGTTGCACGTTTTGGTAATCAGGCGTCCACCTGGAGAACAAGGGAATATTTATCAAGTTTCAAATTTTGGTAATCAGGCGCCCACCTAGAGAACAAGGGAATAGTTTTCAAGTTGCATGTTTTGGCTATCAAGGGCCCACCTGGAGAAAATTAGGGAATACTTTTCAAGTTTTAAGTTTTGGTAATCAGGCGCCCACCTGGAGAAAAAGGGAATACTTTTAAAGTTGCAAGTTTTGGTAATCAGTCGCCCAGTTGGAGAATAATGGAATACTTTTCAAGATTTATGTTTTGGTAATTAGGCGTCCAACTGGAAAAAAAGGGAATACTTTTTAACTTTCAAATTTTGTAAATAAGGCGCCAACAAGGAGAACAAGAGAATACTTTTCATGTAGCAGGATTTGGTAATTAGGCGACCATCTTAAGAACAATGAAATACTTTTCAAGTTGCATGTTTTGGTTATCAAGCGCCTACTTGGAGAACATGGGAATAATATTCAAGTTGCAAGTTTTGGTAATCAAGCGACCATCTGGAAAACAAGTGAATATTCCCACTTGGAGAACAAGGGAATACTATTCAAGTTGCAAATTTTGGTAATCAGGCACCCACCTGGAGAATAAGAGAATACTTTTAATGTTTCAAGTTTTGAAAATCAAGCACTCATCTAGAAAACAAGGGAATATTTTTCATGTTTCAAGTTTTGGTAATCAGGCGCTCACTTAGAGAACATGGGAATACTTTTCAAGTTGCAAGTGTTGATAATCAGGCGCCCACCTGGAGAAAAAGGGAATACTTTTAAAGTTGCAAGTTTTGGTAATCAGCCGCCGACTTGGAGAATAATGGAATACTTTTCAAGTTGCATGTTTTGGTAATTAGGCGACCTCCTGGAGAACAAGGGAATACTTTTTAACTTCAAATTTTGTTAATAAGGCGCCCACCAGGAGCACAAGAGAATCCTTTCAAGTATCAAGTTTTGGTAATTAGGCGCCCACCTAGAGAACAAGGGAATACTTTTCAAGTTTCAAGTTTTGGTAATTAGGCGACCACCATGAGAACAATGAAATACTTTTCAAGTTGCAAGTTTTTGTAATCAGGCGCCCACTTGGAGAACATGGGAATACTATTCAAGTTACATTTTGGTAATCAGGTGCCTACTTGGAGAACAAGGGAATATTTTTCAAGTTTCCTGTTATGGTAATCAGGTCCACACTAGGAGAATAAGTGAATACTTTTCAAGTTTCAAGTTTTGGTAATCAGGAGCCTTATGTTACACGTTTTGGTCATCAGGCGTCCACCTGGAGAACAAGGGAATATTTTTCAAGTTTCAAATTTTGATAATCAGGCGCCCACCTAGAGAACAAGGGAATAGTTTTCAAGTTGCATGTTTTGGCTATCAAGGGCCCACCTGGAGAAAACTAGGGAATACTTTTCAAGTTTTAAGTTTTGGTAATCAGGCGCCCACTTGGAGAACAAAGAAATTCTTTTCAAGTTTCACGTCTTGGTAATCAGGCGCCCACCTGGAGAAATAGGGAATACTTTTAAAGTTGCAAGTTTTAGTAATCAGTCGCCTAGTTGGAGAACATGGGAATACTATTCAAGTTGCATGTTTTCGTAATCAGGCGCCCACCTGGAGAATAAGGGAATATTTTTCAAGTTTCATGTTTTGGTAATCAGGTCCACGCTAGGAGAACAAGGGAATACTTTTCAAGTATCAAGTTCTTGAAATCAGGCGACCACCTGGAGAACGAGGGAGTATTTTTCAAGTTACAAGTTTTTTTAACTAGGCGCCCACCTGGAGAAAAAGGGATTTTTTTTAAGTTTCAAGTTTTGTTAATAAGGCGCCACCTAGAGAACAACGGAATAATTTTCAAGTTTCAAGTTTTGGTAATTAGGCGACCACCTTAAGAACAAGGGAATAATTTTCAAGTTGCATGTTTTGGTAATCAAGCGCCTACTTGGAGAACATGGCAATAATATTCAAGTTGCAAGTTTTGGTAATCAAGCGACCACCTGGAGAACAAGTGAATATTCCCACTTGGAGAACAAGGGAATACTATTCAAGTTGCAAATTTTGGTAATCAGGCGCCCACCTGGAGAATAAGAGAATACATTTAAAGTTTCAAGTTTTGAAAATCAAGCACTCATCTAGAGAACAAGGGAATATTTTTCATGTTTCAAGTTTTGGTAATCAGGCGCTCACTTAGAGAACATGGGAATACTTTTCAAGTTGCAAGTTTTGATAATTAGGCGCCCACCTGGAGAAAAAAGGAATACTTTTAAAGTTGCAAGTTTTGGTAATCAGCCGCCCACTTGGAGAACAATGGAATACTTTTCAAGTTACATGTTTTGGTAATTAGGCGACCTCCTGGAGAACAAGGGAATACCTTTTAACTTCAAAGTTTGTTAATAAGGCGCCCACCAGGAGAACAAGAGAATACTTTCAAGTATCAAGTTTTGGTAATTAGGCGTCCACCTAGAGAACAAGGGAATACTTTTCAAGTTTCAAGTTTTGGTAATTAGGCGACCACCATGAGAACAATGAAATACTTTTCAAGTTTCAAGTTTTGGTAATCAGGCGCCCACTTGGAGAACATGGGAATACTATTCAAGTTACATGTTTTGGTAATCAGGCGCCCACCTGGAGAATAAGAGAATACTTTTAATGTTTCAAGTTTTGAAAATCAGGCATTCATCAAGAGAACAAGGGAATATTTTTCATGTTTCAAGTTTTGGTAATCAGGCGCTCACTTAGAGAACATGGGAATACTTTTCAAGTTGCAAGTTTTGATAATCAGGCGCCCACCTGGAGAAAAAGGGAATACTTTTAAAGTTGCAAGATTTGGTAATCAGCCGCCGACTTGGAGAACAATCGAATACTTTTCAAGTTGCATGTTTTGGTAATTAGGCGACCTCCTGGAGAACAAGGGAATACGTTTTAACTTCAAATTTTGTTAATAAGGCGACCACCAGGAGAACAAGAGAATTCTTTCAAGTATCAAGTTTTGGTAATTAGGCGCCCACCTAGAGAACAAGGGAATACTTTTCAAGTTTCAAGTTTTGGTAATTAGGCGACCACCATGAGAACAATGAGATACTTTTCAAGTTGCAAGTTTTGGTAATCAGGCGCCCACTTGGAGAACATGGGAATACTATTCAAGTTACATTTTGGTAATCAGGCGCCCACTTGGAGAACAAGGGAATATTTTTCAAGTTTCCTGTTTTGGTAATCAGGTCCACACTAGGAGAATATGGGAATACTTTTCAAGTTTCAAGTTTTGGTAATCAGGAGCCCACCTCGATAACGAGGGAATACTTTTTATGTTGCACGTTTTGGTCATCAGGCGTCCACCTGGAGAACAAGGGAATATTTTTCAAGTTTCAAATTTTGATAATCAGGCGCCCACCTAGAGAACAAGTGAATAGTTTTCAAGTTGCATGTTTTGGCTATCAAGGGCCCACCTGGAGAAAACTAGGGAATACTTTTCAAGTTTTAAGTTTTGGTAATCAGGCGCCCACTTGGAGAAGAAAGAAATTCTTTTCAAGTTTCACGTCTTGGTAATCAGGCGCCCATCTGGAGAAAAAGGGAATACTTTTAAAGTTGCAAGTTTTGGTAATCAGTCGCCTAGTTGGAGAACAATGGGATACTTTTCAAGGTTTATGTTTTGGTAATCAGTCGCCCACCAGGAGAACAAGAGAATACTTTTTGAGTAGCAAGTTTTGGTATCCGGGCGTCCACCTAGAGAAAAAGGGAATTATTTTCAAGTTTCAAGTTTTGGTAATCAAGCGACAACCTCGAGAACAAGGGAATATTCCCACTTGGAGAACAAAGGAATACTATCCACGTTGCAAATTTTGGTAATCAGGCGCCCACCTAGAGAATAAGAGAATACTTTTAAAGTTTCAAGTTTTGAAAATCAGGCACTCATCTAGAGAACAAGGGAATATTTTTCGTGTTTTATGTTTTGGTAATCAGGCGCTCACCTAGAGAACAAGGGAATACTTTTCAAGTTGCAAGTTTTGTTAATCAACCGCCCACCTGGAGAAAAAGGGAATACTTTTAAAGTTGCAAGTTTTGGTAATCAGCCGCCCACTTGGAGAACAATGGAATACTTTTCAAGTAGCATGTTTTGGTAATTAGGCGACCTCTTGTAGAACAAGGGAATACTTTTTAACTTTCAAATTTTGTTAATAAGGTGCCCACCAGGAGAACAAGAGAATACTTTTCAAGTAGCAAGTTTTGGTAATCAGGCGTCCACCTAGAGAACAAGGGAATACTTTTCAAGTTACAAGTTTTGGTAATTAGGCAACCACCTTGAGAAGAATGGAATACTTTTTAAGTTGCAAGTTTTGGTAATCAGGTGCCCACTTGGAGAACATGGGAATACTATTCAAGTTGCATGTTTTCGTAATCAGGCGCCCACCTGGAGAATAAGGGAATATTTTTCAAGTTTCATGTTTTGGTAATCAGGTCCACGCTAGGAGAACAAGGGAATACTTTTCAAGTTTCAAGTTTTGGAAATCAGGCGACCACCTTGAGAACGAGGGAGTATTTTTCAAGTTACAAGTTTTTTTAACTAGGCGCCCACCTGGAGAAAAAGGGATTTTTTTTTTAAGTTTCAAGTTTTGTTAATAAGGCGCCACCTAGAGAACAAGGGAATAATTTTCAAGTCTCAAGTTTTGGTGATTAGGCGACCACCTTAAGAACAAGGGAATAATTTTCAAGTTGCATGTTTTGGTGATCAAGCGCCTACTTGGAGAACATGGGAATAATATTCAAGTTGCAAGTTTTGGTAATCAAGCGACCACCTGGAGAACAAGTGAATATTCCCACTTAGAGAACAAGGGAATACAATTCAAGTTGCAAATTTTGGTAATCAGGCGCCCACCTGGAGAATAAGAGAATACTTTTAAAGTTTCAAATTTTGAAAATCAAGCACTCATCTAGAGAACAAGGGAATATTTTTCATGTTTCAAGTTTTGGTAATCAGGCGCTCACTTAGAGAACATGGGAATACTTTTCAAGTTGCAAGTTTTGATAATCAGGCGCCCACCTGGAGAAAAAAGGAATACTTTTAAAGTTGCAAATTTTGGTAATCAGCCGCCCACTTGGAGAACATTGGAATACTTTTCAAGTTGCATGTTTTGGTAATTAGCCGACCTCCTGGAGAACAAGGGAATACCTTTTAACTTCAACGTTTGTTAATAAGGCGCCCACCAGGAGAACAAGAGAATACTTTCAAGTATCAAGTTTTGGTAATTAGGCGTCAACCTAGAGAACAAGGGAATACTTTTCAAGTTGCAAGTTTTGGTAATCAGGCGCCCACTTGGAGAACATGGGAATACTATTCAAGTTACATGTTTTGGTAATCAGGCGCCCACTTGGAGAACAAGGGAATATTTTTCAAGTTTCCTGTTTTGGTTATCAGGTCCACACTAGGAGAATAAGGGAATACTTTTAAAGTTTCAAGTTTTTGTAATCAGGCGCCCACCTGGAGAACAAGGAAATAATTTTCAAGTTTCAGGTCTTGGTAATCAGGCTTCCACCTGGAGAACAAAGGAATGCGTTTCAAGTTTCAAGTCCTTGTAGTCAGGCGCCCACCTAGAGAACAAGGGAATACTTCTCAAGTTTGAAGTTTTGTTAATCAGGCTCCCACCTAGAGAAAAAGGGAATACTTTTCAAGTTTCATGTATTTGAAATCAGGCATCAACCTAGAGAACAAGGGAGTACTTTTCCAGTTACAAGTTTTGGAAACCAGGCACCCACCAGGAGAGCAAGGGAATATTTTTTAAGTTTCAAGTTTTGGTAATTAGGCGCCCACCTGGAGAAAATGGGAATACTTTTTAAGTTTCATGTTTTTGTAATCAGGCGCCCACCCGTAGAATAAGAGTATACTTTTCAAGTTGCATGTTTTTGTTATCAGGCGTCCACCTGGAGAACGAGGGAATAGTATTCAAGTTGCAAGTTTTGGAAATCAGGCGCCCACCTGGAGAACAAGGGAGTATTTTTCAAGATTTAAGTTTTAGTAATAAGGCGACCACCTGGAGAAAAAACATAATACTTTTTTATATTTAATGTTTTGTTAATCAGGTGCCCACCCTGAGAACAAAGGAATACTTTTAAAGTTTCAGGTTTTGATAATCAAGCCCCCATCTGGAGAGCAAGGGAATATTTTTCATGTTTCAAGTTTTGGTAATCAAGCGCTCACTTAGAGAACAATGGAATACTTTTCAAGTTACAAGTTTTTTTCATCACGTGCCCACCTGGAGAACTAGGGAATACTTTTCAACTTATAAGTTTTGTTAATCACACGCCCACCTGGAGAACAAGGGAATACTTTTCAAGTTGCAAGTGTTGGTAATTATGCGACCACCTGGAGAAATGGAATACTTTTCAAGTTGCAAGTTTTTTTAATCAGGTGCCCACTTGGAGAACAAGGGAATACTGTTCAAGATGCAAATTTTGGTAATCAGGCGCCCACGTGGAGAATAAGGGAATACTTCTATAGTTTCATGTCTTGGTAATCAGGCGCCCACCTGGAGAACAAAGAAATGCCTTTCAAGATTCACGTCTTGGTAATCAGGCGCCTACCTGGAGAACAGGGGAATAGTTTTCAAGTTGCAAGTTTTGGCAATCAAGCGCCCACCTGGAGAACAAAGGAGTAGTATTCAAGATTTATGTTTTGGTAATTAGGCGTCCACCAAGAGAACAAGGGAATACTTTTCAAGTTTCAAGTTTTGGTAATTAGGCGACCAGCTTGAGAACAAGGGAATACTTTTCAAGTTGCAAGTTTTGGTAATCAGGCGCCCGCTTGGAGAACAAGGGAATACTATTAAGGTTACAAGTTTTGGTACTCATACGCCCACCTAGAGAACAAAGGAATATTTTTCAAGTTTTATGTTTTGGTAATCAGGCGCCCACCTGCAGAACACGGGAATATTTTTCATGTTTCAAGTTTTGGTAATCTGGCGCCTACCTAGAGAAGAAGGGAATAATTTTTATGCTGCAAGTTTTGGTAATCAGGTGCCCACATGGAGAACAAGGGAATACTTTTCAAGTTGCACGTTTGGTACTCAGATGCCCACCTGGAGGACAAAGGAATGCTTTCCAAGTTTCAAGTCTTGATAATCATGCGCCCACCTGGAGAACAAGGCAATTCTTTTCAATTTAAGAGTATTTGTAATAAGGCGCCTACCTAAAGAACAAGGAAATACTTTTCAAGTTTCAAGTTTTGGAAATCAGGCGTCCACCTATTGAACTTGGGAATACTTTTCTAGTTTCATGTTTTTGGAAACTAAGCACCCACTTTGAAAGCAAGGGAATATTTTTCAACTTTCAACTTTTGGTAATTAGGCGCTCTCCTAGAGATAATGGGAATACATTTTAAGTTTCAAGTTTTGGTAATCAAGCACCCACCCGGAGAACAATCGAATACTTTTAAAGTTGCAAGTTTTGGTAATAAGGTGCCCACCTAGAGAACAAGGGAATAGTTTTCAAGTTGCAAGTTTTGGCAATCAGGCACCCACATGGAGAACAAGGGAGAAATTTTCAAGTTTCAAGTATTGGTCACTAGGCGCCCATCTGGAGAAAAAAGGAATACTTTTTATGTTTCAAGTTTTGTTTATCAGGAGCCCACCCGGAGAACAAGTGAATACTTTTGAAGTTGAAAGATTTGTTAATCAGGCGTCCACCTGCAGAACAATGGAATACTTTTCAAGTTCTAAGTTTTTATAATCAGTCGCCCACTAGGATAACAAGGTAATACTTTTCAAGTTGCAAGTTTTGGTAATCGGGCGACCACCTGGAGAACAAAGGAATGCTTTTCAAGTTTCAAGTCTTGGTAATCAGGCTCCCACCTAGGGAACAAGGGAATACTTTTCAAGTTTCAAGTTTTGTTAGTCAGGCGCCACCTGGAGAACAAGGGAATACTTTTTAAGTTGCAAGTTTTGGTAATCTGGCTCCCACCTGGAGAAAAAGGGAATACTTTTCAAGTTTCATGTTTTTGAAATCAGGAGTCCATCTGAGAACAACGGAATACTTTTCTAGTTGCATGTTTTGGAAATCAGGCACCCACAAGGAGAGCAAGGGAATATTTATCAAGTTTCATGTTTTGGTAATTTGGCGCCCACATGGAGAAATTGGGAATACTTTTTAAGTTCAAGTTTTGGTAATCAGGTGCCCACCTGGAGAACAAGAGAATACTTTTTAAGTTGCATGTTTTGGAAATCAGGCACCCACCTAGAGAACAAGGGAGTATTTTTCAAGATATAAGATTAAGAAATAAGGCGCCCACCTGGAGAAAAAAATAATTAATTCTATCATGTTTTGTTAATCAGGCGCCCTCCCGGAGAACAAAGGAATACTTTTAAAGTTTCAAGTTTTGGTAATCAGGCGCTCACCTAAAGAACAAGGGAATACTTTTCAAGTTGCAAGTTTTTGTAATCAGGCGCCCACCTGGAGAACAATGGAATACTTTTCAAGTTCTAAGTTTTTGTAATCAGTCGCCCACTTGGAGAACAAGGAAATACTTTTCAAGTTGCAAGTTTTGGTAATCAGGCGACCACCTGGAGAACAAGGGAATACTTTTCAAGTTGCAAGTTTTGTTAATCAGGCGCCTACTTGGAAAACATGGAAATACTATTCAAGATGAAAATTTTGGTACTCAGGCGCCCACTTGGAGAATAAAGGAATACTTTTCATGTTGCATGTTTTGGTAATCAGGTGCCCACCTAGAGAACAAGGGAATACTTTTCAATTTTCATGTTTTGGAAATCAGGCGTCCGCCTATTGAACTTGGGAATACTTTTCTAGTTTCATGTTTTGGAAATTAAGCACCCACTTTGAAAGCAAGGGAATAGTTTCAAGTTTCTACTTTTGGTAATTAGGCGCTCTCCTAGAGATAATGGGAATACATTTTAAGTTTCAAGTTTTGGTAATCAGGCACCCACCCGGAGAACAATCGAATACTTTTAAAGTTGCAAGCTTTGGTAATAAGGTGCCCACCTAGAGAACAAGAGAATAATTTTAAAGTTGCAAGTTTTGGCAATCAGGCACCCACATGGAGAACAAGGGAGAATTTTTCAAGTTCCAAGTATTGGTCACTAGGCGCCCATCTAGACAAAAAGGGAATACTTTTTATGTTTCAAGTTTTGTTTATCAAGAGCCCACCCGGAGAACAAGAGAATACCTTTAGAGTTGAAAGTTTTGTTAATCAGGCGTCCACTTGGAGAACAATGGAATACTTTTCAAGTTCTAAGTTTATATAATCAATCGCCCACTTGGAGAACAAGGTAATACTTTTCAAGTTGCAAGTTTTGGTAATCGGGCGACCACCTGGAGAACAAAGGAATGCTTTTCAAGTTTCAAGTCTTGGTAATCAGGCTCCTACCTAGGGAACAACGGAATACTTATCAAGTTTCAAGTTTTGCTAATCAGGCGCCCACCTGGAGAACAAGGGAATACTTTTTAAGTTGCAAGTTTTGGTAATCAGGCTCCCACCTGGAGAAAAAGGGAATACTTTTCAAGTTTCATGTTTTTGAAATCAGGAGTCCACCTGAGAACAACGGAATACTTTTCTAGTTGCAAGTTTTGGTAATCAGGCACCCACAAGGAGAGCAAGGGAATATTTTTCAAGTTTCATGTTTTGGTAATTTGGCGCCCACATGGAGAAATTGGGAATACTTTTTATGTTCAAGTTTTGGTAATCAGGTGCCCACCCGGAGAACAAGAGAATACTTTTTAAGTTGCATGTTTTTGAAATCAGGCACCCACCTGGAGAACAAGGGAGTATTTTTCATGATATAAGATTAAGAAATAAGGCGCCCACCTGGAGAAAAAAATAATTAATTTTAACTATCATGTTTTGTTTATCAGGCGCCCTCCCGGAGAACAAAGGAATACTTTTAAAGTTTCAAGTTTTGGTAATCAGGCGCTCACCTAAAGAACAAGGAATACTTTTCAAGTTGCAAGTTTTTGTAATCAGGCGCCCACCTGGAGAACAATGGAATACTTTTCAAGTTCTAAGTTTTTGTAATCAGTCGCCCACTTGGAGAACAAGGAAATACTTTTCAAGTTGCAAGTTTTGGTAATCAGGCGACCACCTGGAGAACAAGGGAATACTTTTCAAGTTGCAAGTTTTGTTAATCAGGCGCCTACTTGGAAAACATGGAAATACTATTCAAGATGAAAATTTTGGTACTCAGGCGCCCACTTGGAGAATAAAGGAATACTTTTCATGTTGCATGTTTTGGTAATCAGGTGCCCACCTAGAGAACAAGGGAATACTTTTCAATTTTCATGTTTTGGAAATCAGGCGTCCGCCTATTGAACTTGGGAATACTTTTCTAGTTTCATGTTTTGGAAATTAAGCACCCACTTTGAAAGCAAGGGAATAGTTTCAAGTTTCTACTTTTGGTAATTAGGCACTCTCCTAGAGATAATGGGAATACATTTTAAGTTTCAAGTTTTGGTAATCAGGCACCCACCCGGAGAACAATCGAATACTTTTAAAGTTGCAAGCTTTGGTAATAAGGTGCCCACCTAGAGAACAAGAGAATAGTTTTCAAGTTGCAAGTTTTGGCAATCAGGCACCCACATGGAGAACATGGGAGAATTTTTCAAGTTCCAAGTATTGGTCACTAGGCGCCCATCTAGAGAAAAAGGGAATACTTTTTATGTTTCAAGTTTTGTTTATCAAGAGCCCACCCGGAGAACAAGAGAATACCTTTAGAGTTGAAAGTTTTGTTATTCAGGCGTCCACTTGGAGAACAATGGAATACTTTTCAAGTTCTAAGTTTATATAATCAATCGCCCACTTGGAGAACAAGGTAATACTTTTCAAGTTGCAAGTTTTGGTAATCGGGCGACCACCTGGAGAACAAAGGAATGCTTTTGAAGTTTCAAGTCTTGGTAATCAGGCTCCTACCTAGGGAACAACGGAATACTTATCAAGTTTCAAGTTTTGCTAATCAGGCGCCCACCTGGAGAACAAGGGAATACTTTTTAAGTTGCAAGTTTTGGTAATCAGGCTCCCACCTGGAGAAAAAGGGAATACTTTTCAAGTTTCATGTTTTTGAAATCAGGAGTCCACCTGAGAACAACGGAATACTTTTCCAGTTGCAAGTTTTGGTAATCAGGCACCCACAAGGAGAGCAAGGGAATATTTTTCAAGTTTCATGTTTTGGTAATTTGGCGCCCACATGGAGAAATTGGGAATACTTTTTAAGTTCAAGTTTTGGTAATCAGGTGCCCACCCGGAGAACAAGAGAATACTTTTTAAGTTGCATGTTTTTGAAATCAGGCACCCACCTGGAGAACAAGGGAGTATTTTTCATGATATAAGATTAAGAAATAAGGCGCCCACCTGGAGAAAAAAATAATTAATTTTAACTATCATGTTTTGTTTATCAGGCGCCCTCCCGGAGAACAAAGGAATACTTTTAAAGTTTCAAGTTTTGGTAATCAGGCGCTCACCTAAAGAACAAGGAATACTTTTCAAGTTGCAAGTTTTTGTAATCAGGCGCCCACCTGGAGAACAATGGAATACTTTTCAAGTTCTATGTTTTTGTAATCAGTCGCCCACTTGGAGAACAAGGAAATACTTTTCAAGTTGCAAGTTTTGGTAATCAGGCGACCACCTGGAGAACAAGGGAATACTTTTCAAGTTGCAAGTTTTGTTAATCAGGCGCCTACTTGGAAAACAAGGAAATACTATTCAAGATGAAAATTTTGGTACTCAGGCGCCCACTTGGAGAATAAAGGAATACTTCTCTAGTTTCAAGTCTGTGTAACCAGGTGCTTCCTGGAGAAAAAGAGAATACTTTTCAAGTAGCAAGATTTGGTAATCAGGCGTCCACCTAGAGAACAAGGGAATACTATTCAAGTTTCATGTTTTGGTAATTAGGCGACCACCTTTAGAACAATGGAATACCATTCAAGTTGCAAATTTTGGTAATCAGGCGCCCACTTGAAGAACATGGGAATATTATTCAAGTTTCATGTTTTGGTAATTAGGCGCCCACCTGGAGAACAAGGGAATATTTTCAAGTTTCATGTTTCAGAAAAGGGTCAAAACTTCCCCCAACGTATTGACTCCGGAACATAATTTCCCTCCGTTAACCTTTTGCAAAGAAAATGCCCCTACCGTTAAATTTGTGGCGTACTTTTGCCCCTAAAACTAATAGCTGCCTAGTCACTTTTTTTAAGTTATTTTTTAATTCCACGTGTCAGGTTAAGATTGGCCAACACCTGACCCAAAATCAATTCTGCCCAAGCTCCGACCCAACCCGACCTGACCCAGACCCCCTCTTCATCTTCCTCACAACACACCCTCTCTAACCCTAAACCACCAAACGACCTCAAATTTGATGCTCAAGAAAATCTCAATATGAAGCCGAAAACGAGTGAAATCTCATGTTAGTCTGTAGAATTTTTTGAACCATCTTTTTTTAACAATTTAAGCTTATTATAGTTTCAGTTTAAAAAAATTGATAAAGAATAACGCAAACGAAGTCAAGAAGCACAAATAAACATCTCGTAGGAGCATGTTCTTTCAAGAAGATATGCATTTTGTCCAGAACATCTCACGATATCAAAACTACAATCCTTTAGACAACAATCACTAGGAGTTCATATTAAGACATAGTCCGTCAATAAATTCATTAGCGACTCTTTCGGACATCTAAGTCATATACTTTACAAATCCAAAGTTAAATAACAAATGAAAATTGATATTAATAGAGAAATAAAATAATTGCTATAACAGAAGATGGCTAAAATGATTCTTCTGATTCCTTCTTCTATTCAATACACACTGCAAAAGCAGCTATAATTTCATGGTCAATATTAAAAAGTTTCCCCTTTTCTATTTACGCATAGTGCTACTGACAACTTGATGACTGGGAAGATGAAGCAACGGGGTAACCATAGGAGGTCGTTTGGGGGCTTAGGGTTAGAGAGGGTGTGTTGTGAGGAAGATGAAGAGGGGGCTTGGGTCGGGTTGGGTCGGAACATGGGTAGAATTGATTTTGGGTCAGGTATTAGTGAATGGCCAATAACAACCTGACACGTGGAATTAAAAATAATTTAAAAAAGTAACAAGGCAGCAGTTAGTTTTAGGGGCAAAAGTACGCGACAAATTTAACGGTAGGGGCATTTTCTTTGCAAAAGGTTAACGGAGGGCAATTATGTTCCGGAGTCAATAGGTTGGGGGCAATATTGACCCTTTTCCGTTCATGTTTTGGTAATCACGACCACACTAGGAGAACAAGGAAATACTTTTCAAGTTTTGGAAATCAGGCGCCCACTGTGAGAACGAGGGAATACTTTTTAAGTTGCACGTTTTGGTAATCAGGCGTCCACCTGGAGAACAAGGGAATATTATTGAAGTTTCAAATTTTGGTAATCAGGCGCCCACCTAGAGAACAAGGGAATAGTTTTCAAGTTGCATGTTTTGGCAATCAAGGGCCCAC
Source organism: Nicotiana benthamiana (assembly GCA_034376525.1). NCBI lineage: Eukaryota > Viridiplantae > Streptophyta > Magnoliopsida > Solanales > Solanaceae > Nicotiana > Nicotiana benthamiana. The sequence goes on along the minus strand of CM067341.1, from coordinate 13,664,480 downwards.
CTGGAGAAAATTAGGGAATACTTTTCAAGTCTTAAGTTTTGGTAATAAGGCGCCCACTTGGAGAACAAAGAAATTCTTTTCAAGTTTCACGTCTTGGCAATCAGGCCCTCACATGGAGAAAAAGGGAATACTTTTAAAGTTGCAAGTTTTGGTAATCAGTCGCCCAGTTGGAGAACAATGGAGTACTATTCAAGATTTATGTTTGTGTAATTAGGCGTCCACTTGGAGAAAAAGGGAATACTTTTTAACTTTCAAATTTTGTTAATAAGGCGCCACCAGGAGAACAAGAGAATACTTTTCAAGTAGCAAGTTTTGGTAATCAGGCGTCCACCTAGAGAACAAGGCAATACTTTTCATGTTTCATGTTTTGGTAATTAGGCGACCACCTTGAGAACAATGGAATACTTTTCAAGTTGCAAGTTTTGGTAATCAGGTGCCTACTTGGAGAACATGGGAATAATATTCAAGTCGCAAGTTTTGGTAATGAAGCGACCACCTGGAGAACAAGGGAATATTCCCACTTGGAGAACAAGGGAATACTATTCACGTAGCAAATATTGGTAATCAGGCGCCCACTTGGAGAATAAGATAATACTTTTAAAGTTTCAAGTTTTGATAATCAGGCACTTATCTAGAGAAGAAGGGAATATTATTCATGTTTGAAGTTTTGGTAATCAGGCGCTCACCTAGAGAACAAGGGAACACTTTTAAAATTGCCAGTTTTGGTAATCAGGCGCACACCTGGAGAAAAAGGGAATAGTTTTAAAGTTGCAAGTTTTGGTAATCAGCCGCCCACTTGGAGAACAATGGAATACTTTTCAAGTAGCATGTTTTGGTAGCAAGTCGACCTCCTGAAGAACAAGGGAATACTTTTAAACTTTCAAATTTGTGAATAAGGCGCCCACCAGGAGAACAAGAGAATACTTTTCAAGTAGCAAGTTTTGGTAATTAGGCGTCCACCTAGAGAACAAGGGAATACTTTTCAAGTTTCAAGTTTTGGTAATTAGGCGACCACCTTGAGAACAATGGAATATTTTTCAAGTTTCATGTTTAAGAAAAGGGTCAAAACGTCCCCCAACGTATTGACTCCGGAACATAATTTCCCTCCGTTAACCTTTTGCAAAGAAAATGCCCCTACCGTTAAATTTATGGCGTACTTTTGCCCCTAGAACTAATAGCTGCCTTGTCACCTTTTTTTTATTATTTTTAATTCCACGTGTCAGGTTGTGATTGGCCATTCCCTAACACCTGACCCAAAATCAATTCTGCCCAAGCTCCGACCCAACCCGACCCGACCCAAACCCCCTCTTCATCTTCCTCACAACACACCCTCTCTAACCCTAAACCACCAAACGGCCTCAAATTTGATGCTCAAGAAAATCTCAATATGAAGCCGAAAAGGAGCAAAATCTCTTGTTAGTCTGCAGAATTGTTTGAACCATCTTTTTTTAAAAACTTAAGCTTATTATAATTTCAGTTTAAAAAAAATCGATAAAGAATAATGCAAACGAAGTCAAGAAGCACAAATTGAACATCTCGTAGGAGCATGTTCTTTCAAGAAGATATGCATTTTGTCCAGAACATGTCACGATATCAAATCTACAATCCTTTAGACAACAATCACTAGGAGTTCATATTAAGACATAGTCCGTCAATAAATTCATTGGCGACTCTTTCGGACATCTAAGTCATATACTTTACAAATCCAAAGTTAAATAACAAATGAAAACTGATATTAATAGAGAAATAAAATAATTTCTATAACAGTAGATGGCTAAAATGATTCTTCTAATTCCTTCTTCTATTCAATACATACTGCAAATGCAGCTATAATTTCATGGTCAATATTAAAAAGTTTCCCCTTTTCTATTTACGCATAGTGCTACTGACAACTTGATGACGGGGAAGATGAAGCAACGGGTTAACCATTGGAGGTCGTTTGGGGGTTTAGGGTTAGAGAGGGTGTGTTGTGAGGAAGATGAAGAGGGGGTTTGGGTCGGGTCGGGTTGGGTCGGAGCATGGGTAGAATTGATTTTTGGTCAGGTATTAGTTAATGGCCAATCACAACCTGACACGTGGAATTAAAAATAATTAAAAAAGTGACAAGGCAGCAGTTAGTTTTAGGGGCAAAAGTACGCCACAAATTTAATGGTAGGGGCATTTTCTTTGCAAAAGGTTAACGGAGGGCAATTATGTTCCGGAGTCAATACGTTGGGGGCAATTTTGACCCTTTTCCGTCCATGTTTTGGTAATCACGTCCACACTACGAGAACAAGGAAATACTTTTCAAGTTTTGGAAATCAGGCGCCCACCGTGAGAACGAGGGAATACTTTTTAAGTTGCATGTTTTGGTAATCAGGCGTCCACCTGGAGAACAAGGGAATATTTTTCAAGTTTCATGTTTTGGTAATAAGGCGCCCACCTAGAGAACAAGGGAATAGTTTTAAAGTTGCATGTTTTGGCAATCAAGGGCCCACTTGGAGAAATTTAGGGAATACTTTTCAAGTTTTAAGTTTTTGTAATAAGGCGCCCACTTGGAGAACAAAGAAATTGTTTTCAAGTTTCACGTCTTGGTAATCAGGCGCTCACCTGGAGAAAAAGGGAATACTTTAAAAGTTGCAAGTTTTGGTAATCAGTCGCCCAGTTGGAGAACAATGGAATACTTTTCAAGATTTATGTTTTGGTAATTAGGCGTCCACCTGGAGAAAAAGGGAATACTTTTTAACTTTCAAATTTTGTTAATAAGGCGCTTACCAGGAGAATAAGAGAATACTTTTCAAGTAGCAAGTTTTGGTAATCAGGCGTCCACCTAGAGAACAAGGCAATACTTTTCATGTTTCATGTTTTGGTAATTAGGCGACCACCTTGAGAACAATGGAATACTTTTCAAGTTGCAAGTTTTGGTAATCAGGCGCCTACTTGGAGAACATGGGAATAATATTCAAGTCGCAAGTTTTGGTAATGAAGCGACCACCTGGAGAACAAGGGAATATTCCCACTTGGAGAACAAGGGAATACTATTCACGTAGCAAATATTGGTAATCAGGCGCTCACTTGGAGAATAAGATAATACTTTTAAAGTTTCAAGTTTTGATAATCAGGCACTTATCTAGAGAAGAAGGGAATATTATTCATGTTTGAAGTTTTGGTAATCAGGCGCTCACCTAGAGAACAAGGGAACACTTTTAAAGTTGCCAGTTTTGGTAATCAGGCGCACACCTGGAGAAAAAGGGAATAGTTTTAAAGTTGCAAGTTTTGGTAATCAGCCGCCCACTTGGAGAACAATGGAATACTTTTCAAGTAGCATGTTTTGGTAGCAAGTCGACCTCCTGAAGAACAAGGGAATACTTTTAAACTTTCAAATTTTGTGAATAAGGCGCCCACCAGGAGAACAAGAGAATACTTTTCAAGTAGCAAGTTTTGGTAATTAGGCGTCCACCTAGAGAACAAGGGAATACTTTTCAAGTTTCAAGTTTTGGTAATTAGGCGACCACCTTGAGAACAATGGAATATTTTTCAAGTTTCATGTTTAAGAAAAGGGTCAAAACGTCCCCCAACGTATTGACTCCGGAACATAATTTCCCTCCGTTAACCTTTTGCAAAGAAAATGCCTCTACCGTTAAATTTATGGCGTACTTTTGCCCCTAGAACTAATAGCTGCCTTGTCACCTTTTTTTTATTATTTTTAATTCCACGTGTCAGGTTGTGATTGGCCATTCCCTAACACCTGACCCAAAATCAATTCTGCCCAAGCTCCAACCCAACCCGACCCGACCCAAACCCCCTCTTCATCTTCCTCACAACACACCCTCTCTAACCCTAAACCACCAAACGGCCTCAAATTTGATGCTCAAGAAAATCTCAATATGAAGCCGAAAAGGAGCAAAATCTCTTGTTAGTCTGCAGAATTGTTTGAACCATCTTTTTTTAAAAACTTAAGCTTATTATAATTTCAGTTTAAAAAAAATCGATAAAGAATAATGCAAACGAAGTCAAGAAGCACAAATTGAACATCTCGTAGGAGCATGTTCTTTCAAGAAGATATGCATTTTGTCCAGAACATGTCACGATATCAAATCTACAATCCTTTAGACAACAATCACTAGGAGTTCATATTAAGACATAGTCCGTCAATAAATTCATTGGCGACTCTTTCGGACATCTAAGTCATATACTTTACAAATCCAAAGTTAAATAACAAATGAAAACTGATATTAATAGAGAAATAAAATAATTTCTATAACAGTAGATGGCTAAAATGATTCTTCTAATTCCTTCTTCTATTCAATACATACTGCAAATGCAGCTATAATTTCATGGTCAATATTAAAAAGTTTCCCCTTTTCTATTTACGCATAGTGCTACTGACAACTTGATGACGGGGAAGATGAAGCAACGGGTTAACCATTGGAGGTCGTTTGGGGGTTTAGGGTTAGAGAGGGTGTGTTGTGAGGAAGATGAAGAGGGGGTTTGGGTCGGGTCGGGTTGGGTCGGAGCATGGGTAGAATTGATTTTTGGTCAGGTATTAGTTAATGGCCAATCACAACCTGACACGTGGAATTAAAAATAATTAAAAAAGTGACAAGGCAGCAGTTAGTTTTAGGGGCAAAAGTACGCCACAAATTTAATGGTAGGGGCATTTTCTTTGCAAAAGGTTAACGGAGGGCAATTATGTTCCGGAGTCAATACGTTGGGGGCAATTTTGACCCTTTTCCGTCCATGTTTTGGTAATCACGTCCACACTAGGAGAACAAGGAAATACTTTTCAAGTTTTGGAAATCAGGCGCCCACCGTGAGAACGAGGGAATACTTTTTAAGTTGCACGTTTTGGTAATCAGGCGTCCACCTGGAGAACAAGGGAATATTTTTCAAGTTTCATGTTTTGGTAATAAGGCGCCCACCTAGAGAACAAGGGAATAGTTTTAAAGTTGCATGTTTTGGCAATCAAGGGCCCACTTGGAGAAATTTAGGGAATACTTTTCAAGTTTTAAGTTTTTGTAATAAGGCGCCCACTTGGAGAACAAAGAAATTGTTTTCAAGTTTCACGTCTTGGTAATCAGGCGCTCACCTGGAGAAAAAGGGAATACTTTAAAAGTTGCAAGTTTTGGTAATCAGTCGCCCAGTTGGAGAACAATGGAATACTTTTCAAGATTTATGTTTTGGTAATTAGGCGTCCACCTGGAGAAAAAGGGAATACTTTTTAACTTTCAAATTTTGTTAATAAGGCGCTTACCAGGAGAATAAGAGAATACTTTTCAAGTAGCAAGTTTTGGTAATCAGGCGACACCTAGAGAACAAGGGAATACTTTTCATATTTCAAGTTTTGGTAATTAGGCGACCACCTTGAGAACAATGGAATACTTTTCAAGTTGCAAGTTTTGGTAATCAGGCGCCTACATGGAGAATATGGGAATAATATTCAAGTTGCAAGTTTTGGTAATCAAGCGACCACCTGGAGAACAAGGGAATATTCCCACTTGGAGAACAAGGGAATACTATTCAAGTTGCAAATTGTGGTAACTAGGCGCCCACCTAGAGAATAAGAGAATACTATTAAAGTTTCAAGTTTTGAAAATCAGGCACTCATCTAGAGAACAAGGGAATATTTTTCATGTACCAAGTTTTGGTAATCAGGCGCTCACCTAGAGAACAAGGGAATACTTTTCAATTTGCAAGTTTTGATAATCAGGCGCCCACCTAGAGAAAAAGGGAATATTTTTAGAGTTGCAAGTTTTGGTAATCAGCCGCCCACTTGGAGAACAATGGAATACTTTTCAAGTTGCATGTTTAGGTAATTAGGCGACCTCTTAGAGAACATGGGATTACTTTTCAACTTTCAAATTTTGTTAATATGGCGCCCATCAAAAGAACAAGAGAATACTTTTCAAGTAGCAAGTTTTGGTAATCAGGCGTCCACCTAGAGAACAAGGGAATACTTTTCAAGTTTCAAGTTTTGGTAATTAGGCGACCACCTTAAGAACAATGGAATACTTTTCAAGTTGCAAGTTTTGGTAATCAAGCGCCCACTTGGAGAACATGGGAATACTATTCAAGTTGCATGTTTTTGTAATAAGGCGCCCACCTGGAGAACAAGGGAATATTTTTCAAGTTTCATATTTTGGTAATCAGGTCCATGCTAGGAGAACAAGGGAATACTTTTCAAGTTTCAAGTTTTGGAAATCAGGCGCCCACCTGGAGAACGAAGGAATACTTTTTAAGTTGCACATTTTGGTAATCAGGCGTCCACTTGGAGAACAAGAGAATATTTTTCAAGTTTAAAGTTTGGGTAATCAGGCGCCCACCTAGAGAACAAGGGAATAGTTTTCAATTTGCATGTTTTGTCAATCAAGGGTCCACCTGGAGAATAAGGGAATACTATTCAAGTTGTAAGTATTGGTAATCAGATGCCCACCTCGAGAACAAAGAAATTCCTTTCAAGTTTCATGTCTTGGTAATCAGGCGCCCACCTGGAGAAAGGGAATACTTTTAAAGTGCCAAGTTTTGGTAATCAGCCGCCCACTTGGAGAACAATGGAATACTTTTCAAGATTTATGTTTTGGTAATTATGCGTCCACCTGCAGAAAAAGGGAATACTTTTTAACTTTCAAATTTTTATAATAAGCCGCCCACCAGGAGAACAAGAGAATACTTTTCAAGTAGCAAGTTTTGGTAATCAGGCGTCCACCTAGAGGACAAGGGAATACTTTTCAAGTTTCAAGTTTTGGTAATTATGCGACCACCTTGAGAACTATGGAATACTTTTCAAGTTGCAAGTTTTGGTAATCAGGCGCCTACTTGGGGAACATGGGAATACTATTCAAGTTGCATGTTTTGGTAATCAGGCGCCCACCTGGAGAACAAGGGATATTTTTCAAGTTTCATGTTTTGGTAATCATGTCCACACTAGGAGAACAAGAGAATACTTTTCAAGTTTCAAGTTTTTGAAATCAGGCGCCCACCTGGAGAACGAGGGAATACTTTTTAAGTTGCACGTTTTGGTAATCAAGCGTCCACCTGGAGAATAAGGGAATACTATTCAAGTTTCATGTTTGGTAATCAGGCGCCCACTTGGAGAACAAGGAAATACTTTTCAAGTTGCAAGTTTTGGTAAGTAGGCGACAACCGGGAGAACAAGGGATACTTTTCAAGTTGCAAGTTTTGGTAATCAGGCGCCCACTTGAAGAACAAGGGAATACTATTCAAGTTGCAAATTTTTGTAATCAGGCGCCCACCTGAAGAAAAAAGGAATTCTTTTCAAGTTTTAAGTCTTGGTTGTTGAAACGCGTTCTCAAATCGCTAAAACTAAACGTGTGTTCATCTTTGTAGGTTTTGATAAATGACAAACCGATGCGCATGGAACATTGACATATGCCGAAGTCCAAGCACAAGAGAAACAAAGAACAAGATCAAGTAATGCAACGAAGATATACATGAGTCGTTTTATATTGTGATCTTGATCCAACAATAGGTTCAAGTCTTGGCTTCTCTCGTAAAATCATTTTCATCAAACCATGCATCTTTGTTTTAAAGCAAAATGATTTTCAAACATTTTCATCTTTAGCCAAAATGATTTTTAAACATGTCTTTCAAATCTGGACAGAAATAATCGATTATGTTTTTTTTTTATAATCGGTTATGTTAAGACAGTGTAAACCGGAATTTACAAAACAGCAAAATAATCGATTATGTTTTTCGTATAATCGATTATGTTATGACAATGTAAACCGGAATTTACAAAACAGCAAAATAATTGATTATGTCTTTTTTATAATCGATTATGTTAAGACAGTGTAAACCGGAATTTACAAACAGCAAAATAATCGATTATGTAGTATGATAATCGATTATCCTCTTTATTCGAATTATATTAAAAATTCCTGAGAGGTCAATAATCGATTATCCTATATAGCATAATCGATTATTCACTGACCGTTGCCAAAGTATTTTTAAACGCTGAAAGATAATCGATTATGCACAAGGCAATAATCGATTATGCTAGCATAAAATCAGCGTCTGATTTTTGAACATTATCAGGTAATCGATTATGCAATTTGAATAATCGATTATTTTAGTTTAAAATCTGCATATGATTTTTGAAAGATTTGCAAATAATCGATTATGCAAATCAGATAATCGATTATTCTAGCACAAAATCAGCAATTAGTGATTGGCAATTAAGCAACGGTCTTTGGGTCTTTGAGGACTATAAATACACCTCAAAACCACTCTTTTAAGTATAAGAACTGATTACAATTCTTGCTAAGCTTACATACTTTCATATCAATCATTTCATATTCATTTCATTGTTTTTGAGAGCCAAATTCTTGACGAAGTTGTTGTGTTCTTGAGCGTATTAATTTTACTCGCATCTACTCTATAAGAGAGTCTTGTCTTGAGTGCTAAGTGTTTGCATACACTTGTAGGGAAGTTCTAATCCCTTGTTGTAAGAAGGAAAGTTTAGTTCCTTGACTTGAAGTCTTGAGGTGAGGTATCCTCGAGCAAGTTGAAGTCTTGTACCCGTAAGCTTAACGGAGTTAGTGTAAAACTCGAGAGAGTCTCTCGGGGACTGGACTAATCACACGTTGTGGTGAATCAGTATAAATTCGGTGTGTTCTCTCCTTACTACTTTAATTACTGCACTTACTTTATTCCTGCAATTTTAATTCCGCAAATTTATCTTGATTTTTATTAAAACGCTATTCACCCCCCCCCCCTCTAGCATTAAGCGTATATTCTAACAGTTGGTATCAGAGCCTAACTCTCTTAAAGACTTAACAGTTTGAGAGAAACAATCCATGGCTTCTACTCGTAACATTTATGCAAGACTAGGTGAAGGACAATGCTTCACAAGGCCACCACTCTTTGATGGCACCAATTACACTTATTGGAAGGAGAGGATGAGAATATTCATCCAATCAAATAATTTTATACTGTGGAAAATTATAAATAATGGAGAGCAAATACCAACCAAAAAGGTTGAAAATGAAATGGTTCCTAAATCCGATGATGAATACGATGCGGACGATATCAGAAAAATGGAGAACAACGCTAATGCCATCAACATGATGTACTGTGCTGTAAATCCCGATGATTATAGGAAAATATAATGTTGCACAACGGCCAAGAAAATGTGGGATAAATAAGATATCACCTACGAAGGTACGGACCAGGTAAGAGAAGCTAAAATAGATTTTCTAACCCATGAATATGAACTTTTTCATATGAAGGAAAACGAGAAGATAGATGATATGTTCGAACGATTTTCAAATATCGTTAATGATCTTCATGCTCTTAAGAAGACTTTCACGGATAGGGAACTTGTCCGTAAAATTCTTCGAAGTCTCACTCCAGAATGGCGCTCCAAAGCCGACGCTATTCAAGAATCAATCGGCATTACAAATGTCACAATCGACGGGCTTAGAGGTAATCTCAAAACCTATGAATCTACTATTCTTAACCCTCCTTTGGATGATCAAAGGAAACGAAGAGTCGCTCTTAAAGCAAGCACGGCTCAACCTCAAAATGATGAGGATTCAAGCGTCGAAGATAACGAGTTCGGACTCGTTATTAAGAAATTTCACAAGTTCATGCGAAAGGAGTATGAACGAAAAGGTAAGCGACAAGGAGACCAATTAAAGTGCTATGGATGCGGAGAAATCGGGCATATCAAACCAAATTGTCCAAATACCAAAAAGGAGAAGAAACCCGTCAAGAAACAAAGAGCATACATCTCTTGGGGAGGCGACTCCGGAGACGAATCAAGTGATGGAGAAGGAAACGAGAGCGCTAACTTGTGTCTTATGGCACAAGAAGAAACTCAAAATGAGGTATGTACTACTTCTAAGAACTATTTCACTTTAGAAGAAATGCAAGTACATTTGACGAATTGCATAAAGAGTTTATTAGCGCTTCTAAATCTATAAAAGATTTAAGAAAACAAACTTCTTCAAAAGAAAAGGATTTTGAAAAACTAACTCTTGAAAATGAGAAATTAAAAGAGGAAAACAAGTTTTACGGCAAAAGAAGCGCTGATAAACCCGAAAGCTCAAACAATGGTTGTACATCTTGCAAATCTCTAAAAGATGAAGTAGAAAAACTTAAGAGCACCTTGAATAAATTCAACTCCACTCACAAAAATCTCAATGAGGTTCTTATAAACTTGAAATCTACTAAACATGGAATAGGTTTCAAAAATGTGTCTAACGAAAAAGATCAGACCTTTCCTAAACAACCTAGAAATAACAATCCTAGGACCACCATACATCCTAGAACGAGCACTAGAAGAAATGTAGAACAATTTAGAACACCTAGAAATGATTTTCAAAAATTGCAACCTAGAAATAATAATCGTAGAATCGTTATGCATCCTAGAATAAACACTAGGAGAAATGTTGAGCAATTTAGAACACCTAGAAAAGATTTTCGAAAATTAAATCAAAACTATATTCCAAAAAATAGGGTGAATGAATTTAGATCACCAAATTATTATCATCCTAGAAGAATGCACAATCCGAATGTTATTTGTCATTATTCTAATAAAATTGGACATATCGCTCCCCCATGCTTCACTAGACATAGACATTTGACTGCAGAACACCACTATTTTGCACCTAACACACAAGGACCCAAAACAGCTTGGGTACCAAAAACGCATTAATTTGCCTTGTAGGTATGCTTGAGGGCATCAAGTGAACTTTGGTACCTTGATAGCGGATGCTCCAAGCACATGACCGGAGATGAATCAAAATTCGTACAACTAAAACCAACCAAAGGAGGAAGCGTAGTCTTTGGAGATAACAACAAAGGAAAAATTATCGGCATTGGCTCGGTTGGTAAGGACGAATCCTCCTCCATTAAGCATAATTTGCTAGTTAAAGGTCTCAAACATAATCTCTTGAGCATAAGTCAATTATGTGACAAGGGAAATCTTGTATTGTTTGATTCCGAAGAATGCTAAGTTATCCGTCGTAGTGATTTTAAAGTTATTCATCGTGGTATTAGAATTGATAATATCTATATGGTTGATCTTGAAAATTCTTCATCAAGTTTTGTGAATTGCCTTATGAGTAAAGAAGACGACATGTGGTTATGGCATTGTAGAATAGCTCATGTAAATATGAATTTTTTAAACAAACTAGTCTCACAAGATTTAGTAATTGGTCTTCCAAATATAAAATTTGAAAAAGACTCTATTTGTGATTCATGTCAAAAAGGGAAACAAACAAAATCCTCTTTTAAATCCAAAAATGTTGTTTCAACCACTAGACCTTTACAACTTCTACACATGGATCTTTTCGGACCATCTAGAATTAAAAGTCACGGTGGTAATATTTATGCTTTTGTTATTGTTGATGACTACTCTAGATTTGCATGGACATTATTTCTTGCTCATAAAAGTGATGCCTTTCAAGCCTTTAAAAGTTTTCTTAAACGTGTTCAAAATGGAAAGAATACAACCGTCACTTCCATAAGAATTGATCATGGGGGAGAGTTCGATCATAATGTCTTTGCGGATTTTTGTGACGAACTCGATATTGCACATACCTTTTCAGCTCCACGTACACCATAACTAAATGGAGTGGTGGAACGCAAAAGTCGATGTCTTGAAGAGATGGCGAGAACCATGCTCGATGAGGCTAAGATTCCCAAACAATTTTGGGCGGATGCCGTGAGTACCGCATGCTATGTTTTAAACAGAGCTGTCATAAGACCGATACTCATAAAAACTCCCTATGAACTCTACAAGGGACGGAACCCTAACCTCCCCCATCTTAGAGTCTTCGGTTGTAAATGTTTCATTCATAACAATGGAAAAGATAGCTTGGTAAAATTTGACGCGAAATCTGATGAAGGAATTTTTCTTGGTTATTCATCGCGCAGTAAAGCATATTGTGTTTTCAATAATCGAACCAAAACTGTTGAGGAATCTCCTCATGTTGTATTTTACGAAAATGATGCTCGCTTGGCGAGAAAGGATTCTTGTGTTGATCTTGCAGATTCTTTAAACAAAATAAGTCTTCAAGACAAGGTACAAGAGGAAAATCCAAAGGAAATTCAAGATGAAATCTTGGAACAACCATTGGAGGAAGCACCACCACAGGAGGAAGAAACGGTGCTGCCCAACACCTGGAGGACATTCAAAGACCATCCTCTCGACAAGGTAATTGGTAACATCGAACAAGGGGTAAGCACTCGAAACACTCTTAAGAACACTATAGGACACACTGCCTTCGTTTCTCAAATAGAACCCTCAACCATTTCCGAAGCAATTGGGGATGAGCATTGGACCTTGGCAATGCAAGAGGAGCTTAACCAATTCAAATGAAATGACGTTTGGGAATTTGTGCCAAGACCCGATAATCACACCATAATTGGTACGAAATCAGTTTTTTGAAATAAATTAGATGAAAACAGTATAATCACTAGAAACAAAGCTAGGCTTGTAGCTAAAGGATATAATCAAGAAGAAGGAATTGATTATGAAGAAACTTATGCACCCGTAGCACGGCTAGAAGCTATTCATCTATTACTTGCTTTTGCCTCTTCTATGAATTTTAATTTATATCAAATGGATGTAAAGAGTGCCTTCCTAAATGGGTTTATTCAAGAGGAAGTATATGTGAAACAACCCCCGGGTTTTGAAGACATTAAGTCTCCCGATCATGTCTTCAAACTTAAGAAAGCCCTCTATGGTCTTAAACAAGCTCCCCGAGCTTGGTATGAACGCTTAAGCAAATTTCTTTTGGACAATGAGTTCATTAGGGGGGAAGTTGACACTACATTCTTTATTAAGAACAGAAACAATGACATCTTATTAGTTCAAATATATGTAGATGATATTATTTTTGGTGCTACTAACAATTCTTTGTGCAAGGAATTCTCTGAATTAATGAAAAGTGAATTTGAAATGTCAATGATGGGTGAGCTGAACTTCTTCTTGGGGTTGCAAGTGAAACAAATTAAAGAGGGAACTTTCATTTACCAATCTAAATATTGCAAGGAGTTGCTAAATCGTTTTGAAATGAGCAACGCCAAAGCAATGGCCACTCCAATGAGTACATCCGACCATCTTGACAAAGATGAGAAAGGTAAGGAAGTAGACACAAAAATGTATCGAGGTATGATCGGATCCCTTCTTTATCTTACTGCAAGTAGACCGGACATCATGTTTAGCGTGTGTTTATGCACTCGATATCAATCATGTCCGAAGGAGTCGCACCTAACTGCGGTAAAACGGATAATGAAGTATCTTGTTGGAACTATTAATGTGGGACTATGGTATCCCAAAGGTTCTTCATGCCAACTTGTTGGCTATTCCGATTCCGATTTTGCGGGTTGCAAATTGGACCGCAAGAGCACTAGTGGCACTTGCCATTTGCTCGGTAGCTCTCTAGTTTCTTGGTTTAGCGAGAAACAAGTAATTGTTGCGTTATCCACAACCGAGGCTGAATATGTAGCCGTGGGGAGTTCTTGTGCTCAAATCCTTTGGATGAAACAACAACTCTCGGATTATGGTCTTAGTATCAATCATATCCCTCTTCGATGTGATAATACTAGCGCCATAAGCTTGACGAAGAACCCTGTTCTTCACTCAAGAACGAAACACATAGAAATTAGGCACCACTTCATAAGAGATCACGTTCTCAAAGGTGATGTCGAAATTGAGTTTGTTGAAACCAAATATCAATTGGCCGACATCTTCACAAAGCCTTTAGAGAAAGAGTCCTTTTTCCGAATTCGTAGTGAACTCGGAATACTTGACTCCACGTTGATCTGATACATGCATTGCATTTTTTTCTTTTAACGATTACTAACTTGAGCGTCGGAGGCGCCTAACTCTTTTTTGCAGGTATCGCCCTAAAGACAGGGGGAATTCTCGGGCACTGGTGATAAATAATCGATTTCTCTTAGTCAATTATTGATTATTACTTCTTTATGTTTTTCGATGATTCTGTTGGAAAAATAAAATAATCGATTATACAAATACTACAATCGATTATCTAACAATCTCGGTTTTGCAGGAATTTGGCGATCATATATAAAAATCGATTAACAATGTTACTAATAGATTATGTTGAGGTTCAGCTTTACAGGTGTTAAGTCACTGTGTAACAATAATCGATTATTGAAAACTGCGTAATCGATTTCCTCTTACCGTCTCGGTTTTTCGTTACTGCACTTCCTGAAATAATCGATTATCTCCAAAACAAAATCGATTATTCCCTGAAACGGTCATTCCAGCTGCTTAGCGATAGTCGATTATCCGATTCCAAAATCGATTATCAACGGTCAGTCTTTTAAAAGTGTTACCGTTTTTTTACCGTTTGGCACAGTAATTCTGCAGATTTTTGTTCACTGTAATGCCTTCATTTCCTCCACTCTATAAATAGGTGCTTTCTCCCTTCAAATTCTTCACTCCAACATCACTCCTAGCTCTTAATATTCTTCCAAAGTCTTCAAAAATTTCTACAAAGGCTCTCAAATTTCTTTTTGAATGACGGGCAAGAATTCTAAACGACCTCGTTCCAGCAAACATATTGCCTCCTCTTCCATTGCTCCTCCACCCGTTCACTGCTATAAAGACGTATCTTATTTACGGTTCAACAGTGAAGCCGAACTTATTCGTTTCGTCGAAAAATTTGAAAATCGAGAAATCCTTCCTCCTCGATTCTCCACTGATCGATTCCTTAGCCACATCGCCCCTCCATCAACAGCAAATATCCTCATGCAAAGTCAACTTCTTGAATTAATATATCTTCAATCCCCTTACATTCACCCTTCTCTAATTCGTGCCTTCAATTCCAATCTCGGGGAGGACGATGGAGTTCCAATTCTTTTAAATGAGGAAAACATGCAAGTCCTCACTAAACTTCCACGAAATGGGGAAGACATTTCACTCTACACTAGGGAAGAAGGTGCTTTATTTGATGAACAACTCCTTTTCAACCAAATTGGCATTGGCAAATTTATTGCAAGTCCAGAGCATCGTCGCCCGACCACTACGCACATGCTCCCGGAAATTCGTCTAATCTTTTATTTCATAACCCGCGTTCTAAAACCGCGCAAATTCAATCATACGACTCTCTCTCATGAGGATTCAAAACTCATGCACGCAATTATCACCGGGGCTCGCATCAATTGGTGCCAGTTCGTCATGACTCACATGTATGATGCAATTGGGGACAATAAGCCACTCCCCTATGCTTTTGTCATAATTGCTCTTTTTCAAGCCTCCGGTATCGACACCTCCGTCGGTCCTCACAAAAAGGCAACAAAACATTGGGAAATTCAAGAATCTTCATTTCCCAATATCGGTGAACATCCAGCTCCTCCTCCAACTCAAAGACGTCGTCCTCAGGCCCCGTCCGTTGCTTCCCTCCAATCCATTTCTGAGCAACATGCCTCTTTGTCCACGTCCATGACTCGTATTGATAGGAATGTCACCCGATTATCCCACGAGCTTCATGGATATTTTGACCACGTCCGCTATCCCTATGCCCAAGTTGCCCTTCCTGAAGAAGTGCCGGATGCCGAGGCGGATGTTAATGTTGAAAATGAATAACATCTTGTCTATTTTTTTCTTGCTTCCATTATGTCTCGTTTGAATAATATTTTGTCTATTTTTCTAGCTTTATTATGTATTTTCAATGTTGTTTCCTCAATAAAAGGTTATTTATTTTCGCTAATGTCAAAAGGGGGAAGAATAAGGGCTATGCACACTAATACATATTAGCATAAATTGAGGGAGAACTCATAAATTAAGGGGGAACTCATTCATATATCTATATATTGGTTTGCCATTATAAAAAAGGGGGAAATTGTTGAAACACGTTCTCAAATCGCTAAAACTAAACGTGTGTTCATCTTTGTATGTTTTGATAAATGAAAAACCGACACGCATGGAACATTGACATATGCCGAAGTCCAAGCACAAGAGAAACAAAGAACAAGATCAAGTAAAGCAATGAAGATATACATGAGTCATTTTATATTGTGATCTTGATCCAACAATAGAATCAAGTCTTGGCTTCTCCCGTAAAATCATTTTCATCAAACCATGCATCTTTGTTTTAAAACAAAATGATTTTCAAACATTTTCATCTTTAGCCAATATGATTTTTAAACATGTCTTTCAAATTTGGACAGAAATAACCGATTATGTTTTTTTGATAATCGATTATGTTAAGACAGTGTAAACAGGAATTTAAAAAACAACAAAATAATCGATTATATTTTTCTGATAATCGATTACGTTAAGACAATGTAATCCGGAATTTACAAAACAGCAAAATAATCGATTATGTCTTTTTGATAATCGATTATGTTAAGACAGTGTAAACAGGAATTTACAAAACAGCAAAATAATCGATTATCCTCTTTATTCGAATTATATTAAAAATTCCGCAGAGGTCAATAATCGATTATCCTATATAGCATAATCGATTATTCACTGACCGTTGCCAAAGTATTTTTAAACGCTGAAAGATAATCGATTATGCACAAGGCAATAATCGATTATGCTAGCATAAAATCAACGTCTTATTTTTGAATGTTATCAGGTAATCGATTATGCAATTTGAATAATCGATTATATTAGCTTAAAATCTGCATATGATTTTTGAACGATTTGCAGATAATCGATTATGCAAATCAGATAATCGATTATTCTAGCACAAAATCAGCAATTAGTGATTGGCAATTAAGCAACGGTCTTTGGGTCTTTGAGGACTATAAATACACCTCAAAACCACTCTTTTAAGTACAACAACTGATTACAATTCTTGCTTAAGCTTACATACTTTCATATCAATCATTTCATATTCATTTCATAGTTTTTGAGAGCAAAATTCTTGACGAAGTTGTTGTGTTCTTGAGCGTATGAACTTTACTCACATCTACTCCATAAGAGAGTCTTGTCTTCAGTGCTAAGTGTTTGCATACACTTGAAGGGAAGTTTTAATCCCTTGATGTAAGAAGGAAAGTTTAGTTCCTTGACTTGAAGTCTTGAGGTGAGGTACCCTCGAGCAAGTTGAAGTCTTGTAGAGTGTATATCTACGAGCAAGTGTAAAGGTTTGTTAGGCACTCGTAAGCTTAACGGAGTTAGTGTAAAACTCGAGAGAGTCTCTCGGGGACTGGACTAACCACACGTTATGGTGAACCAGTATAAATTCGATGTGTTCTCTCCTTACTACTTTAATTACTGCACTTAGTTTATTCCTGCAATTTTAATTCCGCAAATTTATCTTGATTTTTATTAAAATGCTATTCACCCCCCCTCTAGCATTAAGCGTATATTCAAACATTGGTAATCACGCGCCCACCTAGAGAACAAGGAAAAAGTTTTAAAGTTGCAAGTTTTGGCAATCAGGCGCCCACCTAGAGACAAGGGAATACTTTTCAAGTTGCAAGTTTTGGCAATCAGGCGCCCACCTGTAGAACAATGGAATACTTTATGAGTTTCAAGTTTTGGCAATCAGTCGTCCATCTGGAGAACTAGGGAATACTTTTTAAGTTTCAAGTTTTGGTAATCAGGCGCCCACCCGGAGAATAAGAGAATACTATTGAATTTACAAATTTTTATGATCAGGCGCGCACCTAGAGAACAAGGGAATACTTTTCACATTTCAAGTTTTGGTAATCTGGTGCCCACCTGAAGAACAAGGGAATAGTTTTCAAGTTACAAGTATTGGCAATCAAGCGCCCACTTGGAGAACAATGGAATACTTTTTTAAGTTGCAAATTTTGGTAATCAAGAGACCACCAGGAGAACTAGGGAATATTCCCACTTGGAGAACAAGGGAATACTATTCAAGTTGCAAATTTTGGTAATCAGGTGCCCACCTAGAGAATAAGAGAATACTTTTAAAGTTTCAAGTTTTGATAATCAGGCACTCATCTAGAGAACAAGGGAATATGTTTCATGTTTCATGTTATGGTAATCTGGCGCTCACCTAGAGAACAAGGGAATACTTTTCAAGTTTCATGTTTTTGTAATCAATCGCCCACCTAGAGAACAAGGGAATATTTTTCATGCTTCAATTTTTGGTAATCAGGCGCCCACCTAAAGAACAAGGGAATATTGTTAAATTTTCAAGTTTTGGTAATCAGGAGCCCACCTAGAGAACAAGGGAATATTTTTGATGTTTCAAGTTTTGGTAATCAGTTGCCCACCTAGAGAACAAGGGAATATTTTTCATGCATCAATTTTTGCTAATCGGGCGCCCACCTGGAGAACAAGGGAATACTTTTAATGCTTCAAGTTTTGTTAATTGGGCACCCACCTGGAGAACAAGAGAATACTTCTCAAGTTGCATGTTTTGGTAATCAGGCGCCAACCTAGAGAACAAGGCAATACTTTTCAAGATTCAAGTTTTGTTAATCGGGCGCCCACCTGGAAAACAAGGGAATACTTTTAATGTTTCAAGTTTTGTTAATCGGGCACCCACCTGGAGAACAAGTGAATGCTTCTCAAGTTGCATGTTTTGGTAATCAGGCGCCAACCTAGAGAACAAGGCAATACTTTTCAAGTTTCAAGTTTTGTTAATCGGGCACCCACCTAGAGAACAAGAGAATACTTCTCAAGTTGCCTATTTTGGTAATCAGGCGCCCACCTAGAGAACAAGGGAATACTTTTCATGTTTCAAGATTTGTAAATCGGGCGCACAACCGGAGAACAGGGGAATACTTTTTAAGTTTCAAGTTTTGGTAATCAGGCGCCCACCTAGATAATAAGGGAATACTTTTTAAAGTGCAAGTTTTGGTAATCAAGCGCCCACCTGGACAACATGGGAATACTTTTAAAGTTGCAAATTTTGTTAATCGGGTGCCCACCCGGAGAACAGGGGAATATTTTTTATTTTTCAAGATTTGGTAATCAGGAGCCCACTCGGACAACAGGAGAATACTTTTCAAGTTGCAAGTCTTAATAATCAGGCGCCCACCTAGAGAACAAGGGAATACTTTTCAAGTTTCATGTTTTGGCAATCAACTGCTTACCTAGAGAACAAGGGAATATTTTTCATGATTCAATTATTGGTAATAAGGCGCCCACCTAAAGAACAAGGGAATACTTCTCAAGTTAAAAGTTTTGGTAATCAGGTGCCCACCTAGAGAACAAGGGAATATTTTTGATGTTTCAAATTTTGGTAATCCGGAGCCCACCTAGAGAAGAAGGGAATACTTTTCAAGTTTCAAGTATTGGTAATTAGGCGCCCACCTAGAGAACAAGGGAATACTTTTTAATTTTCAATTTTTGTTAATCAGGAACCCAACTGGAGAACAAGAGAATACTTCTACAGTTGCATGTTTTGGTAATCCGGTGCCCACCTAGAGAACAAGGGAATACATTTCAAGTTTCAAGTTTTGGTAATCAGGCGCCTACCTGGAGAACAAGGGAATATTATGTATTTTTCAAGTTTTGGTCAGGCGCCCACCTAGAGAAGAAGGGAATACTTTTCAAATTCCAAGTTTTTCTATTCAGGCGCCCACCTGGACAATAAGGAAATACTTTTTAAGTTGCAAGTTTTGGCAATTAGGCGCCCACGTGGAGAACTAGGAAATAACTTTCAAGATTCAAGTCTTGATAATCAGGCGCCCCCCGGAGATTAGGAGAATACTTTACAAGTTGCAAGTTTTGGTAATCAAGCGCCCACCTATAGAACAAGGGAATATTTTTCAAGTTGCAACTTTTGGTAATCAGGCGACCACATAGAGAATAAAGCAATACTTTTCAAGTTTCATGTTTTGGTAATGAACCGCCCACCTGGAGAACAAGGGAATATTTTTCATGCTTCAATTTTTTGTAATCAGGCGCCTACCTGGAGAAGAAGGGAACAACATTCAATTTGCAAGTTTTGGTAATCAAGCGCCTACCTAGAGAACAGGGGAGTACTATTAAAGTGTCAAGTTTTTGAAATCAAGCGCCCACCTGCAGAAGAAGGGATTACTTTTGATGTTTCAAGTTATGGGAATATTGCGTACACCTAAAGAATAGGGCAATACTTTTCAAGTTGCAAGTTTTCCCAATCAGGTGCCCACTATGAGAACAAGAGAGCATTTTTCAAGATTCATGTTTTGGTAATTAGGCGCCCACCTGGTGAACAAGAGAATACTTTTCAAGTTGCATGTTTTGGCAATCAGGCGCCCACCAGGAGAACAAGGGAGTAGTTTTCAAGTTTCAAGTTTTGGTAACTAGCCGCCCACCCGGAGAACAAGAGAATACTTTTCAAGTTGCAAGTTTTGGTAATCAGGCGCCCACCTAAAGAACAAGGGATTAATTTTCAAGTTTCATGTTTTGGTAATCAGGCGCCCACCTACAGAAGAAGGGAATACTTTTCAAGTTGCAAGTTTTGGTAATCGGGCGCCCACCTGGAGAAGAAGGGAGTACTTTCCAATTTTCAAGCTTTGGTAATCGGGCACCCACCTGGAGAACATGGGAATACTTTTCAAGTTTCAAGTTATGACAATAATGCGTCCACCTGGAGAACAAGGGAATACTTTTCAAGTTGCAAGTTATGGCAATCAGGCGCCCACCAGGAGAACAATGGAGTATTTTTCAAGTTTCTAGTTTTTGTAATTAGGCGCCCGGACGGAGAACAAGAGAATACTTTTCAAGTTGCAAGTTTTGGTAATCAGAGGCCAACCTAGCGAATAAGGGAATTCTTTTCAAGTTTCATGTTTTGGTAACAGGCGCCCACCTGGAGAACAAAGAAATATTTTTGATGTTTCAAGGTTTGGTAATCAGGCGCCCACCTACAGAAGAAGGGAATACTTTTCAAGTTGCAAGTTTTGGTAATCGGGCGCCCACCTGGAGAAGAAGGGAATACTTTTTAAGTTTCAAGTTTAGTTGATCAAGCGCCCACCCGGAGAACCAGAGATTTACATTTCAAGTTGCAAGTTTTTGTAATCAGGCGCCCACCCGGAGAACAGGAGAATAATTTTCAAGTTGCAAGTTTTGGTAATCAGTCGCCCACCTAGAGAACAAGGGAACATTTTTCATGTTGCAAGTTTTGGTAATCAGACGCCCACCTAGAGAATAAAGGAATACTTTTCAAGTTTCATGTTTTGGTAATCAACCGCCCACCTGGAGAACAAGGGAATATTATTCATGCTTCAATTTTTGGTAATCAGGCGCCTACCTGGAGAAGAAGGGAACAATTTTCAATTTGTAAGTTTTGGTAATCAAGCGCCCACCTGAAGAACAGGGGAGTGCTTTTCAAGTGTCAAGTTTTGGAAATCAAGCGCCCACCTGCAGAAGAAGGGAATAATTTTGAAGTTTCAAGTTATGGCAATATGGCGTACACCTGTAGAACAAGGGAATACTTTTCAAGTTACAAGTTTATGCAGTCAGGCGCTCACCAGGAGAACAAAAGAGTATTTTTCAAGTTTCATGTTTTGGTAATTAGACGCCCACCCGGAGAACAAGAGAATACTTTTCAAGTTGCAAGTTTTGGTAATCAAGCACCCACCTAGAGAACAAGAGAATATTTCTCAAGTTTCAAGTTTTGGTAATCAGGCAACCACCTAGAGAAGGAGTGAATACTTTTCAAGTTGCAAGTTTTGGTAATCACTCGCCCACTTGGAGGCCAGGGGAATACTTTTCAAGTTTAAAGTTTTGGTAATCAGGCTGCCACCTGGAGAACAAGGGAATATTTATTATGTTTGAAATTTTGGTTATCGGGCAGCCACCTAGATAAGAAGGGAACACGGTTAGAGATACATGTTTTGGTAATCAGGAGCCCACCTGGAGAACAAGGGAATATTTTTGATGTTTCAAGATTTGGTAATCAGGCGCCCAGCTAGAGAAGAAGGGAATATTTTTCAAGTTGAAAGATTTGGTTATCGGGCGCCCACCTGTAGAACCAGGGAATACTTTTCAAGTTTCAAGTAATGGCAATAATGCGTCCACCTGGTGAACAAGGGAATACTTTTCAAGTTGCAAGTTTTGGAAATCAGGCGCCCACCAGGAGAACAAGGGAGTATTTTTAAATTTTCAAGTTTTGGTAATTAGGCGCCCACCCGGAGAACAAGAGAATACTTTTCAAGTTGCAAGGTTTGGCAATCTGGCGCCCACCTAGAGAACAAGGGAATACTTTTCAAGTTTAAAATTTTGGTAATCAGGAGCCCACCTGGAGAACAAGGGACCATTTTTGATGTTTCAAGATTTGGTAATAAGGTGCCCACCTAGATTAGAAGGGAATACTTTTCAAGTTGCAAGTTTTGGTAATCAGGCGCCCACCTGAAGAACAAGGGAATAGTTTTCAAGTTACAAGTTTTGGCAATCAAGCGCCCACTTGGAGAACAACGGAATACTTTTTTAAGTTGCAAGTTTTGGTAATCAAGCGACCACCTGGAGAACAAGGGAATATTCCCACTTGGAGAACAAGGGAATACTATTCAAGTTGCAAATTTTGGTAATCAGGCACCCACCTAGAGAATAAGAGAATACTTTTAAAGTTTCAAGTTTTGATAATCTGGCACTCATCTGGAGAACAAGGGAATATGTTTCATCTTTCAAGTTTTGGTAATCAGGCGCTCACCTAGAGAACAAGGGAATACTTTTCAAGTTGCAAGTTTTGGTAATCAGGCGCCCACCTGGAGAAAAAGGGAATACTTTTAAAGTTGCAAGTTTTGGTAATCAGCTGCCCACTTGAAGAACAATGGAATACTTTTCAAGTTGCATGTTTTGGTAATTAGGCGACCTCCTGGAGAACAAGGGAATACTTTTTAAGTTTTAAATTTTGTTAATAAGGCGCCCACCAGGAGAACAAGAGAATACTTTCAAGTAGCAAGTTTTGGTAATTACGCGTGCACCTAGAGAACAAGGGAATACTTTTCAAATTTCAAGTTTTGTTAATTAGTCGACAACCTTGAGAACAATGAAATACTTTTTAAGTTGCAAGTTTTGGTAATCAGGCGCCCACTTGGAGAACATGGAAATACTATTCAAGTTACATGTTTTGGTAATCAGGCGCCCACCTGGAGAGCAAAGGAATATTTTTCAAGTTTCATGTTTTGGTAATCAGGTCCACGCTACGAGAACAAGGGAATAATTTTCAAGTTTCAAGATTTGGAAATCAGGCGCCCACCTGGAGAACGAGGGAATAATTTTTAAGTTGCACGTTTTGGTAATCGGGAGTCCACTTGGAGAACAAGGGAATATTTTTCAAGTTTCAAATTTTGGTAATCAGGCGCCCACCTAGAGAACAAGGGAATAGTATTCAAGTTGCATGTTTTGGCTATCAAGGGCCCACCTGGATAAAATTAGGGAATACTTTTCAAGTTATAAGTATTGGTAATCAGGAGCCCACTTGGAGAACAGAGAAATTCTTTTCAAGTTTGATGTCTTGGTAATCAGGCGCCCACCTGGAGAAAAAAGGAATACTTTTAAAGTTGCAAGTTTTGGTAATCTGTTGCCCAGTTGGAGAACAATGGAATACTTTTTAAGATTTATGTTTTGGTAATGAAGCGTCCACCTGGAGAAAAAGGGAATACTTTTTAACTTTCAAATTTTGTAAATAAGGCGCCCACCAAGAGAACAAAAGAATACTTTTCAAGTAGCAAGTTTTGGTAATCGGGCGTCCACCTAGAGAACAAGGGAATAATTTTTAAGTTTCAAGTTTTGGTAATTAGGCGACCACCTTGAGAACAATGGAATACTTTTCAAGTTGCAAGTTTTAGTAATCAGGCGCCTTGGAGAACATGGGAATAATAAAGTTGCAAGTTTTGGAAATCAAGCGACCACCTGGAGAACAAGGGAACATTCCCACTTGGAGAACAAGGGAATACTATCCACGTTGCAAATTTTGGTAATCAGGCGCCCACCTGGAGAATAAGAGAATACTTTTAAAGTTTCATGTTTTGAAAATCAGGCACTCATCTAGAGAATAAGGGAATATTTTTCATGTTTTAAGTTTTGGTAATCAGGCGCTCACCTAGAGAACAAGGGAATACTTTTCAAGTTGCAAGTTTTGTTAATCAGGCGCCCACCTGGAGAAACAGGGAATATTTTTAAAGTTGCAAGTTTTGGTAATCAGCCGTCCACTTGGAGAACAATGGAATACTTTTCAAGTTGCATGTTTTGGTAATTAGACGACCTCTTGGAGAACAAGGGAATACTTTTTAACTTTCAAATTTTGTTAATAAGGCGCCCACCAGGAGAACAAGAGAATACTTTTCAAGTAGCAAGTTTTGGTAATTAGGCGTCCACCAAGAGAACAAGGGAATACTTTTCAAGTTACAAGTTTTGGTAATTAGGCGACCATCTTGAGAACAATGGAATACTTTTCAAGTTGCAAGTTTTGGTAATCAGGCGCCCACTTGGAGAACATGGGAATACTATTTAAGTTGCATGTTTTCGTAATCAGGCGCCCACCTGGAGAACATGGGAATATTTTTCAAGTTTCATGTTTTGGTAATCAAGTCCACGCTAGGAGAACAAGGGAATAATTTTCAAGTTTCAAGTTTTGGAAATCGGGCGCCCACCTGGAGAACGAGGGAATACTTTTTATGTTGCACGTTTTGGTAATCAGGCGTCCACCTGGAGAACAAGGGAATATTTTTCAAGTTTCAAGTTTTGGTAATCAGGCGCCCACCTAGAGAACAAGGGAATAGTTTTCAAGTTGCATGTTTGGCAATCAAGGGCCCACCTGGAGAATAAGGGAATACTATTCAAGTTGTATGTTTTGGTAATCAGGCGCCCACCTAGAGAACAAAGAAATTCTTTTCAAGTTTCACGTCTTAGTAATCAGGCGCCCACCTAGAGAAAAAGGGAATACTTTTGAAGTTGCAAGTTTTGGTAATCAGCCGCCCATTTGAAGAACAATGGAATGCTTTTCAAGATTTATGTTTTGGTAATTAGGCGTCCACCTGTAGAAAAAGGGAATACTTTTTAACTTTCAAATTTTGTTAATAAGGCACCCACCAGGAGAACAAGAGAATACTTTTCAAGTAGCAAGTTTTGGTAATCAGGCGTCCACCAAGAGAACAAGGGAATACTTTTCAAGTTTCAAGTTTTGGTAATTATGCGACCACATTGAGAACTATGGAATACTTTTCAAGTTGAAAGTTTTGGTAATCAGGCGCCCACCTGGAGAACATGGGATTACTATTCAAGTTGCATGTTTTGGTAATCAGGCGCCCACCTGGAGAACAAGGGAATATTTTTCAAGTTTCATGTTTTAGTAATCAGGTCCACACTAGGAGAACAAGAGAATAATTTTCAAGTTTCAAGTTTTGGAAATCAGGCGCCCACCTGGAGAACGAGGGAATACTTTTTAAGTTGCACGTTTTGGTAATCATGCGTCCACTTGGAGAATAAGGGAATTCTATTCAAGATTCATGTTTTGGTAATCAGGCGTCCACTTGTAGAACAAGGAAATACTTTTCAAGTTGCAAGTTTTGGTAAGTAGGGGACAACCGGGAGAACAAGGCATACATTTCAAGTTGCAAGTTTTGGTAATCTGCCGCCCACTTGAAGAACAAGGGTATACTATTCAAGTTGCAAATTTTGGTATTCAGGCGCACACCTGAAGAACAAAGGAATTCTTTTCAAATTTAAAGTCTTGGTAATCACGCGCCCACCTGGAGAACAAGGGAAAAGTTTTATACTTGCAAGCTTTGGCAATCAGGCACCCACCTAGAGAACAAGGGAATACTTTTCAAGTTGCAAGTTTTGGCAATCAGGCGCCCTCCTGTAGAACAATGGAATACTTTATAAGTTTCAAGTTTTGGCAATCTGTCGTCCATCTGGAGAGTAGAAAATTTTTCATGTTTCAAGTATTGGTAATTAGGCGCCACCTGGAGAAATGGGAATACTTTTTAAGTTTCAAGTTTTGGTAATCAGGCGCCCACCCGGAGAATAAGAGAATACTATTGAATTTGCAAGTTTTTGTAATCAGGAGCCCACCTAGAGAACAAGGGAATACTTTTCACATTTCAAGTTTTGGTAATCTGGCGCCCACCTGAAGAACAAGGGAATAGTTTTCATGTTACATGTTTTGGCATCAAGCGCCCACTTGGAGAACAATGGAATACGTTTTAGTTGCATGTTTTGGTAATCAAGCGACCACCTGGAGTACAAGGGAATATTCCCACTTAGAGAACAAGGGAATACTATTAAAGTTGCAAATTTTGGTAATCAGGCGCCCACCTAGAGAATAAGAGAATACTTTTAAAGTTTCAAGTTTTGATAATTAGGCACTCATCTAGAGAACAAGGGAATATGCTTCATGTTTCAAGTTTTGGTAATCAGGCGCTCACCTAGAGAACAAGGGAATACTTTTATTATTGCAAGTTTTGGTAATCAGGCGCCCACCTGGAGAAAAAGGGAATACTTTTGAAGTTGCATGTTTTGGTAATCAGCCGCCCACTTGGAGAATAGTGGAATACTTTTCATGTTGCATGTTTTTGTAAGTAGGCGACCTCCTGGAGAACAAGGGAATACTTTTCAAGTTGCAAGTTTTTGTAATCAGGCGCCCACTTGGAGAATAAGGGTATACTTCTCAAGTTTCAAGTCTTGGTAATCTGGCGCCACCTGGATAACAAAGGAATTCTTTTCAATTTTTATGTCTTGGTAATTACGCGCCCACCTGGAGAACAAGGGAACAGTTTTCAAGTTGCAAGTTTTGGTAATCAGGCGCCCACCCGGAGAAAAAGAGAATACTGTTCAAGTTGCATGTTTTTGCAATCAGCCGTCCACCTGGAGAACAAGGGAATACTATTGTAGTTGCATGTTTTGGAAATCAGGCGCCCACCTAGAGAGTAAGGGAATTAGGTGCCCACCTGGAGAAAATGGGAATACTTTTTATGCTTCAAGTTTTGATAATCAAGAGACCACCCAGAGAATAAGAGAATACCTTTCAAGTTATAGGTTTTTGTAATCAGGCGCCCACATAGAGAACAAGAAAATACTTTTCACGTTTCAAGTTTTTATAATCAGACGCCCATCTAGGGAAGAATGGACTAGTTTTCAAGATTTATGTTTTGGTAATTACGCGCTCACCTCGAGAAAAAGGGAATACTTTAACTTTCAAATTTTGTTAATCACGCGCCCACCAAGAGAACTAGAGAATACTTTTCAAGTTGCAAGTTTTGGTAATCAGTCCTCCACCTAGAGAACAAGGGAATCTTTTTCAGGTATCACGTTTTGGTAATTAGGCGACAACCTGGAGAACAAGGGAATACTTTTCAAGTTGCAAGTTTTGGTAATCATACGCCCACTTGGAGAACAAGGGAATACTATTGAAGTTGCAAGTTTTGGTAATCAGGCGCCCACCTGGAGGACAAGGGATATTTTTCAAGTTTCATGTTATGGTAATCAGGTCCTCATTAGGAGATCAAGCGAATACTTTTCAAGTTTCAAGTTGTTGAAATCATGCGTCCACCTGGAGAACAAGGGAATACTTTTCTGGTTGCAAGTTTTAATCATCAGGCGCCCACCTATAGAACAAGGGAATATTTTTCAAGTTTCAAGTTGTGGTAATTAGGCGCCAACCTGGAAAACATGGGAATATTTTTCATGTTTCAAGTTTTGGTAATCAGGCGCCCACCTAGAGAAGAAGTGAATATTTTCAAGTTGCAAGTTTTGGTAATCAAGCGCACGCCTGGAGAACAAGGGAATACTTTTCAAGTATGAAGTTTTGGTAATCAGGCACCCTCCTAGAGAAGAAGTGAATACTTTTCAAGTTGCAAGTTTTTGTAATCACGCACCCACCTGGAGGACAAGGGAATACTTTTCGAGTTTCAAGTTTTGGTAATCAGGCAGCCACCTAGAGAACAAGGGAATATTTTTGATGTTTCAAGTTTTAATAATCGGGAGCCCACCTAGAGAACAAGGGACTATTTTTGATGTTTCAAGTTTTAGTTATCAGGCGCCCACATAGAGAAGAAGGGAATACTTTTCAAGTTGTAAGTTTTGGTAATCGGGCGCCCACCTGGAGAACAAGGGAATACTTTTCAAGTTTCAAGTTATGGCAATAATGCGTTCACCTGGAGAACAAGGGAATACTTTTCAAGTTGCAAGTTTTGGCAATCATGCGCCAACCAGGAGAACAAGGGAGTATTTTTCAAGTTTCAAGTTTTTGTAATTAGGCACCCACCCGGAGAACCAGAGAATACTTTTCCAGTTGCAAGTTTTGGTAATGAGGCGCCCACCTAGAGAACAAGGGAATACTTTTCAAGTTTTAAGTTTTGGTAATCAGGCGCCCACCTGGAGAACAAGGGAATATTTTTGATGTTTCAAGTTTAGGTAATCAGCCGCCCACCTAGAGAAGAAGGTAATACTTTTCAAGTTGCAAGTTTTGCTAATCGTGCGCCCACCTGGAGAAGAAATAAATACTTTATAAGTTTCAAGTTTTGTTGATCAAGCACCCAGCTGGAGAACCAGAGAATACTTTTCAAGTTGCAAGTTTTTGTAATCAGGCGACAACCTAGAAACAAGGGAATATTTTTCATGCTTCAATTTTTGGTAATCAAGCGCCTACCTGGAGAAGAAGGAACACGTTCCAAGTTTCATGTTTTGGCAATCAGGCGCCCACCAGGAGAACAGGGGAGTATTTTTCAAGTTTCAAGTTTTTGTAATTAGGTGCCCACCGGGAGAACAAGAGAATACTTTTGAAGTTGGATGTTTTGGTAATCAAGTGCCCACCTAGAGAACAAGAGAATATTTTTCAAGTTTCAAGCTTTGGTAATCAGGCGCCCACCTAGAGAAGAAGTGAACACTTTTCAAGTTGCAAGTTTTGGTAATCACGCGCCCACCTGGAGGTTAAGGGAATAATTTTCAAGTTTCAAGTTTTGGTAACAAGGCGCCCACCTGGAGAACAAGGGAATATTTTTGATGTTTCAAGTTTTGGTAATAAGGCGCCCACCTAGAGAAGAATGGAATACTTTTCAAGTTACAAGTTTTGGTAATCGGTCTCCCACTTGAGGAAGAAGGGAATACTTCTTATGTTTCAAGTTTTGTTGATCAGGCGCCCACCCGGAGACCCAGAGAATACTTTTCAAGTTGCAAGTTTTTGTAATAAGGCGCCCACCCGCAGCACAGGAGAATACTTTTGAAGTTGCAAGTTTAGGTAATCAGGCGCCCACTTGGAGAACAAGGGAATATTTTTCAAGTTGCAAGTTTTTTTAATCAGGTGCCCACCTAGAGAATAAAGGAATACTTTTCAAGTTTCATGTTTTGGTTTCAACCGCCCACCAAGAGAAGAAGGGAATATTTTTCATGCTTCGATTTTTGGTAATCAGGTGCCTACCTGGAGAACAAGGGAACAACTTCCAATTTGTAAGTTTTAGTAATCAGGCGCCCACCTGGAGAACAGGGGAGTAGTTTTCAAGTGTCAAGTTTTGGAAATCAAGCGCCCACCTGCAGAAGAAGGGAATACTTTTGATGTTTCAAGTTATGGCATTATGGCGTACACATGTAGAACAAGGGAATACTTTTCAAGTTACTAGTTTTGGCAATCAGGCGCCCAACAGGAGAACAAAAAAGTATTTTTCAAGTTTCATGTTTTGGTAATTAGGCGCCCACCCGGAGAACAAGAGAATACTTTTAAAGTTGCAAGTTTTGGTAATCAAGCGCCCACCTAGAGAACAAGAGAATATTTTTCAAGTTTCATGTTTTGGTAATCAGGCACCCTCCTAGAGAAGAAGTGAATACTTTTCAAGTTGCAAGTTTTTGTAATCACGCACCCACCTGGAGGACAAGGGAATACTTTTCGAGTTTCAAGTTCAGGCGGCCACCTTGAGAACAAGGGAATATTTTTGATCTTTCAAGTATTAGTAATCGGGAGCCCACTTGGAGAACAAGGTAATATTTTTTATGTTTCAAGTTTTGGTTATCAGGCGCCCACATAGAGAAGAAGGGAATACTTTTCAAGTTTTAAGTTTTGGTAATCAGGCGCCCACCTGGAGAACAAGGGAATACTTTTCAAGTTTCAAGTTATGGAAATAATGCGTTCACCTGGAGAACAAGGGAATACTTTTCAAGTTGCAAGTTTTGGCAATCATGCGCCAACCAGGAGAACAAGGGTGTAATTTTCAAGTTTCAAGATTTTGTAATTAGGCACCCACCCGGAGAACAGGAGAATACTTTTCAAATTGCAAGTTTTGATAATCAGGCGCCAACCTAGAGAACAAGGGAAAACTTTTCAAGTTGCAAGTTTTGCTAATCGGGCGCCCACCTGGAGAAGAAAGGAATACTTTATAAGTTTCAAGTTTTGTTGATCAAGCACCCAGCTGGAGAACCAGGGAATACTTTTCAAGTTGCATGTTTTGTAATCAGGCGCCCACCTAGAGACAAGGGAATATTTTTCATGCTTCAATTTTTGTAATCAAGTGCCGACCTGGAGAAGAAGGAACACGTTCCAAGTTTCAAGTTTTGGAAATCAGGCGCCCACAAGGAGAACAGGGGAGTATTTTTCAAGTTTTAAGTTTTGGTAATTAGGCGCCCACCCGGAGAACAAGAGAATACTTTTTAACTTGCAAGTTTTAGTAATCAAGCCCCCACTTAGAGAACAAGAGAATTTTTTTCAAGTTTCAAGTTTTGGTAATCAGGCACCCACCTAGAGAAGAAGTGAATACTTTTCAAGTTGCAAGTTTTGGTAATCACGCGCCCACCTGGAGAATAAGAGAATAATTTTCAAGTTTCAAGCTTTGGTAATCAGGCGCCCACCTAGAGAAGAAGTGAATACTTTTCATGTTGCAAGTTTTGGTAATCACGCGCCCACCTGGAGAATAAGAGAATAATTTTCAAGTTTCAAGTTATGGTAACAAGGCGCCACCTGGGGAACAAGGGAATATTTTTGATGTTTCAAGTATTGGTAATAAGGCGGCCACCTAGAAAAGAAGGGAATACTTTTCAAGTTGCAAGTTTTGGTAATCGGTCTCCCACCTGGGGAAGAAGGGAATACTTTTTATGTTTTAGGTTTTGTTGATCAGGCGCCCACCTGGAGACCCAGAGAATACTTTTCAAGTTGCAAGTTTTTGTAATCAGGCGCCCACCCGGAGATTTGGAGAGTTCTTTTCAAGTTGCAAGTTTTGGTAATCAGGTGCCCCCCTAGAGAACAAGGGAATGTTTTTCAAGTTGCAAGTTTTGGTAATCAGGCGCCCACCTAGAGAATAAAGGAATACTTTTCAAGTTTCATGTTTTGGTATCAACCGCCCACCTAGAGAACAAGGGAATATTTGTCATGCTTCAATTTTTGGTAATCAGGCGCCTACCTGGAGAAGAAGGGAACAACTTCCAATTTGTAAGTTTTGGTAATCAGGCGCCCACCTGGAGAACAGGGGAGTACTTTTCAAGTGTCAAGTTTTGGAAATCAAGCGCCCAACTGCAGAAGAAGGGAATACTTTTGATGTTTCACGTTATGGCATTATGGCGTACACATGTAGAACAAGAGAATACTTTTCAAGTTACAAGTTTGGGTAATCAGGCGCCCACCAGGAGAACAAGAGAGTATTTTTCAAGTTACATGTTTTGGTAATTAGGCGCCCACCCAGAGAACAAGAGAATACTTTTCAAGTTGCAAGTTTTGGTATTCAAGCGCCCACCTAGAGAACAAGAGAATATTTTTCAAGTTTCATGTTTTGGTAATCAGGCACCCACCTAGAGAAGAAGTGAATACTTTTCAAGTTGCAAGTTTTGGTAATCACGCGCCCACCTGGAGGACAAGGGAATACATTTCATGTTTCAAATTGTGGCAATAATGCATCCACCAGGAGAACAAGGGAATACTTTTCAAGTTTCAAGTTTTGGCAATCATGCGCCCTCCAAGAGAACAAGGGAGTATTTTTCAAGTTTCATGTTTTTGTAATTAGGCGCCCACCCGAAGAACAAGAGAATACTTTTCAAGTTGCAAGTTTTGGTAATCAGTCCCCTACCTAGAGAACAAGGTATTACTTTTCAAGTTTCAAGTTTTGGTAATCAGGCGCCCACCTGGAGAACAAGGGAATATTTTTTATGTTTCATGTTTTGGTAATCAGGCGCCCACCAAGAAAATAAGGGAATACTTTTCATGTTGCAAGTTTTGGTAATCGGGCGCCCATCTGGAGAAGAAGGGAATACTTTTTAAGTTTCAAGTTTTGTTGATCAAGCGCCCACCCGGAGAACCAGAGAATACTTTTCAAGTTGCAAGTTTTTGTAATCAGGCGCCCACCTAGAGAACAAGGGAATACTTTTCAAGTTTCAAGTTTTGGAAATCAGGTGCCCACCTGGAGAAAAAGGTAATATTTTTCATGCTTCAATTTTTGGTAATCAAGTGCCTACCTAGATAAGAAGGGAAGACGTTTCAAGTTGCATGTTTTGGCAATCAGGCGCCCACCAGGAAAACAAGGAGTATTTTCAAGTTTCAAGATTGGTAATTAGACGCCAACCCGGAGACCAAGAGAATACTTTTGAAGTTGCAAGTTTTGGTAATCAAGCGCCCACCTAGAGAACAAGAGAACATTTTTCAAGTTTCAAGCTTTGGTAATCAGGCAGCCACCTAGAGAAGAAGTGAATACTTTTCATGTTGCAAGTTTTGGTAATCACGGGCCCACCTTGAGGACAAGAGAATAATTTTCAAGTTTCAAGTTTTGGAAACTAGGCGACCACCAGAAGAACAAGGTAATATTTTTGATGTTTCAAGTTTTGGTAATCAGGCGCCCACCTAATGAAGAAGGGAATACTTTTCAAGTTGCAAGTTTTGGTAATCGGGTGCCCACTTCGAGAAGAAGGGAATACTTTTTATGTTTCAAGTTTTGTTGATCAGGCGCCCACCCGAAGAACCAGAGAATACTTTTCAAGTTGCAAGTTTTTGTAATCAGGCGCCCACCCGTAGATTTGGAGAGTTCTTTTCAAGTTGCAAGTTTTGGTAATCAGGTGCCCCCTTAGAGAACAAGGGAATGTTTTTCAAGTTGCAAGTTTTGGTAATCAGGCGCCCACCTAGAGAATAAAGGAATACTTTTCAAGTTTCATGTTTTGGTAATGAACCGCCCACCTGGAGAAGAAGAGAATATTTTTCATGCTTCAATTTTGGGTAATCAGGCGCCTACCTGGAGAAGAAGGGAACAACTTTCAATTTGCAAGTTTTGGTAATGAGGCGCCCACCTGGAGATCAGGGGAGTACTTTTCAAGTGTCAAGTTGAAATCAAGCCCCCACCTGCAGAAGAAGGGAATACATTTGATATTTCAAGCAATGGCAATATGGCGTACACCTGTAGAAAAGGGGAATACAATTCAAGTTACAAGTTTTGGCAATCAGGCGCCCACCTGGAAAACAAGAGAGTATTTTTCAAGTTTCATGTTTTGGTAATTAGGCGCCCACCAGGAGAACAAGAGAATACTTTTCAACTTGCAAGTTTTAGTAATCAAGCCCCCACTTAGAGAACAAGAAAATTTTTTTCAAGTTTCAAGTTTTGGTAATCAGGCACCCACCTAGAGAAGAAGTGAATACTATTTAAGTTGCAAATTTTGGTAATCATTCGCCCACCTGGAGGACAAGGGAATACTTTTGAAGTTTCAAGTTTTGGTAATCTGGCGGCCACCTAGAGAACAAGGGACTATGTTTGATGTTTCAAGTTTTGGTAATCGGGCGGCCACCTAGAGAAGAACGGAACACGTTTCAAGTTACAAGTATTAGTAATCAGGGGCTAACCTGGAGATTAGGGGAGTACTTTTCAAATTGCAAGTTCTGGAAATCAGGTGCCCACCTGGAGAACAAGGGAATACTTTTCAAGTTGCATGTTTTGGCAATCAGGACCCCACCCGGAGAACAACGGAGTATTATTCAAGTTTCAAGTTTTGGTAATAAGGCGCCCACCAGGAGAAAAAGAGAATTTTTTTCAAGTTTCAAGTTTTGGTAATCAGGCACCCATCTAGAGAAGAAGTGAATACTTTTCAAGTTGCAAATTTTGGTAATCACTCGCCCACCTGGAGGACAAGGGAATACTTTTGAAGTTTCAAGTTTTAGTAATCAGGCGCCCACCTAGAGAAGAAGGGAATACTTTTCAAGTTGCAAGTTTTGGTAATCGGGTGCCCACCTGGAGAACAAGGGAATACTGTTCAAGTTTCAAGTTATGGAAATAATGCGTCCCCCTGGAGAACAAGGGAATACTTTTCAAGTTGCATGTTTTGGCAATCATTCGCCCACCAGGAGAGCAAGGAGTATTTTTCAAGTTTCAAATTTTTGTAATGAGGCGCCGACCCGGAGAAAAAGAGAATACTTTTCAAGTTTCAAGTTTTGGTTATCATGTGCCCACCCAGAGAACAAGGGAATACTTTTCAAGTTTCAAGTTTTGGTAATCAGGCGCCCACCTGGAGAACAAGGGAATATTTTTGATGTTTCAAGTTTTTGTTATAAGGCGCCCACCTAGAGAAGAAGGGAATACTTTTCAAGTTGCAAGTTTTGGTAATTGGGCGCCTACCTTGAGAAGAAGGGAATACTTTTTAAGTTTCAAGTTTTGTTGATCAAGCGCCCACTCGAAGAACTAGAGAATACTTTTCAAGTTGCAAGTTTTTGTGATCAGGCGCCCACCTAGAGAACAAGGGAATACTTTTCAAGTTTAAATTTTTGTAATCAGGCACCCACCTGGAGAACAAGGGAATACTTTTCAAGTTACAAGTTTTGATAATCAGGCGCCCACCTGGAGAACAAGGGAATACTTTTCAAAATCAAGTCTTGGTAATCAGGCATCCACCTAGAGAACACAAAAATATTTTTCAAGTTTCAAATTTTGGTAATCAGTGCCCACCTGGAGAACAAGGGAATATTTTTCATGTTTCAAGTTTTGGCAATCAGGCGCCCACCTAGACAAAATGGGAATACTTTTTATGTTTCAAGTTTTGGTAATCATGCGCCCACCAGGAGAACAAGAGAATACTTTTCAAGTTGCAAGTTTTTGTAATCACGCGTCCACCTAGAGAACAAGGGAATACTTTTCAAGTTTCAAGTTTTGGTAATGAGGCATCCACCTGGAGAACAAGGGAATATTTTTAAAGTTTCAAGTTTTGGTAATCAGGCGCCCACCTGGAGAACAAGGGAAAATTTTTCATGTTTCAAGTTTTGGCAATCAGGCGCCCACCGATAACTTGGGACACCATAAATCTCCCAAGTGGGGACTCTTATATTCTCTAATACTTGAATCCCGTCTCGATTGTCCTTAAATCGGAATAACTCCCTTATCTATGCCATTCGCCGGGTTCTGGATAGCCAAAAAGGAGGTGTGAAAGCAATCAGACGCCCACCTAGAGAACAAGGGCATATTTTTAAAGTTTCAAGTTTTGGTAATTAGGTGCCCACCTGGAGAAAAAGGGAATACTTTTTAAGTTTCAAGTTTTTTTAATTAGGCACCCCTCTGGTGAACAAAAGAATACTTTTGAAGTTGCAATTTTTGGTATTTAGGCGCACACCTAGAGAATAAGGGAATATTTTTCATGTTTCAAGTTTTTGTAATCAGGCGCCCACCTGGAGAACAAGGGAATACTTTTCATGTTTCAAGTTTTGCTAATCAGGCGCCCACCTAGAGAAGAAGGGAATACTTTTCAAGCTGCAAGTTTTGGTAATCAAGCGTCCACCTAGAGAATAAGGGAATACATTTCAAGTTGCAAGTTTTGGTAATCAGGCGCCCACATGGAGAACAAGGGAATACTTTTCAAGTTGAAAGTATGGGTAATCAGGCGCCCACTTGGAGAACAAGGAAATAATTTTCAAGTTTAAAGTATTGGTAATCAGGCGCCCACGTGGAGAACAAGGGAATTCTTTTCAAGTTTCAAGTATTGGTAATTAGGCTCCCACCTAGTGAAAAGGGAAATATTTTTGAAGTTTCAAGTTTTGTTAATCTGGCGCCCACCTGAGATGACAAAGGGAATTTTTTTCAAGTTGCAAATTTTGCCAATCACGCGCCCACTTAGAGAACAAGGCAATACTTTTCAAGTATAAAGTTTTCTTAATCGGCGCCCACCTGGAGAACAAGGGAATACTTTTTTAGTTGCAAGCCTTGGTAATCAGGTGCCCACCTGGAGAAAAAGGGAATACGTTTCAAGTTTCATGTATTTAAAATCAGGCGTCCACCTAGAGAACAACGAAATACTTTTCTAGTTGCAAGTATTGGAAATCGGGCACCCATCTCCAGAGCAAGAGAATATTTTTCAAGTTTCATTTTTGGGTAATTAGGCGCCCACCTGGAGAAAATGGGAATACTTTTTTAAGTTTCAGGTTTTTGTAATCAGGCGCCCACCCGGAGAACAAGAGAATACTCTTCAAGCTGCAAGTTTTGGTAATTAGTTGCCCATTAGAAAACAAGGGAATAGTTTTCAAGTTGCAAGTTTTAGAAATCTAGTGCCCACCTGGAGAAAAAGGGAGCATTTTTCAAGATTTATGTTATGTTAATTAGGCGCCCACCTAGAGAAAAAGATAATACTTTTTAATTTTCAAGTTTTTTTAATCAGGCGCCCACCTGGAGAACAAGGGAATACTTTTCAAGTTTTAAGTTTTGGTAATCAGGCGCCCACACGGAGAACAAGAGAATACTTGTCAAGTTGCAAGTTTTGGTAATCTAGCGCCCACCTGGAGAACAAGGGAATAGTTTTCAAGTTTCAAGTTTTGGTATTCAGGCGCCCACCTGGAGAACAAGAGAATACTCTTCAAGCTGCAAGTTTTGGTAATTAGTTGCCCACCTAGAAAACAAGGGAATAGTTTTTAAGTTGCAAGTTTTAGAAATCTGGTGCCCACCAGGAGAAAAAGGGAGCATTTTTCAAGATTTATGTTATGGTAATTAGGCGCCCACCCAGAGAACAAGGGAATACTTTTCAAATTTAAAGTTTTTTAATTCAGGCGTCCACGTGGAGAACAAGGGAATACTTTTCTAGTTGCAAGAATTGGAAATCGGGCACCCAATTTGAGAGCAAGGGAATTTTTTTTAAGTTTCATGTTTTGGTAATTAGGAGCCCACCTGGATAAAATGGGAATACTTTTTAAGTTACTAGTTTTTGTAATCAGGCGCCCACCCAGAGAACAAGGGAATATTTTTCAAGTTGTAAGTTTTGGAAATTCGGTGCCCACCCGGAGAACAAGGGAGTATTTTTCAAGATTTTAGTTTTGGTAATTAGGCGCCAACCTGGAGGAAAAGATAATACTTTTTATCTTTCAAGATTTTTTAATCAGGCGCCCACCTAAAGAACAAGGGAATACTTTTCAAGTTTCAAGTTGTAGTAATCAGGCGCCCACCCGGATAACAAGAAAATACTTGTCAAGTTGCAAATTTTGGAAATCAGGCGCCCACCTAGAGAACAAGGGAATAGTTTTCAAGTTTCAAGTTTTGGTTATCAAGCGCCCACCTGGAGAACAATGGAATAGTTTTCAAGTTGCAAGTTTTGGCAATCAGGCGCCCGCCTGGAGAACAAGGGAATACTTTTCTAGTTGCAAGTTTTTGAAATCAAGCGCCCACCTTAAGAACAAGGGAATACTATTCAAGTTTCAAGTTTTGGTAATCAGGCGCCCACCCGGATAACAAGAGAATACTTGTCAAGTTGCAAATTTTGGTCGCCCACCTAGAGAACAAGGGTATAGTTTTCAAGTTTCAAGTTTTGGTAATCAAGCGTCCACCTAGAGAACAATGGAATAGTTTTCAAGTTGCAAGTTTGGCAATCAGGCGCCCACCTGGAGAACAAGGGAATTTTTTTCAAGTTTCGGGTTTTTGAAGTCAGGCGACCACCTGGAGAACAAGGGAATACTTTTCTAGTTGTAAGTTTTTGAAATCAGGAGCCCACCTAGAGAACAAGGTAATATTTTTTAAGTTTCATGTTTCGGTAATCAGGAACCCACTTAGAGAGCAAGGGAATATTTTTCATGTTTCAATTTTTTGTAATCAGGCACCCACCTAGAGAACCAGGGAATACTTTTCAAGCTACAAGTTTTGGTAATCAGGCGCCCACAAGGAGAACAAGGGAACACTTTTCAAGTTGGATGTACTGGTAACAGGCGCTCACCTAGAGAAGAAGGAAATAATTTTGATGGGTCAAGTCTTGGTAATCAGGCGCCCACCTGGAGAGCAAGCGAATTATTTCCACTTTAGAGTATTGTTAATAAGGCGCTAACCTAGAGATCAAGGGAATACTTTTCAAGTATTAAGTTCTGTTGATCAGGCGCCCACCAGGAGAATAAGCGAATACTTTACAAGTTGGAAGTTCAGTTAATCAAGCGTCCACCTGGAGAACTAGAGAATACTCTTCAAGCTGCAAGTTTTGGTAATTAGTTGCCCACCTGGAAAACAAGGGAATAGTTTTCAAGTTGCAAGTTTTGGAAATCTGGTGCCCACCTGGAGAAAAAGGGAGCATTTTTCAAGATTTATGTTATGTTAATTAGGCGTCCACTTGGAGAAAAAGATAATACTTTTTAACTTTCAAGTTTTTTTAATCAGGCGCCCACCTAGAGAACAAGGGAATACTTTTCAAGTTTCAAGTTTTGGTAATCAGGCGCCCACATGGAGAACAAGAGAATACTTGTCAAGTTGCAAGTTTTGGTAATCTGGCGCCCACCTAGAGAACAAGGGAATAGTTTTCAAGTTTCCTGTTTTGGTATTCAGGCGCCCACCTGGAGAACAATGGAATAGTTTTCAAGATTCATGTTTTGGCAATCAGGCGTCCACCTAGAGAAAGGGGGAATGCTTTTCAAGTTTCATTTTTTGTTAATCAGGCGCCCACGTGGAGAACAAGGGAACACTTTTCAAGTTGCAAGTTTTGCTAATTAGGCGCCCATTTAGAGAACAAGGGAACACTTTTCAAGTTTAAAGTTTTTTAAATCAGGCGTCCACGTGGAGAACAAGGGTATACTTTTGTAGTTGCAAGAATTGGAAATCGAGCACCCATCTGGAGAGCAAGGGAATTTTTTTAAGTTTCATGATTTGGTAATTAGGAGCCCACCTGGATAAAATGGGAATACTTTTTAAGTTACAAGTTTTTGTAATCAGGCACCCACCCGGAGAACAGGAGAATATTTTTCAATTTGCAAGTGTTGGTAATCAGTCGCCCACTTGGGTAACAAGGGAATAGTTTTCAAGTTGTAAGTTTTGGAAAATAGGTGCCCACCTGGAGAACAAGGGAGTATTTTTCAAGATTTATGTTTTCGTAATTAGGTGCTAACCTGGAGAAAAATATAATACTTTTTATCTTTCAAGATTTTTTAATCAGGCGCCCACCTGAAGAACAAGGGAATACTTTTCAAGTTTCAAGTTGTAGTAATCAGGCGCCAACCCGGATAACAAGAGAATACTTGAGAAGTTGCAAATTTTGGTAATCAGGCGCCCACCTAGAGAACAAGGGAATATTTTTCACGTTTCAAGTTTTGGTAATCAAGCGCCCACCTGGAGAACAATGGAATAGTTTTCAAGTTGCAAGTTTTGGAATTCATGCGCCCACCTGGAGAACAATGGAATACTTTTCTAGTTGTAAGTTTTTGAAATGAGGCGCCCACCTTAAGATTAAGGGAATACTATTCAAGTTTCAAGTTTTGGGAATCAGGCGCCCACCCGGATAACAAGAGAATACTTGTCAAGTTGCAAATTTTGGTAATCAGGCGCCCACCTAGAGAACAAGGGAATAGTTTTCAAGTTTCAAGTTTTGGTAATCAAGCACCCACCTAGAGTACAATGGAATAGTTTTCAAGTTGCATGTTTTGGCAATCAGGTGCCCACCTGGAGAACAAGGGAATACTTTTCAAGTTTCGGGTTTTTGAAGTTAGGCGTCCACCTGGAGAACAAGGGAATACTTTTCTCGTTGCAAGTATTTGAAATCAGACGCCCACCTAGGGAACAAGGTAATATTTTTCAAGTTTCATTTTTCGGTAATCAAGAGCCCACTTAGAGAGCAAGGGAATATTTTTCATGTTTCATGTTTTTGTAATCAGGCACCCACCTAGAGAACCAGGGAATACTTTTCAAGCTGCAAGTTTTGGTAATCAGGCGCCCACCAAGAGAACAAGGGAATACTTTTCAAGTTGGAAGTACTGCTAACAAGAGCTCACCTAGAGAAGAAGGAAATAATTTTGTAGGGTCAAGTCTTGGTAATCAGGTGCCCACCTGGAGAGCAAGGGAATTATTTTCCATTTTAGAGTCTTGTTAATAAGGCGCTAACCTAGAGAACAAGGGAATACTTTCCAAGTGTCAAGTTCTGTTGATCAGGCACCCACCAGGAGAATATGGGAATACTTTTCAAGTTGCAAGTTCTGGTAATCAGGCGTCCACCTGGAGAACAAGGGAATAGTTTTCAAGTTTCAAGTTTTGAAAATTAGGCTTCCGCCTGGAGAACAAGGGAATACTTTTCTAGTTGGATGTTTTGGAAATCAGGCACCAACCTGGAGAGCATGGGAATTTTTTTTTAAGTTCCAAGTTATTGTAATTAGGCGCCCACCTGAAGAAAATGGGTATACTTTTTATGTTTCAAGTTTTGGTAATCACGCGCCCACCCGGAGAACGAGACAATACTTTTCAATTTGCATGTTTTTGTAATCAGGCGCCCAACTAGAGAACAAGGGAATACTTTTCAAGTTTTAAGTTTTGGTATTCAGGCGCCTACCTGGATAATAAGCGAATAGTTTTGAAGTAGCAAGTTTTTGAAATCAGGCGTGTACCTGGAAAACAAGGGAGTATGTTTCAAGTTTCAAGTTTTCGAAATCAGGCGTCTACCTGGAAAACAAGGTTATGCTTTTCTAGTTGCAAGTTTTGGTAATCAGGCGCCAACCAATAGAACAAAGGAATATTTTTCAAGTTTCAAGCTTTGGTAGTCAGGCGCCCACATGGAGAACAAAGGAACAGTTTTCATGTTTCAAGTTTTGGTAATCATGCGCCCACCTAGAGAAGAAGGGAATACTTTTTAAGCTGCAAGTTTTTGTAATCAGGCGCCCACCTAGAGAACAAGGGAATACTTTTCAAGTTGCATGTATCGGTAATCAGGCGCTCACTTGGAGAACCAGAGAATATTTTTCAAGTTGGAAGTATTGGTAATCACGCGCCCACGTGGAGAACTAGGAAATAATTTTCAAGTTTCAAGTCTTGGTAATCAGGCGCCCACCTGGAGAACAGGGGAATTCTTTTCAAGTTTAGAGTCTTGGTAATAAGGCTCTCACCTAGCAAACAAGGGAATACTTTTCTAGTTGCAAGTTTTGGAAATCAGGCACCCACCTGGAGATCAAGGGAATATTTTTCAAGTTTCAAGTTTTGGTAATTAGGCGACCACCTTAAGAAATTGGGAATACTTTTTAAGTTTCATGTTTTGGTAATCAGGTGCCCACCCAGAGAATGAGAGAATAATTTTCAAGTTGCAAGTTTTGGTAATTAGGTGCCCACCTAGAGAACTAGGGAATACTTTTCAAGTTTCAAGTTTTGGTAAACAGACGGCCACCTGGGGAACAAGGGAATAGTTTTCAAGTTCCAAGTTTGGGCAATCAGGCGGACACCTAGAGAACAATGGAGTCTTTTTCAAGTTTCACGTTTTGGTAACATGGCGCTCACTTGGAGAACAAGGAAATACTTTCTAGTTTCAAGTTCTCGTAATCAGGCGCCTACCTAGAGAACAAGGAAATATTTTTCATGTTTTAAGTTTTGGTAATCAGGTGCCCACATGGAGAACAAGGGAATATTTTTCATTTTTCAAGTTTTGGTAATCCGGTGCCCACCTAAAGAAGAAGGGAATACTTTTCAAGCTGCAAGTTTTGGTAATCAGGCGCCCCATCCGGAGAACAAGGGAATGCTTTACAAGTTGCAAGTTTTTGTGATCTTCCCCTTCGAGAACAAAGGAATACTTTTCAAGTTGGAAGTATTGGTAATCAGGCGCCCACCTAGAGAACAAGAAAATAATTTACAAGTTCCAAGTCTTGGTAATCATGCGCCCACCTGGAGAACAAGCAAATAATTTTCAAGTTTCAAGTCTTGGTAATCAGGCGCCCTCATGGAGAACAAGGGAATACTTTTCAAGTTAAATGTTTTTGTAATCAGGCGCTAACCTAGAGAACAAGGGAATGCTTTTCAAGTTTAAGTTTTTGAAATTAGGCATCAACTTGGAGAAAAAAGGGAATACATTTCTAGTTGCAAGTTTTTATAATAAGGCACCCACATGGAGAGCAAGGGAATACTTTTCAAGTTTCAAGTTTTTGTAATTAGGCGCCCACCTGTAGAAAATGGGAATACTTTTTAAGTTTCAAGTTTTGGTAATAAGGCGTCCAACCGGAAAACAAGAGAATACTTATCTAGGTGCAAGTTTTGGTATTCAGACGCCCACTTGGAGAACAAGGAATTAATTTTCAAGTTTCAAGTGTTTGAAATCAGGTGCCCGCCTAGAGAACAAGGGAGTATCCTTCAAATTTTAAATTTTTGTAATCAGGCGCCCACCTGGAGAACAAGGGAATTCTTTTCAAGTTTAGAGTCTTGGTAATAAGGCGCTCACTTAGAGAACAAGGGAATACTTTTCATGTATCAAGTTTTGTTAATCAGGTGCCCACCTGGAGAACAAGGGAATACTTTTCTAGTTGCAAGTTTTGAAAATCAGGCACCCACTTGGAAAGCAAGGAAATATTTTTCAAGTTTCATGTTTTGGTAACTAGGCGCCCACCTGAAGAAAATGAGAATTTTTTTAAGTTTCAAGTTTTGGTAATCAGGCGCCCACCTGCAGAACGAGAGAATGATATTCAAGTTGCAAGTTTGGGTAATCAGGCGCCCACCTAGAGAACAAGGGAATACTTTTCAGGTATCAAGTTTTCGTAATCAGTCGCCCACCTGGAGAAAAAGGGAATAGTTTTCCAGTTGCAAGTTTTGGCAATCAGGCGGCCACCTGGAGAACAATGGAGTATTTTTCAAGCTTCAAGTTTTGGTAATCACGCGCCGACATGTAGAACAAGGGAATATTTTTCATGTTTCAAGATTTTGCAATCAGGCGCCCACCTAAGAAGAAGGGAATAATTTTCAAGATGCAAGTTTTGGTAATCAAGCGCCCATCTAGAGAACAAGGGAATGCTTTTCAGATTTCAAGTTGTGGTAATCAGGCGCCCACTTGGAGAACAAAGGAATACTTTTGAAATTGGAAGTATTGGTAATCAAGCGCCCACCTGGAGAACAAGGAAATAATTTTCAAGTTTCAAGTCTTAGTAATCAGGCGCCCACCTGGAAAACAAGGAATTCTTTTCAAGTTTCAAGTCCTGATAATCAGGCGCCCACCTAGAGAATAAGGGAATACTTTTCAAGTTTCTAGTTTTGTCAATAAGGCACCCACCTGGAGATTAAAGAAATACTTTTCAAGTTAAAGGTTTTGGTAATCAGGCGCCAGCTTGGAGAAAAAGGGAATACTTTTCAAGTTTTAAGTTTTTTTAAATCTGGCATCCACCTGGGAACAAGGGAATACTGTTGTAGTTGCAAGTTTTTAAAATCAGGCACCCACCAGGAGAGCAAGGGAATATTTTCAAGTTTCAAGTTTTGGTAATCAGGCGTCCACCTGGAAAAAATGGGA
Source organism: Nicotiana benthamiana (assembly GCA_034376525.1). Taxonomy (NCBI): domain Eukaryota; kingdom Viridiplantae; phylum Streptophyta; class Magnoliopsida; order Solanales; family Solanaceae; genus Nicotiana; species Nicotiana benthamiana. Next base: position 13,621,015 of record CM067341.1, on the reverse strand, counting down.
ATACTTATTAAGTTTCAAGTTTTAATAATCAGACGCCCACCCGGAGAACAAAAGAATACTTTTCACGGTGCAAGTTTTGGTGTTCAGACGCCTACTTAGAGAAAAAGGGTGCAGTTTTCAAGTTGCAACTATTGGAAATCAGGTGCCCACCTAGAGAATAAGGGAGTATTCTTTAAGATTTAAGTTTTGGTAATCAGGCGCCCACCAGGAGTACAAGGGAATTCTTTTCATGTTTAGAGTCTTGGTAATAAGGCGCTTACCTAGAGAACAAGGGAATACTTTTTATGTATCAAGTTTTGTTAATCACGGGCCCACATGGAGAACAAGGAAATACTTTGCTAGTTGCAAGTTTTGGAAATCTGGCACCCACCTGGAGAGCAAGGGAATATTTTTCAAGTTTCATGTTTTGGTAATTAGGCGCCCACCTGAAGAAAATGAACATACTTTTTTAGTTGCAAGTTTTGGTAATCTGGCGCCCTCCCGGAGAACAAGAGAATAAAATTAAAGTTTCAAGTTTTGGTAATCAGGCGCCCACCTAGAGAACAAGGGAATACTTTTTAGGTTTCAAGTTTTTGTGAGCAGGCGCCCACCTGGAGAACAAGGGAATACTATTGATTTTTCAAGTTTTGGTAATCAGGCGCCCACCTGGAGAACAAGGGAATACTTTTTAAGTTTCAAAATTTGTCAATCAAGCGCCCACGCGGAAAACAAGAGAATACATTTCAAGTTGCATCTTTTGGTAATCATGCGCCTACCAATATAAAAATTTAATACTTTTTAAGTTTCATTCCTCGATAATCAGGCGCCTACCTAGAGAACAAGGGAATACTTTTCAGGTTTCAAGTTTTGGTAATTAGACGCCCACCTGGAGAACAAGGAATATTTTTGATGTTTCAAGTTTTTGTAATCAGCCGCATACCTAGAGAAAAAGGGAATATCTTTAAAGTTGCAAGTTTTGGTAAGTAGGCGCCCATCACGAAAATTAGGAAATAATTTCCAAGTATCAAGTCTTGTTAATCAGGCGCCCACCCGGAGAACAGGAGAATACTTTTCAAGTTGCAAGTTTTTGTAATCTGGCGCCCACCTAGAGAACAAGGAAATAATTTTCAAGTTGCAAGTATTGGTAATCAGGCACCAACCTAGAGAATAAATGAATACTTTTTAAGTTTCATGTTTTGGTAATCAGGCGCCCACCTGGAGAACAAGGGAATATTTTTCATGCTTCAATTTTTGGTAATAAGGCGTCCACCTAGAGAACAAGGGAATACTTTTCTAGTAGCAAGTTTTGGTAACGAGGCGCCCACCTGGAGAACAAGGGAATAATTTTCAAGTTTCAAGTTTTAGCAATCAGGCGCTCACCTGGGGAACAAGGGAACAATTTTTAAGTTTCATGTTTTGTTTATCACACGGCCACCCGGAGAACAAGAGAATTCTTTTCAAGTTGCAAGTTTTGCAATCAGGCGCCTACCAGGATAACAAGGGAGTATTTTTCAAGTTTCAAGTTTTAGTAATTAGGCGCCCACCCGGAGAATAAGAGAATACTTTTTGCAAGTTTTTCTAATCAAGCGCCCACCTAGAGAACAAGAGAATATTTTTCAAGTTTCAAGTATTGGTAATCAGGCACCCACCTAGAAAAAAAGTGAATACTTTTCAAGTTTCAAGTTTTGGTAATCACGCGCCCACATGGAGAATAAGGGAATACTTTTCAAGTTTCAAGTTTGGTAATCACGCGGCCACCTAGAGAGCAAGGGAATATTTTTGATGTTTCAACTTTTGGTAATCAGGCGGCCACCTCGAGAAGAAGTTTCAAGTTATGGTAATCAGGCGCTCACCCGGAGAACAGGGGAGTACTTTTCAAGTTTCAAGTTTTGGTAATTAAGCTTCCACCCGGATAACAAGAGAATACTTATCAAGTTTTAGTTTTGGTAATCAAGCGCCCACCTAGAGAACAAGAGAATACTTTTCAAGTTACAAGTTTTGGTAATCAGGTGCCCACCTAGAGAACAAGGGAATACTTTTCAAGTTTCAAGTTTTGGTAATCAGGCACCCACCTGGAGAACAAGGGAATATTTTTTATGTTTCAAGTTTTGGTAATCAAGCGCCGCCCACCTAGAGAAGAAGGGAATACTTTTCAAGTAGCAAGTTTTGGTAATCAGGCGTCCACTTGGACAATTAGGGAATACTTTTCAAGTTGCATGTTTTGGTAGTCAAGCGCCCACCTGGAAAACTAGGAAATAATTTTCAAGTTTCAAATCTAGTTAATCAGGCGCCCACCCGGAGAACAGGAGAATACTTTTCAAGTTGCAAGTTTTTGTAATCAGGCGCCCACTTAGAGAACAAGGGAATATTATTCGAGTTTAAGTATTTGTAATTAGGCACCAACCTAGAGAACAAGTGAATATTTTTCAGGCTTCAATTTTTGGTAATCAGGTGTCCACCTAGGGAACAAGGGAATACTTTTCAAGTAGCAAGTTTTTGTAACGAGGCGCCCACCCGGAGAACAGGAGAATACTTTTCAAGTTGCAAGTTTTTGTAATCTGGCGCCCACCTAGAGAACAAGGAAATAATTTTCAAGTTGCAAGTATTGGTAATCAGGCACCAACCTAGAGAATAAATGAATACTTTTTAAGTTTCATGTTTTGGTAATCAGGCGCCCACCTGGAGAACAAGGGAATATTTTTCATGCTTCAATTTTTGGTAATAAGGCGTCCACCTAGAGAACAAGGGAATACTTTTCTAGTAGCAAGTTTTGGTAACGAGGCGCCCACCTGGAGAACAAGGGAATAATTTTCAAGTTTCAAGTTTTAGCAATCAGGCGCTCACCTGGGGAACAAGGGAACAATTTTTAAGTTTCATGTTTTGTTTATCACACGGCCACCCGGAGAACAAGAGAATTCTTTTCAAGTTGCAAGTTTTGCAATCAGGCGCCTACCAGGATAACAAGGGAGTATTTTTCAAGTTTCAAGTTTTAGTAATTAGGCGCCCACCCGGAGAATAAGAGAATACTTTTTGCAAGTTTTTCTAATCAAGCGCCCACCTAGAGAACAAGAGAATATTTTTCAAGTTTCAAGTATTGGTAATCAGGCACCCACCTAGAAAAGAAGTGAATACTTTTCAAGTTGCAAGTTTTGGTAATCACGCGCCCACATGGAGAATAAGGGAATACTTTTCAAGTTTCAAGTTTGGTAATCACGCGGCCACCTAGAGAGCAAGGGAATATTTTTGATGTTTCAACTTTTGGTAATCAGGCGGCCACCTCGAGAAGAAGTTTCAAGTTATGGTAATCAGGCGCTCACCCGGAGAACAGGGGAGTACTTTTCAAGTTTCAAGTTTTGGTAATTAAGCTTCCACCCGGATAACAAGAGAATACTTATCAAGTTTTAGTTTTGGTAATCAAGCGCCCACCTAGAGAACAAGAGAATACTTTTCAAGTTACAAGTTTTGGTAATCAGGTGCCCACCTAGAGAACAAGGGAATACTTTTCAAGTTTCAAGTTTTGGTAATCAGGCACCCACCTGGAGAACAAGGGAATATTTTTTATGTTTCAAGTTTTGGTAATCAAGCGCCGCCCACCTAGAGAAGAAGGGAATACTTTTCAAGTAGCAAGTTTTTGTAATCAGGCGTCCACTTGGACAATTAGGGAATACTTTTCAAGTTGCATGTTTTGGTAGTCAAGCGCCCACCTGGAAAACTAGGAAATAATTTTCAAGTTTCAAATCTAGTTAATCAGGCGCCCACCCGGAGAACAGGAGAATACTTTTCAAGTTGCAAGTTTTTGTAATCAGGCGCCCACTTAGAGAACAAGGGAATATTATTCGAGTTTAAGTATTTGTAATCAGGCACCAACCTAGAGAACAAGTGAATATTTTTCAGGCTTCAATTTTTGGTAATCAGGTGTCCACCTAGGGAACAAGGGAATACTTTTCAAGTAGCAAGTTTTTGTAACGAGGCGCCCACCTGGAGAACAAAGGAATAATTTTCAAGTTTCAAGTTTTGGCAACCAGGCGTCCACCTTGAGAACAATGGAACACTTTTTAAGTTTCATGATATATTAATCACGCGGCCACCCAGAGAACAAGAGAATACCTTTAAAGTTGCATGTATTAGCAATCAGGTGCCCACCAGGAGAGCAAGGGAGTATTTTTCAAGTTTCAAGTTTTGGTAATTAGGCGCCCACCCGGAGAAAATGAGAATACTTTTCAAGTTGAAAGTTTTGGTAATCAAGCGCCCACCGAGAGAACAAGAGAATACTATTAAAGTTTCAAGTATTGGTAATCAGGCACCCACGTAGAAAAGAAGTGAAAACTTTTCAAGTTGCAAGTTTTGGTAATCACGCGACCACATGGAGAACAAAGGAATACTTTTAAATTTTCAAGTTTGGTAATCAAGCGGCCACCTAGAGAGCAAGGGAATATTGTTGATGTTTCAACTTTTGGTAATCAGGCGGCCACCTCGAGAAGAAGGGAGCACGTTTTAAGTTACAATTTTTGGTAATCAGGCGCTCACCTGGAGAACAGAGGAGTACTTTTCAAGTAGCAAGTTTGGGAAATCAGGCGCCCACCTGGAGAACAAGGGAATACTTTTCAAGTTTCAAGTTATGGCAATCATGCATCCACCTGTAGAACAAGGGAATAGTTTTCAAGTTCCAAGTTTTAGCAATCAGGCACCCACTGGGAGGACAAGGGAGTAATATTCAAGTTTCAAGTTTTGGTAATTAGGCGCCCACCCGGAGAACAAGAGAATACTTTTCAAGTTGCAAGTTTTTGTAATCAAGCGCCTACCTAGAGAATAAGAGAATATTTTTCAAGTTTCAAGTTTTGGTAATTAGGCACCCACCTAGAGAAGAAGTGAATACTTTATAAGTTTCAAGTTTTGGTAACCACGAACCCTCCTGGAGAACAAGGGAATACTTTTCAATTTTCAAGTTTTCGTAATCATGCGGCCACTTGGAGAACAAGGGAATATTTTTGATGTTTCAACTTTTGGTAATCAGGCGGCCACCTAGAGAAGAAAGGAAATCGTTCCAAGTTACAAGTTTTGGTAATCAGGCGCTCACCTTGAGAATTGGGGAGTACTATTCAAGTTGCAAGTTTTGGATATCATGCGCCCACCTGGAGAGAAAGGGAATACTTTTCAAGTTTCAAGTTATGGCAATTATGTGGCCACCTGCAGAACAGGGGAATCATTTTCAAGTTGCAAGTGTTAGCAACCAGGCGCCCACCAGGAGAACAAGGGATTATAATTCATGTTTCAAGTTTTTGTTATTAGGCGCCCACCCTGAGAACAAGAGAATACTTTTCAAGTTGCAAGTTTTGGTAATCAAGCCCCCACCCTGAGAACAAGAAAATACTTTTCAAGTTGCAAGTTTCGGAAGCCCCCACCTAGAGAACAAAAGAATATTTTTCAAGTTTTAAATTTTGGTAATCAGGCACCCAGCTAGAGAAGAAGTGAATACTTTTCATGTTGCAAGTTTTTGTAATCACGCACCCACCTGGAGAACAAGGGAATACTTTTCATGTTTCAAGTTTTTGTAATCAAGCGGTTACCTGGAGAACAAGGGAATATTTTCTATGTTTCAAGTATTTGTAATCAGGCGCCCACCTAGAGAAGAAGGGAACACATTTCAAGTTACAAGTTTTGGTAATCAGGCGCTCACCTGGAGAACAAGGGAGTACTTTTCATGTTGCAAGTATTGGAAATCAGGCGCCCACCTGGAGAACAAGGGAATAATTTTCAAGTTTCAAGTAATGGCAATCATGCGTCCACCTGAAGAACAAGCAAAAACTTTTCAAATGGCAAGTTTAGGCAATCAGGCACCCACCAGGAGAACAAGGGAGTATTTTTCAAGTTTCAAGTTTTGGTAATCACGCGCCCACCTGGAGAACAAGGGAATACTATTCAAGTTCCATGTTTTGGTAATCAGGCGGCCACCTGGAGAACAAGGGAATGCTTTTAAAGTTGAAATTTTGGTAATCAGGCGCCCACTAGGAGAACAAGAGAGTATTTTTCAAGTTGCAAGTTTTGGTAATCACGCGCCCACCTGGAGAACAAGGGAATACTTTTCAATTTTCAAGTTTTGGTAATCAGGAGGCCACCTGGAGAACGAGGGAATATTTTTGATGTTTCAAATTTTGGTAATCAGGCAGCCACCAAGAGAAGAAGGGAACACATTTCAAGTTACAAGTTTTGGTCATCAGGCGCTTACCTGGAGAACAGGGGAGTACTTTTCAAGTTGCAAGATTTGGAAATCAGGCGCCCACCAGGACAACACGGGAATATTTTTCAAGTTTCAAGTAATGGCAATCATGCGTCCACCTGGAGAACAAGGAAAATCTTTTCAAGTGGCAAGTTTTGGCAATCAGGAGCCCACCAGGAGAACAAGGGAGTATTTGTCAAATTTCAAGTTTTGGTAATTAGGCGCCAACCCAGAGAACAAGAGAATACTTCTCAAGTTGCAAGTTTTAGTAATCAGGCGCCCACCTAGAAAATAAGGGAATGCTTTTTAAGATACAAGTTTTAGTAATCAGGCGCCCACCTGGATAACAGGGAAATATTTTTGATGTTTCAAGTTATGGTAATCATGCGCCCATCTAGAGAAGAAGTGAATACTTTTCAAGTTGCATGTTTTGGTAATCGGGCGCTCACCTAGAGAAGAAGGGAATACTTTTTAAGTTTCAAGTTTTGTTTATCAGGCGCCCACCGAGAGAACAAGAAAATACTTTTCAAGTTTCAAAAATTTTTTTAATGAGGCGCCCACCTAGAGAACAAGGGAATACTCTTCAAGTTTCAAGTTTTGGCAACCAGGCGGCCACCGGGAGAACAAGGGAGTTTTATTCAAGTTTCATGCTTTGGCAATTAGGCGCCCACCCGGAGATAAAGAGAATACTTTTCAAGTTGCAAGTTTTGGTAATCAAGCGCCCACCTAGAGAACAAGAGAATATTTTTAAAGTTTCAAGTTTTGGTAATTAGGGACCCACCTAGAGAAGAAGTGAATACTTTTCAAGTATAAAGTTTTGGTAATCATGCGCCCACCTAGAGAACAAGGGAATACTTTTCATGTTTCAAGTTTTGGTAATCAGGAGGCCACTTGAAGAACAAGGGAATATTTTTGATGTTTCAACTATTGGTAATCAGGCGGCAACCTAGAATAGAAGGGAAGACGTTTCAAGTTACAAGTTTTGGTAATCAGGCGCTCACCTGGAGAATTGGGGAGTACTTTTCAAGTTGCAAGTTTTGGAAATCAGGCGCCCACCTGGAGAACAAGGGAATACTTTTCAAGTTTCATGTAATGGCAATTATGCGTCTTCCTATAGAACAAGGAAATACTTTTCAAGTTGCAAGTTTTAGCAATCAGGCGCCCACCAGGACAAAGATGGAGCATTTTTCAAGTTTCAAGTATTGGTAATTAGGCGCCCACCCAGAGAGCAAGACAATACTTTTCAAGTTGCCAGTTTTGGTAATCAGGCGCCCACCTAGAAAATAAGGGAATACTTTTCAAGTTTCAAGTTTTGGTAATCAGGCAGCCACCTGGAGAACAAGGGAATATTTTTGATGTTTCAACTATTGGTAATCGGGCGGCCACCTAGAATAGAAGGGAACACGTTTCAAGTTACAAGTTTTGGTAATCAGGCGCTCACCTGGAGAATTGGGGAGTATTATTCAAGTTGCAAGTTTTGGAAATCAGGCGCCCACCTGGAGAACAGGGGAATACCTTCAAGTTTCATGTTATGGCAATTATGCGTTCACCTGTAGAAGAAGGGAATACTTTTCAAGTTGCAAGTTTTAGCAATCAGGCACCCACCAGGACAAAGAGGGAGTATTTTTCAAGTTTCAAGTTTTGGTAACTAGGCGCCCACCCAAAGAACAAGACAATACTTTTCAAGTTGCCAGTCTTTGTAATTAGGCGCCCATTTAGTAAACAAGTGAATACTTCTCAAGTTTCAAGTTTTGGTAATCAGGAGGCCACCTGGAGAAGAAGTGAATACTTTTCAAGTTGCAAGTTTTGGTTATCACGCGACCACATGGAGAACAAAGGAATACTTTTTAATTTTCAAGTTTGATAATCAAGCGGCAACCTAGAGAGCAAGGGAATATTTTTCAAGTATCAAGTAATGCCAATCATGCGTCCACCCGAAGACAAGGGAAAACTTTTCAAGTGGCAAGTTTTGGCAATCAGGCGCCCACCAGGAGAACAAGGGAGTATTTTTCAAATTTCAAGTTTTGGTAATTAGGCGCCCACCCAGAGAACAAGAGAACTCTTTTCAAGTTGCAAGTTTTAGTAATCAGGCACCCACCTAGAATATAAGGGAATGCTTTAAATGTTTCAAGTTTTGGTAATCACGCGCCCACCTGGATAACAAGGAAATATTTTTGATGTTTCAAGTTATGGTAATCAGGCGCCCACCTAGAGAAGAAGGGAATACTTTTCAAGTTGCATGTTTTGGTAATCGGGCGCTCACCTGGAGAAGAAGGGAATACTTTTCAGTTTCCAGTTTTGTTTATCAGGCGCCCACCGAGAGAACAAGAAAATACTTTTCAAGTTTCAATATTTTGTTTAATGAGGCGCCCACCTAGAGAACAATGGAATACTTTTCAAGTTTCAAGTTTTGGCAATCAGGCGCCCACCGGGAGAACAAGGGAGTTTTATTCAAGTTTCATACTTTGGTAATTAGGCGCCCACCCGGTGAACAAGAGAATACTTTTCAAGTTGCAAGTTTTGGTAATCAAGCGCCCACCTAGAGGACAAGAGAATATTTTCAAAGTTTCAAGTTTTGGTAATTAGGGACGCACCTAGAGAAGAAGTGAATATTTTTCAAGTATAAAGTTTTGGTAATCATACGCCCACCTAGAGAACAAGGGAATACTTTTCATGTTTCAAGTTTTGGTAATCACGCGGCCACTTGGAGAACAAGGGAATATTTTTGATGTTTCAACTATTGGTAATCAGTCGACCACCTAGAATAGAAGGGGACACGTTTCAAGTTACAAGTTTTGGTAATCAGGCGCTCACCTGGAGAATTGGGGAGTACTTTGCAAGTTGCAAGTATTGGAAATCAGGCGCCCACCAGGAGAACAAGGGACTATTTTTCAAGTTTCAAGTTTTAGTAATTAAGCTTCCACCCGGATAACAAGAGAATACTTTTCGAAGTTTAGTTTTGGTAATCAAGCGCCCACCTAGAGAATAAGAGAATACTTTTCAACTTACAAGTTTTGGTAATCAGGCGCCCACCTAGAGTACAAGGGAATACCTTTCAAGTTTCAAGTTTTGGTAATCAGGCACCCACCTTGAGAACAAGGGAATATTTTTTATGTTTCAAGTTTTGGTAATCAAGCGCTGCCCACCTAGAGAAGAGGGGAATACTTTTCAAGTAGCAAGTTTTGGTAATCAGGCGCCCACTTGGACAATATGGGAATACTTTTTAAGTTGCAAGTTTTGGTAGTCAGGCGCCCACCTGGAAAACTCGGAAATAATTTTCAAGTTTCAAATGTTGTTAATCAGGCACCCACCCGGAGAACAGGAGAATACTTTTCAAGTTGCAAGTTTTTGTAATCAGGCGCCCACTTAGAGAACAAGGGAATATTATTCAAGTTGCAAGTATTTGTAATCAGGCACCAACCTAGAGAATAAATGAATACGTTTTAAGTTTCATGTTTTGATAATCGGGCGCCCACCTGGAGAACAAGTAAATATTTTTCATGCTTCAATTTTTTGTAATCAGGCATCCACCTAGAGAACAAGGGAATACTTTTTAAGTAGCAAGTTTTGGTAACGAGGCGCCCACCTGGAGAACAAAGGAATAATTTTCAAGTTTCAAGTTTTGGCAATCAGGCGTCCACCTGGAGAACAAGGGAATACCTTTCAAGTTGCAAGTTTTGGCAATCAGGCGCCCACCAGGAGAACAAGGGAGTACTTTTCAAGTTTCAAGTTTTGGTAATTAGGCGCCCACCCAGAGAATATGAGAATACTTTTTAAGTTGAAAGTTTTGGTAATCAAGCGCCCACCGTGAGAACAAGAGAATATTATTAAAGTTTCAAGTATGGGTAATCAAGCACCCACGTAGAAAAGAAGTGAAAACTTTTCAAGTTGCAAGTTTTGGTAATCACGCGACCACATGGAGAACAAAGGAATACTTTTAAATTTTCAAGTTTGGTAATCAAGCGGCCACCTAGAGAGCAAGGGAATATTGTTGATGAATCAACTATTGGTAATCAGGCGGCCACCTCGAGAAGAAGGGAGCACGTTTCAAGTTACAAGTTTTGGTAATCAGGCGCTCACCTAGAGAACAGGGAGTACTTTTCAAGTTGCAAGTTTTGGAAATCAGGCGCCCACCTGGAGAACAAGGGAATACTTTTCAAGTTTCATGTTATGGCAATCATGCGTCCACCTGTAGAACAAGGGAATAGTTTTCAAGTTCCAAGTTTTAGCAATCAGGCACCCACTGGGAAAACAAGGGAGTATTATTCAAGTTTCAAGTTTTGGTAATTAGGCGCCCACACGAAGAACCAGAGAATACTTTTCAAGTTGCAAGTTTTTGTAATCAAGCGCCTACCTAGAGAATAAGAGAATATTTTTCAAGTTTCAAGTTTTTGTAATTAGGCACCCACCTAGAGAAGAAGTGAATACTTTTCAAGTTGCAAGTTTTGGTAATCACGAACCCACCTGGAGAACAAGGGAATACTTTTGATGTTTCAACTTTTGGTAATCAAGCGGCCACCTAGAGAAGAAAGGAAATCGTTCCACGTTTCCAGTTTCGGTAATCAGGCGCTCACCTAGAGATTTGGGGAGTACTATTGAAGTTGCAAGTTTTGGAAATCATGCGCCTACTTGGAGAAAAAGGGAATACTTTTCAAGTTTCAAGTTATGGCAATTATGTGGCCACCTGCAGAACAAGCGAATAATTTTCAAGTTGCAAGTTTTAGCAATCAGTCGCCCACCAGGAGAACATGGGATTACAAGTTTTGGTAATCACGCAACCACCTGGAGAATAAGGGAATACTTTTCAAGTTTCATGTTTTGGTAATCAAGCGGTTACCTGGAGAACAAAGGGAATAGTTTTGATGTTTCAAGTATTTGTAATCAGGTGCCCACCTAGAGAAGAAGGGAACACATTTCAAGTTACAAGTTTTGGTAATCAGGCGCTCACCTAGAGAACAAGGGAGTACTTTTCAAGTTGCAAGTTTTGGAAATCAGGCACCCACCTGGAGAACAAGGGAATACTTTTCAACTTTCAAGTAATGGCAATCATGCGTCCACCTAGAGAACAAGCAAAAACTTTTCAAGTGGCAAGTTTTGGCAATCAGGCGCCCACCAGGAGAACAAGGGAGTATTTTTCAAGTTTTAAGTTTTGGTAATCACGCGCCCACCTAGAGAACAAGGGAATACTTTTCAAGTTCCATGTTTTGGTAATCAGGCGGCCATCTGGAGAAAAAGGGAATGCTTTTAAAGTTCAAGTTTTGGTAATCAGGCGCCCACCAGGAGAACAAGGGAGTATTTTTCAAGTTGCAAGTTTTGGTAATCACGCGCCCACGTGGAGAACAAAGGAATACTTTTCAAGTTTCAAGTTTTGGTAATCAGGCGGCCACCTGGAGAACGAGGGAATATTTTTGATGTTTCAAATTTTTGTAATCAGGCAACCACCTAGAGAAGAAGGGAACACATTTCAAGTTACATGTTTTGGTAATCAGGCGCTTACCTGGAGAAAGGAGGAGCACTTTTTAAGTTGCAAGTTTTTGAAATCAGGGGCCCAACAGGAAAACAAGGGAATATTTTTCAAGTTTCTAGTAATGGCAATCATGCGTCCGCCTGGAGAACAAGGAAAAACTTTTCAAGTGGCAAGTTTTGGCAATCAGGCGCCCACCAGGAGAACAAGGGAGTATTTTTCAAATTTCAAGTTTTGGTAATTAGGTGCCAAACCAGAGAATATTTTTTATGTTTCAAGTTTTGGTAATTAGGCGCCCACCTCGAAAGAAAGGGAATACTTTTCAAGTTTCAAGTTTTGGAAATCAGGCAGCCACCTAGATAACAAGGGAATACTTCTCAAGTTCATGTTTTGGTAATCAGGCGCTCACCTGGAGAATAAGGGAATACTTTTTAAGTTTCATGTTTTGTTAATCAGGCGCCCACCCAGAGAAAAGAGAATACTTTTCAAGTTGCAAGTTTTGGTAATCTGGCGCCCACCTATAGAACAATGGAATAATTTTCAAGTTTCAAGTTTTGGTAGTCAGGCGCCACCTGGAGAACAAGGGAATACTTTTTAAGTTTCATGTTTTTTTAATCAGGCGCCCACCCTGAGAACAAGAGGTACTTTTCAAGTTGCAAGTGTTGGTAATCTAGCGCCCACTTAGAGAACAATGGAATAATTTTCAAGTTTCAAGTTTTGGTAATCAGGCGCCCACCTGGAGAACAAGGGAATACTTTTTAAGTTTCATGTTTTGTTCTCCAGGTGGGCGCCCGATTACCAAAACTTGCAACTTAATAGTATTCGCTTCCGCTACAGGTGGGTGCCTGATTACCAAAACTTGAAACATGAAAAATATTCTTTAGTTCTCTAGGTGGGCGCTTTATTACCAAAACTTGCAACTTGGAAAGTATTTTCTAGTTCTACGGGTGGGCGCCTGATTAACAAAACTTGAAACTTGAAAAGTATTCCCATTTTCTCCAGGTGGACGCCTAGTTACCAAAACGTGAAAGTTGAAAAATGCTCCCTTGTTCTCTTGATGGGCATCTGATTGCCAAAACTTGCAACTTGAAAAGTATTCCCATGTTCTCTAAGTGGGGGCCTGATCACCAAAACTAGTAACTTGAAACGTGTTCCCTTTTTCTCTAAGTAGGCGTCTGAACACTAAAACTTGCACCGTGAAAAGTATTCTTTTGTTCTCCGGGTGGGTGTCTGATTACTAAAACTTGAAACTTAATAAGTATTCCCATTTTTTCCAGGTGGACGCCTGATTACCAAAACTTGAAACTTGAAAATATTCCCTTGCTCTCCTGGTGGGTGCCTGATTTTAAAAACATGCAACTACAACAGTATTCCCTTGTTCCCAGGTGGATGCCAGATTTAAAAAAACTTAAAACTTGAAAAGTATTCCCTTTTTCTCCAAGCTGGCGCCTGATTACCAAAACATTTAACTTGAAAAGTATTTCTTTATGCTCCAGGTGGGTGCCTTATTAACAAAACTAGAAACTTGAAAAGTATTCCCTTATTCTCTAGGTGGGCGCCTGATTATCAGGACTTGAAAGTTGAAAAGAATTCCTTGTTTTCCAGGTGGGTGCCTGATTACTAAGACTTGAAACTTGAAAATTATATCCTTGTTCTCCAGGTGGGCGCTTGATTACCAATACTTCCAATTTCAAAAGTATTCCTTTGTTCTCCAAGTGGGCGCCTGATTACCACAACTTGAAATCTGTAAAGCATTCCCTTGTTCTCTAGATGGGCGCTTGATTACCAAAACTTTCATCTTGAAATCTATTCCCTTCTTCTTAGGTGGGCGCCTGATTGCAAAATCTTGAAACATGAAAAATATTCCCTTGTTCTACATGTCGGCGCGTGATTACCAAAACTTGAAGCTTGAAAAATACTCCATTGTTCTCCAGGTGGCCGACTGATTGCCAAAACTTGCAACTGGAAAACTATTCCCTTTTTCTCCAGGTGGGCGACTGATTACGAAAACTTGATACCTGAAAAGTATTCCCTTGTTCTCTAGGTGGGCGCCTGATTACCCAAACTTGCAACTTGAAAATCATTCTCTCGTTTTGCAGGTGGGCGCCTGATTACCAAAACTTGAAACTTAAAAAAATTCTCATTTTCTTCAGGTGGGCGCCTAGTTACCAAAACTTGAAACTTGAAAATATTTCCTTGCTTTCCAAGTGGGTGCCTGATTTTCAAAACTTGCAACTTGAAAAGTATTCCCTTGTTCTCCAGGTGGGCACCTGATTAACAAAACTTGATACATGAAAAGTATTCCCTTGTTCTCTAGGTGAGCGCCTTATTACCAAGACTCTAAACTTGAAAAGAATTCCCTTGTTCTCCAGGTGGGCGCCTGATTACAAAAATTTAAAATTTGAAGAATACTCCCTTGTTCTCTAGGCGAGCACCTGATTTCAAACACTTGAAGATTGAAAATTAATTCCTTGTTCTCCAAGTGGGCGTCTGAATACCAAAACTTGCACCTAGATAATTATTCTCTTGTTTTCCGGTTGGGCGCCTTATTACCAAAACTTGAAACTTAAAAAGTATTCCCATTTTCTACAGGTGGGCGCCTAATTACAAAAACTTGAAACTTGAAAAGTATTCCCTTGCTCTCCATGTGGGTGCCTTATTATAAAAACTTGCAACTAGAAATGTATTCCCTTTTTTCTCCAAGTTGATGCCTAATTTCAAAAACTTAAACTTGAAAAGTATTCCCTTGTTCTCTATGTTAGCGCCTGATTACCAAAACATTTAACTTGAAAAGTATTCCCTTGTTCTCCATGAGGGCGCCTGATTACCAAGACTTGAAACTTGAAAATTATTTGCTTGTTCTCTAGGTAGGCGCATGATTACCATGACTTGGAACTTCTGAATTATTTCCTTGTTCTCTAGGTGGGCGCCTGATTACCAATACTTCCAACTTGAAAAGTATTCCTTTGTTCTCGAAGGGGAAGATTACAAAAACTTGCAACTTGAAAATTATTCTCTCATTCTCTGGGTGGGCACCTGATTACCAAAACATGAAACTTAAAAAATATTCCCAATTTCTTAAGGTGGTCGCCTAATTACCAAAACTTGAAACTTGAAAAATATTCCCTTGATCTCCAGGTGGGTGCCTGATTTCCAAAACTTGCAACTAGAAAAGTATTCCCTTGTTCGCTAGGTGAGAGCCTTATTACCAAGACTCTAAACTTGAAAAGAATTCCCCTGTTCTCCAGGTGGGCGCCTGATTACCAAGACTTGAAACTTGAAAATTATTTCCTTGTTCTCCACGTGGGCGCCTGATTACCAATACTTCCAACTTGAAAAATATTCTTTGGTTCTTCAAGTGGGCGCCTGATTACCAAAACATGCAACTTGAAAAGTATTCCCTTGTTCTCTAGGTGGGCGCCTGATTACAAAAACTTGCAGCTTAAAAAGTATTCCCTTCTTCTCTAGGTGGGCGCATGATTACCAAAACTTGAAACATGAAAACTATTCCTTTGTTCTCCATGTGGGCGCCTGACTACCAAAGCTTGAAACTTGAAAAATATTCCTTTGTTCTATTGGTTGGCGCCTGATTACCAAAACTTGCAACTAGAAAAGCATAACCATGTTTTCCAGGTAGACGCCTGATTTCAAAAACTTGAAACTTGAAACATACTCCCTTGTTTTCCAGGTAGACGCCTGATTTCAAAAACTTGCTACTTCAAAACTATTCGCTTATTATCCAGGTAGGCGCCTGAATACCAAAACTTAAAACTTGAAAAGTATTCCCTTGTTCTCTAGTTGGGCGCCTGATTACAAAAACATGCAAATTGAAAAGTATTGTCTCGTTCTCCGGGTGGGCGCGTGATTACCAGAACTTGAAACTTAAAAAGTATACCCATTTTCTTCAGGTGGGCGCCTAATTACAATAACATGGAACTTAAAAAAAAATTCCCATGCTCTCCAGGTGGACGCCTGATTACCAGAACTTGCAACTTGAAAAGTTTTCCCTTATTCTCCTGGTGGGTGCCTGATCAACAGAACTTGACACTTGGAAAGTATTCCCTTGTTCTCTAGGTTAGCGCCTTACTAACAAGACTCTAAAGTGGAAAATAATTCCCTTCCTCTCCAGGTGGGCACTTGCTTACAAGGACTTGACCCTTCAAAATTATTTCCTTCTTCTCTAGGTGAGCTCCTGTTAGCAATACTTCCAACTTGAAAAGTATTCCTTTGTTCTCCTAGTGGGCGCCTGATTACCAAAACTTGCAGCTTGAAAAGTATTCCCTGGTTCTCTAGGTGGGTGCCTGATTACAAAAACATGAAACATGAAAAATATTCCCTTGCTCTCTAAGAGGGCTCTTGATTACCGAAACATGAAACTTGAAAAATATTACCTTGTTCTCTAGGTGGGCGTCTGATTTCAAATACTTGCAACTAGAAAAGTATTCCCTTGTTCTCCAGCTGGACGCCTAACTTCAAAAACCCAAAACTTGAAAAGTATTCCCTTGTTCTCCAGGTGGGCGCCTGATTGCCAAAACATGCAACTTGAAAACTATTCCATTGTACTCCAGGTGGGTGCTTGATTACCAAAACTTGAAACTAGAAAACTATTCCCTTGTTCTCTAGGTGGGCGCCTGATTACCAGAATTTGCAACTTGACAAGTATTCTCTTGTTATCCGGGTGGGCGCCTGATTACCAAAACTTAAAACTTGAATAGTATTCCCTTAATCTTCAGGTGGGCGCCTCATTTCAAAAACTTACAACTAGAAAAGTATTCCCTTGTTCTCCAGGTGAGCGCCTGAATTCCAAAACTTGCAACTTGAAAACTATTCCATTGTTCTCCAGGTGGGAGCTTGATTACCAAAACTTGAAACGTGAAAAATATTCCCTTGTTCTCTAGGTGGGCGCCTGATTACCAAAATTTGCAACTTCTCAAGTATTCTCTTGTTATCCGGGTGGGCGCCTGATTACTACAACTTGAAATTTGAAAAGTATTCCCTTGTTCTTCAGGTGGGTGCCTGATTAAAAAATCTTGAAAGATAAAAAGTATTATCTTTTTCTCCAGGTTGGCGCCTAATTACCAAAACATAAATCTTGAAAAATACTCCCTTGTTCTCCAGGTGGGCACCTAATTTCCAAAACTTACAACTTGAAAACTATTCCCTTGTTACCCAAGTGGGCGACTGATTACCATCACTTGCAAATTGAAAAATATTCTCCTGTTCTCCGGGTGGGTGCCTGATTACAAAAACTTGTAACTTAAAAAGTATTCCCATTTTATCCAGGTGGGCTCCTAATTACCAAAACATGAAACTTAAAAAAAATTCCCTTGCTCTCCAGATGGGTGCCCGATTTCCAATTCTTGCAACTAGAAAAGTATTCCCTTGTTCTCCACGTGGACGCCTGATTTAAAAAACTTTAAACTTGAAATGTGTTCCCTTGTTCTCTAGGTGGGCGCCTAATTAGCAAAACTTGCAACTTGAAAAGTGTTCCCTTGTACTCCACGTGGGCGCCTGATTAACAAAAAATGAAACTTGAATAGCATTCCCCCTTTCTCTAGGTAGACGCCTGATTGCCAAAACATGAATCTTGAAAACTATTCCATTGTTCTCCAGGTGGGCGCTTGATAACCAAAACAGGAAACTTGAAAACTATTCCCATATTCTCTAGGTGGGCGCCAGATTACCAAAACTTGCAACTTGACAAGTATTCTCTTGTTCTCCGTGTGGCCGCCTGATTACCAAAATTTGAAACTTGAAAAGTATTCCCTTGTTCTCCAGGTGGGCGCCTAATTAAGAAAACTTGAATGTTAAAAAGTATTATCTTTTTCTCCAGGTGGGCGCCTAATTAACATAACATAAATCTTGAAAAATGCTCCCTTTTTCTCCAGGTGGGCACCAGATTTCAAAAACTTGCAACTTGAAAACTATTCCCTTGTTTTCCAGGTGGGCAACTAATTACCAAAACTTGCAGCTTGAAGAGTATTCTCTAGTTCTCCAGGTGGACGCCTGATTACCTGAACTTCCAACTTGTAAAGTATTCCCTTATTCTCCTGGTGGGCGCCTGATCAACAGAACTTAATACTTGAAAAGTATTCCCTTGATCTCTAGGTTAGCGCCTTATTAACAATACTCTAAAGTGGAAATAATTCGCTTGCTCTCCAGGTGGGCGCCTGATTACCAAGACTTGACCCTTCAAAATTATTTCCTTCTTCTCAAGGTGAGCGCCTGTTACCAGTACATCCAACTTGAAAAGTGTTCCCTTGTTCTTCTGGTGGGCGCCTGATTACCAAAACTTGCAGCTTGAAAAGTATTCCCTGGTTCTCTAGGTGGGTGCCTGATTACAAAAAATTGAAACATGAAAATATTCCCTTGCTCTCTAAGTGGGTTCCTGATTACCGAAACATGAAACTTAATAAATATTACCTTGTTCTCTAGGTTGGCTCCTGATTTCAAAAACTTGCAACTAGAAAAGTATTCCCTTGTTCTCCAGGTGGACGCCTGACTTCAAAAACCCGAAACTTGAAAAAAATTCCCTTGTTCTCCAGGTGGGCGTCTGATTGCCAAAACTTGCAACTTGAAAACTATTCCATTGTTCTCCAGGTGGGCGCTTGATTACCAAAACTTGAAACTTGAAAACTATTCCCTTGTTCTCTAGGTGGGCGCCTGATTACCAAAATTTGCAACTTGACAAGTATTCTCTTGTTATCCGGGTGGGCGTCTGATTACCAAAACTTGAAACTTGAATAGTATTCCCTTGTTCCTAAGGTGGGCGCTTGATTTCAAAAACTTGCAACTAGAAAAGTATTCCCTTGTTCTCCAGGTGGGCGCCTGATTGCCAAAACTTGCAACTTGAAAACTATTCCATTGTTCTCCAGGTGGGCGTTTGATAACCAAAACTTGAAACTTGAAAACTATTCCCTTGTTCTCTAGGTGGGCGCCTGATTTCCAAAATTTACAACTTGACAAGTATTTTCTTATTATCCGGGTGGGCGCCTGATTACTACAACTTGAAACTTGAAAAGTATTCCCTTGTTCTTCAGGTGGGCGCCTGATTCAAAAATCTTGAAAGATAAAAAGTATTATCTTTTTCTCCAGGTTGGCGCCTAATTACCAAAACATAAATCTTGAAAAATACTCCCTTGTTCTCCAGGTGGGCACCGAATTTCCAAAACTTACATTTGAAAACTATTCCCTAGTTACCCAAGTGGGCGACTGATTACCAAAACTTGCAAATGGAAAAATATTCTCCTGTTCTCCGGGTGGGCGCCTGATTACAAAAACTACTAACTTAAAAAGTATTCCCATTTTATCCAGGTGGGCTCCTAATTACCAAAACATGAAACATAAAAAAAATTCCCTTGCTCTCCAGATGGGTGCTCGATTTCCAATTCTTGCAACTACAAAAGTATACCCTTGTTCTCCACGTGGACACCTGATTTAAAAAACTTTAAACTTGAAAAGTATTCCCTTGTTCCCTAGGTGGGCGCCTAATTAGCAAAACTTGTAACTTGAAAAGTGTTCCCTTGTTCACCTGATTAACAAAAAATGAAACTTGAAAAGCATTCCCCCTTTCTCTAGGTGGACGCCTGATTGCCAAAACTTGAAACTTGAAAACTATTCCATTGTTCTCCAGTTGGGCGCATGAATACCAAAACATGAAACTTGAAAACTATTCCCTTGTTCTCTAGGTGGGCGCCAGATTACCCAAACTTGCAACTTGACAAGTATTCTCTTGTTCTCCGTGTGGGCGCCTGATTACCAATATTTGAAACTTGAAAAGTATTCCCTTGTTCTCCAGGTGGGCGCCTAATTAAAAAAACTTGAAAGTTAAAAAGTATTATCTTTTTTTCCAGGTGGGCGCCTAATTAACATAACATAAATCTTGAAAAATGCTCCCTTTTTCTCCAGGTGGGCACCAGATTTCCAAAACTTGCAACTTGAAAACTATTCCCTTGTTTTCCAGGTGGGCAACTAATTACCAAAACTTACAGCTTGAAGAGTATTCTCTTGTTCTCCAGGTGGACGCCTGATTACCAGAACTTCCAACTTGAAAAGTAATCCCTTATTCTCCTGGTGGGCGCCTGATCAACAGAACTTGATACTTGAAAAGTATTCCCTTGATCTCTAGGTTAGCGCCTTATTAACAAGACTCTAAAGTGGAAATAATTCCCTTGCTCTCCAGGTGGGCGCCTGATTACCAAGACTTGACCCTTCAAAATTATTTCATTCTTCTCTAGGTGAGCGCCTGTTACCAGTACTTCCAACTTGAAAAGTATTCCCTTGTTCTTCTGGTGGGCGCCTGATTACCAATACTTGCAGCTTGAAAAGTATTCCCTGGTTCTCTAGGTGGGTGCCTGATTACAAAAAATTGAAACATGAAAAATATTCTCTTGCTCTCTAAGTGGGTTCCTGATTACCGAAACATGAAACTTTAAAAATATTTCCCACTTCTCTAGGTGGGCGCCTGATTTCAAAAACATGCAACTAGAAAAGTATTCCCTTGTTCTCCAGGTGGACGCCTGACTTCAAAAACCCGAAACTTGAAAAGTATTCCCTTGTTCTCCAGGTGGGCGCCTGATTGCCAAAACTTGCAACTTGAAAACTATTCCATTGTTCTCCAGGTGGGCGCTTGATTACCAAAACTTGAAACTTGAAAACTATTCCCTTGTTCTCTAGGTGGGCGCCTGATTATCAAAATTTGCAACTTGACAAGTATTCTCTTGTTATCCGGGTGGGCGCCTGATTACCAAAACTTGAAACTTGAATAGTATTCCCTTGTTCTTAAGGTGGGCGCTTGATTTCAAAAACTTGCAACTAGAAAAGTATTCCCTTGTTCTCCAGGTGGGCGCCTGATTTCCAAAACTTGCAACTTGAAAACTATTCCATTGTTCTCCAGGTAGGCGCTTGATAACTAAAACTTGAAACTTGAAAAGTATTCCCTTGTTCTCTAGGTGGGCGCCTGATTACCAAAATTTGCAACTTGACAAGTATTCTCTTGTTATCCGGGTGGGCGCCTGATTACCAAAACTTGAAACTTGAATAGTATTCCCTTGTTCTTAAGGTGGGCGCTTGATTTCAAAAACTTGCAACTAGAAAAGTATTCCCTTGTTCTCCAGGTGGGCGCCTGATTGCCAAAACTTGCAACTTGAAAACTATTACATTGTTCTCCAGGTGGGCGCTTGATAACCAAAACTTGAAACTTGAAAACTATTCCCTTGTTCTCTAGGTGGGCGCCTGATTTCCAAAATTTGCAACTTGACAAGTATTTTCTTGTTATCCGGGTGGGCGCCTGATTACTACAACTTGAAACTTGAAAAGTATTCCCTTATTCTTCAGGTGGGCGCCTGATTCAAATATCTTGAAAGATAAAAAGTATTATCTTTTTCTCCAGGTTGGCGCCTAATTACCAAAACATAAATCTTGAAAAATACTCCCTTGTTCTCCAGGTGGGCACCGAATTTCCAAAACTTACAACTTGAAAACTATTCCCTAGTTATCCAAGTGGGCGACTGATTACCAAAACTTGCAAATGGAAAAATATTCTCCTGTTCTCCGGGTGGGCGCCTGATTACAAAAATTAGTAACTTAAAAAGTATTCCCATTTTATCCAGGTGGGCTCCTAATTACCAAGACATGAAACTTAAAAAAAATTCCCTTGCTCTCCAGATGGGTGCTCGATTTCCAATTCTTGCAACTACAAAAGTATACCCTTGTTCTCCACGTGGACGCCTGATTTAAAAAACTTTAAACTTGAAAAGTATTCCCTTGTTTTCTAGGTGGGCGCCTAATTAGCAAAACTTGCAACTTGAAAAGTGTTCCCTTGTTCACCTGATTAACAAAAAATGAAAATTGAAAAGCATTCCCCCTTTCTCTAGGTGGACGCCTGATTGCCAAAACTTGAAACTTGAAAACTATTCCATTGTTCTCCAGGTGGGCGCATGAATACCAAAACATGAAACTTGAAAACTATTCCCTTGTTCTCTAGGTGGGCGCCAGATTACCAATACTTGCAACTTGACAAGTATTCTCTTGTTCTCCGTGTGGGCGCCTGATTACCAATATTTGAAACTTGAAAAGTATTCCCTTGTTCTCCAGGTGGGCGCCTGATTAAAAAAACTTGAAAGTTAAAAAGTATTATCTTTTTTTCCAGGTGGGCGCCTAATTAACATAACGTAAATCTTGAAAAATGCTCCCTTTTTCTCCAGGTGGGCACTAGATTTCCAAAACTTGCAACTTGAAAACTATTCCCTTGTTTTCCAGGTGGGCAACTAATTACCAAAACTTACAGCTTGAAGAGTATTCTCTTGTTCTCCAGGTGGACGCCTGATTACCAGAACTTCCAACTTGAAAAGTAATCCCTTATTCTCCTGGTGGGCGCCTGATCAACAGAACTTGATACTTGAAAAGTATTCCCTTGATCTCTAGGTTAGCGCCTTATTAACAAGACTCTAAAGTGGAAATAATTCCCTTGCTCTCCAGGTGGGCGCCTGATTACCAAGACTTGACCCTTCAAAATTATTTCATTCTTCTCTAGGTGAGCGCCTGTTACCAGTACTTCCAACTTGAAAAGTATTCCCTTGTTCTTCTGGTGGGCGCCTGATTACCAATACTTGCAGCTTGAAAAGTATTCCCTGGTTCTCTAGGTGGGTGCCTGATTACAAAAAATTGAAACATGAAAAATATTCTCTTGCTCTCTAAGTGGGTTCCTGATTACCGAAACATGAAACTTAAAAAATATTTCCCACTTCTCTAGGTGGGCGCCTGATTTCAAAAACATGCAACTAGAAAAGTATTCCCTTGTTCTCCAGGTGGACGCCTGACTTCAAAAACCCGAAACTTGAAAAGTATTCCCTTGTTCTCCAGGTGGGCGCCTGATTGCCAAAACTTGCAACTTGAAAACTATTCCATTGTTCTCCAGGTGGGCGCTTGATTACCAAAACTTGAAACTTGAAAACTATTCCCTTATTCTCTAGGTGGGCGCCTGATTACAAAAATTTGCAACTTGACAAGTATTCTCTTGTTATCCGGGTGGGCGCCTGATTACCAAAACTTGAAACTTGAATAGTATTCCCTTGTTCTTAAGGTGGGCGCTTGATTTCAAAAACTTGCAACTAGAAAAGTATTCCCTTGTTCTCCAGGTGGGCGCCTGATTGCCAAAACTTGCAACTTGAAAACTATTCCATTGTTCTCCAAGTGGGCGCTTGATAACCAGAACTTGAAACTTGAAAACTATTCCCTTGTTCTCTAGGTGGGCGCCTGATTTCCAAAATTTGCAACTTGACAAGTATTTTCTTGTTATCCGGGTGGGCGCCTGATTCCTACAACTTGAAACTTGAAAAGTATTCCCTTGTTCTTCAGGTGGGCGCCTGATTCAAAAATCTTGAAAGATAAAAAGTATTATCTTTTTCTCCAGGTTGGCGCCTAATTACCAAAACATAAATCTTGAAAAATACTCCCTTGTTCTCCAGGTGGGTACCGAATTTCCAAAACTTACAACTTGAATACTATTCCCTTGATTCCCAAGTGGGCGACTGATTACTAAAACATGCAAATGGAAAAATATTCTCTTGTTCTCCGGGCGGGCGCCTGATTACAAAAACTAGTAACTTAAAAAGTATTCCCATTTTATCCAGGTGAGCTCCTAATTACCAAAACATGAAACATAAAAAAAAATTCCCTTGCTCTCCAGATGGGTGCCCGATTTCCAATTCTTGCAACTAGAAAAGTATTCCCTTGTTCTCCACGTGGACGCTTGATTTAAAAAACTTTAAACTTGAAAAGTGTTCCCTTGTTCTCTAGGTGGGCGCCTAATTAGCAAAACTTGCAACTTGAAAAGTGTTCCCTCGTTCTCCACGTGGGCGCCTGATTAACAAAAAATGAAACTTGAAAAGCATTCCCCCTTTTTCTAGGTGGACGCCTGATTGCCAAAACTTGAAACTTGAAAACTATTCCATTGTTCTCCAGGTGGGCGCCTGAATACCAAAACTTGAAACTTGAAAACAATTCCCTTGTTCTCTAGGTGGGAGCCAGATTACCAAAACTTGCAACTTGACAAGTATTCCCTTGTTCTTCTGGTGGGCGCCTGATTACCAAAACTTGCAGCTTGAAAAGTATTCCCTGGTTCTCTAGGTGGGTGCCTGATTACAAAAAATTGAAACATGTAAAATATTCCCTTGCTCTCTAAGTGGGTTCTTGATTACCGAAACATGATACTTAAAAAATATTTCCCACTTCTCTAGGTGGGCGCCTGATTTCAAAAACATGCAACTAGAAAAGTATTCCCTTGTTCTCCAGGTGGACGCCTGACTTCAAAAACCCGAAACTTGGAAAGTATTCCCTTGTTCTCCAGGTGGGCGCCTGATTGCCAAAACTTGCAACTTGAAAACTATTCCATTGTTCTCCAGGTGTGCGCTTGATTACCAAAACTTGAAACTTGAAAACTATTCCCTTGTTCTCTAGGTGGGCGCCTGATTACCAAAATTTGCAACTTGACAAGTATTCTCTTGTTATCCGGGTGGGCGCCTGATTACCAAAACTTGAAACTTGAATAGTATTCGCTTATTCTTAAGGTGGGCGCTTGATTTCAAAAACTTGCAACTAGAAAAGTAATCCCTTGTTCTCCAGGTGGGTGCCTGATTGCCAAAACTTGCAACTTGAAAACTATTCCATTGTTCTCCAGGTGGGCGCTTGATAACAAAAACTTGAAACTTGAAAACTATTCCCTTGTTCTCTAGGTGGGCGCCTGATTTCCAAAATTTGCAACTTGACAAGTATTTTCTTGTTATCCGGGTGGGCGCCTGATTACTACAACTTGAAACTTGAAAAGTATTCCCTTGTTCTTCAGGTGGGCGCCTGATTCAAAAATCTTGAAAGATAAAAAGTATTATCTTTTTCTCCAGGTTGGCGCCTAATTACTAAAACATAAATCTTTAAAAATACTCCCTTGTTCTCCAGGTGGGTACCGAATTTCCAAAACTTACAACTTGAAAACTATTCCCTTGATTCCCAAGTGGGCGACTGATTACCAAAACATGCAAATGGAAAAATATTCTCTTGTTCTCCGGGCGGGCGCCTGATTACAAAAACTAGTAACTTAAAAAGTATTCCCATTTTATCCAGGTGAGCTCCTAATTACCAAAACATGAAACTTAAAAAAAAATTCCCTTGCTCTCCAGATGGGTGCCCGATTTCCAATTCTTGCAACTAGAAAAGTATTCCCTTGTTCTCCACGTGGACGCCTGATTTAAAAAACTTTAAACTTGAAAAGTGTTCCCTCGTTCTCCACGTGGGCGCCTGATTAACAAAAAATGAAACTTGAAAAGCATTCCCCCTTTTTCTAGGTGGACGCCTGATTGCCAAAACTTGAAACTTGAAAACTATTCCATTGTTCTCCAGGTGGGCGCCTGAATACCAAAACTTGAAACTTGAAAACTATTCCCTTGTTCTCTAGGTGGGAGCCAGATTACCAAAACTTGCAACTTGACAAGTATTCCCTTGTTCTTCTGGTGGGCGCCTGATTACCAAAACTTGCAGCTTGAAAAGTATTCCCTGGTTCTCTAGGTGGGTGCCTGATTACAAAAAATTGAAACATGAAAAATATTCCCTTGCTCTCTAAGTGGGTTCCTGATTACCGAAACATGATACTTAAAAAATATTTCCCACTTCTCTAGGTGGGCGCCTGATTTCAAAAACATGCTACTAGAAAAGTATTCCCTTGTTCTCCAGGTGGACGCCTGACTTCAAAAACCCGAAACTTGAAAAGTATTCCCTTGTTCTCCAGGTGGGCGCCTGATTGCCAAAACTTGCAACTTGAAAACTATTCCATTGTTGTCCAGGTGGGCGCTTGATTACCAAAACTTGAAACTTGAAAACTATTCCCTTGTTCTCTAGGTGGGCGCCTGATTACAAAAATTTGCAACTTGACAAGTATTCTCTTGTTATCCGGGTGGGCGCCTGATTACCAAAACTTGAAACTTGAATAGTATTCCCTTGTTCTTAAGGTGGGCGCTTGATTTCAAAAACTTGCAACTAGAAAAGTATTCCCTTGTTCTCCAGGTGGGCGCCTGATTGCCAAGACTTGACCCTTCAAAATTATTTCATTCTTCTCTAGGTGAGCGCCTGTTACCAGTACTTCCAACTTGAAAAGTATTCCCTTGTTCTTCTGGTGGGCGCCTGATTACCATTACTTGCAGCTTGAAAAGTATTCCCTGGTTCTCTAGGTGGGTGCCTGATTACAAAAAATTGAAACATGAAAAATATTCCGTTGCTCTCTAAGTGGGTTCCTGATTACCGAAACATGAAACTTAAAAAATATTTCCCACTTCTCTAGGTGGGCGCCTGATTTCAAAAACATGCAACTAGAAAAGTATTCCCTTGTTCTCCAGGTGGACGCCTGACTTCAAAAACCCGAAACTTGAAAAGTATTCCCTTGTTCTCCAGGTGGGCGCCTGATTGCCAAAACTTGCAACTTGAAAACTATTCCATTGTTGTCCAGGTGGGCGCTTGATTACAAAAACTTGAAACTTGAAAACTATTCCCTTGTTCTCTAGGTGGGCGCCTGATTACAAAAATTTGCAACTTGACAAGTATTCTCTTGTTATCCGGGTGGGCGCCTGATTACCAAAACTTGAAACTTGAATAGTATTCCCTTGTTCTTAAGGTGGGCGCTTGATTTCAAAAACTTGCAACTTGAAAAGTATTCCCTTGTTCTCCAGGTGGGCGCCTGATTGCCAAAACTTGCAACTTGAAAACTATTCCATTGTTCTCCAGGTGGGCGCCTGATTACCAAGACTTGACCCTTCAAAATTATTTCATTCTTCTCTAGGTGAGCGCCTGTTACCAGTACTTCCAACTTGAAAAGTATTCCCTTGTTCTTCTGGTGGGCGCCTGATTACCATTACTTGCAGCTTGAAAAGTATTCCCTGGTTCTCTAGGTGGGTGCCTGATTACAAAAAATTGAAACATGAAAAATATTCCGTTGCTCTCTAAGTGGGTTCCTGATTACCGAAACATGAAACTTAAAAAATATTTCCCACTTCTCTAGGTGGGCGCCTGATTTCAAAAACATGCAACTAGAAAAGTATTCCCTTGTTCTCCAGGTGGACGCCTGACTTCAAAAACCCGAAACTTGAAAAGTATTCCCTTGTTCTCCAGGTGGGCGCCTGATTGCCAAAACTTGCAACTTGAAAACTATTCCATTGTTCTCCAGGTGGGCGCTTGATTACCAAAACTTGAAACTTGAAAACTATTCCCTTGTTCTCTAG
The DNA here is from genome assembly GCA_034376525.1 of Nicotiana benthamiana. Classification (NCBI taxonomy): domain Eukaryota; kingdom Viridiplantae; phylum Streptophyta; class Magnoliopsida; order Solanales; family Solanaceae; genus Nicotiana; species Nicotiana benthamiana. The sequence continues at coordinate 13,594,092 of CM067341.1, read as the reverse complement.
GTGGGCGCCTGATTACAAAAATTTGCAACTTGACAAGTATTCTCTTGTTATCCGGGTGGGCGCCTGATTACCAAAACTTGAAACTTGAATAGTATTCCCTTGTTCTTAAGGTGGGCGCTTGATTTCAAAAACTTGCAACTAGAAAAGTATTCCCTTGTTCTCCAGGTGGGCGCCTGATTGCCAAAACTTGCAACTTGAAAACTATTCCATTGTTCTCCAGGTGGGCGCTTGATAACAAAAACTTGAAACTTGAAAACTATTCTCTTGTTCTCTAGGTGGGCGCCTGATTTCCAAAATTTGCAACTTGACAAGTATTTTCTTGTTATCCGGGTGGGCGCCTGATTACTACAACTTGAAACTTGAAAAGTATTCCCTTGTTCTTCAGGTGGGCGCCTGATTCAAAAATCTTGAAAGATAAAAAGTATTATCTTTTTCTCCAGGTTGGCGCCTAATTACCAAAACATAAATCTTGAAAAATACTCCCTTGTTCTCCAGGTGGGTACCGAATTTCCAAAACTTACAACTTGAAAACTATTCCCTTTATTCCCAAGTGGGCGACTGATTACCAAAACATGCAAATGGAAAAATATTCTCTTGTTCTCCGGGCGGGCGCCTGATTACAAAAACTAGTAACTTAAAAAGTATTCCCATTTTATCCAGGTGAGCTCCTAATTACCAAAACATGAAACTTAAAAAAAAATTCCCTTGCTCTCCAGATGGGTGCCCGATTTCCAATTCTTGCAACTAGAAAAGTATTCCCTTGTTCTCCACGTGGACGCCTGATTTAAAAAACTTTAAACATGAAAAGTGTTCCCTTGTTCTCTAGGTGGGCGCCTAATTAGCAAAACTTGCAACTTGAAAAGTGTTCCCTCGTTCTCCACGTGGGCGCCTGATTAACAAAAAATGAAACTTGAAAAGCATTCCCCCTTTTTCTAGGTGGACGCCTGATTGCCAAAACTTGAAACTTGAAAACTATTCCATTGTTCTCCAGGTGGGCGCCTGAATACCAAAACTTGAAACTTGAAAACTATTCCCTTGTTCTCTAGGTGGGAGCCAGATTACCAAAACTTGCAACTTGACAAGTATTCCCTTGTTCTTCTGGTGGGCGCCTGATTACCAAAACTTGCAGCTTGAAAAGTATTCCCTGGTTCTCTAGGTGGGTGCCTGATTACAAAAAATTGAAACATGAAAAATATTCCCTTGCTCTCTAAGTGGGTTCCTGATTACCGAAACATGATACTTAAAAAATATTTCCCACTTCTCTAGGTGGGCGCCTGATTTCAAAAACATGCAACTAGAAAAGTATTCCCTTGTTCTCCAGGTGGACGCCTGACTTCAAAAACCCGAAACTTGAAAAGTATTCCCTTGTTCTCCAGGTGGGCGCCTGATTGCCAAAACTTGCAACTTGAAAACTATTCCATTGTTGTCCAGGTGGGCGCTTGATTACCAAAACTTGAAACTTGAAAACTATTCCCTTGTTCTCTAGGTGGGCGCCTGATTACAAAAATTTGCAACTTGACAAGTATTCTCTTGTTATCCGGGTGGGCGCCTAATTACCAAAACTTGAAACTTGAATAGTATTCCCTTGTTCTTAAGGTGGGCGCTTGATTTCAAAAACTTGCAACTAGAAAAGTATTCCCTTGTTCTCCAGGTGGGCGCCTGATTGCCAAAACTTGCAACTTGAAAACTATTCCATTGTTCTCCAGGTGGGCGCCTGATTACCAAGACTTGACCCTTCAAAATTATTTCATTCTTCTCTAGGTGAGCGCCTGTTACCAGTACTTCCAACTTGAAAAGTATTCCCTTGTTCTTCTGGTGGGCGCCTGATTACCATTACTTGCAGCTTGAAAAGTATTCCCTGGTTCTCTAGGTGGGTGCCTGATTACAAAAAATTGAAACATGAAAAATATTCCGTTGCTCTCTAAGTGGGTTCCTGATTACCGAAACATGAAACTTAAAAAATATTTCCCACTTCTCTAGGTGGGCGCCTGATTTCAAAAACATGCAACTAGAAAAGTATTCCCTTGTTCTCCAGGTGGACGCCTGACTTCAAAAACCCGAAACTTGAAAAGTATTCCCTTGTTCTCCAGGTGGGCGCCTGATTGCCAAAACTTGCAACTTGAAAACTATTCCATTGTTCTCCAGGTGGGCGCTTGATTACCAAAACTTGAAACTTGAAAACTATTCCCTTGTTCTCTAGGTGGGCGCCTGATTACAAAAATTTGCAACTTGACAAGTATTCTCTTGTTATCCGGGTGGGCGCCTGATTACCAAAACTTGAAACTTGAATAGTATTCCCTTGTTCTTAAGGTGGGCGCTTGATTTCAAAAACTTGCAACTAGAAAAGTATTCCCTTGTTCTCAAGGTGGGCGCCTGATTGCCAAAACTTGCAACTTGAAAACTATTCCATTGTTCTCCAGGTGGGCGCTTGATAACAAAAACTTGAAACTTGAAAACTATTCCCTTGTTCTCTAGGTGGGCGCCTGATTTCCAAAATTTGCAACTTGACAAGTATTTTCTTGTTATCCGGGTGGGCGCCTGATTACTACAACTTGAAACTTGAAAAGTATTCCCTTGTTCTTCAGGTGGGCGCCTGATTCAAAAATCTTGAAAGATAAAAAGTATTATCTTTTTCTCCAGGTTGGCGCCTAATTACCAAAACATAAATCTTGAAAAATACTCCCTTGTTCTCCAGGTGGGTACCGAATTTCCAAAACTTACAACTTGAAAACTATTCCCTTGATTCCCAAGTGGGCGACTGATTACCAAAACATGCAAATGGAAAAATATTCTCTTGTTCTCCGGGCGGGCGCCTGATTACAAAAACTAGTAACTTAAAAAGTATTCCCATTTTATCCAGGTGAGCTCCTAATTACCAAAACATGAAACTTAAAAAAAAATTCCCTTGCTCTCCAGATGGGTGCCCGATTTCCAATTCTTGCAACTAGAAAAGTATTCCCTTGTTCTCCACGTGGACGCCTGATTTAAAAAACTTTAAACATGAAAAGTGTTCCCTTGTTCTCTAGGTGGGCGCCTAATTAGCAAAACTTGCAACTTGAAAAGTGTTCCCTCGTTCTCCACGTGGGCGCCTGATTAACAAAAAATGAAACTTGAAAAGCATTCCCCCTTTTTCTAGGTGGACGCCTGATTGCCAAAACTTGAAACTTGAAAACTATTCCATTGTTCTCCAGGTGGGCGCCTGAATACCAAAACTTGAAACTTGAAAACTATTCCCTTGTTCTCTAGGTGGGAGCCAGATTACCAAAACTTGCAACTTGACAAGTATTCCCTTGTTCTTCTGGTGGGCGCCTGATTACCAAAACTTGCAGCTTGAAAAGTATTCCCTGGTTCTCTAGGTGGGTGCCTGATTACAAAAAATTGAAACATGAAAAATATTCCCTTGCTCTCTAAGTGGGTTCCTGATTACCGAAACATGATACTTAAAAAATATTTCCCACTTCTCTAGGTGGGCGCCTGATTTCAAAAACATGCAACTAGAAAAGTATTCCCTTGTTCTCCAGGTGGACGCCTGACTTCAAAAACCCGAAACTTGAAAAGTATTCCCTTGTTCTCCAGGTGGGCGCCTGATTGCCAAAACTTGCAACTTGAAAACTATTCCATTGTTGTCCAGGTGGGCGCTTGATTACCAAATCTTGAAACTTGAAAACTATTCCCTTGTTCTCTAGGTGGGCGCCTGATTACAAAAATTTGCAACTTGACAAGTATTCTCTTGTTATCCGGGTGGGCGCCTGATTACCAAAACTTGAAACTTGAATAGTATTCCCTTGTTCTTAAGGTGGGCGCTTGATTTCAAAAACTTGCAACTAGAAAAGTATTCCCTTGTTCTCCAGGTGGGCGCCTGATTGCCAAAACTTGCAACTTGAAAACTATTCCATTGTTCTCCAGGTGGGCGCCTGATTACCAAGACTTGACCCTTCAAAATTATTTCATTCTTCTCTAGGTGAGCGCCTGTTACCAGTACTTCCAACTTGAAAAGTATTCCCTTGTTCTTCTGGTGGGCGCCTGATTACCATTACTTGCAGCTTGAAAAGTATTCCCTGGTTCTCTAGGTGGGTGCCTGATTACAAAAAATTGAAACATGAAAAATATTCCCTTGCTCTCTAAGTGGGTTCCTGATTACCGAAACATGAAACTTAAAAAATATTTCCCACTTCTCTAGGTGGGCGCCTGATTTCAAAAACATGCAACTAGAAAAGTATTCCCTTGTTCTCCAGGTGGACGCCTGACTTCAAAAACCCGAAACTTGAAAAGTATTCCCTTGTTCTCCAGGTGGGCGCCTGATTGCCAAAACTTGCAACTTGAAAACTATTCCATTGTTCTCCAGGTGGGCGCTTGATTACCAAAACTTGAAACTTGAAAACTATTCCCTTGTTCTCTAGGTGGGCGCCTGATTACAAAAATTTGCAACTTGACAAGTATTCTCTTCTTATCCGGGTGGGCGCCTGATTACCAAAACTTGAAACTTGAATAGTATTCCCTTGTTCTTAAGGTGGGCGCTTGATTTCAAAAACTTGCAACTAGAAAAGTATTCCCTTGTTCTCCAGGTGGGCGCCTGATTGCCAAAACTTGCAACTTGAAAACTATTCCATTGTTCTCCAGGTGGGCGCCTGATTACCAAGACTTGACCCTTCAAAATTATTTCATTCTTCTCTAGGTGAGCGCCTGTTACCAGTACTTCCAACTTGAAAAGTATTCCCTTGTTCTTCTGGTGGGCGCCTGATTACCATTACTTGCAGCTTGAAAAGTATTCCCTGGTTCTCTAGGTGGGTGCCTGATTACAAAAAATTGAAACATGTAAAATATTCCCTTGCTCTCTAAGTGGGTTCCTGATTACCGAAACATGAAACTTAAAAAATATTTCCCACTTCTCTAGGTGGGCGCCTGATTTCAAAAACATGCAACTAGAAAAGTATTCTTTTGTTCTCCAGGTGGACGCCTGACTTCAAAAACCCGAAACTCGAAAAGTATTCCCTTGTTCTCCAGGTGGGCGCCTGATTGCCAAAACTTGCAACTTGAAAACTATTCCATTGTTGTCCAGGTGGGCGCTTGATTACCAAAACTTGAAACTTGAAAACTATTCCCTTGTTCTCTAGGTGGGCGCCTGATTACAAAAATTTGCAACTTGACAAGTATTCTCTTGTTATCCGGGTGGGCGCCTGATTACCAAAACTTGAAACTTGAATAGTATTCCCTTGTTCTTAAGGTGGGCGCTTGATTTCAAAAACATGCAACTAGAAAAGTATTCCCTTGTTTTCCAGGTGGGCGCCTGATTGCCAAAACTTGCAACTTGAAAACTATTCCATTGTTCTCCAGGTGGGCGCTTGATAACCAAAACTTGAAACTTGAAAACTATTCCCTTGTTCTCTAGGTGGGCGCCTGATTTCCAAAATTTGCAACTTGACAAGTATTTTCTTGTTATCCGGGTGGGCGCCTGATTACTACAACTTGAAACTTGAAAAGTATTCCCTTGTTCTTCAGGTGGGCGCCTGATTCAAAAATCTTGAAAGATAAAAAGTATTATCTTTTTCTCCAGGTTGGCGCCTAATTACCAAAACATAAATCTTGAAAAATACTCCCTTGTTCTCCAGGTGGGTACCGAATTTCAAAACTTACAACTTGAAAACTATTCCATTGATTCCCAAGTGGGCGACTGATTACCAAAACATGCAAATGGAAAAATATTCTCTTGTTCTCCGGGCGGGCGCCTGATTACAAAAACTAGTAACTTAAAAAGTATTCCCATTTTATCCAGGTGAGCTCCTAATTACCAAAACATGAAACTTAAAAAAAAATTCCCTTGCTCTCCAGATGGGTGCCCGATTTCCAATTCTTGCAACTAGAAAAGTATTCCCTTGTTCTCCACGTGGACGCCTGATTTAAAAAACTTTAAACTTGAAAAGTGTTCCCTTGTTCTCTAGGTGGGCGCCTAATTAGCAAACTTGCAACTTGCAAAGTGTTCCCTCATTCTCCACGTGGGCGCCTGATTAACAAAAAATGAAACTTGAAAAGCATTCCCCCTTTTTCTAGGTGGACGCCTGATTGCCAAAACTTGAAACTTGAAAACTATTCCATTGTTCTCCAGGTGGGCGCCTGAATACCAAAACTTGAAACTTGAAAACTATTCCCTTGTTCTCTAGGTGGGAGCCAGATTACCAAAAGTTGCAACTTGACAAGTATTCCCTTGTTCTTCTGGTGGGCGCCTGATTACCAAAACTTGCAGCTTGAAAAGTATTCCCTGGTTCTCTAGGTGGGTGCCTGATTACAAAAAATTGAAACATGAAAAATATTCCCTTGCTCTCTAAGTGGGTTCCTGATTACCGAAACATGATACTTAAAAAATATTTCCCACTTCTCTAGGTGGGCGCCTGATTTCAAAAACATGCAACTAGAAAAGTATTCCCTTGTTCTCCAGGTGGACGCCTGACTTCAAAAACCCGAAACTTGAAAAGTATTCCCTTGTTCTCCAGGTGGGCGCCTGATTGCCAAAACTTGCAACTTGAAAACTATTCCATTGTTCTCCAGGTGGGCGCTTGATTACCAAAACTTGAAACTTGAAAACTATTCCCTTGTTCTCTAGGTGGGCGCCTGATTACCAAAATTTGCAACTTGACAAGTATTCTCTTGTTATCCGGGTGGGCGCCTGATTACCAAAACTTGAAACTTGAATAGTATTCCCTTGTTCTTAAGGTGGGCGCTTGATTTCAAAAACTTGCAACTAGAAAAGTATTCCCTTGTTCTCCAGGTGGACGCCTGATTTCCAAAACTTGCAACTTGAAAACTATTCCATTGTTCTCCAGGTGGGCGCTTGATAACTAAAACTTGAAACTTGAAAACTATTCCCTTGTTCTCTAGGTGGGCGCCTGATTACCAAAATTTGCAACTTGACAAGTATTCTCTTGTTATCCGGGTGGGCGCCTGATTACCAAAACTTGAAACTTGAATAGTATTCCCTTGTTCTTAAGGTGGGCGCTTGATTTCAAAAACTTGCAACTAGAAAAGTATTCCCTTGTTCTCCAGGTGGGCGCCTGATTGCCAAAACTTGCAACTTGAAAACTATTCCATTATTCTCCAGGTGGGCGCTTGATAACCAAAACTTGAAACTTGAAAACTATTCCCTTGTTCTCTAGGTGGGCGCCTGATTTCCAAAATTTGCAACTTGACAAGTATTTTCTTGTTATCCGGGTGGGCGCCTGATTACTACAACTTGAAACTTGAAAAGTATTCCCTTGTTCTTCAGGTGGGCGCCTGATTCAAAAATCTTGAAAGATAAAAAGTATTATCTTTTTCTCCAGGTTGGCGCCTAATTACCAAAACATAAATCTTGAAAAATACTCCCTTGTTCTCCAGGTGGGCACCGAATTTCCAAAACTTACAACTTGAAAACTATTCCCTAGTTACCCAAGTGGGCGACTGATTACCAAAACTTGCAAATGGAAAAATATTCTCCTGTTCTCCGGGTGGGCGCCTGATTACAAAAACTAGTAACATAAAAAGTATTCCCATTTTATCCAGGTGGGCTCCTAATTACCAAAACATGAAACATAAAAAAAATTCCCTTGCTTTCCAGATGGGTGCTCGATTTCCAATTCTTGCAACTACAAAAGTATACCCTTGTTCTCCACGTGGACGCCTGATTTAAAAAACTTTAAACTTGAAAAGTATTCCCTTGTTCTCTAGGTGGGCGCCTAATTAGCAAAGCTTGCAACTTGAAAAGTGTTCCCTTGTTCACCTGATTAACAAAAAATGAAACTTGAAAAGCATTCCCCCTTTCTCTAGGTTGACGCCTGATTGCCAAAACTTGAAACATGAAAACTATTCCATTATTCTCCAGGTGGGCACATGAATACCAAAACATGAAACTTGAAAACTATTCCCTTGTTCTTTAGGTGGGCGCCAGATTACCAAAACTTGCAACTTGACAAGTATTCTCTTGTTCTCCGTGTGGGCGCCTGATTACCAATATTTGAAACTTGAAAAGTATTCCCTTGTTTTCCAGGTGGGCGCCTGATTAAAAAAACTTGAAAGTTAAACAGTATTATCTTTTTTTCCAGGTGGGCGCCTAATTAACATAACATAAATCTTGAAAAATGCTCCCTATTTCTCCAGGTGGGCACCTGATTTCCAAAACTTGCAACTTGAAAACTATTCCCTTGTTTTCCAGGTGGGCAACTAATTACCAAAACTTACAGCTTGAAGAGTATTCTCTTGTTCTCCAGGTGGACGCCTGATTACCAGAACTTCCAACTTGAAAAGTATTCCCTTATTCTCCTGGTGGGCGCCAGATCAACAGAACTTGATACTTGAAAAGTATTCCCTTGATCTCTAGGTTAGCGCCTTATTAACAAGACTCTAAAGTGGAAATAATTCCCTTGCTCTCCAGGTGGGCGCCTGATTACCAAGACTTGACCCTTCAAAATTATTTCATTCTTCTCTAGGTGAGCGCCTGTTACCAGTACTTCCAACTTGAAAAGTATTCCCTTGTTCTTCTGGTGGGCGCCTGATTACCAAAACTTGCAGCTTGAAAAGTATTCCCTTGCTCTCTAGGTGGGTGCCTTATTACAAAAAATTGAAACATGAAAAATATTCCCTTGCTCTCTAAGTGGGTTCCTGATTACCGAAACATGAAACTTAAAAAATATTTCCCACTTCTCTAGGTGGGCGCCTGATTTCAAAAACATGCAACTAGAAAAGTATTTCCTTCTTCTCCAGGTGGACGCCTGACTTCAAAAACCCGAAACTTGAAAAGTATTCCCTTGTTCTCCAGGTGGGCGCCTGATCGCCAAAACTTGCAACTTGAAAACTATTCCATTGTTCTCCAGGTGGGCGCTTGATTACCAAAACTTGAAACTTGAAAACTCTTCCCTTGTTCTCTAGGTGGGCGCCTGATTACCAAAATTTGCAACTTGACAAGTATTCTCTTCTTATCCGGGTGGGCGCCTGATTACCAAAACTTGAAACTTGAATAGTATTCCCTTGTTCTTAAGGTGGGCGCTTGATTTCAAAAACTTGCAACTAGAAAAGTATTCCCTTGTTCTCCAGGTGGGCGCCTGATTGCCAAAACTTGCAACTTGAAAACTATTCCATTGTTCTCCAGATGGGCGCTTGATAACCAAAACTTGAAACTTGAAAACTATTCCCTTGTTCTCTAGGTGGGCGCCTGATTTCCAAAATTTGCAACTTGACAAGTATTTTCTTGTTATCCGGGTGGGCGCCTGATTACTACAACTTGAAACTTGAAAAGTATTCCCTTGTTCTTCAGGTGGGCGCCTGATTCAAAAATCTTGAAAGATAAAAAGTATTATCTTTTTCTCCAGGTAGGTGCCTAATTACCAAAACATAAATCTTGAAAAATACTCTCTTGTTCTCCAGGTGGGTACCGAATTTCCAAAACTTACAACTTGAAAACTATTCCCTTGATTCCCAAGTGGGCGACTGATTACCAAAACTTGCAAATGGAAAAATATTCTCTTGTTCTCCGGGCGGGCGCCTGATTACAAAAACTAGTAACTTAAAAAGTATTCCCATTTTATCCAGGTGGGATCCTAATTACCAAAACATGAAACTTAAAAAAAATTCCCTTTCTCTCCAGATGGGTGCCCGATTTCCAATTCTTGCAACTAGAAAAGTATTCCCTTGTTCTCCACGTGGACGCCTGATTTAAAAAACTTTAAACTTGAAAAGTGTTCCCTTGTTCTCTAGGTGGGCGCCTAATTAGCAAAACTTGCAACATCAAAAGTGTTCCCTCGTTCTCCACGTGGGCGCCTGATTAACAAAAAATGAAACTTGAAAAGCATTACCCCTTTTTCTAGGTGGACGCCTGATTGCCAAAACTTGAAACTTGAAAACTATTGCATTGTTCTCCAGGTGGGTACCTAGATACAAAAACTTGAAACTTGAAAACTATTCCCTTGTTCTCTAGGTGGGATCCAGATTACCAAAACTTGCAACTTGACAAGTATTCTCTTGTTCTCCGTGTGGGCGCCTGATTACCAAAACTTGAAACTTGAAAAGTATTCCGTTGTTCTCCAGGTGGGCGCCTGACTTCAAAAACCCGAAACTTGAAAAGTATTCCCTTGTTCTCCAGGTGGGCGCCTGATTGCCAAAAGTTGCAACTTGAAAACTATTCCATTGTTCTCCCGGTGGGCGCTTGATTACCAAAACTTGAAACTTGAAAACTATTCCCTTGTTCTCTAGGTGGGCGCCTGATTACCAAAATTTGCAACTTGACAAGTATTCTCTTGTTATCCGGGTGGGCGCCTGATTACCAAAACTTGAAACTTGAATAGTATTCCCTTGTTCTTAAGGTGGACGCTTGATTTCAAAAACTTGCAACTAGAAAAGTATTCCCTTGTTCTCTAGGTGGGCGCCTGATTGCCAAAACATGCAACTTGAAAACTATTCCATTGTTCTTCAGGTGGCGCTTGATAACCAAAACTTGAAACTTGAAAACTATTCCCTTGTTCTCTAGGTGGGCGCCTGATTTCCAAAATTTGCAACTTGACAAGTATTTTCTTGTTATCCGGGTGGGCGATTGATTACTACAACTTGAAACTTGAAAAGTATTCCCTTGTTCTTATTGTAATCAGGCGCCACCCAGAGAACAAGGGAATACTCTTCAATTTTCAAGTTTTGGAAATCAGGCGTCCACCTGGATAATAAGGGAATACTTTTCAAGTTGCAAGTTTTGGAAATCAGGCGTCCACCAGGATAACAATGAAGTACTTTTAAAGTTTCAAGTTTTTGTAATTAGGCGCCCACCTGGAGAAAAAGGGAATACTTTTTAAGTTTCAAGTTTTGTTAATCAGGTGTCCACCCGAAGAACAAGAGAATACTTTTCATGTTGCAAGTTTTAGTAATCCGGCGCCCACCTAAAGAACAAGGAAATAATTTTTTATTTTCATGTTTTGGTAATCAGGCGCCCACCTGGAGAACAAGGGAATACTTTTTAAGTTTCATGTTTAGTTAATCAGGCGCCCACCCGAAGAACAAGAGAATACTTTTCAAGTTGCAAGTTTTGGTAATCCGGCGCCTACCTAGAGAACAAGGGAATATTTTTAAAGTTTCAAGTTTTGGTAATTAGGCGCCCACCTGGAGAACAAGGGAATATTTTTTATGCTTCAGGTTTTGGTAATCAGGCGCCCAATTAGAGAACAAGGGAGCACGTTTCAAGTTGCAAGTTTTGGTAATCAGGCGCCCACCTGGAGAACAGGGGAATACTTTTCAAGTTGCAACTTTTTGTAATCAGGCGCCCACCAAGAGAACAATGGAATACTTTTCATGTTTTAAGTTTTGGAAATCAGGCGTCCACCTGGATAATAAGGTAATACTTTTCAAGTAGCGAGTTTTGGCAATCAGGCGTCCACTAGGATAACAAGGAAGTATTTTTCAAGTTTCAAGTTTTTGTAATTAGGCGCCCACCTGGAGAAAAAGGGAATAGTTTTTAAGTTTCAAGTTTTGTTAATAAGGAATCTACCCGGAGAACAAGAGAATACTTTCCATGTTGCATGTCTTGGTAATCAGGCGCCCACCTAGAGAACAAGGGAATACTTTTCAAGCTTCAAATTTTGGTAATCAGGCACCCACCTGGAGAACAAATGAATATTTTTAATGTTTCAAGTTTTTGCAATCACGCGTCTACCTGGAGAACGAAGCAATAATTTTTATGTTTTAAGTTTTGGTAATCGGGTGCCCTCGGGGAGAAGAAGGGAACACCTTTTAAGTTTCTACTTTTGTTTATCAGGCGCCCACCCGGAGAACAAGAGAATACTTTTCAAGTTGAAAGTTTTGGTAATCTGGCGCCCACCTAGAGATAGGGAATACTTTTCAAGTTTCAAGTTTTAGTAATCAGGCGCCCACCTGGAGAACAAGGGAATACATTTTAAGTTTCATGTTTTATTAATCAGGCGCCCACCCGGAGAAAAAGAGAATACTTTTCAAGTTGCAAGTTTTGGTAATCCGGCGCCCACCTAAAGAACAAGGCAATATTTTTAAAGTTTCAAGTTTTGGTAACCAGGCGCCCACCTGGAGAACAAGGGAATATTTTTTATGTTTCAAGTATTGGTAATCAGGCGCCAACCTAGAGAAGAAGGGAACACGTTTCAAGTTGCATGTTTTGGTAATCACGCGCCCACCTGGAGAACAAGGAAATTCTTTTCAAGTTGCAAGTTTTTGTAAGCAGGCGCCACCCAGAGAACAAGGGAACACTTTTCAAGTTTTAAGTTTTTTAAATCAGACGTCCACCTGGATAATAAGGAAATACTTTTCAAGTTGCAAGTTTTGGCAATCAAGCGTCCACAAGGAGAACAAGGAAGTATTTTTCAAGTAACAAGTTTTTGTAATTAGGCGCCACCCAGAGAACAAGGGAATACTCTTCAATTTTCATATTTTGGAAATCAGGCGTCCACCTGGATAATAAGGGAATACTTTTCAAGTTGCAAGTTTTGGCAATCAGGCGTCCACCAGGATAACAATGAAGTACTTTTAAAGTTTCAAGTTTTTGTAATTAGGCGCCCACCTGGAGAAAAAGGGAATACTTTTTAAGTTTCAAGTTTTGTTAATCAGGCGTCCACCCGGAGAACAAGAGAATACTTTTCATGTTGCAAGTTTTAGTAATCCGGCGCCCACCTAAAGAACAAGGAAATAAGGCGCCCACATGGAGAACAAGGGAATATTTTTCATTTTTCAAGTTTTGGTAATCAGGTGCCCGCCTAAAGAAGAAGGGAATACTTTTCAAGCTGCAAGTTTTGGTAATCAGGCGCCCCATCCGGAGAACAAGGGAATGCTTTTCAAGTTGCAAGTTTTTGTAATCTTCCCCTTCGAGAACAAAGGAATACTTTTCAAGTTGGAAGTATTGGTAATCAGGCGCCCACCTAGAGAACAAGGAAATATATTAATAGTTCCAAGTCTTGGTAATCATGCGCCCACCTGGAGAACAAGCAAATAATTTTCAAGTTTCAAGTCTTGGTAATCAGGCGCCCTCATGGAGAACAAGGGAATACTTTTCAAGTTAAATGTTTTGGTAATCAGGCGCTAACCTAGAGAACAAGGGAATACTTTTCAAGTTTAAGTTTTTGAAATTAGGCATCAACTTGGAGAAAAAAGGGAATACATTTCTAGTTGCAAGTTTTTATAATAAGGCACCCACATGGAGAGCAAGGAAAACTTTTCAAGTTTCAAGTTTTGGTAATTAGGCGCCCACCTGTAGAAAATGGGAATACTTTTTAAGTTTCAAGTTTTGGTAATAAGGCCCCCAACCGGAAAACAAGAGAATACTTATCTAGGTGCAAGTTTTGGTATTCAAACGCCCACTTGGAGAACAAGGAATTAATTTTCAATTTTCAAGTGTTTGAAATCAGGTGCCCGCCTAGAGAACAAGGGAGTATTCTTCAACTTTTAAATTTTTGTAATCAGGCGCCCACCTGGAGAACAAGGGAATTCTTTTCAAGATTAGAGTCTTGGTAATAAGGCGCTCACCTAGAGAACAAGGGAATACTTTTCATGTATCAAGTTTTGTTAATCAGGTGCCCACTTGGAGAACAAGGGAATACTTTTCTAGTTGCAAGTTTTGAAAATCAGGCACCCACTTGGAAAGCAAGAAAATATTTTTCAAGTTTCAAGTTTTGGTAACTAGGCGCCCACCTGAAGAAAATGAGAATTTTTTTCAGTTTCATGTTTTGGTAATCAGGCGCCCACCTGCAGAACGAGAGAATTATTTTCAAGTTGCAAGTTTAGGTAATCAGGCGCCCACCTAGAGAACAAGGGAATACTTTTCAGGTATCAAGTTTTCGTAATCAGTCGCCCACCTGGAGAAAAAGGGAATAGTTTTCCAGTTGCAAGTTTTGGCAATCAGGCGGCCACCTGGAAACAATGGAGTATTTTTCAAGCTTCAAGTTTTGGTAATCACGCGCCGACATGTAGAACAAGGGAATATTTTTCAGGTTTCAAGATTTTGCAATCAGGCGCCCACCTAAGAAGAAGGGAATAATTTTCAAGATGCAAGTTTTGGTAATCAAGCGCCCATCTAGAGAACAAGGGAATGCTTTTCAGATTTCAAGTTGTGGTAATCAGGCGCCCACTTGGAGAACAAAGGAATACTTTTGATATTGGAAGTATTGGTAATCAAGCGCCCACCTGGAGAACAAGGAAATAATTTTCAAGTTTCAAGTCTTAGTAATCAGGCGCCCACCTGGAAAACAAGGAATTCTTTTCAAGTTTCAAGTCCTGATAATCAGGCGCCCACTTAGAGAATAAGGGAATACTTTTCAAGTTTCTAGTTTTGTTAATAAGGCACCCACCTGTAGAATAAAGAAATACTTTTCAAGTTAAATGTTTTGGTAATCAGGCGCCAGCTTGGAGAAAAAGGGAATACTTTTCAAGTTTTAAGTTTTTTTAAATCTGGCATCCACCTGGGAACAAGGGAATACTGTTGTAGTTGCAAGTTTTTAAAATCAGGCACCCACCAGGAGAGCAAGGGAATATTTTCAAGTTTCAAGTTTTTGTAATCAGGCGTCCACCTGGAAAAAATGGGAATACTTATTAAGTTTCAAGTCTTAGTAATCAGACACCTACCCGGAGAACAAAAGAATACTTTTCACGGTACAAGTTTTGGTGTTCAGACGCCTACTTAGAGAAAAAGGGTGCAGTTTTCAAGTTGCAACTTTTGGAAATCAGGTGCCCACCTAGAGAATAAGGGAGTATTCTTTAAGATTTAAGTTTTGGTAATCAAGCGCCAACTAGGAGTACAAGGGAATTCTTTTCAAGTTTAGAGTCTTGGTAATAAGGCGCTTACCTAGAGAACAAGGGAATACTTTTTATGCATCAAGTTTTGTTAATCATGGGCCCACTTGGAGAACAAGGAAATACTTTGCTAGTTGCAAGTTTTGGAAATCTGGCACCCACCTGGAGAGCAAGGGAATATTTTTTCAAGTTTCATGTTTTGGTAATTAGGCGCCCACCTGAAGAAAATGAACATACTTTTTTAGTTGCATGTTTTGGTAATCTGGCGCCCTCCCGGAGAACAAGAGAATAAAATTAAAGTTTCAAGTTTTGGTAATCAGGCGTCCACCTAGAGAACAAGGGAATACTTTTTAGGTTTCAAGTTTTTGTGAGCAGGCGCCCACCTGGAGAACAAGGGAATACTTTTGATTTTTCAAGTTTTGGTAATCAGGCGCCCACCTGGAGAACAAGGGAATATTTTTGATGTGTCAAGTTTTTTTAATCAGGCGCCCACCTAGGAGAAGAAGGGAATGCATTTTAAGTTTCAAGTTTTGTTGACCAGGCGCCCACCCGGAGAACCAGAGAATACTTTTCAAGTTGCAAGTTTTGGTAATCCAGTGCCCACTTGAGAACAAGGGTATACTTTTCAAGTTTCAAGTTTTGGTAATCAGGCGCCCACCTGGACAACAAGGAAATTTTTTTTATGTTTTAAGTTTTGGTAAATCAGGCGCCCACCTAGAGAAGAAGGGAACACGTTTCAAGTTAATAGTTTTGGTAATCAGGCCCCCACTAAGAGAACATGGGAATACTTTTCAAGTTGCAAGTTTTGGCAATCAGATGCCCATCAAGAGAACAAGGGAGTATTTTTCAAGTTTCACGTTTTGGTAACTAGGCGTCCACCTGGAGAAAATGGGAATACTTTTCAAGTTTCAAGTTTTGTTAATCAGGCGCCCACCCGTAGAACTAGAAAATACTTTTCAAGTTGCAAGGTTTGGTAATAAAGGGCCCACCTAGAGAACTAAAGAATATTTGTCATGTTTCAAGTTTTGGTAATCAGGCACCCACCTGTAGCAGAAGCGAATACTATTTAAGTTGCAAGTTTTGGTAATCGGGCGCCCACCTGGAGAACAAAACATGAAACTTAAAAAGTATTCCCTTGTTCCCCAGGTGGGCGCCTGATTACCAAAACATGAAACTTGAAAATTATTCCATTGTTCTCTAGGTGGGCGCCAGATTACCAAAACTTGCAACTTGAAAAGTATCTCTTGTTCTCTGGGTGGGCGCCAGATTTAAAAAACATGAAACTTAAAAAGTATTCCCTTGTTCTCCAGGTGGGCGCCTGATTACCAAAACTTGAAACTTGAAAATTATTACATTGTTCTCTAGGTGGGCGCCAGATTACCAAAACTTGCAACTTGAAAAGTATTCTCTTTTCTCTGGGTGGGCGCCTGATTAACAAAACATGAAACTTAAAAAGTATTCCCTTATTCTCCAGGTGAGCGCCTGATTACCAAAACATGAACTTGAGAAGTATTCCCTTGTTATCTAGGTGGGTGCCTGATTTCCAAAACTTGAAACTTGAAAAGTATTCCCTTTCTCTCGAGGTGGGCGCCTAATTACCAAAACTTGAAACATAAAAAATATTCTCTGGGTTGGCGCCTAATTACCAAAACTTGAAATTTGAAAAATACTCCCTTGTTCTCCTGGTGGGCGCCTGATTGCCAAAACTTGCCACTTGAAAAGTTTTTCCTTGTTCTCCAGGTGGACGCATGATTGCCATTACTAGAAACTTGAAAAATATTCCCTTGTTGTCCTGTTGGGCCCCTGATTTCCAAAACTTGCAACTTAAAAAGTGCTCCTCTGTTCTCCAGGTAAGCGCCTGATTACCAAAACTTGTAACTTGAAATGTGTTCCCTTCTTCTCTAGGTGGTTGCCTGATTACCAAAATTTGAAACATCAAAAATATTCCCTCGTTCTCTAGGTGGCCGCCTGATTACCAAAACTTGAAACTTGAAAAGTATTCCCTTGTTCTCCACGTGGGCGCGTGATTACCAAAACTTGCAACTTGAAAAATACTCCCTTGTTCTCCTGGTGGGCGCCTGATTACCAAAACTTGAACTTTAAAAGCATTCCCTTTTTCTCCAGATGGCCGCCTGATTACCAAAACATGGAACTTGAAAAGTATTCCCTTGTTCTCTAGGTGGGCGCATGATTACCAAAACTTAAAACTTTAAAAATACTCCCTTGTTCTCCTGGTGGGCGCCTGATTGCCAAAACTTGCCACTTGAAAAGTTTTTGCTTGTTCTCCAGGTGGACACATGATTGCCATTACTTGAAAGTTGAAAAGTATTCCCTTGTTCTCCAGGTGGGTGCCTGATTTCCAAAACTTGCAACTTGAAAAGTACTCCCTTGTTCTCTAGGTGAGCGCCTGATTACCAAAAATTGTAACTTGAAATGTGTTCCCTTCTTCTCTAGGTGGGCACCTGATTACAAATACTTGAAACGTCAAAAATATTCCCTTGTTCTCCAGGTAACCGCTTGATTACCAGAACTTGAAACTTGAAAAGTATTCCCTTGTTCTCCAGGTGGTTGCGTGATTACCAAAACTTGTAACATGAAAAGTATTCACTTCTTCTCTAGGTGGGTGTCTGATTACCAAAATTTAAAACTTGAAAAATATTCTCTTGTACTCTAGGTGGGCGCTTGATTACCGAGACTTGCAACTTGAAAAGTATTCTCTTATTCTCAGGATGGGCGCCTAATAACAAAAACTTGAAACTTGAATTATAATCCCTTGTTCTTCTGGTGGGCGCCTGATTGCTAAAACTTGCAACTTGAAAATTATTCGCTTGTTCTGCAGGTGGCCACATAATTGCCATAACTTGAAACTTGAAAAGTATTCCCATTTTCTCCAAGTGGGCGCATGATTTCCAAAACTTGGAACTTCAATTGTACTCCCCAAATCTCCAGGTGAGCGCCTGATTACCGAAACTGGTAACGTGGAACGATTTCCTTTCTTCTCTAGGTGGCCGCCTGATTACCTAAAGTTGAAACATCAAAAGTATTCCCTTTTTCTCCAGGTGGGTTCGTGATTACCAAAACTAGCAACTTGAAAAGTATTCACTTCTTCTCTAGGTGGGTGCCTAATTACAAAAACTTGAAACTTGAAAAATATTCTCTTATTCTCTAGGTAGGCGCTTGATTACAAAAACTTGCAACTTGAAAAGTATTCTCTTGTTCTCCGGGTGGGCGCCTAATTACCAAAACTTGAAACTTGAATAATACTCCCTTGTTTTCCCAGTGGGTGCCTCATTGCTAAAACTTGGAACTTGAAAACTATTCCCTTGTTCTACAGGTGGACGCATGATTGCCATAACATGAAACTTGAAAAGTATTCCCTTGTTCTCCAGGTGGGCGCCTGATTTCCAAAACTTGCAACTTGAAAAGTACTCCCCTGTTCTCTAGGTGAGCGCCTGATTACCAAAACTTGTAACTTGAAACGTGCTCCCTTCTTCTCGAGGTGGGCCTGATTACCAATAGTTGATACATCAACAATATTCCCTTGCTCTCTAGGTGGCCGCTTGATTACCAAACTTGAAAATTTAAAAGTATTCCTTTGTTCTCCATATGGTCGCCTGATTACCAAAACTTGCAACTTGAAAAGTTTTCACTTCTTTTCTACGTGGGTGCTTGATTACCAATACTTGAATCTTTAATAATATTCTCTTGTACTCTCGATGGGCGCTTGATTACCAAAACTTTCAACGTAAAAAGTATTCTCATATTCTCAGGGTGGGCGCGTAATTACCAAAACTTGAAACTTGAAAAGTACTCCCTTGTTCTCTGGTGGGCGCCTGATTTCCAAAACTTGCAACTTGAAAGGTATTCCCTTGTTCTCCATGTGGACGCCTGATTGCCAAAACTTGAAACTTGAAAATTATTCCTTTGTTCTCTAGGTGGGCGCCTCGTTACCAAAACTTGCTACTTAAAAAGTATTCCCTTGTTCCCTAGGTGGACGCCTGATTACCAAAAATTGAAGCATGAAAAATATTCACTTGTTCTCCAGGTAGGCACCCGATTACAAAAACATGAAACTTAAAATGTATTCATTTATTCTCTAGGTTGGTGCCTGATTACAAATACTTGCAACTTGAATAATATTCCCTTGTTCTCTAAGTGGGCGCCTGATTACAAAAACTTGCAACTTGAAAAGTATTCTCCTGTTCTCCGGGTGGGCGCCTGATTAACAAGATTTGAAACTTGAAAATTATTTCCTAGTTTTCTAGGTGGGCGCCTGACTACCAAAACTTGCAACTTGAAAAGTATTCCCTTATTGTCCAAGTGGCCGCCTGATTACCAAAACTTGCTACTTGAAAAGTATTCCCCTCTTCTCTAGGTGGGCAGCTCTTGATTACCAAAACATGAAATCATGCGTCCACTTGGAGAACACGGGAATGCTTTTTAAGTGGCAAGTTTTGGCAATCAGGCGTCCACCTGGATAATAAGGGAGTACTTTTCAAGTTGCAAGTTTTGGCAATCAGGCGCCCACTAGGAGAACAAGGAAGTATTTTTCATGTTTCAAGTTTTAGTAATTAAGAGCCCACCTGGAGAAAAAAGGGAGTAGTTTTTAAGTTTCAAATTTTGTCAATCAGGCGCCCACCCGGAGAACAAGAGAATACTTTTCAAGTTGTAAGTTTTGGTAATCAGGCGCCCACCTAGAGAACAGGGGAATACTTTTCAAGTTTCAAGTTTTGGTAATCAAGCACCCACCTATAGAACAAGGGAATATTTTTGATGTTTCAAGTTTTGGTAATCGGGCGCCCACTTTGAGAAATTGGGAATACATTTTAAGTTTCATGTTTTGTTGATCAGGCGCCCACCCGGGGAACAAGAGAATACTTTTCAAGTTGC
The DNA here is from genome assembly GCA_034376525.1 of Nicotiana benthamiana. Lineage (NCBI taxonomy): Eukaryota > Viridiplantae > Streptophyta > Magnoliopsida > Solanales > Solanaceae > Nicotiana > Nicotiana benthamiana. The sequence goes on along the minus strand of CM067341.1, from coordinate 13,574,445 downwards.
AAGTTTTGGTAATCAGGCGCCTACCTAGAGAACAAGGGAATAGTCTTTAAGTTTAAAGTTTTGGTAATCAGGCGCCCACCTAGAGAACAAGAGAATACTTTTTAAGTATCAAGTTTTCTTAATCACGCGCCCACCCGGAGAACAAGAGAATACTTTTCCAGTTGCAAGTTTTGGTAATTCAGTGCCCACCTATAGAACGGCGGTATACTTTTCAAGTTTGAAGTTTTGGAAATCGGGTGCCCACCTAGAGAAAGGGAATATTTTTGATGTTTCAAGTTTTGATAATCAGGCGCCCACCTAAAGAAGAAGGAAACACGTTTCAAGTTGTAACTTTTTGTAATCAGGCACCCATAGGGAGAACATGGGAATACTTCTAAAATTTTATGATTTCGTAATCCGGCGCGCACCTAGAGGACAAGGAAAAACTTTTCAAGTTTCAAGTATTGGCAATCAGGTGTCAACCTGGATAATCACGGAATACTTTTCAAGTTGCACGTTTTGGCAATCAGGCGCCCACCAGGAGAACAAGGAAGTATTTTTCAAGTTTCAAGTTTTTGTATCTAAGCTCCCACTGGAGAAAAAGGGAATACTTTTTAAGTTTCAAGTTTTGTCAATCAGGCACCCACCCGGAGAACAAGAGAATACTTTTCAAGTTGCAAGTTTTGGTAATCAGGCGCTCACCTAGAGAACAAGGGAATACTTTTCAAGTTTCAAGTTTTGGTAATCAGGCACCCACTTGGAGAGCAAGGGAATATTTTTTATGTTTCAAGTTTTGCTAATAAGACGCCCACCTAGAGAAGAACGGAATACTTTTTAAGTTGCAAGTTTTGGTAATCAGGCGCCCACCTGGAGAAATAGGGAATACATTTTAAGTTTCATGCTTTGTTGATCAGGCGCCAACCCGGAGAACAAGACAATACTTTTCTAGTTGCAAGTTTTGGTAATTAGGCGCCTACCTAGAGAACAAAGGAATAATTTTCAAGTTTTAAGTTTTGGTAATCAGGCGCCCACCTGGAGAACAAGGGAATACTTTATATGTTTCAAGTTTTGTTAATCACGCGCCCACCTGAAGAACAAGAGAATACTTTTCAAGTTGCAAGTTTTGGTAATCCGGCGCCCACCTAGATAACAGCGGTATACTTTTCCAGTTTCAAGTTATGGTTATCGGGCGCCCACCTAGAGAACAAGGGAATATTTTTCATGTTTCAAGTTTTGGTAATCAGGCGCCCACCTAGAGAAGAAGGAAGCACGTTTCAAGTTGCAACTTTTTGTAATCAGGCGCCCACACAGAGAACATGGGAATACTTATAAAGTTCAAGATTTGGTAATTCGGCGCCCACCTAGAGAACAAGGGAATACATTTCAAGTTTCAAGTTTTGCAATCCGGCGTCCACCTGGATAATCATGGAGTACTTTTCAAGTTTCAAGTTTTGGCAATCAGGCGCCCACCACGAGAACGAGGAAGTACTTTTCAAGTTTCAAGTTTTAATAATCAAGCTCCCACCTGGAGAAAAAGGGAATACTTTTTAAGTTTCAAAATTTGTCAATCAAGCGCCCACGCGGAAAACAAGAGAATACTTTTCAAGTTGCAAGTTTTGGTAATCATGCGCCTACCAATATAACAATTTAATACTTTTTAAGTTTCATTCCTCGATAATCAGGCGCCCACCTAGAGAACAAGGGAATACTTTTCAAGTTTCAAGTTTCGGTAATCAGACGCGCACCTGGAGAACAAGGACTATTTTTGATGTTTCAAGTTTTTGTAATCAGCTTCATACCTAGAGAAAAAGGGAATATTTTTAAAGTTGCAAGTTTTGGTAATCAGGCGCCCATCAGGAAAATTAGGAAATAATTTCTGTTGGAAATAACGCTTTACGCTAGAGGGGGGGGGGGTGAATAGCGTTTTAAAATTATTAAGCGTTTTAGTGCGGAATTTAAAAACTTTGCAGAAATTAAGACAAGTGCAGTAAAATAAACTTACACAAAGATGTATCCTGGTTGGCCACAAACGTGGTTAGTCCAGTCCCCGAGAGACTCTCTCGAGATTTCCACTAAACTTGTCAAGCTTACGGGTGCTTAACAAACCGTTACAGCTGAGGACACAAGCCTCACCTAGGTGCTCGGGGATCACAATCCCAAAGACTTCAATTGCTCGGGGATACCAATCCCAAAGACTTCAATTGCTCGGGGATAACAATCCCAAAGACTTCAATTGCTCGGGGATAACAATCCCAAAGACTTCAATTGCTCGGGGATAACAATCCCAAAGACTTCAATTGCTCGGGGATAACAATCCCAAAGACTTCAATTGCTCGGGGATAACAATCCCAAAGACTTCAACCGAGGAAACACAAGTTCCTCAACAAACGAGAATCGCAATTCTCTTACAAACACAAAGACACACTCACTTTACAAAGTACTCCTCAATGAGTAGATATGAGTAGAAATAGTACGCTCAAGATCACAACAACTTAGCTCAATAGAATGGCTCTTCAAAAAGCTTTATAGATGAATGAAAATGATGATCAATGTAAGAAAGCTTTTAGCAATGAAAATACTTAAATTGTATGTGTTGTTGTTGTGAAAACACTGAGTTAAACCTGTATTTATAGGTGAAAAACTCAGTCTTACCGTTGTCTAATTGCCAATTAAGGATTGCTGAAATTACTCAGTGACAATCGATTGTCAGGACTAAACAATCGATTGTTTGCCTATCAGATCAAAAAATCAATCCCAGATTTTACGTTAACAATCGATTACTTCAAATCAATAATCGATTAATTATAACGTTAAAAAAATCCTTTCCAATTTTTGGCGTAAAACATCGATTATCAGGAAATCAATAATCGATTATTTTAACAACGTTCAGAAAATCTTTTCCAGATTTTACGCTAAAACATCGATTGTTAAATATCACAATCGATTACCTGAAGGTAATTTAAAAAAAAGTATGACAACGGTCAGCTTCAACAATCGATTATCAAATAGAACAATCGATTATTAATTAATTTCAAAACTTACTGTCTCATATATAATCGATTATCAAAAGCCACAATCGATTATTAATTAATTTCAAAACTTACTGTCTCATATATAATCGATTATCAAAAGCCACAATCGATTATTAATTAATTTCAAAACTTACTGTCTCATATATAATCGATTATCAAAAGCCACAATCGATTATTATTTTACTTAAAAACACTGGGAGACATTTTTCTCATTCCAATCGATTACCATTAGTTCATAATCGATTTTTATGAGTTTTGAAAACTTTGCCTCAGTTAACAATCGATTATCGAAAGTACACAATCGATTGTTATGCAGTTTGCAAAAACCTGATGTTAACTGGCTTACTCACAATCGATTATCATTAATTCACAATCGATTGTCATGCAGTCTTGGCTTAGAGATACTCGATTATCATAAGTACATAATCGATTATCTTAGCCCAGATTTTTGAGGCATGTTTGGAAAACATTTTAACAAATGTAAATATGCATAGTTTAAAATCATTTGACACTTACTTTAAATATGCATGATTTTGGAAAAATAATTTTAGTAGAGAAGCCATGTTATGAGCCAAGATTGAGGAATCAAGATCACAATTAATATTGACTCAATTATAACATTTCCAAGCATTGTCTTGAGCTTCTTGTAATGCATCCATTATGTGCTTGTCCTTGAGCACTGCTATATATCGCTTATTGCTTTGTTTGACATTCATCAAAACCTACAAAAGAACACACGTTTAGTATATTGCATTTGAAACGTGTTTCCAACAATTTCCCCCTTTTTGATAATGGCAAACATAGGCGGGATATATGCAATAATTATTTTGATAAACCAAGACAAGTGTCATGTTCCCCCTCAATTCATGTTCCCCCTCACTTTAAGCATGAATGAAGTTGAGAGCATATAGCATAATATAGCATACTTCTTGATATCCCGTTTATACTTCTTGATATCCCGTTTCTTCCCCCTTTTGCCATTAGCAAAAAAATGTACACAAGGGAAGAATAACAAATATGAAATAAACACAAGTTTATTTATTGGAAAAAAATAACGGAAGTAATCGATTATTGATACAGTAATCGATTGTTTGACGGCGATTTTCCTGTAGAATACTTGAGTATCTTGCGTCATGCTTTTTATGATCCCCTTTTCTTTAGGGTGATACCTGCAACAAAATGTTAGACGCCTCCGACGCTCAAGTTAGAAATTATGTAAGAAATAAAATGCAATGCATGACTTAGATCAACGTGGAGTCAAGGATCCCGAGTTCACTACGAATTCGGAAGAAGGACTCTTTATCTAAGGGCTTTGTAAAGATGTCTGCCAATTGGCTTTTTGTTTCAACAAATTCAATTTCGACATCGCCTTTTAGAACGTGATCTCTAATAAAATGATGTCTAATTTCAATGTGTTTTGTTCGCGAGTGAAGAATGGGGTTCTACGTCAAGCATATGGCACTAGTGTTGTCACATCTAAGAGGAATGTGATCAAGACGTAGGCCATAGTCCAAGAGTTGTTGTTTCATCCATAGGATTTGAGCGCAACAACTCCCCGCGGCTACATATTCAGCCTCGGTTGTGGACAACGCAACACTAACTTGCTTCTTACTAAACCAAGAAACTAAAGCGCTACCGAGCAAGTGGCAAGTGCCGCTAGTGCTCTTGCGGTCCAATTTGCATCCAGCAAAATCGGAGTCGGAATAGCCAATAAGTTGGCATGAAGAACCTTTGGGGTACCATAGACCCACATTGGTAGTACCGACAAGATACCTTAGAATCCGCTTTACCGCAGTAAGGTGAGACTCTTTTGGACATGATTGATAACGGGCACAGACGCACACGCTAAACATGATGTCCGGACGACTAGCAGTAAGATAAATAAGAGAGCCAATCATACCTCGGTACTTTTTGATGTCGACTTCCTTACCTTTTTCATCTTTGTCGAGATGATCGGATGTGCTTATGGGAGTTGCTATTTCCTTTGCATTGTTCATGTCAAAACGTTTAAGCAGATCTTTGCAATACTTGCTTTGACAAATGAATGTACCTTCCTTCATTTGTTTTACTTGTAATCCCAAAAAGAATTGTAACTCACCCATCATGGACATCTCAAATTCGCTAGTCATTAAGTTTGAAAATTCCTTGCATAGAGCATTGTTAGTAGCACCAAAAATGATATCATCTACATATATTTGAACTAGCAAGATATCATTGTTTTCATGCTTGACAAATAAAGTTGTGTCAACTTTTCCATGAATAAAATTATTTTCTAAAAGAAATTTACTCAACCTTTCATACCAAGCTCGAGGAGCTTGTTTTAAACCATAAAGGGCCTTTTTGAGTTTGAAAACATGATTGGGAAAATTAAAGTCTTCAAAACCGGGGGGTTGTTTTACAAAAACTTCTTCTTGGATAAAACCATTTAAAAAGGCACTTTTCACATCCATTTGATATAAAAAGAAATTCATAGAAGATGCAAAAGCAAGCAACAGACGGATGGCCTCTAATCTAGCTACCGGAGCATATGTCTCATCATAATCAATCCCTTCTTCTTGATTATAGCCTTGAGCCACAAGCCTAGCTTTGTTGCTAGTGATTATGCCATTTTCATCTAATTTATTTCGAAAAACCCATTTCGTACCAATTATGGTATGACCTTCGGGTCTTGGCACCAAATCCCAAACGTTGTTACGTTTGAATTGGTTAAGCTCCTCTTGCATTGCCAAGGTCCAAAATTCATCCCCAATTGCTTCAGAGATGGTTTTGGGTTCAATTTGAGAAACAAAAGCAGTAAGATCTAAGGTATTTCTAAGAGAGCTCCGGGTACTTACCTTCCCTCCAACGTCGCCTATTACCTGATCGAGAGGATGATCTTTGACTGTCCTCCATTCTATTTGCTCTTTTGGTTCATTTTCTGGTTGAGGAGCTTTTTCAATTTGTGGTTCCACCGTTTTGTCAGTTTCTTTCCTTGGTGGTTCTTCTTGAATTTTGTCCTTTAGGCTTTCCAGAATACCTGAAAGATCAAGACCACAATCCTTTCTCGCCAAGCGAGTATTATCTTCGGAAAAAACAATATGAGGAGATTCCTCTACAACTTGGGTTCTTTTATTAAAAACCCTATAAGCTTTACTACGAGAAGAATAGCCAATGAAGATACCTTCATCCGACTTTGCATCAAATTTTCCTAATTGGTCCTTTCCATTGTTATGCACAAAACATTTACAACCAAAAACACGTAGATGTGAAATGTTAGGTTTTCTACCTTTGTAGAGTTCATATGGGGTTTTTAAGAGTATCGGCCGAATTGCTACTCTATTCAAAACATAGCATGCGGTACTCACGGCGTCTGCCCAAAAGTGTTTGGGAATCTTAGCTTCGTCGAGCATGGTTCTAGCCATCTCTTCGAGGCTCCTATTTTTCCTTTCCACCACCCCGTTTTGTTGTGGTGTACGTGGAGCGGAAAAGGTATGCTCGATTCCGAGTTCATCACAAAAGTCCGCAAAGAGATTGTGATCAAACTCTCCCCCATGATCACTTCTAATGGAAGTGACAGTTGATTCCTTTTCATTTTGAACTCTTTTAAGAAAAAGCTTGAAGCTAATAATTGCATCACTTTTATGCGCAAGAAATAGTGTCCATGTAAATCTAGAGAAGTCATCAACAATTACAAAAGCATATCTATTTCTTCCTAGACTTTCGATACGGGATGGTCCGAATAAATCCATATGCAATAGTTGTAAAGGTCTAGATGTTGAAACAACATTTTTGGATTTAAAAGATGCTCTTGTTTGCTTCTCTTTTTGACATGAATCACAAATAGTATCACTTTCAAATTTTAAGAAGGGAAGACCAATCACTAGATTTTGAGAAATCAATTTATTTAAAAGATGCATGTTCATATGAGCTACTCTACGATGCCACAACCACACATTTTCATCTTTGCTCAACAAACAATCAACATACTCGGATGAGGAGTTTTCAAGATCAACCATGTAAATATTGTCAATTCTAAAACCACGTAGAATAATCTTGAAGTCACTGCGTCTAAACACTAAACACTCATCCGAATCAAACAAAGCAAGATTTCCCTTGTCACATAATTGACTTATGCTCAAGAGATTATGCTTTAAACCTTTGACAAGTAATATATGCTTTATAGAGGATTTTTCATTCTTACCGACCGATCCGATGCCAATAATTTGTCCTTTATTGTTGTCACCGAATACAACGCTTCCTCCTTCTTTGTGCTCTAGTTGAAGGAATTTGGATTCGTCTCCTGTCATGTGTCTGGAGCATCCACTGTCAAGGTACCATAGTACACTTGATCCCTTCAAGCACACCTACAAGGCAAATTAATATTCTTTAGGTACCCATACCATTTTGGGTCCTTGGGGGTTAGGCAAGTAACGATAATAATATGAAGAATCTCTATGCTTTGTAAAACACATAGGTGCAATATGACCTATACGATTGCAGTAATGACATACTACGTTTGGGTTGTGTTGATGCCTAGGTTGAGCCAACAAGGTTCTAGGCGAATGAAAATGATTAACACAAGACATATTGTTCCCATTTCTGGTATAATATCTAGATGGTCTAAGGTCATTAGTGCTAGACTTGTTGAAGGACCTAGTGTCATGTCTAGGTGGTCTAAGCTCGTTCCTAGAGTAATTTCTTGGTTGCCGAAAATTACTATTTGTAGGCTTGTTTGCAAGAATCCTAGATTCGGATCTAGGTTGTCTAAAGATATTAGTTCTACCCTTATCTTCATACATTCTAGCATAATGTCTAGGTGGTCTAAAAGAATTTGTTCTAGGCTTGTTTACAATCTTAGAGTTATTTCTAGGTGGAGTAGTGGAGTTTTTGTTTTTATGCCGTTGATTTCTCTTAGGCGATTCTTTTTCACTAACTTTAAGAACTTTTTTACTACGAGTTTCTAAAGTTTTCCTAAGTTCTGTGTTTTCTAGTTTTAAGGACTCACAAGTAGTACAAGTAAGGCAATTTTCAACACAAGAGGCTTCATGCATGGTCTTGATGACTTGTCTAAGTTCTATACTATCATTTAACAAAAATTGATTTTCATTTGCAAGATTCTCGTTATCACGAGACAGATTTTCAACACCTTTTTGAGCTAAAGAAAGACGTTCTTCAAAGTCCTTGTCTTTTAAAAGGAGTTGTTTTTGAAAATCCTCTTCTTGTAGAGAAAGAGTTTTTTGTAAATCTTTAATAGTCTTAGAAGCATTTACCAGCTCATCATGCAGTTTGTTATAAGCAATTTGTATATCGTTAGATGTACTTACCTCGTCTTTTTCGTCTGCCAAGAGGCACCGACCAGTTGATTCATCGTTTGTGCTGACCGCTTTTTGAGGCGTGTTTTCGTGCAATTCCTCAAGTTTGTCCCACATTTCCTTAGCAGTTTTATAGTGGGAGATTTTTCGCCAAAGTTCCTGATTCAAGGCGTTATGTAATATATTCATAGCTTTAGTGTTGTATTCACTTACCTTATCTTTCCCGACTTTTGTCGTCAGTTGATCACTGTGTTTAATAGCTTGCCATAGATACAAATCGTTTGCCATTGTAGAAATTTGCATCCGATATTTCCAGACTGAGTAGTCGTTTTCGTCTAATATTGGAGGCGACATGCTGCATTCTCCTTCACCTATTCCTGCAAAGAAATTTAGAGTAGAAGCCATCGATGGTTCTCTCAAACGGTTAAGTTTTTCAGAGAGTATGGCTCTGATACCAATTGTTGGAAATAACGCTTTACGCTAGAGGGGGGGGTGAATAGCGTTTTAAAATTATTAAGCGTTTTAGTGCGGAATTTAAAAACTTTGCAGAAATTAAGACAAGTGCAGTAAAATAAACTTACACAAAGATGTATCCTGGTTGGCCACAAACGTGGTTAGTCCAGTCCCCGAGAGACTCTCTCGAGATTTCCACTAAACTTGTCAAGCTTACGGGTGCTTAACAAACCGTTACAGCTGAGGACACAAGCCTCACCTAGGTGCTCGGGGATCACAATCCCAAAGACTTCAATTGCTCGGGGATACCAATCCCAAAGACTTCAATTGCTCGGGGATAACAATCCCAAAGACTTCAATTGCTCGGGGATAACAATCCCAAAGACTTCAATTGCTCGGGGATAACAATCCCAAAGACTTCAATTGCTCGGGGATAACAATCCCAAAGACTTCAATTGCTCGGGGATAACAATCCCAAAGACTTCAACCGAGGAAACACAAGTTCCTCAACAAACGAGAATCGCAATTCTCTTACAAACACAAAGACACACTCACTTTACAAAGTACTCCTCAATGAGTAGATATGAGTAGAAATAGTACGCTCAAGATCACAACAACTTAGCTCAATAGAATGGCTCTTCAAAAAGCTTTATAGATGAATGAAAATGATGATCAATGTAAGAAAGCTTTTAGCAATGAAAATACTTAAATTGTATGTGTTGTTGTTGTGAAAACACTGAGTTAAACCTGTATTTATAGGTGAAAAACTCAGTCTTACCGTTGTCTAATTGCCAATTAAGGATTGCTGAAATTACTCAGTGACAATCGATTGTCAGGACTAAACAATCGATTGTTTGCCTATCAGATCAAAAAATCAATCCCAGATTTTACGTTAACAATCGATTACTTCAAATCAATAATCGATTAATTATAACGTTAAAAAAATCCTTTCCAATTTTTGGCATAAAACATCGATTATCAGGAAATCAATAATCGATTATTTTAACAACGTTCAGAAAATCTTTTCCAGATTTTACGCTAAAACATCGATTGTTAAATATCACAATCGATTACCTGAAGGTAATTTAAAAAAAAGTATGACAACGGTCAGCTTCAACAATCGATTATCAAATAGAACAATCGATTATTAATTAATTTCAAAACTTACTGTCTCATATATAATCGATTATCAAAAGCCACAATCGATTATTAATTAATTTCAAAACTTACTGTCTCATATATAATCGATTATCAAAAGCCACAATCGATTATTAATTAATTTCAAAACTTACTGTCTCATATATAATCGATTATCAAAAGCCACAATCGATTATTATTTTACTTAAAAACACTGGGAAACATTTTTCTCATTCCAATCGATTACCATTAGTTCATAATCGATTTTTATGAGTTTTGAAAACTTTGCCTCAGTTAACAATCGATTATCGAAAGTACACAATCGATTGTTATGCAGTTTGCAAAAACCTGATGTTAACTGGCTTACTCACAATCGATTATCATTAATTCACAATCGATTGTCATGCAGTCTTGGCTTAGAGATACTCGATTATCATAAGTACATAATCGATTATCTTAGCCCAGATTTTTGAGGCATGTTTGGAAAACATTTTAACAAATGTAAATATGCATAGTTTAAAATCATTTGACACTTACTTTAAATATGCATGATTTTGGAAAAATAATTTTAGTAGAGAAGCCATGTTATGAGCCAAGATTGAGGAATCAAGATCACAATTAATATTGACTCAATTATAACATTTCCAAGCATTGTCTTGAGCTTCTTGTAATGCATCCATTATGTGCTTGTCCTTGAGCACTGCTATATATCGCTTATTGCTTTGTTTGACATTCATCAAAACCTACAAAAGAACACACGTTTAGTATATTGCATTTGAAACGTGTTTCCAACAATTTCCAAGTTTCAAGTCTTGTTAATCAGGAGCCCACCCGGAGAACAGGAGAATACTTTTCAAGTTGCAAGTTTTTGTAATCTAGCGCCCACCTAGAGAACAAGGAAATATTTTTCAAGTTGCAAGTATTGGTAATCAGGCACCAACCTAGAGAATAAATGAATACTTTTCAAGTTTCATGTTTTGGTAATCAGGCGCCCACCTGGAGAACAAGGGAATATTTTTCATGCTTCTATTTTTGGTAATAAGGCGTCCACCTAGAGAACAAGGGAATACTTTTCAAGTAGCAAGTTTTGGTAACGAGGCGCCCACCTGGAGAACAAGGGAATAATTTTCAAGTTTCAATTTTTAGCAATCAGGCGCCCACCTCGGGAAAAAGGGAACATTTTTTAAGTTTCATGTTTTGTTAATCACACGGCCACCCGGAGAACAAGAGAATTCTTTTCAAGTTGCAAGTTTTGGCAATCAGGCGCCTACCAGGATAACAAGGGAGTATTTTTAAAGTTTCAAGTTTTAGTAATTAGGCGCCCACCCGGAGAATAAGAGAATACTTTTTGCAAGTTTTTGTAATCAAGCGCCCACCTAGAGAACAAGAGAATATTTTTCAAGTTTCAAGTATTGGTAATCAGGCACCCACCTAGAAAAGAAGTGAATACTTTTCAAGTTGCAAGTTTTGGTAATCACGCGCCCACATGGAGAATAAGGGAATACTTTTCAAGTTTCAAGTTTGGTAATCACGCGGCCACCTAGAGAGCAAGGGAATATTTTTGATGTTTCAACTTTTGGTAATCAGGCGGCCACCTCGAGAAGAAAGGAACACTTTTCAAGTTTCAAGTTATGGTAATGAGGCGCTCACCCGGAGAATAGGGGAGTACTTTTCAAGTTTCAAGTTTTGGTAATTAAGCTTCCACCCGGATAACAAGAGAATACTTTTCAAATTTTAGTTTTGGTAATCAAGCGCCCTCCTAGAGAACAAGAGAATACTTTTCAAGTTACAAGTTTTTGTAATCAGGCGCCCACCTAGAGAACAAGGGAATACTTTTCAAGTTTCAAGTTTTGGTAATCAGGCACCCACCTGGAAAACAAGGGAATATTTTTTATATTTCATGTTTTGGTAATCAAGCGCCGCCCACCTAGAGAAGAGGGGAATACTTTTCAAGTAGCAAGTTTTGGTAATCAGGCGCCCACTTGGACAATTAGGGAATTCTTTTCAAGTTGCAAGTTTTGGTAGTCAGGAGCCCACCTGGAAAACTAGGAAATAATTTTCAAGTTTCAAATCTAGTTAATCAGACGCCCACCCGGAGAACAGGAGAATACTTTTCAAGTTGCAAGTTTTTGTAATCAGGCGCCCACTTAGAGAACAAGGAAATATTATTCAAGTTTCAAGTATTTGTAATCAGGCACCAACCTAGAGAATAAATGAATACATTTCAAGTTTCATGTTTTGGTAATCGGGCGCCCACTTGGAGAACAAGTGAATATTTTTCAGGCTTCAATTTTTGGTAATCAGGCGTCCACCTAGGGAACAAGGGTATACTTTTCAAATTGCAAGTTTTGGTAACGAGGCGCCCACCTGGAGAACAAAGGAATAATTTTCAAGTTTCAAGTTTTGGCAATCAGGCGTCCACCTTGAGAACAAGGGAACACTTTTTAAGTTTCATGATTTATTAATCACGCGGCCACCCAAAGAACAAGAGAATACCTTTCAAGTTGCATGTATTAGCAGTCAGGCGCCCACCAGGAGAGCAAGGGAGTATTTTTCAAGTTTCAAGTATTGATAATTAGGTGCCCACCCGGAGAAAATGAGAATACTGTTCAAGTTAAATATTTTGGTAATCAAGCGCCCACCGAGAGAACAAGAGAATATTATTAAAGTTTCAAGTATTGGTAATCAGGCACCCACGTAGAAAAGAAGTGAAAACTTTTCAAGTTGCAAGTTTTGGTAATCACTCGACCACATGGAGAACAAAGGAATACTTTTAAATTTTCAAGTTTGGTAATCAAGCGGCCACCTAGAGAGCAAAGGAATATTGTTGATGTTTCAACTTTTGGTAATCAGGCGGCCACCTCGAGAAGAAGGGAGCACGTTTAAAGTTACAAGTTTTGGTAATCAGGCGCTCACCTGGAGAACAGGGGAGTACTTTTCAAGTTGCAAGTTTTGGAAATCAGGCGCCCACCTGGAGAACAAGGGAATACTTTTCAAGTTTCAAGTTATGGCAATCATGCGTCCACCTGTAGAACAAGGGAATAGTTTTCAAGTTCCAAGTTTTAGCAATCAGGCACCCACTGGGAGAACAAGGGAGTAATATTCAAGTTTCAAGTTTTGGTAATTAGGCGCCCACCCGGAGAACAAGAGAATACTTTTCAAGTTGCAAGTTTTTGTAATCAAGCGCCTACCTAGAGAATAAGAGAATATTTTTCAAGTTTCAAGTTTTGGTAATTAGGCACCCACCTAGAGAAGAAGTGAATACTTTATAAGTTAAAAATTTTGGTAATCACGAACCCACCTGGAGAACAAGGGAATACTTTTCAATTTTCATGTTTTGGTAATCATGCGGCCACCTGGAGAACAAGGTAATATTTTTGATGTTTCAACTTTTGGTAATCAGGCGGCCACCTAGAGAAGAAAGGAAATCGTTCCAAGTTACAAGTTTTGGTAATCAGGCGCTCACCATGAGAATTGGGGAGTACTATTCAAGTTGCAGGTTTTGGATATCATGCGCCCACCTGGAGAAAAAGGGAATACTTTTCAAGTTTGCAAGTTTTTGCAACCAGGCGCCCACCAGGAGAACAAGGGATTATAATTCAAGTTTCAAGTTTTTGTTATTAGGCCCCCACCCTGAGAACAAGAGAATACTTTTCAAGTTGCAAGTTTTGGTAATCAAACCCCCACCCTGAGAACAAGAAAATACTTTTCAAGTTGCAAGTATTTGGTAATTAAGCCCCCACCTAGAGAACAAGAGAATATTTTTCAAGTTTTAAATTTTGGTAATCAGGCACCCACCTAGAGAAGAAGTGAATACTTTTCATGTTGCAAGTTTTTGTAATCACGCACCCACCTGGAGAACAAGGGAATACTTTTCAAGTTTCAAGTTTTTGTAATCAAGCGGTTACCTGGAGAACAAGGGAATATTTTCTATGTCTAAAGTATTTGTAATCAGTCGCCCACCTAGAGAAGAAGGGAACACATTTCAAGTTACAAGTTTTGGTAATCAGGCGCTCACCTGGAGAACAAGGGAGTACTTTTCATGTTGCAAGTATTGGAAATCAGGCGTCCACCTGGAGAACAAGGGAATACTTTTCAAGTTTCAAGTAATGGCAATCATGCGTCCACCTGAAGAACAAGCAAAAACTTTTCAAGTAGCAAGATTAGGCAATCAGGCGCCCACCAGGAGAACAAGGGAGTATTTTTCAAGTTTCAAGTTTTGGTAATCACGTGCCCACCTGGAGAACAAGGGAATACTATTCAAGTTCCATGTTTTGGTAATCAGGCGGCCACCTGGAGAACAAGGGAATGCTTTTAAAGTTCAAGTTTTGGTAATCAGGCGCCCACCAGGAGAACAAAGGAGTATTTTTCAAGTTGCAAGTTTTGGTAATCACGCGCCCACCTGGAGAACAAGGGAATACTTTTCTATTTTCAAGTTTTGGTTATCAGGCGGCCACCTGGAGAAAGAGGGAATATTTTTGAAGTTTCAAATTTTGGTAATCAGGCAGCCACCTAGAGAAGAAGGGAACACATTTCAAGTTACAAGTTTTGGTAATCAGGCGCTTACCTGGAGAACAAGGGAGTACTTTTCAAGTTGCAAGTTTTGGAAATCAGGCGCCCACCAGGACAACATGGGAATATTTTTCAAGTTTCAAGTAATGGCAATCATGCGTCCACCTGGAGAACAAGGAAAAACTTTTCAAGTGGCATGTTTTGGCAATCAGGCGCCCACCAGGAGAACAAGGGAGTATTTGTCAAATTTCAAGTTTTGGTAATTAGGCGCCAACCCAGAGAACAAGAGAATACTTCTCAAGTTGCATGTTTTAGTAATCAGGCGCCCACCTAGAAAATAAGGGAATGCTTTTAAAGTTACAAGTTTTGGTAATCAGGCGCCCACCTGGATAACAGGGAAATATTTTTGATGTTTCAAGTTATGGTAATCAGGCGCCCACCTAGAGAAGAAGGGAATACTTTTCAAGTTGCATGATTTGGTAATCGGGCGCTCACCTGGAGAAGAAGGGAATACTTTTTAAGTTTCAAGTTTTTTTTATCAGGTGCCCACCGAGAGAACAAGAAAATACTTTTCAAGTTTCAAAATTTTTTTTAATTAGGCGCCCACCTAGAGAACAAGGGAATACTCTTCAAGTTTCAAGTTTTGGCAATTAGGCGCCCACCTAGAGAACAAGAGAATATTTTTAAAGTTTCAAGTTTTGGTAATTAGGGACCCACCTAGAGAAGAAGTGAATACTTTTCAAGTATAAAGTTTTGGTAATCATGTGCCCACCTAGATAACAAGGGAATACTTTTAATGTTTCAAGTTTTGGTAATCAGGGGGCCACTTGAAGAACAAGGGAATATTTTTGATGTTTCAACTATTGGTAATCAGGCGGCAACCTAGAATAGAAGGGAACACGTTTCAAGTTACAAGTTTTGGTACTCAGGCGCTCACCTGGAGAATTGGGGAGTACTTTTCAAGTTGCAAGTTTTGGAAATCAGGCGCCCACCTGGAGAACAAGGGAATACTTTTCAAGTTTCATGTAATGGCAATTATGCGTCCACCTGTAGAACAAGGGAATACTTTTCAAGTTGCAAGTTTTGGCAATCAGGCGCGCACCAGGACAAAGAGGGAGCATTTTTCATGTTTCAAGTATTGGTAATTAGGCGCCCACCGAGAGAGAAAGACAATACTTTTCAAGTTGCCAGTTTTGGTAATCAGGCGCCCACCTAGAAAACAAGGGAATACTTTTCAAGTTTCAAGTTTTAGTAATTAGGCAGCCGCCTGGAGAACAAGGGAATATTTTTTATGTTTCAACTATTGGTAATCGGGCGGCCACCTAGAATAGAAGGGAACACGTTTCAAGTTACAAGTTTTGGTAATCAGGCGCTCACTGGAGAATTGGGGAGTATTATTCAAGTTGCAAGTTTTGGAAATCAGGCGCCCACCTGGAGAACAGGGGAATACTTTCAAGTTTCATGTTATGGCAATTATGCGTCCACCTGTAGAAGAAGGGAATACTTTTCAAGTTGCAAGTTTTCGCAATCAGGCACCCACCAGGACAAAGAGGGAGTATTTTTCAAGTTTCATGTTTTGGTAATTAGGCGCCCACCCAAAGAACAAGACAAAACTTTTCAAGTTGCCAGTTTTTGTAATCAGGCGCCCATCTAGAAAACAAGTGAATACTTTTCAAGTTTCAAGTTTTGGTAATCAGGCGGCCACCTGGAGAAGAAGTGAATACTTTTCAAGTTGCAAGTTTTGGTAATCACGCGACCACGTGGAGAACAAAGGAATACTTTTAAATTTTCAAGTTTGGTAATCAAGCGGCAACCTAGAGAGCAAGGGAATATTTTTCAAGTATCAAGTAATGGCAATCATGCGTCCACCCGGAGACAAGGGAAAACTTTTCAAGTGGCAAGTTTTGGCAATCAGGCGCCCACCAGGAGAACAAGGGAGTATTTTCCAAATTTCAAGTTTTGGTAATTAGGCGCCCACCAAGAGAACAAGAGAACTCTTTTCAAGTTGCAAGTTTTAGTAATCAAGCACCAACCTAGAATATAAGGGAATGCTTTTAATGTTTCAAGTTTTGGTAATCAGGCGCCCACCTGGATAACAAGGAAATATTTGTGATGTTTCAAGTTACGGTAATCAGGCGCCCACCTAGAGAAGAAGGGAATACTTTTCAGGTTGCATGTTTTGGTAATCGGGCGCTTACCTGGAGAAGAAGGGAATACTTTTCAGTTTCAAGTTTTGTTTATCAGGCGCCCACCGAGAGAACAAGAAAATACTTTTCAAGTTTCAATATTTTGTTTAATGAGGCGCCCACCTAGAGAACAATGGAATACTTTTCAAGCTTCAAGTTTTGGCAATCAGGCGCCCACAAGGAGAACAAGGGAGTTTTATTCAAGTTTCATGCTTTGGTAATTAGGCGCCCACCCGGAGAGCAAGAGAATACTTTTCAAGTTGAAAGTTTTGGTAATCAAGCGCCCACCTAGAGGACAAGAGAATATTTTTAAAGTTTCAAGTTTTGGTAATTAGGGACCCACCTAGAGAAGAAGTGAATATTTTTCAAGTATAAAGTTTTTGTAATCATACGCCCACCTAGAGAACAAGGGAATACTTTTCATGTTTCAAGTTTTGATAATCACGCGGCCACTTGGAGAACAAGGGAATATTTTTGATGGTTCAACTATTGGTAATCAGGCGGCCACCTAGAATAGAAGGGGACACGTTTCAAGTTACAAGTATTTGTAATCAGGCGCTCACCTGGAGAATTGGGGAGTACTTTGCAAGTTGCAAGTATTGGAAATCAGGCGCCCACCAGAAGAACAAGGGACTATTTTTCAAGTTTCAAGTTTTAGTAATTAAGCTTCCACCCGGATAACAAGAGAATACTTTTCAAGTTTTAGTTTTGGTAATCAAGCGCCCACCTAGAGAACAAGAGAATACTTTTCAATTTACAAGTTTTGGTAATCAGGCGCCCACCTAGAGTACAAGGAAATACCTTTCAAGTTTCAAGTTTTGGTAATCAGGCACCCTCCTGGAGAACAAGGGAATATTTTTTATGTTTCAAGTTTTGGTAATCAAGCGCTGCCCACCTAGAGAAGAGGGGAATACTTTTCAAGTAGCAAGTTTTGGTAATCAGGCGCCCACTTGGACAATAAGGGAATACTTTTCAAGTTGCAAGTTTTGGTAGTCAGGCGCCCACCTGGAAAACTAGGAAATAATTTTCAAGTTTCAAATCTTGTTAATCAGGCGCCCACCCGGAGAACAGGAGAATACTTTTCAAGTTGCAAGTTTTTGTAATCAGGCGCCCACTTAGAGAACAAGGGAATATAATTCAAGTTGCAAGTATTTGTAATCAGGCACCAACCTAGAGAATAAATGAATACATTTTAAGTTTCATGTTTTGGTAATCGGGCGCCCACCTGGAGAACAAGTGAATATTTTTCATGCTTCAATTTTTGGTAATCAGGCGTCCACCTAGGGAACAAGGGAATACTTTTTAAGTAGCAAGTTTTGGTAACGAGGCGTCCACCTGGAGAACAAAGGAATAATTTTCAAGTTTCATGTTTTGGCAATCAGGCGTCCACCTGGAGAACAAGGGAATACCTTTCAAGTTGCAAGTTTTGTCAATCAGGCGCCCACCAGGAGAACAAGGGAGTACTTTTCAAGTTTCAAGTTTTGGTAATTAGGCGCCCACCCAGCGAATATGAGAATACTTTTTATGTTGAAAGTTTTGGTAATCAAGCGCCCACCGAGAGAACAAGAGAATATTATTAAAGTTTCAAGTATTGGTAATCAAGCACCCACGTCGAAAAGAAGTGAAAACTTTTCAAGTTGCAAGTTTTGGTAATCACGCGACCACATGGAGAACAAAGGAATACTTTTAAATTTTCAAGTTTTGTAATCAAGCGGCCACCTAAAGAGCAAGGGAATATTGTTGATGTATCAACTATTGTTAATCAGGCAGCCACCTCGAGAAGAAGGGAGTACGTTTCAAGTTACAAGTTTTGGTAATCAGGCGCTCACCTAGAGAACAGGGGAGTACTTTTCAAGTTGCAAGTTTTTGAAATCAGGTGCCCACTTGGAGAACAAGGGAATACTTTTCAAGTTTCATGTTATGAGAATCATGCGTCCACATGTAGAACAAGGGAATAGTTTTCAAGTTCCAAGTTTTAGCAATCAGGCACCCACTGGGAAAACAAGGGAGTATTATTCAAGTTTCAAGTTTTGGTAATTAGGCGCCCACCCGGAGAACAAGAGAATACTTTTCAAGTTGCAAGTTTTTGTAATCAAGCGCCTACCTAGAGAATAAGAGAATATTTTTCAAGTTTCAAGTTTTTGTAATTAGGCACCCACCTAGAGAAGAAGTGAATACTTTTCAAATTGCAAGTTTTGGTAATCACGAACCCACCTGGAGAACAAGGGAATACTTTTGATGTTTCAACTTTTGGTAATCAGGCGGCCACCTAGAGAAGAAAGGAAATCGTTCCACGTTACCAGTTTCGGTAATCAGGCGCTCACCTGGAGATTTGGGGAGTACTATTGAAGTTGCAAGTTATGGAAATCATGCGCCCACTTGGAGAAAAAGGGAATACTTTTCAAGTTTCAAGTTATGGCAAATATGTGGCCACCTGCAGAACAAGCGAATAATTTTCAAGTTGCAACTTTTAGCAATCAGGCGCCCATAAATAGTATTCGCTTCTGCTACAGGTGGGTGCCTGATTACCAAAACTTGAAACATGAAAAATATTCTTTAGTTCTCTAGGTGGGCGCTTTATTGCCAAAACTTGCAACTTGAAAAGTATTTTCTAGTTCTACGGGTGGGCGCCTGATTAACAAAACTTGAAA
This sequence comes from Nicotiana benthamiana, assembly GCA_034376525.1. Classification (NCBI taxonomy): domain Eukaryota; kingdom Viridiplantae; phylum Streptophyta; class Magnoliopsida; order Solanales; family Solanaceae; genus Nicotiana; species Nicotiana benthamiana. Next base: position 13,555,204 of record CM067341.1, on the reverse strand, counting down.
CTTGAAAAGTATTCCCATTTTCTCCAGGTGGACGCCTAGTTACCAAAACGTGAAACTTGAAAAATACTCCCTTGTTCTCTTGATGGGCATCTGATTGCCAAAACTTGCAACTTGAAAAGTATTCCCATGTTCTCTTAGTGGGGGCCTGATTACCAAAACTAGTAACTTGAAACGTGTTCCCTTCTTCTCTAGGTGGGCGCCTGATTACCAAAACTTAAAACATAAAAAAAATTTCCTTGTTGTCCAGGTGGGCGCCTGATTACCAAAACATGAAACTTGAAAAGTATACCATTGTTCTCAAGTGGGCACCGGATTACCAAAACTTGCAACTTGAAAAGTATTCTCTGGTTCTCCGGGTGGGCGCCTGGTCAATAAAACATGAAACTTAAAAGGCATTCCCTTCTTCTCCTAGGTGGGCGCCTGATTAAAAAAACTTGACACATCAAAAATATTCCCTTGTTCTCCAGGTGGGCGCCTGATTACCAAAACTTGAAAAATCAAAAGTATTCCCTTGTTCTCCAGGTGGGCGCCTGCTCACAAAAACTTGAAACCTAAAAAGTATTCCCTTGTTCTCTAGGTGGGCGCCTGATTACCAAAACTTGAAACTTTAATTTTATTCTCTTGTTCTCCGGGAGGGCGCCAGATTACCAAAACTTGCAACTAAAAAAGTATGTTAATTTTCTTCAGGTGGGAGCCCAATTACAAAAACATGAAACTTGAAAAATATTCCCTTGCTCTCCAGGAGGGTGCCAGATTTCCAAAACTTGCAACTAGCAAAGTATTTCCTCATTCTCCAAGTGGGCCCGTGATTTACAAAACTTGATACATAAAAAGTATTCCCTTGTTCTCTAGGTAAGCGCCTTATTACCAAGACTCTAAACTTGAAAAGAATTCCCTTGTACTCCTGGTGTGCGCTTGATTACCAAAACTTAAATCTTAAAGAATACTCCCGTATTCTCTAGGTGGGCACCTGATTTCCAAAAGTTGCAACTTCAAAACTGCACCCTTTTTCTCTAAGTAGGCGTCTGAACACCAAAACTTGCACCGTGAAAAGTATTCTTTTGTTCTCCGGGTGGGTGTCTGATTACTAAAACTTGAAACTTAATAAGTATTCCCATTTTTTCCAGGTGAACGCCTGATTACCAAAACTTGAAACTTAAAAATATTCCCTTGCTCTCCTGGTGGGTGCCAGATTTTAAAAGCTTGCAACTACAACAATATTCCCTTGTTCCCAGGTGGATGCCAGAATTAAAAAAACTTAAAACTTGAAAAGTATTCCCTTTTTCTCCAAGCTGGCGCCTGATTACCAAAACATTTAACTTGAAAAGTATTTCTTTATTCTCCAGGTGGGTGCCTTATTAACAAAACTAGAAACTTGAAAAGTATTCCCTTATTCTCTAGGTGGGCGCCTGATTATCAGGACTTGAAACTTGAAAAGAATTCCTTGTTTTCCAGGTGGGCGCCTGATTACTAAGACTTGAAACTTGAAAATTATTTCCTTGTTCTCCAGGTGGGCGCTTGATTACCAATACTTCCAATTTCAAAAGTATTCCTTTGTTCTCCAGGTGGGCGCCTGATTACCACAACTTGAAATCTGAAAAGCATTCCCTTGTTCTCTAGATGGGCGCTTGATTACCAAAACTTGCATCTTGAAAATTATTCCCTTCTTCTTAGGTGGGCGCCTGATTGCAAAATCTTGAAACATGAAAAATATTTCCTTGTTCTACATGTCGGCGCGTGATTACCAAATCTTGAAGCTTGAAAAATACTCCATTGTTCTCCAGGTGGGCGCCTGATTGCCAAAAGTTGCAACTGTAAATTACTTCCTTGTTCTCTAGGTGGGCGCCTGATTACCAATACTTCCAACTTGAAAAGTATTCCTTTGTTCTCGAAGGGGAAGATTACAAAAACTTGCAACTTGAAAAGCATTCCCTTGTTCTCCGGATGGGGCGCCTGATTACCAAAACTTGCAGCTTGAAAAGTATTCCCTTCTTCTTTAGGTGGGCACCTGATTACCAAAACTTGAAAAATGAAAAATATTCCCTTTTCCTCCATGTGGGCGCCTGATTACCAAAACTTAAAACACGAAAAATATTCCCTTGTTCTCTAGGTAGGCGCCTGATTACGAGAACTTCAAACTAGAAAGTATTTCCTTGTTCTCCAAGTGAGCGCCTGGTTACCAAAACGTGAAACTTGAAAAAGACTCCATTGTTCTATAGGTGTCCGCCTGATTGCCCAAACTTGCAACTTGAAAACTATTCCCTTGTCCCCCAGGTGGCCGCCTGTTTACCAAAACTTGAAACTTAAAAAGTATTTCCTTGTTCTCTAGGTGGGCGCCTGATTATCGAGGAATGAAACATAAAAAGTATTAAATTGTTATATTGGTAGGCGCATGATTACCAAAACTTGCAACTTGAAAAGTATTCTCTTGTTTTCCGCGTGGGCGCTTGATTGACAAATTTTGAAACTTAAAAAGCATTCCCTTTTTCTCCAGGTGGGAGCTTGATTATTAAAACTTGAAAAATATTCCCTTGTTCTCCTGTTCTCCGGGTGGGCGCCTGATTAACAAGACTTGAAACTTGGAAATTATTTCCTAATTTTCCTGATGGGCGCCTGATTACCAAAACTTGCAACTTTAAAAATATTCCCTTTTTCTCTAGGTATGCGGCTGATTACAAAAACTTGAAACATCAAAAATATTTCTTGTTCTCCAGGTGGGCGTCTGATTACCAAAACTTGAAACTTGAAAAGTATTCCCTTGTTCTCTAGGTGGGCGCCTGATTATCGAGTAATGAAACTTAAAAAGTATTAAAATATTATATTGGTAGGCGCATGATTACCAAAACTTGCAACTTGAAAAGTATTCTCTTGTTTTCTGCGTGGGCGCTTGATTGACAAATTTTGAAACTTAAAAAGTATTCCCTTTTTCTCCAGGTGGGAGCTTGATTATTAAAACTTGAAACTTGAAAAGTACTTCCTCGTTCTCGTGGTGGGCGCCTGATTGCCAAAACTTGCAACTTGAAAAGTACTCCATGATTATCCAGGTGGACGCCTGATTGCCAAACTTGAAACTTGAAATGTATTCCCTTGTTCTCTAGGTGGGCACCGGATTACCAAATCTTGAACTTTATAAGTATTCCCATGTTCTCCGTGTGGGCGCCTGATTACAAAAAGTTGCAACTTGAAACGTGTTTCCTTCTTCTCTAGGTGGGCGCCTGATTGCCAAAACTTGCAACTTGAAAAGTATTCCCATGTTCTCTTAGTGGGGGCCTGATTACCAAAACTAGTAACTTGAAACGTGTTCCCTTCTTCTCTAGGTGGGCGCCTGATTACCAAAACTTAAAACATAAAAAAAATTTCCTTGTTGTCCAGGTGGGCGCCTGATTACCAAATCATGAAACTTGAAAAGTATACCCTTGTTCTCAAGTGGGCACCGGATTACCAAAACTTGCAACTTGAAAAGTATTCTCTGGTTCTCCGGGTGGGCGCCTGGTCAATAAAACATGAAACTTAAAAGGCATTCCCTTCTTCTCCTAGGTGGGCGCCTGATTAAAAAAACTTGACACATCAAAAATATTCCCTTGTTCTCCAGGTGGGCGCCTGATTACCAAAACTTGAAAAATCAAAAGTATTCCCTTGTTCTCCAGGTGGGCGCCTGCTCACAAAAACTTGAAACCTAAAAAGTATTCCCTTGTTCTCTAGGTGGGCGCCTGATTACCAAAACTTGAAACTTTAATTTTATTCTCTTGTTCTACGGGAGGGCGCCAGATTACCAAAACTTGCAACTAAAAAAGTATGTTCATTTTCTTCAGGTGGGCGCCTAATTACCAAAACATGAAACTTGAAAAATATTCCCTTGCTCTCCAGGAGGGTGCCAGATTTCCAAAACTTGCAACTAGCGAAGTATTTCCTTGTTCTCCAAGTGGGCCCGTGATTTACAAAACTTGATACATAAAAAGTATTCCCTTGTTCTCTAGGTAAGCGCCTTATTACCAAGACTCTAAACTTGAAAAGAATTCCCTTGTACTCCTGGTGTGCGCTTGATTACCAAAACTTAAATCTTAAAGAATACTCCCGTATTCTCTAGGTGGGCACCTGATTTCCAAAAGTTGCAACTTCAAAACTGCACCCTTTTTCTCTAAGTAGGCGTCTGAACACCAAAACTTGCACCGTGAAAAGTATTCTTTTGTTCTCCGGGTGGGTGTCTGATTACTAAAACTTGAAACTTAATAAGTATTCCCATTTTTTCCAGGTGAACGCCTGATTACCAAAACTTGAAACTTGAAAATATTCCCTTGCTCTCCTGGTGGGTGCCAGATTTTAAAAGCTTGCAACTACAACAGTATTCCCTTGTTCCCAGGTGGATGCCAGAATTAAAAAAAACTTAAAACTTGAAAAGTATTCCCTTTTTCTCCATGCTGGCGCCTGATTACCAAAACATTTAACTTGAAAAGTATTTCTTTATTCTCCAGGTGGGTGCCTTATTAACAAAACTAGAAACTTGAAAAGTATTCCCTTATTCTCTAGGTGGGCGCCTGATTATCAGGACTTGAAACTTGAAAAGAATTCCTTGTTTTCCAGGTGGGCGCCTGATTACTAAGACTTGAAACTTGAAAATTATTTCCTTGTTCTCCAGGTGGGCGCTTGATTACCAATACTTCCAATTTCAAAAGTATTCCTTTGTTCTCCAGGTGGGCGCCTGATTACCACAACTTGAAATCTGAAAAGCATTCCCTTGTTCTCTAGATGGGCGCTTGATTACCAAAACTTGCATCTTGAAAATTATTCCCTTCTTCTTAGGTGGGCGCCTGATTGCAAAATCTTGAAACATGAAAAATATTTCCTTGTTCTACATGTCGGCGCGTGATTACCAAATCTTGAAGCTTGAAAAATACTCCATTGTTCTCCAGGTGGGCGCCTGATTGCCAAAACTTGCAACTGTAAATTACTTCCTTGTTCTCTAGGTGGGCGCCTGATTACCAATACTTCCAACTTGAAAAGTATTCCTTTGTTCTCGAAGGGGAAGATTACAAAAACTTGCAACTTGAAAAGCATTCCCTTGTTCTCTGGATGGGGCGCCTGATTACCAAAACTTGCAGCTTGAAAAGTATTCCCTTCTTCTTTAGGTGGGCACCTGATTACCAAAACTTGAAAAATGAAAAATATTCCCTTTTTCTCCATGTGGGCGCCTGATTACCAAAACTTAAAACATGAAAAATATTCCCTTGTTCTCTAAGTAGGCGCCTGATTACGAGAACTTGAAACTAGAAAGTATTTCCTTGTTCTCCAAGTGAGCGCCTGGTTACCAAAACGTGAAACTTGAAAAAGACTCCATTGTTCTATAGGTGTCCGCCTGATTGCCCAAACTTGCAACTTGAAAACTATTCCCTTGTCCCCCAGGTGGCCGCCTGTTTACCAAAACTTGAAACTTAAAAAGTATTTCCTTGTTCTCTAGGTGGGCACCTGATTATCGAGGAATGAAACATAAAAAGTATTAAATTGTTATATTGGTAGGCGCATGATTACCAAAACTTGCAACTTGAAAAGTATTCTCTTGTTTTCCGCGTGGGCGCTTGATTGACAAATTTTGAAACTTAAAAAGCATTCCCTTTTTCTCCAGGTGGGAGCTTGATTATTAAAACTTGAAAAATATTCCCTTGTTCTCCTGTTCTCCGGGTGGGCGCCTGATTAACAAGACTTGAAACTTGGAAATTATTTCCTAATTTTCCTGATGGGCGCCTGATTACCAAAACTTGCAACTTTAAAAATATTCCCTTTTTCTCTAGGTATGCGGCTGATTACAAAAACTTGAAACATCAAAAATATTTCTTGTTCTCCAGGTGGGCGTCTGATTACCAAAACTTGAAACTTGAAAAGTATTCCCTTGTTCTCTAGGTGGGCGCCTGATTATCGAGTAATGAAACTTAAAAAGTATTAAAATATTATATTGGTAGGCGCATGATTACCAAAACTTGCAACTTGAAAAGTATTCTCTTGTTTTCTGCGTGGGCGCTTGATTGACAAATTTTGAAACTTAAAAAGTATTCCCTTTTTCTCCAGGTGGGAGCTTGATTATTAAAACTTGAAACTTGAAAAGTACTTCCTCGTTCTCGTGGTGGGCGCCTGATTGCCAAAACTTGCAACTTGAAAAGTACTCCATGATTATCCAGGTGGACGCCTGATTGCCAAATCTTGAACTTTATAAGTATTCCCATGTTCTCCGTGTGGGCGCCTGATTACAAAAAGTTGCAACTTGAAATGTGTTTCCTTCTTCTCTAGGTGGGCGCCTGATTACCAAAACTTGAAACATGAAAAATATTCCCTTGTTCTCTAGGTGGGCGCTCGATAACCATAACTTGAAACTGGAAAAGTAAACCGCTGTTCTCTAGGTGGGCGCCGGATTACCAAAACTTGCAACTTGAAAAGTATTGTCTTGTTCTCCGGGTGGGCGCGTGATTAACAAAACTTGAAACATATAAAGTATTCCCTTGTTCTCCAGGTGGGCGCCTGATTACCAAAACTTAAAACATGAAAAACTATTCCTTTGTTCTCTAGGTAGGCGCCTGATTACCAAAACTTGCAACTTGAAAAGTATTGTCTTGTTCTCCGGGTTGGCGCCTGATCAACAAAACATGAAACTTAAAATGTATTCCCTATTTCTCCAGGTGGGCGCCTGATTACCAAAACTTGCAACTTAAAAAGTATTCCGTTCTTCTTTAGGTGGGCGTCTTATTAGCAAAACTTGAAACATAAAAAATATTCCCTTGCTCTCCAAGTGGGTGCCTGATTACCAAAACATGAAACTTGAAAAGTATTCCCTTGTTCTCTAGGTGGGCGCCTGATTACCAAAACTTGCAACTTGAAAAGTATTCTCTTGTTCTCCGGGTGGGTGCTGATTGAAAAAACTTGAAATTTAAAAAGTATTCCCTTTTTCTCCGGTGGGAGCTTAGATACAAAAACTTGAAACTTGAAAAATACTTCCTTGTTCTCCTGGTGGGCGCCTGATTGCCAAAACGTGCAACTTAAAAAGTACTCCGTGATTATCCAGGTTGACACCTGATTGCCAAAACTTGAAACTTGAAAAGTTTTTCCTTGTTCTCTAGGTGGGCGCCGGATTACAAAATCATAAAATTTTAAAAGTATTCCCATGTTCTCCATGTGGGCGACTGATTACAAAAAGTTACAACTTGAAACGTGTTTCCTTCTTCTTTAGGTGGGCGCCTGATTATCTAAACTTGAAACATCAAAAATATTCCCTTTTTCTCTAGGTGGGCGCCCGATTTCCAAAACTTCAAACTTGAAAAGTATACCGCTGTTCTCTAGGTGGGCACTGAATTACAAAAACTTGCAACTCGAAAAGTATTCTCTTGTTCTCCGGGTGGGCGCGTGATTATGAAAACTTGATACTTAAAAAGTATTCTCTTGTTCTCTAGGTGGGCGCCTGATTACCAAAACTTTAAACATAAAGACTATTCCCTTGTTCTCTAGGTAGGCGCCTGATTACCAAAACTTGCAACTTGAAAAGTATTCTCTTGTTCCCCGGGTGGGCGCCTGATCAACAAAACATGAAACTTAAAATGTATTCCCTATTTCTCAAAGTGGGCGCCCGATTACCAAAACTTGCAACTTGAAAAGTATTCCCTTCTTCTCTAGGCAGGCGCCTGATTGCCAAAACTTGAAACATCAAAAATATTCCCTTGTTCTATAGGTGGGTGCTTGATTACCAAAACTTGAAACTTGAAAAGTATTCCCCTGTTCTTTAGGTGGGCGCCTGATTACCAAAACATGCAACTTGAAAAGTATTCTCTTGTTCTCTGGGTGGGCGCCTGATTGACAAAATTTGAATCCTAAAAACTATTCCCTTTTTTCTCCAGGTGGGCTCTTAATTACTAAAACTTGAAACTTGAAAAATGCTTCCTTGTTCTCCTAGTGGGCGCCTGATTGCCAAAACTTGCAACTTGAAAAGTACTCCCTTATTATCCAGGTGGACGCCTGATTGCCAAAACTTGCCACATAAAAAGTATTCCCGTGTTCTCCAAGTGGACGCATGATTTCATGTTTTGGTAATCAAGCGCTGCCCACCTAGAGAAGAGGGGAATACTTTTCAAGTAGCAAGTTTTGGTAATCAGGCGCCCACTTGGACAATAAGGGAATACTTTTCAAGTTGCAAGTTTTGGTAGTTAGGCGCCCACCTGGAAAACTAGGAAATAATTTTCAAGTTTCAAATCTTGTTAATCAGGCGCCCACCCGGAGAATAGGAGAATACTTTTCAAGTTACAAGTTTTTGTAATCAGGCGCCCACTTAGAGAACAAGGGAATATTATTCAAGTTGCGAGTATTTGTAATCAGGCACCAACGTAGAGAATAAATGAATACATTTTAAGTTTCATGTTTTGGTAATCGGGCGCCCACCTGGAGAACAAGTGCATATTTTTCATGCTTCAATTTTTGGTATCAGGCGTCCACCTAGGGAACAAGGGAATACTTTTTAAGTAGCAAGTTTTGGTAATGAGGCGCCCACCTGGAGAACAAAGGAATAATTTTCAAGTTTCAAGTTTTGGCAATCAGGCGTCCACCTGGAGAACAAGGGAATACCTTTCAAGTTGCAAGTTTTGGCAATCAGGCGCCCACTAGGAGAACAAGGGAGTACTTTTCAAGTTTCAAGTTTTGGTAATTAGGCGCCCACCCAGAGAATATGAGAATACTTTTTAAGTTGAAAGTTTTGGTAATCAAGCGCCCACCGAGAGAACAAGAGAATATTATTAAAGTTTCAAGTATTGGTAATCAAGCACCCACCTAGAAAAGAAGTGAAAATTTTATAAGTTGCAAGTTTTGGTAATCACGCGACCACATGAAGAACAAAGGAATACTTTTAAATTTTCAAGTTTGGTAATCAAGCGGCCACCTAGAGAGCAAGGGAATATTGTTGATGTATCAACTATTGGTAATCAGGCGGCCACCTCGAGAAGAAGGGAGCACGTTTCAAGTTACAAGTTTTGGTAATCAGGCACTCACCTAGAGAACAGGGGAGTAGTTTTCAAGGTGCAAGTTTTGGAAATCAGGCGCCCACCTGGAGAACAAGGGAATACTTTTCAAGTTTCATGTTATGGCAATCATGCGTCCACCTGTAGAACAAGGGAATAGTTTTCAAGTTCCAAGTTTTAGCAATTAGGCACCCACTGGGAAAACAAGGGAGTATTATTCAAGTTTCAAGTTTTGGTAATTAGGCGCCCACCCGGAGAACAAGAGAATACTTTTCAAGTTGCAAGTTTTTGTAATCAAGCGCCTACCTAGAGAATAAGAAAATATTTTTCAAGTTTCAAGTTTTTGTAATTAGGCACCCACCTAGAGAAGAAGTGAATACTTTTCAAGTTGCAAGTTTTGGTAATCATGAACCCACCTGGAGAACAAGGGAATACTTTTGATGTTTCAACTTTTGGTAATCAGGCGGCCACCTAGAGAAGAAAGGAAATCGTTACACGTTACCAGTTTCGGTAATCAAGCGCTCACCTGGAGATTTGGGGAGTACTATTGAAGATGCAAGTTTTGGAAATCATGCACCCACTTGGAGAAAAAGGGAATACTTTTCAAGTTTCAAGTTATGGCAATTATGTGGCCACCTGCAGAACAAGCGAATAATTTTCAAGTTGCAACTTTTAGCAATCAGGCGTCCACCAGGTGAACAAGGGATTATAATTCAAGTTTTAAGTTTTTGTTATTAGGCGCCCATCCTGAGAACAAGAGAATACTTTTCAAGTTGCAAGTTTCGGTAATCAAGCGCCCACCTAGAGAACAAGAGAATATTTTTCAAGTTTTAAATTTTGGTAATCAGGCACCCACCAAGAGAAGAAGTGAATACTTTTCATGTTACAAGTTTTGGTAATCACGCAACCACCTGGAGAACAAGGGAATACTTTTCAAGTTTCAAGTTTTGGTAATCAAGCGGTTACCTGGAAAACAAGGGAATAGTTTTGACGTTTCAAGTATTTGTAATCAGGTGCCCACCTAGAGAAGAAGGGAACACATTTCAAGTTACAAGTTTTCGTAATCAGGCGCTCACCTAGAGAACAAGGGAGTACTTTTTAAGTTGCAAGTTTTGGAAATCAGGCACCCACCTAGAGAACAAGGGAACACTTTTCAACTTTCAAGTAATGGCAATCATGCGTCCACCTGGAGAACAAGCAAAAACTTTTCAAGTGGCAAGTTTTGGCAATCAGGCGCCCACCAGGAGAACAAGGGAGTATTTTTCAAGTTTTAAGTTATGGTAATCACGCGCCCACCTAGAGAACAAGGGAATACTTTTCAAGTTCCATGTTTTGGTAATCAGGCGGCCATCGTGAGAAAAAGGGAATTCTTTTAAAGTTCAAGTTTTGGTAATCAGGCGCCCACCAGGAGAACAAGGGAGTATTTTCCAAGTTGCAAGTTTTGGTAATCACGCGCCCACGTGGAGAACAAGGGAATACTTTTCAAGTTTCAAGTTTTGGTAATCAGGCGGCCACCTGGAGAACGAGGGAATATTTTTGATGTTTCAAATTTTGGTAATCACGCAACCACCTAGAGAAGAAGGGAACACATTTCAAGTTACAAGTTTTGGTAATCAGGCGCTTACCTGGAGAACAGGGGAGCACTTTTTAAGTTGCAAGTTTTGGAAATCAGGGGCCCAACAGGACAACAAGGGAATATTTTTCAAGTTTCTAGTAATGGCAATCATGCGTCCACCTGGAGAACAAGGAAAAACTTTTCAAGTGGCAAGTTTTGGCAATCAGGCACCCACCAGGAGAACAAGGGAGTATTTTTCAAATTTCAAGTTTTGGTAATTAGGCGCCAACGCAGAGAATATTTTTTATGTTTCAAGTTATGGTAATTAGGCGCCCACCTCGAGAGAAAGGGAATACTTTTCAAGTTTCAAATTTTTGAAATCAGGCACCCACCTAGATAACAAGGGAATACTTCTCAAGTTCATGTTTTGGTAATCAGGTGCTCACCTGGAGAATAAGAGAATACTTTTTGAGTTTCATGTTTTGTTAATCAGGCGCCCACCCAGAGAAAAGAGAATACTTTTCAAGTTGCAAGTTTTGGTAATCTGGCGCCCACCTAGAGAACAATGGAATAATTTTCAAGTTTCAAGTTTTGGTAATCAGGCGCCCAGCTGGAGAACAAGGGAATACTTTTTAAGTTTCATGTTTTTTTAATCAGGCGCCCACCCAGAGAACAAGAGATACTTTTCAAGTTGCAAGTTTTGGTAATCTGGCGCCCACCTAGAGAACAATGGAATAATTTTCAAGTTTCAAGTTTTGGTAATCAGGCGCCCACCTAGAGAACAAGGGAATACTTTTTAAGTTTCATGTTTTGTTCTCCAGGTGGGCGCCCGATTACCAAAACTTGCAACTTAAATGGTATTCGCTTCTGCTACAGGTGGGTGCCTGATTACCAAAACTTGAAACATGAAAAATATTCTTTAGTTCTCTAGGTGGGCGCTTTATTACCAAAACTTGCAACTTGAAAAGTATTTTCTAGTTCTACGGGTGGGCGCCTGATTAACAAAACTTGAAACTTGAAAACTATTCCCATTTTCTCTAGGTGGACGCCTAGTTACCAAAACGTGAAACTTGAAAAATACTCCCTTGTTCTCTTGATGGGCATCTGATTTGCCAAAACTTGCAACTTGAAAAGTATTCCCATGTTCTCTTAGTGGAGGCCTGATTACCAAAACTAGTAACTTGAAACGTGTTCCCTTCTTCTCTAGGTGGGCGCCTGATTACCAAAACTTAAAACATAAAAAATATTTCCTTGTTGTCCAGGTGGGCGCCTGATTACCAAAACTTGAAACTTAAAAAGTATACCCTTGTTCTCAAGTGGGCACCGGATTACCAAAACTGGCAACTTGAAAAGTATTCTCTGGTTCTCCAGGTGGGCGCCTGGTCAACAAAACTTGAAACTTAAAATGCATTCCCTTCTTCTCCTAGGTGGGCGCCTGGTTAAAAAAACTTGACACATCAAAAATATTCCCTTGTTCTCCAGGTTGGCGCCTGATTACCAAAACTTGAAACTTTAATTTTATTCTCTTGTTCTCCGGGAGGGTGCAAAATTACCAAAACTTGCGACTAAACAAGTATGTTCATTTTCTTCAGGTGGGCGCCTAATTACCAAAACATGAAACTTGAAAAATATTCCCTTGCTCTCCAGGTGGGTGCCAGATTTCCAAAACTTTCAACTAGCAAAGTATTTCCTTGTTCTCCAAGTGGGCCCGTGATTAACAAAACTTGATACATAAAAAGTATTCCCTTGTTCTCTAGGTAAGCGCCTTATTACCAAGACTCTAAACTTGAAAAGAATTCCCTTGTACTCCTGGTGGGCGCTTGATTACCAAAACTTAAATCTTAAAGAATACTCCCTTATTCTCTAGGTAGGCACCTGATTTCCAAAAGTTGCAACTTGAAAACTGCACCCTTTTTCTCTAAGTAGGCGTCTGAACACCAAAACTTGCACCGTGAAAAGTATTCTTTTGTTCTCTGGGTGGGTGTCTGATTACTAAAACTTGAAACTTAATAAGTATTCCCATTTTTTCCAGGTGGACGCCTGATTACCAAAACTTGAAACTTGAAAATATTCCCTTGCTCTCCTGGTGGGTGCCTGATTTTAAAAACTTGCAACTACAACAGTATTCCCTTGTTCCCAGGTGGATGCCAGATTAAAAAAAACTTAAAACTTGAAAAGTATTCCCTTTTTCTCCAAGCTGGCTCCTGATTACCAAAACATTTAACTTGAAAAGTATTTCTTTATTCTCCAGGTGGGTGCCTTATTAACAAAACTAGAAACTTGAAAAGTATTCCCTTATTCTCTAGGTGGGCGCCTGATTATCAGGACTTGAAACTTGAAAAGAATTCCTTGTTTTCCAGGTGGGCGCCTGATTACTAAGACTTGAAACTTGAAAATTATTTCCTTGTTCTCCAGGTGGGCGCTTGATTACCATTACTTCCAATTTCAAAAGTATTCCTTTGTTCTCCAAGTGGGCGCCTGATTACCACAACTTGAAATCTGAAAAGCATTCCCTTGTTCTCTAGATGGGCGCTTGATTACCAAAACTTGCATCTTGAAAATAATTCCCTTCTTCTTAGGTGGGCGCCTGATTGCAAAATCTTGAAACATGAAAAATATTCCCTTGTTCTACATGTCGGCGCGTGATTACCAAAACTTGAAGCTTTAAAAATACTCCATTGTTCTCCAGGTGGCCGCCTGATTGCCATAACTTGCAACTGGAAAACTATTCCCTTTTTCTCCAGGTGGGCGACTGATTATGAAAACTTGATACCTGAAAAGTATTCCCTTGTTCTCTATGTGGGCGCCTGATTACCCAAACTTGCAACTTGAAAATCATTCTCTCGTTCTGCTGGTGGGCGCCTGATTACTAAAACTTGAAACTTAAAAAATTCTTATTTTCTTCAGGTGGGCGCCTAGTTACCAAAACTTGAAACATGAAAAATATTTCCTTGCTTTCCAAGTGGGTGCCTGATTTTCAAAACTTGCAACTAGAAAAGTATTCCCTTGTTCTCCAGGTGGGCACCTGATTAACAAAACTTGATACATGAAAAGTATTCCCTTGTTCTCTAGGTGAGCGCCTTATTACCAAGACCCTAAACTTGAAAAGAATTCCCTTGTTCTCCATGTGGGCGCCTGATTACAAAAATTTAAAATTTGAAGAATACTCCCTTGTTCTCTAGGCGGGCACCTGATTTCAAACACTTGAAACTTGAAAGTTAATTCCTTGTTCTCCAAGTGGGCGTCTGAATATCAAAACTTGCACCTAGATAAGTATTCTCTTGTTTTCCGGTTGGGCGCCTTATTACCAAAACTTGAAACTTAAAAAGTATTCCCATTTTCTACAGGTGGGCGCCTAATTACAAAAACTTGAAACTTGAAAAGTATTCCCTTGCTCTCCATGTGGGTGCCTTATTATAAAAACTTGCACCTAGAAATGTATTCCCTTTTTTCTCCAAGTTGATGCCTAATTTCAAAAACTTAAACTTGAAAAGTATTCCCTTGTTCTCTAGGTTAGCGCCTGATTACCAAAACATTTAACTTGAAAAGTATTCCCTTGTTCTCCATGAGGGCGCCTGATTACCAAGACTTGAAACTTGAAAATTATTTGCTTATTCTCCAGGTGGGCGCATGATTACCAAGACTTGGAACTTGTAAATTATTTCCTTGTTCTCTAGGTGGGCGCCTGATTACCAATACTTCCAACTTGAAAAGTATTCCTTTGTTCTCGAAGGGGAAGATTACAAAAACTTGCAACTTGAAAAGCATTCCCTTGTTCTCCGGATGGGGCGCCTGATTACCAAAACTTGCAGCTTGAAAAGTATTCCCTTCTTCTTTAGGTGGGCACCTGATTACCAAAACTTGAAAAATGAAAAATATTCCCTTGTTCTCCATGTGGGCGCCTGATTACCAAAATTTAAAACAAGAAAAATATTCCCTTGTTCTCTAGGTAGGCGCCTCATTACGAGAACTTGAAACTAGAAAGTATTTCCTTGTTCTCCAAGTGAGCGCCTGGTTACCAAAACGTGAAACTTGAAAAAGACTCCATTGTTCTCTAGGTGTCCGCCTGATTGCCCAAACTTGCAACTTGAAAACTATTCCCTTGTTCCCCAGGGGGCCGCCTGTTTACCAAAACCTGAAACTTGAAAAGTATTCCCTAGTTCTCTAGGTGGGCACCTAATTACCAAAACTTGCAACTTGAAAATTATTCTCTCATTCTTTGGGTGGGCACCTGATTACAAAAACATGAAACTTAAAAAGTATTCCCAATTTCTTAAGGTGGTCGCCTAATTACCAAAACTTGAAACTTGAAAAATATTCCCTTGATCTCCAGTTGGGTGCCTGATTTCCAAAACTTGCAACTAGAAAAGTATTCCCTTGTTCGCTAGGTGAGAGCCTTATTACCAAGACTCTAAACTTGAAAAGAATTCCCCTGTTCTCCAGGTGGGCGCCTGATTACCAAGACTTCAAACTTGAAAATTATTTCCTTGTTCTCCACGTAGGCGCCTGATTACCAATACTTCCAACTTGAAAAATATTATCTGGTTCTCCAAGTGGGCGCCTGATTACCAAAACATGCAACTTGAAAAGTATTCCCTTGTTCTCTAGGTGGGCGCCTGATTACAAAAACTTGAAGCTTAAAAAGTATTCCCTTCTTCTCTAGGTGGGCGCATGATTACCAAAACTTGAAACATGAAAACTATTCCTTTGTTCTCCATGTGGGCGCCTGACTACCAAAGCTTGAAACTTGAAAAATATTCCTTTGTTCTATTGGTTGGCGCCTGATTACCAAAACTTCCAACTAGAAAAGCATAACCTTGTTTTCCAGGTAGACGGCTGATTTCAAAAACTTGAAACTTGAAACATACTCCCTTGTTTTCCAGGTAGACGCCTGATTTCAAAAACTTGCTACTTCAAAACTATTCGCTTATTATCCAGGTAGGCGCCTGAATACCAAAACTTAAAACTTGAAAAGTATTCCCTTGTTCTCTAGTTGGGCGCCTGATTACAAAAACATGCAAATTGAAAAGTATTGTCGCGTTCTCCGGGTGGGTGCGTGATTACCAAAACTTGAAACTTAATAAGTATACCCATTTTCTTCAGGTGGACGCCTAATTACTATAACTTGGAACTTAAAAAAAATTCCCATGCTCTCCAGGTTGGTGCCTGATTTCCAAAACATCCAACTAGAAAAGTATTCCCTTGTTCTCCAGGCGGAAGCCTAATTTTCAAAACTTGAAACTTGAAAACTATTCCCATGTTCTCCAGGTGGACGCCTGATTACCAGAATTTGCAACTTGAAAAGTATTCCCTTATTCTCTTGGTGGGTGCCTCATCAACAGAACTTGACACTTGGAAAGTATTCCCTTGTTCTCTAGGTTAGCGCCTTATTAACAAGACTCTAAAGTGGAAAATAATTCCCTTGCTCTCCAGGTGGGCACCTGATTACCAAGACTTGACCCTTCATAATTATTTCCTTCTTCTCTAGGTGAGCTCCTGTTAGCAGTACTTCCAACTTGAAAAGTATTCCCTTGTTCTCCTGGTGGGCGCCTGATTACCAAAACTTGCAGCTTGAAAAGTATTCCCTGGTTCTCTAGGTGGGTGCCTGATTACAAAAACATGAAACATAAAAAATATTCCCTTGCTCTCTAAGTGGGCTCTTGATTACCGAAACATGAAACTTGAAAAATATTACCTTGTTCTCTAGGTGGGCGTCTGATTTCAAATACTTGCAACAAGAAAAGTATTCCCATGTTCTCCAGGTGGACGCCTAACTTCAAAAACCCGAAACTTGAAAAGTATTCCCTTGTTCTCCAGGTGGGCGCCTGATTGCCAAAACATGCAACCTGGAAACTATTCCATTGTACTCCAGGTGGGTGCTTGATTACCAAAACTTGAAACTTGAAAACTATTCCCTTGTTCTCTAGGTGGGCGCCTGATTACCAAAATTTGCAACTTGACAAGTATTCTCTTGTTATCCGGGTGGGCGCCTGATTACCAAAACTTGAAACTTTAATAGTATTCCCTTAATCTTTAGGTGGGCGCCTCATTTCAAAAACTTTCAACTAGAAAAGAATTCCCTTGTTCTCCAGGTGGGTGCCTGAATTCCAAAACTTGCAACTTGAAAACTATTCCATTGTTCTCCAGGTGGGCGCTTGATTACCAAAACTTGAAACGTGAAAAATATTCCCTTATTCTCTAGGTGGGCGCCTGATTACCAAAATTTGCAACTTCTCAAGTATTCTCTTGTTATCCGGGTGGGCGCCTGATTACTACAACTTGAAACTTGAAAAGTATTCCCTTGTTCTTCAGGTGGGCGCCTGATTAAAAAAATCTTGAAAGATAAAAAGTATTATCTTTTTCTCCGGGTTGGCGCCTAATTACCAAAACATAAATCTTGAAAAATACTCCCTTGTTCTCCAGGTGGGCACCTAATTTCCAAAACTTACAACTTGAAAACTATTCCCTTGTTACCCAAGTGGGCGACTGATTACCAACACTTGCAAATTGAAAAATATTCTCCTGTTCTCCGGGTGGGTGCCTGATTACAAAAACTTGTAACTTAAAAAGTATTCCCATTTTATCCAGGTGGGCTCCTAATTACAAAACCATGAAACTTAAAAACAATTCCCTTGCTCTCCAGATGGGTGCTCGATTTCCAATTCTTGCAACTACAAAAGTATACCCTTGTTCTCCACGTGGACGCCTGATTTAAAAAACATTAAACTTGTAAAGTATTCCCTTGTTCTCTAGGTGGGTGCCTAATTAGCAAAACTTGCAACTTGAAAAGTGTTCCCTTGTTCTCCACGTGGGCGCCTGATTAACAAAAAATGAAACTTGAAAAGCATTCCCCCTTTCTCTAGGTGGACGCCTGATTGCCAAAAAATTAATCTTGAAAACTATTCCATTGTTCTCCAGGTGGGCGCCTGAATACCAAAACAGGAAACTTGAAAACTATTCCCTTGTTCTCTAGGTGGGCGCCAGATTACCAAAACTTGCAACTTGACAAGTATTCTCTTGTTCTCCGTGTGGGCGCCTGATTACCAAAACTTGAAACCTGAAAAGTATTCCCTTGTTCGCCAGGTGGGCGCCTGATTAAAAAAACTTGAAAGTTAAAAAGTATTATCTTTTTCTCCAGGTGGGCGCCTAATTAACATAACGTAAATCTTGAAAAATGCTCCCTTTTCTCCAGGTGGGCACCAGATTTCCAAAACTTGCAACTTGAAAACTATTCCCTTGTTTTCCAGGTGGGCAACTAATTACCAAATCTTGCAGCTTGAAGAATATTCTCTAGTTCTCCAGGTGGACGACTGATTACCTGAACTTCCAACTTGTAAAGTATTCCCTTATTCTCCTGGTGGGCGCCTGATCAACAGAACTTAATACTTGAAAAGTATTCCCTTGATCTCTAGGTTAGCGCCTTATTAACAATACTCTAAAGTAGAAATAACTCGCTTGCTCTCCAGGTGGGCGCCTAATTACTAAGACTTGACCCTTCAAAATTATTTCCTTCTTCTCTAAGTGAGCGCCTGTTACCAGTACATCCAACTTGAAAAGTGTTCCCTTGTTCTCCTGGTGGGCGCCTGATTACCAAAACTTGCAGCTTGAAAAGTATTCCCTAGTTCTCTAGGTGGGTGCCTGATTACAAAAAATTGAAACATGAAAAATATTCCCTTGCTCTCTAAGTGGGTTCTTGATTACCGAAACATGAAACTTAAAAAATATTACCTTGTTCTCTAGGTGGGCTCCTGATTTCAAAAACTTGCAACTAGAAAAGTATTCCCTTGTTCTCCAGGTGGACACCTGACTTCAAAAACCCGAAACTTGAAAAAAATTCCCTTGTTCTCCAGGTGGGCGCCTGATTGCCAAAACTTGCAACTTGAAAACTATTCCATTAATCTCCAGGTGGGCGCTTGATTACCAAAACTTGAAACTTGAAAACTATTCCCTTGTTCTCTAGGTGGGCGCCTGATTACCAAAATTTGCAACTTGACAAGTATTCTCTTGTTATCCGTGTGGGCGCCTGATTACCAAAACTTGAAACTTGAATAGTATTCCCTTGTTCTTCAGGTGGGCGCTTGATTTCAAAAACTTGCAACTAGAAAAGTATTCCCTTGTTCTCCAGGTGGGCGCCTGATTGCCAAAACTTGCAACTTGAAAACTATTCCATTGTTCTCCAGGTGGGCGCTTGATAACCAAAACTTGAAACTTGAAAACTATTCCCTTGTTCTCTAGGTGGGCGCCTGATTTCAAAAATTTGCAACTTGACAAGTATTTTCTTGTTATCCGGGTGGGCGCCTGATTATTACAACTTGAAACTTGAAAAGTATTCCCTTGTTCCTCAGGTGGGCGCCTGATTCAAAAATCTTGAAAGATAAAAAGTATTATCTTTTTCTCCAGGTTGGCGCCTAATTACCAAAACATAAATCTTGAAAAATACTCCCTTGTTCTCCATGTGGGCACCGAATTTCCAAAACTTACAACTTGAAAACTATTCCCTTGTTACCCAAGTGGGCGACTGATTACCAAAACTTGCAAATGGAAAAATATTCTCCTGTTCTCCGGGTGGGCGCCTGATTACAAAAACTAGTAACTTAAAAAGTATTCCCATTTTATCCAGGTGGACTCCTAATTACCAATACATGAAACATAAAAATTCCCTTGCTCTCCAGATGGGTGCTCGATTTCCATTTCTAGCAACTACAAAAGTATACCCTTGTTCTCCACGTGGACGCCTGATTTAAAAAACATTAAACTTGAAAAGTATTCCCTAGTTCTCTAGGTGGGCGCCTAATTAGCAAAACTTGCAACTTGAAAAGTGTTCCCTTGTTCGCCTGATTAACAAAAAATGAAACTTGAAAAGCATTCCCCCTTTCTCTAGGTGGACGCCTGATTGCCAAAACTTGAAACTTGAAAACTATTCCATTGTTCTCCAGGTGGGCGCATGAATACCAAAACATGAAACTTGAAAACTATTCCCTTGTTCTCTAGGTGGGCGCCAGATTACCAAAACATGCAACTTGACAAGTATTCTCTTGTTCTCCGTGTGGGCGCCTGATTACCAATATTTGAAACTTGAAAAGTATTCCCTTGTTCTCTAGGTGGGCGCCTGATTAAAAAAACTTGAAAGTTAAAAAGTATTATATTTTTTTCAATGTGGGCGCCTAATTAACATAACATAAATCTTGAAAAATGCTCCCTTTTTCTCCAGGTGGGCACCAGATTTTCAAAACTTGCAACTTGAAAACTATTCCCTTGTTTTCCAGGTGGGCAACTAATTACCAAAACTTGCAGCTTGAAGAGTATTCTCTTGTTCTCCAGGTGGACGCCTGATTACCAGAACTTCCAACTTGAAAAGTATTCCCTTATTCTCCTGGTGGGCGCCTGATCAACAGAACTTGATACTTGAAAAGTATTCCCTTGATCTCTAGGTTAGCGCCTTATTAACAAGACTCTAAAGTGGAAATAATTCCCTTGCTCTCCAGGTGGGCGCTTGATTACAGAGACTTGACCCTTCAAAATTATTTCATTCTTCTCTAGGTGAGCGCCTGTTACCAGTACTTCCAACTTGAAAAGTATTCCCTTGTTCTCCTGGTGGGCGCCTGATTACCAAAACTTGCAGCTTGAAAAGTATTCCCTGGTTCTCTAGGTGGGTGCCTGATTACAAAAAATTGAAACATGAAAAATATTCCCTTGCTCTCTAAGTGGGTTCCTGATTACCGAAACATGAAACTTAAAAAATATTTCCCACTTCTCTAGGTGGGCGCCTGATTTCAAAAACTTGCAACTAGAAAAGTATTCCCTTGTTCTCCAGGTGGACGCCTGACTTCAAAAACCCGAAACTTGAAAAGTATTCCCTTGTTCTCCAGGTGGGCGCCTGATTGCCAAAACTTGCAACTTGAAAACTATTCCATTGTTCTCTAGGTCGCTTGATAACCAAAACTTGAAACTTGAAAACTATTCCCTTGTTCTCTAGGTGGGCGCCTGATTACCAAAATTTGCAACTTGACAAGTATTCTCTTGTTATCCGGGTGGGCGCCTGATTACCAAAACTTGAAACTTGAATAGTATTCCCTTGTTCTTAAGGTGGGCGCTTGATTTCAAAAACTTGGAACTAGAAAAGTATTCCCTTGTTCTCCAGGTGGGCGCCTGATTGCCAAAACTTGCAACTTGAAAACTATTCCATTGTTCTCCAGGTGGGCGCTTGATAACCAAAACTTGAAACTTGAAAACTATTCCCTTGTTCTCTAGGTGGGCGCCTGATTTCCAAAATTTGCAACTTGACAAGTATTTTCTTGTTATCCGGGTGGGCGCCTGATTACTACAACTTGAAACTTGAAAAGTATTCCCTTGTTCTTCAGGTGGGCGCCTGATTCAAAAATCTTGAAAGATAAAAAGTATTATCTTTTTCTCCAGGTTGGCGCCTAATTACCAAAACATAAATCTTGAAAAATACTCCCTTGTTCTCCAGGTGGGTACCGAATTTCCAAAACATACAACTTGAAAACTATTCCCTTATTTCCCAAGTGGGCGACTGATTACCAAAACTTGCAAATGGAAAAATATTCTCTTGTTCTCCGGGCGGGCGCCTGATTACAAAAACTAGTAACATAAAAAGTATTCCCATTTTATCCAGGTGGGCTCCTAATTACCAAAACATGAAACTTAAAAAAAATTCCCTTGCTCTCCAGATGGGTGCCCGATTTCCAATTCTTGCAACTAGAAAAGTATTCCCTTGTTCTCCACGTGGACGCCTGATTTAAAAAAACTTTAAACTTGAAAAGTGTTCCCTTGTTCTCTAGGTGGGCGCCTAATTAGCAAAACTTGCAACTTGAAAAGTGTTCCCTCGTTCTCCACGTGGGCGCCTGATTAACAAAAAATGAAACTTGAAAAGCATTCCCCCTTTTTCTAGGTGGACGCCTGATTGCCAAAACTTGAAACTTGAAAACTTTTCCATTGTTCTCCAGGTGGGCGCCTGAATACCAAAACTTGAAACTTGAAAACTATTCCATTGTTCTCTAGGTGGGCGCCAGATTACCAAAACTTGCAACTTGACAAGTATTCTCTTGTTCTCCGTGTGGGCGCCTCATTACCAAAACTTGAAACTTGAAAAGTATTCCCTTGTTCTCCAGGCGGGCGCCTGATTTCATAAACCCGAAACTTGAAAAGTATTCCCTTCTTCTCCAGGTGGGCGCCTGATTTCAAAAACTTGCAACTTGAAAACTATTCCATTGTTCTCCAGGTGGGCGCTTGATTACCAAAACTTGAAATTTGAAAACTATTCCCTTGTTCTCTTGGTGGGCGCCTGATTACCAAAATTTGCAACTTGACCAGTATTCTCTTGTTATCCGGGTGGGCGCTTGATTACCAAAACTTGAAACTTGAATAGTATTCCCTTGTTCTTAAGGTGGGCGCTTGATTTCAAAAACTTGCAACTAGAAAAGTATTCCCTTGTTCTCCAGGTGGGCGCCTGATTGCCAAAACTTGCAACTTGAAAACTATTCCATTGTTCTCCAGGTGGGCGCTTGATAACAAAAACTTGAAACTTGAAAACTATTCCCTTGTTCTCTAGGTGGGCGCCTGATTTCCAAAATTTGCAACTTGACAAGTATTTTCTTGTTATCCGGGTGGGCGATTGATTACTACAACTTGAAACTTGAAAAGTATTCCCTTGTTCTTATTGTAATCAGGCGCCACCCAGAGAACAAGGGAATACTCTTCAATTTTCAAGTTTTGGAAATCAGGCGTCCACCTGGATAATAAGGGAATACTTTTCAAGTTGCAAGTTTTGGCAATCAGGCGTCCACCAGGATAACAATGAAGTACTTTTAAAGTTTCAAGTTTTTGTAATTAGGCTCCCACCTGGAGAAAAAGGGAAAATTTTTTAAGTTTCTAGTTTTGTTAATCAGGCGTCCACCCGGAGAACAAGAGAATACTTTTCATGTTGCAAGTTTTAGTAATCCGGCGCCCACCTAAAGAACAAGGAAATAATTTTTAATTTTCAAGTTTTGGTAATCAGGCGCCCACCTGGAGAACAAGGGAATACTTTTTAAGTTTCAAGTTTAGTTAATCAGGCGCCCACCAGGAGAACAAGAGAATACTTTTCAAGTTGCAAGTTTTGGTAATCCGGCGCCCACCTAAAGAACAAGGCAATATTTTTCAAGTTTCAAGTTTTGGTAACCAGGCGCCCACCTGGAGAACAAGGGAATATTTTTTATGTTTCAATTATTGGTAATCAGGCGCCAACCTAGAGAAGAAGGGAACACGTTTCAAGTTGCAAGTTTTGGTAATCAGGCGCCCACCTGGAGAACAAGGAAATTCTTTTCAAGTTGCAAGTTTTTGTAAGCAGGCGCCACCCAGAGAACAAGGGAACACTTTTCAAGTTTTAAGTTTTTTAAATCAGACGTCCACATGGATAATAACGGAATACTTTTCAAGTTGCAAGTTTTGGCAATCAAGCGTCCACAAGGAGAACAAGGAAGTATTTTTCAAGTAACAAGTTTTTGTAACTAGGCGCCACCCAGAGAACAAGGGAATACTCTTCAATTTTCAAGTTTTGGAAATCAGGCGTCCTCCTGGATAATAAGGGAATACTTTTCAAGTTGCAAGTTTTGGCAATCAGGCGTCCACCAGGATAACAATGAAGTACTTTTAAAGTTTCAAGTTTTTGTAATTAGGCGCCCACCTGGAGAAAAAGGGAATACTTTTTAAGTTTCAAGTTTTGTTAATCAGGCACCCACCCGGAGAACAAGAGAATACTTTTCATGTTGCATGTTTTAGTAATCCGGCGCCCACCTAAAGAACAAGGAAATAAGGCGCCCACCTGGAGAACAAGGGAATATTTTTCATTTTTCATGTTTTGGTAATCAGGTGCCCACCTAAAGAAGAAGGGAATACTTTTCAAGCTGCAAGTTTTGGTAATCAGGCGCCCCATCCAGAGAACAAGGGAATGCTTTTCAAGTTGCAATTTTTTGTAATCTTCCCCTTCGAGAACAAAGGAATACTTTTCAAGTTGGAAGTATTGGTAATCAGGCGCCCACCTAGAGAACAAGGAAATAATTTACAAGTTCCAAGTCTTGGTAATCATGCGCCACCTGGAGAACAAGCAAATAATTTTCAAGTTTCAAGTCTTGGTAATCAGGCGCCCTCATGGAGAACAAGGGAATACTTTTCAAGTTAAATGTTTTGGTAATCAGGCGCTAACCTAGAGAACAAGGGAATACTTTTCAAGTTTAAGTTTTTGAAATTAGGCATCAGCTTGGAGAAAAAAGGGAATACATTTCTAGTTGCAAGTTTTTATAATAAGGCACCCACATGGAGAACAAGGGAATACTTTTCAAGTTTCAAGTTTTTGTAATTAGGCGCCCACCTGTAGAAAATGGGAATACTTTATAAGTTTCAAGTTTTGGTAATAAGGCGCCCAACCGGAAAACAAGAGAATACTTATCTAGGTGCAAGTTTTGGTATTCAGACGCCCACTTGGAGAACAAGGAATTAATTTTCAAGTTTCAAGTGTTTGAAATCAGGTGCCCGCCTAGAGAACAAGGGAGTATTCTTCAAATTTTAAATTTTTGTAATCAGGCGCCCACCTGGAGAACAAGGGAATTCTTTTCAAGTTTAGAGTCTTGGTAATAAGGCGCTCACCTAGAGAACAAGGGAATACTTTTCATGTATCAAGTTTTGTTAATCAGGTGCCCACCTGGAGAACAAGGGAATACATTTCTAGTTGCAAGTTTGGAAAATCAGGCACCCACTTGGAAAGCAAGGAAATATTTTTCAAGTTTCAAGTTTTGGTAACTAGCGCCCACCTGAAGAAAATGGGAATTTTTTTTAAGTTTCAAGTTTTGGTAATCAGGCGCCCACCTGCAGAACGAGAGAATGATTTTCAAGTTGCAAGTTTGGGTAATCAGGCGCCAACCTAGAGAACAAGGGAATACTTTTCAGGTATCAAGTTTTCGTAATCAGTCGCCCACCTGGAGAAAAAGGGAATAGTTTTCTAGTTGCAAGTTTTGGCAATCAGGCGGCCACCTGGAGAACAATGGAGTATTTTTCAAGCTTCAAGTTTTGGTAATCACGCGCCGACATGTAGAACAAGGGAATATTTTTCATGTTTCAAGATTTTGCAATCAGGCGCCCACCTAAGAAGAAGGGAATAATTTTCAAGATGAAAGTTTTGGTAATCAAGCGCCCATCTAGAGAACAAGGGAATGCTTTTCAGATTTCAAGTTGTGGTAATCAGGCGCCCACTTGGAGAACAAAGGAATACTTTTGAAATTGGAAGTATTGGTAATCAAGCGCCCACCTGGAGAACAAGGAAATAATTTTCAAGTTTCAAGTCTTAGTAATCAGGCGCCCACCTGGAAAACAAGGAATTCTTTTCAAGTTTCAAGTCCTGATAATCAGGCGCCCACCTAGAGAATAAGGGAATACTTTTCAAGTTTCTAGTTTTGTTAATAAGGCACCCACCTGGAGAATAAAGAAATACTTTTCAAGTTAAATGTTTTGGTAATCAGGCGCCAGCTTGGAGAAAAAGGGAATACTTTTCAAGTTTTAAGTTTTTTTAAATCTGGCATCCACCTGGGAACAAGGGAATACTGTTGTAGTTGCAAGTTTTTAAAATCAGGCACCCACCAGGAGAGCAAGGGAATATTTTCAAGTTTCAAGTTTTGGTAATCAGGCGTCCACCTGGAAAAAATGGGAATACTTATTAAAAAGTTTTAGTAATCAGACACCCACCCGGAGAACAAAAGAATACTTTTCACGGTGCAAGTTTTGGTGTTCAGACGTCTACTTAGAGCAAAAGGGTGTAGTTTTCAAGTTGCAACTTTTGGAAATCAGGTGCCCACCTAGAGAATAAGGGAGTATTCTGTAAGATCTAAGTTTTGGTAATCAAGCGCCCTCCAGGAGTACAAGGGAATTCTTTTCAAGTTTAGAGTCTTGGTAATAAGGCGCTTACCTAGAGAATAAGGGAATACTTTTTATGTATCAAGTTTAGTTAATCACGGGCCCACTTGGAGAACAAGGAAATACTTTGCTAGTTGCAAGGTTTGGAAATCTGGCACCCACCTGGAGAGCAAGGGAATATTTTTCAAGTTTCATGTTTTGGTAATTAGGCGCCCACCTGAAGAAAATGAACATACTTTTTTAGTTGCACGTTTTGGTAATCTGGCGCCATCCCGGAGAAAAAGAGAATAAAATTAAAGTTTCAAGTTTTGGTAATCAGGCGCCCACCTAGAGAACAAGGGAATACTTTTTAGGTTTCAAGTTTTTGTGAGCAGGCGCCCACCTGGAGAACAAGGGAATACTTTTGATTTTTCAAGTTTTGGTAATCAGGCGCCCACCTGGAGAACAAGGGAATATTTTTGATGTGTCAAGTTTTTTTAATCAAGCGCCCACCTAGGAGACGAAGGGAATGCATTTTAAGTTTCAAGTTTTGTTGAACAGGCGCCCACCCGGAGAACAAGGGTATACTTCTCAAGTTTCAAGTTTTGGTAATCAGGCGCCCACCTGGACAACAAGGAAATTTTTTTTATGTTTTATGTTTTGGTAATCAGGCGCCCACCTAGAGAAGAAGGGAACACGTTTCAAGTTACTAGTTTTGGTAATCAGGCCCCCACTAAGAGAACATGGGAATACTTTTCAAGTTGCAAGTTTTGGCAATCAGATGCCCATCAAGAGAACAAGTGAGTATTTTTCAAGTTTCACGTTTTGGTAACTAGGCGTCCACCTGGAGAAAATGGGAATACTTTTCAAGTTTCAAGTTTTGTTAATCAGGCACCCACCTGTAGAACTAGAAAATACTTTTCAAGTTGCAAGTTTTGCAAATAAAGCGCCCACCTAGAGAACTAAAGAATATTTTTCATGTTTCAAGTTTTGGTAATCAGGCACCCACCTGTAGCAGAAGTGAATACTATTTAAGTTGCAAGTTTTGGTAATCGGGCGCCCACCTGGAGAACAAAACATGAAACTTAAAAAGTATTCCCTTGTTCTCCAGGTGGGCGCCTGATTACCAGAACTTGAAACTTGAAAATTATTCCATTGTTCTCTAGGTGGGCGCCAGATTACCAAAACTTGCAACTTGAAAAGTATCTCTTGTTCTCTGGGTGCGCGCCTGATTAAAAAAACATGAAACTTAAAAAGTATTCCCTTGTTCTCCAGGTGGGCGCCTGATTACCAAAACTTGAAACTTGAAAATTATTCCATTGTTCTCTAGGTGGGCGCCAGATTACCAAAACTTGCAACTTGAAAAGTATTCCCTTTCTCTCGAGGTGGGCGCCTAATTACCAATACTTGAAACATAGAAAATATTCTCTGGGTTGGCGCCTAATTACCAAAACTTGAAATTTGAAAAATACTCCCTTGTTCTCCTGGTTGGCGCCTGATTGCCAAAACTTGCCACTTGAAAAGTTTTTGCTTGTTCTCCAGGTGGACGCATGATTGCCATTACTAGAAACTTGAAAAATATTCCCTTGTTGTCCTGTTGGGCCCCTGATTTCCAAAACTTGCAACTTAAAAAGTGCTCCTCTGTTCTCCAGGTAAGCGCCTGATTACCAAAACTTGTAACTTGAAATGTGTTCCCTTCTTCTCTAGGTGGTTGCCTGATTACCAAAATTTGAAACATCAAAAATATTCCCTCGTTCTCCAGGTGGCTGCCTGATTACCAAAACTTGAAACTTGAAAAGTATTCCTTGTTCTCCCCGTGGGCGCGTGATTACCAAAACTTGCAACTTCAAAAATACTCCCTTGTTCTCCTGGTGGGCGCCTGATTACCAAAACTTGAACTTTAATAGCATTCCCTTTTTCTCCAGATGGCCGCCTGATTACCAAAACATGGAACTTGAAAAGTATTCCCTTGTTCTCTAGGTGGGCGCGTGATTGCCAAAACTTAAAACTTGAAAAATACTCCCTTGTTCTCCTGGTGGGCGCCTGATTGCCAAAACTTGCCACCTAGAGAACAAGGGAATATTTTTCATGTTTCAAGTTTTGGTAATCAGGCGCCCACCTAGAGAAGAAGGAAACACGTTTCAAGTTGCAACTATTTGTAATCAGGCGCCCACACGGAGAACATGGGAATACTTATAAAGTTCAACATTTGGTAATCCGGCGCCCACCTAGAGTACAAGGGAATACATTTCAAGTTTCAAGTTTGGCAATCAGGCGTCCACCTGGATAATCACGGAGTACTTTTCAAGTTGCATGTTTTGGCAATCAGGCGCCCACCACGAGAACGAGGAAGTACTTTTCAAGTTTCAAGTTTTAATAATCAAGCTCCCACCTGGAGAAAAAGGGATTACTTTTTATGTTTCAAAATTTGTCAATCAAGCGCCCACGCGGAAAACAAGAGAATACTTTTCAAGTTGCAAGTTTTGGTAATCATGCGCCTACCAATATAACAATTTAATACTTTTTAAGTTTCATTCCTCGATAATCAGGCGCCCACCTAGAGAACAAGGGAATACTTTTCAAGTTTCAAGTTTTGGTAATCAGACGCCCACCTGGAGAACAAGGAATATTTTTGATGTTTCAAGTTTTTGTAATCAGCCGCATACCTAGAGAAAAAGGGAATATTTTTAAATTTGCAAGTTTTGGTAATCAAGCGCCCATCAGGAAAATTAAGAAATAATTTCCAAGTTTCATGTCTTGTTAATCTGGCGCCCACCCGGAGCACAGGAGAATACTTTTCAAGTTGCAAGTTTTTGTAATCTGGCGCCCACCTAGAGAACAAGGAAATATTTTTCAAGTTGCAAGTATTGGTAATCAGGCACGAACCTAGAGAACAAATGAATACTTTTCAAGTTTCTTGTTTTGGTAATCAGGCGCCCACCTGGAGAACAAGGAAATATTTTTCATGCTTCAATTTTTGGTAATAAGTCGTCCACCTAGAGAACAAGGGAATACTTTTCTAGTAGCAAATTTTGGTAACGAAGCGCCCACCTGGAGAACAAGGGAATAATTTTCAAGTTTCAAGTTTTAGCAATCAGGCGCCCACCTGGGGAAAAAGGGAACACTTTTTAAGTTTCATGTTTTGTTAATCACACGGCCACCCGGAGAACAAGAGAATTCTTTTCAAGTTGCATGTTTTGGCAATTAGGCGCCTACCAGGATAACAAGGAAGTATTTTTCAAGTTTCAAGTTTTGGTAATTAGGCGCCCACCCGGAGAATAAGAGAATACTTTTTGCAAGTTTTTGTAATCAAGCGCCCACCTAGAGAACAAGAGAATATTTTTCAAGTTCAAGTATTGGTAATCAGGCACCCACCTAGAAAAGAAGTGAATACTTTTCAAGTTGCAAGTTTTGGTAATCACGCCCCCACATGGAGAATAAGGGAATACTTTTCAAGTTTCAAGTTTGGTAATCACGCGGCCACCTAGAGAGCAAGGGAATATTTTTGATGTTTCAACTTTTGGTAATCAGGCGGCCACCTCGAGAAGAAAGGAACACTTTTCAAGTTTCAAGTTATGGTAATCAGGCGCTCACCCGGAGAACAGGGGAGTACTTTTCAAGTTTCAAGTTTTGGTAATTAAGCTTCCACCCGGATAACAAGAGAATACTTATCAAGTTTTAGTTTTGGTAATCAAGCGCCCACCTAGAGAACAAGAGAATACTTTTCAAGTTACAAGTTTTGGTAATCAGGCGTCCACCTAGAGAACAAGGGAATACTTTTCAAGTTTCAAGTTTTGGTAATCAGGCACCCACCTGGAGAACAAGAGAATATTTTTTATGTTTCAAGTTTTGGTAATCAAGCGCCGCCCACCTAGAGAAGAAGGGAATACTTTTCAAGTAGCAAGTTTTGGTAATCAGGCGCCCACTTGGACAATTAGGGAATACTCTTCAAGTTGCAAGTTTTGGTAGTCAGGCGCCCACCTGGAAAACTAGGAAATAATTTTCAAGTTTCAAATCTAGTTAATCAGGCGCCCACCCGGAGAACAGGAGAATACTTTTCAAGTTGCAAGTTTTTGTAATCAGGCGCCCACTTAGAGAACAAGGGAATATTATTCAAGTTTCAAGTATTGGTAATCAGGCACCAACCTAGAGAATAAATGAATACATATCAAGTTTCATGTTTTGGTAATCGGGCGCCCACCTGGAGAACAAGTGAATATTTTTCAGGCTTCTATTTTTGGTAATCAGGCGTCCACCTAGGGAACAAGGGAATACTTTTCAAGTAGCAAGTTTTGGTAACGAGGCGCCCACCTGGAGAACAAAGGAATAATTTTCAAGTTTCAAGATTTGGCAATCAGGCGTCCACCTTGAGAACAAGGGAACACTTTTTAAGTTTCATGATTTATTAATCACGCGGCCACCCAAAGAACAAGAGAATACCTTTCAAGTTGCATGTATTAGCAATCAGGCGCCCACCAGGAGAGCAAGGTAGTATTTTTCAAGTTTTATGTTTTGGTAATTAGGCGCCCACCCGGAGAAAATGAGAATACTTTTCTAGTTGAAAGTTTTGGTAATCAAGCGCCCACCAAGAGAACAAGAGAATATTTTAAAGTTTCAAGTATTGGTAATCAGGCACCTATGTAGAAAAGAAGTGAAAACTTTTCAAAGTTTTGGTAATCACGCGACCACATGGAGAACAAAGGAATACTTTTAAATTTTCAAGTTTGGTAATCAAGCGGCCACCTAGAGAGCACGGGAATATTGTTGATGTCTCAACTTTTGGTAATCAGGCGGCCACCTCGAGAAGAAGGGAGCATGTTTCAAGTTACAAGTTATGGTAATCAGGCGCTCACCTGGAGAACAGGTGAGTACTTTTCAAGTTGCAAGTATTGGAAATCTGGCGCCCACCTGGAGAACAAGGGAATACTTTTCAAGTTTTAAGTTATGGCAATCATGCGTCCACCTGTAGAACAAGGGAATAGTTTTCAAGTTCCAAGTTTTAGCAATCAGGCACCCACTGGGAGAACAAGGGAGTAATATTCAAGTTTCAAGTTTTGGTAATTAGGTGCCCACCCGGAGAACAAGAGAATACTTCTCAAGTTGCAAGGTTTTGTAATCAAGCGCCTACCTAGAGAATAAGAGAATATTTTTCAAGTTTCAAGTATTTGTAATTAGGCACCCACCTAGAGAAGAAGTGAATACTTTATAAGTTGCAAGTTTTGGTAATCACGAACCCACCTGGAGAACAACGGGATACTTTTCAATTTTCAAGTTTTGGTAATCATGCGGCCACCTGGAGAACAAGGGAATATTTTTGATGTTTCAACTTTTGGTAATCAGGCGGCCACCTAGAGAAGAAAGGAAATCGTTCCAAGTTACAAGTTTTGGTAATCAGGCGCTCACCTTGAGAATTGGGGAGTACTATTCAAGTTGCAAGTTTTGGATATCATGCTCCCACCTGGAGAAAAAGGGAATACTTTTCAAGTTTCAAGTTATGGCAATTATGTGGCCACCTACAGAACAAGGGAATAATTTTCAAGTTGCAAGTTTTAGCAACCAGGCGCCCACCAGGAGAACAAGGGATTATAATTCAAGATTCAAGTTTTTAATATTACGCGCCCACCCTGAGAACAAGAGAATACTTTTCAAGTTGCAAGTTTTGGTAATCAAGCCCCCACCCTGAGAACAAGAAAATACTTTTCAAGTTGCAAGTTTTCGGTAATCAAGCCCCCACCTAGAGAACAAGAGAATATTTTTCAAGTTTTAAATTTTGGTAATCAGGCACCCACCTAGAGAAGAAGTGAATACTTTTCATGTTGCCAGTTTTTGTAATCACGCACCCACCTGGAGAACAAGGGAATACTTTTCAAGTTTCAAGTTTTTGTAATCAAGCGGTTACCTGGAGAACAAGGGAATGTTTTCTATGTTTCTAGTATTTGTAATCAGGCGCCCACCTAGAGAAGAAGGGAACACATTTCAAGTTACAAGTTTTGGTAATCAAGCGCTCACCTGGAGAACAGGGGAGTACTTTTCATGTTGCAAGTACTGGAAATCAGACGCCCACCTGGAGAACAAGGGAATACTTTTCAAGTTTCAAGTAATGGCAATCATGCGTCCACCTGAAGAACAAGCAAAACTTTTCAAGTGGCAAGTTTAGGCAATCAGGCGCCCACCAGGAGAACAAGGGAGTATTTTTCAAGTTTCAAGTTTTGGTAATCATGCGCCCACCTGGAGAACAAGGGAATACTATTCAAGTTCCATGTTTTGGTAATCAGGCGGCCACCTGGAGAACAAGGGAATGCTTTTAAAGTTCAAGTTTTGCTAATCAAGCGCCCACCAGGAGAACAAGGGAGAATTTTTCAAGTTGCAAGTTTTGGTAATCACGTGCCCACCTGGAGAACAAGGGAATACTTTTCAATTTTCAAGTTTTGCTAATCAGGCGGCCACCTGGAGAACGAGGGGATATTTTTGATGTTTCAAATTTTGGTAATCAGGCAGCCACCTAGAGAAGAAGGGAACACATTTCAAGTTACAAGTTTTGGTAATCAGGCGCTTACCTGGAGAACAGGGGAGTACTTTTCAAGTTGCAAGTTTTGGAAATCAGGCGCCCACCAGGACAGCATGGGAATATTTTTCAAGTTTCAAGTAATGGCAATCATGCGTCCACCTGGAGAACAAGGAAAAACTTTTCAAGTGGCAAGTTTTGGCAATCAGGCGCCCACCAGGAGATCAAGGGAGTATTTGTCAAATTTCAAGTTTCGGTAATTAGGTGCCAACCCAGAGAACGAGAGAATACTTCTCAAGTTGCAAGTCTTAGTAATCAGGCGCCCACCAGAAAATAAGGGAATGCTTTTAAAGTTACAAGTTTTGGTAATCAGGCGCCCACCTGGATAACAGGGTAATATTTTTGATGTTTCAAGTTATGGTAATCAGGCGCCCACCTAGAGAAGAAGGGAATACTTTTCAAGTTGCATGTTTTGGTAATCGGGCGCTCACCTAGAGAAGAAGGGAATACTTTTTAAGTTTCAAGTTTTGTTTATCAGGCGCCCACCGAGAGAACAAGAAAATACTTTTCAAGTTTCAAAATTTTTTTTAATGAGGCGCCCACCTAGAGAACAAGGGAATACTCTTCAAGTTTCAAGTTTTGGCAATCAGGCGGCCACCTGGAGAACAAGGGAGTTTTGTTCAAGTTTCATGCTTTGGCAATTAGGCGCCCACCCGGAGATAAAGAGAATACTTTTCAAGTTGCAAGTTTTGGTAATCAAGTGCCCACCTAGAGAACAAGAGAATATTTTTAAAGTTTCAAGTTTTGGTAATTAGGGACCCACCTAGAGAAGAAGTGAATACTTTCCAAGTATAAAGTTTTGGTAATCATGCGCCTTCCTAGAGAACAAGGGAATACTTTTCATGTTTCAAGTTTTGGTAATCAGAGGGCCACTTGAAGAACAGAGGAATATTTTTGATGTTTCAACTATTGGTAATCAGGCGGCAACCTAGAATAGAAGGAAACACGTTTCAAGATACAAGTTTTGGTAATCAGGCGCTCACCTGGAGAATTGGGGAGTACTTTTCAAGTTGCAAGTTTTGGTAATCAGGCGCCCACCTGGAGAACAAGGGAATACTATTCAAGTTTCATGTAATGGCAATTATGCGTCCACCTGTAGAACAAGGGAATACTTTTCAAGTTGCAAGTTTTAGCAATCAGGCGCCCACCAGGACAAAGAGGGAGCATTTTTCAAGTTTCAAGTATTGGTAATTAGGCGCCCACCCAGAGAGCAAGACAATACTTTTCAAGTTGCCAGTTTTGGTAAACAGGTGCCCACCTAGAAAACAAGGGAATACTTTTCAAGTTTCAAGTTTTGGTAATCAGGCAGCCGCCTGGAGAACAAGGGAATATTTTTGATGTTTCAACTATTGGTAATCGGGCGGCCACCTAGAATAGAAGGGAACACGTTTCAAGTTACAAGTTTTGGTAATTAGGCGCTCACCTGGAGAATTGGGGAGTATTATTCAAGTTGCAAGTTTTGGAAATCAAGCGCCCACCTGGAGAACAGGGGAATACTTTCAAGTTTCATGTTATGGCAATTATGCGTCCACCTGTAGAAGAAGGGAATACTTTTCAAGTTGCAAGTTTTAGCAATCAGGCACCCACCAGGACAAAGAGGGAGTATTTTTCAAGTTTCAAGTTTTGGTAATTAGGCGCCCACCCAAAGAACAAGACAATACTTTTCAAGTTGCCAGTCTTTGTAATCAGGCGCCCATCTAGAAAACAAGTGAATACTTTTCAAGTTTCATGTTTTGGTAATCAGGCGGCCACCTGGAGAAGAAGTGAATACTTTTAAAGTTGCAAGTTTTGGTAATCACGCGACCACATGGAGAACAAAGGAATACTTTTAAATTTTCAAGTTTGGTATTCAAGCGGCAACCTAGAGAGCAAGGGAATATTTTTCAAGTATCAAGTAATGGCAATCATGCGTCCACCCAGAGACAAGGGAAAACTTTTCAAGTGGCAAGTTTTGGCAATCTAGGTGGGCGCTGGATTACCAAAACTTGCAAGTAGAAAAGTATTCTCTTGTTCTCCAGGTGGGCGCCTAATTACCAAAGCTTGAAACTTGAATAAAACTCCCTTGTTCTCCCGGTGGGCGCCTGATTTCCAAATCTTGAAACTTGATAAGTATTCCCTTGTTCTCTAGGTGGGTGCCACATTAAACAAAATTTTGAAAATTGAAAAGTATTTTCTTGTTCTCTAGGTGGGCGCCTCATTAAACAAAATATTGAAACTTGAAAAGTATTTTCTTGTTCTCTCGGTGGGCGCCCGATTACCAAAACTTGCAACTTGAAAAGTATTCCCTTCTTCTCTAGGTGGGCGCCTGATTACCATAACTTGAAACATCAAAAATATTTCCTTGTTATCCAGTTGGGCACCTGATTACCAAAACTTGAAACTTTAAAAGCATTCCCTTATTTTCTAGGTGGGCGCCTGATTACTAAAACTTGCAACTTGAAAAGTGTTCTCTTGTTCTCTGGGTGGGCGCCTAATTACCAAAACTTGAAATTTGAAAAATACTCCCTTGTTCTCCTGGTGGGCGCCTGATTGCCAAAACTTGCCACTTGAAAAGTTTTCCCTTGTCTCCAGGTGGACGCATGATTGCCATTACTTGAAACATGAAAAATATTCCCTTTTTGTCAAGGTGGCGCCTGATTTCCAAAACTTGCAACTTGAAAAATACTCCTCTGTTCTCCAGGTGAGCGCCTGATTAGCAAATCTTGTAACTTTAAATGTGTTGCCTCCTTCTCCAGGTGGCCGCCTGATTACCAAAACTTGAAACTTGATAAGTATTCCCTTGTTTTCTAGGTGGGCGCCTTATTACCAAAACTGACAACTTGAAAAGTATTCTCTTGTTCTCAGGGTGGGCGCCTAATTACCAAAACTTGAATCTTGAAAAATACTCCCTCTTTGTTCTGGTGGGCGCTTGATTACAAAAACTAAAACTTGAAAAGTATTCTCTTGTTATCCGGGTGGAAGCTTAATTACTAAAACTTGAAACTTGAAAAGTAGTCCCTTGTTCTCCTGGTGGGCGCCTGATTTCCAATACTTGCAACTTGCAAAGTACTCCCCAATTCTCCAGGTGAGCGCCTGATTACCAAAACTTGTAACTGGAAACGTGTTCCCTTCTATTCTAGGTGGCCGCCTGATTACCAATAGTTGAAACATCAAAAATATTCCCTTGTTCTCCAGGTGGCCGCCTGATTACTTCCCAAAACTTGAAACATGAAAAGTATTTCCTTGTTCTCTAGGTGGGCGCATGAATACCAAAACTTTATACTTGAAAAGTATTCACTTCTTCTCTAGGTGGGTCCCTAATTACCAAAACTTTAACCTTTAAAAATATTCTCTTGTTCTCTAGATGGGCGCTTGATTACCAAAACTTGCAACTTGAAAAGTATTCTCTTATTCTCCAGGTGGGCGCCTAATTACCAAAGCATGAAACTTGAATAAAACTCCCTTGTTTTCCCGGTGGGCGCCTGATTTCCAAAACTTGAAACTTGAAAAGTATTCCCTTGATCTCTAGGTGGGCGCCTCATTAACCAAAATTTTGAAACTTGAAAAGTATTTTCTTGTTCTCTCGGTGGGCGCCTGTTAAACAAAGCTTGAAACATAAAAAGTATTCCCTTCTTCTCCAGGTGAGCGCCCGATTACCAAAACATGCAACTTGAAAAGTATTCCTTCTTCTCTAGGTGGGCGCCTGATTGCCATAACTTGAAACATCAAAAATATTTCCTTGCTATCCAGGTGGGCGCCTGATTACCAAAACTTGAACTTTAAAAGCATTCCCTTATTTTCTAGGTGGGCGCCTGATTACTAAAATTTGCAACTTGAAAAGTGTTCTCTTGTTCTCTGGGTGGGCGCCTACTTACCAAAACATGAAATTTGAAAAATACTCCCTTGTTCTCCTGGTGGGCGCCTAATTGCCAAAACTTGCCACTTGAAAAGTTTTCCCTTGTCTCCAGGTGGACGCATGATTGCCATTACTTGTAACTTGAAAAATATTCCCTTTTTGTCTAGGTGGGCGCCTGATTTCAAAAACTTGCAACTTGAAAAATACTCCTCTATTCTCCAGGTAAGCGCGTGATTACCAAAACTTGTAACTTGAAATGTGTTCCCTTCTCCTCCAGGTGGCCGCCTGATTACCAAAACTTGAAACTTGAAAAGTATTCCCATGTTTTCTGGGTGGGCGCCTGATTACCAAAACTAGCAACTTGAAAAGTATTCTCTTGTTCTCTGGGTGGGCGCCTAATTACCAAAACTTGAAACTTGAAAAATACTCCCTCTTTGTCCTGGTGGGCGCCTGATTGCTAAAACTTACAACTTGAAAAGTATTCCCTTGTTCTACAGGTGGACGCATAATTGCCATAACATGAAACTTGAAAAGTATTCCCTTGTTCTCAAGGTGGGCGCCTGATTTCCAAAACTTGAAACTTGAAAAGTACTCCCCAATTCTCCAGGTGGGCGCCTGATTACCAAAACTTGTAACTTGAAACGTGTTCTCTTCTATTCTAGGTGGCCGCCTGACTACAAATAGTTGAAACATCAAAAATATTCCCTTGTTCTCAAGCTGGCCGCCTGATTACCAAAACTTGAATCATGAAAAGTATTCATTTGTTCTCTAGGTGGGAGCCTGATTACCAAAACTTTATACTTGAAAAGTATTCACTTCTTCTCTAGGTGGGTCCCTAATAACCAAAACTTGAAACTTTAAAAATATTCTCTTGTTCTCTAGGTGGGCGCTTGAATACCAAAACTTGCAACTTGAATAGTATTCTCTTGTTCTCCGGGTGGGCGCCTAATTACCAAAGCATGAAACTTGAATAAAACTCCCTTGTTCTCCCGGTGGGCGCCTGATTGCCAAAACTTGAAACTTGAAAAGTATTCCCTTGTTCTCTAGGTGGGTGCCTCATTAAACAAAATTTTGAAACATGAAAAGTATTTTCTTGTTCTCTCGGTGGGCGCATGATAAACAAAACGTGAAACTTAAAAAGTATTCCCTTCTTCTCCAGGTGAGCGCCCGATTACCAAAACATGCAACTTGAAAAGTATTCCCTTCTTCTCTAGGTGGGCGCCTGATTACCATAACTTGAAACATCAAAAATATTTCCTTGTTATCCAAGTGGGCGCCTGATTACCAAAACATGAAAGTTTAAAAGCATTCCCTTATTTTCTAGGTGGGCGTTTGATTACTAAAACTTGAAACTTGAAAAGTATTCTCTTGTTCTCTGGGTTGGCGCCTAGTTACCAAAACTTGAAATTTGAAAAATACTCCCTTGTTCTCCTGGTGGGCGCCTGATTGCCAAAACTTGCCACTTGAAAAGTTTTTGCTTGTTCTCCAGGTGGACGCATGATTGCCATTACTAGAAACTTGAAAAATATTCCCTTTTTGTCCTGTTGGGCCCCTGATTTCCAAAACTTGCAACTTAAAAAGTGCTCCTCTGTTCTCCAGGTAAGCGCTTGATTACCAAAACTTGTAACTTGAAATGTGTTCCCTTCTTCTCTAGGTGGTTGCCTGATTACCAAAATTTGAAACATCAAAAATATTCCCTCGTTCTCCAGGTGGCCGCCTGATTACCAAAACTTGAAACTTGAAAAGTATTCCCTTGTTCTCCACGTGGGCGCGTGATTACCAAAACTTGCAACTTGAAAAATACTCCCTTGTTCTCCTGGTGGGCGCCTGATTACCAAAACTTGAACTTTAGAAGCATTCCCTTTTTCTCCAGATGGCCGCCTAATTACCAAAACATGGAACTTGAAAAGTATTCCCTTGTTCTCTAGGTGGGCGCGTGATTACCAAAACTTAAAACTTGAAAAATACTCCATTGTTCTCCTCGTGGGTGCCTGATTTCTAATACTCGCCACTTGAAAAGTTTTTGCTTGTTCTCCAGGTGGACGCATGATTGCCATTACTTGAAAGTTGAAAAGTATTCCCTTGTTCTCCAGGTGGGTGCCTGATTTCCAAAACTTGCAACTTGAAAAGTACTCCCTTGTTCTCTAGGTGAGCGCCTGATTACCAAAACTTGTAACTTGAAATGTGTTCCCTTCTTCTCTAGGTGGGCACCTGATTACAAATACTTGAAACATCAAAACTATTCCGTTGTTCTCCAGGTAACCGCTTGATTACCAAAACTTGAAACTTGAAAAGTATTCCCTTGTTCTCCAGGTGGTTGCGTGATTACCAAACTTGTAACATGAAAAGTATTCACTTCTTCTCTAGGTGGGTGCCTGATTACCAAAATTTAAAACTTGAAAAATATTCTCTTGTTCTCTAGGTGGGCGCTTGATCACCGAAACTTGCAACTTGAAAAGTATTCTCTTGTTCTCAGGATGGGCGCCTAATAACAAAAACTTGAAACTTGAATTATAATTCCTTGTTCTCTTGGTGGGCGCCTGATTGCTAAAACTTGCAACTTCAAAATTATTCGCTTGTTCTGCAGGTGGCCACATAATTGCCATAACTTGAAACTTGAAAAGTATTCCCTTTTTCTCCAAGTGGGCGCATGATTTCCAAAACTTGCAACTTCAATAGTACTCCCCAAATCTCCAGGTGAGCGCCTGATTACCGAAACTGGTAACGTGGAACGATTTCCTTTATTCTCTAGGTGGCCGCCTGATTACTAAAAGTTGAAACATCAAAAGTATTCCCTTGTTCTCCAGGTGGGTTCGTGATTACCAAAACTTGCAACTTGAAAAGTATTCACTTCTTCTCTAGGTGGGTGTCTAATTACAAAAACTTGAAACTTGAAAAATATTCTCTTATTCTCTAGGTAGGCGCTTGATTACAAAACCTTGCAACTTCAAAAGTATTCTCTTGTTCTCTGGGTGGGCGCCTAATTACCAAAACTTGAAACTTGAATAATACTCCCTTGTTTTCCCAGTGGGTGCCTGATTGCAAAAACTTGGAACTTGAAAACTATTCCCTTGTTCTACAGGTGGACGCATGATTGCCATAACATGAAACTTGAAAAGTATTCCCTTGTTCTCAAGGTGGGCGCCTGATTTCCAAAACTTGCAACTTGAAAAGTACTCCCCTGTTCTCTAGGTGAGCGCCTGATTACCAAAACTTGTAACTTGAAACGTGCTCCCTTCTTCTCGAGGTGGCCGCCTGATTACCAATAGTTGATACATCAACAATATTCCCTTGCTCTCTAGGTGGCCGCTTGATTACCAAACTTGAAAATTTAAAAGTATTCCTTTGTTCTCCATGTGGTCGCGTGATTACCAAAACTTGCAACTTGAAAAGTTTTCACTTCTTTTCTACGTGGGTGCTTGATTACCAATACTTGAAACTTTAACAATATTCTCTTGTTCTCTGGGTGGGTGCTTGATTACCAAAACTTTCAACTTAAAAAGTATTCTCATATTCTATGGGTGGGCGCCTAGTTACCAAAACTTGAAACTTGAAAAGTACTCCCTTGTTCTCCTGGTGGGCGCCTGATTGCCAAAACTTGCAACTTGAAAGGTATTCCCTTGTTCTCCAGGTGGACGCCTGATTGCCAAAACGTGAAACTTGAAAATTATTCCTTTGTTCTCCAGGAGGGCGCCTCGTTACCAAAACTTGCTACTTGAAAAGTATTCCCTTGTTCCCTAGGTGGACGCCTGATTAACAAAAATTGAAGCATCAAAAATATTCACTTGTTCTCCAGGTGGGCGCCCGATTACCAAAACATGAAACTTAAAATGTATTCATTTATTCTCTAGGTTGGTGCCTGATTACAAATACTTGCAACTTGAATAATATTCCCTTGTTCTCTAAGTGGGCGCCTGATTACAAAAACTTGCAACTTGAAAAGTATTCTCCTGTTCTCCCGGTGGGCGCCTGATTAACAAGATTTGAAACTTGAAAATTATTTCCTAGTTTTCCAGGTGGGCGAATGACTACCAAAACTTGCAACTTGAAAAGTATTCCCTTATTGTCCAAGTGGGCGCCTGATTACCAAAACTTGCTACTAGAAAAGTATTCCCCTCTTCTCTAGGTGGGCAGCGCTTGATTACCAAAACTTGAAACATAAAAAATATTCCCTTGTTCTCCAGGTGGGTGCCTGATTACCAAAACTTGAAACTTGAAAGGTATTCCCTTGTACTCTAGGTGGACGCCTGATTACCAAAACTTGTAAGTTGAAAAGTATTCTCTTGTTCTCTAGGTGGGCGCTTGATTACCAAAACTAAAACTTGAAAAGTATTCTCTTGTTATCCGGGTGGAAGCTTAATTACTAAAACTTGAAACTTGAAAAATAGTCCCTTTTTCTCCTGGTGGGCGCCTGATTTCCAATACTTGCAACTTGCAAAGTACTCCCCAATTCTCCAGGTGAGCGCCTGATTACCAAAACTTGTAACTTGAAACGTGTCCCCTTCTATACTAGGTGGCCGCCTGATTACCAATAGTTGAAACATCAAAAACATTCCCTTGTTCTCCAAGTGGCCGCGTGATTACCAAAACTTGAAACATGAAAAGTATTCCCTTGTTCTCTAGGTGGGCGTATGATTACCAAAACTTTATACTTGAAAAATATTCACTTCTTCTCTAGGTGGGTCCCTAATTACCAAAACATGAAACTTTAAAAATATTCTCTTGTCCTCTAGGTGGGCGCTTGATTACCAAAACTTGCAACTTGAAAAGTATTCTCTTGTTCTCCGGGTGGGCGCCTAATTACCAAAGCATGAAACTTGAATAAAACTCCCTTGTTCTCCCGGTGGGCACCTGATTGCCAAAACTTGAAACTTGAAAAGTATTCCATTGTTCTCTAAGTGGGCGCCTCATTAAACAAAATATTGAAACTTGAAAAGTATTTTCTTGTTCTCTCGGTGGGCGCCTGATAAGCAAAACTTGAAACTGAAAAGTATTCCCTTCTTCTCCAGGTGAGCGCCCGATTGCAAAAACATGCAACTTGAAAAGTATTCCCTTCTTCTCTAGGTGGGCGCCTGATTACCATAACTTGAAACATCAAAAATATTTCCTTGTTATCCAGGTGGGCGCCTGATTACCAAAACTTGAAACATTAAAAGCATTCCCTTATATTCTAGGTGGGTGCCTGATTACTAAAACTTGCAACTTGAAAATAGTTCTCTTGTTCTCTGGGTGAGCGCCTAATTACCAAAACTTGAAATTTGAAAAATACTCCCTTGTTCTCCTGTTGGCGTCTGATTGCCAAAACTTGCCACTTGAAAAGTTTTCCCTTGTCTCCGGGTTGACGCATGATTGCCATTACTTGATACTTGAAAAATATTCCCTTGCTCTCTAGGTTGCCACTTGATTACAAAACTTGAAAATTTAAAAGTATTCCTTTGTTCTCCATGTGGTCGCGTGATTACCAAAACTTGCAACTTGAAAAGTATTCACTTCTTCTCCAGGTGGCCGCCTGATTACCAAAACTTGAAACTTGAAAGTATTCACTTGTTTTCTAGATGGGCGCCTGATTACAAAGACCGGCAACTTGAAAAGTATGGTCTT
The DNA here is from genome assembly GCA_034376525.1 of Nicotiana benthamiana. Lineage (NCBI taxonomy): Eukaryota > Viridiplantae > Streptophyta > Magnoliopsida > Solanales > Solanaceae > Nicotiana > Nicotiana benthamiana. The sequence goes on along the minus strand of CM067341.1, from coordinate 13,513,781 downwards.
GTTCTTTGGGTGGGCGCCTAATTACCAAAACTTGAAACTTGAAAAATACTCCCTCTTTGTCCTGGTGGGTGCCTGATTGCTAAAACTTGCAACTTGAAAAGTATTCCCTCCTTCTACAGGTGGACGCATAATTGCCATAACATGAAACTTGAAAGTATTCCCCTGTTCTCCAGGTGGGCGCCTGATTTCCAAAACTTGCAACTTGAATAATACTCCCCAATTCTCTAGGTGAGCGCCTGATTACCAAAACTTGTAACTTGAAACGTGTTCCCTTCTATTCTAGGTGGCCGCCTGATTACCAATAGTAGAAACATCAAAAATATTCCCTTGTTCTCCAGGCGGCTGCCTGATTACCAAAACTTGAAACTTGAAAAGTATTCCCTAGTTTTCTAGGTGGGCGCCTGATTACCAAAACTGGCAACTTGAAAAGTATTGTCTTGCTCTCTGGGTGGGCGCCTAATTACCAATACTTGAAACTTGAAAAATGCTCCCTCTTTGTCCTGGTGGGCGCCTGATTGCTAAAACTTGCAACTTGAAAAGTATTCCCTTGTTCTACAGGTGGACGCATAATTGCCATTACATGAAACTTGAATAGTATTCCCTTGTTCTCCAGGTGGGCACCTGATTTCCAAAACTTGCAACTTGAAAAGTACTCCCCAATTCTCCAGGTGAGCGCCGGATTAACAAAACTAGTAACTTGAAACGTGTTCCCTTCTATTCTAGGTTGCCGCCTGATTACCAATAGTTGAAACATCAAAAATATTCCCTTGTTCTTCAAGTGGCCCCCTGATTACCAAAACTTGAAACATGAAAAGTATTACCTTGTTCTCTAGGTGGGCGCATGATTACCAAAACTTTATACTTGGAAAGTATTCACTTCGCTTCTAGGTGGGTCCCTAATTACCAAAACTTTAAACTTCAAAAATATTCTCTTGTTCTCTAGGTGGGCGCTTGATTACCAAAACTTGCAACTTGAAAAGCATTCTCTTTATCTCGGGGTGGGCGCCTAATTGCCAAAGTATGAAGCTTGAATAAAACTCCCTTGTTCTCCCGGTGGCCGCCTGATTGCCAAAACATGAAACTTGAAGAGTATTCCCTTGTTCTCTAGGTGAGCGCCTCATTAAAAAAAATTTTGAAACTTGAAAAGTATTTTCTTGTTCTCTCGGTGGGCGCCTGATAAACAAAACTTGAAACTTAAAAAGTATTCCCTTCTTCTCCAGGTGAGCGCCCGATTACCAAAACATGCAACTTGAAAAGTATTCCCTTCTTCTCTAGGTGGGCGCCTGCTTACCATTACTTGAAACATCAAAAATATTTCCCTCTTATCCAGGTGGGCGCCTGATTACCAAAACTTGTAATTTTAAAAGCATTCCCTTATTTTCTAGGTGGACGCCTGATTACTAAAACTTGCAACTTGAGAAGTATTCTCTTGTTCTCTGGGTTGGCGCCTAATTACCAAAACTTGAAATTTGACAAATACTCCATTGTTCTCCTGGTGGGCGCCTGATTGCCAAAACTTGCCACTTGAAAAGTTTTTCCTTGTTCTCCAGGTGGACGCATGATTGCCATTACTTGAAACTTGAAAAATATTCCCATGTTGTCCTGGTGGGCGCCTGATTTCAAAAACTTGCAACTTGAAAAGTACTCCTCTGTTCTCCAGGTAAGCGCCTGATTTCCAAAACTTGTAACTTGAAATGTGTTCCCTTCTTCTCTAGGTGGCTGCCTGATTACCAAAATTTGAAACATCAAAAATATTCCCTCGTTCTCCAGGTGGCCGCCTAATTACCAAAACTTAAAAATTGAAAAGTATTCCCTTGTTCTCCAGGTGGGCGCGTGATTACCAAAACTTGCAATTTGAAACATACTCCCTTGTTCTCCTGGTGGGCGCCTGATTACCAAAACTTGAACTTTAAAAGCATTCCCTTGTTCTCCAGGTGGCCGCCTGATTACCAAAACATGGAACTTGAATAGTATTCCCTTGTTCTCTAGGTGGGCGCTAGATTACCAAAACTTGAAAGTTGAAAAGTACTTCCTTGTTCTCCTAATGGGCGCCTGATTGCCTAAACTTGCCACTTGAAAAGTTTTTGCTTGTTCTTCAGGTGGACGCATGATTGCCATTACTTGAAACTTGAAAAGTATTCCCTTGTTCTCCAGGTGGGCGCCTGATTTCCAATACTTGCAACATGAAAAGTACTCCTTTGTTCTCCAGGTGAGCGCCTGATTACCAAAACTTGTAACTTGAAATGTGTTCCCTTCTTCTCTAGGTGGGCGCCTGATTACAAATACTTGAAACATAGAAAATATTCCCTTGTTCTCCAGGTAACCGCTTGATTACAAAAACTTGAAACTTGAAAAGTATTCCCTTGTTCTCCAGGTGGGTGCGTGATTACAAAAACATGCAACATGAAAAGTATTCACTTCTTCTCTAGGTGGGTGCCTGATTACCAAAATTTAAAACTTGAAAAATATTCTCTTGTTCTCTAGGTGGGGGCTTGATTACCGAAAACTTGCAACTTGAAAAGTATTTTCTTGTTCTCAGGGTGGGGGCTTGATTACCAAAACTTGCAACTTGAAAAGTATTCTCTTGTTCTCAGGGTGGGCGCCTAATAACAAAAACTTGAAACTTGAATTATAATCCCTTGTTCTCCTGGTGGGCGCCTGGTTGCCAAAACTTGCAACTTGAAAATTATTCCCTTGTTCGGCAGGTGGCCACATAATTGCCATAACTTGAAACATGAAAAGTATTCCCTTTTTCTCCAGGTGGGCGCATGATATCCAAAACTTGCAACTTGAATAGTACTCCCCAATTCTCAAGGTGAGCGCCTGATTACCAAAACTTGTAACTTGGAACGATTTCCATTCTTCTCTAGGTGGCCGCCTGATTACCAATTGAAACATCAAAAATATTCCCTTGTTCTCCAGGTGGCCGCATGATTACCAAAACTTGAAAATTGTAAAGTATTCCCTTGTTCTCCAAGTGGGTTCGTGATTACCAAAACTTGCAACTTATAAAGTATTCACTTCTTCTCTAGGTGGGTGCCTAATTACCAAACTTGAAACTTGAAAAATATTCTCTTATTCTCTAGGTAGGCGCTTGAATACAAAAACTTGCAACCTGAAAAGTATTCTCCTGTTCTCCGGGTGGGCGCCTAATTACCAAAACTTGAAACTTGAATATTACTCCCTTGTTCTCCTAGTGGGTGCCTGATTGCTACAACTTGGAACTTGAAAACTATTCCCTTGTTCTACTGGTCGACGCATGATTGCCATAACTTGAAACTTGAAAAGTATTCCCTTGTTCTCCAGGTGGGCGCCTGATTTCCAAAACTTGCAACTTGAAAAGTACTCCCCTGTTCTCCAGGTGAGCGCCTGATTACCAAAACTTGTAACTTGAAACGTACTCCCTTCTTCCCGAGGTGGCCGCCTGATTACCAAAAGTTGAAACATCAACAATATTCCCTTGCTCTCTAGGTGGCCGCTTGATTACCAAACTTGAAAATTTAAAAGTATTCCTCTGTTCTCCATGTGGTCGCGTGATTACCAAAACTTGCAACTTGAAAAGTTTTCACTTCTTTTCTACGTGGGTGCCTGATTACCAATACTTGAAACTTTAATAATATTCTCTTGTTCTCTCGGTGGGCGCTTGATTACCAAAACTTTCAACTTGAAAAGTATTCTCATTTTCTTCGGGTGGGCGCCTAATTACCAAAACTTGAAACTTGAAAAATACTCCCTTGCTCTCCTGGTGGGCGTCTGATTGCTAATACATGCAACTTGAAAGGTATTCTCTTGTTCTCTGGGTGGCCGCGTGATTAATAAATCATGAAACTTAAAAAGTGTTCCCTTGTTCTCAAGGTGGACGCCTGATTGCCAAAACTAGAAACTTGAAAATTATTCCTTTGTTCTCTAGGTGGGCGCCTCATTACCAACACTTGCTACTTGAAAAGTATTCCCTTGTTCCCTAGGTGGACGCCTGATTACCAAAAATTGAAGCCTGAAAAATATTCACTTGTTCTCCAGGTGGGCGCCCGAATACCAAAACATGAAACTTGAAATGTATTTATTTATTCTCTAGGTTGGTGCCTGATAACAAATACTTGAAACTTGAATAATATTCCCTTGTTCTCTAAGTGGGCGCCTGATTACAAAAACTTGCAACTTGAAAAGTATTCTCCTGTTCTCCGGGTGGGCGCCTGATTAACTAGATTTGAAACTTGAAAAATATTTCCTAGTTTTCCAGGTGGGCGCCTGACTACCAAAACTTGCAACTTGAAAAATATTCCCTAATTGTCCAAGTGGGCGCCTGATTACCAAAACTTGCTATTTGAAAAGTATTCCCTTCTTCTCTAGGTGGCCGGCGCTTGATTACCAAAACTTGAAACATAAAAAATATTCCCTTGTTCTCCAGGTGGGTGCCTGATTACCAAAACTTGAAACTTGAAAAGTATTCCCTTGTTCTCTAGGTGGGCGCCTGATTACCAAAACTTGTAACTTGAAAAGTATTCTCTTGTTCTCTAGGTGGGCGCTTGATTACCAAAACTAAAACTTGATAAGTATTCTCTTGTTATCCGGGTGGAAGCTTAATTACCAAAACTTGAAACATGAAAAGTACTCCCCTGTTCTCCGGGTGAGCGCCTGATTACCATAACTTGAAACTTGAAAAGTGTTCCTTTCTTCTCGAGGTGGCCGCCTGATTACCAAAAGTTGAAACATCAAAAATATTCCCTTGCTCTCTAGGTGGCCGCATGATTACCAAACTTGAAACTTGAAAAGTATTCCCTTATTCTCCATGTGGGCGCGTGATTACCAAAACTTGCAACTTGAAAAGTATTCACTTCTTTTCTATGTGGGTGCCTGATTACCAATACTTGAAACTTGAAAAATATTCTCTTGTTCTCTAGGTGGGCGCTTGATTACAAAAACTTGCAAAAAGTATTCTCTTATTCTCCGGGTGGGTGCCTAATTACTAAAACTTGAAACTTGAAAAATACTCCCTTGTTATCCTGGTAGGCGCCTGATTGCCAAAACTTGCAACTTGAAAAGAATTCTCTTGTTCTCCGGGTGGCCGTGTGATTAACAAAACATGAAACTTAAAAAGTGTTCCCTTGTTCTCCAGGTGGGTGCCTGATTACCAAAACTTGAAACTTGAAAAGTATTCCCTTGTTCTCTAGGTGGGCGCCTGATTACCAAAACTTGTAACTTGAAAAGTATTCTCTTGTTCTCTAGGTGGGCGCTTGATTACCAAAACTAAAACTTGATAAGTATTCTCTTGTTATCCGGGTGGAAGCTTAATTACCAAAACTTGAAACATGAAAAGTACTCCCCTGTTCTCCGGGTGAGCGCCTGATTACCATAACTTGAAACTTGAAAAGTGTTCCTTTCTTCTCGAGGTGGCCGCCTGATTACCAAAAGTTGAAACATCAAAAATATTCCCTTGCTCTCTAGGTGGCCGCATGATTACCAAACTTGAAACTTGAAAAGTATTCCCTTATTCTCCATGTGGGCGCGTGATTACCAAAACTTGCAACTTGAAAAGTATTCACTTCTTTTCTATGTGGGTGCCTGATTACCAATACTTGAAACTTGAAAAATATTCTCTTGTTCTCTAGGTGGGCGCTTGATTACAAAAACTTACAAAAAGTATTCTCTTATTCTCCGGGTGGGCGCCTAATTACTAAAACTTGAAACTTGAAAAATACTCCCTTGTTATCCTGGTAGGCGCCTGATTGCCAAAACTTGCAACTTGAAAAGAATTCTCTTGTTCTCCGGGTGGCCGTGTGATTAACAAAACATGAAACTTAAAAAGTGTTCCCTTGTTCCCCAGGTGGGCGCCTGATTGCTAAAACTTGAAACTTGAAAATTATTCCCTTGTTCTCCAGGTGGGCGCCTCGTTACCAAAACTTGCTACTAGAAAAGTACTCCCTTGTTCTCTAGGTGGACGCCTTATTACCAAAAATTGAAGCATGAAAAATATTCCCTTGTTCTCCAGGTGGGCGCCTGATTACCAAAACATGAAACTTGAAAAGTATTCATTTATTCTCTAGGTTGGTGCCTGATTTCCAATACTTGCAACTTGAAAAATATTTCCTTGTTTTCTAGGTGGGCGCCAGATTACAAAAACTTGCAACTTGAAAAGTATTCTCCTGTTCTCCTGGTGGGCGCCTGATTAACAAGACTTGAAACTTGAAAATTGTTTCCTAATTTTCCTGATGGGCGCCTGATTACCAAAATTTGCAACTTTAAATATATTCCCTTTTTCTCCAGGTATGCGGCTGATTACAAAAACTTGAAACATCAAAAATATTCCTTGTTCTCCAGGTGGGCGTCTGATTACAAAAACATGAAACTTGAAAAGTATTCCCTTGTTCTCTAGGTGGGCGCCTGATTATCGAGGAATGAAACTTAAAAAGTATTAAATTGTTATATTGGTAGGCGCATGATAACCAAAACTTGCAACTTGAAAAGTATTCTCTTGTTTTCCGCGTGGGCGCTTGATTGACAAATTTTGAAACTTAAAAAGTATTCCCTTTTTCTCCAGGTGGGAGCTTGATTATTAAAACTTGAAACTTGAAAAGTGCTTCCTCGTTCTCGTGGCGGGCGCCTGATTGCCAAAACTTGCAACTTGAAAAGTACTCCATGATTATCCAGGTGGACGCCTGATTGCCAAACTTGAAACTTGAAATGTATTCCCTTGTTCTCTAGGTGGGCGCCGGATTACCAAATCTTGAACTTTATAAGTATTCCCATGTTCTCCGTGTGGGCGCCTGATTACAAAAAGTTGCAACTTGAAACGTGTTTCCTTCTTCTCTAGGTGGGTGCCTGATTACCAAAACTTGAAACATGAAAAATATTCCCTTGTTTTCTAGGTGGGCACCCGATAACCATAACTTGAAACTGGAAAAGTATACCGCTGTTCTCTAGGTGGGCGCCGGATTACCAAAACTTGCAACTTGAAAAGTATTCTCTTGTTCTCCGGGTGGGCGCGTGATTAACAAAACTTGAAACATATAATGTACTCCCTTGTTCTCCAGGTGGGCGCCTCATTACCAAAACTTAAAACTTGAAAACTATTCCTTTGTTCTCTAGGTAGGCGCCTGATTACCAAAACTTGCAACTTGAAAAGTATTGTCTTGTTCTCCGGGTTGGCGCCTGATCAACAAAACATGAAACTTAAAATGTATTCCCTGTTTCTCCAGGTGGGCGCCTGATTACCAAAACTTGCAACTTAAAAAGTATTCCGTTCTTCTCTACGTGGGCGTCTTATTAGCAAAACTTGAAACATAGAAAATATTCCCTTGCTCACCAAGTGGGTGCCTGATTACCAAAACTTGAAATTTGAAAAGTATTCCCTTGTTCTCTAGGTGGGCGCCTGATTACCAAAACTTGCAACTTGAAAAGTATTCTCTTGTTCTCCGGGTGGGTGCCTGATTGACAAAGGGAATATTATTCAAGTTTCAAGTATTTTTAATCAGGCACCAACCTAGAGAATAAATGAATACATTTCAAGTTTCATGATTTGGTAATCGGGCGCCCACCTGGAGAACAAGTGAATATTTTTCAGGCTTCAATTTTTGGTAATCAGGCGTCCACCTAGGGAACAAGGGAATACTTTTCAAGTAGCAAGTTTTGGTAACGAGGCGCCCACCTGGAGAACAAAGGAATAATTTTCAAGTTTCAAGTTTTGGCAATCAGGCGTCCACCTTGAGAACAAGGGAACACTTTTTAAGTTTCATGATTTATTAATCACGCGGCCACCCAGAGAACAAGAGAATACCTTTCAAGTTGCATGTATTAGCAATCAGGCGCCCACCAGGAGAGCAAGGGAGTATTTTTCAAGTTTCAAGTTTTGGTAATTAGGCGCCCACCCGGAGAAAATGAGAATACTTTTCAAGTTGAAAGTTTTGGTAATCAAGCGCCCACCGAGAGAACAAGAGAATATTATTAAAGTTTCATGTATTGGTAATCAGGCACCCACGTAGAAAAGAAGTGAAAACTTTTCAAGTTGCAAGTTTTGGTAATCACGCGACCACATGGAGAACAAAGGAATACTTTTAAATTTTCAAGTTTGGTAATCAAGCGGCCACCTACAGAGCAAGGGAATATTGTTGATGTTTCAACTTTTGGTAATCAGGCGGCCACCTCGAGAAGAAGGGAGCACGTTTCAAGTTACAAGTTTTGGTAATCAGGCGCTCACCTGGAGAACAGGGGAGTACTTTTTAAGTTGCAAGTTTTGGAAATCAGGCGCCCACCTGGAGAACAAGGGAATACTTTTCAAGTTTCAAGTTATGGCAATCATGCGTCCACCTGTAGAACAAGGGAATAGTTTTCAAGTTCCAAGTTTTAGCAATCAGGCACCCACTGGGAGAACAAGGGAGTAATATTCAAGTTTCCAGTTTTGGTAATTAGGCGCCCACCCGGAGAACAAGAGAATAATTTTCAAGTTGCAAGTTTTTGTAATCAAGCGCCTACCTAGAGAATAAGAGAATATTTTTCAAGTTTCAAGTTTTGGTAATTAGGCACCCACCTAGAGAAGAAGTGAATACTTTATAAGTTGCAAGTTTTGGTAATCACGAACCCACCTGGAGAACAAGGGAATACTTTTCAATTTTCAAGTTTTGGTAATCATGCGGCCACCTGGAGAACAAGGGAATATTTTTGATGTTTCAACTTTTGGTAATCAGGCTGCCACCTAGAGAAGAAAGGAAATCGTTCCAAGTTACAAGTTTTGGTAATCAGGCGCTCACCTTGAGAATTGGGGAGTACAATTCAAGTTGCAAGTTTTGGATATCATGCGTCCACCTGGAGAAAAAGGGAATACTTTTCAAGTTTCAGGTTATGGCAATTATGTGGCCACCTGCAGAACAAGGGAATAATTTTCAAGTTGCAAGTTTTAGCAACCAGGCGCCCACCAGGAGAACAAGGGATTATAGTTCAAGTTTCAAGTTTTTGTTATTAGGCGCCCACCCTGAGAACAAGAGAATACTTTTCAAGTTGCAAGTTTTGGTAATCAAGCCCCCACCCTGAGAACAAGAAAATACTTTTCAAGTTGCAAGTTTTCGGTAATCAAGCCCCCACCTAGAGAACAAGAGAATATTTTTCAAGTTTTAAATTTTGGTAATCAGGCACCCACCTAGAGAAGAAGTGAATACTTTTCATGTTGCAAGTTTTTGTAATCACGCACCCACCTGGAGAACAAGGGAATACTTTTCAAGTTTCAAGTTTTTGTAATCAAGCGGTTACCTGGAGAACAAGGCAATATTTTCTATGTTTCAAGTATTTGTAATCAGGCGCCCACCTAGAGAAGAAGGGAACACATTTCAAGTTACATGTTTTGGTAATCAGGTGCTCACCTGGAGAACAAGGGAGTACTTTTCATGTTGCAAGTATTGGAAATCAGGCGCCCACCTGGAGAACAAGGGAATACTTTTGAAGTTTCAAGTAATGGCAATCATGCGTCCACCTGAATAACAAGCAAAAACTTTTCAAGTGGCAAGTTTAGGCAATCAGGCGCCCACCAGGAGAACAAGGGAGTATTTTTCAAGTTTCAAGTTTTGGTAATCACGCGCCCACCTGGAGAACAAGGGAATACTATTCAAGTTCCATGTTTTGGTAATCAGGCGGCCACCTGGAGAACAAAGGAATGCTTTTAAAGTTCAAGTTTTGGTAATCAGGCGCCCACCAGGAGAACAAGGGAGTATTTTTCAAGTTGCAAGTTTTGGTAATCACGCGCCCACCTTGAGAACAAGGGAATACTTTTCAATTTTCAAGTTTTGGTAATCAGGCGGCCACCTGGAGAACGAGGGAATATTTTTGATGTTTCAAATTTTTGTAATCAGGCAGCCACCTAGAGAAGAAGGGAACACATTTCAAGTTACAAGTTTTGGTAATCAGGCGCTTACCTGGAGAACAGGGGAGTACTTTTCAAGTTGCAAGTTTTGGAAATCAGGCGCCCACCAGGACAACATGGGAATATTTTTCAAGTTTCAAGTAATGGCAATCATGCGTCCACCTTGAGAACAAGGAAAAACTTTTCAAGTGGCAAGTTTTGGCAATCAGGCGCCCACCAGGAGAACAAGGGAGTATTTGTCAAATTTCAAGTTTTGGTAATTAGGCGCCAACCCAGAGAACAAGAGAATATTTCTCAAGTTGCAAGTTTTAGTAATCAGGCGCCCACCTAGAAAATAAGGGAATGCTATTAAAGTTACAAGTTTTGGTAATCAGGCGCCCACCTGGATAACAGGGAAATATTTTTGATGTTTCAAGTTATGGTAATCAGGCGCCCACCTAGAGAAGAAGGGAATACTTTTCAAGTTGCATGTTTTGGTAATCGGGCGCTCAACTGGAGAAGAAGGGAATACATTTTAAGTTTCAAGTTTTGTTTATCAGGCGCCCACCGAGAGAACAAGAAAATACTTTTCATGTTTCAAAATTTTGGTTAATGAGGCGCCCACCTAGAGAACAAGGAAATACTCTTCAACTTTCAAATTTTGGCAATCAGGCGGCCACCGGGAGAACAAGGGAGTTTTATTCAAGTTTCATGCTTTGGCAATTAGGCGCCCACCCGGAGATAAAGAGAATACTTTTCAAGTTGCAAGTTTTGCTAATCAAGCGCCCACCCAGAGAACAAGAGAATATTTTTAAAGTTTCAAGTTTTGGTAATTAGGGACCCACCCTAGAGAAGAAGTGAATACTTTTTAAGTATAAAGTTTTGGTAATCATGCGCCCACCTAGGGAACAAGGGAATACTTTTCATGTTTCAAGTTTTGGTAATCAGGGGGCCACTTGAAGAACAAGGGAATATTTTTGATGTTTCAACTATTGGTAATCAGGCGGCAACCTAGAATAGAAGGGAACACGTTTCAAGTTACAAGTTTTGGTAATCAGGCGCTCACCTGGAGAATTGGGGAGTACTTTTCAAGTTGCAAGTTTTGGAAATCAGGAGCCCACCTGGAGAACAAGGGAATACTTTTCAAGTTTCATGTAATGGCAATTATGCGTCCACCTGTAGAACAAGGGAATACTTTTCAAGTTGCAAGTTTTAGCAATCAGGCGCCCACCAGGACAAAGAGGGAGCATTTTTCAAGTTTCAAGTATTGGTAATTAGGCGCCCACCCAGAGAGCAAGACAATAGTTTTCAAGTTGCCAGTTTTGGTAATCAGGCACCCACCTAGAAAACAAGGGAATACTTTTCAAGTTTCAAGTTTTGGTAATCAGCCAGCCGCCTGGAGAACAAGGGAATATTTTCGATGTTTCAACTATTGGTAATCGGGCGGCCACCTAGAATAGAAGGGAACACGTTTCAAGTTACAAGTTTTTGTAATCAGGCGCTCACCTGGAGAATTGGGGAGTATTATTCAAGTTGCAAGTTTTGGAAATCAGGCGCCCACCCGGAGAACAGGGGAATACTTTCAAGTTTCATGTTATGGCAATTATGCATCCACCTGTAGAAGAAGGGAATACTTTTCAAGTTGCAAGTTTTAGCAATCAGGCACCCACCAGGACAAAGAGGGAGTATTTTTCAAGTTTCAAGTTTTAGTAATTAGGCGCCCACCCAAAGAACAAGGCAATACTTTTCAAGTTGCCAGTCTTTGTAATCAGGCGCCCATCTAGAAAACAAGTGAATACTTTTCAAGTTTCAAGTTTTTGTAATCAGGCGGCCATCTGGAGAAGAAGTGAATACTTTACAAGTTGCATGTATTGGTAATCACGCGACCACATGGAGAACAAAGGAATACTTTTAAATTTTCAAGTTTGGTAATCAAGCGGCAACCTAGAGAGTAAGGGAATATTTTTCAAGTATCAAGTAATGGCAATCATGCGTCCACCCGGAGACAAGGGAAAACTTTTCAAGTGGCAAGTTTTGGCAATCAGGCGCCCACCAGGAGAACAAGGGAGTATTTTACAAACTTCAAGTTTTGGTAATTAGGTGCCTACCCAGAGAACAAGAGAACTCTTTTCAAGTTGCAAGTTTTTGTAATCAGGCACCCACCTAGAATATAAGGGAATGCTTTTAATGTTTCAAGTTTTGTTAATCAGGCGCTCACCTGGATAACAAGGAAATATTTTTGATGTTTCAAGTTATGGTAATCAGGCGCCCACCTAGAGAAGAAGGGAATACTTTTCAAGTTGCATGTTTTGGTAATCGGGCGCTCACCTGGAGAAGAAGGGAATACTTTTCAGTTTCAAGTTTTGTTTATCAGGCGCCCACCGAGAGAACAGGAAAATACTTTTCAAGTTTCAATATTATGTTTAATGAGGCGCCCACCTAGAGAACAATGGAATACTTTTCAAGTTTCAAGTTATGGCAATTAGGCGCCCACCGGGAGAACAAGGGAGTTTTATTCAAGTTTCATGCTTTGGTAATTAGGCGCCCACCCGGAGAACAAGAGAATACTTCTCAAGTTGCAAGTTTTGGTAGTCAAGCGCCCACCTAGAGGACAAGAGAATATTGTTAAAGTTTCAAGTTTTGGTAATTAGGGACCCACCTTGAGAAGAAGTGAATATTTTTCAAGTATAAAGTTTTGGTAATCATACGCCCACCTAGAGAACAAGGGAATACTTTTCATGTATCAAGTTTTGGTAATCACGCGGCCACTTGGAGAACAAGGGAATATTTTTTATGTTTCAACTATTGGTAATCAGGCGTCCACCTAGAATAGAAGGGGACACGTTTCAAGTTACAAGTTTTGGTAATCAGGCGCTCACCTGGAGAATTGGGGAGTACTTTGCAAGTTGCAAGTATTGGAAATCAGGCGCCCACCAGGAGAACAAGGGACTATTTTTCATGTTTCAAGTTTTAGTAATTAAGCTTCCACCTGGATAACAAGAAAATACTTTTCAAGTTTTAGTTTTGGTAATCAAGCGCCCACCTAGAGAACAAGAGAATACTTTTCAACTTACAAGTTTTGGTAATCAGGCGCCCACCTAGAGTACAAGGGAATACCTTTCAAGTTTCAAGTTTTGGTAATCAGGCACCCACCTGGAGAACAAGGGAATATTTTTTATGTTTCAAGTTTTGGTAATCAGGCGCCCACTTGGTGAATAAGGGAATACTTTTCAAGTTGCAAGTTTTGGTAGTCAGGCGCCCACCTGGAAAACTAGGAAATAATTTTCAAATTTCAAATCTTGTTAATCAGGCGCCCACCCGGAGAACAGGAGAATACTTTTCAAGTTGCAAGTTTTTGTAATCAGGCGCCCACTTAGAGAACAAGGGAATATTATTCAAGTTGCAAGTATTTGTAATCAGGCACCAACCTAGAAAATAAATGAATACATTTTAAGTTTCATGTTTTGGTAATCGGGCGCCCACCTGGAGAACAAGTGAATACTTTTCATGCTTCAATTTTTGGTAATTAGGCGTCCACCTAGGGAACAAGGGAATACTTTTTAAGTAGCAAGTTTTGGTAACGAGGCGCCCACCTGGAGAACAAAGGAATAATTTTCAAGTTTCAAGTTTTGGCAATCAGGCGTCCACCTGGAGAACAAGGGAATACCTTTCAAGTTGCAAGTTTTGGCAATCAGGCGCCCACCAGGAAAACAAGGGAGTACTTTTAAAGTTTCAAGTTTTGGTAATTAGGCGCCCACCCAGAGAATATGAGAATACTTTTTAAGTTGAAAGTTTTGGTAATCAAGCGCCCACCGAGAGAACAAGAGAATATTATTAAAGTTTCAAGTATTGGTAATCAAGCACCCACGTAGAAAAGAAGTGAGAACTTTTCAATGTGTAAGTTTTGGTAATCACGCGACCACATGGAGAACAAAGGAATACTTTTAAATTTTCAAGTTTGGTAATCAAGCGGCCACCTAGAGAGCAAGGGAATATTGTTGATGTATCAACTATTGGTAATCAGGAGGCCACCTCGAGAAGAAGGGAGCACGTTTCAAGTTACAAATTTTGGTAATCAGGCGCTCACCTAGAGAACAGGGGAGTACTTTTCAAGTTGCAAGTTTTGGAAATCAGGCGCCTACTTGGAGAACAAGAGAATACTTTTCAAGTTTCATGTTATGGCAATCATGCGTCCACCTGTAGAACAAGGGAATAGTTTTCAAGTTCCAAGTTTTAGCAATCAGGCACCCACTGGGAAAACAAGGGAGTATTATTCAAGTTTCAAGTTTTGGTAATTAGGCGCCCACCCGGAGAACAAGAGAATACTTTTCAAGTTGCAAGTTTTTGTAATCAAGCGCCTACCTAGAGAATAAGAGAATATTTTTCAAGTTTCAAGTTTTTGTAATTAGGCACCCACCTAGAGAAGAAGTGAATACTTTTCAAGTTGCAAGTTTTGGTAATCACGAACCCACCTGGAGAACAAGGGAATGCTTTTGATGTTTCAACTTTTGGTAATCAGGCGGCCACCTAGAGAATAAAGGAAATCGTTCCACGTTACCAGTTTCGGTAATCAAGCGCTCACCAGGAGATTTGGGGAGTACTATTGAAGTTGCAAGTTTTGGAAATCATGCGCCCACTTGGAGAAAAAGGGAATACTTTTCAAGTTTCAAGTTATGGCAATTATGTGGCCACCTGCAGAACAAGCGAATAATTTTCAAGTTGCAAGTTTTAGCAATAAGGCGCCCACCAGGAGAACAAGGGATTATAATTCAAGTTTCAAGTTTTTGTTATTAGGCGCCCATCCTGAGAACAAGAGAATACTTTTCAAGTTGCAAGTTTCGGTAATCAAGCGCCCACCTAGAGAACAAGAGAATATTTTTCAAGTTTTAAATTTTGGTAATCAGGCATCCACCTAGAGAAGAAGTGAATACTTTTCATGTTACAAGTATTGGTAATCACGCAACCACCTGGAGAACAAGGGAATACTTTTCAAGTTTCAAGTTTTGGTAATCAAGCGGTTACCTGGAGAACAAGGGAATAGTTTTGATGTTTCAAGTATTTGTAATCAGGTGCCCACCTAGAGAAGAAGGGAACATATTTCAAGTTACAAGTTTTGGTAATCAGGCGCTCACCTAGAGAACAAGGGAGTACTTTTCAAGTTGCAAGATTTGGAAATCAGGCACCCACCTGGAGAACAAGGGAATACTTTTCATCTTTCAAGTAATGGCAATCATGCGTCCACCTGGAGAACAAGCAAAAACTTTTCAAGTGGCAAGTTTTGGCAATCAGGCGCCCACCAGGAGAACAAGGGAGTATTTTTCAAGTTTTAAGTTTTGGTAATCACGCGCCCACCTAGAGAACAAGGGAATACTGTTCAAGTTCCATGTTTTGGTAATCAGGCGGCCATCTGGAGAAAAAGGGAATGCTTTTAAAGTTCAAGTTTTGGTAATCAGGCGCCCACCAGGAGAACAAGGGAGTATTTTTTAAGTTGCAAGTTTTGGTAATCACGCGCCCACGTGGAGAACAAGGGAATACTTTTCAAGTTTCAAGTTTTGGTAATCAGGCGGCCACCTGGAGAACGAGGGAATATTTTTGATGTTTCAAATTTTGGTAATCAGGCAACCACCTAGAGAAGAAGGGAACACATTTCAAGTTACAAGTTTTGGTAATCAGGCGCTTACCTGGAGAACAGAGGAGCACTTTTTAAGTTGCAAGTTTTGGAAATCAGGGGCCCAACAGGACAACAAGGGAATATTTTTCAAGTTTCTAGTAATAGCAATCATGCGTCCACCTGGAGAACAAGGAAAAACTTTTCAAGTGGCAAGTTTTGGCAATCAGGCGCCCACCAGGAGAACAAGGGAGTATTTTTCAAATTTCAAGTTTTGGTAATTAGGTGCCAACCCAGAGAACAAGAGAATACTTTTCAAGTTTCAAGTTTTAGTAATCAAACGCCCACCTAGAAAATAAGGGAATGCTTTTAAAGTTTCATGTTTTGGTAATCAGGCGCCCACTTGGATAACAAGGAAATATTTTTGATGTTTCAAGTTATGGTAATCAGGCGCCCACCTAGAGAAGAAGGGAATACTTTTCAAGTTGCATGTTTTGGTAACCGGGCGCTCACCTGGAGAAGAAGGGAATACTTTTTAAGTTTCAAGTTTTGTTTATCAGGCGCCCACCGAGAGAACAAGAATATACTTTTCATATTTCAAAATTTCGTTTAATGAGGCACCCACCTAGAGAACAAGGGAATACTTTTCAAGTTTCAAGTTTTGGCAATCAGGCGCCCACCGGGAGATCAAGGGAGTTTTATTCAAGTTTCATGCTTTGGTAATTAGGCGCCCACCCGGAGAACAAGAGAATACTATTCAAGTTGCATGTTTTGGTATTCAAGCGCCCACCTAGAGAACAAGAGAATATTTTTAAAGTTTCAAGTTTTGGTAATTAGGGACCCACCTAGAGAAGAAGTGAATACTTTTCAAGTATAAAGTTTTGGTAATCAGGCTCCCACCTAGAGAACAAAGGAATACTTTTCATGTTTCAAGTTTTGGTAATCAGGCGGCCAGCTTGAGAAAAAGGGAATATTTTTGATGTTTCAACTATTTGTAGTCAGGCGGCCACCTAGAATAGAAGGGAACACGTTTCAAGTTACAAGTTTTAGTAATCAGGCGCCCACCTGGAGAATTGGGGAGTACTTTTCAAGTTGCAAGTTTTGGAAATCAGGCGCCCACCTTGAGAACAAGGGAATAGTTTTCAAGTTTCATGTTATGGCAATTATGCGTCCACCTGTAGAACAAGGGAATACTTTTCAAGTTGTAAGTTTTAGCAATCAGGCGCCCACCAGGACAAAGAGGGAGTATTTTTCAAGTTTCAAGTTTTCGTAATTAGGCGCCCACCCAGAGAACAAGAGAATACTTTTCAAGTTGCTAGTTTTTGTAATCAGGCGCCCACCTAGAAAACATGGGAATACTTTTCAAGTTTCAAGTTTTGGTAATCAGGCGGCCACCTGGAGAAGAAGGGAACACATTTCAATTTACAAGTTTTGGTAATCAGGCGCTTACCTGGAGAACAGAGGAGTATTTTTCAAGTTGCAAGTTTTGGAAATCAGGCGCCCACTGGACAAAAAGGGAATATTTTTCAAGTTACAAGTAATGTCAATCATGCGTCCACCTGGAGACAAGGGAAAACTTTTCAAGTGGCAAGTTTTGGCAATTAGGTGCCCACCAGGGGAACAAGGGAGTATTTTTCAAATTTCAAGTTTTGGTAAGTAGGCGCCCACCCAGAGAACAAGAGAACACTTTTCAAGTTGCAAATTTTAGTAATCAGGCGCCCACCTAGAAAATAAGGGAATGCTTTTAAAGTTTCTAGTTTTGGTAATCAGGCGCCCACCTGAATAACAAGGAAATATTTTTGATTTTTCAAGTTATGGTAATCAGGCGCCCACCTAGAGAAGAAGGGAATACTTTTCAAGTTGCATGTTTTGGTAATCGGGCGCTCACCTGGAGAAGAAGGGAATACTTTTTATGTTTCAAGTTTTGTTTATCAGGCGCCCACCGAGAGAACAAGAAAATACTTTTCAAGTTTCAAAATTTTGGTTAATGAGGCGCCCACCTAGAGATCAAGGGAATACTTTTCAAGTTTCAAGTTTTGGAAATCAGGCGCCCACCGGGAAAACAAGGGAGTTTTATTCAAGTTTCATGCTTTGGTAATTAGGCGCCCACCCGGAGAATAAATGAATACTTTTAAGTTGCAAGTTTTGGTAATCAAGCGCCCATCTAGAGAACAAGAGAATATTTTTAAAGGTTAAAGTTTTGGTAATTAGGGACCCACCTAGAGAAGAAGTGAATACTTTTCAAGTATAAAGTTTTGGTATTCATGTGCCCACCTAGAGAACAAAGGAATACTTTTCATGTTTCAAGTTTTGTGAAGTAATCAGGCGGCCACCTGGAGAACAAGGGAATATTTTTGATGTTTCAACTATTGGTAATCAGGCGGCCACCCAGAATAGAAGGGAGCACGTTTCCAGTTACAAGTTTTTGTAATCAGGCGCTCACCTGGAGAATTTGGGAGTACTTTTCAAGTTGCAAGTTTTGGAAATCAGGCGCCCACATGGAGAACAAGGGAATACTTTTCAAGTTTCATGTTATGGCAATTATGCGTCCACCCGTAGAACAAGGGAATACTTTTCAAGTTGCAAGTTTTAGCAATCATGCGCCCACCAGGACAAAGAGGGAGTATTTTTCAAGATTCAAGTTTTGGTAATTTGGCGCCCACCCAGAGAACAAGAGAATACTTTTCAAGTTGTCAGTTTTGGTAATCAGGCACCCACCTAGAAAACAAGGGAATACTTTTGAAGTTTCAAGTTTTGGTAATCAGGCGGCCACCTGGAGAAGGAGGGAACACATTTCAAGTTACAAGATTTGCTAATCAGGCGCTCACCTGGAGAACAGAGGAGTATTTTTCAAGTTGCAAGTTTTGGAAATCAGGCGCCACCTGGACAAAAAGGGAATATTTTTCATGTTTCAAGTAATGGAAATCATGCGTCCACCTGGAGACAAGGGAAAACTTTTCAAGTGGCATGTTTTGGCAATCAGGCACCCACCAGGAGAACAAGGGAGTATTTTTCAAATTTCAAGTTTTGGTAATTAAGCGCCCACCCAGAGAACAAGAGAACACTTTTCAAGTTGCAAGTTTTAGTAATCAGGCGCCCACCTAGAAAATAAGGTAATGCTTTTAAAGTTTCAAGTTTTGGTAATCAGGTGCCCACCTGGATCACAAGGAAATATTTTTGATGTTTCAAGTTATGGTAATCAGGCGCCCACCTAGAGAAGAAGGGAATACTTTTCAAGTTGGAAGTTTTGGTAATCGGGCGCTCACCTGGAGAAGAAGGGAATACTTTTTAAGTTTCAAGTTTTATTTATCAGGCACCCATCGAGAGAACAAGAAAATACTTTTCAATTATCAAAATTTTGTTTAATGTGGCGCCCACCTAGAGAACAAGGGAGTACTTTTCAAGTTTCAAGATTTGGAAATCAGGCGCCCACCGGGAGAACAAGGGAGTTTTATTCATGTTTCAAGCTTTGGTAATTAGGCGCCCACCTGGAGAACAAGAGAATACATTTCTACTTGCAAGTTTTGGTAATCAAGCGCCCACCTAGAGAACAAGAGAACATTTTTAAAGTTTCAAGTTTTGGTAATTAGGGACCACCTAGACAAGAAGTGAATACTTTTCAAGTATAAAGTTTTGGTAAACATGCGCCCACCTAGAAAACAAGGGAATACTTTTCATGTTTCAAGTTTTGTTAATGAGGCGGCCACCTGGAGAACAAGGGAATATTTTTGATGTTTCAACTATTGCTAATCAGGCGCTCACCTGGAGAATTGGGGAGTACTTTTAAAGTTGCAAGTTTTGGAAATCAGGCGCCCACCTGGAGAACAAAGGAATACTTTTCAAGTTTCATGTTATGGCAATTATGCGTCCACCTGTAGAACAAGGGAATACTTTTCAAGTTGCAAGTTTTAGCAATCAGGCGCCCACCAGGACAACAAGGGAGTATTTTTCAAGTTTCAAGTTTTGGTAATTAGGCGCCCACCCTGAGAACAAGAGAAGACTTTTCAAGTTGCCAGTTTTGGTAATCAGGAGCCCACCTAGAAAACAAGGGAATGCTTTTAAAGTTTCAAGTTTTGGTAATCAGGCGCCCACCTGCATAACAAGGAAATATTTTTGATGTTTTATGTTTTGGTAATCAGGCGCCCACCTATAGAAGAAGGGAATACTTATTGCAAGTTTTGGTAATCAGGCGCTCACATGGAGAAGAAGGGAATAGTTTTTAAGTTTCAAGTTAAAATACTTTTCATGTTAAAAATTGTTTTAATGAGGCGCCCATCTAGAGAACAAGGGAATACTTTTAAAGTTTCATGTTGTGGTAATCTGGCGCCCACCTCGAGAGCAAGGGAATACTTTTCAAGTTTCAAGTTATGCGAATCATGCGTCCACCTGGAGAACAAGGGAATACTTTTCAAGTGGCAGGTTTTGGCAATCAGGCGCCCACCAGGAGAACAAGGGAGTATTTTCAAGTTTCAAGTTTTGGTAATTAGGCGTAGACCCAGAGAACAAGAGAATACTATTCAAGTTGCAAGATTTGGTAGTCGGGCGCCCACCTAGAAAACAAGGGAATGCTTTTAAAGTTTCAAGTTTTGGTAATCAGGCGCCCACCTAGATAATAAGGAAATATTTTTGTTGTTTCAAATTTTGATTATCAGGCGCCCACCTAGAGAAGAAGGGAATACTTTTCTAGTTGCATGTTTTGGCAATCGGGCGCTCACCTGGTGAAGAAGGGAATACTTTTTAAGTTTCAAGTTTTGTTTATCAGGCGCCTACCCGGAGAACAAGAAAATACGTTTCAAGTTTCAAATTTTTTTAATGAGGCGCCCACCTAGAGAACAAGGGAATACTTTAAAAGTTTCAAGTTTTAGCAATTTGGTGCCCACCGAGAGAACAAGGGATTATTATTCAAGTTTCAAGTTTTGGTAATTAGGCGCCACCTAGAGAAGAAGTGAACACTTTTCAAGTTGCAAGTATTGGTAATCACGGGCCCACCTGGAGAACAAGGGAATACTTTTCCTGTTTCAAGTTTTGGTAATCAGGAGGCTACCTGGAGAACAAGGGAATATTTTTGATGTTTCAACATTTGGTAATCAAGCGGCCACCTAGAAAATAAGGGAACACGTTTCAAGTTAGAATTTTGTAATTAGGCGCTCACCTAGAGAATTGGGGAGTACTTTTCAAGTTGCAAGTTTTGGAAATCAGGCGCCCACCTGGAGAATAAGGGAATACTTTTGAAGTTTCAAGTTATGGCAATTATGAGTCCACCTGTAGAACAAGGGAATACTTTTCAAGTGGCAAGTTTTAGCAATCAGGCGCCCAACAGGAGAACAAGCGAGTATTTTTCAAGTTTCAAGTTTTGGTAATTAGGCGCCCACCAAAAGAACAAGAGAATACTTTACAAGTTGCCAGTTTTGGTAATATGGCCCCACCTAGAAAACAAGGGAATGCTTTTAAAGATTCAAGTTTTGGCAATCAGGCGCCCACCTGGATAACAAGGAAATATTTTTTATGTTTCAAGTTTTGGTAATCAGGCGCCCACCTATAGAAGAAGGGAATACTTTTCAAGTTGCAAGTTTTGGTAATCGGGCACTCACCTGGAGAAGAAGGGAATACTTTTTAAGTTTCGAGTTTTGGTTATCATACTCCCACCCGGAGAACAAGAAAATACTTTTCAAGTTTCAAATTTTGTTAATGAGGCGCCCATCTAGAGAACAAGGAATACTTTTCAAGTTTCAAGTTTTGGTAATCAGGCGCCCACCTGGAGAACAAGGGAACTCTTTTTAAGTTTCATGTTTTGTTAATCAGGCGGCAACCCGGAGAACAAGAGAATACTTTTCAAGTTGCAAGTTTTGGTAATCCGGCGCCCATCTAGAGAACAAGGGAATACTTTTCAAGTTTCACATTTTGGTATTTAGGCGCCCACCTGGAGAACAAGGGAAGATTTTTGATGTTTCAAGTTTTGGTACTTTTTAAGTTTAAAGTTTTGAAAATCAGGCGTCCACCCGGAGAACAAGAGAATACTTTTCATGTTGCATGTTTTGGTATTCTGGCGCCCACCTAGAGAACAAGGGAATAATTTTCAAGTTTCATGTTTTGTTTATCAAGCGCCCACCCGGAGAACAAGAGAATACTTTTCAAGTTGCAAGTTTTGGTAATCAGGCTCCCACCAAGAGAACAATGGAATATTTTTTATGTTTCAAGTATTGGTAATCAGGCGCCAACCTAGAGAAGAAGGGAACACGTTTCAAGTTGCAAGTTTTGGTAATCAGACGCCCACCTGGAGAACAGGGAAATACTTTTCAAGTTTCAAGTTTTTTTAATCAGGCGCCCACCCAGAGAACAAGGGAAAACTTTTCAAGTTTCAAGTTTTGGAAATGAGGCGTCTACTTGGATAATAAGGGAATACTTTTTAAGTTGCAAGTATTGGCAATCAGGCGTCCACTAGGAGAACAAGGAAGTATTTTTTCCAGTTTCAAGTTTTTTTAATTAGGCGCCCACCATGAGAAGAAGGGAATACTTTTTAAGTTTCAAGTTTTGTTAAAGTCCACACGGAGAACAAGAGAATACTTTTCATGTTGCAAGTTTTGGTAATCAGACGCCCACCTGGAGAGCAAGGGGATTCTTTTGAAGTTTCAAGTTTTGGCAATCAGGCGTCTACCTGGAGAACAATGCACTAATTTTCAACTTGCAAGTTTTGGTAATCGGTGCCCACCTGGAGAATAAGGGAATACTTTTTAAGTTTCAAGTTTTGTTTATCAGGCGCCCACCCGGAGAACAAGAGAATACTTTTTAAATTGCAAGTTTTGGTAATCTTGCGCCCACCTAGAGAACAAGGGAATACATTTCAAGTTTCAATATTTAGTAATCAGGCGCCCACATGGAAAACAAGGGAATACATTTTAAGTTTCATGTTTTGTTGATCACGCGCCTACCCGGAGAACAAGAGAATGCTTTTCAAGTTGCAAGTTTTGGAAATCCGGCGCCCATGTAGAGAACAAAGGAATAATTTTCAAGTTTCAAGTTTTGTAATCAGGCGCCCACTTGGAGAACAAGGGAATATTTTTTATGTTTCAAGCATTGGTAATCAGGCGCCCACCTAGAGAAGAAGGGAACACGTTTCAAGTTGCAAGTTTGGTAATCTGGCGCCCACCTGGAGAACATGGGAATACTTTTCAAGTTGAAAGTTTTTGTAATCAGGCGCCCACCCAGAGTACAAGGGAATACTTATCAAGTTTCATGTTTTGGAAATCAGGCGTCCACCTGGATAATAAGAGAATACTTTTTAAGTTGCAGGTTTTGGCAATCAGGCGCCCACCAGGAGAACAAGGAAGTATTTTTCAAGTTTCAAGTTTTTGTAACTAGGCACCCACCTGGAGAAAAAGCGAATACTTTTTAATTTTCAAGTTTTGTTAATTAGGCGCAAACCAGGTGAATAAGAGAACACTTTTCAAGTTGCTAGTTTTGGTAATCAGGCGCCCACATAGAGAACAACGGAATACTTTTCAAGTTTCAAGTTTCGGTAATCAGGCGCCCATTTAAGAACAAAGTACTATTTTTGATGGCTCAAGTTTTGGTAATCAGGCGACCACATAGAGAATAAGGGAATATTTTTCAAGTTGCAAGTATTGGTAATCAGGCGCCCACCAAGACAATAAGGGAATACTTTTCAAGTTGCGAGTTTTGGTAAGTAGGCGCCCACCTGGAGAACTAGGAAATAATTTTCAATTTTCAAGTCTTGTTAATCAGGAGCCCACCCGGAGAATAGGAGAATACTATTCAAGTTGCAAGTTTTGGTAATCAGGCGCCCACCTAGAGAACAAGGGAATATTTTTAAAGTTGCGAGTTTTGATAATCAGGCGCCCACCTAGAGGATAAAGGAATTCTTCTCAAGTTTCATGTTTTTGTAATCAGGCGCCCACCCAGAGAACAAGGGAATACTTTTCAAGTTTCAAGTTTTGGAAATGAGGCGTCCACTTGGATAATAAGGGAATACTTTTTAAGTTGCAAGTTTTGGCAATCAGGCGTCCAGAAGGAGAACAAGGAAGTATTTTTTCAAATTTGAAGTTTTCTTAATGAGGCGCCCACCATGAGAAGAAGGGAATACTATTTAAGTTTCAAGTTTTGTTAATCGGGCGTCCACATGGAGAACAAGAGAATACTTTTCATGTTGCAAGTTTTCGTAATCAGACGCACACTTGGAGAGCAAGGGGATTCTTTTCAAGTTTCATGTTTTGGCAATCAGGCGTCTACCTGGAGAACAATGCAATAATTTTCAACTTGCAAGTTTTGGTAATCGTGCCCACCTGGAGAATAAGGGAATACTTATTAAGTTTCAAGTTTTGTTTATCAGGCGCCCACCCGGGGAACAAGAGAATACTTTTTAAATTGCAAGTTTTGGTAATCTTGCGCCCACCTAGAGAACAAGGGAATACTTTTCAAGTTTTAAGATTTAGTAATCAGGCGCCCACTTGGAAAACAAGGGAATACATTTTAAGTTTCACGTTTTGTTAATCACGCGCCCCCGGAGAACAAGAGAATACTTTTCAAGTTGCAAGTTTTGGAAATCCGGCGCCCACCTAGAGAACAAAGGAATAATTTTCAAGTTTCAAGTTTTGGTAATCACGCGCCCACTTGGAGAACAAGGGAATATTTTTTATGTTGCAAGCATTGGTAATCAGGCGCCCACCTAGAGAAGAAGGGAACACGTTTCAAGTCGCAAGTTTTGGTATTTAGGCGCCCACCTGGAGAACAGGGGAATAATTTTCAAGTTGAAAGTTTTTGTAATCAGGCGCCCACCCAGAGTACAAGGGAATACTTTTCAAGATTCATGTTTTGGAAATCAGGCGTCCACCTGGATAATAAGGGAATACTTTTTAAGTTGCAAGTTTTGGCAATCAGGCGACCACCAGGAGAACAAGGAAGTATTTTTCAAGTTTCAAGTTTTTATAACTAGGCACCCACCTGGAGAAAAAGCGAATACTTTTTAATTTTCAAGTTTTGTTAATTAGGCGCCAACCAGGTGAATAAGAGAATACTTTTCAAGTTGCAAGTTTTTGTAATCAGGCCCCCACATAGAGAACAACGGAATACTTTTCAAGTTTCAAGTTTCGGTAATCAGGCGCCCATTTTGAGAACAAGGTAATATTTTTGATGGCTCAAGTTTTGATAATCAGGCGCCCACATAGAGAATAAGGGAATATTTTTCAAGTTGCATGTTTTGGTAAGCAGGCGCCCACCTAGACAATAAGGGAATTCTTTTCAAGTTGCAAGTTTTGGTAAGTAGGCGCCCACCTGGAGAACTAGGAAATAATTTTCAAGTTTCAAGTCTTGTTAATCAGGCGCCCACCCGGAGAGGAGGAGAATACTATTCAAGTTGCAAGTTTTCGTAATCAGGTGCCCACCTAGAGAACAAGGGAATATTTTTCAAGTTGCGAGTTTTGATAATTAGGCGCCCACCTAGAGAATAAAGAAATTCTTTTCAAGTTTCATGTTTTTGTAATCAGGCGCCCACCTTAAGAATAATGGAATATTTTTCATGCTTCAATTTTTGGTAATCAGGCGCCCACCTAGAGAACCAGGGAATACTTTTCAAGTAGCAAGTTTTGGTAACCAGGCTCCCACCTGGAGAACAAGGGAATAAATTTCAAATTTCAAGTTTTGGCAATCAAGCGTCCACCTGAAGAACAAGGGAATACTTTTCAAGTTGCAAGTTTTGGAAATCCGGCGCCCACCTAGAGAACAAAGGAATAATTTTCAAGTTTCAAGTTTTGTAATCAGGCGCCCACTTGGAGAACAAGGGAATATTTTTTATGTTTCAAGCATTGGTAATCAGGCGCCCAACTAGAGAAGAAGGGAACACGTTTCAAGTTGCAAGTTTGGTAATCTGGCGCCCACATGGAGAACAGGGAATACTTTTCAAGTTGAAAGTTTTTGTAATCAGGCGCCCACCCAGAGTACAAGGGAATACTTATCAAGTTTCATGTTTTTGAAATCAGGTGTCCACCTGGATAATAAGAGAATACTTTTTAAGTTGCAGGTTTTGGCAATCAGGCGCCCACAAGGAGAACAAGGAAGTATTTTTCAAGTTTCAAGTTTTTGTAACTAGGCACCCACCTGGAGAAAAAGCGAATACTTTTTAATTTTCAAGTTTTGTTAATTAGGCTCCAACCAGGTGAATAAGAGAACACTTTTCAAGTTGCTAGTTTTGGTAATCAAGCGCCCACATAGAGAACAACGGAATACTTTTCAAGTTTCAAGTTTCGGTAATCAGGCGCCCATTTGAGAACAAGGTACTATTTTTGATGGCTCAAGTTTTGGTAATCAGGCGACCACATAGAGAATAAGGGAATATTTTTCAAGTTGCAAGTTTTGGTAATTAGGCGCCCACCAAGACAATAAGTGAATACTTTTCAAGTTGCGAGTTTTGGTAAGTAGGCGCCCACCTGGAGAACTAGGAAATAATTTTCATGTTTCAAGTCTTGTTAATCAGGCGCCCACCCGGAGAATAGGAGAATACTATTCAAGTTGCAAGTTTTGGTAATCAGGCGCCCACCTAGAGAACAAGGGAATATTTTTCAAGTTGCGAGTTTTGATAATCAGGCGCCCACCTAGAGAATAAAGGAATTCTTCTCAAGTTTCATGTTTTTGTAATCAGGCGCCCACCCAGAGAACAAGGGAATACTTTTCAAGTTTCAAGTTTTGGAAATGAGGCGTCCACTTGGATATAAGGGAATACTTTTTAAGTTGCAAGTTTTGGCAATCAGGCGTCCACCAGGAGAACAAGGAAGTATTTTTTCCAGTTTGAAGCTTTCTTAATGAGGCGCCCACCATGAGAAGAAGGGAATACTATTTAAGTTTCATGTTTTGTTAATCGGGCGTCCACATGGAGAACAAGAGAATACTTTTCATGTTGCAAGTTTTCGTAATCAGACGCACACCGTGAGAGCAAGGGGATTCTTTTCAACTTTCAAGTTTTGGCAATCAGGCGTCTACCTGGAGAACAATGCAATAATTTTCAACTTGCAAGTTTTGCTAATCGGTGCCCACCTGGAGAATAAGGGAATACTTTTTAAGTTTCAAGTTTTGTTTATCAGGCGCCCACCCGGGGAACAAGAGAATACTTTTTAAATTGCAAGTTTTGGTAATCTTGCGCCCACCTAGAGAACAAGGGAATACTTTTCAAGTTTTAAGTTTTAGTAATTAGGCACCCACTTGGAAAACGAGGGAATACATTTTAAGTTTCATGTTTTGTTAATCACGCGCCCCCGGAGAACAAGAGAATACTTTTCAAGTTGCAAGTTTTGAAAATCCGGCGCCCACCTAGAGAACAAAGGAATAATTTTCAAGTTTCAAGTTTTGGTAATCAGGCGCCCACTTGGAGAACAAGGGAATATTTTTTATGTTTCAAGCATTGGTAATCAGGCGCCCACCTAGAGAAGAAGGGAACACGTTTCAAGTCGCAAGTTTTGGTATTTAGGCGCCCACCTGGAGAACAGGGGAATAATTTGCAAGTTGAAAGTTTTTGTAATCAGGCGCCCACCCAGATTACAAGGGAATACTTTTCAAGATTCATGTTTTGGAAATCAGGCGTCCACCTGGATAATAAGGGAATACTTTTTAAGTTGCAAGTTTTGGCAATCAGGCGACCACCAGGAGAACAAGGAAGTATTTTTCAAGTTTCAAGTTTTTATAACTAGGCACCCACCTGGAGAAAAAGCGAATACTTTTTAATTTTCAAGTTTTGTTAATTAGGCGCCAACCAGGTGAATAAGAGAATACTTTTCAAGTTGCAAGTTTTTGTAATCAGGCGCCCACATAGAGAACAACGGAATACTTTTCAAGTTTCAAGTTTCGGTAATCAGGCGCCCATTTTGAGAACAAGGTACTATTTTTGATGGCTCAAGTTTTGGTAATCAGGCGACCACATAGAGAATAAGGGAATATTTTTCAAGTTGCAAGTATTGGTAAGCAGGCGCCCACCTAGACAATAAGGGAATTCTTTTCAAGTTGCAAGTTTTGCTAAGTAGGCGCCCACCTGGAGAAGTAGGAAATAATTTTCAAGTTTCAAGTCTTGTTAATCAGGCGCCCACCCGGAGAGGAGGAGAATACTATTCAAGTTGCAAGTTTTGGTAATCAGGTGCCCACCTAGAGAACAAGGGAATATTTTTCAAGTTGCGAGTTTTGATAATCAGGCGCCCACCTAGAGAAAAAAGAAATTCTTTTCAAGTTTCATGTTTTTGTAATCAGGCGCCCACCTTAAGAATAATGGAATATTTTTCATGCTTCAATTTTTGGTAATCAGGCGCCCACCTAGAGAACCAGGGAATACTTTTCAAGTAGCAAGTTTTGGTAACCAGGCTCCCACCTGGAGAACAAGGGAATAAATTTCAAGTTTCAAGTTTTAGCAATCAAGCGTCCACCTGGAGAACAAGGGAATACTTTTCAAGTTGTAAATTTTGCTAATCAGGAACCGACCTAGAGAACAGGGGAACACGTTTCAAGTTGCAAGTTTTGGTAATCAGGCGCCCACTTGGAGAACAAGGGAATACTATTCAAGTTGCAGGTTTTGTAACCCAGCGCCCACCTGGAGAACTAGAAAATTATTTTGAAGTTTCAACTCTTGGTAGTCAGGCGCCCGCATGGAGAACAAGGGAAGTTTTTTCAACTTGCAAGTTTTTGTAATCAGGCTCCCACCTGGAGAACAAGGAATCATTATTGATGTTTCAAGTTTTGGTAATCAGGCGCCCACCTGGAGAACAAATAAATACTTCTCAAGTTGAAAGTTTTGGTAATGAGGCGCCCACTTGGAGAACAAGGGTATGCTTTTCAAGTTGTAGATTTTTGTAACCAAGCGCCCTCTTGGAGAACTAGAAAATAATTTTCAAGTTTAAACTCTTGGTAATCAGGCGCCCAGATGGAGAACAAGGGAAGTGTTTTTAAGTTGCAAATTATGGTAATCAGGCGACCACCTGGAGAACAAGGGAATATTTTTCATGTTGCAAGTTTTAGTAATCAGGCGCCCACCTACAGAACAGGGGAAAACTTTTTAAGTTGCAAGTTTTGGTAATCAGGCGCAAAACTAGAGAACAATGGAATACTTTTCAAGTTTCAAGTTTTTGCAATCAGGCGTCCACATGGAGAACAAGGTAATTTATTATTATGTTTCAAGTTTTGGTAATCAGGCGCCCACCTAGAGAAGAAGGGAACACGTTTCAAGTTGCAAGTTTTGGTAATCAGGCGCCCACCTAGAGAACAGGAGATACTTTTCAAGTTGCAAGTTTTGGAAATCAGGCGCCCACCTGGAGAACAAGGGAATACTTTTCATGTTACAAGTTATGGAAATCAGTCTTACACCTGTAGAACAACGGAATACATTTCAAGTTGATAGTTTTGGAAATCAGGCGCCCACCAGGAGAACAATGGAGTATTTTTCAAGTTTCAAGTTTTGGTAATTAGGCGCCCACCAATAGAAAAAGTGAATACTTTACAAGTTGCAAGTTTTTGTAATCAGGCGCCGACCTAGAGAACAAGGGAATACTTTTTAAATTTGAAGTCTTGGTAATCAGCCGCCCACTTGGAGAACCAAGGAATATTTTTCAAGTTTCAAGTTTTGGTAATCAGGCGCCCACCTAGAGAAGAAGGGAACTTTTCACGTTGCAAGTTTTGGTAATTAGGCGCCCACTTAGAGAACCAGGGAATATTTTTCAAGTTTCAAGTTTTAGTAACTAGAAGGGAATACTTTTCAAGTTGCAAGTTTTAGTAATCAGGCGCCAATGGAGAACAAATAAATACTTTTCAAGTTTCAAGGATTTGTAATCAGGCGCCCACTTGGAGAACAAGGGAACACTTTTCAACTTGTAGATTTTTGTAACCAAACGCCCTTCTGGAGAGCTGAAAATAATTTTCAAGTTTAAACTCTTGGTAATCAGGGGCCCAGATGGAGAACAAGGGAAGTCTTTTCAAGTTGTAAGTTATGGTAATCAGGCGACCACCTGGAGAACAAGGGAATATTTTTCATGTTTCAAGTTTTGGTAATGAGGTGCCCACTAGGAGAAGAAGGGAACACGTTTCAAGTTGCAAGTTTTGGTAATCAGGCGCCCACTTGGGGAATAGGGGAATACATTTTAAGTTGCAAATTTTGGTAATCAGGCGCAAAACTGGAGAACAACGGAATACTTTTCAAGTTTCAAGTTTTTGCGATCATGAGTCCACATGGAGAACAAGGGAATTTATTATTATGTTTCAAGTTTTGGTAATCAGGCGCAAACCTAGAGAAGAAAGGAACATGTTTCAAGTTGCAAGTTTTGGTAATCAGGCGCCCACCTAGAGAACAGGGGAGTACTTTTCAAGTTGCAAGTTTTGGAAATCGGGCGCCCACCTGGCGAACAAGGGAATACTTATCAAGTTTCAAGTAATGGCAATCACTCGTAAACCTATAGAACAAGGGAATACATTTCAAGTTGATAGTTTTGGCAATCAGGCGGCCGCCGGGAGAACAATGGAGTATTTTTATAGTTTCAAGTTTTGATAATTAGGCGCCCACCCGTAAACAAGAGAATACTTTACAAGTTGCAAGTTTTTGTAATCAGGCGCCGTCCTAGAGAACAAGGAAATACCTTTTAAGTTTGAAGTCTTGGTAATCAGCCACCCACTTGGAGAACCAAGGAATATTTTTGAAGTTTCAAGTTTTGGTAATCAGGCGCCCACCTAGAGAAGAAGGGAATACTTTTCACGTTGCAAGTTTTGATAATAAGGCGCCCACTTAGAGAACCAGGGAATATTTTTCAAGTTTCAAGTTTTAGTAATCAGGCGCCCACCTATAGAAGAAGGGAATACTTTTCAAGTTGCAAGTTTTGGTAATCAGGCGCCCACTGGAGAACAAATAAATAATTTTCAAGTTGCAAGTATTTGTAATCAGGCGCCCACTTGGAGAATAAGGGAATACTTTTCAAGTTGTAGATTTTTGTAACCAAACGCCCTCCTGGAGAAATAGAAAATAATTTTCTAGTTTAAACTCTTGGTAATCAGGGGCCCAGATGGAGAACAAGGGAAGTCTTTTCAAGATGCAAGTTATGGTAATCAGGCGACCACCTGGAGAATAAGGGAATATTTTTCATGTTTCAAGTTTTGGTAATGAGGTGCCCACTAGGAGAACAAGGGAACACATTTCAAGTTGCAAGTTTGGGTAATCAGTCGCCCACCTGGAGAACAGGGGAATACTTTTTAAGGTGCAAGTTTTGGTAATCAGGCGCAAAACTGGAGAATAAGGGAATACTTTTCAAGTTTCAAGTTTTTGCAATCAGGCATCCACCTAGAGAAGAAGGGAACACGTTTCAAGTTGCAAGTTTTGGTAATCAGGCGCCCACCTAGAGAACAGGGGAGTACTTCAAGTTGCAAGTTTTGGAAATTAGGCGCCCACCTAGAGAACAAGGGAATACTTTTCAAGTTTCAAGTTATGGCAATCAGTCGTACACCTGTAGAACAAGGGAATACATTTCAAGTTGATAGTTTTGGCAATCAGGCGCCCACCGGGGGAATAATGGAGTATTATTAAAGTTTCAAGTTTTGGTAATTAGGCGCCCACCCGTAGAACAAGAGAATACTTTTCAAGTTGCAAGTTTTTGTAATAAGGTGCCGACCTAGAGAACAAGGGAATACTTTTTAAGTTTGAAGTCTTGGTAATCAGCCGCCCACTTGGATAACAAGGAATATTTTTCAAGTTTCATGTTTTGGTAATCAGGCGCCCACCTAGAGAAGAAGGGAATACTTTTCAGGTCGCAAGTTTTGGTAATCAGCCGCCCACTTAGAGAACCTGGGAATATTTTTCAAGTTTAAACTTTTAGTAATCAGGCGCCCACTTAGAGAAGAAGGGAATACTTTTCAAGTTGCAAGTTTTGGATATCAGGCGCCCACTAGAGAACAAATAAATAATTTTCAAGTTGCAAGTATTTGTAATCAGGCGCCCACTTGGAGAACAAGGGAATAATTTTCAAGTTGTAGATTTTACTAACCAAACGCCCTCCTGGAGAACTAGAAATAATTTTCAAGTTTAAACACTTGATAATCAGGGGCCCAAATGGAGAAAAAGGGAAGTCTTTTCGAGGTGCAAGTTATGGTAATCAGGCGACCATCTGGAGAACAAAGGAATATTTTTTATGTTTCAAGTTTTGGTAATGAGGTGCCCACTAGGAAAACAAGGGAAAACGTTTCAAGTTGCAAGTTTTGGTAATCAGGCGCCCACCTGGAGAACAGGGGAATACTTTTTAAGTTGCAAGTTTTTGTAATCAGGCACAAAGCTGGAGAACAAGGGAATACATTTCAAGTTTCAAGTTTTTGCAATCAGGCGTCCACATGGAGAAAAAGGGAATTTATTATTATGTTTGAAGTTTTGGTAATCAGGGGCCCACGTAGAGAAGAAGGGAAAACGTTTCAAGTTGCAAGTTTTGGTAAACACGTGCCCACCAAGAGAATAGGGGAGTTCTTTTCAAGTTGCATGTTTTGGAAATCAGGCGCCCTCCTGGAGAACAAGGGAATACTTTTCAAGTTTCAAGTTATGGCAATCAGTCGTACACCTGTAGAACAAGGGAATACATTTCAAGTTGATTGTTTTGGCAATCAGGCGCCCACCAGGAGAAAAATGGAGTATTTTTAAAGTTTCAAGTTTTGGTAATTAGGCGCCCACCCGTAGAACAAGAGAATACTTTTCAAGTTGCAAGTTTTTGTAATCAGGCGCCGACCTAGAGAACAAGGCAATACTTTTTAAGTTTGAAGTCTTAGTAATCAGCCGCCCACTTGGAGAACCAAGGAATATTTTTCAAGTTTCAAGCTTTTGTAATCAGGTGCCCACCTAGAGAAGAAGGGAATACTTTTCAGGTTGCAAGTTTTGGTAATCAGGCGCCCACCTGGAGAACAAAGAAATACTTTTCAAGTTGCAAGATTTGGTAATCAGGCGCCCACTTTGAGAACAAGGGAATACTTATCAAGTTGCAGGTTTTTGTAACCAAGCGCCCACCTGGAGAATTAGAAAATAATTTCAAGTTTCAACTCTTGGTAATCAGGCTCCCACATGGAGAACAAGGGAAGTCTTTTCAAGTTGCAAGTTTTGGTAATGTGGTGCCCACTAGGAGAACAAGGGAACACGTTCCAAGTTACAAGTTTTGGTAATCAGGCGCCCACCTGGAGAATAGGGGAATACTTTTCAAGTTGCAAGTTTTGGTAATTAGCCGCGCAACTGGAGAACATGGGAATACTTTTCATGTTTCAAGTTTATACAATCAGGCGTCCACCTGGAGAACAAGGGAATACTTTTCAAGTTGCAAGTTTTAGCAATCAGGCGCCCACTTGGATAACAAGGAAGTAGTTTTCAAGTTTCAAATTTTGGTAATTAGGTGGCCATCTGGAGAACAAGTATTTATTTTTATGTATCATATTTTGGTAATCAGGCACCCACCTAAGGAAGAAGGGAACACGTTTCAAGTTGCAATTTTTGATAATGTGGCGCCCACCTGGAGAGCAGGGGAGTACTTTTAAAGTTGCAAGTTTTGGAATTCAGGCACCCACTAGGAGAATAAGGGAATACTTTTCAATTTTCTAGTTATGGCAATCAGGCGTACACCTGGAAAACAAGGGAATAATTTTAAAGTTGCAAGTTTTGGCAATCAGGAGCCCACCAGGAGAACAATGGAGTATTTTTCATGTTTCAAGTTATGGTAATTAGGCGCCCACCCGTAGAACAAGATAATACTTTTCAAGTTGCAAGTTTTTGTAATCAGGCTCCCACCTAGAGAACAATGGAATACTTTTCAAGTTTCAAGTTCTGGTAATCAGGCGCCCACCTGGAGTACAAGAGAATATTTTTTATGTTTCAGTTTTTGGTAATCAGGCGCCCACCTAGAGAAAAATGGAATACTTTTCAAGTTGCAAGTTATTGTAATAAAGGGTCCACTTGGAGAACAAGAGAATAATTTTCAAGTTTCATGTTTTGGCAATCAGGCATCCACCTAGAGAAAAAGGGAATACTTTTTAAGTTTCAAGTTTTGTTAATCAGGCGCCCATCCAGAGAACAAGAGAATAGTTTTGGAGATCAGGCGCCCACCTAGAGAATAAGAGAATATTTTTCAAGTTTCAAGTTTTGGTAATCAGGCGCCCACTTGGAGAAGAAGGGAATATTTTTGATGTTTCAAGGTTTGGTAATCAAACGCCCACATAGAGAATAAGGGAATGCTTTTACAGTTGCAAGTTTCGGTAATCATGCGCCCACCTGGAGAACAAGGGAATACTTTTCAAGTTTCAAGTTTTGGTAATCAGGCGGCCACCTGGCGAACAGCATAATATATTTGATGTTTTAATTTTTGGTAACCAGGCGCACACCTAGAGAACAAGGGAATACTTTGCAAGTTTCAAGTTTTGGAAATGAAGTTCCCACTAGGAGAACAAGGGAACAAGTTTCAAGTTGCAAGTTTTGGTAATCAGTCGTCCACCTGGCGAATAAGGGAATACTTTTCAAGTTGCAAGTGTTCATAATCAGGTGCCCACCTGGAGAATAAGGAAATAATTTTCAAGTTTCAAGTTTTTTGCAATCAGGCATCCACTTGGAAAACAAGGGAGTATTTTCCACGTTTCAAGCTTTGGTAATTAGGCGTCCACCTGGAGAAAAAGGGAATACTTATTAAGTTTCAAGTTCTGTTAATCAGGTGCCCACCCGTAGAACAAGAGAATACTTTTCAAGTTGCAAGTTTTGGTAATCAGGCGCCTACCAAGAGAAGAAGAGAATATTTTTCAAGTTTCAAGGTTTGGTAATCAGGCGCCCACTTGGAGAACAAGGGAATATTTTTGATGTTTCAAGTTTTGGTAATCAGACGCCCACCTAGAGAAGAAGGGATTACTTTTCAAGTTTCAAGTTTCGGTAATCATGCGCCCACCTGGAGAACAAGGTAATACTTTTCAAATTTCATGTTTTGGTAATCAGGCGGCCACCTGGAGAATAATGGAATATATTTGATATTTAAAGTTTTGGTAACCAGGTGCCCACCAAAAGAACAAGGCAATACTTTGAAACTTTCAAGTTTTGGTAATGACGGTCCCACTAGGAGAACAAGGGAACATTTTTCAAGTTGGAAGTTTTGGTAATCAGGCGTCCACCTGGAGAACAGGGAAATACTTTTCAAGTTGCAAGTTTTCGTAATCAGGTGCCCACCCGGAGAACAAGGCAATACTTTTCAAGTTACAAGTTTTGGTAATCAGGCGGCCACCTGGAGAACAAGGGAAAACGTTTCAAGTTGCAAGTATTGGTAATCAGGCGCGCACCTTGAGAACAGGGGAGTAATATTCAAGTTCCAATGTTTTGGAAATCATGCGCCCACCTGCAGAACAAGGGAATATTTTTTATGTTTCAAGTTTTGGTAATCAAGCGCCCACCTAGAGAAGAAGGGAATAATTTTCAAGTTGCAAGTTTTGGTAATCAGGAGCTCACCTTGAGAAATAGGGAATACTTTTCAAGTTTCAAGTTTTGGTAATCAGGCAGCAACCTAGAGAACATGGGAATATATTTGATGTTTCAAATTTTGGTAATCAGGCGCCCTCCTAGAGAAGAAGGGAACACGTTTCAAGTTGCAAGTTTTGGTAATCAGGTGCCCAGCTGGAGAACATGGGAAAAGTTTTGAAGTTTCAAGTTTTTGTAATCAGGCGCCCACCTATAGAACAATTGAATACTTTTCAAGTTTTAAGTTTTGGCAATCAGGCGTCCATCTGGAGAACAAGGGAATACTTTTCAAGTAGCAAATTTTCGCAATCAGGTACCCACTATAAGAACAAGGGAGTATTTTTCAAGTTTCAAGTTTTTGAAATTAGGCGCCCACCTGGAGAAAAAAGGAATACTTTTTTAAGTTTCAATTTTTGATAATCAGGCGCCCACCCGGAAAATAAGAGAATACTTTCAAGTTGCAAGTTTTGGTAATCAGGCGCCTACCTAGAGAATAAGAGAATACTTTTCAAGTTTCAAGTTATTGCAATCAGGCAACCACCTGGAGAACAAGGGAATACTTTTCATGGTGCATGTTTTGGAAATCAGGCGCCCACCAGGAGAACAAGGGAATATTTTTCAAGTTTGAAGTTTTGGTAATTAGGCGCACATCCGAAGAACAAGAGAATACGTCTCAAATTGCAAGTTTTTGTAATCAAACGCCCACCTAGAGAACAAGGGAATACTATTCAAGTTTCAATTTTTGGTAATCAGGCGCCCACCTGGATAACAAGGGAATATTTTTGATGTTTCAAGTTTTGGTAATATGGCGCCCACCTAGAGAAGAAGTGAATACTTTTCAAGTTGTAAGTTATGGTAATCGGGCTACCACCTGGAGAACAATGGAATACTTTTTAGGTTTCAAATTTTGTTGATCAGGTGCGCACCCGGAGAACAAGAGAATACTTTTGAAGTTGCATGTTTTGGTAATCAAGCGCCCACCTATAGAAAAAGGGAATACTTTTCAAGTTTCAAATTTTGGTAATCAGGCGCCCAACTAGAGATTAAGAGAATATTTTCATATTTCAAGTTTTGGTAATCAGGTGCCCACCTGAAGAATAAGGGAATATATTTTATGTTTCAACTTTTGGTAATCAGGCGTCCACCTAGAGAAGAAGGGAATACTTTTTTATGTTGCAAGTTTTGGTAATCAGAAGCCCACCTTCAGAAATAGGGAATACTTTTCAAGTTTTAAGATTTGGTAATCAAGCAGCCACCTGGAGAACATGGGAATATTTTTGATGTTTCAAGTTTTGGTAATCAGGTGCCCACCTAGAGAAGAAGGGAAAACGTTTCAAGTTGCAAGTTTTGGTAATCAGGCGGCCACCTGGAGAACGGGGGAGTACTTTCCAAGTTGCAAGTATTTGAAATCAGGTGCCCACATGGAGAACAAGGGAATACTTTTCAAGTTTCAAGTTATGGCAATCAGCGTACACCTCTAGAACAAGGGAATACTTTTCTAGCTGCAAGTTTGGCAATCAGGCGCCCACTAGGAGAACAAGGGAGTACTTTTCAAGTTTCAAGTTTTTGTAATTAGGCGCCCACCCGGAGAACCAGAGAATTATTTTCAAGTTGCAAGTGTTTGTATCAGGCGCCCATCTAGAGAACAATGGAAAAATTTTCAAGTTTCATGTTTTGGTAATCAGACACCCACCTGAAGAACAAGGGAATATTTTTGATGATTCAAGTTTAGTTGATTAGGCGCCTACCCGGAGAACAAGAGAATACCTTTCAACTTGCAAGTTTTGGTAATCAGGTGCCCACCTGGAGAACAAGGGAATATTTTTTATGTTTCAAGTTTTGGTGATCAGGCGCCCACCTAGAGAAGAAGGGAATAATTTTCAAGTTACAAGTTTTGGTAATCAGGAGCTCACCTTGAGAAATAGGGAATACTTTTCAAGTTTCAAGATTTGGTAATCAGGCAGCCAGCTAGAGAATATGGGAATATTTTTTATGTTTCAAGTTTTGGTAATCAGGCGTCCACCTAGAGAAGAAGGGAAGATGTTTCAAGTTGCAAGTTTTGGTAATCAGGCGCCCACATGGAGAACATGGGAAAACTTTTCAAGTTGCAAGTTTTTGTAATCAGGCGCCCACCTATAGAACAATTGAATACTTTTCAAGTTTTATGATTTGGCAATCACGCTAGGGATCGAGGAAGGGGAAAAACCGAAGATTTCACATGGTACTTTTATCAATCTGATTTATTTCGTACCTTTCGTTCAATGAGAAAATGGGTCAAATTCTGCAGGATCAAACCTATGGGACTTAAGGAATGATATAAAAAAAAGAGAGGGAAAATATTCATATTAAATAAATATGAAGTAGAAGAACCCAGATTCCAAATGAACAAATTCAAACTTGAAAAGGATCTTCCTTATTCTTGAAGAATGAGGGGCAAAGGGATTGATCAAGAAAGATCTTTTGTTCTTCTTATATATAAGATCGTGATTGGATCCGCATATGTTTGGTAAAGAGAATAATCTTATCCTTTGAGAATAATCAAAAATGGACCGTGTTCAATTGGAACATGAAACCGTGACTAAATTGGTCCTAGTTACTCTTCGGGGCGGAGTGGAAGAAGGGGGGGATTCTCGAACGCGGAAAGGATCCATTGAATTCGAAAGAAATGCATCTGGAGAACAAAGGAAATACTTTTAAAGTTTCAAGTTTTGGTAATCAGGTGCTGACCTGGATAACAAGAGAATATTTTTTATATTTCAATTTTTGGTAATTAGGCACCCAACTAGAGAAGTAGAGAATACTTTTCAAGTTGCAAGTTATGGTAATCAGGCTACCACCTGTAGAACAATGGAAAACTTTTTAGGTTTCAAATTTTGTTGATCAGGCGCCCACCCGGAGAATAAGAGAATACTTTTCAATTTGCAAATTTTGGTAATCAAGTGCCCACCTAGAGAATAAGGGAATACTTTTCACGTTTCAAGTTTTTGTAATCAGGCGCCCAACTAGAGAATAAGAGAATATTTTCAAGTTTCATGTTTTGGTAATCAGGTGCCCACCTGGAGAACAAGGGAATACTTTTCAAGTTGCAAGTTTTGGTAATCAGGAGTCCACCTAGAGAAGAAGGGAATACCTTTCAATTTTCAAGATTTGGTAATCACGCATCCACCTTGAGAAGAAGGGAAAACATTTCAAGTTGCAAGTTTTGGTAATCAGGCGGCCACTTGGAGCACAGGGGAGTATGTTTCAAGTTGCAAGTTTCGGAAATCAGGCGCCCGTGTGGAGAACAAGGGAATACTTTTCAAGTTTCATGTTATGGCAATCAGGCGTACACCTGTTGAACAAAGGAATACTTTTCAAGTTGAAAGTTTTGGCAATCAGGCGCCCACAAGGAGAACAAGGGAGTACTTTTCAAGTTTCAAGTTTTGGTAATTAGGCGCCCACCCGGAGAACAATAGAATTCTTTTCATGTTGAAAGATTTTGTAATCAGGCGCCCATCTAGAAAACAATGGAAAACTTTTCAAGTTTAAAGTTTTGGTAATCAGACACCCACCGGGAGAACAAGGGAATATTTTTGATGTTTCAAGTTTTTGTAATCGGAAGCCCACCTAGAGAAGAAGGGAATATTTTTCAAGTTGCATGTTTTAGTAATCAGGCTTCCACCTGGCGAACAAGGGTATTCTTTTTAAATTTCAAGTTCTGTTGATCAGGCGTCCACCCGGAGAACAAGAGAATACTTTTCAAGTTGCAAGTTTTGGTAATCAGGCGCCCACCTGGAGAACAAGGTAATATTTTTTATGTTTCAAGTTTTTGTAATCAGGCGCCCACCTAGAGAAGAAGGGTATACTTTTCAAGTTGCATGTTTTGGTAATCAGGAGCTCACCTTGAGAAATAGGG
Organism: Nicotiana benthamiana; assembly: GCA_034376525.1. NCBI lineage: Eukaryota > Viridiplantae > Streptophyta > Magnoliopsida > Solanales > Solanaceae > Nicotiana > Nicotiana benthamiana. The sequence goes on along the minus strand of CM067341.1, from coordinate 13,474,975 downwards.
AATACTTTTCAAGTTTCATGATTTGGTAATCAGGCAGCCACCTAGAGAACATGTGAATATTTTTTATGTTTCAAGTTTTGGTAATCAGCCGCCCGCCTAGAGAAGAAGGGACACGTTTGAAGTTGCAAGTTTTGGTAACCAGGCGCCCACCTGGAGAAAATGGGAAAACTTTTCAAGTTGCAAGTTTTTCATATCAGGCGCCCACCTACAGAACAATTGAATACTTTTCAAGTTTTATGATTTGGCAATCAGGGGTCCATCTGGAGAACAAGGGAATACTTTTCAAGTTTCAAGTTTTGGTAATCAGGCGCCAACCTGGATAACAAGAGAATATTTTTGATGCTTCAAGTTTTGGTAATCAGGCACCCACCTAGAGAAGAAGAGAATACTTTTCAAGTTGCAAGTTATGGTAATCAGGCTACCACCTGGAGAACAATGGAATACTTTTTAGGTTTCAAATTTTGTTGATCAGGCGCCCACCCGGAGAACAAGAGAATACTTTTCAAGTTGCAAGTTTTGGTAATCAAGTGCCCACCTAGAGAACAAGGGAGTACTTTTCAAGTTTCAAGTTTTGGTAATCAGGCGCCCAACTAGCGAACAAGAGAATATTTTTTATGTTTCATGTTTTGGTAATCAGGCGCCCACCTAGAGAACAAGGGAATGCTTTTCAAGTTGCAAGTTTTGGTAATCAGGAGTCCACCTAGAGAAGAAGGGTATACCTTTCAAGTTTCAAGATTTGGTAATCATGCAGCCACCTGGAGAACATGGGAATATATTTGATGTTTCAAGTTTTTGTAATCAGGCGCCCACCTAGAGAATAAGGGAAAACGTTTCAAGTTGCAAGTTTTGGTAATCAGGCGACAACCTGGAGGATAGGGGAGTATGTTTCAATTTGCAAGTTTTGGAAATCAGGCACCCGCGTGGAGAACAAGGGAATACTTTTCAAGTTTCAAGTTATGGCAATCAGGCGTACACCTGTAGAACAAGAGAATATTTTTCAAGTTGAAAGTTTTGGCAATCAGGCGCCCGCCAGGAGAACAAGGGAGTACTTCTCAAGTTTCAAGTTTTGGTAATTAGTCGCCCACCCGGAGAACAAGAGAATTCATTTCAAGTTAAAAGTTTCTTTTATCAGGCGCCCATCTAGAGAACAATGGAAAACTTTTCAAGTTTAAAGTTTTGGTAATCAGACACCCACCGGGAGAACAAGGGAATATTTTTGATGTTTCAAGTTTTTGTAATCTGGAGCCCACCTAGAGAAGAAGGGAATATTTTTCAAGTTGCATGTTTTGGTAATCAGGCTTCCACCTGGAGAACAAGGGTATTCTTTTTAAGTTTCAAGTTTTGTTGATCAGGCGCCCAACCTGAAGAACAAGAGAATACTTTTCAAGTTGAAAGTTTTGGTAATCAGGCGCCCACCTATAGAACAAGGGAATACATTTCAAGTGTCATGTTTTGGTAATCACGGGCCCAACTAGAGAACAAGAGAATATTTTTCAAGTTTCAAGCTTAGGTAATCAGGTGCCCACCTGGAGAACAAGGTAATATTTTCTATGTTTCTAGTTTTGGTAATCAGGCGCCCACCTAGAGAAGAAGGGAATACTTTTCAAGTTGCATGTTTTGGTAATCAGGAGCTCACCTTGAGAAATAGGGAATACTTTTCAAGTTTCAAGATTTGGTAATCAGGCAGCCACCTAGAGAACATGGGAATATTTTTGATGTTTCAAGTTTTGGTAATTAGCCGCCCACCTAGAGAAGAAGGGAACACGTTTGAAGTTGCAAGTTTTGGTTATCAGGCGCCCACCTGGAGAAAATGGGAAAAGTTTTCAAGTTGCAAGTTTTTGTAATCAAGCGCCCACCTACAGAACAATTGAATACTTTTCAAGTTTTAAGTTTTGGCAATCAAGCGTCCATCTGGAGAACAAGGGAATACTTTTCAAGTTGCAAGTTTTGGCAATAATGCGCCCACTAGGAGAACAAGGGAGTATTTTTCAAGTTTCAAGTTTTTATAATTAGGCGCCCACCTAAAGAAAAAGGGAATACTTTTTTAAGTTTCAAGTTTTGCTAATCAAGCGCCCACCAGGAGAATAAAAGAATACTTTCAAGTTGTAAGTTTTGGTAATCAGGCGCCTACCTAGAGAATAAGAGAATACTTTTCAAGTTTCAAGTTATGACAATCAGGCAACCACCTGGAGAACAAGGGAATACTTTTCAAGTTGCAAGTTTTGGAAATCAGGCGCCCACCCGGAGAACAAGGGAGTATTTTTCAAGTTTGAAGTTTTGGTTATTTGGCGCACAACCTAAGAACAAGAGAATACTTTTCAGGTTGCAAGTTTTTTTAATCAAACGCCCACCTAGAGAACAAGGGAATATTTTTCAAGTTTCAAGTTTTGGTAATCAGGCGCCCACCTGGATAACAATGGAATATTTTTGATGTTTCAAGTTTTGGTAATCAAGCGCCCACCTAGAGAAGAAGAGAATATATTTCAAGTTGTATGTTATGGCAATCAGGCTACCACCTGGAGAACAATGGAATTCTTATTAGGTTTCAAATTTTGTTGATCAGGCGCGCACCTGGAGAACAAGAGAATACTTTTCAAGTTGCAAGTTTTTGTAATCAAGCGCCCACCTAGAGAACAAGGGAATACTTTTCAAGTTTCAAGTTTTGGTAATCAGGTGCCCAGCTAGAGATTAAGAGAATATTTTCATATTTGAAGTTTTGGTAATCAGGTGCCCACCTGAAGAATAAGGTAATATATTTTATGTTTCAAGTTTTGGTAAGCAGGCGCCCACCTAGAGAAGAAGGAAATACTTTTGAAGTTGCAAGTTTTGGTAATCAAGAGCCCACATGGAGAACAAGGGAATATTTTTCAAGTTTCCAGTTATGGAAATCAGGCGTACACCTGTACAATAAAGGAATACTTTTCAAGTTACAAGTTTGGCAATCAGGCGACCACCAGGAGAACAAGGGAGTAATTTTCAAGTTTCAAGTTTTGGTAATTAGGCGCCCACCCGGAGAATCAGAGAATTATTTTCAAGTTGCAAGTTTTTGTAATCAGGCGCCCATCTAGAGAACAATGGAAAAATTTTCAAGTGTCAAGTTTTGGTAATCAGACACCCACCTGGAGAACAAGGGAATATTTTTTATGTTTCAAGTTTTTGTAATCAGACGCCCACCTAGATAAGAAAAGAACACTTTTAGAGTTGCGTGTTTTGGTACGTGGGCTCCCACCTGGAGAACAAAGGAATACTTTTCAACTTGCACGTTTTCGTAACTAGGCGCCCACCTAGAGAACAAGGGAATACTTTTCAAGTTTCAAGTTTTGGTAACTAGGCGCCCACCAGGAGAAAAAAGGAATATTTTTTATGTTTCATGTTTTGGTAATCTGGCGTCCACCTAGAGAAGAAGGGAACACATTTCAAGTTGCAAGTTTTGGTAATCAGGCGCCTACGTGGAGAACATGGAAAAACTTTTCAAGTTGCAAGTTTTTGTAATCAGGCGCCCACCTGGAGAACAATTGAATACATTTCAAGTATTAAGTTTTGGCAATCAGGCGTCCATCTGGAGAACAATGGAATACTTTTCAAGTTGCATGTTTTCTCAATCAGGCTACCACTAGGAGAACAAGGGAGTTTTTTTCAAGTTACAAGTTTTTGTAATGAGGCGCCCACCTGGAGAAAAAAAAAATACTTTTTTAAGTTTCTAGTTTTGCTAATCAGGCGCCCACCCGAAGAATAAGAGAATACTTTTCAATTTCCAAGTTTTGTTAATCAGGCGCCTACCTAGAGAATAAGGGAATACTTTTCAAGTTTCAAGTTTTGGTAATCAGGCGCCCACCTGGAGAATATTTTTGATGGTTCTTTCCAGTTGCAAGTTTTGTTAAATAGGCGTCCACTTGGAGAACAAGGGAATACTTTTCAAGTTTTAAGTTTTGGCAATCAGGGGTCCACCGGGAGAACAAGGGAATACTTTTCAAGTTGTAAGTTTTGGGAATCAGGAGCCCACCAGTAGAACAAGGGAGTCTTTTTCAATTTTTATGTTTTTGTAATTAGGGGCCCACCCGGAGAACAAGAGAATACTTTTAAGTTGCAAGTTTTGGTAATCAGGCGCCCACCAATAGAACAAGGGAATACTTTTCAAGTGTCAAGTATTGGTAATCAGGGGCCCAACTAGAGAACAACAGAATATTTTTCAAGTTTTAAGTTTAGGTAATCAGGTGCCCACCTAGAGAACAAGGTAATATTTTTTATGTTTCAAGTTTTGGTTATCAAGGCGTCCACCTAGAAAAGAAGTGAATACTTTTCAAGTTGCATGTATTGGTAATCAGGAGCTCACCTTGAGAAATAGGGAATACTTTTCAAGTTTCAGGATTTGGTATTCAGGCAGCCACCTGGAGAACATGGGAATATTTTTGATGTTTCAAGATTTGGTAATCAGGCGCCCACCTAGAGAAGAAGGGAACACGTTTCAAGTTGAAAGTTTTGGTAATCAGGCGCCCGCCTGGAGAAAATGGGAAAACTTTTCAAGTTGCAAGTTTTTGTAATCAAGCGCCCATCTGAAGAACAAGGGAATACTTTTCAAGTTGCAAGTTTTGGCAATAATGCGCCCACTAGGAGAACAAGGGAGTATTTTTCAAGTTTTAAGTTTTTGTAAATAGGCGCCCACCTGGAGAAAAAGGGAATACTTTTTTAAGTTTCAAGTTTTGTGAATCAAGCGCCCACCCGGAGAATAAGAGAATACTTTCAAGTTGTAAGTTTTGGTAATCAGGCGCCTACCTAGAGAATAAGGGAATACTTTTCAAGTTTCAAGTTATGACAATCAGGCAACCACCTGGAGAACAAGGGAATACTTTTCAAGTTGCAAGTTTTGGAAATCAGGCGCCCACCCGGAGAACAAAGTAGTATTTTTTAAATTTGAAGTTTTGGTAATTAGGCGCACAACCGAAGAACAAGAGAATACTTTTAAAGTTGCAAGTTTTTGTAATCAAACGCCCACCTTGAGAACAAGGGAATACTTTTCAAGTTTCAAGTTTTGGTAATCAGGCGCCCAACTAGAGATTAAGAGAATATTTTCATATTTCAAGTTTTGGTAATCAGGTGTCCACCAGAAGAATAAGGGAATATATTTTATGTTTCAAGTTTTGGTAATCAGGCGCCCACCTAGAGAAGAAGGGAATACTTTTTAAGTTGCAAGTTTTGGTAATCAAAAGCCCACCTTGAGAAATAGGGAATACTTTTCGAATTTCAAGATTTGGTAATCAAGCAGCCACCTCGAGAACATGGGAATATTTTTTATGTTTCAAGTTTTGGTAATCATGCGCCCACCTAGAGAAGAAGGGAAAACGTTTCAAGTTGCAAGTTTTGGTAATCAGGCGGCCACCTGGAGAACAGGGGAGTACTTTCCAAGTTGCAAGTATTTGAAATCAGGTGCCCACGTGGAGAATAAGGGAATATTTTTCAAGTTTCCAGTTATGGCAATCAGGCGTACACCTGTAGAATAAGGGAATACTTTTCAAGTTACAAGTTTGGCAGTCAGACGCCCACCAGGAGAACAAGGGAGTAATTTTCAAGTTTCAAGTTTTGGTAATTAGGCGCCCACCCGGAGAACAAGGGAATATTTTTGATGTTTCAAGTTTTTGTAATCCGAAGCCCACCTAGAGAAGAAGGGAATATTTTTCAAGTTGCATGTTTTGGTACGTGGGCTCCCACCTGGAGAACAAAGGAATACTTTTCAACTTGCACGTTTTGGTAATTAGGCGCCCACCTGGAGAACAATTGAATACTTTTCAAGTTTCAAGTTTTGGTAACTAGGTGCCCACCAGGAGAAAAAGGGAATATTTTTTATGTTTCATGTTTTGGTAATCTGGCGTCCACCTAGAGAAGAAGGGAACACGTTTCAAGTTGCAAGTTTTGGTAATGAGGCGCCTACCTGGAGAACATGGAAAAACTTTTCAAGTTGCAAGTTTTTGTAATCAGGCGCCCACCTGGAGAACAATTGAATACTTTTCAAGTATTAAGTTTTGGCAATCAGGCGTCCATCTGGAGAACAAGGGAATACTATTCTAGGTGCATGTTTTGGCAATCAGGCGCCCACTAGGAGAACAAGGGAGTATTTTTCAAGTTTCAAGTTTTTGTAATTAGGCGCCCACCTGGAGAAAAAAAAATACCTTTTTAAGTTTAAAGTTTTGCTAATCAGCCGCCCACCCGAAGAATAAGAGAATACTTTTCAATTTGCAAGTGTTGTTAATCAGGCGCCTACCTAGAGAATAAGGGAATACTTTTCAAGTTTGAAGTTTTGGTAATCAGGCGCCCACCTGGAGAATATTTTTGATGGTTCTTTCAAAGTTGCAAGTTTTGGTAATTAGGCGTCCACTTGGAGAACAAGGGAACATTTTTCAAGTTTTAAGTTTTGGCAATCAGGGGTTCACCGGGAGAACAAGGGAATACTTTTCAAGTTGCAAATTTTGGGAATCAGGCGCCCACCAGGAGAACAAGGGAGTATTTTTCAATTTTTATGTTTTTGTAATTAGGCGCCCACCTGGAAAACAATGGAATACTATGCTTTTCAAGTTGCAAGTTTTGGTAATCAAGTGCCCACCTAGAGAACAAGGGAATACTTTTCAAGTTTCAAGTTTTGGTAATCAGGCGCCCAACTAGAGAACTAGAGAATAGTTTTCAAGTTTCAAGTTTTGGTAATCAGGGGCCCACCTGGAGAACAAGGGAATATTTTTTATGTTTCAAGTTCTGGTACTCAGGCACCCACCTAGAGAAGAAGGGAATACTTTTCAAGTTGCATGTTTTGGTAATCAGGAGTCCACCTTGAGAAATAGAGAATACCTTTCAAGTCTCAAGATTTGGTAATCAGGCAGCCACCTGGAGCATAAAGGAATACTTATTTAAGTTCCAAGTTTTGCTAATCAGATGCCCACCCGGAGAACAAGAGAATACTTTTCAAGTTTCAAGTTTTGATAATCAGGCGTCCACCTAGAGAACAAGGGAGTATTTTTCATGTTTCAAGTTTTTGTAATTAGGCGTCCACCTGGAGAAAAAGGGAATACTTTATAAGTTTCATGTTTTGTTAATCAGGCGTCCACTCGGAGAACAAGAGAATACTTTTCAAGTTGCAAGTTTTTGTAATCAAGCGTCCACCTAGAGAACAAGGGAATACTTTTCAAGTTTCAAGTTTTTGTAATCAGGCGTCAAACTAGAGAACAAAAGAATATTTTTCAAGTTTCAAGTTTTGGTAATCAGGTGCCCACCTGGAGAACAAGGGAATATTTTTTATGTTTCAAGTTTTGGTAATCAGGCGTCCACCTAGAGAAGAAGGGAATACTTTTCAAGTTGCAAGCTTTTGTAATCAGGAGCCCACCTTGAGAAATAGGGAATACTTTTCAAGTTTCAAGATTTGGTAATCAGGCACCCACCTGGAGAACATGGGAATATTTTTGATGTTTCAAGTTTTGGTAATCAGGCGCCCACCGAGAGAATAAGGGAAAACCTTTCAAGTTGCAAGTTTAGGTAATCAGGCAGCCACCTGGAGAAAAGGGGAGTACTTTTCAAGTTGCAAGATTTGGAAATCAGGCGCCCACGTGGAGAACAAGCGAATACTTTTGAAGTTTCAAGTTTTTGCAATCAGGCGCCCATCTAGAGAACAATGGAAAACTTTTCAAGTTTCATGTTTTGGTAATCAGACACCCACCTGGAGAATAAGGGAATATTTTTGATGTTTCAAGTTTTTGTAATCAGGCGCCCACCTAGAGAAAAAGGGAAAAGTTGCATGTTTTGGAAATAAGGCTCCCACCTGGAGAACAAGGGAATACTTTTTAAGTGTCAAGTTTTGTTGATCAGCCGCCCACCTGGAAAACAACAGAATACTTTTCAAGTTGCAAGTTTTGGTAATCAGGCGCCCAAATAGAGAACAAGGGAATACTTTTCAAGTTTCAAGTTTTGGTAACTAGGCGCCCACCCGGAGAAAAAGGAAATATTTTTTATGTTTAATGTTTTGGTAATCAGGCGCCCACCTAGAGAAGAAGGGAACACGTTTGAAGTTGCAAGTCTCGGTAATCAGGCGTCCACCTGGAGAACATGGAAAAACTATTCAAGTTGCATGTTTTTGTAATCAGGCGCCCACCTAGAGTACAATTGAATACTTTTCAAATTTTAAGTTTTTGCAATCAGGCGTCCATCTGGAGAACAAGGGAATACTTTTCAAGTTGCAAGTTTTGGAAATCAGGCGCCCACTAGGAGAACAAGGGAGTATTTTTCGAGTTTCAAGTTATTGTACACCCACATGGAGAAAAAGGGAATACAGTTTTAAGTTTCTAGTTTTGCTAATGATGCGCCCACCTAGAGAAGAAGGGAATACTTTCCAAGTTGCAAGTTTTGATAATCACGCGCCCACCTGGAGAACAAGGGAATACTTTTCAAGTTGTTTTGGCAATCAGGTGTCCACCTGGAGAACAATGGAATACCTTTCAAGTTGCAAGTTTTGGAAATCAGGCGCCGACCACGAGAACAAGGGAGTAATTTTCAAGTTACATGTTTTTTTTAATTAGGCACCCAACTGGAGAACAATGGAATAGTTTTCAAGTTTCAAGTTTTGGCAATCAGGCGTCCACCTGGAGAATAAAGGAATACTTTACAAGTTTCATGTTTTGGAAATCAGGCGCCTACCTGGAGAACATGGGAGTATTTTTCAAGTTTCAAGTTTTTGTAATTAGGCGCCCACCTGGAGAAAAAGGGAATACTTTTTTAAGTTTCAAGCTTTGTTAATGAGATTCCCACCTGTAGAACAAGAGAATACTTTTCAAGTTGCAAGTTTTTGTAATCAGGCATCCACCTAGAGAAAAACGGAATACTTTTTAAGTTTCAAGTATTGTTAGCAGGCTCCCACTCGGAGAACAAGGGAATACTTTTCAAGTTTCAAGTTTTTGTAATCAGGCGCCCACCTGGAGAACAAGGGAAAACTTTTCAAGTTTTAAGTTTGGGCAATCAGGCGTCCACCTGGAGAAAAAGGGAATACTTTTCAAGTTGCAAGTTTTGGAAATCAGGCGCCTACCAGGAGTACAAGGGAGTATTTTTCAAGTTTCAAGTTTGTAAATAGGCGCCCACTTGGAGAACAATAGAATACCTTTCAAGTTTAATGTTTAGGCAATCAGACGTCCAATTGGAGAACAAGAGAATACTTTTAAAGTTGCAAGTTTTTTAAATCACGCACCCACCTAGAGAATAAGGGAATACTTCCCAAGTTGCAAGTTTTGGTAATCAGGCGCCCACCTGGAGAACAAGGGAATACTTTTCAAGTTACAAGTTTAAGCAATCAGGCGTCCACCTGGAGAAAAAAGGAATACTTTTCTAGTAAAGTTTTGGAAATCAGGCGCCCCCCACGAGAACAACGGAGTATTTTTCAAGTTTCAAGTCTTTATAATTTGGCGCCCACCTAGAGAACGATAGAATACTTTTCAAGTTTCAAGTTTTGCAATCAGGCGTCCACCTGGAGAAAAAGGGAATACTTTTCAAGTTACAAGTTTTGGAAATCAGACCCCCACCATGAGAACAAGGGAGTATTTTTCAAGTTTCAAATTTTTGTAATTAGGCGCCCACCTGGAGAAACAGGGAATACTTTTTAAAGTTTCAAGTTTTGTTAATCAGACTCCCACCTGGAGAACAAGAGAATACTTTTCAAGTTGCAAGTTTTGGTAATTAGGCGCCCACTTATAGAACAAGGAAATACTTTTCAAGTTTCAAGTTTCTGTAATTAGGTGCCCACCTAGAGAACAAGGGAATATTTGCGATGTTTCAAGTTTTAATAATCAGGCGCCCACCTGGAGAACTAGGGAATACTATTCAAGTTTCACGTTTAGGCAATCAGGAGTCTATCTCGAGAACAAGCGAGTACTTTTCAAGTTGCAAGTTCTTGTAATGAGCCGCCCACCTAGAGAATAAGGGAATACTTTTCAAGTTTCGTGTTTTTGAAATCAGGCGCCCACCTAGAGAAAAAAAGGAATACTTTCCATGTTGCAAGTTTTGGTAATCAGGCGCCCACCTGGAGAACAAGGGAAAACTTTTCAAGTTTTAAGTTTAGGCAATCAGGCGTCCACCTGGAGAACAAAGGAATACTTTTCAAGTTGCAAGTTTTAGAAATTTGGCGCCCACTTGGAGAACAAGGGAGTATTTTTCAAGTTTCAAGTTTTTGTAATTAGGCGCCCACCTGGAGAACAAGGGAATACTTTTCAAGTGGCAAGTTTTGGAAATCAGGCGCCAACTAGGAGAACAAGAGAGTATTTTTCAAGTTTCAAGTTTTGTAATTAGGCACCACCTAGAGAAAAAGGGAATACTTTTCAAGTTGCAAGTTTTGGAAATCAGGCGCCCACCAGGAGAACAAGGGAGTATTTTTCAAGTTTCAAGTTTTTGTAAATAGGCGCCCACTTGGAGAACAATAGAATACTTTTAAAGTTTAATGTTTAGGCAATCAGACGTCCAATTGGAGAACAAGGGAATACTTTTCAAGTTGCAAGTTTTTAAATCACGCACCCACCTAGAGAATAAGGGAATACTTCCCAAGTTGCAAGTGTTGGTAATCAGGCGCCCACCTGGAGAACAAGGGAATACTTTTCAAGTTACAAGTTTTGGCAATCAGGCGTCCACCTGGAGAAAAAGAAAATACTTTTCAAGTCAAGTTTTGGAAATCAGGCGCCCCCCACGAGAACAACGGAGTATTTTTCAAGTTTCAAGCTTTTATAATTTGGCGCCCACCTAGAGAACGATAGAATACTTTTCAAGTTTCAAGTTCTGGCAATCAGGCGTCCACCTGGAGAAAAAGGGAATACTTTTCAAGTTGCAAGTTTTGGAAATCAGACCCCCACCATGAGAACAAGGGAGTATTTTTCAAGTTTCAAATTTTTGTAATTAGGCGCCCACCTGGAGAAACAGGGAATACTTTTTAAAGTTTCAAGTTTTGTTAATCAGACCCCCACCTGGAGAACAAGAGAGTACTTTTCAAGTTGCAAGTTTTGGTAATCAGGCACCCACCTAGAGAACAAAGGAATACTTTTCAAGTTTCAAGTTTTTGTAATAAGGTGCCCACCTGGGGAACAAGGAACTATTTGCGATGTTTCAAGTTTTTGTATTTAGGCGTCCACCTGGAGAACAAGGGAATACTTTTATAGTTTCACATTTTGGCAATCAGGCGTCTACCTCGAGAACAACTGAATACTTTTCAAGTCATAAGTTTTGGTAATCAGGTGCCCACCTAGAGAAGAAGGGAATAGTTTCCAAGTTGCAAGTTTTGGTAATCACGCGCCCAACTGGAGAAAAAGGGAATACTTTTCAATTTTCAAGTTTTGGCAATCAGGCGTCCACATGGAGAACAAGGGAATACTTCTCAAGTAGCAAGTTTTGGAAATCAGGCGCCCACCAGGAGAACAAGGGAGTATTTTTCAAGGATCTAGTTTTTGTAATTAGCCGCCCACCTGGAGAACAAGGGAATACTTTTCAAGTGCAAGTTTTGGAAATCAGGCGCCCACTAGGAGAATAGGAGAGTCTTTTCAAGTTTCAAGTTTTTGTAATTAGGCCCCCACCTTGAGAATAAGGGAATACTTTTCAAGTTGAAAGTTTTGGAAATCAGGCGCCCACCAGGAGAACAAGGCAATATTATTCTAGTTTCAAGTTTTTGTAATTTGGCGCCCACCTAAAGAACAATGGAATACTTTTCAAGTTTAAAGTTTTGTCAATCAGGCGTCCACCTGGAGAACAAGGGAATACTTTTCAATTTGCAAAGTTTTGGAAATCCGGCGCCCACCAAGATAAGAAGGGAATACTTACCAAGTTGCAAGTTTTGGTAATCAGGCGCCCACCTAGAGAACAAGGGAATACTTTTCAAGTTTCAAGTTTTGGCAATCAGGCGTCCACCTGGAGAACAAGGGAATACTTTTCAAGTTGCAAGGTTTGGAAATCAGGCGCCAACCAGGAGAACAAGGGAGTATTTTTCAAGTTTCAAGTTTTTGTAATTTGGCGCCCACCTAGAGAACAGTGGAATACTTTTCAAGTTTCAAGTTTTGGCAATCAGGCGTCCACCTTGAGAATAAAGGAATACTTTTCAAGTTGCAAGTTTAGGAAATCAGGCGCCCACTAGGAGAACAAGGGAGTATTTTTCAAATTTCAAGTTTTTGTAATTAGGCGCCCACCTGGAGAAAAAGGGAATACTTTTTTAAGTTTCAAGTTTTGTTAATCAGACGCCCAAGCGGAGAAAAAGAGAATACTTTTCAAGTTGCAAGTTTTGGTAATCAGGCGTCCACCTAGAGAACAAGGGAGTATTCTTCATGTTTCAAGTTTTTTTTCTTAGGCGCCCACCTTGAGAAAAAGGGAATACTTTTTAAGTTAAAGTTTGGTTAATCAGGAGCCCACCCAGAGAACAAGAGAATACTTTTCAAGTTGCATATTTTGGTAATCAGGAGCCCACCTAGAAAACAAGGAAATACTTTTCAAGGTTCATGTTTTGGTGATCAGGCGCCCACTTGGAGAACTAGGTAACATTTTTGATGGTACAAGTTTTGTTAATCAGGCGCCCACCTAGAGAAGAAGGGAATACTTTCCAAGTTGCAAGTTTTGGTAATCAGGCGCCCACCTGGAGAACAAGGAATACTTCTAATGTCGCAACTTTGGTAATCAGGCGCCCACCTGGAGAACTAGGAAAAAATTTTGAAGTTTCAATTCTTGTTAATCAGGCGCCCACCCGGAGAACAGGAGAATACTTTTCAAGTTGCAAGTTTTTGTAATCAGGCGCCCACCTAGAGAATAAGGGAATACTTTTCAAGTTTCAAGTTTTGCAAATCAGGCGACCACCTGGAGAACAAGGGAATATTTTTCAAGTTGCAAGTTTTGGAAATCAGTCGCCCACCAGAAGAACAAGGGAGTATTTTTCAAGTTTTAAGTTTTTGTAATTAGGCACCCACCTGGAGGAGAAGGGAATACTTTCCAAGTTAAAAATTTTGGTAATCAGGCGCCCATCTGGAGAACAAGGGAATACTTTTAAAGTTGGTACTTTGGTAATCAGGCGCCCACCTAGAGAACTAGGAAATAACTTTCATGTTTCAAGTCTTGTTAATCAGGTGCCCACCCGGATAACAAGAGAATACTTTTCAAGTTGCAAGATTTTGTAATCAGGTGCCCACTTAGAGATCAAGGGAATAGTTTTCAAGTTTCAAGTTTTTGAAATCAGGCGTCCACCTGGAGAACAAGGGAATACTTTTCAAGTTGCAAGTTTGAAAATCAGTCGCCCACCAGGAGAACAAGGGAGTATATTTGAAGTTTCAAGTTTTTGTAATTAGGCGCCCACCTGGAGAAAAACGGAATACTTTTTCAATTTTCAAGTTTTGTTAATCAAGCGCCCACCCAGAGAACAAGAGAAAACTTTTCAAGTTGCAAGTTTTGGTAATCAAGCGCCCACGTAGAGAACAACGGAATACTTTTCAAGTTTCACGTTTTTGTAATCAGGCGCCCACCCGGAGAACAAGGGACTATTTGCGATGTTCAAAATATTGGTAACCAGGCGCCCACCTGGAGAACAAGGGAATACTTTTCAAGTTTCACGTTTTGGCAATCAGGCGTCTACCTCTAGAACAAGGAAATACTTTTCAAATTGCAAGGTTTTGCAATAAGGCGCCCACCAGGAGAACAAGGGAGTATTTTTAATGTTTCAAGTTTTTGTAATTAGAAGCCCACCTTCACAAAAAGGGAATACTTTTTTTGTTTAAAGTTTTGTTAATCATGCGCCCACCTGGAGAAAAGGGGCATATTTTTTATGATTCAAGTTTCTGCAATAAGGCGCCCACCTAGAGAAGAAGGGAATACTTTTCAAGTATCGAGTTTTTGTAACTTGGCGCCCACCTGGAGAAAAATGGAATACTTTTTTAAGTTTCAAGTTTTGTTAATCAAGCGCCCACCCGGAGAACAAGAGAATACTTAAAAATTTGCAAGTTTTGGTAATCAGGCGCCCACCTAGAGAACAAGGGAATACTTTTCAAGTTTCAAGTTTTGGTAATTAAGCGCCCACCCAGAGAGCAAGAGAATGATTTTCAAGTTGCAAGCTTTTGTAATCAGGCGCCCACCTTGAGAACAATGGAAAAATTTTTAAGTTTCAAGTTTTGTTAATCAGACGCCCACCCGGAGAACAAGAGAATACTTTTCAAGTTTTCGTAATCAGACATACACCTAGAGAACAATAGAGTATTTTTCACGTTTAAAGTTTTTTTAATTAGGCGCCCACCTTGTGAAAAAGGGAATACTTTTTAAGTTCAAGTTTTGTTAATCAGGAGCCCACCCGGAGAAAAAGAGAATACTTTTCAAGTTGCATGTTTTGGTAATCAGGCGCCCACCTAGAGAACAAGGGAATACTTTTCAAGGTTAATGTTTTGGTAATCAGGCGCCCACCTGGAGAACAAGGGAATACTTTTAATGTTGCAACTTTGGTAATCAGGCGCCCACCTGGAGAACTAGGAAATAATTTTCAAGTTTCAAGTCTTGTTAATTAGGCGCCCACCTGGAGAACAAGAGAATACTTTTCAAGTTGCATGTTTTGGTAATTAGGCGCGCCCACCTAGAGAACAAGGGAATACTTTTCAAGTTTCATGTTTAATAAATCAGGCATCGACCTTGAGAACAAGGGAATACATTTCAAATTGCATGTTTTGGAAATCAGTCGCCCACCAGGAGAACAAGGGAGAATTTTTCAAGTTTCAAGTTTTTGTAATTAGGCGCCCACCTGGAGAAGAAGGGAATACTTTTCAAGTTGCAAGTTTTGGTAATCAGGGGCCCACCTGGAGAACAAGGGAATACTTTTAAAGTTGCAACTTTGGTAATCAGGCGCCCACCTGGAGAACTAGGAAATAACTTTGAAGTTTTAAGTCTTGTTAATCAGGTGCCCACCCGGAGAACAAGAGAATTCTTTTCAAGTTGCAAGTTTTGGTAATCAGGCACCCACCTAGAGAACAAGGGAATACTTTTCAAGTTTCATGTTTTGGAAATCAGGCGTCAACCTCGAGAAAAATGGAATACTTTTCAAATTGCAAGTTTTGTAAATCAGTCGCCCACAAGGAGAACAAGGGAGTATTTTTCAAGTTTCAAGTTTTTGTAATTTGGCGCCCACCTGGATAAAAACGGAACACATTTTTAAGATTCAAGTTTTGTTAATCAAGCGCCCACCCGGAGAACAAGAGAATACTTTTCAAGTTGCAAGTTTTGGTAATCAAGCGCCCACCTTGTGAACAAGGGAATACTTTTCAAGTTTCAAGTTTTTGTAATCAGTCGCCCACCTAGAGAACAAGGGACTATTTGTGATGTTTCAAGATTTGGTAATCAGGCGCCCACCTGGAGAACATGGGAATACTTTTCAAGTTTCACGTTTTGGCAATCAGGCGTCTACCTCGAGAACAAGGGAATACTTTTCAGGTTGCAAGTTTTTGCAATATGGCGTCTACCAGGAGAAAAAGGGAGTATTTTTCATGTATCAAGTTTTTGTAATTAGGCGCCCACCTTGACAAAAAGGGAATACTTTTTATGTTTCAAGTTTAGTTAATCAGGCGCCACCTAGAAAACATGAGAATACTTTTCAAGTTGCAAGTTTTGGTAATCAAATGCCCACCTATAGAACAAGGGAATACTTTTAATGTTTCAAGTTTTTGTAATCAGTCGCCCACCTGCAGAACAAGGGACTATTTGCGATGTTTCAAGATTTGGTTATCAGACGCCCACCTGGAGAATAAGGGAATACTTTTCAAGTTGTTTTGGCAATCAGGCATCCACCAGGAGAACAATGGAATACCTTTCAAGTTGGAAGTTTTGGAAATCAAGCGCCGACCAGGAGAACAAGGGAGTAATTTTCAAGTTTCATGTTTTCTTAATTAGGCACCCACCTAGAGAACAATGGAATAGCTTTCAAGTTTCAAGTTTTGGCAATCAGGCATCCACCTGGAGAATAAAGCAATACTTTGCAAGTTGCATGTTTTGGAAATCAGGCGCCTACCTGGAGAACATGGGAGTATTTTTCAAGTTTCAACTTTATGTAACTAGGCACCCACCTGGAGAAAAAGGGAATACTTTTTTAAGTTTCAAGTTTTGTTAATCAGATGCCCACCTGGAGAACAAGAGAATACTTTTCAAGTTGCAAGTTTTTGTAATCAGGCATCCACCTAGAGAATAAAGGAATACTTTTCAAGTTTCATGTTTTTGAAATCAGGCGCCCACCTAGAGAAAAAGGGAATACATTCCATGTTGCAAGTTTTGGTAATCAGGCGCCCACCTGGAGAACAAGGGAAAACTTTTCAAGTTTTAAGTTTGGGCAATCAGGCGTCCACCTGGAGAAAAAGGGAATATTTTTTATGGTTCAAGTTTTGGTAATCATGCGCCCACCTAGAGAAGAAGGAAATACTTCCGAAGTTGCAAGTTTTGGTAATCAGGCGCCCACCTCGAGAACTAGGAAATAACTTTTAAGTTTCAAATCTTGTTAATCAGGCGCCCACCCGGAGAACAAGAGAATACTTTTCAAGTTGCAAGTTTTGGTAATCAGGCACCCACCTAGAGACTAAGGGAATAATTTTAAAGTTTCAAGTTTTGGCAATCAAGCGTCATCCTGGAGAACAAGGGAATACTTTTAAAGTTGCAAGATTTGGAAATCAGGGGCCACCAGGAGAACAAAGGTATTTTTCAAGTTTCAAGTTTTTGTATATAGGCACCCACCTGGAGAAAACGGAATACTTCTTTAAGTTTCAAGTTTGTTTAATCAAGCGCCCACAAAGAGAACAAGTGAATACTTTTCAAGTTGCAAGTTTTGGTAATTAGGCGCCCACTTATAGAACAAGGGAATACTTTTCAAGTTTCAAGTTTCTGTAATCAGGTGCCCACCTAGAGAACAATGGAATATTTGCGATGTTTCAAGTTTTAATAATCAGGCGCCCACCCGGAGAACAAGGGAATACTATTCAAGTTTCACGTTTAGGCAATCAGGCGTCTACCTCGAGAACAAGCGAATACTTTTCAAGTTGCAAGTTCTTGTAACGAGGCGCCCACCTAGAGAATAAGGGAATACTTTTCAAGTTTAAAGTTTTTGAAATCAGGCGCCCACATAGAGAAAAAGGGAATACTTTCCATGTTGCAAGTTTTGGTAATCAGGCGCCCACCTGGAGAACAAGGGAACACTTTTCAAGTTTTAAAATTTTGGCAATCAGGCGTCCACCTGGAGAACAAGGGAATACTTTTCAAGTTGCAAGTATTAGAAATTAGGCGCCCTCTAGGAGAACAAGGGAGTATTTTTCAAGTTTCAAGTTTTTGTAATTAGGCGCCCACCTGGAGAACAAGGGAATACTTTTCAAGTTGCAAGTTTTGGAAATCAGGCGCCAACTAGGAGAACAAGAGAGTATTTTTCAAGTTTCAAGTTTTTGTAATTAGCCCCCCCTAGAGAAAAAGGGAATACTTTTCAAGTTGCAAGTTTTGGAAATCAGGCGCCCACCAGGAGAACAAGGGAGTATTTTTCAAGTTTTTGTAAATAGGCGCCCACTAGGAGAACAATTGAATACTTTTCAAGTTTAATGTTTAGGCAATCAGACGTCCAACTGGAGAACAGGGGAATACTTTTCAAGTTGCAAGTATTGGAAATCACGCACCCACCTAGAGAATAAGGGAATTCTTCCCAAGTTGCAAGTTTTGGTAATCATGCGCCCACCGGGTGAACAAGATAACACTTTTCAAGTTACAAGTTTTGGCAATCAGGCGCCCACCTGGAGAACAAGAGAATACTTTTCAAGTTGCAAGTTTTGGTAATCAGGCACCCACTTAGAAAACAAGGAAATACTTTTCAAGTTTCAAGTTTTTGTAATAAGGTGCCCACCTGGAGAATAAGTGACTATTTGCGATGTTTCAAGTTTTTGTAATCAGGCGCCCACCTCGAGAACAAGGGAATACTTTTCAAGTTTCACGTCTTGGCAATCAGGCGTCTACCTTGAGAACAACTGAATACTTTTCAAGTTACAAATTTCAGTAATCAGGTGCCCACCTAGAGAAGAAGGGAATACTTTCCAAGTTGCAATTTTTGGTAATCACACGCCCACCTCGAGAAAGAGGGAATACTTTTCAAGTTTCATGTTTTGGCAATCATGCATCCACATGGAGAAACAGGGAATACTTCTCAAGTTGCAAGTTTTGGAAATCGGGCGCCCACTAGGAGAATAGGAGAGTCTTTTCAAGTTTCAAGTTTTTGTAATTAGGCCCCCACCTGGAGAAAAAGGGAATACTTTTCAAGTTGAAAGTTTTAGAAATCAGGCGCCCACCAGGAGAACAAGGGAGTATTTTTCAAGTTTCAACTTTTTGTAATTAGGCGCCCACCTAAAGAACAATGGAATACTTTTCAAGTTTAAAGTTTTGGCAATAAGGCGTCCACCTGGAGAACATGGGAATACTTTTCAATTTGCAAAGTTTTGGAAATCCGGCGCCCACCAAGATAAGAAGGGAATACTTCCTGAGTTGCAAGTTTTGGTAATCAGGCGCCCACCTAGAGAACAAGGAAATACTTTTCAAGGATCATGTTTTGGTAATCAGGCGCCCACTTGGAGAACAAGGGAATATTTTTTATGGTTCAAGTTTTGGTAATCATGCGCCCACCTAGAGAAGAAGGAAATACTTCCCAAGTTGCAAGTTTTGGTAATCAGGCGCTCACCTCGAGAACTAGGAAATAACTTTTAAGTTTCAAGTCTTCTTAATCAGGCGCCCACCCGGAGAACAAGAGAATACTTTTCAAGTTGCAATTTTTGGTAATCAGGCGCCCACCTAGAGACTAAGGGAATAATTTTCAAGTTTCAAGTTTTGGCAATCAAGCATCCTCCTGGAGAACAAGGGAATACTATTAAAGTTGGAAGATTTGGAAATCAGGGGCCACCAGGAGACCAAGGGAGTATTTTTCAAGTTTCAAGTTTTTTTAATTAGGCGCCCACCTGGAGAAAACGGAATACTTTTTTAAGTTTCATGTTTTTCTAATCAAGCGCCCACAAAGAGAACAAGTGAATACTTTTCAAGTTGCAAGTTTTGGTAATTAGGCGCCCACTTATAGAACAAGGGAATACTTTTCATGTTTCAAGTTTCTGTAATCAAGTGCCCACCTTGACA
Source organism: Nicotiana benthamiana (assembly GCA_034376525.1). Lineage (NCBI taxonomy): Eukaryota > Viridiplantae > Streptophyta > Magnoliopsida > Solanales > Solanaceae > Nicotiana > Nicotiana benthamiana. The sequence goes on along the minus strand of CM067341.1, from coordinate 13,455,826 downwards.
ACAGGGGAATAGTTGCGACGTTTCAAGTTTTAATAATCAGGCGCCCACCTGGAGAACAAGGGAATACTATTCAAGTTTCACGTTTAGGCAATCAGGCGTCTACCTCGAGAACAAACGAATACTTTTCAAGTTGCAAGTTCTTGTAATGAGGCGCCCACCTAGAGAATAAGGGAATACTTTTCAAGTTTCAAGTTTTTGAAATCAGGCGCCCACATAGAGAAAAAGGGAATACTTTCCATGTTGCAAGTTTTGGTAATCAGGCGCCCACCTGGAGAACAAGGGAACACTTTTCAAGTTTTAAGTTTTGGCAATCAGGCGTCCACCTGGAGAACAAGGGAATACTTTTCAAGTTGCAAGTTTTAGAAATTAGGCACCCTCTAGGAGAACAAGGGAGTATTTTTCAAGTTTCAAGTTTTTGTAATTAGGCGCCCACCTGGAGAACAAGGGAATACTTTTCAAGTTGCAAGTTTTGGAAATCAGGCGCCAACTAGGAGAACAAGTGAGTATTTTTCAAGTTTCAAGTTTTTGTAATTAGGCCCCACCTAGAGAAAAAGGGAATACTTTTCAAGTTGCAAGTTTTGGAAATCAGGCGCCCACCAGGAGAACAAGGGAGTATTTTTCAAGTTTCAAGTTTTTGTAAATAGGCGCCCACTTGGAGAACAATTGAATACTTTTCAAGTTTAATGTTTAGGCAATCAGACGTCTAACTGGAGAACAGGGGAATACTTTTCAAGTTGCAAGTTTTGGAAATCACGCACCCACCTAGAGAATAAGGGAATTCTTCCCAAGTTGTAAGTTTTGGTAATCAGGCGCCCACCTGGAAAACAAGGGAATACTTTTCAAGTTACAAGTTTTGGCAATCAGGCGTCCACCTGGAGAACAAGGGAATACTTTCAAGTCAAGTTGGAAATCAGGCGCTCCCCACGAGAACAAGGGAGTATTTTTCAAGTTTCAATTTTTCATAATTTGGCGCCCATCTAGAGAACGATAGAATACTTTTCAACTTCCAAGTTTTGGCAATCAGGCGTGCACCTGGAGAAAAAGGGAATACTTTTCAAGTTGCAAGTTTTGGAAATCAGGCCCGCACCACGAGAACAAGGTAGTATTTTTCAAGTTTTATATTTTTGTAATTAGACGCCCACCCGGAGAACAATAGAATACTTTACAGGTTGCATGTTTTGGTAATCAGGCGCCCACCTAGAGAAAAAGGGAATACTTTTCAAGGTTCATGTTTTGGAAATCAGGCGCCCACCTGGAGAACAAGGTTTTGATGGATCAAGTTTTGGTAATCAGGCGCCCACCTAAAGAAGAAGGTAATAAATTCCAAGTTGCATGTTTTAGTAATCAGGCGCCCACCTGGAGAACAAGAGAATACTTTTAAAGTTGCAACTTTGGTAATTAGGCGCCCACCTGGAGAACTAGGAAATAATTTTCAAGTTTCAAGTCTTGTTAATTAGGCGCCCACCCAGAGAACAAGAGAATACTTTTCAAGTTACAAGTTTTGGTAATCAGGCACCCACCAAAGGGAATACTTTTCAAGTTTTCGAAATCAGGCGTCCACATGGAGAACAAGGGAATACTTTTCAAGTTGCTAGTTTTGGAAATCATTCGCCCACCAGGAGAACAAGAGAGTATTTTTCAAGTTTCAAGTTTTTGTAATTAGGCGCCCATCTGGAGAAAAACAGAATACTTTCTGAAGATTCAAGTTTTGTTAATCAAGCGCCCACCTGGAGAACAAGAGAATACTTTCCAAGTTGCAAGTTTTGGTAATCAGGCACCCACCTAGAGAACAAGGGAATACTTTTCATGTTCCAAGTTTCTGTAATCAGGTGCCCACCTAGAGAAAAAGGGAATACTATTCAAGTTTCACGTTTAGGCAATCAGGCATCTACCTCGAGAACAAGCGAATACTTTTCAAGTTGCAACTTCTTGTAATGAGGCGCCCACCTAGAGAATAAGGGAATACTTTTCAAGTTTCAAGTTTTTGAAATGAGGCGCCTACATAGAGAAAAAGGGAATACTTTCCATGTTGCAAGTTTTGGTAATCAGGCGCCCACCTGGAGAACAAGGGAACACTTTTCAAGTTTTAAGTTTTGGCAATCAGGCGTCCACCTGGAGAACAAGGGAATACTTTTCAAGTTGCAAGTTTTAGAAATTAGGCGCCCACTAGGAGAACAAGGGAGTATTTTTCAAGTTTTAAGTTTTTGTAATTAGGTGCCCACCTGGAGAAAAAGGGAATACTTTTTTAAGTTTCAAGTTTGGTTAATCAGACGCCCAAGCAGAGAACAAGAGAATACTTTTCAAGTTGCAAGTTTTGGTAATCAGGCTTCCACCTAGAGAACTAGGGAGTATTTTTCATGTTTCAAGTTTTTTTTCTTAGGCGCCCACCTTGAGAAAAAGGGAATACTTTTTAAGTTAAAGTTTGGTTAATCAGGAGCCCACCCAGAGAACAAGAGAATACTTTTCAAGTTGCATATTTTGGTAATCAGGAGCCTACCTAGAAAACAAGGGAATACTTTTCAAGATTCATGTTTTTGTGATCAGGCGCCCACTTGGAGAAGTTCAAGTTTTGTTAATCAGGCGCCCACCTAGAGAAGAAGGGAATACTTTCCAAGTTGCAAGTTTTAGTAATCAGGCGCCCACCTGGAGAACAAGGGAATACTTCTAAAGTTGCAATTTTGGTAATCAGGTGCCCACCTGGAGAACTAGGAAATAAGTTTCAAGTTTCAATTCTTGTTAATCAGGCGCCCACCTAGAGAATAAGGGAATACTTTTCAAGTTTCAAGTTTTGCAAATCAGGCGACCACCTGGAGAACAAGGGAATATATTTCAAGTTGCAAGTTTTGGAAATCAGTCGCCCACCAGGAGAATAAGGGAGTATTTTTCAAGTTTCAAGTTTTTGTAATTAGGCACCCACCTGGAGAAGAAGGGAATATTTTCCAAGTTAAAAGTTTTGGTAATCAGGCGCCCATCTGGAGAACAAGGGAATACTTTTAAAGTTGCAACGTTGGTAATCAGGCGCCCACCTAGAGAACTAGGAAATAACTTTCAAGTTTCAAGTCTTGTTAATCAGGCGCCCACCTGGATAACAAGAGAATACTTTTCAGTTCCCAAATGGTATCAGAGCCAAGATGGCTGTATATGTATTTAGCATGAGCAACTAATTACATATACTGTCCGGAGCTCATTGCTTTTGCAAATCTTTAGTATAGTTATTTTGATGATATCTCATAACTTGATTAAATTATTTCTAAGTATTAAATCTTTTATCTTGTTTCATATTTGATCTATTTTGTGTGAGGTACTTATTTCTCTCTAAGTGTGTGAGGTATCCGATTAATATCCGGAGTGTACGTTGGCAAGCCTGTCCTTGTGGTCCTTGTTAGCCATGGTAGGCGTTTATTGTGACCCTTAGGTGTTCCCGTAGCCAAGATAACTCTAGAGAGAGAAGAGGTAAAACCAAGAGAACGTTTAGATCATTATGAACCTAGATATTTAGATTTAGGACTTTTTATGATTTGATCTTTGTTATTTGCTTTTATCTGAATATCATGTACTTATGATTTTGCATCTGTATTAGTTCCAGGACAATAATCTTTATTTTATATGAATCAAAATATTTTAAATTCTGTTAACTTATCTTCTAGATCTACTCAGATTGCCTTAACTGAGTCTAATTTGGATAACTGGAGTATCCCTGCTGAACCTTTTCATAAGATCTACCAGATAGGTCACTTAAATTTCATTAAAAAGCATAATATTAAAACGTGTGAATCAACTGTTGCTATTAATAACTCTTTAGAAGTTATAAAATTGTTACATGAGCATGATATAATTAGATATAAATCTAGTTTTAATTATCTGCATATTGGTCTTGTGCAAGTTGCTGTTAAGCCTTTGTTTAGAAAAGGACTTAATATTCCTGTTTGTGCACTTTTACGTGATGCACGTTTTCTTAACTTTGATGATTCTTTGTTAGGAGCACTTGAAAGTAATTTAGCAGGAGGCCCTGTTTATTTCAATTGTTATCCTAACTTCTCTGTTGATATTAATGATCCTAATGTGTTAGATACATTAACGCTTAATATCAAAACTCTTAATATGAACAGCAAATCCGAAACTCGTGAAATAGCTGTTATATACCGCGTTTATTATCGGTTGATGTCTACTACCCTTGCTCCGAAAGCAAGGATAGAGAGTACCAAAGGTGTGACTATGTTAATGGAAGCTAACCATGAACATAGTACCATCTTTGTTCCTCGCCTTCTTCAGTGGAAAGACATTCTATCCAATACTGATTGGCACTTTGAAGCCATTACTCAACCCATTCCCTCTCATACAGAGAATCGCCAAATAGAACGAATCATCCAAAATTCCGATGGTTCAGTTGACCTTAAATTTCTGAACTCTCAACCTCGTAGAAGTTTCACCGTAGGTTCTACTTCTTCAAACCCCCGGGAAGAAGTATTTACTCGTTCTTGCTCCTTTAGATCTGCTATTAATAAATCTGTTATTAATAGTCAAATTGATGGGGTAGATTTTTCGGGAGATATCCCAAAAGTTTTTTATAAATCTCAGTTTCAAGAACCTATTCAGGAACCCTCTAGTCCCACAGAGTCTAATATGGCGCCTCCAAGGCAAAATTCAGACCCTGGTCTTCACGTCATTAAAATTGAGGAAGATTATACCCCTAATCTTGCTGATTTAAAAAGACTCTGGCTTGACCCCAAAAATGCTTTAAGGGTCAAATGGTACACTGCTACCTATTCTAAGAGCCAGCAAGCGATTTTTTGGCAACAATGGATTGCCGATATGAAGCGCTTGAAGTGTGATATTGAATATTTTAAGTGGTTCGAAATCACTGGAAAACTGGATGACCAGAATGAGTCTTTACAAGTTCTGGTTAATAAGTGGTATACTCAAACCAACAAGGTTGTTGAGTCTGTCACTCCTCCTCTTGAAGGAATTAAAATTCCTCATTCCAACATCATTGTTTCTGCTTCTCCTTTTAAATTTAAAAGCTGTAATCCTACGAGTACACGCTCTAATGCGGACATAGACAAAACTGTAGAACAAAACAATTACACCAATAAATTGTTGCACTCTGTTTCCCTTCAAATTGAAGAAACAAAATCTAGACTAACTCCTAGTCTAAGTATCCCTAGGCCTAGTACAAATAGTACGATACAGCCTAATCCTATATTCAAGCCTCCTGAATTTCGCCGGGAATTGTTTCCTAAACTTAGCGAAAATATCTCTGTCTCAGGTAAACTGGTTGAACAGATTACCGAAAAGCTAGCCAACTTTCATGTTTCAAGTGAAAGTAAAGTAAAAGAAGTTTCTAATGCTTCAAAAGCAAAAGAAACTTCTAATCAAGTTTCTAATGCTTCAAAAGCAAAAGAGACTTCTAATCAAGCGTCCAGTTCTCGACCAACTAAAGAGAACAACACCAATAGTTCTGGGAGCGTTAGAACTCTTTCTGATAACTCTCTTCTCAAACTTTCCGATAAATACCCCCATAGGCGAAACTATTATAGTCGTCCCTCTTTTCCTGATACTCAGTATGAGGAAGATGGTTTCCAGTCTCAATCATCTCATGATGGTAGAGGCATCGTTGAATGGATTATTGATGGTCTTGCCTAACATCAAATCTATCGTGTCCTTCACGAAATGGGCATTTGTATTACCAGTTACAAGCTGCGAAATTCTTCTGATAAAGAAGCAGCGGCCATGATCACTGCTGGCTTTACTGGTATGCTTAGGTATTGGTGGGATAATTATGTCACCGAAGATCTTAAGCTTCAAATCCTCAACGCAACCACCATTATTACTACTGTTAAAACAGTTAGTGATATGGAAACCTCTGAATCTGAAACCAGAGAGGATGCTTGTGCCACTCTGCTCTACCACATCGCCAAACACTTTGTAGGAGAGCCTAAACTCTTCCAAGATAGGAGTCTTGAAATCCTTAACAATCTTCGTTGCCCTAGACTAAGTGACTTTAGGTGGTATAAAGACCAGTTTATGGTCAAAATTATGACTAGACCTGACTGCAATAGTGATTTTTGGAAAGACAGATTTATTAGCGGTCTTCCCCCTTATTTGCTGAAAAGGTTAGATCAAAAATAAGAGATAGGTGTGGCGGTAAGGTACCCTATGAACTTATTACCTACGGAGATATTATTAGTCTTATTAATACCACAGCCCTAGAGCTATGTACAGACCTAAAACTTAAGAGTCATCTTAAGAAAGATAGATTGAACTCCAAAGCAGAACTAGGCAGTTTTTGTAGAGACTTTGGTTATGGCAATATAGACTATCCTCCTTCCAAGCAAGCTAAGAAGAATTCTAAGGCGAAGTCCTCTTATAAATCTTCTAGAAAGACTAAGAAAAACAAGTCTAAAGATAGGTCGTATGAACTTAAGAAGAAGAAATTTAGGAAGAAAAGACCTTCCCATAAAGAAGATGTCTGCTGGACTTGTGGTAAGTCTGGTCATAGAGCCAACCAGTGTAAATCTTCTAAGAAGAAGAAGAAAATAAACCTTCTAGGACTAGATGAGGATACTAAAGAAAAACTCTTTTCTATCCTTCAGGAAAGCGAGTCTGATTCAAGTAATTCCTCTTCTGAAGAGTACAGTGACGAAGAAAATATCAACGTCGCTTATGAGACTGATGACAGTCAGTCAGATTCTGAAGAATCTTGCGAAGAATCTTGTGAAGGTGTCTTTTGCGGATGTCCTTCCAATACCCTTAGTATGATCACATCAGACTCCAAGGAATTCTTTTTTGATATTATTGATCATATCAAAGACGATGAATCTCGTGCCAAGTATTTGATTGAGCTCAAGAAAATTATTCTGGGTTCTGATCAAAAGAAACCTTCTTCGTCTAAGGCCATCGAACCTTTTAGTATGAAACAAGTGTTCAATAGGTTCGATAAACTTGCTGAGCCCTCTATATCTGACTTACGACAAGAGATGAATTCTCTTAAACAAGAAGTTAGGCAGTTGAAATCGCGTCTTGACAAAGTCGAGATGGAATCCCTTACTTCTCAAGTCCTTCAGGACACTGTTGAGAAGACTGACTCTTTTCCTGAAAAAGAATTTGACTTCCCTGGAGAACAACCTGTTGATCCAGGTCTTCTTAATAATACTCCTTCCACTAATCCCGGTCCTTCTTTGTCTACTATTAAATCTATTAGTGAACATATTCCTGTCAAAATTGTTGTTGCAAAAAATTTTGTTCTCAACAAGGTTGCTTTATTTGACAGTGGTGCTGACCGTAACTGTATAGTGAAAGGTCTTATTCCTCTTAAGTACCTTGAAAAGAGTACAACTCGTTTATACTCGGCCACTGGTGAGAGAATGAAAATTGATTACAAATTATCTAAAGCCCATATTTGTAATAACAATATTTGCTTTACTAATGATTTTGTAATCACTGAAAATATCAATGAAGATATTATTCTAGGAACGCCATTCATTAGTCAACTTAAACATTTTACTAATGATATAGATGGCATTCATGCTTGTATCCTTGGTCAAGAGGTGTTTTTCCCTTTTGTTCAAACTCTTTCTCCTACAGAGAGTAGGTTTTTAAAAGAAAAAACTATTTTTAAAATTAATTGTCTTTCTAATCATATTTCTTTTTTAAAAGAAGAGATTACTATAGAAAGAATTAAACAAACTTTAAACACCCCGGGAATAATGTCTAAGATAGATTCCCTTCAAAAGAAGTTTGAAAATGAAGTTTGTTCAAATCTTCCTACTGCCTTTTGGAATATAAAAAAGCATTCTGTTGCATTACCCTACATTGATGGGTTTAATGAACAAAACATACCTACTAAGGCTAGACCTATTCAAATGAACCATGAAATGGTTGAAATTTGCAAAACTGAGATTAACCATCTACTTGATAATGGTATTATTAGACCCTCTAACTCTCCTTGGAGTTGTTCTGTCTTTTATGTTAATAATAGCGCAGAAAAGGAAAGGGGTGCACCAAGGCTTGTTATTAATTATAAGCCTTTGAATTCGGTCCTTAAATGGATCCGGCATCCAATCCCTAATAAAAGGGATCTCCTTAAACGAACTTATAAAGCAAACCTTTATAGTAAGTTCAATATGAAATCTGGATTTTGGCAAATTCAGATTAATGAAAAGGATCGTTATAAAACTGCATTCAATGTAACTTTTGGTCATTATGAGTGGAATGTTATGCCTTTTGGGTTAAAAAATGCCCCGTCTGAATTTCAGAATATTATGAATAATATTTTCAATCCTTATTCTTATATGTCAATTGTTTATATTGATGATGTGTTAATATTTTCTGAGGACATTGATTCTCATTTTAAGCATCTTTCCACATTTTTTAAAGTTGTGCAAAATAATGGTTTGGTTGTTAGTGCTAAGAAGATTAAGCTCTTTCAAACCTCTATTAGATTCTTAGGCCATGACCTATATCAAGGTACCTACAAACCTATCTGTAGAGCCATTGAATTCTCGTCCAAATTTCCTGATGAAATTAAGGATAAGACCCAGCTTCAGAGATTCTTAGGAAGTCTTAATTATGTTGCTGACTTTATTCCTAAAGTTAGACAAACTTGTGAGCCTTTGTATCTTAGGCTTAGAAAGAATCCTATACCGTGGGGAGATGAACAAACCCAAAGTGTCAAGAAGATTAAGAGATTAGTCCAAAATCTTCCTTGCTTAGGGATACCCAATCCCGATGCATATATGATAGTTGAAACTGATGCTTCTGATATAGGATACGGAGGTATTCTAAAACAGCAAATAGAACCAAATAGTTGCGAGCAACTGGTGAGGTTTACTTCTGGTATCTGGAATAATACCCAGAAAAATTATAGTACTGTAAAAAAGGAAGTTTTATCTATAGTACTATGTATTACTAAATTCCAAGATGATTTAGTAAACAAAGAATTTTTACTTCGGGTTGATTGCAAATGGGCCAAAGAAATTTTACAAAAAGATGTTAAGAATCTTGTTTCAAAACAAATATTTGCTAGATGGCAAGCTCTACTATCTAGCTTTGATTTCAAAATTGATTTTATAAAAGGAGAAAATAATTCTCTTCCAGATTTTCTAACCCGAGAATTTCTTCAGAGCCATGAAGCCGTCAAAAACTAGCCCGTTCAAGAACGTCAAGTCTGAAAGGCAACTATCAACAGTTAGACCTTTCGTTCCTACTAGTTTGGCCCAAATAAGGCCCTCTTTTCCTCCTCTTCCTAGTCCGGCCCAGAGCCAAAATAAGTTTACCGTTTTAGGAGAACTTCCAAAACTTCCAGGCCCAAAGCCTGAATCTTCCTCTGGATCCACTTCTAAGGTGCAGAACAAATCTAGTTATGAAATGAAGACCCCAGAGTCTTTTGCCCAAGCAGTGGACCCTAAAGTCCAAATTCAAAAACCCTCTTCTCAGCCAACTGAGACTTTTGAATTCTTGACCATTAAGGTCTCTCCCATTTTAGCCCTCGATAAAGAGTTTGAATCTGGTCGAGTCCAAGACCTTATAAAGCCCTGTTATAATTCATCCAACTACATTGATAGTCCTGACCCCCTTCACACTCGCCTTTACTTTGAGGCTATCTTAGTCGATACAGACTCCATTGAAGTGGAACATGTTTACTCTGATAGAAACCCTGATTTCATCCTATATTCTCAGTTTACAATCAAAAAGATTTTATCTCCTTTCGAATGGCATGTTGACCATCTACTTACTCCCATACGTCTTAGTATGAACCATAAGCCCCAGACTTACAACTGGTATACATACCAACAAGCTTGGTATAATTTCATGTATCTTAGACCAGGTCATACTTGGTTTATTAAATACAGTCCTGAAGTTATCAAGGCCATCATCCCCAGATGGTTCTATGACTGGTGGAAGACTTTTGGAGGAAAATTAGAAAACCTCCCACAACAATTCCTCAAGAAATTCGAAAATTTCCAAATTTCACAAGAGATCACTACTCTCCCTTCTCACATTAAAATGTGTAAATTTTATATTCAAAAAAGAATTTCTTTTATTATCAGCTGGGATTTCAAAATCGCAGAATTCGATAGGATCAGGTACCTATCCAAAGAAGTAAAGGTTAAAGGTTGGGTTCCAAAACCTAAGGTATCAACTCCTGATAAGGGAAAAATTGTCGTGGGGAAGTCAACTCCACAATCCAAATCATCCAAGGCGGAAATGAAGAAGAAGCTTCAAAAGGCTCTTCGAGATATTGATAATCAAGATGAAGAAACCATTATGCAACTTCTTGAAGAAGTCTCCTCCTCTGCTGAATCCAGTAATGATGACATGTGTAATCCTAAAGGTATTGCTCAGGCTTATCTAGAAGGATTTTATGAATAATATTTACTTTTCCGAAGAGTCAAGTTAATATTTACTTTTCCGAAGAGTCAAGTTACTATTCGGTGGGAATGCCCACTTAGTGTCCTGTGAATACCCACTTTATCACTACCTTCCAAAAGAAGGAAAAACTGAGGGGTATGGGTCTAATTATTGTCCACTAAAAACAAGTCGGTCGAATTATTGTCCACTAAGGACAAGTCATAATTAGTGTCCATAGGTTGGATCCCATAAACGGTCCCCGGGTCATAAGGAATCTTATCCTTATCTTTTCACATGGGGTCATATCTCTTTCATAAAAGTAGAACCCCACAATACTGTCGGCAAAATCTAAGCCGTCCATTTGTATCTAGGAGATTAACTCTTTTGGTGTCAGAGGTCTATAAAAAGACTCTCGTCTTGTAATATGAGGCAGGTCCAATTTTCTCACTTAGAAAATTTTAGGCACTATCTCTCTTGAAAAATCTCTTCGTCTCTCTTCTTGTAATCATCCCTTCCTATTGTAATATCCCCTTGTTCATGGAATAAAAGGCTTGTTTTAAAGTAAGTCTTTCATCTTCCTTATCACTGTTTTACTGTTCAAACTTCTTTTGAAGGGAATCTATCTTAGACATTATTCCCGGGGTGTTTTTTCGGCAAATAAGGGGGGAAGACCGCTGGACAATAACTAGACGCATACCCCTCATTTTCAAACTTCTTTTGAAGGGAATCTATCTTAGACATTATTTAAGCTTCAAATCCTCAACGCAACCACCATTATTACTACTGTTAAAACAGTTAGTGATATGGAAACCTCTGAATCTGAAACCAGAGAGGATGCTTGAAATATGATTAGAAAGACAATTAATTTTAAAAATAGTTTTTTCTTTTAAAAACCTACTCTCTGTAGGAGAAAGAGTTTGAACAAAAGGGAAAACACCTCTTGACCGAGGATACAAGCATGAATGACATCTATATCATTAGTAAAAGGTTTAAGTTGACTAATGAATGGCGTTCCTTGAATAATATCTTCATTGATATTTTCAGTGATTACAAAATCATTAGTAAAGCAAATATTGTTATTACAAAAATGGGCTTTAGATAATTTTATACTCCTATCTTGGAAGAGTTTAGGCTCTCCTACAAAGTGTTTGGCAATGTGGTAGAGCAGAGTGGCATCCAAGCTAGTCTTTCATCTTCCTTATCACTATTTTACTATCAGGCGCCCAACTAGAGAACTAGAGAATAGTTTTCAAGTTTCAAGTTTTGGTAATCAGGTGCCCACCTGGAGAACAAGGGAATATTTTTTATGTTTCAAGTTTTGGTACTCAGGCACCCACCTAGAGAAGAAGGGAATACTTTTCAAGTTGCATGTTTTGGTAATCAGGAGTCCACCTTGAGAAATAGAGAATACCTTTCAAGTCACAAGATTTGGTAATCAGGCAGCCACCTAGAGAATAAAGGAATACTTATTTAAGTTTCAAGTTTTGCTAATTAGATGCCCACCCGGAGAACAACAGAATACTTTTCAAGTTTCAAGTTTTGATAATCAGGCGTCCACCTAGAGAACAAGGGAGTATTTTTCATGTTTCAAGTTTTTGTAATTAGGCGTCCACCTGGAGAAAAAGGGAATACTTTATAAGTTTCATGTTTTGTTAATCAGGCGTCCACTCGGAGAACAAGAGAATACTTTTCAAGTTGCAAGTTTTTGTAATCAAGCGTCCACCTAGAGAACAAGGGAATACTTTTCAAGTTTCAAGTTTTTGTAATCAGGCGCCAAACTAGAGAACAAAAGAATATTTTTCAAGTTTCAAGTTTTGGTAATCAGGTGCCCACCTGGAGAACAAGGGAATATTTTTTATGTTTCAAGTTTTGGTAATCAGGCGTCCACCTAGAGAAGAAGGGAATACTTTTCAAGTTGCAAGCTTTTGTAATCAGGAGCCCACCTTGAGAAATAGGGAATACTTTTCAAGTTTCAAGATTTGGTAATCAGGCACCCACCTGGAGAACATGGGAATATTTTTGATGTTTCAAGTTTTGGTAATCAGGCGCCCACCAAGAGAAGAAGGGAAAACCTTTCAAGTTGCAAGTTTAGGTAATCAGGCAGCCACCTGGAGAAAAGGGGAGTACTTTTCAAGTTGCAAGATTTGGAAATCAGGCGCCCACGTGGAGAATAAGCGAATACTTTTGAAGTTTCAAGTTTTTGCAATCAGGCGCCCATCTAGAGAACAATGGAAAACTTTTCAAGTTTCATGTTTTGGTAATCAGACACCCACCTGGAGAATAAGGGAATATTTTTGATGTTTCAAGTTTTTGTAAACAGGCGCCCACCTAGAGAAAAAGGGAATACTTTTCTAGTTGCATGTTTTGGAAATCAAGCTCCCACCTGGAGAACAAGGGAATACTTTTTAAGTTTCAAGTTTTGTTGATCAGCCGCCCACCTGGAAAACAACAGAATACTTTTCAAGTTGCAAGTTTTGGTAATCAGGCGCCCAAATAGAGAACAAGGGAATACTTTTCAAGTTTCAAGTTTTTTAACTAGGCGCCCACCTGGAGAAAAAGGGAATATTTTTTATGTTTAATGTTTTGGTAATCAGGCGTCCACCTAGAGATGAAGGGAACACGTTTGAAGTTTCAAGTCTCGGTAATCAGGCGCCCACCTGGAGAACATGGAAAAACTATTCAAGTTGCAAGTTTTTGTAATCAGGCGCCCACCTAGAGTACAATTGAATACTTTTCAAATTTTAAGTTTTTGCAATCAGGCGTCCATCTGGAGAACAAGGGAATACTTTTCAAGTTGCAAGTTTTGGAAATCAGGCGCCCACTAGGAGAACAAGGGAGTATTTTTCGAGTTTCAAGTTATTGTACACCCACATGGAGAAAAACGGAATACAGTTTTAAGTTTCTAGTTTTGCTAATGATGCGCCCACCTAGAGAAGAAGGGAATACTTTCCAAGTTGCAAGTTTTGGTAATCACGTGCCCACCTGGAGAACAAGGGAATACTTTTCAAGTTGTTTTGGCAATGAGGTGTCCACCTGGAGAACAATGGAATACCTTTCAAGTTGCAAGTTTTGGAAATCAGGCGCCGACCAGGAGAACAAGGGAGTAATTTTCAAGTTACATGTTTTTTTTAATTAGGCACCCAACTAGAGAGCAATGGAATAGTTTTCAAGTTTCAAGTTTTGGCAATCAGGCGTCCACCTGGAGAATAAAGGAATACTTTACAAGTTTCATGTTTTGGAAATCAGGCGCCTACCTGGAGAACATGGGAGTATTTTTCAAGTTTCAAGTTTTTGTAATTAGGCGCCCACCTGGAGAAAAAGGGAATACTTTTTTAAGTTTCAATTTTTGTTAATCAGATTCCCACCTGGAGAACAAGAGAATACTTTTGAAGTTGCAAGTTTTTGTAATCAGGCATCCACCTGGAGAAAAAGGGAATACTTTTTAAGTTTCAAGTTTTGTTAGCAGGCTTCCACTCGGAGAACAAGGGAATACTTTTCAAGTTTCAATTTTTTGTAATCAGGCGCCAAACTAGAGAACAAAAGAATATTTTTCAAGTTTCAAGTTTTGGTAATCAGGTGCCCACCTGAAGAACAAGGGAATATTTTTTATGTTTCAAGTATTGGTAATAATGCGTCAACCTAGAGAAGAAGGGAATTTTTTTCAAGTTGCAAGTTTTTGTAATCAGGAGCCCACCTTGAGAAATAGGGAATACTTTTCAAGTTTCAAGATTTGGTAATCAGGCACCTACCCGGAGAACAAGAGAATACTTTTCAAGTTGCAAGTTTTGGTAATCAGGCGCCCACCTAGAGACCAAGGGAATAATTTTCAAGTTTCAAGTTTTGGCAATCAAGCGTCCTCCTAGAGAACAAGGGAATACTTTTAAAGTTGCATGTTTTGGAAATCAGGCGCCACCAGGAGAACATGGAAGTATTTTTCAAGTTTCAAGTTTTTGTAACTAGGTGCCCACCTGGAGAAAAACGGAATACTTTTTTAAGTTTCAAGTTTTTTTAATGAAGCGCCCACAAAGAGAACAAGAGAATACTTTTAAAGTTGCATGTTTTGGTAATTAGGCGCCCACTTATAGAATAAGGGAATACTTTTCAAGCTTCAAGTTTCTGTAATCAGGTGCCCACCTAGAGAACAAGGGAATATGTGCGATGTTTCAAGTTTTAATAATCAGGCGCCCACCTGGAGAACTAGGGAATACTATTCAAGTTTCACGTTTAGGCAATCAGGCGTCTACCTCGAGAACAAGCGAATACGTTTCAAGTTGCAAGTTCTTGTAATGAGCCGCCCACCTAGAGAATAAGGGAATACTTTCAAGTTTCATGTTTTTGAAATCAGGCGCCCACCTGGAGAACAAGGGAAAACTTTTCAAGTTTTAAGTTTTGGCAATCTGGCGTCCACATGGAGAACGAGGGAATACTTTTCAAGTTGCAAGTTTTAGAAATTAGGCGCCCACTAGGAGAACAAGGGAGTATTTTTCAAGTTTCAAGTTTTTGTAATTAGGCGCCCACCTAGAGAACAAGGGAATACTTTTCAAGTGGCAAGTTTTGGAAATCAGGCGCCAACTAGTAGAACAAGAGAGTATTTTTCAAGTTTCAAGTTTTTGTAATTAGGCCCCACCTAGAGAAAAAGGGAATACTTTTCAAGTTGCAAGTTTTGGAAATCAGGCGCCCACCAGGAGAACAAGGGAGTATTTTTCAAGTTTCAAGTTTTTGTAAATAGGCGCCCACTTGGAGAACAATAGAATACTTTTCAAGTTTAATGTTTAGGCAATCAGACGTCCAATTGGAGAACAAGGGAATACTTTTCAAGTTGCAAGTTTTTTAAATCACGCACCCACCTAGAGAATAAGGGAATACTTCCAAGTTGCAAGTTTTGGTAATCAGGCGCCCACCTGGAGAACAAGGGAATACTTTTCAAGTTACAAGTTTTGGCAATCAGGCGTCCACCTGGAGAACAAGGGAATACTTTTCAAGTCAAGTTTTGGAAATCAGGCGCCCCCCACGAGAACAACGGAGTATTTTTCAAGTTTTAAGTTTTTATAATTTGGCGCACACCTAGAGAACGATAGAATACTTTTCAAGTTTCAAGTTTTGGCAATCAGGCGTCCACCTGGAGAAAAAGGGAATACTTTTCAAGTTGCAAGTTTTAGAAATCAGACCCCCACCATGAGAACAAGGGAGTATTTTTCAAGTTTCAAATTTTTGTAATTAGGCGCCCACCTGGAGAAACAGGGAATACTTTTTAAAGTTTCAAGTTTTGTTAATCAGACGCCCACCTGGAGAACAAGAGAATACTTTTCAAGTTGCAAGTTTTGGTAATCAGGCACCCACCTAGAGAACAAGGGAATACTTTTCAAGTTTCAAGTTTTTGTAATAAGGTGCCCACCTGGAGAACAAGGGACTATTTACGATGTTTCAAGTTTTTGTATTCACGCGCCCACCTGGTATAAGGGAATACTTTTCAAGTTTCACGTTTTGGCAATCAGGCGTCTACCTCGAGAACTACTGAATACTTTTCAAGTTACAAGTATTGGTAATCAGGTGCCCACCTAGAGAAGAAGGGAATACTTTCCAAGTTGCAAGTTTTGGTAATCACGCGCCCACCTGGAGAAAAAGGGAATACTTTTCAAGTTTCAAGTTTTGGCAATCAAGCGTCCACATGGAGAACAAGGGAATACTTCTCAAGTAGCAAGTTTTGGATATCAGGCACCCACCAGGAGAACAAGGGAGTATTTTTCAAAGATCAAGTTTTTGTAATTAGCCGCCCACCTGGAGAACAAGGGAATACTTTTCAAGTTGCAAGTTTTGGAAATCAGGCGCCCACTAGGAGAATAGGAGAGTCTTTTCAAGTTTCAAGTTTTTGTAATTAGGCCCCCACCTGGAGAAAAAGGGAATACTTTTCAGGTTGAAAGTATTGGAAATCAGGCGCCTACCAGGAGAACAAGGCAGTATTATTCAAGTTTCAAGCTTTTGTAATTAGGCGCCCACCTAAAGAACAATGGAATACTTTTCAAGTTTAAAGTTTTGGCAATCAGGCGTCCACCTGGAGAACAAGGGAATACTTTTCAATTTGCAAAGTTTTGGAAATCCAGCGCCCACCAAGATAAGAAGGGAATACTTACCAAGTAGCAAGGTTTGGTAATCAGGCGCCCACCTGGAGAACAAGGGAATACTTTTCAAGTTTCAAGTATTGGCAATCAGGCGTCCACCTGGAGAACAAGGGAATACTTTTCAAGTTGCAAGGTTTGGAAATCAGGCGCCAACCAGGAGAACAAGGGAGTATTTTTCAAGTTTCAAGTTTTTTTGATTTGGCGCCCATCTAGAGAACAGTGGAATACTTTTCAAGTTTCAAGTTTTGGCAATCAGGCGTCCACCTTGAGAATAAAGGAATACTTTTCAAGTTCCAAGTTTAGGAAATCAGCCGCCCACTAGGATAACAAGGGAGTATTTTTCAAGTTTCAAGTTTTTGTAATTAGGCGCCCACCTGGAGAAAAAGGGAATACTTTTTTAAGTTTCAAGTTTTGTTAATCAGACGCCCAAGCGGAGAACAAGAGAATACTTTTCAAGTTGCAAGTTTTTGTAATCAGGAGCCCACCTTGAGAAATAGGGAATACTTTTCAAGTTTCAAGATTTGGTAATCAGGCACCCACCCGGAGAACAAGAGAATACTTTTCAAGTTGCAAGTTTTGGTAATCAGGCGCCCACCTAGAGACCAAGGGAATAATTTTGAAGTTTCAAGTTTTGGCAATCAAGCGTCCTCCTGGAGAACAAGGGAATACTTTTAAAGTTGCAAGTTTTGGAAATCAGGCGCCACCAGGAGAACAAGGAAGTATTTTTCAAGTTTCAAGTTTTTGTAATTAGGTGCCCACCTGGAGAAAAACGGAATACTTTTTTAAGTTTCAAGTTTTTTTAATCAAGCGCCCACAAAGAGAACAAGAGAATACTTTTCAAGTTGCAAGTTTTGGTAATTAGGCGCCCACTTATAGAACAAGGAAATACTTTTCAAGTTTCAAGTTTCTGTAATCAGGTGCCCACCTAGAGAACAAGGGAATATTTGCGATGTTTCAAGTTTTAATAATCAGGCGCCCACCTGGAGACCTAGGGAATACTATTCAAGTTTCACCTTTAGGCAATCAGGCGTCTACCTCGAGAACAAGCGAATACTTTTCAAGTTGCAAGTTCTTGTAATGAGCCGCCCACCTAGAGAATAAGGGAATACTTTTCAAGTTTCATGTTTTTGAAATCAGGCGCCCACCTAGAGAAAAAGGGAATACTTTCCATGTTGCAAGTTTTGGTAATCAGGCGCCCACCTGGAGAACAAGGGAAAACTTTTCATGTTTTAAGTTTGGGCAATCAGGCGTCCACCTGGAGAACGAGGGAATACTTTTCAAGTTGCAAGTTTTAGAAATTTGGCGCCCACTAGGAGAACAAGGGAGTATTTTTCAAGTTTCAAGTTTTTGTAATTAGGCGCCCACCTGGAGAACGAGGGAATACTTTTCAAGTTTATGTTTAGGCAATCAGACGTCCAATTGGAGAACAAGGGAATACTTTTCAAGTTGCAAGTTTTTTAAATCACGCACCCACCTAGAGAATAAGGGAATACTTCCCAAGTTGCAAGTTTTGGTAATCAGGCGCCCACCTGGAGAACAAGGGAATACTTTTCAAGTTACAAGTTTTGGCAATCAGGCGTCCACCTGGAGAAAAAGGGAATACTTTTCAAGTCAAGTTTTGGAAATCAGGCGCCCCCCACGAGATCAACGGAGTATTTTTCAAGTTTCAAGTTTTTATAATTTGGGGCCCACCTAGAGAACGATAGAATACTTTTCAAGTTTCAAGTGTTGGCAATCAGGCGTCTACATGGAGAACAAGAGAATACTTCTCAAGTAGCAAGTTTTGGAAATCAGGCACCCACCAGGAGAACAAGGGAGTATTTTTCAAAGATCAAGTTTTTGTAATTAGCCGCCCACCTGGAGAACAAGGGAATACTTTTCAAGTTGCAAGATTTGGAAATCAGGCGCCCACTAGGAGAATAAGAGAGTCTTTTCAAGTTTCAAGTTTTTGTAATTAGGCCCCCACCTGGAGAAAAAGGGAATACTTTTCAGGTTGAAAGTATTGGAAATCAGGCGCCTACTAGGAGAACAAGGCAGTATTATTCAAGTTTCAAGCTTTTGTAATTAGGCGCCCACCTAAAGAACAATGGAATACTTTTCAAGTTTAAAGTTTTGGCAATCAGGCGTCCACCTGGAGAACAAGGGAATACTTTTCAATTTGCAAAGTTTTGGAAATCCAGCGCCCACCAAGAGAAGAAGGGAATACTTACCAAGTTGCAAGTTTTGGTAATCAGGCGCCCACCTGGAGAACAAGGGAATACTTTTCAAGTTTCAAGTTTTGGCAATCAGGCGTCGACCTGGAGAACAAGGGAATGCTTTTCAAGTTGCAAGGTTTGGAAATCAGGCGCCAACCAGGAGAACAAGGGAGTATTTTTCAAGTTTCAAGTTTTTTTGATTTGGCGCCCATCTAGAGAACAGTGGAATACTTTTCAAGTTTCAAGTTTTGGCAATCAGGCGTCCACCTTGAGAATAAAGGAATACTTTTCAAGTTCCAAGTTTAGGAAATCAGGCGCCCACTAGGATAAAAAGGGAGTATTTTTCAAGTTTCAAGTTTTTGTAATTAGGCGCCCACCTGGAGAAAAAGGGAATACTTTTTTAAGTTTCAAGTTTTGTTAATCAGACGCCCAAGCGGAGAACAAGAGAATACTTTTCAAGTTGAAAGTTTTTGTAATCAGGAGCCCACATTGAGAAATAGGGAATACTTTCCAAGTTTCAAGATTTGGTAATCAGGCACCCACCCGGAGAATAAGAGAACACTTTTCAAGTTGCAAGTTTTGGTAATCAGGCGCCCACCTAGAAACCAAGGGAATAATTTTGAAGTTTGAAGTTTTGGCAATCAAGCGTCCTCCTGGAGAACAAGGGAATACTTTTAAAGTTGCAAGTTTTGGAAATCAGGCGCCACCAGGAGAACAAGGAAGTATTTTTCAAGTTTAAAGTTTTTTTAATTAGGTGCCCACCTGGAGAAAAACGGAATACTTTTTTAAGTTTCAAGTTTTTTTAATCAAGCGCCCACAAAGAGAACAAGAGAATACTTTTCAAGTTGCAAGTTTTGGTAATTAGGCGCCCACATATAGAACAAGGAAATACTTTTCATGTTTCAAGTTTCTGTAATCAGGTGCCCACCTAGAGAACAAGGAATATTTGCGATGTTTCAAGTTTTAATAATCAGGCGCCCACCTGGAGAACTAGGGAATACTATTCAAATTTCACGTTTAGGCAATCAGGCGTCTACCTCGAGAACAAGCGAATACTTTTCAAGTTGCAAGTTCTTGTAATGAGCCGCCCACCTAGAGAATAAGGGAATACTTTTCAAGTTTCATGTTTTTGAAATCAGGCGCCCACCTAGAAAAAAAGGGAATACTTTCCATGTTGCAAGTTTTGGTAATCAGGCGCCCACCTGGAGAACAAGGGAATACTTTTCAAGTTTCAAGTTTTGGCAATCAGGCGTCGACCTGGAGAACAAGGGAATACTTTTCAAGTTGCAAGGTTGGGAAATCAGGCGCCAACCAGGAGAACAAGGGAGTATTTTTCAAGTTTCAAGTTTTTTTTATTTGGCGCCCACCTAGAGAACAGTGGAATACTTTTGAAGTTTCAAGTTTTGGCAATCAGGCGTCCACCTTGAGAATAAAGGAATACTTTTCAAGCTCCAAGTTTAGGAAATCAGGCGCCCACTAGGATAAAAAGGGAGTATTTTTCAAGTTTCAAGTTTTTGTAATTAGGCGCCCACCTGGAGAAAAAGGGAATACTTTTTTAAGTTTCAAGTTTTGTTAATCAGACACCCAAGCGGAGAACAAGAGAATACTTTTCAAGTTGCACGTTTTTGTAATCAGGAGCCCACATTGAGAAATAGGGAATACTTTTCAAGTTTCAAGATTTGGTAATCAGGCACCCACCCGGAGAACAAGAGAATACCTTTCAAGTTGCAAGTTTTGGTAATCAGGCGCCCACCTAGAGACCAAGGGAATAATTTTGAAGTTTCAAGTTTTGGCAATCAAGCGTCCTCCTGGAGAAGAAGGGAATATTTTTAAAGTTGCAAGTTTTGGAAATCAGGCGCCACCAGGAGAACAAGGAAGTATTTTTCAAGTTTAAAGTTTTTGTAATTAGGTGCCCACCTGGAGAAAAACGGAATACTTTTTTAAGTTTCAAGTTTTTTTAATCAAGTGCCCACAAAGAGAACAAGAGAATACTTTTCAAGTTGCAAGTTTTGGTAATTAGGCGCCCACTTATAGAACAAGGAAATACTTTTCAAGTTTCAAGTTTCTGTAATCAGGTGCCCACCTAGAGAAATAAGGGAATACTTTTCAAGTTTCATGTTTTTGAAATCAGGCGCCCACCTAGAGAAAAAGGGAATACTTTCCATGTTGCAAGTTTTGGTAATCAGGCGCCCACCTGGAGAACATGGGAAAACTTTTCAAGTTTTAAGTTTGGGCGATCAGGCGTCCACCTGGGAACAAGGGAATACTTTTCAAGTTGCAAGTTTTAGAAATTTGGCGCCCACTAGGAGAACAAGGGAGTATTTTTCAAGTTTCAAGTTTTTGTAATTAGGCGCCCACCTGGAGAACAAGGGAATACTTTTCAAGTTTCAAGTTTTGGAAATCAGGCGCCAACTAGGAGAACAAAAGAGTATTTTTCAAGTTTCAAGTTTTGTAATTAGGCCCCACCAAGAGAAAAAGGGAATACTTTTCAAGTTGCAAGTTTTGGAAATCAGGCGCCCACCAGGAGAACAAGGGAGTATTTTTCAAGTTTCAAGTTTGTAAATAGGCGCCCACTTGGAGAACAATAGAATACTTTTCAAGTTTAATGTTTAGGCAATCAGACGTCCAATTGGAGAACAAGGGAATACTTTTAAAGTTGCAAGTTTTTTAAATCACGCACCCACCTAGAGAATAAGGGAATACTTCCCAAGTTGCAAGTTTTGGTAATCAGGCGCCCACCTGGAGAACAAGGGAATACTTTTCAAGTTACAAGTTTTGGCAATCAGGCGTCCACCTGGAGAAAAAGGGAATACTTTTCTAGTCATGTTTTTGAAATCAGGCGCCCCCCACGAGAACAACGGAGTATTTTTCAAGTTTCAAGTTTTTATAATTTGGCGCCCACCTAGATAACGATAGAATACTTTTCAAGTTTCAAGTTTTGGCAATCAGGCGTCCACCTGGAGAAAAAGGAAATACTTTTCAAGTTGCAAGTTTTGGAAATCAGACCCCCACCATTAGGACAAGGGAGTATTTTTCAAGTTTCAAATTTTTGTAATTAGGCGCCCACCTGGAGAAACAGGGAATACTTTTTGAAGTTTCAAGTTTTGTTAATCGGACCCCCACCTGGAGAACAAGAGAATACTTTTCAAGTTGCAAGTTTTGGTAATTAGGGGCCCACTTATAGAACAAGGAAATACTTTTCAAGTTTCAAGTTTCTGTAATCAGGTGCCCACCTAGAAAACAAGGGAATATTTGCGATGTTTCAAGTTTTAATAATCAGGCGCCCACCTGGAGAACTAGGGAATACTATTCAAGTTTCACGTTTAGGCAATCAGGCGTCTACCTCGAGAACAAGCGAATACTTTGGCTCTACAGATAGGTTTGTAGGTACCTTGATATAGGTCATGGCCTAAGAATCTAATAGAGGTTTGAAAGAGCTTAATTTTCTTAGCACTAATAACCAAACCATTATTTTGCACAACTTTAAAAAATGTGGAAAGATGCTTAAAATGAGAATCAATGTCTTCAGAAAATATTAACACATCATCAATATAAACAATTGACATATAAGAATAAGGATTGAAAATATTATTCATAATATTCTGAAATTCAGACGGGGCATTTTTTAACCCAAAAGGCATAACATTCCACTCATAATGACCAAAAGGTGTACATTGAATGCAGTTTTATAACGATCCTTTTCATTAATCTGAATTTGCCAAAATCTAGATTTCATATCGAACTTACTATAAAGGTTTGCTTTATAAGTTCGTTTAAGGAGATCCCTTTTATTAGGGATTGGATGCCGGATCCATTTAAGGACCGAATTCAAAGGCTTATAATTAATAACAAGCCGTGGTGCACCCCTTTCTTTTTCTGCGCTATTATTAACATAAAAGGCAGAACAACTCCAAGGAGAGTTAGAGGGTCTAATAATACCATTATCAAGTAAATGGTTAATCTCAGTTTTGCAAATTTCAACCATTTCATGGTTCATTTGAATAGGTCTAGCCTTAGTAGGTATGTTTTGTTTAAACCCATCAATGTAGGGTAATGCAACAGAATGCTTTTTTATATTCCAAAAGGCAGTAGGAAGATTTGAACAAACTTCATTTTCAAACTTCTTTTGAAGGGAATCTACCTTAGACATTATTCCCGGGGTTTTTAAAGTTTGTTTAATTCTTTATATAGTAATCTCTTCTTTTAAAAAAGAAATATGATTAGAAAGACAATAAATTTTAAATATAGTTTTTTCTTTTAAAAACCTACTCTCTGTAGGAGAAAGAGTTTGAACAAAAGGGAAAAACACCTCTTGACCGAGGATACAAGCATGAATGCCATCTATATCATTAGTAAAAGGTTTAAGTTGACTAATGAATGGCGTTCCTAGAATAATATCTTCATTGATATTTTCAGTGATTACAAAATCATTAGTAAAGCAAATATTGTTATTACAAATATGGGCTTTAGATAATTTGTAATCAATTTTCATTCTCTCACCAGTGGCCGAGTATAAACGAGTTGTACTCTTTTCAAGGTACTTAAGAGGAATAAGACCTTTAACTATACAGTTACGGTCGGCACCACTGTCAAATAAAGCAACCTTGTTGAGAACAAAATTTTTTGCAACAACAATTTTGACAGGAATATGTTCACTAATAGATTTAACAGTGTCCTGAAGGACTTGAGAAGTAAGGGATTCCATCTCGACTTTGTCAAGACGCGATTTCAACTACCTAACTTCTTGTTTAAGAGAATTCATCTCTTGACGTAAGTCAGATATAGAGGGCTCAGCAGGTTTATCGAACCTATTGAACACTTGTTTCATACTAAAAGGTTCGATGGCCTTAGACGAAGAAGGTTTCTTTTGATCAGAACCCAGAATAATTTTCTTGAGCTCAATCAAATACTTGGCACGAGATTCATCGTCTTTGATATGATCAATAATATCAAAAAGGACTTCCTTGGAGTCCGATGTGATCATACTAAGAGTATTGGAAGGACATCCGCAAAAGACACCTTCACAAGATTCTTCGCAAGATTCTTCAGAATCTGACTGACTGTCATCAGTCTCATAAGCCAATGATACCAATTTACAGGACCGGAGAAATTAAATTAGAAAAAAAAATTATTACAGTAAAACAGTAAAACAGAAAATGAAAGACTTACTTTTTATTCCATGAACAAGGGGATATTACAATAGGAAGGGATGATTACAAGAAGAGAGACGAAGAGATTATTCAAGAGAGATAGTGCCTAAAATTTTCTAAGTCAGAAAATTCGACCTGCCTCATATTACAAGACGAGAGTCTTTTTATAGACCTCTGACACCAAAAGAGTTAATCTCCTAGATACAAATGGACGGCTTAGATTTTGCCGACAGTATTGTGGGGTTCTACTTTTATGAAAGAGATATGACCCCATGTGAAAAAATAAGGATAAGATTCCTTATGACCCGGGGACCGTTTATGGGACCCAACCTACGGACACTAATTATGACTTGTCCTTAGTGGACAATAATTCGACCGACTTGTTTTTAGTGGACAATAATTAGACGCATACCCCTCAGTTTTTCCTTCTTTTGGAAGGTAGTGATAAAGTGGGTATTCACAGGACACTAAGTGGGCATTCCCACCGAATAGTAACTTGACTCTTCGGAAAAGTAAATATTAACTTGACTCTTCGGAAAAGTAAATATTATTCATAAAATCCTTCTAGATAAGCCTGAGCAATACCTTTAGGATTACACATGTCATCATTACTGGATTCAGCAGAGGAGGAGACTTCTTCAAGAAGTTGCATAATGGTTTCTTCATCCTGATTATCAATATCTTGAAGAGCCTTTTGAAGCTTCTTCTTCATTTCCGCCTTGGATGATTTGGATTGTGGAGTTGTCTTCCCCACTACAGTTTTTCCCTTACCAAGAGTTGATACCTTAGGTTTTGGAACCCAACCTTTAACCTTTATTTCTTTGGATAGGTACCTGATCCTATCGAATTCTGCGATTTTGAAATCCCAGCTGATAATAAAAGAAATTCTTTTTTGAATATAAAATTTACACATTTTAATGTGAGAAGGGAGAGTAGTGATCTCTTGTGAAATTTGGAAATTTTCGAATTTATTGAGGAATTGTTGTGGGAGGTTTTCTAATTTTCCTCCAAAAGTCTTCCACCAGTCATAGAACCATCTGGGGATGATGGCCTTGATAACTTCAGGACTGTATTTAATAAACCAAGTATGACCTGGTCTAAGATACATGAAATTATACCAAGCTTGTTGGTATGTATACCAGTTGTAAGTCTGGGGCTTATGGTTCATACTAAGACGTATGGGAGTAAGAAGATGGTCAACATGCCATTCGAAAGGAGATAAAATCTTTTTGATTGTAAACTGTGAATATAGGATGAAATCAGGGTTTCTATCAGAGTAAACATGTTCCACTTCAATGGAGTCTGTATCGACTAAGATAGCCTCAAAATAAAGGCGAGTGTGAAGGGGGTCAGGACTATCAATGTAGTTGGATGAATTATAGCAGGGCTTTATAAGGTCTTGGACTCGACCAGATTCAAACTCTTTATCGAGGGCTAAAGTGGGAGAGACCTTAATGGTCAAGAATTCAAAAGTCTCAGTTGGCTGAGAAGAGGGTTTTTGAATTTGGACTTTAGGGTCCACTGCTTGGGCAAAAGACTCTGGGGTCTTCATTTCATAACTAGATTTGTTCTGGACCTTAGAAGTGGATCCAGAGGAAGATTCAGGCTTTGGGCCTGGAAGTTTTGGGAGTTCTCCTAAAACGGTAAACTTATTTTGGCTCTGGGCCGGACTAGGAAGAGGAGGAAAAGAGGGCTTTATTTGGGCCAAACTAGTAGGAACGAAAGGTCTAACTGTTGATAGTTGCCTTTCAGACTTGACGTTTTTGAACGGGCTAGTTTTTGACGACTTCATGGCCCTGAAGAAATTCTCGAGTTAGAAAATCTGGAAGAGAATTATTTTCTCCTTTTATAAAATCAATTTTGAAATCAAAGCTAGATAGTAGAGCTTGCCATCTAGCAAATATTTGTTTTGAAACAAGATTTTTAACATCTTTTTGTAAAATTTCTTTGGCCGATTTGCAATCAACTCGAAGTAAAAATTCTTTGTTTACTAAATCATCTTGGAATTTAGTAATACATAGTACTATAGATAAAACTTCCTTTTTTACAGTACTATAATTTTTCTGGGTATTATTCCAGATACCAGAAGTAAACCTCACCAGTTGCTCGCAACTATTTGGTTCTATTTGCTGTTTTAGAATACCTCCGTATCCTATATCAGAAGCATCAGTTTCAACTATCATATATGCATCGGGATTGGGTATCCCTAAGCAAGGAAGATTTTGGACTAATCTCTTAATCTTCTTGACACTTTGGGTTTGTTCATCTCCCCACGGTATAGGATTCTTTCTTAGCCTAAGATACAAAGGCTCACAAGTTTGTCTAACTTTAGGAATAAAGTCAGCAACATAATTAAGACTTCCTAAGAATCTCTGAAGCTGGGTCTTATCCTTAATTTCATCAGGAAATTTGGACGAGAATTCAATGGCTCTACAGATAGGTTTGTAGGTACCTTGATATAGGTCATGGCCTAAGAATCTAATAGAGGTTTGAAAGAGCTTAATTTTCTTAGCACTAATAACCAAACCATTATTTTGCACAACTTTAAAAAATGTGGAAAGATGCTTAAAATGAGAATCAATGTCTTCAGAAAATATTAACACATCATCAATATAAACAATTGACATATAAGAATAAGGATTGAAAATATTATTCATAATATTCTGAAATTCAGACGGGGCATTTTTTAACCCAAAAGGCATAACATTCCACTCATAATGACCAAAAGGTACATTGAATGCAGTTTTATAACGATCATTTTCATTAATCTGAATTTGCCAAAATCCAGATTTCATATCGAACTTACTATAAAGGTTTGCTTTATAAGTTCGTTTAAGGAGATCCCTTTTATTAGGGATTGGATGCCGGATCCATTTAAGGACCGAATTCAAAGGCTTATAATTAATAACAAGCCTTGGTGCACCCCTTTCTTTTTCTGCGCTATTATTAACATAAAAGGCAGAACAACTCCAAGGAGAGTTAGAGGGTCTAATAATACCATTATCAAGTAAATGGTTAATCTCAGTTTTGCAAATTTCAACCATTTCATGGTTCATTTGAATAGGTCTAGCCTTAGTAGGTATGTTTTGTTCATTAAACCCATCAATGTAGGGTAATGCAACAGAATGCATTTTTATATTCCAAAAGGCAGTAGGAAGATTTGAACAAACTTCATTTTCAAACTTCTTTTGAAGGGAATCTACCTTAGACATTATTCCCGGGGTTTTTAAAGTTTGTTTAATTCTTTCTATAGTAATCTCTTCTTTTAAAAAAGAAATATGATTAGAAAGACAATTAATTTTAAATATAGTTTTTTCTTTTAAAAACCTACTCTCTGTAGGAGAAAGAGTTTGAACAAAAGGGAAAAACACCTCTTGACCGAGGATACAAGCATGAATGCCATCTATATCATTAGTAAAAGGTTTAAGTTGACTAATGAATGGCGTTCCTAGAATAATATCTTCATTGATATTTTCAGTGATTACAAAATCATTAGTAAAGCAAATATTGTTATTACAAATATGGTCTTTAGATAATTTGTAATCAATTTTCATTCTCTCACCAGTGGCCGAGTATAAACGAGTTGTACTCTTTTCAAGGTACTTAAGAGGAATAAGACCTTTCACTATACAGTTACGGTCGGCACCACTGTCAAATAAAGCAACCTTGTTGAGAACAAAATTTTTTGCAACAACAATTTTGACAGGAATATGTTCACCAATAGATTTAATAGTGGACACAGAAGGACCGGGATTAGTGGAAGGAGTATTATTAAGAAGACCTGGATCAACAGGTTGTTCTCCAGGGAAGTCAAATTCTTTTTCAGGAAAAGAGTCAGTCTTCTCAACAGTGTCCTGAAGGACTTGAGAAGTAAGGGATTCCATCTCGACTTTGTCAAGACGCGATTTCAACTGCCTAACTTCTTGTTTAAGAGAATTCATCTCTTGACGTAAGTCAGATATAGAGGGCTCAGCAGGTTTATCGAACCTATTGAACACTTGTTTCATACTAAAAGGTTCGATGGCCTTAGACGAAGAAGGTTTCTTTTGATCAGAACCCAGAATAATTTTCTTGAGCTCAATCAAATACTTGGCACGAGATTCATCGTCTTTGATATGATCAATAATATCAAAAAGGACTTCCTTGGAGTCCGATGTGATCATACTAAGAGTATTGGAAGGACATCCGCAAAAGACACCTTCACAAGATTCTTCGCAAGATTCTTCAGAATCTGACTGACTGCCATCAGTCTCATAAGCGACGTTGATATTTTCTTCATCACTGTATTCTTCAGAAGAGGAATTACTCAAATCAGACTCGCTTTCCTGAAGGATAGAAAAGAGTTTTTCTTTAGTATCCTCATCTAGTCCCAGAAGGTTTATTTTCTTCTTCTTCTTAGAAGATTTACACTGGTTGGCTCTATGACCAGACTTACCACAAGTCCAGCAGACATCTTCTTTATGGGAAGGTCTTTTCTTCCTAAATTTCTTTTTCTTAGGTTCATACGACCTATCTTTAGACTTGTTTTTCTTAGTCTTTCTAGATGATTTATAAGAGGACTTAGCCTTAGAATTCTTCTTAGCTTGCTTGGAAGGGGGATAGTCTATATTGCCATAACCAAAGTCTCTACAAAAACTGCCTAGTTCTGCTTTGGAGGTCAATCTATCTTTCTTAAGATGACTCTTAAGTTTTAGGTCAGTACATAGCTCTAGGGCTGTGGTATTAATAATACTAATAATATCTCCATAGGTCATAAGTTCATAGGGTATCTTACCCCCACACCTATCTCTTATTTTTGATCTAACCTTTTCGGCAAATAAGGGGGGAAGACCGCTAATAAATCTGTCTTTCCAAAAATCACTATTGCAGTCAGGTCTAGTCATAATTTTGACCATAAACTGGTCTTTATACCACCTAAAGTCACTTAGTCTAGGGCAACGAAGATTGTTAAGAATTTCAAGACTCCTATCTTGGAAGAGTTTAGGCTCTCCTACAAAGTGTTTGGCAATGTGGTAGAGTATAGTGGCACAAGCATCCTCTCTGGTTTCAGATTCAGAAGTTTCCATATCACTAACTGTTTTAACAGTAGTAATAATGGTGGTTGCGTTGAGGATTTGAAGCTTAAGATCTTCGGTGACATAATTATCCCACCAATACCTAAGCATACCAGTAAAGCCAGCAGTGATCATGGCCGCTGCTTCTTTATCAGAAGAATTTCGCAGCTTGTAACTGGTAATACAAACGCCCATTTCGTGAAGGACACGATAGATTTGATGTTCGGCAAGACCATCAATATTCCATTCAACGATGCCTCTACCATCATGAGATGATTGAGACTGGAAACCATCTTCCTCATACTGAGTATCAGGAAAAGAGGGACGACTATAATAGTTTCTCCTATGGGGGTATCTATCGGAAAGTTTGAGAAGAGAGTTATCAGAAAGAGTTCTAACACTTTCAGCACTATTGGTGTTGTTCTCTTTAGTTGGTCGAGAACTGGACGCTTGATTAGAAGTTTCTTTTGCTTTTGAAGCATTAGAAACTTCTTTTACTTTACTTTCACTTGAAACATGAAAGTTGGCTAGCTTTTCGGTAATCTGTTCAACCAGTTTACCAGAGACGGAGATATTTTCGCTAAGTTTAGGAAACAATTCCCGGCGAAATTCAGGAGGCTTGAATATAGGATTAGGCTCTATCGTACTATTTGTACTAGGCCTAGGGATACTTAGACTAGGAGTTAGTCTAGGTTTTGTTTCTTCAATTTGAAGGGAAACAGAGTGCAACAATTTATTGGTGTAATTGTTTTGTTCTACAATTTTGTCTATGTCCGCATTAGAGGGTGTACTCGTAGGATTACTGCTTTTGAGTTTAAAAGGAGAAGCAGAAACAATGGTGTTGGAATGAGGAATTTTAATTCCTTCAGGAGGAGGAGTGACAGACTCAACAACCTTGTTGGTTTGAGTATACCACTTATTAACCAGAACTTGTAAAGACTCATTCTGGTCATCCAGTTTTCCAGTGATTTCGAACCACTTAAAATATTCAATATCACACTTCAAGCGCTTCATATCGGCAATCCATTGTTGCCCAAAAATCGCTTGCTGGCTCTTAGAATAGGTAGCAGTGTACCATTTGACCCTTAAAGCGTTTTTTGGGTCAAGCCAGAGTCTTTTTAAAGCAGCAAGATTAGGGGTATAATCTTCCTCAACTTTAATGACGTGAAGACCAGGGTCTGAATTTTGCCTTGGAGGCGCCATATCAGATTCTGTGGGACTAGAGGGTTCCTGAATAGGTTCTTGAAACTGAGATTTATAAAAAACTTTTGGGATATCTCCCGAAAAATATACCCCATCAACTTGACTATTAATAACAGATTTATTAATAGCAGATCTAAAGGAGCAAGAACGAGTAAATACTTCTTCCCGGGGGTTTGAAGAAGTAGAACCTACGGTGAAACTTCTACGAAGTTGAGAGTTCAGAAATTTAAGGTCAACTGAACCATCGGAATTTTGGATGATTCGTTCTATTTGGCGATTCTCTGTATGAGAGGGAATGGGTTGAGTAATAGCTTCAAAGTGCCAATCAGTATTGGATAGAATGTCTTTCCACTGAAGAAGGCGAGGAACAAAGATGGTACTATGTTCATGGTTAGCTTCCATTAACATAGTCACACCTTTGGTACTCTCTATCCTTGCTTTCGGAGCAAGGGTAGTAGACATCAACCGATAATAAACGCGGTATATAACAGCTATTTCACGAGTTTCGGATTTGCTGTTCATATTAAGAGTTTTGATATTAAGCGTTAATGTATCTAACACATTAGGATCATTAATATCAACAGAGAAATTAGGATAACAATTGAAATAAACAGGGCCTCCTGCTAAATTACTTTCAAGTGCCCCTAACAAAGAATCATCAAAGTTAAGAAAACGTGCATCACGTAAAAGTGCACAAACAGGAATATTAAGTCCTTTTCTAAACAAAGGCTTAACAGCAACTTGCACAAGACCAATATGCAGATAATTAAAACTAGACTTATATCTAATTATATCATGCTCATGTAACAATTTTATAACTTCTAAAGAGTTATTAATAGCAACAGTTGATTCACACGTTTTAATATTATGCTTTTTAATGAAATTAAAGTGACCTATCTGGTAGATCTTATGAAAAGGTTCAGCAGGGATACTCCAGTTATCCAAATTAGACTTAGTTAAGGCAATCTGAGTAGATCTAGAGGATAAGTTAACAGAATTTAAAATATTTTGATTCATATAAGAAAAATTACTGCCCTGGAACTAATACAGAAGCAAAATCATAAGTATATAATATTCAGATAAAAGCAAATAACAAAGATCAAATTATAAAAAAGTCCTAAATCTAAATATCTAGGTTCATAATGATCTAAACGTTCTCTTGGTTTTACCTCTTCTCTCTCTAGAGTTATCTTGGCTACGGGAACACCTAAGGGTCACAATAAACGCCTACCATGGCTAACAAGAACCGCAAGGACAGGCTTGCCAACGTACACTCCGGATATTAATCGGATACCTCACACACTTAGAGAGAAATAAGTACCTCACACAAAATAGATCAAATATGAAACAAGATAAAAGATTTAATACTTAGAAATAATTTAATCAAGTTATGAGATTTCATCAAAATAACTATACTAAATATTTGCAAAAGTAGGGAATACTTTTCAAGTGGCAAGTTTTGGAAATCAGGCGCCAACCAGGAGAACAAGGGAGTATTTTTCAAGTTTCAAGTTTGTAAATAGGCGCCCACTTGGAGAACAATAGAATACTTTTGAAGTTTAATGTTTAGGCAATCAGACGTCCAATTGGAGAACAAGGGAATACTTTTCAAGTTGCAAGTTTTTTAAATCACGCACCCACCTAGAGAATAAGGGAATACTTCCCAAGTTGTAAGTTTTGGTAATCAGGCGCCCACCTGGAGAACAAGGGAATACTTTTCAAGTTACAAGTTTTGGCAATCAGGCGTCCACCTGGAGAAAAAGGGAATACTTTTCTAGTCAAGTTTTGGAAATCAGGCGCCCCCCACGAGAACAACGGAGTATTTTTCAAGTTTCAAGTTTTTATAATTTGGCGCCCACCTAGAGAACGATAGAATACTTTTCAAGTTTCAAGTTTTGGCAATGAGGCGTCCACCTGGAGAAAAAGGGAATACTTTTCAAGTTGCAAGTTTTGGAAATCAGACCCATTTTTCAAGTTTCAAATTTTTGTAATTAGGCGCCCACCTGGAGAAACAGGGAATACTTTTCAAAGTTTCAAGTTTTGTTAATCAGACCCCCACCTGGAGAACAAGAGAATACTTTTCAAGTTGCAAGTTTTGGTAATTAGGCGCCCACTTATAGAACAAGGAAATACTTTTCAAGTTTCAAGTTTCTGTAATCAGGTTCCCACCTAGAGAACAAGGGAATATTTGCGATGTTTCAAGTTTTAATAATCAGGGGCCCACCTGGAGAACTAGGGAATACTATTCAAGTTTCACGTTTATGCAATCAGGCGTCTACCTCGAGAACAAGCGAATACTTTTCAAGTTGCAAGTTCTTGTAATGAGTCGCCCACCTAGAGAATAAGGGAATACTTTTCAAGTTTCATGTTTTTGAAATCAGGCGCCCACCTAGAGAAAAAGGGAATACTTTCCATGTTGCAAGTTTTGGTAATCAGGCGCCCACCTGGAGAACAAGGGAAAACTTTTCAAGTTTTAAGTTTGGGCAATCAGGCGTCTACCTAGAGAACAAGGGAATACTTTTCAAGTTGCATGTTTTAGAAATTTGGCGCCCACTAGGAGAACAAGGGAGTATTTTTCAAGTTTCAAGTTTTTGTAAGTAGGCGCTCGCCTGGATAACAAGGGAATACTTTTCAAGTAGCAAGTTTTGGAAATCAGGCGCCAACTAGGAGAACAAGAGAGTATTTTTTAAGTTTCAAGATTTGTAATTAGGCCCCACCTAGAGAAAAAGGGAATACTTTTCAAGTTGCAAGTTTTGGAAATCAGGCGCCCACCAGGAGAACAAGGGAGTATTTTTCAAGTTTCAAGTTTTTGTAAATAGGCGCCCACTTGGAGAACAATAGAATACTTTTCGAGTTTAATGTTTAGGCAATCAGACGTCCAATTGGAGAAGAAGGGAATACTTTTCAAGTTGCAAGTTTTTTAAATCACGCACCCACCTAGAGAATAAGGGAATACTTCCCAAGTTGCAAGTGTTGGTAATCAGGCGCCCACCTGGAGAACAAGGGAATACTTTTCAAGTTACAAGTTTTGGCAATCAGGCGTCCACCTAGAGAAAAAGGGAATACTTTTCAAGTCATGTTTTGGAAATCAGGCGCCCCCCACTAGAACAACGGAGTATTTTTCAAGTTTCAAGTTTTTATAATTTGGCGCCCACCTAGAGAACGATAGAATACTTTTCAAGTTTCAAGTTTTGGCAATCAGGCGTCCACCTGGAGAAAAAGGGAATACTTTTCAAGTTGCAAGTTTTGGAAATCAGACCCCCACCATGAGAACAAGGGAGTATTTTTCAAGTTTCAAATTTTTGTAATTAGGCGCCCACCTGGAGAAATAGGGAATACTTTTTAAAGTTTCAAGTCTTGTTAATCAGACCCCCACCTGGAGAACAAGAGTGTACTTTTCAAGTTGCAAGTTTTGGTAATCAGGCACCCACCTAGAGAACAAGGGAATACTTTTCAAGTTTCAAGTTTTTGTAATAAGGTGCCCACCTGGGGAACAAGGGACTATTTGCGATGTTTCAAGTTTTTGTATTCAGGCGCCAACCTGGAGAACGAGGGAATACTTTTATAGTTTCACATTTTGGCAATCAGGCGTCTACCTCGAGAACAACTAAATACTTTTCAAGTCATAAGTTTTGGTAATCAGGTGCCCACCTAGAGAAGAAGGGAATAGTTTCCAAGTTGCAAGTTTTGGTAATCACGCGCCCAACTGGAGAAAAAGGGAATACTTTTCAAGTTTCAAGTTTTGGCAATCAGGCGTCCACATGGAGAACAATGGAATACTTCTCAAGTAGCAAGTTTTGGAAATCAGGCGCCCACCAGGAGAACAAGGGAGTATTTTTCAAGGATCTAGTTTTTGTAATTAGCCGCCCACCTGGAGAACAAGGGAATACTTTTCAAGTTGCAAGTTTTGGAAATCAGGCGCCAACTAGGAGAACAAGAGAGTATTTTTCAAGTTTCAAGTTTTGTAATTAGCCGCCCCATCTAGAGAAAAAGGGAATACTTTTCAAGTTGCAAGTTTTGGAAATCAGGCGCCCACCAGGAGAACAAGGGAGTATTTTTCAAGTTTCAAGTTTTTGTAAATAGGCGCCCACTTGGAGAACAATAGAATACTTTTCAAGTTTAATGTTTAGGCAATCAGACATCCAATTGGAGAACAAGGGAATACTTTTCAAGTTGCAAGTTTTTTAAATCACGCACCCACCTAGAGAATAAGGGAATACTTCCCAAGTTGCAAGTGTTGGTAATCAGGCGCCCACATGGAGAACAAGGGAATACTTTTCAAGTTACAAGTTTTGGCAATCCGGCGTCCACCTGGAGAAAAAGGGAATACTTTTCAAGTCATGTTTTGGAAATCGGGCGCCCCCCACGAGAACAACGGAGTATTTTTCAAGTTTCATGTTTTTATAATTTGGCGCCCACCTAGAGAATGATAGAATACTTTTCAAGTTTCAAGTTTTGGCAATCAGGCGTCCACCTGGAGAAAAAGGGAATACTTTTCAAGTTGCAAGTTTTGGAAATCAGACCCCCACCATGAGAACAAGGGAGTATTTTCAAGTTTCAAATTATTGTAATTAGGCGCCCACCTGGAGAAACAGGGAATACTTTTTAAAGTTTCAAGTTTTGTTAATCAGACCCCCACCTGGAGAACAAGAGAGTACTTTTCAAGTTGAAAATTTTGGTAATCAGGCACCCACCTAGAGAACAAGGGAATACTTTTCAAGTTTCAAGTTTTTGTAATAAGGTGCCCACCTGGGGAACAAGGGACTATTTGCGATGTTTCAAGTTTTTGTATTCAGGAGCCCACCTGGAGAACAAGGGAAACTTTTATAGTTTCACATTTTGGCAATCAGGCGTCTACCTCGAGAACAACTGAATACTTTTAAAGTCATAAGTTTTGGTAATCAGGTACCCACCTAGAGAAGAAGGGAATAGTTTCCAAGTTGCAAGTTTTGGTAATCACGCGCCCAACTGGAAAAAAAGGGAATACTTTTCAAGTTTCAAGTTTTGGCAATCAGGCGTCCACATGGAGATACTTCTCAAGTAGCAAGTTTTGGAAATAAGGCGCCCACCAGGAGAACAAGGGAGTATTTTTCAAGGATCTAGTTTTTGTAATTAGCCGCCCACCTGGAGAACAAGGGAATACTTTTCAAGTTGCAAGTTTTGAAAATCAGGCGCCCACTAGGAGAATAGGAGAGTCTTTTCAAGTTTCAAGTTTTTGTAATTAGGCCCCCACCTGGAGAATAAGGGAATACTTTTCAACTTGAAAGTTTTGGAAATCAGGCGCCCACCAGGAGAACAAGGCAATATTATTCAAGTTTCAAGTTTTTGTAATTAGGCGCCCACCTAAAGAACATTGGAATACTTTTCAAGTTTAAAGTTTTGTCAATCAGGCGTCCACCTGGAGAACAAGGGAATACTTTTCAATTTGCGAAGTTTTGGAAATCCGGCGCCCACCAAGATAAGAAGGGAATACTTACCAAGTTGCAAGTTTTGGTAATCAGGCGCCCACCTAGAGAACAAGGGAATACTTTTCAAGTTTCAAGTTTTGGCAATCAGGCGTCCACCTGGAGAACAAGGGAATACTTTTCAAGTTGCAAGGTTTGGAAATCAGGCGCCAACCAGGAGAACAAGGGAGTATTTTTCAAGTTTCAAGTTTTTGTAATTTGGCGCCCACCTAGAGAACAGTGGAATACTTTTCAAGTTTCAAGTTTTGGCAATCAGGCGTCCACCTTGAGAATAAAGGAATACTTTTCAAGTTGCAAGTTTAGGAAATCAGGCGCCCACTAGGAGAACAAGGGAGTATTTTTCAAATTTCAAGTTTTTGTAATTAGGCGCCCACCTGGAGAAAAAGGGAATACTTTTTTAAGTTTCAAGTTTTGTTAATCAGACGCCCAAGCGGAGAAAAAGAGAATACTTTTCAAGTTGCAAGTTTTGGTAATCAGGCGTCCACCTAGAGAACAAGGGAGTATTCTTCATGTTTCAAGTTTTTTTTCTTAGGCGCCCACCTTGAGAAAAAGGGAATACTTTTTAAGTTAAAGTTTGGTTAATCAGGAGCCCACCCAGAAAACAAGAGAATACTTTTCAAGTTGCATATTTTGGTAATCAGGAGCCCACCTAGAAAACAAGGAAATACTTTTCAAGGTTCATGTTTTGGTGATCAGGCGCCCACTTGGAGAACTAGGTAACATTTTTGATGGTGCAAGTTTTGTTAATCAGGCGCCCACCTAGAGAAGAAGGGAATACTTTCCAAGTTGCAAGTTTTGGTAATCAGGCGTCCACCTGGAGAACAAGGGAATACTTCTAAAGTTGCAACTTTGGTAATCAGGCGCCCACCTGGAAAACTAGGAAAAAATTTTGAAGTTTCAATTCTTGTTAATCAGGCGCCCACCCGGAGAACAGGAGAATACTTTTCAAGTTGCAAGTTTTGGTAATCAGGCGCCCACCTAGAGAATAAGGGAATACTTTTCAAGTTTCAAGTTTTGCAAATCAGGCGACCACCTGGAGAACAAGGGAATATTTTTCAAGTTGCAAGTTTTGGAAATCAGTCGCCCACCAGAAGAACAAGGGAGTATTTTTCAAGTTTCAAGTTTTTGTAATTAGGCACCCACCTGGAGAAGAAGGGAATACTTTCCAAGTTAAAAGTTTTGGTAATCAGGCGCCCATCTGGAGAACAAGGGAATACTTTTAAAGTTGGTACTTTGGTAATCAGGCGCCCACCTAGAGAACTAGGAAATAACTTTCATGTTTCAAGTCTTGTTAATCAGGCGCCCACCCGGAAATCAAGAGAATACTTTTAAAGTTGCAAGATTTTGTAATCAGGCGCCCACTTAGAGATCAAGGGAATAGGTTTCAAGTTTCAAGTTTTTGAAATCAGGCGTCCACCTGGAGAACAAGGGAATACTTTTCAAGTTGCAAGTTTGAAAATCAGTCGCCCACCAGGAGAACAAGGGAGTATATTTGAAGTTTCAAGTTTTTGTAATTAGGCGCCCACCTGGAGAAAAACGGAATACTTTTTCAATTTTCAAGTTTTGTTAATCAAGCGCCCACCCAGAGAACAAGAGAATACTTTTCAAGTTGCAAGTTTGGTAATCAAGCGCCCACGTAGAGAACAACGAAATACTTTTCAAGTTTCATGTTTTTGTAGTCAGGCGCCCACCCGGAGAACAAGGGACTATTTGCGATGTTCAAAATATTGGTAACCAGGCGCCCACCTGGAGAACAAGGGAATACTTTTCAAGTTTCACGTTTTGGCAATCAGGCGTCTACCTCTAGAACAAGGAAATACTTTTCAAATTGCAAGGTTTTGCAATAAGGCGCCCACCAGGAGAACAAGGGAGTATTTTTAATGTTTCAAGTTTTTGTAATTAGAAGCCCACCTTCACAAAAAGGGAATACTTTTTTTGTTTAAAGTTTTGTTAATCATGCGCCCACCTGGAGAAAAGGGGCATATTTTTTATGATTCAAGTTTCTGCAATAAGGCGCCCACCTAGAGAAGAAGGGAATACTTTTCATGTATCGAGTTTTTGTAACTTGGCAACCACCTGGAGAAAAATGGAATACTTTTTTAAGTTTCAAGTTTTGTTAATCAAGCGCCCACCCGGAAAACAAGAGAATACTTAAAAATTTGCAAGTTTTGGTAATCAGGCGCCCACCTAGAGAACAAGGGAATACTTTTCAAGTTTCATGTTTTGGTAATTAAGCGCCCACCCAGAGAGCAAGAGAATGATTTTCAAGTTGCAAGCTTTTGTAATCAGGCGCCCACCTTGAGAACAATGGAAAAATTTTTAAGTTTCAAGTTTTTTTAATCAGACGCCCACCCGGAGAACAAGAGAATACTTTTCAAGTTTTCGTAATCAGACATACACCTAGAGAACAATAGAGTATTTTTCACGTTTAATGTTTTTTTAATTAGGTGCCCACCTTGTGAAAAAGGGAATACTTTTTAAGTTCAAGTTTTGTTAATCAGGAGCCCACCCGGAGAAAAAGAGAATACTTTTCAAGTTGCATGTTTTGGTAATCAGGCGCCCACCTAGAGAACAAGGGAATACTTTTCAAGGTTAATGTTTTGGTAATCAGGCGCCCACCTGGAGAACAAGGGAATACTTTTAATGTTGCAACTTTGGTAATCAGGCGCCCACCTGGAGAACTAGGAAATAATTTTCAAGTTTCAAGTCTTGTTAATTAGGCGCCCACCTGGAGAACAAGAGAATACTTTTCAAGTTGCATGTTTTGGTAATTAGGCGCGCCCACCTAGAGAACAAGGGAATACTTTTCAAGTTTCATGTTTAATAAATCAGGCATCCACCTTGAGAACAAGGGAATACATTTCAAATTGCAAGTTTTGGAAATCAGTCGCCCTCCAGGAGAACAAGGGAGAATTTTTCAAGTTTCAAGTTTTTGTAATTAGGCGCCCACCTGGAGAAGAAGGGAATACTTTTCAAGTTGCAAGTTTTGGTAATCAGGGGCCCACCTGGAGAACAAGGGAATACTTTTAAAGTTGCAACTTTGGTAATCAGGCGCCCACCTGGAGAACTAGGAAATAACTTTGAAGTTTCAAGTCTTGTTAATCAGGTGCCCACCCGGAGAACAAGAGAATTCTTTTCAAGTTGCAAGTTTTGGTAATCAGGCACCCACCTAGAGAACAAGGGAATACTTTTCAAGTTTCATGTTTTGGAAATCAGGCGTCAACCTCGAGAACAATGGAATACTTTTCAAATTGCAAGTTTTGTAAATCAGTCGCCCACAAGGAGAACAAGGGAGTATTTTTCAAGTTTCAAGATTTTGTAATTTGGCGCCCACCTGGATAAAAACGGAACACATTTTTAAGATTCAAGTTTTGTTAATCAAGCGCCCACCCGGAGAACAAGAGAATACTTTTCAAGTTGCAAGTTTTGGTAATCAAGCGCCCACCTTGTGAACAAGTGAATACTTTTAAAGTTTCAAGTTTTTGTAATCAGTCGTCCACCTAGAGAACAAGGGACTATTTGTGATGTTTCAAGATTTGGTAATCAGGCGCCCACCTGGAGAACATGGGAATACTTTTCAAGTTTCACGTTTTGGCAATCAGGCGTCTACCTCGAGAACAAGGGAATACTTTTCAGGTTGCAAGTTTTTGCAATATGGCGTCTACCAGGAGAACATGGGAGTATTTTTCATGTATCAAGTTTTTGTAATTAGGCGCGCACCTTAAGAAAAAGGGAATACTTTTTATGTTTCAAGTTTAGTTAATCAGGCGCCACCTAGAAAACATGAGAATACTTTTCAAGTTGCAAGTTTTGGTAATCAAATGCCCACCTATAGAACAGGGGAATACTTTTAATGTTTCAAGTTTTTATAATCAGTCGCCCACCTGCAGAACAAGGGACTATTTGCGATGTTTCAAGATTTGGTTATCATACGCCCACCTGGAGAATAAGGGAATACTTTTCAAGTTGTTTTGGCAATCAGGCGTCCACCAGGAGAACAATGGAATACCTTTCAAGTTGCAAGTTTTGGAAATCAGGCGCCGACCAGGATAACAAGGGAGTAATTTTCAAGTTTCAACTTTATGTAACTAGGCGCCCACCTGGAGAAAAAGGGAATACTTTTTTAAGTTTCAAGTTTTGTTAATCAGATGCCCACCTGGAGAACAAGAGAATACTTTTCAAGTTGCAAGTTTTTTTAATCAGGCATCCACCTAGAGAAAAATGGAATACTTTTTAAGTTTCAAGTTTTGTTAGCAGGCACCCACTCGGAGAACAAGAGAATACTTTTCAAGTTGCAAGTTATGGTAATCAGGCGCCCACCTAGAGAACAAGGAAATACTTTTCAAGGATCATGTTTTGGTAATCAGGCGCCCACTTGGAGAACAAGGGAATATTTTTTATGGTTCAAGTTTTGGTAATCATGCGCCCACCTAGAGAAGAAGGAAATACTTCCCAAGTTGCAAGTTTTGGTAATCAGGCGCCCACCTCGAGAACTAGGAAATAACTTTTAAGTTTCAAATCTTGTTAATCAGGCGCCCACCCGGAGAACAAGAGAATACTTTTCAAGTTGCAAGTTTTGGTAATTAGGCGCCCACCTAGAGACTAAGGGAATAATTTTCATGTTTCAAGTTTTGGCAATCAAGCGTCCTCCTGGAGAACAAGGGAATACTTTTAAAGTTGCAAGATTTGGAAATCAGGGGCCACCAGGAGAACAAGAGTATTTTTCAAGTTTCAAGTTTTTGTAGATAGGCACCCACCTGGAGAAAACGGAGTACTTTTTTAAGTTTCAAGTTTTTTTAATCAAGCGCCCACAAAGAGAACAAGTGAATACTTTTCAAGTTGCAAGTTTTGGTAATTAGGCGGCCACTTATAGAACAAGGGAATACTTTTCAAGTTTCAAGTTTCTGTAATCAGGTGCCCACCTAGAGAACAATGGAATATTTGCGATGTTTCAAGTTTTAATAATCAGGCGCCCACCCGGAGAACAAGGGAATACTATTCAAGTTTCACGTTTAGGCAATCAGGCGTCTACCTCGAGACCAAGCGAATACTTTTCAAGTTGCAAGTTCTTGTAACGAGGCGCCCACCTAGAGAATAAGGGAATACTTTTCAAGTTTCAAGTTTTTGAAATCAGGCGCCCACATAGAGAAAAAGGGAATACTTTCCATGTTGCAAGTTTTGGTAATCAGGCGCCCACCTGGAGAACAAGGGAACACTTTTCAAGTTTTAAGTTTTGGCAATCAGGCGTCCACCTGGAGAACAAGGGAATACTTTTGAAGTTGCAAGTATTAGAAATTAGGTGCCCTCTAGGAGAACAAAGGAGTATTTTTCAAGTTTCAAGTTTTTGTAATTAGGCGCCCACCTGGAGAACAAGGGAATACTTTTCAAGTTGCAAGTTTTGGAAATCAGGCGCCAACTAGGAGAACAAGAGAGTATTTTTCAAGTTTAAAGTTTTTGTAATTAGCCCCCCCCCCCCCTAGAGAGAAAGGGAATACTTTCCATGTTGCAAGTTTTGGTAATCAGGCGCCCACCTGGAGAACAAGGGAATACTTTTCAAGTTTCACGTCTTGGCAATCAGGCGTCTACCTTGAGAACAACTGAATACTTTTCAAGTTACAAATTTCAGTAATCAGGTGCCCACCTAGAGAAGAAGGGAATACTTTCCAAGTTGCAATTTTTGGTAATCACACGCCCACCTAGAGAAAAAGGGAATACTTTTCAAGTTTCAAGTTTTGGCAATCAGGCGTCCACATGGAGAAATAGGGAATACTTCTCAAGTTGCAAGTTTTGGAAATCAGGCGCCCACTAGGAGAATAGGAGAGTCTTTTCAAGTTTCAAGTTTTGTAATTAGGCCCCCACCTGGAGAAAAAGGGAATACTTTTCAAGTTGAAAGTTATGGAAATCAGGCGCCCACCAGGAGAACAAGGGAGTATTTTTCAAGTTTCAACTTTTTGTAATTAGGCGCCCACCTAAAGAACAATGGAATACTTTTCAAGTTTAAAGTTTTGGCAATAAGGCGTCCACCTGGAGAACAAGGGAATACTTTTCAATTTGCAAAGTTTTGGAATTCCGGCGCCCACCAAGATAAGAAGGGAATACTTCCTGAGTTGCAAGTTTTGGTAATCAGGCGCCCACCTAGAGAACAAGGAAATACTTTTCAAGGATCATGTTTTGGTAATCAGGCGCCCACTTGGAGAACAAGGGAATATTTTTTATGGTTCAAGTTTTGGTAATCATGCGCCCACCTAGAGAAGAAGGAAATACTTCCCAAGTTGCAAGTTTTGGTAATCAGGCGCCCACCTCGAGAACTAGGAAATAACTTTTAAGTTTCAAGTCTTGTTAATCAGGCACCCACCCGGAGAACAAGAGAATACTTTTCAAGTTGCAATTTTTGGTAATCAGGCGCCCACCTAGAGACTAAGGGAATAATTTTTAAGTTTCAAGTTTTGGCAATCAAGCGTCCTCCTGGAGAACAAGGGAATACTATTAAAGTTGGAAGATTTGGAAATCAGGGGCCACCAGGAGACCAAGGGAGTATTTTTCAAGTTTCAAGTTTTTTTAATTAGGCGCCCACCTGGAGAAAACGGAATACTTTTTTAAGTTTCAAGTTTTTTTAATCAAGCGCCCACAAAGAACAAGTGAATACTTTTCAAGTTGCAAGTTTTGGTAATCAGGCGCCCACCTGGAGAACAAGGGAATACTATTCAAGTTTCACGTTTAGGCAGTCAGGCGTCTACCTCGAGAACAAGCGAATACTTTTCAAGTTGCAAGTTCTTGTAATGAGGCGCCCACCTAGAGAATAAGGGAATACTTTTCAAGTTTCAAGTTTTTGAAATCAGGCGCCCACATAGAGAAAAAGGGAATACTTTCCATGTTGCAGTTTTGGTAATCAGGCGCCCACCTGGAGAGCAAGGGAATACTTTTCAAGTTTTAAGTTTTGGCAATCAGGCGTCCACCTGGAGAACAAGGGAATACTTTTCAAGTTGCAAGTTTTAGAAATTAGGCGCCCTCTAGGAGAACAAGGGAGTATTTTTCAAGTTTCAAGTTTTTGTAATTAGGCGCCCACCTGGAGAACAAGGGAATACTTTTCAAGTT
The DNA here is from genome assembly GCA_034376525.1 of Nicotiana benthamiana. Taxonomy (NCBI): domain Eukaryota; kingdom Viridiplantae; phylum Streptophyta; class Magnoliopsida; order Solanales; family Solanaceae; genus Nicotiana; species Nicotiana benthamiana. Next base: position 13,413,195 of record CM067341.1, on the reverse strand, counting down.
GCAAGTTTTGGAAATCAGGCGCCAACTAGGAGAACAAGTGAGTATTTTTCAAGTTTCAAGTTTTTGTAATTAGGCCCCACATAGAGAAAAAGGTATTACTTTTCAAGTTGCAAGTTTTGGAAATCAGGCGCCCACCAGGAGAACAAGGGAGTATTTTTCAAGTTTCAAGTTTTTGTAAATAGGTGCCCACTTGGAGAACAATTGAATACTTTTCAAGTTTAATGATTAGGCAATCAGACGTCTAACTGGAGAACAGGGAATACTTTTCAAGTTGCAAGTTTTGGAAATCACGCACCCACCTAGAGAATAAGGGAATTCTTCCCAAGTTGCAAGTTTTGGTAATCAGGCGCCCACCTGGAAAACAAGGGAATACTTTTCAAGTTACAAGTTTTGGCAATCAGGCGTCCACCTGGAGAACAAGGGAATACATTCAAGTCAAGTTTTGGAAATCAGGCGCTCCCCACGAGAACAAGGGAGTATTTTTCAAGTTTCAATTTTTCATAATTTGGCGCCCATCTAGAGAACGATAGAATACTTTTCAAGTTCCAAGTTTTGGCAATCAGGCGTCCACCTGGAGAAAAAGGGAATACTTTTCAAGTTGCAAGTTTTGGAAATCAAGCCCGCACCACGAGAACAAGGTAGTATTTTTCAAGTTTTATATTTTTGTAATTAGGCGCCCACCTGGAGAAACAGGGAATACTTTTTAAAGTTTCAAGTTTTGTTAATCAGACGCCCACCCGGAGAATAATAGAATACTTTACAAGTTGCATGTTTTGGTAATCAGGCGCCCACCTAGAGAAAAAGGGAATACTTTTCAAGGTTCATGTTTTGGAAATCAGGCGTCCACCTGGAGAACAAGGTTTTGATGGATCAAGTTTTGGTAATCAGGCGCCCACCTAAAGAAGAAGCTAATAAATTCCAAGTTGCATGTTTTGGTAATCAGGCGCCCACCTGGAGAACAAGAGAATACTTTTAAAGTTGCAACTTTGGTAATTAGGCGCCCACCTGGAGAACTAGGAAATAATTTTCAAGTTTCAAGTCTTGTTAATTAGGCGCCCACCCGGAGAACAAGAGAATACTTTTCAAGTTGCAAGTTTTGGTAATCAGGCGCCCACCAAAGGGAATACTTTTCATGTTTTGGAAATCAGGCGTCCACATGGAGAACAAGGGAATACTTTTCAAGTTGCTAGTTTTGGAAATCATTCGCCCACCAGGAGAACAAGAGAGTATTTTTCAAGTTTCAAGTTTTTGTAATTAGGCGCCCATCTGGAGAAAAACAGAATACTTTCTGAAGATTTAAGTTTTGTTAATCAAGTGCCCACCTGGAGAACAAGAGAATACTTTCCAAGTTGCATGTTTTGGTAATCAGGCACCCACCTAGAGAACAAGGGAATACTTTTCATGTTCCAAGTTTCTGTAATCCGGTGCCCACCTAGAGAAAAAAGGAATACTATTCAAGTTTCACGTTTAGGCAATCAGGCGTCTACCTCGAGAACAAGCGAATACTTTTCAAGTTGCAACTTCTTGTAATGAGGCGCCCACCTAGAGAATAAGGGAATAATTTTCAAGTTTCAAGTTTTTGAAATCAGGCGCCGACATAGAGAAAAAGGGAATACTTTCATGTTGCAAGTTTTGGTAATCCGGCGCCCACCTGGAGAACAAGGGAACACTTTTCAAGTTTTAAGTTTTGGCAATCAGGCGTCCACCTGGAGAACAAGGGAATACTTTTCAAGTTGCAAGTTTTAGAAATTAGGCGCCCACTAGGAGAACAAGGGAGTATTTTTCAAGTTTTAAGTTTTTGTAATTAGGTGCCCACCTGGAGAAAAAGGGAATACTTTTTTAAGTTTCAAGTTTTGTTAATCAGACGCCTAAGCAGAGAACAAGAGAATACTTTTCAAGTTGCAAGTTTTGGTAATCAGGCTTCCACCTAGGGAACAAGGGAGTATTTTCCATGTTTCAAGTTTTTTTTCTTAGGCGCCCACCTTGAGAAAAAGGGAATACTTTTTAAGTTAAAGTTTGGTTAATCAGGAGCCCACCCAGAGAACAAGAGAATACTTTTCAAGTTGCATATTTGGTAATAAGGAGCCTACCTAGAAAACAAGGGAATACTTTTCAAGATTCATGTTTTGGTGATCAGGCGCCCACTTGGAGAACTAGGTAACATTTTTGATGGTTCAAGTTTTGTTAATCAGGCGCCCACCTAGAGAAGAAGGGAATACTTTCCAAGTTGCAAGTTTTAGTAATAAGGCGCCCACCTGGAGAACAAGGGAATACTTCTAAAGTTGCAATTTTGGTAATCAGGTACCCACCTGGAGAACTAGGAAATAAGTTTCAAGTTTCAATTCTTGTTAATCAGGCGCCCCATCCGGAGAACATGAGAATACTTTTCAAGTTGCAAGTTTTCGTAATCAGGCACCTACCTAGAGAACAAGGAAATACTTTTCAAGTTTCAAGTTTTTGTAATAAGGTGCCCACCTGGAGAACAAGTGACTATTTGCGATGTTTCAAGTTTTTGTAATCAGGCGCCCACCTGGAGAACAAGGGAATAGTTTTGAAGATTCACGTCTTGGCAATCAGGCGTCTACCTTGAGAACAACTGAATACTTTTCAAGTTACAAATTTCAGTAATCAGGTGCCCACCTAGAGAAGAAGGGAATACTTTCCAAGTTGTAATTTTTGGTAATCACACGCCCACCTAGAGAAAAAGGGAATACTTTTCAAGTTTCAAGTTTTGGCAATCAGGCGTCCACATGGAGAAATAGGGAATACTTCTCAAGTTGCAAGTTTTGGAAATCAGGCGCCCACTAGGAGAATAGGAGAGTCTTTTCAAGTTTCAAGTTTTTGTAATTAGGCCCCCACCTGGAGAAAAAGGGAATACTTTTCAAGTTGAAAGTTTTGGAAATCAGGCGCCCACCAGGAGAACAAGGGAGTATTTTTCAAGTTTCAACTTTTTGTAATTAGGCGCCCACCTAAAGAACAATGGAATACTTTTCAAGTTTAAAGTTTTGGCAATAAGGCGTCCACCTGGAGAACAAGGGAATACTTTTCAATTTGCAAAGTTTTGGAATTCCGGCGTCCACCAAGATAAGAAGTGAATACTTCCTGAGTTGCAAGTTTTGGTAATCAGGCGCCCACCTAGAGAACAAGGAAATACTTTTCAAGCATCATGTTTTGGTAATCAGGCGCCCACTTGGAGAACAAGGAAATATTTTTTATGGTTCAAGTTTTTGTAATCATGCGCCCACCTAGAGAAGAAGGAAATACTTCCCAAGTTGCAAGTTTTGGTAATCAGGCGCCCACCTCGAGAACTAGGAAATAACTTTTAAGTTTCAAGTCTTGTTAATCAGGCACCCACCCGGAGAACAAGAGAATACTTTTCAAGTTGCAATTTTTGGTAATCAGGCGCCCACCTAAAGACTAAGGGAATAATTTTTAAGTTTCAAGTTTTGGCAATCAAGCGTCCTCCTGGAGAACAAGGGAATACTATTAAAGTTGGAAGATTTGGAAATCACGGGCCACCAGGAGACCAAGGGAGTATTTTTCAAGTTTCAAGTTTTTTTAATTAGGCGCCCACCTGGAGAAAACGGAATACTTTTTTAAGTTTCAAGTTTTTTTAATCAAGCGCCCACAAAGAACAAGTGAATACTTTTCAAGTTGCAAGTTTTGGTAATCAGGCGCCCACCTGGAGAACAAGGGAATACTATCCAAGTTTCACGTTTAGGCAATCAGGCGTCTACCTCGAGAACAAGCGAATACTTTTCAAGTTGCAAGTTCTTGTAATGAGGCGCCCACCTAGAGAATAAGGGAATACTTTTCAAGTTTCAAGTTTTTGAAATCAGGCGCCCACATAGAGAAAAAGGGAATACTTTCCATGTTGCAGTTTTGGTAATCAGGCGCCCACCTGGAGAGCAAGGGAATACTTTTCAAGTTTTAAGTTTTGGCAATCAGGCGTCCACCTGGAGAACAAGGGAATACTTTTCAAGTTGCAAGTTTAAGAAATTAGGCGCCCTCTAGGAGAACAAGGGAGTATTTTTCAAGTTTCAAGTTTTTGTAATTAGGCGCCCACCTGGAGAACAAGGGAATACTTTTCAAGTTGCAAGTTTTGGAAATCAGGCGCCAACTAGGAGAACAAGTGAGTATTTTTCAAGTTTCAAGTTTTTGTAATTAGGCCCCACATAGAGAAAAAGGTATTACTTTTCAAGTTGCAAGTTTTGGAAATCAGGCGCCCACCAGGAGAACAAGGGAGTATTTTTCAAGTTTCAAGTTTTTGTAAATAGGTGCCCACTTGGAGAACAATTGAATACTTTTCAAGTTTAATGATTAGGCAATCAGACGTCCAACTGGAGAACAGGGGAATACTTTTCAAGTTGCAAGTTTTGGAAATCACGCACCCACCTAGAGAATAAGGGAATTCTTCCCAAGTTGCAAGTTTTGGTAATCAGGCGCCCACCTGGAAAACAAGGGAATACTTTTCAAGTTACAAGTTTTGGCAATCAGGCGTCCACCTGGAGAACAAGGGAATACTTTCAAGTCAAGTTTTGGAAATCAGGCGCTCCCCACGAGAACAAGGGAGTATTTTTCAAGTTTCAATTTTTCATAATTTGGCGCTCATCTAGAGAACGATAGAATACTTTTCAAGTTCCAAGTTTTGGCAATCAGGCGTCCACCTGGAGAAAAAAGGGAATACTTTTCAAGTTGCAAGTTTTGGAAATCAGGCCCCCACCACGAGAACAAGGTAGTATTTTTCAAGTTTTATATTTTTTTAATTAGGCGCCCACCTGGAGAAACAGGGAATACTTTTTAAAGTTTCAAGTTTTGTTAATCAGACGCCCACCCGGAGAACAATAGAATACTTTACAAGTTGCATGTTTTGGTAATCAGGCGCCCACCTAGAGAAAAAGGGAATACTTTTCAAGGTTCATGTTTTGGAAATCAGGCGCCCACCTGGAGAACAAGGTTTTGATGGATCAAGTTTTGGTAATCAGGCGCCCACCTAAAGAAGAAGGTAATAAATTCCAAGTTGCATGTTTTGGTAATCAGGCGCCCACCTGGAGAACAAGAGAATACTTTTAAAGTTGCAACTTTGGTAATTAGGCGCCCACCTGGAGAACTAGGAAATAATTTTCAAGTTTCAAGTCTTGTTAATTATGCGCCCACCCGGAGAACAAGAGAATACTTTTCAAGTTGCAAGTTTTGGTAATCAGGCGCCCACCAAAGGGAATATTTTTCAAGTTTTGGAAATCAGGCGTCCACATGGAGAACAAGGGAATACTTTTCAAGTTGCTAGTTTTGGAAATCATTCGCCCACCAGGAGAACAAGAGAGTATTTTTCAAGTTTAAAGTTTTTGTAATTAGGCGCCCATCTGGAGAAAAATAGAATACTTTCTGAAGTTTCAAGTTTTGTTAATCAAGCGCCCACCTGGAGAACAAGAGAATACTTTCCAAGTTGCAAGTTTTGGTAATCAGGCACCCACCTAGAGAACAAGGGAATACTTTTCATGTTCCAAGTTTCTGTAATCAGGTGCCCACCTAGAGAAAAAGGGAATACTATTCAAGTTTCACGTTTAGGCAATCAGGCGTCTACCTCGAGAACAAGCGAATACTTTTCAAGTTGCAACTTCTTGTAATGAAGCGCCCACCTAGAGAATAAGGGAATACTTTTCAAGTTTCAAGTTTTTGAAATCAGGCGCCGACATAGAGAAAAAGGGAATACTTTCCATGTTGCAAGTTTTGGTAATCAGGCGCCCACCTGGAGAACAAGGGAACGCTTTTCAAGTTTTATGTTTTGGCAATCAGGCGTCCACCTGGAGAACAAGGGAGTACTTTTCAAGTTGCAAGTTTTAGAAATTAGGCGCCCACTAGGAGAACAAGGGAGTATTTTTCAAGTTTTAAGTTTTTGTAATTAGGTGCACACATGGAGAAAAAGGGAATACTTTTTTAAGTTTAGAGTTTTGTTCATCAGACGTCCACCTGGAGAACAGGAGAATACTTTCAAGTTTCAAGTTTTTGTAATCAGGCTTCCACCTAGGGAATAAGGGAGTATTTTTCATGTTTCAAGTTTTTTTTCTTAGGCGCCCACCTTGAGAAAAAGGGAATACTTTTTAAGTTAAAGTTTGGTTAATCAGGAGCCCACCCAGAGAACAAGAGAATACTTTTCAAGTTGCATATTTTGGTAATCAGGAGCCTACCTAGAAAACAAGGGAATACTTTTCAAGATTCATGTTTTGGTGATCAGGCGCCCACTTGGAGAACTAGGTAACATTTTTGATGGTTCAAGTTTTGTTAATCAGGCGCCCACCTAGAGAAGAAGGGAATACTTTCCAAGTTGCAAGTTTTAGTAATCAGGCGCCCACCTGGAGAACAAGGGAATACTTCTAAAGTTGCAATTTTGGTAATCAGGTGCCCACCTGGAGAACTAGGAAATAAGTTTCAAGTTTCAATTCTTGTTAATCAGGCGCCCCATCCGGAGAACATGAGAATACTTTTCAAGTTGCAAGTTTTCGTAATCACGCGCCCACCTACAGAATAAGGGAATACTTTTCAAGTTTCAAGTTTTGCAAATCAGGCGACCACCTGGAGAACAAGGGAATATATTTCAAGTTGCAAGTTTTGGAAATCAGTCGCCCACCAGGAGAACAAGGGAGTATTTTTCAAGTTTCAAGTTTTTGTAATTAGGCACCCTCCTGGAGAAGAAGGGAATACTTTCCAAGTTAAAAGTTTTGGTAATCAGGCGCCCATCTGGAGAACAAGGGAATACTTTTAAAGTTGCAACGTTGGTAATCAGGCGCCCACCTAGAGAACTAGGAAATAACTTTCAAGTTTCAAGTCTTGTTAATCAGGCGCCCACCCGGATAACAAGAAAATACTTTTCAGTTCCCAAATGGTATCAGAGCCAAGATGGTTGTATATGTATTTAGCATGAGCAACTAATTACATATACTGTCCGGAGCTCATTACTTTTGCAAATCTTTAGTATAGTTATTTTGATGATATCTCATAACTTGATTAAATTATTTCTAAGTATTAAATCTTTTATCTCGTTTCATGTTTGATCTATTTTGTGTGAGGTACTTATTTCTCTCTAAGTGTGTGAGGTATCCGATTAATATCCGGAGTGTACGTTGGCAAGCCTGTCCTTGTGGTCCTTGTTAGCCATGGCAGGCGTTTATTGTGACCCTTAGGTGTTCCCGTAGCCAAGATAACTCTAGAGAGAGAAGAGGTAAAACCAAGAGAACGTTTAGATCATTATGAACCTAGATATTTAGATTTAGGACTTTTTATAATTTGATCTTTCTTATTTGCTTTTATCTGAATATCATGTACTTATGATTTTGCATCTGTATTAGTTCCAGGACAGTAATCTTTATTTATATGAATCAAAATATTTTAAATTCTGTTAACTTATCTTCTAGATCTACTCAGATTGCCTTAACTGAGTCTAATTTGGATAACTGGAGTATCCCTGCTGAACCTTTTCATAAGATCTACCAGATAGGTCACTTTAATTTCATTAAAAAGCATAATATTAAAACGTGGGAATGAACTGTTGCTATTAATAACTCTTTAGAAGTTATAAAATTGTTACATGAGCATGATATAATTAGATATAAATCTAGTTTTAATTATCTGCATATTGGTCTTGTGCAAGTTGCTGTTAAGCCTTAGTTTAGAAAAGGACTTAATATTCCTGTTTGTGCACTTTTACGTGATGCACGTTTTCTTAACTTTGATGATTCTTTGTTAGGAGCACTTGAAAGTAATTTAGCAGGAGGCCCTGTTTATTTCAATTGTTATCCTTACTTCTCTGTTGATATTAATGATCCTAATGTGTTAGATACATTAACGCTTAATATCAAAACTCTTAATATGAACAGCAAATCCGAAACTCGTGAAATAGCTATTATATACCGCGTTTATTATCGGTTGATGTCTACTACCCTTGCTCCGAAAGCAAGGATAGAGAGTATCAAAGGTGTGACTATGTTAATGGAAGCTAACCATGAAAATAGTACCATCTTTGTTCCTCGCCTTCTTCAGTGGAAAGACATTCTATCCAATACTGATTGGCACTTTGAAGCCATTACTCAACCCATTCCCTCTCATACAGAGAATCGCCAAATAGAACGAATCATCCAAAATTCCGATGGTTCAGTTGACCATTAATTTCTGAACTCTCAACCTCGTAGAAGTTTCACCGTAGGTTCTACTTCTTCAAACCCCCGGGAAGAAGTATTTACTCGTTCTTGCTCCTTTATATCTGCTATTAATAAATCTGTTATTAATAGTCAAATTGATGGGGTAGATTTTTCGGGAGATATCCCAAAAGTTTTTTGTAAATCTCAGTTTCAAGAACCTATTCAGGAACCCTCTAGTCCCACAGAGTCTGATATGGCGCCTCCAAGGCAAAATTCAGACCCTGGTCTTCACGTCATTAAAATTGAGGAAGATTATACCCCTAATCTTGCTGCTTTAAAAAGACTCTGGCTTGACCCCAATAACGCTTTAAGGGTCAAATGGTACACTGCTACCTATTCTAAGAGCCAGCAAGCGATTTTTGGGCAACAATGGATTGCCGATATGAAGCGCTTGAAGTGTGATATTGAATATTTTAAGTGGTTCGAAATCACTGGAAAACTGGATGACCAGAATGAGTCTTTACAAGTTCTGGTTAATAAGTGGTATACTCAAACCAACAAGGTTGTTGAGTCTGTCACTCCTCCTCTTGAAGGAATTAAAATTCCTCATTCCAACACCATTGTTTCTGCTTCTCCTTTTAAATTTAAAAGCAGTAATCCTACGAGTACACCCTCTAATGCGGACATAGACAAAATTGTAGAACAAAACAATTACACCAATAAATTGTTGCACTCTGTTTCCATTCAAATTGAAGAAACAAAACCTAGACTAACTCCTAGTCTAAGCATCCCTAGGCCTAGTACAAATAGTACGATAGAGCCTAATCCTATATTCAAGCCTCCTGAATTTCGCCGGGAATTGTTTCCTAAACTTAGCGAAAATATCTCTGTCTCAGGTAAACTGGTTGAACAGATTACCGAAAAGCTAGCCAACTTTAATGTTTCAAGTGAAAGTAAAGTAAAAGAAGTTTCTAAAACTTCAAAAGCAAAAGAAACTTCTAATCAAGTATCTAATGCTTCAAAAGCAAAAGAGACTTCTAATCAAGCGTCCAGTTCTCGACCAACTAAAGAGAACAACACCAATAGTTCTGGGAGCGTTAAAACTCTTTCTGATAACTCTCTTCTCAAACATTCCGATAGATACCCCCATAGGCGAAACTATTATAGTCGTCCCTCTTTTCCTGATAATCAGTATGAGGAAGATGGTTTCCAGTCTCAATCATCTCATGATGGTAGAGGCATCGTTGAATGGAATATTGATGGTCTTGCCGAACATCAAATCTATCGTGTCCTTCACGAAATGGGCGTTTGTATTACCAGTTACAAGCTGCGAAATTCTTCTGATAAAGAAGCAGCGGCCATGATCACTGCTGGCTTTACTGGTATGCTTAGGTATTGGTGGGATAATTATGTCACCGAAGATCTTAAGCTTCAAATCCTCAACGCAACCACCATTATTACTACTGTTAAAACAGTTAGTGATATGGAAACCTCTGAATCTGAAACCAGAGAGGATGCTTGAAATATGATTAGAAAGACAATTAATTTTAAAAATAGTTTTTTCTTTTAAAAACCTACTCTCTGTAGGAGAAAGAGTTTGAACAAAAGGGAAAAACACCTCTTGACCGAGGATACAAGCATGAATGCCATCTATATCATTAGTAAAAGGTTTAAGTTGACTAATGAATGGCGTTCCTTGAATAATATCTTCATTGATATTTTCAGTGATTACAAAATCATTAGTAAAGCAAATATTGTTATTACAAATATGGGCTTTAGATAATTTTAGACTCCTATATTGGAAGAGTTTAGGCTCTCCTACAAAGTGTTTGGCAATGTGGTAGAGCAGAGTGGCATCTAAGCTAGTCTTTCATCTTCCTTATCACTGTTTTACTATCAGGCGCCCAACTAGAGAACTAGAGAATAGTTTTCAAGTTTCAAGTTTTGGTAATCAGGTGCCCACCTGGAGAACAAGGGAATATTTTTTATATTTCAAGTTTTGGTACTCAGGCACCCACCTAGAGAAGAACGGAATACTTTTCAAGTTGCATGTTTTGGTAATCAGGAGTCCACCTTGAGAAATAGAGAATACCTTTCAAGTCTCAAGATTTGGTAATCAGGCAGCCACCTGGAATACTTTTCAAGTTTCAAGTTTTGCTAATTAAGCGCCCACCCAGAGAGCAAGAGAATGATTTTCAAGTTGCAAGCTTTTGTAATCAGGCGTCCACCTTGAGAACAATGGAAAAATTTTTAAGTTTCAAGTTTTGTTAATCAAACGCCCACCCGGAGAACATGAGAATACTTTTCAAGTTTTCGTAATCAGACATACACCTAGAGAACAACAGAGTATTTTTCACGTTTAAAGTTTTTTTAATTAGGCGCCCACCTTGTGAAAAAGGGAATACTTTTTAAGTTCAAGTTTTGTTAATCAGGAGCCCACCCGGAGAAAAAGAGAATACTTTTCAAGTTGCATGTTTTGGTAATCAAGCGCCCACCTAGAGAACAAGGGAATACTTTTCAAGGTTAATGTTTTGGTAATCAGGCGCCCACCTGGAGAACAAGGGAATACTTTTAATGTTGCAACTTTGGTAATCAGGCGCCCACCTGGAGAACTAGGAAATAATTTTCAAGTTTCAAGTCTTGTTAATTAGGCACCCACCTGGAGAACAAGAGAATACTTTTCAAGTTGCATGTTTTGGTAATTAGGCGCGCCCACCTAGAGAACAAGGGAATACTTTTCAAGTTTCATGTTTAATAAATCAGGCATCCACCTTGAGAACAAGGGAATACATTTCAAATTGCAAGTTTTGGAAATCAGTCGCCCACCAGGAGAACAAGGGAGAATTTTTCAAGTTTCAAGTTTTTGTAATTAGGCGCCCACCTGGAGAAGAAGGGAATATTTTTCAAGTTGCAAGTTTTGGTAATCAGGGGCCCACCTGGAGAACAAGGGAATACTTTTAAAGTTGCAACTTTGGTAATCAGGCGCCCACCTGGAGAACTAGGAAATAACTTTGAAGTTTCAAGTCTTGTTAATCAGGTGCCCACCCGGAGAACAAGAGAATTCTTTTCAAGTTGCAAGTTTTGGTAATCAGGCACCCACCTAGAGAACAAGGGAATACTTTTCAAGTTTCATGTTTTGGAAATCAGGCGTCAACCTCGAGAACAATGGAATACTTTTCAAATTGCAAGTTTTGTAAATCAGTCGCCCACAAGGAGAACAAGGGAGTATTTTTCAAGTTTCTAGTTTTTGTAATTTGGCGCCCACCTGGATAAAAACGGAACACATTTTTAAGATTCAAGTTTTGTTAATCAAGCGCCCAACCGGAGAACATCAGAATACTTTTCAAGTTGCAAGTTTTGGTAATCAAGCGCCCACCTTGTGAACAAGGGAATACTTTTCAAGTTTCAAGTTTTTGTAATCAGTCGCCCACCTAGAGAACAAGGGACTATTTGTGATGTTTCAAGATTTGGTAATCAGGCGCCCACCTGGAGAACATGGGAATACTTTTCAAGTTTCACGTTTTGGCAATCAGGCGTCTACCTCGAGAACAAGGGAATACTTTTCAGGTTGCAAGTTTTTGCAATATGGCGTCTACCAGGAGAACATGGGAGTATTTTTCATGTATCAAGTTTTTGTAATTAGGCGCCCACCTTGAGAAAAAGGGAATACTTTTTATGTTTCAAGTTTAGTTAATCAGGCGCCACCTAGAAAACATGAGAATACTTTTCAAGTTGCAAGTTTTGGTAATCAAATGCCCACCTATAGAACAAGGGAATACTTTTAATGTTTCAAGTTTTTGTAATCAGTCGCCCACCTGCAGAACAAGGGACTATTTGCGATGTTTCAAGATTTGGTTATCAGACGCCCACCTGGAGAATAAGGGAATACTTTTCAAGTTGTTTTGGCAATCAGGCGTCCACCAGGAGAACAATGGAATACCTTTCAAGTTGCAAGTTTTGGAAATCAGGCGCCGACCAGGAGAACAGGGGAGTAATTTTCAAGTTTCATGTTTTCTTAATTAGGCACCCACCTAGAGAACAATGGAATAGTTTTCAAGTTTTGGCAATCAGGCATCCACCTGGAGAATAAAGCAATACTTTACAAGTTGCATGTTTTGGAAATCAGGCGCCTACCTGGAGCACATGGGAGTATTTTTCAAGTTTCAACTTTATGTAACTAGGCGCCCACCTGGAGAAAAAGGGAATACTTTTTTAAGTTTCAAGTTTTGTTAATCAGATGCCCACCTGGAGAACAAGAGAATACTTTTCAAGTTGCAAGTTTTTGTAATCAGGCATCCACCTAGAGAAAATCGAATACTTTTTAAGTTTCAAGTTTTGTTAGCAGGCACCCACTCGGAGAACAAGAGAATACTTTTCAAGTTGCAAGTTATGGTAATCAGGCGCCCACCTAGAGAACAAGGAAATACTTTTCAAGGATCATGTTTTGGTAATCAGGCGCCCACTTGGAGAACAAGGGAATATTTTTTATGGTTCAAGTTTTGGTAGTCATGCGCCCACCTAGAGAAGAAGGAAATACTTCCCAAGTTGCAAGTTTTGGTAATCAGGCGCCCACCTCGAGAACTAGGAAATAACTTTTTAGTTTCAAATCTTGTTAATCAGGCGCCCACCCGGAGAACAAGAGAACACTTTTGAAGTTGCAAGTTTTGGTAATCAGGCGCCCACCTAGAGACTAAGGGAATAATTTTCAAGTTTCAAGTTTTGGCAATCAAGCGTCCTCCTGGAGAACAAGGGAATACTTTTAAAGTTGCAAGATTTGGAAATCAGGGGCCAGCAGGAGAACAAGAGTATTTTTCAAGTTTCAAGTTTTTGTAAATAGGCACCCACCTGGAGAAAACGGAATACTTTTTTAAGTTTCAAGTTTTTTTAATCAAGTGCCCATAAAGAGAACAAGTGAATACTTTCCAAGTTGCAAGTTTTGGTAATTAGGCGCCCACTTATACAACAAGGGAATACTTTTATAGTTTCAAGTTTCTGTAATCAGGTGCCCACCTAGAGAACAATGGAATATTTGCGATGTTTCAAGTTTTAATAATCAGGCGCCCACCCGGAGAACAAGGGAATACTATTAAAGTTTCACGTTTAGGCAATCAGGCGTCTACCTCGAGAACAAGCGAATACTTTTCAAGTTGCAAGTTCTTGTAACGAGGCGCCCACCTAGAGAATAAGGGAATACTTTTCAAGTTTCAAGTTTTTGAAATCAGGCGCCCACATAGAGAAAAAGGGAATACTTTCCATGTTGCAAGTTTTGGTAATCAGGCGCCCACCTGGAGAACAAGGGAACACTTTTCAAGTTTTAAGTTTTGGCAATCAGGCGTCCACCTGGAGAACAAGGGAATACTTTTCAAGTTGCAAGTATTAGAAATTAGGCGCCCTCTAGGAGAACAAGGGAGTATTTTTCAAGTTTCAAGTTTTTGTAATTAGGCGCCCACCTGAAGAACAAGGGAATACTTTTCAAGTTGCAAGTTTTGGAAATCAGGCGCCAACTAGGGGAACAAGAGAGTATTTTTCAAGTTTCAAGTTTTTGTAATTAGGCCCCACCTAGAGAAAAAGGGAATACTTTTCAAGTTGCAAGTTTTGGAAATCAGGCGCCCAGCAGGAGAACAAGGGAGTATTTTTCAAGTTTCAAGTTTTTGTAAATAGGCGCCCACTTGGAGAACAATTGAATACTTTTCAAGTTTAATGTTTAGGCAATCAGACGTCCAACTGGAGAACAGGGGAATACTTTTCAAGTTGCAAGTATTGGAAATCACGCGCCCACCTAGAGAATAAAGGAATTCTTCCCAAGTTGCAAGTTTTGGTAATCAAGTGCCCACCTGGAGAACAAGGGAATACTTTTCAAGTTACAAGTTTTGGCAATCAGGCGCCCACCTGGAGAACAAGAGACTACTTTTCAAGTTGCAAGTTTTGGTAATCAGGCACCCACCTAGAGAACAAGGAAATACTTTTCAACTTTCAGGTTTTTGTAATAAGGTGCCCACCTGGAGAACAAGTGACTATTTGCGATGTTTCAAGTTTTTGTAATCAGGCGCCCACCTGTAGAACAAGGGAATACTTTTCAAGTTTCACGTCTTGGCAATCAGGCGTCTACCTTGAGAACAACTGAATACTTTTCAAGTTACAAATTTCAGTAATCAGGTGCCCACCTAGAGAAGAAGGGAATACTTTCCAAGTTGCAATTTTTGGTAATCACACGCCCACCTAGAGAAAAAGGGAATACTTTTCAAGTTTCAAGTTTTGGCAATCAGGCGTCCACATGGAGAAATAGGGAATACTTCTCAAGTTGCAAGTTTTGGAAATCAGGCGCCCACTAGGAGAATAGGGGAGTCTTTTCAAGTTTCAAGTTTATGTAATTAGGCCCCCACCTGGAGAAAAAGGGAATACTTTTCAAGTTGAAAGTTTTGGAAATCAGGCGCCCACCAGGAGAACAAGGGAGTATTTTTCAAGTTTCAACTTTTTGTAATTAGGCGCCCACCTAAAGAACAATGGAATAGTTTTCAAGTTTAAAGTTTTGGCAATAAGGCGTCCACCTGGAAAACAAGGGAATACTTTTCAATTTGCAAAGTTTTGGAAATCCTGCGCCCACCAAGATAAGAAGGGAATACTTCCTGAGTTGCAAGTTTTGGTAATCAGGCGCCCACCTAGAGAACAAGGAAATACTTTTCAAGGATCATGTTTTGGTAATCAGGCGCCCACTTGGAGAACAAGGGAATATTTTTTATGGTTCAAGTTTTGGTAATCATGCGCCCACCTAGAGAAGAAGGAAATACTTCCCAAGTTGCAAGTTTTGGTAATCAGGCGCCCACCTCGAGAACTAGGAAATAACTTTTAAGTTTCAAGTCTTGTTAATCAGGCGTCCACCCGGAGAACAAGAGAATACTTTTCAAGTTGCAATTTTTGGTAATCAGGCGCCCACCTAGAGACTAAGGGAATAATTTTCAAGTTTCAAGTTTTCGCAATCAAGCGTCCTCCTGGAGAACAAGGGAATACTATTAAAGTTGGAAGATTTTGAAATCAGGGGCCATCAGGAGACCAAGGGAGTATTTTTTCAAGTTTCAAGTTTTTTTAATTAGGCGCCCACCTGGAGAAAACGGAATACTTTTTTAAGTTTCAAGTTTTTTTAATCAAGCGCCCACAAAGAGAACAAGTGAATACTTTTCAAGTTGCAAGTTTTGGTAATTAGGCGCCCACTTATAGAACAAGGGAATACTTTTCATGTTTCAGGTTTCTGTAATCAGGTGCCCACCTAGAGAACAAGGGAATATTTGCGACGTTTCAAGTTTTAATAATCACGCGCCCACCCGGAGAACAAGGGAATACTATTCAAGTTTCACGTTTAGGCAATCAGGCGTCTACCTCGAGAACAAGCGAATACTTTTCAAGTTGCAAGTTCTTGTAACGAGGCGCCCACCTAGAGAATAAGGGAATACTTTTCAAGTTTCATGTTTTTGAAATCAGGAGCCCACATAGAGAAAAAGGGAATACTTTCCATGTTGCAAGTTTTGGTAATCAGGCGCCCACCTGGAGAACAAGGGAACACTTTTCATGTTTTAGGTTTTGGCAATCAGGCGTCCACCTGGAGAACAAGCGAATACTTTTCAAGTTGCAAGTTTTAGAAATTAGGCGCCCTCTAGGAGAACAAGGGAGTATTTTTCAAGTTTCAAGTTTTTGTAATTAGGCGCCCACCTGGAGAACAAGGGAATACTTTTCAAGTTGCAAGTTTTGGAAATCAAGCGCCAACTAGGAGAACAAGTGAGTATTTTTCAAGTTTCAAGTTTTTGTAATTAGGCCCCACCTAGAGAAAAAGGGAATACTTTTCAAGTTGCATGTTTTGGAAATTAGGCGCCCACCAGGAGAACAAGGGAGTATTTTTCAAGTTTCAAGTTTTTGTAAATAGGCGCCCACTTGGAGAACAATTGAATACTTTTCAAGTTTAATGTTTAGGAAATCAGACGTCCAACTGGAGAACAGGGGAATACTTTTCAAGTTGCAAGTTTTGGAAATCACGCACCCACCTAGAGAATAAGGGAATTCTTCCCAAGTTGCAAGTTTTGGTAATCAGGTGCCCGCCTGGAGAACAAGGGAATACTTTTCAAGTTACAAGTTTTGGCAATCAGGCGCCCACCTGGAGAACAAGAGAATACTTTTCAAGTTGCAAGTTTTGGTAATCAGGCACCCAGCTTGAGAACAAGGAAATACTTTTCAAGTTTCAAGTTTTTGTAATAAGGTGCCCACCTGGAGAACAAGTGACTATTTGCGATGTTTCAAGTTTTTGTAATCAGGCGCCCACCTGGAGAACAAGGGAATACTTTTCAAGTTTCACGTCTTGGCAATCAGGCGTCTACCTTGGGAACAACTGAATACTTTTCAAGTTACAAATTTTAGTAATCAGGTGCCCACCTAGAGAAGAAGGGAATACTTTCCAAGTTGCAATTTTTGGTAATCACACGCCCACCTAGAGAAAAAGGGAATACTTTTCAAGTTTCAAGTTTTGGCAATCAGGCGTCCACATGGAGAAATAGGGAATACTTCTCAAGTTGCAAGTTTAAAAAATCAGGCGCCCACTAGGAGAATATGGGAGTCTTTTCAAGTTTCATGTTTTTGTAATTAGGCCCCCACCTGGAGAAAAAGGGAATACTTTTCAAGTTGAAAGTTTTTGAAATCAGGCGCCCACCAGGAGAACAAGGGAGTATTTTTCAAGTTTCAACTTTTTGTAATTAGGCGCCCACCTAAAGAACAATGGAATACTTTTCAAGTTTAAAGTTTTGGCAATAAGGCGTCCACCTGGAGAACAAGGGAATACTTTTCAATTTGCAAAGTTTTGGAAATCCTGCGCCCACCAAGATAAGAAGGGAATACTTCCTGAGTTGCATGTTTTGGTAATCAGGCGCCCACCTAGAGAACAAGGAAATACTTTTCAAGGATCATGTTTTGGTAATCAGGCGCCCACTTGGAGAACAAGGGAATATTTTTTATGGTTCAAGTTTTGGTAATCATGCGCCCACCTAGAGAAGAAGGAAATACTTCCCAAGTTGCAAGTTTTGGTAATCAGGCGCCCACCTCGAGAACTAGGAAATAACTTTTAAGTTTCAAGTCTTGTTAATCAGGCGCCCACCCGGAGAACAAGAGAATACTTTTCAAGTTGCAATTTTTGGTAATCAGGCGCCCACCTAGAGACTAAGGGAATAATTTTCAAGTTTCAAGTTTTCGCAATCAAGCGTCCTCCTGGAGAACAAGGGAATACTATTAAAGTTGGAAGATTTGGAAATCAGGGGCCACCAGGAGACCAAGGGAGTATTTTTCAAGTTTCAAGATTTTTTAATTAGGCGCCCACCTGGAGAAAACGGAATACTTTTTTATGTTTCATGTTTTTTTAATCAAGTGCCCACAAAGAGAACAAGTGAATACTTTTCAAGTTGCAAGTTTTTGTAATTAGGCGCCCACTTAAAGAACAAGGGAATACTTTTCATGTTTCAGGTTTCTGTAATCAGGTGCCCACCTAGAGAACAAGGGAATATTTGCGACGTTTCAAGTTTTAATAATCAGGCGCCCACCTGGAGAACAAGGGAATACTATTAAAGTTTCACGTTTAGGCAATCTGGTGTCTACCTCGAGAACAAGGGAATACTTTTCAAGTTGCAAGTTCTTGTAATGAGGCGCCCACCTAGAGAATAAGGGAATACTTTTCAAGTTTCAAGTTTTTGAAATCAGGCGCCCACATAGAGAAAAAGGGAATACTTTCCATGTTGCATGTTTTGGTAATCAGGCGCCCACCTGGAGAACAAGGGAACACTTTTCAAGTTTTAAGTTTTGGCAATCAGGCGTCCACCTGGAGAACAAGGGAATACTTTTCAAGTTGCAAGTTTTAGAAATTAGGCGCCCTCTAGGAGAACAAGGGAGTATTTTTCAAGTTTCAAGTTTTTGTAATTAGGCGCCCACCTGGAGAACAAGGGAATACTTTTCAAGTTGCAAGTTTTGGAAATCAGGCGCCAACTAGGAGAACAAGTGAATTTTTTTCAAGTTTCAAGTTTTTGTAATTAGGCCCCACCTAGAGAAAAAGGGAATACTTTTCAAGTTGTAAGTTTTGGAAATCATGCGCCCACCAGGAGAACAAGGGAGTATTTTTCAAGTTTCAAGTTTTTGTAAATAGGCGCCCACTTGGAGAACAATTGAATACTTTTCAAGTTTAATGTTTAGGCAATCAGACGTCCAACTGGAGAACAGGGGAATACTTTTCAAGTTGCAAGTTTTGGAAATCACGCACCCACCTAGAGAATAAGGGAATTCTTCCCAAGTTGCAAGTTTTGGTAATCAGGCGCCCACCTGGAAAACAAGGGAATACTTTTCAAGTTACAAGTTTTGGCAATCAGGCGTCCACCTGGAGAACAAGGGAATACATTCAAGTCAAGTTTTGGAAATCAGGCGCTCCCCACGAGAACAAGGGAGTATTTTTCAAGTTTCAATTTTTCATAATTTGGCGCCCATCTAGAGAATGATATAATACTTTTCAAGTTCCAAGTTTTGGCAATCAGGCGTCCACCTGGAGAAAAAGGGAATACTTTTCAAGTTGCAAGTTTTGGAAATCAGGCCCGCACCACGAGAACAAGGTAGTATTTTTCAAGTTTTATATTTTTGTAATTAGGCGCCCACCTGGAGAAACAGGGAATACTTTTTAAAGTTTCAAGTTTTGTTAATCAGACGCCCACCCGGAGAACAATAGAATACTTTACAAGTTGCATGTTTTCGTAATCAGGCGCCCACCTAGAGAAAAAGGGAATACTTTTCAAGGTTCATGTTTTGGAAATCAGGCGCCCACCTGGAGAACAAGGTTTTGATGGATCAAGTTTTGGTAATCAGGCGCCCACCTAAAGAAGAAGCTAATAAATTCCAAGTTGCATGTTTTGGTAATCAGGCGCCCACCTGGAGAACAAGAGAATACTTTTAAAGTTGCAACTTTGGTAATTAGGCGCCCACCTGGAGAACTAGGAAATAATTTTCAAGTTTCAAGTCTTGTTAATTAGGCGCCCACCCGGAGAACAAGAGAATACTTTTCAAGTTGCAAGTTTTGGTAATCAGGCGCCCACCAAAGGGAATACTTTTCATGTTTTGGAAATCAGGCGTCCACATGGAGAACAAGGGAATACTTTTCAAGTTGCTAGTTTTGGAAATCATTCGCCCACCAGGAGAACAAGAGAGTATTTTTCAAGTTTCAAGTTTTTGTTATTAGGCGCCCATCTGGAGAAAAACAGAATACTTTCTGAAGATTCAAGTTTTGTTAATCAAGCGCCCACCTGGAGAACAAGAGAATACTTTCCAAGTTGCAAGTTTTGGTAATCAGGCACCCACCTAGAGAACAAGGGAATACTTTTCATGTTCCAAGTTTCTGTAATCAGGTGCCCACCTAGAGAAAAAGGGAATACTATTCAAGTTTCACGTTTAGGCAATCAGGCGTCTACCTCGAGAACAAGCGAATACTTTTCAAGTTGCAACTTCTTGTAATGAAGCGCCCACCTAGAGAATAAGGGAATACTTTTCAAGTTTCAAGTTTTTGAAATCAGGCGCCGACATAGAGAAAAAGGGAATACTTTCCATGTTGCAAGTTTTGGTAATCAGGCGCCCACCTGGAGAACAAGGGAACGCTTTTCAAGTTTTATGTTTTGGCAATCAGGCGTCCACCTGGAGAACAAGGGAGTACTTTTCAAGTTGCAAGTTTTAGAAATTAGGCGCCCACTAGGAGAACAAGGGAGTATTTTTCAAGTTTTAAGTTTTTGTAATTAGGTGCCCACATGGAGAAAAAGGGAATACTTTTTTAAGTTTAGAGTTTTGTTCATCAGACGTCCACCTGGAGAACAGGAGAATACTTTCAAGTTTCAAGTTTTTGTAATCAGGCATCCACCTAGAAAACAAGGGAGTAGTCTTTATGTTTCAAGTTTTTGTAATTAGGCGCCCACCTGGAGAAAAAGGGAATACTTTTTAAGTTTCTTGTTTTGTTAATCAGGCGCCCACACGGAGAACAAGAGAATACTTTTCAAGTTGCAAGTTTTTGTAATCAAGCGCCCACCTAGTGAACAAGGTAATACTTTTCAAATTTCATGCTTTGCTAATCACGCGCCCACCTGGAGAATAAGGGGATATTTTTGATGGTTCAAGTTTCCGTAATCAGGAGCCCACCTAGAGAAGAAGGGAATACTTTCCAAGTTTCAAGTTTTTGTAATCAGGCGCCCACCTGGAGAACAAGGGAACACTTTTCAAATTTTATGTTTTGGCAATCAGGCGTCCACCTGGAGAACAAGGGAGTACTTTTCAAGTTGCAAGTTTTAGAAATTAGGCGCCCACTACGAGAACAAGGGAGTATTTTTCAAGTTTTAAGTTTTTGTAATTAGGTGCCCACCTGGAGAAAAAGGGAATACTTATTTAAGTTTCAAGTTTTGTTAATCAGACGCCCAAGCAGAGAACAAGAGAATACTTTTCAAGTTGCAAGTTTTGGTAATCAGGCTTCCACCTAGAGAACAAGGGAGTATTTTTCATGTTTCAAGTTTTTTTTCTTAGGCGCCCACCTTGAGAAAAAGGGAATACTTTTTAAGTTAAAGTTTGGTTAATCAGGAGCCCACCCAGAGAACAAGAGAATACTTTTCAAGTTGCATATTTTGGTAATCAGGAGCCTACCTAGAAAACAAGGGAATACTTTTCAAGATTCATGTTTTGGTGATCAGGCGCCCACTTGGAGAACTAGGTAACATTTTTGATGGTTCAAGTTTTATTAATCAGGCGCCCACCTAGAGAAGAAGGGAATACTTTCCAAGTTGCAAGTTTTAGTAATAAGGCGCCTACCTGGAGAAGAAGGGAATACTTCTAAAGTTGCAATTTTGGTAATCAGGTGCCCACCTGGAGAACTAGGAAATAAGTTTCAAGTTTCAGTTCTTGTTAATCAGGCGCCCCCCCGGAGAACATGAGAATACTTTTCATGTTGCAAGTTTTGGTAATTAGGCGCCCACCTAGAGAATAAGGGAATACTTTTCAAGTTTCAAGTTTTGCAAATCAGGCGACCACCTGGAGAAAAAGGGAATATATTTCAAGTTGCATGTTTTGGAAATCAGTCGCCCACCAGGAGAACAAGGGAGTATTTTTCAAGTTTCAAGTTTTTGTAATTAGGCACCCACCTGGAGAAGAAGGGAATACTTTCCAAGTTAAAAGTTTTGGTAATCAGGCGCCCATCTGGAGAACAAGGGAATACTTTTAAAGTTGCAACGTTGGTAATCAGGCGCCCACCTAGAGAACTAGGAAATAACTTTCAAGTTTCAAGTCTTGTTAATCAGGCGCCCACCCGGATAACAAGAGAATACTTTTCAAGTTTCAAGTTTTTGTAATCAGGCGCCCACCTAGAGATCAAGGGAATACTTTTCAAGTTTCAAGTTTTTTAAATCAGGCGTCCACCTGGAGAACAAGGGAATACTTTTCACGTTGCAAGTTTTGGAAATCAGTCGCCCACCAGGAGAACAAGGGAGTATTTTTCAAGTTTCATGTTTTTGTAATTAGGCGCCCACCTGGAGAAAAACGGAATACTTTTTCAATTTTCAAGTTTTGTTTATTAAGCGCCCACCCAAAGAACAAGAGAATACTTTTCAAGTTGCAAGTTTTGGTAATCAAGCGTCCACGTAGAGAACAACGGAATACTTATCAAGTTTCACGTTTTTGTAATCAGGCGCCCACCTGGAGAACTAGGGACTATTTGCGATGTTTAAAGTTTTGGTAACCATGCGCCCACCATGAGAACAAGGGAATACTTTTCAAGTTTCACGTTTTGGCAATCAGGCGTCTACCTCTAGAACAAGGGAATACTTTTCAAATAGCAAGTTTTTGCAATAAGGCGCCCACCAGGAGAACAAGGGAGTATTTTTAATGTTTCAAGTTTTTATAATTAGAAGACCACCTTGAGAAAAAGGGAATACTTTTTATGTTTAAAATTTTGTTAATCAGGAGCCACCTAGAGAACAATAGAATACTTTTCAAGTTGCAAGTTTTGGTATTCGGGCGCCCACCAAGAGTACAAGGGAATACTTTTAGTTTTAAGTTTTGGTAATCAGGCGCCCACCTGGAGAAAAAGGGCATATTTTTATTGATTCAAGTTTTTGTAATAAGGCGCCCACCTAGAGAAGAAGGGAATACTTTTCAAGTTTCAAGTTTTTGAAATCAGGCGCCCACAAGGAGAACAAGGGAGTATTTTTCAAGTATCGAGTTTTTGTAACTAGGCGCCCACCTGGAGAACAAGAGAATACTTATAAAGTTGCAAGTTTTGGTAATCAGGCGCCCACCTAGAGAACAAGGGAATACTTTTCAAGTTTCAAGTTTTGGTAATTAAGCGCCCACCCGGAGAACAAGAGAATACTTTTCAAGTTGCAAGCTTTTGTAATCAGGCGCCCACCTTGAGAACAATGGAAATATTTTTAAGTTTCAAGTTTTGTTAATCAGACGCCCACCCGGAGAACAAGAGAATACTTTTCAAGTTTTCGTAATCAGACATACACCTAGAGAACAATGGAGTATTTTTCACGTTTCAAGTTTTTTTTATTAGGCGCCCACCTTGAGAAAAAGGGAATACTTTTTAAATTCAAGTTTTGTTTATCAGGAGCCCACCCGACGAACAAGAGAATACTTTTCAAGTTGCATGTTTTGGTAATCAGGCGCCCACCTAGAGAACGAGGGAATACTTTTTATGTTTCAACATAGGCACCCACTTAGAGAACAACGGAATAATTTTCAAGTTTCAAGTTTTGGCAATCAGGCGTCTGCCTAGAGAATAAGGGAATACTTTTCAAGTTGCAAGTTTTGGAAATCAAGCGCCCACCAGGTGAACAAGGGAGTATTTTTCAAGTTCCAAGTTCTTGTTATTAGGCGCCCACCTGGAGAAAAAGGGAATACTTTTTTAAGTTTACAGTTTTGTTCATCAGACGTCCACCTGGAGAACAGGAGAATACTTTCAAGTTTCAAGTTTTTGTAATCAGGCATCCACCTAGAAAACAAGGGAGTATTCTTTATGTTTCAAGTTTTTGTAATTAGGCGCCCAGCTGGAGAAAAAGGGAATACTTTTTAAGTTTCATGTTTTGTTAATCAGGCGCCCACACGGAGAACAAGAGAATACTTTTCAAGTTGCAAGTTTTTGTAATCAAGCGCCCACCTAGTGAACAAGCTAATACTTTTCAAATTTCATGCTTTGCTAATCACGCGCCCACCTGGAGAATAAGGGGATATTTTTGATGGTTCAAGTTTCCGTAATCAGGAGCCCACATAGAGAAGAAGGGAATACTTTCCAAGTTGCAAGTTTTTGTAATCAGGCGCCCACCTGGAGAACAAGGGAATACTTTTCAAGTTGCAACTTTAGTAATCAGCCACCCACCTGGAGAACTAGGAAATAATTGTCAAGTTTCAAGTTTCATTTATCAGGCGCGAACCTGGAGAACAAAAGAATACTTTTCAAGTTGCATGTTTTGGTAATCAGGCGCCCACGTAGAGAACAAGGGAATACTTTTCAAGTTTCAAGTTTTGGCAATCAGGCGTCCACCTGGAGAACAAGGGATTACTTTTCAAGCTGCAAGTTTTGGAAATCAGTCGCCCACCAGGAGAACAAGGGAGTTTTTCAAGTTTCAAGTTTTTGTAATCAGGCGCCACCTGGAGAACAATAGAATACTTTTCAAGTTGCAAGTTCTTGCAATCGGGCGCCCACCTAGAGAGCAAGGGAACACTTTTCAAGTTTCAAATATTGGTAATCAGGCGCCCACCTGGCGAACAAGGGAGTATTTTTTATGTTTAAAGTTTTTGTAATTAGGCGCCCACCTGGAGAAAAAGGGAATACTTTTTAAGTTTCATGTTTTGTTAATCAGGCGCCCACCCGGAGAATAAGAGAATACTTTTCAAGTTGCAACTTTAGTAATCAGCCGCCCACCTAGAGAACTAGGAAATAATTGTCAAGTTTCAAGTTTTTTTAATCAGGCGCGAACCAGGAGAACAAGAGAACACTTTTCAAGTTGCATGTATTGGTAATCAGGCGCCCACGTAGAGAACAAGGGAATACTTTTTAAGTTTCAAGTTTTGGCAAGCAGGCGTCCACCTGGAGAACAAGGGAATACTTTTCATGTTGCAAGTTTTTGGAATCAGTCGCCACCAGAAGAACAAGGTAGTTTTTCAAGTTTCAAGTTTTTTTAGTAAGGCGCCACCTGGAGAACAATAGAATACTTTTCAAGTTGCAAGTTTTGGTAATCGGGCGCCCACCTAGAGAGCAAGGGAATACTTTTCAAGTCTCAAATATTGGTAATCAGGCGCACACCTGGAGAACAAGGGAATATATTTTATGGTTCAAGTTTTGGTAACAAGACGCCAACCTAGAGAAAAAAGGTAATACTTTTCAAGTTGCAAGTTTTGGAAAACAGGCGCCCCCCAGGATAACAATGAAGTATTTTTCAAGTTTCAAGTTTTTGTAATTAGGCGCCCGCCTGGAGAAAAATGAAATATTTTTTTAAGTTTCAAGTTTTGTTAATCAAGCGCCCACCCGAAGAACAAGAGAATACTTTTCAAGTTGTAAATGTTGGTAATTAGGCGCTCACCTAGAGAACAAGGGAATACTTTTCAAGTTTTTGTTATCAGGAGCCCACCTGGAGAACAAGGGAATATTTGCGATGTTTCAAGTTTTGGTAATCAGGCGCCCACCATGAGAACAAGGGAATACTTTTCAAGTTTCATGTTTTGGCAATCAGGCGTCTACCTCAAGAATAAGGGAATACTTTTCAAGTTGCAAGTTTTTGCAATAAGGCGCCCACCAGGAGAACAAGGGAGTATTTTTCATGTTTCAAGTTTTTGTAATTAGGCGCCCACCTTGAGAAAAAGGTAATACTTCATATGTTTCAAGTTTTGTTAGTCAGGCGCGACCTAGAGAACAATAGAATACTTTTCATGTTGCAAGTTTTGGTAATCGGGCGCCCACCAAGAAAACAAGGGAATACTTTTCAAGTTTCAAGTTTTGGTAATCAGGCGCCCACCTGGAGAACAAGGGCATATTATTTATGGTTCAAGTTTTGGATATAAGGCGCCCACCTAGAGAAGAAGGGAATACTTTTCAAGTTGCAAGTTTTTGAAATCAGGCGCCCACCTGGAGAACAAGGGAATACTTTTCAAGTTTCAAGTTTTGGTAATTAGGCGCCCACCCGGAGAACAAGAATTTTCAAGTTGCAATCTTTTGTAATCAGGCGCCCACCTAGAGAACAATGGAAAAAATTTTAAGTTTCATGTTTTGGTAATAAGACACCCACCTGGAAACAAGGGAATATTTTTGATGTTTCAAGTTTTGGTAATCAGGCGCCGCCTAGAGAAGAAGGGAATACTTTTCAAGTTGCATGTTTTGTTAATCATGCTCCCACCGGGAGAACGAGGGAATACTTTTTAAGTTTCAAGTTTTGTTGATCAGGCGCCCACCTGGAGAACAAGATAAGACTTTTCAAGTTGCAAGTATTGGTAATCAGGCGCCCACCTAGAGAAAAAGAGAATATTTTTCAAGTTTCAAGTTTTTGTAATCAGGCGCCCACCTGGAGAACAAGATAATATTTTCTATGTTTCATGTTTTGGAAATCAAGCCTCCACCAAGAGAAGAAGGGAACACGTTTCAAGTTGCAACTTTTTGTAATTAGGTGCCCACCTGGAGAACATGGGAATACTTTCCAAGGTGAAAGTTTTGGTAATCAGAATCCCACCTAGAGATCAATTGAATTCTTTTACAGTTTTAAGTTTTGGAAATCGGGCGTCCACCTAGAGAACAAGGAAATACTTTTCAAGTTTCAAGTTATTGTAATTAGGTGCCTAACTGGAGAAAAAGGGAAAACTTTTTTAAGTTTCAAGTTTTTTTTAATAAGGCGCCCACCCGGAGAATAAGAGAATACTTTTCAAGTTGCAAGTTTTAGTAATCAGGCTCCCACCTGGAGAACAAGGGAATATGGTTCATGTTTTGGTAATCAGGTGCAAACCCAGATAAGAAGGGAATACTTTCCAAGTTGCAAGTTTTGGTAATCAATCCCCACCTGGAGAACAAGGGAATACTTTTCAAGTTTCAAGTTTTGGCAATCAGGCGTCCATCTGGAGAACAAGGGAATACTTTTCAAGTTGCAAGTTTTGGAAATCAGGCGTCCACCAGGAGAACAAGAGAGTATTTTTCAACTTGCAAGTTATGGTAATCAGGCGCCCCCTAGAGAACAAGGGAATAGATTTCAAGTTTCAAGTTTTGGCAATCAGGCGTCCACCTGGAGGACAAGGGAATACTTTTCAAGTTGCAAGTTTTTGAAATCTGGCACCCACAAGGAGAACAAGAAAGTATTTTTCAATTTTCAAGTTTTTGTAATTAGGCACCCACTTAGAGAACAATGGAATAATTTTCAAGTTTCACGTTTTGGCAATCAGGCGTCTGCCTGGAGAACAAGGGAATACTTTTCAAGTTGCAAGTTTTGGAAATCAAGCGCCCACCAGGTGAACAAGGGAATATTTTTCAAGTTCCAAGTTCTTGTAGCGCCCACCTGGAGAAAAAGTGAATAGTTTTTTAAGTTTAGAGATTTGTTCATCAGACGTCCACCTGGAGAATAAGAGAATACTGTCCAAGTTGCAAGTTTTTGTAATCTGGCATCCACCTAGAGAATAAGGGAGTATTTTTTATGTTTCAAGTTTTATTAATTAGGCGCCCACCTTGAGAAAAAGGGAATACTTTATAAGTTTCATGTTTTGTTAATCAGGCGCCCACCCGGAGAACAAGAGAATACTTTTCAAGTTGCAAGTT
Organism: Nicotiana benthamiana; assembly: GCA_034376525.1. NCBI lineage: Eukaryota > Viridiplantae > Streptophyta > Magnoliopsida > Solanales > Solanaceae > Nicotiana > Nicotiana benthamiana. Next base: position 13,386,234 of record CM067341.1, on the reverse strand, counting down.
TTTGTAATCAAGCGCCCACCTAGTGAACAGGTAATACTTTTCAAATTTCATACTTTGCAAATCAGGCGCCCACCTGGAGAACAAGGGGATATTTTTGATGGTTCAAGTTATCGTAATCAGGCGCCTACCTAGAGAAGAAGGGAATACTTTCCAAGTTGCATGTTTTTGTAATCAGGCGCCCACATGGAGAACAAGGGAATACTTTTCAAGTTGCAACTTTGGTAATCAGCCGCCCACCTGGAGAACTAGGAAATAATTGTCAAGTTTCAAGTTTTGTCAATCAGGTGCGAACCTGGAGGACAAGAGAACACTTTTCAAGTTGCATGTTTTGGTTATCAGGCGCCCACGTAGAGAACAAGGGAATACTTTTCAAGTTTCATGTTTTGGCAATCAGGCGTCCACCTGGAGAACAAGGGAATACTTTTCAAGTTGCAAATTTTGGAAATCAGTCGCCCACCAGGACAACAAGGGAGTTTTTCAAATGTCAAGTTTTTGTAATCACGCGCCACTTGGAGAACAATAGAATACTTTTCAAGTTGCAAGTTTTGGTAATCGGGCGCCCACCTAGAGAGCAAGGGAACACTTTTCAAGTTTCAAATATTGGTAATTAGGCGCCCACCTGGAGAACAAGGGAATATTTTTTATGGTTCAAGTTTTTGTAATAAGGCGTCCACCTAGAGAAGAAGGGAATACTTTTCAAGTTGCAAGTTTTGGAAATCAGGCGCTCACCAAGATAACAAGGGAGTATTTTTCAATTTTCAAGTCTTAGTAATTAGGCAGCCACTTAGAGAACAATGGAATAATTTTAAAGTTTCAAGTTTTGGCAATCAGGCTTCCGCCTGGAGAACAAGGGAATACTTTTCAAGTTGCAAGTTTTGGAAATCAAGCGCCCACCAGGTGAACAAGGGAGTATATTTCAAGTTCCAAGTTCTTTTAATTAGGCGCCCACCTGGAGAAAAAGGGAATACCTTTATAAGTTAAGAGTTTTGTTAATCAAGCGCCCACCTGGAGAACAAGAGAATACTTTTCAAGTTGCAAGTTTTTGTAATCAGGCGTCCACCTAGAGAACAAGGGAGTATTTTTTATGTTTCAAGTTTTTGTAACTAGGTGCCCACCTGGAGAAAAAGGGAATACTTTTTAAGTTTCATGTTTTGTTAATCAGGCGCCCACCCGGGGAACAAGAGAATACTTTTCAAGTTGCAAGTTTTTGTAATCAAGTGCCCACCTAGAGAACAAGGTAATACTATTCAAAGTTCATGCTTTGCTAATCAGGCGCCCACCTGGAGAATAAGGGAACCTTTTTGATGGTTCAAGTTTTCGTAATCAGGCGCCCACCTGGAGAACAAGGGAATGCTTTTCAAGTTGCAACTTTGGTAATCAGCCGCCCACCCAGAGAACTAGGAAATAATTGTCAAGTTTCAAGTTTTGTTAATCAGGCGCGAACCTGGAGAACAAGAGAACACTTTTCAAGTTGCATGTATTGGTAATCAGGCGCCCACGTAGAGAACAAGGGAATACTTTTCAAGTTTAAAGTTTCTGCAATCAGGCGTCCACCTGGAGAACAAGGGAATACTTTTCAAGTTGCAAGTTTTGGAAATCAGTCGCCCACCAGGAGAACAAGGGAGTTTTTCATGTTTCAAGTTTTTTTAATCAGGCGCCACCTGGAGAACAGTAGAATACTTTTCAAGTTGCACATTTTGGTAATCGGGCGCCCACCTAGAAAGCAAGGGAATACTTTTGAAGTTTCAAATATTGGTAATCAGGCGTCCACCTGGAGAATAAGGGAATATTTTTTATGGTTCAAGTTTTGGTAACAAGACGCCAACCTAGAGAAAAAGGGAAAACTTTCAAAGTTGCTAGTTTTGGAAATCAGGCGCCCACCAAGATAACAATGGAGTATTTTTCAATTTTCAAGTTTTTGTAATTAGGCGCCCACCTGGAGAAAAACGAAATATTTTTTTAAGTTTCTAGTTTTGTTAATCAAGCGCCCACCCGGAGAACAAGAGAATACTTTTCAAGTTGTAAATGTTGGTAATCAGGCTCCCACCTGGAGAACAAGGGAATACTTTTCAAGTTTTTGTAATCAGGAGCCCACATGCAGAACAAGGTAATATTTGTGATGTTTCAAGTTTAGGTAATCAGGCGCCCACCATGAGAAGAAGGGAATACTTTTCAAGTTTCAAGTTTTGGCAATCACGCATCTATCTGGAGAACAAGGGAATACTTTTCAAGTTGCAAGTTTTGGCAATCAGGCGCCCATCGGGAGAACATGAGAGTTTTTTCATGTTTCAAGTTTTATAATTAGGGACCCACCTTGAGAAAAAGGGAGTACTTTTTATGTTTCAAGTTTTGTTAATCATGCGCCACCTAGAGAACAATAAAATACTTTTCAAGTTGAAAAATTTGGTAATCGGGCACCCACCTAGAGTGCAAGGGAATAATTTTAAAGTTTCAAGTATGGGTAATCAGGGGCCCACCTGGCGAACAAGAGAATATTTTTTATGGTTCATATTTTTGTAATAAGGCGCCCACATAGAGAAGAAGGGAATACTTTTCAAGTCGCAGGTTTTTGCAATCAGGCGGCCACCGGGAGAACAAGGGCATACTTTTCAAGTTTCAAGTTTTTGTAATTAGGCACCCACCTGGAGAAAAACAGAATACTTATTTATGTTTCAAGTTTTGTTAATCAAGCGCCCACCCGGAGAAACAAGAGAATACTTTTCAACTTGCAAGTTTTGGTAACCAAGCGCCCACCTAGAGAACAAGGTAATACTTTTCAAGTTTCATGCTTTGCTAATCAGGCGCCCACCTGGAGAACAAGGGAATATTTTTGATGGTTCAAGTTTTCGTAATCAGGCGCCCACCTAGAGAAGAAGGGAATACTTTCCAAGTTGCAAGTGTTTGCAATCAGGCGCCCACCAGGAGAACAAGGGAATACTTTTCAAGTTACAACTTTGGTAATCAGCCGCCCACCTGGAGAACTACGAAATAATTGTCAAGTTTCAAGTTTTGTTAGTCAGGCGCGAACCTGGAGAACAAGAGAACACTTTTCAAGTTGCATGTATTTGTAATCAGGCGCCCACGTAGAGAACAAAGGAATACTTTTCAAGTTTCATGTTTTGGCAATCAGGCGTCCACCTGGAGAACAAGGGAATACTTTTCAAGTTGCAAGTTTTTGAAATATGTCGCCCACCAGGAGAACAAGGGAGTTTTTCAAGTTTCAAGTTTTTTTAATCAGGCGCCACCTGGAGAACAATAGAATACTTTTCAAGTTGCAAGTTTTGGTAATCGGGCGCCCACCTAGAGAGCAAGGGAATACTTTTCAAGTTTCAAATATTGGCACCTGGAGAAAAAGGGAATATTTTTTGTGGTTCAAGTTTTGGTAATAAGGCGCCCACCAAGAGAAGAAGGGAATAATTTTCAAGTTGCAAGTTTTGAAATCAGGCGCCCACCAGGATAACAATGGAGTATTTTTCAAGTTTCATGTTTTTGTAATTAGGCGCCTACCTAGAGAAAAACGTAATATTTTTTTAAGTTTCAAGTTTTGTTAATCAAGCGCCCACCCGGAGAACAAGAGAATACTTTTCAAGTTGTAAATGTTAGTAATCAGGAGCCCACCTAGAGAACAAGGGAATACTTTTCAAGTTTTTATTATCAGGAGCCCACCTGGAGAACAAGGGAATACTTTTCAAGTTTTAAGTTTTGGCAATCAGGCGTCTATCTGGAGAACAAGGGAATACTTTTCAAGTTGCAAATTTTGGCAATTAGGCGCCCACCGGGAGAACATGGGAGTATTTTTCATGTTTCAAGTGTTTATAATTAGGGATCCACCTTGAGAAAAAGGGAATACATTTTATGTTTCAAGTTTAGTTAATCATGCGCCACCTGGAGAACAATAGAATACTTTTCAAGTTTCAAGTATGGGTAATCAGGCGCCCACTTGGCGAACAAGGGAATATTTTTCAAGTTTCAAGTTTTGGTAATAAGGCGCCCACCTGGAGAAGAAGGGAATACTTTTCAAGTTGCAAGTTTTTGCAATCAGGCGCCCACCTGGAGAACAAGGGCATACTTTTCAAGTTTCAAGTTTTTGTAATTAGGCGCCCACCTGGAGAAAAACAGAATACTTTTTTATGTTTCAAGTTTTGTTAATCAAGCGCCCACCCGGAGAACAAGAGAATACTTTTCAAGTTGCAAGTTTTGGTAATCAAGCGTCAACCTAGAGAACAAGGTAATACTTTTCAAATTTCATGCTTTGCTAATCAGGTGCCCACCTGGAGAACAAGGGAATATTTTTGATGGTTCAAGTTTTCGTAATCAGGCGCCCACCTAGAGAAGAAGGGAATACTTACCAAGTTACAAGTTTTGGTATTCAGGCGCCCACTTGGAGAACAAGGGAATACTTTTCAAGTTGCAACTTTGGTAATCAGCCGCCCACTTGGAGAACTAGGAAATAATTGTCAAGTTTCAAGTTTTGTTAATCAGGCGCGAACCTGCAAAACAAGAGAACACTTTTCAAGTTGCATGTATTGGTAATCAGGCGCCCACGTAAAGAACAAGGGAATACTATTCAAGTTTCAAGTTATGGCAATCAGGCGTCCACCTGGAGAACAAGGGAATACTTTTCAAGTTTCAAGTTTTGGAAATATGTCGCCCACTAGGAGAACAAGGGAGTTTTTCAAGTTTCAAGTTTTTTTAATCAGGCACCACCTGGAGAACAATAGAATACTTTTCAAGTTGCAAGTTTTGGTAATCGGGCGCCCACCTAGAGAGCAAGGGAATACTTTCAAGTTTCAAATATTGGTAATCAGGCGCCCACCTAGAGAACAAGGGATTATTTTTTATGGTTCAAGTTTTGGTAATAAGGCGCCCACCAAGAGAAGAAGGGAATACTTTTCAAGTTGCAAGTTTTGGAAATCAGGCGCCCACCAGGATAACAATGGAGTATTTTTCAAGTTTCGAGTTTTTGTAATTAGGCGCCCACCTGGAGAAAAATGAAATATTATTTTAAGTTTCAAGTTTTGTTAATCAAGCGCCCACCTGTAGAACAAGGGAATACTTATCAAGATGTAAATGTTGGTCATCAGGCGCCCACCTAGAGAACAAGGGAATACTTTTCAAGTTTTTGTTATCAGGAGATGTTTCAAGTTTTGGTAATAAGGCACCCACCATGAGAACAAGGGAATACTTTTCAAGTTTCAAGTTTTGGCAATCAGGCGTCTATCTGGAGAACAAGGGAATTCTTTTCAAGTTGCAAGTTTTGGCAATCAGGCGCCCACTGGGAGAACATGAGAGTATTTTTCATGTTTCAAGTTTTTATTATTAGGGACCCACCTTGAGAAAAAGGGAATACTTTTTATTTTTCAAGTTTTGTTAATCATGCGCCACCTAGAGAACAATAGAATACTTTTCAAGTTGCAAAATTTGGTAATCGGGCACCCACATAGAGAGCAATTGAATAATTTTCAAGCTTCAAGATTGGGAAATCAGGCGCCCACCTGGCGAACAAGGGAATATTTTTCATGGTTCATGTTTTGGTAATAAGGGGCGCCCACCTAGAGAAGAAGGGAATACTTTTCAAGTTGCAAGTTTTTGAAATCAGGCGCCCACCTGGCGAACAAGGGCATACTTTTCAAGTTTCAAGTTTTTGTAGTTAGGCGCCCACCTGGAGAAAAACAGAATACTTTATTATGTTTCAAGTTTTGTTAATCAAGCGCCCACCCGGAGAACAAGAGAATACTTTTCAAGTTGTAAGTTTTGGTAATCAGGCGCCCACCTAGAGAATAAGGGAATACATTTCACGTTTCAAGTTTTTGTAATCAGGCGCCCAGCTGGAGAACAAGGTAATATTTGCGATGTTTAATGTTTTGGTAATCAGGTGCCCACCTTGAGAACAAGCGAATACATTTCAAGTTTCATGTTTTGGCAATCAGGCGTCTATCTGGAGAATAAGGGAATACTTTTCAAGTTGCAAGTTTTTTAAATCACGCGCCCACCGGGAGAAAAAGGGAGAATTTTCATGTTTCAAGTTTTTATAATTAGGCGCCCACCTTGAGAAAAAGGGAATACTTTTTATGTTTCAAGTTTTGTTAATCAGGCGCCATCTGGAGAACAATAGAATACTTCTCAAGTTGCAAGTTTTTGTAATCGGGCGCCCACCTAGAGAACAAGGGAATACTTTTCAAGTTTCAAGCTTGGATAATCAGGCGCCCACCTGGAGAACATGGGAATATTTTTTGTGGTTCAAGTTTTGGTAACAATGCGCCCACAAAGAGAAGAAGGGAATAATTTTCAAGTTGCAAGCTTTGGTAATAAGGCGCCCACCTGGAGAACAAGGTCATACTTTTCAAGTTCCATGTTTTGGTAATCAGGCGCCCACTACAGAACTAGGAAATAATTTTCAAATTTCAAATATTGTTAATCAGGCGCCAAGTCGGAGAACAAGAGAAGACTTTTCAAGTTGCATGTTTTGGTAATCAGGCGCCCACTTAGAGAATAAGGGAATATTTTTCAAGTTTCACGTTTTTGTAAGCAGGCGCCCACCTAGAGAACAAGGGAATATTATTGATGTTTCGTGTTTTGATCAGAAGCCCACCTAGAGAGGAAGGGAATAATTTTCAAGTTGAAAGTTTTGGTAATCAGGCGCCCACCTGGAGAACTAGAAAATAATTTTCAATTTTCAAATCTTGGTAATCAGGAGCCCACCTGTAGAATAAGGGAATTCTTTTCAAGTAGCAAGTTTTGGTAATTCGGTGCCCACTTGGAGAACAAGGAAATACTTTTGAAGTTGCATGTCTTGGTAATCACGCGCCCACCTGGTGAACAAGGAAATAATTTTCAATTTTCAATTCTTGGTAATCAGGCACCCACCTTGAGAATAAGGGAATTCTTTTCAAGTTTCATGTTTTGGTAATCGAGCGCCCACTTGGAGAACAAGGGAATACATTTAAAGTTCCAAATTTTGTTAATAAGGCGCCTACCTGGAGAACAAGAGAATATTTTTCAAGTTGAAAGTTTTGGTAAACAGGCGCCCACTTGGAGAACAGCTGAATACCTCTCAAGTTGCAAGTTTTGGTAATCAGGTGACCACCTAGAGAACAGAGGAATATTTTTCAAATTTCAAGTTTTGGTAATTTTTTTCCCACTAAGAGAACAAGCGAATACTTTTCAGGTTTCATGTTTTGGTAATCAGGCGTCCACCTGGAGAACAAGGGAATACTTTTCTAGTAGTAAATTTTGGTTTCAGGAGCCCACCAGGAGAACAAGGGAATACTTGTCAAGTTTCATGTTTTGGCAATCAGTCGTCCACCTGGAGAACAAGGGAATACTTTTCAATTTGCACGTTTCAACAATCAGGCGCCCACCTAGAAAACAAGGGAATATTTTTCAAGCTTCAGGTTTTGGTAAATGGGCACCCACCTGGAGAACAAGGGAATACTTTTTAAGTTTCAAGTTTTGGTAACCACGCGTCCACTTGAAGAACAAGGGAATACTTTTCAAGTTGCAAGTTTTGGCAATCAGGCCCCCACCATGAGAACAAGGGAATACTTTTCAAGTTTCAAGTTTTAGTAATCAGGTGCCCACCTGGAGAACAAGGAAATACTTTTGATGGTTAACGTTTTGGTAGCCTGGCGCCCACTTAGAGAAGAAGGGAATACTTTTCAAGTAGCAAGTTTTGGCTATCACGCGCCCCCCTGGAGAACAAGGGAATACTTTTCAAGTTTGCAAGTTTAGTAATTAGGCTCCAACCTCGAGAACGCGGGAATACTATTAGAGTTGTAAGTTTTGGTAATCAGGCGCCCACTTGGAGAACAAGGGAATTCTTTACAAGTTGCAAGTTTTGGTAATCAGGCGCCCATCTGGAGAACAAGGGAATACTATTCAAGTTCCAAGTTTTGGCAATCAGGCGTCTATCTGGAGTACAAGGGAATACTTTTCAAGTTGCAAGTTTTGGCAATAAGGCGCCCACCGGAAGAACAAAGGAGTAATTTTCATGTTTCAAGTTTTATAATTAGGCGCCCACCTTGAGAAAAAAGGAATACTTTTTACGTTTCAAGTTTTGTTAATCAGGCGCCACCTGGAGAACAGTAGAATACTTTTCAAGTTGCAAGTTTTGGTAATCGGGCGCCCACCTAGAGAACAAGGGAAACTTTTCAAGTTCCAAGTTTCGGTAATCAGGCGCCCACCTAGAAAAACAAGGGAATATTTTTTATGGTTCAAGTTTTGGTAATATGGCGCCCACCTCGAGAAGAGGGGAATACTGTTCAAGTTGCAAGTTTTGGTAGTCAGGAGCCCACTTAGAGAATAAGGGAATATTTTTCAAGTTTCACGTTTTTGTAAGCAGGCACCCACCTGGAAAACAAGGGAATATTATTGATGTTTCGTGTTTTGGTAATCAGAAGCCCACCTAGTGAAGAAGGGAATACTTTTCAAGTTGAAAATTTTGGTAATCAGGCGCCCACCTGGAGAACTAGGAAATAATTTTCAATTTTTAAGTCTTGGTAATCAGGAGCCCACCTGTAGAACAAGGGAATTCTTGTCAACTAGCAAGTTTTGGTAAATAGGTGCCCACTTAGAGAACAAGGAAATAATTTTCAAGTTTCAATTCTTGGAAATCAGACGCCCACCTTGAGAACAAGGGAATTCTATTATGGTTTCAAGTACGCCCACCTAGAAAAACAAGGGAATATTTTTTATGGTTCAAGTTTTGGTAATATGGCGCCCACCTCGAGAAGAGGGGAATACTGTTCAAGTTGCAAGTTTTGGTAGTCAGGAGCCCACTTAGAGAATAAGGGAATATTTTTCAAGTTTCACGTTTTTGTAAGCAGGCACCCACCTGGAAAACAAGGGAATATTATTGATGTTTCGTGTTTTGGTAATCAGAAGCCCACCTAGTGAAGAAGGGAATACTTTTCAAGTTGAAAATTTTGGTAATCAGGCGCCCACCTGGAGAACTAGGAAATAATTTTCAATTTTTAAGTCTTGGTAATCAGGAGCCCACCTGTAGAACAAGGGAATTCTTGTCAACTAGCAAGTTTTGGTAAATAGGTGCCCACTTAGAGAACAAGGAAATAATTTTCAAGTTTCAATTCTTGGAAATCAGACGCCCACCTTGAGAACAAGGGAATTCTATTATGGTTTCAAGTACGCCCACCTAGAAAAACAAGGGAATATTTTTTATGGTTCAAGTTTTGGTAATATGGCGCCCACCTCGAGAAGAGGGGAATACTGTTCAAGTTGCAAGTTTGGGTAGTCAGGAGCCCACTTAGAGAATAAGGGAATATTTTTCAAGTTTCACGTTTTTGTAAGCAGGCACCCACCTGGAAAACAAGGGAATATTATTGATGTTTCGTGTTTTGGTAATCAGAAGCCCACCTAGTGAAGAAGGGAATACTTTTCAAGTTGAAAATTTTGGTAATCAGGCGCCCACCTGGAGAACTAGGAAATAATTTTCAATTTTTAAGTCTTGGTAATCAGGAGCTTACCTGTAGAACAAGGGAATTCTTGTCAACTAGCAAGTTTTGGTAAATAGGTGCCCACTTAGAGAACAAGGAAATAATTTTCAAGTTTCAATTCTTGGAAATCAGACGCCCACCTTGAGAACAATGGAATTCTATTATGGTTTCAAGTATTGGTAATCAAGCGCCCACTTGGAGAACAAGGGAATACTTTTAAAGTTCCAACTTTTGGTAATCAGGCGCCCACCTGGAGAACAAGAGAATAGTTTTCAAGTTGAAAGTTTTGGTAAACAGGCGCCCACTTGGAGAACAGCTGAATACCTCTCAAGTTGCAAGTTTTGGTAATCAGGTGCCCACCTAGAGAACAGGGGAATATTTTTCAAGATTCAAGTATTGGTAATTTGGTTCCCACTGAGAGAACAAGAGAATACTTTTCAAGTTTCATGTTTTGGTAATCAAGCGTCCACCTGGAGAACAAGGGAATACTTTTCTAGTAGTAAGTTTTGGTATCAAGAGCCCACTAGGAGAACAAGGCAATACTTGTCATGTTTCAAGTTTTCGCAATCAGGCGTCCACCAGGGAACAAGGGAATACATTTCAATTTGCAAGTTTTAACAATCAGGCTCCCACCTAGAAAACAAGGGAATATTTTTCAAGTTTCAAGTTTTAGTACATGGGCACCCACATGGAGAACAAGGGAATACTTTTTAAGTTTCAAGTTTTGGTAACCACGTGTCCACTTGAAGAACAAGGGAATACTTTTCTAGTTGCAAGTTTTGGCAATCAGGCGCCCACCTAGAGAACAAGGGAATACTTTCCAAGTTTCAAGTTTTAATAATCAAGCGCCCACCTGGAGGAATACTTTTGATGGTTAAGGTTTTGGTAACATGGCGCCCACTTAGAGAAGAAGGGAATACTTTTCAAGTTGCAAGTTTTTGCAATCAGGCGCCCACCTAGAGAACAAGGGAATACTTTTCAAGATTGCGAGTTTAGTAATCAGTCTCCAACCTAGAGAACAAGGGAATGCTTATTAAGTTCCAAGTTTTGGTAATCAGGCGCCCACTTGGAGACCAACGGAATACTGTACAAGTTGCAAGTTTTGGTAATCAGGCGCCCACCTAGAGAACAAGGGAATACTTTTCAAGTTCCAAGTATTGGCAATCAGGCGCTATCTGGAGAACAAGGGAATGCATTTCAAGTTGCAAGTTTTGGCAATAAGGCGCCCACCGGGAGAACAAGGGAGTAATTTTCATGTTTCAAGTTTTTATTATTAGGCGCCCACCTTGAGAAAAAGGGAATACTTTATGGTTCAAGTTTTGGTAATAAGGCGCCCACCTAGAGAAGAGGGGAATACTTTTCAAGTTGCAAGTTTTTGTAATCAGGCGCCCACCTGGAGAACAAGGGCATACTTTTCAAGTTCCATGTTTTGGTAATCAGGCGCCCACCTGCAGAACTAGCAAACATTTTTCAAGTTTCAAGTAATGTTAATCAGGCGCCCACCTGGAGAACAAGAGAAGACTTTTCAAGTTGCAAGTTTTGGTAATCAGGCACCCAACTAGAGAACAAGGGAATGTTTTTCAAGTTTCACGTTTTTGTAAGAAGGCGCCCACCTGGAGAACAAGGGAATATTATTGATGTTTCACGTTTTGGTAATCAGGAGCCCACCTGGAGAACAAGGAAATAATTTTCAAGTTTCAAATCTTGGTAATCAGGCTCCCACCTTGAGAACAAGGGAATTTTTTCAACTTTCAAGTTTTGGTAATCAAGCGCCCACTTGGAGAACAAGGGAATACTTTTAAAGTTGCAACTTTTGGTAATCAGGTGCCCACTGGGAGAACAAGAAAATACTTTTGAAGTTGCAAGTTTTGGTAATCACGCGCCCACCTAGAGAACAAGGATATAATTTTCAAGTTTCAAGTGGTAATCAGGCGCCCACCTTGAGAACAAGGGAATACTTTTCAAGTTTCAAGTTTTGATAATCAAGCGCCCACTTGGAGAACAAGGGAATACTATTAAAGTTGCAACTTTTGGTAATCAGGCGCCCAATTGGAGAACAAGAGAATAATTTTCAAGTTGAAAGTTTTGGTAAACAGGCGACCACTTGGAGAACAACGGAATACCTCTCAAGTTCCAAGTTTTTGTAATCAGGTTCCCACCTTGAGAACAAGGAAATATTTTTCAAGTTTCAAGTTTTGGTAATTTGGTTCCCACTAATAGAACAAGGGACTACTTTTCATGTTTTATGTTTTGGTAATCAGGTGTCAACCTGGAGAACAAGGGAATACTTTTCTAGTAATAAGTTTTGGTATCAGGAGCGCACCAGGAGAACAAGAGAATACTTTTCAAGTTTCAAGTTTTGGCAATCAGGCGTCCACCTGGAGAATAAGGGAATACTTTTCAATTTGCTAGTTTTAACAATCAGGCGCCCACCTAGAGGACAAGGGAATATTTTTCAAGTTTCAAGTTTTGGTAAATGGGCACCCACCTGGAGAACAAGGGAATACTTTTTAAGTTTCAAGTTTTGGTAACCACGCATCCACTTGAAGAACAAGGGAATACTTTTCAAGTTGCAAGTTTGGTAATAAGGCGCTTACCTAGAGAACAAGGGAACACTTTCCAAGTTTCAAGTTTTGGTAATCAGGCGTCCACCTGGAGAACAAGGGATTACTTTTGATGGTTAAGGTTTTGGTAACCTGGCGCCCACTAAGAGGAGAAGGGAATACTTTTCAAGTTGCAAGTCTGGTAATCATGCGCCCACCTAGACAACAAGGGAATACTTTTCAAGTTGCAAGTTTTGGTAATCAGGCTCCCACTTGGAGAGCAAGGAAATATTTTTGATGGTTCAAGTTTTGGTAATCAGGCTCTCATCAGGAGAACAAGGGAATATTTTTCATGTTTTAAGTTTTTGTAATCAGGCACCCACTTAGAGAAAAAGGTAATACTTTTCAAGTTGCAAGTTTTTGTAATCACGCGCCCACTAGGAAAATAGGGTATTACTATTGAAGTTGCCAGTTTTGGTAATCAGGCGCCCACTTGGAGAACAAGGAAATATTTTTCAACTTTCAAGTTTTGGTAATCAGGTGCCCACTAGGAAAACAAGGGAATACTTCTCAAGTTGCAACTTTTGGTAATAAGACGCCAACCTGGAGAACAAGAGATTACTTTTTTAGTTGAAAGTTTTGGTAAAAAGGGGCCCACTTTTAGAAAAATGGAATACCTTCCAGGTTGCAAGTTTTGGTAATCAGGTGCCCACATGGAGAACAGGCGAATACTTTTCAAGTTTCATGCTTTGGCAATCAGGCATCCATTTGAAGAATAAGGGAATACTTTTTAAGTTTCATGTTTTGTTTATCAGGCGCCCACCCATAGAATAAGAGAATACTTTTGATGTTGCAAGTTTTAATAACATGGCACCCACCTAAAGAACAAGGGAATACTTTTCAAGTTTCAAGTTTTGGTAATTAGGCGCCCACCTGGAGAAAAAGGGAATACTTTTTAAGTTTCAAGTTTTTTTAATAATGCGCTCACCCAAAGAACAAGAGAATAATTTTCAAGTTGCATGATTTGGTAGTCAGGCGCCCACCTAAAGAACAAGGAAATATTTTCCATGTTTCACGTTTTGGTAATCAGGCGCCCACCTAGAGAACAAGGGAATACTTTTCATGTTGCAAGTTTAGTAATCACGCTCCCACCAAGAGAACAAGGGAATACTTTACAAGTTGCAAGATTTGGTAATCAGGCACCCACTTAGAGAACAAGGGAATACTATACAAGTTGCAAGTTTTGGTAATCATGCGCCCACCTATAGAACGAGGGAATACTTTTCAAACTGCATGTTTTGGTAATCAGGCGCAGACATGGAGAACAAGGGCATACTTTTTAAGTTCCATGTTTTGGTAACTAGACGCCCACCTGCAGAACTAGGAAATAATTTTCAAGTTTCATGTAATGTTAATCAGGCGCCCACTCGGAACACAATAGAAGACTTTTCAAGTTGCTAATTTTGGCAATCAGGCGCCCACCTAGAGAACAAGGGAATATTTTTCAAGTTTCACGTTTTTGTATGCACGCGCCTACCTGGAGAACAAGTGAATATTATTGATGTTCCATGTATTGGTAATCAGGAGCCCACCTAGAGAAGAAGGGAATACTTTTCAAGTTGAAAGTTTTGGTAATCAGGCACCCACTTGGAGAACTAGGAAATAATTTTCAATTTTCAAGTTGTGGTAATCAGGAGCCCACCAGTAGAACAAGGGAATTCTTTTCAAGTTGCAAGTTTTTGTAATTAGGTGCCCACTTGGAGAACAAGGAAATACTTTTGAAGTTGCAAGTTTTGGTAATCATGCGCTCACCTGGAGAACAAGGAAATAAGTTTCAAGTTTCAAGTCTTGGTAATCAGGCGCCCACCTTGAGAACAAAGGAATACTTATCAAATTTCAAGTTTTGGTAATCTGCGCCCACTTGGAGAACAAGGGAATACTTTTAAAGTTGCAACTTTTGGTAATCAGGCGCCCACCTGGAGAACAAGAGAATACTTTTCAAGTTGAAAGTTTTGTTAAACAGGCGCCCACTTGGAGACCAATGGAATACCTCTCAAGTTGAAAGTATTGCTAATCAGGTTCCCACCTAGAGAACAATGGAATTTCAAGTTTCAAGTTTTGGTAATTTGGTTCCCACTAAGAGAACAAGGGAATACTTTTCAAGTTTCATGTATTGGTGATCAGGCGTCCACCTGGAGAACAATGGAAATACTTTTCTAGTAGTAAGTTTGGTATCAGGAGCCCACCAGGAGAACAAGAGAATACTTGTCAAGTTTCAGTTTTGGCAATCAGGCGTTTAACTGGAGAATAAGGGAATACTTTTCGATTTGCATGTTTAACAATCAGGCGCCGACATAGAGAACAAGGGAATATTTTACAAGTTTCAAGTTTTGGTAAATGGGCACCCACCTGGAGAACAAGGGAATACTTTTTAAGTTTCAAGTTTTGGTAACCACGCGTCCACTTGAAGAACAAGGGAATACTTTTCAAGTTGCAAGTTGTGGCAATCAGGAGCCCACCTAGAGAACAAGGGAATACTTTCCAAGTTTCAAGTTTTGGTAATCAGGCGTCCACCTGGAGAACAAGGGAATACTTTTGATGGTTAAGGTTTTGGTAACCTGGCGCCACTAACAGAAGAAGGGATTACTTTTCAAGTTGCAAGTTTTGGTAATCAGGGGCCCACCTGGACAACAAGGGTATACTTTTCAAGTTGCAAATTTTGGTAATCAGGCTCCCACATGGAGAACTAGGAAATAATTTCCAAGTTTCAAGTTTTGCTAATAAGGCGCCCACCTGGAGAACAAGGGAATATTTTTCATGTTTTAAGTTTTTGTAATCAGGAACCTTAGAGAAAAAGGGAATACTTTTCAAGTTGCAAGTTTTTGTAATCACGCGCCCACTTGGAGAACAGGGGAATACTATTGAAGTAGCAAGTTTTGGTAACCCGGCGCCCACTTGGAGAACAAGGGAATATTTTTCAACTTTCAAGTTTTGGTAATCAGGTGCCCCCTAGGAGAACAAGGGAATACTTCTCAAGTTGCATGTTTTAGAAGTCTGGCATTAACCTGGAGAACAAGAGATTACTTTTAAAGTTGAAAGTATTGGTAAACAGGCGCGCACTTTTAGAACAATGGAATACCTTTCAAGTTGCAAGTTTTGGTAATCAGGTGCCCACCTGGAGAACAAGGGCATACTTTTCAAGTTCCATGTTTTGGTAATCAGGAGCCCACCTGCAGAACAAGGAAATAATTTTCAAGTTTCAAGTAATGTTTATCAGGCGCCCACTCGGAGAAAAAGAGAAGCCTTTTCAAGTTGCAGATTTTGGCAATCAGGCGCCCACCTAGAGAACAAGGGAATATTTTTCAAGTTTCACGTTTTTGTAAGCAGGCACCTACCTGGAGAACAAGGGAATATTAGTGATGTTTCAAGTTTTGCTAATCAGGAGCCCACCTAGAGAAGAAGGGAATAGTTTTCAAGTTGAAAGTTTTGGTAATCAGGCGCCCACTTGCAGATCTAGGAAATAATTTTTAATTTTCATGTCTTGGTAATTAGGAGCCCACCTGAAGAACAAGGGAATTCTTTGCAAGTTGCAAGTTTTTGTAATAAGGTGCCCACTTGGAGAACAAGGAAATACTTCTAAAGTTGCAAGTTTTGGTAATCACGCACCCACCTGGAGAACAAGGAAATAAGTTTTAAGTTTCAAGTCTTGGTAATCAGGCGCCCGCCTTGAGAACAAAGGAATACTTATCAAGTTTCAAGTTTTGGTAATCATGCGCCCACTTGGAGAACAAGGGAATACTTCTAAAGTTGCAACTTTTGGTAATCAGGCGCCCACCTGGAGCACAAGAGAATACATTTCAAGTTGAAAGTTTTGGTAAACAGGCGCCCACTTGGAGAACAACGGAATACCTCTCAAGTTGAAAGTATTCGTAATTTGGATCCCACCTAGAGAACAAGGGAATATTTTCAAGTTTCATGTTTAGGTAAATGGGCACCCACCTGGAGAACAAGGGAATACTTTTTAAGTTTCAATTTTTGGTAACCACGCGTCCACTTGAAGAACAAGGGAATACTTTTCAAGTTGCAAGTTTTGGAAATCAGGCGACCACCTAGAGAACAAGGGAATACTTTCCAAGTTTCAAGTTTTGCTAATCAGGCGTCCACCTGGAGAACAAGGGAATACTTTTGATGGTTAAGGTTTTGGTAACCTGGCGACCACTAACAGAAAAAGGGATTACTTTTCAAGTTGCAAGTTTTGGTAATCAGGGGCCCACCTGGACAAGAAGGGAATACTTTTCAAGTTGCAAGTTTTCGTAATCAGGCTCCCACCTGGAGAACTAGGAAATAATTCCAAGTTGCAAGTTTTGCTAATCAGGCGCCCACCTGGAAAACAAGGGAATATTTTTCATGTTTTAAGTTTTTGTAATCAGGAACCCACTGTTGCAAGTTTTTGTAATCACGTGCCCACTTGGAGAACATGGGAACACTATTGAAGTTGCAAGTTTTGGTAATCAGGCGCCCACTTGGAGAACAAGGGAATATTTTTCAACTTTCAAGTTTTGTTAATTAGGTGCCCACTAGGAGAACAAGGGAATACTTCTCAAGTTGAAACTTTTGGCAGTCAGGCGCCAACCTGGAGAACAAGAGATTACTTTTCAAGTTGAAAGTTTTGGTAAACAGGCGCGCACTTTTAGAACAATGGAATATCTTTCAAGTTGCAAGTTTTGGCAATCAAGTGCCCACCTGGAGAACAAGGAAATACTTTCCACGTTTCATGTTTTGGCAATCAGGCGTCCATTTGAAGAACAAGGGAATACTTTTTGAGTTTCAAGTTTTGTTAATCAGGCGCCCACCCAGAGAACAAGAGAATAGTTTTCAAGTTGCAATTTTTAATAACCAGGTGCCCACCTAAAGAACAAGGGAATACATTTTAAGTGTCAAGTTTTTTTTATCATGCGCTCACCGAGAGAACAAAAGAATACTTTTCAAGTTGCATATTTTGGTAGTCAGGCGCCCACCTAAAGAACAAGGAAATATTTTCCATGTTTCAAGTTTTGGTAATCAGGCGCCTACCTAGTGAACAAGGGAATACTTTTCAAGTTCCAAGTTTAGTAATCAGGCTCCCACCTAGAGAACAAGGGAATACTTTTCAAGTTGCAAGTTTTGGTAATCAGGCGCCCACATGGAGAACAATGAAATACTTTACAAGTTGCAAGTTTTGGTAATCAGGCACCCACCTATAGAACAAGGGAATACTTTTCAAATTGCATGTTTTGGTAATCAGGTGCCCACTTGGAGAACAAGGGAATACTTTACAGGTTGCAAGTTTTGGTAATCAGGCACCCACCTGGAGAATAAAGAAATTATTTTTATGTCTTAAATCTTGATAATCAGGCGCCCATCTAGAGAACAAGGGAATACTTTTCAAGTTTCATGTTTTGTTGTTTCGGCGCCCACCAGGAGACGAAGGCAATACTTTTCAAGTTGCAAGTTTTGGTGATCAGGGACCCACCTGGAGAACAAAGGAATACTTTTCAAGTTTCAAGTTTAAGAAATCAGGCGTCCACCTGGAGAACAAGGGAATACTTTTCAAGTTGCAAATTTTGGCAATCATGCGCCCACCTATGAACAAGGGAATACTTTTCAAGTTTCAAGTCTTAGTAATTAGGCGCCCACCTGGAGAAAAAAGGAATACTTTTTGAGTTTCAAGTTTTGGTAATCATGCGTCAACCCAGAGAACAAGACAATACTTTTCAAGTTGCAAGTTTTTGTAACCAGGTGCCCAACTAGAGAACAAGGGAATACTTTTCAAGTTTAAGTTTTGGTAATCAGGTGTCCACCTAGAGAACAAGGGAATATTTTACATGTTTCAAGTATTAGTAATCAAGCGCCCACCATAGAACAAGGAAATACTTTTCAAGTTGCAAGTTTTGGTAAACAAGCGCCCACCTGGAGAACAAGGGAATACTTTTAAAGTTGCAAGGTTTGGTAATCACACCCCTACTTGGAGAACAAGGGAATATTATTCATGTTGCAAGTTTTGGTAATCAGGTGCCCACGAGGAGAACAATGGAATACTGTTCAAGTTTCAAGTTTCTATAATAAGGCGTCACCTGGAGAACATGGGATTAATTTTCACGTAGCAAGTTTTGGTATTCAGGCGCTCACCTGGAGAACAAGGGTATACTATTCAAGTTTCAAGTTTTGGCAATCAGGCGTCCACCTGGAGAAAGAAGGAATACTTTTCAAGTTACATGTTTTTGTAACCAGGTGCCCAACTAGAGAAAAAGGGAATACTTTTCAGGTTTAAGTTTTGGTAATCAGGTGTCCACCTAGAGAACAAGGGAATATTTTTCATGTTTCAATTATTAGTAATCAAGCGCCCACCATAGAACAAGGGAATACTTTTCAAGTTGCAAGTTTTGGTAAACAAGCGCCCACCTGGGGAAAAAGGGAACACTTTTAATGTTGCAAGTTTTTGTACTCAAACCCCCACTTGGAGAACAAGGGAACACTATTCAAAATGCAAGTTTTGGTAATCAGGTGCCCAATTGGAGAACAAGGGAATATTTTTCAAGTTTCATGTTTTTGTAATCAGGTGCCCACTAGGAGAACAAGGGAATACTTTTCAAGTTGCAACTTTTGGTAATCAGGCGTCCACCTGGAGAACCAGAGAACACTTTCCAAGTTGAAAGTTTTTGTAAACAGGTGCCCACATGGAGAACAACGGAATATTTTTCAAGTTGCAAGTTTTAGTAATCAGGTGCCCACCTCGAGAACATGGGAATATTTTTCAAGTTTCAAGTTTTGGTAATCAGGTACCCACTAGGATAACAAGGGAATACTTTTCAAGTTTGAAGTTTCTGTAATCATGCGTCCACCTTGAGAACAAGACAATACTTTTCAAGTTGCAGGTTTTGGTAATCAGGCACCCAGCTATAGAACAAAGGAATACTTTTCAAGATACAAGATTTTTTAATCAGGTGCCAACCTGGAGAACAAGGGAATATTTTTCATGTTTCAAGTTTTAGTAATTAGGTGCCAACTATAGAACAAGGGAATACTTTTCAATTTGCAAGTTTTGGAAATCGGGCAACCACCTGGAGAATAAGGGAATACTATTAAAGTTGCAAGTTTTGGTAATCACGCCCCCACTTGGGGAGCATGGGAATACTATTCAAGTTGGAAGTTTTGGTCATCAGGTGCCTAACTGGAGAACAAGGGAATATTTTTCAAGTTTCAAGTTTTTGTAATCAGGTGCCCACTAGGAGAACAAGGGAATACTTTTCAGGTTTAAACTTTTGGTAATCAGGCGCCCTCCTGGAGAACAAGAGATTACTTTCCAAGTTGAAAGTTTTCGTAAACAGGCGCCCACTTGGAGAACAACAGAATACCTTTCAAGTTGCATGTTTTGGTAATCAGGTGCCCACCTCGAGAACATGGGAATATTTTTCAAGTTTCAAGTTTTGGTAATCAGGTGCCCACTAGGAGAACAAGGGAATACTTTTCAAGTTTCAAGTTTCTGCAATCAGACATCTACCTAGAGAACAAAGGAATACATTTCACGTAGCAAGTTTTGGTAATTAGGCGTCCACCTGAAAAACAAGGGAATATTTTTAAGTTTCAAATTTTGGTAATTAGGCGTCCACCTGAAGAACAAGCGAATACTTTTCATGTTGCAAGTTTTGGCAATCAGGCGCCCACCTGGAGAACAAGGGAATATTTTTCAAGTATCAACATTTAGTAAATAGGCACCCACATGGAGAACAAGGGAATACATATCAAGTTTCAAGTTTTTGCAATAAGGCGTCCACTTGAAGAACAAGGGAATACTTTTCAAGTTGCATGTTTTGGAAATCAGGCGCCCACTTGGAGAACAAGGAAATATTTTTCAAGTTTCAAGTTGTGGTAATAAAGCGCCAACCTGGAGAAAAAGGGAATACTTTTTAAGTTTTAAGTTTTGTTAATCAGGCCCCCAGCTAGAAAACAAGAGAATACTTTTCAAGTTGGAAGTTTTGGTAATCAGGCGCCCATCTAGAGAAAAAGGGAATACTTTTCAAGTTTCAAGTTTGGGTAATCAGGCGCCCACCTGGAGAACAAGAGAATACTTTTCAATTTTCAACTTTTGGTAATCAGGCGCCCACCTGGAGAACAAGGGAGTATGTTTCAAGTTTCAAATTTTAGTAATTAGGCGCTCACCTGGAGAACAAGGGAATACATTTCAAGTTGCAAGTTCTGGTAAACAGGCGCCCACTCGGGGAATAACGGAATATATTTCAAGTTGCAAGTTTTGGTAATCAGGTGCAACCTGGAGAACAAGGAAATAATCTTCAAGTTTTAAGTCTTGGTAATCAGGCGCCCACATGGAGAACAAGAGAATACTTTTCATGTTGCAAGTTTTGGGAATCAGGCGCCCACATAGAGAACAAGGGAACATTTTCAAGTTTCAAGTTCTGGTAATTAGGTGCACACTAGGAGAACGAGGGAATACTTTTCAAGTTGCAACTTTTGGTAATTAGGCGCCCACCTAGAGAACAAGAGAATACTTTCCAAGTTGAAAGTTTTGGTGAACAGGACCCTACTTTGAGAACAACAGAATACCTTTCAAGTTGCAAGTTTTTGAAATCAGGTACCCACTGGGAGAACAAGGGAATACTATTCAAGTTTCAAGTTTTGGTAATCAGGCGTCCACCTGAAGAACAAGCGAATACTTTTCATGTTGCAAGTTTTGGCAATCAGGCACCCACCCGGAGAACAAGGGAATATTTTTCAAGTTTCAAGACTTGGTAAATAGGAACCCACATGGAGAACAAGGGAATACATTTCAAGTTTCAAGTTTTTGCAATAAGGCGTCCACTTGAAGAACAAGGGAATACTTTTCAAGTTGCAAGTTTTGGAAATCAGGCGCCCACATGGAGAACAGGGGAATATTTTTCAAGTTTCAAGTTCTCGTAATAAAGCGCCAACCTGGAGAAAAAGGGAATACTTTTTATGTTTTAGGTTTTGTTAATCAAGCGCCCATCTAGAGAACAATAGAATACTTTTCAAGTTAGAAGGTTTGGTAATCAGGCGCCCACCTAGAGAAAAAGGGAATATTTTTCAAGTTTCAAGTTTGGGCAATCAGGCGCCCACCTGGAGAACAAGGGAATAGTTTTAAAAGTTTCAACTTTTGGTAATCAGGCGCCCACTTGGAGAACAAGGGAGTATGTTTCAAGTTTCAAGTTTTTGTAATTAGGCGCTCACCTGGAGAAAAAGGGAATACTTTTCAAGTTGCAAGTTTTGGTAAACAGGCGCCCACTCGGGGAATAACGAAATATATTTCAAGTTGCAAGTTTTGGTAATCAGGTGCAACCTGGAGAACAAGGAAATAATCTTCAAGTTTTAAGTCTTGGTAATCAGGCGCCCACCTAGAGAACAAGGGAATACTTTTCAAGATTCAAGTTTTGTTGTTTCACGCCCACCAGAAGAACAATAGAATACTTTTCAAGTTGTAAGTTTTGGTGATCAGGGACCCACTTGGAGAACAAGGGAATACCTTTCAAGCTGCAAGTTTTAGCAATTAGGAGCCTACCTGAAGAATTAGGGAATATTTTTCAAGTTTCATTTTTCTATTATTAGGCGCCCACCTGGATAAAAAATTAATACTTTTCAAGTTGCAAGTTTTGGTAATCACGCGCCCACTTCGAAACAAGGTAATTCAATTCAAGTTGCAAGTTTTGGTAATCAGGCGCCCATCTGGAGAACAAGGGAATATTTTTCAAGTTTCAAGTTCTAGTAATCAGGTGCACACTAGGAGAACGAGGGAATACTTTTCAAATTTCATCTTTTTGTAATTAGGCGCCCACTTGGAGAACAAAAGAATACTTTCCAAGTTAAAAGTTCTGGTAAACAGGACCCTACTTTGAGAACAACAGAATGCCTTTCAAGTTGCAAGTTTTGGAAATCAGGTACTCACCTCGATAACAATGGAATATTTTTCAAGTTTAATGTTTTGGTAATCAAGTTCCCATTGGGAGAACAAGGGAATACTTTTCAAGTTTCAACTTTTGGTAATCAGGCGCCCACCTGGAGAACAAGAGAATACTTTCCAAGTTGAAAGTTTTCATAAACAGGCGCCCACTTGGAGAACAACGAAATACCTTTCAAGTTTCATGTTTTGGTAATCAGGTGCCAACCTCGAGAACATGGGAATATTTTTCAAGTTTCAAGTTTTGGTAATCAGCTGCCCACTAGGAGAATAAGGGAAAGTTTCTGCAATCAGACGTCCACCTGGAGAACAAGGGAATACATTTCACGTAGCAAGTTTTGGTAATTAGGCGCCCACCTAGAAAACAAGGTAATACTTTTCAAGTTGCAAGTATTGGTAATCAGGCGTCCACCTGAAGAACAAGCGAATACTTTTCATGTTGAAAGTATTGGCAATCAGGCGCCCACCCGGAGAACAAGGGAATATTTTTCAAGTTTCAAGATTTGGTATTTAGGTAGCCACATGGAGAACAAGGGAATACATTTCAAGTTTCAAGTTTTTGCAATAAGGCGTCCACTTGAAGAACAAGGGAATACTTTTCAAGTTGCAAGTTTTGGAAATCAGGCGCCCACCTGGAGAACAAGGGAATATTTTTCAAGTTTCAAGTTGTGGGAATAAAGCGCCAACCTGGAGAAAAAGGGAATACTTTTTAAGTTACAACTTTTGTTAATCAGGCGGCCACCTAGAGAACAAGATAATACTTTTCAAGTTGGAAGTTTTGGTAATCACGCGCCCACCTAGAGAAAAAGGGAATACTTTTCAAGTTTCAAGTTTGGTTAATCAGGCGCCCACCTGTAGAACAAGGGAATTCTTTTCAAGTTTCATCTTTCGGTAATCAGGCGCCCACCTGGAGAACAAGGGAGTATGTTTCAAGTTTTAAGATTTAGTAATTAGGCGCTCACCTGGAGAACAAGGGAATACTTTTCAAGTTGCAAGTTATGGTAAACAGGCGCCCACTCGGGGAATAACGGAATACATTTCAAGTTGCAAGTTTTGATAATCAGGTGCCAACCTGGAGAACAAGGAAATAATTTCAAGTTTTAAGTCTTGGTAATCAGGCGCCCACCTAGAGAACAAGGGAATACTTTTCAAGTCTCAAGTTTTGTATTTGGACGCCCACCCGAAGAACAAGGGAATACTTTTCTAGTTGTAAGTTTTGGTGATAGTGGACCCACTTGGAGAACAAGGGAATACTTTTCAAGCTGCAAATTTTAGCAATTAGGCGCTTACCTAGAGAACTAGGGAATATTTTTCAAGTTTCATTTTTCTGTAATTAGGCACCCACCTGGATAACAAATTAATATTTTTCAAGTTGCGAGTTTCGGAAATCACGCGCCCACTTCGAGAACGAGGTAATACTATTCAAGTTGCAAGTTTTGGTAATCAGGAGCCCACCTGAATAACAAGGGAATATTTTCAAGTTTCAAGTTCTGGTAATCAGATGCACACTAGGAGAACGAGGGAATACTTTTCAAGTTGCAACTTTTGGTCATTAGGCGCCCACCTGGAGAACAAGAGAATACTTTCTCGAAAGTTTTGGTAAACAGGACCCTACTTTGAGAACAACAGAATACCTTTCAATTTGCAAGTTTTGGAAATCAAGTACCAACCTCGATAACAATGGAATTTTTTCAAGTATATGTTTTGGTAATCAGGTGCCCACTGGGAGAACAAGGGAATACTTTTCAAGTTTCAACTTTTGGTAATCAGGCGCCTACCTGGAGAACAACGGAATACCTTCCAAGTTGAATGTTTTTGTAAACAGGCGCCCACTTGGAGAACAACGGAATACCTTTCAAGTTTCATGTTTTGGTAATCAGGTGCCCACCTCGAGAACATGGGAATATTTTTGATGTCTCAAGGTTTGGTAATCAGGCGCCCACCGAGAGAAGAAGGGAACACGTTTCAAGTTACAAGTTTTTGTAATCAGGCACCCACCTGGAAAACAAGGGAGTACTTTCACGTAGCAAGTTTTGGTAATGAGGCGCCCACCTGAAAAACAAGGGAATAATTTTTAAGTTTCAAGTTTTGGTAATGAGGCGTCCACCTGTAGATCAAGCGAATACTTTTCATGTTGCAAGTTTTGGCAATCAGGCGCCCACCCGGAGAACAAGGGAATATTTTTCAAGTTTCAAGACTTGGTAAATAGGCACCCACATGGAGAACAAGGGAATACATTTCAAGTTTCAAGTTTTTGCAATAAGGCGTCCACTTGAAGAACAAGGGAATACTTTTCAAGTTGCAAGTTTTGGAAATCAGGCGCCCACCATGAGAACAAGGGAATATTTTTCAAGTTTCAAGTTCTGGTAATAAAGCGCCAACCTGGAGAAAGAGAGAATACCTTTTAAGTTTCATGCTTTGTTAATCAGGCGCCCACCTATAGAACAAGAGAATACTTTTGAAGTTTGAAGCTTTGGTAATCAGGCGCCCACCTAGAGAAAAAGGGAATACTTTTCAAGTTTCAAGTTTGGATAATCAGGCTCCCACCTGTAGAACAAGGGAATTTTTTAAAGTTTCAACTTTTGGTAATCAGGCGCCCACCTGGAGAACAAAGGAGTATGTTTCAAGTTTCAAGTTTTTGTAATTAGGCGCTCACCTAGAGAACAAGGGAATACTTTTCAAGTTGCAAGTTTTGGTAAACGGGCGCCCCCTCGGGGAATAATGGAATACATTTCAATTTGCAAGTTTTGGTAATCAGGTGCCAACCTGGAGAACAAGGAAATAGTTTTAAAGTTTTAAAGTCTTGGTAATTAGGCGCCCATCTAGAGAACAAGGGAATACTTTTCAAGATTCAAGTTTTGTTGTTAGACGCCCACCAGAAGAACAATGGAATACTTTTCAAGTTGTAAGTTTTGGTGATCAGGTACCCACTTGGAGAACAAGGGAATACTTTTCAAGCTGCAAGTTATACCAATTAGGCGCTTACCTGGAGAACTAGAAAATATTTTTCAAGTTTCATTTTTCTGTAATAAGGCGCCCACCTTGATAACAAATTAATATTTTTCAAGTTGCAAGTCTTGGTAATCACACGCCCACTTCGAGAAGAAGGTAATACTATTCAAGTTGTATGTTTTGGTAATCAGGCGCCCACCTTGAGAACAAGGGAATATTTTTCAAGTTTCAAGTTCTGGTAATCAGATGAACACTAGGAGAACGAGGGAATACCTTTCAAGGTGCAACTTTTTGTAATTAGGCGCCCACCTGGAGAACAAGAGAATACTTTCCAAGTTGAAAGTTTTGTTAAACAGGACCCTACTTTGAGAACAACAGAATACCTTTCAAGTTGCAAATTTTGGAAATCAGGTACCCACCTCAATAACAGTGGAATATTATTCAAGTTTTATGTTTTGGTAATCAGGTGCCCACTGGGGGAACAAGGGAATACTTTTTAAGTTTCAACTTTTGGTAATCAGGCGCCCACCTGGACAACAAGAGAATACTTTCCATGTTTTGGTAATCAGGTTCCCACCTCGAGAACATGGGAATATTTTTCAAGTTTCAAGTTTTGGTAATCAGGTGCCCACTAGGAGAACAAGGGAATACCTTTCAAGTTTCAAGTTTCTACAATCAAACGTCTACCTGGAGAACAAGGGAATACATTTCACGTAGCAAGTTTTGGTAATCAGGCGCCCACCTGAAAAACAAGGGAATACTTTTTAAATTTCAAGTTTTGGTAATCAGGCGTCCACCTGAAGAACAAGCGAATACTTTTCATGTTGCAAGTTTTGGCAATCAGGCGCCCACCAGGAGAACAAGGGAATATTTTTCAAGTTTCAAGACTTGGTAAATAGGCACCCACATGGAGAACAAGGGAATACATTTCAAGTTTCAAGTTTTTGCAATAAGGCGTCCACTTGAAGAACAAGGGAATACTTTTCAAGTTGCAAGTTTTGGAAATCAGGCGCCCACCATGAGAACAAGGGAATATTTTTCAAGTTTCAAGTTGTGGTAATAAAGCGCCAACATGGAGAAAAAGGGAATACTTTTTAAATTTCAAGTTATGTTAATCAGGCGCCCACCTTGAGAACAAGAGAATACCTTTCATGTTGGAAGTTTAGGTAATCAGGCGCCCACCTAGAGAAAAAGGGAATACTTTTCAATTTTCAAGTTTGGGTAATCAGGCGACCACTTGGAGAACAAGGGAGTATTTTTTTGTTTAAAGTTTTGGTAATTAGGTGCTCACCTGGAGAACAAGGGAATACTTTTCAAGTTGCATGTTTTGGTATACAGGTGCACACTCGGGGAATAACGGAATACCTTTCAAGTTGAAAGTTTTTGTAATCAGGTGCCAACTTGGAGAACAAGGAAATAAATTTCAAGTTTTAAGTCTTGGTAATCAGGCGCCCACCTAGAGAACAAGGGAATACTTTTCAAGTTTCAATTATTGTTGTTAGACGCCCACCAGAAGAATGAGGGAATACTTTTCAAGTTGTAAGTTTCGGTGATCAGGGACTCACTTGGAGAACAAGGGAATTCTTTTCAAGCTGTAAATTTTAGCAATTAGGCACCTACCTGGAGAACTAGGGAATATTTTTCAAGTTTCATTTTACTGTAATTAGGCGCCCACCTGGTTTAGAAATGAATACTTTTCAAGTTGCAAGTTTTGGTAATCACGCGCCCACTTCGAGAACAAGGGAATACTATTCAAGTTGCAAGTTTTGTTAATCAGGCGCCCACCTGGATAACAGGGGAATATTTTTCAAGTTTCAAGTTCTGGTAATCAGGTGCACACTAGGAGAACGAGGGAATACTTTTCAAGTTGAAACTTTTGGTAATCAGGCGCCCACCTGGAGAAGAATGGAATACTTTTTAAGTTGAAAGTTTTTGTAAACAGACGCCCACTTGGATAACAACGGAAAATCTTTCAAGTTGCAAGTTTTGGTAATCAGGTGCCCACCTGGAGAACAAGAAAATAATTTTCAAGTTGTAAGTCTTGGTAATCAGGTGCCCACCTAGAGAACAAGGGAATACTTTTCCAGTTTCAAGTTTTGTTATTTAGGCGCCCACCAGAAGAACAAGGGAATACTTTTCAAGTTGTAAGTTTTGGTGATCACTGACCCACTTGGAGAATAAGGGAATACTTTTAAAGTTTCAAGTTTTGACAATCAGGCATCCACCTCGATAACAAGGGAATACGTTTTAAGTTCCAAGTTTAGGCAACTAGGCGCATGCCTGGAGAACAAGGGAATAGTTTTCAAGTTCGAAGTTTTGGTAATCAGGCGACCACCTGGAGTACATGGGAATACTTTTCAAGTTCCAAGTTTTGGTAATTAGGCTCCCACCTGGAGAACAAGGGAATATTTTAGAAGTTGAAAATTTTGGCAATCACGCGCCCACTGGGAGAACAAAGGCATATTTTTCAAGTTTCAAGTTATGATAATTAGGCGCCTACCTGGAGAACAAGGGAATATTATTCAAGTTTCATGTTTTGGTAATCAGGTGCCCACTAGGAGAACAAGGGAATACTTTTCAAGTTGTAACTTTTGGTAATCATGCGCCCACCTGGACAAAAAGGGAATACTTTTTAAGTTTCAAGTTTTGTAATTAGGCGCCCACCCAGAGAAAAATAGAATACTTTTCAAGTTGCAAAATTTTGTAATCAGGCGCCCACTTGGAGAACAATGGAATACCTTTTAAGTTGCAAGTTTTGGTAATCAGGTTCCTACCCGGAGAACACGAGAATATTTTTGAAGTTTTAAGTTTTGGTAATCGCGTGCCCACAAGGAGAACAAGGGATTACTTTTCAAGTTTCAAGTATTCGTAATTAGTCGCCCACTTGGAGAAAGAGGGAATAATTTTTAGGTTTCAAGTTTTCTTAATCAGGCGACCACCCAGAGAACAAGAGAATACTTTTCAAGTTGCAAGTCTTGGTAATCAGGCGCCCACCTAAAGAACAAGGGAATACTTTTCAAGTTTCAAGTTTTGGTAATCAGGCACCCACCTGGAGAACATGGAAATATTATCCATGTTTCATGTTTTGGTAATCAGGCGTCCACCTAGAGAATAAGGGAATACTTTTGAAGTTGCAAGATTTGTTGATTAGGAGCCCACAAGGAGAACAAGGGAATACTTGTCAAGTTGCATGTTTTGGTGATCAGGGACTCACCTGGAGAACAAGGGAATACTTTTCAAGTTTGAAGTTTTAGCAGTCAAGCGTCCACCTGGAGAACAAGGGAATACTTTTCTAGTTTTAAGTTTTGGTAATTCAGCCCCGACCTGGAGAAAGAGGGAATACTTTTTAAGTTTCAAGTTTTTGTAATAAAGCGCCCATCCGGAGAATAACAGTATACTTTTCAAGTTGCAAGTTTTGGTAATCAGGCGCCCACCTAGAGAACAAAGGAATATTTTTCAAGTTTCATGTTTTGGTAATCAGGCGCCCACCTAGAGAATAAGGGAATACTTTTCAAGTTTCAAATTTTTGTAATCAGGCGCCCATCTGGAGAATAGGAAAATATTTTCCATGTTTGAAGTTTTGGTAATCAGACGCCCACTCAGAGAACAAGGGAATACTTTTCAAGTTGCAAGTTTTGGTAATCAGGCGGCCTCCTGGAGAACATGGCAATACTTTTCAAGTTGCAAGTTTTGGTAATCAGGTGCCCACTTTGAGAACAAGAGAATACTTTTCAAGTTGAAAGTTTTGGTAATTAGGCGGCCACCTGGAGAACATGGAAATAATTTTCAAAGTTTTAAATTTGGGTAATCAGGCGCTAACCTAGAGAACAAGGAAATACTTTTCAAGTTTCAAGTTTTGTTGTTGAGGAGCCCACTCGGAGAACAAGGGAATACTTTTCATGTTGCATGTTTTGGTGATCACGGACTCACCTGGAGAACAAGGGAATGCTTTTCAAGTTTCATATTTTTGCAATCAAGCGTCCACCAAGAGAACAAGGGAATATTTTTCAAGTTTCAAGTTTTTGTAATTAGGCGCCCACCTGGAGAAAGAGGGAATACTTTTTAAGTTTCAAGTTTTTGTAATCTGGCGCCCATCAGGAGAATAAGAGAATATTTTTAAGTTGTAAGTTTTGGTAATCATGCGCCCACCTAGAGAACAAGGGAATATTTTTTCGATTTTTGTTGTTTAGGCGGCCACCAGGAGAACAAGGGAAAACTTTTCAAGTTATAAGTTTTGGTGATCACGCACCCACTTGGTGAAACAGCGAATACTTTTCAAGTTTCAAGTTTTGACAATCCGGCGTCCGCTTGTAGAACAAGGGAATACTTTTCAAGTTGCAAGTTTCGGCAATTAGGCGCCTACATGGAGAACAAGGGAATATTTTTCATGTTTCACGTTTTGGTGATTAGGCGCCCACCTAGAGATAAAGGGAATACTTTTCAAGTTGCAAGTTTTCGTAATCACGCGCCCATTTGGAGAACAAGGGAAAACTATTCAAGTTGCAAGTTTTTGTAATCAGGCGCCAACCTGGAGAACAAGGGAGTATTTTTCAAGTTTAATATTTTGGTAATTAGGTGCCCACCTGGACAAAAAGGGAATACTTTGTAAGTTTCAAGTTTTGTTAATCAGGCGCTCACCCGGAGAACAAAAGAATACTTTTCAAGTTGCAAGTTTTTGTAATCAGGTGCCCACCTGAAGAAGAAGGGAATACTTTTCAAGTTTCAAGTTTTAGTAATTAGGCGCCTACCTGGTGAAAGAAGGAATACTTTTTAAGTTTTAAGTTTTTGTAATCAGGTGTCCATCCGAAGAATAAGAGAATACTTTTCAAGTTGTATGTTTTTGTAATCAGGCGCCCACCCAGAGAACAAGAAAACACTTTTCAAGTTGCAAGTATTGGTAATCAGGCGCCCACCTAAAGAACAAGGGAATACTTTTCAAGTTTCAAGTTTTGGTAATCAGGCGCCCATCTAGACAACAAGGAAATATTTTCCATGTTTGAAGTTTTGGTAATAAGACGCCTACCTACAGAACAAGGGAATACATTTAAAGTTGAAAGTTTTGGTAATCAGGTGCCCACCTAGAGAATAGAGCAATACATTTCAAGTTTCAAATTTTGGTAATCAAGCGCCCACTTTGAGAACAAGGGAATGCTTTTCAAGTTGCAAATTTTGGTAATTAGGCTGCTACCTGGAGAACAAGTAAATAATTTTCAATTTTTAAGTCATGGTAATCAGGCGCTCACCTAGAGAACAAGGGCATACTTTTCAAGTTTCAAATATTGTTGTTTAGGCACCAACCTAGAGAACAAGGGAATTTTTTTGAAGTTGCAAATTTTGGTAATCAAGCGCCCACCTGGAGAAAAAGGAAATAATTTTCAAGTTTTAAGTCTTGGTAATCAGGCGCCCACCTAGAGAACAAGGGAATACTTTCAAGTTTTAAGTTTTGTTGTTTAGGCGCCCACCAAGAGAACAAGGGAATACTTCTCAAGTTGCATATTTTGGTGATCAGGGACTCACCTGGAGAACCAGGGAATACTTTTCAAGTTTCAAGTTTTGGCAATCAAGCGTCCACCTGGAGAACAAGGGAATATTTTTCAAGTTTCAAGTTTTGGTAATTAGGCGCCCACCTGGAGAAAGAGGGAATGCTTTTTATGTTTCAAGTTTTTGTAATTAGGTGCTCATCCGGAGAATAAGAGAATACTTTTCAAGTTTCAATTTTTGGTAATCAGGTGCCCACCTACAAAACAAGGGAATACTTTTCAAGTTTCATGTTTTGGTAATCAGGCGCCCACCTAGAGAACAAGGGAATATTTTTTTCAAGTTTTGTTGTTTAGGCGCCCACCAGGAGAAAAAATGAAAACTTTTCAAGTTTTAAGTATTGGTGATCACAGACCCACTTGGAGAAAAAGGGAATACTTGTCAAGTTGCAAGTTTTCGTAAACAGGTGCCCACTCGGGGAATATCGGAATACCTTTTTAGTTTCAAGTTTTGGTAGTAAAGAGCCAACCTGGAGAACAAGGAAATAATTTTCAAGTTTTAAGTCTTGGTAATCAGGCGCCCACCTAGAGAACAAGGGAATACTTTTCAAGTTTCAAGTATTGTTGTTAGACGCCCACCAGAAAAACAAGGGAATACTTTTCAAGTTGTAAGTTTTGATGATCAGGGACTCACTTGGAGTACAAGGGAATACTTTTAAAGATGCAAGTTTTAGCAATTAGGCGCCTACCTGGAGAACTAGGGAATATATTTCATTTTTCTGTAATTAGGCGCCCACCTGGATATCAAATGAATACTTTTCAAGTTGCAAGTTTTGGTAATCACGCGCCCACTTCAAGAACAAGGAAATACTATTCAAGTTGCAAGTTTTGGTAATCAGGCGCCCACCTGCAGAACAAGGGAATATTTTTCAAGTTTCAAGTTCTGGTAATCAGGTGCACACTAGGAGAACAAGGGAATACTTTTCAAGTAGCAACTTTTGGTAATCAGGCGCTCACCTGGAGAAGAATGGAATACTTTTTAAGTTGAAAGTTTTGATAATCAGACGCCCACTTGGATAACAATGGAGTACCTTTCAAGTTGCAAGTTTTGGTAATAAGGTTCCCACCCGGAGAACAAGGAAATAATTTTCAAGTTTTAAGTCTTGGTAATCAGGTGCCGACCTAGAGAACAAGGGAATACTTTTCCAGTTGCAAGTATTGTTGTTAGACGCCCACCAGAAAAACTAGGGAATACTTTTCAAGTTGTAAGTTTTGGTGATCAGGGACTCACTTGGAGAACAAGGGAATACTTTTCAAGCTGCAAGTTTTAGCAATTAGGTGCCTACCTGGAGAACTCGGGAATATTTTTCAAGTTTCATTTTTCTATAATTAGGCGCCGACCTGGATAACAAATGAATACTTTTCAAGTTGCAAGTTTTGGTAATCACGCGCCCACTTCGAGAACAAGGGAATACTATCAAGTTGTAAGTATTGGTAATCAGGCGCCCACATGGAGAACAAGGGAATATTTTTCAAATTTCAAGTTCTGGTTATCAGGTGCACACTAGGAGAACGAGGGAATACTTTTCAAGTTGCAACCTTTGGAAATTAGGCGCCCACCGGAGAAGAATGGAATACTTTTTAAGTTGAAAGTTTTGGTAAACAAACGCCCACTTGGATAACAATGATATACCTTTCAAGTTGCAAGTTTTGATAATCAGGTGCCCACCTGGAGAACAAGGAATTAATTTTCAAGTTTTAAGTCTTGGTAATCAGGTGCCCACCTAGAGAACAAGGGAATACTTTTCCAGTTTCAAGCTTTGTTGTTTAGGCGCCCACCAGAAGAACAAGGGAATACTTTTCAAGTTGTAAGTTTTTGTGATCACAGACCCACTTGGAGAACAAAGGAATACAATTAAAGTTTCAAGTTTTGACAATCAGGCATCCACCTGGATAACAAGGGAATACGTTTTAAGTTCCAAGTTTTTGCAATTAGGTGCCTACCGGGAGAACAAGGGAATACTTTTCAAATTCCAAGTTTTGGTAATTAGGCTCCCACCTGGAGAACAAGGTAATATTTTTCAAGTTGAAAGTTTTGGTAATCACGCGCCCACTTGAAGAACAAGGGCATATTTTTCAAGTTTACAGTTTTGATAATTAGGCGCCCACCTGGAGAACAAGGGAATATTTTTCAAGTTTCAAGTTTTGGTAACCAAGTGCCCACTAGAAGAACAAGGGAATACTTTTCAAGTTGTAACTTTTGGTAATCAGGCGCCCACCTGGACAAAAAGGGAATACTTTTTAAGTTTCAAGTTTTTGTAATTATGCGCCCACCCAGAGAAAAATAGAATACTTTTCAAGTTGCAAAATTTGGTAATCAGGCGCCCACTTGGAGAACAATGGAATACCTTTTAAGTTGCATGTTTTGGTAATGAGGTTCCTACCCGGAGAACACGAGAATAATTTGAAGTTTCAAGTATTGGTAATTAGGTGCCCACTAGGAGAACAAGGGATTACCTTTCAAGTTTCAAGTTTTCGTAATTAGTCACCCACTTGGAGAAAAAGGGAATAATTTTTAAGTTTCAAGTTTTGTTAATCAGGCCCCCACCCAGAGAACAAGAAAATACTTTTCAAGTTGCAAGTGTTGGTAATCAGGCGCCCACCTAATGAACAAGGGAATACTTTTCAAGTTTCAAGTTTTGGTAATCAGGCGCCCATCTTGACAACAACGAAATATTTTCCATGTTTTAAGTTTTGGTAATTAGACGCCTACCTAGAGAACAAGGGAATACATTTAAAGTTGCAAGTTTCGGTAATCAGGTGCCCACCTAGAGAACATGGCAATACTTTTCAAGTTGCATGTTTTGGTGATCAGGGACTCACCTGGAGAACAAGGGGATACTTTTCAAGTTTGAATTTTTAGCAATCAACCAGGAGAACAAGGGAATACTTTTCAAGTTTGATGTTTTGGTAATTAGGCGCCAACCTGGAGAAAGATGGATTACTTTTTAAGTTTCAAGTTCTGGTAATAAAGAGCCCATCCGGAGAATAAGAGAATACTCTTCAATTTGCAAGTTATGGTAATCAGGCGCCCACCTAGAGAACAAAGGAATATTTTTCAAGTTTCATGTTTTGGTAATCAGGCGCTCACCTAGTGAACAAGGGAATACTTTTCAAGTTTCAAATTTTTGTAGTCAGGCGCCCATCTGGAGAACAAGGAAATATTTTCCATATTTGAAGTTTTGGTAATCAGACGTCCACCTAGAGAACAAGGGAATACTTTTCAAGTTGCACGTTTTGTTAATCAGGTGCATGTTTTTGTAGTCAGGCGCCCATCTGGAGAACAAGGAAATATTTTCCATGGTTGAAGTTTTGGTAATCAGACGTCCACCTAGAGAACAAGGGAATACTTTTCAAGTTTCAAGTTTTTGTAGTCAGGCGCCCATCTGAAGAACAAGGAAATATTTTCCGTGTTTGAAGTTTTGGTAATCAGACGTCCACCTAGAGAACATGGCAATACTTTTCAAGTTGCATGTTTTGGTAATCAGGCGCCCAATTTGAGAACAAGAGAATGCTTTTCAAGTTGCAAGTTCTTGTAATTAGGCGGCCACCATGAGAATAAGGAAATAATTTTCAAGTTTTAAGTCTTGGTAATTAGGCGCTAACCA
This sequence comes from Nicotiana benthamiana, assembly GCA_034376525.1. Classification (NCBI taxonomy): domain Eukaryota; kingdom Viridiplantae; phylum Streptophyta; class Magnoliopsida; order Solanales; family Solanaceae; genus Nicotiana; species Nicotiana benthamiana. The sequence continues at coordinate 13,352,175 of CM067341.1, read as the reverse complement.
AGAGAATAAGGGAATACTTTTCAAGTGTCAAATTTTGTAGTTTATGCGCCCACTCGGAGAACAAGGGAATACTTTTCGAGTAGCATGTTTTGGTGATCACAGACTCACTTGGAGAACAAGGGAATAATTTTAAAATTTCAAGTTTTTGCAATCAAGCGTCCACCAAGAGAACAAGGGAATATTTTTCAAGTTTCAAGTTATAGTAATTAGGCGCCTACCAGGAGAAAGAGGGAATACATTTTATGTTTCATGTTTTTGTATTCAGGCACCCACCCGGAGAATAAGAGAGTAATTTTCAAGTTGCAAGTTTTGGTAATCAGGCGCCCACATAGAGAACAAGGGAATACTTTTCCAGTTTCAAGTTTTGGCAATTAGGCGCCCACCTGGAGAATAAGGAAGTAATTTTCAAGTTTTAAGTCTTGGCGATCAGGCGCCCACCTAACGAATAAGGGAATACTTTTCAAGTAGCAAAATTTGTTGTTTAGGCGCCCACCAGGAAAACAAGGGAATAATTTTCAAGTTGCATGTTTTGGTTATCAGGGACTCACCTGGAGAACAAGGGAATACTTTTCAAGTTTCAAGTTTTGGCAATCAAGCGTCCACCTGGAGAACAAGGGAATATTTTTCAAGTTTCAAGTATTAGTAATTAGGCGCCCACCTGGAGAAAGAGGGAATACTTTTTATGTTTCAAGTTTTTGTAATCAGGCGCCCATCAGGAGAATAAGAGAATATTTTTAAGTTGTAAGTTTTTGTAATCAGGCGCCCACCTAGAGAACAAGGGAATATTTTTTCAATTTTTGTTGTTTAGGCGCCCCCCAGGAGAACAAGGGAAAACTTTTCAAGTTATAAGTTTTGGTGATCACGCACCCACTTGGTGAAAAAGTGAATACTTTTCAAGTTTCAAGTTTTGACAATCCGGCGTCCGCTTGTAGAACAAGGGAATACTTTTCAAGTTGCAAGTTTTGGCAATTAGGCGCCTACATGGAGAACAAGGGAATATTTTTCATGTTTCAAGTTTTGGTGATTAGGCGCCCACCTAGAGATAAAGGGAATACTTTTCAAGTTGCAAGTTTTTGTAATCACGCGCCCATTTGGAGAACAAGGGAAAACTATTCAAGTTGCAAGTTTTGGTAATCAGGCGCCAACCTGGAGAACAAGGGAGTATTTTTCAAGTTTAATATTTTGGTAATTAGGCGCCCACCTGGAAAAAAAGGGAATACTTTGTAAGTTTCAAGTTTTGTTAATCAGGCGCTCACCCGGAGAACAAAAGAATACTTTTTAAGTTGCAAGTTTTTGTAATCAGGTGCCCACCCGAAGAAGAAGGGAATACTTTTCAAGTTTCAATTTTTAGTAATCAGGCGCCCACTTTGAGAACAAGGAAATATTTTCCATGTTTCAAGTTTTGGTAATCAGGCGCCCTCCTAGGAACAAGGGAATACTTTTCAAGTTATATCTTTTTGTAATCAGACGACAAACTAGAAAACAAGGGAATACTTTTCAAGTTGCAAGTTTTGGTAATCAGGCGCGCACCTAGATAACAAGGGAATACTTTTCAAGTTGAAAGTTTTGGTAATGAGGCGCCCACCTGGAGAACAAGGAAATAATTTTCAAGTTTTAAGTCTTGGTAATCAAGCACCCATCTAGAGAATAAGGTAATACTTTTTATGTTTTATGTTTTGTTGTTTAGGCGCCCCCAGGAGAACAAGGGAATACTTTTCAAGATGCATGTTTTGGTTATCATGGACTCACCTAGAGAAGAAGGGAATACTTTTCAAGTTTCATCTCTTGGTAATAAAGCGTCCACCTGGAGAACAAGGGAATACTTTTCAAGTTTCAAGTTTCGGTAATTAGGCGCCCACCTGGAGAAAGAGGGAATACTTTTTAAGTTTCAAGTGTTTATAATCAGGCGCCCACTCAGAAAACAAGAGAATACTTTTCAAGTTGCAGGTATTGGTAATCAGGCGCCCACCTATAGAACGAGGGAATACTTTTCAAATTTCATGTTTTGGTAATCAGGCGCCTAGCTGTAGAACAAGGGAATGTCTTTCATGTTTCATGTTTTTGTAATTAGGCGCCCACCTATAGAACAAGGGAATACTTTTTATGTTTCAAGTTTTGGTATCTAGGCGCCCACCTGGAGAATAAGGGAATACTTTTCAAGTTGCAAGTTTCGGTAATCAGGTGCTCATTAGGAGAACAAGGGAATATTTTTCAAGTTGCAAGTTTTGGTAATCAAGCGCCCACCTGGAGAATAAGGGAATACTTTTCAAGTAGCAAGTTTTTATAATCAGGCGCCCACCTGGAGAATAAGGGAATACTTTTCATGTTTTAAGTTTTTGTAATCAGGCGCCCACCTGGAGAATAAGGAAATAATTTTTAAGTTTCAAGTTTTGGTAATCAGGCGCCCACCTGGAAAACAAGGGAATACTTTTCAAGTCCAACAATCCATCATCAACATGGAGAAAGAGAAAAATAGCAACAAGGCAACAGAAAGTTTCATAGGGAGATGCACAAGGAAACAAAGCAACAAGATCAAGAGCAAGTTTGAAGACATAGATAGGTTCTTTTGTAATCCATAGTTTATAGCTTAGTCTAGCTTCTTTTTATTTTCACAAGGTGTAATAAGGGGGTCTAGCAAGCTGTAGCAGCAACACTATTAACAGTGAGATCACAGCTTTATGGTAGTCCCAGCAACCAGACATTCCTGAACTACACTAACATGATTCTTCTTTAGCCGAGGATATGTAGGCAACTCTGAAGCAGGGTGCGGTAAATATTTGCAAAATGCTTCTCACGGATTATTCAAACGAGCAAAAATAACTCATGTCCGCTCACTTGTCTTTGCACGAAAACTCTTCATGTTTCCGGGCAAAGAGGGGCAGTTGCGAGCATATGATTTTTTCCTTACATGGATTACTTCTATACATTCAAACAAAATCATTTCATGGAATTTTATGTGCATTTTAATATAACACATATTCATCAAAAATACAAAAATATGTTGCCTATTCATTTGGACTTAGTCTTGCATTTTTAAGAATTAATTAGTAAATTAAGTTATTTTATAATAAATTACAAAACTAATTTAATTTGTACTCTAAACTCAATCAGGAGTAGTTTTCCTTTTTATTGGTGGATCAATTAATTTGAGGATCAATTAGTATTTTTGGGATAATTAAGTTTTTTGGAGTTAATTTTAGATTTTTATGTTTATTTTAAATAAAAAAAAGAAGAAAGAAGAAAAAAGCAACAAAAAGTATTTGTGAGAATAGGATTAATTCCAGCCATTAGTCCGTTTTACCCAAGTCCAACGAAACAACCCCAACACCCAGCCCAGGTCCGTTTTGCCTGACCCAGCCCCTCTTGACGACCAAACGACGTTGTTTCTGGTTATAAAGCTTAATCAATCTTGGACCTTCATTTTTTTAATCTAACAGCCACAAATCCCTAACATTTTTGACATAATAATGTCCAAACGACCAGGTTCACCATCCTCAACTCTCTCAGAGACTATATGTAACGCCGCCCTAAGCCCACGGCCTGCCGCCCACCGGAAGTCACCCAGGGTAGCAGTCGATATCTAATCCTAAGCAAATTCAAACCCTAATCTCTCCTTGATCCCCTCATGCCCATGCCACCATTCGTCTCCCTCAAATCTAACCATAAACCGTCCAATATTTAAAACCCTAGGGTACCACCGGGGGTTCCACCGCCGCGCGCGGCCCCAAAATAACCCTGAAATTCTCACCACCCACTCTTCACACTCCCTTGAACATTAAAACTTCAATAGTTTCCCAAAAAACCCCTCCTGTTCTGTTTGGTTTCAAATAAGAAGGCTAGCAAAAGCCCTAGGTCGACCAGCATGACTTGGCTTCTTAATGTTCATCCTTGGTTGGAGTCAGGACTCGCATTAAACAATTGTTCTATCGAAGAACAATGTATTAATGTTAGTTTTTGATTCATTTAAGAGACACCAGTCTGCAACCAAGGTGCCCAAACTCATCGAATATCGTTTACTTGCCTCGTATGGTAGTCGTTTCAATTCTTCGATTCAAGTCCAGTCAAAGTGGTACCCTCCCCCCCCCCCCCTCTTTTCTTTCAATTCTATTTATATTCTTCTCACGTTTGTTGTTTCATTCCCCTTCCCTTCTCTTTATTTGTTTTAATTAGTTTCAATTTGTTAGGGGTTGTTTAATTCATTTGGCTAATGACATAGATTTAAGGTTAAATGTTAAAAGAATTTACGCTTGGATTATCTCTCGGTTGAGTGCTAATGGGTGAATTAAATTTTTTTGATTGTTTGGGCTATTTTGGTCTAGTCAGGATTCTATGATTATGGGCTGGGCAGCGCCAAGTAATTGCTCAGTACATGAGGGTCCAGGGAGGGTAAAAACCGGTACAATTGAGGGTAGTTTAGGAAAATGAGGTAGGAGAATCTTTTCTAAAGGAATTAGAAGCTTCCTGGAAGATGAATTTGGGTTTGTTTGGAATTTTTGAAAACTTGTTAGGGTTATCTAGGAAAAAATGAAATTTCAAAAGGGGAATAGTGCAAAGCTGAAATTTGTTGTTTACCCTACTTTCCTTGCCTATAAGATACCTTTTCTTGCCTTTGAAGGCATACCAAAAAAGTGATTTTTAAAAATGAATCAAACTCTGAAAACTTGCAAAAAAAGACAATTCTACATGTTTCACAGATTTAAAATCCTAAAATTTATTGAGTTTCATTGAGTTTATGTTCTGGTTTGTTGAGTATCAATTCTGGACGGGGAGCTGATGTTACTATGATATTTTGCAAACTATTTTTTGTTGTTTGTTATTATTGACTTATTATCTCATTTTTATTTTTTGTTCTCACATCCAAGTATGTTTTCGGAATTATAATAGGGTTGAAGCTTGATTGAATATGTGAGGATCTGTGAATGCGAATCAAACATAGAACGAACAAATGCTTTTTTGTTTAATTGCTGTGTAATGTAGTTTTGTGCTGTAAATGTTTGGCTTATCCTATTGCAGAAGTCCATCATAAGAATAATTTTAGATGCTAAATGTAGAGTAAATATAAGTATAATATGTTCATGTTATGGATTTAGTAAGATATATGAGTCATGGACTGTGGTCATGTAGTTGAATTAGTTGATTGTTTGATTTTTTGTATTTTAAAAGACATGATAGTTCTAATTAGTCCAAATTTTCAGAATCACGTTGAATCTGTTTCATTATAGCTTTACATTAGTGCATGAATGTTTTTTTTCCATTTGGAAATTTATCCTAAGTCTTATGCATATAAGAGGGCTCCAAATGGAGGTCACTGGTTCTGATTTCCTAGAAATGGCGCTTTAATGTTGTTGAATATGGTTCAGAAGTCATATTGAACTATTATAGGAATTTCTTTTCTCATGGATTAGCTTACCTATTTATTACTAATCATAGTTCAACCAAAGGTCCCAAATGGTATGATGGTATTCTCTTTAAAATCAAATCTTAAACTCAAGGAATAGATTCAATCATGATTACTAGGGAATCTTCTAATCTTCGAATTCTAAATTGGTAATTTTCCTCGTGTTTTCAATGAAACAGCCGAATTGAGAAGCTCAATGGAGTTCATGTATATGTTTCCTGGGATCACATTGATCCTAGTATGAGTGTGGTATCTTATGCCATCGTGGAGGCTCGTTCTTGAGCAATTGTTCTTCGGTTTTCAGGCTTCTGAATTGGGCTGCCCGAGGCATTTGTTTTGGGATTCAATGACTCTGCATGTCTTTTGTAAATTTTTGGCTCATTAAGCCCAGGCTGGGGGCGGCTAGAATTTGTTTTTTTTAGCATTCTTTTATTTCATTATTTTCCACATTGATAGTATGTTTGAAATTATTTAACAAGCAAAGGTTCCATGATTCCTTCGTTAATCGGATTCTTTTGATATTTGAGGCAAGCCTTAATTAGATTACTCGTAGCTCATGTCCCTCGGGCCTTACATATAGAATGCATAACCCTTGCTTAGTAAATATTTTGAATCCTTAAAAGCTGAGGTGCATCACTTAGCGAATTTTCGTGGCCCTCGCAAAATCAAACATACGAAATTGCTTTAGGCGCATTAGTTAAATAATGTATCTTCCTAATTACGGGTTCACATTTATGTGACCAAAATCCAAATCCCAACGATGCTAAATATGTCAAAAGCCACGAGTGCATTTATGTGACATGGTTTGAGACGTGTTTTGATAATTAAGAGTGGTTAAACCCAAAATTTTCACATAGGTGCAAAATGCAATAATATCAGATAATTAAGACAAATATAACAGTTGAGCAAGCGTGCTAGAACCACAGAACTTGGGAGTCCCTAACACCTTCTCCTAGGTTACCAGAATTCCTCACCCTGATTTCTGGCTCGCAGATAGTATAATACAGTCAAACCTTTCTCGATTTGGGATTTTTAAACCGATAACTTGGGACGGCATAAATCATCCCAAGTGGCGACTCTGAAACCTCCAAATAAATAAATCTCTTTTCGATTGTCCTTTAATTGGAAAAACTCCCTTATCTATGCCCTTCCCCGGGGAGATGTGAAAAATGAGGTGTGACAGCATCCGATTCCTCGAGGGCGACAAAGGTTTTGGGGGGGGAAGAAATCTTTCTCGTCATCATCGAGGTTCTGTATGTTTCTCTCATCATTTGAGACAGGGAATGTGGGTATTGGCGCCCCATGCTAGATCGTGAACATTTCTTTCGCTGCCCGTTGCTCTCCATATATGGTTGTGATGACATCCCTCATGGTAAACCTTATCAGCTGATGCAAGGTTGAGGGTACTGCCCTCATACTGTGTATTTAAGGCATATCGAGTAATGCATTATACCTCATGTCGCCATTGATGACCTGGAACTCGGTGTTCTGGACCGGATCAAACATGTTGATCGGGAGGGTGATCTATCCTCTTGTTACTTCTCCGATCATGTTGAAACCGAGGACGATTCGAGGGATGGGAATGACTTGATTGAGCAGCCCCAACTATTCTACTACCCCTAATCTAAGTATGTTGGCCGAGCTTCCTTGATCCACGAGCACACACTTTATCCCGGTATTGTATAAGAGAATCGAGATCATTAGCACATTGTTGTGAGGCTCCATCATGGCCTCGAGGTACTCTTCGATGAATACGAGGGTGTCTTCGGGTATGCAGTTTCAAATCAGTCCTTCTTCCGTAGTGGACATTCTCGTTCATTTGAACATGGGTCCTTAGGGAACATCGCTTCCTCCAATAATTATGTGGACATCATGTCGGAGAACCTTCCCTTCTGCCCGGGTTGAGTTTGGTGGTGTATCGACATCTAGAGCAGTCGTGTCCTTTTCTTTGTTGCTTTAGAGGTTCTGATTCCCCATTTTTCTTACCGAGCTAGGCGCTTTACCGTAAAATCGAATATCTTGGACAAGCGAAAGTGTGAAAGATAACTTGCATTTTTGTAATGAAACCAACAGGAAAATGATCACTATTATTTTTCGCCCTACGATGGGCGCCTAACATTTTTCCGTGAAAATGGTAACAATAATTAAATTGTAAATGGGACTCTCAAAATACGTGATATATTTTTAGGCTTGTTGTTACAACAGTTGATGCTAGTCATATGACGTTTAACGGAGAAATACGAGCTAAAAGGGGACAGTAATCAAATAGGGGGGCTTGCTGCCCGGGCCTCGAGCTGATTGAAGGAAGGTCTCGAGGTTGATGTCTAGCTCAAGGTCAAGCAATTGGAGGTAATCGGAAAGGGGATAACAGTTAAGATATAATTAAAGAAGGCTCTTTATGATCAGTACCAAGCTATAAATGAATACGAAGGCAATAAACGCAAAGAGTAGCCCTGAGTAGATGAGTTATAGAAGAGAGAGAGAGAGAGAGAGAGATTATTGCTCTTGTGTAGAATAGTTGGATCAACTGTAGTCGAGCATTACAAAGTGATGGAGATGCCATTTATATAGGAGGGGAATCCTGTTACAGTACAAAATGTATTTAATGTAAAGACATGAAGATAGGACGGCTGGACGTGATATCTTGAGACAAGTCCTGAATTACTCCCTTGGGAACTCCCCTCTCACTTGCTATGGCATGCTATTGTCGCTAGAATCTAAGCTCTCTAGGCCAGTACCTGATGACCCCTGAGGGTGTCTCTCAACCTTAGCTTCGAGCCTAGAGAAGTATGAGCTGAGACGACCTTATGTCGGGGAAATCATGCTCTCAGATTCACTGTATACAAAAGAGAAGATGAAATATTTTCATGACAAGTACATTTAGAACAAATATTTCAAAAAGGATTTACTTTTATTGTTGTTCAACTCACAGTTGAGGATGTGTTCCGAGAAGTTAGAGTCTAAATGGAGTCGCCAGTTTGAAGTCCTGGGTACTACATCCTTTCTTGCCTTAGACATGAAGAACAAAAATGATAACGTATTCGGAGTTAATGGTCATTGGGTGAAGCACTATTTTGAAAAATTGGTGATGGACACATTGTGGTAGTGATTAAGTTCAAATGATGGTAATCTGCGTCGTGTCGTAATGTAAAATAAAGTGCTTCTTGGGAGGCAACCCATGTTTCTTTTTCTTTTCTTTTCCTCTTATGTAGTTAGGTGTTATTTTTGTGCTAATCAGATTTGAAGTGTGTTGCAGGGATGAGTGTAATTTAAAGGAATTGTGTCCAAAAAGTTAGCTAAGTGTGGGAAGCATTGCGTACCGCAATTGTAATATGCGGACCGTACAATTTTGATTGCTACATCAAAAAGATGATCTACGACCGCACAATTACATTGCAGACCGTACAAGTTGAAGGTGTAAATTGTAAACTCTCCAAAGTTGGTCTATAAGAGAAATGGTCGATCTGCAACCACAAGTAATATTGTGGTCCGCAACAAAACTTGTGGCTACACAACTTTTTTGTGTAGTCCGTAAAATTAGGGCATCTATGTCCCACAGGTAATGGATTGCGGACCACAATAGGATTTGTGTCCGTACTCACCTCCCCTTCACCGGCCATAACCCCTTCACTATTAATAGGGTTTGGTGGGTATTGTTCCCTTTTTTTCCTCTCTGAGCTCACAAAGTGCTAAAAATTAAAATTTCCTGTTTAATTAGCTGCTCATTAACCTAACAACTGTTGATCACTCATATCTTGCACAAATTCATCTCTGGTATGCATCATCATATTGATTAACTTCTTTAAACTGTTATATTTTTAGTAAAGTTTATTTGAACAATATTTTGGGGGCATATGTTACGAGTAGACTGATAATTGCTTAAAATGGAATGGGTAATGTGATTATCATGCTTAAATATTAATTCCATGTCAAAAGTGTGCAAAAATTCCAATCCCTAGGTGCATAAACCAACCGTCTGTTCGTAAAATTTGGAATTTGCAGCCACACAAGAAATTGTACAGTCCGTAGAAGTTAACGATTAGGGCACTATAGTAAAGCACGGTTCTACGGCCCCAATGAAAAATGTCTGATCCGCAGAAATATTATTGTGGCTGCAGAATAACCTAGTCTATGTGATTAGAGAGTTGACACTTTGATGACTCTCAAGTGCGACCGCAAAGCAAATTGTGCGGACTGTAGAAAATTAATGGCGGCCGCAAAACAACTAATTCTCAGTCATCTGAGAGTTGGCATTCTGGTGATGTCTTAATTGCGGTCACAAAGAGAAATATGTGGACCACAATCTACTTTTGCTGACGCAAGAAAAAATTATACGATCCACAATCCCGATTCGCCGGCCGCAATGATAATTCTGTGAACCGCAAGTTCATTACCTACAAGCATGATTTAGTTGTGTTCTAACTATAACATCTGGTGATCTTTTGTGTGTACTTAAATTTATTCTTTGTCTGAACTTGACTTGTAGCTAACAATTGCATTTGCTTGGTACACAATATGGTTAGATCTCGCGGTAGAGGTGATACGTCAAAGGAGAGGGGAGAACCTTCCAAGATCCGAGGCAAGAGTACCTTACCATCTCCCACAAAAGATTATAACAAAGAAGGCTACAGCTGACTTATAACTAGGGATTATAATATGCTTCACACGATTTCTTACTAGAGTTTTGATAGGGAATGTGTACAAAATAGTCCCAAAGGCATACATGTTGTACTTGATTGCAGGGTTTGGTCAATAAGGTAAAATTAATCAAAACCATCTAAAAATGAGTGAAATATGCACAAAAACCAAGAACAAGTCCAAGCACAATGTATCAATACCAGCATGGTCGCACTCCATTCTGTGTGGCCCGTAAAGAGGAGGTTCAAAAAGTGCTCATTTAAGGCAGCCATGAAATGCGGAAACAAAGTATTTCATGCGGGCCGACTTCATTGCGTCCGCACTCGACTTTGTGCGGTCCGCAAAGCCCAAAGTAATAGATTTGCCAAGTTGGAGGAATATTTTCAATGCGGTCCGCGATCCATTTTGTGCGGACTGCAACAGAAGCCATCGCGTCTGGGGTGCATTTTGTGCGGCCCGTGGTTGCCAAGTTTAGAGAGCAAATTGTTTCAGCCAAGAGCCTTAGTGTGGGCAAACTCGATTTTGTGCGGTCCGCTCTAGCCTAGCAGGAGTATTTTTGTCTAGAATTTTTGGCCTAGAATAAATAGTTTCTTTTCCCATTTTTAGGTCATCAGTTGTATTTTGACGATCAACTGCTCTTGTGGACAGTACACCTTTTCTATTTTGAGTAATTTTATCTTAGTTTCATCATTGAATCTTCATGTTTTATCTAGTGGTTAAATATTATGGGTTTTTCTTCATCTATTTCTTTATTTTCTTCCACAATCATGAGTAGTTAGACCCATTAGCTAGGGTTGTGGCTCAACCCTAGTGTGGGGAATTGATGGGTCTTGTGTTTTAAGGCTTTAATTGAGTGGCTCAACCCTAGTCCATAAATTATCATACACAATTGGTCTTGAGAAAGTCAATTAGGAAAAATTACTCGAACTACCGAGAGGAATAGAGTGAGCAGAATCGTGCAATGGTTATAACATACTCCCGAAATATGACAATTTAGCCTTAGACTTGAGAATGCGTCAATTATCCACCTAGGAGAAAGTCACTTCCCTAGTGCCTTTTACCTATTTACACAACTTCCAATAGTTTACACTTAGCTTCACTTAGCATAAGTTAGCATCTTAGTAGTATAAAATTAGAAGTAATATCAAAACAAATTATGAATAGAAGTGCAATTATGAACTATTACGCAACTCCAGTTTAGATAGAAGCTCAACTCCAATCTATAGCTCCTTGTGGAAATCGATCCCGACCTTCTCAGGTAAAAGTTGCTTCGACCACTCTTGTTACTTTATAGTTGTATAGGATTGGCCTCAATCACTTTTTGGCGTTGTTACTAGGGAGCTAACGGTTTTGGATATCTATCTAAATAGTTTTGTGTATTGTTCTTCTTTCCTTATGTGTTACTAATTTGTGTGTCACAACTTTAGGTACAAAATGGTAGTAAACAACAATGACCCTATGGAAATGTGCTTACGGGGGAGGAGGTTGATGACGTCGGAGATGATGAGGTGCCTCTTGTACCTCAAGGATAACGTAGAGGCTGCCAGGACAATGCCAATGACAATATTCCAGACCCTCTTCCGCCACCTCCAAGAGTGGCTCCTTGAGTGCTTCCAAACCAAGGTTATTCTAGTGCATTTGTCCTACCCCGGATTCGGGTGAGCAATTTTCAAATTACCAATGTGATGGTGACATTGCTGGAGCAACGTGGATATTTCACGGGCGCTGTCAATGAAAATTCTTACAAACATCTCAAGAGTTTTGTGGATACCTGTTGTGGGAGCAAGCAAACTAATGTGTCCGAGGATGCCCTACGGTTGAGACTTTTCCCATTTTCACTTAGAGGAAGGCATTGAATTGGCTTGAGCGACTTCCCAAGCATTCAATCAGTACTTGGGATGAGTTGGTGGTAAGTTTATTGCAAAAGTCTTCTCACCGGGGCATATGGCAACATTGAGAGATGAGATATTGGCTTTCAAGCAGGAGCCCACCGAACCATTACATGAGATTTGGGAGCACTATAGAACAATGGCAAAGGAATGGCCGATAAATAATATGACTGAGGCGATGATCCAACAAACTATCTATCGGGGCATTAACACCACAAACAAGCGCATAGTAAACCAACTTGCTGTAGGCAACCTCATGAAGCTGTCTTATGATGAGTCTTGCGACATTCTTGACGAGATGGTTGGCACGTAGAGCCAATGTGCCTAGGGTGACCCCATGGTCACTCATTTGCACAAAAAGCTACATGATCATAGGTAGGCTATTGATGAGGTAAGCTACATGATCATAGGTAGGCTATCTCAGTCCTTGAATACTCATCCTAAGTAGGCTCTACCAAGTGATACGGTAGTAAACCCGAAGGTTGGGAACAATCTGTTATGGAGGTAACTACAAGGAGTGAATGAGGCGGTGATGTGAATTAATCCAAACAAAAGCAAATTTTGATTGATGAAGTTGAGTTGCAAGAAGATGAAGTTCTTATAAGGGTTGAAAATGTGATTGATGAGAATGTGAATGAAGAAGTGAGGATTGATATTCAAGATTCTGAGAAGGAAACTCAAAATGACGTGAACCCATATAGGGAAAACATAATAGACATGCCAAAGCCGATTGTGCCTAAAACCAATGCTCCTTTACCAAGGCCACCTCCACCTTATCCTCAAAGGCTCGCGAAGCAGAAAAATGAGAACCAATTTAATAAGTTTATTGATATGATGAAGAGCTTATCACTTAATGTTCCTTTAACTGATGATCTTGAACAAATACTAAGCTATGGTAAATTCATGAAAGACTTGGTGACAAAGAAAAGATCCGTGGATTGTGAAACTATAAAGATGACCCATTAAGTTAGTGCAATAGTGCATTCAATGGCCCCGAAGCTTGAAGATCCTTGTGCTTTTACCATTACTTGCACCATTAGGAGTGCGGACTTTGCTAAGGCTCTATGTGATTTGGGGGCAAGTATCAATTTGATGCGCTACTCAGTTTTCAAGACTTTGGGTATTAGGCAGCCGAGGTCGAATTCCAAAAGATTGCAAATGGAAGATAGAACGATGAAAAGAGCAATTAGGTATTATTGATGATGTGCTTGTACGGATGGATAAAGTTATCTTGCAAGCTGATTTTATGATCTTGGATAGTGAGGTGGATTATGAAGTTCCAATCATATTGGGGAGACCTTTCCTTGCTACTGGGAAGGACCTAGTTTATGTGGAAATATGGGATCTTACATTCCGGGTGGGTGATGAGAAAGTGGTCTTTCATCTGTGAAAGTCAATGAATCATCCCAACAGTTCTGAGGTGTGCTCTTTTGTGGACCTTTTCACAGCACTGATAGTAGATGATGCTAGTGCGATGATCAATGTGGAGGACCCTCTAGAGGCCGTATTGTTGAATCTTGATATTAATGATGATAAATGCCGAGTGGAGTGTGTGGATGCTTTACATGGGATGGGCTCTTACTCTTATGAGCCTAGGAAACTATCTTTGGAATTGAGAATAGGAAAACTCCACCAACAAGACCTTCAATTGAGGAACCTCCGGTGTTGAAGTTGAAACCATTACTCCACACCTCAGGTATGAGTTCTTAGGCCCTTGTTTTAGTTTGCCATTTATTCTTTCTTCTTGTCTTACTAACATGCAGGTTGATGACATATTGGCGGTGCTTCAAAAGCGGAAAAAGGCTATTGGATGGACGTTAGCTGATATTCAGGGGATAATCCATGCATTCTGTATGCACAATATTAATCTGAAGATGATGCAAAGCCCTCCTTAGAACATCAAAAGAGGTCGAATGAGGCAATACAAGAAGTTGTGGAAAAGGAGATGATCAAGTGGTTGGATGTCGGGGTTGAATACCCCATCTTTAATAGCTCTGGACTTTGCCAGTGTAATGTGTACAAAAGAAGTATGGAATAACCGTGATTGCAAATTTGCAAAATGAGATTATTCCTACCGGAATAGTAACCAGTTGGAGGGTATGCATGGACTACTGCAAGTTGAATAAAGTAACCCACAAGGATCACTTTCCATTGCCATTTCTTGATTAGATGTTATACCGACTTGCTGGGCGTGCCTTTTACTATTTCCTGGATGGGTATTCTAGATACAACCAAATCTTGGTTGCTCCGAGATATCAGGAGAAGATCATATTCACTTGTCTATATGGCACTTTTGCCTTTTCTCGGATGCCTTTTGGGTTGTGTAATGGACCGGCTACATTTGTAGTATATGATGGCCATTTTCACTGATATGGTGGAAGATATTTTGTAGGTGTTTATAGAAGACTTTAGTGTTGTGGGCGATTTATTTGATGAGTCTTTGAAAAAACTTGATTGAGTGTTGGCTCGTTGTGAAGAAACCAGTCTTGTTCTTAACTAGGAGAAATGCCACTTCATGATGAAAGAGGGCATAGTTCTTGGGCATAAAATTTCAAAGAATACAAAGAAAAAATTGATGTGATTTTAAGGCTCCCTCCCCCTACCTCTATCAAGGAAGTACCAGAGATTTATCAAACACATTCTGAAGGTATTTAACCCCTTATGCAAGTTATTTGAAAAAGATGCCAAGTTAGTGTTCGATGAGAGATGTATGCCAGCCTTTGAAGTTCTCAATCACAAGTTAACCACCACTTCTCCCATTACCGCACCTAATTGGAGCTTGCCTTTTGAGCTCATGTGTGATGCGAGCGATGTTGTGGTTGGCGAGATTTCGGGTCAAAGAGTGGACAAAAAATTTCATCTGGGGTACTATGCGAGCCAGACAATGAATGATGCTCAAGTAAACTACATGGTAACTAAGAAAGAACTTTTGGGTACTATGTTGCAATGGAGAAATTTCGGCCATATCTTATGGGTGCTAAGTTCATAGCTCGTACTGATCATGCCGCACTCTGCTATTTGACGACAAAGAAGGATTCCATAGCTAGAATGATGCGATAGATCTTATTACTTCAAGAGTTTGATTTGGAGATTATGGACCGTAAGGGTAGTGAAAAGCAAGTGGCGGGCCACTTGTCCGCTTGGAGGGGGAGGGGAGGCCTAATGATGTCATAGAGATCAATGATTCATTTCCCAATGAACAACTCCTTTCGTTATCAATGAATGGTATGCCATGGTTTGCGGACGTTGATAATTTCCTTTTGACTAGTATAATCTCGTGTGAGCTCTCTGCTAACTAATGGAAGAAGCTCAAACGGAATAGTTTGGATTTCTCTTCGGATGAGTAGTACTTGTTCAAGATTTGCATGGATGGTATAATCCGAAGGTGTGTCCCGGAGGAAGAGCAATTGAGTATATTAAAGTTATGTTCTTATGTATATATTCATTCTCCTTATTGTATATTTGATTAAACCCCCTCTTATGCATATTCATTTTATTTTTCTCATTTTTCCTTCCTTGGCTTATTTTATGTTCGTAGCTTCTTGCTTTGAATTTTTGCAATAAGCCATTGGTTTTCTTAATGCCACGGTTCCTTCCAAAGGTGGAAGTTGTGTGAACAGGGTGGATCTTCCCGATGATGGATGGCATGATAACCTTCTTAAGGGTTTGAGTCTTTTTCATTTTTGCTTTTTAGTAGTTAGTTGGTAAGGGTGCCTCAATCAAAGATTCACTTGGTCCTGACACATTTGACTTTGATCTTATGGTCAAAATCAATTCGTTGTGTATAGGATGGTGAAATTTTTTACCTTGAGACTCTTGTATTGGATGATAATCATCAAGTGATTTTTCGGGACCGTTGTGTGCTCAAATCTTATCAGAGGTTGTTGTAGTCCCCCAACTCTGTGTCATTAGCAATCCCATAGTTGTGTGGTGAGAATTTGAATTGCATGTCCAAGTCCCGAGCCATTAGTCTAGAACTTGCCTGAATATTTTTCTAGGAAAATATTAAGTGTAATATGACTTAAGACATGATGCTCTTCTTGATTAGAATGATATCTTGAACACTTCCATAGCGTACTAATGATAAAATCCCTAGTCAGCCCTTTTAAGCCTTAGACATTCTTCTTTCAAGAACTACGATACAATCCTTTACCTATTCTAATAATACCCTCTCTTGGCACTCGATTTTCCTTAGTACATGGAAAAAGTATAAGCTTGGGGGAGAGATTCGCAACAAAGTAGTAAAAGTTACAAAATGAAGAAAAGGAAAGGAAATGAAACAGAAAGAAAATCAAAAAGACAAAAAAAATGTTCAATGAAGAAAAGAATGAAGGGATTCAATGAAAGCAAAGAATGAAAGGTGTAGAAACTTGAGAAAGGAGAAAAGATATGAAATGAACAAGAAAGAGTGACAGTGTATCTCTCTAATCCCTTAGAAAGAAGTGAAATGACTTAAAAAGTCAAGTGAATGTGTGCCCAAATGAAGCAAAAGAAGTGCTAAAGGGAAGATGGAACCTACTTAGACCAAACATTTCTTACCTTGAACCAAAAGCCTTCACTATGTCTCCACAATATCCCTATATGATCTTGAGTCTAATGAAGCTTACATTAGTGGTCATTCACATAAGGGGCAAGCTTATGGTACTTAGAGCTGGACTTGTGACATTTCTTTGAGAGAGATGAGTGTATTTCCGTTAACTCATTCTGAGTGCTACAATCCTAAAGGTGAGGTTATCTTAGGGAGAGTTGAGGATGTGTGAGTTTGGTTTCCACAATGACCAAATAAATAAAAAGAGTTTCTTTGATGTATTGAGTCAACTCCTGATTCAGTTGTGTCACACTAAATCCATGGTATTTACACGAGTGAATGTTATTAATGATTCATTTGAATCGAGGGCAATTGTTAGTCCAAATTGATGGTAGATGAGGTCACTTTAGGTCAGCTAAATTTTCTTTGTTTACTCTTAAGGGGTGAGATGTATTTGTTTGCTCGAGGAAAAGTAAAAGCTTATGTTTGGGGGAGTTGATAACTAAGATATATTTTGCGTTTTACACTCCTTTTTACTTGAGTTTTGATTGGAAATGTATACAAAATATTCCCAAAGGCATACATGTTGTACTTGATTGCAGGGTTTGGTCAGCAATGTGACAATTCGTCAAAACTAGCTCAAAAAGAAGTGAAACATGCACAAGTACCAAGAAAACTTCCAAGCACAATGTATCAGGACCTGTGCGGCTGCACTCCATTCTGTGCGATCCACAAAGAGGAGGTTAAGAGAGTGCTCATTTCAGGCAGCCAAGCAATGCGGCTGCAAAGTATTTCATGCGGACCGCATTGACTTCATTGTAGCCGCACTCCACATTGTGCGGTCCGCAAAGCCAAAGTTTATAGAGTTGCCAAGTTGGAGGAATATTTCCAATTTGGTCTACCGCCCATTTTGTGCGGACCATAACATAAGCCACTATGGTTGCGGCGCATTTTGTGCATCCTGCGGTGGCCAAGTTCAGAGAGCAAATTGTTCCAACCAATAGCCTTAGTGCAGTCACACTCGATTTTGTGTGGTCCGTACTAGCCCCGCAGG
This sequence comes from Nicotiana benthamiana, assembly GCA_034376525.1. Lineage (NCBI taxonomy): Eukaryota > Viridiplantae > Streptophyta > Magnoliopsida > Solanales > Solanaceae > Nicotiana > Nicotiana benthamiana. The sequence continues at coordinate 13,334,668 of CM067341.1, read as the reverse complement.
GGTATTTTCATCTACAAATTTAGCCTAGTATAAATTGCTTTTCCCCATTTGTAGGTCATCACTTGTATTTTAATGATTAGTTGCGCTCGTGAACAATACTCCTTTTCTATTTTGATTAATTCTAGCTTAGTTTCATCATTGAATCTTCAAGTTTTATCTATTAATTAAATATTATGAGTTTTTCTTCATCTATTTCTTTGTTTTCATCTACAATCATGAGTGGCTAGGCCCATTAGCTAGGGTTGTGGTTGAACCCTAGTGTGGGTAATTGATGGGTCTTGTGTTTTAAGGCTTGAATGTCTATGGATGTTTGATATTTTGACTAAATTATGGTTTAAATGTTGAATTAGTTGTTGCAAACACTAGTTTTTCCAATTTATTTTGGCTCTTCTTGAGAAAGAGAGACTAAGTCTATGAAATTTCTCCAACAAGGAATTAGGGTGTATTCAAGAGATTAATAGCCCCAAGTAAAGGGTTGAAGCTAAAGATGGAAATACTTGACTTGATCCTCTATTGCTTGTACAAATTATCATACCCAATTTATCTTGAGAAAGACAATTAAGGCAAAATCACTCAAACTACCAAGAGGTATAAAGTCAGTAGAATCATGCAATGGTTATATCATACTCCCCAAATATGACAATCTAGTCTTAGACTCGAGAATTCATCAATTATCTACCTAGGAGAAAGTCACTTCCCTAGTGCCTTTTACCTATTTAGACAACCTTCAATAGTTTAGTCTTAGCTTCACTTAGCCTAATTTAGCATCGTAGTAGTTATTTAATTAGAAGTAATATCAAAACCAATTATGAATAGATGTGTAATTAGGAACAATTACGCTACTCCAATTTAGATAGAAAATCAACTCCAATCTCTATCTCCCTGTGGAAATCGATCCCAACCTTCTCACGTAAAAGTTGCTTCGACCATTCTTGCTACTTCATAATAGTACAAGGTTGGCCTCGATCACTGGTTGAGGAAGAAATGTAAAGCTCTCCGAGTCCAGTTCATATGTTCAATCTAGGGAAGAATTGAAGGGAAAATCAGTTCAAGTTCATCCGGCTGTCTAATCAAAACCTCCAGTAAGGTATCAACTCCGGGACAAGCCTACCATATCTCGGAGCACTTATGAGGGTTCAAAAAAGGCTAGTTAGGCTTCTGGGGGGGATGCTACAGTTGCTGACCTTGAAAGGTCAAGAAAGAAAGCGGTGTGGGAAGACCAAGTCGTTAGTTTGCTACTTTCTCTAGCTTCCGCGGGTGGTGGCCGTTGAGGTCGTGTACTCTTGAGCTGCAGTTCCAATTAAAAGATCTTGAAATGTAAAATCTGGTAGTCTTGAGGTAGCTTAGAGAGCGGAAAAGGTGGATGTGGCTCACCCAGAGTGTAGTGGATGCAAAGGAATGCCTTGTCGGGGAATTCTACGCCAATGTGGCATATATCAAGAAATGGAAAAAGGCTACTAGAGTGAGGAACCTCAAGGTACGATTTAACCAGCATACCTTGAACACCTACTTAGGGTTTGATGATTTTGAGCCACAGAGTACTTGGAGAAGTATGCACTGGGAAGGAAACCCGTCCTTGCTTGGCGAAGATGTTAGCAGCTCCTGGGATACCACTACCATGGATCACTGCGGGGGTTACTATTCAAATGAACACCCTAAACTTCGAGGCTAAGGAATGGTAGAACTTTCTATGCAGCCGACTAGACTCGTAACAGAATGAGACATACCTTCTGATCCTGCGGGCAACTCTAGTCGCCTCCATCATGGATGGCTACCTGATCAATGTGGGTGTTGTGATGTCATCAACTATGTCTGTGGTCTCCAGGAAAGCTTATATCTATAACCCATATCCAAATACCATTACCGAGTATCTTACAGATGCTGGGGTGGAGCCAAAAGATTTTAACACGAAGGTGCGGGCAAAGAAGCCCTTCTCATGGTATTCATTGATGGATGCACACAGCCCTAAGAAAAAGGGTTAGCGGACTACCACCATAGGACAGTCTGATGAGCCATCAATAGTAGCTGTAGAGATAGTTGGCATGCCATCCAGTTCAATAGATCCTTCAGCCAGTGCAGTAGTTATGCCTCCACCTCCATCCTCAGTGCCCCCAGCAGCCCCTAATAGATTCCACCTTATCTTTAAAGTCGGTGCATATGCCTACTACTCCACTTTCTACACTACGAGTCTCCCAGACACTAGCGAGCCTCAACAACTGCATGCAGATAGCCACTGCAAAGCTGTCTAACATTTCCAGCATGATTCTAGCACAGTCATCCATTCCGACACCCCGGATTCCTCTAACAGTGGAGGAGACATTAAAGAAGCTCTTGGAGAGCCAAACCACCATAATGAAACTTTGGTAAAGCATGGATCAGTGATTGACGAACTGGGAAAGGAAGTAAAGAAAATGAGAAAATCCTAGGCTTCCAAGAAGTTAGTTGACAAGCTCCGGAGAGAGGGAAGCAAAATTACAGCAGCTGGAGATGTTCCATTGGACATGTTGATAGATCCAGCTCTTTCAGCACCAGCAGCACTATCAGCTCCAGTGGCACCAGCTGGCTAGTTGGAGGAGCCAAACCTAACATCCAAGTCGGTGCGCCAGATGTTCACCAATGCAACTACTCCCAGAGTCGAGGATGATAAGATACAGCTAGATGAGAGTGAGGGCGGTGACGCTGCTGTAGACACAGAGATGTCAAAGGCGACATAGGGAGTCTTTTTCACTCTTTCCCTTTCTCTACTATTATTTTGAAAGCATTAAGGACAATGCTTACTTTTATTTTGGGGGGATGGAGTTTATTTGATCTATTTTAATGATTCTAAGACAATTGGTTTGTAATAACTGACAATATTTTCTTCTTTTTCCTCATTTTGTATATATTCACTCCTTTCTCTCATGATGTATATATTCTCTATCTTCTCTCATTATGTACATTCATTCCACTTTTAATAGTTTTTGTTTTGTAGATTCTATATATTTGTTTTCTTGTTAGTTAGTGTTTAATTCGGTAGCTTCTTTTCATGTTTTAATAGACAATAAGGGTTTAGTTAATGCATTCTTTCCAATAGTAATTTTTTGTGTGAATTGGGTGACTCATCCCAATGATGGATGTCGTGACAACCTTTTTAAAGGAATGATCTGTTTTGTATCTAGGTGATAATAGTGGTAATGATGAATAAATAGACATGATTAAGTCAACCTCGAAGAGTAAAACATGCTTCATTTGGCACCAACACATTTAACTACGTGCTTATGGTTAGAGACACGGATTATTAAAGTAAAATAGCTCTAGTTAGCGACTTTGTAACTCTTGTGTTGACTTGGATACCATCGAGTGGTCTAATTGGACCATAGTGATCTTCAATCTTGAATGTGGTCATTGTGGTGGCCCTCGACTCTATCCTGCTTAACAATCTAGTTGTGTGAGGGTGAGATGCTTTGTTGCTAGTCCGAGTATTTTGTGCAGAAGGTATAGAACTTGCCCCAAATGTATTTTATTGCAAAATTGTAAGTTTTTCTTGGCTTGAGAAGTGATTGTTGGCTTTCCTTGGTCTGCTTGAGTTTTCTATTGTCTACTATACACGATAAATGGCCTAGGTCCAGTAACTTAGCATGAGCCTGTATCGTGGCATTAAATATTTGAACCAGCCATATATCTTTAAATAAATGCCTTTGTACTATGTTGGAACTCCCCCCACATATATAAAGGGGATCCTAGTAACTTTGTAAGGACATTTAATATACAATATTGAATACACAAGAAGATTCTCTTTACTCTCTAACACCTTCTCTCATTCCCCATTTTATTTACATTCATTGCTTGCATTCATCATGTTCTATATTGTTCTGCAATTATTGCTCATTATTAGCCATAAAGAGCCTCCTTCAAATTTATTATAACTATTAATGCTCCATCGACTGCCCTTAGTTGGCATCCGACTCGACCTCGAAGACTAGAATATGCAAGCCCGAGGCCCCAATATACAGCCACTTGGTTTGATTATTGCACTATCTACAAGCTACAATATTATTTTCCAATCCTTCACTTAGCATCTATTACCTAACAACTAGCGTAAAATAGATCACATATTTTTAGAACCACAAATCAAATCTAATTATTATTACCATCTTCACGGTAAACAATTTGGCGGTCACCGTGGGGCTAAAAATAATAGTGATTGTTTTCTTGCAGATTTACTACATAACACAAATTATCTTTCACGTTTTCTTGTCCAAAAATATTTGGTATCAGGTCAAAATATCTAACTCAATAAATGTATGTGCAAACAACGGTCTTGAGGACCATGGAGAGAATGGTATAACTGTTCCAGGTGTTGGCACACCGCCGCTAAACCCTGAAGGCGTGTTGGAGCCAATCCCCACGGATGTGGTCTCACGCGATGCGCAACATGTCGCTATAAGCTCCCACACTAACATGAGCGTACACCAAGGAGACCAATAAGAAGCTCGGGAAACCCCAGTTAGGGAAGAACCAGAGGTTAGACTTCACATTATTTTTCAAATGTTACAGGCACTACAGTGTGCAATTGCTCGGCTACAAGGCGACCAGAAAACTCACAGTACAATAGCACCGGAAACGGCTCCTCGAGCCGAGCAGGTACTAGAAAGATAAAGTAACAACGGATCGACAGCCAACCCCGCCATCATAAAGATGCTCAAGGACCTCACACAGAGGATCAAGTCGGGCGAGAATAAGGTAGAAGCCAAAGACAAGAAGGTAGAGACCTACAATTCAACGCTCGACCAAATTTTGGGTGCACCCCCGATCCTAAAGGGTGTCGATTCGAAAAAGTTTGTACAGAAGTTGTTCCCACAAGAAGCGGCTCAAAAACCCAGTCCAAAGAAGTTTAGAATGCTAGACCTTCCAAAGTACAATAAAATGATCACGTCACTGCTTACACTTGAGCAGTAAAGGGCAACGACCTAAAGGATGATGAGATGGAAATCATCCTACTGAAAAATTTTGGAGAGACGCTTTCAAAAGGGGTGATGATGTGGTATCACAACCTAGCTGTAAACTCAATAGATATGTTCACCATGCTGGAAGTTTCCTTCATAAAGGCACATATTGGTACCATCAAGGTGACAAAAAGGAAATCAGACGTCTTCAAAATCAAGCAAAGGGAGAATGAGATGTTGTCAGAGTTCGTATCTTGCTTTCAAATGGAAAAAATGGAACTATCACCAATCTCCGACAACTGGCCAGTGCAGGCCTTCACTCAAGGTTTGAACGAACGAAGCTCGGTAGCTTCGAAACAACTGGAGCAAAATTTGGTTGAGTAACCTATCGTGGCTTGGTCGGATGTTCACAACCGATATCAATCGAAGATCGGGGTCGAGGATGACCAACTAGGAGCCCCCTAAGGCTCAGTATACCTAAGAAGACTTCTGGAAAATGAGTCAAAGCCAAATAAAGAAAGGTACCGGCCATACATCGAAGACACGAGAAATTCCTCGAGACATAAAATATCCCGAATTTATCAAAGAACATACCGAGGTCAGAAACCTCGGGGATTCTTGAATATAGTCAAATTCAATAGGCACACAGGACCAACGGAGGCACCACACATAACAGAATACAACTTCAATGTTGACGTGTCGGGCATCATATATTCCATTGCTAAAATCAGAGATTCTAGGTGGCCATGGCCCGTACAATCGGATCTATCATAATGGAACCACAACTTAGTGAGCGAATTCCATGGCACACATGGTCACAGGACCGAAGACTGCAAACAACTCCGGGAAGATGTAGCCCAACTACTCAACAAAGGATATCTCCAAGAGATCCTTAGCTACCGAGCCAAAAATCAATTCCGGGAAAAAGAGGCGAACAGAAAGAATGAAGCAGATGAGACGTAACATGTCATCCACATGATCATGGGAAGAATCGACATCCCACGGGAACCCACTATCAGAAGAACAAAAACATCCATTACAACATAAAAGAGGACTCGAAGTTACATACCCAAAGACGCTCTCACATTTAACGGCAAGGACATCGAAACCTTGTCTCAGCCTCAAAATGACATATTGGTAATTTTTTTTCTTGTGAATACATTTCAAATTAAATGTGTGCTTGTGGATCCAGGTAGCTCGGCCAACATGATCAGGTCAAGGGTAGTAGAGTAGCTCAGACTGCTCGACCTGATCGTGCCCGCCTCTCAAGTCCTCAATGGATTCAATATGGTGAGAGAGACAACAATAAAGTAAATCGCCCTCCCAATCAATATGGCTGGAATAACGCAAAATGCCATGTTTCGCGTCATCGAAGGAGACATGTGGTACGACGCCTTGCTCTAGAGGCCATGGATACACTACACGAGAGAAGTACCATTAACCTTGCATAAAATGATGAGATTTCCTTTGAAAGACGGAATAAAACCGTATATTGAAAATAACATGCAGCCAAGGAGATGTTCATAGTGCACGATGTGGCATCGGAATCGATGCCTTCGACAACGAAGGAGTCACAGGATAAGCAATAGAACTCACGAGGCACATCATCGACTACGCCTCAATACGATAAACAAAGGACCATACAACATCCCCTAAGAGAATGTAGGGAGCATATCGAGGCTCAAAGCACTGTCGCTACTAAGGTATGTCCATTCCTCCTTTTTGTTTACCTCTTACACTAACCTTCATGCAGGTGTCCGACCAGGATAGTTGAATAGATATCTAGCTCGAATACCTTAAGGTTTCAAAGCACACGTTTCACTCTTTTCCTTTGACCAGGTTTTTATCCTGAAAAGGGTATTACCAGTAAGGTTTTAACGAGGCAACATCTATATGTTGCCTAAGGAAGACTTAACAAGTATTCAAGGCTTCTCTTCAATCAACCTCGAATACTAGAGGACATCCGTATTGAAGGGCACCTTCTTGGAGAAGCGAAGATGTGCTAAATAGGGTCTCAATAGGAAAATGATGTACCGGTCCAAATGGTCGACAAAACATATTTGTATAGAATAACCAAGCCCTTGATAGCAAAGACGTGTATACTTGTACCAAGTAATCAAAGTATACTTTTCCTCCATCAATAGCATTTCTCATTTCAAAAGAGATTGGTATTTCTTACAAAAATAGCTCCAGAGCCAAATGCGTCCCGAACACTCAGGGACTGACATCAAAAACTTGAAGTCGTATGACAACCGAGTCGGAAGATTTGAACTTGTAAGCCCTTAATGAGGAAATATCAAGGTTACAAAATGGATCCAGAGCCAAAAACGTGTCAAACACTCGGGGAGAGACGTCAAAAACTTGAAGTTGTATGATTATTTGGTCGGAAGCTTCGAACTTGCAAGCCCTCAATGAGGCAACATCAAGGTTACAAAAATAGATCTAGAGCCAAAAACGTCCTGAACACTCAGGGATTGATGTCCAAAACTCGAAAGTGTACGACCCTCGGGTTGGAATCTTCAAACTTGTAAGCCTTCAACGAGGCAACATTAAGTATACAATAACGGCTCTAGGGCCAACTAAACATTCAATGTCCCGGGGACTTCCAAGGCCATAAGACCCCATATGGGAAACCTCAACCACGTAAGACCTTTATAAGGCAACACCAAAACAGTAAGACCTCAAGCAAGGCATGAACCATACTTATGCCAAGTAACCAAAACTGTAAGACCTCAAGCAATGCATGAACCATACTTGTACCATGTAATTGAAACTGTAAGACCTCAAAGGCATGTAAAAATTATAAGACCTTACGAAAAGGCATTATCCCAACCTTAAAGTTAAGGCTGTATATTCGAATTTGTGAGACCCCGAAAAAGTCATACCCTCGATATAGACGCTGAAACTACTTCACTCGGGGACTCAAAGGCTCCAGCCAAACATAATGACTACGGATACAAGGCTGTACCAGCAAACTAACGCAACTCGAGGATGCCCCACCGTCGCTATAAAATCGTAAGCCTTCAAATACTTTGAAAGTTCATCGAAAAGAACCAGTTAAACAGTCCACCCTCGACACAGGCAAAAGAGCCTCGACCATGTAAGCTCCAAAATATAGGCTTTGAAATATTTCGACATCGAGTAAAACCTCCCGAGGAGCTTGTCTATCGCTACATAATGACTCGCAGTCGAGGCTCTTAGCAAGCCGTCGAAGAGTCGGGCGAACATAAAAAATTTAAAGTCTTTGACAGGGGAAATTGAAGCCGAAAAAGGTCATACCGACCCTACGCATAAGAGCTATTATCGCCAGCCCATATTAAGAGGTCGTACCGACCCTACGCATAAGAGTAGTTTAAAACTTTGAGGGACAATGAGCTCGAGTCTAAATTCGACTCAGAGACTAAGTCCTAAATAGTTAACTAAATATTCCTGAAGGCAAATGTGTAAGTGCCTATGAGCCAGCCTAACGAGCCCCAGGGTCGATTTGTAAACATAATGGTTTTTTCTCAAAGGCCAATTTTCCTTGAAATCATTGAAAAAATGTCAAAACTCAAAAACATAGAAGGGCATACAAAAGAAAATAGAAATCTATGAAAGGAGAAGACCAAAAGGTTTATATATACGCACTTATTAAACAATGCAAAGGTTACATTTGCAAAGTTCTCCAACAACACTGTACAAAGAATCAAGAATAAAAGGTCTCTTCTATGTCCCCGTCGGGGATAATGGTCCACCTGCCTTTTCCTCATTATCCTCGGCATCAGACAAAAGGAACTTGGTGTCGTATTCATCCTCCTTAGCCTGCGCTATCTCCTCTAAGAGATCGAAGCCCCTAGCATGAATCTCTTCCGATTGGAATCACCGCTCAATTTAGCTCGAGCATTAGCACTGTCTTTCAAGAAGACAACCAATTTCTTATCGGATTTACCTCGAATCTCTTCAGCTTCAGCTTCAGCCAAGGCATCCATGGCCTCGGCATTCATCTTCAAAAGATCAGACTCGAGATTTGCAATCTTACTTGTCTGAACTATGCTTTTTTCAAAAGAAATCCAAAGTTGTATCTCGAGAGTAGAAACCTTAGCGAAAAATGTTCTTCTTGTCCATGATATGGCAATCCATAGCCTCTAGCTCATCGCACTAGCCTCTAGGATGTTGCAAGCTCGCATATACATCCTCTCTGAGCCCACTGGCTGGACTCATCTTGCTACAAGCATCGGCACCATGAGAAAGCCCTATTGCTTGATATTGTCATTCCTAGGTACCAAAACTGGCGATCATTCTTCGAGAGGACACGATCTCGCCTTGAAGAACTCCCCGATGCCTATGATGACGGAGTTAGTATTCGTAATAAGAAAGTGCCTTTAAAAGGGGAGCAAATCACGTAGCACGTACCATGGTGTTTTTCCTCCTATCTACCCTTAAACAAGTCTCGCCCCTTGCGCCCATCATAAGCTGAGTCGTTCTCCAACTTCCAAGCCCAATCCATCAGGTCGGGGTCCTCATATGACATCCTTGGAATTGATGCAGAAAGGGAAAGAAAGGCGCATTTATAGGGCCCGCCCCTGCCATAAACAAAATAACAAAGGCAAAAGTGTACCGCTTACATGTAAAATTCTATTCCTCGTGAAACGTCAAAAATTCCATATGGATAATGTCAACAGTACTTACTCGTGTGAATCGGCTCATCCATCCACAATGTATATACTTGGTGGATCGACATTATAGGGTTAGCAAGCCTCGGTAGTGAAAAGGCCGATACCGCCTGATAAGATGGTTAAGGATGAACTCGAGCCCTACTTTCTCTGCAAAGAATCACATCATAAATACTAACCTCTAGAATTACAGATGAACCTCTGCCAAGGTAGCCCGATACTTTCGACAGAAGTCGAGCACAACCCTATCAAAAGGACCCAGCGTAAAAGGGTATGTGTATACATTCAAAAACCCTTGGCATGATCCATAATTCTCTCCTCCGGGGATGGTACCTGTAGTACGACATTTTTTCCCCATCCACAATCTTTCCACACTGACTCAAGGGTCCCGCCGACCTTGAACATTGGGAGGTTCTTCTGACAAAGAATCCCTCCTGATACAAAATGTCCCAAGGTTGGCTCGCCTGGCACCAATGGCACACCACCAACCAGGAAGGAACCAAAGGCGGAACTTCTTCCTACTTGCTCAACGGATCCCGAAATGGCAGCCATAACTGTCGTAAAATAACAGAATTGGAGTGGGAATTTGAGTGAGGGCTTCAAAGTTAAGATGGTGAAAGACCTAATGCAGGAAAGAAGAACTCGGTGAAGGAGGATAGCGAAATCCTCAAATATATAGAGAAAGCGATAATTGTCCGTCTGCCTCAAAGGCCAATTAAAAATACTAACTAAGCCTTTATTACTTTGGGAAAATGTACTAGCGGGATCAACTCGGTAATTTAATAACTATTTTATACAATTGAGGTTGCCATACGATGTTTTCGGATCAAAGACCCCCGTATCAACCTAGACTCGAGATGGTACCCGATCTCAAAGATTTCTGCTGCCATGACTGAAGGCTCTAAGGATCCATTAATATTATTACAATCCTCGAGATGGTGCCTGATCTTGAGGACCCCCATCAAAAGGCTCTATTGATCCATTAATATCATTACAATCCTCAATATGGTACCTGTCACGACCCAATGATAGGTCGCAAAGGGTTCCTGAGTCCTAACTCTCAAACACCCTCAAGCATGTGTCTACGATATGAATCTAATAAGATCTGCTGAATTATGAAAATGGCATATGTAGGGAGACCTGCCAACAAGGCATATGTACGTATACATGCCGAATATAGTGGGCAAGCCGGCAAGGCTGCAATGAACAACTATACATCCAAAACGAAAAGCCGATAATGCCACATACAACCCAACTAGACATACTATCTACAGACCTCTAATAGAAAAATAACTGTACAAATATGGGACTGAGTCACGTCATATATATATATATATATATATATATATATATATATATATATATATATATATATATATACATACAAACGTATCATACCAAATTCAAAAGCACCTCTGGATTACGTAGAGCACGCTAACTCTCGCTGATCAGGGATCCTAAGAAGGGGGACCGTCATCTTACCTATCTGCACCTACAGGCATGAAATGCAGGCCACGTGAAATAGGGCAATAGTGCAAAAAATTTTACTAATTATGTATAGCATGAAAATTAGTACGTAAAAACATAAATGAAACATGGAATAAAGAAAAACATCTTTACGTCTTAATAACTTCGTAAATTCTGAAACGATTATAATCTCATGCACATTGTTGTGACCAAAGACACTCATGCAAGTGCACGTGATCATCAAGTAATAAAGTAGTGAGTAAAGTATCGTTCCCACGAAGACTTATGATTAACTATTGACTAATTCAAACTCTATTAACTTATCAATTCAAGGTATTTATCACAAACTAAACAATTCAGGGATTTACTACCTAAAAATATCAAATAATCCAATAACTAGAAAAATAAACTAAACGAATAACATTTTCAAATAATAATCAGTTGGAGAGAATATTCCAGATCTCGAGCTAGATAACAATCGTGTTGTGTTCTTGGCTTAAAATGACTAATTGATTTATCTGGATTGTTTATTGACAGGGTTGATATTACTCATAAGAATTTGTCGAGTCCTCACTCGCCTATTCAACCTAACCTAATGCCTATATGTCTATAGAATTAAGATTAACAAGAATGCATTTATAATTCTAGTATTTCAATCAAACAAGGAAATTAGGTATATGTCTATCCTAATTGTTAATTTGTTCCCCGATGCCCGAGTTCAAGAACTTGCTTTATTTAGTTCTATATGCAATATAGAGTTCCCACTTTTGAGTTCAACTCTAGATTTGTAGATAGTATTTTCCTATTAGCTACGCAGCAAAATAATTAAAAGCAAAAATAAATAAACAACCCAATATGATAAAATCAACTTCGTCAAGTTAAACTTCAAACTAGAACATTCATGCTTCACCACGACCCTACAATAAAATATTTTAGCCACTCATAATGGTGTTCATATCAATAGTATTCAATTTTACCACAAATAGTAAAAACAAAAGAAAGAAAAGAAGAACTTGATACAGAAATCTCCTTCTTGCCTCTTGCCTCTTGCCTCTTGCCTCTCTTTTTCTTTCACAAAACTATAAAAACCTTGATACTTGATCATTAGGTGAGCTTTACTTTATATAAATTAAGTGATTTATCCCCAGACTTCCAATTTTACCCCTAAAACTTTTATTTTAAGAATTGATACTAGTACGGTCGCACTAGTGGACGCGCTACTGGCCGCGCTAGTTTCCTTACATTCTGCCTCAGCCGGCTGGACTAGCGCGATCGTGCTAGTGGGCGCGCTAGTGGACGCGCTAATCCAGGCCTTTATTTCTTTGATTCTTTTTCTAGTCTTCGCGCATGCTCATCTTCGAGGGGTGTTTCTTGTTCCAATTTGGCTCCCATCACAACTTTAATGCCTCATGTAAGCTCCTCATCTTGCAATGTGTAAAGTTCGCATTTAGAGACAATTTTTCATCATTTAACTATAATATGACACTGAAACATAATCAAGCGGGAGCATAAACAATTGCCAAATTACATAGATTTAGCCTATTATCAACACCCCACACTTAATTCATCGCTCGTCCTCAAGCAATCAAACTACATTCTCTAGAGGTTCATTCACTCAACATTATCCCCAAACGCATTACACCTAGAACAAATCGCATAAATTACGCCTAGTAGTGAACCATCCTAGCCTCAAAAGTTGACTCTCACGTGCCATTCAATATTCATTCTTCCACAAGATACTTTACATAGAAGTCAAGAATTGTCTTTCCTTCACGAATCACATACCCTCACAGTTAAAGCAGAGAAAGTAAAATCAATCCATATATTCAAATCTCATGCTCACGTATATCAAAGGAAATCACTCACCCTCAAAAAATAAGTTACATGCATGTAATTGGTACCATAGGCTTGCCCTTAATGTAAATCTCTACTAATGTAGGCTTGCTCGATCTAAAATCAATTAGGTCTTTTTCATAGTTGTTATGTGGGCTAAGGGATGGGTAGGATATATTTAGGAAAAGTGAATAACCCTCGTAAGCACTTTAACAAACCACATAATCAACTTTAAGCACGAATTCTTCAATCCCAACTTCAATTTCACAATTCAAATGACTCCCATCAATGTTCCCTCTTTCTTTAAGCACTCTTTTCGTTTATACCCACGCAAGAACAAGTCAACAATGTATTCTTCTCTATTTACGTTTTTTAATTTCCGCTAGTGGTGTATAATATTACAAAACAAGTGCACCTTTCTTACTTTTATTGGTTCCACTCAGAAGCCACCCCACACTTAGTTCCTTATTACTTCTTATAGCGCTCATCTTGCAAGTAAAGTGCTTTAAGAGATAAAGGCTCAAAACAATGTCAATTAAGAATAAAAAGGGTATAGGCTTGTAATGTGGGAGCCAAATAAAAGTCTATAGGCTCAAAAGGAATAATTAGGGATAAATTTTATTTGTGGTAAACAATTAAGCTGAAAAGGATCAAAGGAAGCCTAAAATCATCTTTCAAACCGAGCATTACCTAAAATGCTTCGACTCACGCACCGGACAAGTTCTAGACACAAATAAAATACATGGACTACACTAAAAACCTCACCACACATGCCATATAACTCATTCCAGATTAGCTTATCGAGACATTCCATTCAGAGCATTCAATCTATTGACAAACATACAATTTAAGGCACTTTAGAAAGATTCAACCACTAAGACTAAGCGTTACACTCTAGTGTCTATTGTGTTCATGTGTATCACGCAATGGGTTTTCTTTTGATTTTAGCTCGTAGCCCATTACTCCTAACCTAAAAACTAAAAAAAATGAATAAAAACTACCTATACCCAGTTCATGCTAAACTCTTGGAAAAGAACTGTCACCCAAAGAAAAACTAAGGGGGAGTTACTACACTACCTAAAAGTAAAATAAAAAATATTTTTGGTATTTTTTATCGACTAGCTTCCCTCAAGAAAATTGTCTAAAGGAACTGTCATTAGGAAGAGTCTTCGTATTTCCTTTTGTTTCTTTCAACTTAGTCCCTCAAGAACCTCGCCGGAGGAGATGCGTCGTTGGGAAAAGCCATATACCTATTCTGAAGTAATGAACTGCTAGCAAAAATAATCAAAGCAAAACCAGACAAAACAAAATCAGACAATCAACATTTACAATTACGTACATACAATAAAGTATCCCCCATCCCAAAGTTAATGTGAAGACATGTCCCAGTGGCTTAAAAATTAAAGGAACAGTGAGGTAAAGGAACTTCACTGAAGGCTCATTTTTGGTTAGAGACGGTGTCTTGGTTTACATGGCAGGCATGACCTATGGCTCTCAACCGGCCCAAAATTTTCTTCTCTGATTTCCTCTGCCATTCAGCCAGAGGATCTACACTAGTGCCCGACTCGGTCATGGAGAAGCATAACCCGTCCATCTCCTGCTCCAAATTGGTGAAACGGGACATTCTGGCAGCTCTTGAAGATGATGCTACCACAGACGGTGCTGCAGCTGCTGTACTGGGCTTGTGGGCTTGTGTGTCGCCCCTCACGTTCACATGCTTGGCCTCCTCTTCCTCCGAGTCATCAGAACCAATCATATCCTCTCTACCTGCTGTTGTTGGCTCCTTGCGCGTGGTGACCTTGTTTGTTCGGAACTTGTGGCCTTTTGGTACTAGCCCATCCACAAAGAGATTCTCGGGTACTCGAGCTTGCCTGAGAAGTTGAGTCACTAAAGAGGGGAAAAAGAACCTATACCTTCCTATTGACAGCGAACGAACATTTCGGCATGCATTACTTTGGCTACATCAAAGTCAAGGCCACTTATGAAACACCAAATCAAAGCAGCACGTGGTCCATTTACCTCCGTAGTGTTGCAGGACGGAATCAGACGATCGTTAACTAAATACAGCCAGCACTTCACTTTAAGGGTTAGGGCTGAGGAGTGAAACTTCTCACCATATTACATCCAAACCACCTCTTTTTTGGGTGCACGTAAAAATCAAAAATTCGCTACCACTTGGCGTCTATTGGGTTATGGCCGTACTCATAAAAATCATCATAATTAGGCACAGGAGGAGGTAGCTGGTACATCGTCCATATTGCCTCGATAGAGGCATTTACCGCCTTATGATGCATTATTGCTATACCATTGTCATGTTCTGGCCGATTAGCATAAAACTCTCTCACAATCATTGCATTTCCCTCCCCTAGCAGATTAATAAATATCTACAATCCCCGGCTCACCAACTCAGTATCAATGTGAGGACAGTGTTGCTGGACCGACCCAATATAAGGCCTCTCTCCGGAATCGGCTTTCTTTTTCTTTCTCCGCACAGAGGTCCTGAGCTTTGGCGGAGACAAATTTGTTATTGGCAAAAGATCATGCAGGGGCTGCCTCTTATGTTGTGGATGAGCCAACTTGGCTGCTAGAGAATGGACCTGTGGCGTGGCATTTTCAAAGTGGTGCCATGATACGTGAAAAACAGGAATACATTAGCATGGCTCAACACAAAAGTGTGACAGACTGCGGTTACTTAGACTTCACCTGCATAAATGGTCACAACTACACAATTAAGTTCATTGAGGCCTTTCCACAAACATCTTGTAGGCATTAGGTATTCACAACCCCTTTTAAGCTATTTATAACATAAATCCACCACACAATTTTACCAAAATCACAAATCAAGTGGAACAACACCCCACACTTACCACCCACTAACACCACAACCTATCTTACCAATTTCTCTACACAAAAACATGGAAAAACAACTAAAACAAGGAATTCTAACAAAATTCTGAACAATCAAGAGAAAAAGCAAAAAACAATACAAAGAATTTAAAACTAGGGTTTATACCTGTAGTGTTAGAAGATGGTAAGTAGTGAAGGAAGGTTTGGAAGAATGCAGGTGAGCCTTCGGGAGAGGGAGATCGTTATAATGGGGGAAAGGGATTGGGTTTGCTAATTTTTCTGTTGTATGAAGATATGAGTGATTTGGGGAAGGGTTTTCTATGGGGGTTAATAAGAAGAGGGAGTGGGTATGGGTTATTTAGATTTTACACTAAAGGAAAAGAAACAAGAAAAATTACTAAAACTAAAGAGAAACAACTTAAAAGAAAACCAACCCGTCAATTTATGGGGTGGGACTAGCACAGCCACTAATGCGTCCACTAGAACGGTCACACTAGTCCAGGCGGAATGCGATTTTTTTTAGCGCGGCCACTAGCATGATTGCACTAGTAGTGCGGCCAGTAGCGTGGGCTATTGCGCGGTCGCACTAAATTCGATGACCCCAGGCAGAATGTTACCCAACTAGTGCTTTATAGCGTGGGCGCGCTACTGGGCGGATTTTTTTTCACCTGTTCTTGCCACTGTTAATTGCCATATCACCTGCCGTTTATCACATGCATTGGTTAACATATTGTAAAAACTCACATATAGAAACTACAACTATCGTTGGTTGCCTCCCAATTAGCGCCTAATTTAACGTCGCGGCACGACGGTTACAACATTTCAATAGGTTGCCTCCTATTTAGTGCCAAATTAAACGTCGCGGCACGACTCAACACATTATTGAGCATCTGCCAAGTCCACCGAGGTCTTGTGACGTGCAATGTCACCACCCCAATAATTTTTTATCCTCTGGTCATTTATCAAGAAGGTACCACTTAAGCTCATATCCTGCAATTCTACAACTCCATGAGGCCTCACGCTTACCACACAGAAAGAACTTGGCCAACGAGACTTATGCTTTTCGAGGAAAAGCGTCAACCTCGAATTAAGCAAAAGAACTTCTTTCCCTAGCTCAAAATCTCGATGTTGGATGTGTTTGTCATGCCACCTCTTAGTCTTCTCTTTATATAATTTTCCATTTTCATAGGCATGCAATCAAAACTCATCAAGCTCGTTGAGTTGCAGGAACCTCTTCTCACCAGCTAAGTCCATATCCATATTCAGCTTTTAATTGCCCAATAGTCCTTGTGTTCAAGCTCGATGGGCAAGTGGAATGCCTTCCCATAAACTAATTTATACAGAGAAGTTCCTATAGGAGTCTTGTATGCAGTTCGATATGCCCACAATGCGTCGTCTAGCTTCCGAGCCCATTCCTTTCTATTTGCACTTACTGTTTTCTCCTGAATCTGCTTTGCCTCTTTGTTTGACATTTCCACTTGACCACTCATTTGGGGATGATAGGCCATTGAAACCTTGTGCTTAACTCTATAATTTGCAAGGACATTATTCAACAATTTGTTGTAGAAGTTCATTCCTCTGTCACTTATCAAAGCTCTTGGAGTTTCAAAGCGTGTGAAAATGTGCTTCTTCACAAAGCTTACCATAACCTTTGCATCATTAGTGGGAAGAGCAATGGCCTCGACCCACTTAGACACGTAATTAACCGCCACTGAGATGTATATGTGACTATTAAAGTATGGGAATGGTCCCATGAAGTCAATCCCCCACACATCAAAAAGCTGTACTAGCACTATATTCTGAGAAGGCATCTCATGCATCTTAGTGATTGTCCCGGTTCTTTGGCATTTGTCACATCTCTTAGTAAAGGCATGTGCATCCCTAAATAATTTTGGCCAATAGAAACCTGACTACAAGACTTTCTCGGATGTTATATCCCCACCATGATGACCTCTGTATCACGAAGCGTGACAGTCATGCAGTATGGCATTCATCTCTTCCTCAGGAACACATATTCGAACTAACTGATCTGCACATATCCTGTATAAGAATGGCTCATCCCACATGTAGAGCCTAACATCATGTAAGAACCTTCTTCTATTATCAGGTGTCAATTCTGGTGGTGTCTCCCCACTTGCAATAAAGTTCACATAATCTGCATACTATAGGGCTTCGCTTGAGGTCATTGCCAATAATTGCTCATCAGGAAATGTTTCTTTGATTGACCCTCCCTCAGTTACATGGCTCCATTTTTCTAATCTGGAAAAGTGATCAGCCACTTGATTCTCCGTACCTTTGTAATCTCGGATCTCTAAGTCAAACTCTTGCAAGATAAGGAGCCAACGAATCAGCCTCGTCTTGGCATCTTTCTTTTCAAACAAATATATGATAGCTAAATGATCTGTGTAGATGATGACTTTCGTTCCCACAAGATATGATCTAAACTTGTCAAATGCCCACACCACTGCAAGCAACTCTTTTTCAGTAACTGTGTAGTTCATCTGGACTGGATTTAGATTCTTGCTCGTATAGTAGATAGAGTGAAAGATTTTATTTCTCCTTTGCCCCAAAATGCTCCAATAACTGTGTCACTCGCATCGCACATCAACTCAAGTGGTTGCTCCCATTCCGGAGCAATAATAATTGCTGCAGTCACTAGCCTTCCCTTCAGCTCCTCAAATGCTTTCAGACAGGCATCATCAAATTTGAATGAGACATATTTCTCGATCAACCTGCACAAGGGAGATAAAAACCTGTATGGCCCAAGAAATCATTAATTAAACGACGATAAAAACCATTAATTTTCCCCACTTCTACAAAATTTTCAAAAAATCATTACTTAAACGACGATATAAACCTGTATGGCCCAAGAAAATGCGGATGCCTTTTGCGGACGCTAGTGGGGACAATTTTTCAATCACCTCCACCTTCGCTTTATCCACCTGCAAACTATTTTTGGACATCTTATGCCCCAGACTATACCTTCACGTACCATGAAATGGCACTTTTTCCAATTTAGCACCGGGTTCGTCTCTTCACATCTAGCAAGAACTTCATCAAGATTCATTAAACAGTAATCAAAGATCAACCAAAAACGGAAAAATCATCCATGAGCACTTCTACAAATCTTTCAACCATATCAGTAAAAATAGCCATCATACACCTTTGAAAAGTCGCAGGTGCATTAAAGAGACCAAAGGGCATTCTCTTGAACGCATGCCTGCCATAAGAACACTTAAGTGTAGTTTTCTCTTGGTCCTATGGGGCTATAGCAATCTGATTATACTCCGAATAACCATCTAAGAAGCAATAATATTCCTAACCAACTAATCTATCAAACATTTGATCAATAAAGGGGAGAGTGAAGTGGTCCTTTCGGGTGGCATTGTTCAATTTTCTATAATCTATGCAAATCCTCCACCTAGTGACAATTCTTGTGGGAATTAAGTCATTTTTTCATTAACCACTAAAGTCATCCCCCCTTTCTTAGATATAGATTGAATGGGGCTCACCCATTTGCTATTTGAGATTGGAAATACAATACCTGAATCAAGCCATTTAATCTCTTCTTTTCTTACCACCTCTTTCATGATTGGATTTAGTCGGCCTTGTTTCTCTATACTTGGCTTGTGCCATCCTCCATGAGGATTTTATTCCTGCAAAAAGATGGAGCAATGCCCTTAATGTTAGACATTGTCCACCCAAGTGCTCGCTTGTGCTTTTGTAGCACTCTCAATAGCTTCTCCTCCTGCAATTAAGACAAGTCAGAAGAAAAAATAATAGGTAAAGTGTCAGAGTCACCCAAATAAGCATATTGAAGGTGAGTAGGCAGGGGTTTAAGCTCTAATTTTGGATCCTCCTCAATTGATGGCTTTGGATGAGGCCTATTCGGCTATTCAGGGGCTCAAAGGGGTGTATCCCTTACATGTAAGTGCAAGATGTATCTAGTATATGTATCATCTCCTCAACCTCATCATCAATCACTAGGATATCAAACAACATAAGTGCTTTCTCTAGAGAATCGTCTAGATATACACTCGTGTCAAGAATTTGCTCATCCGCCTCAACAAAGATATCATTGAGAGCTCCTCATAGTGGCGGGGAGGTTGGATTGCTTTGTAGACGTTAAATTCATCTACCTCATCATCCACTCTCAAAATCATTTTCCCTCTCTCACTTTGATAATTGCATCAACCGTAGCCAAGAGAGGTCACCCCAATACGATTGGAACCAGTTCATCAGCCTCATACTCTAATATAATGAAGTCCTCAGGGAATATGAACTTCCATATTTGCAACAACACATCATCAATCACCCCTTCGGGGTGTGTTATCGACCTATCAGCCAACCATAACATCACAGTAGTTGGTCTTGGAACTCCCAGACCAAATTGCTTGAACAAGGTAAAGGTCATCAGATTTATGCTCGCCCCCAAATCACAAAGAGCACGAGCTACATTAATATTACCGATTCGCACATGGATGGTGAAGCTTCCAGGATCCTTGATCTTTTGAGGGAGCTTGTTTTGGACCCGTGAAGTGCACTCCTCAGTAAGTGTAATTGTCTCGAATTTCATCAATCTTCTTTTGTGAGCCACTATATTTTTTATGTACTTAGCATACTTAGGAATTTCAAGAAGTACATCAACGAGTGGAATATTTAATTGAACCTGGCTCAACATACAGAGAAACTTGTTGAACATGTGATCATCAATCTTTTTCTGCAATATCTGGGGGAAAGGTGGTGGTGGCCTTGTAGCTTCCGCTGGCTTTAGAATTGCATCATTATTTTTCGATTCATCTTCCGCTTTAGGAATCAACTCTCCCTCAGGTATGGGCTAGTCTTTTCTTTTCTTTAGCATTTCCTCTAGTTCCCTCCTTTTTCTAAGTGTAACTGCATTCACTTGAGGGTTCTTCTCTATATCGCTGGGGAGAGCGCCTGCAGCTCTAGCATTTTAATTTGTTGCTAATTGCCCAATTTGCCTCTCATTATTTCTGAAATCGGTCTTGAGTTGTTGATTGTCAAGCAACAACTTCTTTAGCAAATCATTTGTACTCTCTTCTATTTGCTGGTATGGCTTCTGGGGTGGATTAAAAATCCCTTGGGCTCTATAATGATTTTGATTTTGCTGATTTTACCCTATGAGAAGTTGGGGTGATTCTTCAAATTTGGATTGTAAGAGTTCCCATACTGGGCATGCTGATTCATTGGACTTCTGCTTTGTTGCCCCACTTATTATATGGATTCAGCATTCGGGGGCACATGTCACTCATATGATTGTCACCATATAATTAATAGAAAATAGACATTTGTTCTACATGTTACATCGGTTGTCTTTGCTGCGTCATCATTCTAGTCATTTGATTTGCCAATTTTGATATATCGGCTCTCATGCTGACAAGTCATTGAGCTCAAGTATTCCAACTAATTTTTGCTTAACTGCCTTGCGTTAATCACCATCACCTTCCCAATTATGATCATTAGCAGTGAAGTTATTTAGCAAGAGTTGGATTTCACCTACGGTCTGGCGATGCAACTACCCCCACAAGCTGAATCAAGATTCATTTTTGATGCATCATCTAACCCATCAACAAATGTGTGACCCAATACCTCGTCAGTATGACAATGATTTGGGAAATCTCTGAGTATCTTATTACATATTTCCCATGCTTGATGAAGTGTCTCTCCATCCTGTTATTCGAACCCAAGTATCTGACTCCTCAATGACTTTGTTTTTTGAGTGGGGAAAAACTTGATGAAGAATTTCCTTGCTAGATCATCCCAAGTGAGGATTGAGTTAGCGGACTCCTTCTGCAACCATTCCTTAGCTTCCCCAAGCAGTGAAAAGGGAAAAATTGTCAGCGTGACATAATCCTTGGAAACGTTCGAATAATTGTAAGTGTTCGTAATTTCCAAGAAATTCTAAATATGCCTCTATGGGTCTTAATGAGATAGACCCACATATTGCCCTGTGGACTAGATCAGCTGCACCATTATTGTTTGAGTTCAAAGTGCTCGGTGATATCCGGCTTCATAATAGGTTGAGCCATATTAGAAAGAGTGGGCCTTGCGGCTTCAATCAGCACGAGCTCTTCGTTACCTGCTATCTCTATTGGTTGTGGTTGAACTACAATTTCCAACTCTCTTTTAATTCTTGTTCTGGCGTCTACTTCCCTCCTCACTCTGTGAAGTGTTCGTTCAATTTCAGGATCAAGAGGAAGGAGATTGTTTGCGCTTCTACTTTGCGGCATTCAAAAAAAGAGCTATTAATGCGAACAAGGTGAACTGAAAATTAAAGATTGAATAAATGACCAATAAAAGCTCAATTCAGTCAAGTAGCTAATTTCTAAGTCCCAGGCAACATAACTTGTTGCGACCAAAGACACTCACGCAAGTGCACGTGATCGACAAGTAATAAAGTAGTGAGTAGAGTATAGTTCCCACGAAGACTTATGACTAACTATTGACTGATTCAAACTCAATTAGCTTATCAATTCAAGGGACTTATCACAAACTAAACAGTTCAAGGATTTACTACCTAAAAATATCAAATAATGCAATAACTAGAAAAATCAACTAAACAAATAACAATTTCGAATAACAATCAGTTGGAGAGAATATTCCAAGGTCACAGGCTAGATAACAATCGTGTTGTGTTCTGTGCTTAAAATAACTAATTGTTTTATCTGGATTGTTGATTGACATGGTTGATATTACTCATAAGAATCTGTCGAGTCCTTACTCGCCTCTTCAAGATAACTTAATGCCTATATGTCTATGGAATTAAGATTAACAAGAATGCATTTATAATTCTTGTACTTCAACCAAGCAATGCAGTTAGGTATATATCCATCCTAATTGCGAATCCATTCCCCGACGCCCGGGCTCAAGAACTTGCTCTATTTAGTTCTATTTGAAATATAGAGTTCACAATTTTGAGTTCAACTCTAGATTAGTAGATAGTATTTTCTTGTTAACTATGCAGCAGAATAATTAAAAGCAGAATTAAATAAACAACACAATATGATAAAATCAACTTCGTCAAGTTAAACTTCAAACAACAACATTCATTTTTCATCCACGACCCTGGAATAATAGTTTCTAGCCACTCATAGTGGTGTTCATATCAATAACATTCAATATTAACACAAATAGTAAAAACCAAAAGGAAGAAAAGAAGAACTTGATGTAGAAATCTCCTCCTTGCCTCTCGCCTCTCTTTTTCTTGCACAAAACTATGAAAACATTGACACTTGATCCTTGGGCGAGCTTGACTTTATATAGGTTAAGTGAATTTACCACCATACTTCCACTTTTACCCCTAATACTTTTATTTTCGGAACTGGGACTAGCACGGTCGCGCTACTGGCCGCGCTAGTTTCATAACATTCTGCCTTAGCCGGCTGAACTAGCGTGATCATGCTAGTGGGCGCGCTAGTCCAGGCCTTTATTTCTTCGATTCTTTATCTAGTCTTCGCGTGTACTCAGCTCCGAGGGGTCTTTCTTGTTCCAATGTGTCTCCAATCACAACTTTAAGGCCTCATGTAAGCTCCTCATCCTGCAACTTGTAAAATTCGCAATTAGATCCTATTTTTCATCATTTAACTATATTATGACATTGAAACATAATCAAGCGTGAGCATAAACAATCGCCAAATGACATATATTTATCATATTATGACACGTGCCTATAGATGTTGTGTTATGCATAGTTAAAGGTGTGCATAATATTAATCAGCCACTGAGGGCATCCCATCATATCGTCTTGTCCACTGTGGGCAACAACACTAACATATACCAGCTGATCAAGTGGTAATGTCTATATAAAGTTGTAACCCTTTCCCATATCCTATTGCCACGACCCTAAACCTGAACCGGTCGTGATGGCGCCTCTCGTGAAGAAACGGCCAGCCAAATAAACCCAATTATCTTTCTAAGATAGTTAAACAACATAAAGCAATCTAAAATATTATTTAATAATACTAAGTAGCAGATAATATCAATAATGTTCGGAAGTACAACCCAAATACAGTCCTAACCGTTCCGCACACCCAAATACAGCCCTAATTGGGGTATCACAAGTCATGAGCATCTATCAATACTGAATACTAAATTATAACTACAGATTTTAATACAAAACTAAGGAAATAAAGGAAATATATAGGAAGGAGCTCCGGACAACGAATTCCAACAGCTACTTAAAGACTCCTAAAGATTCGCCTGAAGCTGGAATGAATCAGCATTCGGGAGCAAGACCAGCTATGCCTGAATCTGCACACAGGGTACAGGGAGTAAAGTGAGTACTCCAAATCTGTGAGTAACAAATGTAAATAATGATTGAAAGTAAGAAAATATGTAAAGCACAAGGCATTTTATAATGAAGCAGTAAAACCATTTAAAAGCAGTAAACTAATGAAAGTCAAGTAAAATCCTTTTTTAATAATACACAGGTAATAGACAAACAGTTAAGGTAAAGTAAAAAAATAGAAGTTCGCCCCTCGGGCACAGTATCAACAAATCTTCCCCTCGGGAAACATCTCAGAACAACACCAGCCCCTGGGGCTCAAAATCCCATCACAATGGCTACCTGCGCTCACTAGGGGTGCGTAGACTTCTTGAGGGGCCCCTTACGGCCCAAGCGCAATATCAATCAATCTCATTGCATCAAAACTAGGCCCTTGGACTCATATCAATCAAGCCACCTCGTGGCGTACATAACTCAGTCCCTCGGCCTCAAATCAATATAAGTGTTTCCTTAAAACATATGCCATCGGCCTTACTCAAGCAAAAATCCTCACAAACCCCTCGGGAGATAGTAAAATAGTGTTTCTCAGCCCAAACATCATTTAAAATATCATTTAAGTCTTAAAAATTGAGTAAACATGGTTGAGTATGAAAACGGTAAAAAATAACATGACTGAGTTCAAGTATAAAGTCAAAGTAGTGAGGAAATATCAATAAAAAGTCCCGAAGGGTTCAACTAGTTAACATTACTCCCAAATATGGCATTCGACCCAAATAATGATGATAGCAAATAGTTTTTAATCAAATACGCGGTAAAATTGTCAATTGAAGCGGACCAAGTCACAATCCCCAATAGTGTACGACCCCACGCTCATCATCAAGCGTGTGCCTCACCTCAATATAGTACTTTGATGTGCAATCCGGGGTTTCTAACTCTCATAACATCATTTACAATCATTACTCACCTCGAATCGGCTAAATCTATAGATTGAGATGTCTTTGCCTCTCGAATCGGCCTCCACACGTGTCGAATCTATCCAAAATTAGAACAAGGATGTCAAAATATGCTAAGGGAACAAAGCCCAAGCGAAAACAATCAATAAAGGGCATAAATTCCGAAATTACCAAAACTCAACCCCCGGACCCACGTCTTGGAATACAATAATTTTTACACCAAAAGATTCATTATCTCCCTACAAGTTCATACATATCAAAAGTTTAGAAATCCGACCTCAATAGGTCCATCAAATCCTCAATCATAGGTTTCCAATTCTAAACCTTCGGTTTCCATAATCCACCCTTGATTTCCTTGATTTCTAGATCAAATCCATGAAATAATAGTATAGGAATGAGTTCAAGTCCAAATTTTTTACCTCAATGACATTCCCTTTAAATCCCTATTTCAAATCGCCCAAAAAGCTCCAAGGCCAGAGTCAAAAATGGTGAAATAGCTCAAATTTGCCAAATGAAATAACTTATATGCTCTGCCCAGATGTTCCGCATCAGTAGCGCAATAGCCAGTTCTACGATACCGTATATGCGATCTTCCCTCCACTTCTACGGAAGTCACTTAATATGCCAAATCTGCATCTGCGATCAACTCTCTGCACCCGCCGCTCTACACCCGCCGCTCCGCAGGTGTAGTCAAACTACACCAGCTGCGGTTCCTGACACTTCCCCCCAAATCCGCTTCTGCGGTTCCCCTTCCTCATGTGCGGCGCCGCACCTGCGGTCCCCAAATACCAGGTGAGAAAACATCAGAAGTAGCAATTTCAGCAGCTGTAATAACATCTCAACTTCTCTGTTAACAATCTGAAATCATCTCGAGGTTCCGGATCCTCAACCAAAAGTACCAAAATATCCTAATACCTTATACAAACTTTTTCCAATCATCAAAACACTTTAAACAATATTAGATCAACCAAAGTACCTCGGATTCAAGCCTAAGTTTCTAAAATCTTCTAAATTCTATTTTTGATGAAAAACCCAACCAAACCACGTCCGAATAACCTGAAATTTTTCACACACATCTAAAATGACACCACGAAGCTATTGAAAATCTCAAAATTCTATTCCGACCCCTATATCAAAATATCGCCTACCAACCGAAGATCGCCAAATTATCAACTTCGCCAATGCAAGCCTAAATCTTTTCCGAACCTCCAAAAGTCATTCTGATCGCACTTCTAAGTCTCAAATCACCTCCCGAATCTAATCGAACCATCAGAACTCATATCCGAGCCCTTTAACATATAAGTCAACATCTGTTTGACTTTTTTCCAACTTAAACCTTCTTAAAAGAGACTAAGTGTCTCAAACTTCGCCAAAATAATTCTGGATTCAATCCAACCAACTTGATACCACAAAACACGGATAAAAAAAATATAAAGAAGCAAAAATGGGAGAAATGAAGCAATAATTCATGAGACGACTGGTTGGGCCTTCACACTCATATACATATATTTACATATATACGCGTATATAATGTCATCTGGTCCTAGGTCAATGCACGTGTAAAAATGGGCAAAATGCATGAAAAATACATAATAATCTCAATATTCCTTCCGGATAAAATTTTTCAATTGCGTATTATACTGAGAACCATGAACAGAAGATAATAACAATTTACATAGGGAATCAAGAATATAAACACCCCAAATATTTCAATGAATAGAGTAATTTATGGAAACTGTGTGTTTACTCGTTTCTATAATATAATTTGGACCATGCCAAAAGAAAGAAGGAATGACCTTAACATACCTAGAGTATGAAAAATATGAATAATATTCTTGGCAAAGATTGCATCGTACTCTTCTAAAACCGCAAAATTCCACGTTGCTACTGATCCGACAAATCCTCGTTGGAAAATTTGCTTTTGTTTATAACGTATTTGAACTGAGAAGCAACGATTTTGATCTAATGAAGAATTGCTTCTGCTCCTAAGAATTCTGAACCAAGGAAGAACGATTTGAACTTTGAAAGAATTGACAAAACAATGTCTCATGGATAAGACTTATATTTAAGTCTTATTTTTGTTAAATTTCCATGAGTAGCCACCTAGGACTTTACTTACTTAGTCACTTCATGTGGTAAGCTAATAATGTCACGTCTTTGGAGTATAATTAGTTAAGTTTTATCAACTTATTAGTTAATTGGATAATGTTTTGTTACCCCGTAATTAATTATTTACCCACATAATTTAAAATTTTCTATAAATTACTTAAAATCCTACTTATTTTTAATATACTTCATATATCCTTTACATTATATATTGTGGTCATATGTTACCTTGCATAGTACTAGTTCATAAATATCAGATATTATCGCTCGACCCGTATTTATTCCATATTGGCCACTTTCAAAGAAACTCATTTTCTTTAATTCGTGTACCCCTTATCCTTCATAACATTCATTGACCGCTTATTATAAATAGCGTAAGTACCTTAATGTCAAGATGATATCATCCCAGAGTTTACGTCAATTAACTGAAGACGAAGCTTTTAACGGACGAATATGTGAGATGTAACATTCTTCCCCCTTAGAAACATTCGTCCTCGAACGTTCAACTCACCGTGACCTATATAACTTTGGCAGGGTCGCCATTGTAACAACACTACTACCAACTCTCCCTGTAGAAGTTTAATAACGCCACGCCACACAGGACCATAATTATAAATAATGACAATGGGCTCACATTAACAACGACCATAACCAACAACAAAATTTATACACGTACCTTATGGTTATGACGTCTCACTCAGACCCTTCTATGGAGGAGGAAATAAGTAGGGATATCTAGACTTTATATTTTTCACAGCTTTCCAAGTCATTTCTTCCCCCATTGTTGTTCCTCTAAAGTAATTTCACATAGGCTACCTCCTTATTTTGCAACTTGTGGATTTGTCCGTCTACGATGGCAACCAGGATTTTCTCGTATGACAAGTCCTCTATAATCTGTACATCATCCGTAGGCACCACTGGGCTAGGATTTCTAAGGTACTTCCGTAACATAGATACTTTAAAAACTAGATAGACTGACTCAAATTCCGAGGGCAATTCTAACTCATAAGCTACTTAGCCCACTGTCTGAATTATCCTATAAGGCCCAATATACCGGGGTCTAAGTTTTCCTTTCTTTCCGAGCCTCATCGTACCCTTCAAAGGTGACACCTTTAAGAATACCCAATCATCAACCCCATACTTTAAATCTCGACGTCGTACGTTAGAATATGACTTCTGACGACTCTGAGCTGTCAATAGTCGATCCCAAATCAACTTTACTTTTTCTATGGCTTGTTGAACAAAGTCTGGCCCATGTAATTTATATTCTCCAACGTCGAACCACCCTATTGGCGACCTACAACTCTATCCGTAAAGAGCTTCGTTTGGAGCCATGAATGCTGGAACGGTAGCTATTATTATACGAGAAGTCAATACGCGACAGATGATCATCCCAGCTACCTTTCTATTACACAAGCTCGTGACATATCCTTAGTGTTTGAATAGTACATTCAGCTTGTCCGTTTATATGGGAATGAAATTTTGTACAAAAACTTACTTGAGTCCCCAATCCTTTTTTGGAAGGACCTCCAGAAGTTAGCTATAAATTGAGCTCATCTATCCGAGATAGTAGATACAGGGACACCATGCGGTCGTACTATTTCCTTAATATAAATCCTTGCATAATCCTCTAAGGAATATATAATTCTAACGGGCAAAAAATGGGTTGATTTTGTAAGCCTCTCAACAATCACCCATATCGAATCAAACTTACGCTGGGTACGAGGTAAACCTACGATGAAGTCCATATTGGTTACTTCCCATTTCCAAGTCGAAATCTCCATAGCTTGCAATAACCCACCCGGTTTCTGATGTTCAATTTTAACCTGCTGACAGCTAGGACACTGAGCAACAAACTCTACTATATCCTTTTGCATACCATCCCACCAATATACTTCTCTGATATCATGATACATCTTTGTAGCTCCTGGATGGATAGAATAACGAGAATAGTGAGTTTCTCCCATAATCTGGCGACGCAACCCTGCAAATTTAGGCACACATAATCGTCATCGATATCTGAAGGCCCCATCTTCGATAATTTCAAACGGCATCTTCTCATTCCGAAGGGTGGTATCCCTATAATGAGTTAACACAGGATCCTCGTAATGGCGTTCATTTACTTCAGTTACTAAAGAGAGTGTCGTCTTATCTCGAATAGTGATTCCAATATCAACTAAGTCCAGTAACTGAACTCCAAGACTAGCTAGTTGATGAACCTCATGGGTTATTCCCCTCTTTTTTGGTTGTAAATATGACAAGTTACCCATATATTTGCGGCTAAGCGCGTCGGCTACTACGTTCGCCTTCCCCATGGTATAAAATATCAATGTCATAGTCTTTAAGTAAATCAAACTATCTCCTTTTGACATAGATTCAATTGCTTTTGCTTGAAGATATACTAGAGGCTCTAATGATCAGTATAGATATTAACATAAATGTCATACAAGTAGTGTCTCCACATCTTTAGTGCATGAGTCACCCCGTCTAACTCTAGATAGTGGGCCGGGTAGTTCTTCTCGTGCTTTCTTAGTTGTCTAGAAGCAAATGCCACAACCTTACTATGTTGCATCAGCACATAACCAAATATAACGCCTAAAGCGTCATAATAGATCAAATAACCAGCGGTCCCTTCTGGGAACATTAGAATTGGGTGTTGAGGTTAATCTGTCCTTTAATGCTTGGAAACTCCGTTCGTAAGCATCAATCTATTGAAACTTTGCTCCCTTCTGAGTCAACTATGTCAAAGGTGCTGAAAGGGAAAAAAATTCCTCTTTAAATCTCCTGTAATAACCTACCAAACCAAGAAAGCTACGAACTTTCATCGGTATTTTAGGCCTAGGACAACTCTTTACTGCCTCAATTTTCTGTGTATCCACCCAGATGTCTTCACCTGAAATGATATGCCCAAGGAACTATAGAGTTTAGCCAAAGTCCATATTTAGAGAATTTTGCATACAACTTGCCTTTTTGTAGAGTTCTAAGCACAATACGCAAATTATCTGCATATTCATCCTTTGAACGATAATACACCAATGTATAATCGATAAATACAATTATGAATAGATCTAAAAAAGTCCTGAATATACGGTTCATCAAATCCATATATGTTGCTGGGGCATTGGTCAGACCGAACGACATAACCTGAAACTCAAAGTGCGCATATCAAGTCTTGAATGATGTTTTTGTAATATCTTCATCCTTAACTTTTACCTGATAGTACCCAGACCTCAAATCTATCTTTGAAAAACACTTGGCACCTTGCAACTGATCAAAATCTCGGGCGGGTGCTTTTTCTTTATCGTCACCATATTCAGATGCCAATAATCAATACACATTCGTAAGGAACCATCTTTCTTTCTCACAAACAAAACAAGTGCTCCCCATAGTGACGTACTAGGTCTGATAAAACCTTTTTCAAGTCAGTCATTTAATTGTTCTTTCAACTCTTTCAGCTATGCAGGGGCCATTCTATAGGGAGGAATAGATATTGGGTGAGTATCTAGTAGGTCAATGGAAAACTCAATTTCTCACTCTAGTGGAAGACCTGGAAGTTCATACGGGAAACTCATTAACAATTAGGAAAGACTGAATGGTTGGTGACATCACTTCCACATCCTGAACCCGAACTAAGTGATAAATACAACCCTTAGTGATCATTTCCCTTGCCTTGATATAGGAAATAAATTTCCTCTCGGCGACGCTGACCTTTCCACTCCGAAATAGGATCCCTTGGAAATTGGAATCGGACTATCTTTGCTCTACAATCAACGTTGGAATGACAAGAAGACAACCAATCCACACGCAATATAACATCAAATTCTACCATATCTAACTCGATTAGATTTTCTATGGTAGATGGACAATGAACTACTATTATACAACCCCTAAATACTTTCTTAGCTATCACCAAGTCCATAACAAGTGTAGATACCTCAAATGGTTAAATCAATGCAGGATTTATTCCAAACTTACTAGAAACTAAAGGAGTAATGTATAATAAGGTGGAACCCGGGCCAATCAATGCATATACATCATATGAGGAGAATGATAGTATACATGTAACAACATCAGGCGATGACTCGCGGTCCTATCGTCCTGCCAATGCATAAATGCGATTTTAGGGATTGCTCCAGCCAGATGCTCTTCCCCTGCCTCTACCACCACTCATAAATGCTTGTGGACCCTGCCCATGGGCGTACTGATGATGACAAACTAGCTACAGATCCTGCTGGCCACGCTATACTTTCATCACCTCTTATTGGACAATCCCTCATAACCACAAGTATGACACATATCTAATCCATAAGGCACTACCCCGTATTTTTCTTACCACATTGAGCACATCATGGCAAGGGTGGCCTCACCTGATTTGACTCATCCCTATACTGAGAACCTGAGGCCCTTTGAATACGAGGAACGATCAAATCTCTTACCGCCAAACTGAGTGGCTGTGCTAGCCGATGGCAGGGCTAGATATCTCGGGTACTGCTGCCTCTGACCACCAGGAAACTCACCAGAAGGACCCAAAATACCTCGCTCACATATTCTGGGCCCTATCTTGCTCATGATCGGCACTCTATTTCTGTTTACGCTTTTCTACACCTTAAGTGTATGCCTGAATACAAGAAATATCCATGTCTGGCTGAAGGGAGACTGACATAGATTCGTTAAGTAAGTGAGTCTCTAATTCCATCACGAATCGGTGAACCCGATCCTCCATCTTAGATACAATAATGTGTGCATACCTGGCCAACGAATCAAACTAAAGACTGTACTCCCGAACACTCATATTACCCTGCCGAAGGGTCAAGAACCTATCAACTCTAGCCCCTCTAAGCTCTTGTGATAGATAATGACAAACAACAGCCTCTATAAACTCCTGCCATACTGCTGGAGGGGTATCCTCACCTCTGGACAATTCCGAAGACTCATACCCATTAACTACAATATCTCGGAGTCTGTAGGAGGCTAGCTTAACTGAGTCTGTAATAGTGGACTTCATTACCCTTAACATCCTATGCATTCTATCAATAAATACCTGAGGATCCTTATTTAGATCTGCTCCAGTGAATATTGGAGGGTCTAAATTAATAAAGTCATGAACCCTCGCACTTATGGACCTATCTGCATAACTAAAACCTACTTCCTGACATTGAGCCTGTGCAGCTATTAATCGGGTCAACAACTTAATTTCCTCTCATCTCCTGACCCGGTGCATCTGGATGAGGAGCTGGATATACAGGAGCAGGCGCTGGTGCCCCTAGGAGCTCTTCTGGAAAGGGAAGGGTATGTGAAGTCTGAGATGAAACCTTACCATGAGACTCTCCTCGAGCCCTTGTAACTCGTGGCACTCGGCTAGTAGTCTCACCCGCCACGGACTTTCCTTTCTGGCCGGTCGTACTCTTTGAAGGCATCGCTAAAAATATAACATATTGTTAGAAAGATGAAAGAATTGCGCGATATGAGATAGAAAGAGAAGATAACATCCTATATGGCCTATAGCCTCCAGTCTATAAGTGTGGTACACAACACACCCAAAAATAAGACTCTACTAGAAAGGGTCTGTAGACAACCCTACGACAGAACTGCTCTGATACTACTTACGACCCAACCCTATGGGCCGCAACGAGCGCCTGAGTCCTACCTATCAAACCTCTAAGAATGTGTCTAAGATATGAATCTGACTAAGATTTGTTGAATTACCAAAATGACATATGTGAAGGAAACATGCCAACAAGGCATATATACGTATATATGCAGAATATAGTGAGCAAGCCAGCAAGGCTTCTATAGACAACTATATATCAAAAATTAAAAGCCGACAAGGTCACACATAGCCCAACTAGACATACTATCTACATACTCTAATAGAAAGTACAAAGTCGGGACTAACCACAAAAAAAGCAGCTACGGATCAAGTGGAGCACCGCAACTCTCGCTGATCAGGGGTCCTAAGAAGGGGGATCGTTAGCTTGTCAATCTTCACCTACAGGCATGAAAAGCAAGCCTCATGAAATAGGGAGTTAGTAGAAAAAAATCTGCTGAGTATGTAAAGCTTGAAAATTAGTACTTAGAAGACATAGATATAACATAGAATAAAGAAACACATCTTTAAGTCTAAATCACTTCGTAAATTCTTAAACACATATAATGCCATGCTCGTGCATACAAATGTCGTGCCATGCATAGGTATGGGTGTACATAATATCATTAAACCACTAAGGGCATCCCATCATATCGTCTCGGTCAATGTGGACAACATCATCAACATATACTAGCTGATCAGGTGGTGGTGCGTATATAGTGTCGTAACATTTTCCCAAATTCCATATACATATATACACGTATATAACGACATCTGGTCATAGGTCAATGCACATATGTAAATGGGGGAAATGCATGAAAAATACGTAATAATCTCAATATTCCTTCCGGATAAACTTTTTCAACTGCGTATTATACTGAAACCCATGAACAGAACATAGTAATAAATTACATGGGGATTCAAGAATATAGACGCCCCTAATATTTCTATGAATAAAATAATTTATGAAAATTATGCGTTTGCTAGTTTCTTCAATATAATTTGGACCATGTCGAAAAAAAGAATGAATAAATTTAGTATATCTAAAGTAAAAAAAATTTCGTATAATATTCTTAACGAATCTTATACCGTACTTTTCTAAAATTACAAAATTCTATGTTGCTACTATTCCGACAAATTCTCGTTGAAGAATTTGCTTCTGTTTCTAGCGTGTTTGAACTGAGAAGCAGCGATTATGATCTAATGAAGAATTCCTTCTGCTCCTAACAATTCTGAACCAATGAATAATTTTTTTGAACTCTGAAGGAATTGAGAAAACAATGTCTCACGGATAAGACTTATATTTAAGTATTATTCCTATTAAATTTCCATAAGTATCCACCTAGGACTTTTGCTAACTTAGTCACTTCATGTGGTAAGCTAGTGCTTCTACGTCTTTGGAG
This sequence comes from Nicotiana benthamiana, assembly GCA_034376525.1. Taxonomy (NCBI): domain Eukaryota; kingdom Viridiplantae; phylum Streptophyta; class Magnoliopsida; order Solanales; family Solanaceae; genus Nicotiana; species Nicotiana benthamiana. The sequence continues at coordinate 13,300,650 of CM067341.1, read as the reverse complement.
TATAATTAATTAAGTTTTATTCACTTATTAGTTAACTGAGTAATGTCCTATTATTTTGTAATTAATTAATTATTCGTATAATTTAAAAATTGGCATAAATTACTTAAATTTCTATTTATTTTTAATATATTTCATATATACTTTATACATTATACTACCATAGTCATATGGTACCTTGCATAGTAATAGTTCATAATTACCGGGTGTTATCGTTCGACCCGTATTATATTCCAAACTGGCCATTTTCAATGAAACTCGTTTTCTTTAATTCATGAACCCCTTTATCCTTCATAACACTTATTTATCGCTTTTTATAAATAGTGTAAGTACGTCAACGTCAAGATGATCTTATCCCCGAGTCTACGTCAATTAACTGAAGACGAAGATTTTAACGTACAAAAACGCGAGGTGTAAGAGTACCCGCTATCGAGGATCTCTGTCAAAAAAAAAAGAAAGGCTCTAAGGAGCCATTAATTTCATTACAAGCCTCGAGATGGTACATGATCTCGAGGACCTCCATAAAAAGGCTCTAAGGAGACACTAATATCATACAAGCCTCGAGATGGTACCCGATCTCGAGGACTTTCATCAAAAAAAAGGCTTTAAGGAGCCATTAATATCATTACAAGCTTCGAGATGGTACCCAATCTCGAGGACCTCCGTCAAAAAAGAAGAAAGGCTCTAAGGAGCCATTAAATTCATTACAAGCCTCGAGATGGTACTTGATCTCAAGGACCTCCGTCAAAAAAAGAAGAAAGGCTTTAAGGAGCCATTAATATAATTACAAGCCTCGAGTATCATTAAAAGCCTCGAAATCATACCTGATCATTAGGACTTCCGTCAAAAGAAGATAGACTTTAAGGAGCCATTAATATCATGAGTCTCGAGATTGTTCTCGATCTCGAGGATCCCTGTCAAAAAGAAAGATAAGTTCAAAAGAGCTACTTATATATAAGCCCAACCTCGAGGTGGTATCCTGCCTTGAGGATGTCTGTTATTACGAATGCGGGTCGTTCACTCGGTTCCTTGGCCCTCGAGCTACCTGAGCTCATGATTTTTCACACTCAAGAATTACTAATGAAGACTTAGGGCTACTTTCACTCTAAGTTCAAATTAAGTTTTTTAGGCCACCCGAACTTGGGCTAAATCACACTCGAGGATGGTCTGTGAAATTCCTGGGGCTACCTTTATTATCATGCGTTTGAGAAAATTTTCCCTCGAAGACTACCAACAGGGTCTAAAAGGAGCTAAGTTTGATCTATAAATCGAGGCCCCATTCTCACTCGATTCAAAGTCGCCATTTTTTGAAGTCTAAGGGTGTACCAACTCGACTCGGACTTGGTCCGAAACAACAAAGGATTTCAGGGAAAATCGTATTGACCAACCAAGAACTGAGGGAATACCTATGCCCGGGTACGGTATTCGGACTAATCGGTAGAGTCGCATGCTCAGATTCTTCACAAACGTAAAGAAAAGGAAATCAAACATAAATAAAAGAAAAATCGAAGAAACATCTTTATATTAATAAACCCTGATTACAAAAGCCCATGATGGATCCTTACACATGATTACAAAAGCCTACGAGGGGTCCTTACACAAAAACCAAGAAGAAATACAAAAATAATAAAAACTAAGAGTCTAATCTATTCTCGGGGGTACGTCCTAGGCAGAAATATCTTCGAGAACCATCTCCTCGGGACCTCATCTCTATCTTCCAAACGGCATCTTCAAGAATGAAGACAAAGCAGGAAACGATGATGAAGAAGCAGAAAAAGATGAATAAAAAGCAGAAAAGATGAGGAAGAAGCAAAAAAAGATGAAGAAGCGAAGAGAGATGAAGAAGTGGATGGGTGAAAATTTTGACTGGTGTGGGATGCAACATTTTGCAGATGGCACCGCCTCACTCCACGGAAAGCAAAAGGAGTGAGGCGTTGCACCGAATAGTTAAGAGAGATGAGTAGAAGTTCATAGTCTTCATATCCTTTAATGCGAAGATAATTTGAGATTTCTCTCTCATTACCTCGGGCCAACAACAACAACAACAAAAAATCAGCCCATTCCCGCTCAGTAGGGGAAAGCTCTGAGGAGGCCATGGCATAACTGGTGAGAACACTGCCATGTGAACTTAAGGCCATGGGCTTCAAACATGAGAAATAGCACATGATAAGGACTAAGAGAAGAAGGGAGTAAAAAGATTGTTGAAGAATTATTGAATGAAGCTTTGGTTCAAGAATGATTCCATTAATAAAAAAAGAGGCAGCGCAACCCATGGCGTAATCGTTATCTTTGGGAAACGTATCAACAGGCGCAATCAATGCGTGTTGGGAGACGGATCAGCGGCAATTTTATCACCTTGAGAAAGTAAACCGGCACTACAATAAATGTTCCTAGAAAAGACATATCGATAGGATGTCTCAGTTATGGCAAAAATTGATGTCATAAGCATGACATCACCACAAGAGGCTCGAGAAGATCAGTGTCAAAAGAGTTTCTTATCATTTTAACCTAAGAAACGCGGGGACTATTTGTACATGGTAAAATTGGAGGTCTCGATTTTATGATCATTAGGGAGCCTTGTAGAGACCACGGTAGAAGGCTCTAAGTTTTGCTTGGAGTTCTCCCCCGAGGGTTCTCAACGGTTGACCCTGAGAAAGCACAAATCAAAGGCTATGATTGATGATAACTAGGGATTTTAATGTGTTTTATGCCCCTGCTTGCCTATGCGTTTATTATTTGTTATAAAATAGTCCCAAAAGGCTCATAAGTTGTGCTTGATTGCAGTTTTGATCGACAAAGTGATGAAATATCAAAAATCGGCTCAAAAGGAGTGAAAACTGCCCAAGTATCAAAAACCAAGAAATCTTAGGGAAAGCAGTCCTAGTGCGGATTACGCAAACTCGAATGCGGCCGAACTAGGTTCAGAGAGTTGGAAAACCAGGCTAGAGGCAACGCGGCTGCAGTTTAATTTTAGCGGCCCGCTATGAAGGCTCCGCGGCTGTCTGTGCGGTCTGCAGATGATAGATTTAGAGAGATTGAAAATTGCCAACTCCAAGCCATGCGGTCTGCGGTCCGGATTTTGCGAACAGTGCCATCTTCCTCCACAGCCGCGGTCCATTCTACACGGTCCGCGAGCCCTAATTCAGATAAGCTATAATTGAACTCAAAGAGCCTAATTGGGTCGCGGTCTATTTTATGCGTGCCGCATTGACTTCGCAGGGGTAGTTTTGTCGAGTTTTTCAAGCCTAGTATAAATATAACATTTTACCATTTTTAGGTTATTTGTTATCTCAGACATGATCTGCGCTCGTGGGAACATATATTGTAGCCATTCTTTGGCACTTGAGCTTTAAATTAACGACAGATTCTTGTAGTTTCATTTAGCAATTAATTAATATGCCTTGTTCTTCATCTATTCCTTCATTTTCTCCCTCAAACATGAGTAACCAAACCCATTAACTAGGGTTGTGGCTCAACTCTAGTGTCGGTAATTTATGGGTGTTGCCATGTAAGGTCAGATTGACAATAGGTATTTACTATTTGGGTTGATTTTATATTTTAATCTATGAAATGGTAGTTGCAAACAATTATTTAAACTTTGTGGATTTGACTCTTCTTGAGAAAGAGAGTCTATGTCTTCAAAATTTACCCAAAAGGGAATTTGGATGGACTTGTGAGAATAATTAGTTCCAATTAACGGGTTAAACCTCGAGAAAGTAATCACCCTACTTTAACCCTAGTTGCTTGATCTGCTTTGCCTACCTGTTTGGTCTCGAGGGAGTCAATTGGGCAAAAATCACTCTCTCTACCGAGAGGTGTGAGAGTGAGTAAAATTTTGTAATGGTAATAGTGAAAGTCCCAATTATGTCAATTGAACCTCAGTAACATTTACCCGTCAACTAGCCACCTGGGTGATGTCACAACCCTAGTGCCCTTCTTTCCATGAGATAAAACTTTAGCAATCAGCTCGTAGCATAATTTAGTTTCAATTAATACTTTGATAGTAGTAGTTATAATTGAAAACCCCAAAATATTTTTAAGTGATATTTGAAACAAACGCACATTTCTAAACTAGAAAGATATTCCAGCTCTACTACTATCTCCCTGAGGAATTCAATCCCGACCCTTATATCAGCTAAAAGCTATTCCGACCCGCTCTTCCTACCTTGGTGTAGCACCGAGTTGGCACTGATCAATTGACAAACGGGAAGTTCCCAAATGTTAGCCCAAAAATATGTGAAGTTTTGAAGATTGACAAAAGAACTCAGACATAGACCAGGTCCATCTTATGAAGCACAGTCATGATCAACCTGTACATGTGAGATGTATGTAAAGGAGATAAGTCCTACATATCAAGCAGCAATATCTCCTTATCTGATCGAAAAGATTGCATATTAGATAAGGAGAGAAAGACTCATTGCATGAAGAGAACATACTTTAGGATGAAGATAGTATTAGAGTTTGAGATCATCATGAACTCTTCTGCGATAGAAGTGTAGCAATTGAATCTAAGTAAAACTCTAATTATTAACCTGTTAAATATTAGGGTTTTTGTCTTTTACAGGCAATGCACATAAGCAGAAGTTAAACTTAAATTGAGAGAAAATGAGCAAGGCGATTTTGCAAGCAATATATGTGTGATTTGAGTGTGCACTCCTGAAGCTACTTGAACGAGATAGAAGAACCAGTTCCAAGTGTCTATCTTTTATCTAGTTCAATTGTAGTAGGTGATTTTACATTGTACCTTTTAGCTTTCATAAAAGCGATTGTATTAGGTACCTAAAGTGTTCAATAGAGGTAACTTGAAGTTGTCGCAACAGTTGAGGCTGTGTACCAAAACGGGATTAGAGTTAATCCTTAGGTTTACAAAGAGTTTTGGTAAATGCTATTTTGGCTCAATGGTTTTTGTAGTAGGTCGTGGTTTTTTCACCTTTTGAGCCAGGTGTTTTCCACGTAAAAATCTCTGTGTTTTTTATTTTCAATGTTTATTATTCCACAAACAGTAGTAGTTGGAATACCTAGAAGAACTAGGTTCTTCTATAGTTCAGTTAAGCAAAATTGGGTACCACACAAATCATCCACCCCCCCCCCCTCCCGTGAGGTATTGATGCTAAAAATATCAATTGGTATTAGAGCAGGTTATCCTTAAAGAGGTTAACACCTTAGGAAAAGATCAAGATGAGTGCACCACCTGAAACTGGGAAGGGCAATCCATCGTGAAGCCTCCACTTTTTAATGGATAATACTATTCTTGGTGGAAGAACATGATGAGAGATCATATCATAGGAGAAGACTATGAACTCTGGGACATAGTTACTGATGGTCTGCTATTAACTACAAAGAAGAATGTTGAACGAGTGGACATGCCAAAGACGAGCTGACTACACTGTTGAACACTTGAAGAAATGGGAGAAGAATACCAAGGCCAAGAAATGTCTTGTGTGTGGACTAGGTCCAGACGAGTACAGAAAGAATCAAAGTTGTACCACTGCCAAGGAAATATGGGATACTTTATGAGCGGCTTATGAAGGAACTTCTCAAGTAAAGAGATCAAGAGGAACACCGTTATATTATTAATATGAGAATTTCACTATAAAAGAAGGAGAAACTATCCAGGAGATGTACACAAGGTTCACCACACTAACAAATGAACTTAAATCTCTTTGGAGAATTATCCTTGAAGAAGACAAGGTTGAGAGAATCTTGACAAGAGTCTTACTAGTGACTTGGGAAAGCAAAACCACTGTTATTTAGGAATCAAACAACATTGCTATCCTCAAGGTGGATAAACTGATTGGAAACCTCACTTCCTATGAACTGAGAATGCAAACCATGAAAATGGATCCACCCAAGAAGGAAAGAAGTCTGGCTGTCAGAATAGCTAAAGGTGTAGATATGGAGGATGATGAAATGTCCATGGTCACAAGAGATTTCAAAAAGTACCAAATGAGAGGAAAGGGTTCCTCAAGAGGTACAACCTTCAACAAACCAAGGGCTCCTAAGAAACAGACCAACGAGGGTTGCTACAAATATGGTAAGACTGGTCACATGATCAAGAACTATCCTTAGTGGGAAATTGAATGGAAGAAAGAAAGGGCTGAACGAAGGAACGGGAAGAAGGAACATATTAAACCCAAAAGGAACAAGGGATCAACAAAGGGTATGGTTGCTGCTTGGGGAGAAACATCAGATAAGGACTCAAAAGATGAAGCTGGAGATGAAAAAACACTTATGGTCATCAGAGAATCAGATGATGAACAACATGTAAGTGTCCTTCATTTCAAAGACAAGATTAAATTTCAATCAAAGGAAAGGTTGTCTGAACTACTGCTAGACTTCATTGATGAGTCTGAGATAATTATCAATGAGAAGGAAGATCTATCTAGGGAGTGTGTAATCTTAAAATCCAAGTGCAAAAATCTAGAATCTAGGGCTAATGAGAGTCCACATTAAAAAGCTGAGTTAAAGAACCAGGTTCTTGAACTTGACACCAATTTTCTAGAGCTTAGCTCTGAAAATTTAAAACTGAAATTAGGAACAAGTAAGAAGAAAGCTGATCACACATACCTCATCTTAGAATAAAACTTATGAAAAATGAAGGCTGAGTTGTACAGGAAGGATGAGCAGATAAGAGTCTTAAAAGAAGACCTAGGGAAGGTAAAGCATGAACTAGACAGAACTTGCAAATAGAATAAGGCTTCTCATGCACTTTCCTGGCTATAAGAACATCACAGTAGCAACAAAAGAGGACTTGGCTATGGAACTCAAGCACTTAACTGGGATCCTAAAAGCAAGTACCTCACTCTTCCTGGAAACAAAATTTTCACACACTGTGGCAAGACTGGCCATTACAAAAATGAATGTAATGCAAAAAAGGGCCAGTCAAAAGAACAAAGCCTTTGTTCAAGAGAAAAGTAAGCTACCTGGGTGGGCTAAAAGGAATTAGATTTAACCCTTTGCCTATAGAAGGGGACCCAAACTTGTATGGGTTTCTAAGGCTAACCCTTGATTTCTTTTTGCAGGTCCAAGTGAAGGGAAGTAGCCAAATATGGTACATAGATAGTGGCTGCTCAAAATATATGACTAGAAGCAAGAACCAGTTCCTTTCATTTGAGGACTAAAAGGAGGTAATGTCTCCTTTGGAAATGGGAAGAAAGCTAAGGTTATTGGTGTTGGAAAGGTAGGTAAGACAGACTCTCACTCTATTGAGAATGTCTACTTGATAGATGGCTTGAAGTATAGACTAATCAATGTGTCACAACTGTGTGACAAAGGTAACCTTGTAGCATTTACCTCTACCAAATGCTTTGTGATTAACCTTACCACCGACAAGATTGTTTCTGGGGGAAAAAGAGTTAACAATATTTACATTGTAGATTTGTCTACTCTTTCATAAAATAAACTCGCTTGCTTAAGTGTGTTGGATAATGATCCCCTCATGTGGCACAAATGACTTGGCCATGCAAGTCTGAATCAACTTAAACAATTAGTCTCCAAGGACTTGGTGATAGGGCTACCTAACATCAAGATCAAGGAAGAAAACGTTTGTGAGGCCTGTGCAAGGAGGAAGCATGTAAGATCATCTTTTAAAAGCAAGAAAATGGTAAGCACAACCAGGATGTTGGAACTGGTTCATATGGATCTTTGTGGTCTAATGAGAACATTGAGTAGAGGTGGTATGAAATATGTGATGGTACTTGTTGATGATTATTCTATGTTTACCTAGGTACTATTCTTAACATCTAAAGATGAAGCATTTGACATATTTATTTCTTTTGTTAGAAAGACTCCGAAACAACTAGGTAAGCATCCATTAGGTCTTATCATGGAACTGAATTTGAAAATGCTAAGTTTGCTGAATTTTGTGATGAGCATGGTATAGATCATAACTTCTCTGCCCCTAGGACTCCTCAACAAAATTGAGTAGTTAAAAGAAAGAACAGGACTCTTGAAGATATTGCTAGGACTATGCTTCTTTCTAGTAAGCTACCCCACAGCTTCAGGGCAGAGGCTGTATCCAATGCATGTTACATCATCAATAGGTGGATGACTAGACCTCTTGTAGAGAAGACTCCCTATGAGTTACTTCAAGGGAGACGGCCAAATATATCCCATCTTAGGGCATTTGGATGCAAGTGCTTTGTGCAGAATAATGGAAAGGACTCTCTAGGTAAGTTTGATCCCAGAAGTGATGAGGGAGTATTCTTGGGATATTCTCCACATAGAAGAGCATATAAAGTGTTCAATAAAAGAAATTTGTGTGTAGAAGAAATTGTACATGTAGTGTTTGATGGAACTAACATTCTTTCTGAGAGACAACAACGTGAAGATAAAGCTATTGGGTTGGTAAAAGATTTCACTGAGTAGTTCAAAGAAAGAACATGACTCTTGAAGATATGGCTCATCACTAAAATGGAGTAGTTGAAAGAAAGAATAGGACTCTTGAAGATATGGCTAGGACTATGCTTCTTTCTAGTAAACTGCCCCCACAGCTTTTGGGCAGAGGCTGTAAATGATGTGTTACATCATCAATAGGTGCATGACTAGACCTCTTGCATAGAAAACTCCCTATGAGTTACCTAAAGGGAGAAAGCCAAATATATCACATCTTAGGGCATTTGGATGCAAGTGCTTTATGCACAATAATGGAAACGACTCCCTAGGTAAGTTTGATCCCAGAAGTGATGAGGGAGTATTCTTGGGAAATTCTTCACATAGCAAAGCATATAAAGTGTTTAATAAAAGAACTTTGTGTGTAGAAGAAAGTGTACATATAGTGTTTGATGAAACTAACATTCTTTTTGAGATACAGGAACATAAAGATGAGGCTACTGAGTAGGCAGAAGATTTGACTGAAGTCTCAGCACAAGCTAAAATGGCACCAAAAGAAGGAACAGGTAATGGAATAGGTGCTTCCATCCAGGCATCCTAACAAGGGGAGCTGATCAAAGAGGAACTGAAACCAATCCCGAAAGGAACCTGATCATGACCATGTTCCTCAGCAACAGAACATGGGAGAAATATCTAGCAGAAATTAGTTGGTTGTGAAACCTCATAAGTATTAAAGTTCTCATCCTATTGAGAACATAATTACTAATCCAACCTCTAGAGTCAAAACAAGATCACAATTAAAGAATTTGCGTGCTTTTGATGCTTTCATATCTCTTATTGAACCTAAAAATTTTGTTGAGGCTTTGCAAGATGCAAATTGGGTAAATGCAATACAAGATGAACTCAATCAGTTCAAGAGAAGTCAAGTTTGGCATCTAGTTCCAAGACCCAAGGACATATCAATCATTGACACAAAATGGTTCTTTAGAAACAAACATGATGAAGATGAAATAGTTAGAAGAACAAGGCAAGACTAATGGTCCAAGGTTACAACCAAGAGGAGGGTATAGATTATGATGAGACTTTTGCTCCTGTTGCAAGACTACAGGAAATAAGACTCCTCATAGACTTTGCAGCACACATGGAAATCACTCTTCATCAGATGGATGTCAAATGTGCCTTCCTGAATGGCTACCTAAAAGAAGAAGTGTTTGTGAAACAACCTCCAGGATTTGAAAGCAAGGAATGTCCTGAGCATGTATACAAATTAGATAAGGCTCTCTATGGACTCAAGTAGGCTCCTAGATCATGGTATGTACAATTGTCCAAATTCCTACTTGAACAAGGCTACAAAAGAAGTAAAATTTATAGTACTCTATTATTGAGGGAAAAAGGTAAGGATCTTCTGGTGGTACAAATATATATTGATGACATAATCTTTAGGGCCACCACTGACAAACTAAGTACGTATTTTGACAAATTAATGGGGAGTGAATTTTAAATGAGCATGATGGGTGAGCTTAAATTTTTTTTAGTGTAATAGATTAAACAAAGACCAAATAGAACTATGATCCATCAGCAAAAATATGCAAAGGAGCTGATCAGAAAGTTTAAAATGGATGAATAAAAGGAAATAGACACCCACATTGCAACTGCCACTAAATTAGACATAGATGAACCTGGTTCATCTATTGATAAGAAGTTGTTCAGGGCTATGATTGGTTCATTTTTGTATCTTACTGCTAGCAGACCTAAAATAGTTTTTAGTGTAGGGATTTGTGCTCGCTTCTAGGCTAATCCAAAAGAGTCTCAGTTGACTGTTGTCAAGAGGATATTGAGATATTTGAAAGGCACTACTGACTTGTGTCTTTGGTACCCTAAAGTTAGTAATTTCAATCTAGTATGGTATGCTGATGCTGATTATGCAGATTTTCTTGTGGATAGGAAAAGCACCTCAGGTATAGCTTAATTTCCTTGTTCATATCTTATATCATGGGCAACAAAAAAGCAAAACTCAATGGCCTTATCCATTTTTGAGGGTGAATATGTTGTTGCTGCCTCTTGTTATGCTCAATTTGCTATGGATTAAACAGCAGCTGGTAGATTTCGGCATTGAAGTTGGTTGCATACCTATATTCTGTGATAACACTAGTGCTATAAGTATGACAAAGTACCATGTTCATCATAAGAGGACTAAGAACATAGATGTTAGACATCACTTCTTAAGAGATAACTATGAGAAAGGATTAATCTCCGTAGAATTTTATGCACTGATAAACAAATTGCTAACATCTTCACTAAATCACTGAGTAGAGAAAACTTTGAGAGGAACGGGTTGAAACGAGAGATGATTAAGATCACCTAATAGGTCATGATCAAAATACACAATGAAAAAAATTGAAAAATTTAAACAAAAAATTAGCTAGGAACTCAAAAATTGTGTAAATATCTAGACTAATACTTACTCAGCTTCATACTTTGATTAATATACTCCTGTGACATGTGTTAATGACTCACGGATCTTTTTAAAAAATTTCTCTATTATGGTAATTTGAGGCATGTTCAAAAGAATTCTAAATGAAGAACCTAGTTCATCAGTATGGGTTCATCTGAAAACTAAGATATATTTTCTATACTCTGTACAATTATAAATATAAATATTTAAATCATGACCAAAATTCTTACAATTGTTCAATTCCTAGAAAATTCTATCTGTTAGCTTTAAACCAGTTCTGTCTGCCTAGAACTCTAAACCGAAAATATTCCCTAAAATCTGGGGAATATAAACCGATCATTCAAACCTGAGATTTCAGGTTGATTAGACCTCTAATTGACCACTACTAAAGATGTCGTTATCCATTAAATGTGTATTTCTCTATAAATACACATCATTCCTTCTGCCAACTCCATAATTCCAAACTGTCAATTTTTTTCTTCACTCTCACTTTCCTTCTTCTTCTCCAAAATTCTAACTCCCTAATTCTCTCAAAAAACAGTGATCATGACCAACCCACAAGACAATCCTGGAACTCCTCCACATCCTACTCCATCTGATTCATCTCCCTTTTCTCCACGCAGCACTACTCCCAAACCCAGACTGAGAAGTGCTAAAATTCTTGCTCAAAAAATAGTAGCAATTGGAGCTCTCAGGAAGAAATTAAGAAATTAAAGGCAAGGCAAGACCCAGACTCCAACTCCAACTCTGATTCCGAATCATACAAATCTGCTAGTGATGGGGAAGGACCTAGGTCTTCTGACTCTAAAAAGAATCAAGAATCCCCTTTTAAGGTAAGTTCTTCTATGTCTAAAAATCTAGAAACTAGGTTTGTTTTGGTTGGAACTATTAGGGATATCACATTACCTGAGTTACGAAGGAGTGGAGGTAAAAATAATTCTGAAAAACAAAAAGAGAGAGAGAGTGCATAAGCTGAAGAGAAGGGAAATGAAAAAAGACCGGTTGATCATTCAATTACGTTTGGGCTGTCTATGCCTACTATCTGTGGGGTTGAACAAGAACTTGTAGAAGAAAGTGGAAACAACTCAAGGGGAAGTGGTTCTGGTGAAGCTGCTGAAGGGTTGATTAACTTAAGTTCACAAAGAGATGAACCTGGTTCATCAATTGAAGAAACCCTAGCAGACCTTTTTGAAAAAGGTTAGGGCGATTTATGATACAACGAAAAGATGACCTACCACCCCAAAAACCCCTAGTGCTCCAAAATCTTCTAAAAAAGAAAAGCTTCCTCCCTAACACCTACTGACACTTCCTTGCAAAAGGAAAGAGCCACAATAAGCAGGGTGAAACAGAGTAAGGCTAATTTACAAACGGATTTAGCTAAAAGTAAGAAGAAGAGAATGAATAAAGGAAAAGGGAAGGTTGCGGAGTCATCATAGGCTGCTGAAGTGAAGGCGATGGAACAGGTCCATCAATAAAAGGTTACACTAGTGAAGGTTCAAACCCCTATGACCAAAAAGCCCAAGGCCTCTTCCAAGAAGTCTTCTCTATGTCTGAGACTGCTAAACCATCAGTAGCCAAGACGACAAGGTCTGTAGTGCAAAACAAACAAGCAAAAATTTCTGAAGATGAAAAATGGAGTGGAGAAGAAGTAGAAGATGATTCTGATGGTGAACAAAACAAGCTTGCCATTTTTGGCAAAAGAAATATCTCAAAAGGTTGAGTGCTAAAAGACTTGGTGGAACCAGGAATGATACGACTGGTGGATGCTTTAGTTGCTCAGTGATGGAAGGAAATGGTCCTTCAGATGGATAGTAGGCTAGCTAGAAATGAGCTAATTTAGTTTATGGAAAATGCAGAGGTTAAGGATGGCGAGGCTAGTAGCCTGGTGAAAGGAGTTGAAGTGTATTTTGATGCAGAGAAACTGGGAGAGATCCTAGACATACCCTCTAAAGGGTTTGATGACTATACAAAGAAAAGGTGGTCTTGCCTGGACTCCTTCCCTACTGCTCTTGCAATTACTAGGTTTTTGTGATTCTGAAGATGTGAATGAAGTCAGGGCTATGCAGAAAAGTGAGATGAGGCCTGAGCGCAAGGTCTTGTTTGAATTTGCCAATAAGTACTTATTTCCCAGATATGAGAGAAGGCATATTGCCAATTACATGGATCTAGTTCGTATAGAATGCATGGAAAGTGGAAGGAAAATAAATTGGTATGCCTGCTAGACAGGGTCATCAATGGCTCCAAGGCTCATGCTACCCCCTATGACTTTATTCTGACTACAGTGCTGGATAGGTGCAATGTGCCTCTGAAGAAATAGGAAACGGCGTCAAGCAAGGAAACTATTTTGGCATTAATACTCTTATTTCTTGTGACTATTTAGTCAATGCCATCCCAAATGAACCTGGTTCATCCAAGAAGAGTCCTATTAAGAAGAAAATCAGGGCTCTGGTTCAGGAATGTGAAGCCAAAGATGTTGAGATAGGTAGGCTCAAGGATCGTGTGGCAGAGGTGGAATCTGAGAGGGATGTTCTTAGAAATTATCTTACCAAAGAAAAGAAGAACAATGATGGAATTATTCATAATATGTTGAATCGTCTCCAAGCGCAAAACCAGCCCTCTAGCTCTCCCAAGCCTTAGGACTCCTAGTTTTTGTCTCCTGAACCTATTTAGTACCTTCAGTGACCCAGATTAGGGATTTTTTTTTGCTCATGGTTTAAGTGATTATTCTTTATTTTTGTGGATTGTGGTGGCAACATATCTCTTTTAATGATAACTATTATTTTTCTCTTGTTCAATGTTAATCTTTCCGTGATAGTTTAAATATATTTACTTCATTATTGATGATTAAACCATGATTGCATTTGCAGGTTCCCCAGTGGCCATGAGTACTTATTAAATATGGGACTCACACTTTGTAAGTAACTTTTCAGTGATTCCAAAAGGGGGAAAAGATATTGTGCTTTACACATTCTGAATAAGTGATACTTATAACTTAATTAACCTGGTCCTTGATGATAAGTGAATTTTATAAACTTGGTATTGATGGTTAAGCTGAGTTCTTACAGGTTCCAAATAATAAAAAAGCATAGAGTTTGTCATCATTAAAAAGGGGGAATTTGTTGGCCCAAGAACAGGTGAAGCTTTGAAGATTGACAAAAGAACTAAGATATAGACCAGGTCCATCTTGTGAAGCACAGTCATCATTAACCTGTACATATGAGATGCACGTGAAGGAGATAAGTCCTACTAATCAAGCAGCAATATTTCCTGATCTGATCGAAAAGGTTGTATATTGGATAAGGAGAGAAAGACTCCTTACATGAAGAGAACATAGTTTAGGATGAATAGAGTATTAGAGTTTGAGATCATTATGAACTCTTCTGCGATAGAAGAGTATAAATTGAATCCCAATAAAACATTGATTACTAACCTATTAAATGTTAATGTTATTCTATTTTACAGGCAATGCACATAAGCATAAGTTAAACGTAAATTGAGAGCAAAATAGCGAGGCGTTTTTGCAAGCAATTTATGTATGATTTGAGTAATTGAGTGTGCACTCCTGAAGCTACTTGAACGAGATAGAAGAACATGTTGTAAGTGTCTATCGTTTATTCTAGTTCAATTGAAGTGTCACGACCCCAAACCAGCCCGGTCATGATGGCGCCTCTCGTGCAGACGAGGCCAGCCAACACAACACTCACATTAACCCCTTAAGCATTAAGAGTCATTATTAAACATTTAATTGATCAATATTTCATAATACAAGTCTGAAAAAAATGCGGAAATAACATACAAGCCCGGCATCGAGGTGTCACTAGTCATGAGCATCTATCAAGGTCTGAATAAAACAAGAAGTCCAAAATAATGTATTAAATATAGTAATAGCAATATAAGGAAGGGAGTGGTGCTGCGAACGTCATGTAGCCACTTGCTAACTTCGATGACTCCGCGTCTGAGAAAATCAAGTCCCGCTATTGGGTTTGGACATATATACATCTACACACGAAGTGTAGGGAGTAATGTGAGTACTCCAACCCAGTAAGTAATAAGAGTAAATAAAGATTGAGCACTAGGAAGCCATGAATCCACATTCGCATTAGGCTAAATAAACACACCAGGCTTTCAAATCATAATACGAGTCAACCTTTCCTTCTAAAATCCAGCTTTTAGTAAAAATCATTTTCAAGCACTTTCTAGCAGTTCCACTAGGGCACAATACCATTTAAAATGATAATAGAGATTAAAGCCATAATCAGCCCTTCGAGCAAAACATAGTACATAAAACAGCCCCTCGGCCAAAACAATAATCAAAGACACCTCATAAATTGAAGTCACAGTAGAAATAGCCAAATACCAAATCAGTGATTAATTTCTAAACGTCTCGTAAACCCCAGTTCAAATAAAATTTGTTCAAATTTTCGACAGAGGCTCAATATGAAGATGAGTGAAATAGTCAATAAATCAGCATATTCGATAGAAACTCGTTTTTAGGAGGAGTGAATTCAATAAGTTCATAACAGGCTTTTTCAGGAAACATGTCACTCATGTGCATGTATATATATATATATATATATATATATATATATATATATATATATATATATATATCTATATATATATATATATATATTGCCCTTCGGGCTAGCCTCTTTGTTACTCGTGAGTCATCTCTTACCAAACATTACTCGCACTCACCATTCATGCTCAATAGGTACCATATAGTAATCATTGCAGTGGGCAACCCGATCCATATATTTCATCAACAGTGCTCACTAGGGGTGTATAAACTCCGGGACGGGCCCCTTACGGCCCAAGCGCAATATTGCTGCGGCGTGCAACCCGATCCAACATATCAATGCGGCGTACAGCCTGATCCATATAAGTATCGTTGCGGTTGCAGCGCAATCCGTATACATATATTTATATATTTCTGTGGCATGCAGCCCGATATATATATATATATATATAGCATGCAGCCCGATCTATGGATATATAATCCTCACAACTAGGCCCTTGGCCTCTCTCAGTCATTACCCTCACCATCAGACTCTCAGTCTATCTCAGTCGTCAATCTCACCATCAGACCATCTGTCTATCTCAGTAAAACAGGGAACTCAGCCCAAAGCAGTTTTAACACTTTTAAGAATATTGCAATAAAGCTAAATTTGAGTAATAAAAGGTAAAAACATGACTGGGGATATGCTTTCAAACAACTAGAGTGAGGAAATATATAAAAATGCCCCTAAGGGTCTCAACAAGTCGGCACAAGGCCCCAAACATGGCATATAGCCCAAAATATAGTAACATCAAACAATTAACTATCAATTACGCATGAAAATAATCGCTCACGATGGACTGGGTCACAATCCCAGCGGTGCTCTACCCCATCCTCTTCATCTAGCATGCAAGTCACCTCAAAGTAACACAAAGATGTGTAATCCGGGGTTTCAAACCCTATGGACAATATATACAATCATTACACACCTCGAATCGGTGAATTCCCTCGCTAGCCCCTCAAATCAGCCTCCACGCACGTCGAATGTATCCAAAATCATAGCGAATGCATCATAATATTCTAAGCGAACAAAGCCCAAGCGAAAACAATCAATAACGGGCACTAATCCCAAAATCGCCAAAACCCAAGCCCTGGTCCCACTTCTCGAAACTCAGAAATTTTCACATCAACGGGTTCCTTATCCTCGCTCGAGTTCACACATACCCAAAAGTTCTAAAATCCTACCCCAAATGATCCGTCAAATCCCAATTACAACAATTCCCAATCCCGATCGAAAAGTTGATGAAAACGCCCTCGAGCCCATGTGCCCGGATTTCCAAAATTTTTGAAGAATAAGTTTACCCATAACCTCATGAACTCAAATATATGATTTACTTTTAATTCCATACCCAAAATCGTGGTCAAATTCCAAGAATATCTATTTTCTAGGTTTTCATCTAAACCCCTTTATTTTTCCTTAATTTTTACATGTTAATCTACCTATAATCTATGTATTTAACTTAAGATGCATAGAAATTACTTACCTCTTTGATGATGACGGAATCCCTCCTCAAATGCTCTCAAAAATCGTCCAAGGCCAAGTTGGAAATGAAGGCAATAGGTTAACTATCGAATTTAATAACTGGACACAGCCCTCAGATGTTGCATTTGCGACTCCCTAGTTTGGAAATGCAACGAAACCATCAAAATTGCGAACGTGAGCCTCCCCTACCAAGGTCGCAAATGCGACCAAGAGCTCGCAAATGCGAATCCTGCTGAGGTCGCAAATATGGTCGAACTGTCACAAATATGAACTCTGCCTCAGGCCTGGCTCCTTCGCAAATGCGAATCCTCACTCACAAATTTGAACCATTTCTCGCATTTGCGAGGCCTGCAACTGCTTCCAAAAAATACCAGAAAACATGGGGTACTCCAACTCCTCCCGCACGTCCGAAACTCACCCGAGGCCCCGGGACCCCGTACAATCACACCAACATGCCATAAAACCTCATTCAAACTTGTTCCAATCATCAAAACACCTCAAACAATATCAAATTACTCAAAATTCACCGAATTCAAGCCTCAGTTTCCAAAAACTTCTGAAATACACTTTTTATCAAAAACCCGACGAAACGACGTGTGAATGATCTGAAATTTTGCACACACATGTCAAATGACATAGTAAAACTACAGCAACTCTCGAAATTCCATTCAGACCCTTGGAAAAAAATCTCACCTATCAACCGGAATTCGCCAAAATATTAACTTTGCCAATTCAAGCCAAATCCATCCACAGACATCCAAAATGCATTTTGATCGCGCTCCTAAGTCATAAATCACCTAACGGAGCCATCCAAATCATAAAAATTCTTATCCGAGCTCATATACAAATAAGTCAAATCTTAGTCAAACCTTTCAAATTTTAAGCTTTAAACTGAGAATTGTTCTTCTAAATTTTCCTAAAAACCAAAACCAATGAGCTACATCAGTCATAATACATTACACGAGGTAAGTCATGCCTGAGAATTCGCAATTAAAGTGCAAAGCTCAAAACGATCAGTCGGGTCGTTACATCCCACCACCCCCCACTTAAACACATGTTCGTCCTCGAACGACCCAAAGTTGTTCTAGAAGCCAACCAATAGCTGAATAACTATACTATGCATATACCCGGGGGTGATACCACGGCAACCTATCTCATATAGGCTTGATAACACATTATAACTGAAATTTCACAATCCAATCTAGCCCTTAAACCATATGACTACATTTCCACTTTTGAAACCATCAAGCATGCTGAAACTGAATCTATTTGTATTTATTACAGACCCCAACAATCTAATTTGATTCCAGTACCATCACTCTGGTGACATCACACATCAATACAGGCTAAAACCACAACTTGCGCAGTCCGCGCACCAATAAGCAACAATTTGAATATACTCACATCATAAAACTGACTCAAATGACAGAGCTATACCTCAAGCTCACCAATACCATCAGAACACATGGCCGAGAACTCGTCTTGCATCATAGAAGTAGAACAAACTAATCTAACTTGCAAGGTCATATTTCCATATAGCTTCGCTACTATATACAATCCTATCCAACCACTACTCCACATGGAACACCTCAAGTCACTATGCTCGAAATCGACGACCACGCACAATTTGATGTTTGGAACCAAGGTAAATTACTACACCCATGGTAAAACAAATAACGTATACCACGCAACTCGATAGGACATAACCGATATGCCATTCAGTGAACAATACCCATTTGACTTCCATTACGAGACCGTAAATGAACCGCACCATGTGCCCATAATCAACAATTCATAACATTTTGCAACACCGAAGGATGACTCATTGACCTCCCCAGATTACTAATAAGCTCAATAATAATTGAATCAACACATCCCTCAACAATACAATTCGAAGTCAATAAAACCATCTCGATGCATAACACATATCCGCATAGGTCCACCAATGGACCACACATCAACTCCAGTTATACAACAGGTAAATAATACTTCGAAGGTCCACAATGATGAATCATAACACATACTAATAACTAACTATCTTACCCACATTTTTCCATCCACAACCACAAGTCAACCGGCATATGAGAACTTCCAGTCTCTAAGTCCATAAAACACACGAATTACCATATCTGATCCCATTTCCGCCACTTGCATATATAACTCACATCTAGTACTCAATCATCCCATGAGAGATACTCTAAAATTCTTCTGTGCTGCCAAGCAAACTAGAATACCAGTAGCAGATCTGACAAGAAGTGCCGCAATACTACCGAAGTACCCTCTACTTAATCACATTGCCCTTTTTTACTGAAACATAGACTCTCATCAAATCATTTCCAATAGAAGTACCATTTCCTTAATAATCTGAAGGTAAATGTTGCCTAAGAGTTTTTATGAACTCCCTTCCAGAATTGAATTGTGACCCATCTAGCCGAGAACTTTCATTGATCCCATCTAGAAGAAAATCATTATGCATCACATGCTTCTCACACTCATAGAAAATACACATCTCCAACCACGGTAGAAATCAACAAGAACTCTCCCAATTCCACTTGCAAATATTAAACCGCCAAGACTAGATCCTTCTAACTAGACAAAGCAAAGCAAGCCGTCAAAACCCAGGAGCGTTGCTGCGAAATACCTTTACGAACCCATTACCTTGAACACATACAAAGAATTAATCATATCCTTACCATACCAGTCTGATTTACTATCAAGCTACCCCATATATATAAATTTCCTTCTGATTCATCTTCAACTTAATATTCCTTCTTGCTGTAGCACCATACTTCCTTAATACTGTTCTCTAAAGAACTTCCTACGAATCTAAATCAATTACCTTTACCTTCAGGTTACTAATACATAGAACCCCTTAATTAACGTAGAAATACTGCATGTCTTAAGCCCTTCCAATGAAAACTCGGTTTCTAGTCTCATATAAAACTTTAAGATATCCCAATTGCTACATGTACAATCATGAACACATTAGAACTATTCTTGAGGGTCATTCACTATATTCTTACTGCACTTAACTCGATCAACAGAACAGAACAACCCGCGCCCTTTCCACTTTTGACATTGCAGCACATAACGTTTCCTTATTCAAAAAATTCCTTTACCCGAGCCATCATTTGGCTCAATCCCGTAACTAGAACTGGTCCACCACATGACTCAATTCAGAACCCACATAGTACACAATCGAGCAATCAGCTAATCAATAGCAAACTCTTCACTTGGCTCGAAGCCATAGATCAGAATGCACCCAATAACATAAATCGTCTAGTACTTTAAATCTTCTGCAAATCTCGCATTCATCCTCGCAACAGTCAAGTCCACTCTCTTAAGCGACCCAAATTTAAATTTCAACACATATTTTTCACTTGTAAATAATATCTTCTAACAGACAACATAAGGATCGCACCACTTCAGAACACTCCGCAGGATATAACCCATCTGTTTTGCCTTTGACTAACACTTTTGTATAAATTCCACCATCACAAACATTAAGCACTCAATTAGCCTTTCTGTGTCTGAACTCATGCCGCAACATAAAATTTACTTCACTCTAAACTAGAAAACATGAAAAGGTCCTTCACACGTCCATAACTCGGGGCTATACCTCGAATCACAATGGAATTCAAACACCTAATATTTCTTCTATCATCTAGCAGGCCTTTCACGTCACTTCCAAGTCACATTGATACATATCGCAGTACTAACATACTCATCATATAGCTATCCAGTCGTAACTTCCACTAATAGGGACAATACCGAACATATAAGTTCAAAACACTTGCTTACACAATCAGCATCTCAGTACTCAAGCCATGGGCAAAGATCCGGCCTCAAGTCCTCCAGACTTGCCCAACATCGATCTCACAGAGATCATATCTTGCCCCTTGATCAAAGGAAATCACAAGCCATCAAGGCACATCTGACACTAAGCGCTCATGCGCGCATACGGACGCGTGGAAGGAATTTCAAGAGTTAACTTTCAAGCTGAATCAAGGATGCGCAATAAGAATTCAAGAATGCAAAGTTTTCCTAAAGGTTTTGCATCCTATCGAGGATAAATACAGACGTCTCTGTACCGATCCACGAGACTCTACTAAACCTGCTCATGACTTGTGATACCTAGTAACGTAGCTCTTATACCAACTTGTCAAGATCCCAAACCGGCCCGGTCGTGATGGCGCCTCTCGTGAAGACGAGGCCAGCCGACACAACACTCACATTAACCCCTTAAGCATTAAGAGTCATTATTAAACCTTTAATTGATCAATATTTTATACTACAAGTCTAAATAAAACGCGAAAATAACATACAAGTCCGACATCAGTGTGTCACTAGTCATGAGCATCTATGAAGGTCTAAATACAACAAAAAGTCTAAAATAATGTATTAAATATAGTAATAGCAATATGAGCAAGGGAGAGGTGTTGCGAACGTCATGCAGTCACCTACTAACTTTGTTGACTCCGCGTCTGAGCAAATCAACACCTGCTATCAGGTTTCGATATACCTGCATCTACACACGAAGTGCGGGGAGTAATGTGAGTACTCTAACCCAGTAATTAATAAGTGTAAATAAAGACTGAGCAGTAGGAATCCATTAATCCACATTCATATTAGGCTCAATAAAGTCAACAGGCTTTCAAATCATAATACGAGTCAACCTTCCCTTTTAAAATCCAGCTTTTAGTAAAAATCATTTTGAAACACTTTCCAGCAGTTCCAATAGGGTTCAACACCATTTAAAATGATACTAGAGATTAAATCCATAATTGGCCCCTCGAGCAAAACATAGTTCGTAAAGCAGTCCCTCGGGCAAAACAATAATCATAAACACCTCATAAATTGCAGTCTCAGTGGAAATAGCCAAATACCAAATCAGGGATTAATTTCTGAACGCCTCGTAAACCCCAGTTTAAATAAAAATGTGTTTCAAAATATTTGTTCAACTCTTCAACAGAGGCTTAATATGAAGATGAGTGGAAAACAGTCAATACAGTCAATAAATCAGCATATTCGATAGAAACTCGCTTTTAGGAGGAGTGAATTCAATAAGTTCATAAACAGGCCTTTCAGGCAGCATATCACTCATGTGCATGTGTGTGTATATATATATATATACATATATATATATATACATATATATATATATATATATATATACATATATATATATATACATATATATATATATATATATATATACATATATATATATATATCGACCTTCAGGCTAGCCTCTATGTCACTCATGACTCATCTCTTACCAAACATTACTCGCACTTAGCACTCATGCCCAATAGGTACGATATATATAAATATATATATATATATATATATATATATATATATATATATATATATATCGACCTTCACGCTAGCCTCTATGTCACTCATGACTCATCTCTTACCAAACATTACTCGCACTCAGCATTCATGCCCAATAGGTACGATATAGTAACCGTTACGGCGGGTAGCACGATCCATATATCGCTACGGCGTGCAGCCGATCCATATATTTTGTCGATGGCACTCATTGGGGGTGTACAGACTCCGGGAGGGGCCCCTTACGGCCCAAGCGCAATATTGTTGCGGAGTGCAACCCAATCCAACATATTGTTGTGGCGTGCAGTCCGATCCATATAAGTATCGCTACGGCGTGCAGCCCGATCCTTATACATATATTTATATATCGTTGTAGCGTGCAGCCCCATCCATATATATATATATATATATATATATATATATATATATATATATATATATATATATATATATATATATATATATATATATATATATATATATATATATATATATATATATATATATATATTAATGCGGCATGAAGCTTGATCCATGGATATATCATTCACAACAGTCAAATCCCAATCGACAATTCCTAAACCCGATCGAAAAGTTGACGAAAACGCCCTCGGGTCCACGTGCCCGGATTTCCAAAATTTTCAAAAACTAAGTTTACCCATAACCTCACGAACTCAAATATATGATTTACTCTTAATTCCATACTCAAAATCGTGGTCAATTTCCAAGAATATCAATTTTCTAGGTTTTCATCTAAACCCCTTGACGTTTCCTTAATATTTACATGTTAATCTACCCATAATCTATGTATTTAACTTAAGATGCGTAGAAATTACTTACCTCTTTGATGATGACGGAGTCCCTCCTCAAATGCTCTCAAAAATCGCCCAAGGCCAAGTGAGAAATGAGGGAAATGGGCTAAGTTTCGAATTTAATAACTGGACACAACCCTAAAATGTCGTATTTGTGACACCTAGTTTGCAAATGTGATGAAACAATCGGAATTGCGAACATGAGCCTCTCCTACCAATGTCGCAAATGCGACGAAGAGCTCGCAAATGTGTATCCTCCTGAGGCCGCAAATTCGATCAAAATGTCACAAATGCGAAACCTGCTTCAGGCTAGGCTCCTTTGCAAATGTGAATCCTCACTCGCAAATGCAAACCATTTCTCACATTTGCGAGGCCTGCAACTACTTCCAAAAAATACCAAAAAACATGTTCTCCAACTCCTCTCGCACATCCGAAACTCATCCAAGGCCCCCCGAGACCCTGTCCAATCACACCAACACGTCCTAAAACCTCAGTCAAACTTGTTCCAATCATCAAAACACCTCAAACAACATCAAATTACTCAAAATTCATCGAATTCAAGCCTAAGTTTCCAAAAACATCTAAAATACACTTTTGATAAACAAACCTGACCGATCGGGTCGTTAAATATTAGTGTTGTTCTCTATTACATGCAATGCACATAAGTAGAAGTTAAACTTAATTTGAGAGCAAATGAGCAATTTAATTTTGCAAGCAATTTATGTGTGATTTGAGTGTGCATTGACGAAGCTACTTAAACGAGATGGAAGAACCAGTTCCAAGTTTCTATCTTTTATTCAAGTTCAATTGTAGTAGTTGATTTTAAATTGTACCTTTTAGCTTTCATAGAAGCAATTTTATTAGGTACCTAGAGTTTTCAAGTTAGAGTTAACTTGAAGTTGTCACAACAGTTGAGGTTGTGTGCCACAACGGGATTAGAGTTAATCATTTGATTTACAAAGAGTTTTTGTAAATTTTGTTTTGGCTAAGTGATTTTAGTGGAAGTTTTGGAAAATCCTATTGAGTAGTAGTTCATGGTTTTTTCATCTTTTGAGCCAGGTGTTTTCCACGTAAATATCTCTGTATTTTTTATTTTCAGTGTTTATTATTATGCAAATAGAAGTAGTTGGAACACCTAGAAGAACCATGTTCTTTTATAGTTCAATTAAGCAAAAATTAGGTACCACACAAATTCCCCCCTCCTCTTGTGTAGTATTGGCGCTTATAAACATCACCAAAGCATGTGATTAAATCTAACCTAGGTCTATTAGGGTAGCATGAGCACCTACCATGGCATTAAATAGTTGTACCAGTCATATATCTTTGTAATAAATATATTTGTACTATGTTAGATTCGCTCAATATATATAAAGGGGATCCTTATTATTTTGTAAGGACATCTGATATACAATACTGAATACACAAAACATTCTCTTTTTTCTCTAACACATTCTCTCTTGCCCCCCTTTATTTACATTTATTGCTTGCATTTATCATGTTCTATTTATTATTTTTTATTTATTACTCATTATTGGCCATAAAGAGCCACAATCAATTTTATCATAACTTTTAATCCTTCATCGACTTTCCTTAGTCTGGCATCTAAATCGACCTCGAGGCCCAGAATACGCAAGCTCGAGGCCTCAATTTCTAGCCACTTAGTTTGATTATTGCACTATCTATAAGCTACTATATTATTTTTTTCATCCTTCACTTAAAATATATTTTCTAACAACTAGCAAAAAAATATATCACATATTTTTAGAACCAAAAAATCAAAATTTAATTGTTGTTTCATTTTCACGGTAAACACCTACCAATGATGTCATCCCTAGTCAGCCCCTTAGATCCTTTATCCTTTCTCATTTGGAAACCATGTTACAAGCCTTTACCTGTCTACAGTGACTTTCTCTTGGCACGCGAGCTTTCCTTAGCACTCATATAAAACATTTGGCTAAAAACGTAAGTTTGGGGGAGAGACGAGAAGATTGAGAAAAGTCATCAAGGCACAAGAAGAGAAAAAGAATAACGAGAAGGAAAGGCAAAGAAAAGAAAAGAACAAAAAGAAAAATGCAAAAAATGAATAATGAAAGAGTTGAAAGGATTCAAAGAAAGGCAATGATCCCAAACATGGAGAAATATGGATGAAATAACCAATAAAGAGTGATGTTAAGTCTCTCTAGCCCCCAAAGGAAAAGAAAGCCCCTCAATGAATCAGCAAAGTGTGAGCCGAGAATTGAAAGATGGAGTGTTTAAAGAAGGTGTAACCACTTATCCATATTGAATCAATTCCTAATCCAAAAACCTTCATTACATCCCGAAAGAAGTCCTACTTAATTTTAAGTTGAGTGAGCTACATTAGTGGTGATTTACATGAGGGGCAAGCTTATAGTACCGGAAGCCGTACTTGTGACATTCTCTTGAGAGAGATAAGTGAAACTTTTATAAATTTTTGAATTGAGTGCTAAATTCTTAATTGAGCTTGGAAAATGGAGAGTAGAGGAGGAGAAATTTGGGATCCACCATGACCTACAGGATAGTGCGAGAGTGTTTGATAAGCAAAGCAAACCAATGATGCTTGAATGTCATACTAGAGTTATACGCGCATAAATATTTAACTTGTTGCCTTGTCAATAATACATGAGTGGTATGGGTAATTGTTGGTCCCAACTGAGGTGTGAATGGTGCACCGGTGGCTAGCTATAATGTTCCATAACTTTTGGAGGGGGAACTATAATATTTGTTTGAGGACAAGCAAAAACTTAAGGTTGGGGGTTGATAAGTGAGAATTTTGACTACTTATTAGTGACTTTTAACTTTTGTTTTAGTCTAAAAGCATTTAATTGTATTCCCGGAACTGATAAAATATACAAAATTGCAATAATGTTGGTAGTTTGCTCCCGAGATGAAATTTGACTCAAAAAGAAGTAATCAAAGCATAAGGCAACAAAAGAGACAAGAACTTACAAAGTGCGGACTGCAGAATTCTATCTGTAGCCGCAAACAAAGAAGAAAAATCCAACAGGCTTCTTAGAAACGGGAAAATTGTAGAAAATCATTCTATCCATGATATGTGTGCTTTGGTTGTATTAGGATGATTTTCATGTATAGGTTTTGATGAATGACAAACAATGAAGTCAAGTGTCAAACAACGTTATTATATGACAAACAATCAAGATTGAATGCCGAGAAGCATATTGATGAATGGATTCCATGGAAAAGCCAAAGACGAGCTCAAAAGTTCAAGACCGCAGACCCAAGGCGTAGGTCGTTAGGTAGAACTAATGTAAGAGCAAAGTTTAAGTTATCTTGTCTTTTGGCTCAACATAGGTTATCATAAACATGCATAAAATATTTTTATCAAATCATATTTATCATAAACATATTTCAAATACTTCAAACAAAATGATTTTAACGTTTTCATTTTAACCAAAATGGTTTTTGAAGTAAGTTTTCAATTCTGGACAGTATAGGTGAATAATCGATTATGCAAAAGTGATAATCGACTATTCTGGGAAATTCCATTTATTGGAAATTTCCGTAGAGTATGATAATCGATTATACACTTGGGCATAATCGATTATCTTGTATCCGTTGCCAAAGTTTTTGAACGACAGGCAGATAATCAATTATGCAAATCCAATAATCGATTATTCTAGCACAAAATCAGCTTCCGATTTTGTAACGGTAAGCTGATAATCGATTATGCAAATCTGATAATCGATTATCTTGACATAAAATCAGCATAATTGATTGCCAATTAAGCAACGGACATACTACTTCTACCACCTATAAATAGAGGTCTTTTGAGCTGATTTGATACACACAACACCTCTCATTATTCATATACATATTGATATTATTTGTGCATCATTTTAGAGCTTTTGTTGAGCCAATTGAGAGACAACTTTGAGTTGTTCATAGAGCTAATATTGTATCTCTTTATCTACTCTTTTTAGAGAGTTCTTGTTGTAAAAGAGAAAGGTGTTTGAGAAGACCATATCTTCTCATTGATTGTCGGGTTTGCTAAGTACCCTCAATCTTAGTGTGTGAAGTCTTGTGGTGCGGTATCCACGAGCAAGGTGAAGTCTTGAGGTGAGGTATCCTCGAGCAAGTTGAAGTCTTGTAGAGTGTACATCTACGAGCAAGTGTAACGGTTTGTTAGGCACCCGTAAGCTTAACGGAGTTAGTGGAAACTCGAGAGAGTCTCTCGGGGACTGGACTAACCACACGTTATGGTGAACCAGTATAAATTCGGTGTGTCCTTTCCTTAATCTTTTAATTACTGCATTTACTTTACTCCTGCAATTTTAATTCCGCAATATTTATCAATATTCTCGTGCCGCACTATTCACACCCCCCTAGTGACGGGCATAAATCCTAACAATTTTTACGGGGTTTATCCCCAAGAAGTGGTATCGAATCCAAGGTTATATCCGAGTATGGTCTGTGGTTGTAGCACAGTTTGAACTTTCACATCATAAAAGAATTACTTTGATCTCATAATAAATAGTATTTGTATTTGTGATAAATGATGGAAGCCAACACTAATAGAATTGCTACTTTGAATAGCACAAATTATGCCATTTGGAAGGGCAAAATGAAAGATTTGCTCTATGTCAAGAATTTCCATCAATCTATCTTCACCACTATAAAGCATGATAATAAATTAGATGAAGAGTAGAATTTGTTACACGGGCAGGTTTGCGACTTTATTATACAGTGGGTTGACAATAATTTTTTGAATCATATCTCTGGGGAAACACATGCCCCTATGGGAGCAACTTGAAAGTTTGTATGCTCAGAAAATTGGAAACAACAAGATGTTTGTGATAAAGCAGATGTTGGGTTTAAAATACCATGATGATTCCGCGATGATAGATCATCTGAACAATTTTCAAGGGATCATGAACCAGGTATCTGCTATGGGCATTAAAATTGATGAAGAAATTCAAGGCATGTTTCTACATGGTTCCCTACCAGATTCTTGGGAAATTCTTAGAACTTCATTATCAAATTCTGCTCCGGATGGTGTGATCTCCATGGATCTTGCCAAAAGCAGCCTTTTAAATGAAGAAATGAGATGAAAATCTCAGGGTTCCTCCTCATCAGATGTCTTGGTGACTGACTCTAGGGGGAGAAGCAAGAATCGGGGTTCTCAAAATAGAGAACATAATAGAAGCAAATCCAGAAATAGACTTAAAGATATTGAGTGCTATCATTACAGGAAGAAAGGGAACACAAAGAAGTTCTGCCAGATTTTGAAAAAGGAGAATAGAGACAAGGAAGTACAGAAAGAAGATGGAAATCGTGTGGCGACCGTCACTACAGAAGATCATGTTACTTTCCTTGATGCGGATCTGATAAGTATTGCTTATGATAAGGCAATCTAGGTTGTGGACAGTGGTACCGCATCTCATGTGACATCAAGGAAGGAATATTTCTCATCTTATACTCAGGGTCACTTTAGAACTTTAAGTATGGGTAATGATTCTGTATCTAGGGGGCTACTGTTGGAACAATTTATTTGGAAACTAGTATTGGAACTAAACAATTTTAAACAATATAAAACATGCACCTGATATTTGTTTACACTTGATCTTTGTTGGTATTTTGGATGATGAGGGATATGTCAGTACCAATGGTACTGGAAAGTGGAAGCTCACTAAGGGTTCCATGATTGTGGCTCGTGGGGAAAAATATTGTGGTCTATACTGGACTATGGCATCTACATGTGTTGATATGGTGAATGTCATTTAGAGTAATAGCTTTTCAACATTATGGCATAAGAGGCTCAGCCACATTAGCGAGAAAGGACTAAATGTTCTAGAAGAAAAAAATGTTGACAAACTTTGAAAGTGCAAAACTAAAAAAACGTGAGTACTGCTTGGCTGGAAAATATATAAGAGTTTTTTTCTAGTCCTTCCTCCTTCGAGAAAGACAGAGCAGCTTGAGTTGGTGCATTCAGATTTATGCGGCCCAATAAAGACAAGAACTCTGGGTAGTGCACTTTATTTTGCTACCTTTATTGATGATTTCTCAAGGAAACTTTGGGTCTACATCTTGAAGACTAAAGACCAAGTGTTGGGTGTCTTTAAGTAGTTTCAGACATCAGTTGAAAGAGAAATTGGAAAGAAGCTGAAGTGTATTCGTACTGATAACTGTGGTGAATATTGTGGACCGTTTGACGAATACTGCAAGCAACAGGGTATCAGACACCAGAAGACTCCTCCTAAGACTCCTCAGCTTAATGGTTTAGCAAAAAGGATGAACAGGACCTTGATGGATAGAGTCAGATTCTTTCTTTCTGAAGCAAAGTTGTCGATTTTCTTTTAGGGTGAGGCTTTGTTGACCGTCGCACATGTTATTAATCTATACCCTATGGTTACTTTACAAAGTGATTTTCCAGATGGAGTTTGGTATGGCAAGGATGTTTCCTATGACCACTTGAAAGTGTTTGGTTGCATTGATTTTTTACATGTACCTAAAAATGAGAGGTCAAAATTAACTGCCAAGACAAGGCAGTGCATCTTCATTGGTTATGTCCTTGATGAGTTTGGTTACAGACTATATGATCCAATTGAGAAAAAGGTCGTGAGAAGTCGTGATGTTATCTTCGTGGAGGATCAAACCATTGAAGATATTAAAAAAGTGGAGAAGCTAAATTCTCCAAGTTCTGAAGGTTTAGTTAATCTTGATCAAATTCCTCATACAAATACGATGACGTTGGTAGGCTCAATGATGATGGTGATGCCCAGAACTATATTCTAGATCAGCATATTGACGGTGATGGTGATAACAATGCTAATGTTGATGAGGCGGATGCTCCTACTCACGAAACTTTGGACAAGTTAGATATTCCACTCAATAGGTCTTCTAAACCTCGTACTCCTTCCTCCCTTTATTCACCCAATGAGTATGTATTACTCACTGATGGGGGAGAACCTGAATGTTATGCGGAGGCCATAGAGGATAAGCACAAAGATCAATAGATTGAAGCCATGCAAGATGAGGTGAAATCTCTGCATGAGAACCATACTTATGAGTTGTGAAATGGCCTAAGGGCATGAGAGCTTTGAAAACAAGTGGGTGTTCAAAGTTAAAGCTTAAGAACATAGTGTGAAACCTAGATACAAAGCTAGATTGGTTATCAAGGGATTTAGTCAAAGTAAAGGTATTGACTCTGACGAAATATTTTCTCCTGCAGTGAAAATGTCCTCCATTCGGACAGTTCTTGGTTTGACTTCAAGTCTTGATTTGGAGATTGAGCAAATGGATATGAAGACAGCTTTTCTTCACGGTGAGTTAGAAGAGGAGATTTATATGGAACAACCTGAAGGCTTCAAGGAAAAAGGTAAAGAAAATCTTGTATGAAAACTTAAGAAGAGTCTATATGGACTGAAGCAAGCTCCCAGACAGCGGTATAAGAAGTTTTAGTCTGTTATGGGGGAGAAAGGCTACAAGAAGACTTCTTCAAATAACTATGTGTTTGTTAAAAGATTTTCTAATGATGACTTTATCATCCTCGTGCTATATGTGGATGATATGTTGATCGCGGGCAGAAATGCTTCCAAGATTGATGAGTTGAAGAAACGGTTGAATAAGTCTTTTGCAATGGAAGACTTGGGTCATGCTAAGAAGATTTTGGGCATGAGAATTACTCATTCGAGAAATAAAAGGAAACTTTACTTGTCAAAGGAGAAGTACGTAGAACGTGTACAAGAGCGCTTCAATATGAAAAGTGCTAAGTTGTCCACACACCCTTTCCTGGTCATCTGAAGTTGAGCAAGAAGATGTGTCCTACAACAACTAAGGAAAAAGAGAGAATGACTAAGATTCCTTATTCCTTTGTCATCGGAAGTTTGATGTATGAAATGGTATGCACTCGATTAGATATTTCTCATGCAGTCCGTGTTGTTAGCAAATTTCTCGAAAATCCAGGAAAAGAGCATTGGGAAGCTATAAAGTGGATACTCGCTTATCTAAGAGGAAGCTTACGTGAATGCTTATGTTTTGGAGGATCAAATCCAATTTTGTAGGGGTATACAGATTCTGATATGGCAGGTGACCTTGATAACAGAAAATCCACTACTGGATATTTTTTTACTTTTTCAGAGGGAGCTATATCATGGCAGCCTAAGTTGTAGAAGTGTGTCGCACTGTCTACAACTGAAGCGGAGTGTATTGTGGCTACTGAAGCTGGCAAAGAGATAACATGGCTCGAGATTTCTTCAAGAACTTGGATTGCGACAGATGGAGTATGTTGTCTATTGCGACAGTTAGAGTGTAATAGACCTAAGAAAAAACTCCATGTACGATGTGAGAACGAAACACATCAATGCCAGATATCATTGGATTATTGACAAAGTGGAGAACGAATCACTTCAGGTCAAAAAGATTCACACGAGTGAAAATCCTGCTGATATGTTAACCAAGGTTCTACTAAAAGACTAAGTTCGAGCTTTGCAAAGAACTTGTCGGCATGCGCTCAAACTAGAATCTCCGGTATACCTCCTTCAGGTGGATGAGACTGGAGGGGAAGATTTGTGGGGTCCATCCCATCAATTAAGGAAGACTTTCTTTCTTTCGTTGATTGTTCAAAATTGGAAGCACACATTTTTCTTCTGTATTGTCAAAAAGGGTAGGTTGTAGAAGGAAAATGTTAAATGTAGTAGGCGTGAGAGAGAGAGGCTCCGCCTATAAAAGGAGAGCTTCGGGTCTCATTTCTACATACCAAAATCTCAGACAATACATTTGAGTGAGAAAGAGCAAGATATTCTATATACTATAAGAAAATACTCTGTGAAGAAAAGTAGAGTGTGAGTGTAATAAGATGAAAAAAGTAAAAGATTTTTGTAGTGATTTTAGGAGTATTTGTACTCGTTACTACGTAATATAAAATTTCTCGATATAGTGATATTAGTTGTTCTTCTTTGCCGTAATTTTTTCCCTTATTCAGAAGGATTTCCACGTAAAATCTTGATGTCATTATTGCTGCAGTTTTACTCTTGTTGATTTAACCATAACTTAGTATTTTACATTTATTACTAAACTGTAAATATTATTTTTACAGGGCTTATTCCAAACAATTATTGCTGTTATTCGCCAGTTGAAACTCGAGCTCATTGATATCTGTATTTGGAATGGGCTGCTGTCACTTCACTACAAGAATTACTGGGAATTTTGGATGCTTGAATTCTCTCAATAAGCCTTGGAATCCAAAGATAACGCAGTGTATCTTTGAATTGTTTGCTGTTGACATCACATTTTAGTTGTTTGGCATGCTTTTGTATCGGGTTCTTCAGTAATTTTTTATCTCGTTATCAGTTCTTCCTGAAAAATATTGAGCTATTTTT
Organism: Nicotiana benthamiana; assembly: GCA_034376525.1. Lineage (NCBI taxonomy): Eukaryota > Viridiplantae > Streptophyta > Magnoliopsida > Solanales > Solanaceae > Nicotiana > Nicotiana benthamiana. The sequence continues at coordinate 13,268,321 of CM067341.1, read as the reverse complement.
GACCACCTTCACTCAAATATATACGTATATATATATACATATACATATATATATATATATACATATATATATAGATATATATATATATACATATATATATATATATACATATATGCATATATATATATGTATATACATATATATATACATATATCAAATATAAAAAAATCAAGTTTGACCTGTTAATAATCTTTAAAAAAAACATTGTACTAAGTTCTAGTAATAGCAAATAGACTTGATATATATATATATATATATATATATATATATATATATATATATATATATATATATATCAAATATAAAAAAATCAAGTTTGACCTGTTAATAATCTTTAAAAAAAACAATGTACTAAGTTCTAGTAAGCAAATAGACTTGAGCTTTCTATGCATTAATAGAGTTCAAAAGTTTTTGCACTACCATGTTGTTTAAGTGATAACTACAAGTATTTTCTCCTATCAACAATAAGTGATTATTTTACTTTTTTATTTTGGTCTAAAGTAATTAATTTAATTTTTTTAAATTTGCCCTTATTTATGTATTTTAATGTGTCAAGATAACAATTAATCAAGATTAATTTAAAAAATACATTTTTTCTCTAGAAGTTCTTTTTCTTTAATGAGTGTGTGAAATATAAAATTATCACTTATTATAGTCCGGAGGAAGTAATATTAATAAGCTCGATTACCTGCGGTAAGTATGCAACCCTTAAAGTAAAATATCTTGCTAGTAAACAATTTTTTTTACTATCAGTATAAGTATAAGTATATGTTTATATAGAGAGATATATTCTTTTATGATTGAACATACCGATTGCCCCAACGAGAATGAAGTTGAAGAATCAAGAGTTGTTCTTCAAAACTAATATTGCCTCGTCAAACATCTGGTCGAAGATAGTTTAGATCGTAACCTGCAGCTTTTCCCCGTTACGTTCGTTTCAAATCTGTTATTTAACGACTTGTTTATACCAAACGACTTAAATACTTCAAATATTAACTAGTATTAGAATCCGTGTGATGCACGACAATTATTAAATACACTAAATCTAATTATTCCAATTAAGTTGCATAATCAAGCATTTATAAATTCAATTATATTTAATAATAATACATTCCCTTCTAACTGTAAAATCAATTATTTTGTAATTTTTGTTAAGCAAACCATTCTTCTAAATTCTAACCATGCACAATATTGCAATCAACATAAACCAATTAACCTAATTTTTTTAATTATTTATTATTAACTAAGATCAAGGAGAATTTATTTTATAGTCATGTAAGGGAGTTAGACTTTGGTAGGGACTTCTAATTTTTTTCTTTTCATGACAATATCTTTCTCTACTACTCATATGACTGCAAAGAGTATGAAAAATATATAAATTAGCTAGGATTAATAGCTATTTTTTTTTGGTGTATCACCTGGTGTTCGGTGTTCATATTGGGGCTCGACTAAATTAGCATTCGCGTCGGAAAGTTCCACATTAGAAGGTAAATCTCTCCTTAACAAAGGCGACTCCATACTTAGCGGCTCGAACCTGAGAACTCTGATTAAAAATGAAGGAGTACTTACTACTTTACCACAACCCTTGTTATTAGGAGTAATAGCTTTCAATATAGCGGATGGCTTACCTATTTAAATAATTCCTATTTTTAAAGTTTTGGAAGCTCTACAAAAATGCATTTTAGCAGTAGTCTTTTCGCTCTACACACATTCAAGAACCATTTAGAAGAAAATTCGCTCATGCATTGTTATAAAATTTCTATGATATAATATGTAAAATAATATTTAGCAATTTATTATCTGCAACTTCAAATAGAAAAACTCTCTTCTTGTAAAACTTTCCTTAAGCAAATAATATAACACGCTCAATTTAAGTTCTTTAATTTGTGTCACCCAATCCATCATTATCATCATCTCGTTTACATATATGGTTAAGACGTGATTTAATATTTTTACTTTGAAAAGTTATTTGAAGAATACAGTCCAACAATCTTAAATGTTTCAATATGACATAACTAACTTTAACCTTAAAAAAGAACCAATACTATAACCTCAAAACTATTTTAAGGAACAAAAATATATCTTGCCATAATAAATGATGTCCAGGCTACAACCAATACTTCTTTTGGTATGACTTATTTCCTTTTTCTGCCGACATTAAAATACTTTTGTTATGATTCAATCGATTACCAAATATGATGTGGTATTTAAGTTTCATATAGAAAAATATAGAATACTTCATCTATTTCAAACATTTTCCAGTAATAATGAGGACAATTAACTAGTTTTCTAAATATGGATTAGAATAAATAATACCATTGGAAAAAATAATAATTATGCTAAACTTCATTAAAGTTAATTAGTAGTCTAGATATCTTTATTTATGATCTCCTTATTCCTGTGGATCGAAATCCATAAATCTAAATCTAAATTTATTTAAGTTTTAAATTAAAGATAAATCAAAATTGTACCTAATATTTTCCTTAATTGTGTGATGAAAGACTTGAAAAATTGGTATGATTTTTGTGACTTCAATTTTATAGATTTATATATCAGTGATCATGTAATTTTTTATAGCAAGTCTCGCTGATCATATATTATTGTGCCATAATGATTTTTCCTTTTAGTTAATATTTGACTTTTTGCTCTATCACATATTGGAAAAGAATTTGTTTATTTTTTATTTTTACGACAATGTCAATAGAATATTTCATACTTTTTCTTCCTACCTATATTTACTCGAAGTAATTAAAAATTTTGAATAACGTTAATTCAAAAGGAAAAAGGCATATGCATAGATTGTACTTAAAGCAATAATATAGAAGATAGAATATTTAACTATCATATAAATCTTTATTATATTACCAATCAATTCTGCCTAGGTTTAATGCTATTTTCTCATGTTCTTTTCTCTAATTAATGCTTGCTTTATTTTCTCAATTTGAAGAAAAAAATATTGATTTGTTTAAGATCTATTTAGATTATTTATAGGATTCATTCAACTACTTCCATTAATTATGTTTTCATTATAAATTAAATTTTTAAATTTATCTTAAAATTTCCAAGTGGCTTCATTTTAGCCTGCCACTTGGCTTAACCGCATGTTTACTTCTCTTCTTTTAATATAATATAGATGGCTTCATTTTAACTTGTCACTTGGCTTAACCACATACTTTACAACTCTTCTTTTAATATAATATAGATTCAGTGATAAGTATAGCACATATATATGGGTACGGGCAGTGACGTATGCAGGACTTTTTATAAGCGGTGTCACTATTTTTGACAATAGGCCTATAACAGTTCAAAACACATTATGGAGTCAAGGGAATTTAAACCCAAGACATCTCACATCAAATTTGAAACTATCAACCACTAAACTATTGAGGTATTGTGATGCAAATGTGTCACTTTTAATTATTTTATCTTGTATTTTTATTTTATTTATTATTTTTATATACATATGTAGTATAAGTTTCCGACAAAGCGGTGTCCCGTGACACCGCTCAGGTCCATGTAAATCTGCCCTTGGATAGGAGTGTTCAAACCGAACCGAAAAACTGCACCAGATCGAAAAATTAAACCAGCCGATTTAAAAACCCGACTAGGTTTGGTTTGATCTTCTCATGTGTTAACTGTGAAAGCGTACATTAACAAAAAGTATTGCTTGACGACTAAGAAAATAATTATCATGTATTACTAAAAAAAATTCTCTCATTAGAATATTTTAATAGATCATATGTTTGTCAATTTTTTTAATATTTATTTAACATATATTTACTTATCAGGACTTCATTTATAACTTTGACAAAGTAAAATTGGAATACTATTCATATAACCAAAAAAATCAAAACCCCGACGAATCAAATCAATCCAAATTGATATAATTAATTTGGTTTAATTTTGATAAAAATCAAACTAACATGATTCATATATACCCGTATATGTAGGAATTAAGATTAAATTATTCACCAGCTCAGTGGGCGAGGGAATTCCAACGACCTTCACCATGATGTAATTAATAAGAGTGAAGTCTTCTTCAACAGTCCATTGGCCTTTTCTAAGGTCCATTGTTACTTCATGATTGTTGTTGATTGCTGTTACTATAAATCCATATCTTTCACTGCTCAAACCAACTTTAACATGGTGATGATCCATCAAAATCACTATAATTTCCTGTAAATGAAGAAACTGATTGATTGATATAAAAAGGGCTCGATAGATTTGCTAAGTGTCAGAGAGAGAAAGATATTTAGAGAGAGAAAGAGAAGGATGAGATGTATTGATTATTACAGGAGGACATAGAGAGGAGGTGGGGCGGTTGCCTGAATTCATCCGGAGTCGAATCGGAAGAAGAAATTTAGTTTTGAAAGCATAAACGATGAGAATTTGACCGAAATTTGACTTTTGAGTAAACGGCTACGGAATAAGTTTTGGATGATTTCAGCAGCTTCGTATGATAATTTTGGACTTAGGCGTGCGTTCGGATTCAGATATGGAGGCCCGTAGGGTAATTTGGGGCATTTCGACAAAAGTTGGAAAAGTTGAAGTTTGAAAAAATAGAAAGTTTGACCCATAATTTACTTTAGTGATATCAGGGTTCGGAATGCGATTCTGAGAGTTGGAATAGCCCCGCCTTGTCATTTTGAGTCTTATCTGCAAAATTTGAAGTCATTCCGAGTTAATTTAATAGGTTTTAGTGCGAGTTTTGGAAATTGGAAGATTGGAAGTTCCTAAGTTCGATTCATCATGCGATTCGTTGTTTCGGTGTTGTTTGATGTGTGTAACGACCCGACCAGTCGTTATGAGCTCTAGCGCATCATTCCATGGTTTGAGGCCATGAGCAGCTTCACTTCATGTATTATGACATGTACGCAAGGTAGAAATTAATTTCGGGAAGTTTGAAAAATTCTCAATTTGAAAGCTTTAAGGTGAAAGGATGGACTATGATTGGATTTTTGAATAGACGACCTTGTAATCGGGATTCAAAGGTTCCAACAAGCCCGTATGATATTTTGAAGTTGGGCGTAGGTCCGAATCGAGTTTTGGAAGACCCGAGAACGTTTCGGCACCTATTATGGAAGTTGACATTTTTAAAATAATTTCATAAGTTTGGGTTGAAGTGCAATTCAATGTTATTGATGTCCGTTAAGGATTTAGAGTCTGGGAATAGCTCCATATGGTGATTATGCTATTGGAAGCGTGATTGGAAGTGAATTTGGAGGTCCATGGGTCATTTTGGAGATATTCGGCTAAATATAGAAATTTTTGAGGAGTTTGATCCGAAGTGGACTTTTTTATATCGGGGTCAGATTTTGATTCCGGAAGTTGAAGCAGGTCTGTGATGTCGAATATGACTTGCACACAAAAGTCGAGGTCAATCGAATGTGATTTCATAGGTTTAAGCATCAAATATATAAGTTTGAAATACTAAAGTTCACTAAGCTTGGATTGGGGTGCGATTCATGGTTTTAGCGTTGTTTGATGCAATTTGAGGCTTCGACTAAGTACGTAATGTTTTGAGACTTGTTTGTTTGTTCGGACGGGGTCTCGAGGGACTCGGGTGAGTTTCAAGGTGGTTTCGGATCATTTCTAGACCATTTTAAGCTGCTGGTTTTTGACTACAGTAGTGTGATACGCAATCGCGGGGAATTATTAGCAATTGCAATGAGTAAAATGGCAGAAAATCGCCAGTGATTCGCGATTGCATAGAGAAAAGTTTCTGTTGTATTGACCTGACTTTAGAAGCTTATATCTTGCAATCTATAAGAAACTTGGAGATGATCTAAAAATAAAGTTGTAGCTCTTTGTGTCTAGTTTTTAGAAAATCAAACCATTTAGCATTTGGAGTTGTGTACAAAAAGTTATAAGTTGTACACTACAGCCTATCCGGGAAGAGTTTGGAAATCGCGAAGAAGAAATTTGTGTTGCACAGGGCTAATTTTGGAAGCTTATATCTTGTAATCTATAAGAAATTGATAGATGAGCAAAGCATGTCATTTGTAGTACTTGGAGTCTAGTTTTCCAAAAGTTAAACCATTTACAATTTGGAATTTTGTACAAAAAGTTATGGCCATTATAATAGAGACTGTCTAGAAGAGCTGGGCATTTGTTCTTCGCGATCGCGAAAAATTTTCCACTATCGCTAAAGGCAAATTTTAGACTGAGAAATGTTGTGTTTTGTTCTTGCGAAGCATTTTTCGCGATCGCGAAAAGTAAATACATGGGTAGAAGCTATATTTCGAGGTTTCAGTCATTTTTATCATATTTGGAGCTATGGAGCTCAGATTGAAGTGATTTTTAAGGCGATTTTCACCATATGGATTGGGATAAATGTTTTATATCTGAAAGTAACTATACTTCATGATTCTATGGTTATATTAATCATTTATTTCGAAATTTAAATGGAAGAAATCAAGATTTTTGTATAACTTTTCAAGAACGAAATTCAAGATTAGGAGGCCAAGTTGTTATCGAAATTTGATAAAATTGGCATGGTTGAACTCGTATCAGAATGGGTGGTAGGATTTCGTAAGTTTTTTCGGAATCCGGGCATGTGGTTCCAAGGGCGATTTTGTCAACTCTTTGAACGAAGTTAGGAATTTATCTAAATTGAATTGTTGTGAGTATTAGAGCATATGTTTATGGATTTTCTTATTTATTGGCTAGTTTTGGAGTGTTGTGCATCAATTTGAGCCGTCGGAAGGGCTTGGAAGCCGGTTTTGGAACTTCATAGCAAGGTGAGTCTCCTTTCTAACCTTGTAAGAGGGAACTGTCCCCATAGGTGAATTAATTGGATATGTGCTCCTATTTGTGGGGGCTAGGTACACACAAGGTGATGAGAGTCCATGCGTAGCTATTATTATGCATAAGTAAGGGTAGTTTAGGATCCAAAAGCATGCTCTACTTGTAATATTTAGAATTTTAGTGTTAATTTAAACATACTTAAATCATATCGATTTGGTAAATGAATTTCTAAAGGAATTAAACATCATTTTCTTGATCGTTAAAGAGAATTGCTATTTCTTTGGGTAATTATTTTTCCCTGATGAAGTCTTGATTGACTGTTTGAATGTGTGTTTCTATGTGTACCGGCATTATATGTATGATTCGCGAGCGTGGTACTTGTTTATTTATATTTGATCGTGTCGCATGTATGCTTCGCAAGTGGGGTAATAGATGCATCTATTATTCGTGCCATTCGACCCTCGGCAGTACATATTTTACATTTATGTTGGATAGCTATGTACGACATCAACATCATATGTGCGTGCTTGTATTATTTGCCTGAGATTTATAAATATTGATATTTGTCTTTCCTTGCCGGAGATAAAGTGATAATGATAATGAAAAGTAAATCCTTGTAAATCTTTTATTATTTGAGAAGTTGTTTACCTGCTTTCCGGCTTTATGAGTTTATTTCTTGCTTTATGAAATTCATGATTTTCTCACTTTTTTTTACTATATTATCGTTGAACCACTAATAAGTATCGAAGTCGACATCTCGTCTCCACTTCTTCGAGATTAGACAGGATACTCACTAGGTACACGTTGTTTTCACAATTAATCCTACATTTTCCTGTATATTTTTGTTACAAAGGTTCACGTGTGGCTAGTGGCTTTGTGGCAAAGCGGCATGGTTGATATAGAGACTTAGGTGAGCTGCATTATTCGAGATGACCTGCAGCCAGCAGAGTCTCCTTCAGAGTATTGTACTGTATTTTTCTTTCTATCCACTTTGTATTCCGAACAGTTACTGTATTTTATTTTATTCCCTAGTAAATGTTCATGCGCTCGTGACACCGAGTTCTGGGATAACTATGGGGTATCTTGTATTTACTTCTAAACATTATATTTAATTTCAAATGACAACCTTTTTCTAATAAATTTCAACGGAAAATCATAGTTTTCAAAATTATGAGAATTTAATTAAGTATTTATGGTTGGCTTATCTGATAGCGGTGTCCGGTCCCATCACGTTCCTTAGTGAATTTCGAGGCGTGACAATGTAATTTAAGACCTCGAGCGAGTTCGTGTTACATTATATGACTTGTTTGTGTGATGAGAGAGGGTCCCGGGGGGGCCTCGAGTGTGTACCAAGTAGGCTACGGGTCATTTTCCTATTGTATGAAGTGTTGTTTTCTGCTTATGGTGTTCTTCTTCGCTATTGCGAACAGCCTTTCGCGTTCGCGATGTGTTATTGTTGGATACGTCGAAATCTTTCTTCGTGTTCGCGAACCACATCTGGGTAGCCTTCATATTTCCTTCTTAGTGAACGCGAAATATTCGTCCTTGTTTGCGATGCTTTGAAACATGGGCAGAATAAATAATACTGTATTTCGAGGTTTGCCATTTTCACTATTTTTGGAGTTCAAGAGCTCCATTTTTTGGCAATGCTTTGTGGGTTTTTCAAGCATAACCATTGGGTAAGTGTTTCTCACCTAGAATTGACTGTATTCTATGATTTTATCTTTAATTTTGTCATTTAATTATTTTTTAGGTTGAGAAAAATGTTGATTTTTAAAAACAATTTCTAAAATGAAAAATCATGATTTGAAGGACCAAATAGTATCAGAATTTGATAATTTTTATATGGGTGAACTCGTATTGGAATGAGTATTCGGTTTTTATACAATTATCGGATTCCGAAGTGCAGGACCGGGGTCTACTTTTGGACCAATTTTTAGAATTGGATAAAGATTGAGGCTTTATGATCTGGAATAGTTTTTTATGTACTTTATTTGTGCTTTGAAACTATTTTGGTTAGATTTGAGCCGTCCAGATGTCTTTTCACCTGAGAAGTTCACTTAAGAGTACCGGTCTATCTTCTTTGAAGTAAGTATCTTGCATAACCTTTTGTGGGGGACTTCCCCCTTAGGATTTGAGTCATCTATGATAATTGTAGTCCGTGCACGTGATATGTTGAGTGCGTGCTTAGTCTTATTTGTGAAAAATTTGCCTTTTAGGGTTCTTAGGTCTAAGTGGCAAGTGTTCTGATATGATTGAGTTTCCTATTTACTAGTTTCACCTCGACATGTTCTATATGATTTTGTTAGTTTTTCTTTACCTCTTACTTGTTATTTGGCCCTTATTTTCCTTAATTGAAGTGACTACCCTCCTTATTATTTTGTTATTTCTTAATTTTGAGTTCCACTATGACTCTGTGCATATATGTTAAGTGTACAAATTGTTGTGGTTGCCTGTATAGTTATCACGTGCCTTACATATCTTATTGTTTTTGTGAAGATTATTATACTCCTTGATTTTTTGTGATTCTCTTGTTACCATGTACTCAGACTCTTGGCCGTAGAAATTTTTGTAATTGAGTTGTTGAATTGTTGTTGTTGATTTAAACTATGGCTGGTAGGATCGGGTTGCACGCTCCAACAGGAGGAATGAGGATATTGAGGAGAAATAGGGGTGTATTGATATTGTCTGGTGGGGTCGGGTTGCACGCTGCAACAGGAGGAATTGAGGAGAAATAAAGGTAAATTGATATTGTCTGGTGGGATCGGGTTGCGCAACGTATTATATATATTATTATGATATGATATTGTCTGGTGGAATCGGGTTGTGCGTCGTAACATATTATATTTATTGTTATGATATTGGTATTATCCGGTGGGATCAGGTTGCATGCCGCAACAGAAGAAATAAGCATGGATTGATAAGGAGTGATAAGGTTGAATATACATATCTTGTATTTTAGTATTCTCTATCTTACTATCTTTACTTCAGTTCATTTGTACAAGACTTTGATACGGATGTTAGGCTTACCTAATTTTAAAAATTAGGTATTACGACTCTTTTGGGGAAATTTTGGGTCGGTAGAGAGAGATATTTAGAAATAAAAATTAGAAAGAGAAGGTTGAGATGTGAAGAGATGTATTGATTAGTACAGGAGGAGATAGAGGAGGTGGTGGGGCTTTATACAGATTCATAAAAAGTGGGTGGTTTGGAATATAGTGAACAAAAGGTGACATGAGTTATGAGCGAAACTCTTTATTTTTATTCCCATTTTCTTATTCTAAAATTTTAATTAAGCACATAGTATATTAATAAGAAAATATGAATTACGGTGGCTTCAAACTATATTTTCTATTTATTTCGTATTTCTTATATTGCTATTATTTTATTATAATTTTATTAATGATACTAATATAATATATCGTATGTTGTTGTTTTCTTGAACCGAGGCCTTCTGATTCACTCTCTGTTCCCGGGATAGGAATAAGGTCTGACATATTATCTTTTCCAAATTTCACTTGTAAGATTATATTGAGATGTTGTTATTATTGTTATTGCTGCTGTCTTCAAAGAATGTGCCAGATACTTGGTGAAAGTGAAAGAAAAAGGCGCCGCTGGTATTTTTTGACAATCTAATTTCATGTATCCATGTTTCGTAATTGCTTGCTTAAAAATGGAATAAAATGTTTACTAATATTTATTCGAATTGAAAATAATGAGTTCAATTAAATTAAAAAATCCTGGTTCTTTATATCTGCCTCATTAGTATTAATACAACATGCAGCCCTGGGAGCATGCATGTTTGGAAAGCCACCTAGAAGAATTTGAGCTTTTTGCATTTTTTAAATTACTTTGGGGTTACTATAAGTTCTTTAATAGGCTATTTGCCAATTCTATTTCGAAAAGAGAGCAGCCAACTGTTGTTTGTAGTGCCTCACAAAATAGGTATCTACTACTTCCTCTTATCGATAATAGTGATTATTTTCTTCGTTCAAAATAAGTGTATTATTAGTTAAAAATAATTTAATTTTATTTTTTTAAAATTTATTCTTATTTATATATTCTAATTTATCAAGGCAATAATTAATTAAGATTAATTTAATAAGTTCATCTTTTTTCTCTAAAAGTTTGTATTTTTTTAATGAGTGTGCTAAAAATATATCATATGCAGTAAATACCAACGAGGGCTATAGAATTAGCTAGGGTACTGTAATTTAGCACAAGCAGCCGTATATTACATCTTTCACATTATATTTACTCATATCAAGTGTTTATACTAGAGATACATGATAATTATGATCAAGAGCGGATCTAGCGTAATTGTGCTGGGTTCAATTGAATCCATTACTTTCGATATGGGCATAAGTTTATGTGAAAAAATTATCTAAAATAAAAATAAATAGCATATATGAACCCAAAATTTTAACAATATAATAAGTTCGAACCTATAGAATTTAAATTTGTGATCCGCCTCGAATTATGATTTGATATAAATATTGAATATTATAATTACTCCCTCCCTCATTTTTACTTGTCTACTATGGACTTTGCATCCCACTTAAAAAATAATGAATAAAATGCATTATTACCATAATACGTATAGTAATTGATGTATATTTTTAATGAATTTAAAAAAATAATTTGAAATGAGTAATTAATATTATAAATATGACAAAAAAAATTATCTTCTCTTGAACAAGTAAAAGTAAACAACCCTTCATGTAGCTACGAATTAGTCTACTATTAAAACCAACAATCTCTGTGCCAAAAAAAAGGGGGCGTGAGGAGGGAGGGTGGAAGAGGGAGAAATTCCGTGGTGATTCAAAATATGACTAAGTAAAATAGGAGGAATACAATTCCATCGGTGGCAATAAAATTAGGTAATTTCTTTTTATTTATTCATGTCCTGATGAATAAAATAATTTTGTATATGTGAATGATAGCACGCATTCCGTAATATTAATCGCACACACGCTAATTAGCCTAGATATCATGATTATTAGATAATAAAAACTAATAAATTTGGATGAATAGGTATTAGATTCATTGATATACTTTAAAGAATTACAACTCTTGAAAATGTGTCCATTTAGATTCACTCGTTCCTTTTCCTTTTCCTTTTCCTTTTCCTTTTTGCTCTTTCAATCAAATTTATTAATATATTTAAAACTCTTCGGCATGATGCGTTGAGGCTCCGAGTCTGTATCCCTAATTAGAAGGTAACTATCTCATTTAACAGCAAATTCTCCTATTAGAATAAGAAGGAACAGGACAAAAAGGGTCGTGGTACAACGACAAATACTTTTTCATTTTTAATTGGAGATTTTAAGTTCAGGTCATATATATAAAATTATTTTTGTTAGGGAGCAATGTATTTCCCAATATAAGGATTTTCAGCATGAGTTTAAATTTAATAGAACCCAAATACTATTAGAAAATATGTACTACTGTAATAAAGACTAAAAATAGTAGACTTTCTCAAATAGAAACAAAAATAGGAAGTTAGTAGAAACAGTATGTTAAAATAATATCTTAAAATAATTTCGAAATAAATCGAGCTTACTGAATGCACAGTTTGTCCTTAAGGAAATTATTCTCCTCAAGTACCTAAGGTGCTCGAATGTTATCCTTTCATGATAGAATAATTTAACTCACCAGAATATTAGTACCAAAAAAGTCGATGAACAAAGAACCACTCGAAGGATGTAAAACATATTAGGAATTTTGTGCAGAAGAAGAAGAAGATCAGAAAATTTCGTAACGAAAGATTTTGGGATTCAAAGCATATTTATACTTTTTGACACTATATCTAACACGTTTGCAACCTTTCAGTAACAACCATGGCTGTTGGAAAAAATTTTGTTTGAAATATTACAGGAAAATGGATTTAAATAAATCCAAAAAAGCAAATGCATCATACCGAACCGGGTCGTGGGTCATGGGTTATTCCGGATTGAAGTTTCCATTAACTAAAAGATTGAAAGGAATCTTGTTCAAAAATATTAGTCAATCAATCCTTGACCAAATCTGAATCCGAAGCCGAAGCCGAGCTGAGGGAGCGACGATGATCATGTGAGCCTTGCCTTCTTCTTAATTTTTAAGAACTAAAAGAAGAGCAATTGTATATATACCCATCAAAAGTCTTTTCTTCCTCCAATATGGAACAGTGTCCTTTTCCCTAGGAGGGAAACTCAAATATTTCATTTTTTATCCATTTCACATTCACCCTCTTTAAGCTAACTCAAGCTTAAAAGACCTAACAATCCCCCATATGAATGGGGAATGCCTATAAAACAAAGGAATGCACAGATGCATGTATGTTTTACATGTAAGAATTAATTGCATCTAGATAAGTAGGTTTCCCTTTAGACTTTCCGTAGTGAACTTATATCGAATATACTCGGTTAATCGGTAGATTTGATGTCTTTGAACCGTCGAGATTTGTTTTATACCTAGACAACATAAGTAACACAATCAATCCTTAACCATCTATGGTTCTCACGGTTGTATTTGTTTCAGCCATGAACATCGTCTGGTTTCAGGAGTGCTTAAAGAATGGACCTTTACTTTCATTGCCCTTGATTATCGGCTTACACTTTACAATAACATAGATAATTTCTAAACGTGTTCCTATAGACACATTATCTGGTCATATCCTGCCAGACTTAGCAAATCATTAAAAAAATTAAGCTTTATTGACTCATCAAAAAGTCTTAATGATTTACCTCGATTTATGAATATTGTCTTCATCATTAGAATGGGTTGGGTTATTTGACAATATTGAACCGTCATTCATAACTTTGTTTAATCTCTTTGAACCTAGTTCTTGGGATCTCCAGTCTGCTAGGTAGAGTTACCGCCATGATAACTTATCCTAGGCCTTAACCCCATTCCCTTTGATGATGTTTCAACTGCCTTTCTAGATAGGCCTTTTGTAAGTGGATCCAACATGTTATCTTTTTATTTTATGTAGTCACTCGTGATAACACCACTCGAGTGTAGTTGCCTAACGGCATTGTGTTTCCGTCGTATATGACGAGATTTTTGTTATACATAAAGCTCCATGCACTGCCTATTGCGGCTTGACTATCAGAACGTATACAAATAGGTGCTAAAAGTTTGGGCCAAAATTGAACATCTTCCAAGAAATTTCGGATCCATTCATCTTTTTCACTGGACTTATCTAAAGCTATGATTCTGATTTCATTGTAGAACACGCGATGCACGTTTGTTTGGATGATTTTCTAGACACTTGTCTACCCCTAATTGTGAAAACATATCCACCCGTGAGTTTAACTTTAGATGATCCGGTGATCTAATTTGCATCACTATATCTATCACGACCCCAACTCTGGTTGTGATGGCGCCCAACATACTGCTAGGCAAGCCCGAACAGTTCACCAACCTTATCAATTTTATACAGTTCCTGAGTTAATTAACACAAATAATTTACTACATCATAATACTGGAAGTCTGAAATAAAACTAAAACATGCAGAATCCCAAATAATAAAATAACTACACAGCCCGAAGAATCTGGTGTCACAAGTTTGAGCCTCTAATACCTGAGTATCACTCTACTACATATCGCTCTAAAGAAATGTGGAAATAAAGCGAATAAGGTAGAAGGAAGATTGGAATTGTGGACGTCATGCAGCTACCTTGATGCTCCTGAATAGACTGCTCGGTAGAGAAATCCTCACTTAGCCTCAGATATACCTGGATCTGCACGCAAGGTGCAGGGAGTAATGTGAGTGCTCCGATCCAATGAGTAATAAACATAAAAAAAGGCTCAGAATAAGAAATTCGGAATAGGCACAAAGTAATTCTATAAATACAGCAACCTGGACCAGATAGTATTCAATCAGTAAACCAATAACAACAATTACAGAAACGCTACAATAGATAAGTAAGTAAATGACATGCAAATATGAAATGCAACACATATCCTGGTACTCTCTGTTGGACAATACGCTTTACGCTAGAGGGGGGGTGAATAGCGTTTTAAAAATATTAAGCGTTTTAGTGCGGAATTTAAAAACTTTGCAGAAATTAAAACAAGTGCAGTAGAATAAACTTACACAATGATGTATCCTGGTTGGCCACAAACGTGGTTAGTCCAGTCCCCGAGAGACTCTCTCGAGATTTCCACTAAACTTGTCAAGCTTACGGGTGCTTAACAAACCGTTACAGCTGAGGACACAAGCCTCACCTAGTTGCTCGGGGATCACAATCCCAAAGACTTCAATTGCTCGGGGATACCAATCCCAAAGACTTCAATTGCTCGGGGATAACAATCCCAAAGACTTCAACTGCTCGGGGATAACAATCCCAAAGACTTCAACTGCTCGGGGATAACAATCCCAAAGACTTCAACTGCTCGGGGATAACAATCCCAAAGACTTCAACTGCTCGGGGATAACAATCCCAAAGACTTCAACCGAGGAATCACAAGTTCCTCAACAAACGAGAACCGCAATTCTCTTACAAACACAAAACACACTCACTTTACAAAGCACTCCTTAATGAGTAGATATGAGTAGAAATAGTACGCTCAAGATCACAACAACTTAGCTCAATAGAATGGCTCTTCAAAAAGCTTTATGGATGAATGGAAAATGATGATCAATGTAAGAAAGCTTTTAGCAATGAAAATACTCAAAGTGTATATGTTGTTGTCGTGAAAACACTGAGTTGAAGCTGTATTTATAGGTGAAAAACTCAGTCTTACCGTTGTCTAATTGCCAATTAAGGATTGCTGAAATTACTCAGTGACAATCGATTGTCAAGACTAAACAATCGATTGTTTGCCTATCAGATTAAAAATTCAATCCCAGATTTTACGTCAACAATCGATTACTTCAAATCAATAATCGATTATTTATAACGTTAAGAAATCCTTTCCAATTTTTGGCATAAAACATCGATTGTCCGGAAATCAACAATCGATTATTTTAACAACGTTCAGAAAATCTTTTCCAGATTTTACGCAAAACATCGATTGTTAAATGTCAACAATCGATTACCTGAAGGTAATTGAAAATATATGACAACGGTCAGCTTCAACAATCGATTATCAAATGGAATAATCGATTATTAATTAATTTCAAAACTCTCTGTCTCATATATAATCGATTATCAAAAGCCACAATCGATTATCATTTTATTTAAAATCACTGGGAGACATTTTTCTCATTCTAATCGATTACCATTAGTTCATAATCGATTTTTATGAGTTTTGAAAACTTTGCCTCAGTTAACAATCGATTATCATAAGTACACAATCGATTGTTATGCAGTTTGCAAAAACCTGATGTTAACTGACTTACTCACAATCGATTATCATTAATTCACAATCGATTGTTATGCAGTCTTGGCTTAGAGATACTCGATTATCATAAGTACATAATCGATTATCTTAGCCCAGATTTTTGAGGCATGTTTGGAAAACATTTTAACAAATGTAAATATGCATAGTTTGAAATCATTTGACACTTAATTTAAATATGCATGATTTTGGAAAAATAATTTTAGTAGAGAAGCCATGTTATGAGCCAAGTTGAGGAATCAAGATCACAATTAATATTGACTCAATTATAACATTTCTAAACTTTGTCTTGAGCTTCTTGTAATGCATCCATTTTGTGCTTGTCCTTGAGTACTGCTATATATCGCTTTTTGCTTTGTTTGACATTCATCAAAACCTACAAAAGAACACACGTTTAGTATATTGCATTTGAAACGTGTTTCCAACAATTTCCCCCTTTTTGATAATGGCAAACATAAGCGGGATATATGCAATAATTATTTTGATAATCCAAGACAAGTGTAAAGTATGCAATTTGATGTTCCCCCTCAATTCATGTTCCCCCTCACTTTAAGCATGAATGAAGTTGAGAGTGATATAGCATACTTCTTGATATCCCGTTTCTTCCCCCTTTTGCCATTAGCAAAAATATATACAAGGGAAGAATATGCAAAAAAACCATATGAAATAAACAAAAGTTTATTTATTGGAAAATAACATTACATGGGTGGAGCCAAACACAATAAAACGAACAACAACTAACCAACCAAGGAAAAACAAATCAAAAACAACAATTTCACATCATCAAAAACAACAATTTCATCATTCATCACCCCCATCTCCTTCATCATCATTGGGAGGCGCTTGATATGGCACCACCTGAGCATAGGCATAATGCACGTGATCAAAGTAACCATGGACCTCACGGGTTAATTGAGTAATTTGGTCAGAGATAGTCCGGAGGGTAGGCTCCTGAGGAGGATGAGCACGACGGGCTTGTCGATTTTGAGGAGGAGCGGGAGCATGATCACCATCATGATGAAAGGAAGACTCCGAAATTTCCCAGATTTTGGTGCTCTTTTTGAGAGGACCATTAGCAATATTGACCCCGGAAGCTTCAAGAAATTTCATTATTATGAGGGCATAGGGGAGAGGTATGTCATCTCTGGTGGCACTGAACATATGAGATTGAATAAGCTTGCACCAATTGATTTTAACACCGGTGAAAATGGCATGAAGAAATTTGGCATCCTCTTGGGAAATGGTGGTGTGATTGAGTTTACGGGGTTTGAGAACACGAGTGATGAAATAGAGAATGAAACGATAATTCGGGTCCATACCCTTTATGGTGGGACGACGGGAAGAAGACTCATCATAGGCGACTCCGGCTTGGCGGAAGAGATTAGCTTCATCAATCATGTCCCCGGCATCATTTATGTACTGGTAGATGTCTTCACCATCATGCGGAATGCCGGCAATGAGGTGGAGGTTATCTTCAGAAATTAGAATGGAAATGCCGTTAACATTGGTAACGAGTTCACCCTCATCATCTTTGTGAAGGTTGGAGTAAAAAGCTTCAACCAAAGTAATGTTGTAGTAGGGGTGAGTAAGGAGTAGGAAATTGAAAAGTTGGCACTCTCTTAGCATATTCGCGGCTGGAATGAATGGTGCAACAAGAGCGTTTGTTGAAAAGCGAGGAGGGAGAATAAGGCGTTTCTCAAATTTGGTTAAGAACCGGGTGAGCTCTTCATCGGATTCAAAGAATAGAACCGATCCATCTTGATATGGATGGCGAGAAGAAGAAGCACCTTGTTTGGAATGAGCACGTTTGGAGTTGCGGCTTGACATTTTTGAAAAAGATGTGCTAGGATTTTTCAAAGATAACAAGATAATTTGATGCTTGGGAGGCTTGAGTGAGTATACAAGAGCATATGTGCAGCCTATATTATAGAGAAGGAATGAATCTTACACTTATTTGAAAAGATTTGAAGAGATTTGAAGAGCTTTGAAGTCTGAAACGGTAAAAATAAATTCACTGACCGTTCAATAATCGATTGTTTGAATAGAATAATCGATTGTCATTAATGAAAATGATCTGACACATCGATTACACGCCAGAACGGTAAAAATTTGAAAAAGATAGTCGATTGTCAAACTTGGTAATCGATTGTTTTTCATATTTATGACCTGACAGGAATCGATTATAGAGCCAAAACGGTAACATAAGTTTAAAACAGATAATCGATTGTCAATATATAGTAATCGATTATTTCACTCACAGAGAGTTTGGATTTTGGCAAATAATTGATTGGCAGAACAAATAATCGATTGTTTGGAAGGGGGATGCTAAAATGATGAGACTTAATTCTATCAAGCAATGTAAACATTCAACAAGATTTCATGACAAAAAATGTTGAATCAACAAATAATCGATTATTGATACTGATAATCGATTGTAAGCATAAATAATCGATTATGATCGATTTTTCTTGTATCAAGACAATTTATACTTTCCTCTTACCTTTTGGGGGATACCTGCAAAATAGAATTAAACATCTCCGACGCTCAAGTCAGTAATCTATAAATGAAATAATAACTTTGAAACTAGTGTAGTCGGGTGAAAAACGTGAACTCTTAAGAATTTTGTCCTAGGATGTTCTTAAGAGGGTTTAGGGTACTTACCTTCCCTTCGACTTTGCCAATTACCTGGTTTTGAACATCCTCCGTTCATTTTGGTCTTTTGGCTCATTCTTCAATTTAAGAAGCTTCTTCCACAATTTTGCCTTTGTCTTCCTTGTATTTTGTCTTTTAAATTTTTCGAAAATACTTCCGATTTTGAAAAAAAATGCCTAAATCGACTTTTCCGTCTCTTCCTCCTTCTTTGTGCTTTAATTGAAGGAATTTTGAATTCGTCTCCCGTCAAGTGTTTGGAGTATCCACTACACTTGATTCCTTCAAGCACACCTGCAAAACAAATCAATGCTCTTTTGGTACCCATACCATTTTGGGTCCTTGGGGGTTAGGCAAATAACGACCATAATAATATGAAGAATCTCTATGCTTTGTAAAACACATAGGTGCAATATGACCTATACGATTGCAGTAATGACATACTACGTTCGGGTTGTGTTGATGCCTAGGTTGAGCCAACAAAGTTCTAGGCGAATGAAAAAGATTAACACTAGACATATTGTTCCCATTTCTAGTATAATATCTAGATGGTCTAAAGTCATTAGTGCTAGACTTGTTGAAGGACCTAGTGTCATGTCTAGGTGGTCTAAGCTCGTTCCTAGAGTTATTTCTTGGTTGCCGAAAATTACTATTTGTAGGCTTGTTTGCAAGAATCCTAGATTCGGATCTAGGTTGTCTAAAGATATTAGTTCTACCCTTATTTTCATACATTCTAGCATAATGTCTAGGTGGTCTAAAAGAATTTGTTCTAGGCTTGTTTAATACCTTAGAGTTATTTCTAGGTGGAGTAGTGAAGTTTTTGTTTTTATGCCGTTGATAATTCTTAGGCGTTTCTTTTTCAACAACTTTAGGAACTTCTTTACTACGTGTTTCTAATGTTTTCCTAAGTTCTGTGTTTTCTAGTTTTAAGGACTCACAAGCAGTACAAGTAGAGCATTTATCAACATAATAGGCTTCATGCATAGTCTTGATGACTTGTCTAAGTTCTATACTATCATTTAACAAAAATTGATTTTCATTTGCAAGATTCTCGTTATCACGAGACAGATTTTCAACACCTTTTTGAGCTAAAGAAAGACGTTCTTCAAAGTCCTTGTCTTTTAAAAAGAGTTGTTTTTGAAAATCCTCTTCTTGTAAAGAAAGAGTTCTTTGTAAATCTTTAATAGTCTTAGAAGCATTTACCAACTCATCATGCAGTTTGTTATAAGCAATTTGCATATCGTTAGATGTACTTACCTCGTCTTTTTCGTCTGCCATGAGGCACTGACCAGTTGATTCATCGTTTGTGCTGACCGCTTTTTGAGGCGTGTTTTCGTGCAATTCCTCAAGTTTGTCCCACATTTCCTTAGCAGTTTTATAGTGGGAGATTTTTCGCCAAAGTTCCTGGTTCAAGGCGTTATGTAATATATTCATAGCTTTAGTGTTGTATTCACTTACCTTATCTTTCCCGACTTTTGTCGCCAGTTGATCACTGTGTTTAATAGCTTGCCATAGATACAAATCGTTTGCCATTGTAAAAACTTGCATCCGATATTTCCAGACTGAGTAGTCGTTTTCGTCTAATATTGGAGGCGACATGCTGCATTCTCCTTCACCTATTCCTGCAAAGAAATTTAGAGTAGAAGCCATGGATGGTTCTCTCAAACGGTTAAGTTTTTCAGAGAGTATGGCTCTGATACCAATTGTTGGACAATACGCTTTACGCTAGAGGGGGGGGGTGAATAGCGTTTTAAAAATATTAAGCGTTTTAGTGCGGAATTTAAAAACTTTGCAGAAATTAAAACAAGTGCAGTAGAATAAACTTACACAATGATGTATCCTGGTTGGCCACAAACGTGGTTAGTCCAGTCCCCGAGAGACTCTCTCGAGATTTCCACTAAACTTGTCAAGCTTACGGGTGCTTAACAAACCGTTACAGCTGAGGACACAAGCCTCACCTAGTTGCTCGGGGATCACAATCCCAAAGACTTCAATTGCTCGGGGATACCAATCCCAAAGACTTCAATTGCTCGGGGATAACAATCCCAAAGACTTCAACTGCTCGGGGATAACAATCCCAAAGACTTCAACTGCTCGGGGATAACAATCCCAAAGACTTCAACTGCTCGGGGATAACAATCCCAAAGACTTCAACTGCTCGGGGATAACAATCCCAAAGACTTCAACCGAGGAATCACAAGTTCCTCAACAAACGAGAACCGCAATTCTCTTACAAACACAAAACACACTCACTTTACAAAGCACTCCTTAATGAGTAGATATGAGTAGAAATAGTACGCTCAAGATCACAACAACTTAGCTCAATAGAATGGCTCTTCAAAAAGCTTTATGGATGAATGGAAAATGATGATCAATGTAAGAAAGCTTTTAGCAATGAAAATACTCAAAGTGTATATGTTGTTGTCGTGAAAACACTGAGTTGAAGCTGTATTTATAGGTGAAAAACTCAGTCTTACCGTTGTCTAATTGCCAATTAAGGATTGCTGAAATTACTCAGTGACAATCGATTGTCAAGACTAAACAATCGATTGTTTGCCTATCAGATTAAAAATTCAATCCCAGATTTTACGTCAACAATCGATTACTTCAAATCAATAATCGATTATTTATAACGTTAAGAAATCCTTTCCAATTTTTGGCATAAAACATCGATTGTCCGGAAATCAACAATCGATTATTTTAACAACGTTCAGAAAATCTTTTCCAGATTTTACGCAAAACATCGATTGTTAAATGTCAACAATCGATTACCTGAAGGTAATTGAAAATATATGACAACGGTCAGCTTCAACAATCGATTATCAAATGGAATAATCGATTATTAATTAATTTCAAAACTCTCTGTCTCATATATAATCGATTATCAAAAGCCACAATCGATTATCATTTTATTTAAAATCACTGGGAGACATTTTTCTCATTCTAATCGATTACCATTAGTTCATAATCGATTTTTATGAGTTTTGAAAACTTTGCCTCAGTTAACAATCGATTATCATAAGTACACAATCGATTGTTATGCAGTTTGCAAAAACCTGATGTTAACTGACTTACTCACAATCGATTATCATTAATTCACAATCGATTGTTATGCAGTCTTGGCTTAGAGATACTCGATTATCATAAGTACATAATCGATTATCTTAGCCCATATTTTTGAGGCATGTTTGGAAAACATTTTAACAAATGTAAATATGCATAGTTTGAAATCATTTGACACTTAATTTAAATATGCATGATTTTGGAAAAATAATTTTAGTAGAGAAGCCATGTTATGAGCCAAGTTGAGGAATCAAGATCACAATTAATATTGACTCAATTATAACATTTCTAAACTTTGTCTTGAGCTTCTTGTAATGCATCCATTTTGTGCTTGTCCTTGAGTACTGCTATATATCGCTTTTTGCTTTGTTTGACATTCATCAAAACCTACAAAAGAACACACGTTTAGTATATTGCATTTGAAACGTGTTTCCAACAATTTCCCCCTTTTTGATAATGGCAAACATAAGCGGGATATATGCAATAATTATTTTGATAATCCAAGACAAGTGTAAAGTATGCAATTTGATGTTCCCCCTCAATTCATGTTCCCCCTCACTTTAAGCATGAATGAAGTTGAGAGTGATATAGCATACTTCTTGATATCCCGTTTCTTCCCCCTTTTGCCATTAGCAAAAATATATACAAGGGAAGAATATGCAAAAAAAACATATGAAATAAACAAAAGTTTATTTATTGGAAAATAACATTACATGGGTGGAGCCAAACACAATAAAACGAACAACAACTAACCAACCAAGGAAAAACAAATCAAAAACAACAATTTCACATCATCAAAAACAACAATTTAATCATTCATCACCCCCATCTCCTTCATCATCATTGGGAGGCGCTTGATATGGCACCACCTGAGCATAGGCATAATGCACGTGATCAAAGTAACCATGGACCTCACGGGTTAATTGAGTAATTTGGTCAGAGATAGTCCGGAGGGTAGGCTTCTGAGGAGGATGAGCACGACGGGCTTGTCGATTTTGAGGAGGAGCGGGAGCATGATCACCATCATGATGAAAGGAAGACTCCGAAATTTCCCAGATTTTGGTGCTCTTTTTGAGAGGACCATTAGCAATATTGACCCCGGAAGCTTCAAGAAATTTCATTATTAAGAGGGCATAGGGGAGAGGTATGTCATCTCTGGTGGCATTGAACATATGAGATTGAATAAGCTTGCACCAATTGATTTTAACACCGGTGAAAATGGCATGAAGAAATTTGGCATCCTCTTGGGAAATGGTGGTGTGATTGAGTTTACGGGGTTTGAGAACACGAGTGATGAAATAGAGAATGAAACAATAATTCGGGTCCATACCCTTTATGGTGGGACGACGGGAAGAAGACTCATCATAGGCGACTCCGGCTTGGCGGAAGAGATTAGCTTCATCAATCATGTCCCCGGCATCATTTATGTACTGGTAGATGTCTTCACCATCATGCGGAATGCCGGCAATGAGGTGGAGGTTATCTTCAGAAATTAGAATGGAAATGCCGTTAACATTGGTAACGAGTTCACCCTCATCATCTTTGTGAAGGTTGGAGTAAAAAGCTTCAACCAAAGTAATGTTGTAGTAGGGGTGAGTAAGGAGTAGGAAATTGAAAAGTTGGCACTCTCTTAGCATATTCGCGGCTGGAATGAATGGTGCAACAAGAGCGTTTGTTGAAAAGCGAGGAGGGAGAATAAGGCGTTTCTCAAATTTGGTTAAGAACCGGGTGAGCTCTTTATCGGATTCAAAGAATAGAACCGATCCATCTTGATATGGATGGCGAGAAGAAGAAGCACCTTGTTTGGAACGAGCACGTTTGGAGTTGCGGCTTGACATTTTTGAAAAAGATGTGCTAGGATTTTTCAAAGATAACAAGATAATTTGATGCTTGGGAGGCTTGAGTGAGTATACAAGAGCATATGTGCAGCCTATATTATAGAGAAGGAATGAATCTTACACTTATTTGAAAAGATTTGAAGAGATTTGAAGAGCTTTGAAGTCTGAAACGGTAAAAATAAATTCACTGACCGTTCAATAATCGATTGTTTGAATAGAATAATCGATTGTCATTAATGAAAATGATCTGACACATCGATTACACGCCAGAACGGTAAAAATTTGAAAAAGATAGTCGATTGTCAAACTTGGTAATCGATTGTTTTTCATATTTATGACCTGACAGGAATCGATGTAGAGCCAAAACGGTAACATAAGTTTAAAACAGATAATCGATTGTCAATATATAGTAATCGATTATTTCACTCACAGAGAGTTTGGATTTTGGCAAATAATTGATTGGCAGAACAAATAATCGATTGTTTGGAAGGGGGATGCTAAAATGATGAGACTTAATTCTATCAAGCAATGTAAACATTCAACAAGATTTCATGACAAAAAATGTTGAATCAACAAATAATCGATTATTGATACTGATAATCGATTGTAAGCATAAATAATCGATTATGATCGATTTTTCTTGTATCAAGACAATTTATACTTTCCTCTTACCTTTTGGGGGATACCTGCAAAATAGAATTAAACATCTCCGACGCTCAAGTCAGTAATCTATAAATGAAATAATAACTTTGAAACTAGTGTAGTCGGATGAAAAACGTGAACTCTTAAGAATTTTGTCCTAGGATGTTCTTAAGAGGGTTTAGGGTACTTACCTTCCCTTCGACTTTGCCAATTACCTGGTTTTGAACATCCTCCGTTCATTTTGGTCTTTTGGCTCATTCTTCAATTTAAGAAGCTTCTTCCATAATTTTGCCTTTGTCTTCCTTGTATTTTGTCTTTTAAATTTTTCGAAAATACTTCCGATTTTGAAAAAAAATGCCTAAATCGACTTTTCCGTCTCTTCCTCCTTCTTTGTGCTTTAATTGAAGGAATTTTGAATTCGTCTCCCGTCAAGTGTTTGGAGTATCCACTACACTTGATTCCTTCAAGCACACCTGCAAAACAAATCAATGCTCTTTTGGTACCCATACCATTTTGGGTCCTTGGGGGTTAGGCAAATAACGACCATAATAATATGAAGAATCTCTATGCTTTGTAAAACACATAGGTGCAATATGACCTATACGATTGCAGTAATGACATACTACGTTCGGGTTGTGTTGATGCCTAGGTTGAGCCAACAAAGTTCTAGGCGAATGAAAAAGATTAACACTAGACATATTGTTCCCATTTCTAGTATAATATCTAGATGGTCTAAAGTCATTAGTGCTAGACTTGTTGAAGGACCTAGTGTCATGTCTAGGTGGTCTAAGCTCGTTCCTAGAGTTATTTCTTGGTTGCCGAAAATTACTATTTGTAGGCTTGTTTGCAAGAATCCTAGATTCGGATCTAGGTTGTCTAAAGATATTAGTTCTACCCTTATTTTCATACATTCTAGCATAATGTCTAGGTGGTCTAAAAGAATTTGTTCTAGGCTTGTTTAATACCTTAGAGTTATTTCTAGGTGGAGTAGTGAAGTTTTTGTTTTTATGCCGTTGATAATTCTTAGGCGTTTCTTTTTCAACAACTTTAGGAACTTCTTTACTACGTGTTTCTAATGTTTTCCTAAGTTCTGTGTTTTCTAGTTTTAAGGACTCACAAGCAGTACAAGTAGAGCATTTATCAACATAATAGGCTTCATGCATAGTCTTGATGACTTGTCTAAGTTCTATACTATCATTTAACAAAAATTGATTTTCATTTGCAAGATTCTCGTTATCACGAGACAGATTTTCAACACCTTTTTGAGCTAAAGAAAGACGTTCTTCAAAGTCCTTGTCTTTTAAAAAGAGTTGTTTTTGAAAATCCTCTTCTTGTAAAGAAAGAGTTCTTTGTAAATCTTTAATAGTCTTAGAAGCATTTACCAACTCATCATGCAGTTTGTTATAAGCAATTTGCATATCGTTAGATGTACTTACCTCGTCTTTTTCGTCTGCCATGAGGCACTGACCAGTTGATTCATCGTTTGTGCTGACCGCTTTTTGAGGCGTGTTTTCGTGCAATTCCTCAAGTTTGTCCCACATTTCCTTAGCAGTTTTATAGTGGGAGATTTTTCGCCAAAGTTCCTGGTTCAAGGCGTTATGTAATATATTCATAGCTTTAGTGTTGTATTCACTTACCTTATCTTTCCCGACTTTTGTCGTCAGTTGATCACTGTGTTTAATAGCTTGCCATAGATACAAATCGTTTGCCATTGTAAAAACTTGCATCCGATATTTCCAGACTGAGTAGTCGTTTTCGTCTAATATTGGAGGCGACATGCTGCATTCTCCTTCACCTATTCCTGCAAAGAAATTTAGAGTAGAAGCCATGGATGGTTCTCTCAAACGGTTAAGTTTTTCAGAGAGTATGGCTCTGATACCAATTGTTGGACAATACGCTTTACGCTAGAGGGGGGGGGGGTGAATAGCGTTTTAAAAATATTAAGCGTTTTAGTGCGGAATTTAAAAACTTTGCAGAAATTAAAACAAGTGCAGTAGAATAAACTTACACAATGATGTATCCTGGTTGGCCACAAACGTGGTTAGTCCAGTCCCCGAGAGACTCTCTCGAGATTTCCACTAAACTTGTCAAGCTTACGGGTGCTTAACAAACCGTTACAGCTGAGGACACAAGCCTCACCTAGTTGCTCGGGGATCACAATCCCAAAGACTTCAATTGCTCGGGGATACCAATCCCAAAGACTTCAATTGCTCGGGGATAACAATCCCAAAGACTTCAACTGCTCGGGGATAACAATCCCAAAGACTTCAACTGCTCGGGGATAACAATCCCAAAGACTTCAACTGCTCGGGGATAACAATCCCAAAGACTTCAACTGCTCGGGGATAACAATCCCAAAGACTTCAACCGAGGAATCACAAGTTCCTCAACAAACGAGAACCGCAATTCTCTTACAAACACAAAACACACTCACTTTACAAAGCACTCCTTAATGAGTAGATATGAGTAGAAATAGTACGCTCAAGATCACAACAACTTAGCTCAATAGAATGGCTCTTCAAAAAGCTTTATGGATGAATGGAAAATGATGATCAATGTAAGAAAGCTTTTAGCAATGAAAATACTCAAAGTGTATATGTTGTTGTCGTGAAAACACTGAGTTGAAGCTGTATTTATAGGTGAAAAACTCAGTCTTACCGTTGTCTAATTGCCAATTAAGGATTGCTGAAATTACTCAGTGACAATCGATTGTCAAGACTAAACAATCGATTGTTTGCCTATCAGATTAAAAATTCAATCCCAGATTTTACGTCAACAATTGATTACTTCAAATCAATAATCGATTATTTATAACGTTAAGAAATCCTTTCCAATTTTTGGCATAAAACATCGATTGTCCGGAAATCAACAATCGATTATTTTAACAACGTTCAGAAAATCTTTTCCAGATTTTACGCAAAACATCGATTGTTAAATGTCAACAATCGATTACCTGAAGGTAATTGAAAATATATGACAACGGTCAGCTTCAACAATCGATTATCAAATGGAATAATCGATTATTAATTAATTTCAAAACTCTCTGTCTCATATATAATCGATTATCAAAAGCCACAATCGATTATCATTTTATTTAAAATCACTGGGAGACATTTTTCTCATTCTAATCGATTACCATTAGTTCATAATCGATTTTTATGAGTTTTGAAAACTTTGCCTCAGTTAACAATCGATTATCATAAGTACACAATCGATTGTTATGCAGTTTGCAAAAACCTGATGTTAACTGACTTACTCACAATCGATTATCATTAATTCACAATCGATTGTTATGCAGTCTTGGCTTAGAGATACTCGATTATCATAAGTACATAATCGATTATCTTAGCCCATATTTTTGAGGCATGTTTGGAAAACATTTTAACAAATGTAAATATGCATAGTTTGAAATCATTTGACACTTAATTTAAATATGCATGATTTTGGAAAAATAATTTTAGTAGAGAAGCCATGTTATGAGCCAAGTTGAGGAATCAAGATCACAATTAATATTGACTCAATTATAACATTTCTAAACTTTGTCTTGAGCTTCTTGTAATGCATCCATTTTGTGCTTGTCCTTGAGTACTGCTATATATCGCTTTTTGCTTTGTTTGACATTCATCAAAACCTACAAAAGAACACACGTTTAGTATATTGCATTTGAAACGTGTTTCCAACACTCTCTAGTACCCATTGTGGCATGCAGCCCCCTCTCTTTATTTATCGTCGATGGCGCTCACTGTGGGTGTGCAGACTCTGAGAGGGGGCCCTTACGGCCCAAGCGCAATATAAGCCATCTCGTGTCATCAACTAAGCCCTCGACCTCATATCAATATCAATACAATACCGCTACGGCGCGCCCCAATCCCATGCTTAGTCCAAAAATCACATAAGCCCCTCGGCACACTAATATATAAATATTTAGCCCAAACTTCATTAAAAATATATTATTTAAGTTTCAAGTCTAAGAAAAGATGGCTGAGTTTGAAAAATGGTATTAATTACTATGACTGAGTTCAATAATACATAAAAATGGTAAGAACCCAGTAATAGCAATCCCTGAAGGATTCCACCGATTGGCACGAAGCCCGAATATAGCAATCAGCTAAAATTATAATAATAACAAGTAAATATCAGTTAAATACGCAGTAAATTCGTCTACCGGGACGGACCAAGTCACAATCTGCAATGTTGCTCTACACCACAATGCTATCCGGCGTCCAGGTCACCTCAATATAGCACTATGATGTGAGACCGGGGTTACAAACCCTCAGGACAACATTTACATCTATTACTCACCTCAAGCCGGCCAAAATCCTAGCTCGCTATGCCTTTGCCTTTCAAATCGACACTCCACAGGCACAGAATCTTATCAAGACCACAACGAATACATCACGATATGCCAATGGAACAATACCCAATCGAAAATAATCAAAAACTAGCAAAAATCTCGAATTAACAAAACCCGAGCCCCGGCCCACTTCTCAAATTCTAGAAAATGTAACATTAAACGATTCCTTATCTGGCGACGAGTCTATACATATAAAGATTGCCAAAATTGGAGTCCAAATGACCACTCAAATCCCCATTCTTAACTCTCTTAAGTTCAAGCCCTAACTTCCATTCTAACTCCTTAAATTCCTTAGTTTTTTAGTCTAAATTCATGTAATAATACCTTAGAAATGTGTTTTAGACTCAGAAATCCTTACCTCAAAGAAGTCCCTTGATTGCTCTCTTCCAACTCGCCCAAATTCTCCACGTCCGTAGTGAAAAAGATGAAACCCTTTAAAATTTCGCGAAGGAGAAAATAAATAACATTGGCCAGTCATTTTCGCATTTGCGGTCCCTTAGTCGCATCTGCGACTCCCGCTTCTGCGGAAATATCTTCACTTTTGCGGATCCCCAGGAAATCGCGAATACCGCATCTGTGGTTCTCTTGTCGTATCTGTGACTCCATAGATGCAGTCACCAAATCCGCGCCTACACTACATGCCGCTTTTGCGACTCATCTCTTGCTTTTGCAATACCGCTTCTGTGGTCCCAATTCCGCAAAAGCGTAAATACTAGAAGCAGCCGTAATTTTTCTTAAGTTCACAAACCAAAACTTTCCTTTAACCATCCGAAATCACCCCGAGGCCACCGGGAACTCAACCAACAGCATCAACGCATCCTAACACATCATTCAAACTTGCTCCAATCATCAAAGCACATCGAAGAACACCAAAACCATCAAATTACATCGGATCCAAGCCTAAGTTATTCTAAAACTTCCAAAATATGAATTCGATCAAAAACCCAACCATAACACTTCCGAATATCCTAAAATTTTGCGCACACATCCCAGATCACCTAACGAAGCTACAGCAACTCTCAGAATTCTGTTTCGACCCTCGGATCAAAATCTCACCTATCAATCAGAATTTTCCAAAATACTAACTTCGCCAACTCAAGCCTAATTCTATATCGGACCTCCAAAATCACTTCCGATCACACTCCTAAGTCACAAATCATCCCCCGAAGCTAAACTAATCATCAGAATTCACATCCGAGCCTCCTAGCACATAAGTCAACGTCCGGTTGACTTTTTAAAAAACAAGCCTTCCTTAAAGAGACTAAGTGTCTCATTTCCTTCTCAATTCAATCCAAATCAGCTCGTTCACACAAAACACTCATATTGAAGTTGAAAATGGGGAAAACGGGGAGATAACTCATGTGACGACGGGTCGGGTAGTCATATCCTCCCTATCATAAACAAACGCTCATCCTCGAGTGAGTCAAGAAACATACCAGAAGCCTCAAAGACGTGAGGTATCTGCTCTGCATCTCCTGCTCGGTCTCCTAGGTAGCTCTCCTCTGCACCTTCACCGAAGCAACATCCTTTGACCTCAACTTCCGAACTTGACGATCCAAAATGGTTGTTGGCTCTATATCATAAGTCAAATCACCCTCCAAATGAACTGTACTGAAATCCAAGACATGGGACGGGTCTCAAACATACTTCCGAAGCATAAAAACATGAAAGACTGGATGCACGCTCGACCAACTGGGTGGCAAGGCAAGCTCATAAGCCACCTCCCCAATCCTCTTAAGTACCTCAAAAGGTCCAATGAACCGTAGACTCAATTTCCCTTTCTTTCAGAATCTCATAACACCTTTTTTGGGTGAAACCTTCAGCAAGACCTTCTCACCAATCATATAGGATACATCTTGGACCTTCTTGTCCGCATAACTCTTCTACCTCGACTGCGTTGTACGGAGTCTATCGTGAATCACTTTCACCTTCTCCAATGCATCCTGAACCAAATCTATCCACAACAATCTTGCCTCACTGGGCTCGAACCAAACAACTGGAGATCTACACCGTCTCCTATGCAAGGCCTCATACGATGCCATCTGAATGTTGGACTGATAGCTGTTGTCGTAGGCAAACTTTGCAAGCGGTAGGAACCAATCCCATGACCCTCCGAAATCAATAACACGGGCGCGTAGCATATCCTTTAATATCTGAATGGTGCGCTCGGACTGTCTGTCCATCTGAGGGTGAAAGGTTGTGCTCAACTGTACCTGAGTACCCAACTCTCGCTGAACTGTCTGCCAAAACTGAGAGGTAAACTGAGTGCCCCGATCTGATATGACGGAAACTGGGACACCATGCAACCAAATAATATCCCGAATATAAATTTCTGCCAGCCGCTCTAAAGAATAAGTAGTACAAACTAGAATGAAGTGCACGGACTTAGTCATCCTGTCTACAACCAGCCAAATGGCATCAAATTTCTTCAAAGTCCGAGGGAGTCCGGTAACAAAATCCAAGTGATCCTCGCCCATTTCCACTCAGGAATAACCATCTGCTGATGCAAGCCACTCGGTTTCTAGTGCTCATATTTCACCTGCTGACAATTAAGACACCGAGCTATATACTCCACAATATCTCACTTTATCCTCCGCCACCAATAGTGCTGCCTAAGATCCTGATACATCTTTGCAGCACCCGGATGGATTGAATACCGCAAGCTATGGGCCCCTTCCAATATCAACTCCCGAAGCCCATCCACATTGGGCATGCAAATTCGGCCATGCATCCTCAACACACCATCATCTCCAATGGTCACATTCTTGGTATCATCATGTTGAACCATGTCCTTAAGGATAAGCAAATACGGATCCTCATACTAACACTCTCTGATGCGGTCATACATGGAACACCGAGAAACCACACAAGCCAACACCCGACTGGGCTTTGAAATATCTAGTCTCACAAATCGATTGGCCAAGGCCTGAACATCAACTGCAAATAGCCTCTCCTCAGCTAGATAGTATGCCAAGATCCCCATACTCACCGCCTTTCGACTCAAAGCATCAGCCACTACATTGGCCTTCCCCGGGTGATACAGAATAGTAATATCATAATCTTTCAGTAACTCTAGCCATCTCTACTACCTCAAATTAAGATCCTTTTGCTTGAACAGATTCTGAAGACTGTGATAATCGGTGAATACCTCACACGATACGCCATATAAGTAGTGCCTCCAGATCTTTATGGCATGAACTATAGCATCGAACTTCAAATCATGAACAGGGTAGTTCTGCTCATGGGGCTTCAATTGACGGGAACCATAAGCAATAACTCTACCATCCTGCATCAATACACATCCAATCCCAACTCTCGAAGCATTACAATATACAGTATAAGAACCTGAAGCTGATGGAAACACCAACACTGGAGCTGTAGTCAAAGCTTTCTTGAGCATTAAAGCTCTCCTCACACTCATCCGACTATGCAAATGCAACACCTGTCTGAGTCAACTTGGTCAGGGGCGATGCAATAAAGGAAAAACCCTGAACAAAGCGACGATAAGAGCCTGCCAACCCAAGGAAACTACGAATCTCTGTGGCTGAGGACGATCTAGGCCAACTCTGCACCACCTCTATCTTCTCCGGGTCGACCTGAATACCCTCGCTGGACAACATGTGTCCCAAGAAAGCCATTGAGCTGAACCAAAACTCACACTCAGAGAACTTTGCATAAAGCCTCTCCTCCCTCAATCTCTGCAATATAACTCGCAAATATTGCGCGTGCTCCTCCTGACTACGTGAGTATACCAGGATATCATCAATGAACACAATGACAAATGAATCTAGATAAGGCCAAAACACATTGTTTATCAGGTGCATGAACGTTGCTGGAGCATGGGTCAACCCGAAAGACATAACAAGAGACTCATAGTGACCATATCTAGTCGTGAAATAAGTCTTATGAATATCTAAATCCCTAATTCTCAACTAGTGATAACCCAAGCGGAGGTCAATCTTTGGAAAACAGCCTCGCTCCCTGAAGCTGGTCGAATAAATCATCAATACAAGGCAGGGGATACTTGTTCTTCACTGTTACTTTGTTCAATTGCCTGTATCAATTCACATTCTAATTTTGCCATCCTTCTTCTTCATAGATAGAACACGTGCACCCCATGGTGACACACTCGGCCGAGTAAACCCCTATTCTATGAGTTCTTGAAGTTGCTCCTTCAATTCTTTCAACTCTGTTGGTGCCATGCGACCGGTGAAAGGGAAATGGGTTGAGTGCCCGGCACTAGGTCAATACCAAAATAAA
Organism: Nicotiana benthamiana; assembly: GCA_034376525.1. Classification (NCBI taxonomy): domain Eukaryota; kingdom Viridiplantae; phylum Streptophyta; class Magnoliopsida; order Solanales; family Solanaceae; genus Nicotiana; species Nicotiana benthamiana. The sequence continues at coordinate 13,235,441 of CM067341.1, read as the reverse complement.
TATCCCTGTCTGATGGCATGCCTAGCAAGTCTTGTTACATTCCATATTTTTGTACGTGAGAGTACGTCGTAAGCCAATTAATAAAAGCTCATAAATGAGATCATTTTTGAAAGTACATAATGTAAGTTTCATCTTGTTATCTTGGAGGTACAAGTCTTTTAGATCATGAATAACAAGAAAAAAATGGTTGGGAAGCTTAGATGCTAAACGAACAGAAGAAAATAAGTTTCGTTGAAAGTCGCCAAATTTGGAATGTTATAACATGTACTTTGGGGTGAGACTAGGGTTCTTAACATGATAAGGAGGTTACTATATGAGTTATTTTAGTCGTATGATATTCATTTTCTACATTTTGAAGGCAAGCAAGCTATGGAACAAGAGTTGGCAAAGGTCATCACAAGTTACATTCATAAATTTGCTGAAATTTAGGTCAAATGTAGATTCACTTTTCTCCCAATACACTTGGAATCAAGGAATGATATATATACCAAATTGGGATATGCTATTCTAGTTTCCAACTCATTAAACCGTTCATCCATACAACATCGTAGTAGAGATATATTTGCTTTTTCACAAGACTGCACCAAGCAGCTCTCTATGGGGGCCATATAGGCAGTTTAAGACATATGGATATATATAAGATGCCTAAACCCCGTTTTAAGTTATTATTTTCAGTATATTCAGAACTTAGGACCCTATAAACACTCTCTCAAAGTTCTCTCATGATCCAAGACCCAAACAAAGGGCAAACAACACAAATCAAGTGTCGGAAATCCCGTAGCGCTACTAAGTTTCTTGTTCTTCTTGTTGTTGCTGATTTTTGGGTGGTTTCAGCTCGTATGGGAGGTTATTTTAAGTATTTTATATTATTTAAAATACTCTCTCATGGTTGTTATATAAACCCTAGATTATTTCATGTCTTTCAAATGGATTACACCATATTTGAACATCAAAACCTAGTCCTAGTGAAGAACAACATACTCTTTGAGGTTGTGTTGTCATTGAGGAGTGTTGTGGGCTGTATTTGGATGAAATTCCAAGTTTGCTGATTTATAAGGTGATTATAACAGCCTACTAATTTTTCTTAAGCTTGCTTGTATGTTGGTTAAGTTTTTAGGATGATAAACTGCAAGATAATACTTGGATTAGCTTAATTCACTTCTATGGTGTTGTATTGCCATTGAGGGTTATTGTAAGCTGAATATAACTTAGATTTCGACTTGAAGTTACTCTATGAGGTAGGTATATTGTGTTTTTGCATGTGCCTAAAGTTATATTGATGTTGATTAAGTTAAATGGATGGAGTAGACATGAACTAGTGAATAAAGTTACTAATCGAAGGTAGTTAGAGTTTCCTTTGTTATAAATATATGGTATAAGGATGGAATCATTGATGAATGACTTCATTATCATGTTAATGATACTTGTAACTTAATTTAAGAAGTCTATAAGGGGTATATGGGTTATACGGATTCCAATTGGAGCTTGCCACCTTGTCGTGAAGTAGTTGTGACTTATTGTTGTTATGTGGTGTCTTGTTATTGACATTTATACGTTGATGGATTTCTCTGGTTGTTGTTGTTGGTATATGGTATTGGTGGAGGCCCTTGTTACAAAGGAGATGCTGCCCAAATTTAAGTAAAAGGAGCTACTAGCTTAAGTTATAGACTTGGCCTTTGCTCAACACTAATTTTGAATCTCCTTATGCTATGATAGATCGAGTTGACTTGTTTGAAGAGTCACTTGGAAGGAATTAAGGACTCAACATGTTTAAGGTATGTTAAGGCATTTTCTTCTTTCTTTTGGCATGATCTAATGAGAAATGAATACGCTACTTCATAACGGATCTACTCTCAGCAAATAAGGTTGTCCATGTTGTTCTTTCCTTATAAAATTATTCTAAGCAAATGTATATGATCCTTGAATCTTACTAAGGTTCATATTGAGGGAGATGTCCATAAGGTTCTTAAGACACTCCAAAAGGTTTAGAAGGTGATTCCATGAGTTGATCATGCATTATATATATGTATCTATTTGACTCTACCGAGTCGCGCTATAGTCGGTCGGGTACGGCACCTACTGTGCAACCATTGATCAGTTGGGTTTTACCGAGCTCCACGTGGCCGGATACGATTCTACCGAGCCTTATGATGGTCGGGTACGTTTTTACCGAGTCCTCTATGAGGCCGGGTACGATATGATAATGATGATGCCCACAGAGGCAAATGTTTTAAAAGTTTATGTATATATACGTATTATGCATTTCATATCAGTAGCCCCCAGAGGCACTCTGATGTTACAGGTTGTATCTCATCTGTCTCTCTTTACACTACTACTCTTGTTTATGCTTTCCTGCCTTATATACTCAGTACTTTGTTCCTACTGACATCCCTTTTGCTTGGGGATACTGCGTTTCATGCCTGCAGGTCCCGATAGACAGGTTGGCATTTCTCCAAGTAGGCTATCAGCTCAGCGAAAGGTGTTGGTGCACTCCACTTGCTCCAGAGTTTCCTATTTGATCAGTATGCTCTGGATATATATTGATTGGTATGGCAGGGCCATGTCCAACCTTTATGATTTTATGTACTCTTAGAGGCTTGTAGACAGATGTCAGGTGTATAGATACACTTATGGCCTTGTTGGCCTACGCTTTGAGTTTACAAATGGTCATGTCGGCCTTGTAGGCATGTATATCACATGTATAAGTTTTCATATCATGTTGGGCCATCATATGTTAAGCATTCACTTATGTGTTATTCTTGTTATCTCAAAATGGGTTTTCTGGCTCACTTACCCATTATAGTATGATAAGAAAGATATGTTATGTTGGTACTTGTCGAGTAAGGCACCGGGTACCCATCGCGGCCCTTTGATTTGGGTCGTGACAGGTCTGCAGGAAATACATCGGGAAAATCCCTCGAAATTGGAACTGAATTAATGCTAGGAGTCTCAGCTCCAACATCCCTCACAAATTCCAAGTAGGAAAGAACCCTTCCCAACCATTCACTGAGACTACAAGAAATAACTTTATTAGGGACATAATCAATCACATCATGCCACTCGATCCGCATTATACCCAACATAGCCAAAGTGACTGTCTTAGTATGACAGTCTAGAATAGCATAATACGGAGATAACCAATCCATGCCCAAGATAACATCGAAGTCCACCATTCCCAATAGCAATAAATCAACTCAGATCTCCAGACCCCAAATAATCAACAAAATATGACTGGTACATACGGTCCATAACAACAGTATCACCTACCGGGGTAGACACATGAACAGGTAAAGATAAGGACTCCCAGGGCATACTCACATAACGAGCAAAATATGAAAACACATACGAATAGGTGGAACCTGGATCAAATAATACTGAGGCGTATTTATGGAAAACTGAAATAATACCTGTGATGACAACGTCTGAAGCAATGGCATCTCTCCTGCCTGACATCACATAGAAATGTGCCTGGCCACCACCTGATCAGTCTCCACCTCTGGGGAGACCTCTGGTTGCCTGATCTCCACCCTTAGCTGGCTGGGCGGGTGATGAAGTAGCAGGAGTAGAAATCGAGGGTTGACCCCTCTACTAATGTTGTGCACCACGAAATCGAGGGCACTGCACTCATAACAGCTGCCCACTGTTGGAGTGGGAACCGAAGGGAACCCCTCGCACCAGAGTGACTAACAATTCACTCGACACAGAAGAACCCTCAGTTGATGGGGCATGAGATGAACTCTGAGCAGGGACGGCGTTGAGTGAAGAATGGCCCTGCTGGGACCCATGATGACCACGGCCTAAAGATCCCCCACGATACTCTAGACGAGCTGACTGAACAGGCCTGAAAGAACGACCTCTACTATGCTGGAACTGGCCCCTCGAAGGAGCACTACTGTAACTGCCCGATCCACGAGGCCTCTTGGACTCCCTCTCCTCTCGCTCTCTACGTAAAACTAACTCGATCTCATGAGCAATATCCACCACCTCCTTAAACATAGCACCCAATATTCTCTCTAGTCATCAAAATATAGAGATGGTAGTTAAGCCATCCACAAATCTCCTAATCCTCTCACGATCTGACTGAACCATCCAAATAGCATGACAGGCCAACTGTGAAAACCTTATCTCGTACTGAGTCACTATCATATCCCCTTGCGTCAACCACTCAAACTGTCTATACAGCTCCTCTCTGCGAGACTGAGGTACATACTTCTCTAGAAAAAGAGCGGAGAACTGCTGCCAAGTCAGATGTACTGCACCAACAGGCCTACGCCTCTCAAAGTCCTCCCACCAAGTAAGAGCAGCCTCGGTAAAATGAAAGGTAGTAAATGCAACACCACTTTACTCAAGGATCCCTACCGTCCGAAGCATACGCTGACACCTGTCAAGAAAACCCTGGGCATCCTCGCCCTCAGCACTACTCAACGCCGGAGGCTGGAGCCTACCGAACCTCTCGATATGATGCTGCTCATTGTCCGGCATAGCTGGAACCACGCAGCCCTAAACTTGTGTAACCGGCTAAGCTGGAGGTGCTTCTGGTGTCTGTAGTCCCTGCACCACCTGCTCAGGTGTGCGAGAAACTAGGGTCTAATTGCCTCCCCCGGCCTGTGAAGTTGTTGTTGCTGCTGGGGTAACTGAAACTGCCTAAGCCAGGCCAGTGTACTGATAATATTTGTGTCAAGGTTTCCTGAAGACCCAAAATTATGATAGGCACAGCTGGTGCCTGAACTGGTGCTGCTGGTGTGCCTGCAACTATAGCCTGATCTTGAGCTGGGGCAACTGATGGATCAGCAGGCGCTGCCATGGCTGCTCCGCCTCTGCCACGACCACGATCGTGTCCACGGCCTCTGGTGGCCTTAGTAAGTGGTACTGGTGGTCATCCGCCACTTCCGGTAGCTCGTGTCCTCACCATCTGTGATAGAATAGAATAATAGAAGTTCAGTTCTCAGTTCAACAAAGCCACACGACAAGAATTTCAAGAATGTGAAGTTTTCCTAAAGGTTCTGCAACCACTCGAGGATAAGTACAGACGTCTCCGTACTGATTCATGAGACTCTGTACCGATCCGTGAGACTCATGACTCGCGGGAGACCAAATAACCAAGGCTCTAATACCAACTTGTCACGACCCTAACCCCGGTCGTGATGGCGCCCAACACACTACTAGGGAAACCCGACCAATTCACAAACCTTAACCATTTTATACAGTTCATGAGTTAAATAACACAAATAATTTACTACATCATAATACTGGAAGTTTGAAATAAAACTAAAATATGCGGAATCCCAAATAATAAAACAACTACATAGCCCGAAGAATCCGGTGTCACAAGTCTGAGCCTCTAATACCTGAGTATCACTCTACTACATATCACTCTAAAGATATGCAGAAATAAAGCAAATAAGGTAGAAGGAAGATCAGGTCTGCGAACATCATGCAACTACCATGATGTTCCCAAATAGATTGCTCGGTAGAGAAATCCTCACTCAGCCTCACATGTACCTGGATCTGCACGCAAGGTGCAGGGAGTAATGTGAGTACTCTGACCCACTGAGTAATAAACATAAATGAAGGCTGAGAATAAGAAATCCTGAATAGGCACAAAGTAATTCTATAAATACACCAACATGAACCAGATAGTATTATATCAGTAAACCAATAACAAAAATTGTGGAAATGCTACAACAGATAAGTAACTAAATGACATGCAAATATAAAATGCAACACATAGTCTGGTACTCTCTAGTACCCGCTGCGGCGTGCAGCTCGCTCCCTTTATTTATCCTCGACAGCGCTCACAAGGGAGTGTGCAGACTCTAGGAGGGGCCCCTTACGGCCCAAGCACAATATAAGCCATCTCGTGGCATCAACTAGGCCCTCGGCCTCATATCAATATTAATACAATTCCACAGCGGCGCAGAGCCCGATCCCATGCTCAATCCAAAAATAACATAAGCCTCTCGGCACATTAATATATAAATATTCAGCCCAAACTTCATTAAAATTATATTATTTAAGTTTCAAGTTCAAGAAAAGATGGTTGAGTTTGAAAATAGTATTAATTACTAGGACTGAGTTTAATAATACGTTAAATAGTAAGAAACCGGTAATAGCAATCCCTAAAGGATTCCACTGATTGGCACGAAGCCCGAATATAGAAATCAGCTCAAATTATAATAATAACAAGTAAATATCAATTAAATACGCAGTAAATTTGTCTACCGGGACGGACCAAGTCAAAATCACCAACGGTGCTCTACCCCACGCTCGCTATGCGGCGTGCAACTCACCTCAATATAGCACTACGATGTGCAAGATCGGGGTTTCAAACCTCAGGATAGCATTTACATCTATTACTCACCTCAAGCCGGCCAAAATCCTACCTCGCTATGCCATTACCTTTCAAAACAACCTCCTCGCGAGTCCAATCTGTTTAATACCACAACGAATATGTCACAATATGCCAATGGAATAATACCCAATCAAAAACTAGCAAAAATTTCGAAATTAACAAAACCCGAGCCCCGGGACCACTTCTCGAATTCCAGAAAATTTGATATCAATAGATTCCTTATCTCTCCACGAGTCTATACATATAAAGATTACCAAAATCGGAGTCCAAATGACCCCTCAAATCCCCATTCTTAACTGTCTTAAGTTCAAACCTTAACTCCTATTCTAACTCCTTAAATTCCTTAGTTTTTCAATCTAAATTAATGTAATAACACCTTAGATTTGTGTTTTAGACTCATAAATCTTTACCTCAAAGAAGTCCCTTGATTTCTCTCTTTCAACTCGCCCAAATTCTCCAAGTTTGTAGTGAAAAAGATTGGCAAGATAAATTAGATATCTATGGAAAAAATAACGATGTAGAGGGCGACTGAAAAGGAGGCTCGACCTACAGGGAGAGTGGTGGGCAGGAAAACCCTTTAAAATTTTGCGAAGGAGAAATTAAATAACACTGACCACTTATTTCCGCATCTGTGAATCCCGTTTCTGCAGAAATATCTTCGCTTTTGCGGATCCCCCAGGAAATCTCGAATACCGCATCTGCGGTCCTCCTGTCACATCTACGCCTCCGCAGATGCGTTCACCAAATTGGCACCTGCGCTACCTGTCGCTTGTGCGGCTCATCTCTCGCTTCTGCGGTCCCAATTCCGGAGAAGCAAAAATATCAGAAGCAACTGCAGTTTTTCTTAAGTTCACAAACCAAAACTTCCCGTTAACCATCCGAAATTACCCCGAGACCCCCGGGACCTCAACCAAAAGCATCAACGCATCCTAACACATCATTCAAACTTTCTCCAATCATCGAAACACATCGAATAACACAAAAACCATCAAATTACATCGGATTCAAGTCTAAGTTCTTCTGAAACTTCTGAAATACTCATTCAATCAAAACCTAAGCATAACACTTCCGAATAACCTGAAATTTTGCACGCACATCCCAAATCACCTAACAAAGCTATAGCAACTCTCGAAATTCCGTTTCAACCCTCGGATCAAATCTCACCTATCAACCAAAATTTGCCAAAATACTAACTTCGTCAATTCAAGCCTATTTCTACACCGGACCTCCAAAATCACTTCCGATCACACTCCTAAGTCAAAAATCATCCTCCGAAGCTAACTGGATCTGCGAAATTCACATCCGAGCCTCCAAGCACATAAGTCAATGTACGGTTGACTTTTCTAAAACAAGTCTCTTTAAAGAGACCAAGTGTCTCATTTTCTTCTCAATTCAATCCAAATCAACTTGTTCACACAAAACACTAATAATGAAGCATAAAGAAGCAGAAAATGGGACAAATGGGACGATAACTCACATGACAATGGGTCGGGCAGTCACAATATACCTCAATCACGGAGGGATATTTGTTATAATGCAAAGCATAATTTTGGGTATATTTCCATACCCTAAGACTTGTTTCATTACAATCCAATGTATTTGATTAGATTGCTTGTAAACCGACTCACTTTGCTTATAACACATGTTATATCTGGTTGCATACAATTCATTATATACATTAAAGTTTCTAATACTCTTGCATAGTCCAATTGTGAGTCACTTTCACCTTCATTCTTTTGAAGTGCATAACTTACGTCAATTGGAGTCTTGGAAATTTTGAAATCCATATACTTGAACTTGTCAAGTACTTTTTCAATATAGTGAGAATGTGATAATGCTAAACCTTGTGGAGTCTTGTGAATTCTAATTCCTAAGATCACATCAACAACTCATAAGTATTTCATGTTGAATTTGATAGCCAACACGAGCTTAGTAGCATTTATATGTACCATATTTTTGCTCATTATCAACATGTCATCAACATATTAACAAATAATGACTTCATGACTTGGAGTGTTTTTAATGTAAACACGTTTGTCACATGTTGATTTTAAATCCACTTGCCAATATCGTTTGATCAAATTTGGCATGCCATTGTTTCAGTGCTTGTTTAAGTCCATAAAGCGACTTAACCAGTTTGCATACTTTCTTTTCTTCGACCGGAACCAAAAACCCTCAGGTTATTCTATATAAATCTCTTCCTTCAATTCTCCATTTAAAAAAGTTGTTTTAACATCCATTTGATGGATTTCAAGACCATACACGGTCTCTAGCCCCACTAATACCCTAATAGATGTTATCCTTGTTACTTGCGAGTAAGTGTCAAAGTAATCAAGGCCTTCCTTTTGTCTATAGCCCTTGACAATCAGTCTTGCTTTATATTTGTCAGTAGTGCTATCAACTTTCATTTTAAGTTTAAAGATCTATTTCTAACCTAAAGGCTAATTTTTCGGAAGAAGATCAACTAATTGTCATGTATGGTTATCCAAATCGATTGAATCTCACTATTGACTGCCTCTTTTCAAACTGCTGAATCTGAAGATCACATAGCTACTTAAAAAGCTTAGGCTCATTTTCAAGCAAGAATGTCACAAAATCTGGTCCAAATGAAGTAGATATTCTTTGACGTTTGCTACGCCTTGGATCTTCTATACTTGGAGTACTTTCCGTTGATTCTTCCTGAGGTCATTTAGGTCTTTCACTTAACGACGCGTATTCAGTTTTATAGGGGTAAATGCTTTCAAATAATTCGGCATTATATGATTCCATTATCGTATTAACATGAATTTTAGGATTATCAAATTTATGAACCAAAAATCGACATGCTTTACTGTTTTTAGCATATCCAATGAATATGCAATTCACAGTTTTGTCCGATTTTTACCCTTTTTGGATAAAGGTATTTGTAACTTTGCTAATCACCCACACACTTTAAAATATTTTAAGTTGAATTTTTTTCCTTTTTATTTTTCATATAGAATAGATTATGTTTTGCTATGGGGTACTCTGTTAAGTATTCGGTTAGCTGTAATGATAGCTTCCTCCCACAACCTATGGGTAATCCAAAACTTATTATTAAAGAATTGATCATTTCCTTTAATGTCTGATTTTTTCTTTTCGCAATTCCATTGGATTGAGGTGTGTAACGTGGCGTAGTTTCATGGATAATTTTAGATTCCGAACATATTTCTGCAAATGGACCGGGTCACAGGTTATTCCTTATTGAATGTTTGTTAATTAATTAAAAAATTGAAAGAAATTTTATCCAAAAATATTAATTAATCAATCTTTGACTAAATCGAATCCGCGTCCGAAGCGCGAAGCCAAACCGAGCAACGACGACGCGAGGCTTGTTTTTTTCTTAACTCTATAAGAGCTAGGAGAAGAGCAATTGTATATATATATATATCCATTAAAAGTCTTTTTCTCCTCCAATATGGAGCATTGTCCCTTTGCCAAGGAGGAAAACTCAAATATTTTATTTTTCTCCGTTTCCTACTCACCCTCTTTAAGCTAACTCAAGCTTAAAAAGCCCAACAAATACAATATCAAACACTGAATAAAAAACTAGCGGAAAAGAACAAGGAGAAAAATAAGCAACTACGGATTATGAAAAGCATGCATCAATGTTAATTTATGATATTTAAATGTTACTGGGTTTATATTAATAAATTGTATAATATTCAATGAATTTTTAAGATAAATATAAAATTTGAACTAAAATTATGGGGATTAGTCAAACCTACGCACTTTGGCCCCGCTCCTGGGGACGAAGCTCTTGGATCGAACTCAATAATTTTTGCTTAAGAGTCTATATTTTTATTTATAGTAGAAAATTTAGTTTTTATATATATATATATATATATATATATATATATATATATATATATATATATATATATATATATATATATATATATATATATATATATATATATATATATATATATATATATATATATATATATATATATATATATATATATATATATATATATCGTGAAAAATTCAATAGTTATAAAATTCAAATTCTGAATTCTATGTGGGCGGATTTCGCACCTTTTTTCACTGTCACCTTTAAGGGTGTACAAACTGAACCGAAAAACTACATCAACCGACAAGTCAAATCAAACCGATCAAAAATTCGAATTAGGTTCGGTTTAATTTGATTTTGTATTGAGTAAAAAAAAATCCGACCAAACCGACATATAGATATATAATTTTTATATATACTTTTAAGACTTTTATATAATTTTCTTTAAAAAATATATCGAGATATTTGAGATTTGCTTATGGATATAATATTTAGTAAAATATGAGTGCTCCATATTTATTAACTTTACATAGTGTCTTATATGTTTACTTTCTTATTAAGTGTTAGTGAAATGCATCAATTTTTTATTTTTTCATATTTATATATCACGATCTATTAATTTTTATATTTTTTTCAAATTTCAAATGATATTTTGAATTTAAAATTAAATAAAATATATCATTACATAGGTTCATATTTTATTTTTATGTTTAGTTATTAAATTCGATTAATTTTGAAAGTGCACTTCAACGTAAAATTATTGTCTAACGACTAAAAAATAACTACACATGTGTTACTAAGAAAAATTGTTTCATAAAAATATTTTAGTAGAACGTATATTTGTTAGTTTTTCCAATTATTACTAAACATATTTCTTATTAAAAAATTTAACAAAATAAGAGTGAAATAATATTTATATAATAAGAAAATTCATAAAAATTTAAAAACTCCGACAAAAATTGAATCAATCCAAACCAATATAATTAGTTTGGTTTAGTTCTAATAAAAACCAAACCACTTTGATCCATATACACCCTAATCATCCTCCGAGGTTCAAACAGAAGACACTCGGTTGTCAAAAGCACCAACATGATTATTAATTTATTATTCATTAGTAGTGATTTGTACGTTGCTTATGCCATTTTTCTACTTTAATCTAATGTTTTCTCATTGTTCATTCACATACCACTTTATGGCTTCTATCAATTAATCAACTACGTCTTACATTTTAGTAATTAATCTAGTCAAGTACATGAATCTTTATCTCTATTTAATTTTATTTAGATCATTTTCACTCAAAAGATTTCTCATAATTAAACAAATTTTACAATATCAATTAACCAATCTTTTCTTGTGTCCGAACTTGGGATCAGCTATAAAGTCTCTAAATATTAGTTATTACTACTTTAATAAACTGCCAAGCACTATACAATGAGAATTTATAATTAATAAAATTAAAAATAAGCAACTTAAGCCACTATCATACATTTCTTAACTTTTTTCGTAATCTTAGGTTTAAACCCTATAAACCTAAATCTAGAGTCAAAGACATCTCAAATCTTTGTAATTGTCCATGCATGTGATTCAACTAGTCAACAAAAGAAGCTTCTAATAATGGTTCTTATTAATTAATTTAGAGATTAATCTAATTTGCTTTAAACTAAACAATCATTGTTAAATCCAAGAACCTTTTTAAGATACATGAATTTTGTTTTGCTATTTTTCTTTAAACGCAAGCTAATTGCTCACAATTCAAAAAAGCAAAACTCAGTTCAGACGAAAGTAAGAGTTTAATTAGCATCTTAATTATCTATAAGAATGTCTATATTATTGATGGGTCAAACACAAAAGTCAAAGTAAATTAGTTCCTAACAGAAGAAAATATGTTCATATACTTAGTATTATAACCTGAAAAGTATGCGTAAAATAATTTTAGATGCAAAAAGAAGAGTTAACACAAAAGGATATATTAGCCATCCATATTTATGAGTTCAAAATTTAAGGGTCATAGTCTTAAATTCATTATATCCTTAATGAGTTTACCAAATAGTTTGGTATGAAAACCTTTTTATAAATCGCCTTCCATCGAATCTAGGGCTCAAAAAGTGATAAAATAAAAATAAATTACAAAATACTCAGTTATAAACAAGTTGTAGATGTGTGAACCCCGCAAATGCACCACAGTCACAAAAGCAAACACTAACCTAACCTGGTGAAGTCGCAAATGCGAGAACTGGGATCTTTGCAAAAGCAGCAGGAAATGCCGCAAATGCAGAATCTCTCCTTCCCAGGTGCCATCGAAAATGCGATGGAATTATTCACAAATACAAATCCCCTGTTCCCAGACCAACATCGCAAAAGCGAGACGGATCTTGCAAATACGATAAAAACCTCGCAAATGCGAGAACAGAACACCAAAACTAACTGAACCCTTTACAAACTCTTCGGAACGCGTTCGAAACTCACCCGAGCCCTTGGGGCTACACCAAACATCAACACAAGTTTAAAAATATAGTACGAGTTCACTCACACATCAAACCATCGAAATAATATCCAAAACCATGAATCGAACCTCCAAAATACATGAAATTTATATGAAAACTCAAGAACTTCTAAAATACAATCGCGCGTTCGATTCCTATCAAATCAACTCGGAATGACACCAAATTTTGTAGACAAATTTTAAATAATATAACAAACTTATTTCTAAGTCCCAAAACTAAAATTCGAACCCACTAACCATTAAGTCAAACCAAGGTGAAACTTAAAAAATATTCTAAGCCTTTAGTTTTGCCTCAAACACAAAATCTTAGTAACTGATAGATCATTATAATTTGAAACCAATATCCACCCCCAACTGGCCAACTCAACGTTGCAGTACCATTTTCGCTTTATTGATATCCACGCAAATCAATCAAATCTTGAACTAACTAAACTGGGACCATAAGCGCAAGAGACTTGAGACTTGTGACCCCCAACAATAAATAAATAATGCTAATTGCTCACAGTTCAAAAAGCAAAACTCAGTTCAAACTATAGTAAGAGTTTAGCATCTTAATTATCTGCAAAAAAATATCTATATTATTAACGGGTCAAAAACAAAAGTCAAAGAAAATAATAAATTAGTTCCTAACAGAAGAAAAATATTTTCATATAGCTAGTATTATAATCTGCAAAGTATGCCTAAAATATTTTTAGATGCAAAACAAACGAAAAAAGGTCAATAAAAAGGATGTATTAGATCCTAATACATTAAACTAAGTTATCATTTGAAAATTGACCTTAAAAACAGGATCATGGAGATCTGCAGGAAGTAAATGAAATTGCCATTTAACCTAATTGTAGTTATGAAATTTATAAGCAAAGAGAATTAGACTTTGTATCAACCTCCAATTTTTATTTCTTTTTTTTTTTTTGCTAATGAAAGCAGTACATTATAATTAAAAGTAAGAAATTCAGTTATTACATAACATATGAGTAGATCGCATTGCGATTCTCTCCAATTTCTCTTTATTGAAAGTATTTAAAATAAAGTCTGGAGGAATTTTCCAAGAATATTGTGTTGTCTCTCTCCGTTATTGGTACTTGCATGGACCGTCCATATTGTGTTAGAGTTTTCGTGTAACGGCCCGATTGGTCGTTTTGAGCTTTTGCACCTAGCTCGTCAGTTCTCGGGCATGACTTGCTTCGTATGATGTACACTTATGTAAATTGTTGGTTTTGTTTTTCAGAGTAAACGGAATGAATTTTGAAGAACAATTCTCAGTTTGAAGCTTGAAATCTGAAAGATTTGACTTATTTGTATATGATCTCGGTCGGAATGTTTATAATTTGGTTAGCTCCATTAGGTGATTTGGGACTTAGAAGCGTGATCGGAATGCATTTTGGAAGGTTTAGGATTGAATCAATGATATTGAGATTTTGACGATTTCCGGTTGATAGGTGAGTAGAGGTCAGAATGGAATTCCGGGAGTTGCATTAGCTTTGTTATGTCATTTGGGATGTGTGTGCAAAATTCCAGGTTATTCGAACGTGATTTGGTTGGGTTTTTTATCAAAAGCGAAATTCGGAAGATTTTAAAACGTTTGGCTTGAATCCGATGTGTTTTGGATGATTTTATGTTATTTGAGGTACTTTCAAGATTGGAACAAGTTTGAATAAAGTAGTGGGATACGTTTGTGTTTTTCGTTGAGGTCCCGGGGGCCTCGGGGTGATTTCGGATGGTTGACGGTGAAGTTTGGGCTTTGTTGTAGCTGTTGAATTGTTGTTTCTGGTATTTCTGCACCTGCGGATTTGGGGACCGCAGGTGCGGCGCCATATAAGCGAAGGGCATGGCCGAAGAAGCGAAGAAAGGCCTGATGAGCAGCGACCGCAAAAGCGGCAGGGTGGCCATCGCAGATGCGAGTTTGGCTGGTAAATGATTTCCACAGAAGCAGATGAATGACCGCAAATGCGGTACCGCAGAAGCGGTGAGGCGACCACAAATGTAGGGCCTGGTAGCATAGGTGAAATCTGCAGAAGCACAAGATTTTCTGCAGAAGCGGAAGCGAAGATGCTCTTATGGGATCGCAGATGTGAAAGTGTCGGGCAGAATATATAAAAATGGCCCTTTGCAATTTTCAATCATTTGTTCCTCATTTTTCTGCGATTTTGAGAACTCCAAGCTGTAATTTCAAGCGGGGATCAAGTGTATCCATAGAGGTAAGCTACTTGGGCTTTATACCTTGTGTTTATGGTGATTATTTCATTGTTTAATCATGAAAATTTGTGGGAATTAGAGGAAGAGTTGGGAAATTAGGGCTTGAAATAGGAGAGTGATTTTTTAAAATTTGAGTGACCATATGAGGTTGGATTTTGGTAAATTTGAGATGTATGAATTCATGAGAGGATGAGAACTCTATTGATTTTGATTTTATCGCATTTCGAGACGTGATACCGAGGGCCGGGTTTGAGCAATTTCGGGCTTTTTGATTTAAATTGAATATTTTTGAGTGGGCTTTGTTCTCTTAGAATGTTTTTGTGGTTATGTACTAATTCTGGCTAGATGTGGAGCATCCGGAGGTCGATTTGTAAGGGCAAAGCATCGTAGGCTAGAGTAGGACCAGGAGGTGAGTAATGATTGTAATTGATATTCTGAGTCGGATTTCACATCGTAGTGCTATATTGAGATGAGGCACGCGCTTGATGACGAGCGTGGGGTCACTCACTATTAGGGAATTGTGACTTGGTCCGTTCTGAGTGATGATTTATCCGTGCATTTGACTGCAATCTATGTGCTATCATCATTATTTGGGCTGAATGCCATATTTGGGATTCGTGCCTACTATTTGAACCCCACGGAGATTTTTATTGATATTTCCCACTACATTGACTCTATACTTGAACTCAATCATGTTATTTTTCACTGTTTTTATGCTCAACCACGTTTAATAAGTGTAAATACTTAAATGAAATTTTCAAATAATGTTTTCGCTGAGAAACACTATTTTACTATTGCCCGAGTGGCTTATGTGATTTATGACTGAGTAAGGCCGAGGCCTGTGTTATGAGGATACGATTGGGTTGGGTCACACGCCACAACGGTGATACACTGATTTTGATTATGAGGCCGAGGGCCTGATATTGTACGCCATGAGGTGGCTTGATATTGATATGAGGCCGAGGACCTATTTATGATGCCACGAGATTGCTTGATATTATGCTTGGGCCATAAGGGGTCCCTCCAGGAGTTTGCATACCCTCAGTGAGCGCGGGTACCCATTGTGATGTGAGACATAGCTTGAGGGGTTGGTATTGTTCTATGTGATTGCCCGGGGGGCTGGTATTATTCTGAGATGTTGCCTGAGACACAGATTTGTTGAAAATGTGCCCGAGGGGCGAACCATATGTGTTTGTATTTCTTATTTGTCTGTTGTTTACCTGTTTAATTGTGTATTTTCGTCCAAGAGGCAGATTTCTATGCTTATCCAAACTAGTTGTTCTGCATTCATTCGCATCATTGTTTAAAAAGTCAATTTTAAAGAAGTTCAAACTGAGCTAAGATGTTTTAAGGGATTTTACAGATTGTTTTCTACTGGCTTTTGAAACTGCTTCTATACATCGTGTTGATGCTCTTTTAGTGATTTCTTACCATTCAGACATTAGTTATGATTATTACTCACTAAATTGACAGTACTTATTTTACTCTCTGCACCTTGTGTGCAAATTCAGGTATTTTCTGAGCTTGGTGGCAGTTGTCATAGGAGTTAGCAAGGTAGCTGTCTGGCAATCGCGGTTCTACTTTCTCCCTCTTTATTCCTCCTTATGTATTATTGTGATTTTTTTCGACCATTTTGGTCTTGATGTGAATGCTCATGACTAGTGACACCCCAGTATCGGGCTGTGTTGGGTTGTATTCCACGAATTGTTTTGTATTATCATCGTTATTTCTGAGATTATATCATGTTTTAGACGTAATGCTTATTGTTTAATTGCTTAAAACTCGAGTCGAAATGTGTCAGCTGGCCTTGCCTTCACGAGAGGTACCATCACCACCGGGTCTGGGTTTAGGGTCGTGACAAGTTAGTATCAGTGCCTAGGTTACATAGGTCTCACGGGTCATGAGCAAGTTTAGTAGAGTATCGCGGATCGGTAAGGGGATGTCGGTATTTATCCTCAAGAGGGTGCAGAAGCTTTAGGAAAAACTTCACATTCTTGAACTATTACCATGCGTCCTTGATTCAGCTTGAAATATAACTCTTGAAATTCCTTCCACACATTCGTATACGCGAACGAGTGCTCAGTATTAGATGTGCATCAATGGCCTGTGATTCGATGATCGAGGGGCGATATGTGATCTCTGTGTGTTGATGTTGGTCCAGTCTAGAAAGACTTGAGGCCGGATTTTTGCCTATAGCTTGAGCACTGAGGTACTGATTGTGTGAGCAAGTGTTTTTGAACTTATATGTATGGTAGTGTTCATATTGGTAGAAGTAATGACTGGATAGTTATGTGGTGAGTGTGATGTTACTGCGAGATATATTTGTATGATGTGGAAGCGATGGGAAGGGTCTACTGGAGGATAGAAGAACAATTAGGTGCTTGATTCCTGTCTTGATTCAAGTTATGGACCCGAGTTGTGGGCGTGTGAAAAATCTTTTCATGTTTTCTAGTAGGGAGTAAAGTAAATTTCATGTTGCGGTATGAGTTCAAACTCAGGAAGACTAGGGTATGACGGTGGAAGGTATACAGAAATATTAGTTTGAGGCAAAGCAGGTGGGTTATCTCCTGCAGATGTTCTGAAGTTTGCGCAATCCCTTGTGTCGTTTATTGGAAGATCTCTGTTACTAGGGAAATATATGTTTTACAATTTGAATTTGAGTTGCTCAAGATAGTAGGGTTTAACTGTTGCGAGAGTGAATGCGAGATTTGCAGAAGATTTGAAGAACTAGATGGTCTGTGTCGTACGAGCTCATGAAGGGTTGAATTTAATCTCACTATGGTATTATGGTAGCAATAGAGTATACGCTTTACAAGTTATGGTATGTGTTTTGATCTATGGCTTCGGGCCAAGTGGGGGAGTTTGTTATTGAATAGCTGATTGCACGGTTATGTGCTATGTTGGTTCCAGTTGGAGGCATACTGGTGAATCAGTTGCGGCCTACGGAGATTGAGGTCGAGGATGGCTCGAGTAAAAGGAAGATTTTGACAAGGTCATATTATGCTTCATAGGTGTATGAAAATAATGGGATGTTTTGAGTGGTTATTGGTAAGGGTGTGTTGTGCATGGAGTAGGAAGTTGTTTGGTTGCATCAAGGTAAGGTTGCATTTTGCAGTGTCAGAAGTACAAATGAGGCGCAGGTTGTTCGGTTCTTTTGATCAGGCTAATTGCAGTTTGAGTAGAGTGGATGACTCTAGAGAATGGTTCTAATGTGTCCAAGATTATTCATGTAATGATTGGGGATTTCAAGTTGTTCTGGTGGCTATAAATTGAGGTTTTGCATTTGGAGGGTGTCAAGACTTGTGTCATCTCTATGTCAATCATGAGATTCTATACATCAGTATTAGGAAAGTAATGTCTTCATTCGCAGGAAGTCTTTTCAGGGTAGGTATTTCGAATGTCGTGATTTTAGGAACATTCGAAAGAGTGTAAAACGGGTCGTGAGTCTTAGACTGCATGGTATTATGCTTGGGTCTCGTGTGATGCGATTGGGTGGAGGAACTGTGATGTTATAGTAAGAAGGATATCTAGTTGAAAGTGAATCAGAAGGAAAGCTCGGGTAGATGTAGTAGCTTGGTAGTAGGTCGGAGCAGTATGGCAAGGATATGATTAGTACTTTGGATGTTTGCGAGGTAATAACCTTCTACAGGTGTTTAGCGGCAATGCTATTAGGTTGTAGTGGCTTGCGTAGCTTGGTTGAGTTAGAAGGAATCAGTCATGTCATGCTTGGTTTTGTGCAAGGAGAGTCAGAGAGTCCTTGATGGTTTCTATTGCGGTTAGAGATGTGTAATTTCTGCAAGTGTATAAAGAAGGGAATGTGTGGTGATTTTCTTCTAAATAGGATCAATAGAAAGTTCTTGGTTGGTTGAGTACATAGTTGCTTGTGGCTCAGAAGGGATATGAAGTTCTCATGTTATACTAGGATGGTATATTGTGGAGGATTGAGATCGCGTGTGAAAGGTTCGGTTCAGTTCTGAAAGGAAGGTCATAAAACTCTTAGGCAGCGGGCAGCTTCAGATAAATAGAGAAATAAGCTTCATATAATTAGAGAAATGAACTTCAGATGATTAAGGAAATGGTGTTCTAACTGGGGTGATTTAAAGAGGGTATATATTTCAAAAGAAGGCAATGTGATCAAGTTGAGGGTACTTCGGTAGTATTGCGGCACTTTATATTAGATCGACTGCTGGTATTCGAGTTTGCTTTGCGGCACAAGAGAATTTTAAAGTATCTCTTATAGAATGATTGGGTATTAGAGGTGTGTTGTATACTCGGACGGTGGAATTAGGATCAGGTATGGCGATTCGTGGGCTATATGGAGTTGGAGAGTGGGAGTTCCCGTGTTCAAGTTATGTTGTGGTTGTGGGTCATGTGTATCGGCATTATATAGTGAATATTGGGGTTTGGAGACCCGAGTGGATCTTTTGTTTCTTGGTATGTTAGATTTTGGATGTGATAGTGTGCATAGACTGGTTATCTCATTATGGTATCATTCTGAGCTATTGCGCTAAGGAGGGGATGTTGGTTATACCGGGAATGTCACGGAAGTTCGACGGGTCTTATGTTCATAATAGGGTGGTTTTATATTTTGAAGACCCATCGGATGGCTAGGAAGGATTCTCTTTCATTATTTGGGTATTTGTGATGGATGTCAGTGTATAGACTCCTACCATCGATTCAGTTTCGGCCGTGAGGGACTTTTCAGATATGTTCTTACGGCCGGGCATGTCATTGGGCAAGGTTGTTGATTTTGATATTGATTTAATGTCGGGCACCGTATCGTATGGCACCGACATAGTTAAGGCAGACGAGGGAGCAGCTTTAAGGTTTCCGCGATAAGAGATATGTTGGCAGGCCAATGTGGATGTGTGTTCTAATTTGAGTCAGCTTGGTTGTCTCTGGATTGCATTGTTGAGAATGTGTTGATTCGATTGCTATTGAGCTTATTAGTAATCTGAGGAGGTCTATGAGTTACCTTTCTGTGTGGCGAGGTTATGATTTGTTGGTTAAAGGCATATATGGTGAGGTTCTATTGGGGTCTCATAGTGGAAGTTGAGCGAGAAGAGTAATTGGGTGTTGCTCGGTGACTGGCGTATCGATTATGTCCTTTCGGGTTTTCATGGTGTATGCCATTTGCTTCACCGTGGGTGTGATGATTTGCTTTGGTTCCAGACATCAAATTATGCATGGTTGTCGATTTCGAACATAGTGGCTTGAGGCTTTTCATGTGGAGCGGTGTTTGGATAGGATTCCGCATTTTAGCGAAGCTATATGGAGATATGACCTTACGGGTTAGATTCGTGTATTTTATTTCTATGATGTGACACGGGTTCTCAGCCTTGTGTTGTGGTAGTACTGGTGAGCTTGAGGTACACTTTTTCATTTGTATCATTTTCATGATCTGAGTATGTTCAGACTATTGCTTATTGGTGCACGTACTGTGCAAGTTGTGGCTTAGGCCTGTATTGATCTGTCATGTCACCATAGTAGAGTGTTGGATTAGAGGAGATCGTTAGGGTCATTAATGAATACGAACAGATTCGATTTCAGCATGTTGGAAGGATAATATCAAATTTTAGCTTAAAAAATTAATGTGGTATTTGCCAAAGGAGAAGCGCCTTCATGAATGGTTGATCTGGGAAATGTTTAGGGCTTACCGCGTGTTTTAGTTATTATTGACAGTATATGGAAGTGTTGGAATGAGACTTTAGTTTATAAGAAGTCTTCTATCGGTATTCGATTGTTATGTGCAGTTACTGTGATTAGAAGTTATCGCTACGAGTGTTTAAGTTATATGGTATATCATATGATTGCACCTGCGATTGCAAGTATGGGTGATTACAGCTTGTTCGGGCTTATTCTGAATATAGATTTGAGGTTCTGATCTTGTGAATGATTACGGAAATGGAAATGTTGTTGTAAAGCATATGGGCCAGGTTGGAATGTGAAAATGCAGTTACATTATGTTAGTGGACCTATATAAGATAGACTGATGCGGGGTCGCCCCCTCCCCCCCCCCCCCCCCCCGATATGTTCATGGTAAGGTTATCCAGTGATTGGTTGGCATTTGGAACAACTATAGGCACGTTTGAGGACAAATGTATGATTAAGTGGGGGAGGATCTAACGACCCAATCGGTCGTTTCGAGATTTTTCACTTGGCTCGTCAGTTCTCAGGCATGACTTGCCCCGTATGATGTATTAAGAGTTATGTAAATTGTTGGTTTTGGTTTTCAGGGTAATCAGAATGAATTTGGAAGAATAGTTCCCAGTTTGAAACTTTAAATCTCAAAGATTTGACTTATTTGTATGTGATCTCGATCGAAATATTTATGATTTGGTTAGCTCTGTTAGGTGATTTGAGACTTAGGAGCATGATTGGAATGCATTTTGGAACTCCGTGGAAGGTTTAGGCTTGAATCGAGAAAATTGAGATTATGATGATTTCTGGTTGATAGGTGAGAATTTGATATAATGGTCAAAATGGAATTCCAGGAGTTTCAATAGCTTCTTTATGTCATTTGGGATGTGTGTGCAAAATTTTAGGGTATTCTGACGTGGTTTGGTTGGGTTTTTTATCAAAAGCAAAATTCGGAAGATTTTAGAAAGTTTGGCTTGAATCCGATGTGTTTTGGATGATTAGATGTTGTTTGAGGTGTTTTAAAGATTGGAACAAGTTTGAATAAGGTAGTGGTATGTGTTTGTGCTTTTGTTTGAGTTCTTGGGGACCTCGGGGTAATTTCGTATGGTTGATGGAGAAGTTTGGGCTTTGTTACAGCTATTGAAATGCTGCTTCTGGTATTTCTGCACCTGCAGATTTGAGGACCACAGGTGCGGTGCCGCATAAGCAGCGGGCGTGGTCACAGAAGCGATGAAGGTCCTAATGAGCAGCAACCGGAAAAGCGGAAGGGTGGCCGCATCTGCGATTTCGTAGATGCAGTGGTTGTGATTGCAGATGCGAGTTTGGCTGGTAAGTGATTTCTGCAGAAGCGGATGAATGACCGCAAATGCGGTACCACAGAAGTGGTGAGGTGACCGCAGATGTGGAGCCTGGTAGCATAAGTGAAATCCACAGAAGCGGAAGAAGATGCGCTTATGCGAAAGTGCTGGGTAGAATGCATAAAAATGCCCCTTTATGATTTTCAATCTTTTGTTCATCATTTTTGTGCGATTTTGGGAACTCCAAGCTGTGATTTCAAGAGGGGATTAACTGTATCCACAGAGGTAAGCTACTTGGGCTTTATACCTTGTAGTTATGGTGATTATTTCATTATTTAATCATGAAAATTTGTGGGAATTAGAGGAAGAGTTGAAAAATTAGGGCTTGAAATTGGAGAGTGATGTTTTAGAATTTGAGTGACCATATGAGGTCAAATTTTGGTAAATTTAATATGTAGGAACTCGTGAGAGGATGATACTTCCATTGATGTTAATTTTATCGGTTCCGAGACGTGAGCCCAGGGCCGAGTTTGAGCAATTTCGGAATTTTTTATGTAAATTTTGGATATTTGCGAGTAGGATTTATTCCCTTGGCATATTTTAATGGTTATGTACTGGTTGTGGCTAGATATGGAGCATTCGTAGGTTGATTCATGAGGGCAAAGGCATTGCAGGCTATAGTTTGGACCGGATCGAGGTGAGTAAAGATTATAAATGATGTTCTGAGGGTTTGAGACCCCGAATTGCACATCGTAGTGCTATATTGAGGTAAGGCACACGCTTGATGACGAGCGTGGGGTCGTGCACTATTGAAGGATTGAGACTCGGTCCATCCCGATTGATGATTTTACCGTGCATTTGACTAAAATCTATTTGATATCATCATTATTCGGGCTAAATACTATATTTGGGCTTCGTGCCAACTATTTGAACCCTTCGAGGATTTTTATTGATATTTCCTCACTGCTTTGACTCTATACTTGAACTCAGTCATGTTATTTTTCACTATTTTTATACTCAGCCACGTTTAATCAGTTTTAATACTTAAATGATATATTTAAATGATGTTTGAGCTGAGAAACATTGTTTTACTATTCCCGAGTGGCCTATGTGATTTATGACTGAGTAAGCTCAAGGGCCTGTGTTGTGAGTATACTTTTGGGTCGAGATGCATGCCACAGAGATGATACACTGATTTTGATTGTGAGACCGAGGGCCTGCGATTGTACGCCACGAGGTGGCTTGATATTGATTTGAGGTCGAAGACATGTTTATGATGCCATTAGAGGGCTTGATATTGTGCTTGGACCTTAAGGGGGCCCTCCAGGAGTCTGCACACCCCCAGTAAGCGCGGGTACCCATTTTGATGTGAGATATAGCCCAAGGGGCTAGTATTGTTCTATATGATTGTCCGAGGGACTGGTAATGTTTTGATATATTGCCCGAGGGGCAGATTTGTTGACATTGCGATCGAGGGGTGCACCATATGTTGATGTTACTTATTTGTTTGTTTTATACCAGTTTAATTGTGTATTTGCGTCAGAGTGGCGTATTTCTGTGCTTATCTGCACTAGTTGTTCTGCATTCATTCGCGTAATTGTTATAAGTCATTTTCAGAGAAGTTCAAACTGAGCTAAGATGTTTTAAGCGATTCTACAGCTTCATCGCTTTCTACTGGCTTTTGAAACTGCTTTTATACAGCATGTTGATGCTCTTTTCGTGATTTCTTACCATTCAGACTTTAGTTATGGTTATTACTCACTGAGTTGGCAGTACTCATTTTACTCCCTTCACCTTGTGTGCAGATTCAGGTATTTTCTAAGCTTGGTGGCAATTGTCATTGGACTTAGCAAGGTTTCAATTTTTTTTCAACCATTTCGGTCTTGATATGACTAGAGAATTGTAGTAGATGCTCATGACTAGTTACATTCCAGTATCGGGTTGTGTTGGGTTGTATTCCGCGAATTCTTTTGTATTATCATCGTTATTTCTGAGATTATATCATGTTTTAGACGTAATTCTTATTGTTTAATTGCATAAAAATTGGATTGGAAATGTGTCGGCTAGACTTGTTTTCACGAGAGGCGCCATCACAACTGGGTCTAGGTTTAGGGTCGTGATAGTCAGCCACATAGTTGCCTTCCTGACATATATGAGTTATAGCATCCAATCTAGCAACATCGAGAAGAAAATTACATTCATTGAGAAGATGTTGGTACTGACGTTGTTCAACCTTAAATAAATTATATAATACATGGGAATCTGTTTCCACTATAAATAGAAAGAGACTTTTAGTGAATGATAGTTCCAATCCTGTATGGTGCCCCGACCCGTCGTCAGGTGAGTTACCGCTTCATTTTCTCCATTTTTCAGCTTCTTTATGCTTCATTATCTATATCTTATGTGGTCGAGTTGGTTTGGAGAGGTTTTGGTAGGAAATGAGAGACTTTGTCTCTTTAAGGAAGGTTTGGTATAGAAAAGTCAACCGGATGTCGACTTATGAGTTAGAGGGTTCGAATGTGATTTCTGGTGATTCGGCTAGCTTTAGAGGATGATTTGTGACTTAGGAGCATAATCGGAATTTATTTTGGAAGTCCAAAGTAGAATTAGTTTTGAATTGGCAAAGTTAGTATTTTGGGAAATTCCGGTTGATATGTGAGATTTTGATCCAAGGATCGGAGTGGAACTCCGAGAGTTGCTGTAGCTTCGTTAAGTGATTTAAGATATGTGTGCAAACTTTTAGGTCATTCGGCGGTGATTTGGTTGGGTTTTGATCGAATGCGTTTTTCAGAAGTTTTAGAAGAACTTAGGTTTGAATTCGATGAGTTTTGGGAGTAATTTAATGTTGTTTGAGGTGTTTTGATAATTGGAAAAGTTTGTATGAAGTTATGGATTATGTTGGCACTTTTGGTTGAGGTCCCGGGGGCCTCGGGGTGATTTCAGATGGCTATCAGAGTGAATTTTGGATTTGTGCAAATTGAAGGCTTGTTGCTTCTGGTAGTTTCCCTTCTGCGGAATTGGAACCGCAGAAGCGATATTGCATATGCGGCGTGGGAGTCACATAAGCGGAAAAAGTGGATTCTAGACTGGACCGCATATGCAGAGCGGGGACCGCATCTGTGGAGTCACAGATGCAACTTTTAGACTATAGATGTGGCCTGGGGTGTTAAGTTATTTTCCGCATAAGCAGAGGGAGGAACCGCAAGAGCGGTAGTCGCAAAAGCGAAACGGTAACCGCAGAAGCGGTGATGTCTGGGCAGAATATTTAATTGGTCTTCTTCACGAATTTTTGAAGAGTTAGTCATTTTGCACTTCGGACTTGGTGGTTTTTGAGCAATTTGGAGAAGGGAATCAAGGGACTTCATCAAGGTAAGCTTTTTGAGCCTAGAACATAATTCTAAAGTGTTATTACATGAATTAAAGTTGAAAAACTAAGGGATCAAGGATTAAAAATGGAGGTTAGGGCTTGAACTTAAGAGAGTTAAGAATTGGAATTTGAGGGGTCAATTAAACTCTGATTCTTGTGATTTTGATATGCATGAACTCGTGGCGAGATAAGGAATTCGTTGATGTAAAATTGTCTAGAATTCGAGAACTGGGCGTGGGGCTCAAGTTTTGCAAATTTCAAGATTTTTTCTATTTTTTCGATTTGTTTTCAATTGGGTATTGTTCCATTGGCATATTGCAATGTATTTGTTGTGGTTTTGATCAGATTCAACACACAAGGAGGTCGATTTGAGAGGCAAGGGCATAGCGAGCTAGGATTTTGGCTGGCTTAAGGTGAGTAATGATAGTAAATGATATCGTGAGGGTTTGAAACCCTGGATGTGAACAACGTGGTGCTATATTTAGGTGAAACACGCGCTTTATGACGAGGGCGGGATTTATTTACTACTAGGGATCATGAGTTGGTCCGTCCCGTTTAATATTTTACCGCGTATTTGACCGAGCTGTTTTGTTATCATTATGATTTGGGGCTTATTGACATGCTTTGGGCTTAATGCCGACTATTTGAATCCTTCGGGGATTGTTATCATTGTTTCCTCACTACTTTGATACGTTAATTGAACTCAGTCCTAATGATTATACTGCTTTGCAAATTCAGTCGCTTTTTAATTGAATTTTTAGACTTTAATGATATTTCCTGTCGTTTGGGCTTATGACTATTAATTTATTGATTCCCGAGGGGCTTATGATGTTTTGGACTGGGTGAGGAGGCTTTCAGGCCTCGGGTGTTATGTGATGAGGCTTTCAGGCCTCGAGTGTTATGTGAGGTGGCTTTCAAGCCTGAGTGTTATATGAGGAGGCTTTCAGGCCTCGAGTGTGATGTGAGAAGGCTTTCAGGCCTTACGTTGATATAGCGCTTGGGCCGTAAAGGGACCCTCCGGAGTCTGCACACCCACAGTGAGTGCGGGTACTTACATGATATGAGAGTGATCCGGAGGGGCTGATACTATGTTGAGTGATTGAGATTGAGCCTCAGGGGTTGTTACTGTACTAAGCAGTTGATATTGGTCCTGAGGGACAGTTTTACTACTTACTACCTATTTGCGGTCTTACCTGATTTACCTTTTTTTTAAATGAGGTTTCATTAGACTCTTTACGGTTTTTGCTGCTTTAAGAGTTTTACTGCCTGATATAGAATTTCATTGTGTTGTTATGTGTTTTATTACCTTCGGTTATTATTTATTACTATTGCTCATGGGTCGGAGTACTCACACTACTCTCTGCACCATGTGTGCAGATTCAGGCATAGCAGAGTCTGCACCTGAACATTGATATTCCTTCCAGATCTAGCAGCGAGATCGGAGCTTCGAGGTAGCTGTTGACGTCCGCAGCCCCTTGACTCCCTTATTTTATGTTATTTCAGTTCATTCAGACTTTTGTAACCGATATTCTACTTCGTAGACTTATAGCAATTCAGTAGTAGCTCATGACTTGTGACACCCCAGTTTAGGCTATGTCGGGTAGGTTGTCTTATTATTATTGCCTTTTTTGTATTATGAATGTTTTACACGCGTTTGGGTTTATTAAATTTTAATTAAATTGTGAAAAGAGGTGTTGAGTTGTTCTGGCCAGCCTTGTCTTCACGAGAGGCGCCATTACGGCTGGGTTTGGGATTTGGGCCGTGATAAGTTGGTATCAGAGCCTAGGTTACTAGGTCTCGCGACACATGAGCTGGTTTAGTAGAGTCTCATGGGTCGGTACGGAGACGTCTGTACTTATCCTCGGGAGGCTGCAGAACTTTTAGGAAACTTCACATTTCTTGAAATTCTTGTCGTGCGAACTTGTTGATCCGAGCACTAAACTTCTCTTTGTTCTATTCTCTCACAGATGGTGAGGACACGAGCTATTGGACATGGCAGAAGACCACCAGTACCACCTACTGAAGCCACCAAAGCCGTGAACGCAGTCGTGGTCGTGGTAGAGGCAGAGCATCAGGGGCAGCACATGTGGATCCTCCAGCTGCCCCAGCTCAGGACCAGGCACCAGTTGTGCCCACTGTGATTCCGCGTCTTCAGAAGACTTTGGCTTATATTTTGACAGTCTGCACCGGCCTGGCTCAGGCAGTTTGAGCCACCACAGCTGCAGCTACTTCCTAGACTAGGGGGAAATCAGGCCCCCCCTGCTCGCACACCTGAGCAGGTAGTTCAGGGCTTACAGACTCCAAAGGCACCTCCAGCTCAGCCAATTGCACCATTGCAGGAGTTCAGGGTTCCAGCTATGCCTAAGGATGAGCAGCGTCGCCTCGAAAGGTTTGGTAGACTCCATCCTCCGACATTCAGTGGTGCGAAGGGTGAGGATGCCCAGGGTTTTCTTGATAGGTGTCAGCGGATGCTCCGTACAGTAGGGATTCTGGAGTCTAGTGGTGTGGCATTTACCACCTTTCAGTTTACTGGGGCTGCCTTCATTTGGTGGGAGGCGTAGGAGAGGCGTACGCCGCTTAGTGCGGCACCTTTGACTTGGCAGGAGTTCTCCACTCTCTTCTTTGAGAAGTATGTATCGCAGTCCCCATAGAGGAGCTGCACAGGCAGTTTGAGTGGCTACGGCAGGGAGATATGTCTGTGTGTCAGTATGAGATGAGGTTTTCAGAGTTGGCTCGTCATGCCATTTGGATGGTTCCGACTGATCGCGAGCGTCTCAAGAGATTTGTTGATGGCCTTAACTACTATCTCTGTGTTCTTATGACTATAGAGAGAGTGTTGTGTGCTTCTTTCGAGGAGGTGGTTGACATAGCTCGAGAGATTGTGGTGGTTCACCGTCAGGATCGAGTGGTGCTCCCTCGAGGGGCTAGTTCCAGCATGGTAGGGGTCATTCTTTCAGGCCCGCTCAGTTGGCCTGACCTGAGTATCGTGGGGCATATTCAGGTCGTGGTTATTACGATTCTCAGTAGAGTCACCCTTCACTCAGCGCTCTTCCAGCACAGAGTTCATCTCGTGCTCTGTTTTCTCAGGGTCCTTCCACGCCAAGTGCATCGGATAGTGACTTCGGTGCGAGAGGTTCCCTTCAGTCCCATACTCTAGCACTTGGGAGTTTCTATGAGTGTGGAGAGTTCGGCATATGTAGAGGTAGTGTCCTCATCGTACTACTAGCGCATCTCAATAGAGGGGTCAGCCCTCGTCTTCTGTTCCAGTTTCTTTAACACCCGCCCTACCAGCTAGGGGTAAGGGTCAGGTAGCCAGGGGTCGCCCTAGAGGGGAAGGTCGATCAGGTGGTGGTCAGGCTCATTTTTATGCTCTTCAGGGCAGGACAGATGATATTGCTTCAGATGTCATCATTACAGATATTATTTCAGTCTGCCACAAAGATGCCTCAGTCTTATTTGATCCCGGTTCCTCCTATTCTTATGTGTCCTCATATTTTTCTCATCATTTCAATACATCCCGAGGGTGTCTTGCTTTACCTGCTCATGTATCTACCCCGGTGGGCAATACTATTGTTGTAGACCATGTGTACCAGTCATGTTTGGTGACTATTGGGGGTCTGGAGACCTGAGTTGATCTATTGTTATTGAGCATGATGAATTTTGATGTTATTTTAGGCATGGAATGGTTGTCTCCGTACCATGCTATTCTAGATTGTCATGCTAAGACAGTCATGTTGGCTATACCGGGGTATCCGAGGATCGAGTGGCGTGGTGTGACTGATTATGTTCCTAGCAGGGTGATTTCATTCTCAAAGGCCCAGCGTATGGTTGGGAAGGGTTGCCTTTCAAATTTGGCATTTGTGAGATATGTTGGAGCTGAGACTCCTAGCATTGATTCTGTTCTAGTTGTGAGGGAGTTTCCCGATGTATTTCCTGCAGACCTGTTGGGCATGCCACCGGATAGGGATATTGATTTTGGTATTGATCGGGTGCCGGGCACTCAGCCCATTTCCATTCTGCCATATTGCATGGCACCAACGAAGTTGAAAGAATTGAAGGATCAGCTTCAGGATTTGGCCTACTGTGTCACCGTGGGGTGCATCGGATCTGTTTGTGAAGAAGGATGGAACCATGAGAATCTGCATTAACTACAAGCAATTTAACATAGTGACGGTGAAGAACAAGTATCCATTTCCTCGCAATGGATTTGTTTGACCAGCTTCAGGGAGCAAGGGTGTTCTCCAAGATTGATCTCCGATCAGGCTATCACCAGTTGAAGATCAGGGATTCAGATATTATTAGGACTGCTTTCAGGACTAGATATGGGCACTATGATTTTCTTGTTATGTCTTTTGGGCTGACTAATGCCCCAGCAGCATTCATGCATTTGATGAACAGTGTATTTCGACCTTATCTGGACTCGTTCGTTATTATTTTGATTGATGATATTCTGGTGAACTCGCGCATCCAAGAGGAGCACGTGCAGCATTTGCGAGTTGTATTACAGAGATTGAGGGAGGAGAAGCTTTATGCGAAGTTCTCCAAGTATGAGTTCTGGCTCAGTTCAGTGGCTTTCTTACGGCATGTGGTGTCTAGCGAGGGTATTCAGGTCGACCTGAGGAAGATAGAGGCAGCTTAGAGTTGGCCTAGATCGATCTCAGCCGTAGAGATTCATAGTTTCGTTGGTTTGGTAGGTTATTATTGTTGGTTTGTTCAAGGATTTTCCTCTATGGCATAGCCTTTGACCAAGTTGACTCAGAAGGGTGCTCCATTTTTATGGTCGTACGAGTGCGAGGAGAGCTTTCAGAAGCTCAAGACAGCTTTGACCACAGCCCCAACATTGGTCTTGCCATCAGCTTCAGGTTCTTATGCTGTATATTGTGATGCTTTGAGAGTTGGTACCGGATGTGTATTGATGCAGGAGGGTAGTGTGATTGCCTATGCTTCTCCCCAGTTGAAGCCCCACGAGAAGAACTACCATATACATGATTTGGAGTTGGTTGTTAATCAGAAGATTTGGAGACACTACTTGTACGGTGTATCTTGTGAAGTTCACTAATCATCGCAGTCTTCAGCATTTTTTCAAGCAAAGGGATCTTAACTTGAGGCAGCAAAGGTGGCTAGAGCTACTTAAGGATTATGATATTACCATTCTGTATCACACGGGGAAGACCAATGTAGTGGCCGATGCCTTGAGCTGAAAGGTAGTTAGTATGGGAGTTTGGCGTATATTCGAGTTGGGGAGAGGCCCTTTGCAGTTGATGTTCAGTACTTGGCTAATCGGCTGGTGAGACAAGATATTTCGGAGCCTAGTCGGGTGTTGGCTTGTATGGTTTCTCGGTTTTCCTTATATGATCACATCAAAGAGCGCAAGTATGATGATCCACATTTGCTTGTCCTTAAGGCCAGGGTTCAGCATGATGATGCCAGAGACGTGACCATTGGTGAGGATGGTGTGTTGAGGATACAGGGCCGGATTTGTGTGCCTAATGTGGATGGGCTTCGGGAGTTGATATTGCAGGATGCCCATAGCTCACGGTATTCTATTCATCCGGGTGCCGCGAAGATGTACCAGAATTTGAGGCATCACTACTGGTGGAAAATAATGAAGAAAGATATTGTAGGATTTGTGGCTCAGTGTCTAAACTGTCAGCAGGTGAAATATGAGCATCAGAGACCGGGTGGCATACTTCAGCGGATGATTATTCCCGGCTGGAAGTAGGAGAGATTTACCATGGAATTTGTAAGTGGTCTTCCTCAGACTTTGAAGAAGTTCGGTTCGATTTGGGTGATTGTTGATTGGCTGACCAAGTCCGCGCACTTTATTCCGGTATGTATTATATATTCTTCGAAGCGGATGGCAGGGATTTTTATTCGGGAAATTGTTCGGTTGCATGGTGTTCCAGTGTCTATTATCTCAGATAGAGGTACTTAGTTTACTTCTCAGTTCTGGAAGACTTTTCAGCGAGATCTGGGTACGCAGGTAGAGTTGAGCATAATATTTCATCCTCAGATGGACAGGCAGTCCGAGCATACTATTCAAATATTGGAGGACATTTTATGTGCCTGTGTTATTGATTTTGGAGGCTCTTAGGATGAGTTTCTACCGTTTGCAGAGTTTTCCTACAACAACAGCTATCAGTCGAGTATTCAGATGGCTCTGTATGAGGCGTTGTATGGGAGGCGTGCAGATCCCCAGTTGATTGGTTTGAGCCCGGCGAGGATAGGCTATTGGGGATAGAGTTGGTGCAGGATGCTTTTGAGAAGGTGAAGCTGATTCAGGAGAGACTTCGTACAATTCGGTCGCGGCAGAAGACTTTGTTGGAAACACGTTCTCAAGGCTTTATACTAAAACGTGTGTTCTTATGTGTAGGTTTTGATGAATGACAAACGAAGCGCAAATTGATATATGACGAAGTTCAAGCACAAGCGCACAATTGGTGGATAACGAGATTCAAGCACAAGACAAAGTTTTATAGTTTAAATGAGTCGCACTTAATTGTGTTCTTGATCCGACAACTTGACTCATGACATGGCTTCTCTCGTAAAATTATTTTTACAAAATCATGTATATTTAATTTATTGCTAAATGATTTTAAATCATGCATATTTACTTCAGTCAAAATGATTTTTAAACATGCCTCTAAAAACTAGACTAAGATAATCGATTATGTACTTATGATAATCGATTATGTTAAGCCAAGACTGCATGACAATCGATTGTGAACTAATGACAATCGATTGTGTTAAGGCAGTGAGCATCAGGTTTTTCAAAACCTGCATGACAATCGATTGTGAACCTTATGACAATCGATTGTGATGAGGCAGTGTCCATCAAAGTTTTTCAAAACTCAGAATAATCGATTGTGAAGCTAATGACAATCGATTGTGAAGAGACAGTGTCCATCAGATTTTTCAAAGTCACAAAATAATCGATTGTGAACTTATGACAATCGATTGTGTTGAGGCAGTGACTTCCAGACTTTTTCAAAGTTATTAAATAATCGATTGTGAGTATATAACAATCGATTGTCACGAGGCAGTGTCTAAAATGATTTTCAAAATCTGATAAATAATCGATTGTTAACTTTGCACAATCGATTGTGAAGCTGACCGTCGTCGTAAAGTTTTCAAATACCGTCAGGTAATCGATTGTTGATTTGGTACAATCGATTGTTGATATTTAAATCTGAAAAAGATTTTTTGAACGTTGCTGAATAATCGATTGTTGATTTTGTACAATCGATTGTTGAAATTAAAATCTGGAAAGGATTTTTTGAACGTTGCTGAATAATTGATTATTGATTTGGTATAATCGATTGTTTTACGTAAAATCTGGAAATGATTTTTTGAACGTTGCCAATAATCGATTGTTGATCTTGGACAATCGATTTTTAAGCGTAAAATCTGGGATTGACTTTTGGAACGATTGGCAAACAATCGATTGTGGCTTCCTGACAATCGATTGTCACAGAGTAAAATCAGCAACTCTTAATTGGCAATTAGGCAACGGTAATGCCAAGTTTTTCAACTATAAATACAGCTTTATTTCAGTGTTTTAAACACAACAACACACAACAACTGATCATTCTATTGCTATAAGCTTGCATACTATTGTTTATCATTTTATATTTATTCCATAAAGCTTTTGAGAGCCAAAGTCTTGTCCATAGTTGTTGTGATCTTGAGCTTACTTCTTTTACTCATATCTACTCATTAAGGAGTGTTTTGTTTGAGTGTTTAGTGTTTTGTACACTTGTAAGAGAATTGTGATTCTCTTGTTGTAAGGAACTTGTGTTTCCTTGGTTGAAGTCTTGGAGTGTTGTATCTCCGAGCAAAGGTGTTAAGGCTTGTGTCCTTAAGTTGTAAAGGTTTGTTGAGCACCCGTAAGCTTGACAAGTTAGTGGAAAATCTCGAGAGAGTCTCTCGGGGACTGGACTAGCCACGTGTTGTGGTGAACCAGAATACATCGGTGCGTTCTTTCCTTTTGTTTATTTAACGCACTTAATTATTTCCTGTAAATTTTAATTTCCGCAAGTTTACGCTAAATTTTATTATAACGCTATTCATCCCCCCTCTACCGTTAAGCGTATTATCTAACAATTGGTATCAGAGCCCAACTCTCTGAAGAGTTAACAGTTTGAGAGAAACTTCCATGGCTTCTACTCGTGATTCTTTTGCAGGAATAGAGGAAGGACAGTGCTCCACCTGACCACCACTATTCAACGGTACAAACTATACGTACTGGAAGGAGAGGATGAAAATCTTCGTTCAAGCAAACAATTTTCATCTCTAGAAGGTGATAACAAAGGGAAATCAAATTCCAACCAAAAAGGTTGAAAACGAATGGGTTCCCAAGTCCGAAGAAGAAAATGACGCGGATAATATCCGAAAGGTTCAAAATAATGCTAAAGCAATTAATTTATTATATTGTGCTGTAAATGCTGACGATTACAGGAAAATATCGTGTTGCACAACGGCAAAGGAAATGTGGGACAAGCTGGAAATTACGTACGAAGGTACGGACCAGGTAAGGGAAGCTAAAATTGATTTCCTAACCCATGCTTATGAATTATTTCACATGAAGAAAGGTGAAAAGGTGTATGAAATGTTCGAACGATTTTCAATAATCGTAAATGACCTACATGCTCTCAAGAAGACATTCACGGATAGAGAACTTGTTCGAAAAATTCTTAGAAGTCTCACTCCGGCATGGCGATCAAAGGCCGACGCAATTCAAGAATCCATAGGCGTCTCAAATGTCACAATCGACGCATTAAGAGGTAACCTTAAGACTTATGAATCTACAATACTTAACCCTCTTGTTGATGATCAAAGGAGGCAAAGAATAGCGCTTAAGGCAAGCACAAGCCAACCTCAAGTTAATGAGGACGGAGACAACGAGTTTGGACTCGTTATCAAAAGATTTCAAAAGTTCATGCGAAAGGAGTATGAGCGAAAGGGCAAAAAGCAAGGCGAGCAAATAAAGTGCTATGAATGCGGTGAAACCGGGCACATCAAATCAAATTGCCCAAACATCAAAAAGGAGAAGAAACCTTTTAAGAAGCAACGCGCATACATTTCTTGGGGAGGAGACTCCGGAGATGAGTCAAGCGAAGAAGAAGAAGAAGACGAAGCCGCAAACCTTTGTCTTATGGCGCAAGAAGACAAGCAAGATGAGGTATGTCAAATCTCTTCTAAAAACTTCTTTACTCTTGAAGAAATGCGAACTGCTTTTGATGAGCTATATACTGAATTTATTAAAGCTTCAAAAACTGTCAAAAGCATTAAAGAAAATGCTTCTCTAAAAGAAAAAGATTTTCAAAAACAGCTTTCTTTGAAAGAAAAGGAGTTAGAAAAACTGGTTTTAGAAAATGAGAAGCTGAAAGAGGAATATAAGTTTTTCGGAAAAAGAAGCGCCGACAAGCCCGAAAGTTCTATTAAAAATTGCTCTTCTTGCATGCATCTCGAAAATGAGGTAGATAGACTTAAAGGTACCTTAGATAAGTTTAATTCTTCCCACAAAAATATGAATAAGGTCCTTGTTAATTTGAAATCAACCAAGCATGGCATAGGCATTAAGAATGAGCCTAAAGAAAAGGTTGACGCCAAACCCCAACCACCTAAGGCTCAACCTAGGATTAATAAAACAAATGCTTATCGTAGAAATAGCAATCCTAGAACAAATATGCATGCTAGACCAAGTGTTGAACATTTTAGAAAACCTAGAAATGATGCATATTCTAGGCCAAACACTAGAAAGAGTTTTGAACCTCTTAGAACATCTAGACATGACCATTACTCTAGAAACGCTGCTCATTTTAGAACTAATAGTAGGAGAAATGGTTCTCATAAAATGTGCAATAGTCATAATGAAAATAGAGTAATTCATTTTCGTCCATCAAGTTACTATGAACCTAGAAGGATGCATAACCCCAACGTGACTTGTCATTATTGTAGACGCATTGGTCATATTGCCCCTGCATGTTTTACACGACATAGACATATCACTCAATCGCATCATTATGATATGCCTAACCCTCAAGGACCCAAAATGGCATGGGTACCTAAAACGCATTAATTTGTTTTGTAGGTGTGTTTGAAGGGATCAAGTGTACTATGGTACCTTGATAGTGGATGCTCCAAACATATGACGGGAGACGAATCCAAATTCCTTCAACTAGAACACAAAGAAGGAGGAAGTGTGATTTTTGGGGATAACAATAAAGGAAAGATTATTGGCATCGGATCGGTCGGTAAGGATGAAAATTCCTCTATTAAGCATATATTACTTGTTAAAGGTTTAAAGCATAATCTCTTGAGCATAAGTCAATTATGTGACAAGGGAAATCTTGCCCTATTTGATTCGGATGAATGCTTAGTGTTTAGACGTAGTGATCTTAAAATGATCCTTCGTGGTTTTAGAGTGGATAATATTTATATGGTTGATCTTGCTAATTCCTCACCCGAATATGTTGATTTTCTTATGAGCAATGAGGATGATACTTGGCTATGGCATCGTAGAGTTGCTCATATAAACATGCATCTTTTGAACAAATTGATTTCTCAAAACTTAGTTATTGGCCTTCCCAATTTGAAATTTGAAAATGACTCTATTTGTGATTCTTGTCAAAAAGGGAAGCAAACAAAAGCATCTTTCAAATCCTTTCAACTTATAGACCATTGCAATTGCTTCACATGGATCTATTCGGACCATCTCGCATTGAAAGTCTAGGAAGAAATCGTTATGCTTTTGTGATTGTTGATGATTATTCTAGATTTACTTGGACTTTATTTCATGCCAATAAAAGTGATGCTTCTCAGAATTTTAAATATTTTCTTAAGCGTGTTCAAAACGAGAAGGAAACAACCGTCACTTCAATTAGAAGTGATCATGGGGGAGAGTTTGATCACAATCTCTTTGCGGACTTTTGTGACGAACTCGGTATCGAGCATACCTTTTCCGCTCCACGTACACCACAACAAAATGGGGTGGTGGAAAGGAAAAATAGGTGTCTCGAAGAGATGGCTAGAACCATGCTCGAAGAGGCCAAGATTCCCAAACATTTTTGGGCGGATGCCGTGAGTACCGCATGCTACATCTTAAATAGAGTAGTCATAAGGCCTATACTCATGAAAACTCCCTACGAACTCTATAAGGGAAGGAAACCAAATATCTCCCATCTTAGATTATTCTGTTGTAAATGTTTTATTCATAACAATGGCAAAGATCAATTGAGAAAATTTGATGCTAAGTCCGATGAGGGAATTTTCATTGGTTATTCTTCACGTAGCAAAGCATATAGGGTCTTAATAAAAGAACCGAAACTGTGGAGGAATCCCCTCATGTTGTATTTGCCAAAAATAATGCTTGCTTGGCGAGAAAGGATACTGGTTTTGATCTTGCACGTATTTTAGATAGCTTGAAAGACAAAATACAAGAGGAAACGCCTAAAGAAAATCAAGACAAAATTTTGAAACAACCAACGAAGAAGCGCCACAATTGGAGAATGAAACGAAAACGCCTAACGAGTGGAGGACAATCAAAGATCACCCTCTCGAACAGGTAATTGGGGACGTCGGAGAAAAGGTAAGTACCCGAAACTCCCTTAAGAACACCTTAGGACATACTGCTTTTGTGTCTCAAATTGAACCAACAACCATCTCCGAAGAAATTGGGGATGAATTTTGGACCTTGGCAATGCAAGAGGAGCTTAACCAATTCAAACGGAATGACGTTTGGGATTTGGTGCCAAGACCCGAAAATCATACCATAATTGGTACGAAATGGGTTTTTCGAAACAAACTAGATGAAAATGGTGTAATCACTAGAAACAAATCTAGGCTTGTAGCAAAAGGCTATAATCAAGAAGAGGGTATTGACTATGAAGAAACATATGCTCCCGTAGCTAGATTAGAAGCTATTCGTATATTGCTCGCGTTTGCCTCTTCTATGAATTTCAATTTATATCAAATGGATGTGACAAGTGCTTTTCTAAATGGTGTTATTGAAGAAGAAGTTTATGTTGAACAACCCCCCGGTTTTGAAGATTTTAAATCTCCCGATCATGTTTTCAAACTCAAAAAAGGCTCTTTATGGTTTAAAACAAGCTCCCCGAGCTTGGTATGAAAGATTGAGTAAATTTCTATTGGAAAATGATTTCATTAGGGGGAAAGTTGACACCACCATTTTTTTAAGCATAAAAACAATGATATTTTATTAGTTCAAATATATGTGGATGATATCATATTTGGTGCTACTAACAATGTCTTATGCAAGGAATTTTCCGATTTAATGACAAGCGAATTTGAGATGTCTATGATGGGTGAGTTAACATTCTTTTTGGGATTACAAGTAAAGCAAATGAAAGAAGGTACGTTCAATTGCCAAGCCAAATATTGCAAAGAATTGCTGAAACAATTTGAAATGAACAATGCAAAAGCAATGGCGACTCCCATGAGCACATCTGATCATCTAGACAAAGATGAGAAAGGTAAGGAAGTCGACACTAAGAAGTATCGAGGTATGATCGGCTCTCTTCTCTATCTTACTGCTAGTCGTCCGGACATCATGTTTAGCGTGTGCTTATGCGCCCGTTATCAATCGTGTCCGAAGGAGTCTCACCTTACTGCGGTAAAACGGATTTTGAAGTACCTTGTTGGTACTACAAATGTGGGTCTATGGTACCCCAAAGGTTCTTCATGCCAACTCGTTGGCTATTCCGACTCCGATTTTGCTGGATGCAAATTGGACCGCAAGAGCACTAGTGGCACTTGTCATTTGCTCGGTAGCTCTCTCGTTTCTTGGTTAAGCAAGAAACAAGTAAGTGTTGCGTTGTCCACAACCGAGGCTGAATATGTAGCCGCGGGGAGTTGTTGCGCTCAAATCCTATGGATGAAACAACAACTCTTGGACTATGGCCTAAGTCTTGATCATATCCCTCTTAGATGTGATAATACTAGTGCCATATGCTTGACGAAGAACCCCTTCATTCGCGAACAAAACACATTGAAATTAGACATCATTTTATAAGAGATCACGTTCTCAAGGGCGATGTCGAAGTCGAATTTGTTGAAACCAAAGACCAATTGGCCGACATCTTTACAAAGCCCCTAGAGAAAGAGTCCTTCTTCCGAATTCGTAGTGAACTCGGGATTCTTGACTCCACGTTGATCTAAGTCATGCATTGCATCTTTTTATCTTACATGATCTCTAACTTGAGCGCCGGAGACGTCTAACGAATTTTTGCAGGTATCGCCCTAAAGGTAGGGGGAATTATAAAGCATGACGCGCAATAATCAAGTCTTCTTCAGAAAAATCGGTTTTTGTCGTCTAATAATCGATTATCTCGTATCAATAATCGATTGTAATGCTATTACTTGAGTTATTGTGCTCTCTTTAAGTAATCAAGTTTTTCTCTTTCCAATAAATAAAAAGGTTTTATTTACATCTTTGGCATCTTCCTATATTATTTTTGCTAATGGCAAAAGGGGGAAGATAACGGGTATGCACTCTCAATATTTATAAGCTTAAATTGAGGGGGAACTAATCGCATACTTATTGCATATCATTACTTGTCTTGAATCGTCTTTATAAACTATTTAATTTGCACAACCCGCTTAAAGTTTGCCATTATCAAAAAGGGGGAAATTGTTGGAAACACGTTCTCAAGGCTTTATACTAAAACGTGTGTTCTTATGTGTAGGTTTTGATGAATGACAAACGAAGCGCAAATTGATATATGACGAAGTTCAAGCACAAGCGCACAATTGGTGGATAACGAGATTCAAGCACAAGACAAAGTTTTATAGTTTAAATGAGTCGCTCTTAATTGTGTTCTTGATCCGAAAACTTGACTCATGACATGGCTTCTCTCGTAAAATTAATTTTACAAAATCATGTATATTTAATTTAATGCTAAATGATTTTAAATCATGCATATTTACTTCAGTCAAAATGATTTTTAAACATGCCTCTAAAAATTGGACTAAGATAATCGATTATGTACTTATGATAATCGATTATGTTAAGCCAAGACTGCATGACAATCGATTGTGAACTAATGACAATCGATTGTGTTAAGGCAGTGAGCATCAGGTTTTTCAAAACCTGCATGACAATCGATTGTGAACCTTATGACAATCGATTGTGATGAGGCAGTGTCCATCAAAGTTTTTCAAAACTCAGAATAATCGATTGTGAAGCTAATGACAATCGATTGTGAAGAGACAGTGTCCATCAGATTTTTCAAAGTCACAAAATAATCGATTGTGAACTTATGACAATCGATTGTGTTGAGGCAGTGACTTCCAGACTTTTTCAAAGTTATTAAATAATCGATTGTGAGTATATAACAATCGATTGTCACGAGGCAGTGTCTAAAATGATTTTCAAAATCTGATAAATAATCGATTGTTAACTTTGCACAATCGATTGTGAAGCTGACCGTCGTCGTAAAGTTTTCAAATACCGTCAGGTAATCGATTGTTGATTTGGTACAATCGATTGTTGATATTTAAATCTGAAAAAGATTTTTTGAACGTTGCTGAATAATCGATTGTTGATTTTGTACAATCGATTGCTGAAATTAAAATCTGGAAAGGATTTTTTGAACGTTGCTGAATAATTGATTATTGATTTGGTATAATCGATTGTTTTACGTAAAATCTGGAAATGATTTTTTGAACGTTGCCAATAATCTATTGTTGATCTTGGACAATCGATTGTTAAGCGTAAAATCTGGGATTGATTTTTGGAACGATTGGCAAACAATCGATTGTGGCTTCCTGACAATCGATTGTCACAGAGTAAAATCAGCAACTCTTAATTGGCATTTAGGCAACGGTAATGCCAAGTTTTTCAACTATAAATACAGCTTCATTTCAGTGTTTTAAACACAACAACACACAACAACTGATCATTCTATTGCTATAAGCTTGCATACTATTGTTTATCATTTTATATTTATTCCATAAAGCTTTTGAGAGCCAAAGTCTTGTCCATAGTTGTTGTGATCTTGAGCTTACTTCTTTTACTCATATCTACTCATTAAGGAGTGTTTTGTTTGAGTGTTTAGTGTTTTGTACACTTGTAAGAGAATTGTGATTCTCTTGTTGTAAGGAACTTGTGTTTCCTTGGTTGAAGTCTTGGAGTGTTGTATCTCCGAGCAAAGGTGTTAAGGCTTGTGTCCTTAAGTTGTAAAGGTTTGTTGAGCACCCGTAAGCTTGACAAGTTAGTGGAAAATCTCGAGAGAGTCTCTCGGGGGCTGGACTAGCCATGTGTTGTGGTGAACCAGAATACATCGGTGCGTTCTTTCCTTTTGTTTATTTAACGCACTTAATTATTTCCTGCAAATTTTAATTTCCACAAGTTTACGCTAAATTTTATTATAACGCTATTCACCCCCCTTTAGCGTTAAGCGTATTATCTAACAGACTTATGTGGACCGGAAGGTTCGAGATCTGTCCTATATGGTTGGAGAGAAGGTCTTGCTGAAGGTTTCGCCCATGAAGGGTTTTCTGAGGTTTGGAAAGAAATGAAAACTGATTCCGCGCTTTATTAGGCCTTTTGAAGTACTTAGAAAGAATGGGGAAATGGCCTATATGCTTTCTTTTCCACCCAGCTTGTCGGGCGCGCATCCTGTATTTCATGTATGTATGCTCCTAAAGTATGTTGGGGACCCATCCCATGTTTTGGATTTCAGCACAGTTCACCTGGATGATGATTTGACTTATGATGTGGAGCCAGTGGCTATTTTGGGTCGTCAGGTGCGAAAGTTGAGATCAAAGGATATAGCTTCAGGAAAAAGTGCAGTGGAGAGGTCGGCCCGTGGAGGATGCTACTTGGGAGACCAAGCAGGAGATGCTGAACAGATATCCTCACTTGTTTGAGACTTCAGGTATGTTTCTTGACCCGCTCGAGGACGAGCGTTCATTTTAGTTAGGGAGGATGTGACGACCCGACCCGTCGTCATGTGAATTACCACTTTATTTTCCCCATTTTTACTTATTTATGCTTCATTATCCGTATCTTATGTGGTCGAGTTGGTTTGGAGAGATTTGGTAGGAAATGAGACACTTAGTCTCTTTAAGAAAGGTTTGGTTTGAGAAAAGTCAACCGGATGTGGACTTATGAGTTAGAGGGTTCGGATGTGATTTTTGGTGATCTGGCTAGCTTCGGGGAATGATTTGTGACCTAGGAGCGTGATCGGAATTTATTTTGGAGGTCCGGAGTAGAATTAGGCTTGAAT
This sequence comes from Nicotiana benthamiana, assembly GCA_034376525.1. NCBI lineage: Eukaryota > Viridiplantae > Streptophyta > Magnoliopsida > Solanales > Solanaceae > Nicotiana > Nicotiana benthamiana. Next base: position 13,194,021 of record CM067341.1, on the reverse strand, counting down.
TGACGAAGTTAGTATTTTAGCAAATTCCGGTTGATAGGTGCGATTTTGATCCGAGGATCTGAATGGAACTTCGAGAGTTTTTGTAGAATCGTTAAGTGATTTTGGGATATGTGTGAAAACTTTTAGGTCATTCGGAGGTGATTTGGTTGGGTTTGGATCGAATGCGTATTTTGGAACTTTTAGAAGAACTTAGGCTTAAATTCGATGATTTTTGAGTAATTTGATGTTGTTTGAGGTGTTTTGATGATTGGAACAAGTTTGAATGATGATATGGATTATGTTGACACTTTTGGTTGAGCTCTCGGGGGCCTCCGGGTGATTTCGGATGGCTATCGGAGTGAATTTTAGACTTGTGCAAATTGCAGGCTTGTTGCTTCTGATATTTACGCTTCTGCGGAATTAGAACCGCAGAAGCGTTATCGCATATGCGGCGTGGGAGTCGTAAAAGCAGAAAAAATGGATGCTAGGTTGGACTGCAGATGCGGAGCGGGGACCGCATCTGCGAGTCGCAGATGCGACTTTTAGACCACAGATGCACCCTGGGGTATTAAGTTATTTTCCACAGAAGTGGAGGGAGAAACCGCAGGAGCGGTAGTCGCAGAAGCGAAATGGTAACCGCAGAAGCGATTATGTCTGGGCAGAATATTTAATTGGTCTTCTTCGCGAATTTTTGAAGAATTAGTCATTTTTCACTTCGGACTTGGTGGTTTTTGAGCGATTTGACGAAGGGGATCAAGGGACTTCATTGAGGTAAGGATTTTTGAGCCTACAACATAATTCTAAGGTGTTATTACATGAATTAAAGCTGAAAAACTAAGGGATCAAGGAATAAAAATGGAGGTTATGGCTTGAACTTAATAGAGTTAAGAATGGGGATTTGAGGGGCCAATTGAACTCTGATTCTTGTGATTTTGATATGTATGAACTCGTGGCGAGATAAGGAATTCGTTGATGTAAAATTTTCTAGAATTCGAGAAGTGGGCCCGGGGCTCAAGTTTTGCTAATTTCGAGATTTTGCTATTTTTCGATTTGTTTTCGATTGGGTATTGTTCCATTGGAATATTGCAACGTATTCGTTGTGGTTTTGATCAGATTCGACGCGCAAGGAGGTCGATTTGAGTGGCAAGGGCATAGCGAGCTAGGATTTTGGTCGGCTTGAAGTGAGTAATGATATTCTAAGGGTTTGAAACCCCGGATTTGCACAATGTAGTGCTATATTGAGGTGAAAAACAGGCATTATGACGAGCGCGAGATTTATTTACTACTGGGGATTGTGCCATCTCGTTTGATACTTTACCGCATCTTTGACCGAGTTGTTTTGCTATCATTATGATTTGGGGCGTACTGCCATACTTTGGGCTTAATGCCGACTATTTGAATCCTTCGGGAATTTTTATCACTATTTCCTCACTATTTTGATACGTTAACTGAACTCAGACTTAATGATTATACTGTTTTGCAAACTCAGCCCCTTTTTAATTGAATTTTGAGACTTTAATGATATTTCACTGTCGTTTGGGCTGATGACTATTATTTTATTGATGCCCGAGGGGCTTATTATGTTCTGGACTAGGTGAGGAGGCTTTCAAGCCTCGAGTGTTATGTGAGGAGGATTTCAGGCCTCGAGTTTGAAGTGAGAAGGCTTTCACGCCTTATGTTGATATAGCGCTTGGGCCGTAAGGGGCCCCTCCGGATTCTGCACACCCACAGTGAGCGCGGGTACCCATGTGATATAAGAGTGAGCTCGAGGGGCTGATACTATGCTGAGTGATAGAGATTGAGCCCGAGGAGCTGTTACTGTACTGAGCGGTTGATAGTGGGCCCGAGGGGCAGTTTTAGTATTTACTACCTATTTGCGATTTTACCTGATTTACCTGTTTTTTTTAAATGAAGTTTCATTTGACTCTTTACGGATTTTGCTACTTTAAGAGTTTTACTGCCTGATATAGAATTTTATTTGTGATGTTATGTATTTTCTTACCTTCGGTTATTATTTATTATTATTGCTCACTGGATCAGAGTACTCACATTATTCCTTGTACCATGTGTGCATATTCAGGCATAGCAGAGTCCACACCTGAGCATTGATATTCCTTCCAGATCTGGAAGCGAGATCGGAGCTTCGAGGTAGCAGTTGACGTCCACAGCCCCTTGACTCTCTTATTTTATGTTATTTCAATTCTTTCAAACTTTTGTATCTGATATTCTACTTCGTAGACTTATAGCAATTCAGTAGTAGCTCATGACTTGTGACACCTCGGTTTAGGCTGTATGGGTTGGTTGTTTAGTATTATCTTTGTTTTCCGCATTATGAATGTTTTACACGCGTTTGGGTTTATTAAATGTTAATTAAATTGTGAAAAGAGGTGTTGAGATATTTTGGCTGGCTTTGTCTTCACGAGAAGCACCATCACGGCCGGGTTTAGGATTTAGGCCGTGACATCCTGCTAATAGTGTAAGCAGCTCGGCAAGTAGGGGGATATTACAGTCGTCTTTTGTGCAAAACCCACTACCCATGAACCATTATAATCTCTGGTGAGTCCCCTTGTACCAGTACTGGTTTGGCTACTTGAATCGAAAGCACCATTAATTTTCAAATTGTAGGTGGCAGTAATCACTTTATTGGTATTTCTTGTCTAGGGTTTGAGGTTGTTGTAGTCAGAGTTAGTGATATGAATTCTGCTACTTGTAAGATAATTTTTTGTGGCATGTAATATTGAAGTAAAATACTTCTAAGGCAAGGAGTTAGCAATTACTTCGTGGATCGGAATTAGTAGAAGTATGTATAAGCTAAGTTGGCTAAAATATCACGGTTATAAAATATAAGGGTTATTAAATATAAATGCTTATGGGGTTGCAAAAGGGAAACTTACACAAATGTCCCAAATAAATCTCAACTTATCAACCTCTAGCCATTAGTCATAGACTTACTAAAACTAGCCAACAAAATTGAAAAACCAAATAATAGGGTTCTTTCTCTCAAAGAATCATATGCAAAAATCACCTTCCATATTTTTAAGCGTGATTAGCAACACTAGATACAAGACGGAAAGAAAATTTTATGAATGAGGTAGCAAATAAGGTGATGAAATACAAAATATATATAATATTCCAAAATTTTAAATAAAAAGGAACTTTTTCAATTATTATAGTTGAAATTCATTGAAAATATATAGACAAGTCAATATACAAAATTTGAGGAATATTGGAGGTGATTTGGACTGGTTTTGTATCAAATTCGTAATTAAATCGAGTTCAAAAAAGTCTTCTGCGACACATTTATCAAAAATGTATCACGCATGTATCTCACACATACTACATGAATATACATGTGATACATAATTGATACGAATATGATATATATGTGATACACAAATAGTATTCAGAGTGATACATATTATTTTTTTCATGTTCACTTTTTACTTGGAGTTTTTAATTCAAACCTCCTCAAAACTTTACCAAATCTTTCCAAAACTGAGATTCAAACTCCTTAAATTGTGCCCAATTTATTCTAATAGCACCCATTTAAAACAAAGCAAAAATTTGATTATTTTTTGCTATAAAATAATTAATTGACTAATTTGACTAATATTAATAATATTTTATCCATTAACCAATTTATAAATGGACAAAGCTGATAATTCCCCATTGCAAAATCCTATCAGCATGGGTCTACTTAGAAACTCCATCAACCTGTACTATCATTAATTAAGATTCGGCCTAACATTCATCTATATGTATTATTTTTTATTTAAGTTCAGGGTTCAAAAGAAATCATAGCCAAAAGACTACATCACCTCATGTCAATTAGTTTCTCAGTGTTGAGTTCTATGTTAAGTTCCATTTTGAGTATAACTAGTGTATTATATTTTGTGTTAATACAAATTACACTTTCCACTGCTGCACAACAACAATAATCGTAGCAACAATGTTATATCCAGAACTCAGTTATTTTTTACTTGCAGTCATCAATTCATTATTTAACAAACGAGAAAAACAGATAAATAATCGTATTAGGTGTTTACACCAAATTAGTAACTTAACCTTAATAGTTAATGATTAAAGAAAATGTATACAAAAGATATATGTATTGCAATTTGCATTTATTAATTCGATCTAAATACTCGATGTAGGCAAGTTTTTGTCAAAGGAACATTAATCCAAAGACTAGACGCTGATTAGACTCTTCCTTTACTATGACATCATGTTAACTCTCTTACAATATAAGAGTACAAGTGCTTGCCTGTTTATACTTAAATGATAATCAAAATGTGGAATTATTTTGTAAAAGTAACTACTAATTTCACATTTATCTGATGATGACACTACACATTGCTTATTGATCCATAAAAATATATTCTAGCTCTGAATGAAACTTCTGAGCTTATCGAGAGGAAAATCCAATATACTAAACTCTTGCTATGTGTGAAGGCCGAAAAATCACCGAGCCACATTGGATATTTGGATTATTTGCACGCAATCTTATCTAATATATTTCTACAAGAGACTATTTGTATTGTTTGAACTCGTGACCTCCTGGTGACAAGTGACAAATTCTCACCTAAGCTTGGGATGAGACAAACATGTAATGCTACCAAAGAACCCATTGCAATAGTTGGTCTAGAGATGAATGAGTTACTGAGTGTATATCGAAAACAGCCTTTCTGCCCGTCCAGGATATGGGTAAAGTTGCGTACATCTCATCCTCCTCAGACTCCACTCGGTGGAATATATTGGGTCGTTGTTGTTGTGAAAGAGATACAGAACGGGAGGATATTAGCTCCAATATCATACTTACCAAGACATTCTAACTAGATGAAAATAGGAGAATTCTCAGCATGCATGTCTAAGCCATCTCTTCCGCCTGTCAAAAGAATTGCAAGCTTAATCATATAATATAATGATCTATAAAGTTTCAGAATTTTTTTAAAACCTGTTAGCTCCTCATATTTTACTTCTAATTCTTAAACAAATGAACGTTGCAGCGGAATGAATATTGTCCATTACTAGTAAGTAGGCATAACATGTTCCCTTTGCTTTGCCAAGTTATATTCAAATGTATCCCTATCCACTGACAAAAAATCAATACTAGTTAAGAAGCTTTTTGAAAGTGTTAACAATTTTGTAAAAATCAGGAGGAGGAGGAGATACAAAAAACACGAATGGATCGTGTTGAAGCATAGTCAGAGCAAACCTGAAGCAGACAGGCAAAAAGGAGCTCAATGGCCTCGATTTCGGGCTGACACCATTTTATCTCAATTAGCAAAAACACCAAATAAGTAAATCCCCTTGCAATTGGATACCATTCTTTTCCACAAGCAGCTTTCAAACAACTTAAAGTCCAAGATTCTGAGTAAATTAAAATGACAAAGCTCTGAGTTGAGAAAAAAAGATAAAGAAAACCTATAAGAGCCGAATATTTCTCTTTTTTTGGTTTTCTGATAAGGTAGGACAACAGAAAATAGGACGAGTTCGTTTGAAGAGGTTGTTTTCATCATTATCTTTTGCCTCCTAATTGACTGATGATTTCCAGGGGTAAGAATGGCTCTATAAAAATCAAAGTACCTATTATCATCAGCCCATTGCCTAAAAGGCCGCATTTTATACCTACTAAGATGATGACATTCTGAAGGAACAGGATTTGGCTCATCATCAAATACAATATCATGGCATTGAGCTTTTTCTGCATCCCAATAACCGAATACAATGTCATTCATGACGAAAAAGTTGTTTTGGCTTTGAAGTTCTCTCAAACACAGCTCGAATATATGAACATTACATGAATTAATTTTTGTTTCATCCCTACAATTCTTGCATACGATAACTAGACATCTATCGATAAGATCTTGTAAATACTTCTTCAGTCTCTCCTTTCAAGTCTTTTTCAAACTTCAGAAACCCCTCAGCCATCCATAATCTCACCAATCTCTGCGCTGAAATCTCATTGTCTTCGGGAAATATCCAATAATACAGAAAGCATGCTTTTAGGTCACTGATCAAGTGATTGTAACTCAAACCCAAGCACATATAAATATTGTTCATCAGGATCAATATTGACAAATGACTTAGACATTTTCAGCTTCCCAACTTTTGTTCTCCTTCCAAATTTGGATAGAAGCCCAGCAACCACAGGCCCACAATAATAGTTAGCGGTAACCCTTGACATTTGTCCACAATTTGCTTCCCAATAGTCTCGAATTCATATGGTGTTATTTCATTTGCAAAACCTAGAGAATAAAGAAAAACTTTTCAAGTTTCTTGTATTGGTAATCAAGCGCCCATCAAGAGAGCAAGGGAATATTTTTCATGCTTCAATGTTTGGTTATCAGGCGCCCACCTAGAGAACATGGGAATACTTTTCAAGTAGCAAGTTTTAGTAACCAGGCACTCACCTGGAAATCAAGGGAATAATTTTCAAGTATCAGGTTTTGGCAATCTCGCGTCCACCTGGTAATCAAGGGAATACTTTTCAAGTTGAAAATTTTAGTAATCAGGCGACCACTTGGAGAACAAGGGAGTATTTTTCACGTTTCAAGTTTTCGTAATTAGGCGCCCACCTAGATTAAATGGGAATACTTTTTAAGTTTCATGTTTTGGTAATCAGCCGCCCACTTGGAGAACCAGTGAATATTTTTCAAGTTTCAAGTTTTGGTAATGAGGCGCGCACCTAGAGAACAAAGGAATACTTTTCAAGTTGCAAGTTTTGGTAATCAGGCGCCCACTTGGAAAACGATGGAATACTTTTTAAGTTGCATGTTTCTGTATCCAAGCGCCCACCTGGAGAACTACAAAATTATTTTAAAGTTTCAAGTCTTGGTAATTAGGCGCCCACATGGAGAACAACGGAAGTCTTTTCAAGATTCAAGTTTTGGTAATCAGCCGACCAATTAGAGAACAAGGGAATACTTTTCAATTTACTAGTTTTGGCAATCAGGCGCCCACCTTGAGAACAAGGGAATATTTTTCATGTTGCAAGTTCGGTAATCAGGAGCCCAACTGGAGAACAAGGGAATACTTTTTATGTTTCACGTTTTTTTAATCAGGCGCCCACCAGGAAAACAAGAGAATACTTTACAATTTACAAGTTATGGTAATCAGGAGCTCACTTAGAGAACAAGAGAATATTTTTCAAGTTTCAAGTTTTGGTAAGCAAGCTCCCACCTGGAGAACAAGTGAATATTTTTGATGTTTCAAGTTTTGTTAATCAGGTGCCCACCTAGAGAAAAAGGGAATAGTTTTCAAGTTGCAAGTTTTGGTAATCAGGCGCCCACCTTAAGAACAAGGGAACACTTTTCAAGTTCCAAGTTTCAAGTTTTGGCAATGAGGCGGCCACGTGGAGAACAAGGGAATACTTTTTATGTTTCAAGTTTTGGTAATTAGGCGCCCACCTAGAGAAGAAGGTAACACATTTCAAGTTAGAAGTTTATGTAATCAGGCGCCCGCTTGGAGAACAGGGGAGTACTTTTCAAGTGGCAAGTTTTGGTAATCAGGCGCCTACCTAGAGAAGAAGGGAACACGTTTCAAGTTACAAGTTTTTGTAATCAGGCTCCCACCTGGAGAACAGGGGAGTACTTTTCAAGTTGCAAGTTTTGGAAATCAGGCGCCCACCTAGAGAACAAGGGAATACTTTTCAATTTGTTTGTTATGGCAATCAGGCGTCCACCTAGAAAACAAGGGAATACTTTTCAAGTTGCAAGTTTTGTCAATTAGGCTCCCACCAGGAGAACAAGGGAGTATTTTTCAAGTTTCAAGTTTTGGTAATCAGGCGTCCACTTGGAGAACAAGGGAATACTTTTCAAGTTAGTCTTTGTAATTAGGCGCCCACCCGGAGAACAAGAGAATACTTTTCAAGTTTCAGGTTTTGGTAATCAGGTGCCTACTTGGAGAACAGGGGAATATTTTTAAAGTTTCAGGTTTTGGTAACCTGGCGCTCACCCGGTGAACAAGGAAATTTTCAAGTTTCAAGTCTTGGTAATCAGGAGCACACCTGGAGAATTAGGAAGTGTTTTCAAGTTTCAAGTTTGGTAATCAGGCGACCACTTGGAGAAGAAGGGAATAGTTTTCAAGTTGCTAGTTTTGGTAATCAGGCGCCCACCTGGAGAACAAGGGAATATTTTTCATGTTTCAAGTTTTAGTAATGAGGTTTCAACTAGGAGAACAAGGGAACAGATTTCAAGTTGCAAGTTTTGGTAATCAGGCGTCAACCTGGAGCACAACAAAATACTTTTCAAGGTGCAAGTTTTTGTAAGCAGACGTCCACCTGAAGAAAAAGGGAATACGTTTCAAGTTTCATGTTTTGGCAATCAGGCATTCACCTGGAGAACAAGGGGATACTTTTCAAGTTACAAGTTGTGGCAATCAGGTGCCCACCAGAAGAACAAGGGAGTATTTTTCAATTTTCAAGTTTTGGTAATTAGGCGTCCACCTGGAGAAAAAGGGAATACTTTTTATGTTTCAAGTATTGTTAATCAGCCGCCCACCCGCAGAACAAGAGAATGCTTTTCAAGTTGCAAGTTTTTGTAATCAGGCGCCCACCCAGAGAACAAGAGAATATTTTTCAAGTTTCATGTTTTGGTAATCAGACACCCACTTGGAGAACAAAGAATATTTTTGATGTTTCAAGTTTTTGTAATCACACACCCACCTAGAGAAGAAGGGAATACTTTTCAAGTTGCAAGTTTTGGTAATTAGGCGTCCACCTGGAGAACAAGGGAATACTTTTCAAGTTTCAAGTTTTGGTAATCAAGCGGTTACCTGGAGAACAAGGGAATATTTTTGATGTCTCAAGGTTTGGTAATCAGGCGCCCACCTAGAGAAGAAGGGAACACGTTTGAAGTTACAAGTTTTTGTAATCAGGCGCCCACCTGGAAAACAAAGGAGTACTTTTCAAGTTGCAAGTTTTGGAAATCAGGCGCCCACCTAGAGAACAAGGGAATACTTTTCAATTTTCTAGTTATGGCAATCAGGCGTCCACCTAGAAAATAAGGGAATACTATTCAAGTTGCAAGTTTTGTCAATTAGGCGCCCACCAGGAGAACAAGGGAGTATTTTTCAAGTTTCAAGTTTTGGTAATTAGGCGCCTTCCCGTAGAACAAGAGAATACATTTCAAGTGGCAAGTTTTCGCAATCAAGCGCCCACCTAGAGAACAAGAGTATATTTTTGAAGTTTCAAGTTTTGGTAATCAAGCACCCACCTAGAGAAGAACTGAATAATTTTCAAATTGCAAGTTCTGGTAATCACACGCCACCTGGAGAACAAGGGAATAGTTTTTAATTTTCAAGTTTTGGTAATCAGGCTGCAACCTGGATAATATGGGAATATTATTAGATGTTTCAACATTTGGTAATCAGGCGGCCACCTAGAGAAGAAGGGAACACATTTCAAGTTACAAGTTTTGGTAATCAGCCACTCACCTTGAGAACGGGGGAGTACTTTTCAAGTTGCACGTTTTGGAAATGAGGCGCCCACATGGAGAACAAGGGAATACATTTCAAGTTTAAAGTTATGGCAATCATGCGTCCACCTGTAGAACAAGAGAATACTTTTCAAGTTGCAAGTTTTAGCAATCAGGCGCCCACCAGGAGAACAAGGGAGTATTTTTCAAGTTTCAAGTTTTGGTAATTAGGTGCCCACCCGGAGAACAAAAGAGTACTTTTAAAGTTGCATGTATTGGTAATCAAGCACCTACCTAGAGAACAAGAGAATATTTTTCAAGTATTAAGTTTTTGTAATCAAGCACCCACCAAAAGAAGAAGTGAATACTTTTCAAGTTGCAAGTTTTGGTAATCACGCGCCCACCTAGAGAACAAGGGAATACTTTTCAAGTTTCAAGTTTTGGTAATCAAGCGGCCACGTGGAGAACAAGGGAATATTTTTTATGTTTAATCTATTGGTAATCAGGCGACCACCTAGAGAAGAAGGGAACACGTTTAAAGTTACAAGTTTTGGTAATCAGGCGCTCACCTGGAGAACAAGAGAGTACTTTTTAAGTTGCATGTATTGGGCGCCCACCTAGAGGATCAGGGAATACTTTTCAAGTTTCAAGTTATGGCAATCATGCGTCCACCTGTATAACAAGGGAATACTTATCAAGTTGCATGTTTTTGAAATCAGGTGCTCACCTGGAGAACAAGGGAATACTTTTCAATTTTAAAGATATGGAAATCATGCGTCCACCTGTAGAACAAGGGAATACTTTTCAAGTATCATGTTTTAGCAATCAGGCGCCCACCAGGAGAACAATGGAGTATTTTTCAAGTTTTAAGTTTTGGTAATTAGGCTCCCACCCTGAGAACAAGAGAATACTTTTCAAGTTGCAAGTTTTTGTAATGAAGATCCTACCTAGAGAACAAGAGAATATTTTTCAAGTTTCAGGTTTTGGTAATCAGGCACCCACCTAGAGAAGAAGTGAATTCTTTTCAAGTTGGAAGTTTTGGTAATCACGCGCCCACCTGGAGAACAATAGAATACTTTTCAAGTTATTAGTTTTGGTAATGAGGCGCTCACCTAGAGAAAAGGGGAGTACTTTTCGAGTTGCAAGTTTTGGAATTCAGGCGCCCCAACTGGAGAACAAGGGGATACTTTTCAAGTTTCAAGTTATGGCAATCATGTGTCCACCTGGAGAACAAGGTAATACTTTTCAAGTGGAAAGTTTTGGCAATCACGCGCCCAACAGGAGAACAAGGGAGTATTTTTCAAGTTTCATATTTTTGTAATTAGGCACCCACACGGAGAACAAGAGAATACTTTTCAAGGGGAATGTTTTGGTAATCAGGAGCCCACCTAGAAAACAAGGGAATGCTTTTCGAGTTTCAAGTTTTGATAATCAGACGCCCACCTGGATAATAAGGAAATATTTTTGATGTTTCAAGTTTTGCTAATCAGGCGCCCACCTAAAGAAGAAGGGAAGACTTTCAAGTTGCAAGTTTTGGTAATCGGGGCGCCCACCATGAGAAGAAGGGAATAGTTTTTAAGTTTCAAGTTTTGTTTATCAGGCGCCCACCCGGAGAAAGAGACAATAATTTTCAAGTTGCAAATTTTTGTAATCAGGCACCCATCTAGAGAACAAGGGAATACTTTCAAGTTTCAAGTTTTGGTAATCACGCGCCCACCTAGAGAATAAGGGAATACTTTTTAAGTTTCACGTTTGGTTAATCAAGCGCCCAGCCGGAGAACAAGGTAATACTTCTCAAGTTGCAAGTTTTGGTAATCAGGTGCCCACCTGGAGAACAGGGGAATACTTTTCAAATTGCAAGTTTTTGTAATCAGGTGCCCACCCAGATAACAAGGGAATACTTTTCAAGTTTAGTTTTGGAAATATGGCTCCACCTGGATAATAAGGGAATTCTGTTCAGGTTGAAAGTTTTGGCAATCACGCGTCCGCCAGGAGACCAAGGAAGTATTTTTCAGGTTTCTAGTATTTGTAATTAGGCGCCCACCTGGAGAAAAAGGGAATAATTTTTAAGTTTCAAGTTTTGTTAATCAGGCGTCCTCTCGGACAACAAGAGAATACTTTTCAAATTGCAAGTTTTTGTAATCAGGCGCCCACCTACTGAACAAAGGAATACTTTTAAACTTTCAAGTGTTGGTAATCAGGCACCCACCAGGATAACAAGGGTATATTTTTGATGTTTCAAGTTTTGGTAATCAGGCGCCCACCTGGAGAGCAAGGGAATACTTTTCAAGCTTCAAGTTTTGGCAATCAGGCGTTTACCTGGAGAACACGACATTACTTTTCAAGTTGCGAGTATTGGCAATCAGGCGCCCACCAGGAGAACAAGGGAATACTTTTTAAGTTTCAAGTATTGTTTATCAAGCGCCCACCCGGAGAACAAGAGAATACTTTTTATGTTGCAAATTTTGGTAATCAGGCGCCCACCTAGAGAACAAGGGAATACTTTTCAAGATTCAAGTTTTGGTAATCAGGCTCCCACCTGGAGAACAAGGGAATAGTTTTTGAGTTTCATATTTTGTTAATCAGGTGCCCACCTGGAGAACAAGAGAATACTTTTCAAGTTGCAAGTTTTGGTAATCCGGCGCCCACCTTGAGAACAAGGGAGTACTTTTCAAGTTTCAAGTTTTGGTAATCAGGCACCCACCTGGAGAACAAGGGAATATTTTTCAAGTTTCAAGTTTTGGTAATCAGGCGCCCACCTGGAGAACAAGGGAATATTAATGATGTTTCAAGTTTTGGTAATTAGGCGCCCACCTAGAGAAGAAGGGAACACTTTTCAAGTTGCACGTTTTGTAATCAGGCACTTACTTTGAGAACAGGAGAATACTTTTCAAGTTTCATGTTTTTGTAATCAGGCGCCCACCCAGAGAACAAGGGAATTCTAGTAAGTTTTTTAGAAGTAGCTGAATAATTGAATCGGCTGGTATAGAATCAGCGGCACATTAATCTTCCTCTATTCTATCAATTTCATTCTTTTTTATGTCCACAGTTTGCTTTAAAAAGGAAGTAATCAAGTTTCATTTTTTGGAAATCAGGCTAATAAGAATCACTTTTCAAGTTGTATGTTTTGGAAATCAGGTGCCCACAAGGAGAACAAGGAAGTATTTTTCAAGTTTCAAGTTTTTTTAACTAGGCGCCCACGTGGAGAAAAAGGGAATACTTTTTAAGTTTCAAGTTTTGTTAACCAGACGTCCACCCGGAGAACAAGAGAATACTTTTCAAGTTGCTACTTTCGGTAATCAGGCACCCACCTAGAGAACAAGGGAATACTTTTCAAGTTTCAAATTTTGGTATCAGGCACCCACCTTGAGAACAAGGGAATATATTAGATTTTTCAAGTTTTGGTAATTAGGCGCCCACCTCGAGATAAAGGGAATACTTTTCAAGTTTCAAGTTTTGGAAATCAGGCGTCTACCTGGAGAACAAGGCAATACTTTTCAAGTTGCGAGTTTTTGCAATCAGGCACCCACCAGGAGAACAAGGGAATACTTTTTAATTTCAAGTTTTGTTTATCAGGCGCCTACCCGGAAAACAAAAAAGAATACTTTTTAAGATGCAAATTTTGGAAATCAGGCACCCACCTAGATAACAAGGGAATACTTTTCAAGTTCATGTTTTGGTAATCAGGCGCTCACCTGGAGAATAAGGGAATACTTTTTAAGTTTCATGTTTTGTTAATCAGGCGCCCACCCGGAGAACAAGAGAATACTTTTCAAGTTGCAAGTTTTGGTAATCTGGCGCCCCCTAGAGAACAATGGAATAATTTTCAAGTTTCAATAATTGGTAATCAGGCGCCCACCTGGAGAACAAGGGAATACTTTTTAAGTTTCATGTTTTGTTAATCAGGCGCCCACCCGGAGAACAAGAGATACTTTTCAAGTTGCAAGTTTTGGTAATCCGGCGCCCACCTAGAGAACAAGGGAATACTTTTAAATTTTCAAAATTTCGTAATCAGGCGTCCACCTAGAGAACAAGGAATATTTTTTATGTTTCAAGTATTGGTTATCAGGAGCCCACTTAGAGAAGAAGGGAACACGTTTCAAGTTACAAGTTTCACCTAGAGAACACGGGAATACTTTTCAAGTTGCAAGTTATTGTATTCAGGCACCACCCAGAGATCAAGGGAATACTATTCAAGTTTCAAGTTTTGGAAATCAGGCGTCCACCTGGATAATTAGGGAATACTTTTCAAGTTGCAAGTTCTTGCAACCAGGCGTCCACCAGAAGAACAAGGAAGTATTTTTCAACTTTCAAGTTTTTGTAATTTGGCGCCCACCTGGAGAAAAAGGGAATACTATTAAGTTTCAAGTTATGTTAATCAGGCGTCCACCCGGAGAACAAGAGAATACTTTTCATGTTATAAGTTTTTGTAATCCGGTGCCCACCAAGAGAACAATGAAATAATTTTCAAGTTTCAAGTTTTGGTAATCAGGCGCCCACCTGTAGAACAAGGGAATACTTTTTAAGTTTCATGTTTAGTTAATCAGGCGCCCGCCCGGAGAACAAGAGAATACTTTTAAAGTTGCAAGTATTGGTAATCCGGCGGCCACCTAGAGAACAAGGGAATATTTCTTAAGTTTCATGTTTTGGTAATTAGGTGCCCACCTGGAGAACAAGGGAATATTTTTTGTGCTTCAGGTTTTGGTAATCAGGCGCCCACCCGGAAAAGAAGGGAACACATTTCATGTTGCAAGTTTTGGTAATCATGCGCCCACCTGGAGAACAAGGTAATACTTTCCAAGTAGAAAGTTTTTGTAATCAGGCGCCCACCAAGAGAGCAAGGGAATGCTTTTCATGTTTCATGTTTTGGAAATCAGGCACTTACTTTGAGAACAGGGGAATACTTTTCAAGTTGCAAGCTTTGTAATCAGGCGCCCACCCAGACAACAAGCAAATACTTTTCAAGTTTCATGTTTTTGAAACCAGACGTCTAATAAGAATCACTTTTCAAGTTGCAGTTTTTGGAAATCAGGCGCCCACAAGGACAACAAGGAAGTATTTTTCAAGTTTCAAGTTTTTTTAACTAGGCGCCCACGTGGAGAAAAAGGGAATACTTTTTATGTTTGAAGATTTGTTAATCAGACGTCCACCCGGAGAACAAGAGAATACTTTTCAAGTTGCTACTTTTGGTAATCAGGCGCCCACCAGAGAACAAGAGAATACTTTTCAAGTTTCAAAATTTGGTATCAGGCACCCACCTTGAGAATAAGGGAATATTTTTTATGTTTCAAGTTTTGGTAATTAGGCGCCCACCTCGAGAGAAAGGGAATACTTTTCAAGGTTCAAGTTTTTGGAAATCAGGCACCCACCTAGGTAACAAGGGAATACTTCTCAAGTTCATGTTTTGGTAATCAGGCGCTCACCAGGAGAATAAGGGAATACTTTTTAAGTTTTATGTTTTGTTAATCAGGCGCCCATCCAGAGAAAAGAGAATACTTTTCAAGTTGCAAGTTTTGGTAATCTGGCGCCCACCTAGAGAACAATGGAATAATTTTCAAGTTTCAAGTTTTTGTAATCAGGCGCCCACCTGGATAACAAGGGAATACTTTTCAAGTTTCAAGTTTTGGTAATCAGGCGCCCACCTGGAGAACAAGGGAATACTTTTTAAGTTTCATGTTTTGTTAATCAGGCGCCCACCCGGAGAACAAGAGATATTTTTCAAGTTGCAAGTTTTGGTATTCCGGCACCCACCTAGAGAACAAGGGAATACTTTTCAATTTTCAAAATTTGGTAATCATGCGCCCACCTAGAGAACAAGGAATATTTTTAATGTTTCAAGTTTTTGTTATCAGGAGCCCACTTAGAGAAGAAGGGAACACGTTTCAAGTTGCAAGTTTTGGTAATCAGGCATCCACCTAGAGAACAGGGGAATACTTTTCAAGTTGCAACTTATTGTAATCAGGCGCCTCCCAGAGAACAAGGGAATACTCTTCAATTTTCAAGTTTTGGAAATCAGGCGTCCACCTGGATAATAAGGGAATACTTTTCAATTGCAAGTTTTGGCAATCAGGCGTCCACCAGGATAACAATGAAGTACTTTTAAAGTTTCAAGTTTTTGTAATTAGGCCCCCACCTGGAGAAAAAGGGAATACTTTTTTAGTTTCATGTTTTGTTAATCTGGCGTCCACCCGGAGAACAAGAGATACTTTTCATGTTGCAAGTTTTAGTAATCCGGCGCCCACCTAAAGAACAAGGAAATAATTTTTAATTTTTAAGTTTTGGTAATCAGGCGTCCACCTGGAGAACAAGGGAATACTTTTTAAGTTTCATGTTTAGTTAATCAGGCGCCCACCCAGAGAACAAGAGATACTTTTCAAGTTGCAAGTTTTGGTAATCTGGCGCCCACCTAGAGAACAATGGAATAATTTTCAAGTTTCAAGTTTTGGTAATCAGGCGCCCACCTGGAGAACAAGGGAATACTTTTTAAGTTTCATGTTTTGTTAATCAGGCGCCCACCCGGAGAACAAGAGATATTTTTCAAGTTGCAAGTTTTGGTATTCCGGCACCCACCTAGAGAACAAGGGAATACTTTTCAATTTTCAAAATTTGGTAATCATGCGCCCACCTAGAGAACAAGGAATATTTTTAATGTTTCAAGTTTTTGTTATCAGGAGCCCACTTAGAGAAGAAGGGAACACGTTTCAAGTTGCAAGTTTTGGTAATCAGGCATCCACCTAGAGAACAGGGGAATACTTTTCAAGTTGCAACTTATTGTAATCAGGCGCCTCCCAGAGAACAAGGGAATACTCTTCAATTTTCAAGTTTTGGAAATCAGGCGTCCACCTGGATAATAAGGGAATACTTTTCAATTGCAAGTTTTGGCAATCAGGCGTCCACCAGGATAACAATGAAGTACTTTTAAAGTTTCAAGTTTTTGTAATTAGGCCCCCACCTGGAGAAAAAGGGAATACTTTTTTAGTTTCATGTTTTGTTAATCTGGCGTCCACCCGGAGAACAAGAGAATACTTTTCATGTTGCAAGTTTTAGTAATCCGGCGCCCACCTAAAGAACAAGGAAATAATTTTTAATTTTTAAGTTTTGGTAATCAGGCGTCCACCTGGAGAACAAGGGAATACTTTTTAAGTTTCATGTTTAGTTAATCAGGCGCCCACCCGGAGAACAAGAGAATACTTTTCAAGTTGCAAGTTTTGGTAATCCGGCGCCTACCTAGAGAACAAGGGAATATTTTTAAAGTTTCAAGTATTGGTATTTAGGCGCCCACCTGGAGAACAAGGGAATATTTTTTATGCTTCAGGTTTTGGTAATCAGGCGCCCAATTAGAGAACAAGGGAACACGTTTCAAGTTGCAAGTTTTGTTAATCAGGCGCCCACCTGGAGAAAAGGGGAATACTTTTCAAGTTGCAAGTTTTTGTAATCAGGCGCCCACCAAGAGAACAAGGGAATACTTTTCATGTTTTATGTTTTGGAAATCAGGCGTCCACCTGGATAATAAGGTAATACTTTTCAAGTAGCGAGTTTTGGCAATCAGGCGTCCATTAGGATAACACGGAAGTATTTTTCAAGTTTCAAGTTTTTGTAATTAGGCGCCCACCTTGAGAAAAAGGGAATAATTTTTATGTTTCAAGTTTTGTTAATAAGGAATCTACCCGGAGAACAAGAGAATACTTTCCATGTTGCATGTCTTGGTAATCAGGCGCCCACCTAGAGAACAAGGGAATACTTTTCAAGCTTCAAATTTTGGTAATCAGGCACCCACCTGGAGAACAAATGAATATTTTTGATGTTTCAAGTTTTGGCAATCAGGCGTCGACCTGGAGAACGAAGCAATAATTTTTATGTTGCAAGTATTGGTAATCGGGTGCCCTCGGGGAGAAGAAGGGAACACCTTTTAAGTTTCTACTTTTGTTTATCAGGCGCCCACCCGGAGAACAAGAGAATACTTTTCAAGTTGAAAGTTTTGGTAATCTGGCGCCCACCTAGAGATAGGGAATACTTTTCAAGTTTCAAGTTTTAGTAATCAGGCGCCCACCTGGAGAACAAGGGAATATATTTTAAGTTTCATGTTTTATTAATCACGCGCCCACCCGGAGAAAAAGAGAATACTTTTCAAGTTGCAAGTTTTGGTAATCCGGCGCCCACCTAAAGAACAAGGCAATATTTTTCAAGTTTCAAGTTTTGGTAACCAGGCGCCCACCTAGAGAACAAGGGAATATTTTTTATGTTTCAAGTATTGGTAATCAGGCGCCAACCTAGAGAAGAAGGGAACACGTTTCAAGTTGCAAGTTTTGGTAATCAGGCGCCCACCTGGGGAACAAGGAAATTCTTTTCAAGTTGCAAGTTTTTGTAAGCAGGCGCCACCCAGAGAACAAGGGAACACTTTTCAAGTTTTAAGTTTTTTAAATCAGACGTCCACCTGGATAATAAGGGAATACTTTTCAAATTGCACGTTTTGGCAATCAAGCGTCCACAAGGAGAACAAAGAAGTATTTTTGAAGTAACAAGTTTTTGTATCTAGGCGCCCACCTGGAGAAAAAGGGAATACTATTTAAGTTTCAAGTTTTGTTAATCAGGCGTCCACCCGGAGAACAGGAGAATACTTTTCATGTTGCTAGTTTTGGTAATCTGGCGCCCACCTAGAGACAAGGGAATAATTTTCATGTTTCATGTTTTGTTAATCAGGCGCCCGCCCGGAGAACAAGAGAATACTTTTCAAGTGCAAGATTTGGTAATTCGGCGCCCACCTAGAGAACAAGGGAATATTATTCAACATTCAAGTGTTGGTAATCAAGAGCCCACCTAGAGGACAAGGTAATATTTTTTATGTTTCATGTTTTGGTAATCAGGCGCCCATTTAGAGAAGAAGGGAATACTTTTTAAGTTTCAATTTTTGTTAATCAGGCGCCCACCCGGAAAATAAGAGAATACTTTTCAAGTTGAAAGTTTTGGCAATCTGGCTGACACCTAGAGAAAAAGGGAATACTTTTCAAGTCTCAAGTTTTAGTAATCAGGCGCCCACCTGGAGAACAAGGGAATAAATTTTAAGTTCCATGTTTTGTTAATCAGACGCCCATCCGGAGAACAAGAGAATACTTTTCAAGTTGCAAGTTTTGGTAATCCGGCGCCAACCTAATGAACAAGGGAATATTTTTCAAGTTTCAAGTTTTGGTAATCAGGCGCCCACCTGGAGAACAAGGGAATATGTTTTATGTTTTAAGTTTTGGTAATCAGGCGCCCAACTAGAGAAGAAGGGAACATGTTTCAAGTTGCATGTTTTGGTAATCAGGCGCCCACCTAGAGAACAGGGAATTTCTTTTCATGTTGCAAGTTTTGGTAATCAGGCGCCCACTCAGAGAACAAGGGAATACTTTTCAAGTTTCAAGTTTTTGAAATCAGGCGTCCACCTTGATAATAAGGGAATACTTTTCAAGTTGCAATTTTTGGCAATCAGGCGTCCACCAGGAGAACAAGGAAGTATTTTTCAAGTTTCAAGTTTGTGTAATTAGGCGCCCTCCTGGAGAAAAAGGGAACACTTTTTAAGTTTCAAGTTTTGTTAATCAGGCGTCCACCCGGAGAACAAGAGAATACTTTTCATGTTGCAAGTTTTGGTAATCCGGCGCCCACCTAGAGAGCAAGGGAATAATTTTCAAGTTTCATGTTTTGTTAATCAGGCGCCCACCGGGAGAACAAGAGAAAACTTTTCAAGTTGCAAGTTTTGGTAATCCGGCGCCCACCTAGAGAACAAGGGAATATTTTTCAAGTTTCATGTTTTGGTTATCAGGCGCCCACCTGGAGGACATGGAAATATTTTTTATGTTAACACGTTTCAAGTTGCATGTTTTGGTAATCAGGCGCCCACCTGGAGAACAGGGGAATACTTTTCAAGTTGCAAGTTTTTGTAATCAGGCGCCCACCTAGAAAACAAGGGAATACTTTTCAAGTTTCAAGTATTGCAAAATCAGGCGTCCACCTGGATAATAAGGGAATACTTTTTAAATTGCAAGTTTTTGCAATCAGGCGTCCACCAGGATAACAAGGAAGTATTTTTCAAGTTTCAAGTTTTTGTAATTAGGCGCCCACCAGGAGAAAAGGGAATACTTTTTAAGTTTCAAGTTTTGTTAATCAGGCATCCACCCGGAGGACAAGAGAATAATTTTCATGTTGCAAGTTTTGGCAATAAGGCGCCCACCTAGAGAACAAGGGAAACCTTTTCAAGTTTCAAATTTTGGTAATCAGGCACCCACCTGGAGAACAATGGAATATTTTTGATGTATCAAGTATTAGTAATCAGGCGGCCACCCGGAGAGCAAGGGAATACTTTTCAAGTTTCAGACTTTGGCAATCAGGCGTCTACCTAGAGAACAAGGCAATAATTTTCAAGTTGCAAGTTTTGGTAATCGGGTGCCCACCTAGAGAAGAAAGGAATACCTTTTATGTTTCAAATTTTATTTATCAGGCGCCTACCCGGAGAACAAGAGAATACTTTTCAAGTTGAAAGTTTTGGTAATCTGGCGGAAACCAAGAGAACAAGGGAATACTTTTCAAGTTTCAAGTTTTAGTAATCAGGCACCTGCCTGGAAAACAAGGGAATACATTTTAAGTTTCATTTTTTTTTTAATTAGGTGCCCACCCGGAGAACAAGAGAGTACTTTCCAAGTTGCAAGTTTTTGTAGTGCGGCGCCCCCTAAAGAACAATGGAATACTTTTCAAGTTTCAAGTTTTGGTGTAATCAGGCGCCCACCTGGAGAATAAGGGAATATTTTTGATATTTCAAGTTTTGGTAATCAGGCGCCCACCTACGGAAGAAGGGAACACGTTTCAAGTTGCAAGTATTGGTAATTAGGCGCCCTCCTGGAGAACAGGGAAATTCTTTCCAAAGTGCAAGTTTTTGTAATCAGGAGCCAACCCAGAGAACAAGGGAATACTTTTCAAGTTTTTGAAATTAGGCGTCCACCTATAATAAGGGAATACTTTTCATGTTGCAAGTATTGGTAATCAAGCGTCCACCAGGAGAACAAGGAATTATTTTTCAAGTTTCAAGTTCTTGTAATTTGGCGCCCACCTGGAGAAAAAGGGAACACTTTTTAAGTTTAAAGTTTTGAAAATCAGGCGTCCACCCGGAGAACAAGAGAATACTTTTCATGTTGCATGTTTTGGTATTCTGGCGCCCACCTAGAGAACAAGGGAATAATTTTCAAGTTTCATGTTTTGTTTATCAAGCGCCCACCCGGAGAACAAGAGAATACTTTTCAAGTTGCAAGTTTTGGTAATCAGGCTCCCACCAAGAGAACAATGGAATATTTTTTATGTTTCAAGTATTGGTAATCAGGCGCCAACCTAGAGAAGAAGGGAACACGTTTCAAGTTGCAAGTTTTGGTAATCAGACGCCCACCTGGAGAACAGGGAAATACTTTTCAAGTTTCAAGTTTTTTTAATCAGGCGCCCACCCAGAGAACAAGGGAAAACTTTTCAAGTTTCAAGTTTTGGAAATGAGGCGTCTACTTGGATAATAAGGGAATACTTTTTAAGTTGCAAGTATTGGCAATCAGGCGTCCACTAGGAGAACAAGGAAGTATTTTTTCCAGTTTCAAGTTTTTTTAATTAGGCGCCCACCATGAGAAGAAGGGAATACTTTTTAAGTTTCAAGTTTTGTTAAAGTCCACACGGAGAACAAGAGAATACTTTTCATGTTGCAAGTTTTGGTAATCAGACGCCCACCTGGAGAGCAAGGGGATTCTTTTGAAGTTTCAAGTTTTGGCAATCAGGCGTCTACCTGGAGAACAATGCACTAATTTTCAACTTGCAAGTTTTGGTAATCGGTGCCCACCTGGAGAATAAGGGAATACTTTTTAAGTTTCAAGTTTTGTTTATCAGGCGCCCACCCGGAGAACAAGAGAATACTTTTTAAATTGCAAGTTTTGGTAATCTTGCGCCCACCTAGAGAACAAGGGAATACATTTCAAGTTTCAATATTTAGTAATCAGGCGCCCACATGGAAAACAAGGGAATACATTTTAAGTTTCATGTTTTGTTGATCACGCGCCTACCCGGAGAACAAGAGAATGCTTTTCAAGTTGCAAGTTTTGGAAATCCGGCGCCCATCTAGAGAACAAAGGAATAATTTTCAAGTTTCAAGTTTTGTAATCAGGCGCCCACTTGGAGAACAAGGGAATATTTTTTATGTTTCAAGCATTGGTAATCAGGCGCCCACCTAGAGAAGAAGGGAACACGTTTCAAGTTGCAAGTTTGGTAATCTGGCGCCCACCTGGAGAACAGGGGAATACTTTTCAAGTTGAAAGTTTTTGTAATCAGGCGCCCACCCAGAGTACAAGGGAATACTTATCAAGTTTCATGTTTTGGAAATCAGGCGTCCACCTTGATAATAAGAGAATACTTTTTAAGTTGCAGGTTTTGGCAATCAGGCGCCCACCAGGAGAACAAGGAAGTATTTTTCAAGTTTCAAGTTTTTGTAACTAGGCACCCACCTGGAGAAAAAGCGAATACTTTTTAATTTTCAAGTTTTGTTAATTAGGCGCCAACCAGGTGAATAAGAGAACACTTTTCAAGTTGCTAGTTTTGGTAATCAGGCGCCCACATAGAGAACAACGGAATACTTTTCAAGTTTCAAGTTTCGGTAATCAGGCGCCCATTTAAGAACAAGGTACTATTTTTGATGGCTCAAGTTTTGGTAATCAGGCGACCACATAGAGAATAAGGGAATATTTTTCAAGTTGCAAGTATTGGTAATCAGGCGCCCACCAAGACAATAAGGGAATACTTTTCAAGTTGCGAGTTTTGGTAAGTAGGCGCCCACCTGGAGAACTAGGAAATAATTTTCAATTTTCAAGTCTTGTTAATCAGGCGCCCACCCGGAGAATAGGAGAATACTATTCAAGTTGCAAGTTTTGGTAATCAGGCGCCCACCTAGAGAACAAGGGAATATTTTTCAAGTTGCGAGTTTTGATAATCAGGCGCCCACCTAGAGGATAAAGGAATTCTTCTCAAGTTTCATGTTTTTGTAATCAGGCGCCCACCCAGAGAACAAGGGAATACTTTTCAAGTTTCAAGTTTTGGAAATGAGGCGTCCACTTGGATAATAAGGGAATACTTTTTAAGTTGCAAGTTTTGGGAATCAGGCGTCCAGAAGGAGAACAAGGAAGTATTTTTTCAAATTTGAAGTTTTCTTAATGAGGCGCCCACCATGAGAAGAAGGGAATACTATCATGGTTGGAACAATATCAGCTGCAAATTCAACAACAGTCACCTCTGAGCCAAGACGGCCCCAGACAGATCCCATTTCAAGGCCTATTTAACCAGCACCTATAACAACTAGTTTTTTTGGAATTTCTGTCAAAGCAAATGCTCCAGTAGATGATACAATTCTCTTCTCATCAATGGTTATACCAGGTAGACTTTTCACATCAGAACCAGTTGCAATAATAATATTCTTGCCTTTAACAACAGTGTTATCCATCAATGGTGTCGACAGAAACTTCAGAAGGGGAGAGGAGTTTGCCATAGCCCTTAACATAATTTACTTTGTTCTTCTTGAATACCCTCAATACCTCGTGTTAAGTTAGACACAGCTTTATCTTTTTGCGCCATCATGGCAGGAAGATCAACCTCACACCATGATTGGCAAATGAATGTTGTGCTTCATGAAACATGTGGGAGGAATGAAGAAGTGCCTGTGCACAATAAGTGAGAACAATGTTAGAAAATTAGATGTAAACACGAAGTATCAGACTTCAAAAAACTGACCACTAAAGCTTCAAGCAGACTCATCGGCAAGATAATTTGTCATAAACCTTGGGCTGCGATGTCACGTTAACAGCAGCAAGTACCAGCGCTTGAACTCCCATGATTATGGGTCATCAAAAGACATAGGGGAAAGACATTATTAAGTTCATGTCATAAGACAAATATCGAATGTGCACCCTATGGGGACAAGTTAATAAATATGTCAGTAGGTTATAATTATACACAATCACCAACCAAAATGTCCTCTCAGGAAAGTTAAGTCACTGCACTTGCAAAAAGGACCCACTACTATTTCACATATAAGGACATCAATGAAAGCAATGTTGGGCACATATACACCCGTCTGCTAAGTTGGAGGCACAACCATGAGAAATCACTTTTAAGTTGCACCCTTCAGTAGCCTTAGAAAAAGGTAGAAGAAGGAAACAAAAAAGAAAAGCTATCTGAAAATAAAAAACTAAAACTGGGATAGTGTGCCTTCTCATTTTATGGCCAATTCAAATAGAAACTATCCCAACAATGTGGAAGTTCGCAGTGAAAGCAGGAGCCCATAATTTTCTGTAAGATACATGACATCACCAAGTTGGAAATCATAACTTCAATTTCCCTTTCAGTAGTTTCCCATAACTCAATTCTCCTCCAACTGAGTTTCTAAGAGGCTCTCAGTTTCTTCCATGGTCTTTCCCACGAATTGCCTGAATCTGCTTTCCATAGGCCTAACTCAAATACTCTCTGGTGTTCCCATATCCTGGAGCTGTCTGAAGTCATATCATTCGGGGAATTAGTACTAGGTTCCTCCAAAATCAATTAGCTCGAACAGGACAGTAGCAGTTGCAAATCATATTTTGTCCTAAAAAGGAAATTTGTTCTAAATCAACAACAATGTCCTTATTGATTTGTAGCATATGCTTAAGCAATATAATCAACATCTTCATAAATAATTTATAGTTTCTATCACAAAAAAATGGGAAGAAATAATTCAATCAACACAGAATGGTCAGCACCTGCATAATGTTTGGTGTTTTTACTTTAACAACGGCATGGCAGTTCTACCGCACCTCGAACATTTCAGTGGTACCTCCTACCTTCCACCAACACAACTATGGGGTAGGCTTAGTGAGATAGGAACAACAACAACAATAACAACAACTACCTAGTATAGTCCCACAAAGTGGGATCTGGGGAGGGTAATATGTAGACGAGCCTTACCCCTACCCGAAAGGGCAGAGAGGCTATTTCCAATCGACCCTCGGCTCAGTGAAGGAAAGGAAAAACAAAAACAAAAATAAAAACAAAAGAGCATTATTAACTCCAGTAGAAATAGCGTAAATAATTATTTAAACATAAGAACCATAAATAAAATAGCATGCAATTATATCATACAGTAACTACCATAAATAACTATCATAAGGGAGACACACTCCAAAACACAAATTATCTATGGATAGCCCTGCCAAGCATCACCCAACCCCGGGTGAGGAGTACAAAAAGCTCTAGGAGCCCCTATCCTACAACCCTGATACTAGACCTCCAGACTTTCCTGTCAATGGTCATGTCCTCGGAAACCCGCATTCTAGCCATGTCATGCCTAATCACCTCTCCGCAATACCTCTTAGGTCTCCCTCTGCCTCGCCGAACGCCGACAATCGCCAGTCGCTCACAACTCCTCACCGGGGCATCAGGACTTCTCCTCCGCACATGCCCGAACAACCTCAGCCTCGCTTCTCGCATCTTCTCATCCACCGGGGCCACCCCCACCTTCTCTCGAATAACTTCATTCTTAATCTTATCTAACCTGGTGAGCCCGCACATCCACCGGAGCATCCTCATCTCCGCAACCTTCATTCTCTGAACATGAAAGTTCTTCACTGGCCAGCACTCCGCCCCATACAACATTGCAGGTCTAACCACAGCTCTATAAAATTTTCCCTTGAGTTTCTCTGGAACTTTCTTGTCACACAGGACTCCTGATGCAAGCCTCCACTTTGACCACCCCGCTTATACGATAGTGACTTCCCCGTCAATCTCTCCGTCCCCCTGCATCACCGACCCAAGATATCTGACACTGTCCCTCTTGGCGATGACCTGAGATCCAATCATCACGTCCCTGCCTACTTCGCTCGGCTCGACGCTAAACTTGCACTCCAGGTATTCAGTCTTAGATCTGCTTATTTTGAAACCCTTAGACTCGAGAGTCTGTCTCCATACCTCTAACCTCTCAATAACACCGACCCTCGTCTCGTCTATCAAGACTATGTCATCAGCAAATAGCATATACCAAGGCACATCCCCTTGAATATGTCGGGTTAGAGCATCCATCACCAAGACAAACAAGAGAGGGCTAAGCGCCGATCCTTGATGGAGCCCCATAACCACTGGAAAATGGTCTGAGTCGCCACCCACCGTCCTAACCCTAGTCTTAGCTCCATCGTACATGTCCTTGATTACTCTGATGTAGGCTTCCGGCACGCTCTTCGCCTCCAAGCACCTCCATAGCACCACCCTTGGGACCTTGTCATACGCCTTCTCCAAGTCGATAAGCACCATGTGCAGGTCCTTCTTCGTATCCCTGAACTGCTCCACCAGCCACCTGACAAGATGGATAGCTTCAGTAGTTGAGCGACCCGGCATGAAACCGAACTGATTCACATATATAGATGTCATATCCCTCACCCTCGCCTCGATCACCCGCTCCCAGACCTTCATGATGTGACTTATTAATTTTATACCCCAATAGTTGTTGCAGCACTGGATGTCCCCTTTGTTCTTTTACAAGGGCACCACTGTACTCCACTTCCACTCATCCGGTATCCTTTTGGTCCTGAAGATCGCATTGAACAACCTGGAAAGCCACTCCACTCCTGACCTACCCATGCACTTCCAGAACTCCACCAGGATCTCGTCAGGCCCGGTCGCTCGACCCCTACTCATCCTACACAAAGCCCTCATGACCTCCTCCGCCCTAATGCGCCTGCAGTACCCAAAGTCTCTATGTTGCTCTGAATGCCCCAACTCCCCTAACTCTATGGTACGATCTCCCTCCTCGTTAAGTAAGTCTCTAAAGTACGCCTGTTACCTCTGCTTGACTTGAGAATCCCCCATCAGAACTCTACCACCCTCGCCCTTGATGCACCTAACTTGGTCAAGGTCACGTGCCTTCCTTTCCCTTGCTTTAGCTAACCTTTATGAACTTTAAGCTTTTTCCCATGGTTTTCGCCCACTTCATTGACTATCAGTCCACACCCTTGGGTGCATATTTGGTTTTTTCTTCTTTCAAAATTTCTTTTGTTAGCATGCAGAGATAAAAGCATGTGCAAGATTTTATACAAGCGAGTTTGGTCAGAGATTGAGGCAGGGCCACCACAGAACCTACCAAAAGAAGCGGCATCGGGCATGGGAAGCAGGTTTTTCTTTATGTTTACTCTAGGTCCTACGCTTTCTTAGGAGTCTTTTAGCCCTTATGTTGCGCGGACTCCCAAAACAGCTACCACATCACCCGTGTCAGATCCTCCAAAAATAGTGTCCGAGCAACATAGTTAAGCTCTATTAGAGATTTTTATGCTCATGGAAAATATAGAGATCTTCTAGTACTTTTTACTTTGATTTTTATTTTGTATAATATTGGCTTGAAACGGATCTAAATGAAGAAACATGGTCACCAAGGGTTCATGTAACGGACCCCAACTTTTTTGAGACATAATTGTAGTTGTTATTGTTGTGTGGCCTAAAAGTACCATCACTCTGATTTCTGAGACTGCTTTTCTTAAATTATAGTTGGTTAAAACAGTGTCGTTTTAAATTAGCAATTTCATTGCTCTTCCATTTCCTAGTTTGAGACAAAAAAAGTTACTGTTGGTAGAGAAGTATCACATTATCTTGACCTAGTTGAGATATACTCCAACCATTATTAATTAACTAAAATATATTACAATCTTTAAGAATTTATCAATTATTTAAATCTATAACCAGACCTAAACTAACAATTCTAAACAACTCTTTCAAAATAACAAATTCTATCAAAAAACTCTTTAAAATAGTAAACAGAAGCAGCTTCCAGAAGTCGTATACGGTAAATATATCCTTATAATAAGTCTTCAATCAGCTGCCAAGCCACACCACTAAGGCACATAATACACATTTAATTCACTCAATCACCCAAGTCAATTACCCAACTGATGTTTGACAAACATTCTAAAGCCACAATAACGAGTGCATGAACTCAATATTGTAAAGCACGTAATTTGCTCAATGTTTATCAGTGCAATAAACTCTGCCTAGGTGAGCTTCATAGAGTATAGCCACTGCCAAGTCGGCAATAGAAAGCAGGTCGCAGTATGTTGAATCCAGTAAAAATATTCTAATTCTGATGAACCCTCAACACATATAACGAAATCCAACTTATTTGGATTCATATAGCTGTCGTTATCTCGTTTAGGAGTGAGGTGTAGTTGCTATATAGAATCCAATGCAAAATTCTGTCAATTGAAGGAATTACCCTCGTGCTAATTAAAGACGCATAAACACAAACTAAATTTGCACGTAGCAATGATGGAAAAAACAAGCAATATGAATATTAATATTTCTAAAAAAACTGAACTTTATGAAGATGAAAAAAAGAACAGAAATAAAAACACAGAATCCAAATCTAGATACTAAGGTCAATCAATCAATAACATCTCAATTCCAAATTAGTTGACATCTTCTCTGTATCCATTCCGCATGTTTTAAGAAAATTTATCTCAATATGATTATTTGATATTACTCTAAGCTCGTTAAGTGATTAAATGTAGAAATTTTAAAACAAAGAGCGAGAAAATACCTTAGAAGGAATACAACCAACATTAAGGCAGGTTCCACCAAGGGTACCACGTTTTTCGATACATGTTGTTTTGAGCCCGAGCTGTGCGGCTTTGATCGCCGCCACGTAGCCGCCGGGACCACCGCCGATCACAACGACGTCGTTTTCATCGGATCCTGAAGCGTAGCCTCTCGTCAGAGAAAATGGATACTTGGAAGTGCTGTAGAGAAATCGGGATGATAAAAATGTTGTAGACTTCTTCTAGCTAAGGTCGAAATCGCCATTTTTATAAAGGTTTAATATCGGAATCGTGACCGCCGGTGAATTTTCCGTTAGGTTTTTGGTCGAAATTGGAGATTCGCAGCGAGCTGTTGAGTTGATGAAGACGAGCTTTTTCTCATAGTGCAGAGTTGATTTGCTCATTTTATTTTGGGTGTGAATTTGCTGCGATGCAGTGTGTAGGGTAATACAGTGTAATTCTGTATGATTGACGTCATCGTATTCGCAATCTATAACGCAGCCTTTGACGGACCAGAGTTGCTTGCTTTGAAAACAAGTTATGTTCACGGATTAGGGGAGGCATGACGTAGAGCCGGTTTCGACATAAGAAACTTTTCTTTTCTTTTTTCGAATTTTTTTACTTTTTATTCAAATTATAAATTTTTTAATTTTCACTTGAGCATATCTTTTGAAATTTTTCAAAAAATTAAAAAACTCTAAAAAGCAATTTTCAAAATTTTCACTCGGAGTCCTTACGAAACTTTAAAAACAACCTAAAATTATATTCATATTTAAACACAACTCTACTTTTCAAATATTATTTTCACTTGAAAATTTTTTCACTTTATTTTTAAATTTACAATACTTATGTCCAAACGCCCACTTAAATACATCAATTGACAATAAGATGAACACATAAGAAGACATTTAAAGTTTTTATGCTTTTTTATTTAAATACGTCAAGTAGGCCATGTTCTGATTGAATAAAAGAAAAAGAACAACACTGTATAATCATTCTCAAAATAATAACCAAATATATATATATATATATATATATATATATATATATATTATACAAATTTTATATTTTTTTCGACTGTCATATATAAATAATTTTTGATGCGTGCTAAAAGTGAAAAAAAGCCCTTGAATAAAAGTAGTAGTCCTAAAGTGTACAAATCAAATATCATTTCGTTGATATATTGATAGCTTAAGTCGCACCTGTATAATGCTCGTATTCATTCTCCTCTACTGAATGTCCTCAGAGTATTTCAACTCAGAAATGTGTTTCATTACTTTCATACACGCTTTCATCTCTTATACTATTCTTTTAGAAGAAACTACTAATTCTATTCAGTTTATAGCAAACTACAGAGAGCAACATCAAGCCAAAAACCATTCTATACATTGTAACTTAAGTTATCAATCATGCCAGTGAAAGATATCTTTTTGGTACACTTTTCATCTACTACAAGTGTTCAATTGAATTAAAATCTAAATGAGGTGTCTAAACAAAAAAATGGCTAAACTTTTGATGTCTTCATATGCATTCACCATAAATAATATAGAGGTTATATGTTTGGTTTAAAAGTCAATATACACTTTATAATTCTAATATACTTTTACTTCTTTAACAAAATAGATTATTGTTTACCATTATAAAAGTTAGATTACCATTTTCACGTGTCAAATATTACTATATATTTCCTCCGTAATTTGATACTTGCGATGAAAAGCAAAATAGCAACTAAATATTATTACTGGTGCTGATTTTTATATGAATATTGTACTCTCCTTACCTTACCAACCAAAGAGCCAGAGTCAATAGAGGGATATTTAAGTACGGATGGATAACTTTTTCATGAAAAGATCTTACCTCAAAGAACCCTCTTCGTAAAAATGCTTTACGTGAAAAATACTTTCCATGTAAAAGATTTTCTATGTCGTTTCTCAAATGTTTGATTATTATTAAGGTATAAAAGTATGCGACACGTAGTAATTGCACAATTTATTTATTTTTTCCAAATGGACTCATTAGTTTTCTTTAAAATCAAACCGCATAGATGTATACAAAAAGCTTTTAAGTACAAACATTGAAAATACCCTATTTGGCTTGCTTACATTCGTTCATTTACCTATATGGCTTGATTTTGATGACGATGTTATTTTTTCTTATGGTATCAATTGGTTGTACTTATATTATCTCTTTTCGTCTTATTGAGCAAAGTGCCTTTCAAAAACAACCTCTCTACCCCTCGCTCTACCCCTCGAGGTAGGTATACGATCTGTACACACTATCCTCCCCAGGTCCCATTAGTAAAATTTTACTAGGTCATTATTATTACATATAAGGCTATAACAAAGAAGAGCAAAGAAAGATTTAACAAATTGTAACAAATTGAATAATAGCAGTTTCCCCCACAACTTGTCTTGTCTTGTGTTTGAAAGTGCCTTGGAATTTTCACAAAAGGCCAAAATTAATTAGAAATACAAATAAAATGATTAGCATTAACAATATTAAAGAAGAAAAATTATAAAATTTTATTTGTTTTTTGAGTTAACATACAACGACTAAAGAATACCAAAGTAAGCATTTTGCTTTTCTTTTCCTCTTAATGCTGAGGCATAATATGGAAACATCAAATTCGTTGGAAAACAGAAGCCAAAAGGAAGAAATAACACTGTATTTGAAGCAATACCGTGCCCAGCCAACACCACCCCAATCCCAAAAACAACCTAAAAATTGGTATCTCAACCTCGTTCTCCATGAAAAAATAAAACATTCACAAGGAAACTCATTTTGCGCATCAACTTTTGTAGGACCAAGTAAAATACTATACTGCAGGGAACCAAGTGTTTACTGGGGTAATGCATACTCACTTAGGAACATCTTTTCCGGACCAACTGGTCTCATCGCGCTGGAAAGCTCTAGGATCAAGGGGAATTGTTCCAATCGTTAGGAAACCAGAAGACTCGGCATGTCCATTAACTTTAACAGCCATAGATCCCACAGTAACAACATCAACTGACTGGGTGTTTGCCATTGTGTTACCAGTACTATGTACATCCAGGGGCTGGGCTTTCGATTTTTTTGGGTTGATAGTTAGTGAACCAATCTTCAGGGCACTCTCAATATGTGGACCACCTTCAGCCTCCAGTTTGTCACCGTCACTTGGATTCTCTTTGTTGGTTTTAGCATTTACGGAATCTAGCACTGCAGGAAAAGTCATTTTGTCACCATCACTTGCATTATCTTTGTTGGCTTTAGTATTTGTGGAATGCAGCACTGCAGGAACAGTCACTTGGTGTTCACTAAGCTTTGAAATCTTCTCACCTTCATCAGAAGGTAAACAAAAAACGGATAGCTTGCGAGGAGGATCTAATACAGGCACAAGAAATGGACTTTCATAGTTCCTGATTAGCAGCTTGGCTTTCTCTTCTTGCAAGAGTTTCTGCCTATTTTCGTAATACATGAAGTCATCTAGTAATGATGTCCTTGACGCATAATCCTTGAATACTTTCAACATCTCAATGCCTTTCTTGTAGCGTATCTGCACATTGACAAAGGATGTCAGATTTTTTCAATTTCTTTTGCTGCAGGGCATCATATTCACACAAAAAAAGGATTTTCTAAAACATAGAAGCCAATCTCAGTAAAAAGAAATGTGAGACAATAACCCTATGCCAGATCTAAACATCATATACTATCAGATACTAAAGATTGAAAATTCTCGATTTCATTGGCCAAGAGAGAACAAATAGATAGAAAAGAATCTCCAGTATGTTCTGATATCAATGAGTGCAGTATCATTACCGGCCTTCTGGAGAAACCCTATGAAGGGCAACCCAGAGACAGAAAACACCGAGCAAAGAAGAGCAGTACAAGTATTTCATGCTGGTTAGAAAGTCTATCAAACCACTATCATGATCCATAAAATTTATAAAGGGTAAGTTATCAAAATATATGCAGTTTCTTCTGACATGGCTTTTGTGAAATTTTCATGACATTGTTACAGCTTTAACATTTACAGTGATATAGCAAGAGCTACGGAAGCTTGTGGACATTTCCTTTCAGTTGCTAGATAAAGACAGATTTCTTCAACAAATGAGACCAATTTTGAGTTTTATATAAAAAAAAGGTACAATGTCGATTATCATGCATGATTATTTACGAAACCACCTTATCAAATTCTCAAATAATTATTGCTTTTTTGATCCCTTCTAATCCGTATACAGATGATGCTGTTGTCTAAAGACGAAGATGCAAAAAATAGAGAGGATGAGAAGATTGTTGTGATGTTCAATTTTTGTCAAGAGAAGATAAGGAAGAAGGCAAAAAGTGGGGGTTATAAAAACTGCTGGTCACCAAAAGAAACAAGAAAAATATATTATCATACACAGCATAAAGCATGCAATTGAAGGCGAAGGAAACAGGGAAAAAATAAGTACTGGAAAAAGTTCACAGCATTGACAGACAAGAAGATAAGGAAATAAAGATTTGTCAACACTTGTCAGAATATGACATAAAAATAAATTGTAAAAGTTAATCAGAGACGGTGATAGTTGAGATCAATTACTGTGTGTCACCTCTATTGGCTCCAAAAAGAGAAGGTAGAACAGAATAAAAGAGCGACCATACAAGGAAAAAAAAACAAAAAAGGAGAGCAAGAAGGGAAGGAAAAAATCATTGACATTAAAATTACAGAAATAGAAAAGAGAGATAAGAATCAAGTTCTTTTAGTAGCAGGTTGGCATTGCCAATACACCTTCATATAATTAACCAGCTCGGAAAACAGATTATTCCAGGCTGACACACTGATGGATAAATGAGTAGCAAACAAAATATATGTTGCAGCATCTAGAATTAAACAACAAACCTCTTGTGTGTCTCTGCTGTTAGTTACTGGCTTGTTCTCATTGTTCTCTAATATAATATGCCTAAAGTTAGGGTTTGGGACATCCTTTATAAAATGCCACTTGACAGGGAAGCTACCACTCCACTTATCTTGCTGCCAGAAATCCATGTCCTTATAGAAGTCTACAGGACCAGTCATTTCAGCAACACCACAAAACTGGCCACTTGCATTAACCTTCATGTTCAAGATTGAAAAACAATACTAAATTAGTTGAGCTTATATGAACAATGAAGACATTCATGCATCAGGCAGACAATAACCGGAGGAGATAAAGTATTTGGCTATAACAATTGGTGCTTAACTGCTGATTAGACTTAGTGGTAGAAATCAACTAACCGAGAAAAATAGGAATATTGGGCAGCCTCTTGGATCTACAGCAGCAATTCTCTGAGCGTCTTCATAAGCACCATACAGCTTTTTGTTACCATTAGGCGTGGATGACCAAACACTGTACTTTATACTCTTGTGCACGTCATCCTCACTATACGATTTTATGACAAAAAACTTCGCGTTCACAAAATCCATCGGAAAATCATCTCTATTATACTCAGCAGCATGAATAACAATATTCCCCTGCACATCAACATTTCCTGCTCTAGTAGTGTAGGCCTTCACAACCAATTGCTTTTTCGTTTTTTCATTTCTAGGTCCTCGATTCTGTTCGGTCAATGTATCAGGACTAACTTTCCCACCATTTGGGGCTATTCCATTTAGAAACTTTGGCCTTGCTTTATCTGTGTTAGCTCGCTCGTGAGCACATGATCTGATATTAGACAAGTCATTTTCAGAGGGAACAGGAGCTCTCAGTTGGCCATGATTTGACGAAGCCTTCCCATGGATAATGCTTCCCATAGCTTGAGCAACTTTACCCTATCAAAAGTTTCACATAAAAACTCAGAAAGTGATGCATGAGCCACACTCCCATGAAGAGGAGAAAGAAAAGGTAAATGCCAGACTATCTACAATAAACAGAAGCGCAATCTAGAAATTAGAAGAAAAAAATAACAAATTAACCCACATAAAAGCAGTCCAACCTTATTGGACACCTTACAAACTCGGAGAAGTTCCTTACCGAGTGTACTTGAGAGGATGGACTGGAAAAACCATACGATGCAGGCTGTTTACTAGATCCAGCATTAAGCTTTGCACTTTCAGACCCCCTGTGCGATGCATTTTTATGACCTGAAGCTGGCCCTAATGGAATTGGGGTAAAGATTGGAGATGTTGGAGATAAATTACGATTAAGAGGAAGACCATCAGCTCTGTTAGTAGTAGATATAACACTATCCATTATTGGCTCTGCAGCATTCGCAATAATACCAGATGTAGATGGAACCACCACAGGAAAACCAGGGTTTTCATAAGAGGGGATTGTGTAGTAATGTTGTGGCCCCGCACATGGAGCATCAACTCCTACAATAGCACCAGGAATGTAAGGGTTGTATGGGTTATATGGAGACTGTGCACATCCATAGTTAGGTGTATAATATACATAGGGGAAACTTTCAGTTTGAGCATCCTGAAACAGAACAAAGACGAGTTACAAAATATATTCAACACAGACACTACACTGCAGTAAAATGAGCTAATTCTTGATGTACTTTGGTAAACTAGGTCCAAGGATGAACTAACCATATACTGAATAACTTGACCATCCAGACCAAAAAATCTTTGGTGGCCATCCCAATCACCGGAAGATTCTAATCCTGACCAAATAAAACATTAATATAAGTTGATCCAAATGGCATTGTCATCTCAAGTTGATTTCAGTATCATACCTGTACAGAGATAACCATAACTAGTGGCAGATGGATAATATAATCCCTGATCAACAGCAAATTCAGGGGCTCCTTCATTATACATAGCTTCAAAGTTTTGAAGGAGAGGACTGGTGATCTGCAGGTTTGCCTCAGTACCTTGAATCTGAACACAGCAAAAATACCTTTATCATTTGAACCATCATATTCTAAAATAAAGTAATGCTGAAAGTCACTGGACACTTTTGTTTGTGATGGAAAATAATGTATTAAAATCCCATAGATTGTGATGCTGAAAGTCACTGGACATTTTTGTTTGTGATGGAAAAAATTGTATTAAAATCGTGTTACTAATCAATAATCGTTACTACTTACCATATAAGCATCCGCATGTCCTTGCTGAGGAAAAGTATATATTTCCATATCAGGACTGCCACCCTTCACGGAAAGGAAGTAAACCAAAAAATGTAATAAGTGAGTGTCACTCTAGCAGGTAATTTTGACCCAAAAAGGCAGCAGATTAGAAGAAGATAGTCTCTGCCATTAAAACTGTAGAAAATTGAGTAGAAACAGAAAAGACAGCAGCAAATATTGAAATTATTTCAAATGAAAAAGAAAATGCAGCAATTCCTCAGAAGTACTAGAAGACGAACAAAAACCTAGTGAACAACCCACAGAGGCAACAGTGAAGGAAACCTAAAAGGCTATACCATCCATCAACTTCATTAGCAAACTGTCATTCTACAAGTTTGACCTAACTCCTATCCCAAAACTCTAATGCATCCAACTCACTAAGCCCAACACCCATATATGCTCATAAGTCACCACATCAATCTCCAGATTGGCCACAATTCAGTTCATGTAATGAAAACAGCACACTTGAAAAACAAACAAAACTAACCACAATTATGCTCCAAGCTATAAATCAGAAACATCCTCGTATGCCATGTACAACCAATCAACAAATCACATTCCAATCCCAAACTACCTAATGTCAGCCACAACATTCTTGTCCTAGTTAGACTATTTTTAATCAAGCTGGCCAACCTAGAGCAACCTTACTCCTATTTTTGAGCTTGGGACCGGACCAACTATATTTGCGAAGCTCATCTAACCACACTGAATTTTCACTTAAGCACTAGAAGTAAAATTATCAAGTTCGAAATCAGAGCTGAAATGGCATATCGAGTAGCAAATTAGGAATCCCATAAAGCAACAGACTCAAACCTTAGCACATAAAATATGCTTAACCCAATAAAACAAAAAGAATATAAGACTGGAAAAAGAACATAGCTCATCTGAAATATTGAAATATTACTACCACGCCTCAACAACAAAACTAGTCGAAGTCAAGTATATTCTACATATTAAACACAACAAAAAACAAAGAACATATTCTATGTATAATACAACTACTATGCCCCTGTCCCAAACTAGTTGGGGACTATTACATTCTGTCTATTAAGTAAGCCTAAACGTTATATACTTCACAGTGTAGGCACCAAATACTGAAGCACAACGAAGTCCTAAAAATAACAAATTAATTTGCTTACTTGAAATGAAACAATACCGATACTACATTCCATCTATTAAAAAATAATCTAAGCATAAATATAAATAACCAGCATATGCACCAAATATTGAAGCACAACAAAGTCCTAAAACGCTAAATTAATAGAAATTTGCTTAATTGAAAGGAAACAACACCGATACTACATTCCGTCTATTACAAAACTAAACTCTATATACTCCACAGTATAGGCACTAAATACTGAAGCACAACGAAATCCTAAAAACAGTAAATTAATGGGAATTTCCTTAATTGAAAAGAAACAACACTGATACTACATTCAGTCTATTAAAAACCAAACTTTATATACTCGACAGTATAGGCACTAACAACTGAATCACAATAAAGTCCAACAGATACTAAATCAATAGAAAGTTGCTCAAGTGAAAAGAAACAATACTGATACTACATTCCGTCTATTAAAAGAATCAAAGTTTTGTCTAAAAAACACCATAGGCACCAAATAGAGAAGCACAATAAAGTCCTAAAACCACGAAATTAATAGAAATTTCATTAATTGAAAAGAAAAAATAGCAAAAAAGTCTAAACTTTATATAAAACAGCATAAGCACCAAATACTAAAGCACAGTAAGTCCTGAAAATACAAAGCTAAGTAAAAATTTGCTGAATTGAGAAGAAAAATACCGATAGCAAAGCAGATTCAACACATGGTTGACTTGCAGAACTGAAGCAGGATTAAATTGAGGAACTTTTGGAGAAAAAAGGGAATGTCGTTACCATTATATAATCTCTAATCTAAGGTTGTCGAATAATACATGGTTTAGGAGAAAAAACCCTAACCCTAGATTGAAAAAATTGTTGGCGGACTTTTGGAGAATGAAAAATTGGAATACACGAATTTGAGAGATAAAGAGGGGTGGGTGGGTGAGCGGGTCCGTGGTGTAGACGGGGTGGGTGGTGAGAGGCAGAGACAGAGGTGCACGAATGTTTGGATGAGGCCTTCCACACAGCAATTTAGTTTTTATAAGTTGCGGAGGAAAAGAAAGAAGTAAACGACGTCGTTTTCTTTCTGTAGAACCATCTTGTACCTAATGAAATTACTGTTTCCTAATAGAAACCTCTCACGGTTAGAATCGGGTTTTTATCTCTACCTAATAAAATTAAAAATAAATAAATAAAGAAAATAAATAAATAAATAAGCTAGAATACGAATCACCTAACGGGCTAAAGGCACATACTCGAGATGGGGAATACGATTCAACAAATTTTTATTCAGATTCTAATTTAACGAGTTATGGGTAAAACTCACATTTTATTATTTTAATATATATTTTATTGAAGAATTTTCATAAAATACTATAATTTAAAGTCTAGTAATTATATAGTGTCTAGTTATCATTTGTAGCTATTATTTAATTATTATCAGCTTGTATCACATGTATCCAGGCACAATAAATATAGCCTGCTGCAATTGTATATTTTATAACAATTGTAATCGAGATGAAATACTAGAGTATGTACAAAGGATGTAACATGTTATCGACTGTATTCATCCACACAACGAATACAATCAGGAAAAAGTTCAGAAAAATAAAATGCTCTCTTTTTGAGAGATAAATTCAAGACCTTCGTTAATTAAACATGCACTTCAACCAACTGAGCCACGAGAGCTTGTTGCCCTTTTGTTTTAGCTCAAAACAAATTATTTTTTTATTTTCTAAATTTGCTAAAAAAATCAAATATAACTATAAATGGTGAATTTCTTGAAAATATAGTTATGAATAATAAATACAAGATATATATATATATATATATATATATATATATATATTGGATGTGTCGCGTAATTTTTCTTTTTTTATTAGAATACTTTTTCTTTCAGTAATATTTTTTATTTTGAATTAATTTTCTTTCAAAAATATTTTTAATCTACAAAAGTGAAGACAAAAACAAGTACACTCCTAAGGATTCTAATTCATATTCACGCGTTCCATTAATGGATGGATAACGTAAGCATGTATAGCTTTGCTAGTTCTATAATGTTATCTCTAATTCATATATTCATCACGAGTATTCCAAAATTATTTATTTGTTTTACTAGTCGATAATTATGCCTCACTTCTATTATCGCAATATGTTGTGATATATTTAGCGTTACAAATTTCAGAGATCTTATAATCATGTATAATATTAGGAACGGAGGGAGTGCGTAGGATCGCGTTGAATAATTTTTTACAAAAACACAATAACAATAATAATAACAACAATATACCTAGTGTAATCTCATAAATAAAATTCGATGGTAGTATGTACATAAACCTTACCCCTATCTTATGAAGATATAAAGGTTATTTCCTATAGCCTCTCGGCTCAAGGAAAATATAATCGCAACAGTTTCGAAAAAGAAATACAATACTCCCTTCGGTCCACTTGAATTTTGTTGTGCCTTTTTTTGTGGTCTATAATATTTGATGACAAATATCAAGAAGGAATTAACCTTTTTTTTCAAAGTTGTCATAGGATTAAAGAGCCTAAAAGTATTTGTGATAGTTTTAATGAATAAATTATGGTTAATATGGCTAATATTATTGTTAATTAATACTCCCTATGATCCAAAATAAGTGATTTTTGGATGTTTTCACACATATTAAGAAATTCA
The DNA here is from genome assembly GCA_034376525.1 of Nicotiana benthamiana. Classification (NCBI taxonomy): domain Eukaryota; kingdom Viridiplantae; phylum Streptophyta; class Magnoliopsida; order Solanales; family Solanaceae; genus Nicotiana; species Nicotiana benthamiana. The sequence goes on along the minus strand of CM067341.1, from coordinate 13,155,186 downwards.
CCTTTTAGCATTAATTAGCAATAGGATTGATCATATTAACCTTTACTATCTCACATAAACACTCCTCATACATATTCCAACACTATTTACTCCAAGGAAAAAAATGATTAATTCCTTCTTGAAGTCTGAAAAAAATACTTATTTTGACAAAAAAAAAAGACAAAAAATCACTTATTTTGGATCGAAAAGAGTACTAAAAGTTGGATTCTTTAATATATGAAAACAACTAGAAAGTCAATTAAAGTGGAAAGACAGTAACAACACTAAGAAGAAAATAAGATAACTAACGTAAAAGAAATAGTTACGGTATCTACACTTTCCTATTGAAGGTTACGTCCTTGTTATGCCGAAGATACGCCAAAAAAAATTAAAAAAAGTTTCAGGAGTCGTATGGTTTGAATAAGACTTATGTCCGAATAAATTATGATGAGATAAGTAATGCTGTGATTAATTTTCCTAATATTATTTTTTATCCACTATTTGGTATGTTCTATTAAAAATAATAATTGCATAGTTTTTAAGAAGAATGCATAAGTTATCCCGGCACTAATTACCCACGTTCTATAAGGTATAAGTTATTCCGGTACTAATTGTAATCCCGAAATATTTATATCAAGTTTGCTAATTAAATAAAATATTAAGATAGTATTAAATTTTTATACCAACATTATACCTTGTTATACCTGTACCAAACGACCCCTTAGCTAGTTGTGAATCTTGTGATTGGTCACTGACAAGCCAGCAATCAGCATCAATCCCAAAGCTTCTACATTTCCCAAAGTGCTTGTCAACAACGCTACAATTTTAACGGAATTAATAACAACGTGAACCGATAAGCAAACGCCAAAATAAGATCTCTTTAGGTTCTCAGTTCCCACAAACATATATAAAAGGAGTCCCTCTCAACTCAATTCTCTCTTCCCGTGCCATAGCAGAGAGAAACGCGGCTAACGACAGCTCCATTTCTAGATCTACGTACTCAATTCTCCGATCGCTGATCTCCGGTAAGTCATTTTCGTCTCTTCATCGTAGAAGTTTTACATACATGCGCGTGTAGATCTACCTTATATTTGTTCTTGATTTGCTGATTTCTAGATGTTATGCCGGTGTTTATAGAAAATTCGTTAACAGGCCAATTGATTTGCTTGTTTCGGATTTGATTGGCGAATACAAATGGTTAAAATTCACAAATAGCAACTTTTCAACTCCTGCAATTGACAAATAACCATTGTACTGGAGTTTTGAGTTTCACTTGTATAATTTGAAACTCCAAAACAGTGACTACTTCTCAAATTTAGGATCTAAAAGTGGCTAGTTGGTGCTAGAATATGAGTAACAAATCAGCAATTATAATGACATTAGTTGGAGGCTGGTTGGAATTGCTAAGGAATAAGGTCACAATATGTTTTCCGCTTATGTTTGATTTATATCCTGATATGATCATTATTCAATATACTTTTCACCAATTGCTGAAGTATCTTGGGTAGTGGGAATGGATGCAACCAGTGGCAGAGCCAGGAATTTTGATAAGGGGATTCAAAAAAAATCATAAATGCTACACCTAAGATTTGAACTTGTGTTTCTATTATGTTAAGGAGATTCAATATTTCATATATGTATATAGAAAATTGATTTTTCCCTATTTACGATTATAAATTTCCGACGAGATTCAATTGAACTCTCTTCCTTGCATGTGGTTCCTACGCAGTCGTTTGTTCCCAAAAGTAAATATGCACACACGCACACATATCTGTGTGTACGTGTGTGGAAATATTTTGAAATATATTTTTATAATTAGTCTCAATCATCATCATATAGGATTAGTGAGTGTCGTGAGTCTCGTGACATTCTGCACCCATGATTGGTTCTGCCTCTACGTCTTCACATATTAAGGAAATGCTATTTCGAACAGTTCTAGAAATAGAGAGCTGTAAAATGATATTTACACTGTCAATGCCGTGCAGAGTTTTGTCTAAATAAGACATTTATATTGGTTTCTAGGAATATCAATCCCTAAATAGTGCTTCTAATGAGTTTGTCTGGGGATTGATAAGGATAACAAGAACACGAGCAGGTCGTCCAATTTTATATGAAGAGTTGCAATGTGGTTGTTTTCCACAAAAAATTAACTATTCATGTGTCCTACCTTGGGGATTTCTTATACATGACTTTGAGATTGCAACTCTTCATACGTCTCTATTTGATTCGATAGAGAAGTGGCACAACTACAGTATTAAACATGAAACATCCTAATTAAAGACTGGTTTTCTGCATAAATGTACAACAAAATAAAAAAAATGAGGCTTACTTCAAAAGTTACATGCAACTGAGGAATTTCCTTCTCTATCTATTCTCTTTGGATATTAGTTGCATTCCTATATTCATGATGAGCAGACTTAGTGGATTTTCTGGATTGATCCTTCTGATTTCTTAAGAATTTCTTGTATTTTTCAGGTATCCAGAGATGGGGCTGTCTTTCGGTAAACTTTTCAGTCGCCTCTTTGCTAAGAAAGAAATGCGTATTCTTATGGTTGGTCTTGATGCTGCTGGTAAAACCACAATTCTTTACAAGCTCAAGTTGGGGGAAATTGTTACCACTATCCCTACTATTGGTACGCTTTCTACGAATTCTGATTTCTTTTCATCTCATGAGTTGCACCTTACAATGGAACATAATTTTTGACTTTATTCTGGGACAAATTACTTGAAAGTAAATTATGTTGATCTGTATAGCCAAAAAGTTTGCTAGGGGAAAATGCCTCGAAATCTTGCAAAATCCTTTGAGATCATTTGCATCAGCATATGTTTTTCCAGATCTTTTAAGATCATCTGCATCAGCATGGGAATATTATGTGTTCTTTTGAGATTCAGGATCGTATCTCTGTGTGATTAAATATATTTTGATGGCTGCAGCTTTGACTATGTATATTCATCAAATGCTTGTCATGTGTGTATGGTTGAAGATCCTTCTTTGATCATGCTGAGTTTTCCAGTTTTTGCTATGCAATTGCTCTTTTCAGCAATCTACTTTTTCTATTGGCAGGCTTCAACGTGGAGACTGTTGAATACAAGAACATCAGCTTTACTGTGTGGGATGTTGGAGGTCAAGACAAGGTACAGGAAATTATAGTGTCATGATAGCTTTTTAGCCATAACTTCATTTCGAACCTTGTAACTCTCCATATTCTTTCTGTTCAAGATACACGGAGTTAATGTTTATGCAACAGGTTGATTCTTGAAAGAGTTGAAAAGTAATACTGATTTGTTTGCTTCTTTATGATCTGCTTGCAGATTCGACCACTATGGAGGCATTATTTCCAGAACACACAAGGCCTCATCTTTGTGGTTGATAGCAATGACCGAGATCGTGTAGTTGAGGCTAGGGATGAGCTTCATAGGATGTTAAATGAGGTACTATTGACCTTTAGGAAGTGAGGTTTGGGGAACGTTTTAGGGTAGATCTTAAATTGGAAATATGACTAATCAGCTTTGGATATGGCATGGGGGTCCTGAATCTGCATTTCATTTCTCTGCAGGATGAATTGAGAGAGGCTGTGCTGCTTGTTTTTGCAAACAAACAAGATCTTCCAAATGCAATGAATGCAGCTGAAATCACCGATAAGCTTGGCCTTCATTCTCTTCGACAACGACACTGGTAAAATACATTGATACCGCCATTTGTGCAGTCTGGTCCTAACTAGCAAGGAGCGCAAGGTAGGACTGTCATCTAATGCTTTCTCCTTCTTTCTCTCAGGTATATCCAAAGTACGTGTGCCACTTCTGGAGAAGGATTGTACGAAGGACTAGATTGGCTTTCGAACAATATTTCAAACAAGGTATGTGTTAAGATTTGTCACCCTGCACCTGGGCAGTCGAACCCCTTGCGTTCACCATTTTGTCGGCTTTTTGTTTCACATTTCTAACTTTGTCCTTTCTGGTCCAATTTCAGGCATAGGTCATCCCATGAGGTTGCACTCCAGCCCACGTTCCTTAATTTGGAGTACAAATGTTAAACACCATAGCTTTTATCATTATCTCTTAGTTTGGTGGTTTAGACTTCTGTTTCATATCTTCTGTGGTCATAGAAGTGATTAAACTCTGAAAATCACCCGCCTTTCTTTCATTTTTGGTTTTCTTATTAATGAAATCTCATTGTCAACAATACTTGTGGGTCAGCTACCACATTGCTGGATGTGCACATTTGTAATGTGAACACACTTTAGTACAATACTGGCTTTCGTATCCTAGTGGAGCTACTTTAACCATCTTGATGTCTTTGTTATATTTGATACTGCGACTGTTACACAATGAAAGCAAAGCTCAGTAAAGCAAACACTTGAATTTTGCGATTACAATTTGCAGGTATCCTTGTGACTGTTTGCCAGAACTTCAACGTAAAAGAAGATGAATATTAGCTTAGTGTGATTGATTATGAGAATGAATTTAGCAAATTATTCTGCGGTTAGATTCATAATTCCAATCAGTTACTTGTTTACAGTTTCTACATTTCCGCTTGCAATGATCCTACTATTCTCTAGGTTTTCAAGTTTTGAGGCTTATATCAACTTAGTTTTTTGAATTCTCGACTAACACACAATACTTGCTTCTATCGTTGATGGTGGTAAAGTTTTGTTTTTTTTTCCTTGTCCCTTGTGAGATTCAAGATCAACCATAAGTCTCTACTTTTCTTGGCTTCTTTCCCTACCTATATTTTCTTCATCTCGTTCATCTTGTATTCTCGTACTAGTACCATTTAAAACGAGCTCGCCAGTGGATTCAATTTGTTAAGCTAAATCTAAATCAATTGGTTGGGTTTGTTTAGGAGATGATTGCTGTATAGTGATATTTTCGCTCAAAACTATTAAGTTGGTTTGGGGATTTGGGATTTTGTCAAAGTGTAGGCAAAATCTATGACCAAATATGTGTTTGTCAAATAAAACCCAAATTTATTTTCTTAAAATCTATGGTCAAACAGGTCCTAAATTTAGGCGAATCATTTTAGGCCACGTAATATTGTAATATTTAATTACAGTCTACCCATTTTATAATAGTCTCGTTTGTTCCGATATTGGTACTTATAATGAATGATTGTTATATACCTAAATAACATTTGACGTTTAAATATTTTTCAGCTGTTATAAATAAAAATTGTCCAAAAATTAATTATTTTTTCTTTTTTAATATTACATATAAGAGACAAGAAAATTGTTCAAATTTAAAATCTCAAAAAGATATGCACATTTCACAAGTTAAAAATTGAAAAAACAATACATTATTAATAAATTAATTCATAATTAAACGTATAAAGATTTATACTCTACGTCATGTGTTTTAGAGCTATCTAGAAAAATAAATTCTTTCAAGATTGATGGAAGAACTGTGTAATTGTAGCTTGTTTTGTAAGTTTCATTCTTTTACTAACGATATAATGCTTTAAGTGACGAAGATTCGCGTCCAAATTTTCAACAAAAAAGCATCCAATAGCTTTCGCATAAAGACAAGGTAAGAGCTTAACTGCTAAATCTTCTATCTAAATATTGTTTGACATTTGTCCAATGGAAAAGATATCATGAGCAAACCTTAAAATCTTATTTCTAATGCAAAATAGAAACTTTGTTCAATGGAACAGATTGTGTGCATATTTTTAAAATTATTGTTAGTAACCTTGAAGAGGAGCTTTGGTGTAACCGGTAAAATTACTGCTATGTGACCAGCAAGTCGGGTTCAAGCCATGAAAATAGGCTCTTGCATGAATGCAGGATAAGGCTGTGTGCAATAGCCCCTAGTGGTCTGGCCCTTCCCTGCATCCCGCACATAGCGGGAGCTTAGTGAATCAAGCTGCCATAACCTTAAAATTTTATATGGTTGTTATAAAGGTAATTTTATAAAGAGTGTTCTGCTGTAGATAAGGTTGTTATTGTGACATGCAAAAAATTGTTATAGAAAGATAAAATATAACTTAAAAAATTAATTTTCAGGAAAATATGACTTTTTTAATAAATAGTGTTATATAAAAATATTGTTATAAATAGATGTAACGGTAAATGTTAATCATACATGAACATGTTCAATAGAATTGTTAATATCTACATGCTACAATTACAGTAGGATATCTATTAAATTTGTTTCGTAATAATTTAATTACAAATCCAACAATTTAAATAAGCTATAAAATTTGTAAGTTCAGAACTCATAATTTTAATTTATAATTCTGTCTTTCTTTGCTGATTTCTTGCTTTATCCATTCTCGACCTTCACTGTCCAAACAGTAGACACTCGGTTGCCAAAAGCACCAATAAATGATAATAATTGTGGTGTTTGGGCATTATTGCTGTGTCCGAGTCAGCTCGTGACACCTCCACTAATTTTATTTGAATATTTATTATTTATATTGGATAATGATATTGAAAAGAGGGGTTGCTCTGATGGTAAGCAACTCCCACTTTCAACCGAGAGGTTGTGCGTTCGAGTCTCCCCAAAAATAAGGTGGAAAGTTCTTGGAGGGAAGGATGTCGGGTTTCTATTTGGAAATAGCCTCTCCAAAACTTGGGATCACCCATAAATTCTCTAAGCCATATTTAATTTCTTTAACCAACTCGTAAAATAATAAAATTTGATCGGACTCGAAATTTACATCAAATCATATATAGTTAAGTAATTTAATAAAGTAAAAATATGTACTAACTACTATGATTAAGTCAAGAAGCCTATATGCAAATACATATTTTGCGTGTATTAGATTGGTGCATATGAACACTGAATCCCTCATTTTAATTTCTCTTTAATAAGATTCACCTTAAATGTGACATAAATTTCCCTATATGTACAGAAAGAACAATCACATCACGTTTGGGGGCATAGGATCTCCTATTCCCTTCAATTACCTTCCACGCAACAATGGTCCAACAAAGAGATTACCCTTCTGTGGTTGATCCTCCAGAAAAATAAAATAATGAGTTTAAGTTATATAAAACATTGGTATAAGAAGTTTTTAACTGTCACGTCATCTTAACTTATTACAGTAGGTAACTTATTTTATTTTCAAACTAAGTGGTATTAAATAAATTAATAACCTAATAAAATAGTAGCTAGCTTGTTATATTATTAAATAAACTACACTTAGAGGGTGTATATATATATATATATATATATATATATATGTATATATATATATATATATATAAACCGGTCTCTAGTAGATTTGATCGGATCCCGGACACGCGAGAGTCCAGCCCGGGAGGAATGCATGGTTCCCTGGCGCTTCATGGGACGGTTGGGGAGTGATATCGTTTTTTTGGGGATAAAAGGACTTGAACCCTAACGATTTTTAAAGTCGGCAAATATTTCTCTTACTATTAATTTTATTATTGCAGGTATTGACACATAGAAGATTCAAATTGGTTTAGTAAGGATGACCGTAAAAGTCCCTAAATGGAACAATCTTTTAATTCTTCCAGACTGAAATATCAAAGAACATTGCAGATGCCCCGGTGGACACGACTTCTTCTAAGACTAGAAGACCACTGGAGGACGCCTAAGACTATAGCATGTCAACATTTTTATCTCTCCCAAGGAGTGTGGATTCATAATAGGCATATATAAAATTATGTAGTCAAATCACAAATGACACCGAAAGTGTTGGTCTCCGAAGATGGAATGTCTAATGTATGAATCCAAAACTTTTCTAACGTTATTTTGGATTAAAAAAATATATTTTTACTCATAAAAAAAGTTACCTAAGTACTTAATTCGCAGTATTATACTGCGAATTACTTTAACGGAAATTTTATTATTAAGTAATTCGCAGTATAGTACTCCGAATTATAAAAAAATATTTTTTTATTAATTCGCAGTATTATACTGCGAATTAAGGCTCTTCGTTTTTAACGCCCAGCAATTCGCAGTACTGTACTGCAAATTACACTTAATAAATTAATCCAGCCTTCTTCTTCCCCAACACAATCGTTGTCCCCCCTCCTCCCCACCCCCAACCCCATATTAGAAAACAAAAAATCTTCTACTAGTCCCCCCTCTCAATTGCGAAATTTTTTTTAAAAAAAAATTTGGGCCCCACCCGTCTTCTAAAAAGCAAGGAGTGTAGGTCCCACACACAAGACAAGTTTTGGATTCCTTCTTTTGGGTGCAAAAATTTAATTTCAATCCAATTTTAAAAACTTAAATCGGGGTATTTCAATTTTGTTTATGTCGACACTCGTATAGTATATGCATATTTGTATTGTTTAATGTATGTCGTGTATTTAAATTTGTATCTTATTTATACCCGATTGATTTATTAGCTTAGGGAAAAAATATTAAAATTTGATAAATAAATTGTATTGTTAATGTTATATTTTTATGTGGTTAAATAATAAATAAATATTATTTATTTACTTTGTTATTCATAATTGTATGTTATATTTGTTGTTTTAAAATGTAATAGTGACCTTTTAGTGTAGTAAAATATAGAGCCTTGTAGTTTAGTAAAATATAGAGCCTTGTAACATAGTAAAATATAGAGCCTTTTAGCTTAGTAAAATTTAATTATTTAGCGTAGAGTGCAAAATATGGAGCCCTTTAGCTTAGTAAAATATAAAGCCTTAAGTTTGTAATAATTGCAAACTTTATCCAATAACACTTTATAAAATTAATTATTTAATTTATAAAATAAATTTATAAAAGTAACAAATTAATATATGTTGTCAAATAACTCAAATATAGAGACTGAAACTCATAGATAATTACTCAATCCAATTCAATAATTAATTAATTAATTTACTAAATCAACAAAATTGTAAAATATTAAAATTGATACGCATAATAATTAAGGGTAAGTTGGTGCTATCGGAGGGTCAATTATCAAGCCTGAAAACCTATACATAATTATTCAGTCCAATTCAATAATTTTTAATTTAATTCTTTTATCTAACAAAATTCCATCGGTAGCTGAAATTCACACACATAATAATTAAGGATAACTTGGTGCGATTGTGCCTCAAATATCGAGCTTGGAAGGCCATACATAATTATTAAATCCAGTTCAAAAATTTTAATTTAATTTATTAAACAAATAAATTTCTAAAAAATGTTTGAGATGACACACATAATAATTAAGTATAGCTTGGTGCTATCTGGCCTCAAATATCGAGCCTGGAAGCAATTCATAATTATTAAGTCGACAAGAATTTTAAATTTAATTTATTGAACAAACAAATTTCTCAAAAATATTTAAAATAACACACATAATAATTAAATATAGCTTGGTGCTACGGGACCTCAAATATCGAGCCTCGAAGGGCATATGTAATTATTTAGTTGAATTCAAGAATTTTTAATTTAAGTTATTAAACAAATAAATTTCTAACAAATATTAAAAAAGACACACATAATAATTAAGGATAGCTTGGTGCTATCGGGCCTCAAATATCGAGCCTCGAAGGGCATACGTAATTATTTAGTCCAATTCAAAAAAATTTAATTTAATTTAATAAACAAATAAATTTCTAAAAAAATATTGAAAATGACACACATAATAATTAAGGATAGCTTGGTGCTACCGAGCCTCAAATATCGAGCCTCGAACCCATAGACAATTACTTAGTCCAATATTAAAAATAATTATTTAATTTATTAAACTAACACACACAATTAATTTTGTTTAAATTATAGGAGACGACATGGCCTTTCCGCCTCATGCGCATCCTGGACTTGCCGAGGATCAACTATTAGTGTTGCTGGGTGACCATAGGACCTCCTATGTATGGGAGAGACAACTATCTGAGCAGGCTCTCCGCCCAAAGAGACCTGATGATTTGTGGGAGTTCATGGCGGAGCATCCTTTCCATGCCCGCGTAGTCGCACGCTTACAGGCTACGGTCTTCTATACTATTTTTGAGCTTGGACGGATGCATCGACGTTGGTAGAGCGATGGTGGCTGGAGACACACAGTTTTCACTTGCCCACTGCAGAGGTCATCATCACACTGGAGGATCTTCAGGTTTTGTACGGGCTACGTGTAGATGGACGGGCCATGACACTGCCCCATTACATTAGATCCATGACGTGTGCCCAGTTTTTGGATATGATGGGGGAGTTTACTGGTTTTAGACCATAGGGTTGCGCTGGGGGCAGTCGCATTCTTTTGCCAGCCATTAGAGATCATATGGATTTTTTGCACCCTAACATTACCATAGAGACGGAGGATCTCCACATTGAAAGGTACACGCAGTTGGCGCATCTCCTGCTTTTCGGGTGTGTCTTGTTCACAAATACTTAGGGGAGTACTGTGATTATGCACTTTCTCCATCATCTTCAGATGCTGGATGATTTACCTCAGTACATCTGGGGTGCTGTTGTGCTGGCATACCTATATAGGAGCATGTGCGGGGCGAGCATGGGTCCAGCGGTGGACATATGTGGTTTTCTGCAGGTGACAACATTTTCGAATACTCTATTCATTATTCTGAATTCAATATGGTCGAAATGATTCATCAATTTTACATCAACCTTTTATCTTAGGTTTGGGCATGGCAGCGGATCATGCCGTTGCAGCCACCTTTACCACCACTTGGGCCTGGTCAGGCTTATCCGTTTCTCCCTCTAGCTTCTAAGTGGATTCTCCGGCGTGGGAACTACCAAGGGAGCGATGCTCATCATAATCTTCCCCTTATCAGGGATGTATTAGATATGCTGGTGGACGGACAGGTAAATATGTACCTACACTTGCGAATTAGTAATTGAGTTGTGTTGCGCATACTTACTTTTATGTTATTATTTAGTAGTTCATCTTGACGCCATACATCGACGAGTTGCTAGCTCAGCTGCCTGATATTTGCTCAGCTGATAGACTGCTTTGGAGCACCTCCATCCCGATGATCTTCTTCGATATGGTTGAGTATCATGCCACAGAGCATATGCTTCTCCAGTTTTACCGTCCCCAGCCTATACCGGAGGAGCCTGGATGGGAGGCTACACACTATCAGCGGGACGACCGTGCCAGGGGGGACATTATATATATAAGATGGCTAAAGCAGCAGGTCCATACTTGGGAGGAGCGAGGTCACCGTATTCCGCCAGCATCTACATTTACTCAGGAGGCCACCATTCATTTGTATGCGTCATGGTACTGCCGTCACACCCGACGGGTGATCGGAAACCCCATTCATGTGTTTGACGATCGCTACAAACCATACGCCGGGAGGCACTGGTATGTTTTTGTGGCTTATTAATATTTTATAATTGTGATATAACGTTATTTAATTAATATTTTAAATGTTTCACAGGCTATTGGACATCATACCCTCTACCAGTTGGGCTAGGAGATGCAGCAGTATGACGATAATCCTGCACTCGTTGACTATGGCAGGTGGGTGGAACAGCTGGCTCATCGGACCCTGCTTTAGGCGAGAGATTCCGCGAGGTTGGACCACGAGGCTCAGTATGCAGCACCAGAGGAAAACCATCGCGGTAGGGGTGTCCCACGAGGCATGAGTAGGGCACGAGGGATGGGTGCCCCACGAGGCAGGGGTGCACCACGGGGTCGCGGGGGTCGTGGGGGACGGCGAGGATGTGGTCCCCAGCAAGGGAGCTATGAGGCATTTCTTGGCCCACCTGTTGAGGGACATGATGGGGATTTTGGAGATGTGGCTCTTGGAGATGATCAGCCGGGTTATGGACCCCAAGTAGATGAGCTATCCAGCAGCATGTCGTCGTACAGCCTTCATCTATCTCTGCCTGCATCGCAGGTCACTCCATCATGAGCATTATCAGTCACAGGTACATTCGAAGGGGATGTACACCAGTACTTTGCATGCCCATCTACCGCAACTGAGGATCGACCCATCCGAGATGTTGATGGCGGGCACAGTGTCACGGACCGGATAACTCCCTAGCTATCTTCCGTGCGGCCTTAGTCACAATCCGCCCCTGCGATGTGCTAAGTCAGCCTTTCCCCGAAATATTGCCACAACAAAGCTAAGAGAAGCTAAGAAGAGAAGTTTGCAAGAATGCTTTGTATTAAACAAGAGAATGCTTTGTACAAGTGTTGGATTGCTTGAGTGTTTCTTCGATGCAAATGCCAAATGCCTCTAGCCTATTTATAGTTGCTAGAGTCCCAAATCAACGGCTAAGATCTATTCTAATCAATGGCTAAGATCAAAGCTCTAGAGAGTTCTACAATTCTCTACAAATCTCTACACTTAGTAGAATATACAAGAGAAGTCTAGGTGGTCTAGAATCTTCCATTGGAAGGATCTAGACTTAGCTAGAGAAATGCTGCCATACGTGCGCCAAATCGTTGCCTGCATGTCGCCCAGTCATCGTCCGCATGGCATAACCTCTTAGAAAATGGAGGGGCGTGACAACCTCCCCCACCTATTGCGTCGACGCCCTCGTCGACTCTTCGTGGAAGGCCCGTATCTGATCTTCAAATTGCCAAAGTGCCTCTTTTGGCTCCCAGCTTGCCTCGCTTTCCGGTAGTCCCTTCCATTTGATAAGATATTCATGCAATGGTTCCCTGAACCGTCGCCGAATCACCCGGTCAGCCATGATGCTTTCAATTTCCTTGTCGAATGATGTGGTAATGGCTGGAGGTGCCCGATGTGATTCGTTCCGTGAAGGGTCTTCCATGTCTGCATGGTACGGCTTCAGACAACTCACATGGAAGACCGGATGTAGCTTAAGTTTGGGTGGCAGCTCCACCCGATAAGAAGCCTTGCCCACCTTGGCAAGGACGGGGAGTGGTCCTTCGTAGCGCCGAATTAGTCCCTTATGCAACTTCCGTAGCCTCTTTTGTTGTCCGGCGTTGAGTTTTAGCATGACTAAGTCCCCTACGTTGAACTCCAAGTGCCTCCTCTTCTTGTCGGCCCATTTCTTCATCTTCTTGGAGGCCTTGTCAAGGTATGCACGAGCTAGGTCCGTTTGCTCATGCCAAGTCTTCGCCGTCTTGAACGCCGCTGGACTTTTCCCCGTATATTTGTTAACAAGTCCATGCGGTGTCAAGGGTTGTTGTCCAGTTGCAAGCTCGAATGGGCTCTTGCCAGTAGCCTCACTCCGTTGCAAATTATAAGAGAATTGGGCAACGTCAAGCAGCTTGGCCCAATCTCGCTGGTTGGCACTTACATAGTGCCTTAAGTATAGCTCCAAGAGTGCATTTGCCCGCTCCGTCTGTCCGTCGGTTTGTGGATGGAAGCTGGTTGAAAAGTGCAAATCAGACCCCATCAAGCGGAATAACTCCGTCCAAAACTTGCCCGTGAAGCGGGGGTCTCGATCACTTATGATAACTTGGGGCAAGCCCCAATACTTTACCACGCCTTGGAAAAATAGTTGAGCTGCCTCCTGTGCTGTGAAATCCTTCGTAGCCGCCATGAAGGATGCATATTTCGAAAACCGATCCACCACAACCATGATGCTGCCTTTGCCATCGGATGTGGGCAAAGCAGAGATAAAGTCCATGCTGACGCTTTCCCATGGACGTTGCGGAATAGGTAAAGGTTCCAGAAGTCCTGCGGGTGCCCGTTGCTCCACCTTGTCTTGTTGGCATACAAGACAAGTCTTGACGTATAACTCTATGTCGTCCCGCATGCGAGGCCAATAGTAGTTAGTCTCTATCAAAGCTTGAGTGCGTTTTTGACCTGGATGACCTGCCCAGCGGGTGTCATGGCACTCCTTAATGATGCTTTTGCGCAACCTCTCCCATTTGGGTACATAAATCCGCTGCCCCTTGGTGCGCAATAGGTCGCCTTCTGCCCAGAATTGCTTGGTTTTACCCTCTTTCGCCATCTGCACCAGCTGCTTGGCTAAAGGATCATGCGCCATGCCTTCCTTGATAAGGTCCAAGAGCTCCACCTGGACTCTTGACATTGCCGCCAGTTCTGCTTTTCGGCTAAGCGCATCCGCCACAAAGTTGGCCTTGCCCGGTTTGTGCTCCATCACGTAGTCGAACTCGGCCAAGAAATCTTGCCATCTTGCTTGCTTGGGGCTGAGTTTCTTCTGTGTCTGGAAGTAACTCGTTGCCACATTGTCTGTCCGCACCACGAACTTGGCCCCGAGCAAGTAATGTCGCCAAACTCGCAAGCAATGCACCACTGCCGTCATCTCCTTCTCTTGCACTGTATAACGCCTCTCAGTGTCATTAAGCTTGCGACTTTCATACGCAATTGGATGCCCCTCTTGCATAAGCACGCCTCCTATGGCAAAGTCAGAGGCATCAGTATGCATCTCATACGCCTTGGTGTAATCCGGTAGTGCCAACACTGGTTCCTCCATTACGGCCTTCTTCAGTAAGTCGAAAGCATGTTGGCACCTGTCGTCCCACTCCCAAGCCTTCTTCTTCTTGAGTAGGTCAGTGAGTGGTGCCGCCTTGGTTGAATAGCCAGTAATAAAGCGCCGATAGTAATTTACAAGACCAAGGAAAGATCTAAGCTCCGGTACCTTGGTCGGTGGCTCCCATTCCTCGATCGCCCGAATCTTCTTGGTATCCATCATGAGTTTGCCGCCTCTGATCACATGGCCTAGGAAGTGTACCTCTTCCTTGGCAAATGAGCACTTCTCCTTCTTGACATAAAGCTCATTGTCCCGCAAGGTCTTGAGAACGGCCCGTACGTGTTCTACATGCTCCTCCATGGTGTTGCTATATATGACTATGTCGTCCAAGTAGACCACCACGAACCGGTCCAAGTAGGGATGAAGAATTTCATTCATGAGAGTGCAAAATGTGGCTGGCGCATTTGTCAGGACAAAGGGCATCACCAAGAATTCAAATGCCCCATAACGAGTGACACAAGTTGTCTTGCCCTCGTCCCCTTCGGCTATGCGCACTTGATAGTATCCCGATCTTAGGTCAAGCTTTGTGTAAAACTTGGCCTTCCCCAATTGATCAAAAAGGTCGGCAATGAGAGGAATTGGATACTTGTTTTTGATGGTTACCTTGTTGAGAGCCCGATAGTCTATGCAAAGACGCTGCGATCCGTCCGCCTTGCGTTGGAATAACACCGGTGAACCATACGGGGCCTTGGAAGGTTGGATGAAGCCCATCTCCAACAATTCCGCCAACTGTCTCCGCAGCTCCTCTAATTCTGGTGGCGCCATCCGGTAGGGTGCTTTGGCTGGTGGCTTTGCCCCTGGCTCCAACTCGATCTTGTGATCCACCCCACGCCTGGGTGGCAGCTTGCGGGGCAACTCGGGTGGCATTACGTCTTTGAATTCTTCCAGCACGTTCTGGATGCAAGCGGGGATATCGCCATCAACTCCCCCTTCTTCTTCTTGCTGAAGGACGGCTAACCATGTCTCCTCCCCACGTTTGATTCCCTTGGCCAGTTGCATGGCACTAAGTTGAGGAGATTTGGATGTCTTGGGAGGGGCAACCGCTGGAACCATGCATGGTTTTCCTTCCAAGATCATCAACATGTTGAATCTAGGGAACGGAACCGCATTGTACTGCCGAAGGAATTCCATACCTAGAACAATGGTGAAATCGTCTATTGTTGCCACCGAGAAGTCCACCTTGCCTGACCAGTCGCCAAGCCTCAACTCGGTCCCTGTTGCTACGCCATCCACGGGTTTGGCCTGGGTATTTACGGTCTTAAGCCAACCCTTGGAGTATGTCACCTTGAGACCCAATCGTTCTGCCTCGGTTGGAGTCATGAAATTGTGAGTGGCGCCCGTATCAATCATTATGTGGACGACCTTGTTGTTGATGTGCCCCTGCACGTACATAAGACTCCTATCACCCGCCTGGTGAGGAGTGGGCTTAACGTTTAGTGCGCTAAGCAGCTTCAGACATCCCATGGAAGCTTCGTTGCCATGCTCCTGTTGCTCCAACATGGCGCTCATGGCTTTCCGCTGTGGGCAGTCCCTCGCCCAGTGAGGTCCCTGACATAGGAAGCAACCCTCCCTTGGTTTGGCCTCCTTTTTGTTGTCCCTGACCTGTTTTCCTTTGTCACCATGGGTTGTTGGCTTGTGGGTTCCGTACTTGGCTCCCCCACCTGTAACCGGCCAAGTCCTTTGGGTCTTGGACTTGGTTGACTCGCCTTGGTGCTTGACATGCCCTTTGTCAGCACTAGAGTATTCCTCCAATGTGGCAGCAACCTTGAGTGCCGTCGAGATGTCATCGGCCTTGGACCGTCTTAATTCCTGAACCGCCCATGGTTTAAGCCCGGATAAGAAGTTGAACAAGAGATCCTCGTCGCTCATGTTGTCAATTTGTAGCATCAAGTTGGAGAATGCCTTGACGTACTCCTTGATCGAATGGCCCTGTTTGAGGTCCCTCATTTTCGCCCTTGCTTCGCGGCTTACGTGCACCGGGTAGAACTCCGCCTTGAGTTCTTTCTTTAGGGCCTCCCAACTGTCAATGACGACCAGCCCTTTGTCCATGTCGGCTCGTTTTCTTCGCCACCAAAGTGCAGCCATGTCGGTGAAATGTAAAGTGGCAGTATGTACCTGGGCCAACCCTGTTAAGTTGAGCGCCTCGAAGTAGCACTCCATGTGCCAAAGGTAGTTGTCTATGGTTACAGCATCTCGAGCTCCGTTGTATTCCTTTGGCTTTGGCAAGTCCATGGCACGGGCAGTGTCTCGGACTTGCACGGTTGATGTTGAGGCAGCTTCTTTCGCCATGAAAGCACTCCTGCACATTGCCCAGTCGGCCTTGGTTTCTTCTACGGCAGCCTTGGACGCCTCTAGGCTTGACTTGGCTTTATCAACGTCCTGCCTCAAATCTGACAAGGCTTGATACACCTTGGCCTGAAACATGCTGTTCTCGTTGGCTATTTCTGCCCCGGCAGCATAGTCCTCTCTTGGAAAGCGTCCAACGAGGTATCGACCTTCTCGACGTACTCTTCTACTGTTTGCTCCGTGCGATCCAACCTCTCTTTTGTATCCGCCATAGCTATCTCAAGTTTAGCTAACCGAGCTTCAAAACTAGCAAGATAGTCACGAGATTTACCTCCCTTATGTGGTGGTGGTACGGTGCGCTCCTCCTCGCGACCCTTGCGAACTTGCTCCTCACCGCCGCTAGCCATGTCGTGAATGTGCCCAGCTAACCCACGAACCCTTTCGTAGCGTCGCTCTGATACCAACTGTCACGGACCGGATAACTCCCTAGCTATCTTCCGTGCGGCCTTAGTCACAATCCGCCCCTGCGATGTGCTAAGTCAGCCTTTCCCCGAAATATTGCCACAACAAAGCTAAGAGAAGCTAAGAAGAGAAGTTTGCAAGAATGCTTTGTATTAAACAAGAGAATGCTTTGTACAAGTGTTGGATTGCTTGAGTGTTTCTTCGATGCAAATGCCAAATGCCTCTAGCCTATTTATAGTTGCTAGAGTCCCAAATCAACGGCTAAGATCTATTCTAATCAATGGCTAAGATCAAAGCTCTAGAGAGTTCTACAATTCTCTACAAATCTCTACACTTAGTAGAATATACAAGAGAAGTCTAGGTGGGTCTAGAATCTTCCATTGGAAGGATCTAGACTTAGCTAGAGAAATGCTGCCATACGTGCGCCAAATCGTTGCCTGCATGTCGCCCAGTCATCGTCCGCATGGCATAACCTCTTAGAAAATGGAGGGGCGTGACAACAGGCTGAGTTATGTCTCATCCCCAGTGGTTGATGCGGATCTACCACAAGCGCAGGTATGTTTGTAGTACTTTAAAATTTCAATTTTTTTTCTTTTCCTTAATGAGCTGATATTAATTAATTTTTAACTTTCTTATGGAGGTTTTGTCCCAGCCCATCTTGGAGGCTGCTACATTCTTTGATGAGGACACCATGGATGCATATACTCAGGCCCCGACAATATATTCTTCCGATCCTGCCAGTTGTGGCGTTGATGTTGTTGCACATCCTCACATAAAGAGGCGGCATGATGATGATGATCCAGATAGTGTACCCGAACAACAGGGGATGCGATTTAGGCCAGCAACATCACTAAAGCACACAAGCTGTGGGACTCACTTATTTACTTATGTTTTTACTTTGTGTAAATAGTGCATTATGTAAATAATGGTAAGATTTTATTTTAACAATAATTTTATTTTAATTGCGTTTGAACAACAATTTCACTTAAACAGTGCAACACAAACCCAAACCTTGCAAATGTAACACAAAAACAAACTGTAGAGCTAAAACCATCACTGCACAAAGGATAACTAAAACCATAAAATGGAGTACTATACCACGCTTTAATTATTAATTTTTTCTGCATAAAGCAGTACTATACCACGAAAGAAAGCATATTTTTTCACATGGTTTTCATCTTTTTTTCAGAATGACAAGACAACTCCATAAGACGTAGTACTATACTGCGAATTAATTATTAAATTTTTCTGCAAGAAGCATCTTTTTTCACATGGTTTCATCTTTTTCAGAATGACAAGACAACTCCATAAGACGTAGTACTATACTGCGAATTAATTATTAATTTTTTCTGCGAGAAGCAGTTTTTTTCACATGGTTTTCATCTTTTTCAGAACGACAAGACAACTCCACAAGACATAGTACTGTACTACGAGTTAATTATTAAATTTTTCTGCAAAAAGCAGCTTTTTCACATGATTTTCATCTTTTTCAGAATGACAAGATAACTCCATAAGACGTAGTACTATACTGTGAATTAATTATTAAATTTTTCTGCAAGAAGCAGTTTTTTTCACATGGTTTTCATCTTTTTCTGAATGACAAGACAACTCCATAAGACGTAGTACTATACTGCGAATTAATTATTAATTTTTTTCTGCAAGAACGCAGCTTTTTTCACATAATTTTCATCTTTTTCAAACCGACAAGACAACTCCATAAAATGTAGTACTATACCACGCTTTATGTATTTTGTCTCGCCTATTAATAACATGCTCATTGTAGTTATTTTGTATGCTAAAAATTACTAAAAGCAAATATTTCATTAAAAGTAAGGTCTTTTACTAAAAGCACATATTTCATTAAATGGCTCAACCTCTTCGTCCACCAAAGTGCAACTGTGGAAAAGAATGCTCGATGCAAAATTATTGGGATGTTGGTAAAGTTGGACGCCGCTAATGGTGCTGTATGAACCAGTTTTACAAGGTTCCCGACGAACCTATTTGTGATTTTGAGTATTGGGTTGATGAACCATGTTATCAAAAATGCTACAGAGATCAACTATAGTTTCTTCACAATATGTGTTTATGCCAACAGGAAAGACAAAGAGGAAGCGACAGAATTATTGCAGAAATGTGGGCGAAACTAAATGAGGTGGAATAAGAAAAATGGAAAGCACAATGGAATTGTGAAGTACAAAAGGAATGTAAAAAAATATAAATGGGAACTTGCGGAGGTGAATGTGAAACTGAAAGAGGTAGAAGAAGAAAAAGAACAACTAGAAGAACAATTTAAGTGGTTGGAGCGGAGAATAAATGGCAACCGGGACTAAATATTGGCATATATGTGTTTAGTGTATTTTTCATATTTCATGTATTTTTATTATGTTAGCCTGCTATGTTTGTGTTTATGGTGTAGTAATATTTTCCTTATTTGTTGTACTAACTTTTATTTTAATTGAGGTAGAAATTAAGTTTAAGTGCTTGTATTGTTATATGAAACTATCAAACTGTGCTTTACATATTACATTTTTCTGCAGTTAAACAACTTTTTCTTCACTCATTCCAGATTGTGGAACATAATTTTTTGATATATATTGCAAAATACACAAGTACAAACATGTACTAAAAAACAATACCAAAACAAAAGACTAGGGGTATCTTTGATAGTTGGGTACATTCGACGAACTTGCACCAGGAGCCGAATTACCACCGTCGTGCACACCACCTAAATGACATTTACGACGGTCATGTCCTGTTTGTGAGCATATGCCGCATTTACGCGCATAAACGGTGTTACCAATATCCATTTAGTTCCGTATACGCATTCTCTTTTGCACTTGCAGCTTGCGCCAAAAATTCCTTGTTACATACAATCTTAAAAGGTTCCAGCAGCCAATAATTCTCAACACCTAATGGCTGCAACTTCCCACTATACGTGTCTACATATGCAGCAATACAAGGTTCAAGTCTACCGGTCTGTTAGGATGCCTCAGCTGCATACATCATTGCACTTCCACTTGACACCTATTGTAATGATAAACGGCTCGTCTCGCCGTGACTTGAATTCTCAATAAAACTTCTGTCGCCCATCCCCGCAGGGAAAGAGAACCCGTCGCTGTCTCGGCTGTGCTATCGGAGGCTCCTGTATTGCCTATCAATATAGTTTGTTGCCCCATATCCAACTTGTTGAAAGCACTTCCACGTATGTGCGCACGACATGCGGTAGATGGTATATTTTCCATATGAACATAACCTTCTATTTTCATTCAGCGTCTGTAGATTATTCCCACGGTGGTCGCGGATAACAGTAATAACTTCAAAAATACCCCGTTCATGATCGTATTGAAGAAATGAATGCCACTGTGCTCGCATCCTGGACCTTTTAAATCTTCTCATGGGTATTGGCACAAATTGAACTCCCATGTCCATCAATGTCGATGCAGCTGCATGCCTTTCAACAAACCTCTGCGCACTCTGTTTGAATGTCATGCGGACCATGGCAATGACAGGCAGTCCACGGGCAGACTTCAACAAGCCGTTGAATGACTCTGGCACATTTGTAGTGAGGGCTCCCCATCGTCTGCCTCCATCAGCATGCAATGTCCACATGTGAAGCTCATGTCGTATCAACCAAGTATAGGCTCGTGGATCTATATGCCGTATTGCTTCCATGCGACTCATGAATTTGCACTATTAGTGCTCAGTTGCAGCCATCCATATAAAGTCATGCAAGGCCTTGTCAGAAAATTTCTTCTGGAAATTGGCTTTCAGGTGCCCCAAACAGTAACAGTGGTATGCATATGGTTCATTCCATTCAGGCAAGTGACGTACATAACTTAAAATACCACCATGCTGATCAGATATTAGACAAATACCTGAACACTATTTGACAACGTGCTGCTTCAAGTGGTTCAAAAAAATCGTCCACGTCTCTTCGCTTTCGTTGGCACATATGGCAAAAGCTAGTGCAAATATTTGTCTGTTGGCACCAACTGCAAGTGGAATCAAACTTAATATCATACTTTCCATAGACATGAGCACCGTCTATGGAAATTACAGGACGACAATGCACAAAACCATCAATTGCTGCTTTAAGTGACCAGAATACATAGTTGAAAATATATTTGTGTCTGTCCGGACCCTGCTCACGCCTCCATTCAATGACAGTCCCGGGGTTAAAGTATTGCAGCGCGGCCATGTACCTGGGCAGATTTGAAAAGGACTTATCCCAATCGCCATAAATAAGTTCAAAGGCACGTTTGTGACGGAGATATGCATTTTTTTGTTTATAGTACAACCACACTCCTCGTGGACGGCTGTAATATATTCTTTAATCTTAAACCTAATGGACACTTCCAACTATGGAATCGAGACAAAAGAAATCAAGTCCACATCCATGTTGCAGTAATTCTCATTGAATGTGTCCATTTCACATCTGTGCTCGCTAATAAATTTACCCACTTTCCACAAACCTCATTTCTTCTTGCTGGCACGCAACATCCAGTGACAACCTATAAACCACCTACGACATACAGTCTTGTATACCTCCGTAGTTGACTCACTTACCGTCATCTCACGACACTCTCTTGTACTGTAGATTTTTACAGCCCTAATTAGGCGAGCTTTATCTGGGAAATACATGCCCTTTGTCAGAATAGCTGGTCTAGACTCATCTCACATCGCTGACCGAATTTTGTCATCATCCCTTGTAAGGGCATCCACATTCGGCATACTTGCCAAATTATCAAGGTAGGGAATATTCCGCTCATGAAATGGCACGTGAGACTCGTACACTCTTTGTATAATGGGATGTGGAGATACATGCTCCCTCGTCAACTCAGGTTCAACATTCACTTCCTCCTTATCATCACTTCATCTCTAGACTCATTCGCATTGTTGTCATAATCACTACATCTTCCTGACTCTGCACATCAGCCAAATCACGAGTCTATACGTCATTTATGGGCAACTGTGTGAGGTCAGGAACATGAAGAAGCTCGTTTTCACTGCACAAAAAGAACAAAATGATAAGTTACCCAACTACATAAATACTTTTGATATAGCTATATCACTTTACTTACAAGTCGTACTGTCTTGACATTTTATGATGAATATTTTTTTATTGGTGATGACTCCCGGATGGACCACCGTGCTCCAATACTCCAGAACTATGCATATTCCAACTAGGGATGGGGTCATAACTTGTAAAATTCATATCCGGCCGGTACCCCCTATGAAAAATATAAGTGTTAATACAAAACCAATTAAAACATAAAATAAATATTGCTAAAGCGCAGTAAAATTTAAGTTTACCAGTCATCTTGTGGATTATATAAAGTCGAAAATTTATTTTGTGGATGCTCATTTGCCTGCGGTGACAAGTTTAAATCAAGGCAAGCTCTTTCACCAGCAATCTGCCCGGCAAAAATTGCTCCAGAATAACCACCCGATGACTGGAGGTTATCCCTACTATGCACGCCCTCATTATTGGGAACGTCTTCCACCTTGACGTACATTTTTAATAATTTTATTATAATAAATTTTATGTATTCATCCGGAATCCGCAAAAAGTCTCTAAGAGTTTCATCCTCCTCGATGTTAAACTCAAATTAATAAGCAAACCCCTGCGGATTCACTAAATACAGAAACCTACCTGTTACTTTAAGATTAACCGAACGCTTCCTTACACTTTTTTTTTTTACATAACAACGAAATCAATTTATCATATTTCGTAGTAAACGACAATTTAACATGATACTGTGGAGGTGAGCTATACCTCACAGAGTTATTCTCCAGCTCAACCTCACCCCCTCCCCCCCAATATAATGAAACCCTTATTTTTAGCTCTTTAGACATTGTACAAAAATGATTAATAAGAAGAAGAGAGAAGTATAAATGAAAGTTTGAGGTTTGTATTGAATGAATTTTCATAAAATTAAAATGCCTTTAAATAAGGCAAGTCCGAGCTTGGGGTGCGTAAGAAATTCGCAGTACAATACTACGTTTTATATGTTTGAATTATTGTTATGCCAGTTAATTATTAGTGGGGTCAAATTATATTTTTTCTATAATTCGCAGTATAATACTGCGAATTAATAATTTTTTTATACTTCACAGTACTATACTGCAAATTATGTATTTAGATAACTTTTTTTTAGCAGTAAAAACGTATTTTTTGTCCAAGAAAACATTAGAAAAGTTTCGGATATTCCCTGCTTACATGAATACATGTTTCATTCTCGAAAAAAATAAGGGAAACCTAAGAATTGCTGCAGAAAAAACATAAGACCGAAAAGAAAAAGTAGAAAAAAAATGGCATTAAGAATTTCCACTAGATAACAACCAACTTAATGGAAATAATTAACACAAAATCAAGAAAAGAAAGTTGGAAGGCAAAGTGCTAAATGAACAGTTCAAGATAGAGAATTGAGATGCCTATTAACATGAATTCTGCATCATCCTCTAAATTTACTTCAGGTAAAACCTAGCAACAGATCTTCAAATGACCATCTTCTGTTCCAACCACAAAGAGCCGCGAGAAAGGTAGAATACTTATACTTAATTGAACAGACATGTTCTTTGATTCACGATCACCCATGAACAGATACTGAGGTGTAACAAATTGCTGGGCGTCCTGCCATGTTCCATTAAAGCCAGTAATAAGTAAATTAGAGCAATAACTCAAGTAGTGATTTAAGCATTGTTTTTCAAAGTAAAAGAGCAGCCCAGTGCATTAAGCTCCTGCTATGTATGGGGTTCAGAAAAGGGCCAGACCACAAGTGTCTATTGTATGCAACCTTACCCTACGTCATTACACGAGGCTATTTCCACGGCTCGAACCTGTAACCTCCTGGTTACATGGCAGCATCTTTACTAGTTACCCCAAGGCTCCCCTCCGATTTCAGAGTAAAGGAGCAAAATAAGAATATGAGCCCCCATATATTTTATTTGTTCTGCGCTAAAGTATAACTAGTAGCAATTCTTAGCCTTCCCTTTTCAAAAGAGGAAGATTACAGAAAATAAGCCACCACACATTTCATTTTTTCCTGCACCATAACTATTTATTTTGCACCACACACCGACTAAGATTAATAGTGGCAGCCGACAAAGCAATCTATATCAGAAGGAAGTAAAGTGCCAACCGCCGTGCATCTACTATACTCTTCATAAGCAATTATCACAGCCGTACTTTGCACAAATTATAGTGATAGGAGAAGGGTATCCTTTGCTACTTAATGATAAAATGCATTTATTCACTGGAAAACAAAATCTTATTAACACTTTGAATTGGTTATCTTTCATTTTTCTTAAGGCCATTTGATTAGACTTTCCTTTCTTTTTTTAAATTAGCAATGTCTTTGAATTACTTGACACTTGTACCTTGAATATGTATATGTCTACCTCGGTTGTCCATTCACATCACATACATCTATAATTTCAAGTATCAAGATTATGCCTGTCTAATACACATTGTTCAATAGACTAGATAGAATTGCATTCCTCATAAACAAAGAAGCGTAAGAAACAAACTAGATGATCGAAGTTTTAGAGATTTATATGCCGGTAGACTATTTATTTTTTTTTATGACCGAGAAATTCATCTAGAGCCAAACCTTAGGACCAACCGTAACCTTTGAAACTCCACCTCTCTACCATTCTCCACCTAAATACCAAGCTTATTTCGCATGGCGCAGGGCTCGAACCTGTGACCTAAGTCACAAGTCCCCCAATCTTTGCCACTTGAACTAAACCCTGGGGGAAGCAGCTAGAGTATTTACCATTTTATACATAGTAAATGCAGCTACAATATTAAACTCAGAGAAGAATGTCACCGTCTTAATTTTTCCCTTAATTATTAACCTTTGCAAATTACATTTCATATACCACATCCATCTTAATAGGACTAATTATATTTCAAAACAAGATTCTTGAGTGAATTTCTACAGATCCACCAAGGCATATGTGACTTTTGGGTTTCAGATGAATGGCAAATGGATCAGCCAGGAGGACATAACAAGTTATCAAATTGTATACTATCGTATGTGCAAGCCCAGAAAAATATCCAAAATTCAGTGGAAGGAAAAAGAAGTGTCTATAAAGTGAAAAGATACAGCTAGATACATACTTCATCAGAAGAGCTGGCCAAAGAAGAAATCCCAATTTTACTGCGGGATATTGAAATCACATTTTGTCCCCAAATGGAGAAACCGGAAACACCATCACTGTGACCTATGGAAGCCAAGGGTTCCGAATTCCAATTTCTGTTATTAAATATGAAGTAAAATAGAAAAAGACGAAAATTTAAAATCTCAAACAAGAAAAAGCTAAGTAATGGCACTGAGTAACATGACATGAATCTAATCAACGAAGTGTATGTGTTCCTTGGAAAGATAAGTAGAAATCAAAAAACTTTCTGGGACATTTTCCTGAATGCAAAGCCAAGAAATGCCAGGTCGTGCACGGGATCAAATTTGTTCTATCATCTCTTGGATTTCATCTGTAACAGGCAGAAGCAAAAGAATCCTTTATAGTTTTATCTCTTAAACTAATCACTTGATAAAGCGTTATCAAATTTATCAAGGATCTGACTGGTATACTGAATCTTCAAAAGATAATTATCTTATTATCATGCATGGCTTCCTTTGTGACCGGCGATTTAAGGGAGTTACAATACAAATGTTTGGCTTTCTAAAACATGAAATTTTCGCAATTGCTAAATTAGAAAGAAACATATTGGCAACAAAAGCAGAGCATAGCTATGCAGTTTACTGGAGATGAAATGCACCTCAATGATTCTTAGCTATGCAGCCAGTTTCACACTGACTGACAAACTAACTGTATGCAAGAATTCAGTCACAGATAATATTGATTGAGATCTAGGCCAGTCCGTGCTGGGCCTAATCTCTCACTAAGCCTAATCTTATTGTGCCCCATTTTCACGGAATTTAGGTCCATATTGCAAAACTTAAAGACTTAAGTAAAACACTAAAGTAACCTTCTCAAATCCCAAATCCTTAAGGTGCGGTCGAGGGAGCTCGAAACCAGCAAATGTTCTTCTGGCGCGGCTATCTGCAGGCAGGAAGCAATTAAAAACACCAGAATAAGCAGAACCCCTTTATTTCAAGCTAGTGGAAGCAATAGCCAACTCTACCTTTGTGACAAAACCATCATGAGCTTGCCATGAGGAAATAATTTTTCCACTCCTCACATCATATAACCTGCAATAGCCAGAACTTTGCCCAACAGCAACCCAAGATGGTAATTGAGGATTTCCGTATTGTTGTTTAGTCGAAGCACATGAGCATATGGAAGAAATCAGAGAAGGGAAATTGGACTCCGTAGCTTCACTCCTCCATAAATGAAGTTTTTGACGTTGTCTGACATCAATGAATCTGGATGCCAAAATTACATTGACTGGATAAACCATGTAAGAGAATGTATCTGAGTCAATTAAATACAACTCCAGAAGGCACTGACCTGAGAGAGCCATTTCCGGTACCCACAACAAGATTGTCCAGATATTCTGAGTAATGCATGCTAGTGTACAAATTACCATCAAATGAAGTGTTCAATATTCCACCTGACAATGAATTGAAATGTAGCATATTAGCCTGTTCTGCATTCAACTTTGAAGCTTTGGCCAAAGGGCCAGTATGTTGCACAGAGCTTGTCGAAAACTCCGCAAACACAGATATTAGCTTCCCTGTTTGGCCATTCCACATATGCACTGTCCCATCACAGGATGCTACCCTTCCACTGGATGCCAAAAGACAAATGTCATTCACAACCTGTAAAGGGAAGACAATAAATGTGTAGAACTTCAATGCGGTTTTTTTTCCTGTATATCTCAACCTAAATATGTGAAAAATTTAACATAATGCATTTTAAGGTACGGAACCAGCTCATGCTTGGTAGGGATTATATCCAGTTCCTCTTGTAAAGAACAACTACAAGTTAACAAGTCGTTAGGCACAACATACAGATGAATGCTTTCTGTTTCATAGCAAAAAAGGACAATGAAGCTGAAAAATAGAATCATGTAACAAATTCCTTTTGTTGGGAGGAATCTAGGTTCCATAGTGTGACATAGCTTAGCAAAACTTATTAAGTATCAACAACAATCTATCAATCAATTGAAACCAACGGACAAGCAGGAACATTATACCAGATTATAATTTGCTTAAATGCATGAAAACTGCCAAGTAAGCTTATAAGACATTCCATTGCGATGTCCGTATCAGCTTTCCCTCAACAATAAATTTCTTATTATACCAGAAAATGCCGCACACCTTGTGCCCAAGAAAAGATATTGTTAAAACAGTTAATGCTCTTCAATAAATAAAGCAAACCACTGAAGCAGAATAGGACACTAGGAGAAATCAATCATTCTCCGGTCCAAGGTTTTGCTGGTATGAAAGTTTCATCTGTATACCAAATAAAGCACAATAATACACTCTCTCTTCCCATTTTATTGGTGAAGTTAAAATGAGCACAGAGATCAGAAGGCTAGTATGACTGGCATATGAAATTGGTGGTAACAGCAAAAAAACAAAAGCATTTATTGGAAAGTTGGTATGATAGGGAAAACATCAGATGATCATTAGAGTTTTAATTTTTCAAACCTTTTAATATCCTTTTGGATATTTTTACTATAGAAGTTTGTCGAACTTTTTTATCACATTCCAGCACAGGAAGTGCGACACAGTAATTGGGAAAGGAGCGCACATAAATAAAAAAGGAAACTAAAGAATCCGCTGTCTATTTAGTGCCATAATGTTAACTTGTTATAAACCTATTATAGCAGGGGGGAAATAACAAGAAATTTTTATCAAAAAAGAAAAGCTTTTTGCTTGTAATCACAAGACAGGTGATGCAATTCGAACAAAAGAAATAGACTAGGCACACCTCCTCATGGCCGTAATAACCAGATATAGAATCAATTCTTGACAACTCCCACTTTTGAACAATCCCTTTGATCCTGGACCAACTCCAGCAGTGAAAAGAAAGCATTCATCTTGGCAGACTGCTATAGATCTTAGCACTCCGTGATGTGCTCGAACAGAGTGCAGAACAGATGCTTTGATTTTCCATGGAAGTTCATCCTTTGAACCACCTGGACGACCAATAAAATCAAGGCCACTCCAATTAGCGGCTGGACTCGGGAACCAATACCAGGGTTCCATCATCTGAGCCTCTTGCATTCCGATCTGCAGAATCCTGATGTTGGCTAGACAGACGTCTGTTTAATGTAGGGGTTTTGGAGCCTCTTTTTCCTTGTGATTGAGGTGTTGACCACCCTAAACCATTCAGCAACTTCTTAGCTGGAGTACATTCAGACGTTAAGCTCTCACCAAGAGACAGCTTTCTAGCAGATGTTCCTGGACCACTTCAAGAGGATTCCCCTGCGGATTCCCACTGAATCATGAAATTTCAGAAATCAACACAAAAAGGAAAAAAATACAAGGAAAAAATGTAGTTCTTTCTTTTCATAAGTAATATTTTATTGATGCCAAAACAGCACTAAGGTGGTTCTGGCAAGTTCATAAGTAATATTTTATTGATGCCAAAACAGCACTAAGGTGGTTCTGGCAAGTTCATAGCTCTATACTACAACAACAACAACAACAACAACAACCCAGCATAATCCCACTTAGTGGGGTCTGGGGAGGGTAGTATGTACGCAGACCTTACCCCTACCCTTGGGTAGAGAGGCTGTTTCCAAATAGACCCCCAGCATCCTTCCCTCCAAGAACTTCCCACCTTGCTCTTGGGGAGACTCGAACTCACAACCTACTATCGTTAAAAGCTATTGAGTCTTGTCCGGAATCAAGTCCCTTCTGATGCGGCTTTAACTTGAAGTATTAGATCCCTTCTCAATACTTAATTTATCTAGGAGCTTAAGTTCGTTTTGCATATCTTATATTTGTCAGATTGATTGCCTTACAGCAGCATCAGCAGCAAAGAGCCCATCATTTAGTACTCCATCTTGATTTTGATAACCATTTGAGGGAGTTCCTACCGAACTTGACATGTTAATGTTTGAGAATATAGAATATTTCCGCTATAACTTAAAGATCATATTAACAGAAGTCTTAGGAAGCATACCTTCCAGTTATAACGGCGCAGAAGAAACTGCTCTAGTAGCAACCATGTGGCACAACACTGGCGAAGCTTCTCTATACCAAGAAGAGATGCAAATGACGGATATAAAAACATCCTGCACAGATTAAAGTTTATTACATGATAGGAGAAATAATAAGACGACAGTATATTCCAAAAATCAAAATAACCCACACAAGGTCCAAACGGCTTGTAATTTTGTTCTCATCTTCCCCCTTAGTGGTGGGACCTCGAATTCCTCCCTGGATACTAGAATGACCTGCTTTCTCCTGGGAGAAGGCAAGCTCATCAAAGAGTTTCCTGAGTTTTGGAAGGACGCGTAATGCTGTTAAATCTGATCCAATTTGCTGACTATGAAATTCTCTCCAAAAAGACCACCTAAAATATAAGAAGCATAGTCAGGTTGCAAAATCAGAAGCATATTTGGAAAAACAGAACATAGGTCAATACTTCATAATTTATAAATAACAATTCTAACTAAGACATCAATTGCATCATCAGTGAGCCCCTTGCCAAAGCAGTGAAGGAGAGGATCGTCTGGTGATAAACAAAGAATTAGTCATACAACATGAGAATAACCTTTTCAACAAATTCGCAAAAAGTCTAAATACTTCCACCTATCAAAAGGGTAGAGGGGATGAGAAGGGGAACTTTGGTTGATTACAACCTGATGAACAGTAACAGGAACGCCAAGTTCCTCACTAGAGCCAATCAACAGGACAGAAGCAGCAACACCAGAGCTCTTGCAAGGATTACCAAGTAAGTTTGATACAGCAAATGGATGTACTGTCTCCACATATGCTTGTTTACCAATCTTGTTCCATATATCCAGCACAAAGGAACCTTGGAGAAGAGAAACCTTCAAATGTGAAGGACCAGTACCCTGATAGAAAAGAAACACACAGTAGGTTTTGGGAGCAAAAGCGAAGGAGATAGACAGATAGAACATATAGACAGCATAGTTAACCTGAAGAATCTTCTGGATAGCAGGTATGACCAGTTTCTTTACTGCTTCTGGAGTCAGACACCTTAAAAGTTCTGTTATTATTGTGCAACCCCATTCAGCTCCAGAATCCGATAAAGGATTCAAGACTAGTTTCAAATAGTTAGGAGCACACATTTCTGCAGCAAATGTACCCATTGCTTTGAGTGCTCCCTGTCGGGCAAAAGCTGCAGCATAACGAAGTCTTGATTCATCTTTTGCTATAAGCTGAAGGGGGGCAAGAAACAAGTAGGATGACTTGGCTCTTGCTAGAAAATAAGGAGAGTCCAAAAGATATTTGGCAGAAGGCCTCCTATTGAAGGAAAAGAGAACAGTTAGTTTTGAGATGGTCCCTCTGTCTTATGCAGATATTGACACTACATAACGTGTTTAGGAAGTAATATCAATGCAAGGTTTTAAAGATGGAAAGTGAATACAGAACTATACCTACTCCAATCCTTTTGGATGCAGGATTCAACAACAACTTGAGTGCCAGTTCTTGTACTAATGCTGGTAAGACACCGCACTCTAAGTACACAGCTAAAGAGGTTGGATCAAAAAGTGGCAGTCTCAAGTGAAGTTCTGCTAAGATGCAGCCAACCGCAAAAGCTATCATTAGCAACATCTTCAGACAAAATGTGTGGATCGGAACATTTTTGCTTCCAAAGCAATAGTGCTTGATATCCCATAGATACATCATCGACCACTTCAATATCCTTCAGAAGGTAATTCACATCAATAACAGATGGCTTGACTGTAATGGTGCTATAGCCAGTTTTTCTGGATGTAGTATTCTTTAATTTCTTAGTTAATAGCCCTTTCCCAGGGGAGTCAAGCTCTTCATGATCATCTGGATGCAAATTATAAATAGGAGCCAAATGAGGCGCATGCTCAGAGAACGCAGCTGCTTCTTCCAATTCATGCAAGAGTGAAGTTCCAATAACCAGAGCTTGCTCAGTCACATCACTTGTTGGGAGTTGATTCATTTCTGCTTCATTGGACCTGTCACAAATTCTCACGGAAGCAAACCGCCGAGGAGGATGTGGTTTCGTAAAAAGTTGACGACGTCCCACTGATTTCGGTTTTGAAGGAGCAGATGAGGGCAACATAACATTTTTCGCAGCAACAGCAGCGTCACCACATAATTTGTAGCTGAAGGTGATGTCAATCCAATAATGTAGTTGGCGTGAAGCCCGAACGCTTTCTAAAGCGTCTCTATGCAACTTTATGAATTCCTTGGGGGTGCCCGCCCATGAGGGCACAGCCAAATGAGACATCCCAGAATGTATAGAACAAAATATTTGCGGATCACAATAAAATTCTGGAATACACTCATCTGGTGTCCATTGATATAGTCTTTGCATGGTGGAAGGATATTCATTTGGTTCATAAACTGAACGAACAGCCGTATGCAAAACACTCAAGGGCAACCTCCTTGCCTTTAACTGCAGACGGCCAGTTCAGACAGGCACTCATCTGATACAACAACAACAACAACAACAACAACTACCCAGTATAGTCCCACAAAGTGGGGTCTGGGGAGGGTAATATGTAGACGGGCCTTATCCCTACCCGAAAGGGCAGAAAGGCTATTTCCAATCGACCCTTAGTCTGGGGAGACACTCATCTGATACATGATGAGGAATTTCAGATGTTGAATACGTGAAGTCCAATTGCTCGTCACCTTTTGCCAGCCTCCATTTACTCTTACTTAGATCTCTCCATCCCGTGTCAGTATTCTCATCAGGTTTCACGCTAAAATCTATAACCCATGGCATTACAGTATAAAAGGTATTGTCACCCCACCTTCTCCCTACTAATCGGCTTAAGACTAACAGATACTCAAAGTTACTGATTTCACCCTTCCACCAACATTTAAAGCTAGAAAACCAATCTGTAGAATGGAGAGCTTTAGATCAGCATAAAGCCCTTGTAAAGAGCACCCATCAAAACAGCAACTAACTCCTGAATCAGGACTGCACTCTATTTTGGAAATTGAAACGGAACTCTGGAGGAACTTATTACAGATGGGCAGCCAACACCATTGCGAATCAACCAAATATATACTGGATGGACAGACATTACCATGGAAAACACCTAAACCATGCATGTAAGCCAACCCTGATAATAGCTGAAAGATTAAATACCGTATATGCCAGTCAGACTTTAAGACACCAGGGCTGAAGTGAAGTATGTTCTCCAAGGTATGTGGCATTTTTGGAAGCAACAAATTTAGTTGACCGGAATTTTTTAGCATTCCTAAAGTCGCAGAAATGTTTGGATTCCTTATGCAGCCAGGGCAGTGTTCTTCCTCAAATGAGGGAATCCCCACTAAACTAAGAAAGTTAACACTTTCTCGTCCTGATCTTTTACCTTCTATCATGAGAGTTAAAGAATGTAAAATATGATCTTCAAGAGATCCGGCCAAGAAGTCTGAAATAATACATTCAACTAATGCAGATGAAGAAATCCCAATCCGAGTGAATGGAACCAGGGCAGTCAGAGTCCTAAAGCAAGAAAACCTACCAGAAAAATTACAGGTCAAATTTTGACAACCTAGTCCATATAGGGATGTATATCTGCCACCATTCTGCAAATCTTCACATTCAGTTGATCTAGTTTCAATCGAAGAAGTTTTATCACTGGAGAATCCAACACTGACCTCAGCTTGAACCTGATCAATCTCCACCGGAACTGCCTGCGCACTGCCACTATTCATTCTTGCTACAAGATCCTCTAAATAATACTGATCACTGCAAAGAAGGGCGTTAAGTTGTATAAGGTCATACTGGGACCAACTATGTCTACAAGAATCAGTCTACTACTCATCAAATGTGTACAAGTTTTCTTTTAGTTTTTTCTTTGCTTCCACCTGAGGAAGTGGAGTGACATACTATTCAAACTTTTTAAAAGGCCACACTGGCATGAAGCAGACAAACCAAAACAAGCCAACATCTTTAACTAAAAACAACACATTCCCTTTGTTCCAATTTATATGGTACTCTTTTTATTTTGGAACGTCCAAAAATGTTTGACGTCAAGCTATATTAATAAAAAAATGCAATTGCAATTGTCAAGATGTGCTAAAAGAGTGCACCATATAGAAGGTAGCGATAGTTACAAGAAAGTTTAATATTCTCATATAATAAGCTACCGCGCTCCCCTCTGCACAAATCAATGAGTCTGACAAAAACAATGTGCCAGAGATATCAATCTGACTCGTTCCCAGAAACGTTCTCCGGAAGGATCTAATCAGCCTCTTCAAATGATCAATAACCATCACTGTCATTTCCGTCCATAAAGAATGTAGACAGTATTAATCAACTACCCATCAATCCAAAACTAGTTGGGATCAGCTGTATAAATCCACTATCCATCTTCATTCGATTATTTCTACACTAGCTATAGACATACCGCAACCCTCCTCCTGTATCCTTACTTGAGACAAGCTAAGCTTTCACATAGACAATAAGACTTTCTTTAAAGGCGAAAGAGTTGGGATACAATGCCTCAAACTAATTACGGTTGGCCATATAATCCTCTAATATCTAAACCAGGAACTAGCTATGCTTGCTTTCACAAAGAAACAAAGTTTCTTTTTTTATCATCACATAGACACAAATTTTCCTTTTTCCTTTCTGTTTTCAAGTGGGGGGATGGGAAATGCAAACACGCACACGCACACAGAAAAGATCATACAAAAAAGAAAGCACAAGATTCATACATGTAAGTGGCCAAGCAACTATCTTTATCAAGGGGCATATAAGTCAACTGAAACTGTGGGAACCCTTCTCCATTTGAACTTGATAGCTGCAAAAATCAACAATTCAGAGGATTTAGTTACAAGCACGTAAGTCTTTTTGCTACACAAATACAAATACACAATATAAAGTGTACCTGAACAACGGCAGTAGAGCCAAAAGGAAGAGGAGAATCAGAAAGACCATAACAGAAGATGATTTGATCAGAGAAATCTGATTGAATTCTGCGCTGAAGACACTCAAAACACATTTCCCTAGCCATTTTCAAGTTTCAATTACAGATTTTGATGTTTTTTCATCAAATCAGAAACTTAGCTTGCTGTCTTTAAATGCGCTTTGGGCAGCAATTACTGAAGAGGAAAGCTGAAACAAAGACGGGATCACTACTACACAACAAGATTCCGACTTTCTTCTTCTTTTCTTTTTTCCATACAAATTTTCGACTCTAGCTATGTTGATGATCATACGACGTCGTTATCTTGTTCATCAGCTTCTTTCCAGCCTTGCGGCGTCCTTTACTTACTGTTTATGTTAATTTACCAATCCATTCGTTGATATGTCTTGTTTCGTTTAACATTGAATAATTTAGAATTCTCTAAAATTAGAGGTTATTTACATTATTTACTAACACACATATCTCTAAGTCTCTAAGGATGTGTTTGAAAAGACATCACGTAATTAAAATAGTGTAATTATTAAAATAGTAATTACATAACCTATTAATTATATAATTATGTAATTATGATGATTTGTTTATTTATCATATTGTAACTATAATATAATTATAAGTTTATTATTTGATTTTACAAGTGTAATTATACAAATAAAATGAGTTTTAAATAAAGTAACTATTACAACTTAAAAGTTAATATAATAAATATATATCAAAATTCATATCAGAAAAACGATAATGGATAAAAATTCAGATTCCACCCTTAGTAGAATCAATAATAGGCATTGACAATAGTTCAAAAGAAGAGTTTGCGACAACAATTTAGAGTAGGCATATACCACATTTGGAAAGCTATAAATTAGAAATTGTTTAGGGGAATATGTAAATATAGATATGGTAATAGTATAGATAAAAAAAGGGTTTATAGATAGAATACAATTTATTGGTATTTAAGATGTATAATTTTTATGAATATATATATTAATTAGTAATCATATATTTATAACTAATAGTGTAAAAATAATTTATACATATTTTTAAATTAATAATATTTAGTTTGCAAAAAATAAAAATATACGTTTTGTAAGAACATCATGGAATTCATGTTTGATAAAATAAATTAGTATTTATAAATATAAAGGTATAACATTGTTCAAATGTTTGACAAAAATAATCTATTAATTCTAACAAAAAATAACAACACGTAATGCGGGTCATTACTACTAAAATAAGTAAATTAGAACCATGAATATAACATAATTTTAAATTTCAAAAAAATAAAATAGTTTAACATGTGTCAAATTCAAACATAATAATTGTAAGTTCCACTACAACTTAAGATTAAGAAATATAATAAGTTTATAACCACATTCAATAATGAAATTTCACATTAATTGCATCACTCATTATTTCTATATTAGGAGGTATAATTTTGAAAAATAAAATAATAAAATAAATAATAAATAAGATATAAGCAAGTACATGAAATCACAAGGAGTAAAGGTAGGAAAATAAAAGATAAATAATGGACAAAGAAAAATATATTTTAAAATTTCAAAAATTTAAAAGTAGAAACAAAAATTTTAAGAATAGAAATAAAAAAATTATAAAGAAAATAAATTAAAATAAAAACAAGAAGGAAAGAAACAAAGAAGCAACCTTATGATTACATAGTGTAATTACCATCAATTTTCACCTTATTTTTGAGAATTTGAGATTGTATTTAGACTCTTCCAATTACACTCAATTTCATGCTGATCAAATAATTATTTGGTCAAGCAAATATACTAAACTATATAATTATACTCAACTACACTCAAATTTAATTTTTAAGTAACTTTTCAAACAAGCTCTAAACATGCTTTACAAATTTCCTGCAATATTGGACCAATGTAGTATACTATCATGACTATGTAAATATGATTTTGTTGTTTTATTTCCTTTCCTTTTTAACTAGATCTAGATTAATTCTGAGAAGCTATAGATATTTATAGACGACCTAAAATTCCATAAGACCTTAAGTATAGATTGTCTCATTTAACACCTTCAAATATAGTGGGTTACACTTTGGTCTGGTACATTACAAGTTTGTGCAACACATGGCCAAATTACTTCGAGTGACTTTATCTTGTTGATACTATGACCTTATGCCGTATGTAATTAATAATAACATGTGGATGTATTATATATTAGTCTCTCGTTACGTGTGTTGTACGTGTATCCCGAGAAAGAACAGATAATGCTATGGTATAGGATTCACATAAGACGTTGAGCATAATTTATTCGTGAAAATTCATTAAAATTGGACTAAATAGTAATATGAATCTATGACTTTAAAACATAATGGGTTCAATAAACAAACAAATAACAATAACAACAATACAATGTAATCCCACAAGTGAATGGATTGAATGTTAAAATCTTAAAGCTTGAATCCATAAAATCTAAATATTGAATCCGTCTTTGATCTCAAGTTATTTAGTAAAAAATATTTAAAAACCCATGAGTCGTTTAGTACAAAATTTTAAGAGAACCATGAGTCATTTAGTACATATATTTTTTTTCAGAAAACACCATATAAGATTATTAAAACATGTTTTTTGAGCAATAAAGTAAAAACTAAAGAATAATATGTAATTACACATTATAAAAATCATATAATATGATCCTTGGCGTCTTATAAATAAACGGCATACTCTTCGTATATCTGCAATATATAATGAAAGAAATATTCAAAAGGATAATAAATAATCACATATAGAAAACACAAGCTTATGCATTTCATGGAATCATTAGATTCTTTGTTAAGTGTGCACCAAAAACTCAATGAAATTAATATACATGATGTAGTCCTCGACTGCACACTGAAATTAGATCTTGCTCAATATTTATATTATATATACATATAGTTCAGTTGATTGAACAACTGAAGGGGTTAACATATAGCGAATAAGTGTGACTTCAAATATCATGATCTTACTTTCCATGCTATAAAGAGCTTGGATCTTGTTACAGAGATAATTTTATCCACAAAATAAATATAAAAAAATTTAACTTATTTTTTTAATGAACATTTGATCTTTTATCGAGGTAAATAATCAGGCAAATAAAATTATTGTTCATAGAAATACCATGAGGTCATCGGTTTATACAACACCTCAGCCCTTGTTAGGAAGATGAATATACAAAACTCACTACGCAAAACACATACAACATATAAAATAACGTTTTTAAAATATTAATATGAGAATCAACACAATAAAAAAAGAAAAATAACATATAAAGTGAAATAAATGGGTCAAGGTAACTCAACTTTTGCCAGCTAACTCCTAACAAATCTCCATGACTTCATTGCACTATTGGTGTTAGGTCCTAAATAGCCATAAGAATGACTGTTCAAATACTAGATATTTTATTTTTGCATATGAACTGTATGAGTTCAAATTTGGACGATCACGATTATTGATAAATACGACAAACGGACTAGACCTTCGTAGCTCGACGTCTTGTGGAGGATGACGGACAAGCAAACAGAGGCTATGACTTTTACAGTAGTACAGGCCCAACTGCGGGCATTAGGAATGTCCTTTCAAATATTTCCTACAATGTGTCTTTTAGGGTTCAGAAAGGGTTTGTCCCTTATATATAGCGTGAAAATAAGCTTGTAAGAGGGACTTTTTTGGCATGTTTTTAGCAAAGAACATCGATTGTCATACTTTTCTACTAAAAAGATTGGCATCCTAAAAGTTCGATCACCCTCTCTCTCGCAAGATCAAGAAATATTATTTATTGTGTTTATCTTTTATACTTTTCGTTCTAGAGTTTATTATACTTAGCTAAGATTTACCCATTTATTTTCTTTGATTGATTTATTTAAAAAGGTTCCAATATCTTTTGCGTCAAACAATTTGGCACCATATATGAGGATTTCTATAGCTGAGATTTTAGTTTCGTCTAGATCGTTGAAAGGGATAATCACCTCTTCTTAGCCTCGCAAAGACCAACACTGGCAGGAAAGGAGGAAGCAAGATTAAAGGCAATAGCAGGTGTCACGACACCTATTGAATTCCATCAACCAGGCCGGTAGGGAAGATAATGAAAATGCAACGCCAAGAGTTACACTTGAGGGAGATACCTCGCCCCCCTCCTTCCCCCTTTCTCCCTCGCACGAAAGTGTTACTGTCTCACGCGAGAGGGAAACCTCAACATCCGCAGCAGGAGAAGAACCACGACTGCGAAAAGGCTATTAGAAGAGTGGTTGACAGACACCTTGAATAACATACTCAACAAACCCGTTCAAAGGGATATCAGAGGCACAATACACGCAGAAATCGCAATTGTCGCTGATGAGCCAGAAACTCCACGCACAGGTAACACTCATACTATCATTGATGCAGGTAATGATGCTCTTGCAACCATCTTAAAAAAATGGAATAAATGAAAAACGAGAACAAAACGCTCCGTGATCAGATGAAGGAGCATAATGAAAGGGTTGATAAAATATCGGGCACTCCAAAGTTGCCACCAAAACGTGACGTATTCGTCAAGCAACCATACAATGAAAGGGCAGCCCCCACTCCATTCCAAAAACCTTCAAAATGCCGCCACACTTGAAAATATACGATGGAACCACGGACTCGGAAGATCTCATAATCCACTACGTCACTACAGTAAAAGGCAACAATCTGTCTAAAGAACAGATGCCATCGGTGCTGCTGAAAAAGTTTGGCTAAACCCTGACAGAGGGAGCACTGACATGGTGTTCCTAACTACCGGAACGGTCAATATCAATGTTTGAAGAAATGGCAGATAAATTCGTCACCGCTCACGCAGGAGCGACAAAAGCAAAAGCCAGGGTAAATGACATCTTCGCTGTTAGGCTGGCGACAGGCGAAAGACTTCGAAATTTCCTAGCCCGTTCAATAGGGTAAGAATGAGCCTACCAAATGTATCAGAGGGGATGGCAGTAGAAGCCTTAAAAAATGTGTTAAATAAAAACGGGTCGAAAGCAACCAAAAAGCTGCTAGGTAGACTCATGAAGTACCCTTCCACCACGTGAAAAGAAATCCATAATGCCAATTAGGCCGAAGTAAGGGCAGATGAGGATAACCTAAATGCTCTGATCCAACGGCTAACATCGGTCCAAATCGAAACACGGAGAGATCGCCGCGGCGACGGTCAAAGGGATCAACTATCGTATTTCAATCGGGAAATATATCAGCCCTACATCCGAACATCTATCCTACCTCCTCCACGACATGCATACGTCACGCCTCAACACACCGTGCCTCATCAAAATGAAAGAGGTATGCCTCTATTGTAATCTGTTCATAACTTTTGTGTTTCTCCTTCAGAAATAGTGTATGCACTAGAAAATCTCGGCACAAAGGTACAGTGGACTCAAAAGCTGAAGTCAAATCCAAGCACCCCGGAGATCGAACGTTCTGTGTGAATTCCACTAGGAAAGGGGACACAAAACTGAAGACTGCATAGGTCTGCGACAGAAAGTGGTAAGAATGGTAAACGAGGGATATCTTAAAGAACTGTTGAGCGATCAAGGACGGGTTAACTTCGCTCGTCGAACCGATCAACCTTAAGGACCCCCAAAACAACCTTCACTGGCTCATACTATACAAATGATCATTGGTGGCGGCGATGATACGATAATTAACCATGTAAAATTCACCACCATACATAAACTCAAGCGGACAGTCTCTCACGAACGGTATGATGACCTCGAAGATAGTATCATCTTTGATAAGTCAGGTACCAACAATTTGTCTTTCACTCACTATGATGCTTTAGTTATAACTTTACGTATTGTGGATACCGATGTAAAAAGAATAATGGTGGATGATGGAAGCGGCGCATGTATTATTCATCCACGAGTCCTCATACAGATGAGACTCGAGGATAAGATAGTACCATGATGTATAACACTAACAGGTTTTAATAATGCAGTGGAACGAACCTCTAGAAAGATAGTGTTGCCCGTTCTGGAAGGATGAGTCACTCTGGAAATGATGTTTCACGTCATGAACCAAGAAACAACCTACAACGCTATTATAGGGCGCCCATGGATACACGCCATACGAACCGTCCCGTTAAGTTTCTATCAAGTAATCAAATTTCCTACCTCATAGGGAATATTCAACATCCGGGGCAAGGAACATACCGCCCAAGAATGCTATCAAGTCGCCTAGGACTGCACACAAACCCAACAACTAAAGGGGCAAGTGCAGAAGCATAGCAATCAGCCATATCGGGAACTAAACGCGACATACAAATAGAGGCCATCAAAGACCCAGATGTCGTAGAAGCCTGCAAGGCAACTGTAGAAGACCTTGGCCCAACTAGACAATATAGACAGCACGAAAAAAGCTTATATCAGATATAACCACTCAGAACCAGGTATGTTCCATGAGTTTTTAACGAACAATGTTGATTTGTTTGCTTTTTCCCGTTTATATATGCTGAAAATCCCAAGGGACATTGCCACACACACGCTAAATGTCGACCCTCTTTACCCGCTTGTATGGAAAATGAGGAGAAAGTTCAATGCCCCAATCAACGAGGCAGTCATTGAAAAAGTTGATAAGTTGATCGCTAATGGTTCCATCCAAGATTCAAAGTATCCTCAGTGGGTCGCAAATGTGGTCATGGTAAAAAGAACATGGGGAGTGGCGGATGTGTGACGATTTCACCGACCTATACAAAGCATGCCAAAGGATTCCTTTCCATTACCACATATCGACCAACTCATCAATGCAATGGCGGGGCACGACTGCTAAGCTTCTTAGACGTCTATTTTGGCTACAACCAAATTCTAATGGCAGAAGAAGACCAAGAAAAGACCACTTTCATCACTCACCAAGGAAAGTACTACTCAGAGTCATGCCATTCGGTCTTAAGAACGCGGGGGTGGCATACCAAAGGTTATTCACCAAAATGTTCAAAGAACAACTTGGCAAGAGTATGGAAGTCTACATCGACGACATGCTAGTGAAGTCGAAAAGGAAAGAGGACCACATTGGTCATCTGAAGGAAGCCTTCAAAATATTAAGGTGATACGGGATGAAAATGAATCCCGATAAGTGCGCCTTTGGCATAATCTTAGGTAAGTTCCTCGATTTTTTGGTGTCGCAAAGGGGTATTGAGGTCAACCGAATCGGATCAAGGCCATCGAAGGAATACCAAAGACATTAACCAGCAAAAATCAG
This sequence comes from Nicotiana benthamiana, assembly GCA_034376525.1. Classification (NCBI taxonomy): domain Eukaryota; kingdom Viridiplantae; phylum Streptophyta; class Magnoliopsida; order Solanales; family Solanaceae; genus Nicotiana; species Nicotiana benthamiana. Next base: position 13,113,864 of record CM067341.1, on the reverse strand, counting down.
GTACAAAAATTGACAGGATGAATAGCCACCCTATCGAGGTTCATCTCACGATCATTAGACAGATGCTACAAATTTTTCAACGTACTAAAGAAGGCTCATGGGCTATAGTGGAATTTAGAATGCGTTGATGCCTAAAGAAAACTGAAAGCGTACCTGTCCTCGCTACCACTGCTCGTCAAGACAGACCTGGGTGAATGCCTCCTGGTGTACCTAGCAGTCTCCGAAGCTGCGGTAAGTGCAGTTTTGGTCTGCGAAAACAAAGGTACGCAATCTCCAATTTATTATATCAGCAAAACCTTAATTGATCCGAAACAAGGTACCCCCACCTTGAGAAACTAGCTCTGGTATTAGTCGTAGCTTCACGAAAGCTTAGACCATATTTTCAATGTCATCTCATAAAGGTGGTGACGACTTTCCCCCTTAGGGGTATCCTACACGGACCTAAACTATCGGGTAGGTTGGCCAAATAGGCCATTGAATTAAGTGAGCATGACATAACATATCAAACACGAACTGCTATAAAGTCGCAACTGCTCACTGACTTTTGTCGCCAATTTCATCACGGAAGTATTGCCTGAAGTAGAGCAGGAGGCGCTCCGTGCTTTTGCACATTTCGACCTCTGGGTCTTCTACATCAACAACGTATCTAATGTATTAGGATCGGGACTAGGGCTCGTCCTCGAAGTCCGTACGAGCGAATTAATTCTCCAATCCATACAGTGCCCCGAGATGACTAACAACGAGGCCGAGTATGAAGCTGTGATTGTAGGATTTAATTTAGCCCTCAAATATGGCGCTCGATGACTCATCATTCATTGCGACTCCCAACTCATGGTGAACTAAGTCACTGGGACTTTCCAAATCAAAGAACATAGACTACATAAGTACCAGTCAAAAATTCACAAACTGGTACCAAAATTCAACGAATGTCGTCTCGACCAGATACCTAGGGCACAAAATACTATAGCAAACGGTCTCGCCAAGCTAGTAGCAGCCACTAGGAATGTCAACAAGGAAAATGTGGTCACCCTTCTCCATTCCTCAATAGACCAGGTCGACGTACATTCTATAAACCTTACTTGGGACTGGCGCAACTGTATCATAACATATTCGTCGGAATGGACTCCTAGAAGAAAGAAAGAAGGCAAAAAGCTTCGAATATAGGCGCCCAAATACAACCTAATAAATTATGACCAAAAGGACATTCAATGACCCCCTAGCCAAACGTCTTGGGCTAAATCAAGCAAGTTGGGCACTAGAAGAAGTACACGAGGGGCACTGCGGCACCCATACGGGAAATTGTTCCCTCATCAAATGGCTCATCCGCGCAGGATACTACTGGCCTACCATGAAAAAGAAGCTGCAGATTACGTCAGGAATGTGAACAATGCCAAAATACACCCATATGATACACCAAGCAGGAGAACTACTGCATTCTGTCACTTCGCGATGGCCATTCATAAAGTGGGGGATGGATATCGTCGCCCCTCCTCCCTCTCCCCCCCACCACAGGACGAGGTTTTAGTTTTAACTGACTATTTTTCTAAATTGGTGGAAGCAGGTGCATACACGCAAATACGTGAGCAAGAATTTATCACATTCATATGAAAAAATATAATATGTCGCTTCGGCATTCCTAAAGAAATTTTCTATGATAACGGACCTTAGTTCATCGGAAAGAAGATGATCGAGTTTTTTGAAAAATGATACATTAAGCGAATACTCTCCACACCATACCATCCCGCTAGCAACGGCCAAGACGGATCCTCCAATAAAATGATATTGAATTTATTGAAAAAGAAGCTAGAGGACGCCAAGGGGCTATGGCCTGAACTACTGCCAAAAGTACTATGGGCATACCACACCACACCAAAGACTAGAACAGACAAGACGCCATATTCACTAGTCTACGGGACTGACGCGGTTATACTTGTCGAAGTAGGAGAACCTAGCCTGAGATTCTCAATGAAAGCGGACCAAGACGAAGGCACGCTACAAGACCTGGATGAAGTCGAAGAACAAAGAGATACGGCCCACGTAAGAATGGTAGCCTAAAAGCAACAAGTAGAAAGGTACTATGACAAGAAGGCCAGAGTACGACCACTCAAGGTCGGAGACTATGTCCTAAAAGCTAAAACACAAGCGGCGAAAGACCCTAATGAGGGAAAACTGGGACAAATTGGGAAGGTCCATACAAAATCATGGCGCCCATCTCAAATACTTCCACTTCTGAAAAGAGGCGCCGCCTAAGTTGTACTCTTTTTCCCTCATCCAGGTTTTGTCCCAATCAAGTTTTTCCGGTGAGGTTTTTAATGAGGCACCAAGGGAGACGTCTCGAGGTCTGAAGTATTGTTTATTACCCTACCCATTGACGTGATCTGCAGGCTGAGTAATAAATGGACTAGGTATAGGTAGCCGAATCTCCATTATATATATAAAGTCAACATGTATTTCCTGCACGAATATAATAAATCTCCAATGTATGAATGAAACTCCAAACGGCCAAGGCCATCGACAAAAGCATAAGTTCGACTTTGATGCCAACTCAAAAGTAACATCCCAATGGCTAAGGCCATCGACAAAGAGACCCAAGTTCGACTATACACGAACTACAACAGGGATATTACTTCGATGCCAGCCCAAAAGTAACATCCTAATGGCTAAGGCCATCGACAAAAGTATAAGTTCGACTTCACTCGAACTATGACGGGATACTACTTCGACGCCTTCCCGAAAGTAATATCCTAATGGCTAAGGCCATCGACAAAAGTACAAGTTTAACTTCACTCGAACTACGACAGGATACTACTTCGACGCCAGCCCGAAAGTAACATCCCAATGGCTAAGGCTATCAACAAAAGTACAAGTTCGACTTCAATTGAACTACAACGAGACACTACTTCGATGCCAGCTCAAAAGTTACATCCAATGGCTAAGGCCATCGACAAAGTACAAATTTGACTGCACTCAAACTACGACGAGATACTACTTTGACGCCATCTCGAAAGTAACATCTCAATATTGTACAATTAAATGCCTTTATCTCCTTCACTCTATAAATAGGTGCTTCCACCCTTCAAATTCTTCACTCCAACATCACTCCTAGCTCCTAATACTCTTCCAAAGCCTTCAAAAATTTCTGCAAAGGCTCTCAAATTTCTTTTTAAATGACGGGCAAGAATTCTAAACGAGCTCGCTCCGCCAAACATATTGCCTCCTCTTCCATTGCTCCTCCACCCGTTCACTGCTATAAACACGGATCTTATTTACGGTTAGACAGTGAAGCCGAACTTATTCGTTTCGTCGAAAAATTTGAAAATTGAGAAATCCTTCCTCCTCGATTCTCCACTGATCGATTCCATAGCCACATCGCCCCTCCATCCACAGCAAATATCCTCATGCAAAGTCAACTTCTTGAATTCATATATCTTCAATCCCCTTACATTCACCCTTCTCTAATTCATGCCTTCTATTCCAATCTCGGGAAGGACGAAGATGGTGAACTTGTCTCGAGCATCAATGGAGTTCCAATTCTTTTAAATGAGGAAAACATGCAAGTCCTCACTAAACTTCCACGAAATGGGGAAGACATTTCCCTCTACACTAGGGAAGAAGGTGTTTTATTTGATGAACAACTCCTTTCTAACCAAATTGGCATTGGCGAATTTATTGCAAGTCCGGAGCAGCGTCGCCCAACCATTACGCACATGCTCCCGGAATATCGTCTAATCTTTTATTTCATAATCCGCGTTCTAAAACCGCGCAAATTCAATCATACGACTCTCTCTCACGAGGATTCAAAACTCATGCACGCAATTATCATCGGGGCTCGCATCAATTGGTGCCAGTTCATCATGACTCACATGTATGATGCAATTGGGGACGATAAGCTACTCCCCTATGCTTTTGTCATAATGGCTCTTCTTCAAGCCTCCGGTATCGACACCTCCGTCGGTCCTCACAAAAAGGCAACAAAACATTGGGAAATTCAAGAATCTTCATTTCCCAATATAGGTGAACATCCGGCTCCTCCTCCAACTCAAAGGCGTCGTCCCAGGCCCCGTCCGTTGCTTCCCTCCAAACCATTTCTGAGCAACTTGCCTCTTTGTCCACGTCCATGACTCGTATTGATAGGAATGTCACCCGATTATCCCACGAGCTTCATGGATATTTTGACCACGTCCGCTATCCCTATGCCCAAGTTGCCATTCCAGAAGAAGTGCCGGATGTCGAGGCGGATGTTAATGTTGACAATGAATAATGTCTTGTCTATTTTTCTCTTGCTTCCATTATGTATCAGTTGAATAATATTTTGTCTATTTTTCTTGCCTTATTATGTATTTTTCAATATTGTTTCCTCAATAAAAGTTTATTAATTTTTTTTGCTAATGTCAAAAGGGGGAAGAATAAGGGCTATGCACACTAATACATATTGGCATAAGTTGAGGGGAACTCATTCACATATCTATATACTTGTCTTGGATTGTCATTATCAATTATTTAATATGCATATCCCGATATTGGTTTGCCATTATCAAAAAGGGGGAAATTGTTGAAACACGTTCTCAAATCGCTAAAACTAAACGTGTGTTCATCTTTGTAGGTTTTGATAAATGACAAACCGACGCGCATGGAACATTGACATATGCCGAAGTCCAAGCACAAGAGAAACAAAGAACAAGATCAAGTAAAGCAATGAAGATATACATGAGTCGTTTTTATATTGTGATCTTGATCCAACAATAGATTCAAGTCTTGGCTTCTCTCGTAAAATCATTTTCATCAAACCATGCATCTTTATTTTAAAACAAAATGATTTTCAAACATTTTCATCTTAGCCAAAATGATTTTTAAACATGGCTTTCAAATCTGGACAGAAATAATCGATTATGTTTTTCTATAATCGATTATGTTAAGACTGTGTAAACCGGATCGATTATGTCTTTTTGATAATCAATTATGTTAAGACAGTGTAAACCGGAATTTACAAAACAGCAAAATAATCGATTATGTCTTTTTTGATAATCGATTATGTTAAGACAGTGTAAACCGGAATTTACAAAACAGCAAAATAATCGATTATCCTATATAGCATAATCGATTATTCACTGACCGATGCCAAAGTATTTTTAAACGCTGAAAGATAATCGATTATGCATAGGGCAATAATCGATTATGCTAGCTTAAAATCAGCATCTGATTTTTGAACGTTATCAGGTAATCGATTATGCAATTTGAATAATCGATTATTCTAGCTTAAAATCTGCATATGATCTTTGAACGATTTGCAGATAATCGATTATGCAAATCAGATAATCGATTATTCTAGCACAAAATCAGCAATTAGTGATTGTCAATTAAGCAACGGTCTTTGGGTCTTTGAGGACTATGAATACACCTCAAAACCACTCTTTTAAGCACAACAACTGATTATAATTTTTGCTTAAGCTTACATACTTTCATATCAATCATTTCATATTCATTTCATAGTTTTTGAGAGCCAAATTCTTGACGAAGTTGTTGTGTTCTTGAGCGTATTAATTTTACTCGCATCTACTCTATAAGAGAGTCTTGTCTTGAGTGATAAGTGTTTGCATACACTTGAAGGGAAGTTCTAATCCCTTGTTGTAAGAAGGAAAGTTTAGTTCCTTGACTTGAAGTCTTGAGGTGAGGTAGTTGAAGTCTTGTAGAGTTGATATCTACGAGCAAGTGTAACGGTTTGTTAGGCACCCGTAAGCTTAACGGAGTTAGTGTAAAACTCGAGAGAGTCTCTCGGGGACTGGACTAACCACACGTTGTGGTGAACCAGTATAAATTCGGTGTGTTCTCTACTTACTACTTTAATTACTGCACTTACTTTATTCCTGCAATTTTAATTCCGCAAATTTATCTTGATTTTTATTAAAACGCCATTCACCCCCCTCTAGCGTTATGCATATATTCTAAGAGATATTATTGGCTCATCATGGAGCGAGATTGTATCAGTTTCGTGCGCAAATGTCATCAATGCCAGGTACATGGAGACTTGATTCATTCCCTGCCATCCGAATTACATACAATGTCTGCACCATGGGCTTTCGTTGCTTGGGTCATGGATGACATCAGGCCCATCGAGCCAGCAGCTTCCAACGGACACAAGTTCGTCCTGATTGCTATTGATTATTTTACCAAGTGGGTTGAAGCTAAAACTTTCAAGGCAGTAACCAAGAAAGTTGTGGTCGACTTTATACATTCGAATATCATTTGCCGGTTAGAATCCCGAAGACACTCATCACTTATTATGGAGCAAACCTCAATAGTCATTTGATGAAAGAGGTATGTCAGCAGTTTAAGATTACACATCGCAATTCCACCCCATACCATCCCAAGGCAAATGGAGTAGTTGATTCCAATAAGAACATAAAAAAGATACTTCAAAAAATAGTGGAAGGATCCACGTAGTGGCATGAGAAGCTTCCCTTCGCACTGTTAGGCTATTGCACTACTATCCGCACTTCAGTAGGGGCAACTTCGTATATGTTGTTATATGGAACAGAAGTGGTGATACCGATTGAAATTGAAATTCCGTCCCTTTGGGTTGTCTCTGAGGCAGAAATTGAAAATTAAGAATGGGTCAAAGCTCGTCTGGAGCAACTGAGTCTGATTGATGAAAAAAGATTGGCAGCAGTGTGTCACAACTAGTTGTATCAACAGAGAATGGACAGAGCATATAATAAGAAAGTGTGTCCAAGAAGGTTTGAAGTGGGTCAGTTTGTATTGAATAGCATCCTCCCTCACCAGGCATAGGCAAAAGGCAAGTTCGCTCCAAATTGGCAAGTGTCGTTCGTCGTGTCAAGAGTGTTGTCCAACAGAGCATTGTATCTATCATATGTGGAAGGCAAGTGTGTAGAAATGGCCATCAATTCAGATGCAGTTAAGAGATACTATGTATGATTCTTTTGTTTGAATTATTGTTTGCACTTGGCATATTTTGTTGTACTTTGCATGTTTTAGAGATTGAAATGACGAAGGTGTTTTATTCGGCTATCTAAACACTTTATCCTTTGCTAATGATTTTGAGCTTTAATTATTTTCTTTCATACCCCTCTATTAGAATCAGCAACAAAGGTCAGAAACGCAAGTGTGAGAAGTCAGTGAAAGGAATAGAGAAGGAAAGAATGAAAAAGAAATAAATAGAGAAAAGAGAAGAATTAAGAAGGAAAGAAAGAAAAGAAAAAATAAAGAAAAAAAGAAGAGGAAAAAAAGGAAAAAGAAGAGAGAAAAAACAGAACAGCGAAACAACAAAGTAAAAAGGAAGAAACAGAGTAAGGAAAACAAGACGAGAGAAGACCACAAAAACAAGGAATCGGCATGAACTACATTTGACCTGATTCCTTTTAAGGATGCATAGGCAGCCTCACGACTCAGTCATATTAAAATAAAAATCCAAAAGTCCCCAAGCAAGAAACCGGAGCAGAAGTTGTGGTTGTTGTAAGATAATTTGATTCCAAAAGTTTTAATTTTTGAACCCATTTGAATTATTTTGAGCCTTTAATACCCCTTTGTTTCTAACCTTATCCAAAAGCCTGCATTACGGTCCAGAGAAAGACCTTCCGATCAGTCTTTAAGAAATGTCGAGTCAAGTAAGAAAGGGTGATTCATACCCCAAAGCAACACTCTAGTTCAAGCAGGAAAATAATAAAAATGAGAGAGTCTTGTTGGTGAAAATCCTTACGGGCACCGTAAGGCGACGGGAGCTAAGAGAAATTAAAATAAGAGTCTTATTAGTGAAAACCCTCACGGGCATCATAAGGCGAAGGCAAGGCAAGAAATGAACAACTAAGGGCTGTTGGTGGTTCAAAACACCGTAAGTCAAGCAAGGTCAGAGTTTGAGTAAAGAAATGGGGTTTAAAGAAGGTCACAACAACAAAGCATGACAGACAATCGAAGGCCGATCATTTGGACATACTGGGTCGACTAAGCTGAAGTACATGTCATGATCATGGTAACCAGTTGTTCCTCCACAGATAAGTTTCTTTTCTTTTCCCCTCAAACAATTCAGAGTCAGTGCATTTCATTTTCTTTTGAGTCTCAATTCTTCTAAGATGTCTCCAAAGTCATTTTTGTTTGAGCAAGCAGGAGAGAAATTTCAAAGCTTACTACCAGTTCCTAAATGGCAAAGCAATACCGGTCAAAACATAACAAAGGCAGCAAAGTTGAAATGGCAAGGGGAAGAATCAAGGAAAGTTTCGTTAGTAAACTGATTCGGTAATTTCAAGAAGGATGTAAGGATTCTAGCAAAATTGTCAGGAGTGTAACGCAGTGTGGGGAGGGGGGGGGAGGGCGGGAGCAGGGGCAGGTAATTTTGAAGGTCTCGGGGAAGTCTTCCATTGGAAAAACAAGCAGCTAGCAGGTATAACCATGAACTTCAATTAGCGATCCCCTGGGTAATGAGGTGTAACTTTAATTAACAATCCCCAGCAGAGACAACTGAGAGTTAAAAGGGACATTTAACTTGAAATTCTCAAGACCCTACCTGAAATAGGTCTGAGTTTAAAACTCAAATAAGAGCGGATAACATGTTCAGGCACAAATATTTTCCCCAACAGGAGTCGTCAGGACCCGCCTGGATAATGAGATTTAATCGTAAAAGTTTTAAGGACTTGTATGGATAATGGGATAAATACCAACCCCCAGAAAAGATGATTTGTCATCTAATTAAGAATTGCCAGGACCCGCCTGGATAATGGGATGTAGCTTTAATTATCGGTCTCCAGTAGATCCCCAACAAATAAAACTCAGACAACAAGACATAGTAGATAATAATACCATTGGAGAACATAACCTAATCTTAAACTTGTCATTAGTTAAAAGTTGTCAGGACCCTCTTGGATAATGAGATTTAGCTTTCAAATTTTAGAGATATTTGGTAATGAGATTTGATTAACACTCACTGATGTGCCCAGTACCAAACTGGGGCAGAAAAATTTCTTTTGTTTTGTTTGTTCGTTGTAATCAGGTTTAAAGGCAGCAATTTCAGTTTCATTCAAGTTTTGGTAATCAGGCGCCCACCTGGAGAACAAGGTAATACGTTTTAAATTTCAAGTTTTGGTAATCAGGCGTCCACCTAGAGCAAGGGAATACATTTCAAATTTCAAGTTTTGGTAATCAGGCACCCACCTGGAGAACAAGGGAATACATTTCAAATTTCAAGTTTTGGCAAGCAGGCGCCCACCTGGAGAACAAGGGAATACATTTCAAATTTCAAGTTTTGGTAATCAGCGCCTACCCGGAGAAAAAGGGAATACATTTCAAATTTCAAGTTTTGGCAATCAAGCGCCCACCTGGAGAATAAGGGAATACGTTTCAAATTACAAGTTTTTGGTAATCAGACACCCATCTGCAAAACAAGGGAATATATGTTAAATTTCATGTTTTGGCAATCAGGCGCCCACCTGGAGAACAAGGGAATATGTTTCAAATTTCAAGTTTTTGGTGATCAGACACCCACCTGCAAAACAAGGGAGTACATGTTAAATTTCAAACTTTGGTAATCAGGCGTCCACCTGGAAAACAAGAGAATACGTTTCAAATTGTTAGTTTCGGTAATTAGGCGCCTACCTGCAAAACAATGGAATACGTTTCAAATTTTTTGCTTTGGTAAATCAGGCGCCCACCTAGAGAATAAGGGAATATATTTCAAGGTTTGAGTGTTGTTAATCAGGCGCCCACTTGGAAAATAAGGGAATACATTTCAAATTTCAAGTTTCGGTAATCAGGACCTCACCTGGAGAACAAGGGAATACGTTTCAAATTTCAACTTTTGGTAATCAGGTGCCCACCTTGAGAATAAAGGAATACGTTTCAAATTTCAAATTTTGGTAATCAGGCGCCCACCTTTAGAACAAGGGAATACGTTTCAAATTTCAAGTTTTGGTTATCAGGCACCCAGCTGGAAAATGAGGGAATACGTTTCAAATTACAAGTTTTGGTAATCACGCGCTCACTTGGAGAACAATGGAATACATTTCAAATCAGGCGCCTAACTGGAGAACAAGGGAATACGTTTCAGGTTTCAAGTTTTGGTAATCAGGCGCCCACCTGGAAAACAAGGAGTACGTTTCAAATTTCAAGTTTTGGTAATCAGGCGCCCACCTGGAGAACAAGGGAATACAGTTCAAGTTTGAAGTTTTGGTAATAGGGTGCCCACATGCAAAAAAAGGGATCACATTTCAAATTTCAAGTTCTGGTAATCAGGCGCACATCCGGAGAACAAGGGGATACATTTCGAATTTCAAGTTTTGGTAATCAGGCACCCACTTGGAGAACAAGGGAATTCGTTCAAAATTTCAAGTTTTGGTAATCAGGCGTTCACGTGCAGAACAAGGGAAAACATTTCAAATTTCATGTTTTGGTAATCAGGTGCCCACCTGGAGAACAAGGGAATACATTCCAAGTTTCATGTTTTGGTAATCAGGCGCCCACCTGGAAAACAAGGGAATACATTTCAAATTTCAAGTTTTGGTAATCATGCGCCCACCCTGGAGAACAAGGGAATACATTTCGAGTTTCAAGTTTTGGTAATCAGGCGTCCACCTGGAGAACAAGGGAATACATTTTAAGTTTCAAGTTTTGGTAATCAGGCGCCCACATGGAAAACAAGGGAATATATTTCAAATTTCAAGTTTTGGTAATCAGGCGCCCACCTGGAGAACAAGGAAATACATTTCAAGTTTCATGTTTTTGTAATCAGGCACCCACCTGGAAAACAAGGGGATACATTTCAAATTTCATGTTTTGGCAGTCAGGCGCCCACCTAGAGAACAAGGGAATACATTTCAAATTTCAAGTTTGGTAATCAAGCAGCCCACCTGGAGAACAAGGGAATACATTTCAAGATTTGGTAATCCGGCGCCCAGTGGAGAACAAGGGAATACATTTCAAGTTTTAAGTTTTGGTAATCAGGCGTCCACCTAAAACAAGGGAATATATTTCAAATTTCAAGTTTTGGTAATTAGGCGCCGACCTTGAGAACACGGGAATACATTTTAAGTTTCAAGTTTCGATAATCAGGTGCTCACCTGGAATATAAAGGAATACATTTCAAATTTCAAGTTTTGGCAGTCAGGAACCCACATGGAGAACAAGGGAATACATTTCAAATTTCAAGTTTGAAATCAGGCGTCCATTTGTAGAACAAGGGAATTCATTTCAAATTTCAAGTTTTGGTAATCAGGTGCCCACCTGCAGAACAAGGGAATACATTTCAAGTTTCGAGTGTTGGTAATCAGGCATCCACCTGGAGAAGGAGCGAAATACGATTCAAGTCCAACAATCCGGCATCAACACGGAGAACGGGAAACATAGAAAAATGGAAACAAGAAGTTTCGCAGAAGGAAGTACAACAAGAGAACAAGAAGTTCAGGGAGATGTACAAGGCAACAAGGAGTTCACAGGAAGAAATACAAGGCAACAAGAAGTTTCACAGGGAGATGCACAAGATGACAAAGCAACAAAGATCAAGAGCAAGATTGAAGACATAGATAGGTTCTTTTGTAATCCATAGTTCATATCTTAGTCTAGATTCTTTTTATTTTCACCAGGTGTAACAAGGGGCCTAGCAAGCAGTAGCAACAATAGCAACAACAGTGAGATCTCAGCTTCGGTAGTCCCAGCTACCAAACACTCTTGAACTACACTAACCTGATTCTTCTTTAGCCGAGGATATGTAGGCAACCTCTGAAGCAGGGTGCGGTTAAGCTTTTCGAAATGCTTCTCACGGAGTATTCGAATGGGCAAAAATCGCTCATGTCCGCTCACTTATCTTTACACGAAACTCTTCGTATTTTCGGGCAAAGAGGGGCAGTTATGAGTATGTGATTTTTGCCCTATATAAATTACTCCCATAAATCCAAAAAAATAATTGCTTTTGTTTATTTGCAATTTTATGGATTTTCGTGATATTTTCTGTTAATTGCGTACATTTTTGTTTGTGCATCTTAATTAGTGAAAACACAAATGTGTTGCACGACATTTAAAAGATAATTTGATATTTTTTAAGAATTAATTAGCAATTAGTCATTTTATAAAAAAGAAAATGAAAAATAGTTTAATTCACACCTTTAATTTTAACTTTGATGTTAGGTGATTTTTCTTTCAATTTGTTTTAATTATTTGGGATAATTTGGTTTCATAATTTAATTTAGGATTCATTTTCATATTTGTGGTTAATTGGGCGCTTTATTAAAAAAATGTGTGTTCATTTGGCATTCTTCTCTTTTAAATTCTGAATTTGAGAATTACTTAATTTTTATAAATTTTGTGATTAATAATAGGCTAATTTAGTAAGATAATTGAGTTTATGAATTAATTTAGGTTTTTATTTTAATTTAGAAAATTATTAAAAAGCAAATTAAAGAGATTAGAGAAACGTCTGATTTTCATTTGGGCCATCCCATTTATACACCCTCAAACCCGTCCAAATTGAAGCCCAAACACACCCAAACTCGGTCCAACAACCTCTTATTAATGAAACGATACCGTTTGGCGTCCCCAATATGAGCCATTGATCTCGTTCGATCCAACGGTTAAGTATAATGGTTTAATGACATATAAGTGTCCAAAACACCCCCATCTCTAAACAAACTACTACCCTATCTCATCTCTTCTCTCATAGAAACCCTAGACCCACCGGCCTACCGTGCGTCGCCAACCGAAGATCGCCTCCGCTGGTGGCGATCACCCAAAGGCCACCAAAATCACATTATTGATTCGACTCCCTCTTATCTACACAAATCCGCAACTTTCATCCCTCAAGCCCCACCGAAGCTTCTCGAATCTGAGCCAAAAATATGGGCTCTGCCGCCGTGTACGGAAGCGCCGATGCCGGCGCCAACCGGTCCCAAATTGATGCCAAATGACCCCTGACTATCCCTTATCCCAAATCCCTACTCAATATCCTCCAAAAGTCGTTTATTCCTCTCAAATATAAATTCAAAAGTGACTGTCAAAACTCACCACCACCAAGTCGCCCAAAAATAACACCCTATAGGCTCCCTAACCCTCTCATCTCAAATCCGCACTCATCCGCACTCAACCGCACTCAGACGCCTCTACAACTGCTCAAAAACCAAGTCTAGGGTTTTCCAGGAGTTTTTCCAATAATGCATGAAGATTTCCATTCAAATGCAGGGTTCGAGTCGAAAAGATTAAGCTAAGTTCTCTAGTCTTTTCTGAATTTCCTTTTTCCTCATCTTTTTCTGTAGTTTGGTTTAATTTCTGAGTTCAAGAAAATTAATATTGGGTCACATTAAGTGTCTTCTGGTAATTTTAATATTTGTTGGTATCTGAATTTAAAATTAGGTTTAGTTTGTGTCGATGGAATTTCATTTGTTAATTCCTGAAATTCCCGAGCTTAATTAGTTTTGATTCAAATTCTATTAATCTTTTCTGCTTAAGTGATTTCTATATGTAATCCTTGAGTCTAAATTAGGTTCAGTAGTCTATTGTTCAACTTAGGTTTAGGTTTGTTCCCCATCAGGTAATCTTATGAGTGTGTGTGTCTCTAATTCACATGACAAATTTTTACATTGCTTTTTAAGAATTTTCATAATATGATCCGTTTGAGATTTTATTTTCTTGTTTCAGAATTTAATCTGTTTGTCTAAAAGGGATTCAAGGGAAGGGGGGTAGAAAGTAATTAATAGGTCACTTGGGGGTAATTTAGGTACTGGACCAAGAACATCTTTTAATAACTGAAATAGGAAGCCTCTAGAAGGGGCTTCTTGTTAATTTCGATGTAAAAAGCTTGGTCCACAAGTCAGAAATTTAGGGATTGCAATGCAAACTAATTTCAGCATAGATGCCCTAATCCTTGTCAATAAAAGTGCATTCGAACCCTGCCTTTAAAAAAAGAGGTTTTTGGGGGTTCTAAAAGTTTTAAGGGACATTTTCTAAAAAGAGTAATCAGAAAAAATATCAAAAATTACTATTTCATTGAGCAGCCTGAACTTCGAAATATCTGAGAAGTTCTGAAAATATCTTTGGGGCTCACATATATTGAAAAATGGTTAATGCTGGTATCTTGAAGGTTTGGGGTTGATTTTGAATCAAAGTTATTGTCTCATTGGTTTCATTGGTTTGGGATTGTTCTTGTTGTTGATTACTCCTAAGTGCTCACTGCCTTTGCTGTCCAATTTCCAGGAACTCATATAACTCATGCTTGAAGAATGATTGCAAACATGTAAAGAAATTGAAATATCGTTAAATGAAGACCATATTTCGAAGTTGATTTTCTTTTTTGTTATCCCTGACTGTCTACGCACTCTATAATGATAGTTTAAATTGTAGATGACAATTAATACCTTTTTCTTTCCCTGAACTTGAGCACGTTTAAGTAAATTATGCAGCAGTGGACCATTATATTGTAAGCCTAACTACGTGGACTAGAGTTTCTTTTAGTTTTGGTTCTGCACTTGCATGTTGAATGGGTGTAGTACATTTAGATTATCCCAATGTTGAATATGGTATAAGTCTAACCCATTTGCAGATTCTATGAGTATTGGGATTTTAGTCTTAATTTTGTCGGAATAGGTGTGTTTGGTCATTGATGATCTCGTTTGAAAAGTGAATTTACTAGTAGTGTACATGGATCGAATAGCTATTGTATGAATAGGTCATGTTTAAACAATCCACCACTATATCACTTTTAAGAGTTATAGTTCTACCTTGTCACTTAGTTAATAAGTTTACAATGACTTGGGCCTTCTACTGAGTTCATGAACTCAGTCTTTATTCTGCAACCTTGTTTGGGCTTGTTTTTGAGTCCAATGTCCCTATCTCGTTATTATAGAGAGCAACGCACAATAATTGGGCCAAGGGAAAGCTCAAGGTCAAAATCCTGAAGGGAATTTTGATCCCTAAAGGAAATACAAAACAAGAATAGTAGCCTAGCTAGTGATAATTATGTTTGCAAATAACCAAACACTCATAGCCTTATAAATTTTGGTTCAATCCCTTTCTACAAACGTAATCAAGACGTGCTAATAAAATTGAACAATCATAATGCCCTTATCTAAATAAATCGTGTATTGATCCTTAGAATCCGAGGTGCACTATTTAGTGAATTTCCGTAGCCCTCACAAACGTGAAAATACGAAATTGCTCTAGGCGCGTTAGTTAAATAATTGACCTTAAATATGGGTGTGCATTTATGTGACCCACATCCAAATCTCAATGTTACGTAAAATGTGTTGTGAGCTACGAGTGCATTTATATGACATGGTTCGAAACACGTTTTAACAACGTTGCAATCTTTTAAACATTAAATAAAACTGGTTAAAAGTTAAAATTTGCACATAGGTACAAATGTATCAAAATCAGATAACAAAGCCAAATATAACAGCTAAGCGACCGTTCTAGGACCACGGAACTCGGGAGTGCCTAACACCTTCTCCTGGGTTAACAGAATTCCTTACCCGGATTTTTGACTCGCACACTGTATTACAGAATCAAACCTTCCTCGATTCGGGATTTGAACTGGTGACTTGGGACACCATTAGTTATCCCAAGTGGCGACTCTAAAATCTCTAAATAAATAAATCTCGTTTCTATTGTCCCTTAATTGAAAAAACTCCCTTTCTACGCCTTTCGCCAAGTTGTAGTGTAAAAAAGGAGGTGTGACAGGTATAAAGTCAAAATTTAACAAAACGGAAAAATATAAGCCCAACCTCGGGTGTCACTAAGTCATGAGCGACACTACAATAGTTCTGAAACAAGACAAGAACAAAATAGTCTGGAAATAACAACAAAATACTATAGGAAGATAGAGAAGGAGAAAACGGGACTGCGGCCGTAGGCAACTACCTCATTATCTCCAAGAAGTACGCAACTGGAGTAGTCAACAGCCGCTACAGTTCCCTGAGATACCTGGATCTGCATACAAGGTGCAGGGGTTAACGTGAGTGCACCAACTCAGTAAGAAACAATTCCAAACTATGGACTGACAGGTAGTGACCAACCAAACCTCAACAGGTATTACAATTAAAATGTACAGAAAAGTAGACATGCTTGCAGTTCAAGTAAAACTCAACAGTAAATAAATACAGCTTGAAGAGTATGGAGAATAAAGCACAGGAAATCTCTATGTACCAATGCGCATATAACATGATCAATGTTCTATGTACCTCCTCTCACAAATACTATATATGGCCATCCGACCAAGGGAAGATCCATACCGAAATATATATACATCACTGACCGCAGTCAATCAGTACCGAGGAAGGCCATTCCAGACCTATGAAGAAGATCCATCTCCGAGTATAAATACTTCGGACAAGATCCATGTCCAGGGAAGATCTACCCCTCAATATCATCTACTGCACTTATTGGGGGTGTGTTATAGACTCCGGAGGGGTTTCTACAGTCCAAGCGCTATAACAAGCAAATGAAGGCATAATCAATATCTTGCTGCGGCATGCAGCCCGATCCCATATTGTCACTCAATATCAGGCTCTCGGCCTCACTCAGTTATTACACTTTAGTCACACACACGGGCTCCAAATGTCATGATATTAACCCGAAGAATTATATGATGTGTCATATAATAATAATCGAGACTAAGGCATGATATAATATGCACGAACATGACTGAGTAAAGAATATCAATGAAGTTAATGATATGACAGCAAGAAACAATCTCTCGGGTCTTATCAGTATTGACATGAAGCCTTAACATGATAATTAGAATGATTTACAGCTCATTAACTTAATCACATAATTACAACACAGATATCAGTAAGAAAGAGTCACTAAGGCGGTGCCATAGAATGATTCAGGCCGTGATTCTCGCGGTGCACGCTCACACGCCCGTCACTTGACATTTGCATCACCTCAATGGAAATCATAGAACACATAATTTGGGGTTTCGAACCCTCAGAACCAAGTTTGGAAGCATTACTTACCTCAAGCCAAGCCAAGTTCTAGTCCACGACGCCCTTGCCTCTTGATGTGGCCTTCAAATGCCCCTAATATAACCAAAATCAGTATATATCATTAATACACGCTAAAGGAGCAAAGCCAAAGCAGAAATAATCAAATTAAATCAAAAATTTCAAAACTGGCCAAACTCGACCCTTGGCCCATGGCTCGAATTTCGATAAAAATTACATCACGAGAATCCTTATCCTCCTACAAGTCTATACATACCAAGAACAATAAAACCGGACCCCAGATGACCCCTCAAATCCCCAATAGAAACTCTTCAATACCAAGCCCTAATTCTCCAATTTTAACCCTTAATTTCCAATAATTTCAAGCCTAATCAGTAAGATAATGCCATAGAACCGAGTATTGGGTTCACAAATCTTATCTCAAAGCGTTATCCCTTAAATCCCTCTTCAAATCCTCTCAAAAATCTCTCAACCCGACTCAAAAATGTTGGAACAAAGCCGAAAGTCGCGAAGGCAGGTTTATGTAGTTTCTGCCTAGGCATTTCCGCACCTGCGGACAAATTATCGCATCTGCGGTCTACACCTGCAGACAAATCTCTGCTTTTGTGAATTTTAACTTAAAAGCCCTCATCTGCACATGCGGTCAATCCACCGCACCTACAGGCTCACATGTGCGCCTCAACTCTTGCTTATGCGCTGCCTAATCGCATCTATGGCCTTTTCTCACTTCTGCAGTTATCACACCTGCAGTTATGACAGAACCAGCAACTTCAGTTGCATTCTCCAACTTCCAAACTTTTCGATAACCATCCGAAATCATACTGAGGACCTCAGACCTCATCCAAAATAATAACAAGTCACATACCACTATTCAAACTTGTACCAAACCTTCGAACACTCAAAATAAAGCCGAAACACCAAATCATCCTCGAATTCAAGCCGAAGGATTCCAAAACTTCCGAATTCCGCAATTGATCAAAAAACCTATCAAACCTTGTACGAATGACATGAAATTTTTCACACACGTCAAAAATGAAACAAAGGACCTACTCGAATTCCCGGAATTCTATTCTGACCCCAATATCAAAATTTTCACTACCAACTGGAAAACGCCAAAACTCCAATTTCGCCAATTCAAGCCTAATTCTATCATAGACCTCCAAAATACATTCTGATCACGCCCCTATGTACCAAATCACCCAACAAAGATATTCGAATCATCAGAATTCACATCCGAGACCTATTACACATAAGTCAGTATTCGTTGACTTTTCCAACTTAAGCTTACTTAAAAGAGACTAAGTGTCTCATTTCTACACAAAACCACTTCGAACCCAAACCAACTAACGCAATACAATAAAATGAAGCCGAAGAACATACAAAGAAGTAGAAATAGGGGAAACGAGGCGGTAACTCATGAAAGGATCAGCTGGGTCATTACATCTCCCCCCCACATAAATGTTTGTCCTCAAACGAGTTAAGAAACATACTTGAAGCGTCAAATAAGTAAGGATATCTGCTCCGCATCTCCCGCTCGGTCTACCAGGTAGCCTCCTCCATGGGTCGACCTCTCCACTGCACTTTCACGTAAGCTATATCCTTTGATCTCAACTTTTGGACCTGTTGCTAAAAAATAACCACTAGCTCTATATCATATGTCAAATCACCGTCTAACCGAACTATGATGAAATCTAATACATGAGACAGATTGCCAATATATTTCTGGAGCATAGAAACATGAAATACCAGATGCACACTCGACAAGCTAGCTGGTAAAGCCAACTCATAAGACACCTCCCCAATCCTCCGAAGCACCTCAAAAGGCCAACGAACTGAGGACTCAACTTACCCTTCTTACCAAATCGTGTGACACCCTTTATGGGTGAAACCTTTAGTTGAACCTTCTCCCCAACCATGTAGGACACATCACGAAACTTCCTATCAGTATAACATTTTTGTCTTGATTACGCTTGACGAAGCAGGTAATTAATCACCTTCACCTTGTCCAAAGCATCCTACACATAGTTCGTACCCAAAAGCCTAGCCTCACCCGGCTCGAACCAACCAAATGGAGATCTACAATTTCTCCCATATAAAGCCTCATATGGAGCCATCTGAATACTCGACTGATAAATGTCATTATAAGGGAACTCCGTGAGCAATAGAAACTGATCCTATGAACCCACAAAATCAATGACACAAGCGCACAACATGTCCTCCAATATCTGAATAGTGCGCTCGGACTGCCCCTCCATCTGAGGGTGAAAATATATGCTCAACTCAACCTGAGTACCCAAATCCCACTACACGGTCCTCCAAAAATTCAAAGTGAACTAAGTACCTCTATCCGAAGTGATGGAAACTTGAACTCCATGCAAACGAACAATCTCTCGGATATAAATCCCTTCTAGTCGCTGTGAATAATAGGTAGTACGTACAGGAATGAAGTGCGCCGACTTGGTCAGCCGATCCACAATCACCCAAAATAGCATAAAACTTCTTCAAAGCCCGTGGAAGTCCAACTACAAAATCCATGGTGATCCGCTCCCACTTCCACTCTCGAATATCTAACCACTTAAGCAACCCACACGATCTCTGATGCTCGTATTTCACCTGCTGATAGTTGAGGGACCAACCTACAAATCCCACAATATCCTTCTTCATTCTTCTTCACCAATAATGCTGCCTCAAATCCTGATACATCTTCGCGGCACCCGGATGGATGGGAATACCGCGAGCTATGGACCTCCTGCAAAATTAACTCCCGAAGCCTATTTTTCATTGAGCACACATATACGGCCCTGAATTTTCAATACCCCATCATCACCAATAGTCACATATTTGGCATCGTTGTGCTGAACGCTATCCTTAAGGACTAGCAAATGAGGATTATCATACTAGCGCTCTCTGATGCAATAAAACAAGTAAGGCCGAGAAACTACACAAATTAGTACCCGACCGGGATCCAAAATATCCAACCTCACAAACCGATTGGCCAAGGACTGAACATCAACTGCAAGAGGTCTCTCCCCAATAGGAATATATGCCAAACTACCCATACTCACCGCTTTCCTACTCAATGCATCGACCACTATATTGGCCTTCCCCGGATGGTACAAGATAGTGATATCATAATCCTTTAGCAGCTCCAAACATCACCCCTACCTCAAAATTGAGATCCTTCTACTTGAACATGTGCTGGAGGCTATGATGATTAATAAACACCTCACAAGATACACCATAAATTTAATGCCTCCAAATCTTCAACGTGTGAACAATGGCAGCCAACTCTGCATCATGAATGTGGTAGTTCTTCTCATGGGGCTTCAAATGACAAGAAGCATAAGCGATCACTATACCCTCCTACATCAACACACACCAAATTCCCACTCTCGAAGTATCACAATACACTGTATATGAACCTGAAGCTGAAGGCAATACTAACACTGTAGTTGTGGTCAAGTCAGTCTTGAGCTTCTGAAAGCTCACCTCACACTTATCTGATCACCTGGATGGAGCACCCAGTTGAGTCAATTTGGTCAAGGTTAATGCAATGGATGAATATCCCTGAATGAACCGGCGGTAATAACCCGCCAAACCAAGAAAGATACGAATCTCTATGGCTGAGAATAGTCCAGGTCAACTCTGAACCGCCTCTATCTTCTTCGGATCAACCCGAATACCCTCACTGGAGACCATGCGTCCAAATAATGATACTGAACTGAGCCAAAACTCACACTTGGATAACTTTGAATAAAGTTTCTCCTTCCTCAATCGCTGCAACACCACTTTCAAATGCTCCTCGTGCTCCTCATGGCTACGCGAGTATATGAGAATATCATCAATGAGTAAAATGACAAACGAGTCGAGATAAAACACGTTGCTCATCAAATGCATGAGTGACAAAAAGCATCACAAAAAAACTCATAATGACCATATCGGGGTCCTGAAAGTTGTCTTAAGAATGTCCGAGTCCCTGATCTTCAACTGGTGATACCCTAAACTAAAATTAGTCGTGGAGAAAACTCTTGCTCCCTGAAGCTGGTCAAATAAATCATCGATACAAGGCAAAGGATACTTGTTCTTGATTGTGACCTTGTTCAACTACTCGTAATCAATGCACATCCTCATAGTGCCATCCTTCTTCTTCACAAATAGAACAGGCGCATCCTATGACGACACACTAGGCCGAATAAACCCCTTATCAAGGAGTTCCTGAAGCTGCTCATTCCACTTCGCTGGTGCCATACAATAAGGAGGAATAGAAATTGGCTGAGTGCCTAGCATCAAATCAATATCCTTGTCCGGTGGCATGCCCGACAGGTCTGCAGGAAACATATCCGGGAAGTCCCTCACTACTAAGACTAAATCAATGGTAGTCTCTGCACTGACATCTCTCACAAAGGCTAAGTAAGAAAGATAACCCTTCCCAACCGTTCGTCGGGCCTTCAAAAATGAAATCACCTATCGAAACGAAATCAGTCGAACATCGCCACGCAATCCGTGGCACACCCAGAATAGCCAATGTCATTGTCTTAGCATGACAGTCCAAAATAACACTACATAGAGATAATCAATCCATGCCCAATATCACATCAAAGTCCACCATACAAAGTAACAGAAGGTCCACTCGGGTATCCAAACCCCCAATAATTACCATACAAGACCGATACACGTGGTCCCAATAACAGTATCACATACTGGAGTAGATACACAAACTGATGGAACAAGAGACTCATGGGCATATCCAAATAAAGAGCAAAATATGATGACGCATATGAAAAAGTGGAACCAAGATCAAATAATATAGAGTCATATCTGTAGCAGACTGAGACAATACCGGTAACCACAACAACTGAAGCAATAGCATATGGCCTGCTGGGAGGGCATAGAAATAGGTCTAACCACCACTTGATCGACCTCCCCTTCTAGGGCGAGTTGTAGTTGATTAACCTCCACCCCGAGCTGATTGAGCGGGTGGGGAAGCAACTAGTGCTGAAGTAGAAGGCTGACTCATCTACTGGGACGAACCTCCCGTAAGACGGGTACATAACCTATTAATATGACCTAAATCTCCACACCTAAAGTAACCTCTCTCGGCAAATAACAACAGGGACTGAAGGGAGCCTCGAGAAATGAGACGCCCACTCGAAGAACCAGGCATAGATGAGCCCTGAAATGATGGTGCCTAAGTCGAACTCTAAGCTGAAAGGGCACTGAGAGATGAGTGAACATGGTGTAGACTGTGAGAACTGTGGCCAGATGACCCATCCTGGTGGCCCGAAGGGGCTAGCTGAGCATGTCTAATGGACAACCTCTACCGTGCTGAAGCTGACCTCCCGATGGAACACCACCAAAACTATAATCCCCGAGACCTCTTGGAGTCCCTCTCAACTCGCTCCTGGCGGCGAACTGACTCCATCTCTCGAGAAATGTCAACCACCTCCTCAAAAGAAGCACCAGACACCCCCTCTATGGTCATAAGAATCTGTAGCTGATAAGCAAGGCCATCCATGAATCTGTTGATCCTCTCCCTGTCTATAGAAACCAACCAAACAGCATGATGGGCTAACTCAGAAAACCTCATCTCATACTACGTCACAATCATATCATCCCGATGTAACTGCTCGAACTGCCTATGCAGCTCCTCTCTGCGGGACTGTGGCATATACTTCTCTAGGAAGAGAGCAGAGAACTACTGCCAGGTAAGTAGCGTTGCACCAACATGCCTACGCCTCTCATAAGCCTCCAAACAAGTAAAGGCAACTCCAGAAAACTAAAAAGTAATAAATGAGACCCTACTAGTCTTCAGAATACACGTTGTACGTAGAATCCTCTGACACTTGTCCAAGAAACCCTGGGCATCCTCGCCCTCTGTATCACTAAAAGTTGGAGGCTGAAGTCTACTAAATATCTCCAATCGACGATGCTCATCGTCAAGCATAACTGGAATGATATAATCTAGAGCAGGTGCAACCGATTGGGCTGGTGGTGCCTCCGGTGTCTGCAGTCCCTGAACAACCTGCTCGATTGTATAGGCGGCGGGAGTGTGGGTGCCTCCCTCGGCCTGAGAAGTAGCTGCTGTGGTAGAAACTATGAGAGCCTGAGCAAGGCTAGTGCATACGGTCAATATCTGAGCTAAGGTCTCCTGAAGACCCGGAATAACAATAGGCACAGCTGGTGCCTCAGCTGGTCCTGCTGAAGCATCTGCATCCGGGACATGATCATAAACTGGGGCGGTTGGTGTATTTGCAGGTATTGCCCTAGCTATTATATGGGTTACACCATTGCCCCTACCACAGCCTCGACCGCGTCCTCGACCTCTAATATTCCCAATTGGTGGTACTGGCAGTCGTTCGTCCTGATCGATAGTACGTGTCCTCACCATTATGAGTGAATAGAATAACAGAATTTTAGTTACCAGAATTAATAGATTCACGCAACAGGAATTCAAGAATGTGATGTTTTTTCTAAAGGTTTTACAACCTCTCGAGGATAAGTACAGACTTCTCTGTACTGATCTACGATACTCTACTAAACCTGCTCATGACTTGTGAGACCTATGTAACCTAGGCTCTGATACCAATTTGTCACGATCCCAACCGACCCGGACGTGATGGCGCCTATCATGAAACTAGGTCAGCCGACACATTCCCAATTTATTCCACAATTCATTTAAAAACTTAAGTAAACCCATTTCTCAACTTAAATCTGATAAAGGTATACAGTAAAATTTAACAAAATGGAAAATTACTAGCCCGACCTCGTGTGTCACTATGTTATGAGCGACGCTACAGTAGTTCCAAAACAAGACAAGACCAAAACAGTCTAGAACTAACAATAAAATAGTAATAGGAAGATAGAGAAGGAAAAAACGTGACTTTGGTCGCCAAACAGCTACCTTGCTATCTCCGTGAAGTCCGTGGCTAGAGTAGTCAACAGCCGCTACCAGCCATGAGATACCTGGATTTGCACATAAGATATAGGGTAACGTGAGTACACCAACTCAGTAAGTAACAAGTCCAAACGATGGACTAACAGGTAGTGATGAACCAAACCTCAACAAGTATTACAATTAAACTGTACAGAAAAGTAGACATGCTTGCAGTTCAAGTAAAACTCAACAGTAAATAAATACAGTCTGAATAGTATGGAACATAAAGCTTAGGAAATCTCTATGTACCAATGTGCACAGATAGCATGATCAATGTTCTGTATACCTCTCCTCACAAGTGCTCAACCACTCGATACTGTATATGACCATTCGGCCTAGGGAAGATCCATCCCGGAATATATATACATCACTCACCATAGTCAACCAATACCGAGGAAGGCCATTCCGGCCCTATGAGGAATATCTGTCTTCGGTTATAAACACTTCGAACGAGATCCATGTCCAGGGAAGATCCATCCCTAAATATCATCAACTGCGCTTACTGGGGGTGTGTTACAGACTCCGGAGAGGCTTCTACGGCCCAAATGCTATAACAAGCCAACGAAGGTATAATCAATATCTTGCTGCAACGTGCAGCCAAATCCCATACTGTCACTCAATATCAGGCTCTCGGCCTCACTCAGTCATCATTCTCAGGTCTCATACACATGGGCTCCAAATTTCATGATACTATCCCGAATAAAGATATGATGTGTCACATAATAATAATCGAGGCTAGGGCATGACATACTATGAAAGAACAGGACTAAGTATAGAATATCAATGAAGCTAATGATATGACATCAAGAAACGACCTCTTGGGTCTCAACAATATTGACATGAAGCCTTAATATGATAATTAGCATAATTTATAGCTCATTAACTTAATCACATAATTACAACACAGATATCATCAAGAAAGAGTCACTAAGTGGTGCCATGGAATGATTCAGGTTGTGATTCTCACGGTGCATGCCCACACGCCCGTCACTTGGCATTTGCGTCACCTCAATAAAAATCATAAAACATATAGTTCAGGGTTTCGAACTCTCAGAACCAAGTTTAAGCGTTGCTTACCTCAAGCCAAGCCAAACTCTAGCCCTGACGCCCTTGCCTCTCGATTCAGCCTCTAAATGCCGCAAATCTAACTAAAATTAGTAATATCATTAATACACGCTAAAGGAGCAAAGCCCAGGTGAAAATAATCAAATTAACTCAAAAATCCCAAAATTAGCCAAACCTGACCCCCGGGCCCATGCTTCGAATTTTGATAAAAATCACATCACTAGAATCCTTATCCTCCCACAAGTCCATACATACCAAGAACATCAAAATGGTACCCCAAATAGCCCCTCAAATCCCCAACGGAAATTCTCCAATTTTAACTAATTTCAAGCCTAGTCAGTAAGATAATACCATATAATCGAGTATTGGGTTCAAAAATCTTATCTCCAAGTATTATCCCTTGAATACCTCTTCAAATCCTCTTCTCAACTTGACTAAAAAATAGTGGAACAAAGCTGAAATTTGCGAAGCCAGGTTTATATAGTTTCTGCCCAGGCATTTCCGCACCTGCGGACCAATTATCGCATATGCGGTCCATACCTGCGGACAAATCTTTGCTTTTGCAGATTTTCATTTAAAAGCCTTCATCTACACCTGCGGTCAATCCACCGCACATGCGAGCCTCAACTCTCGCTTCTGCGCTGCCCAACCGCATATGTGGCCTTTCCTTGCTTTTGTGTTATCGCACATGAGGTCCCCTAACCGCAGGTGCGGTTATGACAGAACCAACAGCTTCAGCTGCATTCTCTAACTTCCAAACTTTTTGATAACCATTTGAAATCATCCCCAGGCCCTCGGGACCTCATCCAAAAATACGAACAAGTCACATACCACTATTCAAACTTGTAAGAGACCTCAGAACACTCAAAATAATGCCGAAGCACCAAATCACCCTCAAATTCAAGCCTAAGGATTCCAAAACTTCTGAATTCTGCAACTGATCTAAAAACTTATCAAATCTTATCCGAATGACGTGAAATTTTACACACACATTCAAAATGACACAACGACCTACTCCAATTTTCAAAATTCCATTCCTACACCGATATAAAAAAATTCACTACCAATGGGAAAGCGCCAAAACTTCAATTTCGCCACTTCAAGCCTAAATCTACCACAAAATTTCAAAATATATTTCGATCATGCTCTTAAGTCCCACCTGACGAAGCTATCCAAACCATCAAATTTCACATCCGTGATCTTTTATATATAAGTCAATATTCGGTTGACTTTTCCAACTTAAGCTGACTCAAAAGAGACTAAGTGTCGACAAAACCACTCTGAACCCAAACAAACCCACGTGATACGATGAAATGAAGCTGAACAAACATAAAGAAGCAGAAATGGGGAAAACATGACGGTAAATTATAAAACAACTGGCTAGATCATTACAGTATATTGTGTAGCCTTTTCATATGATGTGTGAATTTTATCTTACTCTTTATTAGCAAAAAAATTGTAGCCTTTTCAGATTACCTCCTTTTATTAATTCCCATTGATCAATTATTGTTCTCATTCTTTTTCAGAAATTACGCTGTATTTTTTGGAATCCCTTCAAATTGTTAAAGGCCTTTTGAGTTCTCTCGTAGATCGTTTTCTGTTTAGCTTCTGAGTTACTCCCGTTCCAAATTGACAAGAGGTTCAGTTTCAAGTTCAACAAGTTAGTTTCTTTTTCTCAGATTGTTCAAGATTCAACTTTTATGTTATTTTTTAATAATTTCTGCTAACAAATGAGAGTACTTGTGCTATTTTTAGGCATTCCGAAGAAAGATGTTGGAAGAATTCACCACAGTAATTTACTATATATGATATGTTTGTCGTCTTCTTCTTTCTTTCTACTTTTGCTTTTATTCCTTCTATTGGATTTTTGGCTTTATTCTTTCTGTTTGTTGCATATTTATCGTATTGGGATTTTGCGCATCTTTTACTAGAATGAATGAATCAAACATCGCTTTGTGAAATTTAGTAGATTGGCTCTTACATATGCGTATGCGTATTATGGATATTTAATAATGTAACTGTATGTGTAATTTAAATTTTAATTAAATAGATTACCATTTTACCCTTACATTAGATTATAATCTAAATAATTAAATAGGATTACTAAGTCTAAAGTTGAAATATGAAAATGGCCATCAGATTTATTAAAATTTAAATTTACATTTCAATATATAATAAATTGTATAGTGCCTATATTAAATGGACAATGTGAACAGATTGTTTTGATTTGAAAATTGACAAATATGTTTGTAAAGTTAACGTCATTTATTGTAATTTATTAAATTTAGAATAACTTTCATCTTCCACGATTAATATCAGTCTTTAAAATGTGCATTGACGACTCAACTCTTTACCTTCTAACAATAACCACAAATAGGGGTGTACAAAAAAAACCGATAAATCGCACCAATCCGATAATTCGAGTCAAACCGAGAAAAAAAACCCAACTATGGTTTGGTTTGACTTGGTTTGATGTTGGAAAAAAAAACCCAACCATAATTGGTTTGGTTTGGTTTTAACTAAAGAAAGTCAAACCGAAACCAAACCAACCCGACATATATATATATATATATATATATATATATATATATATATATATATATATATATATATATATATATATATATATATATATATATATATATATATCAATTTTAGATATATTTAATATATAAATATACTTATTGTAATGTAATTTATAAATATTTCTTAAAAACTTTCATAATTTTACCTTTTAAGGTATTATTTCAAGGTTTGATTTAGAACTTTTGAATGCTCCAATAAGTTTTATAGCCATTAATATTAGTAAATTAAATAATGCTAGCAATCAATACTAATGCTAACAAAAGACATTCAATTCAATATTACGAACGGCAATGTATTAAATGTCTATTTTGTATTTTGCAATAATTTAGATAAAAATACATAACCTATTTTTATTTTTCTTTAGCTTTTAGGCATATAATTAATACTCCCTTATTAGTCTATCTAGTTTAGCATGAATTAGTGCTTTTAGATTATGTTTATTTTTATGATGATTTTTTAATTAGCAATATTTATAGTACATAATTTTATTATTTTTTTATTGTTGAATATTTTAGGATAATGTCATGAATCATGACATGTCTCATATTTTGTATTATTTTCTTGAAAAATACTTTATATAGTTGTATCTTACTAAGATTAAAGAAATATTTTGAGCATACGTTATATATTTTGTTCTACGAAGATTTTACCGGAAAAAAAATCCGAAAAATCCGAATAACCCGAAAAAACCTGAGAAAAACTGATATTGAAAAACCCGAATTTATTGATTTGGTTTGGTCTTTAGATTTAATAACCCGACACAATTGGTTTAGTTTGGTAATTATAAAATCCGAACCAACCTGATCTATGTACACCCCTAACCACAAATTTATGAATGTCAGCTTTTCCACTCCTCTATTTACTCATTTATCAGTTTTTCTAACATACCATCTACAATCTAGCTTCGACTATAAATATTTTAAAAAATATATTTTAACTTTTTTAGTTACTCTCAAAAGGTTAACAATTTGTAAAGTTATAGAGCAGATTCATATGCAGACATAATTTATAATTTCTAATTCAATGCATTTACTTCCATAGTTAATCTCATAAGATAGATAAGTAATTTCAAAAGCTATATTTAATCTACAATTTTAGACCAGGTTCATGTTTGACTCAAAAGATATTGGTATCTTTTTAAATAAATCAATCAAAGAAAAAATAAAGGGATAAATCTTAGTTAAATATAATAAACTCTAGAACGAAATAGATAATATTTCTTGGTCTTGTGAGAGAGAGGGTGAACTTTTGGGATGCCAATCTTTTCAGTGGGAAAGTATTACAATCAATGTTCTCTGCTAAAACTAGCCAAAGAAATCCCTCTTACAAGGTTATTTTCCCGCTATATAAGGGACAACCCCCTTCTAGACCCCAAAAGTCACATCGTATGGAATATTCGAAAGGGTATTCCTAATGTACCATGTTGGGCCTGCACTATTATAAAAGTCACAGACTCTGTTCGCTTGTCCGTTGTCCTCCACAAAATGTCGAGCTACGAAGTTTTCATCGTTTGTCGTATTCGTCAATGGTTTGGTCATCCAAATTTGGACCCATACAGTTAGTCCCTCCGCTAATCAAGGTTGCAACTTGGTGCGTCCTTGATAAGAAAACACCACCCACTCTTGTGGAGAAATTTTGTTTTCCTAAACGTTATGGCTTGGCCAACAATAGGAGGTTAGCATGCTCAAAAAGACATTGGATAGTGTATCTTATCAGGAAATGATGTCATCTCCACGTTCGTCATCATTGTGCATGTTTTTGAGATAGGGTTTGAGGGCTTGTTGCTTCAATTTTTGTGCCACTCTGCAGCCTTCTGCTTCGATTCTGGTGCCACACAATCCTATAAATAGGTGGAGGGTTTGTTTTTTCAAAAACGCTTGGCCATTTCATTTCTAGTTATCCTTTCTCATTCCTCCCATGTTTGCTCCAACAATTTTTCTGCTCCTCTTCCCTCATTCTTTGTTCATAGCTTTCTCTTGTTATTTTAACACCTTCTCCATCAAATAGATGCCTACAAAGCATCAATTTCGTGAGGGGGTTTCTGATGCCACCTCGTTGTCCGTGGCGCTCCCCTCTAGCGGTGAGGACACGACGGTGGAAGAGGGGGACAACTTTCCCACCGTGGAGGAGTTGCTGCCGAAACATCCCATGTCTTAAAGCAACTTTCTCAAGGATCCTCCTCCTACTCCTACCTCCTGCTCTCTGAAACGGAACAAGTTTATATCGATGCTCTTCGTATAAAATATGGCATCCCCTCTCATGTTGATATAGTTCCAGCGGGAAGGGACTTTGTGTAAGTTCATAGGCATGGGTACTGTGCTTTTAATGAGTACACTTTCATGATTGGTTATTCCTTTCCTCTTCTTCTGTTAGCAAAAGAGTTTTGTCGATTCTATCAGGTTTTCCCAGTGCAACTTTCCCAATACACGCTTAAATACTTCTGTTGTTGACAAAGTATGCGAAGTTGGCAGGATGTGAGGTTATCGCTCACCACCTTCAGCACTTATTGACACCCAGATTTCATAGGGGCACTATGGTGCATTTGAGGCACTGTGGGACAAATGGGCTGGTGGTTGGGACCGATGACCGAGCAAGACGCAAATTTTGGCATAAGTACTTCTTTATCAGAGCCGAGCACATTGTGTCTGACCCTGCTGGGTTCCTGGAAAATTGGAATGAGAATTGTAAGTGTCGCCACTTATTTTACTCTTTTCTTTTCTTCTTCATTCCTTATAGTGCTTGTTCGATTCTCGTTTGCAGCTATGAGGCGTCCACCCCGCCCTATTGCAAGTATAAGGGATTGGGTAGCTCGTTTGTTGTCCTATGCAGCGGAGACTCGAGATTGGCTGCTTTCGTGAAATGCTTTTGGCCGAGAGTCTCATATGGTAAGTGTCTTCCCCAGTATCACTTTGTTGATTACATATTGATGTCTATTGATACGACTCTTCATGATGACATGTCGAGGAGCTTCTAGACGAAAGGCCCCAATCCCTGCATTTCGACAGGCTGTCGCTACTGAAGGAATGCAATTTACCTTGAGTGAGCCCGTTAGGGAGGGTCGTGCTCAACCGATACTACGGGTGTGAATCGGGCTGGGCTGACCCATTTTCAGCCTGCTTCAACCCGGGTCAGGCTGCTACTGTTCAC
The DNA here is from genome assembly GCA_034376525.1 of Nicotiana benthamiana. Lineage (NCBI taxonomy): Eukaryota > Viridiplantae > Streptophyta > Magnoliopsida > Solanales > Solanaceae > Nicotiana > Nicotiana benthamiana. The sequence goes on along the minus strand of CM067341.1, from coordinate 13,083,204 downwards.
TTTAGGACGGGTTGGGATGGGTTGTTTAGGGGGCGGTTATGGACGTTCACGTTTAGCTGTGCCCCTAACCCGTTGAACACAAAAAAATTTAACGGGTTGAATAGGGGATGCAGCCCGGTTACCGTTGGATTTTTTTTGAAATTTAATTGGACCGTTTCCAACGGTTAAATTGAAATGACCGTTGGAGAACGACCAGAAATTTCAAAAAATGGCCAATTCCCCCCCCCCCCCCCCCCCCAATTAAAAATACAGCCCTCCCACCTCTAAATCTATAAATAATCCCCATTCTTCTATATTTTTCTCACAAATCCACTCTCTTACTACTCTAATTCTCTCTCAAGTTTCAAACTATCAATTCTCTCTTGATATTATAGTTCTTAAATTCTCAAATCTCACATTCTCAATTATTATTATTTCAAGTTACATCAATTATTTAGTTTAACCATTATAAAAATATTATTATCAAATATCAATTATTCAAGTTAAGTGTGGTATCAAGTATTATCAACTATCAAATGAATTAAAGTTTGAATTTTGATATCAAAATTCAAAATTAGTGCGACATAAGGAGTCCCGGTACACTCGTTCCATCTCTTTCTCTTATTTGCTGTACACTTATTTTATTATTTGGAATTATTAATTTAATCTTCTTAATTTAGTTTCTTAATTTAATTTCTTACTTTAATTTTCTAATTTAATTTCTTACTTTAATTTATATAATGGATTTACTTAGAGAGACCAAAAATCGTGCACTAGTAGAGGTGGTAGTAAGAAAACTTCAAAAAGAACAAGAGGTGGTGTTAGTTCTTCTAGTAGCTTTACACATATTTCTGAAAGTTCACCGGAAAATTTAAATGTAGATTATGATCGGATGCAAGAAAATTGTGGTATAGATGATGATTTAGATGCTTTGTTAGATGATATTCAATCACCCGATAATCTTGAAACACCACCACCTACACCTGGTAATGCTAGTCAAACTCAAAATGTTAGGGGTGCAACAAGAGGCCTCCTCTCCCAATTAAGAAGACTCGACGATTAAGAAGTAAGTGTTGGATGTTTTCTAAAAGATTAGGAGATCAAAAAAATTATCTAAAATGTAAAATTTGTAGTGAACATTATAAACATGAGCCTGGTAAAGGAGGGGAAACGGGTCAACTTCGTAGGCATGTGGAAGAGAAACATCCTCTTGATTGGGGAGTAGATGAGTCATCTGGGCAATAAAAGCTTAACCCAAGTACTGGGGGGGGGGGGGGGTTATTAGAGAAATACGATATTAAGAAAGATCGGGATGAATTAGCTAAAATTATTGTTTTAGGTTGTCTACCTTTTAGTTTTGCTTCTTCACCATATCTTGTTACTTATATTCAAAGAGTTTATAACCCTATGTTTAAAGGTATTACAAGAAGCACTTGTAGAGCTGATATTTTTAGGCTTTTTGGACAATATCAGACATATACACGTATTTGTTTGCAAGTCTTCCTTGTAAAGTTTCTCTTACTTCTGATATTGGTCCTGCTGTGAATGAAAATGATTATTTGACTGTTACATGCCATTGTATAGATGATAAGTTTTGTATGCAAAAACATATTATTGCTTTTAAATATGATGAAGCAAAGTCATACGGGTGCATGTATAAGTAATACTATATATGAAGTTGCTATATTTTATAATCTTGCAGAAAAAGTTTTGTGTATGTCATTCGATACTGCTTCTAACAACATTGCTACTATTACGATATTAAAATTGCATCTACACCCACCAATTCCTGAAATATTTCATGTTAGATGTGCATGTCATATTTATAACTTGATTGTGAAGAGCTGCCTTGAATTATTTAGAGATAAAATTACTTTAGTTAGGAGAGTTGTTGTTGCAATTCAAGGAAATAATAGAAGTGATAGATTAAATGCATTTAAGGAAAAATGTACACACTATGGACTAATACCAAGACTCATACCTGAAGAAATAGTTACAAGGTGGAATTATACTTGGTTGTTTTTAAGATGTTATTATAAATATAGAATGCCTATAACTGAAGTTGCTAATTCTCATTGTACCGATCCTAACCGTTTGTTAACATCTAGAACTTGGGAAGTCATTCATGATGTTATACAAGTTTTACAAAAAAAATTTGTGGCTACACTTGAGTTTTCTGGAGCTTATTATCCTACCATTTCAAATGGTTTAGTTCATATTGCTGAAATTTCTCTTCTACTACATAATTTGAAGCAAAAAGAAGGATATGCTACTGTTGTTAAATCTATGCTAGATAAGTTTAAAAGTATTTCTACCAAATTTCCTATATTTACCTAATCGGTGTTATTTTAAACCCTATTGTCAAAATAATAAAGTGTCGCCCATTAACCGGAGCTTTATATACTTATATGGATATTGTTGATATTGACACTTGTATTTCTGAGCTATACATATATTTATAAGCTTTATATAATTATTATGCTAATATTGTTGATGCCTCTTCGGTTGTAGATGTAAATATTCCTTTAACTGATCCTTAAACATCTGGAACAATTATGGATGATGATGATTGTGTTCAAGATTATTAGATTTTATCTACGGTAGGAGAGCATCAACAACCAGTAGCAAGAATATTGATGAACTACAATTCTACTTGCAAAAGTCACCATAGCCCCTCACAAAGGATTTTCTACCGCTGGGTTGGTAGAGGAGCAACTCAAATTAATTTCCTATTCTTTCAACCATGGCTCAAGACGTGCTAAATATGCCGATTTTAACAGTCAAATCAGAGAGCGCATTTAGCGAAGGGTTACTGAGGAGATACCCGACATTCATTGGGAAGCAACACTTTGGAAATTCTAGTGTGCTTCAGAGATTGGATAAGATCAGAACTGTGACGACCCGACCTGTCGTCCATGAATTACTACTCTGTTTCCCCCATTTTTTGCTTCGTTATACTTCATTATCAGTGTCTTATGTGATCGAGTTGATTTGGATTTGATATTAGAAGGAAATGAGACACTTAGTCTCTTTAAGGGAGCTTACTTTGAAAAAAAGTCAACGGATGTTGACTTATGTGATAGAGGACTCGGATATGAATTTCGATGATTCAGTTACCTTCAAGGGATGATTTATGACTTAGGAGTGTGATCGAAAGTGATTTTGGAGGTCCGATACAGAATTATGCTTGAATTGGCGAAGTTAGTATTTTGACGATTTCCGATTGATAGGTGAGATTTTGATCTGAGGGTCAGAATGAAATTTCAAGAGTTTTTATAGTTTCTTTAGGTGATTTTGGATGTGCGTGTAAAATTTCAGGTCATTCGAAGGTGATTTGGTCGGATTTTTTATCGAAAGCGTGTTTCGGAAGTTTTAGAAGAACTTAGGCTTGAATTTGATGCAATTTGATGGTTTGATGTTGTTTGAGGTATTTTGAAGATTGGAAAAATTTTAGATGATGTTTTAGGATGTGTCGATGCTTTTGGTTGAGGCATCGGGGTAATTTCAGATGGCTAATAGGGAGTTTTGGACTATGAAAAGTTGCAGAAAAAGGCATAAGATGTTGTAGAGCATTTTGCTCTATGCGATCGCAAAGGGGGTTCTTGCGATCGCATAGGAGGATTATGAGGGGTTTTTTGGTTTATCAATGCGATCACGTAGCAAGGGCTGCGGTCGCATAGTGTTAAGTGGACCTGGGGCTTGAATGGAAATTTGTTCAATGCGAACGCGAGTTTAAGTTTGCGATCGCATAGTGTTAGGAGTTGATGAATTGCGATCGCAGGGTGCGATCACATATTGTTAAATTGGGAGCTGGAAGTTTTGTGCATTGCGATCGCAAGCCTTGGGCTACGATCGCATAGAGGAAAAATAAGCCTGGACAAAAGGGTTTTAATAATATTTCATCCGCGAACTAAACCTTATTTTCACCGTTATTGAACATCCTTGAGAGCTCTTGGACGTGAATTGAAGAGGGTTTTGACTGGGAGTGATTGGAGGTAAGTCCTATGAACTAAAAACACGATTTTATTGTGTAATTAACCTTTAAATCCATGTAAACTTAGCAAAAAGGGGAAGAACTAGTGCTTGAGTTTTGATATTTCAAATCAGGATTTGAGGGGTCATTTGGAATCCGATTTTGGTGTTCTTTATATGTATAGACTCGTGGCGAGATAAGGGACCCATTGTTATAAGAATTTTTAAGTTTCGAGAAGTGGGCTTGGGGCTCAGGGTTTTGGCAATTTCAGAATTTTTGACGTTTTTTGATTATTTTCGATTGGGTATTGTCCCCTTAGCCTATTGTGACGTATTTGTTGTGTGTTTGGTCAGATTCGACATGCGAGGAGGCGATTTAAGAGGCAAAGTCGTCTTAAGCTAGAGATATCTCCGGTTCGAGGTGAGTAATGATTGTAAATGATATTTTGAGGGCTTGAAGCCCCGTATTTTCACATTGTAGTGTTGTATTAAGGTGACTTGCACACCGGATTGCGAGCGTGGGGTAGAGCACCATTGGGGATTGTGACTTGGTCCGTCCCGGTAGATGAATATATTGTATATTTGACTGACATTAGCTTATTATCATTATAATTTGTGCTGATTGCTCTGTTTGGGCTTCGTGCCAACTATTTGGATCTTTCGGGGATTGTTGTTGATATTTCTGTTAGGATTTATGACCGTCACTAGAGGGGGGGGGGGTGAATAGTGAGGCACGAGAATGTCGATAAATTTTGCGGAATTAAAATTGCAGGAGTGAAGTAAGTGCAGTAATTAAAAGAGTGAGGAGAGGACACACCGAATTTATACTAGTTCACCACAACGTGTGGTTAGTCCAGTCTCCCGAGAGACTCTCTCGAGTTTACACTAACTCCGTTAAGCTTACGGGTGCCTAACAAATCGTTACACTTGCTTGTAGATGTACGCTTTACAAGACTTCAACTTGCTCGAGGATACCTCACCTCAAGACTTCACCTTGCTCGTGGATAACGCACCTCAAGACTTCACACACTAAGATTGAAGGTACTTAGCAAACCCAACGCTCAATGAGAAGGTATGGTCTTCTCAAGAACCTTTCTCTTTTACAACAAGAACTCTCTAAGAAGAGTAGATAAAGAGATACAATATAAGCTCTATGAACAACACAAAGTTGTCTCTCAAATGGCTCAACAAAAGCTCTATATATGATGCATAGATGTTATCAATATGTTCAAGAATAATGAGAGATGTTGTTCCTTCCAAATGAGTTCAAATGACCTCTATTTATAGATTTTAGGGTAATATGTCCGGTGCTCAATATTTAAACAATAATACTCAATTCTGACAGAATAATCGTTTATTACATTTACATAATCGATTATCTTATTAAAACGGTCAAAAACTAGTCGTTGGAAGGCAACGGACATGAGAATAATCGACTATTGAAACTTGATAATCGATTATCCTACTTCTCTGGAATTTCCTGCAAAGCTGGAATATACTAGAATCAAAGCTGGAATATACCAGAATCGAAAACTTACTTCAAAAACCATTTTGGTTAAAATGAAAACGTTAAAATCATTTTGTTTGAAGTATATTAATTTTATGATATATATAATTTAATAAAATGATTTTATGCATATTAATGATGACCTATGTTGAGCCAAAAGACGAGATAACTTAAATGTTGCTCTTACATTGGTTCTACCTAACGACCTACGCCTTGGGTCTTCGGTCTTGAACTTTTGAGCTCGTCTTGGCTTGTCTAAGAAATCCCTTCATCAATATGCTTCTTGGCATCCAATCTTGATTGTTTAATTCATCATCATTGATTCGTCAACCATCTCGATTGTTTGCTAATGCATCTTCATCGTTTGTCATACAATATCGTTGTTTGACAATTGACTTCATTGTTTGTCATTCATCAAAACCATACTTGGAAATCATGCTAATACAACCAAAGCACACATATCAAATATATCAATGATTTCCAAACGAGGTTAAACGAGGTCTTACAATTTCCCCCTTTTTGATAATGACAAACAATAGGAGATATGCATATCGGATTCCCCCTAAAGACATGCTATATCTCAACATATAAGTCATGCAAAATATTCCCCCTTAATTGAGTATTCCCCCTCAAATAAGGCATACTAAAAGGTAGAGACATTCCCCCTTATTAGATGCATATCGCCTAAGCTCTTCCCCCATTTGGCATTAGCAAAAAGATTATATAAAGCCTACTTCCCCCTTTTGACACTTCCCCCTTTTGGGTATACCAACTGTTAGTGTCAAAAATAAAATAGGAAATACAATGAGGAATATACATGATGACGATTTTCAAATAATTAAAAATCATACCAACATAAAATGATACCAAATGTTAGTAAAAACATAACAACCATATTAAAGGTTATTTTTAGCAATCATATTACTTAAAAACATATCAACTGTTAATTTTTAACAAACCAATAGTTGTATTAAAAACATGAATTATTTATTTTTCAAGAATATACCAACTGTTATTCAAACTAAAAATAATATTCATCAAAACATGAATCAATCATTATTTTTAACAAAAATAATTGATACCAATTTTTATTTAAAATAAAAGTTATCAAAACATGAATTAACAAAAATAATTGATACCAATTGTTAACAAAGACATATCAATCGTTAACACATATCAACTATTACATTTTATCAAAAATATGATAACTAACCGAAATTCCCCCTCGATGCAATAAGGTTTCGTGCTTGGTGCATCTACTACGATATTGTAGTCTTCAAGCACACCTGCAAACGTACCTAAAAATAGGTTTTAGGTACCCAAACACTTTTGGGTCTTTGGGGGTTAGGCAAATAATAATCATAGCTAAAAGATAAATCCCTATGTTTTGCAAAACATACGGGTGCTATGTGTCCTACCCGGTTGCAATAATGACATATAACATTCGGGTTGTGCATATGTCTTGGTTGAACCAAAAACGTTCTAGGTGATCTAAAGTCGTTATTCCTAGAAGCGTTGAAATTCCTAGAGTCATTTCTAGGCGGTCTAAAATGATTAATTCTAGACTCATTAATAAAATTCCTAGAATCATTTCTAGGTGGTCTAAAATGATTAATTCTAGACTCATTTACAAAATTTCGAGAATTATTTCTAGGTTGTGCATCGCAATTTCTAACATGATTCTTATTCTTTTTACGCCTTTTATTTTTCCTGGGCCTTTTCTTTTTAATTTCTTCAACTATTTTAGGATTGTCTACACTGCGTTTTTCTAGTGTATTCCTAAGTTCTATGTTTTCTAATTTCAAAGAATCACAAGATGAACAATTAGAATTTTCATCAATTGAAGAATCTTCATGCATCTCCTTAATTTTACTTTTAAGATCAATAATATCATTTTCTAAAAATTTATTTCCTCTCCTAAAATGTTAATTTTAGCCTTGGCCTCCTTGGAGATTTTTGAAGTCTTTTTCAATTCACCATATAATTCATGAAAAGCTTCTTGTAATTCTTCAAGCGAGTAAGAGTTAGAAGTACTTACCTCTTCTTCCTCGTTAGCCATGAGGCATAAGGCGGCAGTTTCATCACCCGAGCTTTCCAAATCCCATGTCACACGCCTTTGGTGTTTGTTCTTCTTCTTGTCCTTGGATTTTGGGAAATGAGATTTGGTGTGGCCAAGTTTTCCACAATTATGGCATGAAGGACTTGGTTCTTCATTCTTAATTTCCCTTTTCATAAACTTATAAAACTTTTCGATCAAGGCATTGGAAATATTATCGTCATCGCTTTCCGAATCACTTACCTCTACTCTTTTAGAAGATGAGGCTTTGAAGGCAATCAAATTTTTCTTGTTTACAAAAGAAGGATTAAGAATAGTGCTTTCATAGGTTTTGAGGTTACCTCTTAGTCCATCAATTGTGACGTCCGTGATTCCTATCGACTCTTGGATGGCATTGGCTTTGGAACGCCATTCGGGAGTGAGACTCCGCAAGATTTTTCGAACAAGATCTTTTCGAGTATACTTTCCCGAGAGCATGGAGATTGTTGATGATCATTGAGAACCGATCGAACATAATATCGATGCTTTCATTCTCCCTCATTCTAAAGAGTTCATATTCATGTGTTAGAAAATCAACTCTATTTTCTCGGACTTGAGGCGTACCTTCATAAGTGATTTCAAGCTTATCCCACATCTCCTTGGCGGTTGTGCAGCAAGAAATCTTTCGATAGTCATCCAGGTTCACGGCACAATACAACATATTAACGGCCTTGGCGTTGTTTTCAACCTTCTTGATATCCTCGGCATCATCATCTTCTTCCTTTGGAACAATGGCTTCCCCGACTTTCTTTGTCGGCATTTGCTCACCGTTCTTGATGATTTGCTACAAGCGAAAGTTATTTGATTGGATGAAGATTCTCATCCGTTCTTTCCAGTATGTATAATTTCTTCCATCAAAAAATGGAGGCCTGATGGTAGAGTGTCCTTCACTCATCATTCCTGCGTTCAACATTCTCAACAAAAAAATATATAGAACGTTCTCTCAACCGGTTAAGGCTTTTAGAGAGTTAGGCTCTGATACCAACTGTTAGGATTTATGCCCGTCACTAGAGGGGGGGAGGGGTGAATAGTGAGGCACGAGAATGTCGATAAATTTTGCGGAATTAAAATTGCAGGAGTAAAGTAAGTGCAGTAATTAAAAGAGTGAGGAGAGGACACACCGAATTTATACTGGTTCACCACAACGTGTGGTTAGTCCAGTCTCCCGAGAGACTCTCTCGAGTTTACACTAACTCCGTTAAGCTTACGGGTGCCTAACAAACCGTTACACTTGGTCGTAGATGTACGCTCTACAAGACTTCAACTTGCTCGAGGATACCTCACCTCAAGACTTCACCTTGCTCGTGGATACCGCACCTCAAGACTTCACACACTAAGATTGAAGGTACTTAGCAAACCCAACGCTCAATGAGAAGGTATGGTCTTCTCAAGAACCTTTCTCTTTTACAACAAGAACTCTCTAAGAAGAGTAGATAAAGAGATACAATATAAGCTCTATGAACAACACAAAGTTGTCTCTCAAATGGCTCAACAAAAGCTCTAAATATGATGCATAAATGTTATCAATATATTCAAGAATAATGAGAGATGTTGTTCCTTCCAAATGAATTCAAATGACCTCTATTTATAGAGTTTAGAGGTGATATGTCCGTTGCTCAATATTTAAACAATAATACTCAATTCTGACAGAATAATCGATTATTACATTTACATAATCGATTATCTTATTAAAACGGTCAAAAAACTAGTCGTTGGAAGGCAACGGACATGAGAATAATCGACTATTGAAATTTGATAATCGATTATCCTACTTCTCTGGAATTTCCAGCAAAGCTGGAATATTTCAGAATATACCAGAATCAAAGCTGGAATATACCAGAATCGAAAACTTACTTCAAAAACCATTTTGGTTAAAATGAAAACGTTAAAATCATTTTGTTTGAAGTATATTAAAAATATTTATGATATATATGATTTAATAAAATGATTTTATGCATATTAATGATGACCTATGTTGAGCCAAAAGACGAGATAACTTAAATGTTGCTCTTACATTGGTTCTACCTAACGACCTACGCCTTGGGTCTTCGGTCTTGAACTTTTGAGCTCGCCTTGGCTTGTCTAAGCAATCTCTTCATCAATATGCTTCTTGGCATCCAATCTTGATTGTTTGATTCATCATCATTGATTCGTCAACCATCTCGATTGTTTGCTAATGCATCTTCATCGTTTGTCATATAATATCGTTGTTTGACAATTGACTTCATTATTTGTCATTCATCAAAACCTATACCTGGAAATCATGCTAATACAACCAAAGCACACATATCAAATATATCAATGATTTCCAAACGAGGTTAAACGAGGTCTTACAATTTCCTCGCTGTATTAATTCTATACTTGAACTCAGTCATGTATTCTTCATTGTTTTCAAAAGATTAAGCCAAGTTTACTCTACTTTTACACTTGAAATGATATTCTAAATAATGTGTTGAGCTGAGCATCGTGTTTATTGTTGTCCGAGTGGCTTATGTGATTTTGTTGACTGAGTAAGGCCGAGGGCATGTATTGTGTGGTACTTTTAGATCGGGCTGCATGCCGCAGCAGTGTCATACTTTTGATGACCCGACCCATTGTCACGTGAGTTACTGCTTCGTTTCCTCCATATTTTGCTCCTTTATGATTCATTATGAATGTCTTGTGTGAATGTATTGATTTCGACAGATTTTAGAAGGAAATGAGACACTTAGTCTCTGTAAGGAAGACTTGTTTTGAAAAAGTCAACCGGGCATTGACTTATGTGTTAGGAGGCTCGGATGTGAATTACAATTATTCGGTTAGCTTTGGGGGATGATTTGTGACTTAAGAGTGTTATCGGAAGTGATTTTGGAGGGCAGGTGTAGAATTAGGCTTGAATTGGCGAAGTTAGTATTTTGGAGAATTCCGGTTGGTAGGTGAGATTATGATCCGAGGTTCGGAATGGAATTCTGAGAGTTGCAATAGCTTTGTTACGTGATTTTGAATGTGTGTGCAAAATTTTAGGTCATTCAGAGATTATTTGGTCAGGTTTTTGATCGAATGCGAGTTTCTGAAGTTTAGAAGAACTTAGGCATGAATCCGATGTAATTTGATGGTTTTGGTGTTGTTTGAGGTGTTTTGATGATTGGATAAAGTTTGAATGATGTTTTGAGATGCGTTGATGATTTTGGCTGAGGTCCCAGGGATCTCGGGGTGATTACGGATGGCCAACAGAAGGTTTTTGGGACTCAGGATGTTGCAGAAGTGCAGGTTCGGTGTTGTAGAGATTTAACCCTTTGCGTTCACATAGCGTGAGTCACGAACGCGTAGAAGGAATTTGAGGGCCAGGAATTTAAGCCTTCACGATCGCGTTAGAGGCCTCGTGATTGCGGAAGGTTAGGAGATCAAGAATCGCGTTCGCATAAGGGTCTCCGCATTTGCGCATAAGGCATGGGGTCCAGTGGTGAGTTGTTCTTCGCATTCATGGCTGAGGGACGCATTCGCCTACGTTTATTGACCCAAGGTTTCGCATTCGCGTGCGGTATGCTGCATTAGCGAAGAGTAAATTGGTCAGTGACAGAAGGGTTTTTTTTATAATATTTCATTCGCGAACTAAGTAATGTTTTCACCATTGTTGAGCATTCTTGAGAGCTTTTGGATGATAATTGAAGAGGGTTTCGATTGGGAGTAATTGGAGGTAAGTTTTATGAACTAAAAATACGATTTTGTGTGAAATTTAACCTTGAAATTCATGGAAACTTAGCTAAAAGGGGAAGAACTAGGGTTTGAATTCTAATATTTCAAATTAGGATTTGAGGGGTCATTTGAACTCTGATTTTGGTGTTCTTTATATAAATAGACTTGTGGCGAGATAAGGAACCCAAAGGTATAAGACTGAATTTCAAGAAATAGGCCTAGGGCTCGGGTTTTTGCCAATTTTGGAAGTTTTGTGTTTTTTGATTATTTTTGATTGGGAATTGTTCCTTTAGCCTATTTTGACGTATTCGTCGTGGTTTTGATCAGATTCGACGCACGAGGAGGTTGATTTGAAAGGAAAGGGGCTAGGATTTTGGCCGGCTTGAGGTGAGTAATAGATGTAAATGATCTTCTGAGGGTTTGAAACCGCGTATTTGCACATCGTAGTGATATATTGAGGTGACTTGCACGTCGGATAGCGAGCGTGGGGTAGAACACCGTTAAGGATTGTTACTTGGTCCGTCCCGGTAGATGAATATAATGCATATTTAACTGAAATTCACTTATTATCATTATAATTGAGTTGAATGCTATATTTGGGCTTCGTGCCAAATAATTTAATCTTTCAGGGATTGCTATTATTGGTTTCTTACCATATTTACGTATTATTGAATTCACTCCTAATATTTGATACTATTTCTTTTAACTCAGCCACTTTTTCTCAAGCTTGAAACTCAAATAATACATTTTAATGAAGTTTGGGCTGAATATTTATATATTAGTGTGCCCGAGGGGCTATGTGATTTTTTGGGACCGAGCTGCGCGTCACAGCGGTATTATATTGATATTTATATGAGGCCTAGGGCCTAGTTGATGCCATGAGATAGCTTATATTGTGCTTGGGCCGTAAGAGGCCCCTCCCAGAGTCTCCACACCCCCAGTGAGCGCTGTTGGCGATAAATAAAGGGAGCGGGCTGCACGCCGCAACAGGTATTAGAGAGTACCAGACTATGTGTTGCATTTCATATTTGCATGTAACTTACTTACTTATCTGTTGTAGCATTTCCATAATTATTGTTATTGGTACTGATTGAATACTATCTGGTTCAGGTTGCTGTATTTACAGAATTACTTTGTTCCTATCCAGGATTTCCTATTCTCAGCCTTTATTTATGTTTATTACTCACTGAATCTGAGTACTCACATTACTCCCTGCACCTTATGTGCATATCCAAGTACATCTAAGGCTGAGTGAGGATTTCTCTACCGAGCAGCTTATCCGGGAGTATCAAGGTAGCTGCATGACGTCCGAAGTCCTGATTTTCCTTTCTATATTTATGTTTCGTTTTCCGCATTTCTTTAGAATGATATGTAGTAGGTTGATACTCATGTATTAGAGGCTCAGACTTGTGACTCCGGATTCTTCACGCTGTGTAGTTGTTTTATTACTTGGGGTTTCGCATGTTTTAACTTTATTTCAGATATTCAGTATTATGACTTAGTAAATATCCATGTTAATTACTTCTGAATTGTATAAAAATGGTTAAGGTTATTGAATTGGTTGGGATTCCTAGCAGTTCGTTGGGCGTCATCACGACCAGGGTTGGGGTTGTGACAAGTTTGTATCAGAGCATAGGTTACTTGGTCTCGCGAGTCATGAGCCGGTTTTGTAGAGTCTCGTGGATCATGATAGATATGTCTATATTTATCCTTGGGAGACTGCAGAATCTTTAGGAAAACTTAACATTCTTGAAACTCTTGTCGTGAGGCTTTGTTGAACTGAGAACTAAACTTCTATTATCCTATTCTCTCACAGATGGTGAGGACACGAGCTATCGGATGTGGCGAACGACCACCAGTATCACCTACTGAGGCCGCCAAAGGCTGTTAATGCAGTCTTGGTCATGGCAGAGGAGCCCGGGTAGCACCCATTGATCCACCAATTGCCCCAGCTCAGGATTAGGCTCCAGCTGCAGACACACCAGCAGCACCTGTTCAGGCACCGGTTGTGCCTATCGTGATTCCGGGTCTTTAGGAGACCTTGGCACAAATATTATCAGTATGCGCTGGCCTGGCTTAGGTAGTTTCAGCCTCCAAAGCAGCAACAACTACTTCACAGGCCGAGGGAGGCAATCAAACCCACGCTGCTCGCACACCTGAGCAGGTGGTAAAGGGACTACAGACACCAGAGGCACCTCCAACTTAGCAGGTTGCACCAGTTTAGGGCTTTGTGGTTCCAGCTATGCCAGACGATGAGAATTGTTGTCTCGAGAGGTTCGGTAGGATTTAGTATTCGACATTTTGTGGTGCTGAGGGCGAGTATGCCCAGGGTTTTCTTGACAGGTGTTAGTGTATGCTCCGGATGGCAGGGATCCTTGAATCGAGTGGGGTGGCATTTACTACTTTTCAGTTTACCGGGGCTGCTCTTACTTGGTGGGAGGACTTTGAGAGGCGTAGGCCTGCCCGTGCAGCATCCCTTACTTGGCAGCAGTTCTCCTCTCTTTTTCTGGAGAAATACGTACCTCAGTCCCGCAGGGAGGAGCTGCGTAGGCAGTTTGAATGGTTGGCACAGGAAGATATTACCGTGACTCAGTACGAGATAAGTTTTTTTACAGTTGACCGTCATGATATATGGATGGTTTCGTCAGATCATGAGAGGATTAGAAGGTTTGTGGATGGCCTTAATTACCATCTTCGTATTTTGATGACTAGAGAGAGAGAGTATTGGGTGCTACATTTGAGGAGGTGGTGGATATCGCTCGTGAGATAGAGTCAGTTTGCCGTATAGAGCGAGAGGAGAGGGAAGCCAAGAGGCCTCGTGGATCGGGCAGTTACAGTGGTGATCCTTCGAAGGGCCGGTTCTAGCATAGTAGAGGTCATTCTTTTAGGCCTGCTTAGCTGGCTCACCCAGAGTATTATGGGGGATCTTCAGACCGTGGCCATCAGGGGTCCCAGTAGGGCCAGTCTTCAATCAGCGCCCTCCCAGCTCAAAGTTCATCTAATTCCCCATCAGCTCAAGGTTCTTCTTCGCCGAGTTCAACTGCTAGTCACTCCGGCGCGAGGGGTTCCCTTCAGACCCCATCTCTAGCATCGAGCAACTTTTATGAGTGCAGAGATTGGGCACTTGAGGAGGTAGTTCCCTCGACTTCGTGGGAGATAACATCAGCAGAGGGGTCAACCCTCGACTTCTGCTCCAGCTACTTCATCACCTACCCATCCATCTAAGGGTGGAGATTAGGCAGCCAGGGGTTACCCCAGAGGTGGAGACTGATCAGGCGATGGCCACGCTCATTTTTATGTTATGCCGGGCAGGACAGATGCTATTGCTTCAAACGTTATCATTACATGTATTGTTTCGGTCTTCCATAGAGACACCTCAGTATTATTTGATCCTAGTTCTACCTATTCATATGTGTCTTCATATTTTGCTTGTTATTTAAGTATGCCCCAAGAGTCTCTATCTTTACCTGTTCATGTGTCTACCCCGGCGGGTGATACTATTGTTGTGGACCGAGTGTACTGGTCATGTGTTGTGATTATTGGTGGTCTGGAGACTCGAGTTGATTTATTGCTATTGAGCATGGTGGACTTCGACGTTATCTTGGGCTTGAATTGGTTAGCTCTATGTCATGCTATTCTAGATTGTCATGCTAAGATAGTCACTTTAGCTATGCTGGGGGTATCGCGGATCGAGTGGCGTGGTGTGACTGATTACATTCCTAGTAGGGTTATTTCTTTCTTGAAGCCCCAACATACGGTTGGGAAGAATTGTCTTTCCAATTTGATGTTTGTGAGGGATGTTGGAGTTGAGACTCCTAGCATTGATTCTATTCCAGTTGTAAGGGATTTTCCCAATGTCTTTCCTACAGACCTTTCGGGCATGCCACCGGATAGTGATATCGATTTTGGTATTGATCTGGTGCCGGGCACTTAGCCCGTCTCTATCCCGCCATAACGTAATGGCACCGACGGAGTTGAAGAATTGAAGGAGCGACTTCAGGAGCTCCTAGATAAGGGGTTCATTCGGCCTAGTATGTCACCTTGGGTGCGCCAGTTCTGTTTGTGAAGAAGAAAGATGGCACAATAATGTGCATCGATTATAGGAAATTTAACAAAGTAACAGTGAAGAACAAGTATCCCCTGCCTCGCATTGATTATTTATTTGACCAGCTTCAGGGAGCAAGGGTGTTCTCCAAGATTGATATCCATTTGGGTTATCACCAGTTGAAGATCAGGGATTCAGATATTCATAAGACTGCTTTCAGGACTACATATGGTCACTATGAGTTTCTTGTTATGTCTTTCGGGCTGACCAATGCCCCAGCAGCGTTCATGCATCTGATGAATAGTGTATTTCAGCCTTATCTGGATTCATTTTTCATCATGTTCATTGATGATATCTTGGTATACTCGCGTAGTCAGAAGGAGCACGCGCAACATTTGCAGGTTATATTGTAGAGGTTGAGGGAGAAGAAGCTTTATGCAAAGTTTTCAAAGTGTGAGTTTTGGCTCAGCTCAGTGGCTTTCTTGGAATACGTGGTGTCCAGCGAGGGGATTCAAGTTGACCCAAAGAAGATAGAGGCAGTGAGAGTTGGCCTAGACTGTCCTCAACCACCAAGATTCATAGTTTCCTTGGGTTGGCAGGCTATTATCGCCGATTTGTTTAGGGTTGCATCGCCCTTGACCAAGTTGACTCAGAAGGGCGTTTCATTTATATGGTCGGACGAGTGTGAGGAGAGCTTTCAGAAGCCTCGAGACACCTTTGACCGTATCTCCAGTATTGGTTTTACCGTCAGCTTCAGGTTCCTATACGGCATATTGTGATGCTTCCAGAGTTGGGATAAGTTGTGTTTTGATGCATGAGGGTAGAGTTATTGCTTATGCTTCGCGTTAGTTGAAGCCCCATGAGCAAAACTACCCCGTTCATGATTTGGAGTTAGCTGCTATAGTTCATGCCTTGAAGATTTGGAGGCACTACCTATATGGCATATCTTGTGAGGTATTCACCGATCATCGCAGTCTTCAACATCTGTTCAATCAAAAGGATCTTAATTTGAGGCAGCAGAGATGGCTAGAGTTACCGAAGGATTATGATATTACTATTCTATATCACCTAGGGAAAGCCAATGTAGTGGCTGATGCTTTGAGCCGAAAGGCGGTCTTGTTGAAGAGAGGCCATTTGCAGTTAATGTTCAGGATTTTGCCAATCGATTTGTGAGACTAGATATTTCAGAACCCAGTCGGGTGTTTGCTTGTGTGGTTTCTCGGTCTTCCTTGTGTGATCGCATCAGAGAGTGTCAGTATGAGGATATTCATTTTGTTGTCCTTAAAGACAGGGTTCAGCATGATGATGCCAGGGATGTGACCATTGGAGATGATGGTGTGTTGAGGATGCAGGGCCGAGTTTGCGTGCCCAATGTGGATGAGCTTCGGGAGTTGATATTGGAGGAGGCCCATAGCTCGCGGTATTCCATTCATCCGAGTGCCGCGAAAATGTATCAATATCTTAGACAACACTATTGGTGGCAAATGATAAAGAGAGATATTGTAGAGTATGTATCCCCGTGCCTTAGTTGTCAGCAGGTGAAATATGAGCATTAGAGACCGGTGGCTTACACCAGCAGATGGTTATTCCTGAGTGGAAATAGGAGAGGATCACTATGTATTTTGTTACCGGACTCCTTCGAACGTTGAAGAAATTTGATGCCATTGGGGTGATTGTAGACAGGCTGATCAAGTCTGCGCACTTCATCCCGGTTAGTACTACTTATTCTTCAGAGTGGCTGGCAAATATTTACATTCAGGAAATTGTTCGGTTGCATGGTGTCCCAGTTTCCATCATATTAGATCAGGGCACTCAGTTTACTTCTCAGTTTTGGCAGGAGGTTCAGCAAGAGTTAGGTACTCACGTATAGTTGAGCACAACCTTTCACCCTCAGACGGGTGGACATTCCGAGCGCACCATTCAAATATTAGAGGATATGCTATGCGCCTGTGTTATTGATTTATGAGGGTCATGGGATCTGTTTCTACCGCTTGCAGAGTTTGCCTATAATAATAACTACCAGTCCAGCATTCAGATGGCACCGTATAAGGCCTTGTATGGGAGATGATGTAGATCTCCAGTTGGTTGGTTGGAGCCCGAGGAGGCTAGATTTTTGGGGACCGATTTGGTTCAGGATGCATTGGAGAAGGTGAAAGTGATATAGGAGAGACTCGCACAGCACAGTCGAGGAAGAAGAGTTATGCGGATAGGAAGGTCCGAGATGTATCTTATATGATTGGTGAGAAGGTCTTGCTAAAGGTTTCACCCACAAAAGGTGTTATAAAATTCGGAAAAAAGGGAAACTGAGTCTGCGGTTCATTGGGCCTTTTGAGGTACTTATGAGGATTGGGGAGGTGACTTATGAGCTTGCCTTTCCACCCAACTTGTCTAGCATACATCTAGTCTTTCATGTTTCTATGCTCCGGAAGTATGTTGGAGACTTATCCCATGTTTTGTATTTCAGTACACTTCAGCTGGAGGGTGACTTGACTTATGAGTTAGAGCCAACAACAATTTTGGATCATCAGGTTCAGAAGTTGAGGTCAAAGGATGTTGCTTCAGTGAAAGTTTAGTGGAGAGGTCAGCCCGTGGAGGAGGCTGCCTGGGTGACCAAGCGGGAGATACAGAGCAGATACCCTCACCTATTTGAGGCGTTAGGTATGTTTCTTGACTCGCTTGAGGACGAGCATTTGTTTAAATTGGCGTGGATGTGACAACCCGACCCGTCATCACATGAGTTACCGCCCCGTTTCCCCCATTTTCTGCTCCTTTATGCTTCATTAAGGAAGGCTTGTTTTGGAAAAGTTAATCGGACGTTGAATTATGTGTTAGGAGGATCGGATGTGAATTATGATGATTCGGTTACCTTCGGGGGATGATTTTTGACTTAGGAGTGTGATCAGAAGTGATTTTGGAGGACCGGTGTAGAATTAGGCTTGAATTGGCAAAGTTAGTATTTTGGCGAATTCCGGTTGGTAGGTGAGATTTTGATCTGAGGGTGTAGTAGCTTTGTTTGGTTATTTTTTATGTGTATGAAAAAGTTTAGGTCATTCAGAGGTGATGGGTTTTTGATCAAATGCGTGTTTCAGAAGTTTCAGAAGAACTTAGGCTTGAATCCAATGTAATTTGATGTTTTTGGTGTTGTTTGAGGTGTTTTGATGATTGGAGCAAGTTTGAATGATGTTTTGGGACGCATTGATGCTTTTGGCTGAGGTCCCGGGGATCTAGGAATGATTTCGGATGGCCAACAAAAGGTTTTTGGGACTTAGGATGTTGTAGAAGTGCAGGTTCGGTGTTGCAGAGATTTAACCCTTTGCGTTCGGGTAGGTGAGTCCCGAACGGGTAGATGGAATTTGAGGGCCAAGAATTTTAGCCTTCGTGATCGCGTTAGAGGCCTCGCGAGCGGAGAAGTTTAGGAGATCAAGAATCGCGTTCGCATGAGGATCTCCGCGTTCACGCATAAGGGGTAGGGTCCGGTGGTAAGTTGTTCTTCGTGTTCGCGGCCGAGGGACGTGTTCGCGTACGTTTAGGGACCCAGGCTTCGCATTCACGTGCAGTATACCGCTTTTGCGAAGTGTAAATTGGTCAGTGACAGAAGGTTTTTTTTATAATATTTCATCCGTGAACTAAGTATTTTTTCACCATTGTTGAGCATTCTTGAGAGCTTTTGGACGGGAATTGAAGAGAGTTTCGATTGGGAGTAATTGGAGGTAAGTCCTATGAATTATAAACATGATTTGATGTGAAATTTAACCTTGAAATCCATGGAAACTTAGCAAAAAGGGGAAGAACTAGGGCTTGAGTTTTAATATTGCAAATTAGGATTTGAGGGGTCATTTGGACTCCGATTTTGGTGTTATTTATATGTATAGACTCGTGGCGAGATAAGTGACCCGTTGCTATAAGAATTTTTTAATTTCAAGAAGTGGGCCTAGGGCTCGGGATTTTGCAAATCTCGGAATTTTGGTGTTTTTCAATTATTTTTGATTGGGAATTGTTCCTTTAGCCTATTGTGACGTATTCGTTGTGGTTTTAGTCAGATTTGATGTACGAGGAGGTCGGTTTTAAAGGCAAGGGCATAGCGAGCTAGGATTTTGGCCGGCTTGAGGTGAGTAATAGATCTAAATGATGTCGTGTAGGTTTGAAAGCTCGTATTTGCACATGTAATGCTATATGGAACTTGCATGCCGGATAGCGAGCGTGGGGTATAACACCATTAGGGATTGTGACTTGGTCTATCCCGGTAGATGATTATAATGCGTATTTAACTTAAATTCACTTATTATCATTATAATTGAGTTGAATGCTATATTTGGGCTTCGTGCCAAATGATTTAATCCTTCAGGGATTGTTATTATTTGTTTCTTACCATACTTACGTATTATTGAACTCAGTCATAATATTTAATACTATTTCTTTTAACTCAGCCACCTTTTCTCAAACTTGAAACTCAAACAATATATTTTAATGAAGTTTGGGCAGAATATTTATATATTAGTGTGCCTAAGGAGTATGTGATTTTTTTGACTGAGCATGGGATCGGGCTGCACGCCGCAGCGATATTATATTGATATTGATATGAGGAAGAGGGCCAAGTTGATGCCACGAGATGGCTTATATTGCGTTTGGGCCGTATGGGCCCCCTCCCGCAGTCTTCACACCCCTAGTGAGCGTCGTTGAGGATAAATAAAGGTAGTGGGCTGCACGCTGCAGCGGGTACTAGGGAGTACCAGACTATGTGTTGCATTTCATATATGCATGTCATTTACTTACTTATCTGTTGTAGCATTTCCATAATTATTGTTATTGGTACTGATTGAATACTATCTAGTTCAAGTTGCTGTATTTGTTGAATTACTTTGTGCCTATCCAGGAATTCTTATTCTCAACCTTTATTTATGTTTATTAATCACTTGGTCGGTGTACTCACATTACTCCCTGCACCTTGTGTGCAGATCCAGGTACATTTGAGGCTGAGTGAGGATTTCTCTACCGAGTAGCTTATCCGGGAGTATCAAAGTAGCTGCATGACGTCCATAGTCTTGATTTTCCTTTCTATACTATTGTTTCGTTTTCCGCATTTCTTTAGAATGATATGTAGTAGGTTGATACTCATGTATTAGAGGCTTAGACTTGTGACTCCGGATTCTTCAGGCTGTGTAGTAGTTTTATTACTTGGGATTTCACATGTTTTAACTTTATTTCAGATATTCAGTATTATGACTTAGTAAGTATTGATGTTAATTACTTCTGAACTATATAAAAATGGTTAAGGTTATTAAATTGGTCGGGCTTGCCTAGCAGTGTGTTGGGCTCCTTCATGACCAAGGTTGGGGTTGTGACAATACTGATTTTGATATGAGGCCGAGGACCTAGTTGATGCCACGAGATGGGTTATTATTACTCATGGGCCGTAATCCCGGAGTTTGCACACTCCTAGTGAGCCCCGTCGACAACAAAATGGAGCGGCTGCACACCGCAGCGATATGTGGAATGCGTTTCATGCCGTAGTGGTACCGGTACTGTTTGATATGTTTGCATTATCTTAGTTGTCTGCTATTATCTGTTGTTTTGTGCTACTTCTTGCAATATGGACTTGATACTCTGGCATTCATTGATAACTGAGTGTTGTGCCTGCAGAGCGGAAATCTTGTGCTTAATGCACTATTTGTTTTGCATTCGTTTGCGTAACCACTTTAAAATGTCATTTTAAAAGAGGTTTTGGACTGAGCTAAAGCGTTTCACTAAAGACTTCATAGCTTTACTATTTTTCTAAAAAGGGTTTACACTGCTTTTATGTAGCATGATGATTTTCCATGTGTGTTTTCTTACCGCTTAGTTGTTATTTACCTTTATTACTCACTAAGTTGGAAGTACTCACTGTACTCCATGTACCTCATGTGCAGATACAGGTATTTATTCACCCGGTAGCGAGTTTTGGCCGATCAGAGGCAGAGTTACATGAGTAAGGAGGTGACTACCGGCGTTCGCAGCACCATGTTTATCTCTTTAGTTCATTATTCTGATTTTGTGTATTATAAACCTTGTAGTGGACTTATATTCTGATAGATGCTCGTGACTTGTGACACCCCTATTAGTGGTGTGTTGGATTGTATTTTTTCTAATTAATATAATTAAGTCATATTTAAGCTATTTATTTATGTTTAAATACTTTTGAAAAAGACGAGTTGGGTTAGTTGGCTGGCCTTTTCTTCATAAGAGGCACCATCACGACAAGTGCGGGGTTTGGGTCGTGACAAGTTGGTATCAAAGCCTAGGTTACTAGGTCTCACGAGTCATGAGTAGGTTTAGTAGAGTCTTGCGGATCGGTACGGAGACATTTGTATTTATCATCGAGAGGCTGCAGAACCTTTAGAAAGACTTCACATTCTTGGAATTCTTATCATGCATCCTTGATTCAGCTTGAAACGTAACTCTTGAAATTTCCTTCCACGCGTTCGTATGCGCACATGAGCTCTCAGTATTGATATGCCTGGATGGCTTGTGATTCCTCAATCGAGGGGCGAGATGTAATCTCTGTGAGTTTATGTTGGGCCACTCTGGAGGACTGAGGCCCGATCTTTGTCTATGGCTTGAGCACCGAGGTGTTGAGTGTTTCAAACTTATATGTTCGGTATTGTCTCTATTAGTGGAAGTGACGGCTGGATAGCCACGTGATGAGTATGTTAGTATTGTGAGATGTATCTATGTGACTTAGAAATGACGAGGAAGGTCTGATGGATTATAGATGAACTATTAAGTGCATGATCTCTATTGTGGTTGGATGTGTAGCCCCGAGTTGTGGGCCTGTGAAGAATCTTTTCAAGACTCCTAGTTGGGATTGAAGTAAGTTGCATGTTGCGGTGTGAGTTCAGACTCAGGAAGATTGAGTAACTGTGTAATGTGTATGATGGTAGAAGATATAAAGAAATGTTATATTGAGGCGAAACGGGTGGGTTATCTCCTCCGGAGTGTTCTAAAGTGATGTGATCCTTATGTGTATGTTAGGAGATCTCATTTACAAGTAAAGAAAATGTGTTTAAATCTAGATTGGATCACTTAGAGAGTGGGCTTAACTGCTGTGTGAGTGAATGCGAGATTTGCAAAAAAGTTAAAAATTCTAGATGATTTGTGTTTTCCACAAGCTTATGAAGGATTGAGTTTAATATCACTATGGTATTAAAGCAACAATAGAGTATATGCGTTATGAGTTATTGTGCATTTTGATCTATGGCTTCAAGCGAAGTTGGGGAGGTTGCTATCTGATTGCATGGTTATGTGCTATGTTTGTTGTGCTATAAGACATGCTGGCAAGTCAGTTCTAGTTGCAAAAATTGAGACAAGGCTCGCTCGAGTGAAGGAAAATTTTAACAAAGGTTATACGATGCCTCGTATGTGTGTGAGAATCACAGGATGTCTTAAGTTACTGTTAGTAAAGAGTGCTGCATAGAATAAGAAGATGCTTGCTTGTATGGTGACGAGGTCATATCTTGCAATGTCAGAGTGCTAACGAGGCACGGGTGGTTCTGTTCATTGGATCAGGCTAAATGTAGTTAAACTGAGTAAATAAATCTCGAGAATGGTACTAATGTGTTCGAGGTTACATGTGACAGTTGGGTATCTTGAATTTGTATATGTGATTAGAACTGAATCTCCATTGGGAGAGGTCAAGATGTGTAAATTTTCTATATCAATTATGGGCTGCTATGTAGCACTATCAGGGAGGTGCAGATAATGGTTCAAAATTCATAGAATAAACTATGATGTTTCGACTTGGGAGGTTGCAGTTGGAAGGTACGAAATGGTTTATAGGATGTGAGACAACATGGTCTCGTGATTCAAAGTCACTTGGGATGAGTGCGTATGGATGGTGTTATATGTTGAATGTAGTTACTATTATTCCTAGGTCAATTAGGGTAAGCCGACAAAAACATGGATTGGTTAGCCATATATTTGTTGGCATATGGTGGTAAAGATCAATTCCTTCAGCATGATTAAGTTACGTGTGTGATTTGTGGCGGTATAGGTGAGTCTTGTCATTCGTCATTGATAATAGGCTAAATCTAGGTAATTTGGCGATTGTCTATGCTCCCGCTTGATTATATTCCAATGTCATATTATGACTTATTGATGAAAATAGGCTCTAATTGTGAATTGTATATATTTCAGGTTGAGGAGCCTATGTTATGCCTTAAAAGTGTGATTGGAACCATTTTGGAGCAAGAAAGACCCCTCGGAGCTGAGTATGCATCAAGAAGAATAAAATAATCGAGGAATTGAACAACTGGACATGCGCACCCAGATGCGCGCCCGCGCTACTTTAGCGCGTCCAAGATAGAATCCTCATCCAACTAGCGTGGCTTGATGTGCGCCCAGGTGCAGGGGCGCGCTAGTCCAAATTTCGGGAAGGTTTTGTTAGGGGCAAAAGTGTAAATCTGGAGAAAAATTCACTTAACCTATATAAAGTCAAGCTTGACCAAGGAAGTTTCATCAAGGTTTTTATAGGCTAGGGCAAGAAATACAGAGGCAAGAGGCAAGGAGGAGTTTTTACCATCAAGTTCTTCTTTTCTTCTCTTTGTTTTTGCTATTTGTGATGAAATTGAACCTATTTGTGCTGAACACTAATATGAGTGGCTAAAACTCGTTATTCTAAGGTCATGGCTAAAACATGAATGTTGTGGTTTGAGGTTTAATTTGACGAAGTTGGTTTATCATATTGGGTTATTTATCTAATTCTGCTTTTAATTACTTTGCTCAGTAGCTAACAGTGAAATACTATCTACGAATCTTTAGTTGAACTCGAAAGTGGGAACTTTAGATTGCATATAGAATTAAATAGAGCAAGTTGTTGAACCCGAGCCTCGGGGAACAGATAAGTAATTAGGATAGACATATACCCAATTGCTTGCTTGGTTGAAATACAGGAATTGCAAATGCATTATTGTTAATCTTAATTCCATAGACATATGGGCATTTAATTAACTTGAATAGGCAAGTAAGAACTCGACAGATTCTTATGAGTAATATAAACCATGTCAATCAATAACCCAGATGAATTGATTAGTCATTTTAATCGAAGAACACAACACAATTGCTAACTAGCTCGTGACCCTAGAATATCCTCTCCTACTATTTGTTACTCAAAATCATCATTTGTTTGGTTAATTGCTCTAGTTAAATTATTTCTTGGTAGTTTAGGTAGTAAAACAATTACAACTCTATTTTTGTGAAGAAAATCTCTTGGATAGATAAATTAATTGAGTGGGAATTAGTCAAAAGTTAATCACAAGTCTTCGTGGGATCGATACTCTACTCACTACTCCATTACATGACGACCACATGCACTTGCGTGAGTGTTTTGGTTGCAACAGGTTTTTGGCGCCATTGCCGGGGACTTAGAAATTAGCTAATTGACTGAATTGAGCTTTTATTATTTATTTATTCGAGTTTTAACTTTCAGTTCACTTTGTTTGTGCTAATACATGATTTTCTATTGAATGCAAAGAAGTAGAAGCGCAAACAATCTCCTTCCTCTCAATCCCGAAATTGAACGAACACTTCACAGATTGAGGAGGGAGCTGGACGCTTGAACCACAATTGAAAGAGAGTTGGACATCATGGTTCAACCACATCCAATTGAGATGGCAGGTAATGAGGAACGTGCAGTGATTGAAGCCGCAAGGCCCAGTCTGGCTAATATGACTCAGGCTTGTGAAGCCTGATATCACTTGGCACTTTGAGCTGAAACAATACATGGTGCAGCTGATCCACTCCATAGGGCAATTTGTAGGTCTACCTCATGAAGACCCACAGAGGCATATTCAGAATTTTCTGGAAATTACGGATACTTACAACTATCTGAACGTTTCTAAGGACTATGTCAGGCCAAACGGGTTCATTTTAGTGATGCAGCTCCTTAGGGAGGAGGAGTCATGGTGTTATTTTGTTGTTTTATATTTTATGCAGTGATATACTGCGCCGCGTGAGTTGTAAGACAATTTGAGAAAATGCTTATGTGTTGAGGACTCGTGTAGAAATGGTGTTTATGAGCAAAATGACCCTCGAGATTCAGATTGTATATCGCACCTGAGTTGAGCTTGAGTTTTGGCAGCTTATAGTGCTATATGTCCCCTCAGGGATGGTATTATGCACTTAGCGTGCTTGTGACCAAAATTCAGTATTTTATATGAATGAGAAATTTAGCTCGATGTACACCTCTTTAGGATCGGGTTGCGCGCGCAATACTGTGATATTATGCATCGTTTCATATATGCTATTTTTATATGCCTTGCTTCCTATTTTTTTCTAAGGAGAGCATGTATTAGTGCGTGAGTTAGGTAGTTTATTCCAGAGTTTGTCTTCCTTTTTGTACCACATTTTAATCAGTAGTCTATTGGCACTTTGTGGCATCATATGTGACTTTTGATTATGTACGGGGTGGCTTATTGCCTAAGCGGTTCACACTGGATGAAGCCATGCATTGGGGTGAAGTTATGCAGATGTATGATATTGCAAATTTGATTCGTGTGTTCTGTCTCTATGATGGGAGACGGGTTCTCCGTCTTGTTTTGTAGTGGTATTGGAGAGCTTGAAGTACAACTCTTTCATTTGAGTCATTTTCATGAATTGAGTATGTTCGGACTGTTGCTTATTGGTGCGGGTATTGTGCGAGTTATGGCCTAGTTCTGTATTAATGTGTATTGTCACCAAAGTAGTGTGTGTTGATTAGATGAGATCATTGGGATCTTTAATGGGTACGAGGTGATTTGATTTCAGTATGTTAGAGGGATAATATCGAGCTTCGACTCAGAAATTCGATATAGTATTTGCCAAAGAATAAGTGGTTTCAAGAATGGTTGATTTGAGAAATGGTGATGGCTTACTGCGTGTTTTAGTTATCAATTGCAGTATATGTAAAAGTATTGGAAAGAAACTTTAGTTGTTAAGAGGTTTTCTACCAGTATTCAAGCCTTGTGTGCAACTACTGTTAATGGGAGTTAACGCTACATGTGTTTGAGTTATATGGAATATCAGGTAATTTCACCTAAGGTTGTAACGTGGGTTATTACAGTTGGTTCGGACTTGTTCTAAATAAATATGGGAGGTTCTGGACTTGTGTACGATTTCGAAAAAGGAAATTTGGTTCTAAGATTTATGGGCTAAATTGGATTATGAACTTTCTATGACAATGTGTAATCGGACCTATGTGAGATAGGGTGACGGGGGATCACCCCCGAGTATATGCATGGTAAAGTTATTTAGCTATTGGTTGGCTTCTAGAACAACTTTGGGTACGCTCGAGGATGAGCGTTTGTTTAAGTTGGGGAGGATGTAACGACCCGACCCGTTGTCTCATGGGTTACCGCTCTATTTCCCCCATTTTCAGCTTCTTTATGCTTCATTATCAGTGTCATGTGTGACCGAGTTAACTTGGATTTGAAATTAGAAGGAAATGAGACACTTAGTCTCTTTAAGGAAGCCTTAGTTTGAACTAAGTCAACCAGATGTTGACTTATGTGTTAGAGGGCTCGGATATGAATTTTGATGATTCAATTAGCTTCAGGGGATGATTTGTGACTTAAGAGTGTGATCGGAAGTGATTTTGGAGGTCTGATGTAGAATTAGGCTTGAATTGGCGAAATTAGTATTTTGACGATTTTCGGTTGATAGGTGAGATTTTGATCCGAGGGTCGGAATGGAATTCTGAGAGTTGTTGTTGTTTTTAAGGTGATTTGGGATGTGTGTATAAAATTTCATATCATTCAGAGGTGATTTGGTCGTGTTTTTTATCGAAAGTGTATTTTGGAAGTTTTAGAATAACTTAGGCTTGAATTTGATGCAATTTGATGGTTTTGATGTTGTTTGAGGTGTTTTGAAGATTGGAACAAGTTTGGGTGATGTCTTAGGATGTGTTTTGGTTGAGGTCCCACGGGCCTCAGGGTGATTTCGGATGGCTAACAGGGAGTTTTGGACTATGAAAAGTTGCAGAAAAAGGCATCGGCTGTTGCAGAGTATTTTGCTCTATGCGATCGCAGAAGGGGTGCTACGACCGCATAGAAGGATTTTGAGGGGTTGTTCAATGTGATCCCGTAGCAAGGGCTGCGATCACAAGAGTCTGTATGCGGTTGTATAGTGTTAAATTAGTAGCTACAATTTTTGTGCATTGTGATCGCAAGCCTGGGGTTGCAATTGCATAGAGGAAAAATGGACCTGGACAGAAGGGTTTTAATAATATTTCATCCGCGAACTAAGCCTTATTTTCACCATTATTGAGCATCCTTGAGAGCTTTTGGACGGGAATTGAAGAGGGTTTCGACTGGGAGTGATTGGAGGTAATTCCTATGAACTAAAAAACGATTTTTATTGTGAAATTAAACTTTAAATCCATGTAAACTAGCAAAAAGGGGAAGAATTAGGGCTTGAGTTTTGATATTTCAAATTAGAATTTGAGGGGTCATTTGGACTCCGATCTGGTGTTCTTTATATGTATAGACTCGTGGCGAGATAAGGAACCCGTTGGTGTAAACTTTTTGAGTTTCAAGAAGTGGTCCCGGGGCTCAGGTTTTTGCCAATTTCGGAATTTTTGATGTTTTTCGATTGTTTTCAATTGAGTATTGTCCCCTTAGCCTATTGTGACGTATTTATTGTGGTTTTGGTCAGATTCGACATGCGAGGAGGCCGATTTGAGAAGCAAAGGCATCGTGAGCTAGAGATATCGCCGGTTCGAGGTGAGTAATGATTGTAAATGATATTTTGAGGGTTTGAAACCTCGTATTTGCATATTGTAGTGCGGTATTGAGCTGACTTGCACGTCGGATAGCGAGCGTAGAGTAGAGCACCGTTGGGAATTGTGACTTGGTCCGTCCTAGTAGATGAATATACTGCGTATTTGATTTAAATTCGCTTATTATCATTATTATTTGTGCTGATTGCTACATTTGGGCTTCGTGCCAACTATTTGGACCCTTCGGGGATTATTGTTGATATTTTCTCACTATTTTAATTCTATAATTGAACTCATTCATGTATTCTTCATTGTTTAGAAAAAACTCAGCCAAGTTTACTCTGCTTTAACACTTGAAATGATATCTAAATAATATTTTGAGCTGAGCATCGTGTTTATTGGTTCCCGAGTGGCTTATGTGATTTGTTGACTGAGTAAGGCCGAGAGCCTGTATTGTGTGGTACTTTTGGATCGGGCTGCACGCCGCAGCAGTGTCATACTGATATTGATATGAGGCCGAGGGCTTAATTGATACCACGAGATGGCTTATTATTGTGCTTGGGCCGTAAGGGGCCCTTCTCGGAGTCTGCACACTCCCAGTGAGCGCCATCGATGATAAATTAAGCGGACTACACGCCGCAGCAATAGGTGGAGTGGGCTGCACGCCGCAGCGGTACGGGTACTGTTTGATGTGTTTGCATTGTCTTATTTGTATGCTATTATCTGTTGTTTTGTGCTACTTCTTGCAATATAGACATGATACTCTGGCATTCATTGATAACTGAATGTTGTGCCCGCAGGGCGAAAATTATGTGCTTGTCTGCACATTTGTTTTGCATTCATTTACGTAACCGCTTAAAAATGCCATTTTTTTAAAAGAGGTTTTAAACTGAGCTAAAGTCTTTCGGTAAAGACTTCATAGCTTCACTATTTTTCTAAAAAGGGTTTACAATGCTTCTATATAGCATGATGATTTGCGATGCGTGTTTTCTTACCGCTCAGTTGTAATTTACCTTTATTACTCACTGAGTTGGAAGTACTCACTTTACTCCCTGCCCCTCGTGTGCAGATGCATGTATCTATTCACCCGGTAGCGGGTTTTGGCCGATCAGAGACAAAGTTACATGAGTAAGGAGGTGACTGGCGCGTCTGCAGCACCATGTTTCTCTCTTTTGTTCATTATTTTGGTTTTGTATATTTTAGACCTTGTAGTGGACTTACATTCTAATAGATGCTCGTGACTTGTGACACCCCGATTAGGGCTGTGATGGGTTGTATTTCCGTTAATTAATATTATTAAGTCATCTTTACACTGTTTATTTATGTTTAAATATTCTTAAAAAAGACGAGTTGGGTTAGTTGGTTGGCCTTGTCTTCATGAGACGATTCATCACGACTAGTGCGGGGTTTGGGTCGTGACAAGAACGGAAAAATCAAGGGCGTGACGAGGTAGACGAAGAGCAGGACCAAGAAATTAGAGATATAATGGTTTATGGTTCCGATTCAACCGATACGGAAAACCAAGAACCTTATATTGACATGGAGGAACTTACAAAAATAATGTAAAGCATGTGATGTGCTATTTCTTATTTTTTATAATTATTCTAAACTTTTAAGTTTTAATTTGCAAGTTCAAAAATTTTAAAAATAAAAAAAGAACTTACAAATTAATTTAAAGTATTAAAAATATAAATGAAAGCCTTCGGAGTTTGTTTCTTACATTGCCTACTGGTCATATACTCTTATAAAATAACTTTTTGTAGCCACTTACTTTCTAATTTCAATTTTATAATTTTAAAATACACACTTCAAATTTAAAACTTTAAACTTCAAAGTTTAATTTTAACCTTTAAAAGTTTACAAATACTTAATTATCAATAATATTGATTAAGAATAATAAAATAAAATTAAAAAAACACTGGAGCTCGACCCGCCCATGTGAGCCCTAACCCGTACATGCCCAGATAACCCGAAAAAACACAGCCCACTAAGAGCTTGCTATCCCCAGCCCGCTAACAGCCCACCCGCTAACCAAACGGGCTAGGGTTTTTTCCGTTCAGCCTGTCCCAACCTGCCCGATAAACACCCATAACTGATACAGATGGGAGATCCTTCTCGAGATGCGGTCACGAGGGAAGAGACCTCCCCCGTACTGACCCATCACCTTGTGGACGAATCCTCTAATGGGGATGAGTCTGTACTGAGGAAAAGGAGGAGGATTGAGCTTGGGAGGAAGTGGCTGTAGATACTGGTAAAAGTAGGATGGGTGAGTCGTAGACAGCGCCTGTGCCTACATTTATGGCCGATACGATCTTGGCAGAGAGATATCCCCAAACGGAAGAGGTTTACCCAGGAGGTGGCTTTGTGTGCTCCACTAAGGGTTGTTCAATGTTTCACATCATAGTGGGCCTACGTGTCAAGGGAGAAGGCTCGAGTTCAGACGTCGACCCGAAGGATGTTCATGAATTTTTAGAATGCCATGCTCATGTGGAGGTCCGAGTGGAGGGTTTTGATTGGCATATAATTGTCCTAGGTGACTACAACTGCTGTCAAACTGTGATCAGGTGGCATCTTATTTAGCCCCTTTATGTGTTGCTCCTAAGAGCAAGGCTCTTAAAGGGATGAGTGACGTAGAGTTATCTCAACGCATCGCTGGCATGGCCTTACGGGTAGATGTCTTTCTTTTTCTTTTCGTCATTGGGTTTGCATTGTTATTGTCGACTTGTCATTTTTATTTTAACTTCTTTCTTGTTGTGCCAGTCCCTTATCATAGAGACCGAGTGTGAGCGCTGGGAAAGGAAGATGACGACCAACTATAGGAATATGTCTTCCAAATATCAAGAATATCGCACTAAGCATCGTGCAATGGCCGACATCTATAATCAGGACCCTAACTTCCAACTTTTCTGCGAAGGGCTTAAACAGAGAGAAGATCAATTAGCGCGCAAGGTCACGGATTTGAGAGAGCGAGAAGGGGACCTTATGAAGGCCGTCGCCCACAACAGTGAACTTGAGGCATCCCTTATGGTGAAGCAAGATAATATTGAGTTAAGTAGAGTGCTGGTGGCTAAGAACAAGGTGGCCAGTTTGACTATTGAATGATGTACGAAGGCGGCAGAGATTACTGATCTCAAGGGTGAGTAAAGTGTAAGTGACGATAGACTGGCAGCTGTGGTTTCTGAAGTGACGATTTTGGAAGATACCCTCTGTGTTTGTAGGTTATAGTTGACCAAGGAGAAGGAGGCATCCGCGCTTAAGGTAGCGGGTGATCACTGCCAACTCCACACCACTAAAAAGTAGTGATAGAGGGCCGCAATAGCTTTTACCCGATTTGTGGGTCGGGATCGATTTCCACATAGAGCTAGGATTGGAGTTGGGCATCTATTTAGTTTTGGATGTGTATTGGTTCCAAATATCACTTCCAATCATTTTTTTGTTTTCTATATAAAACTATTATTATCAAACTACAAATTGAGATTGAAACTAGATTACGCTAAGAGAGAATTGTTATGAGTTGTATCTAATGGATTAAGGGGCACTAGGTAGTGACTTTCACCTAGGTGGCCAATTGACGGGTAATTGAATCTAAGGCTCGATTGATATGGTTGGGGAAATATGCTATAACTGCTACACAATTCTACTCGCTCTCACACCTCTTGGTAGAGAGAGTGGTTTTTCCCAATTGACTTTCCCAAGACCAAATGGGTAGGCAAATTTGCTCAAGCAACTAGGGTTCAAGTTGGGTAATTACTCTCTCGAGGTTTAACCCTTTAATTGGGACTATCAACTCTCTTTAGTCTATCCTAATTCCTTTTTGGGTCAATTTTGGAGATATAGGCTCTATTTCTCAAGAAGAGCCAAGTCAACATAGCACAAACCAGTGTTTGCAACCACCAATTCATAAATTAAACCATAAAATTGACCCAAATAACAAACACATATAGTCAATCTAGCCCTAAATTGTAACACCCATCAATTACCCACATTAGAGTTGAGTCACAACCCTAGATAATAAGTCTATCTACTCATGCTTGAAGATAAAAACAAAGAAATAGATGAAGAAGAAGACATAATATTAATTTACTGAAGTAAATATAAGGATTCTATGATTAAAACTAAGTAAAAACGCCCAAAATGGCTACAAAGAATCTTCTCATGAGCGCATCTCAAGTCTGGTAATAGTTGATACCCTAAAAATGGAAAAAGGTTCTATTTATACTAAGCTGGAAAAACTGGACCTACGGGGTTAGTGCGGACCGTACAAAATAGTGTGTGGCAGTACTAGGCTCTTGCCTCTTCAATTTCAACTCTCTGAATGGACCGTTACCGCAGAGGCTTCTAAAGCGATCCGCGCAGAATGGACTGCGGACCGCACAAGCTTGAACCCTAACACTTGACATCTCTCTGAATATTGCTTTTGCGGACCGCATGAAATAGTAGTGCGGCCGCGGTGGCTTCAGTGCGGACCGCGTAAGATCCACTACAGCCGTATTGCTTTGATACTTGATTTGCCAGTTCGTTGAATCTCCCTAGTGCGAACCACACCAAGTGTAGAGTGGCCGCACTAGGCTTGTTTTCCTGAGTTCTGTCTTGTTTTTGGTACTTGTGCAGGTTTCACTCCTTTTGAGCCGATCTTTGACATCTTGTCACTTTGTTGATCAAACCTTCAATCAAGCATAACTTATGAGCCTTTTAGGACTATGTTGTGTGAATTTATAATCAAAGCGTAAGCAAGAAAGAGTATAAAATGCATCAAAATCCCTAGTTATCAACTCCCCAAACTTAAGCTTTCGCTTGTCCTCAAGCAAACAAAGTAAGACCCACCCCTTTAAGGAAAAATCCAAGAATTTTCAGCTTTCCTAAAGTAACCTCAACTAGCATCAATTGGGACTAACAATTGCCCTCAACACACATGAGTCATTAACAGCATTCAACCTTTGAAAACCCATGGATTAAATGCGACACAAGAGCATCAAGAGTTGACTCAACACATCAAAGAACTCGTTCAACTACTTTGGTCATTATGGAACCTAAACTCACACATTCTCAACTCTCCCTAAGCAAACTTCACCTTTTAGAATATAGGCACGCAAAATGAGGTTAATGGGATTTCACTCATCTCTCTCAAGAAAAGGCCACAAGTCCGGCTCTAAGCACCATATGCTTTCCCCTTATGTGAGTATCCACTAATGTAAGCTTCATTTAACTCAAGATCATATAGGGCTCTTGTGGAGTCATTTTGAAGGCTTTTTGATTAGGGTATGACATGTTTTTGTTCAAGTGGGTTCCATCTTCCTTTAAGTACTTCTTTTGATTCATTTGGTACAATTCACTTGACTCTTTGAGTCATTCTACTTCTTTCTAAGGGGTTAGAGAGACACGTTGTCACTCTTTCTTATGCATTTCAAACCTTTTCTCCTTTTCAACTTTCCACACCTTTCTTTCTTTGCTTTCTTGAATCCCTTTTGTAGTCTTTTTCACATAGAGTTTTGTCTTTTTGCTTTTCTTTCTTTTTCATTGCTTTTCCTTTTCTTCACTTTTGTGCTTTTTCACCACTTTGTTGCAATCCTTGTCTCTCCCCCAAACTTATAGGTTTTCCATATGATAATAGAAAGATTTGGGTGTCAAGATAGGGTATCTATTAGAACGGGTATAGGCTTGTATCATGGTACTTCGAAAGGAAAGGGCTTAAGGCTCAAAAGGGTTGACTAGGGATCTTATCAATGGTAGGCTATGCAATTGTTCAAATTATCATTTGGATCAAGGAGACCCTCTAATCATGTCTCAAGTCAAATTTCACTTAAGATTTCGACTCAACAAACATTCAGGGCAAGTCCTAGACCAATGGCTCGGGACATAGACTCACAATTCAATTACTCGGCACACAAGTTAGGGGATTTCTAAATACATAGAGTCGGGGGCTCACAATGACCTTAGATACCATTTGAGCACACAATGGTCATGAAAAACCACTTGATGATTATTGGTGAACACAAGAATCTCAAGGCCATGGCTTCAATATCCTTAACACAATAATTTATTTTTGACCATCCGATCAAAGGCAAATTTGCAAGGCCCAAGTGAAGTTTTGCTTGAGGTACCCTTAACTACAAACTACTAAAAACAAAAAGAAAAAAATGGACTCAAACCCTTAAGAAGGTTGTCACGCCATCTATCATTGGGAAGAGCCACCCGGTTAACACAACACTCCACCTTTGTAAAAAACCGTGGCATTAAGAAAACCAAAGGCTTATTGAAAATGTCCAAAATAAAATAAAAAGCTACGAACATAAACAAGAATCTAAAAACAAAAAATTTTGCAAAAAATAGAATGAATATATACAAGAGGGGATTTAAATACACAATGGGGGATGAATATATACAATATAATGTAACTTTATGTACAGACCCAATAGCAAAATGAAAATGCGATAAATGTAACTAAGTATAAAATTACATACAGACCAAAGATAAATATCAAGAAAGCATAGAATGAATCAATACATATAGTCATCCAAAAATGTAAGGCTCACCCCCTCAAATAAAAGCTGGCATTGTCCCCAATGCCAGCTAGTTCAAATAAACATCAAAAAGATAGAGCAAAAGGAAATGAGAGACTCCCTAAGCCCTATCGGTCTGCGTAGGATCATGGGTAGTCCCTGGGTCCTCTGTGTGCTCGAGAACTTCAAACTAGTTCCCGGTAACCTGCTACTCAGCTGCTGGGACCTGAGACTGGACCTGGACTGGCTCTGGATCTGGTACACCCTGTGGCTGACTAGAGGAAGTCTTCGTTGGGTCCACTAACTGGATGATAGCATCGTCTGCTCTATAGATCACCCTCTTCCTCTTCGAAGGCTGTTGTGACTGCTCCGGTTATAGATCAGCTGCTGGAATTGAGTCCTCAATCAATAAGTCTAAAGGCAGCTGGTCTGCCTTCAATCTATCAACATCCGCCCTCAGCTCCTTCACGAACTACTTGGAGGCATGTGTCTTTTGCAGCTTCTTGTGCTCCTTAGCAAGCTTCTTTGGAGCCTTGTTATGTGAATCTACTACCTTTGCCAATGCATATTGATAGTGAGGATCTTCTCCTGGTTTACAAGTATCTTTTTCAAAGCATCCTCAATCGACTGTGGGACCTGTGCCAGTTGAGGTACCGACTGAGTTGCAATAGTGGGGGCCAAGGTGGACAACTTGGATGAAATAGTATACATCAAGTTATTTATGCTATAAAGCGTTTGGCTCAGTTAGTGGGCAGTGATAAGATGGGCCCGGGAAGATGGGATCTCCGGCCTGATGAGGTGGACGGACCACGAGGAATGTCAGTAGAAGTGGAAGGTTCGGGAAACATGTCAGCAGTAGTGGAGGTAGGCTCAGCAGGGACCTCTACCACAACTAGTTCTTCAGACTGGCCAGTTGGGGCAGAAGTCAGGGCTTTGTAGTTCTTGTCCTTATGGTTGTCATTCCCCTTCAAGCTGTACTGGAAGAATGGGGTTGTCGCCTTGACCTTGATGTCATATGGCCTTTTGTCCACCTTGAGGTCCCATAAGTACATAGTGAGGGTGTTGGGGAAAGGATTGTTCTGGTTATGCTCGCACCCACTATAGAAATGACGCGGGGCGTCACATTCCCCATATTAATGGGGTACCCTGCCATAATAGACGCAACCAAAATAGCTCGGGGAAGCGGAAAGATCTGGTCATAGGTAGTAGGATTTATCCGGCTGCACAAAAATGTCTCCCAACCCCTCCCGTCAAAATTGAGGGTCCTCCGTAGTATTTTGACCCCACCTGTCAACTAATCAGGAACGGTACCTGGGATTTCCAGGTACTGAGCTAACCATGGATGGACCTCCTCGCCCATCTCCATCTTTTCCGTATAAAGAGACTCATCTTCTTTATTGAAACCCAAATATTCATTGAGCAACTTTCCGTCAAACACCACCTTGAGGTTCCGAACCTTGGTCACTTTGGAGCCCTTTAAGATGTGGCTACATTACAATAAAACTCTTTGACCAAGTGTTCATTGGCATCAACACATGCATCTAAAAAGTTCTCCCAACCCACTCGAGTCCTTAACTATCTATGCACATTGGGGTAGAAGGTCTCTGTCTATAAAGCTCCTCACCAGAATCAATTTTCTCACCGATCACCACTCCCCAAATTAATGGTATGCCACCTAGCTCATGAACCTATCCTCCGAACATCGGGCTTTAAAGTTCAGGCAATTCCCCTAACCTGAGGCTCACCACCCTCAAATACCTCCTTATCCCCTTGTACCTTCTCCTCTCATTCGTCTGTAGTCTCCCCGAATAATGAAGCTATGGGGGAGGTGGAGTACTCACCGCTGCCGGCTGCTGAGCCCTCAGACGACTTAGTGGGAACATGCTTTGGTGCTTGGGCAATGGGTGATGGTGGAGGAGTGATGTGTGTTGGTACTTAGTCTGAAGAGATGTCTTGGTAGGGCACATACTCACTCCCCGGCTGATCATAGGCTCTATCAGCTGCCTTAATTGCTTTTCTCATTTTCTTTATGTTTTGACGAGCGGGGGGAGTGAGTTTAACCATCATTTGCTTCCCTCCTCGGGAGGAATCACCTCTACCGGGTTGTTTGGAGCCTCTTCCTCTTTGTTTAACCATAGTCTGCACACACAATCATGTAACATTATTAGTATCAATAGAAGCAATGAGCAGCATTTGTGCAGAAAGATTTGCATAACATAATTGGAAAGTTATAGACAGTTACAGAACTTGCCCAGTGGACCGCACAAAATGGGGTGCGACTGCACCTGGACCATCACGAACCGTACAAAAATGACTGCGATCCACACATGGGTGGGTTCAGAATACCCACCCTCTGATTCTGACCAGTGTGGCCTGTACAAAATGATACTACGACCATACTAGGCCAGTGTGGAACACACAAAATGTAGTGTGGTCGAATTGTCCAAAACTCATCTTGACAGAAGATCATCAGTATGGTCCGCACAAAATATTACTGCGGACCGCACAAGGGCACCGCGGACCGCACAGAAACAACCATGGTACGCACAATGTTCCCAGAAGTGGCACTGAGTTAGTGTTCCTAGATTTTCCTTTTAAGTCAAAATTTCCACTAAATTGAGGTCCCTAAACAATTACCCAGAACATTTAACTAACAAATAATGCAAGAACAAAAATCTAACAAACCTAACCTAATAATTTAAAGGAATCACGGGAGGAAGAAGAATAAACATTAAGAAAAATGAAAGTTAAACAAATTTCAAAATTAAACAAAGAAGAGTCGAGTGAAATGTTACCAGATTAAGAGATGAAGTGAAATTAATCAAGTCCAAGCAAGCAATTACGAGCAAAGAAGAAGAGTAACGGTGTCTATGGTCTCTAAGTTTCAATTTTTATGAAAAGGGTAAAAGGAGACCATTAAGGGCTATTTATAGAAAAGCCCCTGAGGCCCAGTCTCACATACCAGTACGGACCATACAAAATGGACAGCAGTCTGCACTGAGCTGTTTTGTTAAAACATGAGAAAATAGGCCTCTGCGGTCCGGACAAAAGGGATCGTGGAAGCAAAGCTCCACCTCAGACCGCAACAAATGTAACGCGACCGCGGTGGCAACTTTAGAGAGGCTTCATTTCAGCCTTCACCAGTGCAAACTGCACAAAGTGTAGTGCGGTCGCACTGGAAATTTCATAGACCTGTTCAATTTCCCATCATGTTTTGCACTACATCAACACAATCCTGCAACATCTCACAACCAGTTAGCCCAAAAATTAATCCTATTCTACAAAGAAAATCAAAGAAGACAAGAAGAAAAAAGACATGGGTTGCCTCTTAAGAAGCACCTGATTTAACATCGCAACACAATGCATGTTACCACCACATCACTTTAGATGAAGGAGCGCCACCATGTGGCTATCGTAGAACTTTCCAAGATAATGCTTTACCCAGTGCCCATTAACTCTGAAAAAATCACCATTTTTGTTCTTTAGATCAATCGCACCAAATGGGGTCACAAACACAACTTCAAATGGGCCACTCTATTTTTATTTGAGCTTTCCCAGAAACAGACGTAACCGGGAGTTGAACAAGAGAACCAAATCACCAACCTTGAAATCCTTCCCACGAGCATATTTGTCATGAAGGTACTTCATGTTGTCCTTATACAAGGATGAGCTGGAGTAGGCATGGAAATAAACTCATCAAGCTCATAGAGTTATTCATTACG
Organism: Nicotiana benthamiana; assembly: GCA_034376525.1. Classification (NCBI taxonomy): domain Eukaryota; kingdom Viridiplantae; phylum Streptophyta; class Magnoliopsida; order Solanales; family Solanaceae; genus Nicotiana; species Nicotiana benthamiana. The sequence continues at coordinate 13,044,985 of CM067341.1, read as the reverse complement.
GAGATTGGCCGCAACATCCCATTCCAAATTCAACTTACTCAAAGCCCACATGGCCTTGTGCTCTAACTCAATCGGAAGATGGCAAGCTTTCCCAAATACCAGCCGATATGGAGACATACCAATCGGAGTCTTTTCCGATAAGCCCATGGAGTGTCATCCAACTTCTTCGATCAACCGATCCTATTAGCATTGACCGTCTTCGACAAGAGACCTTTGATTTCCCTGATAGAGACTTCCACTTGATCACTAGCTTGAGGATGATAGGGGTAGACACTTTGTGATTGACACTATATTTTGCAAGCAATGAATCAAAAGCCCTATTACAAAAGTGAGACCCCCCATCACTAATAATTGCACGAGGAGTGCAAAACCTTGTGAAGATACTCTCTTACAATGCACCAACACTCTAGGCTTCATTGATAGGCAAAGCCACGGCTTCAACCCACTTTGAGACATAATCCACCGCCACAAGAATGTAAGTTTTCCCACAAGAGCTCATAAATGGACCCATGAAATCAATGACCCAAACATCAAAGATATCTACTTCAAGAATGGTATTGAGAGGCATCTCATCCCTTTTAGAAATTCCACCCACTCTTTGGCACTCGCCACACCTTTTCACAGTGTCACCCGTATCTTTGAACAAGGTTGGCCAATAAAACTCACAACTAAGAACTTTCAAGGTGGTCCTCACCCCAACGTGATAGCCATCCATAGGGTAAGGAATGGCAAGCCTCTAAGATACCCAAATTTTCTTCTTTCGGGACACACCACAAATAGCACCATCCGTGCAAAGTTTAAACAAATACTGTTCATCCTAATGGAAATCCAAACTATTTTGCTTGAGCTTCTTCATTTAGTTAGAAGAGCGCTCGCATGAGATTATTTTGGTCACAAGATAATTGGCAACATCAGCAAACCATGGCATTTCATTCACAGACATCGAAAGGAGTTGTTCGTTGGGAAATGAGTCATTGATTTCTAGGCCGTTGCAAGGACTTCCCTCCTCCTCCAAGCACGACAAGTGGTCCGCCACTTGGTTCTCACTTCCCTTCCGGTCCATGATCTCCAAATCAAACTCTTGAAGTAATAAGACCCATCGCATTAATCTAGCTTTAGAATATTTCTTCGTCATCAAGTATCGGAGCACGACATGATCGGTATGAATAATAATCTTGGCCCCTATAAGATGGCCAAAATTCCTTCTCAGTCACAGTATAGTTCAATTGAGCATCATTCATAATCTTGCTCGCATAGTACACCAGATAAAACATTTTGTTCACACGTTGACCCAACACTGCTCCAACCGCAACATTGCTAGCATCACATATGAGCTCAAAGGGCAAGCTCCAATTAGGCTCGGTAATTATAGGAGTGGAGTAAACTTATGCTTGAGAATTTCAAAAGCCTCCATGCACTTTTCATCAAAAACAATCGTTGCATCTTTCTCTAGCAACTTGCACAAGGGGTTAACAACCTTCGAAAAATCTTTAAAGAACCTCCGGCAGAACCCCGTGTGCCCATGCAAACTTCGGACTACCTTGAATATGGTAGGGGAGGGTGCCTTGAAATTTTATCTATCTTTGATTTATCCACCTCAATCCCATGCTTCGAAATTTTATGCCCAAGTGCAATTTCTTCTTCCACCATAAAGTGATATTCTCCCAATTGAGAACAAGATTGGTTTCTTCACACCGGGCCATCACCCTATCAAGGTTCTTCAAGCATGCATCAAATGAATCCCCCACTACACTAATATCATCCATCCACTGCCCAAGTGTAGTCCATGCAAACCCGCCAACCTGTGGTTGTTTTTGTAGGGATAAACTCATTTGAGAATTTGTCACCATATTCATGCCACCCTTCTTATGTACACATTGCACTGGAGAAGCCCAAGAGCTGTCAGAAATAAGCTAGACCACCCCGACATCCAACCACTTGATAACCTCTTTTTTACCACTTCTTTCATCACCTCATTTAATATACTTTGATGCTACAAGGAAGGATTTGCATCATCCTCCAAGATAATTCTGTGCATGCAGAATGCAGGTCTTACTCCCTAAATGTTATCCAAAGTCCAACTAATTGCTTTTTTTGCTTTTGAAGTACCACCAAAGTGAAGTCAAACTACATGTTAGTTAGGCAATAAAAAAAAGAATAACTGGTAAAGTAGAATTTGAGCCCAAGAAATTAAAACTGAGGTGTGGAGAAAGTGTTTTCAACTCCAACACCGGTGGCTCCTTAATTGATGGATTTTTTGGTGGAGTTTTCCGATTTTCAAGATCCAAAGACAATTTCCTAGGCTCATAAGAATACGAGCCCATACCATGTAAAGCATTCGTGCACTCTACTTTACTAGTATCATCATTGACATCCATATTTAGAAGCACAGCCTCAAGGGGATCCTCCACATTAATCGTAGTACTTGTGTCATCCATGATCACATATGTGACAATGTCCACAAATGAACACACCTTGGTGCTATTGGGTTGCTTCATGGATTTGCAAACATGGGAAATGACTTTTTCATCCCCCACTCAAAAAGTTAGCTCACCCGCTTCAACACCAACCAATGCCTTCGCTGTTGCAAGAAAAGGTCTCCCTAGAATGATTGGGACGTCAAAGTCTACTTCACAATCCAAAATGACAAAGTCGACCAGCAATATGAATTTGTCCACCCGGACAAGTACGTCATCAATTATGCCCAAAGGCCGCTTTATCGATCGATCCGCCATTTGAAGTCTCATTGAGATTTTCCAAGGTTGTCCAATTCCCAAGATCTTGAAGATTGAGTACGATATCAAATTAATGCTAGGCCCCAAATCACAAAGGGTCTTGGCAAAATCTGCACTTCCGATAGAGCAAGGGATAGTTAAAACTCCGGGGTCCTCAAGTTTTTGGGCCATAGAATGCACTATAGCACTGACTTGATGAGTCATTTTAATTATTTCACACTCAATTGACCGCTTCATCGTCACCAAATGCTTCATAAACTTGGCATATCCCAGCATTTGTTCAAGTGCCTCTACCAAAGGCACATTGATTGTAAGGATTTTCATCATGTAAATGAACTTTTTGAATTGGTTGTCACTCTTTTGCTTCGCTAACCATTGAGGATAAGGCAGAGGTGGCCTAGGCAAAGGTGCCTTCGCTATGGGCACCACTGGCTCGGGCATGTCAATCACGTGTTCCCTAGACGGGTTCACGACATCTTGAGTTTCCATCTTGGCCTCATCAATATCAATCCTTACATCATTGTTCAAATTATTCTCAACCACATCTTCAACTACCAAAGGTAAATCATCGTCCTGCAACGCAACATCATCTCCCACGACTTGTTCGAGGCACTCACATCACCGCTTCTCCAAATTCTTATTGTAACCACCATCACATGATTTTTCCTACCCTTCGAGTTTACTACCGCATCACTTGGCAGCGCACCCTTGGGGAAAGTGGTCAAAGATTGAGAGATTAGGCCAAATTGCACCTCCAAATTCCGAATAGAGGTATTGCGGGAAGCCAAATTGAGCATCGGAATCTTGGTTCTTCTTCATCATTTGCTTGAACAAAATATCGATTCTACCCATATCATTGCCCGAAGAACTAGATCCTTGAGATTTAAATAGAGGCGTATTGTTCGGTTGTTGAAACATCGGGGGCCTTTGAAAGCCTTGCCCCCATTGCCTTGGTTTCCATTGTTATTCCACCCGCCTTGACCATTGTTGTTCCAATTGTTGTTATTCTCATTCCAATTCCCTTGGTTGTCTGGATTATTGCTCCCCCAATTACCGCTTTGGTTGTTGTTGTTAGAATTACCACCACCTTGTTATTGATTGCCCCAATTTCCTTGGGGTCGCCATTGTTGGTTTGAAAAGTTGCCTCAATTTTCCTTCTCTTAAGAATACTGACTCCTTCTATGGCATTGACTTGGCGAGGATTTTGGACTTGTTACAAATGAGCCTTCGCCAATTGGTTCATAGTAGTGGTAAGCTCAGCAATAGCTTGAACGTGATCATGCAATTCCTTGTGCAAATGGATGACCATGGGGTCACCTTGGGGCACATTCACTCTACTTTGCCACACCGAAGAAGTGTCGGCCATTTCCTCCAAGATCTCATAAGCCTAAATGTATGGAAGCTTTATAAATTTGCCCCACCAATTGGTTCATAATGCATTGATTCGTGGTGTTGATGCTGTAGACATGTGATTTTTGATTCTCCCCAAGATTTTTCATATTCTAGAAAAAATATTTAGTTTAGGTTTAGTATCAGCATCTTTGCTTTATTTTATCTATAAAAAAAGAAACTACAAAAATATTTTACCTTATTCTAGCTAGTTGATATTTTGCCTAGTTAGTTTTATTTTTGAAAAAAAGTACAAAAAAGTATTTTACACTTTAGTATATATATGAGTAGTATTTAAATTTCATTAATATGGTAATTATATATATTCTATAAAAAAAATTATTATCTTAAATAAACTCTATCTTTATAAAGTTATTTTATTTCAATTTTAAAATCAAAGGAAAAGAAAAATGAAATAAAGAAGAACTTTTGATTTAGTCTTCCTACCGCAAAGTTAATTAGCCCAAATTAATGACTCAAATCCCTTCAAGCCCAAAATATTGAGCACATACCCCATTCCCCATTTGATCAAACCTAATTCATACCCCTATATAATAACACATAACTCCTAAAATCAAAAGAAAAAACAAACCCTACACCCCCTAAAAATCTATCCGCAGTTTTACACAAAAAAAAGGACCCCCTCCAAGAACATTTATGGGTTTAAGATTAGAACAAAAGACAATAAGAAACGGATCTCTCACCTCTCAAAAAAGGAGCCACACATTTGGTCTTCTTCATAACTTCAAGTCAAGAAACTCCATGATCTTTCTTTTTTTTTTTTAGCCATAAGAGGATACTAAGGCTTACCGTGAAAATTGTCATGTCAACCTACCATGAAATAACCACCAAAAATTGTTATTTTTCACCCAAAATAGCCTCAAAATAACCCCTTCTCAAAATTGTAGGTGACAGTCATCGTCTTCACTAGAAAGAGCTAAGCTAATAGCAGCCAAAGATCTCCTCTCTTCTTTAATTTTGACACCAAAAACTGCAGCAGCAAAAGACATGAAAAAACAGTCCAAACCAGCCCCTTCTTCCTCCCTAAATAACATGAAACCTGTTGAAATAAGGTCAAACGGAAAACGCAGCTTGAACAGCCACAATTGGATTTTCCGTCGTCGATTGACGTTGCTAGTTTGAGGTTTCATTGGAGGTTCTGATTACTGACCAATTTTTTTCGGTTTCTAGTATTAAGAGGTGGTTCATCATTGAAATTGCAATTAGAGGTCCATTTTTCTTAAACCCGTTCTTTATAAATGTGATGCACTTTCGATGCCATATATGCTTTAATGAAGTAAGAATTTTAATATTTTCTAGAGTTTTTACTTCACTGCTTATGTGGCAATTATCATGTTTGATCTTGTCTTAATTTTATTTCTGATTTTTGGTTTTTGATTTGTTTTACTCTTTTTCGTTTTACTAGTAGTGTTAATATCGAACAACATTAAGTTTTATTGTTGGGTGAAAAATCAAATTTTGGGCAAAAGAAAATTGGGTATGGGATTGGTTGTTGATGAAAGAACTTTTTTTCAATTAAGTGGAGCACTAGTCAAGTAGTAGCAGATCACGTAAAGTTGAATAAGAGTTATAATATGAGCCAAATACTTAAGTTTAGTACAAATGAGAGCTCTAGCTAGCCCAAATGTCCATAAGCCCACAAGCTAGCCACTTTTACATAATTAATTTGCTTCATTTATTTTTCTTTTTAGCACAATGAATTACATAACTCGTGGCCTTACAATAATATTGAAGTAGCTTAGAAAGGAAAAATTATGATCACCCATAGAAATGCTTTAGACGCATTTTAACTTTATCATCGTGATTATTTATACACTCGCGTAACATAGTTATGATTTTCTTTTAGAATTAAATCGAGGTGTGCCATATACAAATAAAAATCCATAAGCTATGGCCCTCACATTAATATTAACCTATTACTAAATGATCTTAAGTACTAGTAGTTTGCTTTAAGATTGATTTAGACTAGTATTGCAATTATGTATACGTTCGCCGCAACTTCAACCAAATTTTTTCTTAATAAATAAACAAAAGCATCTTTAATCGTGGACATATTTGCGTGACATGATTTTGATGGACCAAAAGAAAAGAGTATACGTACACGTAACTTAATTCTTTAATCATGAATAAATTCAGTGATTAAAAGTGATAAAAGATAATTGCACATAGGTTTTAAAAATGAGTAATTAAACCATTGAGCCCAGTATAAATCACTAAGAGACCATGCTAAAATCACGAACCAAGAATGCCTAACACGTTCTCCCAGGTTAACAAAATTTCTTATCTAGAATTTCTGGTTCGCAGACTGTATAACAGAGTCAACCTTTTTCTCGTTTCAAGATTTGAACCGGCGACTTGGGACACCATGAATTATCCCAAGTAGCGATTGATTTTAATAAACAAATAATCCCATTTCGATTATAACTTTAAGTTGGAAAAACTCCCTTATATACCATTCCCGATCGGTGGTGCAAAACAAGAGGTGTGACGGCTCTGGCGACTCTGTTAGGGACAAAAATCCAGAACTTTCGATTCAGGGTTAAAGAATTCGAGCTTGTTAATGTGGTTTTTATTTGGATTTATTGTTGATATTACTGTATTTTGTGGAGTTAATGTGCAAATTGCAATTTATCACTTTGATATTGCATGAACTGTATTTAAATGCCTTCTTACACCTCCCATCTGAGTCTTCTGAAAATGATGCACACGTTTGCATGGCCTATTTTTTTGTAGAAATTATACCAAATAGATCGAGTCTAGTCCAGCAACAAGGCTGGGTTGACTTTAGTGCTCCTAGTATGTTTCCCCCTCGCCAGTTGTCCGCTCAGGTAGCCTAGGTCTAGAACACAAACCCCAGGTTTTAGACCTAGAATAACGCAACCTCATGCCAGATCCCTAGTAGGAACGATTATTTGCATCACGTGCATTTTTCCTTGGGGACTCAAAACAGGGGTTGAGTCCGTCTAGGACAGGTATACCAAAGTTAAATGACCATCTTGATGCATCATACGTGCTACTTGCGTATCTATCTGTTCAGGCTTGCATGTTGACTGGCTTATATAATAGGGAAAGAAAAAAACTCAAAAAAAGAGAAAGAAGAACAGAAAAGAGTGAGATGTAGGTATTTGAAATATCTTGAAACTTTGACGAAATTTTAAAAAATAGAAAAAAAAAGTTATTTCAAAAATAGATTTTTTGAAAATATTTTTATTTACTTCCTTCTTTAGAAAGCCATTCTTTTAGACCCTAAGGTTTTAAAAAATATATACAAACTATTTTCTTCTAATTTTTCTCAAAATCCCAAAAAAATATATTTCATTCTTCTTTCGAAAATTTAAAAGAAAATTCAATATTCAAAAATATTTTATTTTTCTTTAGAACTATTTATTTTAAAATTTTGAAAAAAAATCAAAAATAAAAAAAAATATTATTCTTTCTTCATTAGAAATTTTTCTATCGAAATTCAAAAAAAAAAAAAGACAACAGAAAGTCAAAATTCAAAAAGAAAAGAAAAAAAATCTTTCTTCTTTAGAAGTCTTTCTTTGCAAAAATGCTGAAGAAAAATCAAAATCCAAAAATATTCTATTTCTTCTTAATACGTCTTTCTTTTAGTAAAAAAAATCGAAATCCAAAAAATAATAATTTAGTTTATTTCCTTTATTCCTAATCTTCCCGAACTAGCAAGATTTGATTCATGTTCTCACATGATACTTAGGCAACCCACATCAGGTTCGATCAACTATGGAAAAGCAAAATAAGAAAAAATTTAAAAAAATAAAGAAGAAGAAGAAGAAGAAGAAGAAGAAAAGAAAAACAAAAGTGAAAAAATATTTATAATAATAAGGACTAACTAAGTCCATTCTAAACGTCTTTTGTTTTGAATTGTGAAGAAAGTTAGCGGTGGTCGGTTGGTGGTAAGAAGATAGCACAAGATTCAAGAAAAAATGAAAACTGACATTGAAGCTGTTACAAGTGCTCAAGATACTCAGGGTCAGAGGGTTCGACCAGAGTCTACTGTGGTTGAGGAAAATAGAATACTGAAACGGAAAATGACCAAAATGTATCAGCATGGGCCAATGGCCAAGGAGAACCTTGTCATGAGTCATAATTTGCTACATAACAAGAGTAGTACCACTCTCCTGAATAGCACTCGTACTCGTTTGATCTTCTTGCAAACATTGAGAAGCCTGCCCGAAAGATGGCACAGGAAAAAATGACCTAAAGAGTGAAAAGCTTAGAACAACGGTTGAAAAAAAATCAAGGGTTGGCAGGTCAAAAGAGTGTTTCCTTCAAAGATATGTGTATGTTCCTCAATGTCCACTTGCCGCCTGGTTTTAAGACTCCCAAATTTGAAAAATATGATGGACATGGAGACCCCATAGCCCACCTAAAAAGGTATTGCAATCAACTGAGAGGTGTGGGAAGAAATGAAGAATTTCTAATAGCTTATTTGGGGAAAGCATTATGGGAGTAGCATCCGAATGGTTTTTGGATCAGGACACATCTCGTTGGTACATCTGGGATGACATGGCACAGGCCTTTGTCGAAGAGTTTCAATACAACATTGACATTGCCTCAGACCACAATTCTCTTTCAAACATGAAGAAGAAACCAAGTGAAAGTTTCAGGGAATATGCCATTAAAATGGAGAGAATAAGCAACTAGATTTAAGTCACCAATGGATGACCACGAGCTAATCACTGTCTTTCTTCAGGCTCAAGAGCCAGATAATTTTCAAAACATGATATCCACTGTGGGTAAATCCTTCTCGGAAGCAATCAAAACGGGGGAAATGGTTGAGAATGGTCTTAAGACAGGCAAAATTATAAGTCAAGCAGTTCTCAAAGCCACAACTCAGGTTGACCAGATTGAATCATATAATTTTGGTGACACGAATGAGAAGGTTGAAGAAATTATGATGACATCAGGGTCAAGAAGAGGTCCCAGGATAACATCTCGAAGGTATCATCGTCCTCCTCAGATTTTCTATGACTCCCCTGAGAAATATTATCCACCTCAGAACCCTCAATACTTTGTTGTTGCACCTCACTATGATGCCCGGCCACCAAGACACCCTAGAAGGCGAGCACTGCAAAATCTCCACCAGCCTCCAGCAAATTTTTTCAAGTGTCCTATAATCCACATCCAAGCCAGGGCTATAGAAGGGAACAAAGTTTGAAGGATAATTTTATACCTATAGGAGAGTCCTATGGAAGCTTATTTGAGAAGTTAAAGCATTATGATATAATTGCCCCCATTCCTCCAAATCATGTAGACCCACATGCAAGAAGCTTTGACCTTTCCAAAAGGTGTAAATACCATTCTAATGCATGTGAATAATATTGAAAGTTGTCGTGATTTGAAAAGAGAAATAGAAAGAATGATCAAGGAAAAATTGATTGTGATCGAAGACAGTGACACTCAGCATATCGTGCAGAATCCTTTACCTGCTCATGATGATACACATGTTCTGGGGATGATGCTTGGTGACATGGAGTATGAGAATCCTCCTGGGAACTTGCTAACTGAAGTTAATGATTTTGAAACTAGAGAAGGTCATGGTGATTCTAATGAGAAAATTTGTGGTTAAATGCCAAGCTTAGAAATTGAAAAGTCATTCCCTCCTCACTTGGAAGGAATCTTGGTAGCTTGTTTTGATGTTTTTTCTGTTATCTGGGTTATTTTAGGGTTGTGATCCAGATTTTATTTGTTTTATTGAGTCAAGCCTTTCTATCCTTCTATTCTGTTTGTATGAGTCATGTCTGTGAGCACATGATTTTTTCCCTATATGAATTACTCCCACAAATTCAAAACAAAATAATTAGTCCATTATTTGCAAATTCAAAACCTTTGCCCTTAATGTTTGGATAATTGAGTTTCTTTAATTAGTGGGGGTGCGCCATGCTAGATAACACAAATAGTTCGTACCCCTCTAAATATATCTTGAATTCCTTTTCATTAGATTAGAATCGAGGGGCACTATGCCAAACAAAAATGACACTTGCATGGCCCCCGTTTAATTAATCTTGTTTGTCCTTAGAAATTGAGGCGTACCATTTAGCGAATTTTCATGGTCCTCGCAAAGTTGCAAACACATAATTGCCTTAGGCGCGTTAGTTAAATAGGTTACCTTTCTAAATTCGATTTTGCATTTATGTGATCCAAATAATCCAACAATGTTAAAATATGTCGAAGATCGCGGGTGCATTTATGTGACGTGGTTCGAGCCGTGTTTTAATACCGTTGCAATTATCCTGAAATAATAAAAGCAGTTAAAGAGTTAACATTGAATCATAGGCTAATCATGCGTTAAAATCAGATAATTAAGCTAAATTTAATAGCTGAGAGACCGTGCTAGAACCACGGAACTCGGGAATGCCTAACACCGTCTCCCGGGTTAACAGAATTCCTTACCCGGATCGCAGACTGTAATACAGAGTCAACCCTTTCTTCGATTCGGGATTTAAATCGGTGACATAGGACACCATTAATTATCCTAAGTGGAGACTCTGAAATTTTTAATAAACAAATAAATCTCGTTTCGATTGTCCTTTAAATGGAAAAGCTCCCTATCTACACCCTTCGTGGGGTGTAATGTAAAAAGGAGGTCTGACAGCTCTGGCAAATCTGCTAGGGGTCGAACCCAGAATCTCTGGTTCATGATTCAAGAATTCGAGCATAAAATAATTGTTATATTTGGCTTTATTATCTAGTTTTGTTACATGTTTGAGCCTAATGTGTTGAGTGTTGCTTTTTACCGCTTTGATATTATTTGAACTGTATATAAATTGTTGCGAAACCCTTCCCTTCTCATCTTTTTGGATGTGCTCGCTAGTCGAGACTCCCTATTTTGTTAGTGTCATACCTTGAAATAAGAAAGAGGCTCGGACAAGTTACTAAGCCGAACAACCTTTTGGTTCCCGGTACATAGCCCCCTCCTCGACTCGAGTTGTTCAATCGGGTACACTGTCTAGAACATATACCCAGGTTGCGAACCTACAATAACTTAACCTCATGATGAATCCCTATTAGGAATGCTTATTTGCATCATGCATTTGACTTAGGGGACTCAACACAGGGGTTGGGTCCGTCTTGGACATGTGTACCCAGAAATAATAGACCATCCTGATGCATCTTGTGTGCTATTTGTGCATTTATTTGCTTCAGATTTGCATACTGACCGGCTTTTGAATAAAAAGGGAAAACTTGGCAAAGAAAATAGTAGTGTGAGGGATAATAGAGGCAATTACCTCATTCAAAAATCGATATTGCAAATCAATACTTAAATTCTGCCAAAATTTTGGAAGAAATAAAAGTAAAAGAGTTTTGTTATGTTCAAAAATGAAAATTCGTTTTCAATTTTGTCAAAATTGCCCGAACTATGCTGGTTTGATTCTCATAGATCGTGAGATACGTAGGTAACCCCATCGGGCCCAACTTCATTTTGCAAAAATAGCCTCAAAAGAACCAAATTTAGGCAATTCTTCTCAAAATTAGCCGAATGTCCCCAAAAGGGCACCAGAAGGCTGCTTTTGCAACAACAGCTGCCCTGGATTCTTTTTCAAATTTTTGGTCGGTAGCAAGCACAACCTTACAATCTTCCCCCAGAAGTGTTGAATGACAGTATTTGCAAAACCGGACTCATACTCTTGAAATGAAAAATCTGAAAAAATATCAGCCTTGTTTTGTTTTGAGTCAAATAAACTATGATCTTTGCTTAATCACCCTAATAAATATGCAAAATGAGCATGAATCAAATTTTCCAATAATAGTCATTAACAAGATCCCTTTGGAGCTGCATACATGGTGAAATGATTTAGGTGAACCAGGGCAGGACAAGGTCAATTGTACTTGGGAGGTCTCACTGGGTTATTGATAATTTATCCTAGAGGGGATATCACAAAGGTGTTGGTTGCATTCTGGGACCCGGCCCACAACGTATTTCATTTCTCAAACTTTGAACTTACCCCAACCTTCAAAGAAATAGTCGGATATATCAGGGTTCCCAAAATTCCTCTGAGACACCAGTACTTGATTGCGCCAAGGGTCGTCACTATACACAAGTTATTATTAGATTCACAAATATAAGCAGGGGGTTTACAACCCAAATCTGTCTGCCGGTTTTTGTACTCCATAGTTTATCTATAAGAGGTACAGACACATAATGGGTGTAACGACCCGAAAAATAAAATTAGTAGTAAAGGGAACTGAACTAAATGGGAAGAACACAGATGTTTTGCATTTATGGTATTCTTCTTGGGCCTTTTGGTGTGTCCCCGGAAAGATGGGAATATTGATATACAGATAGCAGGGGTTGTCAGCACTTTGCTCACTCAGTCTAAGAGTACTCTCGCACCCATGATATTTTCTGAAATCTTCCCTTCCCTCACAACCTGTAAAGCCGGAGGGGACTTCTTTGAAAGATTCAACTAGTTGTTACAGATGTTGATGATTGAACACTTGTGCCACCGTCGTCAATTCATAAGTTATGGTTCATTGGAAAAGAGTTGCATAAAGGAATTTCATACCAGAGTTGAGGGGTTTAGATTACCAGAGGGGGTCACATAATGGGTATTATATCCCCATACCATAAGTGCAAGTCAAATAGAGTGGACGTTCGGGTGACTCCCCGTCGATAAAACTACATATATGCCAGCTACCGGGCCTCATTTCCTTTTGATGGGTCTCAAGAGCATCCAATCTTATGCTTCATACTGGGTGCTGAGAGAGTTCGGTAGATGCCAAATGGTTCCCAAGGATGAATACATCAATCGCCACGTGGTCGAGTTTGGTAGTTGTACTCAAAAAATGTTCTATAATTATGAAAATTGAAATTTCCAAAATATTTCATTTTGGTACTTATCTACCAGAACTATGCTCGGTCTGATTCATGTGGGGTGATGATACATAGGCAATCTCTATAGAATTCGACCATAACCAAACGGAAAAAAGAAAAGAAATAGGGAAAAGAGAGAAGAAAAGAGAGGAAAAATAAGAATCTGTAAGAGAGAAACAACGTCAAAAACAAGGGAGAGAATAATAAAGCAAAGAGAAAACAGGCAAAACAAGCTGAATAAAACAAAAGAGAAGAAAACAAGAGAGAAAAGAAAAGGTGGTATAGGTAAAAAGTCGGGATGATGCAAGCAGCCGATCCAACACATTATAGAAACCAACAACTACTTAGGTGCATGCATCCCCGAATATGTGGTTGCCTATATGTTAAAGCCTAACCGCTAACAAGTTTTGATGTTGTTTATCCACTTCAAACAGGTGGTTAGTTTTGTGGCATTTGGCAACTAACCCTTACAACACTCGTTCCAAAAGCAAGCTGACTATGGCCAACCAAGAGCCTGATGCAAGTATCATTGATCCCTTGAGAGAGGTGGAAGAGTTGGATGTAAATGCAATGAAAGAAGAGGTGTATGAACTAAAGCAACATATGGCTGAAATGTATCAAGCGTGGGTAAAAAGGAAACCACCACCAGCTTATCCCGCCAACCCGGCCTTCATCCCACCATTAGCCCAGTCACATGATCACCCTGCCACTGATCCGCCTCCAAGCTTCCCCATCGGCCAACAATACCAGGGCACAACTTCCCAGACACCTCCAGCTCCACCATCCAAGTTGTTCCACACCCTCTTCCACCAGTTGCTCTTATCTTTGTGGCACCTACACCCGCTACACTCCACAGATCATCCAGTGAACATTTGTCCAAACCCATGACAACCAGAATTACCCCCCAGAGTCCACCTTCAAAGCTCCAGAACCTATTCATACACTCCTCATTTTGAAATCCCTGCAGAGGCTAAGAAACCAGCCAAAAATCCCGATCAAGAGGAGATGCTCAGAAAAGTCAAAATTCTAGAGCAGTCATTTAGGATATGCGAGGGCTAAAAGGCCAAGTGAGTGTGGAGTATAAAAACCTGTGTTTGTTCCCAGATGTAGAATTGCCAGAAAGCTTTAAAATGCCGAAGTCTGATTTGTACCACAGGCATGGTGATCCAGTGGCACACCTGAGGGGGTTTTGTAGCAAGATGAGAGGAAAAGGCGGGAGAGATGAATTAGTGATGGCATACTTCAGTCAAAGTTTAAGTGGCTCGGCTATGGAATGGTACACCCGACAAGGTCATGGTCGGTGGTACACATGGGATGATCTAGCCCACGCATTCGCCTGCGATTTTCAGTACAATCTTGAAATTGTTCCGAATCGTTTGTCCTTGATGAAACTCGAGAAGAAGCACAATGAGAGCTTTAGAAAGTATAGCTTCCGTTCGAGGGAACAGGCGGCGAGGGTCGACCCCCCAATGAAGGAAAGCAAAATGGTAGATTATTTCGTGCAAGCCTTGGAGCATACTTATTTTGGTCACCTGGTATCGGCAAAGGGCAAGTCCTTTAATGAGGTAATAAAAATAGGGAGCATGGTGGAGGAGGGACTCAAATCTAACAAGATTATGAGTTATTCAGCAATTAAAGCAACCACCTAGGCTATCCAGAGCGTGATCGGGGGAGCAATCGAAAAGAAAAAGAAGGAGGAGGTAGCAATAATCGATTCAGGAACAAGGTTCCGGCCTCGGGGTTCACCACATTTCACCCAGCCTCGACCTCATGAACAAGCCTATCCCCACACCCTATATAGTCCACCAAAACATTATTACCCACCCCTTGACCCCCTTTCTTTGTCCATCATGCACAAACATATACTCAATCTCCCGCCCACGCACAATGGCATGCGCCAACCCCACAAAATAATTACCTAGCTCCACAAAATGCCTATCCACCTCCAAGAGCCTACCAAAACCTCCAGAGACCAGCTTTCTGGGCCAACCAAGCTTTTAAGAATGAAAGATTGCAGAAGAAAAAAACTTTCACTCTATAGGGGGAATCGTACACCAGCTTATTCCATAGGTTGAGACAATTATATATGTTGAGGCCGATTGAAGAAAAGTTGTCGAATCCTCTACCGAGAAATCTTGATTATACAGTCAGATGTGAGTATTGTTATGGTGTCCCAAGGCATGACATAGAGAAATGTTGGCATCTGAAAAACGATATCTAAGAGCTCATTGATTCACATCGGATTAAGGTGCAAGCTCTAGAAGCACCCAATGTTAATCAGAACCCAATGCCTGCCCATCAAGAAACAAACATGATTGAGATAGTGCACAAAAAGGGAGAGCCTAAAAAGCCTTCACAACCTGTCATGATGATCCGAGCTAGTGAGCGAAAGCAGGTTGAAAAACTAACAAGCGAGATGTCGACACTTAAGTTGAGAGGAACAAGCAGTGAGCCTTTTGCTGTAGTCAAGAAGGGATCCCCAGGAGAAGGGATAGTGAAAAAAGAAAATGCAAAAGTGGTGGTACAAGGGGTGACAAGCAAGCGTGTTGCGGTCATGGAAGGCGCTCGCATAGAGCACGTCATTAACAAACATGTAAATTAGTTACCAATAGTCAATATCAGGGTGGAATTATGAGCGAGTAACAGTGACTCACAAGGGGGAAGAAGTTACAGAAAAAGTTTGCGAAACCCATGGTTTTACCAGATCGTGGAGGTGCTTTGCCCCCAAGGATTGAGAAAAACCAAACTCTCCAAAGATAACTCAGTGTTGGTGAGGAAAGTTGTGACTGAAGAGGAAGTAGAAGAGTTTCTGAAAAAGATGAAAGTATAAGACTATTCTATTATGGAACAATTGAGGAAAACGCCTACTCAAATCTCACTGTCATCATTGTTGATTCATTCGGATGAGCACCGTCGGGCACTAATGAAGATCCTGAATGGGGCCCACGTTCCTTATAAAATCTCAGTCAATCAATTGGAAAAGATAGCCAACAAGATTTTGGAGGTAAACAGAGTCACTTTTTCTGATGATGAATTGCAGGTAGAGGGTACCGAACATAATAGGGCCCTTTATCTAACGGTGAAGTGCGAAGATTTTGTGGTTACTAATGTGTTGGTTGACAACGGTTCAAGTGCGAATATTTTCCCTCTTTCCATGTTGAACAAGTTGAAGGTGGATAATGAAAGAATTTACTAGAAAAGTATTTGTGTGCGAGTGTTTGACAGCAGGGGAAATATTCGGTCGGTGACATAGTACTCGAGCTGAAAATCGGACCAGTTGACGTTACCATGGAATTCCATGTGTTAGATGTGGCAGTCTCTTACAATCTGTTGTTGGGGCGACCCTGGATCCATGCTCCCAAAGCAGCCCCCTCTACTTTGCATCAAATGGTGAAATTTGAATGGGACAAACAATAAATAGTTGTGCACGGTGAGGACAATCGTTATGCTCACAGTGATGTTGATGTGCCATTCATTGAGGCTGATGACGACAAGAGGCCTTGGGTATATCTGGTTTATGACACAGTATCAGTGGAGAAAAATCTGGAAAGGGAGTGTGTCTCAACACCGACGATAGCCGTTGCATCAATCATGGTGGCTATTGAAGTGTTGAGAAATGGGTTTGTTCCAGGAAAGGGTTTGGGGGGTCACTTCAAGGTATCGCACAACTGGTGTCTCTCCCTAAAAGCATGTACACCTTTGGTTTGGGGTTCAAGCCCACGATTGCCGAAATAAAGAGATCCAGAAAGATAAAGCAGAAAGCATGGGTCCTTCCCAAGCTGGTGCCGCGTCTCACCAGATCATTTATGAGGCCTGGAACCAAGAAGTGCTCGACAACAATAAGTCCTCGTATTGTGGTTGGTCCTGATAAGGAATTGCTTGAAAGGTTAGAAAAGTTGTTAAAAGATGTGAATGTGGTAGAAGCAGGAGAGGGCTCTAGAAAGGCAGATGTGCAATTTGTTGGCCCTGTGCAAAAGTCAACAATTGGAAAGCTACTCCTCTCCCGACCACGAAGGAGTTTTGGTAGTATGCTTTAATATTTCTTTCAATTTCTCTTCAAGGGTTGTAATTCAGAGGCTATGTTCCATCCCTTTGGATGTATAATTCTTTTTATCTTTCAATGAAATGAAATGAATCTTCCTTTTTCATCAATTCTGATAGTTTTTATTTTTCATTGCTTTTCTTTCCTTCTTGTACAATTCTTTTTATGTTGGCTCCAATGATATGATATGCATAAGGAATCTTTCGCCCAGTCTCAAAAGCCAATCTAATTATGAAATAATAATTCAAGAGATAGAATTTGAAGATGAACCAGAGTATGATGAAGAAAGGGCGTTTGAAGAAATTAGTAAAGAATTAAGCCACTTTGAGGAAAAACCCAATCCAAACCTGAGTGATACAGAAACAATGAATCTAGGGGACCCAAATAATGTCAGAGAAACTAAATCAAGTGTCCATATTGAGCCGCAGCTTAGGGAAGAAAAAATCAAAGCGTTGCTTGTATACAAAGATATTTTTGCATGGTCTTGTGATGACATGCCAAGAATGGGCACTGACTTGGTGGTTCACAAATTGCTCATTGACCCAGGAAGCCCTTCTGTCAAACAAAAGTTGGAGAACTTTAGAACTGACATGAGCATAAAAATGAAAGAGGAAGTTATAAAGCCGTTTTAGGCAAAGGTCATTCAAGTCACGCGGTATCCTACCTGGTTAGCCAATGTTGTGCATGTGCTAAAGAAGGATGGCAAAACCAGGGTGTGTGTCGATTATCGTCACCTCAACAAGGCGAGTCCAAACGACCACTTCCCACTACAAAACATCCACATACTAATTGACAATTGCGCAAAACGCGAGATTTGTTATTTTGTGGATTGTTACGCAGGCTATCACCAGATCTTAATGAATGAAGAGGATGCGGATAAGACGACATTCATCATGCTGTGGGGAACATACTGTTACAAGGTCATGCCTTTTAGTCTAAAGAACGGTAGGGCAACTTATATGAGGGCGATGACAACCATATTCCATGACATGATGCATAAAGAGATTGAGGTCTATGTAGACGATGTAATTATAAAATCCAGGAAGCAGTTTGACCGTGTAAGGGATCCGAGAAAATTCTTCCAAAGACTCTGTAGGTATAAAATCAAGCTCAATCCTACAAAATGCGCATTCAATGTGTTATCGGGGAAGTTTCTAGGATTCATAGTTAACCGCCGAGGCATTGAGCTAGATCCATAAAATATTAACGCCATACAAGAATTGCCACCTCCGAGGAACAAAACTGAGATGATGAGTCTGTTAGGGAGGTTGAATTATATTAGCAAATTTATTTCTCAGCTCACGACAACTTGTGACTTATCTTTAAACTGTTGAAAAAGGACGTTGCGGTCAAATGGACAGAGGAATGCTAGGAGGCTTTTGATAAAATAAAGGGGTACTTGTCGAACCCACCTGTATTGGTCCCATCAGAACTAGGGCAGACAAAGATTTTGTATCTGATAGTCCTGGACAACTCATTCAGGTGTGTGTTGGGTCAGCACAATATCACCGGTAAGAAGGAGCAGGCCATATACAACCTTAGCAAGAAATTCACAGCTTATGAGGATAAGTATACTCATCAGAGGACATGTTGTGCCTTAACTTGGGTAGTACAGAAGTTGAAGTACATATTTCAGAAGCCTATGCCCACGGAGAGGCTTGCAAAGTGGCATATCCTGCTCACAGAGTTTGACATCGTCTATGTGACTCGGACTGCAATGAAAGAAAGCATAGGCATTGGCTGACCATTTGGCCAAGAACCCGGATGATGAAGAATATAAAACTCTAAGTACATACTTCCCGGACGAGGAGGTGATGCATATCGATGAATTAGAACAAGTCGAGAAACCAGGCTAGAAACTATTCTTCGATGGCGTTGCCAACATGAAAGGTGTTGGGATAGGCGTAGTACCTATTTCTGAAATGGGGCACCATTACCCCGTTATAGATCAGCTTCGCTTCTATTGCACTAACCATATGGCAGAATATGTGGCATGCATTTTTTGTCTAAGGTTAGCTGCAGACATGGGTGTCCAGCAAGTCTTGGTCTTGGGGGACTCGCACCTTCTGGTACACCAGATTCAAGGGGAATGGGAAATACAAGATTTGAAGCTCATACCATACCAACAATGTCTGCATGATCTTTGTCAACAATTTCTATCAGTAAAGTTCAGGCATATCCCAAGAATCCACAACGAGGTTGCTGATGCTTTGGCTACCTTGGCACCGATGCTACACCATCCAGATAAGGCTTATGTTGAACCGTTGTATATCCAAGTCCATGATCAACATGTTTACTGTAATGTGGTGGAAGAGGAGCTTGATGTGGAACCTTGGTTTCACAATATCAAAGAATATATGAGGATGGGCGTGTACCTAGTACAAGCCACAAGTGATCAAAAGAGAACAATTTGTCGCTTATCTAGCGGATTTTTCTTCAGTTGAGGGGTATTGTACAAAAGAATGCCAGATCTTGGGTTGTTGAGATGCATAGAATCTATAGACAGGCCACGACTATCGTGACCGAGGTACATTCCAGTGTTTGTGGACCGCATATGAGTGGATATGTTTTGGCGAAGAAGATTCTCCGAGTAGGTTATTATTGGCTCACCATGGAGCGAGATTGTATCAGTTTCATGCGCAAATGTCATCAATGTCATGTGCGTGGAGATTTCATTCACTCCCACCACATGAATTACATACAATGTCCGCACAATGGCCCTTCGTTGCTTGGGGCATGGATGTCATTGGGCCTATTGAGCCAGCAGCATCCAATGGGCACAGGTTCATCCTGGTGGCTATTTATTATTTCACCAAGTGGGTTGAAGCTGAAACTTCCAAGTCTGTGACCAAGAAAGTCGAGGTCAATTTTATGCATTCAAATATCATTTGTCGGTTCGGGATCCCGAAGGTAATCATCACTAATAATGGAGCAAATCTCAATAGTCATTTTATGGAAAAGGTACGTCAGTAGTATAAGAATACACATCGCAGTTCCACCCCATACAGCCCTAAGGTGAACGGAGCAGTTGAGCCAGCCAATAAGAACATGAAGAATATACTTCAAAAAATGGTAGAGGGTTCCAGGCGATGGCATGAGAAGCTACCCTTCGCATTGTTGGGATAACGCACCACTATTCGCACTTTAGTAGGGGAAATTCAGTATTTATAGGTGCATGGTATTGAAATTCCCTACCTTCAGATTGTCACCGAGGCCAGAATTGATGATGACGAGTGGGTCAAAACCCGCTTAAATTAATTGAGTTTAATTGACAAGAAAAGATTAATAGTAGTGTGTCATGGCCAATAGTATCAATAGAGAATGGCCAGAGCATATAACAAGAAGGTGCGCCCAAGGAGGTTTGAAGTGGGTCAGTTGGTACTGAAGCGCATCCTCCCTCATCAGGCAGAGGCAAAGGGCATGTTCGCCTCAAATTGGAAAGGGTCGTTCATCGTGTCGAGAGTGTTGTCCAATGGGGCTTTGTATCTAATAGATGCAGAAGGCAAGTGCATATAAATGGCCATCAATTCCGACGTGATCAAAAGATATTATGTATGATTTTCTTTGGTTAAATTATAATTGTTTGTACTTAGTTGTCTTGGAGATTGAAATGACGAAGGCATTTTGTTCTGCTATCTAAACCCTTTATCATTTGTTACCCCTCTTGAGCCTTATTTGTTTTATTTCATACCCCTCTTTCGGAATCAGTAGAAAAATCAGAAGCGCAAGTGTGAGAGATGAGTAATGGGAAGAGAAAAACAAAAGAAAAGAAAAGGAGAAGAAAAAAATAGAAAGAAAAGATAGTAAAAAAGAAAAAAAAAGAGAAAAGAAAAGAAAAGAAGAAAAAAAACAAACAAAATAGCAAAAGAACAAAAAGAAAGGGAAGAAAGAAAAGAAAAGAAGAAAAGAAAAGAAGAAGAGAAAGAAATATCATAACGACAAAGCAATTTCTATCATGAACTATGTTCGACCTGATTCCTTTTAAGGATGCGTATGCAACCTCACCATCGAAACAAAAATCCAAAAGTCCACAAGCAAGAAATTGGGGCAGAAGCTGTGGTTGTTGTAAGAAATATGGTTTCCAAAGTTGTAATTTTGAACCCATTTGGATTGTGTTGAGCCTTTAATACCTTTCTTTTTAACCTTATCCAAAAGCCCATGTTACGGTTCAAAGAAAGACCTTCTGATTAGTCTTCTAGTGATGCCAAGGCGAGCAAGTAGAGGTGATTCATGTCAGGGGAAACATTCTGGTACAAGCAGGAAAAATAGAAATGAGAGAGTCTTATTGGTGAAAACCCTCACGGGCACCGCAAGGCGACGGGAGTTAAGAGAAAATAAAAATGAAAGTCTTATTGGTGAAAACCCTCACGGGCACCTTAAGGCAAAATTAGTTGAGAGATGAACAAATGAAAGAGATCTGTTGGTGAAAACCTATTCAAAACACCATAGTATGAGCAAGGTCAAGATTTGGTTGAAGAAATCGGGTTACAGAAATTCGAGGCAATAAAGTGTAGGACTGAAAGCCGATTAGTTGGACAGACCGGGCTGACTAAGCCGAAGTGCATGTCATTAGCATTGGTACAAGTTGTTCTCCACAAATAAGTCTATTTTCTTTCTATCTTTTAGAAATCATCAAATTTTGGATTATTTTTAGCCTAAAACAACTCAGAGTCATTGCATTTCATCTTCTTTCGGGTTTCCATTTCTCTAAGATGTTTTCAAGGTCAATTTTGTTTGATCAAGTAAGAAAGAAATTTCAAACCTTACTACCAGCTTCCAAATTGCGAAGCACAATGTGGCCAGAGCATACCAAAGACAACATGAGGCAAAGTGGGATATAAAGAACCACCGAAAGCTTCATCGCTGGAATGATTCGTTAATTTTATGAAAGATGTAAAGATTCTGATAGAAGGGTCAGGAATGTAGCACAACGCTTTGGGTATAAAAAAAACTCGGTTCATCTAAGGCTATAGGGTTCCAGGGTTAGCCGAAAAATCAGGCGGTTCATAGTCAGTTCGGGAAAGCTAGCCACAACAAAGCATGATAGTAGGGAGGCCAATTTCAGCAAGAATGTTGCAAGCTAACCACCGCATATTAAACTAACAAGATTTTTCTTTCATTAAACAGGAGCAGAAATTTCCAGATGTCTTGGAGAATCCTCCATATGGGAGAAGTGAGCACTAAGCAGGTATGACCATAAAATTACAGGACCCTCTTGGAAAATGGGACCTAGTTAAAATTAAAAATAATCGTGAATAGTAAAAGGAGCAAAAGTTAATTCAAGGGTTTGCATGCTTTCAGCTAGGCATTGTCAAGACCCTCCTAGAAAAATGGGACTTAATTTAAAAGTCAAAATAATCACGGGTAGCATAATCTAGCATAAATGTTCCTCAAAGAATATAAGTGGGTTTCAGTTTTGTTCTAGAGATAGGATTCATGTAGGAGTTGACAGGACCCTCCTAGAGAATGAGACCTAGCTTAAATATAATTGGCAAAATATAGCATGAATGAACCCAACGGAGTATAAGTTGGCCTCAAAGTTCATACGTTTCAAGATAGGATTCAGTCGAAAGTCTTCAAGACCCTCATGAATAATGGGACTCAGCTTTAAGATCTCCATTAGATAACAATATTTAGTGTAAATTCTGTTGTTAAGTACTATAATTCAGCCATGAAGAATTGTCACTCTTAGGATGAAATCGGACTTTGGATTGTCAAGACCCCCTGGATAATGGGATGTAGCTTTAATTGGCAATCGCCAGCAGACATAAGTTAGATTTAAAATTAGCGTTTAATTAAGAGTTGTACGAACCCTCCTGAATAATGGGACTCAACTTTAAGATCTCCATTAGATAATAATATTTAGTGCAAATTCTGTTGTAGGGTAGTATAATTCGGCCATGAAGAATTTTCACTCTTAGGATGAAATCTGACTTTGATTTTTCAAGACCCTCCTGGATAATGGGACAAAATTTCAAGGTCTGTCTAGATAGCAAAAGGTAGTGGAAGTCGTACCTTCAGTAGATATAACTTAGGTTAAAACTGTCTTTTAATTAGGAGTTTTCTAGACCCTCCTGGATAATGGGACATAGTTTTAAGGTCGCTTAGATAACAAGATGTAGTGAAATCTGTACATTTAGAATATGTATCTTAGTGTCAAATTTTCATTAGTTAAGAGTTGTCAGGACCCTCCTGGATAATGGGACATAGCCTTAATATATTTTTAGACAACAAGACATAGCGGAAGTAATACCTTTAGAAGATATAGCCTATTTTAAAATCGTCGTTAGTTAAGAGTTTTTAGGGCCCTCCTGGATAATGGGATGCAACTTTAATACTCTCTTAGAAAACCAGAGTTAGTGGAAGTCACACCGTTATAAAACATAATTCAGCTTTTAAAACTGTCGTTTAACTAAGAGTTGTCAGGACCCTCCTGGATAATGGAACCTAGCTTTCAAATTCTTAGAATATTAAGAAACATATTTTAGTTAACATTCACAAATGTACCCAGCTACCAAACTGGGGCAGAAAATTTTCTTTGTTTTGTCTATTTTTGTTGAAATCAGGTACGTGCCTGGAGAACAAGGGAATATCATTCAAGTTTTGGTAATCAAACGCCCACCTGGAGAACAAGAAAATATAATTTAAAGTTCTGTAAGCATGAGCCTACCTGGAAAACAAGGGAACATAGATCAAGCTTTGGCAGTCAGCCCCCCACCTGGAGAACAAGGGAATATAGCTCAAAGTTTTGGAAATCAGGAGCCCTCCTGGAGAACAAAGGAGTGCAATTCTTTCATTAATCAGGAACCCACCTGGAGAACAAGGGAATATAATTCAAAGTGCGGTAATAAGTAGCCCACCTGGAGAATATAGGGAATATCATTCAAAGATTCAGTAATCAAGAGCCCGCCTGGAAAACAAGGGAATATGATTCAACTTTTGGTAATCAGGAGCCCACCTGGAGAACAAGGGAACACAATTCAAGTTTTGGTAATTAGGAGCCCACCTGGAGAGCGAGGGAATATAGTCCAAGTCTTGGAAGTCATGCCCCCACCTGGAGAATAAAGGGAATACCATTCAAAGTTCAGTAACTAGGTGCCCACCTGGAGAACAAGGGAATATAGTTCATGTTTTTGACAATCAGGCGCCCACATGGAGAACAAGGAAATACAGTTCAAGTTTTTGGCAATCAGGCCCCCGCCTGGAGTATAAAGGGAATATAATTCAAAGTTTTTGGCAATCAAACACCTAGAGAACAAGGGAATACAGTTCAAGTTTTTGGCAATCAGGATCCCACCTGGAGAATAAGGGAATACTGTTTAAGTTTCAGCAATCCGAAACCCACCTGGAGAACAAGGGACTATAATTCAAAGTTTTAGTAGTTAAGAGCCCACCCGGAGAATAAAACGAGCACCGTTCAAAGTTCGAAAATCAGGCGCTCACCCGGAGAACAAAGGAATACAGTTCAAGTTCTTGGAAATCAAGCACCTACCTGTAGAATAAGGGAATATAATTCAAGTTTTGGCAATCAGGCCCCCGTCTGGAGAACAAGGGAATACAATGCAGAGTTTTGGAAGCAGGAGCCCACCTGAAGAATAGGGTACACAGTTCGAGTCCAGAAATTAGGCATCCACCTGGAGAAAAGAAAACATCGCAGAATACAATTCAAGTCAGCAAAAAAAAGTTTCACAGGAAGAATACAAGTGAACAAGGCAACAAGGATCAAAAGCAAGTTTGAAAACATAGATAGATTCTTTTGTAATACGTAGATCGTACTTTAGTCTAGCCTCTTTTTATTTTTGACATGGTGTAATAAGGGGATCCAGTAAGCAGCAACAGCAGCAGTGACATCAAAGCTTCATGGTAGTCACAGCTACCAAACATTCCTGAACTACACTTACCTGATTCTTTTTTAGCCAAGGATATGTAGCCAACCTCCAAAGTAGGGTGTGGTCAAACTTTTCAAAAAGGCTTCCCACGGAGTATTCGAATAGGTAAAAAGTACTTGTATCGCTCAGGTATCTTTGCACGAAAACACTTTGTGTTTCCGAGCAAAGAGGGGCAGCTGTAAACACGTCACTTTTGCCCTATTTGAATTACTCCCACAAATTCTAAACAAAATAATTTTTCCATTATTTGTAATTTTGTGGATTTTTTTGGCATTTTCTGTCAATTGTTTGAATATTGTCTATGCATATTTATTTTATTAAATTCAAGAAAAAATTAAAAATACATTACATTTGCATTTAGTATTTAATTTTGTATTTTTGAATTAATTAGTAATTTATTTGTTTACAAAAATAGAAAATCACAAAAAATAATAACTCACTTTGTTTTTTTTTTTAAACTTTTTAATCTTAAACTTTGTAGTTTCTTCTTTAATTTGGGAATTAATTTATTTGTGGTAAATACTATATTGGGGTAATTAATATAATTTTATAGGTTAATTTAATTTTAAGAATTAATTTAGGACTTTATTTTAATTTGAAAAAAGGGACTTGAAATTGAAAAAGAAAATAAAAGAATTGAAAGGGAGGCTTTGGCTTTGGGTAAAATTCTAATAGCCCAATTGATTTGTCCCAAAGACCCATTCATGCCAGCCCACACTCCGCCCCTAACTCGGTCCAGGTCTCCAGCTTAGCTAAATGACACTGTCCTCACTCCCATTCATAAAAGTCATTGATTTTGTTCGATCGGACGGCTGGGAACTGATTTTGGCTCCCCATATAACTATCCTAAAACAACCCCACCCCCTCAGGACCCTCCTTTCTCAATCCTCAACGTCTCCAACCTCTAACCCTAGAGACACCACCCAAAATTACAGCCGCCTTGACCGGTGGCGACAACGCCAATACCTACCAAATCAATACCCCTGAACCTCTTTCTCCCCCCCCCCCATTCTAAAACTCCATTCCATTTCCTTTGGGTCCTATTGAATCATCTCAAATATGGTATTGAAGGAAAGCCCAAAAATCCCAAGTTCAAATCAATAAGTATATTTGAAGATTTAGGGTCTATTCTGGTCAAGAAATCGAAAGCTTCTTCGAGGTTTTCTTCAAGTGTACATCTATTCAACTTAGGTATTTGTTCCGGCTTCTTGTTTTCCTTTTTTTGAATTAATGTTCTTTATCCTCGATTTTGTTTAGTGAATGTGGCATTCTGTTCCTCCCATCTCTTTGTTTTTCCTTTCTTGACTATGTTGGTTAGGAATTCTCCATTTTAGTTCCCAACTTTCTGATTATATCATTGTTCGTTTCAATCCAGTTAAATGTTTAGTTATTTTTTTTGTTGCAAAGTTTTTCTGTTGTCTTGATTTCCTTCAGTTGATCGGGACTTTTTCTGGTAATTAGGCTAAGTCGGATTGTTGTTAAATTGGAATTTAGCATATTTGGGCTTAATCTAAAATTTATCACTCGATTGGCCCAGTTTTGAGTTTTAAAATTAGTTGATTTTGTTTCATTTTCTATTTGTCACTGACTTGGTGTGGTTTCTGACCCTTTTGGCTTGGGCTTTAGGTCTATCTTTTGGACCTGAACCTTTGGTTCATTGATGCATGACTCTATTTGAGGTCTAGGGGTGGTCATTTTAGGGGCTGTGGGGGGGGGGGTAGTTCAGGAAATTAGGGAAGGCAATCTATTAGTAACAAACTTGGGAAGCTTCCCGAAAGCTTATAAGATCCTTACTTGGCAACCAAGTCAAAAACTTAGGGATTAAGTAGAAAAAATAAGAATTGGAAGGGGACTAAGGGGTAAAACAAATTCTTAAAAGGGTACCCCAATGCCTTGCATATAAAGGCACCCTATCTTGCATTTCAAAAAACAACTTCAGAGATAAAAATACAGAAATACAAGCAGCTAAAATTTCTACTATTCCATTTGATATCTTCAGAGATTTTTGAATTTTTTTCTAATTCCAAAGCAATTTTTTGTTAGTTGAGATAACAATGGTTTGAGATCGAGTCTAGTTTAAAGTTTGTTGGATTTTATTTACTTGATTGAAACTGGTTTCTAGATAATAGCACAATATTTTTTGGGTTTAAATTGGTGCTGATACCTTCTTACTGGATTCTACTGCCCCTATTGTCTATGGCTCCTCACCTCTTCTTCTTTTTCTGTATATTCCAGGTATTTTTCAGCCTTATGGACATCCCTTGATGTATGACTTGAAGTATGGATTTGAATAAGATGAAGTTTGGTGACATGTCATCTGAATCATCTGTTCTTCTTTAAAAATTTATTATTCACATGTAATTACTGAGGGATGAATTGTAATTACGTATTTAAGTTCTGTTAGTTAGCAAATGTGACCCTGTTATGGTTTCGACATCATATGTTGCTAGTAGTATTAGATCTGGGCCTGGGTGCTTGTCTCCTTTTACCCTTGAGTTTGGTTTTGTACTAGTGGAGTAAGGCAATAGTTTAGTTTTTTTTTTGGCTTGTACGAGTTAGTCGTTGGCTCTACATTTGGTTGAAATTTTGTTTCTGTTAATTTGTTAATTAGACTTTGGATAAATTCTAAACTAATCACGTTAGCATATGAATATTTTTTAGGTTGGGTTGCATTAAAAGTCAAGATATCATGAATGTTTTGCCTTAAAATTCATTGTTGATTTAAGTATCAATTAGAATGAAGATTCAAAGCATGAAAAATGTGTTATAGAAGAATGCTTGTTGATAGATATGCCAAATTCGATTGAATCATGTTTAACTTGTACATTGTTCAATAAAATAAGTATGTGTGAGAACTGAAATAACAACTTTTTCTAAAATATTA
The DNA here is from genome assembly GCA_034376525.1 of Nicotiana benthamiana. Classification (NCBI taxonomy): domain Eukaryota; kingdom Viridiplantae; phylum Streptophyta; class Magnoliopsida; order Solanales; family Solanaceae; genus Nicotiana; species Nicotiana benthamiana. The sequence goes on along the minus strand of CM067341.1, from coordinate 13,017,189 downwards.
AATTGAATGGTTGTTTTGGTTTTGTGCATCTGAGTTTTCCCGTGATTAATGGTCTGTTGGCAATGTTGAAGCTATAATTATTTGGACTAGTCTAGGGAATAAATCAATAAGCAAAATAAATCAAGTTATCTGATTAAAATAGTGCTATACACAATTGTCTAGGAAATGCCTTAAATTATCATGATCGTTGCTTCCCTTCTGTTTAATAGTTTGAAAAATGAAATGCAAAGGATTGACCTCCATGTTGATGCGTAGACTCGAAAAAAGGACCTTATCGTTGGTGGAAGTTGGTCTTGTTTAAATATGGGTCCTCTCTTGGGCTAGATGGGGCTGAACAAATTTGTAATTCAAAATAATTTCATGTTTGTGGTTTGTAGGGCCCGCGCTGGGCCAAATTTTTAATTGCACACCATTAGTCTCTTTCTTCTAGTAAAATGTATTCTCTTAGCTTGGACAATAGTATAACCTTTGCCTTTAATGTTTGGATAATTGAGTTTCTTTAATTAGTGGGGGTGCGCCATGCTAGATAACACAAATAGTTCATAGCCCTCTAAATATAACTTGAATTCCTTTTCTCTAGATTAGAATCGAGGGGCGTTGTGCCAAACAAAAATGACACTTGCATAGCCCTCGTTTAATTAGTCTTTTTAGTCCTTAGAAATCGAGGCGTGCCATTTGGCGAATTTCCATGGCCCTCGCAAAGTTGCAAACACGTAATTGCCTTAGGCGCGTTAGTTAAATTATTTACCTTCCTAAATTCGGGTGCACATTTATGTGACCCAAATCTAAATCCCAATAATGTTAAAATATGTCGAAGACCGCGGGTGCATTTGTGTGACGTGGTTTGAGACGTGTTTTAACAGCGTTGCAATTATCCTGAAATAATAAAAGTAGTTAAAGAGTTAACATTGAATCATAGGCTAATCATGCATTAAAATCAGATAATTAAGCCAAATTTAGCAATTGAGCGACCGTTCTAGAACCATGGAACTCGAGAATGCCTAACACATTCTCCCGAATTAACAGAATTCCTTACCTAAATTTCTGGCTCGCAGACTGTAATATAGAGTCAACCCTTTCCTCGATTCAGGATTTAAATCGGTAACTTGGGACACCATTAATTATCCAAAGTGGCGACTCTGAAATTTTTAATAAATAAATAATCGCGTTTCGATTGTCCTTTAATTGAAAAAACTCCCAATCTACGCTCTTGGTGGGGTGTAGCGTAAAAAGATATGTGACAATGTCTGTCTGTCTTATTGTTTTTTTCATTATCCAAGTTATATTAGGGTTGTAACTTTGCTTTTAGGTTATTTTCTTGTTGTTTACTCAATAAAATAGAGTTTTTTGTGTGTCATTCCATGCTCAGTGCGTTCCCCGCTAGTTTTACTGACATGACATGCATGCGAAAACTTTAGCTAGATCTTAAAAAGTGATTTAATCTGGAATTGGATAGCTAAAAACCTTTTGAGGATGAATAAAGAGTACGTTAGAATTAATATCGAGTAAATTCACCTTCAAATCATTATGAAGATCAGGCGTGAGGATGTTTAATCAATTGAAGTTTGTTGGAAAGCTTGACATTAAGGGATGAAAAGTGTCTTGTGACCGCGACACACCAAGAAGACAGACATGTTCGTCAATACTATGATCGTGAAAGATACTATATTTGGCATTCTCGAGGTTGGGAGGCCCTTGTTCTGCTATCCAAACATTTTATATCATTCGCTACCTCTTTTGAGTCTATGTTATTTTCTTTGACCACCCTCTTTTGGAATCAAGTTTAGAGTCAAGAGTAAAAAAAAAAGAAATGAAAAAAAGGAAAAAAAAAGTAAAAAGGAAAAACAAAGAAAGTCCATGTCCCAAGAGTATAAAATGAGACAGCTTTTAGAAAGTTCTAAGTGAAGAGAAAAAATAAGAAAAGAATTGTCAAAGGTTCAGTCCCTCAAAAAGAGAAGCTGGGGCAAAAAAAAAGAAAAAGAAAAGAAAAAAGATTTATAAAGGAGAGAGAAAAAGAAAAAAGAGAAACAAAAAGAAAGATGAAAAATAGTTTAGGTAAGATGTTTGAACTACATTAGAACTGATTCCTTTAAAAAAAAATACGTAGGCAGCCTCACGGTTCGGTCCAACTAAATAAGAATTCAAAAAAAGGGAGAAAAAAGTTTCAAAAATTCGCAGTATCTGATACTGGGGCAGAAATTTTATTTCACTTTTGAAAAAGCCGATTCCAAGAGTTGTAAGTGCACAACCCTTCATTTTGAGTCTACTTTGAGCCTTCATGCCGATCCTTCTGTTCAACCCTATCCAAAAACCTTTCAAATAAAGACCTCTTGATATGCCTTCAAGAATTCCAAGAGAAGCATGTAATGAGCAACGGTTTTCACGCGACATAAAACATTGTCAAGTTGCTCGCACAAGAAAGCAAACAAAAGAAAAATAAAGAAGAAAATGAGAGAGTCTTACTAGTGAAAACCCTTACGGGCACTGTAAGACGACAGTAAGTAGAAATAAATAAATCATAGAGATTTGTTGGTGAAAACTCCTCAGGGAACCGCTAGTCGAAAGTGAGTCATAAAGCTAATGCTGGCATAAACAAGCCCAACTTCAAAGGTCATAAGAATTGTTAAGAGGAAGATTGGATTAGTTTTACAGATTAGGCCTTTAAGTCCAAAATGCATGTCATGATCATTAAAGGCTAGTTAAAAAACTCTTCCTTCTATCCTTCCAACATGGGGAATTTTTTTCAATATTCATTTCTTTTCATCATTGAGTCCTTCACTCTGAGTCAGACTTATCAAAACATGCAAGAAAAGATTTCAAAATACGCTATCAGTTTTTCAGTTGCACAAAGTAAATGTGACCGGCACACTCAGTTGTTACTGTCAACATGCCTTGAGGATTCATGCAAAGGCTCCCCCAAAAAGACTCTTGTCATCTTACTTGGTGCAAGAAAGATATCTGGAGATTCTCTCAAACAGACAAATTGCTCAAAAAGCAGAAAGTCATTCAAGATACGGAAAAGGTCACTTGAGCAAAGATCTCCAATTGGAACAAGGCTCGTTGAGCCGCAAATACAAATGGTACTGGGTGTAAAACAATCAAAGTGGGTGCGGAACAAAAGTCTCTTAAGACCTATTAGAGCTGATCGAGCAAAAGCCAAGCTACTCAAGACTCAAGGCCACAATCTGACCACCATTTTCAAAACTGAATGACTTTTCTTTGTGTGAAACAGGAAAAAAGCAGTGCAAGGAAAGTGGTTAAAAAATATAAAGGAAAAAAAAGAAAAAATAAGAAAAAGAGAAGAAAAAGAAAAGAAGAGCCCACAAAGGGAAGTTTATCAGATCTTTGCTTTTATTGTCTTGCTATTGTTGTCATTTCACATTTTTCCTCCTAGGATAAAAAGTCCAGTCTGATGGATTTTCCTCCCAATCAAAATCTTAGTCTGATGAATCTTTCTTCTAAGATAGAAAATCCAGTCTGATGAACTTTCTCCAAGGATAGAAGTCTTAGTTTGATGAATTTTTCTCCTAAGATAGAGGACCTAGTCTGATGAGTTTTCTCCTAGGATCAAATTCTTAGCCTAATGAATCTTTCTCCTACGATAGAAGACCTTGTATGATGAACTTTCTCCTAAGATAAAAATCTTAGTCTGATGAATCTTTCTCCTAAGATAACCAAAGAAAAAAAAGACCTAGTCTAATAAACTTTCTTCTAGGATCAAAGTCTTAGTCTGATGAATTTTTCTGCGAAGATGGAAGATCTAGTATGATGAACTTTCTCCTAGGATCAAAATCTTAGTATGATGAATTTTTCTCCTAAGACAGAAGACCTAATCTGATGAGTTTTCTCCTAGGATAGAAATCTTAGTCTGATGAATATTTCTCCTAAGATACCAGAAAAAGACATAGTCTGATGAACTTTCCCCTAGGATCAAAATCTTAATCTGATGAATCTTTCTCCTAAGATAGAAAACTTATTTCGATTAATTTTCTCCTAGGATAAACATCTTAGTCGGATGAATCTTTCTCCTAAGATAACAAAAAAATAAAAAAGAAAAAGAAAAAAGGGACCTAGTCTGATGAATGTTCTCCTAGGATAAATTTCTTAGTCTAATGAATCTTTCTCCTAAAATAGAAAACCTAGTCTGATAAATTTTCTCTTAGGATAAATGTTTTAGTCAGATGAATCTTTCTCTTAAGACGCCAAAAAACAAAAAGAAAAAATAGAAAAAAAAGACCCAGTCTGATGAATTTTTTCATAGGATAAATGTCTTAGTCTGATGAATCTTTATCCTAAGATAGAAAACCTAGTCTGACAAATTTTCTCCTAGGATAATAATTTTTTAAAAAAAAAAGTAGTTAAGAAAAAGGGGAAGTGTGGATTTGAAAAAAAGAGTGCCAATTTTTTAGTTTTCTTGAAATCATGGGGGCCCCCTAGAGAATAAGGTCAGTTTTTACTTGAGTCAAACTTAGTTTATGATTGCTGACCAATTTTTTTCGGTTTCTAGTATTCAGAGGTGGTTCATCATTGAAATTGCAATTAGAGGTCCATTTTTCTTAAACCCGTTCTTTATAAATGTGATGCACTTTCGATTCCATACATGCTTTAATGAAGTAAAAATATTGATAGTTTCTAGAGTATTTACTTCACTGCTTATGTGTGTCTATATGTTTCAGGACTGGCAATATCATGTTTGATCTTGTCTTAATATTATTTCTGATTTGTTTTTTTTTTTTGGCTTGTTTTATTCTTTTTCATTTTACTAGTAATGTTAATATCGAGCCGCAGTAAGTTTTGTTGTTAGGTGAAAAATAATTTTTTGGGAAAAAGGAAATTGGGTCTGGGATTGATTGTTGATGAAAGAACATTGTTTCAATTAAGTGGAGCACTAGTCAACAAGTAGTAGATCACGTGATGTTGAATAAGAGCGATAATGGGCCAAATATTTAAGTTTTAGTATAAATGAGAGCTCTAGCTAGCCCAAATGTCCATAAGCCTACAATCTAGCCCACCTTTTCATAACTAATTTGCTTCATTTGTTTTTCATTTTGGCGCAATGAATTATATAACTCATGGCCTTACAATAATTTTGAAGTAGCTTAGAAAGGAAAAATTATGAACACTCGTAGAAATGCTTTAGATGCATTTTAAATTTATCATCATGATTATGTAAACGCTCGCGTAACATAGTTATAATTTTCTTCTAAAAATAAATCAAGGTGTGCCGTACACAAATAATAATTCATAAGCTATGGCCCTCCCATTAATATTAACCTATTACTCAACGATCTTAAATACTCGTAGTATGCTTTAAGCTTGATTTAGACTAGTATTATGATTATGTATACGTTGGCGTAATATAATTGTAAATAATTCTAAGAAATGACTCGAGGAATGCGTTCGCGCAACTTCAACCAAATTTTTTCTTAATAAATCAACAAAAGCATCTTTAATCGTGGACATGTTCGCATGACACGATTTTGATCCACCAAAAGAAAAGAGTATACGTATATGTAACTCAATTCTATAATTATGAATAAATTCAGGTATTATAAGTGGTAAAAGATAATTGTACATAGATATTAAAAATGTGTAGTTAAACCATTAAGCCTAGTATAAATCACTAAGCGACTGTGCTAGGACTATGGAACCCGGAAACGCCTAACACCTTCTATGGAACACGGCCGTGGCGGCTTCTAATACGATCCACACAGAATGGATTGTGAACCGCATAGGCTTGAACCCTAGAACTTGACATCTCTCTGAACATTGCTTTTGCGGACCGCATAAAATGGTAGAGCGGCCGCAGTGGCTTCAGTGCGCACCGCACAAGATCCACTGTGGTCGCACTGCTTTGATACTTGATTTTCTTGTTCTCCGAATCTCCCTAGTGCGGACCGCACAAAGTGTAGTGTGGTCGCACTAGGCTTGTTTTCCTCAATTCTGTCTTGTCTTTGGTACTAGTGCAGGTTTCGCTCCTTTTAAGTTGATCTTTGACATTTTGTCACGTCATTAACCAAACCTGCAATCAAACACAATTTATTAGCCTTTTGGGACTATTTTGTATGAATTTATAATCAAAGAGTAAGCAAGAAGGAGTATAAAATGCATCAAAATTCCTAGTTATCAGCGAGCTTGAGAGTCGCGTTAAGGAGTTGGAAGCGGCGCTATCTGGGTTGACCGGGAAAGTGGCATCAATGAGAACAGAGGATGTGTGTCGACACTCTTAACCCTCTATGACTCTTGCTTCGGCCGATCCTAACGTGCCTCGTCGTTTATATGAGTTGTGTGTTTATTTTTAGGCCCATCTAGATGTGTACAAGGCTCTTCATACCAACAGGAAGGCATCTGAAGTAGAACTTTAAGATAAGCGTGCCAAAGCTCGTGCAGCTTGTGAGCATGCAGATATGATCCACTTACGCCTAGCGGAGATGATATCAACCCTGATAATGCAAACCGTCTCGCCTCTGAATCTTGGTACGAAGATGTGCATGGTTCCGTGGATGATGTGTAATTTTTGGTTTGTACTTACTTTTGCTTCAGGATATTTTTAAGGGCGTCTTTGAGCCCATTGTAAAAATAAGTGCTGGTAACATTTTGTTGTAATGAAAAAATTGTTTTGTCGATCTAGTGGCAATCTTTCTTATATTTTGTTGATTTGAGTGATATTGGACCGTTTCCTTTGGAGACGGCCTTAGCCTTTGGGATGTTACCTTCGAGCCGATATCAAAGTAATAGCCCGACGTAGTTTGACTGAAGTCAAACTCGTATTTCTATCGATGGCCTTAGCCATTGGGATGTTACTTTTGAGCTAGTGTCGAAGTAATATCCATCATAGTTCGAGTGAAGTCGAACTTATGCTTTGTCGATGGCCATAGCCATTGGGATGTTACTTTCGAGTTGGCGTTGAAGTAGTATCCTATCATAGTTCGAGTGAAGTCGAACTTGTACTTTTGTCGATGGCCTTAGCCATGGGATGTTACTTTCGAGCTATCGTTGAAGTAGTATCCTGTCGTAGTTCGAGTGAAGTCGAACTTTTGCTTTGTCGATGGCCTTAGCCATTGGGATGTTACTTTCGAGTTGGCGTCGAAGTAGTATACCATCACAGCTCGAGCGACATTGAACTTGTACTTTTGCCGATGGCCTTAGCCATTTGGGATGTTACTTTTGTGCTGGCGTCGAAGTAGTATCATGTCATATTTAAAGTGAAGTTGAACTTATACTTTATCGATGGCCTTAGCCATTGGGATGTTATTTTCGAGCTGGCGTCAAAGAAGTATCCTGTCGTAGTTTGAGTGAAGTCGAACTTGTACATTTGTCGATGGCCTTATCCATTGGGATGTTACTTTCGAGCTGGCATCGAAGTACTATCATGTAGTAGTTAGAGTGAAGTCAAACTTGTACTTTTGTCAATGGCCTTAGCCATTGAGATGTTACTTTCGATTTGGCATCGGAGTAGTATCCCATCGTAGTTCGAGTGAAGTCAAACTTATACTTTTGTCAATGGCCTTAAATTCAGATTTTAAGTCCCAAACGGTCAAAAAACGGTAAGAAGTTTGAAAAAGTGAACGTTGATAATCGATTTTGTTGGTCAGATAATCGATTTTGGTGACCCAGTCTGGAAAACAAATTCAGAGAATAATCGATTATCAGGAAATGTACTACCCGACGAAGTCGAACCGGTAAAGGAAAATCGATTACGAGGTTGCCGATAATCGATTATTTTAATCTTTGGCTTAGACCTGCAAAACAGAATTAGTTAATAATTGATTGCGATAAATAGATAATCGATTATTCTGTATGTTCACTAATCATTTGACAAACAGAATGTTAGGATAATCGATTATGACTTTTGGGATAATCGATTATGTTATAAGTTTGCCCAAAAAACCTGCAAAACAGAATACAAATATAATCGATTATGAAATATTGATAATCGATTATTGCATATGGTCGCCAAAATCCTGCAAAACGGAAATGTTAAATAATCGATTGTTGTATTGTAAAAATCGATTATTGCATTTGGTCAGCAAATATGTGACTGTATTCCCCCTGACTTTGGGGCGATACCTGCAAAAAAGAATTAGGCGCCTCCGACGCTCAAGTCAGTAATCATTAAAGGAAAAATGCAATGCATGTATTAGATCAACGTGGAGTCAAGTATTCCAAGTTCACTACGAATTCGGAAGAAGGACTCTTTCTCTAAAGGCTTTGTGAAGATGTCGGCCAATTGACATTTGGTTTCAACAAACTCAGTTTCAACATCACCTTTGAGAACGTGATCTCTTATGAAGTGGTGCCTAATTTCTATGTGTTTCATTCTTGAGTGAAGAACAGGGTTCTTCGTCAAGCTTATGGCGCTAGTATTATCACATCGAAGAGGGATATGATTGATACTAAGACCATAATCCGAGAGTTGTTGTTTCATCCAAAGGATTTGAGCACAACAACTCCCCGCGGCTACATATTCAGCCTCGGTTGTGGATAACGCAACACTTACTTGTTTCTTGCTAAACCAAGAAACTAGAGAGCTACCGAGCAAATGGCAAGTGCCACTAGTGCTCTTGCGGTCCAATTTGCAACCCGCAAAATCGGAATCGGAATAGCCAACAAGTTGGCATGAAGAACCTTTGGGATACCATAGTCACACATTTATAGTTCCAACAAGATACTTCATTATCCGTTTTACCGCAGTTAGGTGCGACTCCTTCGGACATGATTTATATCGAGCGCATAAACACACGCTAAACATGATGTCCGATCTGCTTGCAGTACGATAAAGAACGGATCCGATCATACCTCGATACTTCTTTGTGTCTACTTCCTTACCTTTCTCATCTTTGTCAAGATGGTCGGATGTACTCACTGGAGTGGCCATTGCTTTGGCGTTGCTCATTTCAAAACGATTTAGCAACTCCTTGCAATATTTAGATTGGCAAATGAAAGTTCCCTCTTTCATTTGTTTCACTTGCAACCCCAAGAAGAAGTTTAGCTCACCCATCATTGACATTTCAAATTCACTTGTCATTAATTCAGAGAATTCCTCGCACAAAGAATTGTTAGTAGCACCAAAAATAATATCATCTACATATATTTGAAATAATAAGATGTCATTATTTTTGTTCTTAATAAAGAGTGTAGTGTCAACTTTCCCCCTAATGAACTCATTGTCCAAAAGAAATTTGCTTAAGCGTTCATACCAAGCTCGGGGAGCTTGTTTAAGACCATAGAGGGCTTTCTTAAGTTTGAAGACATGATTGGGAGATTTAATGTCTTCAAAACCCGGGGGTTGTTCAACATATACTTCCTCTTGAATAAACCCATTGAGGAAGGCACTCTTTACATCCATTTGATATAAAATAAAATTCATAGAAGAGGCAAAAGCAAGTAATAGACGAATAGCTTCTAGTCGTGCAACTGGTGCATAAGTTTCTTCATAATCAATTCCTTCTTCTTGATTATAACCTTTAGCAACAAGCCTAGCTTTGTTTCTAGTGATTATACCATTTTCATCTAATTTATTTCGAAAAACCCATTTCGTACCAATTATGGTGTGATTATCGGGTCTTGGCACCAATTCCCAAACATCATTACGTTTGAATTGGTTAAGCTCCTCTTGCATTGCCAAAGTCCAATGCTCATCCCCAATTGCTTCGGAAATGGTTGTAGGTTCTATTTGTGAAACAAAAGCCATATGTCCTACAGTGTCTTTAAGAAGGTTTCGAGTACTTACCCCTTTCTCGATGTTGCCAATTACCTTGTTGAGAGGATGATCTTTAGACGTCCTCCAAGCCTTAGGCATCATCGATTCTTCCTCTTGTGGTGGTTCTTCTTCCGATGATTGTTCCACAGCTTCATCTTGAACTTCCTTTGGATTCTCCTTTTGCACCTTGTCTTGAAGACTTATCTTGTTTAGAGAATCTGCAAGATGATCACAAAAATCCTTTCTCGCCAAGCGAACATCATTTTCACAAAATACTACATGAGGAGATTCCTCAACAATTTTGGTTCGATTATTGAAAACTCTATATGCTTTGCTACGCGATGAGTAACCAAGAAAAATTCCTTCATCAGATTTCGCATCAAATTTTCCCAAGTTATCTTTTCCGTTGTTGTGAATGAAACATATACAACCGAAGACTCTAAGATGGGAAAGATTTGGTTTCCTTCCCTTATAGAGTTCATAGGGAGTTTTCATGAGTATCGGTCTTATGACAGCTCTGTTTAAAACATAGCTTGCGGTACTCACGGCATCCACCCAAAACTTTTTGGAAATCTTAGCCTCATCGAGCATGGTTCTAGACATCTCTTCGAGACATCGATTTTTACGTTCCACCACTCCATTTTGTTGTAGTGTACGTGGAGCCGAAAAGGTATGTTCAATACTGAGTTCGTTACAAAAATCCGCGAAGAGATTATGATCGAACTCTCCCCCATGATCACTTCTTATGGAAGTGACGGTTGTGTTCTTTTCATTTTGAACACGTTTAAGAAAACTTTTAAAAGCTTGAAAGGCATCACTTTTATGAGCAAGAAATAACGTCCATGTGAATCCAGAGTAGTCATCAACAATCACAAAAGCATAAAGATTTCCACCAAGACTTTCAACACGAGATAGTCCAAAAAGATCCATGTGAAGAAGTTGTAAAGGTCTAGTGGTTGGAACAACATTTTTAGATTTAAAAGAGGCTTTTATTTGTTTCCCTTTTTGGCATGAATCACAAATAGAATCTTTTTCAAATGTTAGTTTTGGAAGACCGATTACTAAATCTTGAGAAACTAATTTCTTTAAAAGATTCATGTTGACATGAGCTACTCTACGATGCCATAACCACATGTCGTCTTCTTTACTCAAAAGGCAATTCACAAAACTTGATGAAGAATTTTCAAGATCAACCATATAGATATTATCAATTCTAATACCACGAAGAATAACTTTAAAATCACTACGACGGATAACTAAGCATTCTTCGGAGTCAAACAATACAAGATTTCCCTTGTCACATAATTGACTTATGCTCAAGAGATTATGTTTAAGACCTTTAACTAGCAAAATATGCTTAATGGAGGAGGATTCGTCCTTACCGACCGAGCCAATGCCGATAATCTTTCCTTTGTTATTGTCTCCAAAAATAACATTTCCTCTTTCCGTGGGTTTTAGTTGAAGGAATTTTGATGCATCCCCGGTCATATGTTTGGAGCATCCACAATCAAGGTACCAAAGTACACTTGATCCCTTCAAACACACCTACAAAACAAATTAATGAGATTTGGTACCCAAGCCATTTTGGGTCCTTGTGTGTTAGGTGCAAAATAGTAGTGTGATTGACCTGCACTGAAATGTCTATGTCTAGTGAAGCATGCGGGAGCAATATGTCCAATTTTATTGCAATATGTCCAATTTTATTCGGATTCTGCATTCTTCTAGGATGATAATAATTTGGGGATCTAAATTCATTCACCCTATTTTTTGGAATATGGTTTTGATGTAATTTTCGAAAATCTTTTCTAGGTGTTCTAAATTGCTCAACATTTCTCCTAGTGTTATTCTAGGATGCAAAACGATTCTAGGATTATTATTTCTAGGTTGAATATTTCTAGGTTGCAATTTTTGAATGTCTTTTCTGGGTGTTCTAAATTGTTCTACATTTCTTCTAGTGCTCGTTCTAGGATGTATAGTGGTCCTAGGATTGTGATTTCTAGGTTGTTTAGGAATGGTCTCATCCTTTTTGTTAGGCACATTTTTGAAACCTACTCCATGTTTAGTAGATTTCAAATATATAAGAACCTCATTGAGATTTTTGTGAGAGGAGTTGAATTTATTCAAGGTGCTCTTGAGTTTTTCTACTTCATCTTTTAGAGATTTGCAAGATGTACAACCATTGTTTGAGCTTTCGGGTTTATCGGCGCTTCTTTTGCCGTAAAACTTGTTTTCCTCTTTTAATTTCTCATTTTCAAGAGTTAGTTTTTCAAAATCCTTTTCTTTTGAAGAAATTTGTTTTCTTAAATCTTTTATAGAATTAGAAGCGCTAATAAACTCTTTATACAATTCATCAAATGCATCTTGCATTTCTTCTAAAGTGAAATAGTTCTTAGAAGTAGTACATACCTCATTTTGAGTTTCTTCGTGTGCCATAAGATACAAGTTTGCGGTCTCGTTTCCTTCTTCATCACTTGATTCGTCTCCGGAGTCGCCTCCCCAAGAGATGTATGCTCTTTGTTTCTTGACGGGTTTCTTCTACTTTTTGGTATTTGGACAATTTGATTTGATATGCCCGATCTCTCCGCATCCATAGCACTTTTATTGGTCTCCTTGTTGCTTACCTTTTCGTTCATACTTCTTTCGCATGAACTTGTGAAATTTCTTAATAACGAGTCCGAACTCGTTATCTTCGTCGCTTGAATCCTCATCATTTTGAGGTTGAGCCGTGCTTGCTTTAAGGGCGATTCTTCATTTCCTTTGATCATCCAAATGAGGGTTAAGAGTAGTAGATTCATAGGTTTTGAGATTACCTCTAAGCCCGTCGATTGTGACATTTGTAATGCCGATTGATTCTTGAATAGCGTCGGCTTTGGAGTGCCATTCCGGAGTGAGACTTCGAAGAATTTTACGGACAAGTTCCCTATCCGTGAAGGTCTTCTTAAGAGCATGAAGATCATTAACGATTTTTGAAAATCGTTCGAACATATCATCTATCTTCTCGTTTTCCTTCATATGAAAAAGTTCATATTCATGGGTTAGAAAATCTATTTTAGCTTCTCTTACCTGGTCCGTACCTTCGTAGGTGATTTCCAATTTATCCCACATTTGCTTGGCCGTTGTGCAACATGCCTATAATCATCGGGGTTTACAGCACAGTACATCATGTTGATGGCTTTAGCGTTGTTCTCCACTTTTCTGATATCGTCCGCATCGTATTCATCTTCGGATTTAGGAACCATTTCATTTTCAACCTTTTTGGTTGGTATTTGCTCTCCATTCTTTATAATTTTCCACAGTATAAAATTACTTGATTGGATGAATATTCTCATCCTCTCCTTCCAATAAGTGTAATTGGTGCCATCGAAGAGTGGTGGCCTTGTGAAGCATTTCCTTCACCTAGTCCTGCATAAATGTTACGAGTAGAAGCCATGAATTGTTTCTCTCAAACTGTTAAGTCTTTCAGAGAGTTAGGCTCTGATACCAATTGTTAGATATAACGCTTAATGCTAGAGGGGGGGTGAATAGCGTTTTAATAAAAATCAAGATAAATTTGCGGAATTAAAATTGCAGGAATAAAGTAAGTGCAGTAATTAAAGTAGTAAGGAGAGAACACACCGAATTTATACTGGTTCACCACAACGTGTGGTTAGTACAGTCCCCAAGAGACACTCTCGGGTTTTACACTAACTCCGTTAAGCTTACGGGTGCCTAACAAACCGTTACACTTGCTCGTAGATATACACTCTACAAGACTTCAACTTGCTCGAGGATACCTCACCTCAAGACTTCAAGTCAAGGAACTAAACTTTCCTTCTTACAACAAGGGATTAGAACTTCCCTTCAAGTGTATGCAAACACTTAGCACTCAAGACAAGACTCTCTTATAGAGTAGATGTGAGTAAAATTAATACGCTCAAGAAAACAACAACTTCGTCAAGAATTTGGCTCTCCAAAACAATGAAATGAATATGAAATGATTGATATGAAAGTATGTAAGCTTAAGCAAGAATTGTAATCAGTTGTTGTGCTTAAAAGAGTGGTTTTGAGGTGTATTTATAGTCCTCAAAGACCCAAAGACCGTTGCTTAATTGCCAATCACTAATTGCTGATTTTGTGCTAGAATAATCGATTATCTGATTTGCATAATCGATTATCTGCAAATCGTTCAAAGATCATATGCAGATTTTAAGCTAGAATAATCGATTATTCAAATTGCATAATCGATACCTGATAACGTTCAAAAATCAGACGCTGATTTTAAGCTAGCATAATCGATTATTGCCTTGTGCATAATCGATTATCTTTCAGCGTTTAAAAATATTTTGGCAACGGTCAGTGAATAATCGATTATGCTATATAGGATAATCGATTATTTTGCTGTTTGGTAAATTCGGGTTTACACTGTCTTAACATAATCGATTATCAAAAAAGACATAATCGATTATTTTGCTGTTTTGTAAATTCCGGTTTACACTGTCTTAACATAATCGATTATCAAAAAGACATAATCGATTATCTTGTTGTTTTGTAAAATCCGGTTTACACTGTCTTAACATAATCGATTATAGAAAAACATAATCGATTATTTCTGTCCAGATTTGAAAGCCATGTTTAAAAATCATTTTGGCTAAGATGAAAATGTTTGAAAATCATTTTGTTTTAAGACAAAGATGCATGTTTTGATGAAAATGATTTTACGAGAGAAGCCAAGACTTGAATCTATTGTTGGATCAAGATCACAATATAAAAACGACTCATGTATATCTTCGTTGCTTTACTTGATCTTGTTCTTTGTTTCTCTTGTGCTTGGACTTCGACATATGTCAATGTTCCATGCGCGTCGGTTTGTCATTTATCAAAACCTACAAAGATGAACACACGTTTAGTTTTAGCGATTTGAGAACGTGTTTCAACAATATCTTACCTGGAGAATCTTCTTTGCTAAAACATATCCACTCATGTGCGGTCTACAGACTCCAGAATGTACCTCATTCATGATGGTCGTGGCCTGCCCAGCATCTATGCACCGTAACAACCCAATATCCGGCATTCTTTTGCATAGTACCCCTCCACTGAAGAAAAACCCGCTTGATAGATGACAGATTGTTCTCTTCTATTCACTTGTGTCCTGTACCGGGTACACACCCATCCTGATATATTCTTTGATGTCGTGAAACCAAGGTTCACCGTCAATCTCTTCTTCCACCACGTTACAGTAAGCATGTTTATCACGAACTTGGATATGTAGTGGGTCGACATAAGCCTTATCTGGGTGATGTAACATTGATGCCAAAGTAGCCAAGGCATCAGCCACCTCATTGTGAATTCTTGGGATATGCTTGAACTCTACTGATCGAAATCGTTGACAAAGATCATGCAAGCATTGTCGGTATAGTATGAGCTTTAAATATCTTGTTTCCTATTCCTCTTGAATTTGGTGTACGAGAAGGTCTGAGTCTCCCAAGACCAAGACTTCCTGGCACCCATATATGCAGCTAACCTTAAACCCAAAATACATGTCTTATATTCTGCCATATTGTTGGTGCAATAGAAGCGGAGCTGAGTTGTAACGGGTAATGGTGCCCCATTTCATAAATGAGTACTACTCCTATCCCGACGCCTTTCATGTTGGCGGCCCCATCAAAAAATAATTTTCATCCAGGCTTCTCGCCCTATTCCCTTTCATCAGTATGCATTACCTCCTCATCTGGGAAGTATGTATTTAAAGGTTCATATTCTTCATCTATCGGATTCTCGGCCAAATGATCATCCAATGCCTACACTTTTATTGCAGTCCTAGTCACGTAAACAATGTCAAACTCGGTGAGCAAGAATTGACATTCTGCAAGCCTCCCCGTGGGCATGGGCTTCTGGAAGATATATTTCAATGGGTACAGGCATGAGATGAGGTAAGTGGTATATGATTACAAGTAATGTTTCAACTTCTAGGCTACCCAAGTTAGGGCACAACACGTTCTTTCAAGATGAATATACTTAACCTCGTAAGCTATCTAAGACTTTCACATATAGTATCAAGGGCTTCCCTGGTCTTTCCTCCCGGTGACATCGTGCTGACCCAGCACAAATCCTAATGAGTTATCTAAGACTTTCACATATAGTATCAACGGCTTCCCTGGTTCTGGCGGGACCAATATCGGTGGATTCGAAAAGTATTCTTTTATTTTATCAAAATCCTCATGGCACTCTTCCGTCCTTTTAACTGCAACATCCTTTTTCAATAGCTTAAAGATGGGCTCGCAAGTTATCGTGAGTTGAGCAATGAATCGACTGATGTAATTCAATCTTCCCAACAAACTCATCACCTCTGTTTTGTTCCTCCGAGGCGGAAAATCTTGTATGGATTTGATCTTTGATATATTTAGTTCAATGCCTCGGCGGCTGACTATGAACCCCAGCAACTTCCCTGAGGGCACCCCAAATGTGCGTTTTGCAAGATTGAGTTTGAGATTATACCTTTGGAGCCTCTAGAAGAACTTCCATAGGTCTCTAACATGGTCAGCCTGCTTCCTAGATTTCACAATTACATCATCCACATAGACCCCAATCTCCTTATATATCATACTGTGGAATATAGTTGTCATTGCCCTCCTATAGGTTGTGCCGGCATTCTTCATACCAAAGGGCATGACCCTGTAGCAATATGTTCCTCACGGTGTGATGAAATTTGTTTTCTCTGCAACCTCCTTATCCATCAAAATCTGGTGCTAACCTGCGTAACAATCCACGAACGACCCAATCTCATGTTTTGCATAATTGTCAATCAATACATGGATGTTCAGCAGTGGGAAGTTACCCCTTGCACTTGCTCTATTGAGGTCACGTTAATCGACACATACCCTAGTTTTACCGTCCTTATTTGGCACATGTACAATATTGGCTAACCAGGTAGGATATAGTGTGACTCGAATGACTTTTGCCTTAAACAGCTTGGTAACTTCCTCTTTGATCTTTACGCTCATATTAGTTTTAAACTTCCTCAAGTTTTGTTTGACAGGAGAGCAGACCGGGTCTGTGGGAAAATTGTGAACCACCAAGTCAGTGCTCAACCCTGGCATCTCATCACAAGACCATGCAAAAATATCTTCGCATTCAAGCAGCACTTCGATTATTTCTACCCTGAGGTGTGGGTCAATATGGACACTTATTTTAGTTTCACGGACATTATCCCAGTCCCCTAAGTTAACTGCTTCTGTATCACTCAAGTTTGGTTTTGGTTTTTCCTCAAAGTGGCTTAACTTTTTACTAACTTCTTCAAATTCTTTTTCCTCATCATATATGGCTCATCCTCATATTCTATCTCTTGGATTATTACTTCTGAATTAGACCGGCTTTGAAGACTGGGCCTAAGAGTCCTTATGCATGTCATATCATTGGAACCAGCATAAAAATAATTGTACAAGAAGGAAAAGAAAAGCAAAAAAAGAAAATAAAACTATTAGAACTGATGAAAAAGAAATTGCATTTCATTGGAATTAGAAAGATAACCGGGTTTACACATCCAAACGGATGGAACATAACATCTGAATTACAACCTTGGAGATAATCCAGATTAAACTAAAAGAAAAATCAAAGCCGATTACCACTAATCCCTCCGGTTTGGAAGAGGAGTAGCTTCCCAGTTGTTGACTTTCGCACGGGGTCCCACAAACTGCACATATGCCTTGCTTGATCCTTCTCCGACCTCCGCCATGTTTACCTCATTGAACAATCTCTCAAATCCTTTATCCAAATCTCCATCAGTATCAATCAGTAGACCGGGAACCATTGGCACTGGGCGCTTTCGGGTACTAAGCTTGACAAATGATCTGGACAACTGGGGGATGGGCTTCGAAAGAACCTATGCCCTCTGTTTTAACTTTCTAGCTTGCCTTATGTTTGCGGTTATAGGCTTGAACCCCAAACCAAAAGTATCCAAGTTCTTAGGAAGAGACACTGGTTGTATGATGCCTTGTAGAGAAGCACCCAATCCTTTGCAGGCATGAAACCATTCTTCAACATCTCCGAAGCCACCATGACTAACATGGCTGCTATTTTGGGAGTTGGAAGACATTCTCCTTTCAGGATCTTTTCAATTGACACTATGTCAAAGACCTGATAGATCCATGTGCCCTTGTTATCTTCCGCTTCTATAAAAGGTATTATGGCATCACCCAAGGCGCATTGATTATCCTCACCATGCACTACAATATCCGGTCTATCCCATTCAAATTTAACCATTTGGTGCATGGTAGACGACACTGCCTTAGCGGCATAAATCCAAGGTCTCCCAACAAAAAATTATAAGAAACTGCCACATCGAGCACTTGAAAATCCATGGTGAACTCAACGGGACCTATCGTCAGTTCTACTATTATATCCCCCACTAAGTCTTTGCATTCGACATCGAACCCCCAAATGAAAATGTTGTTCTTATGGATCCTTTCATCATCCACCTTCAGCTTGTTCAATGTGGAGATTGGGCAAATGTATGCACTGGACCCATTATCAACTAGAACTCGGGTGACCACAGCATCTTCACACTTCACATTCAAATAAAGATCCCTATTATGCTCAGTTCCCTTCGTGGGCATCTCATCATCAGAGAAAGTAACCCGCTTTACCTCAAATATTTTGTTTGTAATCTTCTCCAGGTGATTCACTGATAGTTTTTCGGGGACATGGTCCTCGTTCAAAATTTTCATCAATGCATGGCAGTGCTCATATGAATGGATTAACAAGGAAAGCAAGGATATTTGAGCAGGTGTTTTCCTCAATTGATCTATAATAGAGTAGTCCTGCATTTTCCTTTTCTTCGGAAATTCTTCCGCTTCTTCTTCTGATACAGCTTTCTTTACAGATTATGGGTTATCCTTGGGGATCCTGGTTTTCCTTAACTCATCAAGGGTGAAGTATCTCCCCGACCAAGTCAAACCCGGGCTTCACAAACTTCTTCTCTAACTTCCTTCCCTTTGTACATCACTATTGCTTGCTCATATATCCAAATGATTGACTTTGTTGTTGACAATTGGCAACTGAGTTACAGGCTTTATAATGACAGGCTCTGTGCGAGCGCCTTCCACAATTATGACGGGTTTCTTAGTTGCCCCAGGCACTACCACTTTTGCTCTTTCTTGTTTCAGTGCAACCATTCTTGATGACTTCTCCTGAATCACAACAATGGGTTTGCTATCCATCTCCTTCAACTGGATCAACGACTTCTCACCACTTATACTCTCACTTGGCAGGACTTCACTGGATCTGATCATCATTACAATTTGTGAGGTCTTTTTAAGCTCTCCTCCTTCGTTCACTATCTCAATCATATTTGTCTCATGATGAGCAGGCAACAAGTTTTGATTAATGTTGGGTGCTTCTGGAGTTTGCACTTCAATTTGATGTGAATCGATGAATTCTTGGATAGTGTTCTTCTGATGCCAACATTTCTCAGTATCATGCCCCGGGGCGCCAGAGCAATACTCATAATTGACAGAATAGTCCAGATTTCTCGGATGAGGATTTGGAAGTTTTGCTTATGTTGGCCTCAACATATCCAACTACCTCACCTTGTGGGATAAGCTGGTATATGATTCTCCCAAGGGAGTCAATGTCTTCTTCTTCTGCATTCTTTCATTTTTCAAGGCTCGGTTGGCTTGGAAAGCTGGTCTCGAAGGTTATTCGTAGGCTCTTGGGGGCGGGTAGTTATTTTGTGGGGCTAGGTAATTATTCTGTGGGGCTGGCGCATGCCATGGGCGTGGGTGGGAGGTTGGGTATATGTTTGTACATGATGGACTGAAAATCAAGGTTCAGGAGGTGGGTAGTAGTGTTGTGGAAGGTTATATGGAGTGTGTGGGTAGGTTTGATGATGAGTTAGGGGTTGGTTGTAATGGGATGGACCCTGAGTCCCGAACCAAGTTCCTGAGTCAATTGTCGCTACTTATTCCTTCTTTTTCTTTCAATTGCTCCCCTGGTCTCGCTTTGGATAGCCTGGGTGGTTGCCTTGATTGTTGAATAACTCATGATCTTGTTAGATTTGAGTCCATCTTCGACCATACTTCCCATTTTTACTACCTCATTAAAGTATATACCTACTGACGACACCAAATGACCAAAATATGTAGGCTCTAAAGCTTGCAAGAAATAATCGACCATTTCACTTTCCTTCATTGGCGAGTCGACCCTCGCTACCTGTTCCCTCCAATGGAATCCATATTCTCTGAAGCTCTCATTGTGCTTCTTTTCCAGTTTCGTTATAAAATACGATTCGAAATAATTTCATGGTTGTATTGAAAATGACAAGTGAATGCTTGTGCTAGATCGTCCCAAGTGTACCATCGAGCATGATCCTATCGGGTGCACCATTCCAGTGCTGAGCCACTCAAACTTTGACTAAAATAGGCCATCAACAAGTGTGCCACCGGGTCACCATGTCCACCATATAAGTCAAACATGGGCATATTAAAACTTGGAGGCAGTTGTACATCTGGGAATAAACAAAGATCTTTGTACGCCACACTCACTTGTCCACCTAATCCTTGCAAATCTCTGAACGATTGCTCTAGACTTTTGACTTTCCTGAGCACCTCCTCTTGCTCGGGATTTTTGATTGGTTTCTCAGCCTCAGCAGGGATTTCAAAATGGGGAGCGTAATAGTAAGGTTCATGAGCTTTGGAGGCGGGTTCTGATGGGCAATATTGGTTGTCATGAGCTTGAAGCAAAGGCTCACTGGATGATCTGTGGAGTATGGCAGGAGGAGGTGCCACATAGATGGGAGCAATTGGTGAATGAGGGTGAGAAACAACTTTGGGTGGTGGAGCTGGGGGTGTTTGGGAAGTTGTACCTGGGTATCGTAGGTAGATGGGGAAACTTTGGGGTGGATCAGTGGTAGTATGGTCAGCTGACTAGGCTAATGGGGGTATAAAGGTCGGGTTAGTATGATAAGTTGGTGGTGGCTGCCCTCTCACCCACGCCTGATACATTTCAGCCATCTAATGTTTCAGTTTGTACATCTCCTCCTTCATTGCATTAACATCCAACTCGTCCACCTTTTTCTCTCTTCTCTTTTTCTTATATTGGTTATGGTCGAATCCTATGGAGATTGCCTACGTATCATGACCCAGCATGGATCAGACCAAGAGGGGTTCTTAAAGATAAATACAGGAAATATTTTGAGAATTTTCAATTTTCATAAAGTAAAGCACTTGATTACAACTACTAAAAGAAATCAACAGACTCTAACTCAACCGAAAACAACAGACTCTGACTCAAAATGAAAACAACTGACTTCACAACCTACTTCAAACTCAAATAAAGGAAACTACAGACCAAAAAATTTGAAAATTATGAATACATCAAAGCCTCTAATACTCCTAGGGCCTGCGGGACATCATTCGATCTCGTTGCAAGCCTGTGAGCAAAATCCCCTTGGAGGTGGTGGAGGTCTTCCATCACTTGATGAACGAAGGTCATTGCAGTGGCAAAGAACATAGATCGTGTCATATCTTCAAAATGGCTACACTTTACAGTGATGTAATTAGCGATCCTCCGTACCCTATCTCTTATAGCACCCTTTTCATGCAACAGTCGCCCGATTTGTTGGACCCTTGCCTCCAAATTTTGTTTGGCTAGACGATTTAGTTCTTGGAATTCTTGCAAGTATCTCTCCAATCGTGCTATTGTTGTGTAACAATGCTCTATTTCAACCTTGAAGTCCTTTTCTTGCTTGACCATTCTGTTTTCAACCATGGTGACCCTCTTATTCAACCCTGCAACCTCGTTGTCATACCTTTCTTTTAATTGTTCAATTATGCATACTCGTTCCTCTGCATTTTTTGGCCAATAGTTTACGGGCTCTGGACAGTTCACCCTCTGCTTTGTTCAAGTTAAAACCTTATTCTCCTACTTTCCACCTCAGATTGTCTATGGGTTTTTCATCTTCGCACTTCTAGCGGGATTCTCTGCTGCTATTTTCATTTTATGAATTTGGGCTCACAAAGCTTCGTTTTCCTTGGCCAGTCTTTTCTTTTCCCCCTCGTATGCCATAACTTGCAAACCATTCTTGAATTGAAGTTCTTTGACTTGCCTTTCCAATTTCCCTATTGTGGCCTTATATTCACTATAATTAGCCAACCAATTCCATTGTTCTTGTGATGCCTCCGCAAACTCTTGAAGATGTGGCCTTTTGGCTGGACTTCCGAACTCTATTTCCCTTTTATACCAAGCAAGGTACCCAAGTGCGGCCTCGCCATTAGATAAATCTCATACTCGAGTGCCCACCGTCAAGTATTGGCATTCGCTCCAAATTTGACGGACTGCTGCTTTAGGAAACTGACCGTTGGGACCAATATCGACCACATGGCGACTAATGTCTTCGTCCCTGAAAATTATTAGGCACCTCCCTAACTGTCTCAGCACCCTGTGCGGAGCATAGGGTTGGATACTCCGGAGACCCATCAGAAGGAAATGAGGCCCGGTAGCTGGCACATATATAATTTCATCAATGGGTAGCCACCCAAACGTCCACTCTATTTGGCTTGCACTTATGACACGGAGATATGAGACCTATTCTGTGACCCCCTCTAGTAATCTAACACCATCAACCCTGGTATAGAACTCCTTTATACAACTTTTTGTTGACGACCCATAACTCATGAATTGAGGTCGATGGCACAAGTGCTCAATCATCCATATTTGTAACAACAGGTTGCATCCTTCAAAGAAATATTAGAGTGGATTGAGGAAGAAGTGGAACTCAGATGAGAACGTAGTCTTGCTGCATCTCCTGAAGGAGAAGGGGCTAACCTATCCAACAAATAAGCTGGATCCTCTGGAGTTAGATCGGCTGGAGTAGCTACTTACCTTACTGGTGTCCGAAGAATTCTGCTAACGCTAACTAAGTGTTTAGTTACCATGCCCAAAAGTCTACTCCCAACGCCCAAGCCAAGGGTTCTCGTGGGCAACTTACCTTTGAGACGCTGCTTTAAGCCAATGGGGGGAGGAGCACCATACTCAGTACGGGAAAATTCCTTCCTATCACAAAGAACATATTTTATATTCAGCCCTACGCCCCTCCGACTTTATATGTTGTGAGAGCATGGAAGATTTCAAACAATATCATGGGTGCGAGGGTGCTCTTGGCTTGAGTGATCAAGGTGGTTACAAAAGTCCCAAGAAGAATACCATAAATGCAAAACACCTATGTTCTTCCCATTTTAGTCAGTTTACCTTGCTACAAATATTATTTTCCGGGTCATTAAATCCCCTTATGTGCCCATACCTCCGATATATAAACTGTGGAGTACAAAAGTCGGCTGACAGGTTGGGATTGTGAACCTTCCTACTGATCTTTAGTGAATCCAAGAATTTGTGTACCGCGATGGACCTTGGTGCAATCAGACACTGATGTCTAAAAGGAATTATTGGACCCCCGATATATCCGGCTATTTCTTCCATGGTTAGAGTGAGTTCAAAGTCCGGGAAATGGAAAACATTGTGTGTCGGATCCCAGAATATAACCAGTGCCTTTGTAATATCTCCTCTAGGATTAATTTTCAACAACCTGGTGAGTCCTTCCAAGTGTGCATTGACCTTAATTTGCCCCGATTCACCCAAATTATTCCACCATACGTTTAACTCCAAAGGGATCTTGTTCATGACTGATATTGGCAAATTTTGATTCGTGCTCATTCTGCACATTTGTTAAGGTGTTTAAGCAAAAACTCATGATTTATTGGGCTAAAAAAGAAAACAAAGTTAAAACTTTCTCCAAAATTTCATTTCAAAATAAAATCCCGGCGGCTGTTCTTGCAAAAACAGCCTTCGGCGCCATATTGTGGACAATCAACTAATTTTGTCAAACGTCTTTATTATTGATCACAAACAAAATCTGGTTGTTTTTGGCTATTTTTAAAAAAATGAAGTTGGGCCCGTTGAGGATTGCCTACGTATCTCACTCCTTGTGAGAATCAAACTGGCATAGTTTAGGCAATTTTGACAAAATTAAAAACCAATTTCTATTTTCCTTTTCTTGCTTTGTTTTTTTTTTTAAAATTAGATCCCTTCTTTTGTTTTTTTTTTCAAAATTTCGGCAGCACTTCAGTATCGTTTGTGAAACAGGTAATTTCCCTCCTCATCCCTCACATGTTATCACTTGTCAAACTCCCATCTCTTTTTCTTTTTCTCCTCTCTCTTTTTCTTCTTCTTATCTTTTTTTCTCAAAAGCCGGTCGGCATGCAAATCTAGGATAAATGCACAAGTAACACGCAAGATGCATCAGGGTGGTCCATTATTTTGGGTACACCTGTCCTATCGGACATAACCCTTGTGTTGAGTCCCCTAAGTCAAATGCATGATGCAAATAAGCATTCCTACTAGGGATCTGGCATGAGGTTAAGTTATTCTAGGTTCAAAACCTGGGGACATGTTCTAGACTGTATACCCGAGCGGACAACTCAAGTCGAGGAGGGAGCTACGTACCGGGAACCAAAAGGCCATCCGGCTTTGTAACTTGTCCGAGCCTCTTTCCTATTTAAGCTATGAAACTAACAGAATAGGGGGTCAAGACAAGCGAGCACATCCCCGAAGATGAGAAGAGAAGGGTTTCGTGGCAGGTTAAATGCAGTTCAAATATGTTAAAGCAGTAAAAATAACATTTAGCAGGGCACAATTATACAATCAATTCAGATAATAAATCCAGATACAACAATTATTTAAAGCTCGAATTCTTGAACCCTGAACTAGAGATACTAGGTTCGATCCTCAGCAGAGTCGCCAGAGCTTTCACACCTCCTCTTTTACACTATAACCCGGTGAAGGGCATAAAAAGGGAGTTTTTTCAATTAAGGGACAATCGAAACGAGTTTTGTTTATTTAGAGATTTCAGAGTCGCCACTTGGGATAATTAATGGTGTCCCAAATCACCAGTTCAAATCCCAAATCGAGGAAGGTTTGACTCTGTAATATAGTCTGCAAGCCAGAAATTCGGGTAAGGAATTTTGTTAACCCGGGAGAAGGTGTTAGGCACTCTCGAGTTCTGTGGTTCTAGCACGGTCGCTTAACTGTTATATTTGGCTTAATTATCTAATTTTTATACTTTTGTACCTGTGTGGCAATTCTAATTTTTAACTGCTTTTATTTAATTTTTAGAATATTGCAACGTTGTTAAAACGCGTTTCGAACCACGTCACGTAAATGCACCCTTAGCTCACAACACTTTTGACCTAACATTGAGATTTGGATTTGAGTCACATAAATGCACACCCATATTTAAGAAGGTCAATTATTTAACTA
Source organism: Nicotiana benthamiana (assembly GCA_034376525.1). Lineage (NCBI taxonomy): Eukaryota > Viridiplantae > Streptophyta > Magnoliopsida > Solanales > Solanaceae > Nicotiana > Nicotiana benthamiana. The sequence goes on along the minus strand of CM067341.1, from coordinate 12,992,201 downwards.
ACGCGCCTAAAGTAATTTTGTATTTTCATGTTCCGAGTGCATGGAAATTCGCTAAGTGGTGTACCTCAGATTCAAAGGATCAATACACAATTTATTTAGATAAAGGCATTACAATTGTCCAATTTTATTGGCATGTCTTGATTACGTTTGTAAAAGGGAATTGAACCAAAATTAATAAGGTTGTGGGTGTTTGGGTATTTGCAAACATAATTATCACTAGCTAGGCTACTATTCTTGTTTTGCATTTCCTTCTTTGACCCAAATTCCCTTTAGGATTGTTTTTCCAGATGTTAGTACCACACAAGAGGGGGGATTGATTTGTGTAGTACCCAATTTTCGCACTAGAAGAACCTGTTTCTTCTAGATGTACTAACTATGGCTGTTTGCGGAATTAAGAGTGCATAAAATAAAGATCATGGAGATTTTTACGTGGAAAATACCTTGCTCAAAAGGTGAAAAAACCACGACCTACTACTCAGTAGGATTTTTCCAAATATCCACTAAACTCAATGAGCCAAAACAGCATTTACAAAACTCTTTGTAAACCTAAGGATTAACTCTAATCCCAATATAGCACACAGCCTCAACTGTTGCGACACTATCAAGTTAACTCTAACTTGAATACTCAACAGACCTAATACAATTTGCTTCAATGAAAGCTGGAAAGATACAATTTTAAATCACCTACTACAATTGAACTAGAATAAGAGTAAACACAATAGAACTTGTTCTTCTATCTTGTTCAAGAAGCTGCAGGCGTGCACACTTGTTCTCACGTGAATTGCTTGCAAAATAGCCTTGCTTTTTTGTTCTCAATTTAGCTTTAACTTCTGCGTGAATGTACAACCTGTACAAGAGAACAATATTGCTTTTATAGAGTTAGTAATCAGAGTTTGACAAAAACTTGAATTGCTGATCCTTCATCAAATTCGAGTCCTAGAACAATTCAAACTCCAATTTCTTGATCCGGATATAGTTCTCTTCACATAAGAAGACTTTAACTCCTTATCCCATATGCAATCTTTTCGATTATTCCAGAAGATATTCAAAAGATATTGCTGCTCGATCCCAAAGGATTATCTTCTTCACGTGCTTCTCATGTGCCGCCTATGCCATAACACATGTGTCTCCTAAGATGGACCTGGTCCTTCACTGAGTTCCTTTGTCATTCTTCAAAACATCAACTGAGCTTGGGCCAACAAATTCCCCCTTTTTGATGATGACAAACTCTGTCCTTTTACCGATCGGAGAACCTGGGAACTCAGCTAAATTATCTACACTTGAAATATTTAACTCATCATTAAGGACCAGATTTAATTAGGTCATAAACACACTGTTCAGAAATAGACAATTTCTTTTTAAGCACAATATCATATCTTCCCCCTTTTGGCATCATTGAAAAGTTGCCTAACAATGTGAATCCCAGAATTTTAATCATTACACATGGCCACTGGGGCAACTGCAAGTGAAAGCATGCTGTAGTGAATCAATAATCAACTTGAAAAAAATAACTATTAAGATCAAAATCTTCATAAAGCAAGAGAAATGCAAATTGTCATTGATAAGTCAGTGCTTCTACAAGATAGTCCACAAATAGAAAGAACAAAAACTACCAACCATGAGCAAAAACAAGAAAAATCCCAAATCATGGTCACTGGGGGGGGGGGGGTAACTAAACTGGTTCAAAGATAGGACAAAGAAGGCTAAGGCTTTGAGGAACTAGAGGGTTGGGATTGGAATAGGTTGAGCATTGTTTATAGCATCCCTTCACTCTTTTCCTTTTTTTTTTGCTAGCTCAGCTTTCAGCCCATTCCTTTCATCTTTCAGATCAGCAACACAAGCCTGAAGCCTAGCAATTTCAACATCTTCGGTCCCACATTCTTGAACCAAGGCCCTAACTTTGCTATTTACTGGAGTCTTCACTGATGAACCAAGTTCAATAACTGAGGAGATAGTCACAAGCTTAAAAGGTTTTGATTCCAAAGTGCTCCTTACTGGAGGCCATTTCCCATTTCTTCAAGGGAACGTTCAGCTTATCCAGTATAGTTGTCAGAATGAATCCATAAGGAGTAGCATGAGCCATTGATGATTCTGTCCAGAAATTTGACTATGAAAGCAGGCCACTTAATCTGCTTACTCCTCACAAGGCACTCCATGAGAACCATGTCCATGTAATTTGCAGTATGCCTCCTCTCCTGTCTAGGCAGCAGGCACTTGTTCGCAAACTCAAATAGCACTTTATGCTCTAGCTTCATCTCACTCTTTTGAACAAATCTTGCCTCAAGCACATCTTTAGCATCCTTTGTATGCCTGGCTCCTCCAAGTCAATGAGCAACCTTCCCTTTAATATCTTTCTCCTGCTAAAAATAACAAAACAATCTTTCTCCATTTCAAACTCCTCCTCTTCTTCTTCTCCACTCCACTCTTCTTCTTCTTCTTCAGTAAATTTTGCTTGTTTTCCCTTCACTGGAGACCTAGTTCTTTTGCCCAATGAGGGTTCAGCAGGTACATATTTTGAAGACTTCTTTATAGGAGTCTTGGTTCCTTTTGGTTGAGCAATGGGAACCTCCACAATTGTACCTCTATCTTGATTTACCAGTTCCATCTCCTCCTCATCTCCTTCAGCAGCCTCAGAACTTTCTACAACCTTTTCTTTTCCTTTTTCCTTATTCTTTCTCTTACTTTTCTCTAAAGCTATATGTTGTTCTCACTTTGCTTTACATTTCTCCTTGTGACTCTTCCCCTTGGTACAGAAGAAGCAGCAGTCTTGGGAGATGATACTTTGCTTTTCTTTGTTGATTTAAAAGCAATTGGGGTCCTTTCTGAAGACGTTTTGCGCTTCTTTGGGTCATAACTGGCCCCCACCTTCCTAAGAAAATCTGCTAAAGTTTCTTCCACAAATGAACCAGGTTCACCTTGTTTCTTACTCAAGTGAACAAGTCCCTCAGCATATTCTCCAGATCCTCTTCCCCCTGACTTTAAGCCACCCTCTTCTACACTACCACAGATAGTAAGAACCTCTCATTTCTTCTTATTTCTTCTCCTGCTAGATTCAGCCCCTTCAACATTCTTTACAGGACCTACCAACACAAACCTACTGTCGTCCATTTCTGCTACATCAGAAGATACAAAATAGGTGTTTACCTTACCTGGGTATCTTGACTCTTATCATTGTCAGAAGACCCAGGTTCTTTTCCTTCACTAGCATAGATGAATTTTTCAGACTCAGAGCTTGAGTCGGATTCATTATCTAGAACCTCTTTCTTTTGGATGGCTTTTAATTTCTCGTTTAGGGATTTTTTCAGAAGGTCGGATGCTACAGTTTTTCTGGCTAACATCTTTTGCCTGCAAAATCTAGGTTTTGGGTTTCAATATGAGGTGTTGGTGATGAAGTCTTATGGGAAACTGGTGGGGGGTTCCGGGATTATCTTGATGATTAGCCATGGTGTAGTATTTCTAGAAATCTTTTGGGAATTTTGGAGAAGAAATGGGATTATCAAAAATCTTGAAAAGTGAATGACGGTTAGGAATGATGAGAATAGTGTGGTAGATATTAAAGGAGGGATCATGATTAAGGCAGCAACGATGACCTTTTCAGTAGTCAATTAGGAGTCGAATAAAATTAGAGTTCCGATCTCTTTAGAGATTAATAAGTGACGCTACTTTTTAGGGGGAAAATCGTGTTTTAGTTAGACTCCTAGAATAATGAAACTGGTTCAATGCTCAACGGAAAGAATTTCTGAAAGTTTGGTGTAACTAGGAATTCTGCTCATGATTGGTAATTTTATCTTTCTAAATGTGCAAAGTAAAGAAACATACCTGAACTTTCTCATGAGCATGTACTGATGAACCAGGTTCTTCAAGTAAAACTTCTCTTGATCATGCTTCAACTGTCAGAATAGAGAAAATTTGTAAGAGATTAGCGATTCATATAAACACATGTCACAAGAGTATACTAATTAAAGTATGAGACTGAGTAAGAATTAGTCTAGATATTTATATTGAATTAAGAACTCCTAACCAAAAAAATATTATTTTTTTTTCATTGTGCATTCTGAACTGGACCTTTTTAGGTGATCTTGGTCATCCCTAATTCCAACTTGTTCCTTTCAAAGTTTTCTCTACTTAGTGTTTTAGTGAAGATGTCAGCTATTTGTTTATCAGTAGCACAAAATTCTATGGAGATTAAACCTTTCTCATTGTTATCTCTCAAAAAGTGGTGTCTAACATCTATGTGATTGGTCCTTTTATGATGAACATGATTCTTTGTCATACTTATAGCACTAGTGTTATCATAAAACATTGGAATGAATCCCACTTCAATTCCAAAGTGTACAAGCTATTGTTTGACCCATAACAATTGACCACAACAAGAAGCAGCAGCAACATATTCAGCTTCAGCAATAGATAGGGCTACTGAATTTTGCTTTTTGGTAGCCCATGACACTAGATATAACCCCAGGAAATGTGCCATACCTAAAGTACTCTTTCTATCCACTAAAAAACCTGCATAATCAGCATCAGCATATCCTACTAGATCAAAAATACTACCTTTGGGATACCAAAGATAAAAATCAGTAGTGCATTTCAGGTATCTCAATATCCTCTTGACAATTGTCAAATGTGACTCCTTTGGATTTGCTGGAAACGAGCACAAAGCCCTACACTAAAAACAATGTTAGGTCTACTGGCAGTAAGATACAAGAGTGAACCAATCATACCCCTATACAACTTTTGATCAACTGATGAACCAGGTTCATCAATATCTAATTTATTGCCAGTTGCAATAGGTGTATCTATTTCTTTGGAGTCCTCCATTCTAAACCTTTTGAGTAGTTCTTTTGTATACTTCTGCTGATGGATCATGGTCCCATGTGGGCTTTGTTTGATCTACAAGCCTAAGAAGAAATTTAGCTCACCCATCATGCTCATTTCAAACTCACTCCCCATTAGTTTTGCAAAGTCCTTACTCAAATTACCAGTAGTGGCCCCAAATATTATGTCATCAACATATATCTGAACAACAAGGCGATATTTTCCTTTTTCCCTTAGGAACAAAGTGCTGTCAATTTTTCCTCTTTTGTACTCATGCTCCAGTAGGAATTTTGATAGTCGTTCATACAATGCTCTTGGGGCCTGTTTGAGCCCATATAGAGCCTTGTCCAACTTGTACACATGCTCAGGACATTCTTTGCTTTCAAATCCTGTAGGTTGTTTCACAAACACTTCTTCCTTGAGATAGCAATTTAGGAAGGCACTTTTGACATCTATCTTATGGAGAGTTAATTCCATATGTGTTGCAAAGGCAATGAGGAGTCTGATTGTTTCTAGTCTTGAAACTGGAGCAAAGGTCTCATCATAGTCAATGTCTTCCTCTTGGCTGTAGCCTTGAACCACCAGCCTAGCCTTGTTTCTTGTGACAGTTACATCTTCATCAAGTTTGTTCCTGAAGACCCATTTGGTACCAATAACTGATTTGTCCTTGGGTCTTGGAACTAGATGCCAGACTTGACTTCTTTCAAATTGGTTGAGATCCTGCATAGCATTGACCCAATATGTATCCTGCAGAGCCTCAACAACATTTTTAGGTTCAATAAGAGATAGAAAAGCATCAAATGCACATATATTCTATAGTTGTGATCTGGTTTTGACTCTGATATTGGATCAGTGAGAATGTTCTCAATGGGATGAGAACTTTGATACTTGTGAGGTTTCACAACTAACTGGCTTCTGCTGAATGTTTCAGCCATGTACTGAGAAACAGGTTCATGAACGGGTTCCTTCAAAGAGTTTATTTCAATTCCTCTTTGATTTCTTTCCCCTGTCAGGTTGCTCTGTAAAGAAGGACCAGTTCCACCTGTTCCTTCTGTAGCTGCCGCTTTGACTTGAGCTGATGCTTCATCCCAAGTCTTTATCCAGTCCAATGGGTTCATCTTCATGTTCATGTCCCTTAGAAAGAATGTTTGTTTCATAAAATACAACATGCACACTTTCTTCTACACACAAAGTTCTTTTATTGAACACTTTATATACTTTGCTATGTGAAGAATATCCCAAGAATACTCCCACATCACTTCTGGGATCAAACTTACCTAGGGAGTCTTTTTCATTATTGTGCACATAGCACTTGTAGCCAAATTCCCTAAGATGGGATATGTTTGGTTTTCTCCCTTTAAGTAACTCATAGGGAGTTTTCTCAACAAGAGGTCTAGTTATGCATCTATTGATTATGTAACATGCAGTGTTTACAGCCTCTGCCCAGAAGCTGTGGGGTAATTTACTAGAGAAAAGTATGGTCCTTGCCATATCCTGAAGGGTCCTGTTCTTTCTTTCAACTACTCTGTTTTGCTGAGGAGTCCTAGGGGTAGAGAAGTTATGATCTATACAATTTTCATCACAATATTTAGCAAATTTTGTATTTTCAAATTCAGTTCTATGATCATACCTAATGGATGCAAGTTGATTTCCTAATTGTTTCTGAGTTTTTCTAACAAAAGAAGTAAATATTTCAAATGCCTCATCTTTAGATGTTAGAAATAGTACCCAGCTAAATCTAGAGTAATCATCAACAAGCACCATCACATATTTCTTTCCTCCTCTACTCATGGTTCTCATCGGACCACAGAGATCCATATGAACAAGTTCCAACCTCTTGGACGTACTTACCATTTTCTTGGATTTGAAGGATGACCTTACCTGCTTCCCCCTTGTACATGCCTCACAAACTTTGTCCTCCTTGAACTTGATATTAGGTAATTCTATTACCAAGTCTTTGGAGACTAATTTGTTTAGCTGATTTAGACTGGCATGGCCAAGTCTTTTGTGCCACAGGAGGGGATCATTGTCTAACACACTTAAACATCTGAGTTCATTTTCTGAACCACCAGCCTTGCCTTGTTTTTTGTGACAGTTACATCTTCATCAAGTTTGTTCCTGAAGACCCATTTGGTACCAATAACTGATTTGTCCTTGGGTCTTGGAACTAGATGCCAGACTTGACTTCTTTCAAATTGGTTGAGCTCCTGCATAGCATTGACCCAATATGTATCCTGCAGAGCCTCAACAACATTTTTATGTTCAATAAGAGATAGAAAAGCATCAAATGCACATATATTCTATAGTTGTGATCTGGTTTTGACTTTGATATTGGATCAGTGAGAATGTTCTCAATGGGATGAGAACTTTGATACTTGTGAGGTTTCACAACTAACTAGCTTCTGCTGAATGTTTCAGCCATGTACTGAGAAACAGGTTCATGAACGGGTTCCTTAAAAGAATTTATTTCAATTCCTCTTTGATTTCTTTCCCCTGTCAGGTTGCCCTGTAAAGAAGGACCTGTTCCACTTGTTTCTTCTGTAGCTGCCGCTTTGACTTGAGCTGATGCTTCACCCCAAGTCTTTAACCAGTCCAATGGGTTCATCTTCATGTTCATGTCCCTTAGAAAGAATGTTTGTTTCATAAAATACAACATGCACACTTTCTTCTACACACAAAGTTCTTTTATTGAACACTTTATATACTTTGCTATGTGAAGAATGTCCCAAGAATACTCCCACATCACTTCTGGGATCAAACTTACCTAGGGAGTCTTTTTCATTATTGTGCACATAGCACTTGTAGCCAAATTCCCTAAGATGGGATATGTTTGGTTTTCTCCCTTTAAGTAACTCATAGGGAGTTTTCTCAACAAGAGGTCTAGTTATGCATCTATTGATTATGTAACATGCAGTGTTTACAGCCTCTGCCCAGAAGCTGTGGGGTAATTTACTAGAGAAAAGTATGGTCCTTGCCATATCCTGAAGGGTTCTGTTCTTTCTTTCAACTACTCTGTTTTGTTGAGGAGTCCTAGGGGTAGAGAAGTTATGATCTATACCATTTTCATCACAATATTTAGCAAATTTTGTATTTTCAAATTCAGTTCTATGATCATACCTAATGGATGCAAGTTGATTTCCTAATTGTTTCTGAGTTTTTCTAACAAAAGAAGTAAATATTTCAAATGCCTCATCTTTAGATGTTAGAAATAGTACCCAACTAAATCTAGAGTAATCATCAACAAGCACCATCACATATTTCTTTCCTCCTCTACTCATGGTTCTCATCGGACCACAGAGATCCATATGAACAAGTTCCAACCTCTTGGACGTACTTACCATTTTCTTGGATTTGAAGGATGACCTTACCTGCTTCCACCTTGTACATGCCTCACAAACTTTGTCCTCCTTGAACTTGATATTAGGTAATTCTATTACCAAGTCTTTGGAGACTAATTTGTCTAGCTGATTTAGACTGGCATGGCCAAGTCTTTTGTGCCACAGGAGGGGATCATTGTCTAACACACTTAAACATCTGAGTTCATTTTCTGAAAGAGTTGACAAATCTACAATGTAAATATTGTTAACCCTTCTTCCCCGCAAAACAACCTTGTCAATGATAAGGTTAATCACAAAACATTTGGTGGAGATAAAAGACACAAGGTTGCCTTTGTCACACAATTGTGACACACTTATTAAGTTATATTTCAAACCATCTATCAGGTAGACATTCTATATAGAGTGAGAATCAGTGATGATCTCACCTTTCTTTCCATTACCAAAGGAGACATTACCTCATTTTAAGTCCTCAAGTGAAAGGAACTAGTCCTTGTTCCCAGTCATGTGCTTTGAGCAGCCACTATCCATATACCAAATTTGGCTACTCCCTCTCATTTGGACCTGCAAAAAGAAAATCAGGGGTTAGTCTTAGGAACCCAAACTAGTTTGGTTCCCTTTATATAAGCAAAAGGATGAATTAAATTTCTTCTTGCTCATCCAGGAAACTTATTCTTTTCTTTAACAAAAGCTTTGTTCTTTTGGCATGCCATTTCTTTTGCATAACATTCATATTTGTAATGACCAGTCTTACCGTAGTGTGTGAAGATTTTGTTTTCAGGAAGAGTAAGGTATTTGCTTTTTGGATCCCATTTAGGAGCTTGAGTCCCAAAGCCATGTCCTCTTTTGTTACTGATGTGATGCTCTTGCACCTAGGAGAGAGCATCAGAGGCTTTGTTCCACTTGCAAGATCTGTCTAGTTCATGTTTTACTTTTCCTAGATTTTCTTTTAAAACTTTGATGAATTCATATTTTCTGTATAATTCATCTTTCATTTTTCCCAAACTTTCTTCTTGAGTGAGATGAGTGTGATCAGCTACCTTTTTTACAGTTCCTAATTTTAGTTTTAGATTTTTAGACTTAAGTCCTAAGACATTGTTGTCAAGTTGAAGAATCTGGTTCTTCAACTCAGTATTTTTGTTATCACTCTCATTTGCCCTAGACTCTAGACTTTTACATTTTTCTTTTAGAATCACACACCTAGACAGAACTTCCTTCTCATTGTTAATTATCTTAGACTCATCAATGAAGTTCATCAATAGCTCACCCAACTTTTCTTTAGACAAGAATTTAATCTTGTCTTTGAGATGAAGAATACTTACCTCTTGTTCATCATATGATTCTCTGATGGCCATTATTACTTGCTCCTCCTTGGCTTCATCTTTTGAGTCTTCGTCTGAAGTTTCTCCCCAAGCAACAACCATAGCCTTGGTTGAAATTTTGTTTCTCCTGGATTGAACCTGTTCCTTCTTCCTGTTCCTTCATTCAGCTCTTTCTTTCTTCCACTCAATTTCCCATTGAGGATAGTTTCTGATCATGTGGTCAGTCTTGCCACACTTGTAGCATCCCTCAATTACCTGTTTCTCAGGAGCTCTTGTTTTATTGAACCTTGTACTTCTTGAAGAACCCTTTCCTCTCATTGGGTACCTCTTGAAATCCCTAGTGATCATAGCCATTTCATCATCTTCTAATTCTACACCTTTAGAAATTCTGAAAGCTAAATTTTCTCCCTTTTGGGGGCATCCATCTTCATGGTTTGTCTCCTCATTTCATAGGCAATTAAATTTCCAATTAGTTCATCCAGTCTGAGGATAACAATGTTCTTGGATTCCTGAATGGCAGTGATTTTGCTTTCCCATGTGACTGGCAGAACTCTTGTCAGAATCTTCTCAACCTTGGTTTTTTAAGGATAGTCCTTCCAAGAAATTCCATTTCATTTGTCAAAGTGGTGAATCTAGTGTACATCTCCTGGATAGTTTCTCCTTCCTTCATAGTAAAATTCTCATATTAAGAATACAGAAGTGTTCATCTTGATCTTTTCACTTGAGGTTTTCCTTCATGAGCCACTTGCAGGGTGTCCCATATTTCTTTAGCAGTTGTGCAACTTTGGATCCTACTGTACTCATCTGGTCCTAGACCACATACAAGCCACTTCTTGGCCTTAGCATTTTTCTCCCACTTTTTCAAGTCTTTAGCAGTGCAGTCATCCCTTGTCTTTGGCACTTCAATTCCTTCAGCATTCTTCTTAGTGGTTGCTAGGGGACCATCAGCAATTATGTCCCAAAGTTCATAATCTTCCTCGGTAATGTGATCTCTCATTCTGTTCTTCCACCAAGAATAGTACTGGCCATTGAAAAGTGGAGGCCTAGCAGTGGATTGCCCTTTCCAGTTCCCAAGTGGTGCACTCATTGTTGATATTCTCCTAAGGTGTTAGCCTCTTCAAGTATAACCTTCTCTGATACCAATTGTTGCTCCAGATGTTAATACCACACAAGAGGGCGGTGATTTTTGTGGTACCCAATTTTCACACTAGGAGAACCTGGTTCTTCTAGATGTACTAACTATGACTGTTTGCGGAATTAAGAGTGCATAAAATAAAGAACACAGAGATTTTTACGTGGAAAACACCTGGCTCAAAAGGTAAAAAATCGGGACCTACTACTCAGTAAGATTTTCCCAAACATCCATTAAACTCAATGAGTCAAAACAACAATTAAAGAACTCTTTGTAAACCTAATGATTAACTCTAATTCTAGTACGGCACAGAACCTCAACTATTGCGACACTTTCAAGTTAACTCTAACTTGAATACTCAGTGTGCCTAATACAATTTGCTTCTATGAAAGCTGAAAAGGTACAATTTTAAATCACCTACTACAATTGAACTAGAATAAGAATAAGCACAATGGAACTGGTTCTTCTATCTTGTTCAAGTAACTGCAGGCGTGCACACTTGATCTCACGTGAATTGCTTGCAAAATAGCCTTGCTCTTTTGCTCTCAATTTATCTTTAACTTTTGGATGAATGTACAACCTGTACAAGCGAACAATATTACTTTTATATAGTTAGTAATCAGAGTTTGACAAAAACTCGAATTGCTGATCCTTCATCAAATTCAAGTCCTAGAACAGTTCAAACTCCAATCCTTATCCTTGATCCGGATATAGTTCTCTTCACATAAGGAGACTTCAACTACTTATCCCATATGAAATCTTTTCGATTAGTTCAGAAGATATTGTTGCTCGATCCCAAAGGATTATCTTCTTCACGTGCATATACCATAACACCTGTGTCTCATAAGATGGACCTGGTCCTTCACTGAGTTCATTTGTCATTCTTCAAAACTTCAACTAAGCTTGGGCTAACAAGGATTTTGGTCTTGAGCTTGACCTTGGCCCGATTGATGTGTGTTGCTCTCTATAATAACGAGATAGGGCCACAAGACTAAAAACAAGCCCAAACAAGGTTGCAGAATAACGACTGAGTTCATGAACTCAGTAGAAGGCCCAAGTCATTGTAAACTTATTAACTAAGCGACAAGGTAGAACTACAACTATTAAAACTGATATAGTTGTGGACTGTTTAAACATGTCCTATTCATACAATAGCAATTTGATCCCTGTACACTACCAGTATATTCACTTTTCGAACGAGATCATCAATGACCAAACACACATATTCCGACAAAATTAAGACTAAAATCCCAATACTCATAGAACCTGCTAATGGGTTAGCCATATACCACATTAAACATTGGGATAATTTAAATGTACTACACCCGTTCAACATGCAAGTGCAGAACCAAACTAAAAGAAACTCTAGTCCACGTAATTAGGCTTACAAAATCACAGTCCACTGCTGCATTATTTACTTACATGTGATCAAGTTCAGGGAAAGAAAAAGGTCTTAATTGTCGTCTACAATTTAAACTATTATTAAAGATTGCGTAGACAGTCAGGGATAAAAAAGAAAATCAGCTTTGAAATATGGTCTTCATTTAACAATATTTCAACTTCTTTACATGTTTCCAATCATTCTTCAAGCATGAGTTATATGAGTACCTAGAATTTGGACATCAAAGGCAGTGAGCACTTAGCAGAAATCAACAGCAAGAACAATCCCAGACCAATGAGATAGTAAATTTGAGTCAAAATCAACCCTAGACCTTTCAGATACCAGCATCAACCATTTTTCAATCTATGTGAGCCCCAAAAATATTTTTAGAATTTCCCAGGTATTTCGAAGTTCAGGCTGCTTAATGAAACAGTAATTTTTGATATTTTTTCTGATTACTCTTTTTAGAAAATGTCTCTTAAAACTTTCAGAAAACCCCAAAACCCTTTTTAAAGGCAAGGTTAGAATGCCCTTTTATAGACAAGGATAAGGGCGTTTATGCTGAAATTAGTTTGCATTGCAGTCCCTAAACTTCTGACTTATCGACCAAGTTTTTTACATTGAAATTAACATGAAGCCGCTTCTAGAGGCTTCCTATTTCAGTTATTAAAAGATGCTCTTGGTCCAATAGCCAAACTACCCCCAAGTGACTTATTAATTACTTTCTACCCCCTCTTCCCTTGAATTCCTTTTAGACTCACAGATTAAATTCTGAAACAAGCAAATAAAAGTTCAAACGGATCAAATTATGATAATTCTTAAAAAGCAATGCAAAAATTTATCACGTGAATTAGACACACACACTCATAAGATTACCTAATGGATAATTTAACAAACCTAAACTTGAACAATAGACTACTGGACCTAATTTAGACTCAAGGTTTACACATAAAAGTTACTTAAACAGAAAAGATTAATATAATTCGGATCAAAACTAATTAAGCTCATGTATTAACATGGACATCAACTTAACGAAAAAAGGACTAATACTGATCAAATTGAGGAATTAACAAATGAAATTCCATCAACACAAACTAAACCTAATTTTAAAATCAGGTAGCCAACAAATATTAAAATCACCAGAAGAGACTTAATGTGACCCAATCTTAATTTTTTTGAACTCAAAAATTAAACCAAACTACAAAAAAATATGAGGAAAAAGAAAATTCAGAAAAGACTAGAGAACTTGGCTTAATCTTTTCGACTGTGACCCTGAATTTTAATGGAAATATTCATGCATTATTAGAAAAAACTCCTGGAAAACTCTAGAATTGGGTTTTGAGCAGTTGTAGAGGCTTCTGAGTACGGTTGAGTGCGGATTTGAGATGAGAGGGTTAAGAAGGCTATAGAGTGTTATTTTTGGGCGACTTGGTGGTGGTGAGTTTTGACAGTCACTTTTGAATCGATATTCGAGAGGAATCAAGGACGTTCGGAGGATATTGAGTAGGGATTTGGGATTTGGGATATTCAGGGGTCATTTGGTATCAATTTGGGACCGGTTAGCGCCGGCGTCGCCGTACACGGCGACGGAGCCCATATTTCTGGCTCACATTCGAGAGGCTGGGGTGGGGTTTGAGGGATGGTGGTTGCGGATTTGGGTAGAGGAGGGGGAGGCAAATCAATAGTGTGATTTTGGTGGCCTTTGGGTGATCGCCGCCGGCGAAGGCGATTTTCGACCGGCAGTGCACGGTGGGCGTCGGTGGGTCTAGGGTTTCTGTGAAATAAGAGATGAGACAGGGTACTAGGTTTTTTGGGGGGTGGGGGGTGTTCTGGACACTTATATGCCATTGAACCTTGATTCTTAGCTGTTGGATCGAACGAGATCAATGGCTCGGATTGGGGACGCCAAACGGTGTCGTTTCATTTATTAGAGGTTGCTGGACCGAGTTTGGGTGTGTTTGGGCTTCAACTTGGACGGGTTTGAGGGTGTATAACTGGGCTAGCCCAAATGAAAATCAGACCTTTCTGTAATATCTTTAGTTTGCTTTTTAATTATTTTCCAAATTAAAATAAAAACTTAAATTAATTCCTAAACTCAATTATCTTACTAAATTAGCCTAATTATTAATCACAAAATTTATAAAAATTAAGTAATTCTCAAATTTAGAATATAAAAGAGAAGAATGCCAAATAAGCACATATTTTTTATTTTTATTTTAATAAAGTACCTAATTAACCACAAATATGAAAATGAATCCTAAATTAAATTATGAAACCAAGTTATCCCAAATAATTGAAACAAATTGAAAGAAAAATCACCTAACTTCAAAGTTAAAATTAAAGGTGCAAAATAAACAATTTTTTTTTGTAAAATGGCTATATGCTAATTAATTCTTGAAAAATATCAAATTAACTTCTAAATACATGTGCAATACATTTTGTATTTTTCACTAATTAAGATGCATAAACAAAAATGCAAATAATTAACAAAGCCACGAAAAATCCATAAAATTGCAAAAAAAAAACAAAAGCAATTATTTTATTTTTGAATTTATGAGAGTAATTTATATAGGACAAAAATCACATGCTCACAATACTTTTGTCGAATTTCAGCTGAGAAATGGTTTTACTTAAGTTTTTATATAAATTGTGGATTAAATTGTAAATGTGTCGGTTGGCATAGTTTTACGATAAACGTTATCACAATCGGATCGATAGGGATCGTGACATTATCATATCAAAAGGTTGGGAGTAGTTGTTCGAAGACGAAAAGCTCTTCCAATTAGGTACATATCAACATTAAGTTGCTAAAATAAATCATGTAATGGAAGATAATTTTACTTATAGATTGAGTGTAAATTGGTTGTTTAGCTTTTAAATAATATTTTAATAAATCAACTTTATACTAAAAGGTTTTTCGCTTATATATATATATATATATATATATATATATATATATATATATATATATATATATATATATATATATATATATATATATATATATATATATATATATATATATGATTTGGTGGGACTTGTCTTTTACTTAGGTTGGCATCTTTTCATGGAATTACTTTCGAAATACTCATCTATTTTATTCTACTTATCCTGTTAAGTTTGTACTGCATATGTTATATCTTTACTTCTACTTATCCAAAAACTCTTACTCACTAGTATTTCTCATAGTTCAATCTTTTATTGACATCTCCTCTAGTTCATCAATTAACACAATTATGATTAATTAAATTAATATCTCATTGGTATATGCTTTACAGGTCAAGATGCTTTTCAGGTGGGAAATATTCACTGTAAAGCGGCCCTTCAAAATAATCGAAAGTATAATTTTTTAATATATAATAATATATATATTTTTTGCATAATAAGTTTATATTTTTGTATATTTGGTTAGCACTTATAATTATTTTTGACTGAGGGGCCAAATATGTTTAAAAGCCCTTTTAGGTCCAAGCCCAAATGAATGATTGCAGACTGAATAACAAATGAAGCCCAAATTCGAACCACACTCTCTGCCTTAAATTCTTCCCAAACCCTCATTCTGCCGCTATCTTCTCTTTGTGCAGCGGCACTCCTCACCTTGATAATCGTAAGTTCCTATTTCTCTCTCGCTTGCTTTTTTGCAATGATTTTAATTAGTAAAACACAAACAATTTAGTTACTTGGATTATTAGTGTTGTGGTTGCTTTCTGTTTCTCATATCACTGTTCCTTGTGATTTTTACAAGTTAATATTGCATAGAATTCATATATTTTCACATGTCGTTGTTTCCTCTGATTTTTTCAAGCTATACATGTTTTTCATTTAATCTGGTCCGTAATAGACTTCAATCAGTGGTGGAGCTAGAATTTTGGTTAAGAGGTGTCAAATTATATAAAAAGTAAACACATAGGGGAGTCAATACATAGTATATATACATATAATTTATTTTTTTACCTACCTGCACAGTGTACCCCCCCCCCCCCCCAAAGTGGTGCCATTGATACCCCTTCCTATAAGGTGGCTCCGCCTCTGACTTCAATGGTTACAGAGGAATCCAATTATATAATTGGCATAGAGCCGTAGCTCAGTAATTGATGTTATGTTTGTTATTTGCTTGATTTGGCCCAATAGACGATTCCAGTTTTGTTTGTGTTCTAAGCATACTCATTGATTTGGTTTAATGGAACTGAATAGTCAGAGAATTCATATGGCTGACCCCATTTTCACATATCATTGTTTCTTGTAACTTTTATAAGTTACATATGTTCTTTGTTTAATCTGGCCCGAGTAGAAATACAGGCATAGTTCAGTGGTTGGTTAAATTTTTGTTCTTTTTTTTTATTTTGGCCATAATGGAGCGTAATGGTTACATATACCCATTGATTTGGCTCAAATGAAACTGAATAGTGACAGAGAATTCATATAGCTGGCCTCATTTTCACATATCATTGTTTCTTATAATTCTTAAAATATGTTCTTCGTTTAATCCGGTCCCGAATTGGAATACTTGGCCTGATTCATTGATTGATGAAATATTTGTTCTTTATTTGATCCTAATAGAGCATAATGCAGTAACGGGGACACTTGATTTATATGGTTGATTCCAGTTTTGTTTGTTGAATTGTTCAGTTGGTGCACATAGTTGGGAAAGATGCAGATATTCGTGAAGACCCTGACAGGGAAGACTATTACCTTAGAGGTAGAGTCATCGGACACCATTGACAATGTTAAGGCTAAGATTCAGGACAAGGAAGGCATTCCACCGGACCAGCAGCGGTTGATTTTCGCAGGAAAGCAGCTCGAGGATGGACGAACACTAGCTGACTACAACATCCAGAAGGAGTCCACCCTCCACCTTGTCCTTCGCCTTCGCGGTGGTGCAAAGAAGCGTAAGAAGAAGACTTACACTAAGCCAAAGAAGATTAAGCACAAGAAGAAGAAGGTTAAGCTCGCTGTCCTCCAGTTTTACAAGGTTGATGATTCTGGTAAGGTTCAGAGGCTCCGCAAGGAGTGTCCCAATGCTGAGTGTGATGCCGGGACTTTCATGGCTAACCACTTTGACAGGCACTATTGTGGTAAATGTGGGCTCACCTATGTTTACCAGAAGGCTGGTGGTGATTAGATGAGTGCTACTTTGCTTATTACTTTAGCACTAGTTTTTTCCCCACATTTCTTGCCCTATACTCTCCTATGTCTTGTTTGTGACAAGATGTAATGAATTTGAATTATGGGATTATGTTTGCAGCTTATGAAATTAAGGATTTTTGTCAGCTAAAATATGTATTCCCTTTTGTTTTTGCAATCATTTTGTGCTTCTGTGATGATTTTGCTTGGATGGCTAACCATGTTGTTTTTATCGGTTGAGCTGTTTTGCTTTTAATAACTATAACATATTTTAAAAGATACCAATTTATTGACCATAGAAATCGGAAGTAGCTTTCTTTTTCAATTTGTTTTAATCTAATCCAGCAAATTGAAAACAACGCCAATACATTAGGCACATTTACATCAATACGTTAACTAATTCTGTACCTTTTCTTTTTCTTCAATTAATTGAACAACCACAAGAAATTTAGGGAAAATTAGGAAAGAAATAATTAATTCAAAATACAACTATGTAACATTCAGGCCATTTCCAACCTTTGCTTCCATTTCCTCCTCCAAAATGGAGTAAATTCCAAAATAAAGTGAAGTTACTCCAACCATTACTCCATATTTTGCTTCAAAAAAGAATATTTCATTATATATTCTTCTCTTTCTTCAATATTACATTATTATCTTTTATTTATATCTTATTTTCTTATTTTTATTAAGGAAATTCTTTCTTTTTTTCTTTTTTTACATATTCATCAATACAATTCAATATAAAATTATTTTAAACCATAAATTTTTAATTAATATAATTTGTAGGAAAATATTATAGGTTTATAAAAATATAGTTCAAATTTTCAATTATTTCGATTGCTAACTTGTTTTACATAACCTTGTTTTTTTTACCTAGTCTCCTTTTACTATTTTAGTGCCGTGATATTATGTTCTTTTTAATTTTTATAATTTACATATATAAAGATATACATACATACATATATATATATATTTCAAATTTTCAATTATTTCGATTGCTTCCTTGTTTTACATAACCTTGTCTTTTTTACCTAGTCTGTTTTTACTATTTTAGTGCCGTGATATTATGTTCTCTTTAATTTTCAAAATTTACATTCATTTACCTATATAACTATTCAAATTTTATTATTAATAAAAAATTGTCATGCATCAATAAAAATAAGTTAGTGACGTTTAATAATGAAAATACAAAACAGAATAAGGAATTTTAGGGGAAAATGATTTGCTTGGTACTAGTCACTTGATAGCAATCAGCAATGAAAAATCAAAATTCCAGTTGCATTTGACAATAGAAGAGAGATATAGAACGAATATAAATATACATAATAAATGTAATATTAGAAGAAGTAGATTTTTATAAGAAATTCCCAACAGGATTGCTCTATTTATTCTTAAATGTATAATTTAGAATAAATCTGATACAACATAAATTATATGTGAAACTAAACAATTTTCCTATATCTATATCTCTCTATCTATCTTCTAAATATACTATATTAAAAAACGAAGCCCCTAACGAAATGTCGTTCGCTTTTGTATCCTTTAAAATGTATTT
The DNA here is from genome assembly GCA_034376525.1 of Nicotiana benthamiana. Taxonomy (NCBI): domain Eukaryota; kingdom Viridiplantae; phylum Streptophyta; class Magnoliopsida; order Solanales; family Solanaceae; genus Nicotiana; species Nicotiana benthamiana. Next base: position 12,973,537 of record CM067341.1, on the reverse strand, counting down.
CACACTAAATTCCTTAATATTTAAGAATTTGAAATCTTAAAAAACTGTTGCATCTACGTGACCTAATAGTTTTAGTATTTAAAGTCAATTACGAACATACCACAATGGAATTCCATTTATAAAATATGGACATTTAAATAATAATAAAAAAAAGATAAAGAGGCTTTCCATCCACGTACAGGACTCCTCATTCTATAATTTTGTTGTCAATCCGTTTAAGAAGAAAATAATAAGGTGAAGTTTCCAACGTGAAGAGTCATATAAATTTAATTATTTTTTTTATTCGTTTTTAAGAAGTAGAGATGTTATTAAATACTATACCAATTCTATACCAATCAGGTAAATAATTTTCTTTTATAGATCAAAAAAATTAAAATTTGCTGATAATAAAAATTGTTGTTAATAAATCATATCAACTGATGATTTGTTATGAAATAATATAAAAGACAAGAACAATAATGCAAGAACAAGAGCAATAGAGAGAAGAGTAGAGAGAGTTCTTCTTATTGATACTTAGAGATTGTTAGGAGTGGTTTACAATGGTAGAAGACCCCTTTATTTATAGGGAGGGGGATGATTTATCTACCAAGAATAGAACTCTAGAATCTCTCTAATTATAGACATTCACCTTAAATAGGAGATTTCATAACACTCCCCCTTGAATGTCTATTCAACAATGTGCCTCGTTAAAACCTTAAAACCAAAACCCAATGGGAAAAATTAAAGAAAGGAAAAAGAGTACACATGTTTGAATATGCGCCTATTGGTTGCCTCGTTAAAAACCTTGCAAGGAAAACCCAGTGGGACAAAACCTTGTAAGGGAAAAAGAGTGCAACGCGCATTAACTCCCCCTAATGAGTACATCAATTTATATCCTTGAGCATTTGCATTTCAATCTTGTGCATTATCTTCAAAACGATCTTTGGTAGACGTTTGACAAATCAACCATATTGACTTCAATAAATATTCCGTACCTTGAAATCATCATTCTTGATAGATATGAACATCTTCATATAATGTCGTGGAATAACTCTTCAATATCTCCATAGATGCATTCTCAATGCCATCATGCTTATAGTTATAGCAAGATACATATGTACACAAATTGTACTTAGGATGTGGTACTTCAGGACCACGAATTGCATATGCTTCAAGCAACTTAAATCTTTCAAGTTAAGTCATATAAGCCATATAATAGACTTTAGATGCATATCAAGTTTTCCATGTCATGCTAGACAAATAAGATATCGAAAACTGACTATACATACCTTTGACTTTATACTTTCAAGCATTTGAACTATAGGTTCAAAACTACATGTCTTTCATATGGAATCAATTCTTCTTGAATTGTATCTCTTCCATTTAGTTACTTTCTTTGGGTCAGCAAATGCGTATGGCATGCATTGCAATATGTTGCAATTGAATTATCCCATTTATGAACTTCAGATTCATATCATGATATTCGGGGATCTACATATACAAATGATAATTCATCCCATGTAACCTTTTCTCAAGTGTTTATCATGTCTTCCCCTCATGTTAGTAAAGCTAACTTGTTTCCTCAACTTTGGGAATTCATCTTTGTGCATTATGGTGTTAATGAAAATATACACCGCACATCAATAATAATAAGATGAAATTATTTGGTTCCTGACCTTGAACCACTTGTGAGGGGAGAATATAATATACTCTCGTATACAACGTATATCAAACTGATATATATAACTTTGTTCTCATAAGAAACAGTTTAGCTATTAAGTGGAGGCACTCAATAATTATCTTGCTAAACCAACTATGATGTAAACCAACTTATCAAGATGAACTATCTTGAATAGTAAATCTGGAAATTATGCTCGAAGTTATATTACTGAGCAATTTACCTCGCAAGCACCGGCCAGGCTGCGAGTCAATAACAATTGCGCATGTAACCATATCATAGATGCATCATATGTGATATACATGGCAGGTGAATGGGCCCATATTCACCTTTGATATTTCCAGAATTTATGGGCTTCAACCCGAACTCTTTAGTTGGTCAGTTCATTAATGAGAACAAGTGATACAAGAGAATTCGTAAAGAACTTTCTAGTTCTTTATTATTCACCTATGTGAATTTGCACATCATACTTAAAATGAGATGGCTAACACGAATGCCAACTGAACAAATTATCAATATTGGTAAACTTCAAATTTACACCATGACATGTGCACTTATCAATAAACTTCAGGTTTATTATGACATGGGTTTTATACCAATAGATATCCACTTTATTGTGGCATTCTTTCGTTTGTGTAGTACAAACTGGAGAACAAAGCGGGTAGCTTTTCATATACAAATTACCCCGCTACAAGTTGTAGTAATAGGAGATATCAAATCCTTCCTTTATTTATAGTCTCAATATAATCAATCGCTTTCGCGTGTACTTTGGAAACTGAATAAGTTTCTTTGAGACTTACTACAGCACAATACTCAATTGTGTTTCTCCAACATAGTAATAATTAGCTCTTCTAGAGCTGTCAATTAATTTTGTACTACCACAGATTCATCAACATCCATGTGGTGAATATCTTTCTTAAAGAGAAAGTTATACCATTATGGTCATGTCAAACTTATATGCAAGATATGTTTCTTGCATTATCGTTGTCCTTTAATAATCATATTTCCAAAATACTTTGGCGTACAATAGGTACGTGACCAACGATCATTCATGCCATATATCATCTCAAACCTCCTTCTAGGGGTGAGTGTGGTATATTTAATACCAATTTCATGTTCATATTCTTCCAATAATGAATATGTATTCGTGAATCAGATGTTGTCACATTCACTTCGGGGATATGTGATTTTGTTATCCTTTTCAAATCTATAAATGCGTCAGGCATTTGATTTGCTATTCTTTGCAAATGGATAATCTTTTGTGCCTCTTTCACAAATAGAGGTATGTGGATCAAGATGAGATAATGATGCATTTTTCCACAAAATTGCCTGTTTGGTTTCACCAACTTCTCCCCCTAATTTTGGGAAAAGTGTCTCATCAAATTGACAGTCTGCAAATCGTGCAGTGAACAAATCTCCTGTCAATGTTTCGAGGTAGCGAATAATGGAGGGCGATTCAACCTCAACATATATTCCTAACATTCTTTGCAGACCCATTTTGGTGCGGGATGGCGGTGCTACAGGCACATATACTGCGCATCCAAAGATTCTTAAATGGGATATATTGGGTCCATGACCCAAAACCAATTGCAACGGGGAATATTTGTGTCAATTCGTCAGCCAGAGACGAACTAGCATTGCTGTATGCAAAATGGCGTGTACCCAAACCGAAATGGGCAGCCTCGTTTTCATGAAGAATTCAAGATTATTCTCATCTATTGTCTCAATATGATATCCATTTTGAATGATATCTGTAAAACTCAACAAGTTCCTTTTAGACTTGGAGGAGAACATTGCGATTGATATCATTAAAACTCAACAAGTTCTTCTTAGACTTGGAGGAGAATATTGCATTCTCTAAGATAAACGTCATGCCTTTGGGCAGAGTTACAGTTGCTCTTCCGGAGCCTTCAATCAATTTACTTCCCATGGTTTGACATATAAAAGAAATACACGAACATATAAATAAGTTCAATTCGTTTGTGTCACATAATATTTTCAAAATCTGCAGCTAACAGTTGACTAACAAAATCAGATATGTTATCCATAATTGATTACTTTGCAGTTTGAAAATTTCAGTTTAAACATTTTCTTCAAACAATCGATTGTTAAACACAAACAATCGATTGTTGAACATTGACAATCGATTGTTAAACACACACAATCGATTATTTGCTATTTTGAAAAACTTCAGATCACTGTCTTAAGACAATCGATTGTTAAATATAGACAATCGATTGTTGGCTTATTTTGAAAAATTCCAGAGCACACTGTCTTAAGACAATCGATTGTTATGCATAGACAATCGATTGTTGGCTATTTTGAAAAATTCCAGAGCACACTGTCTTAAGACAATCGATTGTTATGCATAGACAATCGATTGTGGATAATTTTTGAAAAATTCCAGATTACACTGTTTTAAAGACAATCGATTGTTAAACATAGACAATCGATTGTTGACTGTTTTTGAAAAATTCCAGAACACACTGTTTTAAAGACAATCGATTGTTAATCATCGACAATCGATTGTTGACTGTTTTTGTAAAATTCCAGATCACACTGTTTTAAAGACAATCGATTGTTGATCATTGACAATCGATTGTTTTGCAGTTTTTATGCGAAATATGAGATAACCGACTAGTTTTTCAGGTTAGTCGATTACCTCTACTGGAAAGTAAAAATATTATTGATATTTGAGCATATTGATACATTCTAAAGAACTAATACTAACATTGCATCATGAACTAACTAATACGAGCTAATACTAATGGCTATTAGTTTATTCATTCACTAATACAAACAAGTAAAATAAAATCAAATAGCTCCATCTTCTTTCATCACGGATCCATCACCGATTAGGTGGTCTATCTACCCCTCGGGTGTCTCAAAGAAGTCTGCCACATCCAAGTGGGTGATGTCAAAGTTGTCGTCAGAGACAAAATTCGTTTCAGGGCGTTTACTCTTTCGAGATGCTTGATAAAGGTCAACCAAATGTCATGGTATACGGCAAGCCTTTGACCAGTGCCCGTTTCCACCGCAACGATAATATATAGTTTATAAACTATTTGCTTTTGGTTTCTTATCGTATCGTGCTTGTGGCAGAGTGACCAACTTCAGGTTGTCATATCTCTTCTTTAAGCCATTCCACAAGATGAGTGGATCCTTGACGGTGAGATATTCAATCTTCAAACCTTCATCAAGGTGATGGCGCAAGAAAATCAAGGCCTTCGCATAGTTTTGGGTGGATGCATTATTTCTGTCTTTAATGGCGTCTCCAAGACCCATAGTATCTAAGTGGATTTCATCATCCAACACCCATGTCATATAGTTCTTGCCCGAAATTTCAAGGGCAACGAACTTTCTTTTCATAATGTCAGACATAAAACAAAATTACATCAAGAGCGTGTTCATACTTGCGGGCTCTATTACAATTATTACATTCACTTCAGGGAATGGATCATAATCATATGCTTTACACAATCTCATGTCAAATATTACTTTCATAAAGTGAAAGATTATTTTGAGAATCTTTATTATTCTCATTATCACAATAATGACGATTATAATTTCGTCTATTGCCACGTCCACATCCATTGATACCTTTACGGTAATAATTTTGTCTTCTTTCAGACTTATCACATACTGCTACCACATTCTCTAAAGGGAATGGAGCAAATTCAATTGGACGGAATTCTTTGCCACGTCCACATTCATTGATACCTTCATGGTAATAATTTTGTCTTCTTTCAGACTTATCATATACTGCTTCCACATTCTCTAAAGGGAATGGAGCAAATTCAATGGGACGGATTTTTAATTCTTTGCCCACAATCATACATGAATTTAATCATGGCAGGACATAGAGATTTAACCACTTCATGTGGTTATAATTTCTTACACACTCCATTAGAGTTATAATCAAACTTTGTTGTCTATGTTTGTATATAAAATCAAATTATAGAATTCCAAGAATTTTGAAAGAGAAAAGTAAAATACTTACCTTAATTTTCTCAAGAAGATTCTTGAGACGGTAGAGTCTCGTGCCTTTTAGAATCACGAACACGGAACCGAGGTCGAAATCTCGAATTTCTGTTTCCAATCTTTCTTTCACGTTTTCTATTTCTGTTTTCTGTTTCTTTCTTCTCCTTTGTTTTCAATTTTTTTTTTTCTCTTCCTCTTCAACGTTTTCTTTTCCTTTTGCTTTCCAGTGTTTTTTTTTTCTCCTTCTTTTGTTTTCTGTTTTTCGTTCCTCCCCTTTTTTTTTCTTTGAAGCAAAACCCTACACAAACAAAAAGTTAAGACAATCGAAAATTTCAATTGGTTAGAGACTCGTGCTGATAACGTGTTATGAAATAATATAAAAGACAAGAACAATAATGCAAGAACAAGAGCAATAGAGAGAAGAGTAGAGAGAGTTCTTCTTATTGATACTTAGAGATTGTTAGGAGTGGTTTACAATGGTAGAAGACCCCTTTATTTATAGGGAGGGGGATGATTTATCTACCAAGAATAGAACTCTAAAATCTCTCTAATTATAGACATTCACTTTAAATAGGAGATTTCATAACATGATTGAGTTTTTAATAGAGAAATTAAGATGACGTATTGCAATTGAATTGGCCACCACTAATAGCGTAAAGCTAAGTTTTCTGTGAACTGTAAAGAGTATTGTTCTTTTAAATTACAAGTTTAAAACAAGGAAAAGTTCATATTATTACTCTGTCTATACCCTCTTAGACCTTTATCTTTTATCTTAAACTCTGAAATATTGTTAATACATGCATGTCATTAGTAATAACTAAGCTTTAGATACAAAGCTTGCAATTATAATTTTAGATACTTCGTATCCTTCTTAAGCATGTATTTATACGATGGATTAATGTGCCTTCATGTATTTATCTCCAAAATTTAATTTTTGCCTCCAGAAATAAAGTATAATCTTTTGAATTTATCTGAAAAATTATCATTTTGCAATTGATAATAAAGCATAATGTCAAACAATCCCAAAAATTTGGATTCTATTTGTTGCCCCTCCAACATGATTACTCACATGAATAATTATATATGTCAAAGTTTAATCATGACTGAGCAACAAATTGACAGAACAACAACAACAACTATCCAGTATAGTCCCACAAAGTAGAGTTTGGGGAGGGTAACAAATTGACAGAACATATATATATATATATATATATATATATATATATATATATATATATATATATATATATATATATATATATATATATATATATATATATATATATATATATATATATATATATATATATATATATATATACTTATTTTAATTTACAAATATGATATACTTATTTAACTAAATAAATCGTCTTTGCATGTTCAAAAGATATTGAATTCATCTAATCACTCAAAGTAATAATATTAATTTGCATAATTTAATTAAACTAAGCACTGCATATTTTAGTGTCAACTTCAACTGTACACCAATTTAATTTTTTCATATATCTTTTAGTTTGTTTTTTCAATGTGATATACGCACACCTTAAAACTAGTAGAGAATAAACATAGAAAGTGAAGCACTAGTACAAATTTAGCATACTTAATAATGTTCAAATAAAGATTATAAAACACCAAAAAATGTATTTATATTTTACCTGAAATTAGATAACAATTAATAATAGATTATGACATAATTAAATAATATCTTATAATCCTATAACATTAGAATGTGTATTTGAGAGGGGATTAAAAAGGTTAAGGAAAAAATGTAGTATTTCGTAAGATATAAGGGAGGAAAATGTCTATTTGAGAAAGTTGAGGGACAATTAGATATTTAGGGCAAAAGTTGGAGCCATATTTGTCTCCTCTAAGGCTATATGGTGTCCCGGGGCCCGGGCCTAAACGGTCCTGACGGGCCGGGTTTCACGATCCCGGGCTTGGTGTGTCGGGCCTGGCGTGCCTGGCGGGCCTGGCAGTCCTAATGGGCCTGGGGGGGGGGGGGGGGGGGGGGGTTTAAGTCAATATCTTGTATAGTAGTCATTAGTATAGTGTAGAATATATTTTATATGGTGTACTAAGTTATTAATATAGTATATATTGTATTATAGTAATTAGTATATATTGTATATTATGTATATATTGTATTATAGTAAGTAGTATATATTGTATGTTATATATATACTGGATATATGTTATCTATATAATGTGTTGTAGTAATTAGTATATATTGTATATTATGTATATAGTGTGTTGTAGTAAGTAGTATATATTGTATATTATGTATATAGTGTGTTGTATATTATGTATATATTGTGTTGTAATAATTAGTATATATTGTATATAATGTATATATTGTGTTGTTGTAATTAGTATATTGTGTTGTATGTTATATGTTGTATGTTATATAATATTCAAGGATTGATATCGAAGTAATGACAAAGAAACATTGAGAAAAAAGATATTCAAGTATATGATAAAGAGCATATTTATTGACCAAAATGGCATATCTTTCTTAGTCTTCCTTCCCCCAATGGAATGAGCACAACAAGGTACTAATACCACCATTAAAAGGAAAAAAACTAAAAGAAGACGTGCCAATGTACAAGTTACATCATAATTTACGTTGTATTTCTAATAAATCTCATAAATCCGTCAAGGTTGGGAGGAGGTTGTGTTGGCGTTGGTGGAAATGAAGCTTGTTCATCACCACTTCCGGGTGAAGCCGATTCCTCAGCAAGTTCTGCTATCATTTCTTCATATGCCTCATCTATTGCCGGTTGTGATTCTGCTATGCCAAAGTTTCTTCTTTCTGCGCGGATCTAATCTCTAAAAAGCACTGATTTTCCAAGCTCTCCCGCATCGACGCTCTGTGATCACCGATTTGTAGTCTTGCTTGACTGAAAGCACTCTCTGATGCAACAGTTGAAGCTTGAACTGACAAAACAACCCGATCCATCCTTGCAAGAACGGGAAAATGCTTTTCCCTTGACTTCCACCATTCCAAAAGATCGAAAGAACCGTCTGGATTCTCCTTTTCTAGTCCCTGTGACAAGTAAACTTGAAGCTCATTTAGATAGGAAATTTCATCAAAATTATCACCTTGAGAACCCCGGAACTCCATCCATGATATAAGAGCTGTTAAGCCAGCAGCTCTTTTAGACGATTGTGATGTAGATGAAGTAGGGGTTGGGATATTTGGCCTAGCATGCTCTAACGTCTGTTTATAAGCATTATAAACAGTTTGAGCATTAATTTTAATTGATGCTTTCGCATCAGCAAGTGTAGCAATTTCGTCTTCTCAAAGATCTAAAGCTTTATAAATATTAGAATACCAAAAGTGAGGACCTCCTAATTTCATTGTTGGATTTAACATAGCAGCTACACCAAAAATAGGAGGGATTGGAAAAAAATATTTTTTAAACTTTTGTTTCATTTCATTTATTGCAAGTTCATAAATATCCCCACCCTCGCTAAATTCAACAAACAAATCAGCTAGTGCGATAATATAAATTAAACAGTTAGAAATAGTCGGATAATATTGTCCAGAAAAAGCATTTGTACCCACTTGAAAATGTTCCAAAAAATCTAAAAGAATTTAAAATTAGTCCAATCTTGGGTAGTTAGCATTTCATCATCATCCTCACCACCTACCTCAGAATTAAACGTAGCATTAATTGGGTTTCTATATTCATACGCTACTACTAAACTTTCGTACATGTAATTCCACCTAGTCGGGCAAGGTTTAGGAACCTTTCTTTAAGGCCATATTCGTCACATTTTTTAAAATACTCTCTAAGTCTAGTTCTACGGTTTGAATAAAATAGCCAATTAAGAGCCATTCTCACATTTTCAATTTCTATGTTTAATATTCGCATACCATCCCCAACAATTAAATGATAAATATGACAAATACATCTAACATGGAAAATATTACTAAATGCAGGATTAAGGGTTTGTGTTAGCATGCCAATTTCACTAGTGTTACTAGAAGCATTATCCATAGAAATTGCCATTATTTTATCACTAAAGCAAAAATATCTACATATATCTGAAATAGTGTTAGCTATAAACCTAGCCGTGTGCCGTGAATTAATTATTCTATATGCAATTATGCGTTTTTGCATTGTCCAGTCTTCATCTATCCAATGACTTGTTACAGTTAGATAATCACAGTCATTATTACTTCTGCCAATATCAGTTGTAATAGAAATACGATTACGTATATGAGTAAATAAATAGCGCAAATATTGTTCATATTCATGCTTGAATTTATAAATATCGGCCTTAACTGTTGCGCGAGGCCAACCTTTATAAGTAGGATTAAAGACTCTTCTAATATAATGAATCCAATTAGGATTAGAAGCAAAAGTATAAGGCAAGCACATAACAGCAATCATTTTTGCTAATTCTTCACGATCCTTATTTGGATCGTAATATAAAATACCTCCGGTGACAGTGTTAATTCCTGGTTGAACTAGATTTGAACCAGTACTATGGTTAACTTGAGAATCTACACTTGTTCCCCCCTCCCCCCCTTGTTGCGCTTGCATTTGGAAAAATCTAGCCCTATCTCTAGGGTGTAATTTTAAATGCCTAGTCAAACTACCTGTGCCGCTACGGTCTCCAGTATACCAATGAACAAGTAATTTCCCACAAGTTTTACACTTAGCCTTGTCGTGCTCTCTTACTTGAGTAAAAAAATGCCAAACTAATGATGTTTCTTGACGTTTAGCAGGTTGTCTACTAAAAGTGGGAGTTTGTACAGGTGGGTGTACCGGTTCATTACCTAAGTTCTGAGCAGGACTAGTAGGTGTATCATCTAAATCTGGTGCTTGGGTTTCATTATCATCATCATCATGCTCATTTTCCTCTAAGATAGGTTCATTAGGATAAAGAGCATTCATAATATCATCATATAATCTATCACCTACTGCAACATCATGTAGAAATTCACTATCGGTAAATTGAAAACAAGGTGATCACAATCAAGCATTATGGGAGGCGGATTAGGACGTCTAGGTTGGCTACTACTTTCAACTTGCTTATCTTTTTTTAGGTCGGGGAGCCGGGGGAAGGGTAGTATTACGGCCACTACTTTCACCGGTTTTACCTTTTCCTTTACCGAACATTTTTTTCAAAGAAAATGTCATACTAATTAGAATTATGCAAACTAAAAAATACAAAAATATATTATTAGCACGTAAGAGTTGAAACGAGTTTACCGGATTGCCGAACAACTTCTTGAAAATTGAAAATCGTTGAGCTTGAACACTTGAAAACTTCAATTCAACAACTTCACAATTTTTCACGATTTTTCTACAATAAATTAAGCACTTGTACTAGAAAGATTGAAAGAGAGCTTGAGAGAGATTGAGAGATAGTGATGAATTGGTCAATAAAAATGAAAGAATGAGGGGGTATTTATAGTTGAGAAATGGAAAAAAGTGTAATTATATAAAGTTAGGGGGCCAAATGACTATTTTTCAAAGTTTCAAACGGCTACTTTTTGCAAAGAGCCATTACTGAATTTTCAAAAAAAAAATTAAAAATAGCCGTTGGGCCCACCAGGACCGGCCCAGGCCCGCCAGCCGGTCCTGTGCCTGGCGGTCCCGGGCCTAACGGTTCAGCGTGTAAGACTGGCCCGTCACGGTCTTTTGGGAACGGTAGGACCGACCCAGCAGGACCGGTAGGCCCGCCAGGACCGCGATCCTGATCCGGTCCTGGGCCTGAACAACCGGGACGAAATACAGTCTTAGTCTCCTCCTCTTCTTCGTTCATTTTGTTTAAGAAGGCAAAAATGTAAAGAAATAGGGGTCATCACTATGATCGGACACTAAGGGATTTTAGTAGAAGAAAATATGAGGGTAAGCGGAGAACGGTAACTCTTACTCACAATCACTTTTTTTTCTTCCACTAGACAGCAGAATAATTAGTTTGAGGTTGTGCATCCTAAAATTCACTATTTTTTTGCACATGGAATATTCTGCTAAGAAAACTGTTACATATATATGTTTACTTTGGACATATCGAAGTTTCTTCAATGTAAGTCCCATTAACGAGAGCAACTTGTTATATTTTTGAAGGTGTACTCATCAAGGTTCCTTCAGTGTGATGGGTAATTTTAATCTGCATAGGACAAATATCAGCTTTTTTCTTAATCTAAACTAATTTTTTTCTTCAGCAACAACAAAAGTTATTAGTTAATGAACTTTTTGAGGAACACTAAGAGGAAATTAGAGCTTTTCTTGGAGTTTCAGTTTGCAACATCTGCCCCTACACATACACATAACTCACATATTTGATTCTCTTTATCTATACATACAGAGAGCACTGCCGAGGGCAGTGGAGTTGCTTCATCTAGTTGGATGCCTAAAACATGGAGGACACAAGAAAAAGAGGTGCTCCATGACAATGATGAGACACTTCCAGGAACCTCATGTAGAACATGAAGACTTTGAGATTAAACGGAAAAATCATGAAGAATCTAGTGAGAGAATCTAGAGAGAAGGAGGAGCAGTTGAGAGAACTCTCTAGAAGAGAGAGAATTTTATTAATCAGAAAATGAGAGCCAAATGAAATCCGTGACCCAAAAATACCTGCTCCTATACTATATACATCTTTCAGACTATCGGGTCGGGTCGGGTGATCCGGCCCAAAATTAAATAACTGTGGGCTCAGATACACAGTCCAGAATAGGTAATCATCATAGCCCATTACAAGGTATACCATGGGTATACAGTAAATATACAATGAGTATACAATGAATATACAAGGCTATACAAGTCTATACAAGTCTATGTCACGTATAATCTCTCATCTCAACACCCCCCCTCAAGTTGGAGGGGGAGACCACCTGCAACTTGAGCAACAAGGGATGAAGCACAGTGCCAGGCAAAGGCTTGGTCAGAAGGTCAGTCAGCTGACGAGTTGTAGGGACATGAAAGAGTTGAATAAGGCCATTCTGGAGCTGATCGCGTACAAAGTGACAATCCACTTCAATATGTTTGGTCCGTTCATGAAAAATAGGATTCTTAGCAATATGAATAGCAGCCTGGCTGTCACAATACACAGGAAAAGAAAGAGAGACAGAAACTCCCAGATCAAGAAATAAACGAGACAACCAAGACAGTTCAGCAACTGTTGAAACACGTTCTCAAGGCACTAAACTAAACGTGTGTTCATATTTGTAGGTTTTGATAAATGACAAACGATGCGCAACTGACATATGACGAGGTCCAAGCACAAGCGCGCAAATATCACGTAACGAAGTTCAAGCACAAGACAAACAAAGATCAAGATTAAACAAAGTTATACATCAGTCGCTCTTTAATTGTGATCTTGATCCGACAATTTAACTCAAGACTTGGCTTCTCTCGTAAAAACATTTTTATCAAATCATGCATATTTAATTTAGAGCAAAATGATTTTAAATCATGCATATTTATTTTAGCAAAATGATTTTTAAACATGTCTCTAAAATCTGGACAAAGATAATCGATTATGTACTTATGATAATCGATTATGTTAAGGCAGCTGCAAGACAATCGATTGTGTTGAGGCAGTGTCCATCAGATGTTTGAAATCTGCATGACAATCGATTGTGTACCTTATGACAATCGATTGTGTTGAGACAGTGTCCATCAGATTTTTCAAAGCTACAAAATAATCGATTGTGAACCTTACGACAATCGATTGTGTTGAGGCAGTGTCTATTAGATTTTTCAAGACTGAAAAATAATCGATTGTCCATATAGCATAATCGATTATGTAAATGACCGTTGCCAAAATATTTTCAAACTCCTTCAAATAATCGATTATAGGATTTTAATAATCGATTGTTTGAAGAAGATTTTTTGAACGTTGCCAAGTAATCGATTATATATTTCTGATAATCGATTGTTTGAAGTAAAATCTGAAAAAGATTTTTTGAACGTTGCCAAGTAATCGATTGTATATTTCTGATAATCGATTGCTTTAAGTAAAATCTGGAAATGATTTTTTGAACATTGCCAGTAATCGATTATACGTCTTAGATAATCGATTATGCTGCGTAAAATCTGGGAATGATTTTTGGAACGATTGGAAAACAATCGATTGTGCCAATTAGACAATCGATCGTCGTAGCACAAAATAAGCAATTCTTAATTGGCAATTAGGCAACAGTTATGCATGTTTTTGACACTATAAATACATCTTCAAATCAGTCTTCTAAACACAACAACTGATGCTAAAGCTTGCATACTCTCTTATTCATCATTTTCTATTCATTACATAAGTTTTTGAGAGCCAAATTCTTGACGAAAGTTGTTGCGTTCTTGAGCGTATTTATTTTACTCATATCTACTCTTAAGGAGAGTCTTGTTTTGAGTGCAAAGTATTTTTATACACTTAAAAGGAAGTGTTAATCCCTTGTATTGTAAGAAGGAACGTTGTGATTCCTTTGGTTGAAGTCTTGAAGTGTTGTATCTTCGAGCAAAGGTTGTTGAGGCTTGTGTGACTCAAGTTCTCAGTTTGTAACGGTTTGTTAAGCACCCGTAAGCTTAACGAAGTAAGTGGAAATCTCGAGAGAGTCTCTCGGGGACTGGACTAGCCACGGGTTGTGGTGAACCAGGATAACATCGGTGCGTTCGTTCCTTATTATTTACTTATCGCACTTATTTTATTCCTGCAATTTTTAAATTTCGCAAGTTTACGCTGTTTTTTATTATAACGCTATTCACCCTCCCTCTCTAGCGTTAAGCGTATATTCTAACAATTGGTATCAGAGCCCAACTCTCTGAAAAACTTAGCCGTTTGAGAGAAACAATCCATGGCTTCTACTCGTGATTCTTTTGCAGGAATAGGTGAAGGACAATGCTCCACCCGACCACCACTATTCGATGGCACAAACTATACGTACTGGAAGGAGAGGATGGGAATATTTATTCAATCGAATAATTTTCATCTATGGAAGGTTATAATGAAGGGAGAACAAATTCCAACCAAAAAGGTTGAAAATGAATGGGTTCCAAAATTCGAAGATGAATACGATGCGGATGATATCCAAAAAGTGCAGAACAATGCTAAAGCCATCAACTTATTATATTGTGCTGTAAACGCTGATGATTACAGAAAAATATCATGTTGCACAACGGCGAAACAAATGTGGGATAAGCTGGAAATCACGTACGAAGGTACGGACCAGGTAAGAGAGGCTAAAGTTGATTTTCTAACCCATGCATATGAACTGTTTCACATGAAGGAAGGCGAAAGGGTCGATGACATGTTCGAACGATTTTCAGAAATCGTTAATGACTTACATGCTCTTAAGAAGACCTTCACGGATAAGGAACTTGTCCGAAAAATTCTCCGAAGTCTCACTCCGGAATGGCGCTCCAAGGCCGACGCGATTCAAGAGTCTATTGGCATTTCAAATGTCACCATCGACGGATTAAGAGGTAATCTTAAAACTTATGAATCTACTATACTTAACCCTCTTGTTAATGATAAAAGGAAACAAAGAATCGCCCTCAAGGCAAGCACAAGCCAACCTCAAAATAACGAGGACGGAGATAATGAGTTCGGACTCGTTATTAAGAGATTTCAAAAGTTCATGCGAAAAGAGTATGAACGAAAAGGCAAACAACAAGGAGATCAAGTAAAGTGCTATGGGTGCGGAGAAATCGGGCACATTAAATCAAATTGCCCAAATGTCAAAGAGGAGAAGAAACCCTTCAAGAAACAACGAGCATACATATCTTGGGGAGGCGACTCCGGAGACGAGTCGAGTGAGGAAGAAGAAGACGAAACCGCAAATCTTTGTCTCATGGCTCACGAAAACAATCAAGAAGAGGTATGTCAAATTTCTTCCAAAAACTTCTATTCTCTTGAGAAAATGCAAAATGCCTTTGATGAGTTGTATAGTGAATTCATTAAAGCTTCCAAAACTGTTAAGAACATTAAGGAAAATGCTTCTTTGAAAGAAAAAGATTTTGAAAAACAACTCTCTTTGAAAGAAAAGGATTTGGAAAAACTGATTTTGGAAAATGAGAAATTGAAAGAAGAAAATAATTTTTTCGGCAAAAGAAGCGCCGACAAACCCGAGAGTTCTAGTAAAAATTATACTTCTTGCATGCATCTAAAAGATGAGGTAGAAAGACTTAAGGGCACCTTAGATAAGTTCAATTCTTCTCATAAAAATTTGAATGAAGTTCTTGTTAATTTGAAATCGACCAAAAATGGGATAGGTTTTAAAAACGAGCCTAAAGAAAAAGTTGAAGCCAAACCCCAACCACCTAAGGCTCAACCTAGGACAAATAAAATAAATGTTTATCCTAAAGATAACAATCCTAGAATCAACATGCATGCTAGACCAAACACTAGAAGAAACTTTGAACTTTTTAGGACACCTAGAAATGGCTTTCAACCTAGAAATAACTATTCTAGAAATGCGCAATAGTCATATTGTCGAAAATAGAGTAAACAAATTTCGTCCGTCCAACTACTATCAACCTAGACGAATGCATAATCCTAATGTCATTTGTCATTATTGCAATCGAATTGGACATATTGCTCCTTCTTGCTTCACTAGACATAGACACTTAACTGCACGTCAAGCACAACAGCATGTTACACCTAACTCTCAAGGACCCAAAACAGCTTGGGTACCAAAGACTCATTAATTTGTCTTGTAGGTATGTTTGAAGGGATCAAGTGTACTTTGGTACCTTGATAGTGGATGCTCCAAACACATGACCGGAGACGAATCCAAGTTCCTTCAACTAGAACACAAGGAAGGAGGAAGCGTTATTTTTGGAGATAACAACAAGGGAAAAATTATCGGCATTGGATCGGTCGGTAAGGATGAACCTTCTTCCATTAAGCATATATTTTTCTAGTTAAAGGTCTAAAACATAATCTCTTGAGCATAAGTCAATTATGTGACAAGGAAAATCTTGTTTTATTTGACTCGGATGAATGCTTAGTTTTTCGCCGTAGCGATTTTAAAATTATCCTTCGTGGTTTTAGAATGGATAACATCTATATGGTTGATCTCGAAAATTCTTCATCTGAGTATGTGAATTGTCTTATGAGCAAAGAAGATGATATGTGGTTATGGCATCGTAGAGTAGCTCACATCAACATGCATCTTTTAAACAAATTGGTTTCACAAAATTTAGTTATTGGTCTTCCAAATTTGAAATTTGAAAAAGACTCCATTTGCGATTCTTGTCAAAAAGGGAAGCAAACAAAAGCATCTTTTAAATCGAAAAATATTGTTTCAACTACTAGACCATTGCAACTTCTTCACATGAACCTTTTTGGACCATCTCGCATTGAAAGTCTTGGTAGAAATCGGTATGCTTTTGTTATTGTTGATGATTATTCTAGATTTACATGGACACTATTTCTTGCTCATAAAAGTGAAGCTTTTCATAATTTTAAATGTTTTCTTAAACGTGTTCAAAATGAAAAGGACACAACCGTCACTTCAATAAGAAGTGATCATGGGGGAGAGTTCGATCACAATCTCTTCGCGGATTTTTGTGACGAACTCGGCATCGAGCACACCTTCTCTGCTCCACGCACACCACAACAAAATGGAGTGGTGGAAAGGAAAAATAGGTGTCTCGAAGAGATGGCTAGAACCATGCTCCATGAGGCTAAGATTCCCAAACATTTTTGGGCAGATGCCGTGAGTACCGCATGCTACGTTTTAAACAGAGTAGTCATAAGGCCAATACTCATGAAAACACCCTATGAACTCTACAAGGGAAGGAAACCAAATATCTCCCATCTTAGAGTATTCGGTTGTAAATGTTTTATTCATAACAATGGTAAAGATAATTTGGGAAAGTTTGATGCCAAATCCGATGAAGGAATTTTTATTGGTTATTCTTCACATAGAAAAGCACATAGAGTATTCAATAATAGAACCAAAACTGCGGAGGAATCCCCTCATATTGTGTTTTCCGAAAATAATGCTCGCTTGGCGAGAAAGGATTCTGGTTTTGAACTTGCAGGTAGTTTATACTCAATGAGTCCTCAAGACAAAGTACAAGAGGAAACTCCTAAGGAAATTCAAGATGAAATCTTGGAACAATTATCGGAGGAAGCGCCACAACCGGAAAAAGAAACGAAACTGCCTAACGCGTGGAGGACAATCAAAGACCATCCTCTCGAACAGGTAATTGGCGACATTGAACAACAGGTAAGTACTCGAAACACTCTTAAGAACACCTTAGGACATACTGCTTTCGTTTCTCAAATTGAACCTTCAACCATCTCCGAAGCAATTGGGGATGAATTTTGGACCTTGGCAATGCAAGAGGAGCTTAACCAATTCAAACGAAATGACGTTTGGGATTTGGTGCCAAGACCCGAAAATCATACCATAATTGGTACGAAATGGGTTTTTCGAAACAAACTAGATGAAAATGGCGTAATCACTAGAAACAAAGCTAGGCTTGTAGCAAAAGGCTATAATCAAGAAGAGGGAATTGACTATGAAGAAACATATACACCCATAGCAAGGTTAGAAGCTATTCGTTTATTGCTTGCTTTTGCCTCTTCTGTGAATTTCAATTTATATCAAATGGATGTAAAAAGTGCTTTTCTAAATGGTGTTATTCAAGAAGAAGTTTATGTAGAACAACCCCCGGGCTTTGAAGATTTTAAATCTCCCAATCATGTTTTCAAACTTAAAAAGGCGCTTTATGGTCTCAAACAAGCTCCCCGAGCTTGGTATGAACGATTGAGCAAATTTCTTTTGGAAAATGAATTCATTAGGGGGAAAGTTGACACCACTCTATTTGTTAAGCATAAAAATAATGATATTTTATTAGTTCAAATCTATGTGGATGATATTATTTTTGGTGCTACTAACAATGCTTTGTGCAAGGAATTTTCTGATTTAATGACAAGCGAATTTGAAATGTCTATGATGGGTGAGCTAACCTTCTTTTTGGGGCTGCAAGTAAAGCAAATGAAAGAAGGAACCTTCATTTTTCAAGCTAAATATTGCAAAGAATTGCTAAAACGATTTGAAATGAGCAACGCAAAAGCAGTGGCCACTCCCATGAGCACATCCATCTAGACAAAGACGAGAAAGGTAAGGAAGTCGACACCAAGAAGTATCGAGGTATGATTGGATCTCTCCTTTATCTTACTGCTAGTAGACCGGACATCATGTTTAGCGTGTGCTTATGCGCTCGTTATCAATCATGTCCTAAGGAGTCTCACCTAACTGCGGTGAAACGGATATTGAAGTATCTTGTTGGTACTGTAAATGTGGGTCTATGGTACCCCAAAGGTTCTTCATGCCAACTTGTTGGCTATTCCGATTCCGATTTCGCTGGGTGCAAATTGGACCGCAAGAGCACTAGTGGCACTTGCCATTTGCTCGGTAGCTCTCTAGTTTCTTGGTTTAGCAAGAAACAAGTAAGTGTTGCGTTGTCCACAACCGAGGCTGAATATGTAGCCGCGGGGAGTTGTTGCGCTCAAATTCTTTGGATGAAACAGCAACTCTTGGACTATGGCCTAAGTATCGATCATATCCCTCTTAGATGTGATAATACTAGCGCCATATGCTTGACGAAGAACCCCGTTCTTCATTCAAGAACAAAACACATTGAAATTAGGCATCATTTTATAAGAGATCACGTTCTCAAAGGTGATGTCGAAATTGAATTTGTTGAAACCAAAGATCAATTGGCCGACATCTTCACAAAACCTTTAGAGAAAGAGTCCTTCTTCCGAATTCGTAGTGAACTCGAGATTCTTGACTCCACATTGATCTAAGTCATGCATTTCATTTTCCCTTTCACATGATTACTAACTTGAGTGTCGGAGGCGTCTAACGTATCTTTGCAGGTATCGCCCTAAAAGCAGGGGGAATTATAAAGACTGGTGCAGAATAATCGATTCCTCTTTAGAATAATCAATTTCTCTTTAGTATATAATCGATTATCAAGTATCAATAATCGATTATGTTGACATTATTTGCTTTATTATCCCTTTTATGAAGTTGAAATTTTTGATTAATCAATAAACAAGTTATTTAGCAATTCTTTTGCTAATGTCAAAAGGGGGAAGAATAAGGGCTATGCACTTAATACTTATTGGCACAAATTAAGGGGGAATTCATATGTTGAGGGGGAACTAATTGCATATATATATATATACTTATCTTGGATCGTCATTATGAATTACCTAATATGCATATCCCGATTAAGGTTTGCCATTATCAAAAAGGGGGAAATTGTTGAAACACGTTCTCAAGGCACTAAACTAAAAGTGTGTTCATATTTGTAGGTTTTGATAAATGACAAACGATGCGCAATTGACATATGACGAGGTCCAAGAACAAGCGCGCAAATGTCACGTAACGAAGTTCAAGCACAAGACAAACAAAGATCAAGATTAAACAAAGTTATACATGAGTCGCTCTTTAATTGTGATCTTGATCTGACAATTTAACTCAAGACTTGGCTTCTCTCGTAAAAACATTTTTATCAAATCATGCATATTTAATTTAGAGCAAAATGATTTTAAATCATGCATATTTATTTTAGCAAAATAATTTTTAAACATGCCTCTAAAATCTGGACAAAGATAATCGATTATGTACTTATGATAATCGATTATGTTAAGGCAGCTGCAAGACAATCGATTGTGTACCTTATGACAATCGATTGTGTTGAGGCAGTGTCCATCAGATGTTTGAAATCTGCATGACAATCGATTGTGTACCTTATGACAATCGATTGTGTTGAGACAGTGTCCATCAGATTTTTAAAAGCTACAAAATAATCGATTGTGAACCTTACGACAATCGATTGTGTTGAGGCAGTGTCTATTAGATTTTTAAAGACTGAAAAATAATCGATTGTCCATATAGCATAATCGATTATGTAAATGACCATTGCCAAAATATTTTCAAACTCCGTCAGATAATCGATTATAAGATTTTAATAATCGATTGTTTGAAGAAGATTTTTTGAACGTTGCCAAGTAATCGATTGTATATTTCTGATAATCGATTGTTTGAAGTAAAATCTGAAAAAGATATTTTGAACGTTGCCAAGTAATCGATTGTATATTTCTGATAATCGATTGTTTTAAGTAAAATCTGGAAATGATTTTTTGAACGTTGCCAGTAATCGATTATACGTCTTACATAATCGATTATGCTGCGTAAAATCTGGGAATGATTTTTGGAACGATTGGAAAACAATCGATTGTCGTAGCACAAAATCAGCAATTCTTAATTGGCAATTAGGCAACGGTTATGCATGTTTTTGACACTATAAATACATCTTCAAATCAGTCTTCTAAACACAACAACTGATGCTAAAGCTTGCATACTCTCTTATTCATCATTTTCTATTCATTACATAAGTTTTTGAGAGCCAAATTCTTGACGAAAGTTGTTGCGTTCTTGAGCGTATTTATTTTACTCATATCTACTCTTAAGGAGAGTCTTGTTTTGAGTGCAAAGTATTTTTATACACTTGAAGGGAAGTGTTAATCCCTTGTATTGTAAGAAGGAACGTTGTGATTCCTTTGGTTGAAGTCTTGAAGTGTTGTATCTTCGAGCAAAGGTTGTTGAGGCTTGTGTGACTCAAGTTCTCAGTTTGTAACGGTTTGTTAAGCACCCGTAAGCTTAACGAAGTAAGTGGAAATCTCGAGAGAGTCTCTCGGGGACTGGACTAGCCACGGGTTGTGGTGAACCAGGATAACATCGGTGCGTTCGTTCCTTATTATTTACTTATCGCACTTATTTTATTCCTGCAATTTTTAAATTCCGCAAGTTTACGCTGTTTTTTATTATAACGCTATTCACCCTCCCTCTCTAGCGTTAAGCGTATATTCTAACAGCAACAACTTTACTGAGGGCCCTGTATTCAGCCTCAGCAGAAGATAAAGAAACCACTGGTTGCTTCTTAGATTTCCAACTAATCAGGCAACCACCCAGAACAATACAGAACCCAGTAATAGACCTCCTTGTATCAGGGCAGGCAGCCCAGTCACTATCAGAATAACCAACAACAGTGAAATCATTGCAATCAGAATAAAAGAGGCCCAGAGAAGGAGTGTCTTTAAGATATCTCAACACATGAAGGGCAGCAGTCATATGGGGGAGTCTAGGGCATTTGAGGAACTGACTCAGATGTTGCACAACAAAATAGATGTCAGGCCTAGTATGAGTCAGAAATAAGAGTTTACCAACAAGACTCCTATACTGATCAGGAGAAGGCAAAAGGTCACCAAAATCAGCATGCAATTTTGCATTAATGTCCAAAGGACAAACAACAGAAGAGACATTGACACAGTCAAACTGTTGCAGCAAATCAGAAATATATTTATGCTGATTAAGGATCATCCCACCAAGAACAACTGACATCTCTATGCCTAGAAAATAATGTAAGGACCCTAGGTCCTTAATTTTGAACTGATCATCCAGAAATAGTTTCAGGTCAGCAATTTCATCACAGTCATCCCCAGTAAGAATAATATCATCCACATAGACAACAACAATCACAAGGGACCCTGGTGTACCTTTGATGAATAGAGAATAATCATTCAAAGAATGTCTATAGCCTCTGGAATAAAGGGCAGAAGACAATTTGGCATACCGCTGTCTGGAAGCCTGTCTGAGCCCATATAGGGATTTGTTTAATTTGCAAACAAGGGGAGTAGAGGCAGAGGAGGCAGAAACAGAGGTGGGGGCAGAAACTGTCAAACCTAGAGGGAGCTTCATATAGACCTCCTCATCCAAAGCACCATGCAAGAAAGCATTATTAACATCTAGTTGAAACAAATTCCAATGATTTTTCACAGCCACAACAATAAGACACTTAACAGTGCACATTTTAGCCATAGGAGAAAATGTGTCAGTGAAATCAATACCTTCAACCTGAGTATCTCCTCTAATGACAAGTCTGGCTTTATACCTTTCAACACAGCCATCAGCTTTGTATTTGATTTTATAAACCCATTTACAACCAATGGGTTTCTTACCAGGAGGAAGAGGAATAACATCCCAAGTATGGTTTGTGTCCAAAGCATCAAACTCCTGTCTCATGGCATCCTGCCATGCTGGAACAGATGCAGCTTGAGAGTAATATAGAGGCTCAGATTCCAAAGAGGAGGAAGATGAACCAGAAAAGGCAGGTAGTTGACAAACATAATCCTTAAGATAAATGGGAGGATTATGCTGTCTTTGAGACTTTCTGGGAGCAGGAACAGAAGGAGAAGAAGCTAGGACAGGAGGTGAGATATCAGGATTCAAAGAAGGAGTGAAGGTAGAGTCAGAAGAGTCAGGGTCAGTATAAGGAGGTACTTGCACAGATGTAGGAGAAGGAGGTGAGGAGAGGTGGATGGGAGAATCAGAATCATCATCATGTTCTCCAGAAGGAACAAAAGGAAAGGATAAAGCAGAAGTATGAGCAGAAGAAGATACAGTTTGAAAAGGAAAACATGATTCATGAAATATGACATCCCTTGAAACCAAATATTTCTTTGAAACAAGATCATACAATTTATAACCCTTTTTGGCAAAAGGGTAACCCAGGAAAACACAAGCAAGGGCTCTTGGCTTTAACTTGTCCCTTTGAGGGATTGGGACAGTGGCATAGGCAAGGCAACCAAATGTTCTCAAGTGAGTATAGGTTGGAATTTTCCGATACAAGATTTCATGAGGAGATTTATTATGAAGTAATCTGGTGGGTATTCTGTTAAGGAGGTAGGTGGCAGTCAACAAACAGTCCCCCCAGAAAGATACAGGCAAGCCAGATTGAAAAAGCAAAGCTCTACAGGTTTCAAGGAGGGTTCTATGCTTCCTCTCCACAACACCATTCTGCTGAGGGGAATGAGAGCAGGTGGTTTGATGTATGATCCCCTGACTACTAAAGAAAGAAGTACCCTCAATGCTAGATCCCAATTCTAAGGAATTGTCACTTCTAACAGTTTGAACCACAGCATTAAATTGGGTTTTAACCAGAGAAAGGAATGACTTAAGCATAGAAAAAGCATTGCTTTTGGATCCCATTAAGTGTGTCCATGTTGACCTAGAAAAATCATCAACAATTGTAAGGAAATATCTACAACCAGAAGAGGTTGGAGTATGATAAGGTCCCCAAGTGTCCACATGAATCAGTTGAAAGGGTCTAGAGGTCTTAATAGAACCATCAGGAAAGGGGAGCCTAGTCTATCTTGCCATAGGACAGACTGAACATGGAAAACGTTGTTTGGAAGCAAATGGAAAAGACAAACCAGAAATATATCTCATATTTGCAAATGGAGTATGAGCAAGTCTTAAATGCCAAATGTAATTCATGTCAGTTGTAAGAACATTATTACAGATGGAACTATATACATGTGAAGGCAATGGAACAGCCTTGCTATCAGACAAAATGTCATCATTACAAGAAGCAGACACAGAAGGCAATGGAACAGCCTTGTTATCAGACAAAATATCATCAATACACGAAGCAGAAACAGAACAAACAGAAGTAGAGGAACAACTAATAGAGGAAGAAGGGGAAGGAGGAACCCAGGCCACTTTATATAAGCCAGCAGCTTCTCTACCAAGATCCAGAGGCCTCCTCAGAGAAGGGTCATGTATCATGTGCAGTAAGCATGAATGTTTAGTGAACAAAACTATACAATGCAACTGCTTCACTAACTTGTGGACAGAAATCAAGTTGTGTTTAAAAGAAGGAACTAGCAGTATATTGTGAAGAGTGATGGAAGGAGTCAGTGCAAAAGAGCCAGTGCATGTTACTTTCACTTTATAGCCACTAGGAAGAGTGACAAGATATGGCAGAGTTAAAGGTGTGATGTTAAAAAGTAACTGTTTATCATGTGTCATGTGATTAGAGGCACCTAAATCTATAATCCAGATGACAGAATTAACATTGGTAAGCAAGCAGAGTTTGGAATCAGAAATAGGGCTCTCAGTTAACATAGTACTAGCAAAATTAGCAGCATACATGGGAGGAGGAGTCTGAGCAGTGGAGTCCCCTAACTGGGTCTGTTGTAATAAATTCATTAACTGATCATACTGTTGTATGCTCAACCCTGGTATCACAGAACTCTGGCCATCTATTTTTGCAACAGATTGATGGCTTTCAGGAGGATTCCCTTGGGGAACAGACATATGTCCTTCAGAATGAGGGAAATCCAGACCAGCACTAAGATGAGCAGCAGCAGGTCTCCTCCCCTTGTTAAAATTTGTACTTTGTGAATACCCATGGATATTGAAACACTTATCAATTAAGTGTCCAGATTTTTTACAGTATCTACAGAATAAAGGTCCTCTGGCTTGATCAAAATTGACTCTCTGTCTGAAAGGAGAAGGAGGAATAGGCACTGTGGCCTTGTTAAATCCAACAGGATGTATATTAGTATGGACATTGAAAGAGACAGAGTGTGGATTAAAGTGAGAAGGAGACTAGACTTGTCTTTGCTTCTCATCATTGAGGACCATATTATAGACATTGTCAAGGGTTGGAGGAGGCTGCATCATCAAAAGATTACTCCTTACTCCCATATATGCTTCATTTAGACCCATTAGAAACTGAAAGACCTTATTGTCATCACTTTCCTGTACTATACCATCTTTGGCAGCACAAACACATCTTTGACCATGATTAACACACATTGAATCGAGTTCATCCCACAGACCTTTGAGCTTATTAAAATACGAAGCTATATCTAAGGACCCTTGAGAGGTGTGGGACAGCTCTCTTTTCAATTCAAAGATTTTGGTCCTGTTTGCAGTGCCATATCTGGCCTGAAGTTGGGACCATATACTCTGTGTAGTATCAGAATACTGCACACTTTCAGCAATTTGAGGGGAGAGGGAGGCAGTTAACCAAGAAATCACCATGTTATTGCACATATCCCATAACAAGATGCAGAAAAACATAGCCGGATCGTCGTCTAGGCTCTGATACCATGAAAAGAATGGACCTTGGGCCTAACTCAACCCCAAAAGCTAGCTTATGAGGTGAGGATTGCCCTAGCCATATAAGGAGACCAAGGACCTCAAATCCCTCCGATTTGGGACAACTCAACACCCCCCTCACGCCCAGATCTCTGGAGCGTGGACAACATAAATGGGGCCCAACATCGGTAACAATAATTGGGATGGGCCTGGCTCTGATACCATGAAAACTTTGAGATTAAACTGAAGAATCATGAAGAATCTAGTGAGAGAATCTAGAGAGAAGGAGGAGCAGTTGAGAAAACTCTCTAGAAGAGAGAGAATTTTATTAATCAGAAAATGAGAGCCAAATGAAATCCGTGACCCAAAAATATATGCTCCTATACTATATACATCTTTCAGACTATCGGGTCGGGTCGGGTGATCCGGCCGAAAATTAAATAACTGTGGGCTCAGATACACAGTCCAGAATAGGTAATCATCATAGCCCATTACAAGGTATCCCATAGATATACAGTAAATATACAATAAGTATACAATAAATATACAAGGCTATACAAGTCTATATCACGTATAATCTCTCATCTCAAAACAAAGTCTGAAGCTGAAATGAAATCCAAATATCATCCAAATAGGTCCTCAAATGTTTGGTGCTCTTTTATCTTTCTTTTTCAAGTTTGCGGACATTTGCTTATCATGTACTAATTTGTTACCATTTCTTGTTGGTCACAGTGCTGAAGTGATTCGACTTCCTGAGATTGTTCCAAGAGATTCTAGTTACCAGAAGCCCTTTCCTCTTCTCATGCAAAACCAACAAATATTGAAGGTTTTTGTTTTCTGTTTTGCTTCTTTCTTATACATTAGTATTCTTGAGCTGGGGTCTCTTGGAAACAGCCTCTCTACCCCTTTGGAGTAGAGACAAGATACATATCTACCCTCCTTAGAATCCACTCGTGGGATTTTACTGGGTAGTTATTGTTATTATTGTTGTCGTTGTTGTCTTCTTTCTTATACATTAATTATGTGAAAATTTTAATTTTTTTTTTAATAGTTGTGCTCAAAATTGATTTGAAATTGGTCAAGTTATTGCTTGAAAAGCGATTTTTATTAAAGAAGTTTCAGAAGTATGATGGTGGTGGCCTTGATGTTATTTAGGCCACTGCTATTTTTAACTGAAGGATGCACTTAAAGAGAACTTTATAGATACTTAATTTAAGTGATTTCTTAAGTATTGGTTTGGAAGAAATCAATTATTCTATATCCATTAATTTGTTAGGAACTGCAAAAGCATAGGGGATGTGTGGTTATTGCAAAAGCATGGGTGAAGTTGTAGCTGTTCCTTAGACACTTCATCCATTTAGTTGAACGTCCTCTGAATTAACATGACTTTTTAAGAAATCATAACAATTGGTAAGAATATTCGATCTTAGTTGACTTGAGAATGTGGATTGTTTTGTGATAAATGGGTCTTAAAATGAGGAGATAAATGGAAACTGCTTCCAAGTTTTCCATGCATACTAACGAAATATTGTGGTAATCTTTTTGGATAATTTGTCTTAGTTTATATTATTTTCATCTAATTTAACTTGCAACTATTGACAACTTACTACTATGAGGATTATGGCTTTGTAAAACTTGATATTGCTTTCCTTCTTGGCTTTTTATAATATTGTGTAAACCAAATCCTACTTTTGATTGGGTCATATCCATTTAATATTGTGGGCATAGAGGGAGCTTAGTGCACCAGATTTCCCCTTTTTATTTATTTTTTATTTATATCCATATAGTGAGCTTAATCTATGTTTCATCTATTGTGCCATATGTGAGATACTTAAACCCAAATAAAACTTCTCGGAGCCCAATTCCTTGCTTATAATCGAGCTATTAGTTGTAAGAAGCTGGTTAGAGTTGGGCTTATTTTACTGCTAGCATTCAGTAAGATGCAAAATAGTTCTGACTTTACAAGTTGCGACTTATAATAAAGTTATGATATTTTGGTTAAGCTTTACATTATTTGGTGCTAGAGGAACTGTAAACTTTATGATATTTGGTGCTAGCATGTTATTTGGATAAACTTTAACACGAGTTTAATTCAGGATGATGATTCTTCAACATTCGGGGGAGGGCACAATTGCCATACATGCTTGGGATGTAATTGTTTGAAACCTCTTCCTCTTCTCCCGCAACACCTGCATACAGTGTAGGTTATTGTTTTATGTTTTTTCTTTATAGTATTTCCTCCGTTTCAATTTAGATGATGTAGTCTGATTTGACACAAAGTTTAATAAAAAAAGAAGAACTATTG
The DNA here is from genome assembly GCA_034376525.1 of Nicotiana benthamiana. Lineage (NCBI taxonomy): Eukaryota > Viridiplantae > Streptophyta > Magnoliopsida > Solanales > Solanaceae > Nicotiana > Nicotiana benthamiana. The sequence continues at coordinate 12,945,664 of CM067341.1, read as the reverse complement.
AAATATGTGTTGCTAAAAGCTAAGGGGCAAAAGCTTAGTGGGGTCATTATATTTCTGTGGCTATAAAAGCTTTTCATTAAGGATAAAGTAGGTAAAATGAAAAGTTCAAAGTTAAATTATTTCTAAATATAGACATGTGTCATTCTAAATCAGGAAAGTGTGTCATTTAAATTGAAACGGAGAAAGTGTTAATTATGTGAAAAGTTGAATTTTGTGTTTGAAAGACGTGCAAAAAAATTAATTGAAATTAGACTTGTTATTGTTTGAGAAACGGTGGCATATAATAACATTATGATATTTTGGACAAACCTTTTACGTTATTTGGTGCTAGAGATTGTTCTAAAAAATAATAAACTTTCTGATATTTGGTGCTGGAGTGTCATTTGGATAATCTTTAAATAGCTGAAGTGTGCACTTCACTCCGAGTTTAATTCAGAAAAAAGGCTCTTGTTGCACCATCAGTTCTAGGGTAAACTAATCAGTTTGAGAGAATTGGTTGTCTAGCTCGACCATAGGGCTTTTGTCCATGGACATCAAGTAATTGGAAGAAGATAGATTCAGCAGCCCTGTTCGCTCATATTAACCTTTCCCCCCTAATTCTAGTTCTTTCTTTATGAGGACCAGTAATCATACAAATACTTCTCTGTTTCTCATCAAAATATTCCTTTTTCTCATTAAACAAATTATTTAGTCCTTCCACATGCATTTTGAGATGTTGCTCTTGTATCATTTGTTGGGATAAAATGTGAGTAAAGGACTAGCTATCACAATTAAGTGAAACTACTTGACTGTTTTGCTATTGATTTTTCTCTCCCTTTGGTTCGGGATCATGTTTTATGTTTTCTTGCAAATTTTGTTATCGTGGTAGTAAAATTATCATCTAAATTTGTCATCTTATGCAGAGTTGCAGAATATTTCGAGGAGTATACATACTTGTCAAGATAATTAGGGCGATGACATGTAACGAGGGATTGAGCAACGATTTTGAAGCGACCATCATATCCCAACATCTAAAGTTGGAGGAGCTTCCGGATCGCCTAACTGATTATTTTTCTCCCTGGCCTTCTAAATATTGAGTTTGACAAGGATATGGCAATCCGGTTATGGATTGCACAAGGGTTCTTTGATTTTGAGTATGGGCCGGGAGTGGAGATTGTGGCTAACAAGTATTTCGAGGACATGCTTAAGGTGAATCGTATAGTGCAATCAAGATTTGATAGGGCCACTGGAAGAATAAAATACAAAGTTGGGTCCTCATGTTCAAACTTGTGGGTACAAGAAGTGAGTAATATTGCAGAAGAAGTCCAAAATTTATTCTTACTCTCTGAGAGCTTTAGAAAAGACACTCTCAAAACTCTCCAAAAATTCAACCAATTGCGCACCCTTGTATTGTCCTGTCCCCGTGAACATTCCATCAAGCGAGTACCTGAACATTTCTTTCTCAAGATACAACACTTGAGAACCTTGGACTTGCATTCGACTAACATAACTGAGTTGCCTAATTCCATTAGCTCTTTGTCATCTTTGCGTTATCTTGATATCTCCGACACACCTATTAGACTCCTTCCTGAATCTATAGGCAGGCTTTGGTATTTACAAATACTAAAGTTGGAGCATTGTTCTAATTTTCGAGATTACCATACTGTACTATCAAGTTGGTTAATTTGCGCCATTTGGATCTTGACATTGTTGGCCAACTAAGTTCAATGCCAGTTGGAATGGGTAATCTGATACAGACACTTAAAGGGTTCATTCTTGGCAAGGGGGAAGACTATGGTGTGAGAGAGTTGAGGCAGCTTACTGATCTTCGTGGGTCAGTTGAGATTTCAAGACTTGAGAATATTTCAAATGTTGAAGAGGCTAGAGAAGTTGAGCTAAACAAGAAACATCTCGATAAGTTGGAGTTGCGATGGGAACATCATGAAGATGATTTCCCTTTTTTAGTTGAGGAGATAATGGAATGTCTTCAGCCTCATTTGAGCCTCAAAGAGTTACGGATATCTTTCTATCATGGGTCTAGATTTTCTACATGGATGAGTAATTCGTATTTGTCCAACATTTTGAGTATCACTCTCTTGGAGTGTAAAAGTTGTACCGACTTGCCATTCCTTGGAGGTCTACAGTCACTTAAGTCTCTTCTCCTTTTTCACATGTATGGGGTGAGATCTATTGATAGTCGCTTTTGCTGATATGGGGGGAGTCAAATGGGGCCTGCATTTCCAAAGCTTGAAAAATTAGAAATTGACGGAATGCCAAAACTTGAAAAATGGACAGGCGTGAAGAATGGGGATTTTCCATGTCTCCTTCAGTTATCAGTGATATGCTGCCCTAAACTTGTTGCAATCCCCATGCTTCCACTTCTTATCGCTCTCAAAATTTTGAATATTTCTTATTGTTATGAGCTTCAGTCATTTCCTTAGGGAAAACTTCCATCAAAGCTGGAATCTCTTGCTATAGCAGATTGTTCACTATTAAAGAAACCTTGTCTTAAACGTCAAGGTAAGGATTGGCCTAAGATTAAACACATACCTTCAATTTTCATTGATCGTGAAGAGATGTCTTCAACTTAAGAAGCCTAATATGGATCCAGATCACTAAAATGGTAAGAAGCAACTACCCTCCTGATTATGCACTACATTTCTGCACTAGAGGATACTTTCCCATCTCATTGCTTTCTTGACAAGAGGTGCTTGTTGAAGTATGAACTTCGATTTTTACTTTCAGTTAATCTTATTTTCATAAGAATTTTTAGCTTATGTTCCAATTACTAATGCGTTGAAATGCTTGTGTAGGATGGCAGATTCTTATATCTTCAGGTTCTCGTGCAGGCCAACCTTGGAATTCAGCTAGTTTAGGTATTTCATCATTTCTTTCAAATTTTCTCTTTTGTGGACCTACACGTTCTTAAACTAGTGATCTATATTTGATGAAATAATATAAAACTATATAGAGAATACTCTCTAGATGCAAATTTGGACTCATGTTTTCATCGAAATGTCAATATACTAACGTCACAATACTAGCTTGGATTTTTACATCATTTTTTGCCTTTTTACATGTCGGTAAAGTCAAAGGCGGATCCATGATTTAAAATTTATGGGTTCAGATTCGCAATTCTGCCATATCTCATCTAATTTAATGAGTTCAATATTTATTATTTGTACAAATTTAATGATGTTTTGGGCAAAAATACAGCCCATAGCTTCAATACTGCATATGCCTCTGGGTAAAGTCCTATTTATGTAGTCTCTATCAATGCGCTAGCAGATCTTGAAGGCGTCCTTATTATCCTGAATATTATTAGCCAGGCGGTTTCACTCTAGAAGAAGAGAAAACACCTATTACGGGAATCATACAGAATAAGAAAACATGTATTAGTATCGATACTGCTCTTGCACCGCTAAATGTTGCACTGTTAAATCTTTTCGATGCAGTTTCAGGAGCTGAAAAATCTACGAGTTGTTCACTGAAGTACATACTATAAGTTAGACCAGCAAAAAAGATATGAAAGACATCTTACTTTTAGGAGACTATTTGGCAATTGCATCAAAGCGTCTAAAATACACCAAAACAGATTCAGGACATCTCTAGCAACTTTACAATGGAGAAGAAGATGGTGGGCATATTCAGGTTCTTGCTGACACATGAAACATGTGTTGCACAAAGGAAAATCTCTTTTACAAAGGTTATCTTGTCTCAAGCATGCCTCCAGTATAGCTGTCCAACTAAAGCATGTTATGGTCTTCCTGATTAGTTTCCATGTCCAGAGTTGATTTGCAGAAAGAATTGAAATTAGTCCTTAGCTAATTTGTGAGTAGTATCATTGGTCATGCATGCTTTAGTCCTTTAGCTGGTAGGACTATGATATTGAAATGCAAACATGGTCGACTATGGTAATCTTTCTACGTATTTACTTGTCAAATTTTCTTATGATAACCAATCTTATTTCTTTTTATATTGTGGTGTGAAGCAGTGAGAACTTTAGCAGCAGTGACTGACTGCCACTTTGAGAAGATTGCTCTCAGGTGCTGGTGATTCGTGATCTTGTTTCAGGAGCTTCTTGAGGATTGTGTTTTGGAAGTCAGTCACTGCTGCCTAAATTCTTTTAAGGCACACAAGACCAATAGATAACTCATGTAATGATGATCCACTTCTGTTATATGCTTGTAGCAATACTGATGTGAGTTGCAATGACTAACGTGAAAAGCATGAGTAATTTATTAAAAACCATTTTCAAGGTTTCTTACTTTCTTTGCAGGAAGTTGGTTGATTTGCAGAGCTGAATGCACAGAGGAAGAGTCACAAGATGCATGGAAAGAGGCACTTGAACTTGTAGTTTTTAAAGTTTGGCATGCAACTGTAGTTAAGTTATTAACTTTGATCTAGCATTCCTGGATTTTAAAAAGAATTAGATGAATTAACAAGTCTATAATTCTGTTGATCTCTTATTTTGCACCGGTGTCGCAGAATCATTGTTACTCCTAGGGGTGTTCATGGTTCGGTTTGGATTGGTTTTTTCCTAAAAAGAAATCAAACCAAGTAAGTCGAATTTTTAAATATTAGAATCAAACCAGACCAATTAAGTCGGTTTTTCTCGATTCGGTTTTTTTATTTTTTGGGTTATTTGATGGTTTTTTCTTAAATATAAGAAATGCATTACCAAATACATATTCCGGTGATCACATTTTTAATGTAACACTATCAATTTAAGGACTCAATTAAAATTATGTTATTTTTAATACGAAATGGATTATTACACTAAACAAAAAAAATTACCAATCAAACTGGAATGTAAAGGTAAAGAACTATATTAAAAGTGCAAACTATTAAAACTTACCACAAATTTTTGAAACGTTGTATAACTCATGTGATACAACTATGCAACTCAACGCCACCCTTACAGATGTCAAATAAAATTTCTCCAAACTTGGTCATCCCATGCAATTATTAGACCCTGGTCTGCAGAAACTTTTATGACCCCCTAGGAGCTTGAAGGATCATCCTTTAAGCCATGTTGTTGTCTCAGCCATTTAGACAAGAGGGGTTGCTCTGATGGTAAGCAACCCCCACTTTCAACCGAGAGATTGTGGTTCGAGTCTCCCCCAAGAGCAAGGAGGGAAGTTCTTGGAGGGAAGGATGCCGGGGTCTATTTGGAAGATAAGGTCTGCGTACATACTACCCTCCCCATACCTATCATACTGGGTTGTTGTTGTTGTATAACAATATATATATATATATATAACAATATATATATATATATATATATATATATATATATATATATATATATATAAATTATAAAATAGTTACTCCTATAGTCGGTTTGGTTCGATTTTTTTCTGATTAAAACCAAAATCAAACCAAATTTGATCGGTTTTTAAAATTCAAAACCAAAACCAAACCATACCAAAAAGTATCGATTTTTTTGATCGGTTTGGTTTGGTTTTCGGTTTTTTGAATTTTTATGAACACCCCTAATCACTCCCTATATTTCTCTTGTTTCAGTTTCTAGTGTTGCTAAAAGTTGTGTGAATTGCTGGTCTTGTTTCTATTGCGAGGATTTATGTTTTTGCAAAAAGTAATGTGATTGCATAATGTTTTAAATCTTATTATAAGTCTCTGGCTATGCCATGTTTTAAGTCTTATTTTGAACTGGGGATAAGAAATTAGGACAGTGACAAAAAATAATCAGTATTTTGTAGTTATTCAATGCACTTAAACATATTTAATTGAGCAGTTAACTTTATTGTAAATGATACTTAACACAGAGCTGAAGCAGAAGCAGTACAGATACGTTATTCCCTTTCGTATTGGTTTTTGGAAGTTGAGCTGAACTTAATGTCTGGTGATGATAATGAAGAAATTTACTATCAACATTTCAGGAATCTGAAATAAGTGCTAACAAAGCACCCATCCGTCATCAACATGGAAGAACCTTCCAAGATGTTCCTTTTTTGCTGGAGTCGTTAAATCACACAACTGTATTCCAGTCTAAAGCTTTAACCAATGAAAAAGCATCTCATTCAAGATGACAATTATTTGAGAAAGAGCTACATTTCTAGGGGTAATTCTGCACCAAAGCAAGTATTGTGCTTTGTTTAGAAAGAACATACAACAGCATGTCAGAAGTTGAGTCAATCACCAGTCTTCACAAGCATTACACAAGTGCCAATACCTTAGCAACAACTGTCCCATGAAAATGAAAATACTGGAGGTGTTCATCATGAGACATCCCAGATCCAGGATTTGGATAGATTAGATGATCTGCAGTTTCCCGAAAACACAAGGGGAGGCAACATGTGAGAATGCACTTGAAAAAATTTTCTTTTTTTCCAATTATACAATGAGCCCTATATAATATACATATTCCGCTCTCACTACATATGGGACTATAACATATTCTACTCCTACTATACATAGGACTAGGACATATTCTACTCTCACTACATATGGGACTAGGGTTATTTCCACATAACTATTTAACACTCCCCTTCAAGTCGGTGCATGCAAATCACATGTACCGAGCTTGTTACATAGAGACTTGGTGAAAATATCTGCAAGCTGATCATTCGACTTCATTATGAGTCATGCCAAACTCTTGGATAACTATACTGAATTTACCACACCAAACTCGAGGAGACTGCTCTAGATCATAAAGTGACCGACACAAGCGACATACAGACATACAATGTTACTAGACTCCCCATGAACAATAAAACCAGGTGCTTGATGATAAACACAAGTTGGCCGAAAAGTCGCCAGAGAAATTTGAAAATAGTGAGACTAAGCCGAATTTCACACTACAAAATAGGTTCGTAGAAAATCACTCTATCATATGATATGTGCGCCTTGGTTATATGAGCATGATTTTCAGGTATAGGTTTTGATGAATGACAAACAATGAAGTCAAGTGTCAAACAACGATATTATATGAACAAACAATCAAGCTTGAATGCCGAGAAGCATATTGATGAACGGATTGCAATGGAAAAGCCAAAGACTAGCTCAAATATTCAAGACCGAAGACCCAAGGCGTAGGTCGTTAGGTAGAACCAATGTAAGAGCAACGCTTTAGTTATCTCGTCTTTTGGCTCAACATAGGTCATCATAAATATGGATAAAATCACTTTATTAAATCATATTTATCATAAACATATTTTATTGAATCATATTTATCATAAACATATTTTATTAAATCATAGTTATCATAAACATATTTTATTAAATCATATTTATCATAAACATATTTTATTAAATCATATTTATCATAAATATATTTTATTGAATCATATTTATCATAAACATATTTTAAATACTTCAAACAAAATGATTTTAACGTTTTCATTTTAACCAAAATGGTTTTTGAAGTAAGTTATCAATTCTGGTATACTCTGGTATACACACTGTATATCAATGGTATATAATCGATTATAACCTTTAAATAATCGATTATCTTGTATCCGTTGCCAGTGTTTTGAACACTGCCTCAACATAATCGATTATGCTCAGCAAATAATCGATTATTTGGCTAAAAATCAGCTTCTGATTTTCTGAACGTTGGAGAATAATCGATTATCTGATTTGCATAATCGATTATCTGGGCACAAAATCAGCATAATTGATTGCCAATTAAGCAACGGACATACACCATTTTTCACCTATAAAAAGAGGTCTTTTGAGCTGATTTTAAACACACAACACCTCCCAATATTGATATACATATTGACATTATTTGAGCATCATTTTAGAGCTTATATTGAACCATTTGAAAGACAACTTTGAGTTGTTCATAGAGCTTATTTGTATCTCTTTATCTACTCTTTTGAGAGAGTTCTTATTGTAATAAGAGAAAGGTGTTTGAGAAGAACATATCTTCTCATTGATTGACGGGTTTGCTAAGTACCCTAAGTCTTAGTGGTTGAAGTCTTGAGGTGCGGTATCCTCGAGCAAAGTGAAGTCTTGTAGAGTGTATATCTACGAGCAATTGTAACGGTTTGTTAGGCACCCGTAAGCTTAACGAAGTTAGTGGAATCTCGAGAGAGTCTCTCGGGGACTGGACTAGCCACAGGTTGTGGTGAACCAGGATAAATTCGGTGCGTTCTTTCCTTGTTATTTTAATTACCGAATTTATTTTATTCCTGCAATTTTAATTCCGCAATTTATCAATATTCTTGTGCCGCACTATTCACCCCCCCCTAGTGACGGGCATAAATACTAACAATTGGTATCAGTGCCTAACTCTCTGAAAGCCTTAACCGGTTGAGAGCGATATATATTTTTTGTTGAGAATACTGAACGCAGGAATGATGAGCGAAGGACACTCCCCCACTTGCCCTCCACTATTTGACGGAACAAATTACACATATTGGAAAGAGCGGATGAGAATCTTCATCAAATCAAATAATTTTTGTTTGTGGCAAATCATCAAAAACGGTGAACCAATGCCGACTAAGAAAGTTGGAGAAACCACGGTTTCAAAGGAGGAAGATGAATATGATGCCGAGGACATCAAGAAAGTTGAAAATAATGCAAGGGCCATCTACATATTATATTGTGCGGTGAATCCGGATGACTATCGGAAAATCTCTTGCTGCACAACCGCCAAGGAGATGTGGGATAAACTCGAGATCTTATGAAGGTACGCCTCAAGTCCGAGAATCTAAAGTTGATTTTCTAACACATAAATATGAGATCTTTAAAATGGAGAAGGAACCCATTGGTATTATGTTCGAACGATTTTTAAGAATCGTCAACGATCTCCATGCTCTCGGAAAAGTATACACGAACAAAGATCTTGTTCGAAAAGTCCTATGGAGTCTCACTCCCGAATGGCGTTCCAAAGCCAATGCCATCCAAGAGTCGATAGGATTCACAGATATCACAATTGATGAACTAAGATGTAACCTCGAAACTTATGAAAGCACAATTCTTAATCCTTATCTTAGAAGTAATTCAAATTTTGCCTTCAAAGCCTCATCCTCTAAAAGAGAAGAGGTAAGTGACTCAGATAGCGATGATGATAATATTTCCAATGATATAATTGAAAAGTTTTATAAGTTTATGAAGAAGGAAATAAAGAAGGAAGAAACAAGTCCTTCATGCCAAAATTGTGGAAAACTTGGCCCCACCAAATCACATTGTCCAAAAATCAAGGACAAGAAAAAGAAGAAACATCATCGGCGCGTGACATGGGATTCGGACAGCTCGGGCGATGAAACTGCCGCATTATGCTTCATGGCCGACAAAGAAGAAGAGGTAAGTATTTCTAACTCTTACTCATTTGAAGAAATACAAAATGCCTATGATGAATTATATGGTGAACTTGTTAAAGCTTACAAAATTATAAATGAATTGAAGAAAACACTTTCTTTGCAAGAAAAAGATTTTGAGAAAACACTTTCTTTGCAAGAAAAAGATTTTGAAAAACAATCTTCTTTGAAAGATAAAGATTTTGAAAAATTGACTTGTGATAATAAATTTTTCGAAAATGATAATATTGTTCTTAAGGATAAAATCAAAATTTTAGAAGAAGAAAATAAATTTTTGGAAAATGACAATGTTGATCTTAGAAATAGAATTAAGGAGATGCATGAAGTTTCTTCAATTGATCAAGTTTCTATTTGTTCATCTTGTGATTCTATGAAAATAGAGAACTTAGAACTTAGGAACACACTTGAAAAACATAGTGCCGATGATCTAAAAACAAGTGAAGACATTAAGAAAAATATTAAAAAGAATGATAGAAATAAGGTTGCACCACCTAGAAATAATTCTAGAAATTTTATAAATGAATCTAGAACTAATCATCTTATATTTTTACCCCATTAAGAATTTTCTTTGAAAAAATAGCTTCGTGTTAGATTTTAAAACACGCTCCTAGAATTTTGAAGCATCCGTCAGAATGTTGAAGCACAAGAAATTCTAACAATCACCAGAATTTTGACTTCTTGTCTTATTTGATTAAAACCATAACTATAACTACTATATTTTAGTTTCAAACAAGTTGTCGGCCATTATATGAATCCTCAAAAACCAATTTAATATTTACTTCATTTAAACTCAATCTCATGCTAATATTTTGCAATATAAAGTGATCAAATATAGGTCAATATTGTTACGCGAAACTAAATTTTATCCAATTTAAAACAAGTACGTGACTTCGATTTTATATATATATCTATTAAAACATCCAATGAGATCACGATAATTGAGCGATTCTTATTCCCCCTATTAATGTCCACATTATAATCTATGTATAGCTTGCCGAAATTAAAGGTAAACCTTAAATTTTCCGATATATTTGTGTAAAATGAGTAACAAGTGGATGTCTTAAAAAATAAATATCCACAGTCACAGGTTGTCTAGGCTATTGCAAATCCATTCTTTTCTTTTAATTTGTTCAAAATTAATGGCAATAATTTATTTCTGCTCAATGACAAGTCTTTAAATGGATATTATAAACAACCACAAGAAATTAGAAGCTTATACTCCTCCCCCTCTACCTTCATTTCTGAATCTCTTCATGTAAATATAAGGTTACTTTTTTCTATTTGGAAATTAATTAATTCGCGTTATGGTTATGAATTGCATGATCTTTTCTTAGTAATTATTTGCCTTTTGTTTTTCATGCAGATTTTTAAACATTTGCATTTTCATACTGCTAAAGAATTCATCTATAGACTTTCTATTAAGTTGGTTTTTCTCTTCAAAAGTAATTAGCATAATGTTTATATATATGGTTTCATTTTCTTCTTTTTTTTTGCCTTGGACTTAGAGGCGGATTGGGGATTTAAATTTGATAAATTCAGCATTTATGTTCTCATTATTGAACCCAGCACAATCTTTTGTAATTATAGGTTAGTATTAATATTTTAGTGATTTTTTAAATAATATATATCTATGTTTCGTGTAAAAATTGTTGCGTTTAACTGAATCCGTTGATTATATGTTGCGTCCGTCTCTTAATGGTCTGAGATGAGCTTAAGTGAAGCAATATGGATAGTATGACTTTTCATATAGCCAACCCCAATTTGCTTGGGATCGAGGCTTAATTATTATTGATGGGGTGCAATATAATCCCAACAAATTTAATTAAACTCGATATTTTTACTCGGACCATAAATGTATATTTTAAAAGCACTAAAAAATGCTAGTTATGAACCCATAATTGCAAAAATGCAATGGATTAAGTGGTGAGAAACTGAGAATATATATTGAATCCATCGAATTTAAATTTTGATCGCCTCTGGTTATTGTTGTTGTAGTCGAAAGCTTTAGTGTTAGTCTTGTATTCTATTATTGTTAGAATTCTTTTGGATTACTTATTGTTGCTTTCGCTTTGTTCTTTTTCCAACTTTTTGTTGTTACTGCTTTTCTTTTCATCTTTTGTGAGCCGAGGGTCTATCGGAAACAACCTTCTGCCTCTAAGGTGGGGATAAGGTCTGCATTTGTTGTTGTAATTCTCTCTACTTTTGTTTTGAATGCAGATTTATAAAGGCTGGAATATCTATACTCTATAAAGAATCCATTTACATTTTTCTTTTGGAGTTCAAGCAACGTTTTTGCCGAAACAAAACAACAATAGTGAGGAGATTATTGAATGCAAATAAGTAAACAAAATGGTAGAGGGAGGGATAAACAAAGCAGATAAAACAGAATTCACAGAATGTTGGAGTGCAGTATGGAAAACTCCTTATATAATGAAGCTGGCTTTATCAGCTGGCATTGGTGGATTTCTTTTTGGTTATGATACTGGTGTTATTTCTGGTGCACTTCTTTACATAAGAGAAGATTTTAATGACGTCGATGAGAAAACATGGCTGCAAGAAACTATTGTTAGTATGGCTGTTGCTGGTGCAATCTTTGGTGCTGCCACTGGTGGTTGGCTTAACGATAAGTTTGGACGAAAACTTTCTATTCTCATTGCTGATGTTCTCTTCTTTGCTGGTGCTATAATTATGGCTATTGCCCCGGCGCCTTGGGTGATAATTCTTGGAAGGATATTCGTCGGTTTGGGAGTTGGAATGGCGTCAATGACTGCTCCTCTTTATATATCAGAAGCTTCTCCTCATAAGATCAGAGGTGCACTTGTCAGCACAAATGGTTTCCTCATCACAGGAGGCCAATTCATTTCATATCTAATCAATCTTGCCTTCACTCATGTAATTCAATACAACTTTTTATTTCACTATCTTTTCCTTTTGATATGTACTAAATGCATTGGGCAATTGCATCGATCTCGTTCCTACTTCTCTTGTGCTTTTGAGAACCGTAGTTAATGTTTAACTTGTTTCAGGTGAAAGGAACGTGGCGATGGATGCTTGGCATTGCTGGACTTCCGGCAGTTATTCAGTTTTTGCTCATGATTACCCTCCCCGAGTCTCCAAGATGGCTTTACAGAAAGGTACTTTGATCGATTGACCAATTGTATAACGAAAATAGGTAGTAGTAACAATGCTTGATTGGTATATAGAATTTAAGTTATCTACACTAATATATCAGTGTAATTTAACCTGTAATAATGGTCATTTACCTTTTGTCAGGTTACTCTTAAAGACTTACCAGGTATATAAATGACATGATTGTGTAATTATACAATGTGTATAGAACTTGAGCTATTACTAAACATTAAGTGAAAGTTGACAAGGCCAAGGAAATGTTGTCGAAAATTTATGTACTAATGATGTTTGATTAGTATATATTAGGGAAAAGTGGATGAGGCCAAGAAAATCTTGGTGAAAATTTATGTACGAATGACATTTGATTGGAATATATATATATATATATTAGGGAAAAGTGGACGACGCCAAGGAAATATTGGTGAAAATTATGTAATAATGATGTTTGATTGGTATATATCAGGGGAAAGTGGACGAGGCGAAGGAAATCTTGGCGAAAATTTACTCAGCCGATGAAGTAGACGAGGAAATGCAGGCAATGAAGAAATCAATTGAGGAAGAAAAGGCGATTGAAGGTTCCATCGGAAGTAGCACATTTACTCAAATTAAGAAAGCATTTGGAAATACAGCATGTAGAAGAGCACTCTATGCAGGAATCTGTGTTCAAGTGGCTCAACAATTTGTCGGTATTAACACTGTCATGTATTACAGTCCAACTATCATTCAATTTGCTGGATTTGCATCTAATAGAACTGCTGTCGCGCTATCACTTATCACCTCTGGTCTCAATGCTGTTGGCTCCATAGTTAGTGTGGCGTTTGTCGACAAATATGGTAGGAGGAGACTCATGATTATCTCTATGTTGGGTATCATTTCTTGCCTTGTTGTCTTGTCTCTTGTCTTCTTTCAAGCATCCGCTCATGCACCAACAATCAGCGGCAATGAATCTGCACATTTTGGTAATGCTACTTGTAAGGCATATGCCAATTCACTTAATCCGTCGTCCTGGAATTGCATGAAATGCTTGGCTAAGGATGCTGATTGTGGATTTTGTTCAAATACCAATGATCTGGTAAGTCAGTAAATAACTTACTTCAACTAGTAGTTTTGAATATCTTAGAATTAGGTCCTAAATGCATGTGACTTGTAGGATACCTATGTGGCTAGACTAGATTCAATTCATTGTTTGTGCAAGTATCTAGGTGGCTGAGTTTATATTGATGCAAGTATATCTCATAGGCGAACTTAAAATTCAGAGGTATATTTAGGTCATATACTAAGAATCACGTAACTGAAGGGGAGCTTTGGAGCAACATTAAAGTTGTATAAGTTACGGATTCGAGTCATGGAAGCAATCACTAATGCTTGCATTATGGTAGGCTGTCTATATCACACCTTGGGGTGCCTGAACCTTGTGTGAACGCGAGATGCGTTGTGCAACAGGCTGCCTTTTATTAAAAATCATGTAACTAGAATCTACAAGTGAGTGTAGAAGTCTGTCTTGTGTCACCTATACAACGTGAAAATAGCTTGTTGCATGAGGACTCGAACAACATATAGATACTAACATAACTTTGCATAATGTGCAGTATGCTCCTGGAGCATGTATAGCAAAAACAGATGCACTAGAAGGAGCTTGCAAAGCAGAGAAACGCGTTTGGTACACGAAAGGTTGTCCAAGCAAGTTCGGATTCTTAGCAGTCATATTTCTTGGATTATACATCATAGTGTATTCCCCAGGTATGGGAACAATACCATGGGTGATCAACTCTGAGATTTACCCCTTAAGATTCCGCGGAATAGGTGGAGGCGTTGCTGCAGTTTCCAACTGGACTTCAAATCTAATTGTTAGCTTAACATTCTTGACATTAACTGAACATCTCGGCTCCTCTGGCACGTTCCTCCTATTCGCGGGGTTTTCACTTCTTGGGCTCCTTGCCATCTTCTTCCTTGTTCCTGAAACCAAAGGGTTGCAATTCGAGGAAGTCGAGAAAGTATTGCAGAAAGGTTATTCTCCATTTAGAAACAACACTGCTACTAAAGATACCTCAGATCATAAAAACTGATACTCAATAAAGTAGAGCATTCTTTTACCTTCCTTTTTATATATATGTCATTATGTACATACACACACATATTAATTTGTACTCAATCTGAGAAATAATACTCATTGCCATTCCATTCATTTTTACCTAGTCGTATAGAATAAAAACCATTGATGTTGCAAAAGCGATGACAAGCGTTTCATCATTTAATTTGAAAGTCAACTAAAGTGCGAAATCCTCTTAGAGGATACTACTTCCTCTTTAAGTTGTGTGGAATTTTCGAAAGCCACTATTGGATAGTGGCTATTAACTTCTTATAACTATTATATACATAATTACTTTCTATAGCTATTGTTCAATTATTACGATGGTGTATTTGCTGTATTGTATTCATGAATATAACATCAAAAAGTGCCTAAAAATTAGAACAGTCCAGTTGTATGTGTATGTATTTACACATGTATTCTCGTTGTTGTATTCAAGAATACAACAGTAAAAAACGCCTAAAATCAGGGCAGTTCAGTTGTACACGCATGTATTCACATGTATTTGCGCCATATATTCATGAATACAGTGTTAGGATTATGATTCCTACTAAAGACAATAACCTTCATGTCGAATAATTTGGATTTAAACTACATGAGCGGAAGCTAACCTGAATCCATATGTGGAATTTGATGAACCTCCTTTGATGATTGTCCTTATGTTCTTGTGAATTCCTTGATCCTTCCTTCAAGATTCTTGAAGTTGTATGTCACCACAAATGTCTCACAAGACTCAAAACAATATATGTGAATTGTTTACAATAGTAAGGTTATGACAATAATCAAATTTGGAGTATGGTTTTCCACACTATTTGCAAGACAACAATGGATTGTGTACTCTTGATTCAATGGGAGGAAGAAGAGCTTGTCTTGCACTAATGTGGGAACCATAACCCCCACTTAATAACAAATGAGTTACATAACCCAAGAGTCTTGCAAGAGTTACATAACTCAAGAGTCACAAGCATGTAACCATGGTTACATATGTAACCTTAGTTAGCCCATCATTAACTAAGGTTACCCTTTTGGGTATCTACACATTAGTCCTACACTTTAGTATGACAACACATTGGTCCCCTTAACATAATGTCCATAAGACCACAAAATTAGGCCAAACCAAAAGATAGCACATAACATATAATTTATCCATATATTGTTCATATGTGTGTAGATATAAGTCCATATATCTAGATATAAATCCATATATCTTACAATCTCCCACTTGGACGAGATACACATACATATGTACAAACCTTAGCATTATATGTTACAAAATAACCTTAGGAGATCAAAATTGCTATCACAATAAATTGTCATGAACAATCCGGTCCATCAATCATACCAACATAGGAACTAAGAGCTCATTGTTACTCATTCGTAACTAGAACCAATCATAGATCACGTATATCAATATAACCAACGACATGGATCAAGTGTAGGTATGTAGCATGGAAATAACATAAAGTGTGGTCAATAGAATGTCTATTTCCAACTGGCTCTCTTTGTTGAGATCAAACTTAAACTGTAAGAGTACAAAAACTTTAAAACTGAATATCTGCGCAGATATAACTGAATTACTGAATTTCTGAATATAATGAACAATACATAAATGTGCAATACAAACTCCCACTAAAATACATAATCCTTATCTGATTTGACACCCATACAAGTAATATGCTCACGAAATACTTTTGGTGTCAATCCCTTAGTGAGCGGATTCGCAAGTATGGAGTTTGTACTTATGTACTTAATGCACAATTGTCCATTTTGTACTCTTTCTTTAACAACCCGAAATTTGACGTCCTTATGTTTTGCTTTCGTCAAATTACTGTTGTTGTTAGACTAAACGGCAAAATCGAAGTCGGTATACCCGATGATCTCAAGCTGGTCCGAACTCCAATATGTAAGCATGTAATCCTTTGTCCTATGTATGTACCTCATGACCCTTTTGGATGCCTACCAATGGTCCATACCCGGATTTCTTAGATATCTGCCTAACATCCCAACAATGTATGCTATATCAGGTCTTGTACAAACCTGAGCATACATCAGACTACCTACAGCCGAAGCATAAGGCGTCTTCTGCATTTCCGAAATTTCATAAGTATTATTTGGGCACTGTTTGAGACTAAATTTGTCTCCCTTAGCAACAGGGGTGTTGCCTGGTTTACAATCCTGCATGCCAAATCTTTTCAGAACCTTATCGATATAGCCCTTTTGTGACAGACCGAGAACGCCTTTTGAGCGATCTCGTATTATCTGAATTCCTAATACAAAAGAAGCTTCACCAAGATCTTTCATTTCAAATTTCTTTGAAAGAAATTTCTTAGTTTCAAGTAATAATGCTATATCGTTACAGGCAAGCAGTATGTCATCGACATATAAAACCAGAAAAATATACTTACTCCCACTGAACTTATGGTATATACAATCATCAGCGATATTCGGTTCAAAACCAAAAGATGTAATGACTGCATGAAACTTATAATACCATTGACGAGAAGCTTGCTTGAGCCCATAGATGGATTTCTTTAATTTGCAAACCCTTTTCTCTGATTCATCCGAAACAAAGTTTTCAGGCTGCACCATATAAATTGTTTCCTCAATGTCACCATTGAGAAAAACTGTCTTAACATCCATTTGATGAAGCTCAAGATCAAAATGTGCTACTAATGCCATTATAGTCCTGAAAGAGTCTTTCGATGAAACTGGAGAGAAAGTCTCTTTATTATCAATGCCTTCCTTCTGAGCGTAGCCTTTTGCGACAAGACGAGCTTTGTACTTAATAACATTGCCCCCTGAATCCCTCTTGGTTTTAAAAATCCATTTACAACCAATCGGTTTAATACCTTCGGGCAACGTAACAAGCTCCCAAACGTCATTATCGCTCATAGACTTCATCTCATCATTCATGGCATCAATCCACTTTTGAGAGTTAAAACACCTAATGACTTGACGGAAGTTGATTGGATCATCTTCCTCAAGTCCAGTATCACTTTCTTGTTCTTGGAGAAATACAACATAATCATCCAAAATTGCATTTCTCCTCTCTCTAGTGGATCTCCTTAATGGCATTTCAATTTCTTGAGGTTGTTGAGTTTGATTTTCATTAGTTATATCAGGGTCCTGATGGGGAAGATTTTCGAGATTGTCTTGAACCGGAGTTGTGTGATCCCAGTCAGGAAGACCAAGATCAACAATTTTAGGGTAGGGAAAGACACATGTTCTTCCTCAAAGACAAAATCTCTTCAACTTTATCTCCCCACCTCCCAAACTCAATATCCTCAAAGAACCTAGCATTACCCGTCTCAAAAATAGTTCGTGATGTGGGATCATAAAACTTAAAACCCCTGGATTTTTCAGAGCATCCAACAAAATAGCTACTAACCGTCTTAGCATCCAGTTTCTTTTCTTTCGGCCTATAAGGCCTTGCCTCAGCTGGACAACCCCAAATGTGTAAATGCCGAATACTGGGTTTATGCCCAGTCCAAAGTTCATATGGGGTTTTGATTGTAGCTTTAAATGGAACTCTCTTAAGAATATAAGTTGCAGTTATTTAATATGGATTGGGACTTTTCATGAATAAGATATAGGTACCCATAACGAGAGTAATCGTCTATGAATGTGATAAAGTATTGTTGACCATTCCGACAAGGAGTAGGAAATGGCTCACAAATATCCGTATGTATCAATTCTAAGACGTCCGAAGCTCTCTTAGCACCTAATCTAGTCTTGTTTGTTTGTTTTCCCTTGATACACTCAATACAAATTTCCGAATTTGAGGAATCAAGAGAATCAAGAATTCCATCTGACACAAGTTTCTGAATTCTTTGAATGGATATGTGACCCAAACGTTTATGCCAGAGTGAAATAGAATTCTCATTAGTTAATTTCCTTTTAGTACCACTTAAACTTGTATGCAAAGTTTCTTTATTTGAAGTTATTGTATCAACCAAATATAAGCTATCAAATGTTGATAAAACACCAGTACCAATAAGATTTGAACACTGAAAAAGACTAACTTTACTATCCCCAAATGTACATTTATAACCAGATATGTCCAATTGGGGAACTGAAATTAAGTTCCGTCTAAAAGACGGTACAATAAAAGTCTCATCCAAATCTAAATGAAAACCAGTTTTAAACAACAGCCTAAATTTGCCAATAGCTTCAACTGGCACCTTCTTGCCGTCACCCACATAGATGTATCTTTCACCATCATTTGGTTTTCGGCATTTCAGGCAACCCTGCATTGATATACTTATGTGAGTAGTAGCAGCAGAATCTACCCACCAAGTATCCTTAGGTACCAAAATTAAATTAACTTCAGAACAAACAAGAGAAAGAAATGTACCCTTTTTCGCACGCCAGGCATGGTACTTGGTACAATATTTCTTCACATGATCAGTCCCCTTACAGAGAAAGCAACCTAATTTAGTGATTTCAACCTTAGATTCCTTATGTTGCTTAATCTTGGGCTTTGCAACCGCAACTTCCTTACCCTTCCTCTTCTTAGTTTCCTTAGAAGAGGATGCCAAATGAGCACTTTCAGTCTTATCTTGCTTAATCCTTTCCTCTTCTTGCACACAGTGTGAAATGAGCTCATTGAGAGTCAATTTCTCCTTCAGGCAGTTATAACTGACCTTAAACTGATTAAAGTGTGCAGGAAGAGATATCAAAACAAGGTACACAAGCAGTTCCTCAGGTAAATCCAGCTTGAGTAACTTAAGTTTCGAAGCAAGATGAGACATTTCCATAATGTACTCCCTAATGTTTCCCTTGCCCTTATACCTCATGGAAACAAGTTTATTCACTAGTGTACTTGTCTCCGCCTTTTCGTTTTGCATAAAACGCTTTTCAAGGTTTTCAAGGAAAACTTTGGCATTAGGTTTATCATTCATAGTGCCCCTGAATGATTCTGGAATTGCACGCTTCATGATCATTAGACTCATGCGATTCAAGCGTTCCCACTTCTCCATCACCCCCCTTTCATCAGGAGAGGATGTATCCTCAAGAGGAGTAGGTTGCTCGGTCCGAAGTGCTAAGTCAAGATCCATGCAACCGAGAACGATCATTACATTCTCTTTCCATTCCTTAAAGTTTGTGCCGTTAAGCACAGGGATGCTATTGATATTGGCAGAGATCGTAGAAGCAGAAGAATTTACTGAAGATAGAACAAAAGGATTACTAAATACATGCTTACAAAACTTGAACTTTAACTTTATAGATTCAAAATTAGGCATTTCCCATTACAAGATACCTAGCACAACATTGATTTTAGTCTTTGGACAGAAAAACAACTTGTAAGTGGTACTCTTGGTGTAGTGATCAAACATAGACAATAAACTCCTGTCAAATATTAAACCTTCCTTTGGGCCGATTTAATATTCACATGGAAAACCAAATAATCGTCTCATATTTGCCACCACAAGCATGTTCGAATTCCTGCCAAATAACACCTTCCTTTGGGCCGGTGTTAAACGCATGGAAGACTAACATCCACAGTCATCTTATATTTTAAAATTAATCAATCTACACAATAGAGGTTACTTTGGCAACATAATGCTTCAATTGAATAACTAAAATATTAGATGCTATAAACTTTAGGTCCTTAAGCCATTTTATGAATCTCGACTTAATGTGTTGCATATTTTGATATGTAACACTTGAATGTTAATCGTTGTTTACAAGATAGGACAATTCTATATTATAAGAATTGATGGACTTTAAAACAATTAACATTCACTGAAACTTAAGAGAGTTGAAACGTTTTAACCTTACTGGACAAAAACAATCGATTGTAAACAATAGACAATCGATTATCTTTGGCTTTAAAAAAAATTTCAGCTACTGGACCAACACAATCGATTGTCAAAACCAGGCAATCGATTGTTTTGGTTTTTATAAAAAAATTTTAAGTTACTGGACCATGACAATCGATTGTCAAAACCAGACAATCGATTGTTGTGGTTTTATGAAAAATTTTTAAGTTACTGGACCATGACAATCGATTGTCAAAACCAGACAATCAATTGTTGTGGATTTTTTTTTATAGTTACTGGACCATGACAATCGATTGTCAAAACCAGACAATCGATTGTATGGTATAATTTAAAACGTTTCAACTCACTGGACCATGACAATCGATTGTCTGGTTTTAACAATCGATTGTCCTGGTATTCCAAAAAACTGCCAGAATTTTAAACGTCAAAGACAATCGATTGTGTAAGGCAACAATCGATTGTCCTGACCAGAACAATCAATTGTCTGGTTTTAACAATCGATTGTCTTGAGGCAGTGACCAAAAAATTTTCAAGAATAACACATGATTTTCAACATGAATATTTAAACATGAAAACATGTTATTTACCAACTAAATCATGCTATATACAACGTTTTAACATGATATTAAAACATCAAACCGAATCATAACATAACATTCATAAGTTCATGCTATCATGTTATTTCATGGTAGAATTTCATAAACAAAATTCTTATAAAACTTAAACATGAATCCTAACATAACATGAATCTTATGAACATCCAAATTATCCAAAAATGAAGGGTGGCTCTGATACCAATTGTTAGGATTATGATTCCTACTAAAGACAATAACCTTCATGTCGAATAATTTAGATTTAAACTACATGAGCGGAAGCTAACCTGAATCCATATGTGGAATTTGATGAACCTCCTTTGATGATTGTCCTTATGTTCTTGTGAATTCCTTGATCCTTCCTTCAAGATTCTTGAAGTTGTATGTCACCACAAATGCCTCACAAGACTCAAAACAATATATGTGAATTGTTCACAATAGTAAGGTTATGACAATAATCAAATTTGGAGTATGGTTTTCCACACTATTTGCAAGACAACAATGGATTGTGTACTCTTGATTCAATGGGAGGAAGAAGAGCTTGTCTTACACAAATGTGGGAACCATAACCCCCACTTAATAACAAATGAGTTACATAACCCAAGAGTCTTGCAAGAGTTACATAACTCAAGAGTCACAAGCATGTAACTATGGTTACATATGTAACCTTAGTTAGCCCATCATTAACTAAGGTTACCCTTTTGGGTATCTATACATTATTCCTACACTTTAGTATGACAACACATTGGCCCCCTTAACATAATGTCCATAAGACCACAAAATTAGGCCAAACCAAAAGATAGCACATAACATATAATTTATCCATATATTGTTCATATGTGTGTAGATATAAGTCCATATATCTAGATATAAATCCATATATCTTACATACAGTAGCCAAACTCGCCTAAAATCAGGGTAGCCCAGCTGTACGCGCATGTATTCGCGTTGTTGTGTTTTTGAATAGAACAGTAAAAAGCGCCTAAAGTCAGGGCAGCCTAGCTGTACGCACATGTATTTAGATGTATTCGCGCCATATATTCATGAACACAGTAGCAAAAAGAGCCTAAAATCAGCACAATCCAGTTGTGCGCGCATGTATTTACATATTCGCGATGGTGTGTTTATGAATATAGCAGTAAAAAATGGCTAAAATCAGGGCAACCCAGTTGTACACCTACAATTTTATGTAAACTAAAAGCATAAAGTTCATTTCTACCTTAATATAATAAATCCACCAATATAATATTTGTCTAGATTTCTTCAATTTCATTAACAATATTTAGAACCGAATATACTTCTCAAAACTCAGATAGGCAGAGTTTGAGTAGAAATATTGTGGGATAGCTACTTTTTAACATGACATTTAGTTTTTATCCAATATTTTAATGCTGAACAAAAATAGACACTAGACATTTTTACCTTTTCTTTATGAGTGTTGTGTAAATAATAAGGATATGCACACATGAAGTTAAGGACGTCATGTCTTTAATATTTACACTACATATTAAAGTTAAGGACATGATGTCCTAAAGTTTAATAACAAAAGATGCAAATATGAATACTTTATCCTTAATATTTATACAATATTCATGAAGTTAAGGACATCATAATATTAATATTTACACAATATTCATGTCTAGCAAATGGGTATATTCGTCCGACAAATAAGAATTTATTATGTACTGGCTAAAGAATAAATACATTTTAAGCAGTACCTAAAGAGTAAAAATATCTCTATTAAGTGGCTAATTATGTACTTCCGCAGAGTTTAATGCCTGAAACTCGTGTTTTGACCCGAGCTGTGTGAAAAAATGGCCAAACTCTTTGTTTGATTTGGATTGGGGTTTAATTAAGCCAATAGGAAAGTGACACGTAATCATTAATTGTCGTTCGTTTCTCTTTTCGGTAAAGGCAGTTAGTAATGGGGCATAAAGGAGCCAGAAAAATAACGAATAAGGGTAATTTTATTCAAATAGGTGGACAAAGGAGGGTACCATTGTATCAAATCCAATAGTTTTGACCTATTCTGATAATTAAATAGGGAACTCTCTATAAACAAAAATATTTAAGTTTACTCCGTCAAATCCATTTTAAGCACCTTTTTAATTAAACAAATTTTGTCCATAATAAGTATTATTGTTTTAATAAACTAAGAAGGCTTTAATAACTACGCATTCTTATTCAGAACTAATTGTTAAACCCCTTATCTTTTTCTTTTTCTTTTTCTTTTTTCATGAATTTCACACTTATAGCTTCATTAGTGATCATTCGTTTTGGCCTTTTTGGAAATTTATGTTTCAATAAGAGGTTTTCCAATGCATTGTTTAGCATGCAATATTAAGAATTTACACTTTCATAAAGTTGTTTCCTTCAATATTTGAAGTTTCACATATAGTATGGTTGTTCTTAATCTTCTTACAACAGATTCAACTCAACGTGTTACTATTAGAATAATTTCTGCATCATTACGTTATACAAATAGAAATATATTACTAAAATATACATTTCAAAGTTATAAAAGCAAGTATAGAATTTTCTTTATTCGAGTTTCATTCTTGAAATATTCGTTATAATACCCTTGTTTTGCTGCTTGTCTTTCCCTTTTCTTTCTATTCGGGGATTATATTGTTTCTTTTTCGAGGGAGTCATGCAAATTTATAATAATAATAATAATAATAATAATAATAATAATAATAATAATAATAATAATAATAATAATAATAATAATAATAACAATTAAACTCAAGCCGGACAATTCAAAGAGAAATAACTTTAGCAGCTTTTATGCATCATTGGTGCCACAGTGTATAATAATGGACAAAAGAAGAGCAGGTAAACAGAATGATCATGCTGTAACTACCACAATTTTCCAAAAGGCAGTGGATAAATACTTATCAAACTGGAGCAATTCCCACAAAATGTTCCACGGTATTAGCTGCCTCTTCCAATATGATAACAATAAGAGTTGATTTAGAATTTTTATTTCACACAATACCTGCACTTCCACAAGTGTTGAAGCCCTCAAACAGTCAAAAATAAACTGGATGTTGTTTGTCAAATGCCTAACCTGAAAAAAGAAACCATAGAGTAAGGCTGGAAGTTGGGCGGTTCTGGAACCGGACCGGAACCGCGGTTCTGGCGGTTCCGCGGTTCCGGGCCTAGCGGTTCCCCGGAACCGTGATGTCGCGGTTCCACCCATTAGAACCGTGGAACCGGAACCGCCAGAATCGAAACCGGAACCGGAACCGGACCGGTTCAGGCGGTTCCATCCGGTTCCAAACTGTTCCGCCAACGGTCCGATATTTAAAAAAAATATTTTTTTTTAATTCGGACCGTTGGCGGAACCGTTTGGAACCGGATGGAACCGCCTGAACCGGTCCGGTTCCGGTTCCGGTTCTATCCGGTTCCCAACGGGCTGATTTTAAAAAAAAAAAATTTTTTTTTTAATAAATCTGAAAATCAGAACGGCTCTCTTGCAGAAATAGCCGTTTGGCATTTTTAAAATTTAGCCATTTGACCCCTCAAATTTAATTTAACCCCAAACTTTATATAATTACACAATTTCTCATTTCTCAACTCTAAATACCCCCTCATTCTTTCATTTTAATTCATCAATCTATCAATCTCTCTCAATCTCTCTCAAGCTCTCTTTCAATCTTTCTAGTGCAAGTGCTTAAATTTTTGTTGCAAATTCGTGAAACATTGTGAAGTTGTTGAATTGAAGTTTTCAAGTGTTCAATTACAACGATTTTCAATTTTCAAGAAGTTGTTCGTCAATCCGGTAAACTCGTTTCAACTCTTACGTGCTAAGAATATTTGTTGTGTGTTGTTATTTTGCTTAATTATAATTATTATGGCATTTTCATTGAAAAACATGTTCGGAAAAGGTAAATCTAAATCCGGTGAAAGTAGTCGCCAAAGTCCTACCCCTCCCCCGGCTCCCCGACCTAGAAAAGATAAACAAGTTGAAACTAGTAGCCAACCTAGAAATACTAATGAAAATTTCGGAATACTTGATAGTAATCACCCATGTTTTCAATTTAGCGATGTTGATTTTCTACATGATGTAGCAGTAGGTGATAGAATAGACGATGATATTATGAATATGCTTTATCCTAATGCACCTATAATAGAGGGAAATGAGGATGATGATGATGACGAAACCCAAGCTCCCGTAGATTTAGATGATACACCTACTAGTCCTGCTACTAATGAACCGGAACACCCACCCGTACAAACTCCCACTTTTAGTAGACAACCTCCTAGTTCAGAAACTTCATTAGTTTGGCAATTTTTTATTCAAGTAAGAGATCAAGATAAGGCTAAATGTAAAACTTGTGGTAAATTACTTGTTCATAGGTATACTGGTGATCGTAGAGGAACAGGTAGTTTAGTTACAGTGAATGCTCAAACTGTGAATGCTCAAACTATTTATAATGCTTATAAACAGGCGTTAGAGCATGCTAGGCCTAATATTCCAACCCCTACTTCGTCCACATCACAAGCGTCTAAAAGAGTTGCTGGCTTAACAGGTCTTAAATCGTGGACGGAGTTCAGGGGTACTCAAGGTGAGAATTTAGATGATATTTTCCATCTAAACGAACTTCAAGTTTATTTGTCGCAGGGGCTAGAGAATGATAATCCAGACGGATCTTTCGACCTTTTGGATTGGTGGAAGACAAGGGAAAAGCATTTTCCCGTTCTTGCAAGGATGGCTCGGGATGTTCTATCCATTCAAGCGTCAACTGTTGCATCGGAGAGCGTATTTAGTCAAGCCAGACTACAAATAGGAGATCATAGAGCGTCGATGCGGGACAGCTTGGAAAAATCAGTGCTCTTTCGAGATTGGATCCGCTCTGAAAGAAGGAACTTTGGGCTAGCTGAATCTCAACCCGAAATAGATGAGTGCTATGAAGAAATGCTAGCAGAACTTGCTCAGGAAGCAACTTCACCCGGAAGTGGTGATGAACAAGCTTCATTTCCACCACCGCCAACACAACCACCTCCAAACCTTGAAGGTTTTATGAGATTTGTTAGAAATAATACATAAATTATCATGTAACTTGTACATTGGCATGTCTTCTTTCCTTTTAATGGTGGTATTAGTACCATGTTGTGCTCATTCCATTGGGGGAAGGAAGACTAAGAAAGATATGCCATTTTGGTCAATAAATACGCTTTTTATCATATCCTTGAATATATTTGTCTCAATATTTATTTGTCTTTACTTCTATATCAATCCTTGAATATTTATATAACATATAATATATAACATACAACACATAATACTAACGACAACATTCTTTTATCAATATGTACTACTTATATAAAATTTATACTAATTACTAACTACTACACAATATACAAAATATACACTACTTATACACAATATATACTAATTTCCAAACACAATATATACTATTCTAAGAACATAGTACACCATATATAAATATATTGTACAATATACTAATCACTACTATACAAGATATTGATTTAAAAAAAAAAAATTAAGTCGGAACCGCCGGGAACCGCCTGGAACCGCCAGACCCGCGGTTCCGGAACCGCCAGAACCGGAACCGTATGGTAGCGGTTCCGGCTCCGGAACCACCAGAACCGGAATCGCCAGAACCGCCAGAACCGGAACCGGCAGACCCAAATAGACCCAGAACCGGAACCGAATACAGCCTTACCATAGAGCAAAACCTTCATCTGTCCATAGGCAATACTAACACAGAAATAAAAAACACCTAGAAGGCAAGAAAATATTGTCCTGTTACTGTACAGAAGAATAATGTTCAAAAATATAATTACAATTTCAAGTCAAAACTCCTACATTTTAGAAAAAAGATTTCAATACCTCAAGACAGAACTCAGTAAAAGTCATTAAAGTCTTTATCTAGTTGACATGATGAATACTAAAATAATTTAGGAACTTTCAATGATGTAGCAGTAGCTTAATCGCAAGACAACAACAGCAACAACAATAATAATAATAATAATAATAATAATAATAATAATAATAATAATAATAATAATAATAATAATAATAATGAGACTTATAGTTCAATAATTTCAGTGAAAATTTCACATATCGGCGCGGTGCATGTTTAATATATTCCCCACTAGCTTAAAAAGTTGTAAATTTTAAGTAACGTACAATATACAACATAATTATACTTTGACCTTTGATTGATGAACGTTGCACAATTATACAACATAATTTCCCTCAAATAAGATTTTTTTTAAAATAGTGTTTGAGTCATTTAGGCGCAATTACAATTTCAATGTCGTGTTCCATTTTTAAGAAGTTTGGACACAGAGAGAAGCTCGATCTACTATGATTGCACTCGCCAAACCTAAATTGTTACTCTTTCCAAAGAATTTTTCGACAAATACTTATAATAAAAATACTTTTCAAAATAAGTAATTTTTTTCTTTATCGAATGTACCCGAAGGGACGATTCTGAAACCTTGATCAAACATGTAATTTCTAGTTGTTTCATCGTCTCAACATGATTGTAGATTAATAAATATAAAAGGCCAGGCAAGGAACGCAAAAACATGCCTGAAAGTCTGAAACTAAAGTGTTTTTGGTTTGGAGAAGAACACTAAGTTTTTTATTTTTTCACGTTTGGTTAATCCATATTGATTATCTCATATAAATTGTATGGGACGCTATATTTGGTCGCCCCTTTTAATTTATACCTGTTTTGTTTTTTCGTTTGCATCTATACCCAATTTTTTGTTAAAAGTATTTTAGAGGATTTTGCCTTCTTTAATAAAAGATTATTGACAAACAACAAGACGAATTTAAGCATATTTAGGCTGAAGTTTTAAGCTTTTAGCAAATGAAATAAAAAAAATTCAGCTTGTTTAGACTAAAGTTTCGGATAAAACTCAGGATAAAACTGTAGGTTGCGTTACAAAACTTCAGCATATTTTGGTATGATATTTTAGCAAATGAACAAAATAACTTTAGCATGCACTAGTAAAAACTCTTTAGAAAATTATATACTGCAAGACAAAACTTAATCATGCTTAGTCTGAGTTTGAACTAGTTCAGGTTTGAATCCAAGGAAATCTGGAACCCTAACCTTTAGGGTTTGGTATGAATCAACAAGATATGAGAGAAAATAACGTGTTTGGAATCAAGGTTGTCCAGGTTCAAAAGGCAAACACATATTTGGACAGAATCAATGTGGGATACTTACCATGTTTAGGTAAGTACCTAGGTTACTTCGTAACATAACATCAAATAAGAAAAAAATACCGGATTGGCAAGGGAATAGGGGAGGAATTGGAACGAGATTTGGGGAAATTTGAGTGGGGGCGGCGGAATTTAGGGTTCATCAAAGAAGGGGAGATATAGGCGGCAGGTTTAGAAAAATGGGGTTAGGGTTTGGGAGAAGGGGATATATGAAAATGAGATGATCGTTTGTGAGTCGTTGATCATTTTTTATCGACGACTGAGATTTCTGGGTTGGACTTTAATGAAGTGGGTAAGTGTATTAGGCTTAGGTGTTGGGCTTGGGATAATTGGGTAGTTTAGGGTTCGAATTTAGATAGGAATTAGGCTAGTTTTTAAATATTCAGGATCTAATAAATAAATAATAAAAATATTATTTATGCATGAAAATAATTTAAAGCGATTATTTAACATTATAAATATAAGAAGTTATTTTTATATAAATAATGTAATTATGTATATATATGGGCTATTATTGCAAAATATGCCATTTTAGCCTAATGATGCAATATATATACATATATACATATATATATATATATATATATATATATGATGAAAATTTGATAATATATTATTGAAAAATTATTTGTGATGCAATTAACAATTATTTGTATAAATGCGGAATAAATTGATTATAAGCCTTTAAAAAAAATTATAAAAAATTATGAAAAAATACTTGGTAATGCTCATGCACTATTTTGAAGGTATATATGCATATTTGAAACATATGAAGGGAAAATTGGTATCAACAGCCACTAGTGCCATTAACACTCTAATAGATATTATCCTTGTTACTAACGAGCAAGTGTCAAAGTAATCAAGGTCTTCCTTTTGTCTATAACCTTTGACAACAAGTCTTGCCTTATATTTGTCAATAATGCCATCAGCTTAAATTTTTCGTTTAAAGATCCATTTCAAACCTAAAGGCTTATTTTTCGGAGGAAGATTAACCAATTTCCATGTATGATTATTCAAAATTGATTGAATCTCACTATTGACTACATCTTTCTAAAATGTCGAATCAGAAGATGACATAACTAGTTTAAAAGTTTGAGGCTCATTTTCAAGCAAGAATGTCACAAAATTTGGTCCAAAGGAAGTAGATGTTCTTTGACATTTGCTATGCTTTGAATCTTTTATACTTGGAGTACTTTTCTTTCGTTCTTCCCGAGGTCGTTTAGGTCTTTCACTTAACGAATCGCATTCAATTTTATACAGTAGATGCTTCTAAAGAATTCAATATTATCTGATTCCATTACCGTATTAACATGAATCTCGGGATTATCAGATTTATGAACCAAAACCGATATGCTTTACTGTTTGTAGCATATTCAATAAAAACGCAATTTACTATTTTTGGTCTGATTTAATCATTTTAGGTAAAGAATCTTGTATCTTTGCTAGACAATCCCACACTTTGAAATATTTCAAGTTGAGTTTTCTTCCTTTCCATTTTTAATATGGAATAGATTGCGTTTTGCTGTGAGGTACATTGTTGAGTACTCGGTAAGCTGTAAGGATAGCTTCCCCCCACAAACTCTGCAGTAATCCAGAACTTATTAATAAATAATTCATCATTCCCTTTAATGTCTGATTTTTCTTTCCGTAACTCCGTTGGATTGAGGTGTATAAGGTGCAGTAGTTTGATGGATAATTCAATATTCCAAACATATTTCTACAAACTGAGATTTATATTCTCCACCTCTATCACTTCTCATCATTTTGATCTTTTTATTCAATTGATTCTCCACTTCATTATTGCATTGCTTAAATGCTTCAATTGCTTCATCCTTACTACAAAGCAAATAAACAAAACAATATCAAGTGCAAGCGTCAATAAAAGTGATAAAATACTTTTCCCACCTCGAGATGTTGTCGACTTCATATCGCAAATTTCAGTATGAATTAAGTCCAAAAGGATTTGAATTCCTTTCAACAAACTTATAAGGATGTTTTACAAACTTAGATTCAATACATATTTGATATTTCGATTTATTACACTCAAATTTAGATAATACTTCTAAATTAATTAACTTCCGCAAGGTTTTATAATTGACATGTCCTAAACGAATATGCCATAAATCATTTGACTCCAACAAATAAGAAGAAACTAAAAATTTATTTATAATGTCAACAATCGATACATTGAGTTTGAAAAAGCCTTTCATGAGGTAGCCTTTTTCAATATACATTTCATTATTACTTACAACAACTTTATCAGAAACAAATACACATTTCAACGTTGCCCCACAACATCGACAAGATACATGAAACATGCTAATACCCTGAAGATGCATTTTAAAGCTATGCAGCCTAGGCCCAAAGCAAAAAATTATCACTAGTGGGCTGGGATGTTACATATGGTATTAGATTCACTCCGCGTGCAACCTTGAATGATGGTATGGTAAACCTCAGCGAGGATGCCGAGTCTCTAAGGGCGGTGTACGTGACACCCTAAGCGAATCCTACATCTACAAAATACGAGAGAGATGTTGGGTATATAAATAGACATACTTTACACTTTAGTGACGCGTTATAAACCCGTAAAGGTGCATGGCTTAAAAATTCTATTTCAAAGTCATGATCAAAATTAATAAGTTTCACTCTCGAACTCCAAAATGCAACACATAAATTAGGACAAAATGATTAGTTAGTGAGCCGCTACTAAGACATGTGTTGTGAGGGAAAAGGAAAACAAATTTTTTTCTAACTATTACTATGAATTTATAGTTCTATTTTGAAAAAATAAATAAATGAATGAATGCTCAACATACAGAATGTACGTCAAGGATTTCTGCGCAGAAAATTTGTAGTGGAGTTAAAAATTAGTAAGTGTTATGAAATAGAAGATTCTTACACTTCTATTTAAGGTGAATGTCTTTAATGTATTTAATTAGAGAGATTTTAGAGTTCTATTAGTGGTAGCTAAATCTTCCTCTCCCCTATAAATAGAGGTGCCCCCTACCATTGTAAATCATCCCTTGAGACCCCTCTCAACTCAATAAGAAGAACTCTCTCTACTCTTCTCTCTATTGCTATTGTTCTTGTTCTATTGTTCTTGTCTTTTGCTTTAGTTTATAACACATTATCAGCACGAGACTCTACCGTCTCAAGTATCATTCTCGAAAATCCAAGGTATTTTCCCTCTTCCTAATTTAATTTCCGAGTATGTCTGACATTATGAAAAGAAAGTTCGTTACCCTTGAAATTTCGGGCAAGAACTATATGACATGGGTGTTGGATGCTGAAATCCACCTAGATGCTATGGGTCTCGGAGACACCCTCAAAGATAAAGAAAAAGCATCCACCCAAGATTGTGCGAAGGCCTTGATTTTCTTGCGCCACCACCTTGACGAAGGTTTGAAGATTGAATATCTCACCGTCAAGGATCCACTCGTTTTGTGGAACAGCTTAAAGGAGAGATATGACAACCTGAAGTTGGTCACTCTGCCACAAGCACGATATGATTGGGCCCATCTGAGGCTACAGGACTTTAAGTCCGTTTCTGAATATAATTCTGCTATGTTCAGAATTACTTCTAAACTGAAGCTATGTGGAGATAACATCTCCGATTACGATATGCTTGAGAAAACGTTTACAACGTTTCATGCCTCCAATATGGTACTGCAGCAACAGTACCGAGAGAAAGGCTTTACGAAGTACTCTGAACTGATTTCTCTCTTACTAGTGGCTGAGCGAAATAATGATCTGCTCATGAGAAATCACGAAAATAGACCAACTGGGTCTACACCACTGCCTGAAGCAGATATGGTGCACTCGCATTATGCCAAACATAAAAGGGACCATGATCACGGTCATAAACGGGGTCAAAGCCAAGGACGTGGACAAGGAAGAAATTCCAAAGAAGTCCGTCACCCCCCAAAGAGAGATAACCACCGAAAGCAGAAACGGGGTCCAGAAGATCCTAAGGCAAATAGTTCAGAAACTATATGTTATCGTTGCGGTGGAAATGGGCACTGGTCTCGGACTTGCCGTATACCAAGACACTTGGTTGACCTTTATCAAGCATCTCGAAAGAGAAAAGGCCCTGAAATAAATTTTGTCTATGACGACAATGAGGATATCACCCACCTGGATGTGGCAGACTTCTTTGAGCAACCCGAGGGAAAGATAGACCACCTAATCGGTGATGGAACCATGATGAAAGAAGATGGAGCTGTTTGATTCTACTTGTATTAGTCAATGAATAAATTAATAGTCATTAGCATTAGCTCGTATTAGTTAATTCATGATATGATGTTAGTATTAGCCCTTTAGAATGTTTCAATATGCTCAAATATTTTTATTGTACAGTAGAGGTAATCGACTAACCTAAAAACTAGTCGATCGTCTAATATTTAGCAATAAAACGAACTTTTTTCCGCCAGGCCAGATATTCGAATATCAGAGTCTGATATTCGAATATCTGGGCCAGATATTCGAATATCAGAATTCCAATATTCGAATATCTGGTAAGATATTAGAATATGTGCTTAAATATTCGAATATCTAATATTTTTCGCATTAAAGTATTATTTTTTCCGCAAGGCATTATATTCGAATATTAGAATACAATATTCGAATATCCTAAATAACTGCTTCCCAAAACGCTGTTTAAACGCGAAACAAAAGAATTGAAGTTGTTTATACTTATATTTATGTATTTTTTTGTATGTCAAACTATGGGAAAGCAAAATGGATATCTCACAAAGCGAACTTGGACCAACGTCCAATTGTAAAAGTATTTGCCTAGTTGATTCATGTACTACACATACAATACTCAAAGAAAAGAAGAGTAATTGTGTAAGGCAAACATTACTACAATCTATGGAAGTAGTAAATTGATTGAAGGCTCCGGAAGAGCAATTGTAACTCTGCCCAAAGGCATGACGTTAATCATAGAGAATGCAATGTTCTCCTCCAAGTCTAAGAAGGACTTGTTGAGTTTTAATGATATCAATCAAAGTGTTCTCCTCCAAGTCTAAAAGGAACTTTTTGAGTTTTAAAGATATCATTCAAAATGGATATCATATTGAGACAATAGATGAGAATAATCTTGAATTCTTCATGAAAACGAGGCTGCCCATTTCGGTTTGGGTTCACGCCATTTTGAATGCAACAATGCTAGTTTGTCGGCTGCCCGCTTCGACTTGGGTTCACGCCATTTTGCATGCAACAATACTAGTTTGTCGGCTGCCCACTTCGGTTTGGGGTCACGCCATTTTGCATGAAGCAATGCTAGTTCGTCGGCTGCCCACTTCGGTTTGGGGTCACACCATGTTGCATACAGCAATGCTAGTTCGTCTCTGACTGACGAATTGACACAAATATTCCCCATTGCTATTGGTTTTGGGTCATGAACCCAATATATCCCATTTAAGAAGCTTTGGATGCGCAGTATATGTGCCTGTAGCACCGCCATCCCGCACCAAAATGGGTTTGCAAAGGAGGTTAGGAATATATGTTGAGTTTGACGCGTCCTCCATTATTCGCTACCTCGAAACATTGACAGGAAATTTGTTCACTGCACTATTTGCAGACTGTCAATTTGATGAGACACTTTTCCCAAAATTAGGGGGAGAAGTTGGTGAAACCAAACGGGAAATTTTGTGGAAAAATGCATCATTATCTCATCTTGATCCACATACCTCTATTTGAAAGAAAGAGGCACAAAAGATTATCCATTTGCAAAGAATAGCAAATCAAATGCCTGAAACATTTATAGATTTGAAAAGGATAACAAAATCACATATCCTCGAAGTGAATGTGATTCACAAATACATATTCAATGTTGGAAGAATATGAACATGAAATTGGTATTGAATATACCACACTCACTCCTAGAAGGAGGTTTGAGATGATATATGGCATGAATGATCGTTGGTCGCGTACCTATTGTACGCCAAAGTATTTTGGAAATATGACCATTAAAGGACAACGATAATGCAAGAAACATATCTTGCATATAAGTTTGACATGACCATAATGGTATAACTTTCTCTTTAAGAAAGATATTCACCACACGGATGTTGATGAACCTGTGGTAGTACAAAATTAATTGAGAGCTCTCGAAGAGCCAATTATTACTATGTTGGAGAAACACAATTGAGTATTGTGCTGTAGTAAGTCTCAAAGAAACTTATTCAGTTTCCAAAGTACACGCGAAGGCGATTGATGATATTGAGACTATAAATAAAGGAAGGCTTTGATTCTCCTATTACTACAACTTGTAGCGGGGTAATTTGTATATGAAAAGCTACCCGCTTTGTTCTCCAGTTTGTACTACACAAACGAAAGAATGCCACAATAAAGTGGATATCTATTGGTATAAAACCCATGTCATAATAAACCCGAAGTTTATTGATAAGTGCACATGTCATGGTGTAAATTTGAAATTTACCAATATTGATAATTTATTCAGTTGACATTCGTGTTAGCCATCTCATTTGAAGTATGATGTGCAAATTCACATAGGTGAATATTAAAGAACTAGAAGTTCTTGTTCTCAGTAATGAACTGACCAACTAAAGAGTTCGGGTTGAAGCCCCTTGATTCTGGAAATATCAAAGGTGAATATGGGCCCATTCACCTGCCATGTATACCACATATGATGCATCTATGATATGGTTACATGCGCCATTGTTATTAACCCGCAGCCTGGCAGTGCTTGCGAGGTAAATCGCTCAGTAATCTAACTTCGAGCATAGTTTCCAGATTCTCTACTCAAGAGAGTTCATCTTGATAAGTTGGTTTATATTAAAGTTGGTTTAGCAAGATAATTATTGAGTGCTTCCACTTAATAGCTAAACTGTTTCTTATGAGAACTAAGTTATATATATATATATCAGTTTGATATAAGTTGTATACGAGAGTATATTCTCCCCTCACAAGTGGTTCAAGGTCAGGAACCAAATAATTTCATCTTATTACTAAGGTGCTGTGTATATTGACATAATGCACAAAGATGATTTCCCAAAGTTGAGGAAACATGTTAGCTTTACTAACATGAGGGGGAGACATGATAAACATTTGAGAAAGTGTTACATGGGATGAATTTTCATTTGTATATGTATATCCCCGAATATCATGATATGAACCTGTAGTTCATAAAAAGGAAATGCAATTGCAACATATTGCAAAGCATGCTATACGCATTTGCTGACTCAAAGAAAGTAACTAAATGGAAGAGATACAATTCAAGAAGAATTGATTCCATATGAAAGACATGTAGCTTTGAACCTATAGTTCATATGCTTGAAAGTATAAAGGCAAAGGTATGTATAGTCAATTTTCGATATCTTATTTGTTTAGCATGACATGAAACTTTGATATGCAGCTAAAGTCTATTATGTGACTTACATGACTTAACTTGAAAGATTTAAGTTGCTTGAAGCATATGCAATTCTTGGTCCTGAAGTACCGCATCCTAAGTACAATTTGTGTACATATGAATCTTGTCATAACTATGAGCATGATGGCATTGAGAATGCATCTATGGAGATATTGAAGAGCTATTCCACGACATTATATGAAGATGTTCATATCTATCAAGAGTGATGATTTCAAGGTGCGGAATATTTATTCAAGTCAACATAGTTGATTTATTTATCAAATATCTACCAAAGATCGTTTTGAAGATGATGCACAAGGTTGGAATGCAAATGCTCAAGGATATAAATCGATGTACTCATTAGGGGGAGTCAATGCGCGTTGCACTCTTTTTCCCTTACAAGGTTTTGTCCCACTGGGTTTTCCTTGCAAGGTTTTTAACGAGGCAACCAATAGGCGCATATTCAAACATGTGTACTCTTTTTCCTTACTTTAATTTTTCCCATTGGGTTTTGGTTTTAAGGTTTTATGAGGCATATCATTGAATAGACATTCAAGGGGGAGTGTTATGAAATAGAATATTCTTACACTTCTATTTAAGGTGAATGTCTTTAATGTATTTAATTAGAGAGATTTTAGAGTTCTATTAGTGGTAGCTAAATCTTCCTCTTCCCTATAAATAGAGGTGCCCCCTACCATTGTAAATCATCCCTTGAGACCCCTCTCAACTCAATAAGAAGAACTCTCTCTACTCTTCTCTCTATTGCTATTGTTTTTGTTCTATTGTTGTTGTCTTTTGATTTAGTTTATAATAGTAAGTAAGTATTTTGGGGGAAGAAAATAAATATCCTTCTTGAAAAAGAAACCCGAAGCAAGGTGCGAAATACTAGGGCATTTGTCCAACGAGCGAGCTAGGAGGAGGCAGAGGGAGTAATGTTTCTCGAAGGAGCTAGCAGGAGACAGCAAGAGTAGTATTTCATCCGGCATTTCTTAAAGGTGTTTATTTATTGTCTTCCTTTTCCTTTATTTTACTTATTATACCGTTATATGTTATGCATGATTGCTTGATACTCTGTCTTTCACTTATATTTGTCCAATGGGTTTCTTTTAAATAAAGAAAAGATTTCATCTTTGTCTTAAATAAAGAAAAGATTTCATCTTTATGGGTTTGTTTTACCACGTATTATGGAACAATTTCACCGCTTGTAGTAGCTAATGGTTGACTTTTATGTCAGGCGTGCCATGAGTTTCAAATAAGAGGTGAGGTTAGGGTTTATTGCTGGTGCAGTCTTAATACTACTTGAAGGCATAGCCAAGTTTGATGTATCGGAAATTGACAAATTCTGGAACGTTGATGCTGAGTTACGAAGGTTAGAAAGATGCATCTCAAAAGTAATGGCTATGATTGAGTGGGTGGAGGATGGCCATTGTAATTGTTTCTCCAGCGAAAGAAGCAAAAAGGCATGGGAGCTCTGGCTCGAAGATATCAAGACAGTTGCCTCTGTTGCTGATGATCTCCTAGATGATATTTCATTAGAGCTTGATCATCATAATAGGGTCAACGTTGCAGCAAATGCTTCTTCATCTCAAGAAGAACATTCTTTACGCAAGAAAACTTTGTCGTTGGGCAAACTAAACGTGCCCCGTGAAATTAGCAAATTGAGCGAAAAGTTAGAAGATATTGCAGGTGAAATGGACGAACTCTTGTGTTTTGAATCACTCAAATCTGAAAAGACTACACAAATAGTGACATCCTCCGGCAGCACTTCATTTGTTGGTAACTCCATAATTGTTGGAAGGGAGATTCAAAAGGCAGAGATTGTAGAGAAGTTACTATGTGATATATATTTGCCTAGCCACAAGTTATCCATAATTCCCATTGTCGGTATGGGAGGGATAGGCAAAACGGCACTTGCATTTACAATGATGAGAATGTCAAAAAGTTCTTCTATTTTAGGATGTGGGTCTCAGTATCTATGGACTTTGATGTGGTTAGGATCACAAAATCAATCATCGAGTGAATCACCAAGACAAGTTGCACCCTCATGGACTTGGACCCACTTCAAGAAACACTTAAAAAATTGCTTCGTAGTGTAAGATTTTTGCTTGTGTTAGATGACTTTTGGATTGAGAAGGATAGTGATTAGGAAATCCTATCCGCACCTTTAAGATTTGGTCACAATGGTAGTAAGGTTATTATTACTACTCAAAGCAGAGGAATATCAAATCGTTGTTGGTTCGGACCCGTACCTGCTACATTTTTTACATGACATGGACTGCTGGAATATAATAAGGCAAAGGGCAATTCTCAACAACATTATTGGCGCAGGGGAGAATGTTGATGCAATAGGGCTGGAAATAGCTAAAAATGCAAAGGTTTGCCTTTGGCGGCAAATGTACTTGCAAGTACAATGAGTTGCATTCCTATTGAGGAGTGGGATACGATTTTGAAAAGTGATTTGTGGGATTTGACTCAGTGTAGAGATGTTATCTTTCCATCTCTAGCACTTAGCTACCGTTGTCTTCCTGTAGAATTAAAGAAATGCTTTGCTTACTGTGCTCTACTCCTTACAAGTTATAAGTTTGAAGAGGACAATTTAGTCTTGATGTGGTTGGCCGAAGGTCTCATCCAGCCAATGGGTGAAATAACTTTGGAATGCATTGGTAAGCAGTATTTTAAGGATCTAGCTGGGAGATCATTTTTTTACTTAGAAAAGAAGAAGATATACAAAATGCATGACTTCTTTCGCGAGATGGCTCAATTTATTTCTACAGACGTATGTTTGCAGATGGAGGATGAAAAGCCAACATGTTACCCCTCACTTGGAAACATTCGTCATTTGTCCCTCTATTGCAACAATTTGCTGTCAGTTAAATATATGGAGGAATTCCCCAAGTGTGAAAGATTGCGGACCTTCCTCTTGACATGTCGGAATGTCAACGCAGGTGTTGGTGAGGCAACAACTTATCTCCTCCAAAAGTTTAGTCTGCTAAGAGTTTTGGATTTGAGTCATGGGCGCATTGTTGTGCTATCAGACACAATTGGCAATTTAGTGTACCTTCGTTACCTTAATCTATCTGGTAATCCTTTACGACATATACCAGAATCAATAGGTAAACTCTTTTATTTGCAGACACTTCAGTTGAATAGTTGCAAACAACTTTGTTATCTCCCTGCAAGCTTGAGGATTCTGGGAAACCTTCGGCATCTTCAGTTTGATAAGTGTCGGCAAATAGAGAATATGCCATCACAATTTGTAGAATTAACAAATCTTCAAACCCTGTCTACATTTGTGGCTAATGAAGCTGAAGGTTATACTGTTGTTGAACTAAAGAAAATGACATTTCTCAGGGGATCACTTCACCTCTTCAGATTTGAAAATGTAAAAGATGAAACTCAGGTATTAGAGGCCAACTTACACATGATGCCATTTATCAACGAGCTTGAGTTGGAATAGGTCAATCGTAGAGTTGGGCATGATGCACTAGTTGTCCTTGATCACGTTAAGTTTCATGAAAATCTGGAGAAATTGGTAATAACAGGCTATGGTTGTGAATTTCCTCGATGTTGGTTGACCGATTCAGGTTTCAATCTTAAAAGCATTCACTTGAAGAGATGTGTTGAGTGCTCGTCGCTCCCAGTTCTTGGACATCTTCAGCTCCTTGAATCTCTTTGCATAGAAGATATGCCTTTGGTAAAAGAAGCTCAGGCTGGTTT
Organism: Nicotiana benthamiana; assembly: GCA_034376525.1. Lineage (NCBI taxonomy): Eukaryota > Viridiplantae > Streptophyta > Magnoliopsida > Solanales > Solanaceae > Nicotiana > Nicotiana benthamiana. The sequence goes on along the minus strand of CM067341.1, from coordinate 12,906,502 downwards.
CTTTGAGGGATTCCCGTCACTGAAGTCACTCAAATTTTGTAACATGTTGACGCTGACACTATTGGTGGATTTAATATCCGGGAACATGCCTTCTCTTCGTGGTCTCATATGCAAACATTGTCCCAGCCTAAGAAGTTTACCTTCTCTTGACATCCTCGGTTCTCTCACCGTATTAAAGATCATAAAGTGCCCGGCAGTAGGGAAATTGCCAGAAAGGATGCCTATTTCTCTCCGGAAGATAGATGTCAGAGGAAGTGAAATTGTTGCAGCCGTTGTCAAGTAGATCAAGAGGATTGGATAAAGACAAGAGGAATACCAGGCCTCACGATTCGTACCACTGATGAATAATGGAGCTTTGATTGGTCTGCTATGCTGCCCATTTTTTCAGAAGTATCTCTCAGATTGCTTAGTACTTTCTATTGCTTTGATGTTATGTTTGTGGTTCAGCAACAGAATACCCATGTTTCATTGACTTATGTTTTCATCAAACTGTCAATATACTTCTGTCATGATACTTTTAACATCTTTTTTGCCTTTTTTTACTTATCGGTGAAGTCTTGTTTATGTAGTCTCTATCAATGCACTGGCAGATCTCGACGGCATCCTACTTATCTTGAATATAGTTAGCCAGGTGGTTCCATTCTAGAGGAAGAGAAAACACACCTTTACGAGAATCAAATAGAACAAGAAAACTTATATTAGTGCTGATACTGTTCTTGCATCGCTGAATGTACCTATCACTGTTAAATCTGCACCTCAACTTTTGAGTTAATTACATGGTGTGGCATTGGCACATTGTTATCTATGCAGAAATTGCCCCGATATGTTGCTTATATAGACATAATGGTCAAAATAGCATCTAGAGGTTGCAAAATACAGAAGAAGTTAGCTCCAGCAGTTAAAAAATCTGTGTTGGTCACTGTTATGTACATAGTGTAAGACCAGCAAAAAGGATATGAAAGGCATCTAAATTTTAGGAGATGAGATCTTTCCCTAAAAATGAGTTATTGGCACATTTACACTCCCAATCTTTTAAAGAAATCTACCAGACTATTTAGTGCAGATCTCTTCGAAAAGGGATGTGCTAAGAGTTATTGCTTGACTGTGTGGCTTGTGGAATTTAGCTTGCTGATATAGGTCAGTATTGGTGATCTTCTAAGGTAAATTGTTTATCACTCCAAAAGCTGGTAAACACAACATTTCCCACCTTTATCCTGATCAATGTTTGAGCTGAACTCCACCCATAAGTTACTTATGAATTTCACATGGGTATGAGCATGGCTTAGTGTCCAAAGTTTTGAGTAGTGTTATTGGCCATGCATGCTTTAGTCCTTTAGCTGATAGGATTATGATGTTGAAATGCAAACATAGCCGGCTATGGTAATCTTTCTATATATTTACTTGTCTAAATTTTCTTATGATAACCAATCTGATTTCTTACTTTCTTTGTAGGAAGTTGGTTGATTTTCTGAGCTGAATGTAGAGGAAGAGTCACAAGATGCATGGAAAGAGGCACTTCAACTGTAGTTTTTAAAGTTTGGCATGCAACTGCAATAAAGTTGTTAACTTTTGATCTAGCATTCTTGGATTGTAAAAAAATTTAGATGAATTAGCAAGTCTGCAATTCTGTTTGTCTTATTTTGCACTGGGGCTGCAGAATCATTGTTACTCCCTGTATTTCTCTTGTTTCACTTTCTAGTATTGCAAAAAATTGTGTGAATTGCTGGTCTTGTTTCTATTGCTAAGAGCTATGTTCTTGCAAAAAGTTATGTGATTGTATTATGTTTTAAGTCTTATTATAAGTCTCTGGCTATAGTATGTTTTAAGTCTTATTTTTAAGTTTTGTGCATTTATCTGTCATTTGCATGCAGTGGAAGGTTAGCTTCCTGCGATGAGACAGTGCATGTGTGGAGTGGCCAAACAGGGAAGCTAATATCTGTGTTTGCAGAGTTTTCGACAAGCTCTGTGCAACATAGGGCCAAAGCTTCAAATTAGTTGAACGCAGAACATGAAAAATGCTAGATTCCAATCCATTGTCAGGTGGAATATTAAACACTTCATTTGATGGTAATTTGTACACTTGTATGCATTGTGGAGAAACTAAAAGGGCATCCCGGTGTAAGCTTTCACTATGCGCGGGATCCCGAAAAGGGTCGTGACCACATTGGTCTATTGTGCGTAACCTTACCCTGTATTTTTGCAAGAGGTTGTTTCTACAGCTCGAACCCGTGACCTTCTGATTGAATGAAAACAACTTTTCCAATTATGCCCGGAAATATGGAGAAACTAAGCTCCACGAGGTCTGTCTGGCCTTAGGTGCCTCTCCAGCTTATCAGTGGTGTACTATAAATCCTGTTGTTGGCTTTTGAATTTGGTTGGAATTAAGTGTTAGTACTTGGCAACATCAAAGTGAAAAGGATGTTTTAATATATATATATATATATATATATATATATATATATATATATATATATATATATATATATATATATATATATATATATATATATATATATATATATATATATATATATGACCATTTTGCTTCCAAACCCACTCCCACTTATCTTTTATTAGCAAATTTAGTTAATGTCTATACTAGCAATTTGCATCCAACTCTTCGTTATTAACCACCTACAAGTTCACCCCAAGAGAAAAATAGAGAGATTTATCCAAAATCTTCCGACGCAATTCGTTTTCAATAAAGATGTCCAATAAACATGTATTTTTTTTAAAACAAATGTGGGCCCCAAACATATAATATATATTTGGGAATACACATGTAAAGATCTTCAAATTATTTCGTACAAATATAACCATATGAGTACTTGCATAATTGGCTTATGTAATGACTCTTTGTTTTATAATTACTTGCTAATTATTTTTTACATGAATCCGATTATATGCTCGTGAAAAAGGAAAGAAATTTAAGTTAATATCATCATTATTAGATCACAGTGGCTAATGAATGGTTAATTTTTTTTTCCGAAATTTAAAACAAACATATGATTGGTTGTGTCTTCGTGTGCACGACGTTATTGTTCAGTACAAAATTATGTGTTATAATAATATGAGCAATTTATAATATAACTTGGTAGCTAATTATTTTTAGAATATAATCTTCTTAAATTTGGTCTAGACTACATGAAGAAACAATAGACTACCAACGGAAAGATACTAGTCGTAAACAAATAGTAATATTCATATTCAATGTTTGAATTAATTTCACTTTACTCTAAAAAAGAGAGCATTCGGCCAATTATTTAACATTATTAACCACAAAATTTTGTGCATAAGTGATTTAGAACAAATATCTAATGATTTATGTTTTCCAATTATATACCTCAGTCTCCCAACCTATCTCCCAACCATTTTCGTAATACAGTGAACTGTTTGATGAATATAATTTTTGTCATTATTTCATGATGTCATACACCAATAGTATTAAGAATAAACTTATAATATTACAAAGAAAAAGTATAATATAAGGTAAAATTATTATATTAAAAATAATGTAAAGGATAAAATATGATTAGTTAATAATAATAAAAGGCAAGAAAAAAAGAAGAAAAGATAGTGGTGTGACCATCGTACATAAAATGACACTTTTCGTCGTTATGTAACGACATATTTAATATTATAATACAATAAAATTTAAATAAATATAATATTTAAAATAATAATACGATACAATATAATAGGTAAAAACCATCCAAATAAGCTGTAAAAAGGGTTTACTTTTAACATAGTCCCGTTATTTTTTATATTTCTTACCAACATTAAGAAATATTACATAAAAATTTCCCATGAAAGCGAAAATTAAAAATTGCGTAATTTTTTTCATTTTATTTAACATCATGTTTGAGACAACTCTTAACTAGCCATAATTATATGATTTAATTTATTGCAATCACTATTGCATAAAATTTTCCATTATTTAGGGGCTGATCAAAAAAGAAAAAGGAATTTTATAAAGAAGAAAACAAGGGGACCGAACCGGAGTTAGTGGTTCGGTGGCCGGTAGGGCAAAGCCGCGTCGGTTATATCAGATCCACCGACGGCCTTATATGCTAAATTCCTTGGTACTCAACTGGCTCATCCAACGGTTCTCTGGATAACTTAGATTAATCCTAAACCGTTGATTAAATACCCCCACCTACCCAAAAAAATCCCAAAATGAATCTAGCCCTAATTATGAGAAAAGGGACACACTCAATTTTTCCTATATAATCTCCTCACACATTTCAATTCCTCCTCGCCCTTACACCACTTTCTACTGCACAACCTAAGGTCAATCTCTCTCTTTCTCTGTATATATATCATTTCTTGTGAATTTGTTTGTTCCGTTCGGCAGAACTTAGTAATTTTGTATTTCTCTTAAGCAATTCTTTATTATGTATAAATTATTAAATTAAAATATAATAATTTAAGGGAGCTGAAATGTCAAATCGTAAATTGCAAATACTGGATCTACCTTGGTATTGTTCTAGTAGTGTAGTTGTTTTCAGTAGATCTGACTTTTTATGTGTTAAATGTAAGTCAAAGATGCAATTTTGATGACAAAAACAGTGCTGTTTTAGCTCTATTTTTCCACATGTGTATTTCATTTTTGTGGCGCTTTAATTTTATGAGGGTGTCTACTAATTATTCATTCGAGATTGCATTTTTTAATTCGCCCCACTTCATTTTGTGAAAGTAGATCTCAATTAGCTACCTTTTTGTGACAGTTTGAGTTAAAGATGCGATTTTGATGTCTCAATATGCTGCTTTAGCTCAATCTTCTCATTTTTTGTGCCATTTCTTATGTAAAAGCCATGCTAATTTCACTGTGTTGCTCTAGTTTTATAGGATATCTACTAGTTATGGTTCAAGTTTACATTTTTAACTTGATGCAGTTCATTTTGATGAAAGTATATCTCAATTATAAGCATTCTTAGTGGGGTTTGTTTCGTTTTCTGGATCTTCAAATTTTTCTCTATTTAATGGTGCTATTGTGAAATCTGTCTTTTTAAGTTTTTAGACCAATTAAGAACAAGGACATGTATGTTGTGTGTCAGAAAGACATCACTTTTATAGTTTTTCTTTAATATGCATACTATTTGGATGTCTTTTTTATCTTCTAAATGCATATATAGCTTGAGTTACCTATCGAAATAATACTAGTATATAGTTTGGGTGTAAAAGTAGGTGCACACAAGCAGTAATGGATTATATGTTGGATTTTGAGGAAGACTCTACTCTTTTGCTTTCTATTGATACACCTTTGTACTTTGCATGTTGAAGTACTAATGAGATGAAAATTTGAGTTTACTTTGTTTCAAACTATAAAGGTTACATTGCTGAAGTGCCATCACTTTGTTCATTTAGATAGAGATTATTTACTTGGCCTTTTACCATAGTTACTGATGTCATTCAATTTATCTATGCAGATTTAGAGCAATGGAGACTTTCTTGTTCACTTCCGAATCAGTCAATGAGGGACATCCCGACAAGCTCTGTGACCAAGTCTCTGATGCAGTGCTCGATGCCTGTTTAGCTCAGGACCCTGAAAGCAAAGTTGCTTGCGAGACTTGCACCAAGACCAACTTGGTTATGGTCTTTGGTGAGATCACCACCAAAGCCACTATTGATTACGAGAAGATTGTACGCGAGACCTGCCGGGAAATTGGATTTGTGTCTGCTGATGTGGGTTTGGATGCTGACAACTGCAAGGTCCTTGTCAACATTGAGCAGCAGAGCCCTGATATTGCTCAAGGTGTTCATGGTCATTTGACTAAGCGACCCGAGGAGATTGGTGCAGGTGACCAGGGTCACATGTTTGGCTATGCCACTGATGAGACGCCCGAGTTGATGCCTCTTAGTCATGTTCTTGCTACCAAACTTGGAGCTCGCCTTACTGAGGTTCGCAAGAATGGTACTTGCGCTTGGCTTAGACCTGACGGTAAAACCCAAGTGACTGTTGAGTACCACAATGACAATGGTGCGATGGTTCCCCTACGCGTTCACACTGTTTTGATCTCCACTCAACATGACGAGACTGTTACAAACGATGAAATTGCTCGTGATCTCAAAGAGCATGTCATTAAGCCAGTTATCCCCGAGAAGTATCTTGATGAGAAGACTATTTTCCACCTCAACCCTTCGGGCCGTTTTGTCATCGGTGGACCTCATGGTGATGCTGGTCTCACTGGCCGTAAGATCATCATTGACACTTACGGAGGGTGGGGTGCTCATGGAGGTGGTGCTTTCTCAGGGAAGGACCCTACCAAGGTTGACAGAAGTGGAGCTTATATTGTGAGGCAAGCAGCGAAGAGCATTGTTGCCAATGGTCTTGCTAGGAGATGCATTGTTCAGGTTTCATACGCCATTGGTGTGCCTGAACCTTTGTCTGTCTTTGTTGACACTTATGGAACTGGGAAAATCCCTGATAAGGAAATTCTCAACATTGTGAAGGAGAACTTTGATTTCAGGCCCGGGATGATTTCCATTAACCTCGATCTATTGAGGGGTGGCAACGGCCGATTCTTGAAGACTGCTGCCTATGGACATTTTGGCAGAGATGATCCTGACTTCACATGGGAAGTAGTCAAGCCTCTCAAGTGGGAAAAGCCACAAGCTTAATTGTGGAACATAATCGTGTTTCACACCTTGTGTGGTTGTGCTTACTCTAGCTTGTTGGCTTTTGTTTCACTTTTTCTTGTTCTTTTAAATTTTTATATCTTATTATTTTTTTATGTGGTTTTAGAAACATTGTTCCAAGTTTCTTGGGTAAAGTTTGACGATAATGAAATCATGGATTCAGGTGTTAAAAGTCTTTGCTTTTGTTGTGTGTTGCTGTAGACAGGGTAGTACTTTCCCATAAAAAATGATTTATCTAAGCATTGAGTTCTATTATCATCTGCATTCCATGAGCCAACTCATCTATTGAATGTAGTACATTCCGAGTAACTCTGTCTATAAAGTTGCTAAATATCTGTGTTGGTGAAATGTATGTATTCGACTAGTTTATGAAATAGTTAAGGTGACACAAGTTGATCTAGACCTCATAGATATTAAGACGAGGTTTCAGCATATAACATTCTATTTTCTGTCCTTGAAGCCATCAATGACCTATTTTGGTATTTTCTCAACAGATACAAACTCAAGCTCTCTTTATACATTATCTGCCTCTATTTTTTGCTTTGCCATAGTCCATCTGTAAATATCTGGTCGTGAGGCACCAGAAGTTGGTTTCTTGACCTCTGTTAAAGCTCCGGCTATGCGCAAGGTCCGGGAAGGGTCGAACCATAATGATATATTGTATGCAGTCTTCCGTGACTCGAATCCGTGACCTCCTAATCACTTGGCAATAACTTTACTAGTTACGTCAAGGCTCCCTTTCTACCCGAAGAACCCTTGGATGGCAAATTTGATGTACTTTCGTTGTAATATGCTTGTAGCTTTCTCTATGTCTGGGGTGTGTGGAGGCTCAGACATGCAAATCCATCAAATACGTTCACTACCAAAATAACTAGACATAACTAGTACGATCAGATGGTCTATGACTTTGATTAATGGCCACGATGGAGCTAGTAACATGAAGGGTGAAATTAATGGTCTTAAGACTTTGATTATGAATGATACTTCTTCGGCATATTGCATATGTTGTTTTGCTCGTCAATTACAATTGATTTTGGCTGTTGCAAAGAAGCATTATGAGGCAGAACAATTTTTGATATTCTTGCAAATATTTTAAATATTGTTGGAGGTTCTTTTAAGCGGAGGGAGTTGCTTCGAGATGATCAAGCAGAAAAGCTGAAGGAACTACTAGTGCTTGGTGAAGTTCATACGGGCAGCGGATTAAATCAAGAACTTGGACTTCAAAGGACAGGAGATACTCGTTAGGGTTCTCATTTTAAGACTGCGTAATTTTATTAGTTTATTCTCATCAATTATTCATGTACTTGGAGTTCTTTCAATTGAGGGTTCAAATTATCACGAGAGATCAATGGCAAAAAGTCTAGTGGATGACATAAGATCATATGAGTTTCTGTATATATTGCATTTAATGTTATGGCACTTATATTTGATTTAAATATGGCTTTGCAAAAAAAAAAAAGATCAAGATATTGTAAGTGCCATAAAGCTTGTTGGTTTTGCAAAGAGACAATTGCAAGTTATGAGAGAATCTTGATGGAATTCTTTGGTAGAAGACGTCTCTTTACTTTGTGTCAAGCATGATATTGTAATCCTCGAAATGGATATGAATTATTCTCGTGAAAGTCGAAGTGTAAGAAATCAAGTGTTACATATTCTTATCATTTTCGTGTAGAGGTTTTTTATACTGTTATTAATTTTCAACTTTCAGAGCTTAATAGTCGTTTCAATGAAGTGACTACTGATCTACTTCTTGGTATGGCTAGTTTGAGCCCAAGTAATTCTTTTTCAAATTATGATAAAGATGTGATTATGAAACTTGCAACACACTATCCGAATGAGTTTATTAATTCTATACTTGAGGATCTTGGTTTTGAGCTTGACATCTATATTGACTATGTGCGAGAAACGGGTAATGAATTCTCTAACTTGAAAAGCCTTGGAGACTTTCAGAGACAATGGTTATATAAATTTGCACATGACTTGGAGACTTGTTTATTTGCTTGTGAAGTTAAGTTTGATATTGCATGTAATGCAACAGGAGAAAGGGCTTTTTTTCGATGAAGTACATTAAAAGTGACTTGCGAAGCAGAATTGGTGATGAATTTTTGAATGATTGTTTAGTTTGTTATATAAAGGATGAAGTATTTAAAAGTGTACCTAATGATATAATCATTGATCATTTTCAAAACATGATATAATCATTGATCATTTTCAAAACATGACAAGTCATCGAGTACAATTGTGATGAGAATATTTATATTTATTTGTTGTCATTAAGTACTTTGTTATTTTGTAAATATATGGTGAATATTGATACTTGTTCCTTAGTTCGACTGTTATGATATATTGACTTGAAGTTGTGCTGGGAATACACTTCAATTCCTAGATCCGCCTCTGATCAGACCTCTTTATAACATCATTCTATTCACAAGAAAAGCTATGTTTTCCTTAGAATTGATTTTTTAAGCTATATTTTATCTCTCTATAATAATTTTTTTACCTATAACAATAATAGTCATATTTATAGTAGAACACTCTTCGTAAAATTACCCATATGTAATAGCTTTATTGGATTTTTAAGATTACTATAATAATGTTAAAAATATGCACACAATCTTTTCTACTAAACAAAGTTTTTATCTTGCATAAGATATAAGATTTGAAGATTTGGATATGATATCTTTTCCATTGGACAAATTCCAAAAAATATTTAGATAAAAATTTAATTGTTAAGTTCTTAGATTGTCAAGGGAAAGCTATTGGATATATTTTTGCTAAACATTCCAATGCATGCATTATAACACTAGTAAGATAATGACATCTACAAAACAAGCTACAATTACAAAAGTTCTTCCATCAATCTTGAATTTATTTTTTTAGGTAGCTTTAAAATATCTGTCATAGAGTTTAAATCTTTATAAATTTAGTTATGAATTTTACTAATAATGTATTAGCTTTCTTCAATATTTAACTAGTGAAATATGCATATCTTTTGAAATTTTAAATTTGAACAATTTTTTATATCTTTTATATGTAATATTAAAAAAGGAAAAATTATTGAATTTTTGGATAATTTTTATCTATAACATCCAAATAATATTTGAACGTCAAATGTTGTTATAGGTGTATAACATCCATTCACTATAAAAACCAAAAATTATCGGATCAAACAAGGCTGTAATAGAAGCCACATGGTCACAATAACCACCCTTCGTCGAAAAATTACACGGTGTATATAGGTAAGATATTACGTTTTAGAGATATATAACACATATTGAACACCCTTTGTCGGAATTTTTTTTCACTTTTTTCAAATTTAAATACCTTTGGAAACATTTCTAACTTAGCCATTGTGTTATAAAGAGGGTTGACTGTACTACAAACCCTAATATAACAAAAATAGTAAGTTGCTGAATTGGTATTTGAATTAAGCCTGTCGGCCGATCCGGTCCGGGCCAATTTTTTTTGACCCGTCCGGGTTGCACAGTAACGGGTTCGTAGCGGGCTGGGTTAGTTCGGGTAAAAATTGAACCATACGGGTTGAGGGGGTCGGGCCGGGTTTAGTATATTTTCACTTTTTTTTTTTGGAATTATGTATAGTATAACTATTAAGTTATATTAATACTTTGTAATAATTGAATGAATACAAGCAAGATGAGAAAAAATTGCACTTATTGGAAGTGTTACTTTATTTCTTAATTTCAAATTGAAAAAGTAGAAAATGAAATGTTTACATTTTTTCTAACAAGTAAACTAGTAAAGTAGTAATTTCAAATGTTTTGCATCGCACTAGCAAGTTCATCATAATCAATATGAACCGATTGACCTTCTTCTGGCGTGTTAAATACGGATGGGTTTCCATGGGTTAATATATCTCAAGTTCCTCGTCTTCTGGGCTATCAACATCTTCCTTTCCTTGATTTCTTTGTTCCGATCTAATCCAATCTCTGAAACATACTAAAACTTTCAAAGCATTGCTTCCCAATGAGTGGCGGGTGTCTCCAAGTTGTTGTCTTGCTTGGCTAAATGCACTCTCCGATGCAACGGTAGAAATTAGCACATTCAGCATGTCTAGAGCCATAGCGAAAAGAACAGGAAATTGCTTTTCATTTTCATACCACCATCCCAACGGTGAAATTCCATTGTGCAAGGCTCCTTTTGCTTTTGCAAGTAAAATTGAAGTTCATCAATATTCCTGCTACTGGTTTGAGTGTTAGAAAATGCAGAAAAAATATTATAACTATCAAGGTCTTCTTCATCATCCACAGTAGCAGAACTGCTACATTGCATAGCGGGATTAACATTGTCAGAATCACGAGCAACATTATCATATTCATTTGCATAATAATTATATAGTTGTTGTTAATATTCATTTAGCTTGTTCATAGAAACATATAAATTTGGGGTTTCAGTTTCTCAAATCTCCATATAAGTATATAAAGCATTCATTAATTGGTGACAATCAGACATTTTAATAGAAGGATTTAAAACTGCACCCATTAAGTAAATCAGAGGAATTGGAAAGAAATATTTTTTGAATTTTGCTTGTATTTTTTCAACAACTTCCTTATATTTTTCTTTCTTCTTAAATTCAGATAGTAAAAAAGAAATTTCAGCTATATGTACTAAAGCCATAGTAACAGTGGGGTAATATGCGCCAGAAAACACAACAGTAGCAGTATAAAATTTATGTAAAATTTAACAACATCATTAATGACCTCCCAAGTATCACTTGTTAACATATGCCTAGGATCAGTACAATGTGCATTAGCAACTTCAATTATTGGAAATCTATATTTGTAGCAACATTTTAAAAATATATATGTATAATTCCATCTAGTAACAATTTCGTCTGGCATGAATGTAGGTGTAAGGTTGTACTGGATACACTTAGTCTTAAATTCTTTTATTCTAGATTGTCTATTATTTCCTTGAATAACACCAACTGCTCTTCTAACATGAATAATCTCAACTGAAAATAAATCAGGGACACTTTTAACAATTAAATTATAAACATGACATGCACACCTAACATGAAAAATATCATCAAGAGGCGGTTGCAAATGCAATTTTAAAATTGAAATTGCGGCATTATTGTTTGAAGCATTATCAAAAGACATACACAAAACTTTTTGGTTTAGATTATAAAATTCAACAACTTCAACAATAGTACTACTTATAAACGTAGCAGTATGACTCTGATCTTCATCATATTTAAAAGCAATAATACGTTTTTGCATACAAGTATTATCATCTATCCAATGGCATGTAATTGTCAAATAATCATTTCCATTAACAGCATGGCCAATATCAGAAGTTAGACATACTCTAGAAGGAAGGTGGCTAAACAAATAACGTATGTATGTTTGATATTGTCCATGAAGTCTAAAGATATCTGCTCTACAAGTACTTCTAGGGATACCTTTAAATAAAGAATTGTAAATCCTTTGAATATATATAATAAGATACGATGAAGAAGCAAAAGAAAAAGGTAGACAACCCAAAGCAATCATTTTTGCTAATTCCTCACGATCCCTCATTTTATCATATTTCACTATACCTCTAGTAGTAGGGTTAATAGTTGTTTGACTTCCATCCCTATTATTGCCCCATTCTATGGGATGGTCAGATCTCATATGTCTACTAAGTGTCCCAATCGCCCCTAAATTTCCTCCAGTCAAATGTTTAAAAATTTCGTTACAAAGTTTGCACTTAACTCTATTAGTACCTTCTATTATTTCAAAAAATTTCCATACCGGACTTCTTCTTTTACGATTAGAAGTCGGAGTCACTGGTGGTCTACCCCTTGTAGCACTAGCAACTCCAACTCCAACACTACCAACATTTTCACTAGTAGTTGTAGGTGGTATCTCATCTTCTATTCCAATTTCATTATCTTCTATTCCAAAATCATCTTGTAATTGTTCATAATCTATCTCTACATCATCATTAGGCGATGATTCAGAAACATGTGTTATTGGGTCATTACTATTACTACTGGAAGCTACAAGACTACCTCTTTTTTATTTCTATCCCTACCAGTAACTTTTTCACACGTTCTTTTAGCAGCATTAAACATATTGTAAAAATTAAAGTATAAGCTAAAATTAAATATGCAATTAAAATATTAAATAAGAGAAAGAGATGGAGGGAGTGCACCGACTTCGACAAATTGAGCACTTGATTACGCAATTCCGGTGTTACCACGAACAAACATCAACCAAGTATATTAACTTTGAACTTCAAATTTCGAATTTCAATTTCCAAATAACAATTTTCGGTAAATTAAACTCAAGAAAAGAGAGCCAAATAAAAATCATAAAATTAGAATATGAAATCTTCCAAATTGAAGGGAGGAGAGAAATCGAGAATTTGAGAATTGAGATAAGAATTTTGAGCGAAGAAATGAAAAAGAGGGGGAGGGTATTTATAGATTTTAAGAAGGGTTAATATTGCAAATTAATAAATACAAGAAAATAAACAAAAAATGGCCAATTTTGCAAAGAAATCCGTTGGCCAACGGATCTGAAGCAATTTTGACCGTTGACAACGGTCTTATTGAGTGTATGCTGATACAGTAACAGTGTTCCATTCATGCCTTAGGTTCACCTCTTCGTAAACTCACTGACAAGGTGACAGCTGAGTAACTTCATCACTCTACAGCTCAGTAGAAAACCACTAATGATGTAGCTTTGGCGCTCTAATGCATTGTCAAATTAAATTACATATTCAGTTTTCAAGTAGGCATTAACTCTTGCTTCTCGTCACCACTAATACTGTCATTGAACTTTGAGGCAGACATCATCTGCTTTTCTTGCTCCAAATCATAGATTTTGTCTGTCATACCTTCCTTCCTATATGCATCAACCATAACAGAGTAAGTTGTGTCATCTGGTCGGCATTGCTTATCTTTCATTTGCTTGAAAACTCTCTCCATCTCCACCAAGTCCTCTGCCTTTGCACAAGCACAAATAACAGCATTGAAAAAAGAAGTGTTTTCAGGGATCTCCAACTTCCCTGCTAATTGGACAGTGTTGATCACCTTAGGAAAAAGGTCTGCATTTGCATATCCTCTAATGAGACAGCAAAATGTCTTTGTGTCGGCTCTCACGCCTTCACTACGCATTTGATCAAATGTGTACTCCATATGCTTTGCATCACCTATATCTGAAAATGCCTCGATGACATTGTTGTAAGTTGATGTTGTCCATGGAAATGAGAGTCTACGCATGTACTCCATCACCGATGACATCTTATCATACATCCTTTTCTTCCCATAAGCACCAATAAGGATATTAAATGTTCGCGTCTCTGGCTCAATACCAAAACTACGAAATTTTTCATACCATTTCTCCATCATTTCAATCTGCCCCTTGTTGCCAAATAAGCTCAGAATAGTGTTCATTGTCCATATATCAGGTCTGCTGCTCATGCTCTCAAGCATTCCAGAAAGCACTTTCTCCATTTCTTCATATTTTCCTGCCCTCCCGTAACCACTCAAGACTATATTTTGAGTGACAGTGTTAGGAACTACGGAACGTTCAGTCATTTGTTCATAAAGAGACTCAACCAGATCAAATCGGGATGCATCCACACATGCCTTAATTAATATACTGTATGTATAAACATCTGGCTGACAATGAGGGAGCTCAATCATCCGGTGAAGAATAGTAAATGCCTTGTCAATTATGTTGCTTCTACAGTAAGCACCAACCAACGCTGTAAAGAATTCTGTAGTGGGTTCCAATCCCTCTTCAATCATTGTGTCAAAAAGTTGCTGTGCTTCCCCTGGCTGCCCGCATTTCCCAAGAAGAACAAGAAGCTTCATGTACGTACTTTCTTTCAATTGATAAAAGGGTTGTTCCTTTAGCATTTTAAATACCTAGACGCAAAAAAGCAACCATATTGAAACATCCAATTGGCAAAACACCAGCAATAGAAGTACCAAAGAGTTACAATGCAAGAGATATTGAAATGCAAGCCCAAAAAATCAACGAGGTGCAATAAATTTACCTCGAAAAGAAAAAGAAAACAGGTACCCTTCCATTTACCTCTGCGCTTTTCGCGGATACGGGGTGCGAGGAGAACTCATAAGTGCAAAAAATGCAAGGTAAATACTTTGAGAACTCAGAAAAGTGATACTTTCCTGGTTTAATTTATTTGATAGTGAAATTTCTCCATACGACGAGCTTAAGGTACTCAGGGTGGTCCTAAATGAAGTGATTACTCTAGTTTTGGACAGTATATAGGCTGGAATGCATCTCATTACTCACGGATAAGTTATTAGATAAAAGAAAAATAAGATATCCATTAATGTTCCACACAGAAAATGGTTCTGAATTTTGCCAAGGCGGATGCAGAAGGTAATGAGAAAACTGGATATTTGCTAAAAGTGGGAGCTTATGGAAGTCTTTTCTTGGCTATGTTAAGACGGCAGACTACAGATAGAACTCATAATAATAATAATGATAGTATAGGGGCATGACTGGAAGCTAGATGTAGCTAGAATGAAGCTAGATAACTGCACTAAGCAATGGAGAGGATAACAAGATCAAATGGATAGCAGAAGGTGAAGGGATATTCTCCTTCAAATCCTCCTATGAGAGCATTCACATGGTTGATAACAGCTGCAACAAATATGGTGCACTCAAGCACCGAAGCAATTCTTTCAATTTTGGTTTTACTTCATTTATGTCAATCAAAACACCTATCCAAAACCAGTTGAGATTAGCTATATGACTTCACTATTTGGCTCTGTTCGGGACAACGTCATTTCAATACTGGTAAATAATTTGTCTTTCAAAGCAAAACTAAAGTTGTTTTAGAAGTTCTATAGATCTTACACTTATCCCTACACCAAGATTGAAGTTTCTACCTAGATAAAAAGGGTCTTAGCAAGTGGCTGGTCGTGAAGGAGAAAGGCTTTCAGTATTGAAGTAAATCCTAATTCTTTAAAGGGAGCGTCTAATCTACGTCTTGCAAGCGCCTTCAAGCGCTTCAAACGAAAGGCCTTTTATACACCAAACCTTAATGGAAGTGTAACTACACTAACTGACTATTGGTATAGCCTCTATGGTTCCTTCATTTCCATTATGTTTTGAAGATATTATGGTATTTTAAGCAAATTTCCGACCTTCCACCTTCTTAATTCAGGTCTACACGATGGGACTGGCCATCAGCCCACAATTGGGTGCCACCCACCGTGAGTAGTGGTGGTTAGACTAGTTTGTCCGATGGCGGTGGTTGGTCAATAATTGAGTGTGCGGAAAATGCTGGCCATTACTGAAATTGGGCCATTTCAGCTTTTGGACCAACTCCAGTGACGGGCTCTGATGCGCTCAAACAAAGACAACCCCTCAATCACATAAGCAAGAACTCTACTATGCTCAGAGATGCCCGATCTCACAACTCTATAAACCAAGGCCGGAACTTTCATAGCCATTGTTCCATTTTAGCATCAATAATCATGTAATGTAGCACCTATAAACTGGTTTTATCTTACTTTATTTCTCAATTAAAAGAATAAAAAAAAAGTATCTTTACAAGAAATTGACTAGTAACATGTCTTCAACAATCAAATATACACAATCAATTGCTTAAAAAATGAGGGGGTAGAGGATATGCAGGGGTTTAAGAGATAAAAGATTTTTTCTTGGGGTGGGGTGGTTTGGGGTTTGGGAGGGGGGGGGGAGAGTATACACAAAATTTAACAAGGATAGAGAAAAAAGTAAAATCAAGAAATGAAAGGGATAGTAGGAAGAACTAACCTGAAGAGCTTGAAGCCATTGTTTTTTATCAATATGATCAGAAAGAGCTTCAGTTACAGTATTAACCCAAGCTGTAGCATTATTTTTTCTGTCCAATCTTTTCTTAATATTCTTAATAGGTGTTCTTTTCTTGTTATGGGACCCAGTTTGTTCAGTAAAACCTGGATATTCACCTTGTTTCCAGTGCTTTTTCTTTGGAAATGCCACTGAAGAAGAAGTGGCGCCGGCGGCGATGATAGTGGCGGCGATGATAGTGAGTGGCTGCCGGAAGTGGAGGAGACGGCGAAGGTTACCGCCGGTGGGAGGACATAGAGGAGAGGAAAAGAGAGAAGATGAGGAAGATAAAGAAAAGGAATTGGTCGTCATTTTTTGTCTATTGTCATTTGTGCCTGGACCTAAACTGCCCTTTTAATATTTAGTGACAAGTAAATAATAGTCCCCTCCATCTTAATCTATACGATATAATTTAAATTAACACGAAATTTAAAATTAAAAAAAATGTGAACTTATAAATTTATGGTTTTGAACTCTTATAAAATTTGTGCAGCAGTAAAATAATTGAAATTTTGGTCTCTTGAGACATAATATTTATTTGGTTATACTAGTTTTTTGTTAATGGTAAAGAAGTTAAATGTCAAATATAAAAATATGTCAATTTTTAAAGAGCGTATCAGTAAGGAAATAATATCAGGTAAATTAAAAGGACAGCTTGTTGTATAGTCTTAGCCTGCGTTTTAGCAAAAAGTTATTTTTAAGGCTTAAGCCCGTAGTTTCTTAGTTACATAACAATAACTTTATCAATTACGTCAAGATTTCCCTTCTATCCCATAAATTAAAACGGCAAAGTACTATTATAAGATATTGAGAATTTGTTTTCGGGACCAAGGGCCTTTTTTTATTTATTGGTGATATGATATTCATTTGTGTTAATATAGGATAACATTTGTAAATAAAACAGAGATTTTTGTAAGATTATCTTTTTCTATCCAAATACTAAGTGGAGATTTATCAAGATTTAATCAAATTTCATTTGAAGGATAATTTATTGCATGTATAAAGAGAAAATATTTACCTTTATTTCTTTTGCTGTAATGGAAGGAAAATTCTATTTCTGATTTAATTCCTTCAAAGCTGATTTTTCTTAAGGCTTCTTAACTGAGAAATTTCAATTTCTTGTTTTTTGGACGATTAAACATTTCATTTTTTGATGCTATTTATAGATTTGACAATAGGGACAAGAATTCTTTTGTGCAGATTCGAATCTTTTTAGCACTATTTCCATGGTTTTACTATTTTTAAGCCTTGGAGAGAGTTTAAATTTTCCAATTTTGATATTAACATGATTACAACTTTCTATATTTGCGCATAAGGAATGATTATGTAACTCGCGAATTTTTAAAAGAGGCGTTTAATTGTTGGAAATTTTGTAGAAATGCCCTCTTTGTCGAAACCGCAAAACTGAATAACGCAAAAAAAAAAAATTATTTTTGTCACGAAAATTAAAGAGTCTAAAATGAGAATTTATTTTTTGCGAGGCAAAAACTGAAATAATACAATTATTCTTAATTTTTCACAAACAAACGCCTATGTATTATTTTGGAGCAAAATTTTGTTACTAGAAAGAGTGTCTATTAGAATTATTTACCAACAATTAACCTTTTAAAAAACTCTTGCGGTTTGAGTGAATAATGCAACGGGTATTATTATTTTTAGCCTGCGCCAAAAACTATTTATATTTTGTAGCCAAAAGAATATATAAAAAATTTGTATAATTTTTGTATATAACATACAAAATATGTGTGTGTATATATATATATATATAGTGTCATTTTTTAAAATTATTTTTGTGACAAAATACACATAACACATGTATTTCGTACACTATAATTAAAAACCAAATTTCAATAAATTCATTTATGTCCTTGATGTGAGAAAATTACGTTGTATTTGTTCTTATCATTAATGGAGCTCAGTTTAAAATGAGTGAACTCAATATGTTCAAATTACACGAAAAAAAGTCCTTATTTTATCTGTCAATCTTTAACTATGGTCTAAACTCTAAAGATACTTTCAAGTTGGAGCTCCATTTGAGATCAAGAGAAAAAGAGAGAATATTTTCCTAACAAGGGTAAAATTAGACAAAAAATGTAACAAAAATAAAGGTATTTAATTTCTATTAATATATGGTAATTTAATCTTTTGTCAAATAATTATATTAAAAAAAGATGGAAAGGCCTAAGCTTAATGAGAAATTTTATGTGAGTCTCACAAAATTTACATTAGTTGTATGAGACTTTTTTTGTCTAATAAATTTGTAGACACCAATTTTACATTTTTCGATCCACAAAAATCCGGGTCCATAAAACTATAAGATAAAAAAGAATTATACAATTAATATCTGAGACACAAAATAAAAATCTTCAAGCCGAAATGGAGGAGTAACAAAAAAAGAATGTGTTAATTCCTGTTGACTTACAAGCTTACATGGCCTCCAAGCCATTTCAATAGTTGTATAGTTGTGTATTAACATTGTATATTTGATGTATATAGAGTGTATATATAGTGGGTTGTGATGATAAATGTTCTGGGCTCATGTGTTGGGCCACTGACACTTATGAGCCTAATGGGTCATATCTGCGCCCGGTGTCCTACCCAATATCCGACCCGCCCAGTTTGTTATTTTGTATATACATCTGTATAGTTAGGTGAGAAGTAGCTTCTAGAGATCAGATTTTTATTTCATTTCCCAATACCGACTCTTCGGTTCTCTCAATCTCTCCTCCTTCTCTCTACTTTCTCTCTCTAGATTCTCTGTGATTTTCTCGGTTAATCTGAATATTGACATGGTATCAGAGCCTTACAACGATCCGATCATGTTTATTTGCATATCGGTGTCTCTTTTGAGCGTTTGTTTGACGGTTTTTTTGAGGATTTATCTGAGACCGACCGGTCGATGATGCTTCCGACTTTGATCGGACATGGTTCAGAGTGTTTTACACCATGATATCCGGGTGTATCTTCGTGACCTCAACGTTCTAAGAATCTCTGTCGGTTTTGGGTGATTTTGGTGAGTTATCGGTATCTAGGGTTTTCGGTGGTTTTGACTTGCTGTTTTTACCGCCTTCCGGTGGTCCGATTCTCATCTCGTGGATGTTTGGGTACCTTTCCGACATCGTTTCTCATATTTCCGGTGACCGACTCGACGTTTGAACATAGGGTTTCATACCTAGGGTTTTCACTGTCATTTGAAGGCCGATCTTCTTCCGGTAGCGAAGAAGGAGGGTAACTTTGTCTTAAAATTCAATATTACGTGATTTGTGTGTACTGAATTGGTTTTGTATCTGAGTAGTTGGCTTTGTGTGTGGTTACTTGATTTGTTACACTCTGGTTGTTGCTTTAACTCCCAAAAATAAAATTGGTTTTATAGATGGAACCTGTCCTCGACCAGCCACTAATGTGGCTCAACAAAGGTTATGGGATAGGTGTAATAGTATGGTAATTTCATGGCTAACTGCTTCTATTTCTCCTGCGATTGCTGAGTCCGTGCATTATTCTGATACTGCTGAAAGCATATGGTCGCAACTTCAGGCACGATATGGTACTGCCAATAGGACCAAAATTTTTGAATTAAAAAGAGAGCTGTCCAACACCTCTCAAGGGTCCTTAGATATAGCATCCTATTTTAATAGACTCAAAGGTCTATGGGATGAATTTGAATCTATGTCTGTAAACCATGGCCAAAGGTGTGTGTGTGCTGCCAAAGAGGGTATAATAGAGGAAAATGATGAAAATAAAGTGTTTCAGTTTTTAATGGGCCTCAATGACACATACATGGGGGTGAGGAGCAATATTCTAATGATGCAGCCTCCTCCAAGCCTTGACAGTGTGTATAATTTGCTCCTGAATGATGAGAAGCAAAGGCATGTCCAGACTCCCTCTCATTTTAATCCGGACTCTGTATCTTTTAATGCCTACACTAACAGGAAGCCAGTTGACTCTAGTAAGGCTGCAATGACTAATGCTTCCTCTTCTTTCAAACAAAGAGTCAATTTTGATCAAGGTAGAGGGTTTGATCAAGGTAGAGGGTCATTGTTCTGTAGATACTGTAAGAAGTCTGGACACTTAATTGATAAGTGCTTCAAACTTCATGGGTATCCACAAAATACAACTTTCAAGGGGAGGAAATCTGGTGCTGCTAATATTGTTGCTTCAAATTCTGATGGTCATTTGTCTGTTCCTCAAGGGAATCCCCCTGCCAGCCATGAATCTGTCTCAAAGACAGATGGTCAGTGTTCTGTGATACCTGGGTTGAGCAGTCAACAGTATGATCAGCTGATGAATATATTACAACAAACCCAGTTAGGGGGTTCCAATGTTCAAAATCCCTCTCCCATGTGTGCTGTCAATTTTGCTGGTACTATGCTAACTGAGAGCTCCATTTCTGATTCCAAAGTTTGCATGCTTACTAGTATTAATTCTGTCACTTGGATAATAGATTCAGGTGCCTCTAATCATATGACCCATGACAAATAATTACTTTTTAACCTTACACCTTTATCTGTTCCTTATCTTGTGACTCTTCCTAATGGATACAAAGTAAAAGTAACATGTACAGGCTCCTTTCAACTGACTCCTTCTATTATTCTTCACAATGTACTGTTAATTCCTTCTTTCACACACAACTTAATTTCTATCCATAAGTTGGTAAAGGAATTACATTGTATAGTCATGTTCACTGAACATTCCTGTTTACTCCACATGCTACAGGGCCCTTCTCTGAGGAAGCCATTGGATTTTGGTAAACAAGCTGCTGGCTTGTATAAGCTGACATGGTTTCCTCCTTCCTCTTCTCCCTCTTCAACTAGTTCTGTTTGTTCTGCTTCTACTTCTTGTGATGCTAGCAAGGTTACTGTTTTGTCTTCCATGCCTATTTCTTGTATTGATACCATTCTGTCTGACAATAAAACTGTTTCATCATCTTTACATGTAAATAGTTCCAATTGTAATAATGATTTGAATTCTGATATGAATTACATTTGGCACTTAAGACTTGGTCATATTCCTTTTGCACATATGAGATGTATTTCTGGTTTATCTTTCCCTTTTGCTTCCAAACAACTTTTCCCTTGTTCAGTCTGCCCTATGGCCAGACAAACAAGGCTTTCCTTTCCTGACAGTTCCATTAAAACATCTAGACCCTTCCAACTGATTCATGTGGACACCTAGGGACCTTATCACACTCCCACCTTTTCTGGCTGTAGATATTTCCTCACAATAGTTGATGATTTTTCAAGGGCAACATGGACCCACTTGCTAGGATCTAAAGGCAATGCTTTTTCTATGCTTAAGTCCTTTATTTCTCTGGTTAAGACCCAGTTTCATGCTATGGATCAAACTGTTAGAAGTGATAATGCCTTGGAGTTGGGTTCTAGCAATGAGGGTATTTCATTTTTTAGCAGCCAGGGCATCATCCACCAAACTTCCTTTTCTCACACTCCCCAACAAAATGGAGTTGTTGAAAGAAAACATAGAACTCTTCTTGAGACTTGTAGGGCTTTACTTTTCCAGTCTGGGTTGCCTACATCTTTCTGGGGAGATTGTTTATTAACTGCTACATACTTACTTAATAGAATACGCACCAGATTGCTATATAATAAATCTCCTCATGAACTTTTGTATGGGAAACCTCCTACTTTTCACCATTTAAGGGCATTTGGCTGCCTTGCCTATGTCACTGTACCAATCCCTCAAAGGGACAAATTGAAGCCTCGAGCTATCCCTTGTGTCTTCTTGGGTTATCCTTTTGGCAAGAAGGGTTACAAATTATATGATCTTCACTCCAAGAAATATTTGGTCTCCAGAGATGTCATATTTCGTGAATCATGTTTTCCTTTTAAGTCTGCTTCTCCTGTTGTTTTTCCTTCTGCTTCCTCCTTCCCTTATGTTCCTTCTGGAGAAAATGATGATCTGACTGATTCTCCCATGCCTACTGATTCTTCCTTCCCTTATTTTCATTCTGGTGAAAATGATGATCTGCCTGATTCTCCCAATGTCCCTTCTCCCTCATCTGTGCATCAACCCTCTCGAAAATTCTGCTTCTTTTGATTCCATTCTTCCTTCCCCTCCCATTCTGCCTTCATCTTCTTCTGCTCCTGTTCTCAGAAAATCTACCAGACAACATAATCCTCCCTCCTATCTTAAGGATTATGTCTGCCAACTCCCTGCCTTCTCTGGTTCTTCTTCCTCCTCTTTGGACTCTGAACCACTGTATTACTCTCAGGCTGCATCAGTTCCAGCTTGGCAGGATGCCATGAGAAAGGAGTTTGAAGCCTTGGACACAAACCAAACTTGGGATGTTGTTCCTCTTCCTCCTGGTAAGAAACCCATTGGTTGCAAATGGGTTTATAAAATTAAGTACAAGGCTGATGGGTCTATTGAAAGGTATAAGGCCAGACTTGTTATTAGGGGGGATACTCAAGTTGAAGGGGTTGATTTCACAGAAACTTTTTCTCCTGTGATCAAAATGTGCACTGTTAAGTGTTTGATTGTTGTTGCTGTGAAAAAGAATTGGAATCTGTTTCAACTTGATGTTAATAATGCTTTCTTGCATGGTGATTTGGATGAGGAGGTTTACATGAAATTGCCTCCTGGCCTGACTGTCTCTGCTACTGTTTCTGATTCTGTTTCTCCTATTTCTTCTTCTCTGGTTTGCAAACTCAAAAAATCTCTTTATGGGCTGAGACAGGCTTCCAGACAATGGTATGCCAAGTTGTCTCATGCTCTCTCTCTCAGAGGATATGAACACTCTTTGAATGACTATTCTTTATTCATCAAAGGCACACCTGGGTCTTTAGTGATTCTAGCAGTGTATATGGATGATATTATTATCACTGGGGATGACAATGATGAAATCACTGCCCTGAAACTGTTTCTTGATGATTAGTTTAAAATCAAGGATCTAGGGTCCTTGCATTATTTCTTGGGTATTCAGATGTCTCCTGTTCCTGGTGGAATGATCCTCAATCAGCAAAAATATATTTCTGACTTGTTGCATCAGTTTGACTGCTCTAATGTATCTTCTGTTGTCTGTCCTTTGGATACAAATGTCAAACTTCTTGCTGATTGTGGTGACCTCTTACCCTCTCCTGACCAGTTTAGGAGCTTAGTGGGTAAGCTCTTATTTTTGACACATACTCGACCTGATATCTGTTTTGCTGTGCAACATCTGAGTCAGTTTCTCAAGTGCCCCAGACTCCCTCATATGACTGCTGCTCTGCATGTATTAAGATATCTTAAAGGCACTCCTACTATGGGCCTTTTTTACTCTGCCAATGATGATTTCTCTTTGAGTGGATATTCTGACAGTGATTGGGCTGCTTGCCCTGATACCAGAAGGTCTGTTACTGGGTTTTCTGTCCTTCTGGGTGGTTCCTTGGTCAGCTGGAAATCTAAGAAACAACCAGTTGTATCTCTGTCTTCCGCTGAGGCAGAATATCGAGCTTTGAGCAAACTTGTTGCTGAACTTTCCTGGTTATCTCGTTTATTAGCTGATCTTGGTGTTTCTGTTTCTCTTCCCATTTCTGTCTATTGTGATAGCCAATCTGCCATACACATTGCTACTAATCCTGTTTTCCATGAACGCACAAAACACATCGAGGTGGACTGTCATTTTGTGTGTGATCAAGTCAACAGGGGCTTCATACAGTTGCTTCACGTCTCTACTTCTCGACAATTGGCTGACTTACTCACCAAGCCTCTTACTGGTACTGCCTTGCATCCGCTGCTGTCCAAGTTGAAGGTGGTGTCCCCCTCCAACTTGAGGGGGGATGTTGACTTACAAGCTTACATGGCCTCCAAGCTATTTCAATAGTTGTATAGTTGTGTATTAACATTGTATATTTGATGTATATAGAGTGTATATATAGTGGGTTGTGATGATAAATGTTCTGGGCTCATGTGTTGGGCCACTGACACTTATGAGCCTAATGGGTCATATCTGAGCCCAGGTCTCCTACCCAATATCCGACCCGCCCAGTTTGTTATTTTGTATATACATCTGTATAGTTAGGTGAGAAGTAGCTTCTAGAGATCAGATTTTTATTTCATTTCCCAATACCGACTCTTCGGTTCTCTCAATCTCTCCTCCTTCTCTCTACTTTCTCTCTCTAGATTCTCTGTGATTCTCTCGGTTAATCTGAATATTGACAGTTCCATTCCATTTACAGCAAAAACAGCGTGTGTCTGCAAAGTACAAACATTTTTTATCTTATGTGAGCCTAAGTGAAGGGTGGATGACAGAGACGCACCAACTAGTTAACATTATTCTTTTCCACACTGTTTATTCTTTTACAATACTACTACTAATAATAATTTAAAAATAAAATAAAATAAATTGATTAGATGGGGTGTTTTGACCAAGGAGAAAGCACAGTAGTTGGAGAGGAGGTTAGCTGAGGGCGGAGCTTGGAGAAGTTCTGGGGAAGCGGACGCTATGTGGTCAGAGGCGAACTTGGTTAGGGAGGTAGCACGGGACGTGCTCGGGGTAGCCAAGGACTATTCAGGCATACATCAGGGTGACTGGTGGTGGAACGATGTAGTCGAAGGAAAAGTGGAGGTGAAGAAGGCGGCGTTTGCTAAGTTGGCAGGGAGCACAAGCGACGAAGAACGCAGAACGAACATGAAGATCTACAAGGGGGCGAGGAAAGAAGCAAAGCTGGCGGTTACGGAAGCTAAAAACGCGGCGTTTGGTCGCATGTACGAGGAACTAGGGGAGAGAGGTGGGGACAGGAAGTTATTCCGGTTAGCTAAAGCAAGGGAAAGGAAGGCGCGTGATGTTGACCAAGTTAGGTGGATCAAGGGCGAGGATGGTAGAGTTCTGATAGGGGAGTCTCAAGTCAAGCAGAGGTGGCAGGCGTACTTTTGAGATTTACTTAACGAGGAGGGGGATCGTAACATAGAGCTAGGGGAGTTGGGGCATTCAGAGCAACATAGAGACCTTTGGTACTGCAGGCGCATTAGGGTGGAGGAGGTCATGAGGGCTTTGTGTAAGATGAGTAGGGGTCGAGCGACCGGGCCAGGCGAGATCTCGGTGGAGTTCTGGAAGTGCATGGGTAGGTCAGGAGTGGAGTGGCTCTCCAGGTTGTTCAATGCGATCTTCAGGACCAAAAGATGCCGGATGAGTGAAGGCGGAGTACAGTGGTGCCTTTGTAGAACAAAGGAGACATCTAGTGCTGCAACAACTATAGGGGTATCAAATTAATAAGTCACACCATGAAGGTCTGGGAGCGGGTGATCGAGGCGAGGGTGAGGGAGATGACATCTAGATGTGCGAACCAGTTCGGTTTCATGCCGGATCGCTCCACTACAGAAGCTATCCACCTAGTCAGGAGGCTGGTGGAGCAGCTCAGGGATAAGAAGGACCTGCACATGGTGCTTATCGACTTGGAGAAGGCGTATGACAAGGTCCCAAGGGAGGTGCTTGGAGGCGAAGAGCGTGCCGGAAGCCTACATTAGAGTAATCAAGGATATATACGATGGGGCTAAGACTAGGGTTAGGACGGTAGGTGGCGACTCAGACCATTTTCCAGTGGTTATGGGGCTCCATCAAGGATCTGCGCTTAGCCCTCTCTTGTTTTCCTTGGTGATGGATGCTCTAACCCGACATATTCAAGGGAATGTGCCTTGGTGTATGATATTTGCTGATGATATAGTCTTGATAGACG
Organism: Nicotiana benthamiana; assembly: GCA_034376525.1. Lineage (NCBI taxonomy): Eukaryota > Viridiplantae > Streptophyta > Magnoliopsida > Solanales > Solanaceae > Nicotiana > Nicotiana benthamiana. The sequence goes on along the minus strand of CM067341.1, from coordinate 12,880,374 downwards.
AGACGAGGGTCGGTGTTATTGACAGGTTAGAGGTATGGAGACAGACTCTCGAGTCTAAGGGTTTCAAAATAAGCAGATCTAAGACAGAATACCTGGAGTGCAAGTTTAGCGCCGAGCCGAGCGAAGTAGGCAGGGACGTGATGATTGGATCTCAGGTCATCGCCAAGAGAAACAGTGTCAGATATCTTCGGTCGGTGATTCAGGGGGACGGAGAGATTGAAGTGGACGTCACTCATCGTATAGGAGCGGGGTGGCCAAAGTGGAGGCTTGCATTAGGAGTCCTGTGTGACAAGAAAGTTACACAGAAACTCAAGGGGAAATTTTATAGAGTTGTGGTTAGACCTGCAATGTTGTATGGGGCGGAGTGCTGGCCAGTGAAGAACTCTCATGTTCAGAGAATGAAGGTTGCGAGATGAGGATGCTCAGGTGGATGTGCGGGCTCACCAGGTTAGATAAGATTAAGAATGAAGTTATTCGAGAGAAGGTGGGGGTGGCCCCGGTGGATGAGAAGATGCGAGAAGCGAGGCTGAGGTGGTTCGGACATGTGCGGAGGAGAAGTCCTGATGCCCCAGTGAGGAGTTGTGAGCGGCTGGCAATGGTCGGCGTTCGGCGAGGCAGAGGGAGGCCTAAGAGGTATTGGGGAGAGGTGATTAGGCATGACATGGCTAGAATGCGGGTTTCCGAGGACATGGCCCTTGATAGAAAAGTCTGGATCAGGGTTGTAGGATAGGGGCCCCTAGTTTTTCGTACTACTCAGGGCTATCCATAGATGATTTGTGTTTTGGATTGTGTCTCCCTCATGATAGTTATTTATGGTAGTTACTGTATGATATTATTGCATGCTATTTTATTTATGATTCTTATGTTTAGATAATTATTTATGCTATTTCTGCTGGACTTACTAATGTTGTCTCACTTCACACAGTTTCACAACATTAATTTCCAAGAACGTTACATCTGTTGCAGAATATTGTAAGAACTTCTAATTTCTGCTCTTTTTTGCTGATTTTCTAAAATTCTGTATGTTTGTAAATCTTGGGTTTCTTTCAGTTTTTGTTTATTTTTTGAAAAAAAGGGGGGCGACCTATTTTAAAAGATCTTTTTTTCTTCAAGATTCTTTGAATTTGTTAAAAAATGAGGGTTTTTAAAGTTGGTTGTATTTTTGCAGAATTTTCTTGAAAAAAAGTATGAGCTGCTTTAGCTGTTGTGAGGAGGATGAAATGCACAGAGCTGCTGATAATGGGCAATTCATGTCTCACAATTCAGCTGGTTAGTTTCCTCCTTGTACTTTGTTTCCATTTCCATTATATTTTTTATGTGGAAATGAGCTCAAATAGAGCTGAATGAATATAAGATGATTTATATGGCTAACCAAATTAGATAGGATTGTGCATAGTAGTAGTTCTAGCAACATACCCTCTAAGCCTTAGCTGACCTTAGCTTAGAGATTGTTGCATAGTAGTAGTTGTTGTTGTAGCAATAATCGCCTTAGCTGACTAAATTAGTTTAGGATTGAGGCCAGTAGTATCCCCTCTAAGCCTTAGATGACCAAATTTGCTTAGGATTATGGCGTAGTAGTTGTTGTTGTTGTTCTAGCAGTATCCCCTCTAAGCCTTAGCTGACCTTAGCTTAGAGTTGATGCATAGTAATAGTTGCTAATGTCGCATTATCGCATGAGCTGACTAAATTCGCTCAGTATTGAGGCATAGTAGTAGTAGTTGTTCTAGCAATATCCCTTCTAAGCCTAGGAGTTGTTGGAGGCATTACCTCCTTCACATTAGAGGTTTCAGATAAGGGAAAGGTTGGTGAAGTGGGGTTTGGTTTCGGGACTTCTAGGTTTATAGTGTATACTTATTTTGGGGAGCGAGGATATCCGAGGGCTAGATGCTAGGCTTATGGTGAATAGTTGAGCATTGGGAATTTATTTTATTGCTGAAATGGGAAGAAATTGTTGAAACTCTTTACTTGGGTATCAATAAATTGGAAGCTCAAAGATTTGGTATGTTTGTATCCAGTTGAATAGTTGAGAATTGATAAATGATTATGTAAAAAGTTCTAGTCTTTGGTTGATTTCTTGGGGTTTTTAGCTATTATTTTTGGCCCTTTTCTTCATCAATATCCTGCTTCAATTCAATGATTTTTTTCTTTCTATAGTATCCTAACCTGAGAAATTTTTCATAGGCAACAACGGAGGTCAGCGTGCCGCAGAAAGTGCACTAAAAGAGACACAGATTGTGAACATCCAGCTCATTGCTGTTCCTTCCATCGCTATTGATGAGTTGAAGGACATCACCTATAACTTTGGCACGAAATCTTTGATAGGTGAGGGATCATATGGAAGGGTATACCATGGTGTCTTGAAAAATGGGCGAGCTGCAGCCATTAAAAAGTTAGACTCGAGTAAGCAGCCAGATCGAGAATTTTTAGCTCAGGTTTGCTCATTATCTTTCCATTTGACTATGTTATATTGCAGATAACCTTTGTAACCTAGCCTGGATATGATGTATGCAATTGTAGGTCTCAATGGTCTCAAGACTAAAAGATGAAAATGTGGTTGAATTACTCGGTTATTGCGTGGATGGCGGTCTTCGTGTACTAGCTTATGAGTATGCCCCAAATGGATCTCTTCATGACATTCTTCATGGTAAGTTAACTGTGCTATAGTTCCTACTGGAACCAAGTCTTTATTTTATCCTTCTCATTAGTATTAGAACCTATAGATTGATCCATAATTCTTTGTGCATTTGGTTCCTCAATCCTAGATGAGTCAATTCTTTTAGCAAATCCCAAGAACTCGTCTAGAAGAGCAGCCTCGGAGTTATGGTAAAGTTGTCACCGTGTGATCTATAGGTAACGAGTTTTGAACCATGTAATCAGCCACTGATGCTTGCGTCAAGATAGACTGCTTACATTACACCCCTTGTGGTGCGACTCATCCCCTACATGAACGTGGGATGCTTCGTGCCCCGCGCTACCCTTGCCCAAGAACTCGTCTCTGTAGCTCTTTATTTAAATCCTAAGAACTCGTCTGTGTATCTTGTGTTTGGAATTTATTGTTATTCAGTCCAAGTATCCAACTATGTCAAAGTACACTCCCGACTCCACTTTTAAGTACTTCACTGCAACATGCAATAAACGCCCCCTTAGTAGTGTTCAGCACATGCTTCATCCTAAAGTATTTTCTGACATGTATAATGAACGTGTTTTGCAAAGTTCCAGAACTAAGAGTAAGTTTGCACGAAGATATCTTTATACAACCTTGCTTATTAAGAATCCATCAATTTTTCTTAATTTTTCTTTCTTCTTTTCTCCTTTTTGTTGTGTTAGATGGTTATGTGTAAATTGTCCTACTTCCATATGTTGTAGGAGTAGAATATCCTAGTCCCTTATGTAGTAGGAATAGAATATGTACTAGTCCCATATGTAGTATGAGTAGAATATGTCCTAGTCTCATATATATAGTAGGACTATAATACGTATTATATATAGGGCTAATAAAATAGATTTTTCTCCCGTGCATTCTCACATATATATAATTCTCTCTCTAAATTATGCTCCATCTCAATGCCCATTTAACATCGTTAGAATACACACTTAAAATTAAGATATTGGTTAGATTGTGTATTCTATTGATAGTAATATTACAATTAAAAAAAAGGTATTTTGAAGTTGTTGAAAAGTTTGTTTAAGAGAAGTATGGCGCAGAGAGAAAAATTTGGTCATTCATCAACAGCATCTTGTGTGTCTGTTTAACATTCACTGAAGTGTATGCGCACGGATGGTATTTAGGGTTTGGTTCATTTCATCTGTATTTTGACTATTTCTGGTATTATTAGATGTGGATATTTATTTCTGTCTGTATACATGTTGAACAAAAGGAATTTGTGTCAGTCGGAATAGGAACTTCCATTTATGTTTTCTTCTGTGTGTATGGCCAAGTCGACAGAAGAGAATTGGAACTTTCTGTATGGCTGATCATGTTTTTTACAACGCTTTTTAACATATTTTGTTATTCTGCTGCAAAATGTATAATTTCTCTGTTTGTTGTTCCAGGAAGAAAAGGTGTGAAAGGTGCACAGCCAGGTCCGGTATTGTCATGGGCTCAACGAGTTAAAATTGCAGTTGGGGCTGCAAGAGGACTGGAGTACTTGCATGAAAAAACGCAGCCTCATATCATTCATCGTGATATTAAATCTAGCAACATTTTACTCTTTGATGATGACGTTGCTAAGATTGCGGATTTTGATTTATCAAATCAAGCCCCTGATATGGCAGTGTTCTAGGAACCTTTGGTTATCATGCAGCAGAGTGAGTCCATTTCTGATTGCATAATACAAACGATCAACGGGCTTGGTTAATTTAGTATTAGTTGATCTTCCCCGTGACTAATCTAATATTGAACTGAAAGTATTATTTATTTTTATGCTGATGGAATTTCCAACGCCCCGCCTCCACCCTCATCCCTGTGTTGCAGATATGCAATGACTGGTCAGTTGAGTTCAAAGAGTGATGTTTACAGCTTTGGTGTTGTGCTACTGGAACTACTTACTGGCCGTAAACCTGTAGATCATAAATTGCCACGTGGGCAACAGAGTCTTGTAACTTGGGTACAGTCTTCTAGATTTTCACATGATTTATCTGATACAGTACTTTTCAGTGGAGTAGTTCATTTTGATTTTTAATTGATTTAAACACCACCGCAAACAGGCAACGCCAAGACTTAGTGAAGATAAAGTGAAGCAGTGTGTTGATGCTAGGCTAAATACAGAATACCCGCCCAAGGCAGTCACAAAGGTATGTGCACTGAAACAAAAAATTCTTGCGTAATGAAATTATGTTTTCCTGTCTTTGCGACCAAAATATGTCAATTAGTAACCAAAGGAGCATCTGAATCAGCTGGTAGATGAAACATCTCGTTATATTCTATGATTTCTGTTTGATTTTCATCATCTCCATTTTCTTACATCTGCATTGCTGAAACAGTTCGGTTTCATGCCGGGTCGCTCCACTACAGAAGCTATCCACCTTGTCAGGCGGCTGGTGGAGCAGTTCAGGGATAAGAAGAAGGACCCGCACATGGTTCTTCTCGACTTGGAGAAGGCGTATGACAAGGTCCCAAGGGAGGTGCTATGGAGGTGCTTGGAGGCGAAGAGCGTGCCGAAAGCCTACATCAGAGTAATCAAGGACATATACGATGGAGCTAAGACTAGGGTTAGGACGGTGGGTGGCGACTCAGACCATTTTCCAGTTGTTATGGGGCTCCATCAAGGATCGGCGCTTAGCCCTCTCTTGTTTGCCTTGGTGCTAGATACTCTAACCCGACATATTTAAGGGGATGTGCCTTGGTGTATGCTATTTGCTGATGACATAGTCTTGATAAACGAGACGAGGGTCGGTGTTATTGAGAGGTTAGATTTATGGAGACAGACTCTCAAGTCTAAGGGTTTCAAAATAAGCAGATCTAAGACAGAATACCTGGAGTGCAAATTTAGCGCCGAGACGAGCGAAGTAGGCAGGGACGTGATGATTGGATCTCAGGTCATCGCCAAGAAGGACAGTGTCAGATATCTTGGGTCGGTGATTCAGGGGGACGGAGAGATTGACGGGGACGCTCATCGTATAGGAGCGGGGTGGTCAAAGTGGAGGCTTGCATCAGGAGTCCTGTGTGACAAGAAAGTTCCACAGAAACTCTAAGGGAAATTTTATAGAGTTGTGGTTAGACCTGCAATGTTGTATGGGTTGGAGTGTTGGCCAGTGAAGAACTCTCATGTTCAGAGAATGAAGGTTGCGGAGATGAGGATGCTCAGGTGGATGTACGGGCTCACCAGGTTAGATAAGATTAAGAATGAAGTTATTCGAGAGAAGGTGGGGGTGGCCCCGGTGGATGAGAAGATGCGAGAAGCGAGGCTGAGGTGGTTCGGGCATGTGCGGAGGAGAAGTCCTGATGCCCCGGTGAGGAGTTGTGAGCGGCTGGCGATTGTCGGCGTTCGGCGAGGCAGAGGGAGGCCCAAGAGGTATTGGAGAGAGGTGATTAGGCACGGCATGGCTAGAATGCGGGTTTCCGAGGACATGACCCTTGATAGGAAAGTCTGGAGGTCTAGTATCAGGGTTGTAGGATAGGGGCTCCTAGAGTTTTTCGTACTCCTCACCCGGGGTGGGGTGAGGCTTGGCAGGGCTATCCATAGATGATTTGTGTTTTGAATTGTGCCCCCCTTATGGTAGTTATTTATGGTAGTTACTGTATGATATTATTGCATGCTATTTTATTTATGGTTCTTATGTTTAGATAATTATTTACGCTATTTCTGCTGTAGTTACTAATGCTCTTTTGTTTTTGTTTTTATGTTTCCTTTCCTTCACCGAGCCGAGGGCCGATTGGAAACAGCCTCTCTGCCCTTTCGGATAGGGTAAGGCTCGTCTACATATTAACCTCTCCAGACCCCACTTTGTGGGACTATACTAGGTAGTTGTTGTTGTTGTTGTTGTTGTTGTTGTTGCTGCTGCATTGCTGAAACAGATGGCTGCAGTTGCTGCATTGTTTCCGCCCAAACATGAGCATTGTAGTAAAGGCTCTTCAGCCTCTGTTGCCTCGACCTGTACCAAGTTAAACATCAAGCTTGTGAATTTTCTCCATTTCCCAGCCTTATCATGAAATTACAAAGACTGAGATTGACTTTCATATGAGTCAAGATGATCACAATATTAGTGATCGCCTAGGAAACTACTGCACATTAATGTCACCCCCTCCCCCTTGTTCTGTTGATTGTATGGCAAAGAACTATTGTATATTTGCAGTAATGAAAAGGGTTTTGCATATTGATTTTCATGGATTCTGTTGAGGTGTATCAAACCACCAGTTATCGGAGACAATCACTGGAAAAGGAAAGCCATAAACTGTAGAAGTTAGAGCAGTTTTGCTTTAGCATACCATATGTTTTAGCACTGATTTCATATGTATTACAGTTTGTCCTTATGGTGCCTTATCATTTCAATTTTTTGAGAAGATAATTACTGTCTATTCGTGTTGAGAGGGATACTTTATCATGCAACTTACAATAGAGTTTGATATGAAGAGCGCCCCCCCCCCCCCCCCCCTCCCCAAGACACACACACCCCAAAGTTGCAGGAACATCTTGAGTTGATGCATTTGAATATGAGTCATATTTTACCTTGTCAAAATTAATCATACAAGAGGTAGTGCTGCCTAGTGGTAAATCGAGATGTGATAAAACTATGGGAGACGAGAGTTTAAATCCATCAGAGACAAAAAACAAGAGATAGGTGATTTCTTCCCGGCTATATAAGCTTTGGATGGCAAAATTATCCGGCAATTATGTTGGTGGAAGATAATAGGTATTCAGTGACAGCTGAGATGCGTGCAATTTGATTGGATGCCACGATTATAAAAGGAAAGTTCGGTGCACAAACATCCCGCATTCATGTAGGGTCAGGATAAGGGCCACACCCCAAGGGGTGAGAAGTAGACAGCCTATCCTAGTTGTTTCCTATAATTCACACGGAGATAACTTTACCGTTATTTCAAGGCTCCCTTTGCGAGGTTAACCTTCAAAATATGCTAGCCGGAAAAAGAAAATTAGTGTATCCACTCTCAGGTTATTGGTGTATATTGGGGTTGGCCAGTTGCAGTTGTGTTTTTAACACACAAAAAAAATGCTACAACTTAAAAACAAGTTTTGACCCAGCACTTCAATTGGATTGCAGAAACCATTGAACTTTTGCCATTGGCAAGAATAAAATGTAACAAAAATTATGGATAGGACAAAAGCATGATGCATGTTAACTAGCTATACCTAACCATGCATGTAAAGAAGGCAGAGTAAAAAAATGAGGAACTTATATATACTGACTGATTTTCATGCACATAAAAATGATTCTTTCAAACAATTACAAGTATGATAAGACATACCAAATTGAAAAAATTATGGAATCCTTTGTGTGCCTCTCCTCTCATTTCAGAAACAGTAACTTTAAGTCATCAATCTGGCGATTGCCCCTGTGTGTTTATGTGTTTATTTATCGCTTCTACTCTTCATTGTCAAAATTGGTTTTTCACTGCTATCTGTGTTAGACTTCCGATTATGAGATTCTGTTTCTTCAGCACCTGTTTGGCTCCTTCTCCGTCTTCGACCCTAAAAATACCAACAAATTTAGAAGCATTGAAAAGCTTAATGATCTGGCTGTTTAACAAAACTTTCCGACAAAATAACTCAGAAAATCTCCAGTTAGTATTGTAACCTCTCGTGGTATAGGATATTTCTCAGATTCAAGCATTCGAACAACTTGACTCATTGTAGGCCTTTTATCAGAATCTGGATCGAGACATCTTAAAGTTGTTAACAGAGCTCGTTTAAGGGCAGTTGTGGAAGGCCTTGTCTTGATTGTTGGATCAACCACTTCTTCTGAGCGTTTGCTGCCAACCATCATCTTGAGCCAGTCGACAAGATTCACCTGTACACATAACAAACAGCACAACAATCACAATATTGAAAATCAAGATGTATTCGAATGACATGCTTTTCTCTGTATCTTTCCAATTTTATCGCGTGTCAACGGAGAAGTTATCATTGAAAAATGGAAACTTTCTCCAGCCAAAAGGAAAGAGAAAATGAATCACACAAATCACTGAATCCTTTTGACTGTGGTTCTGTTTTTTCTTGTATACAACTCCTGAGATTTAATGAACCAACACATTTTTTAATGAACCAACACATTATGCCTTCAATTCCTAGGTCACCATTAGACTTCCTAGTTAGGTCTTTATTGTACATCCAAACTAGCTAGCAAAATACTTGCTAGAAGGGCCAAAGACGTGGAATTGCTCAACTAGCTCTAAAGTTTGTATTACCTTTTTTGGATACGTTAAAATTCATATTACTGACTGTGGTTTCAAATGACCTATAATATGTAGTTCCATTTATGAAATTAAAGCTTTTGATAGAGGTGAGATTTTTAATTCAAGTAGGTTTTCAATATAGAGAATAAAGTTCTGAAAAGATCATAAGAAGAAGAACTAAGAGAGCATAACCTACAGTAAAATGTGCAAGATCGACGTACAAGTTCATTCGATGCACAATCTCGGAATTCAATATGTTTCTGAATAATCTCATTTTCAAGTTTCAGTTATTCAACCATTTCATTTTAACAAGTTCAATGTTAACAATATTAGTCAATATTTCTCTTTTCGATGCAACAACAAGATATTCTTAGTAACAAGTGGTTTTGCTGGCTGGTTAAGTGAGATACTATATTTCCAAGATTGAACCTTAAATTCCAATAAACCTCATAATCTTCGGATAATGGGCTTTGAATTATGTGCCTAGCGAAAGAGAAAAGTGGGAGAGGATTCTATAATTGTGGCTCAAAGCAATAAGCTCGCTGTAGATACTTCTTTACTAATAATAACACTGGGAGAGCATACCTCGGGAGCAGGGCGACCATAATCCACTGGATCTCTTCCGGTGATGGCTTCTAGAAGCACAACGCCGTAGCTATACACATCACTCTTCTCATTCAGGAGACCACTATTTGCATACTCGGGAGCTACGTATCTGTTGAGAGAAAGAAAGCCAAACACAAGGTGTGAGAAAAGAAAATTAAGCTTATCCAAGATAGCTCTATAAATGTACTTACCCGAATGTGCCCATAACTCTGGTTGTAATGTGACTCTTCCCTGCACCCAGCAACTTGGCCAGGCCAAAATCAGAAATTTTCGCATTGAAGTCATCATCTATCAATATGTTGCTTGACTTTATGTCGCGATGCACCACCTTGGGCTCAATTGCCTCGTGTAAATATGCAAGACTACAAGTATAAAAAAACATTAATAATAGAAAAGAAGTATGAAACAAGTAAATGCAAAGTTAAAAGAGGAGTAAACTCACGCTTTAGCAGTGCCGAGGAGAATCTTCATCCGAGCTTCCCATGTAAGGTACCCATGCTGTCGCATAGCTCCATGTAGCCATTGCTCTAAATTCCCATTGTTTACGTACTCATAAACCAATAACCTAAAATACAACAAGGATCACGATACAAAGTGACATCTGAAGTAAGTTCTCATTTTTGAAGTTGCAGAAAGCAGTTTCGTTATTTGTGGTCAGACTAACATTGCTGAAATTTATCTCCACTTATTAACACAAGATAAAAACATGTCTCTTAGCATCACAGAAAGAAGTTTTCCAGAAGCCATTGTCCTTTCAATTGGTACTAAGGAAGGTAAACTAAGCTAGCAAATGCGAAAATCTTGCATACTTGCAAAAAAAGGTTAACAGATGAATATCATGACCAACTTCAGCAGCAAGAAAGGATGGTGGAATATCAATATTTTACTTTTCCATTGTACCACCTAAAAATCTTGTTTTCTCCTTTTTATTTCCTAAACCGGGGATGAGGATTGAATCCAAAGTTTTCAACAGAAAAGGTGCAGTTACACACACTGCTACACACTCCCGTAAGCTATTGCACTGCCTATACGACGTAATAAGAGAGACAAAAGATAATGAGAAAATGTGTACCTGTGGGTTCCCTCAATGCAGTAGCCCAAAAGTCTAACCAAATTTTTATGTCGGACATGACCAATGGCCTCAACTTCCACATGGAATTCTTTCTCTGCTTGTCCTCTATAGATAGAATATCCCACATGTCAAAACAATTTATATAGATGCAAGTGGGGAAACAAACTTTTTGAAGGAAGAGTACAAGCCTATCCAAGCTTACAAATTATTCAGTAGCTTTTTAACAGCAACTTCAGTTCCGTTGATCAGCTGCCCCCGATAAACAATGCCATAACCACCCACTCCAATGATATTTTCCTTAGAAAACTTGTCAGTTGCAGTTTCAAGGTCGCGCAGAGTAAACCAGTGTCCCCAGCCAAGGTGAGAGAATTCAGGTAGACCAGATAGAGGGGACGGGACATTCGTAGGATGTGAAGGATGATATACTGTTCCAGCAGCTCCATTTTCCCCTGACTCAAATATTCCGTCTTTGACTAAATAAGTAAATGAGTCTGATTGACAGGCAATGTCAAAATCTTTCATCTTGTCAATATTTGAATGTGCCAAAAGCTTATCCGAATCTTTCTCAATGTATGTGTCCTGATATGCAAGGGGATTCCTATAAAGGCCGTAGTTGCTTGCTGAATTTTGATCAACCCTTATTTCTTTAGACACATCAGGAATTTGGCTTATGGGTAGTGTATCATGAAACTTTCTGGATTTTTTACGAGAAAAGCAAAACGGCAGCAGCAAAAGAATGATAACAATAAAAAGTCCTACAAAGATGGCTAGTAAAACCCACACCTTTAGATGGAATATATGGGTTTTCTTAGAAAGTTGGACATTAAGAACAGATGCCATTCTTGGTGAACCTGCAAATAGAAAATATGAAAATAAAAAAAACAAAAGAAAAAAAAATAGAGACAAGCAGCTCCAAAATGAACTAGCAATCATCTTATCTTATTCTTATATATCAATCAATCAATCAACAATGCCTTAATACCAAAAAAAAGTTGGGGTTGGCCATATGAATCCTCTATATCAAGTTTGCTCTATTCGGCCTATTTTATTCAAATACTAATAAATAATTAGTCTTCTAAGGTAAATTGGCCATTTTCTGAAATCGGAGGTTCTCTAAATTTCACGCTATTCCTAACACTAACAACCAGACTAATAGCGAAACCTATTTAAGTGTAACAACGATAATCAGTCTTTGATCACAACTAGTTGGCACAGCCTATCATGTAAATTATACATATTAAAGGATTTGTTCATTTAAAAACGGAACTTTTACTATCTTAATGTATTCATAGATGCAAAATAATTATTTCAATGGAAAGAAACCCCTCTAATTATCTGATAACTAGCAACTCGTATGATGTAGACGACAACAACAACAACAACAACAATAATAACAAGAAGCCCAGTAATTTCCCACAAGTGGGGAACTAGCAACTCATATGGTGTAGATGAGAGGAGGCAAAAAACAGATCAACCATTCAATTATGTCTCAATCCCATATAAGTTGAAATCGGCTATACGAATCCTTCGTATACATTCCAGTATTAGAGGATTATCATAGTTAGACTATTTTTAGACAAAAGGTTTGGAACTGACATTTTGCAAGCTCAGATAGGCAGAGTTATGAAGGAAAAAGAGATGATATTAATTCCATTAATGAAACAGAAAGGATTGTTATTATAACTGAAAAGGGAATAGACTAAATACAATCAAATTACGCACTTCTCTAAATATACAAGAAATAACCAAAGCTTCAAACATTCAATATTAAAACAAGTGCACAACTTCAACAAGAAAAATTGCACAAAGATTCAATCTTTACCTATCTAATTCCATATATGAAACAGAAAGAATTACTATAACTGAAAAGGGAATAGATTAAATACAATCAAATCATGCAGTTCTTTAAATATACAAGAAATAAAACATCAAAAGCTTCAAACTTTCAATAAGTAAGTACACAAGCTCATAGAAATAATGTAGGGAATAGATTAAATACAATCAAATCATGCAGTTCTTTAAATATACAAGAAATAAAACATCAAAAGCTTCAAACTTTCAATAAGTAAGTACACAAGCTCATAGAAATAATGTATAAAGATTCAATCTTTACTCACAGAAACACAAAAAAAAAAATCACAAAGATTTAGTCTTTACCTATTTGCAATGAGATCCCAGAGCAGAAATAAGCCACCCAAGAACACTATAACACAACTTCTTCTCAAACAATGAAGCAAAATTTAAACCCCAGATCTCTTATACTTCTAAAATGCCCAAACCCCATTTGGAAATGAAGCCATTCAAATCAAATCATAGACCAAAAATTTATAAAAATCCCATTTTTATGAAAAATTGAGATATGAAAATATACCAAGATTAAAAAAAAAAGAGAAAGGGTCTTTTAGAAAATGGAAAATAGACCTTCCTTAATTGAAGCAGATACCAAAAAGGAAACCTTCCTTTGAAGTAAAAGGCAAAGAGAAATCTCAGTTGTTATCAGTGTTTGGTAGTGCCTTATAATACAGTAAAAAAAGAAGCATGAAAAAAATGAAAAAATAAAAAAGTTGGAGGTTTAATGATTTTGAAATTGAGTCTACTAATGAATGAGATTGATTGTCAAGAATCTGAAAATTAATACTACAAATAGTACCAGAGTTGCAGTGCTCTCTGCAAATGTAGCTTCCTCCTGTCTGTTGGGGATATTTCTTTTTAATTAATTAATATCTTCTGTGGGGTTTTATTTATTTTTAATGAATAATTGGTTAGTGAGGTCAAACATAAAATATTGGTTATAAATAAGAAAAAAAAAGAGGGTTAGTGGGTAGTAATTATAATTAGAGGTTATGAATAGTAGGAGGGGACAGGCAATGATGCAATTTGTATGAAAGTACATAATTATTAATACTAAATAGCAGACTGTCGACTTGCATTATTATTAGAAATTTAAGTTGTAACAATGTAAAGATTGTTTATACTTTTTTTTATTTTTTGAGTTATTTTGAGTATGTAAAGTTGTCATTTAAATCGTAAAAATAGTTTCTCGTAAAAATAAATAATAAGGCTGCAGATAATGATATGATCTTTCTCGCAGATTGTATATTATTCTAGTTAGTGTACCGGGTTGTTACTTTTTGACTAGTTGCTCAAGATTTTTATTTTTATATGAATTTTATATGTAAAAAGATAGAACCGGTTGAGAATGATATGAACAATATAGTTTAGCCTATTATATTAAATTAGTTATCGTTTCTATTGCCAATTAGTACTTTGTTAAATAATTTACCAATAACTATCTTATAATATGTGATTGTGCAAATATCAAGCAAGTAATTCTACAAATATCTTTACAACAATATTGTGTAAAATTTAAACACAATAAATTAATAGTAGTAGCACTATAGATTGTGTAGACAATGGACAAATTTAGACCCTCTTAACTCTCAGTCTCTCATTTCTTGATATTCATGAAAATGGATGGCGGCATCATGGGAATGATCCTTTTATTGAAGATTGGGAATTTCCAGATTTGCATTTATTAATGGAAGATTGGATGGTAGAGGTTGACTGAGTTGATTGAGTAATTTTTCAGATGAAAAAATTGTGAATGATTTTCCTTAATAGCAATCCCCGTAAAAATAGCTTAGGTTAGTCATTCTTTAGAATGGTACTCCCTTGATCAATTTATTTTGGATATACTTATTAAAAAATATTAAATTTTAGATAAAATTAGTAAATATGATTCAACTATTTTTAATTAAATGTTGCAGCATAATTAACATGATGAGTAAAGGATTTTTTAGGGGTACGTGCATGAGGGTAAATTTAAAAAAATAAATTGAATTGTCTCTTGATTATATAAATAGACACTTGTTTTGGACCAAATAAAAAAATAATTTGGTCATCTATTATGGACCGAATGAAGTAATAAAAGATAGCCAGCATTTGTGAAGTCATTGAAAAATAGCAATTGTTTTGCTGAAACACTAAAAATTCTTGCATAATATACGAGAATATGAAACTTTTGCATATAATTTCCATCATATTATGTTGGAACTCTAGTACACAAAAGGTTCCAGCATAATATATGATCACGCCCAACTATTCCTTATAAAAAGGACACGCGGACGTTGCAAATATAATCTGAGTATTTAGCCCAGAGTCGAACCCACAAGGAATTAACCTATCAATTACTTTTGTTGGATTTGCTAAATTCTACGGAATCAACTTCTCAAATATTGTCACTAACACTTGATGGTATTTCTACTAACCACGAATGACCGTAAATAAACAAATGAAAACTAGCTATGATTAAAGTGTAAACAATTAAGAAAAGGTTCTAAAGTTATGATTCCGCTATTGATGGAATCCCTTCCGGTTATGTTTCATATAGATTCATCAAATCATCTCTATCAATTATGAGCGCTCCTTTTGCCATAAATATCTCCCGAGTAATTACGATAATTTACTAGACGCACTTTCCCGCTAGCGACTTTGTTTATTATAGCTCACTTTTAGATTGCACCCAAAGCTTTGTTATCCCTAATCTCACCTTTAAACCCGCAGTTATAGATCCCTCTTATACTTTGGGAGTGATGTTGTTCAACAATTACCTAAATGTGCACTCTCCCGAGTTATGCATAAATAGGCACAGCTAATTAAGGATCCTGTCAATTAACTACAACAAGCACGTAGTTGAACAAATAGAGATTAAACTGGCAAACTATATTAACATAATCAAGAAGTTCATCCTTCAATAGGTTCCATCAAAACCTTAGACTAAGGAATTAGCTACTCAGGACAAAATAAGATAAAACTACTACTTATTCATAATGAGTAATTGCAAGAAAATAAAAGAGATAGAAAAACTATAATGTTTGATTGATCTTCTTACACTTGTTCTTGCCTCCAAAATAGTCTAAAAACAAGCTTAAAAACAATATTGGACGAGTTCCTATAGCTTATAAGGGTTTGGAACAAGTTTTTCCCAAATTTATACTTTGGTCCCTAATTTTTCTGACGCGTGAACAGTGCACCGCGGTGGAGCTGACCATTCTGCCTTGAGTTTTAATCCGCCGCGGTTCTACGGCAGTCGTGTTGGAATTTTCTCAGGACATTTTCTCGCTTTTTTGTGCTCATGTACACTACTCGAGTGGCGTTTTCTTCACATTATTGTCTCCAAATCGCTCTGTGGTACTTCTTCACTTAGAATATTTCCTGCAAAATAAAAGAACACTATTTAAAGCAGTTTGTTGGCAATTTACCTATAAAACAATAACAAAGCATGGTAATACTAAGGTGTAAACATCATCTATATAGCCTAATATCAACATCCCACACTTAAATCATACTAGTCCTCGAGCAATCCACTACACTCCATCAAAGTTCATTCCCTAAGATTTTCCCTTAACGACTCACACCTTGAATATATTACCAAAGTTTCACCTAGTAGTGAACAACCTTTACCTCAAAAGTCAAATGTTTCGTACCATGCAACATTCGCACTTACTCAAACCACTCTATACAAGAGTCAATACTTACCTTTCCTTTGTGAATTATATGCCCTCATAGCACACAAGAGAGTAGTTCCACATATGATGATATTCAAAACAATTAGGAACTTAGATAGACAAAATTCGCTCACTCTCAAAAAGAATATTTACATGCCACCAAGATGCACCATAAGCTTATCCGTAGTGTAATACTCTACTAATAGTAACAATTCTCTCCTCATATTCCAGGCAGTTTATATAGAACTTCCTTACCATCCGAACATTGGCCTTCTCCGGTACCTCGAAGAGGATGTCCAGCTGACACCTCCTCAACTTAGTGAACATATTTGGGCATTCCACCTCTAATGCTTGGCGGTCAATATGTACCTCATGTAGTAATTTCTTTGCTGCCTTTGCATTGTACCTGGAGTCCGCCTCTTGGGAGACCAACCTATTATTGTCAAACTGTGGTGCATTGGCTTGCCCCTAGCTCTTGAAGAGCTTCCCGATCCACTAGCGGAGGGCCCTGTGGTGCGTCTTTTCCTAGATTAACTCATTGTACCTGTCAAACAGAGAAACGCATATTAGTGAGTGTGTGAAGTGTGTGACTAAGGGTGGTTACTCAGACTTCACCACAACCATGTCACGTTAACCCTTATAACTTCATTGGGGAAAGTCCCCAAACACCTTGTAGCCAAGGCACTATCCTAACACATGTAGCTTCCATGGGTACATCAAAACTCTTTCCAAATCAGATATACTACTACACCATCACACCCTAATCTACTTCATTCCACACCCACCAATATACACCTATCCACCATAATAAACACACAACCCCTTCACCAATCAGTCTTAAAAACGAGATTCAAAAGAAAAAAACATGAATAAACTAACAAAAATCTACCAACAATTACAATACTATTATAACATAAAACTAGAGTAAACTACAAGACAATACAAAAGGAAAAGAAAGGGAAGATGTGAGTAGCATACCTTAATGGAAGAATGGTGGGGGGAGTGGAGATGGGGAAGTGGGATGAGTGAAGAAGAAGAAGAGTGGGATTTGGGGGGTTAGGGTTTACACAGAGAGAGAGAGAGAGATATTGAGAATTTGATTTGGGGGTTGGATGTTTTGGGATGGGGTATTGTTTAATTAGGAATTATAAAATTAAAAGAAGAAGGAAAAGAAAGAAAAACGAAAAAAAATTAAAATAAAATAAAATACATGGTACCCACCATGGTCCTACCGCGACCACGGTGGGTTTAAAAATCTGACGCAAAAAGTATACGTCTCATAGAGAATTGCCGTGGTCCTGCCGCAATCGCGGTGAGGTAATACCCCGAGGCAGAATGTTTGCCTCTCACCGCGGTCTTACCGCGGTTCTGCCACGGCCGCGGTGCTGGCTAGTTTTTTTTTATCAGAGAATGTTACAAATGAATATACTAACAACAGCATTCATGAGTTATCTCCTACACAGCGACTGATTTAACGTCGCGTCATGATGCAGACAAGCGCATTTAAAGCTCGCTCGACTTCTGAGGTTCCACTAGTTAAATCTCAAACACTTCCTTTGGTTATTTCATGCCTATGTATAGCTTCATTATCTGCCCATTGACTCTAAATGTGTGAGAGTCTTTTTCCGAGGCAATTTCCACATCCCCTTAAGGGAATACTTCTACCACCCGAAATGGGCTAGACCATCATTACTTAAGCTTACCAGGGAATAGCCGTAATCTTGAGTTGTAGAGCAACACCATGTCCCCTGGTTTGAAATGTCGCTCAACAATTTTTTGGTCGTGCTGTAGAAAATCACTCTATCTATGATATGTGCGCTTTGGTTGTATGAGCATGATTTTCAGGTGTAGGTTTTGATGAATGACAAACAATGAAGTCAAGTGTCAAACAACGATATTATATGACAAACAATCAAGAATGAATGGCGAGAAGCATATTGATGACGGAATTGCATAGACAAGCCAAAGACGAGCTCAAATGTTCAAGACCGAAGACCCAAGGCGTAGGTCATTAGGTAGAACCAATGTAAGAGCAACATTTAAGTTATCTCGTCTTTTGGCTCAACATAGGTCATCATAAATATGCATAAAAGTATTTTATTTAATCAATTTATCATAAACATATTTTATTAAATCATATTTATCATAAACATATTTTATTAAATCATATTTATGATAAAAATATTTTAAATACTTCAAACAAAATGATTTTAACGTTTTCGTTTTAACCAATATGGGTTTTGAAGTAAGTTTTCAATTCTGGTATACACAGTGTATATCAAGTGTATATCAGTGGTATATAATCGATTATACAAAGCTGCATAATCGATTATGCTTAGACCGTTGCCAGTGTTTTGAACACTGCCTTCATATAATCGATTATGTGGTATGAAATAATCGATTATTTGGCAGAAAATCAGCATTTTGATTTTCTGAACGTTAGAAATAATCGATTATCTCAAATTACATAATCGATTATATGGCACAAAATCAGCATAATTGATTGCCAATTAAGCAACGGATATGCACCCTTTTTCACCTATAAAAAGAGGTCTTATGAGCTGATTTTAAGCACACAACACCTCCCAATATTGATATACATATTGATCATATTTGAGCATCATTTTAGAGTTTTTGTTGAGCCATTTGAGAGACGACTTTGTGTTGTTCATAGAGCTAAATTTGTATCTCTTTATCCACTCTTTTGAGAGAGTTCTTGTGTAAGAAGAGAAAGTTGTTTGAGAAGAACATATCTTCTCATTTGTCGGGTTCGCTAAGTACCCTAAGTCTTAGTGTGTGAAGTCTTGTGGTGCGGTATCCACGAGCAAGGTGAAGTCTTGGGGTGCGGTATCCTCGAGCAATCGAAGTCTTGTAGAGTGTACATCTACGAGCAACTGTAACGGTTTGTTAGGCACCCGTAAGCTTAACTAAGTTAGTGGAATCTCGAGAGAGTCTCTCGGGGACTGGACTAGCCACAGGTTGTGGTGAACCAGGATAAAATACGGTGTGTTCTTTCTTTATTATTTCAATTACCGTATTTACTTTATTCCTGCAATTTTAATTCCGCATTATTTATCAATATTCTCGTGCCTCACTATTCACCCCCTCTCTAGTGAACGGCATAAATCCTAACAATTGGTATCAGAGGCTAACTCTCTGAAAGCCTTAACCGGTTGAGAGCGATATATATTTTTTTGTTGAGAATGTTGAACGCAGGAACAATGAGCGAAGGACACTCTACCTTTGAGCCTCCACGATTTGATGGAACAAATTATACATATTGGAAAGAGCGGATGAGGATCTTCATCCAATCGAACAACTTTCGCTTATGGCAAATCATCAAGTACGGTGAAACACCGACCAAGAAAGTTGGGAAAGCCATGGCTCCGAAGGAGAAGAATGAATGCAACGCCGAAGCCATCAATATATTATATTGCTCGGTGAATCCGGATGATTATCGGAAAATTTCCTATTGCACAACCGCTAAAGAAATGTGGGATAAACTTGAAGCCATTTATGAAGGAACGCCTCAAGTCCAAAAGCATGTGACATGGGACTCGGACAGTTCATGTGATGAAACCGTCGCATTATGTCTCATGGCCAACGAAGAAGAAGAGGTAAGTACTTCTAACTCTCACTCGTTTGAAGAAATACAAAATGCATATGATGAATTATATATTGAATTTGTTAATGCTTCCAAAACTATCAAAGAATTGAAGAAAACACTTTCTTTGCAAGAAACAGATTTTCAGAAAACACTTTCTTTGCAAGAAAAAAAACCATCTTCTTTGAAAGAAATAGATTTTGAAAAATTGACTAGTGAAAATGAGAAGCTAAAAGAAGAAAGAATTCTTTTGAAAATGACAATCGTATTCTTAAAAAAAAATTGAAGTTTTAGAAAAAGAAAATAAATTTTTGAAAAATGACATTGTTGATTTTAAAAATAAGATCATGGAATTGAATGAAGCCACTTCAATTGATCAATGTTTTAATTGTTCTTCTTGTAGTGCCTTGAAAATGGAGAACATAGAACTTAGGAACGCACTAGAAAAACGTAGTGTTGATAATCCTAAAATTGAAGAAATTAAAAATGATAATAAAAGTAAGGTTAAACCACCTAGAAATAATTCTAGGAACTTTACTAATGAGTCTAAGATTAATAATTTTAGACCACCTAGACACAATTCTAGGAATTTTATCAATAAGTCTAGAATGAATAATTTTAGACCGCCTAGAAATGACTCTAGGAATTTCAACGCTTCTAGGAATAACGACGTTAGACCACCTAGAACGTATTTGGCTCAACCTAGACATATGCACAATCCTAATGTTATATGTCATTATTGTAACCGGGTAGGACACATTGCACCCGTATGTTTTGCTAAACATAGAGATTTATGTGTTGATTATGATTATTATTATCCTAACCCCCAAGGACCCAAAAGAAGTTGGGTACCGAAAACCTATTTTTAGGTACGTTTGCAGGTGTGCTTGAAGACTACAATATCGTAGTAGATGCACCAAGCACGAAATCTTAATGCATCGAGGGGGAACGTCGGTTAGTTATCGTATTTTCGATAAAAACGTAATAGTTGATATGTGCTAACAATTGATATTATTTATTGATTCATGTCTCGATAAGTTTTTTTAATAACAATTGGTATCAATTAGTTTTGTATTAAATGATTGATTCATGTTTTGATGAATATTTTTAGTTTAAATAACAGTTGGTACATTTGAGAAAAATGACCGTTATCATGGTTAGTATGCTTTTACTAACATTTGGTATTATTTGATGTTGATATGATTTTGTTTATAACAATTGGTATCGTCAATAGTTTAAATAACATTTGGTATATTCTTTTTGCTAATGCCAAAAGGGGGAAGAATATAGTCGATATGCATGCCTTAATTGAGAGGGAATATTCAATTAAGGGGGAATCATATTGAATTGTTTATATTGAATTGTTTGCATAAATTGTATGTTGAGATATAGCATGAATTTAGGGGGAATTCGATATGCTTATCTCCTGTTGTTTGTCATTATCAAAAAGGGGGAAATTGTAGAAAATCACTCTATCTATGATATGTGCGCTTTGGTTGTATGAGCATGATTTTCAGGTATAGGTTTTGATGAATGACAAACAATGAATTCAAGTGTCAAACAACGATATTATATGACAAACAATCAAGAATGAATGGCGAGAAACATATTGATGACGGAATTGCATAGACAAGCCAAAGACGAGCTCAAATGTTCAAGACCAAAGACCCAAGGCGTAGGTCATTAGGTAGAACCAATGTAAGAGCAACATTTAAGTTATCTCGTCTTTTGGCTCAACATAGGTCATCATAAACATGCATAAAAGTATTTTATTAAATCATATTTATCATAAACATATTTTATTAAATCATTTTATTAAATCATATTTATCATAAACATATTTTATTAAATCATATTTATGATAAACATATTTTAAATATTTCAAACAAAATGATTTTTACGTTTTCATTTTAACCAAAATGGGTTTTGAAGTAAGTTTTCAATTCTGGTATACACAGTATATATCAAGTGTATATCAGTGGTATATAATCGATTATACAAAGCTGCATAATCGATTATACAAAGCTGCATAATCGATTATACAAAGCTGCATAATCGATTATGCTTAGACCGTTGCCAGTGTTTTGAACACTCCCTTCATATAATCGATTATGTGGTATGAAATAATCGATTATTTGGCAGAAAATCAGCATTCTGATTTTCTGAACGTTAGAAATAATCGATTATCGCAAATTACATAATCGATTATATGGCACAAAATCAGCATAATTGATTGCCAATTAAGCAACGGACATGCACCCTTTTTCACCTATTAAAAGACGTCTTATGAGCTGATTTTAAACCCTCAGCACCTCCCAATATTGATATACATATTGATCATATTTGAGCATCATTTTAGAGTTTTTGTTGAGCCATTTGAGAGACAACTTTGTGTTGTTCATAGAGCTAAATTTGTATCTCTTTATCCACTCTTTTGAGAGAGTTCTTGTGTAAGAAGATAAAGGTGTTTGAGAAGAACATATCTTCTCATTTGTCGGGTTCGCTAAGTACCCTAAGTCTTAGTGTGTGAAGTCTTGTGGTGCAGTATCCACGAGCAAGGTGAAGTCTTGGGGTGCGGTATCCTCGAGCAATCGAAGTCTTGTAGAGTGTACATCTACGAGCAACTGTAACGGTTTGTTAGGCACCCGTAAGCTTAACAAAGTTAGTGAAATCTCGAGATAGTCTCTCGGGGACTAGACTAGCCACAGGTTGTGGTGAACCAGGATAAAATACGGTGTGTTCTTTCTTTATTATTTCAATTACCGTATTTACTTTATTCCTGCAATTTTAATTCCGCATTATTTATCAATACTCGTGCCTCACTATTCACCCCCCCTCTTGTGACGGCATAAATCCTAACAATTGGTATCAGAGCCTAACTCTCTGAAAGCCTTAATCGGTTGAGAGCGATATATATTTTTTTGTTGAGAATGTTGAACGCAGGAACAATGAGCGAAGGACACTCTACCTTTGAGCCTCCACGATTTGATGGAACAAATTATACATATTGGAAAGAGCGGATGAGGATCTTCATCCAATCGAACAACTTTCGCTTATGGCAAATCATCAAGTACGGTGAAACGCCGACCAAGAAAGTTGGGAAAGCCATGGCTCCGAAGGAGAAGAATGAATGCAATGCCGAAGCCATCAATATGTTATATTGCGCGGTGAATCCGGATGATTATCGGAAAATTTCCTATTGCACAACTGCTAAAGAAATGTGGGATAAACTTGAAGCCATTTATGAAGGAACGCCTCAAGTCCAAAAGCATGTGACATGGGACTCGGACAGTTCATGTGATGAAATCGCCGCATTATGTCTCATGGCCAACGAAGAAGAAGAGGTAAGTACTTCTAACTCTCACTCGTTTGAAGAAATACAAAATGCATATGATGAATTATATAGTGAATTTGTTAATGCTTCCAAAACTATCAAAGAATTGAAGAAAACACTTTCTTTGCAGAAAACACTTTCTTTGCAAGAAACAGATTTTCAGAAAACACTTTCTTTGCAAGAAAAGATTTTGAAAAACCATCTTCTCTGAAAGAAATAGATTTTGAAAAATTGACTAGTGAAAATGAGAAGCTAAAAGAAGAAAAGAATTCTTTTGAAAATGACAATAGTGTTCTTAAAAAAAATTGAAGTTTTAGAAAAAGAAAATAAATTTTTGAAAAATGACATTGTTGATTTTAAAAATAAGCTCATGGAATTGAATGAAGCCTCTTCAATTGATCAATGTTCCAATTGTTCTTCTTGTAGTGCCTTGAAAATGGAGAACATAGAACGTAGGAACGCACTAGAAAAATGTAGTGTTGATAATCCTAAAATTGAAGAAATTAAAAAGGATAATAAAAACGAGGTTAAACCACCTAGAAATAATTTTAGGAACTTTACTAATGAATCTAAGATTAATAATTTTAGACCACCTAGACACAATTCTAGGAATTTTATCAATAAGTCTAAAATGAATAATTTTAGACCGCCTAGAAATGACTCTAGGAATTTCAACGCTTCTAGGAATAACGACGTTAGACCACCTAGAACGCATTTGGCTCAACCTAGACATATGCACAATCCTAATGTTATATGTCATTATTGTAACCGGGTAGGACACATTGCACCCGTATGTTTTGCTAAACATAGAGATTTATGTGTTGATTATGATTATTATTATCCTAACCCCCAAGGACCCAAAAGAAGTTGGGTACCGAAAACCTATTTTTAGGTACGTTTGCAGGTGTGCTTGAAGACTACAATATCGGAGTAGATGCACCAAGCACGAAACCTTAATGCATCGAGGGGGAACGTCGGTTAGTTATCGTATTTTCGATAAAAACGTAATTGTTGATATGTGCTAACAATTGATATTATTTATTGATTCATGTCTCGATAAGTTTTTTTTTTAATAACAATTGATATCAATTAGTTTTCTATAAAATGATTGATTCATGTTTTGATGAATATTTTTAGTTTAACTAACAGTTGGTACATTTGAGAAAAATGACCGTTATCATGGTTAGTATGCTTTTACTAACATTTGATATTATTTGATGTTGATATGATTTTGTTTATAACAATTGGTATCGTCAATAGTTTAAATAACATTTGGTATATTCTTTTTGCTAATGCCAAATGGGGGAAGAATATAGGCGATATGCATGCCTTAATTAAGAGAGAATATTCAATTAAGGGGGAATTATATTGAATTGTTTATATTGAATTGTTTGCATAAATTGTATGTTGAGATATAGCATGAATTTAGGGGTAATTCAATATGCATATCTCCTGTTGTTTGTCATTATCAAAAAGGGGGAAATTGTAGAAAATCACTCTATCTATGATATGTGCGCTTTGGTTGTATGAGCATGATTTTCAGGTATAGGTTTTGATGAATGACAAACAATGAAGTCAAGTGTCAAACAACGATATTATATGACAAACAATCAAGAATGAATGGCGAGAAGCATATTGATGACGGAATTGCATAGACAAGCCAAAGACGAGCTCAAATGTTCAAGACCGAAGACCCAATGCGTAGGTCATTAGGTAGAACCAATGTAAGAGCAACATTTAAGTTATCTAGTCTTTTGGCTCAACATAGGTCATCATAAATATGCATAAAAGTATTTTATTAAATCAATTTATCATAAATATATTTTATTAAATCATTTTATTAAATCATATTTATCATAAACATATTTTATTAAATCATATTTATGATAAAAATATTTTAAATACTTCAAACAAAATGATTTTAACGTTTTCATTTTAACCAATATGGGTTTTGAAGTAAGTTTTCAATTCTGGTATAGGTAGTGTATATCAAGTGTATATCAGTGGTATATAATAGATTATACAAAGCTGCATAATCGATTATGCTTAGACCGTTGCCAGTGTTTTGAACACTGCCTTCATATAATCGACTATGTGGTATGAAATAATCGATTATTTGGCAGAAAATCAGCATTTTGATTTTCTGAACATTAGAACTAATCGATTATCTCAAATTACATAATCGATTATATGGCACAAAATCAGCATAATTGATTACCAATTAAGCAACGGACATGCACCCTTTTTCACCTATAAAAAGAGGTCTTTTGAGCTGATTTTAAACACATAACACCTCCCAATATTGATATACATATTGATCATATTTGAGCATCATTTTAGAGCTTTTGTTGAGCCATTTGAGAGACAGCTTTTTGTTGTTCATAGAGCTAAATTTGTATCTCTTTATCCACTCTTTTGAGAGAGTTCTTGTGTAAGAAGAGAAAGGTGTTTGAGAAGAACATATCTTCTCATTTGTCGGGTTCGCTAAGTACCCTAAGTCTTAGTGTGTGAAGTCTTGTGGTGCGGTATCCACGAGCAAGGTGAAGTCTTGGGGTGCGGTATCCTCGAGCAATCGAAGTCTTGTAGAGTGTACATCTACGAGCAACTGTAACGGTTTGTTAGGCACCCGTAAGCTTAACAAAGTTAGTGGAATCTCGAGAGAGTCTCTCGGGGACTGGACTAGCCACAGGTTGTGGTGAACCAGGATAAAATACGGTGTGTTCTTTCTTTATTATTTCAATTACCGTATTTACTTTATTTCTGCAATTTTAATTTTGCATTATTTATCAATATTCTCGTGCCTCACTATTCACCCCCCTCTAGTGAACGGCATAAATCCTAACACGTGCAACCTCTTTATTTTCTCCTTGTACAACCTTGCGCTCTCAAAAGCAAGATGTCTGAACTTGTCAAGCTCATGCAATTCAGTGATTCTTGTTGTGCCAGCAGCCTCAATGTCTAGGTTCAACTGTTTCATTGCCCACTATGCTTTATATTCAAGTTCCACTGGAAAATGGCAAGCCTTTCCAAACACCAACTTATATAGTGACATACCAATTGGTGTTTTAAAAGCAGTTCTATAAGCCCAGAGTGCATCATCTAGATTTTTCGCCCAATTAGTTTTTATGGCGTTATAGTCTTGGTTAGCACACTCTTTATCTCTCTGTTGGACACTTCAACCTGCCCACTTGTCTGGGGATGATATGGGGTAGCAACCTTGTGGCGTACATCATAATTTTCTAGCAACTTCTCGAAGGCTCTATTACAGAAGTGGGTGCCTCTACTGATAATCGCTCTTGGTGTCCCAAAGCGGGTGAATATGTTCTTCTTCGACAATCCCACCACCACTCCTACATCATTAGTGGGCAACGCTGCAGCTTCTACCCATTTAGACACATAATCTACATCAACGAGTATGTACTTATTACCAAAGGAGCTGATGAAGGGAGACATGAAGTCAATCCCCCAGACATCAAAAGCTTCCACCTTTTGAATCGGGTTCATGGGCATCTCACGATGGGAAATGTTCCCGATCCAATGATATTCATTGCAGCCCTTCACCCATTAGTGCACGTCTTTAAACACTGTAGGCTAAAAGAAACCGGCCTCTAGCACTTTCGTAGCTATCCCGACTCCTCCAAAATGTCCTCCATACGCCGATGCGTGACAAGCCTGCAAAATAGAAGATTGTTCTATCTTGGGGACACACCTCTGGATCATATTGTCAACACATATTCTAAATAGATAAGGCTCATCCCAATAATACATGTGGCAATCACGATAAAATTTTTTCTTTTGTACAGATGAAAGGTCATATGGAACTATACTGCTGGCCAGGTAATTTGCAAAGTCTGTATACCATGATGCTTCCTCAAGACAAGTAGCGAGAAGGTGCTCGTCTGGAAAGGTTTCCAGAATATCTTAACCTCGACTGAGTTTTCAGCTCCTTCAAGTTGTGATAGATGATCATCGACTTGACTTTTTGTGCGCTTTCGGTCATAACTTTCGAGGTCAAATTCTTGAAATAGCAACACCCGACGAATCAGGCACGACTTAGACTCCTTCTTCTCAATCAAGTACCTGAGAGCTGCATGATCAGTGTATCCAATTACCTTAGAGCCAATCAAATACTATCTGAATTTATCTAAGGCAAACACCACAGCCAACATATCCTTCTCAGTCACAATGTAATTCAGTTGGGCTCCAGTCAGCATTCTACTAGCATAGTAGATTGGATGCATTAGCTTGTCTTAACGCTATCCTAGCACTGCCCCCATTGCATAGTCACTAGCGTCATATATTAGTTCGAACAGTTGCTCCTAGTCGGGGGCAACAATGATGGGTGTTGTTACTAGCCTCTTCTTCAACTCCTCGAATGATACCCTGCAGTCATCATAAAACAAGAAGGGGTGGTCTTTTTCTAACAACTTACAGAGAGGGTTGGCAAGTTTGGAGAAGTCTCTTATGAATCTCCGGTAGAAACCAGCGTGCCCGAGGAAGCTTCTAATTTCCTTGAATAAAGTTGGAGGTGGGAACTTTGCTATAACACCACTTTGACACGATCTACCTCAATTCCTTTGCTTCACACCCGGTGCCCCAGGACTATTCCCTCTTGTACCATGAAATGGCACTTCTCCCAATTAAGAACCAGGTTAGTCTCAATACAGCGTCTCAGCACATGAGTCATATTTACAAGACACTCATCAAATGAGTTTCCCACCACTGGGAAATCATCCAAGAATATCTCCATTATGACCTCCACTATATCAGTGAATATGGCTATTATGCACCTTTGGAATGTGGTAGGTGCATTGTATAGGCAAAAAGGCATCCTCCGAAAGGCATAAATTCCATACGAGCAAGTGAGTGAGGTCTTCTCTATCCTCTGGTGCAATGGAGATCTGATTTTACCCTGAGTACCCATCCAGAAAATAGAAGTGTGACCTACCTGCCAACCCGTCTAACACTGATCAATGAAGGAAAGTGGGAAGTGGTCTTTCCAGGTGGCTAGATTTAACTTCCTGTAATCTATGCAAATTCTCCAGTCCGCGACGGTTCTGTAGAGATCAGTTATCATTCTTAACTACCGTCATACCACTCTTTTTAGGTACACATTGAACCGGGCTAACCCAGCTGCTGTTAGAGATTGGGAAAATGATTCTCACATCTAACCACTTTATCATTTCTTTCTTTACCACTTCCTTCATGTTGGGGTTTAGCCTTCTTTGGTGTTCTCTGGAAGGTTTGTGTCCCTCTTTCAGCAAAATTTTATGCATACAGTAGGTGGGGTTGATCCCCTTTTTGTCTTCCATGGTCCATCCAATGGCAGTCTTACACTCCTTGAGTACTTGCAAGAGTTGTTGTGCTTGCACATCTAACAAACTGGATGCGACAATAACAAGTAATGTGGAGTTAGGTTCAAGTAACTCATACCTGAGATGGGCGGGCAGTGGCTTCAACTCCAGTTTTGGTGGTTCTTTGATAGATGGTTTGGCTGGAGGAGCTTCTCTATTTTCCAAGTGCAAGGGCTCAAATTCAAGAGTTCTGTCCTAGAACCCTCTACCCTCTAAGGCCAACACCCATTCTGCCAACTCTTCTCCATTCACCTCATCTAATTCATCAAACATGCAGCAAGAGGGTCCTCAAAAGTCAGCATCTCATCATCAGTCTCTACGATTACATCCACGGCATCATTCAGAGAGAAATTGACGAATTCACTTGGTCACCTTATAGATTTCTGCACATTGAATATTATCTCTTCGTCGTTCAATCTCATCTTGAGTTCCCCAGTCTCACAATCAATAAGAGCTCTCCCAAAGGCCAAGAATAGCCTTCCCAAAACTATGGGAATCTCCTCATCTACCTCGCAGTCTAAGATCACAAAATCTGCAGGGAACACAAATTTCCCTACCTAAATCAATACATCATCCAGGATACTATACGGTCTTTTTATAGTCCTGTAACCCAGCTGCAACAACATAGATGTGGGTCTAGATCTTCCAATCCCCAGCCTCTTATAAATCGTCAGGGGCATAAGATTTTTGTTGGCCCCTAGATCACACAGTGCCTTAGCAAAAGCAAAGTTACCAATAGTGCATGGAATTGTAAAGCTCCTTGGGTCAGATAACTTTTCAGCAATTGGTCTAGTCACCACTACATTATAGGTCTGAGTAAGAGTAACTGTGGCCAAGTCTTGAAAATTGAATTTTCGGGACATTAAGTCCTTCATCATTTTTGCATACCCAGGCATGTCTCAAAGCATCAATCAATGGGATATTTACCTGGATTTATTTCAGCATTTCCAAGAACTTCTTGTATTGCTCCTGTTTTTTGGTACTTAGCTAGCCTCTGAGGAAATGGTGCAGGAGGTCTCTTCTTCCTAATGATTTGGGCTTGATATTTATTAGTCGCCACCTTAAATACTGGTTCTTGGGTTGTATTAGCTCCTTTTTCAGTCTTAATCTGAATGTTATTTTCTTCCTGGGCCGGCTTGACTGTCATCTGTGTCAGTTTCGTTGACTCATCTAGCTCAATGGGCACTGGTATGAGTGTTTCAACCTGTCTGGTTTCTCGAGATCTCTCTTGCTCCATGTCCAAACCTCTGCCATTATGTAGACTTACAGCCATCAACTATTTCGGGCCTTGATCTTTCGGACTTATCTGGGTGTCTGTAGGTAATGCCCCATGAGGACGATTGTTCAGAGACATCGAAATTTGACCCATCTGCACCCCAATATTCTTGATAGCCGAATCATGTGCATCTACTCTATCAATAATTTTTGCATTAGACCCAATAACCTGCTGCATCATCGCTTCAAGTCTAGCAACCCCATCTTCCTTCCTTCCACCATGCTGCTGCTGAGGAGGGTGATACCTTTGCTGTTGATTTTGATTGTTATATCACTGTGGCCTTGGGTAAGGTGCCATATTGTTAGGGATTCTCATACCTCCCATGTTACCATTGTTAAACTGTGGCTGGAATGGCCTGTACTGCTGATTCTGCTGGACCCAATTCTGACCACCCTGTCTCTGGCCTCCATAATTAGACACATAGTTCATGTCTTCAGGGTAGTGATGATGATCAGGTTTTGCATTCCACTAGTTACCAATTGGTTGACTCATGGAAGATGTGCACAAACCCCATTGGTTGTATATACGATATGTACCTGCTGCTTCTGCCCCTACTCTTCCACCTTTTTGGTGAGTATACTCATCTGTGTCAATAGGGTGGCCATATTTTGAGCTGGAGAGTTGGATGGATCGAAGGGCACTGAGTGAACCACTAGAGTGATATGTGCATTCCTGGATGTCCATCCCAAATTTTATGCCATCTTGTCAAGCAGACTTTGTCATACTCTCGATGTTTTGCTGTAAAATGCCCCACCAACTGAAGCATCAACAATGTTCTTCACACTATCTGACAATCTCATGTAAAACCGCTGCCCCAACGTCAGATCTGGAATACCATGGTGTGGTCATATAACCAACATCCTTTTAAAACGCTCCCATATCTCATGTAGTGTCTTCATTGGTCTCTATTTAAAACTTAAAATTTCATCAATTTGTTGAGCAGTCTTGTTGGGTGGGTGGAACTTGTTATGGAATTGCTTGGCTAACTCCTCCCAAGTTGTTATAGAATATATGGAGAGTGAGTTTAGCCAAGTCTAGGCAGCTCCTATCACTGAGAATGGAAACAATAACAGCTTGATTGCTTTCAAAGTTACGTTGGGTTGCCTTTGGGTTTTGCAGATAGACACGGATATTTCAAGTACTACTGAGGATATTTGACTTGTGACCCCGAAAATAGTCCATTGTTTTGCAGCAAATGCAACATGTTATTCATGATTTGAAATGATTCAGCCTGTATCTGGGGGACTACAATTGCTGTGGCCAGATTTTCAGTTGTGGGTTATGCCCAGTCATAGAGAGTAGCCTCTGGCATTATTGGTACAGTTGGATCCTCTTCGTGATCTCCCATTACTGTTTCAAATTGTTTAGTTATTTGTTGTTATTTGTTTTTCCGGTTGGCCCGATTCAAGGCCTTGAAAACTCTCTTGTGATCTGATGATGCTTGAAGTACTTCACTAGTTCTCAATGAGTTTCTAGGCATGCACCTGTACAACCCAGTCAACAAACATAAAAAATCTAATGTAAATATTGGATATAGAGAAAACTGACTACACTAAGAATTTTTGTACTTCTTTCAATTGTAATTGATAACATCGTTAATTCCCCAGCAACGATGCCAAAATTTAATCACGCCCAACTATGCGTTATAAAAAGGACACATGGATGTTGAAAATATAATCTGAGTATTTAGCCACGAGTCGAACCCACAAGGAATTAACATATCAATTACTTTTGTTAGATTTACTAAATTCTACGAAATCAACTTCCCAAACATTGTCACTAACACTTGATGGTATTTCTACTAACTACAAATGACAGTAAATAAACAACTGGAAACTAACTCTGATTAAAGTGTAAACAATTAAGAGAATTTTCTAAGGTTATAATCTGAAATTTCGGTTATGTTTCATATAGATTCACTAAATCATCTCTATCAATCATAAGCGCTCCTCTTACCATAAATCTCTCCCGAGTAATTACGATAATTTACTAGACGTAATTTTTTGAGATACGCTAGCTGGCTTTGTTTATTACAGCTAACTTTAGATTGCACCCAAGGCTTCGTTATCCCTAATCCCGCCTTTAAACCTGCAGTTATAAATTCCTCTTATACTTTGGGAGTGATGTTGTTCAACAATTACCTAAATATGCACTTTCTCCCGAGTTATGCATACTAAATAGGCACAGCTAATTGAGAATCCTGTCAATTAACTACAGCAAGCACGTAGTTGAACAAATAAAGATTAAACCGACAAACTATATTAACATAATCAAGAGGTTCGTCGTTCAATAGATTCCATCAAAACCCTAGACTAAGGAATTAGCTACTTATGAAAACAAGATAAAAATATTAAATTATTCATATTGGGTAATTGCAAGAAAATAAAAGAGATAGAAAAACTCTAATATTTGGTTGATCTTCTCACACTTGTTCTTGCCTCTAAAGTAGTCTAAAAACAAGCTTAAAAACAATATTGGGCGAGTTCCTGTAACTTATAAGGGTTTGGAACAAGTTTTCCTGAATTTACATTTTGGTCCCTAAGTTTTCTGACGCGTGAACAGTGCACCGCGGTCGCGGCAGGACCGCGGCTCGAGTTTTAATCTGTTGCGGTTGCGCCGCGGTTCCACCACGGTCGCGGTGGAATTTTCCCACGCCATTTTCTCGCTTCTTTGTGTTCAGGTACTTTTCGAGTGGACGTTTTCTTCACATTATTGCCTCCAAAACACTCCGTGATGCTTCCTCACTTAGAATATTCTCTGCAAAACAAAAGAACACTATTTAGAGTATTTTGTTTGCAAAATACCTATAAAACAACAACAAAGCATGGTGATATTAAGATGTAAACATCATCTATATAGCCTAATATCAATATACAAGATTATAGAGCTCTTGTATATAAACTTGCAGCATGTTATGATGAAACTCAAACACATTATAAAATTCAAGTATATTATGCTGAAAGGTCACATTTAAAAAAAATTCGAACTCCAGTATATTATGCTAGAATATTTTCGGAGTTTAAAAAATATTTTTGTTCAGATTTTATCTATATATGGAAAATGCCTAAATTCAATTAATAGCTAAAATTTTAATTACCAGTTACAAATATAGCTATTTTTGATTTTTACGCGCAATCTACTCAGCCAGTGTTCGTCGCACCAAACTTTGTATAGTGTGATTTACGAGATTTTTTACTATATATGGAAAATGCCTAAATTCAATTAATAGCTAAAATTTTAATTACCAGTTACAAATATAGCTATTTTTGATTTTTACGTGCAATCTACTCAGCCAGTGTTCGTCGCACCAAACTTTGTATAGTGTGATTTACGAGATTTTTTACTATGAACAGATTACCTAGTGCGTATTTAAAGAATAGCGGCCATGATTTTCTAAGAAATTTTTCTTAAAAGAAAACAAAAAAAAGAAGATTGAATTTAAAAGATGGAGTTAGCAAGTCAAAAAGAAAACAAGACTTGGACGGTTCATGCCACGCTAATTCTTGCATGTCTTTTTATGTTTTCAAAATTATATGTTGACAAACTAAAGCTTGTCGGTGGCAGTGGCAATCTACTGCATGTTATTCTTTTTCCCTCAATTCTTTTTTTAAAGTGTTGCACGTTCATTATAAAATCATTTTAAACATTTAAATTCTAAGTGATACTAATTAATTATTTTCTATAAGTCAGTAATTAATGATGTAGAAATAACTAGCACAAGAAAATCCTAATGTGACAAATGAGTTACGAGTATTATGGTGGTGGTTGTTATAGTACACCTTGATCACGATAACTTAATTATGACCTCAATATATGCCTTTGGCAGATAACAGTTACGAGTGGCAGTCAGAAATTTTCCTAAAGGTATTCAAACTTGAAAGAAGTAAAAAAAGTTCTCCGATAAAGAATATTTAATATATATTATATCTCTAAAATTAATATTTTACCTATATACATAATGTAATTTTTCGACTAATTGATCACCCTTGATATGCTATAGCTTTGCTCCTAATGGTCGTTGGAAAAATAATATTGTATAATCGCTCTAAAAATAATAGCTGAATATATATATACACACACGCACGCGCATGTATGTACGTATGTATATATATTATAGAAATATTATATATTTTTTCAACTTATAAATATAAATAGTTTTGATGTGTGTTAAAAGCGATAATATCCGATGAGGTTGGGGAAATTGGCGAGTATCCATAATTAATTATAAATGCCAAGCCATAATAATGGTTGTGAAGATAAGCATTTAGGTATTTGATTGGCTAGGTGAGTGAGTCAACAAACGTACGTTCGTGTTGTTTGTCAGGAGTTGTACATTCCTGTTGGGGGTTGCAATGGTACAATGATTTGAAATATGAAGCATTTTCTTTTCATAATTTACATGCATAAGAAATTTAATATTATATATACAATATAAATATTTTGGCAAAATTAAAAGATTCTTGGTTAATATTGTGTTTAAAATGAATGCACTAACATGAGTATGACCTATATAGATTTTAAACTCCTCCGTTGTTATCACTAGGATTTGCACGAAGATCAAGAGATTGTAATCTTTGAATATATATATTTTTAACAAATAATTTTAGGTCTAACTCATTCTCTTTTATCACAGTTACCATGTCACACTTACAGGCCGATCAATGGGGGAGCTAACTTTGCGGTTGCGATATTCAGTCGAACCTAATAGATTTAGTTTAATTCTTATATTGGTCTTAAGAAATTTATTGAATATATGTAAATTATTAATTTAAAACTTAATAATAATTAAAAAATCAAACACATAAATTTCAAATTCTTGCTCCGCCTTTGAAACCGGTGCAATCGATTATTGAGAACGTGATAAAACCATCACAAGAGGTCTTTTATAATGTTATTTTTTCATGTGCATTTTTGATAATTTTTAATTTAATTTAATCGTGTATGACCTCAATAGATATACATTATTTTTAATATAATATAAATAGTCCATTTATTTCATATAAATATATAGTTGTTGATTGTGAATGGACGTACACCTACTGTGTTATATGTTGATTTCTTCTGCCATTGACTATGCTTTACTCTAAAGTCTCTATAAGGAGAAGGAAGGTTTGATTTTGTTACCAACAAAGGTTGAGGATGATAACTGTTGAAATACGTTCTCAAGTCGCTAAACTAAACGTGTGTTTATATTTGTAGGTTTTGATAAATGACAAACCGACATAAACGGAACATTGACATATGCCGAAGTCCAAGCACAAGAGAAACAAAGATCAAGATTTAGTAAAGCAACAAAGTTATACATGAGTCGTTCTATAATTGTGATCTTGATCCGACAATTGATTCAAGACTTGGCTTCTCTCGTAAAATCATTTTTATCAAACCATGCATCTTTAATTTAAAGCAAAATGATTTTCAAACATTTCTTTTTAACCAAAATGATCTTTTAAACATGTCTTTCAAATCTGGACAAAGATAATCGATTATGTACTTTATGATAATCGATTATGTTAAGGCAGTGTACACCAGATTTTACAAAGCTGAAAGATAATCGATTATGTACCTTATGATAATCGATTATGTTAAGGCAGTGTACACCAGATTTTACAAAGCTGCAAGACAATTGATTATGTACCTTATGATAATCGATTATGTTAAGGCAGTGTTCACCAGATTTTTAAAGGCTACAAGATAATCGATTATGTACCTTATGATAATCGATTATGTTGAGACAGTGAGCATCAGATTTTTCAAAGTAGCAAAATAATCGATTATGTGCCTTAGACTAATCGATTATGTTGAGACAGTAAGCATCAGATTTTTCAAAGTAGCAAAATAATCGATTATGTGCCTTAGACTGATCGATTATGTTGAGACAGTAAGCATCAGATTTTACAAAGTAGCAAAATAATCGATTATGGTTTTCTGGTAATCGATTATATTAAAGACCGTTGCCAAAATATTTTCAAACGCTGAAAGATAATCGATTATATACAATCAGACAATCAATTATGTTAAGCATAAAATCGGGGATTGATTTTTGAACGTTGTCAGGTAATCGATTATACGATTTAGATAATCGATTATTCTGCTTAAAATCTGGGATTGATTTTTGAACGTTGGCAGATAATAGATTATGCAGAATCAGATAATCGATTATCCTAGCACAAAATCAGCAATTTGTGATTGGCAATTAAGTAACAGTCTTGGGTGTTTTGAGCACTATAAATACAACTCAAATTCACTCTTCTAAGCACAACAACTGAACACATTCTTGCTAAAGCTTACATACTCTCTTTGCAATCATTTTATATTCATTTCATAAGTTTTTGAGAGCCAAACTCTTGACGAAATTGTTGTGTTCTTGAGCGTATTTATTTGCTCATATCTACTCTTCAAAAGAGTTCTGTTTAAGTGAGTGCTAAGTGTTTGTACACACTTGAAGGGATAGTCTAATCCCTTGTTGTAAGAAGGAAAAGTAGTTCCTTGGTTTGAAGTCTTGAGGTGCGGTATCCTCGAGCAGGTTGAAGTCTTGTAGAGTGTATATCTACGAGCAAGTGTAACGGTTTGTTAAGCACCCGTAAGCTTAACGAAGTTAGTGTAAAACTCGAGAGAGTCTCTCGGGGATTGGACTAACCACGTGTTGTGGTGAACCAGGATAAAATTCGGTGTGTTCTCTCCTTATCTCTTTAATTACTGCACTTACGTTATTCCTGCAATTTTTAATTCCGCAAATTTACATTGTTTTTTATTATGACGCTATTCACCCCCCCTCTAGCGTTAAGCGCATATTCTAACAATTGGTATCAGAGCCATACTCTCTGAAAGACTTAACAGTTTGAGAGAAACTTTCCATGGCTTCTACTCGTAGTGTTTATGCAGGACTAGGTGAAGGACAATGCTTCACAAGGCCACCACTTTTCGATGGCACCAACTACACTTACTGGAAGGAGAGAATGAGGATTTTTATACAATCAAACAACTTCCAACTGTGGAAAATTATCAAAAATGGAGAATTACAACCTACCAAAAAGGTTGGAGAAGAACTCGTTCCAAAAACGGAAGATGAATACGACGCCGATGATATCAGAAAAATAGAGAACAACGCAAAGGCAATCAACATGATGTATTGTGCAGTGAACCCCGATGACTATCGAAAAATATCATGTTGCACCACTACCAAGCAAATGTGGGACAAATTAGAAATCACCTACGAAGGTACGGACCAGGTAAGGGAAGCTAAAATTGATTTCTTAACCCACGAATATGAACTGTTTCGAATGAAGGAAAACGAGAAGATAGATGACATGTTCGAACGATTCTCAAAAATCGTTAATGACCTACACGCCCTCAAAAAGGCATTCATGGATAAGGAGCTTGTCCGGAAAATTCTACGAAGCCTCACTCCGGAATGGCGTTCCAAAGCCGATGCTATCCAAGAATCAATCAGCATCACAAACGTCACCATCGACGGACTACGAGGTAATCTTAAAACTTATGAATCAACTATTCTTAACTCTCCTTTGGATGATCAAAGGAAAAGCAAGATTGCGCTCAAAGCATCAACAACTCAACCTCAAAGCGATGAGGAGTCAAGTGATGAAGATGTCGAGCTTGGACTCGTTATTAAGAAATTTCACAAGTTCATGCAAAAGAAGTATGAACGAAAAGGTAAGCAACAAGGCGACCAATTGAAGTGCTATGGATGCGGAGAAATCGGGCATATCAAATCAAATTGTCCAAACATCAAAAAGGAGAAGAAACAATTCAAGAAACAAAGAGCATACATCTTTTGGGGAGGTGACTCCGGAGACGAATCAAGTGATGGAGAAGAAAACGAGACCACAAACTTGTGTCTTATGGCACACGAAGAAAATCAAAATGAGGTATGTACTTCTTCTAAGAACTATTTCACTTTAGAAGAATTGCAAGATGCATTTGATGAGTTGTATAAAGAGTTTATTAGCGCTTCTAAATCTATAAAAGATTTAAGAAAACAATTTTCTTCAAAAGAAAAGGATTTTGAAAAACTCACTCTTGAGAATGAGAAATTAAAAGAGGAAAACAAGTTTTATGGCAAAAGAAGCGCCGATAAACCCGAAAGCTCAAATAAGGATTGTACTTCTTGCAAATCTCTAAAGGAAGAAGTAGAAAGTCTTAGAAGCACTTTGCACAAATTCAATTCTTCACACAAAAATCTCAATGAAGTGCTTGTAAATTTGAAATCCACTAAGCACGGTATAGGCTTCAAACACGAACCAAAAGAAAAAGTTGAGTCCATTCCTAAACCACCTAAGACTCAACTTAGGCCAAACAAAATAAATGTCATCACTCAACCTAGAAATTTTAATCCTAGAATTGCATCTCATTCTAGAACAAATGCTAGGAGAAATATTGGAATGTATAGACCACCTAGACAAGATTTTCGAAAACCACATCAAAACTATATTTCTAAAAATGTAGTGAACACTAGAAGAAACGTTGGCATGTATAGACCACCTAGACAAGATTTTCAAAAACTACATCAAAACTATGTTCCTAAAAATGGAGTGAATAATTTTAGACCCCCAAATTATTATCATCCTAGAAGAATGCACAATCCGAATGTCATTTGTCATTATTGCAATAAAATTGGACATATTGCTCCCGCATGCTTCACTAGACATAGACATTTCACTGCAGGGCAATCACACCAATATGTTGCACCTAACGCACAAGGACCCAAAATGGCTTGGGTACCAAAATCTCATTAATTTGTTTTGTAGGTGTGTTTGAGGGATCAAGTGTACTTTGGTACCTTGATAGTGGATGCTACAAACATATGACCGGGGATGCATCAAAATTCCTTCAACTAAAACCCAAGGAAGGAGGAAATGTTATTTTTGGAGACAATAACAAAGGAAAAATTATCGGCATTGGATCGGTCGGTAAGGACGAATCCTCCTCCATTAAGCATATTTTGCTTGTTAAAGGTCTCAAACATAATCTCTTGAGCATAAGTCAATTATGTGACAATGGAAATCTTGTATTGTTTGACTCCGAAGAATGTTTAGTTATCCGTCGTAGTGATTTTAAAATTATTCTTCGTGGTTTTAGAACGGATAACATTTATATGGTTGATCTTGAAAATTCTTCATCAAGTTATGTGAATTGTCTTTTGAGTGAAGAAGACGACATGTGGTTATGGCATCGTAGAGTAGCTCATATAAATATGAATCTTTTAAACAAACTAGTTTCACAAGAATTAGTAATTAGTCTTCCAAACATGAAATTTGAAAAAGATTCTACTTGTGATTCATGTCAAAAGGGGAAACAAACAAAGGCTTCTTTTAAATCCAAAAATATTGTTTCAACCATTAGACCTTTACAACTTCTTCACATGGATCTTTTTGGACCATCTCGTGTTGAAAGCCTTGGTGGAAATCTTTATGCTTTTGTAATTGTTGATGACTACTCTAGATTCACATGGACATTATTTCTTGCTCATAAAAGTGATGCCTTTCATGCTTTCAAAAGTTTTACTTAAACGTGTTCAAAATGAAAGAACACAACCATCACTTCCATAAGAAGTGATCATGGGGGGAGTTCGATCACAATCTTTTCGCGGATTTTTGTGACGAACTCGGTATTGAACATACCTTTTCGGCTCCACGTACACCACAACAAAATGGAGTGGTAGAACGTAAAAATCGTTGTCTCGAAGAGATGGCTAGAACCATGCTCAATGAGGCCGAAATTCCCAAATATTTTTGGGCGGATGCCGTGAGTACCGCAAGCTATGTTTTAAACAGAGCTATCATTAGACCTCGATACTGATGAAAACTCCCTATGAACTCTATAAGGGAAGGAAACCAAATATTTCCCATCTTAGAGTCTTCGGTTGTAAATGTTTTATTCATAACAACGGAAAAGATAACTTGGGAAAATTTGATGCGAAATCGGATGAAGGAATTTTTCTTGGTTACTCATCACGTAGCAAAGCATATAGAGTGTTTAATAACCGAACTAAAACTTTTGAGGAATCTCCTCATGTAGTATTTTGTGAAAATGATGCTCGCTTGGCAAGAAAGGATTCTTGTGTTGATCTTGCAGATGCTTTAAAGAAAATCAATCTTCAAGACGAGGTACAAAAGGAAGATCCAAAGGAAGTTCAAGATGAAGTCATGGAACAACCTTCGGAAGAAGTACCACCACAAGAAGAAGAATCGATGATGCCTAAGGCTTGGAGGACGTCTAAAGATCATCCTCTTGACAAGGTAATTGGCAACATCGAGAAAGGGGTAAGTACACGAAACCTTCTTAAAGATACTGTAGGACATATGGCTTTAGCAATTGAGGATGAGCATTGGACCTTGGCAATGCAAGAGGAGCTTAACCAATTCAAATGTAATGATGTTTGGGAATTGGTGCCAAGACCCGATAATCATACCATAATTGGCACGAAATGGGTTTTTCGGAATAAATTAGATGAAAATGGTATAATCACTAGAAACAAAGCTAGGCTAGTTGCTAAGGGATATAATCAAGAAGAAGGCATTGATTATGAAGAAACCTATGCACCCGTTACAGGCCTAGAAGCCATTCGTTTATTACTTGCGTTTTCATCATCTATGAATTTCAAATTATTTCAAATGGATGTCAAAAGTGCCTTCCTCAATGGGTTTATTCAAGAGGAAGTGTATGTTGAACAACCCCCGGGTTTTGAAGATTTTACATCTCCCGACCATGTCTTCTAGCTTAAGAAAGCTTTATATGGTCTTAAACAAGCTCCTCGAGCTTGGTATGAACGTCTAAGTAAATTTCTCTTAGACAATGAGTTTGAAAGGGGGAAAGTTGACACCACACTTTTTATCAAGAATAAAAACAATGACATTCTATTAGTTCAAATTTATGTCAATGATATTATTTTTGGTGCTACTAATGATCTTCTATGCGAGGAATTCTCTAAGTTAATGACTAGCGAATTCGAAATGTCGATGATGGGTGAACTAAACTTCTTCTTGGGGCTACAAGTGAAACAAATGAAAGAGGGTACTTTCATTTGCCAATCCAAATATTGCAAGGAGTTGCTAAATCGCTTTGAAATGAGCAACGCCAAAGCAATGGCCACCCCAATGAGTACATCTGACCATCTTGACAAAGATGAGAAAGGTAAGGAAGTAGACACCAAAAAGTATCGAGGTATGATCGGATCTCTTCTCTATCTTACTGCTAGTAGACCGGACATCACGTTTAGCGTGTGTTTATGCGCTCGATATCAATCATGTCCGAAGGAGTCACATTTAACTGCGGTAAAATGGATTATGAAGTATCTTGTTGGAACAATAAATGTGGGACTATGGTATCCCAAAGATTCTTCATGCCAACTTGTTGGCTATTCCGATTCCGATTTTGCAGGTTGCAAATTGGACCGCAAGAGCACTAGTGGCACTTGCCATTTGCTCGGTAGCTCCTTAGTTTCTTGGTTTAGCAAGAAGCAAGTTAGTGTTGCGTTGTCCATAATCGAGGCTGAATATGTAGCCCCGGGGAGTTGTTGCGCTCAA
This sequence comes from Nicotiana benthamiana, assembly GCA_034376525.1. NCBI lineage: Eukaryota > Viridiplantae > Streptophyta > Magnoliopsida > Solanales > Solanaceae > Nicotiana > Nicotiana benthamiana. The sequence goes on along the minus strand of CM067341.1, from coordinate 12,839,224 downwards.
ATCCTTTGGCTGAAACAACAACTCTCGGACTATGGCCTTAGTATCGATCATGTTCCTCTTCGATGTAACAATACTAGCGCCATAAGCTTGACGAAGAATCCTATTCTTCACTCAAGAACGAAACACATAGAAATTAGACATCACTTTATAAGAGATCACGTTCTCAAGGGCGATGTCGAAATTGAATTTGTTGAAACCAAAAATCAATTGGCGGACATCTTTACAAAGCCTTTAGAGAAAGAGTCCTTCTTCCGAATTCGTAGTGAACTCGGGATTCTTGACTCCACGTTGATCTAATTCATGCATTGCATTTTCATGTTTTAACGATTACTAACTTGAGCGTCGGAGGCGCCTAATTCTTTTTTGCAGGTATCGCCCCAAAGCCAGAGGGAATTATCAGACACTGGTGCAGAATAATCGATTTCTCTAAAGTAAATAATCGATTATCCCCCATTTACGTATTATGTTTATTATGCTGGAAAATTGACATAATCGATTATACGACACTACAATCGATTATCTAACAGTTTTGGCTTTGCAGGATTTTAGCTGTTAAATATAAAAATCGATTATCACATATCCCTAATCGATTATGTTGACATTTATGTTCAGGTGTTAAGTCACTGTGTGAAAATAATCGATTATTTAAAACAGTATAATCGAATTTTCTATTACCGTCTCGCATGTCCGTTACTACATTTCCTGAAATAATCGATTATCTCAAACGCACAATCGATTATTCCCCGAGTCAATGAATAATGTCTTGTCTCCTTGTTTTTCTAGTTTGCATAATATTCTGTCTTTTACTTTCATGTATTTGCAATATTGTTTAATCAATAAAGAGTTAGTTATTTTTTTTTGCTAATGTCAAAAGGGGGAAGATATGGGCTATGCACACTAATACTTATTGGCATAAATTGAGGGGGAATTCATAACTTGAGGGGGAACTTATTGCATATCTATATACTTGTTTTGGATCATCATTATGAATGAATTAATATGCTCGTCATTATGAATGAATTAATATGCATATCCCGATATTGGTTTGCCATTATCAAAAAGGGGAAAAGTGTTGAAACACGTTCTCAAGTCGCTAAACTAAACGCGTGTTCATATTTGTAGGTTTTGATAAATGACAAACCAACGTGAACGGAACATTGACATATGCCGAAGTCCAAGCACAAGAGAAACAAAGATCAAGATTTAGTAAAGCAACAAAGTTATACATGAGTCGTTCTATAATTGTGATCTTGATCCGACAATTGATTCAAGACTTGGCTTCTCTCGTAAAATCATTTTTATCAAACCATGCATCTTTACTTTAAAGCAAAATGATTTTCAAACATTTCTTTTTAACCAAAATGATCTTTTAAGCATGTCTTTCAAATCTGGACAAAGATAATCGATTATGTACTTTATGATAATCGATTATGTTAAGGCAGTGTACACTAGATTTTATAAAGCTGAAAGATAATCGATTATGTACCTTATGATAATCGATTATGTTAAGGCAGTGTACACCAGATTTTACAAAGCTGCAAGATAATCGATTATGTACCTTATGATAATCGATTATGTTAAGGCAGTGTTCACCAGATTTTTAAAGGCTACAAGATAATCGATTATGTACCTTATGATAATCGATTATGTTGAGACAGTGAGCATCAGATTTTTCAAAGTAGCAAAATAATCGATTATGTGCCTTAGACTAATCGATTATGTTGAGACAGTAAGCATCAGGTTTTTCAAAGTAGCAAAATAATCGATTATGTGCCTTAGACTAATCGATTATGTTGAGACAGTAAGCATCAGATTTTACAAAGTAGCAAAATAATCGATTATGGTTTTCTGGTAATCGATTATATTAAAGACCGTTGCCAAAATATTTTCAAACGCTGAAAGATAATCGATTATATACAATCAGACAATCGATTATGTTAAGCATAAAATCGGGGATTGATTTTTGAACGTTGTCAGGTAATCGATTATACTATTTGGATAATCGATTATTTTGCTTAAAATCTGGGATTGATTTTTGAACGTTGGCAGATAATCGATTATGCAGAATCGGATAATCGATTATCCTAGCACAAAATCAGCAATTTGTGATTGGCAATTAAGTAACGGTCTTGGGTGTTTTGAGCACTATAAATACAACTCAAATTCACTCTTCTAAGCACAACAACTGAACACATTCTTGCTAAAGCTTACATACTCTCTTTGCAATCATTTTATATTCATTTCATAAGTTTTTGAGAGCCAAACTCTTGACGAAATTGTTGTGTTCTTGAGCGTATTTATTTACTCATATCTACTCTTCAAAAGAGTTCTGTTTAAGTGAGTGCTAAGTGTTTGTACACACTTGAAGGGATAGCTAATCCCTTGTTGTAAGAAGGAAAAGTAGTTCCTTGGTTTGAAGTCTTGAGGTGCGGTATCCTCGAGCAGGTTGAAGTCTTGTAGACTGTATATCTACGAGCAAGTGTAACGGTTTGTTAAGCACCCGTAAGCTTAACGAAGTTAGTGTAAAACTCGAGAGAGTCTCTCGGGGACTGGACTAACCACGTGTTGTGGTGAACCAGGATAAAATTCGGTGTGTTCTCTCCTTATCTCTTTAATTACTGCACTTACGTTATTCCTGCAATTTTTAATTCCGCAAATTTACATTGTTTTTTATTATAACGCTATTCACCCTCCCCTCTAGCGTTAAGCGCATATTCTAACAATAACTACTCTTTTATTCTTAGTTAAAAGTTTCAGATTTGAATTTTGGGTATAGAGTCGTTTTTATTATAGAGGAGTTTACCCTTAATTTGGAATTTTTTGACATAAATTCGGATTTAGTCAAGCTCCAATGCAAGTACCGAATATTAGATGGAAAATTAATAAAGAAAGTGAATTTTGCTATCAATATGGGCTGTGATGCAGTGACAAATACTCTTTTATCCTTAATCAAGGTCTCTGATTCAAATTCTGAATATAATATCATTTTTATCAAGGAACGATCTACCTTTAAATTGAAATTCTAACTCAAATAAGATCTAGTAGGACCTCAATACTGGTATCAAATATCGGAGAGAGGGGCGAGGGGGCAGAGACCAAAAAAGGAGGTGCAATTTGTTGACTGATGAAAAACAAGGGACCCAATAACTGAGCTGTCAATAACAACATTTGACACACACAATTAGCATTATTAATTGAATTTTGTCTTGCTTCATCTGGAGCAGACCAACTTAATCACATTAACATAATTAAATAAACAAATCATATGCTGTTGCTTAAGCTAAAGCAGGAAGAATCTTCATACTCTCAAGCTTCCAACAAATTAATTTAAAATCTTTCGAACAACAATTGCAAATAGGCAGCAGAATTTTCATTAAAGAATTCAAAAAATTTAAAAAGTAAGCACATGAAATAAGTTAAAGAAATTTAATATCTAATATATACACATAAAAAAAGGTAACCTTATTGTTTGCAATAAATTTGCATCGAGAAAATAAAATTAAGATCGAAAAATACCGCAACAATCGTAGTATTTTATTTCGAATATTTGAGTGTACAATCTCTATGAATCCCCTGATTCTTCTTTCCAATGGTAAATAAATTCAAGGGCCTTGGAACTTGATCTTGAATCTATATTTGTTGTCACGAACGATGATCTTGTTCTTGAGCTTGAAATTGTTTGTTTTTCGTTCTTGAGCTTGAACTTGATTGCTTGAACTTGAACTTTATTGCTTAAAGCTTGGAACTTATGGAGAAATTTGCAGCTTTTGATCTACGAGCTCTTTCTTGCTTCTTGTTATAACTTTTGGTGTCCTTTCAGAGTTATGAAGACCCCTATTTATAGTTGTGGAAGGGAAGAGTCATGATAAGAACAACATTCTGACCAATCAAATTGAAGGGTGACATGACCTCATTTGATTGGCCAGAACATGTCACTTGCACACGTGGCGCGATTTCATTAGCCTTTTAGTGTGACTTGGAATGCCTTGTCATTTTGACACGTGATATGATCCTATTGGCTCTTCCGTTTGACTTGGTGCACCACGTCATTTGACACGTGACACCAAACTGGGCCTCTAGGAAGATGACATCTTGGGCTTAATGAACTGGGCTCATTACTTTAAATTGGGCTAGCCCAATGAATTAATATTTATTTATTTAATCCATATATATTGGACTTATATAATTAATTTAATTATATTAGCCCATAACATTTATTTGGACCAATATTTTTTTGAATTTAAAATATAATTCAAATTATCTTATCAATTTAATTTCGGAAAAGGGTCAGAACTGCCCCTAACGTATTGACTCCAGGTTAAAAATGTCCTCCGTTAACCTATTTTGAAAAAAATGCCCCTACCGTTAAAATTCTGGCATATTTGTGCCCCTAACGTATTGACTCCAGTTTAAAAATGCCCCTACCGTTAACCTATTTTGAAAAAAATTACACCTACCGTTTTAAATATAAGTACAGTCAGTTGTTAGACTTAAGGGCACAAATATGTCACATTTTTAACGGTAGGGGCATTTTTTTCAAAATAGGTTAACGGAGGACATTTTTAACCCAGAGTCAATACATTAGGCACAGTTCTAACCCTTTTTCATTTAATTTTAATAATTATATGGCTACAAATGCTCCCTACTTTAAAGCTTGACAAAGTATAAATGTATCGATCTCAAAAGACTAAGCTTGAAGTATTAGTTGAGCAAAGAATTTAAAGTTTAAAATAAAAATTATCTCGTAATTTATTTCTCGTCAATTTTAATTCGGATAGAGATAATATTAAGCTAAGCATTCTTGGAACCTGAATCCAAGATTATACGGATTCCATTTAAAAAGAATCCTACATTGCATTGGATTCTTGGAACTTGATTTAGCATTGCCAAGTATTTCATTTTCCTTTATCACAAAAAAAAAAAAGAGGATCCAACACTAATGATTAGGCAATTTATCTTACATTGCCTTAAATTTACACGTGACTATATAAGGAGCTTTTTCCGTGATTTGCTATGGAATTCTCACATTTTGAAAACTTATTCTGCCAGCGAATCTTCTAGCATCGATCAGATTACTACAACCGCCTCAACAAGTCAAATTCTTGTAGGAAACAATTTGTAGCAGTGTACCACATCCGAAATAAATACTAAGTATCTGTATCGTGAAATCTATATAAACCCGTGCTCCGTATTTGTTTAGCACCAATTCACATTATTTGCAAGCCATATTTGTGGACTCGAAACATTTAACGTGAAGGTAATTTCTTCTTCTTCTCTTATACTTTTCTTGTTTCGTTGCTTTTTTTCCCTTTTTTTTTGTAGGTCGAGCGAGAAAGATGTGTTCTCGTTCAACAAGATGATTCATGCATGGAAGAGACAACCATGGGATGAGAGGGGATGGGTACTCATTCCTGCCCTATTCTTGGAGAAATTACTCTCAAAATGGACCGATTCTTGGAGAGATTACTCTCAAAATACCTCGATTCTTGGAGAGATTACTCTCAAAATACCCCGATTCTTGGAGAGATTACTCTCAAAATGGTCCGATTCTTGGAGAGATTACTCTCAAAATGGTCCGATTCTTGGAGAGATTACTCTCAAAATGGCCCAATTCTTGGAGAGATTACTTTCAAAATGGCAGGATTCATGGAGAGATTACTTTCAAAATGGTCCGATTCTTGGAGAGATTACTCTCAAAATGGTCCGATTCTTGGAGAGACTACTCTCAAAATGGCCCAATTCTTAGAGAGATTACTTTCAAAATTGCAGGATTCATGGAGAGATTACTCTCAAAATGGCCCGATTCTTGGAGAGAATTCATCCATTTGGACTTTTGTACCCATTCTACTATTCTTGATTTGGACTTTGATAACCCCTCTTTTCTTTCTCTCTTTTTTTTTTTAGCACGAAGAGATGGTAAATTTCAGAGACTATACCTCACCTTCCTCAAAATTTAGGTATCTCATTATCGAGACTGAAGATGTCATAGAACAAACTAAGCTTTTGGTTCTCACCTCACAAGTCGGCCGATAGGCAGCCCCATAGCCTCCTCTAAGGAACTCCCTTCATGTCAAGAACTGGACCTTGGAGCACAAATCGACTTCTAATCCATTTTCCAAGGTGTGTCTCTCCAAGCGCCAATCCCTCGTCATGTATGTATTGCTAGCACCCTTCCAAACTTAGGAAGTCGCATAATTCGAGGCGAAGTACATTAGGGAAATGCAACAACAATCGAGGGCGAGTATCGTCATATCCCAGGATATTGGGAATGGGCTGAAGACGTGCTTGGCGGAAGCCAACAAACACTGAGTACAACAAAGATTTATGATGTTGTCTATGCCTCACTTTTCACTTATGATCGAAACTCGAACATTTTGCAAGCATTTTGTGACGCTTGGTGCCCCAAGATAAACACACTTCTTACATCAGCTGGAGAGCTATCTATATCTCTTTGGGACTTACATACCCTTGGGGGTTTTCCCATTGCGGGTTCTCCATGCGAAGAAGTGGTACCTGAGACAAGAGAACTCATCGGTTTGAATGAAAAACAAGTCAGATTTATTCCTCGATCTTGTGAGTATTTATTTGCCACATTTAATCATCTTAAGGAAGGTACGGGTGCTACCCAAGGGTCTCCTTTAGCAAGTGGACAAGTTTTTGGTATAAAAAACATTAGTATATATACCTGCCCCGTTGCGAAAGGAAAAGAAATATGCACGACTAAAGTCAACACATAATCCTAACGGAGTTATTGCCGAGACGACGAGGTGGTCGACTGATCAAGAAACTGCATTCTCTAAGCTTAGGGTGAGGTCTGACAAGAAAGATGAAACATATGTAGCGGCATTCTTATCAATTTGGTTGTGTTTTGTGTGCCTTTGTGTTCCCCAAGATAGAAAACTCCATTCGTCCTGAGACATTTAAGATGGCAAACATGCAACAGATTAGCCTTGCAGTCCCAATTTTTGGAGAGTATTTATCATGGTTTGAATAAGATTTTGCGTTCTGCCCAACTTGATCAGGTTAAAGTTTCATTTCCCATTCATTATGTTTACGGATGGCTTGCACATTACTTCAAAACCCACTATCCACTTGCTAAGGATCCGTTTGTCCCTTTGATGGTGGCATACTCAGGAGAGGGGTATGCAAGGTACTTTGACGAGAAAGATGGAAGAAAACGCATCCATAATGGGGAGAATAGTTTGGGCACCAACGATGTTGACCAATTCCCGTCCTTATTATTACGTGGATAACGATGCCCCTCAAGAGTTGGAATCAAATTACTTCATGAGCTTACGTTTTCATTACCTCCCTTTGAGGTATGGTAACTCATTCATCATCGAGTCGTATAGTCCGCATTGGTTTGGTCGTCAATTCAGATTTTACCAGAACGTCCCCGGCTTTTTGGAGAATGATATCCGTAACTCTTCTTAGATGAAGGAATCTGATTTTGGAGGATTTGCACATTGCATCGATCTATGTCACGTGCGGTTTTTCCTCCAACGGGAGATCCTATGGAGAAGCCTTTCTCTACTAATTATATGTCTTGGTGGGAGAAAGCGCATGGGAAGTTTCTCGAGAATAACTTACAAAGTTTGGTAGACAATGTTGGGCTAAAGTCTACAACCCCTTTAGGAGGTGAAGATCAAGGTGTTGGAAAGATGCTCTCAAAAGTTAAAAAAATATCAACTCCAATCCCAAAAGTAGTTACGCAACCTAAAAAAAGGAAGCTTAAATCCTCGAAGGCAGCTTTGAAAGAAGTGGTGTGCACTTCAGCAGCTATAGAGGAACACACTCTAGTTCTTCCATTTAACACGTGTGTTCTCAAGACACAAGCCAGAGTACCAAAGAAGATCAAAATTGGAAAAGGAAATGACCTAACCTAGTAGAGATCGTAGAGGTTCAAAGTGTTGATAGTCTCTCAAGAACGCATACAACTTGTAACATATAGGTAAAATACAATGGCCTCGCTCATTCCCCCTCCCCCTTTTTTAGGAGTAGCTTCAGTTATAAATTACTTACCTATTTTGCCTTTTCTTAATGCAGTTAAACACTATTGGGCATCCGATAGTATCCCCATGTGACAAGCCGCAAGTGAGTGATGAATCTATTGGAGGGCCTACATTTAAAGTGAAGTCATCGTGAAAGGCGTCATCTCTTCCTCATGACGAATCTCTAAAAAGACAAACTCTAAATGCGATAACTCGCATTTCACCAATGACAAATACATCGGTATCTATATTTGACAGAAAAAACATTATTTTCAATCGTAAGAAGGAATTCATTTTGGGTCTTTGGGAGGATATTTGTGATAGGCTCTCCAAAACCCATCCAGAATTACTCTCATCTTATAGGGAACAAATCATTGAGATTTTCGAGGATATGGAGAAGATGAATATTCTAGATTTTTCTCCATTAGAATATTTACTGAATTCTCTTTTTGAACTTGCCGCGTCATATGATCAAGAGTGATCCAATATGGCTGATAAGACGAGTGAAGATGAGAAGCTAGAACTGATTTCCAAAGCTAAAGAGCGTCTCGGATCGTTCAAACTTGAAGCAAGTAGAAAGTCAAGAAAGTTTCTTCTAGTGAAAAGAAATTGAAGAGAGTCGTGAAGAAGTTGCAGACACTACAACAAGAGAGGGAGAACCCCGAAGGTGTTATAGAAGAGACTCAAAAGGAGGTTGAAGAGATTCAGGAAAAAAATTCATCTGCCGAGACTGAGGTCTCTTCGTATGACGACGTAAATTTGTTGACTGTTGATGATTCGGCCAATTTGGAGGAGGAGAAGAAGAGCCCGAAGACTAGCTGTCAAGAATTGATCAACTATAAATTTTGTTTAGATTAGGTTGTTAGCATTATATCCCCTTTTATCTTTATATTAGGTTGACCTAGTGGATATTTATTTCATACTAGATAAGATTGCTTCTCATTTGCTTTGCATTACCCGATATTTATTTTAGTTGCATAACTTTCTACTTACGCACTTGTAGCGAAAGATTCATATCTTGTTGGGGAAGAGTCCAAATAATGAACCATTTGATTTTTCGAAAATTAGAATTCAATATCTAAAATATATCCAAAATTCAGAATCCAACACCTTAAGAATTGCCCCAGATAGTATTTTGGAACTAACTTTAGATTCCACCATGTTGCAAATTTCAGATTTGCGCAGTCTCACCAAAAAATTCATATCACGGTGTAAAAATATCGGAATTGCAAACCATTTAATTTCAAGAAAATTACACTTCAAGATCTAGAGTATATCCAAAATTCGAAATCAAACAACTTCAGGATCGTTCTGAATAATATTTTGAAACCAACTTTATGTTCCACCTCGCTATCAATTCCAGATTTGTGCAGTCTCTCTAAACAAATCATTTCTTGGTGTAGAAACGTTAAAATTATGAACCGTTTGATTTTTTGAAAGCGAAAATCCAATATATAGAACATATCCAAAATTCTCAATCAAATAACTTCAGAATCATCCCTGATAATATTTTGAAATCAACTTTAGGTTCCACCACGTTGAAAATTTCAGATTTGCGCGACTTCGGCAAAAGTTTTGTATCTTGAAATAGGAACGTAGAAATCATGAACCGTTTGATCTACTGGAAACTTAACTTCCAAATATATAACATATCCAAGATTCAAGATTTAATTCCTTACAGACACATTCAGATAATATTTCAAAGTCAATACTAAATTTTGATACACCGACAATTTCAGATTCGCGTGACTTCACCAAATATTTTGCATCTTGATATGGAAGGCTCGGGATCGGAAGACGTGTTACTTTCCATAAATCAAAATTTAAGAACCATATCCTCACAAATATCTTGAGGTTCAAATCTCACTGAATTTGAAACGTTGTACCAAGCAATCATTTTCTTATACTCGTGCTTCCTTTTGACGCCTCGCTTCTCTTCCTCTTTTTTGTAGAGGGAGGACTTGGATACCAACAAACTTGAAGGTTTGGCGAACATGAAGAGGCATAGAAACCCTCCTTTAAATCAAATGAGATCGAAGTTCAACAGGAGGATGACATTTCACCTTGATCTTGTGTTCCTTCATACTTCATTCGAACAACAATTAGGGTAATATGTATCTTTTGAACTTATGTGGCTGAACTTAGAATGAAACTCTAAGCTGCCTACGTACCCCGGTGAAGAGGATCAATTCATTCCGTTGTTCAGACTGGGTGATTATTTTTTGTTTACGTCCTAACTTTTGCCTAGGCCGCCTCTTTCGAGGTTTTCAACCTAGCGGACTCTTTTTTGGGGACGTACATAGTTTATACTCTTGCGCGCTAGGAGTGTAGCAACATGCAGTTTAGGCTCGTGCATCAAGGAGCGTCATGATAATACTTCTTCAAAAACTTGCCATTTATAGGGCCAATTCTCATACCATCTGCATTAACCAGCTTGTAAGCCCCACTTGAGTAAGCCTCTTGCGCGACATATGATTCATCCCACTTTGAAGTGAACTTCCCTATAGGTTTATGGGAAGTAATTTTAGGTCTTCGTACGGTAAGGACTTGATCTCCTACTTGAAAGGATCTCAGGCGAACTCTTTTATTGAAGGCGCGAGATAATCGAGCTTGATAACATTCAAGACTCTATTTAGCTTCCATTTTCTTTTCATGAAGAGCTTCCAACTCTGCTAACCGAAGTCGAGCATTTTCTTCATCAGTGATCCCTTCTTGAATAGCCAGTCGTAATGAAGGTATTTGACGCTCAAGTGGCAAGACGGCTTCGACCTCATAAACGAGTGAATAAGGAGTTGCCTGTGTTGGCGTGCTGTGAGTCATCCTATATGCCCATTGAGCTACTTCAATACGGTCATTCCAATCTTGTTTGGATTTGGAGACGACTTTCCTTAACAAGTTGCATAGAGTCTTGTTGAATGCCTCAGCTAGACCATTGGCGGCAACATTGTACATCGAAGAGTTATGTTGCTTGAAGCCAAAGAGCTCACAAATCTTGTTCATCAACCTATTGTCGAATGGCTTTCTGTTATCCGTTATTATGTAATGGGGAATGCCAAAGCGATAGATGATGTTCACTTGGATGAAGCTTGCAACATTTTCCTTCTTTACCTCCTTAAGAGCAACAGCTTCAGCCCATTTTGAGAAGTAGTCAGTTGCAACTAAGATGTATAGGTGGCCACCAGAGGACTTTGGCAGCGGTCCAACAGCATCTAATCCCCAAGCGTCAAATGGCCAGGATGCAACAGTCAGGTGCAACACTTCAGGCGGTTGATGAATAAAATGTGCATGGAATTGACAAGCCTTGCATCTTCGAGCGTAGTCCAAGCAATCTTTGGTCCAGACTGGTGTGACCCACATACCCCAGAATGCTCTTTTTGCAAATCTTGGAGTGATTCATCTTCCCCTAAGCATCGCAAGAGTACTCCCTCGAATGATCTCCTGTATATGGTATCTTTGTAGTAAAGGAAGCAAGGTGCACGCGGATTTCAGTCCTTCTCCTCGGATTTTCTGGAAGTATCCCATAGCATAAGTAGTTGATGATGGGTTGTCGCCGTTCTTCTTTCTCAACTTCAGAAACAACAACAAGATGCTTGAGTTCGTTTTCTTCACCTTCAACCTCATTTGGCGGCAGTACTACCATTTTTGGCAGACAGTAACTTGTGCTTGGTCAGGCAGGGCTAATGATGAAGCTAGAACAGCTAAAGCATCAGCCTTCTTATTTTTCTTTCCTTGGCACATGCTGAATAGTCACATCACCGAGCCATCCCATCAACTTTTTAGCGTAATCATGATATGGGCATAGTTCAGGCTTCTTAACCTCGTAACTACCCAAAAGATGATTGACCACCAACTGGGAGTCACCAAAGACTTGCAGGTGCAATTGCTTCATATCAACGATCATTTCAAGCCCAAGTATTAATGCTTGATACTCGGCAACATTGTTGGAACAGAGTTGTGTCAAGGTGAAGGAGTAGGGAAAGACTTCACATTGGGGAGTGACAAAAACTATGTCAGCCCCAGCTCCCCCACGATGCGTGGCACCATCAAAGTACATCTTCTATGGAGGTTGAACTTCAACGCCCATTGCATCCTCATCAGGTAGTTTATCAGTAAGCTCCCAGTCATCAGGTATCGGATGATCTGCCAGTAAATCCGCCAATGCTTGTCCTTTTACAGCATTTTGAGGGATGTACAAAATCTCAAATTGTTGAAATTGGAGGTACCATCTCACTAGTCGATCACTAAGAACATGTTTTGACATCACAAACTTGTTGGGATTTGCTTTAGAAAAAAGACGGACAATATGAGCTTGAAAGTAGTGCTTCAACTTTTGAATTGAGAAGACTAGCACCAAGCACAACTTCTCAATTGGTGATAATTCAACTCGTTTGGTGTCATCATCCTGCTCAAGTAGTAAAGAGAGTTTTCTTTTCCTTCACTATTTTCTTGGGATAACAGTGATCCTACAGACCTTTCTTGTGCTGCAATGTATAGTAATAGTATAAATGGCTTTCCAGGTGCAGGGGCTGCTAAAACTGGAGGCTTCATCAAGTAGGAATTAATGCTCGCGAAGGCATTACTGCATGCTTGGTCCCATATGAAAGGGACACCTTTCTTCATAAGGTGACTGAATGGTTGACACCTCCCAGCTAGGTTCGAGATGAACCTTCTAAGGTATGCTAGCTTTCCTTGCAGACTTTTCAATTCATGGATATCTTGAGGCTCAAGCATTTTCAAAATGGCGTCCACTTTGGCTTGGTCGATTTCGGTCCTTTGATGTCGGACAATGAAACCAAGGAACTTTTCATAAGTAACTCCAAAGGCACATTTCAATGGATTCATCCTAAGTAGTTTCTCCGGAGCAATTCAAATACCATTCTCAAGTCTTTCATGTGGTCGCCCTTCTCTCTTGATTTCACCACCAAGTCGTCAACATAGTATTCAACATTCTTGTGGAGAAGATCATCGAAAATATTTTGCGTAGCCCTTTGGTAAGTAGCACCAACATTCTTCAAGCCAAAAGGCATTACCTTGTAGCAATAAATACCCTTCGGAGTGCGGAACGCAGTAAGCTCTTCATCTTTTGGTGCGATGCGAATTTGGTTATAACCTGATGAACCGTCCATGAAAGACATTGCCTTGTAACCAGTAGTAGCATCGATCATCAGCTCTAGAATAGGAAGCGGGAATTCATCTTTGGGACACGCATTATTGAGGTCCCGGAAGTCAACACATACTCGAATTTGGCCATTCTTCTTCCTTATATGGACAATAATTGAAGCCCATGTTCGGTATTTAACTTCCCGAATAAATCCAACTTCAACAAGTTTGTTAACTTCAACTTCAATCAGGGGAACCGAGTCCGGCCTGAAGCGCTTTTGAGCTTGTTTAACAGCGCGAGCACCATTTTTGACTGCAAGGTGATGGACTGCTACTTTCGGGTCCAAGCCAGGCATCTCTTTGTAACTCCAACCGAAGACATCCCTGAACTCTTTGAGTAACTCAATGTAAGTGTTTTTTTCATCAGCTTCGAGTAAAGAACTTAGGTAGGTGGGTCTTGGTTCTTCATCGGTGCCAAGGTTAACTTCTTTTAAGGCATCAACCGTCGTCTTCACTCCTTCTTCAAGTTCAGGCGGAGCATCTTTTGCATCTTCATCTTCTCGAGGATCCCCATCATTGAAGGATATGTCATAACATGGTGAAACATGCTCCAATTCTGTGTTATCCTCCATCGAAGACGGAACACCATTCTCGCTTTGTATAGTGACATGATACGAAGAACCTACACTTTCTTCATCTTCGTCACATTGCTTAGTGTAGACCACAATATATTGATTTTCCTTCAGTACTTCTTCACATGAAATCACAAGTTTTATTTGTTTCCTCATTCTAGAAGGAACCAAACTTTGGAAATTTTTAGAGATTTCCTGGATTTTGGGTGAAGCGGGTGTTCTTATGCTTTGAAAATTTCTTTGGAACTTGTTCCCCTTCTTTATTGGACCCAATCTTTCAAACACGGAGGTCCTCGTAGGTGATCTTCCAAGTCGATCAAAGACAGAAGGCTTCTTAGAAGCGGCAGATTCATCTTCTACATTGATATAATTGCTACTCGCCCTTCTTACTGGGATGCGCACTGGTGACAGTTGCTTGTATCCCTAACCTTCATGTGGTTGCCTCGTTGTAGCATTTGATGGGAGCTTCCCTAGCTTTGACAGATCTTTGGGATTGTATCCAGCTTTTGCAAATAGCTTGTAAGCATTAGGGTCAAAACCTTCATTTGTTAGCTTTGTAGGGAGTGCCACATTCTGCAAACGATTTTGGGCTACAAACCCTGCAATCGGTATTGAGGACGACTTTACTGCCTCAATTCGTTTGACCGAAAGAGTTAACTCCTTTTTCATGTTAGTTTGGACATTATATGACTCGCCCTCGTCTTTCTTCCTTTTAGGGACATATTGGAGCGTGGGACTTACTTCCTTTCCATAGGACACGACGCCCCTTTTATGAGATTTATTCATGGTTGTAGGCACCTCCTTTGTAACAACCTTGGATTTACCCATGATCACCTCAACTCTTTTAGTTATGGGTTCATCATTCTTGCTTTTTATACCATCATCGGCTTTTAGTTCCTTCACAATGCGGTTCTTCAAGTATAACTTTGCATCGACGAAGTGTGACTCAGCCTCGGTGAATGGCTCATCATCAGTAACTATCGTCTTCTCGACTTCACCTTGATAGTAGTTTAAACATTGATGGTAGGTAGATGGAACAATTTTATTCTCATGTATCCAAGGCCTCCCAAGCAAACATTGTATGAAGTTTTCGCGTCGATCACATGCAGCCATGCACTTGATTGCATATCTTCAATAGTGATTCCCAGCCTGATCGCTCCTATGTCTCTCTGGCCCCCTTGGTTGAATCCTTGGATCATCACACGACTTTCTAAGAGTTCATTCATGGGAATACCAAGTTCCTTCACAGTATGGATTGGCAAAATATTCACTGAGGATCCTCCATCGACCAAAATCCGGTTTACCCTTTCATCGCGTATATAGCCAACCAGGTACAATGGGCGTTTATGAGGAGTGTTACCTAGCAAAAGATCATCATTTGTGAACGTGACCTTACCCTCACAAGCATTAACTTCATGAGGAGTGGTCTCGATGGGCTTTTCCAAAGATGGTGCCAACGGTAGATCAGCATGGAAACAAGAGGCATCAATGCCCTCATGGGAAGTCTTCGTGCGGAACCGACTTGGTAAAAACTCCTCCAAGGTCACTGGATTTCATGGCTTTTGAGGGTGGTGTATCTCCACTTTTGCTTTCTTCAAAGGCCTAACTGGATTCATTTTTATTGGTCTTTTTACCATCATCTCCCTTGTTGGTTGTTCCACCGATTCTTTTCGTGGGCTCCTTTTATGGCGCCTACGATGAGTCGCTAATGTCCAACCTTCATCATCATCAGGTTGGTTGACTTCAGCTTTGTTGCTCTCCAGTAATTCTTTACCTTTGCTTTCTTTAAAACCACATAATTCATTCGGACTGAATGAGCCAAAGGTGATGGAGACTTGGTTTGCGCTTGCTTTCTCATCTTCAAGCACGATCTTCTTTTCGCGAGCCAAGTACATGACTTTATCCTTGAAGACAAAGCACTTCTCCAGAGGGTGACTTATAAGTCGGTGATATTTGTAGTAATTTGGGTCAGTTGTTTTCCCAGCTTTATTTGGTCGCTTCATCTACGGAAGCTCAATAAGATTAACTCGAGGAGCTCTTAAAAAATGGCTGGCACATCAGAATCCAAGAATGGGTATTGTTTCTCCTGCATTTCTTTTAGAGTCAACTTTCCACTTGGCTTGTCTTGAAAAGAAGTGGATTCATACTCTGCTTCTTGCTCACCTTTGCCGTGAACTTCATAGGTGATGTATTGACATTCATAGCTTCTTTGCTTTCAGACTTGGGTACGAACTTGCCTCACTTCCTAACTTCTTGCTTGTCAATCGCTTTGCGAGGTTCATAGATGGGCACCCTTTCATTTCCAGTGGAGACCATGCTAAATTCCATGTCATGGGCACGAGTTGCAAGTTCTTAAAATATGCTAGGCTTGATACCTTGCAAGATGTAGCGCAATCCCCAATGCATGACTTGGAGGCACATCTCTATGCCCGAAGCTCAGGTGAGCATGTCTTTGCAGTTGAGGCTTGCATTCCTCCAACGATTGATAAAATCGATAACTGGTTCCCCCTTTATTTGACGAGTATTTTTGAGCTCTATCATACTCACAGTGCGTCTCGTGCAATAAAAGCGATTGAGGAACTCTTGCTCTAGTTGATCCCAACTATCGATAGATCCAACCTCGAGGTTTGTGTACCAATCAAAGGCATTTCGTTTTAATGAGCGGACAAACTATTTGACGAGGTAGTCTCCATAAGTCCCAGCATTGTTGCATGTCTCAACAAAGTGCTCCACATGTTGCTTTGGGTTACCTTTACCATCAAACTGTTGAAACTTTGGAGGTTGATAGCCATCAGGCATCTTCAATATATCGAACCTCGCAGTGTACGGCTTTGCATATGTAAGGGAGGGCTTAGCATCAACTTCATATTTGTTCTTGATGGTTCCTTCAATGAACTCCTTCAATTGATCGATTGGAATCATCCCTTCAGATGAGACAGGGATAGCCTTAGTGGATGCTGCTTGTCTCAGGGGAGAGTCGCTCTCTAGAACTTCTGGGAGTTTGCCGGATACGTGGGTAGATTCTTCCTCCATCAAGATTCCCACCCTGTCTGTTAACTTGTCAATTCTAGCCTCTTGATTTTGCATGCATTTAGTCAAGCCAGCGATTGCTTCCGTCAAATTTGCCAATTGCTCCTCCATGGATGAAGTGTTTGTCACCATGGCTTGCATGATTGTCGTGGATGACGAAGAGTAGCATGGATTTTCACACAGATTGATCCTTGATTGGCTCACGCTATGTGGTGTAAGTGGGGAGGATCTATCACTTGAAGCATTATCATCTTCCTTCAGAGCAGAGTGTTTGGAGCCGGAGAGGTCAAGCAGAGCCAGTGTTTTTCTGATCTTTTCAGCAACATCGTTTCCTTCTTCAGATGCGTTTGTGGCACATCTTGCTCCTTTTGAGGATGAAGATCCAAAGACAAGGGTTGATGCGGACGACGCTTAGGGTACTTGTTGTCCTAAAAAGCTTGCTTTGCTCCTCGTAACTAGGCCGAAGCTCCCAAAAGTGATATTGAGGATGCTTTCCGCATCAGCGTAGAACCTGGAATTAGCAACCTTGGTGGAAGTTGAACCGAAGTTGATTTTCTTTGGAGTCATTTCAATGTTCTTGATTTTTGGCGATTGAAAAGTTGAGATGAGAGGTAGAGATGGTCCCACTGGGCGTGCCAGAATTTGTTTGCAATAAATTTGCGTCGAGAAAATAAAATCAAGACCGAAAAATATCGCAACAATCGTAGTATTTTATTTCGAATATTTGAGTGTACAATCTCTATAAATCCTCTGATTCTTCTTTCCAATGGTAAATAAATTCAAGGACCTTGGAGCTTGATCTTGAATCTATATTTGTTGTCACGAACGATGATCTTGTTCTTGAGCTTGAAATTGTTTGTTCTTCGTTCTTGAGCTTGAACTTGATTGCTTGAACTTGAACTTTATTGATTGAAGCTTGAAACTTGTGGAGAAATTTGCAGCGTTTGATCCACGAGCTCTTTCTTGCTTCTTGTTATAACTTCTGGTGTCCTTTCTGAGTTATGAAAACCCCTATTTATAGTGTTGGAATGGAAGAGTCATGATAAGAACAAACTCCTTCCGACCAATCAAATTCAAGGGTGACATGACATCATTTGATTGGCCAGAACATGTCACTTGCACACGCGGCGCAATTTCATTGGCCTTTTAGTGTGACTTGGCATGCCTTGTCATTTTGAACGTAGCATGATCCTACTGGCTCTTCCGTTTGACTTGGCGCGCCACGTCTTTTGACACGTGGCACCAAACTGGGTCTCTAGGAAGATGACATCTTGGGCTTAGTGAAGCGGGCTCATCACTTTAGATTGGGCTAGCCCAATGGATTAAGACTTATTTATTTAATCCATATATATTTGACTTATATAATTAATTTAATTTTATTAGCCCATAACATTTATTTGGACCAATATTTTCTTGAATTTAAAATATAATTCAAATTATCTTATGAATTTAATTTTAATAAAATTTATATGCCTACACTTATATATACAATAAAATTTTTGGCGAATGAGATTCGATTGAACCTCTTCTGCCTATGCACATAGGAGTCTAATAAACGTCACATAGAACTCCATCATATAAACAACAACATACCTAATATATGACATAAAGGTGGATCTATGTGTTATTATATAGCCCGTTTGGGCAAGCTGTAAAAACCAACTTATTTTGAAAAGTGCTTTTCTCAAAAGTACTTTTGGTGAGAAGCAGTTTGTGTTTGGCTAATTAGTTTAAAAAGCACTTCTGATTAGCAATTAGTGTTTGACCAAGCTTTAGAAACTGCTTCTAAATGTATTTTTCTCAAAAGTATTTCTAAAATAAGTGTTTTTGGAGAGAAGTTACTTTTTTCCGCTTCTCCAAAACTGCTTCTACTTCTACTTTCCCTCAAAAACACTTTTTTTCCTTCCAAAAGCTTGGCCAAACACCTTAATTTTTGGCCAAAAGTACTTTTGGCAAAAAAAAAAAAAACACTTTTGGCCAAAAAGAAGCTTGGCTAAGTAGGCTAACTTCGTAAGTGTCGACAAATTTCTTTTATATGTATATGTATATATCTTGGAAATAATTAATTTAAAAGCACTTGATATCTTAAACACTAAAAGTCTTTAAAGGTACTGGTTAAGCACACTGTTCTCACATGTAGAGTTTGGAAGTATGGTGTACACAACTATCTTTATTTTGTGCAGGAAAATAAGATGTTTTCAAAAAATCCTCGGCTCGACCAAACATAGTCACAGCAGCAAACTCCATAATATAATCAAAAGCATAAACAAAAGGATAAGCTGATCCTACTTCGAGCAAGACAAGATTAATTAGTAAACAAATCTCTTTAGTTAAGGCAGATAGCTACCAAATTTTGAGATACTCCTCCAATAGTTTTGTGATAGTGTTGTTGTAGTGAATCTCATACATATATTTTCCTTTAGCTTTTTATTTTTATCATAAGTATCTAATTTATCTTGTTACCTCGCTTTGTTGTTAAAAAAAACTTTAGTTCATGTTGTAATTATACAATGAATAATATAATGCAACGATGTCATTCAAATCTTTTTATTTCATTACATAAAATAAACACATATTCTCACATAACTTGTGCGGGTATAATAATGGGGAGTAGTTTAAAAGCGCCAATAAAACATTATTGTGGTAATAATTCTTTTACGCGACTAATCAAACATGTTATAATTTATGCAGAAATTTAGATTGGAATTACTTTTGACAGTACCTACTGATTTTCTCTTTGAACCAAATCAATATATAATTTATGCTGAGACACAGTTGAAAAGAAGTTATTTCATGATTAATTATTTCAAAATTACAGTGTTTTCTTAATCCTCATGGAATGGTGAAATAACTAATCCCGAAATAATTAATCCTGAAATAACTTTTTTCCAGCCAAACGACCCCCTTACAACTTGTTTGGATGATTGTTACATATCGTTTTATAATGTATCGTATTGTATTGTATAGTATCCTTTGATAAATACAATATTTGAATAGATTGTATTATTTGTCATTGTTTCATGATATCATACACCAACAATATAAAGAATAAATTTGCAATATTATAAAAAATATTATGATACAGGGTAAATTTATATAAAAATATAGAGTAAATGATAAAATAAAACTATTTAATAATAGTGAATGGTGAGATGAGAAAAAGACAAGATAACGACGCAACCATACCAAATTAGTTGTTACATAAAGTGACACATTTCTTCGAAACCTAATGATAAATTTAATGATACGATACAATAAAATTTAAGTAACAAAACAAAACAGACATCGCATTTAAAATATTAATACTTTACTATACAATAGGTAACGACCATCCAAACAAGCTATTAGGCGGTATCAATACCCACAATATAACCTTCCTTAACCAAAAGCAATAGGTTCCGCTGGTATTCTACTAATAATGCACAAACAAACAAAACCTATGGTTGCGAAAGAAAAGAAAAAGAGACAAAATTACCAACTCGCACTATGTTTATCTTTCACATATAGCTCTAGAGCGGCACTTGTAAAAAACTTTGTCAAGGAATTGAAAGTAAATATAAGTGTTATCTATGAAGATAAAGGAAAACTAACTAACTCTCTAATACAAATGGTTCTGGCTTTGGTCAATTCCTGTAAGTAGTCATTATTCTAAATTGATACGTCGCATCTTGCAGACAAGATTAGCAGTAGGAAGATCAAGCTGATTCCCTGAATCTGTTTTTATAAGATCCTTGAGCTGATTTTTAGGTGTTGAAAAACATGTCTGGAATGTGGCAAGAACTGTAGGAATTGGCATTGATAGAGCTGAAAGTACATTGCTTAGATACTCTATATCGACAGAAAGCTGCTGTGCTCCACGATCTGTTATATACTGGATCCCACGAAGCTGTTCCATGTAAAGTGCGGTGGCACCTTCAGCAACCTTTTCAATAAAGGCAAAGGAAAATTAGTCAACATATACTTGTTAGAGAAAATACATTTGGAGACACGGAAATAACTAGTTGGTCAGTGTCTCAGCAATGATAATTTCCTAGAAAGAGCAACAATGCACTCCCCACAAGTAGTTTGTAATCAAACTCATCTTCTAGATGTTTCCTCATGATAATTTTAATTCTTTTACCAAAGTTTATGTTAGTTCAGGCTTTGGTATTCTAGAGAATTTTTATTTGAACGTTATAAATGGAGTAATGGTGTTGTTGGCCAGATGAATTAAAGCTCTCGGTTGATAGCACAGATACCTGTTGGTATTTGCCCACCAGTGCGTCATAAAATATTCAAGTAAAAAACAATACCTTAAACATCCATTCAGTTGCAAAGTACTGGGCCTCATCAGCATTGGGATCACTGTTGGAAATATTCTCTACAAGTGGCTCTAGCTGTTGGGGTAAAGTAAGGAGATATTCACCAACACCAGTCACATAAGACTGGGGGTATGCGCTGAAGGTTGGAAGGGGCCGAGCACTATGTTCTTCAACAGATGACCATATGGGCAGGTGTGACAGATCAATGAACTGCTGCCGTACTTTTGATATGAGAACATCATAAACAAGCTCATTGACTGCGTCTGTGAAAGCCATAACTCGTTGTGATGCTACTGGAAGTGCATGGAACCTGGGATCTTTAGACTGCAGAAGGCACAAGAGAGAAGTTATCAATGTAAGATCAAATTAGCATAGAAGAAGATGGGCAAGGACGCATTAAAGGAATAGAAGGATACAATTGCTAAGCGAATCAGAAGAAAGACAAGCTCCCAGATATGTGTAACTATGGTGGGAGCCACTGACCTGCTCCAACAAATTAAGAAGCTTCCGAGCCTTCTCAGGAGTATCCAATAGACTCACAGCTGCCACATCCAATACCGCCCTTCGAGCCACAGATAATTGCCCACTTCCATCATCATTGACTACATCTGGTTGGTTCTGATCAATACTTGACCCAAAAACTGAGAGAGTGAGACTTGTACTCAACCTAGCAAGAGTGGCCTTGAGGGAAGCTTCAAAGACTGAAGATCTACTGGTTAAACAATCAGCAACCGTGAGGATCTGCAGTGCACCTTGAACAAATGACCATTCCTCCTCACTTGATGTGAAGTCAACTTTACGTGCATTTGGAGCTGCTTCCCTTCTTTCTGCTGTGTCTTTCTTTGTACTAATAGCATCCATATCCAGTCCACAAACAGCTCTCAATGATTTTAAGTTCTCCTGCAAAGTGGAAATGTATTGTAGCATAACATCATCCAGCACAAGAATTAGCTCATCCACCTCAAAACCACCAGTAAAGTTGATGCATCTTTCAACTGCTGCCTCAAGAAGCAAAATGACGTGTGGGATTGACTCTTCCATCCTTCGTACAGTTTCACTAAGTTCAACTCCCTGGACTCCAGCAAGAGTAACAGCAGCTCCTCTGAGATCAAGGCCTGCAATCTCGCCAGAGAGAACTGCATGCTCCATTTGTCCATATCTAGATAAAAAATTTAAAATCATTTAGTGTTCGAATACTTGACACCGCAAAAGCAGACGACCTTGCGATTTCACTAAAGATCCTCATACGGCACCAGGCAAGCTACTTGAACAAAATGCTCAACAGTTTCAGAGAACCACCAAATTTTGAGATTTCTACATGTAAGCACTCAACATGTCTGATAGTACGAGGATGATGGCAATACCTAAGCAGGAAACCCATGTTAATTGACCTATGAGTTAATACTTATTTATTACAAACAGCTCTGGCTATGCATAAAATTAACAAGGTCTAGGATGTAAGAGAGCAAACAGAAACAGTGTGATGTAAGATCTCGCATATCACGAGAAATTAATTAATCATTATTCCTAAAAACACTTGCAGAAAAGAAATGAAAGAAAAACCTCCTCATCAAAAGCATTAGATTTTTTCAACTCAATCACCTAGTCAAGAACAAAACTTTTCCAACTCAATAATCCAAAGACTTGAAAGGACCAACACTCAATAATAACTTACATGGCAATGGTAGTCAACTCAACCTCACCATAAAAATGCATTTCAATCAAACAGAAGACCTTCACATAAGACTAAGAGCACTGCTCTTCAAAAGGAAGAACCAGGAAGAAAAGAGAAAATTTCGTATCTGGATAAGGGATGCCATATGCATCGGAAAAAGTATGTGAATTTGTGAAGTCAAAGGTGATAAACAAGAATATTTGCTTTTTGTATGCTTACCGCCGTTTGAAAGATTCATAAGGAAGGAAGACTGCCTTCAGAGCATCCGACAGAACTTGTGGATCAGCGTCTGAAAACAGGTGTTGAATGTTCCTAGCAAAGCTCCCTGTTGTACTCTGAAGTTCAATTAGGGACTCCAAATGTTTAGTCTGAATCTTGGCACCTTTTGGCAAATCTCCATTTGAGATATCGATTATACCTGAAATTTAATGTAAAATCTGAGGCATGATGGATGAAAAATATCCAAGAACTTTGAGTATCCAAAAAAATAGAGATAGTGTCACCCAAAAAGAATACAACAACAAAGACCTAGTAAAATCTCACAAAGTGGGGTCTGGGTAAGGTAGTGTGAACAGAGACATTACTCCTACCCGATGGGGCAGAGTGGCTGTTTCCAATAGACCCTCGGACATCCAAAAAAAATATAATAGGTAATTAGAGCTGATTCTTTCCATGCACAAAATGGTGATAGTGAAATCCAAATAGCTGATTTGCACTTTGAAACTTCAATTTTTCAATCTTCCATATATATAACTACTTTAAGCCACTTATATGCTTGGAAACTAGTTGGACTCCGATTCTTCAGAATGTTTGATGAAACAGAGAAGGCAGCATCATAGCTGAAAGATCAGAAAAAAATGATAAACATTTTCACTTGGATGAAACTACGTGAAACTACGCAAGAGAGCAAGAAGTCTATGTTTAGATCATGGTTCTCAAAAACTCCTAAAGAAAAGATAAAACTTCACCTTTAGCCAAGGCTTTTGTCTCAGGCACAGCATCCCCAGTGGCAAGGTTAATCTGTGATGCAAAGCTCATACTAATAGCTGACATTGTTTCAATTAGAAGGTTTGGCACAAGAGTTGTGAATTCTTCTGGAAAGGCAAGCATACACCTGCAACACAAAGATCTATTGTTGACTAAGGAACATCAAAGAGAGATGTCCTAAGCTTCGCCTCCTTTAATCTTCTTTATTTTCTTGAGTTTATTTTTATTTGGGTAGGGGAATTGCCTCCTCTTTTACTTTCTTTATTTTCTTGATTTTATTGGGCGGGGGTGGGGGTGGGGGTGGGGGGGGGGGGGGAGGAGGCCATGGCTGAGTTATAAAGCAAGAGGTTGGTGAATATTGAATCAAAGGCATCTTCATCATAAATCAGACTAGCAAAGTTAGTAGCTGTGGTATATTAAACTAGTATTTCACCAATTAACCAATCAATGCCCCCCAACACCAATTAACCACGTAATGCCGAACCCTTTCCCCGGAAAAACCAAGATGCTTTCATGCTTTAGAAAAGACCAAATAAGAACTGCATAAAAGAAGTCGCAATGCCATTCAACATTACATTTGCCAAATCCTAATTTTTGAAGAAAGTGATGAGATGATTCCAAAGTTTCTCCTTTTTGAGTAGGAGAAACTTTTGATTCCTCTCATCACTTTCTCCAATCAATATGATTTGGTAAATGTGATTTTGATTCCAAAGTTTCTCTATGAATACTATCCTGAGTGGGGCAAAAAATGTTATGGTTGCATTCAAGCTTCTTTTTAACAGCTCGGATCGGGTATAAATGAATGCCAGTCAATTTGGTCTCTCCTATGATTCTTCCCTCAGAAAGGCTTTTCTATAGTAACCAAGAGCTCACTCTTTTCCCTCCTTTGACCCTGTTATGTGTTACTTTCCTTTTTCTGCTTATCAGTTCGAAATAGTATCAACTTAAATCTGCAGTCTGTCACCCACAGGTTGCATCATCCTTTGACCTTAGTTTTCGTTTCTTATTACTAGTAGTGAGGAGGGAATCGGTTTACGAGAGACAAAACAGAGCACCTTAAAAAGAGGATAGAAAAAAGGAATCCAAAAAAACATGCAATGTAAATGAAGCCACAAAAGGAATCAGAAAGAAGAAGCATTTTTTTTTATTTCTTGCTTTTTTTTCTACATCACCAACTCATCAAGCAGTTTGCTATAGCCCTGAAGCGTAGGAGCCAGATAACATATCTACCGATGTTAAGAGTAGATGGGTTCACACTGAGTTTTATAGCAGCAACTTCAACCCTGGTATCCCCAAGCTATTACTACTATGCCTAAACCACTCAACCATTCATTTCGGGGACTTTTTTCCATTTCAGTCTTCTGATAGGTAGATCTTTTTCATTCCGTAGCTGTACTCATATAAGAATCGACATCGAGATGTCAATCTAACATAGAAGCAGTTCAATCAATAATGACTTTCTATCTATTAATAATTATATAACTTCTAGTAAGAAAACATTAAAATTTTCTGAAAGCAGGAGAGCATATGACTTCCAATTACACTCCAGCAGAAAAACGAAGTAGATTTTTTTTCTTTTTTTGATAACCAAAGATCCCCAGGTGAGTTCACAGTTAAAAACTTAGGAGATTATGCCCCCACCCCACCCCCACCCCCGCCCTACTCATTTAAATTCCGAACTCCTAGTGAATGGCAGGGTTCTAGCTCATCACATGCGCCCCATTCTCACATCTCACAGTGAGTCAAGCAAAGCCCTAGGGCAAAACCAAGTAGAATTATCTTAACAACAACAACAACAACCCAGTATAATCCCACTTAGTGGGGTCTGGGGGTAGTGTGTACGTAGACCTTACCCCTATCCTTGGGTAGAGAGGTTGTTTCCAAATAGACCCCCAGCATCCTTCCCTCCAAGAACTTCCCACCTTGCTCTTGGGGAGACTCGAACTCACAACCTCTTGGTTGGAAGTGGGGGTTGCTTACCATCATAGCAACCCCTCTTGTCTAGAATTATCTGAGAAAAATTTGAAGAAAAGCAATCCATACCACTTCCACTCCTGTTCAACATAAAGCAACAATTCATCGTAGAAGTTAGGCAGCCAACTTGAGAACGATATCTTAGATGAATGAAAATCCTGAGCATTTGATAGTCTTTCTGTTTCACTTTTCTCATTTGCAACTTTATTAGCCTGCTGCCTCAAGTCAAAATCTTCCCAAAGCCGCTTTATTGGCTTGATGTGGACCTTGGTATAGTGCAGCTCTAAGGACTTGAATCTCCCAATTCTCAGTAGAATAGCACGCATTTCTTGGGCAACATCAACCTATAAAATAGCAACGAGGGTCTTTTACTGTCTCCTATGGTTCAAGGGGAATATGCATTCACCTGAAAATATAAAATGTAACTTTTAGAAAGGGTTACAAAGGAGAGAGACAACTAAAGTCACCTTTCGATTGCTTAGAGCATCTGTTAGTCGGGGTTGGACCATTGAGTCTAGTCTATCTTCTAAAACTTCAAGCTGCCTCCTAATATTAGCAAATTCCGCAACCTGAAAATTGCACGGAACTTTATTAAAGCAAGTGTGACACACTTTGTTATGTAACTAAAAACATGCAAGTTAAAACACCACCTCTCCAACGGCAGCCAAGCAGTGCCTCATATTAGCCAGAGTTTCTGCAGCTCGTGGAAGATCACCACTGGCAAATACATCCTCCACTGTTGAGCTTAGTTGAGTTAAACCAGCAGCATCCTTCCAACGAGAAAATACACGTTTTTTAAATACACAGGAAGTTAGCAGGAAACTGGAACAACTGTTAGTGTAGCTTTAGATACAGGGGAAGTTTTTTATCTAGAGTTAAAATTTAAGTTAAACATCACTTTAAGAAAAGTATTACCTGCAAAGTCTCATATGCAGCTTCCATTCTGCGCTTGACAGCATCAACTTTTGCAAGTGTAGCTACAGATTCAGCAGATGATCCCTCAGCCTGCGAATGAATTCAAAGTTGTGAGAGAGGAGAATTACTCATCGATATAGAGGACCTTTCTACCTGGTAAAAATCCACAATTATTGAACTATATTCTCATAATACCAAACCTATAAATGAAGACAACAACAACAACAACAACAAAAAAAAAAAAAAAAACCAATGTAATCCCACATGTGCGGTTTGGGGAGTTTAATGCCTTACCCCTACCTTGTGAAGGTAGAAAGGTTGTTTACTATAAACCCTCGGCTCAAGGAACAGTGATAATAAAGCAACAAGCAATAGCAACAACAATGAAATAGGGTAACGGAAGCTAATGACACAACATGTAACAATAAAGAGCCAGTAACAAGAAAATACAAGAATAGTACTAGTACTACTAGTAAGACTATAATTGAAGACTTGTAGTAAATAATACATATTCTACACACTCAAAAAAAGAAACCCTTAGATTTTCCACATTTCAACTATAGTAACAATGAAATGCGGAACCGACCTTTTTAAGCTTGAGGAGGATGGCGGAGAGAGCGGAACGAAGGGTGAGAGCATCATCACGGAGGCGGCTGACATCGCGAGTGGTCCGGGGAACACGGAGGAGTGCGGCGGCGCTTTGCTCCTCAAGGGAAGCAGCGATCTCTTCCGAAACCATCTGAAGCTTCATTTCCAGATCCAATAGGTGTTTGTCCATTGGATCCTGTGAGTGCCGTGACTGAAACACTTCGTTTATCCATTTTTTCGGGTCGAATTTCTCGTCAGAGAAGGAACTCAGATCCACCATCATCCTTTCCGATTTGTATCTTCTCTGTTTCTGTCTGTTAGAACAGTTGAGAGGGATCATGCAATTGTAGCACTAGTATTTTGCTTTTTTACCCCTTTAATTCTTTAAAATAATAAAATTGCCCTTTGTTTTTTAATTGGTTTCCATTAAAAGACCTTCAAGTCTCAAGTATTGGCTATGTGACCTTCCCTATAACTATATATTTTCTTAAAATTACTTTAAAATTATTAAATAATGTATATGAGACAGAAAATATAGATTAAAGAAAAAAAATTTAAATCTCCATATGAAAAAGGTTAATGATATTTAACTAACTAAATAAAGGATTGTAGTTTACTTTTTATTCTATGTTTAGTCAACAACAACAACAACAACAACTACCCAGTATAGTCCCACGGAGTGGGATCTGGGGAGGGTAATATGTAGACGGGCCTTACCCCTACCCGAAAGGGCAGAGAGGCTGTTTCCAATGGACCCTCGGCTCAGTGAAGGAAAGGGACAACAAAAACAACAAAGGAGCATTAGTAACTTTAACACAAATAACGTAAATAATTATCTAAACATAAAATCCTAAAAATAAAAAAATATAAAAACTATAAATAAAATATCATGCAATAATATCGGGACAATAACTAGCATAAGACAAAATTCAATACACAAATCATCTATGAATAAGCCTGCCAAGCCTCACCCAACCCCGGGTGTGGAGTATGAAAAACTCTAGGGGCCCCTATCCCACAACCTTGATACTAGACCTCCATACTTTCCTATCCAGGGTCATGTCCTCAGAAACCCGCATCCTAGCCATGTCATGCCTAATCACCTCTCCCCAATACCTTTTAGGCCTCCCTCTGCCTCGCCGTACGCCGACCATCGCCAGCCGCTCACAACTCCTCACCGGAGCGTCAGGACTTCTCCTCCGCACATGCCCGAACCACCTCAGCCTCCCTTCTCGCATCTTCTCATCCACCGGGGCCACCCCCACCTTCTCTCGAATAACTTCATTCTTAATCTTATCTAACCTGGTGAGCCCGCACATCCACCTGAGCATCCTCATCTCCGCAACCTTCATCCTTTGAACGTGAGAGTTCTTCACTGGCCAGCACTCCGCCCCATACAACATGGCAGGCCTAACCACAGCTCTATAAAATTTTCCCTTGAGTTTCTGTGGAACTTTCTTGTCACACAGGACTCCTGATGCCAGCCTCCACTTTGACCACCCCGCTCCTATGCGATGAGTGACGTCCCCGTCAATCTCTCCGTCCCCCTGAATCACTGACCCAAGATATCCGATATTGTCCCTCCTGGCGATGACCTGTGATCCAATCATCACGTCCCTGCCTATTTCGCTCGGCTCGGCGCTAAACTTGCACTCCAGGTATTCTGTCTTAGATCTGCTTATTTTGAAACCCTTAGACTCGAGAGTCTGTCTCCATACCTCTAACCTCTCATTAACACCGGCCTTCGGCTCGTCTATCAAGACTATGTCATCAGTGAATAGCATACACCAAGGCACATTACCTTGAATATGTCGGGTAAGAGCATCCATCACCAAGGCAAACAAGAGAGGGCTAAGCGCCGATCCTTGATGGAGCCCCATAACCACTGGAAAATGGTCTGAATCGCCACCCACCGTCCTAACCCTAGTCTTAGCTCATCGTACATGTCCTTAATTACTCCGATGTAGGCTTCCGGCACGCTCTTCGCCTTCAAGCACCTCCATAGCACCTCCCTTGGGACCTTGTCATACGCCTTCTCCAAGTCGATAAGCACCATGTGCATGTCCTTCTTCTTATCCCTGAACTGCTCCACCAGCCTCTTGACAAGGTGGATAGCTTCTGTAGTAGAGCGACCCGGCATGAAACCGAACTGGTTCATAGATATAGATGTCATCTCCCTCACCCTCACCTCGATCACCCGCTCCCAGACCTTCATGGTGTGACTTATTAATTTGATACCTCTATAGTTGTTGCAGCACTGGATGTCACCTTTGTTCTTGTACAAAGGCACAACTGTACTCCACCTCCACTCCTCCGGCATCTTTTTGTTCCTGAAGATCGCATTGAACAACCGGGAGAGCCACTCCACTCCTGACCTTCCCATGCATTTCCAGAACTCTACCAGGATCTCGTCAGGCCCGATCGCTCGACCCCTACTCATCCTACGCAAAGCCCCCATGACCTCATCCGCCCTAATGCGCCTGCAGTACCCAAGGTCTCTATGCTGCTCTGAATGCACCAACTCCTCTAGCTCTATGTTACGATCCCCCTCATCGTTGAGTAAGTATCGAAAGTACATCTGCCACCTCTGCTTGACTTGAGACTCCCCCATCAGAACTCTACCATCCTCGCCCTTGATGCACCTAACTTGGTCAAGATCACGCGCCTTCCTTTCCCTTTCTTTAGCTAACCGGAATAACTTTCTGTCCCCGCCTTTCTCCCCTAATTCCTCGTACATGCGACCAAACGCCGCGTTTTTTGCTTCCGTAACCGCCATCTTTGCTTCTTCCTCGCCGCCATCTATGTTTAGTCACTTGTTTTAAATAATAAAGTGTACAGTCGATGACATGAAATTGAAGCAATGGTATTGTAATTTACTTTATATTCTAGTTTACTCAATTATATGTTAAATAAAATTATACTTCCTTAAAAAGGTATTTGTAAAATTCCTTACAAAATAAGAAAAAGTTAAAAAGAAAATATTCCTCGAGTTCTTAACACAAATAAAAAAAGAGAGAAGAAAATACACATCTAATAAGGAAATGTAATGTCAGATTATTTTGTGTATGAACATTTAATATATAAAGATTTTAAGAGAAATCTAAATTTAAGAAATTTACTATTCATTAAAAGTCCTAAATATTAGGCCAAGCATATTAAGAAGAGTTGATTTTATACAGTCCCAAATAGTAAGAAAGTAACTTAAATTATAATTTTACCTAATATAAACTCTATTTTAAAAGGGTAAAAAAAATAAAAATATTCGAAAAAGCATTCATTCTTTAGATATAATATAAATATAAATATAAATATAGATTAATATTAATGGTCAAGCTGAAGTGGAACTTCAGATATTACACATTGATCATCCTATATAAATGTAATTATTTTCATAACCAGGAAAAAAAAAGATCACCCAAAATCTAATCCCCGCCATCCTCCGTCCCCCTCTTCTTCTTCTTCTTGTTCCGGTGCCAAAATCTACTATTTCCCTCTTTCTGTATTACATTTTCCTCCATTTCTCGCATAGAGTTCAGCAGTACTTCTTCCTTTCGTCTTTTTTCCATCTCAAAGCCACATTTGTAGTTCAGAAATGGTGAATTGAATTTGGAGAGGAAGCTCAGATTCGTCGATGTAAAGCTTGATTTGGCGTTGAGAAAAAAATAGAATAGAGAGTTCGAAGGAGAATTTGCCATTCAATCTTGTTAATTAATCGAGATCGAAATTGAAAAAAGAGATAAAAACCGAGAGGAATATCCAATCAATGAAAGAACATAAAACTATTTTGTGGCTTTATTTGATCAAACTAAGTTAAACAGATTTAATCAAGTTTTACTTTTATTCATTTCTACTGGTAAAATTGAACTCTGCCGATATTAAGATTTTGATTATTAAAATATAATAATATGGGAAATAGACTCACAGAATACAAAACAAGGAAACTTGAAAGTAGATTACTAGTATTAGATTTCTTCATACCTTTTTTATTTTATTATTATGCATTCGTCAATTTGGCAACTATTTGCTTGTCTAGTCAAAGTTTTATACTTTTTGCTATAGATATGTCGTTGGCATATCATTGGTATCATTAATTCAAGTTGTTTGTTGCTATCTAAATTAATGAGTTGGTATTCGATATTATCCCGTGGGAAGTTTGGCAAGCAAAATAACAAAAAAACAAATAATTATAAATTATATTAGCTATCAAAAAAAATGTTGGACGATAAACTTTTTAAAAATAAGTTAAATATAGATAGAATTCATATTATTTAGTATAATAATAGATAATCAATGAGTTTGACTTTTACATTATAAAGATTCAAATTGCAAGTCTTTCAAGTTTGGAATGTTGGAATGAATCCAAATAAAACACTTTAGCCTTCATATCGAATTACTTGGAACAACAACATAAGCGGAAGCGTACCTGAATCCATAAGTGGAAGCTCCTTAATCCTTCTTGTAGATTGTTCAAGGTTTGCCTTTGGAAGCTCCTTGATCCTTCTTGAAGATTGTCTTGAAGTTTTGGCTTTCACTTGATATCCAAGACAAATGTGAGGATTGGTTTTCCACTTGATATGCAAGAACAAGTTTGTGCTCTCTCTCTCAATGGGTGGAAGAAGAAGAGAATGTCTTGCATTCTTGTGGGAACCATAACCCCCCTTATTATAACATGTGAGTTATGAAACTCAAAGGTCACAAGAATGTAACCTTGGTTACATGTATGTAACCTTAGTTAGCCCATCATTAACTAAGGTTACTCTTTTGGGTATCTACACATTAGTCCTACACTTTATATGATAATGTATTGGCCCCCTTAACAATAATGTCCATAAGACCACTAATATAGGCCAAACCAAAAGATAGCACATAACATATAATTAATCCATATATTGTCCATATGTATGTAGTATAAGTCCAAATGTCTAACAATCTCCCACTTGGACTATACATTCATGCATATGTACAAACCTTAGCATTATATGATACATTATAACTTTATGAGCTCAGAATTGCTATCATAATAAAATTGTCATGAACAATCCGGTCCATCAATCATACCAACATAGGATCTAAGAGATCTTAATTTCTCTTGCGTAACTAGACCCAACATAGATCACGTATATCAATATAACCAACGACATGGATCAAGTATAGGTGTGTAGCATGGAAATAACATAAAGTGTGGTCTGAAATAGAATGTCTATTTCCAACTGGTTCTCTTTATTGAGATCAATCATAAATCTTAAGAGTACATAAAACTTTAAAACTGAATATCTGCAGATATAACCTTAAAACTGAATTACTGAATGTAATGGACAATACATAATTGAATAATACAAACTCCCACTAAAATTCATAATCCTTAACCGATTTGACACCCATGCAAGCAATATGCTCATGAAATACTTTGGGTAGCAATCCCTTAGTGAGAGGATCCGCAAGCATAGAGTTTGTACTGATGTGCTCTATGCACAATTGTCCATTCTGTACTCTTTCTTTAGCAACCCGAAATTTGACGTCCATATGTTTTGCTTTTAGTCAAACTACTGTTATTGTTAGCATAAAGAACTGCTGATCTGTTGTCGCATAATAGCCTGAGTGGCTTTTTAATGCTGTCTACTATGCGCAGTCCACTAACAAAATTTCGCAGCCATAATGCCTTATTGGATGCTTCATAACATGCCATGAATTCCGCTTCCATAGTGGAAGTGGCCGTAAGAGTTTGCTTGATGCTTCTCCAAGAGATAGCACCGCCAGCAAGCATGTAAATATAGCCTGATGTAGACTTCAGACTATCCTAACATCCAGCAAAATCGGAGTCGGTGTACCCGATGATCTCAAGCTGGTCCGATCTCCGATATGTGAGCATGTAATCCTTTGTTCTCTGTAAGTACCTCATGACCTTTTTGGCTGCCTTCCAATGGTCCATTCCCGGATTGCTTAGATATCTGCCCAGCATCCCAACAATGTATGCTATATCAGGTCGTGTACATACCTGAGCATACACCAGACTACCTATAGCCGAAGCATAAGGTGTCTTTTCCATTTCCGTAGTTTCAAAATTATTATTTGGGCACTGTTTGAGACTAAACTTTTCTCCCTTAGCAACAGGGGTGTTGCCTGGTTTATAATCCTGCATGCCAAATCTTTAGAACCTTATCGATATAGCCCTTTTGTGACAGACCGAGAACACTTTTGGAGCGATCTCGTTGTATCTAAATTTCTAATACAAAAGAGGCATCACCAAGATCTTTCATTTCAAATTTCTTTGAAAGAAATTTCTTAGTTTCATGCAATAATGCTATATCGTTACAGGCAAGCAGTATGTCATCGACATATAAAACCAGAAAAATATATTTACTCCCACTGAACTTATGGTATATACAGTCATCAGCAATATTCGGTTCAAAACCAAAAGATGTAATGACTTCATGAAACTTATAATACCATTGACGGGAAGCTTGCTTGAGCCCATAGATGGATTTCTTTAATTTGCAAACCCTTTTCTTTGAGTCTCCCGAAACAAAGTTTTCAGGTTGCACCATATACATTGTTTCCTCAATGTCACCATTGAGAAACGCTGTCTTAACATCCATCTGATGAAGTTCAAGATCAAAATGTGCTACTAGTGCCATTATAGTCCTGAAAGAGTCTTTCGATGAAACTGGAGAGAAAGTCTCTTTATAATCAATGCCTTCCTTTTGAGTGTAGCCTTTTGCGACAAGACGAGCTTTATACTTAATGACATTGCCCCCTGAATCCCTCTTGGTTTTAAATATCCATTTACAACCAATTGGTTTAATACCTTCGGGCAATGTAACAAGCTCCCAAACGCTGTTATCGCTCATAGACTTCATCTCATCATTCATGACATCAATCCACTTTTGAGAGTTAGAACCTTTAATGACTTGACGGAAGTTGATTGGATCATCTTCTCAAGTCCAATGTCACTTTCTTGTTCTTGGAGAAATACAACATAATCATCCGGAATTGCATTTCTCCTCTCTCTAGTGGATCTCCTTAATGGCACTTCAGTTTCTTGAGGTTGTTGAGTTTGATTTTCATTAGTAATATCAGGAACTTGATTAGGGAGATTTTCGAGATTGTCTTGAATATCCGTGTTAGGAATGAGAACACCCTGACCAAGATCAACAACTTGAGAGAAAGACACATGTTCTTCCTCAAAGACAAAGTCTCTAACAACTTTATCTCCCCACCCCCCCAAACTCAATATCCTCAAAGAATCGAGCATTACCCGTCTCAAAAATAGTTCTAGAAGTGGGATCATAAAACTTATACCCCCTGGATCTTTCAGAGTATCCAACAAAATAGCTACTAACTGTTTTAGCACCCAGTTTCTTTTCATTCGGCCTATAAGGCCTTGCCTCAGCTGGACAACCCCAAATGTGTAAGTGCTTAATACTGGGTTTATTTCCAGTCCAAAGTTCATATGGGGTTTTGATTGTATCTTTAGTTGGAACTCTATTGAGAATATAAGCTGCGGTTTTCAATGCTTCTCCCCAGAGTGAGTCTGGCGAAGTAGTACGACAAATCATACTTCTTACCATGTCCTTAAGGGTCCGATTTCGTCTCTCAGCTACACCATTCATAGTAGGACTGCCTGGCATAGTATACTGACACTCATCTAGTAATTTAGCAAATGGCCCTGGACGTTGTTCACCTGAACCATCATATCTACCATAGTATTCACCACCACGGTCAGATCTAAGTTTTAATCCTTTTGCTTAGTTGATTTTCAACTTCGGCCTTATATGATTTGAACATGTCTATAGATTGGGAGTTTTCATGAATGAGATATAGGTACCCATAACGAGAGTAATCGTCTATGAATGTGATAAAGTATTGTTGACCATTTCTACAAGGTGTAGGGAATGGCCCACAAATATCCGTATGTATCAATTTTAAGACATCCGAAGCTCTCTCAGCACCTAATCTCGTCTTGTTTGTTTGTTTACCCTTGATACACTCAATGCAAATATCCGAATTTGAGGAATCAAGAGAATCAAGAATTCCATCTGACACAAGTTTCTGAATTCTTTGTTTAGATATGTGACCCAAACGTTTGTGCCAGAGTGATAAAGAACTCTCATTAGTTAATTTTCCTTTGGTACCACTTGAACTTGTATGCAAAGTTTCATTATGTGAGGTTATTATGTCAACCAAATATAGGCTATCATATGTTGATAAAAGACCAGTACCGATAAGATTTGAACCTTGAAAGAGACTAACTTTATTGTCACCAAATGAACATGAATAACCGGATATGTCCAATTTGGGAATAGAAATTAAAATCCGTCTAAAAGACGGTACAACAAAAGTCTCATTCAAATCTAAATAAAAACCAGTCTTAAACAATAGCCTAAATTTTCCAATAGCCTCAACT
Organism: Nicotiana benthamiana; assembly: GCA_034376525.1. NCBI lineage: Eukaryota > Viridiplantae > Streptophyta > Magnoliopsida > Solanales > Solanaceae > Nicotiana > Nicotiana benthamiana. Next base: position 12,803,627 of record CM067341.1, on the reverse strand, counting down.
TGAACCCTTTTGCCGTCACCCACATAGATGTATCTTTCACCATCATTTGGTTTTCGGCAGTTCAGGCAACCCTGCATAGATATACTTATGTGAGTAGTAGCAGCAGAATCTACCCATCAAGTATCCTTAGGTACCGAAATTAAATTAACTTCAGAACAAACAAGAGAAAGAGATATACCTTTTTTTGTACGCCAAGCGTGGTATTTGGTACAATCTTTCTTCATGTGATTAGTCCCCTTACAGAAAAAGCAACCTGATTCTGTAGTTTCAACCTTAGGTTCCTTATGTTGCTTCTTCTGGGGCCTTGCAACCGCAACTTCCTTATTTTTCCTCTTCTTATTATCTTTAGAAGAGGATGCCAAATGAGCACTTTCTGTTTTATCTTGCTTTATTCTCTCTTCCTCTTGCACACAATGTGAAAAGAGCTCATTAAGAGTCCATTTCTCCTTCAGGCAGTTGTAACTGACCTTAAACTGATTAAAGTGTGCAGGAAGAGAGATCAAAACTAAGTACACAAGCAGTTCCTCAGGTAATTCTAACTGGAGTGACTTTAGTTTCGAAGCAAGATGAGAAATTTCCAAATTGTACTCCCTTATGTTTCCCTTGCCTTTATACCTCATGGAAACAAGTTTACTCAAAAGAGTACTTGTTTCCGCCTTTTCGTTTTGTGCAAAACGCTTTTCAAGGTTTTCAAGGAAAACTTTGGCATTATTTTCATCATTCATAGTGCCCCTAAAAGATTCTGGAATTGCACGTTTCATGATCATTAGACTCATGCGATTTGAGCGTTCCCACTTCTCCATCTCCTTCTTTTCATCAGAAGAAGATGTATCCTTAAGAGAAGCAGGTTTCTCAATCCGAAGTGCAAGGTCTAGATCCATGCAACCGAGAACTATCATAATGTTCTCTTTCCATTCCTTAAAGTTTGTGCCGTTAAGCACATGGATGCTGTTAATGTTTGCAGATATTGTAGCAGCTGAAGCATTCACTGAAAATAGAACAAGGACAACTTAATACATGCTTACAATTACTTGAATTTTAAACTGGAGTTTACAGATTCAAAATAGGTAAATCCCATTACAAGATACCTAGCACAACATTGATTTTAGTCTTTGGACAGAAAATCAACTTGTAAGTGGTACTCTTGGTGTAGTAATCAAATATTGACAATAAACTCCTGTCAAATATCAAGCCTTCCTTTGAGCCGACTTAATATTCACATGGAAAACTTAATAATTGTCACATATTTATCACCACATGCATGTTCGAATTCCTGCCAAATAACAACCTTCCTTTGGGCTGGTGTTAAACGCATGGAATACTAACATACACAGTCATCTTATACTTCAAAATCAATCAATCTACACAAAAGAGGTTACTTTGGTAACATAATATTTCAATGGACTAATTTAAAATATTAGATGCAAAACTAAATAGTTCTTTAAGCCATATATTGAACCTTAACTGAAAAAGTTACATGTTTGACATGTAAAAAACTGAACATTAAAAACTTAATCTTAATTGTACAAAACAAAATCTGAATCATGATGGACAAAAAAACAATTAATCTTAAAACTAAATATTAATCTACAAAACATCAATAATTAAAAAACTGAATATTAATTGACATATTATTAATGTACAATTAAAATCTGAAAACTTAAAAAACGTTTCAATTAATAATGAAAAACGTTTCTTTAATTAATTGAAAAAACGTTTCTTTAATAATGCAAGATTAATGTTTTAATATTAATCCTGCATTATGACTCCATTAATATCTTAATTAAATAAAAAAAAGGTTTCAATAATAATGAAAAACGTTTCTATTAATTAATTTTGCATTATGGTTTCATTAATATCACCAGAAAAATGTTTTTAATAAAAAAAACGTTATCTTTATTAAAAAAAACGTTTCTGTCCAGGACCTTTTGCGGCGACGAACGCTGCCACTAAACCCATAGAAGTCGCCGCTAAATGTATTAGTGGCGACTATGTATTGAAACTCGAGTTGCCGTCACTGAAGGTTATTTGTGGCAACATTGCGACGAACGCTGCCACTAAACCCATAGAAGTCGCCGCTAAATGTATTAGTGGCGACTATGTATTGAAACTGGAGTTGCCGTCACTCAACGATAATAAACTTAATGGGGCTTTCAACAAAAAGGGTTAATCAATGAATCATGTTCAATAATCGAAATTAGGCAATTTATTTCAACATTTCAATTCACATGGAGATAACATGGTATCTAAATACTAAAGTTCATCATCAACATATCATTCATGAAAGCATGCTATAGTATGGTACTAGAATTTCATAATCAAAATTCTATCTTAATTTAAACATGAAGCTTTATAACATGGATTTCATGAACTTCCAAATGATCCAATATGAAGGAGGCTCTGAAACCAATTGTTGGAATGAATCCAAATAAAACACTTTAGCCTTCATATCGAATTACTTGGAACAACAACATAAGCGGAAGCGTACCTGAATCCATAAGTGGAAGCTCCTTAATCCTTCTTGAAGATTGTTCAAGGTTTGCCTTTGGAAGCTCCTTGATCCTTCTTGAAGATTGTCTTGAAGTTTTGGCTTTCACTTGATATCCAAGACAAATGTGAGGATTGGTTTTCCACTTGATATGCAAGAACAAGTTTGTGCTCTCTCTCTCAATGGGAGGAAGAAGAAGAGAATGTCTTGCATTCTTGTGGGAACCATAACCCCCCTTATTATAACATGTGAGTTATGAAACTCAAAGGTCACAAGAATGTAACCTTGGTTACATGTATGTAACCTTAGTTAGCCCATCATTAACTAAGGTTACTCTTTTGGGTATCTACACATTAGTCCTACACTTTATATGACAATGTATTGGCCCCCTTAACAATAATGTCCATAAGACCACTAATATAGGCCAAACCAAAAGATAGCACATAACATATAATTAATCCATATATTGTCCATATGTATATAGTATAAGTCCAAATGTCTAACATGGAAGACTAAAAACTCTCCCAAAAGTGATATTCATATCCATATTATCCGATGGTTAACCATTTTCAATTCATATTAAATGTTGGTCAAGCCGAATACAATACCCGCTTTCGACCCGCCTATATCCGACCTGAACCGCCTGTTTGCTGACCCTAGTCGCACCCACTTGGGAGAAATTAAAATATAACCAGATTTACAATTGGTCATTCAAAAATAGCCCAGTTTTAAAAGTAATCAAAATATAACCACTTTTCATGTAAAGATAAATCTGAGCGGAAACACTGTTCAAAACCCGAAAAATACCTCAATATATTATGTTGGAGTTCCAGCATAAGTACACTTGAACTCAAGCATATTATACTGGAATTCCAGGATAAGTATGTTGGAACTCCATCATAAGTACACTAAAACTCCAGCATAATATACTGGAATTCAAGCAAGTATATTGGTCCAGCATAATATACTGAAGTTTGGAGCACTGGTGCTCCAGTATATTATACTGTAGGTATATTATACTGGAACTAGCAAAGTATACCGGTCCAACATAATATGCTGGAATTCATACACATGTGCACCGAACTCCAGTATATTATACTGGACTGATCTTTGTTGCAGCAAAATAGTGACTTTTTCATTGACTTGGTAAACGCTGGCTATTTTTAAATGACCAATCCGAAAACTGGTTATACCGTGCTATTTTTACTACCCACTCACCTTCTTTGTTTTATCCCTATGCCAAATCATTAACCTGAGACAATTCTATTATAGCTTTGAATTTTTTTCATCATAATCATCGCAGATAACGATTATTGCAGATAGGAATTCAATTTTCAGCAGACATAAGAAATCGTTACGTGATCTCGTCCTATTTGTTTTACATTAGCGAACAGTCATTCGATATTTATACTACCGAAAAATAACAAGTATACAATGAAATGACTAGATACATCCATCAAGTTTGAACTCTCATAAAAGAATAGCGAATATAGCGAGTAAAATCTCACCGACTTTAAATCCTAAATCCGTCTATCCCGACCCCAATTAAATCCGTCTATTCCGACCCCAATTAAGGGAATAGCCAAGGGGTCCTTTGAATCTGCAGTTTCAAGTAACCAAAGGAGAAAACTGCAAACCAAATTTTGCATTACCTGCGCGTGTAGTCATCGCTACCAATTTAAACTCTGACCATTCTTCAGAACTGTACCTAGTCAGACATTAGCACACAGAATGAACAGATTGTCAACTTTGGATATTTCTTATGAATAGTAGTTTCCATTCCAACAGCATCATGTCACCAATGGGGAAAAGACACCGAAAAGTGGGGCGTGGGGGTGGGGGTGGGGGACCACTTCAAAGATAAAGAAATAAACGAAACTCATTCACGTGGTCATCTAAATCGACCTCAAAACAGCATTGTTGGACATACATGCATGAAGAAATAGCATAAATGAGTATAGTAGTTTTCTACGGCTCCTTGCAACTCTTTACACTCGAGAGTTTACAGAATGAATCCAATGCACCATAAAATCGAAAAGAAGGTGAATACAAGAAAAATATCGTGTATGATTTACATAATTGAAAAAGAAAAGAAAAAGAAATGCCTAACAGAACAAATAAGGTATGCACAACTCAGGCAAGGAGATAACAGTGAACAAACAGCTCTCCATGAATAGCATTCCTCTGATTACTTCTTTACAGTGGCACCATATAGAAAATTGGATGGGTCATGGGTCCGTCCTTACAGATTTACATGAAATCTTGTCCAGACTTTAGATATAGCAATCTCCTTGAAGGCGCTGGAGGAGCCAGTCCAGGGATATCCCTTATGTCTTTGTTGTGAGGATTCACAATCTGAAAATATAAGAAAAGAAGCCGTTAAACAGAAAATTTAGCAGTCAATTGAAAAGCTTAACAGATTGCAGACGTAGAATGCAGAAACAGGCTAAAAATAGTGAGACCGAAGATGTCACCAACTACAATCAACACCTTTTTTCTGTCAGCACTTGCATAGAAAAATATGAGCTCTTTTATGCATCCATGCAGACAGTAGACATTAAAGACAAGAGGGGTTGCTCTGATGGTAAGCAACCCCCACTTCCAACCGAGAGGTTGTGAGTTCGAGTCTTCCCAAGAGCAAGGTGGGAAGTTCTTGGAGGGAAGGATGCCGGGGGTCTATTTGGAAACAGCCTCTCTACCCAAGGGTAGGGGTAAGGTCTGCGTACACACTACCCTCCCCAGACCCCACTGAGTGGGATTATACTGGGTGGTTGTTGTTGTTGCAGACAGTAGATACTAAAGCATAGCAATAACGTATGACAAAACTATAACAATCTCAAAAAGTGGAAAGCCTTATTCCGAAGTTCCATGCACATCTACAATTTTAAGCAAAACGACAGCTCCTTTTTTTTTGTAGGTGATAAGTGGCAGAACAGCAATATGTGGTCTTGAGTTGAACAAAGCAAGGATATTGACAATATATTTATTTGCTTAAACTAACCCATGGCACGAGAGACTACCTTCACAACAATAATGGCAACAACACCACAGACAATGAGGAAGAGGAAAAGCATGATGCATTTATCCGTGGCAACCTGAAAAAGTTGGGAGCTAGATTAATTAATCTACGAAGAGAAAGCAAGAACACAAAAAGTCTATGGCACAAATATGGGGGACTTTACAAACACACCTGCCGTCCAATTTCCTTGACAAGCTGGGATGCCTTTTTAATGGAGAACTGAATTGTGTCAAGCTCATTGACAACACGACCCATTTGATCAGTCTACATAACAAAGAGACTACCAAAAATTATACGGATTTCCTAAAACCAACAAAACAAAGGAGATGAACAATGATGACAATACTCACTTGGCCTTTCAAGGTAGTAGCAGTTTGTGTTCCCACTTCAATTGTTTGGTGAACAACCTACAGATTAGATATAAGCTTAAGATACGAATGGTAGATATCCCAAAATAAGCTTAAAATACGGATGATAGATATCCTGAAGCAGCGCCAAAATGAACTATGTACCTGTTTGGACCGTTCAATGGCTTGATCAGTTTCATCCATTGTCTTATTTCCAGCACTGATAAGCTCCTGATTTGACATTGCTGCAAGAAAATTTAAATGAATGAGAAGACCAGAAAATGAGTCCACAACTTGCCCAGAAAATGAGTCCACAACTTGCTTGGATGCATTCTCATAATGATACATTAAGATATAAACAGCCAAGTGATGCATCCAACTATTGCTAGGTCATATTGGATATGCACAGCTAGTATAAACACAAATTGACACATGAACACGGATGATTTTCCCCTCATCCTCACACAGATGCGGAGCAGACAAGATATAAGACGAAAAACTTATCAGCACCTTTACAAAATAGAACAGGCTGTGACACATATTTGAAATAGTGACTCCTAAGGTAGTAGGGGTAATTAGTCACATGTTATCGTTGCCATGCCGGTAAAAAAAGATGGTGCCAAGCAAGTGCAACAGATCTTTTTGCAATCACGAAAGGCAAAAGGTACTATTTTAGTTCTTCATAGCTTCTTAAGGTTGTTTAACAGGCGCATGCCGCACTCGTGACGGACTGCCAGCGATAGACAGGAAGAAAGTCAGAGAGGACGTCAAATCGCAATGGCCCTCATGCCGGGCTATGTACGTGCTAGAGTGGCAATTACACTGGGAAGGAGGACTGTAGGTGAGCGAATACAGATAGATTGTCTCAGTTCGGATTGTTCTCTACAACTCAGGAACGTGAAGCTGGAATCACTAGTAGTCGCAGAGCACGCCGGCCGGGGGATATGTACCAGGTGCTCCGGCTTCTAAGATATGGTTAAAAGGAACAAATATAGTTGAATGGAACAGCAGGCCATATACACGTTCCACAGAGCCCGTATTAAACACTATGCCTCTTTTTTTGGGGGTGGGGTGGGGGTGCTAATACAGTATAAAGCCATGCATATTAAGATCTATCAATGGAAACCTAAACAAAAATTACTTCAGAGAAATGCTTCCATCAAAGTCCGAACAATTGGAAAAGAGAAGCTAAACGAAGTCGGAACTTTATTATAAATATGCTCCTCTCCCTTCAGTCAATCTTGTTTTGACAGTTAGGATTACTCTAAAAACAAAGGGAAATGGAGCACTTTCACAAGCAAAAACTGTGACATATAGTAAAACAAAAAACTATGTATACAAGTTGACTTTGTGAACCATGGTTTTCTCATTTCGGAATCTAACATACATGCTGAAGAGTCGTGCATGAGTAGGAGTTTTTTGTTCAGACATGATATCACGCCCACTTTCCTCCTTTTTTCCTTGTAATATAGAAGACTATTCCCATTCCACGGATCCATGGCAGCCAACTCTTCCGTCAAGCTTTTTAGACCCCAAAATGCCAAGAATCAGACAGGGGAAAATGAAAACAACAAGAGTCTAGTTATAAATCTATCTTCATTTTGACTCTACAACAATCACACTAGATGGAATTTGAAAATATGGACCACTTTGCCTCATATGTCCTAAGTTTGTGCATTTCAGATTTTGTGGCTTGTGAATTCTTGATTTAAAGTGAAATCTAATGATTTTCCTAGTTGAACCTTTGTACAAAATTTCACTGTACTAATGGGTTATTGTTCCAACCTGATGCCATTTGGACATTTTCCTCTGCTGTTGGTTCACTTGCACCTCCCATGTCAAATAGTTCAACCCTCTTATTGCCAAGACTGCTCATATACCTGCATAGCAGCAACGGAAAGAATAGAGGTAACAGAAAGCATCCATTAACTGTATCAAAGACCTAAAATAATAATCAGATATTGAAGGAGCAGCATCAGGTTTTTAGGAATTCTTTTCTTGAGATTCAAATAACTATTCATTGGCCACAATTTTCTTGAACTTTTAAAAAATAAAATTCCTTTTCAAAAACTTTGACTTATTAAAAATGTGGGTCTGTAGTACTTGTGCATAGTTTCCAAATAGAAGAAATTTCCTTCTGAAGAAGTCAATCTAATCGATGTCAAAAACCAACCCACGAATTAGAAGGTTAGAAGTTTGAATGACAAATCATGTCAATCAATTTTTGTAGAGTAACTTTATCGACAAGTAACAGCCTATGTATACTGGGATTGCAGCCCTGAGTCGGTCTGTGTATACACATTATATAATGGACAAACCAAGCCATGCAAATCCAAAAGTTCATTAACAGCAAAGCACATATCCAGCCTCCAAACATTGTACACAATCAAATTCTATGTGATACAGCACCCAAGTTGAGATAAAAAGAGATGAAACTTTTCTCGGAACAGAAACCAGAGTGGAGAAAGAAAAATTGGAGTTAACTCACGTTTTTCTCAAGGCCACATATGAGTTTAGCTCTTTGATCTGCAAAATTAAGCAAATTTAGAACAGTATTCCGTAGAAGTGGTAGGCATATTATTAGTCCAGTAAATGGACCAAACCAAAATGTTAGTCTGGCAAAGACTACTGCTACTGTTACTACGCCACAGTCCCGAACACATTGGGGTCCGCTAAGACAATGCCCGAAATTGATATTAGCACCCACTATCTTGATCCCTTCGTAACAACCTTTTTATGGAGATCCAAAGTGGAAAAGTGCAGCTTGTGATTAGTAAGAGAAGATGCACACCGAAAGACAATAACATAATGGTTTTGAAGGATGTGCCAAAGGATTGGTCGCTTAAGTTTTATGTGGATTCACAGACAACTAGATAGTACACTTGGAAGCAAAGAAAATATAAGGAAAGTGAAAATAACCAAAACTATAATGCCGAAGTGCACAAATCATGAAAGTCTCAATTCAATTCCTGTAAAAAGCATAAAAATTTATGTACATTAGGAACTCATTGCTTATCCAGTAACTCTAAAATTGAGAGTTTAGTAACATAGAATGTCCCTTCCAAAAGTAAACAATGTTAAGTAAATCAAAAGGGATAATTGTTTCTCCATTCAAGGTAATTGCACTTTTTGTAACTATGGTAGGCTGAGACTGTGCGCTTAGTTTTGTTGGTTAACTATTATTTTACAAATCTCACTCTTTGATCAAAGCTTATGTTCAGAACGACAGTGACCATAGCGCAGCGCACAGGAAAAGGGAAATGAATGAATCAAAATTAGCATATGGTATAGAATAAACTATGATAATCAACCATTGGAATGCATGGGTAGCTTACCACTGCAAGCCCAAATGGCATTCCGACAAACCCCTTTACTTAATAAGAGATTCCAACTAACCATTGATTGCTTCTCATCATTAAGTTGTTTGCTGATCTCGGGAGGATTTCTACTCTCCTCATCTTTTATTTCACGATCAAACTCTTTAATTAACCTTGAAGAAAAATTGGAAAGTAGAAGTATTAACGATCATTATAACATGGAAACTAATTATTCGATTAAACACAGTTATTTCTGATAAAAGTAAAGCATTATAATAACCTTAGTAAACTAGAAATAAGAACTCGTAAAGAGCAGACAAAATTCAGGAGCAAATAAACACTATAATGTCTTTTGGTCGGTATTGAGTTTTTAAATCTTGTGTCTTTTTTCTAAAATTTAGAATAAAGTTTATTCGGCTTAGACATAAACCTAGTATCCTAATTGTTTGAATTCTTTATTTTATTTTGAAGGATCAAACATAATTCTCCAGAAATTGAAAGAACAAGTGTGTCATCACTAAAGATGGGCAATTCCATCTATGGAATCGGGGAGAAGAAAAAAAGTTCTACCTTTTACATTCTCTCATCTTCCCTGTTAGCTCTTCCAACTGTTTACTCTGTCTGTTGGAATCTTTGATCTTATCCAGCTTTTGAAAACCATTTCTGAGGAAACGTAGAAAAAAAAACATACAAATAAGTGTAAAATGTAGTGAAAAGAAATGGTCAGGGCCATGCACATGTATTTCCTGTTAAGGAACAGAAATCTGGTAGGAAAGAAAAAAGTACTGGTCAAAGCACTCTCAACGAAACAATAGAAACTAAGCACAATCTCCAAGCTAGTGGGGACAGCATCATGATTAAAACCATCTAGCTAACAGTTACAATAAAATATCTTCACCGGCAGGCAAAAAGCACAATCTTAGTACGACCAGGCGTCCTTTGTAACTAACAAACTATTAGAGCAAGAATGGAATGAACATAATATATCACCTATGTACAACTAACAAACTGGAGTATTACAATCTCTCTCAATCCATTAACTAAAGTATATATTTCAAGTTCGTCCTTTAGTGCATTATGTAACGATCTAGAAAGTTTCAATTATGCATGTATTCATAGCTGTATAAGTCTTTAAATATTTTACCATTTTAATCATAATGTCATATCATCCTTCAATTTTGTCCTTCATAGGTGGAGCGGGGAATGCAGGTACTGGGATCGAACCTATACCTATAGTTCGGAAGAATCCAGTGATACTACCAGACTATAAACCTTGGTGGTGTCATATCATCCTTCAATATTTTACTATTTTAACCAAAAAGTTATGAAAAGCGCTATAATGGGCAAAGAAGCAAATAGTAAGCATGTGTGACACAGGTAACAATTGAAAGAACATTAGTTTGTGATATCATAATCTCCTATTATCTGTTGTTGGTCCTACATACAGACACTTCGTGAACGCCATAGTTTCTCATTCTCCATTAAGATAATTCATTTAGTACTTCAGTCTCTAACATATTTTGTCTCATTCTCCATAGTGTCTCATCTATAAAACATCTGGGGCCCATAACATGGGCTTATTTGACTAGCTAAAAAAGTAAAGTAAGGCTATTAAATCAAGAGCAATAACTTGACAATCATTCCTCAGAAAGAAGAGTTTAAGCAACTATAATAACTTAACAAATTTACTAACCAACAAAGATAATTACTCAGTTGATACTGAAACCACATCAGAATTCATGACATGTTAGAAGACATCTCTCAAAGGAGCTCCACAGCAAACTAACTTAAATCTCTAACTGACACCCCGACCAAACCCCAAGTCCAAATCAATCAATTAACTAACCTTCAATGCCAAACAAGTTGGAAGAGGCTATACAAAATTCTTTATGTTTTAATTAGACTATTTGTTTAGTCTAGTCATCAACTTACCACGACACTTTCCTGTGTCCAAGCTCTATGCTTTTGCACATGCACATAGGCTGAGTTCCATCCACAACTTCAAATCAATGAATCACCTAAACCTCAACCCCAAATTTGCTGGGTTGGCAATATGAATCCCCTATATAATTGGACTATTTGTTTAGTCTATCCATTAACCTACTACAACCATTTTTTTATCCAAGTTCTATGCTTTTGCACATGCACACAGGTGGAGTTCCACCCAAGACATCAAAATAGGAAAAAAATAAAGATTTAGCAATCCGGGCTTTTCATTAAAGCTATTCTGCTATGAGAGGGAGACTTCTCACATTTCATTGTTGAACCATAAGAATATAAAGCAATTAAATTCAGAGCCCTTCCCCCAAAGGAAAGGCAGCCAGTTTTCATTATATTTTATAATATCTCAATTAATTGCTCTATACTACAGTACAAGCCTGAAAGATTCCATTATTATCTCTACAACAAGAAACAACAACTACAATAACTTCAATCATATCTCAATTAACTGCTCTATCCTACAATACAAGCTTGAAAGTTTCCATTTTTATCAACAAGAAATAACTACTACAGTAACTATGACTCAACCCGAGCAGAGGCAAAAAAACAGTAGGTGGCTTTTTCCCATTTGCCTAAGCTTTAGTGTGCAAAGTTACCCGGTACCAGTAAGGTAGCAGGTACACGGCGGAATAGTTGAGGTACGTGCAAGCTAGCCCGGACACCAACGTCTTTAAAATAAATAACTATGACTAAATCCAAAACTAGTTGTGGTCGGCTATATGAATCCTCTATATCCGTCCCGCTTCATCTAGGCCCCTTTTATTTCAAATTATTATATCTAAACATACATAATGCACATCAAAATTGGAAAGAAAAAAAAAACAACAGTATTCAACTATTCATTAAATGAAAAAAGAAAAAGTGCGGTGAATTTACGCTAGCGCTCGGAAATTATCACGAATTTCTCCATGGATCTGCTCCATTTGTGGGTTCATTTGCAAGTCCAAATTCGCCATTTTTTGGGCCTCCAAGTTTCTCCTCTTCTTCTTCTTCTTCGTTTATTGCCGGATTAGAACCCCAAAGAAATTCCTCACCGGCAGATCAAAGATATTTAAGCAATACCCAACTCTGCAAAAATTAAAAATTACCCAGAATTCACACCATGTTTAACAAATTGGAAATTAAAAGTGGCTACTTTTGCAAATAATTGAAATTGAAAACTGACAGCTCGCGAGTTAGGGTTTTTGACAAAGGACGGGAAATTACATAGAGGGAAAAGAAATTGAATTTGGAATGGTTTAGGGTTCTTGAAAGGAAAAAAAATAGGAAAAGAAGGGAAGAAAAAAGGAATCGATTATTTGTGTGTTTGGTAACAAGGAAAATAATGATGGAAGTACAGGCTGCCAATGGACTTCTCTTCTTTTCTTTTTCTTGTCAATGTGCACATGACACCCTTGCATTAGTTTGCTATTCCTAATTATTTAATAAATTTGTACAATTTTAGCTGCTCTAAAAAATACTACGATAATATATATATATATAGTTTCGTTCGCCAGCCAATTTTATATTTTGTGACAATTATATTTGGACTTCTAATAATTCTGATTTATTTAGTGTAAGATTAATTAAAGAATAAAGCAAAATGATTTTTTTATTTCTTAAGGTTCGAACTTAAAATATATAATTAATAATAAAGAAAATGTATTTATTGCACCGTCATTCTTGATAATAACTCCTAATCTCCTATAGTATTATCACACTCTTCGAAGATAAAAATAAATAAATGGAAAAAGAATAAGTATACATACAGTTGGTTTTTGTTTATAGTATTTAGAAAAATATCTCATGCAGAATTTTACTAGTTATTTAATTATATATTTATTGATTTTAATACAATTAGATATTTTGACATGAAACATAAATATAAATACGAGAAAATTACTAAAATTATATAAATATTATATTTTGAAGCTATAATTTTAAAAATATAAATTGTTCATGAACCCATTAAATTTACATAGTTAACACATTATGTATTGCGTCGTATGAGTAACCCAAAGTCCTGAAAAGTACCTATTTATGGAGTAGTTGTATTATCCGTCCAAAAGTTGTGTGATCAGAAATTAACTAATAATATAGCGAGTACTTGAGCTCTCAGGTGGAGCTAGCCTGTAAGATACATATTATATTTATATTAAAAAATTTATTAAATATATATAAATATTTAATTGTGAACTTAATAATTATGACGAACTATAAATTCTATGGCAATTTAGAATTCATAAACTTTAAATCCTGATTCCATATTTAAATCCTGACCCGTCTCTGCTTGAGCTGTCAGACAATAATCATTACCGTTCAGAAGTCCACTAGTTGCAATATTTTTCTAACGATTACTTACCTTTGAAAATTATGATTTGGTCCTCTAATTTTTTAATGATTCTAATCCATGCTTTCGAGAAACTTATGTTAACTAATTAGGAGAGTCAACCAATGGTTACCGCTTTTGTCAGAATTTGACATAAAACATGCTGACGGATAATACCAAAAAAATGTGCCTCGTCCTATCAAAGAAGCATCAGTTTTACATAAATACACTGCTTACTATACATAGAATCTTTTCTTGGTACCAACCAGAAATAGATGAAGCAGTAAGTTTAATTCATCCTTGGTTTCAATTCTCTGGGTATGAATTGTCTTTATTAAGAAACGCTTTACCTTCAATGTGAGATTTTCCGATACGAATTCGAATTTAATCGAATTCCAATACAAGTATCAAACATCTCAGGAACCAAAAAAAAATTCTTTTCTTAGTCTCTTTCTCCTGTTTAGTACGCACTTTAGGATCCGACGTTTAATCTGCGTTCGCATCCAAAAGTCCTATTCGAGGTAAAATTGTCCTTGCGACGATTATATATTTAGAGCTCAAACCAGGTCAAAGCCTCCCATTAAAGATAAAAATATACTTATCACTTCCATTGTAATTACTAGCTGTACAATGTCGATGTTGACATATGGCTTACTAATCCAAGCTACTAATTAGTTAGGTAGAGTTACAAGACTTTAATATACTTAACCGCTGAGTTAAATGCCTACGATATGTGGTAATGACTATCTTTTTTGGTGTTGATTTGAATAGGAATCATTTTATTTGATTGGACTGGTTGTGGAGGACACGAGATGAAGTAGAGGGCGGCCTAAAAAGTATTAGGTAGAAGTGATTAGGCAAGATATGACGAAACTTCAAATTTTCAAGAACAAAATACTTGATAGGAAGTTATGGAAGTCGAGTGTTACGGTTGTAGGCTAGAAGATAGCCGAGTCTTGCGTTACCTTATTCTATTGTGAGCCTAATCTGGTAGGGCTTTTGTCTGAAATAGCTAGGGGAATTGTCATGTCTTACTATTTTCGCTTTTCGATGCATGACCTATTTACTAGCTATCATTTTCATTTTGCATTTTTCCTTCTGCATTTTTTGTTTCTATTTTTATATGATCTCTGTGATGAAACTAGTATTCTCCGCTTTTTATTTTTCTTATTATCTTGAGCCGAAAATCTTCCGGAAATAACCTATTTACTTCTTCAGGGTAGCGATAAAATCTGCATACATACTACTCTTTTCAGACCCACTTATAAAATTTTACTAGTTTAATAAGGTGGATGTTTTGGTATAACTCCTTTAGGCGTTTTTAATATATCTGAAATTACTCTGTGAAATTATAATCCGAAATCATTATTTTTCGTTTAGTTTGTTTCTTAAATAGTCAAATTTATATCAAATCATATTAATTTACTACAGTCAAATGATAAATTGAGGTAAAAGTATATAATTAATATGATTTGAGTAATAATCAATAATAATAATGTATACTAAGACGTATGTGTCCAGCTCCAGCTATGAAGTCTCCCAAAGCTAGCAATCGAGAAAGAAGAAGAAGATGGAATTGGTGAAAATATCTTCCAACGCTAGATGGAAATTGCCCGTATCAATATGGGCTAAATACATCGCATACATAAACCATCACTCACGTTATAATTATACAAAGCTAATAGCTTCATGTGTCTGCTAAAGTTGATATAAGTCTGTTTCATCCATTTTTCTTTTAAAATTTTAAATAGATATGATAGAGATCCTTCAAAATGGAAGAGCAGAAATGAATACCAAACACTATAAGTTGTCGAATTTGCCTGTTTGAAGACAAAGTAGAAGTGCAAAGAGGGCTCAAAATGAAAGAGAGCTTGCATTTGAAAAAGCCATTAACATACATGGCACTGTTAGATTAAACCCGTAGCATATGAAAATAAACAACTTAATTTTCTGCTTGAAATGAAGAGTAAAAAATTCACATTAACATTTTTGGAGGGAGATACTAAATAAAGTTTCCTGTTCATTCCTCCGCTTCAGCACACCTCGCTCCCCTGGTTCTTCATTACACATGTTAAAATTAATTAAAATGATAAAATCACAATTTGTCTAATAGCATTGAAGAAAAGTAGAACATTCAGAAATTTAACCAAGCCTTTTTTCACTCTTTTATGCATCATCATGTAACATCACCGTCAATACGAGAAGCTCAAAAAAACCAAAAAAAAAAAAATTGTTGTTTTTAGCCGGATTTGGCCTGATCCCCTATTTGATCAGACCGCTCTGAGAAAGATAAAAAGCAAACTCTCATAGTTCGGAGCCCAGATCCAACAACTTCTTCGTAAGTGAGGTGAGGTAAAAGACCAAAATCAAAAAAAATTGTGGAACAATTTAAATATTCGGCAACAATCCAACAAAGTGAAGAGACTAAAAAAATGTATACAGAAGCAAGCTATCAAGAATCTTAACAATAGAAGTATTAATGCGTGACTTACTAATTTCATTGTGCATTAATGGCATAAGTTGGATGACATTAAACATTGGTTGCAACATTAGTCTAACCAAGACAAAAACATCAACATTCCCACTAATAGAACGAGCTGAGTCCACATTATCAATTCAGTAATGCATTGTCTTATTACATCTGACCAAGTCTTCAACAATATTTTTATTTTAATGAAAGAGTATCAAACAACCATCTTCTAATTAGGCATCCAACTAAACTCCTTCCTATTTAACAGTTGTTCTTTTCTGTTATAATTAATAATCAATAATCAATTTTGTCAACAGATTATATAAATACAAGCATGATAACCATGACAGCATAGCACTAATTCCCAGTATCAAGTCAATAAATATACCTAATGAAAGTTTATAACTTTTAGATTTCTGAGGCCTGTTAAGAGCTCTGTGAAACTCCAACGCGCAAAGCAGAAAATTTATTTGAAAGCACTATAGACGAACTTATCATCTTGTTTTAATCTTTTGTTGCGGGTCAAGGAAAAACAAATTATTTCTGGCAGAAGAGTGTGGAAGCAACATTAGCTATCTTTGCTTTCTGTTTATTCTCAAACAGCAACTTCGAACCTTTTACAATAAGAATATATAAGATTATGTAAGAAAATCACTAATATAACTTCTTTTTTGGCATATGGAGAAAGAAAAGATGTAATAAATGAAAAAGCACAAAAGTGTAATTAAAATAGGAAGGAACTTAAATGTACATATATCCCCCATTACTCTCAACACATACATCTGTAACTTCATCTATACGAAGACTTTGATCTTTACAAGAAAATGTAACTAGAGGTGTGCACACCATTACAACTTTGTTGACCTCTATAACCTTAAACTGAAAGGCATTGGGTTTAAATGCTATATCTAACTACTTAAATAATTAGGCCTACATGATAATGGTAAGTAGTTTGATAACTGGAAGGCATTGGGTTCACATGCTATATCTAACTACTTAAATAATTAGGCCTACATGATAATGGTAAGTAGTTTGATATTTTTAATGTGACATTGTCCATGCTAATCCACCATGATTTCCAGGCAAAGAATGGTCAAAAAATACGTTGTAAGGGATATTGGTTGTATCACACACCAAAAAACATTAACACAATCAGAAAAATAATAATTAATTCCACATGACTTGGTCGATCTTAGAACACCAAATAACTCAAAAGGCTAGAAATTGAGCAATTAAAACGTAATTAATCAAAAACAAGAAATCAAGATTCAAACTATAAGAACAACAACAATAACCCAGTATAATCCCACTTATTGGGGTCTGGGGAGGGTAGTGTATACGCAGACCTTACCCCTACCCTTGGGTAGAGAGGCTGTTTCTAAAATAGACCCTCGGCATCCTTCCCTCAAAGAACGTCCCACCTTGCTCTTGGGGAGACTCGAACTCATAATCTCTCGGTTGGAAGTGGGAGTTGCTTACCATCAGACCAACCCCTCGTCTTATTCAAACTATAAGAACTTCACATAAAAAGTCAAAGAAATTACCTCGAATGAGTACTCATACAGAAGATCGGATTACTGAAATAATTTTGATTTTAATCAGCAAGTTTAAGCTTTAAAAATAAAAGAAAACTATTCGAGGACCATGAAATTCTGAAAATAGAATACATAAAAAATATGATGATAAAAAAAATGAAAAAATAGAAGACATTGTCCAGTAGATAACAAAATATACTGAAGAAGAAATTTGAATTCATGGCGCACATTTTGCAACTAAAAATCAACATGTTTAAGAACTGCACATCCTCAAGTTTCTGCCATTTATCATAGGTTCAATAAATAGTCACCTTCCAATAAATAGCTGATAAATGTTATTTTTTGTATATTTGTGTGTAATATACATATTGTATATATAATAAATGTATATTTTTTGTACAGGGCTTGCTGCTATAATTTCTGACCGATCGGTAAATGTGTTAAAAGCCCTACAATATACACATAGTACATAAAATACAAATATAGAGAATACACAAGGTGTCCAATTACCTAGTGTGTGGTCAAATGTGAATAGTTACTTACAAAAGAATAGTTTTTCTTTCGATAAAGAAAAAAGAGAGAAGAATTTAGTCTAAAAAGAAAGAACTGAACTTTAACCTCTATTCCTTTACATTATACTCTAACTTCAAATGCCAAACTTTAATAAGTTAAATCAGAATTATAGAAGAAAAATCACGCATACTTGGCATTATTATTGTACATTGAAGAAGAGCAAAAAAGAAAATGCATTATTCAGCTAAACATCAAAGACTTTTATGTGTTTGTTTGCCTACATTTTGCATTTTGCAAGGAGGACCAGGGCACTATAATAACAAGTTGCATAAACAATGGTCTCTTATTAAGTTTCTATAGCCTGGAATTGTTTTCACTCCTCCCCCGTCAAATATAACAAATTAATAATCTATTAGTTAAAATTCTACTTTGACCAGCCAAATGAATTTAAAGCAGTATAACTCTTTATCAACACACATTGATACATACTGCAAGGGACATATTACCAAAAGGAAGTATTGAGTCAGTTGTAAATATAATCCTGATATTTAGGAATATCCAAAATAAAAAAAAATTATTTTGACTTAACATAAGAATGACATAGAAAAAACGTAGTTGTTACCTCAGCACACAAAATAATTACCACATAATTGCTCCTGTAGGAGTTGCAATATGTAGCAAAAATAAGGCATGAGAGACTAAAATCTAAAATTCACGCATATAATATAAAAATATCACACAAATACTAAATTTACATGCACTTGTTAGTGCATTTTTTTGCTTCAATTGGCTTAAACCTATCTCGTGTTTATTCTCCTTATTTCTTGCAATCTCTATATTAGTAAAATTATCGAAATTTGCAAATGAAATAATTTCCTGAATCATCAGAGCTAATCTAGAAAATTTCACATTCTTACAATGAATTGAGCCTTTGAATTTAATTAAATTTTTTTAATAGACTCGCCTAGTTCGCCTTAAAGAGAAGATGCACAAGAGGAAGAATGTCATAGATATTATGGAATGGAGGAAGACAGAATAGAAACTTTCATTTCTATTTAGATACTTTACCTTGTGTAGAAGTTCCAGAAGAAGGAGTTGTGAGGAGCCGCTACCATTTCCTCAATTGCAGAAGTTAGGGACCAAAGAGAAAGATGAAATCAGAGAATAGAGACTAATATTTCAAGTTGAGAGATTTAATCACAAGAACCATAAAAAAAACAGTAGCAGAAGACTATATATACATTGTATAGTGAAATAACCGCCTAACTAATGACCAGCTAATACAACAATAATAACCCAGTGAGCACCACAAGTGGGATCTGAAGAGGATAATATTTACGCAGACCTTATTCCTATTCTAAATGGCAAAGAGGTTGTTTCCGAAAGACCATCGACTCAAGAGGAATAATAGGAACAAGTAAATAACAATAAAAAGGTCAGAAAAATGATACGAACAATGTAAGAATTAGAGAAAACAAATGGAAGAACGCAGTACCAATAACAATACTAACAAACAGTAACACGACAAAGTACTAGAAAATCGAAGTGGAAGATAGTGCTAAAATAACCCTAATATTGACACTCTAAGAATCGAAGACAATGTACTAGTCAACAATCTCTAATAAACCCGGAACAGATCATCAAAATACAAGATGACCTATTACCTTTTTCTAACCTAATCTTCAACCTCTATACCCTTTTGGCAAGACCCATGTCCTCGATAAGCTAAAGTCGCGTCATATCCTAGCTGATCATCTCTCCTCAATACTTCTTAGGTTGTCTTCTACCTCTTCTCCTACCTGCCAATGCCAGCTACTCACACCTCCTTACTGGGGTATCTAGGCTTTTCCTTCTCACATGCCCGAACCATCTAAGCATCATTTCAAGCATCTTATCCTCAATAGGGCCATACTTTCTCCTGAATATCCTAATTCATAATCTTATCCAACATAATGTGCCCGCACATTCATCGTAACATCCTTGTTTCAGCTACGTTCATCTTCTGGATATGGGAGTTCTTGTCTGACCAACATTCTGCCATATACAACATAAACGGTCTAATCGTCGCCTTGTAGAACTAACTTTTAAGTTTTGGTGGTATATTTTGTCACACAGGATGCCAAATTTTAGGCTTCAGTTCATCCACCTCGCCCTTATATGGTGTGTGACATCCTCGTCAATCTTCTCGTCCCCTTGGATAACTAACCTGAGATACTTGAAACTTACTCTCATGGGGTA
Organism: Nicotiana benthamiana; assembly: GCA_034376525.1. Taxonomy (NCBI): domain Eukaryota; kingdom Viridiplantae; phylum Streptophyta; class Magnoliopsida; order Solanales; family Solanaceae; genus Nicotiana; species Nicotiana benthamiana. The sequence goes on along the minus strand of CM067341.1, from coordinate 12,783,391 downwards.
AACTTGTGAATCAAGCCTCACGTCGATATCTACTCCCCTTGTCACTATACTGAACTTGCACTTTAGGTGCTCCGTATTCGTCATGATCAACTTGATACCCTTAGACTCTAAGGCCTGCCTCCAAACCTCCAGCTTTTCATTGGCACCGCTTCACATCTCATCAATTAGTATTATATAGTCAGCGAATAACATATACCGTAGCACATACCCTTGAATATAATCTTTACATAATTAATCTCCTAACTGACTAACGTGTACAACTATCATGATGCATCATCCCTTCTCTCTAATACTCCCCATCAAGCTATGTAGTGAGGACAAGTTGACTCTCCCAACTTGGACGTTAGAAACTCATGTTGTACCCTACCAAGTCCTTTAGTCAATACATCTGCTTGTCGTTGGTTCGAGGGAATGTGTTTTGTTTGTATAGTGCCTCCTTGTATATTTTCCCTAACAAAGTGACAATCAATATATGTATGCTTTGTTCTCTCGTGTAAGATAGGATTTATTTATTAGGTAAACTGCATTCTGAACACATAGTCCCCAGAACCTAAGAGAAATAGAACCTTGAAATTTGATGGCTTTGGCCACCTCAAGGATTTGCTTGAACTTCCTATCCACCATCCCATTTTGTTGAAGTGTACTAGCACATGAGCTTTTATGAACTATTCCTGCATTGTTAAAAAATGTTGCACAATTTGAACTAAAAAATTCTGTCATATTTCCACTCCTGAAGACTTTGATTGAACGGTCAAACTGTGTTTCAAAAGTAGCAGAAAATTCTTTAGGATGACTGACACACACTTTTCAGCTTAAGCAAGAAAATGCAGACCATCCTACTACAATCAACGACTAGAGAAAGAAAGTATCTATTGCCATCATATGTAGGAACCTTAGAAGGTATCCATACATCTCCATGAATCAAGTCAAATACATCATTTGATCTACTAATACTTTATGAAAACGGAAACCTAGTCTATTTTGCTAATAGATAAATGGAACAAGAGCTACTATTGCTCGTCTTAATATGTGGTATTAGATGTATCTGATGTGAAATTTTGTGGGGAACATGTCCTTGTCTCCTATGTCATTTATCCTCCTTATTGGTGAGATTGAGTTCTACTAAATGCATAGCTTTAGTCTTAAAGTTGTGCTGCTACTAGCATAGGCCATCTTCCATTCTATCAGTCCCCTTCACCTTCCCATTGAGAAGATCCCGCATTACGCAAAAATTAGGAAACAACATGCAGCAATTTAATCCTTTGGTCAACTTTGCCACTGACAGCTAGCTGTACTTGAAATCCGGCATACAAAGGACACCAATAACATTACCTTGATATAGCCTATATTTACCAACTTATTGGTATTTTATCCATTGGTAAATGTACCTTTTTATTATCTGAATTAGGTTGTGTGCAAGTCTCAGTCATTATATCAAAGTTGGACACCAAATTATTAGTTCCTCCAGAATCAACTATCCATCTACTATCATCTTTATTAGCAACAAAAACACTCACACAAAAAAAAAAATACCTGCCACATTAGTGGTTACCTCATGTACATTGTCTTTGTTCAGTATCCTCATAATCTGCCAATATTGTTCTAGAGTGAAGAACATTGTGCCCCACATGTAAACCCTTGAGTGTGAGCTTGCCCTCCTGCAAATTCTTTGAGCCTGCACTTGCATACCTATAGATCCTTGAGCTTGCCTAAAGTTGTCATGCCCTGTGTTTGGTCCTGCATGCCTGTGAATAAAGTTTCCAAGGTTTTGCTTATTGGAATTACCATAATGGATATTGTTGGCACCTTATTTCTGCTCAATAGTACCACCATAGTATGCATTATTAGTCCTTTGTTTCCTTCTTCCTTTAAAATCAGCGGGATATCCAATGAGCTGAGAACAATTTTCCCTGTTATACCTTTTCATCTTGCAATCACATTGTATAGTGAAGTTGCGTTTAGGTTTATGTTACGAACCTTTAGCACTCCATAAATCAATGATGTCATTCCATTCAACTAGTAAATTAATGCCTGTAGTAGTGATGTTTGGGGGCTACTATTGGTTCTCGTCTTCGATTATCATAGCATATGCTTGGTTGAAGGTTGGCGATGTGTATTGCATAATAATTTATCTTCTCAACTGAGCATATGATTCATTCAAACCACTGAAAAAACTGGAGCAGCCTCTGATGTTGAAGATGATGGATGTAGTCCTTCGATTTAGCGCAACCACAATTAGGCGAAGGGACCATTACATAAAATTCACCCCAGAGTTCATTCAACTTTGTGAAAATACATCGAGGTTGAGTGGGTTGGTTATGAGGTCGTAGGAATTTTTTGGTGAAGTTGGAAAATCCTCATACGATTAACCTTGTCAAATCTCTCCTTCAAATCTTACCTGACCAAATTTGCACCTAAAGCATATACAATTCCACAAAGGAGATTTGGAGAAACCGTGTTCATAATCCATGAAAGGACGATAGTATTGCATGTCTCCCTATCCTTATGAAATTCCTCCGTAAGCAAGTCCTTGGTGCAAGTACCAGTAACAAACCCTATTTTTTGCTTTGCGTGACACTTGTATTGCAATCCTCATCGACCTCCGCTATAGACAATAATTCTCAGATCCCTTGAGCTGAACTAGAAGCAATACGAAGTTTGGAGTGTGTGATGGATGCACAAACAAAAAATGCGTGTGGTTAATTTTCGTTTCCGACATAAAAAATTAGGCTTCGAATGGTGTAAACGCAGCTTCAATTCGAACTCGAAACTCCATAAAGTATACCATATCAAGCTCCAGTTATAAAGTCTCTTAGAAGGAAAAATTAAAGAATATATCTTCTGTGTATTAGAAACAATCAGTAACCGACTGTATATACACTGTACGGTGAAAATAACTGCCTAACTAAATTTATACCGACTGTATAAATTAATTATGTTTACATAATTAATCTCCTAACTGACTACCTTGTACATTTGTTATGACACATCATCCCTTCTCTTACGTTAATGTGAATACCTTCTGAGAAATTATCACTAGAACGAAAAATAACACTCCTTTTAACTTTTCAATAGAAGAAAATCGGCTTAGGCTAAATACTTATTAAGTAAACCATTTATAAGTTATAATCCTATTATCTATACGTTTTTTGGCTTTTATTATTTTTATATACATTTCTAATATTTATAAATACAACTTTTCAAGTAACTAGAGCAAGAAGTATGTGAAGAAGATCAGAATTTATTATTGAAGAAAGCATGTGATATTCTTTTCTCGTCTACATACTTTAAACACTAAAAGAAATAAATATTCCCTCCCAATAAGGCCTTAAAGGAGTAGTTGTGATGATTCTCATCAAATGTTACTCCTTGTTGTCTGTACGTGCTAAAATCGGGTAAACGTCCTTAGTATTTAATTAAGTATACGCATGACACTTGACAACTCGCTCACGATCTTGCATAATATATTTACGTTCTTGCTATGCCAAGTCAGCCTTATCACACTCAAGATCGCTAAGAAAATGTTATATAAGAAAGACAAGCAAAATTTGTCAAAGGAAGTTTTTGTATTAGAGGGAACTTGATTGTTTTGCTTGGTGATTTACAAATGAATAACCCCCATTATATACTTGTCTCCCAGAAGCTAGTGTGTAAATATTAACTATTGCACAAGTCCTTAATATTTACAAAATAAAGGCTTTCTCTAGAATTCTCTACCTAGAAAATTCCAAGAACTTCCTAGAAAATCCATAAGGATCTAGGGTCTTCCTAAGGAAATATCCATACTTCTCTATAATCTTCTCTCAATTGCTAGCTTTCCTCTCTTATGTAAACTTCCACATGGCATAAATATATGTTAAATGGCGCCTACGTGGCATGATGATGTGGCAGGTCATGACAATGTATCCAAAAATGACGATACTTTTTAGATTTTAAGAGTCAAACTTTTAACTTTGAGTATAAATCAGACATATAATCTTTAAGTTTTTTAAATAAAATTTATATATTTAAAAATTACATAATATTTACGATAAGTCGCAATAAGTAACAAATCAAATATAGGTATATGGAAAGGTCACGGTTAAAGAACAACTTGTATGACTCTCGATATTATTAATATTCCTGAATTGGTATTGGATAAGAAAGATTTTGCTTTCTTCCCACTTATGAAGAACAATAAAGTGAGGCAAGGGGTTCCGTGGAAAAATGGTAAGTTTGGGATGAGAGGGTGAACACTAAAATAATAGTCACCACCTTTGACTATTCTTTTATTAAGTCGAATTGATAAGAAAATGTACTTCCATGTTAGCGTTAGCGTGTTTTGTCAACCTTGTAAATCAGTTTATTTTGATGCAATACATTTTGTGTTGGCTAATTAATTTGAAAACACTTTTGAGCAGTAAGTAATGTTTGAACAAGCTGTTAAAAAGTGTTCCTAAGTGTATTTCTCAAAAGTATTTTTGTGAAAAGAAATATTTTTTTACTTCTCAAAAACTATTTTTACTTCTATTCAAAATTACTTTTTTCCATCTAAAGTCTATATAAAATACCTTAACTTTCGAAAAAAGTTTTTTTGACCAACGAAAAAAATATTTTGACCAAAAAAAATTTGATCAAACAAGCTATAAATTTCCATTGTTTATAGCCATTTTGTACTTTTGACAAATGGTTGTTACATATAGGAGATGGATTCTTTTTAGGGTGATATAGACAAGGAGCTTATTAAATTACCTTATGATACGTGCATCTAATCGTCCAATGATCCGGACGTTTATATATTTGAATAGAATAAATTTTACGACAAACAAAGTTCTACCATCAAATAAAATAAATATAAAAATACCAAAACACATGTATTTAATACTACTTAATAAGTATACTAAGAGATTTGCGTGTTAAAGTTTGCTATCAAGCTCTACTTAAAAAAAAAGAAGGAAAAAACCCCAAGCCATATAGAGGAAAATTTTCATCCATTCTTTTCTCGGACTACATATACTCCTCTTTACAAGTAATTCTCTAAACCTAAACAGATTGCAGAAAATATGATATTGCCAAAAAATGGAAACTCAAAAGATATAGGACCAACGGCAAAGGTTATCATAGGGGCCCTGTAATAACATGTCCAATGCCAAAACTAAAATTCTTGACCATCAAACTTTGCATGAAATTTAACAAGTTGTCAGTTGATTTATGAAATTCTTTTGGTGTCATATCATTGAGCTCCTTGGGTAGTTGATTAATAAAATACTCTCTAAGTACTGCTAATGATTTAAAAGAAGACAACATGCTCCAATTAGCTTGCCCCATGTGTAATTCGTCAACTAACTCTTTATATTCTGATGAATATTTGATCATCTCTTTTTTACGTTCTTGTTCATCTGACGATAACCCCCATGCATAAGTATCTAACTCTTTCACACGACGACAGCTCCCGTCTTCTAGGGGACGTGGAATAATAACCTAAACATGGTTTTATTGAAGGGGTTTTGATTCACAACTAGCATAGGGCGATTTCACAAGGATCACAGTTAGCCATACATACCTCGATTGAGCATTCCTTAAGTTACTACAACACTCCAAAAAATCTAGCAATTCCAATCTTCTATGATACATAATAAAATTAATCACATATTAGAATGAAATTCATGAAACTAGCTCGTTTGAGCATTTATCAAACACTAGTTGAGCATCTTGGCTTCAAATCCCCTTATTAAGATTTCCTTATTTCCCTAATACAATCTTTACTAATATATGTTAAACAATCTTCCCATAAACCTAAGTTATAGATGCATGCATACAAAATACTAAAATACCCAAGAATCACACCTCAATAACCCATCTTATACTCTAAACTCGAAATTAGAACCTATGGCATAGAATCTTACATCTTAGATGAAGAACTAGGGCTTTCACTGGATTATCTTCAATGAATTAAAAAGATATTGTGGAGAAATTTGATGGGAGAAACTTTCCCTCTCTAAAACCCCTCTCTCTCACTCTAAAAATACTCAGAAAAATGCTTAAAATGAGTTATGGGGTCAAATATAACGATAGGGGGTCTGGTTTAGAAAATAAAAACAATATCCCATGATGTCGATTCTGCTATAGCAGAACGGACCGCATAATCGACATGCGGTCCGCAGAATGTGTCGCAGTATCGACGCCCAAATCTGGGCTTCTCGGGTTCAAAATGCGCCCAAAATGCGACGGCAGAGTGCATTCTGCTATCCAAAATGCGATCGCAGAATTGACTCAGGATATCAATTTTCAGCCTTTGGTAATTTGACCATAACTTTGTGTAGGAATGTACAAATGACGAACGGTCGAAAGCGTTGGAAACTAGACTCAAAGGGGTTTCATTTGATATGATATTTATCACATAAAACCTTATACATAAGTTTATATTATAGTTTAAATTGGAGCCTTGTGCGAATCCATTTGGAATTTTGGCCTATTTCGAAAATGTTCCCATTTGGCATACACCTAGGCTTCCCTTTGGACCTCACATCACTTGCGATAAGACTTATACTCATATTTACAAAGTCTCATTTATGTCCACCATGTTAGTATTATATAAAAGCATTATAACAAGCCTGCATGACACTACGAAATCCTAAATTACTTAGCAAAATTTTCCGGTGCCTTACATTGTATCCATCCCCATGATTACATCAAAATCCACCATCCCAAGCTCAATAAGTTCGGCTGTGGTAACAAGACCACCTACCATAACAACAAAATTCCTATAGACCCGCGTGGCCGTAATGGAATCTCCCACCGGAGTCGATTCAGAGAATGGCTCACGAACCTGTTCGGGTTCAATCCCAAAACTCGAAGCAACAAATGGAATGACATAGGAAAAAGAAGACTCCGGATCAATAAGAGCATAACAATCAACTGTCTGAACAGATAAGATACCTGTGACAACATTTGGGGAAGCCTCGTCACTCTGACAACCACTCAATGTATAAAATCTGATAGGTCCTCCCCTACCACGAGCTCCACCTTTGGTTGCACCACACTCTGCTGGGGCTGGAGGGCGCACTGATGACGTAGCAACTGATAAACTGGAGGGCTGAGCATGGCCCCCACCCGCTCCCTGCCTGGGTGCACGGCAATCTCGCTGCATATGACCTCTCACTCCACAATTGTAGCACAATGGAGCATCCAAGTAACAAGCCTCTGTATGAAATCTCCCACACTTGGGGCATATACCCCATGCTGTCAAGGTCTCATCCCCGAATGACTGAACTGGCAAGACCTCTTTCCGCCTGAACCTGCCCCCAAAGGGCCACTCTGCTAGAAACGGTGCATGGATGGCGGTGCACTAACTGAGGACTGAGCATAAGACTAAGACGGTCCTGATAACCCCCTCCCTGGAGCTGACCTCCCTGAGTGACCCATAGATTGGGCCCTGCTGCTACTCTCCCTGTCGGCCAGAATCTTCAAGTTTCTGGCCTATGTGGCCTGAGTTAAACCCATGATCTTTCCATAATTCATGTCTGAATGCAAAGCCGCTGTTGCAGCTTCATTTACCACCAAAACGCTGAGACCCTGAATGAATCGCCGAACTCTGGCCTCAATAATCGATACAAACTGAGGATCATACTTGGACAACCTCACGAACTCCATATGATATTCCCAAACACTCATGCTACCGTGCTTAGGAACTTCAAACTCGGTGGCATGGGCTTCCATGGTCTCGATAGGCAAGAAGTGGTCCATGAAGGCATCTACGAACTCATCCCATCTAGCTAGAGGGCTCCCCTCCTCACGGGAATCCTCCCACATCTCAAACCATTAACGCGCAACTCCGTTCAACCTATATGAAGACAATTCTACCCCTTCTATCTCTATAACTTTCATTACCCGAATGTTCTTGTACATATCATCAAGGAATTCCTCCGGATCAGCCTCTGGGTTTGTACCTGAGAACTTTGGAGGGGACAACCGTAGAAACTGCTGAAATCTGGAGCTGGAGGAATCTCCCCGTCCACTAGAGGACATAGGGGCATCATGAGATCGCTGGGTCTTAGCGGCCACTAACTGGGTCAACATAAGGATGGCTCCCCTAAGGTCTTCATCAGATAGGCCGGGATCGGAAGCCGGAGAAACATCAGGATTAGGGGCATTGGAAGGAGGGATAGTGGCACCCTCGGGCACCGCTGGAATAGGGTCGCTTGGGCTAGGAACAGATGGAGCAGGAAAGTTAAGAACTGGGGGATCATTCTCCCCCACGGCAGTCAGCACATGATCCATAGCCGCACTAGAAGAGGCATTGGCCCCTAGACCGAGTCTAGCTTTCTTCTTAGGTGCCATCACTGGAAATTTGAGATAGAGCACAAATTAGACATAACATCACTTCACTGCATGAACTTGAAATATCAAAGAAGAGGATAGTTTTTCTAAATGCCCGTGTAGCCCCCAACTTATATATGTGGTCAACAACACACCAATAAGAAGGGCCCTACTAGACACGGCTCTGAGACATCCTAGGATTCCTTCAAAACCTATGGCTTTGATACCACGTTTGTCACGCCCCAAATCCGTGGGCATAACCGACACTCAATCGGGTACCCCCAGTCGAGTGGACCTGGGTGCCTTTCCTATTCCCCACGCGTTACCCCACATTATTCAATGATAGTTAAGCAAAAGATACCAAATTTAAAAGAAAGTAGGATTTCTCTTTTATAACCACAAATTATGATTAACAGGGGACACCTTTTATAAAACATATATTTGATTAGCAAGGAACGTGGTACACAAGTTTACATCGCCCAAACATACACTTTTATACATAAGTACTGATCCACATACCACTGTCTACGGAGCCTCAACAAGAATGATAGAACAACACTTGCCGGTGACAAGGCCCTGACTATACCTTTACCAAAAGATACAAACTCCAAAATACAACAACAGGAGTGGCGTAGGCCACACATGGCCCTAGAAGAAAAGGGGCTCACCAAACACGAATACTGCCGATAGAGAGGAGGAGGAGGAACTACGAATGGTGGACTAGAGTTCCTGCCACTGATCCACCTACAATCATAACACGAATGTGGCGCCCCCGGCAAAAGGGACGTTAGTACACTTGAATTGTACTGGAATGTATGAACTAACTCTATCCCAAGTAAACTCAAGACGAATTGCATGAACAAGTATAGAATTGAAGAACAGTAGTACAAGTACAACCAGGAAGCAACAACCAAACATTTCAAAACAATTATTCACGTAGGCATACATAGGGGCAATCACTGCCCCACAGGTTACAAACTCTTCTGCTGTCTCCTTTCACATTTTCACATTTATCTTTATATGATTCATATTCATATCAATTATAACATTGGATCACATTTCCACCCTTTTTGCCTCGTCCACCCTTATTACCTCGGCCACCCTTATCACCCTAACCCACACCTTATTTCACCGTGTTGCGACGCGCAACCCGACCCCGCCTGATAGTTTTCACTTCACAACAACAAACAGCACAACAACAAGTACAAGAAATCAATCATGGCACTTTGTTAAAATAATTACACAACAAGGGTATTAACATCCCACAACTAGCAACAACAATTTTCCTCATGTTCATCAAAGTTGATACACAATTAAGATCATCACAACAATTTTTTCACAACTAACCACACACATTATTCCACAATATTTCCATTTCAAGTGTTCCAGATTGTTTCCATTTCCGCTATTCCACATTATTTCCGTTTCAATTGTTCCAATTACAAGTTCCACAATATTCACCACAAGGTACTACCACACAATTTGCACAACACGAAAGCTTCACAATAATTTTCACATGAATATCAACTATCAACAATTTTACAACTAGCATAGGCGATTTCACGAGGATCAGAGTTAGCCATACATACCTGGAATTGAATATCCTCTTTAACCTCTACTCCAATTCATCAAGCAATCAAGAAGGATCATTCTAGTTCATGATTAATACATAGACCTTTAGAATAGGAATTCACAATTTACTACCCAGTTCCCTTTTTACAAGCTTTTTGGGTTTTGAAGATATGTAGTGGATTTCTAACAAGAATTTTCAAAATCAAAGTATGAAACTCCCCCCCCCCCCAAACCTGAGTTCGAAAATTAGGGGAAAAGGGTTAGGGATGTTACCATGAAATCAGAGGGGAAGGCAGATGCTCAATATTTTCCAAGCTTTGATGATTTTTGAAAGATCAATTGATAAAGAAATAGCTTTCTCTCTCTAGAACCCTCTCTTCCTCTCCTTATTTTGTTCAAAAAATGGGTTAAAAGTGAGAGATGGGGTGTTTTATTAAAAGAGAGGTCGAGCTTAGAATTTTAGAAAATAACTGAGCGAACACGATCTGCGACGCCTATCTGCGATCATAGAACTGACATGCGTTCTGCAGAATGAACTGCAGAAATGGATCAAATTTCAAACCTCTTGGGTTGGGAATGCAGTGACTATGCGGTCCGCATTTGCGTTCTGCGGTCGCAGAATGCACCGCAGAACTGACCTTTGAATTTCTTCAAGGACAATATGCGATCATTCTGCGGTCCGCATATTAATTATGCGATCACAGATTTGATGGCATTTTCAACATCAAAATTATGTTGCTCTCTGTTTCATTCTGCGATAGGAATGCGGTCCGCATAGCTGATCTGCGACCGCATTCTGGACCGCATTTTGACACTTTTCTTGAAAAGTTAATTCTTTCAATTTTTATAGGCTTAATTCACTACCAAGGGTCCAAACCGGGGCTCTACACATTCATAACACATAATTAGAGTAGACACTACAACTTACTAAGTTCTGAGACAAAATTACTTACGGGACCTTACATTCTCCCGCGCTTAAGATCATTCGTCCTCGAATGAGAACATTGGAAATCAACGAGTTGGAAAACATGATATGCAACTTTCTACACCTTTTATTAACTTTCAAGTTTTTTTTAGAATAATTTCGCCAGTGTTTCATTTGTAATATGGACATAACCACCTGTCAGAGAATCCCCAAAATACATTCCTAAGAACCATTACACAACTTGCTACCTTTATAATAGATATAAAATGCGAAATTCTCATACTTGCACATATTCAACCCCTCGACTCAGTTATAAACATTTTGGCACACTACATGGAATCAAATTAAGCATTAATTATCTGCACTATCAAAACGTTTTCCTGACGCATAAGTTCAACATAGTTATATATCTCAATACAAATCCTCCATGCAAAAACTAATCATTATACAATTAGAAAACTTTGATACTCTCTATCCATGCAAAATTAATCATTGCCTCTTACATCACCTTATCATGAGAGCGCAAAACCTTCATTACCAAAAAGGACTGCACATTGTTAAAATAATCACATCACATAAATTTTGTTAGCACAATTTGGAGAACTACCATAATAAGGCACTTGGAAAGAGAAGGGATGACTCTTACACCTAATGGAACACAAAACTAGCTTCCCTAGGGACAAGATTTGCACGATCATTCCTAGTTTATTCAAATAGATGGGGGTGTTTCGTCTTCATCTCATCTTATGCTTCCCACGTGGCTTCCTCGACTTGTTGGTTTCGCCACAACACTTTGACTGAAGCAATCTCATTGTTCCGCAAGATTCGGACTTGCCTATCCAAAATAGCAACCGAAATCTCTTCACACGACAACTCTTGTGTAACCTTGATATCTTCAACTGGCGCAATCTTAGACGGATCAGACACAACTTTCCTTATCATGGATACATGGAACACCAGGTGCACTAGGGACATTTCAGGGGGCAATTACAACCTATACGCAACTTGACCGATCTTTCAAAGGACTTGATAAGGCCCGACGTACCTAGGACTTAGTTTTCCTCTCTTCCCAAAGCGCATGAATCCTTTCATAGGAGACACCATCAAGGATATCCAATCTCCTTCTTGAAACTTCAATTCTCTCTGACGCACATCCGCATAATATTTCTAGCGACTCTGAGCAGTTTTCATCCTTTCCTGAATGACTCTTACCTTCTCCATGGCCTGATGCACGAGATTTGGCCCTATTAGTTCCGCTTCGCCAACTTCGAACCACCTAATCGGGGACCTACACCTTCTTCCGTACAATGCTTCAAAAGGGGCCATCTGGATGCTAGCATGGAAGCTATTGTTATAAGAAAACTCTATGAGAGGCAGGTGATAATCCCAATTACACTTGAAATCCAAGACACATTCCCGCAACATATCCTCGAGCGTCTGAATAGTCCGCTCTACTTTGTCCTCGGTCTGTGGATGAAAATTGTGCTAAGATTCACTTGAGTACCCAAACCTTGCTGAAATTTCCTCCAGAAGATAGCTGTAAACTGAGCTCCTCGATCCGAAATGATAGAAAGTGGCGTACCATGAAGCATCACTATCTAATTGATATACAGTCGAGCATATTGTTTTGCAGTATCGGTGGACTTGTACTGGCAAGAAATGAGCTAATTTGGTGAGCCTATCAACAATTACCCAAATTGAGTTGAACTTATGCTGAGTACGAGGTAGTCCTATCACAAAGTCCATACTGATCATTTCCTATTTCCACATTAGTATTTCTACAAGCTGAGTTTATCCTCCCGGCCGTTTATGCTCGGCCTTCACTTGCTGGCAATTCGGACACTTAGAGACGAGGTCTGTTACACTCTTTTTCATACCACTCCACCAATAGGTATCCTTGAGATCGTGATACATCTTTGTAGAGCCTGGGTGCACCGAATACCTGGAATGATGAGCCTTTGCCATTATCCTCTCCCGAAGATTATCCACGTCTGGGACGCATAGGCTGACATGTCACCGTAGCACACGATCATTGCTGCCGAGCAAAAATGCAAAAAATCTATTGCTTAGAACTGCCTCCTTCAACAATGCCAATGCTGGATCAATAAACTGCTTTTCTTTAACCTCTGCCATGAGTGACGATTCCACTGTATTATGCACCATAAGTTCCTCCTCATTCGCGGCCGAGATTCAAACCCCAAGGATGGCCAACTGAGGTATCTCTCGAGCTAGGATCCTCTGATCCGCCCTCAAGTGAGCCAAACTACCCATGTATTTCCGACTGAGGGCGTCGACCACCACTTTTGGTTTCCCTAGATGGTACAAGATGTCCATATCATAATCCTTAAGCAATTCGAGCCACCGCCGTTGCCTCAAATTTAGCTCCTTCTGCTTGAACAAATACTGGAGACTCTTGTGATCTGAAAACACATTTACATGAACGCATAAAGATAGTGCTGCCATATTTTCAAGGCGAGCACAACTGCCGCAAGCTCCAAATCTTGCGTCGATAATTCTTCTCGTGATTCTTGAGTTGCCCGGAAGCATATGCTATGACCTTTCCGTGCTGCATCAGAACACACCCTAAACCAACCCTGGAGGCATCACAATAAACCACAAATCCCTCAGTGCCCTATGGCAAAGACAACACTAGTGCCGAAGTCAACCTTGTCTTCAGTTCTTGAAAACGTTTCTCACAAGCATATGACCACTAGAACTTGGCTGATTTCTGCATCAATTTGGTCAATGGGGAGGCGAGGGTGGAGAATCCCTTTACAAACCTCCGATAATACCCTGCTAACCCCAAAAAGCTACGGATCCCCGCCGGGTTCGTGAGTCTAGGCGAATCCTTCACGGCCGCAATCTTTTGGGGGTCCACCTGAATTCGCTCACTGGAAATATCATGACCCAGAAAAGCGACGGACTCCAACAAAAATTCACATTTGGAAAACTTGGCATAGAATTGGCGCTGATGAAGAGTCTGCAAAACTGCTCTGAGGTGATTGGCATGATCCTCCCTGCTTCGCGAATATACGACGATGTCGTCAATGAACCCAATCCGAAGGAGTCTAAGAATGACTTGAAGACCCGATTCATAAGATCCATAAAAGCTGCCGGGGCATTGGTTAGCCCAAATGACATGTCAAAAAATTCAATGTGGCCATAACGAGTTCTGAAGGCGGTCTTAGGAATATCCTGCTCCTTGATACCAAGTTTGTCACGACCCAAATCCGTGGTCATGACCGGCACTCAACTGGGTATCCCCAGTCGAGTGGACCTGGGTGCCTTTCCTATTCCCCACGCGTTTCCCCACAATATTCAATGATAGTTAACGAAAAGATACCAAATTTCAATTAAACGAACGTAGGATTTCTCTTTTATAACCACACATTATGATTAACAGGGGACACCTTTTACAAAAAATATATTTAGCCAGGTTTGTCACGCCCCAAATTTGAGGAACATGCAGTCAGGTGGACCTGGGTACCTTTCCTATCCCACGAGTTACCCCTCATTCTCATTACCTAATTACCAGGTGAAATAGCCATTAATAGGAAATGGACTCCATTAACCAAATTTTATAAACATAATAATAACAATTTCCACTAGAAACTTCATTCACCATAATAAAGGTATTCCAATATTTATAGAACATTGCCACACATCAATATTTATCTTTTAAATTACCATGCCCGACACTACCCACAACCTGTCTCCGGAGCCTCTAAATACAATTGAAAAATATTATGGAAATGCCGATAACAAGGCTCCGGCTATACCTTATACAACATCAAAACAAGATCAGAAACAGAAAGTGGCGTGAGGCACATAGGGCCCCGAATGGAAAGGGGCTCGCCGAATCAGCTGACAAAAAGTGATGAGGAACTACGGTCGGTGGACTCGAGTGCCTGCCATGGATCCACCTACAATCATAACACGAATGTAGCACCCCCGGCAAAAGGGGCGTCATTACATTTGAATTGTACTGGTATGTATGAACAAACTCTGTCCCGAGTAAACTCAAGACAAATTTCATAAACAAGTATAGAACTGAAAAACAATAGTACAAGTACAACCGGGAAGCAACAACAAAACATTCCACAATAAATGATTCAAGTAGTCAAACAAAGGGGCAATTAGTGCCCCACAGGTTACAAACTCTCATGCTGTCTCCTTTCACAATTCCACATTTATCATTTCATGATTCATATTCATATCAATAGTGATATTGGGTCAGAGTTTCCACCCTTATTGCCTCGTCCACCCTTATTACCTCGACCACCCTTATCACCCCAACACACACCTTATTTCACCGTGTTGCGATGCGCAACCCGACCCTGCCTGACAGTTTTCAATTTACAACAACAAACAACACAACAACAAGTACAAGGAATCAACCATGGCACGTTGTTATAATAATTCTACAACAAGGGTATTGAAATCCAACAACTATCAACAACAATTTCCTCATGTTCATCAAAATTGATACACAATTTAGATCATCACAACAGTTATTCACAACTAATCACAGACATTGTCCCATAATATTTCCATTTCCATTGTTTCACATTATTTCCATTACCAATATTCCACTTTATTTCCATTTCCGTTTTTCCAATTATGAGTTCCACAACATTCCTCATTAAAATGTTACCACACAATCATACAACACAGAAGCTTCACGATGATTCTCACATGGATATCAACTATTAACAATTTCACAACTAGCATAGGGAGATTTCACAAGGATCAGAGTTAGCCATACTTACCTCGATTGAGCTTTCCTTAAGTTACTATAACACTCCAATAACTCTAGCAATTCCAATCTTCCATGAGACATAACAAAATTAAACACATATTAGGAAGATATTCATGAAACTTGCTCGTTTGAACATTTTATCAAACACTAGTTGAGCATCTTGACTTCAAATCCCCTTTTTAAGATTTCCTTCATTCCCTAACCCAATCTTTACTAATCTATGTTAAACAATCTTCCCATAAACCTAAGTTGTACATGCATGCATACACAATACTAAAATACCCAAGAATCACACCTCAATAACCCATCTTATACTCTAAACTCGAAATTAGAACCTAGGGCATAGAATCTTACTTCTTAGATGAAGAACTAGGGCTTTCACTTGATTATCTTCAAGGAATTAAAAAGATATTGTGAAGAAATATGATGGGAGAAACTTTCCCTCTATAAAACCCCTCTCTCTCACTCTAAAAATACTCCGAAATATGCTTAAAATGAGTTATGGGGTCAAATATAACGATAAGAGGTCGGGTTTAGAAAATAAAAAAAATATCCCACGATGTCAATTCTGCTATAGCAGACTAGACCGCACAATCGACATGCAGTTCGCAGAATGTATTGCAGAATCGACCCCCAAAGCTGGGCTTCTCGGGTTCAAAATGCGGCAGCGACCGTAGAGTGCATTCTGCGATCCAAAATGCGATCGCAGAATTGACTCAGGATATCAATTTCCAGCCTTTGGTAATTTGACCATAACTTTGTGTAGGAATGTCCGAATGACGAAAGGTCAGGAGCGTTGGAAACTAGACTCAAAGGGATTTCACTTGATATTCTATGCAACACATAAAACTTATACATAATTACATATTCTAGTTTAAATAGGAGCCTTGTGCGAATCCATTTGAAATTTTGGCCTATTTCGAAAAGATTCCCATTTGGCATACACCTAGGCTTCTGTTTGGACATCACATCACTTACCATAAGACTTATACTCATATTTACAAAGTCTATTTTATGTCCACCATGTTAATTGTATATAAAAGCATTATATCAAACCTGCGTGACACTACGAAATCCTAAATTACTTAGCAAAATTTTCCGGGGCCTTACATAGGGTATCATTAGGTGAGGGTTAAGGAGAAGGATATTCCAAAGACGGCCTTCCGGAAAAGATATGGGCACTTTGAGTTCTTGTTGATGTCGTTCGGGCATACATTGACTAAGTTAACATAAAAAGCTACCAAGTTCCACTGGTCTGATACTTGTGAAGGTAGTTCTCAAAAACTGAAAAATTGATTGACATCAGCACCAGTGCTCACTCTCTCTGAAGGAACATAAGGATATATGTATATTGTGATGCCTCAGGTATAGGTTTGGGGTGCGTATTTATGCAACGTGGAAAGATGATTTCTTATGCATCAAGACAATTGAAGAAGCATGAAATGAATTACCCGACCCATGATTTGGAATTGGCTGCAGCAATATATGCTTTGAAGATATGACGACACTACTTATACGGCATCCATGTTGACATCTACTCAGATCACAAGAGTTTACAATACATCTTCAAGCGGAAAGAGTTGAATTTGAGGTAGCGTAGGCGGCTTGAATTACTGAAAGACTACGACGTTGAGATATTGTATCACCCCGGGAAAGCCAATGTTATGGCAGACGCTCTCAGCCGTAAGTCAATGGGAAGCTTAGTACACATTGCGGGCAGGTAGATGGTGGTTGACTAAAGAGCTTCATCAACTCGCCAATATGAGAATCAGATTATTAGATTCTAATGACAAAGGTGTTATTGTACATAATACATCCGAATCATCTTTGGTAGCCAAGGTAAAAGCACGTCAATATGAAGATCCTATCTTAGTACGATTGAGAGAGAGCATTCAGCAGATTAAAAGTATGGCTTTTGAGATCAGTGGAGATGGGGCACTGAGATACCAGGGCCAATTATGTGTGCCTAATGTGGCAGAGTTGCGAGAAATGATTATGAATGATATTCATCAATCCCGATATTCTATCCATCCCGGCTTGACAAAGATGTATCATGATGTTAAGGAGCAGTATTGGTGGGATAACATGAAGAAGTCTATTGTAGAATATGTAGCCCAGTTTCCCAATTGTCAATAAGTAAAGATAGAACATCAAAAAACCCGGTGGATTGCTTAAGAATATAGAGATTCCGACCTGGAAATGGGAGGTGATTAATATGGACTTCGCTATTGGATTACCTCGCTCTTATCACAAGTTTGACTCAATTTGGGTGATAATTGATCGACTTACAAAATGTGCCCATTTTCTACCAGTTAAGACTACTTCCATGGTTGAAGATTATGTGAAGTTACATATCAAGGAGATTGTTATGATTCATGGTGTGCCGGTATCTATTATATTAGATCGAGGAGCTCAATTTACGGCTAACTTTTGGAGGTCTTTTTAGAAAGGTTTAGGCACACAAGTGAATCTCAGCAATGCATTTCATTCGCAAACCGACGGACAGTCTGAACGTACCATTCAGACACTGGAAGATATGCTACGAGCATGTGTTCTATATTTTAAGGAAAATTGGGATGACCATCTTCCACTCATAGAATTCGCCTACAATAATAGCTACCATTATAGTATTAAAATGGCCCCATATAAGGCATTATACGGGAGAAGATGTAGATCACCAGTTGGATGGTTCGAAGTTAGTGAAGTAGAATTATATAGCCATATTTGATTCACCAAGCCATTGAGAAGGTGTAGGTGATATAGAAACGATTGAGGACGGGACAAAGTAGGAAAAAGTCTTATTCTGATGTCCGACATCGTGATTTGGAGTTTGAGGTTGGTGATTAGGTTTTCTTGAGGATCTCACCAATAAAGGGTGTTATGCACTTTGAGAAGAAAGGTAAGCTGAGTCCAAGGTATATCAGTCCGTATAATATTCTTCAACGAATTGGACAAGTTGCTTATGAGTTAAAATTGCCATCCAAATTGGAACTTGTCCACCCGGTATTCCATGTATCTATGTTGAGAAAATGTATTAGAGACCCTTCTCGAGTTGTCCCTATCAAAGATGTACAAGTTACATAGGATCTATCTTATGAAGAAGTACCAGTGGCTATATTAGATCGACAAGTCCCGCAATCTGAGAAAAAAAAGATGTAGCTTCCGTCAAAGTATTGTGGAGGAACATCAATATAGAAGAAATGACATGGGAAGTGGAAGAAGAGATGAAGTCTAAATACCCTAACCTATTCTAGAATGATGATAACATGGATGCTGGTGGAACGCAAGATACAATGGAAATGTGAAACAACTTTATGAGGTAAAAAATAACTTGAGAACACTCTTCCTTAATACAAATTGGTGATATGCAGATAATGTACATGTCCATAATGCAATGTGTAGCCTTGTGAGGCGATACGTTAGGATTAACTACTTAAAAAGTTTGCTTGTGACCATTTTTAGGGAAAAATTG
This sequence comes from Nicotiana benthamiana, assembly GCA_034376525.1. Taxonomy (NCBI): domain Eukaryota; kingdom Viridiplantae; phylum Streptophyta; class Magnoliopsida; order Solanales; family Solanaceae; genus Nicotiana; species Nicotiana benthamiana. Next base: position 12,764,365 of record CM067341.1, on the reverse strand, counting down.
ACCGGAAATTTCTGTTGGAATCTACGATGATTTGGACTCCCCATAAACCCTTACATTCTAGGACGAATGTTCCTAAGGGGGGAGGGTGTTAGAACCCATATCCATATGTGTTATTTCATGCCATATGTTAGTTAAAATAAATCTAAGAAGTAATTATCCTTGAGATGATAAGAAGTTAATCCTATTGATCTTAAGTGATACAAGGGTGTATAAGGGTGATTAGCAAGTATTAGAAGCTAAACGTATCAAGGATGTTGTAACTCGTATTTTCGGGTAAATCTATAGGTGTTTAATACACTCAAGAGGTCATGTTTAAAGATATTTGAATCATATAACATTTTGTTCATAGTCTTGAAGTCAAACAAGTTATGAAACAAAAGTCGTCAAAAGTTGTCGCAACTTAGATTCATGCATTTACTTAAACTTATGGTCAAATGTCATTAACCTTTTCTCCTAATATACTTGGAATTACAGGGTGGTCTACCCACCAAATTTAAGATCTATGAGTCTAGTCTCAAAGGCATTAAACCGTTTATCAATACAACATTGGAGTAGAGAGATATATGCATTTTTGTGAGACTGCGCAATCTGCTAGGTGACAAGTAGGTGCGTCACCTACTTGGTTAAATGATAGCCCCAAAAAAAGGAAATTTCGGGTCGGCTATTGAGCCCATTTAAAGGGTTATCTTCGGCAATATAACCTTCAATATATCTTACAAATAATCAAACCTAAAAACCTGCAAACCTCCTCCTAAAAATAGCATACAAATCTTAATCAATTTCCCTCTCTTTCAAGTTCTAATTGAGGGTAAAATCAAGATTTTGAAGAACCAAGGGAAATTATGAGTTATCCAACGAGTAAGGTAATTTTACTGCTCTATTTCATACTTTTTTTTTCTACGAACTCATGTTAATTCGTTCTATACATGTAAGAACTCACGGGTCGGTGATCAGAAGTCGTGAGTTGAGTTGTTCACTTGTAAGCGGACGGTTTTGTGGACTGTTTTGTGTTGCCGTTGGGCTGCATGTTTTAGTACTGTTTTGTGGAGTTTTGGGGGAGGAAGGGTGTGGAAAAATACCATATATATATATATATATATATATATATATATATATATATATATATATATATATATATATATATATATATATATATATATATATATATATAGGGTTGTGGTCTGGTAGTTCTTCATAACATTTCCAGGTCGTTTGACACAACTGCGGTGGCCGTCGTATGTAGGAAGTGATTAGGTTGTGCGTGGACTGTTTTGGGAGGCTCAATGTGATTATTATTGATGTTGGTTCGGCTGTTTGGTGATTGTTTGGAATTGTGTAAAGTCATATATTTAGGGGATGTTCTGTCAGTTCCATCGTAAAATAAGTTGTTGTCGATATATAATAGTTATAACGCTTAAATGATAACGATAGTATCGTTTCTCTTATTGTAGACTGAGGAGTTTTAACAATTGCATAGCTTGAGATTAGGGAAGTATATACAAGGTATGTGAGGCTATCCCTTTCCTTCTTTTGCACGACTCCGATTGTACATAACGAAATGAGCGAGCTTCCAAAGATACTCTACTCTTAGAAGCTATCAGTACTTACATTGTTTCCCCTCTTATGGAACGATTGATGTGATGTTGATTCTTTTATTCTTATGTTATCAATGTTGTTGGTACTTCCTGATTCTTATAAGGTTCATAGTAAAGAGTTGGTCCTAATAACGTGTATAGAGGTTACCGATCTTACATCACTCCGAAAGGTCTAGAACGTGTTTCCATGAGTCGAGCATGCATTATACATGTGTATCTATTTTACTCTACCGAGCCGTGCTATAGTTGTATTGGTACGACACCTATTGTGCAACCACTGATCAGTTGGATTTTACCGAGCTCCACGAGGTCGGTTACGATTCTACCGAGACTTATGATAGCCGTGTACATTTTTTTACCAAGCCTATTATGCCTGGGTACAATATGATTATGATGATGCCTACAGAGGTGTATGTTTTAAAAGTGTATGTATTTATACATATGTATCATGCATTTCATAGTAGTACCCCTCAGAGGTACTCAGATATTACAGGTTGTATATTCTCTATCCCTGCTTACATTACTGTTCATATTTATGGTTCCTTGCCTCACATACTCAGTACTTTATTCGTGCTGACGTCCTTTTGTTTGTGGACGCTGCATGACGTGCTACAGGTCGTGATAGACAGGCAGGTGCAGCTCCCCCACCATAGTAGGCTGTCTAGTTCAGTGGTGATTGGCGAGATCCCTTCTCCGGACTTGCCGTGGTCTTGGTATGGATTTTTGTTATAGACATTATGGGCATGTTGGGGCCCTGTTTTGGCTATGTTGCAACACTTATATTCCTTTAAAGGCTCATAGACAGGTGTCGACTCATGTATCGTTTGGTATGCGTTGTCGGCTGGTTTTTGTTGTATAGTCTTTAATGGTAGCGTGGTAGCTCGTACCTTATATATAGTTTCTTGATTGTCCGTTCACCCCATGTTATGTATGTTTGTTCCATCATCTTTTATGGTTGGTTGTCCGTGATCCATGGATACCATTTATATTATTATTGTTAGCCTTAAAAGATAATAAAGAAGGTTAGGTAAAATGTATGTTGGTGCCCGACAAGTATGGCTAGGTGCTTGTCAGGGCTCTCCTGTTGGGTCGTGACAGATTGTACCCCGAGTAACCATCCAAAGATCAATAAAAAAGCACGCCCCGTAAGATGATCTAACATTTGGTCAAGGAATGGCAATGGAAAATGGTCCTTTTAGGTCACATTGTTTAGCTTCCGGTAATCCGTACATACTCTTCACCCGGTAACCGTCTGAGTAGTAATAAGTTCATTGTTGTCATTACTCACCACAATCATACCACCCTTCTTCGGTACACATTGCACTGGAGAAGTCCATGAGCCAACAGAAATGGGGTACACAACCCCGACATCTAACCATTTGATCACCTCTTTCTTCACCACCTCTTGTATAGCCCCATTCAATCTTCGTTGATGCTCCAAGGAAGCTTTTGCATCATCCTCCAAGATAATTTTGTACATGCAAAATGCGGGGCTTATTTCCTGAATATCAGCTAGAGTCCATCCAATTGCACTTTTCCTCTTTTAAAGCACCACCAAAGTGACCTAAACCTGCATGTCAGTAAGGCAAGAAAAAAGAATAACCGGTAAAGTAGAATTTGAGCCCAAGAATTCATACCTAAGGTATGTATTAAGTGGTTTGAACTCCAACATCGATGGATCCTCAATTGATGGCTTTGTTGGTGGAGTTTTCCAATTTTAAAGATCAAAAGACAATTTTCTCGGCTCATAACAATAAGATCCCATCCCATGTAGGGCATTCACGCACTCCATTCTGCTTGCATCATCATTGACATCTATATTTAATAGCATGGCCTCAAGAGGATCCTGTATGTTGATCATAGCATTGGTATCATCCACAATCACAGTTGTGACAAGGTCTAGAAATAAGCACACCTCGGTGCTATTGGGTTGCTTCATGGATTTGCAAATATGGAAGGCCTTTTCATCACCCACTCAGAAAATGAGCTCACCCACTTCAACATCAACCAATGCCTTCCCCGTTACAGGGAAAGGTCTCCCTTGAATATTTAGGATTTCATAGTCCACTTCACAATCAATAATGACAAAGTTGGCCGGCAATATAAACTTTTCCAACCGGACAAGCATATCATCAATTATGCCCAAAAGGTCGCTTCATCGATCATTTTTACATTTGAAGTCTCATCGAAGTTGGCCTAGGTTGCCCAAAACTTAGTAAGGCCTCGAGTTGATAGTACCTCCCAAGTCACATAAAGCTTTTGCAAAGTTTGTACTCCCAATAGTGCAAGGAATGATGGAAGCACCGAGATCCTCTAACTTCGGGGCCATTGAATGCACTATGGCACTAACTTGGTGAGTCATCTTTATAGTTTAACAATCCGTAGATCACTTCTTTGTAATCAAGTCTTTCATGAATTTTGGAAAGCTTGGCATTTGTTCAAGTGCTTCCACCAAAGGCACATTTATGGTGAAGGCACCGGTTTTGTGGTGAGTATTCCTGCCTCTCCTTTATCCTTGAGGTGCAAGAGGCACCACATCTTGATCAAGATCATCTACCTCCTCCCCTGCTATCACGTTTCCAAGTGGGTCATTTGCATTTAAAGCCATTTGGTACATGAATAATTGACACAAACAAATAAGTAACAAAGAAGGAAAGAAGAACAACACACAAAACTAACTAAATAGATAGCAAAAATTGTTAGCTCCCCGGCAACGGCGCCAAAAAGTGATCGCTTCTAACTCCGTACTACTAAAGAGTAGAAAGAGGGGGTCGCAATAGCTTTTACCCGATATGTGGGCCGGGATCGAATCCATAAAGAGCTAGAATTGGAGTTAAGTATTTATCTAGCTTAGAATTCTGAGTGTGTTCTTAATTGATCTTCTTATCATTTTTAGTTTTTCTTTAATCAACTACTAATTATAACAAAGTATGCTAAGAAAAAATTGCTAAGAGTTGTATATAAAGGTTTAAAAAGGCACTAGGGTAGTTACTTTTAGCTAGGTGGCTAATTGACGGGTAATTGATTCTAAGGCACACTTGACATGATTGGGGAAATATGCTATAATCATTGCACGATTTTACCCACTCTCACACCTCTCAGTAGAGAGAGTGATTTTTCCCAATGGACTTTCTCAAGACCAAATAGGTAGGCACATTTGCTCAAGCAACTTGGGTTCAAGTTGGGTAATTACTCTCTCGAGGTTTAACCCTTTAATTGGGATTATCAATTCTCTTGAGTCCGTCCCAATTCCTTGTTGGGTCAATTTTGGAGACTTAAGCTCTCTTTCTCAAGAAGAGTCAAGTCAACTTAGCACAAACTAGTTTTTGCAACCACCAATTTATAAATTAAACGATACAATTGACCCAAATAACAAACACCTATAGCCAATCTAGCCTTAAATTGCAACACTTATCAATTGCCCAAACTATGGTTGGGCCACAACCCTAGATAATGGGTATATCTACTCATGCATAAATAGAAAAATTAAGAAATAGATGAAGGAGAAGACATATTAATTAAACACTAAAGTAAAATACATGATTGTATCGTTAAAACTAAGGTAAGATGCCAAAAATGGCTACATATGATGTTTTCATGAGCACAGCTAAGTTCTGGAAATAACTGATGACCTAAAACTGACAAAATGTTCTATTTATACTAAGTTGAAAAAATGGAAAAAAATACCCTTGCGGGGACAGTGCGGGCAGCATAAAGGACCGCAGCCGCACTAGGCTCTTGAACATCAAATCTTGGCTTTCTAGACTTGGCTTCGCGGACCGCGTGAAATGTACCGTGGAAGTAGAGTTCCTTAACGCGGTATGAACAAATATGACCAAGGACCGCACAACTTGAACCATGGCTATTTTCACCTCTCTGAATCTCTCTTTCGCGGACCACACAAAATGGTAGTGCGACCATGAAACCTTCGGTGCGGATCGCGCAATATCAAATGCGGCCGCACTGCCTTGAAGCCCATTTTGCCAACTCTATGAATCACCTAGTGCAGACCGCATAAAGTTGAATGCGGCTGAACTAGGCCTGTTTTCCCTCAGGTTGCCTTGTCTTTGATACTTGAGCATGTCTCACTCTATTTGAGCCGATCTTTGACATTTTGTCACTTTGTTAATCAAAACTGCAATCAAGCACAACTTATGAGCCTTTTGGGACTATTTTATAAAAATTTATAATCGAAGCATAAGCAAGAAGGAGCATGAAACACGTTAAGATTCCTAGTTATCATGAGCCCGAGGTCGGATTTTAGGAAACTTGTCTTAATGGTTGGAAAATTGCTTAAACTAGAATTCGATCTTGTGTGTTTATATTGACTAGTTCTTACTTTGTTTAACTAATTTAGGATTGTTCGACTCTAAATTGTGGGCTTGGACTCGTTCTTGGTACTGAAAGTGCACTTTGGAGCAAGACGAGTCTTCTTTCTAACCTTGTAAGAGAAAATTATCCCCATAGGTATAATAATTGAATTAGTTGCCATTATATGCGAGAGTCTGTGTGTAGCAACTACTATATTAAGTCCGAGTAGTCTAGGACCCATAAGCATGCTCTACGTGATATTCTTGTAACTTGATCATAAATTCGGATTCGTAAGAACTGTTTTGATTAAGGTAAATGAGACTAGTGAAGGAACTTTATCCTGTTTGATTTTTAAAAGAGGAATACTTGGTATCCCTGTGAATAACTACTCTTCATATATATATATATATATATATATATATATATATATATATATATATATATATATATATATATATATATATATATATATATATATATATATATATATATATATATATATATATATATATATATATATATATATATATATATGTATATATATATATATATATGTATCTATGGTTCGCGAGTGGGGTAATAGATGTATCTATGGTTCGAGCCGTTCGACCCTCGACATTGCACAACTTACTTTTATGTTGGAGCAGACTGTACATCCCATAGTGTTACTTGCACATGTTTTGTTTAGTAATTCTCTGAGGACTGAACTTCATAACTGCTTGAGATATAGGTGAATATCCATGACAATACTTGGGAAAAAGCTGTCATTCCATGATTACTAAATGCTAATAATTTGTGCTATCCATGCTTATTGTAAATTCTTCTCACATTAGTTGACCATAGTAAATATCAAGTCGACCTATCGTCTCTACTTTTTCGCGATTAGACAGAATACTTACTGGGTACATATTGTTTATGTACTCATACTACACTTTTGTACTTAATTGTACAGGGTCTGAGGCAGGTGTATCCGACTATCAGTCTGGTGCGCATCTCTGAGAGAACTCGAGACTTCTATGGTGAGCTGCTTCCCTTCCATGCCATTCAGCAGCATGAAGAAGTCTTTCTTATGTATTTTGCACGGAAGGATAGTGTGATTCTTTTGTATATTCTACTAGTTTCCCACAGCTTGTGACACTAGGTCTTGGCACACATATTAGTAGACTGTATCATTTTGGGGTTGTATGATTATTATGGCTTTATTTCTCATTTCTCATTTCTCATTTCTATTTCAACTTAAAGAATTATTTCAACTATTTTGGGTAAAGGAAGATGAAAGTTTATTTAGTTTTTTTTTCTTTCTTCCGCATTAGCTTGCCCAACATTGGTGCTAGGCACCATCATGACCTATTTTGGAAATGGGTCATGGCATTATAGTATCAGAGCACTAGGTTCACGTAGGTCTCACAAGTCATGGAAAAATCTAATAGAGTCTTGTAGATCGGTACACGGACATTTGTATTTATCTTCTAGAGGCTATAGGGTATTAGGAAGAACTACTCTTTATTCATTCCTATTGTGTAGGGGTTGGTATACTAAATTTCCCTTTTATATTCTCTCACAGATGGTGAGGACACACACAGTTGATGTTCCAGACCCGAGCAGAGTTGCTACCCCCGTTGCTTGAGGCTGAGGCAGAGGTCGGGGGAGGGCACCGACCAGTGGTAGGGGACGAGGATGTCCCAGAGTTAATCAAGTAGCACCACGAATGGATCCATTGGGAGATCCTATTATCGAAGAGCAAGGCAAGGTGCCTGCAGCTGAGCCCACCCCGACAAAATTTATGATAGTGTCGGGATTTCAGGAGGTTATGGGCCGTATGTTTCGGTTCATGTATTCTGTGACTCAAGCTTGTTTATTTCCAGCAGATCCAGCTACCTCACAAGTAGGAGGGGGAGCATAGACCCCTACTGCTTAGGCTCCTGGACATGCAACTGCAGTGTATTAGACTCCGGGTTCACTACCCGCAGATGGGCCCCATGCAGTTGCAGTAGTGGTGCCCTAGCTAAGACCAGTTTCGGTCGATGATCCAAAGAAGTTATTGGATAGATAGACTAGGCTTCACCCTCCTATCTTTGGCTGTGAGCGACAAGAGGATGCCCAGGACTTCATAGACATGTGCAAGGACAGACTACACAATATGAGGATATTGGAGCCAAATGGAGTTGACTTCACTACTTTTCAACTACAGGGTAGGCCGCGTAGATGGTGGCAGTCCTATGTTCTTGGCAGGCTAGTAGGTTCTCCTCCCCTCACTTGGGTCAGTTCACCAATTATTCTTGGATATGTATATTCCTCTCTCTAAGCGGGAAGAGCTACGACACCAGTTTGAGCATCTTGAGTAGGGTCATATGTCTGTGACCGATTATGAGGCGAGGTTCTCTGAGTTGTCTCTCCATGCACTCATGAAACTTCCCAAAGATGCAGAGAGAGTGCGTAGATTTGTTACGGGGTTGCACTCAGATATTCGAGCTAGCATGGCCTAAGAGGTGAAGATGGGTATTGAGTATCAGCTAGTAGTAGAGATTGCTCACAGGATTGAGGGGTATCCCCTGAGGGGGAGAGAGCAGATTCAGCAGGACACGGGGGCTTGCTTTTCAGGAAAGTTCAGAGGTGCCCTTGCTAGGGGTAGAGGTCACTTCAGGAGGGGCTAGCCTAGCAGACCCTCATATTCAGCACCACCACCCTCTCTCCGAGGTTCTCCAGTGAGACCTTATTTCAGTGCGATGCCAGATATTTCTTACCGCCCACCAGCTATTCAAGGTTCCTTTGACGGGTATTCTGGTTATCACTCACTTTAGGATTGTGCCAGAGAGTTTCTATCGCCCACCAGCCATCTAGGGTTCTTCCAGTGGGTATTCGGGTCAGCAGGCTCAGACTCTAGGGCAGCAGGTTATGGTACCGAGAGTGTGCTACGAGTGTGGTGATCCGGGTCACCTAACGAGGATCTACCCCCGGCTTCGGGGCAAGGCAGTATAGCAGGGTTAGCAGCCCATGATTTCAGCAGCGACTGCCCAGCCACCTAGAGATGGAGGGCAAGCTGGTAGGGGCCGTCCTAGAGGTGAAGGTTAGGACATGAGAGGTTAGCTAGCTACCGCTCAGTCAGGTGGGGGATAGCCAGCCGGCACTCCAGCTAGATTTAATGCTCTTCCAACTAGGCTAGATGGATTAGCCTCAGACGCTGTCATCACAGGTATTATTTTCGTTGGTGGTAGAGATGCTTCAATATTATTTAACCCAGGGTTTACTTATTCATCTGCATCATCTCTGTTTGCTTGTTTCGTGGTTATTTCTCCTGAGCCTTTGGGCACTCCTGATCATGTGTCTACTCTTGTGGGTGATTCTTTGATTGTGGATTGTATCTATCGGTCTTGGAAACAATATTTTCGAGCAAAAGATCTCAGACTCCTTCTCACCCAAATCCACCATCATGGAAACAATATTTTTATATTCAAACAAAAAGAGAGAAGAAAAGAATGAGTATAAGCCCCTTATAATTCGAATTACTATACTCCAAGCTTGTAAATTTTTGCCCAATTTTAATAACCCATTTGAGATCCAGATCAACAGCATAAATCCTAACTAAATAATTCTAGTAGTAAGGCGAGAGTATTTTACTCCAAAAATATCAGTTATACTAAAAAAGTAAAAAAAGATACTCCAATGGAGGAAAATGACGAGTGATTACATTGATGAGGAAAATGAAGAAGGGACAGGGAGTTCTGAACAAAATAAAGGTTTAGAGTAAAAAGGATGAAAAACAAAGAGAAGGGCTAGAGGTGGAGGTTAGACGGCAAAAACATAAGATAGAGATAGAGGGAGGGTAGGGAAGATAAGGAATTTGCTGACACGTGGAAATAAATAAATATTTAGATAGTATTTTAGCTGGTAGACACGCTTCTATCTCGGCGTTTTAAACGCATAGGTCTTGGTCAAAGAAGTTGTGTATTAGACACACTTTTAAAAGGTTGAGTGTGTAATATTATTTTCGTCCACAGAAAGTATATAACATTAATTTGGTCGATTGTTTAGGTGTAAACTCATGTATTTTGCCTTGTATTTATCTCCGGTAAGTTATAGTTTTATCTTTTAAAAAGTACAAAGGAAAATGGTACTTTTGTTATAAAATGAAGACTATAAAGTAAAGACAAGTATAGAGAGAAACTGGCGTATTGTTCAACTTCAAAATCATGTACATAATGAAATGAAATCTCCTATATTATAGAAGAAAGGAAGTTGCTGTGGAAGATGCAACTGCAAGCTGCTGTGTAAGTTGCTTGTAAGCTGCTACTACAAGCTGCTTGTAAACTGCTACTGTACTGGATATAGATAATCTTCTACCGGAGGTAATATTTATCCATAATGGAATGCCCAAATGATAAGCTTCTTCAGGAGGCTTATTTCCAATAGAGTACTAAATAGATAAACATATCTACGGCGGAGTCGCATATGGATAAGCTTCTTTAGGAAGCTTATTTACAATGGAGTACTAAATGAACATACATAATATATATATTGTTACAACCCATATCTACACGCGTTAGTTCATGCCATATGTTAGTTAACATAAATCCAAGAAGGAATTATCCTTGAGATGATAAGAAGTTAATCCTACTGATCTTAAGTGATACAAGGGTGTATAAGGGTGATTAACAAGTATTAGAAGTTAAAGCGAATTAAGGATGTTGTAACTTGTATTTTTAGGTAAATATAGAGATGATTAATAAACTCAAAAGGTAATGTATTAAGGTATTTGAATCATATAATATCCATATCATAAGTCTTGAAGTCAAACGAGTTATGAAACAAAGGTCGACAAAAGTTGTCGCAACTCAGGTTCATAATTTTACTTAAACATTAAGTCAAATGAGCTTTTCTCCCAATTTAGAAATAACTACGGGGTGATCTACCCACCAAATTAAATATTTATGATTCTAGTTTCCAATGCATTAAACCATTTGTCAATGTGATCTGGGAGTATAGAGATACTCATATTTTTGCAAGCCTACGCAGATTGATAGATGACAAGTAGGTGCATCACCTACTTGCCAAAATGATAGGCCTAAATTAAAAGACCTATGTCGTCCAAGAGAGAACTTTTAAGGGGTTATGACCTCAGTTATTTCACCCATATTTCAGACCCTAAAAAAAAGTTAACCCCTGCAACTCCTTCCCAAAAATCCCACACAAACCCTAATCGATTTTCCCTCTCTTTCAAGTTCTATTTGAAGGTAAAACCTAGAGTTTGAAGAACCAAGGGAAGGGCTGAGTTATCCAACAAGTAAAGTAAGTTATTTACATCTTATATAGATTTTTCTATACTGTGAATTCGTGGTAGTTCGTTCTATACATGTAAGAACTCACGGGATGGTGATCGGAAGCCGTGAGTTCGAGTTGTTCACTTGTAGTGGACTGTTTTGTTTTGCTGTTAGCCTGCGTGTGTTACTACTACTTTGTGGGGGTTTTGGAGGAGAAAGGGTGTGGATAAATACCATATATATGTTGGGTTATGGTCTGATAGTTCTTCGTAATATTTCCGAGTCGTTTGACACGACTACAGTGGTCGTCGTATGTAGGAAGTGATTAGGTTGTGCGTGGTCTATTTTGGGACGCTCAATATGATTATTATTGATATTGTTTGGGATCAGGTGAAGTCATATATATAGGGAAGGTTCTGTCTGTTTTATCGTAAAATAGGTTGTTGTCAATACATAATAGTTATGACGCTTAAATGATAACGATAGTATCATTTCTCTTATTATAGACAAAGGAGTTGTGACAATTGCATAGCTTGAGATTGGGGCAGTATATACAAGGTATGTGAGGCTTTCCCTTTCCTTCTTTTGCACGAATCTGATTGTACATAATGTAATGAACAAGCTTCCAAAGATACTCTACTCTTAGAAGCTAGCGGTACTTACATTGTTTCGCCTCTTATGGAACGGTTGATGTTAATGTTGCTTCTCTTATTCTTAATGTTATCAATGTTGTTGGTACTTCCTGATTCTTATAAGGTTCATAGTGAAGAGTTAGTCCGAATAATGTGTACAACGGATACCGACCTTACGTGACTCCGAAAGGTCTAAAACGTCTTTCCATGAGTCGAGCATGCATATTATATATGTATCTATTTTACTCTACTGAGCCGCGCTATAGTAGGCCAGGTACGACACCTATTGTGCAACCACTGATCAGTTGGGTTTTACCGAGCTCCACGTGGCTGGGTACGGTTCTACCGTGCCTTATGATTGCTGGGTACCTTTTTTTACTGAGCCTATTACGACCGGGTATGATATGATGATGATGCCCATAAAGGCATATGTTTTAAAAGTTTATGTGTTTATACATATGTATCATGCATTTCATGTCAGTAGCCCTCAGAGGTACTCCGATGTTACAGGTTGTATATTCTCTATCCCTGCTTACTGTTCGTATTTATGGTTCCCTGCCTTACATACTCAGTACTTTATTCGTATGAAGTCCTTTTGTTTTTTGACACTGCATGTCGTATTGCAGGTCCTGATAGACAGGCAAGTGCAGCTCCCCTACTACAGTAGGCCGTCCAGTTCAACGGTGATTGGCGAGATCCCTTCTCCGGACTTGCCGTGATCTTGGTATGCATTTTTGTTATGGACATTGTGGGTATGTCGGGGCCCTGTTCTGGATATGTTGTAGCACTTATGTTCTTTTAGAGGCTCATAGACAGGTCTCGACTCATGTATAGTTTGGTATGGCTTGTCGGTTGGTTTTTGTTGTATAGTGTTTCATGGTAGCGTGGTAGCTCGTACCTTATATGTAGTTTCTTGATTGTCTGGTCACCCCATGTTATGTATGTTTATGCCATCATCTTTTATGGTTGATTATCCGTGATCCGTGGATACCATTTATATTGATCCCGTTGGCCCTAAAAGATAATAAAGAAGGTTAGGTAAAATGTACGTTGGTGCGCGACAAGTATGGCCGGGTGCTAGTCATGGACCTCCAGTTTGGGTCGTGACACATACACACACACACAAATATATATATATATATATATACATATATTTATATGTATATTTATATATATATTTATAACACTTCCCCTTGGATGTTCATTAAAGAAAAATGTACCTCGTTAAAAGCTTACTATGAAAAATCCCGTGGGAAAAAATTCAGTGAAAGAAAACAAGTACACATATTTAGTAATGCGCATTGATGTCTGCCTCATTAAAAACCTTATAAGGGAAAACCCTATGGGAAAAACCTTGGTAAGAGAAAAAGAGTAAAATCCGTATTTTACCGCATGAAGAAAAAATTGCTTCAAACATTAATCTCTCCGCATTCTAATCTTTCATTTGCCTAACCAATACGATCTGCACAACCTTTGTTAGCATTATCAAGATACATAAGTGTCCCAATTGCACTGAGATAGAGTATTTCAGGACCAAGGAGTTCCTTATCCTCTTATGGAGGTCGGAATAGACCTTTATTTACTTCAAGTGGCCGAACACTATTGGTGTATTTAATAGGTGCACGTTTTCCATGTAAAAGCATTTTAAAGACCCTTTCTGTATAGGTAGATTGATGGATAAAGATCTCATCTTTTAAATATTCAATTTGCAGATTGTAACGACCCGACCGGTCATTTTGATATTTTGTGCTTTAATCGCCAGTTCTGGGATATGACTTGCCCCGTGTAATGTATTATGATTGATGTAGATAGTTGGTTTTGGTTTTCAAGAAAATTTAGAATGATTTTTAATGAACAATCTCAGCTGAAAGCTGTGAATTTGAAAGGTTTGACAAAGGGTTGACTTATTCGTATATGAGCTCGGATCGGAATTTTTATGATTTGTCTAGCTCCATCAGCTGATTTATTACTTACGAGAGTGATCGGAATGAATTTTGGAAGTCCGTGGAAGGATTTGGTTTGAATTGACAAAGTTAGTATTTTGGCGAATTCTTGTTGATAGGTGATTTGATCCGAGGGTCGAAATGGAATTCTGAGAGTTTCTGTAGCTTTGTGATGATATTTTTTATATGTGAGAAACAAGTCACATCATTCGGACGTCGTTTGGTTGGGGTTTTGATCAAATGCATGTTTCGGATGTTTTAAAAGAACTTAGGCTTGAATTCTATATAATTTGATGGATTTGATGTTGTTTGAGTTGTTTTGATGATTGGAACAAGTTTGAATGATTTAGTAGGATGTGTTGGCGCTCTTGGTTGAGGTCCCGGGGGCCTCGGGGTGATTTCAGATGGCTAATCGGGAAGTTTCGGACTTTGAGAATTTGCAGAAATTGCATCAGCTATTGCAGGGATATTTTGGCCTTCGCGATCGCGAGCCTTGGGCCGCGATCGCATATGAGGAATTTGGGAGGCAGGAGTTTTGTTAATCATGTTTGCGGTTGGGCATTCACGATCAGAGTGAGGTAGATGGTCTAGCTTCGCGTTCGCATTGGAGAATCCACGTTCGCATATGATGATCTGGGGGCCCGGTAGAATTGTTCGTCGTGTTCGCCTCATATGGTTCGCCTTCGTGTAGGTTTAGAATGAACAACATCGCATTCACATAGGGTTATTTTGAGAGACCGGAATTTTGTGCTTCGCGATCACGAGCCTTGGGCCGCGATGTCATAGAGGAAAATCGGTGCTGGGCAGAAGGTTATAACTTCATTTCATCGACGATTTTATGTCATTTTTCACCCATCGCTGCTCGTTTTTGGAGAACGTTTTAGGAAATGAAAGAGGGATTCAAGAGGAATTGACTTGAGGTAAGAATATTGGTCTTAAAACTCGATTTTATTATGAAATTCACCTAGAAATTCATGGAAACTAAGCCTAAAATTGAAGAATTAGGGCTTGGGATTTTGAGATTTTAAATTGGGATTTAAGGTCATTTGGACTCCGATTTTAATGTTCTTTATATATATATATATATATATATATATATAGACTCGTGGCGAGATAAGGAACCGTTGATGTAAAAATTTCTGCGTTTCAAGAAGTGGGCCCGAAGCTCGAGTTTTGTTAATTCGGGATTTGTGCTCGTTATTGATTGTTTTCACTTGGGCTTTGTTCCCTTAACATATTATGGTGCATTCGCTCTGATTTTGGATAGATTCGATATGCGTGGAGGCCGACTTGAGGCAAAGGCATCGCGAGCTAGGGAATGCACCAGTCCGAGGTATGTAATGATTGTAAGTACTGTCTTGAGGGTTTGGAACCCCGGATTACATATCTTATTGTTACTTTGTGGTGACTTACACGCTCGATGACGAGCGTGGGGTAGAGCATCACTGGGAATTGTGACCTAGTCCATCCCAAACAATTATTTTCATGTGTAGTTGATAGTTAATTTTTTGATGTTACTATCTCTTGGGTTGTATGCCATGTTTGGGGTCTCGTGCCGAGTTGTAGAGACCCTTAGGGGAATTTTTACTATCTTTCCTCACTCTATTTGTTTTAAAGCATATACTTAGTCATGTTTTTAGATGTTATTACTCAAATTTGGCCTTATCAACATATTCTTAAAAGTATGGAAACTGTTTTGGGCTGAGTTCCCTATTATACTGAGGTCTGATGGTGAGATTGACGACCGAGATAGACAAGGGTTTAATGATAAGATTGATGACTAAGATAGACTGAGAGTCTGGTGGTGATGTTAATGACTGAGAGAGGCCGAGGGTCTAGTTGTGAGGATTATACATCCATGGATCGGGTTGCACGCCGCAGCATATATATATATATATATATATATATATATATATATATATATATATATATATATATATATATATATATATGCACATCGCTATGATACTTATATGGATCGGGCTGCACGTTGCATCGATATGTTAGATCGGCCTGCACGTCGTAGTAATATTGCGCTTGAGTAGTAAGGGTCCCCTCCCGAAGTTTTCACTCCCCCAATGAGCGCCGTCGACATAGTATATCGATCGGGCTGCACACCGTAGGGATATATAGATCCGGCTGCACGCCGCATCGGTTACGTATGAGTCACGGGTGGCAGAGAGGCTAGCTCGAGGGGCGATATATTTATACATGCACATGGGTGATACTTTGCCTAAAAGGCCTGTTTGTGAACTTAGTGATTTCACTCCTCTTTAAAGTGAGTTTCTATCGAATATGTTGATTTGTTGACTGTTTTCACTCATATTTATATTGAGCCTCTGCCAAAAAGCTGAAAAAATGTTTTAAAACAACTTTTATTTAGACTGGGGTTTATCAGATATTCAGAAATTAATCTCTGATTTGAATTGATTATTTCCACCGAGATTTTCAAGTTATGAAGTGTTTATGATTATTGTTCTGCCCAAGGGGCTGTTTTACGAACAATGCTTTGCCCGGTGGGCCAATTATGGCTTTAATCTCTATTATTATTTTAAATGGTATTGGACCCTACTGAAACGGCTGGAAAGTATTCTAAAAATGATTTTTACTAAAAACTGGATTTTAAAAGGGAAGGTTGACTCGTGTTATGATTTGAAAGCCTGTGGTGCTTATTGTGCCTAACATGAATGTGAATTCATTCTTTCCTACTAATTGGTCTTTATTTACTCTTATTACTTACTGGGTTGGAGTACTCACATTACCCCCTACACCTCGTGTGCAGATGCAAGTATATCGGAACCCGATAGCGGGTGTTGATTTGCTCAGACGCGGAGTCACCAGAGTTAGCAGGTGGCTGCATGACATTCGCGGCATTGCTCCCTTCCTCACATTGCTATTACTGTATTTAGTACATTATTTTAGACTTCTTGTTGTATTCAGACCTTGATAGATTCTCATGACTTGGGACACCCTGATGCCAGGCTTGTATGTTATTTTCCGCATTTTATTCAGACTTATATTATGAAATATTGATCAATTAAAGGTTGAAAATGACGCTTAAGGATTAAAGGGTTAATGTGAGTATTGTTTCGGCTGGCCTCGTCTTCACGAAGTGTGCCCTCAATACCGGGCAGGTTTAGGGCCATGACAAGTTGGTATCAAAGCCTAGGTTACTAGGTGTCACGAGTCATGAGTAGGTTTAATAGAGTCTCGCAGATCGGTTCTGTATTTATCCTCGAGAGGCTTTAGAACCTTTAGAAAAATTTCACATTCTTGAATTCTTATCGTGCGTCCTTGATTCATCTTGAAAGGTAACTCTTGAAGTTCCTTCCACGCGTTCTTGCGCGCATGAGCGCTCAGTATCCAATGTGCCTTGATGGCTTGTGATTCCCCGGTTGTGGGGCGAGATGTGATCTCGGTGAGTTGTTGTTGGGCCAGTCTAGAGGACTTGAGGCCGGATGTTTGCTTGACGGCTGGATAGCTATATGATGAGTATGTTAGTACTGCGAGATGTATGTGACTTGGAAGTGAACATGAAGGTCTACTGGATGATAGAAGAACTATTAGGTGTTTGAATTCCACTGTGATTCGAGGTATAGCCCCGAGTCATGGGCGTGTGAATGATCTTTTCATGTTTTCCAGTTGAAAATGAAGTAAATTTTGTGGTGCTATATGAGTTTAGTCTCAGAAAGGCTAATTGAAAGCATAATGTTTGTGACGGTGGAAGATATACAGAAATGTTAGTTGAAGGAAAAACATGTGGGTTATATCTTGCGGAGTGTTCTGAAGTGGTGCAATCCATGTGTTGATTGTTAGAAGATCTCATTTACAAGTGAAAAGTATGTGTTTAAATTAAAATTTGGGTTGCTTAAGAGAGTGGGCTTGACTGGTGCAAGGATGAATGCGAGATTTGCAGAAGATTTAAAGTACCAGATGGTATGTGTTTCATGAGCTTATAAAGGATTGAGTTTAATCTCACTATGGTATTATGGCAACCATAAGGTATATGCGCTATGAGTTATTGTGTGTTTTGGTTTATGTCTTCGAGCCAAGTGAGGGAGTCGTCTATTGATTAGGCGATTGCACGGTTATGTGCTATGTTAGTTCCAATTTGAGGCGTACTGGTGAATCAGTTATAGCTTATGGAGATTGAAACCGAGGATGCCTCGAGTAAAGAAACATTTTGACAAAGTTTATGTCATACTTCATAGGTGTAAAAGAATCTCAGAAGGTCTTGAGTCATTGTTGGTAAAAGATGCTAGGTGCATAAAACAGAAAATTGCTTGGTTGTATTGGGATGAGGTTGTATTCTGTAGTGTCTGAAGTTCTAACGAGGCACATGTTGTTCGATTTTTTTGATCGGGCTAATTGCGATTTGAGTAGAGTGGATGACCTGCGAGAATGGTTCTAATGTGTTCAAGATTCTGCATATAACAATTGGGTATTTTAAAGTTGCATATGTGGTTAGAAACTTAATTCTCATTAGAAGATGTCAAGACTTGTGGTATTTTCTATAATTGTGGGATTCTATGTATCAGTATTAGGAAGATAAATGTAGAGAAATTAGATTCATAGGAAGTTTCTTCAGAGTAAAGTATTTTGAAGGTGGTGTTAGGGGTATTTAAGAGAGTATTCAACGGCTTATGAGTCTTAGACAATGTGGATTTGTACTTGGGTCTCGTGTGGTAATCGTTGGGTTGAGGAATTGTGGTGATACAACAAGAAGGAATATCAAGTTGAAGATGAATTAGAAAGAAATTTAGATGGATTTATTAGCTTGACAGTAGGACGGATTGTTTTGGTAAGAATATGATTAAATCTTTGTGTGTGTTCAAGGTAATGAGTTCATGCAGGTATTTCGTACAATGCTCTTAGGTTTTGACGGCTTGCTTAGCTTCGTCTAATTAGAAGGATTCAGTCCTGGCATTTTAGTTTGTGCAAATGGAATTTGGAGAGTTCTTGTTGATTTGTATCGTGGTTGGAGATGTGTATTTTCTAAGAGTGTGAGAAGCATGGGATGATTGAGTACTAGATGTGAGTTATATATGCGAGTGGTGGAAATGGGATCAGATATGGTAATTCGTGTTTTTTATGGACTTGGAGACCGGAAGCTCTCATATACAGGTTGGCTTGTGGTTGGGGATAGCAAAAACAATGTGGGTAAGTTAGTCAGCTATTGGTATGTGCTATGATTCAGTCATTGTGAACCTTCGAAGGATTATTTACCCGTTGTGTGTCACTGGAGTTGATGTGTGGTCCATTGGTGGACCTACGCGGATATGTGTTCGACATCGAGATGGTTTTATTAACTTTGAATTGTATTGTTGAGGGATGTGTTGATACGATTGTTATTGAGCTTAATAGTAATCTGGGGGAGTCTATGAGTCATCTTTCTGTGTTGCGAGATGTTATGATTTGTTGCTTATGGGCATATATGGTGCAGTTCATTTAGGGTCTCATAGTGGAAGTCGAGCGGGAAGAGTACTTGGGTGTTGTTCGCTGAGTGGCATATCGGTTATGTCCTATCAGGTTGCGTGGTATATGTCACTTGCTTCACCGTGGTGTAAAGATTTGCTTTGGTTCCAGACATCAAATTGTTCATGGTTATTGATTTTGAGCATAGTGACTTGAGGTGTTCCATGTGGAGCCGTGTTTGGATAGGATCAGGCGTTGTAACAAAGCTATGTAGAGATATGACTTGAGGGTTAGATTTGTGTGTTCTATTTCTATGATACGAGACGGGTTATTAGCCTTGTGTTGTGATGGTTCTGGTAAGCTTGAGGGACAGCACTTTCATTAGAGTCATTTTTATGATTTTTGTCCGTTCGTATTGTTGCTTATTGGTGCGTGTATTATGCAGTTGTTGCTTAGGACACTATTGATGTGTCATCTCACCAGGGTGGTGTGTTGGATTATAGAAGATCGTTGGGATCATTAATGAATACGAACAAATTGGATTTCAGCATGTTCGATGAGTAAATATCAAGGTTCAATTCAAAATTTGCTATGGTAATTGCCAGAGGAGAAATGGCTTTGTGAATGGTTCATTTGGGAAAAGGTTATGGGCTTATTTCGTGTTTCATTTATCGTTGGCAGTATATGAATTTGTTGGAATGAGACTTTAACTGGTAAGAAGTTTCCAATCAGTATTTGGTCGTTGCGTGCAGCTGCTGTGAATGGAAGGTATCGCTACATGTGTTGAGTTATGTGGTATATCATATGATTGCACATGAGGTTGCAGGCATGGGTTATTACAGCTAGTTCGGGCCTATTTAGAGCATTGGTGTGGGGGTTTTGATCGTATTGATTGTGTCAGAATTGAAAAATGTGGTCCTATGGTTTATATGATAGATTAGATTGGGTAAGTTCAGTTTCTATGCGCTATCGGGACTATATGAGATAGGGTGCCGTAGGATCACCCCCGAGTATGTGCTTAGTAATATTATTCAGCAATTGGTTGGCTTCTAGAATAAACCCTGAAAAAGTTCGAGGATGAACGTGTGTTTAAGTAGGGGAGAATGTAATGAACCGAACGGTCATTTTGAGCTTTTGCGCTTTAATCGCCAGTTCTCAGGCATGACTTGCCCCGTGTAATGTATTATGACTAATATAGATGATTGGTTTTGGTTTTCAGGAAACTTTGGAATGAATTTGAAAGAATAGTATCAACTGAAAGTTGTGAATTTGAAAGTTTTGACCAAGGGTTGACTTATTCGTATATGAGGCCGGATTGGAATTTTATTATTTGGCTAGCTCCATTAGGTGATTTATGACTTACGAGCGCGATCAGAATGCATTGGGGAAGTCCGTGGAAGGATTTGTCTTGAATTGGCAAAGTTAGTATTTTGGTGAATTTCGGTTGATAGGTGAGATTTTGATCCGAGGGTTAGAATGGAATTCTGAGAGTTTTTGTAGCTTCGTTATGTTATTTTTGATGTGTGAGCAAAATATTAGGTCCTTCAGACGTTGTTTGGTTGGGTTTTTTATCGAATGCGAGTAAGTTTTTAATGAACTTAGGCTTGAATTTGATTTAATTTGATGGTTTTGATGTTGTTTGAGAAGTTTTGATGATTGGAACAAGTTTGAATGATGTGTTAGGAGGTGTTGGTTCTCTTGGTTGAGGTCCCGGGGGGCCTCGGGGTGATTTCGGATGGCTAATCGGGAAGTTTCGGACTTTGAGAATTTGTAGAAATTGCATCAGCTGTTGCAGGGATATTTTAGCCTTCTCTTGGGCCGCGATCACATAAGAGGAATTTGAAAGGCAGGAGTTTTGTTCATCGCGTTAGCGGTTGGGTGTTCGCGATCGCAGTGAGTTAGATGGTGCAGCTTCGTGTTCGCATGGGAGAATCCATGTTCGCATAAGAGGATCTGGGGGCCCGGTAAAATTATTCTTTGCGTTTGAATCATATGGTTTGCCTTCGCATATGTTTGGAATGAAAGGCATCGTTTTCGCGTGGGGTTATTTTGAGAGACCGAAATTTTTGTTTTGCAATCGCGAGCCTTGGGCCGTGATCGCATAGAGGAAAGTTAGTGCTGGGCAGAAGGTTATAACTTAATTTCATCCACGATTTCGAGTCATTTTTTACCCATGGCTGCTCGTTTTGGAGATATTTGGACGAAATGAAAGAGGAATTCAAGAGGAATCGACTTGAGGTAAGAATCTTGGTCTTAAAACTCGATTTTATTGTGAAATCCACCTAGAAATTCATGGAAACTAAGTCTAAAATTGAAAAACTAGGGCTTGAGATTTTGATTTTTTAAATTGGAATTTGAGGGGTCATTTGGACTCCAATTTTGGTGTTCTTTATATGTATAGACTCGTGGTGAGATAAGGAACCCATTGATGTAAAAATTTCTAAGTTTCGAGAAGTGGGCTTGGAGCTTGGGTTTTGGTAATTTCGGGATTTGTGCCCGTTATTGATTTTTTTCTTGGGCATTGTTCCCTAAACATATTGTGATACATTCGCTCTGATTTCGGACAGACTCGACACGCGTGGAGGTTGATTTGAGGGGAAAAGGCGTCACAAGCTAGGAAATTTGCTGGTTTGAGGTAAGTAATGATTGTAAATACTAGATGACGAGTGTGGGGTAGAGCACTGCTGGGGATTGTGACCTAGTCCATCCCGAACGATTATTTTCATGTGTAGTTGATTTTTAATTGTTTGAGGTTACTATATCTTGGGTTATATGCCATGTTTGGGGTCTCATGCCGACTTGTTGAGACCCTTAGGGGCATTTTTGCTATCTTTCCTTAGTCTATTTGTTTTAAAACATATCCTCAGTCACATTTTTACCTGTTATTACTCACATTTGGCCTTATCGTAATATTCTTAGAAGTGTTGAAACTGTTTTGGGCTGAGTTTCTTGTTTTACTGAGATAGACTGAAGGTCTGATGGTTAGATTGATGACTCAGATAGACCGAGGTCTGATGGTGAGACTGACGACTGAGATAGACTGAGAGCCTGGTGGTGAGGTTAATGACTAAGAGAGGCCGAGGCCCTAGTTTTGAGGATTATACACCCATGGATCAGGCTGCACGCCGCAACAATATAAATGTATGTATACGGATCGGGCCGCACACCGCAGCAATATATAAATATATCTATCCGGATCGGGCTACACGCTGCAGTGACACTTTTATAGATTGGGCTGCATGCCACATCGATGTGTTGGATCAGGCTGCATGCCACAATAATATTGCGCTTGGGCTGTAAAGGGCCCCTCCCAGAGTCTGCACACCCCCAGTGAGCGTCGTCGACGAAATATATGGATCGGACTGCACGCAGCAGTGATATATAGATCGGGATGCACACCGGTTATTATGTGGTACCTATTGAGCGTGAATGCTGAGTGCGAGTAGTGATGTAAGAGATGAGTCACGAGTGACAGAGAGGCTAGCCCGAGGGGCGATAGATTTATACATGCACATGGGTGATACTTTGCCTAAAAGTCCTGTTTATGAACTTAGTGATTTCAATCCTCTTTAAAGTGAGTTTCTATCGAATATGTTGATTTATTGACTGTTTTCACTCATATTTATATTGAGTCTCTGCCAAAAAGCTGAAAAAAT
This sequence comes from Nicotiana benthamiana, assembly GCA_034376525.1. Lineage (NCBI taxonomy): Eukaryota > Viridiplantae > Streptophyta > Magnoliopsida > Solanales > Solanaceae > Nicotiana > Nicotiana benthamiana. Next base: position 12,741,555 of record CM067341.1, on the reverse strand, counting down.
GTTTTAAAATAACTTTTATTTAGACTGGGGTTTATGAGATATTCAGAAATTAATCTCTGATTTGAATTGATTATTTCCACCGAGATTTTCAAGTTATGAAGTGTTTATGATTATTGTTTTGCCCGAGGGGCTGTTTTACAAACTATGCTTTGCCCGAGGTGCAAATTATGGCTTTAATATCTATTATTATTTTAAATGGTATGGACCCTACTGAAACGACTAGAAAGTATTTTAAAAATGATTTTTACAAAAAAACTGGATTTTAAAAGGGAAGGTTGACTCGTATTATGATTTGAAAGCCTGTGGTGCTTACTGAGCCTAACGTGAATGTGGATTCACTGTTTCCTAAAGCTCGGTCTTTATTTACTCTTATTACTTACTGGGTTGGAGTACTCACATTACCCCCTGCACATCGTGTGCAGATGCAGGTATATCGAAACCCAATAGTGGGTGTTGATTTGCTTAGACGCGGAGTCACCAGAGTTAGCAGGTGGCTGCATGACGTTCACAGCACCCCTCCCTTCCTCCCATTGCTATTATAGTAATTAGTACATTGTCGACACCCTCTTTTCCTCCACAGAAATTGGGTTTACGACATTTTGGGAAGACAATACTATTTCTTTTTGGGAATTTGGATTTTGGAAATTTGAAGAGTCGCCACCTAATGATTAAAGTGCATTATGAAACTAAATGGGGTCTTTGAGTTGAAGAAACCAGAGCTCGGGTAAGGGCTAGATATTATCTCGAGGGGAAGAAGTAGGCACCCCTCAAGATCCACTAGTGTGGTTCCCCACCATGTTATAATTGTGACTTTAAACAACAAGTAAGCAGATAGAGGTCTCACATAGAAAGGATTTTCACATAATGTCGCAAGTGGATTGAGAGTTTAAAACAAAATAGAGAAAGTAGAGATTTAAGAAAAAAGTAATTTGGACAAGTAAAGAAAAGGGGGTCCTAGGTTTATGAACAATATGGATCACCCCACACAACATCCGGTAACCGTTTATACACGTGGTGTTATCACGTGGTCATCATATCCATATCTACCCTTCCAACCCCATTAAGGTAATAAAGTGCAGAATGGTATCGTTACCTATCACATGCTATTACCCGTCCCAATCCTATCAATCTCGGAGGCATATGGGATTACTAATCCTAAAAGGGAGGGAGTGGAGGCTTTTGATACTTTTTAAAGGATAAAATGCTAAGGAGACAATCAAAACATATTCATCAAATAGTGGGAAAGCAAATAAGCAGACATGGCTCAAATAAACCTCCTTGAATCAAAGGAAAGCATATGGTCTAGCATGTCTTACACATACTGGTTATGGTTTGAATAAACTTAAACGTTAAGGAGGCAGACTGGCTTATTATATGTTTTACATAAGAAATCAGAATCAGACCTGCCTGCTGGCTGTAAATAGTAGACTGATGTAGTAATAGATTTTTTACCCTAAAGCTTGCCTAGGAGTTAAACGGAACCTATAGGCATGATGTGTATTAATTCAGAAAGAGGTAAACTGATTGTAGAAAAGAATTGTCGATTACAGGATATTGCTATTGATTTTATATACTTGACAAATAAAGTTTGGTAGATAGCTCCTATAGGCATGCCTTCTAGGCGTCACTGATTTTAAGCGTCGTTATCATGTAGCAATCCTATAGGCAGGTTATCTATATGCAATTGGTTATTCAAGTCCTATTACAGGTTTGCCTAGTGACATATGCATAAAAAAATGTAGAAGTCCTATAGCCATATCATCTATATGCAGAGAGATGACCTATAGACATGTTATCTATACGAAGTGCCGAAAAAAGTTATAGCCCGAGATGCAACATCTCATATGTATAGGAAATACAGAAACTTAAAGACATGGCTCCTAATGTAGAAGTGAAACAACTTATAAGCAGGATTTCTATATGAAAACTTATAGGCAAAATTTCTATATGTAAGACATAAGCGAAAGAGCATGCTGTGGTTGCAGAAGTAAATACCTAAAGCAGGATGTCTAACCATATGCATACATGAATAACCCTCCCCCCTTTTTACTAGAACCCCATAGTTGTTACAAATTATTATAGATGATTAAAGACCCGAATGAATAAAGAAAATTAATGTACATCAGAAAACTAAACAGTCCAAGCCAAGGAGAGCCTGACTCAGATTTCTGTCTGAAGCATGAATTAAACCAACTCCCATGATCAGATTTCCAAAGCTTTTATCTTATTTGGGATGTGTCAGAGTTCCTTAAGAATCTCAAACAGATTTTGGGCAGTGCTTACACCCAAATATATTGCAGAATTTGATTATGGTGCAGTGTGGAAAGGCCAGCCCTCAAATGCCCAAGTTTAGAGGGAAACTCAAGGTTACCAAGGCAAGGCTCATAGGAGGGGAACATAACATAGGGTCTATGAGTTAGTGCAAGTGCAGTGAAAGGGGAAGAGGCATGCTGGTTGTCATGCCTAGCAATTTGGGGTGCTGGCACACCCCTAACTAGTTTGTCAGTTCAAATTGAGGTGTTAACACCTGTTAAAGGTCAGGTTCAACCTTAGACAACAATTTGGATACTGCTACGCTATACCATTACTCAACACACATAGGGGAATGGGGTATAGGGGAGCTCAAAGAGACCAGAGCAGGCTGTGGACATGTCCAAAATGGGGAATTCTAACATGCCCACAATCCTATTACACTATTAGAGGCTAGGATTCAGAAGATCTGGTTTTAATATATGGGAAATAACTTGTATATTGCCATGTTTTAAACCATAGCTCGAACACATAAAAGGGTAGGAAGTAGGAATACATTGAAGAAACAGATAGAAATAAATAAGCATACTACTTTAAATGTTGAACTCTCCAGAACAGAAAAAGTAGACATGGATGTAAATGCTTGTAAGCAAACACATTGGAGTGATGCGGAAATAAAAATTAGGACATAACAGTTCCAGGGAAATAAATAAATGAAAGCAGGAGTCTTGTAAGCCAAGTTTTCGAGCAAGTAATACAAAATATCTTAGAAGAGAGTAGGGAATTGAAAGAGTAATGTAATCGAGAGAGTGTGTGTAAGAGTATTCAATCCGAGGTGTGTCTTGTGAAAAAGGGTTGTGTATTTATAGTGTTCCATGAGAAACTAAGGTAATAAAATAATAGAAGGCTTCTTGTCATAAGACTCCCTCTAATTAAGGGATTCAAATTCAAATGGGTAAAACAATTAAGTGAAGGGATTTTGAAAGAATATTTTCCCAGCAATATAGTAAAGGGTAAGTGCATAAAAGATATTTAAGGAATCAAACCAATAGTATACGGTTTTGTAAAAATAAGGAAAGGGAATCAATCAGTAAAACTAAAATTACATGCTTACTCGAATGAATCAGGTCGAGAAAAAGGGTAAAGAAAGGTTCACGTAGGAAAAATCAGGAATAATAAAATAAACACAATCAAAGGGATTCAGAATCAATTAGTAGTTGGAAAAACCTCTTGAAAGAAGAATTCTCATATATAAGGTACACAAACATTTTAGTCAAGAAGAGACTATCGAGTTATGTAAGAGAGAGTAGTTTAGGATGATAAAGACTCAAAAATCATGAGCAAAGAGATCCAGGGTCCCAAAGCGGAGCTTTAACTCGAAAGAATCAAAATCATTAGAGGAAACCCCAAATCTCAGGGTCTCAAAATTGAATCAAACATGGAATCAAGCCATTTACTTCAGAGTCTCAACAAAAAAGATATGAAAGCATGTTGAATGACAAAATAAGAAGAATCATGAAGAAAATATTCTGAGAAAACTCATAACCTAAACAAGTTCAGAAGAAGGAGATAATACAACATGAATACTAGTGGATGAAGCATGTAAGAACATGAACAGAGTCCGGTAAACAAGAACCAAATAACTTAACGGTAAACACACATAGTAAAAGAGTAGAGAGAACATAGCAAAGATTTAGTAAAAAATTGCTGGGAAAGGTATAGCAGCAAAGCATATAGGAATACATAGTTCGATAAACATAGAAGCACATGATAAAACACAGTATTAAAGTCTTCAAGAATATATTATAGGAAAACATAGTATATCAGAGGATAACACTAAGAAGAAAAAATCATAAAACTCCTGAACATTTTCCAGAAAATCATAAATCGGCAAAGGGTTTTTGAAAGTAATTTTCAAAGTAAGATTTAGGGAAATTGTTTGAAAATTCATGTATAGCTTAGATACACAACAGATCTAAAAATAATTGAAGAAAAACCTCGAATGACTAGGGTTTCAGAGGAACCCTAGGGAGAGAAAGGCTTTGGAAAAGGTCCGATCTAAGTCGGATAATGTTGGAATCAGGCTCAGGAGGCTAGGATTGCTGAAGCAAAGCCTGGAGATGGAGGAAAAACTTAAGTCAGCAAAGGTCTGATGTTGAACCTTCAGGCATCAAGCACACAGGAGTAATAGGAGGTGAGTATATGTCATCTATGGCCTGAGAAGCCATATATTCTAGTGGGGTTGTGGTTGGAGAGGTGATGGAGTTCATCAGAGAAGAGAGAACCAGAAGGTTCTAGAGATAAGGGAGAGGGAGAGACGATATAGAGAGAGAGATGGTCAAAAAGAAATGAGGGGTTTGAGGGGTGGTGATTAGATATTAATTATGGGAATTAAATTTGGGCCGTTGATCTTATTTGATCAACGGCTCAGATTTAAATAAAATATTGGACCGGGTTATTTTGGGGATTGGGCTGAGCCATTAAAAATCTGATAGGGGATTTGGCCAATTGGCTAAAATTGAAATGATAAGGGGCTGTTTGTTAAATAGCTAATTTTCTCTTTTATTATTTTATACAATAGTTAAAAAATATTTTAAAATGAATTAAAGATGTTGGACTAATTAATAATGTACAATTATTAATCTAAAAATATTTGAAATTATTTTATAATTGTAAAATTTCGTTAATTGTAAAGTAGGCTATAATTACAGTTATATGCAATTTTTCTTTAAAAATACCAAACAAATATATAACAAAATATGAAAAAATTATCTTAATTATATCTTGGTGGAAATATGGGAATGAAAATAAATTATTCACCAAAAAATCTAGTTTGGGAATAATTATCGAATTTTGTAGTATTAAAATAGACAATAAATTGATTTTAAAATCTTTAAGAATAAAAGGAAAAGAAAATACCAAAACTCCTAGGCATGCTTATATGTACATGCCATTTTGAGAATTTTTTGAGTATAAAAATATGTAGGGAAAAATTGGGTATCAACAGCTGCCCCTCTTTACCCGGTAAGGAAGTAAAGAGTTTTCGGGTAAAGATATGATGGCCAATTTTGACCGAATGATACGATCTGAAGAATTTTATCCGAGCTATGGTTCCTGAGTTTGATTCATATCCCTGGTCTTACAGGAATCAGGCCACATGTAGTTCATGATCCGTCGGCGGAACACACCGATAGAGATTCCAAAGGATCGGACACGATTATTTCGAATTGAGAAAGGCAGTTGAAGTCTGACAGGCTGTGGGAACCAGAGCAAGATTTCTTTTGCTGGGACGGCTATTGCTAGCCGTTGTACCTGCAAATAAATAGTACGAGCATATATTGTGCACAAATTTAAACGTGATGCAAGTTCCCGTTGAACCATGAATTTGTATCTTTGGATAGTTGGGATAACATCCTCAGACTATGGCGTCATCAGCGACGAAGTGTATAAATAATGATTCGCAGGCTGTGAAATGATATCCTTGGGCTATGAGGATGATGCCTCTAAACCATGATGCCTTTAAAGACAAATTGGGATCCTCAAGCCATGGCATGGCGTTCTTGGGCTATGAAGATAGTGCCTCCAAAGCCCTGAAATGCAGAAAGTGGCGATCTTGAGCCAATGCAAGATATAAATAAAAGGTGGCAATATTTCAGCCATGCAGGATAGAGACAAAGCCTAGTCTCGGAAGATAGAAGTGTAGCCTTATGCAATGCAGAAATACAGATGGAGGTAGAGCTTAACCTCGAAAGACAGAATAGTAGCCTTATACAATACAGAGAAATGCAAATGAAGAGAGTGCTTAGTCTCGGAAGGCAGAAAGGTAGCCTTATGCAATGCTAGGAAAATGCAGATGGAGATAGTGCTTAGTTTTGGAAGGCAGAAAAGTAGCCTTATGCAAATGCCAAGAAAAATGCAAATGGAGGTAGAGCTTAACCTCGGAATGCATAAATGTAGCCTTATGCAATGCAGATAAATGCAGATGGAGGTAGAGCTTAACATCAGATGGCATAAAGGTAGCCTTATGCAATGCAAAGAAATGCAAATGGAGGTAGAGCTTAATCTCGGAAGGCAGAATAGTAGTCTTATGCAATGCAAGAAAAATGCAAATGGAGACAGTGCTTAGTCTCGGAAGGCAGAAAGGTAGCCTTATGCAATGCAAGGAAAATGTAGATGGAGATAGTGCTTAGTCTCGGAAGGTAGAAAAGTAGCCTTATGCAAATGCAAGAAAAATGCAAACAGAGGTGGAGCTTAACCTCGGACGGCAGAAAAGTAGCCTTATGCAATGCAGAGAAATGCAGATGGAGGTAGCGCTTAACCTCGAAAGGCAGAATAGTAGCCATATGCAATGCAAGAAAAATGCAAATGTGGAGAGTGCTTAGTCTCGGAAGGCGGAAAGGTAGCCATATGAAAATTCAAGAAAAATGCAAATGGAGATAGTGCTTAGTCTCGAAGGGCACAAAGGTAGCCTTATGCAAATACAAGAAAAATGCAAATGGAGGTAGAGTATAACCTCGGAAGGCAGAAAGTATCCTTATGCAATGCAAGAAAAAATGCAAATGGAGCTAGATCTTAACCTTCGAAGGCAGAATAGTATCCTTATGCAAATGCAAGAAAAAAGGTAGATGGAGACAGTGCTTAGTCTCGGAAGGCTGAAAGGTAGCCTTATGTAATGCGAGAATTGCAGATAGAGGTAGAGATTAACCTCGAAAGGCAGAATAGTAGCCTTATGCAATGCAAGAAAAATTCAAATGGAGATAGTGCTTAGTCTCGTAAAGCGGAAAGGTAGCCTTATGTAATGGAGAGAAATGCAGATGGAGACAATGCTTAGTCTCAGATGGCATAAAGGTAGCCTTATGCAATGCAAGATTTGCAGATAGAGGTAGAGCTTAACCTCGAAAGGTAGAATAGTAGTCTTATGGAATGCAAGAAAAGTGCAAATGGAGACAGTGCTTAGCCTCGGAAGGCAGAAATGTAGCCTTATGCAATGCAAGAAAAACAGATGGAGACAATGTTTAGTCTCGGAAGGCAGAAAGGTAGCCTTATGCAATGCAAGAAAAAATGCAAATGGAGACAGTGCTTAGTCGCAGAAGACAGAAAGGTAGCCTTATGCAATGCAAATAAATGCAGATGGAGACACTACTTAGTCTCGAAAGGCAGAAAGTTAGCCTTATGCAATGCAGAGAAATGCAGATGGAGGTAGAGCTTAACCTCGAAAGTCAGAATAGTAGCCTTATGCAAATGCAAGAAATAATGAAAATGGAGATAGAGCTTTAACTCGAAAGGCAGAATAGTAGCCATATGCGATTCCAAAAAAAATAAAAAATAGAAAACAATTAGTAATAAAATCTGTTAGTTAATAGATAAGGACTGATAACGGATTGTGTGGTCTTGGCTGTTGGGGATGTCGTGTGCAGGTAGCACTTGCAAATAGGTGGTGATTCTGAGAAGTTAGATTCCTAAAAAGTTTAAGTGTGCAATCGTGTCTGATGATTTTATGCTTTGGGTGCCTCTCCAAAGAAAAATCGCGAGTTTTGTAAAAGGGGGGAAGGTTAGTTTGTCTTCTCGTGGACGTCGCTTGTTCTACTCGACTCTTTCTTTCATTGGGGGTAGCGTCGCTAGACAAAGCAGTTCGAGACATTTTGTAAAGAGGTAAATACATAATTTAAAAGCAATTTTCTTTTAGATGAATCGACGATTGCGACGCAGTTTGAGACATTGCGACCCTTTTTTGCTCTAGAATTTTGATGGTCGTCCTCAAAATTCTACCCCAGTTTACTAGGCTTGTGCTTCTGACGGCTGCATGCGATGAATGTCTTGAAGCTGGCTTCGGAATTTTAAGGTTCCTCAATATTTTGGCCCAGTTTCCAATATCGGGGAAATAAATTTTTTATTGAATTGTGAATGAACCCATAGTGCTGCCTACATATCCACTGTTAAATGAGAATCGGGTCAGGCGTAGTTCAAATTACATCGTGAAGTGGATCACAATGATTACACATAATAATGTTTGACTACGTCTGAATGAATTGGCTTTGGCGAAACTTCTCTATCCATTTCAGTGAGTATGAGGGCTCCTCTTGTTAGGACCCTATGAACCATGTACGGGCTTTGCCAGTTAGGAGATAACTTTCCTTTGGCTTCATCCTGATGCGGGAAACGTTTCTTCAGCAACAGCTGCCCCAGTGTGAATTGTCTTGGCTTGACTCTTTTGTTTAAGGCTCTGACATCCTGTTCTGGTACAATTGACCATGGCAAAATGCATTAATTCTTTTCCCATCTATGAGGGCTATTTGCTCATAGTGGCTCTTTACCCATTCTGCATCTTCAAGTTCCACCTCTTGTATAATCCTCAGGGAGGGAATCTCTATCTCTGTGACTGCCTCGGTACCGTAAACCAATATATAGGGAGTTGCCCCGATCGATGTGTAAATAGCGGTGCGGTATCCTAATAGAGCATATGATACCTTCTCACGCCATTGCTTGTACTTTTCTATCATCTTCCCTAGTATCTTTTTGATATTCTTGTTGGCTGCTTCTACGGCTCCATTGATCTGAGATCTGTAGGCTATAGAATTTTTGTGTTTGATTTTGAATGTTTCACACATGGCTTTCATCAAATCACTGTTGAGATTGGGACCATTATCAGCAATGATCGATTCTGGGATGCTGAATCGGGAAATGATGCGGTCGCGGACAAAGTCTGTCACGACTTTCTTAGTCACTGCCTTATATGATGCTGCTTCCACCCATTTGGTGAAATAATCAATTTCCACCAAAATGAACTTGTATCCGTTTGATGTGGCATGCATGATAGGTCCAATAACATCTATTCCCCAAGCGACAAACAGCCATGGCGAGCTTGTTGTAGTAAGCTCATTTGGAGGTAACTTTATCATATCTACATGTATCTGACAGAGATGGCATTTTTGGACATACTGGATGCAGTCTGTTTCTATAGTCATCCAAAAATGACTTGCTCGGAGTATTTTGGCTAGGACAAAACCATTCATATATGGATCACAGGTCCCTGCATGAACCTCTTCTAATAACATGGATGCTTCCTTCGCTTCGACACACCTTAGTAATCCCAAATTGAGAGTCCTCTGATACAAAATTCCTCCACTGTGAAAGTAGTTGTTAGATAACCTAAAATATGTGCGTTTCTGAGTAACATTTGCAAGTTCTGGATATCCTCCTATTGTCAAATACTCCTTGATATCATGGAACCAAGGTTTTCTGTCTACTTCTTCATCGACATGGGCACAGTAAGGGGGCTGGTCACGAATCTTCACTGGATGGGATCAATGAAGTTCTTATTTGGATGCTGAATCATAGATGACAAGGTGGCCAACGCGTCGGCGAACTCATTTTAGACTCTAGGTATATGTTGGAATTATGTCTTTGTAAACCTCTTCCTCAACTCCTGTACATGATACAGATACAGGAGTATCATGGAATTCTTGGTCGTCCATTCTTCTTAGACCTGCCGTATAAGCAAGTCTGAATCCCCAATTACTAGTAACTCCTGAATGTTCATGTCAATGGCCAATTTGAGCCCTAAGATGCAGGCTTCATATTCGGCCATGTTGTTAGTGCACGGGAACCTGAGCTTTTCGGACACCGGATAATGCTGACCATTTTCTGACACCAGGACTGCTCCTATGTCGACTCCTTTGAAGTTCGCTGCTCCGTCGATGAACATTCTCCAACCATCAGTGGATTTTGTAATATCCTCTCTGATGAAAGATACCTCTTCATCAGTAAAATACGTCTTCAGAGGCTCGTATTCTCTGTTTACGGGATTTTCCGTGAGGTGATCTACCAAGGCCTGTCCTTTGATTGCCTTCTGAGATATGTAAACAATGTCGAACTCGCTTAGAAGGATCTGCCACTTGGTTAGCTTTCCAGTGGGCATGTGCTTCTGAAAAATGTACTGTAGCGGATCCATTCTTGATGTGAGGTAGGTGGTTTAGGCGCAGAAATAATGCCTCAACTTTTGAGCTACCCAAGTCAGAGCACAACTAGTACGTTCTAATAGAGAGTATCGGGCCTCGTATATAGTGAACTTCTTGCTTAGGTAATAGAGGCTTGTTCCTTTCTCCCTGTTTTGTCATGTTGTCCAAAAACACAACTGGATGCGCTATCTAATACTGCAAGGTAGAGAAATAAGAGTCTACCCGGTTTGGGCGGAACTAAAACTGGTGGTGTTGGCAGGTATACCTTGATTCTATCAAAAGCTTTCTGACAATCATCGGTCCATTTGGTATCAGCGTCTTTCTTCAACATAGTAAAGATGTGTTCACAAATGACAGTGGACTGAGCTATAAAACGGCTGATGTAGCTGAGTCTTCCCAGGAAGCTCATCACGTCATTCTTGTTCTTTGGCGGTGGCAATTCTTGAATGGAATTAACTTTTGATGGATCTAGCTCTATTCCTTGACGACTCACAATGAACCCTAGTAGTTTTTCGAGGGAAACCCGAATGCACACTTGGCGGGATTCAGCTTTAGATTGTACCTTTTTAGTTCGTTGAAAAACTTCCTCAAATCCTCCATGTGGTCAGGGGCTTTCTTGGATTTAATGATGACATCATTTACATATACCTCGATCTCTTTGTGTATCATGTCATGGAAAATAGTAGTTATGGCCCTCATGTAGGTGGCCCCTGTATTCTTCAACATAATGGCCTCATTCTGTAACAATACCTCCCCCATTGCGTAATAAAAGCCGTGTTCTCAGCGCCTTCTACATACATCCATATCTGATGATACCCAGCAAACAATCAATGAATGACTGCAATTCATGCTTGGCACAAATTTCAATTAGAATGTGTATGTTCAGTAGATGGAATATGTCTTTCGGACTCGCCCGGATGAGATCCCGGTAGTCGACACATACCCTTACCTTCCCATCCTTCTTTGGCACTAGCACAATGTTGGCTAACCATGTTTGATATTCTTCAACCTTGAGAGCCTTGCCTTTGACTTGCTTAGTAACCTCTTCTTTGATTTTCAAACTCATGTCAGGTTTAAACTCCCTGAGTTTCTATTTTACCGGCGGACATGCTGGATCTGTCGGTAGTTTGTGAGCTACAATAGATGTGCTGATACCTGCATATAATCATACGACCAGGAGAATTCCTCATATGCCCTTAGAAACTCTGTTGACTCTTCCTTTTCCGATGGTGACAAATGAACACTGATGTGCATTTCCTTGACATTCTCGGTATCACGCAAGTTGACAACATCAGTTTCGTCCAAGTTAGACTTAGGCCTATTCTGAAAGTTCTCAACTTCTTTAACAACCTCTTTTAGTATATCATCCTCTTCTGAGTCTATATCAGTTTGTCGCGTTGCCTAGTTGCAAGTCACAATCATCGGTTCATCAAGACAGGTAATAGTAATGCTGTGTAAAAATAAAATAAATGAAGAAAAGGTAATAAAAGCTAGATTTACAAGAAACTGAAATGCTTTGATAAATTTCATAAGTGTTTTGAACATGGAGCTCATATTTGAAATTAAAATGCGGAAAGAAAAATCAACTAGAAAAAGTAAAAGGTGTTGCATGGTGCTTTGTTCAGCTTTGCTACCCCAAAGCCTTCTTTGCCCTTGTGGTTCTGATAGACCAGTTATTGAGGCATGCTCCTCGGCTCACGGCTTGTATGGAAGGTCCTTCCTCCCCCTCCTCCCTGAAAACGACACAACAGTCCATATTATCATCCTCCAGGAACAAGTTCCTCATTGCTGCTAACGCTTCCTCTTCTTCTAACCCAAAAATGACTTCGGCTAGCTAAAACGTCTACCCTAGGCGAGGTATCGTGTGCTCCAATGGATAGTAAGGACCACGCCAGGGTGGCGACTATTCTTTGAATTCCTTCCAGGGTTACTCATATCCTAAGCAAAAATTGGTACCGTGCTTCTTTAGCTTGATCGGCTTGGCGATCCCTTGGAGATTCTTGCCAAGTCCATTGCCAGGTTCGTATCCACACCAATTTTGTATACTTTTTATCTTGTTGTCCCAACATTTATATTTTTCCACAGCATTGACTCGCTCAATTTGCTGGTAGGTTTCTCCACCTTTCTTCTTCCTCCGATTGCTGGAATGGTTTGGCGACTGTATATGGGATTTCTATCATCACCATGAATAATAACCTCTTTGTGATTCCACTGAAATTTCACCGCTTGGTGTAGGGTTGATGCTACAGCTCCAGTGGCATGGATCCAAGGTCATCCTAATAGGAAGTTGTAAGATGCTGGGACGTCTATTACTTGAAAATCAACGTCGAACCAAGTTGGTCCCATTTGCAGACATTAACTGGTTTCGCCAGTAGTGATCCTTTGAGATCCATCGAAATCTTTGACATTGATGGCCCCATCTTTGATCTCATGCAGGCTCTTACCCAATGTTCTGAGAGTTACCAACAAACAAATATTGAGGTTGGACCCTCCGTCGATCAAAATCCTGGTGATAAAATGATCTTCCCATTGCACAGTGATGTGCAACGCCTTGTTGTGGCTTAGTCCTTCAGGCATCTTCATGGAAAGTGATTTTGTGACTCTCCAATACTTTCCCTACCATGTTTTCATTTTCTCCTCTAGTTATGTTGTTGGGTACGTATGCTTCACTTAGTATCTTCAACAAGGCATTTTTGGGCGCGTCAGAGCTTTGCAGTAGAGCTAGGATGGAGATCTAAGCCGGTGTTTATTCAGTTGATCAATGACTGAGTACTCTTTTGCTTGTACCTTCCTCCAGAGATCATCGGGCCCAGCTTCAACAGGCCGTCCAAAGGTCTTCTTGCTCGATTAAGCTAAATACTCCAGAGTATAAACCTTGCCTGTAGGGGTCACACCCCATGTTGTAATTGCTTCTCCAGACTTGGTTTTCCCTTTCCTTCTTGCCTCGACTATGTAGTCCCATGGAACGGTTTGTGTGTGGAACGGTGTTATGGCTGACATTGCTACAGGAATGGATACCCTCACTTTGGGGGGTAACACAACAACTTCAAATGTTGCCTTTGGGGAACCAAACTCAACCTTAATTGTTCTTGGCGCCTTTGCGGGAGATGGTGCTTCAAGATCGAGAGGTATGGACATGTTTAATTCAGCATCTTCAGAAGGCTGAATCTGGACAACGATCGGGTTAAGCGTGACTATTTGTTTCTTTGGCTTGTCACCTTCAATAATCAACCCGATTGATCCTTCGAGGTCCCAATCATCTTCTATCTGTATCATGTGAATGCCCTCGCCCTTGTGGTCAGGCAGAGGGCTGTTGCAAATATTAGGAGCATGCTACTTTTCCATGCTGATCTTATTGTCAATGAAAGCCTGAATCTTGTCCTTGATAGCGCGACCTTCCTTGATGGTATGACCTTTCATGCCGGAATGGTATGCACATGTTTTATTCGGGTTGACCCAATCGGAAGGATTTTTTGGGTTATGACAAGGGTAGGGGTGATGAAACTAGCGTCGTTAAGCCTTTCACACAGCTGGTTGATTGGTTCGGTGATGGCGGTGTACTGTTTGGGAGGTCTACAGTCGAAGTTTGGTCGGGGTCTAGGGAAATTTTGGTGAGGTGATTGATAGTGAGCTTGTTGGGTACTGTAGATTTGGTAGACGTGTGCTAGTTGGGATTATTTTGAGGAAACAGGTTTATATGTAGGAGGTAGGTATGATTGGTAAGTAGGCGGTGGAGCTTGGTAGGAAGGTGAGGGTGCTTAGTAATTTGGGATAGGTTGATGTGTGAGTGGAGGAAATGGGTAGGTTTGGTACCTGACTGGATAGTTTTGTCCTCTGTGCAACCATTACAGCACCCACATACCCTTTTCTTGGATGTGTCGCCGGGATGCAGAGCCTTTTTAGTGTCTTGAAATGCTTCAAAGTTAGTGACCCTACCACTTTTAATATCTTCTTCGATTCTCTCCCCTAACTTGATGATGTCAGAAAATTTCTGGCCCCCAATCAACATCAGCCTCTCATAATACTGGGGGTCTTGGACTCGAACGAAAAACCTGTTCATCTGTTCTTCTTCTAAGGCCGGCCTGAACTTAGCGGCATCTGACCTCCAATGAGTAGCATACTCGCGGAAAGTTTCTATAGGTTTCTTCCTCAAATTCTGGATGTAGAATACATCTGGTGCATTCTCTGTATTGAATCTGAACCTGTCCATGAAATCGGATGCCACACCTATCCAATTTGTCCACTTCTTGGGGTCATGGCTAATGTACCAAGATAGAGCATCCCCTTTTAAGATTCTAATAAATACCTTTATGTGGATCTTTTCATCTCTCCCAACTCCGACTAACTTATCGTAGTATGACCACAAATGGACTCTGGGATCTCCTGTGCCAGCAAATATTTCAAACTTGGGAGTTTTCAACATCTGGCTGGATGCAAAGGTTTTCATAATTTAGCCCCTCAATACCTTTGTCTCCTTTGACACCCTGGACTTGGCTGGTAAGTTTCTTGAGTTTTGCGGCCAGGTTCTTGACGAGAAGGTCTTTGTCATCAGACTCAGGTGTGTTTGAAATGGGTTGAATGAGATGTGGCATGGACTCCACCTAAATGGGGTTGTTGTGATGGTAAGAATGGTCGTTTGTGGATGCTATGGTTCAGGGACAAGTAGTGTGGTGTTATTTGAAGCGTGGCATGTGTTGTAATGGTGATGAGGAGCAAATTGATTTTTTGGTTTCGGTATATTTTGTGCAGGTGCGGCAACTTGATGGTTTATGAAGTTGATACTTGGGGTAGTGACGTAAAATGACAAGCTGGCCAAATTTCGGATTTGGTCTAGTTCTTCCTGAAATTTCAACAACTTTTGTTCAAGCTGGGAGGCACTTTCCTTGGAAATCTGCATAACCTGGGAGGTCTCTACCCTTTCAACCGAATTCTCTTTCCTGATGTTACCCAAGTCTTCCATTTTTTCTTTGTTCCTGCTTCTGATTGGACTTGGAGGAGGAGAAGGTGGATGGCCCTTGGATCTCGTAGAGTATGATGATGCCAGAGTGCCGTGGACTTACCTTTGGGGCAGTGGAATAAAACAAAAAGTAAAAACAAAAGGTAACAAGTTAGTAAGAATGATGAGGAGAAATGTTGCAATATTTAAACACATAGTGCAAGAATATAAATTGTGTCCTAATTTGGGTGCCTCGTTGTGCCCGAGGTAGGCCTAGTGACAAGTTGATTTGGAGAACATATAATGGTAAATGCCTCATTTTATTGATAAAAATAAGACGATTCCTAAAACGACACTAAACAAAAAATAAAATGCCACTAATAGTCATTGGCCCTATTACATTTTAAATGAAAGAAAAACTCCTAACTACTTGGTCCCAGAAGGAGCCTCCTCAGTTTCAGCATCTTTAGCTTCATCGAACAGCTTCACCAGCTCACGCAGTCCTAGCATCAAGTAGGTTCTTGCCAAGCATCTTCCTTCATTTCCCTCAGCATTCTTGCATTTTTCGATCCTTTTGATGAACTTCCTTTGCAATTCTACCAAACCTCGCTCCAAATATCCTAGTCGCTTGTTGGCATTGACAACCATATCCTTCCATTCTTCAATCAGCTTTTGATGAGCCTTTTAAATTTCGTGGTGCTCGCTTTCGCATTCCTGAATCCTCTTGCGCAATTGATTGTACTTAACCTGCATTTAGCCCTTTCGTCGATGATTTTGTGGCCTCGAACAAACTCGGATTGTACTAAGCCTCCATGGTCGTCTTCCAACCAACTTGGGTAATATGGAGTATAGCCAGCATGGTACCTGTCAGGTTCTATAGAATCCTTTTGCAAGATGATTTTATAGTGCCACATGTGATGAGCTTGACACTTGTATGGGCTATCGTCGTCTTGAAAATCGGCCCTGAAGTGACCCATTTTGTCGACCCTTGGTATAACCTGCTTTCTTCCTGCCTGTCTCATGACTCGTAGAGGGACATAGGGATAAGTTCCTCTCGGACCAATGAGTATAAGGAATGGTGCATCCCAAGAATGGGCAATGAAATCTTCAGTAGTGAACCATTCAAACATCCATTGTACTTGGTCCTCTTTTAGATTCTCAAACAACTCTACCCACCCCCTAGCATCTTCAAATTAAGCAATCATGTTAGGTATATAATTCATTCGCCTTGGCTGACAGAAGGCAATATGATCATCCTAGTCTCTGCTAAGAATCTCTTGTCGATATTCACCCTTTTAAAGGTGCTCCATGAGCCAGAGTTAGAGTAATAAGTTACAACCCTCGAAGTGTATGGCACGAGTGTAATATGATGTTGAAGATGCAATCACAAGAATGAAACAAATTGCCATGTATTTGCACTTTCATATAATAGTAATTACAATAATTGCTCATAATTACAATATTATTGAAGGAAAACGGTAAAGCAAGAAAAGAAAACAAAAGCCAAGTCAATTTAGAAGTAGAAGAGGGATAAAGACATTAAAAGAAAGTAATAAGGAAGCAATAAAGTCACAATAACATGCAATGGTAAAAGCCTAAAAGAAATAATCCCCAGCAAAGTTGTCACGCTGTCGACGCCCCCTTTTTCCTTCACGAAAATGGGGTTTACGACATTTTGGGAAGACAACTCTATTGCCTTTTGGGAATTTGGGTTTTGGAAATTTGAAGAGTCGCCACCTAATTATTAAAGTGCATTAGGATACTAAAAATTGTCTTTGAGCTGAAGAAACCAGAGTTTGGGTAAGGGCTAGATATTATCTCGAGGGGACGGTGTTAAGCACCCCTCAAGATCCGCTAGTGTGGTTCCCGGCCATGTTATAATTGTGGCTTTAAACAACAAGTAAGCAGATAAAGGTCTCACATAGAAGGGATTTTCACATAATGTTGCAAGTGGATTGAGAGTTTAAAAAAAGTAGAGAAAACGGGGATTTAAGAAAAAAGTAATTTGAACAAATATAAACAAGTAAAGAAAATAGGGGTCCTAGGTTTATGAACAATATAGATCACCCCACACAACACCAAGTAACCGTTTATACATGTGATGTTATCGCGTGGTCATTATATCCATATCTACCTTTCCCACCCTGTTAAGGTATTAAAGCCCGAAATGGTATCGTTACCTATCGCATGCTATTACCCGTCCCAATCCTATCAATCCTGGAGGCATATGGGATTACTAATCCTAAAAGGGAGCGAGTGGAGGCCTTTGAGAGTTTTCAAAGGATAAAATTCTAAGGCGATAATCAAAACATATACAGCAAATAGTGGGAAAACAAATAAGCAGAGGCTCAAATAAACCTCCTTGAATCAAATGAAAGCATATAGTCTAGCATGTCATACACATACTGGTTATGGTCTAAATTAAACTTAAACATTAAGGAGGCAGACCGGCTTATTACATGTGTTAGATAAGAAACCAGAATCAGACCTGCCTGCTGGCTTGAAATAGTAGACTGATGCAATTATAGCTTTTTGTACCCTAAAGCTTGATTAAGTGTTAAACGGAACCTATAGGCATGATGTCTATTAATTCAGAAAGAAGTAAACTGATTGTAGAAACGAATTATCATTTGAAGGAACATTATTTCTACTGATTTTATGGACTTGACAACTCAATTTTGGTAGATAGCTCCTATAGGCATGCTTTCTAGGAGTCACTGATTTTAAGCGTCGTTATTATGCGGTTATCCTATAGGCAAGTCATCTATATGCAATTGGTTATTCAAATCCTATTACATGTTTTCCTAGTGACAGATGCATAAAAAAATACGGAAGTCCTGTAGGCAAATCATTTATATGCAGATTTCATAGATGACTTATAGACAAGATATCTACACGAAGTGCCGATAAAACCTATAGGCAGGGTATCTATATGAGATACAATTTCCTATGAACATGGTATCTATATGAAATGCAGTGTTTCAGGAGTAGATATTCCTTATGCACATGGTATCTATAGGAAATGCAGAAACTCAAAGACATGGCTACTAATGCAGAAGTGAAACAACTTATAGGCATGATTTCTACATGCAAACTTATAGGAAGAATTTGTATATGTAATGCATAAGCAAAAGAGCACGATGTGATTGCAGAAGTAAATACCTAAAGAAGGATGTCTATCCATATGCATACATGAATAACCATCCCCTTTTTTTACTAGAACCCCATAGTCATTACAAATTATTATAGTTTATTACATACCCGAATGAATAAAGAAAAGTAAAGTACATCAAAAAACTAAACAGTCCCAGCAAAGGAGAGCCTGACTTAGATTTTTGTCTGAAGCATGAAGTAAACCAACTCCCAAGATCAGATTTCCAAAGCTTTTCTCTTATTTGAGATGTGTCAGAGTTCCCTAAGAATCTCAAATAGATTCCGGGCAGTGCTTACATCCAAATATATTGCAGAATTGGATTATGGTGCAGTGTGGAAAGGCCAACCCTCAAATGTCCAAGTTCAGAGGGAAACTCAAGGTTCCCAAGGCAAGGCTCATAGGAGGGCAACAGAACTTAGGCTCTAAGAGCAAGTGCAAGTGCAGTAAAAAGGGAAGAGGCAAGATGGTGGTCATGCCTAGCAATTTGGGGTGCTGGCACACCCCTGACCAGCTAGTCAGTTCAAATTGAGGAGTTAAGACCTATTGAAGGTCAGGTTCAGCCATAGACAACAATTTAGGTGTTGCTAGGCTATACCTTAACTCAGCACACATAGAGAAATGAGGTATGGGGAAGATGAAAGAGACAAGAGCAGGCTTTGGACATGTCCAGCAATAGGGATGCTAACATGCGCACAATCTTGTTACACTATTTAGAGGCTAGGATCCAGAAGATATGGTTTTAATCCATGGGTAATAACTTGTATATTCCCATGTTTTAAACCATAGCTCGAACACATAAAAAGGTGGGGAGTAGGGATTCATAGCAGAAATAGATAGCAAGACATAAACATACTAATTTAAATGTTTAACTCTACAGAACAGAAAAGTAGACATGGATGTAAAAACTTGTAAACAAACACATTGTAGTGATGCTGGAATCAAAATTAGGACATACCAGTTTCAGGGAAATAAATAAATAAAAGCAGGAGTATTGTAAGACAAGTTTGCGAGCAAGCAATACAAAAGATATTAGAAGAGAGTAGGTAATTGAAAGAGTAATGCAATCGAGAGTGTGTGTGTAAGAGTATGCAATTTGAGGTGTGTCTTGTGAAAAAGGGTTGTGTATTTATAGTGTGAAGGCCATGAAAAAATAAGGTAAGAAAATAATAGAAGCCTACTTCTCATAATACTCCCTTTAATTAAGGGATTCAAATTTAAACGGGTAACACAATTAAGGGAAGGGATTTTGAAAGAATGTTTTCCCAGCAGTATAATAAGTGCATAAAATCTATTTATTTCAAACCAACAGTACACGGTTTTGTAAAAAAAAGGAAAGGTAATCAATTAGTAAAACTAAAATTACATGCTTACTCGAATGAATCAGGTCGAGCATAAGGGTAAAGAACGGTTCACATAGGGAAAATCCAGAACAATCAAATGAACACAATCAAAGGGATTCAGAATCAATTAGTAGTTGGCAAAACCTATTGAAAGAAGAATTCTCATATATAAGGTACATAAACATGTGATTCAAGAAGATAATGTCGAGTTATGTAAGAGAGAGGAGTTCAGAATCATAAAGACTCAAAAATCATGAGCAAAGAGATACAGGTTCAATTTGCTGACTCAGCGTGAGTCTGAGAGTCCAGGGTCCCAAAGCGGAGCCTTAACTCGAAAGAATCAAAATCATCATAGGAAACCCCAAATCTTAGGGTCTCAAAATTGAATCAAACATGGAAGCAAGCCATTTGCTTCAGATTCTCAACAAAAAAGATAAAATAGCATGTTGAATGGAAAAATAAGAAGAACCATGAAGAACATATTCTGAGAAAACTCGGAACCTAAACAAGTTCAGAAGAAGGATATACCAACATGAATACTAGTGGATGAAGCATGTAAGAACATGAACAGAGTCCAGTAAACAAGAACCAAATAACTTAACGGTAAACACACATAGTAAAATAGTAGAGAGAACATAGCAAAGATTAGCAGGAGTAACATGCAATCACAGTAGAAAAATTCAAAGTACACATCGGCATATAGTGATAAGAACAACAGTAGAAACATGCTTAGAAGAACCCTAAACAAGGCTCAATAGAAGGCAGACAAAGAACCATAAGGACATAGCAAGAAAAGTGTAGTGAAAAAAATTGCCGGGAAAGGTATAGCAGGAAAGCATATAGGAAAACACAGTACAATAAACATAAAAAAACATGATAAAATATAGTATAAAAGTCTTCAAGAACATATTATAGAAAAATACAGTACAGCAGAGGACAACACAAAGAAGACAAAATCATAAAACTCCTGAACATTTTCCAAAAAACCCTAAGTCGGCAAATAAGGGATCTCGAAAGTAAATTTCAAAGAAAGATTTAGGGAAATTGCTTGAAAATTCACGCTTAACATAGATACATAATGGAGCTAAAAAGAATTGAAGAAAATACTCGACTAGCTAGGGTTCAGAGGAATCCTAGGGTGAGAAAGGCTTTTGAAAAGGTCCGATCTAAATCATATAAGGTTGAAATCAGGCTCAGAAGGCTAGGATATGCCGGAGCAAAGCCTTTAGATGGCCGAAAACCTTGATTCAACGAAGGTCTGGTCTCGAACCTTCAAGAATCATGCACACATGAGTAATATGAGGTGGGTATATGTCATCTATGGCCTGAGAAAACATGGATCCTGGTGGGGTTGTGGTCGGAGAGGTGATGGATTTCATCAGAGAAGAGAGAATCAGAAGTTTCTAGAGACAAGGGAGAGGGAGAGACGATAGAGAGAAAGAGAGACAGTCTCAAAGAAATGGGGAGTTTGAGGGGTGGTGATTTGATTTTAATTATAGGAATTAAATCTAGGTCGTTGATCTCATTTGATCAATGACTCAGATTTAAATAAAATGTTGGACTGGGTTATTTTGGGGATTGGGCTAGGCCATTAAAAATCTGATAGGGGTGTGGCAAATTGGCTAAAGTTGAAATGATAAGGAGTTGTTTGTTAAATAATCAATTTTTTCTTTTATTATTTTTTACAATAATTAAAAAAAGATTTTAAAATGGATTAAAGGTGTTGGACTAATTATTAATGTACAAATATTAATCTAAAAATATTAGAAATAATTTTATAATTGTAAAATGTCATTAATTATAAAGTAGGCTATAATTGCAGTTATATGCAATTTTACTTTAAGAATACAAAACAAATATATACGAAATATGCAAAAATTATCTTAATTATATCTTTATGTAAATATGGGAATGAAAATAAATTACTCACCAAAAAAGCTAGTTTGGGAATAATTATCGAATTTTGAAGTGTTAAAATAGATAACTAATTGATTTTAAAATCTTTAAAAATAAAAGAAAAAAATACCAAAACTCATGGGCATGCTTATATGTACATTCCATTTTGAGAATGTTTCGAGTATAAAAATATGTAGAGAAAATTTGGGTATAAGCATATATTATTTTAGACTTCTTGTTGTATTCAGGCCTTGATAGATGCTCATGACTAGTGACACCCCGATGTCGGGCTTTTATGTTACTTTTTGCATTTTATTCAGACATATTATGAAAATTTGATCAATTAAAGGTTCAAAAATGACTCTTAAGGATTAATGGGTTAATGTGAGTGGTGTGTTGGCTGGTCTCGTCTTCACGAGAGGCTCCCTCACGACCGGTCCGATTTACGGTCGTGATACAGATCAAGACAAATTTTTATTTTTCCAAGATTTTTATTTTCAAATTCTTTCTTAAGATATTCAATTTTCTTTTGTAGCTCTTCTGGAGTTACAACAAGATTTATGTCATCAACATAAACAATAAGTGTAACAAATTCTAATGACATTTTCATTATAAAAATACACGGACAAATAACATTATTTGTGTGACTTTCTTTCAACAATATTCATTGAGGTAATTAGACCACATGCGCAAGATAGCTTTAAACTCGTATAATATATTTGCAATTTGATTGAGTGCATTTCTCGAGACTTTGAATTGTATGCTTCAGGATTCTTAAATCCTTCAGGGATCTTCATATAGATTTAATCAAATGAATCATATAGATTTGCATTTAAATGTTATGGCATCTTCAGGTGTCTGGATTACAGGTCTGATCCTCATAATCCTTTACAATATTGTGCACGATATTGTATCAAATATATCACAGACGATCATTTTGTATCATTTCCTAAGCGACATAACTTGTTGAGATCTAATCACTTTCTTTATTTTCATGTACCTAAACATCTTCCGGAGTTTACAGAAATATTATGTCGTGGGCTCTTCTAGAGCTCATTTCCTCCTCATTATGATCAATTTGATCATTTGCTCCTATACCAGTCGTTTTGAGCTATTGCACTTTCCTCGCCAGCTCTCGAGCATGACTTGACCCTTTTGTGATGTATTACAACTCATTTATGTCATTGGTTTTGGTTTTCAGGATAATCAGAATAAAATTGGAAGAACAGTTTCCAGTTTTAAGCTTGAAATTTGAAAGGTTGACCATTATTTGACTTGTTTGTATATGATATCGGATTAGAATTTTTGTGATTTAGTTAGCTCCGTTAGGTTATTTGGGACTTAGGAGCATGATCAGAATGCATTTTAGAAGCCCGTGGAAGGCTTAGGATTGAATTGGCGAAATTAATATTTTGGTTTTCGATTGATAGGTGAGATTTTGATATAGGGGTCGAAAGGGAATTCTGGAATTTGCAGTGGGTTCATTTTATCATTTGTGATGTGTACGAAAAATATCAGGTCATTCAGATGTGATTTGATTGGGTTTGATCAAAAATGCAATTTGGAAGTTCTTGAAATTCTTAGGATTGAATCCGATGTGATTTTGGTATTTTGATGTTGTTTTGAGCATTCAAAAGTTTGGAAAAAGTTTTAATGATGGTATGGGATATGTTAGAATGTTTGGTTGAGGTCCCGAGGGTCTCAAATGAGTTTCAGGTGGTCGATCGGACCATTTCATGTTGTTTGAAATTGAAGAAAACCAGCTAAATTGCTGAAGACAATTTGTTCTTCGCGTTCGCGGTCAGGGACCCGCGTTCACGAATGGTGATCTTCTGAGGTGTTAATTTTTGCCTTCGCATACGCGTTTAGTGTGTTGATTTTTCACTGTTGCGATGTTTGATTAACCGCGTTCGTGAGGACTATGTCTCGTTCGCATTGAGTAAGTAGAAATAGATGGGGTCCCAGCCTTTTGTGGTTCGCGTTCGTGTAGGAAGATCGCGTTCCGATGGTTTGGAAAGCGGACATTTCGCGTTCGTGAGCAGGATGTCGCGTTTGCATAATGGAATTCTTGGTCAGAGGATTTTTTTACTTCACGAACGGGAGGCTTTGATCATGTTCGCGAAGAAGGATTTTTATGCATGGGTAGAATGTTTTAAAAGGGCTATTCCGCGATTTTGAGGCTAAGAACTTCCATTGTTGAGCGATTTTTGAGCTTGGAAGAACTAATTGAAGAGGGAATTCAAGAAAATTTCTTGGAGGTGAGATTTTTTAACTCAAAATTCGATTCTTATGTGAATTCCACCTAATTAATCATGAAATTAAGCCTAAAATTGAGGAATTTGGGCTTGAATTTGGAGAGTGTAAATTTGGGATTTGATAGGCCATTTGAGGTCCTATTTTGATGGTCTTGGTATGTATAGGCTCGTGAGAGGACGATGAATCTATTGATGTGAAAATCTGATTTTTGAGACTTGCGACGGGGGCTGGGTTTGAGCAATTTCGGGATTTTGATGTTAAATTGGATATTTTTGGGTGGGCTTCGTTCCCTTAGCCTATTTTAATGATTATGTACTATTTGTGGCTAGATTTGGAGCATATGGAGGATTTACTCATGCGGGCGAGGCATCCCGGGCTAGAGTTTGGACCGGATCGAGGTGATTAATGGTTGTAAATGATGTTTTAAGGGTTTGAAATCCCGAACTTGCACATCGTGGTGCTATATTGAGGTGAGAGACACACTTGATGACAAGCGTGGGATCGTGCACTATTGGGGAGTGTGACTTGGTCCGTCCCAATTGATGATTTTACCGCATATTTGACTGAAATCTATTTTTTATCATCATTATTTGGGCTGAATGCCATATTTGGGCTGAATGCCAACTATTTGAAACTTCAGGGCTTTTTGCTGATATTTCCTCACTGTTTTGGCTTCTTACTTGAATTCAGTCATGTTATTTCCCGCTGTTTTCAAAAACTCAACCATGTTCACTCAATTTTAATATTTAAATGATATTTAAATGATGTTTTGGGCTGAGAAACATTGTTTTACTGGTTCCTGAGAGGCTTATGTGAGTTTTGATTGAGTAAGGCCGAGGGCCTGTGTTGTGAGGACATCATTTGGGTCGGGCTGTGTACTGCAGTAGTGATACAATGATTTGATTATGAGGCCGAGGGCCTGAGATTGTACTCCACGAGGTGGCTTGATATCGATATGAAGTTGAGATCCTGTTTATAATGCCACGAGATGGTTTGATATTGCATTTGGGCCGTAAGGGGCCCCTTTAGGAGTCTGCACCCCCCATTGAGCGTGGGTACCCATTATGATGAGAGATATAGCCCAAGCGGCTGGTATTGTTCTATGTGTTTGCCTGAGGAGCTGGTACCGTTCTATGTGATTGCCCAATGGGCTGGTATAATCTGAGATATTGCCCGAGGGGCTGAGTTGCTGATATCGCATCCGTGGGGCGAACCTTTATATTTTTATCTTTCATATTTACCCAGTATTTACCTGTTTTATTGTGTATTTGTGCCCTAGTGGCGGATTTTTGTGCTTATCTGCACTAGTTGTTCTGCATTCATTTGTGTAACTGTTGATAAAGCCATTTTCAAAGAAGTTTAAATGGCATTTCAAAGAGATTTTTCAACTTCATTAAATTCTTACTGGTTGTTGATATGCTTCTATACAACATGTTGATGCACTTTTCGTGATTTCTTACTATTCAGACTTTAGTTGTGATTGTTACACACTGGGTTGGAGTACTCACTTTATTGTTTTCACCTTGTGTGCAGATTCAGATATTTCAACACCCGGTAGCGGGTATTGGCTGAGCTGAGATAGAGTTATTGGAGTTTTAGCGAAGTAGCTGCCTTACGTCCGCAACACTACTTTTCTCCCTCTTGATTTCATTAAGTTGTATATAGTACATTGTTGACTCTAGTTGTATTCGGACCTTAGTAGTTGAACGTGACTTGTGACACATCGATGTAGCACTGTATTTCATATTTGCACTTTTTAAATTTCGTTAAATCTATACTTGTTGGTGATGTATCCTTATAAATGACTTAAATTTATTTATTAAGCTATTAAAACTAAATTCGGGAATTATGTTGGTTGGCTTTGTCTTCACGAGAGACGCCATCATGACCGAGTCTGGTTTGGGGTCGTGACAAGTTGGTATCAGAGCCTAGGTTGCATAAGTATCACGAGTCATAAGCAGGTTTGATGGAGTCTCGCGGATCGGTAAGAAGACGTCTATATTTATCCTCGAGAGGCACAAAACCTTTAGGAAAACTTCACATTCTTGGAATTCTTATCGTGCGTCCTTGATTTAGCATGGAATATAACTCTTTGAATTCCTTCCACGCAATCGTATGTGCGAACGAGCGCTCAGTATCAGATGTATATTCATGACTTGTGATTCCCTAACCGAAGGGCGAGATGTGATCTCTGTGAGTTGATATTGGGCTAGTCCGGAGGACTTGAGGCTGGATTTTTTCTATAGCTTGAGCATCGAGATGCTAATTGTGAGAGAAAGTGCTTTTGAATTTATATGTTCGGTATTTTTGCCAATTAGTGGAAGTGACAGCTGGATGTCTATGTAATGAGAACGTTAGTGCTGCGAGATGTATTCATATGATTTGGAAGCAACGAGAAGGGTCTGCTGGAGGATAGAAGAACTATTAGGTGCTTGTATTCTAACTTGATTCGAGGTATAGCCCAAGTTATGGGCTTGTAAAGAATCTTTTCATATTCCCAGTTGCGAGTGAAGTAAATTTCATGTTGCGGTATGAGATCAGACTCAAGAAGGCTAAGTTATTGTGTAATGTTTATGGCGGTGGAAGGTATACAGAAATGTTAGTTGTAGGCAAAGTAGGTGGGTTATCTCCTACGAAGTGTTTTGAGGTTGTGCGATCCTTATGTGTCTATTAGAAGATATCATTTGCAAGTGAAAGATATGTGTTGTAATTTAAATTGGGTTGCTTAGAGAGTGGGGGTAACTGTTGCGAGAGTGAATGCGAGATTTGCGGAAGAGTTAAAGTTCTAGATGGTCAGGGTTTTCACAAGCATACAAAGGATTTGAGGTTAATCTCACCATGGTATTATGACATTAATAGAGTATAAACGTTATGAGTTATTGAGTGTGTGTTGATCTATAGCTTTGAGCCAAGTGGGGGAGTCAACTATTAATTAGTTGATTGCACGGTTATGTGCCATGTCCATTCCAGTTTGAGGTGCTTGAGTGAATTAGTTGTGGCCTATGTAGATTGATACTGAAGATGGCTCGAGTAATGGAAAATTCTTAACAAAGGTTATATGATGCTTCACAGGTGTGTGAGAATCACAGGATGTCTTGAGTCATTGTTGGTAAAAATGCCGGGTGCATAGAGTAGGAAGTTTCTTAGTTGTAATGGAATGATGTCATGTTTTACGATGTTAGAGTGCCAATGAGGCACGAGTTCTTCGGTTCGTTTGATCAGGCTAATTGCAGTTTGAGTAGAGTGGATGACTCTTGGGAATGGTTCTAATGTATTCAAGACTTTACATGTAACAATTGGTTATCTTCAAGTTGTATATGTGGCTAGAAACTGACTTTTCATTGGAAGATGTCAAGGCTTGTGGCATTTTCTATATTAATTATGGGAATTCTATATATCAGTATTCGAAAGGTGGAGGTAATGTCTCCAGATTCGTAG
The DNA here is from genome assembly GCA_034376525.1 of Nicotiana benthamiana. Taxonomy (NCBI): domain Eukaryota; kingdom Viridiplantae; phylum Streptophyta; class Magnoliopsida; order Solanales; family Solanaceae; genus Nicotiana; species Nicotiana benthamiana. The sequence goes on along the minus strand of CM067341.1, from coordinate 12,714,327 downwards.
TAAGTCCCTTTGGGGTAGGTCTTTTGACAGTGGTGCTATTGGAAATATTTGAGAGAGTTCTCAGCGGCTTATGAGCGTTAGACGGTATGGGTTTATACTTGGGTATCACATGGTAATTCTAGATTGAGGAAATTGCGGTGCTATAGCAAGAAGGTATATCAAGTTGAGGGTAAATCATAAGAAAACAATGATAGATGGGATAGCTTGGTAGTAGACCGGACCGGTATGGTAAGGATATGATTAGTTCCTTCGGTGTGCACGGGGTGATGAGTTCCTACATGTATTTTGCAGCAACGCTGTTAGGTTTTGATGGCTTGCATCGCTTGGTCAAGTTAGAAGGATTCAATCCTGGCAGTCTTGGTTTGTGCAAGGGGAACTCGGAGAGTTCTTGATGGTTTCTACCTCGGTTTAGGATATATATCTTCTATGGCCATGAGCAGCATGGGATGTGTGGTGATTTTCTTGTATATGGGATCACGGGGAAGTTCTCGACTAGTTGAGTACGTAGATGTTTGTAGCTCGGAATGGGAAATGAAGTTCTCATGTTATCCTAGGATTGTATGGCATATGCAGTATGTTGTGGAAGATTAAGATTTGCATGTGTAAGGTTGCGGTTCAGTTTTGAAAGGAAGGTCATAAAACTATTAGACAACGAGCAGTTTCAGACGAGTGAGGAAATGGTATTGCTAGTTGGAGGAAATTTGATGAGAGTATATGTTTCAGAAAAAGGCAATATGATTAAGTTAATGGTACTTCGGTAGTATTATGGCACTTTCTTGTTAGATCGACTGCTGATATTCGAGTTTGCTTGGTAGCACAGAAGAATTTTAGAGTATCTCTCGTGGAATGATTGGGATCAGGTATGGTGATTCGTGTGTTACATAGAGTTGGAGAATGGGATTTCTCGTGTTCAGGCTATGTTGTAGTTGTGGGTCATGTGTATCAGCACTATTTAGCGACTATCAGGGTTTAGAGACCCGAGTGGATCTTTTGTTGCTTGGTAGGTCAGATTTTGGACTTGATATTGGGTGTAGATTGGTTGTGTCTGTATTGTATTATTCTGCGCTATTATGCTAAGGCGGTGCTATTGGCTATGCCTGGAATGCCACAGATTGAGTGGAGAGGTTCGCCGGATTATGTTATTGGTAGAGTGGATTCATATTTCAAAGACCCAGTAGAGGGTTGGGATGGATTGTCTGCCTTGTTTGGGCTCTCGTGATGGATGTCAGTGTAGAGGCTCCTCATAGCGATTCAGTTCTGGTGGTGAGGGATTTTTCTTATAGGTTTCTTGTGGTCGGGCATGTCGCCGGGCAAGGTTGTTAATTTCAGTATTGATTTGATGCCAGACACCGGTAGAGTTATAGGCGTGAAAAGAGCAGATTTAGGTTTACTTGATAAGGAGTTCGTTGTCAGGCCAATGTGGATGTGTTTTCCAACTTGAGTTGGCTTGGGTGGCTCCGAATTGTATTGTTGAGGATGTGTTGATTCGGCTGTTATTGAGATTACTAGTAATCTGGGAGGATCTATGAGTTACCTTTTTATGTTGTGAGGCGTTCAGATTTGTTGGTTGTCGATTCATGTGGTGAGGTGTTATTGGGGTATTTTATTAGAAGTCGAGCGGGAAGAGTAATTACGTGATGCTAGGTGAATGGTGTATCGGTTATTTCCTTTCAGGTGGTGCGGTGTATGTTATTTGCTTCACTGTAGGTGTGATGATTGGTTGGTTCCAGGGATCAAATTGTGCGTGGTGGTCAATTTCGTGCATAGTGAGGTGTTTTATGTGAAGCAGTATTAAGATAGGGTTGCGCATTGCAGTGAAGTTATGTGGAGGTATGACCTTGCATTTTAGATTCGTGTAGTCTATTTTTATGACGTGAGATGGGTTCTCAGCCTAGTGTTGTGGTGGTACTGGTGAGCTTGAGTTATAGCTCTTTCATTTGAGTCATTCTCATGATTTGAGTATGTTCAGATTGTTGCTTATAGGTGCACGTATTGTACAAGTGGTGGCTTAGGCATGTATTGATGTGTCCTGTCACCAGAGTAGTGTGTAGTATTAGAGGAGATTGTTGGGATTATTAATGAATACGAACAAATTCAATTTTAGCATGTTGGAAGGATAATATCAAGTTTCGGCTCAGATATTTGTTGTGGTATTCGCTGAAGGAGAAGTGGCTTCGTGAATGGTTGATTTGGGAAATGGCTATGGCTTGCTGCGTGTTTTAGTTACCGTTGGCAGTATATGAAAGTGTTGGGATGAGACTTTATTTGACAAGATTTTTTCTATCAGTATTCGGGTGTTGTGTACAGCAGTTGTGATTAGAAGTTATCGCTACAAGCATTTGAGTTATGTGGTTTATCATGTGATTGCACCTAAGATTGAAAGTATGGGTGATTACAACTTATTAGGGCTTATTTTAAATATAGATGTGAGATTATGATCTTGTGAATGAATTCGAAATTGGAAATGTGGTTCTAAGGCTGATGGACTAGGTTGGAATGTGAAAATGCAGTTACATTGTGTTATCAGACCTATATGAGATAGGGTGACGTGGGATCACCCCTGGGTATATGCATGGTAAGGTTATTCAGTGATTGGTTGGCCTTTGTAACAACTCCGGGCACGTTTGAGGACAAACATATGTTTATGTGGGGGAGGTTGTATTTGGCACGATATTGTATCAAATATATCGTCGACGATCATTTTGTATTGGTTCCTACGTGATATAACTTGTTGAGATCTCATCACTTTCTTTATTTTTAGGTACCTGAACTTCTTCTCGAGTTTCATGAAATGTTTTTTGTGGGCTCTTCTAGAGCTCATTTCCACCTCATTATAATCATTTTCTCCTATCCTTTTGTAACGACACAGCCGGTCGTTTTGAGCTTTTGCACTTTCTCGCCAGTTTTCGGGCATGACTTGCCCCGTGTGATGTATTACCACTCATGTAAATTGTTGGTTTTGGTTTTCAGGATAATCGGAATAAACTTAGAAGAATAGTTCCCAGTTTGAAGCTTGAAATTTGAAAGATTGACCAATATTTAAATTGTTTGTTTATGATCTTGAATCGGAATTTTTATGATTTGGTAAGCTCCGTTAGGTGATTTGGGACTTAGGAGTTGTAACACATCATAAAATTTGTCTTAGGTATAAATGAGTAAAAAGAGTGGTAAGGATATATGTTGAACATGTGAAGTCCCATCGGGATGACTATGGGTGAAAATAGTTGTTTCAAAATCAAGATGGAAAGTGAGTTGCATAAGATTTGACAAAATCGACTAAGTTTGCAAAAGGTCTGTCTTCTAGCAGGGTTTAGTTAACATTTCTAAGGAATCTTGAAAAACTCAAAGAATAAAAGTTGTAGGCCTTTGAAATAGACTTCCAACGATATATTATGGAGGCCAGACAGATCTTTGTGCAAAATGTTATGCCCGTTTTACAGAAGGGTGTGTAACCACCACGGTCCTGCCGCGTTTTACTGCAACCGCGGTGGTGAGGCAGTGTCCAGCAATTTTCCACGGTCAGGACCGTGGTCACGCCAATTGGGACGCAGTTGATGACTTGGGAAGTTATTTTTTAGCCTTATTTCATTTCTCACAGCCCCAAAACATAAAAACTTGCTCTAGAATGAAAGGCTCTCAAAAACCTAACTCCTTAAGGGTACCTCCACCACCCAAGGTAAGTTTTAATGGTGATTCCAAGTTAAATTGTAATTTACCAATATCTTATTAACATGGGTAAACCCTCCATACCATTATATATTCGATTGGGGCATCATTGTTGAGAGAAGGAAGCATAGAACTCAAATTCAAAGGGTTTGAACTTCAAAAAGGTAATGTCTTCACCCTTTAATTGATTCTAGCATTGGTTTAATTATTATAAACCCTAGTTCATGAGATATGAGTTGATGAGTTTGATAGATAGCATGAATGGTTATAGGTTTGGGGTGTTGAGTGTTGATTATTGGTTAAGGTTGTTGTTTACCTTATGGGTGATGACGAATATTGTTGATATAATTATTTGAGACTTTAGAATTTATCCAGGAACAAGAGAAATTGCTGGGTGTAGAGACACCATTAATAAGGAATATGAAGCTTTATTTGCACCAAGTGTTTGATAAAATACTTAAGTGACCAAAACATGAGCATCATAGCTAACATAGAATCCCTTTGACTTGTATTGCTACAGATTAAAGTTGAAAGGGGTTGAGAAACGTTGTATTACGCTCAAGGGTAGGAAGTTAAGGTACGTAAGGCTAAATCTTTACGTTTGGAAATGTCTATGATTCTCCCTACGTCCCATTCATTATGACCATTACCAGTTTCCTCATAAAGGAACTATGCCTTAGTTCCCTAAATAGTAGTAGAACTTCTATTCTTTAGATGGCATAGTCTCATAATCATTCGATATTCTATGTGTTTCAGTTATGACAAATCAACTTATTATGAATAGTCATCTTAGTCTAATCCTATTCACTATCCAGTATCATGTAACCTAATATGGCTTATTATTTCAATATCATGTATTGTAATATGATTCTTAGCTCCTGATTTTATATTCTTGAATGTTGAACACCTGTAATTTGGCCTAAGGCTGCAGTTTATGCTTTATGCATCTTTGGGCCTGAGGCCGCAGTTATGTATACGTATACTTGGGCCCAAGGCCATAGTTATGCGTATATATATATAGGGCCTGAGGCCGCAGTTTAATATTCAGTTGAGCAGGTTTTCATCATTAAGAAAAGTGAGTATTCACATCCTTACTTCCTTGTTCAATTATTAGTTTATCACCTGGCAGTTAAGTTTTAGTCTCAGTATTTACAGATCTTTTGTTCAGCTATTTTACATACCAGTACAATGCATGTGTACTGGCGTCCCTTTTGCCCGAGGCCTGTATCTCACGATACATGTAACAAATTTCAGGTTGACGATTCTACTTGCTAGGGCATCTCGTATCAGCTATTGGTAAGACCCAGTCTTTCGGGGCCTTATATCTATTTGGTTTTAGTCATTGTAGTATTTCAGTTAATAAGGTATATCGGGGACCTTGTCCCGGTAAATAGTTGACATTTTTAGTATTCCTTAGAGGCTTCATAGACTATAACCCAGTTAGTCAGATATTAGCAGGCTTTTATGTGTTAGCCTTGTCGGCTACTTGTTTAGACTTGCAGAGCCTTTTAGTATTTTCAGTATCTATGATATTTCAGTCAGACCTTTTAGTAGATTATCATGTTTTATATTTGCCTCTAGCTCATAGTTATATCACATGTTGATCCAACCATACATTTACGTCCAGACCATGGTTCGGGACGTGAATGCTTGGTATCAGAGCGCTAGGTTCAGGAGTCCTAGGAAGTCTATGAAGCCATATCAATTGGGGTCTCATTTATGTGTGTGTATGAGCCACACATGTAAACAATTCATCACCAAGACATCTAGGAATGTTCCATTTCTTTTATACTCTATATCGTGTAGTTAGAGCTGTGCTTTTAGGAATCCTTCTAACCTGTGCGAATCGTGAATTTCAGAAAAATGCATGCAAAAAGAAAGTACACCAGGAGGCCCTTAACTACTATCCAGGGGGCCACAACTAATGCTGCTCAGGAGGAGGACACTCCGGCCTAGGGGGTTGCACCGAGCACAACGCCTAGTGCTTCAGACATAGATGTCAGGGTAGCTATCCCGTTGCTCACCCAGATTGCTTCAACTCACGCTCAAATGTAGGGAACAAGTGATGTTTATAAGACGGGTAGTTCTAGTTCTAGGGAATTCCTCAACATCTAACCTCCCATTTTCATAGGGTCAAAAAAGGATTAGGATCCGCAAAATTTTATTGATGAGGTTTAGAAGATATTTCGAGTGATTCATGCTACAGACACTAATGTAACAGAGCTTGCTACTTATTAGCTTAATGATGTTGCCAACACTTTGTATGAAACATGGGAAGAGTCCCGCGGGGAGGATGCAGATCCTGCGACTTGGAAAGAGATTGCAGATGTGTTCATTAAGCACTTTATACCCATTGAAGTCTTGGAAGCTAAGGCTTTGGAGTTTGAGAGACTCAGACAGAATTATGTGAGTGTGAATGAGTACTACCTCAAGTTCATCTCTCTGGCCAAGTATACTCCAAAAAATGGAACGTGATGTGAGGGACAGAGTTAGGCGGTTTGTGTTAGGGCTTTCAGATGATTTGTTTGCTGATGCTAATATAGATGCTCAGAATAACGACATGACTATCACTAAAATGGTTGCCTTTGTTCAAGGGAACGAAGACAGGTTAAAGGAAGAAGAGCGGCTACGGAGAGAGAAGGAGGGGGAATTCAGCAAGAAAGCTAAGTCTGCAGGAAATTTCAACCATTGGGATCTCAAGCAGGAGGCAATCGCCAGTTTTTTAAGAAATCAAAATCGGGACCTGCTCCATCTTCATCTAGTGCATTGGTTTAGAGGTCAAGCTTAAAAAGAAAAACCAGAATTTCATAACAGCAGACTCATAGTCACAGGCTAATGTGGGCTACAGAGTCCCTAGTTACCCTATTTGCAACACGTATGGTAAGAGGCACCCAGTGGTGTGTCGTTTGGGCACAAATGATTGCTTTAGGTACGCTCAGCAGGGCCACTTCTTGACGGATTGCCCATCGGCAAAGAAAAAATAATGGAGGCAATATAGCTCAGTTCACAAATTCAGCAGCCCATCATAACTCTCAGACTCAGCAAGGGCGCGGTGCAATAAAGTCTAATAATGCAGGCTGTGGTCGAAACCGTTTGTATGCACTGGAAAACCATCAAGCTACGAGCTCCTAGAGATTTTGTCACATGTATGCTAACAATATTAACTTTTGATGTCTATGCTCTAGATCCGGGGTCCACCCTATCTTATGTAACCCTATATATTTCAAAGAAATTTGGGATAGAACCAGAAAAGTTGTGTGAGCCCATTGAAGTGTCCACTCCAGTTGGAGAATCAGTTATAGCAAGGTGTATCTATATGGGATGTCCAGTTTAAGTGCATCTCCGTCTTGCTGCATCAGACTTAGTAGAATTGGAGATGGTAGACTTTGATTTGATCATGGGTATGGATTGGTTACAGTCTTGTTATGCCACAGTGGGTTGTAGAACCAAAATAGTAAGTTTTGAATTTTCTAGTGAACCGGTCTTAGAATGGAAGGGTGATGTAGTAATACTTAGGGGTAGGTTTTTTTCCCATCTTAAAGCCAGTATGGATCATTATTTCAGTCTCATGTATTGTAATAAGATTCTCAGTTATTGATTTTATATTCTTGAATGTTGAACACCTGTAATTGGGCTTGAGGCCGCAGTTATGTATACGTATACTCTGGCTCGAGGCCGCAGTTTAATATTCAGTTAAACAGGTTGTTCATCATTCCGAAGAGGGAGTATTGACATCCTTACTTCCTTCTTCAGTTATCAGTTTATCAGCTAGTAGTTCAGTTTCAGTCTCAGTATTTATAGTTCATTTGTTTAGCTATTTTACATACCAGTACAATTCAAGTGTACTGACATCCCTTTTGCCCGGGGTCTGCATCTCACGATGCAGGTAACAATTTTCTAATTGACGATTATGCTTGCTAGGACATCTCGTATCAGCTATTGGTGAGCCCCAATCCTTTGATGCCGTATCTCTATTTGGTTTTAGTCATTATAGTATTTCAGTTAATAAGGTATATCGGGGACCTTGTCCCGATAAACAGTTGGCAGTTTTAGTATTCTTTAGAGGCTTCGTAGACGAAAATCTAGTCACTCAGATATTAGTAGGCTTTTATGTGCTAGCCTTGTCGACTACTAGTTTATACTGGTAGAGCCTTTAGTATTTTCAGCATTTATTATATTTCAGTCAGACTCTTTTGTAGATTACCATGTTTTATATTTGCCTCCAGCTTATCGTTATACCATATGTTGATCTAGCCATACTGTTTGTTTGCTAGATCACATGCAGTCAGGCACCGAGTTCCATGTTATTCCCAGACCATGGTTTGAGGCGTGATAAGATCATGATCAGAATGCATTTTGGAAGTATGTGGAAGGTTTAGGCTTGAATTGGCGAATTAAGATTTTTCCATATTCCGGTTGATAGGTGAGATTTATATATAGGGGTCGGAATGGAATTCTGGAAGTTGCAATGGTTTTGTTGTATCATTTTATATGTGTGTGCAAGATTTCAGGTCATTCGAACGTGGTTTGGTAGGGTTTTGATCAAAACGGAATTTTGAAGTTCTTGAAATTCTTAGGCTTGAATCTGATGTGATTTTGGTGTTTTGATGTTGTTTTTAGCGTTCTGACGTTTGGAACAAGTTTGAATGATATTATGGGATATGTTGGAATGTTTGGTTGAGGTCCCGAGGGTGTGGGATGAGTTTCAAGTGGTCAATCAAACCATTTCATGTTGTTTAAAATTGCAAAAAACCAGCTGAAGTGATGCAGACAATTTGTTCTTCCCGTTCGCCATCAGGGACTCGCGTTCGTTAAGGGTGATCTTCTGAGGTGTGAATTTTTTCCTTCCCGTTCACTATTACCGTGTCGCATTCACGATGTTGTGATGTTTTATGCTTTGCGTTCGCGAGGCTTGTGTTGCATTCACATGGAGTAAGTTGAAATACATGGGGTCCCAGCCTTTTGTGCTAAAAGTTCGTGTAAGGAGGTCGCATTCATGATGTTTTGGAAAGTGGATGCTTTGCAATCACGAGCTGGATGTCACATTCATGTAAGGGAATTGTTGGTCAGAGGATTTTTGTTCTTTGCGAACGTGAGACTTTGACTGCGTTCATGAAGAAGGATTTATATGCACGGGTAGAATGTTTTAAAAGGGCTATTCCGCGATTTTGAGGCTCCATTGTTGAGCGATTTTAGAGCTTGGGAGAGCTAATTAAAGAGGGAATTCAAGCAGATTTCTTGGGGGTAAGATTTTTTAACTTAAAACTCGATTCTTGTGTGAATTCCGCCTAATTAATCATGGAATTAAGCCTAAAATTGAGGAATTTGGACTTGAATATGGATAGTTTTAATTTGGGATTTAAGGGGCTATTTGAGGTCCGATTTTTTTTTCTTGGTATATAGAGACTCTTAGGACGACGTGGAATCCATTGATGTGAAATTTTTTTATTTTTTTGAGACGTGGGCATGGGGGGTGGGTTTGAGCAATTTCGGGATTCTGATGTTGTGAGCACGTGATTTTTGCCCTATATGAATTCCTCCCATAAATTCAAACAAAATAATTTATTTTTTATTATTTTTAAAATTTTTGTGGAATTTTCTGTTATCTGCTTACATTTGTATGTGCATTTTTAATTCATATAAAAATACAAAAATATATGCATTGCATTTAGAGTTTAATTTTACATATTTAAGAAATTAATTAGTAATTAGGAGTTTACAAAAGTACAAAAGTACAAAATCACAAAAATAGTTTATCTTTGCTTTTAACTTTAATTTTTGGAATTATAGTAGTCCTTGTTTTACATTTAATTATTTATGATAATTGTCATTTAGAGCTAATTAATTTAATTTGGTAGAGTGATTTTATTAGAAGTTAATTTTTGATCTTTGGATTTAAGTTAAAAAAACGAAAAAGAAGAGAGAAAATTGGAAAATCACAAAAATAGTTTAATTTACACTTTTGGAGTTAATGTTTGATTTTAGTGGGTTTTAATTTAATTAGTGGTGATAATTATTATTTGGGTTTAACTATTGTTTTCTGGATAATTAGGTTAAGATTTTAATTTTGAAAAAAAAAAGAAAAGAAAAGAAAAAAAGAGAAGAAGAAATGAATTTTTGTAAATTGATTTGAATTAAAGAAGAAGAATTTTGGTCCAGTCTCTGATACAATTCCTCAGCCCGAACAAAACCCCTTCAAACCCGTGTTACTCAGCCTGTACCCATTCCCTTACCGGCCTGCCCCACACACAAATGAAACGACATCGTTTGGCCAAGACTCAATCTTGGCCGTCGATGTTTCTCTATCTAACGGTCGAGAAGTTGGGTTCATAAATATATAATAGTCTAAACAAACCGTACCCTCCTCAGACCCCCTACTACTCGTCTTTCTCATCTCCAACATAGAGAACCGTCCATCATTGCCTACCTCAGTCTCTCCGCTGGCCGGAAATCGCCTTTGCTGGCAGTGATTTTATAATCCCTCTGAAATTTACACCACATACTCCTCGTGACCTCCTTTTTCCAAACCCTAAACTCCCATGGATCAAATCCCACCCAGTCTCCTCGAATCTTCAATACCATGGACGCCGCATCCGCCGCCCACGGGAGAACAACCTCAAATCACCCCCAAATCGATACCCCTTAACTGCTAGACTTCCTTCATCATATATCCGTCCTCATTACCCCTCAAATATCAACCAAGCTTCTCCAATTTTGAATCTGAAAGTTGAACTTAAGCATGCAGAGCCCTCCTCTAATACTCTTGAGTTTTAGGCCCGATTTTATCGCGGGTTAATGTTAATTGTCTATTCTTTACAAAGAACATGTGACTAATACTGTCTCGCGATTTAAACGGGGAAATCACACCTGGTCCAATTCAGATTAGTGAGTTCTTTTTATTTCATCTTCTTCTTTTCTTTTCTTTCCTTTTTATTCGTTTCGCATGCATGTACCTGGACTTCTGTTTTCATCTCTTCTTTTTCTTATTTGTTTAATCAAACCTCATGATTTAGTGATCTAGAGTGTCTAAGTTTGGATTAATTTTTGTTAATTCTATCTTGCCAAGATATTTGTTGTGTTTTGATTTTCTTTTCTTTTCTAAATTGATTTTTGTTGATTCATGAGCGTTGTTGATAGTCTACTTCAATTGCCTAATTACTGGTCTGTTGATTCTTAGATTTCATTGCATCATTGTTAATTAGTGTAATTTTTAGGATCTTCTGAGTTAGCTAAATATTTCGAGCTTGCAATTTGTTAACTATGGTCACCTTCTTGACCAAGGTAACAGGGTTGAGGGTTGATTCAACTAGGATTGGTAATTTTAGAATGAATGGGAGGGTAGCTTATGTATTTTGTTTAAGGAAATTTTGCGGTAACAGATTTGGAAACCACTAGAAGCTTCTAGCATGGGGTGCTAACTTTAATTCTTGATTCCTTGTAGTATTACTTGGGTAGCAGGTAAGTAAAAAGGAACCGTTGAGCTAAAAATAAAAATTAAAAAGGGACCTAAAGTGCAAAATAAAATTGGAAGGGGCTGCCCTTGTGTTTGCCTATAAAGGCATCATTCTTGCCTTTCAAGGCAATGAGGAAGAGCTAGAAAAATACAGAAAAGGTAGCTATTTTACTGCTCTATTGGTCCCATCCAGGTTCTAACAAAAATCAGAAATATCCAAAGAAATTCTACTGTTCCATTGGTCTAATTTGGGATTTTAAGCTTTGAAATAATTTTGTTCATCCGAGCATACAATGGATTGAACTTGGTTTTAAGTTTATGCAAAATCTGCTGAGCTTTCTTTGATTAAAGTTGGTTTCAAGTGACATTTCTAGTCATCTTCTAGGAAAAGTATATGTTGCTATGTTGTTTACTGCTGAAATGCTTCATTAAGTTCCTTTTGCTTTTCTAGGTATGCATCTATGAAAATTTAAGCAATGTAAATCTACAAATTGGAAATTGAAGTGGAATAAAATGTGTTGATTCTTAGCATCAGATTGCTGGTTCTAATTAGTTGTAGTCTGCTTCTTTTTCCTTCTGATTCGTGATGTTCTTTTATTCGTGTTGTTTTTTTTTCTTTAAGGATAGGATCAGAATTGTGTTAACCCTGTATTAGGTAAGGATCTCTCATTTTGTTGTAGCATCCATTGGATCTTGTATGTTGTAGGTACTTGCTTGAGATATGATTTGATTCATGATTTCAAGGGGTGTTTAACTTAGTGGTGCTTTATTAACACAAGAATTTTTAAGAATATGTTAGAGGAACTTGGTCTAATTGTATGTTTAAAATCAAACTTGCAAGCCTGTAAGTTTGATTGTCAGTTCAAGATTATTTGTGTTTGATATATTGAATTTAAATCAGATGTCCATTGCTTGAGGTTGGTTCATCTTTGTCTTAGTAACTATGTGTAGTTTAGTCTCTTAAATTGAATAGATAGTCTGTCTCTATTTGAGCAGATTTCGCTGATCAACTCAAAGGCTTATATGGTATTCAACTGGGAGGCCCAATTAGCTGGGCTAACTTTAGACGCAATTTGTTCATCATAATTGGACTGCCAGGTTGGGCTTCATTTGGAGCCTAGTCGTTACATGGGTTGATTCAATTGTAATGGGCGACCCAAAGGTGCTCTTGCCTGGCCCGTTTAAAATTCATAATATGGATACAATAGACAACAAATATTCGTAGCGATCCGTTAGGGCTGTCTAAAATATGATTGTGGTTGCGTATATGTTCGCGTAACACGACCATAATTCTAAAACTAATTCGGAGTGTGCATTCAAGCAACTTTGCTCAACCTTCTCTTGATAATAAAATTGGTTTCCATCATTTAATAATTTTATTTTGTAAGTCCATTATAATCACATGGCTTTTAGTAATTTCACAGGTTAGATAAAAATAATCTTTCGTAGAATATCCTTTAAGACCATTTAAAATACCAAGTGTGGTTGCTTATATATTCACGTAGCACAATTACATTTCTAAAAACGAAACCGGAGTATGCGTTCGCGCAACTTCGGCCCAAACACTATTAATAATAACTAAGTGCTATTGATCGTGGACATGTTCACGTGACATGATTTTTTGATGCACCAAATGGGCTGGTATACGTGCGCTTAACCCATCTCAAGATAATTTTCTAATTAAAAACGGTGAAAGAAACAAATGCACATATGTTTAATATCAGTACTTAGATAATTTAACAAGCCAAGTAGGATCAAAGCGACCGTGCTAGAACCACGGAACTCGGGAGTGCCTAACACCTTCTCCCGGGTAAACAGAATTCCTTAGCCGGGTTTCTGATTTGCAGACTATAATAACAGAGTCCTTCTTTTCTTCGATTCGGAATTCAAGCCGGTGACTTGGGACACCATAAATCTCCCAAGTGGTGACTCTAATTTTCAATAAAATAAATCCCATTTAGATTTTCACTTTAAATTGGAAAATAACTCCCTATTTATTATACCTCTTCACGAGAGTAGTAAGGAAAAATGAGGTGTGACGGCTCTGGCGACTCTACTAGGGATCGAACCTAGAATCTCTGGTTCAGGGTTCAAGAATTCGAGCTTGTTTTATGATTTTTACTTGACTTATTTATTGTTGATATTATTGTATTCTTCTGAACCTTTGTGCTAAAATGCTATCTGTTTACCGCTTTAATTTTGTTGAATTGTATATAATTGTCTCCTTACACCGCCCCTTTGAGTCTTCTGAAAATGGTGCATAAGTTCGCTTAGCCCGCTTTTTCTGTAGAAATTATACCAAATAAAGCGAGGCTGGCAAGCGACAAAGCCGGGCAGACTTTAGTGCTCCCGGTACGTCAACACAGCCTCATGCCAGATCCCTAGTAGGAGCGCTTGTTTGCATCACGTGCAATTTGACTTAGGGGACTCAACACAGGGGTTGGGTCCGTCTAGGACAGGTGTACGCAAAATAACAGACCGTCATGATGTATCCAATGCTATACGTTAACATTCATTTGTTTCGGCTTGCATGTCGATCGGCTAAAAAAAGATGAGTGAGGAAAAATCAGAGGAAAACAAGAAAAGGGGAAAAAGAGAGAAAAAGACCAAGAGTGATGTAGGAAAGGAGTAAACCCGGTTCTAAAGAAAATCCAACACTTAAAAATACCTCGAAACTCTATCGATTTTTTTTAGAAAAATAAAAAAAGAGAAAAGGAAAACAAAAAGAGTTTGTTCGTCAATAAAAAGAAAAACAGGTTTTGTTTTACAAAATAGCCCAAAGAGAGTTTTGTTTTCAAAAATTAGTTTGTTTAATTGCCTATGAAAAAAATAAAAAATAAAAAAGAGTCTTGTTTCAAAAGTAGTTGTATTGGCTGAACTACACGGGTCTGATTCCCATCGGATATGGGATACGTAGGCAACTTACATAAGGTCCGGACTTATTTTGGAAAAAAAAGAAAAAAAGAGAGAAATAAGCCGATTCAGTGTAGGTAGTGCTTTAAACCGTTCTTAACGAGAAAACCTTAGAATGTTCTCCTATTATCGATGGGCCATTTTCATAAAAGAATGGACAAAATTGAGAAGTGTCGTAGAATAAAACCCTCTACGGCCTCAAAATTCATATGGAATTGGGAATGGGCCATTCTTTAAAAAGGCCGTTTGGCTAAAATTGGCATGTCACGGAGGGAATCATGATTTCTTTTTAAAATAAAGTTAGAAACTTGTTTTCAAAAAGGGGTCATTAGAGTCAGCCCTAACCCTACCTTTCTACAGGAACGAATGAATATTATCCAGGACCCACCAGAAGTGATCAGGGAGCAAGCTCGAGTACATTTGCACATGTGGTGGAATGACGGTCAAGAATGGATAAGACAGCAGTTGGGAGCTCATATAGACATTTGGAAGATCAAACCACGGGACGATCTGATCAAGGCTATGATAACTTTCTGGGACCCCGCTCTTAATGTTTTTTGCTTCTCAGTCTTCGATATTATCCCTACTTTGGAAGAGATAGCCGGGTACAGTGAGTTTGGACGAGATATGAGGAAGCAACAACTTATGTTTCCAAGGGCTCCATCGATGCACAAGTTTTTTGACCCTCTGAATATCAGCAAACTTACAACTAAAAATCGTGTAGGCAACGGGTGTTGTGATTTCCATTTATTATACTTTAGGTTTGGGAATTATTCTTATTTTGCGACACATGAAAAGGGGTTGAGCAACAAACAAGATAAGGGTATTTGGCAACTTAATCGCCGGTTCTCATTTATTATGGCATTCTTGGGGGTAATGGTATTTCCAAATGAGAAAGGGACAGTGGATATTCGTATGGCTAGAATTGCACAAATCCTCACCGCCACGAAAAATCATACACTTGCCCCGTTGTTAGTGGCGGATATCTACCATGAATTGACTATATGCAAAGCTGTGCTCAGCTCTTCGAAGGTTGCAATATCCTCCTACAAATGTGGATGATCGAGCATCTTCGCCACAATCCCAGATTCATGAGTTATGGTTCGAGCCCAAACAATTTCATCACCAGTTATGAGGAGAGGGTAAAGGATTACAGCGTGCCAGAGGGGTTTGAAGTATGGGTATCTCATTTGAAAACTCTTAAAGAAAGTCAAATTTAGTGGTTCATCGGGTGGCTCCCGAAGACAGAAGCCATATACATGACTGCTGCTAAGGGCTACTTGAGGATAATATGTGTGAAAAGTATTCAACGGTATGCACCATAGAGGGTCTTGAGACAAATGGGACGGTATAAAACTGTGCCCGAAGATGAAAATCTAAGTACTCAAGTAATAGAGTTGCATCTGGAAGCCGCATTTCCCGAAGCTTTAGTTCCACAGGATTGGAATAGCTGCCGATATCTTTAAAATGGCACCCAAGTACCAGATGTCGCAAATGGAGAAGTGGATCCACACTATGCTGCTTCGTTTGAGAAGAGGTCCTGTGTGAACACTCAGCCGGAACCTGAACTTGAAATACCCACCAAAAGACCTCATGCAAGCTTTCGAAGACAAAATCCAAGAAAGATTAGCATGGGGAGAAAAGGAAAAAACGTATCAAGCTGAGATTCATGCCTTGAAAGAAAAGCTGAGAAACATGGAATTCAACAATGATCTCCAGGCTCAGGAAGTTGAAGGTGAGAAAAGAAGATTGATACAAGAAAATGAAGCTCTCACAGCACAGATCTAGAAAATGAAAATAGCAATTAACAACCCTGGCAGGAGTAGAAAGGATGAGAAGCTCATCTACAACCATACCAAAAAGGCACGTGATTTCGAGGATGATTTACAGAAGACTGAAAATGAGTTAGCAAGTGCTCGGGCCAAGATAGCCAAGGTTGTAGGGGAACGAGCAAGTTTTATTCGTCAGTTGAAGGAGAAATACGACAAGATGATGGCAAGTATAAATAAAACGGTCAAGATCGCTGAAAATGAAATGGCCTATCAGGGGAGAGATTTTGAAGCCGAAAGGGAGCACTGTTATTCTTTGATAGCACAGCTAGAAAGGGATTTGCAACACCTTCAAAAACAAAGCCATGTAGCCAAACAAATTGTGGAAGCAAGAACCCGGCAAGTTGGAGATTTATAAGGGGAGAAGGGCAAGATCCGTGAAAGGGTCACAGCGATTCCAGAGTATATTGTGGTAAAATGCCAAATATGTGAAGACATGACCAAAACCACTTTCTTCGCGGCAGTCATGCATTTGTCCAGCAGGTAATGATAGATTTGCAAAGGCTCTAGTTGAATCTTGCAGACAAGCCCGCAAAAAAACAAACAGCACCCCGGGAGCTGCAGGAGTGTTTAAAGCTTTAATGTATTAGTGATCTTTGCGTGAGTCCGTATTTTTTCTTTGAGACTGTTAAGTTGTTTTGGAGTCTATTAGGTCATTTTAAATGATCTTTTCTAAGCTTGTTAGTTTATTTCTAGTTTGTGAGTCTTGAGTCTTTGCAGTCAAGGTGTTTGTTTTTATCGAAAATTTCAGAAAAAAAATATTTTGTTGTTATTGTTTTCATACCCCCATAACTACGCTCGGTCTGATTCAGGCGGAGTCATTATACGTAGGCAATCTACTTAGGATTCGACCGTAACCAAATAAAAGAAAAATAAAAGAGAAAAGAAACAAAGAGGGAGAGAGTAGGAGAGAAAAGAAAAGGAATGGAGGGGAAAGAAACAAACAAACAATGAGGAGGGAGAGGATAAAGCAAAGCAGAGGCATTACAAATAAATAAAAGGAAATTCGTTACCTATCTATTAATGCTCTAATCACTAACAAAGTTGTGGTTGATAATGAGTCCAGACAAGTGGTTAGTTCTTGCGGCATTTTGACAACCCTCTCCTACAACAATCGGTCGAAGAGCAAGCATATCATGGGCAATCAGGAAATCGATGCCAATATCATTGACCCCTCGAAAGAGTTAGAATTTGGACGTTGAGGCAATGAAAGGAGAAATGTACAAACTAAATAACCAAATGGCTAAAATGTACTAGGATTGGATGACCGGGACACCATCGCTCCTGCCACCAGCTAGCTTCTTAGATGCTACCCTTTTCTAATCTCTGGTCATGGTTCCAAATGATCCTCCATACTCTCCAGATACAACCTCTTATTACAGTTTCCCCAACAACCTTAGTAGCTCCGGCACTCATCCTCCAACTATCTTTTCCCAAAGGCGCCCTCCTATCACATCAATTCTCCCCAACAATGAAAACATACTCAAAGCTCACAATATCCAATACTGTCCCGCAGAGGTTGCCCACAAGGTTCCCAACTCACACAAGCAGAGCCTGCGAGATGAGTATCATGTTAAAAATGAAAAATTCATAGGAAGAGGGGGGAAAGATGGGATACCTAGGAGGATGGAAGGACTAAGACAGTCCTTGAAGAATAAGCAAGGAATGGGAGGCCAGGGTAACATGGCTTGCGCTCGAGTCAGTACCCCGATTGGTGAAGAAAAAATGGTTGAGCTTTTCCTACAAGCCCAGGAGCCCACCTACTTCAGTCATTTGGTCCCGGCCTTGGGAAAACCTTTCAATGATGTGTTAAAAGTGGGGGAGAAAGTATAAGAGGGAATCAAGTCAGGAAAAATCATGAGTGGTTCGAATGACATTCAGAACATCCAAGTAAGCTTCGGGAGAAGAAAGAGAAATAGAAAAGATGATCTGATGGACTTTTCCGATCAACATTTACAGCCTTAACATCATGCTCATCCTTGTGTACCGGATAATCCTCCCCAACGCTATTCCTCTCCATAGAGTTTCCCAAAATTGTACATCACTTTCCCAGTACCCAGCTCTACAGAATTCCTATCCACCCCCACGAGCATATCGAAAACCTCTTGGATCATGTTTCCGGCCAAGGCAAGCGTGTAAGCACAAGAGGTTGCTGAAAAAAAGAAAAGGCTTTCACCCCTATCGGAGTATCATATGCCAGTTTGTTCCAAAGGTTGAAGAAATTGGACATTTTGAAGCATATTCAGAAAAAAATTCCAAACCGTCTGTCAAAGAAGTTTGATGTTTCTAAAAGGTGCATATATTGCTGAGATGCCTCGGGGCATGGCGTAGAGAAGTGTTGGAGTCTGAAGAAAGCAATTCAGAAGCTTAGGTGAAATTGTTGTATAAATTCCGGATTCTGGGAGCCTCAGAGGCACACATGCTGCAGAGTTTTCGGTGTTCTCACAGTTTGATCTTAACATGAGCCGGTGAAAGGGACACAAAAGCAATATGTTAAGAACAATTTGATGATAACTAATGAAGTTCCTAGTATCATTGATGTGGAACCCAGTGGCTAATATGTCGTGCTTCGTAATTGGAAATATGCTCCAATTCTTGGTCAGCTTGAGAGGAGTTTTGGTTGTTTATTTGGTTGTTATTTCTATTGTCCGGGTTATTTTTAGGGTTGTAATAAGTATATTGTCTTGTGATTCAAACCCTTCTATCCTTTTATTTTGCCTAGTTTTGTTTTTCGTCGTAACTCGTTTAGTGTCGTCTAAGTTCGTTCCAAGTTTGTAACCCCAGTCTATTTTACTTGTTTTATTGTCCAAGCTCTTTCACCATCTATCTAATGCAATTTTCTACTTTCCGTTATTTCTAGTCATTTGGTTTAGCTTTCTTTTCTTTTTTACAATTCTTTTCCTTGTTGGCTCTAGCGACGTGACATGCATGTGTAATTCTTAGTCTGGCCTTAAATAGTTAGTTCAGTCATGAAGCAATGAAACTTAGTTCAGTCATGAAGCAATGAAACAATTCTGAAGATGACAGAGACACTTGAGGGAAATAAGAATTGATTTGGACCCTGTGAGATCTTTTGAAGCCTGAACCATGTGAAACAGGGGCAGATAGAACATGAAAAAATCCTAACAGCAATTTTACCAAACTGGCAGGGACCATTTGTTGCAACTAGAGTGTTGTCCAATCGGGAATTATATTTGACAGATGTGGAAGGAAAATGTGTGAAAATAGCTATCAATTCTGATATAGTCAAGAGATACTATGTATGATTCCTTTATCTAATTGTACTTTCTTGTCTTGGCATATTTTGAAGATTGGAATGACGATGGTATTTTGTTCTGCTATCTAAACACTTTATCCTTTGCTAAACCTTTTGAACTTTAATTATTTTCTTTCACACCCCTCTTTCTGAATCAATAACAAAAGTCAGAAAGGTAAGTGTGAGAAGGCAGTGAAAGGAAAGGAAAGGAAAGAAAAGAATAAAAAGAAAGGAAAAAAAATAAAGAAATAATAAAAAGAAAGGAAAAACAAGAAAAGAAAAAAAAGGGAAAAGAGAAAAGGAAAAATAAAGAAAGAAAGAGAAAACACAACAAAGGAAAAAAGAGAGAAGAAAAACAGAAAAAGAGGAAAAAAGACAAACAACAACAAAAATAAGGAATCGGCATGAACTACGTTAGACCTAATTCCTTTTAAAGGATATGTAGGCAGCCTCACGGTTTAGGCTAATTAAAATAATAATCCAAAAGTCCCCAAGCAAGAAACTGGGGCAGAAGTTGTTGTTGTTGTAAGAAAGCAGATTCCAAAAGTTTTAGTTTTGAACCCTTTCGAAATGTTGAGCATTTGATACACTTTCTTTCTAACCCTATCCAAAAGCCACGTTACGGTCTAAAGAAAGACCTTCTGATCAGTCTTTAAGAGACGCCAAGTTGAGCAAGTACAGGTGATTCATGTCAGGGGAAACACTCCAGTCTATGCTGGAAAGATAATAAAAATGAGAAAGTCTTATTGGTGAAAACCCTCATGGGAACCGTAAGGCGGCGAGACTTGAGAAAAATAAAAATGAGAGTGTCTTATTGGTGAAAATCCTCACAGGAACCTTGAGGCGACTCTAAGTAGGGAGAACGAACAAAATGAGAGAGGCTTGATGGTGACAACCCTTTAGGCGCTACAAGTCGAATAAGGATTGTGAATCAGATTGGATAATCGGAGCATTAAAGCCCAGCTTCACGGTTTGAGGGGTATAACAAGAGTTGAACATCAGGTTTTCTTAACATAATAGGCTGCAGGTGCACGTCATGGTCATTAGAGTTGGTACCCACATGGTCTTTTGTTAGGAATAATCTCCTTTCATTATCTTCTACTCTGTTCCTTTTGTCTTGTTTATTCCCTCTTCTTGAGTCTGTTTGGTCAAAACAACTGAGAAATGACTTCAAAATATGCCACCCGCTTTCCAATTACACAAAACGGGATCTGTTTGTCACATTAAAGCAACATAAGCTAGGAAGGAACAACAGGCGCACTGAGCTGGTAACAATCAACATGCATTGGGATTCATTTGAAATAAAAAGGCTTTGTATATATCAATTCATAGACAATGCAACAAAATGAGAGCTAGGGTTAACGGATCAAAAGTGTTTTCTGCAATAAGATTGACAAGAAGGGTGGTAAACCAGTGATATGCAAGATCTTCCAAGAAGAAATCAAAGTGATCATGACTAGCGATAGAGTAGTAGACCTCAAGGCCAGAGCCAGTGATTTGGGTCAAGAAAGAACATCATAAACAATGTGGTTGGTAACAATTAATACGCTTTGGGGATCATGCGAAACACAAAGGTTTAGTAGATGTCGGTTCAGAGGAAATGCAACAAATAAAAGGTATTGAGAACAGGGATTTGTTTGGGTTGAAGATTACAAGGGTGGTAGTTAGTCAAGGGGTAAACAAGGTTGTCAAATAAAAATCAATCATCATGACAAGTGAAGGAGCAACAGACCTCAAGTTCAAGGCAGTGGTTTAAGTCAATAAAGAACAACATACACATGATGTGGGGGCAATGGACGTGCTTTGGGGGTCATGTGAGACACAAAGGTTGGATAGATATCAGTTCATAAGCAATGAAACAAATAGAGGATGATGGGTCTGAACGGAGAAGAGGCACTTTCTGCAATAGGGTGAGAGAGAAATTTGTTAGTCCTTAAGCAAGCAAGTCTTGCGGGATGAAATCAAAGTTACCATGTAAAGTGAAGGAGCAAAACACAAAGATTGGGAGGCACAGTAAAGCCATAAGAGCTCAGGGGTCAGCCGAGCATAGCACACTGACCGGGTAATCTCAGAAAGAATGCAAGGATTCTGGTGAAAGTGTCAGAAGCGCAACACAAAGATGGGAAAGGCCACAAAGGTTAGCAAAACATAGTAAACTAACTCGAGATGCAAGAATTCTAGAAAGAGTGTCGGAAATGCAACACAAAGATGGGGAGCAGAGTAAAGCCACAAGAGTCAGAGGGTCAGCCGAGCATAATGCATTGACATGATAATCTCAGGAAAGATGTAAGAGTTCTGGAAAAAGGGTCGGAAATGCAACACAAAGATGGGAGAAGAGTAAATCCACATTGGTCAGAGGGTCAGCCAAGCATAGTACATTAACTTGGTAATCTCACGAAAAATATAAGAACTCTAGCAAACGGGCCAGGAGTGTAACGCAAGAACGGGGGAGCAAAGTAATGCCATAAAGGTCCGAGGGTCAGCCAACCAACTCAGGCAACTCATCATCAACATGGAAAATTGAACACAATCGAACAGACAATGGGGAGGCCGCTTCCAACAAGAATGCCGCAAACTAACCACCACTTTTCAAACTGACAGTTTTTCTTTATTGGCACAGGGGCAGAAAATTTCCAGAAGATCCTAAGGGAAACCACCCATAGGGGAGGGCAAGCACATGGCAGGTATGATCAAAACTTCAGGGCCCATGTGAAAATGGGACCCAGTTAAAACTTAAAAGGAACATACTTCATCATATATATTCTCCCCATCAAGAGTGCAATGGGACGAAACTTTAATAAGCAACCCCCACTAGAGACAACCGAGAGTTAAAAGGGGAATGCAATTTGAAATTCTCAAAGATCCTCCTAGAAATGGGACTCAGTTTAAAGCTCAAACAAGTACGGGCAACATGGGAAGCCACAAACACCTTCTCCAGTAAGAGTCGTCGGAACTCGCCCGAACAATGATCCCCAGCAGAAAGAATAGGAAGTTAGAATTGACATTTAATCTGGAATCCTCAGAATACTCCTAGAAAGGGGAGTTATCTAAAGGTTAGAGGTAATCATGGATGGTAAAGGGCATAAAATGAATTGCATGATGAAATAGGATTCGGTTAAAAGTTGTCAGGACACTCCTGAAAAATAAGAGTTAGCCTAAAACACAAATAAGCACGGGTAATGTGGGGAAGCATAAATATTTCCCTAATTAGATTCATCAGGACCTATTGTTTCGGTAATCAGGCGCCCACCTGGAGAACAAAGGAATAGTTTTCAAGTTGCAAGTTTTGGTAATCAGGCGCCCACCTGGAGAACAAGGGAATATTTTTCAAGTTTCAAGTTTTTGTAATCAGGCGCCCACCTAGAGAACAAGGGAATATTTTTCAAATTTCAAGTTTTGGTAATCAGGCGTCCACCTATAGAACAAGGGAATATCTTTCGAGATGCAGGTTTTGGTAATCAGGTGCGCACCTGGAAACAAGGGAATACTTTTCAACTTTCAAGTTTTGGTTATCAGCCGCCCACCTGTAGAACGAGGAAATACTTTTCAAATTTCAAGTTTTGGTAATTAGGCGCCCACTTGTAGAACAAGAGAATATTTTTCGAGTTTCGAATTTTTGTAATCAGGCGCCTACCTGTAGAACAAGGGAATACCTTTCAAGTTACAAGTGTTGGTAATCAGGCGCCCACCTGTAGAAAAAAATAATAATTTTCAAGTTTCAAGTTTTGGTAATCAGGCGCCCACTTGTAGAACAAGAGAATGCTTTTCAAGTTACAAGTGTTGGTAATCAGGCGCCCACATGTAGAATAAGGGAATATTTTTCAAGTTTAATCAGGCGCCCACCTTTAGAACAAGGAAGTATTTTTCAAAATTCAAGTTTGGTAATCAGGCGTCCACCTGTAGAACAAGGGAATACTTTTCAAGTTGCAAGTTTTGGTAATCAGGCGCCCACCTGGAGAACAAGGAAATATTTTTCAAGTTTCGGTAATCAGGCGCCCACCTATAGAACAAGGGAATAATTTTTAAGATGCAAGTTTTGGTAATCAGGAACCCACCTGTATAACAAGGGAATATTTTTCAAGTTGCAAATTTTGAGTAATCAGGCGCCCACCTATAAAACAAGGGAATATTTTTCAAGTTGCAAGTTTTGCGTAATCAGGCCCCTACCTAGAGAACAAGGAAATATTTTTCAAGTTGGAAGTTTTAGTAATCAGGCGCCCAACTGTAGAACAAGAGAATATTTTTCAAGTTGCAAGTTTTGGTAATCAGGGGCCCACCTGCAAAACAAGGGAATACATTTCAAGTCTAGCAATTTGGCATCAAACGTAGAAGAAGAAAAACAAGAATTTAACAAGGCAATAAGAAGTTCTACGGGAAGAAATACAATTCAACAAGGCACAATTAGTATACAGGAAGAAATACAAGTCAAAAAGGCAACAAGGGGTCTACAGGAAGAAGTACAAGGCAACAAAACAACAAAGATCAAGAGCAAGGTTGAAGACGTAGATAGGTTCTTTTGTAATCCATAGTTCATAGCTTAGTCTAGCTTCTTTTATTTTTTCATAAGGTGTAATAAGGGGTTCTAGTAGCAGTAGCTGCATTTATTTTTTCATAAGGTGTAATAAGGGGGCTAGTAGCAGCAGCAACAACAACGGTGAAACCACATCTGCATGGCACTCCCAACTACAAGACCTTCCCGAACTACATTGACCTGATTCCTTTTTTAACCAAGGATATGTAGGAACCTCGGAATTAGGGTGCAGTCAAACTATTCAAAATGCTTCACACGGAGTATTCAAATGGGCAAAATCGCTTGTATTTGCTCACTTATCTTTGCACGAAAATTCTTCGTGTTTCCGAGAAAAGAGGGGCAGCTGTGTGCACTTGATTTTTGCCGTATAAGAATTACTCCCATAAATTCAAACAAAATAATTTCTTTTTTATTATTTTAATTATTTTTAATTTTTTTGGCATTTTCTGTTATCTGCTTACATTTGTGTGTGCCTTTTTAATTCATATAAAAATATATGCATTGCATTTAGAGTATTATTTTACATATTTTAGGAAATTAATCAGTAATTAGGAGTTTACAAAAGTACAAAATCACAAAAAATAGTTTCTCTTTGCTTTTAGTTTTAGTTTTTGGAATTGTAGTAGTCTTTCTTTTACATTTAATTATTTGTGATAATTGTCATTTAGAGCTAATTGATTTAATTTGGTAGAGTCATTTTAGTAGGAGTTAATTTTTGGTTTTGGGATTTAAGTTGAAAAAAAAAAGAAGAGAGAGAAAATTGGAAAATCACATAAATAGTTTAATTTACACTTTTGGAGTTAATGTTTGATTTTAGTGGGTTTTAATTTAATTAGTGGTGATAATTATCATTTGGTTTTAACTATTTGTTTCAAGATAATTAGGTGAAGATTTCATTTTAGAAAAAAAAAATAAAAGAAAAGAAAAAAAAAGAAGAAGAAATGAATTTTTGTAAATTGATTTGCATTAAAGAAGAGGAATTTTGGGCTAATCTCTGGTTCAATGCCTCAGCCCGAACAAAACCCCTTCCAACCCGTGTAACCCAGCCCATACCCATTCCCTAACCCGGCCTGCCCCACCCACAAATGAAACGACGTCATTTGGCAAAGACTCAATCTTGGCCGTAGACGTTTTTCTATCTAACGGTCGAGAAGTGGGGTTCATAAATATATAATGGCCTGAACCAGCCCTACCCCCCTCAGACCCCCTACCCCTCATCTCTTTCATCTCCAACGTAGAGATCCGTCCACCACCGCCTACCTCCATCTCTTCGTCGCTCGCCGCTTGCCGGAAATCGCCTCCACCGGCGACGATTCTCCAATACCTATGAAATTTACACCACATACTCCCTGGACCTCCTCATTCCAAACCCCAAAGTCCCATGGCTCGAATCCCACCTAGTCTCCTTGTAACACCTCCTTTTTCTATTACACCGCGTGAAGGGCATGATAAAGGGAGTTTTCCAATTCAAGTGACAATCGAAACGGGATTAATTATTAAAATTTCAGAGTCGCCACTTGGGATAATTGATGGTGTCCCAAGTCACTAATTTAAAATTCCGAATCAAGGAAAGAATGACTCTATATTATAGTCTGCGAATCAGAAATTCGAGTAAGGAATTCTGTTAAGCCGGGAAAAAGTGTTAGGCACTCTCGAGTTCTGTGTTCTAGCACGGTCGCTTTGATAATACTTGGCTAATAAATTGCTTAATTACTGATTGTAGAAACTATGTGCATTTATTTCTTTCGCCGCTTTTAATTAGAAAATTATCTTGAGATGGGTTACGCGCACGTATACTCGCCAGTTTGGTGCATCAAAAATCATGTCAGGCGAACGCTTAATTATTATTAAGAAATTTTGGGCCAAAGTTGCACGAATGTGTACTCCGATTTTGTTTTTAGAAGTGTAGTTATGATACGTGAACATATACGCAACCACACTTGGTATTTTAAACGGCTATAAAGGATATTCTACGGAAAGTTATTTTTATCTAACCTAAAAAATTACTAAAAGCCATGTAATTCGAATGAACTTACAAAATAAAATGACTAAAGGACGATAACCTATTTTATTATCAAGAGAAGGTTGAGCGAAGTTGCACGAATGCATACTCTGAATCAGTTTTAGAAGTATGGTCGTGTTACGCGAATGTATAATATGTAAACAAATGGAACCTCGTGCTATAATATGTAACAGTTCTATTTATTTCAACTATTCAAACACAAACATAAATATCAATTTAACTACTGATAAATGCAGCAAGTTTAAAGATACATTATACAAAAGTATGGGTTATGAGTTTCCAGGTTGAACTCGAGTGACCATTAGACTTAAACTCACACAATCAATATCCAAACTCAGCATGATTTCCAACAGTCCATCTCAGGTTTACATTATAACAACATAATCAGACTATTCTATCTCATTTGAATCAAATGTCTAATATATAAGTATACAAAACAGAATCGATGCTAAAATAACTAAAATGGTTAATTGGAATTGAACAAGTGCCTTTCATTCCATCTTCAAGTCAAATTTTTATCCTGAAAAGTTAGAGTTTGTTCCTGGAAGTTGAAAAACAAACAAAGAGAAGGAAGCAATCAACAACAATGGTGAGATAATAACAGTATAAAACAGCAGGCGATAGCAGCAATAATTCCCAACTTCGAATCCTAGAGGTGACAACTAGTACACATACCAAAATAGACCCAGATAGACCACTTTCAGCCGGAAATTAACCATAGAAACCTTTCAAAACTTCAAACATTGAAGGCCCTGTGGTGTGCAGGCCATTTTTGACTTTTGACAGGCAAAGGAAGGCTAGAATTATAAATTACTATGAAGAAATTCAATGTAACAGTGTTTTTGAGTTTTTTCTAACTGATTTATTTTTTTTTCATGGCTCTTAACCTCTAAAACCTTTTGTGTGTTCTCAGATTTCCAGCATTCAATTTTCTTGACTTGAAAGGCAAGACTAATGCCTTTATATGCAGACAGTTAGGGCAATCCTTCATATTTTTTATTTCAACTTAGTCCTTCCTTTTTTGACTTGTGGACCAATTTTTAGCTTAAAATTAAATGGGAGCCCCTACTAGATGTTTCCACGTTTGTTATGAAAAGATTCCCTAAGGCTGTACTTACCCAAACTAACCCTGAATTCCTTAGATTGACCTTTATTTGGATTCCAAATTACTAACCCTAGTTAAACCTACCCCAACCTCTGTTACCCTGGTCAAGAGCTAACCACAATTTTTAGAAAATCCTAACATCGAACTGGTGGTAAAATTAAACCATTCCGAGCATCAATACTAACTGTAGAACTAAACCTGACCAACTGGAATTAAAACAAATTCATGTCATCTATTAATTACGAATTATGCACCAGAATTAAAGAACAAAATCAAAAGAGAAAGTAAACAAATATGAATCAGAAGAAACCGACTAGACAAAACCTACCACAAAGATGATTGAGCTTGGGGTGGGAGATAATTTTTACTAGAAGAAGATTCACTACAGAAAAGAAAAAAATAAAGAAATAAAAATAAGATTAAGGGACTTACTGACTTTGGGCCTTGAATCAGTTGACCTTGAAAATGATTCTCGGCTAATGTTACATGTGTATTTTTCCCCAAAATAACACATAATATTAATCAAGAATCAGCCAAACCCTTGCAAATTCAGAATGTCGAAATCTTCAAGTCTTAGATCTAAAATTCGGAGACTTTTGCTTGGATTTGAAGGATTTTGGTATGGGATTCAGGAGAAGGAGGTCAAGGAGGCTATAGGGTGTGATTTTGGTTGAGATTTGATGAAGCACCTTCATAAACGACGGTGACGGTGAATACATTTTTGAATAATTAACGGGTTTGAGGAAGATTTGAGGGAAAGTGATAGTGGGGATGGAAAGAGGAGGTTGAGAGGGGGGTGTGGTGTAATTTTGCAGTTGCTTGGTGGTCGGCCGCCCCTGTGAGGCGATTTTCGGTGGCGGTTTTAGGGTGGTGGACGGCGGTTTAAGGATTGGTCTCTGAAAAGACGAGGAGATGAGGGCAAGGGGGTCTCAGGGGGTTGGGGTAGTGTTAGGACATATATATATATTAAACCTTCCCCACTTCCCCACCGTGGGATTGGGGAACCTAGACGGTCCAGATTTAACAAACGCCAATGACGTCATTTGGGAACGGGGAAGTTGCATCGGATATGAGGACATGGGTTTCGGCTGGGGCGACAGGTTTGAGGGGTGTGGACTTGGGGAGGAGTTCTGGGGTAGGATATTAAAATGAACATTGGCCCAATTTTTGGGTCTTTTATTAAGAATACACTTTTCTCTTCTTTTTTTTAAATTTCTTCCTCTTTTCTTTTCCAAAATTAAATTAATTCCTAAATCAATTCTTAGAACCTAATTAACTTAATTAAACCTAAATAATGATTATCACACTTAATTATTAATAGAAAACCCACTCAAGATAAAAATTAAAACTGAGAAATGCCAATTAGACCATTTTTTGTGATTTTCCCTTTTTATAAAATAATTCAATTACTAAATAATTCTAAAAATGTGAAATTAACTCCTAAATGCATGTGCAACATATGTTTTATATTTTTCACTAATTGAAATGTACAGACAAAAATGTAAATAATTAATCATAAAATGCCAGAAAAATCCACCAATCTGTAAACACTAAAAGAATTTTTTTCGTCTTGAATTTATGGCAGTAATTCATATAGGGCAAAAATCGCGTGCTTACAGCTGCCCCTCTTTTCTCGGATGAAGAGTTTTCGTGCAAAGATAAGTGAGCAAATACGAGCGATTTTTTCCCGTTCGAATACTCCGTATGAAGCATTTTTGAAAAGTTTAACCGCACCCTGCTTCTGAGGTTGCCTACATATCCTTGGCTAAAAAAGAATCAGGTCAGTGTAGTTCAGAAGTGTTTGGTAGCTGGGACTACCGAAGCTGTGATTCCACTATTGCTGATGCTACTGTTGCTAGCCCCCTTTATTAAACCTTATAAAAAAATAGAAGAAGCTAGACTAAGCTACAAACTATGGACTACAAAAGAGCCTATCTACGTCTTCAAACTTGCTCTTGATCCTTGTTGCTTTGTTGCCTTGTATTTCTTCCTGTAAACTCTTCATTGCCTTGTTGACTGATATTTCTCCTGGTAAACTCCTTGTTGCCTTGTTGACTTCTTGTTTTCTCTTCTTCTATGTTTGATGCGACTTTCTAGACTTGAAATGTATTCCCTCGTTCTGCAAGTGGGCGCTTGATTACTGAAACTTGAAATTTAAAATATATTCCCTTGTTCTACAGGTGGGTGCCTGATTTCCAAACTTGAATTTTGAAAATTATTCCCTTGTTCTATAGGTGGGCGACTGTTTACCAACTTTAATTTTAAAAAGTATTCCCCTATTCTACAGGTGGGCGCCTGATTACCAAAACATGAAGCTTGAAAACGTATTTCCTTGTTCGACAAGTGGGCGCCTGGTTGCCAAACTTGAATTTTGAAAAGTGTTCCCATGTTCTACAGGTGGGTGTCTGATTACTGAAATTTGAAATTTGAAATGTAATTCCTAGTTCTACAGGTAGGAGCTTGATTAGCGAAACTTGAAAGTTAAAATGTATTCCCTTGTTCTACAGGTGGACGCCTGATTGCCAATCTTGAATTTTGAAAAGTATTCCCTTGTTCTACAGGTGGGCTCCTAATTACCAAAATATGAAGCTTGAAAAAGTATTCCCTTGTTCTACAGGTGGGCGCCTGATTACCAAACATGAATTTTGAAAGGTATTCCCTTGTTCTACAGGTGGGCGCCTGATTACCGAATCTTAAAACTTGAAAAATATTCCCTTTTTCTACATGTGGGTGCCTGATTACCAAACCTTGAATATAAAAAAAAAACTATTCCCTTGTTCTACAGGTGGACGCCTGATTACCATAACTTGAATCTTGAAAAACAAAATATTCCCTTGTTCTACAGGTGGGCGCCTGATTAACGTAACTTGAAAAGTATTCCCTTGTTCTACAGGTGGGTGCCTGATTACTAAAATTTAAATCTTGAAAATTGTTCCCTTGTTCTACAAGTGGGCGCCTGATTTCCAAAACGTGCAACTTGAAAAGTATTCCCTTGTTTTATAATTGGGCGCCTAATTATCAAAACTTGAATCTTGAAAAATATTCCCTTGTTCTACAGGTAGGCGCCTGACTACCAAAACTTGAATTTTGAAAAATATTCCGTTGTTCTACAGGTGGACGCCTAATTATCAAAACTTGAATCTTGAAAAATATTCCCTTGTTCTGCAGGTGGGCGCCTGATTACCAAAACTTGAATCTTGAAAAATATTCCCTTGTTCTACAGGTGGGCGCCTGATTACCAAATTTTGAAAAATATTCCCTTGTTCTACAATGGTCCCTAATTACCAAAACTTGAATCTTGAAAAATATTCCCTTGTTCTACAGGTGGACGCCTGATTTCCAAAACTTGCAACTTTAACAATATTCCCTTGTTCTACAGGTGGGCGCCTAATTACCAAAACTTGAATCTTGAAAAAGTATTCCCTTGTTCTACAGGTGGATGCCTGATTTCCAAAACTTGCAACTTTAAAAGTATCCCTTGTTCTATAGGTGGGCGCCTGACTACCAAAACATGAATCTTGAAAAATATTCCCTGGTTCTATATGTGGGCGCCTGATTACCAAAACATGAATCTTGAAAATTATTCCCTTGTTTTACAGGTGGGCGTCTGATTACCAAATCTTTAATCTTGAAAAATATTCTCTTAATCTACGGGTGGGCGCCTGATTACCAACACTTGAAATTTGAAATGTATTCCCTTGTTCTACAGGTGGACGCCTGATTACCAAAACTTGAATCGTGAAAAACATTCTCTTTTTCTACAGGTGGGCACCTGATTACCAAAGCTTGCATTTTGAGAAGTATTCCCTGAGGCTGCTGCTTGTGTACCTGACAACAACAAACAAAACGAGAGAATTCTTTCTACCCCAGTTCGATGCTGGATGCATCAGTGAGTGTTAATCAAATCCCATGACAACTTTCAAATTAGGCGGTGTTCTTATTATTTTCTCACGGTGTTTTGTTATATGAGTAATATCAACTGGGGATCAACTGGGGACCGGTGATTAGAGCTACCTACTATTATCCAGGAGGGCCCTGACGAATGTGTCTGCTAGGGGTTAGTATTTAGAGCTATAACCCATTACCCAAGCGAGTCCTGAAAGCTTCTACAATTAAATCTCATTATTCAGGCGGGTTCTGATGACTCTTGTTGGGGAAATATTTGGGTTTGAACATGCCACCCGATTGTTTGAGTTCTAGGCTAAGTCCCATTTTTCAGGAGGGTCCTGACAACCTCTAACTGAATCCTATGCAAGTCACCATATGCTCTTTGCTATCCATGATTACCTCTAACCTTAAAATAAGTCCCATTTTCCAGGAGTGTCATGAGGGCTCAGATTAAATGCCTATTTTAACTTCCTGTTGTTTCTGTTGTGGATCATTGTTCAGGCGATTTCTGATGACTCTTACTGGGGAAGGTGTTTGTGCCTTCCCATGATGCATGTACCTGTTTAAGTTTTAAACTGAGTCCCATTTCCAGGAGGGTCTCAAGAATTTCAAATTGCATGCCCATTTTAACTTTCGGTTGTCTCTGCTGGGGGTTGCTAATTAAAGTTTTGTCCCATTGTACTCTTGTTGGGGAGAATATTTACGACGGATTATGTTCCTTTTGAGTTTTAACTGGGTCCCATTTTCAGATCGGCCCTAAGGTTTTGATCATACCTGTCATATGCTCGCCCTCCCCTATAGGCAGCCTCCCTTAATATACTCTGGAATGTTTTTGCCCCTGTGTCAATCAAAGAAAACTTTTAAATTTGAAAAGTGGTGGTTAGCTTGCTGCATTCTTGTTGGTATCGGCCTCCCCACTGTCATGTTCCCTTGTGTTCAATTTCCATGTTGATGATGAGTTGCCTGAGTTGGTTGGCTGACCCCCAAACCATTATGGCTTTACTTTGCTCCCCCGTTGTTGTTTTACACTCCTAGCCCTTTTTCAAGAATTCTTACATCTTTCCTGACATTACCAAGTCAATGTACTATGCTCGTCTAACCCCCTGACCCTTGTGGCTTTAATCAGCTCCCCCATATTTGTGTTGCACTTTTGACCCTCTTGCTAGAATTCGTTACGTTCTTCTCTGATGGTTTTTGAGTCATTGTATTATGCTTGGTTAATCCTTGCGACCTTTCCCATCTTCATGTTGCACTTTTGACTCTTTCGCCAGAAGCCTTGCATCCTTTCTGAGATTACACGGTCAGTGTGTTATGCTCGGCTAACCCTTGACCCTCGTGGCTTTACTCTACTCCCCATCTTTGTGTTGTGCTTCTTCACTTTTCCAAACTCTTGCCTCTTGAGTCAATTTTATCATTGAAGCTCTTGTGAATCCCTCCCCTTGTTGTTTCAAACCATGCTTCCTTTGTTACGTTTTTGGATGTCATGCGCTTCGTGCCATTGGGAGCTGATAGTAAGCTTTGAAATTTCTCTCCCGTTTGCTTAAGCAAAAAACTTTAGAGACTCAAAAGAAAATGAAATGCAATAACTTAGAACTGTTTTTAGGGTAAAGAAATCCATATTTAATGACTGTTGAGGGGAAAATATAATAAAATTATCTGAGGAAGAGCAACTGGTTTTCCATGATCATGACATACACTACGGCCTAATCGACCAAGTCTGTCCCGATGACCAGCCTTCAATCGCCATGCTTTTGTTGTTGCAACCTTTTTAACCCAATTCCCCTGACCTAATCCTAACTTTGCTTGACTTACGGTGTTCTCAATAGATTTCCACCAACGGCCCCTTTCCCATTGTTCATTCCTTGCCTGGCCTTTGCCTTATAGTGCCCGTGAGGGTTTTCACCAACAAGATGCTCTCATTTTTATTTCTCTCAACTCTCATCACCTTACGGTGTGTGTTAGGATTTTCACCAATAAGACTCTCACATTTTTATTTCTCTCAACTTTCATCGCCTTACGGTGCCCGTAAGGGTTTTCACCAATAAGACTCTCTCATTTTTTATTATTTTTTTGTTGGAACTAGAGTGCTGTCCCGAGGTATGGTCTACCTCCCCTTGCTTGCCCCGACATTTCTTACAGATTGATCAAAAGGTCTTTCTTAGGACTGTAATGTAGGCTTTTGGATAAGGTTAGAAATAAAAGGGTGTAAAAGGCTCAAAAATCGCTCTTTTGGGTTCAAAATTTACAACTTTCGGAATCCAATTTATCATAACAAATGCAATTTCTGCCCCAGTTTCTTGCTTGGGGCCTTTGGATTTTATTTAAATATGATCGAGTCGTGAGGCTGCCTACGTATCCTTAAAAGGAATCGGGTCAAGTGTAGTTCCTGTCGGTTCCTTGTTTTTGTTGTTTTGTATGTTTTCTTTTTCCTTCTCTCTTTCTGATTTTCTTTTTTTGATTTTTCTTTTTCTTTTTTTTCTCTTTTCTTTATTTTTCTTTTCTTTTCTCTTTTTCATTCTTTGTTTTCTTTCTTTTCTCTTTTCATTCTTTTCCTGTCACTGCCTTCTTTAATTGCGTTTCTGACTTTCGTTACTGATTTCGAAAGAGGGATATGAAAAGAAAATAATTGAAGCTTAAGAGGGTTAACAAAGGGTAAAGTGTTTAGATAGCTGAATAAAATACCTTTGTCATTTCAATCTCTGAAACATGCCAAGTACAAACAAACATGCCAAGTATAGACAATGATTCAAACAAAAGAAAGTCATACATAGTATCTTTTGACTGCATCTGAATTGATAGCCATTTCTACACATTTTCCTTCCACATCTGTTAGATAGAATGCCCCATTGGACAACACTCTTCACACGACAAATGGTCCTTACCAGTTTGGAGCGAACTTGCCCTTTGCCTCGGCCTGGTGAGGAAGGATGAATTTCAACACCAATTGACCCACTTCAAAATTTCTCGGACGCACCTTATTGTTATATGCTCTGTCCATCCTCTGTTGATACAACTTGCCGTGACACAGTGCTGGCAATCTTTTCTCATCAATCAAACTCAATTGCTCCAAACGAGCTCTAACCCATTCTTCGTCGTCGCTTCCTGCTTCGTCCACGATCCGAAGGGAGGGGATTTCAACTTTAGATGGGATTACTGCTTCTATGTCATATACCAGAAAATATGAGGTTTTGCCCATACCGAAGTGCGGACGGTAGTGCGATAGCCTAACAGTGCAAAGGGTAACTTCTCATGCCACTACCTAGACCTTTCCACCATTTTGTGAAGTATATTCTTTATGTTCTTATTGGCTACCTCGACCGCTCCATTCGCCTTAGGCCGTTCTGTGGTGGAATTGCGATGTGTAATCTTGAACTTCTCATATACCTCTTTCATCAAATGACTGTTGAGATTTGCCCCATTATCAGTTATGAGAGTCTTGGGGACTCCAAACGGACAAATAATATTTGCATGTACAAAGTCGCCCATTGCTTTCTTGGTCACTGCCTTGAAGGTCTTGGCTTCAAACCATTTGGTAGAATAGTCAATAGCAACCAGGATGAACCTGCGTCCATTAGAAGCTGCTGGCTCGATGGGCCCGATGATGTCCATGCCCTAGGCAACAAAAGGCTATAGTGCAGACATCATATGCAATTCAGATGGTAGGGAGTGAATCAAGTCTCCATGCACCTGACATTGATGGAATTTGCACACGAAGCTGATACAATCCCGCTCCATGGTGAGCCAATAATATCCTGCCCGGAGAATCTTCTTTACCGAAACATCTCCGCTCATGTGCAGCCCGCAGACTCCACCATGCACCTCATTCATGATGCTTGTAGCCAGCCCATCATCTACGCATCTTAATAAACTACGATCCAGCGTTCTTCTGTATAATATCCCTCCGCTAAAGAAGAACGCATATGACAAAGGACAGGTTGTTCTCTTCTGGTCACTTGTGGCTTGAACCAGATACACACCCATCCTGGTATATTCTCTGATGTCCTGGAACAAAGGCTCACCATCAAGCTCTTCTTCCACCATGTTCAATAAGCGTGTTGATCATGGACGTGGATATGTATCGGGTCAACATAAGCCTTATCTGGATGATGTAACATTGATGCCAAAGTAGCCAAGTCATCAGCAACCTCATTGTGAATTTTGGGGATGTAGCTGAACACTATTGACCGGAATCGTTGATAAAGATCATGCAAACATTGCCGGTATGGTATGAGCTTTAAATATCTTATTTCCCACTCCCCTTGAATTTCGTGTACCAGAAGGCCTGAGTCTCCCAGGACCTAGACCTCCTGGACACCCATGTCTGCTGCTAACCTCAAACCCAAAATATGTGCCTCATATTCTGCCATGTTGTTGGTGCAATAGAAGCGGAGTTGAACTGTGACTGGGTAATGATGCCCTTCTTCAGAAATGAGCACTGCTCCTATCCCGACGCCTTTCATGTTGATAGCCCTGTCGAAAAATAATTTTCATCCTGGTTTCTCGCCATGTTCCATATCATCAATATGCATTACTTTCTCGTCCGGGAAGTATGTCTTTGAAGGTTCATATTCTTCGTCCATTGGATTCTCGGCTAAATGATCAGCCAATGCATGTGCTTTCATTACAGTCCTAGTCACAAAGACAATGTCAAACTCAGTGAGCAAGATTTGCTATTTCACGAGCCTCCTTGTCGGCATGGGCTTCAGGAAAATGTACTTCAATGGGTCCAGAGGTGAGATGAGATGAGTGGTACATGATAACGAGTAATGTTTTAACTTATGGGCTACCCACGTCAGGGAACAACATGTCCTTTCAAGATGACTATACTAACCTCATAGGCCGTAAATTTCTTGTTCAGGTAATATATGGCCTTCTCTTTCCTCCCGGTGATGTCGTGCTGACCCAACACGCATCCAAATGAGTTGTCCAATACTATCAAATATAAGATCAAGGGCCTTCCTAGTTCTGGCGGGACCAATACCGGTGGGTTCGACATAAATTCCTTTATCTTATCAAAAGCCTCCTGGCACTCTCCCGTCCATTTCACCAGGTTGAGTATGAGATCATACCTGCAGAGCCTCTGGAAGAATCTCCTCAGATCTTTGACATGATCGGATTGCTTTCTGGACTTCACAATCACATCATCCACATAGACCTCAATTTCCTTATGTATCATATCATGGAAGATGGTTTTCATTGCCCTCATATATGTTTCCCCAGTGTTCTTCAAACCAAAAGGCATGTCCCTATAGCAATATGTCCCCCATGGCGTGATGAATGTTGTTTTCTCCGCATCTTCTTCATCCATTAAGATTTGGTGGTAACCTGCGTAATAATCTACGAACGACCTGATCTCATGCTTCGCACAATTGTCAATCAATATGTGAATATTTGGCAGGGGGAAGTTTCCCTTCGCACTTGCTTTGTTGAGGTGACGATAATCGACACACACCTTGGTTTTACCATCCTTCTTTGGCATGAGCACAAAATTAGCTAACCAGATGGGATATCGTGTGACTCGGATAACTTTTGCCTCAAACTACTAGGTCACTTTCTCTTTGATTTTCATGCTCACATCAGTTTTAAACTTTTTCAACTTTTGTTTGACGAGAGGACAGGCTGGGTCGGTGGGAAAATTGTGAACCACCAAGTCAGTGCTCAATCCGTGCATATCATCGTAGGACCATGCAAAGTCAGCTTTGTATTCAAGCAGTACTTCAATTATTTCTTTCCTAAGTTGTGACTCCAGATAGACACTTATTTTGGTTTCTCCAACATTAACTTAATTGACTTCCTCTGCATCGGTTTGATTTGGGTTTCTCTTTAAAATGTGCGCAAGTCTTTACTAATTTCATCCCATGCTCCTTGCTCGTTATACTCTGGCTCATTCTCATGTTCTATTTCTTGAATTATTATTTCTGAACTAGACCGATTTTTAAGTCTGGGCCAAAGAGTCCATATGCATTTCAGATCACTAGAAATATGGAAACTATCAGCACTGCTGGAAAAGAAATTGCAATTTATTAGAATCGAAAGATAACAGAGTTTACATATCCAAACAGACGGAAATATCAAATGAATGAACAACTCTGAAGCTAATCCAAACTAGACTGAAAGAAAAATCAAAGCCGACTACCACGACATCCTCCGGGTGGGAAGAGGAGTGGCTTCCCAGTTGTTGACTTTTGCGCATGCTCCCACAAACTGCATGTCTTCCCTGCTCGATCCTTCTCCTTCCTCGGCCATATTTTCCTCATTGAACAGCCTTTCTAATCCATTATCCAAATCCCCATCCACATCAATCAGCATACCATGAATCTTTGGCACAGGGCACTTGCTAATACTGGGCTTGACAAATGATCTGGACAACCTTGGGATGGTCTTTGGGAGGGCCCAGGCCCTCTGCTTTAACTTTCTGACTCGCCTTATGTCCGTGCCTGTAGACTTGAACCCAAGACCAAAAGTATCAAGATTTTTAGGGAGAGACATTGGTTGCACGATGCCTCTTAGAGAAGCACCCAATCCCTTGACGGGCATGAAACCATTCTTCAACATTTCTTAAGCCACCATGTCTGACGTGGCTGCTATCTTTGGAGTTGCGACAACTTTACCTTTTGGGATCTTCTCAACTAAGACCGTGTCAAATAATGGTAGACCCATGGACCTTTGCTATCTTCAGATTCAATAAAAGGTACGATAGCATCACCTGAAACACACTGATTATCTTCACCGTGTACCACAATCTCTTGCATGTCCCATTCAAATTTGACCATCTGGTGCTAAGTAGATGGCACTACCTTGGCTGCGTGAATCTAGGGCCTTCCCAACAACAAGATATAAAAAACTACCACGTCCAGTACTTGAAACTCCATTGTAAACTCAACGGGCCCTATTGTCAGCTCCAATACTATATCCCCTACTGAGTTCGTGCCTCCGTCATCGAACACCCGAACACAAATGTTATTCTTGTGGACCCTTTCATTTTCCACCTTTAGCTTGATCAATGTGGACAGCAGGAAAATATTTCCACCGGACCCGTTGTCAACTAGAAACCGGGTGACCACAGCATCTTCACACTTCACTGTTAAATAAAGGGCCCGATTATGCTAAGTGCCCTCCATGGGTAGCTCATCATCGGAGAAAGTGACCCGATTTACCTTGAATATCTTGTTGCAATTTTCTCCAAATGATTCACTGTTATTTTGTCAGGGACGTGGGCTTTGTTCAAAATCTTCATCAACACTCGGCGGTGTTCATCTGAATGGATTAATAGGGACAGTAAGGATATCTGAGCTGGTGTTTTTCTCAATTGCTCTATGATGGAGTAGTCCTGCATTTTCATTTTCTTCAGGAATTCTTCTGCCTCTTCTTCTGATACAGCTTTCTTCACTGATTCTGGATTATCCTAGGGGATCCAGTTTTTCCACAACTCCTCAGGGGCAAAGTATCTCCCTGACCGAGTCAAACTCCGGGCTTCAAAAACGTCATCCTTCACTTCCTTCCCTTTGTACATCACTATTGCTTGTTCATATCTCCAAGAAACAACTTTTCTATTGACGACTGCCAGATGGATTACTAGTTTTTCAATGACAAGCTCTACGCGAGCACCTTCCATAACTATGACGGGTTCCCTAGCTGCCCCGTGTACTATCACCTTTGCTTTTTCCTTCTTTGATGCAACCATGCATGATGACCTCCCTTGAACCATAACACGTTTGTTGTCTCTTCCCTTCATCTTGATCGCTGACTTCTCACTGCTCATACTCTTAGTTGGCTTGACTTCACTGGATTTGATCATCATTACCGTTTGTTGGGATTTTTAGGCTCTCCCCCTTTCTTTACGATCTCAATCATGTTGGTCTCGTGATGGTCCGGAAATGGGTTTTGGTTAATATTTGGTGCCTCTAGAGCCTGCACTTCGATCCGGTGGGAGTCAATAAGTTCCTGGATAGCATTCTTCAAATGCCAACACTATTGGATGTCATGCTCCGGGGCACCGGAACAGTATTTGCAGCTAACAGAATAACCTAGATTTTTTGGGGGAGGATTTGGAAATTTTAGTTCGATTGGCCTCAACATGTCTAGTTTCCTCAATTTGTGGTACAAGCTAGTATACGACTCTCCAAATGGCGTGAAATTTTTCTTCCTCTGCACTCTTTCAGTTTTTTGAACTTGGTTGGCCCGAAAGGCTGGTCTGGGAGGTTCTTGGCAGGCTCTTGGAGGGTAATTTTTTTGGTAGAGCTGGATAATTATTTTGTGGAGCTGGCGCATGCCATTGTGCATGGGCAAGAGGTTTGGTATATGCTTGAGCGTGATAGACTGAGAATCGAGGTTTTAATGATGGGTAGTAATGTTATGGTGGGCCATTTGGAGCGTGTGGGTATGTTTGGTGGTGGGGATGGGGTTGGCTATAATGGGATGGAGTCTGAGGCCTGAACCAAGTTCCCGACTCAACTGTTCTATTTCCTCCTTCTTCTTTCCAAACGTTCCCCCAGCCCGACCCTGGATGGCCTGAGTGGTCTCCTTCACTACAGAGTAGCTCATGATCTTGTTGGATTTGAGGCCTTCCTTGACCATACTCCCCATTTTAACTACCTCGTTGAAAGATTTACCTACTACCGATACCAGATGCCCAAAATAGGTAGGCTCCAACGCTTGCAGGAAATAATCCACCATCTCAGTCTCCTTAATTGGGGGATCAACCTTGGCTGCCTCTTCTATCCAACAGAAACCGTATTCTCTTAAGCTCTCTATATGTTTCTTCTCCAATTTTGTCAAGATAGACGGTCCGGGACATTTTCGAGATTATATTGAAAGTGACAAGCGAACACTTGTGCCAAGTCATCCCAAGTGTACCACCGATTGTGATCCTGCTGGGTGTACCATTCCAATGCCGACCCGCTTAAACTTTGGTTGAAGTATGCCATTAGTAATTCATCTTTTCCCCCATGCTCCTCTTATTTTGCTACAAAACCCCCTTAGATACGCGAATGGGTCGCCATGTCCATCGTATATCTCAAATTTAGGCATCTTAAAAACTGGAGGCAACTACACGTCTGGAAAAAAATAAAGGTCCTTGAATGCCATGCTCACCTGGCCGCCTAATCCTCGCATATCTCGGAACGATTGTTCTATACTTTTGAGCTTTCTGAGCACCTCCTCTTGCTCAAGATTTTTGATTGGCATTTCAACCCCCGTTGGGATTTTGAAATGGGGAACATAGGAGTAAGGTTCATGGGCTTTGTAAGCGGGTTCTAGTGGGTAGTACTAGTTGTCATAAGCTTGAAGAAAGGGCTCACTTGATGATCTATGGAGTGCGGGAGGAGTAGGTGCCACATAAATGGGAGCAATTGGTGGAGGATTGAAGAGCGGCTTTGGGTAGTGGAGCTGGGGGTGGTTGAGAAGTCACGTGCTGGTGCTGCGAGTAGACAGGAAAACTTGGAGGTGGATCAGAGGTGGAATGGTCATGAGCTTGGGCCAGTGGTGGAATGAAGGTTGGGTTAGCAGGATAGGTCGGTGGTGGCTGCCCTCTCACCCATGCCTGATATATCTTAGCCATTTTGGTGTTTCAGTTTGTACGTTTTCTCCTTCATGGCATTAACGTCCAATTCCTCTACTTCTTTGGAGTGGTCAATAATGCTGACATCGGTTTTTGATTGGCCATGACTTGCTTGCTCTTGGACTGTGTGTTGCAGGAATGGGTTGTCATAATGCTGCAAGTAGTAACCACATGTCTAATATGGATACAAAAATACCAAAACTTGTTAATGGTTAGGTTTCGACATGTAAGCGGCGACATATTGGGGGATGAATGCACCTAAACAGTTATTGGTTACTACATGCATCGGTTACTTGCATCACCCGTCTTTCCCTTTTCTTTATTTGCAATGTCATTTTTTAGCTTTTATCCTCTTACTCTCTCTCCTATTTTTTCCCTTGTTTGTTTCTTGCTTTCCCCTCTTTTTATTTGCTTTTCTCTCCAACTCTCCCCCTCTTTGTTTCCTTCCCCTTTTCTTCTTTCCTCTTTTATTTAGTTACAGTCGAATCCTATGTAGATTGCCTACGTGTCATGACTCCGCATGAATCTGACCGAGCGTAGTTCTGGTGGATCTGAACATAAAATATATTTTCTTTTTGAAATTTTCACTAAAAACAAACACCTTGACTACATAGGCTCAAAACTCACAAACTCGAAATAAACTTACAAGCTTAGAAAAGATCAATTCAAAAGACCAAACAAACTGCAAAACAACTTAAAAGACTCAAAACAAAAATACCGACTCAAGCGAAGATCACTAAAACATTAAAGCTTTAAACACTCCTGGAGCTCTCAGGGTCTTGTTTTTTTTTGTTGTGGGCTCGTCTGCAAGATCCAACTAGAGCCTTTCCAAGTCTATCATTACCTGCTGGACAAACATCATGACTGCCGCGAAGAAAGTGGTTTGGGTCATCTCTTCACATATTTGGCATTTTGCCACAATATACTCTGCAACCAATGTGACCCTTTCATAGATTCTACCCTTCTCCTGTAATAAATCTCGAATTTTCCAAGTTCTTGCTTCCACAATTTGTTTGGCTACATTTCTTTGTTTTTGAAGGTAACGCAAAACCCTCTCTAGC
This sequence comes from Nicotiana benthamiana, assembly GCA_034376525.1. Taxonomy (NCBI): domain Eukaryota; kingdom Viridiplantae; phylum Streptophyta; class Magnoliopsida; order Solanales; family Solanaceae; genus Nicotiana; species Nicotiana benthamiana. The sequence continues at coordinate 12,673,043 of CM067341.1, read as the reverse complement.
CACGCTATCAAAGAGTAACAGTTCTCCTTTTTGGCTTCAAAATCTCTTCCCTGCTTGGCCATTTCATTTTCAACAATCTTGACCTTTTTCTTCATACTTGCCATCCCCTTGTCGTATTTCTCCTTCAACTGACGGGCAAAACTTGCTTGTTCCCCTGCATCCTTGGCTATCTTGGCCCGAGCACTTGCTAACTCCCTTTCAGTCTTCTGTAAGTCATCCTCGAGATCACGTGCCTTCTGGGTAAGGTTGTAGATGAGCTTCTCATCCTTTCTTCTCCTGCCCGGGTTGTCAATTGCTATTTTCATTTTCCGGATATGTGCTGTGAGAGCTTCCTTTTCTACAATCAATCTTCTTTTCTCACCTTCGGCTTCCTGAGCCTAGAGATCATTGTTGAATTCCATTTTTCTCAGCTTTTCTTTCAAGGCATGAATCTCAGTTTGATACGTTTTTTCCTTTTCTCCCCATGCTAATCTCTCTTGAATTTTGTCTTTGAAAGTTTGACCATGAGGTCTTTTTGTGGGTCTTCCAGGTACGGGTTCCAGCTCAATGTTCATTTAGGACCTCTTTTTAAACCAAGCAGCATAGTGTGGATCCACTTCTCCCTTTGCGACATCTGGTACTTGGGTGACATTTTTAAGATACCGATAGTTATTCCAATCCTGTTGAACTAAAGCGTTGGGCAATGCGGTTACCGAATACAACTCTATTACTTGAGTACTTAGATCTTCATCTTCAGGCACAATTTGATACCGTCCCAATTGTCTCAAGACCATCTCTGGTGCATACGGTTGAATGCTTTTCAAACCCATTATCCTCAAGTAGCCTTAGCATCAGTCATGTGTATGGATTCTGCCTTCAGGAGCCATTCGATGAACAACTCAATTTGACTGGCTTTGAGAGTTTTCAAATGAGACACCCATGCATCAAACCCCTCTGGCACGCTATATTGCATTACCCTCTCTTCATAACTGGTGAAAAAATTATTTGGGCTCGAACCATAACTCATGAATCTGGGATGGTGGCTAAGATGCTTGATCATCCACATTTGTAGGTGAATGTTGCAACCTACGAAGAATTGAGTCCCAGCTTTGCATAAAGTTAACGCCTGGTAGCTATCCGCAAATACCAACGGGGCAAGTGTATGATTCTTTATGGTGGTGAGGATTTGTGAAACTCTAGCTATACGGATATCCACTGTCCCTTTCTCATTTGAAAAAACCATTACCCCCAAGAATGCCACAACAAATGCGAACTGGCGATGAAGTTGCCAAAGACCCTTATCTTATTTGTTGCCATATGTTTCAAAACCAGAGGAATGCCCAAACCTGAAGTATAAGAAATGGAAATCGTAACACCCATTACTTACGTGGTTTTTACTTGTCTGTTTTGTAATATTCAGGAGGTCAAAAAACTTGTGCACCGATGGGGTCCTTTGAAATATAAGCTATTGCTTCCTCAGATCTCATCCAAACTTAATGTACCCAGCTATCTCCTCCAAAGTAAGGGTAATCTCAAAATCTGAGAAGCAAAAAACATTACAAGCCGGGTCCCAGAAGGTTATCATAGCCTTGATCAGGTTGTCATGTTGTTTGATCTCCCAAACGTCAATAAGATCACCCAACTGTTGCCTTACCCATTCGCGGCCATCTTGATCCAACTCATTCCACCACATACGTAAATGTACTCGAGCCTGGTTCCTGATCACTTCTGGTGTGTCCTGGATGATATTCATTTATTCCTGGAGAAAGGTAAAGTTAGGGTTGACTCTAAGGACCCTTTTTTAAAACAATTTTTTTTTAAAAACAAAAAGACCATGATTCCCTCCTTGATATGCCCATGTTAGCCAAATGGCCCTTTTGCAGAAAATGGTCCCTTCCCAATTCCATATGAATTTTGAGACCGAAGAAGGTTTATTTTGTGACACTTCTGAACTTTGTCCATTCTTTTACGAAGATAGCCCTTCGATAACGGGGGATATTCTAAGGCTTCTTGGTAAGAACGGTTTAAAATACTATCGACACTGAATCGGCTTATTTGTCTCTCTTTGTTTTTCTTTTTTTTTCAAAATAAGGCCGGACCTTATGTAGGTTGCCTACGTATCCCATATTCAATAGGAATCAGACCTGCGTAGTTCGGCCAAATACAACTAATTTTTTGAAATAAGACCTTTTTCTTCCTTTAGTTCATTGGAAAATAAACAAACTAAATTTGATTACAAAACTCTTTTCTTTTTCATTGGCAAATAGAACAAACTATTTTTGAAACCAAAACTCTTTTTTTCTTCTTTTTTTTATCGGCAAAAAGAACAAAAAATTTATTAGCGAAAAGAACAAGCTCTTTTTTGAAAACAAAACTTGTTTTTCTTTTTATTGGCGAACAAAATTCTTTTCCCTCTTCTTCTCTTTTCTCTTTTTTGTTATTCTATTTTTTTCTAAAAAAATCGGCAGAGCTTCGAGGTATTTTCAAGCATTGAGTTTTCTTTAGAACCGGGTTTACTCCTTTCCTACATCACTCTTGGTCTTATTCCCTCTCTCTCTCTCTCTTTTTCTTTTCTTGTTTTCCTCTGATTTTTCCTCGCTCATTTATCTCTCTTTTTTTAAGCCGGTCAACATTCAAGCCAAAATAAATGCACGTTCACATAGCTAATTGGATGTATCATGATGGTCTGTTATTTTTGGGTACACCTGTCCTAGACGAACCCAACCTCTGTGTTGAGCCCCGTAAGTCAAAATGCATGTGATGCAAACAAGCGCTCCTACTAGGGATCCAGCATGAAGCTGTATTTTTCTAAGTTTAAATCTTGGGGTTTTGATCTAGACATGAGGTACCCGAGCGGACAGTTAGGGCCGAGGAGGGGGCGACGTACCGGGAGCACTAAAGTCTGTCCGTCCTTGTCGCTTGCCTAGCCTCTCTCTATTTGTCATAATTTCTACATAAAAATTGGGCTACGCGAACGTATGCACCATTTTCAGAAGACTCAGAAGGGTAGCGTAAGGAGACAATTACATATGGTTCAACAATATTAAAGCGGTTAATAGATGCCATTTAGCACAAAGGTTCACAAAATACAAAAATATCAACAATAAATCAGCCAAATAAAAATCATAAAACAAGCTCGAATTCTTGAACCCTGAACCAGAGATTCTTTGTTCGGTCCCCAGCAGAGTCGCCAGAGCTGTCACACCTCCTTTTTCTACTACACCTCGTGAAGGGCATGATAAAGGAAGTTCTTCCAATTCAAGTGACAGTCGAAACGGGATTAATTATCAAAAAAATCAGAGTCTCCACTTGGGATAATTCATGGTGTCCCAAGTCACTGGTATAAAATCCCGAATCGAGAAAAGAATGACTTTGTTATTATAGTCTGCAAATCAGAAATCCGGGTAAGAAATTCTGTTAACCCAGGAGAAGTGTTAGGCACTACCGAATTCCGTGGTTCTAGCATAGTCGCTTTGATAATACTTGGCTAATAAAATTTCATAAATACTGATTGTCGAACCTATGTGCATTTATTTCTTTCACCGCTTTTAATGAGAAAATTATCTTGAGACGGGTTACGCGTACGTATACCTGCCTATTTGGTGCGTCAAAAACCATGTCACGCGAACGTTTTCATAGTTAATAATGCTAAATTATTATTAAGAAACTTTGGGTCAAAGTTGTGCGAATGCATACTCCGATTTTATTTTTAGAAGTGTAGTTGTGTTATGCAAACATATAAGCAACCACACTTTGGTATTTTAAACTGCCATAAAGGATATTCTATGGAAAATGTTTTTTATCTAACCTGCGAAGTTACTAAAAGCCATGTAATTCTAATGAACTTACAAACTAAAATGATTAAAGGATGGTAACCTATTTTATTATCAAGAGAAGGTTGAGCAAAGTTGCGCGAATGCATACTCAGAATCAGTTTTAGAATTATGGTCATGTTATGCGAACGTATACACAATCACAATCATATTTTAAATGGCCCTAAAGGCTTGCTACGAAGATTTGTTGTCTACTGTATCTATATTATGAATTTAAGATGGGCCAGGCAAGAGCACCTTTGGGTCGCCCATTACAATGGACTCAACCAATGTAACGACTGGGCTCCAAATGAAGCCCAGCCTGGAGATCCAATTATGATGACCAAGTTGCGTCTGAATTCAGCCTAGCTAATTGGGCTTCACAGTTCATCACCATATTTGGGCTGGAAAGCTTCATTAAGGTTATACTCAAATCTATGACACGTAGGACTTCATGGACACTAAACCAACATGAACCTTGAAATATTTCAAACCAATAGTTAATTACCTAATTCATGGTCAATTATCCACAAAATTCAATGGTGAAGAGTCCAACAGTCATTTAATAATGATAACGAACCAAACACTGAATCAAACACTCTCAAATGCAACTCATAGACCAATCATATGAAATAATGTTCTGCATGAATACATAAATACACCCACCAGCTCGCTAAGTCACCCTAAATCATGTTGCACTCCCAAATTTTGAACAAATGGCACCTCATGCTATAACAGGTAATACTTCTATTTATTTCAACTATTCAGACATAAACATAAATATCAATTTAGCTACATCTAAATGTAGCAAGTTTCAAGATACATTATACAAAATTTATGGGTTATGAGTTTCCAAGTTGAACTCGAGTGACCTTCAGACTTAAACTCACACAATCAAAATCCAAACTCAGCATGATTTCAACAATCCAACAGTCCATCTCAGTATTACATTATAACAACATAATCAGACTATTCTATCTTATTTGAAACAAATGTCTAATATATAAGTATACAAAACAGAATTGATGCTAAATAATTGATATGGTTAACATGAATTGAACAAATGCCTTTCATTCCATCTTCGAGTCAAATTTACATCATGAAAAGTTAGAGTTTGTACCTGGAAGTTGAAACACAAACAAAGAGAAGGAAACAATCAACAGCCATGGTGAGCTAATAACAGTATAAAACAGCATGTGACAGCAGCAATAATTCCAACTTCGAATCCCAGAGATGACAACTAGTACACAGACCAAAATATACCCAAATAGACCACTTTTAGCCGGAAATTAACCCCAGAAACCTTTCAAAACTTTAAACACTGAAGCCCTGGTGGTGTGCAGGCCATATTTTACTTTTGACAGGCTAAGGAATGCTAGAATTATAAATTACTATGAAGAAATTCAATGTAACAGTGTTTTGAGTTTTTTTTTTTTTTGAGTTTTTTTCTAACTGATTTGTTTTTTTTTCTGGGCGCTTAACCTCTAAAAACTTTTGTGTGTTCTCAGATTTTTAGCCTTCAATTTTCTTGCCTTGAAAGGCAAGACTAATGCCTTTATATGCAACAAATTAGGGCAAACCTTCAAGTTTTTTATTTCAACTTAGTCCTTCATTTTTTAACTTATCGGCCAAGTTTTAGCTTAAAATTGACTAAGAGCCCCTACTAGGTGTCTCCACATTTGTTATAAAAAGATTCCTTAAGGCTGGACTTACTTGAATTCCCTATATTGGCCTTTATTTAGATTCCAAATTACTAACCCTAGTTGAACCAACCCATGTTACCCTGGTCAAGAGCTAACCACAATTTTTTGAAATTCTTAAAATCGAACTGGTGGTCAAATTAAACTATTCCCAACATCAATACTAACAATAGAACTAAACCTGACCAACTGGAATTAAAACAAATTCATGCCATCTATTAATTACGAATTATGCACCAGAATTAAAGAACAAAATCAAAAGAGAAAGTAAACAAATTTGAATCATAAGAAACCGACTAGACAAAACCTAACATAAAGATGACTGAGCATGGGGTGGGAATCAATTTTAACTAGAAGACGATTTACTACAGAAAAAGAAACAAATAAAGAAATACAAATAAGATTAAGGGACTTACTGACTTTGGGCCTTGAATCGATCAACCTTGAAATTGATTCTCGGCTAATTTTACATGTCTATTTTCCCCCAAAATAACACATAAAATTAATCAAGAATCGGTCAAACCCTTGAAAATTCAGAATGTCGAACTCTTCAAGCCTTAGATCTAAAATTCAGAGACTTCAGCTTGAATTTGAAGGATATTTGGTTTGGGATTCAGGACAAGGAGATCAAGGAGGCTATAGGGTGTGATTTTGGTTAAGATTGGATGAAGCACATCTGTACACAGCAGAGATGGCGAATACATTTTTGCATATTCGACGGGTTTGAGGGAGATTTGAGGGAAACTAACAGTAGGGATGGAAAGAGGAGGTTGAGAGGGAGGTGTGGTGTAATTTTGGAGTTGTTTGGTGGTCGGCCACCGCCGTGAGGAGATTTTTGGCGGCGGTTTTAGGGTGGTGGATGGCGGTCTGACCATTGGTCTCTGAATAGACGAGGAGATGAGGGTAAGGGGGTCTCATGGAGTAGGGTAGTGTTAGGAAATATATATACTGAACCTTCCTCACTTCCTCACCGTTGGATTAGGGAACCTAGATGGTCCAGATTTAACACACGCCAATGACATCATTTGGGAACGGGGAAGTTGGATCGGGTCTGGGGACAAGGGTTTGGGCTGGGGCGACAGGTTTGAGGGGTGTGGACTCGGGGAGAGTTTTGGGCTAGGATATTAAAATGAACATTGGCCAGATTTTTGGGTCATTTATTAAGAAGACCCTTTCTCTTTTTTTTAATTTCTTCTTCTTTTCTTTTTCAAAATTAAATTAATTCCTAAATAAATTCTTAGAACATATTTAACTTAATTAAACCTAAATTATGATTAGCAAAATTAATTATTAAGAGAAAAGCCACTCAAGATAAAAATTAAAATTGAGAAATGCTAATTAAACCATATTTTGTGATTTTCCCTTTTTATAAAATAATTCAATTACGAATATATTCTAAAATGTGAAATTAACTCCTAAATGCATGTGTCATACATTTTTTGTGTTTTTGATTAGTTGAAATGAACAGACAAAAATGTAAACAATTAATCATAAAATGCCATAAAAATCCACCAAATTGTAAACACTAAAAGTTTTTTTTTCGTTTTGAATTTATGGGAGTAATTCATATAGGGCAAAAATTACGTGCTCATACTCCTCAAATCATCAAAAGTGTGGACGCTGCCTCCGCCGCCCATGGCGGCGCCACCTCAAATCACCCCCAAATCGATATCCCTTAACTACCAGACTTCCCTCGTCCTATATTTGTCCTCCTTCCCCCTCAAATATCGATCAAGCTTCTCCAATTTTGAATCTAAAAGTTGAACTCAAGCATGCGTAGCCCTCCTCCAATACTCTTGAGTATTAGGCCCGATTTTATCGTGGGTTAATATTACTTATTTGTTCTTTACAAAGAATAGGTGACTAATATTGTCTCGCAATTTAAACGGGGAAATCAAACCTGGTCTAGTTCATATTGGTTAGTTATTTTTATTTCATCTTCTTCTTTTCTTTTCTTTTCTTTCCTTTGTATTCGTTTCGCGTGCATGTACCTGGCCTTCTGTTTTCATCTCTTCTTTTTCTTGTTTTTTTAATCGGACCACATGATTAAGTGATTCAGTGTCTAAGTTTTGATTAAGTTTTATTAATTCTGTCCTGTCCGGATTTTTGTTTGGTTTTGATTTTCTTTTCTTTTCTAGTTTGATTTTTGTTGATTCATGAGTGCTTTTGATAGTCTAGTTCAATTGCCTAATTACTGGTCTATTGATTGTTAGATTTAATTGCATGATTGTTAATTAGTTTAATTTTTAGGATTTTCCAGGTATAGCTGAATATTCCAAGCTTCCAATTAATTAACTATGGTCACCTTCTTGACCAGGGTAATAGGGTTGAGGGTTGGTTCAACTAGGATTGGTAATATTAGAATGAATTGGAGGGTAGCTTAGTATTGCGTTTAAGGAAACCATGCAGTAACAGATTTGGAAACCCCTAGAAGCTTCTAGTATAGGGTGTTAACTTTAATTCCTGATTCTTTGTAGTATTACTTGGGTAGCAAGTCAATAAAAAGGGACTGTTGAGCTAAAAATGAAAATTAGAAAGGGACCTAAAGTGCAAAATAAAATTGGTAGGGGCTGCCATAGTGTTTGCCTATAAAGGCATCATTCTTGCCTTTCAAGGCAAAGGGGAAGATCCAGAAAAATATAGAAAGGCGGCTATTTCACTACTCTATTGGTCCCATCTAAGTTCTAACAAAAATCAAAAATATCCAAAGAAATTTTCTTGTTCCATTGGTCTATTTGGGGATTTTGAGCTTTGAAATATTTTGAATTCATCCAAGCATACAATGGATTGAACTTGGTTTTAACTTTATGCGAAATCTGCTGAGTTTTCTTTGATTAAAGCTGGTTTCAAGTGACATTTCTAGTCATCTTCGGAGAAAAGTTGTTGTTGTTGTGTTGTTTACTGCCGAACTGCTTCATTTATTTCCTTTTGCTTTTCCAAGTATGCATCTATGAAAATTCAAGCAATGTAAATCTGCAAATTGGAAATCGAAGTGGAATAAAATGTGTTGATGCTTAGTATCAGATTGCTGGTTCCAATTAGTTGTAGTTTGTTCTTTTACCTTCTGTTCTATGATGCTCTATTATTCGTGTTTTTTTTTCTTTAAGGATAGGATCTGAAATGTGTTAACCATTTATTAGGTAAGGATCTCTCATTTTACTGTAGCGTCCTTTGGATCTGGTATGTAGAATGAGTAGGTACTTGCTTGACATGGGATTTGATTCATTGATTTCAAGGGGAGTTTAATTTAGCGTTGCCCTCTTAACACCAGATTTTTTTGGAATATGTTCAAGGAACGGTGGTGTAATTGTATGTTTAAAATCGAACTTGCATGCCTGTGAGTTTTTTTGTATATGTGTAGTTTAGTCTCTTAAATTGAACAGATATTCTGTCACTATTTGAGCAGATTTCGCTGATCAACTCAAAGGCTTATATGGTATTCAATTGGGAGGCCCAATTAGTTGGGCTGACATCAGACACAATTTGTTCATCATAATTGGACTGCCAGGCTGGGCTTCATTTGGAGCCCAGTCGTTACATAGGATAAGTCAATTGTAATGGGCCACCCAAAGGTGCTCTTGCCTGGCCCGTTTTAAATTCATAATATAGATACAATAGACAACAAGTTTTCATAGCAAGCCTTTAGCGCTATTTAAAATATGATTGTGGTTGCGTATATGTTCTCGTAACACGACCATAAATCTAAAACTAATTCGGAGTATGCGTTCGCGCAACTTCGCAAAACCTTCTCTTGGTAATAAAATAGGTTACCATCCTTTAATCATTTTATTTTGTAAGTTCATTAGAATCACATGACTTTTAGTAATTTCGCAAGTTAGATAAAAATAATGTTTCGTAGAATATCCTTTTAGGCCGTTTGAAATACCAAGTGTGGTTGCGTATACGTTCGCGTAACACAACTACATTTCTAAAAACAAAACCAATGTATGCGTTCGCGCAACTTCGGCCCAAACACTATTAATAATAACTAAGCGTAATTTATCGTGGACACATTCGCGTAATATGATTTTTTTGACGCACCAATCGGGCAGGTATACGTGCGCGTATCTCGTCTCAAGATAATTTTCTAATTAAAAGCAGTGAAAGAAACAAATGCACATAAGTTTAAAATCAGTAATTAAATTATTTAACAAGCCAAGTAGGATCAAAGTGACCGTGCTAGAACCACGGAACTCCGGAGTGCCTAACACCTTCTCCTGGTTTAGCAGAATTCCTTACCCGGATTCTGATTCGCAGACTGTAATAACATAGTCCTTCTTTTCCTCGATTCGGGATTAAAGCCGGTGACTTGGGACACCATAAATCTCCCAAGTGAAAACTCTAATTTTTAATAAAATAAATCCATTTCGATTGTCACTTTAAATTGGAAAATAACTCCCAATTTATTATACCTCTTCACGGGTACAGTAAGGAAAAATTAGGTGTGACAGATGTTAAATAGGATATTTTAGAGTGGGCTTCATTCCCTTAGCCTATTTTAATGATTATGTACTGATTGTGGCTATATTTGGAGCATCCTTAGGATTTCTTCATGCGGGCGAGGAATCATGGGCTATAGTTTGGACCGGATCGAGGTGAGTAATAGTTGTTAATGATGTTCTGAGGGTTTGAAACCCCAAATTTGTACATCGTAGTCCTATATTGAGGTGAGACACACGCTTGATGACGAGCGTAGGGTCGTGCACTATCGGGGACTGTGCCTTGGTCCATCCCAATTGATGATTTTACCTCGTATTTGTCTGAAATCTATTTGTTATCATCATTATTTGGGCTTTGTTCCAACCATTTGAATACTTCGGGGAATTTTCCTGATAATTCCTCACTATTTTGACTTGGTACTTGAACTCAATCATGTTATTTCCCACGTTTTTCAAAACCTCAACCATGTTCACTCAGCTTTATACTCAAATGATATTTAAATGATGTTTTGGACATAGAAACTTTGTTTTACTATTGCTCGGAAAGCTTATGTGACTTTTGACTAAGTAAGGCCGAGGGCCTGTGTTTCAAGGATATCTTTTGCCTCGGATCGCACGCTGCAGTGGTGATACACTGATCTGATGATGAGGCTGGGGGCTTGAGATTGTATGCCACGAGGTGGCTTGATATTGATATGAGATCGAAAGCCTATTTATAATGCCATGAGATGACTTGATATTGTGCTTGGGCCGTAAGGGGCCCCTCCAGAATTTCGCACACCCCTAGTGAGCGCGGGTACCCATTGTGACGAGAGATATAGCCCGAGGGACTGGTATTGTTCTATGTGTTTGCCCGAGGGGCTAGTAACATTTTCTAAGGTTGCCCGAGGGGCTGCTATGGATCTGAGATATTGCCCGAAGTGCGGAGGTGTTGATATTTTGCCCGAGGGGAGAACCTTTATGTATTTATCTTTCATATTTACCTGTTATTTACCTGTTTAATTGTGTAGTTGTGCCCGAGGGGCGGATTTCTGTGCTTAGCTGCACTAGTTGTACTGCATTCATTTGCGTAGCTGTTGAAAATCCATTTTTAAAGAAGTTTAAATTTAGCTAAGATGTTTTAAGGGTATTTTTCAGCTTTATTGATTTCTTACTGGTTTTTGAACTGCTTATATACAGCATGTTGATGCACTTTCATGATTTCTTACCATTCAGACTTTAGTTATGATTATTACTCATTGTGTTGGAGTACTCACTTTACTCCCTGTACCATGTGTGCAGATTCAGGTATTTCAGCACCCGGTAGCGGGTATTGGCTGAGCTGAGGCAAGTCATTGCAGTTTTAGCGAGGTAGCTGCCAGATGTCAGCAGCATTGCTTTTCTCCCTCTCGATTTCATTAGACTGTATTTAGTACATTATTGACTCTAGTTGTATTCGGACCTTAGTAGATGCTCGTGACTTGTGACACCCCGATGTCGTGTTGTATTCATTTCCGCACTTATTTTATGTCGTTAAATTTGTACTTGTTGGGGATTTATCCTTATAAATGACATATCGGTCTACTACGCTTCATGTGTGCAGCAAACTCAATCCTTCAAGAACTTTGATTTCAATATGAGCATACAGCTGAAATATGATATTTAATTTTGGATCAACATATGCTTATAGCATTTGACTTGAATTATATTACGATCGAGGATCATATTAATGATAATTCGATTCATATATCATATTTTCCAAATCTTTATTCAATCCCCCAAATGTTAGAAAAACTAACATATATCCCCAATATTCTTTGGGAAACCTATCTTTGTGCAATTTGATAAGAAATTAATCATATACGACACATCAAAAGTTATTAGATAGTAAAAATATTTAGTTTTTGAACTTAAACCAATTGTAAGGGGAGGACTTATCATATCTTATTGGTTTGATGCATATAAGTGTTCCCATATGCAATTTAGAAAATCTGAGACCAACACATGATGCTTTGTTATCATAAGCAATACTTTAGTCATAAATAAGAGGTATTCAATGCTAAACCAACTTGGATATAAACCAACATTATCAAGATGAAATGTCTTGATTGCATATCTGAAAATTATGCTCTTAATTGAGAAAAGCAATTTCAAATGTCAAACTGCAGATTGACAACGAATACACATGTAATCAGCTCATATATGCATATATAAGTGGTTCACATGATAGGTGAATGAGCTCATACTCACCTTTTATATATTCCAAAATTTAGGGGTCTTAGTCCCAGCTTTAGCTGGTATAAATATTTATTACGAGAACAAGCAACACAAGAGAATTCTTGAAGAATCTTATAGTTCTTTAGTATATGTTTATGTAAATTTTCAAATAACTCATTTAAAAATGGCAAATAAAACTTTAAGTTTATCACGGCATGTGCTATCTCTTAGAAACTTCTACTTTACTATGAAATAAATTTTTACATTAGTAAACTTCTGATTTACCGTGGCTACTTTTGTATTAGCAAGTTTTTGGTTTACTGAAGGTACTTTATGCCTCGGTAAAACTTCTGGTTTACTATGACTGCATTTGCATTAATAAACTTCCGGTTTACCGTGATATATGATGTAGTACTGATTAAAAAATAAGGCGGGTAACTTTTCACATATATATTACTTTACCCCCTATAATTGTGGAAACATGATAATTTTTAATCTTCCAATCATTTGTTGTCTCAATATGATAGCCATTTGTATTAGTAAACTTCGAGTTTACTACAACATATGTTCTACCATAATCATATAATATGAATGACATATCTATATATAAGCTCTTCGGCAGCCTTTGTTTATTATCCACAATCTAACATTTATCAGACATTTCTAGTGTCATGTGCCTTCTAGAAAAACAGGTAGCTCATCGGAAGTTGTTGATATATTTGGTACTATCAAATATTGCTCAGAAACTTCTCGTGTCATGAGAGAAAATCACAATCAAATAAACAATATAAAATAATTGTTTAAGCACAAGAAAATACCTCTTCATAATATTTTCTTACTTTAGGAGGAAATTTCAATTGTGTTACTTTTTCATGAGTAAATTTAAAATACGAAATATTGAGTATATATTCTCTCAATCATATTATCTCTTCTGGTGGTGAATCGTAATATATTTACATCAATGGCGCGCTCAAATTTACAACTTTATTAATATTGTCATGTTCACTTCAGGGAATGGATTAATATTTATCAAAAGTTCTCATCCTTCAAGGACTGGAACATAATTATCTGAACGTGCATTAACCACATCACATTGTGATGCTTCGAACATCTTTTAACGTATTTGCTACTTCATGAGCAAATTGAGGCATGTATGTAATATGGAGAATTTTTCTCTAACTTATCTTCAATTGTAAACATAACAAGCCTAAATTACCACTTCTAGTGGTCATGATAGGTGTATACCACTTCTGGTGTTTAACAAATTTAGTTACAATGAAATATACAAAGTATTGTCACTTCTAGTGGTCGTACTCTGTTAGAGTTCAAGTGAACCATAACATTAAGTCATAATAAGACTTAGGAAATATGCCACTGCGGGTGACTATATATTTCTTGAAAACTCCTATACTTAGCCAATAGAGATAAAAATAATGAATCATGGTCCTTTCTCGTAATACTTTTCTTCGGGAACAAATTTATGGCATGAACTGCTAAGTGAACCAAATAGGCTCCTTAGGACCAATGAACAAAAATCATATTGTTAGTAGCAAATGCCAAGAATGTCTGATAAGAAGGAAGTACTAACCTTTTGAGTAAAACTCTTAAATATGGAGATTGGATCTGACTTATATCCATAGAAGTGAGAATCGATGCCTTTGGACGAGGATAACTATAGTAATACATCTTCAAAAGTAAGTGCTCAAGGTAGAGTCTCGTACTGATAACACATTATAAAATAAGGACTATAAAGTAAAGATAAATATAGAGAGAAACTAACGTATTATTCAACTTCAAACTAGTGTACATAATAAACTGAAATCTCTTATATTAATAGAAGAGAGGAAGTTGTTGTGTAAGCTGCTACTGCAGCTACTATGTAAGTTTGCTACTGCAAGTTGTTGTGTAAAATGCTTGTATGTTGCTACTATACTGAATATAGATAATCTTCTATCAGAGGTAATATTTATGCATAACAGAGTAACAAAATGATAAGCTTCTTTTGGAGGCTAATTTCCAATAGAGTACTAAATAGATAAACATATCTATTGTGGAATCTCATATGGATAAGCTTCTTCGGGATGCTTATTTACAATGGAGTAATACATATACCAAGGTTATGAAAGATCATATTTAGGTTATGAAAGTTATTATTTAACACTTATGAATTTAGCCCATCATTGGGCAAATAAACAAATAAAACACAATTATAATATAGAAAATAATATAACTCAAGGAATGGAAAGTACCTGATTATCAGAACTTCTTTTATTTATTCACAATAACTATTACAAGTAGTATTACAAAAGGGAATTTTAGAGAGAAGGGAGAGGAAAATCTTAGAGAGAGAGAGAGAGGGGTTCCGAAAACCTACCTCCTCTAAATGAAATCTACCTTATTTATAGAAAATATTGTGCACAGTAAAAGTGCACAGTAACCGACATAAAAGTCAATAATCCTACAGTAAACTGAATAAAATTACATAATAGCCCCTTCTAGAAACTTAAGTGGCTTTTTTGATTTTCAAAATCTCTTCTTCAGCTTTCTTGAGTAGATCCGGTAAATCTTCTGAAGTTATACTATTTACACTTTGAGAATCTTCAAAATTATCCCCCATTAAAACATCATCATCAGTAATTTGCTTCTGAATATCTTTTTTAATCTGCTCCATGTAAGCTGCAATTAGCTCTTCTTTAGATAATGTTCCTCCTTTCTTTATTTGAATCTTTTTAGTAATTTTTCTAAAATGACTTTCTTCCATTTCTGCATCATCTGGGATTTCTTTGTCATATTTGGTAATTGTAGTCTTAATAGTATCCAATAGCTCTTGCCCAACCATCTTTCCATCAGATCCTTTTGAGATTAGTTTAGGCCAAAATTTTGTATAATGTCTTCTAAATAAACAAGGTACTTCATCTGAATCTTTCCCTAATTCAATGGTCCATTTGTAAATCCAAGGAACAGAAAATTCCATAAAAAAATTCATAATCGGAGTCTTTGGGTATAATCTGTCTTCTTTGTCCAAATCCATAATCCTTGGCGAAATCTCTACCCATTGATGATATAACTCTTTAAACTGTACTGGTAGTATTCCTTGGGAAGGCCCGAAAAAGGACCACCATTTAATGAACCAACTTGGAATCTGGGTACTTTTAAAAACTTGAGCACAAATTTTTATAAACCAAGAGTGCTTATGATCATCATTTTCATAAAATAAAGTCTTTGAAAATGCCTCCACATAATCCCAATAATTATAATTAATTGACATCTTTTGAATTGGATGTATATACTGACAATCTTTTAAAGTACTTAGTCCCCATTCATCTGGTAAAATAATTTTCTTAATAATCATTTTGGAAAAAGAAAAATATGATTTATTAGAATTACTAGTATTGTTATGAGAAATTTCTACTGATCCAGTAGATGTTAAAATCATTTCATAGTGCAATCTATTCTTGTAAGTTTGCATTGGAAATAATGCATTGTTTAAATACCTTTTCATAACAATCCAAGGATTGTGTTTCCATTGAAAATCTTTGTTATCAACATAAATTATAATCTCTTTTATAGGATTTATATCAAAAATCTCATTGTCAGTTTTCCCAGTTATAACTGCATAAGAATCTTCATTAAGGGGTTCAAAATCTTTATTATCCTCAATAGAGGTGGGTTGAATAGTAGCATTGCTACCCCCAGCAGTTCCAGCATTGCTGGCAATAAAATCTAGATATTTCTGGTAATCTGCAAAAGAAGGTCTTATATTTGAGGATGAAGATGATCCTTCTTCAAGAAATCTTGTCTGGGCTGGAATATGCACTAGGGTCTGAAATCTATTCTGATTTGCTCCTCTTCCCCTTCCAGAGGAAGG
Source organism: Nicotiana benthamiana (assembly GCA_034376525.1). NCBI lineage: Eukaryota > Viridiplantae > Streptophyta > Magnoliopsida > Solanales > Solanaceae > Nicotiana > Nicotiana benthamiana. The sequence continues at coordinate 12,657,049 of CM067341.1, read as the reverse complement.
TCTTGGCCAATTTGGCCTCATCCTACAAAACTGAAAATTAATCATTAGTAAGATATTCTCGGGTAAGAAAATCTGGTAAACTGTTATCAATTCCTTTTTTATAAACAATTTCAAAGTCAAAAGGAGCCAATAATGCTTGCCATCTAGCAAACATCTGTTTAGAAACATTGTGCTTAAAATCCTTATTAAATAAGAACTTAGCAGCTTGACAATCTGTTTTGATTACAAATTTCTGATTATATAAATCCGTCTGAAATTTTAAAACACTCTTTACAATAGCTAAAATCTCTTTTGCTACTGTTGCATAATTTCTTTGACTATCATTCCATTTTCCTGAATAAAATTGTATAACATAATCTCTTTTTTCAACAGGAGAAAATTGAGTCAAAATACCCGCATATCCAATATCTGAAGCATCAGTTTCAACAGTTTTTTCCCAATTTGGGTTAGCCAAAGTTAAACAAGGGAGTTCTTTTATTTTGGATTTTATTTTCTTAACAGCATCAGTGTGAGAATCATTCCAAGCAGGAGGGTTCTTTTTTAGCCTTTCATATAAAATAGCAGTATCTTTTGATAAGTCTTTTATGAACGGAGAAATATAATTTAAACTACCCAAAAATCTTTGTAATTGAGTCTTATTAGTAATAATATCAGGAAATTTTGATCCGAATTCAATCGTCCTATTAATAGGCGTAATTGTTCCTTTTCCAATATTATGACCAAGAAATCTAATATTACTTTGAAAAAGACACATTTTTGGTTTAGAAATAACTAATCCATTTTGAATAACTATTTTTTGAAATAATTCTAAATGTTTGAAATGTAATTCAATATTTTTGGAAAATACTAAAATATCATCTATGTAAACAATAATGAAATCTGTAAAAGGAATAAATATATTATTCATAATCTTTTGAAATTCTGAAGGCGCATTCTTCAATCCAAAAGGCATAACATTCCATTCAAATTGTCCTATTGGAACATTAAAAGCAGTTTTATATCTGTCTTGTTCAGCAATCTGAATTTGCCAATATCCCGATTTTAAATCAAATTTAGAAAAAATGATTGCATCATGTAACCTATTCAATAAATCTTTCTTATTAGGAATAGGATACCTAATCCATTTCAAAACTTTATTAAGAGGTTTATAATTAATAACTAATCTAGGTACACCTCTTTCTTGTTCTGCATGTTTATTAACATAAAAAGCAGTACATGACCAAGCAGAACTAGATTGTCTAATCAAATTCTTTTTCAATAAATTATCAATCTCTTTTTTACACAAATCCAAATATGCAGAATTCATTTGACAAGGTCTTGCCTTAGTAGGAATATTATTCTCATCAAAACAATCTTCATAAGGTAATGTCACCACATGCTTTTTTCTATCCCAAAAAGCACTGGGATGATCATTACAAATATTAGCAATAAACTGGTTTTTTAATAAATTCACTTTTCCTTGTAATTTTGGATTTTTTAGTAAAATATCTATTTCTAATAAAGAAATTTCTTGTTTTATAAAATTGACTTGTTGATTTTTTAAAATTAATTTTTCAACAATTTGATTTATAGACTTAGTAAATGGTTTAGTGATAAAATCTAATTGAAAATCTTTATCATTATAAGTTCCTATTATTTTAGTATGATCCCACCTTTTCAAAGGAAATATCGCATGCATGAATGGGACCCCTAAAATAATTGGACAAGAAATATCTTCCACAATCATAAAACTTTGAGGTAAACAAATACCATTGTTACATAAAAAAGCTTTTGGTAATTTATAATTCAATTTCATTTGACTACCATTAGCAGATCTTAAACAATGAGTTGTTTTATGAAAGTATCTTGAAGGTATAAGTCCTTCCTGAACACAATTTACATCTGCTCCACTGTCAAATAAGGCAATGAATTCCTTTCTAAAATTGTAATCAATTTGTAAAGTAATTTTAGTATAAAACTTTTGAGATGTAATAATACTCATTTTTTGTAAAAATTCATTTCTATCTTCACTGAAGATATTTGTCAAAAAAGAATCTTTTGTATGATCTTGGCTAATTTTCTCAGTATTATTATTTTTAGAAATCTCAGTCTCAGAAATCTCAGTTTCATTTGCTTTAGAATTCTCAACCTTGTTTGCTTGTAAATGTAAATCAAAAGTCCTATTATCTTCTAGGCTAGAAATTCTTCTATCATGAATTTTTGACTGATTTTTCAAATAAATAATTTCTTCTTTTAAAATAACAAGTTCTTGTTTTAAATCAGAAATAGTAGTTTCTTTTTCTGGAAAATTTCTTTGGACCAAAATCCTTTTTAACTCGGCAGTTGAATAATAATCAGGTTGCTTCAAGATAGGAGTATTAGAAGATATATTGTTTTGGTTGTCAATATCAAAATCATCATTTAAAATTGTATCCAGAATTTTATTTCTTAAATCTTTATCATCTATTTTCTTTAAAATCTTCATAATTTTTTCATCATTAATCATATTCACATTCAAATCCTGAAAATTTGAAATTAAATCATATAGACTATCATCTTTCTTGCAAGCACAGATATCTTCTGAAGAAGATCTATCAGAATCAGAATATAATTCTTCATTATGAAGAATTCTTAAATCATCCGAACTATAATCAGTAGAAGAATAATCAGATATTTCAGAATTAGAATCAGAATCAGAATTTAATAAAATCTTACACAAAGAATCTTTTATTTTTTCATCCAGATCCAAACTCTTAATCTTTTCCTGAGTTTTGCACTCATTCGCATAATGCCCAAATTTACCACATTTATGACATCTAATCCTTCTTTTATAATCTTTCTTACCCTTCTTTTTGTAAACTTTCTTTTCTTTCTTATCCCAAGAGGACTTATCACGAGAAGTAAACTTTTTCTTATACTTTCTTTTCTTGTCATCTTTAGAAAATTTAGAAAACTTCTTTTTCTTTTTTGATGAACCAGGAATATCAAAAGCAAATTGATCACAAAATTCTCCTAATTGCTTCCTTTCATTCAATCTATTCTTTTTGATATTATAATTCATCTTTATATCATTACAAACAGCTAAACCTTCTTGAGTACAAACACTAATAATTTTCCCATAAGTCAAGGAATCATAAGGAATTTTATTATGCGGACCACGTAAATGTTTTCTCACTCTTTCCGCAAAAATCGAAGGTAAACCATCAATAAATTTAGACTTCCAATGCTCATGACTGCAATCATGCAATTCCATAACACGACTTAAGAATACATCTTTATACCATCTAAAATCAGATAGTTGTCTACAACGTAAATTTTGTAATGTTGTTCTAATAGTTTCTGCTTCATCAGTCCATCTACCACAAAAATGTTCAACCATAGTAGTAATCAAAGTATAAACAGCATTTTGTTGTACTTGAGAAGTACTTGTTTGATCAGTAGTCTGATAGGCTAATTGCCCTTCAATTTTAATAACACTAGTAGTATTCATGATAGTATTCTTTTGTTCTTGATTTAAGAAATTATCCCACCAACCTTTAAGTTGGCCAGTGAAACCAGCAACAATCATAGCAGCAATATCACGATCTTGATTTTTATTAATCTTACAAATAGTACTATACATCAACATTCTATGCACAGTAGTAAAAATTTGTTTATCATTAAAACCATCAATATTCCATTCATAAATTTCCTTGCTACTGTAACTATTATTAAAAATCTGATCTCTTTCTTCATTTAAAACATCCATCGGAGTTGGTCTATTGTAATAAAACATCCTTTGAATAGGCTTATGGTGCAATTTATTTTAATGCTTATCCGAATTTAAATATTGCTCTAACTGATGTGAATATATTACAATCATTAATTTTGAATATTAAGATTAATGGATATGATTATTTACCCGGAACAGAAGTTATGTGTATTTGTACTAGAATTGTTTATAGACCTCTTTATACTTTATCTCCTAGATGTAAAATTGCTGAACAAAATCATGAGACTGTTTTGTTTGAAAATAATTTTTCCAAATCAAAAATTATTACTCGTAGATTAATTAAGTGGGAAGAAATAAATTTTCCTACTGAATGGATTATTGAAGAAGCTGCAGTACCTCGTGAGATTACTAGTGAGGAGATTTCTGATATCAGACAAAGTAAAGATGGTAGTGTAACTTTGAGTTTTAAAACCCACGATATCCCAAGACTAACAGATTCCTCTTCAAGATTAACCCGATCTGTATCTTCTTATATTTCTCCAGTAGATTATATTGTAGATATTCCATCAAGGGCTTCAACTTCTCAAATTAGAGATACAAATTTTGATGAGAATAATATTCCTACTAAGGCAAGACCTTGTCAAATGAATTCTGCATATTTGGATTTGTGTAAAAAAGAGATTGATAATTTATTGAAAAAGAATTTGATTAGACAATCTAGTTCTGCTTGGTCATGTACTGCTTTTTATGTTAATAAACATGCAGAACAAGAAAGAGGTGTACCTAGATTAGTTATTAATTATAAACCTCTTAATAAAGTTTTGAAATGGATTAGGTATCCTATTCCTAATAAGAAAGATTTATTGAATAGGTTACATGATGCAATCATTTTTTCTAAATTTGATTTAAAATCGGGATATTGGCAAATTCAGATTGCTGAACAAGACAGATATAAAACTGCTTTTAATGTTCCAATAGGACAATTTGAATGGAATGTTATGCCTTTTGGATTGAAGAATGCGCCTTCAGAATTTCAAAAGATTATGAATAATATATTTATTCCTTTTACAGATTTCATTATTGTTTACATAGATGATATTTTAGTATTTTCCAAAAATATTGAATTACATTTCAAACATTTAGAATTATTTCAAAAAATAGTTATTCAAAATGGATTAGTTATTTCTAAACCAAAAATGTGTCTTTTTCAAAGTAATATTAGATTTCTTGGTCATAATATTGGAAAAGGAACAATTACGCCTATTAATAGGACGATTGAATTCGGATCAAAATTTCCTGATATTATTACTAATAAGACTCAATTACAAAGATTTTTGGGTAGTTTAAATTATATTTCTCCGTTCATAAAAGACTTATCAAAAGATACTGCTATTTTATATGAAAGGCTAAAAAAGAACCCTCCTGCTTGGAATGATTCTCACACTGATGCTGTTAAGAAAATAAAATCCAAAATAAAAGAACTCCCTTGTTTAACTTTGGCTAACCCAAATTGGGAAAAAACTGTTGAAACTGATGCTTCAGATATTGGATATGCGGGTATTTTGACTCAATTTTCTCCTGTTGAAAAAAGAGATTATGTTATACAATTTTATTCAGGAAAATGGAATGATAGTCAAAGAAATTATGCAACAGTAGCAAAAGAGATTTTAGCTATTGTAAAGAGTGTTTTAAAATTTCAGACGGATTTATATAATCAGAAATTTGTAATCAAAACAGATTGTCAAGCTGCTAAGTTCTTATTTAATAAGGATTTTAAGCACAATGTTTCTAAACAGATGTTTGCTAGATGGCAAGCATTATTGGCTCCTTTTGACTTTGAAATTGTTTATAAAAAAGGAATTGATAACAGTTTACCAGATTTTCTTACCCGAGAATATCTTACTAATGATTAATTTTCAGTTTTGTAGGATGAGGCCAAATTGGCCAAGACCTTCCTCTGGAAGGGGAAGAGGAGCAAATCAGAATAGATTTCAGACCCTAGTGCATATTCCAGCCCAGACAAGATTTCTTGAAGAAGGATCATCTTCATCCTCAAATATAAGACCTTCTTTTGCAGATTACCAGAAATATCTAGATTTTATTGCCAGCAATGCTGGAACTGCTGGGGGTAGCAATGCTACTATTCAACCCACCTCTATTGAGGATAATAAAGATTTTGAACCCCTTAATGAAGATTCTTATGCAGTTATAACTGGGAAAACTGACAATGAGATTTTTTATATAAATCCTATAAAAGAGATTATAATTTATGTTGATAACAAAGATTTTCAATGGAAACACAATCCTTGGATTGTTATGAAAAGGTATTTAAACAATGCATTATTTCCAATGCAAACTTACAAGAATAGATTGCACTATGAAATGATTTTAACATCTACTGGATCAGTAGAAATTTCTCATAACAATACTAGTAATTCTAATAAATCATATTTTTCTTTTTCCAAAATGATTATTAAGAAAATTATTTTACCAGATGAATGGGGACTAAGTACTTTAAAAGATTGTCAGTATATACATCCAATTCAAAAGATGTCAATTAATTATAATTATTGGGATTATGTGGAGGCATTTTCAAAGACTTTATTTTATGAAAATGATGATCATAAGCACTCTTGGTTTATAAAAATTTGTGCTCAAGTTTTTAAAAGTACCCAGATTCCAAGTTGGTTCATTAAATGGTGGTCCTTTTTCGGGCCTTCCCAAGGAATACTACCAGTACAGTTTAAAGAGTTATATCATCAATGGGTAGAGATTTCGCCAAGGATTATGGATTTGGACAAAGAAGACAGATTATACCCAAAGACTCCGATTATGAATTTTTTTATGGAATTTTCTGTTCCTTGGATTTACAAATGGACCATTGAATTAGGGAAAGATTCAGATGAAGTACCTTGTTTATTTAGAAGACATTATACAAAATTTTGGCCTAAACTAATCTCAAAAGGATCTGATGGAAAGATGGTTGGGCAAGAGCTATTGGATACTATTAAGACTACAATTACCAAATATGACAAAGAAATCCCAGATGATGCAGAAATGGAAGAAAGTCATTTTAGAAAAATTACTAAAAAGATTCAAATAAAGAAAGGAGGAACATTATCTAAAGAAGAGCTAATTGCAGCTTACATGGAGCAGATTAAAAAAGATATTCAGAAGCAAATTGATCACAAAATTCTCCTAATTGCTTCCTTTCATTCAATCTATTCTTTTTGATATGATAATTCATCTTTATATCATTACAAACAGCTAAACCTTCTTGAGTACAAACACTAATAATTTCCCATAAGTCAAGGAATCATAAGGAATTTTATTATGCGGACCACGTAAATGTTTTCTCACTCTTTCCGCAAAAATCGAAGGTAAACCATCAATAAATTTAGACTTCCAATGCTCATGACTGCAATCATGCAATTCCATAACACGACTTAAGAATACATCTTTATACCATCTAAAATCAGATAGTTGTCTACAACGTAAATTTTTTAATGTTGTTCTAATAGTTTCTGCTTCATCAGTCCATCTACCACAAAAATGTTCAACCATAGTAGTAATCAAAGTATAAACAGCATTTTGTTGTACTTGAGAAGTACTTGTTTGATCAGTAGTCTGATAGGCTAATTGCCCTTCAATTTTAATAACACTAGTAGTATTCATGATAGTATTCTTTTGTTCTTGATTTAAGAAATTATCCCACCAACCTTTAAGTTGGCCAGTGAAACCAGCAACAATCATAGCAGCAATATCACGATCTTGATTTTTATTAATCTTACAAATAGTACTATACATCAACATTCTATGCACAGTAGTAAAAATTTGTTTATCATTAAAACCATCAATATTCCATTCATAAATTTCCTTGCTACTGTAACTATTATTAAAAATCTGATCTCTTTCTTCATTTAAAACATCCATCGGAGTTGGTCTATTGTAATAAAACATCCTTTGAATAGGCTTATCAGCCCATTTTGTATTGATTTTATTAACAAAATCATTTTCTGAAACATTCTGAGTAATAAAATTTTCTTGTTTTGTAGATAAAGCAGGTTGAGGCTGTAAATCAATTCCAGTAATATTGGAATCAAAAACAATATTCTTTAGTTTCTCCTTTAAAAGCTGTTCAATTTCTTCAGTAGAATCAGTTTTGAAACTTTTTATTTCCGGAGGAGGTTGTAAAGTATTTTTGACAATTTTTAATTCTTGTTTTGGTTTATGTAAAGCTTCTATTTTTTCTTGTAAAATCTGTGTCTGTTTTAAATAATTGTCTAAATTCTTATGCAATGCCATGACATGCTCTCCTAATACATTCAAATAATAATTAGCATAATTCTGCTGTTTAAGAATCAAATTGACATGTTCACAAGTAGTTACAGCAACTTTGTTTTCAACTGGTTTACATGGATAGTAAAAAAATTGATTTTAGTCCAGGTTCTCTGGCACGAAAAAAGATTTCTTTAGAATTTTATAGTCCGAAATGGGAAGAATTTAGGAATTGGTTTTTCTCTTCATTTAATAAAGATGAGACAGAGTATTTTTCTAAAGAATTTTACAAAGAGTTAGAAGGAAATAATATTTCATTGCCATTTGTCCCATGGTTCATGATTAAATATGTGGGATATCATTTGTCAGTCATTGAACATGAGTATCATTTGTCTAATGGAGATATAATGATTTCTTCTTTACCTCCAACTCAGTCTTTTGATATCAATAGAGAGGGTAAAACTATTAATTTTACTGCTTTTGCAAAATTATTTGAAAACAAAGTTGCTGTAACTACTTGTGAACATGTCAATTTGATTCTTAAACAGCAGAATTATGCTAATTATTATTTGAATGTATTAGGAGAGCATGTCATGGCATTGCATAAGAATTTAGACAATTATTTAAAACAGACACAGATTTTACAAGAAAAAATAGAAGCTTTACATAAACCAAAACAAGAATTAAAAATTGTCAAAAATACTTTACAACCTCCTCCGGAAATAAAAAGTTTCAAAACTGATTCTACTGAAGAAATTGAACAGCTTTTAAAGGAGAAACTAAAGAATATTGTTTTTGATTCCAATATTACTGGAATTGATTTACAGCCTCAACCTGCTTTATCTACAAAACAAGAAAATTTTATTACTCAGAATGTTTCAGAAAATGATTTTGTTAATAAAATCAATACAAAATGGGCTGATAAGCCTATTCAAAGGATGTTTTATTACAATAGACCAACTCCGATGGATGTTTTAAATGAAGAAAGAGATCAGATTTTTAATAATAGTTACAGTAGCAAGGAAATTTATGAATGGAATATTGATGGTTTTAATGATAAACAAATTTTTACTACTGTGCATAGAATGTTGATGTATAGTACTATTTGTAAGATTAATAAAAATCAAGATCGTGATATTGCTGCTATGATTGTTGCTGGTTTCACTGGCCAACTTAAAGGTTGGTGGGATAATTTCTTAAATCAAGAACAAAAGAATACTATCATGAATACTACTAGTGTTATTAAAATTGAAGGGCAATTAGCCTATCAGACTACTGATCAAACAAGTACTTCTCAAGTACAACAAAATGCTGTTTATACTTTGATTACTACTATGGTTGAACATTTTTGTGGTAGATGGACTGATGAAGCAGAAACTATTAGAACAACATTACAAAATTTACGTTGTAGACAACTATCTGATTTTAGATGGTATAAAGATGTATTCTTAAGTCGTGTTATGGAATTGCATGATTGCAGTCATGAGCATTGGAAGTCTAAATTTATTGATGGTTTACCTTCGATTTTTGCGGAAAGAGTGAGAAAACATTTACGTGGTCCGCATAATAAAATTCCTTATGATTCCTTGACTTATGGGAAAATTATTAGTGTTTGTACTCAAGAAGGTTTAGCTGTTTGTAATGATATAAAGATGAATTATCATATCAAAAAGAATAGATTGAATGAAAGGAAGCAATTAGGAGAATTTTGTGATCAATTTGCTTTTGATATTCCTGGTTCATCAAAAAAGAAAAAGAAGTTTTCTAAATTTTCTAAAGATGACAAGAAAAGAAAGTATAAGAAAAAGTTTACTTCTCGTGATAAGTCCTCTTGGGATAAGAAAGAAAAGAAAGTTTACAAAAAGAAGGGTAAGAAAGATTATAAAAGAAGGATTAGATGTCATAAATGTGGTAAATTTGGGCATTATGCGAATGAGTGCAAAACTCAGGAAAAGATTAAGAGTTTGGATCTGGATGAAAAAATAAAAGATTCTTTGTGTAAGATTTTATTAAATTCTGATTCTGATTCTAATTCTGAAATATCTGATTATTCTTCTACTGATTATAGTTCGGATGATTTAAGAATTCTTCATAATGAAGAATTATATTCTGATTCTGATAGATCTTCTTCAGAAGATATCTGTGCTTGCAAGAAAGATGATAGTCTATATGATTTAATTTCAAATTTTCAGGATTTGAATGTGAATATGATTAATGATGAAAAAATTATGAAGATTTTAAAGAAAATAGATGATAAAGATTTAAGAAATAAAATTCTGGATACAATTTTAAATGATGATTTTGATATTGACAACCAAAACAATATATCTTCTAATACTCCTATCTTGAAGCAACCTGATTATTATTCAACTGCCGAGTTAAAAAGGATTTTGGTCCAAAGAAATTTTCCAGAAAAAGAAACTACTATTTCTGATTTAAAACAAGAACTTGTTATTTTAAAAGAAGAAATTATTTATTTGAAAAATCAGTCAAAAATTCATGATAGAAGAATTTCTAGCCTAGAAGATAATAGGACTTTTGATTTACATTTACAAGCAAACAAGGTTGAGAATTCTAAAGCAAATGAAACTGAGATTTCTGAGACTGAGATTTCTAAAAATAATAATACTGAGAAAATTAGCCAAGATCATACAAAAGATTCTTTTTTGACAAATATCTTCAGTGAAGATAGAAATGAATTTTTACAAAAAATGAGTATTATTACATCTCAAAAGTTTTATACTAAAATTACTTTACAAATTGATTACAATTTTAGAAAGGAATTCATTGCCTTATTTGACAGTGGAGCAGATGTAAATTGTGTTCAGGAAGGACTTATACCTTCAAGATACTTTCATAAAACAACTCATTGTTTAAGATCTGCTAATGGTAGTCAAATGAAATTGAATTATAAATTACCAAAAGCTTTTTTATGTAACAATGGTATTTGTTTACCTCAAAGTTTTATGATTGTGGAAGATATTTCTTGTCCAATTATTTTAGGGGTCCCATTCATGCATGCGATATTTCCTTTGAAAAGGTGGGATCATACTAAAATAATAGGAACTTATAATGATAAAGATTTTCAATTAGATTTTATCACTAAACCATTTACTAAGTCTATAAATCAAATTGTTGAAAAATTAATTTTAAAAAATCAACAAGTCAATTTTATAAAACAAGAAATTTCTTTATTAGAAATAGATATTTTACTAAAAAATCCAAAATTACAAGGAAAAGTGAATTTATTAAAAAACCAGTTTATTGCTAATATTTGTAATGATCATCCCAGTGCTTTTTGATATAGAAAAAAGCATGTGGTGACATTACCTTATGAAGATTGTTTTGATGAGAATAATATTCCTACTAAGGCAAGACCTTGTCAAATGAATTCTGCATATTTGGATTTGTGTAAAAAAGAGATTGATAATTTATTGAAAAAGAATTTGATTAGACAATCTAGTTCTGCTTGGTCATGTACTGCTTTTTATGTTAATAAACATGCAGAACAAGAAAGAGGTGTACCTAGATTAGTTATTAATTATAAACCTCTTAATAAAGTTTTGAAATGGATTAGGTATCCTATTCCTAATAAGAAAGATTTATTGAATAGGTTACATGATGCAATCATTTTTTCTAAATTTGATTTAAAATCGGGATATTGGCAAATTCAGATTGCTGAACAAGACAGATATAAAACTGCTTTTAATGTTCCAATAGGACAATTTGAATGGAATGTTATGCCTTTTGGATTGAAGAATGCGCCTTCAGAATTTCAAAAGATTATGAATAATATATTTATTCCTTTTACAGATTTCATTATTGTTTACATAGATGATATTTTAGTATTTTCCAAAAATATTGAATTACATTTCAAACATTTAGAATTATTTCAAAAAATAGTTATTCAAAATGGATTAGTTATTTCTAAACCAAAAATGTGTCTTTTTCAAAGTAATATTAGATTTCTTGGTCATAATATTGGAAAAGGAACAATTACGCCTATTAATAGGACGATTGAATTCGGATCAAAATTTCCTGATATTATTACTAATAAGACTCAATTACAAAGATTTTTGGGTAGTTTAAATTATATTTCTCCGTTCATAAAAGACTTATCAAAAGATACTGCTATTTTATATGAAAGGCTAAAAAAGAACCCTCCTGCTTGGAATGATTCTCACACTGATGCTGTTAAGAAAATAAAATCCAAAATAAAAGAACTCCCTTGTTTAACTTTGGCTAACCCAAATTGGGAAAAAACTGTTGAAACTGATGCTTCAGATATTGGATATGCGGGTATTTTGACTCAATTTTCTCCTGTTGAAAAAAGAGATTATGTTATACAATTTTATTCAGGAAAATGGAATGATAGTCAAAGAAATTATGCAACAGTAGCAAAAGAGATTTTAGCTATTGTAAAGAGTGTTTTAAAATTTCAGACGGATTTATATAATCAGAAATTTGTAATCAAAACAGATTGTCAAGCTGCTAAGTTCTTATTTAATAAGGATTTTAAGCACAATGTTTCTAAACAGATGTTTGCTAGATGGCAAGCATTATTGGCTCCTTTTGACTTTGAAATTGTTTATAAAAAAGGAATTGATAACAGTTTACCAGATTTTCTTACCCGAGAATATCTTACTAATGATTAATTTTCAGTTTTGTAGGATGAGGCCAAATTGGCCAAGACCTTCCTCTGGAAGGGGAAGAGGAGCAAATCAGAATAGATTTCAGACCCTAGGGCATATTCCAGCCCAGACAAGATTTCTTGAAGAAGGATCATCTTCATCCTCAAATATAAGACCTTCTTTTGCAGATTACCAGAAATATCTAGATTTTATTGCCAGCAATGCTGGAACTGCTGGGGGTAGCAATGCTACTATTCAACCCACCTCTATTGAGGATAATAAAGATTTTGAACCCCTTAATGAAGATTCTTATGCAGTTATAACTGGGAAAACTGACAATGAGATTTTTGATATAAATCCTATAAAAGAGATTATGATTTATGTTGATAACAAAGATTTTCAATGGAAACACAATCCTTGGATTGTTATGAAAAGGTATTTAAACAATGCATTATTTCCAATGCAAACTTACAAGAATAGATTGCACTATGAAATGATTTTAACATCTACTGGATCAGTAGAAATTTCTCATAACAATACTAGTAATTCTAATAAATCATATTTTTCTTTTTCCAAAATGATTATTAAGAAAATTATTTTACCAGATGAATGGGGACTAAGTACTTTAAAAGATTGTCAGTATATACATCCAATTCAAAAGATGTCAATTAATTATAATTATTGGGATTATGTGGAGGCATTTTCAAAGACTTTATTTTATGAAAATGATGATCATAAGCACTCTTGGTTTATAAAAATTTGTGCTCAAGTTTTTAAAAGTACCCAGATTCCAAGTTGGTTCATTAAATGGTGGTCCTTTTTCGGGCCTTCCCAAGGAATACTACCAGTACAGTTTAAAGAGTTATATCATCAATGGGTAGAGATTTCGCCAAGGATTATGGATTTGGACAAAGAAGACAGATTATACCCAAAGACTCCGATTATGAATTTTTTTATGGAATTTTCTGTTCCTTGGATTTACAAATGGACCATTGAATTAGGGAAAGATTCAGATGAAGTACCTTGTTTATTTAGAAGACATTATACAAAATTTTGGCCTAAACTAATCTCAAAAGGATCTGATGGAAAGATGGTTGGGCAAGAGCTATTGGATACTATTAAGACTACAATTACCAAATATGACAAAGAAATCCCAGATGATGCAGAAATGGAAGAAAGTCATTTTAGAAAAATTACTAAAAAGATTCAAATAAAGAAAGGAGGAACATTATCTAAAGAAGAGCTAATTGCAGCTTACATGGAGCAGATTAAAAAAGATATTCAGAAGCAAATTACTGATGATGATGTTTTAATGGGGGATAATTTTGAAGATTCTCAAAGTGTAAATTGTATAACTTCAGAAGATTTACCGGATCTACTCAAGAAAGCTGAAGAAGAGATTTTGAAAATCAAAAAAGCCACTTAAGTTTCTAGAAGGGGCTATTATGTAATTTTATTCAGTTTACTGTAGGATTATTGACTTTTATGTCGGTTACTGTGCACTTTTACTGTGCACAATATTTTCTATAAATAAGGTAGATTTCATTTAGAGGAGGTAGGTTTTCGGAACCCCCCTCTCTCTCTCTAAGATTTTCCTCTCCCTTCTCTCTAAAATTCCCTTTTGTAATACTACTTGTAATAGTTATTGTGAATAAATAAAAGAAGTTCTGATAATCAGGTACTTTCCATTCCTTGAGTTATATTATTTTCTATATTATAATTGTGTTTTATTTGTTTATTTGCCCAATGATGGGCTAAATTCATAAGTGTTAAATAATAACTGATATAGCTTAAGTATGATCGGAAAAGGTAATGACTCTTAATGAATAGCTTGCCTTGAAGGGGTAAAGGTTGTGGTATGGGTGTTAGTTTAAATAATTTTATAGCAAACTAAGCTTAAATCATGGCGTTGGTAAGCCCTAAGAGGGGTGTTCCCGGCATGGTTAGTAAGGGATTATATCAGGTATAAACCTTGTGATTCCGTTGGTAAGTCCTGTATGGCTGATTAAATCGCCTATGGATGTTCCCGGTCGGGTTTCTTAAGCTATATCAGTTATTATTTAACACTTATGAATTTAGCCCATCATTGGGCAAATAAACAAATAAAACACAATTATAATATAGAAAATAATATAACTCAAGGAATGGAAAGTACCTGATTATCAGAACTTCTTTTATTTATTCACAATAACTATTACAAGTAGTATTACAAAAGGGAATTTTAGAGAGAAGGGAGAGGAAAATCTTAGAGAGAGAGAGAGAGGGGTTCCGAAAACCTACCTCCTCTAAATGAAATCTACCTTATTTATAGAAAATATTGTGCACAGTAAAAGTGCACAGTAACCGACATAAAAGTCAATAATCCTACAGTAAACTGAATAAAATTACATAATAGCCCCTTCTAGAAACTTAAGTGGCTTTTTTGATTTTCAAAATCTCTTCTTCAGCTTTCTTGAGTAGATCCGGTAAATCTTCTGAAGTTATACTATTTACACTTTGAGAATCTTCAAAATTATCCCCCATTAAAACATCATCATCAGTAATTTGCTTCTGAATATCTTTTTTAATCTGCTCCATGTAAGCTGCAATTAGCTCTTCTTTAGATAATGTTCCTCCTTTCTTTATTTGAATCTTTTTAGTAATTTTTCTAAAATGACTTTCTTCCATTTCTGCATCATCTGGGATTTCTTTGTCATATTTGGTAATTGTAGTCTTAATAGTATCCAATAGCTCTTGCCCAACCATCTTTCCATCAGATCCTTTTGAGATTAGTTTAGGCCAAAATTTTGTATAATGTCTTCTAAATAAACAAGGTACTTCATCTGAATCTTTCCCTAATTCAATGGTCCATTTGTAAATCCAAGGAACAGAAAATTCCATAAAAAAAATTCATAATCGGAGTCTTTGGGTATAATCTGTCTTCTTTGTCCAAATCCATAATCCTTGGCGAAATCTCTACCCATTGATGATATAACTCTTTAAACTGTACTGGTAGTATTCCTTGGGAAGGCCCGAAAAAGGACCACCATTTAATGAACCAACTTGGAATCTGGGTACTTTTAAAAACTTGAGCACAAATTTTTATAAACCAAGAGTGCTTATGATCATCATTTTCATAAAATAAAGTCTTTGAAAATGCCTCCACATAATCCCAATAATTATAATTAATTGACATCTTTTGAATTGGATGTATATACTGACAATCTTTTAAAGTACTTAGTCCCCATTCATCTGGTAAAATAATTTTCTTAATAATCATTTTGGAAAAAGAAAAATATGATTTATTAGAATTACTAGTATTGTTATGAGAAATTTCTACTGATCCAGTAGATGTTAAAATCATTTCATAGTGCAATCTATTCTTGTAAGTTTGCATTGGAAATAATGCATTGTTTAAATACCTTTTCATAACAATCCAAGGATTGTGTTTCCATTGAAAATCTTTGTTATCAACATAAATTATAATCTCTTTTATAGGATTTATATCAAAAATCTCATTGTCAGTTTTCCCAGTTATAACTGCATAAGAATCTTCATTAAGGGGTTCAAAATCTTTATTATCCTCAATAGAGGTGGGTTGAATAGTAGCATTGCTACCCCCAGCAGTTCCAGCATTGCTGGCAATAAAATCTAGATATTTCTGGTAATCTGCAAAAGAAGGTCTTATATTTGAGGATGAAGATGATCCTTCTTCAAGAAATCTTGTCTGGGCTGGAATATGCCCTAGGGTCTGAAATCTATTCTGATTTGCTCCTCTTCCCCTTCCAGAGGAAGGTCTTGGCCAATTTGGCCTCATCCTACAAAACTGAAAATTAATCATTAGTAAGATATTCTCGGGTAAGAAAATCTGGTAAACTGTTATCAATTCCTTTTTTATAAACAATTTCAAAGTCAAAAGGAGCCAATAATGCTTGCCATCTAGCAAACATCTGTTTAGAAACATTGTGCTTAAAATCCTTATTAAATAAGAACTTAGCAGCTTGACAATCTGTTTTGATTACAAATTTCTGATTATATAAATCCGTCTGAAATTTTAAAACACTCTTTACAATAGCTAAAATCTCTTTTGCTACTGTTGCATAATTTCTTTGACTATCATTCCATTTTCCTGAATAAAATTGTATAACATAATCTCTTTTTTCAACAGGAGAAAATTGAGTCAAAATACCCGCATATCCAATATCTGAAGCATCAGTTTCAACAGTTTTTTCCCAATTTGGGTTAGCCAAAGTTAAACAAGGGAGTTCTTTTATTTTGGATTTTATTTTCTTAACAGCATCAGTGTGAGAATCATTCCAAGCAGGAGGGTTCTTTTTTAGCCTTTCATATAAAATAGCAGTATCTTTTGATAAGTCTTTTATGAACGGAGAAATATAATTTAAACTACCCAAAAATCTTTGTAATTGAGTCTTATTAGTAATAATATCAGGAAATTTTGATCCGAATTCAATCGTCCTATTAATAGGCGTAATTGTTCCTTTTCCAATATTATGACCAAGAAATCTAATATTACTTTGAAAAAGACACATTTTTGGTTTAGAAATAACTAATCCATTTTGAATAACTATTTTTTGAAATAATTCTAAATGTTTGAAATGTAATTCAATATTTTTGGAAAATACTAAAATATCATCTATGTAAACAATAATGAAATCTGTAAAAGGAATAAATATATTATTCATAATCTTTTGAAATTCTGAAGGCGCATTCTTCAATCCAAAAGGCATAACATTCCATTCAAATTGTCCTATTGGAACATTAAAAGCAGTTTTATATCTGTCTTGTTCAGCAATCTGAATTTGCCAATATCCCGATTTTAAATCAAATTTAGAAAAAATGATTGCATCATGTAACCTATTCAATAAATCTTTCTTATTAGGAATAGGATACCTAATCCATTTCAAAACTTTATTAAGAGGTTTATAATTAATAACTAATCTAGGTACACCTCTTTCTTGTTCTGCATGTTTATTAACATAAAAAGCAGTACATGACCAAGCAGAACTAGATTGTCTAATCAAATTCTTTTTCAATAAATTATCAATCTCTTTTTTACACAAATCCAAATATGCAGAATTCATTTGACAAGGTCTTGCCTTAGTAGGAATATTATTCTCATCAAAACAATCTTCATAAGGTAATGTCACCACATGCTTTTTTCTATCCCAAAAAGCACTGGGATGATCATTACAAATATTAGCAATAAACTGGTTTTTTAATAAATTCACTTTTCCTTGTAATTTTGGATTTTTTAGTAAAATATCTATTTCTAATAAAGAAATTTCTTGTTTTATAAAATTGACTTGTTGATTTTTTAAAATTAATTTTTCAACAATTTGATTTATAGACTTAGTAAATGGTTTAGTGATAAAATCTAATTGAAAATCTTTATCATTATAAGTTCCTATTATTTTAGTATGATCCCACCTTTTCAAAGGAAATATCGCATGCATGAATGGGACCCCTAAAATAATTGGACAAGAAATATCTTCCACAATCATAAAACTTTGAGGTAAACAAATACCATTGTTACATAAAAAAGCTTTTGGTAATTTATAATTCAATTTCATTTGACTACCATTAGCAGATCTTAAACAATGAGTTGTTTTATGAAAGTATCTTGAAGGTATAAGTCCTTCCTGAACACAATTTACATCTGCTCCACTGTCAAATAAGGCAATGAATTCCTTTCTAAAATTGTAATCAATTTGTAAAGTAATTTTAGTATAAAACTTTTGAGATGTAATAATACTCATTTTTTGTAAAAATTCATTTCTATCTTCACTGAAGATATTTGTCAAAAAAGAATCTTTTGTATGATCTTGGCTAATTTTCTCAGTATTATTATTTTTAGAAATCTCAGTCTCAGAAATCTCAGTTTCATTTGCTTTAGAATTCTCAACCTTGTTTGCTTGTAAATGTAAATCAAAAGTCCTATTATCTTCTAGGCTAGAAATTCTTCTATCATGAATTTTTGACTGATTTTTCAAATAAATAATTTCTTCTTTTAAAATAACAAGTTCTTGTTTTAAATCAGAAATAGTAGTTTCTTTTTCTGGAAAATTTCTTTGGACCAAAATCCTTTTTAACTCGGCAGTTGAATAATAATCAGGTTGCTTCAAGATAGGAGTATTAGAAGATATATTGTTTTGGTTGTCAATATCAAAATCATCATTTAAAATTGTATCCAGAATTTTATTTCTTAAATCTTTATCATCTATTTTCTTTAAAATCTTCATAATTTTTTCATCATTAATCATATTCACATTCAAATCCTGAAAATTTGAAATTAAATCATATAGACTATCATCTTTCTTGCAAGCACAGATATCTTCTGAAGAAGATCTATCAGAATCAGAATATAATTCTTCATTATGAAGAATTCTTAAATCATCCGAACTATAATCAGTAGAAGAATAATCAGATATTTCAGAATTAGAATCAGAATCAGAATTTAATAAAATCTTACACAAAGAATCTTTTATTTTTTCATCCAGATCCAAACTCTTAATCTTTTCCTGAGTTTTGCACTCATTCGCATAATGCCCAAATTTACCACATTTATGACATCTAATCCTTCTTTTATAATCTTTCTTACCCTTCTTTTTGTAAACTTTCTTTTCTTTCTTATCCCAAGAGGACTTATCACGAGAAGTAAACTTTTTCTTATACTTTCTTTTCTTGTCATCTTTAGAAAATTTAGAAAACTTCTTTTTCTTTTTTGATGAACCAGGAATATCAAAAGCAAATTGATCACAAAATTCTCCTAATTGCTTCCTTTCATTCAATCTATTCTTTTTGATATGATAATTCATCTTTATATCATTACAAACAGCTAAACCTTCTTGAGTACAAACACTAATAATTTTCCCATAAGTCAAGGAATCATAAGGAATTTTATTATGCGGACCACGTAAATGTTTTCTCACTCTTTCCGCAAAAATCGAAGGTAAACCATCAATAAATTTAGACTTCCAATGCTCATGACTGCAATCATGCAATTCCATAACACGACTTAAGAATACATCTTTATACCATCTAAAATCAGATAGTTGTCTACAACGTAAATTTTGTAATGTTGTTCTAATAGTTTCTGCTTCATCAGTCCATCTACCACAAAAATGTTCAACCATAGTAGTAATCAAAGTATAAACAGCATTTTGTTGTACTTGAGAAGTACTTGTTTGATCAGTAGTCTGATAGGCTAATTGCCCTTCAATTTTAATAACACTAGTAGTATTCATGATAGTATTCTTTTGTTCTTGATTTAAGAAATTATCCCACCAACCTTTAAGTTGGCCAGTGAAACCAGCAACAATCATAGCAGCAATATCACGATCTTGATTTTTATTAATCTTACAAATAGTACTATACATCAACATTCTATGCACAGTAGTAAAAATTTGTTTATCATTAAAACCATCAATATTCCATTCATAAATTTCCTTGCTACTGTAACTATTATTAAAAATCTGATCTCTTTCTTCATTTAAAACATCCATCGGAGTTGGTCTATTGTAATAAAACATCCTTTGAATAGGCTTATCAGCCCATTTTGTATTGATTTTATTAACAAAATCATTTTCTGAAACATTCTGAGTAATAAAATTTTCTTGTTTTGTAGATAAAGCAGGTTGAGGCTGTAAATCAATTCCAGTAATATTGGAATCAAAAACAATATTCTTTAGTTTCTCCTTTAAAAGCTGTTCAATTTCTTCAGTAGAATCAGTTTTGAAACTTTTTATTTCCGGAGGAGGTTGTAAAGTATTTTTGACAATTTTTAATTCTTGTTTTGGTTTATGTAAAGCTTCTATTTTTTCTTGTAAAATCTGTGTCTGTTTTAAATAATTGTCTAAATTCTTATGCAATGCCATGACATGCTCTCCTAATACATTCAAATAATAATTAGCATAATTCTGCTGTTTAAGAATCAAATTGACATGTTCACAAGTAGTTACAGCAACTTTGTTTTCAAATAATTTTGCAAAAGCAGTAAAATTAATAGTTTTACCCTCTCTATTGATATCAAAAGACTGAGTTGGAGGTAAAGAAGAAATCATTATATCTCCATTAGACAAATGATACTCATGTTCAATGACTGACAAATGATATCCCACATATTTAATCATGAACCATGGGACAAATGGCAATGAAATATTATTTCCTTCTAACTCTTTGTAAAATTCTTTAGAAAAATACTCTGTCTCATCTTTATTAAATGAAGAGAAAAACCAATTCCTAAATTCTTCCCATTTCGGACTATAAAATTCTAAAGAAATCTTTTTTCGTGCCAGAGAACCTGGACTAAAATCAATTTTTTTACTATCCATGTAAACCAGTTGGAAAATTCATGTCAGAATCTGTAGGATCACTTAAACGATCTTCACCTTTAGCAATATTATTATTATCTAAAATAATTTTATCAAAATTTGTATCTCTAATTTGAGAAGTTGAAGCCCTTGATGGAATATCTACAATATAATCTACTGGAGAAATATAAGAAGATACAGATCGGGTTAATCTTGAAGAGGAATCTGTTAGTCTTGGGATATCGTGGGTTTTAAAACTCAAAGTTACACTACCATCTTTACTTTGTCTGATATCAGAAATCTCCTCACTAGTAATCTCACGAGGTACTGCAGCTTCTTCAATAATCCATTCAGTAGGAAAATTTATTTCTTCCCACTTAATTAATCTACGAGTAATAATTTTTGATTTGGAAAAATTATTTTCAAACAAAACAGTCTCATGATTTTGTTCAGCAATTTTACATCTAGGAGATAAAGTATAAAGAGGTCTATAAACAATTCTAGTACAAATACACATAACTTCTGTTCCGGGTAAATAATCATATCCATTAATCTTAATATTCAAAATTAATGATTGTAATATATTCACATCAGTTAGAGCAATATTTAAATTCGGATAAGCATTAAAATAAATTGCACCATAAGCCAAGGTTGATTGTATAGAACCAATCAAAGAATTTTTCCAATTTAAATTTCTACCATCTCGTAATGCAGCAACAAAACTTTCAGGTAAGCCTTTCAATGTTAATGGCTTAAAAGCAACTTGAACTAAACCAATATGTAAATAATTGAAATCTTTAGATTTGTAATAATCTATGTCATTTTGAGATAATAGATGGAAAACTCCACTATCTTTGTCCATAGTAAAACTTAATTCTGTAGTTTTCACAGTAGTTTTTCCTAAAAGATCCTACAGCCCTAAAAAGGTCCGCTTTTAGTTGGAATCTTTCCCTAATTCAATGGTCCATTTGTAAATCCAAGGAACAGAAAATTCCATAAAAAAATTCATAATCGGAGTCTTTGGGTATAATCTGTCTTCTTTGTCCAAATCCATAATCCTTGGCGAAATCTCTACCCATTGATGATATAACTCTTTAAACTGTACTGGTAGTATTCCTTGGGAAGGCCCGAAAAAGGACCACCATTTAATGAACCAACTTGGAATCTGGGTACTTTTAAAAACTTGAGCACAAATTTTTATAAACCAAGAGTGCTTATGATCATCATTTTCATAAAATAAAGTCTTTGAAAATGCCTCCACATAATCCCAATAATTATAATTAATTGACATCTTTTGAATTGGATGTATATACTGACAATCTTTTAAAGTACTTAGTCCCCATTCATCTGGTAAAATAATTTTCTTAATAATCATTTTGGAAAAAGAAAAATATGATTTATTAGAATTACTAGTATTGTTATGAGAAATTTCTACTGATCCAGTAGATGTTAAAATCATTTCATAGTGCAATCTATTCTTGTAAGTTTGCATTGGAAATAATGCATTGTTTAAATACCTTTTCATAACAATCCAAGGATTGTGTTTCCATTGAAAATCTTTGTTATCAACATAAATTATAATCTCTTTTATAGGATTTATATCAAAAATCTCATTGTCAGTTTTCCCAGTTATAACTGCATAAGAATCTTCATTAAGGGGTTCAAAATCTTTATTATCCTCAATAGAGGTGGGTTGAATAGTAGCATTGCTACCCCCAGCAGTTCCAGCATTGCTGGCAATAAAATCTAGATATTTCTGGTAATCTGCAAAAGAAGGTCTTATATTTGAGGATGAAGATGATCCTTCTTCAAGAAATCTTGTCTGGGCTGGAATATGCCCTAGGGTCTGAAATCTATTCTGATTTGCTCCTCTTCCCCTTCCAGAGGAAGGTCTTGGCCAATTTGGCCTCATCCTACAAAACTGAAAATTAATCATTAGTAAGATATTCTCGGGTAAGAAAATCTGGTAAACTGTTATCAATTCCTTTTTTATAAACAATTTCAAAGTCAAAAGGAGCCAATAATGCTTGCCATCTAGCAAACATCTGTTTAGAAACATTGTGCTTAAAATCCTTAGTAAATAAGAACTTAGCAGCTTGACAATCTGTTTTGATTACAAATTTCTGATTATATAAATCCGTCTGAAATTTTAAAACACTCTTTACAATAGCTAAAATCTCTTTTGCTACTGTTGCATAATTTCTTTGACTATCATTCCATTTTCCTGAATAAAATTGTATAACATAATCTCTTTTTTCAACAGGAGAAAATTGAGTCAAAATACCCGCATATCCAATATCTGAAGCATCAGTTTCAACAGTTTTTTCCCAATTTGGGTTAGCCAAAGTTAAACAAGGGAGTTCTTTTATTTTGGATTTTATTTTCTTAACAGCATCAGTGTGAGAATCATTCCAAGCAGGAGGGTTCTTTTTTAGCCTTTCATATAAAATAGCAGTATCTTTTGATAAGTCTTTTATGAACGGAGAAATATAATTTAAACTACCCAAAAATCTTTGTAATTGAGTCTTATTAGTAATAATATCAGGAAATTTTGATCCGAATTCAATCGTCCTATTAATAGGCGTAATTGTTCCTTTTCCAATATTATGACCAAGAAATCTAATATTACTTTGAAAAAGACACATTTTTGGTTTAGAAATAACTAATCCATTTTGAATAACTATTTTTTGAAATAATTCTAAATGTTTGAAATGTAATTCAATATTTTTGGAAAATACTAAAATATCATCTATGTAAACAATAATGAAATCTGTAAAAGGAATAAATATATTATTCATAATCTTTTGAAATTCTGAAGGCGCATTCTTCAATCCAAAAGGCATAACATTCCATTCAAATTGTCCTATTGGAACATTAAAAGCAGTTTTATATCTGTCTTGTTCAGCAATCTGAATTTGCCAATATCCCGATTTTAAATCAAATTTAGAAAAAATGATTGCATCATGTAACCTATTCAATAAATCTTTCTTATTAGGAATAGGATACCTAATCCATTTCAAAACTTTATTAAGAGGTTTATAATTAATAACTAATCTAGGTACACCTCTTTCTTGTTCTGCATGTTTATTAACATAAAAAGCAGTACATGACCAAGCAGAACTAGATTGTCTAATCAAATTCTTTTTCAATAAATTATCAATCTCTTTTTTACACAAATCCAAATATGCAGAATTCATTTGACAAGGTCTTGCCTTAGTAGGAATATTATTCTCATCAAAACAATCTTCATAAGGTAATGTCACCACATGCTTTTTTCTATCCCAAAAAGCACTGGGATGATCATTACAAATATTAGCAATAAACTGGTTTTTTAATAAATTCACTTTTCCTTGTAATTTTGGATTTTTTAGTAAAATATCTATTTCTAATAAAGAAATTTCTTGTTTTATAAAATTGACTTGTTGATTTTTTAAAATTAATTTTTCAACAATTTGATTTATAGACTTAGTAAATGGTTTAGTGATAAAATCTAATTGAAAATCTTTATCATTATAAGTTCCTATTATTTTAGTATGATCCCACCTTTTCAAAGGAAATATCGCATGCATGAATGGGACCCCTAAAATAATTGGACAAGAAATATCTTCCACAATCATAAAACTTTGAGGTAAACAAATACCATTGTTACATAAAAAAGCTTTTGGTAATTTATAATTCAATTTCATTTGACTACCATTAGCAGATCTTAAACAATGAGTTGTTTTATGAAAGTATCTTGAAGGTATAAGTCCTTCCTGAACACAATTTACATCTGCTCCACTGTCAAATAAGGCAATGAATTCCTTTCTAAAATTGTAATCAATTTGTAAAGTAATTTTAGTATAAAACTTTTGAGATGTAATAATACTCATTTTTTGTAAAAATTCATTTCTATCTTCACTGAAGATATTTGTCAAAAAAGAATCTTTTGTATGATCTTGGCTAATTTTCTCAGTATTATTATTTTTAGAAATCTCAGTCTCAGAAATCTCAGTTTCATTTGCTTTAGAATTCTCAACCTTGTTTGCTTGTAAATGTAAATCAAAAGTCCTATTATCTTCTAGGCTAGAAATTCTTCTATCATGAATTTTTGACTGATTTTTCAAATAAATAATTTCTTCTTTTAAAATAACAAGTTCTTGTTTTAAATCAGAAATAGTAGTTTCTTTTTCTGGAAAATTTCTTTGGACCAAAATCCTTTTTAACTCGGCAGTTGAATAATAATCAGGTTGCTTCAAGATAGGAGTATTAGAAGATATATTGTTTTGGTTGTCAATATCAAAATCATCATTTAAAATTGTATCCAGAATTTTATTTCTTAAATCTTTATCATCTATTTTCTTTAAAATCTTCATAATTTTTTCATCATTAATCATATTCACATTCAAATCCTGAAAATTTGAAATTAAATCATATAGACTATCATCTTTCTTGCAAGCACAGATATCTTCTGAAGAAGATCTATCAGAATCAGAATATAATTCTTCATTATGAAGAATTCTTAAATCATCCGAACTATAATCAGTAGAAGAATAATCAGATATTTCAGAATTAGAATCAGAATCAGAATTTAATAAAATCTTACACAAAGAATCTTTTATTTTTTCATCCAGATCCAAACTCTTAATCTTTTCCTGAGTTTTGCACTCATTCGCATAATGCCCAAATTTACCACATTTATGACATCTAATCCTTCTTTTATAATCTTTCTTACCCTTCTTTTTGTAAACTTTCTTTTCTTTCTTATCCCAAGAGGACTTATCACGAGAAGTAAACTTTTTCTTATACTTTCTTTTCTTGTCATCTTTAGAAAATTTAGAAAACTTCTTTTTCTTTTTTGATGAACCAGGAATATCAAAAGCAAATTGATCACAAAATTCTCCTAATTGCTTCCTTTCATTCAATCTATTCTTTTTGATATGATAATTCATCTTTATATCATTACAAACAGCTAAACCTTCTTGAGTACAAACACTAATAATTTTCCCATAAGTCAAGGAATCATAAGGAATTTTATTATGCGGACCACGTAAATGTTTTCTCACTCTTTCCGCAAAAATCGAAGGTAAACCATCAATAAATTTAGACTTCCAATGCTCATGACTGCAATCATGCAATTCCATAACACGACTTAAGAATACATCTTTATACCATCTAAAATCAGATAGTTGTCTACAACGTAAATTTTGTAATGTTGTTCTAATAGTTTCTGCTTCATCAGTCCATCTACCACAAAAATGTTCAACCATAGTAGTAATCAAAGTATAAACAGCATTTTGTTGTACTTGAGAAGTACTTGTTTGATCAGTAGTCTGATAGGCTAATTGCCCTTCAATTTTAATAACACTAGTAGTATTCATGATAGTATTCTTTTGTTCTTGATTTAAGAAATTATCCCACCAACCTTTAAGTTGGCCAGTGAAACCAGCAACAATCATAGCAGCAATATCACGATCTTGATTTTTATTAATCTTACAAATAGTACTATACATCAACATTCTATGCACAGTAGTAAAAATTTGTTTATCATTAAAACCATCAATATTCCATTCATAAATTTCCTTGCTACTGTAACTATTATTAAAAATCTGATCTCTTTCTTCATTTAAAACATCCATCGGAGTTGGTCTATTGTAATAAAACATCCTTTGAATAGGCTTATCAGCCCATTTTGTATTGATTTTATTAACAAAATCATTTTCTGAAACATTCTGAGTAATAAAATTTTCTTGTTTTGTAGATAAAGCAGGTTGAGGCTGTAAATCAATTCCAGTAATATTGGAATCAAAAACAATATTCTTTAGTTTCTCCTTTAAAAGCTGTTCAATTTCTTCAGTAGAATCAGTTTTGAAACTTTTTATTTCCGGAGGAGGTTGTAAAGTATTTTTGACAATTTTTAATTCTTGTTTTGGTTTATGTAAAGCTTCTATTTTTTCTTGTAAAATCTGTGTCTGTTTTAAATAATTGTCTAAATTCTTATGCAATGCCATGACATGCTCTCCTAATACATTCAAATAATAATTAGCATAATTCTGCTGTTTAAGAATCAAATTGACATGTTCACAAGTAGTTACAGCAACTTTGTTTTCAAATAATTTTGCAAAAGCAGTAAAATTAATAGTTTTACCCTCTCTATTGATATCAAAAGACTGAGTTGGAGGTAAAGAAGAAATCATTATATCTCCATTAGACAAATGATACTCATGTTCAATGACTGACAAATGATATCCCACATATTTAATCATGAACCATGGGACAAATGGCAATGAAATATTATTTCCTTCTAACTCTTTGTAAAATTCTTTAGAAAAATACTCTGTCTCATCTTTATTAAATGAAGAGAAAAACCAATTCCTAAATTCTTCCCATTTCGGACTATAAAATTCTAAAGAAATCTTTTTTCGTGCCAGAGAACCTGGACTAAAATCAATTTTTTTACTATCCATGTAAACCAGTTGGAAAATTCATGTCAGAATCTGTAGGATCACTTAAACGATCTTCACCTTTAGCAATATTATTATTATCTAAAATAATTTTATCAAAATTTGTATCTCTAATTTGAGAAGTTGAAGCCCTTGATGGAATATCTACAATATAATCTACTGGAGAAATATAAGAAGATACAGATCGGGTTAATCTTGAAGAGGAATCTGTTAGTCTTGGGATATCGTGGGTTTTAAAACTCAAAGTTACACTACCATCTTTACTTTGTCTGATATCAGAAATCTCCTCACTAGTAATCTCACGAGGTACTGCAGCTTCTTCAATAATCCATTCAGTAGGAAAATTTATTTCTTCCCACTTAATTAATCTACGAGTAATAATTTTTGATTTGGAAAAATTATTTTCAAACAAAACAGTCTCATGATTTTGTTCAGCAATTTTACATCTAGGAGATAAAGTATAAAGAGGTCTATAAACAATTCTAGTACAAATACACATAACTTCTGTTCCGGGTAAATAATCATATCCATTAATCTTAATATTCAAAATTAATGATTGTAATATATTCACATCAGTTAGAGCAATATTTAAATTCGGATAAGCATTAAAATAAATTGCACCATAAGCCAAGGTTGATTGTATAGAACCAATCAAAGAATTTTTCCAATTTAAATTTCTACCATCTCGTAATGCAGCAACAAAACTTTCAGGTAAGCCTTTCAATGTTAATGGCTTAAAAGCAACTTGAACTAAACCAATATGTAAATAATTGAAATCTTTAGATTTGTAATAATCTATGTCATTTTGAGATAATAGATGGAAAACTCCACTATCTTTGTCCATAGTAAAACTTAATTCTGTAATTTTCACAGTAGTCATATATATATATATATATATATATATATATATATATATATATATATATATATATATATATATATATATATATATATATATATATATATATATATATACCTATATATATATATATAGGTATTCCTTCAGAAGATTCTTTCTTACCCCTTTATCTTTTACCCACGTTGTTGCAGTTATAGCCATCAATAGTGCCATGTTTCATCTCAACCTCAATCTTGCAAAACCTAAACCATCCACGAAACGACCCAATGACCATGATGAAAGAATATCGAGGGTCGTTTAAAATAAAACCATAATCGTTAATCGGACCGTAAAAGTGGCTTAATATCTTACTGGTATCGGGTATATTATTAACAATTGATAAGCATATTAAAATTTTATGCTTAATGGTTCATCGATTCAGGGGCGGATTACTTAATTTTCTAATCGGATAAATCATTAACCCGTTAAGAATTCTGTATAGTTATATTTTCACCCATTATCAAGCAACTTGTTAGTAGCTTGAGTTTCAACACCATCATAACTTTTTTTTTGTAGGACTAGGAAGATCTAGGTAGCTCTTGATAATTGATGCAAAAGTATATCCAGAATTTATGTTAACTTAACTTCTATTATTGGTTAAGGTTCCCCAATTCGTATTTTAGCTTGCTTATTGTAATAGAATTAAACAAGAAGAAACTGCCATTAACAATGAGAGCTTAATTACCGTACTGGTGTGTGGTTGTGATTGGATCATCTATCTATTGTTTGCTATCGTACTTATTGTGACGACCCAAACGGTCGTCTTATGAATTAACGCCTGATCCTCTATTAACTTCTTTTCCCAAGTTTATTTCTACTATTTTAATTTGCGAGGATGTTTAGTTTTAAGTTTCGGAGAGTTTTGGGACACTTAGTCCCTAAATGAGAGCTTAAGTGTTGGAAAGTTGATAGAAATTGGAACAGTGTGAAGATGGCCTCGGAATGAAAACACGATGATTTGGTTAGATCTGTTACGTGATTTTGGTCATAGGGCTATGTTCGAATTGTGTTTTGTAAGTCCGTAGCTAGTTTAGGCGTGAAATGCCGAAAAGTTAAATTTCTGAAGTTTTTGGTTCGATAGTGAGATTTTGATCTGGAAATCGAATGGAATTCTGAGAGTTGTACTAGTTTTGTCATGTCATTTTGGATGTATGTGGAAAATTTTAAGTCATTCGGATGTGGTTTAGTTGAGTTTTTCATCAAAAGCGTAATTCAGAAGATTTTTAGAAACATAGTCTTGAATTCGATGTGTTTTGAGTGATTTGGTTTTGTTTGAAGTGTTTTGATGATGGGACAAGTTTGAATAATGTGTTAGGATATGTTGGTGCCATTGGTTGAGGTTCTGAGGCCTCGGGTGAGTTTTGCGTGGTCAATTGGATCATTTTGAAGTTGGAAAAATTGCAAAAGTTGCAGGTTTAGATGTTGTAGGTTTTTACTCTTCGCGTTCGCGAAGAGTCAGAGAAAGTCAGTGGGGTTCTTGCCTTCATGTTCGCAACAAGGGCATCACGTTCGCGAGAAGGGCATTGCATTCGCGAAGGGGTGGAAGCAAGTGCATCACATTCATGAGATGATAGTCGAGTTCGCGTAGGGTCTTTTTGGTTAGCTGGTTTGAGGTCAAGTTACTCATCAAGTTCGCAATGTATGTGACGCATTCGCGAAGGGTAAGGTTGAGGAACCATTGCGTTTGTATGGTCATGTTGCGATCGCATAGAAGGAAAATTGGTCAAAGTAAAATTGTGCTTCGCGAACACGAGGCTTTGACCGCATTCGCGAAGAAGGTATTAGAATACCTGGCCAGAATGTTTAAAAGGGTCTATTTCGCGAATTTTGGTCTAGTTTCCTCCATTCTTAGGTGATTTTGAAGTTTTTTGAAGAGGGTTGAAGAGGGATTCATGGGAATCACTTGGATGTAATATTTTTAACTTCATAAATCGTTTTTTATGTAATTAAATACCTGATTAGTGTGAAAAATATGGGAGAAATATGTAATTAGGGCTTGAGTTTAAGAGACCCAAAAAGGGGTATTTGAGGGGACAATTGAACTTCAATTGTATTGTTCTTTTTATGCATAGACTCGTGAAAGTATGAGGTTTTCAAAACAATAGATTTTACCCGATTCCAAGATATGGGCCAGAGGGGTATTTTGGTCATTTTATCTGCTTTCGCATATTAGCTTAGAATTGTATTATGGAATCAGCTTCTTGAAGTGTTATTTACAATGTGCAACTGAATTGAATAGATTTGGTCTATTTGGAATCGAGTACTCGTGGCAAAAGTGTGGTTTCGGGTTGATTTGAGCTTGTTCGAGGTAAGTAGCTTATCTAACCTTGTGTGGGGGAACTTCCCCTTAGGATTATTATATGTGATAATTGACTTTCCTTATACATGAGGTGATGAGCACGTACTTGTGAAAATTTTTAGAAATTCAATTTCCTTTAAACACTTATTAGTATGTTTTCTCTTGTTTTTTTTACTTGTACCGTTAAACATGTTGTTAACTTAGAAAAGCATGTCTAAGTGATTTAATTCTTTAATTGCTCAATCTGTTTACCTGAACTCTATACATCATGCTAGGCTAGAATTATTTGTTGCCTTAATATGAAATTTCCCTTCTCTGAATATTTTCTTGTTGATGTTGTGTATTTACATTGGGACTACGGATGTGGGATTCCGGTAGATCCCCCTTGACTGTTTACTTTGGAACTATGGGTTAGATTCTTGGTAGATCCCCCTGCACATTTACTTTGGGACTACGGGTTAGATTCCCGGTAGATCCCCCCTCCCCCAGCACAGTGATATAGAACTACGAGAATGCACCCGGTAGATTCCCCCAGTACTATGTATTCATGTTTGGGACTACAGAACTGGATTCTGATAGATCCATGTATACTATGAGCTGAGCTACAGGATGGTATCCCGAGAAACTTATCGGATATGTATATATGGGACTTCAGGACAGTATCATGGAAGATCCCCAGTTGGTATTATTGGAATTGAGATGTATTTCCCTCGGTGTTTACATTGTCTGTACGTTGTTCTATATTGCTGCTATTGTTCTCTATATATTGTGTTACTTTTACTATTTTTCACATATTATACTGTCTTGTTCCACACTAATGAATTATATCTTTTACTTAATCTCAGTATGGCCCTGACCCTCCTCGTTACTACTCAACCGTGGTTAGGCTTGGCACTCTGAGTACCGCTGTGGTGTACTCATGCCCTTACTGCGCATGTGTTTCATATGCATATCTAGGTATGTTGACTCAGTCTTACCATCATTGAGGCAAGGCGACCACTATAGAGACTTCGAGGTACATCTTTCACGTCCTCAGGCCGAGAAGTTCCTTTCTATTCCAGCTGCTAAACATTGCCCTTCTATATTTACTTTCTTGTTAAATATTCTGGAGTTAGACTGTTAGATATTCCAAAGGCTTGTGGTTCTGTGAGTTTCAGGGTTTTGGGATAGTGTATTAAATACTGAGAAGTTGTGTTGTATGCGCCGAGTGATATTTAATATTGTTTTCTTCGGTTATTTTGGCTTTTGTCTATTTATTCCGCAAGTTTAGATTGTTTCCACTTTGTTAGGCTTACCTAGTCATAGGGACTAGGTGCCGTTACGATAGTTCACGGAGGATGAAACTGGGGTCGTGAAAAGTTGGTATCAGAGCTCTAGGATATAGGAGTCATGGATCACAAGCTAGTTTATTAGAGTCTCGCTTGTCGGTACAGAGAAGTCTGTACTTATCTATGAGAGGCTATGTAACTATTAGGAAAATTCTTTTCATTTGATTTTATTGTCATGCGAGATTTTGATATCATAATTCTAAACTTCTGCTTTCTATTCTCTCATATATTGTGAGAACACGTGCTACTTGAGACGATCAGGCACCCATGCCCCCTACTGCAACCGTTAGAGGTTGGGGCCAGGGTAGAGGTCAAGGACGCGCACACGGTGCAACCAGAGCACCTGCACGAGCTTCCACCAGGGAGACACCAGCAATGCCAGTCGAAGTCCAGGCACCTGACACACCTACTGCTACTACTACGCCAGCACTTCAAGAGACTCTGGCACAGTTTATGAGCATGTACACCACTTTGGCTCAAGCAGGGTTGCTTTCCCTTGCTGCAGCCACATCCAAAGCCGAGGGAGGAGTACAGACTCCCGCCGCCGACACTTCTAAGAAACAAGTGCATGTTGATCAGGTCCCAGAGATTATTCCTATACCACCCACAGTGCCAGTTCGGCCTGGAGATAGGGGAGCGGCTTCAGAGGATGAGCAATGAAGACTTGAGAGGTTCAAGAAATATGATCCTCCTGTATTTAGTGGGTTAGCATCTGAGGACGCCTTGAGATTTCTGGAGGAGTGCTATCATATTCTCCGTACTATGGGTATATCAGAATCAACTGGGGTTCCATTCACTACTTTCCAGCTTTGAGGAGCCGCCTATAAGTGGTGGCACACCTTTGAGCTAGACAGTACAGACGAGGCTGCTTCGCTGACTTGGACTTAGTTTCTGAACCTATTTCTGAGAGAGTTTGTTCCTTAGAGCCGCAAAGATGCATGGCGTGCCGAGTTTGAGCGTTTGCGCCAAGGTGCTATGACTGTCTCATAGTATGTTATCTGTTGTACTAGCTTGGCTAAGCATGCACCAGCCTTTGTTTCTACAGTTCACGAGAGGGTTTGCCAGTTTATTGAGGGGCTTATTTTTAGTATCAGGTCTAGCATAGCTTGTGAATTGGAGATGGATATTCCTTATCAGCAGGTGGTGAGCATTGCTAGGAGGATTGAGTGTATACATGCCAGGGAGAGAGGAAAGGGAGATCAAGAGGTCTCGAGAGTCGGGCCATTATTTTGGTGCTCACACCTCAGTTGCAGATCATCATGGTAGGGGTTATATGAGTCGCCTTGTTCATTCAGCTCTTCCAGCAGCCAGTAAGGCTCCAACTCCTCCTAGGCCTCAGGAGCCTTATTATGCACCTCCAGTTTCTAGCATGCCTCTTGCACGGGGTGGTTTTAGAGGTCATTCCAGCAGACGTGGCCCGAGCCAGTCACATCCACCACATCCTCTCAGAGCTTGTTTTGAGTGTGGTGACATACACCACATGGTGAGGGATTGCCCCAGACTAGGAAGCGGTGCACCTCCACAGACTTCTCAGCCACAGCGTGCCCCACAGAGTTCTTAGTCTATGGTTACAGTTCCAATTGATATCCCACCTGCTCCGCCAGCCAAAGGTGGAGGTCAGGGAGGTAGAGGTCGCCCTAAAGAGGGAGGCCAGATTTGATACTATGCTTTTCCTGCTCGTACTGAGGCTGTTGCCTCTGATTCTGTCATCACATGTATTATATTAGTTTCTCACAGAGATGCATCGGTTATATTCGATCCAGGCTCCAGTTATTCTATTGTGTCTTCTTATTTTGCTCCATATTTCAGTGTATCTCAAGATTCTTTAGCTCCCCTATTTATGTTTCTGCTCCTGTAGGATATTCTCTTGTTGTGGACCGCATTTATCGGTCGTGTTTGGTTGCTCTTTGTAGTTTTGAGACCAGAGTCGATTTATTGTTGCTCATCATGGTAGACTTTGATATTATCTTGGGGCTATTTTGCTATTCTTGATTGTCACCCAAGACCGTGACGCTGCCTATGCCAGGTGTACCGCATGTTAAATGGAGGGTGCTTTAGATCACACTCCTAGTAGAGCTATTTCTTTCCTTAAAGCTCATCGTAAGGATAAGAAGGGTGTGATGTGTATCTAGCCTAGGTGAGAGATGTTAGTATTGGTACCCCTTCAGTTGATTCAGTTCCAGTAGTACGGGACTTTTTTGATGGGTTTCCAGCTGATTTTCCAAGCATGCTGCCTAATAGAGATATTGATTTCGGAATTGATTTGTTGACGGGCACTCAACCCATTTATATTCCTCCATATCGTATGGCTCCTCCTGCGTTGAAAGAGTTGAAGGATCAGTCGCATAAATTGCTTGATAAGGGTTTTATTCGACCTAGTATGTCACCTTGGCGGGCTCCTATCTTGTTTGTGAAGAAAAAGGATTGTTCTATGCGTATGTGTATTGATTATCGCCAGTTGAACAAGGCTACAATGAAGAATTGTCATCCTTTGCCTCGTATTAATGATATATTTGACCGGATTCAAGGCGAACGAGTGTTTTCTAAGATTGACTTGTGCTCAAGTTACCATCAGTTGAAGACTCGAGAGAGAGATATCCCGAATACTGCTTTCAGGACTCGGTATGGTCATTACGAGTTTCTTGTTATATCATTTGGGCTGACCAATGCCCCAACAACTTTTATGCATTTGATGCACAGTGTATTCCAGCCATATCTCAACTCTTTTGTCATTGTCTTTATTGATGACATTCTCGTATATTTCCAGATTCAAGAAGATCATGAGCAGCACTTGAAGACAGTGCTTAAGACTCTGAGGGAAAAGAAGTTATATGCAAAGTTTTTAAAATGTGAGTTTTGGTTGGATGCAGTGGCATTCTTAGGCCACGCGGTATCGAGTGAGGGTATTCTGGTGGATCCGAAAAAGGTAGAGGCAATGCAGAGTTGGCCCAGACCATCCTCAGCTACAGAGATCCGCAATTTTCTTGGGTTGGCAGTTACTATCGTCATTTTATGGAGGGATTTTTATTGATTGCGTCCCCTATGACTAGACTCACCCAAAGGGTGCTCCGGTCTAGTAGACTAAAGAGTGTGAGGTGAGCTTTTAGAAGCTCAAGACAGCTTTGACTATGGTCCCTATTTTGATATTGCCTACAGGTTCAAGGTCTTATACTATCTATTATGATGCCTCGAGAGTTAGTCTTGGAGTGGTATTGATGCAGGACGGTAGGGTGATTGCCTACGCGTCCAGACAGCTGAATATACATGAGAAGAATTATCATGTCCATGATCTTGAGTTAGCTGCCATTGTTCATGCCTTGAAGATTTGGCGCTGTCACATCTCCTTTTTCACACTACAACCCTCGAAGGGCGTAGATAAGGGAGTTTTTCCAATTAAAGGATAATCGAAAGGGGATTATTAATTTAAAGAATTCAGAGACGCCGCTTGGGATAACTAATGGTGTCCCAAGTCACCAGTTTAAATCATGAATCGAGGAAAACTTGACTCTGTTTAACAGTCTGCAAACCAGAAATCCGGGTAACGAATTCTGTTAACCCGAGAGAA
Source organism: Nicotiana benthamiana (assembly GCA_034376525.1). Taxonomy (NCBI): domain Eukaryota; kingdom Viridiplantae; phylum Streptophyta; class Magnoliopsida; order Solanales; family Solanaceae; genus Nicotiana; species Nicotiana benthamiana. The sequence goes on along the minus strand of CM067341.1, from coordinate 12,621,607 downwards.
GGTGTTAGGCACTCACGTGTTCACGGGTTCTAGCACGGTCGCTCAACTATCATAATTGACCTAATTATCTGATTTTAAACATATTTTAGCCTATGGTGCATTTTTAACTTTAATCACTTTTATTTATTTTAGGAACATTGCAACCTTGTTAAAACACGTCTTGAACCACGTCACATAAATGAACCCGCGGGCTTCGATATATTTTAACCAACGTTGAGATTTAGATTTGGGTCACATAAATGCGCACACGAGTTTAGGAAGGTAATTTTAAAATAGCGCGCCTAAAGCAACTCTACACTTTCAACATTGCGATGGCCATGGAAAATTCGCTAATAGCACTCCTCGATTTCTAAAGAGTTAATATTAATTACATGAGGGCCTTAGGTTATGGGATTCATTTGTGGATGGTAAGCCTCAATTTATTTCAAAATATTGTAGTCAACTAAAGTGAACTACGGATGTTCATAATTATTTTCCTAAATTTGAGATTATTGCGATGCCAAATTTACGAACAAGATATTATTGAGACAAATAGGCTAGCTAACATGATCTATTACTTCGCTAGATTCATTATGGTCCAAAATCCACCTTATGACTTATTCATATCCCTTGCCAAGAAAGAAACAACTCCAAACTTTTCATTTAACCAATTAAAAGCACTTATTTAAGAACCAAGACTACATACATCACAATCGAAATAAAACTAATTAAATAATTTAAATGAAAACTAAGATATAGTACTCGAATAATGTAAAACCCCAAATCAACCAACATGCGCACCAAGCTATTATAAACAATAAAATGTGAATGAAAAATTGAGAAATGGACCTTTTATTGATGAACAAAGATGAGAATTACAAGTCAATCAGGCTAAACAAAGCAACAATCCTTGGATCGAAACATCGCAATTACATATCAAAACCTCGAATCGACACTGGAAAGCTCGAAACCCAAATCGATCTCAGTCAAACGATAAACTGAAACCCAAAATATCTGACAATTGGTAAATCCAAGCCATCCTTTTGAGTATATTTCGAAATTGTCTGGCTGGGATTAATGTTTCACTATAGATACATTTCTTAAGAACGAATTAAAATACGTGCACATCGATAAGAATATTATCAATTTGTTGATCCTGTTGAGCTTTATTGCTGCTTTGACTTGATCCTTATCAACGTCCCTCACAAATATATCACAAAAAATATTCAAAATACTAGTATTCTGTAGTGAGCAGGCTTGTACGGACTTTCAGAATAAAAATGTAGGAAGAACCATTATGTCTTGTAATTGTCAAGGTTTAGGTAGGAGAGGAATGTCGCCAATTGGATCAGCTAAATTGCCATTCTTCTTTAGTCTTTTAGGAATGGTTCGGTTCTTCCATTTTAGGAATTCTGTCGTTTTTCCTTTTAGAGTTCAAGTCTAGGAATTGATAACTTGGGGTAGGGTTTCTATAATTGGGTATTTTATATGGAAGTGATAAAGAATGATGGCCATTGGATTAGAGTGAATAAATGGTAAAGATTAAATCTTGCATTTAAATGGGCTAATGGGTTGGGAAGAATGGGCTAAGAGTAATTGGATTGGACCATGTCTTTTTGTGTCTCAACTTTGAGACAAGAAGACTCTAAAAATTATTATTCAAAACCATAGCTAAATTCCTTTAATGTAAGATAACTATTCTACATGATGCAAAAATAAATTTTAATTAATTAAAATAAACTATACTAAAACATGAAACTACTATGTATATATTTTTTGTATTTTTTCAAGATTATACAAAGGTAAAAATAAGGTACTATTTTTGTATTTTTTTTACTTTATGAAAGGTACATAAAATTAAATATTTTTTTGTAATTTTTATTTTCTTGTAATAAAATAACATAAAAGAGTAAAAATTAGTTGAAATAGATATATTATGCCTAGATTAAATATTTACGTGCTAAAATATAAAAAATCTTGGGGATGGTCAAAAATTACATGTCTACAAGCGCCACTATCTATACGGCATGCCTTGTGAGATTTATGCCGACCATCGGAGCTTGCAGGACTTGTTCAAGCAAAATTATCTAAATTGGCGCCAGCTGAGGTAGTTAGAGTTGCTGAAGGACTATAATATCACTATTTTGTATCACCCAGGCAAGGCCAATGTGGTGGCCGATGCTTTGAGTCGTTGGGCGTAGAGTTTAGGGAGTTTGGCTTATCTACCAGCAGCAAAGAAGCCTATGGCGATGGATGTTCAGGCCTTAGTCAACCACTTTGTGAGATTGGATCTTTTGGAGCCTAGTCGGGTTCTACCTTGCGTAGTTTCTCAGTCTTCCTTATTTGATCTTATCAAGAGCGGCAGTGTGATCACCCTCATTTGCTTGTCCTTAAGGACAAGGTTCAGCATGGTCATGCCAGAGATGTGACCATTGGCGAGGATGGAGTATTGAGGATGCAGGGTCGGTTTTGTGTACCCAATAGTTGATGGACTTCGGGAGCTGATTCTAGAGGAGCCCACAATTTGCGGTATTCCATTCATCCAGGTACCGCAAAGATGTACTAGGATTTCAGGCAGCACCATTGGTGGAGGCGGATGAAGAAAGATATAGTTGTGTTTGTAGCTTGTCTCAACTGTCAGCATGTGAAGTATGACCACCAGAGACCGAGTAGATTGCTTCAACAGATAGATATTCTAGAGTGGAAGTAGGAGGAGATCACCATGCTCTTCGTATCTGGGCTCCTATGGACTTTGAAGAAGTTCGATGCCATTTGGGTTATTGTGGATCGGCTGACCAAGTCCGCACATTTCATCCCTGTGTGTATTACCTACTCCTCAGAACGGTTGGCGGAGATTTATATTCGGGAGATTGTCCGTCTATGTGGTATTCCAGTTTCCATCATTTTAGATAGAGGTACTCAGTTCACATCACGGTTCTGGAGGGTCATTCAGCATGAGTTGGGTACTCGTGTAGAGTTGAGTACAACATTTTACCCTTAGACGGACGGGCAGTCCAAGCGCACTATTTATATTATTGAGGATATGCTCCGTGCGTGTGTGATTGAGATTTGGGGTTCTTGGGATCAGTTCTTGCCAATGGTAGAGTTTGCTTACAACAACAGTTACTAGTCCAGCATTTAGATAGAACCATATAAGGCTTTGTATGGGTATAGATCTCTGGTGGGTAGGTTCGAGTCAGGTGAGGCTAGACTATTGGGCACAGACTTAGTTCGGGATGCTTTGGGGAGAGTCAAGGTGATTCAGGATAGACTCCATATAGCCCAGTCCAGACAGAAGAGTTATGCGGACCGGAAGGTTCGTGATGTTTCCTATATGGTTGGAGAGCGGGTTCTGCTTCGGGTTTCACCTATGAAAGGCATTATGAGATTTGGGAAGAAAGGGAAGTTGAGTTCGAGATTCAATGTCCCTTTTGAGATATTGAGGCGAGTTGGGGAGATTTATCCAATATTTCATGTTTCGATGTTCCGGGGGTATAATGGCGATCTGTCGCACGTGTTGGATTTCAATTCAGTCCAGTTGGACAAGGATCTATCCTATGTTGAGGAGCTAGTGGAAACATTGGACATGATGGTTAAGAAGCTGAAGTCAAAGAACATTGCGTCAGTGAAGGTTCAGTGGCGAGGTCAGCTGGTCGAGGAGGCGACCTGGGATACCGAGCAGGATATGCGTAGCTGCTACCCTCATGTTTTCACTACTTCAGGTATGTCTCTATGCTCGTTCGAGGATGAACGAATATTTAAGTGTAGGAGGATGTGACGAACCAGCCGGTCGTCTTAAGTATTAACGCCCCGATCCCCTATTAGCTGCTTTCGCCAAGTTTATTTCTCCTATTTTGATTTGCTGGGATGTTCGGTTTTAAGTTTAGGAGAGTTTTGAGACACTTAATCCATAAATGAGAGCTTAAGTGTTGGAAAGTTGACCGAAGTTAGACAGTGTGAAGAAAGCCTCGGAATGGAAATACGATATTTCTGTTAGCTCCGTTAGGTGATTTTGGGCTTAGAAGTGTATTCGGATAGTGTTTTGGAAGTTCGTAGCTAATTTAGGCTTGAAATGCTGAAAAGCTGAATTTTTTAAGTTTCTGGTTCGACGGTGAGATTTTTATCCGAGGATCTTAATGGAATTCCGAGATTTGCAACAATTTTGTCATGTCATTTGGGATGTGTGTACAAAATTTAAAGTCATTCGAACGTGGTTTGGATGGGTTTTGGATCAAAAGCGTAATTCGGAAGATTTTTAGAAACTTAGGATTTATCTTATGTGTTTTGAGTGATTTGGTTTTGTTTGAGGTGTTTTGATGACTGGAATAAGTTTTTCTAACGCTTTAGGATATGTTGGTGCCTTTGGTTGAGGTCCCAGGGGCCTCGGGTGAGTTTCGGGTGGTAAATCGGATCATTTTGAAGTTGGAGAATTGTAGAAGTTGCAGGTTTAGATGTTGCAGGTTTTTACTCTTCGCGTTCGTGAAGAGTCAGAGGAAGCTAATGGGATTTTTGCCTTCACGTTTGCGAGAAGTGTATCGCGTTCAGGAAAGGGAATAGGCTAGTGCATCACGTTAGCGAGATAGAAGTCTCGTTCGCGTGTGGTCTTCTTTGTCAACTGGTTTGAGGTCAAGTTACTCATCGCGTTTGCGATGTATGTGATGTGTTTGCGAAGGGTAAGGGGTAGGAACCATCGCTTTTATGATGGTCATCTCACGATCGCGTAGAAGGAAAATTGGTCAAAGTAAAATTGTGCTTCGTGAACGCGAGGCTTTGACCGCGTTCACGAAGAAGGAATTAAAATACCTGGGCAGAATGTTTAAAAAGGTCTATTTCGCGAATTTTAGTCAGTTTCCTCCATTGTTAGGCGATTCTGAAGCCTTTTGATGAGGGTTGAAGAGGTATTCAAGGAAAATCACTTGGAGGTAATATTTTTGACTTCATAGCTTGTTTTTATGTGATTAAATACCTAATTAATGGTTGAAAATTTGGGAGAAATGGGTAATTAGGGCTTGGGTTTAAGAGACCCAAAAAGGGGTGTTTGAGTGGCCAATTGAACTTTAATTTTTGTGTTCTTGTCGTGCATAGACTCGTGAGAGTCTGAGATTTCCAAAAATATAAATTTTACTCAATTTCTTGACATGGGACTAAGGGGCATTTTGCTCATTTTACCTAATTTCGCGTATTATCTTAGAATTTAATTATGGAATCGGTTGCTTTAAGTGTTATTTACAATATGCAATTGAATTGAATAGATTTGGGTCATTTGGATTTGAGTACTCGTGGCAAAGGCGTGGTTTCAGGTTGATTTAAGCATGTTCGAGGTAAGTGGCTTGTCTAACCTTGTGTGGGGGACCTTCCCCTTAGGATTGGCATATTTGGTTATTGAATTGCCTTGTATGTGAGGTGACGAGCGCGTACTTGGGCAAATTGTTGGAAATCTGGTTTCTTTAAACACTTATTAGTATGTTTATTCTCCTATTTTATTTACTTGTACCGTTAAGTTTGTTGTTAGCTTAGGAAAGTACGTCTAAGTGATTTAATTGCTTTAATTGCTCAATTTGTTTACCTGAACTCTATTCAACATGCTAGGCTAGAATTATTTGTTGCCTTAATATGAAATTTCCCTTCTCTGAATATTTTCTTGCTGCTGCTATATATTTACATTGGGACTACGGATGTGGGATCCTGGTAGCTCCCCCTTGGTTGTTTACTTTGGAACTATGAGTTAGATTCTCGGTAGATCCCCTCGCACATTTACTTTGGAACTATGGAATGGATTCCCAGTAGACCCCCTTGTACAGTGATATGGAACTACGGGAATGCACCAGGTAGATTCCCCCAGTACTGGGTATTATGTTTGAGACAACGAAATAGGATCCCAGTAGATCCGTGTGTACTATGAGTTGAGCTATGGGATGGTATCCCTAGAGACTTATTGGGGATGTATATTTGGGAATTCAGGACGGTATCCTAGAATATCCCCGGTTGGTATTATTGGAACTGAGTTGTATTTCCCTCGGTGTTTACATTGTCTTTACGTGTTTCTGTGTAGTTGTTGTTGTTCTCTATATACTGTGTTACTTTTAGTGTTGTTCACACATTATACTGTCTTGTTCCACACTATTAAATTATATCTTTTACTTACTTTCGGTAGGGCCCTGACCTTCCTCGTCACTACTCAAACGAGGTTAGGCTTGGCTCTTACTAAGTACCGTTGTGGTGCCCTTTCTATGCATTTTATTCATGTGCAGATCCATGTACGTCGACTCAGTCTTACCATCATTGAGGTGAGGCAACCATTATAGAGACTTCGAGGGACATCTGCCACGTCCAAAGACCGAGAAGTCACTTTCTATTCTAGCTGCTAAACATTGCCCTTTTGTATTTACTTCCTTGTTAGGTATTCTGGAGTTAGACTGTTGGATATTCCAACGGCTTATGGTTCTGTGAGTTTTCGGGTTTTGGGATAGTGTATTAAATTCTGAGGAGTTGTGTTGTATGTGCCAAGCGGCATTTGATATTATTTTCTTCAGTAGTTTTGGCTTTTGTCTATTTATTTCGCAAGTTTAGATTATTTCCGCATTGTTAGGTTTATTTAGTCATAAGGACTAGGTGCTGTCACGATAGTTCACGGAGGACGAACTGGGATCGTAACAGTTACTTACAACAACAACAACAACCCACTAAAATCCCACTTGTGGGGACTAGGGAGGGTAGTGTGTACGCAGACCTTACCCCTACCTCGAAGAAGTAAGAGGTTGTTTTCGGAAGACCCTCGGCTCAAGAAAACAAAAGGACAAAAAGGAGACATTATTAGTATCTCACAGAAATCGTAGGAAAAATAGGAACAATATAAAATGTAGAAGAAAGATACAAAGCTAAAGCGCAACCTAATAAAAAGGTCCTGCATTGATAAGCGAGATAGTAAGACACAACATTACCACAAACTAACTATCTTAGACAAAAAAAACCCTACTAGACTACTCTTACAAATGTATAAAATAAGGCAAAACTCAAATCCCTCCAATACTATAACTCTAATATTCGACCTCCATCAAAAATCTGAAGCCTCGCTATATCCTGTCTGATCACCTCTCCCTAATATTTTTTAGGCCGCCCTCTACCTCTTCTCGTACCCTCCACAACCAGCCACTCACACCTCATTACCGGTGCATCTGGCTTCTCCTCTTAACATGATCGAACCATCTTAGCGTCGCTTCCGGCATATTGGCATCAATGGGAACTATGTGCACCTACTTCCAAATAACATCATTCCTAATCTTACCTATCCAAGTGTGCCCGCACATACATCTCAACTTACTCATTTCTGCTACTTTCATCTGCTGGATATAACTCTTAACACACCAACACTCAACCTCATACATCATGGCTGGTCTAAACCCCACTTTATAGAACATACCTTTGAGGATCAGTGGTGATATGACCCAAAATCTACTAAGGGTCATGATGGTGCCTAACACTGCTGTGAGGCAAGCCAACCATAAATACTTAATTAAATTCTCATTTTGATAATTTTGAAAACTACAATTCTCCTTAAATTTCACTAGTAAAAGATAATCATTTCAAATCGAATATGATTGTTAATAAGTTAATACAAGATATCTCATAACCATCCTAGAACCCGGTCTCACAAGTGCATGAGCAATTTCTAAGAAATAATGTAATACAGTAACCATCCGTAATACAATATTGGATAGAAAGTAAACATAGTAATTTGAAAGAGAATCTGCTGGCTGTGGGTCGTCTCGAGGAGTGCAGCTCACCTAAGTCTCTGTAAGCCATGCTTCTATGCCTGCTATACCATTAGAGATACATGTGCATGCTGTTATATCCCTTTTTAACATGGATCAAATTAGAGCATAACATATTGGTAATTTTGAAGGTTTAGTTAGTAATAGAGTCGCCACCTAATTATTTCAACGGTGAATTAGGACACCAATTTTAGCTAAATAATACCTAAAGTTAACTCTATTTTATGATCTCCTTAACCTTAGAGATTATGGGTAAGAGTTTTAATTAATCTTATAGGGAAGGTTATTAAAGCGCCCTATATGATCCGTTAATAACGGTTAACCGGCCAAACTTAGGTTAATTGATTTTAAAAATTATGTAGTAACACACGTGTACATTAAAAAAATATATTTGTTAATTGATTTAGAAAATATCTTTACAGTAATGCCATGCAGAGAAATTAGTCACTTTAGAATTGTATAAATTCATAATTGAGAAAGAAAATTGCTTTGAAGCATTTCAAACTCAGACGAATAATGGTTGGACTTTAACTTTTATACTTTTGGAAAAGCTTTTCCATATGAAACTACAAAAAAGAGCATATCCTTAAAGTAACTTAATTTTAAAAAGTGAACTGAAATACAACGCTTGATTGAAATACTTCTTGTCTTTCAAAAAACTAGTTAGTTATACTTAAGTGGCGTTGCACCATTTATGAAGAAAACTCCAACTTAACAATGTTGGAAACAAATTTGACGACAAGCTCTCAAAAGTATCACTTTAACAAATTGACCTTACTTGAAATAGTGTTTAGGAGTATAGTAGCTTACTTAAAAAAAATAGACACGCCAGTGGCTACTAGGTGGAAAGTTATTACTGATTTTAAACTTTTTATTACTGATTTTAAGCACGAGATAAAGAACCTAGATGATTAAGTTCCAAAATTGAGATAAATACACATAAATCAACAATAGTAAAAGATTAGGTACAATAAATAATAAAAGAGAATAAGAACCGTATAGACGCCCCCAAGCGTTTCGCTTGTTTTCTTATTGTTTGGTGCATCTATGGAATATGGTATGTCATGACCCTATGCTTGGGTAGGACAGCGTTGAGTCTTATGAGACTCCATTCTGAAAGTCTCGAACTAAGACTCCATTTGTTTTTGCAGGGCAGCAAATTGAGGCGGGGATCTTAGGTGCACTATAGAACTCCGACCTCGAGCCCGCTTGCTTAGACTTGAATAGGACAAAGACGCTTGATTCTTTTTGTTTAAAGAAAAAGGCAGCAGCCTCAGACAGAGTTTAGAGTTAGGAGGTGCTTATAACCATGAGGTTTTGGGGTAAAAGGACGGCTGAAAAGCATTAATTTTGGGGAAAAAAGGAGGCAGCTCTCAGCTTCTAGTTTTTGGGTAAAAGGGCGACTGAAGCGTAATTAAAGGATGGAGTTCAAGCTATTTTTTCAAATCGTTTCCCTAAAGCATATATTTATAAGAAAAAATTAGGGTTGATTTTGGGCAGGATTTTGAATAGAAAAATTAAATTTTAAGTCAAGTTGGCCATTCGATTTTGCACGTTCGAAGCCATGGCAGAGATAGCAGCATGAGCAGAGATTTTAAGCCAAAAATAGTGAAGAATTTTCTAGGTTGGGTTGGAAAATATTTTGGCGTTTGGTCAAAAGAGAAAGAAGAACATTGGACACCATTTAATGAAAAGAAAGGGTTAAGACTAAGAATCAAGAGGATTCTACGGGTTTGGGCTGAAATTAGGTCGAAAGTATTGGGTTAGAAATTGGGTTATTGGCTTAGGCTTAATACTAAGCTGATTTTGGAGGCGAACTAAGGCTAACCTGATGGGTCCTTTGGATTTGGCCGAAATTTATCGCCTATCCCCTTCTTCGAATTAATTTTCTTAGGCTTCTACATATATAAATACATTGTGTTAGCTATATCATAAAATACCAAATAATAATATCCTATTATTAATTAAATTATTAAAAGTATTTGAATAAATAAAAATAATAATGGACTGTTCCATATTCTACTAATTAATTTTAAACTATTATAAGAGTGACGTTAAAAAAATACTACTTTTGATTACACAGGGAAAGTGATATACTTTACACAAAAGACGATAATAATGATATTAAAATAATAATAATGTGAATAATAATTATAATAATTATGACAACTATGATAAATTTTTTAAAAACTATAGTCATAATAATAAATAAGTCAATTTGTGTTGAAAATAATAAAATACCTATTTTTGTATTATTAGTAATATTTTTTAGGAAATAGTTTGGAAGAAAGGAGGGACAAAATTGGATGTCAACAACTGTCTCTCTTTGATCAGAAACGATGAAAGAGTTTTCAGATAAAGAAATTCACTCAATAGCCAATTTTGTTCCGGACAACAAGTACGTATTTTGAAAGGATTTAAGAGGTTATAGATAAGTTACGAAAAAAATTATGGTTGCACCTCGGTTTCGAGTTGCCTACATATCTTGGGTTTTATGAGAATCAGGCCATATGTAGTTCAAGATTTATGGTACCCTAGAGTAGGACTCAACTATTGATGCGGATCTTAAAATGATGCCCGAGAGTCGAATAATATGGACACTGGGTACCATGATTGAAAGAAAGATATTTGATGTGAATAAAAATATAATTTTACGGTGATATTTCATGGTCGGCAACGACACATGAAAATTAGTTTATAAAGGTAAATGCATTTGGCAATAATTTATGAAAGATATATTTCGGCAATATTTATGCAAGCGGGACCACTCGGGTTGAAATAAATTAAATCTTCTTTTGAGGAAAGATTAACTTCAATATCCTATTTGAGGACAGACGGACACGATATATCCTGTTTGAGGGCGGATAAACCCGAAATATCCTATTTGAGGACGGATAGATCTGATATATCCTATTTGAGGGAGGATGGACCCGATATATCCTATTTGAGGGCGGATGGACTCGATATATCCTGTTTGAGGGCGGATGGACCCGATATATCATGTTTGAGGGCGGATGAACCCGATATATCTTATTTTATAATGATAATTCATGGTGTGATATAAAAGTCCTGATGCGGTGACTTTGCAATAGCAAATATCCATGGTACGAAGAGCTTGACGCAATGTCTTTACAGGGAAAAATATTCAAGAAGCGGTGCTAATAATTTAGGAATTTGCATACTAAAATTTATTATTAGTAAATTCTTGCACCCGAAGAAATCTATGAGCTTTAAATATAATTTGCGATAACTTAGCTTGATCCCATGCCGCCCTATGTTTCCTGCAAAGTTTCTGCACACTAAATACACTCATTAGTTGACAGTAGATAAGTCATAAAATTTAATAGAGGCCTACAATTATTGCCTTAGATGCTCTTTGCAAATGATGCCTTGGAGGTGATAAATAATTGATGCCATCGAGGTCATATTTATAACACTTTACATAACTAATTCCTTAGAATCATTCAAATGAGGTATTTGAGACAAGAAAATAATGCCTTAAAGACAACATAAATCAATTAACATCTTTAGGACCTCAAAATAATGCCTTTGAGGCCATATTAATTAATCAACGCTTAAGGGGCATGCAGATAAATTACCAGACGCAATATTACAAATCACATGATGTCATGGCTAAACTATTGTCACAAATTAAATAATATCATCGATTAAAAGAAAGATTGTCACGATCCCGATTTGCTTTTCATGAATATGCCGTGACAGCACCTAGTCCCTACAACTATGTAAGCCTAACAAATGCGAAAAAATAAATCATTTGCGGAAATTATGACTCAAAATCCAAATCAATCAAAATGCAACGCGGAATGTAAAATGCCACTTGGCACATACAACTCAATAATGCAGAAGTCTACAATATCACCCCAAAACCCGAAAACTCATGGGAACATAAGCTAGAAGAATAAAGTAAGTGCTCTAATCTCCAGAAATGTCTACAGCAAAAGTATGATTGAAGGCTAAATGCTACAAGATAGAGTAAAGAAGGAGACTCTTCGGTCTGCGGACGCGGCAGATGTACCTCGAAGTCTCTGAAACTCTCATTGCCTCAAGGATAATGCACCTGGGTAGAGGTACTTGGATTTGCATATGAAAAACATGCTTAGAAGGGGCATGAGTACACCATAGCGGTACTCAATAAGTGTCAAGCCTAACCTCGGTCGAGTCGTGACGAGGAAGGTCAGGGCCCTACTGAGGTAAAACATAATAAATGATAGGGTAAAGAAACAGTATAAATAAAGTCTATAGCAAGAATCTAAATAGGATAATTAAGGGATACAATAGTAGAAAGCAGAAATATGACAATACAAGGAAATGCTGCTACAATAGGAAATAATAACCTGGGATCTCTTGGTATCATCACCATATACACGAGAGATATCTTGGTATATATATATATAAATACATGTGCCGGGGATATCTTGGTATCCCGAGGATCTCTTGGTATCCTCAATAGGTAAATCGGGGATCTCTTGGTATCCCGAGGATCTCTTGGTATCCTCAATATATATAAATACATATGCCAGGGATCTCTTGGTATCCTGAAGATATCTTGGTATCCTCAATATATATAAATACATGTGACGGGGATCTCTTGGTATCCAACACTCTTAGCCCATGTCATAACACGTGCAAGGGGATCTCCCGTGATGCTGTCCCGAAGTCCCAATTTAAAATACACAATAACAGCTCAAGAATATCATATTAAATGCCAAACTCACAACAAGTATTAGCAAATTCTAGCCTAACATGCTCTACGGAATACAAACAAGGCAGTTAAAGCAAATAGGCAAATAGGTCAATTAAACATGCTTTTTCCAAATTAACACAATTTAAGTTTGCAATTAAAGTAAACGCGGGTTAACAGGAAACTCAATTTAAATACTTCAAGTAAAACTAGATTTTTCAACAATTATCTCAAGTACAAGGAATTCCATTACCAAATATCATATCCTAAGGAGAAAAGTTTCCACACAAAGTTAGACAAGCCACTTACATTGAACCGACTCCAAAATCAACTCAAAATCGCAGTTTTGCCACGAGTCTCCGACTCCAAATGGCCCAAATCTATTCAATTTAATTACATATCATAAGTAACATCTAAAACAACTGATTCCACTATTTAACTCAAAGCTAAGATGCGAAAGTAGGTAAAATGACCAAAATGCCCCTCAGACCAGCATCTCAGAATTGGGTGAAACTTATATTTTCGGAAACCTCATAATCTCACGAGTCTATACATAATAAGAACACAAACATCGGAGTTCAAATGGCCCCTTAAATACCAACTTAAAATTCAAAAATTCCAAGCACTAATTCCTCCATTTTCAAATAATGCCATGAATTTCTAGTAAAATTCACGTTTTTACTTCATAAAACATACCTCCAATCAATCCTCCTCAAATTCCTTTTCAAGTACTCCCAAAGAGCTCTCAAAATACTCAACAATGGAGAAAAATGACTTAGGCTCGCGGATGAAATGTTTATAACCTTCTGCCCAATCCTAGCAAATCCTTCATCGTGATCACGACCAAGGTCGCGCGATCGTGAAGCAGTAAAATCCAAGGCTTCAAAAATGACCTATGTGAACGCGACCAAACACACGTGAACACGATGCCCAAATTTCCATAACTACGCGAACGCGTCCCACACTATGCGAATGCGAAGAACAAATCTCCCTAAGCTCCAAAGTCTTCTATGCGAATGCGAACTAGCATCTGGAAACGTGAAGTACAAAGAACCCACCAAACCCACTAGCGCGAACGCGAAGAATAAAAACCTGGCCTGCAAAAATCCTTCTATATGATCGCGACCCCAGGCTCGCGATCGCGAAGGCCAAAACACACCTACAATTTTCTATAATTTCCTTAAGTCTCTAAACTTCCTGTTAGCCATCCGAAGTCACCCCGAGGCCCCCGGGACCTCAACCAAAGATGCCAACACATTATAAAACCTTATAAAAACTTGTTCCCATCCTTAAACCCTATAAAAGAACGTCGAAAACTCAAATTAATCAATGATTCAAGCCTAAGAACTTCAAATTCTCTCAAAACATGCTTTCGATAAAAAAACTAACCAAACCACGCTCGAATGACCTGAAATTTTGTACGCACATCCAAAATGACATGAAGGAGCTACTGCAACTTCCGGAATTCCTTTATGGCCCTCGGATCAAATACTCTCCTATCAACCAGAAACTTTAAAAATTAAAACTTTGCATTTCAAGCCTTAATTAGCTACAGACCTCCAAAACACATTCTGAACACCCTCCCAACCCCGATATAAGCTAACGAAGCTATTGGAACCATCGAATTTCCATTTCGAGGCCGTCTTCACACTGTTCCGAATAGGGACAACTTTCCAACACTTAAACTCTCAATTAGGGACTAAGTGTCCCAAAAACTCTCTGAAACTCAAAACCGAACATCCCGGCAAATCAAATAAGTAGAAATAAACTTGGGAAAAGCAGTTAATAGGGTATCGGGGCATTAATTCTTAAGACAACTGGTCGGGCCGTCACATCCTCCTACACTTAAACATTCGTTCATCCTCGAACGAGTATAAAGACATACCTGAAGTAGTGAAAAGGTGAGGGTAACTGCTAGATATATTCTGCTCGGTCTCCCAGGTTGCCTCCTCGGCCGGCTGACCCCGCCACTAAACCTTTACTGAAGCAATGTTCTTTAACCTAAACTTCCCGATCTACCCGTTCAATATAGCAACTAGCTCCTCCACATAAGATAGGTCCTTGTCCAGCTAGACAGAACTGAAATCCAACACGCGCGATGGATCACTGTGATACCTCCGGAGTATCAAAACATGAAATACCGGATGAATGCCTGCCAGGCTGGGAGGTAAGGCAGCTCATAAGCAACCTCCCTAACACGCCTCAATATCTCAAAAAGGCTAATGAACCTCGAACTCAACCTTCCTTTCTTCCCAAATATAATAAAGCCCTTCATAGGCGAAACTCGGAGCAGAACCCGCTCTCCAACCATAAAGAAAACATCATGAACCTTCCGGTCCACATAGCTCTTCTGTCTGGACTAGGCTGTACGGAGTCTATCCTGAATGACCTTGACCTTCTCCAAAGCATCTTGAACCAAATCCATGGCCAATAGTCTGGCCTCTCCCGGCTCGAACCATCCCATCGGATATCTACACCGCCTACCATACAAGGTCTCATATAGTGCCATCTGAAAGCTGGACTGGTAGTTGTTATTGTAAGCAAACTCCACCAATGGCAAGAACTGATTCCAAGAGCCTCCAAACTCAATAACACACGCGCAGAGCATATCCTCAATAATATGAATAGTGCGTTTGGATTGTCCGTCCGTCTGGGAGTGAAATGCTCCACCCGAGTACCCAACTATTGCTGAAAGGCCCTCCAGAACCATGATGTGAACTAAGTACTTCTATCTGAAATAAAAGAAACTAGAATTCCATGCAGACGGACAATCTCCCGAATATAAGTCTCTGCCAACCGCTCCGAAGAATAAGTGGTACGCACAAGAATAAATTAAGTGGACTGGTCATCCGATCCACAATAACTCAGATAGCATCAAACTTCTTCAAGGTCTGTGGGAGTCTAACTAAAAAATCCATAGTGATCCACTCCCACTTCCACTCCGAAATCTCCGTCTGCTGAAGCAACCCGCCTAGTCTCTAGTGCTCGTACTTCACCTGCTGGCGGTTGAGGCATCTAGCTACATATCCGACTATATCCTTCTTCATCCGCCTCCACCAGTAGTGTTGTCTCAAGTTCTGATACATCTTTGCAGCACCCGGATGGATGGAATACCGTGAACTGTGGACCTTCTCTAGAATCAGCTCCCGTAGCTTATCGACATTAGGTACACAAACCCGACCATGCATCCTCAATACTCCATCCTCGCCAATGGTCACACCTCTGGCATCACTATACTAAACCATGTCCTTAAGGACAAGCAAATAAGGGTCATTATACTGCCGCTCCCTGATACGATCAAATAATGAAGACCGAGAAACCATGCAAGCTAGAACCCGACTAGGCTTTGAAAGATCCAATCTCACAAACTGGCTAACTAAGGCCTAAACATCCATCGACATAGGCCTCTTCGACACTGGCAATTATGCCAAACTCCCCAAACTCTCCACCCTGCGACTCAAGGTATCAGCCATTACATTAGGCTTGCCCGGGTGATATAAAATAGTGAGGTCATAGTCCTTTAGCAACTCTAACCACCTCCTCTAGCGCAAATTTAGATCCTTCTGCTTGAAGAAATGCTGCAAACTCCTATGATCAGTATAAATCTCACGATGCACACTGTATAGATAATGGTACCAAATCTTTAGGGCGTGAACAATGACAGCTAACTCAAGATCATGGACATGATGATTCTTCTCGTGTATCTTCAACTGTCTGGATGCATAGGCAATCACCCCACTGTCCTACATCAATACTGCTCCAAGGCAACTCTCAAGATATCACAATAGACGATATAATATCCTGAACCTGTAAGCAATACCAAAACTGGTACTGTAATCAAAACTGTCTTGAGCTTTTAAAATCTCGCCTCACACTCATAATAATGACTTTGAGACCACGCAAATCAGATAATGCCTTCGAGGCCACACAAAATCACATAACTAAAGTCGCACTAATCAAGAATTGACTTCGAGGACACACAGACCAAGTAATGCCTTCGAGGACATAAAAATCAAATAATGCTTCTGGGCTAGCAAATCAAATAATACTTTTGAGGCAATGCAAATTCACACAAATAAAATAATACCATATAGGCTACTTAAATAAAATAATGTCGTTAAAGCCATACAAATCATGTGACGCCTTTGAGACCACACAAATCAAATAATGTATTGGAGGTGATCGCGAATTCACATAATTTTTTTTGAGACTGTGCAAAATAAATAAAACCTTCGAGGCCAAATAAATCACATAACAAAAGTCACCCAAATCGCATAATGCCTTGGACGCCACGCAAACCAAGTGATGCCGTCGAGGCCATAAAAATCAAGTAATGCCTTTGCGGCCTCACAAATCAAATAATGCTTTTGAGACAAGCAAATTCACATAATATCTTTTGAGGCCATGTAAAATAAAGAACACCTTTGAGGCCAGAAGTCACATAAATCATACAATGCCTTGGAGGCCACATAGACCAGTTATGCCTTCGAGGCCATAAAAACCAAGTAATACCTTTAGGGCGCTGCAAATTGAATAATTGCCTTTTGAGGCCAAACAAATTAAATAACGCCAATCAGGACATATAAATCAAATAATGCCTCAAATTAAGTAATGTCTACCTGACAAATCGAATATCTATGTAAGACCATACAATCAAAAAATGCCTTCGATATCATACAAATACTACCTTTGAGGTCACACAAACCAAATAATATCTTTGAGGAGTCGAAATAATGCCTTTGAGGCTACACTAATCAAATAATACCTTTGAGGCTACAAAGATCAAATAATACCTTAAATACATGCTAATAATGCCTTAAATACGTGCTAAAATGCCTTTGAGGCCACAATTATACGTACTAATAATGCCTTTGAGGCCATGTCACATCTCCTTTTTACACGGTTACCCCGAAGGATGACACGTATAAGGGAATTTTTTCAATTAAAGTGACATTATTTGAAATGAGATTATTTATTTATTAGAGTCGCCACTTGGGATAGGTTTGGCTTTTAGTGTCCCAAGTCACTGGTTTATTAGAATCCCAAATCGAGGAAAATTTTTACTGCCCAAATGGAGTCTGCGAACCAAAAATTCTTAGTAAGGAATTCTATTGACCCGAGGGAAGTTAGGCACCCTCAAATCCCGTGGTTCTAGCACGGTCGCTTGAACTATTATAAGTGGCTAAGAATCCGATTTTACCAATGTTCATCCTAAAATGTGATTTAATTACTTACACCGCTTTTGATGCTTTTTAAGGAAATTGTGATGCCGCTAAAATATATCGCGAACCACGTCACATAAATGCGCACGTAGTTTTTGACATCTTTCAACTTCATCGAGAATTGGATTTGGGTCACATAAATGTGCACCCGTAATTGAGGAAGATAAATTATTAAAATAACCTGCCTAAAGAAGCTACATGTTTTTAACTTCGTTGGAAACCGTAAAATTCGTTAAACGACATCTCCAGGAGTTCTAAGCATTTTTACTTTGATTAAAAGGCCACACAGCATAAAATTTGGTTTGGCGTAGTGCACCTCTTTTGCTTCTAGAAAGGTAACCTAAAGTAACTACGATTGTCTATTATATGTTGTCTCTAGAATAAAGGAGAAGTTCCAAATAATTCACATGTTAATGATCTACCACACACAAAAAAAAACTGTTCAGCATGAATATCTTCAGCATATTTTTATGTACTGATTTCGCATTTGGCCTCATTGTCCAGAAGACTAACCTAGAAGATTCAATATCTATATGGATCTTAGCGGCAATCATTTGGGCCTGACATTGGAGCCCATAAACTAGGAGACAACATGAATGTCGTTCATGGATCAAGGATTGAATTTCAAAAATTACTACACTACAACCATTACAAATTTTTTTTTATAGAATCTGTATAGTGTAACTTTAACAATCTAAAATGTTTAGCATGGTATATACGCGAGCCCTGAATCTTAAGGCAGGAATTATCTAATTCAGGATTCATATATTGAAAATCAGGTTTTGATCTAGCTGAAAGACTTGTTTATACAAGTCTGCATAAATGCATACATACTACCACTACTATTCAATTGATTGTAAGAAACTAAACAATCTACGTTATTACATGAGATATACATTTTTGCTAGTAATCAAAATGATCTAGGCATACAGTCCAGGTTCAGTCCATTTACACAGTCCTAAATTTACAAACGTAAATCAAATTAAGGTATACCAAATATTACAAATCATTTAAGACTACGCGATTCTACATTATTGCAGACCAAGCAGGCTCAGTTCAAAGGACGAATGTAGGGAATGCTTATCATTTTGATTTTCAAACATGATTACATCAGATCAGGTTCATGCATGTGTACCAGGAATTACAGCAAAGAAGAAAGCACCTATGATCAAGTAAGAAAGAAGCAATAACAGCAGCAAATCCACAAATTATAAGCCCATAAATAGTATCACGACGCCCGGGAAAGCGTTAAAAATCAACTACACCGACAAACCACACAGGTTGAACAAAACACAATCCAGCTTGAGATCGATACCTAAGATAGGTTCTGAAGGTTCTAACACCCTAAACACACATGCTTCAAGTTATCTTCATCTTATATGGATAGAATTCTGATTATCTGGAAGTTTTTTAGGAGACTTTTGCCAGGATTCTTTAGAATAGGAGAGCTTGGGATATTTCCAGGGATTTTCCAAACATCAGACCATGGGAATTTTCAGGGATTTTCAGCCTCTCCTGGAATGTTCAACCTCTCCTTGTGAAGGCACTCACTTGCCTATTTATAACACCAACCTAGGGCAACCCTTTTCTTTTGTGTTTTATTCACTAGTCCCTTTCCTATTTCTCAGAATTGTTCATTTAGTCCCTTGTTTTCTAACTTGTGCCTCAAGTCTTATTAGGAAATTAACATAAATTAGTCTTTGAACCTCCAACTAGAAGGTTCTAGGGGTCTGTTTCAAGATTCCTATACCTAAATACCCCTATTACCCTTGTCACCCCCTAATTACTCAGCCTGACCAACTACACCCTAGTTCTTATCAAGTTGGTCAAAAATTAACTATAGTTAAATTAATTAAAGTGATAAGCATGATTTAAACTTGACCCAACCCATCCTGATTATCACCCCTACTAAACTGAGCCAAAATGTAATAATAAACTGGGCATTAGATGTAAAGGAGACAGCAGCTATATCAATTATTTTAACCAAAAATCAAAGGAAACAAAATCAACAAAATTGAAGACCTCACATACTGACTAAATGCTGAACAGGAAACATATAATCACAAACTCCAAATTAATCCTAAAACATGATGAAATAATCACTTCTTATCAAACCAACTCAGTCCTCAACTTTTCAATTCGAATTACTCGAACATGTTGTTCATGTATCAATACAGAATGACTCAAAGAAAAATCTTGAAGTCCAATCGATAAGGAATCATTCAAAGCAGATTATTAATGACTTTAAATAGAGGAACATAATTCTAAAAAAAACTAAATTCCAAATAAACGAATAGAAGATCATTATCATATGAGCAATAACAAGTAACGTAGAACAAACACACAACAACAAGATGAAAAGAAAAATGAAACAGGAAACTTAGCTTAAAGACCAGCGTAACCCATAACCCATGACCTTTATATCTTAGGGTTTCCGGCCATCTTTGATTTCAAATTTGAGAGGGTCTTTTGACACTTGAGAGAGGCTGAACAGAAATTATAGAGAAGGAGAATGAAAAAAGTATCGGGTGTAAGATTGGTTGGGTTTGGGATGGGTTTGGGCTTTAGACCGGTTTATGATTTGATTTTTGACAAGAACTAGTCGTATTCGAGGGTTACTGGTTATGGTTCATGGAGAGGGCGATGGGGGTTGTGTGGTGTCAATTTCAAGGAATTCCGGGGAAGTTGAGGATTTGGTCGGATATTTGGATGAATATTCGAGGCGATTGGCTAAGGTTTGAAAGCAATTGAGGCTGGATCTATCATGGGGATGGGGTGAGGAACTTGGGGTGTTATTTTTGGAGAGCTCCGGCTGTGGCGGCGGTGGCGGTATCCAAAAATTTATATATTCGAGAAGTTTGGCTCATAGTTGAAAGCTGGTTTTTGGGGCATTGGAATAGGAGGGAACGGTGGTTCAGGGGTGAATTTTTGAGATGCATTGGAACTTCGCCGCCGGCGGTGACGATTTCCGGCCGGCGGCTGTGAGGTGGAGTATCATCGGAGACGATAGGTACGAGGAAGGGATATTTGGTCTCTAAGGTTTGGGTACAATTTCAGACATCTTTACTTAATAATCGAGACTGATCCAAGGCCGTTGGATGAGGGTATATGAACGGTTGAGATTATAGGCCCCAAAACGACATCGTTTTGGGGAGTCTCTTAATGAATGACCGGGTTCGGGATAGTTTGGGCCAATTTTTGGGGGTTTGGACGGGTGGGGAGTGTTAGGGCCATCCAGTTTTGGCCCAATTGTGAGGTCATCCTTATTCATCCCTTTTTTCTTTAATTCTTTTTTCTTCAATCATCTATTATTCAATAATTGTTTTCAATTTTTAAAATTCAACTATAATTAAACCTGAAAAGTTATTCAAAACTACTAAATCACAATTAAATTACTATTATTTAAAAGAAAAAAAATTAAACAAATCAAATTTTTCTTTGTGATTTTTATATTTTGTAAAACAAAAACCTAATTACTAATTAAATCTAACAAAATTATGCAAAAATAAAATCCAAAAATGCTCATGCAATTTTGTATTTTTTATGACTTATCATGCATGCACCACTAATAATACAGACAAACATGCGAAATTAAATCCTAAAAATTGAATAAGAAAAGGAGAAATCCTAACTCTGGAATTCTGTAAGAGTAATTTAACGAGGCAAAAATCACGTGCTCACAGCTGCCCCTCTTTAACCGGAAACAAGAAGAGTTTTCGGTCAAAGAAGCGTCATGCGTTATTTTTGCCTGCTCAAAACTCCAGGAGAAGCATTTAAAAAAAATGTCTAGCCGAACCTCTCTTCAAAGGTCGCCTACATATCCTTGGCTGTAACGGAATCAGGTCAATGTAGTTCTCAAGTGTTTGGTATCTAAGACTACCATGAGCTGTGATTTCACTACTGATGGTGCTGCTACTGCTTGCTGACCCCTTATTATACCAAAGGAAAATCAAAAAGCTAAAATAGCTAGGCCTATAACCTACGGGTTACAAGATTCCTATATATACATCTCTTGAAGCTTGATCTCGAGTCTTTGGCTGGTTTTGCTGAAGACCTTGATCTGAATCTTGACGCTCGCACGTTGTAGGTGCTCGTTTTTGTTTCACCATTGGACTGGAGAGGGACAAACGAGACTTGTGACTTTAATCAAATTTTTAGTTTTCTGCATCCTTTCCTTCTTTGAACATTCTGAGATCGCATCTTTTGCTCTTTTCTTATTTTCTATTATTCTGGATTGACACTTACGCTCTTGGTCACCTCGAATCCTGTGCCTTGAGGTAAAACCTGCTCGGACACCAAAACAAACAAATGAACAAAATTTTCTTCCCCAGTTTTCATTGGGAAAATTTCGTGAGTTATTTGCAACACAAATCTGAGTTATTTCTTTATTGAAAACAATAAAAGTCAGGATTGTGTAAGATGTCAGGTTATGCTGGGAAGGAGAACGAGTCCCTGCTAGGTATAAGAGAAGGATCCACGGGTATGCTGGGAAGGGAATGAGGGGTCCTTGCTGGGGATGAAAGTAAAAATTCACGGGTTATGCCGGTGATGAAATGAAAAAGGATTCCTGGGTTATGCTAGGGGAATCCACGAGTGACGCCGGTACTGAAAAATAAATTCCTGAGTTATGCCAGGGGAATCCGTGGGTTATGCCAGGGTTGGAAAAGAGAAGACTCCTGGGTTATGCCAGGGGATCTGTGGGTTATGCCGGGATTTGAAAGAGAAATTCCTGGGTTATGCCAAGGGATCCGCGGGTCATGCTGGGATTGGGAAAAGAGAATCCTAGGTTATGCACGGGAGATCCGCGGGTTATGCGGGGAATTGAAACATAAAATCCTGGGTTATGCCAAGGGAATCCGGGGGTTATGCGGGGATTGGGAAAAGTGAATCCTAGGTTATGCTAGGGAAATCCACGGGTTATGCCGGGATTGGAAGAAAAATCCCATGTTATGCTAGGGAGATCCGCGGGTTATGTCGGGATTGGAAAAGATAAGGCTCCTAGGTTATGCAAGGGGAAATCCGCGGGTTATGCCAGGATTTGAAAGAGAAATACCTTGGTTATGCCAGGGGAATCTGCAAGTTATATCGGTACTTGGGAAGAGAAAATCCTAGGTTATGCTAGGTCGATCCGCGAGTTATGCCGGGATTTGAAAGATAAATCCTAGGTTATGCTAGGGAGATCTGTGCGTTATGCCGGGATTTGAAAGAGATATTCCTGGGTTATGCCAGGGGAGTCCGCGGGTTATGCCGGTATTGGAAAAGATAAGGCTCCTGGGTTATTCCGGGGGAAATCCACGGGTTATGCCGGGATTTGAAAGAGAAACTCCTGGGTTATGCCAGGGGAATCCGCGGGTTATACCGGAACTTGGGAAGAGAGAATACTAGGCTATACTAGGGCGATCCGTGGGTTATGCCGAGAATTGAAATAGAAATACTAGGTTATGCTAGGGAGATCGACGGGTTATGCCAGGATTTAAAAGAGAAATTCCTGGGTTATGCCAGGGGAGTCCGCGGGTTATGCTAGAATTGGAAAAGATAAGGCTCCTGGGTTATGCCAGGGGAAATCCGCGGGTTATGTCGGGATTTGAAAGAGAAATTTTTGGGTTATGCTAGGGGAATCCGCGAGTTATGTCGGGGAATACTAGGGATGTGGCCCTAAATCTGGGGAAGGAGTCAGGTATCGGAGTCCCATGCAATTATGTTTCTTTTAAAAACTGCAGAAAAAGATATAAAAAGAACTCCCCTTTTGTTGTTCATTGGCGCAACACTATTCTTTCCCTTTGCGTCGTTCCTTTGATTGCATTTGCCATTTGTCCCCATTGTTTTCAGATTACACCTGTTTCAAATTTTAATTAAAACACAATTTGTTAGTCCGAATAGTGATTGGTTTGTGGCCTTGTTTTGCTTGATCCCGTCCTCATTTTTGTTGGGAAAATCCCTTGATTTCCCTTCTTTGCCTCGTAGTTTGTCGGGGGGTCCTTGTTTTTAGATTGGTTTCTCTTTTATAAGCCCTTAGTTATGATTTTTGTCCCGATTTCCACTTCGGGGCCTACCTTTTGAGAACTTTGTGGGAACAATTAGCCCGCTCGGGCTTAACCTTTCCAATCTTCATTTGCCTTTATGGGCTCTAGAATTTTTCTTTCTACTTTCCTGCTTTTTCAAACATCAGCCGTCATGGTCAGCCGAGATTGGCTAAATGCGCTCGCTGATAACGAATATTTCTTTTGGTTCTTGCCAGGAGAAAGCCTGTGAGACTAGTCTTACCACCTTCTCTTGCGAAATAGTCAGGAAATCAAAGTTAAGCCGAAAAGGAATGGGGAAACAGCAAGAGTAAACATGTGAATTTAGAGAGAAATGTCCTTTTTGAAGAAAAGAGAAGGACTTATCTTGGTATACGTGCTGACTTTAAATGGAAATGGCATGCTCCTTGGACTAGATTCCCAGCCTGGATCCACTTCTGCTTCTTGTGACCTATATTTCGATCTTTCAAAAACCATGGAAACTTGTTTGGGCTTGGATGATGATATTCTTTCTTTTCGACCGATGGCGCCCTTTTGCGGGTTTTCAACAATCAGCCTCTCTCATTTCTCTTCTCTCGTCGCCCGATAGAGCTCTTTTATGAGTTTTCTCTAAACGGGCTCTCTCATTTTTATTTCCTCTACTCACCATCGCCTTATGGTGCCTAAAGGTTTTCACCGATAAGACTCTCTCATTTTATTTCTCTCAATTCGAATTGTGCCAAATCCCAACAAATGGTATTTGTCCCGTCCCTATTTTGGCCAATTGATTGGAAGGACTTGGACCAGGCTCTTGAGTAAAGGAGATTGGATGGAAATTTACAACTTTGGAACCATTCTAGGGGTATATGGCCGAACCAATACATCTCTGTCCCAATTTTAATTCTTGGGGAGCTGGGGTTTTATTTGATATGTGTCACGACCCAAACAAAAGGACCGTGACGGGCACCCGGTGCCTTACTCAACCGAGGGCCAACGTAACATAACATTCTTACCATACTATCATGAGTAAATAAGCTATAAAACTCTCCATGTGATAACAAGAATAAAACATAAGGGTATCAACATATAAATGACCCAACATGATATACAAACTTATACATGTGATATACGGGCCTACAAGGCCGACATGAACATTTGTAAACTCAAAACATAGGCCAAAAGGCCATATATGTATCCATACACCTGACCTCTGTCTACAAGCCTCTAAGAGTACATATAATCATAAAGGTCGGGACAAGGCCCCGCCATACCAATCAAAACCTATTCAAACATACCGACCAAATAGGTAACTCCATGGCTAGTGGAGTGCACCAACATCTTCGCTGAGCTGATAGCCTACTACGAGGACTTTCAACCTATCAATCGGGACCTGCGGGCATGAAACGCAATGTCCCCAAGCAAAAGGGAAGTCAGTACAAATAAAGTACTGAGTATGTAAGACAGAAAAGCATAAATAAGAATTGTAACGTAAAGAGAGATAGAGGAAATACAACCTGTAACATCTGAGTGCCTCTGGGGGCTACTGACATGAAATGCATAATACGTACATATACATAAGCTTTTAAAACATTTGCCTCTATGGGCATCATCATCATCAAATCGTAACTGGCCTCATAGAGGACTCGGTAAAAACGTACCCGACCATCATAAGGCTTGGTAGAATAGTACCCGGCCACGTGGAGCTTGGTAAAACCCAACTGATCAGTG
This sequence comes from Nicotiana benthamiana, assembly GCA_034376525.1. NCBI lineage: Eukaryota > Viridiplantae > Streptophyta > Magnoliopsida > Solanales > Solanaceae > Nicotiana > Nicotiana benthamiana. The sequence goes on along the minus strand of CM067341.1, from coordinate 12,596,205 downwards.
GTTGCACAGTAGGTGCCGTACCCGGCCAACTATACCGCGGCTCAGTAGAGTAAAATAAGTACATATATATATATATATATATATATATATATATATATATATATATATATATATATATATATATATATATATATATATATATATATATGTATGTATATATATATATATGTATATATGTATATATATATATATGTATGTATATATATATATATATATATATATATATATATATATATATATATATATATATATATATATATATATATATATATATATATATATAATGCATGCTCGACTCATGGGATCGCCTTCTAAACCTTTTGGAGTGTCTTAAGAACCTTATCGACATCTACACCCTCAATATGAACCTTACTAATATTCAAGGATCATACACATTTGCTTAGAATAATTTTATAAGGAAAGAACAACATGGACAACCTTATTTTCTAGGAGTAGATCCGTTATGAAGTAGCGTATTCATTTGTCTTTGGATCACGCCAAGAGAAAGAAGGAAATTCCTTAACACACCTTTTATATTCTTCCCAACCTTAGGCTATGCAATTTCACGGCTCCTTAGTCTACAAATAAGAGAAATGACAATCACGTTACCATTTAAGCTTCATAACTATTATGCATTGACCAGAACCTATTTTACAATAAAACGGACAGCACCTCCCCTATATATATGACTTCACGCTAGTCAAAACACTCACAAGCAGCACAACATACCCCTATCACTTCATACACAATACAACAACCATAATGTGTCAAACAATCCGAAAATGTTATGACGAACGACCAACAAACAATCTTACCATTATGTGGTGTTTCTCCACACCCTTCCTCCTAACAACTCCATAAAATCAGTAGCAAAAGATACAACCCAGTACCATCACAAAACAACCTATTAAACAGTCTCGCAAGTTCATCAACTCAAAATAATTATTTACCTAAACATGTTTCGATTTGTCTTTTCTTTCAAATTGAGAAACACTACCAAAAACACATCATTATACCTATTATCCGATAATCCAGCCATGAATTCAACCTAGAAATAAGTTCACAACCAGCCAACCAGTACACAAGAACAAACCACATACCATTCTTTCGAAACTAGCTAGGTCTATTCTTTACAATCGAGTTACACCTCGCAAACGCATAGATAAAGGAAGGAGAAGCATAAACTTACCTTGTACTTAGTAAAATCCACGAAACCTTGTATTGTTTCATCAAAAATATGTTCCTCAACACTGCTACAAGAAGGAGAAAGAGAAACTAGCAAGCTGTTCGGACTTTCCAGCACTAGAATCGCGTCGTAGCATCCGAAATAACCTAAAGTTTGTATGGGACTTTTGGGGAGGAGTTGTAGGGATTCAGTTAGGTTTCTTGGCCTGAAATATAATGAAATAAATGAGTTAATCATCCCTTAACAGTACCCTCTTGGCCGACTTAAGGCTTTTAATTGAGACTTTTCCTTTTGGCAAGTAGGTGATGCACCTACTTGTCACCTACTTGTTGCGCAATCTCGCAAAAATATGAATATTTCTCTACCCCGGTGTCGTATGGATGAACAGTTTAATGCATTGGAAACTAGACTCGTATATCTTTAATTTGGTATGTAGATCATTCCTTAATTTCTCGTATATTTGTAGAAAAGTTCATCTACATTTGACCTAAATTTTTGTAAATATATGAATGTAACTTGTGATGACCTTTGCCACCTCTTGTTCCACAACTTGCTTGCCTTCAAAATGTAGAGAATGAATATCATATGACTAAAATAAATCATAGAATAACCTCCTTAGCATGTTAAGAACCCTAGTCTCACCCCAAAGTACATGTTATAACATTTCAAATTTGTCGACTTTCAACGGAACTTACTTTCTTCTGTTCGTTTAGTGTCTAAGCTTTCCAACCCTTTTGGCACTTGTTTTTCATGATCTCAAAGACTTGTAACTTCCAATATAACAAGATGAAACTTACATTGTGTACTTTCAAAAATGATCTCATTTTTGAGCTTATTTATTTGGCTTACCACGTACTCTCACGTACGAAAACATGGAATGTAACATCATTCCCCCCTTTGGAACATTCGTCCTCGAATGTTGACTGATGCGCTTAACAGTTTCATAAACTATAGCTCTTACGAATATTTTAATGCTCACTTTTCCATCTAAGCATTGTTTTGAGAATAAATCCAAATGCTTGGGCGTTCTCCCCTTTTGGCCTCTTTCTCATGCCATAACATGTGGTTGGAATTTTTCCAATACCGTAATATTTGCTAGTTTATTTTGTGTAGTATGTACTATTCTGTCTTTGTATGAGCGCCTCGAAACTATCCTTCCCTTTTTCCTTCATCCTTTAGCCAGTCTCTAAGCCTCACTTTATGAATATATATAGAATAATAACAAGTTGTCCCTCTAGGAATCTATAGGTGTACTGATATTCTTCACTTGGTACTTTGTTAGACTTTTGACTATTGATATATCTTGTTTTTTAAACTCAGATGTTCATCCTTACGACTTTTTTGCATCTAGGAAGGTCTACTATACCATAATTCTTACTTTTCTTTTATTATTATCGAGGTATGTTACCCATCTTCAGGTTATCCCCTCGATGTTTATCCTACATGTATAAATCTAAGTCCTTTGATGCTTCCTCATTATTGTTCGTCTTAATAATGACAACCTAACCTCCTCTCATACTTTAACTTGTATCCATCCATCGTTGATCCAGTCCTAATGTTGATCTTAATCTACCACTCATAACTTGAGCTTCTTACGTGATACTTTGCCACCAGGGCTCACGTCTCATCTGGGAATACCTGAAGTAATTTTTCCTGATCAACCTAGGGATAATACTATGCTTCAATAACCATATTTCATTGCATCCCAACATAATTCATCATATGGGGGTAATCGAATCCCGTGCAATTAATGAAATCCCTTTCTCGTTAAATCGTTACTCAATCAAAGGCCTGAGCTTCATCCTCTTATCTATCACAATTTCACCCTTATTCTACCGCCAAGATAGCATTCTATTTCTTCTAATTGCACCTAGTCTTAGACTCCTCTAAGTTCGTTTAGGCTGTACCGGGATTTTAATAACTTACGGATGCCATCAACTCTCTTGTTTTGATGGGTTTAATCCCGAGGACGTACATATTCTCGTCACCTTCTCACTCATCTTTTCATATCCTTACTCTTATCTACCTAAAACCTTGTTGCTCTACAATTCTTTACCTTAAAACCTACACCTATCTATTTATACTACTTGTAACCCTCCTTTAACTTGCTAGCACCATAAATTTCCTTTCGTGCCTTCTCAGTTGTCCTTAAATGTAAGCAATTACTTTTCCTGGTCGTTCTAACACTTCTTGCATAAATACTTGGCTTGTCTTATTGCCCACGAATACTATAATTTCTTGTATCTCATATAATCTCAAATATCACCTTTTATGACTTTTTTTTCTTTCCATTCATTAGCCATGATAGGTGCCACTTTCTTATGGAGTGTATGCGATATTGTAGTGATATTGTTGTTACAAGGTCATTTACTCTTTAGCTCGCTATGCTTAGGTGGAAACCTTCTCCCTTATTTCCCTCAGCTAGTCTGTTGTTGCAGTATTTCGGGAGATTTTCTGGGTCTTGTAAAGTTGATGCACCCAAAGGAAATCTCGTTGTTCTTACTCTCCTATAATAGTCCTTAGTTACATAACTTTGTGTCCTTGTACTCGTAGGTTTACTTCTAGGCTCAAATTTTGATTGTCTCCTTAGTGGAACTCTCTCTTATTTTCATAATACTTAAATGATACCTTTAACTACCTCAAATCCTATTTAAATTTTTTAAATAATTGCGACTCGTATCTGCGAGACTGAATTCACTGTGTTGCGGTTCACTACATTTATCTTGCATGATCTATTGATTTATTTGTGACCTCTTGTCTAGCCATAACTGGGCTCTTCTTGAACCAACTACTAATTACTCATTAGTGCATTCGCATATATATATATATTCTGCATTATCTCTCTTGGGATATATCCTTTGGCTTAACTTATCTCTCGCCACTAGCTCCTGATGTATCAAGTGTCCATTCGCACTTATTTATCAATAATATCCTGGTCGAAAACTTTTATTGCCTCTCCCCACAGTCGTGCTTGTATAATATTCTATAGTCGCAACATATCAATAGGAACTAAATAATGCAACATCATCCCTTTCTCCGTTTTACCAAAATCTTCCTTTACCATTCCATAGTTACTTGAACTGCTTAACTCCGACTTAATACCATATCACACCATATTCCCCCTTTAGGGGAGTACTAAGATTTTGTACTACGAAGATCTACCTATAGTTGTTTTACCTCTTCATCTTTGGCGTCATTTTCACATTATCAATGAACCTTAATCACCTTATGGTAACCTTCTGTACTAGGAATAACTAAAATTTCTTACGCACAAAGGTGACACCTACTGTATCTGGCACACTTAGTCCCTTAAGATTAACTTTGCTCAGAGTGCTTGCTTTAGGTAAGCAACTTCGTAAATGGCCTTTAAAGGTTATTCGTTTGTCACCTATTCTATTATTATTGGAGCACGATGTTTGAAATTCTCACGATGTCGACCATTATCAAATCCTCTAATCCCTAATTCATGTTTGGTTTTATCTTGTTCGCCAGCCCATACTAATTTTTGTTACTCTAGGGTCTAACCTTTCCCTCTAGGTCTGTTCTATTATTGCCTAAAGGCTTGTCACCTCTTGTATTTTCCTTCACTTGACTATAAACTCTGTCATCGTGTCATATTTTTATTTTCTGTTATCACCCATATATCACATCTTACTCATGATGCTTCGTTTACTTTCTTTTTATTCTTCGACTAATACTTCTATCAATCACATTATTCTGAAAACTTCAACAAAATGTCATTTCACTTTTAGCTCCTTTTGATTCATCTCACTGGCTCTTCGGGATGCCTAAAATTCTCTCTCTCTCTCTCTCTCTCTCTCTCTCTCTCTCTCTCTCTCTCTCTCTCTCTCTCTCTCTAGGACGGGAGTCATACTAAAGTAAATATTTTATCCTTTTTAGGATTCCACTGCCTATCTTCTAAATTGCTGAATATTCTAGTATTCATATCTGATTGCACTATTCTAGAGATCACTATCTGGGTGCCTTACAAGGAGATCTATTACCACCTTTGCATCCCTTCGAAAATGTTAGGAAATGGTAACAATCCATCCACAAATTTTTTGTTACTCTAACCCCAACTTGATCCTGATATACATCATTCTCTTAAACTATATTTGTCAGTTCCCATAGGAAATAATTAAGGTGGGTGTGGTCAATTGTATAAAACTTTGTTACTGTTGAAAGTAACTCAAAATGCTTATATATTTCTCTACCTGAATTGCAAATACTGATAATCCTCATTGTCTAGGTACTTCGTACTTCTCTTTTTCTTCTTTTTTTCTCATGTTATTTCTTTCACTTATTGAAACTTATGTCCACCTCCTAATTCTCTCGTTGCTATTTACCATATGGGTGGATAGATATTCATGCCTTGGGATTCCTTATCAAGAGGCTCACATATCTTAGTATACACATGATTTGCTGAAGACCTAACATTTACGCATTATAAGCATGATACAAAAAAGAGTTCCTCTGATAAACTCTTCCACGTACATATTCAATCTCTTTCCAACTGCCTTTCTGGATATAGGCATCATCGTATCATGAATAAGATAGAGTATAGGAAATTGAGTTCTTATAACTGAGCTCTACCACACGATCTAGAGTAAAAATAAAGAGTGACAGTCCTAAATGCCATATGGCCTCCTGTTATAACTGAGTTCTTATAACTGAGCTCTACCACCCATAAACAAGACTCTACTAGACACGGCTTGTAGACTCCCTAGGACAGAACTGCTCTGATACCACTTTTGTCATGACCCAAACCAAAGGATCCTGAAGGGCACCCGGTGCCTTACTCAACTGAATACCAACGTAACATAACACTCTTACCATACTATCATGAGTAAATGACCTAGAAAACTCTACATGATATAACTAGAATAAAACGTAAGGGTATCAACATATGAAGACCCAACATGATATGCAAACTTATACATGTGATATACGGGCCTACAAGGCCGACATGACCATTTTAAAACTCAAAACGTAGGCCAACAAGGCCATACATGTATCCATACGCCTGACCTCTGTCTACAAGCCTCTAAGAGTACATAAAATCATAAAGGTCGGTACAAGGCCCCGCCGTACCAATCAATACTTATTCAAAGCATACCGGCCAAATAGGCAACTCTGGAGCAAGTGGAGTGCACCAACATCTTCGCTGAGCTAATAGCCTACTAGGAGGACTTTCAAGCTATAAATCGGGACCTGCGAGCATGAAATGCAGCATCCCCGAGAAAAAGGGACGTCGGTACGAACAAAGTACCGAGTATGTAAGACAGGAAAGCATAAATAAGAATTGTAACATAAAGAGAGATAGAGGAAATACAACCTGTAACATATGAGTGCCTCTGGGGGTTACTGACATGAAATGCATAGTTCATATATATACATAAGCTTTTAAAACATTTGCCTCTGTGGGCATCATCATCATCATATCGTACCCGGCCTCATAGAGGACTCGGTAAAAATGTACCCGGCCATCATAAGGCTCGGTAGAACTGTACCCGGCCACATGGAGCTCGGTAAAACCCAACTGATCAGTGGTTGCACAATAGGTGTCGTACCCGGCCGACTATAGCGCGGCTCGGTAGAGTAAAATAGATACATATATATAATGCATGATCGACTCATAGAATCATCTTCTAAACCTTTTGGAGTGGCTTAAGAACCTTATCAACATCTATACCCTCAATATGAACATTACTAATATTCAAGGATCATACACATTTGTGTAGAATAATTTTATAAGGAAAGAACAACATGGACAACCTTATTTGCTAGGAGTAGATCTGTTATGAAGTAGCGTATTCATTTCTCTTTAGATCATGCCAAAAGAAAGAAGGAAATGTCTTAACATACCTTTTATATTCTTCCCAACCTTAGGCTATGAAATTTCACGGTTCCTTAGTCTACAATAAGAGAAATAACAATCTCGTTATTATTTAAGCGTCGTAACTATTATGTATTGAACACAACCTATTTTACAATAAAACAGACAACACCTCTCCTATATATATGACTTCACACTAGTCAAAACAATCACAAACAGCCCAACATACCCCTATCACTTCATACACAATACGACAACCATAATTGTGTCGAACAATCCGAAAATGTTATGACGAACGACCAATAAACAATCTTGACATTATGTGGTGTTTCTCCACACCCTCCTCCTTAAAACTCCATATAATCAGTAGAAAAAGAGACAACCCAATACCATCACAAAACAACCTACAAAACAGTCCCGCAAGTTCATCAACTCGAAATAATTGTTCGGTTTACCTAAACATGTTTCGACTTGTCTTTTCTTTCAAATTGAGAAACACAACCAAAAACACATCATTATACTTATTATCCTATAATCCAGCCATCAATTCAACCTAGAAATAAGTTCACAACCAGCCAACCAGTACACAAGAACAAACCACATACCATTCATTCGAAACTAGCAAGGTCTATCCTTTACAATCGAGTTACAACTCGCAAACACATAGATAACGGAAGGAGAAGCATAAACTTACCTTGTAATGAGTACAACCCACGGAACCTGGTCTTTCGTCATAAAAAATAAGTTCCTTAACACTGCACAAGAAGGAGAAAGAAAAACTAGCAAGTTGTCCGGACTTTCCAGCACTAGAATCGCGTCGTAGCATCCGAAATAACCTAGGGTTTGTGTGGGACTTTTAGGGAGGAGTTGAAGGGATTCAGTTATGTTTCTTGGAATGAAATATAATGAAATAAATGAGTTAATCAGCAGTTAAAATTACCCTCTTGGCCGACTTAAGGCTTTTAATTGAGACCTTTCCTTTTGGCAAGTAGGTGATGCACCTACTTGTCACCTACTAGTTGCGCAGTCTTGCAAAAATATGAATATCTCTCTATTCCGATGTCGTATGGATGAACGGTTTAATGAGTTGAAAACTAGACTCGTATATCAATTTGGTATATAGATCATTCCTTGATTACAAGTATATTGGGAGAAAAGTGCATCTAAATAGGACCTGAACTTTAGTAAATTTATGAATGTAACTTGTGATGACCTTTGCCAACTCTTGTTCCACAGCTTGCTTGCCTTCAAAATGTAGAAAATGAATAGCATATGACTAAAATAACTTATATAATAAACTCCTTATCATGTTAAGAACCCTAGTCTCACCCCCAAAGTACATGTTATAACATTCCCTGCTTCCTCGGCATCAACACATCTCAGCAAGTTGAGATTTGGGGTCCTCTTGTATAAGAAATCACCACTCAAGAAGAAACTACTCTCGTGCCGTCGGATGGTTTTCTTTTGCTCCCCGGTAGCCTGCTCGGGATACTCTTGTGTTATCAGAAATTTCTTGATATCATAATACCAGGGCTGGGTAATGGATTCTGCCTCGATCACATTGCAATACCCATGCCTTTCCTTGATTTGGATTTAGGCATTTCCAAGGAAAGGCAACTTGGAAGCCAGAGTCGCGAGCGCATCGGCTAACTCATTGTGACAACGAGGGATGTACCTAAATTTTATCGACTTGAACCATTTGTTGAGATCCTCCACATGTTGTCAATAGGGAATGAGTTTAACGTCTCTTGTTTCCTACTCTCCTTAAGCCTACCGGATGATCAAATCTGAATCCCCAAGGATTAACAATTCCTCAATATCTTGCTCAATGGCCATATTCATGCCCATGATGCAGGCTTCGTATTCAGCGGTATTGTTGGTGCAGAAAAATCGGAGCCTTGTTGTAGTCCGGTAATGTTGAACAGTGGGTGAGATTAAAATTGCCCCAATTCCTACGCCTTTCACATTTACTGCTCCATCGAAAAACATTTACCAAGTTGAGATGTCTTCAGATGTTACCTCCACTAAATTTACTTCTTCATTAGGGAAATAGTTATTCAAAGGTTAATACTCATCGTCAACTGGGTTCTCGGCTAGATGATCTGCTAATGCTTGAGCCTTCATTGCGGTGCGAGTGACATAGACTATATCGAACTCGGTGAGCAGGATTTTCCATTTTACACAATCGTCCTGTGGGCGTCGGCTTTTGGAATATATATCTCAACAGGTCCAACCTGGTTATGAGGTAGGTGGTATGGGCTTGCAAGTAATACCTCAGCTTCTAGGCCACCCATGTCAAGGCACAACAGGTTCTTTCTAACAGCGTGTATTTGGCCTTGTAACTTGTAAACTTTTTGCTCAAGTAATAAATGGCTTGCTCCTTCTTTATCGTGGCATCATGCTACCCGAGAATGCAACCAAAAGAGTTTTCCCAGGACTATTAAATAAAGAAACAATGGCCTTCTCGGTTCCGGCGGGACCAAGACTGGTGTGTTGGACAGGTAATATTTTATTTTGTCGAAAGCCTCTTGACACTCATTGGTCTATTTAATTGTTGCATCTTTTTTAATAACCTGAATATGGGCTCACATGTAGAGGTCAACTGGGCGATGAATCCGCTGATGTATTTTAGTCTTCCCAACAGGCTCATTACATCCTTCTTGGTTTTTAGAGGAGGTAGCTCTCGAATGGATTTTATCTTGGTTGGATCCAGCTCAATACCTCTTCGGCTGGCAATGAATCCTAGAAGCTTGCCTGACGGGAACCCGAATGCAGATTTGGCTAGATTCAATTGCAAATCATACTTGTGAATCCTTTCAAGGAACTTTCTTAAGTCTCGTACATGCTCACCCTGAGTCTTAGACTTGATAATCACATCATCCACATATACTTCTATCTCCTGATGCATCATGTCATGGAAAATGGTTTTCATAGCCCTCATATATGTTGCCCCAGCGTTCTTTAGACCAAAAGGCATAACCCTGTAACAATAAGTTCCCTAAGGTGTGGTAAAAGCAGTTTTCTCAGCATCTTCCTCATCCATCAACACTTGGTGGTATCCTGCATAGCAATCTACAAAGGACTGTATCTCATGTTTGGCACATTTGTCAACAAGGATGTGGATATTAAGCAAAGGGAAGTTGTCTTTGGGACTTTCCTTGTTCAAATCTCTGTAGTCTACATATACTCGGGTTTTCCCATTCTTCGGTACTGGGACCACACTGGCCACCTATGTGGTGTATCGAACCACTCGGATTACTCCCGCTTCTAACTGTTTTGTGATCTCCTCTTTGATCTTATCGCTAGTATCAGGTTTGAACTTTCTTTGTTTTGTTGGACTAGAGGGAATTCGGGGTACGTGGGCAACTTATGAACCACCAAATCAACACTCAGCCCAGGAATATCATCGTAAGACCAAGCAAACACATCTTTGAATTCCAAAAGAAGTTGAACCAGTGAGTCTCGGATTCTTTGTTCACATGGATGCTTATTTTAGTTTCGCTGGTTTCGCTGAGACCACCCGAGTTAACCGGTTCGGTATCATTTAAGTTCGGCTTAGGTTTATTTTCAAAATGCTCCAACTCTCGATTGATTTCCCTAAAAGCCTCTTCTTCATCATACTCTGGTTCTTGGTTCAATATTTCACAAATGGGCAGCATGTTCGGGTCGGGGCATGAAGTCCGCAAGCATGTCTTATTATTTAAAGCCGCATTATTGGAACTGAAAGAAAAGATGAAATAGAAGAAAATTAACAAAAATCAGAAAAATAGAGGAGTGTAGACGATGAAATATTGATTTCATTTCTTTGAAATTGTAAGATAACAGGGTTTCCATTTGAAATTTAAAGGACAAAATGCTAAAGGAAAACACCCGAGCTACACCCTTAAATAACTCGTGATGCAAGAAAAGGTGGCAAGGTAGGACTACCGGGCCTCCCGCCTGATTGGGAAAGGCGTAGCTTTCCAATTTTTTAACTTGGCATCTGGTCCCATATAGAGCACCTCAACAGTGCTCGAGCCTTCTCCAAGCTGAACCATGTTGGCTTCATACAATAATTTCCTCATGACTCCACATATCTCTTCAATTTCCTCCTCTGTGAAGGTCTCGTCTTCTTCTTCCTCACTGTACTTTGGCTTCACAAATGTTCCATACAAGTGGGGTAGGGGTTGAGGTAAAGCCCATCCATGACATTTTCTACGGTTGGCCCAGGTGATATCCTCTAGCGTTTGGTGGAAGCCTAGCCCAAAAATCTTTTCCGCGGTAGCAAAGCGATTAGCTCAGTTATGCCTTGTAGAGAACTTCCAAGTCCCTTACCTGGTTTAAATCCTTGACGTATCATCTCTCTTACCACCATGGTTGAGGCATTGGAGAGGAAAGGCTGGGGAAGTGGTTTGGCTTCTTCGTGTTGATCAGCTACCACGATTTCAAAGGCCTGGTAAACCATATGCTCACTTCCATCTTTAGCTTCGAGGCAGGGGACGGAGGGATCGCGGTAAATTGAATGTTCATCTTCTCTATGGACCATGATTTCCTGATTCTCATGTTCAAACTTCAACATTTGGTGCAGAGTAGAAGGCACATCTCCTACGGCAGGAATTCATGGTCTTCCTAGGAGATAGTTGTAGGAGGTGTCCATATCTAATACTTGAAATGTTACCTCAAAGTCGACCGGATCAATGGTCAATACTAAGTCAATTTCTCCTATGGTGTCTCTTTTAATTCCATCAGAAGCTCGGACACACATATTGTTGGGACGGATCCTCTGTGTTCTGATTTCCATTCTCTGCAATGTTGGCAGTGGGCATATGTCCACCCCGGAACCTCCGTCTATCATTACTCTTTTGACGTAATAGTCTTCGCAATTGACGGTGAGATGTAAGGCTTTGTTGTGGGCGGCCTCTTCTAGGGGAAAATAATTCTTGTAGAATGTAACCTGATTAATAGCGAAGAATTTTTCCGTTATTTTCTCCAGCTGTTCCACGAAGGTTTGAACCGGCACGTAAGCTTCATTTATAGTTTTGGCTAACTCTTTCTGGTGCTCTGGAGAACTCATCAGCAATGATAATAAAGAGACTTGATCTGGAGACTTCCAGAGCTGGTCCACTACCTCGTAGTCCGGCATTTTCATCTTTCAAAAGAAGGACTCCGCTTATTCAGCATTAACGGGCTTTTTAGGTGGGAATCGCCTTTTGGTGGCATTTTTCACCTCTTCCAGGTCTTAATATTTCTTTGCAGGGTGGCCCTTTTGAGTTTCCCCAGTGATCTATTTGCCTTTGTGTGTTACTATTGTTTGTTGGTAGTTCCACGGGACTGCAGAAGGGTCTGTCATTAGCTTCTGAGGCGTGCGACCGATTACCACGGGCTCATTGAGCCTTGGCGGTTTAATCGGTCCCCGAACCACATAAGCTCCCTTGGGTACGTATAACATCTTATTCAACTCAAATCTTCTTGAGGGACTCAGAGTTGGCTGTTTTTCTTGACGACCCCGTCGGATGTAAAGGATGGTTTCCTTGGCGGGTGCCGTCTTAGTTTTAACTTCAACCTTCTTCTCTGCTTCCGGGTGCTTGGATTTACTCATTTCCTTTTCTTCAACCTTCTTGGGGGTAACCTTTGGTTTTCTATCTGCATCAGCAATGGCAATTATGGCTTCCAAAGCAGGGTCAAATTATTTGTCCTCGCAAATCATCCCGATGACTGGCCCATTGTTGTAAGCCGGTAACGGGTTATTAGTTACGTTCGGGACATCTTCATCTCTCAATACTATTTTCCTTTGTTCTATTAGATCCTCCATAGCTCGCTTTAGAGTCCAAAAATTTTCGGTGTCGTGTCCTTCACCTCCTGAATGGTAAGCACAACGTACACCCCGTTGATAAGAAGGTGACTCAGGGTTCTGCCTGTTCGGGGGCACGGGCTACAAGAGACCCATCTGGACCAGTTTTGGGACTAAGCTGGAATAAGACTCCCCTAACTTGACAACATATTCTCTAAAACTTTCTAAAGGTTTCTTTTTCAAGTTGGCCAAAGAATTTCTGTCCTGGGCAATGTCAATGTTATACTGGAACTGCCTTACAAAATCCCGGGAAAGATCATCCCAAATATGCCATCGTGCGATATCTTGGTACATGTACCATTCAGAAGCGATGCTTACCAAACTCTCCCTGAAGTATGCCATCAACAGTTCTTCTTTTCCACCTACCCCACGCAATTGGTTGCAGTACTTTTTCAGATGAGTAATGGGGTCGCCATGACCATCGTACTTTTCAAACTTCGGCGTTTTAATTCCCAGAGGAAGATATACATGCAGGAACATGCACAGATCCGTGTAGGAAACGCTCTTTTGTCCAATCAATCCTTGCATGTTCTTCAAGATTTGCTCAAGGCTTTTTATCCTTCTTGCTATCTCATCTTGTTCAGGCGTCTTAGGAGTTTTATCCGTTTTGGTGTGAGTTCATACGCTGGTTGAGGGTAAGTGTATGCGAGGTATGAGGGAGGCTCAGTTTGGTAATTGGGAGTTTGAAATGTGAAAGTCGTGGGATCAAACATGGGTCTTGGCACTGCGGGTTGTGTGGTGGTTGCACATGGGGGAGCCGTAAAAATATTAGGAACTGTGCCAGAGCTGAACACTTGAGAACGGGCTTCAGAAGGTGCTCCGACAAAGTTGGTCGATATGGTAGGTTGTCCCAAAAGGATGTTTGGATGGCTAATGGGAATAGTGGAGGTACCCCCGACCTTGGGAAGTGCTCAGGAAATCCAGGGATGGCACTTGGAGGCTCTTTTCCATTCATCCAAGCGGCCACATCTCCATGACTCGGAGTCGAAGGATCCTATTCTCTTCAGCTGCCGTAGATTCTGAGGCTGGGATCCCTGCAATCGGGCTATCCTCTGAGATGGGAACTGTTGGCAAAGTCATTTGGGATGACGTTTTTGTGCTTCCTTTTGACTTGGTAAAATATCGATGTGATGTCAGTTTACCACAAACTAATCACTGTTTTCTAAAAGCCTGTGACTGGAAACTAGAATTAAACAAACAATTAGGTTGAGATAGATTACAAACAGGAAATCGCACGTTAGGTGTGATGCACATGTATAGTTAGCGGGTGTCTATATGTTTGCAGTGGTCGCATGTGTCACCCCGGCATTTATTCTGAACTTCCTTTTGGTTTTTACTCTTTGTTTCCTTGCTTTAGTTTTCCTCTTTTAAGAATACGGTCGAATCCTATGAAGATTACCTATGTATCATGCTCCGCATGAATCAGACCGAGCGTAATTCATGAAAAGTGTGATGAAAATAACAAAATATTTGGGGATTTTCAATTTTTATAATGACAGAACGTTGGTTACAAAAACTAGCAAAGTTAAAGGCAACTAACAGACTTGGACATAATAAAACTTATAAACTCGAGGAGCAATAATGGGTAAAAGAAACTACGAACTAACAGACTCTTTTAAAGAAAAATACAATTTTCATGAATACACTAAAACTTCAACTTTTTGGAGCTTGCGGGGCATCATTCGTCCTTGCCGCAGGCTTGCGTGCTAAACTCCCTTGGAGATAGTGGAGGTCCTCCATCACTTGCCGAACAAACGTCATAGCGGTGGCAAAGAACAAGGATTTCGTCATATCCTCACAATGGTTGCACATTGTGGTGATGTAATTTGTGATGGCATGTATCCTTTCCCTAATAACACTTTTTTCTTGCAACAAATGCCCAATTTGCTCGGCCCTCTCCTCTAGAGTTCACTCTGCTACCTGATTCAGCTCCTAGAATTGCCACAAATCCATCTACAACCTTGTTATCACTGCATAACAATGTTCTCTTTCGCCTTTGAAGTCCCTGGCTTGTTTGGCCACTCTATCCTCAACCATGATTACCCTCCGCTTTAACCCATCAATCTCATCGTTATGCCCTTCTTTTAATTGCTCAAGGATGCGGGCTCGTTCCTCCGCACTTTTAGCCAATTGCTTCTGAAACCTGGATAGCTCATCTTCTGCCTTATTCAAGTCAAACCCATACTCGGTTACTTCCCATCGCAAATTTTCTATGAGTTTTCCATCTTTTGTGCTCCTAGGGGGGGTTTTTGCGACTGCTCTCATTTTCTAGATTTGGGCTCGTAATGCTTCATTTTCTTTGGTTAATATCTTCTTTTCTTCCTCATCTGATGTGGCTTGCAAACCATTTTCAAATTGCAGCTCTTTAATTTGCTTTTCCAATCTTCCTATAGTGGCCCTATATTCATTCTCCTTGGCTAGCCAATCCCATTGCTCTTGTAACGTTTCAACAAATTCTTGGAGATGTGGTCTCTTAGCCGGCCTTCCAGGCTCTATTTCTTTTTTATACCAAGAAATGTACCCCGTTGCAACCTCGCCTCTAGATATGTCACGTACTCGGGTACCTGTTGTCAAGTATTGACATTCACTCCAAATTTAACGTACGATGGCTTCAGGGAATTCAGGGAAGGTGTTAGGCACCCTCGGATCTCGTGGTTCTAGCACGGTCGCTTAAACTATTATAAGTTGCTAAGAATCTGATTTTACCCATGCTCATCCTAAAATGTGATTTAATTACTTACACCGCTTTTGATTCTTTTTAAGGAAATTTGCGATGCCGCTAAAATATATCGCGAACCACGTCACATAAATACGCACGTAATTTTTGACATCTTTCAACTTCATCAGGATTTAGATTTTGGTCACATAAATGTGCACCCGTAATTGAGGGAGACAAATTATTAAAATAACGCGCCTAAAGCAGCTACGTGTTTTTAACTTCGTGGAAAACCGTGAAATTCGCTAAACGGCATCTCTCGGATTTCAAAGCATTTTTACTATGATTAAAAGGCCACACAACATATAATTTGGTTTGCCGTAGTGCACCTCTTTTGCTTTTAGAAAGGTAACCTAAAGTAACTACGATTGTCTATTATATATTGTCTCTAGAATAAAGGAGAAGTTCCAATTAATTCACATGTTAATGATCTACCACACACACACAAAAAACCGTTCAGCATGCATATCTTCAGCATGCTTTTATGTACTGATTTCTCATTTGGGCTCATTGTCCAGAAGACTAACCCAGAAGATCCAATATCTATATGGATCTTAGCGGTAATCATTTGGGCCCGACATTGGAGACCAGAAACTGGGAGACAACATGAATCTCATTCATGGATCAAGGATTGAATTTCAAAAATTACTACACTACAACCATTACAGATTAATTGTTTTTTTTTTTATAAAATCTGTATAGTGTCACTTTAACAATCTAAAATGTTTAGCATGGTATATACGCGACCCCTAAATCTTAATGCAGGAATTATCAAATTCAGGATTCATATATTGAAAATCAAGTTTTGATCTAGCTGATAGACTTGTTTATACAAGTCTGCATAAATGCATACATACTAACACTACTATTTTTCAATTAATTGTAAGAAACTAAACAATCTACGTTATTACATGAGATATACATTCCTGCTAGTAATCAAAATGATGTAGGCATATAGTCCAGGTTCAGTCCATTTACACAGTCCTAAATTTAAAAAAGTAAATCAAATTAAGGTATACCAAATATTACAAATCAGTTAAGACTACGCGATTCTACATTATTGCAAACCAAGCATGCTCAGTTCAAAGGACGAATGCAGGGAATGCATATCATTTTGATTTCCAAACATGGTTACATCAGATCAGGTTCATGCGTGTGTACCTGAAATAACAGCAAAGAAGAAAGCACCTACAAGCAAGTAAGCAAGAAGCAATAACACCGGCAAATCCACCAATTATAAACCCAAAAATAGTATCAGGAAGCCCAGGAAAGCTTTAAAAAACAACAACACCGACAAATTCAAACCATACAGCTTGAACAAAACACAATCCAGCTTGAGATCTATACCCAAGATAAGTTTTGAAGGTTCGAACACCCTAAACACACATGCTTTAAGTTATTTTCATCTTATATGGATAGAATCCTGATTATCTAGAAGATTTTTAGGAGACTTTTGCCAAGATTTTTTAGAATATGAGAGCTTTGGATATTCTCATGGATTTTCAAGACTTTAGACCTTGGGAATTTTCAGGGATTTTTAGCCTCTCCTGGAATTTTTCAACCTCTCCTTATGAAGGCACTCACTTGCCAATTTATAACACCAATCTAGGGCAACCCTTTTCTTTTGTGTTTTATTCACTAGTCCCTTTCCTATTTCTCAGAATTGTTATTTAGTCCCTCGTTTTCTAACTTGTGCCTCAAGTCTTATTAGGAAATTAACAGAAATTAGTCTTTGAACCTCCAACTAGATGGTTCCAGGGGTCTGTTGCAAGATTCATATACCCAAATACCCATATTACCCTTGTTCTTTCCCCCTAATTACTCAGCATGACCAACTACACCCTAGTTCTTATCAAGTTGGTCAAAAATTGACTATAGTTAAATTACTTAAAGTGATAAGCATGATTTATACCTGACCTAACCCAATCGGATTATCACTCCAACTAAACTGAGACAAAATTAATAATAAACTGGACACTAGATGTAAAGGAGACTGTAGTTATATCAATTATTTTAACCAAAAATCAAAGGAAACAAAATCAACAAAATTCAAGACCTCACATACTGACTAAATGATGAACATGAAACATATAATCACAAACCCCAAATTAATCCTAAAACATGATGAAATAATCACTTCTTATCAAACCAACTCAATCCTCAGCTTTTCAATTCAAATTACTCGAACATGTTGTTCATGGATAAATACAGAATGACTCAAAGAAAAATCTTGAAGTCCAATCGATAAGGAAACATTCAAAGCAGATTATTAATGACTTTAAACACAGGAACATAATTCTGAATAAACAAAAATTCCAAATAAACTAACAGAATATCATTATCATATGAGCAATAACAAGTAACGTAGAACAAACACACAACAACAAGATGAAAAGAAAAATGAAACAGGGAACTTAGCTCAAAGACCAGCGTAACCCAAAACCCATGACCTTTGCATCTTAGGGTTTCCGTCCATCTTTGATTTCAAATTTGAGAGGGTCTTTTGACACTTGAGAAAGGTTGAACGGAAATTTGAGAGGAGGAGAGTGAAAAAAGTACCCGGTGTAATATTGGTTGGGTTTGGGATGGGTTTGGGCTTCAGACCGGTTTTTGATTTGATTTTTGACAAGAACCAGTCGTATTTGAGGGCTACTGGTTATAGGTTCATGGAGAAGGAGGTGAGGGGTTTGTGTGGTGTCAATTTCAAGGAATTCCGAGGAAGTTGAGGATTTGGACAGAGCCTTGGATGAATACTCGAGGCGATTGGCAAGGTTTGAACGAAATTGAGGCTGGATCCGCGATAGGGATGGGGTGAGGAACCTGGGGTTTTATTTTTGGAGGGTTTCGGCGGTGGCACTGCCGCAGGCGGCGGAGGCAACGTCCACAAATTCTATATTCGAGAAGTTTGGCTCATAGTTGAAAGCTGATTTTTAGGGAATTGGAAAGAGGAGGGAATGGTGGTTCAGGGGTGTATTTTTGGGTGGCATAGGAACTTCGCCGCCGGCGGTGACGATTTCCAGCCGGCGGCTGTGAGGCGGAGTATCATCGGGGACGATAGGTACAAGGAAGGGATATTTGGTCTCTAGGGTTTGGGTACAATTTCAGACATCTTTATTTGATAATCGAGACTGATCAAGGGTTGTTGGATGAGGGAATATGAAAGCTTGAGATTACTGGCCCCAAAACGACGTCGTTTTGGGGCGTCTCTTAATGAAAGACCGGGTTAGGGACGGGTTTGGGCCGGTTTTTGGTGGTTTGGACGGGTGGGGAGTGTTTGGGCCATCCAGCTTTGGCCCAATTGTGAGGCCAGCCTGATTCATCCCTTTTTTTCTTTAATTCGTTTTTTTCAATTATCTATTATTCAATTATTGTTTCAAGTTTTAAAATTCAACTATAATTAAACCTAAAAAGTTATTCAAAACTATTAAATCACAATTAACTACTATTATTTAAAAGAAAAAAAAATTAAACAAATCAAAGTTTTCTTTGTGATTTTTATATTTTGTAATACAAAAACCTAATTACTAATTAAATCTAACAAAATTATGTAAAATAAAATCCTAAAATGTTCATGCAATTTTATATTTTTTATGACTTATCATGCATGTACCACTAAAAATACACATAAACATGCGCAATTAAATCCTAAAAATTAAATAATAAAAGAAGAAATTCTAATTCTGGGAATTCTATAGAAGTAATTTTAACGAGGCAAAAATTACGTGCTTACATGCCACATAAACTAAATAACGCCTTTGAGGCTTGCAAATACCTTTGAGGCCAGATAATTTACATAGTGCCTTTGAAGCATGCACCTTTGATAGCATATAGTTCAAATAGCCTTTGAGGCAGATACAAAAAATATGCCTTTGAGGCTACATAATTCAAATAATGTCGTTGAGCAGTGTTAAATATGCCTTGAGGCTATATAATTTAGATATGCCTTTGAACCTATATAATTTCAAATAATGCCTTTGAGGCGTGTAAAATATGCCCTTGAGGCGTGCATATGCCTTTGAGGCTACATATGCAAAATATGCCTTTGAGGCATGCAAATACCTTTGAGGCCAATAAAATGATTATGAATAATAATGCCTCTGGAGCAATGAGCCATGATGCCTTTACGGCTATGACAAATGACGCCTTTGAGGCTTATGAAATATGACACCTTCGAGGCCTATGCAATATGAGAGATGAAGTTATTAGTTAAATTTAGAAATTACTCTTCTCGTGAAATTTTTGGGATAATCGATATAGTTATAATTGCAGACAATTCTTACTTATTACTTCGTAGATCCTCCTGCCTGTCGTTTGGTAAAACCTGTACTCAAAGAAAAATTATAATTTTGGAGAGGGATGGTTGATTCTTGTTGAGTCGGCTCTTTATTTTGGCTTTGTCTTAATTGTATATCTATAGTTGAGCTTCAAGTTGACATACGATAGTATATTCATGTTTACTCAAAGAAAAAAAATTATTATTTTAAAAGAAAGTGGTTGACTTGTGTTGAACTATCATGTAGTATCTAGACCTTGAATTTGAATTTGTCAAACTTATGAAGATCCATCTAAAGAGTTGTATTAATTTTAGGTATGGGTAAAAATAAAATATAGTAGGAATAAACAAGTTAGTTGGAGATTGAGCAATTTTTGAAGAGTAGTTGAAGTAATTTAAAAAGCTTCCCCAGTTCCTAGTTTTGAGATGTGGAACATCCAGAAGGCAAAAAAAATTGAAGAGTTGATTGACTTAAAAATATGCTTCAATTTCCAATTTTGAGGGTAAGTAGTGAGCCACTAGAATGGCTAAAGATATGAAGAGTTGATTTATTCTAGGATATGCCCTAGTTTCTAATTATGAGGACACGAAACTCAACAAAACATGACGACTGAATCCTTTTGTAGGATTGTCTATGTATCTTATTGGAACAAAAATCAGGTCAGACGTAGTTTGAACCTAAGATTGATAAAATTATAAAAGTATAGAGATTTGTATGGTTATTTTGATTGGAAATTTCAGTTAAAACTATATGAATGGAAAAAATTTCAACACAAAGTGAGGTTAAGTTTGTTATCCTAATGGGTGTGTGGGTGGAGACTGCTAGTGTTTGAGTAAGCGCTAGGTAATATTTTGAACGGAAAAGGGTCAGAACTGCCCCTAACGTATTGACATCAGTTTAAAAATGCCCTCCGTTAATCTACTTTGAAAAAAATGCCCCTACCGTTAAAGTTCTGGCATATTTGTGCCCCTAATGTATTGACTCCAGTTTAAAAATGCCCCTACCGTTAACCTATTTTGAAAAAAATGCTCCTATCGTTTTAAATATAAGTACAGTCGGTTGTTAGATTTAGGGGCACAAATATGCCACATTTTTAATGGTAAGGGCATTTTCTTCAAAATAGGTTAACAGAGGGCATTTTTTAACCTGGAGTCAATACATTAGGGGCAGTTCTGTTTTGACCCTTTTCCCTATCTTGAATGAGATTGGTGGCGTAGTGCATGGATGAGTCTTGAATGTGTATAGCATGCTCTAATGGTGGAAAATTATGATTACATTTTTGAAATATAAATATAACGGTTCTCACAAGTTAACCATTAGTTTTAATAAAAAATTTGTTTTGTTAAAAAAAATTAAGAAAAAGAGAAAATGAGTTAGCATGAAATAACAACAAGATATAATAATGCAAAATTAAATAAGTAAATATCAAATAAATATAGCAATAAAGTCAATAAAATAGTGCGTCCTAATATACATGTGACCTCTTTATGCCAGAGATAAACCTAACGTGTATTTAAAAAGTAAATATGTCATAATATATCCTTTCATTGCTTGATTAATTGAAATAGTCTATTTCCAAAAATAATGGTGGCGTAGAAATCGTTACATGTCAAATGAAGAAAGTAAGATGCACTTCATAGTATAAAAAATAATATTTTCTTTTGTCATTAATTATAGTAAATAGTTGATCCAAATTTAAAAAATTTCATATTTATCATAGAAAAAGAACGATTTATCCTTTTTCTTAAATTTTAATTAAGTGCAAATAGTCCATATTCAGGCACAAGTATTCTTCAAAATATACACATAAATTATGATAAGGTATCACTTGGGGTCGTGGACCCACTTAGACATTCGGGCAAAGTCAACTAATGCACTTAATACACCAAAGGTATTAAGCTTTCTAAGTCAACGAAATGATGAATGTTCTTAAAAAAGGTATTGATTTTGCTCTATCTTGGGTGGACTAGAGTTGGCTTCCTAAGATACAAGGCTCCCCAAAGCGGACAATTTGGGTGTGAAAAGTTAGTGACCGTCGATTACACCGCTGATCGATTAAATCTACAAGAACTTTTTGATTAAAGGGTGTTTTAGTAATGTACGGCCGCAAACTACGTAACCGCTAGGTGTATGCATAGTGTGAGTTTTCCAAAATGGAGGAAGTGAAATGGGAATGGCAATTTATATTAAGGAATAATAATAGATGAACAATTCATAAAATACAGTTTATCATATAATGGCAATTCAAACAAGCATCATAACAATAAAAAAACACACAAATTAATTTTTATTATTAACCTAAGTTTTTTGTGGTTTAGAACCTCAGAATCCCTAGTAGAGTCGTCATGTTGTAATACTCATTTTTAACACGGATCAAATTAGAGTATAACATATTGGTAATTCTGAAGGTTTAATTAATAATAGAGTCGTCACCTAATTATTTCAACGGTGAATTAGGACACCAATTTTAGCTAAATAATGCTTAAAGTTAACTCTATTTTATGATCTGCTTAACCTTAGAGATTATGGGTAAGGATTATAATTAATCTTATAGGGAAGGTTATTAAAGCACCCTATATGATCTGTTAATAATGGTTAACCGGCCAAACTTAGGTTAATTGATTTTAAAAATTATGTAGCAACACATGTGTACATTAAAAATATATTTGTTAATTGATTTAGAAAATACCTTTACAGTAATGTCATGAAGAGAAATGAGTCACTTTAGAATTGTATAAATTCATAATTGAGAAAGAAAATTGCTTTGAAGCATTTCAAACTCAGACGAATAAATGGTTGGACTTTGACTTTTATACTTTTGGAAAAGCTTTTCCATATGAAACTACAAAAAAGAGTATATCCTTAAAGTAACTTAAAAGTATCACTTTAACAAATTGACCTTACTTGAAATAGTGTTAGGAGTATAGTAGCTTACTTAAAAAAAATAGACACGCTAGTGGCTACTAGGTGGAAAGTTATTACTGATTCTAAACTTCTTATTACTAATTTTAAGCACGAGATAAAAAACCTAGATGATTAAATACCAAAATTGAGATAAATACACATAAATCAACAATAGTAAAAGATTAGGTACAATAAATAATAAAAGAGAATAAGAACGCCATAGGCGTCCCCAAGCGTTCCGCTTGTTTTTTTATTGTTTGGTGCATCTATGTAATATGGCATGTGATGACTCTATGCTCGGATAGGGTAGCGTTGAGTTTCTATGAGACTCCATTGCGAGAGTCTCGAATTAAGACTTCATTTGCTTTTACAGGGCAACAAACTGAGGCGGGGATTTTAGGTGCACTATCAAACTCCGACCTCGAGCCCGCTAGCTTAGATTTGAAGAGGACAAAGACGCATGATTCTTTTTGTTTAAAGAAAAAGGCAAGAGCTTCAAATAGAGTTTAGAGTTAGGAGGCGCTAACAACCATGAGGTTTTGGGGTAAAAGGGGCGGCTGTCAACTTCTAATTTCTGGGTAAAAGGGCGGCTGAAACTTAAGGTTAAAGGAAGGGGTTCAAGCTCTTTTTTTTCAAATCATTTCCCTAATGCCACTATTATAGGAAAAAATTAGGGTTGATTTTGGGTGGGATTTTGTATAGAAAGATTGAATTTTGAGTCAAGTTGGCCGTTCAATTTTGAACGTTGGAAGCCATGACAGAGATAGCAGCATGAGCAGAGATTTTAAGCCAAAAATGGTGAAGCATTTTTTCTAGGTTGGGTTGTGAAATATTTTGCGTTTGGTCAAAAGTGGAAGAAGAACGTTGGACACCATTTGATGAAAAGGAAGGGTCAAGGTTAAGGATCTTCTATGGGTTTGGGCTGAAATTAGACCGAAAGTATTGGATTAAAATTGGGCTATTGGCTTAGGCTTAATATTAGGCTGATATTGGGGGCTAACTAAGGCTAACTTGATGGGTCCTTTGGATTTGGCCAAAATTCATGGCCTATTCCCTCCTTCCAATTAATTGTTTTAGGCTTCTATATTTTTAAATACATTGTGTTAGCTATATCATAAATACTATATAGTAATATCCTATTATTAATTAAATAATGAACTATTGCATATTCTACTAATTAATTTTAAACTATTATAATATTAATAGAGTGACGTTAAAGAAATACTACTTTTGGTTAAATAGAGGAAAGTGATATACTTTACACAAAAGATGATAATAATGATATTAAAATAATAATAATGAGAATAATAATTATAATAATTATGAAATCTATGATAATTTTAAAAAACTATGGTAATAATAGTTTTAATAATAGGAATAAATAATTCAATTTGTGTTGAAAATAAACAAAATGCCTATTTTTATATTATTAGTAATATCTTTAAGGAAATAGATTGGAAGAAAGGGGGGTAAAATTGGATGTCAATACATGTGCAACAAAAATATACAACAAGTGTAGTATGAGTACGAAAACAACATGTATCCACTGAATATCCCGTCTAATTTCGAATAAGTAGAGACGAGAGGTCGACTTCGGTACTTACTAGTTGTCCAATAATGGTAAATCAATAATATGACAAATCAAGGATTTATATAAACAGTTTTGTAATTCAATAGAGTGAAACATGTAAACAATTCTTTCTTTTAGGTGAAATTCATAAAATTTTCTTTTTCATCATTTATACATATATTCTCAAGCCGAGAAGAGGCAATATCAACTTCAATAAGTTTCAAGGCAAGTAATACAAGCATGCGCAAATCATGCCGAGGGCCTACGGCCCGATCCAACAATATTTAAATTATGCACTGCCAGAGGATCGAATGGCGCAAACCATAGATGCATCTATTACCCCGCGCTCGAAACATACATGTGACGCGGTTAATATAAATAAACAAATACCCCGCTCATGAATCATGCATGCGACGCGGGCACACATAGATACACATATTCAAACAGCCAATTAAGAATTCATCAGGGAACATTTATCCAAATAAAAGTCAATTCTCTTTTAACAATTTAAGAAAATAAAGTTTAATCCTTTTAGAAGTTCATTTGCCAATTCGGTAGGGTTAAGCTATTCAACTATCAATAAGATTACTAATATTTCAAGTATAACATGCTTTTGGGGTCCTAGACTACCCGAACCTAAATATAATAGTAGCTACGCATGGACTCTTGTCACCTCATGCGTACGTAGCCCCAACAAATGGGAGCACATAGCCAATTGTTTTACATATGGGGACAATTCCCTTTTATACGATTAGAAAGGAAACTCACCTCACTCCGAAGATTCATAACCGATATTTCACGCCCTTCCGAAGACTCGAATCGATGTTAAATGCTCCAAAACTAGCCAATAATTATGCAAATCTATTAATATATTCTCAAGTGCTCATTACAATCCAATTTATAACAATCCCTAACCCTGATCGAAAAGTTAACAAAAATGCCAGCATGTCTACGTGCTCGAATTCCGAAATTTTTTGAAGATAAAGTTTACCCATGAACTCACGAACTCAAATATATGATTTTCTCTTAATTTCATGCCCAATATCTTGGTAAAAATACTAAATATAAATTTCTAGGTTTTCCTCAAACCCCTAAATTTCAACCACTTTTCATGCCAAAACCCCATACAAAATCAATGTATTTAACTCAAAAGGTGGGGGTAGCTTACATTGCCGTTGATGATGAAAACTCCCACTTGAAGCTCTCCAAAATCGCCCAAACAAGAGAAAATGTGTGAAAAATGAGCCAAAACTCGTTCTTTAAAGAACACATTACCCAGCCCGACCTCTCACTCCTGCAGTCACTTGACTGCTTCTGCGGTTCCGCAGGTGCAGTACCAATACTGTTTCTGTTGACTTCCTCCAGCTTCCCCAGCTCGCTTCTGCGCCGAACCGACTTCATCTGCGATTTCGTAGGTGCGGAAATTCTTTCGCACCTGCGGCCTCTGACTCTTTCACTTCTAACCGCTTGTGTGGTTCCCTTCCTCGCTTCCGTCGGGCCGCTTCTGCGGTAAACCCTCCGCAAAAGCAGTTACACCAGCAACTAGACCCCCTTTAGCTCATCCTTCAAGTCCTAATTGATTCGTTAACCATCTGGAATCCACCCGAGGCCCCGGGGACCTCAACCAATCATACCAACTAGTTTCAAAACACATTACGGGCTTACTCGAGGCCTCAAATCATATCAAACAATGCTAAAATCATGAATCAACCTCCAATCCAAGCTTAATGAACTTTAGAAGTTCAAACTTCTTTATTTTATGCCGAAATCTATCAAATCACGTCTGATTGACCTTAAATTTTGCACACAAGTCATATTTGGCATTATGAATCTACTCCTATTTTCAAAATCAAAATCCGACTCCAATATCAAAAGTTCACTCCCGGTCAAACTTCTCAAAAACCTTAAAATTTCTATCTTTAGCCAAATGACTCCAAAATGACCAACGGACCTTCGAATTCATTTTCGATCGCGCTCCCAACACAAGAATAACCACAAGGAACTATTCCTAGACTCAGAATCCCAAACGGATGTTGATAACAATGAAATGCACTTCAACCAAAACTTACAAAATTCTTCCAAAATGATAACTTCCACAATATGCGCCAAAACGCTTCCAGATCACCCCAAAACTCGATCCGGGCATACACCCAAGTCCGAAATCATCATATGAACTTTCCAGAATCTTCAAACCCCGATTTCGAGGTTGTTTACTCTAAAATCCAGTATTGGTCAATTCTTTCAACTCAAAGCTTCCGAAATAAGAATTCTCTTTCCATATCAACTCTAAACTTCTCGGAATTCAATTCTGACCATGCGTACAAGTCATAACTGACGTGAAGCTGCTCATAGCCTCAAACTGCTGAACAACGTGCTAGAGTTCAAAATGATCGGTCGGGTCGTTACAAGTGGAACTCTCTTGTCACACAAGACTCGGATGCTAACCTCCACTTCATATATCCTATCCCAATATGGTGTATGACATCCTTGTCGATCTCTCATTCCCCCGGATAACAAACCCAAGGTACTTGAAGCTACCTCTACTTGAGATGACCTATGATTCAAGCCTCACATCCACACCTACTTCCTCCGGCTCAGCGCTGAACTTACACTCTAGGTATTCCGTCTTCGTCCTTGAAACCCTTAGACTCAAGAGCCTGTCTCCAAACCTCCAGCCTATTATTAACACCGGCTCGACGCATCAATAAGAACTATGTCATCAGCGAATAGCATGCACCATAGCACTCCCCTTGAATATGGCTTGTTAACGCGTCCATCCCTAGGGCGAATAAGAAAGGACTTAGCGCAGAACTTTGGTGTAACCTCATTACAACCGAAAAATGCTTAAAGTCGCCTCCTACTGTCCTAACCCGAGTCTTAGCCCCATCATACATGTCCTTAATTGCCATAATGTAGGGAACCGACCCACCTTTTGCCTCCAAGCATCTCCAGAGAGCTTCTCTAGGAACCTTGCCATATGCTTACTTATGTAATTTTTATTGTGTATTTAATTTAGCAGATAATCGCTAATCAGATATCGATCTGTCCGATATCTTATCAGGTGGCTAGTAAATTAATATATTTACAAGCCGATAATCGATAAGACGAACCACCTCCATTTTGCCCGATAGCCCTAATAATATCGATTGGCCTAAGTTGTTTTAGGATTCAAATTTTATGAATTTGAATTTGGATCTTACCATAAAAATTTAATTTACTATGTTCGAAATCAATTATATACTTATTTAGTGAGTTTTGAAATATACATAAAGTTTTAGCAAAATTATAGCGTTTGTATGAACCCATAACAAGCTTCCTATATACCACTTCGTCACTATGAGTTTCGTACGCAATTTTAGTTTTATAAATCTAGTGCATAAAGCAAATCAATATTGCACGAAATGAGCCAATTTTGCAGTTATAGCTATCAATAGTGCCATGTTTCATCTCACTCTCGATCTCTCAAAACCTAAATCATCCACGAAATGACCCAATTTTGCCCGTGTTGGAATAATATCGATTGGCGTAGGTGGTTCAAAATTTAAATTTGATAGGTTTGGAGTATATTATATTCGAAATTAATTTTATATTTAATTTATGCATTTTTAATATATATATATAAAGTTTAAGCAAAATTATTAAGTTCGGATAAACTCATAATAAACTTTCTATATACGCCCTATCATTGTGAGTCCTGTACAGAATTTGAGTTTTATAAATCAAGTGCATAAAGCAAAACAAAATTACATGAAAAATACTTATCCACCGCAATTTTTGCATCCATTTAGCTTCAACAATTACAAATTAAAATGGAGATATACATAATTTATGTGGTTAAGTAATAAAAACATATAAAAAGATACTTTTCTTATCTATTAGTAGTTGATGTTCTAGACAACATATTCACTCTTAATATGGAATAGTTGAAATATTTGGATCCCGTATTTACATCAAATGTAACTAATTTATCCTAGTTAAATTATAAATTAAGGTAAACAAAATGACTATTAATTTCCCTATAAATGATTAATACGAGTCTGTAAAATATGCGCCAAGTATTCATTGTGTTGATGTAAACACAAAATATAAGTTCTTTCATGTGTACACACCCCTAGAGCAGGCTTAACATTCTTTTTATTCCTAACAAAAATGAGAAAAAATAAAAATAAAAATGGTCAGATTTATAAGTGATAATTGAAAAATAGCTACAATTTTAAAAGTAATCAAAATTTAACCATTTTTTTTATATAAAGAAAAAATTTGAACAAAATATCCTTAGAAATTCAGAAATATTCCAGCATAATAAGCTGGAGTTCAAATTTTTTACATATGAATTTCCCGCATAATATGCTGAAATTTCATAATGTGCTGGAATTCCAACTTAATATGCGGGCAGTTTATATGCAAGAGCTTCATAATTCCGCATATTATGCTGGAACTTTTAGTGTGTTGGACTTCTAACGTAATATGCTGGAAATTTAAAAGCATGGGCTCCATTAGGGGTGTTCATAAAATTTCAAAAAATCGAACCAAACCGATAAAAAAAATCGATACTTTTTTGTTTGGTTTGATTTTAGTTTTGAATTTTAAAAACTAATAAAATTATGTTTGGTTTTGGTTTTAATCAGAAAAAAATCGAACCTAACCAACTATATGAGTAGCTATTTCGTATTATTATTACACACACACACACACATATATATATATAGTTTTATACAAAGTTTCAGAAGTTTTATGGTAAATATTAATATTTTGCACTTTTAATATAGTTCTTTATCTTTCCATTCTAGTTTGCTTGGTAGTTTTCTTTTGTTAAGTGTAAGAATCCATTTCATGTTAAAAATAATATATTTTTAATTAATTCCTTAAATTATTCATCACTATTTAATTCAATTATCATCAATATATATTGCTAAATAATAGATTTCTCAAAGGACAATTGTTTTGATAGTATTACGTTGAAAATGTGGTCGTCGGAATATGTGGTTGGTAGTGTATGTCTTATATTTAAGAAAAAACTGATAAAAAACTGAAAAAATCGAAAAAAACGACTTAATTGGTTTTGTTTGTTTCTAATATTTAAAAATTCGACTTCCTTGATTTGATTTTTTTAAGAGAAAAATCGATCCAAACCGAACCATGAATACCTTTACACTCTATAGGCTTTTATACTGTAACTTTTTATATTTCAGCAAAATAATAACTTTATAAGTACTGACTTAAGACTTCATACAGGCAAAACGTAAGAATAAATGGGCATGTGTATAGAGAGAGAAACAAGAAAGCAAAGCAAGTGTGTATGGGTACTCAATTAAAGCAACATACCACCACCTTCCTACGCTTTGTAACTATCGTGAATAACCACCTTTTTCTAATATTCATTGTTATTCATTCACCTGCGCTAACTTCTTTTCATTTCGGTTCATTAAATTCTCCTTAATCGCCTACATTCTTATAACTAGATTTAGACCATTCTTGGATTATGAATTGTGTCACATTAATTATAGGATGCACGATTCGAGGTGTCAATTCCTTTTTTTGGTGTTTTTTTTCTCCTGTCGTCGTCGTCATAAAAAGGTGTGAATTTTGTTACGTTGTTTAATGGCGGCGAAGAAGCTGTGTGATACAATTTCTAAAGAATTAGCAGAGGAAGTGCAAAAATGGGGTTGCATGAAACAGACTGGTGTAAGCTTAAGGCATATGATGGATTTTGGGTCAACAGCTTCTCCTCGTAATTTGTTGATTTCTGCTCAGTTTCTTCATAAGAGTTGCCTATTCGAATTGCCCGTAGAGCTATTGAGCTTGAAAATCTTCCTTATGGTTTGTCTTCTAAGCCTGCTGTTTTAAAGGTACCCCCATTTTCACCTTTCTTCTTTGTTC
Organism: Nicotiana benthamiana; assembly: GCA_034376525.1. Lineage (NCBI taxonomy): Eukaryota > Viridiplantae > Streptophyta > Magnoliopsida > Solanales > Solanaceae > Nicotiana > Nicotiana benthamiana. The sequence continues at coordinate 12,566,009 of CM067341.1, read as the reverse complement.
ATCTTTAAACCCCCCCCCCCCCCACCCCCCCACCCCCCCAAACCAATAAAGCGTGTGAAAATCATGAAACTAGAGGGTTCAAATCCGATAAGAAACAAAAAATGCAGGTGATTTTTGCACGTCTCCCTAAGCATTGGTGGACAGAGTTATTCCGTACCTATATTGGTAGGAGGTATAAGTACATGGTGAAATAGTAAACTTGCCTCAACACATCGTTATATAAAAAAATTAAATCAACGATGAACTTGTCCCAAATTAGTTGTTGTTGGTTATATAAGTCGTCTGTGTGAGCAGAATAATGGGCGTAAGTGACACCATTGTTAATTTTAAAAAAGGAAGAATAATCACCAATGAATAGTCCCAAATTAGTTATTATTGGATATATAAGAGTTAACTCATACTTGTGCTGGTGGACAGGTACAGGTGGAATATTCGAGATGCCGATAAGCCTTGACACCACCGTTAATTTGAAAAAAGAGGAATAATCAATGATGAATTAGTCCCAAATTAGTTATTGCTTATGTAAGCATTGCATGTACGAGGATTTATCATAGCTAATTTTTTTTATTGGCAAATCTAGTGTTACCCTCTTCCTTTTTTGGATTTGAAACGGTTTATGCTTTGCGAAGCTCATTTGGTGGTGAAAGGCTATAGCAAGGGTGGATTAAATAAAATTAATGCTATTATGTAGGGTCAGGAGATAATGTGTGTTTAGTTTTTAATTGTTTGAGTGTGATTTATGCTTCTGATTGTCTTGATGCAGGATAAAATATGTGGTTAGGGACGATTCTTTAATATTTTAATTCATCACCATAATGGGTTTACTTCCTTTTCCTACTTTTAGTTGTTTTAAGCTAGTCCATGAGAGGAATCTTTCTGTTTTATTCTAATAACTTTCTGCTATTAACAGTTGAACTTTTTTATTCTTGCTTCTGTTAGTGGTACATTTGTTTAAATGTACTTAGTGATTCTGCTGTTCTTGTAAGAGTTCATAAACACATATTCATACTTTTGGCATAAATCAATGGCCTGCTAGCTGGTTTTTGTCCCCTGGTGTTTGATCAATCAATATGCATCCGGAATTAGTTAGGTTGGCTACACGAATCATATGTATCCATTCCATTATATTTGACACATTTCCAACAAATTCAATATTCAAAGGAGTATCATAGTTAGCATAGTGAAGAAAATACTTATGTTGGCCGTCAACCCATTGCAACCCTCCTACATTATCCTGGTTGCAACCGACTATTCGTTGCCACCAAATTCAGGCGCTTTGTGTTTGATAATTATACTAAATTGCTAAAATCCCATCACATTATACATTACAAGTACTTACTTCTTTCTTTCTTTTAGGTCCGAGATTGGTATTTGGATTCTTTCCGTGACATGAGATCCTATCCAGAAATAAAGAATAAAAATGACGAGTTGGAATTTACACAAATGGTTAAGATGATTAAGGTCAGGCACAATAATGTCGTTCCTATGATGGCTTTGGGAGTCCGACAACTCAAGAAAGATTGGTCTAAAGTTGATTATGAGGATTTGAGAGAAATACACCAATTTCTTGATCGCTTTTACATGTCTAGAATTGGGATTCGCATGCTTATCGGTTAGCTCCATAACTTTCCATGCTTTATTCTTACAAAGATGATCTTTATCTTGTATAAGCTGATAGCTATAACAACTGTTTTTTCACTGCTGAGTTTCTGTTAAGTCAGCGCAACATGTAGCGTTACATGATCCTAATCCACCTCCCAATTGTGTGGGCTATATACATACAAAAATGTCTCCCCTGGAGGTTGCACGCACTGCCAGTGAGGATGCTCGGGGAATTTGCTTACGCGAATATGGAAGCTCTCCTGATGTTAACATTTATGGGGATCCTGATTTTACATTCCCGTATGTTATTTGCTCTTAAATCATTGACTGTATTCGTTGTTTCCCCTCAGATACTCTTTACTGTCTTTTACATATGTCTTGTTCTGTTGAGGTTCCAAAGGGCTATTGATATCCACATGCAGTTATGTCAAGTCCTGTTTCTTCGTTTATGACTCATTTTTTCATGCAGTTATGTGCCAACGCATTTGCATATGATGGTATTTGAGTTGGTAAAGAACTCCGTCCGTGCTGTACAAGAGCGGTTTATGGACTCAGACAAAGTTGCTCCTCCTATCCGTATAATAGTTGCTGATGGTTTAGAGGATGTCACCATTAAGGCATGACCTCTTTTCAATCTTATTTTTCTCCACAAAAATTCCTTCTTACAGTCTAGTTAAGGACTTGTTCCTCTTTATTGTGTATTTTATTTAATTCGGAAAGTCTTCCTTCTGCAGAAGAGGTATGTTTTAGCTATTTTCTTCCACATTACTTAACAAGCATGACTTGCGTTGATATAGGTTTCTGATGAAGGGGGTGGAATACCAAGAAGTGGACTTCCCAAAATATTTACTTATCTCTACAGTACAGCTAGGAATCCACTGGACGAGCACTTCCCAACAACTGACGTGGCTACTTCAAGCACGTTAGCTGGTTATGGGTATGGAATTCCAATAAGTCGTTTATATGCTCGCTACTTTGGAGGGGATTTGCAAATTATCTCCATGGAAGGCTATGGTATGTTATAATATCTTTCAACCTTGGTTGCACCAGTACCATTTTGATTGGTAGATAAACCTACAACACAATCTGATATGAGTGTGGGGGTTTGCGGTTAATAGCATCATGTTGTTACTAAATGAAGAAAGAGTCTGTAGGCAGGTTCAATGTGATAATATTTGATGTGATAAACAGATCCATACTTGTTGGTTATGTCTTTAAAAATCTCAATTTCTGCTGATGTAAGGGCTCATTTGATGAGGATGGTGGTACAATCTCTCCAATCTCGGTGTCATAAAAGATTGTATGAGCCTGTTAAATATCAGTATCCTTCTCCATTGAAGAGTACATGATGATCTATAAAAAGGGGTTTGTTAAAAAAAAGGGCACCCCGATGTTCTAAGCTTCCGATATGCGCGGGGTCCAGGAAGGGTTAGACTACAAAGGTCTATTGAACGCAATCTTACCCTGCATTTCTGTAAAACACTGTTTCCACGGCTCGAACCTGTGACCTCCTGATCACATGGCAGGAACTTTACCGGTTACGCCAAGGCTCCAAAAAGTGGGTGGGTGGTGGTGGGGGTGGGGGTTGTAGATTTGTTGATATTATCTTTTTGACCTTTGTTGTTATTGCTTGTTTCTTTTATTTTCTTATCTTCCTGAGTCGAGGGTCTATCAGAAACAATCTCACTACCTCCCAAGGATAAGGTTAAGGTATGCGTACCTACTACCCTTCCCAGATCCCACTAGTGGAACTCCAGTGGTTTTGTTGTTAGTACACAAAGCTTTGGCTATGGGCTGAATCATATTAGATCTATTATACACATTCTTGCATGAACATTATATTGTCAATGCCTGATGTGCACATATCTCTTGACCTATTGCAGGTACAGATGCTTACCTTCATTTATCTCGGTAGGGAGATTCACAGGAGCCATTGTCTTGATAAATGATAATAGGGAGTTCAATCTTGCTTTAAAAAGTTGCTCTAGGTAGTTCTATGTGAACAACTTTGAATCCCCATTTTAGGACAAAGTAAATGATGTACTAATTGGCAAAGCCTCATTGTCAATAGATTATGATTCTCATTGTTCAATAATTTAGGCTTAAAACATACAAAATTCTCAGTTAAACTTGGCTCAGGTTGCAATTTTGCACACTTGAATTATGTTATGTTCCTTTTACTTCATGAACTACAATTTTTTATGTTCATTTTCTCTCTTCTCCTAAAATTAGTATAAAAGGAGCACTTCTATCCAGGGGGCGAAGCTGCACTTTTGTAAGGATAGTCAGTTAAATATAAAAATTACACCAAGAGGGGCTTGGTCTGATGGTATTGTACTGGGTCTTAAAAAAAAAAAAAAAAAAAAAAAAAAAAAAAAAAAAAAATATATATATATATATATATATATATATATATATATATATATATATATATATATGTAAAATATTAAGTTTTAGAGATATATAACATAAATTGAACACTCTTTGGCAAGATCCTTTTTAATACTTATTTCAATAGTTTGAATACCCTTGAAGAAATTTCTGGTTTCGCCACTACTTCTATCTTAAATGGATTTACACGGTGCAGATTGAATTAGTGGAGCCAGTGGATTTCAAATCAGTTTATTATACAAAAAAGAAAAAAATGCAGTATAAGCAGTGATTTTTTTTAAAAAAAAATAGAATATGTATATTAATGCTACTTTAATAAAAATTAGTCTTAAAGTAAATAAATTTTTGTATAACACTCGGGATCATTTGGATCACATGTTAGTTATGCTAAGATTATAACCTTGGGTTGTTTGGTGATTAATAATGAATGAATTGTTATTCTAGAATTAATAATGAAAATTTTTTTTAAACATGAATTACTTACTCTAAAAGAGTATTATTATTTTCAAATAATTTAATATTTTATTTTATATAAGATAATACATAAATTCTTACCTAACTAAAAGCTAATTAAATACTGTATAATCTATGGGATAATTTATGATGGATTAATTATCTTATACCCTATCTGTCCTAAATTATCTGTTATATTTTTCTTTTACAAAGTCTTCATTACTTAGAAGGGGTTTTTGACAAGTTTACACTTATTTATGTATTAAGATAATATTTGTTCATTGAATACGTATTTTATCATATACATATCTTTATCTTCAATAACAATTATTATAAAAGTTGAAATAAAAAAATAATTAATTTTATTATGAACTTCTAAAACTATACTTAACATACATTATTTTTAAAAATTACTTCAGATAATTTAGAAGGGGAGTACTATCATTAGTGAACTCAAACCTCAAATTCTCAGATACAAAGTAAAAATGTCAATTTACACGTGGCATCCCACTAGCCATAAAATATATACTCCATAATTTCTTTCTTCTTGCCTCCATTCAATTCTTAAAAACTCTGTAAAAATTCACCAAAATCCCAACTATGGCAATACTATAACCATTTCTCTATCCAAAAAGATATGGAGCTCCACTTTAACGACTACACTCTGCATTTTCGCACTAAAAAATCCCCATACATATTCGTATCCAAACTCCCACACTACCTCCGCCGCCGTTTCCGGCAGCGGAGTCCGGCCAAGATCGTCACCGTGCAAGTTTCGGCGTCAGCTGAAGCACTGGTGGCGACGCCGGAACAGCCCGGTGGAAAAATGGTAGTGGAATTAGTGGGTGCTTTTAATGAGCTAACTGAAAGAATGGATAATAAAGTTCTTTCAACTAGTTCTTCTAGATTGCTGTTTAAAGCTCTAAAGCTTTGTATTCCTATTCTTCAGTCTTTGCCTCTTGCACCTGACGGCCGTGCACCGCTCTCTAGAGCTTTGTCTGTCGCTGTTATTTTAGCTGATCTACAGGTAGGTCCCACATACTTTCCGCTTTATCAATCGTAAAGCTAGAAAATTATTACACTCGGACCTCCTGTACAACAATCGTTTGTTATAAAATTCAATTTTTTTAAAACCAATTTTTATGTCATGTTAGCAGTCAAAAAATATTGGGACAAATGACTCCGGTTATAGATAGGTTTGACTACATCTGACTCATTAAAGTTACTAACTTTAACCATAATAAATTAGTAACCCCTCAAGTTACATGCTGTAAAGTCACAAAGCTATTTTTTTGTTACAATTGAAGTAACCTATTTATAACAGTAAGTTTACAACTTTAGTCATTGTGATGACAAAAACCATGTGACATTGCTATTATAGTGAGTAAAGTTTTGTGACTTTGCTGTTATAGTGGGTACACATTTAATTTTATGTGATAAAAATAGTTTTGTGACTTTTCTTTTATAGTGAGTAAAATGCAGTTGCTTTAATATGAAAAAGTAGTTTTGTGCCTTTAATGTGTAGAGGGCAAAGTCCAGTGCCCATACATGAAATAAACATGACATTTACACCATGATTAGTTAATTAACTTTACTAATTGAGATTAGGCAAATAAATAAAAGCTATTTGGGGTTGTGTGTGTGGTGGGTTGGGGGGGGGGGGGAGATTTAGCTAATAGAATTATATTTATGAAGAACAGATGAAGGAAGGGAGCTAGAGTAGAGTAAACGGAAATTACCTCCAAAGATTCTACCTTTACTTAATGTATGGAACAAACAGAATATCATTATGATTTAACAGTCATTTTATCCATAGTTGTCTTAAAAATGACTGGTATATAGGAAAAGGAAAACGCACATTTTTTGCATATTTGCCATCCATAATTGATTTTTTTATAAGGATTTGCCATCCATAGTTGATTGATTGGTTGATTTGAAGTTTATGCACCTTAAGCTTATATATTACGTTTTCTGGATGTGTCGCCAAAATTCTGGTCATCTCAGGGTGGGCTTCCAAAGTTTTTATTAAACCTTTTTGTTGTTAAAGTAGGTGGTTTGAAGAGTGACAATCTAATTCGATAATAATGCTGGAGCAGATGCTTATATTCAAACATAGTTTTCTCATCAATTTTGATTCATTACCTGGGGAATTAAGAAGCCAAAGCATGAAAATTTGGACCCCTTGTCGGAAGCTTGCTATTGGTCCCCGTGTGTGTGTATATATGTACATGCTCAGTTTAAGTGAACGTTAAGAGTTATTATTTGTTACAGATGGATGCTGAAGTTATATCAACAGGGCTACTAAGAGAAGTTCTAGAGGCAGGTGCTATATCAATATATGATGTGAGGGATCGGATTGGTACGAGGACTGCTCATTTGTTGCATGAAAGCTTGCGTGTGAAGCATATGTCGTTAAAGGTAGAAGTATTGGATGATGATAGTGCAACCGCATTAAGGAAATTTTGTCTGACATACTATGATGTTAGAGCATTAGTATTAGACCTCGCTATCAAGCTTGATATGATGAGACACTTCGATTATCTACCTAGGTACCGGCAGCAGATGATAGCACTTGAGGTTATGAAACTACATGCTCCTCTAGCGCATGCTATCGGGACTAACCTATTATCCCTTGAATTGGAGGATCTGTCTTTTCGATACTTGTTTCCTTACTCATATCTTTATCTTGATGCGTGGTTGAGAAGTCACGAGAGTGGAAATAAGCCTCTGATAGACATTTGCAAGGAACAGCTGCTTCAGTCGCTTAAATCTGATCCGCTATTAATGCAATTGGTGAGCAAGATATCTGTTGAGGGTCGTTATAAAAGTCGTTACAGCACCATGAAGAAGCTCTTGAGAGATGGTCGCAAGCTTGATGAGGTGAATGACATCTTAGGTTTACGAGTTGTTTTGACTCCTCTCTCTGCTGGAGTAGACGAAATGGAAATTGGAGAAAAGGCTTGCTATAGGGCGCGTGAAGTTGTCCTATCTTTGTGGGACGAGATACCAAGTCGGTCAAAAGACTATATCTTAAGGCCTAAGGCTAATGGGTATAAGAGTTTACACATGGCTGTTGATACCAGTGAACGTGACCGGACCAGACCGCTAATGGAAATTCAAATACGAACAGCAGAGATGGATATACTGGCCGCTGGAGGGACAGCATCCCATGCTTTGTACAAGGGTGGTGTTACCGATCCTGAAGATGTAAACATCAAGAGACAAATATTTGATCACATTTCATAATGCCAGTATAGTTTAAATATAAAGAATCTGTAATTGGAAATGTCATCAAAACTGGTTTCAGGAATAACTATTCTTGTTACGTATTGCAATAACCGTAATCTTTGTTATCAAATCATACACAGGCGAAGCATCTGAAGGCAATCATGATGGCTGCAGCGGAGTTTGCAGCATTGCGTCTTAAAGATCTTCCTTCGGTAAATCCCAAAGGTCTGGAAACTGATAAGAGAGGTAGGGTGTTCCATCTTCTTGACAAGAATGGAGATGGTAAACTCAGCATTGACGAACTTATGGAAGTGATGGAAGAGCTTGGAGCACCTGGAGATGATGCAAGGGAGATTATGCAACTTCTTGATTCAAACAGTGACGGTTTTCTGAGCTCAGATGAATTTGATTTGTTTCAGGATCAGGTATGTGAACTAACGTAAGGTTATTAAAAATTTTTTGGGATCGAGGTGTACTTGTTGATGGGAAAGATTGAATGTGGAAGTAGTACTTACATTGACAAAAGTTTCGCATAATTTCTCTACATTCTAATTCTGAAACAAATTAGTTTCATAAAATTCGTTCTCACAGTGGAGGGCAAATTATTATGACGACTATCGTGTATCTTCGGGGTGAATGACCAGCTGAACATTTAGCTTTTGGACTAGATCATTACCTAGAATTGTTAGCTACAGAATGCCACAGCTGAATATAGGTAGTTAGGCTTACATTTTTGATAATTGATTCTGGATCATCGAGGGGTAATATTCATTCATCGAATTTACATGCTAAACGCTTATCACTCTACGGTACTAAATCCCGTGTTATTGCAAAGTAATGAATTTTCTTAACTACAAAGTATAAATATGGAATTTCTTTCGACCCATTGTTCTCTCAACGTTTCAACACAGTCCTAATTTTTGATTATTCACTCTATGACCGTTAAGAGAGTTCTTGCAGTTGCATGAAATATTAACAAGTTTCTGTGCAAAATTTTTCTCTATACCATTCACTTCTGACATTAATATTAATGTCGTTTCAGATCGAGTTCATCCGGAATATAGAGGATAGAGATGATCAATACCAAACTTTGTTAAATGAAAAGCTGCAAATGGCAAATTAAACTGGTTTGATTCAAGTGTACAGTAAAGAGCAAGGTGACACTTTATAACAAATTTGGTACATTTGTAAAATAAGTGTTCTTTGTATGTATTTCATTGAGCAGGTTGTGCCCCATACAGGGGTTCAAGTAAAGATATTGAATCCCAGTATATAAAGTTCTTTGAGATTTCCCACTGTATGAAGTTATTTAAGAGTTATTTTGAGCATGGTCTCAAATCAAATATCTGTAAAAGAAATTGATTCAGTTTGTATATATTTATATGTGCATGGTCTCAATCAAATACGTCTGTATGTGCAATACATATCTTTTCTGTTTTACACTGTTTTATCAACAAAATATGCATATAAGCATAGGCGGATCCAGGATTTAAACTTGGTGAGTTTGACCTTTAATATTTTAGCACCGAGGTATCGTTTGGTAGGGTGTATAAGAATAGTGCGGGATAAAGTGTATTAGTAATGCATCGGTTAGTAATGCAAACATTCGTTACACAAATATTATTTCTTATCTACTGTTTGGTGTGGTGCATTAAAAATTATAATGCATTGCATATTTTTTAAGAAAAATAGTTGTTTACAAAAATGTCCTCCATATTCTCTAACTTTAAAGGACTTTAAGGACGATTTTGTCTTTAACCATACTAATGCATGCATTAACATCGTTGGTATTACTGATGTCATGGTTTTGTATGCATTACTTATACACAGGTTAATACCAAGTTATGATGTTAGTTATACACATGTTGAAAAAATATATCAAACAAGTTATTAGTAATGCACAAAGCCAATGCTTGCATTATTTTTTCTAATACCTCCTACCAAACGATCCTTAAATGTTGTGCTTTTAATATTATGGGCTCAGAATTTAATATTTTGTTTAATTTTAGTGGACTTTTACGTGCATATCTATGTTCTGTGTCAAAATACCAAGTTTAGTTGCACTCGTTGTTCAAAAGCTCCATCCGACTGCACATTAAGAGTGCCTAAGAATAAGTAGTGTATCATTTGGATTGGAGAGTTTCTTTAGCGCATTGGCTCATTCTTTAGGCTAGTATTTGAATCTCGGAACAACGTTTCTAAGGTTTCCAACTATGTTGTTCCGACTCTTTAAAAATATTGTTAGGTGTGGTTTGGATCCTATAAAAATACTGCGTTTTTGGAGGATCTGACACCGATATCGCAACTCAGATTGCTTAAATTTAGAAGGGAACAGAGAAACGCCTTGAGTGCATGAATTGTTAATTTTCCTTGAATACAACTAGGTTTCAAATTGTTTTTATTTATATCGTTCATTAAAAATTTATAAGAAAAACCAGATACATGTTCATGATGTAATGACATAATTGATCGTACAAAAGAAAGTTCAACGACTGCATCTAACAATTCATAATTGTCTATAGTAGGCACTAAGGCAAAAAGCAATTAGTTTGAGTGTTTTTCCTTCTCTTCTCTCAATGGTATTGTATCTTTCTTTTCCCAATACCAATAGTATTAGTATAAGTATTGTATCTTTCTTATTCTTAGATTGTTTCCCCAGAACCCACCTTGTGGGATTATACTGGGTAGTTGTTGTTGTTTATTCTTAGATTGTTGTTCCTACCTAAGATAAGAGGGGTTGTTCTGATGGTAAGTAACCTCCATTTTCAACAAAGAGGTTGTGAGTTCAAGTTTTCCCAAGAGCAAGGTGGGAAATTCTTGGAGGGAAGGATGCTGGGGTCTATTTAGAAACAACCTCTCTACCTCGGGGTAGGGGTAAGGTCTGCTTCTTTTAGTATTTTCTTGAGCCGAAAGTCTATTGGAACCGGTCTCTCTGCCCTTGTATACAGACTACCCTTACCGGACCTCACTTGTGCAAATTCACCAGGCTTTTTGTTGTTGTTGCTGTTGTATAATAGACAGTAAGACAAAAAGCAACAAGTATTAAGTAAAGACATGATGTTTGTATTAGGAAATATTATAAATATCTTTTGTATATCTTTTTATTATTGGTAGAATATTCTCTCATTAATTGTACAATCCTATAGTTGGTAGGTTTTGATTTCCCTGTACTCTATATATACTTTGGTGAGCAATACAAGAAACTTACTTCTCCCAAAACTATCTACATGGTATCATACGCCAATGGCTTATCGCCAAACAAACCCTAAATACATACTACCCGCCGCTGCCGTAGCTCCTCTCATCGGAGCCCGTCGCTGCCGCCGCTGCACTAATCGGCAGCCGTCTTTTTTTCGACGTCGTTCAGCGCCTCCTCTCCTTGCCTTGCGCTCATGGCCGCCACGACGTCAACCGCGCCTCTCCAGCCGATTGTCATCAATGCATCGGCTCAAATCCCACTCAAATTGGACTCCACTAATTACCTGGCATGGAAATTTCAGTTTCGAACCCTCCTTACGGGTTACGATCTCCTCGACTTCTTGGACGGATCGGAGACATGCCCACCGGCCACTATCGTCGACAACGACGTGACTTCCCCCAATCCAGCATATCCTTACTGGATTCGCCAGGACAACCTTATTCTCAGTGCCATCATCTCGTCGATCACACCGACGATCATCTCCTTCATTGCCGCTGCGGAAACCTCTAAAGAGGCCGGGGACATCCTCGCGCGCACATACGGCACCGCTTCTCGTGGTCGTATCATGGCTCTCAAACAGCAACTCCATAATCCGGTAAAAGGTTCTAAGTCTATTACTGACTTTATGCACGGTATTCGCGTGATTGTTGATGAATTATCTCTCCTGGGTGTTACCGTTGATTCTGAGGATCTTGTCATAAAGGTTCTAAATGGTCTTGATGACCCGTATATGGAACTCTCTCATGCCATCCAAGCCCGTGAGTCTCCCATCTCTTTTGCTGAATTACATGACAAGCTGTTAAGCATGGAGGCTCAGATTACTGCTCGTGTGCCAGCCACCTCTTCGTCGCCGGACAGCAGCCAGTCCGTCACCGATTCAGTAGCCGCGGGCGCGGCCGCATCAGCCGCGGGTCAGTCTCCGGTCGCGGTGGTTACTCCAGCAATGGCCAATCTCGCGGGTACAATGGGAAGTGCCAACTCTGCAGTGAATTTGGCCACTCCGCGCGCCGCTGCCCATCCTATCCCGTCTCCGGCGCCAACCAGCCCCCTTACGGTGGACTATTGCCGCGGCCAGCTTATGCTTCGCCGCCCTATCCACCTGCTCACACAGCCCATCACTCTCCGACGATTCCCTTTGCATCCGATTGGATCCTGGACTCTGGTGCCTCTCATCACATAACCTCTGACCTTCCCAACATATCTCTTCACAGTCATTACACTGGCTTCGACAATGTGGTTATTGGTAATGGTGAAGGTTTGACAATTACTCATACTGGACAACTTAACAGTCATTCCTCTCTTTTATTACCTGGGGCTCTCTGTGTTCCACATATGCGTAAAAATTTGATCTCTGTTGCCCAATTATGTCGTCACAATAATGTTAATGTTGTTCTTTCTAATACTGATTTTCTGGTGAAGGATCGTCACACGTAGGCAACGCTCGTTCGCGGCCCACTTAGGGGCAACACCTACTACGGGCCGGCGGCTTCCAGTCTCCCATCTGCCCTCAAGGCACAAAAGCTCTCTGCGTCATTGTGGCATTATCGGTTTGGTCACCCATCAGCTACAACCCTGCGTCATTTAGTGTCGTCTAGCAGTATAGAGTCCAGTAATGTGTCTGATCTTGCCTGTGTATCTTGCAAGCTTCATAAGTGTCATAAGTTACCTTTTTCTGAGTCAAGTCTATCTTCTACTGCTCCCCTGGAGCTTATTTTCTCCGATGTATGGACCTCTCCGATTATTTCTAATGAAGGGTTTAAATATTATGTCATCTTTGTTGATCATTTCTCTAAGTATGTTTGATTTTTTCCTTTACGCCGTAAATCTGATGTCTCACAAACCTTCCCCATTTATAAATCCATTGTAGAGAAATATTTCTCTGCTAAAATCATTACTGTGTGCACTGACAATGGGGGTGAATTTCTCGTTTTACGCTCTTTTCTTGCCTCTCATGGCATCTCCCATCTTACGTCACCTCCTCATACTCCTCAGCACAATGGCTATGCTGAACGCCGTCACCGTCATATTGTCGATTCTGGTCTCACTCTCCTTCATCATGCATCTATACCTCTCATTTACTGGCCTTATGCCTTTGCTACAGCAGTCTACCTCATTAATCGTCTTCCCAAGACAAATCTCTCGATGCGCTCCTCCTTTGAATCTCTCTTCCAGAAATGCCCCAACCTTGCCAAATTACGTGTCTTCGGCTGTCAATGCTTCCCTTGGCTTCGGCCCTACACCTCACACAAAATGGAACCCAGATCTCGTGCCTGTGTCCTCTTTGGCTACTCTACTACTCAAAGCGCCTATCTCTGCTTTGATCCCTCAACGTCTAAAATCTTCGTCTCACGTCATGTCACCTTCCATGAAGATGTCTTCCCGTTCTCCAAAATGTCTAACCCCGAGTCTCCCTTTGTACCCATTCCGGTCTCCCTAGAAGTCCTTCCGCTGCCGCCACCAGTACCTGTCGTTGCTCCCACTAGCAATCCTTCATCGAACGCACTCCCGGCGCCACCGCCCGCTCCACCAACGCCCCTTCCGGCACCGCCAGCGGCCCCTGCCGCCGCTACACCCATTATGCCGCCTCCTGCATCCTCTCAGGGTGGTCATCATATGCAGACTCGCAGCAAAAATAACATCTTTACGCCCAACAGGAAGTTTGGTATGTCTGCTGTCACCTCTCCTACTGTTACTGAACCTCAGACCCTATCCAGTGCTATGTCTGATGAGCAATGGCGCGCTGCTATGTCATCAGAGTTTGATGCTCTGCTACGGAATGGCACTTGGGATCTTGTCCAGCCTTATTCCTCGCAGAATGTTGTGGGTTGCAAGTGGGTTTATCGCATCAAACGCAAGCCTGACGGTATTGTGGATAAGTTCAAAGCCCGGCTTGTTGCAAAGGGCTTTCATCAGCGTCCAGGTGTGGATTTCCAGGAGACTTTCAGTCCGGTTGTTAAGCCGGCAACTGCGCGTTTGGTTCTCAGCATAGCTGTATCCAAGGGCTGGCCTCTTCGTCAAATGGATGTGAACAATACCTTTCTTCACGGGAGGCTTACAGAGGATGTTTATATGGCACAACCACCGGGCTTTATTGACATAGCCTATCCATCCTATGTCTGTAAGTTACAGAAAGCTATTTATGGTCTCAAACAGGCACCCCGGGCATGGTATAGTGCACTCCGCCAAAGCCTTCTGACCATGGGTTTCGTCAATACTACCTCTGACACTTCGCTCTTCGTCTTTCATCACTCTGGTATTACGGCCTATTTTTTGGTGTATGTTGATGATCTCATATTGACTGGTAATGATTCTTCTTTCTTGAACCGTGTGATTGACTCTCTTGGGTATCAGTTTTCTCTTAAAGACATGGGTGATCTAAGCTACTTTCTTGGTGTTGAAGTTCTGCGCAGCTCCAAGGGGTGTTTTCTTTCTCAGCGGAAATATGTTGTTGATCTTTTGACTCGTCATAATATGCTGGAGTCAAATCCTGTTCAGACGCCAACAGCGGCGTCAACTCGCCTTCATCTGGCCGACGGCTCGGCCCCTGCCGACGCATCCGCCTATCGCCAGGCCCTTGGGGGCCTCCAGTATCTCTCCTTCACTCGTCCTGATATCTCCTTTGCTGTGAATAAACTCTCACAGTTCATGCATGCTCCTACTGTCACTCATTGGGGTGCAGTTAAGCGCCTATTCCGGTATCTGAATGGGACGCGTGACTTTGGCATCTGGCTGCGTCCTTCATCTGCTATACCTCTGCATTGTTTCTCTGATGCTGATTGGGGTGGAAACTGTGATGACCGCTCCTCAACTGGTGCCTATGTTGTTTTTCTAGGGCCAAACCATATTTCCTGGAGCTTCAAAAAGCAGCGTTCCGTTGCGCGATCATCTACTGAGGCTGAGTATCGTGCCATTGCTTCTGCTGCCGCTGAAGTACGTTGGCTTCATTCCCTGCTGCGCGAGCTTCATGTCCCTCTTCCGGCTGCTCCTGTCATTTACAGTGACAACATTGGCGCCACTTATCTCTGTGCCAACCCTGTGTTTCATTCTCGCATGAAACACATCTCCATTGATAATCACTTTGTTCGTCAATTGGTCCAGAATGGGTCCCTTCGTGTTGTTCACGTATCCTCTGCTGATCAGCTTGCTGATGCTCTCACTAAGCACTTATCTCGTCCACGGCTTCTTCTGCTGATGTCCAAGATTGGCGTGTCCTCCGGCCCTCCATCTTGAGGGGGCGTATTAGGAAATATTGTAAATATATTTTGTGTATCTTTTTATTATTGGTAGAATATTCTCTCATTAATTGTACAATCCTATAGTTGGTAGGTTCTGATTTTCCTTCATTATTGTACAATCGTATAGTTGGTAGGTTTTGATTTCCCTATACTCTATATATACTTTGATGAGCAATACAAGAAACTTACTTCTCCCAAAACTCTCTACAGTTTGATTGTTTCCTAAGTAAATTATTTTGCTATATTAATGTGCAAAATGACAGCTGCTTCAGACCAACAGAGGGGCTAAAAGAAAGAAACTTTTATTTAACAAGAACTAAAATTTCTTACAACAGCTGTTGTATGAGCGTTACAAAAAGACATATTTATAGTTGCATCTCATTTACCGTCTTCTACTCTATTACTCTCAACTCTTGAGGTAAATTCTTTGTTCCCGTATAATAAAGAATGGACTTGACCATTCGCAACAGTTCCAACTTTTCATAATTTGGTGGGTAGGAGCTCTTCACTTTGCTGGACACCCAATTCATTTGATAACCTATTGCATAACTGTGGAACAAAAAAATGTTTTGATCAGTGTTTGAAGTTTGAGGACCAAATACGAATTCAGGATCTAGAGTCAGTGCGATCAAAGTCATTATTATAAGTCTACATATAGTACAAGCTGAAAGCAATGAGTTTTAGTTGACTCCACATAACTTGTCCTAGATGTGCCTCTGGTTGCTACGATGTAGGCAAGGGTGGAGAGACATACCTCTCTATATACCGTAGAATCCCCTGAAGATTTTTGTAACTCTACAACATACAAGGATGTGCTAATCTCAAAAACCTGCAAATGATGGAATTATTAATTGCTCTTTGAAGTATTATTCTTGAATAACAAGGGAAATTAAATATCTCAAATGTGACTTACCTCTGCTACTATTGAAAGACTGGCTTGAGTTTTTTGACTTTTGTGTTCTAGCAATACTTTCAACTACAATAGACATAAACCAAATATGTTCTTAACTTCTGTGTCTGCATATTTACTTGTTATATCGAAATTATAATACAAAGCACAAACATAAGAACATATATCATCTGTACTAACCTTTCCAGGTTTTTTCTGGACTTGAAATCGCATTTGCACTGCTAAATGCTCAATCCTCTCTAGCAATTCTTTTGGAGAGAGATTAGATGTGAATCTGATCTTCCTCTCAGAGGAATCCTACAGTAATTCCAGGTAAGTCGAGGTACTTTTATTGATCAATCGTTGCATGATTCGAAGAAATTAAAGTTAAGAACTTACCTCATTTTCAAAAAATCCAGAAAGATCAAAACATGAGGACATCCCAATTAGCTGAAAGGCATTATTGATAACTGAAGGTGATTCTGGATCTCTTTCTGTGTCAAGTGGCTGCGCCAATGATAAATGAAACCAATTAGTCATAAATCATGACATTGTTAAAGATACAATTAAGTAAAAAAATATCATCTTTAACGTCTCACAGCCTTGGCATTAATGGTAAAGTTATTGCATGACTGGTAAAGTTGTTGCCATGTGACTTGGAGGTCAAGTTCGAGTCGTGTAAACAACCTCTTGCAGAAATGCACAGGGTAAGATTGCGTACAATAGACCCTTGTGGTCCTCCCTTCCGTGGATCCCATACATAGCGGAAGCTTATTGCACCGGGCTACCCTTTTTAATGACTCACAACCACTCATTATTAAAAAAAGAAAGTTCCAGATGCTTGGCTAGAGTAAAGGTATCTAGCTGGCACCTACCATCTTTAATAAGTTAAACTTTTAAATGAGATGATTTCACAATTCAACAGATGGGCTGAAGGTCTATAGAAAATAGCCTCTCTTCCTTCAAGGTAGGGGTAAGGTCTGCCTACATACTACCCTCTCTTTGAGTCTCGACCTTACTTGTAGGATTATACTGGATTTTTGTTGTTGTTGTTGTTATTGTGCACAATTCTACAGACGTAAATATAATGAAAGACATGAACAAATTATTCAAAGGTCAAAGTTCATACTGCTTCATGTACTGTCAACACATCATCATCTGAGGATGCATGATCATCTTCAAAATCTTCCTCTTCATCAGGATTTGCAGGAGTATAATCTTGTTTGAACCATTCATCCTCTTTAATCTCTGCCATTTTTATGCGAGTATGCGGACTTGGATCAAGAATCCTCTTTATAAGATTCTTTGCTCCTTGAGATAACCATTTTGGTATTGGCGCATCCCCCTTGAAGATCTAATTCACACCCCTAAAAATAAGATTAAACACTTCGATACCAAAGAGCCATATATAAAACATGGAGCAAGACACGTGCAAGCAAAAACTAACCTTTTGATAAAGAACTGCAAGATTTCTATCATTAAAGGGTAAAAGGCCAGTGAGAAAACTAACCTTTTGATAAAGAACTGCAAGATTTCTATCATCAAAGGGTAAAAAGCCAGTGAGAATGACATATAATATGACACCACATGACCATGTATCTGACGCCGCGCCATCATATCCTCGGTTAGATAGAATTTCAGGAGCAACGTAGTTGGGACTACCACATGTTGTATGTAATAAGCCATCATCCTATAGATGAGCAAGAAAGCTAACTAATCTTAATGAAGAACATATATATATATATATAAAGAATTTAACTTATGAACATCATAATGTAGTAAAATTTTGAATTATCAGTGCAATTTAATCTATGTTGCTCAGATCCTTCAGAAATGTTGTTGTGTCATTGTCAGATCTTCGAAAAATGATTAACTTTTGGAGAATCCAACACACAAGCTGTAGCATTTTTGAAGGATCCAAGCAATATAGAATTTGACCTGCTATAAAATGTTATTTGTTTTATTTTTCATGTTACAAATTCCACTTGTTATGAATAGTTACATGGACTGATAGTGTAAAAATTACGCTATTACATTATAAAAGTTGAATTCTTATGCAAGGAGTAGCTCAACTAATAGTCATGAGTTAAGTTCCATACCCTAAAATGTTGAGGTAATGCACTTAACCCAAAATCTGTTATCTTTATGTTTCTATCTGCATCAATGAGGACATTCTCTAGCTGCATTCCAAAAACAAATATGAATATACTATCTTCTTGTTAGAATAATCAATGAAGAAACTTTGAATTACAAAAGAAAACAACAACAACAACAACAATCCAGTGATGTCCCACAAGTGAGGTCTGGAGAGGGTAGTGTGTATGCAGACCTTACCCCTGCCTTGGAAGGGTAAAGAGACTGTATCCGATAGACCCTCGGCTCAAGAACAAAATAATAAAGAAAACAACAACCCAGTAATGTCTCACAAGTGGACTTTGGGAAGGGTACTGTGTACGCACAGCTTACCCTTACCTTGGAAAAGTAGAGAGTCCGTCTCCGGATAGACCCTCGATACCAGAACAAAATAAAAAAGAAAAATTTGCAGTTACTCATATTTGTTTGGAATTAGTCAAGGTGTGCCCAAGCTGATCCCGACACCACGGTTATATATATATATATAACAAGAATTGCAGTTATTGTATGACATTACCTTGAGGTCTCTATGGAAAACACCTTTGTCATGGCAATAACTAACACCGTCAATTAATTGTTGAAAGAGTTTTCTGCCTTGTGTTTCTGCTAGTTTTCCTTTAGAAGCCTATGAATGAGGATTTACAGAGATAGTTAATTATCAAGAACTGAATGCAGAAGTAACCAGCTAATGGCAAACATTACTTACAATTCTGTCAAATAATTCACCACCATTTACATATTCCAGCACCATGTAAATCTTGGTTTTACTTGCTAAGACCTGTTTATATATGTAATTTGATGTCAGAAATGCACCAGTTGGATTTTCAATTTCTATGCTAAAAGCTTATCACCTTAAGGCAGTATTAAAAGAGATATTTACAGTATAAATACAATTTCTCTTCCACCTTTTTTTTGTTGTGTTAATTTTTATCTAATGCTGACGTAAATATTTGGATAATCAAGTCACTTAGAGACTAACTGTATATAAGTGTTACATTAAGAATCTTTTGGTAAATTAAAAATTAGGATGAAAAATATGTTTGAACCATTAAATTACATGAATTAATCCATAGCTTGTCCTAATTAATGTGTTAGCAATTAAATATTAATATATTTTTAATAAGTTTTCTAATACAAATATAGCGTCTAAACAAAAGTTACTGAGTTCGTTCGAATACATATTTTATACTCTAGCTTCACCCCTAACTGGGTGCAGATAAAACTATTTTTTACGTTGTCATTTTATGAATTTTTTTTCTTCTCAAATTGCAGTCGATGTCACAATTAAATAATCTTGCCGAAAGCCGTTGGGCCTTCTATAATTTTTTTTTTTTTTTTTTTTTTACACAAGTTTCAACTTATATTGATATTCAAAAAGTATACAATGTAATCCTATGGTAGTAGTATGGACTCCTACTACTCATTTATATACAATTTCTACTTTCTCAACTCTAACTATTCCTATTCAATTAACTATGCTAAGTAGTTCATCTTCATTGGGCCTTCTATAATTGAGTGGCCTAATTTGTGCCAATTGGGTCATCCCTCCAAAATCTAAAAGTGGGCCCAATTCCAAATATATATATATAAGTGATCTGTCTAGTACCATAATAATAAATGACTTATATAGTCTAGTACACCTTGTTTGGAAGTCAAAATATGGATAGAGATGGCTCAAGCCACCTCACCCATATTTGTTTCTATCCACAAAACGAAAGAAGGAGCATTATATTCGATAGCTGAAAAATATATAAAATTTGTATTATTTATATATATATATTATATAGTATCATTTTCCCCTAACAAAGGTCTCAATTGTATCTTTTCACGTTAAACTTTTCTTTTGTAATAATAATGATGTTTGAGTCAGCTTGTTTGCGCACAAAGATTAATTTATCGTATGCCCACTCAAGCTAAGTTATCAATGCTCTTTAGAATACCTGAATGGAGTTTAGACACTAAATCGATTTGCTTTTCACAAATAGAAATAAGCTCAAATTTCAAATTAGTTTGATATTTAAAAAGTAACCTAATCTAATCATTTATTTCCAGAAAAGAAATTAATCCAAACACAACTCAAATACACAATATTTTTAAAAAATATTCTCGTAACAAATATTACTAGTAGTCATGAACTACAACAACAACAATAATAATAACTACCCAATATAATCCTACAAGTAGTCATGAAGTAATATTTTAAAAAACTATTTTTTGAAAATATTGAGCAGAGGC
The DNA here is from genome assembly GCA_034376525.1 of Nicotiana benthamiana. Lineage (NCBI taxonomy): Eukaryota > Viridiplantae > Streptophyta > Magnoliopsida > Solanales > Solanaceae > Nicotiana > Nicotiana benthamiana. The sequence goes on along the minus strand of CM067341.1, from coordinate 12,545,644 downwards.
ATCTGCATTTTCCCCAAATGAAATACAAAGAAAGAAAGGTATATTTTAAACGTGCAAGATCGTTAACAAGTTGTTCTTTGCTTAAAGCGAACATGAGTTTTTGTCTCTTGGGTAATATCCAAACAGAATATTAAAATAATGGATCTCCTTAACTCAGAAGATAATTTAATAAAGGGCAAAATTTAAAAGTTATTTAAAAAAGGAAATAGACGTAGAGAGAGAAATAATGGTTAAAATTCGAACTCAATATGGAGAAGAGATGTAAGCATGGTAAACACTTATCCGTATATGATGTTTACACTAATTCACGACATGATATGATTATCACTAAATCATATTCCCGATCTGCTTCATAAAATTAATTTATTTTTTTATTTTAGTCCAAAATAAACGTTCATTTATATAATTAAGAAATAATTTAATTTTTTTTCTCTAAAATTACCCTAATATATTTTTCTCAAAAGTCTTTTACTTCTCACATTCACTATGCTACAACATTTAATGAAGGATAGTTTAGTCAGATTAACTATTTTAATCTAGAAGTTAGTATTTTCTTAATAGATATACCAAAAGAAAATTGATCGCGGGGGAGGAGTAGTTAATTAATACTGGACGTACCTCGTATAATCTGACCACATTTGGATGCTTGAGGACTTTTAAGGTTTTAATCTCCCTCTTTATCTGCAGTAATAATCATAAAAAATATTAAAATCTAATTAATGTATTTCTATTTTATCATAAGTAGTGTCAAATTAAAAAGGGAAAAAAGGCTTATATTTCATATAATGTGCAAAATCAATCTGTTTGACTAAAAGCAGATTCTAAGGCAATCTCCAAGGTTGCGTCAAATTTTGCATCAAATTCAAATTTGGTTTTTTTTGTTGCTTTAATAGAATATCAAATCTTGCACCATTATAGTACACATCACACTAAATTTGATTTATTATTATTATTATTATTATTATTATTATTATTATTATTATTATTATTATTATTTTTAGACTTTTAATTTATCGTATATTATGTATATAACTAGTTTTTAATACTAAGATATTTATAATTTTAATTTTATATCTTATTTTTTTGATATATTAATTTTTGTATATATTATATTTATATAATATAACTCAAAATTTTATAGAGTTATGGTTAGACCTGCAATGTTGCATGGGGCGGAGTGCTGGCCAGTGAAAAACTCTCATGTTCAGAGAATGAAGGTTGCGGAGATGAGGATGCTCAGGTGGATGTGCGGGCTCACCAGGTTAGATAAGATTAAGAATGAAGTTATTCGAGAGAAGGTGGGGTGGCCCCGGTGGATGAGAAGATGCGAGAAGCGAGGCTGAGGTGGTTCGGGCATGTGCGGAGGAGAAGTCCTGATGCCCCGGTGAGGAATGTGAACGGCTGGCGATGGTCGACGTTCGGCGAGGCAGAGGTAGGCCTAAGAGGTATTAGGGAGAGGTGATTAGGCATGACATGACTAGAATGCGGGTTTCCGAGGATATGGCCCTTGATAGGAAAGTTTGGAGGTCTAGTATTAGGGTTGTAAGATAGGGGCCCCTAGAGTTTTTCGTACTACTCACCCGGGGTTGGGTGAGGCTTGGCAGGGCTATCCATAGATGATTTGTGTTTTGGATTGTGTCTTCTTTATGGTAGTTATTTATGGTAGTTACTGTATGATATTATTGCATGCTATTTTATTTATGGTTCTTATGTTAGATAATTATTTACGTTATTTCTGTTGAACTTAATTATTTATGGGACTATACTGGCTAGTTGTTGTTGTTGTTGTTGTTGTTGTTGTTGTTGTTTATATTTATATAAAATTATAAATTAATTTTATTATATAAGTGATGAATGTGAATTATATATAATGAATATGAAAAAATGAAAGAAGATAATATTTGTTTGAGAGAAATAAAAAATGAAATTTAAATAGACCGATAATAATATAATATAGAAGAGAGAGAAGAAATATTATTTTTTGGTATAAAAAAAAATGTAATGGTTGTAGCAAATTTGATGTTACACCATTTTGATGTGAAATTTGATATGAGGGTGAGATGGTCTAATGATAGTAAACAGGAAATATGTGTATTTTACTACTTAATGAACTAATACTAGCAATTTAATCTTGAATTCGACTCTGTTCACAACAAACTCCATTTTGAAAATGTTATTTTTCTTTTTTCCAAAAAAAAAATTAAAAATATTATTTATTTATGTATTTTGATCAGAAAAACATTTCTAAGTTCCAGAAACTAGTTTGAGTGAACACTTATGTTGGGCTCAGAAAACTTCTAACTTTTATTCAAATTGAAACAAATCTATATCCAAAGTTGCAAACGCAGAAGCTAAAATGGAGCAGAGAGAGAGAGAGACCTGATCGGTGATTCTAAGATCTTGAATCCGATTTTTCTCCAAAATTTTGATAGCAAAAGAATGGCCAGAATCTTTGTGTTTTGCGTATTTAACTTTGCCAAAATTACCTTCTCCTAGAGTTTTTCCAAGTTCGTATTTCCCAATTCGCATTCCCTTCTTTCCTCTTTCACTTCTTATTTCTTCTTCCTGCTGTATCAATACCATTCCCACTTTCACTAAAATAAATGGAACGATTAGTTAATTTTATACTTTTGGTATGACTTTGCCAAAATTGGCTTCAAATATTTGTGCTTGAAAATTCAAGTTTGAATTTTTCTGCGATGCCTTTCGTCAATTGACGCTTAGATTGAGTTTATATAAGTAAGTTTAATTGGACGAATAGTATTGTGTGAAAAATAGTGCGACTTTGTCCACAAGCTAAAACCCCATCTTACACGACATACACGCCATATACTTTATTGGATATTGAAGTTTTACATGTACTTTTAATATGTTAATTAATATATTACTCCGTCTTTATTAATATAAGTTATATTCTTCCCTTTTTAGTTGATTTAAAAAGAGTGATATAATTTTATATTTAGTAGCAATTTAATTTTAAAGTTTAGACATTTTATTTTACGTGTATGTATACTGGTCGAGTATTTTTCTATTATCGTTATTATCAATAGGATTAACACTATTCTTGTAGTTTCGTATCACTGAATCTTTATTACTACTCGTTGTATCATTTGCTTCTATTGTCTTATTACCTTATTGTTCCTATTGTTTCTCTACTGCTTCATTTTTAATGTTTTTGGGCCCAAAGTATTTTGAAAATAACCTCTCCACCTTCATGGAGTAGGGGGTAACGTTTGTGTACACTTACCCAAGTCCCACTTGTAAGATTTCACGAAATTTATTGTTGTTGTAATGGTGTATAACTACATAAACTATTTATATTGTATTTTAGTCCACAAATATCAAAAGTTTCTCCTTATTTTGTTAAATCTCGTATCAAGTTAAATATCGTCATATTATTTGGGATGAAATTAAGAGCAATTATTTGAAAACTTCAATTGGATACAAAAATATTACATCAGAGCTTATTTTCACTCTCTATTCCATTTTATACGATAGTATTTTATTTTTAAATTGTTTCAAAAGAATGATCTATTTTTATATTTTTAAAATATTTTATATTTAAACTTGTTTTACTGTTATTGACTTGATTTTATAGCCATACAAATATTATGCCATACTCGAGACTATTGTTCTACCTAAAAGTATTATGGCGACACAAATATCATGATAACGTAGATTGCAAGTTTTAAAAGCAGTAACAGATCTAGAATTGTTATTGGGTTCCTAGAAATTCAATAACTTTTGCATAGACACTATATTTATATTAAGAAATCTATTAAATATTTATAAATATCTAACTGTAAACGTTATTATTAATGTATATTAATTAAATTACGATAAGAACCTATAAATTTCAAATTCGAAATTCGTCTCTGTTTAGAAGCCTTTATTTCTTTTTTAATATTCATGTCTATTAAATATATTTACATAAAATGGAGCAAAAGGAGTAATAATAATATAGAGAATTTGAATTTTTGAATGTTATGTATATAATTATAATAATAATAATAATAATAATAATAATAATAACAATAATAAATAAATAAATAAAAACTGTGTCAAGCCTCTATATTTAATGGGTTTCCACTTGGAATTTAAAGTTGGAGGACGATATTCATTTGCAATTATTGGCCAAGTGATGAGAATATCAAAAGGGAAGATGAAATTAAAGGGCATTTCCTACCTCCTATCCTTTTGGAGTTTGGACCCCTCCTATCTTGATATACTTGAGTCAATGTATATTCAAACTACTACTCATTAGTTATGGGCAGAGGGTGGCAGATGGCCGGGTCAGATTGAATATGGGCGAGTCGAATAGAGTAACGTCAAAATTAATAAGAACTTGTTTGAATGAGCTTATTTTAAGTATCATTTAAGTCAAAATAGCTTTTAAATTATAAGTTAGGAATTTTAGCTTTTGACTTGTTTTATCATTTTAACTTAAAAACAAGCGTTTAAAAATACCTTTTTACTCTATTCAAACGCTACAAAATAATTTAAAAATTATTTTGACTGAAAAACATTTAAAATAAATCAATCTAAAGGGGCATAAAATATTCGGCCTACCCATATTCTTGAATGTGACCAGTTTTGAAAAATGGATTTTGAGAGTTGGATAGTCCCTCCATTTAAGTCTTTATAAATATAAAAATTAAATTTGTTGATGATTCATTAAGTCTCTGTTCTTTAAGTAGACAATCTGAATCCGTCTATATTTAACTTATTTTAAAAAATTTATTATTTAACTTATTTTTAAGTAGATAATATAAATAAATAATTATTTTTAATTCATTTTGTCATCACTACTCATGTATATATCAACTCTTTGTATTTATTCTTCAAAAGCAAATATATATTAGATTGTGTTGAATGTGTATGTTTTCATTCGCATTTTAAAGCGCGAAATTTTAGCTCCCTACCAAATATGACTCTAGTCTTATGGATTAAACCTAATACTTTTAATTAGGCATGATAAAAGATAAAACCTTTGGAGCAAGAGAATGATGGGCACATGACTAGGCAGCAATGCAAATATGCTACCAGAATGGAAGATATAACATCAGGAGAGCATATATACACTTTATTCCATAGTACCCCAAAGTCCCCTGAAAAAAATTAGTGTTGGTGTTTGGACTATTGCCAAAACAGAAGTTCATATTATGGATGACACTGCATAGACGTTTGGCTACAGCTGACAGGTTAGAAAAGTGGGGTATTCACATTGACCAGTCTTGTTCACTATGTGGGAGAGACATTATAGAGTCACACGAGCACCTATTCTTTGACTGCTCTTATTCCCAATCACTGTGGCAAGGATTGTTAAAGTGGCTGAACTTTAACAGATTGATAATCAACCGGGAGCTAGAGGTGCAATGGGTTTCTGCTAGAATAAACAACAGAAAACCAAAGAAAGCCATTCTAGGAGTGGTGTTTGCAGCAGTTGTATACAATATTTGGATGGAAAGGAATGAAAGAAGATTTAGACAGTTGAGCAAAGAATTTACAAACAGAGCACAACAGATCGCTATCCAGGTGCACATCACTGGACCGAAGAAGCCAAAATGGCAGCTCACCCTATAGTACATATATTGCTATTCTCAATGTACTCCTTGACTATATCCACATTTTTGTATGTTAGGAGTTAGTTATATAATTTTTTTGGTTGTAGAGTAGATAGTTGATCAAGTTTGAGATTTGTTCTATAGTCCCAAAGAACAGTTGATGTACATTTATACGTGTTGAAATACAAAAAAAAATTTTGACCAAAAAAAACATAAAAATAAAATAAAACCTTTACCATTCGACCATATCCCTTAATGATTAAATCGATCATGTTATTAGCTTTGTTTGTTGAATTAAAGTGGACTTTTTCCACTTTTAGTCCGTCATAAACTATTTATATTTAACATTCGAAAAAGTATATAAAATTTGTATAATTCATGAAGAATGTAATTATATATAAAAAATAATATATTTTTGACTATTATTTAAGAATAGCTATACAATGTTATTTTCTCGATTAAAATAACAATGAAATCTTAATAAAAAAACCTATCCAATATATAACCTAGGAAAATTAAACGGATTAATTCCGACTTGACACATTTTTCTGACTAGACTACCATCGTTATAGCGCCCTTTCGTTTGATTCGTTGGGTACCTTTTCCAAACTTACAAGTAAACGTTTCAAAGTAAATAAAATGATAGTTACAAAATAAATCAAAAAGTGCATTGTCATTCATAAGTAAATATTTCGAGGATATATTTATATATAAATATATATATATATATATATATATATATATATATATATATATATATATATATATATATATATGAAATAGGGACGGTTTGTCATATACATGACTTATAGGCAATAGCTAACTTTCAGGGTGACTATTTTTTTAAATCAGTATTCAAAGCAGAGGAGAATCTAAGATTTATTTAAATTTAATAGGTTTAATTTTAAAATTTTCGATTACGACGTGACATACTACGATCACGTACAGAAGTGCTGTCCTTCGTCTCGGCAATATGGAACCTCTCAACAGCTCCCGTTCTTTTATGGGGTCCTATCGGGATAGGTAGGCCCAAGCCTTTCCCCTCCCCCCTCCCTCCATAAGACCCTCTTTCTCTTTCCCTCTCGGGTGTTTATAAAACTGGAGCGACATTCGTCCTCTCAATGGAAGATTTTTTCCTCATCTTTCACAGGGTAGCCCGGAAGTCTTCTTCTACGCTGGAAAGAATCGTCACCGTCACCGATGGTGAGATAAGAAAGAGAAAGTACAGTCCGATTGCAAAGAAGCGAAGGACATGGGCTATATGACCTTGAGGAGCCTGTCGGGCTGAAGTGAAGAACGGTCGAGGCAGAAAAGTACCCCTTTTGCCGCTCGGCATGAATGAAGTTGAATACCCGATCTTCTCAGACAGAGCTTAGTTAGGTTCATTTATAAGAATTGTTGAGATTTTACTCCCTCATTTTTCAAATTATCTGTTATATTTTTTTTTACACGTTCCTTAAGAAACATTAATTAGGAAAAAGATTAGATTATTTTACCCTTATTATGTCTTGATAAGAATGGACATTGTGCCTAACTCAACCCCAAAAGGTAGCTTATGAGGTGAGGATTGCCCAAGCCATATAAGGAAACCAAGGACCTCAAATCCCTGCGATATGGGACAACTCAACACCCCCCTCACGCCCAGATCTCTGGAGCGTGGACAACATAAATGGGGGTACAATATCGGTAATAATAATTGGGATGGGCCTGGCTCTGATATCATGATAAGAATGGACATTGGGCATAACTCAACCCCAAAAGCTAGCTTATGAGGTGAGGATTACCCAAGCCATATAAGGAGACCAATGACCTCAAATCTTTGCGATGTGGGACAACTCAACATGTCTTAAGATGAAATCTCTCGTTCATTGAATGCTTATTCTATTTATGTATTATCTCCATTTTCAAAAACAATTATTACTAAGGATAAAAAAGAAAAAATAATTAATTTTGTCTTGAATTTCTAAAATAATAAATAATTTGAGACAATTATTTTTAGTAACTATAACTGATAATGTAAAACAAGGAAAGTAGTAAGTTTTGATATATATATATATATATATATATGAATACTCGATATAAAAATTATTGATTCAGATTAACCTGCGGCCGGCAGGCTACATCCGCCCCAGTTTAAAGGGAGAAAAGGTCTCCAACTCATGGGAAGGAATGGTTAGGTTAAGCAAAAGTGGCGATACGTAGCCAAGTAGTTGTAACAATTACTGCTTGTTAATTATTAAACAATATAACGACAATAAAGAATTATTGCCTATTTTCACACGCATAAAAGAGAGAGGACTATTGGATGTGGGGTTTGAAATTAGGAAGAGAAGAGGATTGTGATGAAACATGTGGTAGGGGTGGCTATCTTGAATCTTCACTAATTTTCCCCTTTGTTTAACTTATAGTCAATTTATAACTTTAATTATTCGAGTCTTTTGGCTACCAATGCTTCAATCGGCCATCACAAGCCTGCATGCTATTTTCCGCGTTATACTGATGGAAGTGGTTCATATTTTTTTTGCAGAGGCATAATTGAGATTTAAATTTTATGAGTTCTGAATTCTAATTATGAAAATTAAATTCGATCCAATGTATTTTTTGCCGTATATATGTAATAGATTTATTAATGCAAATATAATGTTTGTAATTATAAAGCTATTGGGTTCGGATTAAAACTATAGGGCGTAACCTTCTTGTTGAATAATCAATAATGAGTAATAATATTATAGGACGATAATTTGTAGTCATAAAAATAACAACAATAACAACTATATATCCCGTGTAATTTTACATAATGTGGTTTGGGAGGAAATTGTGTTTGCATACCTTACTCCTATCTTTGTGGAAGTAAAGAAGTCGTTTCCAATAAACCCACGTCTCAAATAGAGGCAGAGCCAGAATTTTTAAATTGTAGTCCGTTTAAGTTACTCAATCTAAATTAACAATTTATACATGCTCAATAAATATCTTAAGACAAATATAAAACTTAGGCAAAAACTATTGAGTTAGGACGAACCTGCAAGATTAACGCTAGCTCGGGAGAAATTCAAAAATAGCCACAATTTCAAACGTAATCGAAATTTAGCCACTTTTCATGTAAAGATAAATCTGAACGAAAACACTGTTCAAAATCTGGAGAAATACTCCAGCATAATATACTGGAGTTCCAGTATGATATACTAGAGTTCATCATACTGGAAATCCATATAATATACTGGAGTTCCCGCATAATATATTAGAGTTTGGAGCATTGATGCTCCAGTCTTCAGTATATTATATTAAAGCCAACAAAGTATATATTGATCTAGCATAATATCCTGAAAATTCATACACAGGTGCACCAAACTCCAGTATATTATGTTGGACCGATTTTTATTACAACAAAATATTAGTTATTTTTAATAATATGAAAATCATTAATTATTTTTAAATAATCAATCTAAAAAACCGTACTATTTTTTCCGCTAGCTCTGCCCTTGGCCTCAAGATACAGGCATAGTTGACTTTGTAGTCATAAAAATCTAGAATGAAAATGATTGTATGTTGAATTTAAGAAAATAATGAAAATTGAGAGCCTACTCGTGGTGGTTGGGGGTGGGGTCTCATATGCAAGGATTTTCATTTATCTTAATTCTTCTTTTTTTTGCTTTTTTTAAATAAAAAAACTTCCTACTGTTATAAATAGAACTCTATTTAAGGTGAATGTCTATATTTAGAGAGATTCTAGGGTTTACTACTTGGTGGCTAAGTCACCACCTCCCTATAAATATAGGGCTTCTATTCCATTGTAAACCATCCCAAGTATCAATAAGAATACTCCTCTCCCTATTCTCTCTATATTGTTCTTGTCTTTTATATTATTTCATAACACGTTATCAGCACGAGTCTCTAACCAATTGAAATTTTCGATTATTTTAACTTTTGTTTGTATAGGGTTTTTGCTTCATAGCCGATTCGGCTCTCTCAACTCAATCGCCGCCTTTTTCTAATTTCTATACGGAAAAATAGAAGAGATGGTATTATCATAAAGTAATGCAACGGGATGGAAACTCAAGAGGTATATTTGATATCACAACATTTATTGGTATACCTTAAAGGTAAGTAATTTACTTTTCCCTTTCAAATTCTTGAAATTCTACGATTTGATTTTATATACAAACAAAGACAACAAAATTTGATTATAACTCTAATGGAGTTCGTAAGAAATTACACTCACATGAAGTGGTAAAATTTCTATGCCTTGCCATGATCAAATTCATGTATGATTGTGGGCAAAGAATTAAAATTCCGTCCCATTGAATTTGCTCCATTCCCTTTAGAGAATGTGGTAGCAGTATGTGATAAGTCTGAAAGAAGACAAAATTATTACCATGATGGTATCAATGAATGTGGACGTGGCAATAGACGGAATTATAATCGTCGTTATGATCCATTCCCTGAAGTGAATGTGATAATTGTAATAAAGCATGTAAGTATGAATACGCTCTTGATGTAATTGTGTCTTATGTCTGACATTATGAAAAGAAAGTTCGTTGCCCTTGAAATTTCGGGCAAGAACTATATGGCATGGGTGTTGGATGCTGAAATCCACTTAGATGCTATGGGTCTTGGAGACGCCATTAAAGAAAGAAATAATGCATCCACCCAAGACTATGCTAAGGCCTTGATTTTCTTGCGCCATCACCTTGATGAAGGTTTGAAACTGTGCTAAGGCCTTGATTTTCTTGCGCCATCACCTTGATAAAGGTTTGAAAATTGAATATATCACAGTCAAAGATCCACATATCTTGTGGAATGGCTTAAAGAAGAGATATGACAACCTGAAGTTGATCACTCTGCCACAAGCACGATGCGATGAGAATCCAAAAGCAAATAGTTCATAAACTATATATTATCGTTGCGGTGGAAAAGGGCACTGGTCAAAAGCTTGCCGTATACCAAGTCATTTGGTTGACCTTTATCAAGCATCTCGAAAGAGTAAAGGCCCTGAAACATATTTTGTCTCTGACGACAATTTTGACATCACCCACTTGGATGTGGCAGATTTCTTTGAGCAACCCGATGGGAAAATAGACCACCTAATCAGTGATGGATCTGTGATGAAAGAAGATGGAGTTGTTTGATTTTATTTCACTTATTTGTAATAGTTAGTGAATAAACTAATAGTCATTAGTATCAGCTCGTATTAGTTAGTTTATGATATAATGTTAGTATTAGTTCTTTAGAATGTTTCAATATGCTCAGATTTCAATAAAATTTTTATTTTCCAGTAGCGGTAATCGACTAACCTAACAGTTAGTCGATTATCTAATATTTCGCATTAAAACTACAAAACAATCGATTGTCAATGTTCAACAATCGATTTTCAATGCTCAACAATCGATTGTCTATGTTAACCAATCGATTGTCTTAAGACAGTGTAATCTGGAATTTTTTCAAAATAGTCAACAATCGATTGTCTATGTTTAACAATCGATTGTCTTAAGACAGTGTGATCTGGAATTTTTTTCAAAATAGCAAATAATCGATTGTCTATGTTTAACAATCGATTGTCTTATGACAGTGTGATCTGGAATTTTTTCAAAATAGCAAATAATCAATTGTCTATGTTTAACAATCGATTGTCGTAAGACAGTGTGATCTGAAGTTTTTCAAAATAGTCAACAATCGATTGTCTATGTTTAACAATCGATTGTCTTAAGACAGTGTGATCTGAAGTTTTTCAAAATAGCAAATAATCGATTGTGTGTGTTTAACAATCGATTGTCAATGTTCAACAATCGATTGTTTGTGTTTAACAATCGATTGTTTTAAGAAAATGCTTAAACTCAAATTTTCAAACTGCATAGTAATCGATTATGGAAAACATATAATCGACTATCTGATTTAGTTAGTCAACTGACCTCAGCAGATTTTGAAAATATTGTTTAAATGTGAAACAAACGAATTGAACTTGTTTATTCTCATGTTCGTATATTTTCTTTTGTATGGCAAACTATGGGAATTAAATTGATTGATGGCTCCTGAAGAGCAACTATAACCCTGCCTAAAGGAACGATATTTTAGAGAATGCAATGTTCTCCTCCAAGTCTAAGAAGAACTTGTTGAGTTTTAATGATATCAGTCAAAATATTCTCCTCCAAGTCTAAAAGGAACTTGTTGAGTTTTAAAGATATCATTCAAAATGGATATCAGATTGAGACAATACATGAGTATAATAACCTCATTTACTCATGAAAACGAGGCTGCCTACTTCGATTTGGGGTCACGCCATTTTACATGCAACAATGCTAGTTCGTCAGCTGCCCACTTCAGCTTAGGGTCACGCCATTTTGCATACAGCAATGCTAGTTCGTCTCTGACTGACGAATTGACACAAATATTCCCCGTTGCAATTGGTTTTGGGTCATGAACCTAATATATCCCATTTAAGAATCTTTGGATGCGCAGTATATGTGCCTATAGCACCGCCATCCCGCACCAAAATGGGTCCGCAAAGAAGATTAGGAATATATGTTGAGTTTGAATCGTCCTCCATTATTCACTACCTCGAAACATTGATAGGGGATTTGTACACTGCACGATTTGCAGACTGTCAATTTGATGAGACACTTTTCCCAAAATTAGGGGGAGAAGTTGGTGAAACCAAAACGGGAAATTTTGTGGAAAAATGCATCATTATCTCATCTTGATCCACATACCTCTATTTGTGAAAAAGAGGCACAAAATATTATCCATTTACAAAGAATAGCAAATCGAATGCCAGACGCATTTACAGATTTGAAAAGGATAACGAAATCCCACATCCCCGCGGAAAATGTCCCAATCCGTATTGATGTCCCTGTTGGACAATCATCTAGTGTCATATCCAATGAGTCAAATGCACGCCTGAAGCGTGGCAGACCATTAGGTTCCAAAGATCGAAATCCTAAAAAGAGGAAAGCAAATGATCAAAATGACACTACAAAAGAATCTCATGAGGAAATTCATGACTTAACAAATTCTGAGATTCATGAAGAATCCATTGAGCCCGAGGCTCTGGAAAATACGGAACTATCCATAAATCCAATCAATATTGAGGAAAATATTAATCGAGTGGATATAGTGGTGGATAATGTCTTTGCTTATAATGTCGCATCTAGCATTATGCAAGAATGTGAGGATCTCGAACCTCAATCTGTTGAAGAATGTCGAAAAAGACATGATTGGCCAAAGTGGCAAGAAGCAATTCAATCAAAATTGAATTCGCTGGCAAAACGTGAAGCTTTTGGCCCTATAGTTGAAACACCTAATGGTGTTAAGCCTGTTGGCTATATATATGGCATGAATGATCGTTGGTCACGTACCTATTGTACGCCAAAGTATTTTGCAAATATGACTATTAAGGACAACGATAATGCAAGAAACATATCTTGCATATAAGTTTGACATGACCATAATGGTATTTCTCTTTAAGAAAGATATTCACCACATGGATGTTGATGAATCTGTGGTAGTACAAAATTAATTGAGAGCTCTAGAAGAGCCAATTATTACTATGTTGGAGAAACACAATTGAGTATTGTGCTGTAGTAAGTCTCAAAGCAACTTATTCAGTTTCCAAATTACACGCGAAAGCGATTGATTATATTGAGACTATAAATAAAGGAAGGATTTGATATCTCCTATTACTACAACTTGTAGCGGGGTAATTTGTATATGAAAAGCTACCCGCTTTGTTCTCCAGTTTGTACTACACAAACGAAAGAATGCCACAATAAAGTGGATATCTATTGGTATAAAAACCCATGTCATAATAAACCTGAAGTTTATTGATAAGTGCACATGTCATGGTGTAAATTTGAAGTTTACCAATATTGATAATTTATTCAGTTGGCATTCGTGTTAGCCATCTCATTTTAAGTATGATGTGCAAATTCACATAGGTGAATATTAAAGAACTAGAAAGTTCTTTACGAATTCTCTTGTATCACTTGTTCTCATTAATGAACTGACCAACTAAAGAGTTCGGGTTGAAGCCCATAAATTCTGGAAATATCAAAGGTGAATATGGGCCCATTCACCTGCCATGTATACCACATATGATGCATCTATGAAATGGTTACATGCGCAATTGTTATTAACCCGCAGCCTGGGCAGTGATTGCGAGGTAATTTGCTCAGTAATCTAACTTCGAGCATAATTTCCAGATTCTCTACTCAAGATAGTTCATCTTGATAAGTTGGTTTATATCAAAGTTGGTTTAGCAAGATAATTATTGAGTGCTTCCACTTAATAGCTAAATTGTTTCTTATGAGAACAAAGTTATATATATCAGTTTGATATACGTTGTATACGAGAGTATATTCTCCCCTCACAAGTGGTTCAGGCTCAGGAACCAAATAATTTCATCTTATTATTAATGTGCTGTGTACATTGACATGATAATGCACAAAGAAGATTTCCCAAAGTTGAGGAAACAGGTTAGCTTTTCTAACATGAGGGGGAGACATGATAAACACTTGAGAAAAGGTTACATGGGATGAATTATCATTTGTATATGTAAATCCCCGAATATCATGATATGAACCTGAAGTTCATAAAATGGATAATTCAATTGCAACATATTGCAAAGCATGCTATACGCATTTGCTGACCCAAAGAATGTAACTATATTCTCACTACAAATGCTCATATTAAGTCCCAGAAGGACAAAGTCTTTGATACGCTTAAAGCGTATAGACAAATACTTGATTCCATATGAAAGACATGTAGATTTGGACATATAGTTCAAATACTTGAAAGTATAAAGTCAAAGATATGTATAATCAGTTTTCGATATCTTATTTGTTTAGCATGACATGAAAACTTGATGTGCATCTAAAGTCTATTATGTGATTTATATGACTTAACTTGAAAGATTTAAGTTGCTTGAAGCATACACAATTCTTGGTCCTGAAGTACCACATCCTAAGTACAATCTGTGTACATATGTATCTTGCTATAACTATAAGCATGATGGCATTGAGAATACATCTATGAAGATATTGAAGAGTCATTCCACGACATTATATGAAGATGTTCATATCTATCAAGAATGATTATTTCAAGGTGCGGAATATTTATTCAAGTCAATATGGTTGATTTATTTATCAAACATCTACCAAAGATTGTTTTGAAGATGGTGCACAAGATTGGAATGCAAATGCTCAAGGATATAAATTGATGTTCTTATCAGGGGGAGTTAATGCGCGTTGCACTCTTTTTCCCTTACAAGGTTTTGTCCCAACTGGGTTTACCTTGCGAGGTTTTTAACGAGGCAACCAATAGGCGCATATTCAAACATGTGTACTCTTTTTCCTTCTCTTTAATTTTTCCCATTGGGTTTTGGTTTTAAGGTTTTAACGAGGCACATTGTTGAATAGACATTCAAGGGGGAATGTTATAAATAGAACTCTATTTAAGGTGAATGTCTATATTTAGAGAGATTCTAGGGTTTACTACTTGGTGGCTAAGTCACCACCTCCCTATAAATATAGGGCTTCTATTCCATTGTAAACCATCCCAAGTATCAATAAGAATACTCCTCTCCCTATTCTCTCTATATTGTTCTTGTCTTTTATATTATTTCATAACACTTACCACTTTTTATTATTAATTTATTACAATTAATACGCTCAAGCACATCTTAATTGTAATGGTCACCATAAATACTAAAGCACATCTTCTCCAATACATACCTCTTCTTCTTTTTTTCTCATTAATATTTCTTTTACTTTTCATTCAAATTCTTTGTAAAGAAACAATTTAGTTTTCTTTGAAACATGATTTTCTTTGTATTTCCTTTTTTTTCTAAAAATAATTAACGGAGTAAGGATCCATTCATTTTTTAGACTTTGATATTTTATTTAATTGCTATGACAATAGATTTCTCTGTTACATTGTTGACTAATCTATTTTATTGTGTTAAGATAGTTATGTGCTATTAGGTGCTTCAATACATTTAGTCAGTAAATGCTATATTCACTTGAATCTAACAATAACAAAACATCCACTCGGAACCTTTGTAAGAGTATTTCAAGTTTTAAAACGTTATATTAACGTCAATTTTAAAAATTTACGAGAACACTTTACTTCTTTCCTATATATAAAAAATGACAAATCCATGTGAATGAGATGATATATTAATTATAAACGTACATACTAACCACTTCATCACTGTAACCAAACACACATACTAACCACTTCATCACTGTAAATATGGCAAAAGTAGTCACACCAGAAAGTGGAATCCCACAAGAGCTAACCCCAAGACCCCTTATGCACTGGTTCACTGGAATGGGAGTGCCCCGACGGTCATGCAGGCACCGCCGGAGAAGGAGAAGGAGAAGGAGGGTGCGGATGGAGCGACGATGGCCAGAAAACTCACCTACTCCACTGAACCAAAAACAGCGGAGAAACCGACAATGGCGGAAGTTGTAAAAGGCAATCGGACCCAAAAGCAAGGCATGCAATTGAAATTTTACCCTCCGTTGATGAAGGATGGTGTCAAAATTGCTAAGCTAAATCCGAAGGAGATAGAGAACCAGAATCAGAAATGGAGGTATGCCCTAATTGGTTATGTATTGGGAGGTAACCCTCTCTTCAAAGAAATGTTGAAGTATGTCTATGGCGTTTGGAACGAGGTTACAACGCCTACCCTGCTACTACATGACGATGGGTATTTCATATTCAAATTCGAATCCATGTAGGAGAAGAGTTTTATCATACAGAAGGGACCATATACCTTCAATGGCAGACCTATGATTTTGAAGAATGGGACCCTGAATTTCAGATTAAAAATGAGTCGATGCGAATTGTCCCAATTTGGGTCAACTTTCCTGGACTTCCGATACAATGCTGGGCTGAGGTGAACCTTGGCAGAATAGCAAGCTTACTGGGTAAGCCATTATGCACTAATAGGCTAATGCTGAGTGTGAAAGAATATCCTATGCGAGGGTGCTTGTAGAAGTGGATATAACTCAGTCTCTGCCTAAGGATATCCATATAGAGATTCCAGATGGGAAAGCATGGATACAAAGTGTTGAATATGAATGGAAGCCAACATTCTGCCTTGAATGCAACTCGTTTGGACACAAGAATGGTGACTGTCAGAAGGAACAACAAAATGAAGGCATCCAGAGGCAGAGAAGGAGGAAAAAGAAGGTAACAAGAGTACAATGGAAACCAAAAGCTATTGCTGAGGTGACAGTGGAAGGGCAGCAAAGTGAGAGACAAGTTAATGAGAAGCTTGCTGAGAAGCCTGCTGAGACTTTGAATATAGAAAGCAATAACAAAGGCAAACAAGTTGAAGTTGCTCGAGGCCCAAAGGACAAGAATCAAACAAGAATGATCAACTATGCTGAGGTAACCAGGCGGAATACCTTTGCAGCACTCACCATAGTTGAATCCCCTGATGACGACCAGGCACAGGGAGAATGCAGTTCAGAGCCAGGTGACCCAGGAGGATCCACTGTTTCTCTATGAGACTTATATGCTGGAACATTAGAGGGCTGAATAAGCCCTTTAAGCAGTAGTCAAATTTCTAAAGACTAATAGAGTTGATATGATAACATGTCTAGAGACTAGGGTAAAACAGCAGAATGCAATGGCAGTTTATAAAAAACTTGGAGATGACTGGACTATAGGGAATAACTATTTACATGCCCCCAATGGAAGAATATGGGTACTGTGGAAAGAAGCAAATGTCCAAGTGACAATACTGGAGAGCACTGATCAGACAATTCACTGTCAAGTAAAGGACATACATTCAACATTCACTAGCTTTGTCATATTTGTATATGGTCTTCACACCACTCAACAAAGGGTAACACTCTGGAGGAGCTTGAGAGCTGTTCAGCAAACTGGGCCTTGGCTAATAGTAGGGGATTTCAATAGTCCTTTGGGAGGTGAAGACAGAATCAATGGACAGCCAGTACACCATTCTGAAATTGCAGACTTTCAAGGGTGTATTGATGACATAGGAGTAGGGCAGATTACCAAAAGGGGAAACGCTTTCTAATCGAGTAATAAAAGGGATGCTATTGATAGAATATATAGCCACATTGATAAAGCTTTCTCATCGAGTAATAAAAGGGATGCTACTGATAGAATATATAGCCACATTGATTGGGCTTTTGGCAATGCCCAATGGTTTAACATGTACACAGGAGTGGAAGCAGTTTATATGCTGCCCGGAATCTCAGATCACACCCCAATTTTGATAGAGACTGACATTGTCAAAGCTAAAGTGAAGAGACCATATAGGCTGCTGCACACAGTTATGTAACAAACTGAGTACCAGGAAATAGTTCAGAGAATTTGGGATCAACACATACAGGGACACACCATGTACTCTATTTGGAACAAACTGAAGAGAACTGAAAAAGAGTCCAGAACTATTCAACATGAACACTCATCTGTAGATACAAAGCTGCAACAATTGAAGGAAGATCTGAGAAGAGCCCAAAACAAACTAAATGATGACTGGTTCAATGAAGCAGTGATCACTGAAGAGAAGAACTTATTGCTGAACATTGAAAAATAGGAAGGTATCCAAGAACAGATATTGAGGCAGAAGTCAAGGGTACACTGGATTCAGTTGGGTGACAGAAACTCCAAATATTTCCATGCGTACATGAAATCCGGACAAGCCAGGAATAGGGTGAGCAACATACTTACTAATTGCCAGATGAGGATCATAGACCCATATCAGATCCAAGAGGAATTCACTCAATTTTTCCAACAGCTCCTAGGCACAGCAGCAGACCACCTACTTGGAATTGATATCAATGTGGCTAGGGATGGGCCATGCCTATCACTGCACCAACAGCAGCAACTCCTAGCTCCAGTAACACATGAGGAAATCGGTCAGACAGTCCACAATCTCCCTGATGAAAAGGCCCCTGGGATAGATGGATATCCAGCAGAGTTTTTCAAAAAGTTCTGGCCTATTGTGGGGGCAGAGGTAACAGATGCAGTGCAGCACTTTTTTCAGAATGGGAAAATGCTGAAAGAAGTCAACTGTACCACTATTACACTGATCCCGAAAGTGAAGAATCCAAATTATGTTAAGGAGTTCAGGCCAATTGCTTGATGCTCAACATTATATGAAGTCATTGCAAAAATTCTCACAAATAGGCTGAAAATAGTGGTCGACTACTTGGTTGGGCAGGCACAGTCATCATTCATTGAAGGGAGGAATATTTTGGACAATGTTATCATGGCCCATGAATTGATTAGAGCCTATTCCCAGAAGGCTGTCTCTCCCAGATTCATCAAAGTAGACATCAGGAAAGCATATGACTCTGTCGAATGGGGCTTTCTGAGAGCAGTGCTACGGGAGTTTGGCATACCTTACAGACTGGTCAATCTGATCATGGAATGTGTTTCTACAACAAGCTTCTCACTGTTGGTAAATGGGGGACTTACCAACAAGTTTCCAGCAAAGAAAGGGCTAAGATAAGGGGAACCAATGTCCCCCTATCTATTTGTCTTAGTCATGAAATATCTCAACAGACAATTGAAATAGCTGAACAAGAACCCAGACTTCAACTTTCACCCCAAATGCTTCAAATTGCAACTAACTCATATTTGTTTTGCAGATGACCTCCTCATGTGTTGCAGAGGAGATGAAACCTCCCTGAGACTTCTACTGAAAGAGTTCAACAACTTTTCACAGATGTCAGGGTTATAGGCCAATCTGGAGAAAAGTTCACTATACATAGCTGGAGTATCACAAGAGACTAAAAATAGCTTACTGGCAGAATTCCAGCTTACAGAAGGACAATTCCCATTCAAATACTTGGGAGTCCCCTTGTCAACTAGGAAAATCACAATTGCATAATGCCTACCCTTGGTGGACAAGATAGTAGATAAAGTCAGATGCTGGTCTTCCAAGACACTGTCCTATGCTGGCAGACTTCAATTGATCAAGAGTGTCCTTTTTGAGATGCAAACATATTGGGCACAGGTATTCCTCATTCCAAAGAAAGTCAGCAAACTGGTGGAAGGTATATGTAGGAACTATCTATAGACAGGGAAGCATGAAGAAAGCCACAGGGCACCCATAGCTTGGGATACAGTTTGTAGACCAGTGGCAGCAGGTGGCCTCAATGTGATATGTTTTGAACAATGGAACAGAGCAGCACTGTCCAAGCTATTATGGGCAATAATGCAGAAAAAAGATAGACTGTGGATCAAATGGATACACTGCCATTACATAAAAAGAAAAGAGGTGATCAACATGGAAGCACCAAAACAGGCAAGCTGGTTGGTAAGGAAAATATTTGGAGCTAGGGAATGGTGGGCTCATGACTGGGCAGCACTGCAATCTTGCGGCCAGAAGGGGAGATACAGTATCAAAACTGCCTATAGGTACTTCATCCCACAGTTCACCAAAGTTCCCTGGAAAAAGTTGATAATGGTACCAGGCATTCTGCCAAAACAGCAATTCATGTTATGGATGACACTACATCGACGCTTGGCAACAATAGACAGGCTAGTAAAATGGGGTATACAAACTGACCAGGCCTGCTCTTTATGTGACAGTGGAAACACAGAGACACATGATCACCTTTTTTTCGAATGTCCTTACTCAGAAGCATTGTGGCAAGGAATACTAAGGTGGCTCAACTTCAATAGAATGTTATACAACTGGGAATATGAAATACAATGGCTAACTGCTAAGTAAACAGTAGGAATCCAAGGAAATCCATCCTAGGAGTGGTTTTTACCGCAACTGTATATAATATATGGATGGAACGGAATGAAAGAAGATTCAGACAAACGAGCACGGAGCTAAGTTTAGAGCAAGAATGATTGCACAGCAAGTGCACATTACTAGCCGAAAGATACACAAATGGCAGCCTACTCTACAATACTTAAATAGCTACCCAATATGTAATTCTTGAATGTAGTCACAGTTTTGTAGAATAGACCTTAGTTTTTCAGCCCTCGGGTTGTATAGTGGATACATAGTTTTTGAGAGGTGTTCTATAGTCCCAAAAAACACGCGATGTACAGTTTTCATTGGTTGAAATACAATTTTCATTTTGACAAAAAAAAAAAAAGAAAGTCAATGTCGTTCCTTTTTCTTGGCTTCCTGGTGATGGCACAAAATATAATAAAAGAACATAATATAATTTCTAGACTTTTTTTTTAAAGAAAAGTACAAATAAACTTGTAACTTTTCTTTCAAATAAAAACTAATAAATTTGGATATTGGTTATGTATTTCTAACTCTACTAAACTTTATATATGCAATGTGACAAAAATAAATACACGAGATAAGTGAAAACCCTTTTTTCAAATACAAAAGACGTAAAGATTTTTCAAAACTTTTATTTTAGGCTTTTTGTAATGTGACAATTTTTTATTTTTTACTTTTTTGTTTGAAACAGAACTATAGGTGATGTTTTAGCAGGAGTTATACGTATATAACTTAAGACAAAAAATAGATTATAAATCTTTAAAAAGTAGAAAGAGACTATAATATTTGGATCTCTCTGTCTCTCTCTATATAAAGGCTGATTTTTGTAATTATACTTTTATTAGATATGAAGGATAATAAAAATTTCAATATATATAAACAAAGAAACTTGAAATCATCGTATCAACTTATAAGAGCAAAACTGTTTAAAAAGTCCTAATCAAGAAGAATTCTTGAGAAATATTGAAGTAACTAATGCACTTTATCAGCGATTCTAATAAACTAAAAAGGAGACGTTAGAGAAAGAAAAAGAGAAAAGGAGGTTATTTAAGATTTTGGATTTTGGATTTTTAATATAGCACGTAAACTGAAAACATATAAGAAAAACTTAATCAAGAGAGTGATTTTTTTTTCATGAGTTTAGTAGGAGGCAAAAGCTTGGTTGTTTAAGAAAAAATAACAAATTTTGATTTTATGAAATAATGAAGGGTGTGAATATTACAAAAAATAACGTTAAGCACTGGAAAAAATAGAAAACGACAGGTAGATAAACAAGAAAAATAACAAAATTAAAAAAAGGGCATTTCAAAATGTCAAGGTAATAAGAATATTAAATAGAAAATATTTTTTGCATCTTCTTTATTGAGAAAATCAGAATAAATTTTCTTTTTATGAAAGTAAGGACAGATAAAGTAAATTTGGATATAGATTTATTAAATTCCTAAAATTGTGAAAAGAGATGTTATTAACCTAAAAAACTACGAAGTACTAGAAATCTCAAGAAAATAATTGAGCACTGAGGTCAGAATTAGGTGTAGAAATTAATCATTTTGACAAAGTAGAATTTTGAAGCAAACAAATAGACTAAAAATAATTTTTGACTTGATCGGTTATTAATTTCTGAAGAAAATATGACTTAATCAGTTGAATGCGCTTTATTATTTTCAATATTTATTTACCGGATAAAAGATCATCGATACAACCGTCCGAAGTGTGGACAAATTTACTAGTTAATTAAAGTATATAGTCATAGATACAGATTGCGTTATAAGCTGTGGTTTGATCTTACCAAAATAATACTTTAACGTGTATGATTTTTCTAATTGGGCTGCTTTCTTATACTGGACCATTTATATTTAAAAATGTACGCAACCCTTATTCTAACATGAAAGAATAGAGAAATTATTTCGGAAAGATTCTCGGCTCAAGAGCGAAAATAAATAATAAATAACTGACAATAACAAAAGCCAAAAAAATAATACCAATATCTTAAGAGACAAAAAAATATTATCAGTATTGTAAGAGGTAAAAAAAATAATATCAATATGGTAAGAGACAAAAAAAATAATATCATGCATCTAGGTTTCTCCTCCACACATGTCCGAACCATCTAAGCCTCGCTTTCCGCATCTTGTCGTCCATGAGAGCCACACCTACCTTTTCCCGAATATTTTTATTCCTAATCTTATCCAGTCTAGTATGTACGCTCATCCATTTCAATATCCTCGTTTTTTCACCTTGTCGTTCATGAAAACCACGCCCACCTTATCTTGATTTGCAGTAATATAAAAAACAAAGTATCTGATGTATAATTACCTTTTAAAGTCTAATAAAGTACTCTAAAATTACTGCAAAACAGAGGAGACTTTGGCAATATTAATAAAGGCAAAGCACTTGACTAATATTATATTTTTCAGAATAGTATATTATTAGTACAATCTGATAGAGTACAAAATAATAGAGTATACGCTAAGTATCGTTTTTCGTTAGGATTCACATGGACTTATATATGCTGTTCCACATATCTAATATCTTAATAATAATAAATACGTCATCCATTTAAAAATTCATTAATTTTCCAACCAATATCATGTTCTTGTCTATAAGTTTGAGTCCATACATTTATTATTATACATTCATTTTACTTAATAAATGTTATAAAATAATAAAAGAACAAGAGCAATATTGCAGAGAAAGAGAGATAAAATTCTTATTGAATTTTGGGATGGTATATAATGGGGTAAGACCCCTCTATTTATATGAGGAAATGACTTAGCCTCAAAGTAAAACTCTCTACAAGATAGACATTCACTCCAAATAGAATTCTATTCTTAACACTCCCCCTTGAATGTCTACTCAATAAGTAATGTGCCTCGTTAAAACCTTAACTAAGACAAAACTCAATGGGAAAAAAATTCTAGAAAAGAAAAAAGAGTACACATGTTTATAAATGCGCCTATTGGTTGCCTCGTTAAAAACCGTGCAAGGAAAATCCAGTGGGACAAACCTTATAAGGAAAAAGAGTGCAACGTGCATTAACTCCCCCTGATGAGAGCATCAATTCACATCCTTGAGCATTCGCATTCCAATCTTGTGCACCATCTTCAAGAGATTGTTGGTAAAGACTTGATAAATAAATCAGCCATATTAACTATAATGAATATTTGCACCTTGAATCATAACTCGTGATAGATATATAATGTCTTCACAAATATCGTGGAATGACTCTTCAATATCTCCCTAAAGTTATCCTCGCTATCACATTATCATACTTATAGTTATAGCAAGATACATTTGTGCATAAAGAGGAAGTGGTACCTCAAGATCAAGAATTGTAGATGCTTCAAGCAACTTAAATCCTTCATGGATTGTCATATAAGTTAAGTCATATAAGCCATATTATAGACTTTAGATGCATATCAAGTTTTCATGTCATGCTAGACAAATAAGATATCAAAAACTGATTGCACAAACCATCGACTTTATACTTTTAAGTATCTGAACTACATGTCCAAAACTACATGTCTTTCATATGGAATCAATTCTACTTGAATTGTGTCTCTTCCATTTGGCTAATACTTTTGTTTCTATATTCGACAGACTTAAGATCCTCATCTAAACTTAGCGCTATGATAGATGTCGCCGACAAACATATTATATCAGTTCCAATAAATTTTCATAAAGACATAACATATAGATCTTTTCATTCATATATTCAGGTACTTGAATCTCTCATGAGATTTTATGAAGTGCTATGTCACGTGACCTTCTAGATCACTTGCCTCATTTATTATGATCACTTAGATCATTTGCTCATCTTCTTTATCAAGAACTTTATCAAGAAATTCTATTTGAAACTGATTTGTCTATACGCTTTAAGCGTACCATAGATTTTGTTCTTCTAGGACTTAATATGAGCATTTGCAATGAGAATATAGTTACTTTCTTTGGGTCAGCAAATGCGTATGGCATGCTTTGCAATATGTTGCAACTGAATTATCTTTTTGTGAACTTCAAGTTCATATTATCCTATTCGAGGATCTAGATATACAAATGATAATCCGTTCGAGGTAACATTTTTTCAATTGTTTATCATATCTCCCCCTCATGTTAGAAAAACTAACTTGTTTTCTCAACTTTGAGAATTCATCTTTGTGCATTATGGTGTTAATGAAAATATACACCGCATATCAATAATAATAAGATGGAGTTATTTGGTTCCTGACCCTGAACCACTTGTGATGGGAGAATGTAATATACTTTCGTATATAACATATATCAAAAGGATATAGATAACTATGTTCTCATAAGCAACAGTTTAGCTATTAAGTGGAGGCACTCAATAAATTATCTTGCTAAACCCGCTGTGATGTAAACTAACTTATCAAGATAAACTATCTTGAATAGAAAATCTGGAAATTGTGCTCTAAATTGAATTATTGAGCAAGTTACCTCACAAAACACCATGTTGCGGGTTAATAATAATCGAACATGTAACCATCTCATAGATACATCTTATGTGGTATACATGGCAGATGAATGGGCCCATATTCACCTTTGATATTTCCAGCATTCGTGGGATTCAATCCCAATTTTAATTGGTAAAGATCTTTCTAGTTCTTTAATATTTACCCATATAGATTCTCGTTTATTTTTGCACATCATACTTTAATTAATATGACTAAACTAGCTATGCCAACTGGATATCAATAAACTCCAAGTTTATTATGATATGAGTTTTATGTCAATAAAGTTTCTTTTATTTGTATAGTAAAAACTGGAGAATAAAGCGGGTAGCTTTTCACATACATATTATTCCGCTACAAGTTGTAGTAATAGAAGATATCAAATCTTTCCTTTATTTATAGTCTCAATACAATCAACCGCTTTCGCATATACTTTGGAAACTGAATAAGTTTCTTTGAGACTTACTACAACACAATACCTTATTGGTAATCAATTGTGTTTCTCCAAAATAATATAATTGGCTTACAGAGTTCTCAATTATTTTGGTACTTTTTTTTTGGTCAAAAGAAAAATTTGTATTTCAACCAGTATAACTGTACATCGCATGTTCTTTGGGACTATAGAACACATCTCAAAATTGTTCAACTATCTACTATGCAGCCCGAAGGTTGTTGAACTAACTCCTAACATACAAAACTGCGACTATATTCAAGGAGTACATTGTGGGTAACAATTTAAGTACTGTAATGTGGGCTGCCATTTTTCTTCTTCCTTCTAGTGATGTGCACCTGAATTGCAATCTGTCTTGCTCTATTCATGGCATCCTTGCTCGACTGTTTGAATCTTCTTTCATTCCTTTCCATCCAGATATTATATACAACTGCTGCAAATACCACTCCTAGGATGGTTTTCCTTGATTTTCTGTTGTTGACTCTATCAGAGATCCATTGCACCTCTAGCTCACAATTGTTTATCACTGTGTTGAAATTCAGCCACCTTAACAATCCTTGCCACAGTGATTGTGAATAAGGGCAGTCAAAGAAAAGGTGATTGTGTGTCTCTACATTACCATTGTCAGATAAAGAACAAGCCTGGTCCGTGTGGATACCTCATTTTTCTAACCTGTCTACTGTTGCCAAAAGTCGATGAATTGTCATCCATAGTATGAATTTCTGTTTTGGCAATATTCCTAGCATCAACACCAGTTTTTTCCAGGGAACTTTGGTGTACTGTGGGATGGAGTTCATGTATGCTCTCTTGATGCTGTAACTTCCCTTCTGGCAGCAAGCTTGCATTGCTGCCCAGTCGTGTGCCCACCAGTCCCTAGCTCCAAATATTTTCCTTACCAACCAGCTAGCCTGCTTTGGTGTTTCCATAGTAGCAACATATTAATCAATATCCATATAGTGAATATCTCTTTTAAAGAGAAAGTTGTACCATTATGGTCATGGTTAAAGTTATATGCAAGATATGTTTCTTGCAGTATTATTGTCCTTTAATAATCACATTATCAAAATATTTTGGCGTACAATACGTACGTGATCAATGACCATTCATGCCATAATAATGACATTATTTTCTTATATCATCTCAAACCTCCTTCTAGAGGCGAGTGTGGTATATTCACTACCACTAGCACGTTCATATTCTTCCAAGAATGAATATGTATTTATAAATTAGATGTTGTCACACTCACATCATAAGTGGACCATAATCATCTGTATGTGCTTTATAAAATCCCATATTGTCAAATTGATGATAAATATTACTTTCACAGAGTGAATGATTATTTTGAGAATCCTTATTATATTCATTATCACAATGATGACGAATATAATTTCGTCTATTGCCACGTCCACATTCATTGATACCTACACGGTAATTATTTTATCTTATTTCAGACTTATCACATACTGTTATCACATTCTCTATAGGGAATGAGAATGGAGAAAATTCAATGGGACGAATTTTTAATTCTTTACCCACAATCATACAGGAATTTGATCATGGCAAGACATAGAAAATTTACCACGTTGGGTGGTTATAATATCTTTCAAGATACCTTAAAGTTGCAATTAAAATTTACCGTCTATGCTTGTATTTAAAATAAAATTATAGAATTACAAAAATTTGAAAGAGAAAAGTAAAATACTTACCTTAAATCCATAATTAATCTTGAAGAAAGATCATAGAACATTTGACGATAATTATTCTCAATTTCGAAGCTTCTACTCAATTGGTTAGAGTCTTTTGCGGAACCTTTTTCGACGACCTCGGAGAAACGGCAGATGGTTGTTTTTTTTTTGGACGAAGAAACAACAGCGGCAACAGGTGAAATAGAAGAACTAGAGCATCAGTTCGCTTCTGGTTTTTGAGATGATGAAAACGAGCTGGTGGTTCGACGTGGGGTTCTGGCAGTAGGATGTTGGGCAGCAGCTGGTTCGTCCATGGAGACTGCTTGGTCGTTCATGGTCGTGGTGGACGTGAGGGATGAAGATGGCTGTTGCTAGGTGTGGAAGCTTAGGGTTTTTCTCTGGTTGTTCACCTTAAAGAAGAAGGAGATAAAGCAGCGCGTCTTTCATATCTGTTGCGGTTGGAGCTTTTTCTTAAGGGCTGCTGGTTATCGTTTCTAATAAAAATGAAGACTTTTTTTTAGGATTTTTTTGGTTCAATCTCCATGAAGAAGATGAAGGAGATACGTTGGGGGTCGTGTATTCATTGTTGCAACTCCGCTTTCCGCTGTTGCTTAATCTTCTCAAAGAGATTCTTGAGACGGTAGAGTCTCGTGCTGATAACGTGTTCTAAAATAATAAAAGAATAAGGGCAATATAGCAGAGAAAGAGAGAGAGAAAATTCTTACTGAATTTTGGGTTGGGGTAAGACCCCTCTATTTATAGGAGGAAAAGTGACTTAGTCTCAAAGTAAAACTCTCTACAAGATAGGCATTCACTCCAAATAGAATTCTATTCTTAACAATAAACTTATTCTTGTCTATAAGTTTGAGTCCATACATTTATTTCTTATACATTCATTTTACTTAATAAATAAATGTATAGGAAAGGTCTAATATTTGGCCGTACAGCGCGCCAATGTCAAAACAAAGAAATTTTTATATTCATATGCCAGGAAATCTTTTTATCTTCAATATTTAAGGTTTGACTTAATTACACTTTGTATACCAAATTATAAATTTATACCATAATTAATTAAAGATATAATTAACAAGATATATTTTACTCTTTAATTAAAGGAGTTTCTTTTAATTTCAGTATTTCTAGTCATCTCATGTTTCTCTCTCCTAACCCCTCAGCCACACCCACGTTTTACTCATACCCGCGTTCTTTTTACAGGTTTCCACCATTAACAGCCATTAAAAACCTTGAAAGCTTTGAATTCAAATTTGGGTTTTCAAAAATTATTTTTTAGTGGGTGTTATTGTAAATATTGGGAATATATTTTGGAGTTTATATCTCAATTTTGAGGGGTTTTGGTGAAGATTTAGACTTGTTTTTGGCTGAATTGCAGATTGAAACTCGAAGAAGAAGAAGAAGTAGAAAAAGAAGAAGACACATTGCAGATTTTGTAGATAAATTATTGAAAAATTGTAGAAAAATTATAGATAATTGTAGATAAATTGTAGATTGTTTTTTGGAGAAGATTTGTAGAAGTTTTAGTCTTTTTTTATTTGTAAAAAAATTATAGACAAATTGTAGATTGGCTGAATTTTATGGTTGAAAACGAACAGAATTTGTTTATAAATTGAAGATGAGCGATTTCCATGATACGATATGATCTTATTCACGCTAAATATATTCAGAATATTCTGCTGCTAAAATTAGCTCGCAAAATAGAAAGATACAAATGTTATTAATTAGCTTTTAATGATTGGTACAAAAATTATAAAAATAATATAGATTGGGCGAGAAATTTAGAAATTATGTAAATTTTTGATAATAAAGTTTCATATATAGTATAGGTAAGAAAAAAAATCCCCAAAATAAAACATGATCTCGAAATAAAATGATCCTTCAAAAATTTTCCTTGCTGCCTAATCGCCGTTGAACTCAATTTGGGAATATGACACTGTATAGCTAATTTAAAAATAATTTCTCGAAATTTATTTATTTTGTATATATATACGTTCTATATATAATATACAAAATTTTCACTTTTGCGATTACCGAATATCAATAGTTTCTAACGCGAGCTAAAGGTGATAATACCTCACTCAATTCCTACCCCTCCCCCACTATAATTCAAATAATAATTAACCCTCTTGATCATTAGACTGTACATTAGAAACACTTTAACCTTATTAACAATTATTGGTTTATGAACAATTGCCTTATACCTCCGGTCTTAAAATATTATTTGTTTTGTCAAACTGAATTTATTCAAAATATTTAATGCTTTAGAAATAAATCAGGAGCATTACCACTTTTTCTTTTAAACACGCCCCTTACTGAAGAATTATGAAACATTTGACACAAAAATTAAAATTAAGATTGGAACATTTAAAAGAGAGATAAGATAAATATTCTTATAATTAAGTTTATTAATATATTTCTTAGAGAGTACAAGAATCGTGATAGACCTCGACGTAGTATTTCAGTTTTCAGTCCCTCTCCGTGATTAAAGCCAGTACTCATGCCATGATCTCATCTCCTTCACTTAGTTTTGTTTTTGTTTGATTTTTCCAATTAGGTTATCCTTTCTCTGACAGAGGATTCTGGTGGTACTAGCTGTAGTTTTGGTCATCATACTATCTTCTTGTTATTAATTAATACTTTTTTTTTCATGGCTTCTTACTATTAGTGTATGGAATTTTAATTCTACACGAATTAAATTATTGGCTCTTATAATTAATAAACTATATTCATAATTAAAGATATAATTGGAGAAGATATCTTTATAATTATAGCACAAGATTAAAGTATAATTTATCTTGATTATGTGAATGATTTTGCTCCAACTTCTTGTACTAGTGTACTTAGTGTATATTGAACAAGCCAATTAGAGAAGATATTTTTGTACCGAATATATATATATAAATAGGTCAAGTTTTACTAGAATTATTTGAAATGCGTTTGGATAACATCCTTTTTAGATTGGATATGACTTCAACCATTCCCGCAGCCCGTCGATTAGTTAACTATCGACATATTTTACTTAATGGTCATATAGTAGATATACCGAGTTATCGTTGCAAACCCCGAGATATTATTACGGCAAAGGATGAACAAAAATCCAGAGCTCTGATTCAAATTTCTCTCGATTCATCCCCTCACGAGGTCTAAGTGACCCTTTAATACAAAACACGAGAATGTATAGCATTTTTTCTGGTTCCTTACATGAGCTTATACTCCTAATCTTGATACAATTATTATGATCAAGTTGATTTATTTATTGTTTTGATTTATCAAAAGGTACAACTCTATTTAGAGTTAGTGTACGCCCAATAGATTGGACAATATTTGTAAAATAATAATTAGTTGATATAATCCATGACTCGGATTTGAGTTTGTTGATACCCTTTTATGTAAGATTATAAATTTTTATGTGAAAATCCGGCCGATGAATTTTGTATCCGTCACATGAATGTCACGACCCGAATTCCTCACACTCGGGAGTCGTGATGGCGCCTACTAATGGGACCTAGGCAAGCCAACCCTTAACTAACTTTTTCATTAACCGCTTTACCTCTTTTAACAATTTTCAGTAATGTCATGAAATAACGGAATAAAATAAATAAGCGGATGTCTTAAATTAATGAATCTGAAAAATAATGCGAAAATTCGATATAAGCTCTACCCAAGAATTGGTGTCATATATTCATGAACCACTAAAAGTACTAAATACAACCATTTGAAAGAAAGTACAAACTGTTTGTCTCGAATAGATGAGATATCGACTAAAATAAAAGATAGAGGAGACACTGGGCCTGTGGACGCCTGCAAGGCTACCTCGGTGCCTCGCTGGACTGAAGGCTAACTCCCACGCTAATGCTTCTGTCCAATGCCCGAATCTATGCAAAAGAGCACAAAGAATAGTATGCACAACCGACCCCATGTGCTTGTAAGTGCCTAACCTAACCCCGACGAAGTAGTGACGAGGCTAGACTGGACTACCACATAAACCTGTGCAGTTATATATATATATATATATATATATATATATATATATATATATATATATATATATATATATATATATATATATATATATACACATACATATACAACGGAATCGAGATATAAGAATTAACCAATCAGTATGGGAAGGGAGCATGCAGTGGGAAAAAATAACAAATCCGAATAAAAATCATCAAATAACAAAGAAAGCAGCATAGCTAGACATCAATAAAGAATCGGAAATTAATAATTGCACGACATCACCCTCCATACTTTTACTCTCGTCCTCACCAAGCAAATAATGATAAAAATGTGCACCGCATCACCCTTCGTGCTTTTACTCACATCCTCACCAAGCAATGATATGATGATAATGTACATGGCATCACTCTGTGTGCTTTTAGTGTCTTTCCTCACATATAATCAATAGAAATGGCACATCGTGCGGTACGACATCACCCTTCGTGCTTTACACTCTTTCCTCATAATAAGCAAACAATGCACGACATCACCCTTCGTGCTTTAACGCTTTTCACCACCCAAAAAACAATCACAAATAAGGGAAAGGGAATAAACGAAACAAAATAATAATAAAAATTCAGGCAAGGGAACACAATTGAAACAATTAAATCCCGGCAAGGGTATGACATCAATAATCTCAATATTCCGGAAAAGAAAAATAATTAGTAAACAACAATATCACGGCAAGGGAACATTTTAAATATTCTTTCTCTTTCTTTCACTTTTATTCCTTGTTTCACTTTATCACTTGAGCCAATGCTCAAAAGGGTTCAACCATTTTTGTATACGTTCACAATTGTAATATAACTTGAGCTAATGCTTCTCGTTGTTCATAGGTCATAATTTTCTTTCACAGACTTTTCTCAACAAATATGAATCATCACCAAGGCAAGAGAACTACATCGAAATCAAGATATTCACAATATAAAGACTCACGGTCATGCTAGACACCAACGTATATAGTTACTCGTCACCATGCATATACGTCGTACTCAATAAGAAGCAATTCGCAAATAAGATTCAACTCCAAGTCCCTCAAGCTAGAGTTAGACCAAACACTTACCTCAACGCTTTGAACACAATTCAAGCCTCAATTATAATTTTACCCTGCGATTCCACCTCCAATTTGCTCGTATCTAATCACAAATTACTTAATTACATCAACAAACACTAAATGAATCAAAAAAATGAGTTTTTCAAAGTTTTACCCAAAAAGTCAAAAATTGTCCCGGGACCAACTTGGTCAAAATTCGAGGTTCAAACCAAAACCCGATTACCCTTTTCTCCACGAACTCAAACATATAATTTGTTTTGAAATCGGACATCAAATTGAGGTCTAAATCCCCAATTTTTGAAAAACTTAGGTTCTACCCAAAACACCCAATTTTTCCTATGAAAATCATTGATTTGAAGTTGAAATCATGTTAAAAGATGTTAAGAATTGAAGAAAGTTAGTTAAAAATGACTTACAATTGATTTGGAGAAGAAGAAATCCTTGAAAAAACGCATAAGTGTGTTTAGGTTTTGAGATAACATAAAAAATAACTTTAAAATCGTCTAAGTATAAAAGTTGCAGTTCTCTGATATGGGAATTGCGAACAAGGGTTCGAAATTGTGAACTAACCTTTGCTGGTTTGGGAATTGCAAAAAAAAGTTTGGGAATTGCGAACTCGGGAATTGCGAAAAATGTTTGGGAAATGCAAAACCTATAGGCCTGCAATTCCTTAAGTCCAAAATTTCACCCCGTGGCCTATCTAAAACTCACCCGAGCACTCGAGGCTCTAAACCAAATATACACACAAACTCAAAATATCCTGCGGACGTATGCGTATACTTAAATCGCCAAAATAATATCATGAACATCGAATTAAACCTCAAGATCAATGAAATTTCTCAAAACTTCTTTAAACATCAAATTTGCATTTAAGGTCTGAATCACGTCAAACGGACTCTGTTTCTTATCAAACTTCACAGATATATCTTATTTCATATATAAGAGTTGTACGGGACGCCAGAACCAAAATATGGGCTCGATACCAATACGTTCTAATCACTTTTTCATTTTAATTTTCCTTAACAATTTCAAAAAAATAATTTCTTTTAAAAATTTATTTCTCGGGCTCGGGACCTCGGAATTCGATTCCGGGCATGTACCCGAGTCCTATGTTTTTCTAGGGACCATCCGGGACCGTCCAATCATTGGCCCGGGCCCGTTTGCCCAAAATATTTGATCGAAGTCAAATTTACTCATTTTAACATCAAAATTTAGATTTCATAGAATTTCACGTTTAAGCTTTCCAGCTACGTGCCCGGATTGCGCACGCAAATCGAAACGATTCTAAATGAGGTTTTCAAGGCCTCGAAAACATAGAATTCATCTAAAACAGGTGATGACCCTTTGGGTCGTCATAATAAAATGGTTTAAATGGAATTGTAACGGATCTAATTAGTTGATTAAATTAAATTATCAATAACTTAATTTAATTAAATGTTATTGATAATCTTAATACGGGGAGTTAAAACAAGCGTTAATAAATTTCAAAATTCATATTGAGGAGTTCAATTTACAATTTTTAGTGGAATAAAATGTGATTAATTATATTAGAATTTAGTTTATTTGAATTTTAAATTAATACTATTATTATAGTCTCTTATTATCTTGTGGTCTCTGCTATACCTAATAAAATTCTATATAGACTTGTGTAAAAAGTTACTTGTGAGAAAAGTCATCATTTTAAGTTAGAGTAGGATTCTAGCTGCGTAGCAGAATCCTACATATTTTTTAAACCCTTTTATGATTTAATTTCGGGTCTATATAAAAAAGACTAGTTTTACTTAATTCTCAGAGTTGTATTTTTTGTCCATTCAAACTGCAACTCTAAATTTTTGCTGAATAGAAAACCTGTTCAACGTTTTCAAGAAATTAATGCTTCTAACCTCCATAATAAATTATTGTCTTATTGATATATTTTTGATACCTGATTCATCTGTTTGGTTCTTCTGCGCATAAAAAATCTTAATAGAAAGCTCTACGATCTTGAATATCGAACAAAAACCAAAAAAATAAATTGGCAGGTGGCACTGCACTAATTATGGATAGGACAGGATCGTGGACACAGTGATGACCTTAAAAAACAAAGCAATAATATTTGCCAAAATGGGTTCAATATTTGTGGAAGAATTGAAAGGTTGATATTAATCATGTATTGTGGCCGGGCCTGAACCGGACTAGATCGGGCCTGCGATCTGGCGGGTCTAACGAGCCCTAGTGGGCCGATCCTGGTGGTTTTGGGCCTGGTGTAACTTTTAAACTCGTGACGGACCGTCCGCATCATTTATCCCGTGAGCCCGGGACTGTCAGCCGGTCCTGCGCCGGTCTTGGCGGGCCTAAACGGGTCCAACGGTTATATTTTAAAATTATTTTTTTGGTTTTAAAAATCACCAACGGATATATTTTAAAAAGTAGCCGTTTGGGCTACAATTTGACCGTTTGGAGGATTAAAAAATGATCATTTGGCCCCCAAACTTTAATTTAACCCCAAACTTTATATAATTACACATTACCCATTTCTCAACTATAAATACCCCCTCATTCTTTCATTTTTATTCATCAATTCATCAATATCTCTCAATCTCTCTCAATCTTTCTACTACAATTGCTTAATTTATTGTTGAAAATTCGTGAAAAATTGTGAATGTTGAATTGAAGTTTTCAAGTGTTTAACGATTTTTAATTTCAAGAATTCGTTCGGCAATCCGGTATACTCATTTCAGCTCATACGTTTTAATAATATATTTTTGTGTGGTTTAGTTTGCATAATTATAATTAATATGACATTTTCTTGAACAAAATATTTGGTAAAGGAAAATGTAAAACCGGTGAAAGTAGTGGCCATAATACTACCCTTCCCCCGGCTCCCCGACCTAGAAAAGATAAGCAAGTTGAAAGTAGTCGCCAACCTAGACGTCCTCCTCCTCCTCCCGTAATTCCTGATAGTGATCACCCTTATTTTCAATTTACCGATAGTGAATTTCTACATGATGTTGCAGTAGGTGATAGATTAGATGATGAAATTATGAATGCTCATTATCCTAATGAACCTATCTTAGAGGTTATGAGGATGATGATGATGATGAAACCCAAGCACCAGATTTAGATGATACACCTACTAGTCCTATTAATAACTCAAGTAATGCACCGGCCGACCCACCTGTAGAAACTCTAACTTTTAATAGACAACCTGCTAAATGTCAAGAAACATTATTAGTTTGGAATTCTTTTACTCAAGTAAGAGAACTAAATAAGGCTAAGTGTAAAACTTGTGGGAAATTACTGGTTCATAAATTTACTGGAGACCGTAGCGGCACGAGTAGTTTGACTAGGCACATAAAAACACACCCTAGAGTCTAGATTTTTGCAAATGCAAGCGCATCAAGAGGGGACAAGTGTAGATTCTGCGGTTAACCCTAGTACATGTTCAAATCTAGTTCAACCAGGAATTAACACTGTCATCGGAGGTATTTTATATTACGATCCAAATAGAGATCGTGAAGAATTAGCAAAGATGATTACTGTTATGTGTTTACCTTATACTTTTGCTTCTAATCCTAACTGGGTTCATTATATTAGAAGAGTTTTTAATCCTACTTATAAAGGTTGGCCTCGCGCAACAGTTAAGGCAGATATTTATAAATTCAAACATGAATATGAACAATATTTGCGCTATTTATTTACTCATATACCTAATCGGATTTCTGTTACTACTTATATTGGTAGAAGTGGTAATGATTGTGATTATCTAACTGTTACAAGTCATTGGATAGATGAAGAATGGACAATGCAAAAACGTATAATTGCGTATAGACACACTGGTAAGTTTATAGCTAACAACGTTTAAGATATTTGTAGATATTTTTGCTTTAGCGATAAAATAATGGCAATTTCTATGGATAATGCTGCTAGTAACAATAGTGCTACAGGCATGCTTACAAAAAACACTAAATCCTGCATATTCTAATATTTTTCATGTTAGATGTATTTGTCATATTTATTATTTAATTGTCGGTAATGGTATGCGAATTTTAAACATAGAAATTGAAAAGGTTCGAATGACTCTTAATTTTATTCAAACCGTAGAACTAGACTTAGAGAGTATTTTAAAAAATGTGATGAATATGGCCTTAGAGAAAGAAATGTTCCTAAACCTTGCCCGACTAGATGGAATTATTTGTACGAAAGTTTAGTAGTTGCATATGAATATAAAAACCCAATTAATGCAACGCTTACTTCTCGGATAGGTGGTGAGGATGATGATGAAATGCTTACTACTCAAGATTGGACGAATGTTAAAATTCTTTTAGATTTTCAGAACATTTTCAAGTTGCTACAAATGCATTTTCTTGGAAATATTATCCTACTATTTCAAACTGTTTAGTTTATATTGCTGCACTAGCTGATTTGTTTGTTGAATTTAGCGAGGGTGGGGATATTTATGAACTTGCTATAAATGAAATGAAACAAAAATTTC
This sequence comes from Nicotiana benthamiana, assembly GCA_034376525.1. Taxonomy (NCBI): domain Eukaryota; kingdom Viridiplantae; phylum Streptophyta; class Magnoliopsida; order Solanales; family Solanaceae; genus Nicotiana; species Nicotiana benthamiana. The sequence goes on along the minus strand of CM067341.1, from coordinate 12,509,202 downwards.
AACTTTTTTCCTATCCCTCCTATTTTTGGTGTTGCTGCAACGTTAAATCCTACAATGAAATTGGGAGGTCCTCATTTTTGGTATTCAAATATATATAAGGCTTTAGATCTTTCAAACGATGAAGTTGCTACACTTGCAAATGCAAAAGCATCAATTAAAATTAATGCTCAAACAGTTTATAATGCTTATCAACTTGCCTTAGAGCATGCTAGGCAAAATATTACATTCCCTACTTCATCTAGCTCACAATCGTCTAAAAGAGCTGCGAGCTTAGCAACTCTTAAATCTTGGACGGAGTTCTGGGGTTCTCAAGTTGATAATTATGATGAAACTTCACATCTAAATGAGTTTCAAGTTTATTTGTCTCAGGGACTTGAAAAGGAGAATCCAGATGGCTCTTTTGATCTATTGGAATGGTGGAAGTCAAGGGAAAATTATTTTCCGGTTCTTGCAAGGATGGCTCGGGATATTTTATCAATTCAAGCTTCAACTGTTGCATCGAAGAGCGCTTTCAGTCAAGTAAGACTGCAAATAGGTGATCATAGAGCGTCGATGAGGGATAGCTTGGAAAAATCGGTACTTTTTAGAGATTGGATCCGCGCAGAAAGAAGAAACTTTGGAATTGCAGAATCACAACCGGCGATAGATGAAGCTTATGAAGAAATGATAGCGGAACTTGCGGTGGATTCGGCTTCGCCCGAAAGTGGTGATGAACAAGCTTCTTTTCCACCACCACCAACACAACCTCCTCCCAACCTTGACCTATTTATGAGATTTGTTAGAAATACAATGTAGATTATGATGTAACTTGTACTTTGGCACATCTTCTTTTAGTTTTTTTCCTTTTAATGGTGGTATTAGTACTTTGTTGTGTTCATTCCATTGGGGGAAGGAAGACAAAGAAAGATATGCCATTTTTGGTAATAAAAATTATAACGCATACCCTTGTCTTTACTTCGAATTATTTATAAGCTATAATATATATATATATATATATATATATATATATATATATATATATATATATATATATATATATAAACGTACAATATATACTACAAGAAAATATATACGAGAATATATATACATAACATACAACCTAAACTACAAGAAAATATAGAAATAATAATATATATACATAAGATACAATATATATAAGAGAATATATATACATAAGAGATACAATATATATAGTACAACAAAATATATAACTATATAAGTTATAATATATATACATAAAATACCATATATATACTACAAGAAAATATATAAGAGAATATATATACATAACATACAATATATACTACAAGAAAATATATAAGGGAATATATATACATATAACATACAATATATACTAATTACTACAATACAATACACAATGAAATATATATTATATATACTATACTAATAACTATATACTATAAATATATTCTATACTAGTATATTGTATACTATACTAATAACTACTATTCAAGATATTGCCTTAGACAAAAAAAAAACAAAATCACAAAAAAGCCTGCCAGGCCCACGAAACTCGGCCCGCTAAGCCTAGGACCACATGGGCTTAGGCCCGTCACAGACTGATCTCACCCATTGAGCCCACGAAGTCCGGGACCGCCAGGCCCGTGACCGCCAGAGCCCAGGCCCACGAACTCAGGCCCACGAAACCCAGGCCCGCGAAGTCAGTTTTGGCCCGGGACCGGGACAAAATACAACATTAGTTGATATTGATATTACCACAGATGAGCCGACTAATAAGACTATAGTTAAGGACCATTTGCTCCTCTCTATCATTTAATTTGACAGTGGCACTTAGCCTACACTTGAATTAATTATTGAGTGGAACTCACTTGTTGATATTACCACGATTTTTTTCAATCCACTATTGATTGTAATGAGATGGATAAATTTTTTTTATTTTTAATCAAAAGTGTCGAGTTCGGCCTCCAAATATAAAAAGTTTCTTGTAGAAAGCACTTTATCTTTTAATGACCTGACGCAGTGTAAACTCGAACTAGTCAAGGCCGACCCAGCACAGATATCGAACACGAGATAGAAAATCAGACAAAAATGCCATCTTCTTCCCGAGAAAACATGATGTCACACATATCATACATACTTCACATGCACCATGCACATAACGGTAAAAGTATAGGAGCGATCTCCAAATTAAGACAACTCATAATATTTATATTGTATACGGGTAAAATCGGACTTAATGAGCACCATGGTTTTACCGGCAAACGAGGCAAGGACATAACTACAAGGAATAGGAGTTCAGGATGGGAACTTCTCGTACCAAGGCCCGTACAAAGCACATGGCCCCAGAGCCATCGAGACCACACCTCCCTGATCCGGTTCAGACTCCAAGACCTCGGAAGACATAACCATACGATTACACTCGACTAACGAAGGGCTGTGGTATGCGTGCCCAGCCGGATATCAAGGCGTGAATCTCGGCCCGTATCGACAGCAGATTAGTGACTAACGAAAAAGAAGATTTTTTACCTTTCTTAGAATTATGCTTAGAATAAAACTTTCCTACTAGATAAAGGAGATAAGTTTTATTCAAGAACCATACTGTAACACGCATATTAAGGCAATATATATTTGTTTTCTCATCTTCTAAAAATGATTCAAAGTTCTTCTTTTTTCTCATAGTTCTTCATAAGTATTTGGCTCTCAACCGAAGGCAAGCTATTTATTTTGCTCATAACCGAGCCCAGACTAACTATTACTGGTTTGGATTTTTATTCTATGTTTAATCTGCTTATCTGACGTTATTGAACTTTGGTATTGGTTTAATCCACATATCAATAAAACTATGTGGTTTAATCCACATATCTGACGTTATAGAAACACGTTATAGACTATTCAGAGTGACGTAAGATCGATATCCTCTGTACACGTTATTAGGACTAACTCTTCACTATGAACCATATAAGAATCAGGAAGTACCAACAACATTGATAACATATGAATAAGTGAAGCAATATTGCAATTGATAACATAAGAATAAGTGAAGCAATATCGCATCAATTGTTCCATACGAGGGGAAACAATGTAAGTACCGCTAGCTTCTAAGAGTAGAGTATCTTTTGGAGCTCATTCATTACATTATCTACGACTAGAGTCGTGCAAAAGAAGGAATGTGATAGCCTCACATACCTTGCATACACTGCCACAATCTCAGGCTATGCAATTGTCAAAACTCCGTAGTCTATAATAAGAAAAATGATACTATCGTTATCATTTAAGCGTCAATAACTATTATGTATCAACAACAACCTATTTTATGATGGGACGGACAGAACCTCCCCTATATATATATATATATATATGACATCACACAATTCCAAACAATCACCAAGTAGCCCAAAAAACATCAATAATAATCATATTGAGCCTTCCAAAATAGTCCACGCACAACTTAATCACTTCCTACATACGACGGCCACCGTAGTCGTGTCAAACGACCCGAAAATGTTACGAAGAACTATCAGCCCAAAACCCTACATCTATAGGGTGTTTCTCCAAACCCTTCTTCCTCCAATACTCGACAAAAAAATACTAAAACACGCAGCCCAACAGCAATACAAAACAATCCGCTACAAGTGAATAACTCAAACTCACGGCTTCCGATCACTGTCCCGTGAGTTCTTACATGTATAGAACGAATTACCATAATTTCACAGAAGAAAAATGTATGAAATAGTACAATAAACATCTAACAAAGTATGTACAATCGGAGTTGGGTAATCATTTAACCAAGTAGGTGACACATCTATTTGTCACCTGGCAGCTTGCGCAGTCTCACAAAAGTTCCTATATCTCTCTACTACGATGTCGTATTGATAAACGGTTTAATGCGTTGGAAACTAGACTCATAGATCATATATTTGGTGGGTATATAACACTGTAATTCCAAGTATATTGTAAGAAAATCTTAATTCATTTGACCTAATGTTTAAGTAAAACCATGAACCTAAGTTGCGACAACTTTTGTCGACTTTTGTTTCACAACTCGTTTGACTTCAAGACTATTATATGATTCAAATACCTTAAAACATAACCTCTTTATGGTATTAAGAACCTATAGGTTTACCTAAAAATATGACTTACAGCATCCTTGATTCATTTAACTTCTAATACTTGTTAATCACCCTTATAACCCTTGTATCACTTAAGATCAATATGACTAACTTCTTATCATCTCAAGGATAATTCCTTATTGGATATATGTTAACTAACGTATGGCATGAACTAACACGTGTGGATATGGGTTGTAACACCCTCCCCCCTTAGAAACATTCATCCTCGAATGTAAGGGTTTATGGGGAGTCCAAATCATCGTGGATTCCAAATGAAATTTCCGGTCAATTTTACCCTAAATAAGTGTTCACTAGAAAAATTTGCAAGCAGTTAAGCCTAACGTATGGCCTCACAAGGCTACACAAAGCATTATGGACATGTACATTATCTGCATATCCCTTTTGTATTAATGAAGAGTGTTCTCAAGTTATTGCTTACCTCATAAAGCCGTTTCACCTTTCTAATGTATCATGCGTTCCAACAGCATCCTTGTTATCATCATTCCGGTATAGGTAAGGGTATTTAGATTTCATCTCTTTTTCCACTTCCCATGTCATTTCTTCCATATTCTTGTCCCTTCACAATACTTTGACGGAAGCTAAATCATTTTTTCTCAGCTTGCGGACTTGTCGATCTAATATAGCCACTGGCACTTCTTCATATGATAGATCCCTTGTAACTTGTACATCTTTGATAGGGACAACTCGAGAAGGGTGTCCAATACATTTTCTTAACATAGATACATGGAATACCGGGTGGAGAAATTCCAATTCGGATTGCAATTCTAACTCATATGCAACTTGTCCAATTCGTTGAAGAATTTGATACGGGCCGATATACCTTAGACTCAGCTTACCTTTCTTCCCAAAATGCATAATACCCTTCATTGGTGAGATCCTCAGGAAAACACAATCACCAACCTCAAACTCCATGTCACGACGTCGGACATCAAAATAAGACTTTTGCCTGATTTATGCCGCCCTCAACCGTTCCTGTATCACCTTCACCTCCATAATGGCTTGGTGAATCAAATCTGGTCCATATAATTCTGTTTCACCGACTTCGAACCATCCAACTGGTGATCTACATTTTCTCTCGTATAGTGCCTCATATGTGGCCATTTTAATACTTGAATGGTAGCTATTGTTGTAGGAAAATTGTATGAGTGGAAGATGGTCATCCCAATTTCCCTTAAAATATAGAACACATGCTCGTAACATATCTTCCAGTGTCTGAATGGTACGTTCAGACCATCCGTCAATTTGCGGATGAAATGCAGTGCTGAGATTCACTTGTGTGCCTAAACCCTTTTGAAAAGACCTCCAAAAGCTAGCCGTGAATTGTGCTCCTCGGTATGATATAATAGATAGCAGCACATCATGAAGCATAACAATCTCCTTGATATATAACTTCGCATAATCTTCAGCCGTGTAAGTAGTCTTAACTGGTAGAAAATGGGCACATTTTGTAAGTGGATCAACTATCACCCAGATGGAGTCAAACTTATGATAAAAGTGAGTTAATCCAATAACAAAGTCCATATTAATCACCTCCCATTTCCAGGTCGGAATCTCTATATATTGAAGCAATCCACCAGGTTTCTGATGTTCTATCTTTACTTGTCGACAATTGGGACACTAGGCTACAAATTCCGCAATAGACTTCTTCATGTTATCCCACTAATACTGCTCCTTGATATCATGATACATCTTTGTCGATACGGGATGGATAGAATATCGGGATTGATGAATCTCATACATAATCATTCTCGCAACCCTGCCACATTAGGCATACATAATCAGCCCTGGTATCTCAGTGCCCCATCTCCTCCGATCTTAAAAGCCGTAATTTTACACTGTTGAATTCTCTCTCAATCGTATTAAGATAGGATCTTTATATTGCCATGCTTTTACCTCGGCTACTAAAGATGATTCGGATGTATTATGTACAATAATACCTTCATTATCAGTGTCTAATAATCTGATTCTCATATTGGCTAGCTGATGAAGTTCTTTAGCCAACCCCCATCTACTTGCCTCAATGTGTACTAAGCTTCCCATTGACTTATGGCTAAGAGCGTCTTCCACAACATTGGATTTACCGGAACGATACAATATCTCGACATCGTAGTCTTTCAGTAATTCAAGCCACCTACGCTGCCTCAAATTCAACTCTTTCTGCTTGAAGATGTATTATAAACTCTTATAATCTGTGTATACGTCAACATGTACACCGTATAAGTAGTTCCGCCATATCTTCAAAGCATATATTGTTGTAGCCAATTCCAAATCATGGGTCGGGTATTTCTTTTCATGCTTCTTCAATTGTCTTGATACATAAGCAATCAACTTCCCACATTGCAACAATATGCACCCCAAACCTATACCTGAGGCATCACAATATACCACATATCCTTCTTTTCCTTCAGGAGAGTGAGCACTAGTGCGGATGTCAATAGATTCTTCAGTTCCTGAAAACTACTCTCACAAGTGTCAGATCACTAGAACTTGGTATATTTTTGTGTTAACTTAGCCAATGGTGCTGATATGGAGGAAAACACTTCTACAAATCGCCTATAATATCCTGCTAGCCCGAGGAAGCTGCGTACTTCTGATGGTGTTGTAGGTCTCGACCAATTCTTTACTGCATCGATCTTCTGAGTGTCGTAACTAATACCCTCGTCAAATATCACATGGCGGAGGAGCGCTATTGAGTTCAGCTAGAATTCACATTTGAAGAGCTTAGCATATAACTTATGATCCTGAAGCGTCTGTAATACTATACGCAAATGGCCCGCATGTTCCGCCTCTGAACAAGAATACACCAGAATGTCATCAATGAATACAATCACGAACACATCAATATATGGCCTGCATACTGTATTCATGAGATCTATAAAAGCTGCTGGGTCATTTGTTAGCCCGAACGACATCACCAAGAACTCAAAGTGCTAATATCTTGTCCGAATGGCTGTCTTTGGAATATCCTTCTCCTTAACCCTCACCCAATGATACCCTGAACGTCAGTCAATCTTGGAGAAATACTTGGCACCCTGGATTTGGTCAAACAAGTTGTCAATTCTTGGAAGTGGATACTTTTTATTTATAGTTAACTTATTCAACTGTCGATAGTCGATAGACATCCGTAACAACCCATCGCTTTTCGGCACGAATAGAACTGGGCACCCCATGGTGAAGTGATAGGCCTATTGAAGCCCTTATCCAGCAAGTCCTACAACTGCGCCTTCAAATCTCGTAACTCTGCCGGAGCCATTATGTTTGGGGGGATAGAGATCGTTTGAGTGTCAGGCAACATATCAGTGCTAAAATCAATCTCCCTTTCAGGAGGAAGCCTGGGAGTTCATCTGGGAAAACATCTGGAAATTTATTGACCACGGGGATTGATTGTAGAGTAGGCGGCTTCACCTCCACATCCCTAACGCGAACAAGATGATAAATGTAACCTTTTGAGATCATTTTCCTTGCCTTAAGATAGGAAATAAATCTACCTTTGGTGTAGCAATATTCCCCTTCCATTCAATAACGGGTTCACCAGGAAATTGAAACCTAACAATCTTCGTACGACAATCAACATTTGAATATCATGAGGACAACCAGTCCATCCCCATTATCACATCAAAATTAACCATTTCTAACTCAAATAAATTTGCCGAGGTTTGACGACTAAAAATCATTACAGTGCAACCGTTATATACTCTTCTAGCAATCACAAAATCTCCTATGGGAGTAGATACCCCAAGGAGTTTACTTATCAATTCAGGTTCAACGCCAAACGTATTAGCCAAAATGGGTGTAACATATGATTATTTGGATCCCAGATCAATCAGCGATATACATCATAAGAAAACACAGACAATATACCTGTAATAACATCTCCAGATGACTCAAGATCCTGTCGACTTACTAGAGCATAGGTTCGACTTTGAGCACCACTCGAGCTCGGCCCTGCACCTCTACCTCTACCACAACCTGTCGACTGTTGAAAACCCCGTGCTCGAGGTCGAACTGATTAGGAAGAACCCAACACAGATTCTATCGGCTGAGCCATACCATCACCTCCTTTGTTAGGGCAATCCCTCACCATATGGCCAGGCTGTGCGCTAGAATAACACGCATCAGAACCTCGACGGCATAGTCCAAATTTGGTATTACCACACTGATCACAACATGGTGTTGGGGGTCCTGTCTGACTAGTATCCCTGTGATGTTGCAAGATAGATACCCACAAACTCTTACCTGGACCAGAATAGGATTGATCATATCGAGGCCTCTGAAACTGTGGAGGAGCAGCTACAGGTGGCGCCGAACTCCTCGAAGATCGGGGCCTGACGCTGCCTCTGAAGTCATTAGGATGCCTTGCAAATCTCGCCCTTTTATGCTGGCCCCTATCCCGCTCCCTATCTGCCCGCTGCTGGCTCTTACGATCCTCTAGGGTTTGGCATAAGCCTGAATATGGGAAATGTCCATGCCCTCCACCAAGTAGGTTGTCGTACATTCACTTATCATATTTGGTCCCAACCTGTTCACAAACAAATGCACCCTATCACTCATCTCAGCCACTATATAGGGAGCGTACCTTGCTAAAGAATCAAACTGCATACTATACTCTCGCACACTCATATTACCTTGTCTAAGGTTCAAGAACTTTTCAGCTCTAGCTCGTCATATCTCAACTGGCAAGTAGTGATGAAGAAAGGACTCAGAAAAATCCTTCCACTCAGCTGGAGGAGCGTTTGGACCCCTGGATCTCTCCCAACTATCATACCAGAGAACCGCTAAATCCTGTAGCCAATAAAAAGTCAACTCTACTGCCTCTATATCACTAAAATGCATAACCCGTGGTGTACGATGAATATGGTCAATAAAAGTCTGCGTGTCCTCCTTGGGGTTTAATTCGGTAAACACTGGAGGGTCTAAATTAATAAAATTACGAACTCTCATACTAACTGGTTTATCAACTGCACCTGTATTCTGCCTCTGAGTCTGAGCAGCTACCAAGCTAGTTAATAACTACAAATCACCCCGCATATCCTGGTCTGTAGTGCTAGACGGAGGAACTGGAGGTGCTGGGTTCCTCCTAATATCCTCTGGAGGAGACGGAGTAGATGAGGTATAAGATGGCATCTCACTCTGAGCCTCACTTTGGCCTACTTTGGCTTGGGGCACCTGACTGGTACCCTCTCCCCCAGCTGTATCAAGCCGTCTACTAATTTTTTGCTTCCTAGTCGAAGGCATCGCAGAAAGAAAACAAGGTAAATATTGGAGACAAACACTTACGACTCAACTCTACGCACAATCTAGATTTAGGAAGAAGGTAACAACCCTAGATGTCCTGTAGCCTCCTGATGATAAATGTGGCGCGCTATACATCCATTATCAAGACTCTACTAGACACAGCTCATAGACAATCCCTAGGACAGACCGGCTCTGATACCAAGTTTGTCACGACCCAAACTGGAGGGCCATGACTAGCACACGACCATACTTGCCGCGCACCAACGTACATTTTACCTAACCTTCTTTATCATTTTTAGGGCCAACGAGATCAATATAAATGGTTTTCATGGATCAGGGACAACCAACCATAGAAGATGATGGCATAAACATACAAAACATGGGGTGACCATACAATCAAGAAACTATATATAAGGTACAAGCTACCACGCTACCATGAAAGTCTATGAGCCTCTGAAGGAACATAAGTGCTGCATTATAGCCAGAATAGGGCCCTGACATAACCATAATATCTATAACAAAAATGCATACCATGACCATGGCAAGTCCGAAGTAGGGATCTCGCAAATCACCGCTGAACTGGACAGCCTATTGTGGTGGGGAGCTCGACCTGCCTATCTATTAGGACCTGCAGCACGACATGTAGCGTCCACAAACAAAAGGACGTTAGTACGAATAAAGTACTGAGTATGTAATGTAGGGAACCATAAATACAAACAGTAATGTAAGCAGGGATAGAAAATATACAACGTGTAACACCTGAGTACCTTTGAGGGCTATTGACATAAAATGCATGATACATATGTATAAATACATAAACTTTTAAAACATACGCCTTTGTGGGCATCATCATCATTGTATCATACCCGGCCATAATAGGCTCGGTAAAAAAATGTACCCGGCTATTATAAGGCTCTGTAGAATCGTACTCGGCCATGTGGAGCTCGATAAAACCCAACTGATCAGTGGTTGCACAATAGGTGCCGTACCCGACTGACTATAGCGTGTCTCGGTAGAGTAAAATAGATACATATATATAATGCATGCTCGACTCATGGGAACACATTCTAGACCTTTCGGAGTGACGTAAGGTCGGTATCCTTTGTACACGTTATTAGGACTAACTCTTCACTATGAACCTAATAAGAATCAGGAAGTACCAACAACATTGATAACATTAAGAATAAGAGAAGTGATATTAACATCAACCGCTCCATAAGAGGGGAAATAATGTAAGTACCGCTAGCTTCTAAGAGTAGAGTATCTCTGGAAGATCGTTCATTACATTATGTACAATCAGAGTCGTGCAAAAGAAAGAAAGGGATAGCCTCACATACCTTGTATATATTGCCCCGGTCCCAAGCTATGCAATTGTCACAACTCCTTAGTCTACAATAAGAGAGACGATACTATCGTTATCATTTAAGCGTCATAACAATTATGTACCGACCACAGCCTATTTTACGATGAAAAGGACAACACCTCCCCTATATATATGACTTCACACCATTCAAAACAATCACTAATAATCCCAAACAACATCAATAAAAAACATATTGAGCCTCCCAAAACAGTCCACGCACAATCTAATTACTTCATACATACGGTGACCACCATAGTCGTGTCAAACGACCCGAAAATATTACGAAGAACTATCAACGACAACCCTACATATATATGGTGTTTCTCCAAACCCTTCCACCTTCAAAAATCCAAAAAATAGTAGTAAAACACGCAGTCCAACAGCAAGACAAAACAATCCACAAAACAGTCCGCTACAAGTGAATAACTCGAACTCACGGCTTCCGATCACCATCCCGTGAGTTCTTACATGTATTGAACGAATTACCATGAGTTCACAGCAGAAAAATGTATTAAATAGTGCAGTAAACTTACCTTACTTGATTGATAACTAAGCCCTTCCCTTGCTTCTTCAAACTCTTGATTTTACCCTCAATTAGAACTTAAAAGAGAGGGAAAATTAATTAGGGTTTGTGTGGGATTTTTGGGAGGAGATTTGCAGGGGTTTTGGTCTGAGTATTTGTGAGATTTATTGAGGGTTATATTTCAGGAGACAAACCTTTAAATGGACTCAATAACCAACCCCAAAGCCCGGATTTGCATATTGTAGTGCTATATTGAGGTGTGACACGCGCTTGACGACGAGCGTGGGTCGTTTGCTATTGGGGATCGCGACTTGGTCAATCCCCTGTGATTTTTTACCGTGTATTTGATTGAAGCTTATTTAATATCATCATTATTTGGACTAGCTGCCATATTTGGGCTTCGTGCTAGCTACTTGAACCCTTCGGGGAGTTTTTATCACTATATCCTCACTGTATGGATTCACTACTTGAACTCAGTCATACCATTTTCTACTATTTTACAACTCAACCATCTTTACTCGGATTTTTTAAACTAAAAGATATATTTAAATGATGTTTTGGGCTGAGAACTACTATTTTATTATTGCCTAAGGGCTATATGATTTCTGGACTGAATATGGAATCGGGTTGCGGGCCGTCGTGGTACTATATTGATATTGATATGAGGCGAGGGCCTAGTTGATGCCACGAGATGAGTTGATTTTGCGATTGGGCATAAAGGGCCCCTCCCAGAGTCTGCACACCTTAAGTGAGCGCCGTCGACAATAAATAAATGGATCGGGCTGCATGCTGCAGCAGTTACTATAGGGTACTGTTCTATGTGTTACATTCCTTTATTTGGCTGTCATTTATCAGCTTATCTGTTGTAGTATTTTCCTATTTTAATTTTATTGGTTATTGTTTTCATATTACTTGTTTAAAATTGCTGATGTATAGGTTACCTTGTGTTTTTCTATGATTTCTTATTCTCAGCCATTATTTATGTTTATTAGTCATTGGGTTAGAGTACTCAAATTACTCCCGTCACCTTGTGCGCAGATCCAGGTGCATATGAGGCTGAGTGAGGATTTTCTGTTGACCAACAGTTATCCGGGAGCATCGAGGTAGCTACATGGCTTCCGCAACCCTGATTTCTCCCTTCTATCCTTTTGTTTTTGTCTCATATTCCCGAGATTGACATGTATTAGGTTGATAAACAAGTATTAGAGACTTAGACTTGTTACACTAGATCTTTATGGCTATATTGTAGGATTATTATTTGAGATTGTGGATGTTTAACTCTTATTTCTGACTTCGAATATGTTGATTTGGTAATTTAATTGTGTCAGCTAACAATGAGATGTATAATGAATTAGGTTAAGGTTGTAAATTGGTCAGGCTTGCCTAATAGTGTGTTAGATGCCATCACGATCGGGGTTGGGGTCATGACAAGTTGGTATCAGAGACTAGGTTATTTGATCTCGCAAGTCATGAGCCAGTTTAGCAATCTCGCATCGGTACAGAGATGTCTGTATTTATCCTCGAGAGGCTGCAAAACCTTTAGGAAAATCTTGATATTCTTGACATTCTTGTTGTGCGACTTTGTTGATCCGAGAACCAAATTTGTATTATTCTACTATCTCGTGGATAGCGAGGACTCACGCTATCGGACGAGGTGGACGACCACCAGTTCCATCCACTGAGGCCACCAGAAGCCGTGAATACGATCGTGGCCGTGGCAGAGGTGGATTAGTGAGGGCAACAGTTGTTGATCCACCAGCTGCCCTAGCTCCGGATCAGGCTCCAGCAGCACCAGTTGAGGCACCAGCTGTGCCCATCGTGATCTCGGGTCTACAGGAGGCCTTGGCACAGATCTAATCAGTTTGCACTGGCTTGTCTCAGGCAAATTCAGCCATTACTGCAGTAGCTACTTCATAGAACTGGGGAGACAATCAGAACCCCGCAGCTCGCACACCTGAGGAGGTAGTGCAGGGATTACAGACGCCGAAAGTACCTCCAGCTCATCTGGTTACACCAGTCCAGGACTTCTTAGTTCCAGCTATGCCAGACAATGAGCAGTTTTGTCTCGAGATGTTTGGTAGGCTCTAGCCTCTGTCATTCAGTGGTGCTGACGCGAGGATGCCTAGGGTTTTCTTAGCAAGTGTCAGCGGATGCTCCGTACAACAAGGAATCTTGAGTCAAGTTGTGTGGCATTTACCACTTTAAGTTCTTGGGAGATGCTTTTACTTGGTAGGAGGATTTCTAGAGGCTTAGGACTGTTGGTGCCGCACCCCTTACTTGGCAGTAGTTCTCCTCGCTATTCTTGGAGAAGTATGTGCCGCAGTCCCACAAAGAGGAGCTGCATAGACAGTTCGAGTGGTTGACACAGAGGGATATGGCCGTGACCCAGTACGAGATGAGGTTTTTGTAGTTGGCCCGTCATGCTATTTTGATGATTCCGAAAAATTGTGAGAGGATCATGAGATTTGTGGATGGACTTAACTACCATATCCGTATTTTGATGATGAAAGAGAGAGTATTGGGTGCTACGTTCGAGGAGGTGGTATATATCGCTCGTGAGATTGAGACGGTTTGCCACAGGGAGCGAGAGGATAGGGAGGCCAAGAGGCCTCAAGGATCGGGCAGTTTCAGTGGTGCTCCATCTAAGGGGCAGTTCCAGCGTAGTAGAGGTCGTTCTTTCAGGCATGCTCAGTCGTTCCGTCCACAGTATAGAGGGGCATCTTCAGGGCATGGTCATCAAGGGTTCCAATAAGTCCAATCTTCACTTAGCGCCCTCCCAGCTCAGAGTTCATCTCATGCCCCATCAGCTTAGGGCTCTTCTGCGTTGAGTGCATCTGCTAGTCACTATGGTGCGACGGGTTCCCTTCAGTCCCCATCTCCAGCAGCAGGTAGTTGTTATAACTGCGGAGAGTTTGGGAATATAAGAAGGCAGTGTCCTCGACTTCGTGGTTCAGTTTCAACAAAGGGATCAACCCTCGACTTCTGCTCCAGCTACTTCATCACCCACCCATCCAGCTAGGGGTGGGGATCAGGTATTCAGGGGTCACCCCAGAAGGGGAGGCCGTTCAGGCAGTGGCCAGGCTCATTTATATATTCCGCCAGACAGGTCAGATGCTATTGCTTAAGATGTTGTCATTACAGGTATTGTCTTAGTTTACCACAGAGATGCCTTCGTATTAATTGATCCAGTTTCCAACTTTTTTATGTGTCCTCATATTTTTCTTGCTATTTGGGTACGAACCGAGAGCTTCTTAATTTGCTTATTCATGTGTCCACCAAGGTAAACGACATTATTATTGTAGACCGTGTGTACAGGTCATGTATTATGACTATTGGGGGTTCGGAGACCCGAGTTGATCTATTGCTATTGAGTATGGTGGACTTCAATGTGATTTTGTGCATGGATTGGTTATCTTCGTGTCGTGCTATTCTAGACTGTCATGCTAAGACAATCACTTTGGCTATGCCGGGTGTACGCGGATCGAGTGGCATGGTGTGACTGATTATGTTCCTAGTAGAGTTATTTCTTTCTTAAAGGTCCAACATATGGTTAGGAAGGGTTGTCTGTCATATTTAGCCTTTGTGTGGGATGTTGGAGCTGAGACTCCCAGTATTGATTCTGTTCCAATCGTGAGGGATTTTCCCGATGTATTTCCTGCAAACATGCCGGGCATGCCACCATATAGGGATATTGATTTTTGTATTGATATGGTGCCGGGCACGCAGCCTATTTCTATTTTGCCATATCGTATGGCACCAGTAGAGTTGAAAGAATTGAAGGATCAGCTTCAAGAACTCCTAGATAAGGGGTTCATTTGGCCTAGTGTGTCACCGTGGGGTGCGGCAGTTATGTTTATAAAGAAGAAGGATGGCACAATAAGAATGTGCATTGACTACAGGCAATTGAACAAAGTAACTATCAAGAACAAGTATCCCTTGCCTCGCATAGATGATTTATTTGACAAGCTCCAGGGAGCGAGGGTGTTTATCAAGATTGATCTCCGTTCGGGCTATCACTATTTGAAGATTAGAGATTTAGATTTTCCTAACACTTCTTTCAAGACTAGATATGGTCACTACGAGTTTCTTGTCATGTCTTTCGGGCTGACCAATGCCCCAGCAGTGTTCATGCATATGATGAATAGTGTATTTCGGCCTTATCTGGATTCATTCGTTATTGTATTCATTGATGATATTCTGGTGTACTCGCGTAGTCAAGAGGAGCATGCAGAGCATTTGCGAGGGGTATTGCAGAGATTGAGGGAGGAGAGGCATTATGCAATGTTCTCGAAGTGTGAGTTTTGGCTCAGTTAAGTGGCTTTCTTGGGGCACGTGGTGTCCAACGGGGGTATCCAGGTCAATCCAAAAGAGATAGAGGTGGTTCAGAGTTGGCCTAGATTGTCCTTAGCCATATGATTCGTAGTTTCCTTGGCATGGCAGGTTATTATCGCCGGTTTGTTTAGGGGTTTTCTTCTATCACATCGCGCTTGACCAAGTTGACTCAAAAAGGTGTTTCATTTGTGTGGTCGGACGAGTATGAGGAGAGCTTTCAGAAGCTCAAGATTGCTTTGACCACATCTCTAGTATTGGTTCTGCCATCAGCTGCCGGTTCATATACTGTATATATTGCGATGCTTCGATAGTTGGGATTAGTGGTATATTGATGTAGGAGGGTAGAGTTATTGCTTATGCTTCTCGTTTGTTGAAGCGCCCTATGAGAAGAACTACCCTGTTCATGATTTGGAGTTGGCTGCTGTAGTTCATGCGTTGAAGATTTGGAGGCACTACTTGGATGGTGTATCTTGTGAGGTGTTCACTGATAACCTCAGTCTTCAGAATTTGTTCAAGAACAAGGATCTTAACTTTAGGCAGTGGAGGTGGCTAGAGTTGTTTAAGGATTATGATATCAATATTCTGTATCATTCGGGAAAGGCCAATGTAGTGGCCGATGCTTGAAGCCAAAAGGCAGTGAATATAGGGAGCTTGACATACATTCCAGTTGGGGAGAGGCCATTTGTAGTTGATGTTCAGGCCTTGGCTAATAAGCTTGCGAGATTAGACATTTCGGAGCCTAATCGGGTGTTAGCTTGTGTGGTTACTCAGTCTTCCTTATATGACCGCATCAGAGTGCGTCAGTATGATGATCCGAATTTGTTTGCCCTTAAGGACAGAGTTCTGTACAAAGATGCCATAGATGTGACCATTGGTGATGATGGAGTGTTGAGGATGCAGGGCCAGATTTGCGTGCCCAATGAGGATTGGCTTAGGGAGTTGATTCTGGAGGAGACCCATAGCTTGCGATATTCCATTCATCCGGGTGCTGTGAAGATGTATCAGGATTTGAGATAGCATTATTAGTGGCGGAGAATAAATAAAGATATTGTGGGGTTTGTAGCCTGGTGTCTCAATTGTCAGCAGGTGAAATATGAGCATCAGAGATCGGGTGTCTTGCTTCAGCAAATGGATATTCTTGAGTGGAAGTGGGAAAGGATTATTATAGACTTTGTTGTTGGACTACCTCAGACTTTGATAAAATTTGATGCTATTTGGGTGATTTTTGATCGGCTGACCAAGTCCGCGCACTTTATTCCTGTATGTACTACCTATCTTTAGAGCGTCTATCAAGGATTTATATCCAGGAGATTGTTCGGTATCATGTGTTCCGATTTCCATCATCGCAGATAAAGGTACTCTGTTTACTTCGCAGTTTTGGAGAGCCGTGCATAGAGAGTTGGGTACTCAGGTGGAGTTGAGAACAATTTTCATTCTCAAATGGGCCGACAATCAGAGCATACAATTTAGATATTGGAGGACATGTTGCGTGCTTGTGTCATTGATTTTAGATGTTTGTGGGATGAGGTTTTTCCACTTGTAGAGTTTTCCTACAATAACAGCTATCAGTCCAACATTCAGATGGCACCGTGTGAGGCCTTGTATGGGAGACGAACTAGATCTCCAGTTGGTTGGTTCGAGTCCACTGAGGCTAGGCTATTGGGAACAGAGTTGGTCGAGGAGGCCTTAGAGAAGGTGAAGGTGATTCAGGAGAGAGTTCGTACAGCACAATCACATCAGAAGAGTTGTGCGGACCGGAAGGTCCGAGATGTGTCCTATATGGTAGGTGAGAAGGTCTTGCTGAAGGTTTCGCCCATGAAAGGTGTAATGATATTTGGGAAGAAAGGGAAGTTGAGTTCGCAGTTCATTGGACCTTTTGAGGTACTTAGGAGGATTGGAGAGGTGGCTTATATGCTTGCTTTGCCACCCAGCTTGTCGAGTGTGCATCCGGTATTCCATGTTTCTATGCTCCGGAAGTATGTTGGGGACCTGTCTCATGTCTTACACTTCAGCACGGTTCAGTTGGAGGATGATTTGACCTATGACGTAGAGCCAGTGGCTTTGGGTCGTTAGGTTCGAAAGTTGAGATCAAAGGACATAGCTTCAGTGAAGGTGCAGTGGAGAGGTCGGCCCATGCAGGAGGCTATCCGGGAGACCGATAGGAGAGATGCGGAACATATATCCTCACTTATTTGAGGCTTTAGGTATATTTCTTGACCCGCTCGAGGACGAGCATTTGTTTAAGTTGAGGAGGATGTGACGACTCGACCCGTCGTCTCGTGAGTTACCACCTTATTTTCTCCATTTTCTGCTTCTTTATGCTTCATTATCTGTATCTTATGTGATCGAGTTGGCTTGGAGTGGTTTTGATTATAAATGAGACACTTACTCTCTTTTAAGAATGCTTAGGTTGGAAAAGTCGATCGGATATTGACTTATGAGTTAGAGGGATCAGATATGAGTTCCAAAGGTTCGGTTAGCTTTGGGGGATGATTTGTAACTTAGGAGTGTGATCGGAAGTGGTTTTAGAGGTCAGGAGTAGAATTAGGCTTGAGCTGGCGAAGTTAATACTTTGGCGATTTTTGGTTGGTAGGTGAGATTTTGATCCGAGTGTCGGAATGGAATTCTGATAGTTGCTGTAGATTTGTTACATGATTTGGGACGTGTGTGAAAAATATTAGGTCGTTCGGAAGTGATAGGTTGGGTTTTTGGTCAAATGCATTTTTCAGAAGTTTTAGAAGAACTTAGGCTTGAATTCGACGTAATTGGATGGTTTTGGTGTTGTTTGAGGTGTTTTGACGATTTGAACAAGTTTGAATGATGTGTTAGGATGTGTTGGTGCTTTTCGTTGAGGTCCCGGTGACCTCGGGTGAGATTCGGAATGTCAACCGGACTATGTTTGGCACTTTGGAGTTGCAGATTTTTTATCTCAGCAGTTGCAGGTTTTTAATGCTTCACGTTCGCGGGAGGTCACCCACGTTCGCATAAAAGGAATTTGGGTGGCATGAGTTTACTCTTCGCATTCGTGGCCAGGGGCTCGCCTTCGCATAGTTCTGGGAGCTGGTGTTTCGCGTTCACACATGGATGCCCGCGTTCGCATAGGGAGTTTTTGGCATGCCAGCTTTTGCTCTCCACGTTCGCGGCCATTGGGTCGCATCCGTGGCCATAGGGTTGCGTTCCAGTAGTATTAGAAGCTGAAGAATGTTCGCGTGGAGTTATTCGCATTCGAAAGGATTATTTTGAGAGGCTGGAATTTTGTGCTTCGCGATCGCGAGCGTAGGGCCGCGATCGCATAGAAGGAAATTTCAACTGGGCAGAAGGGTTTTAAAACATTTCATTCGTGAGCCTAAGTCATGTTTCCACCATTGTTGAGCATTTTGAGAGCTATTTTAGAGAATTTCTAGAGGAATTCGAAGAGGATTGATTGGATGTAAGTTTTATGAACCAAAATGTGATTATATTGTGGAATTAACCCCTGCACCTTGTGCAGATCCAGGTGCATCTGAGGCTGAGTGAGGATTTTCTATTGAGCAGCTCGAGGTAGCTGCATGGCATCCGCAGCCCTGATTCCTCCCTTTTACCATTTTGTTTTTGTCTCGTATTCCCTAGATTGACATGTATTAGGTTGATAAACCTGTATTAGAGGCTCAGACTTGTGAAAATAGATCTTTATGAGCTATATTGTAGGATTATTATTTGAGATTCCGCATGTTTAACTCTTATTTCAGACTTCGAATATGTTGATTGGGTAATTTAATTGTGTCAGCTAAAAATGAACTGTATAATAACTTAGGTTAAGGTTGTAAATTGGTCGGGCTTGCCTAGCATTGTGGTGGGCTCCATCACGACCAAGGTTAGGGTCGTGACAAAAAATTAGATAAAGGTAGATCTTCTTCCCCCCACTTCTGATTCCAAATTGCATTCACTTTATAGATAAACCTTGCAAATATTAAATGATTAGACGTGTCCAAGGAATGAGTTTAGATGTGTCTGAGGAGTGAGCTTGGACACGTCTGAGGAGTGAGCTTGGACACGTCTGAAGAGTGAGCTTGAATGTGTCCGAGGAGTGAGCTTGGACACGTATAAAGAGTGAGCTTGGATGTGTCCGGGGAGTGAGTTTGGGCACGTCTGAAGAGCGAGCTTGGATGTGTCCGATGAGTGAGCTTGGACACGTCTAAGCTTCAATTGTAGGCTTCCATTTTCCATTTCAATTCTTGTGCTTGCCGTAGCAGACTTTCATCGAGCATTTTGTCTTTTCCTTCTGTTATTTATAATTTGTTTTCTCTTTTTTTCTGCAAAAATAGTTAGAAAGAGGCAAAATACGAAAAATAATTTAAGTAAATTATTTAATGTAGAATATTAATAATATATAATAAGTAAATATTTTATATTGATCAAATTTCCCCATGCTTGAACCAATGTTCGTCCTCGAGGAGAATAACTTTATTAGTAATTATTGTTTCTTGTTAAGTAAAAAATTGAAAAAATAAAAATTTACATAAAGTTCAACGCTAATAACTTTTTCAAGTTCACCAAATCTTTACCTTGATTCGGATTTTGCTTTTATTTAGCAAAAGAAATTATATATGTAGTATTCATGATGAACCTTTTGAGATTGATAATTTTATGATCAAAACTCTTGAGTTTATCAGAATTTTTCATAATCGTGCTCTTCTTGTCAGTCTCCACTAATATACGATCAACATTGATTTCTAAAATTTTCTTAGGACTTTTTTGGTTTTATAATATTTGGCTTAATGCTAGTAAAGGTAAAGGATAATTTGTAGTGACTTGATCTTTCCAGCTTTATCACAAGAGTTAATTATTTTGTCAACCATGAATTTGTTTCGCAAGCATATATACATTTTGTTTCTTATTTTTATATAGGACATTCATATATACACAAAGCATAGGTTTTCAGAATGCCATTTCTTTCATAATTCTCCATCCCTTGCTTTGATAACTATTTCTACTCAACTATAGGTAGTTTGAAAAGAGTAAGAATATTACTTTTGTATTCTTCCTTACTTTTCTTTTCGTGATGGTATAGCAATAAAATTGAAGGCTCAAATTTGGGTGCTAAAAGGATATATATGTACATTTTTTTTCTTCGAAACAAGCAGGCTAAAAAAAGTTAAAAAAGAAAGCCTAATTTTTAAAAATCAATATTGTCTGAAATTTCGCCTTGATAGACATTTGGGGCAAGTTCTAGCTAAATTATATTGATTCTACCTGTTTGTGATTATAATGCTTCTCAATTTCAACAATTTCTCATATTTGGAGATACTCGTCCTTTGCCTTCATAAAAATAAAATCATAAACTTGAAAGTTAGATGGCATAAATGAAAATATTATGTTCAACGGTGTGCAAAATTTTATCTTAACACTTTAAAATCGTACAAGAGCGATACTTACGTATAAAGGATGATTATAAGCTAACAAAAATTAGTTATGCATAGATAAATATATTAGAAAATCCTATATATATATATATATATTTTTTTTTTTTTCTTATATTTAAAATAAGAATATATAAATAAAAATAAACCCTTTTGACTTTCAAATTTACAATCACAGAAGAAAGTATGAAAGAAACTGTGAGCACACATATTCTATGTGTAATAGTCTGAATTAATTTAATACTTTAACATTCATAAGTGCTGGTTATGAATATAAACTAGAAAAGTTTCATGTGCCAACATTCAAATTGAATTATTAAATGGCTAACCAACCAGTTACTTAGGAATATCGATCACCATGGAGTTACTCATGATTAGGTGACACTATTTCTATAAAGGCCTTCATAAGATGTTCCGGTTGCATAATAATCTGGATATTAACCAGATTAATTGGTTAAGCATTTAGTTACCCAAATCTATATCGGACTTATGAGGGTCCATTGCTTCACCCTCAATGGCTACAGGTAGGGTATTATAGTTCTGAGTTTAACGTCGTCCGCTCAACTTGTTAATTTTGAAATACATCAGTCTATCAAAGTGACCGACAACTTCTTCCCAAAATATCCTCCAAAGTACATTTTTAGCCCGTATCCATTTACCCTAAACTTGTCTCCGCCATTATTTTGCTGAATTTCAATTGCACCATAAAGAGTTACATCTGTAACATTGTAAGGACCTGTCCACCTGGATTTTAACTTTCTTGGGAATAGCCTGAGTCGACTATTGTGAAGAAGTACCCGATCTCCCACTTGAAAACTTTTCCGTCGGATCAATTTGTCATGCCTGATTTTTTACTTTTCTTTGAAAATACTTGCATTTTCATAAGCTAATAATCTTAGTTCTTCCAACTCATTAACCTAAAAAAATTTATTTTTACCAGTAGAGGCTAATTCAAAATTTGGTGCTTTTAGTGCCCTCAAAGCTTTGTGTTCTAATTTAATTGGCAAATGATAAGATTTCCGAAAGACTAATCTATATGGGGTGGTTCCAATTGGCGTTTTAAATATCGTTAGGTATGTCCATAATACATCATCTAATTTTAAAGCTTAGTATTTTCTTGAGATCCAATCATTTTTTTTGAGAACTCTTTTTGACTCACGGTTGGAAACTTCAACTTGCCCTTGAGTTTGAGCATGATATGATATTCCTATTTTATGAGGCACACCATATTTTGTTAGCAAAGTAGAAAATTGTGTATTCATAAAATGAGTCCCTTGGTCGCTAGTGATGACTCGTGGTGTGCCAAATCTCGTAAAAATATTTTTTTTGAGAAAATTGCACACACTTCGAGTGCTATTTTCCCTTGTAGGGATGGCGTCAACTCATCTTGACACATAATTCCATGAACGCAAAGATATATTCAAAAGAATGAGAAGAAGGAAAAAGACCCATGAAATCTATTTTCCAAACATCAAATATTTTGCATACCTATATTGATTGTAATGGCATATCATCTTTCTTGGTGATGTTACTTGTTCTCTGACACCTGTCACATTGTGCAACATATGCTCGGGCATATTTAAATAGAGTCAACCAGAATAATCCGGCTTCCAAAACTTTAAAAGCTGTTGCATAATATCCTCCAACTACTCCATCATGATAGTGATATAAAATTTTGCTAATCTCATCTTCAAGCACACATCTTCTAATGATATTAGCTGTGTAATTTTTAAACAAGTAAGGTTCATTTTACAAATAATACTTCGCATCAGATATAAGCATTTTTCTTGCTGGTAAATGAGATCTTGAGGTGTCCACTTTCCAACCAAGTAGTTTGTATATCTGCAAACCAGGATGGTTGAGTCACAATTTAGTTGACTGAGAAATGTGTTCATCAGAAAATTCTTCCTTTATTTTGCTAAAATCAAGGGGGGGGGGGGGGGGGGGTTTTTAAAAAAAAGACAAATGGTCAGCTACTTGATTTTTTGTTCCTTTTTTGTCTTTTATCTTAAGGTTAAATTCTTGTAGAAGTAAAATCCACCTTAACAATTTAAGTCTAGCATCTTTCTTAGCTAAGGGGTATTTTAAAGCTGCATGATTAGTAAAAATAGTGACATAGATTCCTATCAAATAAGATCAAAACTTATCAAAAGAAAACACTACTGCTAGTAACGATTTTTTTGTGGCATAATTTAGTTGAGCCTCATTCATTGTTCTACTAGCATAGTAAATGGACAAAAAATTAATTTCTTTGGCCTAAAATATCTCTAACTACTATATCACTAGCATCACACATGACTTCAAAATGTTGATTCCAGTCTGGGGACACAACTACAGGGGCAGTTGATAAATTTTCCTTAAGGGTCTCAAATGCTTTCAAACAATCACCTGAAAAATAAAACTTAATATCTTTCATCAAAAGGTTAGTCAACGGTTTTGAAATATTTGAAAAGTCTTTTCTGAAATGTCTGTAAAAACCTGCATGACCTAGAAAGCTTTTGATGCTTTTAACAGTTGTAAGAGGGGGTAATCCTGCTATAAGATCAATTTTAGCTTTATCAACTTCTATCCTTTAGCAGTGATTTTATTTCCTAAAACAATTCCTCAGTAACCATAAAATGATATTGTTCCTAAATAAGAATCTCTTCGCATCTCTTGAGAACAAAAGTCAAGTGGTAAAGACAATCCTCAAATGTTTTGCTAAAGATTGTAAAATTATCCATAAAAATTTCAAAAAAAGTTTCAGTCATGTTAGAAAAAATTGTTGACATGCAACACTGAAATGTAGCAGAGGCGTTGTATAGACCAAATGGCATTCTCCTATAGGCATATGCTCCATGAGGACATGTGAAAGTTGTTTTGTCCTGATCTTCAGGTGAAATTGGTATTTGGTTATACACTGAATAGACATTAAGAAAACAGTAAAAACCATATCCCTTAATTCTTTCTAACATTTGTTCAATAAATGGTAAAGGGAAATGAACTTTTCTAGTAGCATATTTGAGACGTCTGTAGTCAATACAGACTCTCCATCTTGTTACGGTCCTGGTAGGTATGAGTTCATTACTTTTATTTTTTTAATAACAGTCATACCTCCTTTCTTTGGTACTATCTAAACTAGGCTTACCCAAGGGCTGTCTAAAATGGGATAGATAATACATGCCACCAAAAGCTTTACGGTCTCCTTTTTTCGTACTTTCTGCATTTCGGAATTCAATCTCCTTTGGGGATAGACTATGGGCATGTAGATATCCTCCATGAGGATTCTATGCATACAAACAACTGCATTAATCCCTTTGATATCTTCTATAGTCTATCCCAAGGCTCTGTTGTGTGCTTTCAAGACTTCCATAAGTTTTTCTTCTTGTCCTGCAGTAAGAGAAGATAAAGTAATTACTGGAAATAATTCTTCCTCAAAGTAATCATATTTTAATTGAGATGGGAGAACTTTGAGTTCATTTTTTGGTTGAACTTGTTCTGGTTGCATCTCCTCATCTTCAGAATCTTTTTCGAGTATTTTAGCTTCTTTTCTGATGATAGGATCATCCTCTTGTGTTGTGCCATATTTGGCCAAACATCTTTCCATTGAGTCTGGAATTAATTGATCATCTTTAAATTTATCTATAAGATAATTAAGCATGTGAATCAAAAAACACGACGATGGCGTCTCATCCTGAAAATCTTAATAGCTTTTGCATATCAAAAATGACTCTTTCTTCATCAACTCTCAAAATTAGTTGTCTTTGATGAACATCTATGATTTCTCTAACTGTGGAAAGAAATGGTCTACCCAAAATGATTGGTTCATTGGGACATTCCTTCATTTCAAGTACTATAAAATTTATAGGGAAAACAAACTTATCTACTCTTACGAGCACATTTTCAGTTATTCCCTTAGGTTTCTTAGTACTTTGATATACAAACTGAAGAGAAACACCTATGTCTTTCATTTTACTAAGATTCAACTTTCTAAAAATAAAAAATGGCATCAAATTTATTGAAGCTCCAGAATCACAAAGTGCTTCTTTAAAATATACTCCTCCCAAAGTTCATGGAATTGTAAAACTGCCTAGGTCACCAAGTTTTTATGATAGATTATTTTGAAGTACATCACTACATTTTTCAGTAAGCATTACCACAGAAACTTCTTCCAATTTTCTTTTGTTTGACAATTTTTTTTTTAAAAATTTGGCATATGAAGGCATTTGTAATAAAGCATCAGTGAACAAAATATTGAAGTGAATCTGTCTTAAAATATCCAAAAATTTTGCAAATTGACTATCAAGATTTTCTTCTATTTTTTTGTGGAAAAGGAATTATCACATGGAGAGGATTCAAATTTTCAATATCCTTTTCTTCTTTTTTCTTGACTTCTTTCTTTTCAGATGGTTCAGAAGGTATTTCAACATTCTTACCGTTATTTACCTGTTGTTCTGACTGGTATGCATAGAGTTGATTAAGCTCCTTTCCTAACCGTAAGGTAATGTCCCTAAGGTGCTCTTTTGGATTTTTCTCTGTATTGCTTGGTAAGGGACCCTGAATATTTTTTGAAACAAGGGCTGCCAATTGGCTTAACTATATTTCTAGATTTTTGAGGGATGAATTTTGGCTCTCCACCTTTTCATCAGTGACCTTAATTTACTTATACAAAAGATCATCAAGGCTTGAATGGGCTTGTTGAGGCTTTTGCTGATATAGAGTTGCTTGCTGATAAGGTCTAAAGTTTGATTGACCATGGTTTGTATTCTGCTATTCGGGTGGACCCCGTATTTGTTGCTTCTAGAAGCTTTGAGAGTTCTTTGCACCAGTTGGATTGCTCTATTAAAATCCTAGATGCTTTTATGCCATTGGACTCCCAAAACGGTATGGTTTATAAATGACAAAATGGACATGTTCGTCATTATGATTGTTTGCTTGACATTCATGGTTTAGATAGTTTCCTCCACACAAATCACAAGCCTCAGATTGACTTGGTTGTTTGTGTATTCACCTGAAAAGTTTCTAATTTTTGTGCCAAAGAAATAATTTGCTGTGTTAGTGTATTTAAAGCATCAACTTGATTTACCGTAGTAGCTTTCTTTATGATTATATCTCAGATGGCCATTGGATGACATTCTCAGAAATCTCATTCAACAATTGCAATGCTTCCTCCATTGTATTCTCATTAAAGAATCGCCTGCAACTGCATCAATCACATTTTTAGAAGAGGGTTTTAACCCGTGACAAAAAATATACAACTGTATATGTTTAGGAATGTCATGGCGTGAGCATTTTTGTTAACATTGCTTTTAATCTTTTCCAAGCTAGATAAACTGACTCAGTGTTAGTTTGCAAGAAACTAGAGATGTCTTGTCTTAATTTTGTGGTTTTAGTAGGGAAAAAAATATTTGTTTAAAAATTTCTGAGTCATTTGATCCCATGTGGTGATGGAACCTTGTGCAAACTTCACAACCAAGTCATGGCATCTCCTTTGAAAAAGAAAGAAAATAACCTTAACTTGATAGCTTCAGGAGGTACTCCATTATACTTAGCTGTTTCAACAAGTTCTAAAAAGTCAATTAAATGCCTGTGTGTATCTTCACTTGCGTCTCCAGTGAAGATGCAAGACTGTTGAATCGTTTGAATCAGGCCAGTCCTGATTTCAAAGTTGTTGGCTTCCACTAGAGGATTTTTAGTACTAGATTCACAGTTGAAGCGGTCAGATCTAACATAATCCTTTAAAATTCTGTTTGTTGGCCTTGGTGTTACTTCATCAAACTGATCCTCCACATGGACTGGTGCTTGAATGTCTTCTACTTCTTGATTCTCCATACCTTCACAAGCAATTTGGGAAGATAATGCTTTTCTTTTCCTGCACAATCGAAGAGCTTTTTTATTTTTAGGATTGTAATTGACCAACTCTTTTATAGAAGAGCAAGTCATAAACTACTCTAGATTCTAAAGAGAAGATAAAATAATAATAACGTTACAGTAGTTTATAAAGCAGTACTAGTAGTCAGTAAAATAACTAAAGAAGTTTTCAACAATAATAAAAATAGTTAGTGAAAAATAAAAAGGTATGATAATATATATCATACTAGTTAGAATAGTATTTGTAGATAAACGTACTAGTAATATTGTACTAAATATACTTAAGGAAAACTAATGATTGAAGTAGTACGAAGAAGTACTTATCAGTAGATAGTGAAAATACTGACAGAAATAATAATAATAATAATAATAATAATAATAATAATAATAATAATAATAATAATAATAATAATAATAAATTCTCAAATTGCTAACAATAGTAGATGGCTGTCAATTTCTGGAAACGACACCAAAAATTTGACGAGATCAATGTGCATAGGATTTTTTTGCTCGTACTCAGTCAAATTTTAGTATAGATTATGATATCGTCCCACAGAGATTGATTAATCTAGGTTGCAGACTTTTAATATTTTTATTAATATTTGAGAGAACCAAATTGATGAAAGGTGAGTTTTAAAACTTGTTAATTAATTAAAGCAAAACAAATTATAATTTAAAAAGAGTTGGGAATCTTTGAACTCACTTGATAATATTATTACAATAAAATCATAATTTTATATGTATTTCTCTAAATAATAATTTCTTATTGCTAATACTATTATATTTGGTCACTAAGAAAAAGTCAATTAATAGCACTCTGTGAGGTTGTGTAATTAATTGAGTTAAAACTAGTGACAATCAAACCGAAATATTTTCTTACTTGAATTATGCTAAAAAGTAGTAAAAACTTCGTGAGAATATTTTTACTAAAATCAGTAAGCTTGCCTACAAAAATTCCTCTTTGAGAATTAAAACTGAGACAAACAAGATAACAGATTTGAAATAAGAGTTCTACAAAAAATTATTCTCATTCTACTATTTTATTCATTGGTTATTATATATTAATTTTGCTCTGTGAAGATTACAAAATTAATATAAGAATACCTTAAATAAAATATATATAAGTGATAGTAATTATTAGATAAAAACCATTATTTCGGCACAATATGAATTATACAATGAAAATTTCAAGCCAAGGATGTATTAAAACTGAAATAATATTATAAAAATATATATCAAGCTTCATCAACTATCCCAAGAAAATAGATTGCTCCATTATGGAGTATTTAAATCTCACAACAAAAAAAGAATTTTAGAATATTTTCAATACTCTTAGAAAATTCAAAAACTAACAAGAAGAAAACAAAATAGTTAAAGAAAGAAACTAAAACCAAAGTTTAGATAAAAGTAGATCTTCTTCCCCTCGCTTCCGAATCCAAATTGCATTCCCTTTATAGATAAATCTTGCAAGCATTAAATGATTAGACGTGTCTAAAGAATGAGTTTCTATGTGTCTGAGGAATGAGCTTAGACACGTATGAGGAGTGAGCTTGGACATGTCTGAATAGTGAGCTTGGATATGTAGGAGTAAGCTTGGACACGTCTGAAGAGTGAGCTTGGATGTGTCCAGGGAGTGAGCTTGGACACGTCTGAGATTGAGCTTCGATGTGTCGAGGAGTGAGCTTGGACACATCTAAGCTTCAATTATAGACTTCCGTTTCCCATTTCAATTCTTGTGCTTACCGTAGCAAACTTTCATCGAGCATTTTGTCTTTTCCTTTTGTTATTTATAATTATGCAAAAATAGTTAGAAAGAGGCAAAATACGAAATATAATTTAAGTATATTATTTAAAGTAGAATATTAATAATATATAATAAATAATTATTTTATATTCATCAGTAATCATCGATGGTGGTCCCAATCGGACCGGAGGGACAAGGAGTCGATGAGGAATATGATAATGGAGTTCCTAGATCGTTTATAGCTCCTGATGATACCGACACCACCAAATCTACGATTGAAGAAGCAGTGCAAGTTATACTGACCGAACTCCAGCGGATCGAAAGGTATACCTAGGCACGAGTAGGGGTGTGCATTCGATTTATCGGTTCGATTTTGACCCTTATCGATAATTATTTATCGATTATCGATTTGTACATATGCTTATCGTTATCGTTTCAATAAGGTTTCGATTTTTTCGATTTCGATTTATCGATTTTGGGGTCTTTTCGATTCGATTATCGATTACACCAATAAGAAAATTTGCGGGATTCCACGGAAAGTATATCGCTATAAACGCGCCTAACTTATATGGACAAAAAGAAGCTAAAATAAGACGAAACCATTTATAACATAAAAAATGTATTAACAAGCACATGCAAGAAAACTAAAGTAAGGAATCAAATGTATGTCACCAACACTCCAACAGTATAAAAAAATAAAAAAAGACAAAATACACCATCATGACTAATTTTATTTTCCATAAATTTGAACTTCATTCCCTTGATCTTTAAATATGATTATTCCTTAAATGTGGTAGAAGAAATAATAGGGTAAGAGACTTAGAGTAAATGAAAGGGTATAGATTAGGCAAAATGATATTATATAGCCGCTTTCAAAATAGTAGCGGAATATATATACATTATGTATCTTATATTAATCTACACAAATAGGTAATTATTCGTTTTATAAGTGTCTACAGTGAGGGGTGTGCATTCGATTTATCGATTCGATTATAACCCTTATCGATAATTACTTATCGATTATCGATTTGTACATATGATTATCGTTATCGTTTCAATAAGGTTTCGATTTTCTCGATTTTGATTTTTTCGATTTCGATAACAAATAATCGATTCGATTTATCGATAAACCGATTCGAATGCACACCCCTAGGCACGAGGTTGACTCCCTGAGCTCAGGAAAGAACATGTCTTGTTTCTCCTGGTCCCATCTTGATATGACCGGGATCTCGCTAGAGATAACCACTCACAAGCTGAGTTTGGGTTCGAAGTTCCACCTAGTTAAATAGAAGATGAGGCCTCTACCGAAGACAAGCATGCCTTCATCAAAGATGAGGTATCTAAACTCTTTAAAATAGGTTATATTCGGGAAGTTAAATACCTGGATTGGTTAGCTAACATTATGGTGTTGCCTAAAAAGGAAATAAATTAAGAATGTACGTAGATTACAATGACTTGTACAAGGCGTGCCCTAAGGACTCTTTTCCTTTTCCTACCATCGACTGATTGATGGCCGAGCATGAGATACTCGACTTTCTTGATGCCTATTCTAGGTATAATCAAATCACGATGGACCCTGACGATCAAGAAAAAACTTCCTTTATCACTAAATTTAGCACCTATTGTTATAATTTAATACCCTTCAGACTAAATAACGGTAATGCCACTTATTAACGCCTAGTAAACTGGATATCGAAGAATAGATAGGAAAATTAATGGAAGTTTATATTGATGATATATTAGTTAAGATCCTTCAAAAAAAGGACCATTTGAAACATTTGCAGGAAACCTTTGGCATAAAAAATAGATACAATATGAAGTTGAACCCTGAAAAGTGCGGATTCTGGGTTGGATTTGAAAAATTCCTTGGATTCATTGTATCTAATCGAGGGATCGAGATCGATCCCGATAAAATCAAAGCTATAGAATACATCATCATGGTGGACAGTATCAGCGCCATTCAGAGACTAACCAGGCGCATCTCTGCCCTAGGCAAGTTCATATCGAGGTCCTCAGATAGAAGTCATCGGTTCTTCTCGCTATTGAAGAATAATAATAACTTTACTTAGACTCCAAAGCACCGACATGCTTTGGAAGAACTCAAATGGTACCTTTCGAGTCCACCCCTACTCTATGCTTTGATGGTGGATAAGCAGTTGTACCCTTACTTGGCAGTATTTGTGGTGGCGGTAGGTGGAGTCTTAGTCCGAGAAGAGGAAAGTACACAATTTCCTATTTACTATGTTAGTAGAGCTCTACGAGAGATCGAAACGAGATATCCTTACCTAAAAATATTAGCTCTCTCTTTGCTAAGCGCCTCCAGAAAGTTGAAACCATACTTTCAGTGCCACCCTACATGTGTTGTAACCTCTGACCTATTGAGGAACATTGTGCAAACACTCGAGCTCTCATTTCGATTGGCCAAATGGGTAGTAGAAATTAGCCGGTAGTATATCGAATATCGATCCCAAACCATAATCAAATCACGAATATTTGCAGTCCTCATGGCGACTTTATGCCCACCTTAACACCCAAAGTCGAAAAGGAATTGTTGTTAACCTCTGACCCATTGAGGAACATTATGCACAAACCCGAGTCTCATTTTGGTTGGCCATATGGGTAGTAGAAATTAGCCGGTATATGGAATATCGACCCCAAACTACCATCAAATCACAAATGTTGGCAGACTTCGTGGAAACTTTATGCCGGCCTTAATACCCAAAGTCAAAAAGGAATTGTTGTTAACCTTGGTTACTTCCTCGGGAATCTGGACCCTCTTTATGGATGGTGATTTGAACGCAAAGGGGTGCAGACTCGGAATCTTGTTTGTAATGACCCAAAAGGTCATCACTTGTTTTAAATTAAATTCTGTGCTTCTGAGGCCTTGAATACCTCATTTAGAGTTATCTCGATTTACGTGTACACTCCGGACGCGTAGCTGGAAAGCTTAAATATGAACTTCTACGAAAAATGCTAAGTTTTGATATTAAAATGAATAAATTTGGGTTTGGTTAACATTTTAGGTAAACAGACCCAGACCCATAATTTGACAATTCCGGAGGGTCCGTAAAAAATATGGGACTTCAGCATACGTTCGGAATCGAATTCCGAGATCCCAAGCCCAAAAAAGGAATTTTTCTATAAAATTATTTTCTAGAATGTTTGAGGAATAACTAAATTAAATCTTATTTGAAAGCGATGGTATCAAGCCTGTATTTTGGTTTCGGTACCAGGTACAGGTCTCATATATGGTTTATGTTATTCCTGTAAAATTTGGTTAAAAACGGACACCGTTTGACGTGATTCGGACCTAATTTGCTAAAGTTGATGCTTTAAGAAGCTTGAGAAAAATGCTTTGATTTTGAGATTTAATTTGTTGGAAATTATGTTATTTTGGCGATTTGATCGCACGGATAAGTTTGTATGATGTTGTTGAGTTAGTACACGTGTTTGGTTAAGAGCCATGAGGGATCAGGTGTGTTTTGGGAGGTGTTTCGGGAAGTTTTGAGTTTAAGAAAACTTGCATATTTTCTGCAGTTAGTGCCCAGGGATTTTACCCTTCACGTTCGCGTGGTCCCCCTAATGAACGTGTAAGGAAAAGATCCCAGGTGCGCAGTCTCTTCTTCGCGAACGCGAAGGTTGGAACGCTAACGCAAGGCTCAGGGAGAGACCCTTCACGAACGCGGCCCTCCCCTTGCGAATGCTAAGGTTGAGGGGGAGGGGTCACCAAACTATGCATTGTGAACACGACCAACGGTTCGCGAACACGTAGGCTCGAGGAGCCAAGCTCCGGGAACGCGAGCTATCTTCCGCGAACATGAAGGTCTGACTTTCCTAACTCATCACGAACACGATGAACAAATTCGTCCAGTTATTTTAAGTCGAATAAACAGAATCTATTACGGGATTTTACCAAAATTTCACAATCTCTTTCTTCTCCAAAGTTCTTAGGCGATTCTTGAAGCATCCTTTCACCGCAATCTCTTGTGGGTATGTAATCTTTGACTAGTTTTCTTTCATTTTCATCGACATCTATTGAATTTCTAAGCTTAAAAAATGTGATTAAGGGTAGAAAATTAGGAATTTGGGTAGAGCAAGAGCTTTTTGATTATTCTTGATTTAAACCTTGTTATGGGGTCAAATTTGAAAAAAATAATATATTCCAGCTCGTGGGTGAATGGGTGATTTGATTTTGGTCCGAACCTCGTGTTTTGACCAAGCAGGCCCGGGGTCGATTTTTAGGATTTTGTGAAGAATGATTGGAAAGTTATAATTGAACATTGAAAATGAATTTCTTAGCATTTATTGATGTTATTAAGTCAATTATGTATAGATTCGATTGTGTTGGAGCCAAATTTGAAAGGAAAATTGGTGTTTGAGGCTTGAGTTGTGCGTGGGAGTTCGAGGTAAGTGCTTGGTCTAATCTTAGCTATTGGGATTAGGAGTTGAGTACTATTTTCTATGTGATAATTGTTGAGTACGATGTACATGCATGGGGACGAGTAACTATACGTTAGTGTCTAGCATGACCATGAGTTTTTATATTGTGAATATCATGAATTCATTGTTTTGTTCATGCCTTGGTGATGATTTCTATATATTGTGAAAAGCTTGTGAAAGAAATTGTGACCTTTGAACATCGAGGAGCATTGGCTCGAGTCATTATTACAAATTTTGAAAGCATATGAGATGATTGAACTCTCTGGAGCATTGACTCAAATAAAAGTGAGTTGTGAAGTAAAAGTAAATAAAGAGAAAGAGTTATTAAATTTTTTCTTGCGGGGATGTTTGTTCCTTTATATATTATCTCCCTTGCTGGGATGCTGAGATTATTAATATTATTCCCTTGTCGGGATTTAATTGTTTAATTGTGTTCCTTTGTCCCTTTGTCAGGATTTCTATTATTATCTGTTTACTCCCTTGCCCCCTTTGTTTGTGAATGTTGTTTGGGTGATGAAGAGCGGTAAAGCACGAAGGGTGATACAGTGCATTGTTTGCTATTGTGAGGAAAGAGTGTAAAGCACTAAGGGTGATGCCGTGCCGTATGATATACCATTTCGTACTGATTTTCATTGATTATATGGTGAGGAAAGGGAGTAAAAGCACAAAGGGTGATGCCATGCACATTGTTATTTTATGATTGATTTGGTGAGAACGAGAGTAAAAGAACGAAGGGTGATGTCGTGCACAATTTTATTATAAAAAATTATTTTATTGAGGACGAGAGTAAAAGCACGACGGATGACACCGTGCAAATTGTTTGATTTCTCATTCTTGTTAGTATTCTAGATATGTTGTTTTTTTCTTTACTTGATATTTTTCATTTCGGAACTGATACCTCCCCTGTAACATGTTTCCTCCTCCCACATTGACTTGTTATGTCATGTATTTCTTTTTTGATTATATATATATATATATGAACTGTACAGGTTTATTTGGTAGTCTGGCCCTAGCCTCGTCACTACTTCGCCGAGGTTAGGCCAAACATTTAACAGCACATGGGGTCGGTTGTGTTGATACTACACTCTACAGTGTGTGCAGATACAGGAGCAGCTTTCGAACAATAGTTGGAGGCCTCCTTCAGTCCACCCAGAGACCCAAGGTAGACCTGCAGGCGTCCGCAGGCCCTGGCGTCTCCCTCTATCTCTATTTCCTATTTCCTCTATTTTTATTCAGAGACAATTTATTGTTGATTTTTCAGACCCTGTATGTAGTAATCTTAGACAATCTGTGATACTGTGACACCAGATTTTGGGTATTAGAGGATTTGGAAAGTTGTAATAGATTATGCTTTTAGATATTTCATTGTTACCTTTCGCTTAAGTATTTACGTTTCCATTGTTTTCATGTTATCACTGGTATTGGTTAAAAATGAGACTTTCTTAATGAAAAGTTAGTTAAGGTTTGGCTTGCCTAGCTCTCATTAGTAGGTTCCATCACGACTCCCGAGTGTGGAATATTCGGGTCATGACAAGTTGGTATCACAGCTCTAGGCTACATGGGTCTCATAGTTTACAGACAACCTTAGTAGAGTCTGAGAGATCGGTACGGAGACATTTGTACTTATCCCCCCAAAGGCTACAGAGTTAGGAAGAGTTTCACATTTGTTCTTTCTAATCGTGCGGTTTTATTTCTCAGTGCTAATTTAATTTCTACTAAGTTCTTTCTCAGATGGAGAGAACACGCGCTTCCTTATCTACCGATCAGCAGTCCGAGCTCCCAGCAGCTTCCACAAGGGGTAGCGGGTAAGGTCGGGGCTGTTCTGGAGGCTGAGGCAGGGACAGAGCTCAAGGTAGGATAGAAGAACTCGTAGCGGAGCCTCACATCAATTTAATGACAAGGTTCCAGCCCCAACAGTTTTGGTGGGCCCAGCTCAGGTCCCCGAGGGGTTTATTGCCACCCTAGTTCTTCAGGATGCTTTGGTCTGTCTAGTGGGCCTTATGAGAGTGTCACTAGAGCAAGTTTACTTCATGTAGTACCTGCCATCTCTCAGGCTGGAGGAGGTCCAGAACTTCTGCTATTCGCACTCCGGAGCAGGTACCTCCTCAGCTTCAGACCCAGCGGCTCAGCTAGTTGGGGCAGTTTAGCCAGTTGCGGTAGCTCAGACCGACGATAGTGCAGCCATATCCGTCGATGACTTATGGAGATTGGACAAGTTCACCAAGCTCTTCACTACTACCTTCAATGGTGCATTTACTAAGGATCCCCAGGATTATCTAGACAACTCTCACGAGGTTCTTCGAAACATGGGTATTGTTGAGACCAATGGGGTTGATTTCTCTAAATTTCGCTTGTCTGAATTTGGCAAGACTTGGTGGAGGGATTATTTCTTAGCTAGACCAGCAGGATCACTAGCCTTGACCTGAGAGTAGTTCACGCAACTATTTCTGGAGAAGTTTCTCCCTATTACACAACGAGAGGCCTATCATAAGCAATTCGAGCGTCTTCAGCAGGGATATATGACTGCAACCCAGTACGAAACCAGATTCATAGACTTAGATCGCCATCCCTTATTATACTTCCTACAAAGAGGGAGAAAGTGAGATGGTTTATTGATGGACTCATTCAGCCGATTCATCTCCAGAAGGCTAGAGAGTCTGGGAGTGAGATATCCTTCCAGGAGGCGGCCAATGTGGCCCGGAGAGTTGAGATGGTATTATCATGGGAGGGGGGGAGGGGGAGGGGGGAGGGCGTGAGGGGGTAGTCATAAGGAAGATTGGAGACCCCATCAGTTAGGCAGATTCAGTGGTGCCTTGTTTGGAGGCAAAGATTCGTATGATAGGTGCCATCCTCCTAATCCCTTTCAGTCAACACTCCAAGTTTCTCACGGTACTTCAGGTGGTCATGGTTCTCAGGTGCATTATTCTAATTAGCAACCTTACGGTGCACCACCAACTCCCATCAGTGCCCCGACGCTTCAGAATTTCCGAGGTGGTCATTCAGGTCGACGGGGCCAGCGGTCTCAATAGGCGAGGGCCTGTTACATTTGTGGTAATCCGGGTCATATTACTAGGTTTTTCCCTAGAGCATCGAGTAGCTCTCAACATCAGGGTTCCTGTGCCATGGTTCAGGCACTAGGTGTTCCACAGCCCGCCCATCCAGCTGGAGGTAGGGGTAGAGGTGCTGGAGGTGGAGGCAGAGGTCCTAGAGGTGGAGCTCAGGCCGCTAGAGGTGGAGGCCAGCCAGCAGCAGGACATCCTAGAGATGTGGTTCAAGGTGATGAAGCCCAGCCCCAATGTTATGCTCTCCCAGCCAAGCCTGAGGCTGAGGCTTCAGATGCAGAGATTACAGGTACGATTCTAGTTTGTGATAGAGATGCTTCAGTGCTCTTTGATACAGGCTCTACGTATTTGTATTGTCATCTTATTTTTCCTCGTACTTGGTCATGCCTAGTGATGCATTGAGTGTTCCTATTTATGTGTCTACACCGGTGAGTGATTCTATTGTGGTAGATCGAGTCCATGTTCCTGTATTTTGGTGATTTGGGGTCTTGAGACTTATGCCGATTTGTTACTTTTAGACATGGTTGACTTTGATATTATATTGGGGATGGACTGGTTATCACGTTACCACGCTATCTTGGACTGTCATGCAAAGACTGTGACCATAGATTTACCGGGTATGCTTCGTTTAGAGTGGAGAGGGACTCCTGATCATTCTACCCACAGTGTTATCTCGTATGTGAAGGCTCGACGTATGGTCTAGATGGGGTGTTTGGCCTATGTGGCATATGTTCATGATTTAATGCTAATGTCCCTTCTATTAATTATGTGCCCGTTGTTCGTGAGTTCCTTGATGTTTTCCATTTAGACCTTTCGGGTATGCCGCTTGTGAGCACGTCATTTTTGCCTCGTTAAAATTACTCCTACAGAATTCTCAAATTTAGGATTTTTCCTTTTTATTATTTATTTTAGGATTTAATTGCGCATATCAGTGTGTGTTTCCATTGATGCATACATGACAAGTCATGAAAATACAAAAAATTACAAAAAACATTTAGGATTTAATTTCACATATTTTGTTAAAACTAATTGGTAGTTAAGGTTTTGTTCTACAAAATATAAAAATCACAAAATAAGTAGTTTATTTTGGCATTTTATTGTTAATTTTTCTCTTTTGGCATTTTATTTGTTAATTTTCATTTTTTTTGGGCATTTTTATTTTAAATTTTCATATTTGTTTATGTTTAAGTGGTTATTAGTATAATTTAGTCTAATTAGAATTTCAAAATAAAATTAGGAAGTTTGTAAAAAAAGAAAATGACAACAAAAAATAGGAATAAAGAAGGCTGGCCACAATTGGGCCAAGCCTGGGTGGTCCAAACCTTATACCCGTTCAAAATACCCAAACCCAGCCCAAAACCCGTCTCTGACCCAAATCTATATAAGAGACGCCCAAAAAAACGTCGTTTTTGGGCGATCAATCTCAGCCATTCATCCATGATGATCTGACGATCCTAGAACTTCTTTCCCATCCCATGTACATGTCCAAATGCCTGTGTATACTGAGAGACAAACGACCTTCCTCCTCGTACACATATACATCATTGTAGCACCACCTATCAACCACTGTAATGCCGCCGTCCACCACCCTGAAACCACCGCTGAAAATCGCTTCATGGCGGCGGCCGGCCACCAAATGGCGCCAAATTTACACCGTAGAATGCTCGCAACCTCCTCTTTTCCCTCCTACCATCAAATCCCCTCAAATATCTCCTCCGCCTGTCAAATATCCAATTTAATGGTCGCTGTCTCCGCAGCCTACGACGTCACCAACCCCAAACCGGTCCAAATTAACACCCCATAAACCGTCTTGTTCTCCTCTTCCCAACCCTCTGAATTTCGTCCCTCGAATCCTCACCGATCGCTTCGAATATTGAATCGAAGCTCTGACCCAAAACTCAACCTCACCGGCATCCTTCAAAAATGGTCCTAGGTGACCACCTCACCTTCCCATCCACAACTCCATGACCAATGACCTTCAAATGTAACTAGATGTGGCTAAGAATCAGATCTGAAACCCAGACCCCATCTCAAAGTCAATCAACCCTAGCCTGATACCCTCTCGCCCTCTCCAATAATGATACAAAGGTCTCAAGAGACCAGAGACCTGCTCAGAAAGGACGGAAAACTTGGAGACAAGAAGAGCCCCAAATTCTAGGGTTTCAATTTTAAGAAAGCTAAGTTATTTTGTACTTTGTTTTTGATTGCTGTTAATTTCCTTCGTTCGTCTTCTTAATTGTTTTAACTTCTTTTTTTTCTCCTTATAATTGTTTTTTGGTTTTTTCTGAGTGTTTTTAATCTCCTTTGTTTGTCTTTATAATTGTTTTAATTTCTTTTGTTTCTCCTTATAATTGTTTTTAGGTTTCTTCTGAGTGTTTTTAATCTCCTTTGTTCGTCTTTATAATTGTTTTAATTTCCTTTGTTCCTCCTTATATTTGTTTTTAGGTTTCTTCTGAGTATTTTTCATTTCCTTTTGTTCGTATTTATAATTGTTTTAATTTACTGTGTTCTTCCTTATAATGGCTTTAGGTCTCTTCTGAGTGTTTTAATTTCCTTTGTTCGTCCTTATAATTGTTTTAATTTCCTTTATTTTTCCATATACTTTCATTTAGTTCTCTTCTCATTGCTTTTATTCTACCTTTAGTTTGCTTTTGTTCTTCCTTCCGTTTGCTTTTGTTTTAAAGTCTTGATTACCCTTTTCTGACTAGTCTGCTTAATATTTGAAGTCACAGTTGTTCTTGTAACAAGGGTATTTGAACATGGGAATCTTGTAACAAACTCCTGGAACATTCTAGTGAAGGGTCAAAGTACAATTTCTGTTAATTCTTCCTCAAAACTTGAGACACAAGTCAGAAAGTCAAGGATCATTTGGGCAAATCTGAAAAATGGGTAAGGGGCTAAAAGGAAAACAAAAAGATTTTGTTGCCCAACGGCTTTGGCTATAAAAGGGGCATCTGATTGTTTTTAGGGAGAGAGATATACATTGAGAGATAAACTTTTGGGGACAATTTTTAGATATGCAGGGGATACACTTTAGATATACATTCAGACACATTTTTTAAACCAATTTCCTGAAATCCTAAGTTTTTTGGCAAAATCTTACATAATAATCAAAATTCTACTCGTTAGAAGTTGAAGATGATTTGAAGCATGTGTATTGAGGATTGAAACTTGTGTGTGTTGGATTTTCAAAGTTTTTTCTTGAATTCATGATACATTCTTGAGTTTACTGGTTAATTTGGTGTTGTTGCTTGCTTGCCTCACGTTTGCCTTACTCATAGGATCTCTTCTGCTATAATTCCAGGTACCATTCTCACTAAAAAAATTTGGGAAGGCACAGATGTAAATATTCGAGAACATAACTGATAATGAAGATGATCCTATTTTTATATTAATGTCATATTATAAACGTTGTTAGCTTAGTAGTATTTCTTGTGCTGTAATGTATATGAATGTATAAACTATGGAGGACTGGATTTTGGACTGTCAACCTCAATTTTCTTAAACTTCAGTAGACAAAAATGGGACAATCAACAACCTGCCTGAATTTTGTGTCCCTATTAGTAATTGGGAGTCATCATGTGTATACATATTCTAGATGTTAAGCTTATCAATTTGTATGTGTCGACATTAAGTATGAATTTAGCATATTAATTCAATTGTAAAAATCATTACCAAGGATGTCCTTTGTCAAACATTTATGTGATAAAAATGATCAAACTATGAATAACATTAACAGTTGTAGTGTAACGATTTGAAAATGCTAGACGTATCCTTGTGATTAATTTGTAACCCAATGTTTCTGGGCTAAAATTGAAAGCCCAAACTTTAGTAGTTGCGAAGCATAAGGAAATGCATTCTCTGGGTTTGTATTTCCGGTAATGAAGCCCAAATTGCAAAATCGCCATGAATGAGGCTGAAGACATTCATGCTGAATCTTTCTTTTGAATATATCATTAACATATGAAATAAGTAGGACATATCTTTTGTTTTAGAGACGCGTATAATAGAAAATTATAGTTTCTTTGGGCTGTCTTTTCTTAAAAAAAAAGAATAAAAATGGATGTGCCACGCTAAACAAAATCATACACTATGTTGGCCCTTTATTTGCAATAAAAGATACATAGAAATCTGGAGGTGCCGTTTAACGAATTTCACGCCCCTCCACGGATATTCAAACACGTAGTTGCTATAGGAACGATATTTTAATAAGATATCTTCCTAATTTAGGGTGCGCATTTATGTGACATATATCCAAGTCTCAACAATGTTAAAATGTGTCGAGAACCCAGGTGCATTTATGTGACGTGGTTCGAGACGTATTTTAATAACATTGCAAATATTCCTAAAATAACATAAAGCGCTTAATAATTTTAAAATTGCGCTGTAGGATGAACATGTATAAAAATCAGGAAATTAGCCATTTATAATAATTTAAGCGACCATGCTAGAACCACGGGATCCGAGGATGCCTAACACCTTCCCTCGGGTCAATAGAATTCCTTACTTAGAATTTCTGGTTCGTAGACTCCAATTGGGCAGTTGAAAATTTCCTCGATTTGGGATTCTAAATAAACCGATGACTTGGGACACCAAAAGCCAAACCTATCCCAAGTGGCGACTCTTAATTAATAAATAATCCCATTTCGAATAATGTCACTTTAATTGGAAAAACTCCATTATACGTGTCATCCTTCGGGGTAGCCGTGTGAAAAAGGAGATGTGACACCGCCCGATAGGGACATTTACTTTTGCATTGATTTGGCTCTGGGCACCTATCCCATTTCTATCCCCCCGTATCGTACGGGCCCGCCTGAGTTGAAAGAGTTGGAGGAGCAGTTGCAGGACTTGCTTAAGAAGGTTTTATTAGACCCAATGTTTTGCCTTAGGGTTCACCGGTGTTGTTTGTTAAAAAGAAGGATGGGTCAATGAGAATGAGTATTGATTGCCGGAAGTTGAACAAGGTAACAATCAAGAATAAATATCTGCTACCAAGGATTGATGATTTGTTTAATCAGCTTTAGGGTGCCAAGGTATTTTTCAATATTGACTTGAGATCTAGCTACCATACGTTGAGGATTAGGGCATCCGACATCACTAAGACAACTTTTCGCACTGGTACAGGCATTATGAGCTCTTGGTCATATCATTCAGGTTGTTAAATGCCCCAACAACTTTTATGGATTTCATGAACTGAGTGTTCAGGACCTATTTGGATTCGTTCATAATAGTCTTTATTGATGATATTCTGATATATTCCCGTAGCCGGGAGGAGCACGAACAACATCTCAAGGGTGGTTCTTCAGACACTGAAGGATAGTTAGTTGTATACTAAGTTCTTGAAGTGTGAGTTCTGGTTGAGTTAACTTGAATTTATAGGTAATGTTGTATCAATAGAGGGTATTCAGGTTGATCTGAAGAAGATTGAGGCAGTCAAGAACTTGCCTAGAAAAGCATCAGCTACAGAGATTCGGAGTTTCTTGGGATTGGTGGGCTACTATCATCAGTTCGTGGAGGAGTTTTTATCTATTGCAGCCTTGATGACCAGGTTGACCCAGATGGGTGCCTAATATAGGTGGTCAGAAGAGTGTGAGGCGAGCTTTCAAAAGCTCAAGACAGCTTTGACTACGGCACCGGTGTTGGTTTTGCCCACAGGTTCAGGGCCTTATACAGTTTATTGTGATGTTTCCCCTATTAGGCTTGGTGCAGTGTTGATGCAGGATGACAAGTTCATTACCTATTCTTTGAGGTAGTAAAAGATTCATGAGAAGACTATCCAGTGCATGATTTAGAGTTGGAAACCATTTTTTACGCATTGAAAATTTGGAGGCACTATCTGTGTGGCATGACATGTGAGGTGTTCATTGACCACAAGAGTCTTCAGTATTTATTCAAGCAAAGGAGTTGAATTTGAGGCATAGGAGGTTGTTGGAGTTGTTGAAGGATAATGATATCACTATATTATATCACCCAGGAAAGGCTAATGTGGTGGTCGATGCTTTGAATAGAAAGTCAGCCACTATGAGCAGTCTTGCTTATATTCAGAACGGTGAGAGGCTGCTTGCTTTGGATGTTCAGGCTTTGGCCAATCGATTTGTGAGGTTGGATATTTATGAGCCTAGTTGGGTATTAGCTTGCACAGTCGATCGTTCTTCATTATTGGAGGGTATCCGTGATTGGCAGTTTGATGATCCCCATTTGTGTGTCCTTAGAGACACGGTGCAACGCGGAGATGCCGGGCAGGTTATCTTCGATGATGATGGAGTTTTGAGATTGAAAGGGTGAGTTTGTGTACCTAAAGTGGACGGGCTTCGAGAGTTGATTTTAGATGAGGCCCATAGCTCCCAGTACTCTATTCATCCGGGCACAGCAAA
Organism: Nicotiana benthamiana; assembly: GCA_034376525.1. Lineage (NCBI taxonomy): Eukaryota > Viridiplantae > Streptophyta > Magnoliopsida > Solanales > Solanaceae > Nicotiana > Nicotiana benthamiana. The sequence goes on along the minus strand of CM067341.1, from coordinate 12,466,768 downwards.
GAAGTATCATAACTTGCGGCATCATTATTGGTGGTGTAAAATGAAGAAGGACATTGTTGCATATGTGGCTCGGTGTTTGAATTGTTAGAAGGTTAAGTATGAGCATCGGAGGCCTGGTGGTTTATTTCAAAGGATTGAGCTTCTCGAATGGAAGTGGGAACGGATCACTATGGACTTTGTTACTAGACTCTCATAGACTCGGAAAAATTTTGACGCAGTTTGGGTTATTCTTGATAGGTTGACCAAGTTTGTGCATTTCATTCCTGTGGAAGTCTCCTATTCTTCTGAGATGTTAGTTGAGATCTATATTCGAGAGATTCTTCACCTTCATGGTGTGCCCGTATGTATCATTCGAAATAGGGTACGCAGTTTACCTCGTGCTTCTGGAGAGCAGTTCAGTAAGAGTTGGGTACACACGTTGAGTTGAGCACAACACTTCATCCCCATATGAACGGTCAGTCCGAGCGAACTATTCAAATTTTGGAGGATATGCTCCGAGCTTGTGTCATTGACTTTCAAGGCTCGTGGGATCAGATTTTTCCTTTAGCAGAGTTTGCCAACAAAAATAACTACTAGTCGAGTATCCAGATGGCTCCTTATAAGGCTTTATACAGTAGACGATATCGGTCTCCGGTTGGATGGTTTTTGCCGGGAGAGGCTCGATTGTTTGGTACGGATCTTGTTCAGGAGGCCTTGGACAAGGTCATGATCATTAAGGATAGGCTTCATACAGCTCGGTCCAAGCAAAACAGTTATGTTGACCGCAAGGTTTGAAATGTGGCTTTTATGGTTAGTGAGCGGGTGTTGCTCTAAGTGTCACCTATGAAGGGTGTGATGAGATTTAGGGAAGAAGGGCAGGCTTAGCCCTAGGTTCATTGGCCCGTTTGAGATCCTTGATCGAGTGGGAGAGGTGTCTTATAGACTTGCATTGCCGACGAGCTTAACAACCGTACATCCAGTGTTTCATGTGTCCATGCTCCATAAATATCACGGCGATCCATCCCACATGTTATATTTTAGCACTGTGCAGTTGGACAAGGACTTGTCTTATGAGGAGGAGCCGGTGACTATTCTAGACCGGCAGGTTCGTCAGTTGAGATCCAAGATATTTTCTTCTGTTCGTATTCAGTGGAGAGGTCAGCCTCCTGAGGCATCGACTTGGGAGTCAAGTCCGATATGCGAAACCGTTACCCTTATCTTTTCCTCGACTCAGGTACTTCCTTCTTCTGTCCGTTCGAGGATGAATAATTGTTTTAGAAGTGGAAAATGTTCTTCTAAGGCCTTGAAAAGCTCATTTAGAATCGTCTTGATTTGCGTGAGCAGTCTGGGCGGCAGTCGGAAAGCATAAATATGAAATTCTATGAAAAATACTAAGTTTAAATTTTAAAATAAATAAATTTGATTTCAAACAATATTTTGGGTAAGCGGTCCCAGACCCATAATTTGATGGTTTCGGAGGGTCTGTAGAAAAAAATAGGACTTGGGCGTATGCCCGGAATCGAATTCCGAGGCCCCAAGCCCAAAAAATTAATTTTCTGTAAAAGTGTTTTTTAGAAATGTTTAAGGAAAATTGAAATAAAATCGGATTAGAAAGTGATGGTTTCGGGCCTGTATTTTGGTTTTGGCGCTTCGTACAGGTATCATATTTGGTGTAAGTCATTCTTGTAAATTTTGGTTAAAAGCGGACGTCGTTTGGCATGATTCGGCCCTAAATTGATAAAGTTGATGCTTTAAGAAGTTTGAGAAAAATGCTTTGATTTTGAGGTTTAATTTGTTGATAATGATGTTATTTTGGCGATTTAATAGCACAGATATGTTCGTGATATGTTCTTGAGTTAGTGCGTGTGTTTGGTTAGGAGCCCTGAGGGCTCGGGTGTGTTTCAAAGGTGTTTCGGGAAGTTTTGAGATTAAGAAAAGTTGCAAATTTTCGGCAATTAGTGCCCAGGGATTTTACCCTTCGCATTCGCGTGGTCCCCCTCGCAAACGCATAAGGCAAAGATCCCAGGTGCCCAGTCTCTTCTTCGCGAACAAAAAGGTTGGAACGAGAACCCGAGGCTCAGGCGGGGAGACCTTTCGTGAATGTGTAAGGTTAAGGGGGAGGGGCCACCAAAATTTGCATTGGAAACACGACCAACGGTCTACAAACACGTAGGCTCGAGGAGCCAAGCTCCGCTAACGCGAGCCGTCTTTCCGCGAACGCGAAGGTTTGCCCGACCTAACTCATCGCGAACGCGATGAACAAATCCCCCCAATTATTTTAAGTCCCAAATATAGAACCCATTATAGGATTTTACCAAATTTTCACAAACTCTTTCTTCTCCAAAGTTCTTAGGCCATTCATGAAGCATCCTTTCAGCACAATCTCTTGGTGTAAGTAATCTTTAACTAGTTTTCTTCCATTTTCATCACTATTTATTGAATTTCTAAGCCTAGAACATGTGATTAGGGGTAGAAAATTAGGGATTTGGGTAGAGTTAGGGCTTTTTGATTATTCTTGATTTTGACCTCGTTTTGTGGTTGAATTTGAAAACAAATTATATATTCGGGCTCATGGGTGAATGGCTGATTTGATTTTGGTCCGAACCTCGTATTTTAACCAAGCAGGCTCGGGGGCGATTTTTGGAATTTTGGAAAGAATGATTGGAAAGTTATAATTGAACATTGGAAATGGATCTTTTAGCATTTATTGATGGTATTAAGTCAATTATGTATAGATTCGATTGGGTTGGAGCCGAATTTGAAAGGAAAAGCAGTGTTTGACGCTGAGTTGGCCGTGGAAGTTCGAGGCAAGTGTTTGGTCTAACCTTAGCTTGGGGGTTAAGGAGTTGAGTCCTATTTGCTATGTGATAATTGTTAAGTACGACGTATTGGCATGGTGACGAGTATCTACACGCTGATGTCTAGCATGACTGTGAGTCTTTATATTGTGTATATCCTGAATTCATTATTTCTTTCTTGCCTTGGTGATGATTTCTATATGTTGTGAAAAGCTTGTGAAAGAAATTGTGACCTTTGAACATCGAGGAGCATTAGCTCGAGTTATATTGAAAAATTCTGAAAGCACATGAGATAATTGAACCATTTGGAGCATTGGCTCAAGTGGTAAAGTGAGTTGTGAAGTAATAGTGAAAGAAAGAGAAAGGGTTATTAAATTGTTCCCTTGCCGCGATGTTTGTTGCTTTATAAATTATCTCCCTTGTCGGGATGCTGAGATTATTAATATTGTTCCCTTGGTGGATTTAACTGTTTTATTGTGTTCCCTTGTTGGGATTTTTATTATTATTTGCTTACTCCCTTGCCCCTTTGTTTGTGATTGTTGTTTGGGTGAGGAAGAGCGTTAAAGCACGAAAGGTGATGCCGCGTATGGTTTGCTATTGTGAGGAAAGAGTATAAAGCACTAGGGGTGATGTCGTGTCGTACGATGTACAATTCCGTACGGATTTTCATTGATTATATGGTGAGGAAAGAGAGTAAAAGCACAAAGGGTGATGCCGTGCACATTTTTATTATATGATTGATTTTGTGAGAACGAGAGTAAAAGTACTATTTTGGTGAGGATGAGAGTAGAAGCACAAAGGGAGATGCTGTGTAAATTGTTTGATTACTGGTTCTTGTTGGTATTATAGTTTTGTTGTTTCTTTCCTTGATATTTTCTATTCGGAATTGTTACCTCCCTCAGAGCATGTTTCACCCTCCCACATTGACTAGCTATTTCCCGTATTTCTTTTCCACTATATATATATATATATATATATATATATATATATATATATATATGAACTATACAGGCTTGTTTAGTAGTCTGGTCTTAGCCTCGTCACTACTTCACCGAGGTTAGGCCAAACACTTACCAGCACGTGGGGTCGGTTGTGCTAATATTATACTCTGCACTGTGTGCATATACAGGAGCAGCTTTCGGACAATAGTTGGAGGACTTCTTTCTGTCCACCCGGAGACCCAAGGTAGATCTCCAGGCGTCCGCAGGCCCTAGCGTCTCCCTCTATCTTTATTTTTTCTTCATATAGGTTATTTTTCACACCCTGTATGTAGTAATCTTAGACAGTCTATGATATTGTAACACCTGATTTTGGGTATTAGAGGATTTGGAAAGTTGTAATTGATGCTGCTTTTAGATATTTCATCGTTACCTTCCACTTAAGTGTTTACATTTCCGTTGTGTTCATGTTATTACTGGTATTTGTTAAAAAGGAGTAATTTGTTAATGAAAAGATAGTTAAGGTTTGGCTTGCCTAGCTCTCATTAGTAGGTGCTATCACGACTCTCGAGGGTGAAAAATCCGGGTTGTGACATAGTTGAAGCCTCTTATGAGTAACATAGTCAGACAGTCTATTAGAATTGTGAAATTGACTAACAATGAGACTGAGTATGAGGCCATGATTGCAAGTCGCGAGTTGGATAAAAGCCTTGTGGCCGAGGTGGTCGAAGCTAAGTATGATTCCCTCCTTGTGGTAAATCAAGTCAATGAGACGTTCGAAGTAAAAGAGGAACAAATGTTAAGGTATTTGGATAAATTGCAGGTAATGCTGCATCAATTCAAGGAGTGGACCCTACATCACCTGCCTCAACATAAAAATAGTGAGGCTAATGCTCTGGCTAACTTAGGGTCATCGGTTGATAATGATGAATTCAGTTCGGAAGCAATCGTACAACTCATGAAATCAGTAGTATAAGTATGCCATGCCGAAATAAATTCAACAAGTTTAACTTGGGATTGGAGGAACAAATACATAGATTATTTGATGACTGGGAAGTTGACCTCGAATCCTAAAGAATCACGATTTTTGCGCACGAAGGCAGCCAGATTTAGTTTGTCCGAAGTGGCCTCTATTTAGAAGAAAATTCGACGGCCCACTCGCCATATGTTTGGGGCCAGGAGATACTAAATATTTTTTGAGAGAAGTTCATGAAGGCACCTGCAGAAACCATTTGGGGGTGGAAGGCTGACTAAAAAGAAAGATGCGAAGAATTTCATACAAAGATGCGGAAATTATAATAGATATACACTAATGATCCATCAACTTGGAGAGCTACTACATTTGATGTTGTCCCAATGGCCGTTCATGAAGAGGGGAAGGGACATCATCGATCCCTTAGCATGGGCACCTGGTAAGGCCTAATTCATACTGTTTATGATCGATTGTTTTTATAAATGGGTCAAAGCTCATGCATTTGAGAAAGTCCGGGAAAAATAAGTCACTGACTTCATTTGTGACCACATAATATGCCGGTTCGGGATATTGACCATGATAGTGTGCAATAATGGGAAGCAATTTATTGGCAACAAGGTAAACAAGTTTTTCAAAGATCACAAGATTAAAAAGATCTTATCAGCATATTATCACTCTGGTGGAAAAAGACATGCGGAATTAACAAGAAAAACCATACGTCAAAACTGAAAGAAAAGATTGACCAATGCTAAAAGGAAATAGAAGGAAATTATGTCGGAAGTCTAGTGGGCATACCTACAACTTTGAAGTCTAGTACTGGGCCACCCTATTTTTGTTAGTCTACGATTTCGAAGCATTAACACCAATCGAGGTGGAGGAACCGAGCCTCAGGTTCTAATATGTTATCTAAGAATCAAACAGTGTGGCCACGAGAAAGAGCTTGGATCTATTGGATGAAAGGCGTGAGGCCGCCTAAGTCCGGTTGGCTGCCCAGAAATAGCGGATAGAAAGATATTACAATCATAAAGCCAACCTCTGACACTTCAAGATCGGGGACTTGGTGTTAAAATTAAATTGCATACTCGAAACCCCAGCGATAAGAAGCTGGGATCGAATAGGAAAGGACCATATTGAGTCGTCGGGATTACAGACAAAGGCTCGTACAAACTCGAAGCATGAAACGGTGCGCAGCTACCGAACAATTGGAGTGTGACGCACTTAAAATGATACTACTTCTAAGGTACAATATCATTTACTTTTTTATTATATTATGAATTGGCTAACACTTGCAGACAATGGCCAGGGGAAAATATGACTATTAGGTCTGAAAGCATGCGTTACAGTCTTTTTCCCTTGAACAGATTTTGTCCCAAATGGGTTTTTTGTCAAGATTTTAATGAGAGAAAGTATATCGTGCTAACTTAGATTCGAAGGTTGATCTTAAATTGGAGTCAATTGGCACATCAATAGTATCCAAGCCCCCTCAAGATCGACCTCGAATACTGGGGCCATCACCATCGAGTTAAGGTTATTTGCAAGGAAACTTTGTACTTGAATAGCTTAGGCTTGGTGGTAAGGAATTATTGTAAGATAAAAACGGTCAAGTGAATTGTGCCCACATATACCACCTTAGTCATGATGCAAGCTTTTACACGCCCTCGATCATATACTTTGCACACAGAAATGAATGAAAGTTTCCATCTTTCTATTACACATTTTTTCCTCTTAAAATATAGATCCTAACCCTATTTGAGGACTATCTAGCTCAAGTGCTACCCCTATTCGGGGACTATCGAGCCCAAGGTCTACCCTTACTTAGGGAATATCATCTGAAAAAGGTTTAGGCAACCCGGGCTACCAAATACCGAAGGCAGAAAACATATTAGGTAGTGCTCAAACACAAAAGGCCATGACCATCTTAAAAAATGGCTCAGAGACATATGAAGCTCGTAATCAGAACATACAGCTTTTACAAAAATGTAAAACCTGCTAAATGGTTACCCTCAACAAAAACATCGTCTAAAATCACTTAAGCATCTTGGGAAAGCTTCTAGTCACTCTGCGTTTTCGAAGCTTCAAGAGAATAAAGTTGCATCAAAGTCAATCCCTCTTCGGACCTTCAAAAAATGAAAAACGCATTACTACATTTGATTTTATACTTAGGTAGTAGAAATATTAGTAAGAATAAAACTTATGACAAAATGCTAAAAGAGTAGAGACTCGAAATTCTCTGAAAGGAAAATGTTATATATTACAGAATGTATTTACAAAGTCTTAACAAATAAATCCTCAAAATAAACAAAAACTATTTACAAGACAAAAAGTAAAAAAGTTCTAAGGCATTCATACCTGATCTTCATCAGGGCCCGATTCGTTGCCAGAACCGTCGGAGCCTTCGGATCCATTAGAACCTTCGGAGCCTTCAACACCTTAAGGCTCGGAAAGTTTTTTCACCTCGGCCCTAAGATTTTTTGCTCCCTCAATCTTGGATGAAAAGATGAAGCCTCAGGCGTGAATCTCCTTTTGATTCACCCTTCAAGAGATCCGCCTCATATATTTGGACATTAGTCTTCAAGCAGGCCTCGACTACTTCGACATCGACCTTGTACTGAGTCACCATCTCTTCGGCATCGACAGAGGTTGTGTCCAACTTGGAATCTATTGCTTTATATTCTCTATCAAGGGAGTCCCGCTCTGCTAGAGATGAGCTTAGTTGTGATCTGAGATCGTCATTTAGCTGGGACCACTTGTTGGTTTTCTCTTTTGCCACCCAAATTTGAACCTCTAATGATGCCTGCTTTTCCTCGACGTTTTTCTTCTCCGAAGCAGTAGGTACATTTTTCTCTTGCACCCATTTTCCATGGCTTGTATCTCGTTTATTTCAACTCAGAGTTGATCTATCTGGTCGATCTTCGATTAGACCTACGAGGTTTTGTCGTTAGTCACTATGACTAGTTCATCGTTTCTAACCTCAAAAACTATTATCTTTTTGATCAGGTCGGCATGATCACGCCTAACGGTCGAAGATTCCTTCTGATCCCTATCTAGCTCCGCTTGAAGGTCTTTGACGGCCCTGTCTTGTTGATTACTAAGGATCTTGTACGTATTCTTCTTTTGAATCTGCTCCTTGAGCTGGAGCTCGAGCTGATTGACCTAGACACGGTACCAAAGGAAGCTCTTGTGGTGAAGTATCGAGGCCTACAAAACAAAAAAATTCATGAGAGATATCTAAAATTAAGTAAAATTAAAAAAGACAATAATGATGACTCACCCGGTTCAGCGCTTGATGTTCCTCATTGAAAGATACGACACATCCACTTTGTTGATTTTGGCTTGGTCCTCCTCGATCACTAGGCATTGAAGGTAGATGGATTTGACCATGAGAGAAGATTTAACCCAAGCATCCTCAGGGATAGTAAGAATATGCGCTCTGTTGTGATGAAGGTCTACGCTCGGAGTGGGAAACTGACGAATCAATTTTGGGCTCGAACTTGGCCCCCCAGCCTCCCAAGGTATTGCCTTCTTCGGGATTTTCATGACGCCCAGCCCAGAAAAATCTTCCAAAGTAGATGAGTCCTTAAAGAAAAAATTAATGGGGTCATCTGTGCCATGAACCCATTCACTGGACTTCTCTTTTCCTTCATGGGCCTTCTCAAGCATGGACTCGGTGTTAGAAGGCATCCCCGTGATTTCTGTTATTGTGGTCGCTTCCTTCGATGTTGAACCGGGTTTTCAGGGCGTATCTGGCCCCATCTCCTTATCGGCCTCTCGAGTTTGAGGAAGGTCGGCCTCATGAATCTATCCCTCGACTGCCGCCTTTTCCTCGGGAGGTGTCGATCCATGGGAAACAAAAATATCATTTTCTTGCAACTCATCCTTGAGCTAGAGAGGTGAGTCGGAATCTGGAACCCGAGAATTGGTGCTCTTTTTGGCCTTACGAGCCATCCTCTTCTTTGGCTTCACCTCGGGACCCCGGGAGCTCAAAGATTTTCTTTTTCTCTTCCTCTTCTTCGTTGCAACAGCTCCAGGCTGTCCCGTAACCGGAAGCGGGGGTCAACGGACAAGGACACATCCTCATTCCATTCTAAAGACCTAAGTTCGGTTGTCTTAGGCAAACCTATGAAGAAAAAAGTTAGGTCAATATGATATGAGTTAGGAGCATAGTAAAAGCTATTATGGGAGAACCTTACCACGAGAACGATTCTCCTATCGGCCCTTCGAAAGCTTTCCCCATGAGTGATCGAAGTATGACATCTACTACAGATGCCTTTGATCTATTCCTTGATCCGGAGGACAACATTTGGAATCTGGGCAATAACTGTATAACCACAAATATGAATGATGAGAAAGGAAATGAAGAAAAATTAACACATAGGAAATGCTGCACTTACGATATGCATTCCACTTCTCAGGGAATAACATGAACTCGAGACGGATCAAGTCTCCGGTATTCACTCGGACGAAGTGTCCCTGCCAGCCTCAGTATCAATCTTCATCAATGCTCAAGAAGGGGGCCTTGCTGTCCTGACGAGTGAGCTTGATTACTCCCCCTCAAAAAATTCGAGGACTATATAAATGGGGAAGGTGGTCGAGGGTGAACAGAAGGGACTCGGTATTATTCACAAAATAATGGAAGAGGATTATGATTCTCCAAAGAGGCACGTGGATTTGCACAAGGCACACCTCTTATCTCTTGTTAAAAACTAAAACGACTAGGTCTACTCGGCCCAGTGAGAAGAGGTAAGTGTAGACAATTGAATAACCCTCAAGGTGGGTAGTAATAAAATCCTCTGGCCCGGGGATTACTACATCATTGCCTTCCCATTTATAGTCCTCTTGGACCACGGGAATGACATCTTCAGTAATGGAGCATATATACCTTGATGCTCCTTTACCCCGGCCCTGTTTGGATTAGGATATCTTGACTTTAAAGTCTTATGCAATTGAATAGCCACCGAAATAAGCCTTTCAAGGGGGTTCGCTAGCAGTCCACTTGGTGGCAGCCACTTTCGGAGTAGCTGCCTCGAGGACAACTATTTCGTGAGAGACCGCCTCGATACTGGCAGCAGGTTAGGAAATGAAGAGGCAACCTATTCAGGAACTAATTTAGACATTTTAGCCATTGCTATATGAAAAGGTTCAAAATCTTATTTAAAAAATATGGAGGGTTGAAAATACAAGTTTGAAGGATGAAGAGAAGATTATGACGATCTGAAAATCTGGGTAAGAACCTAAGAACAACTATTAGAATTGAAGATCAAGGATGAAGGTACGAAGATTTGAAAGAAGTTGGTGATAGCTAGAGAACTTGATGGTGGAAGTTTGATTGGAAAGTGGTAAAAGAACAGAGGATACGAGCTTCTATAGAGAAAGTACACGATGCTTCGCATTCAGATACAACAAGCCGATTGTTGACACATGTCCGAAGTCAGAACGACATGATTGATGTGATGTTTCGACTTATTTGTCGATTTGGTTGTAACGTACGGAGGAAGGAACCAGAGAACATCTATCATTTCTCATTTTTTTGGTAAACCTACTCTTTGAGAAACAATGGGACTATCTATATACGGGTAAAACTAGGTTAATGAGCACCCCAATTTCCCGATAAGGCAAAAGAAGCAAGGACATAAATATAAGGAATTGGAGCCGAGACTGGAAACTTCTCGTACCAAGGGTTGAAAAAGCACTTGCCCCCGGAGCCATCGAGACTATGCCCCCCCTAATCCGGTTCAAGCTCCAAGACCTTAGAAGGCATAATCAAATGGTTGTAACCACGCCCCACTGGATATCACGACGTGAATATCAACTGCGGATTAATGATTAGAGAAAAATAAATTTTTTTACTTTTATTAGAATTGTACATAGGATAAAATTCTCCTACTATATAAATGAAATAATTTTTATTCAAGAAACACACTATAACAAGTATATCAAACCAATATATTTATCTTCTATGCTTTTAAAAGTAATTCAAAGTTCTTATTTTGCTCATACTTCTTCATAAGTATTTGGCTCCGAATGAAGGTAAGCTAATTGTTAAGCTAAGAACCGAACCCAAACTCAACATTACTATTGGTTTGGCTGTTTATTCTATCATTAGTCTGCTCATCTAACGTTATTGAACACATTGTACTTTTGAATTTTTCCAATTTGAGGATTAGTACCTACTGGGATTTACGGATAATTACGTACTTTATAAATTACCTGATAATTTTTTTACTCTATTAATATATAAAACTTAAACTAATTGGGAAATAAGTGTTTGTTAATGGCAAGTTGCGACATTCATGTATAGAAACAAGGTTTACGGATAAAGTATTTATTTTATGATAAGTCCTAAAGCTATTACCATGAATGCCTATCGTGTACATGTTATCCTTTGCAGATAGAATTTCTAAGACTTAAGACTAGCTAATTATCTAAATTATAGTTTTGCGCGTCAAAGACGAAAAGTATAGGGAACAGTTATATATGGGGCACAGGACAGGGTGGATCCCGGGCTTTGACACTCAATTCAACCGAATCTAATCTTTATAATGAAAATATTACTTTTTATAAAACATAAAATTTTCTTTTAATAAATATGATTTGAATATATAGTTTTAAATTCAATAAGTTCAATAGCAAAAATCTTGAAGATCAAACTATATATTAAATTAAAATTTTAAATTCACCTTTTGCATATAAATAAATAGGTAATACTGGGGAAATCGATTAACTATTTTGAATTAGCATCAATACAATGACGTTTGTTTCGGAAAGAAACTGTTGGACATATCGATGTCTATATAAAGAAAAGAGTTGAAGAAATTTAGGTTGGTGGACCAAACAATTTTTGTGGAATTGAACGTGTTGCATGTCACTGTGTTGGGTAAGGACGTAGGATCATTATAATATTACATCGATATGATTAATGATCATGCAGGATCATTATTTTACCCTTAAAATGAAAGTTTTCGATGGCAATTCGGATTAGTAGGCCCCAAAGCGATTATGGACATTTAGAGGCGGATTCACAGGATTGGTCACAGGTTCGGCTGAACCCAATAGCTTTAGTTCTAATAATATATTCGTCTTAATATTTTCGTTAAATATATTATTTTATTAATTTAAAATTCAATAATTTAAAAAAATTAAAAATCCAAATCCACAAATTTAACATTCTGATTTCGCCTATATGAACATTAAATATAAAACCCTGAAGAAAAACAATATTAACAGTACGTAGTCTACCCTTCAAGATGGCCGAGTTGATTGCGCTGGGGATTTCCCAAATGGGAAGTTTAGGGTTTGAAATCCACTTGCATCTCTCTTCAGTCGAGTCCGCAGGCAAGTGCAGCTACCTTCCTATATAATTTGTGAGTTATTACATATAAAAATAATATTTATTTTATACGTATGTAAATAGCGGCTGTCGAGTTTTCTTGTTAAAAGAAAGTGTGTAGTATCGTGTTTCACGTTTTATGATCCAACTACTATTTCGAATTGTCAACTCTCATTTATTTAACCAGAAAAATGGGAAAAAGATGGGGTGACTACCGAGGCACTGACTAAACAAATACTTCTTAGTTGAAATCCTTTTATAAAATTTAATTTATTTCACATGTCTTTATTTTTACAATTGTTCAAACATATAGTTGAAATTATCTGCTTATCAACATCATATATTGCTCTTAAGAAGCCAAAGTTATAATTATAGACAAATTCTATCCAATTTATACGCACACGCTCATATTTTAATTAGATTATACATTATATTGAGTAAATATACATGTAAATTTTGAAAAATTTGTGCTTGTCTATATGGGAGGATCAACGAATAATTAGTAAAGTTAATAAAGCGCATTAGTAGAGGCTCAAGAAATTACATGGACATTAGAGCGTCGCAAATAAATCAAACCGGAAAACCAAAAAAAAAAAAAAGAAAAAAAAATCGACGTGTGGCAAATAACATAAACGATACAATTCTACTATTTTTTTTATGAGAAATCTATTTGATATTATTATCATATTGGTAATGGTCTAGTGTTATTTATTTAAACAATTAGTAGTAAGATTAACTTAATTTTAAGTTAACTTAAAAATAAACTTTAGCGGCGCTAAAAGCTGAAGTGTCAAGCGGAAGAGCATTTCGAATTTTGTTCCTGCTATTTGCGGCAACTTTAGTAGCCACCAAAATGTTCATTGTTTGCAGCGACTTCCCCCAGTTGTCACAAATAACATGCAGTTACGGAAGGATAAAAGTGAAAACTTTTTAAAATATGTAACCAATTTGCTTTTGACATGTCAATTAAGAAATATAAAAATACCTAGTATGAATAAAATACTCTTAATTAGATATTTAATGTAAGGATTAATAAAACTTTTAGAGATATGTATATAAGGGTAATTTTGTAATAACAAATTGAATTCCTTCTTAATTATATAAATTGAAAATTATTTTGGACCAAATTAAAAAGTAGTGTGGTCAATTATTGTGGTCCGAATGAATAGAATACACTCCCTCTAGTCCAAAATAAGTGATTTTTAGTTGTTTTCACACATATTAAGAAATCCATCTTTTAGCATTAATTAGCTATGAAATTGACCATATTAACCTTTACTATCTCTTCACATAAACACTCCTCACACATTCTCCAACGCTAATTACTCCAAGGACAATGTAGAAAAAAAATAACTAATTCATTCTTTAAATCTGGAAAATCACTTATTTTGGACCACAAAAAAGGCCAAAAATTACTTATTTTGGACCGGAGGAAGTATACTTATAATAGATTAGTGCATATGTGAAAGTAAAATTTTATAACAATACAAATATTAAAACATATTTAAGATTATTATAAAAATAATAAAAGAATAAGAGCAATATTGCAGAGAAAGAGAGAAAGAGAAAATTCTTATTGAATTTTGGGGTGATTTACAATGGGGTAAGACCCCTCTATTTATAGGAGGAAATATGACTTAGCCTCAAAGTAAAACTCTCTACAAGATAGACATTCACTCCAAATAAAATTCTGTTCTTAACATTCCCCCTTGAATGTCTACTCAATAAGTAATGTGCCTCATTAAAAACCTTAACTAAAATAAAACCCAATGGGAAAAAAATTCTAGAAAAGAAAAAAGAGTACACATATTTAGAAGTGCGCCTATTGGTTGCCTCATTAAAACCTTGCAAGGAAAACCCAGTGGGACAAAACCTTGTAAGGGAAAAAGAGTGCAACGCGCATTAACTCCACCTGAAGAGAGCATCAATTCACATCCTTGAGCTTTCGCATCCCAATCTTGTGCACTAGCTTCTTGAAGGTTGACGTCAGTAGAGATTTTGTGAACAAACCAGCCATATTATCACTTGAACAAATCTGTTGCACATTGATATCACCATTCTTTTGAAGATCATGTGTGAAAAATAACTTTGGTGAAATATGCTTTGTCCTATCTCCTTTTATGAATCCTCCCTTCAATTGAGCTATGCATGCTGCATTGTCTTCATACAAAATCGTGGGTAGTTTTCACATTTCAAACCACATTTGTCTCGAATATGATTTATTATAGACCTCAACCACACACACTCTCGACTTGCTTCATGAATAGCAATTATCTCATCATGATTAGATGAAGTAGCCACAATTGATTGCTTAGTTAATCGCCAAGATATGGCAGTGCCTCCACAGATAAACACATAACCTGTTTGAGATCGAGCCTTGTGCAGGTCAGATAAATATCCAGCATCAGCATAACAAACAAGATCAGGACTGCAATTATTGCTATAAAATAAGCCCATATCGGTAGTCCCTTTTAGATACCGCAATTATGTTTGATTCTATTTCAATGTCTCATTGTAGGAGCAGAGCTATATCTTGCTAAGGCATTAATTGAAAATGTTATGTCAGGCCTTGTAGTATTTTCAAGAAACATTAGTGCGCCAATTGCACTAAGATATGGTACTTCAGGACCAAGTAGCTCTTCATTCTTTTCTTGAGGTCGGAATGGATCCTTATTCACATCAAGTGATCGAACAACCATCGGAGTACTTAAAGGATATGCTCCATCCATGTAAAACCGTTTCAATACCTTTTCTATATAGGCAGATTGATGAACAAAACTTCCGTTTGCCAAATTTTTAATTTGTAAACCAAGACATAATTTTGTCTTTCGGAGATCTTTCATCTCGAATTCCTTCTTTAAATAATCAATTGCCTTTTGGAGTTCTATGGGAGTTCCACTAAAGTTTATGTCATCAACATATACGTCAAGTACAACAAATTCCGATGTTGTTTTCTTTATAAAATCACATGGTCAAATGGCATTATTTATATAGCCTTCATTTAATAAATACTCACTAAGACGATTATACCACATTCATCCTGATAGTTTTAGACCATACAAAGATCTTAACAATTTGATTGAAAACATTTCCTGGGACTTTGAATTATGTGTGTTTGGCATTTTGAATCCACCGGGAATTTTCATGTATATCTCATTATCAAGTGAGCCATAAAGGTAGGCGGTAACCACATCCATTTAATGCATGTCAAGCTTTTCATGGACAGCAAAACTAAGGAGATAACGGAAAGTTATAGCATCCATAACGGGTGAATATGTCTCTTCATAATCGACACCAGGCCTTTGTGAAAATCTTTGTGCAACAAGGCGTGCCATATATCTTTGTACCTCGTTTTTCTCATTTCTCTTGCGTACAAATACCCATTTATAGCCAACAGGCTTAACACCATTAGGTGTTTGAACTATAGGCCCAAAAACTTCACGTTTTGCAAGTGAATTCAATTCTGATTGGATTGCTTCTTGCCGTTTTGGCCTATCAAGTCTTTGTCGACATTCTCCAACAGATTGAGATTCAAGATCCTCACTTTCTTGCATAATTATAGATGCAACATTATATGCAAAGACATAATCCACCACTATATCCACTCGATTAAGATTTGTCTCAATATCGATTAAATTTATTGGTAGTTCCTTGTTTTCTTGAGTCTTGGACTCAATGGATTCTTCATGAATCTCAGAATTTATTTAATCGTGGATTTCCTCATGAGATTCTTTCGTAGTGTCATTTTGATCATTTGCTTTCCTTTTTCTAGGATTTCGATCATTGGGACCTAATGGTCTGCCACGTTTTAGGTATGCTTTCGACTCATTAGCTATGACACTAGAAGATTGTCTAATAGAAACATCAATACGGATTGGAACATTCTCTACGGGGATATGTGATTTTGTTATCCTTTTCAAGTCCGTAAATGCGTCTGGCATTTGATTTTCTATTCTTTGCAAATGGATAATATTTTACACCTCTTTTTCACAAGTAGAGGCACGTGGATTAAGGTGAGATAATGATGGATTTTTCCACAAAATTTCTCGTTTGGCTTCACCAACTTCTCCCCATAATTTAGGGAAAAGTTTCTCATTGAATCGACAGTCTGCAAATCGTGCAGTGAACAAATCCACTGTCAATGTTTTGAGATAGCGAATAATGGAGGGCGATTCAAAGCCAACATATATTCTTAACCTTCTTTGCGGACCCATTTTGGTGCGATATGGCGGTGCTACAAGCACATATACTGCGCATACAAAAATTATTAAATTGGATATATTAGGTTTATGACCCAAAACTAATTGTAACGGGGAATATTTATGATAATTTGTCGGTCCGAGACGAACTAGCATTGCTGCATGCAAACTGGCGTGACCCCAAACCGAAGTGGGCAGCCTCGTTTTCATGAGTAACGGTCTTGCTATCAACTGCAGATGTTTAATTAAAGACTCTGCAAGATCATTTTGAGTGTGAACATGAGCTACGAGATGTTCCACTTTTATCCCAATTGATAAGCAATAATCATTAAATGCTTGAGATGAAAACTCAGCAGCATTATCTAGTCTAATAGACTTAATTGGATTATCATGAAATTGTGCCCGTAATCGAATTATTTGTGCCATTAATTTTACAAACGCACGGTTGCGAGATGACAATAGGCACACATGAGACCATCTAGAAGATGTGTCTATTAAGACCATAAAATATCTAAACGACCCACTAGCTGGGTGAATAGGTCCACAAATGTCCCCTTGTATACGTTCCAAAAAAGCAGGTGGCTCAATTCCAACCTTTGTTGGTGATGGTCTAATAATTAACTTGCCTTGATAACAAGAAGTGCAAGAAAATTCATTATTAAAAAGAATCTTTAAATTCTTTAATGGATGCCCATTTGATTTTTCTATAATCCGTCTCATCATAATTGATCCAGGATGTCCCAATAGATCATGCCAAAGTACGACAGTATTGGAATCAGTAACATTTTGGTTTACGGTAGAATGTGCCTCAATCGCACTAATTCTTGTCCAATACAGGCCACAAGATAAATATGGGAACTTCTCAATAACTCTCTTTTGGCCAGAGACATTCTTGGTAATAATGAGATATTCAAGATTATTCTCATCTATTATCTCAATATGATATCCATTCGACGGATATCTTTAAAACTCAACAAGTTCCTCTTGGACTTGGAGGAAACATTGCATTTTCTATGATAAATATTGTTCCCTTTGGCAGAGTTATAGTAGCTCTTCCGGAGCCTTCAATTAATTTACTACTACCAGAAATTGTAGTAACATCTGCCTTGCACATACTTAAATGAGAGAACTATTTCTTCTCTTTGAATATTGTATGTGTGGTACATGAATCAATTAAATAAATATTTTTACAATTGAATTTTGATCCAAGTTTATTTTGTGAGATATCCACTTTTGCTTCCCATAATTTGACATACAAAAGAAATATATGAATAAATATTAGTATTTTCAGAGATTAAAAAACAAAGTGAAGTCAATAACTCAATAATGACTTATAATGCAATTTCGAAACAAACTTTGTTTATGATACAAACAATTCCTGTTAATAGGTTGTGGCTGAAATTACAAAGTATTTTTCCGTCCCGTTAATAATTGTCAATTCTTAACATTTCAATTTTTTTTCATTCACAGTAACCAATAAAGTATATTCTGGTAACTAAATACACCCATGTCATCTTGGTTTAGTACTTTCTTTCATGTTAACCAATAAATCCTATTCTAGATTCTTATTATTCATAATTATTTAGCAGATACAACTTGATTATTATTAGTTATCATAAAAAGGCCAACAGAAAATAAAATATCAAAGTTTCACGAGATATCACTGAAATCACAATAAATTAAAAGTTGCTGATCTAATTAAATGACCGCCTCATAAGTATGCTATTGTGAACTGTATTTTGCTATTTGTTTCATGCTTTTGTTGATAGCAGGTATTGGATCGTTATCTTCCACGTCTAAAAATATGTACTATTATTGATTTCAAAAAAAATAATACTAGAACTATATTTAATCAAAAAGAACTAACACTATTTCATAAAATAAATAAAACTAACGACTATTATGAATAGGAAAAAATAAAAATTAAACTACTCAATCATCTTTAATTACGGATCCATCACCGATTGAGTGATCTATTTTTTCATCAGGGCGCTCAAAAAAGTCTGCCACATCCAAGTGGGTAATGTCAAAATCATTGTCAGAGACAACATTGGCTTCAGGGCCTTTATTCTTTAGAGATCCTTGATAAAGCTCAACCAAATTTCTTGGTACACAGCAAATATTTGCCTAGTTCCCTTTTCTACCGCAACGATAGCATTCAGTTTCTGAACTATTTGCTTTTGGCTTCTCATTTTTCCTTTTCCGCTTTTGGTGGTTATATTATTTTGGGGGGTGATTGACACCAGGAAAATTTCTTCCTTGTCCACGTCCACGGCCATGGCTATGACCACGACCACGACCACGACCACTATTACAGTCATGGCCTTTTCCATGCTTAGCATAATGGGAATACACCTCTTCCACTTCAGGCAATGGTGTAGACCCACTGGGTCGATTTTCATGATTTCTCATGAGCAAGTCATTGTTTCGCTCAGCCACAAGGAGAAGAGAAATCAACTCAGAGTACTTCTTGAAACCTTTCTCTCTATACTGCTATTGCAGAACCATATTGGAGGCATGAAACGTTGTAAACGTTTTTTCAAGCATATCATAATCAGTGATAGTATCTCCACAGAGTTTCAATTTAGAAGTAATTCTTAACATCGCAGAATTATATTCAAAAATAGACTTAAAGTCTGGAGCCTTAGAGCCCAATCATATCGTGCGTGTGGCAGAGTGACCAACTTTAAGTTGTCATATCTTTCTTTTAAGTCATTCCACAAAATAAGTGGATCTTTGACTGTGAGATAATCAATTTTCAACCTTTCATCAAGGTGATGGCGCAAGAAAATCAAGGCCTTAGCAAAGTCTTGGGTGGATGCTGTATTTTTTTCTTTAATGGCGTCTCCAAGACCATTGCATCTAAATGGATTTCAGCATCCAACACCCATGTCATATAGTTTTTGCCCGAAATTTCAAGGGCAACGAACTTTATTTTCATAATGTCAGTCATAATTAAAAAGAGGAGAATAATTACCTTAATCTTCTCAAAGAGCTTCTTGAGACGGTAGAGTCTCGTACTGATAATGTGTTATAAAAATAATAAATTAATAACAGTAATATTGCAGAGAAAGAGAGAGAGAAAATTCTTATTGAATTTTGGGGTGATTTACAATGGGGTAAGACCCCTCTATTTATAGGAGGAAAAATCACTTAGCGTCAAAGTAAAACTATCTACAAGATGGACATTCACTCTAAATAGAATTTTATTCTTAACAAAGATCATATTTTTCAAAAGTCTAATAATTATACTAATATTATGATATTTTAAACACTACTGTTGACTAGTAAGAGTATTACACTTATAAAAAAAGTCTTTTTCTCTCTCAGCGTAGGATAGTGCGACTTTGCTATTTTGCGCCAATTTTACCGAAATATGCTGCGAGGCCGGCCTCGATGACATGCAATTACTGTGGATCTGAGAGATCTAGCAGCGAAGGAAGTAGGTAGAGACCCAGTTGAGAAATCTGATGAAAAATCTAAGAAAATCAATGGAGCAGTAACAGAAAAACTCATGGAACAATGGCCAGCTTCAGCAAAAGGAGCAAAAACACCATCGTTGACTACATGAGACTCAAATTCAACTCAACCATAACCTAACAAGAGTGTTGCTGCTGTAATTGAGGAAGCTGAGAGGAATGGAGCAGGGAAAGGTATGGGGAAACTGGAGTTCAGAGGAAATTGGAGATCCCGACTGCGACAAACGCAATGATGAAATGGAAGAGCTTATTCACTGAAAATAAAATGGCTACTCGAGGTATGAATTTACAGTATATTGCCCCTACAATTAAAAAAGAGATCAAGGTATCTAAATTAGACAAAGAGGTTGTTGAGCGAGCTACTGAAAAATGGAGAATGGCTGTGATTGTGTATATAGTGGGTGAAACTCCTACTATTGCTGCATTTGAAAGATTTGCCTCATTTCAGTGGAACTTTGCTACAAAACCATCAATATGATGGGAATTTTGTGGTTAAATTTGACACAAAAGAGGATAGAGATGTTGTGCTCTATCCAGGGCCATATATAATGAATAGCAAGCTTGTGGTGGTTAAAGTATGAACTGCGACTTTTGACTTTGCTAATGAGGTATTGAAAACATATCGCTATGGATCCAAATACCTAAACTACCTCTTAATTGTTAGAAAGATGATTCATTAAGTCGAATTCGGAGTCCTTTGGGAATACATATATATGCAGATGCATGTACTACTAGAGTTGAACGTATTTCATATGCTTGGATTCTAGTGGAAATGGATGTGACTAAGCTACTTCCAAAACAGATTATGGTAGAAGATCCTATTGGCAGGGAGTTTTTGCAAGATGTTTGGTACGATTGGATGCCCTAGTATTGCACAAAATGTCTGCAATTGAGACATGTCTGCCAAGAACCACGGAAGAAAGAAATAAAGAAAAGAGGAAGAGGCCAAAAGCCACAATAGTTTTGGAGAAGGAAATAATAGGTGGAAGAGAAGCAGGACAAAGGAACTACTGTAAAAGTTCAAAAACAGGATGAAAAGCATAAAGAAATAAAACAGCCACAACAAGATTTGTCACCACAAAGACAAGAGGATGAAGAAGGTTGACAGATAATGAAGAATAAATCTACAACAAGAAACTCAAAACATGAGGGATATGTATAGCAAATGGGAGCAATACACCAGATCCTTCAACTTCAATGTAGATCAGCGTGGGATCGAGTAGTAAGAACAGATGGGAGGCGATGCAGGAGGAGGATGACCCGTTCATACCTAGATAACGATAGTAACCTGGAATGTTAGAGGATTGAATAAAGTATATACAAAAAGAAATAAAGAAATATATTAGAGACAATAAGGCAGGATTAATAGCTATTATTGAGCACAAGGTGAAGCAAGATGTGGAAGGGAAGATCATATAAAAAATTGCACAAAGCTAGAAATGGAATGACAATTATGTAGCTAGTGCAAAAGGAAGAATATGGGTAGTATGGGATTCTAGAGTAGTGAAGTTTGTGCACATAGTTACTCTGAGCAGATGATCACAGGGAAGATTACTTTAATTGAGAGTAAGGAAGAATTTCATTTTTCAGCAATATATGGGCTTCATACTATTGAAAAAAGAAGGAACACGTGGGAGGAGTTAACATAGTTGCATAGGGAGATAAAGGGATCTTGGATTGCAATGGGTGACTATAATGCAATACAAAGTTGGGAAGATAGGTACAATGGGAACCCTGTTATGGAAGCAGAGATAAGGGACTTCAATGAATTCTTAGAAAATATAGGAATGACAGAACTTGGATATTTTGGGAAGGAGTTTACATGGACAAATAATCATGTACCTAGAAAAATAGATAGAGAACTAGAAAATGATGGATGAATAATGAATATGAGGCAATTCGAGGTATTGGTGAAAGACCATTTGTTTTCTGACCATATACCTTTGTATCTTTGTTTTGAGCAGGAACAATAGAATAATCCAAAACCTATTAAATTTTTCAACAACCTTGTTGAGCACAAGGAATTAGAAGGCATAAGTAAAGCAACATGGGAGAGGAACATACAAGGACCAGCAATGAAAAGAATCTGGCCGAAGCTTAGAGGGCTTAAGAATGGGATGAATCAGCTGCATCAAGAGGAGTATAGCAAGAATCATGAGAAGATCACAGTGATAAGGGGAGAGCTACAGAGAATTTAGATGCAAATGAGAGACCTAAACCACCTAGAGAGTTTGAAGAATGATGAAAAGGATCTAAAAGAGAAGCTAGAAAAATGGATTACACTTGAGGAGGGTATACTGAAACAAAAGTCCAGAATATAATGGTTGAGGCTAGGGGATTCAAATTCAGCTTTCTTTCATGCTAGTATAAAAAATAGGAAGGCTCAAAAGAAGATTACAAAGCTAGTCACCCAAATAGAAGTGTCGACACAGAATCGTGAGGAAGTGCAGCAGGAAATCATTAAGTTCTATCAGAAACTACTATGAATAGCTGCAGAGAAGATTCCAGCTATTACACCAGATGTGATAAAGAGAGGAAACATACTGACAAGAGCACAACAAGTAAAACTGATAGAACCTTCGACAAGGGATCAGATTGTCCAACCAATAAAAAGCATAGATGACTCAAAGGCTCCAAGATGTGATGGGTATAATTCACTATTCTTTAAAAAGACATGGGAAATTATAGGATATAAAGTAGTAGAGGCAGTTTAGAATCTCTTTAGAGATTCAAAATGTACATGCCAATCAACCGCACTATAGTGACTTTAGTTCCTAAAGTTCAAAATCCATCAAGAATCTCAGAGTTTAGGCCAATATCATGTTGCACTACCATTTATAAAATCATATTCAAAATAATAACTAGCATACTTCAACAGAAGATGGATTACTTGGTTGATGACAGCCAATCAGCTTTTTTACTAGGAAGAATAATTTCAGACATCATTCTAAGTCATGAGAAAGTAAAAAGGTACAACAGGAAGAATATTACTCCAAGATGATGTTTGCAGATTGGCATGGCATATGACTCTGTTGAGTGGTGTTTCTTAGAGTAGATGCTAGACCAACTATGTTTTCCATGACTGTTCATTACATGGATCATGAAATGTGTAACTACAGTCCCCTACTCTATTCTTATAAATGGTAGTCTTATGAAGCCCTTTCCAGCAAAGAAGTTACTGAGGCAGGGAGACTCCATGTCCCTTTTTTTGTTTGTGCTAGTAATGGTATACTTCACAAGAATGTTAAAGGGACTTAAGGAGAACAAGTCTTTCAAATTCCATAAAGAATGTGCTAAGCTAAATATAATACAACTCAGTTTTGCAGATCATCTGATCTTGTTTTGCAAAGGAGACATGAAGTTTGTGAAAGCACTGCATGCTAGTTTAAATGTTCTCTAAGGTTTCTGGGATGGAAGCAAATGTGGAGAAAAGTAGTGTATACTTTGGGGGAGTAAATCAAATATTGCAGCATAATATTTTCGCTCACCTAGATTTCTTAAAGGGTGAGCTGTCTATAAGATATCTAGGGGTTCCTCTCAGTACAAAGAGGATAGCAATAACTCGGTATAAGCCCACTAATTGACAAGATCATTGGCAAGATTACTAGCTGGACTTCAAAGTTTTTGTCTTATGCAGGGAAATTACAACTTATTAAAAGTGTTCTTTTCTTAATACAAACTTTCTAGTCTCAGTTTTTTACATTACCTAGGAAGTTGATACAAATGATTGAGAGCGTGTGCAAAAGGTTCCTCTGGACAGAAGGTGTTGATGTATCACATATGGCTCTTATTGCTTGGGATAGAATATGTATGCCAAAGGTAGCAGGGGGAATGAACATTATGGACATCCAATTGTGGAACAAGGTAGCTGTGTGCAAATTCCTGTAGAACATATGCAATAACAAGGATAAACTATGGGTAAAATGGATACATTGTTACTGTGGAAGGAGAGCTAGTCTGTGGAAGAACAAACCAATGCATGCGTCTTGGATTGTATAGAAAATACTAAAGGCTGCTAAATATCTGGAAGAAGTGGGGATACAAGAAGAAGAGCTTAGTCAGATGCAAAGCTTCACCATACAGAAGATGTATAAGAAGTTCGAAGGTGAGTATCCATAATGCTCATGGAGAAGATTAATCTGCAACAATGATGAAGCACCTAGAAGGTTATTCATACTATACTTGAACTTACATGGGAAGCTGTTAACAAAAGATAGAGTGGCAAAGTGGAGTCAAATTGATGATCTATCGTGTCCACTGTGTAGAAGAGAACCTGAAAGTGCAGAACATTTATTCTTCAAGTGTGAAATAACATCGCAAATCTGGAATGGCTTATTGGAATGGCAAAGAGTACAAAGAAAAGCAAAATGGTGGAATGAAGAAGTTCAATTGGCAGAGGTGCATGCAAAGGGAAAATCTGCAAATTCAAATGTGTATAGAATCTGTTTGGCAGCATGCGTCTATCACTTATGGAATGAGAGGAACTTGAGGATCTTTCAAGGAAAAGTTAGGAAAAATAAGGCCATCATACGGGTTATAGCACATGAAATTCATAGTTCTGATAGTAAATACAAGAAGTTAGATAGCAAGTTTCAGGAAATGAAGGAGTATCTTAAATTTTGAGATAGTACTAAATTGTTTACAAAGTTTTCTTTTATTTTTTTGTCTGTAATTCTTGGGCATAATGTCCAAGATCTAATGAATGAAAATTGTAAAGATTATACCTGGTTTGTGAAATAAAGAATGTTACGTACCAAAAAAAAACACTACCAAGAAAATCATTAAAAAAAACACTACCAAGAAAATCATTTTTTTCCTTAAATTTTGTCCCCAAATCAGTTAATTATTCAAATTTCAAGCTTTAGTGAGAAGCTTGACGTATCAAATTAGTTTTTAACCAATTCCTAATTTTTTCCTTCATTAACACTAATATAATACATTATCAAACTGAATTTGTTTTATTAGGGTTTTATTTTCTTTTCAGGGTGGTGTTTAACATGAGTTAATGACTAAAAATTGTATTATGAAATTAATTCAGCAAATATTTTGGACGACCAAAAAAATTATTTTCTTGAAACCTAGAAGATCACTTATTTTAGATCACAAAAAAAAGTAAAAAAATCACTTATTTTGGACCGGAGGGAGTATATTTTATTCCGTTCGGTCCATAACAAGCGATCAATTTACTTTTTGTTTTGATCCAAAATAAGTATCAAAATAAGTGTCTATTTATATAAACAAGAAGGAATTCAATTTATTTTTACAAAATTATCTATATGTACATATCTCTAAAAAAATTCTTAATCCTTAAATATTTAATTTTTTTGCATAAAATTTAATATTTTTTTAATGAGCGCCAAAAGAAAATTGGTTACTCATGTTGATATCTCAAAATTATAGGTTTAACTTTTGTTTAAATAATTTGTCGGGAGGATAAAAATTTATCTGCACCAAATATTGATGCTCTTTTACATTTTAATATTTAACGACAGACGGTAAAATATATAGTTGTTAATACTGCATCATGTGTGGTAAATATAAATGAAAAGACCATCTTAAAATTGGTTGTTCTACATATGAAGAAGATTCTACTCAAAGATGAATACTTTGAAAGAATAGAATTATTCTCTTATGTAGAACTTCATTATGTCATCTTTCTAAATAATATCAACAACAACAACAACAACTACCCAGTATACTCCCATCAGGTGGGGTCTGGGGAGGGTAATATGTAGACAAGCCTTACCCCTACCCGAAAGGGCAGAGAGGCTGTTTCCAATCGACCCTCGGCGCATAGGATAAAAGGAAAAACAGCTGTAAAACAAAAACAAAGACAAAAACAAAAACAATAACAATAGAGCATTAGTAACTCCAACAGAAATATCGTAAATAATTATCTAAACATAAGAAACATAAATACAATCGCATGCAATAAAATCATACAGTAACTACCATAACTAACAACCATTGGGGGGACATAAGCTAAAACACAAATCATCTATGGGTATCCCTGCCGGCCCACACCCAACCCGGTTGAGGCGTACGAAGAACTCTAGGAGCCCCTAACCTACAACCCTTATTCTAGACCTCCAGACTCTCCTATCAAGGGTCATGTCCTCGGAAACCTGCATTCTAGTCATGTCCTGCCTAATCACCTCTCCCCAGTGCTTTTTAGGCCTCCCTCTGACTCGCCGGCCGCCAACAATCTCCAGCCGCTCACAGCTCCTCACAGGGGCATCGGGACCCCTCCTCCGAACATGCCCGAACCACCTCAGCGTCGCTTGTCGCATCTTCTCATCCACCGGGGCCACCCCTACCTTCTCTCGAATAACTTCATTCTTGATCTTATCTAGCCTGGTGTGCCCGTACATCCACCTAAGCATCCTCATCTCCGCAACCTTCATTCTCTGAACATGAGAGTTCTTCACGGGCCAGCACTCCGCCCCATACAACATCGCAGGTCTAACCACGGCTCTATAGAATTTCCCCTTGAGTTTGTGTGGAACTTTCTTGTCACACAGGACCCCTGATGCAAGCCTCCACTTTGACCACCCCGCTTCTATACGATGGGTGACGTCCCCATCAATCTCTCCGTCCCCCTGAATCACAGACCCAAGATATCGGACACTGTCCCTCTTGGCGATGGCCTGAGAACCAATCATCACGTCCCTGCCTACCTCACTCGGCTCGGCGCCAAACTTGCACTCCAGGTATTCTGCCTTAGATCTGCTTATTTTGAAACCTTTAGATCGAGAGTCTGTCTCCATACCTCTAACCTTTCACTAACACCGACCCTCGTCTCTTCTATCAATATTATATCATCAGAAAAAAGCATACACCAAGGCACATCCCCTTGAATATGACGGGTCAGAGCATCTATCACTAAGGCAAACAAGAGGGGGCTCAGCGCCGATCCTTGGTGGAGCCCCATAACCACAAGAAAATGGTCTGATTCGCCACCCACCGTCGTAACCCTAGTCGTATCTCCATTGTACATGTCCTTGATTACTCTGATATAGGCTTCCAGCACGCTCTTCGCCTCCAAGCACCTCCAAAGCACCTCCCTTGGGACCTTGTCATACGCCTTCTCCAAGTCGATAAGCACCATGTGCAGGTCCTTCTTCTCATCCCTGAATTTCTCCGCCAGCCGCCTGACTAGGTGGATAGCCTCTGTGGTGGAGCGGCCCAGCATGAAACCGAACTGGTTCCCAGATATAGATGTCACCTCCCTTACCCGGGCCTCAATCACCCTCTCCCAGACCTTCATCGTGTGACTTATTAATTTGATACCCCTATGGTTGTTGCAGCACTGGATGTCCCCTTTGTTCTTGTACAAGGGCACCACTGTACTCCACCTCCACTCATCCGGCATCCTTTTGGTCCTCAAGATCGCATTGAACAACCTAGAGAGCCACTCCCCTCCTGACTTACCCATGCACTTCCAGAACTCCACCGGGATCTCGTCAGGCCCGGTCGCTCGACCCCTACTCATCCTATGCAAAGCCCCCATGACCTCCTTCACCCTAATGCGCATGCAGTACCCAAGGTCTCTATGCTGCTCTGAGTGCCCCAACTCCCCTAGCTCAATGTTACGATCCCCCTCCTCGTTAAGTAGGTCCCGAAAGTACGCCTGCCACCTCTGTTTGATTTGAGATTCCCCCATCAAAACTCTTCCATCCTCGCCCTTGATACACCTAACTTGGTCTAGATCACGTGCCTTCCTTTCCCTTGCTTTAGCTAACCGGAATAACTTTTTATCCCCGCCTCTCTCCCCTAGTTCCTCATACATGCGACCGAACGCCGCGTTTTTAGCTTCCGTGACTGCCATCATTGCTTCTTTTCTCGCCTCCTTGTAGATCACCCTGTTCGCTCTCCGTTCCTCCTCGCTTGTGCTCCCTGCCAACCTAGCGAACGCCGCCTTCTTCACCTCCACTTTTCCTTTGACTACATCGTTCCACCACCAATCACCCTGATGTCTGCCTGAATATTCCTTGGCTACCCCGAGCACGTCCCGTGCTACCCCCTAACCAAGTTCGCCGTCACTGTCCACATAGCGTCCGCTTCCCCAAAACTTCTCCAAGATCCGCCCTCAACTAACCTCCTTTCCAACTCCTGTGCCTTCTCCTTAGTCAAAGCACCCCATCTAATCCGCGGTTGACCCCGAGCGCCCCTCCTCTTCCTCTTCACCCAGAGACCGACATCCATCACTAGGAGTCTATGAAGAGTTGAAAAAGACTCTCCCGTTCCTCCTTAATATCAAGTTATCGAAGTGGACTCTTGCTTCTTCTTCTTTTTTCTTTTCTTTCAATTTCTGTATTTTTTATAGAATTTTTTGGCTGCATCACTTTTTAAATATATATTTCTTTGATTATTTTTTTAATGTATAAATCACTTAAAATGTATTTTTAAATTGCTACTTTGTATTATGGCCATAAAATATTCTTCTAATTTTGATGAAAAATGTATTTGGTATTTCACCGTAATGGTAATGGATTAGTGTTTTTTATTTGAGCAATTAGTAGTAAGATTTACTTAATTTTAAACTAAAAAATCTTAGCGGCGGCTGTTGTTGCAACTAAAAGGAACATCTACCGCAACTGATAGTAATATTAGATCGCTTTTCTTACAAGGGACCACACTAAAAAGTCGAAGTGCATTTTCTGAATTTCTTTTCTTTTTCTGCTATTTGCGTCAAGTTTAGTCGCCAAATGTTTATTTTAGTAGTGATCAGTGTCTTAAAAGGCTTTTTTGGGACGAGTTCTTGGGCGAGATGCACCAAAAATGTCCTATGGCAATATTGTGTGGTAAAAATCTCAAGAGGCGTACGCCCAACTGTTTGGAACGTATGCTCGAATATTCGGGGCGTACCCTCGGACATTTGAGGCATGTTTTTGTACGAAAACGTAAGTCTTAGAGACTTTTTCAAACTAAATTAATTTTTTTATGCAATTTTACCTGTTTATATTAGAAATTAAGCTTAAGCCCCGTGCTTCGAGGCCTAACTGAGGGCATTTGCATCTATACCCGTTTTTGTGTCACATTTTAACTTTTGCCCGCTTTGTAAAAAAATTTACAAGTGTACCCACGAGGCTTGAAGTAGCAAGTGTGCTAAAGTTTTTGTTTGTAATTTTGAACTTAAGCATAGTAGCTGAAGTTTTGTTATCTATTTACTGAAGTTTTTGTTTGTAATTGCTGAAGTTACGCATAGTAGCTGAAGTTTTATTCTCTATTTACTGAAGATTTTGTTTGTAATTGCTTACTTAAGCATAAAAGCTGAAGTTTTGTTCTTTATTTGCTGAAGATTTTGTCTGTACTTGCACTAAATAAGCTGAAATTTTTTTGTCCTGGATTCATTAGTTTAGTCATTAAGATTTTACAAAAACCTCAGTAGAAAATGCTAAAGTTATTTAGTTCGTTTATAAAAACTTCAGCACTAAATAAGCTGAATTATTTTTGTCCTAGATAAGCTTTTTTCAAAAAGTTCAGCAGAAGATGCTGAAGTTATTTTATTCATTTGTAAAAAACTTCAGCACTAAATAAGCTGAAGTTTTTTTGGTTCTGGATTCATTAGTTTCGTCATAAGGCTTGTTCAAAAAGTTCAGCAGAAGATGCTGAAGTTATTTAGATCATTTGTAAAAACTTCCGCACTAAATAAGCTGAAGTTTTTTTTTGGGTCTTGGATTCATTAGTTTTGTTATAATCAGATTACTATAGAATAATCATATTGCCAACAATATTTAAATCATAGATTTTGGAAACAAATAAACGTGAAAAGAACAAAATTATCATGAAAAACATCACTAAGTGTGACCTTAAACTTTCCGTACGTGGAAATATTCACAAATTATTGTCTACTAACTTATGTAATTATTTATAATTATTTTTTAAATAATCTGATAAACATACTTATGAAAATCACAACAACACCAACAACAGCAAAAGAAGAAGAAGAAGAAGAAGACGAAGAAGAAGAAAAAGAAGAAAACGAAGGAGGATGAGAAATGAGCTGATGTTGTTTAAAAAATGGATACAAATTAAAAAGATTTTAAAAATTAAGTATAGATTAAATGGGGGCGACTAGGCGTGTTCATGGTTCGGTTTGGATCGATTTTTTTCTAAAAAGAAACCAAACGAAGTAAGTCGGTTTTCAAATATTAGAACCAAACATAACCAATTAAGTCGGTTTTTCTCGATATGGTTTATGTCGGGTTTTCGGTCTTTTCTATTATTTGTTGGTTTTTTCTTAAATATAAGACATACACTATCAAACATATATTATAGCGGCCACATTTTCAATGTAACACTATCAAATTAATTACCCTTTGAGAAACATATTATTTAACAAAATATATTGATGATAATTGAATCAAATAGTGATGAATAATTTAAGGACTCAATTAAAAATATGTTATTTTTAACACGAAATGGATTCTTACACTAAACAAAAGAAAACTACCGATCAAACTAGAATATGAAGGTAAAGAACTATATTAAAAGTGCAAACTATTAACATTTACCATAAATTTTTTGAAACGTTGTATAACAATATACATATATCGAGGTGTAATAATAAATTTGAAATATCTACCACTATAGTCGGTTTGGTTCAGTTTTTTTTATTAAAACCAAAATCAATCCAAATTTGATCGGTTTTTAAAATTTAAAACCAAAATCAAACCAAACCAAAATGTGTCGGTTATTTTGGTCAGTTAGGTTTGATTTTCGGTTTGATTCAATTTTTCGAATTTTTATGAATGCCTTTAAAGGCGACCAAATAAGATATTCCGTACAATTTTTACTTGGTAAAGCATATATAAAACATCTTATCTTAGGACCAAGCCTAAAACACTGATAACGACTGACTAAGTCATCACGAATTACATTCAATTACGAAAGTATTTGACATTGCATTAGTTGAGCTCATTAAATTAGATAGATATTAGAGTGTCGCGAATGTATCAACCGAAAAGAAAAAGGTGGCAATTAGCATTAACGACAATAATTTGCCTTTGTTCTAGTATAATATAAGAAAGTATAAGAGTGGTGCTTAATTTTTTATTAGAATCTGACAAAAGTATAGAGACAAATTAAATGTGAAGTACTGAAATGTTGTTGCAGAACACATAAGACATTGGTAACAATAAAGCAAAATCCAACACTAACACTGTACAATTTTCATAATATATTTTAAGTATATAGACTGATTAATTAATTTCAAGTGATGTGGATCTTGGAATACGTACGAGATTTTGTTAAAGAAAATGATACAAAAGACAATAATTTGCCTTTGTTCTAGTATAATATAAGGAAGTATTCCATATTAATCAAATTGTTACAGAAGACTTTGGCTACATTAAAGGAAAATGCAAGACTAATATTTAAATAACCATAATATATGAGTATAATAATAATGATTACTTTCAAATCTAGAATCTGGATCTTGGAAATACGATATGTGTTGCGTAATTAAATAGCTGCCTGTGCGTCGGCTTTGTTAAAGGATTCACGTGCACATTTGTTGTTTGATGAATTGATGTATATAATCGCTCGTAATTAGTGGAAGCAATAATCTAAAAAAGAAAATAGATGACCAGCTACATAATTTTATTATACAGTGTGAAGACTATTTATACTTTAAATACTTCATAAGTTAAATGAAAATGGACATGGGTCTAAGTTAATTCAAAAGCTAGTTCCGTGGCCGACTGACAGACATCGTTAAAAAGAAACAATCGATTTGTTCTTATTATGATAAATATCACAATATGTCGGATGTTTATTCATTTTCCATAATTTTCATCTCAAATACTTAATGACATATTCAATAACATATTTTGTATGTTCAATGACATATTCCATGACATATTTTCTTCATTTTTTATGCCTATATAAATGCCTTGTAATAGATAGGAAAGGACACACAATTGAAGAAGAAAATCTCTTCATTCTCTCTATCTATATTTTTTGTCCATGTTTCACTAAGTTGCTTATATTTCTTGTTCATATTTTACTAAATTGCTTTTATTTTGTAACACGTTATCAGCACAAGTCTCTAACCATTACGGTAAGTTATCCTCTTTTAAAGTTCTCGACTCTGATTTAAAATTAGGTACAACATGTTTCTCTCTTTTGTAAGAATAATGATATACTTTGTTGGATACTTAGTTTTTATCAATTTATTTAAAAACAAAAATAGAAAGAGAAAGATACTCATACTTCACCATGATCTCTTTACTTTGCATAAAGATGTAATGATTTTAATAAACTGCTTCTTAATTGATTTGCATTATTAGAATATAAATAGAAGTAACCAACAATAGACTTAGATAACAATAATATTTTCTTGACAGCAGTACGTATCCAAAATATGAATATAAATAGTGTTTGCATCATTAAAATATTTACATCCTACTTTGACTAAATCCAAGAAGCTTTTATTGATTGTTCATCTTCTTCTGTGTAGAAATAAAACATGTTAGTAATAATGAGGTTACTTGAAATTGTTTTTGTTTTCAAGTCTATTTTCTTATTGAATTCAAGTATATCTAGTTACATGCTTAAGTACTTGGGTACACCTAACATAATGTGTTATTATACATTATTGTGCAGTATAACATGATATACTACACTAGCTACATTTAACTATTTATTTTGACAAGCCTACGTACAGAATATTAGTACACATAGAGATACTATGTAGGTATAGATTTTACGATATTAAAATTTTTATATTCTTTAGGTGCATATATAATTCTTTTATATGGTCAATCTAGAAAAGTAACAATATTAGTTATTTAGCATGTCAAATCACTTAGCCAAATTATTATTAAAATTGCTTGATAAAGATCTTACTGCAATAAGTGTATTCATATTAGCTGGTATTGTCCTACACGTATTTAGTACACTTTAAATCATGCCAATCAACTTGAATAGTTTAAAGATGCATGCACTAACTAGACATACAAGATTAAGTATGGATATATCACAAAACAAACTTGGATCAAAATTCAATTGTAAAATATTTGTTAATTGATTCATGTATCATACATACAATATTCAAAGAGAAGAAATATTTCTCTCATTTAAGTATGTGTAAGGCAGATGTTACTACAATTTCCGGTAATAGTAAATTAATTGAAGGCTCTGGAAGAGCTACTATAACTCTGCCTAAAGGAACAATATTTATCATAGAGAATACAATGTCTTCTCCAACTCCAAGAGGAACTTGTTGAGTTTTAAAGATATCCGTCAAAATGGATATCATATTGAGACAATAGATGAGAATAATATTGAATATCTCATCATTACAAAGAATGTCTGTGGCCAAAAGAGGATTATTGAGAAATTCTCATCTTTATCTTGTAGCCTGTATTGGACAAGAATTAGTGCAATTGAGGAACATTCTACCGTAAACCAAAAGATTACTGATTCCAATACTTTCGTAATTTGGCATGATCGATTGGGACATCCTGGATCAATTATGATGAGACGGATTATAGAAAACTCAAATGTGCATCCATTAAAGAATTTAAAGATTCTTTTAAATAATGAATTTTCTTGCACTTCTTGTTATCAAGGCAAGTTAATTATTAGACCATCACCAACAAAGGTTGGAATTGAGTCACCTGCGTTTTTGGAACGTATACAGGGGAACTTGTGGACCTATTCACGCACCTAGTGGGTCGTTTAGATATTTTAAGGTCTTAATAGACGCATCTTCTAGATGGTCTCATGTGTGCCTATTGTCATCTCGCAACCTTGCGTTTGCA
The DNA here is from genome assembly GCA_034376525.1 of Nicotiana benthamiana. Taxonomy (NCBI): domain Eukaryota; kingdom Viridiplantae; phylum Streptophyta; class Magnoliopsida; order Solanales; family Solanaceae; genus Nicotiana; species Nicotiana benthamiana. Next base: position 12,433,306 of record CM067341.1, on the reverse strand, counting down.
AAATTAATGGCACAAATAATTCGATTACGGGCACAATTTCACGATAATTCAATTAAGTCTATTAGATTAGATAATGCTGTTGAGTTTTCATCCCAAGCATTTAATGATTATTGATTATCAATTGGGATAAAAGTGGAACATCCTGTAGCTCATGTTCACACTCAAAATGGTCTTGGAGAGTCTTTAATTAAACGTCTGCAGTTGATAGCAAGACCGTTACTCATGAAAACGAGGCTACCCACTTCGCATTGGAGTCACGCCATTTTGCATGCAGCAATGCTAGTTCGTCTCATACCAACAAATTATCACAAATATTCCCTGTTGCAATTAGTTTTGGGTCATGAACCTAATATATCCCATTTAAGAATTTTTGGATGCGCAGTATATGTGCCTGTAGCACCTCCATATCGCACCAAAATGGGTCCGCAAAGAAGGTTAGGAATATATGTTGGGTTTGAATGGCCCTCCATTATTCGCTACCTCGAAACATTGACAAGGGTTTTGTTCACGGCACGATTTGCAGACTGTCGATTCGATGAGACACTTTTCCCAAAATTAGGGAGAGAAGTTGGTGAAACCAAACGGGAAATTTTGTGGAAAAATCTATCATTATCTCATCTTGATCCACGTGCCTCTATTTGTGAAAAAGAGGTGCAAATGATAATTCATTTGCAAAGAATAGCAAATCAAATGCCAAACGCATTTACGAATTTGAAAAGGATAACAAAATTACATGTATTCGCAAAAAATATGATAGCAGTATGTGATAAGTCTGAAAGAAGACAAAATTATTACCGTGAATGTATCAATGGATGTGGACGTGGCAATAGACGAAATTATAATCGTCATCATTGTGATAATGAGAATAATAAGGATTCTCAAAATAATCCTTCACTCTGTAAAAGTAATATCTGTCATCGATTTGACATGAGATTTTATATAGCACATATAGATGATTATGGTCCATTCATGGTGTGAATTTGACGACATCTGATTTATGAATACATATTCATTATTGGAAGAATATGAACATGCTATTGGTATTGAATATACCACACTCACCTCTATAAGGAGGGTTGAGATGATGTAAGAAATAATGTCATTATTATGGCATGAATGGTCATTGGTCACGTACCTATTGTACACCAAAATATTTTGGCAATGTGATTATTAAAGGACAATAATAATGCAAGAAACATATCTTGCATATAATTTTGACATGACCATAATGGTACAACTTTCTCTTTAAAAGAAATATTACTATATGGATATTGATTAATATATGATGGTACCAAATTAATTGAACACTTTAAGAGCCAATTATATTATTTTGGAGAAATAGAATTGATTACCAATAAGGTATTATATTGTAGTAAGTCTCAAAGAAACTTATTCAGTTTCCAAAGTATACGCGAAAGCGATTGATTATATTGAGACTATAAATAAAGGAAAGATTTGATATCTTCTATTACTACAACTTGTAGCGGGATAATATGTATATGAAAAGCTACCCGCTTTATTCTCCAATTTGTACTATACAAACAAAAGAATGCCACAATAAAGTGGATGTTTATTGATAGAAAAACTCATATCATAATAAACTTAGAGTTTATCGATAATTGCACATGTCATGATGTAAACCTGAATTTTGTCAATATTGATAATTTATTCAGTTGGCATTCGGGTTAGCCATATCAATTTAAGTATGATGTGCAACAATAATAGAGAATTCACATGGGTAAATATTAAAGAACTAGAAAGTTCTTTACTAATTCTCTTGTATTACTTGTTCTCATTAATTAATTGACCAACTAAAGTTGGAGTTGAATCCCATAAATTCTGGAAATATCAAAGGTGAATATGGGCCCATTCACCTGCCATGTATACCACATAAGATGCATCTATGATATGGTTACATGTGCGATTATTATTAACCTGCAACCTGGCCGGTGCTCGCGAGGTAACTTGCTCAGTAATCTAATTTCGAGCATAATTTTCAGATTTTCTATTCAAGATAGTTCATCTTGATAAGTTGGTTTACATCATAGTTGGTTTAGCAAAATAATTTATTGAGTGCCTCCACTTAATATCTAAGTGGTTCTTTCCCCTCACAAGTGGTTCAGGGTCAGGAACCAAATAATTTCGTCTTATTATTATTCATGTGCAATGTATATTAACATGATAATGCACAAAGATGGGTTCCGAGAGTTGAGGAAACAAGTTAGTTTTTCTAACATGAGGGGGAGACATGATAAACACGTGAGAAAAAGTTACATGGAACGGATTATTATTTGCATATATAGATCCTCGAATATCATAATATGAACTTGAAGTTCATAAAAAGATAATTCAATTGCAACATATTGCAAAGCATGCCATACGCATTTGCTGACCCAAAGAAAGTAACTATATTCTCATTGCAAATGCTCATATTAAGTCCTAGAAGGACAAAGTCTTTGGTACACTTAAAGCGTATAGAAAAATCAGTTTCAAATAAACTTCTTGATAAAGAAGATGAGCAAATGATCAAAGTGATCATAATAAAGGAGTTAGTGATCTAGAAGGTCACATGACATAACACTTCATAAAATCTCATGAGAAATTCAGGTACCTGAATATATGAATGAAGAGATCTATATGTTATGTCTTTATGAAAATTTATTGGAACCGATATAAAATGTTCGTCGGCGACATCTATGATAGCGCTAAATATCGATGAGGATCTTAAGTTTGTCGAATACAAACAAAAATATTGGCCAAATGGAAGATATACAATTCATGTAGAATTGATTCCATATGAAAGACATGTAGTTTTGGACATGTAGTTCGAATACTTGAAAGTATAAAGTCAATGGATTAGTTTCTTATAGTTATATTTATCGTATGTAATTGCTTTTGGCTAGATTTGGGTCATTCACAGTCAAAAAATCGTAGAAAGGGCATTCTTACTGATTGATGGAGCTCGATTCTATGTAAGTGGTTTGCCTAACCTTTTGTGGGGGAAGTCCGCTTAGGATTTGGTACTGTTGTGATATTTCTGTGATATGTGAGCACCGTGTACGCGAGGTGACGAGTGCGTACACAAGCTATTTGTTGTAAAATCATTTTTACTGAGTAATAACCGGTTACATCTTAATTGAGTTATACCAGCATGTGTAATTATCCTTTTTAGCCTAATTACGCATGTCTACGTATCTTAAATTCTCATTTGATCTCTGTGCTACATGCTAGTTGATTGTTCTATTTTATCCCTTATATGTATTAGTCTTAACTGTAAATTTCTTGCTGTTAATTGTTATATTCGTCGGTTTCGAGCTGTGTGTTACTTTTTAGGACTACAAGGCGGTACCTCATGAGATTCCTATGCATATTTAATTTTATGACTACGAGGCAGTACCTCGGGAACCTCCTTGCATATTTACTTTGAGACCACGAGATGGTATCTCGAGAGATCCCCTACTGTTTATCCTTGTGTGTTGTGCTGCTATTTTTCTATGGTTTCTCTTTGTTGAATTGCCAGTCTCTTATTACACTGCTATATTCTTCTGCCTTATTTATTTTATATAATAGAAGGGCCATGACCTGACCTCGTTACTACTCGATCGAGGTTAAGCTTGGCACTTACTGGGTACTACTGTGGTGTACTCATGCTACTCTTCTGGATATGTTTTGTGTACAGATCTAGGTACTTTTTATCAGCCATATCATCAGTGAGCATAGGGATTTTGGAGACTTCAAGATATATCTATCGCGCCTGCAAATCTTTGAGTCCCCCATCATTTCCTCTTATGCCATTTACCTTTCCGTACTTTTTCTTTGACTCTGGTGTATAGAGATACTTAGTTTTATTCTATAATTTGTGATTTATGATTTTTTGGATTTTGTGATTACTATGTATATCGAGTGCTAGGTTACTTGTACATGCCGAGCAGTATTTATCATTTTTAGTGATCTGCTACAGTCATGTTGTTCAATTATGTTTTTTCCATTTAGTTATTATGAAATTTGTTAGGCTTAACTACTCGTCGAGACTAGGTGTAGTAACGACATCTTGCAAAGGGAAAATTGGGCTGTGACAAGTTGGTATCAGAGCTCTAGGTTCATAGGTATCACGAGTCACAAGCAAGTTTAGTAGAGTTATGACGAATTGATACGGAGACACTTGTATTTATCTTCGGGAGGCTATGAAAATTTTAGGAAACTTTCACTTCTTTTGATTCCTTGTCATGCAAAATTGTTGACTTTAAAATTTTATGACTTCTATCTTCTATTTTCTCACAGAAGGTGAGGACACGAATAGACAGATCAGATGACTAGACACTCGCGCCACTGCTAGAGCCGCGAGAGGCTAGGGTCGGGGTAGTGGCCGATGACGTCCACTTGGTGCAGCCAGGTCACCGGTAGGAGCTACTAGAGAGGAGCCATCAATAGCTCCAGTCAGAGCGCAGGCACCCGAGATGCATGTTACTACACCAGCTCTTCAGAAGACCACCCTTGCACAGTTCCTTAGCATGTTCGGTACTCTAGCTCAGGCAGGGTTGATTCCACTTGATCCTGCCACATCTCAAGTCGGAGGAGGAGCACAAACTCCTGCCTCCCGCACCCCAGAGCAGCGGGTACAGATCGATTAGGTTCTATAGGGTATACTAGAGCATTCTGTAGCCCTAGTTCGGCCCAAGGGTAAGGCATCAGCTTCAGAGGAGGAGCAGCCCAGGCTCGAGAGGTACAAGAAGTACCACCCTCCTACTTTCAGTGGATTGGCGTCAGAGGATGCCCAAGGTTTTCTTGAGGAGTGCCACTGTACCCTCTACACTATGAGTGTAGCGAAGTCAGGTGTGATTTCTTTCACTGCGTTCCAGCTTAGAGGAGCGGCCTATCAGTGGTGGCGTGCTTATGAGTTAAGTAGTCCGACTGAGGAAACTTCACTCACTTGGACTCAGTTCTCGGATATGTGCTTGAGAGAGTATGTTCCCTAGAGTCTCAGATATGCATGGCACGCAGAGTTTGAGCAGTTGTGCCATAGTGTTATGACCGTGTCTGAGTATACGGTTTGCTTTAGTGATTTGGCTAGGCATGCACCAGCCTTGGTTGCTACTGTTTGAGAGAGGGTCCGTCGGTTTATCGATGGGCTCCACCCTAGTATATGGATTAGCATGGCCCTTGAGTTGGAGATGGATATTTCATACTAGTAGGTTGTGAGTATTTCTAGGAGAGTGGAAGGTATGTGTTTGCGGCTAAACACACACGCAAGTATACGCGGTCGTCAAGTAGTAAAGTGACGAAAAGTTTGATGTTGAACCTACAAGGACTTGTGATTAACTATTAACTAAATTAGTCTATCCCAATTATTTAAACAATAATTAAACTTAGAAGTATTTGATTCTAAACTAATTAAATAAAAAATATAAATAATGAACTTTGAACAGAAGAATAACATATTTTTATGTTATCAATGTGATGAAAACGCTCTTGGTTTATGGGCTATCTAACAATCATATTGTATTCTTCAGTTGAATTGACTAATTAATTTATCCGATTTATTGGTTGAAAGGGTTAATATTGCTAATACGAATCTGTCGAGTTCTTACTCACCTATTCAAGCTAAGCTAACGCTTATATGTCAATTGAATTAGAACTAAAAAGAATGCATTTATAATTCCTATAAATCAACCAAGAAAGGCAATTAGGTATATGTCTATCCTGACCGCGAATCCGTTCCCCGATGCCCAGGTTAAAGAACTTGCTCTACTCAACCCTATATGCAATTTAGAATTCCCACTTTCGAGTTCAATCCTAGATTCGTAGATAATATTTAATTGGTGATCAAGAAATCAAATAATTAAGTGAAGGATTGAATAAATAAACTAATACGACAAATCAAGAAATCAAAATCAATATCCGAATAACAATAATTATGAAAGAACCATAAACCTAGAATGTGAAGTTTAGCTCCACATATACATGGTATCCGAACAACAAATCATACAAAAAAAAAATATAAATATTACAAAGTTTGGTCGAAGAAAAGATGAAATCCGGGCTCTATGGCGGTTATGTGCTCTCCCTTGTCAAAATATACTCTAAAAACGTCCTCCCTCCATCAAAGTAGGTTTAGGTTGGCTTTTTATATTAATTGGGGGCATCTTGGGGTCAAAATAACCGCGCTATAGCAAGAATAGGACAACTCCACGTTCCGAGCGTCCGGGCAGCGTGGGGCACTAGATTTGGCAGTCAAAAATTTCAGCTACTGTAAATTACGCTAGAACCAGCGCCCCATGCTCGCTGTGGCCCTCAAATTTAAAGTTTTTCTTTTTCTTCCCAATTTTGCTCTAATTCGCGCCATTTTGTCTCAAATTGCTTCCGAATGATTCCTACACATATAAATACCACAAATAAGCACAAATCATCATATTATACATCTTAAATCTTTGAGACATGAGCCATATGTGAGGCAATACATAGCAAAATATACATACATTAAGCTGATTATCAGTATGCTTGCCAGGGAGAGAGATGAGAGGAAGGCCAAGATGTCCCGGGAGTCTGGAACTTATTGTGGTAGTCGTGCCCCAGCTGAAGTTCATCATGGTAGGGGCTGATAAGTGGGGATTTGGACTATTTATTAGCGCGTTTTTACTTTCGTATTCACCTAAAAGTGCTTAATTATATTTCCGAAAACTAATGAAATGCGCTAAAATGCAGGAGTATTGAAAAATGAGCCACAAATGTGATATCAAACTCAAAAAGGAGTAAAGTGAAATCAAGGACAAAAAGCACGGTTAATCATAATTTGCGGGCCATAGAATTCAACCAGCGGATGTGAGAGCCCAAGATAAATGTACGGACTGTACAATTGTTATGGGGAAACAGAAGCTACATAAGAGCTTAAGTTCAGAGATTCACCTTTTCAAGCTTAAAGAAATGTGGACTGCACAATTATTGTGCGGCCGCAGAAGCCAGCCATGCGGCCGCACTTAGAAGTACAGTCTGCAAAAAGCGTATACGGCCGTAATCAGTTTTGTGCGGACCGTAGAACACTCAAGATGAGGCTACATTCAGGAATTTTGCAGCCGCAGATCCAACTCCTACCAAGTTTGAAGAAGAAGTGCAGACTGCACGTGGAATTGTGTTGTAGCAGAACCCCCGGAAGGGCATTTTTGTTCGAAAATATCGGCTTTTATAAATAGACTTCTTTCATGAAATTACGTCAAGTTTTGCATATCTAAACTCATGTAGCCATTTTTTACTGCTTTAGGAAACTTTAGCTTACTTTAGTGATTTGACATTGGATTTTTGTCTTTAACTTTTCAATATGAGTTTTATTATCATTTCTTCTACCGTTTCTTCTATTCTAAACATGAGTAGCTAAATTTATAACTAGGGTTATGACCCAACTCTAATGTGTAAACCTAATTGATGTTTAATTATCGCTTTTTTATTGTTGGTGTTTATTATTTAGACGTGTTCTTTCTTTTTATCGTAGAATTAATGGTTGTAAATATTACTTCACGCTTATTTGACTTGGTCTCTACTTGAAAAAGAGATATTTATTCTAGGAAAACTTGGCTAATAAGAATTGTGGATGAAATCAAGAGATTGATAGTCCCAATGAAAGGGTTGAACCTAGAGATAGCAAAACCCGACTTGAGCATTTTATCAACTGTTTTGTTCAATACCAATTTAGACTTGAGAAAGCCAAATTGGGCAAAATCACTCTCTTACTGAGAGGTGATGAGTGGCTAATTGAGTATTGATAGCTATAATACACCCGACAACAAAACAAGATTTAAAGTGTATAATCTGTTAGGTAAACACCTAGGTGAATCGTAGCCCTTGTCCTTTTACAATATTTGAAAACAACAACAGAAACACCATTTCTTAGTTTTATTTACTTATTTGTAATCTTAGTTTAATTTAGCTATAGAACCAACTAAATTTGTGGATGTGTAATCAAAGGTTTTTCAAACGCATATATAGTAATATATACTCATAAATCCCAATCTCGTAGCTCCCTATGGAATTCGACCCCAATTCTATTGAGTATTACTATTGCATCGACCGTTTCATAACCTTGAATAGAGGTGTGACTTGGACGAGATCAATTTTTGGCGCCATTGCCGGGGAGATAAAAACAAATTTAGCTATATATTCGGTTTTGTCCGTGAATTTTCTTCTTTCTTTTCGTGTTACTAATCTTTTGTGTGGAACGATTGTAGGTGAAACAATGGCTCCCAATAACAATGATTTTCTCGGAAACATTCCTATAGGGGATGTGTATATGGAAGATGATCAAGTTGAAGAGGTTCCTCTTGAACCTCAAGCAAATAGACGAGGTCGACCGCCTCAAGACAATGTTCCTGTTACACCCCCACCTCCACAAGAGCGGCTCCAGACTGGGTGCTCTGAATGAAGGATACTCAAGTGCCATAGTCTCGCCCCGCATTAGGGTGGGAAACTTTCAAATCTCAAATATTATGCTTACATTTCTAGAGCAACAGGGATTCTTCACCAAGGCTTCGAATAAAAATGCATACAAGCAATTGAAGGGGTTTTCGAACACTTGTTGGGGGAGTAAACAAACAATGTCTCCGAGGATGCTTTATTGTTGAAGCTATTTCCTTTCTCTCTACGGGGAAGACTCTGGATTGGTTAGAGAGGTTGCCAAATCATTCTATCCATACATGGGATGAATTGGCCGAGAAAGTTATTCTCAAGTTCTTTTCTTCGGGGCATATGGCAACTCTTAGAAATGAGATTCTAGCATTCAATCAAGAACCCAATGATCCTTTGCGTGAGATAAGGGATAGATACCAAATTATGGTGAAAGAGTGCCCAAATAATGACATGACGAAAACTATGATTCAACATACTTTCTATAGAGGGGTCAATATTACCAATCAATGCGTGGTCAACCAACTTTCCGGTGGAAATTTCATGACAATGCCTTATGCGGAAGCTTGTGAGATTCTTGATGAATGGAGGATACTTCATCGGCATGGAAAAGTAGATCAATTTTCCTCAAGGCAATCGAAATGTGATTTACTTGCATAAAGAATTACATGATCATGGGCAAACAATTGCTGAGTTGACCACTACACTGAATAAAATAGCCAAGTCAATGCAATGGTGGAAGTTAGTATGATGATAAACAAGAGAATGAAAAAAGGTCCTCAAGTGCAAAATTGTGTGGAAAATTTTGTGCATGATGATAGTGGATTTGATCATATGAGTCATACAATGAATAAGAGGAGGAAGCACAATATGTGAACAACTTTTAAGGGCAAAGAAACAGCTCTCAAAGACCGAATCAACAAAAATAGCGACCTAAAGGAAATCAAGGGATTTGTAATTCAGATAACCAATGTAATTGAAAAGGTAGTAAGAACCAATGGATTAGAATAATCAAAACGATCAAGGATATTGGAATGGTAAAAATAGCCAAGGCAATTAGAGTGGTAATAATCAAATATATTGGGGAGGCAATAACCAAGGATTGTAGAACAATAACCAAGGGAAACGGGGGGTCAAGCTTTTAAAGGCCCCCGATGTATCAACAGCAGAGCAACCCGTCTTCTTATCCTTTCCATGGTCCGAGTTCTTCCAACGATGAGATCGGTCAAATTGAGAACATGTTCATATAAATGATAGAGAAGAATGCAGACACCGATACTCAACTAGCCTCTCACAACTCTTCAATTCGAAATTTTGAAGTACAATTGGTGCAAATATCACAAGGTTTAAACATTCATACTAAAGAGGCACTACCAAGTTATACGTTGGTGAACCCAAAGGGTGGGAACAACACGGGACATGCCATGGCCATAGCTACAAGGAGTGGAAAAGGTAGGGATGCAACCACCTCAAGACAAAAACACTTATGGATGATGATAAATTGGTACAACAAGATGAGATCCCGAAAAATAGAGTGCAAGCAAATGATGAGGTGAGAATTGATATTGATGAAAATGTGGATGAGACTCATGAGGAAGTGAACCCGTCTAGGGAACACATTATAGATATACCAGAACCGGTAGTGCAAAAGGCTAAGTCACCAAAGCTTAGGCCTCATCCTCCATGCCTTCAAAGACTTGCCAAGCAAAACAGAGAAAACCAATAGAAATTTCATTGACATGATGAAGAGTCTATCTATCAACATGCCATTGGTTGAGTCTTTGGAGAAAATTCCCGGTAATGCAAAGCCCGTGAAGGACTCGGTGACAAACAAGAGGTTGATAAATTGTGAAACTATAAAGATGTGTCATCAAGTGAGTGCAGTTGTGAACTAAATGACTCCTAAATTGGAAGGTTTCAGCGCTTTCACAATTCCTTATAGCATTGGGAGTGCCAAATTTTGTAGGGGCAAGTATCAACTTGATGCCCTATTCGGTTTTCAAGACTTTGGGGATCGGAAAACCAAGACCCACATTTATGATATTTCAAATGGAGGATCAGTACCATGAAGAGACCATTGGGTAACATTGATGATGTGTTGGTTTGTGTTGATAAATTCATCCTCATGGAAGATTTTGTTATTCTTGATTATGAGGTACAGATTATTCTTGCGAGACCTTTCCTTGCTACGAGGAAGGTTCTAGTAGATGTTGAAGCTAGATTACTTTTTGGTTTGGTGATGAGAAAGTGGTTTTTCATGTGTGCAAGTCTACGAGGCAACCAAATAGCAATGAGGTGCGCTCGTTCGTGGACTTAGTGACCGATGTGATTATTGATGAAAGAAGTTCCATGATAAACATTGATGATACTTTGTAGGTTGTATTGCTCAATGTGATGATCAACAAATGGAGGGTTATGTAGAATGTGTGAATGCTTTGAAAGGAATGGGTTCATACACTTATGAGCCCCGCAAATTGTCCTTGGATCTTGAGAATAGAAATACTCCTCCAACAAACCCTTCAATTGAGGAGCCTTCTATTTTGGAGTTGAATCCATTGTCTCCACATCTTCGGTATAAATTTCTTGGACCTTCTTCTACTTTACCGGTTATTCTTTTCTCTTGTTTGACTAACACGCATGTAGATTCCACATTGGCGGTGCTACAAAATAGGAAGAAAGCTATTGGATGGACTTTGGCAGATATTTGATAGATAAGCCCCGCATTTTTCATGCACAAAATAAACTTGGAAGAAGGTTCCAAACCATCTATTGAACATCAAAGGAGACTCAATGAAGCCATGAAAGAGGTTATCAAGAAAGAGGTCATCAAGTGGTTGGATGTTGGGGTTGTGTATCCCATTTCCGATAGTTCATGGACTTTTCCGGTTCAATGTTTCCTAAAGAAAGGGGGCATGACAGTGGTCACCAATGACAAGAATGAATTGATTATTACAAGAACGGTTACCCAATGGAGAGTGTGTACGAACTATCATTAGCTCAGCAAAGTCATAAGGGAGGATCATTTTTCACTTCCCTTCCTAGATCAAATGCTTTATAGATTGGCCGGTCGTTCTTTCTATTATTTTCTTGATGTGCATTCCAGCTACTATAAAATTCTTATTACTCTGAAGGATAAAGAGAAGACTACTTTCACATGTTCTTATGGTACTTTCGCATTCTCGCGGATGCCATTTGGGTTGTGCAATGCATCAATGACTTTTCAAAGGTGTATGATGGCTATCTTCACATACATGGTGGACTTTCTTGAAGTCTTCATGGATGAATTTTTGGTAGTCGGGGATTCTTTTTGATGATTTTCTAGCAAATTTGGACAAAGTATTGGCAAGATGTAAAGAAACAAACTTCATGCTCAATTGGGAGAAGTGTCATTTCATGGTTGAGGAAGGCACTGTTCTTGGCCACAAAATCTCAAGGAATGGCATTGAAGTCGACAAGGAAAAGATTGAGATGATTTCTAAACTTCCACCTCCAACTTCAGTCAAAGGCGTGTGGAGTTTCTTAGGTCACGGGGGATTATACTGGTGGTTCATCAAGGACTTCTCTTAAGTGGTAAACCCGTTGTGCAAGATTTTGTAGAAAGATGCCAAGTTTCATTTCAATGATAATTGCATGATAGCTTTTGAGTTGCTAAAGCTCAATTTAACTTTTTCTCTCATCATTACCGCTCCAAACTAGATTGTTTCATTTGAGCTTATGCATGATGCAAGATATGTAGCGGTGTGAGCTATTTGGGAAAACGTATCAACAATATCTTTCATCTAGTTTATTATGCAAGTAAGACATGAATAGTGCCCAAGTCAACTACACCATTATGGAGAAAGAGCTTTTTTCCATTGTGTTTGCAATGGAAAAGTTCTGCCCATACTTGATGGGTGCAAAAGTGATTGTTCATATGGATCACGCGACACTCCGTTATCTCATGAGAAAAAAAGATTCAAAAGAACATTTGATGAGATGGGTGCTATTGTTACAAGAGTTTGAAATTGATATCCAAGATCATAAAGGGAGTGAAAATGAAGTGACGAACCAATTGTCTTGTTTGGAGGAGTAGAGGAGGCCGCGTGATGGCCTTAAAGTCAATGACTCCTTTCCCGATGAGCAACGTTTGGCCATTTCTATGAAAGAGATGACTTGGTTCGCGGATTTGGAAAATTATCTTGTGAGTGGTATCATTTCGACTGAGTTCTCTTCAAACCAAATGAAAAACCTTAGACGGGATAGTCAAGACTACTATTAGGATGAACAGTACCTCTTCTGAATTTGTACGGATGGAGTGATTAGAAGATGTGTAGCGGAGGAGGAACAAGTTGAAATTCTTGAGGCTTGTCATTCTTCGCTTCATGGTGGTCACCATGGTGGAGCAAGAACGGAGCCAAAGTGTTAAGCTGCGGGTTCTATTGGCCCACTCTCTACAAGGATGCAAGTGATCTTGTCAAGCGTTGTGATGAATGCTAAAGGGCTGGTGGAATCTCAAAGAAATATGAAATGCCCTTCACCACCATCTTGGAGATTGACCTTTTTTATGTGTGTGGTACTAACTTCGTGAGTCTGTTTTTGAGCTCTTGTGGAAAAACCTACATCCTAGTTGCGGTTGATTATATGTCTAAATATGTTGAGGTTGTTGCTTTACCCAACAATGAAGTGTGGAGTGTGGTGGAATTTTTGAAGAAGAACATCTTTACAAGATTTGGTACTCCAAGGACTATCATAAGTGACGGGATTGCGTTTTTGCAACTAGGCTTTTTATACCTTACTCTCCAAGTATGATGTCACTCACATAGTTTCGACCCCCCATCATCCTCAAGCAAGTGGTCAAGGGGAAGTCTCCAACCGGGAAATAAAGAGTATTTTGTCAAAGATAGTAAACGCCAACTGGACGAATTGGTCAAAGAAACTCGATGATGCTCTATGGGCATATAGGGCGGCTTACAAAACATTGATTGGAATGTCTCCATACCGGTTGGTGTTTGGAAAGGCTTGTCATCTTCTGGTGGAACTTGAGCATTAAATCATGTGGACTTTGAAAAAGTGAACCTTGAATGGGATGTCGCCGCCAACTTAAGGGTGAAAACATTGAATGAGCTAGATGCGTTCCGGTACTATGCATATACAAGTTCATCCTTATACAAGGAAAAGATGAAGTACCTCTATGACAAATACATTCAGAACAAGGAGTTTAAAGAAGGTGATGTTGTGTTATTTTTCAATTCTTGGTTACGGATGTTTTTGGGAAAGCTAAAATCTAAAAGGAGTGGCCCGTTTGACATTGTTGGTGTGACACCCTTAGGGGAATTGGACTTGAAAAATAAGAATGATGAAGTTTTTAGAGTCAATGTTCATTGGGTGAAGCACTATTTGGGAAAAATTGATGATGGCCATGTCGTGGTGGTTATCCATTTCAAGCAATTGGTAATTTGCATCGTGTCATGGTGTTAAATCAGGAGATTCTTGGGAGGCAATCCATGTGTCTTTTTCTTTTTCTTCTTCTTTAGATAGGTCTTGTTTTTTGATAACTAGTTTTGAAGTGCGTTGAAGGAATGAGTGTGATTTCTAGGGACTATGCTCAGATAAAATTGACTAAGTATGGAAAATGTGCGGACGACACAAAATTGAGCGCCATATCTGAATGAATATTGCGGCTGCACAAGACTGGAAAGCGAAAAATTCACACTCAATGAAGTTTGTTTATCAGAAAAAGGCCAATCTGCGGCTGCACAAGGAATTGTGCGGTTTGTATCACAATATGCAACCGCACTCATTATTGTGCGGACCGCAGATCTTCATGAGGAAAATGTTCAGAGTGCGAACTGCACTCGTCTCTTGAATTGTGGGCCATCGTGCTATGCAGAAATGGTGAAAGTACAATACACTCATATGTTAAATCATCCCCCACTGGTCTCATCTTTAATCTTCCTTAGCATCATTTCATCAGTGGTATGCTCAATTCTTCTTTAAATCTTTTCAATTTTCTTAATTTTGTTCTTAATTAGTTAAGTAGTATTTGAAATAATGTAGAATTGTCCATCATATGAGCAATAATTGTTATTGGGTAAATTCATACTTGCTAAATAGGGGATGTGTAAACTAGTTATCATATTTAATTAGTATTACCTTGTCAAATTTTTGTTTAGAAGTTAGGACGCTAAGTTTACTGTCGTTCAGTTTTGATTGTGCAGTCCCCATATCCTTAAGTTTAGGACAGTTCTATTAACTGATTGTGCAACCTACATTGCAAATTGTGTAGTCCGTAGAAATTGGACTACAGCCGCAGAAATAGGTGTGCGGCCACAGATGGACCATTTCACTGTCTTTAGAGAGTTAAAAATTTTTGAGGTCTCATTGTGCGGCTATACTAGGTATTGTGCGGTCGCACAAGAAATTGTGTGGAACACATAATCTGGGCTGCGGCGACATTTCCAAATTGTGCAGTCCGCACTTTTCCATCTGATGCCGCACTAGCAATTGTCCAGACCACACTCTTGACACCGTTTCTATTTTTTTCCTACAACTATTTGTAACTGTTTTATACCGTGAATTTGAACTTAACTGAATCCTATTTCCATGAATTGCAGACAATGGTGAGATCTCGTGGTAGAGGTGATAGATCCAAATGGAGGGGTGAGCACTCTCGAGGCCGAGACAGGGGTAACATACCATTAGTAGTGCAAAGAGCAATATCAAAGAAAGCAACAACCGAGAGAGTCCCGGAGCCTACTGAATTAAGTTCCTTTGTCTCTTCTAGGGAAGCATCTGGCGCCAATTCAGTTCAAGAACAACATGACGCACAGTCTTAAACAACGTAGTTTTTGGGTAGACTCTAACTTATAAATGAGCCTTCCTCCTTAGTGACATCTTCTGAGGGTTCGGAAGATGACAACTAGGGTTTAGAGCCCTCTTCCTCACATGCCCTTACTGCACCTGTTACTGTTGTTGATGATGATTATGATATTCTGGATGACGGTCGAGGGGGAGATACCCGAACTGCCAGTTGTGATAGATCGAAGAAGAAGAAGGTCTAGGAAGATAGATTTGTGAGCCTAACTGATTTCAGCAGGTCTTGAGAATAGTGGACTCAAAGATCGCTCACTCATGAGTGAAAATTTTATTTGAAAGCTTTGGATAGATACAAGCTAAACGTGGGAAGATAGTTTCGAGAGAGAAAAGGGTGGACATGGTTCACTCAAAGCGTGGTGGATGCCAAGAACCATTTAGTCCGAGAATTCTACGCCAATGTGGCGCACATCACGAAGGGGAATAAGTTTATAAAGGTGAGCAACTTGAAAGTTTGATTTGATCAAATCTCCCTATACTTAGGGCTTGAGGATGTGGAGCCGATACAATATTTGGAAAATCTTGCAATGGGTGATGCGGCTCTCCCTTGTCTGGCTGAGATACTAGCAGCTCTAGGACCACTACCACCAAGGATCAAAGCAGGGGTTCCCATTCAGTGGAACACCATCAACTTTGAGTCTAAGGGTTGGTAGACATTTGTATGCAGTCGGATAGACCTAGCCCGAATGAGAAGATTCTCCCTATCCTACGGGCAGTCTTAACTACCTCCATCAGGGACAGTACCCAATCAATGTGGGTACACTCATGTTGGTTAATATGTCTCTGATCGACAGGCAGGGTGAGAGCTCATACCCGTGCCCAAACACTATCATAGAATATCGTACGGATATGGGATTTGAGTCAAATCCATTTGTCACAAAGTTTCAAGTGAAGCGGACCTTTGCATGTTAGTCTCTAAAGGAACCAAGGAACCCAAAGAACAAGGGTAAGACGACTATTACCGCGGGCCAATATGATAAGCCTTTGGGGGTAGTTGTAGTTTCAACAGCCTTGCCTTCCACAACATCCAACACTTTTTGCAGTACATTTTCCAGACCTCTACCTCCATCTCCACGGCCATTATTAGAATAAGTGCCTTTATCTTTTACTTATCCACTTACAGCATCGCTAGTCTCCAAGACACTGGCGAGTCTCAACTACAGGATATAGACAGCTACTACAAAGATGTCTGATCTATCCAGTGTTGTTTCAACCCAGACAACTACCCTAACTCCCTTGATTTCTCCAACAATGGAGGAGACTTTGAAGATGATTCTGGACAACCAGAAGACCATCATGGACACTTAGGTGGCACATGGAACAATAATTGAGGAGCTTGGTAAGCAGGTGAAGAAGATGAGGAAATCCCAGGTTTAGAAGAAGTCATTTGACAGCTGAGACGGGAGGTGACCAAGATAGCAGCAGCTAGGGATCTTCCACTTGACTTGCTGAGGGAGATAGCTCTAGCATCACAAGCAGACCCATCAGCAGCATAAGCACCAGAGGCACGAGCTGGAAAATCTCAGAAGTCAGACCCTTCTACCCACACTGCTGAGGCAGTGTTTTAGATGTTCACAAACCAAGCTACTCCTAAGTAGAGCATGATGAGATATATTTGGAGGAACCTGAGGGTGGTGAAGCTGCTATAGATACTGAGACCACATAGGAAGTCTTCTTTACTCTTTCCCTTCCATGATTTTATTTTAAGCATTGGGGACAATGCTTACTTTTATTCGAGGGGTTGAGTCTTTTTGGTTTGATGACATTAGATTGTAAATAACTGATAACATTTTCTTTTCCTTTTCATTTATGTACATATTCTTTTCTGTCTCTATTGATGTATATATTCTCTCCTTTTATCTTATCTTGTATATTCATATATGCTTTAAGTAGTCTATTCTATAACTTCTTTATTTTTATTTCCTTAGTAGTCAATTTTAGTCTAATAACTCCTTATTGACTTTAATAGTTTCTTATTTACTTTAATAGCTTCCTTTTCATTTGGTAGTTTCTTTTCATGTTTAAGTGTTCGACAAGCCTTTGGTTTTATTAATGCCATTGTTCTTTCCAAAGGTGGTTTTTGTGTGAACTTGGTGACTCTTCCCAATGATGGATGACGTGATAGCCTTCTTAAGGGATAGAGTCCATTTTTGATATTTAGTGAAGAGCAGTAGTAATAATGAATAAGAGAACCTAATTGAGTTGAAGTATAAGATTCGAGCATGCTTCACTTGGTACCAACAATCTTAACTACGTGCTTATGATTAAAAACAAGTTCTTGGAAAGAAATAACTCTAGTTAGTGATCTTTTGACTCTTATGTTGGCTTAAGCAATTATCAAGTGATTTACTTGAACCATTAGGGATTTTCAGTCTTGAATATGGTTGTTTTTGGACGTCGACTCTATCCTATTTAACAATCCAGCTGTGTGAGAAGTGAGATTTTCGTTGCAAGTCTAAGTACCCGTGCGAATGCTTCAGAACTTGTCCCGAATGTGTTTCTAGGCTAAATTCTAAGTTTTTCTTGGCTTGAGAAGTGATTGTAGGTTCTCCTTGACTCTCTTGAAATTTTCCAAGTCCCACCAATGTTGTTATCCCAGTCAACCCATTTGATCCTAAATCCTTTCTCTTTTGACAACCACGTTACATGTCTTTACCCGTTTTGTAATCACCCTCTCTTTGAACTCGATATTTTCTTATCACTCTTGAGAAACAGTGGCTAGACATATGTTTAGGGGAGAGACGAGAAGTTCTAAAATGGAATCAAAGCACAAAAGGAGAGAAGAAATAAAGAGAAAGAAAGAAAGAACAAAAGAACAATGCAAAAAGAAAGTGAATAAATTGAGAGTTGAAGGGATTAAAAGAAAAGCAATGATACAAAGCATGGAGAAAATAAAGAAGGATAAAAATGAATATCATGAAAAAGAAAGAGTGATTTAACTCTCTGTAGTTCCCCTAAGAAAGAAGGAAGGGGTTCAAAGAGTCGGCAAAACATAAGCCAAAATAGAGAAAATGGAGTATTTAAGGAAAGATGAACCTGTTCTATTCTAACATTTCCTACCTTAGTCCAAAAGCCTTCATTAAATTACGAAAACTCCCTACGTGATTTCTAGCCAAGTGAACTTGCATTAGTGGTGATTTACATTATGGACAAGCATATGGTACTTAGAGCCGTACTTGTGACATTTTTTTGAGAGAGATAATCAAAATTTTCACAAATTCTTGAATTGGGTGCTACATTCTTAAGTAAGATATGCTAAAGGAGAGTAGAGGAGAAGGAGTTTGGGATCCACAATGACCTACATGAAAGAGCAAGCTTCCTTGATGAATAAAGTCAACTCTTGATGCTCTAGTTTCACATTAGAACTATTTGTACTTAAAACTTCAAATCATTGCCTTGTTGATAATTCATAATTTTGTGAGTAATTGTTGGTCCCAATTGATGTATGTTTGGTTCACCTAAGATTAATTAGAATATCTCCTAACTTGTGGAGGTTACAATTACTTTAATTGCTTGAGGACAAGCAAAAGCTTAAAGTTGGGGGAGTTAATAAGTAGAGATTTTGACCACTAATTAGCACCTTTTTACCTTCGTTTTAGTCCAAAAGTGCTTAATTGTATTCCCGAAAACTGATGAAATATACGTAAACGCAGGAGTATTGGAAAATGAGCCACAAAGGTGAAATCCAACTAAACAAAGAGTAAAGTAAACTCAAGGACAAAAATCAAGGAAAAGCATAATGTAAATGAAATATGTGAGAGCCTAAGAGCAATGTGTCGAATGCACAATTATTGTGCGGCCGCAAAAGCTACATCAGAGATTAAGTTCAGAGAGTCACTATTTCAAACTTAAAGAAATGCGGATCATACAATTATTGTGCAGCCGCAAAAGTCAGTCACGTGACCGCACTTAGAATTGTGCGGTCCGCAGAAAGGGCCTATGCAGCCACACTCAGTTTTGTGTGGACTACATAACACTCAAGATGTAGCCGCATTCAAGAATAGTGCGTCCACAAATCCAACTCCTGCCATGTCTGAAGAAGAAGTGCAGACGCACATGGAATTATGCAGCCACAGAACCTCCGAAAAGGCATTTTTGTCCGAAAATTCCAGGTTTGTATAAATAGACTTCTTTCACAAAATTATGTCAAGTTTTGAATATCAAAACTCCTGTAGCCAATTTTCTTTATTGCTTTAGTCAACTTTAGCTTCCTTTAGTGATTAAATATTGGATTGTGGTCTTTAATCTTTCTATATGTGTTTTATTATCATTTCTTCTACTATTTCTTCTATTCTAAGCATGCGTAGCTAAATTTCTAACTAGGTTTATGACCCAACCCTAGTGTATAAACCTAACGGGTGTTTAATATATGGCTTGTTTATGGTTAGGTATTTGTTATTTAGCCTTGTTCTTGCCTTTTATTGTAGAATTAATGGTTGCAAATATTACTTCATGCCTATTTGACTTGGTCTCTACTTGAGAAAAAGAGAATTAGTCTAGGAAACCTTGGCTAATAAGAATTTAGGATGAAATCAAGAGATAATAGTCCCAATTGAAGATTTGAATGTAGAGATAGTAAAACCCAACTTGAGCATTTTATCAACTGTTTTATTCAATACCCATTTAGACTTGAGAAAACCAAATTGGGAAAAATCACTCTCTTACCGAGAGGTATTGAGTTGGTAATAGAGTGTTGATATCCATAATACACTAGACAAACAAAACCAGATTTAAAATGTACAACCCATTACGCAAACACCTACGCAAAATCATTGCCTTAGGCCTTTTACAATATTTGAAAACAATAGAAACACCATTTCTTAGTTTAATTACTTATTTACAATCTTAGTTTAATATAGCAATAAAGCCAACACAATTTGTGGAAGTGTAATCGAAGATAGTTCAAACTTATATATCGTGATATATACTCATAAATCCCAATCTCTTCGCTTCCTGTGGAATTTGACTCCGACTTTGTTTGGTGTTACTATTTCATCGACAGTTTCATAACCTTGAATAGAGGTGTGACTTGGATGAGATCAGGGGATATGTGAGTCTCCCTATTCATTTGGCACTTCCAGCCGCCAGTAGTATTCTGGCTATAATTAGGTCCCAAGAGCCTTATTTGGCCCCGCTAGTGTCTAGTGTACCTCATGGACGGGGTGCTTTTAGCAGTCAGTCCAATAGACTTGGATTGAGCCAGCCCTATAGCCACTCCTTCCTAGATCTTGTTTTGAGTATGGAAACACTATCCATATGGTGAGGGATTGCCGTAGACTTAGGAGAGGTGAACCTCCACATACTTCTCTGGAACTACATGATCCACCGATTTCTCAAGCTATGGTTACAGCACCAGCTACCACTCCACCTGCTCAGCCAACTTGAGGTAGAGGTCGAGCAGGTAGAGGTCATCCTAGAGGGGGAGGCCGGTCCAGATATTTTGCTCTTCCTGCTTGTTTAAAGGCAGTTGCTTCCAACTCTATCATTACATGTATTATTTCGGTCTATCATGGAAATGCGTCGATTTTATTTGATCCAGGCTCCACTTATTCTTATGTGTCATCTTATTATTACCCGTATACGGGTTTATCTTGTGATCCATTAAGTTCCCCTGTTTATGTGTCTACACTTGTAAGAGATTCAATTGTTGTTGACCAAGTGTATCGGTTGTGTTTGGTTGTTATTAGTGGTTGTAAGACCACAGCCAATTTATTATTGCTCAGTATGGTAGACTTTGATATTATGTCGGGCATGGACTAATTGTCGCCCCATTATTCTATTCTTTATTGTCATGCTAAGACTAAGACGCTCGTTTTTCCAGAATTACCACGGTTAGAGTGGAGAGGTACCTTTGATTATACTCCCAGTAGAGTTATTTCATTACTTAAAGATAAATGAATAGATAAGAAGGGGTGTGACACATATCTAGCTTATGTGAGAGATGTCAGTATTGATACCCCTAAAATTGAGTCAGTCCTAGTAATAAGGGATTTCCCAGATATGTTTTCACCTGATCTTCTAGGCATGTCGCCTATTAGAGATATTGACTTTTGGTATTGATTCGTTGTCGGTCACTCAGCCCATATCTATTCCTATATATGGTATGGCTCCTCCTGAGTTGAAAGGGTTGAAGGAACAATTATAGGAATTGCTTGATGAGGGCTTCATTTGAGCTAGTGTGTCAACTTGGGGTTCCCCGGTCTTCTTTGTGAAGAAGAATGATGGTTCTATGCATATATGAATTGATTATCACCAGTTGAACAAGTTACAATGAAGAACATGTATCCATTCCCTCGTATTGATTACCTATTGTATCAGTTATAAGGTTTCAGAGTGTTTTCCAAGATTGACTTATGTTCAAGTTATTATCAGTTGAAGATTTAGGATCCAGATATCTTGAAGATTGCTTTCAGGACTCAGTATGGCCAATAAGAGTTTCTTGTGATGTCATTTGGGCTGACTAATGCACCTACAACATTTATGCCTTTGATGCACAATGTACTTCGGCTCTATCTTGACTCATTCATCATTTTGTCTATTGATGACATTGTGGTGTACTGCTGGAGTCGAAAGGAACATTAGCAGCACTCGAGGATTGTGCTTCAGACCTTAATAGAAAAGAAGTTATATGTAAAATTCTCAAAGTGTAAGTTCTGGTTAGACATAGAGGGATTTTTTGGTCGCGTAGTGTTGAGTGTGGGGATCAAGGTGGATCAAAAGAAGGTTGAAGCAGTGTAGAGTTGGCCTAGACCATCTTGAACTATAGAGATCTGAGTTTTATTAGTTTGGAGAAGTATTACCATCGATTTATTGAGGGTTTCTCATCTATTGCAACACCTATGACCAGGCTAACCCCAGAAGGGTGTTCCCTTTAGGTGGATAAAGGAGTGTGAGGTGAACTTTCAAAAGCTCAAATTAGCTTTAACTGTAACCCGGTATTGGTATTTCCTACAGGTTGGGGGTCTTATACTGTATATTGTGATGCATCGTAGATTGGTCTCGGAGTGGTGTTGATGCAGCACCTTAGGTTGATTTCCTACACGACTAGACAACTAAAGGTACATGAAAAGAATTATCCTGACCACGGCCTTGAGTTTGCGGCTATTATTCATGGCTTGAAGATTTGGCGGCACTATTTGTACGGTGTCCCTTGTGTGAATACACTAATCACCAGAGTTTCAGCATCTATTCGAGCAAAAGGATCATAACTTGCTTCAATGGAGGTGGTTAGAGCTGCCTAAGGATTATGATATCACCATTCTATACCATATCGGGAAGGACAATATGGTGGCCGATTCCCTGAGTTGCAGGGGAACAAGTTTGGAGAGCTTAGCATATCTACCAGCAATAGAGATGCAGATGACATTGGATGTTCAAAACTTGGCCAACCAGTTTATTAGGTTCTATATTTCTAAGCCAAGTTGAGATTTGGCTTCTGTGGTCTCCTAGTCTTCTCTTTATGTTCGTATCAGGGATCATTAGTATGATGACCCCGATCTTCTTATCCTTTAGGACACGGTTCAACGCGTTGATGCTAAAGAGGTCACTACTGAAGAGATAATGGTGCATTGAGGATGCATGGTAGGCTATGTATGCTCAATGTTGATGGGTTGCATAAGTTGATTCTCCAGCAGGATCATAGTTCCCTTTACTATATTCATCTGGGCATCGCAAAGATGTATCAAGACTTGAGGCAACGTTATTGGTGGAGGAGAATGAAGAAGCACATAGTGGAATATGTAGCTTGGTGTCTAAATTGCCAACAAGTGAAGTATGAGCATCATCAGCTAGGTAGGTTGCTTCAGACGTTAGATATTTTCGAGTGGAAATGGGTGCAGATTATTATGAATTTTTTTGATGGACATACATAGACTCAGCCAAAGTTTTTTTCCAGTTTGGGTGATTGCGGATAGGTTGATCGAGTCAACTCATTTCATTCATGTGATGACTACTTTTCTTTCGAGCAATTGGTTTGAGTTTATATTCACGAGATTTCCATGCTTCAAGGTGTGCCAGTATCTATTATTTATGACCTTGTTATACAGTAACATCACAGTTCTGTAGGGCCGTACAACATGAGTTAAGTACTCGGGTTGAGTTAACCTCAACATTTCACCCTCAGATGGATGGACAGTCCAAGCGCACTATTAAGATATTAAGAGGATATGCTCCGTGCGTGTGTGATGGAGTTTGGAGGTTCTTGGCATAAGTTCTTGCAACTTTCATAGTTTGCCTACGACAACAGTTATCAGTCGAGCATTTAGATAGCACCGTATGAGGCTTTGCGTGGTAGATTGTGTCGGTCTCCAGTGGGTTGATTCGAGTCGAGTGAGGCAAGGCTATTAGGTAAGCACTTGGTTCATGATACTTTGGAAAAGGTTAAGGTGATTGAGGATCGACTTCGCACAGCCCAGTCCAGACAGAAAAGTTATACTGATCAAAAGGTCTGTGATGTTGCATTTATGGTTAAGGAAGGAGTCTTGCTTTGGGTATGAGGTTCGGGAAGAAGGAAAAGGTGAAAATTGGTCTATTCGAGGTGTTGCAACCAGTTGGGGAGGTCGCTTACGAGCTTGCCTTGCCTCTCAGTATAGCAGAAGTTCATCCAGTATTCCATGTTTCTATGCTATAGAAGTATCACGGTGATCCTTCTCATGTGTTGGATTTCAGATCAGTCGAGTTAGACAAGATCTATTTTATGTTGAGGAGCTTGCAGCTATTTTGTACTGGCAGGTTCAAAAGCTGAGGTCAAAGAACATTGCTTCACTGAAGTTTCAGTGGCGAGGTCAGTAGGTAAAGGAGGCGACTTGGGAGATGGAGCATGATATGTGCAGCCGTTATCCTCGTCTTTTCACCACTTCAGGTATGTCTCTATGCTCGTTCAAGGACGAATGATTGTTTTAAGAGGGGGAAGATGTAACGACTTGGACAGTCGTTTTGAGTGTATCAGTCCCAATCCCCTATATATTGCTTTCCTTTTTTGCTTATGTGACTTGCCTAGAGATTTTTTTTTGTTTCAGAGTGATTTGGGACATTAGTCCCTAAAATAGAAGCTAAAGTTCTAGGATTTTAACCGTAATTGGAACTGTCTGAACATCCAGGATAGAGTTTCATTGATTCCGCTATCTCCGTTGGGTGATTTGGACTTAGGAAAGTTTCCAGATTGTTTTTGGAGGTCTGTAGCAGAATTAGGCTTGAAACGGCAAAATTTGGATTTCTTGGGAAGTTTGAACGGAAATGTACTTTTTGATATCATGGTGGGATTCTGATTCTGGAAGTTAGAGTAGGTCCATAATGTCGAATATGACTTGTGTTAAAATTGAGGTCAATCAGACATAATTTGATAGGTTTCAACATCAGTTGTAGAAGTTTGAAGTTTCAAAGTTCATTAAGTTTGAATTTGATTTAGATTCATGATTTTAGCATTGTTTGATGTTATTTGAGGGCTCGACTAAGTTCATATCATGTTATAGGACTTGTTGGTATATTTTGTTGAAGTTCTGGGGGCTCAGGTGGTTAAAAGACTAAAATTGGACTTGTTGAGGTTGCAGAATTTCTGGAATTTCTAGCTGCTAGTTTCCTTCTTTGCGTACGCGAGGGGAATTCTGCGTACGCGAAGAGGATCCAGAGGAAGGTGAGGATTTGTGCTTCGCATTAGCGATGAAGGTCCCGCATTAGCGAAGCTCTGAGGTAGTATCTTTACATGTTCGTGATAAGAGTCCTGCATTCATGTAGAGAAAGTTGGTCAACTTAGTTTCCAGGCAATTTTCCTATGCATTCGCGATGATGGTCATGCGTTTGCATAGGTTCTATCTAAGCAACATTCGCGTTCGTTATTAAGACATCGCGTTCGCAATGAAGGATTTTGGACGAAAGCAAGTTTGTGCTTCACGAACGCGAGGGTTCTTCCGCGTTCGCGAACAAAGGGGTTACTGAACAGTTGTAAAACTTTATATAGAGAGCTCGAATTTGGACAAAATATTTGGGGGATTTTCAGAAGAAGCTATTGGATAACTATTCTTGAATCATTTATGATTTTACCATTAATCTATAGTTGATTCCATTTTTTAATTTTGAATTTGGGTTGAGAAAATTGGAAAAAAAAAGTTCTTCAACCAAAATTTTGAGTTATAATTAGAATTTTGATATCAGTGTTGGATAATTTTGGTATGAGTGAACTCGTGGATGAACGGGTGTTCATATTTTATGAATTTTACCTGATTCCGAGGCATGGTCCCGGGTCAACTTTTGGCAATTTTCTAATATCTTGCTTAAGCCTTGATTTCATTAATTCGTTTAGTTTCTGATAGTTATATTTATGATATGTAATTTCTTTTGGCTTGATTTGGGCCATTCGGAGACGGAATATCGTGGAAAAGGCATTCTTACTGATTGAATAAACTTGATTAGGGGTAAGTGGCATGCCTAACCTTGTGTGGGGAAGTCCCCTTAGGATTTGGTACTTTTGTGATACTTTTGTGATATGTGAGCGCTATATCGATGTGGCAAGTGCATACACATGCTATTTGTTGTAAAAGCTAATTTTTACTGAGTAATAACCTGTTATATCTTAATTGAGTTACACCAGCATGTGTAGTTATCCTGTTTAGCCTAATTTCATATGTCCACGTGTCTTAAATGCTTATTTGAACTCTGTGCAACATGCTTAGTTGATTTTCCTATTTTATCCCTTATCTGCATCAGTCTTAACTGTAGATTTCTTGCTGTTAATTGTTATATTTGTCAATTTAGAGTTGTGTGTTTACTTTTGGGACAACGAGGCGGTACATCGGGACATCCCCCCTGCACATTTCATTTTGAATCTACGAGGTGGTACCTCGGGAGATCGTCCTGTACATTTACTTTTGATACTACGAGGCAACACCTCGGGAGATCTTCTTGCATATTTACTTTGGGACTACGAGATAGTATCTTGGGTTATCCCCTATTTTTTATCCTTGTGTTTTGTGACTCTATTTTTCTATGGTTTCTCTTTATTAAATTGCCACTCTCTATTACACAGCTATATTCTTCTACCTTATTTATTTTATGTACCAGTAATCCCTGACCTAGCCTCCTTACTACTCGAGCGAGGTTAGGCTTGGCACTTACGGGGTACCATTGTGGTGTACTCATTCTACTTTTTTGCACATATTTTATGTGCATATCCGAGTATTTCTTATCACCCAAATCATCAGTGAGCAGTGAGATTCTTTAGACTTCAAGGTTATCTGTTGCGTCCACCTACCTCAGAGTCCCTCTCTATTCCCTTCTATGTTATTTACAACAACAACAACCCAGTATAATCCCACTTAGTCATTTTATGTTATAAACATTTTTGTATTTTTTCTTAGACTCTGGTGTATAGAGATACTTATTTTTCTTCTATAGCTTGTGAGCTATGATTGTTCGAGATTTGGAATTGTTGTGCATACTCGAGTGCTGGATTACTTGTACATGTCGATCGGTATTTTATCATTTTTTATTAGTTGTCATTTTCAGTCTTGTTGTTCAATTCTATTTTTTTTCATTTATGTTATTCCGCAATTTGTTAGTTTGTTAGGCGTACTTAGTCATAAAGACTAGGTGTCATCACAACATCTACGGTGGGAGATTTGGGTCATGACACGAGCTGTGAGATATATGTATATATATGAATCTGGTTACACTTCGCAACGAGCCTTAAGGTTGTATATATATGGATTGGATTGCACGCCACAACGGGCCTTATAGCTATATATCTATTATGGGATATGGCTGCACGCGACAGTGATATAGAGCCTAGGCTGAAGGAGCCCCTCCGATGTCTGTACACCCCCAGTGAGCGCAAGTACCTATTGAGTGTGAGTATTGAGGGCTGAGGGCCGATTGATGAGCTATTCAGAAATACTGAGTGACTGTTGCCCTGAGAGGCTGTATTTGCTTTGATTGTTGTTGCACGTAGCTGTTATATGTCACTATTTTGAAACATCTAGGAGATATTATATCTGTTTTTTACTTGATCTTGGCATGTATAAACTGATTTAACTTAAGTTTCCGAATTCGAAAGAATGTATACCTTCTTTTGTTGATACTATTAAAAATGATCTATAACTGTGTAGCTCGTCACTTTCTTTCAGTTTCTTATTTATTATTGTTTCTTACTAAGTTAGCTTTACTCACGCTACGCCCTGGATTTCGTGTTCAGATTCAGGTATGTTCGGACATGGTGGGCACTGATATCGTGCGCGGTTGATCTTTGGAGATTACGCGGTAGTTGCCCGGCGTTCGTAGTCCTTGTTTCTCCTTCCGTATCTTTTCTTTATTTGTATTTTGATACAGATTCTCGTACACCTTTCTTTCTAACCCGATGATGTATAGATGCTCATTAGCTCAGTAACACCTCAATTTAGGTTTTTTGCACTTGTGTTTTGGATTTTTACCCCGTTTTATGAAAACTCTGATTATTTAAAATTATTTGATTCATGTTCTATTAAATATTGGGAGTATCTTGGAAAAGTCGGCTTGCCTAGTACCACGATAGGCGCCATCACGACAGGTTAGGATTTGGGTTGTGACAAATAGATATAGACTTAGCCATGTTTTCCTATCTCAACTATTTACAGCCAGATCCCTCTATAACATCATTCTTATATAACAAATATTCACTATACAAGTTAAGGTATGTCGGAATCGATTTTTATATTATGTTATAGTATATGTCCACTATAACAAAACGTCATCATAATATTAAAAAAATATTAGAATAAACACAATTATTATACCGGAGATGGGATTCCCTGAAGATTTCATTGGCTTGATTTTTGATTTGATTGGGAATAATTGGTACTCTATTCTTATAAATGGTCGGCCACATTGTTTTTTCAAATCATCTAGGGGAGTTAAGAAGGGAGACCCTCTGTCTCCAACCCTATTCATTCTAGTAGCAGAAGCTCAGTCAAGAAGTTTGAACTCACTGCATACTAACCTGGATTTCCGTGGATTTGGACTGCCAAAATGGAGCCCAAAAATAAACCATCTTGCATATGCAGATGATACAATCATTTTCTGCTCATCTGATACAACTTCATTGAGAGTTGTCATGGACGTTCTGCATGTCTATGAATCATCATCTGGTCAACTGGTGAACAAAGCCAAATCAGCTATATATATGCATCATTTAACGAATAATGAGGTGATTCACAAGGTGGAAATGATTACTGATATAGGAAAACAATGTTTCCCTATGACCTATTTGGGATGTCCTATTTTTTATGCCAGAAGAATGAGTGATTATTACCAGGGATAAATTACAAAGGTTATGGACAAATGTCATGCAGAGTATCCCAATTCATATGTTATCAGCAGTTAATCCACCAAGCTCTGTGATCAACAAATTACATAGCATTTTTGCCAAATTTTTCTGGAGCAGCAATGTGGGAGGAAGCTCAAGACATTGGTCATCATGGACTAACCTGTGTATGCCAAATAAGGAAGGGGGTTAGGTTTCAGATCCCTTCATGATGTATCCAAGGCACTTTTCTGCAAATTATGGTGGAATTTCAGGACAAAACCCAGCTTATGGAGTGCTTTTATTTGTCAAAAGTATTGCAAGAAATTAAATCCTGTAATTGTTCCGTGGAAGGGTGGATCCCACATATAGATAAAAATGCTTGAATGCAAGGACTTGATTGAGCATCAAATCTACTGGAAATTGAGGATGTGATCGGCTCAATTCTGGTTCGATAATTGGACCGAGATAGGAGCCTTATATTTCCTAGTGCCTGCACATTTTGAAATTGATGAAGACATTCACAATGTCAATGATATGGTTGAAAATGGTATGTGGGATGTGAAAAAATTATTTCAAACTCTACCTGAAGATTTGGCAAACCACATTGTGCAGAATATTAGACCACCAAAACCACGTGCAGATTTAGATACACCTTTCTGGATACTGGAAACAAAGGGACATTTTTCAGTGAAATCGGCACGGGATTACCTGCGAAGAAGAGACATTCCAAGGCTAGCTTTCAAGATGATATAGGTCAAAGGCTTACCATTCAAGATATCCTTTTTCATGTGGAAGGTGTGGAAAGCCAAACCGCCTCTTGATGATTTTTTGCGCAGAATAGGATACTCCATGGCATCTAAATGTTGGTGCTGTGCTGATCCTAAGGAGGAGTCTCTAGTTCATTTGTTCT
Source organism: Nicotiana benthamiana (assembly GCA_034376525.1). Classification (NCBI taxonomy): domain Eukaryota; kingdom Viridiplantae; phylum Streptophyta; class Magnoliopsida; order Solanales; family Solanaceae; genus Nicotiana; species Nicotiana benthamiana. The sequence goes on along the minus strand of CM067341.1, from coordinate 12,403,883 downwards.
TCACATACAATGCAGCTACGAGTGTTTGGAGTTACTTTCTGAGGAGAGCAGGAATTACATTAGAAGGGCTGTCTTTACAACAAGCAATTACAAAGTGTTGGACGGCATCGGTTGTACCTAGATTGAAGCTAGTCATGCAAGCCTTACCTGCATGCATTGTATGGGAGTTATGGAAGAGAAGAAACAGTCTAAAATATGGAGAAACAGTGTCAGTAAGCATAGTTATTTGTCATCTATGCCGCAAGCTCTAATCCAACTGAAAAAACCAGGATTACATGTGGCTCACAAATGGCTGGACTTACTGACAATGATGGAGCAATACACACCACGATTGAAATACGATAAAGTGCTATGGGAATTTCCTCCAAGAGGGTGGATCAAAGTGAATACTGATGGAGCTTGCAGAGGGACCTAGGGAGAAGTTCAATTGGATTCTGCTTAAGAGAAGAGTTAGGTGATTTGATATATGAAGAAGGAAGAGAAATTAACGAGGGATCCAATAATGAATCGGAAGCAGTTGCTATTGTGGAGGCACTGAAGATGTGCAAAAATCTTAATTTTGTCGAAATATGGATACAGACAGATTCCTTGCAGTTAAGGAACATTATTGAGGAATTGTGGAAGCCTCCTTGGTGTATTATAGAACATGTAGAGGAGATTTTAAGAATGAAAGAACAAAGTATCATCAAAGTCACTCACTTATTCAGAGAAAGGAATTCATTAGCAGACCACCTTGTTAATTATGCGTTAAATGAAGCCAATATTGAATGTCATGGTTTATGGGATATGGACTCAAAAGGAAGGCGGATTATTAATGAAGATAAGATGCAATGTCCACACATAAGAGTGAAAGTGGCAAGGAATTAGAAGTAACAATGGTCACAATGCACACTGCTGGAACGCACTTCACGAATTGAAACGTATGGGGTGCTGTGGTAAAGGGTTACAACAAAGTAGACAACGAAAGTGATGACACAATTGTAATAGTCATTAATAAAATATGCAGTCACCGGGAACGACCAAAAGAGAACATTGGGATAATTTTTACATTAACATTTAATTTTCCTATTTGCAGGTCTGTGCTTGAGCTTACCTTCCAAGTAAACTCTATCTTGAGTTCAGAAGGTCATAAGTATCAGGGATTTTACGTGGTTTTGCACGTTTTGACCAATCTAGGGACAAGAGGAGAGGACCCGCAGATCATGCCATGCTTTATTAAAACAATACAAAGCATGCGATGGATTTTTTCCTTGCCAGCACATGGAAGTGCAAAATTAGTCAATATGTGCATTGTTTACAAGATAAGCATGCTTATTATATTCATAACCAATACAAAAAAAGTTGTGTTGGTTGCCAACCCTATCTGCTGCCCCTCAGTTTTTGGAATTTTAAATAGGAGTTTTGTCCATTGTACTCTCTTGCATGGGGCAGAACTCTCAGTCAGTCGCAAGCTTTACTCGATAATGCTGTTTTATAAGCATTCTCGCATGCTGTCTCTTCCGCGAATTGAAGTGCATGCTCGTGGGATCAAAACATTTTTCTTCCAGGGGAATGGCGCTTCAGAATCACGCTACTCTAGTCAAGCTGGAAATCTTGATCTAGGGCGCCGGATATCGAGCAGTAACATGCTGCTGTTTCGAATTTTGACGATTTGGCGTGAAGGGTTGTCGGAATTTCGACATAATCTCAACAAAACAGTTGTATATGTGTATCTTCCTAAGGCTCATACAGCAGTAATGAGCTCGATACATTCATGCACGCATAGGCAAATTAGGGTACTGGTGAATTACACACTGCTTTCATGGGCCAACGCCGCATACTATTCGTTTCAATTCATAGGTCACAGCCACGTAATAATGCGATGCCACTCAATACGATCTCTATGGGTGGTATTTGCATTTTCTGCTCATTCACTCGAGGAAGGAAAGGTGACATTGCACGGGCATGATGGCAAGCTATGGAGCTAATGACAATTATGTGGATTGACATCACATTTTAAATCATAGTTTGCATTTAATGATACCAAGTTTAAGTATAACACTTAAATTTGGTGAAAGGAAGAATATAACTGTTAAAGTTTATTTCCTCTTTTCGCAAGTCTTCGGACATTGTAATTTTCTTTTATTTTATTAATTTATTAATATAAAATCTAACCCTAAGCGCTTGCCTAGAGGATTGCAAAAAAAAGTTTGACTGTATTTGACAGTGACTCAATCCTTAGTCCTTGCTTCCATAGAGAACATTTAATGCACACACATTGATCAATTGATAAACCTGAAAGGGACAAAGAAAATGCATTCTGTGGACCAAATTTTAGGTTTTTGAAAGGCTGAAAATTCACTTTAATAATTTGCCAAGATTTTTTTTTTCCGTTTGTTTGTATACCATACTTACTCTTTTAAGTCTAATATTTTGAGCCATGCTTAACCCTGTTTGGACGAAAAATGATCATCACTATTTTAAACGTCATGACAAAAATTACTTTGTATTTTGAGGTAAAATGAAATTAAACGTGTTTGTTAGTGTCGTCCATATATATATTTGAATTATCGACCAAATAGTACTGTTAATACACACCATAATACGCTAAAATCTAAAAATAGTCATATTTACAAGTGGAAATTGAAAAAAAAATTACAGCTTTAAAAGTGATCGAAATTTAGCCACTTTTTATGGAAATATAAATCTGAGCGAAAATACTATTTAAATTCAGAAAATATTCTAGCATAATATATTGAAGTTTAATTTTTTTACATGTGAACTTCAACATATTACAGTGGAGTTCCAGCACAATATATTGGTCCAGCATAACGTCTTGCTGGAAGTTTATGCACAGGTACTCCAATCTCCAGTATATTATGCTGGAACGTTCTGTGTGAGTGAGTTCCAGCATAATATGCTGGAAGTTCATACACAGGTGCACCAATCACTAGTATATTACGCTAGAACTTTTTGTATTATAGCAAAATAGTGTCAATTTTTCGATGACTTTACAAATGCTAGATATTTTTGGATTACCAATTAAAAAATTGGCTAACCCATGTTTCATATACAATATGCACGTTTACCCGTTATCCTTCTCATATAAAATCTCAAGCACTGAAATACGTGCATGCCTAGCTAATAATCAAAGGTAGATTCGTGATTTAAATTTAAAAGATTGATTTTTATTCTTTGAAAATATGAGTTCAAAACTACTTATGTATATTACTATTTTACAGGGTTTTTCTCGCACACACGCCAAATAACTAATATATATATAAGTTTTCATAATATATAAAGAAAATAGTAGACACATAACACAAACATATACATATTAATTTACTATTTGAATGTTAGCCATATTTGTATATAAAGCTAAACTTTATTCGTATTGGGTAGCTGTCGATTTCAACAAACATATTATTCTATTGGGTCCTGAATCTCAACCACTTGCTAAGTTGCCATAGAAAAAAGATATTGCAAAATTCTAAAAATCCAAAATCTTGGGCAGAGTTATATTGGTATGGGAATTGGATCTTTATTATTAGCTGCCAAAGGTACGTGTTGTCATATCGTGCTATAAAGAAAGTACAAGTTGGACACGAAATACTAACTCTAAATTATTACATGTCTCTTAAAAGGAAATTAGTTGTTGCATGCCATGAATTATGCACAAATTCGTAAAGGAATACTAACTAAGTTAATGGATTGCTATGATCTCTTTGCAGGGCGGATGTGAAGACTACAGCTATAATTGAATTCATAATTTTTCAGAAGGCGTAAATTTATATATAAAAACTTACTAAAGTTTTTATAAGTATTAAATTTAATTTGAACTCATAATTTTAATAATATAATAAGTGTATTCTTAAAAATCTTAAAAGCTGAATTCATTAAATGTTTATCCTGGATCGGCCTATAAACCTCTTTGTTGAACAAGTTTTTGTTACAAAGTAAGTTATGTAACCATTCGTTTACACTTGTTAGATTACTTGGAAAGTTTATTTCAGGTAGGGTGTTCATAGGTCGGAGTAGTTCGAATTGTTAATTATTAAAAGAATTAATTGTATGTGGTTATTAAATTTAAAGATTAAATTAAACTAATAAAACTCGAATTTATTAATCCCCATTTTTTTAGATTTTCAGTTTTCTTTTCCACATAAACACTAAAAGAAAAGTAAGTTAGACATTTTATCTAAACCATTAAAAGATTAAAAAATAGATATTCCACACTATTTTCATTCATAGTACAATGTAATTGAATGTCTTTTAACATTAGTATTGATTTGATATTGGTTTAGGATTTATTTGAGTTACTAACATTTTTGAACTATAAATTTATTGGAGCATCCAAAAATTATAAGTTCAAACTTGAAATAATACGTAAAAAGATAAAACTATGAAAAAGCTTAAGAAATATTTATAAACTATACTACAATAAATATTTTTATGTATTAAATATATTCAAAACTTCCATACATATAATGTCGGATTGTATTAGTTTCGATTTGATTTTTTAGTTAAAACCAAACCAAACCAAATATGACCGGGTGTTTTTTCTAACACCAACCATAGTCAGGTTTCTTTTTTGATCTGACTCTTATTATCAGGTTGGTACCATTTGTTGATTTCATTTGTACATCCTACTAAGTATGCCTACCATAATATGTGTTTACCAAGGTAAATTGTACTGATAGTGTTAAAAGTTTATTACACTTATAGTATAGACAAATTATTTCAATTAGTAATTAATTTGCTAACCATCCAGCTTGCATATGCACAGAATTTAAAGCCAAGTTTCATAAGTCATTTGCATCTATACTCGATTTTATGTCACGTTTTAACTTGTGTTAGTTTTGCAAAAAAAATTGCAAGCACACCCGCTTTTTCGCATAACTTCAACATACTAAGCTGAAGCAGCAAAGGCAATCATACAAAACTTCAGCATTCCAGTAGACGGGCCTGAAGTAGCAAGTGTGTTGAACCAAGTGTGCTGAAGTTTTTGTTTGTAATTGCTAAACTTAAGCATAGTAGCTGAAGTTTTATTCTCTATATGCTGAAATTTTTGTTTATAATTGCTGAAGTTTTTGTTTTGTAACTGGCAAGCTTATGCTCTAGAGCTGAAGTTTTTGTTTTAATAATTGGCAAACTTCATCTCTAGAGCAAAAGATTTTGTTTTATAACTGGCGAACTTTAGCTTTAAAGCTGAAGTTTTTATTTTTATAACTGGTTTGTTTTTGTAACTAGCAAACTTCAGCTCTAGAGCTCAAGTTTTTGTTTTAACTGGCGAATGCTCTAGAGCTGAAGTGTTTATTTTTGTAACTGGCCAACTTTGTTTTGTAGCTGACGAACTTCAGCTCTAGAGCTGAATTTTTTATTTTTGTAATTGGCGAGCTTTAGCTCTACACCTGAAGTTTTTATTTTATATCTGGCAAATTCTGCTCTAGAGCTGAAGTTTTTGTTTTATAACTACCAAACTTCAGCTCTAAAGCTGAAATTTTGGTTTTTTAACTGTCAAACTTCCTCTACAGTTGAAGTTACATAGTTAATATAACGACCCGACTGGTCGTTTTGAGCAATTGCGCCCAATTGGTAATTTGAGGTCTCGATAGCTTCACATTATGAATATCAGCTTGTGTGCATGGTTGGATTCAGTTTTCCGATGGATTAGAGTTGAACTGGAATAAGGAGCCTAGTTTTTGAAGTTTAAACAGTGAAAATCAGGAATTGGACTTTTGGGTAAACGGCCCTAGAATGGGTCATTGGTGATCCCAATAGTTTCATATGATGATTTTGGACTTAGGCACGAGCCAAGATTCAATTTGGAAGGTCCATAGGGTAAATCGAGGCATTTCGGTGAAAGTTGGAAAAGTTGAAGTTTGGAAAATGGAGAAATTTTACCCATAGTTTACTTTTGTGATAGTGGGGTTAGAATGGGATTTCGAGAGTTGGAGAAGCTCCGTCATGTTATTTTGGGCTTGTCTACAAAATTTTACATCATTCTGGGTTGATTTGATCTGTTTTGGCACAAGTTTTCAAATTTGAAAGATTTGGAAGTTCATAGTTTGATTCATGGTGTTATTTGTCGTTTCAGCATTGTTTGACATAATTTGCTACCTCAAGCAAGTCCGTGTTAGGTTATATGACTTGTTTGTGTGTTTGGATAGGGTTACGGGGGCCTCGAGTGTGTTCTGAGTGGGCTACGGGTCATTTTTCCTTGTTTTTGAATTGATGTTTTCTGCTTCTGGTATCCTGTTACGCGTTCGTGAACAAACTTTTCGCGTTCGTGAAGCTTTGTTGCTGACCACCTGAAATCCTTCTTCGCGTTCGCGTTTAGAGCCTCACATTCGTGAAGCTCTATCTCTCCCTTCATCGCGTTCGCGTTCCCCTCTCGTATTCGTTTAGTTATGCTGTTTCACTCTTCGTGTTCGCGTACTAGTTCACGCGTTTGCGGAGAGAAGTCCTTGGGCCATGAGATTTCCCTTCTTCGCATTGGCAGATGCATTGTTGTGTTCGCAATGAGTAACCTAAGCACCTTCAATTTTTCTTCTTCGCGCACGCGAGATTTCCTCCGTGTTCGTGATGTACAAAAGATTAGGCAGACAGAATATATCCCAAAATCTAGGGTTTCACCATTTTCATCATATTTTGACTTCTAGAGCTCGGTTCTTGACGATGTTTTTGTGAGTTTTTCACGAAATTCAGTTGGGTAAGTGTTCTTCAACTATAATTAAATATATTCTATGAATTTTTCTTTATTGTTATCATTTAAATTGTGTTTGGGGGTGGGGAAAGTAGTTAGTTTTTGAAGGAAAATTCTAAAATGAAACATCGTGATTTGAGAGGTCAAATGGTATCGACATTTAGTAAATTTTGTAAGATTGAACTCATTTTGGAATGGGTGATTGGATTTTGTAAAATTTGACGGGTTCTGAGGTGCGGGCCCCGGGGTTGACTTTTGGATCGATCTTTATATCTTCGTAAAGATTGAAACTTTATTATCCGGAATAGTTCATTATTCAATTTGTGTGTGTTTTGGAGTATTTATAGTTGGACTTGAGATGTTCGGAGGTCTTTTCACCCGAGAAGTCTATTTTAGAGTACTGAGTTGTCGACTTTGAGATAAGTATATTGCCCAACCTTGTGTGGGGTACTTCCCATTAGGAATTGAGTCTTCTATTCTAATTGTAGTCCATGCATGCGAGATGACGAGTGTGTGCTCGGACTTTTTTGTGGAAAATATGCTCTAGGGTTCTTAGGTCCTTAAGTTCATATGTGGAGAGTATTCTGTAATGATTGAGTTTAATAATTGCTTAAATTATCTCTATATGTTCCATAGGATATTGCTAGCTTTCCTTGAATCCCTACGTGTCGCATTGACCTTAATTGCCTTGATTGAAGTTATCGTCTTCCTTATTGTTTTGATACTTCTTGACTGTGAGTTCCTCTATAACTTTGTACAAATATGTTTTATGTCCAATAGTTGTGATTACCGGTGTAGTTATCACGTGCTTGTTATGTCTTATTGTGTAGTTAAGGTTTCATTGTGAAGATAATTATCAGAAAAAGTTTGGTTATAGCCGATTCCCTTGCGGGGACATATTTAATCCTTACTGTTGGTTCTCCTGCTAGGATGTGTTTACTCTTGTTATTGACTCCCTCACCGGGATATGGTTGTTTTCTTATTGTTCCCTTGCCGGAATTCTTTTGTGATTAGTGTTGGTTTGTATATTATATGGACCGGGTTGCACGCCGCAACAATATTAAATGGATCGGGTAGCATGCCACAACATTATTATATTATTTGGATCGGGTTGAATGCCGCAACAATATTATATGGATCGGGTTGCATGGCGCAACAATATTAATGGATTTGGTTGCACGCCGCAACATCATTATATAATTTGGATCGAATTGCACACCATAACAATATTATATGATTTGGATCGGGTTGCACGTTACAAAAGTACTATATGATTGAGATCGGATTGCACGCCACAACAAGAAAGAATAAAAGTGAATATTGACTCTTATGGTGAGAACGAGAGTAGTGGTGTCGTGCATTTCACGTTGTTGTGTTTCAAGTGTTTAAATTACTATATTGCTGTTATCCTTGGTGTTTGGACCTACAAAGTTTTCAATATATATATATATATATATATATATATATATATATATATATATATATATATATATATATATATATATCAAATACTTTAAACTTCAATAATTGTTATAGTCGTAATTCGATTAGTTTCTCTATTATACCCCCTTAAACTGTTTGAGGTCATATTTTACTTAAAAAGGAATTTCTACTAAGTTTTAAGTTATTAGATTTCATGTAAAGGGAATAATTCATTAAATGTTGTACTTTTTTTAAAAAAATTAAAAAGAGATATTTTCTTTACTCAAATGATTTCAACAAAAACAAATTTCATCGTTTCTTGCTGGCTTTCCCAATTAGTTTTAAAATTGTAATTCTACTTATATTAGGTAAATGTGACTTCTTATTCATATCGAGTGCATTGTACATACCATATGTATTGAATGGAATGTGGATTCTATTTTTAAAGGTGAGATGGAAAATATGGGGGCACAAGGTGCGACATGTGTAGAAGATTCGGAAGTTAAGACCATGATATGAGAAATCGAGGATTGAGACAGTCAGAATTGTGTATTAGACATGATGTTATTGATTTAGTGATTATTTCCTTCTTTAATTGAGTTCATTCTCAGTTGTCTTTGTTCCTGTTATGTAAATGCCGATTTAATTGGTTATCTGATTTACTTGGTTGTCGTTCGGTATTACTCGCGTTCTCTGTTATTGTTCTTACTATTTGTATTTTGATTTCTTTCTCTTGTTGATATTACCTCGTTATCTTTATCGCGATAATTTATTATCATATGTTGTTCATTTTATTTGACCAATAGGTGTCTTGACTGTTCCTCATCACTACCCCATCGAGATTAGTCTTAATATTTACTGGGACCCGTGGTGAGCTCATACTACACTTCTGTATATTTTTGTGTACGGATCCAGGTATTGATCGATTGTAGCTTTGTGGGTCATCGTAGTGGAGACTCACGGTACCTTGTTGCTGTGTTCGCAGGTCTCAGAGTCACCTTTATTTGTAATTGATCCTATTTTCTCCTTTTGTTTCGGGTAGTGATGAAATATTTTGTGTAATTTCTATTAGATAGATTTGTTACTCGTATCACGGGTTTTGGAAATTGTGGTTTACTGAGATTTATTTAAGTTGAAGTTAATAAATATTAAGGTTATTTCTGTAAATATTAGGCTAACCTAGTTTAGAGACTAGGTGGCATCATGACTCTCTCGGAGGGATTTTGGGTTGTGACAAGTTGGTATTAGAGGTCTAGGTTCATGGGTGCTACGAGTCACAAACACGTTTAGTAGAGTCTTTCGAATCGGTACAGAGATGTCTATTCTTATCTTTGAGAGGCTACAAAAATGTTAGGAAATTCCCTTTCTTTCATTCCTTATCGTGCGATATCGATTCAGCTCAAAGTATGTACCTTATGTTCCTTTACATCCACTCGTGTATAATATAACGCTCTCAGCGTTCACTATGCGCCAATGGTTCATGATACTACAGACAGGCTATGAAGGAGTCACATATGCTCAGGGATTGTCTCGCCACGTAGTTCAAACTGAAGACCCAAAGTTATTAAGAGACTATTCCGTTGATTTTATGGAGGCGCAACGGTTTTCGACATCTGGTTGATGAGTGTGAGCTCGGAAGGTTTAATTGGTTGACTAGTCGTCGCAATTTTTGGCAAAGTCACGAGGTGGGTGTTGATTGGGAATAATTAGTGGTATTGGATTACCTTGTGATTTATATGGTGCAAGCTGTGAAAAGTAGTTTTGTGAATTATCAGACGTTGTTTCCCATGGCTTTGCTCCAAGTGGAGGAGTCCAATAACGGAATTTCGATTGCACAGTCAGACTTATATTAGTTTGGGCTGGAGGCATGTATTTATATAGTATTGGTAGATTCCTGGATTTTGCATTTGACCAAGGATCGATATTTTGCATGAGATGATATTAGGGATTGCAATATTTCTATGTGAAAAATGGTTCTACATATCAGCATCAAGGGAAGTTGGAGGAACAACTTCGTATTCACAGGAGGTCTATTCAGCGTAGGTATCATAGTTGAGGCAGAATGGGGTGCTTTAGAGGAAATGTAGTGGTTTATAAGTTTCTTGCTACGTGGTTCATGCTAGAGTCATCTGTATGTAGGGATTTTTTTGGAGTTATTGCATATCGACTATCCGAAGAAATGAGTCAGTTCAGTAGTGTTAGGTCAGCATAGCAATGGAAGTAAATGGTCCTTTTGACTAGGAATTCTTTACTAGCTTTTGTGGCAGCACTCTTGGATTGGATGGTTTGAGTGACTCGGTTGAGATGGGGAGGCGCATTCCCGATGGCTTAGTTGCGTACGGGCAAATTTTGCCTCGCAATGTACGGTTTGTAGCGAGCATGTTCTGAGGTTTTAAACTCTATTTTCTCCTTTTTGGTTTTGGACTTGTTTATTTTGTCTAGGTCTTTTTCCTACACATGTAAATAGTCATTAAACACAATTTTAAGGAGGGTAGACCGATATTAGACCGGGGATTCGACCTAAGAAGGCAAGTACACACTAGGACCAAGGTGGGGAATTCTTCTACGAGTTTTTCACTCCTTTCTTCCTATTTTCATTGTTGGTTATGAATTCTAGTATTGTAGTTTTACAATTTATTATCTAGGGTTTTGGTGAAACTTTTTTTAGGATGAATTTCTTTTACGTTTTTTTATAATTGACCCGTTGGATTTTTCTACTTGTTCAACTACGTGTTTATTGTTGTTTATTGAATGAACATCAATTAATGTGCCTATTTAGGATGTGTTGCTTGGAAAATGGTATATATTTAGGTAACTGTTGAACAACATCACTCCTGACGTATGTGAGGAATCAATATGGAGTGTTTAAAGATGGGATAAGGAATAACAAAACCTTGGTGTGATCTTTGTGGGCGGTGAAGTAGTTCCACCTAGCGTAATTCGGAAGAATATATTTAGTAAATCGTAGTAGTTGCTCGAAACAGAATTACAACACCCGAAGTACTCAATATCGGTAGAGAATACTTCAGCGAAATTATATAATACATAGCGAAAATTATTCCGATAATTGGGGAAATCATAACTCTAGACCTGCTTAATCTTTTCTCCAACATGTATTATCTTTAGTTTTTAATCTACTACTTTAATTATTTAGTTAATTAGATATAAGAATCTTAATAATTATAACTTAGAAATTGTTCGAGCTTATCTTCTTAGTGATAGTCAACAGTTGTAGCTAAGTCTTAGTTATTTGTGGAATTCGACTTCAGACTTGTAAACTGGATTATATTTGCAACGAACACTTAGTCATTTTTATAAGGCATATTTGAGTGATTAACTTTTGGCCGTTGTCAAGGAACTAATGGGGTAGCTGTAGGTATACATATTGCTCGATTTCATGTTTGAACTTTTATGAAACATGACATCTTGGAATTATGAGATTTTTGATGTTGGTAGTTCTACTTTTGATCCTCCTTATGCTTATTGTGAAGGAAACCACCCATGGCAAAATTATCAAAATATTCTCAAGAGCAAGTTTTGTGAACCAACTCAATCTTGTGTGTGGAATGTGTGTCATATATGTGGTGGTCAAGATGGTCACTTTTACGATTGTGCTTATATTTCGTATCTTCCCCCAATCCCTTACTTTGATAGTTCTTCTTTTTCTTGTGATGTTAATAGGAACAAAGAACCCAAGGATGATGTCCTGAAAGAGATCAAGGATATTGTATGGTGCCTTGTGGAATAACATAATAGGAAACAACTGCACATACAAAGGCAAAATGTTGCTATTCGCAACCTGTAGGCACAAGTGGGTCAACTAGTTGAAGCATTTAATGCTCAACAAGCCAATATTGTAGATAGTAGCCAAGAAGAGCGTGAATTAGATGCTGAAATTGAGATGAAAATGGAGGAGGTCATATTAGAAAACCAACAATCTAACCAACTAGAATTTGAGGATGTCGATGTTGAATAAGTATTACTAGAGTTAACCAGGGACGTTGAAGATACAAATTTAGTTGATTCTTGTGTGATTGGTGTTGAGGAGGTTAAATTTATTGAAGTTTCATGTATTTGAGCGTGTTGGACCTCATTCTATATACTTCTGCATATTATGTTCAGATGGTGGAATTAAAATGGATCTGTATGAGCCATTGCAAGAGTTAAAGGAAGAGGAAGATAAGACCTATATTCTGAAATTTTCAAGGCCGTGTAGGCAAAATGAATTTCCTCGATTGAAAGCCAAAAAGTGCATAAAGAAGCACTTAATTTTTGGCTCGCAGCAATTTGTATCATAGAGCAGAATCAAAATTTGGGGTCTAATTTATAAGTTCGAAGTGGATGCAGAAAGTGATTCACGTCGTGTCGTGACGTTAAATCAAGCGTTTGTTGGGAGGCACCCGGCTTTACTGCTCTCTTTTATTTTTATATTTTTATTCGTTTATGTTTGTAGTGTCGATTTTTTATTTTCTACAATTATGGAAAGCTATGCTATTGGAAGGATGCAACAAAAAATCAGGTGGTTAGAGCTAAGTATGAGGTACCTGTATGAAGGACCGGGCTTGGGAGAAATCTATGTACCCCACGAGTTGCTAGTGCTTCGATCTTTGGCCTACGAGAGAGTTTCTTTCAGCCTCATATTAGTTATGATGTGCATTGGGGACAATACACAATTTTAAGTGTGGGGTGAGGAGATTATTTGGGTGACTTTCCATACTACTTTAGCTGTGTTAGTTTAATTGAATAATGCTTTTTTTAAGAAAAAGTAATTGAGCTTTTTCCGATGATGGATCTTCGAGACAGTTTTCTTGAGGGATTAAAGTCTAAAACAAATTCAAAAATATGTCTTTTAGTTTTCTTTAGGTAGTAATAATTCCCATGATTTTTTTGTTCTTCGGTTCTTTTTCATGGAATGTAGTTTGAACCGGGTATTTTTTGTTCTTTTAGAGTAGAATAAGAATTTAGGGAATAAATGGAGGAAGAAAGATGGGATTCCTAGGTGTCCTTGACTTGTTTGATAGTAGCATATTTAGGCTTTGGCACGTGTAGCATCTTCCCTATGAGCTACAATTACTTTTGATGCCTTGGTTATTTGGATAACATATTTTGTGGCGCTGATATCTAATTTATTTGACTTATGTTTACGTTGTGCTTAATGCGTAATATCTTGTGACTCCGTGAATACTTTCATTAGTTTGAGAATTGGATTGGAACTATCTTTAGTGAGTCATGTGCCATGTGTGGTGAGCAATTGTGTAGTCTATATTTTTGTGACTAAGTCTAGAACTTGCCCGATATGTGAGTTGAAGTGAATTATTAGGTGATGCTCTGTTTGAAAAATGATTTTAGGCTTTCTTTGATTTTTTTGAGCTTAAATGCTTATCACAACTAATATATATCCCTAGTTAACTATTTTGAGCCAATTGACTTTTATAGGGAACCTACATTACAAGCCTATATCCTTTTATTCTTAATTAACGTTATTTTGATCCTTTTACCCCCTGAAGTACTTTCATTATGAAACGAGCGCTAAAATGAGTAAGAATGGACTAAGTATAGGGTGGCTTTTGAGTGGAACCAATGGAAAGGATAAAGGTATACTTGTTTTGTTAAAAAATACACCACTAGTGAAAATTGCAAAAGAAAAAAAAAAGATGAATATTGATATCTTGTTCTTGCTAGTGGATATGAATTAAAGTAGTGCCCAAAGAGAGAGGGAATGTTTTTAGGGGTGATTTTAGTTCTAAACTTAAAATTGTGATTAAAAACTTTGCGCGTAATTTGATTATGTGGTGTGTTCAAGTGCTTAGGAGGGTGAACCACTATTCCTAAATATATCCTACTCGTCCCTTAGCCCACATTACAACCTTGAAAAAGTCCTAATTGTTCTATATCGAGTGGGCTAATATTAATAGAGATTTACATTAAGGGCAAGCCTATGGTACTAATTGCATGCATGTGACTTTTTTTTATGAGAGTTAGATTTTTTTTTAACATATATGAGTCATTAAATTATATTTGATCATGAGATCGAATGCATGCGTTCAAGTTACTCTCTTGTTCTTGTTATGAGGTACATAGTTTCACAAGGGATAAGTAACGTTGTTAGACTTCTCTATGATGTGGTGTGTTCAAGCCATGAGTGCACTGTGAAATTGAGTTAATTTTTGAGGCTAGGATTGTTATGGACATGTTCTCTTTATTTGCATATTTCTAATGTATGGTATTAGAAAAGGGAAGCGTATATGATTGTATATGCTAAGGTTTAATTGTTGCTATTTGTTGCTATCAACCATAGTTATTGGTATAGTGTGCTTCAAAAGTATTTAATATGTTAAATGCTCAAAGATAGTGTAAAGTATTGATTGACTCGGGAACGAACAACATTTAAGTATGAGATAATGATATTTGGCTATAATTATATATTTTTAGTGTATTACTTATCTTACAATTAGGCGCTTTAATACTAAATTATATTATATTTATGCTTAATTAAATTTATTTTATACGTAAGTATGATGATTATGAAATTGGGAGCAACTAAATATTTTATTTGTATTCTATACCTACAAAGAATGAATTTATGATTAGTTAATTATGGAATATATAAGGACTAAAGTTAACATAGAAAAGAAGACTAAACAAACAAATGCAACGAAAATGAAGAGAAAGGAAAGGAATGAAAATACGTGAAAGAACATAAGAAAGACAAGCAAAGCAAATGAGAAACAAAGCAGCAGGGCCAGGCGTCGCGAGCCAAATTGTTCGCGTTATAACAGGCGTCGCACAGCATACAGCGAGAGGTTCCGCGCATTTTGGACTTGTTTAATTTGTCTAGATTTTTCCTTATATATATAAATAATTATTAAACACCATTTTAACGAAGGGAGACCGACATTAGACTAGGAGTTCGATTTAAGGAGGTAAAAATATATTAGGAACAAGGCGAAGAATTCTGCTATGAGTTTTTTATTTCCTTCCTCCTATTTTTATAATTGGTTATAAATTTTAGTATTGCACTATTATAAATAGTTAATTTGTTATTTAAGATTTTGGTAGAATCTTTTGTAGGATGAATTCTTGTTACGTTTTTATATAATTGACCGGTTGAATTTCTCTACTTATTGAATTACGTGTTTATTGTTGTTGATTGAATGACCATCAATTAACTGTGCTTATTTAGTATATATTGCTTGAAAAAGGGTACATATTTAGGTAGTTGTTGAACAACATCACTCTATACGTATGTGGAATCCATACAGATGGTTTAAAGGTAAGATTAGGAATAATGAAATCTTGATGTGATCTTAGTGAGCGGTGAATTAGTGCTAGCTAGCGTAGTTCGATAGAATATATCTAGTAAATTATGGTAGCAGCTCGGAAGAGAATTACGACACCTGAAGTACTCACCATCGATAGAGAATACTTAAGTGAAATTATAGAAGATGTGTGGGAATGATTTCGACAATTGGGAAAATCATAACTCTAGACCTTCTTAATATTTCCTCCATCATGTAGAATCTTTAATTTTTAATCTACTATTATAGTTTTTAGTTAGTTAGATATAAGAATCTTAATAATTATAACTTAGGATTGTTTGAGCTTATCTTCTTAGTGATAGTCAACAGTTGTTGGTAAGCCTTAGTTCTCTGTGGGATTCAACTCCGAACTTGTAAACTGGATTATATTGGCAACGATCACTTAGTCCTTTTTATAAGACATAGTTAGGCATGATCACTTTGTCACACATTAATATTCTTAAAAAAATTCTTAGTTGTTTTCCGATAATTGGGTATGTTTATTAATAATACACGAAAAATTAATAATAAAAGTAATATTTGAGTAGAAAGAAGTTCAAATATAATACTATAATAATATATTATCGTGGAGATGTTTTCCTCAATTTTAACTTTTTATGCAGCTTGTTTAACATTACTTTTAATTTTTCGGTATTGGCTATCATAAAGTAGTAATGTATTATCAATACGAAGGATTCTTATGAAATAGATTTTATATAGAATTCTTATATATTTTAATAAGAATTCAATATACAAGATTTTATTAATTTTAAAATCTTAAATATTAAAAAAAATTAACATAGAAGTTATTGTAGTCCAAAGATCAGGTTAAAACAATTATATCCTTTTCCTATGAGTTCTCCAGTTTAATATTTTAGGGTTAGTTTAGTCTATCAGTATTGTATTAGTACTTTTATAACAATATATGCTCTTATGTTTCTAAATGGATGATGGAAATATAATACGTTTTCAAATGAAATTAGTAATATTTTTTTTTAAATGTATATCCTAAAAATAATAGATTACATGGCTAAAAATATGTCCATATCCCAAAAGTAATTATAGAAATACGAAATCTAACGTGTTTCTAAAGGTATTAGGTTTAGATGCTAATATGTAACATTATATATTTTTGTCCGAAAAGAATTATACTAATAGGATTGCTAAAGGTAGTCATGTAGGATTTCTAATGTGTAACATTATATCCTAAAACATTAATATTAGAAGGCTAATATCTGGAATTTCGGTTATGTCCTTTCATTGCGAGTTATAATACTTAATATTAAAAGGTTATATTTGTAAACCAACATTTTATTCATTCTTTTATAATAATATAGATAGATAGATACATATAGAATATTATTGTTGTGCTTATATTTTTCTGAGCCAAAGGTATATTGGAAACAACTTCTCTATCATCACAAGGTAGGAGTAAGGTATCACGACCAAAACTCCATTAATCATGATGACACCTAACCTAACCCGCTGTGTAAGCCAACTAATACCTAACTAATTCCAATAATATTTAATGAGACAATAAAACAAAAGATATCTGATACATTTCCTAAGGACTGGTAGTAGAAATCATGAGCTTCTAAGAATAGAGTTGACAAAGCTGAGTAAATACATCATCTGCTTGAAGAGTACATAAAATAGAGGTTTATAAATCTAAGGCTACCCTGAACGATAGGCAGCTACAACCGGAACGTTGGTACATCTTCAATCCTAGCTCCCGTCAATCACAACAACATCATTGGCCAAAATCTGAGCACAAGGTGCAGAAATGTAGTATGAGTCCAACCGACCCCATGTCATCAATAAGTAATAAATCTAACCTTAGGTTGAAAGTAGTGACGAGCTAGAACATAGGACGGGCCCAACACCAATAACCAACAACAGTTCATGATAATGAAAAGCAAATAATAAGAGAAGTAACTCGAAAATCTAAACTGCTTAGCTTTTTCATAATTTCCCAAAAATATTGTATCTTTGTAAGTATATCAGTGAAAAATCCAAATATTTTACCAGAATTGTCGAAAAATATGAGATAGTTTGAAAACTGTAACTTTTCAAAAAAATCCTTTCGACAATAAGTAAGATATTATATTTTCTTTCTAGATAGAAAGTGTGAAATACCTCTATATGCCCACATAATAATAAATGTGAAAATCATGAATGACGTGATAGCATACAACATGGGAAAAATGCATCTTTATGCCTGTATGTCATGTGCGAATGCTAATACCATGTATCTCAATGATGAATCATGTAGTCACACTCTCCGAGTACTCAATCTCACCGTATCACACTTTTCACTCATCATGCTCAACCACTCGGTAACGTATATGGCTCATACGGCCCATGGAAGATCCATCATAAAATATATATATCACTGACCATCAGACACTCAATACCGAGGACGGCTAATCCGGTCCCATAGAGAAGATCCATCTCCAGGTATATAAATGCTTCGGACAAGATCCTTGCCTAGGGAAGATCTATCCCTCAATATAATCAAATGCGCTCACTAGGGGTGTGTACGGACTCCGGAGGGTCTCCTACAGTTCAAGCACTATCATAAGCCAGGTCCATGCATAAATTAACATAACATGTTGCGATGTGCAGTTCGACCCCATAACTGTCACTCATAATCAAGCTCTTAGCCTCACTAAGTCATCAATCTCTCCAGTCTCCCTCACGGGCTCACAATATTATGAAACTAGCCTAACAACAATGAAATGATGTATTAATAAATAACAACTGAGACTGAGATATGATATGAATACATGAATATGACTGAATAAGACATATCAGTAAAATCAGTGAGATGACAACAAGAAATGACCACTATCGGTCCCAACACTATTAACATAAATCATAAACATAAAATGTAACATTATTGACAGCCCAATTACTTTGTAATATTGTGAAAACAGATATATCAACAAGATAGGGTCATATAGAGGGCCATGGAAACAACAGTCACAATTCACAAGGTTCACGTCCATACGTGTAACGACCCGACCGGTCGTTTTGACCTTTTGCACTTTGATCGCCAATTCTCGTGCATGATTTGGGCCATGTGATATGTTATGGACTATATAAATTGCTGGTTTTGGTTTCAGGTTAATCAAAATGAATCTGGATGAACAATTCTCAGTGTAAAGCTTAAAATTTGAAAGGTTTGACCAAGATTTGACTTATTTGTATATGATCCCGGATCAGAATTTTTATGATTTTGTTATCTTCGTTAGGTGATTTATGACTTAAGAGTGTGATTGGAATTGGTTTTGGAGGTCCGGTGTGAAATTTGGCTTGAATTGATGAAGTTAATATTTTGGAAAATTCCGGTAGGTAGATAATATTTTGATACAAGAGTTGGAATGGAATTCCGAGAGTTGCAGTAGCTTAGTTATGTTATTTTTGATGAGTGAGCAAAATTTCAAGACATTCGAACATCGTTTGGCCAGGGTTTTGATCGAAAGTGTATTTCAGATGTTTTGGAAATTTAGGCTTGAATTCGATGAGTTTTGAGTAATTTGATGTTGTTTGAGGTGTTCTAATGATTCTAGAAAGTTTTATTGATGTTATGGGGTATGTTGGTGGGTTTGGTTGAGGTCCCGAGAGCTTCGGGGGTGTTTAGGGAGGCTAAGAGGATCAATTGCATGATTTCTGAACTTCAGAAAATTGCAGGTCTGTTGCAGGCATTTTTGGCATTCGCGTTCGCGAAGGAGATCTTGCATTAGGGAATGGCCTGGGTTCGTGAGCATCGCATTCATAAGGTTCTATTATGCATTCGTAAGTGGTTGAGAAAGGCTGCATCACGTTCGCGAGGGTGGATACCCGATCGCGAAGGATGTTCTCGAGCTGATGGTCAAATGTTCAACGTGTTCGCGTGGAAGCGAACGTGTTCACGAAGCTCAAACTTTGGAAATAGTGCATTTGCGACTGGCATGTCGCGTTTGCGTAATATAAAAAATGGTAAGCATAATTCTATGCTACGCAGTTGCGAGAGATGGACCACGTTCGCGAAGAAGGCTTTTCAAGCCTAGGCAGAATGTTTTAGTAGCTTTTGTCTGCGATCTTTTAGCTAACTTTCACTATTTTTGGGAAATTTTTGAGCTTCTTAAGGGGAATTGAAGAGGGATTCAAGAGATAACACCCGGAGGTAAGATTTTTGAACTTAAAATTCGATTTTATTGTGAAATCCACCTAGAAATTAATGGAAACTTAGCGTAAAATTGAAGAGCTAGGGCTTGAGAAATTGGACTTTTAAATTGGGATTTGAAGGATTATTTGAGGTCGAATTTTAGAACTTTTGGTATGTATAAACGCGTGGCAAGATAAGGCACCCGTTGATGTAAAAATTTCTGAACTTCGAGAAGTGGGTCCAGGGCTTGGGTTTTAGGAATTTCAGGATTTGTGCCAGTTATTGATTGTTTTCGCTTGGGTTTTGTTCTCTTAGCATATTGTGATGTATTCGCTCTAATTTTTGATAGATTCGACAGGCGTGGAGGCCAACTTGAGGGGCAAGGGCATCGCGAGCTAGAGATTTCACCGGTTCAAGGTGAGTAGTGATTGTAAATGATGTTCTGAGGGTTTG
Organism: Nicotiana benthamiana; assembly: GCA_034376525.1. Classification (NCBI taxonomy): domain Eukaryota; kingdom Viridiplantae; phylum Streptophyta; class Magnoliopsida; order Solanales; family Solanaceae; genus Nicotiana; species Nicotiana benthamiana. The sequence continues at coordinate 12,383,875 of CM067341.1, read as the reverse complement.
AAACCCCCAATCGCACATCGTAGTGCTATATTGAGATGACTTACATGGCGGATTGCGAGCGTAGGGTAGAGTACCATTGGGGATTGTGACTTAGTCAATCCCGATTGATTATTTTATCGTGTATTTAACTGAAACTTATTTGTTATCATCATGACTTGGGCTGATTGCCATATTTGGGCTTCGTGCTAGCTATTTGAACCCCTTCGGGGATAATTGTTGGTATTTCCTCACCGTTTTGACTTTGTACTCGAACTCAGTCATGCATTTTCAATTGTTTTCAAAACTCAGCCAAGTTTACTTTGCTTTACCACTTGAAATTAGATTTCCAACAATATTTTTAGGCTGAGCATCGTGTTTTACCGTTGCCCGAGGGGCTTATGTGATTTTTGACTGAGTAAGGCCAATGGCCTGTTGTTACACCCTATTTTTTCGTATGTGAAAGTACGTCGTATGTCAATTGATGTAAGCTCAGAAATAAGATTCTATTGGAAGCAAATATGTTAAGTTAATCATGTTACCTTAGAGATTATAAATATTTAAGGTCATGAATAACAAGTACTAAGATGGTTGGAAAGGCGTAGAAGCTAAGCAAATTGAAGGAAATAAGATTCGTTGAAAGTCGATAAGTTTGGAATATTATAACATGCACTTTGGGTGAGACTAGGGTTCTTAACGGGATAAGGAGATTATTTTATAAGTTATTTAAGGTATATGATAGTCATGTAGGTCAAGCGAGTTGTGGAACAAAAGTTGGCAAAGGTCATCACAAGTTGCATTTATAAATGTGCTAAAAATTAGGTCAAATGTAGTGGAGCTTTCCTCAAAATATACTTGGAATTACGGGATTCCATATATCAAATTGAAGATCTATGAGTCTAATTTCTTATGCATTAAACAGTTTGTCAATAAGATATCGGAGTAAAGAGATATTTGCAGTTTCATAAGACTACACAGACTGCATAGTTGGCAAGAAGGTATGCCACTAAAGCTGCTTGAGCAATATAGTTCGTGTATTATATGAGGTATTTTTGGGACATATTATATATCAAATTAAAGGTATTGGAATCTATTTTCCAAAGATCTTAACCGTTCGCTCATACGACACCTTGATAAAAAGTTATAAGCGTTGGAAGATGAACCAATGCTAAGGTGCCAAGTAGCACCTTTTTGACTTTTCAACCAGATAGCTCGACCAAATAAGACCCTTAACCTTCCCTTCAAGCTTTCCACAAGGGTTTCCAACAAGATTATCGTTCGGGGCACGAAATCAAGTAGAGATAACATTAAAACGATCCCTATGACATAAGTATTGCTATATTGCCTTTCTTTTTCTTTGTAGTCTGAGTTTTGGAAGGTATTTAATAGTTAGGAAAATGACTTATTTCTGTATTTAAGCTTTTCGATGTGAAGGAAGTGTGATAAATTCATTTCTAATAGCTAGAACTCACGGGACGATGATTGGAAGCTGTGAGTTCGAATTGTTCCACTTGTTGTGGGCTGTTTTGTGGGCCGTTTCGTGTTTCTATGAGATAGTACCTTTTTCTACTGATTTTATGGAGTTGAGAAGAGAAATGGTGTGGATAAACACTACATAATGGAAGGGTGGTTTGCTGGTCGTTCGTAGTAATATTTCCGGGTCGTTTGACACTACTAAGGTGGTCGTCTTATGTATGAAGTATCTAGCTTGTGTGGACTGTTTGAGAGGCTTAATATGATTATTATTGATGTTGTTTGAATTTTTTGAAGTAATATATATAGGGGAAGTGCTGTCCGTTTCCTTGTGAAATAGGTTGTGTTCGATACATAATAGTTACGATGCCTAAACGATAACGATGGTGTCATTTCTCTTATTGTAGACTAAGGAGGCATGAAATTGCATAGCTTGAGGTTGGGAAGAATATACAAGGTATGTGAGGCTATCCCTTTCCTTCTTTTGCATGACGCCGATTGTACATAAGGTAATGAACGAGCTTCCAGAGATACTCTACTCTTAGAAGCTAGCAGTACTTATATTGTTTCCCCTCTTGTGGAACGATTGATGTGATGTTGCTTCTCTTATTCTTACGTTATCAATGTTGTTGGTACTTCCTGATTCTTAGAAGGTTCATGGTGAAGAGTTAGTCCTAATAACGTGTACAGAGGATACCGATCTTATGTCACTCTGAAAGGTCTAGAACGTGTCTCCATGAGTCAAACATGCATTATATATATGTATCTATTGTACTCTATCGAGACGCGCTATAGTCGGCCTGGTACGACACCTATTATGCAACCACTGATCAGTAGGGTTTACCGAGCTCCATGTGGCCGGGTATGATCTACCGAGCCTTATGATGGCCGGGTACGTTTTTACCGAGTCCTCTTTGAGGCCGGGTACAATATGATGATGATGATACCCATAGAGGCGTACGTTTTTAAAAGTTTATTTATATATATGTATTATGCATTTCATGTCAGTAGCCCCCTGAGCTACTCAAATTTTATAGGTTGTATTTCCTCTATCTCTCTTTATATTACAGTTCTTATTTATGCTTTACTGTCTTACATACTCGGTACTTTATTCGTACTGACGTCCCTTTTGCCTGGGAACGCTGCGTTTCATGCCTGCAGGTCCCGATATATATGTTGATATTCCTCATAGTAGGATATTAGCCTAGCGAAGGTGTTGGTGCACTCCACTTGCTCCGGAGTTGCCTATTTGGTCAGTATTCTTTGGATATGTATTGATTGGTATGGCGGGGCCTTGTCCCGACCTTTATGATGTTATGTACTCTTAGAGGCTTGTATACATATATCAGGTGTATGGATACTTGTATGGACTTGTCGGCCTATGTTTTGAGTTTACAAATGGTCATGTCAGCCTTATAGGCCTGTATGTCACATATATAAGTTTGTATATCATGTTGGGTCTTCATGTGTTGAGTATTCCCTTATGTTTTATTCTTGTTATCTCATGAAGGGTTTTCTGGCTCATCTACTCATGATAGTATGATAAGAAAGGTATTTTATATTGGTACTCAGTCGAGTAAGGCACCGGGTGCCCGTCGCGGCCTTTCAGTTTGGGTCGTGACACCTATGTTGTGAAGATACTTTTTAGATTGGACTGCACGCCACAACAGTGAAATACTAATACTTATTTGAGGTCGACGGCCTAGATTTTATGCCACGATTTGGCTTGATATTGCGCTTGGGCCGTAAGGGGCCCCTCCCACAGTTTGCACACCCCTAGTGAGCGCCGTTGATGATAAATGAATCGGGCTGCACGCCGCAAGGGTACCGGTACTGTTTTTATGTATTACTTATTTAGTAGTCTACCATTATCTATTATTATGCTATTTTATGTGATATCTACCCGATTGCCTTGTATTTTCTATTGAGTGAGTGTTGCGCCCGAGGGGCGGATCTCTGTGCTCATCTACACAAATTATTTGCATTCATTTTCATAACCGTCAAAAAAGCCATTTTTTAAAAGAGTCTTAAACTAAGCTAAGGTGTTTTCTAATATTTCACAACTTCATTGTTTTTCTCAAAAAGGTTTACACTGCTTCTATACGGTATGATGATTTGCCTTACGTGATTTCAAACTGCTAAGTTATTTACCTTTATTACTCTCTGAGTTGGAGTACTCACTTTACTCCCTGCACCTCTTGTATAGATGCAGGTATTTATTCACCCGGTTGCGGATTTTGGCTGATTGGAGACAGAGCTATAGGAGTTTAGCAAGGTGAGTGCTCGCATTCGCACCACCTTTTTCTCTCTCTTATGTTAATAACTCATGTGTCCATGTGTTTTTTGACCTTGTAGTACTGTATTCACAGTCTATTAGATGCCTGTGACTTGTGACACCCCGGTTCGGACTATGTTGGGTTGTACTCCCGCTAATTATTATTATCACTAAATCATATTTAGACTGCTTATGAGTTGTTTAATTATTCAAAAGGATGAATTGAGTTTAGATGGTTGGCCTTATCCCCACGAGATGCGCCATCACGACCGTGTGTGGGTTTGATCCGTGACAAGTTTGTATCCGAACCTAAGTTACTAGGTCTCACGAGTCATGAGCAGGTTTAGTAGAGTCTCACGGATAGATACGAAGACGTCTGTATTTATCCTAGAGAGACTGCGAAACATTTAGGAAAACTTCAGATTCTTGCATTCTTATTGTACGTCCTTGATTGAGCTTGAAAGGTAACTCTTGAAATTCCTTCATGCATTTGCATGCGTGCATGAGTGCTCAGTATCAGATGTGTCTTAATGGCTTGTGATTCCCTAATCGAGGGCGAGATGTGATCTCTGTGAGATGATGTGGGCCAGTCTAGAGGACTTAAGGTCGAATCCTTTCCTATGGCTTGAGCACCGAGGTGCTGATTATTTGAGTAAGTGTTTCAAAATTTTATGTTCGGTATTGTCCCTATTATTGGGATTGTCGGCTAGATAGCTATGTGACGAGTATGCTAGTACCGCGACGAGATAGGTATGCTGGAGGATAGAATAATTATTAGGTGCTTGAATTCCGTCGTGATTCGAGGTATAGCCCGAGTTGTAGGCGTGTGAAGAATCTTTTCATGCTTCTAGTTGGGAGCGAATCAAAGTTCATATCACGATATGAGTTCAGACTCAGAAAGGCTAAGTGACTGCGTAATGTTTGTGACGGTAGAAGGTGTACATGAATAGTATATTGAGGCGAAGCAGGTGGGTTATCTCCTGTGGAGTGCTCTGAAGTGGTGTGATACTTATGTATTTGTTAGAAGGCCACATGTGTAATTGAAGAGTACGTGTTGAAATTCAAATTTCGGGTTGCTTAAGAGAGTATGCTTAACTATTGCGGGGATGAATGCAGGATTTGCAAAAGATTTAAAGTACCAGATGGTATATGTTTCCCAAGATTATGACGGATTGTAATATTACTATGGTATTATGGCAGCGATACAGTATATGTGTTTTGTGTTATCGAGTGTATATTGATTTATGGCTCTGAGACAAGTGGGAGAGTCTGTTGATTAGTTGATTTCACGTTTAGATGCTATGTTTCTTCCAGTTTGAGGCATACTGGTGAATTAGTTATGTTTTATGGGGATTGAGACCGAGGATGCCTCGAGTAAAGAAAAATTTTTGACAGAGTTTATGTCATGCTTCATAGGTGTAAGAGAATCTCAGAATGTCTTGAGTCGTTGTCGGTAAAAGATGCTCGGTACATAGATCAGGAAGTTGCTTGGTTGTATTGGAATGAGGTGGTATTCTGCACTCTAAAGTGCTAATGAGGCACAGGTTGTTCAGTTCTCTTGATTGGGCTGATTGCGGTTTAACTAGAGTGGATGACTTAGAGAACAGTTTTAATGTGTTCAAGATTCTACATACAATAATTGGGTATTTTAAAGTTGTATATGTGATTAGAAACTGAGTTTTCATTGGAAGATGTCAAGATTTATGGTATTTTATATAAATTGTGGGATTCTATGTATCAGTATCAGGAAGATAAAGAAAACGGATTCAGATTCCTAGGAAGCCTCTTCAGAGTAAAGTATTTTGAAGGTGGTACTTTTAGGGGTATTTAAGAGAGTATTCAGGGGCTTATAAGTCTTAGATTGTGTGGTTTTGTGCTTGGGTCTTGTGTGGTAACTCTGGGTTGAGAAAATGTGACGTTATTGCAAGAAGGAGTATTAAGTTAAAGATGAATCGGAAGGAAATTTAGATAGATGGAGTAGCTCGATAGCAGACCGGATTGGTATGGTAATGACATGGTTAGTTCCTTGTGTTTGTTCGAGGTAATGAGTTCTTACCAGTATTTTATGGTAATGCTCTTAGGCTTTGAAGGCTTGCTTATCTTGGTCGAGTTAGAAGGATTCGGTCCTGACAGGTCTGATTTGTGCAAATGGGATATATGGTGATCTCTTCCAGATAGGACCAATAGAGAGTTCTTGACCAGTTGAGTACGTATATGTTGGTGGCTCGAAAGAAATATGAAGATCTCATGGTTATTCCTAGAGTGGTATGGGTTATGCGGTATGTTGTAAATGGTCGGGAATTGCGTGTGTGAGGTTGCGGTTCGGTTCCGAAAGGAAGTTCATAAAATGCTTAGGCAGCACGTGCAATTTCAGACGATTTGAGAAGTGACCTTGAGATGATTAAGGAAATGGTAATGCTAACTGAGGTGATTTGGCGAGGGTATATGTCTTAGTAAAAGGGCAATGTGATTAAGTGGATAGAACTTCGGTAGTATTGCGGTGCTCTCTTGATTGGATCGACAGCTGATATTCGAGTTTGCTTGGTGGCGTAGAAGAATTTTTGAGTATATCTCGTGAAGTGATTGGGCATTGGAGGTGTGGCATGTGTTCAGACGACGGAATTGGTATCATGTATGGTGATTCAAGTGTCGTGTGGATTGGAGACGGAAGTTCATATATTCAGGCTATGTTATAGTTGTGGACTATTTGTTTCGGCACCGTTTAGCGATTATCGGGATTTGGGAGGCCCGCGCGGATGTTTTATTGCCTGATATGTTAGATATTGGCTATGATATTGGGCTTAGACTGGTCGTCTCCATGTTGGACTATTTCGGACTATTGCGGTACGGAATATTCCGAAAATGCCACGGGTTGACTGGCGAGGTACGTCGGGGTATATCATGGTAGAGTGGTTTTTATATTTTGAAGACCCAACGGATGGCTGGGAAATATTGTCTTTCTTACTTGGGCTTTTGTGATGAGTGCCATAGATAAGGCCCCTGATATTGATTAAGTTCCGGTGTTGAGGGACTTTTCGGATGTGTTTTTTCTGGTCGGGCATGTTGCCAGGCGAGGTTGTGGATTTTAGTTATTGATTTGGTGCCAGGCACTGTATCATATGGCACCGGTAGGAGTTATAGTAGTAGAAAGAACAACTTTAGGATTTCCTTGATAAAGAGTTCATCGTTAGGCCAATGTGGATGTGTGTTCTAGCTTGAGTCGGCTTGGTTGGCCCCAAATTGTACTGTTGAGGGATAGGTTGATTCAATCGTTATTAAGCTTACTATGGATCTGGGAGATTTAAGAGTGGCCTTTTTATGTTGCGAGACGTCATGATTTGTTGGTTGTGGGCACATATGGTGCGGTTCTATTGAGGTTCATAATGGAAGTCGAGTAGGAAAAGTAATTGGGTGTTGCTCGGTGGATGGCGTATTGGTTATGTTCTATCGGATTGGCGTGGTATATGTTGCTTGTTTCACCGAGGGTGTGATGATTTTCCGTGGTTTCAAACATCAAATTGTGCGCGGTTGTCAATTTCGAGCATAGTGACTTGAAGTGTTTCATGTGAAATAGTTTTTGTTTAGGATAGCGCATCTACAACGAAGCTATGTGGAGATATGACCTTGCAGGTTAGATTCGTGTGTTCTATTTCTATGATATGAGACATGTTCTTAGCCTTGTGTTGTGATGGTTCTGGTGAGCTTGAGGGACAGCTCTTTCATTAGAGTCATTTTCATGATTTGAGTATGTTCGTACGGTTGCTTATTGGTGCGCGTATTATTCAAGTTGTGGCTTAGTCCTGTATTGATGTGTCGTGTCACCAGAGTGGTACTTGGTCAGAAGAGATCATTGGTATCATTAATGAATGTAAACAGATTCTACTTCAGCATGTTTGATAGGTAAATATTGAGGTTCAGTCCAAAAATTTGCTATGGTAATTGCTAGAGAAAAAATCGCCTCATGAATGGTTAATCTGAGAAATGTATATGGTTTACTGCGTGCTTTAGCTATCATTGGTATTATATATATATATATATATATATATAAGAGTGTTGGAATAAAATTTTAGTTAATAAGAGTTTTTCAACCGGTATTCGGGAGTTGTGTGTAGTTGCTGTGAATGGAAGATTATCGCTTCATGTGTTTGAGTTATGTGGTATATCATATAATTGCACCTGAGGTTGCAGGCCTGGGTTATTATAGCTAGTTCGGGCCTATTCAGAGTATAGGTGTGAGATTTTGATCGTATTGATGGTTTCAATAGTGGAAATGTGGTTCTTTGTTTTATGGGCTAGATTGGATTGCGTAATTTCAGTTACAATGTGTTATCAGACCTATATGAGATAGGGTGACATGGGATCACCCCCGGGTATATGCATTGTAAAGTTATTCAGCTATTGGTTGGCTTCTAGAACAACTCTGGGTATGTTCGAGGACGATCGTGTGTTTAAGAGGGGAAGGATGTAACGACCCGACCGGTCGTTTTGACCTTTTGCACTTTGATTGCAAGTTCTCAGGCATGATTTGGCCCATGTGCTGTACTATGAACTATATAAATTGTTGGTTTTGGTTTCAGGTTACTCAAAATGAATTTGGAAGAACATTTCTCAGTTTAAAGCTTAAAATTTGAACGGTTTGACCAAGATTTGAGTTATTAGTATATGAGCCTGGAACGGAATGTTTATGATTTTGTTAGATTCATTAGGTGATTTATGACTTAGTAGTGTGATCGGAGTTGGTTTTCGAGGTCCGGTGTGAAATTTGGCTTGAATTGATGAAGTTAGTATTTTGTCGAATTTCCGGTTGGTAGGTGAGATTTTGATCCGACAGTTGAAATGGAATTCCCAGAGTTGCAGTAGCTTTGTTATGTCATTTTTTACGTGTGAGAAAAATTTCATGGGGTTTGGACTTCGTGTGGTGGGGATTTTGATCAAAAGTGTATTTCGGAAGTTTTGAAAAACTTAGGCTTGAATTCGATGAGTTTTGAGTAATTTGATGCTGTTTGAGGTGTTCTGATGATTGGAGCAAGTTTTATTGATGTTATGGGGTATGCTGGTAGGTTTGGTTGAGGTCTCGAGGGACTCAGGGGTGTTTCAAGAGGTTAAGCGGATAAATTGCATGTTTTGTGAACTTCAAAAAATTGCATGTATGTTACAGGAGATCTCGCGTTCACGAAGGAGATCTCACATTCACGAAGGGCCTGGGTTCGTGAGCATCGCGTTTGCGAGGTTCTATGCTGCATTCGCAAAGGGTCGATAGTGGTTGCGTCGCATTCACGAGGGTGGATACGTGATCGCGAAGAAAGTTCTGGAGCCGATGGTCAAATTTTCAGCCCGTTCGCGTGTATGCGAACGCGTTCGTGAGGTTCAAGCTTTGGAAGTAGTGCGTTCACGACTGGCATGTCGCGGGGGCATAAGATAAAAAAGGTAAGCATGATTTTGTGCTACGCATTCGCGAGAGATGTACCATGTTCGAGAAAAAGGCTTTTAAAGCTAGGGAAGAATATTTTAATAGCTCTTGTCCGCGATTTTTGAGCTAAGTTTCACCATTTGTGGGCGATTTTGGAGCTTCTTGAGGGGAATTGAAGAGGGATTCAAGAGATAAAAGATGGAGGTAAGATTTTTGAATTTAAAACTCGATTTTATTGTGAAATCCACTTAGAAATTCATGGAAACTAAGCCAAAAGGCGAAGAACTATGGCTTGAGAAATTGGACTTTTAAATTGGGATTTCACATACCATTTGAGGTCGGAACTTTTGGTATGCATGAACTCGTGGCAAGATAAGGAACCCGTTGATTAAAAAAATTTGAGTTGGGAGAAGTGGGCCCAGGTCTTGGGTTTTAGGAATTTTAGGGTTTGTGCCCGTTATTGATTGTTTTCGCTTTGGTTTTGTTCCCTTAACATATTGTGATGTATTCGCTATGATTTTGGATAGATTCGATGTGCGTGGAGGCTGACTTGAGGGGCAAGGGCATCGCGAGTTAGAGATTTCACCGGTTTGAGGTGAGTAATGATTGTAAATGATGTTCTGAGGGTTTGAAACCCCGGATCACACATCATAGTGCTATGTTAAGGTGACTTGCACGCCAGATAGCGAGCGTGGGGTAGAGCACCATTGGGCATTGTGAATTAGTCTGCCCGGATTGATGTTTTATTGTGTATTTGGCTGAAACTTATTGGTTATAATCATGACCTAGGCTTATTGCCATGTTTGGGCTTCGTGCCAGCTATTTGAACCCCCTTCAGTGATAATTGTTGATATTTCCTCATTATCTTGACTTTATACTTGAACTCAGTCATGTATTTTCCATTGTTTTCAATACTCAGCCAAGTTTACATTGCTTTAACACTTGAAATGATATTTCCAACAATATTTTTGGGTTGAGCATCGTGTTTTACTGTTGCCCGAGGGGCTTATGTAATTTTTGACTGAGTAAGGCCGAGGTCCTGTGTTGTGAGGATACTTTTGGATCAGGATGCATGCCGCAACATTGAGATACTGATACCGATATGAGGCTGAGGGCCTAGATTTGATGCCACGAGATGACTTGATATTGTGCTTGGCCCGTAAGGGGCCCTTCTCAGAGTCAGTACACCCCGAGTGAGTGCAGTTGATGATACATGGGTCAGGCTGCACGACGCAGCAGTATGTGGATCGGCCTGCATGCCGCAAAGGTACCGATATTATTTTATGTGTTTACTTAATTAATTGTCTGCCAATAGCTGTTATTGTGCTATCTCATGTGATATCTACCTGATTGCCTTGCATTTTCTGTTGAGTGAGTGTTGCGCTAGAGGGGCTGATCTCTATTCTTATCTATGCAAATTATTTGTATTAATTTGCATAACCGTCAAAAAATCCATTTTAAAAGAGTCTTATACTGAGCTAAGGTGTTTTTTAAGATTTCACAGCTTCATTGTTTTCTCAAAAATGTTTTACATTGCTTCTATACACTATGATGATTTTCTTTACGTGATTTCTTACTGCTCAGTTATTATTTACCTTTATTACTCACTGAGTTGGAGTACTCACTTTATTGCCTGCACCTCGTGTGCAGATGCATGTATTTATTCACCCGGTAGTGGGTTTTGGATGATTGGAGGCAGAGCTATTGGAGTTTAGCGAGGTGACTGCCAGCGTTCGCAGCACCGTTTTCAGTCACTTCTATTTATAACTTATGTTCTGTGTGTTTTTAGACCTTGTAGTACTGTATTCACACTCTATTATACACTCGTGACTTGTGAGACACCAGTTTGTGCTGTGTTAGTTTGTACTCCCGCTAATTATTATTATTATCACCAAATCATATGTAGACTGCTTATGAACTATTTAATTTTTCAGAAGGATGAATTGGTCTTAGTTGGCTGGCCTTGTCCCCACGAGAGGCGCCATCACGACCGTGTCTGGGTTTGATTCGTGACAACACACCTGCACCTAGCATGTGCATCACCTTAATACGAGTCACATAACACGTAATTCGCTGTTTCACACCATGAGAACTAAGTTTAGAAGAGTTACTTCGAACAAGCCAATTCCAATACCGAGCAAGTGAAGCGATGCTCCAAAAATGTCATCACGCGCGTAGCGACCTACGAACGGCTCAAAACTATCAAAAAGCAACCTAAATACATCAAATAAAGCCAAAGTAAACAACTACATATGATAAATATCGAATCCTTAATCAAAATCAAAAACTAGCAAAAAACCACACCGGTGACCACGCCTAGGAACCCGACACAACTCACAAAATTTGACAATCTATTCAATTACTAGTCCTACCATACTAGTTTCACTTAATTGATTTTCAAAACTCAAAAATTCATATTATAAAACTTTAGGTCAAACCCCCCAATTTCCTATTTTAAGTTCATAACCTAAAAGGTAAAATTGAGGATAGATTCATGAAATATAACTAAAACCGAGTAGAGAACACTTACCCCAATTCATATGGTGAAACTGTTTCAAGAATCGCCTCAATCCGAGCTTCATAGCTCCAAAAATATAAAAATGGCTGAAACCTTCAAAATAGATTACTTTAAACTTCTGCCTAGAGATTCTCTTTAGCGAACACGACAATATCATCGTGTTCGAGATGAACAAAGTAATCTGCCATCATAATATACTTCGCAATCATGGTAAACACCTCATGAACGTGACTCGCAGCTTGCTCAGACCTTTGCAAAGGTGGCTTCGTCTACGTGAAGGCGATGAAGAAGACGTCCAACTCCATCTCCCAGCTCAACTTTGCGAGAATGTGTTCCCTCATACGGAACACGAAGAAGACTCGCCCCAACTCTATGCGAACGCTGACCAATATTCTCGATGAAGGAATTATACTGACATCAAACCTGCTCCAACTTCTCCGATCTTGATATCAAAAATTCAACTCCCGTTTAAACACTCCAAAATTCTAACTTTTCGTCATTTCAAGCCTAATTCTACTACGGACCTCCAAATCATAATTCGGACGCGCCCCTGAGTCTGAAATCAACCAACAGAGCTGGAGGAACTATCAAACATGCCATCCAAGGTCAAATACTACAAATTCAAATTTGGTCAACTATTTCAAAATTAAAGCTTCTTAGTTGAGAACCATTCTTCCAAATCAATTCCGAATAACCTGAAAACCAAAACCAACGATTCATATAAGTTATAATATATCATATGAATCTGCTCATGCCTGTAAATTACCAAGCAAAGTGAAAATGCCCAAAACGACCGGTCGGGTCGTTACATAAGGTCTGCGTACGCACTACTTGTCACGACACTAAATTCCCACCTTCGGGATTGTAATGGTGCCTAACATTTCTCTTGCTAGGCAAGCTAACGTTAGAGTAATTCTTTACCAATTTTAACCAGTTTGAACAATTTAACCAATTAAATAGAAATTAAATTCATAAAAAGTATGAAATAGTGTTATAAACCAATATCTAGTACAACCCGGATCTGGATACACAAGTGCACGAGCTTCTAGAGTTTTTACAAATAGGGTTTGAAATAAGTACAACTGTCTCAAATTAAAAAGAACAGTAAAAAGGTGGAAAATGGAAAGTGACTTCAAGGTCTGCGGATGCCAATAGATCTATATCGAGTCTCCAAATACTAATATGAGTTGATACACCTTATGAACAACTGGAACTAGTACCAAAATCTGCACAAGAAGTGCATAGTGTAATATGAGTACAACTAACCCAATGTACTTATAAGTGTCGAACCTAACCTCGACGAGGTAGTGACGAGGTTTTGACAGGACACCTATGTAGTTAAACTTGTACAGATAAAAATATATGCACAATATAACAACAATTAAAAGATAAACATGTACTATTGGGAGGGGACGTGCGAAAGGGGTACAAGATACAGTACTACAGCAGGGAATAATAATGAGAAGCATTCAATATACCTTACACCAATAAAACGAATAAACATAATGAATAAAAATGTACGGCATCTACCTTCGTGATTTTACTCTCATCCTCACATGAAATAATAATAATGGCACAGCATCACCCTTCGTGCTTTTACACTCAACCTCACCATAAAATGTTAAATGCGGCACACCATAGCCTTTTGTGCTTTTACTCTCAATTTCATCATGAAACAATAGATACGACATGCCATCACCCTTCGTGCATTAACTCTCAAATACGGCACGGCATCACCCTTCGTGCATTAACTCTCAAATACGGACGGCATCATCCTTCGTGCATTAACACTCTCCCTTACCATGTAAAAATGACTATATAACAATAGGGAGATGGAATACACAAGAACAGACCTTACCTCAACAGTGGTTCCATAATGGCAACCTCAACTTCAGATCAAAGAAAGAGATAAATTACAAGAAACGAGTCCCACATGCATGCTTTGACACAACAATAATGCATAAGTACTTGTCACCTCACATATATGTTGTACCCAACATTTAAACAAGTAGCAACTAGGCAAGCAAGCCCTAATCCTCAATTTAAGGTTAACCATGATTCTTGCCTCGCTCCAGAAATCAACTCAAAGCTCAACCACGGCTTTGCCTTTCGAACTAACCTCTAATCCAACCAAATATAGAAAATTATCAACCAAATAATTCAACATAAGCCTTAGGAACTACCCATGAATGCAAAAGTTTCAATTTAGTTCATTATTAAAAAAATCAACAAAAGTCAAATCCCGGGCTTGTTGTTCCAAACTCGAAATGCGGACAAAAAACCTGATTACAAATTAACTCTCGAGCCTAGTTATAAAATTTATTTCGAAATATGACCTCAATTTGAGGTCTAAATTCCAAATTTACAAAAATTTTAATTCTACCCATACCCCCAATTTCTACCATTAAAATCTTTAATTTTTGATTGAAATCATATGAAATATAATGGAAGATTGAAAGAAAATAGGTTAGAGTCACTTACTAATGAATTAGGGAAGATGTGTAATTGGAAAAATATCCTCTAGGGTTCTCTAGGTTTGATATTTTGAAAGAATGAGAGAATCCCATCTAACTAAACTTTTACCTAGCTGCAGTTGTCAAAATTGCAATAACTTGTTCACGATTGCAAGAAAGAGGTCCCAATTGTGAACTCCTTTTGGAATCCCAGTAATCGCATTTGCGATAAAATGATTGCAAATGCGAACTGTGATGCCCTCAAATACGGATCTTTCTTCGCAAATGTGAAGATCATCACAAAAGGTGTTGAAAATGTGACACTGCCTAGGCAAAACCGGATATGGCAAGTTTGCAATTGCGAACGTTTACCTCGCAAATGAGAGGATCCCCAGCTATTGCCAGGCTCACAAATTCGATGGTTTCTTCGCAAATGTGAGGTATGCAAATGCGAATTAGATCTATAACAGACACCAGAAAAAAAATATGAATTCTTAGTCCGATCCACTTTGTAGCCTATCCAAAACTCACCCGAGCCCTCAAGCTCCAAACTAAATATAAAAACAAGTCCAAATCATACAAACTTGATCGGCGATCAAATTGCTAAAATAACACCTATAACTATGAATTTGACACCAAATCAAATGAAATTTTCAATGAATCTTAAGAACTTCTATTTTAAAATCAGACGCTTGAATCATGTCAAACTAACTCTGTTTTCATCAAATTTTGCAAACGCGTGATAATTATAGTAATGGACCTATACCGTGTTTCAAGCCAAAATATAGACCCGATATCAATAAAGATAAGCATTGGTCAAACCTTGAAATTCATTAAGCCTTTAAACTTCAAATTTTTGACAGAAAGCGATATCTAGAGCTAGAGACCTCCGAATTCGATTTCATGCACACGTGTAGGTCCTAATTAACTATACAGATCCACTAGAATGGTGAAAATAGGTATCCATGTCTGTTTGCTCAAAACGTTGACTGAAGTCAACTCAAATCAATTTTTAAGGCAAAATTTCATATTTTTTCAATTTTTAACATAAAAGACTTCCGCAAAAAATACCCGGAATGAGAACACAAATCAAGGAAGGCTTAAGGAATCTATCAACGAGTTCGAAACATAGATTTAAGGTTTAAAAGTCTAGATGACCTTTGAAGTCATCACATTCTCGACCTCTAAAACAACAGTTTTCCATATAAAGGACATAGAAAAGTACCTAGACCATTAAAAAGTTGTGGATATCTACTCCGCATGTCTGACTTAAACTCCCAAGAAACTGCCTCGACCAGCTAACGTTTTCACTGAACTCAAACTGAAGTATAACTCTTTGACCTCAACTGCCGAACATGTCAGGCTAGAATAGTCATCGGCTCCTCCTTATAATGCCTCATAGGAAGTCTTCTGAATGCTTGACTGGTAGCTGTTGACGTAGGTAAACGCCGCAAGTGGAAAGAACTAATGCCACGAAACCCCAAAATCTATAACACATGTGCAAAGCATATCCTTCCAATATGTGAATAGTGCATTCAGACTGTCTGTTCGTCTAAGGATAAAATGTTGTGCTCAACTTAACCTGCATGAACAAATCATGATGTACTGCCCTCTGGAAGTGCAAGGTGAACTTCGTACCTCGAATAGAAATGATAAACACGGGCACATCATAAAGATAAAAAATTTTGCAGATATAATCCCAGCCAACCGCTATTAGGATTAAGTAACTGCCACATGAATGAAATGCACTAACTTTATTAGCATGTCCACAATGACCTATACCACATCGAACTTCCTCTATGACTGTGGCAGTCCAACAACAAATCCATATTGATATGCTCTCACTTCTAATCATGAGTCTCAGACTTCTGAAGCAAACCACCAGGCCTCTGATGTTCATACTTTACATGCTGACAATTTAGACACCGAGATACATATGTCACTATATCCTTCTTCATCCTCCTCCACCAAACCGCAAGTCCTGATACATCTTGGTGGCACTCGAATGAATAGAATATTGAGAACTATGAGCCTCCTCAAGAATCAACCCACAAAGTCCATCTACATTAGAGACACAAATATGACCGTGCATCCTCAAAACTCTGTCATCCCCAATAGTAACCTGCTTGGAACCACCATGCTCCACTGTGTCCCTAAGGACATGCAAATGAGGGTCATCATACTACCACTCCCTAATGCGCTCAAACAAGGAAGACTGAGCGACTGAACAAGCTAGAACATGACTAGGCTTTGAAACATCAAACCTTACAAACTGATTGGCCAAAAGCTTGAACATCTGATGCAAGCGGTCTTTCACCTATTGGAATGTACGCAAGGCTACCCATACTCACTGCCTTTTTACTCAAGGCATCCACCACCACATTGGCCTTCTCAAGATGATACAAGATGGTGATAACATAGTCTCTCAATAGCTCCAACTACCTCCTCTAGATCAAATTTAGATCCTACTGTTTGAACAAATATTGCAAGCTCTGATGATCCGTGAATACCTTACATGACGCTTTATAAAGATATTGCCCTCCAAATCTTCAGCGCATGAATAATGGTGACCGACTCTAATTCATAAACATGGTAATAATTCTCATGAACCTTCAACTATGGCGATAATAATGCAATCATCTGCCATCCTATATCAGTACTGCACCCAGCCTAATTTGAGATGCATCACAATACACAGTCTAAGATCCTGAACCTGTGGGCAACAGCAATGTTGGCGTTGTAGTCAAGCCAGTCTTGAGCGTCTGAAAGCTTGCCTCACACTTGTCTAAATATCTGAATTGGGAACCCTTCTGGGTCAACCTGGTTGATGGGGCTGCTATATATGAAATACCCTCCACAAACCCATAGTAATATCCCGCCAAACCCAAAACACTCCGGGTCTCTATAGTTGAAGTGGGTTTAGGCCAGTTCTGAACTGCCTCAATATTCTTAGGATCTAGATAAATTCCATCAGCCGATACGACGTTCCCCAAGAAGGCGAATGAGTCCAACCAAAACTCGTACTTTGAAAACTTTGCATATAATTGGCTCTCTCAGAATCTGGAGTACAATTCGAAGATGTTGCTCATGCTCCTCTCAACTGTGGATGTAGACCAAGATATCGTCAATAAATAGAATCACAATGGAATCCAAATAGGGCTTGAACACCCTATTCATCAAATCCATATATGTTGCACATGCATTAGTCACTCCAAATGACATCACTAGAAACTCATAATGCTCATACGGATTCGAACATCTATCTTAGGAACATCGGATGCCCTAATCCTCAACTGATTGTAGCCAGACCTCAAATCAATATTTGAAAACACCTTGGCATTCTGAAGCTGATCAATTAAGTCATCAATCCTCTAAAATGGATACTTGTTCTTGATGGTGACTTTGTTTAACTACCGATAATCTATTCATATCCTCATCATTCATTATTTTTTCTTCACAAACAACACTGGTGCACCCTAGGGCGAGACACTAGGTCTAATGAATCCCTTATGAAGAAAATCTTGCAATTGCTAATTCAATTCTTTCAACTCTAGCGGAGCCATATGATACGGCGAAATAGAAATGCGATTAGTGCCCAGAGCCAAATCAAAACATAAGTCAATATCGCTATCGGGTGGCATCCCCGGCTGATCTGCAGGAAATACCTTTGGAAACTCATGAAAAACTGGTACTGAATCCATGGAAGGAACCTCTGCACTGTAATCGATTACATAAGGCAAATAAGCTAGACACTCCTTCTCGACCATATGTCGAACCTTTACATAAGAGATAACCCTGCTAGTAAAATGGTCAGGAGTCTTTCTCCACTCTAATCTAGGTAATCTCGGCAAGGCTAAGGTCACCATCTTGGTGTGCAAATCCAATACAGCATGATAAGGTGACAGTTATGCATACCCATGATAACATCAAAATCTACCATATCAAGAAGTAAGCAATCTATTCTAGTCTCAAGACCCCCAATAGTAACTACACACGAATGATAGACACAATCTACAATATATAGAATTCCCCACATGTGTGGACACATACATTGGATCACTCAAAAACTCACGAGGCACAACGAACTATAAAGCCAAATAGGATGACACATATGAATAAGTAGAGCCTAGATATAATAGAACTGAAGCATTTCTATGGTAAACTAGAACAATACATATGATAAAAACGTCAGATGAATCAACCTCAGGCCTACCTAGGAAAGCATAAAATCGGGGCGGATCCCCTTCATTCTGAACTACGTCTCTCGGACGGGCCCTAGCTGGATAACCTCCATTTCTAGCATCCTAACCTCCACCTCTAATGGCCTAACCTTCACTTCCAACTGCCTGGCGCCTACCTCTAGCTGGCTAAGCGAGCAATGAAGCAACCGATGTTGGGACCATGGCACCAAAACCCTAATGTTGTGAGATACCCGGTACCCAAGGGAAAAATCTAGAAATGTGCCTCGGATTACCACAAGTATAACAAAACCTTTGCTATTGTGACTGCTAACCCTGAAACTAACCCTGTCGATCTGAGTAACCACCCTGAAAACGCTAGAACTAAGGTGCACTAATAGAAGCTAGTGGTGCATTGTAGGCTAGCTTGTCAGAATGAGACATAGGATGACCGCGACCACCTAAACAATGTGAGATGCCTAGAGCGCTGAGTAAAATGGCCTATGAGGATGGCTTCTAACAAAATTACCCATGCTTCCGTATGAGGGGCCACTAAAACCATCAGAATGACGAGGCCTCTTATCAGAACCCTGCCATCTCTCTTATGCAAGAACAATCTTGATCTGCCTGGAAATATTAGCAGCCGTCTAAAAATAAGTCTCACCCCGGACTGTTTGGCTTTATAGCCTGAGAGGGTGAGTGAGTCCAGAAATAAACCTTCTCATCCTCTCTCTCTCTCTCTCTAGTTAGGAAGCATCAGAATAACATGACTGGCTAGATCCACAAAATATGTCTCGTACTGAGTAACAGTCATACTACCCTGCTAGAGATGCTCAATTGCCTACGGTAATCCTCTCTAAGTGTGATAGGAAAGAACTACTCAAGAAATAGTTGAGATAATTGTTACCAAGTAAGATCAGGCAATCCATTTGGTTTGGTCGATATAAAATCCTTCCACCATCTCTTGGTGGAACCCGTTATCTGAAACTCAGCAAAATCAACCCGACTAGTCTCAACTATCCCCATGTTCCGCAGCACCTCGTGGTAACGGTCAAGCTAATCTTGTGGGTCCTCAGAAGGTGCACAATTAAAGAGAACTGGAAAGAACGTTTTAAACTTGTCATATCTCAACAAGCCCTTAGAAGACATAGCAGGTCCATCACCAGCCTGAGCCGTAACAACTGACTGAACTACCCTAACTAGCGGAGTTGATGGTTTCTAATGCTGGGGAGCCATCCACTTCGGAGTGTGAGTAGCGGGATTCTCTACTCCTCCCCCAGAATTAGAGATGACTTGTCCCATAGGAAATATATCGGCCTCGGCCACACTCTCCACAAGGCCCACCAAACAGACTAGAGCATCTTTAA
This sequence comes from Nicotiana benthamiana, assembly GCA_034376525.1. Taxonomy (NCBI): domain Eukaryota; kingdom Viridiplantae; phylum Streptophyta; class Magnoliopsida; order Solanales; family Solanaceae; genus Nicotiana; species Nicotiana benthamiana. The sequence goes on along the minus strand of CM067341.1, from coordinate 12,364,225 downwards.
GCACTAGGTGGAGATCAACCCCTCCGGGACCTAAACTCCTCATCAAAATCTACATGAGGCTCCAATGATGGTACTACTGCTCGAGCTCTAGGCTGCGCGATGCCTCTACCTCGGCATCTAGTGCGACCTCGACTTCGTCCTCTGCCCCTAGTTGGAGCTGTTACTGGGGCTCTGGTTGTTGTCCAACTGCTGCAGTACATGTTATCGCCATCTGCGAGAGAATAAGAGTAGAAGAGTTCAATTATTAGTGAGAGAATAAAATAACACGATAGAGAAGAATAAAAGTGAAGTTTTTTCCTAAACTCCATAGTCGCTACAAGAAAAGTACAAACACCTTCGTACCGGTCTTTCAGACTCTACTAAGTATGCTCGTGACTTGTGAGACCTAGGCAACCTAGTGCTCGGATACCAACTTGTCACAACTTGAAATTTCCACCTTTGGGAATGTGATAGCACATAACTTTATCTTGCTAGGCATGCCAAGGTGAGAGTAACTCTTTACAAATTTTAACCAATTTGAAAAATTTAACCAATTAAACATAAATGAAGTTCAGAATAAAGTACGAAATAGCGTAATAATCAAATATCTAGTACAATTCGAATTTAAAATAACAAGTGCACGAGCTTCTAGAGTTTTTACAAACAGTGTTTGAAATAAGTATAATTGTCTCGAATGAAAAGAATATTAAATAGGGGAAAATGTAAGGGGACTTCAAGGTCTGTTAACGCCAAAAGATCTACCTCGAGTCTCCAAATGCTAATCTGAGCTGATTCGCGGATAGTTGGGACTTGTAGCAAAATCTGCATAAGAAATGCAGACTCTAGTATGAGTACAACCAAACCAATGTACATTGATGAGGCCAATGTGTATAGGATTTTCCTGCTCGTGCTTTGTCAAATTCTAGTATAGTTTTAAGATATCGTCCCATAGAGATTGGAACATCTATGTTACATACTTTTAATATTTCAACTACTATTTGAGAGAATGAATTTGATGAAAAGTGAGTGAGGTTAAGAACTTGTTAGTTACTTAAATACAAATCAAAAACTTGCGGAAGATTTATAATTTAAAAGAGTCGAGAATAGTTGAATTCACTTTATAATATATTACAATAAAATCTCAATTTTTACATGTATTTCTCAAAGGAATAATTGCTTATTGCTAATACAATTATATTTAGCTCACTATGAAATAGTCAATTAATAACACTCTGTGAGGTTATGTGATTAATTAAGTTAAAACTAGTGACGATTAGACTAAAATATTTTTCTTGCTTGAATTGTGCTAAGAGGTAGTAAAAACTTCGTGAAAATATTTTTACAAAAAAAATCAATAATCTTGCCTACAACAATTCCTCCGTGAGAATAAAAACTCAGTCAAGCAAGATTATGAACTTTGAATAATAGTTTACTAAAAATTACTCTCACTCTACTATTTTGTTCTTTGGTTATTATATATTAATTTTTCTTTGTGAGAATTACAAAATAAATATAAAGATAACTTAGAGATAAAAATATGTAGAAGTGATAATAATGATTAATTAAAACTATTATTACGGCACAGTACAAAGTATAAAAAGAAAGTTTCTAGCCAAGGATGTATTAAATTGAGATAGTATATAATATATATATATATATATATATATATATATATATATATATATATATATATATATATATATATATATATATATATATATATATATATATATATATATATATATATATCAAGCTTCATCAACTATTCCAACAAAAGAAGTTACTCCATCACGAAGTAATACAAACTAATTTAGAGCAAAGAACTTATGAAGGAAAGTTATTCTTCTAAAAGGAAGACAACCAGTAGAAAATACTAAAGACAAAGAGAGAGAGACCAAATATTAATTTTCTCCCATAAGACACACTTTTTCCAATACATTATGAGTGTCTTTTTATAGACAATGTGTAGCAAATGTGAGATGATGTTGCAACTTCAAGTGTTGAAGTTGTGACATTAAAATTTGATGTTGTAACTTCAAAACTTCATGTTGTAACTTCAAAATTCGATTCACTCTTGTTTACCACGTGCATTGCTCTTTTTTCTCCTTGTTTTGTTTGTAATACTCTCTCCTCAATTCAACTTTCCTCTGCAGTAATTGTTAGAAAATATAGGAGAATCCAATATGTTTATTTAAAATATTTAATATTTAACATATAAAAAGATATGAATAAATTATACCCATCAAATTCCCCCATACTCGAATCTTTGCTCATCTTCGTGAAAAATTTTATTTCTAATAATAAATATATATACATATACTTTTTTTAATTAAAATATTTTTTTCAGAATTTTTGATCTTTGTAGGATAGAAAATTATTCAAAAGAACTTCCTTCATCATGCCAATTGATTAATCTTTTAAGCTTCACTAAATCTTTTACCTTGCTTCTGATTTTACTTTTGAAAAGAACAAAATTCACATTCTTTGTCTCTTGAATCTTTCGGAATTGATAACTTTATCATCATAAGTTTTGAATATCACAATTCTTCTTCCATATTCTTTCTCTTCATGTTAATCTCCACTAATATAGATTCAACACTTATTATTAAAATCTATTTAGGACTTTTTCCAGGCTTATAATATCAGGCTTCAGGCTGGTAGGATAAAGATATTTTTATTGTGACTTTTCTTCTTCCAGCTTGGAGAAAATGTTTCTTGATACTAATTATTTCATTTTTTTCTTTTTTCTTTTTTCTTTTTTCTTTTTATATATGCTTTGATCAACATAAGGAGATATAAGAATATACACAATCATACATTATATCTCTCTTTTTTCTTCTTTTTTTCGTATCCTGCACCATCTTTCTTTTCTTTTTCTAACAAACATTACTTATCATGGCTGGAAGAAGTATAACAATAATGGTAATATACATCTCTTTTTTCCGTTTTTTTCTTTTGGGGGGTTGTACACATTGGTGTTTTTTTAAAAAATAGGATAAAGGCTTAAAGATAGGTTCTAAGAGGTAAAAGATTCATTTTTTCTTGGAGAGACTAAACTAAAAGAGGCTAAAAGGTGTATAAAAGAAAGCCTAATTTCATATTTCAAGAATCAGTGTCATCCATTATTTCGTCTCGAAGAACATTTAGAGAAAGTTCTAGAAAAATTATTGAGTATACCTTCTAGTGATAATAACTTTTCTCAGTTTCCTTGATCTTGTGAGTTGGAGATACTAGTTTTGCCTTCACAAAATTAAATTCATATGCATGGAATTGATATAATAATGAAATAAGCTTAATATTTGAGACCAATAAAAAGAATTTATTTTACTAATTAAAAACCTATAGCGACAAAATCATTAAGAAGAAAAAATTTACTATAACATTGTAGAATATATATATATATATATATATATATATATATATATATATATATATATATATATATATATATATATATATATATATATTGTAAATACATAAAGTAATAAAAAAAATTTGAAAAACATAAATTAAAAATAATTTTAGGTTTCAAATTTACAGTCACAAAAGAAAGCTTGAAAAAAACTGCGAACACACATATTCAATGTGCAATAGACTAGACTAGCTTTTAGACCTTATCAGTCATGGGGTCCAGGTTTTGATATAAACCAGAAAATTTACTTGAGCCAATAATTAAATTATACAATTAGATAGTTAACCAACCAGTAACTTAGGCATACCGACCACCATGAATTACTCCTACATAGATGGCTCTATTTTTGTAGAGGCCTTCATGGGATGTTCCGGTTGTGCAATAATCTAGATATTAACCAGATCAATTGATTAAGCATTTATTCATACAAATTATATTGGGCTTATGAGGCTCCATTGATTCACCCTCAATGGTTACGGATAAGAATTGTAGTTCTGAGTTTAATGTCGTCGGCTCGACTTATTAACAACGGAATATATTAGGCTATCAATGTTACCGACGGTTGTTGCTCAAAATGGCCTCCAAAATACAACTTTAACATGTAACCATTTACCTTAAATTTGTCTCATCAATTGATCTTTTGAATTTCAATTTCCTCATATGGAGTAACATCTGTAACATTATAAGGACCTGTCCAGCTAAATTTTAATTTCCTCGGAAATAACCTCCGCTTGCTGTTATAAAGAAGTACTTGATCTCCAATTTTAAAACTTTTTTGTTGGATCAAATTGTTATGCCATATTTTTGTTTTTTTCTTTGAATATTTTGGAATTTTCATAAGCTTCTATCCTTAGTTCTTCCAATTTATTAACCTGGAAAAAAAAAATTTACCAGCAAAGGCTAATTCAAAGTTTAATGCTTTCAGTGCCCGAAAAGCTTTGTGTTCTAATTTTCTTTGATCAAATTGTTGGATCAAATTGTTATGCCATATTTTTTTTTCTTTGAATATTCTGGCATTTTCATAAGCTTCTATCCTCAGTTCTTCCAATTCATTAACCTGGAAAAAACATTTTACTAGCAGAGGTTAATTCAAAGTTTAATACTTTCAGTGCCCAAAAAGCTTTGTGTTCTAATTCAACTGGCAAATGGCAAGGCTTTTCAAAGACTAATTTATACGGGGATGTTCTAATTGGCGTTTTGAACATCGTTCGGCATGCCCATAATGTATCATCTAGTATTAAGGACCAGTCTTTTCTTGAAATTCCAACCGTCTTTTCAAGAATTCTTTATAACTCGCGGTTAGAAACTTCAACTTGACCCTGTGTTTGAGCATGATATGGTGTTCCAGTTTTGTGAGTCAGACCATATTTTGATAGCAAAGCAGAAAATTGCCTATTCATGAAATGAGTACCTTTATCACTAATGATGACTCAAGGCGTGCCAAATCTAGTAAAAATATTATTTCTAAGAAAATTACATACTATATGAGTATAATTCTTCCTTCTGGGGATGGCTTCATTCCATCTTGATACATAGTCCACAGCCACAAAGATATATTCAAATGAATGAGAAAAAGGAAAAGGACCTATGAAATCTATTCCCCAAACAAATATTTCACATACCTGTATTGATTGTAATGGCATCTCATCACTCTTAGTGATATTACCTAGTTTCTGACACTTATCACATTGTGCAACATATGCTCGAGCATCTCTGAAGAGTGTTGGCTAGAAAAATCCGGCCTCCAACACTTTAAATGACGTGCGGTTTTGTCACACTCCAGTTCACCCTCCGTGAACATGTCGTGATGGCACCTAGTACCGATAACTATAAGACTAACAATGCAGAAAATAACACAACTTGTGAAATAATTAATTAAAACTAAACAACTAAAAGAAATCTATATATAATTGTCGTTTGGCATATACAACTCAAAATAAATGCGGAAGTCTACTATAACACCCCAAACCCCGGAAAATCACGGAAACACAAGCTATTGAAAAGTAATATACTGCTCAAATCTCCAGAATTTGTAAAAAAAAGTATGAAATAACGCTAAATACTACAGATAGAGTAAAGAGGGAGACTCTTTGGTCCTCGGACACTGTAGAAGTACATCAAAGTCTCCGTAGCTCTCCTGGCCTCAAGGATAGTGCGCTTGATATGAAGTACCTGGGTCTTCACATGAAAAACATACGCAGAAGAGGTATGAGTACACCACAACGGTACTCAGTAAGCGCCAAGCCTAACCACGGTTGGGAGAGACGAGGAAGGTCAGGACCCTGCAACATGAATTAAACAAAAATAATGAATAAAATTAAGAAGTAAGGCAAGTTATGCGAAGCAACAATAGCACGTACAGAATAAGGTAACACAAGAGTGAAACAGCTCAATATCACTACCAACAATCAGGATCTCCCAGGATACCTTCCTGTAGTCAATTGCATCAACTGTTCTAGGATCTTCCGGTATACCCTCCTCTAGTCCATCATATGAGAATATCCGAAGGATTTCCCAGGAATACTGTCCCGTAGTCTAATTATCAATGTGCAGGGGGGATCTACCGGGAATCTAACACGTAGTTCCAAAGTAAGAGTGCAGGGGGAATCTACCGGGAATCTAATTGGTAGTCCCAAAGTAAGAGTGCAGGGGGATCTACCGGGAATCTAACCAGTAGTCCCAAAGTAAACAAATAAGGGGGGAAGGGAGGGGAGGGGGTATCTACCGGAATCCAACATCCATAGTCCCAATGTAAATGCGCAACCACAACCAGAAGATAATCAGAAACAAAGTACAAAGGTACAGACAATAGGTAGTGCTAGCCTAACATGCTTCGGGTAGTACATTTAAGGAAACTTAAGCAAATAGGCTATTTAAATCAACCAAACATGCTTTTCTAATCTAACACAGGTTATAATTACAAGTAGGAATAAGCAAATTCGAAAGAACTCAGTCTCAATATCATAAGTAAAAATCGGGTTTTCAACAATTAGCTCAAGTACGAGATCGTCACCTCACATACAAGGCATTTAATTACCAAATATCATGTCTTAAGGGGAAAGGTCCCCCACACGATGTTAGACAAGCCACTTACCTCAAACCGGCTCCCAATTCAACTTGAAACCACACTTTTGCCACGAGTATCCGATTCCAAATGGCCAAAATCTATTCATTTCAATTATATGTTGTAAATAACATCTCAAGCAACTGATTCCACAATTTAGTTTAAAGTTAAGACACCAATTTAGGTAAAATGACCAAAATGCCCCTCAACCCAACGTGGTCAAAACCCGGAGTTTGAACTAAAACTCGGTTACTCATTCCCCCACGAACCCAAATATATGCCTTATTTTGAAATCGAACCTCAAATTAAGGTCCAAATCCCCAATTTTAGAAAAACTTAGACTATATCCAAACCCCCAATTTCACCCACAAAATTCATTGATTTTTAAGTGGAAAACATGTTAAATGATATAAATGATTGACATAATTAAGTAAAAATCGACTTAAAAATTATTTGGAAGAAGTTTCGTCCTTGAAAAATCGCCTATGGGGTTTGGGTCTTGAAACAATGGTGTAAAATGGTGGAAATTCCACTAAGTGTGAAATTGCTGGGTCTCAATTATCACAATTGGGAACCCCGACCAAATATGGTAATTTCCAGTGTTCGCATTTGCGACCACCCAATTTTCGTATTTGCGAGGGCTTAGGTCTTATTTGTGATAAATTGGATCGCATTTTAGATCATATGCCCAGGCCCAAGGCTTCGCAATTTCGATTCAAAGCTTGCATTTGCGAGCTCGCAATTACGAGGCTCATCTTCGCAAATGCGAAGATCACTGAAGAAAACATACTAGATTTTAACAAGTTCAAAAACACAATCCGACACTTATCCGAAACTCACTCGAGCCCTCGGGGCTCCAAACCAAATATGCACACAACCTAAAGAACATCCTACGGACTTATCTGTGCGATCAAATAGCCAAAATAACATCATATACATTGAATCGAGCCTCAAAACTTATGATTTCCTCCAAATTTTAATAAAGCATCAAATTCCCGTTTTAAATCCGAAACACGTCAAACGATGTACATTTTCAACCAAACTTTACAGAAAGCTCTTAAACCACATATAAGACTTGTACCGGGTGCCGGAACCAAAATACTGGCCCGATACCATAGTCTTTTAATCAAATTTTATTTACAATTTCCTTAATTATTTCGAGAAAACAATTTCGCACAAATATTCATTTCTCGGACTTGGGACCTCAGAATTCGATTGCGGGCATTCGCCCAAGTCCATATTTTCCTGTAGATTCTCCGGGACCGTCAAAATCACAAGTTCGGGACCATTTACCCTAAAAGTTGATCGGAGTCAAATTTATTCAACTTAATATCAAAATTTAGCATTTTTCTCACATAATTCATATCTAAGCTTTCTTGCTACGCGCCCAGACTTAATACGCAAATCAAGGCAACCTCAATTGAAGTTTTCAAGGCCTCCAAATTACAGAATAGGTAAGAAAACAAGTGATGAACCCTTCGTATTGTCACATCCTCCACCACTAAAACAACTGTTCATCCAACGAACGAGCAAAAAAAAGAAGTACCTGAGTCGGGAAAAACACGAGGATAACGGCTCCACATATTAGACTCGGACTCCCAAGTCAATTCCTTAGGAGGCTGACCTCTCTATTGGACACGAATAGAAGGAAATCTCTTCGACATCAACAAACAAACCTGCCGGTTTAGGATAGCTACCGGCTCCTCCTCATAGGACAAGTGCTTGTCGAACTGGATAGTGCTGAAATCTAACACGTGGGCTGGTTCACCATGATACCTTCGAATCATGAATACAAGAAAAAATGGATGCCATGTTTATAAGCTAGACGGCAATGCGAGTCTATAAGCCATTTCTCCCACTCGATCAAGAATTTAAAATGGACCAATGTACCTTGGGCTAAGCTTGACATTCTTCCCAAATCTCATCACGCCTTTCATAGGCGATACTCAGAGCAATACACGCTCACCAACCATAAATACTACATCTCAAACCTTGCGATCTGAATAACTCTTCTGCCTAGAGGGAGCTGAACGAAGCCTATCCTGAATGATCTTGACCTTGTCCAAGACCTCCTGAACCAAATCAGTACCAAACAACCTATCCTCCCCCGGTTCAAATCATCCAACCAGAGATCGACACCGTCTACCATATAATCCTCATAAGGAGCCATCTGGATGCTCGATGGTAGCTTCTGTTGTAGGCAAACTCCGCAAAAAGAAAAAAACTGATCCAAAGACCCTCCAAACTCAATCACACACGCGCGGAGCATATCCTCAAGAATTTGAATAGTGCACTCGAACTGTCCACCACATAGGGGTGAAAGGTTGTTCTCAACTCCACCCGAGTACCTAACTCTTGCTGCACGACTCTCCAGAACCACGATGTAAAGTAAGTACCTCTGCTTGAAATAATGGAAACTGGGATATCATGCAGACAGACGATCTCCCGGATATAAATCTCTGCCAACCGCTCTAATGAATAAGTGGTGCACACAAGAATGAAATGAGAGTACTTGGTCAGCCGATCCACAACGAACCAAATGGAATCAAACTTTTTCAAGGTCCGTGGGAGTCCAGATACAAAGTCCATGGCAATGTTCTCCCACTTCCACTCAAGAATCTCTATCTGCTGAAGCAACCCACCCAATCTCTGGTGCTCATACTTCCCCTATTGAGAGTTGAGGCATCTAGCTACATATCCAACTATATCCTTGTTCATCCTCCTCCACCAACAGTGCTGCCTCAAGTCCTGATATATCTTTGCGGCACCCGGATGGATGGAATACCGCAAATTGTAGGCCTCCCCTAAAATCAACTCTTGAAGCTCATCAACATTAGGCACACAAATCCGGCCCTGCATCCTCAATACGCCCATCATCTCTGATGGTCACATATCTGGCATCATCGCGCTGAACCTTGTCCTTAAGGACAAGCAAATGAGGGTTATCATACGCTGCTCCCATATACGATCAAATAGGGAAGACTGGGAAACCACACAAGCTAGAACCCGTCTAGGATTCGAAAGATCCAATCTCATAAACTGGTTGGCTAAGGCCTGAATATCCATCGCCATAGGCCTCTTTGAAGCTGGTAAATATGCCAAACTCCCCAAACTCTCCGCCCGGCGACTCAAGGCATCCGCCACCACATTGGCCTTGCCTGGGTGATACAGAATAGTAATGTCATAGTCTTTTAGCAACTCCAACCATCTCCTCTGGAGCAAATTTAGATCCTTGTGCTTGAAAAAGTGCAACAAACTCTTCTGGTCAGAATAGATTTCACAAGGCATATCGTATAAATAATGACGCTAGATCTTCAAAGCATAAACAATAGCAGCTAACTCAAGGTCATGGACATGATAGTTCTTCTCATGTATCTTCAACTTTCTAGACGCGTAGGCAATCCCCCTACCACCCTACATCAACACAACTCTCGAGGCATCACAATAGACACTATAAGACCCTGAATCGGTAGGCAATATTAAAACGGGGGCTGTTGTCAAAGCTTTCTTGAGCTTCTAGAAGCTCACCACACACTCCTCTATCTACTAAAATGGGGCACCTTCTGGGTCAATCTAGTCATAGGGGCCGCTATCGATGAAAATCCCTCTCATGAAATGACGGTAGTAGCCCGCCAAACCAAGGAAACTGCAATTCTCTGTAGCTGAGGACGGCGTACTCCAATTCTGTATGACCTCTATCTTCCTCGGATCTACCCGAACGCCCTCGCTCAAAATCATGTGGCCTAAGAATGCCGCCAAACTCAACCAAAACTCACATTTTGAGAACTTTGCATATAGCTTTTTCTCTCTCAGGATCTGAAGCACAGTCCTCAGGTGCTCCTCATGATCCTCCAGACTCCGGGAATACACCAGAATATTATAAATAAAAACAATAACAAAGAAATCGAGATATGGCCTGAACACACTGTGCATCAAATGAATAAAAGCTGCTAGGGCATTGGTCAGCCCAAATGACATAACAAGGAACTCGTAATGACCATACCGAGTCCTGAAGGCACTCTTCGGGATACCGAGTAACCTGAGCGCAAGTCAATCTTAGAAAACACATATGTGCCTTAAAGCTGGTCAAACATATCATCAATACGAGGTAAAGGATAACAGTTGTTCAATGTAACAGTGTTCAACTGGCAATAATCAATACACATACGCATAGAACCATCCTTCTTCTTCACAAACAAAACAGGAGCACCCCACGTTGAAACACTAGGTCGAATAAAACCCTTATCAAGAAATTCCTGCAACTTATCCTCCAATTCCTTCAACTTAGGAGGAGCCATACGATACAGAGGAATAGAAATGGGCTTAGTTCCCAACAATATGTCAATGCCAAAATCAATGTCTCTATCGGGCGGCATGCCATGAAGATCAGTTGGAAACACATCGGGATAATCACGTACCACTGGAACTGAATCAATAGAAGGGGTATCAACACAAACATCTTTCACATATGCTAAATACGCAACACACCCTTCTCAACCATACATTGAGCTTTACGAAAAGAGATAACTTTACTAGAAGTGTGACCTAAAGTTCCACTCTACTCAACACGCGGAGTACCTAGCATAGCCAGTGTCACGCTCTTGGCATGACAATCAGGAATAGAAAAATGGGGTGACAACCAGTCCATGCCTAAAAAAATGTTAAAATCAACATACCGAGTAACAATAAACCGCTCTGGTCTCAAAACCACGAATAGTTACCAAATATGATAGATAAACACGATTCACAACAATAGAATTCCCCACATGAGTAGAAACATAAACGGGGGCACACAAGAATCCTGATGCACACCCAAATGCAAAACAAATTAAGAAGACACATAGGAATAAGTAGATCCCAGATCGAATAGAACTGATGCCTCTCTTTAAAAACCAGTAAAATACCTGTAATGACGGAGTCAGAAGCAACCGCCTTGGTACGAGCAGGAATATCATAATATATGGCCCAACCCCTCTCTCAAGGGCGACCTCTATCTCCCCGACCTCCGCCCCTAGCAAGGTAGCAGCTGGAGCTGTGACAATGGCTTGAGAACCCTGAGGAGCACGTTGTGGATAAGCAATCTGTGAAGATGCACCCGTACCAAGTCTATGACAGTCCTTAACCATATGGCGTGTATCACCACACTCGAAAAAAGCTCTGGGAGGGCGCGTTCACGGTGACTGACTAGGGTTAGGTCTACTGGAGTGACCTCTGGTAACACCCACGCATGAGGCACGCTAGAAACTAGAGGTGCATAGTAAGGCTCCTTAGGTATAGGCGGAGCTGGAGCACTGTTGGCTGCTGAAAGAACTAAATGGACATGGTGACCTATAAAACCCCTACCATGTCAACTTGCTATTGGAGTATGTGCAACAGAGTAGTAGCCCAACTCTCAAGACCTCGTGGCCTTTCTCTTCACTTACTCCCTAGCGAGCCTACCCTGAATCCTCCTAGCATTGCTCAGTACTTGCTGATAAGGAATGTCTATCTCTAACTCTCGATCCATGTTAGATCTGATGGGTGGGATAATTCCCTCGATGAACCTGTGAACTCTCTCGCAGACCGTAGCAACCAAGGCCAGTGCATGCCTGACCAATCTTGTATAATGGATAGCATATTCTTAAATGGTCATAGCACCCTAGAGCAAATGCTCAAACTCTGTGTGCCATGCGTACCTAAGACTCTGGGGAACAAAACCTCGCATAAACATATCCGAGAACTAGGTCCAAGCCAGTGAAACCATCTCGACTAGAATGTCTATCTCTTAAGTGCGCCACCAATCATAGGCGGCTCCCTGAAGATGAAAAGCAGTAAAGGAAACCCCGCTGGACTCTACTATGCCTATTGTGCGAAGAATACGGAGGCACTCCTCTAGAAATCCCAAGGTTTCATCTGATGCTAATCCACTGAACACTGGGGGATCATATTTCTAGAACCTCTCAAGTCTCCGATGCTCGTCCTCTAAATCAGTTGGCCCGTCCTGGTGTTGAACTGGAGCTGCAGGCGGTGCGGGAATAATATCGGGAGCCTGCTCAACCTGCACTCACTGCTCAGGAGTGTGGACGACGGGTGACTATGCTCCTTCCGCGGCCTAGGATGTAGCTGCTACCACACCTCCTTTTTTACACACCACCCGCAAGGATAAAGTATAAAGGAGTTTTTTCAATTTAAGTGATATTATTCGAAATAGGATTATTTATTAATCAGAATCGCCACTTGGGATAGGTTTGATTTTTTGGTGTCCCAAGTCACCGGTTTATCTTGAATCCCAAATCGAGGAAATTTTAGACTTTCCAAGTGAAGTCTGCAAACCAGAAATTCTGACTAAGGAATTCTATTGACCCGAGGGAAGGTGTTAGGCACCCCCGGATCCCGTGGTTCTAGCATGGTCTCTTAAACTATTATAATTGGCCAGTTATCTAATTTAAAACATGTTCATCCAATGGTGCAATTTAAAATTATTTACCGCTTTTAATTAATTTTTAAGGAATATTGAATGTCGTTTAAAACGTGTTTTTGGATCACGTCACATGAAATTCACCTGGATTTGAAACACATTTTAGTCAAAATTTTAGGATTGGGATTTGGGTCACATGAAATGCACAACCGAATTTAGGAAGGTAAAATTATTAAAAAATGCGCCTAAAGCAACTAACGCGTTGTTGAATTTGTGGGAGGCCATGAAATTTCGCTAAATGGAACATCATGTATTCTAAGGATTTTAAAGCAAATTACTTAAGAGGGCCACGCCATTTGTGATTTTATTTGGCGCGGCACCTCAATTTGATTTTAAAGGACATTTGACTAAGGCTTGAACTCCATGAACTATTCTTATCTAGCATGGTTGAACTCCTATTCTAATTAAAGGGTTAAAATAATTAACCTCAAACTATGGCTAAACTCTATTTGTTTATGGTGATGCTAATCATCCTAACAAGAACGACTAGGCCCAACAAATAGCATTTAATAAGAAGACCAAGTTTGAGCCCACCAAGTCAGGCCCAAATTTCAAACAAAGACAATTGCCATTGCTGAAGTTGGAACTCAACATTTGGGCTTGTAATTGGCCAAACAAAGGCCCCAAACTTTATTCAAACAATCTGTCCAGTTTTAGCCCAAAACGAGCCCAAATCAACATTGACTTTAAATTGGACCTCACAATACTGATCGATTTTGTAACAAATGAACTGTTTAAGTTCGCTTAAATCAGATGTTTGCTCAGTTTATAAATCAAATTTCATACTCATATTTAGATCATGTTTAAGCTAATTAGCTACTACACTAAGTTCTGAAATTCAACAACAAACCAAAGTGATTAATATTTTCAAACCAAAGGATATGCCTGAATTATTGGGTACAGATTTCGAACCACTTGTTTTATGATTTTAGAGCCAAACCACTGAAGTTAAACACCGAAGCATAGAGCCATTTCAAAAATTTATTAAACCAAAACTTAACATTAGTACTGAATACAAACACTAGTCCTAAAACCAGCTTCAGGCTCATATTACATTAAAATTGTTTATCGTTCAAACTAACATGATAGATCCCTTAAAACAATAAAATTAAACTAACACTACTAAATGGATATTCATGAGTCCCAACAGTCCAATTATTACAAATAATAATATATCTAGACCATATGACTTTCACATTTCCATGGTGCCTAGATTTAAACAGACATGTTCGCAAGTACTTGAGGATACACCAAATCAAAATAAGCAAATATAACATGAATCAAACGATATGAACGGGATTAAAAAGGAAAATGTGTAACAATTTCATCATCTCTTCAAGCCTGATTAAATATATTTTAATTCAAACTTAAAACATCACTTGGAGGTCAAGTAAATACCTGGAAATCATAACAAAATAAGAAGATCAAAGGTCAGCTAGGCAGTAATCTTAGCAATAGCAGTAGCAACACCAACACGGCCCAAATAAGTATATTTGACACGATTTCAAACCAAAAAATCTAATGCAAACCCAATTGACTTCAATGCCAGACTTCAATAAACAAATACCTAGCTCATTCTAACACATCAAGGAACTATTTCAGAAATTCAAAGTTTCGAAAGGGATTCAACAGGTGTTTCAATGGAACAGTAAAATGTTTATATTTGACCTTTCTCCCTCTTTTTTCCTCGAAAAACTCTTTGAAAGGCAAGGTTGGAATGCCTTTATAGGCAAGGATTAGGGCAACCTTCAAATCTTTTATTTTAGTTAGGTCCCTTAGTTTTTAACTTGTTAACCAAGTTATAGCATTGAAATTAACAGGGGACCCCCTACTAGAAACTTCTATTATTGTTATACAATGATTCTCTAAGGTTTATTCCCTTATTTGCCCTTTCAATTGTTGGATATTTCAATTATGCCCTCTGTCCTGATTTTAAATTATTTACAACCATTCTCAAGACCTTTATTTAAATGTTACTGCATTTCATCTTTGAACATAAACTAAGTTTCAATCACACTCAGAAAGTTTAGCTTCAAAGTAGGATTAGCTAATCATGACTAGTCGAGTCTGTGAGCAAACCATACAACCAAACCTAGTTTAGGCTCAAGAATCAACAGAGAAGATTAAAATGATTTGAATCAATACTAATTAAACTCAGGGATTTTAACATGGACATCAATTCAATTGGAAGAGACTAACACAACTCGAATCAAAAATAATTTAAACTTATCAATTTAATGTGGAAACTTGAACCAACGAATTAAAGACAACTCGACTAACACAATTTGGATCTAATTTTGAACTCAGATATTAAGAAAATGAGGCTGACACAATTTCTAATTAAACATATTTAGAATAAATTTAACAAAAAGAGGTGAGGCGAAGAGAAATTAGAAAAGTAATTTAGAACCCTGAAAATCTTCGTGCACCATTTGGAGGATTCCAGAAATCCTAGATTTGGATTTTTAGGAATTGCAGGGACATTCGAGGTCAACTGATTGTGGTTCTGAAGTGAAGGAAGTGAGGAGACTGTTTGGAGTTAATTTGGAGTGATTTGGGAGAGGTGAAATTTTGGCTGAGTGTTTGATTTGATATTCAAGAAGTTTGGGGAATGTTCGAAGGGAGGTGATAGCGGATTCACGGTGGGGATGACTAAGAGAACCTATGGTGTCAATTTGGGTGGTGCTTGGGCAGTGGCGCCACCGTGGAGTCCATATTCGAGGAGCTCTGGTGATATTTGAGGGACATTGGTTGCCTATTCGGATAGAGGAGGTTGAGGGGAGGAGACGGTGTTAATTCGGGAGTCTTTGGTCGATCGCAGCCGGCGGAGGCAATTTCTGGCCGGCGGTTTGCAGTGGTAGGCAGAGGCGTTAGGGCTTGGGTGTTTGGGTGTGAGAGACGGTGAGAGGAGGATAGTGGTGGTTTGGACAGTTATATATTTATTGACTTAGGTTTATTGGCCGTTAGATCTGGAAACATCGGCAGCCAGAATTTGATTTACATGGAACATCGTCGTTTAGATTATTAGGGGCTAGACAAGGTTTTTTGCTGGGTATAGGTAAATTTAGCCTGATCTGGGTAATATCTAGGCTGGAATTGGCCCAAATATGAGGTCCTTTAATAAGACAAATCCAATTCTTTTAATTTCTTTTCATTTTCTCTTTTTTTCAAATATATATATATATATATATATATATATATATATATATATATATATATATATATATAGAATTCTTGTTGACTACAAATTAACCTAAACTATTTATTTTTCCAAAAATTAATTAAATCCTAATTTTTTAAAAAAACTTTGACAAAGTCAAAAACTAAAAGTAAAAAATGCAGTAGAACCATTTTTGTTATTTTCCTTTTTTGTATTGTTAATTAACTAGTAAACCTAAAAATATTTAAATTGGGTCCTAAATGTGTATGCAATACGTTTGAATTTTTTAAGGATTGTCTAAATAAAAAATGCAAACAAGCACGAAAATTATGCAATTATTCATAAAAAAATAAAATAATTAAAAGGAAATCCTAAATCTAAGAATTTTGTTGGAGTAATTCACGCGAGGCAAAAATCACATTCTCACAGCTGTCCCTCTTTGCTCGGAAATATGAAGAGTTTTCGTGCAAAAATAAATGAGTAATTATGAGAATTTTTTCCCACTTGACACTCCATAAGAAGAATTTTTGGAAAATATCTGACAGAACCCTGCTTCAGAGGTTGCCTACATATCCTTGGCTGTAAATGAATCAGGTAAGTGTAGTTCTAGAAGTTTCGGTAGCTGCGACAACCAGGAGCTGTGCTTTACTGTTGTTGCTGCTGCTACTGCTTGCTGACCTCCTTATTTCACCAAAACGAAAATCAAAAGCTAAGCTAGCTATGCATATCAACTACGAGTTACAAGATTTCTAACTATAAATTTCTTGAAGCTTGATCTTGAGTCTTAGATGATTTTGCTGTGGACCCCAACTGAATCTTGATACTCACAAGCTGTAGGTGCTAGTTCTTTCTTTTGCATTGGGTCGAAGCAGGAATGCGCAGTTTGTGACTCTGATCAAATTTGAGCAGTCCGCATCCCTTTTTTTAAGCACTATGGGTTTTCTTCTTTTTGTTCTTTTTTTCCATTATTCTTGATTGAGACTCACTCTTTCAGTCATCTCGAATCCAATGCCTAGAGGAAAACCTGTTCGGACGCCAAAACAAACAAACGAACGAAATATTCTGCCCCAGTCTTCGCTAGGAAAATTTTGTGAGTTATTTGTATCACAACTTCAAGCTACTTTTATTTAAAGCAATAAAGATCAGGATTGTGTATCCTTGGGAATGAAGCCTTAGATTGGGAGAATCACCAGGTTATGTTTGAAAATAAATGGGTTATGATGGAAAAGTAAAAGGTCTTCGGAGTGTGCCGGGGAGATCCACGGGTCATGCCGGGATTAAAAGAAAAAGGTTCCTGCTAAGGTTAAAGGAGAAGTCCACGGGTTATGTCGTGATAGAAAGGAAAGGTCTCCTGGGTTATGCCAGGGAGATCCACGGGTTATACCGGGACAGTAAGGAAAAAGGCTCTTGGATTATGCTAGGGGATCCACGGGTTATGCCGGGATAGGAAAAAAAGGCTCCTGGGTTATGCCAGGGCGATCCACATGTTGTTCCGGGATAGGAAGGAAAAAGGCTCCTGGGTTATGCCAGGGGAATCCACAGGTTATGCCGGGGTAGGAAGAAAAAGGATCCTAGGTTATGCCAGGGGGATCCACGGGTTATGCCGGGATAGGAAGGAAAGAGGCTCCTGGGTTATGCCAGGGGGATCCACAGGTTATGCCGAGATAGAATGAAAAGGCTCCTGGTTATAACATGGCGATCCACAGGTTATGACGGGATAGGAAGGAAAAAGGCTTCTGCGTTATGCCAGGGGAATCCAAGGTTATGCCGAGATAGGAGGAAGAAGGCTCCTTGGTTATGCCAGGGGGATCCACGAGTTATGCAAGGATAGGAAGAAAAAGGCTCCTCGATTATGCGAGGGGGGATCCATGGGTTATACCGGGATAGGAAGAAAAAAGCTCTGAGGTTATGCTAGGGGGATCCAGGGGTTATGTCGGGATAAAGAAAAAAGGCTCCAGGGTTATGCCAAGGGGATCCGGAGGTTATGCCGGGATAGGAAGGAAAATGACTCCTGGGTTATGCCAGGGGGATCCACGGGTTATGCCGGGATAGGAAGAAAAAGGCTCCCGGGTTATGCCAAGGAGATCCACGTGTTATGTTGGGATAAGAAAAGGGGGTCTGTTCGGAATAGAAAGAAAATGACCATCGGGTTATGCCGGGGAGGAAAAGAAAAGACCCTCAGGTTATGTCGGGGAGAAAACGCAGAGATGATCCTCTGGTTATGCCGGGGGATAAAAGAAAAGCCCTCAGGTTATGCTGGGGAAGAAAAAATGACCCTCGGGTTATGCCGGGGGAGAAAAAAAAAGATCCTAATGTTATGCTGGGGAGGTCCACAAATTATGCTGGGGAGGTCCACGGGTTATGCTGCGGACAACTAGGGAATTTGATCCTAGGTTTGGGGAGGATGCAGCTAGAGATTAGCGGCCTTATGCTACCTTGATCTTGTTATATTCCTTTATTCTTTCCTCTTTTGTTAAAACTGTGGTAAATGATTTGAAGAAAACTTCCCTTTTTGGGCTAATTGTTGTTGTGAAGACATTCCTAGCTCCTGCGCATTTCTTTTGGGGTTGCACCCTCTTTTGCCCTATTGCATTGGATTACAGCTGTTTCAATTTGCAAACAAAGAAAAATTGTTAGTTTGAAACGGTAGTTTGTGTTCTGGCCTTGATTGCTTGATTTTGGCCCAGCTTCTGTGGAGAACCTCTGATTTTCCAGACTTTGCCTTGATGCTTAGTCAGTGGAACTCAACTTTCAAATTTATTTTGCCTTCGTAGGCCTTTCAGTTTTTGACTTCTTTATTCCAACTTCTGGTACATTGGCTTTTCAACACTTTGTCGAGGCAATTAACCCAAAGTTTTTAACTTCATTTTATCTTTGTGGGGATTTGACTTTGATTTTATTTTTTTTAACCATTTTGCTTTCGAAGCATCAGCCATCATGGCTAGTCAGGATCAGCTAGATGCACCCGCTGAGGCTGGGTATCCTTTTCCGACTTTTATTAGGCAGATCCCTGTAAATCCAACCTTGCCACCTTTTCTTTGTATTATTTCCGGGAGACACAGTTAAACCGAAAGGGATTCAAGGAAAAGTAAGGGTAATAAAATGAATTCAAAGAGAAGCATCCCTTTCGGGGAGAAAAAAAAGGACTTATCTAGGGTGCATGCGGACTTCAAATAGACATGACATGATTCTTGGGCTCGATGCCTGATCCTCACAAACATTTCCCCGCTTCTCATAAACTCATTAGCCCGTATTCCAAAACCAGGGAATCTTGCTAGGACTTTCGATGATGAATAATCTCTTATTTTCGGCCGATGACGCTCTTTTTAGGGTTTTCGCCAATCGACCTCTCTCATTTCTCTTCTCATCGTTGCCCGATAGTGCTCTTTCTGACTTTTCACTAAGCGGACTCTCTCATTTTCAATTTTTCTACTCACCGATGCCTTATAGTGCCCGTAGGTTTTCACCAATAAGACTCACTCATTTTGTTTATCTCAGTTTTGTTGCACTAGGCTTCAACAACGGAGTTTTCCCATTCTGACGCCTCTGTCAATTGATTGAAAGGAATTGGATGGGGTTTTGGGTAAAATGAATTTGGATGAAATTACAACTTTGGAACCATTCTGGTGGGCTTTTTGCCGAACTCTTATATCATCTCCCCTAGTTTTATTTATAAGGGGGGACTGGGATTTTTGTTTTGGTGTGACTGAACCCCAGAGAGAGGCTGCCTACACATCCTTTCGGAATTAAGTCAAACATAGTTAAGGAAAAACATTTGTTTTTGGTTTCTTTTTGTTTTTTCTGTTTTTTTGTTTTTTTTTCTCTTTTTTAATTTCATTTTTTTAATAACACTTTCAGGTTCCAAAGAGAGTAATCAAGGAAGAGTAACCGGCTCAAATGGGTTTGCAAAAGGGTTGATAGTGTTTGGGTAATGATAATGAAATCCTTCGTCATCTCAATTGGACAGAGTCATTGTTGCAAAGAGCTTAGACATAATACATTTTTGGGCCTTTCCAATTAGGAGCAATTTTCCATTTTCTTCCTGGTGGTTAGGAAGAATGGGCCTTAACACGAGTTGTCCCACTTCAAAATTTTTGGGCCACACTTTCTTGTTATAAGCTCGGGCCTCTTTATTAATACAACTGCCCATGGCAGATCGCACCCATTCATTTTTCATTGATTAAGGTTAGTTGTTCCACACGAGCCTAGACCCACTCAGTGCCATCAATCTCATCTTCAATGATAATCCGAAGGGAATGGAATTCCACCTCCGCGGGTATCACAACCTCAGTTCCATATACTAGGAGGTATGGGGTCACTCCTACTGATATATACGCATTGTGGTGCAGTATCCCCTTAATGCAAAAGGAAAATTTTCATGCCATTGCCTAGAACTCTGAATCATCTTTCTCAAGATCTTCTTATTGTTTTTATTTGATACTCCGACGGCACCATTAGCATAGGGCCAATAAGGAGTAGAGTTCCTATACGTTTTCTTGAATTGTTCCAATCAATCGATTGTTCAAATTTGTAGCATTATCTGTGATGATAGTCGCGGGAATGCCAAAACGGAAAATAAGATTGGAATGCACAAAATCCATCACAGCTTTCTTAGTAACTGATTTAAGAGTGATGGCTTTGACCCACTTTGGGAAATAATCAATGGCAACCAGTATGAATCTGTGCCCATTTGAGGCTTTCAGCTCGATTGGCCCAAATGACGCCCATTCCCCAAGCAATGAATTGCCAAGGTGCCCATGGGATGCAGTTCTGTGGGAGGTACATAAATCAAATCATCGTGCACCTAACACTGATGGCATTTTTGGACAAAGCTAAATCAGTCCTTTTCCATGGTTATCCAATAATAGCATGCTCGGATGATTTTCTTTGCTAGCACATACCCATTCATGTGCAGTCCGCATACTCTGGCATGTACTTCAGGCATGATCCTTCTAGCCTCTTCGGCATCAACACATCTTAACAATTTAAGGACCGGGGTCCTTTTGTACAAGACCTCATCGCTTAGAAAGAAACCACTTTCTTGCCGTCGGATGGTTCTATTTTGGTCCCAGTGGCTTGCTTGGGATATTCATGGTTTTTTAGCAATATCATGGTACCATGGCTGGGTGTTTGGTTCTACCTCAGCCGTATTATAGTACCCATGCCTTTCCCTGAGTTGGATTTCCAAGGGATCAATTTGGGCATTTCCTGGGTAGGGCAACATCGAGGCCAGAGTGGTGAGTGCGTCAGCTAGTTCATTGTGACAACAAGGTATGTACCTGAACTCTATCATCTTGAACCACTTGCTAAGATCTTCCACATATTTCTGATAAGGGATAAGTTTGACATCTCGAGTTTCCCATTCTCCTTGGGCTTGCCAGATGATTAGATTTGAGTCCCCCATAATCAACAACTCTTCGACATCTTGGTCGATTGCCATATTCATACCCATAATGTAGGCTTCATACTTGGTTGTATTGTTCGTGGAGAAGAACCGAAGCTGAGCTATTGCTGATAGTGCGGACCCGTGGGTGAGATTAAGATTGCCCCAATTCCCACACCTTTTGTGTTTACCGTTCCATCAAAGAACATTTTCCAAGTAGTGGTATCGTCAGATATTGCCTCCAACGAGTTCACCTCTGCATCTGGGAAATAAGTATTCAGAGGTTGGTACTCATCATCAACCGGGTTTTTGGCTAAACGATCTACTAATGCCTAGGCCTTTATTGTTGTACGAGTGACATAGACTATGTCAAACTCGGTGAGAAGGATCTGCCATTTTGCTAATCTCCCCGTAGGCATTAGTTTTTGAAATATGTACTTCAATGGATCCAGCCTAGTTATGAGGTAAGTGGTGTAGGCCTGCAGGTATTGCCTCAGTTTTTGAGCAATCCAAGTTAAAGCACAACAGGTTCTTTCCAGCAAAGTATAATTGGCCTCGTAGATGGTAAACTTCTTGCTCAAATAGTATATTTCCTACTCTTTCTTTCCAGTGATATTGTGTTGCCCGAGGACGCAACCAAAGGAACTTTCCAAGACTATTAGGTACAGAAATACTGGCCTCCCTGGCTCAAGTGGGAATAAAACCGATTAGTTGGACAAGTAATCTTTAATCTTATCGAAAGCCTCGTGAATTTAATCCGTCGATTTGACCGCTGCATCTTTCTTTAGCAATTTGAATATGGGCTCACATGTGGAAGTCAGCTGAGCAATGAACCGACTGATATAATTCAATCTTCCCAACAAGCTCATTACGTCTTTCTTGGTCTTCGGAGGAGGTAAATCGCAAATAGACTTTATCTTCGTCGGATCTAACTCAATACCTTTCCAGCTATAAATCCCAAAGTTTCCCGACGGGACTCCGAACGTACATTTGGCTGGGTTCAGTTTCAAATCATATCTTCGCAGCTGTTGGAAGAACTTACTCAAATCCGGCACATGGTCATCTTGAGTTTTGGACTTGATGATCACGTCATCCACATACACCTCTGTTTCTTGATGCATCATATCATGGAAGATGGTAGTCATGGCTCTCACATAGGTTGCCCCGACATTCTTCAATTTGAAAGGCATGACTCTATAGCAGTAGGTTCCACAAGGTATGGTGAAGACTGTTATCTCTGCTGCTCTTCATCCATCAACACCTGGTGATATCCTGCGTAACCGTCCACAATAGACTGTATCTCATGTTTGGTGCAGTTATGAACAAGGATGTGGATATTGGACAAGGGGAAGTTGCCATTGGGGCTTGCCTTGTTCAAATCTCTACAGTCCATGCATACTCCGATTTTTCCATCTTTATTAGGCACTGGAACTACATTGGCTAGCCATGTGGTGTACCGGACCACTCAGATCACTCCTGCTCCCAACTGCTTTTTGATCTCTTCTTTGATTTTATCACTGACATCAGTTTTAAATTTTCTTTGTTTTTGGCTAGATTGGGGGGCACTTAGGATAAGTTGGTAATTTAAACACTACCAAATCAATGCTTAGTCCCGACATGTCATCATATGACCACACGAACACTTTTTTGAACTCGAACAAGAGTTGGATTAGTGCGTCACGGAGTTTTCTCCTTTGCGTGGATGCTTATTTTGGTTTACCTGATTTCTTCAGATCTGCCCAATTTAACGGGCTCATTGTCATTTACGTTCGGCTTATGTTTATTTTCAAAATGTTCCAGTTCTCGATTTATTTCTCTAAAAGCCTCTTCTGCATCGTATTCCGGTTCTTGGTTCATTAATTCACAATTAGGCGGCATGTTTGGATGTAAGCATGCAGTCCGCAAGGATGTCATGTTATTTAATGCTGCATTATTAGAACTGAAAGAGGAAACAAAAAAGAAAATGGCAAAAATCAGAAAGAATAAAGAAAAATGAATGATGAAATATTGATTTCACTTCTTGGAATTGGAAGACAACAGGGTTTACATTTGGAAGATAAAGACAAGAAACTTTAAAGAAAACATCTGAGTTACACTCTAGGATAACTCGCGATGCAGAAAAGGTGGCAGGACTAGTCTACGGGACTCTCGCCTGATGGGGAATGGCGTAGCCTTCCAATTTTGTAACTTGGCCTCGGGTCCCATGTAAAATACTTCAGCAGTGCCAGAGCCCTCTCCTAGCTGAACCATGTGGGTTTCATATAGTATCTTTCTCATTGCCCCACATATTTCTTCAATCTCTTCAGCTGTAAAAACCTCATCCTCTTCCTCTTCACCGTACTTTGGCTTGACGAATGTCTCGTACAGATGCAGTGGTTGAGGCAGAACCCACCAATCACGCTTTCTGAATTTTGCCTATTTTACATCATTTGGAGTCTGGTGGAAGCCTAACCCGAAGAACTTTTCAGTGGTGGGCAAGGTAACCGGCTTAGCTATTCCTTGCATAGACTTCCCAAGTCCCTTCCCTGGTTTGAATCCATGTCGTATCATCTCTTTAGCCACCATAATTGATGCATTGAAAAGGAAGGGCTGGCGGCAAGGGTTTCCTTCCTCATACTGGTCTGCCACCACAACTTCAAAGGCTTGGTAAACTATGTGCTCACTGCCTTCTCTTGCTTCAAGATAGGGGACTGAAGGATCTCGAAAGATTTGTTGCTCGTCTTCCCCATGAACCACAATTTCTTGATCATCATGCTCAAACTTTACCATCTAATGGAGAGTGGAAGGTACAGCCCTGGCTGCGTGGATCCATAGTCTCCCCAAGAGAAAATTATAAGACGTGTCCATGTCTAGAACTTGAAAAGTCACCTCAAAGTCCACTGGGCTGATAGTCAGAGCTAGATCGATCTCTGTAATCGTGTCCCTTTTGATGCCTCAAAACTCGTACGTGGACATTGTTGGGACGAATCCTTCCAGTCCCAATCTCCATGCGTTGTAATGTTGAGAGTGGGTAGATGTCCACCCCATAGACTCTATCAACCATAATTCTTTTTACATAGTATTCTTCATATTTGACAGTTAGGTGCAGGGCTTTATTATGTGCAGCCCCTTCTGGGGACAAGTCATTTTTGCTAAATGTGATCTGATTGATTGCAAAAAAATCTTTCATCAATTCTTTCTAATTACTCTATGGAAGTCTTAGCTGGCATGTACGCCTCATTGATGGTCTTCACTAGTACCTTCTAGTGTTCTGGGGATATCATCAATAAAGATAGCAAGGAGACTTGTTTAGGAAACTTTCGGAGCTGGTCAACCACTCCATAGTTTGCCATTTTCATTTTATGAAAGAATGCTTCCGCATCTTTAGCACTCACTGGTTTTTTAGCTGGGAAGCGCTTCTTGGTGGCGTTGTTGACCTCTTCCAAATTGGATAACTTTTCCACTGGGTAGTTTTCTTCTCCTAAGATTTCTTTCCCCTTATATGTCACAACTATTTTATGATAATTCTATGGTACCACGAAAGGGTTCGTGATGGGCTTCTGTGGTGCGCGACCAATAACCACGGGCTCACTCAGCCTTGGTGGATTAGTTGGCCCCCGCACGACATAAGCTCCATTTGGCATGTACAACTGGGTGGTCTTGTTCAGTTCGAATATCTTGGGAGGACACAGAGTTGGCTTCTTTTCCTTGTGGCCTTGCGAGACATAGAGAACAATGTTTTTGGAAGGTGTCGTCCCAATTTCAACCTTGACTTTATTTTCAGATTTGGGGTGTGTGGCTTTGTCCTATTTTCTCCTTCATCTTTATTTTGGGGAGCTTTTGGCTTTCTCTCCACATCAGCAATGGCAATTATGGCCTTCAAGGCAGGGTCAAATTCTTTGTCCTCACAGATCATTGCGATTACCGGTTCATTGTTGTAGGCCGGCAATTGGATATTAGTCACGCCGGGGACATCCTTATCCCTTAAAACTATCATCCTCTGTTCTATCAGATCTTCCACAACTCTTTTCAAGGTCCGACAATTTTCTGTATCATGTCCCTCGGCTCCCGAGTGGTAAGCACACCGAGCGCCCCATTGGTAAGAAGGTGATTCTGGGTTTTGCTTGTTTGGAGGTACGGGCTGCAGCAGACCCATTCAGACCAGTTTTAGAAACAGACTGGAGTAGGACTCACCGATTGGTGTAAATATTTGCCTTCTGGGTAGTTCACGAGTACGAATGTTATTTCAGGGAGGACAGGGTTATAGTGGTTTTGGTGAGGAGGCTGGTTTCTTAGGAATGTGGCTTGGTTCCTGTTGACTAGTTGTTTCGGTCGTACAAAAGTTTGAGCATTCATGACCGCATAGAGTTGAGGAGAATAAGCCATGTCCTGATGAGGGTAATAATGCTGAGAGATTCTATTTGGGAACATGGGTCGAGGACCACGGTGTCTTCTTGTTCCTGATATCGCCATAGATGTTTCTTCTTTCTTCTTGCCCTTCGCAACTCTTCCAGACCTGCCCTGGATGGCTTGGGAGGTTGCTCTAATAGCGGACTGGCTTAGGATTCTACCTTTTTTTGATCCATTTTCCACCATTTCTCCAATTTACATAGCTTCCGCAAACGATTTACCCATAGCTGACATCATATTCTGAAAGCAATCGACATCTTGAGCCTGGAGAAACACTGTGACCATTTCGACCTCGTCCACGGAGGCTACACTCTAGACGCTTGTTCATGTCATTTGGTTACATACTCTCGAAAGCTCTCCGAGTATTTCTTTTGTAAGTTTGATAGTGAGTTCCTATCTGGAGCAATTTCTATATCGTACTGGAACTGTCGGACAAAGTCTCTTGCAAGGTCGTCCCATATGTGCCACCGAGATATGTCTTGATCCATGTACCACTCGGAAGCAATGCCTACCAGAATTTCCCCAAAATAGTCCATGAGTAATTCTTCTTTTCCTCCGGTCACTCGCAGCTGATTGCAGTATTTCTTGAGATGAGCAATAGGATCACCGTGCCCATCGTATTTCTCAAATTTTGGAGTCTTGAATCCTAGGGGCAAGTGCACATGAGGAAACATGCAAAGATCAGCATAAGACACACTTTTCTGCCTACTCAAGCCCCGGATGTTCTTGAGGTTTTGCTCTATACTCCTCATCTTTCCTGCGATGTCTTCCTGCTCATGTGTTTTGGGAGTCTCTTCTTGTCTCGGAGTGAACGCAAATCTAGGCAGTTGAGGGTAGGTATAAGTAGGGAATTGAGGAGGCTCCATTTGGGGGATGAGTTTTGGAATATAAAGGTTGAAGGATCAAAAGTGGGCCTAGGCAATGTGAGATGTGATGTAGCTGAGCATGGAGAAGCGGTAAAGATGTTTGGGATTGCATTGGATATGGACACCTGGGGGCGAACCTCTGAATGTGTCACCACAAAATGAGCTGAGATGGTTGGGTGTCCTAGTGGGATACTGGAATGACTGATTGGGACAGTGGAAGTTCCACCCATTCTAGGGAAAAGCTCGAGAAATTCAGGAATGACCAGGCATCCCACATCTCTATCATGCGGAGATGCAAAAACCTGTTTTCCTCGCGGTTGCTTATTCTGACGTCGGGTATGAATGGTGAAGTATGGATGTGAAGACAGGTTACAACAAAAACCAATCAACGTTTATAAAAACCCTGGACTGGAGATTACAAGCAGCAAACGGTTAGTTTGAGACAGATAACAGACAGGTAATCAAACTTGGAGTGTGATGCACCTATGCATTTAAACAAGCATCTACATGTTTTGCAATGGTTGCGTGCTTCATCCTGGCTTTTTTTGATCGCTTCCTATTTTTGCTTTCATTCTCCATTCTCTTTTCATTTTTCTTTTCCCTCTCTTTTCCACATTCTTTTCATTTCCAATTTTCTTATCTTGATTCCCACTCTCTTTCCTCATTTTCCATCTCTATTTTCCCCATTCTTTTCTTATCTTTATCTTTTCTTTTCTCTCCTTTATTTTAGGGATATAGTGGAACCCTGTGGAGATTGCCTACGTATCATGACCACGCATGAATCAGACTAAGTGTAGTTCTTTGAAAAATAAGGCAAAAGCAGGAAACACATTTTTGAGGGTTTTCAAATTGCATCTATAAAACTTCAATTACAAAGATGCTAAATTAATCAGTTTCTTAGAAATAAACTACAAACTCGGAATGAAACAGTATACAGACTCAATGCTTGAAAAGACAAGAATACATTAAAGCTTCCATTATTGGGGCCCGCGGGGCATCATTCGGTCTCACCGCATGCTTATGTGCGAGACTCCCTTGTAGTTGCTCCAAATCAGTCATTACTTGACGGACGAAAATCATCACTGCAACAAAGAAGGTGCTACGAGTCATATCCTCGCATGCTTGGCACTTCATGGTGATGTAATCAATGATGGTTCTGATCCTATATCTGATCCTGCCCTTTTCTGAAGTAATCGCCCTATCTGCTGGATTCGAGCCTGGAACACTTGGGAATCATGAAAGTGCTGATTTTGCAATTGTTGCATGTCTTTCTCAATTTGGGCTATTAGCTTATAACAATGTTCCCTAACAGCCATAAAATCTTTAGCCTGTTTGGCTGTTTCATCCTCAAGATTAGTCACTTTTCTTCTCAGACTGGTGATGGTCCCTTCATAGTTTCTCTTCATTTGTTGCACAAATCGTGACCGCTCTTGCGTTTTCTTTGTCCATTGTTCCCGTAGTTTTACCTGACTAGCTTCGGACTTTTCCAAGTCTTCTTGGTATTCGAGGACTTTCTTTCTTTGCCCACTTATAAGCCTTTCATCGGGCTCGACTTCTTTCTGGGTTGTTGACGGTTGTTTTCATATTTCTGATCTGAGCTTTGAGTGCCTCATCTTCCTAGGCTAGTTTCTTCTTTTCTCCCTCTTATGCGGCAGCTTGAACACCATTTTCAAATTGAAGCTCCATGACTTTCCTTTCCAATTTACTCATTTTGGCCTTAAATTCATTCACTTTAGTCAACCAGTCCCATTGTGGTTGGGCCTCAACAGTGAATTGTTGGACATGTGGTCTTTTCGTGGGCCTTTCAAGAATTTGATACCTCTTACTGAACTATTCAACATATTTGGGGTCAATTTCACCTCTGGCTCGGTCTCGCGCTATGGTCTTGGGTTCTAGAAACCTACACTCATTCCACATTTAGCGAATTTTTTTTTCCTGGAAATGCAGCTTTTGGACCCAACTCAATGGCATGCTTACTCAGATCTTCGTCATTGTGGACGGTTTGGAATCTTCCTAGTTGACGCAACACCCTATAGGGAGCGTACAGTTGGATGCTCCGAACGCCCATTAAGAGGATATAAGACGCTTCAACTGTTGAGTATATTGCTTTAGTGGCAGGGAGCCATCCAAATGACCATTCAATTTTATCAGTAGTCAGGGCTCTTAGATGTGCAAGCCAAGTATATGTACCTGTAGGGAATTCAATGCCGCTACCCGGCTTTCAAATTCTTCGATGCAATTTAGACCGGTCAAACCATAATTCATGTATCCAACTCAGTGGCAGAGGTGTTCTTACATCCATAATATAAGTAGCAAATTGCAACCCTGGAAAAATTTTCCTCCTTCCCGACAGATGGTCAGGGCTCGGTAAATTTAAGACAAAATCAGAGGAAGCACGGTGCTGTTAGCTTTTTTGATTTCCACATCGACCATTCCCACAAGACCTATCTATATATTGCCATCCTTCCGTGGACAAACACAACACCCCTAAAGGCCACCATGAAAGCTAGACTTCGTCTCGCCTTCCACTTGTCTTTATTTCCGGCATGGGTCAGCCTAATGTTTGGCTCTTCGAAACCTCGGGGGTTGCCATATCGATGATATAAAAACTGGAGTGTGCAATATCCTTCGGATAGATTTCTGTCTTGGACATCCTGACTAATGCTCAGTAAATCCAGGAAACAGTGGTCTGAGTGACAGAGGATATCGACTTTCGAGATTTCCATTTAGACCCACATAACCAGCTATTCTTCCAATGTAGGTGTGAGCTCGAAGTCAGAGAAACTGAACACGTTGCAAGCTCGTTCCCAAAATGTATCAGCTTCAATTATGTCCGACCTTGGCTTGACGTTTAATAGTCCAACGAGGCCTCCCAGAACTCTTACCACTGTTTCTCTGCTGCTTTTCCCTAGATTGTCCAGCCATATATATAGCTTGAAGGGGATCTCATTAAGGACTATGAAGGGTTCAATTTCATTCTTGCTCATCCTGCACATTTATTGAGGTGATTTAATGACTTATTTTAATGAGAAAATGCATATTTTTTGCAAACATTTTCATTTTCCTTTTCTTTGCTCTCTTTTTTTGAAAACAAAACCTCAACTTAGCACTTCGAGAAAGAAGATTTTAAGGTTGTGCCTGGTAGCCGTTGAAAATGACCTAGAGCGGTTGTTTTTGCAAAAGCAGCCTTCAGGCACCCTTTTGGGGATATTCGGCTTATTTTAGACAAGAATGGCATCACCGGCCTTATTTGTAACTGATTTTTGTTTGTTTTTGGACTATTTTTGCCACAGGGAAGTTGGACCCGATGGGGGTTGCCTACGTATCTCACATCCAGTGAGAATCAAACTGGCGTAGTTCGACCAGTTTTGATAAAACCAACTATTTTTAAAAAAAAATATTCGTTTTTACCCTTTTTAAATTATTTTTGTTGTTATTTCGGCAGAGTTTCAGTATGATTTGGGTATTGGTTATTTTCGAAAAAAGGTGATCACCCTCTGCTATTCTCTCTTTAAGTCTCTCCCATTATTTATAAGTCGGTCAACATGAAGATCCAAAGCAAATATATGCACAAGTAGCAAGTGAGATGCATCAGGATGGTCTTTTTAATTTAGGTACACCTGTCCTAGACGGACACAACCCCTGTGTTAAGTCCCCTATATCAAATGCACATGATAGAAACAGACGTTCCTATTAGGGATCCTGAGGCTTTGCTATACTAGGTTTAAAACCTGGGTTTATTGTTCTAGACCTGGCGTACCCGAGCGGACAACTCGAGCTGGGGACAGCGTACCAGGGATACAGAAGCTCCGTCGGCTTAGCAGCTTGTCCGAACCTCGTTCTAAAATGGGATAAGACTCTAAACAGAAGAGAAGTCACACGAAATGCACCCTTCTCCATGATGTAGAAGACTCATAGAGAGGAAGGAATTCGTAGCAGTTTATATATACATTCACCACATATCAAAACATTAAATCATTTAGCATATTAGGTTGAAACATGTATGAAAATCATATAATAGATAAAGCCAATCATAACAGTTATTCTAAGCTCGAATTCTTGAACCTTGAACCAAAGATTCTGGGTTCGTTCCCCAACAGAGTCGCTAGAGCTGTCACGCCTCCTTTTTATACACTACCCCGAATGATATAGTATAAAGGAAGTTTTCCAATTTAAGTGGAATTATTCCAAATAGTAATATTTATTTATCAGAGTCACCACTTGGGATAGGTTTGGTTTTTTGGTGTCCCAAGTCACCGGTTTATCTTTAATCCCAAAGCAATGAAAATTTCAACTTTTCAAGTGAAGTATGCGAATCAGAAAATCTGACCAAGGAATTCTGTTGACGCAATGGAAGGTGTTAGGAATCCCCGGATCTCGTGGTTATAGCACGGTCACTTAAGCTATTATCTGATTTAAAACATGTTCATCCTATGGTGCAATTTAAAATTATTTACCGCTTTTAATTAATTTTTAAGGAATATGGATCTTCGTCTAAAACGTGCTTTTGGATCACGTCTCATGAAATTCACCCGGATCTGAAACACATTTTAGTCAATATTTTAGGATTGGGATTTGGGTCATATGAAATGCACACCCGAATTTTGGAAGGTAAAATTATTAAAGAACGCGCCTAAAACAACTAACGCGTTGTAGACTTTGTGGGATGCCATGGAAATTCACTAAATGGCAGATCCCATGTTCTAAGGATTTTAAAGCAAATTATTAAAGAGGATCACGCAATTTGGGATTTTATTTGGCGCGGCGCACCTCAATTTTATTTTAAAGGATATTTGACTAAGGCTTGAAGTCCATGAACTATTCTTATCTTAAAGGGTTAAAATAATTAATTTCAAACTATGCTAAACTCTAATTAATTGTTTATGGTGATGCTAATCGTCCTAACAAGAACGACTAGGCCAAGCAAAAAGCATTTAATAAGAAGAGCAAGTTTGAGCCCACCAAGTCAGGCACAAATTTCTAACAAAGACAATTGCCATTGCTGAAGTTTTTAATTCAGATGCATTACCTAAAGTTGGGACTCAAAATTTGGTCTTGTAATTGGCCCAACAGAGGCCCCAAACTTTATTCAAACAATTTGTCCAGTTTTAGCCCAAAATGAGCCCAAATCGATATTGACTTTAAATTCGACCGCACAACACTGATCGATTTTGTAACAAATGAACGATTTAAATTCGCTTAAATCATATCCTTGCTCAGTTAAAAAATCAAATTTCATACTCATATTCAGATCATGTTTAAGCTAATGAGCTACAAGACTCATTTCTGAAATTCACCAACAAACAAAAGTGATTAATATATTCAAACTAAAGGAGATGCCTGAATTATTGAGTACAGATTTTGAACCGCTAGTTTTCTGATTTCAGAGCCAAAATACTGAAGTTAAACACCGAAGCGTAGAGCCATTTCTAACATTTATTGAACCCAAACTTAACATTGTACTAAATACAAACACTGGTCCAAAAACCAGCTTCAGGCCCATATTACATTCCGTTTTTTATCGTTAAAGCTAACATGATAGCATGCCTTAAAACATTAAAATTAGACTAACACTACTAAATGGATATTCTTGAGTCCCAACAGTCCAATTATTACAAATAATAATATATCTAGACCATACAAATTTCACATTTCCATGGAGCCTAGATTTAAGCAGACATGTTTGCAAGTACTTGAGGATATACCAAATCAAAATAAGCAAATCTAACATGAATCAGACGATATAAACGACATTAAAAAGGGAAATGTGTAACAATTTCATCATTTCTTCAAGACTGATCAAATATATTTTGATTCATACTTCAAACATCACTTGGAGGTCAAGTAAATACCTGAAAATCAGAACAAAATAAGAAGATCGAAGGTTAACTAGGCAGAAATATCAGCAATAGCGATAGGAACACCAATAGGACCTAAATGAGTATTTTTGACACAATTACCAAACAATCTAATGCAAACCCAATTGAATTCAACATCAGAATTCAATAAACAAATACCCAGCTCTTTTTAAATGTATCAAGGAATTATTTCATAAATTCAAAGCTTCGAAAAGGATTCAACATGTGTTTTAACGGAACAGTAAAATTTTTATATTTGACCTTTCTGATTGTTCTTCTTTTAGCTCTCAAATCTCTTTGTTTTTTTAGAAGTTCTATCCCTCAAAATCTTTTCAGAATTCTCCCTCTTTTTTTCCTCGGAAACCTGCCTTGAAAGGCAAGGTTGGAATGCATTTATAGGCAAGGATTAGGGCAACCTTCAGATCTTTTATTTCACTTAGGTCCCTCGGTTTTTAACTTTTTAACCAAGTTATAGCATTGCAATTAATAGGGGACCCCCTACTAGAAACATCTATTATTGTTATGCAAAGATTCTATAAGGTTTTTCTTATTTGCCCTTTCAATCGCTGGGTATTTCAATTTTCCACTTTGTCTTGATTTTAAATTATTTACAACCATTCTTAAGACCTTTACTTAAATGTTACTGCATTTCACCTTTGAACTTAAACTAAGTTTCAATCAACTTCAGAAATTTTAGCTTAAAATTAGGATTACCTAATCATGATTAGTCGAGTCTGTGACCAAACCATACAACCAAACCTAGTTTAGGCTCAGGAATCAACAGAGAATATTAAAACAATTTGAATCAATACTAATTAAACTCAGGGATTTTAACATGGACATCAATTCAACTGGAAGAGACTAACACAACTCGAATAAAAATCAATTTAAACTTATCAATTTAATATGGAAACTTGAACCAACAGATTAAAGCCAACCCGACTAACACAATTTGAATCTAATTTTGAACTCCGATATTAAGCAAATGGAACTGATGCAATTTCGAATTAAACCTATGTAGACTCAATTAAATAGAAAGAGGTGAGACGAAGAGAAATTAGAAAAGAAATTTAGAAAACTTAGCTTAATTCTTTTGAATCGAACCCTGAAAATCTTCATGCACCATTTGGAGGATTCCGGAAACCCTAGATTTGGATTTTGAGGAATTGCAGGGGCATTCGAGGACAACTGGATGTGATTCTGAAGTGAAGGAGGTGACGAAACTGTTTGGGGTTAATTTGGAGTGATTTAGGAGCGGTGAGATTTTGGCCGAGGTTTTGATTTAATATTCGAGAAGTTTGGGGCATGTTCGAACGGATGTGATGGCAGATTCACAATGGGGATGACAAGGAGAACCTATGGTGTCAATTTGGATGGTTTTTGGGTGGTGGAGATGTCGTGCACGGTGGGAGAGTCCATATTTCAAAGCGATATTCGAGGAACTCCGGTGACATTTGAGGGGCGGTGGTTACATAGTCGGAGAGGAGGTTGAGGGGAGGATACAGTGTTAATTTGGGAGGCTTTGGACGATCGCTGCCAGCAGAGGCGATTTCTGGCCGGCGGTTTGCGGTGGTAAGCGGCAACGTTAGGGTTTGGGTGTTTCGGGTGTGAGAGACTTGGGCTTCATGGCCGTTGGATCTGGGAAAAATCGACATCCAGGATTTGATTTACATGGAACTATGTCGTTTAGATTATTTGGGGTTGGACCGGCTTTTTGGGCTGAGCATGGGTAAATTTGACCAGGTCTAGGTAATTTCTGGGCTGGAATTAGCCCAAATATGAGGTCATTTAATAAGAGAAACCCAATTCGTTTAATTTCTTTTCATTTTCTCATTTTTTTCATATATAAATATATAAGAATTTTGGTTGAATACAAATTAAAGTAAACTAATTATTTTTCCAATAATTAATTAAATCCTAATTTTAAAAGAAAACAATGACAAATTCGAAAATTAAACGTAAAAAATGCAGAAGAACTATTTTTGTTATTTTTCTTCATTTTTTGTACTGTTAATTAACTAGTAAACCTAAAAGTGTTTAAATTGGGTCCTAAATGCACATGTAATATTTTTGTATTTTCTAACAATTTTCTAAATCAAAATTGCAAAAAAGCACGAAAATTATGCAATTATTCCTAAAAAAATCAAATAATTAAAAGGCAAATCCTAAGTCGAAGAATTTTGTAGGAGTAATTCACGCGGGGCAAAAATCACATGCTCATAGCAGCAGCAAGGGGAAGCAACCCTGTCTGAGCCAAGGTGGTGTACATACTCATGTAATGAGCCAAAGTCTCATGGAGAGCTAGAGTAGTAGTGGCAGTCGTAGGGGTACCAGATGCCTGGGCTGCGGCTGGATCTCGTAGTGATGGCTTGGCGGAAGCTTGCGCAGGTGCTCTAGCTGCACCACGTGCGCATCCTCAACCTATACCCCGGCCCCAGCCTCTGACGGCTGCAGTAAGGGGCGCGAGTGCCTCATCATCCCGAGTAGCGCGTGGCCTCACCATCTGTGAGAGAATAGAAGACAGAAGCTTAGAATTTTGTGATGTCAAAATATCGCACGACAAGGAATTCAAATAAAATGTAAATTTTCCTAATAGTTACACAGCCTCTCGTAGATAAGTACAGACGTCTCAGTACCAATCAGAGAGGCTCTAATAAACTGGCATGTGTCCCCTGACTCCAATGAACCTAAAGCTCTAATACCAACTTGTCACGACCCTAGTTCACCCCTCGTGAACATGTCGTGATGGCACCTAGTTCCTATAACTAGGTAAGCCTAACAATACGAAAAAACAACACAACTTGCGGAATAATTAATTAAAACTGAACAACTAAAAGAAATCTTTATATAGCTGTCGCTTGGCATATACAACTCAAAATAAATGCGGAAGTCAACTATAACACCCCAAAACCCAAAAAATAACGGGAACACAAGCTAATGAAAAGTAATATACAGATCAAATCTCCAGAATTAGTCTAAACAAAAAGTACGAAAGAAGGCTAAATACTACAGATAGAGTAAAGAGCGATACTCCTTGCTCTGCGGACGTTGCAGAAGTGCCTCAAAGTCTCCGTAGCCCTTTTGGCCTCAAGGATAGTGCGCCTGACATGAAGTACATGGGTCTGCACATGAAAAACATGCGCAGAAGAGGCATGAGTACACTACATCGGTACTCAGTAAGTGCCAAGGCTAACCTCGGTTGGGTAGTGACGAGGAAGGTCAGGACCCTACTGAGATAAAATATAATAATAGAACTTGCAACAACATGAAATAAACAAAAATAACCAATAAAATTATGAAGTAATACAAGCTATATGAAGCAACAATAGCACGCGGAGAATAAGGTAACACTGAGTGAAATAGCTCAATATCAGTACCAACAACTAGGATCTCCCAGGATACTGTCAGGTAGTCCATTGCATCAACTGTCCGAGGATCTCCCGGGATACCGTCCCATAGCCCATCATATGAGAATATCCGAAAGATCTCCCGGGAATACCGTCCCATAGTCCAAGTATCAATGTGCGGGGGGAATCTCCCGAGAATCTAACCCAAAGTCCCAAAGTAAGAGTGTAGGGGAGATCTATTGGAAATCTAACTCGTAGTCCCAAAGTATGAGTACAGGGGGATCTACCGGAGATCTAACACGTAGTCCCAAAGTAAACAAACAAAGAGTGGAGCTAGCGGAATCCCACATCCGTAGTCCCAATGTAAATGCGCAACCACAACCAGAAGATAATCAGAAACGAAGTATGAAGGTACAAACAATAGGTAGTGCTAGCCTAACATACTTCAGGTAGAACAGTTAAGGTAACTTAAGCAAATAGGCAATTTAAATCAACCAAACATGATTTTCAAATCTAACACAGGTTAAAATTGCAAGTATGAATAGCAAATTAGAAAGAACTTAGTCTCAATATCTTAAGTAAAAATCGGCTTTTCAACAATTAGCTCAAGTGCGCGCTCGTCACCTCATGTTCAATGCATTCAATTACCAAATATCATATCCTAAGGGGAGAGTCCCCCACACAAGGTTAGACAAGTCTCTTACCTCAGACCAGCTCCTAATTCAACTTGAAACCACATTTTTGCCACGAGTATCCAACTCCAAATGGCCCAAATCTATTCATTTCAATTACATCTCGTAAATAACATCTCAAGCAACTAATTTCACTATTTAATTTAAATATAAGATGCTAATTTAGGTAAAATAACTAAAACGCCCCTCATGCCAACGTAGTTAAAACCCGGGGTTCGAACCAAAACCCGGTTACCCATTTCCCCACGAACCCAAATATATGTTTTGTTTTGAAATCTGACCTCAAATTGAGGTCCAAATTTCCAATATTAGAAAAACCTAGGCTCTACCCCAAACCCCCAATTTCACCCATGAAATTCATTGATTTTAAGTGGAAAACATGTTAAATGATGTAAATAATTGAAAGAATTAAGTAAAAGTTGACTTACAATGATTTGTATGAAGTTTTGTCTTTGAAAAATATCCTATGGGGTTTGGTTCTAGAAAGAATGGTGAAAATGGTGGAAATTCGACTAAGTATGAAATTGATGGGTCTAAGTTATCGCAATTGCAAACTGGGGTTCCAAATTGCGAATCCAGACCAAATATGGTAATTACATAGCTGGCTTCGCATTTGTGAACGCTTATTATTTTTCAAGTGTTCGCATTTGCGAAGGGTAAGTCGCATTTACGACCACCCAATTTTCGCGTTTGCGAGGGCTGGCGTATTTGTGAGAAATTGGATTGCATTTGAGATCATATGCCCAGTCCCAAGGCTTTGCAATTGCGATGCAAAGCTCGCATTTGCGAGCTCGCAATTGAGGATCATCTTCGCAAATGCGAAGATCACAGAAGAAAACATACCATATTTTTACAAGTTCAAAAACGCAATCCGAAACCTATCTAAAACTCACCCGAGCCCTCGGCGCTCCAAACCAAATATCCACACAACCTCAAGAACATCTTACGGACTTATCCGTGTGATCAAATTTCCAAAATAACATCATATACATCGAATCGAGCCTCAAAACTCATGATTTCCTCCAAATTTCATAAAACATCAAATTCCCATTTTAAGTCCGAAGCATGTCAAACGACGTCCAATTTCAACCAAACTTTACAAAAAGCACTTAAATCATATATATGACTTCTACAGGGCACTGAAACCAAAATACGGGCCCGATACTATAGTCTTTTAATCAAATTTTATTTCCAATTTCATTAATTACTTCTAGAAAATAATTTTGCAGAAAAATTTATTTCTCGAACTTGGGGCCTCGTAATTTGATTCCGGGCGTACGCCCAAGTCCCATAATTTTCTACGGACTCTCCAAAACTATCAAATCACGGGTCCGGGACCGTTTACCCAAATAGTTGATCGGAGTCAAATTTATTCAACTTAATATCAAAATTTAGCATTTTTCTCAGAGAATTCATATTTAAGCTTTCTAGCTACGTGCCCGGACTGTGCAGGCTAATTGAGGCAACTCCAAATGAGGTTTCAAGACCTAAATACAAAATAGGTAATAAAACAAGTGATGACCCCTTTGGTCGTAACATGTTTGCAGCATAATGACCTTCAATTGCTACATCATGGTCATTTCTTCTTCAGGTACACACCTCCTGATGATATTGTCTACACAACTTTTAAACAAGTAAGGTTCATTCCACAAATAATACTTAGCATCAGAAAAAAGTTTTAATCTCTGCTGGTAAACGAGATCTTGGGGTGTCCATCTTCCAACTAAGTAGTTAGCAATATCTGCAAACCAGGGTGGGTGAGTCACAACAGAGTCAACTGAAAAAATGAGTTCATCAGGAAATTCTTCTTTTATCTCGGTGAACTCAAGGTAGGGTCTTCTAGTCTAGACAAATGGATAGCTACCTGATTCTCTGTTACTTTTTTGTCTTTTATCTCAAGGCCAAATTCTTGCAGAAGTAAAATCCATCATAACAATCTAGGTCGAGCATCGTATTTGGCTAAGAGGTATTTTGAAGTTGCATGGTTAAAAACAATCACCTTTGTTCCTATAAAAAAAGAACGAAATTTATCAAATGCAAATACTACCTCCAGTAACTCTTTTTCTATTGTGGCATAATTCAGTTGAGCCTCATTTATTGTTTTACTAGCATAGTAAGTGGGACGAAAAATATTTTCCTTTCTTCGGCCGAAAACAACTCCAACTGTCGTATCACTAGCATCACACATAACCTCAAAAGGTTGACTCCAATCGGAGGACATAATTACAGGGGCAGTTGATAATTTCTCCTTAAGGGTGTTATCATACAATCACCCGAAAAATTAAACTTAACATCTTTCATCAAGAGGTTTGTCAGAGGTTTTGAAATCTTTGAAAACTCTTTTATGAACCATCTGTAAAAACCTGCATGACCTAGGAAGCTTCTAATGCCTTTAACAGTTGTGGGAGGGGATAATCCTACTATAAGATTAAGATTAGGCTTATCAACTTCTATACCATTAGCAGTTATTTTGTCCTAAAACTATACCCTCTGTAACAATTAAATGACATTTTTCCCAATTCAGAATCAAGTTTGTCTCTTCACATCTCTTAAGAAATAAAATCAAGTGGTAAAGAAAATCTTCAAATGTTTTGCAAAGAGTGTAA
The DNA here is from genome assembly GCA_034376525.1 of Nicotiana benthamiana. Taxonomy (NCBI): domain Eukaryota; kingdom Viridiplantae; phylum Streptophyta; class Magnoliopsida; order Solanales; family Solanaceae; genus Nicotiana; species Nicotiana benthamiana. The sequence goes on along the minus strand of CM067341.1, from coordinate 12,325,012 downwards.
AATCATCCATAAAAAATTCAAGAAATGTTTCAGTCATGTAGGAAAAAATTACTGACATGCAACGGTGAAATGTAGCAGAAGCGTTGCACATATCAAATGGCATTTTCCTATAAGCATATGTTCCATGAGACATGTGAAAGTTGTCTTATTGTAATCTTTGGGTGCAATTGGTATTTGGTTATACCCTGAATAGCCATCAAGAAAATAGTAAAAACCATATCCTGTAATTCTTTCTAACATTTGATCAATAAATGGTAATGGAAAATGATCTTTTTGGTAACATAATTGAGATGTTTATAATCAATATAGACTCTCTATCTTGTTACAGTCCTTGTAGGTATGAATTTATTATTTTCATCCTTTATAATTGTCATACCTTCTTTCTTTGGTACTTCCTGAATTGGACTTACCCAAGGGCTATCTGAAATTGGGTATATAATACATGCCGCTAGAAGCTTGATAATCTCCTTTTTCACCACTTCCTGCATTGCATTATTCAATCTCCTTTGCGGTTGGATTATTGGCTTGTAGCTATCTTCCGTGAGGATTCTATGTGTACAAATAGCTAGACTAATCCCTTTGATATCCTCCATTCCACCCTAAAGCTCCTTTATATGCTTTTAAGACTTGAATTAGTCTTTCTTCTTGTTCTGCAGTCAAAGAAGATAAAATAATTACTGGAAATAGTTTTTGCTCAAGATAAACATATTTTAAATGATAGGGAAGAACTTTCAGTTCAATTTTTAGTTGAACTTCTTCTTATTACATCTCCTTATCCTCAGAATCTTTTTCTAGTATTTCAGCTTCTCTACTAATTGTGGGATCATCATCTTGTGCAGTGCCTGATTTAGTCAAACATCTTTCCGTTGTGTCTGAAATTAATTGATCATCTTTGAATTCATCTGCAAGATCACTAATCATGTCAATATAAAAGCATGAAGATGATGCCTCACCTCCTGAAAATGTTAGTATCTTTTGCGTATCAAAAATGACTCTTTCTTTATCTAATCTCACAATTAGTTGTCCTTGATCAACATCTATGATTGCTCTTCCTGTAGAAAGTAATGGTCTACCCAAAATTATTGGTTCATCAGGACATTCTTTCATTTCACGTACTATACAATCTACATGGAAAACAAACTTATCTACTCTTACAAGCACATTTTCAATTATTCACTTAGGTTTCTTAGTACTTTGATTAGCAAACTGAAGAGAAACACCTATGTCCTTCATTTCACCAAGATCCAATTTTCTAAAGATAGAAAATGGCATCAAATTTGTTGAAGCTCCAGAATCGCAAAGTGCTTTTCCAAAATATACACCTCCCAAAGTGTATGGAATGGTAAAACTGACAGGATCACCAAGTTTTTGTGGTAGCTTATTTTGAAGTATAGCACTGCATTTTTCAGTAAGCATTACCACAGAAACTTCTTCCAATTTCCTTTTACTTGGCAAAATTTCTTTTAAAAATTTAGCATATGAAGGTATTTGCAGCAGAGCATCAGTAAAAGGAATGTTAATATGAATCTGTTTTAAGATTTCCAAAAATTTTACAAATTGACCATCAAGCTTTTCTCGTTTCATTTTTTGTGGAAAAGGAATTGTCACAGGTGGGGCAACTATGTTGTTCCTTATTCTTTATTTCTTTCTTCTTTGATGGTTCATATGGTTTTTCGAAATTCTTACCCTTGTTTACCCGTTGTTATGTCCGATTCTTTTCTTGTCTACCTGCATAAGGTTCATCAAGTTCCTTACCTGACCGTAAAGTGATGGCCTTAAAGTGCTCCCTTGGATTTTTTTTTTTTTTTTGTATTGCTTGGTAAGGGACCTTGAATCATTTTCAGACACAAGAGCTGCCTATTGGCTTAACTGAATTTCCAGATTTTCGAGGGATGAATTTTGGCTTTCCATCTTTTCATCAGTGACCTTAATATACTTATACAAAAGGTAATCAAGACTTATATGAGCTTGTTGGGGACTTCTGTTAGTATGACCCTGCTTGTTGATATGGTCCTACTTTCTGATAAGGACAGTAACTTGGTTGCCCTTGATTTTGACTTTGGTATCCCGGCGGACTTTGTACCTGTTGCTTCTAGAAGCTTTGGGAGTTTTCTGCACTATTTTGGTTACTCCACTAAAATCCTGGATTCTTCTGTGCCATTGGACTCCCAAAAGAATATGGCTTGTAATTGATGACATTAACATGTTCATATGTTTGATTGGTTACATGACATTCATGGTTCTGGTGGTTTCCTCCGCACATGTCACAAGCCTCAGATTGGTTTATTTTTTGTGTATTCACTTGAAAAGATTCAAACTTTTGTGCTAAAGAAGCAATCTGATGCGTTAGTGTATTTAAAGCATCAACTTGATTTACCGTAGCAGCCTTTTTAATGATTTCACGCTCAGATGGCCATTGGATAGTCTTCTCAGAAATTTCATTCAACAGTTACAATACTTCCTCTGTAGTTTTTTCCATTGCAGAACCTCCTGCAGCTGCATATGTCACATTTCTAGTAGAGGGTTTTAACCCGTGATAAAAAATGTACAATTGCATGTGTTCAGAAATGTCATGGTGTGGGCTTTTTCTTAACATTACGATTAATCGTTCCCAAGCTTGATAAACTAACTCAGTATCAATCTACAAGAAATTAGATATGTCTTGTCTTAACTTTATTGTTTTAGCAGGAGAAAAAATATTTGTTTATAAACTTCTGAGACATCTGGTCCCACGTCGTAATGGACCCTTGAGGCAAACTTCGCAACCAAGTCTTGGCATCTCTTTTTAAAGAAAAAGGAAATAGCCTTAACTTGATAGCTTCAGGAAGTACTCCATTGTACTTAGCAGTTTCTACAAGTTCTCGAAAATCAATTAAATGACAATATGGGTCTTCACTTGTATCACCAGTGAAGATACAAGATTGTTGAATTGTCTGTTCCTGATTTCAAAGTTGTTGGATGCCATTGGGGGCTTCCTAACACTAGATTCACAGTTGAAACGATCGGGTCTAGCATAATCCCTAAGGATTTTGTTTGCTGGCCTTGGCGCCACTACATCAAATTGCTCCGCTACATGGACTGGTGGTGGGATCCCAAGTGGGTTAATGTCTTCTGCTTCCTGGTGGTCCATTTCTTCACAAGTGGCTCTTTGAATAGACGATGTTTGTTCTTTCCTGCGCAATCGAAGAAATCTTTCAATTTCAGGATCGCTTAGCCAACTCTTTTATAGAAGAGCAGGTTATAAACTGCTTTTAAAAAATTTTAAAAAAACTTAACATTAATTTCTAGTGTAGTACTAGTAATTAATAACTAAACTAAAGGAAATTTCAAAGAAAATATAAATAGTTAATGAAGAAAAATAAATACCACAATATTATAGATAATAATAATAGTAATTAGTCTAATACTAAAATAAAAAATATAAACAATGATACTATCAAGTGAGCGTCACTAGTAATACTAACAATGAATTGAGATAGTATAAAAAAAGTACAACCCAATATAATCACACTTAGTGGGGTCTGGGGAGGGTAGTATGTACGCAGACTTTACCCCTACTCTGGGGTAGAGAGGCTGTTTCCAAATAGACCCCCAGCATCCTTCCCTCCAAGAACTTCCCACCTTTGCTCTTGGGGAGACTCGAACTCACAACCTCTCGGTTGGAAGTGGGGGTTGCTTACCATCAGAGCAAGCCCCTCTTGTCTTAAATTATAAATAAAAGTTGTACTAGTGAATAATAGTGATCAATAAGAATAACATTGTAGAAGTGCTACTACTACCACTGCTGCTACTAGTACTACTACTACCAGTGCTGCTACTACTATTACTACTACCATTGCTGCTACTACTACTACTACCACCACCACTATTACTACCACTACTACCACCACTACCACCACTACTACCACCACTACCACCATCGCCACTACCACTATCACTACCAATACCACCACTACCACTACGACTACCACAACTACTACCACTACCAATACCACCACTACCACTACCACCACTACCACCACTACCACCACCACTACCACCACTACCACTACCACTACCACCACCACCACCACCACCACCACCACCACCACTACCACTACCACTACTACTACTACTACTAATACTACTACTACTACCTACTACGACTACAACTACTACAACTACTACAACCACCGCTACTACTACTACTACTACTATTACTACTACTACTACATACTACCTACTACTACCTACTACTACCGCTACTACCACCACTACTACTACTACCACTACTACGACTACTACTACTACCACTACTATTACTACCACTACTAATAATAATAATAATATTACAAAAAATATACAATGATAAATGCGTAAAGAACGATCAATTTTTTAAATAACAAGTTTAAGCATGGATATTATGATTCAAGAAAGATATAAATTACAAGAAACAAGTCACACCCACATGCTTTGACCCAACAATAATGCATAAGTACTCGTCACCTGGCATATACGTTGTACCCAATAATTAAACAAGTTGAAAATAGGCAAAGAAGTCGTAATCCCTCAAGTCAAGGTCAACCACGACACTTACCTCACTCCAAAAATTAACTGAAAGCTCAACCACAGTTTTGCTTTTCGAACAAGCCTTTGAACCAACCAAATCTAGCAAATTATCAACTAAATGATTCGACATAATCCTTAAGAACTACCCACGAATACAAAAGATTCAATTAAGGTGATTACAAAAAAATTTAAAAAATGTCAACTCCAGAGCCCGCTTGGTCCAAATCCAAAATTTGGGGCCAAAATTCAATTATCCATTCAACGACGAGCCCGATTATGTAATTTATTTTGAAATCCGACCTCAATTTGAGATATATATTCTAATTTTATTAAAATTTATAATTCTACCTAAACTTTTCTATCATGAAAATCCTAGATTTTAGGTTGAAATCTTATGAAATGTAATGGAAGATTGAAAGAAAATAGGTTAGAATCACTTACCAATGAATTGGAGAAGAAAGGCTCTTGGAAAAATCGCCTCTAGGGTTTTCTAGTTTTGAAATTTTGAATGAATGGGAGAAATACCGTCTAACTCAACTTTTACCTAGTTGCAGATGTCGCAATTTCGATAACTTGTTTGCAATTGTGATGGTTTTTTCGTAAATGTGAGGCTAGCTAATGCGAGATATAAAGAAGACACCAGAAATAACTATGAATTTTAAGTCAAATTCACTCTGTAGCCTATTCGAAACTCACCCGAGCTCTGGGCCTCTAAACCAAATATGTGCACAAGTTCAAAAATATCATACGAGCTTGCTCCCATGATCAAATCGCCAAAATAATACATATAAGTACGAACAAGACACCAAATCAAATGAAATTTTGAATAAAACATAAGAATTTCTATTTTAACAATCGGACGTCCGAATCACGTCAAACTAACTACGTTTTTCACAAAATTTTGCAAAAAAGTCATAACTATAGTAATAGACCTATACGGAGTTTCGGAACTAAAATGCGTACCCGGTATTAATAAAGTCAAATATTGGTCAAACCTTGAAATTCATTAAGCTTTTAAACTTTCTTTTGACAAAAAGCGATAACTCGAGCTAGGGACCTCCGAATTCGATTCCGGACATATGCCCATGTCTCATATCACGATATGGACCCATTAGAACCATCAAAATATGGGTTCGGGTTTGTTTTCTCGGATTTTAAAACAAATTTTCATATTTTATCAAATTGTTTGATATAAAAACCTTTCAGAAAAATACCCGGGATGCTCACAAATCGTGGAAGGCTTAAAGAAGCTATCAAAGGCTTCGAAATATAGATTTAAAGTTTAAAACTCTAGATGACATGTCGAATCATCACACTACTCTCCCTAAACCCACTATATAAAACTACACTAGATATGTTGTTATCGTTGTCGATCTTTTCCTCTTTTTACATATGTGTGCTCCACATCATAACTAAGACATGAATAATTCCACATTAATTAATTAGATGGACTGCTAAAGATTGTGGATTTGACTAATATCTTTTCACCTTTAATTAAAGATTTCCGTTCGAGTATAAGAAGCTCTACCCTCATCAATGAATCTTATATAACAAAATTTTTTTGAAATAGCGAATAAATACAAATAAAATAAATAAATAGGCTGATGGGATTGCACTGATTATGGACGTGACAGGATCGTGGACACAATGACGATTTTAAAAAACAAGCATTAATATTTGCCAAATTGGGTTCGATATTTGTAGAAGAAAGGAAAGGTTGACATTGATATTACCACAGATGAGCCGACTGATGAGACCAAACGACCATCTGTTCCTCTCTATCATTTAATTTGACAGTGGCACTTACCCTATACTTGAATTAATTAATTATAGCGTGTACTGCAGTAACAATACCAAAATAATTTCCAAATGTGTTAAAATATTTTCAGGTAAATAGTCTTTAATTTATGTTATATATATATTTAAAATATAAATTTTTTACTTATATATAATATAATTTGTCATAATATTTTGATAAAGGATGATCATTTAATCATACTTAGCAAAAAGATGGCTTCGCCCCTGGCGTGCAGCTAAGTTGGTGATATTACACAACGGTTTTTAATCGATCACTGCATGTTATGGAGGATGAATAAAATAAATTCATCTTTAGTCAAAGGTCTCCAGTAATATCGAGCACCGAATAGGAATCAGAAAAAAAAATTGTCTTCTTCACATAGCATACGTAAATCACATGCACCTACGGCTTATTCACCTTTTACAAAGGATGGTTAATTGATCACACTTTATCGAAATATTTCAAAAAATTACATTGTGTATATAAATATAACTGATTTTAGATATATAAAATATATATTAGACACCTTTTGTCGGGAATTTTTTTTAATTCTTTCAAGTTTGAATATTCTTAAAAATATTTCTGGCTTCGCCACTATATGTAACATGCACACAACGGTTAAAGTATGGGGATGATCTTATGTACCACACACTATATAAAAACCAGTGAGCATACCAGAGCAAGCAATGGGTATATCGGATACAGATTTAGAATCTAAAATTTATTATGAGTTCAATTTTTTTGTTTTGACAACTTAATTCACTGTATTTTCGAATTTCTATATTACTCCGAGTTAAAGATCTTACTATTGAGATTTATGGATAATTACCTTATAAATTATCTGATTTATTCATTAAATTCTATTTGCGTATAGAACGTAAACTAATTGAGAAATAACATGTTTGTTAATGGCAATCGAGTTGGGACGTTTATGTATAGAAAAATAAGGTTTAAGGATTAATTATTTATGATAAGTCATAAACCTACTTAGTACTATCAACGCTTATCGTGTACGTGTTATCCTTTTCCAGACAGAATTTCTAAGACTTAAGACTAACTAATTATCTAAATTATAGTTTTGTGTGTCGAAGACGAAAAGTATAGCGAACAAATATATATTATCTACTTTAGAAAACCATTGTCTCCACTCTCACAGGACAGGGTTAGTGGGGGTGGATCCAGTACGTGCTTTGACAAATATTTATTATAGAAATATAAGTTTTTATAAAAATAAAAAAATAACAAATACATATTAGATTTGAATATATAATTTCAAATACAATGAGTTCAAATTAGCAAAAAATTTGAAGATCGAACCATATATCAAATTAAAAATTTTCGGCAAAAAACGGTTGGATATATCTATGTCAAAAAAAAGAAGAAGAAGTTGAAGAAATTTAGGATGGTGGACCAAACATTTTTTGTGCACGAATTAACGTGTTGCATGTCATTGTGTTGGTGTTGGGTAATCATTATACTATTAAATCTATATATATGGTCAGAGCAAGCAATTATCTGGGATGTCTCGCGCAATTTGTATATATTTTTATTCAGGATATATTTCAAAGTATTTATATTTGAAGATTGAAGTAGAGCTCGTACTATTTTTTTATTTTTGTTTTTATTTTTTATTTATTTTTTATTAGGTGGGAACGACCTCGAGCCTCTTGCGTGTTCATTTTTCTTTTTTGTGTTTGTTTTTGCCTCAATTCGAATATTTTAAAAGCAACAAAATCGGTTACGCAACAGTAATTTTCATGGGACTTGAGAAGTGCCAAACACCTTTTTTCCGAGTCAAATGAACCCACTTATCTGAATCTCTGGTGCAGACTTAGATTTGGAGTTCGAACTATTTTAAAAGGAAAATCATTTTTTTTTGAAAATGGTGATCTGACACACCAAAACCATATGTCAGTCGGCGCCTCTGAGTTATTTCCTTTTGAATACAATTTTGTTACTTTTTAATTAATAACCCTTTTGAACTTTACAAATCTTTTTATATTTTTAAGAGGGTTATTAATATAAAAAAAAAGGGTGTGACAGCTCTGGCGACTCTACTGGAAAGTTGCAGGTTCGAGCTAGTACTTAATTTTGTTTGGCTTTTTAGGATATTCGGTTGAGGTTTTTATGTGTTTTTTTGCTTTATTTGATTTTTATTTGCTAGTCGCTTATTTGTTTACGATATTTCCTTTATGTGTTACTGCTTTATAGATTGTCATCATATGCATTACCCGGTCTGTTCTTTCTACAATAAGTCTCTGAGTGTGTGTCGCGTACACGAACTCTTTGTTGAGTCACCCTTGTTTTAGGAGGGGGGCCGTCGGACATATGGAGTGGGTGGAAAGTTTGAGCTGTCACTATCGATCATACACTCCCCCGAATTGCCTTATTAGTGAACCTCAAACTTAGGCCAACCTATAGGTCATTCTTCTTTGTATCATACCATTTAAACCTAGCAGGTCTCGGTCCCAGGTACTGTGTCTCATTGTAGGGGCCTATTCAAATTATGTCAAAAATGAACTTGTGGCCTAAAATGACTTTTAATCATCCTTATGTGCTAAATGTTACATTCCTTGAGGGTAAATGGGTTATTTGGCGGAATAATGATGGTTGAGGATGAGAAGTATAAAATGAAGCAAGTAGGTCCTACTCGCATTTTTCTTTTATAGTTTTCCAAAAATCTAAAAAACTGAAAAAGAAACAAATTCAAAAATATTTTGCACTATCCCATTATTTGCCAAAAAAGAAATATCCTAAAAAGATTTTTGTTTCTTAGTTTATTTTGTCCATTACTTTTTCAGATTTACGCTTGATCTGATTCATATATGTATTCAACCTATTTAGGGTTCGATCGAATAAAAAAAGAAGAGAATGAAGTTGTGGGACGTGAGAAATGAAAGGAATGAAAAGAGCGATAATCAGAAAAAAAAAAAAAAAGAGGGAGAAAGAAGTGAAAATTCAAGCGGTGTTAGAAAGAAAGATGAAGAAGGAAATGGGGCAAGAAGAGTGAAATTGGGATGATGTCATATGACCTTCGTACCCTCGAAGCCATTCTAGAACGTTAACTGTGACAAGGGTCCATTGCACGCAATGTGATATTTCTATCTGATAGACGCTCTAACGCTAACTTGTTGGCTTTGTTTTGCTCTTCTTTGTTACTTTAATTGTTATTATAACATAGGGTGGTTTGTTTTGACACTTTGGTGATTCATCCATACAACATCAGAAAGCACAAGGCAATCATGGCGAGCAAAGAAACAGACATTGGGGTTGTACACCCACCAAGGGAGATTGTAGAATCAGAACTGGAACTGAAAGATGAGGTCCAAAGATTGAAATAACAGATGGCAGAAATGTATCAGTCTTGGATTAGGGGGTATCCTCCATCTTCATTCCCCACTAACTATACTGAAAACTTGCAACATTCCCATCACTATCACAAGCCCGGGTCCTCACTACTGTTCATATCACCCCACAAACTTTTCACACTCCACCTCTCAAAAGCACATCCTATCCCACTCCTTTGACCATTCATATTTTTGTAGCTCATCCACCAGCTACTCTTCCTCGATTCTCTAGCGAGACTGTGTTCACAGTCTCTGATGTCCAACAGTATGCTCCAGAGAACCAATTTTCAAGGTCTCGGGTCCATACTCTTATGGTCCTCATTTCGGGCCTCCCGATGAGACTGCAAAGCCTGCTAAGACAGTGGAGCAGGATGAGATATCCAGAAAGTTGAAAGGGTCTAAAATGCGAAAGCTTAATTTATATGATGGGCGTAGAGATCCAGTAGGCCATCTAATATATTATTGCAGTGAAATGAGAAGTGTTTGCAGGAAAAATGAAGTATTGATGGTGTATTTCAGTCAGAGTTTGAGTGGGGTAGCTCTAGAGTTGTACAACCGCCAAGACACTAGTAGGTGACATGCATGGGATGACATGGCTCAAAATTTTGTTCGGCATTATCAGTATAATGTAGATATTATCCTAGAATGCTCCTCCCTCAGATGAAAAAGAAAATCAAGGAAGGCTCTAGGGAGATTTAGTTCTGATAAGTTAGGATTTTAACATGTTTATGTCCCTACTTGTCTATGCTTTGGTTATAAATTGCTACAGAACAGTTCTAAAATGCTCACAAGCAGGTTTGGTTGACAAAGTGACGAAATGTCGAAGATCGGCTCAAAAGGAGTGAAACCTACTCAAGTATCAAAGATTAAGTGAATTGAGGAAAAGTGGGCCTAGTGCGGACCGCGTGAAAGTTAATGCAACCACATTAGGAGATTCAGAGAGTTGTATAATCAGGTTGAAGGTTACGCGGCCGCGGTACGTTTCTAGCGGTCAGGCTTCCACAGTCACACTACGCTTTTGTGCGGTTTGCGGTCAAGAGATTTAGAGAACCATCATTTGGCCAAGACAATGCCATCCGCAGTCTTCACCGCGCGGACCGCGCCAGATCCCCTCTATGGCCGGGATAAACTTCCATGCAGTCCGCTTCCCAAAGTTAAGAGAAGCATAAATGTAAAGTCCAAGAGCCAATGCGGCCGCGGTCCATTTTATGCGGCCCGCACTGACCCCACGGGAGTATTTTCGTCCAGTTTTTCCATCCTAGTATAAGTAGAATATTTTACCATTTTTAGGTCAGCTTTTTTACTCTAGACTTTGCTTTCGTGAGACTCGATTTTGTAGCAATTTTTGCACTTTTACTTTTCATTAACGATAGATTATTGTAGTTTTTCTTAGTAATTAATTAATATGCTTAGTTCTTCATATATTTCTTTAATTTCTGTTTCTAGCATGAGTACCTAAACCCATTAGCTAGGGTTGTGGCTCAACCCTAGTTTGGGTATTTGATCGGTGTTGCCATCTAGGGTTAGATTGACTATGAGTAATTGCTATTTGGGTTGATTTTATGTTTTAATTGAGAATTGGCGGTTGCAAACATTGATTCAAGCTTTGTGGGTTTAACTCTTCTTGAGAAAGAGAGTATATGACCCCAAAATTGAACGAACAAGGAATTATGATAGACTTATGAAAAATGATAGTCCCAATTAACCCGTTAAATTTCAAGAGTGTAATCACCCTACTTGAACCCTAGTTGCTTGTTCTAATTTGCATATGGCAACACTTCTGGATGAAATCTCAGCCTTCAAGCAAGAGCCAACGAAACCTTTGCATGAAATTTGGGAGACATATAGAACGGTTATAAAGGAATGCCCCAATAATGACATGACAGAGAATATATTACAACAAACTTTCTACTGGAGCATCAATACTACAAATCAATGCATAGTGAACCAATTGGCTGGGGTTAATTTATGAAGTTGACTTAGATGAGGCTTGTGCCATTCTTGATGAGATGGTGGAAACATCCTCCGCATGGCAAAGTAGAGCCAACATTCCTCGGGGTGACCCTACAGTTATTCATTTATATAAGGAGTTACATGACCATGGGCACAAGCTATAGTGGAGTTGATGACCACTGTGAACCAATTGGCGAAGGCACAATTGCAACAAGTCCAAAATCCGTTCCAAATCAATGCCATGGAAGGTGTTTCTATGCTACAAAGGAGCAAAAGAGGGCAACAAGCTCAAGGAAATTATGAACAATATGACAACAATAATAGTGGTAGGTTTTCAAATGAGTGCTATGATGATCGAAGCAAAGAGGTCCAATACGTCAACAACTACCAAGGGAATAGAGGTAGTTCTTCGAATCAACAATGGCATCCCCAAGGAAATTGGGGCAATCAACAACAAGGTGGTGGCAATCAACAACAAGGTGGTGGCAATTAGAATAAAAACAATCAAAGCACAAATTGGGGAGTTTAACAAGGTGGTAGTAATTGGAACAACAACAACCAAGGTGGTAATTGGGGTAATCAAGGTAACAATCAAGGTAATTGGAATGGGAACTACAACAATTGGAGCAACAACAACAATCAAGAAGGGTGGAATAATAGTGGGAACCAAGGCAATCGGGGGCAGGGCTTTCAAAGGCCCCCCATGTACCAACAATCGAACAATACACCCCCTTTTCCTTCTCAAGGTCTGAGATTTTTCGGGTGTGATATGGGGAGAATTGAGAATATGTTCGAGTAGATGACGAAAAAGAACCAAGATTCCGATGCGCAATTGGCTTCTCATAAAACCTCTATTCATAATTTGGAGGTGCAAATAGGCCAAGTCTCTCAAGCTTTGAATACTCACCCATAGGGTGCTCTACCAAGTATATGGTGGTGAACCCAAACGGCGGGAACACCAACCAAGTGATGGCGGTTACAACAAGAAGCAGGAGAAGCAGTGATGTGCATGCCTTAAGAGAAAAACAAGTTGTGGTTGATGATGATGAAGTGTGAGATGATAATGTACGGTTGATTGTTGAAGACATGGTTGACAAGGTGAACAATGATGTGCGGATTGATATTGATGATGAGGCCGAGATAGAAACTCAAGATGCCGCGAACCCGTCTAGGGAACATGTGATTGACACGCCTGAGTCGGTTTTAGCAAAAGCCAATGATCCGTTGCCTAGGCCGCCTCCACCTTATCCTCAACGGTTAGTGAAGAACAAGAGTGACCCCCAATTTAAAATGTTCATAGACATGATGAAGAGCCTTACAGTCAATGTTTCTTTGGTGGAGGCACTTGAGCAAATGCCAGAGTATGAAAAGTTTATGAATGATTTGGTAACGAAGAAGAGATCGATGGAGTGTGAAACAATCAAGATGACTCATCAAGTGAGTGCTATCGTACATTCAATGGCCCCAAAGTTAGATGACCTCGAAGCTTTTACTATCCCTTGCACTATTGGAAGCTTGGATTTTGCCAAAGCCCTTTGTGACTTAGGGGCTAGTATCAATTTGATGCCGTACTCGGTTTTCAAGACTTTGGGAATTGGGAAACCTCGACCAACTTCAATGAGACTTCAAATGGTGGATCGATCGATGAAATGACCTTTGGGCATAATTGATGATGTACTTGTACGGGTGGATAAGTTTATATTGCCGGCCGACTTTGTCATCTTGGATTGTGATGTAGATTATGAGGTGTTGATTATATTGGGTAGACCTTTCCTTGCTACGGGGAAGGTTGGTTGATGTTGAAGCGTGTGAGCTCACTTTCTGAGTGGGTGATGAGAAGGTTGTTTTCCCTGTTTGCTAATCCATGAAGCAACCTAATTGCACCGAGGTGTGCTCTTTTGTGGACATTGTCACAACTATGATATTGGATGATACAAATTCTATGATTAATGTTGAAGATCCCCTTGTTGCCGAGCCTCTAAAACGGGATGCCAATGATGATGTAAGTAGAATGACGTGCGCAGATGCTTTACATGTTATGGAATCTTGTGAGCCCAGTAAATTGTCTTTGGATCTTGAAAACTGATAAATTCCACTAACAAAGCCAACAATTTGAGGATTCACCGGGGTTGGAATTGACTCCACTTTCTCCACACTTCAGTCCCACGTTCCGTATGTCTAAAACTATCTTGGAGAATGATGTGAAACGTTTCTCAGAGCATGGAGGAAGATTGGATGAGGTGATGCCAGAAGTGGGGGTCTACCCTGTTTCTAAAATATCTTGGATTTCTCTGGTGCACTGCGTATCGATGAAAGATGGCATGACCGTAGTGAAAAATTCTCAAAATGAGTGGATTCCTGGAAGAACAGTCACAAGTTGGCGGGGTTGCACGGACTGTAAAAAATTGAACAACGTGCCCCATAAGGATCATTATCCCTTTCCATTCATTAATCGGATGCTCAACCAACTTGTTCGGCGTGCTATCAATTGCTTCTTGGAGAGTTTGATGAGAGCCACATGGTGGCGCTTCTTGATTTGAAGTGATGTACTGGTAACATGTTTCGTGCCGCAATGTTAAATCAGGTGCTTCTTGGGAGGCAACCCATGTCTTTTTCTTTCTCTTTGATTTTCGTTGTAGTTTAGGATTTTTGAGCTAATTGGTTGTGAGATGTTGCAGGGATTGTGTTGATGCAATGCAAAACAAATTGAAAAAATTGCACATTCTCTGAAGTTTGCTAGTGTGGCCGTGCTACACATTGTGCGGTCCGCACTATCATGAGCTAAATGAGCGCTCTCTGAAGTTACTCACCGCAGCCGCATTCCATTTAATGCGATCCGCGGGGGTCCTTCGCGATCGCGGTCTGATATTGTGCGGCCCGCTGAGGTTGCTTGCTGAAACTTCAAGTATGAAATCCAGCAAGGTCCATGGACCATTTTGTGTGGCCACGCTGGTAGGTAAGTATGGGGCCCGCAACATTTACTATAAATAGAGCCCAAAGGGCCTCAATTTACACTTTTCAAACTTTGAATCCTCAGAGCCCTAAAGCGATTGTTCATACTCTCACTACTCGTAATTCTTTCTTGTTTGGATTAATTGCATACAATCTTAGCAAACCTAGAAATATTTCATGCATTTTTGATTGATCTATATTTTCATTTTATTTGCTTGCCCAGTAGTTTTTAGCTTCTTCTTTCTTCTCGTAGCTTCTTATTTTTATTCACTTGTGAACTTAGGGTAATTTACATGCTGAGTTTGTGTTTTGGGCATTCCTAATGAGTGTGAAATTGAGTAGGGACAAAGTAGGTATAAGCAAATGAACAAAACTCGCAAAAATGAAACCCTAACTTAGTGCCCGTGAACCTAGTCTCTGCGGCCCGTGGTCGCCTTAGCATGGTCTGCGGTGCCCTGACGTGGTCCGTGGTGCCTTTCTGTGCGGACCGCGATGCCCATATGTCTGAAAACGAACTTGTTTCCAGCATGGCTGCATTGCACTGTGTGCGATCTGCGGCCCACCGCAGCTGCGACCCCATTTTGTGCAGACCGCGATAGGGAGATTCAGAGAGGTGATTTTATGGGCTTTTGCCCAATGCGGACTGCGGTCGCCTTTGCACGATTCATGGTGCCCCTTTTACGGCCGCACTCTTATTTATGTGGGCCGCGGTGCCATGTTTTGAACCTGTTTATGCAATACTTGTTCTGTTGTCTGCACTTCATTTCATTCACCTATTTAAGTGCATGTGCTTAAACAAACAATGTTATGATTGCAGACAATGGTAAAACAACGAGGCAGGGGCTCCAAACAACCTGGCAGAGGTGATTCCTCCCAGGGAGTCAAAGGAAAAAGAGTGGTAAAGCTCACTCCCCAAGTCTGGGAAAACATCAAAAAGACCCGAAAGTTGATAAAAGCTACAGATAAAGCTGCTTCCTGTTCCTCAGGGAGTGAGTATATGCCATCTCAGGACATCTCCTCCGACTCAATCCAAACTCACATTGTCTCCAGCTTCCAACTGACTGATACCCCTCCAACATCACCCACTACCAAAAGGCCGGTGAATGTAGTTTCAGATTCATCTAAAGAGTCTGCAGTCGGTAGTGAAGAATACTCCACCTCCCCCACAGCTTTATTATTTGGGGAGAGTGCAGGCAGGAATGAGGACAAAGTACAAGGTGGTGAACTTCAGGTTGGAGGAATTGAACGAACTAGGAGGGCCGAAGTATGGGAGGATAGATTTTTTAGCCAAATGGCCTATGTTGCGGCCAAATGCACACGTAAGTATACGCGGTCGTCAAGTAATAAAGTGACTAAAAGTCGGATGTCGAACCCACGAGGAATTGGGATTAACTATTAACTAAATTAGACTATCCTAATTATCTATACAAGAATTAAACCAAGAAGTATTTGATTCTAAACTGATTAAAATAAATAAAAACAAATAATGAACTTTGAATAGATGAAGAGCAGATTTTTCTGATATCAATGTAATGAAAACGATCTAGAGTTATGGGCTAGCTAACATTCCTATTGTATTCTTCAATTGAATTGACTAACTAATTTATCTAGTTTACTGGTTGACAGGGTTAATATTACTCATAAGAATCTGTCGAGTTCTTACTCGCCTATTCAAGCTAACCAAACGTCTATATGTCTATGGAGTTAGAATCAACAAGCATCCATTTATAATTCCTGTAAATCAACCAAGCAAAGCAGTTGGGTATATGTCTATGGAGTTAGAATCAACAAGAATGCATTTATAATTCCTGTAAATCAACCAATCAAGGAAATTATGTATATTTATATCCTAACCGCGAAATCGTTCCCCAATGACAAGGTTCAAGACCTTGCTCTACTCAATCCTATATGCAATGTAGAATTCCCACTTTCGAGTTCAACTCTAGATTCGTAGATAGTATTCAATTGGTGATCAAGCATTCAAATAATTAAGTGCATGATCGAATAAATTAACCAATATGATAAACTAAAAAATCAAAATCAATATCCGTATAACAATTGTTATGAAAGAACCACAACCTAGAACGTGAAGTTTAGCTCCCCATACACATGATAGCAAAACAACAAATCATACAAAGAAACATAAAAAATACTACGTTTGGAGGAAGAAAAGATGAAACTTGGTGAATTTCGGCCTCCACGCCGGCTCTGTGCTTGTGTTTTCCTCTCAAAAATGTCCTCCTCCCTTAAAATACTGTTTTTCCATGTATATATACCAAGTATGGTTGGGCCCAAATAATTATAACTTTTCTAATATGAAAAAGGACACTTTTCACCCTGTTTTATTTGGAATTTTTAAAAACAAAAAACATGAATGTTGTAGAACATTGAGTTAGATTTCCAACCATATATTGCGGAGCCCAAATGAAGTTTCGAGTAAAAAGCTATGTGTTTTTTACTAGACAATGCGCAATATGCGTACTCGATTCTGCGTTCGCTCTAACTATCATCCGTTGACCCAGAAGCACGATTCTGGCTTAATTCCTTGGGATTTTACTCAGACTTCAAAGCTCCAAATCACTTGAATTCATTCCATAACATCTATATAGCTCGAAATCACTCTTACAAGGCATAAAATAGATCGTTAGTGCAAAAAGCTAGCAATTAAAGCGAAAACTCAACTAAAGTGCACTAAATTAGAGTGTAATAATCGACTAATATATGCAATTATAGCCAAACATAAGTTTAGGGATTGGTGGCCGGTGAGGCATTTATTACCGGAGAGGAGTTTTGTTATCAAGGACTTGCTACCTCACAACCCTGACATGCTGAGACAATTTAGAACGAGACCAGGTTAGGAGATATTTCTGGATGAGTGCATTGATGAAAATGAGCATATGGTTCGGGAATTCTATTATATTGTGGCTCAAATCGTATAAGGGTCCAAGGTGACCAAGGTCCAGAAAAAAAAAAGTGTTGTTCACCAGGCAGGCGTTGAATGAATAATTGGGCTTCAATGAAGAGGACGAGACCCTATATCTGGTGAAGTTAGAGATGGGTGAGGAGGTCCGTCCATGGTTAGCCCAGTACTTGGTGATCCCAAGTACGGTTCATGAGTGGTTGACTACAGGGGTTAAAATTTTGGGGGGGGAGGGGGGGGACCCTGAACTTCGAAGCTAAGGGTTAGGAGACTTTCGTTTGCAGCAAGCTAGACCCTACCACATATGAACAGACTCTTCCTATGTCCTAGGCTATGTTAGTTGCATCAATCATGGCGGGTTACCCCATCAACGTGGGGCTTAGGGAGTCTCCTCTATTTTTTAACTTTATTTTTTATGCTTGTTTGTTTAGTTGGAATTGGGAAAAATGCCAGCTTTTATTTGTGGGGGTGCGCCCTACATTTTATCCGGGTGATTGTACATATTAGTTGACTTAGTTTATGTTTCTGTTGATTTAATATTTGGTCTGTATATAACTTTACATTTAGTTACTCCTATCGTACTTTCTCTTTTGTCTATATATAAAATTACATTTCTGTATATATTCATCCCCCATTGTATATTTTAATCCCCTATTGTAAATATTCATTATATTTTTTATTTTCACGAAAAAATTCGTTTTTAGATGTTAGATAGGCTCGTAGCCTTTTGTCTAGTTTTGGCATCCGTTTTTTTTTTGATCATTTGTAGTTAAAGGTACCGCAAGCAAAGCTTCACTTGGGCCTAGCACATTTGCCTTTGATCCCATGGTCAAAGATAAAATGTTGTGTTTAGGATGGTCAAAGTCGTGGCCTTGAGACTCTTGTATTGACCAAACAATCATCATGTGGTCTTTTCGGACCATTGTGTGCTTGAATCGTAACTAAGGTCGTTATGGTCCCTCGACTCGATGTCTTTAGCAATTCGCTAGCGTATGTGGCAAGAAATCGAATTGTGAATCTAAGTCCCGAGCCAATGGTCTAGAACTTGTCCTAAATATTTGTTGAGGCAAAATCTTAGGTGAAATTCGACTTGAGAAGTGATTATAGGATCTCCTTGATCCAAATTATTATTTGAACAAATTCATAGATGACCATTGATAAGATCCCTAGTCAATCCTTTGAGCCTTAGACATTCTTCTTTCAAGAACCATAATACAAGCATATACCCGTTCTCAATGATAACCTCTCTTGGCACCCAAATATTTCCTTTAGAACATGGCAAAAGTGTAAATTTGAGGGGAGAGACGAGGAGTGAAACAAAGTGGTAAAAAGGCGCATAACTAAAGAAAAGGAAAGGCAATGAAAAATAAAGAAAAGAAAAAGACAAAAAAGCCCAATGTGAACAAGAATAAAAAGGGATCTAAGGAAAAACAAACGTGAAAAAGATGTGGAAAAAGTAGAAATGGAGAAATATTTGGAATTGTATAAGAAAGAGTGACAATGTATCTGTCCAACCCCTTAGAAAGAAGTAAAAGACCCAAAGAGTCATGAGAATTGTGCCAAAAGAATCAAAAGAAGTGCTTAAGAGAAGATTGAACCCAATTGAATAAAAACATATCCTACCCTTACCCATGTGAGCATGTGATTTTTTCCCTATATGAATTACTCCCATAAATCTAAAACAAAATCATTTCTTCTGTTTATTTGCAATTTTGGTGATTTTTGTGGCATTTTTTGTTAATGGTTTGCATTTGTTCGTGCATATTTATTTTATCTTAATTAATGAAAAACACAAAAAAAAATGAGTGGCATTTGCATCTAGAATTTAATTCTACATTTTACGATTAATTAGCAAATTAGTTGTTTGTAACAAATGGAAAATTACAAAAACAGCTTACTGTGCACTTTAAATTTTAATTTTTGATTTTTGTGCAGTTTTCTTCTAATTTGCCTTCTCAGTAAATTGTGATGACTATTTAGATTTAATTAGTATTTTTGATAAGGTAATTGAGTTTTAGGACTTGATTTAGATTTTAAATTAACTAAGAAAATAATGAAATAAAAAAAACCAAACAAATGAAAGGGAATAAATAGATCTTTGAAAAGAGAAAAATAGGAGAAGGAAACCAAATTGGGCGAGCCATTAATTCTCTTGCCCAAGCCCAACGAAACAGCCCCAATACCCAGCCCAGATTCATAAACCCGGTCTGTTACCCATCCCCTAACCCGGTCTAGTCTCCATTTAACCCAAAACGACGTCTTTTGGCAACCCTTAATCCAGACCGTCCATTCCTTTTGATCAAATGGTGTTAAAGTTGGGTCTATTAAGTATATAACTGTTACAAGCAACCCCCACCCCCTAAAAACCTAGTACCTTGTCTCTTAACACACCACCGCCTCCGCCTAACGTCGTACGCCGGAAATCGCCGCCGCCGCCAGTGATACTTTGATGACTTCCAAAATTCAACAACCCCACCTCCTCGACCCCCTGCTTCCAAATCTGCCATCGGTATCATTCGAATAGAAGCCAAACACGTCGAATATTCATTTGAAGCGGAGGCTGCTCCGCCGCCCACGGCGGCGCCGACGCCAAATGACTCCAAACTTACACCCTAAACTCTCCTCACCTCCCTCTTCCTAAACCCTTAACTGGTTTCCTTCGAATGTCACTACAGTGTCTCGAATTTCAAATATTAGGATGGTAGAAGTTCGAATTGATCGATTTCTTCCCAATTTCTGGAGTCCAAAAGCTGACTTGAGTCAGAAAATGATGTTTCCTTTTATTCTTGGCAAAGAAAAATGTGTAGCATCATTTCGACACTTGAATCAAGTTCCAGTCCTGTTCGACCTGGCAGAGGCAAGTTTCTCTTCTTTTCCTCCTTTTTTTGAATTCTTGGTTTTTAACATCAGTTTTCTGTTAGTTCATTAATGTTTTCTTATTTGTTATGGCAATAATTAGTATTCAAGGTGTTATAGTGTAGTTGGCCTAAGTTTGAGTTCTTTTCTGATTCGTACTAATATTAGTTTAAATGCATGACTTAGTATTGTTGATTAATTTTCATTTGTTAATTGCCAATAGTAGATTGATTTGAACGCTTAGGGATTAATTTAGGATTAAAATAGGGTTTAGTTTAAATTAGGTTAGTCGAGTTTGCAATTCAAATTTTGGGATCTGCTTGTAATTGAATGTCGTGTGGTTGTTGCTGAATAAAATCCTCTGAAATTAATCATGGTCAGCATTGACCAAGGTTAAAGGGACTGGTATAGTTGAACTTTGTTTTGGTTTAGCCTAGGATAGTAATTCAGACCTAGTTCAGGGGTAGTATAGGTATTTGGGGTTGGGGAATCTTTCATAACTGAGCTGGAAGCTTCTAGCAGGGATTTTTTGTTAATTTTGATTTTATAACTTGGTTAACAAGTTCAAAAATGAGGGACCAAAATGAAATAACCAAGCTGTAGGGCCGCCCTATTTTGCTTGCCTATAAAGGCACTCCTTCTTGTTCTAGAAGGCAGATTTTTACAGATCTTAGAGACCTTACGAAATTAAAGAGAGAGAAATACAGAGAAGAAGGGGCTACTACTGTTCCACCGATTTTTTTATCAATCATGCTTCATCTTCAATTCCTGAAACTATTTGATTATTTTGGGGTGATAAAAGTGGTTTAGACTTATTCATCAAAGCTTGGTGTTAGATTCAGCCGGGTTTATTGGTCGATTTGTTTTATTTTAAAGCATTTCAAGTCTTCTTTCTTGGTTCTTCTTGGTGCTAACACCTGATACTACTGTTGATACTTCATTTTTCCTTTTCTTTTCATTCTCCGGGTATATTCATATTCTGTCTCATGTGAAGCTCGGATCTATGATGAATGAAATTGAAATTTAAGTTCAAATATGTGCTTTATCTATGTTTACTTAGTTGTATCACTTTCCTACTTATGGGCTTGACAACTTAGTCTATTATGTTGCTACATATGAGTTTGATCGCGGGTAGTTTGTTATAGTTCTAGCTTTCATTTAGCCTCATTTTCTTAAGTATAGGTTCAACATGGTTAAGTAGATGTTATGCAAATATAGGTATCCCTATTTTACTTTTGTTCCCTCAATTAGTTGGTTAACTTGAGCATTGTTCTGGTATGTCAATCAATGACTTATTATGAATATTTGAAGTTCATTTTGAAGTGTTCTCATTTGTACTCATTAATTTTAATAAGCACTGGGTTATTTTCTCGCAAATTTGGATAACTACATTTGATAGCATATTCACTTGTTTAGTGACATTGTAAAAATGGCTGGTCAAGAGGTTGTTGAGAACTTTGTGCGCTGATTTTGTTCAGTAGTATGCATTGGCTGTTTTCAATGCTGGGAATTTAATGGAGTTTGAAAGATGGTTAAAGCATGAGATCTTATGCGTTGAGTGGAAATGAGTTCCTGTTTATTCATTCTGAAAGTCTAATAATAAGTTGGCATTGTTCAATGTTGGACTCACAAGGATATGGGCCCTCTTGGGCCATAATTAATTGGCAGGCCTTGAGTTGGGGCTGTTTTGTGAGTTTTGGGCCATAGGCCCACTTGTATTGGAACTTGCATGTCAGTTATTAAAGGAGCTGTCCAAAAATGAATTAAAAGCTAAGCCAATAATTGGATTTGAAGTCCAGTCGTTCGATTTAATTTCTCAATGTGTTTGAGCCTCACGTTTGGGGCCCAGTCTCATCCTTCAATTTCTTGCAGCATTGCACTTGGGCTGCCCCCTCATCTTTGGGCCTCTCTTTAGGTTAGGTTTAGTTCCTAAAAAAAGAGCCCTTTGCTAATTTTAATTTCCAATTCAAAAATTCCGTCTCAGTGGAAATTAACGGTGACCTCGTCAGTCGCATATTGTTAATGG
Organism: Nicotiana benthamiana; assembly: GCA_034376525.1. Classification (NCBI taxonomy): domain Eukaryota; kingdom Viridiplantae; phylum Streptophyta; class Magnoliopsida; order Solanales; family Solanaceae; genus Nicotiana; species Nicotiana benthamiana. The sequence continues at coordinate 12,302,612 of CM067341.1, read as the reverse complement.
ATCCTTGTAGAGAATTGAAGTGCGCCATTCAACGCCAGTAACAGTTTATAGCCCCCACAAGTTATTTTAAAAATCTTTTGGTTAGAATAAATTGAGGTGCGCAACTTAGCGAATTTTTGTGGCCCTCGCAAACTTAAACTTACGAAACTACCTTAGGCGCGTTAGTTAAATAATGTATCTTCCTAAACTCGGGTGCGCATTTATGTAACCCAAAACTAGATCCCAACGATATTAAAATATGTCAAAAACCACGAGTGCATTTATGTGACGTGGTTCGAGATGTGTTTTAATAACGTTGCAATTTTCTTTAAAAATAATAATAAAAGCGGCTAAAAGTCAAAATTGGTAATTAGGTACAAATGGACTAAAATCAGATAATCAAGCCAAATATAATAGTTGAGGGACCGTGCTAGAACCACGGAACTCGGGAGTGCCTAACACCTTCTTCCGTGATAATAGAATTCCTTACCCGGATTTCTGGCTCGCAGACTGTATACAGAGTAAAACTTTCCTCGATTCGGAATTTAAACCGGTGACTTGGGACACCATTAATTATCCCAAGTGGCGACTCTAAAATCTCTTAAATAATTGAATCCCGTTTCGATTGTCCTTAAATTGGAAAAACTCTTTTTCTATGCCATTCGGAGGGTGTAGTCTAAAAAGGAGGTATGACAGCTCTGGCGACTCTATTAAAGAAGGTGTTTAAGAATTCGAGCTTATAATAATTGTTGTACTTGGCTTTGTTTAATATTTTATTTTATTGCATAATTCTGCCTTATGTGCTAAATATTGTTTTTTACCACTTTAATATTATTTGAACTGTGTATAAACTGTCGCGAAACCCTTCTCTTCTCATCTTCGGGGATGTGCTCGCTGGTCGATACTCCCTATTCTGTTAGTGTCATTCGTTAAAATAAGAAGGAGGCTTGGACAAGTTACAAAGCCGGATGGAATTTTGGTTCCCGGTACATAGCCCCTTCCTCGACTCGAGTCATCATCTCTGGTGCACATGCCGGAGCCCTAGTCGGAAGACTTATTTGCATCATGCATTTTGACTTAAGGGGCTCAACATAGGGTTGGATCCATCTAGGTTAGATGTACCCAAAATAATGGATCATCCTGATGCATTTCTTGTGCTACTTGTACATTTATTCCGGAATTGCATACTAACCGACTCATGAATATTAGGGAAAAGTTGAGAAAGAGGTAGCAGTATAAGGGTTAAGAGAGTTAATCGCCTGTTTTGAAAAACCAATGTCAAAATAGTACGGAAACGCTACCGAAGTTTTTGAATAAATGAAAAAGAAGAGAAAAGTGAAAAGGGTTTTATCTTCAAAAATAGTTTGTTTTATTTTCCAATGAAAAAAAAAAAGAAAAAAGGGAGTTTTGTTTGCGAAAATAGTTTGTTTTAAAAAAATAGCTTATTTATTTTCCCAAAAAAAAAAAAGAAAAGAGTATTGTTTTCAAAAATAGTTTATTTTATTTGCCCGAACTATGCCAGTTTGATTCTCGCAGTGTTTGAGGTATGTAGGCAACCCCCATCGGGCCCAACTTTATTTTTACGAAAATAGCCAACAAAGAACCAGATTTTGTGTTTGTGATTAACAAATAAAGTAGTTTTGACAAAATTAGCCGAGTGTCCCTAAAAGGGCGTCGGAAGTCTGTTTTTGTGGGAACAACCACCTGGGATTATTTGTCAAATTTTTGGCCGGTAGTAGCCACAACCTTAAAATCTTCCCTCGGAAGTGCTGAAATGTCGTATTTTCAAAAGCGGGGTTTTATTTTGAAATGAAAATTTGAAATTTTTGTGTTGAGTCCAATAAATCATGATTTTTTTCTTAATCACCTTAATAAGTGTGGAGAATGAGCATAAATTAAAATTGGCCGATCTCAGTCATGAACAAAATCCCTTTGGAGCTACATATGTGGTGGAATGATCTGGGTGAAGTGGGGAAAAATAGGGACAACACGCACTTGGCAGGACTTACCGGCTGTTGAAAATTAATCCCAGAGGAGACATCATAAAAACATTTGTTACATTCTGGGACCCGGCCACAACGTATTGCATTTCCCGAACTTCAAACTCACTCTAACCCTGGAGGAAATAACTACATATATTGGGGTTCGTACGATTCATTTGAGGCATCAGTATTTGATTACACCAAGGGCCATCGTTGAACAAAAATTCTCGGATTCATTAAAGATCACCAGGAAGGTTCACAACCCAGACATTTCAGCCGGCTTTTGTACCCTACAGTTTATATATCAGAGGTATGGGCACATTAGGGGATTTAATGACCCAAAAAATAGTATTTGTAGCAAGGGAAATTGACGTAAATGGGAGGACATCGGTGCTTTGCATTCATGGTATTATTCTTGGGCCTTTTGATTTTTCCACGGAAAGACGGAAATATTGATATACGGATAGCAGAGTTGTCAACACTTTAATTATCCAAGCCAAGAGCACCCTCGCACCCATGATATTATCTGAAATCGTCTGTGCTCTCACCGCCTGTAATGTAGGAGAAGATTTCTTTGAAGGATGCAACCTTTTGTTACAAATATGGATGATTGAACACTTGCGCCATCAGCCTCAATTCATGAGTTATAAGTTGTCAACAAAAAGCTGCATAGAGGAATTCAACAACAGGGTCGATGTGCTTAGATTACCATAGGGCGCTACAGAATGGGTATCATGTCTCCATGCCATAAGTTCAAACCAAATAGAGGGGATGTTCGGGTGGCTTCCCATCGATGAAATCATATATATGCCAGCCAACGGACCTCATTTCCTTCTGACCCTATGCTCCGTACAGAGTTATAAGACAATTAGGGAGGTTTCGAATGATTCCCAAGGATGAGGACATTAGTCGCCACGTGGTCGAGATTAGTACCAATGATCAGTTCCCCGAAGTAGCAGTCCGTCAAATTTGGAGCAAATGTCAGTACTTGATGGCGGACCAACGAGTACGCGACTCATATAAAAGTGAGGTTGCACCAAGGTACCTTGCTTGGTATATGAAATAAATAGAGTTCGGAAGGCCAGCTAAGAGGCCACATCTCCAAGAATTTGGTGAGGCGTCACAAGAATAATAGAACTGGTTAGCCAAGGAAAATGAATACAAGGCCACGATAGGGAAATTGGAAGATCAAGTCAAAGACCTTCAATTTGAAAATGGTTTGCAATCTGCCGCAGCCAAGGGGGAAATCAAAAGACTAGCCAAAGAAAACGAAGCATTGCGAGCCCAAATTCAGAGAATGAAAACAGCCGCAGAGAATCCCTCTAGGAGCGCGAAGGATGAAAAGCTCATAGACAATTTGAGGCGAAAAGTAGGAGAATATAGGTTTGACTTGAATAAAGCAGAAGGTGAGTTGTCCAGGGCTCAAAAACAATTGGCCAAAAATACGGAAGAACGAGCCCGCATGATTGAACAATTAAAGGAGAGGCATGACGACGAGTTTGTTGGGTTGAAGAGGAATGTCATCATGGTATAAAACAAAGTGGCCAAGTAGACCAGGGATTCAAGGCTAAGAGACAACAATGTTATGCAGAAATGGCACAGCTGGAGAAAGATTTGCAACAATTTCAAGAACTGAATCGTGCAGCCGAACAAACCTGAGAGGCAAGAACCCAGCAAATCGGGCGACTGTTGCAAGAAAAGGGTGCTATAAGAGAGACGGTGCGGATGATCACTAACTACATCACCACAAAGTGCAGCCACTGCGAGGGTAGGACAAGATCCATTTTCTTTGCCACAGCCATGACTTTTGTTTGACAAGTAATGGAAGACCTCCATCACCTCCAAGCGGATTTAGCACGCAATCCTTTGGCGAGACCGAATGATGTCCCCCGAGACCCAGGAGCATTAGAGACTTTAATGTATTCATGATTGTTCAAATATGTTGGTCCGTTTGAGAGTTTGTATTCTCTTTTATTCAAAGTTCATAATTGGTTGTCGAGTCAGTCATTTTCATTTTGAGTCAGAGTCTGTTGTTTCCAGTTGAGTCGGAGTCTGTTAATTTCCTTGTTGTAATCAAACGCTCTACTTTATGAAAATTAAAAATTCCAAAAATATTTCCTGTATTTATTTACCAGAACTACGCTTGGTCAGATTCATGCGGGTCATGATATGTAGGCAATATCTATATGATTCGACATAACCAAATAAAGAAAAGGAAGAAAAGGGGAGAAACATGAGAGAAACAGTGGTAAAATAAAGAAACGACAGATGTAGGCAAAACAAATTGTGAGGGAAGAAGAAAAAGAAAAACCAAGAGTGAAAAGAAAGATGACATAGTATAAGAGTCGGGATGACGGGAGAAATCACGTCTGTGCATCATAGAAATGGATAACTTCTTAGGTGCATTCATCCCCAAACATGTGGCTGACTATGTGTTGAAACCTAAACAATAACTAGTTTGGTGTTGTCATTCTCCAGTATCAGACAGGTGGTTAGTTCTTGCGGCATTTTGGTAACCCACTCCTACAACACTTGATCCAAGAGCAAGCAGCTAATAGCTAATTAAGACATTGATGCCAGTATCAATGACCCCTCGAAAGAGATAAAGGAATCGGATGTTAATGCAATGAAGGAGAAAATGTACAAACTGAAACACTAAATGGCTGAGATGTATCAGGCATGGGTGTGAGGGTAGCCACCACCAACCTATCCTGCTAATCCAACCTTCATCCTACCACTGGCACAATCACATGATCATCCCACCACTGATCCACCCCCAAGTTTCCCCGTCTACCCACAATACCATGGTACGACCTCTCAAGCACCCCAGCTCCACCACCAAAGTTGTTCCTCACCTGTCCTCTACCAATTGCTCCTATTTATGTGGCACCTCCTCCTCCCACACTCCACATATCATCAAGTGAGCCTTTTCTTCAAGCTCACAACAATCAGTACTACCCACTAGAACCGGCTTACAAAGCCCATGAACCTTACTCTTATGCTCCCCATTTTGAAATCCCGGCAGAGGTTGAAAAACCAGGCAAAATTCCTGAGCAAGAGGAGGTGCTCAGGAAGGTCATATTCTTAGAATAATTGTTTGAGATATGCGATGGGTTAGGTGTCCAGGTGAGTGTGGCATTCAAATACCTTTGTTTATTCCAATATATGCAGTTGCCTCCAGGTCTTAAGATGCCTAAGTTTGACTTATATGATGGACATGGAAATCCAGTCGCACATCTAAGGGGTTTTTGTAGCAAAATAAGAGAAGCAGAAGGAAAGGATGAACTGCTAATGGCGTACTTCAATCAAAGTTTAAGTGGTTCGGCATTGGAATGGTACACCCGGCAGGATCATTCTCGATGGCACACTTGGGATGACCTAGCACAAGCATTCGCATGTCACTTTCAATATAATCTTGAAATTGTCTCGGACCGTCTATCTTTGATGAAACTTGAAAAGAAACACAATGAGAGCTTTAGAGAATACAGTTTCCGTTGGAGGGAAAAGGCCGCGGGGGTTGACGCCCTCCCCAATAAAGGAGAGTAAGATGGTAGATTATTTCTTGCAAGCTTTGGAGTATATATATTTTGGTCACCTGGTGTCGGCAGTGGGTAAATCCTTCAATGAGGTTGTTAAAATGGTAAGTATGGTCGAGGAACGACTCAAATCCAACAAGATCATGAGTTACTCTACAATCAAAGAAACCACTCAGGCTATCCAAAGTGGGACAGGGGGAGCATTTAGAAAGAAAAAGAATGAGGAAGTAGCGGAAGTTGAGTTAGAGACTTGGTTCAGGCCCCGGGCTCCATCCATTACAGCCAACCCTGTCCTCACCATCAAACATACCCACACACTCCATATGGCCCACCACAACATTACTATTCACCGTTAGAACCCCGTTTCTCAGTCTATCATGAACAAGAATATACCCAACATCCCGCCACACACAATGGTGTGCGCCAGCTCCACAAAATAATTACCCAGCTCCCCCAAATAACTACCCTCCAAGAGCTTACCAGCACCTCGCGAGACCAAATTTTCGGGTCAACCAAGCTTTGAAAAATGAGAGAATGCAGAAGAAGAAGAAGACTTTCACACCATTGGGAGAATCATATACTAGTTTGCTCCACAGATTAAGGTAGCTAGATATGTTGAGGCCGATCGAAGCAAAGTTGCCAAACCCTCCTCCAAGGAACCTGGACCACTCTCTCAGTTGTGAGTACCGTTCTGGTGCCCCGGGGCATGATACCAAAAAGTGTTGGCATCTGAAGAACGCCATCCAGGAACTTATTGATTCACATTAGATTGAGGTGCAAGTTCTGGAAGCACCCAACATTAACCAAAATCTGTTGACAGCCCATCATGAGACAAATATGATTGAGATAGTGGACAAAGGAGGAGAGCCTAAAAATCCCACACAAACTGTAATGATGATCAAATCCAGTGAAGTCAAGCCAACTAAAAATGTGAGCGGTGAGAAGTCAATGATCAAGATGTAGGAAATAGATAGCAAACCTATTGTGGTGGTTCGGGGGATTCATCAAGCATGGTTGCACTGAAGCACGAAAGGGAAAACGTGGTAGTGCACGGGGCATCTAGGGAACCTGTCATAGTTGTGGAAGGCACTTGCATAGAGCTTGTCATCGTAAAGTAATTTAGTCACCAATCGTCAACATCAAAGTCGTTCCTTGGAGATATGAACAAGCAATAATGATGTACAAAGGAATGAAGTTAGAGAAGAAGTTTGTGAAGCCCGAGGTTTGAACCGGTCAAGGATATACTTCGCCCCTGAGGAGTTAAGGAAAAGCAGGATCCCTAAGGATAACCCAGAATCGATAAAGAAAGATGTATCAGAAGAAGAGGCAGAAGAAACCCTGAAGAAAATGAAATGCAGGACTACTCCATTATAAAGAAAATTGAGGAAAACACTGGCTTAGATCCCCTTGCTCTCCTTGTTAATCCATTCAGATGAACACCCTGGGCGTTCATGAAAATTTTGAACGAGGTCCATGTTCCTCACAAGATAACAGTGAATCAATTGGAGAAGATTGCAAACAAGATATTCGAGGTAAATCGAGTCACTTTCTCTGACGATGAGATGCCCAGGGAGGGAACTGAGCATAATCGACCCATTATTTGACTGTGAAGTGCAAAGATGCTATGGTCACCCGAGTTCTAGTTGATAATGGGTCCAGCGCAAACATTTTCTTGCTCTCCACCTTGAACAAGCTGAAGGTAGATGATGAAAGGATCCGCGAGAATAACATTTGCATTCGAGGGTTCGATGGCGGAGGCAAAGACTCAGTAGGGGATATAGTGCTGGGGCTGACAATAGGTCCCATTGAGTTCACCATGGAGTTTCAAGTGTTGGAGTTGGAGTCTGTTAATATCATGTTTTGCACAATTGTCAATCAATATGTGGATGTTTGGCAATAGGAAATTGTCCTTTGGGCTTGCTTTGTTGAGGTCATGATAATCGACACACACCCTAGTTTACCGTCCTTCTTTGGCGCGGGTACAACATTGGCTAAGTAGGTGGGATATCGCGTGACTCGAATGAATTTGGCCTAAAATTGTTTGGTAACTTCCTCTTTGATTCTCACGCTCACGTTAGTTTTAAACTTCCTCAACTTTTGTTTGGTAGAAGGGCAGGCTGGGTCGGTGGGTAATTTATGAACCAACAAGTCAGTGCTCAACCGTGCCATATCATCGTAAGACCATGCAAAAATATCTTTGTATTCAAGCAACACTTCAATTATTTCTCCCCTAAGTTGTGGCTCCAGGTGAACTCTTATTTTGGTTTCTATAATGTTAGCTAGGTCCCCTAAATTGACTTCCTCTGTATCGCTCAGGTTTGGCTGGGTTTTTCCTCGAATGGCTCAACTCTTTACTAATTCCATCCAATGCTCTTTCCTCATCATATTCCGACTCATCCTCATGTTCTATTTCTTGAATTATTACTTCTGAATTAGACCAATTTTGAAGACTGCGCCGAAGAGTCCTTATGCATGTCAGATTATTTGGGCCAACATAAAAGTAACTGTACAAAAGAGAAAAGAAAAGAAAAGAAAAATGAAAGCCATTAGCACTAAGGAAAAGGGAAATTGTATTTCATTGAAATTGGAAAGATAATAGGGTTTACACATCCAAACGGATGGAACATAACATCTGAATTACTACCCTAGAGATAATCTAGATTAAACTGAAAGAAAAGATCAAAGCCGACTACCAAGACTCCTTCTGATTGGTAAGAGGAGTAGCTTCCTAGTTGTTGACTCTTGCACGGGGTCCCACAAACTGCACATATGTCTTGCTTGATCCTCCCCCGGCCTCAACCATGTCCACGTTTTCAAACAACTTTTTAAACCTCTCGAGTAACTCTTTGTCAGGGTCAACTGCAACATTGGCACTCGTTGTTGTCAAACACTTCTTGGCATAAGGTTTCACAAATGATTTTCAGAGGTGAGGCACAGGCTCGGGGAGGGTGCATGATTTCTTACTCATCTTTCTTTTTTTTTTTGAATAAGGAAATCACAAAAGTTAAGTTCTAACCGGACATCACATCATCAAATAAATGAACCATATATTCTTCCACATGATTTCCATAACTTAGTTTGGGCATCTCTTTCATATGTTCATCACTGCCCTCAGTACCACCTCTAGCTTGGTTCATAAATTACCCACCGACCCAGCCTGCCCTTCTATCAAACAAAAGTTGAGGAAGATTTAAACTAACGTGAGTGTGAGAATCAAAGAGGAAGTTTCCAAACAATTTTAGGCCAAATTCATTCGAGTCACGCGATATCCCACCTACTTAGCCAATGTTGTACCCGTGCCAAAGAAGGACGGTAAACTAGGGTGTGTGTCGATTATCATGACCTCAACAAAGCAAGCCCAAAGGACAATTTCCTATTTTCAAACATCCACATATTGATTGACAATTGTGAAAAACATGATATTGGGTCGTTCTTGGATTGTTACACAGGTTACCATAAGATCTTGATGGATGAGGAGGATGCGAAGAAAATAGCATTCAACACACCATGGGGAACGTATTGCTACGGGGTCATGCCCTTTGCTCTGAAGAACGCTGAGGAAACATATATGAGGGAAATGACAACCATCTTCCATGACATGATACATAAGGAGATTGAGGTCTATTTGGATGATGTAATTGTGAAATCCATGAAGCAATCCGACCATATCAGAGATCTGAGGAAATTCTTCCAGAGGCTCTGCAGGTATAATCTCAAACTCAACACAGCGAAATGCGCATTTCGGGTCCCCTCGGGGAAGTTGCTAGGGTTCATAGTCAGCCGCCGAGGCATTGAGCTAGATCCATCGAAGATCAAAGCCATATAGGAACTACCGCCTCCGAGGAACAAAACAGAGGTGATGAGTCTATTGGGGAGATTGAATTACATCACTCGATTCATTTCTCCGCTCACGACAACCTGCGAGCCTATCGTTGAGTTTTTGAGAAAGGATGTTGTAGTTGTATGGATGGGAGAGTGCCAGGAGGCTTTTGATAAAATAAAGGAATATTTGTCGAACCCACCGGTATTAGTCCGCCGGAACCTGGAAGGCCCTTGATCTTATATTTTACAATCTTGGACAACTTATTCGGATGCTTGTTAGGTCAGCACGATGTCACCGGGAGAAAAGAGAAGTCCATATACTTCCTAAGCAAGAAATTTACAGCCTACGAGGTCAAGTATACTCATCTTGAGAGGACGTGTTGTGCCTGACTTGGGTAGCCCCGAAGTTGAAACATTACTTGTCATCATATACCACTTACCTCATCTCACGTCTGGACCCGTTCAAATATATTTTTCAGAAGCCCATGCCCACGGGGAGGCTTGCAAATGGCAAATCTTGCTCACTGAGTTTGACATTGTCTATGTGATTAGGACTGCAATAAAGTACAAGCATTGGCTAACCATTTGGCCGAGAATCCAGTAGACGAAGAATATGAACCTTTAAAGACATACTTCCTGGACGAGGAAGTAATGCATATTGATGAAATGGAACAGGGGGAGAAGCCGGGATAGAAATTATTTTTCGATGGGGCCGCCAATATAAAAGGAGTTGGGATAGGAGCAGTACTCATTTCTGAAATAGGGCACCATTACCCAGTTGCAGCTCAGCTCCTTGCACCAACAATATAGCAGAATATGAGGCATGTATTTTGGGTTTGAGGTTAGCGGAAGACATGGGTGATCAGGAAGTCTTGGTCTTGGGAGAATCGGATCTACTGGTACACCAAATTCAAGGGGAATAGGAAACAAGAGATTTAAAGCCCATACCATACCGGCAATACTTGCCTGATCTTTGTCAATGATTCCAGTCAATAGAGTTCAGGCATATTGCAAGAATTCACAATGAGGTTGCTCATGCCTTGGCTACTCTAGCATAAATCTTACATTATCCAGATAAGGCTTACGTTATCATGATCAACATGCTTATTGTAATATGGTGGAAGAAGAGCTTGACAGTGAACCATGGTTTCACGACATCAAAAAATATATCAGGATATGTGTGTATCCAGTGCAGGCTACAAGTGACCAAAAAAAGGACAATTTGTCGTCTATCAAATGGGTTTTTCCTCAGTGTACGGGTGCTACACAAAAGAACGTCGGATCTTAGGTTGTTGAGATGCGTAGATGTTGGGCATGCTACATCCATCATGAACGAGGTACATTCTGGAGACTACGGGCCGCACATGAGTGGATATGTTTTCGCAAAGAAGATTCTCCGGGCAGGGTATTATTGGTTCACTATGGAGTGAGATTGTATTAGTTTCGTGCACAAATGCCATCAATGTCAGGTGAATGGAGAAATGATTCACTCCCTGCCATATGAACTGCATACAATGTCTGCACCATGACCCTTCGTTGCTTGGGGCATGGATGTCATCGGTCCCATCGAGCCAGCAACTTCCAATGGACACAGGTTCATCCCGGTGGCAATTGATTATTTTACCAAGTGGGTTGAAGCTAAAACTTTCAACGCAATGACCAAGAAAGTCGTAGTTGACTTTATACATGCAAATATCATCTGTCGATTTGGAATCTCGAAGACCCTCATTAATGATAATGGAGCAAATCTCAATAGTCATTTGATGAAAGAGGTATGTCAACGGTTCAAGATTATACATCACAGTTCCACCCCGTACCGCCCCAAGGAAAATGGAGCAGTCGAGGCAGCCAATAAGAACATAAAAAAGATACTTCGAAAAATGGAAGAAAGGTCCAGGCAATGGCATGAGAAGCTACCCTTTGCATTGCTAGGCTATCGCACCACTATGCGCACTTCGGTATGGGAAACTCCATATTTGTTAGTGTACGGCACAGAAGCAGTAATCCCGGCTGAAGTTGAAATCACGTCCCTTCGGATTGTCGTCGAAGTAGAAATTGATGATGAAGAATGGGTCAAAACCCGTCTGGAACAATTGAGTCTTATTGATGAGAAAAGATTGGCAGCAGTATATCACGGCCAGTTGTATCAACAGAGAATGGCCAGGGCATATAGCAAGAAAGTCCGTCCAATAAGGTTTTAAGTGGGTCAGCTAGTATTGAAACGCATCCTAGCTCACCAGGCAGAGGCAAAGGGCAAGTTAGCCCCAAACTGGCAAGGATCGTTTGTCGTGTCAAGAGTTGTCCAATGGGGCATTGTATCTAATAGATGTGGACGGGAAATGCGTGGAAATGGCCATCAATTTAGATGCAGTTAGGATATACTATGTATGATTTTCTTTTGTTCAAATCAGTGTCTATACTTGGCATGTTTGCTTGTACTTGGCATGTTTTAGAGATTGAAATGACAAAAGCATTTTATTCGGCTATCTAAACAGTTTACCCTTTGCTAGCCCTTTTGATGGTTAATTACTTTCTTTTCGTACCCCTCTTTCGGAATCAGTAACAAAAGTCAGAAATGCAAGTGTGAGAAGGCAGTGAAAGGAAAGGAAAGGAAAGAATAAAAAGAATGAAAAAAACAAGAAAAAGAGAAAAAAAGAAAAGAGAAAAAAAAAAGAAAAAAAGAAAAAAAACAAAACAAAGAAAAGAAAAGAAGAAAAGAAAAAAAGAAAGAGAAAAAGAAAAGGAAAACAAACAAACAAACAACAACAAAAACAAGGAATCGGCAAGAACTACGTTTGACCTGATTCCTTTTTAAAGGATACGTAGGCAGCCTCACGGCTCGGTCATATTCGAATATAATTCAAAGGCCCCAAGCAAGAAACTGGGGTAGAAATTGTGTTTGTTATAATAAATTGGATTCTGTAAGTTGTAAATTCTGAACCCACAGGAATATTTGAGCCTTTTATACCCCTTTCTTTCTAACCTTATCCAAACGCCTGTATTGCGGTCCAAAGAAAGACCTTCTGATCAGTCTTTAAGAAATGTCGAGTCAAGCAAGAAGAGGTGGGCTATACCCCTGAACAACACTCTAATTCAAGCAGGAAAATAATAAAAATAAGAAAGTCTTATTGGTGAAAACCCTCAAAGGCACCGTAAGGCGATGCGAGTTAAGAGAAATAAAACGAGAGAGTCTTATTGGTGAAAATCCTCAAGCGCACCTTAAGGCGACGAGAGCCAAGAGAAATGAAAATGAGAGAGTCTTATTGGTGAAAACCCTCATAGGCACCATAAGGCGAAGGCAGGGCAAGAAACAAACAACTGAAAAAGGGCCATTGATGGAAATCCGTTCAGAACACCGTAAGTCAAGCGAAGACAGGGTTTGGTTAGGGAAATTGTGTTAAAAATGGTCACAATAACAAAACATGACAACCGAAGGCCGATCATATGGACTGACTAGGTCGATTAAGCCGAAGTACATTTCATGATCATGAAAACCAGTTGTTCCTTCACAGATAAGTCTCTTTTCTTCTCATCTCCATAGTCGCCAAATTTGGAATTCTTTTATTCTAAAACAGTTTAGAGTCATTGCATTTCATCTTCTTTCATGTCTCCATAGTCATTTTGTTTAAGCAAGCCGGAGAGAAATTTCAAAGCTTACTACCACCTCTCGAATGGCAAAAGCACATGCCAGTCAAAAACGTAACAAAGGCAGCAAAAGTTGAAACAACAAAGGTAAGGATCCAAAGAAGTTTCGTTAGTAAATGGATTCGGTAATCTCAGGGAGGATGCAAGGATTTTGGCAAAAGGGTCAGAAGTGCGACACAAAGATGGGGGAGCAGAGTAAAGCAAAAAGGATCAGGGGGTTAGCCGAGCATATTACACTGACTTGGTAATCTCAAGAAAGATGTAAGGATTTTGGCAAAAGGGTCAGAAGTGCAACACAATAACGGGGAGCAGAGTAAAGCCACAAGGGTTCAGAGGGCCAGCCGAGCATAGTACACTGACCCGGTAATCTCAGGAAAGATGTAAGATTTATGGTAAAAAGGGTCAGGAGTGTAACACAATAGCGGGGAAGCAAAGTAAGGCCATAATGGTTCGGGGGGTCAGCCGAGCAACTTAGGCAACTCGTCATCAGTGCGGGAAACCAAATACAACGGAACAGGACAGTGGGGAGGCCGCTTTCAACAAGAACGCCGCAAGCTAACCGCCACTTTTCAAACTAACAAGTTTTCTTTGACAGACACAGGGGCAGAAAAATTGCGGAAGATCTTAAGGGAAGCCATCCACAAGGGAAGGTAGGTACATGGCAGGTATGATCGAAAATCTCAGGACCCTCCTGGAAAATGGGACTCAGTAAAAGTCAACAAAGAACATATCTGGCATAAATATTCTCCCAATCAAGAGTTCTCAGGACATGCCTGAATAATGGGACAAAACTTTAACTAGCAATCCCCAGCAGAAACAACTAAAAGTTAGAATTTCATTTAGTCATGAACCCTCAAGACCCTCCTGGAAAATGGGACTCGCCTAAAGGATGGAGATAATCATGAATAGTGGAGAACATGGGTGACTTGCATGATGAAGTAGGATTCGTTTAAAAGTTGTCAAGGCCCTCCTGGAAAATGGGACCCAGTTTAAAACTCAAACAGGCACAATTTTCCCCATCAAGAGTCGTTGGGACCCTCCCGGATAATGGGATTTAATTGTAGAAGCTTTCAGGACCCTCCTAGATAATGGGATGTAGCTCTGAATACTAATCCCCAGCAGACACATTTTGTCACCTAGTTAAGAGTGGTCAGGACCCGCCTGGATAATGGGAAGTAGCTTTAATCACCAGTCCCCAGTAGATCCCCAGCAGATATAACTCATATAATAAGACATAGTAGAAAATAATACCTTTTGAGAAACATAACCTAATCGAAATAGTTGTCACTAGTTAAGAGCTGTCAAGACCCTCCTGAATAATAGGATATAGCTTTTAGATTTTTAATGGGATTTTATTAACACTCACAGATACCCCCAACACCAAGCTGGGGCAGAAAAATTTCTTTTGTTTTGTTTGTTTTGTTGGGATCGGGTTTAAAGGCAGCAGTCTCAGGGAATATTTTTTAAATTTCAAGTCTTGGTAATCAAGCGCCCACCTGGAGAACAAGGGAATATTTTTCAAGTTTCAAGCTTTGATAATCAGGGGCCCACCTGACGAATAAGGGAATACTCTTCAAATCGCAAGTTTTTGTAATGAGGCGCCCACCTGAAGAACAAGGGAATCCTTTCAAATTTCAAGTCTTGGTAATTAGGCGCCCACCTGGAGAACAAGGGAATAGTTTTCAAGTTTCAAGCTTTGGTAATTAGGCGCCCACCTGGAGAACAAGGGAATACATTTCAAATTTCAAGTCTTGGCAATCAGGCGCCCACCTGAAGAACAAGGGAATGATTTTCAAATTTCAAATCTTGGTAATCAGGCGCCCAGCTGCAGGACAAGGGAATATTTGTCAAATTTCAAGTCTTGGTAATCAGGAATCCACCTGGAGAACAAGGGAATATATTTCAAATTTCAAGTCTTTGTAATCTGGTGCCCAACTGAAGAACAAGGGAATATTTTTCAAATTTCAAGTCTTGGTAATCAGGCGCCCACCTGGAGAACAAGGGAGTACATTTAATGTTTTGGTAATCAGGCACCCACCTGGAGAATATGGGAATACATTTCAAGTTTTTGGAAATCAGGCGCACACCTGGAGAACAAGGGAATACATTTCTAGTTTTGGTAATCAGGCACCCACCTGCAGAACAAGGGAATACATTTCAAATTTTAAGTTTTGGTAATCAGGTGTCCACCTGCAGAACAGGGGAATACATTTCAAATTTCAAGTTTTGGTAATCAGGAACACACCTCCAGAACCAGGGAATACATTTCAAATTGCAAGTTTTGGTAATCAGTCCCCCACCTGCAGAACCAGGGAATACATTTCAAATTTCAAGTTTTGGTAATCAAGCGCCCACCTACAGAACAAGGGAATACATTTCAAATTTCAAGTTTTGGTAATTAGGCGCCCACCTGCAGAACAAGGGAACACATTTCAAATTTCAAGTTCTGGAAATCAAGCACCCACATGGAGAACAAGGGAATACTTTTCAAATTGTAAGTTTTGGTAATCAGGCGCCCACCTGCAGAACAAGGGAATACATTTCAAGTCCAACAATTCGGCATCAAATATAGAAGAAGAGAAAACAAGAAGTTTTACAAGAAGAAATACAAGGAAACAAAGCAGCAAGGATCAAGAGTAAGTCTGAAGATATAGATAGATTTTTTTGTAACTCATAGTTCATAGCTTAGTCTAGCTTTTTTTTTTCACAAGGTGTAATATGGGGGTCTAGATGTAGTAGCAGCAACAGCAACAACAACAACAGCGAGATCACATCTTCGGTAGTCCCAGCTACTAAATACTGCTGAACTACACCGACATGATTCCTCTTTAGCCGAAGATATTTTGGCAACCTCCGAAGTAGGGTGCGGTCAATCTTTTCAAAATGCTTCTCACAGAGTACTCAACAAGAAAAAATCGCTCATGTCTACTAACTTGTCTTTGCGCGAAAACTCTTCACGTTTCCAGGCAAAGAGGGGCAGTTGTGAGCATGTGATTTTTTCCCTTTATGAATTACTCCCATAAATCCAAAACAAAATCATTTCTTTTGTATATTTGCAATTTTGGTAATTTTTCGTGGCATTTTCTGTTAATGGTTTGCATTTGTTCGTGCATATTTATTTTATCTTAATTAATGGAAAAATACAAAAAATACCTGACATTTACATCTAGAATTTAATTCTACATTTTATGATTAATTAAAAAATTAGTTGTTTGTAACAAATGGAAAATTACAAAAATAGCTTAATGTGCACTTCTAATTTTAATTTTTGATTTTTGTGTATTTTTCTTCTGATTTGCCTTCTCAATTAATTGTGATGACTATTTAGATTTAATTAGTGTTTTGATAGGTTAATTAAGTTTTAGGATTTGATTTAGATTTTAAATTAACTAAGAAAAGGAAGAAAAGAAAAAGAAAAACAAACAAATGAAAGGGAATTAAAACATTTAAAAAAAAAAAAGAAAAATAGGAGAAGGAAATCAAATGGGGCCAGCCATTAGTTCCCTTGCCCAAGCCCAACGAAACAGCCTCAATACCCAGCCCAGATACACAAACCCGGTCCAGTCCCCATTTAACCCAAAACGACGTAGTTTGGCAACCCTTTAATCAAGACCGTCCATTCCTTTTGATCAAACGGTGTTAAAGCCGGGTCTGTTAAGTATATAAGTATTCCAAGCACCCCCCTACCCCCCTAAAAACCTAGTACCTTGTCTCTTAACACACCACCACCTCCGTCGCTCCTCCGCCTAACTCCGCCGGCCGAAATCACCGCTGCTGGTGGCGATACTCCGATGACTTCCAAAATTACACCATCCCACCTCTTCGACCCCCTCTTTCCTGATCTTCCATCGATAGCCTTCGAATAGCAGCCAAACGCATCGAATATTCATTTGAAGCGGAGGCTGCTCTGCCGCCCACGGTGGCGCCGACACCAAATGACTCCAAACTTACACCCTAAACTCCCCTCACCTCCCTCTTCCCAAACCCCTTGTTTCCTTCGAATGTCACCTGAGTGTCTCAAATTTCAAATATTAGGATAGTAGAAGTTCAAATTGATAGATTTCTTCCGTATTTCTGGAGTCAAAAAGCCGATTTGAGTCATAAAATGATGTTTTCGTTTATTCTTGGAGAAGAACAAACATCTAGTATCATTTCGTGACTAAAATCAAGTTCCAGTCCTGTTCGACCAGGCATAAGCAAGTTTCTCTTATCTTCCTTATTTTTTTTTGAATTCGTGGTTTTTAACCCGTTTTCTGTTAGTTCATTCATGCTTTCTTAATTGCTTTGGCAATAATTAGTATTCGAGGTGTTATATTGCCTAAGTTTGAATTCTTCTCAAATTTGTACTGATATTATTTTAAATGCATGACTTAGTATTGTTGATTAATTTTCATTTGTTAATCTCCAATAGTAGATTGATTTGAATGCTTATGGATTAATTTAGGATTAAAATAGGCTTTATTTTAGAATTAGGTTAGTCAACTTGCAGTTCAAATTTTGGGGTCTGCTCGTAATTGATGTCGTATGCTTGTTGTTGAAAAATCAAATCCTTTGAAATTAATCAAGGTCAGCATTGACCAAGGTTAAAGTGGCTGGTATAGTTGGACTTGGTTTTGGTTTAGCCTAGGTTATTAATTCAGACCTAGTTCAGGGGTAGTCTAAGTATTTGGGATTGGGGATCTTTCATAACTGACCTGGAAGCTTCTAGCAGGGATGTTTTGTTAATTTTGGTTCTATAACTTGGTTAACAAGTTTTAAAATGAGGGACCAAGTTGAAATAACCAAACTTTAGGCCGCCCTATTTTGCTTTCCTATAAAGGCACTCCTTCTTGTTCTAGAAGGCAGATTTTTACAGATCTTAGAGACCTTAAGAAATTAAAGAGAGAAAAATACAGAGAAGAAGGGGCTACTACTGTTCCACCGATTGTTTTAGCAATTCTGCTTCATCTTAAATTCCTAAAACTATTTGATTAATTTGGGGTGATAAAAATGGTTTAGACTTATTCATCAAAGCTTGGTGTTAGATTCAGCTGTGTTTATTGGTCGATTGATTTAATTTTAAAGCATTTCAATTCATCTTTCTGGGTTCTGCTGGTGCTAACACCTGATACTACATGTGATACTTCATTTTTCCTTTTCTTTTCATTCTCCGGGTATATTCATATTCTGTCTCATGTGAAGCTCGGATCTATGATGAATGAAGATGAAATTTAAGTTCAAATATGTGCTTTATCCATGTTTACTTAGTTGTATCACTTTCCTACTTATGGGCTTGACAACTTAGTCTATTATGTTGCTACATATGAGTTTTATCGTGGATAGTTTGTTATTGTTCCAGCTTTCATTTAGCCTCATTTTCTTAAGTATAGGTTCAACATGGTTAAGTAGATGTTATGCAAATATAGGTATCCCTATTTTATTTTTGTTCCCTCAATTAGTTGGTTAGCTTGAGCATTGTTCTGGTATGTCAATCAATGACTTATTATGAATATTTGAAGTTCATTTTGAAGAGTTCTCATTTGTACTCATTAATTTTAATAAGCACTGGGTTATTTTCTCACAAATTTAGATAACTACATTTGATAGCATATTCACTTGTTTAGTGACATTGTAAAAATGGCTGGTCAAGAGGTTGAGAACTTTGTGCGCTGATTTTGTGCAGTAGTATGCATTGGTTGTTGTCAATGCTGGAAATTTAATATAGTTTGAAAGATGGTTAAAGCATGAGATCTTATTTTTTGCATTGAATGGAAATGAGCTCCTGTTTATTTATTCTGAAAGTCTAATATTTAGTTGGCATTAGAAGTAAGTGTGGTACACCCTTGCATATCGAATTGCTAATTTGATGATTTTTCAATATTGGACCCACAAGTATATGGGCCCTCTTGGGCCAACAATTAATGGACATGCCATGAGATAGGGTTGTTTCGTGAGTTTTGGGCCATAGGCCCACTTGTATTGGAACTTGCATGTCAGTTACTAAAGGATCTGTGCAAAATGAACTAAAAGCTAAGCCAATAATTAGATTTGAAGTCCAACCGTCGGATTTAAGTTCTCAATGTGTTTGAGCCTCACGTTTGGGGCCCAGTCGCATCCTTCAATTGCTGGCAGCATTGCACTTGGGCTGCCCCCTCATCTTTGGGCCTCTCCTTAGGTTAGGCTTAGGTCCTAAAAAAAGAAAAAGAGCCCTTTGCTAAGTTTAATTTCCTATTCCGAAATTCCGTCTTAGTTGAAATTAAAGGTGACCTCGTTAGCCGCATATCGTTAATGGATCCTTGTAGAAAATTGGAGGTGTGTCATTCAACACCAATAACAGTTTATAGCCCCCATAAGTTAGTTTAAAAACCATTTGGTTAGAATAAATAGTGGTGCACTACTGTGCGAATTTTCGTGGCCCTCGCAAACTTAATATACGAAACTCCCTTAGGTGCGTTAGTTAAATAATATATCTTTCTTGAATCGGGTGTGCATTTAAGTGACTCAAATACAGATCCCAACGATATTAAAATATGTCAAAAACCATGGGTGTATTTATGTGCGTGGTTCGAGATGTGTTTTAATAACGTTGCAAGTTTCTTTAAAAATAATAATGAAAGCGGCTAAAAGTCAAAATTGGCACATAGGTATAAATGGACTAAAATTAGATAATCTAGACAAATATAACCGTTGAGCGACCGTGCTAGAACCATGGAACTTGGGGTGCCTAACACCTTCTCTCGGGTTAATAGAATTCCTTACCTTGATTTTGGCTCGCAGACTGTATACAGAGTCAAGCTTTCCTTGATTTGGGATTTAAACCGGTGACTTAGGATACCATTAATTATCCAAGTGGCGACTCTAAAATCTCTTAAATAATTGAACCCCGTTTCGATTGTCCGTAAATTGGAAAAAACTCCCTTTCTATGCCCTTTGAAGGGCGTAGCGTAAAAAGAAGGTGTGACAACCCAAAAGCCTTCAAAATGACTCCACAAAAGCCCTATATGATCTTAAGTTGAAGGAAGCCTACATTAGTGGATACTTACATAAGGGGCAAGCATGTGGTACTTAGAGCTGGACTTGTCACCTTTTTCTTGAGAGAGATAAGTGAAATTTCATTGATCTCGGTTTGTGCGTCAATACTCTAAAAGGTGAGGTTTGCTTAGGGAAAGTTGAGGATGTGTGAGTTTGGGTTCCACAACGACCAAAGTAAGTAAGAGAAGTGCTTTGATGTAATGAGTCAACCCTTGATGCTCTTGTGTCACACTGGATCCATGGTTTTTCAAAGTTTAAATGTGTTAATGATGCATTCGTATTGAGGGCAATTGTTAGTCCCAATTGATGCTTGTTGAGGTCACTTTAGTATAGACGAAATTACTTGGATTTCCCTTTAAGAGGTGGGTCTTATTTTTACTTGAGGACAAGCAAAGGTTTAAGTTTAGAGGAGTTGATAAGTTAGGATTTTAACAAGTTTTATGCCCCTACATGCCTATGCTTTGGATATAAATTGCAACAAAATAGTCCCAAAATGCTGACAAATTTTGCTTGAATGGAGGTTTGGTCGACAAAGTGACGAAGTGTCAAAAACCGGCACAAAATGAGTGAAACCTGCTCAAGTATCAAAGATTTAGTGAATTGAGGAAAAGAGGGCCTAGTGCAGACCGCTCAAAAGTAAATGTGGACGCACAGGGAGATTCAGATAGTTGTATAATTAGGTTGAAGGCTATGTGACCGCGGTACATTTCTCGCAGACCACAGTCAGGCTTTCGCGGCCGCACTATGCTTTTGTGCAGTTCGCGGTCAAAAGATTCAGAGATCATCATTTGGCCAAAACAATGCCATGCGGTCCGCGATCGTCACCACACGGACCCCACTAGATCCCTCCGCAACCACGGTACACTTCCACGCGGTCTGCGTCCTCAAGTTCAGAGAAGCAGAAATGTGAAGTCCAAGAGCCAGTGTAGACGCGGTCCATTTTGTGCGGCCCACACTGACCCGTAGGGGTTTTTTGGTTTAGTTTTTCCAGCCTAGTATAAATAGAATATTTTACCATTTTTATGTTAGTTTTTGTACTATTCACTTAGCTACACTCATGAGACTCAATTTTGTAGCCATTTTTGGCACTTTTGCTTTTCATTAACGACAGATTATTGTAGTTCTTCTTAGTAATCAATTAATATACTTAGTTCTTCATCTATTTCTTTAATTTTTGTATCTAGCATGAGTAGATAAACCCATTAGCTAGGGTTGTGGCTCAACCCTAGTGTTGATATTTTATGGGTGTTGCCATCTAGGATTAGAATGACTATGGGTAATTGCTATTTGGGTTGATTGTGTGTTTAATTGAGAATTGGTGGTTGCAAGCACTGATTCAAGCTTTGTGGATTTAACTCTTCTTGAGAAAGAGAGTCTATAATCCCAAAATTGACCCAACAAGGGATTGGGATGGACTCATGAGAAATGATAGTCCCAATTAACGGGTTAAATCTCGAGAGAGTAATCACCCTACTTGAACCCTAGTTCCTTGGTCTAATTTTCCTACAGATTTGGTCTCGAGAGAGTCAATTGGGCAAAATCACTCTCTCTACTGAGAGGTGTGAGAGTGCGTAAAATTGTGCAATGGTTATTGCATAAGTCCCAAATATGTCAATCGAATCCTAGTAACATACACCCGTCAATTAACCACTTAGGTAGTGTCACGACCCTAGTGCCCTTCTTCTCATTAGATACAACATAAAAATATTCTCGTAGCTTAATTTACTGATAACCATTAGTTTTATAAAAATAGTTATAATTCAAAAACCCAAAAATGTTTGAAGTGACATTAGGAGTACAAAATTATCTCTAGACTGGACAGAAAATCCAAATCCGTTACTAGCTCCTTGGGGAAATCAATCTCGACCTCTATTCGGGTAAATGCTATTGCGACCCGCTCTTCATACCATAGTGTAGCATCGAGTTGGCAGTGATCAAGTTCAGATGGAATGAACAAGTTGCTGGGGTTAGTTCTCCGATTGGTGGAAAAGATGTTGTTGAGCCCCGCCAACGATAGAATCAAGTAAGCATTCCCGCTAAATGCTTTCAACCTCAATACCGACCCCATAAATATACTCATACTCCAGATAATCCTCCCTAATGCTACTTTCCTCCATAGAATCCCCAAATTCATACCTCGCCTCCTTAGTATTCTATCCATAATGCACGACCATATGCTCTACACCGACAAAACCCGCAACGGCTTGCACCATCTCCATAAATATCTTATTGACCCCTACAAGCATATCAACCCCCTACCCGAAAGAGGTTCTAACCAAGGCCAGAGTATAAAATAAGAATGTAACAACAAAGAAAAAAGTATTTCACTCCTATTGGATAATCATATGCCAGTCATTTCAAAGGTTGAGCTAATTGGACATGTTGAAGGTGATTCAATTAAAAATGTCGAAACACTTTCCAAAGAATTTTGATTTTTTTCTCAAAGGTGTGCATATTGCTCTAATGCCCTAGAGCATGACATATAAAAGTGTTGCCATCTGAAAAGAGAAGTCCAGAAGCTTATTGATGCAGGTGACATTACCGTGCAAAATCCAAATGCAACAGATACTCGCCAAAGTCCATTGCCTGCTCATAATGAGACGTATATGGTGGACATGATTTATGTGGAAAATGAATATGAGAATTGTTCTGAATCCCTTGGAGGGCCACTTACCCCAAATTTTTCAGTGCTATAAGTCTCGTTTCCAAAGGTTGATCTTAAGGACGAGTTGGCAAAAGGGACCCAAAAGATATTTGCTAAGGTCAACATGATAGAAATTGGTGAATGTCCTAGTAATTTTGATGGGCAGTCCAGTGGCTAAGATGTCGGGCTTGGTAATTGAAAAGACTCATTTTTTGGCTAGCCAGGGAGGAGTATTGGTGGTTTTTTTTGTTGTCATTTCTGTTTTTTAGGTTATTTCAGGGTTATTATCCAGATATTGTCTTGCGGCTCAAACCCTTATTCTTCGTATTTTGCCTTGTTTGTTAGTTGTAGTAATTCGTCTAGTGTTATCTAGGATTGTTCTAGGGTTGCAACCTATTTCTATTTTGTTTGTTTTTTTCAAACCTTTTTCACCATCTGTCTAATGCAATCTCTTGTTTTTTGTTAGATATAGTCAGATTTTTTAGGTCACTTTTCCTTTTATAGCTCTTTTCATTCTGACACTATTGATACGACATGCACGCATAATTTATAGCCGCCATCATTATCGACTATCACCACCCACTATCCCCACCATTCCGATCAATTTCATTCTCACTCACAATCAACACTCATACACCTCAACTATCACAATTAACCACCCCACGATCAACAATCACAACTGGCACTACCCATCATTATAACCTATCACCACCCACCCACCACCTTCCTCGGTCACAACTACTATCACCACCCTCCATATTACTATCACCAGAACCATCAGCAACTATAATCTCTACCACTACCAATCACTACTAGCTACTAGCATGAACCACCATCATCAACCAAAACTACCGCCAACCACCGACTATAGTCTGTATTCACCTGTTAGCCATCACCACCAACCACTATCATATTTTAAAAAATTATATATTTTATTGATAGAATATTAGATTAGTTAGTATTTCACTTGAATTTTATGTTTATTAATTTTTCAAATAACGATAAATTTTATACGTTCAGATGTTAAAAATCAAACAGTTTGTTTTGCAGGCGTGTCACGTATCGACATATGGAGGACATTTTGGCCAACAGTGTTTAAGGATGTACACCAATGGGTGAAGGGCTACAATAAATGTCAGTGGACAGGTAACATTTCTTTTCTCCATGAGATGCCCATGAACCCGATTCAAGAGGTGGAAGTGTTTGATGTCTGGGGGATTAACTTCATGGGTCCCTTCGTCAGCTCTTTTCGTAATAAGTACATACTTTTTGCTGTGGATTACGTGTCCAAATGGGTAGAAGTTGCAACGTTGCCCACTAATGATGCAAGAGTGGTGGTGGGATTTTGAAGAAGAACATATTCACCCACTTTAAGACACCAAGAGTTATTATCAGTGATGGAGGCACCACTTCTGTAAAGAGCTTTCGAGAAGTTGCTAGCAAAGTATGATGTAGGCCACAAGGATGCTACTCCATATCATTCCCAGAATTGTGGGCATGTTGAAGTGTCCAATAGAGAGATAAAGAATGTGCTAACCAAGACTATGAATGCCAGAAGAACTGATTGGGCGAAAAAGCTAGATGATGCTCTCTGGGCATATAGAACTGCTTTTAAAACACCAATTGCTATGTCACCATATAAGGTGGTGTTTGGGAAGGCTTGCCACTTGAGAGTGGAACTTGAGCATAAAGCGTGGTGAGCAATGAAATAGACAAACCTAGAAATTGAGGATGTGGGCACCACAAGAATCACTGAATTGCATGAGCGACGAGTTCAGACATTTTGCTTTTGAGAGCACAAGGTGGTACAAGGAGAGAATGAAGCGGTTACATGACTAGAACATTGTTGAGCGACATTTAAAACAAGGGGACATGGTATTTCTCTAACTCAATATTAAGGTTGTTCCCTGGTAAGCTTAAGTCACGATGGTCAGGTCCATTTCGGCTGGTAGAATTTTTCCATTCGGGGGCTATGGAAATTGCCTCGGAGAAATATGGCTCACACATTTAGAGTCAATGGATAGAGACTGAAGCTATATATAGGCATGAAAGGACCAAAGTAAGTGTCATAGATTCAACTGACGAAACCTCAAAGGTAGAGCGAACCTTAAATGTTCTTGTCCGTGTCGTGCCATGATATTAAATCAGGCGCTGCGGGGGAGGAAACCCATGAATTTCGTTGTTAATGTTTTCTTGAAACTCTACACACACACACACACACATATATATATATATATATATATATATATATATATATATATATAAGTGTCAGCACCGCGACCGCAGTAAGACCGTGGTAAGACTTCGATAAGAGGCGAGGATTCTACCTCGAAACTGGGCAGTTCACCGCGGCCGCAGTGGGACTACGATAAACCATGGTGAAACAAAAACTTTCTTCCTCGGGTTTTTAAACCCACCGCAGTCGCGGTGGGTACCAGGTATTCTAATTTTTTTATTTTTTGCATTTTTTCTTACTTTTCTTCTTCTTTTAGTTTTATAGCTTTTAATTAAACACTATCCCCTCCCCCCCCCCCCCCAATCAAAATATCCGCCCCTCATGTCAATTTTCAATTTGTCTATCTCTTTAAACCCTACCCCCCCTCCCAATCCCTCTCTTCTTCTTCTCCAATCACTCCACTTCGCCCATCTTCATTCCTCTCACCCTTCCTTTATTAAGGTATGTTGCTCACCTCTCCCCTCTCTTTTCTTGTGTATTGTATTGTAGTTTATGTTAGTTTCATGTTGTAATGGGTTGTAATTGTTGGTCAATTTGTGTTAGTTTCTTCTTGTTTTTCTTTTGAATTTTGTTTTTGAGGCTGATTGGTGAAGAGGTTGTGTGTTTATTTTGGTGGAGAGGTGTATGTTGGTGGGTGCTGAATGAAGTAGTATGGGGTGTGATGGGGTAGTCGCATTTTTTATTTGGGAAGGAATTAATGTCACATTATGGGCTATGTGTATGAATATTTTGTCTTGCACACAAGGTGTTTGGGGAAATGCCCCAATGAAGTTATAAGAGCTAATGTGACATGGTTGCGGTGAAGTCTGAGAAATCACCCATAGTCACAGATTTCTCACACTCACTAATAAGCATTTCTCTGTTTGATAGGTACAATGAGTTTATCCCAGAAGAGACGCACCACCGGGCCGTCCATTAATGGACCGGGAAGCTCTAGGTAGGGGCAAGCCCATGCCCCACAGTTTGACAATACTAGATTTGTCTCCCAAGCACCGGAGGCCAGGTACAATGCAAACGCGGCAAAAACATTGCTACACGAGGTGCATATTGGCTGCCAAGCCTTAGAGGTGGAATGCCCATATACTTTCACCGAGTTGAGGAGGTGTCAGCTGGACATCCTCTTCAAGAAACCAGAGGAGGCTAATGTTCGGATAGTACGGGAGTTCTATGCGAACTGCCCGGAGAATGAGGAGGGAATTGTTGCTATTAGGAATACACCGGTAAATGCATCCATTGAGGCCATCCGCAGGGTGTACATGCTACCAGTGTTCAGGGGAGATACTGATGATTATCGGACTTATAGCTCAACTCGAACATTGTGGTGGCCTATGCTGTAGATTATTTGTGTGCCCAACAGGGAATATATTTAGATAAATCCCATGGACATACTTAACTCCCAGTCTCTCAATTGGGAGGCTAAGTGTTGGCCCACCATTATCAACAGTCGGCTGTTTACCTCGAATAACACGACTGATGTCAATCTACCATGGCGGATGCTATTTACTATTTCATGGCACACAAAGACTTTGATCTGGCCAGGCTTCTCCATGATGAGATGTTCATTAGATCAGTGGAGTTTCTCAAAGGCTTCTACTTCCCTTCTCTAGTCACCAGGTTGTCCACCTTGGTAGAGTCCCTAAAGACCCTCGAATTGATGAGAAGTTAGCAATGAAAGCCTCGTTCCTAGCTAGGAAAACCATAATTGGGATGGAGCCGGTGGTGAATGTTGATGAGTATGATGATAATAAAGATGATGTTGAAGTAGTTGTGGTCCCCTCGCCTCTAGTAGTTGATGAGGCAGGCCCATCACAGCCCCGCCGGAGCACCCGCATGACAGCTTTGGAGCAAGAGATGGCTGGGTTGCGTACCTCAGTCACTTATTTGGGTGCCCGTGTAGACGCGGTGGCTAACCTGCAGGTGAAGTCGGAGAAGAAATTCTTGGGCTAATTGAAAGCTCTGGTCGTGCTTGTAATGTGAACCCAGACACTGTCTCCGATCAGGAGTGATCCTTCAGGGAAGTTTCTTTACCTCACTATTCTTTAAATTTTTAATCCATGAGGACATGTCTTCATTTTAAGTGTGGAGTGGGGGATACTTCATTGTATGTATGTAATTGTAACAATTGATGGTTTGATTTTGTTGTGTTTTGTTTGCTTTGATTATTTTTGTGTTTTGAGTAATATTTTATATGGTAAGTTAAATAGTAAGTGACCTGTCCCGACGACGGATCTCTTTCGGCGGGGTTCTTGAGGGACTAAGTCGAGAAAAAAAGGATGGAATATGGAGACTCTTCCAGATGACGGATCCTTTAGACAATTTTCTTGAGGGAAGTTAGGCTAGAAAAATACCAAAAAAGATTTTATATTTTCTTTTTAGGTAGTGTAGTAACTCCCCTTTGGTTTTTCTTTGGCCCGTGGTTTTTTTCCATGGGTTTAGCTTGAACGGGGCGTAGGTAGTTTTTGTTCATTTTGTTTCTTTTTAGTTTTTGGATTAGGATTAATGGGATATGGGCTAAAATTGAAGGAAAAACCCTTAGCATTGATACACCTGAACACAATAGACAATAGAGTC
This sequence comes from Nicotiana benthamiana, assembly GCA_034376525.1. Lineage (NCBI taxonomy): Eukaryota > Viridiplantae > Streptophyta > Magnoliopsida > Solanales > Solanaceae > Nicotiana > Nicotiana benthamiana. The sequence goes on along the minus strand of CM067341.1, from coordinate 12,275,186 downwards.
TAACGCTTAGCTTCAATGGTTGAATCGTGTTAAACTTCCTTAAAATTGTATGTTTGTATCTAACTTTAACACTCAAAGGAGAATGTCTTGATAAACCAATCCGGAGTGAGTCATGTGCCATGTGTGTATGAGTTTTAGTGTTTTCCATGATTCAAATTTGATGCCTAGAACTTGCCCTGCATGTTCACAAAGCGAAATAGTAGTTTCATTCAATTTTAGAAGTGATATAAGCATTTCTTTGTTGAGCCAGACATATAAAGTAAACCCACCTGAATGCAATAAATCTTCGTTAACCCCGTTATGACAATAAGCCTATTTCTTTGGCAACCACACTACGAACCTTACCCAATTGTTTGAATAGCCTGTTGTTTGAACCCTTTTACCTCCCATAAGCACTTGAATGGTATTGAAAATATGCAAAAGCAAGTGTGGGTTGGTGGTTTTATTTTTGAGTGGAACCATTAAAATAGAGAAAAGGTACTGAATTTTGAAGCATAAAAGAAGAAGAACCACGGAAAAAAAGTTATAAATAAATATAGCGGTTGATAAGTGGTAGCTTGATGCAAATGCACCTAATAGATGGGGATGTTTTAAATAAAAAGTGGTGGAACGTTTGGTTGACATAAGTATGGTTTGGAAGGTTAATGTAATTATATTAAAAGTGCTTAAGGAGGCTAGTCACTATATCTAAATATATCCTACCCGTCTTTTGGCCTACATTACAACCAAGTGAAGTCCTATTGATCTTAGACTGAGTGGGCTCAATTAGTAGAGTATTACACTATGGGCAAGCTTATGGTGCATCTTTGTGGCATGTGAATGTTCTTTGTGAGAGTGAGGGAATTTTATCTATCTAAGTTCCTAATTGTTCTAAATATCATCATATGTGGAACTACTCTCTTGTGTGTTGTGAGGGCATGTGATTCACAAAGGAAATGTAAGTCTTGCCTCTTATTTATAGTGGTTTGAGTAAGTGTGAATGTTGCATGGTACGAAAGATTTGACTTTTAAGGTAAAGGTTATTCACTACTAGGTGCAACGTTGGTAAAATGTTCAAGGTGTGAGTCATTAAGGAAAAAGCTTAAGTAAGGAACATTGATGGAGTGTGGTGGATTGCTCGGAGACTAGCAATGATTTAAGTGTGGGGTGTTGGTATTTGGCTATATAGACGATGTTTACATTTTATTATGACCATGCTTTATTGTTGTTTTGTTGGTAAATTGCCAATAAAATGCTCTAAATAGTGTTCGTTTGTTTCGCAGGGAATATTCTACCTGAGGAAGCACCATGGAGTAGCCCACTCAAGAAGTACCCGAGCACAAATAAGCAAGAAAATGGTCAGGGCAAATTCCACCGCGACCATGGTGAAATCGCAGTGCTACCGCGGTTGATTAAAATCCGAGGTAGAAAGTTCAGCTCTCACCGTGGTCGAGCCGCGGACCTGCCGCGACCGCGGTGCACTGTTCAGTGCGTTAGGAAACTTTGGGGACCAAAGTGTAAATTCAGGGAAACTTTTGCCAAACCTTATAAGCTTTAGAAACTCGCCCAATAATGTTTTTAAGCTTGTTTTTAGACTACTTTGAAGGAAGAACAATTGTGAGAAGATCAACTAGACATTAGAGATTTTCTATCTCTTTTATTTTTCTTGACAACGTTATGAAAATTGATTTCGTAGAATTTAGTAAGTCCAACAAAAGTAATTGATAGGTTAATTCTTTGTGGGTTCGACTCTGGGCTAAATACTCAGATTATATTTGTAACGTCCGTGTTTCCTTTTTATAAGGCATAGTTGGGCGTGATCAAATTTTAGCGTTGTTGCCTCGGAATTAACGGTATTATCAATTACTATTGAAAGAAGTACAAAAAGAATTCTTAGTGTAGTCGGTTTTCTCTATACCCAATCTTTAAATTGAAATTTTAATTTTTGTTGACTGGGTTGTACAGGTGCATGCCTAGAAACTCATCGAGAATTGGTGAAGTACTTGAAGCATTATCAGATCCCGAGAGAGTGTTCAAGGCCTTGAATTGGGCCAACTGGAAAACCAAAAAACTGAACAATTCAAAACAGACATGGGAGATCACAACGAGAACCTAGCTGTACCAATAGTGCCAGAGGGTGCTCTCTATGACTGTGCAAAACCCACAGCTGAAAATCTAGCCACAACGATTGTAGTCATGCAGATATAGGTTAAATCATTCCAAATCACGAATAACATATTGCACAGAACAAGGGACTATTTCAGGGTCACAAGTTGAAAATCCTCAGCAGCACTTGAAGAATTTTCTGTCTATATGCAAAACCCAAAGGCAACCTAACGTAACTCATGAAGCAATCAAGTTGTTGTTATTCCCATTCTCAGTGACAGGAGCTGCTCAGACCTGGCTAAACTCACTCCCCATAAATTCCATAACAACTTGTGGAAGTTAATCAAGCAATTCCACAATAAGTTCAACCCACCCAACAAGACTGCTCAACAAATTGATGAAATTTTGAGTTTTGAACAGAGGCCAGCGGAGACAATGCATGAAACATGGGAATGCTTCAAAGGTATGATGTTTATATGTCCACATCATAGTATTCCAGATCTGATGTTGGTGCAGCGATTTTACATGGGATTGTCAGATAGTGTAAAGGAACATAGTTGATGCTTCAGCTGGTGGACCATTTTTGAGAAAAACATGCATAGAGGGTCAGAGTCTGCTGGAAAAGATGGCACAGAATTCGAAATGGATAACCAGGAATGCACCTATCACCCAGTGGTTCACTCAGTTCCCCTAGATCCATCCAACTCTATGGCTGAAAATATGGCTACCTTATTGATACAGATGAGTATACTTTCAAAAAAGGTGGAAGAGTCAGGGCAGAAGCAGCAGGTACACATAGTAGATACTACCAATGGGGGCTTGTGGGCATCTTGCATTAGTCAACCAACTGGTAACTAGTGGAATGCAAAACATGATCATCATCACTACCCTGAAGACATGAATTATGTGTCTAATTATAGAGGCCAAAGACAGGGTGGTCAAAATTGGGGTCAGCAGCAGTAGCCATACAGGCCAGTCTAGCCATAAGTCAACAATAGAAACATGGGAGGTATGAGACCCCCTAACAATATGGCACCTTACCCAAGGCCACAGAGATATACTAATCAGAATCAACAGCAGGGGTATCACCCTCCTCAGCAACAGCATGGCGGAAGGCAAGAAGATGGGTTTGCTAGACTTGAAGTGCAATGATGTAGCAGGTTATTGGGTCTAATAGAAAAACTAGTGAGAGAGTAGATGCACATGATTCAGATACCACGAATATTGAAGTACAGATAGGCCAAATTTCGTTATCTTTGAACAATCATCCTTATGGGACATTACAAGATAAATCCAAAAGATCAAGGTCCAAATAAGTTGATGGCTATAAGCTTACATAATGGCAGAGGTTTTTGATGTGGAGAAAGAGAGAGCTCGAGAAACTAGACAGGCTGAGACACTTATACCAGTGACCATTCAGCTGGATGAGTCAATGAAACTGGCAAATCTGACAGTCAGGCCTGCCCAGGAAGAAAATAACATTCAGATTGAGACTAACAAAGAAGCTAAGACATCCCAGAAACTAGTAGTTGAGGTGGCAGCTGATAAAGATCAACCCCAAATCATTGGAAACAAGAGACCTCCTGCACCATTCCCTTAGAGGCTAGCTAAGTACCAAAAAGAGGAGCAATATAAGAAGTTCTTGGAGATGCTAAAACAAATCCATGTAAATATTCCATTGATTGATGCTTTGAAAGAGATGCTTGGTTATGCAAAAATGATGAAGGACTTAGTGTCCCGAAAATTTTATTTTCAAGACTTGGCCACAGTTATTCTTACTCAGACTTGTAGTGCAGTGGTGACTAGATCAATTGCTGAGAAGCTGTTTGACCGAGGAGCTTTACAATTCCATGCAAGATTGGTAATTTTGCTTTTGCTAAGGCATTATATGATATAGGGGCCAACATAAATCTTATGCCCAGGGTGATTTATAAGAGACTGGAGATTGGAAGAGCTAGACTCACCTCTATGTTGTTGCAGATGGCTAACATGACTATAAAAAGACCCTATGATATCCTGGATGATGTATTGATTCAGGTAGGAAATTTTGTGTTCCCTGCATATTTTGTGATCTTAGACTGTAAAGTGGATGAAGAGATTCCCATAACTTTGGGGAGGCCATTCTTGTCCATGGAAGAGCTCTCATTGACTGTGAGACTGGGGAGCTCAAGATGAGATTGAAAGATGAATAAATAACATTCAATGTGCAGAAATATATAAGACGGCCAAGAAAATTCACCAAGTACTATCTTATTAATGTCGTGGATGTAATCGTAGAGACTGATGATGAGATGCTGACTGTTCAGGACCCCATGGCTGCATGTTTGATGAATTTGGATGAGGTGAATGGAGAAGATCAGGCAGAATGGGTGTTGATGTTAGAGGGTAGAGGGTTCTGGGATAGAACTCTTGAATTTGAGCCTTTACACTAGGAAAATAGAGAAACTCCTCCAGCCAAGCCATCCGTCGAAGAGCCACCAAAGCTGGAGTTGAAGCCACTGCCCGCCTATCTCAGGTATGCGTTTCTAGACCTGACTCCACATTACCTATTATTATCTAATCTAGTTTGTTAGATGTGCAAGCAACAACTCTTGAAGGTACTCAAGGAGTGTAAGACTGGCATTGGGTGGACCATGGGAAACATAAAGGGGATCAACCCCACCTACTGTATGCATAAATTTCTGCTGGAAGAGGGACATAAACGTTCCAGGTAACACCAAAGAAGGCTGAACCCCAACATGAAGGAAATGATAAAGAATGAAGTGATAAAGTAGTTAGATGCGGGAATTATTTTCCCAATCTCTGACAGCAGCTGGGTTAGCTCGGTTCAATGTGTACCTAAAAAGGGTGGCATGACGGTAGTTAATAATGATAACTATGAACTAATCTCTACGAGAACCGTCACGGGCTAGAGAATTTGCATGGATTATAGGAAGTTAAATCTAGCCACCCAGAGAGACCACTTCCCACTTCCCCTTACTGATAAGATGTTAGACAGATTGGCAGGGAGGTCACACTTCTAGTTTTTAGATTGTACTCATGGTAAAATTAGATCTCCATTGCACCAGAGGATGAAGAGAAGACTTCCTTCACATTCCCTCCTTTCGGAGGATGCCCTTTGGCCTATGCAATGTACCTACCACATTCCAAAGGTGCATGATGTCCATATTCACTGACATGGTAAAGGATATAATAGAGGTGTTCGTGGATGATTTCCTAGTGGTGGGGAACTCATTTGATGAGTGCCTAATAAATCTGACCTGTGTGCTGAAATGATGTATCGAGACTAACTTGGTTCTTAATTGGGAGAAGTGCCATTTCATGGTACAAAAGGGCATAGTCTTGGTACACCGGGTGTCAAGAAAAAGAATTAAGGTGGATCGTGCTAAAGTGGATGTGATAGAAAAGCCTCCCCCTCCAACTTCAATCAAGGAAATCAGGAGCTTCCTCGGGCATGCTAGTTTCTATCGGCGATTCATAAGAGACTTCTCAAAAAATGTCAACCCTCTCTGTAAGTTATTAGAAAAAGATCACCTTTTCTTGCTTTCTGATGATTGTATAGTAGCATACGAGGAGCTAAAAAGAGGCTGGTCATAGCACCTATCATTGTTGACCCCGATTGGAAGAAACCATTCCAACTCATGTGTGATGCCAGTGGCGATGCAGTGGGGTAGTGTTGGGACAGCGGAAAGACAAGCTGATGCATCCAATCTACTATGCTAGTAGAATGTTGAGTGGAGCCCAGCTGAACAACACTATGACTCAGAAGGAGATGTTGGCTGTGGTGTTTGCTTTCGACAAGTTCAAATCATACCCGGTTGGTTCTAAGATAATTGTATACACTGATCATGCATCTCTCAGGTACTTGATTGAGAAGAAGGAGTCTAAGCCGTGCCTGATTCAGTGGGTGCTGCTACTGCAAGAATTCGACCTCAAAATTTTTTACAGTAAGGGCACAGAGAACCAAGTCGATGATCATCTATCATAACTTAAGGGAGCTGAAAATTTGGTTGAGGTTGAAAATATTCTAGAAACCATTCGAGATATGCAGTTTCTCACTACTAGTCTTGAGTAAGCTCCATGGTATGCAAACGTTGAAAATTACCTGGCATGCGGTATAGTTCCCTATGACCTTTCATCTGTTCCAGAGAAAACCTTTTATCGTGATTGCCGCATGTATTATTTGGATGAGCCTTATCTGCTTAGAATATGTGTTGGCAATATGATCCACAGGTGTGTCCCCGAGATAGAACAATCTTCTATTTTTTAGGTTTGTCATACATCAGCGTATGGAGGATGTTTTGGAGGGGTCTGGATAGCTGCGAAAGTGCTAGAGGCTGGATTCTTTTGGCCAGTAGTGTTTAAGGATGCACACCAATAGGTGAATGGCTGCAATGAATGTCATAGGATAGGAAACATTTCCCCTCGCCATGAGATGCCCATGAACCTGATTCAAGAGGTGGAGGTAGTTTAGTAATAAGTACATACTTGTTGTTGTGGATTACGTATCCAAATGGGTAGAAGCTACAGTGTTTCCCACTAATGATGCAAGAGTGGTGGTGGGATTTTTTAAGAACATATTCACCCCTTTTGGGACACCAAGAGCAGTTATCGGTGATGGAGGCACCCATTTTTGTAATAGAGATTTCGAGAAGTTGCTAGAAAGGTATGATGTACGCCATAAGGTTGATACCCTATACCATCCCCAGACAAGTGGGCAGGTTGAAGTGTCCAACACAGAGATAAAGAGTGTGCTAACCAAGACTGTGAACACCACAAGAACTGATTGGGCAAAAAAGCTAGATGATGCTCTCTGGGAATATAGAACTTCTTTAAAACACCAATTGGTATATCACCATATAAGTTGCTATTTGGGAAGGTTTGCCATTGGAACTTGAGCATAAAGCATGGTCGACAATGAAATCTTTGAACTAGATATTGAGGCTGCAGGCATAACAAGAATCATTGAATTACATGAGCTCAACGAGTTCAGACATCTTGCTTTTGAGAGAACAAAGTTGTACAAGGAGAGAATGAAGCGATTACATGACCAGAACATTATTGAGAGATATTTCAAACCCCAGGACATGGTATTGCTCTACAACTCAATATTACGGTTGGTCCCTGGTAAGCTTGAGTCGCGATGGTCTGGACCATTTCGAGTGGTAGAAGTATTCCCTTCAGGGGCTATGGAAATTGCCTTGGAGAAAGACTCTCACACTTTTAGAGTCAATGGGCAGAGACTGAAGCTATACATAGGCATGAAAGAACCAAAAGGAAGTGTCAAAGATTCAACTGACGGAACCTTAAAGGTTGAGCGAGCCTTAAATGCGCTTGTCTGCGTCGTGCCGCGACATTAAATCAGGCGATGCATCGGAGGCTACCCACGAATTTTGTTGTTAATATTTTCTTGCCCACAAGGTGTTTGGGGAATCACCCCCAATGAAGTTATAATAGCTAATGTGACATGGTTGTGGTAAATTTTGAGTAACCACCCATAGTCACACATTTCACAAACTCATTAATAGGAGTTTCTCTGTTTGACAGGTACAATGAGTTCATCTAAGAAGAGACGTACCGCCGGGCCCTCCATTAGTAGACCAGGAAGATCCTCGAGAGGTGGGGGCAAGCCCATGTACCATAGTTTGACAAATACCAGATTTGTCTCCCAAACGGCGGAGGCCAGCTACAATGCTAAGACAGTAAAGAAATTGCTACACGAGATGCATATTGATCGCCAAAGCCTTAGAGATGGAATGCCCAAATATTTTCCCTGATTTGAGGAGGGGTTAGTTGGACATCTTCTTTGATATACCAGAGGAGGATAATGTTCGGATAGTATGGGAGTTCTATGTGAACTGCCCAGAGAATGAGGAAGGAATTATTGTTGTCAGGAATACACTGGTAAATGCATTATGGCCATCCGCAGAGTGTGCAGGCTGCCAGTGTTCAGGGAAGATACTGATGATTACCGGTTTTATAGCTCAGCAGGAGCCTTGTGGTGGCCTATGTCGGAGATTATTTGTGTTCCTGACAGGTAATATATTTGGATAAAGCCCATGATCACACTTAACTCCCAATCTCTCAATTGGGAGGCTAAGTGTTGGCTCACCATTATCAACAGTCAGCTGTTGTCCTCTAGTAACATGACTGATGTCAGTCTACCACGAGCGGCTGCTATTTTATGTTTCATGGCACACAGGTGTCACACCTCTTTTTTAACACTACAACTCGGCGAAGGGCGTAAAAAGGGAGTTTTTTCAATTTAAGGACAATCGAAACGGGATTTATTTATTTAAGAGATTTCAGAGCCGCCACTTGGGATAATTAATGGTGTCCCAAGTCACCGGTTTAAATCTCGAATCGAGGAAAGTTGACTCTATATACAGTCTGCGAGCCAAAAATTCAGGTAAGGAGTTCTTTAACCCAGGAGAATGTGTTAGGCACTCCCGAATTGTGTGGTTCTAGCACGGTCGCTCGACGATTGTATTTGGCTTAATTATCTGATTTTAATCCAAGTTTGAACATATGTGAATTTTTAATCTTATCCGCTTTTATTCATTATTTTTTAAGAGAATTGCAACGCTATCAAAACACGTTACGAACCACGTCACATAAATGCACCCGTGGTTTTTGACATATTTTAATATTGTTGGAATTTGGATTTGGGTCACATAAATACGCACCCAAATTTAGGAAAGATGCATTATTTAACTAACGCGACTAACACAATTTCGTATGCTTATGTTTGTGAGGGCCACGAAAATTCACTAAGTGGCGCATCTCGATTTCTAAGGATCAAATCAAGCTTATTTAAGCGAAGGCCGTGCAATTCGTCATTTTATTTGGCACGGTGCACCTCATTCATTTTAAAAGGATGCTTAAACAAAGATTCGGGGGACTGTAACTATTTATCTAATACGGCCTACCTCTAACCCAATTAATAATTTGTGAAAACACTGAATTCACTTAGTAGTTTCACCTGGACTACCTTGCAGCTCACATGAGAAATAATTAATGATTGTAAGCAAAGGGATCCGACCCCAACAATGGCCAAACAAAAGGACATGGCCCGTACCCTTTTGGAAAGGGACTGTTACACCTGGCCTTAGAGTGAGCCCAGATTCGCAGACTTGTACCATGCACAAATGAGCATCTGAGTTAGCAAACATTTTGGATGAAGATTCAGAAAAGCCAACATATAAACTAATACATATATAATTGAACTTGAGGTTGATTTTATTCTTTGATGGACGGTTATATGACATTTCAACAATGATTTGGCTTTCTATCAGTTAACAATCTAATTTACCACTAATAGTGTACGAGAATCACTTTCGACCCTCTTAATACTCATGGAGGCATAATATAGGAGATTTGATGTCCAAATGAAGTTCATGTCCCTTTTAATACAAAACCTTACAAGCACCAGGAGGAAGTAAATACACTATTCATATATACTACAACCAAATCAAACGCACAGACTAAATGGATGGAAAACTACAAATTCCTTGTTAAATCACAGCTCAAATACAAATTCCAACTTGAATAAGCCAACTTCAAGTTCTCCCAGTTTCATACATTAAGGTGTGAGGTAAATACCTGGAGATTGAAACAAGGAAAATAGTGAGATCAGCAAAAGGGAATAGCAGGGATCAGCAACAGCAACAACACAACCACGGACCAATGTTAAAACCCAGAAAATGACTCCAAAATTCAATGAAACAGTAGACTCAATAGTTCAAAACCCCTAGGAATGTAATCTGAGAAACTGATACTAATTTCTAACAGCCAGGACACCCAAATCTGAAATCACTTACTAACTCTCAAGCTATTTCGAAATTTCTGTATATCTAAATTGTTTCAACCTCTTTTTCTTTTTCTCCCAAGCTTTTAAAACTTGTAAAACAAGGCATGGATATGCCTTTTTATAGGCAAAACTTAGGGCTTCTTTTAGATTTTACTTTACACCCTCAACCCCTCTTTTATTTCCCAGCTTTAGCTAGTTAGTCCCTTATTTTATGCCTTGTTGGCAAAGTTATATCACTAAGTTCTCTGAAATCCTAGCTGGAACCCCATCCAGAATGTTCTAGGGGTTTCCAATTTCAGTTACTGCATTATTCTTCATTTGAAATTGCCCCAATTACCCTTGAACTATGTCTGAAATTACAAACTTAGGTTAAACTAACCCTAGCCCTTTGAACTTGGTCAAAAATGACCATGGTTAACTAATAAGGGCCTTAAAATTTTCAGCAACAATCAAACAACGCTTTAATTAACAAAAACTTCCAAAAATTAAACTAAACCTAACTTAAGCTTGAATTAAACCCTAACAATTCAACTAACCTTATTTAGGCTTCGAATTAATTAACAGAATTTAGAGCTAACTATAGAATCAAACAGAATTAACTATATTATCTACCAAACCCAATAATTAGCACAAAATCAACATAAAGTGAAAAAGAAAATCTAAAACACTTGGCAAACAAAAATCGAAGAACATGTAGATATACTAATCAAGTTATCTAACTAAACTAATGAATAAGAAATGAAAATTAAAGACTTAAGGCATATGTTAATAAAACTAAATGGACGTAGAACACTGCATGATGAAAGGATTAACAGAGAGCAAAGTTTAAACTAATTTCTAATAACAAGGAATTTCAAATAATAAAGGAAAAATAGGAAGACTTGCCTGCGCAAGGTTGAACAAGGCTAGACTCTTATTCGAGCCACGGAATAATGGTAAACGTTTGTTCTGCACCAAAAACAAACAAAAACATTGTTTCGTTACTCGAATCAAACTCTAGACTCAAGAAATTAGGAAGAAATCAAACAGCTTCAACATTCTAGGGTTCTGCCCTTCTTTGATTTTAAATTCGAGAACATCAGGCGAGATTTGAAGGAAACTAATCAGGGATTTGGGAAGAGGGAGTTGAGGAGAGTCAGGGGTGTGATTTTGGTGGGGTTTGGCATCGGCGCCGCCGTGGGCGGCGGAGCAGCCTCTACTTCAAACCAATATTCGACAAGTTCGGCTAATGTTTTAGGGACACTGGTTACAGAAATGGAAAGAGGAGGCTTAGGAGATGAGGTGGTGTAATTTTGGGGGCCATCGAAGCATCGCCGCCGGCAGATGGCGGAGGGACTGAGGTTCAAGGAAAAGGGGTTTGGTCTCAAGGGTTTCCACAATTTCGGACATTTTTATTAAATCTCAAGGTGAAATTGGGGCCGTTGGATTATGATGGATGGAAGGCCAGGATTAACTTGATTTTATTAACACATGAAACGACGTAGTAGCATTCCGACGTTGTTTTAATGTCCTGGGGGCTGGGCATTTGGATCGGGTATTGGGGTTGGGCTGGACTGGAATTGAACTAATTTGGGCTGGGATTTTAATTAAAATGGCTCAAATTTGGGTCTTTTAATTAAGACCATATTTTTCAACTTCTTTCTTTTTTTTCTTATTTATTTTAATTACTAATTTGGTTTTATTAAATACCCAATTAATATCAAAAATAGCAAAAACCTGATTTAAACCTAAAATTAAGCTAATTAATTTTTCTAAAATTGATCAAGTCCCAATTTAAAGAAAAATAAAAATGTAAAATCACTACTTTGTTATTTTCTTTTGTTTTTGGGTAATATTAATTAACTAATAAACTAAAAGTACATAATTGAATTCTAAATGCAAAGGTGCTATGTTTTTTGTATTTTTATAAATTAAAATGCACTTAATATGCAAGCAAACACACAATTATGCAATGAAATTCTAAAGAGCACACGGATAAAGAAAAATCCTAATTTTAAGAATTTATAGGAGTAATATAAGCTAGGCAAAAATCACATGCTAACAATAGGGACTTTGATGTGGAAAGGCTTCTCTATGACGAGATGTTCATTAGATCATCGGAGTTGCTCAAAGGATTCTACTTCCCTTCTCCAGCCACCAGGTTGTGCCACCTAGCTAGAGTCCCTGAAGACCCGAAAATTGATGGGAAGTTAGCAATGAAAGCCCCGTTTCTAGATAGAAAAATCAGAATTGGGATGGAGCCGGTAATGAATGTTGATGAGTTTGATGATGATGATGAAGAAGCTACTGTCCCCCCACCTCTAAGAGTTGACGAGGAAGACCCATCATAGTCCCGCGCGGAGCACCTGCATAACAACTTTGGAGCAGGAGATAGTTGGTTTGCGTACCTCAATAACTGATTTGGGTGCTCATGTAGACTCGGTGGCTAACCGACAAGTGAAGTCGGAGAAGAAATTCTTGGGTTGCTTGAGAGCTCTGGGTCATTCTTGTAACGTGAACCCAGACACCGTCTCCGATTAGGAGTGATCCTTGAAGGAAGTTCCTTTACAGCACTGTTCTTTAAATTTTTAAGCCATGAGGACATGTCTTCATTTTAAGTTGAGGGTGGGGGACACTTCATTGTATGTATGTATTTATAACAATTGATGGTTTGATTTTGTTATGTTTGGTTTGCTTTAATTAGTTTGGTGTTTTGAGTAATAGTTCATTAGGTAAGTAAAAATACTAAGTGACGTGTCCCCGCGATGGATCTCTTTTGACGGGGTTCTTGAGGGACTAAGTCAAGAAAGAAAAAAGATGGAATATGGAGTCTTTTCCTGATGACGGATCCTTTAGACAATTTTCTTGAAGGAAGTTAGTCTAGAGAAAATACCAAAAAGATTTTTTATTTTATTTTTAGGTAGTGTAGTAACTCCCCCTTGGTTTTTCTTTGGGCCACGGCTTTTTTCCAGGAGTCCAGGTGTAGGTAGATTTTGTTCATTTTGTTTCGTTTTAGTTTTTAGATTAGGATTAATGAGCTACGGGCTAAAATCAAAGGAAAAATCCTTAGCCTTGATACAACTGAACGCAATAGACACTAGAGTGTAACGCTTAGCTTCAATCGTTGAATCATGTTAATTTGCCTTAAAATTGAATATTTGTATCTAACTTGAACACCCAAAGGAGAATGTATTGATAAATCAATCCGGGGTGAGTCATGTGTCATGTATGTGTGAGTTTTACTGTATTTCATGATTCACATTTGATGCCTAGAACTTACCCTGTGTGTTTGCAAAGAGAAATAGTAGTTCCATTCAGTTTTAGAAATGATATAGGTATTTCTTTGTTGAGTCAGACATATAAAGTAAATCCACCTGAATGCAATAAATCTTAGTTAACCCCGTTGAGGCTATAAGCCTATTTCTTTGGCAACCATACTGCAAACTTTACCTAATTATTTGAATAACCTGCTGTTTGAACCATTTTACCTCTCATAAGCACTTGAATGGTATTGAAAATATGCAAAAGTAAAAGTGTGGGGTGATGGTTTGGTTTTTGAGTGGAACCACTGAAATAAATAAAAGGTGTTGAATTTTGAAGCATAAAAGAAGAACAACCATGAAAAAAAAAGTTATAAATAAATATAGAGGTTGATAAGTGGTAGCTTGATGCAAATGCACCTAATTTATGGGGATGTTTTAAACAAAGAGTAGTGGAATGTTTGGTTGACATATGTATGGTTTGGAAGGTTAATGTAATTGTATTAAAAGTGCTTAAGGAGGTTAGTCACTATATCCAAATATATCATACCCGTCCTTTAGCCTACATTACAACCAAGTGAAGTCCTATTGATCTTAGATTGAGTGGGCTCGATTAGTAGAGTAGTACACTACGGGCAAGCTTATGGTGCATCTTTGTAGCATGGGAATTTTCTTTGTGAGAATGAGAGAATTTTATCTATCTAAGTTCTTAATTGTTCTAAATATCATCATATGTGGAACTACTCTCTTGTGTATTGTGAGGGCATGTGATTCACAAAGGAAAGGTAAGTCTTGCTTCTTGTATAGAGTGGGTTGAGTTTGTGCAAATGTTGCATGGTACGAAATATTTGACTTTTGAGTTAAAGGTTGTTCACTACTAGGTGCAATATTGGTAAAATGTTCAAGGTGTGAGTCATTAAGGATAAAACTTAGGGAAGGAACATTGATAGAGTTTGTTGGATTGCTCGAGGACTAGCAATGATATAAGTATGGGGTGCTGATATTAGGCTATATAGACGATGTTTACATCTTAATATGATCATGATTTGTTGTTGTTTCATAGGTAAATTGCCAACAAAATGCTATAAATAGTATTCTTTTGTTTTGCAAGGAATATTCTACGCCAGGAAGCACCATGGAGTGTTTTGGAGGCGATAATATGAAGAAAACGCTCACTCGAGAAGTATCCGAGCACAAAGAAGCAAGAAAATGGCCTGGGCAAATTCCACCGCTACCGCGGTGGAAACATGGCGCAACCGCAGTAGATTAGAATCCGCGGCAAAAAGTTCAGCTCTCACCACGGTTGAGTCGCCGTCTTGCTGCGACCGCGGTGCACTATTCACGCGTCAGAAAAATTTGAGGACCAAAGTGTAAATTCGGGAAAACTTTTGCCAATCCCTAATTAAAAACTGGTCCAATATTGTTTTTAAGCTTGGTTTTAGACTACTTTGAAGGAAGAATAATTGTGAGAAGATCAACAAAACATTAGAGTTTTTCTATCTCTTTTATTTTTCTTGCAGTTACCCAGTATGAATAATTTAGTATTTTCATCTTATTTGTTCATGAGTAGCTAATTCCTTTATTTAGGGTTGTGATGGAAAGGATGAACATCTTGATTGTGTTAATAAAGTTTGCCAGTTTAATCTCTATTTATTAAACTACGTACTTATTGTAGTTAATTGATAGGATCATCGATTAGCTTTGCCTATCTAGTGTGTGTAATCGGGAGAGAATACACATTTAGGTAGTTTTTGAACAACACCACTCCAAAGTATAAGAGGGATCTACAACTGCGGGTTTAAAGGCAGGATTAGGGATAACAAAGCTTTGGGTGCAATCTAAAGTGAGTTGTAATAAACAAAGTCAGCTAGCGTCACTCGGGAGAGAGCCTACTAAAATATCGTAATTACTCGGGAGAGATTTACGATAAGAGGAGCGCTCATGATTGATAGAGATGATTTGGTGATTTTATGTGAAGCATAACCGGAAGGGATTCCATCAATAAGGGAAATTATAGCCTTAGAACTTTCTCTTAATTGTTTACACTTTAATCATAGTTAGTTTTCAGCTATTTAGTTATTATCATTCGTAGTTAGTAGAAATATCATCAAGTGTTATTGACAACGACTGGAAAACTGATTTTATAAAATTTAGTATGTCCAACAAAAGTAATTAATAGGTTAATTTCTTGTGGATTCGACTCTGGGTTAAATACTCAGATAGTACTTACAACATCCGCGTATCCTTTTATAAGACATAGTTGGGCGTGATCATGCTTATGTTTTCCTAAGCTGAAGGTTTATTAGAAACAACGTCTTTATAATCACAAGGTAGGAGTAAGTTTTGTGTACACACTACCTACTCTTCCTAACCCGGTATATGAAACTACACTAAATATATTGTTGTTGTTATCGTCGTCGTCCTTTCCCTCTTTTTACATATGTATGCTCTGCATCATAACTAAGACATGAATAATTTCACATTTAATTAATTAGATGGACACCTAAAGAATGTAAGGATGACTAATATTCTTCCGTCTTTAATCAAATATCTCAGGTTTAAGTTTTTTAAATAAAAAAATCTTAATAGGAAGTTCTATCTTCTTCAATAGATCTTACTTATCACGAATTTCATCTGATCGAGTCCAATACAAATACTGAATAGCGAATAAAAAATAAAAAAAATAAATAGGCATATGGCAACTGCACTGATTATGGACATGACAAGATCTTGGACACAGTGACGGCCTTAAAAATAATAATTTTCTTCGGTCCAAAATAAGTAATCTTTTGGATGTTTTCACACAGATTAAGAAATTTACCTTTTAGCATTAATTAACAATGTAATTGACCATATTAACCTTTACTATCTCACATAAACACTCCTAACACATATTTCAATATTATTTACTTCAAGGAAAATGTTTAAAAAAAAAATTAATTCATTTTAAAATCTGAAAAAAATTATTTATTTTAGATCACAAGAAAAAGGTTAGAATATTATTTATTTTAGATCGGATGGAGCATTAATATTTGCTTAAATGGGTTAAGTATTTGTGGAAGAAAGGAAAGGTTGATATTGATATTACCACAGATGAGCCGACTGATGAAACCAAAGGACCATGTGTTCCTCTCTATCATTTAATTTAACAGTGGCACTTACCCTACACTTGAATCAATTATAGCATGAACTGCAGTGACAAAGTTAAAAAAAAAATTTAATGGTGTTCGGATGTGAGAGAAGTAAAATAATTTTAAGCAAGTGTTCGATATATATATATAGTATAATATTTCGATAAAGAGTGATCATTTGACCACCTTTAATAAAAAGTGGCTTCGCCCTTGGCGTACAGCTAAGTTGGTGATATTACACAACAGTTTTTAATCGATCGCTGCATATTAAGGTGGGATGGATAAGAAAAATTCATCTTTAACCAAAGGTCTTGAGCAATATCAAGCATCACATAGGAAACCAAAAAAAGAAAAAAAATATCTGTCTTCTTCACATATCATACATACATCACATGCGCCCAGGGGCAAAGCCACCTTTTACGAAGGGACCCTTCACCGTAAAATTACAAAAATTTATATTGTGTATATAAATATAATATTAATTTTAAATGTATAAAATACATATTGAACACTTTTTGTTAGCATTTTTTTTTATTTTTTTAAAATCTGAACACTTTTAAAAATATTTCTGATTTTGCCCCTACATGCACCGTAGACACAACGGTTAAAGTATGGGGACGATCGTATTACCACACACTATATAAAAAACCAGTAAGTATATTAGAAATTTGGTGTGATTTATTATGTATATACACTTATTAAAATTTTCCATCTATATATATGGTCAGAGCAAACAATGGGTATATTCGATACAGATTTAGAATCTAAACTTTGTCATGATTTCAATATTTTTTGTTTTTACGACTTAACTCACTGTACGTTTGAATTTCTATATTACTCCGAGTTAAGGATGAGTACTTACTATTGAGATTTATGGATAATTACCTTATAAATTATCTGATTTTTTCTTTAAATTCTATTTGCGTATAGAACGGAAACTAATTGAGAAATAACACGTTTGTTAATGGCAATCAAGTTGGAAAGTTTATGTATAGGAAAATAAGGTTTAAGGATTAATTATTTTATGATAAGTCCTAAAGCTACTTAGTACTATCAATGCTTATGGTGTACGTGTTATCCTTTTCCAGATAGAATTTCTAAGACTTAAAACTAATTAATATCTAAATTCAAGTTTTGTGTGTAAAAGACGAAAAGTATAGGGACAATTATATCTAATGTCAATTTTTTATGGACGAATTAACGTGTTGCATGTCATTGTGCTGGGTAAGTAGGATCATTATACTATTAAATCTGTACGATTTATGGTCACAACAAGAATTTAATTGTAACTTTAAACGGTGATAGAATCGTAAATTTTATTATGAGGTGTCAAAATATAAAGAAGTAAATATATGTCAAAACTAAAGAAAGTTGATATATAATATATATGCATAAAATAATTTTTTGACTTAGCTACATAATATAATTTTCTGATTAAAGGGTATCAGTTGACATCACTTAACCTAAAGTGGCTTCGCCACTGTTCTTAACCAGAAGTCACGAGTCCAAGTCCTAATATGAAATTGCCTTTATAGAAGACGTTTTACCTTTAGGGTGTGTTCGGTATGAAGGAAAATATTTTTCGAAAAAATATTTTTGAATTTTTTCATGTTTGGTTGGTTTAAATATTTTTAAAAAAAATTTCCTTGTCAATTCATTTTCCGTCAATTGGAGAAAAATATTTTCCTTACCAAGAGAATGGAAAATATTTTCCAAAGCTCCTTTTCAACCTTCGCCACCCTCACCAACCCAACCCACCCCCTCTAAAAAAAGCTTTTTTTAATTTCAGTTTTACCATTACCACCCCCTACTACCCTCCCCCCTCGCCCTACAAAATAAAAATTTTACTTTTTTTTGTAATCTAAATTTTTATATTTTTTCGTTTTACTGCCCTCCCCCCCCCAACCCCGCTACCCAACCCCTCGGAAAAAGAAATTTTAAATATATTTTTCAATTTTATTTTTATAATTTATTGATTTAAAGGCTTAAAATTTTACAAGTTCCAAAATTATGAGTTCGGAGGTTTGTGTGTTTGGAAGTTTACTGATTTAGAAATTATAAAGTTTACGCGTTCGAAATTCTGCGGTTTTAAAAGTTTAGCGATTCGAAAGTTTATGAAATTTGTAGATCCAGAAAGTTGTTGGTCTGAAAGTTTATGGCTTCGTATTATTATATCTAAATTATTTATGAATACTCTTGAGAAGTCATTTTCCTTAAATTACGTACCAAACATCAATAAATAAATAAATTAGTACTTATTTCTAAAAAAAATATTTTTTTGAGAAACATTTTTTACGAAAAATATTTTCATTTATATCAAACACACCTTTAAAGAGCCCCAAGATAAGAACCTCAAAAAGAATTTTTTTTTTTAAAGTTCCTCAAAAATATGTTAACATTACGTAGTCTCGTGTTTCACGTTCCATGAACCAACTAGCATTCCGAACTGTCAACTTCCATTTAAATATTTCTTAGCTTTCCACTAAGTACTATATCGCTTGTTGGCTCAGGCAAAAAAAAAGAAGCAAAGTTCATAATGGCGACTATAGTCGCCAGTAAAATATATATAGTATTGCCACTAACAGTCGAAGTGCATTTTCTGAATTTCTTTTCTTTTTATGCAATTTGCTGTAAGTATAATCGCCAGCAAATATTCATTTTAGTAGCGACCATCCCGAGTCGTCACAAATAACATTCTATTACGATATTATTCGACTCTTGCATTAGTTGAAGCTCATGAAATTAGATAGATATTAGCGTATCGCTAATGTATCAGTCGAAAAACAATAAGAAAAAAAGAAGAAGGTGGCAATTAGCATTAACGACAACATCCAGTAGTATACTCAATTATTTGCCTTGTTTTAGTATAATATAAGAAATTATATGCGGGGTGCTTAATTTTTTATTAAAATCTGACAGTATAGAGACAAATGTGAAGAACTCAAAAATTGTTGCAGAACACATAAGACATTGGTACGATAAAGGAAAATCCAAGACTAACACCGTACAATTTTCATAATATATAAGTATAATCTAACTGATTAATTAATTTTAAGTAATCTGAATCTGGGAATATGATAAGAGTTTGTGTTAAAATCTGACAAAGTATAAACAAGTGTGATGTATTCTAAATTAATCAAATTGCTGCAGAAGACAGAAGATTTTGGCTGGAAAAGCCAACACTAATATTACAATTATCATAATATATTAGTATAATCATATCGATTATTTTCAAGTCTGGAATCTGCATCTTGGAAATGCGATATGTATTGCGTAATTAAATAGATGTGCCCCTGTCGTTTTTATAAAATCAATAAGGCAAAATAACTTAAATCATTCCTAAATTTGGTTCAGATTATTGGTATTCTTTCCGAACTATATCCGATCTTAATTACCTCCTCTACGTGGCCTTTTGAGGGCTATTACCTCTCTAGATGCTGATGTGGCAAAAAAACTGGGTGCACTCGCCTGCCACGTAAATTTTTCTTTCTATGTGTTATTATTTTGAAAAATAAAATATTTTTTACCTTTTTAAAAATATTGCTTTTTAGATAATTTTTCGAATAAAATTTATAATAAAACTTGGATAGAACTACATTATTTAGGTTAAATATTTTTATTTGACTAAAAATAGTAAAGCATTAGTTAATCTTTTTTTGAATTTGACCTAAAATAAAAAAATTTATACAATTGAAATAAATAGTCAAGGCATCTAAAAGAAAAAATAAAAATAGTGTATAATTGTACTTGTAATTGTGAGCACGTGAGTTTTGCCTCACATGAAGTACTCCTGCATATTTTCAAAATCAAATTTTTTTCCTTTAATTATTTGTTATTTTAGGAATTATTGGATAATTTTCTAATTATTTACATTATTTTGTGCATATTTAATTTTATTTAATTCATGAAAAATACATTGCATTCGCAGTTAAGGTTTTATTTTATATTTTGTAGATTAATTAGTAAACCAGTTTCTTTATAAAATATGAAAATCACAAAAATAATTCATTTTTACATTTTAACTCTTTGATTTTGAATTTCATAGCTTTTCCTTTAATTTAGAATTAATTATTGTAAATATTATGTTGAGTATTTAATATAACTTGGTAGGTTACTTTAGTTTTTAAGAATTAATTTAGATTTTTTTTAATTTGAAAAGAAAAAGAAATTTTGTAAAAGAAAGAAAGAAAAGAAAACGAATTGAAAGAGATGTCTTATTGGGGATGTTTTAATTAAGAGATTTTTACCTATCTATATCATATAGCAAACCTTATTACCCCCATGTTTAAGGTTTGTGTTTATTACATTTAAGCATACCTTTATGTACCATAATACAAATTAAGGATATAATTATTGCTTCATTTATTCTAGGCATGATTTTAGGAGCATATATTCCTTTTCCCTTTTTTCCTCCTCTTCTCTTTAAAAATCTCATGTAAAAATCCCTCCCCTCCCCAGAACATCTCACCGTACTAAAGAGTGAAAAACTAATCAATGAAGCAAAAAATTAGAAGTTCTAAAAAATCCGTCTCACAAAAATCTGCTAAAATTCGTCTCAAAAAATCATATATAAAAAAAGAACATTTTAGAAGTTCTATACTTTTATAGAGAAGTGCAGATTTTCATGATGAATTTATGATACTATATATATATATATATATATATATATATATATATATATATGTTTGCCTTCTCATTTAGGCAATTGGCAACCTATTAAAAATACACATGGCAACTTAATTAATTAAAACTTAATTTAATAAATATTTATAAATATGTGACTAAGAATCCAATTGTTATTATAGAATCAAATTAAAAACGTTGTAGAAACTCATACACTTCAAACTCATACAATACTTCTTCAAGTATTGTATTTAAAGAAGATTTTTTCAAAATTGAAATTTTGAATATTAAGAATTGATTAAATTTGGTATGCTTAAATTTTTTTGACACAAGATTGTAGTTTAATTGTAGTATAAATATAACAATACAATTTAACTATAATTTATAATTTATCTACTAATTATTTACATTTTATCTATAATACTACAATTTAACTACAATTTCTGGAAAAATATGTCTTCTTCTTTTTCGACGAGTTTCAATCTGAAATTCAGTCAAAACCAAGTCTAATCTTCACCAAAACCCCTCAAAATTGAGATATAAACTCCTAAACATTTTCGAATTATTTACAACGACACCCAATCCAAGGGAATTTCAATTGTAGCATAATTGGCATTTTCAACATAATCGTAGAAGACTTGTAGAAGTTTTAGTCTTCCCAATCTACAATTTATCTACAACTTATCTACAATTTATCTATATTTTATCTATAATTCTACAATTGAACTACAATTGAACTACAACTGCTGGAAAAATATGTCTTCTTCTTCTTCGATGAGTTTCAATCTGAAAATCAATCAAAACCAAGTCTAATCTTCACCAAAACCCCTCAAAAATTGAGATATAAACTCCTAAATATATTTCGAATTATTTACGACTTTGAAAATCCAAATTTGAATTCAAAGCTTTCAAGCTTTTTATTGGCTATCAATGGTGGAAAATATATGGAGAAGGAGAGAATTACGCTGCAATAGATTTTCTTCCATTTTAAATTTCGAAATTAATGGTGATAGAATCACCATTAAGTGTGATTCCTACAAATTTGGAGACTTTTTAGGGTAGAATCTATCTATTTTTGATTTGATACAATTTTTGTAAACAAAACATGATATAGGCGGGTAAATACCAAACCATACACAATTTTGATAATTAGGTTTACTATATGGTATATACATGTAAAAATCCCTTTAATTAACTCCATTAGGCCCAAAATTTTATCCACATAACCCGTCCAGGCTGGCCCAAATTGTCTCAACTCGGTCCGTGCATTCAAATAAACCAAAGCCGTTTTTATTTCGTTGATGATAGTCGTTGGATTCCTATCATCCAACGGCTCAGAACTGCCTTATCATTTGTCATATAGATGTCCGAACATCACCTTCCCTCCAGTTCCATCTCTCTCATTCTCTCCATTCAGAGACCAAACGAACCCTAGCGCCGCCTCCGTTTCCCCACCGCCCAAGATGGCGGCGCCACCTCCAACCGACCAAAAATCCATACCACAACAACCCCATGACTTTCCCCCTCCGAATTCCTACTTGGTTTCCTCCAAGTCCTTTCAGAAGCTCTCGAGTATTCAATCTTAAATTGACCTCAAATCGTAAAATCCCAAAACTTCCAAATCGTAAAAGGTCAAGGAGGATTTAGAGTCAAATTTGATGTTATTTGTGTGTTCCCGGCGGGAACATCTGATTAACGGCGAGCTTGGTCAAGAAATTGAAAGATTTTGAAGATTTTTCAATTCCGATGTCCAACCATTTCTTTTTAGGATTTTTCCTCTTTCTGTTGCTTCACTTTTCTTCATTTTTTACTTTTTATTCCTCATCTCTTCTGCTTCCTTATCGTCTTTCTGATTTTTTCTTACTTTTTTAGTTCGTCAAGTCATCTTGTATGCATGTTAGTTTTAAGCATGTTTCTCTAATTAGCCCATGTTTGTTTGTTGTTCGAATGTAGTTCCGTCTCTATTTCCTCTTTAGGCCCAAGATTTCACGAGACTTTATGATCTTGTAAGTTAACATTTGTGGGTTTTGGATTTTTTAAATTTTTTGAATTGAGGCTTTGTTAAAGAAGAAGCCCAAGGGGAAAAGGGATTAGCCCCGGTTTTGCAGACCCATGTCAGTTTTAACCTTGGGTCAATTTGACCATTTGGTTCCTGAATAGGGGGTTTAAGGGTTAGTTTAGGAAATATTGGCTTAGGAAATCATTGAAAACTAATTGAGAAAGCTTCTAGGAAGCTGGGGTAGTGACTAAATTGAAGTTATAAAAATAAAACTAGTGGTACCTAAGCTAAAATGAAATATCAAAAGGTTCAAAGTGCAAAAATTGATACCTTTAAGATGCCCTAATCCTTTCCTATAAAGGCACATTTACTTGACATTCAAGTCAGATTTTAAGTGATAGAAATCATCCAAAACTGAAACGGCTGCCTCTTTTTTAAAAAATTCTGAAACAACCTTGAATTCTTGGCATTTTCTGAAAAATTACTAAAAATTCTGCTTGGATTCTTGTTCTTCAGGTCCTAATAATTTGGTTCAAATCACTGAAAGTTCACGGTTTGCATTCTGGGTTAAAAATGGATTGAGTTCTAGGTATTGTAGAGTCTGGTTTGGATTTTGCTGTGGTTTCTACTGTTCCACTGCAGGATTTAGAGCTGGTTTCTGCTGCTTGGTTATTGATCTCACACTTCATTGTCTCTTTTAATTTTCCAATTATTTCTATAAGCTATGGATAGCAAACGATTGTACATGGGCATTTTCGAGTGGAAACTTGATTGGATATGAAATTATTTTGAGTTTTGATGTTTTGTCTTCTTCTACGTTCAATGATACTCCTGTAGTAAGTTTAGAGCTATGCATGGTATCTCCAATCTTTACATGCCCTAAATATAATACTGTACGGAAGTTTCAATATAAGTACAACGCTCAAGAGTTGAATATGAGAGTTATTATTAGCAAATTTGTAATCACTTGCCCTTTTGAGTGCTGGTTTAAGCTCCTGAATAAATGTTATATGGTATTTGGATACACTAATTTTAATGGCTTAACATTCTACTGAATTGGCTAAGGATGCCTTTTAAGTTGAAGATGTTAATTTTTGACTAAATCTGCTAAAACGTGTCAAGCATGGACGGAAAGCTGGAAGCTAGGTATACATATCATGATTACAACGTGTTAAACGAAGTCAGGCATTTCCTTCATTAAAGTGTTTAGTCGATTCAGTGGTACTCAGTGTTTGAGACTGATTTACATAAGTGAGTTGGTCAATCTGCAGAGATAGAACCAATGGGCTTGTCTATTGGGCCCAATAATTCAAGGTGTTATTGCTGGAATTTTCATATAGCAAACCTGATTTAAAATGCATGCTAAAAAGCAAATTGAAAATTTAGTTTAGTTAATTTGTGTCAAATGTTCTAAATCGTAGTTTAAACCTGTCAATTGGATTTCATGTTTTTGTGTTAACGTTAGTCGTATTTGCACTATTGGGCTTGGATGTGAACCATTTGGATCACAAGAACTAGGCCAAAAGTTAACCTATGCTGAGTAACAATCGAAGTTAATTACTCACCATCATGAGACGTTGATTGTTTCATCAATTTGGGCTCACTTGAGCCTAAGTCTGGAGGCTTTTGTGGATTGGATCATTTGCTTGGTTTATCATACATGACCATTTTCTTTTCGATATAGTTATCTCCATCGAATTGCTACTTGCCCGAGTTTTATTCTAAGTGAGTTTGGGTAGTTTTGCAATTGCAATTAGTCGATTTACAATTGAACTGAAACATTTGCTTCTAGATAAATTCGAATATCCCTTTGTCTTTTAATTAATTAAGCCCATCAATTAGTGAAGATGAGCCATATTAGATAACACAAATAGTTTATGACCTTTATGGGCTAGCTTAGAAACCTTTTGGTTAGAATACATCGAGGTGTGCCATGCCAAACAAAATCTCAAATGCATGGCCCTCATTTAATTAATATTTTTAATCCTTAGAATTCAAGGCATGCCATTTAGCGAATTTTTCATGGCCCTCGCAAAGTTGAAAATACGTAGTTGCTTTAGGTGCGTAATTTAAAATTACCTTCCTAAACTCGGGTGTGCACTTCATGTGACTAAATTCAAATTTCAACAACGTTAAATAAAATATGTCGCGAACTGCGGGTGCATTTCATGTGGCATGGTCTAAAGACGCATTTTAGATGATGTTGAAATCTTCTTGAAATTAATTAAAAGCGGTTAATAATTTGAAATTATACTAGACTAAAATGTATATTAAAAGCATATAATAGTCCAATTATAATAGTTTAATCGACCGTGCGAGAACCACGAAATCCAGGGGTGCCTAACACCTTCCCTCGGGTTAACAGAATTCCTTATTCAGAATTTATAGTTCGCAGACTTCAAAAGAAAAGTCGAAATCTTCCTCGATTTGTGATTCCAAAATAAACCAGTTACTTTGGACACCAGAAAACAAACCATCCCAAGTGACGACTCTGAGTAAAATTGAATAAATAATCTCATTTCAAATAATGTCACTTAAATTAGAAAAACTCCCTTATACTCCATTAGGGTGTAGTAAAAAGGAGGTGCGACAGCTGTGGCGACTCTACTGAGATCATAACCCGGAACTTCGTTTCAGGGTTTAAGAATTCGAGCTTAGAATAGCTGCTATGATTGGCTTTATTTATCATCTGGTTTTTGTACATGTTTGAGCCTAATGTGCTAAATGCCGCTTTTTACCGCTTTGATATTGCGTGAATTGTATATAAACTGCTACGGAACCCTTCTTCTCTATGAGTTTTCTAAATCATCTGGGAAGTATGCACTTCGTGTAACTTCCTTTCTATTAGATTCTTATCCGAAATTTTAGAACGACGTTTAGACAAGTTGCAAATTCGATGAAGCTTATGTATTTCCGGTACGCTGCTCCCCCCTCCTCGGCTCGAGTTTTCCACTCTGGTAAGCCAGGTCTAGAACAATAAACCCAGATTTTTAAACCTAGTTAACAAACCTTATGTCGGATCCCTAGTAGGAACGTTTGTTTGCATCACGTGCATTTGACTTTGGAGACTCAACACAAGGGTTGGGTGCTTCGGATTTGCATGTTGATCGGCATATGAATAGTTGGGAAAAGAAAATAGCAGTGTGAGGGTTAAGAGAGATAATTACCCAATTTGAAAATCAATGTCCAAGAGGTACTTAAATTCTGCCGAATTTTTGAAAAAAAAATGTAAAAAAGAGATAGAAAATCTTGTTTCCAGAAATAGCTGGTTTTGTTTTCAGTTTGTCAAATCTGCCTGAACTACACCAGTTTGATTCTCATCGGATACGGAATGCGTAGGCAACTCCCGTCGGGTCCAACTTCCCTTTTATAAAAATAGCCAAAAGAACAAAATATTATTTTTTTTATCACAAATAAGCAGAGTAATGCCATTCTTGTTTAAAATGAGCCGAATGTCCCCAGAAGGGCACCGGAAGGCCATTTTGCAAGAACAGCCACCTTTGGTCATTTCTGTTCAAATTCTTGGCCGGTTAACAAGAATAACCTTAAAATCTTCTTCCCTGAAGTGCTGAAAGGTCGTATTAGCAAAGCTGGGTTTTATTTTTAAACGAAAATTTTGAAAAAATAGTGTTAACCTTTTTTTTGTTTTTGAGTCAAAATGAGTTATTAAATCACCTTAATAAATGTGCACGATGAGCACAAAATGAAAATGAACCCTTGACAGCTCTTAAAGAGATCCCCTTACAGCTCCACATGTGGTGGAGTAATTTGGGAAAAGGCAGTAGAGAAACTGTGGTAAAGGTTCTGGGTGGTCTCATCGAACTTTTGATCATCAAGCCAAGATTGGACGTGATTGAAACCTTGATACCTTTTTGGGATCTGACTCGCAATGTATTCCATTTTTCTGACTTTGAGCTCACACCCAAACTAGAGGAAATTGCGGGTTACGCTGTCATTAAAAGAAACCTTAGAAGTCGGTACCAGCCAAAACCGGTATCTCCCCACAAATTTCTGGATATGTTGAGTATTAGTCGGGATATTCAGAATGGAAATTTATCTGAAGGGTATTGCACTTTCCAGTTCTTATATCAACACTACAATAACCCTTAGGGTTTTGAAGCACCGAATACTAGTTTGACCCATTCCGGAAATAAATATAAATGGGAGGCCAGGCGGGGTTTGGCTTTTATAGTAGCATTCTTGAGTGTTGTAATTTGTCCGCGAGAAGACACCAATATAGAAGTGGGCCTCGTGGGAACAGTTGATGTTGCAATCAAGAAAGCAAACGACACTTTGGTTCCCCTAATCTTATCTGAAATCTACCGAGCTTTGACTATCTGTCGAGAAGGGGGAAATTTCTTCCAAGGCAGTAATCTACTACTACAGAAGCACCTCTGCCACCGTGTTGGATATATGAATTATGGTATGACCGGTTTGAGTTGCATCGAAGAATTTGAAAGCCGAGTGGTGGGTGTTGAATTCCCCGAGGGTACTGAGGCTTGGTTTGCACACTTGAGCTCTTCGACTGCTGATAAAATTGAGTGGGTGTTCGGATGGCTTCCTATCACCGAAGCAGTATACATGTCAGTCGAAGTGTTATCTTCTCCTGATGGGCATCCGAAGCATCCAGCCACATGCTCCTTACAGGTTTTTGTGCTAACTAGGCAGATTTCAAACCATTCCCCACGGCGAATATTTGAGTAGACATGTCGTCGAATTGGGCCCAAAAGCCATATTTTCGGAAGGAAGAGTTCGCAGGTGTGGAATGAATGCAGATTTCTTGAACCTAAGACTATGGTGCGGGATCTAGCTAGAGGTGAGGCAGACCCCAAGTACATTGTTTAGTTTGGTAAAAGGTTTCAAATTCCCGAAAAACCAGCTAAGAAAGCTCATGTTCAACAATTCACTAACGACTCGCAAGAGCAGTGGGGCTGATTGGCAAAAGAAGAAAGCTACAAGAGCAAAATAAATAAATTAGAAGGACAAATCAGGGACCTCAAATTTAGCAAGAGTATTCAAGCTACCGCAAATGAAGGGAAAAAAAGTTAACTCAGGAAAGTGAAGCCATCAAAGCTCAAATCCAGAAAAAAAGAATAGCCGCTAGAAACCCGGAAAGAAGCCGAGCGGATGAAAGGCTTATAAGCAGTCTAAGAAAGAAAGAACTTGAGAGTCAAGATGACTTAGAAAAGTCTGAATCCAGTCTAGCAAAAGTCCGGGCCTAATTGGAAAAGAATGCAGAAGGGCGGGAACAGTTTATGCAACAAATGAAAAGAAAATATGAAGGGCTGATCACCAATCTGAAGAAATAGCTAACCACCCTTGAAATTGAGGCGGACAAATAGGCTAGGAACTTTAAAGCCAATAGGGAACATTGTTATGCTTTGATGGTCCAGATGGAGGAAGATATGCAACAGTTGCAAACTCAAAACTAGCATGATACTCAAGTGCTAGAAGCCCGAAATCAGCAAATTGGGCGCCTGCTTCAGGAAAAAGGTATTGTCTGAGAGAGGGTTAGAGCCATTGCCGACTACATCATCATGAAATGACAAGCATCTGAAGACGTGACTCAAATCACTTTCTTCGCAGTTGAAGCCTTCATGTATTCCTGATTTTTTATTTATCGAGTCTGTATTTCAATTAATTTTGAGTCTGTTCGTAGCTTTAGATTCAAAGAAAGTGAGTAGTTTGCATTTTTTTGTAACAGAAACTTTAGGAGTTTTTATTAATGAAAATCGAAAATTCCCAAAAACTTATTTCCTTATTTTTTGTGATTACTTCCTTGAACTACGTAATGATCTTATTCATGCCCCGTCGTGATACGTAGGCAATTCACATCTGATCCGGTCATGATGTTTGTGAATTAATCCAATAAGAGAGGGATGTGAAAAGAAGGACCCAAAAGAAAAAAGCAAAAAAACACAAAAAAAAAGAAGAAGAAAAATCGAAAGAAACTTAGAAAAAAGAAAGCAAGAAAAGAGATGGAAGGAAAAGAGTGGAAGTTGGAAAGTGGAAAGAGGAGAAAATTGGGTGGTTGGTTTTGTGATAGTCTGACCGTTTTGCTGCTAGTGTCTAGTCCACGTTTTATAGTATGGTGGTTGGTTTTATCATAGTCTAGCTTTGCATCCATACTTCACGAGGTAGAAAGGAAGCGTTGAAATGTCTTCGGAAATGACTCTGCCAACAATTCCCATTATTGATAATAGTCCGATCTCAGGCATCCCAACCTCAGAATCGGTAGTTTCCAAAGAAAATAGAATTTTGCGTCTTCATGTAATGGAAATGTCGGACGCTTGGGCCAAGGAAAGAGAACCACCAAGTGCAATCTCGGGATTCCCTGAACTTAATTCTAGGGCAAGTGGTACCTCCAACATTCCGATCATTCACCCAAATACACCGCTGAGATACCCTACTATCTCAGATCACTTTGTTGGAACATCTTATGAGGATCGCCCCCAGGTGTTAATGTCAGGTGCGGCTTCAAATATCTTCATTGCTCCACCTTGCTCGACTACGGCACAGCCTACGCTGCACAAGCCTAGCTTTGACCCATCATCCTTCATCTTCCAAACACCATCCTTCCCACTGAAACCTACACAGTTTCCCACCTATACTTACTTTCAACCACCCCGGTATGAGTTCATCGCAAGGCAATAAAAAGCCACCAAGACCCCTAAGCAAGAAGATATTGCGAGAAAGATGTGAAGTATGGAGTAGAGTCTCAAAAACATACAAGGCCTGAGTGGCGAAAAGTGTATCCTATGCCGACTTTTTTATGTTGCCTCACGTACATCTACCATTGGGATTTAAAACCCCGAAGTTTGAGAAATATGATGGGCATGGGGATTCCCTTGACCACCTCAAAAGGTATTGCAACCAACTTCAGTGATTAATTAATATCATGGAAAAACAAAAACAATAACAAAATTGGTTCTTTTTGCATTTTTACTGTTGAAGTTTCAAATTTGTCTTAATTTTCCTTTTAAATTAGGATTTAGTAATTTAGAATTTAATTAACTTAATTTTAGATATAAATCAGGTTATTTCTATTTTAATGTTAATTTGGTATTTATTAAAATCAAAATTAGTAGCTAAAACTAAATAAGAGAAAAGAAGGAAATTTGAAAATGTGGCCTCAATTACAAAAACCAATTTGGGCTATTTTTGTAAGAATAAACCAGCCCAAACCCACCTCCAACCTGACCAACCCGTCTCAGGAAACCCAGTCCAAACCCTACCTCTGACAAAACGACGTCCTCTGGCCATGTAAATCACAACTGTCAATTGCCCTTGATCCAACGGTATCAAAGCTAGGATGTAACGCATATATAACTGTTTTCAAACCCCCCTACCCCTAAACCAAACCTCGTACCCAAACCAAATTGCCAAACCCTAATACCACCACCCACCGTTGTCTGTCGCCGGCCGAAAATCGCTTCCGACGGCGGCGGCTCTCCAATGGCCTCCAAACAAATACCATCCCACCTCCTCAACCTCCTCTTTCCAATCCTGCTATTAAGGTTCCTCAAATGTCGACCGAACTCGTCGAATTTGATTAGAAATCATGGATGCTCCGCCGCCCATGGCGGAACCAACGCCAATCACTTCCCAATTAACACCCTAGGTCCCCCTAGCCTCCCTCACCCCGGAACTGTAAGTTTCCTGCCTCAAATCAACACCGAACTCCTCGAATATTAGTTTGAAAGTCTAGCCAAAACTCACCCCCCCCCCACTCCAAATCCAACCAATATCATACCCCGTGGTCTTTTCGACCTCCCCTTCCCAAACCCCAAACCAAAACCCTTCAAATCTAGTTTGAACTTGTTGAACTTTTATATCTGGGGTTCAGGCAAGGTCGGAGTTGCAAATTCAAGGTTTGCAACTTTCAATGGTTCAAAATGATATTATGTGACTGTTTTGTTAAAGAACATAAATATAATATCATGTAGGGGTCATATTTGAAGTCATTCAAGTAAAAGCCAATCCGAGTTGTGACCAAATCAGTGAGTCCCTTTCTTTCTTTATTTCATTTTTTATTTCTATTTGCATGTTTCTTTTGTTTCATTTCTTGCATGTTTTATTTGCTTTGTTTGATTTAGAATTTTTGAGTTAGGGTTATTTAGGGTCCTATTTATTTATTTGATTTTAATTCTAAGATTGCTACTGATTATACACTATATTAGTTTATTTTGCTATTTTTATTATGGTTCAATTCGAATTACTAGTTTTTGTTAGTTTAGTGTTTCATTAGCTCAGTAATACAATCAATCATAAGAGGTGTATTTATTAGATGTCAAAATAAATTAGGAGACTGTTAGTTTAGAAGAATTTGTTATAATTGAAATTGTTCCAATTCCCTGGACAATTCACTAGGGTTACTGGACCAAGGTAAAAAGGGGTTGGGGTTAAGATTAACCAAGGTTAGTAATTCAGGTTGGATTCATGGGTAACTTAGGTATTTCAGAATAAGTAATAATGCAGTAGTTGAAACTAGAACCTCCTAGAATCTTCTAGAAGGAGGTTCTAGTAAGAATTTCAGTAACTTGTTAGTATAACTTGGAAAACAAGGCAAGATTTTAGAGACCAAATAATAACTAATTGAGGGACCAAGCCTAAAATGAAATCTGAAAGGGTTATCCTAAGTTTTGCCTATAAAAAGGCATATTCTTACCTTGTTTTACAAGTTTTGGAAGCCTGGAGAGAAAACAAAAGCTGAAACAATCCATAAATACATAAAAATAGATAAAATTATTACCTCATAACAAGTTTGGGTAATTAGGAAAATGCCAAAGATGCTACTGTTCCATTAGAAACCCTATGAAATTTCTTGTGGTGCTCATTCTAGGACAAATTTGAGCAATTAATAGTTAGAAATGAGCTGAAATCTTGCTGATATTCAAGTCTTTGGGGTCAGTTTTGGTTGAAGTTCGATGCTGAACTTTGGGTGATATCATTTGAATTCAAATTTGATTTTAAGTAGTCTTTTCTCACTCATTGTTGGCCTTTTATTGCTGCGGATACCTGTTTCCTGTTGCTGATAACTTTGCTGATCCCCTTTCATTTTGTTATGCTTTGTTTCTCAGGTACTCATCTCACTTTCTCATGTACGAAAAAGATGAACATGAAGTTTTATGTAATCAAAAATGAGATTTGTCACAGCATATTAGTATGCCTGATGTTCTTGTTCTTTTAAAAGCACTTAATTCAGCTTATCTTCCTTATTTTTCTTACTGTTATTTAGAATATGGACTAATGGATTGTAACTCAAAATGGACTATTCAAGACTGTTTAGAATTGGAATTTTGTGATTAAAATTAGCTTATCAACATTATGATTTACTTGCATTGGAATATTCATGTGTATTAGCTATCATAGCTATTATGGATATTGTGAATTATTTTCAGACTTATATGAGTAGTATAAGTGTGATACTAGCTGTGAATTTTATTTGGTTATTATGTAAGGTCTGAGTTAAGATTAAAATGCTGTTTGGACTGTAGGAAAGTTTCAGATTTATGAGTATACTATTAGCTATGATATGGACAATTCCTAGCTATACTGTTAATTTAAAAGTTCCAGCTGGAACGAAGTAATAGTTTTAAAGGAAAAATAGGTTCAAAAATGAGTTTGTATACTACATTTAACCAAACATGCCCAAATGACTTTACATTTTCGTCCAAATGTCAGCATCTCGTTTTGGAGTCAAAATGGCATTCCGGCATGGTAATTGAGTCTTAATAGTTTAATCACTGAATCCCTTAAATGTTTGTAGGACTCCGATAGTTCAGAATTAGGTTGGTAGTTATCAAACTTGAAAATCCCTTTATTTTCTTTTATCCTAATCAACGGACCCAATTTTTGAAGCCAGATAATAATATTGATCGACCTTGCGTTGAGGTCCAAGGCTGGCAGCAGCTCATAAGATGGCTAATTTTGCTTTTCTCCTATTAGGCCAAGGTCAAAACTCAATGCTGAGAGTAATAATCACAATTGTGGGTTTTGTGGCTTTCCTAGTTAGGTAACTGCTTTAAATTAAGAGGTTTTCTTCTTGTTCAAATTCGGACTTGAACTTGAGGCCCAAATTTTATAGCATTAATGAAGTAGGCTTGCAATGATAATCTTTAATGGAGAACAATAGTTTCTTTAGGATGGCTTTAAATAAAGGGATTTTTACATATACATCCCATATAACAAACCTTACTACCACTCATGTTTAAGGTTACTATTTATTACATTTTAGTATATCATATTTCAAAATATGTACCAAAATTGAATTTTAAGGTTTAATTACCAATCATTTATTAGGGGCTTTATTTGTGGAAGAAAATAATATTTCCATATTTTCTTTCCCCATTTTTTTCTCTTTCTTACACCAGATTTTTAAAAGTATTAATTAATACCACGTTTTTTTGTTAATTTTTATATATCTTCCCTAAAACGCTATCATTTCCCGTTAAAAACTACACTCACCCCACCCCCGTTAAAAACGAGCAAAGTTCTTTCTCTTCTGTTCACTGTTTCTCACTTTCTCTCCATTGTCATCTTCTCCATTAGCAGCATCTGTCGCCAAAAATCCTCAAAGTTCTTCAAAGAAAACACATTTTTAGTGAAGAAAAACTTATCCATAGTCAAAATGGTGAAAAAACAGAATAACCCCAAACGTCAAAAAATAGGCGAAATTCCATCATTTGATTTGGGTGTTTTAACACCTAAATCTCCAGTAAAAAGACAACCATCTATCCATGCAAGTGGAAAAGAAAGTGTTCCAGCATCGCCGAGACAAATACGAGTTGAAACTCGAACAAAGCACTTGCAGGAGGTTGATGCAACCGGTGTTGAAATTGAAGCCGACAAACAACGAAAGCGAAAGGGGAAAAGCTTGATGGCGGATGATGATGATTTTGTGGACGATTCACCCAAAGTTCAAAAAACAAAAATACAGAAGGTGTCTAATTCACCCTTAAAGCAAAAAAAGGTGAAACCCTCAAAAAAACCCACAAAATTGGTTAAACAACAAGTTTTGGTTAAGGTAAACAACTTTTTTTTTATCTACAATGTTTTGTAGTTTAATATTTTTTTTGAAAAAATTAGAATTCAATTCTTTTTTTTGTCGTCTAAGAGTTTTTTTGTAAAAATTTAATGTATTATTGCATGTTAGGGTTGATTATACTAATTGTAGTTAATTTTTATTATTCGGAGTTAATGTGTAATTGTTTGGCAGAATATAGTGTTGAAAAAAATTTGTAGTAAATTGTTTGTTTTTGTAGTTTAATGTAGTGTTATGAAGTGTTTTATTTGACAATGTCACAGCTGAATAAAAATTGTATATTTTTGTCGTTTTAGTAGTTTAATGCAATGATTATTTGGTAGTGTTTTAATTGACCTAAATTTCATTGATTTAGTATACTGTGGAATCAAATATGTAGCTGTTAACTGTAGTTTGTTGTGGTTGAATGTAGTTTCATGTGTATCTTGCAGCTGTTATACACAGTTATTTGTAATTTAAATGTAGTTATTTGTAGTTATTTGTAGTGTTCAATAACTGGATATTGAACAGGGGTTAAATGTTGTCATTTGTAGGCATTTGTATTTTGATTTCTTCCTGTTTTCTTTCCACTTCTATGCTCTGTTAAATGTTTATATTGGACAAGTGGTATGTAGGTGAACACTAAATTTCATTGATTTAGTATACTGTGGAATCAAATATGTACTGTTAACTGTAGTTTGTTGTGGTTGAATGTAGTTTCATGTGTATCTTGCAGCTGTTATACACAGTTATTTGTAATTTAAATGTAGTTATTTGCAGTGTTCAATAACTGGATATTGAACAGGGGTTAAATGTTGTCATTTGTAGGCATTTGTATTTTGATTTCTTCCTGTTTTCTTTCCACTTCTATGCTCTGTTAAATGTTTATATTGGAGAAGTGGTATGTAGGTGAACACTAAAGATTGCATTTAAACTACACAATGCATTAGTGTACTTCTACCTATAACTACATTATATTTAACTACATTTGTATATAGGTAAAATGAAATATACAGAATTTGTTGTGATTTGGAATCAAATATGTACTGTTAACTCTAGTTTGTTGTGGTTGAATGTAGTTTCATGTGTATCTTGCAGCTGTTATACACAGTTATTTGTAATTTAAATGTAGTTATTTGTAGTTATTTGTAGTGTTCAATAACTGGATATTGAACAGGGGTTAAATGTTGTCATTTGTAGGCATTTGTATTTTGATTTCTTCCTGTTTTCTTTCCACTTCTATGCTCTGTTAAATGTTTATATTGGACAAGTGGTATGTAGGTGAACACTAAATTTCATTGATTTAGTATACTGTGGAATCAAATATGTACTGTTAACTGTAGTTTGTTGTGGTTGAATGTAGTTTCATGTGTATCTTGCAGCTGTTATACACAGTTATTTGTAATTTAAATGTAGTTATTTGTAGTGTTCAATAACTGGATATTGAACAGGGGTTAAATGTTGTCATTTGTAGGCATTTGTATTTTGATTTCTTCCTGTTTTCTTTCCACTTCTATGCTCTGTTAAATGTTTATATTGGAGAAGTGGTATGTAGGTGAACACTAAAGATTGCATTTAAACTACACAATGCATTAGTGTACTTCTACCTATAACTACATTATATTTAACTACATTTGTATATAGGTAAAATGAAATATACAGAATTTGTTGTGATTTGGAATCAAATATGTACTGTTAACTGTAGTTTGTTGTGGTTGAATGTAGTTTCATGTGTATCTTGCAGCTGTTATACACAGTTATTTGTAATTTAAATGTAGTTATTTGTAGTTATTTGTAGTGTTCAATAACTGGATATTGAACAGGGGTTAAATGTTGTCATTTGTAGGCATTTGTATTTTGATTTCTTCCTGTTTTCTTTCCACTTCTATGCTCTGTTAAATGTTTATATTGGACAAGTGGTATGTAGGTGAACACTAAATTTCATTGATTTAGTATACTGTGGAATCAAATATGTACTGTTAACTGTAGTTTGTTGTGGTTGAATGTAGTTTCATGTGTATCTTGCAGCTGTTATACACAGTTATTTGTAATTTAAATGTAGTTATTTGTAGTGTTCAATAACTGGATATTGAACAGGGGTTAAATGTTGTCATTTGTAGGCATTTGTATTTTGATTTCTTCCTGTTTTCTTTCCACTTCTATGCTCTGTTAAATGTTTATATTGGAGAAGCGGTATGTAGGTGAACACTAAAGATTGCATTTAAACTACACAATGCATTAGTGTACTTCTACCTATAACTACATTATATTTAACTACATTTGTATATAGGTAAAATGAAATATACAGAATTTGTTGTGATTTGGAATCAAATATGTACTGTTAACTGTAGTTTGTTGTGGTTGAATGTAGTTTCATGTGTATCTTGCAGCTGTTATACACAGTTATTTGTAATTTAAATGTAGTTATTTGTAGTGTTCAATAACTGGATATTGAACAGGGGTTAAATGTTGTCATTTGTAGGCATTTGTATTTTGATTTCTTCCTGTTTTCTTTCCACTTCTATGCTCTGTTAAATGTTTATATTGGAGAAGTGGTATGTAGGTGAACACTAAAGATTGTATTTAAACTACACAATGCATTAGTGTACTTCTACCTATAACTACATTATATTTAACTACATCTGTATATAGGTAAAATGAAATATACAGAATTGAAATACATATACAGAATTGAAATACATATGGGCTCACTGTTTCAATATACAGAAAAATGTAGGAAAAATGTAGTTTGTATGTTAAAAATGTATTTTGTGTGTTTAAAATGTAGTTATATGATATGTTACATTATATATTGTAATTCTGAAATCTAGCTTCATTCTAATGACCATTAATGTACTTTTTTTGCAGAATGGACCTTACTATGCACAACATAATGTTGATTATGGTGTGATACGGTTCCATAGCTTGTGCGATGCAACGATTCCATCCCAGATAAAGTCTTTATTATCCCCAACACAATTACGTGCTTTCAAGAACACTTGTTTTGGTTATTTACTAGATATGCCCCCTATTTGCATGCAGAACCAATCTATTCATCTTCTAATGAAGTATGAATTATCAAAGTTTAATGGCGACTATTTTTCTGTTCTGTTAAATGGACAAAAATTGATTTTTACTTTGAGGGATTTTTGTTTGATAACTGGGTTTAACTGTGTTGATAGCTTATCGGACCATGGTTACAATTCTAGTTATGTTAGCCATTTAATGACTAAATACTTCCCTGACAAATCTCGGGTAGAGAAATCGCTTTTGAGAAGTGTAGTGACATCCAAATCCTGGACAAATGATTTGGATGCTGTACAGTTGTGTGTCTTGTATATTTTGGAATTCTTTGTTTGTCCTTCTGATAAGGACAATGTTTGTTTGATAGACAAATTTACTTTTTTTCTTATAGAGAGTGGTCATTTTGATTCGTACCCATGGGGTACAAAATCTTTTAAGCAAGTTCTTGAGTCTGTCAGACATCGTCTCAGTCCCAACGTCCATTCTTATCTTATACGGGGGTGCTCGTTAGCCTTACAAGTGTGGCTGTACGAGTGCTGTTCTTCTGTCAGCACCGAGCTTGCTATACGGTGCTCTGACTCCATCCCCCGTATTTTAAGATGGTCCGCTACAAAAGGACAGATTTGGTTGAATGTTTTTGAAGAAAAATTCATCAAGCCTGAGTGGCTCAAGGTATTCTTGTTAACCTTTGTATAATTCTTCAATAACTACTATTGTAACTACATGACATCTACAATTTCTTTCAAATTTACTTCACTGTCTTCATCCTTCTTTCAGTTCTCAAACTTGGTTGCATCCGGGTCCGAGATTGGAGCGCTCAACCTCCCAGTAAACCTTAATTATGAAGATGAAGAGGTTACTCAACCTTCAAAAGTCCCATCTGCTGCTTCTCCGAAAGTTCGACATGAAGAGGCTAAATCTTCAAATGATATGGAATCTGTAAGAAGCCAGATGAGGAAGTTGGAACAGAACATTGAGCAGGTACTGTTAGAATTTACAGTTGTGTAGTCATTGTTTACTACCAATTGAAATCATTCCTTCGACATTGTAGTTTCTTTTTATTTTAGTGTAACAAATCGAATATTCTTACCAACTCACATACATATTTAATTTTTAGGTGGTTGGAAAGTTAGATCAGCTGAGGAATGATGTTTTTGATGAACTCTCAAAACTTCGAGAGTTCATAGATCAATCTTTGAAAAGATTAGTGAATGCTGTCAACAGTAGAAATGAATTGGATGACTCCAAGGTAAGAATTTACATATATTTATTCTAACACTAATAATAGTTATGATAATCTATTCTAACACTAAAACATTACTATCAAAATGTAGTTTGCAGTTACATAAATTGTAGTTCCTGAACAATACATTTCAGTACAATTGAATGCACTAAAACTACTTTTTGATAGTAATGTACAGTTCTGAACTACACTTTTGTAGCTGTTATTTGTAGTTTTGTAGATGTAATTTGTATTTTGTAGCTGGTTCAATGTTTTAATATACAGACTTGACCTATGTATGACTTACCTGGTTCACTGTTATTTGTAAGTAACACTATATATAGTTCAAGTCTGTGTATTTCAATTTTGTTATAACCAAATCTAGTTATATGTATTCTAGTTATAAGTCATCACATTTGGTCTAAGTCTGTATTTTAAATGTAGTTATTTGTAGTTAAATATAGTGTTCAATAACTGGATTTTTAACAGGGGTTAATTGTAGTCATTTGTAGGCATTTGTATTTTGATTTCTTCCTGTTTTCTTTCCTGTTCTTATTATATCCAAATGTAGTCCTTACTTGCTACAATTGACTACAGATTTCATAAACTACAATGCAGTAACCACATTTTCATAAACTACAATGCAGTAACACTTTATAATATTTATGATAATGTATTATAATACTAAAACATTCATCTCACAATGTAGTTTGCTGCTAGTTCAAAAAGATATAACGAACATAACGAAGCAGAGAAAAACAAAGAATTTCAGTTCAATTTTGGTCCACAAGTCCGTGCAGGCCCCAGTACAACAGGTATCTAGATAATTCATACATACATATATACTTCCATCTTGAATTGCTAATAAAAAATAAATTTACCTGTTCAGCTCCTTCTTCTCCTCAACAACTTGAACAACAAGACAATGTTCCACATTCACCGATTCATGGTGTAACTGTGACTGAAATTGTCGAAGAATGCATTGAAAAAGAAGAGGAGATTGGAGTGATGTGTGGAGGAACTGAAAATAAAGGCGTGACACTGGACGATTTTGAAATTCCAGAAAACCTATCACAAATGGTCATGTATGGTGACCCAATTCAAGTTGATTCAACCCCTCTTCATCAAGGAAGAACAAGGTTACCTGGAAAACATGCACGATCACCATTCACGCCACTCTACAGTACTGAAGGCAGCACGTCTTTTGGGCCAAAATTTTTTTACATAAAGCACCCATTCACAAGTCCCATTGGTGAAGATGTTGATCCTCAACTAATAGATAGTTTTACTACCTGGTTATACCATCGAAGTGACAAATCATCTAGGAGGTATGGTGCATAAATGTCTTATGTTGTATGTATTTGTTTTACTTTTCTTTCTATTTAATTTAGACTTTAAAGTTGTCAATGTTTTTGTTTTTTGTAGTTGTTTGTTTAATTATATTATTATTACAGGAGGAAGAACTTCTATTCCATGAAGGATAACCATCTCAATCCTTTGTTGGATTTGGGTTGCGAAAAAATAGATAAGAAGGACTGGTTCTACGCCCTTGCTCACCCCGGACAGCTAATAAATTGTACAGTAAGTATATGGATTATCATTGCAGTTTTGTCTTTATCTGGTATCTGGCTCACTGTTATGTAGTTATTGAACACTACAGTTAACTACCAACGACTACATTTAAAATACTGATTGCCTTGATGTATATAGACTTATAAATAGATTACACATAACTAGAATGGGTTATAAGTAAACTGGAATACACTGACATGAGCTACATATTTTTTAGCTCTTATTTGCATCTTGTAGCTGTTATTTTCACTTTTGTAGCTGTCAAACTGTTATACACAGCCATTATTTGTTTTCTTTCATCTTGTATGCTCTGTTAATTGTTGATATTGAACAACTGATATCCAATAGCTTATTCTATCTAAACATATTTAAGTATGTCTTGTTATATGCAAATGTAGTTCTTATTGACTACAAATGAATACAATTGAATACATTTGCATTAACTACAAACTGCATTAAATACATATTGCTTTAACTACATTTAAAGTCAATTCACTACATTTAACTACAATTCAACACTGTTGACAGCATACTGGCTTCTTACAGTTTATTAAACACTGTTGACAGCATTTTAAATACAGATTGCCTTAATGTACAGATTTGAATTAGATATTATAATTGCAACTTTTACTTTTTTCAGCACATCGATGTTATAATGTACTATTTGAGAAAGAAGGGGAAATATGGCCCCAACAACAACTGTAGATTTACAACAACAGACTGTTTGTTCAAGACAAAAGTTGAAAGTATCTATGATAAGTTCTCTGCTGCTCCAATTAATCAAAGGAATTCTGTTGTAAAAGCCGATGACGATATTGGAGAATATATTATGGGCTATCGAATTCTTGCAAATGTAGCATGGGATCTTGTGGATTATGTGGTAATGCCTGTTAACCTTGTAGAGAACTTCCATTGGTTGTTGTTAGTGTTTGACATAAAGGACCGGCAACTGTATGTGTATGATTCATTGGTGAGGGCAAAGCGTAACAAAACAGT
The DNA here is from genome assembly GCA_034376525.1 of Nicotiana benthamiana. NCBI lineage: Eukaryota > Viridiplantae > Streptophyta > Magnoliopsida > Solanales > Solanaceae > Nicotiana > Nicotiana benthamiana. The sequence goes on along the minus strand of CM067341.1, from coordinate 12,234,462 downwards.
TCAAGCTATGGCTGAAAAATTTTCAACAATTATTCCTCTTTATTTGTCATGCACTGGTTTCTACGGCAAACGCAAGGACATTGACTTCAAGAATACAAAGTCATACGTAGAGAAGCCAGTTACGGACCCTCTAGACATACAATGGATGGTTGCCGAGATTCCACAACAAAAGGAAGGCTCACTGTAAAAAACTTAACTCCCTTTCTATATGTATACTTAAAATATATTTGGTTTTTGGTATTTAATGAAAATTACTCATAATCTGCAGGGATTGCGGTGTATTTGTTGATGCATTTGCGGAATATATTAGCAATGGTGATTTGTCTATACCAAAGGAGGATCTTAATGATATTAACAAACACCGTAGACGATATGGAGCTCTGTTGTGGGACTACGCCACAAAGAAGCTAAATGATGGTTCAATCAGTGAGAGCGAGGTTACAGGCAGGCTTGCAAGGAGGAGGGGTCCACCGCCAAAAAATGAGAGAACTAAAGTGGAACGAAGGAGGAAATAGTGTGTACTGTTGTAATGAACTTTGATTGTAACCCACAATGTTTCATGGACCTTGAACAATTTTGTAGTTAGTGGAGAATTATGTCAGTTTGGTTGTACTGAACAATTGCTTTGGAAAAATAACCCTAAGTTTGCATTTCTGTTTGCCATTTTTCTGAGATTCATCTGTGCATTTAGTTGCACTGTATGTTCACTTTTGTTGTGAGATTGTTTTTATTCTGATTACAACTCTGATCTCCCATTTCAGTTTAGAACATATTTGGTTCAGAAATGCAAACTAAATGCACAATTGCTTCATGAATACATTAAACATTATCATGCCAGTGCTTGCATTATCCAACTTCTTGGATTGGAATCCAAGGTTTTCTTACATGTCTGAACTAAAAACTATGAAATAAAATTTGAAGCCAGGTCAATCTATTCGAGGATTTAGAATTGCCTCAATACATATGTTAACTATATTGACAATGATAACAGTATTAAAGGAAACTACAATTATCTTCTCCTCAAGGCAATATGTATTGTAAATGTAGTCATTTGGTTGTAATGAACAATAGCTTCATGAATACATTAGACATTATTAATGTAGTGACTACAATTACATACAATTACAAATAACTACACATTTATTCTGCATATAAATACAATTACATAACTACAACTTGTTTGAACTCCAACGCTACATGCACTGTTGCAGTACATTTGCACAATATATGTTTTCAGATAAACATGATGATGTTTCTTACTTAGATTTCATGAAAATGAACTACAACGTTTTTTCTTTATCTACAACATTCTGTCTTTATCTATTATGTCGATAACACATTTCGAAATCACTTAAAGTACATTATAACAACAATCTGCAAACAGTTTACATTACGCAAGTATATTAGTAAACTTCTTTATTATCGTCAAAAACATATTACAGCTACACCTTAAATTCCGATAATCTGGGATAACTACCCTTTATTTTGAATAACTATGTAGCTACATTATATTCATGCCTTTTTCGGCACATTCTTGCAACTTCTTTTGTTATGCCCTTCACCTCCACAATTGCCACATGACACCTTGTACTTCTTTGAGTTTATTTCATCAAAGTTTTTATATCTTTCCTTTTGAGGTCTTCCTGGCTGCCTTTTATCTCCAGCCGGTGGCTTTATTACATCATCCAAAATATGTTGTGGAACATCCCATTTTGCTTCATCAGGAAGAGGATTAACTGGCAATTCATATGTAAGTAGTAGGCTCTTAGTTGTGTAATACGGTGAGCAATAGTTGTCCGGCCTTTCATTCCTATGCCTTAATGATGCCAAAGCATGTGCACATGGAAGTTCATCAAGTTGGAATTGTCCACAACTACATTTCTTATTTTCTAAACATACAATGTACCTCTTCACGCCATCTAACACAGTGTGTATATGATCGGTTGAAGCTCTCACCTACAATTCAAGATCAAAAAGAAAATAATAAGGTGTCAATAAGTTAACTATGTTAGCAACAATCAGTTAACTACAAATCAGCTACAAATAAACGCCATAATACATTAACTACATTTAACTACAATCGTCTACATTTTTAAAACTCTCTGGAAATCATTCATAAAACATTAACTACATTTAACTACAATCGTCTACATTTTTAAAACTCTCTGGAAATCATTCATAAAACATTAACTACATTTAACTACAATCGTCTACATTTTTAAAACTCTCTGGAAATCATTCATAAAACATTAACTACATTTAACTACAATCGTCTACATTTTTAAAACTCTCTGGAAATCATTCATAAAACATTAACTACATTTAACTACAATCGTCTACATTTTTAAAACTCTCTGGAAATCATTCATAAAACATTAACTACATTTAACTACAATCGTCTACATTTTTAAAACTCTCTGGAAATCATTCATAAAACATTAACTACATTTAACTACAATCGTCTACATTTTTAAAACTCTCTGGAAATCATTCATAAAACATTAACTACATTTAACTACAATCGTCTACATTTTTAAAACTCTCTGGAAACAACATTTTCATCTACTACTTCTTTTGTTTTTTTTTTCATGCACCAAACAATAATATATTACCTTTAGTTTCTGGGATAATAGAGTGTTATCTTCCAATTCTTTGTTGAATTTGTGTCCAAGTAATGTGAAAGTACCCTTTGCCTTCAATAACTTGTCTTTTGTCCAACGTTCTATAATAGTCCTCATATACTCCAATAGATCAAATATTGGCAGCTCTCTTGCCTCTTTTGTAACAGCGTTCAACGACTCTGCAATGTTTGATGTCATAGTAAAAGTTCTATTTGCCGTTGCATGTACTCTTGACCATCTATGATATCCAATATCATGTAGGTAAGACGAAACACGTGGGTCTACCTCCTGAATCTTCATCATTCTTTCATTGAAATCATCCAGAGTATATGACCGTGCTGTAGCAAAGTATAATTCATGTAATTGTAGATGTGACTTCTTGAATTTTGACCTTATATTTGTCCATATATGCCACATGCAGAAGTAGTGTGCAATTCCAGGACAGACTACGGATGTTGCCTTCGATATACTCTCATGCCTGTCTGAGACAACACACATAGAAGGTCTTTCACCATATGCCTCCTTGAATTGTTCAAAGAACCACCTCCAAGATGCGTCGTTCTCAGAATCAACAACAGCATATGCCAAGGGAAAAATAGAACCTACAATTTGTAGACATAACTTGAGATTAACTATTAAATACAAATATATTTGGATAATTTAGGCAATATAAAATACATTGATTTATACAAAGTAACTACATTGTAACTACAACATTATTACATCTGTTACCTGCTGCATCCATGGTGCTTGCTGTCAGCATAATACCCCTGTATGATGATTTTAAGAATGTACCATCAACCACTACTACCGGCCTACAATGTTGCCAACCATTTATTGATGTAGAAAGAGCAACAAATGCATACAAGAAGCAATCATCTGCTGCCTTCTTCAATTTAACAACAGAACCGGGATAATTCTTCTCAAGAATATAAAAATATTTTGGTAATCTGTTGTACGAGTCACACGGATTCCCTCGCAGAAACCGTAATGCTTTTTCCTTTGCTATCCATGCTTGCATGTAGCTTAGGCTGACTCCATGTTCGGATAACATGTCAGTTTGTATGTCCTTTGGCGTGTAAACAGTCTTAGGATCACAAAACTTTGGAACGACAATGCTACCAACTACTGTTGCAGTACACTTGCGTTTTATGAATGTTTCGTCCATTCGGCAACATGTGTGTTGTCGGTTAAAACTTCTTATCTTGAACAATGATGAATCATTAATAGATGTTGCCTTGAAGTGCCATTTACAGTTCTCCGCAACACATACAAGCCAGTAGCTACAAAAAAATCCAATTTTCAAACATTTTTATTAAATACTGTAATGAACTACAATTGACTACATTTAACTACAACTAACTACAAATACCGACAAACTGGTTTTCCGTAACTAAATTTGACTACAAACAACTACAATTGACTACAATGAACTACAATTGACAACATATAACTCCAATTAACTACAATTGAATACATTAAATACAATTGCATACAACTGCATAGATAAAAATAATACTTTAGCATTGAAAATGAACAACTAAGTACAAACCTTCTACAACTTGATCTTTTAACTCTGAACTGGAACTTCTGCATAACTGCATAATTTTTCATTGCAGCAACAATCGTCTTCTTGTCCTAGTACACTTGACCTTCCTCAATACATGTTTGAGAAGATTCAATTATTATTTCACTTTGATATTGCTCAATAGCTGGTGAAGATGGAATTTCTAATAACCTTAATGATCCCGAAGAACCTGCATACAAAACATTCACATTGTATATTCATTATAGATAATTGGCATCAAATTGTAGTTGATTAGAGAACACAAAAATCTCCGAATTCTGTTTCGACGCAAACTTACCTATACTGATGGGGCGTTCATTGGTTATTGCCAATTCCATATTGAAATCTCTTATGCTAATACATAACGGATACGAACCTAAGTTTTTATTCTCTTTTTTCGTTTCCATATATACACGAACGCCCATATCGTTTCTAATCTGCAACGGAGGACAGTTATCATTCACAATGTATTTTATTTCTACAACTTTATCAGATGTATCAATCGATAATTGTTCTGCAATTGTAGATTGGAGAATTCCGTAGCTTGCAGTTTCATCAACCAAAATGGCGTCAACTTCAAAATCTCTGAAGCTGCCATGGTTATCCCAATAACCATTACATTTAAGCATTATCGGAATTTTTGACATTGTATAATCTCGTTACTGCCAGTCACGTAATAACTACAAAATATGAAAAAATAAGAGAGAATCTGGTGGAATTAGGCTATCCCTCAATAACAATAAAAACTGATTTTGAATGGAAGAATGAGAGTATTCAATTTCCAAACAGTTTTGTCGAATTTTAAATGGAAGAATGAGAGTAGTATCTCGAAACAGTTTTGAAGAATTCTGTTTGGAGGAATGACTGTAGTCAATTTTGAAACAGTTTTGTTGAAAATATGCACTGGATCTTCCGTTACCTTAATCTGTTTAGTTTAGAGGATATATTTGGAGCATTTAATATGTTACCTTAATGTAAGGGAAATTTATTTGGTAGTAAATCAAACATTTATTAACATTCAAAGCTGATTGGCATTCCAAACTGATTGGCGTGAAAAGAGGAGATAAGCAAATATCATTAGCCTTAATTGTCTAGTGTTAATTTAGGATGGAAAATCAGCAATTATCTTGTTTGGTACATATTATGTAACAAAAACATGAGATATGAGGGTAATAAACAAACAATGCACAATAATGGTAGTAAGGTTTGTTATATGGGATGTATAGGTAAAAATCCCTTAAATAAAACGAGGTGTGCCGCGCCGAATAAAATCACAAGTTGCGTGGCCCTCTTTAATTATTTATTTAAAAAATATTTAGAAATCGAGGCGTGCCATTTAGCTAATTTTCATGGCCTTCGCAAAGTTAACAACGCGTTAGTTGCTTTTAGGCGCGTCACTTAGTAATTTTACCTTCTTAAACTCGGGTGCGCATTTATGTGACCCAAATCCAAATCTCAACTATGTTAAAATATGTCAAAAATCGCGGGTGGATTTATGTGACTTGGTTCGAGGCGTGTTTTAGTGGCATTACAATTCTCTTTTTTTTAAAACAAAATAAATAATAATAATAATAAAAGCGGTTAAAAGTTTAAAATTACACATAGGTTTAAAGTATTTTAAAATCAGATAAATAAACCAAGTATAACAATTGAGCAACTGTGTTAGAACCACGGAACTAGGAGTGCTTAATACCTTCTCCCGGGTTAACAGAATTCCTTACCCGGATTTCTGGCTAGCAGACTGTATACAGAGTCAAACCTTCCTCGATTCGGGATTTAAACCGGTGACTTGGGACACCATTGATTATCCAAGTGGCGGCTCTAAAAATCTCTTAAATAAGTAAATCCCGTTTCGATTGTCCTTTAATTGAAAAAATTTCCTTATCTACGCCCTTCACGGGGTTGTAGTGTTAAAAAAGAGGTATGACACATTGTTGGGATATCACACTACAGTGCGCACATCGGTTAGAGACACCCTATACTTCTTGGTCTATGGTGCTAAGGCCATAATACCTGCGGAAATTGAAATCCTTTCTCTCCGGATCATTGTTGAAGCTGAAATTGAAGACAGTGAGTGGGTCAAGACCTGTCTGGATTAGTTAACCCTGATTGATGAAAAGCAAATGGCTGCAATCTGCCACGGCTAGTGGTACCAACAAAGAATGGCCCGTGCCTACAGCAAGAAGGTGCGCCCAGGAATTTTGAAGTGGGACAACTCATTTTAAGGCGTATTCTTCCCCATCATCAGGAAGCAAAAGAAAATTTTTTCCTAACTGGAAAGGCCCATATATCATCAGAAAGATATTGCCAATAGGGCCATTATACCTAGGAGATATCGAAGGAAATGACCCCGAAGCAGTTGTGAACACTGATGCAGTCAAAAGGCACTATGTTTAGTTTTTCTACAGCGACAACATTATCCGATTGGGATGACGAAGCCTTTTATTCTCGCTACTTCAAACACTCCAATCCATTTCTAGACCTTTGAGCCAGTTATCTTTCTTTCATTACCCTCTTTGGAACTCGAAGATGTCTGTAAAAAATGATGATGATGAAATGATGAAGAAAAAAAGGAAACAAAAACAGAAGAAAAAGCAAAAGAAAATCTTACGTAGGAAACCTCTCTATGGGGTTCAGTCACACCAAAACAAACATCCAAATTCCCCCAAAAGTTAAACTAGGGCAGATGTTATAATGGTTCGGCGATGATCCCTCCTGAATGGTTACAAAGTTGTAATTCAGTCCAAATTATTTTTACCCAAATCCTTTCAAGTCCTTTCGATCAATCTGTAAAAGGTTTTCAAAATCAGAGAATGCAGTTATTTGAATCTGATACAACTAACGTGAGAGAAATAAAATGAGAGAGTCTTATTGGCGAAAAACAAGGGGAACCATGAGGCGATGGTGAGTAGAGAAACTGAAAAATGAGAGTCTTGTTAGTGAAAAATTGTAAAATAGCACTATAAGGTGATGGTAAGAAGAGAAATGAGAGAGGTCGATTGGCGAAAACCCGCAAAGGGCGTCGTTGATCGAAAAGGAGAAAACCCCTCACCACCACTGGTATTGAAAGAGCATGGCAAAGTTTATGGATTCTGAAACGTAGGTCACAATGAGTTTATGAGAAGTTGGGATAGTTGTGTGGATCAGGAATCCAGTCCAAGAAACATGTCATGTCTATTGAGGTCTTCGTGCACCCCAGATAAGTCTGTCCTTCTTCCCCGAAAGGAACACTTCTCCTTAAATTCATTTTCTTGTCCTTTGTTTACTTTTCTTTTCTTTTGGCCAAACTCCATTTTTGAAACTAATACAAAGAAAATGTGGCAAGATTGGTTTTACAGGTTTCCGTTTATAAAAATCCAAGTCCAAAGAAAAGTACCCAGCCTCAGCGGGTGCATCTCGATCCTGACTGGACATGATGGCCGATGCTCTGAAATCAAAATTATTGATAATGGAAAGAAACCCAAATTCAAAAGCCCGTAGAGGCAGAATAAAGTGAAAAGGCCAAAGCCCATATGGGTGAGCCATCATGAGAAATTCTAAAAAGTTGAGTTCCTCGGTGTTAGGAGAGAGGTCAATCTTTAGAAAACTAGCAAGCAACAGAGGTTCTCACCAAAAAACAAGTTGGGCCGAGATCAAGTGATCAATGCCAGAAAACCAATCACAATTTCAAACTAACAATGTTTCTTTGTTGAAAAGTTGAAACAGGTGTAATCCAAAGCAACCGTGCAAGAAGCAGGTGCAACCAAAAAGGAAAAATGCACAAAAGCTAGAAACAGCTTCAACAATACTCAACCCAAAAGGGATGTTTCCTCATAATTCTTTTCTGCATTTTACTAATAAAAAAGGAAAGAAAATAAAACTGAATTGAAAAATGAAATGAAATAAAAAAAAAAGAAGAAGAAGAAGAAGAAAAATCCCAAATCATGGTAGCTTAGGGTCTCCAATATCTAGTTGCATCCTTTCCAACATAGGGCCTCATTCCCTAGTTATCCCTGGCATAACCCAAGGACTTTTTTTCTTTTATCCCGGAATAACCCGTGGATCTCCCTGGCATAACCCAAGGACCTTTTTATTTTCTTCTAGCATAACCCGTGGACCTCCCTAGCATTACCCAAGGACCTTTTTCTTTTATCCCGGCATAACTCATGGACCTTCCTGGCATAACCCAAGGACCTTTTTCTTTTATCCTGGGATAACCCGTGGGTCCCCCTGGCATAACCCAAGGACCTTTTTTTCTTTTCTCCTGGCATAAACCGTGGACCTCCCTAGCATAACCCAAGGGTCTTTTTTCTTTTATCCCCACATAGCCATGGATTTCCCCGGCATAACCCGAGGATCCTTTTTATTTTATCCTGGCACAACCCTTGGACCTCCTTAGAATAACCCAAGGGCCCCTTTTTCTTTTATCCCGGCATAACCTGTGGACCTCCCTGGCATGTGACAACCCAAAAGGGGTCATCGCTTAATTTCTTACATTCAATACTTTCGAGGCCTTGAAAACCTCATCTGGGGTTGCCTCTATTTGCGTGCATAGTCCGGGCGCGTAGATGGAAAGCCTAGATATGAATCCTATGAGTAAAATGCTAAATTTTGATATTAAACTGAATAAATTTGACTTTGGTTAATATTTTTGGGTAAACGGACTCGAACCCGTGATTTGACAGTCCCGGAGGCTCCGTAGGAAAATATGGGACTTGGGCATGTGCAGAAGCAAATTCTGAGGTCCCAAGTCAGAGAAATGAATTTTGTGCGAAATTGTTTTCTAGAAATAATTTAGGAAAATGGAAGTGAAACTTGATTAATAGACTCTGGTATCGGACCCGTATTTTGGTTCCGGCGCCCGCTACAAGTATTATATATGGTTTAAGCGCTTTTTGTAAAGTTTGGTTGAAAACAGGCGTCGTTTGACGAGTTTAGAACTTAAATTGGAATTGTATGTTTTATGAAAATTTGGAGGAAATCATTGATTTTAAGGATGAATTTCATGTTTATGATGTTATATTAGCGATTTGATGGGACGGATAAGTCTGTAGGATGGTTTTGAGGTGATGTGTATGTTTGGTTTAGAGCCCCGAGGGCTCGGGTGAGTTTCGAGTAGGTTCTAGGGACGCCTTAGGCTTAAAAGACCAGGCGTTGAAGGTTCAGGAAAATGTTGGAGACTGAACCCTCCAGCGCATGCGTGAAACGCGTGCGTCCGCGGAGGGGCCAGCGGTCGCGGTCGCCGTTGTGCGGTCCGCGGTGGGTGCTGTGGGGTCGCGGTCAGCTTTGTGTGATCCGCACATGGCAAAGATTCGCAGGCCTTCAGGTCATTAGGTAGGTCACCGCGGCCGTGGTCCTTTTTGCGCAGTCCCCGCTGGGGGACTTCAGAGGGTATAAATACACGGAATTTCAGTTATTTTTCACCTTTCGAAAAACTAAAACATAAGGGGCGATTTCCCAAACGATTCTTCTTCTTCAAAATGATTGGTAAGTGATTTATAACTTTTTTTCTTCATTCCTTAGCATCTTTTAACATAATTTCAACTTTAAATCAAAGATTTTAATAGGGAAATTTGGGTATGTTGGGTATAACCTAGGTTTTGCTAAAATAGGGATTTAGACCTTAAATTGAGGTTCGATTTTAATACAAATCATATATTTGGGTTCATGAGGGAATGGGTAATCGGGTTTTGATTCGAGCCTCAGGTTTCGACCACATTGACCTGAGGGGCATTTTGGTCATTTTACCTAATTTTGCATCTTAGCTTTAAATTAAATTGTGGAATCAGTTGCTTGAGATGTGATTTAAAAGATGTAATTGAAATGAATAGATTTTGGTCATTTGGAGTCGGGTACTCGTGGCAAAAGTGTGGTTTCAAGTTGAATTTGGAGCCGGTTCGAGGTAAGTGGCTTGTCTAACCTTGTGTGGGGGGCTTCTTCCCCTTGGGACATGAAGTTTGGTATTTGAATGCCTCGTACGTGAGGTGAGGAACGCATACTTGAGCAAATTATTGGAAATCCATTTTTACTTGAAGCCTTTAAATTGAGTTTTCTTGCTTACCTGTTTATTTTAGATTGCAAGTTTATTTTATGCTAGTTTAGAGAAGCATGTTTATTTGACTTACTTGCCTAAGTGCTTCAACTGTCTTGTTCGTGCTCCGTTTAGTATGTTTTTCTAGGATTTCTATTTCTTGTCTTGAGTTTAGTATCTATCCTAATGTTTGGGTTGCTATTGTATGTTATTAAATTGGGACTACGGTTGGCCTCCCAAGAGATCCCCTGCACTTGATATATTATGGACTGAAGGTACGGGATACCAAGAGATCCCTGACACATTAAATTGTAAGTTTTGAGGATACCAAGAGATCCTCAGGATACCAAGAGATCCCTCGCACATGAAATTGTTAGTTTTGACGATACCCATAGATCCCTGGCACATGAAATTGTAAGTTTTGAGGATACCAACAGATCCCTCGCACGTGAAATTGGTAGTTTTGAGGATACCAAGAGATCCTCGGGATATCGAGAGATCCCCGGTTGTGGTTCTTGTTGTGAGTATTATTTACTAGTATTGTCCTGTTTTTCTACTTTCTATTACTGTTTTCCGTATTCATCTTGTTTAGATTCTCGTTGTACACTTTATCTTTACTGTTTTCCCTCATCTTATTATTTGTTATGTTATATCTTAGTAGGGCCCGAACCTTTTCTCGTCGCTACCTAGCTGAGGTTAGGCTTGGCACTTACTGAGTAACGTTTTGGTGTACTTATGCTTCTCCTACGCATGTTTTCCATGTGCAGATACAAGTACTTCATCTTAGGCACACTATCCTTGAGGCTAGGAGAGCTACAGAGACTTCTAGGTACTTCTACAGCATTCGCATACCAGGAGTCTCCCTCTTTAATCTATATGTAGTATTTAGCCTTCTTTCGTACCTTTGCTTAGACAAAATTCTGGAGATTTGAGTCGTATATTACTTTCCATTAGCTTGTGTTCCCATGAGTTTCCGAGTTATGGGGGTGTTATAGTAGACTTCCACATTTATTTTGAGCTCTATATGTCGAGCGGCTGTTATATAGAGATTTCTTTTAGTTGTATAGTCTTAATTCATTATTTTCGCAAGTTGTGTTATTTTCCGCATTATTAGGCTTACCTAGTTATAAGAACTAGGTGCCATCACGACATGTTCAGGGAGGGCGAACTGGGGTCGTGACAAGTTAGTATCAGAGCCCTATGTTCATAGGAGTCATGGAACACAAGTCGGTTTATTATAGTCTCGCTGATCGGTACGGGTACGTCTGTACTTATCTATGAGAGGGTATGTAACTGTTAGGAAAATTTCGCTTCATTTGGTTTCCTTGTCGTGCGATATCATAAATTTTAAACTTCCATATTCTATCATCTCACAAATAGTGAGGAGACACGCTACTCGGGATGATCAGGCACCCGCGCCCTCTACTGTAGCCATCAGAGATCGGGGCTGGGGTAGAGGTTGAGGACGTTCACGTGGTGTAGCTAGAGCACCTACGCGAGCTACCGCCGAGGCACCACCAGAAGATCTAGCCGGAGCCCAGGCACCTGGCATGCCCACTACTACTCCAGCCTTTCAGGAGACGTTGGCTCAGTTCATGAGTATGTATATCACCTTGGCTCGGGCAGGGTTGCTTCCCTTGCTGCAGCCACATACCAAGCCGGGGGAGAAGCATAGACTCCAGCCATCCTCCCTCCCGAGCAGCGAGTGCAGGTTGAACAGGTTCCTGAGGTTATTCCTGCACCGCCTGCAGTGCCAGTTCAGCTTGAGGACGGGTCAGTTGCTTCAGAGGATGAACAATGAAGACATAAGAGGTTCAAGAAGTATGATCCCCCAGTATTCAGTGGATTAGCACCAAACGATGCCTTGGGATTTCTAGAGGAGTGTCACTGTATTCTTTGCACTATGGGCATAGTAGAGTCCAGCGGGGTTTCCTTTACTACCTTCCAGCTTCGGGGAGCCGCCTATTATTGGTCGCGCACTTATGAGGTAGACAGTCCAGTCAACTGCCTATGATTGGTGGCGCACTTATGAGATAGACAGTCCAGTCGAGGCTGCTTCACTGATTTGGACTGGTAGTAGCCCCATTTTGCTAATCTTGATTGTCACGCCAAGACGGTGATGTTGGCTATGCCAGGTGTTCCGTGTATTGAGTGGAGTGGTACTTTAGATCATACTCCCAGTAGAGTTATCTCTTTTATTAGGCTCGATGCATGGTTGAGAAGAGGTGTGCCACATATTTAGCTTATGTGAGAGATGTTAGTGGATAACCATTTGTTGATTCAGTTCCAGTGGTACGGGATTATCCCGATGTATTTCTAGCTGATCTTCCGGGCATGCCTCCCGATAGAGACATTGATTTTGGCATTGACCTGTTGCCGGGCACTCAGCCCATTTCCATTCCTTCGTATCATATGGCTTCTCCTGAGTAAAGGAATTGAAGGATCAGTAGCAAGAATTGCTTAATAAGGGTGTTATTCGACCTAGTGTTTCACCGTGGGGTGATCCTGTCCTGTTTGTGAAGAAAAAGGATAGTTTTATGCGCATGTGTATTGATTATCGTCAGTTGAACAAGGTTACAATGAAGAACTATTATCCTTTGCCTCGTATTGATGATCTATTTGACCAGCTTCAGGGCGCACAAGTGTTTTCTACGATTGACTTGCGCTCAAGTTACCATTAATTGAATATTCGGGAGCCAGACATCCCGAATACTGCTTTCAGGACTCGGTATGGTCATTATAGCTTTGTTTTGTGTCATTTCAACTGACCAATGCCCCAGCACTTTTTATGCATTTGATACACAGTGTGTTCATGTCGCATATTAATTCTTTTGTCATTGTCTTTATTGATGACATTATGGTATATTCCTGGAGTCGGGAAGATCATGAGCAGCATTTGACAAAAGTGCTCCAGACTCTGAGAGAGAAGAAGTTATATGCAAAGTTTTCAAAATGTGAGTTTTGGTTGGATTCAGTGGCATTCTTAGGCCACGTGGTATCGAGTGAGGGCATTCAGGTGGATCCGAAGAAGGTAGAGGTTGTGCATAGTTGGACCAGACATCTTTAGCTACGGAGATTCGTAGTTTCCTTGGCTTGGTGAGCCGTTACCGTTGCTTTGTGGAGAGGTTTTCGTCCATTGCAGCCCCTATGACTAGATTGACCGGAAAGGGTGCTCCATTTCAGTGAACAGAGGAGTGTGAGACGAGCTTTCAAAAGCTCAAGACAGCTTTGGTTACAGCCCCACTGTTGGTGTTGCCTATAGGTTTAGGGTCTTATACTGTTTATTGTGATGCCTCGAGAGTTGGCCTTGGAGCGGTGTTGATGCAGGACGGTAGGGTGATTGCCTATGTGTCAAGATAGTTGAAGATACATGAGAAGAACTACCCTGTCGACAACCTTGAGTTAGCTGCTATTGTTCATGCCTTGAAGATCTGGCATCATTATTTGGATGGTGTGCCTTGTCAGATCTATACTGACCATCAGAGTTTGCAGCACTTGTACAAGCAAAAGGATCTAAATTTGCGCCAGAGGAGGTGGTTAGAGTTGCTGAAAGATTATGATATTACTATTCTGTATCACCCGGGCAAGGCCAATATGGTGGTCGACGCCTTCAGTTGGCGCGCGGAGAGTTTAGGGAGTTTAGCATACTTACCAGCTTCATAGAGGCCCATGGCGATGGATGTTCAAGCCTTAGCCAGCCAGTTTGTGAGATTGGATCTTTCGGAGCCCAGTTGGATTCTAGCTTATGTGATTTCCTGGTCTTCCTTATTTAATCATATTAGGGAGCGACAGTATGATGACCCCCATTTTCTTGTCCTTAAGGACAAGGTTTGGCATGGTGACGCCAGAGATGTGAACATTGGAGATGACGGGGTATTGAGGATGCAGGGCCGTGTTTGTGTGCCCAATGTTGATAAGCTACGGGAATTGATTTTAGCAGAGGCCCGTAGTTCACGGTATTCCATCCATCCGGGTGCCGCGAAGATGTATCAAGACTTGAGGCAGCACTATTGGTGGAGGCGGATGAAGAAGGATACAGTTGGATATGTAGCTAGATGCCTCAACTGTCAATAGGTGAAGTATGAGCACCAGAGACCGGGTGGGTTAGTCCAGCAGATAGAGATTCTAGAATGCAAAATGGGAGCGCATCACCATGGACTTTGTATCTAGACTCCCACGGACCCTGGAGAAGTTTGATGCCATTTGGGTTATTGTGGATCGGATGACCAAGTCCACTCATTTCATTCCTGTGTGTACCACTTATTCTTCGGATCGGTTGGCAGAGATTTATATTCGGGAGATCGTCCATCTGCATGGTATTATAGTTTCCATTATTTCAGACAGAGGTACTCAGTTTACATTGCTGTTCTGGAGAGTCGTGTAGCAGGAGTTAGGTACTCGACCTGGAGGGTACTCAGACCCGTGATTTGACGGTCCCGGATGGCTCATAGGAAATGTGGGAGTTGAGCGTATGCCCGGAATCAAATTCTGAGGTCCCAAGTCCGAGAAATGAATTTTGTGTGAAATTGTTTTTTGGAAATAATTAAGGAAATTAGAAGTAAAATCTGATTAAAAGACTGTGGTATCGGGCCCGCATTTTAGTTCTGACTCCCGGTACAAGTCTTATATATGGTTTAAGCGCTTTTTATAAAATTTAGTTGAAAACGGACGTCGTTTGACGTGTCTCAGACTTAAAATGGGAATTTGATGTTTTATGAAAATTTGGTGAAAATCATGGATTTTAAGGCTCAATTTAATGTTTATGATGTTAGATTAGCGATTTGATCACACGGATAAGTCCGTAGGATGGTTTTGAGGTGATGTGTATGTTTAGTTTGGAGCCCCAAGATCTCAGGTGAGTTTCGAGTAGGTTCCGGGATGCCTTAGGCTTAAAAGACCAGGTGTTGCTGGTTCAGGAAAATGTTGCCAACTCTGAACCCTCCAGCGCGGTCCGCGTGAAAACGCGTGCGGCCGTGGAGGGGCTAGCGCGTCCGTGGTCACTATTGTTGGGTCCGCGGTGGGTGATGTGAGACTGCGATCGGCTTTGCGCGGTATGCGCAGGGCTAAGAACCGCAGGCCTTCAGGTCTTCAGGTAGGTCAGCGCGGCTGCAGTCCTTTTTGCGCGGTTCGCGCTGGGGGACTTCAGAGGGTATAAATACACGGGAATTTCAGTTATTTTTTACCTTTCAAAAATCCAAAACATAAGGGGCAATTTCCCAAACAATTCTTCTTCTTCAGAATGATTGGTAAGTGATTTCTAACTTATTTTCTTCACTCCTTAGCTTCTTTTAATATAATTTCAACTTTAAATCAATGATTTTAATGGGGAAATTTGGGTATGTTGGGTAGAACCTACGTTTTGCTAAAATTGGGGATTTGGACCTCAAATTGAGGTCTGATTTCAAAATAAATCAAATATTTGGGTTCATGGGGGAATGGCTAACCGAGTTTTGGTTTGATCCTCGGGTTTTGACGACATTTATCTGAGGGGTATTTTGGTCATTTTACCTAATTTTGCGTCTTAGCTTTAAATTAAATAGTGAAATCAGTTGCTTGAGATGTTGTTTACGAGATGTAATTGAAATGAATATATTTGGGCCATTTGGAGTTGGATACTCGTGGCAAAAGTGTGGTTCTAAGTTGAATTTTGAGCCGATTCGAGGTAAGTGGCTTGTCTAACCATGTGTGGGGGACTTCTTCCCCTTAGGATATGATGTTTGGTATTTGAATGCCTCATACGCAAGGTGACGAACGCTTACTTGAGCAAATTTTTGGAAATTCATTTTTACTTGAAGACTTTAAATTGAGTTTTCTTGCTTACCTGTTTATTTCAAATTGCAAGTTTATTCTATACTAGTTTAGATAAGCATGTGTATTTGACTTACTTGCCTAAGTTCTTAAACTGTCTTATTGCTGCTCCGTGTATATGTTTGGCTAGGATTTTTTATTTCTTGTCCTGAGTTTAGTATCTATCCTAATATTTGGGTTGCTATTGTGTGTTTTTAAATTGGGACTATGGGTTGGCCTCCTGAGAGATCCCCCTGCACTTAATATGTTTTGGACTGAGGGTTCGGGATACCAAGAGATCCCTGGCACATGAAATTGTAAGTTTTGAGGATACCAAGAGATCCCTGGCACATGAAATTGTAAGTTTTGAGGATACCAAAAGATCCTTGGGATACCAAGAGATCCTCGGTTGTGGTTTCTGTTGTGAGTAGTATTTGCTAGTATTGTCCTATTTTCTCTACTTTCTATTACAGTTTTCAGTATTCATCTTGTTTAGATTCTCATTGTACACTTTATCTATACGGTTTTTCCTTATTTTATTATTTATTATGTTATATCTCAGTAGGGCCCGAACCTTTCCTCATCACTACCCAACCGAGGTTAGGCTTAGCACTTACTAAGTACCGTTGTGGTGTACTCATGCTTCCCATATGTATGTTTTTCATGTGTAGATCCAGGTACTTCATCTCAAGCACACTATCCTTGAGGGCAAGAGAGCTACAGAGACTTCGAGGTACTTCTGCATCGTTCGCAGACCAAGGAGTCTCCCTCTTTACTCTATCTGTAGTATTTAGCATTCTTTCGTACCTTTGTTTAGAAAAAATTCTGGAGATTTGATCCATAATTACTTTCCATTAGCTTGTGTTCCCGTGAGTTTTCGGGTTTTGGGGTGTTATAGTAGACTTCTACATTTTTTTTGAGTTGTATATGCCGAGAGGCAGTTATATACAGATTTCTTTTAGTTGTTCAGTTTTAATTCATTATTCCTCAAGTTGTGTTGTTTTATAAATTGTTAAGCTTACCTAGTTATAGGAACTAGGTGCCATTACGACACGTTCAGGGAAGGCGAACTGGGGTCGTGACACTAGTATAACCCAAGGACCTTTTTTCTTTTATTCCGGCATAACAAGTGGATCTCCCTGGCAACCCAAGGACGTTCTTCCATTTATCTCGGTATAACCCGTGTATATCCTTGGCATAACCCAATGACCTTTTTCCTTTTATCCTGGCATAACCCCGTGGATCTCCCTGCCATAACCCAATGACCTTTTTTCTTTTATCCCGGCATAACCCGTGGATTTTCCTGGCATAACCCAAGGACCTTTTCCTTTTATCCCGGCATAACCCGTGGATCTCCCTGGCATAACCCAAGGACCTTTTTCTTAATCCGGACATAACTCGTGGATCTCCCTGGCATAATCCAATGACCCTTTTTTCTTTTATCCCGGCATAACCCATGGACCTTGGCATAATCCAAGGACCTTTTTTCTTTTATCCTCACATACCCCGTGGATCTCCCTGGTATAACCCAAGGATCCTTTTTTCTTTTATCCTGGCATAACCCGTCGATCTCCCTGGCATAACCCAAGGACCTTTTTTCTTTTCTCCCGGTATAACGTGTGGATCCCCTGGCATAACCCGAGGACCTTTTTACTTTTATCTCGGCATAACCCGTGAATCTCCCTAGAATGACCCAAGGACCTTTTTACTTTTATCCCAGCATAACTCGTGGATCTCCCTGGCATGATTCAAGGACCTTTTTCTTTTCTCTCGGCATAACCTAGGACCTCCCTGGCATAACCAAGGGACCTTTTTCCTTTTTTCCAGCATAACCTGGCAACCCTCCCAATTTAGGCTTCACTCCCTAATCCCAAGGATACAGAATCCCGATTTTTATTGGTTTCAATAAAGAAATATCTTAGATTTGTGTTGCAAATAACTCATAAATTTTTTTTAGTGAAAACCGAGGTAGAAACATTTCATTTTTTTTTTGGTGTCTGAGCAGGTTTTACCTCGAGGTGTAGGATTCAAGATAACCCAGAAATGAGTCTTAGTCCAAAATAAAGGAAAAAAGAAAATGAACGAAAAGAAGTGAACTCAAAGCGCCGAAGTGGAGAAGGATGCAGACTGCTCAAAATTTGATTGAAGTCACAGCCTTCGCATGTCCCCCCTTGATCCAAAAGCTTAAGAATGAACCAGCAGTTGCAGCTAACGAGCATCAAGATTCAGATCAAAGTCTGCAGCAAGAACCAGCCAAGACTCAAGATCAAGCTTCAGAAGTATATAGATAGGAATCTTGTAACTCACAGTTGATAAGATTAGCTAGTTTAGCTTTTTATTTTTCATTTTGATGTAATAAGGGGGTTAGAAAGCAGAAACAGCAGCATCAACAGTGAAATTACAGCTTCTTAGTAGTCCCAGCTACCAAAACTTTCAGAACTATACTGACCTGATTCCTTTATAGCCAAGGATATGTAGGCAACCTTTGAATAAAGGTTTGGTCAGACACTTTTCAAAAAATTCTTCCCATGGAGTGTCAAACAAGAAAAATCCCTCATAATTGCTCATTTTTCTTTGCTCTCAAACCCTTCGTGTCTCCGAGCAAAGAACGGTAGCTGTGAACACATGATTTTTGCCTCACATGAAGTGCTCCTATAGATTTCAAAAATCAAAATTTTCCCTTTAATTATTTGTTATTTTAGGAGTTATTGTATAATTTTCTAATTATTTATATTTTTGTGCATGTTTAATTTTATTTAATTCATAAAATATACAAAAATATATTGCATTTGTATTTAGGATTTAAATTTATATTTTGTAGATTAATTAGTAAATTAGCTTGTTTTATAAAATATGAAATCAAAAAAATAGTTCATTTTGCATTTTAACTCTTTAATTTTGAATTTCATAGCTTTTCCTTTAATTTAGGACTTAATTAATTATTGTAAATATTATGTTGAGTATCTAATATAACTTGGTAGGCTAATTTAATTTTTAAGAATTAAATTAGGTTTTATTTTTTATTTAATTTGAAAAGGAAAAGAAATTTTGTAAAAAAAAATAGAAAAAGAATTGAAAGAGAGGTCTTGTTGGGGATGTTTTAATTAATTCCATTAGGCCCAAAAATTTGTCCACATAACCCTTCCAGGAACGCCCAAAATGCCTAAACCTGGTCCGTGCATTCAAATAAACCAAACGATCCCATTTTTATTCTGTTGATCACAATCGTTGGATTCCTATCATCCAATGGCTCGAAACTGCTTTATCATTTGCCATATAGATGTACGAACATCACCACCCTACCCCAGTTCCATCTCTCTCATTCTCTCCATTCAGTGATCAAATGAACCCTAGTGTCGCCTCTGTTTCCTCACCGCACAAGCCGGCGGCACCACCTCCAACCGACCCCAAATCCACACCACAACACCCCACATGACTTCCCCTCTCCAATTCCTGCTTGGTTTCCTCCAAGTCCTTTCAGAAGCTCTCGAATATTCGATCTTAAAACTGAGCCTAAATCTTAAAATCCCAAAACTTCCAAATCGTGAAAGGTCAAGAAAGATTTAGGGTCAAATTTGATGTTATTCGTGTGTTCCCGGTGGGAACACCTGGTTAATGTCCAGCTTGGTCAAGAAATTGAAAGACTTTGAAGATTTTTCAATTCCGCTGTCCAACCATTTCTTTTAGGTATTTTTCCTCTTTCTGTTGCTTCACTTTTCTTCATTTTTCACTTTTTACTCGTCATCTCTTCTGCTTCCTTCTCTTCTTTCTGATTTTTTCTTATTTTTCTAGTTCTTCAAGACATCTTGTATGCATGTTAGTTTTAAGCATGTATCTCTAATTAGCCCATTTTCGTTTTGTTGTTCGAATGTAGTTCTGTCTCTATTTCCTCTTTAGGCCCAAGATTTCACGAGTCCTTATGACCTTGTAAGTTAACATTTGTGGGTTTTGGGTTTTTTCTAATTTCTTTAATTGAGGCTTTGTTAAAGCAGAAGATCAAGGGGAAAAGGGATTAGCCCAGATTTTGCAGACCCGTGTCAGTTTTAACCTTGGGTCAATTTGACCCATTTGGTTCCTGAAGTAAAAATAGCGGGTTTAAGGGTTAGCTTAGGAAAAATTGGCTTAGAGAATCTTTGAAAAATGATTGAGGAAGCTTCTAGGAAGTTGGGGTAGGGACTAGATTGAAGTTCTGAAAATTAAACTAATGGTACCTAAGCTAAAATAAAAATATCAAATGGTTCAAAGTGCAAAAACCGATACCTTTAAGAAACCCTAATGTCTTACCTATAAAGGCACATTTACTTGACATTCAAGTCAGATTTTAAGAGATAGAAATCATCCAAAACTGAAACGGCTGCCTCTTCTTTAAAAAATACTAAAACAGCCTTGAATTCCTGGCATTTTCAAAAAAATTACTAAAAATTCTGCTTGGATTCTGTTCTTCTGGTCCTAATAATTTGGTTCAAATCACTGAATGTTCACGGTTTGCATTCTAGGTTAAAAATAGATTGAGTTCTGGGTATTGTAGAGTTTGGTTTGGATTTTTCCATTTGATCCCTCTATCAGCCAAAAAATATTAATTGTGATAAAATATGTCATCGAGGGATTTTACTTTATCATGAATCCATTGATTCTATATGACTTATTACTACTCCCCCTTTCGCACTTTATTCGTACATGGAGTGGGGTGGGGGGAAATGGAATTTTATTTTTTATTTAACAAATGGGCTTGGTTTCTACTGTTCCACTTCTGGATTTAGAGCTGGTTTCTATTGCTTGGTTATTGATCTCGAACTCTATTGTCTAATTTCATTTTCCAAGTATTTCTATAAGCTATGGATAGCAAATGATTGTACATAGGCATTTTCGAGTAGAAACTTGATTGGATATGAAATTTTGAGTTTTGATGTTTTGTCTTCTTCTACTTTCAATGATATTCTTGTAGTAAGTTTAGAGCTATGCATTTTATCTCCAATCTTTCCATGCCTTAAATATAATGTAAGGAAGTTTCAATATAAGTACAACGCTCAAGAGTTGAATATGTGAATTGTTATTAGAAAATTTGTAATCACTTGCCCTTTTGAGTGCTGGTTTAAGCTCCTAAATAAATGTGATATGGTATTTGGATACACTGATTTGAATGGCTTAGCATTCTATTAAATTTACTAAGGATGCCTTGTAAGTTGATGATGTTAATTTTTGACTAAATCAGCTAAAACGTGTCGAGCATGGACGGAAAGCCAGAAGCTAGGTATACATGTCATGGTTGCAACGTGTTAAACGAAGTCAGGCATTCCGTTCATTTAAGTGTTTAGTAGATTCAGTGGTACTCAGTGTTTGAGGCTGATTTACATAAGTGAGTTGGTCAATCTGCAAAGATGGAACCAATGGGCTTGTCTCTTAGGCCCAATAATTCAAGGTGTTATTGTTGGAAAGTTCATATAGCAAACCTGATTCAAAATGCATGCTAAAAAGAAAATTGGAAATTTAGTTTAGTTAATATGTGTCAAATGTTGTAAATCGTAGTTTAAACTTGTCAATTGGATCGCATGTTTCTATATTAACGTCAGTCGTATTTGCACTATTGGGCTTGGGTGTGAACCATTTGGATCACAAGAACTGGGCCAAACGTTGGCCTATGCTGAGTAACAATCTAAGTCAATTACTCACCCTCGTGAGACGTTGATTGTTTCGTTAATTTGAGCTCACTTGAGCCCAAGTCTGGAGGCTTTTGTGGATTGGACCATTTGCTTGCTTTATCATACATGACCCTTTTCTTTTCAATATGGTTATCTCCATCAAATTGTTACTGGCCGGAGTTCTATTCGAAGTGAGTTTGGATAGTTCTACAATTGCAATTAGTCGATTTACAATTGAACTGAAACATTTGCTTCTAGATAAATTCAAAATTCCCTGTAGTATTTTAATTAATTAGGCCCATCAATTAGTGTAGGTAAGCCATATTAGATAACAAATATAGTTTATGGCCCTCGTGGGATAGTTTAGAAACCTTTTGATTAGAATAAATCGAGGTGTGTCGTGCCAAAAAAATCTCAAATGCATGGCCCTGATTTAATTTATGTTTTTAATCCTTAGAATTCAAGGTGTTCCATCTAGCGAATTTTTCATGGCCCTCGCAAAGTTGAAAATGTGCAGTTGCTTTAGGCGTGTAATTTAAAATTACCTTCCTAAAATCGGGTGTGCATTTCATGTGACCCAAATTCAAATTTCAACAACGTTAAAAAAAATATGTCGCGGTCTGCGGGTGCATTTAATGTGGCATGGTCTAAAGACATGTTTTAGATGACGTTGAAATCTTCTTCAAATTAATAAAAGCGGTTAATAATTTAAAATTATACCATAGGCTAAAACATGTCTTTAAAATCAGATAATAGACCAATTATAATAGTTTAAGCGACCGTGCTAGCCCGGAATCCGGGGGTGCCTAATACCTTCCTTCGGGTTAACAGAATTCCTTATTCAGAATTTCTTGTTCGCAGACTTCAAACGGAAAAATCGAAATCCTCCTCGATTTGGGATTCTAAAAGAAACCGGTGACTTGGGACACCATAAAACAAACCATCCCAAGTGGCGACTCTGAATAAAATTGAATAAATAATCTCATTTCGAATAATGTCATTTCAATTGAAAAAACTCTTTTATACTTCCTTCGGGTGTAGTAAAAGGAGGTGTGACAGTAATTTCTTACAATTGTACACTCTTTTTATTTTTTTCTTTTGACGCAATGAGTATTTATTTCAACTGTGTATTTTTACTTTTTAGGTAAAATCAGTTAAAAATAAATAAATTAGAGCACCGTAATTTAGAGCTACATAAAAAATTATAGCCAAAATAATTAATTTCAAATTATGTATTTTTATAACTTTTTTTGATGCCTTGACTATTGATTTTAATTTTATAGATCTTTAGTTTCAAATAAAAATATTTAACCTAAATAATGTAGTTCTATCCAAGTTTTATTATAAATTATATTCAAAAAAATTATCTAAAAATAATATTCTTAAAAATGTAAAATATATTTAATTTTTCAAAAAATGCTACATAGTCTGAAAAATCCACGTGGCAGGTGAGTGCACCCACACTTTTTGTCACATCAACGTCTAAGGGGGTAATGGCTCTCAAAAGACCAAGTTGAGGGGGTAACTAAGACCGGACATAATTCAGGAATGATACTAATAATCTGAGCCAAGTTTAGGGGTGGTTTAAGATATTGTGCCAATAAAAAATGTGCACATTTGTTGTTTTAATATGTATATAACCGTTCATAATTAGTGGAAATAGTAACCATCAGACAAGAGGGCGGGGTTGCACTGATGGTAAGCAACCCCCACTTCTAACCGAGAGGTTGTGAGTTCGAGTCTCCCCAAGAGCAAGGTGAGAAGTTCTTGGAGGGAAGGATGACGGGGGTCTATTTGGAAACAGACTCTCTACCCAAGGGTAGGGGTAAGGTCTGCGTACACACTACCCTCCCCAAACCCTACTAAGTGGGATTATACTGGGTTGTTGTTGTTGCTGTTGTAGTAACCTTAAAAATAAAATAAATGACCAATTATAATATATTATTAATAATGTGTGTAAAATACTTATACGTTGAATACTTCATATGTTAAAAGAAAATGGACATGGGTCTAATATAAGCTAATTCATGAAATAAAGGTTGCCCAAAATCCTACCATAAAGAGACAACAAGTTATTTTCGCAACCAATTTAATACACTTAACAATCATAGCTCATATCTAAAGTTGTGGTGGCGTAATTGAGATCTCTTTAATCTTAATAATGAGAGTCGGAGAATGAAAAACGAAACGATAAGGAACGGTTTACTCCCCTTACCGGACCGATTCTAGGTGAACTTGAATTAGTCGGACATTATGCATCAAATCGTGCTATATAATTTATCTGAAACAATTAAGTAATAATTTAGTCATGCTTTTCCCATCTTTGCCATTTATTTGACAGTAACACTTACCAATTAATGCACACACAGTGATCAATTGATAAACCTAAAAAGGACCAAGAAAATGCAATGTGGGGACCAAATTTTAGGTTTTTAATAGGCTGAAAGTTCACTTTAATTTGCCAAGTTTTTTTTTTTTGGTTCCTATACATATTTACTCTTTTAAGTCTAATGTTGTTAGCCAAGCAGAACCCTATTTGGACAAAAAAAGATCATCATTTTTCTACACGTGATGACAAATTACTTTGTATTTTCACGCAAAATGATATTAAACGAGTTTGTTGGAATGATCAATAATTAAAATGTTCTCTAAAGTTTCTTCCAGTATATATGGGCTGAATACATATAGAAACACTTAAAATTTATACGATTTTTCATTACACACCTAAACTTAAAACTGTCCTAATGAGCACTTATGTTACATGAGCTTTGTTCCAATTAGGCACTTTTTGCTGAGTTGGCACAAGAATGAGTTTCACCCAATATAAGCACGTGAAGAATGGAAAAAATATTTTTTGTCTTTTTTATTTCCTTATTCTTCTTCTTTATGTCCACCATCATTTTCACCATTGCCTCCTCCACTTTCATCATTTCCTTCTTCATTATCAATGTCACCTAGACTGTGTCTTAGGATTTCAACGTCTCCCCAAACACTACATTTGTTAG
Organism: Nicotiana benthamiana; assembly: GCA_034376525.1. Taxonomy (NCBI): domain Eukaryota; kingdom Viridiplantae; phylum Streptophyta; class Magnoliopsida; order Solanales; family Solanaceae; genus Nicotiana; species Nicotiana benthamiana. Next base: position 12,209,833 of record CM067341.1, on the reverse strand, counting down.
TTTCACTGTTACCTAAACACCATCAACCTGGCACTGGTTCGTCACGATTGTGGTGGAGAAGTTCACGGTCAATCTGATCAAGAACTGGATCGTCTACTTTAAATGGCAAGGCAAATGCTGCTCCAATCATCAACAATCATCCGCCACCAAGACCCCTCCCCTCCTGACCACCAAATCCTCCACCACCCTCCTCTCTAATCCCCCCCCCCCCCTAATTGCCGAAACCTTCTTTTTTCACCCCCCCCCCCCCCCAATCTCTGTTTGTCACACTTCTTTAGGAGCAACCTCCTATTGATTAAAGCTGAAATGAGTCTGAGTTCTTCATTTCAAATCGAAACACCATTAATGGAGTCTTTAAAAAGCTTCAAGGTTTAAAATGGGTACTTGATTTGATGAAAGTTTGTAAAATTAATATTGGGGTTACCTTCGGGTCGTCTTGGAGAATCTATAGATGAAGTTACAACAAACTTGGAGGAGTTTCTTAAAAGTTTGGATTAAAATCTTGGTTGGAACAAGAACACACATGAAGATAGTGAAGAACACCAAGAACACACATTAAATAGATTTAACTTAGTTTTTCCTCTCTTTTTTAACTCAAAAAGATATATGTCCTCATCTTATTCACCATTTACCACATCAACAGCAAGTGTATTGCACACACTTTGTAAGTTTCACTAATTTTCAAAAGAGCCGTATGTATATAGCTATATATATATATATATATATATATATATATATATATATATATATATATATATGGTGGATTCTTCATAATACATAAAGAAATAAGAAGATACATAATATGTAGAAATGACACCAAGTCGTCACTCTAAAGGGATGCTATTTAGGAATTAGCTAGTGCATTCTGAATTTTAGTTTTCTAGTTCAATTTTTTATGAAGAAAGTGTCTTGAATTGTCCTGAAATTAAGATTTTAAAATAAAAATTTTAGGACAAAAATAAGTACTGGCTAATCTTTAAATAACATCCTTAAAAATGGCTATCTGTGTGTAAATACCCAATTTTTTTCCTTTTCTTTTCTCCTACATTATACCTTTTTTAGATTTATTTTGTGTGTGTTTGTAGATTTTAGAATTAGAGTTCTTAAATATTGCTTGATGGGGTTAATATGGATTGATTTGTTGGTTCTAAAGCACAATTGGCCCAAAACATGGAGCAAATCTGCAGCCCAATTACATTCGACCCGCCCAGCTCAAGACCCAACCAGACGCTTCAGAACGACGTCGCTTTGGTTAAGTCGTTGAGATTTACTCTTAGCCACACATCTTGACTTGATCTAACAGTCCTAGTTCAATCTCTCACCTAGGTATTTAAAGCCTATAGGGACCGAAAATTGCCCCTATTTCCCTCATATCTCTTTCTTCTTCCTCTCTCTTCTCACTCTCTCCTCTCTTCTTAGAGACCCGCCTTTCGCCGCCAATCTCCGCCGGCCGTAAATCACCACCGCCTGCAAACCACCTCCAAACCACCCCCAAAATTTGACTACTTCTTCCGCTCAACCTCCTCTCCATGAATGGGAATCCCAAATCCCCGTAACCCCTCTCAATCTCTGTAAATGTAAGCTTAACCGAAACCCTAGTAGCCGCTCATCACCCCCAAACTCTGAATATTTTACACCACCGGCCTTCTTGTACCCTTCTCTTCTCCATTACCCTCCCCAAAACCTTCCAAACTCCTCTAAAAACTGGCGAACTTTGGCCCACTGCCTCCGCCAAGCCTCCATTCTATTTGAACAAGACCCCTTAATCTCTTCTTCTCTTTGACACAGTGTCGAACTCAACCTGGTTCGCTGGAGTTTGTATTGTTTGGCATTTGTAATCGAAAAAAGAGGAGTTGGGGTCGATTCACTGTCTATCTGTGTCACACTACTGATTTGAAGCTCGAGCGCTTAGGTGACATCCAAACTTTTTCCTTTGTACTTGTGGCTTGTTGTTTCAATGCTACTTGATTGTAAATATCTTTTTAATTTTAATTAGGTTAGTGGTTGTCTTAGTTTAACGCTTAATATAGTTTCTATTTCATTAGTAATTAGGATTAGGCTTTAATTGGTGTTACATGCTTATGTTTTCCCTAACTATGTAATTCGTGCTTTTGATTTTGTTAAATTAGGATAGTTGTTCTAGTTTAGTTTCAACAAAACACTAACTCGTATTGACTCTTCTTGTTTAAAGTTTTGTTAATCAGTTAATTATTTTTTTATATTGATTATACATTTGTCTTAGTTACTACGAGTTTAGTTAGTTTGACACTCTGATCGGTTCAACCAAATTCCTCATTAGGTTGTACCATTGTCGTAATGAGTTTGTGTTTTCAAATGGTTCGTTTGGTTTATGATTACTTTTTGAACTGTGCTGAAGAATTGTTAATCTAGTTGCTACTTAGCAACCGATGTTTGTCTGTTTGGCTGAACATTTTAATCTAGTTATATGGTTGCTTATGTTTTTATCTGAAAACATAGGATGGTATTGTTATTTGGTTAAAAGATGAAGATTAGTTAGTTCAATCATGCATAGGGTACTTTAGTAGCTTAGTTTTAGTGTTACAGTAGCTGATAGTAGCAAAAATTAGTTCTTTTGGACAGACTTTTGGTAAACCAAAATCTGTCCAAAATGTGATTTTATTTCTTACTTAAAAGCTCATTTTGACTCGCATAATGGACACACTCAGCCATCATCTTTTACACTCAAAAAAATACAAAACTTGAGGAAAAAAATCTGCAGCTGAACACATTGCAGTAGGTTAAAACTAAGAGCAAAAACCTTCCAAAAAATAAAAGCGGTGAAGTTAGTTTCTAGGCTTTTCTTTCTTTGAAAGTTTTCTGAAGTTTCTGGGTTAATTTCTAGTTGATAATTGGGTTAAAATTGTTGCTGGTTGGGCTGTTGATTGGTTTCCATTTTCCTATTGAAATTGCTGCCTGCTTCGGCTCAAGGCTCTGCACCGTTTTAGTTTCGGCTTCTAGGTACTTTTCTGGTCTTTTTCCCTTTAGTGTAAATCTCTGTTTGATTGAATGAAACATGAATATATTGATGTGTTCTACCGCCCCATCTTGTTCTTTTAATCTCTCTTTCATTATGTATGAATGAAACAATGTTTGTATAAAGGTTGGCCATGTGAACTAAACCAAAAAATAAATGTTGTTTGTTTTCAATTTCATATGTATGTTTGGCTATGAGTTGTAATAAAGTGATATCTGTTTATTTTTATCTTTGTTAGAGTTCGTATAGGAGTTAAGTTTTCGATATTGGAAATTTTGAGAGGAGTTTTCTATTGAAGATACTTACTTTCACACACACACACACACACACACACACACACACACACACACATATATATATATATATATATATATATATATATATAGTTTTCTTTCTCTTTGGTTTCATTTTCTTGACCAAATGTGAAAATTGTGTAGGTGACCATATAATCTATTTTTCCTGAGTTCATCTATTTTCTTACATTCTATTATTGACATCAAAGTGTTCATCCTATTGCTATCTTCAATTAGCATATTAAGAAAGATGGTGATTTAATCTTGAAACGTAAGTTTTTGAGTTAATATAACTTTGAATGTTGTGATGGCATGTGTATTGGTTGAATACTCCAGTTGTTGCGTAAAGACTAAGGAGTGATCTTTCATGGGTTACACAAGTAATGTGAGTCGTGGGGCAGGGCTGGACGTTTCAGCACGCAAAGAATTCGGGCCAAAAGCTCAATTCTTTAAGCCCAATGCCAACTAAGCTAGTTGGCACATTTCTTTCTTCTAAAAAATAAATATAGAATTTTTTATATTCATATGTCATATAGTAAACTATATTACACTTCATGCTTAACTTTTAATATAATTACCTTCCCATTTTAGGATTTTAATGGTATTGTTACAAAACTTAGCTCAAAATAATAAACAAAAAGATAGACAACAAAGTAGAAAGAAATAAAGAAGAGAATATATTTCTTCTATGTATCCAAGTGTATTACAAAATGATTTCTCATCCTCTATTTATAGTACTACATAGAGGTATACTAAAAGAATTCCATAAATATGTCATTAAGCTTTTGAGATCACGGAGGAAGATCATGGGGGAGATCATGGAGGTGTGGGAGTTACAACCATAAGTATTGGAGTAGTGGGAGTTATGGAGATAATGGATAAAAGTAGTGGGTGTTATAGGAGTTATGGACATCCACCATAATCTAATATTTCATAACACTCCCCTTTGAATGTCTAAAGATAATGTGCCTCGTTAAACTTTAACTAAAATAAAACCCAATGGGAAAAAAAATTCTAGGAAAGGAAAAAGAGTACATATATCTAACAAAATGCATTTTTGTTGCCTCGTTAAAAACCTTGCAAGGAAAACCCAGTGGGATAAAACCTTGTAAGGGAAAAAGAGTGCAACGCGCATTAACTTCCCCTGAAAAGAGCATCAATTCACACCCTTGAGCCTTCGCATTGCAATCTTGTGTACCAGCTTCTTGAAGGTTGACGTTGGTAGAGATTTTGTGAACAAATCAGCCATATTATCACTTGAACGAATCTGTTGCACAATGATATCACCATTCTTTTGAAGATCATGTGTGAAAAATAACTTTGGTGAAATATGCTTTGTTCTATCTCCTTTTATGAATCCTCCCTTCAATTGGGCTATGTATGTTGCATTGTCTTCATACAAAATCGTGGGTAGTTTGTCACATTTCAAACCACATTTGTCTCGAATATGATGTATTATAGACCTCAACCACACACACTCTCGACTTGCTTCATGAATAGCGATTATCTCAGCATGATTAGATGAAGTAGCCACAATTGATTGCTTAGTCGATCGCCAAGATATGGCAGTGCCTCCATAGATAAACACATAACCTGTTTGAGATCGAGCCTTGTATGGTCAGATAAATATCCAGCATCAGCATAACCAACAAGATCAGGATTGCAATTATTGCTATAAAATAAGCCCATATCGGTAGTCCCTTTTAGATACCACAATATATGTTTGATTCCATTCCAATATCTCCTTATGGAAGCAGAGCTATATCTTGCTAAGACATTAACTGAAAAAGTTATGTTAGGCCTTGTAGTATTTGCAAGATACATTAGAGCGCCAATTGCACTAAGATATGGTACTTCAGGACCAAGTAGCTCTTCATTCTTTTCTTGCGGTCTGAATGGATCCTTATTCACATCAAGCGATCGAACAACCATCGGAGTACTTAAAGGATATGCTCCATCCATGTAAAACCGTTTCAATACCTTTTCTAATATAGGCAGATTGATGAACAAAAATTCCGTTTGCCAAATATTCAATTTGCAAACCAAGACATAATTTTGTCTTTCCGAGATCTTTCATCTCGAATTCCTTCTTTAAATAATCAATTGCCTTTTGGAGTTCTATGGGAGTTCCAATAAGGTTTATGTCATCGACATATACGGCAAGTATAACAAATTCCGATGTTGTTTTCTTTATAAAAATACATGGGCAAATGGCATCATTTATATAGCCTTCCATTAATAAATACACTAAGACGATTATACCACATTCGTTCTGATTGCTTTAGACCATACAAAGATCTTTGCAATTTGATTGAAAACATTTCCCGGGACTTTGAATTATGAGTGTTTGGCATTTTGAATCCATCGGGAATTTTCATGTATATCTCATTATCAAGTGAGCCATAAAGATAGGCAGTAACCACATCCATTAAATGCATGTCAAGCTTTTCAAGGACAGCAAAACTAATGAGATAACGGAAAGTAATAACATCCATTACGGGTGAATATGTCTCTTCATAATCGACACCAGGCCTTTGAGAAAATCCTTGTGCAACAAGGCGTGCCTTATATCTTTGTACCTTGTTTTTCTCATTTCTCTTGCGTACAAAAATCCATCTATAGCCAACAGGCTTAACACTATTAGGTGTTTCAACTATAGGCCCAAAAACATCACGTTTTGCAAGTGAATTCAATTCTGATTGGATTGCTTCTTGCCATTTTGGCCAATCAAGTCTTTGTCGATATTCTCTAACAGATTGAGGTTCAAGATACTCACTTTCTTGCATAATGCTAGATGCAACATTATATGCAAAGACATAATCCACCACTATATCCACTCGATTAAAATTTGTCTCAATATCAATTGGATTTATTGATAGTTCCTTATTTTCCTGAGTCTCGGGCTCAATGGATTCTTCATGAATCTCAGAATTTATTAAATCGTGAATTTCCTCATGAGATTCTTTCGTAGTGTCATTTTGATCATTTGCTTTTCTTTTTCTAGGATTTCGATCTTTGGAACCTAATGGCCTGCCACGTTTTAGGCATGCTTTTGACTCATTAGATATGACACTAGAAGATTGTCCAATAGGAACATCAATACGGATTGGAACATTCTCTGCGGGGATGTGAGATTTTGTTATCCTTTTCAAGTCCGTGAATGCGTCAGGCATTTGATTTGCTATTCTTTGCAAATGGATAATATTTTGCACCTCTTTTTCACAAATAGAGGTATGTGGATCAAGATGAGATAATGATGGATTTTTCCACAAAATTTCCCGTTTGGTTTCACCAACTTCTCCCCTAATTTTGGGAAAAGTGTCTCATCGAATCGACAGTCTGCAAATCGTGCAGTGAACAAATCCCCTGTCAATGTTTCGAGGTAGCGAATAATGGAGGGCGATTCAAACCCAACATATATTCCTAACCTTCTTTGCGGACCCATTTTGGTACGGTATGGCGGTGCTACAGGCACATATACTGCCCATCCAAAAATTCTTAAATGGGATATATTAGGTTCATGACCCAAAACTAATTGCAACGGGGAATATTTGTGATAATTCGTCGGTCTGAGACGAACTAGCATTGCTGCATGCAAAATGGCATGACCCCAAACCGAAGTGTGCAGCCTCGTTTTCATGAGTAATGGTCTTGCAATCAACTGCAGACGTTTAATTAAAGATTCTGCAAGACCATTTTGAGTGTGAACATGAGCTACATGATGTTCCACTTTTATCCCAATTGATAAGCAATAATCATTAAATGCTTGGGATGAAAACTCAGCAGCATTATCTAGTCTAATAGACTTAATTGGATTATCAGGAAATTGTGCTCGTAATCGAATTATTTGTGCCATTAATTTTGCAAACGCAAGGTTGCGTGATGACAATAGGCACACATGAGACCATCTAGAGGATGCGTCTATTAAGACATAAAATATCTAAAGGACCCACTAGGTGGGTGAATAGGTCCACAAATATCCCCTTGTATACATTCCAAAAACGTAGGTGACTCATTTTCAACCTTTGTTGGTGATGGTCTAATAATTAACTTGCCTTGATAACAAGAAGTGCAAGAAAATTCATTATTTAAAAGAATCTTTAAATTCTTTAATGGATGCCCATATGAGTTTTCTATAATCCGTCTCATCATAATTGATCCAGGATGTCCCAATCGATCATGCCAAAGTACAAAAGTATTGGAAACAGTAACCTTTTGGTTTACTGTGGAATGTGCCTCAATTGCACTAATTTTTGTCCAATATAGGCCACAAGATAAAGATGGGAACTTCTCAATAACCCTCTTTTGGCCAGAGACATTCTTTGTAATGATGAGGTATTCAAGATTATTCTCATCTATTGTCTCAATATTATATCCATTTTGACGGATATCTTTAAAACTCAACAAGTTCCTCTTGGACTTGGAAGAGAACATTGCATTCTCTATGATAAATATTGTTCCTTTAGGCAGAGTTATAGTTGCTCTTCCGGAGCCTTCAATCAATTTACTACTACCAGAAATTGTAGTAACATCTGCCTTACACATACTTAAATGAGAGAAATATTTCTTCTCTTTGAATATCGTATGTGTGGTACATGAATCAATTAAACAAATATTATTACTATTGGACGTTGATCCAAGTTTGCTTTGTGAGATATCCATATTTGCTTCCCATGGTTTGACATACAAAAGAAATATACGAAAAATATTCGTATAGATATGAGAATAAACAAATTTAAGTCTATGATTCAACATAATAGTTTCAATGCGGTCATTATGAAAAAAAAATATCTTTTATCATAGTTATTCTTCTTTTAATACTCTTGTATCCGTTGCTTAATAATTAAACAATATTTTCAAAATCTGCTGAGGTTAGTCGATTAACTAAATCGGATAGTCGACTAACATGCCTTGCGGAGAAGGTCCAGTTTAATAGAATATATTGGTTAATCGATTATCTGTTATGTTAATCGATTAACTTACTGAAAAATCATTACAAATAAAGCATAACATGAATGTGTAATCTAAAGTTATATATTTTAAAACCATAATACAGATTATTTGTCAAGTTGATAAAACTCTTAAGGTACATAAAAGATATATATTTTTTTTATTACAAGCATATTATAATTTTAACGAATACTTGCTTGATACTTAGCTTTACTAGCTTAAAGCAGAAAATATAAAATTTGAACCATATCACAATAATAGATAACTTATGTAAATTATGATAATTGTTTATTCATTAACTACTACGAATAAGTAAAAATAAAAATATCAAACTGCTCAATCTTCTTTAACCATGGATCCATCACCGATCAAGTGATCTATTTTCCCCTCAGGGTGCTCAAAGAAGTCTGCCACATCCAAGTGGGTGATGTCAAAATTATTGTTAGAGACAAAATTGGTTTCAGGGCCTTTACTCTTTAGAGATGCTTGATAAAGCTCAACCAAATGTCTTGGTACACGGCAAATTTTTTTTTTGCCCAGTGCCCTTTTCCATCGCAACGATAACATATAGTTTCTGAACTATTTGCTTTTGGATTCTCATAATTCCATTTCCGCTTTTGGTGGTTATATCTCTTTGGGGGGTGACTAACACCAGGAAAATTTCTTCCTTGCCCACGTCCACGGCCATGACTAAAGCCATAGCCTTTTTCACGCTTAGCATAATGGGAATACACCTTATCTACTTTAGGCAATGGTGTAGACCCAGTGGGTCGATTTTTGTGATTTCTCATGAGCAGGTCATTGTTTCGCTCAGCCACAAGGAGAAGAGAAATCAGCTCAGAGCACTTTTTGAAACCTTTCTCTCTGTACTGTTGTTGCAGAACCATATTGGAGGCATGAAACGTTGTAAACGTTTTTTCAAGCATATCATAATCAGTTATAGTATCTCCACAGAGTTTCAATTTAGAAGTAATTCAAATCATTGCAGAATTATATTCAGAAACAGACTTAAAGTCTTGGAGCCTCAGATGAGCCCAATCATATCGTGCTTGTGGCAGAGTGACCAACTTTAAGTTGTCATATCTCTCCTTTAAGCCATTTCACAAGATAAGTGGATCTTTGACTGTGAGATATTCAATTTTCAAACCTTCATCAAGGTGATGGCGCAAGAAAATCAAAGCCTTAGTACAGTCTTGGGTGGATGCATTATTTCTGTCGTTAATGGCGTCTCCAAGACCCATTGCATCCAAATGGATTACACCCCTCAAATTGAGGTTATAAACTCTAAATCATATTCCTAATTATTTACAACAACACCTAATCCAAACAAATGATAATTTTATATTGAAACTCGAAGAAGAAGAGGAGGAGGAGGAGGAGGAGAAATATGACATACATTATATTGCAGAAATTGTAGATAAATTGTAAAAAAAATTATAGACCATTGCTTATTTATTTTTAAGCTTTGTGTTTTTGTGTTAAAAATTTTGATAGGAGCTTGTTATTCCATGTCGTCTATTTTGGAGCTAACTTGTGCAGAAGAGAAGATGTTTTTTAAGTTATATATATTGCTATACCTTTAAATTCAAGAAAGTATGGTTATATTGTATTGAAAGAGACATGAATTTGTAGAATAGGTTGAATGTTAGAATGAGTCAAATAAGACTCACAATGATTTATTTTCTACATTTAATTTCCAACAAAACTACATATCATTTGAAAAAAATAATATGAAATACAGAATTTTAATGTTTCTACAAAATTTATGCAAACTGTTCATAACAGAATTTATCTTTATTTCATGCACGTTCGTCTGGAACACTAAAGTTACTTGATATGCCAACATCTCTCATTATTGAGGAATACAACTTATCTATAATTTTCTACGACTTTCACTCATTATTTTCACTCAGTTAAATATAACTACAATAACATAAAATTTGAGCTTTGTGTTTTCATGTTAAAAGATTTGATGAGAGCTTGTTATTCCACTTTGTTTGTTTTCGAGCTAATTTGTGCAGAGTAAAAGATGTTTTTTAAGTTACATATATTGCAATACCGTTAAATTCAAGAAAGTATGGTTGTATTGTATTTTAAAAGGGGTGAATTTAGAATATGTTGAATGTGAGGAATGAGTCAAATAAGACTCACAATGGCTTTTTTTTTTTACATTTATTCTACAATAAAACAACATATCATTTGAAAAATTAATATGAAAATACAATTCGATGTTTCTAAAAGTTATTTATAAAATTTCTACAAACTGTTCATAACAGAATTTATCTTTATTTTCATCCATGTTCATCTGGAACTCTAAAATTACTTGATATGCCAACATCTCCCTTTATAGAGGAATACAGCTTATCTACAATTTTCTATAACTTTCATACATTATTTCCACATAGTGAAATACAACTACAATAACATAAAACTTAAATGCAAATTTTATACAATATGTCTTTTATATTTTTTGTATCTGATTTATACATAGTAAAAATAAATTTCATACAACTAATTATATATTATACAAATTATCTTCAATTTTCATACACTATTTCTACTAAGTTATATACAACTACAATATAATATCACTTAAATATAATTTTTATACAATATTGTTCAACTTTCATACAACATGTAAATGAATAAAAAAATAAAAAAATAAACAACAGTCTACAATTCCTCTATAATTTTTTTATAAATTCTGCAATATAATATATGTCATATCTTCTTATTCTTCGAGTTTCAATATGAAATTCAACCAAAATCAAGTCTAATATTCACCAAACCCCCTCAAAATTGAGATATAAACTCCAAATCGTATTCCTAATTATTTTAACAACACTCAATCCAAACAAATAATGATTTTTGAAACCCAAATTTGAATTCAAAGCTTTTTAATGGCTGTCAATGGTGGAATTGCTGCTATCTTTTTCTTTGCTTTGTATTACTGAAATTTGGACATAATTGCGTTTGTTGTAGAAGAATTAATCTTTTCTTATTGTGAAATAAGAAAAAAGGTTGAAACAAAATGTATCGCAAAAACAGAGCACAGAAATTTTGAAACGAATCCGACAATGATTCTTTATTTAATGCATTGTCTATATTTTGTAGAAATACTATTAGCATGAAGGGTAATATGCAAACTATGAACATATTTGGTAATATAATTTTCCTGTATAGTATATGTATGAAAATTTCCCATAAATAAATAGTTGACTCATTTTCTAAAATTCATAAGTTGGCCCATTTCTCATTTGACAAGAAGTTGGTCCATCCCTTTAAAATAAATAGAGTTGCTCCAACATTTATTTGCATAACTTTTTCCAACAATAAGGCTAGAAAATAATAATAATAAAAATTATATTTTTTTTACCAATTAACTAACTCAATTCTTTTAATCAATTAATTTAAGCGCTAAGCTACTAAGAGGCACGTTAACTTTTTCATTCACGGACCTGCTTGATTAGCGTGATATTTAACATTCAATAATTTAATTCAATAATCTCATACTATGTCTATTAGTTTTAGTTAATTTTAATTTAGTTAATCCTTTACTAAAATTCGCTTGCGTAGCGCGATAGTTGACTTTTTAATAATTTTCAAGAATTAATTTTCTCAAATGTAGTAATTTTAAAAAAAAAAGTAATACAAATAATTGATTATAATGATTTTGGATTCGCTTGTGAAGCGCAATTAAGATAAGTTAATTAATTTTATTATTCGATCATACATTCGCTTACTTAGCATGGATATGACAACGTAGTATTATCCAAAAATAAATTTTACTAATTCTAATAATCAAGAAATGAAAGCGGATAAGTAAAATATGAAAATCATATAAACATAATAACCTTTGTCCAAAATTAATTCAAGCCAACTTATAAGTCAATAAGGCGACCGTGCTAGAACCACGGGACTCGGGGAATGCCTTGCACCTTCTCTACGGTCAAAAGAATTTTTTGTCCGAAATTTATTTTCGCAAACCGATAAAAATAGAGTCAAACCTTCATTTGACTAGGGATTCAAATAAAATGTGATTTGGAACATAAAAAATCAATGTCAGGTGGCGACTCTATAAATAAAATAATCCCTACTCAAATTTATCAATTTAATTGGAAAAACTCTTTAACTCACAAATTCATCATAACACATATATTATTTGCGGGGTAGAAAAAGGGGCGTGACACTGTCACGATCCGGATTTTCCACCATCGGGAATCGTGATGGCGCCTACTCGTAGAAGCTACGCAAGCTACGAAATTATGAATTCTTAACTCTTTTATTTTAATCCTTTTTACAACATATAATAACAAGCGATAAATATTTAAATAACGGCGAAATATGAGATTTAAGCAGAAAGACACAGACAAAATGAACCAAAATGATAAGAAAATCCACATATGCCTCTACCTAGAAACTGGTGTCACGTCATTCACGGACTACTAAGATTTACTATATATAGCTGTTTGAAATTAAGTAACATTATTTATCGTGAATACAAGAGATAACAGAACATAATAAAAGATAGAGGAGACGTCGGGCCTGCGGATACCTGCAGGGCTACATCAGTATCTCGGTGGACTGAAGGCTAGCTCTCGAACTACTGCTGTTGACCAAGTGGCGCTCCGGTATTTACACAGAATGTAGAGTGTAGTATCAGCACAACCGACCCCATGTGTTGGTAAGTGTCTAGCCTAACCCCGGCGAGGTAGTAAAGAGGCTAGGACCAGACTCCAAAAAATATGTGTAGTTATATAATATACAGCAAAAAATAAACAGGAATAAGTAGTTTAAATGGGAGGGGTTATATGCTTCGGGGAACATATCAAATCCAACAAAAATTTAATAAAATATGGAAGGATAGTTCAATATCTACAACATAGCAATAATACTACTGTTGTAGCGCACAACCAGATCCCTTATCATTTAATATTGTTGCGGCGTGTAAGCTAATCAACATATATAATTGTTGCGGCATGCAACCAAATCCAATATAATATCTGTTGCGACGTGCAACTCGATCCAATATAGTATTTGTTGCGGCGTGCAATCCGATCCAATATAATATCTGTTACAGTGTGCAACCCGATCCAATATAATATCTGTTGCGGCGTGCAACCCGATCCATATATACATAAATAATTTTGCGGGCCGCAACCCATTCCAAATATACAGTCAGCAATAATCATAATAATCGTCCCAGTAAGGGATCAACAATAAGCTACACTATCTCGGCAAGAAAACTCAACAGTATAAGTATATACATCCCGGCAAGGGAGAATCAGCTATAACCTGTCTTAGCTTAATTTCTACTCAACACAGTTATCACCATTTCTCAATCATAAGTAACTTCCATGAAAATAACTAAGTCTTTACTCATTATCAAAAATTCACCCACTAAAGCATTCGAACAATCATTTGAAAATACAACAACCAACAATAACAACTACCCAGTATACTCCCACCAGGTGGGGTCTGGGGAGGGTAATATGTAGACGAGCCTTACCCCTGCCCGAAAGGGCAGAGAGGCCGCTTCCAATCGATCCTCGGCGAGTAAAGTAAAATACAACAAGTATAAATTTAGGACTCACGGCCATGCTCGACACCAACATATAGATACTTGTCACCATGCCTATACATTGTACTCAACAAGAAACAATTGGTAAATAGGACTCAACTCCTAATCCCTCAAGCTAAGGTTAGACCGAACACTTACCTCAAACTTCCACGGCCAACTCAAGCCTCAAAAACCGCCTTTCTTTTCGAATTTTGCTCCAACATAATCGTATCTATGCATAATCGATTTAACAACATCAATAAATGCTACAAAATCTAATTCCAATGCTAATTTATAGCTTTTTAATCATTCTTTCCAAAAATTCAAAAATTGATCCCAGATCGCTTGCTCAAAATACGAGACTCTTACCAAAATTAAATCACTCATTTACCTACGAGTCCAAATATATAATTATTTTCAGAATTCGACCCCAAAATAAGGTCTAAATCACAAATAATCAAAAAGCATGTACTCTACCCAAATCCTAATTTTCTACAATTAATCACATGTTTTAGGCTTAATAATTTAATGGGTATTGATAAAAATGGAAGAAAATGAGTTAAAGATTACTTACCCAAGAGATTATGGTAAAGAAATGCTTCAAAAATCGCCTAAGAGCTTTGGAGAAGGGGTTTATGAAATTTTGCAATAATCCCGCAAGGCTACTGTTCTGGATTTTAAAATTTAACTAGGTGAATTTACTCTACGCGTTCGTGATGAGTCAGGCCCGCTAGGCCTTCACATTCGCATGAAAAGGCTCGTGTTCGCGGAGTTGTGGCTCTTCTAGCCTACACGTTCGCGAGTCAGTGGCTGCATTCGGGATGAACAATTTGGTGACCCCTCCCCAGCACCTTACGCGTTTGCGAGTGGAGGGACACATTCGTGAAGGGCCTCCCCCATCATCTTCGTGTTCGTGTCACAACCTTCGCGTTCGCGAAGAAGAAATTGGGCACCTAGGATTTTTGCCTTACGCATTCGCGAGGAGGGATCACGCAAATGCAAAGGGTTAAATTCATGGGCATTAAACGCAGAAATCTGCAACTTTTTCTCAAGTTTAAAACTTCTCGAAACACATCCGAGCCCTTGGGGCTCCTAACCAAACACATGTACTAACTCAACAACATCATACGTACTTAACAACGAATTAAACCTCAAAATCAAAGAATTTTTCTCAAAATTCACAAAACATCAACTTTGACAATTTAGGTTCGAATCACGTCAAATGTTATCCGTTTTTCACCAAATTTTGCAGAAACATATTAAATCATATATAAGACCTGTACCGGGCACCGAAACGAAAATACGGTCCCGATACTATCATGCTCTAATCAGATATCATTTCAAATTTCCTTAAACAATTTCAAAAAATAATTTTCTGTAAAAATTCATTTCGGGCGTGGGACCTTGGAATTCGATTCTGGGCATACGCCCAAGTCCCGCATTTTTCTACTGACCCTCCGGAACCGTCAAATTACGGGCCCATGTCCGTTTACCCAAAACGCTGACTGAAGTCAAATTAATTCATTTTATAGTCAAAACGTATTATTTTTCACAGATTTTTAATATTTAAGTTTTCCGACTACGCGCTCGGACTGCACACGCAAATTAAGGTGATTCTTAATAAGGTTTTCAAGGCTCGGAAGCATAAAATTCAAGTACTCTTTTAATGTTAGCCATATTTGTATATAAAGCTACACTTGTATACGTATTGGGTAGCTATCTATTTCAACTACATATTATTCTATTGGGTCCTGAATCTCAACCACTTGCTAAGTTGCCATAGAAAAAAGATATTGCAAAATTCTAAAAATCCAAAATTTTGGGCAGAGTTATATTGGTATGGGAATTGGATCATTATTAATTAGCTGCCAAAGGTTCTTGTTGTCATATCGTGATATAAATTAAGTACAAGTTGGACACGAAATACTAACTAAATTATTAGGAGTCTCTTAAATGGAAAGTAGTTGTAATGGAGTAATGCAAAAGTTCGACAAGGAATATTAACTAAGCTACTTTTTAAGGCAGGGTATTTGTACTTATATTCGCTTTTTAGTATATCACGTTTTAATTTATATTTGTTTTGCATAAAAAATTGTTAGTGTACTTACTTTTTGTATAAATTCAGTATTCTAGTAGATGGATTTGAAGTAGCAAGTATGCTGAAGTTTTTGTTTGTAATTGTTGAACTTATAGCATAGCAGCTGGAGTTTTGTTCTCTATTTACTGCAATTTTTATTTTTGTAACTGGCGAACTTCATCTCTAGAACTGAAGTTTTTATTTTCATATATGGCGAACCTCAGCTCTAAAGCTGAAGTTTTTGTTTTATAACTGGCGAATTTTTGCTTTTGTAACTGGCGAACTTCATCTCTAGAGGTGAAGTTTTTGTTTTGTAACTGTCGAACTTCAGCTAGAGCTGAAGTTATTTTAGTTCATTTGTAAAAACTTCAGCACTATATAAGCTGAAGTTTTTGAAAAAGCTTTCTAACATACTAGATAAATAATCAAATTGCCAACAGTATCTAAATCATAAATTTTGGAAACAATAAACGTGAAAAGAAAAGAATTATCATTGTCTACTAACTTACATACGTGGAAATATTCATAAATTATTATCTACTAACTTACGTAATTACTTATAATTTATTTTTAAATAATTTGATAAACATATTTATGGCAAGCATCACATGAACTGAAGTTCCATAGCAGCACCAACAGCAGCAGCAGCAGAAGAAGAAGAAGAAGAAGAAGAAGAAAAAGAAGAAGAAGAAGAAGAATGAAAAGGAGGAGGAGAAAGGGGTTGAAGTTATTTAAAAAGTGGATACAATAAATTAAAAGTTTTTAAAAAATGAGTATAGACTAAATGGGGGCGACCAAATAGGAGGCCCGTGCAATTTTTACTTTAAAGTATTACAAGTCATAGACTATTGTTACTTCTTTTAGTTGGATTATTTTACTATTTTTCTTGTCAATACTTTTTTCTACAGTATTTTCTTTATAGTTATTTTTTACTCTTGTTTCTTCTAAATTTATTTTAAAAGTGCTTTTTTCGGCTGAGGATCAATCGAAAATAATTCACTCAAGATAAGAGTAACATATACGTATATTTATCTTTCCAGACCACACTTATGAGATGATACTGATATGTTGTCGGATTGCTTCCTTGCTTATGATCTCTTTGCTGCACAAGTTTTACTTACGAAGTAATTAAGTAATGCACATTCTTGACTCTCATTAGATCATTTGAAAGTTTATTGCAGGTGCGACGCACATACCCTAATACGTACAATTAGCAATCTGAAAAATAAGACAAGTAAACTTTTTTAGCAAGGTTAATCGTATTGATAGTGTTAGAATCTTCATACACTTTCAGTATATACAAATTATATCCATTCTTCATTATAAGGATCCAACTTACTTATGCATGCATTAATTTAAGCCAAATTTCAGAGGTAGAACTCCGATCAAGAGTGTGCATGCGCTTACTATTTTAAAATATCTATTCAATTAAAGTATCTTAAATTTTATTTTTTAGTACGTCGAAATTTAAATTACTTAAAATCTTTCGTAAGCTACATGACTTGAATATGCCAGGAGAAGAAACTCCATATATCCGTGAGCAACACATCCTACATTATCGGAGTTGCTTCATGTTTGTGACCTACATTTGCCAAAAAGTCTGCACATTTGTTTATTTCCTCTAAATATAACATAATTAGATATCTCTATAACAACACTCATATATAATAGTCATCCGTTATAAAATTCAAGTTTTTCGGAATCGATTATTATATTATGTAATATTATATATCCGCTGTAACAACACTTCATTATAGTGCTAAAAAATATTGGAACAAACAATAAAGCTGTTATAGAAAGATTTGATTGTATTAGCTTTGTTGGTTTCCCACAAATACTCGTACTCCTGAATAATAGCCCTAAGAGAAGGTGACAGTGTACGTCTTTCTCTTTTAAAATTATTTACATTTACATTAAATTTACACTTATTGTCTCAAATAATAGCATCTTACATTTTGCGTATACTCAAAGGTTATGACAAAGGAATGAGTAGCATTATTGGTTTCTTTGGCAGGTGGGGTTGGGTCAAGTAGCTACTAATCAAATTAAAGCCTAGACAACTCTAATGTATGAAAGGAAATGAACCATATATTGAAGATTTTCTTGTGGAACCCAACGTGTTTCACTTTTTCGTGTCATTGTATGGAACCGGGAAAAAAATGTATTTTTAAGGCTCAACATCAGCAGTATAAAGGGCAGCTCGTTGTACTAACTTTCATTACGTGCGAGATTTAAAGAAGGATCAGACCACAAGGGTTTATTGTACGTTATTTTGCTTTGTATTCCTGCATGATGACTATAAAAGAGTAACATGGACATCAATTTGTGTACCTATTAACAGTAGCGGATGTGTTGGAGAACTTGCTTTGATCAATTGCTCAAGTCCAATTTCGTCTCTCTTGGAAAAGAAATATTTTTCACAAACTAGATGTCTTCTTCTTGCTTTTAGTGTGTTCCTATCTTTGTAGGGAGAACTGCTCAGAGTCAACTTTTTTGAAGAGGGGGAACCTTGATTATATAGAGAAGGGAAGTTGTCAGAGAAAAAACTATCGAGAAACTGCTCCACGTTGATTCCCACGCTCCCACTTATTTGCAGCATGCGGTAGTTTTTGTTTATTAGGATTTACACTTTTCCTAGATAACTTCTTTTAATCAAAGGGTCATGTCAATCCATATGGGCGACCCAAATCCAATATCCAAAGTCTCCCACTTCGCACATGGGGGACTTGACCTAAACCAGTACCACGACAATAACACACGTAATTCATACGGGAAAATAGTTCGTGTGACTTGCGAGCTCGGGAGCTATAATATATTTATTTTTTATTTAACCTTTTGAGTTAGTTTAGTAGCTCCATGTAGAAATCCAATCATATGCAGAAGGGATTTAGACTAACATGAGGATCTTTTTACCCGCAATACCCCAGACATCAATTGTTATTCCAATAGCTATGTATCTGATCCCTCATCCTCAAAGGAGGTGAACTCAATTTCATGTTTAACTTTGTATCCATAATTATATTTGATACCCTCATGGTAAGTGTAAGGTCGACCTATGAATACAAGTTAAATTACTAAATTTTTAGTAGTCTTCCTTTCCTACTCGAATCTTTCCATTTCAAATCAACAGCTTTTCTAGACATGCATTGCATTACTGAATCACTCGTGGTTATTAGTAACATGCTAAAGTATATAGATAACTTGGTACTTCAAGAGACACTAAAAGGTTAAAGGTTATTCCTTAAAAGTTAATATAACTTTTTTGAGATCTCACACAATGAAGAAATAAGGATTCATTCTTCCGCTATCCCATTGATCGATAGTACACGTGGTATTAAACACATAATGATGTTCTTACCTTATATTGGCGCGTGTGTCTTATTCTTTTAATCATACAACACTATACAAATCTTGGACTAGACACCTCCAAATGTCTAGCCTGAGTTTCTCACTTCAATAATCCTTAAACCCAACTTTTGGAGAAACGCATATGGATTACAACACAAGTCATAATCGAATGTAAAATTCCTAAAAGACTTCTTGTCATGAACAACCTCTACAAGTAAATATAACATTGCATTATCCAAGGTTATATAAGGTCTATCTCTTAACGATTCTTAACGTGAGAAGCGATTTCTCGTGGGAGAGATCCAATCTCGGAACTTGTTCGACACACAACAAAAAACATCATCACATACATACGAGATATAAGCATAAACTCAAGATTCAAATATTGATGAGCATATTATAATATTAAAGTCATTTTTCAATGCATAAATATGTTTATATCCTTCGCAAACCTAGAGCCATAACATGTTTCTCAAACATGTCTCTAGATATTGCCTTTGTAAAAGGATCAGCTATCACGCTTTGCATAGGAATGTATTGTAAATTTATGTCTTTACATGCTACCATGTCTCTCACAAAGTTATAATTGATGTCAATGTGTTTGGTCTTGATGTGATACTTAGGATATTTTGTGTATGCAATAGCCGCTTGACTATCACAATATAGAGTTATGGGACCCTCAGAGTTCTTTGTAATATCCAAATTCTCAAAGAATCTCTTCAACCAAACAGCTTCTTATATTGCAAACGTACAAGCTACGAACTCAGCTTCCATCATTGAAAGGGATAACCTAATGGAAGAAAGCATAACCTGATGTTAATTTTCTATCATTCTGGTCACCAGCTCAATTAGCACATGTATATTCTCTCAAGTATAAATCATTTCCACAATAACATAGTGAATAATCTGCAGTTCTCTTCAGGTATCTAAAAATTCTCTTCATATCTTTCTAATGATCTCTTCCAGGATTGGGTTGATACCTGCTAACCAGACCTATGGCATAACAAATGTTCGTGGGAGCACACATCATAGCATACACCAAGCTCCCGACAGCACTTGAATACGGAACTCAAGACATGTCTTCATTTTTATTTTCAGTCTTGGAAAACATTTCAAGGCTTAAAGTTTCACCTCACTCTATAGGAGTATCCATGGATTTTCAACCATTCATGCCAAAACACTATAAAATTTTCTTTATATAAGTTTCTTGAGACAGACTCAATAACTTTTTGGAACGGTCTTTTTGGATCTTAACTCCAAGGATATAGTCTGACTCACCCATATCTTTCATTTCAAATGACTTTGAAATCCATGATTTGATAGTTTTTAAATACTCCAAATTATTTTCGGACAATAAAATATCGCCCACATAAAGAGAAAAAAATACAAACATATCATTAACTTCTTCACATAAATACAATGGTCTCCATTGATCATGGTAAAATCATACGAGATCACCTCCTTGTGAAATCTCAGATGTCATTGCCTTGAAGATTTCTTCAGGTCACAAATAAATTGTTTCAGTTTACAGACCTTCTTTTCTTGGCCTTTAACGATGAAGCCTACAGGTTGTTCCGTGTAGATTTCTTCGTTTAGTTCTCCATTGAGAAAAGTTATCTTCACGTCCATTTGATATAATTTCAAATCCAAACGTGCAACAATATCCAAAAGTAAGAGAATTGAGGTAAACTTCACAACTAGTGAAATGTTTCCTCATAATCCATTACATCTTCTTGATTAAAGCCTTTATCCACCAATCGTGCCTAGTAACTTTCTACTGACCCATCCATTTTGCGTTTAACTTTGATAACCCATTTATTTCCAATGATTTTATGCCCAGGTGGAAGGCCAACTAGATCCCAGACTTTTTTGGTTTTTCATGGACTCTTATTCTTCTTTTATTTATTTCATCACTCATCTTTTCCAGGGCTCGATAAAGCCTCGGTCACAAACTTTGGCTCATCCATTTCTGTGAGAGAACCCAAGAAAATATAATCTTCAATTTCATAAGTACGTTTAGGTATATTTTTCTTGACACTCTTTCGTACTTGACTTTCAGGTTTGTTAGAAGGATTTTGGGATTAAAACTTTCCACTCTCACTTGAATCAAGAATAAGATCTTAATAAATTTAATTATCAACTCTATGAGAAGACACTTGCTGACTATCTGAGTTCAACATTTCATAAAGAGGTCTCCATTTATTACCTCGCCCTTCTTTGGAAAATCATTTTCCAGAAATGTGACATCTCATGATTCAATCTCAGTAACACTTCCATCCTCTAATTCACCAATGAACACATACCCTTTGGAGTGTTCTGAATATCTTATAACGATACATTTCTTGCCTTTTGGACCTAATTTATCAAACTTGCTAAAAGAATCTTTTACATATGCAGTACAACCCCAAGATCGTAAATCCTTTAAGTTTTGTTTATGACCAGTTCATAGCTCATGAGGAGTGGAAGGAACTGATTTAGAAGATACTTTTTTCAATATGTTGGTTGTAGTCATTAACGTATCTCCCCAAAAGGATATAGGTAAATATTCTTGCGCCATCTTAGATCCTATCATGTCCAGTATAGTCTATTCCTCCTTTCTGCTACACCATTTTATTGAGGTTTGCATGGAATAGTTAATTGTTTGGTGATGCCCTTTTCATTATACAATTCTTCAAATTCTTTTGAAAGAATAGGACGAGGCGGTACTTGTGATATTTCGACATTGGACGCGTTTTATTTGGTAGTTTTTTTATGCCCTCTATCGGTTCTTAAGTTATTAATCCTTTTGTCTAATTGATTCTCAACTTCATTCAAATATTTCGTATAGCATTCAAGTGCTTCAGATTTATGATAAATCAAATAGACGTAACTAAAACATGTGAAATCATCAATGAACATAATGAAATATAAAGCACTAGACCTAGCCCTCACATTCATTGGACCACAAATATCAAAATAGATTAATTGCAATAAAAAATCAGCTCTCTTAGCATTTTCAAATGGTTTACGTATAATTTTTTCGGCAAGATAATTTTCACAAATTGGCGTTTTAATTTTAGAAAAAGAACCTAATTGTCTTCCTTAGTCAATCTATTCATTCGATCGTACCCTATGTGACATAATCTTGTATGCCATGTAATAACATCAACATTATTATTACTAGAATAACATTCCATAATACAACAGCCAACATAATAATTGTACGTAGAAGGATTACAATCTAACCAATAAAACCATCAGGAGTCGGATACTCGTGGAAAAGGCGTTGTTCCTTAGCGGTTTTGTACCAAATTGAAGTAAGTGGCTTGTCTAACCTTGTGGGGGGATCTTTCCCCTGAGGATATATTAATTGTTGTTTAAAGGCCTCGTGCGTGAGGTGACGGGCGTGTACTTGTGCTAATTGCTGAAAATTCACCTTACTTGACTTATTTAGACTGTGTTTCTTCGTGTATTTAACTATTAAAAATGTGATTCTACTTGCTTAGCTTAGTAAAAGCATGTTAGTAATTTATTTGCTCTATCTGACTAAATTGCAAATACCTGCCCTCTTTGTGAGCATGCTAAGCCTAGACCTTTACATTGTTGCTATATTTGGTTTCTTTCTGTTAAATATTGACTTGTTGTGAATTGTTTACGTTTGGGATTACGGTTTCAATTCCAAGAGATCCCCCTGTTATTGGTATGTTGGACTACGGGTTAAATTCCCGGGAGATCCTCGGATTCTGGCATGACGTGTTGGAAATCATGTATATCTATGATATGTGCGCTTTGGTTGTATGAACATGATTTTCAGGAATAGGTTTTGATGAATGACAAACAATGAAGTCAAGTGTCAAACAACGATATAATATGACAATCAATCAAATGGCGAGAAGCATACTGATGACAGAATTGCATGAATGAGCCAAAGAGTTCAAGACCGAAGACCCAAGACGTAGGTCGTTTGGTAGAACCAATGTAAGGACAACGTTTAAGTTATCTTATCCTTTGGCTCAACATTAGGTCATCATAAACATGCATAAAATATTTTATTAAATTATATTTATCATAAACATGCATATTTTTGTTAAAACAAAATGATGTTGAAGGTTTTAAACATGTCTTTTAAATCTGGACCTCAACAATCGATTATTTGAATCCTACAATCGATTGTATTAAGACAGTGTGATCTGAATTTTTTCAAAATAGCAAACAATCGATTGTCTACTTTTAACAATCGATTATTTTGAGACAGTGTGCAACCGAAGTTTTTAAACATCTAAACAATCGATTGTTTTTGTCATACAATCGATTATATTCATAAACAATCCATTGTCATTTTCATACAATCGATTATATTTTGACCGTTCCCACAGAATCAATTATATTTTGACCGTTCCCACATAATCCTAAATTGATTTTTGAACGTTGAATAACAATCGATTATTTAGTCCATACAATCGATTGTTTAGCCTAAAATCAGGAATCTGTCTTTTGAACGTTGGTCAAACAATCGATTATCTACTCCAAACAATCGATTGTTTGAGCACAGAATCAAGGATTTTATTTGTCAATTAAGCAACGGTCAGCACCACCTCACCTATAAAAAGAGGTCTTTTGAGCTGATTTTAAATACACAACTCCTCCATACATTGTTATACATATTGATCATTTTCAAGCATCATTTTAGAGCTTTTGTTGAGCCATTTGATAGACAACTTTGTGTTGTTCATAGAGCTTATTGTGTATCTCTTTATCCACTCTATTGAGAGAGTATTTGTTGTAAAAGAGAGTTGTTTGAGAAGAACATATCTTCTCATTTGTCGGGTTTGCTAAGTACCCAAAGTCTTAGTGGTTGAAGTCTTGGGGTGAGGTATCCTCAAGCAAGTGAAGTCTTAAGGTGTGGTATCCTTGAGCAACTGTAACGGTTTGTTAGGCACCCGTAAGCTTGACGAAGATAGTGGAAATCTCGAGAGAGTCTCTCGGGGACTGGACTAGCCACGGGTTGTGGTGAACCAGGATACATTGGTGCGTTCATTCCTTATTATTTAATTATCGCACTTATTTTATTCCTGCAATTTTTAAATTCCACAAGTTTACGCTGTTTTTTATTATAACGCTATTCACCCCCCCTCTAGCGTTAAGCGCATTTTCTAACAATTGGTATCAGAGCCTAACTCTCTGAAAGCCTTAACCGGTTGAGAGAAATATATATTTTTCTGTTGAGAATATTGAACGCAGGAACGATGGATGAAGGACAGTCCACCACTTGCCCTCCACTATTTGACGGAACAAACTATACATATTGGAAAGAGCGGATGAGCATCTTTCTCAAAGCAAACACTTTTCGTTTGTGGCAAATCATCAAAAACGGTGAACCAATGCCAACAAAGAAAGTTGGAGAGACCACAGTTCCAAAGAAGGAAGATGAATATGATGCCGAGGATATCAAGAAAGTTGAAAATAATGCAAGGGCCATCCATGTATTATATTGTGTGGTGAATCCAGATGATTATCGAAAAATCTCTTGCTGCACAACCGCCAAGGAGATGTGGGATAAGCTCTAGATCATTTATGAAGGTACGCCTCAAGTCCGAGAAGCCAAAATTGATTTTCTAACACATAAATATGAAATCTTTGAAATGGAGAAGGAACCCATTGGTGTTATGTTTGAACGATTTTTAAGAATCGTCAACGATCTCCATGCTCTCGGAAAAGTTTACACGAACAAAGATCTTGTTCGAAAAGTCCTACGGAGTCTCACTCCCGAATGGCGTTCCAAAGCTAATGCAATCCAAGAGTCGATGGAATTCACAGATATCACAATTGATGGACTAAGAGGTAACCTTGAAACTTATGATAGCACAATTCTTAATCCTTATCTTAGAAGCAATTCAAATTTTGCCTTCAAAGCCTCATCCTCTAAACGAGAAGAGGTAAGTGATTCAGAAAGGGATGATGATAATATTTCAAATGATATAATTGAAAAGTCTTGTAAGTCTATGAAGAAGGACAAGAAAAAGAAGAAACACCATAGGCGCGTATCACGGGATTCGGACAGCTCGGGCGATGAAACTGCCGCATTATGCTTCATGGCCGACAAAGAAGAAGAGGTAAGTACTTCTAACTCTCACTCGTTTGAAGAATTACAAAATGCCTATGATGAATTGTATGATGAATTTGCTAATGCTTCCAAAATAATAAAAGATTTGAAGAAAACACGTTCTTTGCAGAAAACACTTTCTTTGCAAGAAACAGATTTTCAGAAAACACTTTCTTTATAAGAAAAAGAGTTTGAAAAATCCTCTTCTTTGAAAGAAATAGATTTTGAAAAATTGAATAATGAAAATGGTGTTCTTAAAAATAAAATTGAAGTTTTAGAAAAAGAAAATAATTTTTTGAAAAATGACATTGTTGATTTCAAAAATAAAATCAAGGATTTGAATGAAGCCTCTTCTATTGATAAATGTTCCAATTGTTCTTCTTGTAGTTCTTTAAAACTAGAGAACACAGAACTTAGGAAAGCACTAGAAACACGTAGTGTTGATAGTCCTAAAATTGAAGATATTAAAAAGGATGTAAGTAATGAGGTCGGACCATCTAGAAAGAATTCTAGGAACCTCACTAATGAGTCTAAGATTAATTGTTTTAGACCACCTAGAAACAACTCTAGGATTTTTGTTAATGAATCTAGAATGAATAATTTTAGACCACCTAGACACAATTCTAGGAATTTTATAAATGAGTCTAGAATGAATAATTTTAGACCACCTAGACATGACTCTAGGAAATTCAACGCTTCTAGGGGGGAACAACTTTAGATCACCTAGAACGCATTTGGCTCAACCTAGACATATGCACAATCCTAATGTTATATGTCACTATTGTAATCGGGTAGGACACATTGCACCCGTTTGTTTTGCTAAACATAGAGATTTATGTGTTGATTATGACTATTGTTACCCTAACCCCCAAGGACCCAAAAGAAGTTGGGTACCAAAAACCTATTTTTAGGTTCTTTTTGCAGGTGTGCTTGAAGACTACCATATTGTAGTGGATGCACCAAGCACGAACCTTAATGCATTAAGGGGGAACGTCGGTTAGTTATCGTATTTTGAATAAAAACGCAATGAGTTGATATGTGCAAATAATCTATATCAGTTTTGGTTGATACATGCTTTAACAAGTTTTATTTTTTGAATAACAATTAGTATCAATTGGTTTTATAATAAATGATTGATTCATGTTTTGATGAATATTTTTAGTTTAAATAACAATTGGCATAGTTGAGAAAAATGATCGTTATTATTAGTATGCCATTTACTAACTTTTTATATGATCTTGTCTATAACGAGTGGTATCATCAATGGTTTAAATAACTTTTGGTACACTCTTTTTGCTAAGGCCAAAAGAGGGAAGAATATGGGCGATATGCATGCTTTAATTGAGGGGGAATATTCTATTTAGGGGGAATTCAATATGCATATCTTCCGTTGTTTGTCATTATCAAAAAGGGGAAAATTGTTGGAAATCATGTATATCTATGATATGTGCGCTTTGGTTGTATGAGCATGATTTTCAGGTATATGTTTTGATGAATGACAAACAATGAAGTCAAGTGTCAAACAACGATATAATATGACAATCAATCAAATGGCGAGAAGCATACTGATGACAGAATTGCATGAACGAGCCAAAGAGTTCAAGACCGAAGACCCAAGACGTAGGTCGTTTGGTAGAAAGGACAACGTTTAAGTTATCTTATCCTTTGGCTCAACATTAGGTCATCATAAACATGCATAAAATATTTTATTAAATCATATTTATCATAAACATGCATCTTTTTGTTAAAACAAAATGATGTTGAAGGTTTTAAACATGTATTTTAAATCTGGACCTCAACAATCGATTATTTGAATCCTACAATCGATTGTATTAAGACAGTGTGATCTGAAGTTTTTCAAAATAGCAAACAATCGATTGTCTACTTTTAACAATCGATTATTTTGAGACAGTGTGCAACCGAAGTTTTTAAACATCTAAACAATCGATTGTTTTTGTCATACAATCGATTATATTCATAAACAATCGATTGTCATTTTCATACAATCGATTATATTTTGACCGTTCCCACAGAATCAATTATATTTTGACCGTTCCCACAGAATCCTAAATTGATTTTTGAACGTTGAATAACAATCGATTATTTAGTCCATACAATCGATTGTTTAGCCTAAAATCAGGAATCTGTCTTTTGAACGTTGGTCAAACAATCGATTATCTACTCCAAACAATCGATTGTTTGAGCACAGAATCAGGGATTTTATTTGTCAATTAAGCAACGGTCAGCACCACTTTTTCACCTATAAAAAGAGGTCTTTTGAGCTGATTTTAAATACACAACTCCTCCATACATTGTTATACATATTGATCATTTTCAAGCATCATTTTAGAGCTTTTGTTGAGCCATTTGATAGGCAACTTTGTGTTGTTCATAGAGCTTATTGTGTATCTCTTTATCCACTCTATTGAGAGAGTATTTGTTGTAAAAGAGAGTTGTTTGAGAAGAACATATCTTCTCATTTGTCGGGTTTGCTAAGTACCCAAAGTCTTAGTGGTTGAAGTCTTGGGGTGAGGTATCCTCAAGCAAGTGAAGTCTTAAGGTGTGGTATCCTTGAGCAACTGTAACGGTTTGTTAAGCACCCGTAAGCTTGACGAAGATAGTGGAAATCTCGAGAGAGTCTCTCGGGGACTGGGCTAGCCACGGGTTGTGGTGAACCAGGATACATCGGTGCGTTCATTCCTTATTATTTAATTATCGCACTTATTTCATTCCTGCAATTTTTAAATTCAGCAAGTTTACGCTGTTTTTTATTATAACGCTATTCACCCCCCTCTAGCGTTAAGCGCATTTTCTAACATGACGGACTACGGGTTCAATTCCCGGAAGATCCTTTGATATTGATATAAAGGACTGTGGGTTCAATTCCCGGATATCCTCTGTTATTGGTATAAAGGACTACGGGTTTATTTTTCGGAGATCCTCTGGTACTGGTATGAAGGACTGCGGGTTCAATTCCCTGATATCCTCTGTTATTGGTATAAAGGACTACGGGTTTATTTTTCGGAGATCCTCTGGTACTGGTATGAAGGACTGCGGGTTTGATTCCTGGGGATCGTTAGATATTGATAAGGTGGATTGTGGGTTCGATTCCCAGAGATCCATGTGGAGATCCTGACTGTTGAGTGAATTGCTTTGTGTTTGTAGTTTGTACTCGTTGCCGCTCTGTTTTTTATTACGGTCTTGTTAGATATTCGATTTTATTGCGTTATCTTCTGTTATTTATTTTTACATTATTTCTTATATTCCTCTCAGTAGGGCCTCGACCTTCCTCGTCACTACTCCATTATGGTTAGTCTTGGCACTTACTGAGTACCGTTGTAGTGTACTCATGCCACTTTTATGCACACTTTTGTTGTGCAGTTCCAGGTACATCTGGTTCGGCGCGCTATCAGTGATTAGGAGCTATTGTCGGAGATCTGAGGTATGCTTCTGCCGCGTCCGCAGAGCCGAAGAGTCTCACTCTACTCTACCCTTAGCTAGTAGTTTTATCCATGTATTTTCTCGTTGTAGACACTTCTGGATGTTAGAGCCATGTGTTATACCTTACTCTTAGCATGCGTTTCTCGTGGGTTTCTGGGTCTTCGAGGTTTTTATGTTATATTTAGTTGACATGTATGTGCCAGGTGGCATTCCATACATTATCTTACATCATTTATGTTTTAAATTATTGTTTCTGCACAGACTGTTGAATTCCCCCAATGTGTGAGGTTTACCTGGTCACAAAGACTGGGTGCCGTCACGACAGGTTCACTATTGGTGAACTAGGGTCATGACAAGTTGGTATCAGAGCTCTAGGTTCATTGGTGTCACGGGACACAAGCCGGTAATTTAGAGTCTCGCTGATCGGTACGGAGACATCTATACTTATCAACGGGAGGCTATGTAACTGTTTAGGAAAAATCTTCACTTCATTTGAATTCTTGTCGTGCTATGTTCTTGACCTCGATTCTAAACTACGGTTTTCCTATTCTCTCACAGATGGTGAGGACACGCACGACTCGAGACAATCAGGCACCCGCACCCCCTCCTGCAGCCGCTTGAGGCATGGGCCGGGGTAGGGGTCGTGGACGTGTGCGGGGTGCAGCCAGAGCACTCCGAGGCACCACCAGCAGACCCAGACAGGACTCAGGCACCAGGGATGCCTACAACCACTACTACTCCAGTTTTTCAGGAGGCGTTGGCGCATTTTATGAGTATGTATACCACTCTGCCGTAGGTCGGGCTACTTCCACTTCCTGCAGCTGTTCCAGGCCGGGGGATGACCCCAGACTCCCGCAGCCCGCACCCCAGACTAGAGGGTGCATATAGGACCGATTCCAGATGTTATTCCTTCCCAGCCTGCAGTACCAGTTCAGCCCGAGGATGGGGCACCTGCTTCGGAGGATGAGCAATGCAGATTGGAGCGGTTCAAGAAGTATGACCCTCCTATTTTCAGCGGGCTAGCTACCAATGATGCCTTGGGGTTTCTGGAGGATTGTCATCGCATTTTCGTACTATGGGTATCACTGCTTCTAGTGGGGTCTCTTTTGCAGCTTTCCAGCTTTGGGGAGGTGCCTATGACTGGTGGTGCACCTTTGAGTTAGACAGTCCGGATGAGGCTGCCTCCCTGACTTGGACTTAGTTCTCAAATATGTTTCAGAGGGAGTTTGTTCCCCAAAGCCTCCGAGATGCATGGCGCGTGGATTTTGAGCACTTGCACCAGGGCCCTATGACTGTCTCAAAGTATGCCATTCGTTATACGAGATTGGCCAGGCATGCGCCAGCTTTGGTGGCTACAGTTGGTGAGAGGGTTCGCAGGTTTATCGAGGGTCTTATTCCTTCCATCAGGTCTGGCATGGCGTGAGAGTTGGATATGGATATACCCTATCACCAGGTGGTGAATATAGCCAGGAGGATAGAGGGTATCCATGCAGGGAGCGAGAGGAGAGAGAGGCCAAGAGGTCTCGAGAGTCTGGTCATTTTTCTGGTACCCGTACTTCAGGAACAGGACGTCATGGTAGGGTCTATATGGGTCGCCCAGTTCACTCAGCTCTTCCTTCATCCAGCAGTACTCCAGCTCCTCCCAGATCTCAGGAACCTTATTATGCACCCCCGGTTTCTAGTGTGCTTCCTGCGCAGGGCACCTCTACAGGTCAGTCCAGCAGGGGTGGATCCAGTCACTCACAGCCGCCGCGCCCTCCTAGAGCTTGTTATGAGTGCGGGGATTCCCTCCACTTGGTTAGAGAGTGCCCCAGACATGGCAGGAGTGTGCCTTCTAAGACTCCACAGCCCCAACATGCTCCACAGGGTCAGCAGGTCATTATTCTAGCTCCAGTTGCCACCCCACCTGCCCATCCAGCCAGAGGCGGGGATCGGGGAGATAGAGGCCACCCTCGAGGCAGGGGCCGAGCCAGATTTTATGCCATTCCTGATCGTGCCAAGGCTGTCGCCTCTGATTCTGTTATCACAGTTATTATTTTGGTTAGTAGCAGAGAGGCATCGGTTCTATTCGATCCAGGCTCTACTTATTCTTAGGTGTCATCTTATTTTGCTCTGCATTTGGGTATAGCCCAAGAGACCTTGAGCTCTCCTGTTTATGTTTCCACTCCCGTGGGAGATTCTCTTGTTATGGACCGTGTGTATCGGTCGTGTTTGGTTACTATTCATGGTTTTGAGACCAGGGCAAATCTTTTATTACTTGATATGGTCTATTTTGATATTATCTTGGGCATGGACTGGTTGTTGCCCCATTATGCTATTCTTGATTGTCACGCTAAGACCGTGACGCTGGCTATGCCAGGTATTCCTCGTATTGAGTGGAGTGGTACTTTTGATCACACTCCCAGTAGAGTTATATCATTTCTTAAGGCTCAATGTATGGTTGAGAAGGGGTGTGCTGCGTATTTAGCCTACGTGAGAGATGTCAAAACTGATACCCATTCTGTTGACTCTGTCCCAGTAGTACGGGATTTTCCTGATGTGTTCCCAGCTGATCTTCCGGGCATGCCGCCCAATCGAGGCATTGATTTTGGTATTGATTTGTTGCCGGGCACTCAGCCCATATCTATTCCTCCTTACCGCATGGCTCCTCCTGAGTTGAAGGAGTTGAAGGATCAGTTGCAGGAATTGCTTGATAAGGGTTTTATTCGACCCAGTGTTTCACCATGGGGTGCTCCGGTATTTTTTGTTAAGAAAAGGGATGCCCTGAAGCACATGTGTATCGATTATCGTCAGTTGAACATAGTTACAGTGAAGAACTGATATCCTTTGCCTCGTATTGATGATCTATTTGACAAGCTTCAGGGCACACAGGTGTTTTCTAAGATTGATTTGCACTCAGGCTATCACCAGCTAAAGATTCGGAAGCTGGATATCCCGAAGACTGCTTTCAGGAATCGGTATGGTCATTATGAGTTACTTGTCATATCATTTGGGATAACCAACGCCCCAGCAGCTTTTATGCATTTGATGCACAGTGTATTCGGGCCCTATCTCGACTCATTTAACATTGCTTTCATAGATGATATTCTTGTATACTCCCGAAGCCGGGAAAATCATGAGCAGCACAAGAGGGTAGTGCTTCAGAACCTGAGAGAAAAGAAATTATATGCAAAGTTTTCAAAATGTGAGTTTTGGTTGAGTTCCGTGGCATTTCTAGGCCACGTGGTATCAAGTGAGGGCATTCGGGTAGATCCGGAGAAGGTGGAGGCCATGCAGAGTTGGCCCAGGCCCTCCTCAGCTACAGAGATCTGCAATTTCCTTGGCCTGGCAGGGTATTACCGCCGTTTTGTGGAAGGGTTCTCGTCTATTGCAGCTCCTGACTAGATTGACCCAGAAGGGTGATCCTTTTCAGTGGTCGGACGAGTGTGAGGCGAGCTTCCAAAAGCTCAAGACGGCTTTGACTTCAGCCCCTATTTTAATTTTGACTACTGGTTCGGGGTCCTATACATTTTATTGTGATGCCTCGCGAGTTGGACTTGGAGAGATGTTGATGCAGGACGGTAGGGTGATTACCTACGCGTCCAGGCAGTTGAAGGTACATGAAAAGAATTATCATGTCCATGATCTTGAGTTAGCTTCCATTGTTCACGCCTTGAAGATCTGGCGTCACTATTTGTATGGTGTGTCTTGTGAGATATATATTGATCATCTGAGTTTGCAGCACTCGTTCAAGCAGAAGGATCTGAATTTGCGCCAGAGGAGATGGTTGGAGCTACTGAAGGATTATGATATTACTATTCTTTATCACCCGGGCAAGGCCAATGTGGTAGCCGATGCCTTGAGTCACTGGGCGGAGAGTTTCGGGAGTTCGGCATATATACCAGCCTCAGAGAGACAGATGGTGATGGATGTTCAGGCCTTAGCCAGTCAGTTCGTGAGGTTGGACCTTTCGGAGCCCAGTTGGGTGCTAGCCTGTGTGGTTTCTCGGTCTTCATTGTTTGATCGTATCAGGGAGCGACAGTAGGATGATCCTTATTTGCTTGTCCTCGGTGACACAGTCCAGCATGGCGATGCTAGGGATGTGACTATTGGAGATGACGGGGTATTGAGGATGTAGGGTCGTATTTGTGTGCCCGATGTTGATGGTATTCGGGAGTTGATAT
Organism: Nicotiana benthamiana; assembly: GCA_034376525.1. NCBI lineage: Eukaryota > Viridiplantae > Streptophyta > Magnoliopsida > Solanales > Solanaceae > Nicotiana > Nicotiana benthamiana. Next base: position 12,176,924 of record CM067341.1, on the reverse strand, counting down.
TGATCGAGGCCCATAGCTCGCGGTATTCCATCCATCCGGGTGCCGCGAAGAAGTATCAGGATCTGAGGCAGCATTACTGATGAGGCGGATGAAGAAGGACATTTTAGAGTTTGTGGCTAGATACCTAAATCTTTAGCAGGTAAAGGCTGAGCATCAAAGACCGGGAGGGTTACTCCAGCAGATGGAGATTCCGGAGTGGAAATGGGAGAATATCACCATGGATTTTGTGACTGGCTTCCCTCTGACGGCGAGGAAATTTGATTCTATTTGGGTTGTTGTGGATTGGCTGACCAAGTCCGCTCATTTCATTCCAGTGTGCACTTCTTACTCCGCGGAGCGGTTAGCGGGTATTTATATCAGGGAGATTGTCCGCCTGCATGGCATTCCAGTTTCTATCATCTCAGACAGGGGTTCAGTGTTTACATCACGGTTCTGGAGAGCCGTCCAGCATGAGTTGGGTACTCGGGTGACCATGAGCACAACCTTTCACCCTCAAACAGACAGACACTCCGAGCGCACTATTCAGATTCTTGAGGATATGCTCCGTGTGTGTACGATTGAGTTTAGAGGGTCTTGGGATCAGTTCTTGCCATTGGCGGAGTTTGCATACAACAACAGTTATCAGTCCAGTATTCAGATGGCGCCTTATGAGGCCTTATACGGTAGGAGATGCAGATCCCCGGTGGGTTGGTTAGATCCGGGCCGGGCCAGGTTATTGGGCACTAATTTGGTTCAGGATGCGGTAGAGAAGGTTAAGGTGATTCAGAATAGACTCCGTGTGGCTCAGTCCAGACAGAAGAGTTATGCGGACCGGAAGGTTTGTGACGTTTCATTTATGGTTAGTAAGCGGGTTTTGCTTCGGGTCTCGCCTATGAAAGGTGTCATGAGGTTTGGAAAGAAAGGAAAGTTGAGCCCGAGGTACATTGGTCCATTTGAGATTTTGAGGCAGGTTGGAAAGGTTGCTTATGAGCTCGCTTTACCTCCCAGTTTGACCGGGGTTCATCCAGTATTTCATGTTTTGATGCTTCGGAGGTATCATGGTGATCCGTCTCACGTGTTGGATTTCACTTCAGTCCAGTTGGACAATGACTTGTCCTATGGTGAGGAGCCACTGGCAATACTGGATAGACAGGTTCAAAAGCTCAGGTCAAAGGATATAGCTTCAGTAAAGGTGCAACGGAGGGGTCAGCCGGCAAAGGAGGCAAATTGGGAGATCAAGCGGGATATGCGCAGCTGATACCCTCATCATTTTGCTACTTCAGGTATGTTCCCTATGCTCGTTCAAGGACGAACAAATGTTTAAGTGTGGGAGGATATGACGACCCGGCTGGTCGTCTTTGGAATTTATAACCCGTTTCCCCATTTTCTGATTCCCCTAAGTTCATTTCTGCTATTTTGGTTTGCCGGGATGTTCGGTAATAGAATTTGGAGTGTTTTGGGACACTTAGTCCCTAACTGAGAGCTTGCGTATTGGAAAATGGTCCATAATCCAAACAGTATCAAGAAGACCTCGGAATGGAAAACCGATGGTTTCTCTAGCTCTGTTAGGTGATTTCGGGGTGGGGAGCGTGTTCGGAATGTATTTTGGATGTCCGAAGCTCAATTAGACTATGAATGCCGAAAGTTAGAAATTTGAAGTTCCGGTCCGATAGTGAATTTTTTATCCGAGGGTCAGAATAGAATTCCGAGAGTTGCAGTGGCTTTGTTAGGTGATTTAGGATATGTCTGTAAATTTTTAGGTCATTCGAACGTGTTTTGGATAGGTTTTGAGTCGAATGAGAGTTTGGCTAAGTTTTGGAGATTTTAGGTGCAAGTCATTGATCAAATGGTGTTTCCGGAGTTGTTTTAGGTGATCTAAGGATTGGTTCAAGTCTGAATGATGTAAAGAGATAGGTTTGTAGGCTTGGTTGAGGTCCCGGGGGGCCCGGGCTTGTTTCGGATGCTCGACGGAGTAATTTTTGGATTTTTGGAAGAAATATTTCTACTGCTTCTGTTGTTTCTGCGTCTGCGGAAGGGAGACCGCGTAAGCGGTTACCACAGACGTGACCATGGGATCGCGGACGCGTTCTGGGACCGCAGAAGCGGATAGGGAGTCGCATAAGCGTCCATCGCGGATGCGCCCGTTTGTCCGTGGAAGCAGAAACTGAGTTTTAATTGAAACCACTGAAGCGGCTTTTTGACCGTGAAAGAGCCGCAAAAGCGTAAATCGGGCGGAGAAAAGGGTTTTATCCGAGACTTAAGTTCATAAAGTGAAAAATCAAATTTTAGCTCGGACCAAGGGGATTTTGAGAGGGTTTTGAATAGGAGACTATTGGGTAATGTTTCTATGATCCTTTCTAGCTTTAATTCATCATTTAGTTGTTAAATTCATCTTTTAAATTCAAATTAAGGTCCAAAAATGGAGGAAATGGGTGAAAGTTCTTTGGCTAATCAATTGGGTTTTGAGGGAGCATATGACCTCCGATTTGAGAGATTTTTATATGGTTCGACTCGTGAGAGTACGAGATTTCTGAAAATGTGAAAATTATTCAATTCCTAGACGTTGGCCTGAGGGGCATTTTGGTCATTTTACCTGTTCTCTCGCCTTAGCTTTAATTTTAATAATGTAATCAGTTGCTTGCGATGTTATTTACAATATGTAATTGGTTTGATTAGATTTGGGCCACTCGGAATCGGATACTCGGGGCAAAGGCGTTGTTCCTTAGCGGTTTTGTACCAAATTGAAGTAAGTGGCTTGTCTAACCTTATGGGGGGGTCTCTCCCCTTAGGATATATTAATTGCTGTTTAAAGGCCTCGTGCGCGAGGTGACGGGCGTGTACTTGTGCTAATTGCTGAAAATTCACCTTACTTGACTTATTTAGATTGTGTTTCTTCGTGTATTTAACTGTTAAAAATGTGATTCTACTTGCTTAGCTTAGTAAAAGCATGTTAGTAATTTATTTGCTCTATCTGACTAAATTGCAAATACATGCCCGCTTTGTGAGCATGCTAGGCATAGACCTTTACATTGTTGCTATATTTGGTTTCTTTCTGTGAAATATTTACTTGTTGTGAAGTGTTTACGTTTGGGACTATGGGTTAAATTCCCGGGAGATCCCCCTGTTATTGGTATGTTGGACTACGGGTTAAATTCTCGGAAGATCCTCGGATTCAGGCATGACGGACTACGGGTTCAATTCCCGGAAGATCCTCTCATATTGATATAAAGAACTGTGGGTTCAATTCCCGGAGATCCTCTGTTATATGTATAAAGGACTGCGGGTTCAATTTTCGGAGATCCTATGGTACTGGTATGAAGGAATGCAGGTTTGATTCCCGGAGATCCTCGGATATTATATGGTGGACTGAGGGTTCGATTCCCGGAGCTCCATGTGGAGATCCTGACTGTTGAGTGAATTGCTTCGTGTGTGTGTAGTTTGTACTTGTAGCTGCTCTACTCTTTTTATTACTGTGTTGTTAGATATTCGATTTTATTGTGTTATCTTCTGTTATTTATTTTTACATTATTTCTTATATTCCTCTCAGTAGGACATCGACCTTCCTCGTCACTACTCCATCGAGGTTAGGCTTGGCACTTACTGAGTACCGCTGTGGTGTACTCATGCTACTTTTCTGCACACTTTTGTTGTGCAGATCCACGTACATCTGGTTCGGTGCTCTATCAGTGATTAGGAGATATACTCGGAGATCTCAGATATGCATCTGTCGCGTCCGCAGAGCCGAAGAGTCTCCCTCTACTCTACCCTTAGCTAGTAGTTTTATCCGTGTATTTTCTCGTTGTAGACACTTCTGAATGTTAGAGCCATGTGTTATACTTTACTCTTAGCCTGTGTTGCCCGTGGGTTTCCGGGTCTTGGAGGTTTTTATGTTATATTGAGTTGGCATGTATGTGCCAGGCGGCACTCCATACATTATCTTACGTCATTTATGTTTTAAATTATTGTTTCCGCACAGACTGTTGAATTTCCGTAATGTGTCTGGTTTACCTGGTCCTAAAGATTGGGTGCCGTCATGACAGGTTCACGATTGGTGAACTAGGATCGTGACACTATGTTTCAATCCATTATCTATATCTAAATATTGTAATTAATATTAAAATCACTTCTTAGTGTGTACTTTATTTCAAGTCTCAATACATTACAAAATAAAACAATAGATAATATATGTAACGAGTAAAACAAACAACATAATTTGAATTTTATTAAGATAAAATATATAATAATAGTAATAATTTACATGTTTGTAAGGACATACATATACCAATCGAACACTAACTTCTATATTAACATTCATCCAAAACCAAGCAATATACATTGTAAATAGGAAAAGAATTGTCTAATTTGAAGGAATCGTATATATTGGTCAAAGCTTGTGAATGAAAAACTTTTAAAATTAATCAAGGAAGCAAAAATTTCCACAATTGAAGTTTCATTCACTATTTTCAATCACAGTAGGTAACTATGATTTTCTGTTAACAGTAGCATTTGAAATAAGTATGAATTATTTCCCGACAGAAAAATTAGTGCAACGAAAGAAACATGCCAAATTCTATTTGACAATTTAATTGATATTTAAACAAGGTTTTCATGCCAAAATACTATTAACTTCAAAAATCCAACAGAGTGAAAAAGTAGGCACAATAAATGCCGGCCCTAATACCATTGATGACTATAATCGAGTAACAGGGACATCAATTTGGATATATGTTAACAGTAACGGAAGTCTTGCAGAACTTGCTTTGATCAATTGCTCAAGTCCAACTTTGTCTCTCTTGAAACAAAATATTTTTGACAAACGAGAAGGCTTCTTCTTGTTTTTAGTGTGTTTCTGTCTTTGTAGGGAAAATTGCTCAGAGTCATCTTTTCTTAAGAGGAATAAGGAGAACAAGCCTTGATTATATAGAGAAGGGAAGTTGTTAGAGAAAAAACACTATCGAGAAACTGATCCATGTCGATTCCCATGCTCCCACTTACTTTGAAGCATTCGGCCATTTTTATTTTATTAGGAGTTAAACCTTCCCTAGATAAATTTCTTTAATCATATCTCCTTTAAAGATGGTAGGGTCAATTCATATGGGCGACTCAAACCCAATATTTAACGCTGTAAAAAATTATTTTCACGGTTCGAATCGTAACTTTTTGATCACTTGACAGTAACTTTATCAGTTACTTCAAGGCTCCTCTTCATCAACATAAGTAGTATCAAGAAATTAAAGTTGCAGTCCTATGTTTCATGTCCCATGTTAATTTCAATCATCCTATTCATTTGTCAACTCTCATTTTCTACACAACCCACACTAAAAGGAAAAGGAAAATAGATACAAAAGAAGAATAGATGGTTGAGACTAGGGGTGTAATGTGGCCCAGGCCCGGGCCTAAACAAGCCTCACGGGTCGGGCTTCGTGTGCCGGTCCTGGCGGGTGAGACCAGCCCGTGAAGGCCTAAGCCCACAGTGGTCCTGGGCCTGGCGGGGTTTTTGCAGGGGTTTTTTTAAGGCAATGTATAGTATAGAATATATTTTATATAGTGTACTAAGTTATTAGTATAGTATATATAATATATATTTCATTGTATATTGTGTTGTAGTAATTAAGTATATATTGTATATTATGTGAATGTTGTGTTGTAGTAATTAGTATATACTGTATATTATGTATATATTATTACACAAAATGTCATATCTTTCTTCCTTCCCCCAATGGAATGAGCACAACAAGGTACTAATACCACCATTAAAAGGAAAAAAAAACTAAAAGAAGATGTGCCAATGGTGGTACTAGTAATTAGTATATTGTGTTATACTAATTAGTATATATTGTATATTTTGTATATATGTAATTCCCTTATATATTTTCTTTTTTTTTTGGGTAAACATTCTATCCATTAATATCAAAAGGTATTTACAAGTTGAAGCTTTAGTAAGAGTTTGGACTACTCCTACTCATTTACATCAATCTTTTATACTAAACTCTAACTAGCTCTAAGTACATCATAGTACAGGAACAACTAGTAGACTAAACAACACAACCAAGTAAACTAAGGAAACTTGTTAATTTTGTCCAAGCCAACTCGTCAACGCCTGCAATTTCTGCCTCGAATATGGATGGACAGTGCTATTTCTCTGCACAGTTGAGATTCTTAATATTTTGCTCTATTGAATCTGATGTTATTCCTTTCTCGCCAGATAAGTGCAACTGAGTTGATGAAGGAATAAGGTGTTATAATATTAAGTACCACTCTACTCTTTGCCTTACAACACACCCACTGCAATTCTGTTTAGTCACACATTGTCTTGTGATGCCCCAACCAGATGCATATTCTAGTCCACAGCCCTTTTGTAACTGGGCAGTCAAAGAACAGGTGGCTAAAGGTTTCAGTACTTTGATCACAGAACACACAATTGCCAGGTTTTATGATGCCAAATTTATGTAGTCTGTCTACTGTAGGCAGCCTCTGTTGAGCAGCTAGCCAGACAGTAAACCTGTGTCTAGGTTGAGCATGAGCAAGCAATATCAGATTCTTCCAAGCAACCTTGTTGTAGGTTGGAACCAATGCCAGATATACCTTCTGAATATGGAACTGTTCCAGCTTGCAGAAGACTTGCAATCTATTGATCAGGCTGCCTTGTATCATTTGAACCCCCACAATGTCATCCCTTCTGTCATGTATCTTCCTTACAACCCAAGAGGCTGCTTTAGGTAAGGACATTGTTTCAATGTCCCTCTGTTTGATATAATAGATGTGCACCCATCTAATCCACAAGCAGTCCTTCTTCTTAGCCAGATTCCAGAGGTGTTTGCTAAGTGCTGCCTTATTCCATAGTGTCATGTCTATAATATTCAGTCCACCAGCAGAGAATGGCCTACATACATTGTCCCATGCCACTAGGGCCTTCCTGGACAGCTTTACACTCCCAGTCCACAGAAAGGTTCTGCAAATATTTTCAATGATTTTCAATACTTTCTTAGGAAGGATGAAAACTTGAGCCCAGTATGTTTGGATGCCACATATGACTGATTTTATCAGTTGGCATCTTCCAGCATAGGAGAGCAGCTTGGCTCCCTTTTATAATTTCTTGTAGTATATATTGTATCTTATGTATATATAAATTCTCTTATATAATTTCATGGTGTCGACGTAATTCTTTTGATTTGCCAATTTTGAAAGAATTCTGTGATGTGAGCTCCTATAAATTGTGGTCCATTATCACAAACTATCTCCTTTGGAACACAAAAGCGGCAAATTATATTTCTCCAAATGAAATCTTTAACTTCTTTCTCTCGTACCTGTTTAAACGCTCCTGCTTCTACCTATTTAGTGACATAATCAGTAAGTACGAGTAGAAACTTTACCTGACCTTTTGCCTGAGGTAATGGTCCTACGATGTCCATTCCCCATTTCATGAAGGGCCACAGAGCTATGACAGGATGTAATAACGCTGCTGGTCTATGCATGTTATTTGCATACCTTTGACATTTGTCACATTTAGATACGAAATCAATTGCTTCTTCTTCCGTTTTAGGCCAGTAATATCCCGCTCGAATTAATGTTTTAACCAGTGATCTGCCTCATGCATGATTTCCACAATGTCTCTCATGTACTTCTCTCATCACATATTCTGTTTGAGAAGGTCCGAGACACCTGGATAATGGTCCACCAAACATTTTACAGTACAAGTTTCCTTGATACAAGCAGTAACGAGCGGCTTTCTTCCTTAATGCATGAGCCTTCACCTTGTCTTCAGGTACGGTTTCGTGCTGCAAAAAAGACACGATTTCGTTTCTCCAATCCCAAGTTAAATGATTAAAATTTATCTCATTTTTGTCAGAGTCAAAAACAGAGTGAAACAAATGTATAATTAAGGCATTCACATCTTTTGCTATATCTGTTGCAGATGCGAGGTTGGCTAAAACATCTGCTTTCAAATTCTCTTCTCTTGGGATTTGCATCACTTTCCAAGTTTGGAACTGTCTTATTAACTCTCGTACCTTTCCGAGGTATTCTTGCATTCGAGTTTCTCTAGCTACGTAAGTCCCCCAGTATTTGATTGGCTACTAACTGTGAATCACTTTTGATTACAATTTGCATGATACCAAGTTCTAATGCTAGCTCCAAACCTGCAATTAAAGCTTCATACTCTGCTTCATTATTAGTTACAGGGTGACATTTTATAGCTTGTCGAATTGTTTCACCCGTAGGTGGTATAAGAACAATTCCTAAACCTGCCCTATTTACATTAGATGAACCATCGGTAAATAATAGCCAAGTCCCCGGATTAGCTCCGCTAAAAACTTGTAATTCTTTTTCTGCTTCTAGATGTATTCTTTTACTAAAATCAGCTACGAAATCAGCGAGTACTTGAGATTTGATAATAGTTCGAGGTTGGTAAATTATTTCGTACTTACTTAATTCTGTAGCCCATTTTGCTAATCTTCTTGATAATTCATGTTTATGCAATATATTTCTTAAAGGAAAAGCAGTAACAACCACAATAGAATGACATTGAAAATAAGGTCGTAGTTTTCTAGATGCCATGATAGAGCTAATGCTAATTTTTCTAGTTGTGGATACCTTGTCTCTGCATCAAATAAAGTTTTACTTACATAATAAATCGGATATTGCTTACCTTGGTCTTCTCGTACTAAAACGGCACTTAACGCTAATTCTGATACTACTAAATAGATGAGTAACTTTTCACCTTCTTTAGGTTTAGCCAATAAAGGAGTATTTTATAAATAAGTTTTCAAATCCCTAAGTGCTTGTTGACAATATTCATTCTACTCGAAATGGTCTTGCTTTTTGAGCGCAGAGAAGAATCTGAAGCATTTTTCTGATGATTTTGAAATAAACCTCCCCAAGGCCGCTATCCTTCCTGTTAACCTCTGAACTTCCTTTTTACTAGTAAGGATATCAGGTATTTCTTCAATTGCTTTAATCTGGGAAGGATTCACTTCAGTTCCACGGTTAGAGACAAGAAAACCTAAAAATTACCAGATGCAACTCCAAATGCACATTTTTCAGGATTGAGTTTCATATTAAATTTTCGCAAAATTTCAAAGGTAACAGTTAAATGAGAAATATGATAATGGGAATACTGGGTTTTGACGAGCATGTCGTCTATATACACCTACATTATCTTTCCCAAATGTTCTTGAAATATTTTGGTAACTAACCTTTGATAGTTTGCTCCAGTATTTTTTAGACCGAAGGGCATTACTTTGTAACGGTAAGTCATCTGGTCTGTGATGAAAGAAGTTTTTTCTTCATCACCGGGGTCCATTTTAATTTGATTGTACCCCGAATATGCATCTAAAAAACTTAAAAGTTCATAACCTGCAGTTGCTTCAATCAATTGATCTATGTGGGGTAAAGGAAAAGAGTCTTTTGGGAAAGCTTTATTTAGATCAGTGTAATCTACATAAACTCGCCACTTACCATTCTTTTTAGGTACGGCAACCGTATTAGCTAACCAATCAGGATATTTTACCTCACGAATGGAACCGATTTTCAACAACTTTTGGACCTCATCTTGAATTACTTGATTTTTGAAAGCTCCTTACTTTCTTTTCTTTTGCTTAATTGGGATGAAAAATGGGTCTTCGTTAAGCTTACTAGTCATCACATCCGGTGGAATACCTGTCATATCAGCATGGGACCAGGAAAAACAATCTACGTTAGCTTTTAAAATTCAATTAACTTGCCTCGCATGCCGGGATTTAGATTGGCTCCCACGTAAACTTTTTTCTCTGGCCATTGTTCAAATAACATCACAGCTTCGAGTTCTTCTATCATTGTTTTAATATTCTCATTTTCTTCAGGTTCTTGAATTCATCGGGCCTTGAATCTAAGTATGTTGTTTCAGTTGAAGTTTGATTGCTGATACCTTTAACTATTTTCAATAATTTCTATTTTTATTTACTTGCGGTGCTCGTATCTGTTATTACATTGATACTCTTGGCTATTTGTTGATCCCGTCGGATTTGACATATTCTCCAAGGTGATGAAAATTTAATGACTTGATGTAAGGTTGATGGAACAGCATCCACATCATGGATCCAAGGTCTCCTCATGATTACATTGTATGCTATTTCTAAAATCCACTACCTGAAATTTAGTTTCTTTAACAACACTTGCAGCGTAAGTTGTCAGAGTTACCTCACCTTTTGTTACCACGCTTGAATTGTCGAAGCCTGATAAAGTATGCGCTTTTGGAATCCTCTTGTCTTCAGCTTGCATTTCTCGCAGTACTCTTAGTAGAATAATATTTACAGAGCTATCTGGGTCAATCAAAACTCTTTTTACATCAGTGTCAAATATAAATTGAAGATATTACCAAAGCATCGTTATGCGGTGTAGTCACTGCGTTCGTATCTGCATCATCGAAGCTTATACTCTCCTGTTCTAGGATTTTTCATACTCGCTTGCCGTGTGTGATCGTCATTTTGGAAACTTTGTTCGAAGTCATATATGTTACTCCGTAAATACCTTCTCCTCCACTGATAACATTTACTATCTTCTTAGGTGAAGGTGGTTTTGGTGGCTCTTGCCTATTTTTCATGTAGGCTTGCTTTTCTTTTTCACTGAACAGCTCCGTAAGGTAGCCTTGTTTCAGCAAATGATCTACTTCTGTAAAAATCAACATTCTGAAGTTTTATGCCCATGATCGTGAAATTCGCACCTATGGTCTGGATTTCGTCTGTTTGGGTTCGACAACCGTATCTTATCTCCCATACTCCTTAGAACAGCTACAAGCTCGGTATTAGTTACATTAAAACTATGACTAGCAAATCGTGCCATTAAATTTCTATCATCATTCTGTGGCTCTTGGTTGTTTCTATCACCTTTGAATTTGGATGAAGATCCGGTTCCCATATCTCTCGACCTCTGATCATAATGTTGATTGTTTTGCCTAAAACGTGGGTCTCTTCCTGGAGGTCCCATATATGGATCGTACCTGTTCTTACCTGACATTTTGTCGGCATCAGACCTTCGGGATCTGCTTTTATCTTCTCGTTGAGGTTGAGATACGGTATCCTCTTCAATTCTGAGCTTCGTACTGTACCTGTTATAAACATCATTCTAAGCAGTTGCGGGAAATTCACGAAGGCATTCTTTAATTCTTCTCGTGGCTTCTGAACTTTTGTCATTCAAATTGCTAGCAAAAGCTATTGCAGCCCAATTATCTGGTACACGGGGCAGCATCATTCTTTCACGTTGGAATCTATCAACGAAATCTCTAAGCAATTCAATGTTCCCTTGTTTGATTTTGAAAATGTCCTCCAATCTCTTTTCCATCTTTTGAGCTCCCGAATATGTTTTTATGAAAAAATCTACAAGCTCAGCAAAAGAATTTATAGAATTTTCAAGTAAGAGAGCGTACCAGGTTAATGCTCCCTTGGTGAGTGTTTCTCCTAACTTTTTGACCAACACTGATTCTATTTCTTGTCTGGTCAAATCATTTCCTTTCACTCACGTTGTAAATGCAGTTACGTGATCACGAGAGTCCGTTGTACCATCATATTTTGGGATATCAGGAATTTTGAATTTCTTCGGTATCGGTAAAGGAGTAGCACTTGGTTTTCACGGTTGCTGCGAGTATTTATCCACGTCTACTCCTTTTATCACAGGTGGAACTCCAGGAATTTGCTCAATACGCTCATTCTGCTCCTTGAGTTGTTTCTGCAAGGTTAGTACCAAATTTGGAAGATGAGAATTACCTGTATTACCTGGTTCTCCATCTTGTGAGTCACTAGGAACTGTTCCATTGCCAGAATCAACTAGATGAGAGCGAGGGTTTTCCAACGTGTTGTTATTTGGTGTTGCTGGTGCAGCATGAAATTGATCAACTAGGGCTCGCAAGGCTTTGTTAATTCGTGAGTCGATTATTTTCTTTAACAGTTCATCTCTTGTTTCGGCTCCTCCATCATTCATGTTCAGACATATCGTTTGGAATTCCTTCACGAGATCCACGTGGAGAAGCTTGAAGGTTAGTATTATTGAGTTCCTCATCATCAATTTGTTGGTTCAGATTTACCTGGTTTTTATTGTTGTTGTTCGACATATTAACAATAAGATTGAATGTTGATTTAACAAGAACGGAATATCAAATTCTCGATAATGGAACTAATTTATTTAATCAAAAAATGTAATTTTTATTAAAGCTTAAATTTTAGAGAAGAAATAGGGTTACTGATAATCAATGAGCGAAATATAATTTGCTTTCAAAGAATAAGAATAAAGCAATAAAAAATATATTTCACTATTATTTCAAAGAATATTCTGTGTCTCTACAAATGATAAAACTTCTTCCTTTTATAATTGATAAGGAGTAACGAATTATGTTAAATAATAAAAAGCATTTAGTAAGAAGTTACATAAATATTTAATAATGAATGTAGATTACTTTTTGTCTTCAAATTCGTGTCTTTAATGCCCTTTTTATTCGTTGATATTGAATGCCTTGGATAAACACAAAAATCATATCTAAAATTCCTTCTCGTATCTATTTTCTTTTCTTCTATCGCGTGTTGTACTCCGTACCTTTTAATTATTTATTATTCTTTAACTGTTTGACTAATCCACATATTATGCCACGTCATCTTTAATAAAAACTCAAATTTTTCACCTTTAATAAAAACTCAATTTTTTCCGATACAATATTATTTGACGTCGAAGCATATTTGTAATTAATTTGACACATATCACTAGTAAGAATTTGCCACTACAAGAGCATTGTGCAAAAGTGTTATTAACAAAAAGTAGCCAGATTAACCCTTGATAATACAACGGAAATATAAAAATACTAACACAACAGATCTCACGACACCTAAAAAACCCCCCTGGAAATATACCAACAAAAAGATACAAACTTAAGACGCGTGTTATGAGCACACTATATTATTACATCATCTTGATATATTAACCTGTAATATTCCAAAATTCTAATTTAGAGTTCCTCATCTCCTTTTCTACCAGCAATATTATCCTTAATTTCCTTTGTTTTTTCCTTAGCAGTTTCCTTAGCTGATTCCAAATTTGAAGCTATGTTTTCCTTTGCTTTTTCCAATGTTTCACCTGCTTTTTCTTTTGCTTCTTTAGCTTTCTCTTTAGCCCAACTCAAATGTTCTTCTGTTTCTTCTTCTGCTTTCTCTCCCATTTCTTTCATTTGCTCTTTTGCTTCTTCTGCTTTTTCTGTTGCTTTTTCTTTTGCTTCTTCTGCCTTTCCTGATGCTTTGTGTTTTGCTGTTTCTGCATCTGAATATGCTTTTGAATAAGCTTCACTTGATTTTTCCGTTGCTTTTTGTTTTGCTGCTTCCGCTGTTTCGTATGCTTTGTTTTTTGCTTCTTCTGCTGTGCTCTTTAAATCTCCTGCCTCGTCTGCTACATGTTGTCCTGTTCCTGCATTCATTCATATTTTTCCATAGTTCATCTTCATCCACATTTTCTATAATCACTACTAGAAAAACGAAAAGTTACGACGGTCAGTTTTTTTTGTAGTGAACGATATTTAAGTTCCATTCTTCACTACAAAAACTGAGTCCAACACATTAAGCTCCCGTTACATAATAAGTAATGAAGAAAAGATCAAAACACGAACACAAGGATATATTCATGGTTCGTAGAACCTATGACTATTTTTATGGTTCAAACCCGTATATTCTTAATCACACGCAGAAACAATTTACTAGTGATACTCCTCCAACACAGAAGAGATTCTTTTTTGCGTGTAATATTGATACACACACACATTATTAGGGTAAAAATATATATGCTACAAATTGACTTCCTCTTGAGACCCTAAAAATTCTTACTCCGCCCCTAAATTTCCTAGATAAGAAAATATAAGAAAAATATTACACCGTCAACTAATTATATATTAAACTTAAAAAGACAACTAAGTTCACACGCTTGTGGAACAATTATACTGCAAGTAAGATTACACTTGAACTATGTATATAAGTTGATTACATTTTAATCTACGTCAACCTCGGTTTAACTGCTATAAATTGATACTCCCCCGCCGTCCCAACCCCATTCAACTTGTAAATTGTGGTGCAGTTCGAATATCAGAGGATCAAAATTCTTATTACGAATTTTGACCACGAACATGGACACAAAATCTATATTAAATAAACTACATAAATAAACAGTATAAGCCACAATAATTAACCTGTAGCAGTGTCAGTAATCTTGTCTTTGGCAATTTTTCCAGCATCCATAGTTAAATCAGAAGCTTGTTTAGCAGTAGAATCATCATTATCAGTAGATTTAAAACCAAGACCTTCAGAAATTTTATCTTTAGCCCATCCTGTCCATGACTCTGAATTCTCATTACTTTGCTGCTGCTGCTCAATTTCCTCTTTAGTTTCTTTACAAATCACCAAACCAGACATAGAAATAACCAGAAATCCAACTAGTATCACCACATAAAACAACTCCCTCAAGTTTCTTGAAGCCATAATTGCACGTGAAGAATACTATATCAGCAATAAATTGATAAAGAGTTGATAGCACTACACAATCAAGAAAATGATCTGGTTGAGTCTAGAAAATATTTCAGATATATATAAGAAGAGTTGTGCTATAGGAGAACACAAAGTTAGTGGACGAGTGGCACAATACGTGGGCACACGTGTCAGTTGTATGGCTATTGTAAACACAGTAGTCAATATGAGCTCTCTACGTGTTATTCAATATCAAATATTAGGTTTGCTGGCTCTGTGGATACATTGTTTGTCTCTGTGTTTATCTTTCTTAGGCTTGAACACTGCTCTTGATATTGGCGGAGTTAAAATTTTAATTATTTTAAGTTATTAATTTTAAATTAATAATTTATATATATTTAATAATTTTTAAATAAATATCTAATATAAATTAAAGATATTGAATTCGATCAAACCCGCTCTTTCTACTCTCCGCCCCGGCTCTAGAATGTTTTGAAAAACTATTTTGTCGAAAAGATCTTGATTACATTTTTGGAATGGTAATTTGACGTTTGATTACAGTTAGATGCTTTTGAAGGGAAACAAAAATGTAATTGTAAAATTATTACCAGTGGTGGATTTAGAGTGTTATTATTGGGATTTCAGAAATTTAATATTTTTTGCATGGATACTATATTTTTATTAAAATATATATTAATTTTTTATAAATATCTATTTATTAACATAATTATTAATATATATCATTTAAAATAACAATAGAAATTTATAAATCTTAAATTTTAAATTCGCCTTTGACTACTACTAATATTGTTCAAATTTCCGCCATATCTATCAACTTATAATAATATATCATAATAATAATCTGAATCAACATGTACTAGATTATGATTACTTTGTAATATACCAAATTATATCTTTCATGTTAGTATGATGTTATTCTGAAACAACACGCACTAGATTATGAGTAATAGGCACATTTCTATAAAGTAGGATATTATTCAATGTATTGGGCATAAAAAGGAGAAAACTATATTGTACAGCCATTTAAAAATAATAAGCAGCAACAATAAAAATATTATATATATATATATATATATATATATATATATATATATATATATATATATATATATATATATATATATATATATATATATATATTAATGCATAATAAGTATATTTTATTCATATTCTTTTGTATAATTAAATAGCAAATATAATTATTTGTGATCAACGGGCCAAATGATCGCTTTACGAAGATTCCAAAGAATGCAAATGGACTTGGAGCATAGCTAAATGGGTCATCTGTCCAAAGTATAGGATCTTTACATAAATAGTTTATAATATTTATTATTTTTTTATTATAATATAAATTATATATTAATTATATATAACTATAATATATAATATATAAATTATAAATATATTATATTTTATCGATTACTTTTAATTTAAACGGCTAGATATAAGACTATTAGGTTAATATTTTCTTTAAATATATAAATTATATATTGATTATATATAATTATATATATATAATATATAAATTATACATATATTATATCTTCATTAATTATTTTTAGTTTAAACGCTGTATATTTGAGTTAATGTCCTTCTAAATAAGAGCAATACAGGCCATTTTATAAAGAGATCTTTACCCAGATAGCCTATCGGGTTTGCAGTTTATTCATTATAGCGTTTGGCGATATGCTAAAGCAGTTGTCATATATTTTATACGATTTCAAATTTATTCTTATTATGTACGGTAACATGTTGTCTATTAGCCCAGCATAACGACGTCGTTTTACTGTTATGCTTTCTTCCTTCTTCACTAGCATATAAGCTCTTGACTCATCCCCTTCTTATCCTAAAGCTCATCTTCGAACCAAAAAAGCCATGGCTTGTACTTCACTTTCACTTTCCTTTCTTCACAACGCTTGTGCCGATAACAAGCAGCTTACTCTTCCATCCCGTACCAAATTGGTGACGTCAGCTCGGTCTCTTACGGTTGAAGCCAAGGCCACAACCAGAAGAGAAGACAGAACTGCCCGACATGTTCGTATTCGCAAGAAGGTATTATACTCAATTCCCAACAATGTATTATGTTAATCTTCTTTTTATTTATATATCGCAATACAATCTCTTCTTTGGGCTCTTGAATTTGTAGTCTAAACATTCAGAGTTGTACAATTCCAACTCCTAAATATTGAATTATGGTAGTCTTGTTCTTACCAATATGCTGAAATGAAATCTCTTAATGGGTTCTCGAATTTGTGCTCTATGATAAGCACTGTACTAGAAGGGGAGTCTTGAAGTAACTAGTGGCGGAGCCAGGATTTTCATTAAGGGAAGTCAAAACATAAAAGAAATAAATTCACCAAGAAATCAATGGGTGTCAATATATAGTACATACACATTTTTAAAAATTATCCAGCTACATATTATAATTTTTCGATGAAGGGTTGCCGATTGACACCCTCTGGATACATGTGGCTCCGCCACTGGACGTAATTGGTAAAGTTGCTGCCATGTGATCAAGAGGTCACGGGTTCGAGCCATGGAAATAACCTCTCGCAGAAATACAGGGTAAGGTTTTATATAACAGACCCTTGGTGGTGCCTCCCTTCCCTGACCCCGCGCATAGCGGGAGCTTAGTGCACCGGGTTGCATTAAGCGATGTATTAATCCCAGGTCCTAATTGAATTTGTGGTACAATGGAGGTATTTAGCTAGCAGAGGAAGCAAAAAAAAAAAAGAAAAACTACCTTTTTCATTTGGGGTTTTTAAGTTTTTAATCTTGTTTTTACCAATATGTGGAATTTGTACTCTATGCATTCAATGGAGGTATTTAGCTAGCAGAGGAAGCAAAAAAAAAAAGAAAAACTACCTTTTTCATTTGGGGTTTTTAAGTTTTTAATCTTGTTTTTACCAATATGTGGAATTTGTACTCTATGCATTCTGGGTTGTACAATTCCCAAGTCTCAAATATTGAATTAGTGATATGATGGAGTGTATAACTAGCATATCATAACAAAAATCTACCTTTTCCGATTGGGGTTTTCTTTTGGGGGCGTGGAGGGGCAGGAGCGGGTAGGGGTAAGGCTGTCTACATATTACCTTCCCCAGACCCCACCTGGTGGAAGTATACTGGGTAGTTGTTGTTGGAGGGGCAGGAGCGGGAGTGGAGAGGATTAATCTTGTAACTGTGAAAATGCAAAGCCATTTTGAGCATTTGAATTTGCTTGAAGAAACTTTGATATTGGTCAGACCTGAAAATTGTTCTTTTAGCTAGATGGATCATGTTTGGTGTTTAGCAGCATTACATATGCTTGCTTGAAAAGATAGTTCCTTAAACGCAATGGAATATAGAAAGTCATCAACATTTTGGCACGAAGATGCTTGTTGAGAGAATGGGAGTTGTCTTTTTATATTGATTCCTTAGACAAAGAAAGCACCTCTATTCAAGTGTGTTGAAACTTGAGAAGGATGGCCTCTCCTTTTCCTTGTTGACTTGAGACCTTAAATCTTTTAAATGTGAAAGATTGGAAAACCATATATCCACTTACATAAGACAATTTGCACATGCTTTTATACCTCATATAGCTAGGTAATGAACCCTCTATCACCTTTCTCTTTGCTTCCATTTCCACAACTTTTATATGGAATACAATTTTTTTGACAAGTGGAATAGAATTCTTTTCTTGTTAAACATCTATCTGTGATTGATATGCTACCTGTTTAATTCTTATTTGACCTGTGGTCATGATCTGGTTTCACTTTCTTGGTCCTCCTATTCTTCTGGTCCTCTTTTTGTTTATGTAAAGTCGCAAATTCTCTTGCACGAGTATTAAAGTGCATTATTCATCTAGATCAAGTCTACAACACATCTTTGGACTTTCAGGTTGAAGGGACACCTGAAAGACCAAGATTGTGTGTCTTCCGTTCCAACAAGCATATCTATGTTCAAGTAATTGATGACTCCAAGATGCACACACTGGCATCTGCTTCAACAATGCAGAAACCGATATCTGAGGAATTCAACTACTCTGCTGGCCCCACTACTGTAAGTTCTCAAATATATTTTCTCAAAAGGGTTAAAAGACCTTTTCTTTTAACGGCAATGCTTAGGAAAGTGTATATATGAGAGAGTGAGGCGGATCAAGATGAAATTATGGAAAAAAACAAATATGGGAAGGTCCTCCTGAATCAGCTGAATTTGAGTCATGTTCCTAGAATTCAAGGAAACGTTTCCCTTTGTGCTATGGACTATCCATTTTCCTTGTCCTACGTGTTTTTACAAAAAACTGGAAAGAGGGGAATCTCTTGAACTGAAATACCTCATTCATTTAGCGTTAAATACTTAAATTTGGCAAATACATAACGGAAAGTTTGGTTAGATAGAGGTTGTAAGAAATGAATGATACAAATATATTTTGAAATAGCTCACTACTAAACATTTCCAATAATACGCTAAAATAATCTTGCTTGTAGTTCAATGATCTCAAGCTACTTTTATCATCCAAAAGAGAAGTAGAGAGATAAGACTTGAAAAATTTGTGCTTTCTTGAGCCAGAAAGCTAAATTGGGAGATTCAAAAATAATATAAGAAGTATCGACTTAATTTTCTATTATGGTAATTGGAGCAGAAAAATTAGAAAACTAGCACAGCCTGGCAGGAAAACGACTGCCCAGGTTTTATCACTTCATTCCTTGTTTGCTGTTTTGAAGAAGAAATAATATACCTTTGATTATCTGAAGTTTTCAATTGTCTGTTGCAGAAAGTTTCAAATTGTACGACAAATACCATCCAAATTTTTTGCTCTCTTTATGCATCATGCATGTAAATTATCAGCTTATATTTTAGTTGTGGAAGTGTCATTACAAAATCCTGCCTTCAGAAGAGGACCTTAACTGTAATTTTAGATAACCCTGTCCTTAGGAGAGAAAAATTGCTCTTTATATGGAAGGAAGGAATATCCTTTAGAGGCTTTATAGGATTTGTTTGGGGCGGAGAACATCCTTGTGAGGCTGGTGAAGTGGGAAGTATAAACTATAAAGATAACAGTTTAAATCAGAAGATTAGGGTAATGCAGATTTAAGAGGGATTATGAGAAGAGCTGTTTGTCCTCATTATCCAATTTTTTGTATTTCCCTGCAAAGATACACAAGATACTGTTGTTGTCTTTGTCTTTATTTACTAGGTCGTCTGAAATTGTTGCTCTTGCAGTTTCGAAATGCCATATAATCAATTGAAGTTTACCTTCCCATGTAGTTGATGCATGACTCAACTTGTTCAAGAAGCAGGCCTTTCTTTTCCAATTGGAATAAAATTTAATTTTGCATTTCCTTTCTTTCTTTTAGATAGAGGATCTCGTTGATGTAGCTTCTCTTATAGTTCTCATTAAAGCTTATACTCTTAAACATGTTGATGGCAAGTAGTTTTTGGCACTGTTTATCCTGGTTGTTGTTGCTTAATTGCATATTCGTGGCAAAATAACAACCTAAGCATTATCTCCTTATGCATAAGTGTTATGTACAGTCAGTTGCAACACTTTGCATCTTTTTTCTGAACCTCTTAGGCACAGGGGTAACCGTTCCTCTCCTCCATAAGAAAATGATTAAACAAACTAAGAAACAGAAAACAGAAAAACACTTGAAGGGTGTTATTTGCAGAGGAGAGATTTATTATATGATGCAATTGTGATTATCTTGACACTTTTCTTGTATCAGAGTTTAACTGCTTGAATACTTTTCACGCTGTTTATGAACAGCAGGCTCATCATAACAAGCTTCTGCTTGCAGGACGTGGCGAAGAAAGTTGGGGAGGTTATAGCTAAGGCCTGTCTAGATAAAGGAATCACTAAAGTAGCCTTCGACCGAGGAGGTTATCCTTACCATGGACGGATTGAAGCTCTCGCTGATGCTGCAAGAGAACACGGCCTTCAGTTTTAGAAAGTGCAGATTTCTTTCTTCTTCTTTTTTGTTGTGCAAATTACCTTTTCTGATCTTCCCATTGGTTCCCAGTTGTAAAACTCATGTCTAAGAAGTAAGATGAACTAGAGTTTAAATGTACGATCTGCAATTCTTTTGGTTTTATGGCTCCTTTAAATCAGAACTTAGATCCCCAGGTACTTCCAACTGTCATTGTTCACACATCGCATGGTTGGTGGATTTCTCATAGTTGGTGCTGCCGCGCATGCAGCCATTTTGCTCATGCAGCCATTTTTATGGTAAGAGATTATGATCCAACTACTCGGTACTACTTTTTATGATATTGCCTTTCAATTTTTGAGAAACTTAACTAGTGCAGATCATGGTTAATTTAGTTAGTACAGACCACAGCTAGATTTTTTGGGATTTTAAGAAAATTAACAGGTCTAGTAGATGAAAAACGAAATAGGTATATAAAATGAATTCTTTTTTATTTTATTAATATACTTAATTCGAGCATTCAGTTTCAAATTAAAAAATACAATGTTTGCTTGATTGCATATGAAAAGGTAATAATTGCATAATGCAACATTTGTTTGGTTGTATTAAAGAAAAAAATAGCACAGATAATGTATCATTTAGTTGATAGTATTAAATAACATCCGCATTAAGTTATACGAGAATCTATATAGAATCTATTTTTTTTTATGCGGAGTAAAATATGAAATAAGCTATTAGCAATTCTTACATTAAACTATAAAATCATAATAATGTTCTTAAAATAATTTCAGCATAATAATCTCTTTATTATTTATCTTTTTGAAACTGCAGCACATCCTCTGTGTTCGCGATTGTTTATTATTAATCATCACATAATAATTCCTTCATAATTAATCATATCATAATATATCAAGACTTATAGTATAAGTAATTCTTACATAATTAGTGTGTGAATCAAACAACATTTGAATGTAAAATTGAATCGGTTTTAGATAATAATGCATCCACTACAGTAAAATCTCTCCATGATTTTTCCATTAATCATGAGGATTGGCTGAAAGAAAGAAAAAACAATTTGGTATCAAAACAAGTCTGAGCTTGAATACAACCAATTTGTCAACTATTTCTCTACCTAATATATTTCTTTTTTCTTTTCTTCTTTGTGTGGGGGAAAATACCAAACTAGAGGCAATAACAATTTCTAAATCTTGCTTTTGGGCGTCAGATTATAGCCACCACATCAACAAGACAACAATCTATGTACAGATTGGCTTGATTCCTGATAGACTGTCCAAACAAACTAATGCAAAAAAACAAAGGTTCAATTTCTGGGCTTCGACTTGTCTAAAATTGACCACATCACTTGAACATCTTCATATGGACAAGCCATTACTTCAACTTGCAAATTTACTATATGGTTCTCCGCCCCTGCAACCACATAAGAGTCTATGATCAGACCACATAAGAGTCTATGATCAGTTGAAAGAAAACTTCTGACACATGTAGAGGCGGATCTAAAATGAGCCAACAAGTTCAACTGAACTAATTGCTTTTAAGTCGATCTATAAGAACATATCATTTCGTACTAAATCTTAGATTTGTTCTATGACACATGCAATATGCTCTATGCAATATACATTACATACCTTTTTGTTGCGACTTCTTATCCCTAGGTAATTGTTGATTGAACAAGGTTCGTCGAGCTTTTCTGAAAGGAGATGTGATTGTTCTAACCAATAAAGAAACTTTTCTGTTCTGATGACATGTCGCCATGATTGATCTCGTGGAAAACAAATATTCAGCTAGAAATATTCTTAGTACTACCTATAAGGATCTATAACTTACTATTGGCTAAGAACACAAAAATTGAGTGGTTTATATAGAATGTACGTGTCACATATAGCTACAATATTTTAAAGAAAAGATAGTATGGACCGTAAAAGGCAGGCAAGATCCGTGAGAATAGCTCTCTCTCTCTCTATATGTAATTTAATTTCTCTCTCATTTTAAATGTTTTTGTTATCTCTGCATTTTCAAGTTTAGGTTACTGCCTGTTAGCACATGGCTCTCACGCTCCATTGATGGACACTTCCATGTGAAAACCTTTACTTTTCCATAGTAGAAAGTGACGTTGACGTAAAGTTGAGCTCAAATATCAAAGCAAACTAATTTATAACGAATATAACGCCTAATCTGCAGGTTGAATATTTTATTGTTTGACTTTCAATAGCTTTGCATTTCAATTATGTATTTTCTGACTTTTGTATTAATGTGTCCACCAAATCTTGTTCAATTCCATTCGAGCTCGATTTCGTCTAAATGTTTGTGAAGGAAGAAGCGGTTCAATTCAGTGGCGTAGCCACACTATGTGAATGGTGTGGTTAAGCGAACACCCTGGAAAATTAAACTCTGTATATAAATTAAAATATTATTTTATAAGATCATATATTATATTTTGAACATTTTTTATATAGTTGAGTGAGACAGTCCAGTGGTCTAGGATATTCAAAGTGATATATTGTTTACAAGTTCAACATTATTTGCCCATTTTTGTTGCAAAAACTAAACAGAGACGGTACCATGTAGTCTATTACATTCTTTTTCAAGTAGTTTATACCTTTTATCGGCAAAAATTTTTTTTGACTTGTTCAAAATTTGAATACCCTTAACGGAATTTCTGGGTACGTCACTCTGGTTCATTGGCTGCTACATCAGTAGACAGAGGCGGACGAACATTATAGAAAGAGGGGTTACGGACACTCGAAAAATTAGACAAAAACTCTATGTATGCTTTCGACTATCGCCAAGAAATAATCAGATATTAACATAAACTCCCGTACCAATTTTTATAAGCGTTAATAAATTTATAGTCATGACATTTTGGGACAACTGAATTCTAGGTCCGTCTCTGTCTATAGATCCTATTAAATCATTAAACATTTTAGTTAAACATTTGCCGTTTTTCTTGCTTTCTGTTCCAACCTCTAAGATCAATTAAGGCTTCAGATGACCTATAAGTAAAATATTTATTAATTTTTAAACATATGTTTGACTTTGATTAAGCCTCATGGGGCGGGAAAGTGGGATTTTAAATTAGTTAAAGGAAGAAAATTAAAATACAGATGGTTAAGTAGAATCATGTTTGCGTACGGGTAAAATCGGAGATAATGCATACCTTAATTCCCCGGTGATGAAAAGGGAAGAAGAGCATGGTCGTACGAGATTGAAATAGAGGCTAGGAGCTCTTTGTATCCAGACCCATGAAAGATGAACGATGTGTTCATCGTGGGCATGATAAAGCGATGCTCCCCGGAACCAGAACGAGTTCTACAAACTCGGGAAACACAGTAAACGATTACACATGACGGATAGAGGGTCGTGATATCCGTATCTAATCGGATATCACAGCGCATACCTCGCTCGATATCGGCTACGGACCAATAATTAACGAGAAAGAAAGAACTTTACCCTTTCTAAACTTGTAATAGGGATTAAAATCTCCTACTATATAAAAAGGGAGTTTTTCTTTTGTAACGCACATTGTAACATGCAAATCAAAGCAATACAAATTCATTTTCTGCTTTCTAGCTACTAAAAAGGTTCTTATTTAATTGTTATGTTCCTCATTCATAACTGGGCTCGAACCAAGGGTCCAATCGAGGGCAAAGTTATTGTTCAACCCAGATTCAGTCTAGGCCATAACATTACAACTAGTTTGATCGTTTATTTTGTCTTTAACTCATTTATCTAATATTCTTAATTATTTGTGTTGAACCAATCCATGCATTCTTACAACTACATACAAATTTAATTATTATACGATTTAAGGGTACACAGTTGGCGCCCACCCTAGGGCTAAGGATAATAGTGGTGATTTGATACGAATTTCCGTAACAAACCTTATTCACGCTTGTTCTTTAATGTCTTAATTTCAACCCAACTCAAATATGTCAAATTCTCAGTCTGCCCACTTGAACGTGACTCTAAGTCTGGCCATCATGGCGAAAATAGTACTTTGGTGCCTAGCGACTAGGCGCCTCCTGCTGATCCTAATGGTGTCCCAATTGTCGATCTGGTCGATGCTAACTCACAAGTGGCCATCAATGTTAATTTGCCAGAAAACAGCATCCGCGGATAACCCCGATTAATAGCTCGAGAAGCGCCCGAAGGCGAAGGTGATGGGGTAATTCTATGGCTAATCTTCAAAATGTTGTAGGCTCAACAAGTGACAATAGCACATCTACGAAAATCAAAGTCACGCCCCCAGCAAGGTCGAGCCTGAATAATCTCAAGAAAACGTCTGAAGAAACGAACAAATCACCAAGAGACTAGGTGAAGCCGAGCTGGGGGTCAATCCTAAGATAATGGAAATGATTGAAGCATTAATGAAATGGGTAGAGTCAAGCGAGAAGAAAATTGAGGCTAATAACAAGAAGGTGGAAACATTCAATTCCAGGGTCGATCAAATCCTGGGAGCACCCCCGATATTGAAGGGGCCGGATTATAAAAATTTATCCAGAAGTCTTTTCCTTCGAGCGCGGTACTGAACTCGATCCCAAGAGGTTTCCTATGCCCCGTATCGCCAAATACATCGGAACCACGGATCTGAACGAGCCTATGACCTCTTATACATGCCCAATCAAGGGGAACGACTTGGAAGACGATGAAATCGAGTAGGAGTTACTAAAGAAGTTTGGGGAAACTATGTCCAAAGGAGAAGTGATATGGTATCACGACATACTACCAAATTCTATCTACTCGTGTACCATACCTACTGATGCTTTCGCAAGAAGCCATGCTGGGGCCATCAAGTCCAAGACCAGAAAAAAGTCATATCTTATCAAGGTTAAACAAAGAGATAACAAGCTGCTCAGAGAGTTCGTGTTAGGGTTCCAGATGGAACGGATGGACCTTCCTCCGATTGTAAATGATTGGGCCGTTCAGGCATTCACTCAGGGGCTTAACCCTATAACTCATTGTCCCCGCAACAACTAAAACAAAATTTGGTAGAGTACCCGGGGGTGACCTGGATCGACGTCCATAATAGATACCAGCCAAAGATTATGGTCGAGGAAAACCAACTTAGAGCTACTTTTGGGTCTATTTATCCCATCAGGACCGATGATAGATCTAACAGAGTCATTGATTATGAGCCAAGGCATGTGCGAGATCGGTACCGACCATAAAGCACAAGCCGAAGAGGAAATGGGTTTGGGAGTCACCCACAAGGAACGAGAAGAGAGGCGATCGAGGGCCCAGTAGCCGAGGTCTGATGAGCAAAAATAGCTTTCATATGTGGCTCGGGGGTAGGGAAGCACCGAGATTATTAGAGTATAACGTTGATGCTTCCAGCATCGTATAAGCTATCAGGCGCATCAAAGAGACCAATTAGCCCCGACCATTGCAGCCTGATCCTACCCATAGAGATCCTAACTTGATGTTTAAGTATCATATCGCTCATGGTCACTTGACCGAGGATTGTTGGCAGTTGAGATAAATGTTGCCCGATTATTCAACAATGGGCACCTTTGATAATTTCTGAGTGATTTATCCAAAAACCACTTCAGGAATAAGGACGCCAACAAAGAGGTCGAACAAGAGAAGCCTAATCATGTCATCAACAAGATCTTCTGAGGAGTCGATGACTCCAAAGGACTAATGATAAAGCACACTCAAGTATCTATCATAAAGGAAATATTCACCTGGGGATAATGTCTCGACGGGAACCATTTTGTTAAGCGGCGAGGATGCCGAGGGCATTATGCAACTTCATAATCATGTGCTGGTAATATACAAACTTATCAATAAATCTCAAGTCCAACATGTGTCGCTTAATCTGAGTATCTCGGCCAACATCATCAAATCAAGGGTCGTAGAGCAATTGGGGTTACATGATCAAATCGTGCCAGCAGTCCAGGTGTTGAATGGTTCAACATGGCATGAAAACTATTAAATGGGAGATAACCCTACCAGTAAATAGCGTCGGTACGATCCAAGAGACAAAGATCTACCAGTAAATACCGTCGGGACGATCCAAGAGACAAAGTTCTACTTGATCGAAGGGTATATAATGTATAACGCTCTATTCAGGAGGCCATGGATTGACAACATGAGGGCAGTACCTTCGACCTTGCACCAAGCGTTGAAATTCCCTACATCGGGAGGAGTCAAGACGGTCTACGGAAAGTAGATGGTTGCCAAAGAGAGATTTGTTGTTGATGAGGTAATCTTAATTCCCTCGGTTTCGACTTTAAGGAACGCATAGCCGACCAGAAAGGAAGAAATTAAATATCAATCACTTATGTCAGCCCCGGCTGAAACGGAGGAATGAGGAACAAATGAGGATGGCGAAAATGGTGTCATGAGATCATTAATAGCTCTTGATGACACTGACGCCACCAAATCAAAAGAATGTCAACTTCTTGGAATGCTATTCGCTAAGTGATCCATTGGCGAAAAGAGGGCATTCCTCCTTCTTCCTTGAAGCTCTGTCAAAGAAGCATTCTATTCCGAAAAGGCTTAGGGCTAGGCTAAACCTCTCCCGGAGCTCTAAATTGTTGTGGTACGGCTAGGGGTAAATGCAAGTGTGAGGTACTGCATTGGCATTCTAAGATGTTTTTCCCGGTAACTGAGGAAGCCCACCATAGTTTCGACAAGTCGGTCCTTCCCTTTAGTCAGATCTAGGTGAAAGAGGAGAGCTGGCTAATATTAATAAAGAATAGAGCGGACTTCCTTTTGCTCTAGGGGCAGAGTGAGACAATTGCTTTTATAGTTAGCCATGGCCCGGGGAATCGTACTCTTTCTCAAGCAAGTGGAGTTCATTGTGGGATTGAATATCTGAATCCGTGGACAGTCAGTTAGTGTTAAATCTGAAAAAATTAATAACAGTTGAAAAAAACGGTAGTAAAACCATTACAGAATACAGCCAAAAATCCAGGCCCCTGATTAAAAACTTTGAGGTACATCATTCACCTCTATCTGGTGTACATGGGGTGCATACTTATCGGCTTATGATAGAGCCTTGACACCTGTCGGATTTCAGGTGACAACCTCAGCAAGGTAATTCTAGCTGGTACATTAGCTAGTTGTGCTAACAAATCATAATCGAAGGGCTCATCTAAGCCGGGCAATGCTTTTTTCTTCACCCTAGAGTTTACATTCTACCGTCTCGGGAAATTTTCGGTGGGTCGAACACCTACCGGACCGAAAGGTATGCTTGGGCACGGGGTTAATGCCCGAGCGTAGAAAAAACTTATCGATTTTCTTAAAGCTAACGTAGATTATTTCTATTTGTCCGATCATGACATAACAAAGATACCAAAGGATTAACCACTCATAAGTTGAATTTGGACCTGAGGTTCCATCCGATCAAGCAGAAGAGGAGGCCATCCGAGGTCAAACATGCATGCATAAAGGACAAGGTATCCAAACTTCTTAAAATAGGATCCATGCAAGAAGTTAAATACTTGAATTGGTTAGCTAATGTAGTGGTAGTGCCTAAAAAGGGGAATAAGCTAAGAATATGTGTAGATTACAAAGATCTGAACAGAGCATGCCTTAAAGATTCTTTCCTTTTGCTTAACATCGATTGAATGATTGACACAACAGCGGGGCACGAGATACTCAGATTTATCGACGCCTACTCCGGGTATAAGCAAATTCGGGTGGACCCGGATTGTCAAGAAAAGAATTCTTTCATCATTTCATTCAGCACTACCGTTATAACGTAATGCCATTTGGATTGAAGATTGTCAGTGCCACCTACCAACGCCTAGTAAATTGGATGTTAGAAGAACAAATTAGAAAATCAATTGAAGTTTATATTGACGATATGTTGGTCAAGCCCTGCGAGTAGAGGACCATTTGAAACATTTGCAGGAGACCTTCGACATACTAAACAAATACAACATGAAGCTAAGCTCGGAGAGATGTGCATTTGGGGTCGGATCGGGCAAATTCCTCGGGTTCATGGTATCCAATCGGGGAATCGAGGTCAACCCCGAAAAAATAAAGGCCATAGAGGATATCATTGTGGTGGAAAATGTCAAGGACATTAAAAGAATGATCGGGCATATAGCCACCTTGGGCTGGTTCATCTCGAGGTCCTAAACTAAAGCCACCAATTCTTCTTGTTGTTAAAGAAGAAAAAACAAATTTTCCTGTACCCCAGAATGCCAGCAAGCTTTGGAAGAACTAAACGGTACCAATCGAGTTCACCCCTACAACACACTCTGAAGGCAGATGAACAGTTGTACCTCAACTTGGCAATTGCTGAGGTGGTAGTAAGTGAAGTCTTAGTTCGGGAGGAAGAAGGTCTAGAATTGGCTAAAAGCCTTAGTACTGAGGTGATTGAAGCGAAGGGCAACTCCCTCCTCGTGGTAAATCAAGTTAATGGAACGTTCGAAGCAAAAGAAGAATGGATTCCAAGGTACTTGGACAAATTACAGGTAACCCTGCATCAATTTAGGGAATAGATCCTGCAGCATGTACCCAGAGATCAAAACAATGAGACTGATGCACTAGCTAACTTAGGGTCTTCGGTCGATTTTGATGAATTCAGTTTAGGAGCAATAGTGTAGCTAATGAACTCGGTGATAAATGGAGTATACGTAAAATTGAACTCAACAAGTTTAACTTGGGATTGGAGAAACAAATACATATACTACTTGAAGACATAATAGTTACCTTCGAATCCCAAAAGAATCGAAAGCGTCGTGCACCAAAGCTGCCAGATTTAGCTTGGTCTAATGGGCATTATTCAGGAGGACCTTCTTTGGCCCACTAGCCATATGCTTAGGACCATGAGAGACTGAATATGCCTTGAGAAAAGTTCGTTAAGGCACTTGCGGTAACCATTTAGGGTCAGAGTCTTTGGTTCAAAAACCGAGTAGGGTCGGCTATTACTGGACCTAAATGGAGAAGGATGCAAATGACTTCGTACAAAAATGCAATGAGTGCCAAAGACACGCCCCAATGATACATCAATCGGGAGAAATGCTCCACTCAATCCTATCCCCGTGGCTACTTATGAAGTGGGGAACAAATATCATCGGTCTCCTGCCATAGGAACGCGATAAAGTTCAATTCATACTATTCATGATTGATTATTTTTCTAATTGTGTTAAGGCCCAAGAGTTCAAAAATCTCCGAGATAAAGAGGTAATTGACTTCATCTGGGACCATATAATACGTTGATTTGTGATACCGGCCAAGATTGTTTGCCACAACGGAAAATAATTCGTCGGCAGCAGGGTGAGTAAGTTTCTCGATTATCACAAGATTTAAAAGATACTATCGACGCCTTATGATCGTAGTGTGAATCGGCAAGTGAAATCAACGAATAAGACTATACTTTAAAACCTGAAAAAGAAGTTGACCGGTTCGAAAGGGAAATGGAAGGAGATTATACCCGAAGTCCTGTGGGCATATTGTACGACTTTGAAATTGAGCATTGAGGCCACCACATTTTCTTTAGTCTACGGAGCCATGCGTTAATACCAACTGATGTGGGAGAACCGAGCCTCAGGTTCCAGTATGCGACCGAAGAGCCAAATGGAGAGACAATGATTGCGAGCCTAAAACTATTAGATGAAAGACGGGAGGCCGCCCTGGTCCGGTTGGCTGCCCGAAGTAGCAAATAGAAAGGAATTACAATCGAAGCGCCAGCCTCCAACACTTTCAAGTCGGTGACTTGGTGTTGGGAAAAGAAACATTGAATACCAGGAATCCGAACAAAGGGAAACTGGGCCCAAATTGGGAAGGACCATATCGAGTTGTCAGATAACCGACAAAGGCTCATATAAACTCGAAGAGGGAAAAGACGTACAACTACCAAACAAATAGAATGTGACACACTTAATGCAGTACTACTACTATGGTACAAACTTAATACTTTTTAATCATGTTATAAATTGGACTAATGTATGCAAGAAGTCACCTAAGGACGGATGTGGCTATGTTTGAAAGCATGTCTTGTACTCTTTTTCCCTTGAATATGTTTTGTCCCAAAATGGAATTTTCAGCAAGTTTTTAAAGGGCAACATAAAACATGATACCTTAGATTTGAAAACTGGCTTTAAATCGGAATCGATGGTCGTTTGCGTCAAATCAACAATATTCGAGCCCTTACGAGTTAAACCTTGAATATTAGGGGCCATTACCCTCGGGTTAAGATCTTTAACAAGGGAAAAATAAAATTTTATGTGCTAAAAGCTAAGGCTTGGTGGTTAGGATTCATTTTAAGGATCAAACGGTCATACGAACCATGCACATATAGTCTGCTCTAGCCAAGACAAAGGTTTTATGCCCCTTCGATCATGTACCTTGCTCATTGCAATGAAAGAAATTTCTACTTCCCTTACTGCGCATTTTGCTTCTTCAATATTGGATCCTAAAAACCACGGGCTACCCTTGATCAGGAACTATCAAACCCACGGTCTACCCCGACTCGGGACCCGTCGCCCCATGATAATTTGGATGACCCAGGCTAACGAATCCCAGAGGCACCAAAGCTACTAGTCGGTGCCTGAATATAAAAGGCTACGGCCACCCTAAAAAAAATTGACCAGAGATGTCTGAAGCCCATAACTAGAAAGTAAGGCCCTTACAAAAATTCGAAACCTACCTAAAGGTTACCTCGGCAAAAACATTGTCTAAAATCACTTAAGTATCTTAAAAACCTCCACTCTCCCCGAGCGTTCAAAGCCACAAAGTAAAACAACATTGCATCGAAGTCGGGCCCTGTTTGAACCTCCGAAAAACAAATGCTCCGGAACTAAATCTGATTGTTCTAAGGTATAAAAAAACAATACGCAAATAAAAATTTCAAGTAGATATTGGAAAAGTAAAGACACGGTATTGCCAAAAAAAGGAAAATTTATATACTCCAAAATACATTTATAAAGTCCCGATAGAATGGCCTCAAAATAAAATAAAAAAGATACATAAGAAAAAACTGAAAAAATGCTAATTCATCTATCCCTAGCCTTCACCGGGGCCCGACTCGTCCTAGAACCATCGGAGCCCTCAAAACCCTCGGAGCCTTCGAGACCTTGGGGATCATAGAGCTTATTTTCTACAGCCTCAAGCCTCCTAGATTCTTCAATCTCGGCCAATAGGCCAAAACCTTTAGCGAGGATCTCTTCGAGGGTCTCTCTCCAAGATAGTCGCATTATGTACTCAGTGTTCGTCTTTATGCGTGTCTCAGCTACCTCCATATCAGCCTTATACAAGGCCATCATTTCATAATCAGCAGAAGGTGTATCTACGAGGTCTATAATACTGAATGTCTCCTTGGGGATAAGAGCGGCTTCCTGCGGGGTTGAAGCCTCCATCTCTCCCTCTGGTTCTCGAGATAGAGGGGGATCGAACTCATGGTCCTCTTTCTCAGTCATCGCCTGCTCCCTCTCATTAAGGGTCGACCTGCAAGAAACAAAAAAGGTCGTCGTCTTTAGGCAAAGAATTAGGGTCTGGTACCTTGGACTTGGTGCTTTTTTGGGCTTCCAGACCCATAAGGTCTCACTCTTATTTTTTGCCTTTGTGCCTCGGGAACCCGAGGACTTTATTTTCTTCTTTTTGTCCTCTTTCATGGCAGCCCCAGGCTGCCATGAAACATAGGGTTCGGCGAGCAAGGAACTGATCCTCATCCTCGTCCAACGGCCTGAGCTCGATGGTATTAGGAAAACCTATGAGAAAGGAGAAAGAGTTAGCAATGAGTAAGCTAAAAGCGGGGTGGTTATTACTCAGGAAATAACCTCATGAAAGAATGTTCCATGTGTGCTCGGAGTATGACATCTACTGTAGATCCCCTCGATCCACTCCTTGAACCAGGGAATTTCACTAGGAACTTGGGTAACCGCTGCACGACAACAAAAATATGCAATGAGAGATGGAATAAAAAGAAATGAATACTCAATAAAGATACATGATGCATTACACTCTTCAGGGAATGATAGAAACTCGGGAGGATCGGGTCTTTGGTTTTTACCTGAACAAACCTCCCTTACCAGCCTCGATCTCAGTCCTCGTTAATGCTAGAGAAAAGAGCCTTGCTTGCTCGGCGAACGAGCTTGATCATTCCCCCTCGGAAGATTCGGGGACTGTATTGGTAGAGTAGATGGTCAAGGGTGAGTCGAGGGGTTTCGATGTTATTCACAAAATAGTGTAAGAGGATCACGATCCTCCAAATGAACGGATGGATCTGCCCAAGGCACAATTGATACCTTTTTGCAGAAATCAATGACTATGGGGTCTTGGAATCCATCTGGGCGAGCGTGAAGGGGTAAGTCTAAACACTCAAATACTTCTTCACGTTGGTAGTAATATCGCCATTGGACCCGGGGACGACCACGTTCTTACCCTCCCATTTACAGTCTGCTCGGACTATGGGTAGGGTTTCTTCAGTGACGGAGCATATATATATATCTCCATGCTCTCTTACCTCGGTCTTATTATCTAGAGGCCTTCTCGACATTAAAGTAATTACCAATAGACCATCCCCTGGGTATTAAGATCTTTATGAGGGGCTCATGAACCACTTCGAGAACGGACACCTCGGCATTTGTGGTCGGGTGCAAATATGAAGGAGCAGCCTGTTGAGGTACAGACTTTGATGATTTTGCCATTGTAATATGGGAAATATGAAGGTCTGAAGATGAATATGAGGTTTGAAGAAAAATATAAAGGACTGAAAATGGTATGAAGGTATGAAGGTGTGGGTTGGAGGTTCAAGAAAATGTATGAGGATTGAAGATGAATATATGAAGGCTCAAAGAAAATGTATGAAGATTTGGAGAAGTTAAAAGCCGTAAGAGAGTAAAATCTAGAATCGAAAAGTGGAAGAAGTGAAAAGGATTAAAGCTTTCATAGGGGAGAAACAATCAATGCACAACGTTTCGGTTTCGAAGGCAGCCAGCCGGTGATTGACATGTGTACGAAGTCAGAACGACGTGACTGATGGAACGTTTCGATTTACCTCTCATCTCATTTGGAACATACGAAATAATAAACTGGAGCTCATCTATTGTTTCCCATCGTTTCGGCAAACCTACTCTCCGTAAAATGAGGGGGATATCTATATATGGGTAAAATCGTGGATAATGCATACCCCGATTTTCAGAGAAGGAAACACAAGAAGGAAATGGATGCATGAGATTGAAATCGAGGCTGGGAGCCCTTCGTATCGAGACACATGAAAGATAAACGATGTGTTCATTATCGGGCATGATAAAGCGATGCTCCCCGGACCCAGAACGAATTCTATGACCTCAAGGAACACGGTAAACTGTTTCGCATGATTGATAGAGGGCCGTGATATTCATATCTAACCGGATATTAGGTGCAGATCTTGCTTGATGTCGGTTACAGATCAGTAATTAACAAGAAAGGACGATATTTATCTTTTCTAGGCTTGTACTAGGGATGAAACTCTCCTACTATATAAGGCGGAGTTTTTCTTTTGTGACACACTATAACACGTAAGTCAAAGCAATACAAATTCATTTTCTGCTTTCTAACTACTGAAAAAGTTATATTTAATCGTTCTGTTCCTCATTCACAGATGGGCTCGAATCAAGGGTCCAATAGAGGGCAAAGTTAATGTTCAACCTAGGTTCGGGCCAGGTCATAACATCACAACTTGTTTGATCGTTTATTTTGTCTTTCACTCGTTTATCTAACATCATTAATTATTTGTGTTGAATCAATTCACACATTCTAAATCCACGCACAAATTTAATTGTTATCTGGTTTAAGGATAAACAATGTTGTTCACTTATACTATAACCTCTTTTGCATGCCTCTAGACGGTACATAATAAAACCTAAGAAATTAAAAGAGATATAATCCTTATTAGGAGTATTTCCTTTTGTCGTTCGCGCTTTATTAAAACTTGTTTTACCTTTCTTGTCCTCTATTACTCAAAATTTAATTAAAAAGAAATCATATATCGTAAATGAAATAGGTTAGAGAAGCATGAGGTCTCAAGTTTGAATTTTAGTAAAGGTTGATTTCTTTTTATTTGTGTAAGTCTTAGTGGATAGAGTTATTTGATACTTGTGATCAGGGGTTGTTGCAAGCCACGGGTTGGAGTCGTAGAAACAACCTCTGGAGAAATGCAGGAAAGGATGCGTACAACAGACCCTTGTGGTCCGGTCCTTTCCTGTCCCTCGCACATAGCGGGAGTTTAGTGCACCAAGTTGCCCTTTCGTGCTTAGAGGCGAGGCTACATGTCGTAAAAGATGGTCAATTTATCACCATTTGTCGAAAATTTACTTTGCATATATAGGTCAAATATGATGTTTAATGGTATATAACTTATACTTAACACTCTTTGTCGAGAATTTTTTTCACTTTTTTCAAGTTTGAATACTCTTGAGGAATTTTTAGGCTTCGTCACTGCTTGTACCGGTGGGAGATAGCAAGATACTCCAAAAAATTAATCAAGATGCGCTCAAGCTAGCCCGAACCACAACTATAAAATTAAAAAAAAACTATTAGAATAATCAAAAGAATTTGTAAATGGACGATTAAACAACGTCATTCTACATGTTTGTACTTAAGTAAACTTTTAGGTTATTTTGGATCTTTTTTGTCAATTACAACCTTCTAAAATATTGAAATTAAATTACTAGGTTTCTATCTAAAGGTAGTTGGAGTCATCATCCACTCTCTGTATTCCTTTTCGGTATATCGAAAGGCATTTTATTCAAATACTATTTTATCTTTAGAGCAAATTAGGAATTACTATTTTATCTTTAGAGCAAATTAGGCTAATTTTTTCTCTAATTCTCATATTTACTCATACAAACATATGAGTAGAAAAATGTTAATTAGGCCTGCTCTTAATTTGAGATGGGACAAATGAAGCATGGCGATTGGCGTCGGTACGTAGCAAGGAACGTGGCTGTTCTACGAAGTTAATTAATTGAAGCAGGACGATTATTGACTAACGTCTTGCCGACGCGTGAATGACAATATATTTAATTACACTCGATCTTTATATCAACTTATATTAATTTTCGGAGGGAGATTAGGGTTAACTTCCAAATACTATCTAACATCAATATTATATTTCACGTTCTCTTTTCTTTCTTTTTCTTCAACTCCAGTCAATGTCCAAACGTCTAGCATTTTATAATTTGGACACTATTTGAAATTTGAAATCACATTGGGAATTGTAGTTTGGACACAACAAGCTGCAATAGCACAACTCCAAAATTAGAATCGTGCACCAAGCAGGATCTAGCTCGAGCCATCACTAGAAATTGTTCATAGAGCTGAATCGGTGCCAAAGAGATTGAATGGGGGAGAATTGGAGATCGACTCCGCTATCGTAAAAATGCTCGAAGAACTAACAAAGAGAATCAAGACAGGGGAAAAGAAGACGGAGGAAAACAATAAGAAGGTGGAACTTATAACTCCAGAGTCGACCTAATCCCTGGGCACCACTAGTATTAAAAGGTCTCGATTCCAAAAAGTTTGTCCAAAAACCATTCTCGCGAGTGCGGTTCTGAAGCCAATTCCTATGAAGTTTCGTACGCTCGAGATTCTGATGTATAACGGGATGACAAATCCAAATAAATACATCACATCATATACATGCCCCATCAAGGAATATGACTTGGAAGACAACGATATTGAATTTGTATTACTTAAGAAATTCTGGGACTCTATCGAAAGGTGCTATGATATGGTACCATAATGTACCACCTAATTCTATTGATTCACATGCTATGCTCACAGATTTTTTTGTAAAGGAACATACTGGAGAGATTAAGGTTGGTACAAGAAAGCCGGACATTTTCAAGGTAAGGCAGAAAGACAACGAGATACTCAAAGAATTCCTATCTTGGTTCCAAATAGAATAGATGGATTTTCCATTGGTCACCAATGATTGGGCCATTCAAGCTTTTATTGAAGGTCTCAACGCTCGGAGTTCCATAGCTTCACAGCAATTGGAACAGAATTTGATCGAATATCCAGCTATCACTTGGACTGATGTACATAATCGGTATCACTCGAAGATCATGGTTGAGGTCGATCAACTAGGGGCTCTTACTGGTTCGGTTTATCCTAACAAGCCCGTGGATAGAGTTAAAAGGGACTTCAACCTAGAATCACGATCGGAAAGAGATCGATATCAGCCATATGGTGGAGATCGGAGAACTAACAGGCATGGATGCAAACCCGTTCGGAATGATAGAAGGAATAATCGGGGAGAGAGATCCCGAGGGCTCATGAGCAAGAGTGCTTTTGATAGGAATGTCGGATCCAAAGAAGCACCTAGATTGTCAGAATATAACTTCAACATAGATGCTTCTGCCATAGTATCAACCATTGGACGTGTCAAAGACACCAGGTGGCCTCGACCTCTACAGACCGATCTGGCCCAGAGAAATCCAAACCAAATCTCTAAATATCATGGCACTCAT
Source organism: Nicotiana benthamiana (assembly GCA_034376525.1). NCBI lineage: Eukaryota > Viridiplantae > Streptophyta > Magnoliopsida > Solanales > Solanaceae > Nicotiana > Nicotiana benthamiana. The sequence goes on along the minus strand of CM067341.1, from coordinate 12,140,120 downwards.
GGCCATATAACATAATGTTGTAGACAACTAAGGGATGAAATAACCTGATTTTTCAACGAGGGGCACCTTCGGGAATTCTTAAGTGATCGGGACAAGAACCACTTCAAAAATAGGGATTCAAATAGACATAAAGAGTAGGAAGAGCCACAACACGTGATTCACATGATCATTAGATGGGTCAAAATTCCTCAAGGACCAGTATTTAAATGCACCAAGGTGAAGATTACAAGGGAAACACAATCATGGGACTACTTACCGGAAGAGACCTTGTCTTTCAACGATGAAGATGCATAAGGAAGTGAACAACCTCATAAAGATGCACTAGTAATATCTATCCTTATGAATAAAATTCAAGTTAATAATGTTTGATTGATCCGGTTAGATCGACCAATATTATTTGATTGGCGGTCGTAGAACAACTCGGCCTACAAGATCAAATTGTGCTTGTAGCCGGAGTACTTAATGGTTTCAACATAGTAAGCAAAACCACCAAAAGTAAGATTATTTTGCTAGTGAACATGGCTGGGATCATCCAGGAAACAAAATTCCATGTAATTAACGGTGACATAAGGTACAACGCTCTGCTTAGAAGGCCTTGGATCCATAGCACGAGGGTAGTTCCCTCGGCCCTCCACCAAGATCTGAAGTTCCTAACATCTGAGACAGTTAAAATAGTGTACGGGGAGTAGCCCGCCGCCAAGGAATTATTTGCAATCGATGAAGTGATACCGGTGTCAGCACTTTCTTCAGCAAAGGGAACAGATCAAAGGGAAAACGAGAGGTTAAATAGCAATCACAGACACCAGCCTTGACCCAACCGGAGGAACATGGGGCCGATGGAGACGATGACTATGGGATACCTCGGTCTTTCATAGTTTCATAAGACTCAGGAACCACTAAATCAACGGTTAATGAGCTAGAACAAGTCACGCTTACCGAACATCAGCCCGAACGAAAGGTATACCTAGTCACAGGGCTAACCCCTGAGCTTGGGTCAGTTATTCATTTTCTTAAAGTCAACATGACTTGCTTTGCTTGGTCCCACCTCGATATGACAGGGATCCCACAAGAAATTACCGTTCACAAGCTGAGTCTGGATCCTAAATTTTGCCAGGTGAAGCAAAAAAGAAGGCCCCAATTCAAGATTAAACATGCCTTCATAAAGGACGGGGTAACCAAACTTCTCAAAATATGATGCATTCGGCAAATAAAGTATCCCAAATGGCTAGCAAATGTAGTGGTAGTCCCTAAGAAGGAAAACAATCTTAGAATATGTGTAGATTATAAATAGCTGAATAGGGCATGCCATAATTATTCTTTTTCTTTGCCTAACATCGATCGTATGATTGATGCCACAACCAACAATGAGACTTTCAGTTTTCTCGATGCCCATTCCTGACACAACCAAATACAAATTAACCCGGATGACCAAGAAAAGACTTTGTTCATAATGAAGTATGGCACCTACTGTTATAATGAAATTCCATTCGGGCTAAAAATGCCGGTGCAACCTATCAACGCCCGGTAAATCGAATGTTCGAATAATAAATAGGGAAATCTATGAAAGTTTATATTGATTACATGTTAGTTAAGTCCTTACAAGTATAGGACAATTTAAAGGAGAGCTTCGATATATTGAGGAAGTACAATATGAAGCTCAACCCAAAAAGGTATGCATTAGGGGTTGGCTTGGGCAAGTTTCTCGGCTTCATGATGTCTAATCAGGGGATCGAGATCAACCCCGATAAAATCAAAGCTATCGAGAATATCAAGGTTGTAGATAATGTAAAGGTCGTGCAGAGGTTAATCGGGCGCATGGCCGCACTAGGGAGATTCATTTCGAGGTACTCAGACAGGAGTCATCAATTCTTCTTACTGCTTAGGAAGAAGAACAATTTTGCATGGACTCTGGAATGCCAGCAAGCCTTGGAGGAACTAAAAGCTGTATCTATGAAGCCAGCTACTACTCCATAACCCGAAAATGGACGAACAACTTTCCTTGTACTTGGCCATCTCAGTGATAGCGTCAAGTAGGAGTCTTGGTACGAGAAGAACAAGGTATAAAATTCCCTATCTGTTACGTTAGTCAGACCTTGGGTGAGGCCGAACCCAAATATCCACACTTAGAAAACTTAGCACTTGCTTTAATAAGAGCCTCTAGGAAACTAAAACCATACTTCAAATGTCATCCAATATGTGTTATGAGAACTTATACTCTTCAAAATATCTTGCACAAACTCAAACTTTCGGCTCGATTGGCCAAATGGACTGTTGAAATAAGTGGGTACGATATTGAGTACCGACCCGGAACCGCCATCAAGCCTCAAATCTTGGCAGACTTCGTGGTTGACTTTGTGCCGACCCTCGTACCCAAAGTGAAAAAAGAACTACTGATGAAATTGGTTTATCTTCGGCAGTCTGGACCCTCTTTACGAATGATGCTTCTAACGTGAAGGGGTCCAGACTAGGCAGTGTACTAAAATTACCCACTGGTAATATAGTTATACAGTCTATTACACTACAAAGTTGACTAACAATAAGGCCCAATATAAGGCCATGATTGTAGGTCTCGAACTAGCTAAAAGTATAAGAGCGGAGGTCATAGAGGCCATGTGTGAATCCCTCCTCGTGGTAAACCAAGTTAACATGACATTTGAAGTTCAAGAAGACTAAATGCATAGGTACTTGGATAAAGTATAGATGATGCTACATCGATTTAAGGATTGGAACTTGCAGTATGTACCTCAAGAACGGAATAACGAGGCCGACGCTCTTGCCAATCTAGGTTCATCGATTGAAGACAACAAACTCAACTTCGGGACTATCGTCCAAATCATGAGGTCGGTGATCGAAGAAGGACACACCGAAATAAACTCCATGAGTCTGACTTGGGATTAGAGAAACACGTACATAAAGTACTTAAAGAACAGGAAGCTCCCATCTGATCCAAAGGATTCAAGAGATCAGCGCACAATGGCGGCACAGATTACTATGTCTAAAGATGAAATTTTGTTTAGAAGGATGTTCAATGGACCGTTAACGATATGCTTGGGACCAGGAGATACAGATTATGTCCTACAGGAAGTTCACGAAGGTACTTGTGGAAATCATTTTGGTGCCAAATTGTTGGTCCACAAAGTAATTAGAGCGGGATACTACTGGACCGATATGGAGAAGGATGCAAAGGAGGTCGTTCGAAAATGCAACCAACGCCAAAGTTATGTGCCAATGGTTCACCAGCCCAGAGAACAGCTCCATTTGGTTTTATTCCCATGGTCATTCATAAAATGGGTAATGAACGTCGTCGGCCCTCTTCCATCGGCCCCAAGTAAAGCTCAATTTATTTTGTTTATGACTAATTATTTTTCTAAATGTGTTTTAACACAGTCTTTCGAGAAATTCAAATAAAAGAAGTCATAGACTTCATTTGGAATCACATCATATGTCGATTCCGGATGCCCTCTAAGATCGTATGTGATAGTAGAAAGCAATTCATTGGCAACAAAGTGACTAAATTTCTCGAGGATCACAAGATCAATAGAATCATATCGACGCCTTAACATTCCAGCAAAAATGGATAAGCCAAATTTGTTAGGATTTATGCCCGTCACTAGAGGGGGGTGAATAGTGCAGCACGAGAATATTGATAAATATTGTGGAATTAAAATTGCAGGAATAAAATAAATTCGGTAATTAAAATAACAAGGAAAGAGCGCACCGAATTTATCCTGGTTCACCACAACTTGTGGCTAGTCCAGTCCCCGAGAGACTCTCTCGAGATTCCACTAACTCCGTTAAGCTTACGGGTGCCTAACATACCATTACAATTGCTCGTAGATGTACACTCTACAAGACTTCAACTTGCTCGAGGATACCGCACCTCAAGACTTCACTTTGCTCATGGATACCGCACCACAAGACTTCAACCACTAAGACTTAGGGTACTTAGCGAACCCGACAATGAGAAGATATGTTCTTCTCAAACACCTTTCTCTTCTTACAACAAGACTCTCTCAAAAGAGTAGATAAAGAGATACAAATTTAGCTCTATGAACAACACAAAGTTGTCTCTCAAATGGCTCAACAAAAGCTCTAAAATGATGCTCAAATAATGTCAATATGTATATCAATATTGGGAGGTGTTGCGTGTTTCAAATAAGCTCAAAAGACCTCTTTTTAAAGGTGAAAAGGGGTGCATGACCGTTGCTTAATTGACAATTAATTATGCAGATTTTGTGCTGAGATAATCGATTATTTATGTCACATAATCGATTATTTGTTAACGTTACAAAATCGGAATCAGACTCTGCTCACATATAATCGATTATTTCATCCATATAATCGATTATGCCTCTAACGTTCCGAAAATCAGAATCCCTGATTTTCTGCCAAATAATCGATTATTAGATAGAGATAATCGATTATGTCTCTAACGTTCCAAAAATCAAAAACTGATTCTCCGCTGGATAATAGATTATCTAATTGATATAATCGATTATATTGAGACAGTGTTTCAAACACTTTGGCAACGGTAATCACATAATCGATTATGCACTTTGTATAATCGATTATTTTGTGGCAGTGTTCAAACACTTTGGCCACTGTTATAACATAATCGATTATGCTGATTTGTATAATCGATTATTTTAGTCCAGTTTTGAAAACTTACTTCAAAAACCATTTGGTTAAAATGAAAACTTTAACATCATTTTGTTTGAAGTATTTAAAATATCTTTATGATAAATATGATTTAATAAAATAATTTTATGCATATTTATGATGACCTATGTTGAGCCAAAAGACGAGATAACTTAAACGTTGCTCTTACATTGGTTCTACCTAACGAGCTACGCCTTGGGTCTTCGGTCTTGAACATTTGAGCTCGTCTTTGGCTTGTCTATGCAATTCCGTCATCAATATGCTTCTCGCCATTCAATCTCGATTGTTTGTCATATAATATCGCTGTTTGACACTTGACTTTATTGTTTGTCATTCATCAAAACCTATACCTGAAAATCATGATCATACAACCAAAGCGCACATATCATAGATAGAGTGATTTTCTACAATTTCCCCCTTTTTGATAATGACAAACAACAGGAGATATGCACATTTGATTCCCCCTAATTTCATGCTATATATCAACATACAATTTATGCAAACAATTCAATATAAATAATTCAATATGATTCCCCCTTAATTGAATATTCCCCCTCAATTAAAGCATGCATATCGCCTAAATTCTTCCCCCTTTTGGCATTAGCAAAAAGAGTATACCAATTGTTAATTAAGCTATTGACGATACCAATTGTTAGAAACAAAATCATATCAACATCAAATGATACTGAATGTTAGTAAAAGCATACTAATCATAATAACGGTCATTTTTCGCAAATATACCAACTGTTTATTTAAACTCAAAATATTCATCAAAACATGAATCAATCATTTAATATAAAACTAATTGATACCAATTGTTATTCAAAGTAAAAACTTATCGAATCATGAATCAATCATTAATATCAATTGTTAGCACATATCAGCTATTGCGTTTTTATCGAAAATACGATAACTAACCGACGTTCCCCCTCGATGCATTAAGGTTTCGTGCTTGGTGCATCTACTACAATATTGTAGTCTTCAAGCACACCTGCAAAAGTACCTAAAAATAGGTTTTTGGTACCCAACTTCTTTTGGGTCCTTGGGGGTTAGAATAATAATAATCATAATCAACACATAAATCTCTATGTTTAGCAAAACATACGGGTGCAATGTGTCCTACCCGGTTACAATAATGACATATAACATTAGGATTGTGCATATGTCTAGGTTGAGCCAAATACGTTCTAGGTGATCTAAATTTGTTATTCCTAGAAGCGTTGAAATTCCTAGAGTCATTTCTAGGTGGTCTAACATTATTCATTCTAGACTCATTTGTGAAATTCCTAGAGTTGTTTCTAGGTGGTCTAAATTATTCATTCTAGACTCATTTGTGAAATTCCTAGAGTTGTTTCTAGGTGGTCTAAAATAATTAATCTTAGACTCATTGGTAAAGTTCCTAGAATTATTTATAGGTGGTTTAACCTAATTTCTAACATCCTTTTTGATATCTTCACTTGTTTTAGGATTATCAACACTACGTTTTTCTAGTGCGTTCCTAAGTTCGATGTTCTCTGTTTTCAAAGAACTACAAGAAGAGCAATTTGAACATTGATCAATTGAAGAGGCTTCATTCAATTCCTTGATCTAATTTTTAAAATCGACATTGTCATTTTCATAAAATTTGTTTTCTTTTTCTAAAACTTCAATTTTATTTTTAAGAGCGCTAATGTCATTAGTCAATTTTTCAAAATCTATTTCATTCAAAGAAGATGGTTTTTCAAAATCTTTTTCTTGCAAAGAAAGTGTTTTCTCAAAATCTTTTTCTTGCAAAGAAAGTGTTTTCTTCAATTCTTTTATCGCTTTGGAAGCATTCACAAATTCACCATATAATTCATCATATGCATTTTGCAATTCTTCAAGCGAGTAAGAGTTAGAAATACTTACCACTTCTTCTTCGTCGGCCATGAGGCATAATGCGGCAGTTTCATCGCCCGAGCTGTCTGAATCCCATGTCACGCGCCGATGATGTTTCTTCTTTTTCTTGTCCTTGGGTTTTGGACAATGTGATTTGGTGTGGCCAAGTTTTCCACAATTTTGGCATGAAGTACTTGGTTCTTCCTTCTTTATTTCCTTCTTCATAAACTTATAAAACTTTTCAATTATATCATTGGAAATAAAATCATCATCTCTTTCCGAATCACTTACCTCTACTCTTTTAGAAGATGATGCTTTGAAGGCGAAATTCGAACTTCTACTTCTAAGATAGGGATTAAGAATTGTACTTTCATAAGTTTCGAGGTTACCTCTTAGTCCATCAATTGTGATATCCGTGATTCCTATCGACTCTTGGATGGCATCGGCTATGGAACGCCATTCGGGAGTGAGGCTTCATAGGATTTTTCGAACTAGATCTTTGTTCGAGTATACCTTTCCGAGAGCATGAAGATCGTTGATGATTCTTGAAAATCGTTCAAACACTGTATCGATAGGTTCTTGCTCCCTCATTCTAAAAAGTTCATATTCATGTGTTAGAAAATCAACTTTAGATTCTCGGACTTGAGACGTACCTTCATAAGTGATCTCGAGTTTATCCCACATTTCCTTTGCGGTTGTGCAACAAGAGATTTTCCGGTAGTCATCCGGATTCACCGTACAATATAATAAGTTTATGGCCTTTGCGTTAATTTCAACCTTTCCTCGGCATCATATTCATCTTCCTCCTTTGGAACCATGGTTTCTCCAATTTTCTTTGTTGGCATTTGTTGACCATTCTTGATGATTCGCCACAAACGAAAATTATGTGATTGGATGAATATTCTCATCCGCTCTTTCCAATATGTATAATTTGTTAACATTGGAGGGCAATGGGTGGAGTGTCCTTCGCTCATCATTCCTGCGATCAATATTCTCAACAAAAAAATATATATCGCTCTCAACCGGTTAAGGCTTTCAGAGAGTTAGGCTCTGATACCAATTGTTAGGATTTATGCCCGTCACTAGAGGGGGGGGGTGAATAGTGCGGCACGAGAATATTGATAAATATTGCGGAATTAAAATTGCAGGAAAAAAAAATATTCGGTAATTAAAATAACAAGGAAAGAACGCACCGAATTTATCCTGGTTCACCACAACTTGTGGCTAGTCCAGTCCCCGAGAGACTCTCTCGAGATTCCACTAACTCCGTTAAGCTTACGGGTGCCTAACAAACCGTTACAATTGCTCGTAGATGTACACTCTACAAGACTTCAACTTGCTCGAGGATACCGCACCCGCACCACAAGACTTCAACCACTAAGACTTAGGGTACTTAGCGAACCCGACAATCAATGAGAAGATATGTTCTTCTCAAACACCTTTCTCTTCTTACAACAAGACTCTCTCAAAAGAGTAGATAAAGAGATACAAATTTAGCTCTATGAACAACACAAAGTTGTCTCTCAAATGGCTCAACAAAAGCTCTAAAATGATGCTCAAATAATGTCAATAGGTATATCAATATTGGGAGGTGTTGTGTGTTTCAAATAAGCTCAAAAGACCTCTTTTTATAGGTGAAAAAGGGTGCATGACCGTTGCTTAATTGACAATTAATTATGCAGATTTTGTGCTGAGATAATCGATTATTTATGTCACATAATCGATTATTTGTTAACGTTACAAAATCGGAATCAGATTCTGCTCACATATAATCGATTATTTCATCCATATAATCGATTATGCCTCTAACGTTTCGAAAATCAGAATCCCTGATTTTCTGCCAAATAATTGATTATTTGATAGAGATAATCGATTATGTCTCTAACGTTCCGAAAATCAAAAACTGATTCTCCGCTGGATAATCGATTATCTAATTGATATAATCGATTATATTGAGACAGTGTTTCAAACACTTTGGCAACGGTAATCACATAATCGATTATGCACTTTGTATAATCGATTATTCTGTGGCAGTGTTCAAACACTTTGGCCACTATTATAACATAATCGATTATGCTGATTTGTATAATCGATTATATTAGTCCAGTTTTGAAAACTTACTTCAAAAACCATTTAGGTTAAAATGAAAACTTTAACATCATTTTGTTTGAAGTATTTAAAATATGTTTATGATAAATATGATTTAGTAAAATCATTATATGCATATTTATGATGACCTATGTTGAGCCAAAAGACGAGATAACTTAAACGTTGCTCTTACATTGGTTCTACCTAACGACCTACGCCTTGGGTCTTCGATCTTGAACATTTGAGCTCGTCTTTGGCTTGTCTATGCAATTCCGTCATCAATATGCTTCTCGCCATTAAATTTCGATTGTTTGTCATATAATATCGTTGTTTGACACTTGACTTCATTATTTGTCATTCATCAAAACCTATACCTGAAATCATGCTCATACAACCAAAGCGCACATATCATAGATAGAGTGATTTTCTACAATTTCCCCCTTTTTGATAATGACAAACAACAGGAGATATGCACATTTGATTCCCCCTAAATTCATGCTATATCTCAACATACAATTTATGCAAACAATTCAATATAAATAATTTAATATGATTCCCCCTTAATTGAATATTCCCCCTCAATTAAAGCATGCATGTCGCCTAAATTCTTCCCCCTTTTGGCATTAGCAAAAAGAGTATACCAATTGTTAATTAAGCTATTGACGATACCAATTGTTAGAAACAAAATCATATCAACATCAAATGATACCGAATGTTAGTAAAAGCATACTAATCATAATAACGGTCATTTTTCGCAAATATACCAACTGTTTATTTAAACTCAAAATATTCATCAAAACATGAATCAATCATTTAATATAAAACTAATTGATACCAATTGTTATTCAAAATAAAAACTTATCGAATCATGAATCAATCATTAATATCAATTGTTAGCACATATCAGCTATTGCGTTTTTATCGAAAATACGATAACTAACCGACGTTCCCCCTCGATGCATTAAGGTTTCGTGCTTATTGCATCTACTACAATATTGTAGTCTTCAAGCACACCTGCAAAAGTACCTAAAAATAGGTTTTTGGTACCCAACTTCTTTTGGGTCCTTGGGGGTTAGAATAATAATAATCATAATCAACACATAAATCTCTATGTTTAGCAAAACATACGGGTGCAATGTGTCCTACCCGGTTACAACAATGACATATAACATTAGGATTGTGCATATGTCTAGGTTGAGCCAAATGCGTTCTAGGTAATCTAAATTTGTTATTCCTAGAAGCGTTGAAATTCCTAGAGTCATTTCTAGGTGGTCTAACATTATTCATTCTAGACTCATTTGTGAAATTCCTAGAGTTGTTTCTAGGTGGTCTAAAATTATTCATTCTAGACTCATTTGTGAAATTCCTAGAGTTGTTTCTAGGTGGTCTAAGATAATTAATCTTAGACTCGTTAGTAAAGTTCCTAGAATTATTTATAGGTGGTTTGACCTCATTTCTATCATCCTTTTTGATTTCTTCACTTGTTTTAGGATTATCAACACTACGTTTTTCTAGTGCGTTCCTAAGTTCTATGTTCTCTGTTTTCAAAGAACTACAAGAATAGCAATTTGAACATTGATCAATTGAAGAGGCTTCATTCAATTCCTTGATCTTATTTTTAAAATCAACATTGTCATTTTCCAAAAATTTGTTTTCTTTTTCTAAAACTTCAATTTTATTTTTAAGAGCACTAATGTCATTAGTCAATTTTTCAAAATCTATTTCTTTCAAAGAAGATGGTTTTTCAAAATCTTTTTCTTGCAAAGAAAGTGTTTTCTCAAAATCTTTTTCTTGCAAAGAATGTGTTTTCTTCAATTCTTTTATCGTTTTGGAAGCATTAACAAATTTACCATATAATTCATCATATGCATTTTGCAATTCTTCAAGCGAGTAAGAGTTAGAAATACTTACCTCTTCATCTTCGTTGGCCATGAGGCATAATGCGGCAGTTTCATCGCCCGAGCTGTCTGAATCCCATGTCACGCGCCGATGATGTTTCTTCTTTTTCTTGTCCTTGGGTTTTGGACAATGTGATTTTGTGTGGCCAAGTTTTCCACAATTTTGGCATGAAGTACTTGGTTCTTCCTTCTTTATTTCCTTCTTCATAAACTTATAAAACTTTTCAATTATATCATTGGAAATAAAATCATCATCGCTTTCCGAATCACTTACCTCTACTCTTTTAGAAGATGATGCTTTGAAGGCGAAATTCGAACTTCTACTTCTAAGATAGGGATTAAGAATTGTACTTTCATAAGTTTCGAGGTTACCTCTTAGTCCATCAATTGTGATATCCGTGATTCCTATCGACTCTTGGATGGCATCGGCTTTGGAACGCCATTCGGGAGTGAGGTTTCGTAGGATTTTTCGAACTAGATCTTTGTTCGAGTATACCTTTCCGAGAGCATGAAGATCGTTGACGATTCTTGAAAATCGTTCAAACATAGTATCGATAGGTTCTTGCTCCCTCATTCTAAAAAGTTCATATTCATGTGTTAGAAAATCAACTTTAGATTCTCGGACTTGAGACGTACCTTCATAAGTGATCTCGAGTTTATCCCACATTTCCTTTGCGATTGTGCAACAAGAGATTTTCCGGTAGTCATCCGGATTCACCGCACAATATAATAAGTTTATGGCCTTTGCGTTAATTTCAACCTTTTTGATGTCCTCGGCATCATATTCATCTTCCTCATTTGGAACCATGGTTTCTCCAATTTTCTTTGTTGGCATTTGTTCGCCATTCTTGATGATTCGCCACAAACGAAAATTATGTGATTGGATGAATATTCTCATCCGCTCTTTCCAATATGTATAATTTGTTCCGTCAAACATTGGAGGGCTATGGGTGGAGTGTCCTTCGCTCATCATTCCTGCGATCAATATTCTCAACAAAAAAATATATATCGCTCTCAACCGGTTAAGGCTTTCAGAGAGTTAGGCTCTGATACCAATTGTTAGGATTTATGCCCGTCACTAGAGGGGGGGTTGAATAGTGCGGCACGAGAATATTGATAAATATTGCGGAATTAAAATTGCAGGAATAAAATAAATTCGGTAATTAAAATAACAAGGAAAGAACGCACCGAATTTATCCTGGTTCACCACAACTTGTGGCTAGTCCGCTCCCCGAGAGACTCTCTCGAGATTCCACTAACTCCGTTAAGCTTACGGGTGCCTAACAAACCGTTGCAATTGCTCGTAGATGTACACTCTACAAGACTTCAACTTGCTCGAGGATACCGCACCTCAAGACTTCACTTTGCTCGTGGATACCGCACCACAAGACTTCAACCACTAAGACTTAGGGTACTTAGCGAACCCGACAATCAATGAGAAGATATGTTCTTCTCAAACACCTTTCTCTTCTTACAACAAGACTCTCTCAAAAGAGTAGATAAAGAGATACAAATTTAGCTCTATGAACAACACAAAGTTGTCTCTCAAATGGCTCAATAAAAGCTCTAAAATGATGCTCAAATAATGTCAATATGTATATCAATATTGGGAGGTGTTGTGTGTTTCAAATAAGCTCAAAAGACCTCTTTTTATAGGTGAAAAAGGGTGCATGACCGTTGCTTAATTGACAATTAATTATGCAGATTTTGTGCTGAGATAATCGATTATTTATGTCACATAATCGATTATTTGTTAACGTTACAAAATCGGAATCAGATTCTGCTCACATATAATCGATTATTTCATCCATATAATCGATTATGCCTCTAACGTTCCGAAAATCAGAATCCCTGATTTTCTGCCAAATAATCGATTACTTGATAGAGATAATCGATTATGTCTCTAACGTTCCGAAAATCAAAAACTGATTCTCCGCTGGATAATCGATTATCTAATTGATATAATCGATTATATTGAGACAATGTTTCAAACACTTTGGCAACGGTAATCACATAATCGATTATGCACTTTGTATAATCGATTATTCTGTGGCAGTGTTCAAACACTTTGGCCACTGTTATAACATAATCGATTATGCTGATTTGTATAATCGATTATTTTAGTCGAGTTTTGAAAACTTACTTCAAAAACCATTTTGGTTAAAATGAAAACTTTAACATCATTTTGTTTGAAGTATTTAAAATATGTTTATGATAAATATGATTTAATAAAATAATTTTATGCATATTTATGATGACCTATGTTGAGCCAAAAGACGAGATAACTTAAACGTTGCTCTTACATTGGTTCTACCTAACGACCTACGCCTTGGGTCTTCGGTCTTGAACATTTGAGCTCGTCTTTGGCTTGTCTATGCAATTCTGTCATCAATATGCTTCTCGCCATTCAATCTCGATTGTTTGTCATATAATATCGTTGTTTGACACTTGACTTCATTGTTTGTCATTCATCAAAACCTATACCTGAAACATGCTCATACAACCAAAGGCACATATCATTGATAGAGTGATTTTCTACAATTTCCCCAATAAAACCATAATTCAGAACCTTAAGAAGAGATTCACCGATGCCAAAGGGAAATAGAGAGAGATACTGCCCGAAGTTATACGGGCGTACTGCATGGCATCAAAATCCAGTACCGTAGCAACACCATTCTCATTGGTTTATGGCATCGAAGATCTAATCCCAATAGAAGACGGAGAACCCAGCATCAGATTTTGACATGCAACAGAAAAGTCAAATAACAAGGCCATGAATACGAGCCTAGAATTGTTGGACGAAAGACGCAAAGTTGTCCTCGTCCGATTGGCCGCTCACACACAGTGGATCGAAAGGTACTACAATTGAAGAGCCAATCTTAGACATTTAACATCGTGGACCTGGTGTTAAGAACGGTCACCCTCAACACCCGAAATCTAAATGAAGGGAAGTTGGGTCCAAATTAGGAAGGATCGTATTAGGTTCTTAAAATCACCAGAAAAGGGTCCTACAAGCTTGGTACAATAAACTGTGAACAATTACGGAGCAACTAGAACATATTGCACCTAAAATGATACTACTGCTAAGGTACGACCCTTTCTATTTTCATTTATATTTTAAACTAACTCTTCTAGGTGTTCAATCAAAACCAATGTTGGATGCCTTAACACGAAGATTTTAGGTCTGAAAGCACGCATTGCACTCTTTTTTCCTTAGACTGGTTGACGATATGCTTGGGACCGGGAGATACAGATTACGTCCTGCAGGAAGTTTACGAAGGCACTTGTAGAAATCATTCTAGTGCCAAATCGTTGGTCTACAAAGTAATTAGAGGGGGATACTACTGGACCGATATGGAGAATGATGAAAAGGAGTTCGTTTGAAAATGTGACCAACGTCAAAGTTATGCGCCAATGGTTCACCAGCCCAGAGAATAGCTTTATTTGGTCTTATCCCCATGTTCATTCATAAAATGGGTAATGAACGCCATCGACCCTCTTCCATCAGCTCCAAGTAAAGCTCATTTTATTTTATTTATGACTAATTATTTTTCTAAGTGGGTTTTAGCACGCTTTCGAGAAAGTCAAAGAAAAAGAAGTCATAGACTTTATTTGGAATCACATCATATGTCAATTCTAGAAATAAACTTCGAGATCGTATATGATAGTATAAAGTAATTCACCGGCAACAAAGTGACTAAATTTCTCAAGGATCACAAGATCAATAGAATCATATCGACGCCTTAACATCCCAGCAAAAACGGATAAGCCGAATCGACCAATAAAACCATCATTCAGAACCTTAAGAAGAGATTGACAATGCCAAAGGGAAATAGAGAGAGATACTGCCCGAAGTTCTACGGGCGTACCACATGGTATCAAAATCCATTATTGTAGCAACACCGTTCTCATTGGTTTATGGCATCGAATCTCTAATCCTGATAGAAGACGAAGAACCCAACATCAGATTTCGATATGCAACAGAAAAGTCAAATAACGAGGCCATGAATACGAGCATAGAATTGTTGGACGAAAGACGCAAAGATGTGATCATACGATTGGCTGCTTACACACAGTGGATTGAAAGATACTACAATCGAAGAGCCAATCTTTGACATTTTAACATCGTGAACTTGGTGTTAAGAACGGTCACCCTCAACACCCGAAATCTAAATGAAGGGAAGTTGGGTCCAAATTAGGAAGGATCGTATTAGGTTCTTAAAATCACCAGAAAAGGGTCCTACAAGCTTGGTACAATAACTGGTGAACAATTACTGAGCAACTGGAACATATTGCACCTAAAATGATACTACTGCTAAGGTACGACCCTTTCTATTTTCATTTATATTTTAAACTAACTCTTGTAGGTGTTCAATCAAAACCAATGTTGGATGCCTTAACACGAAGATTTTAGGTCTGAAAGCACGCATTGCACTCTTTTTTCCTTAGACTGCTTTCGCCCCAGAAGGATGTTCCGGTGAGGTTTTTAATGAGGCAACCATGGATCGTGCTAACTTAGAACAATCCAATAGTATTCGAGGCTTCTTTGCAATCAACCTAGAATATGGGGGGGAGGTATTACCCTTGAGTGTCATCAGGGTCTCGATAGAAAGATTTGTAAGGGCCAAATGGTCAAACGAACCACGCACGCATAGTTCGCCCGAGCCCTGACACATAACATGTACGCATGTACAGTCAATTATAAAGAGAAGTATTTTTCATTTCCAATATCTCATGATTTGGGAAAATTTTGTACTTTTTCTACTTTACAATTTTATACTCTCGATCTATTATGACTTAAGGGTCGATCTTAACCACAGTTCAGATGATCACCTCCACGCTCGGGGACTGTCGTCCCAGAAATAAATGAGATCAAATTAGTAAAACTTCGAGATCATAAGACCTTTTAGGCAACTCGCAATTTTTATAGGCCATGGCCACCGCACACGGGGACTAACACTTCGGGAAAGCTCGAAGTAAAATGGAAAAACAAGCCCAAAAGGCAAAACTCGAACCAAAGACACTACGACCATAATTAACACGGATCGAAGACGTCTGAATTTCGCAACAAAATAGGCCATCGAATTCTTTCATAAAACGGGTTAAAAAGACTACCCCCGGCAAAACGCTTCTATAATATCAATCCTCGAAAACTCTAATGAGTACAAAATTGTTCAAACTCTCGAACGGTTCCTTATTTCGTGCTAAGGCATTAATCCTTTGTGAAGATGAATGATAAACAAAGGGAAAACTTCAAAAGCCGAAAAGGTTAAAAAAAGCCTTATATATATATATATGATTAAGCGATCATTTTACAAAGACTAGATCGTCTTGATACAAAATTTACAAAAGCCTAAGAACTACTTTAATTTCGAGTTCGATCTGGTCCTCATTCAAACACTAAGCTTAAGGGTTACGTAAATTCAAGTTCGAGTAATCATTCTACATTCATCGATTGAAAATGGTCAAGGGTAAGGCTTGTTATCGGTCTTCACCATCCCGAACCTCGATATCAAACACAACTTCAAAATCTTATGACAAGGCGTTTCGACCCTTACAAGAAATAACAAAAAAAAAAATGGGGGCAACAGATTCAAAAGCCATAAAGGAAAAAAGTTTCATATATTCATCAAAAAATTTACAAAGGCCGTATGGCCCGATTAAAAATTCTTTACAAGGTCAGACGGTCTCGACGAAAAAAAAGGAAAAAAGATACTAAGCCTAAGCAGCATGATCCTTGTTGGAGGAAGTATCTTCGCCCTCGGAGTCTTTTCACCAGGTCCACTCAAAATCTCTGAGTCCTCTACGTGAAATTTGAGCCTTCATTTCCTGTGTCTTGGAAACCTCAATTTCAGCAGACATATCGAAGATTTGATCACGGGTCCCTCGAGGGCCTCCCTTCAAGCCTGCCACTTTTCATAGTCCACCATGCTCTTGGCCTGCGCCAATGTGACTTCATCATCGTCCTTGTATTGGGTTGCACTAGCTTGAACATTGATATTGGCTATGGCTACCTCAGATCTGGCCACCTCGAGCTCTTCGGCCAAGTTGGCTGAATGGGATTCGAGCTTCTCGACCCTCTTTGCCTGAACCAGGGCATCCTCCCTCACTGAACGAAGCTGAGACTCAGTCGAATCTAGCTCTTCTTGGATAGTCCCTTTATGTGCGTTCAATATGTCCACACATCCCTTGAACTCTTCAGCTTCGGCTCACACTTTATCTATTTGCCGTTAGAAGTTCTTGATTTATTCGAGTCTCTATCGGACCTGCAAAATTGGAACGTTAGTTGTTATATCCAACTCGTCCTTACTATCATGAAGGACTCGGAATACTTGCTCGGCTATCTCAACATGTTCATCTCGAGCTTTCACCAAGTCTTTCTAAAGCTTCTCACTGAGAAGCCTGTAGGAATCGCATTTCTCGGTGAGGCCCTGAACCTCGGCCTTGCGCTCTACTCGAATTCGAAGACCGAAGCCTACAAGGAAATTAGGAAACATTATAAATATCTATGATTCAAATTCATATAGAGATAAGGGTATGATCCTCAAACATACGTGGTTTAGAGCGTGTGGGGCTTTGTTGAACAAGCAAGCAACTTCCAATTCATCTATCTCGGCTTGGTCCTCTTCGGTGACCAAGCATAAAAGATAACTAGACACCCGTACGAGGAAAGAGAAAACTCAATCGTGTTCCAGGATCCAGATGATGAGTAGCTGCTTACGCCCGAGATCGACACTGGGTTGGGAATTGGTTGGTCAGTTTAAAGCTCGAGGAACTCTTCCTCGGTACGTACAACTCACCTAGACCGGTGACATTTTCTACCTCGGTGAAATAAACTCGGAAGAAATCTTCCTCTCTATGGGCTTTCTTCTCGTGACAAGTCTCCACATCTTGAGTGTCACGTATCATCGATTTAGGAGCTGGAGGAAACAAAGGGGAGCCCCCGATCTCTATTACCCTAAGCGGGTCTTTCGAGACATCGTCTTTGCTCTAAGGAACCTCGAGCTCGATTTTCTGTGTCAACATCGACCACATATTTGGTAGCGCTCCCACATCAAGGTGACGTATCTATATTTTTTTCTAGCTTGGACTCATCACGTCAGTTCAAATCAGTTCGGCTCCCGCAGGTCTAGTGATTCCTTGAATCTCGGTGCCAGCTCGCACACGAGTCACCAGCCTACATTTTTCTTCTTCTTCATCTTCGTCTTCGGTCTCGTCCCTTAGATATTGGACGGACTACAGAGTTACATGGATGACATTCCCCTTAGGCTTATGGTCCTCCTAACCGCCCTTTTCTTTTCTGTTATTGGGGAACTCAAAGCCTTATTTCTTTTCTTCTATTTGCCCTGCTTCGGGGAAGATGATGAAAGAAATGCCTCTTCTTTAGCAGATGGGGGCCTCATCGGTATATCCTTCCCGAGGCCTACAAAAAGGAAAAGATAAATAAAATATAATAATGTAGCCCGAATGAAAACCGCTCTAATGAAAGAAGATTACCTTGATTCCCATTGACCCTTTGATAACTCCATCAAAGCACTCTCAGAGTAAGATTTTATGACACTAATCCCTCGACCTGTTACGTCAGATCGGGAATCACTTTCGTCACAGCGGCCACAGCTGCAACGCAAAAACTTATATAAGGGGAAGACAAGAAGTAAAATGACAAAAATAGATATTCAAAGGCAAAGCTATACTTACGTTTCATGTTATATTTTTCAAGGAACAACATGTCTTTGGTAGATATTAGGTCCAAAGTCTTTGTTCAGACAAATTTGCGCGTCCAACCTCAGTCTCGTGTCTCATCTATGCTTGAGAACGGGGATTCTATGGCTTGGCGGTAAAGCTTGACCATGACTCAATGATAAATCTGGGGGGCTCTAAAGGCGTATGAGGTGATCGAGGGTAAAAAGATGTCTCTCGATCTTGCTTGCAAAAAATCAAAAGAGGATCACGATCCTCCAGAATGATGGATAGATTTGACCTAGAGTGACATCTTACCTTTTGCAAAAAGCAACGATGATATGGTCTAAGGGACCTATTGTGAAGGTTTAGGTATAGACACTCAGATACCCCTTCACATGAGTTGTGATGGATTCCTCGGGGCTATGAACTACTACATCATTTCCTACCTCGTTGCGCTCCTCTTTCCCCTTCTCGAGGAGATCTTCTATAATCATACATATGTACCTCAACATCGGTTGGTATCGACCCAGTGTCAAGTTTGTATTCTCCACCTTGAAATCAACAACAGTGGCACACTTCGTCGGAACGAAGTCCTCAAAGGGATGTTCTGTCGTGGCTGCAGCATTGGCGGACTTTGATGAAGAGGCAGATTCCTTGTGCGGAATGTTATTTGATGTTTCAGCCATTCTTATGAGTAAAGAAGGATGAAATGAAGGAAGAACACTTGGTGTTTTACTACGAAACAAGTAGGGGAAATTCGGAGATCTGAAAATATAGGGCTCTCAAGAAGGCAAACATTTTAAGAGTAGAGTGAAGGAAATTTGCAAGTAAAACTTGAAAGATGAAGAAAGATGCATTTATAGGTTGAAGGTGACAGTTCAACTAGCGGCCGACCGGCAACAGACGCGCCTTAAATGCCCTGGGAACTGAACCAAAAGGATGTTTGATAACCTCAACCGCTTGCATCATAACACTTATGTCATGGTAAACCGAGGAAAGTTCGAAGACTCAATTCGTTTCTTATCATTACACTCCAAAAAATAAGGGGACCATTCGTATGCGGTCAAAATCGAGCTTGCCTAATTTTGTATGACTAAACAAAATCATGATGGCAGATCAAGGCTCATCCTCGGTTATATTGGAACATAGTAAGGAGATGGATTGGTAAACTTGTGGATCAATGGCCGATCAAGATCAAGACTAGCCGTGATCGAGACCGAAGCAAGAAAGGGATCAAGTGAGATCGAAGAAACCTGCTGAGTCAAATAACAGAAAGTCAAGATATCCGTGATCGAGCAAGAGTCGTGGCGGAAATCTCGGCATGTAGCAAGTCAAGACCGGTTATTTAGCCTATCATAGGATTTGCTTCTGTAATTATAATTATCCCATAAATAAAATTTATCTACTATATAAATAGAGTCCTAATCATTTTGTAACCAATATACATTCACGCATAACAATGCAATATATTATATTTTTCTCTTGCAAGTTCTGTTAATTAGGTCATACTTCTCAACAGCACACTCAGTTGGTTCGAGAGCGGTTTAGCTCGAGGGCCATAATTGTTCATATTAGTTTTCTCTATTTATTGTTAGTTTCTAACATTAATTCTCATATTTATCAGTTTATGCCAAGTAAAATCACGTATCCTTAAAACCACTTATAAGTTTAATTGTTATCCAATTTTAATGGTAAACACACTCTTGGATTGTAATTCAGTTTTATGCCTTTGCATAATCTAGTTCATTGCCTTTATATTCTAGTTTGATTGGTAGTCCTTATTTTGTTAAGTTCAATAATTTATTTCATGTTAGTAATAACCTATATTTAATTAGGATATTATATTATTCATCACTATTTAATTCAATTATAATTAAGATATTTTGATAAATGATAAAATTTCTGATTTGTTAGTGTTACGTAGAATTTAATGGCCAAAATATGCACTTAGCACTGTATGCTTCATATCATAAGAAACACAGACAAAATCGAAATAAAAGAAAACCTCGATAAAAATGACAAAATTAAATCAATAAAATTTAATTAGTTTGATTTTAATATTTAGAAAATAGAAAAGGGCCAAAAATATCCCTAACATATTGAAAATGGCTCAAAAATATCATCTATTAATCTTTTGGTCTAAAAATAGCCATAACGTATTGAAAATAGCTAAAAATACCCTTAAAACTAACAAAGCATGGATGATAAATTTTTGGTTCACCTTCCTTCAATATACCATATATTTTTCTTATATGTATTTTATACCACATATAATATATATATATATATATATATATATATATATATATATATATATATATATATATATATATATGTACATGTATATGTATATATATGTATATGTATATGTATATATATGTATATGTATATGTATATATACACGTGTAAACAAATAAAATATTCCTCTATTATTATTATTATGATTTAAGTTTTTGTTAATAAACAAAAAAAATGTGTGAATGACCTGTCAATATTATGTTCTTTCCAGAACATATATATATATATATATATATATATATATATATATATATATATATATATATATATATATATAATATCCCATGCATATTCTTTAAAGTTATGTATTTTATAAATTATATATATCACTATTATGCATATTCTTTAAAGTTATGTATTTTATAAATTATATATATCACTATTATATAATTTATCACATATACTATTATAATAGAAAATATACAAGACCTACCGGTCGAAGTTATAGCATGTTAAAATAAGGGAGTGATTTCGCTCCATTATAATTTGTTCCATTAGATATCAATATAGTTTTGAATAAGTAACATACGTCTTTGTTAATTTTTAAAGGATGAGAGTTTTTTTAGTTATTAATAGTCTATTATTATTATTATGGTTAAGTTTCTATTAATAAACAAAAAATGTATGAATGACCTGTCAATATTATGTTCTTTCCCAAAAGTTACCATTCATGTTTTGTTAGTTTCAAGCGTATATATTATAACTTCGACGGTTAGTTCTTATATATTTTCTATTATAATAGTATATGTGATAAATTATATAATAGTGATATATATAAGTTATAAAATACACAACTTTAAAGAATATGTATGATATATTTTATTTGTTTGCACGTATTATGATATATATATATATATATATATATATATATATATATATATATATATATATATATAAGAAAATATATGGTATATTGATGGAAGGTGAGCCAAAAATTTACCATTCATGTTTTGTTAATTTCAAGGGTATGTATGTTTGCCAAAAATAAAATGTTAAGGGTATATGTGAGCCATTTTCAATAAGTTAGGGGTATTTTTAAGCCAAATGGTTAACAGAGGGTATTTTTAAGTCATTTTCGATACATTAGGGGTTGGACCAAAAGGTTAACGGAGGGTATTCTTAGCCATTTTTAATACGTTAGGGATATTTTTGGCCCTTTTTTGTTTAAAAATTTGACTTAATTAGTTTGGTTTCTTTTAAGTAAAAAATTATCCCAAACCGAACGGTAAACACTCCAAATTATATACTACTTGATGGAGGCTGAAAGTGATTTCTTTTGGCAAATTTACAGGACTAAAACTGTTCAATAGTATATATAAGGGGGACTACTGTTAACCTATTCCTAAGGTAAGGGACCATATTTGTCAAATTGTTCTGCAAAAAGCAACAAATATGTCTAGTGCAAAACCCCAAAATTTGAAAAGACCCGGCAGCAATTCTTGAATTCAAAATTGGAGTAAAAGCAAGCAAGCAACAAGAGACACAAGTTAACCATGGATTTGGATGATTGGGAATTGAGTGTACAGGAATTGGACAATCTCGAAAGAGATGCCCTAAAACAAATAGCTGAGCGCAACGCATCTTCTTCTACTGCTACTACTAGTGCCGCTTATCTGCAATCGACACTCCCTTCTGCCTTTCCAGCTACATATAAAAGAGTCAGTTTTTTCTACTCAGTTTCATTTCTACTTCGTTTTTAATCATACCCATTTGGGAATTTTTCACAGTTGTTTTATTTTAATTTCTGCTAGGCATTTCTTCAAAAATATTATCTGCACCCTGTAAAATATATTTGTGATTTCTCTTGGTGATATGGTTCGAGTTGATTTCATTTTCAGAATTAATCCAAGCAAATAAATTGTTTGCTCAGGGTTTCTCCTTGTCTTTCATACTTAATTATGGCTTCAATATTTTAATATTTTGGGCATAATTGTTTATAACACCACCACTACCTTTCAACAAAATATTTGTACAGGCTTTGCTTGACCGACGAAAAGTATGAGACCTGCAATGAGTTATTGATCTACACCAGCTATGGCGTTAAAATTTTAGGTTGAATACATAGACTGTTTGACTCCTCAGGTTACAGTTATTTGCATGTTTTAGTCTGTGTTTTCTTGCATCTGCGGAGAATTTAGCTGTGCTGTCCATGTTATGCAACTGTCTGTATATGTTCATAGCTAGCGAGCCTATAGCTAAAACAGTTGCTCAATATCATTGGTGTTCTGGTGATTTTTTCTTGAAATTATTTGTATATTTTGCCAACTAAATTGTTAGTATTAGTAACTAATTTATTAGAGTCAGCAGACTTAACGAGAGACAAGACACAATACAACAACAACAAACCCAATGATTCCTTACAAGTTGGGTCCGAGGAGGGTAAGATGTAAGTAACCTTACCCTTACCCTGGAAGGTCAGAGAGGTTGTTTCCAATAGACCCTCGGCTGGAAAAAAGACGAAAACAAGTAATGACAACAAGTAAGAACAACAACAAGACAAGACAAAAATAGAAGAAAAATATTTATATAGGCAATTCCAATTAGTTGGGAATATTTTTTAATCATTTTGATACATATATTTTAGGTCCTATACTTTCTAGGAGTCTTTTAGCTCTATTAGAGATTCTTATGCCAGTAGGAAATCTAGTGAATTTCTAATACTTTTCATTTTTATTTTTATTTTGTATGATGGCCTGAGATGAATGTTAATGGGAAACATGATCAGTGAGAATTCATATAGCCTACTCAACTAGTTTGCAACTGAGTAGTAGTAGTTGTAACTGAATTGATAGCTTATTGGGTACTCCTGTTACTGCCTTTTTTCTGTTGCAGGACGAAGCGTCTTCTGCTGCACCTACGATAAAATCTTCATCAGGGGAAGATAAGGTCTCTGGTGAGTGTTTGCATCTCCCATCTCAAGGTGGTTATATCTGATTTTCAGATATTCCTGACTCCTGACTCCTGTATGCCTGTCCATTAAACACCCTTGACAAAACAAAGAAACAAGCTCTGCTGGAAATTCTGGGCCTCATGATGGCAATCATGTGAAACAGCTAAAAGAAAAGCGCTCTGTTAAATTTTTCCTTCATGCAAGTGGAAATATTGCAGCAAAGTTTTCATTTGACCAGGTAGCTGTTGGCCTGCTTGCATCATATCATTCTGTTGAAGATTTCCTTTTTGGCTTTTTGAAACAATGTGGATCTTATCTTCTACCAGATACTTGTTGAAGCTTGCCGTAAAATCCCTAAACCCAGTTGGAGTGCTAAAGAGAGTTATTCTTGTCCTTTTCTTTATTATGCCGCGCTCCACCCGTTTCCTTTTCCTTTCAAATATTGTCGAAGCAGGCAATGAAATTGCTGCTACGCAATACCCCCCTCTCCACAATGACACCACCTCAGTTCCAAGCTAATTATAGTTGGCAACACCAATCCTCATTCAATAAACCCCGAAAAAGAGGAATGGGAATTAAAAGTCTAAAAGTAACTAAAAGCACTCCTGTTCTCTGCGACTAGATTTCATCCAAGTAGACAAACTGATAGGAAATGACATTTCATTGTATCCTTTTCTCTCATGACCGATGACAGCCGTTGTGTGGATGTCAAATACATTTATATTCTGTGTTACCAAAAGAAAGGGAACATGGAAAAATGTTTTTTTTCCCGGGGAAGAACTATTCTCTCATCTCTTGAATAACACCATCCTTAGCACTCACATTTTTTCCTTTTCTTTTGTTGGAGATATAATTAAGTATATATAAGTGTACACTCTCTAAGCACTTAAGCTTTTAGCTGAGATGATTATTCAATTCAACATGTTATTAGAGCATGCAGAGGTCTTGAGTGCAAGTCTCGCCGCCAACCATAATCAAAAAGAATTTTCATGTGCTCATGAAAAAAGATCAGGCCCACACGTGAGGGGGCATGTTGGAGATATAATTAAGTAAATAAAAATGTACTCTCTCTAACAGTTTAAGCTTTTAGCTAAGATGGTTGCACAATTCAGCACTTCTATTTTTTTGGCTCTGTTGTGTTATCAACCGTTAGACAAGAGGGGTTGCTCTGATGGTAAGCAACCCCCACTTTCAACCGAGAGGTTGTGAGTTCGAGTCTCCCCAAGAGCAAGGTGGGAAGTTCTTGGAGGGAAGGATGCCGGGGGTCTATTTGGAAACAGCCTCTCTACCCAAGGGTTGGGGTAAGGTCTGCGTACACACTATCCTCCCCAAACCCCACTAAGTGGGATTATACTGGGCTGTTGTTGTTGTTGTTGTTGTTGTTGTGTTATCAACCGCTAGTTTGTCAGTGGCCAAGTATCTTAAATCATGTTTGCGAGGGTTGAATTCGAAATTCAAATGCAGTGAGTCCCTCTACATATATGTTGCAGGTTATGGATGTTTCCTTTGTCATCGTTGTCCATAGCAGAAAAAGTTCTTCGTGAAATTTCAGGCTCCAATCTGGAGGTGAGGAGTTGAAAATCACTTTGCCAGATCTTTTTTTGCCTTCAAACTATGAACTAAAGCTGATTGAGAGTCAGTGTTGACAGTTGATAGCCGATTGGTTACCTAAATATGCCTTGTCAAAAGTGATCATTTTTTGTTTCTCTCAACTATATTTGACATAGATGGTTTTTTATTTTCAGTTAGCATGTGTTTTACACACCTCAATTCATAACCGATATGCATAATTATATGACCAAATGTCTGACATACTTATAATCAAGTTTTTTATGGTCGGGATTTTCTTGACATGGATCTTTGGTTGCCCTATCTCTATGTATCATACATGCTTTATTTCTTTTCACATTTGCAGGCTATCGCTGTGGTTTCATGCATCTGCGTATCATGGCCAGTTCTTGTTCTTGTTCCATCTTCCTTACGGCTTCACTGGGCTTCTGTAAGTCATGGTAATTTTTGTATGTTATCAGGAGTTTTTGCCTTGCACTCACTGTTTTTGGTGCTTAATGCAGATGATTCAACAATGGCTGAATATTCCATCATCGGAAATACTTGTATGGTTCGATAACTTTTTTCCTATTTTTCTTTTATAGAGAAGTAAGTTGCTGATGATTGCGGTGTGAAATTTGGAACAGTTGAATGAAATTAATGTTTGTGTAGACGGGTTGGGTTTCTTGACGTTTTAGCATTGTTCGATATCTTGAGATCTAAATATGATGATTTCACAAATATGTGTAGTATCATGTCGGTGCTGCATTAGTATTTTACCATTCAATTTGTGGAGTTGGTTATATGTCAAATTTAGCACTGTGCACTCCTTGTTTTTACATGAAAGAATTCATCCGAGCTCTTAAATCCTCAAATTCACTTCAAGTAGAAGTTTCACATTTTTGGATGTTACACAAGGAACAACAACAATAACCCAGTATAATTTCACTTAGTGGGGTTTGGGGAGGGTAGTGTGTACGCAGACCTTACCCCTACCCTTGGGTAGAGAGGCCGTTTCCAAATAGACCCCCGACATCTTTCCCTCCAAGAACTTCCCACCTTGCTCTTGGGAAGACTCGAACTCACAACCTCTCGGTTGGAAGTGGGGGTTGCTTACCATCAGAGTAACCCCTCTTGTTACACAAGGAAATAAGGTGTAAATATCATAATAAAGTTAATTTAGGCTAGCGTTATAGATATTTACTATATTACACTTGATTTTGGGATAATTAAAGATGTTAGATAATTAGTATTTCTTGTGCTTGCACTTAAATTTAACTTTCTTCATATATGATTAAATTGGTTAATCACTTAAAGAGAAGTTGTATTTACCAGACAACTATAACTCAGTCCCAACCAAGTTGGGGTCGGCAAGCTTTAATTAATAGAAAATGAAAAAAAAACATAAAGTTATTGGTGAAAGCCAAGGATGGGCCCGAGGTGCCAATCTGAAAAATTAATGTTGGTTAACCTAATTAATATGGTTTAATGTGTTGTATTTCCGCCTAATAATTTGAGTATTTCTTTGTATTCATAAGATCAAGTTATACACAAATTAGTTCTCTTCATCAATAAATCTGACATTGTTGTTTGTTTCTCAAACCTTCATCATAAAAACTATTAACTGGCTTTGCTTTTTCTACCTCGCTCCACAGCTTTTTGGTTCAACTTTCAAATTACTTTGTAAATATTTCTACTGCAGTTTCTTGTTAATGGATACTGAATAAAATACCCTCAACATTAAATAAAAGAAAGCTATCAAATTACTCTGGCAAAATTTCAAGAATCATTGCTGCTGCAACAACAGTGGCCAAAGGTTTCCACGTGGAAGACGATGAATCGCAGGGTCAGACCCCAATGTTTGGTTCTCCATTTCCAGCAATAGCCGTGCTCTCCCCTTTTTTTGACACCTACTTTCAGTTCAATCTCCTCTGTCAGTAGTCAGTGATCCGGACTGCAGACTTCATCAATGCTTTCTTCATTTGGTATTAAGAGCAATCTTTTGTCTTGGCAAAATTTCTGTAAAGCCATAGGTGCCTTCTAGTCTTCTAAGTTCATTCTATAAATTGGACTACAAATATCATTGTTCCCCACAGTAGAAATATTTGTCGTGCCCTATCTTCTTTGTCTACCACAATGTTATTGATGTAAGAAGGCTAGTTTCTAATGGGCCATCTTTTTAACTCTGGTTCAAAATTTTCTAATGTTGCACCTTAAATTATCGCAAAATCTAATTATGTTACTGCCTACTAAACCTGTCAAACGGGCCGGGTCGGACCGGTGTGAACCGGGACTGGACCGGCCCGGTTACTAAGGGGACGGGTGGGCTAGGTTCGGTGGGGGAGGAGTTGGTCCGTTTGGGTTTTTTGTAGTTGGAACCGGCCCGGCCCGGCCCGGTATTGATGAACAGTGGACCGAACCGGGTAACCCGGCCCTGCCCGGTACAACGGTAATTTTTTTGTTTTTTAAATTTTCTGAATTTTTTGGGGCCTACAAGACCGTTGGCAACGGTCAAAATTGGTCCAGATCCGTTGGCCAACGGATATTTTTGCAAAATTTGTCATTTTTTGGTTATTTTGTTGTATTTATTAATTTACAATATTAACTCTTCTTAAAATCTATAAATACCCTCCCCTCTTCTTCATTTCTTCACTTAAAATTCTTATATCAATCTCAATTCTCAAATTCTCAATTTCTCTCTTCCCTTCAATTGGCAAGATTTCATATTCTAATTGTATAATTTTTATTTGACTCTCTTTTCTTGAGTTTAATTTACCGAAAATTATCATTTGGAAATTGAAATTCGAAGTTTGAAGTTCGTGGTAACACCGGAATTGCGTAATCAAGTGCTCAATTTATTGTCGAATTCAGTGCACTCCCTCCAACTCTTTCTTTTATTTAATATTTTAATTGCATATTTAATTTTAGCTTATACTTTAATTTTACAATATGTTTAGTGCTGTTAAAAGAGCGCGTAGCAAAGCTACTGGTAGGGGTGGAAATAAAAAAAGATGAAGTCCTGTAGCTTCCGGTAGTAATAGTAATGACTCAGTAACACATGTTTCTGAATCATGGCCTAATGATAATGTAGAGATAGATTATGAACAATTACAAGAAGATTTTGGAATAGAAGATAATGAAATTGGAATAGAAGATGAGATACCACCTACACCTACTAGTGGAAATGTTGGTAGTATTGGAGTTGGAGTTGCTAGTGCTACAAGGGGTAGTAGACCACCAGTGGCTCCGACTTCTAATCGTAAAATAAGAAGTCCGGTATGGAAATTTTTTGAAATAATAGAAGGTAGTAATAGAGTTAAGTGCAAACTTTGTAACGAAACTTTTAAACATTTGACCGGAAGAAATTTAGGGGGGACTGGGACACTTACAAGACATGAGATCTGACCATCCCATAGAATGGGGTATAATGGGG
Organism: Nicotiana benthamiana; assembly: GCA_034376525.1. Taxonomy (NCBI): domain Eukaryota; kingdom Viridiplantae; phylum Streptophyta; class Magnoliopsida; order Solanales; family Solanaceae; genus Nicotiana; species Nicotiana benthamiana. The sequence goes on along the minus strand of CM067341.1, from coordinate 12,111,766 downwards.
ATGGAAGTCAAACAACTATTAACCCTACTACTGGAGGTCTAGTAAAATATGATAAAATGAGGTATCGTGAGGAATTAGCAAAAATGATTACTTTGGGTTGTATCGTGAGGAATTAGCAAAAATGATTGCTTTGGGTTGTCTACCTTTTTCTTTTGCTTCTTCATCGTATCTTATTATGTATATTCAAAGGATTTACAATCCTTTATTTAAAGGTATCCCTAGAAGTACTTGTAGAGCAGATATCTTTAGACTTCATGGACAATATCAAACATACATACGTTATTTGTTTAGCCACCTTCCTTCTAGAGTATGTCTAACTTCTGATATTAGCCATGCTGTTAATGAAAATGATTATTTGACAATTACATGCCATTGGATAGATGATAATACTTGTATGCAAAAACGTATTATCGCTTTTAAATATGATGAAAATCAGGGTCATACTTGCTATTGTTGAAGTTGTTGAATTTTTTAATCTAAACCAAAAAGTTTTGTGTATGTCTTTTGATAATGCTTCAAACAATAGTGCCGCAGTTTCAATTTTAAAATTGCATTTGCAACCACCCCTTGATGATATTTTTCATGTTAGGTGTGCATGTCATGTTTATAATTTAATTGTTAAAAGTGGCCGTGATTTATTTTCAATTGATACTACTCATGTTAGAAGAGCAGTTGGTGTTATTCAGGGAAATAATAGACAATCTAGAATAAAAGAATTTAAGACTAAGTGTATCCAGTATAACCTTACACCTAGATTCATGCCAGACGAAATTGTTACTAGATGGAATTATACATATATATTTTTAAAATGTTGCTACAAATATAGATTTCCAATAACTGAAGTTGCTAATGCACATTGTACTGATCCTAGGCGTATGTTAACAAGTGATACTTGGGAGGTCATTAATGAAGTTGTTAAATTTTTACATAAATTTTATACTGCTACTGTTGTGTTTTCTGGCGCATATTAGCCCTCTGTTACTATGGCTTTAGTACATATAGTTGAAATTTCTTTTCTACTATCTGAATTTATGAAGAAAGAAAAATATAAGGATGTTGTTGAAAAAATGCAAGAAAAATTCAAAAAATATTTCTTTCCAATTCCTCCGATTTACTTAATTGGTGCAGTTTTAAATCCTTCTATTAAAATGTCTGATTGTCACCAATTAATAACAACAACAACAACAACTACCCATTATAGTCCCACAAAGTGGGGCCTGGGGAGGGTAATATGTAGACGGGCTTTACCCCTACCCGAAAGGGCAGAGAGGCTGTTTCCAATCGACCCTCGGCTCAGTGAACGAAAGGAAAAAACAAAAACAAAAACAAAAACAAAAGAACATTAGTAACTCCAACAGAAATAGTGAAATAATTATCTAAATATAAGAATCATAAATAAAATAGCATGCAATAATATCATACAGTAACTACCATAAATAACTACCATAAAGGAGACACAATCCAATACACAAATCATCTATGGATAGCCCTGCCAAGCCTCACCCAACCCGGGTGAGGAGTACGAAAAACTCTAGGGGCCCCTATCCTACAACCCTGATACTAGACCTCCAGACTTTCCTATCAAGGGCCATGTCCTCGGAAACCCGCATTCTAGCCATGTCATGCCTAATCACCTCTCCCTAATACCTCTTAGGCCTCCCTCTGCCTTGCCGTACGCCGACCATCGCCAGCCGTTCACAACTCCTCACTGGGGCATAAGGACTCCTCCTCCGCACATGCCTGAACCACCTCAGCTCGCTTCTAGCATCTTCTCATCCACCGGGGCCACCCCCACCTTCTCTCGAATAACTTCATTCTTAATCTTATCTAACCTGGTGAGCCCGCACATCCACCTGAGCATCCTCATCTCCGCAACCTTCATTCTCTGAACATGATAGTTCTTCACTGGCCAGTACTCCGTCCCATACAACATGGCAGGTCTAACCACAACTCTATAAAATTTCCCCTTGAGTTTCTGTGGAACTTTCTTGTCACACAGGACTCCTGATGCAAGCCTCCACTTTGACCACCCCGCTCCTATACGATGAGTGACGCCCCCGTCAATCTCTACGTCCCTCTGAATCACCGACCCAAGATATCTGACACTGTTCCTCTTGGCGATGACCTGAGATCCAATTATCACGTCCCTGCCTACTTCACTCGGCTCGGCGCTAAACTTGCATTCCAGGTATTCTGTCTTAGATCTGCTTATTTTGAAACCCTTAGAATCGAGAGTCTGTCACCAATTAATGAATGCTTTATATACTTATATGGAGATTGGAGAAACTGAAACCCCAAATTTATATGAGTCTTTGAACAAGCTAAATGAATATTTATAACAACTATATAATTATTATGCAAATGAATGTGATAATACTGCTCGTGCTTCTGGCAATTCTATTCCCGCTATGCAATGTAGCAGTTCTGCTAATGTGGATGATGAAGGCCTTGATAGTTTTAATATTTTTTCTACATTTTCTAACACTCAAACCAGTAGCAGGAATATTGATGAGCTTCAATTCTACTTGCAGAAGCAAAAGGAGCCTAGCACAAAGTAATTTTCACCGAGGGATGGTGGCATGAAAATGAAAAGCAATTTCATGTTCTTTTCGCTATGGCTCGGGACGTGCTGAATGTGCCAATTTATACTGTTGCATTGGAGAGTGCATTTAGCCAAGCAAGACAACAACTTGGAGACACCCGCCACTCATTGGGAAGCAATGCTTTGGAAGTTTTAGTATGTTTCAGAGATTGGATTAGATCGAAACGAAGAAATTAAGGAAAGGAAGATGTTGATAGCCCAGAAGACGAGGAACTTGGAGATATATTAACCATGGAAACCCATCCGAATTTAACACGCCAGAAGAAGGTCAATCGGTTGATATTGATTATGATGAACTTGCTAGGGCGATGCAAAACATTTGAAATTACTACTTTACTAGTTTACTTGTTAGAAAAAATGTAATAATTTCATTTTCTACTTTTTCAATTTGAAATTAAGAAATAAAGTAGCACTTGCAATAAATGCAAATTTTTTCCCATCTTACTTGTATTCATTCAATTATTACAAAGTATTAATATAACTTAATAGTTATACTATACAAAATTCCAAAAACAAGTGAAAATATACTAAACTCGGCCCGCCCCGCCCCCTCAACCCGTAACACGTATGGTTCAATTTTTACTCGAACTAACCCAGCCCGCTACGAACCCGTTACTGTGCAACCCGACCCGGAACCCGGACGGGGTCAAAAATGATCCGACCCGGCCCGGTTGGCCCGTTAGACAGGCTTACTGCCTACTTTGAGGTAACTTATGAGAAGCTTTTCATTGCTATTCAATTACTAGGTAAGTTGATTAACATTTCTATGTTTACGTGCAATGGAACCTTAAAGAGCAAGTGCCACTAGAGAGGAATGTAATGTTACAAACAAGTCGCATTTCAAGTTCCCAGATAATTAATATTTTTCTATTACGCAGGTGGTTTTATGTCAATGGGGTGGTTCAAATAAGGCTGGATTTAAAATAGTGCCTTCAAACACTAAGAAGTCCGTTCACCTTGATGGTGTGTTCAACATAGTATCGTACGACATAGTCCCTAAGTTTCAAGATCTACTTATGGCATCAACTTTTAAGGTAAGTCCAGTAAATTATCTGCAGGATCTGACATCTGCTATAATTCAATTCTCTAATACCTGAACAATATGCATCCTTAGTAACTTATCTTTTGATGGACCTTGATGTTGTATTCGACATGGCTCAGTATATGTGTTTGTCTATTATTGTGAGTGATATAATATGACTGAAAACTTAAAAGTCTTTTTTGTTATCTGGATTTTATTGCATTCTTATTTCCTTGGATACCCTTTTGTTATAGAGGCTTAAGATCTTCAGTCTTTGGATGTTGATACTTCTCTAACCTCTTGATTATTGTGTTTATATTAAGTGCTTTGTGAGATTTCCCCTAATGGTTGGCATTTTCATGCTACTTAATGACTGTTATCCGTGATGATATGTTTATTCAGGTTGTTATTGCAGATGAATCACACTTCTTGAAAAATGCCCAAGCAAAAAGAACCGGTGCTTCACTTCCCTTATTACAGGTCTGCTTCCTTTCTTTTATAAAGAAAAAGTCTGTGTGCATTCTCACTGTGTTCAGGGGTGGGTTTGTTCTATAGAGTTCTTACTCAATGGTAATCGATGTATTACTTTTTCCTAAAAAACGAAAAAAGAAGATGGATCTATATCATTCTAGTTACTTGTACTCGTTACATGGAGGCATCTCTTGTTACTTTTTTACAGTAACCTTAATCCATCTGAAAAAAAGTAAATGGAAAAGAGGCACACATCAATTAGTCCAGTGCACCACCCTGAACTTTATGCAATATATATTTCAAGGTAGAGTTCACAACAGAGAAGTTCAACTTATGGTTATCAAGTTGACAAAGTTTAGATGAAATTTCAAATCTTCTTTTGTCTAAATCTTTCTGCAGGTCTGCTTCCTTTCTTTTATAAAGAAAAGGTCTGTGTGCATTCTCACTGTGTTCGGGGGTGGGTTTGTTCTATAGAGTTCTTACTCAATGGTAATGGATGTATTACTTTTTCCTAAAAAACGAATAAAGAAGATGGATCTATATCATTGTAGTTACTTGTGCTCGTTACATGGAGGCATCTCTTGTTACTTTTTTACAGTAGCCTTAATCCATCTGAAAAAAAGTAAATGGAAAAGAGGCACACATCAATTAGTCCAGTGCACCACCCTGAACTTTATGCAATATATATTTCAAGGTAGAGTTCACAACAGAGAAGTTCAACTCATGGTTATCAAGTTGACAAAGTTTAGATGAAATTTCAAATCTTCTTTTGTCTAAATCTTTCTGCAGTATGAAACATATCGAAATGAACAAGAAAGAAAAGAAACAAAAGTATCAGTTGGCCTCTGAACAAATGACTCTTTGAAAACTTGGTGGAAAATTGGTTGAATATTCCCATCCAAGTTGATGAGCATGAAAGAGAGATTAAAGTGGAACAGAATTGATTGGGTGGTAGGGTCATGGAAATGCTTGTTTCTTCCATATATTGGACCTTAGCTCCAACATTTTTTACCAAATCTATAAACAGAAAGGAGTGGTTCTGATGAACTTACATTTTGACTACTGCAGAAAGCTCAGTATGTGATATTGCTCAGTAGAAACTCCTGCTTTATCAAGGCCAATTGAACTATTCAAACAGGTATACAATATATTGATAAAAAAGTTTTTTATTGGTACTCTGCATATAGTTCTTATTTACTATCAAGTTTCAAATAGAAGGGGACTTATCGGGGGTTTGTGATCTAAAACTGTGTGCTTGACAGCTGGAGGCCTTGTATCCTAATGTATATAAGAATGTGCATGAATATGGCAACCGCTATTGCAAGGGTGTACGTCAAAACTCCCCTGCATCAGAAGCCTTTTCTGACATCTTACAATAATAAAGAAGTGCTCTAACAGGTTTGCTGACATTCTAGGGCATCTTTGGAGTTTATCAAGGTGCAAGTAATCACGAAGAGCTGCACAGTCTAATGAAAGCAATGCTGATGATTTGGCGACTGAAAAAAGATGTTCTTTCTGAGCTCCCTTAGAAGCGGAGGCAACAGGTATAAACTGTGGACTTACATTTTGATGGTTCTGGCCACATGACTTCATCTCATTCTCTCTCACTTTGTTACAGGTTTTCCTAGACTTGGGGGAGAAGGAGATGAGACATGTTAATAGTTTATTTCCTGAGGTATTCTTGTATACCTTTGTGATTATACTTTATTGGCCCCTTTCCACCCAATAACTTGAAGGGGACTTTGGACCAGAAATGCTGTTTTTTCTGTTTTTTATTATCTAAGTTTATGTATTCAATGACCTTTAATTATCCCAGTTAACCTCCTTTTGACTTTTCAGCTATGAATACCTTAATGTCTCTTGTGGTACTTCTCACTGGAAACTTATTATTATTTCTTGAAATTCCTTTTTATAATTTGAATTTAAAGAAACGGATTTAGAGAATTATATGATGCTTGATAGTTCGGTTCAAAGATTGTAAAGAACTTTCTTTGATAATGATGCCTGGCAGTCCTTGATCTTTGAGGAAGCATTTTTACTTAATCTAATGTTGCATCCTGTAGTTGGAGGTCATTAAGGGGAAATATAAATCAGCTCAGTCCAAGGAGGAGGCTAAATCTCTAAAGTTTGCAGAGAAGAGCCTCATCACTAAGGTACATCTGCAAATTTGGATCATGATTACTTATTTATTTCTTTTTAATCAGTTTGGAGAGTTGAGTGCTATATCAAGGATTCCTGAAAATTATACTGATCTTATCCTGGTTTAACTGCATGATATGCTTCTCTTTGCCTCTTGCGCCTTGAGCACTTGACTCACAATATGTCCCTTTTCTCCGAAAACTTCTGCTGTCAGAATAGTGCTCCTGTGTGTAAGCCGATTGAAAAACTTGTCCTCTTTGGAGAAAGTAGACCACAAATAAATTAGGAGTTTATAAGAGAAATTTGCAGATAGAACTCAAGTCAAAATGGGGACGACAACAATATTCTGTTCTGACATGATGCGCTGCTTGGGGCTCACACCTAAGTGTTTTTGTGTAAAATGAGCTATGTGATTGATGTGAAAAGCATAATGAGCGTCCTCATTCTCCTAGAGTAATAGGAGCTGAGTCTTTGTGACCTTGTTGTCAAATCCATGCACAATCGTCCTATAAAAAGTTGACAACTACTAAAAGGTAATGCTAGAAGAACAGACCATCCAAGAATATAATGGTAAAACCACCTAAGAATTGTCTGCAGTCTCAAAGATCTTCATAGTATCTGGCACATAGAAGGTATTGTTGTTTGAAAAAAAATTCCGTATCATTTGCATCGCTCATGTTGGCTAAGTTTTATTTGATCAACTGGAATACCCACCGAACCGATAGGATAGATTAATGTGCATGAAGCTTTTGTTTGGAGAAGGCAACAACAACAACAACAACAACAACAACAACTACCCAGTATAGTCCCACAAAGTGGGGTATGGGGAGGGTAATATGTAGACAGGCCTTACCCCTACCCGAAAGGGCAGAGAGGCTGTTTCCAATCGATCCTCGGCTCAGTGAAGGAAAGTAAAAACAAAAACAAAAACAAAAGAGCATTAGTAACTCTAGCAGAAATAGCGTAAATAATCATCTAGATATAAGAACCATAAATAAAATAACATGCAATAATAACTACCATATGGGAGACACAATCCAATACACAAAATCTATGGATAGCCCTGCCAAGCCTCACCCAACCCCGGGTGAGGAGTACGAAAACTCTAGGAGCCCCTATCCTACAACCCTGATACTAGACCTCCAGACTTTCCTATCAAGGGCCATGTCCTCGGAAACCCGCATTCTAGCCATGTCATGCCTAATCACCTTTCCCCAATACCTCTTCGGCCTCCCTCTGACTCGCCGAACGCCGACCATCGCCAGCCGCTCACAACTCCTTACCGGGGCATCATGACTCCTCCTCCTCACATGCCCGAATCACCTCAGCCTCGCTTCTCGCATCTTCTCATCCACCGGGGCCATCCCCACCTTCTCTCGAATAACTTCATTCTTAATCTTATCTAACCTGGTGAGCCCGCACATCCATCTGAGCATCCTCATCTCCGCAACCTTCATTCTCTGCACATGAGAGTTCTTCACTGGCCAGCACTCCGCCCCATACAACATGGCAGGTCTAACCACAGCTCTATAAAATTTCCCCTTGAGTTTTTATGGAACTTTCTTGTCACACAGGACTCCTGATGCAAGCCTCCACTTTGACCACCCCGCTCCTATACGATGAGTGACATCCCTGTCAATCTCTCCGTCCCCCTGAATCACCGACCCAAGATATCTGACGCTGTCCCTCTTGGTGATGACCTGAGGTCCAATCATCACGTCCCTGCCTACTTCGCTCGGCTCGGCTCGGCGCTAAACTTGCACTCCAGGTATTCTGTCTTAGATCTGCTTATTTTGAAACCCTTAGACTCGAGAGTCTGTCTCCATACCTCTAACCTTTCAATCACACCGACCCTCGTCTCGTCGATCAAGACTACGTCATCAGCAAATAGCATACAACAAGGCACATCCCCTTGAATATGTCGGGTTAGAGCATCCATCACCCAGTGTTGTGGAAAGCGACCGCTTCATCGCTTAAAGCGAGAAGCGACGCGAGGCGACAAGCTGTCGATTTTTACTGCCTAAAGCGATGCGAACAAAAGAAGCGAGCGCTTACCTGGGAAAAGCGACGCGTTTTGAAGCGAGAAAGCGACAGACGCGATCGATTTCCTGAAAAATCGATCGCCCAGTATTAAAAAAAAGATTGTACAGCCTCAACCAGTTGCGGAAATCAAAAAAAGAGCTCGACCAACTACCCCTCTTCTTCTCTAGTGATGGAAATTAGGGTTTCCATCGGTGAAGACCACCGGCGACCGACGACGACAGACAAAACCCAGGTATGTTTTCTTCTCCTTTCTTCTTGTTTTTTCTTTCTCCTTCATCTTCTTCTTCCATCTTCTTCTTCTTTCTCTCTGAAGACGACCGGCGACCGATTCCCAATTGTTTTTTCATTTTTTTTCATCTCCGATCGGCTTCTCTGTCTCTGTTTCACTGTTTTCTTTCTCATTTGTTTTTGGCCCAGTTCTTTTCAATTTTTTTTAAAGTTACTGTAGCACATATATATATATATATATATATTTAATTATTGTATTATTATTTTTAATTTCAGTTTAATTTTAGTGTATTTTCAGTTTAATTTCAGTGTATTTTCTGTGTATTTTCAGTGTATTTTCAGTTTATTTTCAGTTTATTAATTATTTTTTTGGTTATATTTTAATAGGGATAATTAAATGTCTCAAAGTTCGAAAGAGAAAGACCCGGCTTGGCGATATGGCCAAAGAGTTGATGGGAAGAGTACTAATGTTGTATGCATATTTTGCAACAAGGTTACAACGGGTGAAATTTATCGCTTTAAATACCATCTAATTGGTGGCGATAGAAACGTGACAAGTTGTCCCAAATGTCCACCGGATGTGAGGGAAGAAATAAAGAATTTTGTTGAGCAGAAGAAGGAGATAAAAAGTCAAATGGTTCATCAACCAATGGTGAACAATCTTGATGATGATGATGACGACGATGATGAAGAATTATCACTTCCAACAAAACGGGGAAGAGATGGCTCAAGCCATGGATCATCGACTAAAGGTCCTATGGATTGCTACTTCTCAAAGAAGCAGGGAGCAAAGGGAACAAAAGACGGTGGAAAAGATATACAAAAAGTTGCTAGAGACATTTTAAGGGACCGTGCAGTTAGTGCTTTTGCACGATGGGTCTATGATGCTGGGCTCCCCTTCAATTGTGTCAACTATGACACTTTTGGAGACTTTATTGAGCTTGTTGGTCAATACGGACCTGGAATGAAACCTCTCACTTACCATGAAATAAGAGGTCCTTATCTAAATAAGGAAGTGGAGGAGACTAATAAAATTGTTGAGGAACATAAACTTGTGTGGAACAAGTACGGCTGCTCCATTATGATGGATAAGTGGACGTCAAGAACGGGAAAGATGATTATTAATGTGTTGGTGAATTCTCCCCGGGGAAGTTTGTTTCTTGAGTCCATTGATGCTAGCGACTCATCCACCGACCACATCAAAATGTTCACCTTGTTTCAGAACACCATCGAAAAGATTGGTCCAAGCAAAGTTGTTCAAGTGGTAACTGATAATGCAAGTGAAAACAAGAAAGCGAGTGGCATGATTGAAGGAGCGTACAAGCATGTGTATTGGACTCCATGTGCGGCTCATTGTATTAACTTGATGTTCGGGGACATTTTCAAAGAAAAACCCTTTTCTACAAAGCATGCGGCTGGACTTATTCTAAACCCATCACTCTTTTATGAGCAGCAAGAGAATAATTCATTGGCTAAAGAACTGTGGACAAGATTCCATCAGGTTGTTATGAAGTTGAACCCGGATGAAGATTTGCAAGAGAAGATAGTAGATCAGCTTGCTACTTACAAGGCAGCTGAAGGACTTTTTGGTCTTCGACTTGCTATTAAACAAAGAACGAAGAAGTCGCCTGGTGACCAAGTGTTTCTACATTTTATTACTCTAACTTCGATGTATTTTATATACTTATTAACTTTTGAATATTTTTTTTGACTTCTATAGCTGAATGGTGGGACACATATGGTGCAGAGATTCCGGAGTTACAGACTTTCGCCATCAAAGTCTGTAGCTTAACTTGTAGCTCATCCGGTTGTGAAAGGAACTGGAGTGTTTTTGAACACGTGAGAAATAAAAAGAATTATTTTGTATTTTGAGTTATAGTAAATTATATCTCAATTGTCCAAACTCCTACTAATTAGTTGACACATCATTTTTGCAGATTCATACAAAGAAAAGGAACCGACTAACCATGAAGCGCCTCCATAATCTAGTGTTTATAAAATACAATAGAGCATTGAGGCGTCGCTACAACCACCGCAATTTAATTGATCCAATTCTTTTGGACAATATTGATGACGCTAATGAGTGGCTAACTGGAGTCCCCGAAAATTGTGAAGATGAAGAAGTATTTGAAGGCGACCCGGATTTAACTTGGGGTGATGTTGCGGTTGCTAGTGGAGTTGGGGAGGATCCTTATATTTTAAGGAGTTGTACTCCAAGTTCAAGTTCAATTAGGAAAGGAAAAAGTGTGGTTACTAGAAGTCTATCCATTGATGAAGATGAGAATGATTATGAAGAGGAGGGGGAAGAAGAAGATGACGAGCAATATGAAGATAACTGAGGAATTCAAGATTTTGAAAATCATGAAGGAGAAGAAGACATATAGTAGCTTTGATTTTGCTTGTCTTATAGTTTATGGATGATTTGTGGATGATTTGGTGGTACCTAGTACCTAATTTAAAGTATTTAAATTGATGTTTTTGATTATTCATAATTTTACATTATGTTTTTTAAAAATTGCGCTTCACTTCAAAAAAGCGAGCGCTTTGCGCTTTGAAGCGAGGCGAGCCCTTGTCGCTTTTTTGCGCTTTGCGCTCTCCAAAACACTGCCATCACCAAAGCAAACAAGAGAGGGCTGAGCGCCGATCCTTGATGGAGCCCCATAACCACTGGAAAAGGGTCTGAGTCGCCACCCACCGTCCTAACCCTTGGAGAAGGCAAATGATATAATTTACAGAGAGCAGGTACTGGAATAAACCTGAAAATCTTCCGTTAGTCTTAAATTACTCTGTTACCTCGTGTTAACAGTGCCTAATCTCAGACATCTTTTACCTGCCTAATCTCGTCTTAAATTCTCCAGCTGCTTTGGGATGTTCTTTCTTGACCTCTTTCATCACATTGGATTAAAAGACAATACCATATGTAAGGGAGTGCAAAAGGAAAAGGGAGCGCTATTCTCATGTTGAAGAGCAAAAAAGGAAGAGAAAATCAGAAAATATTGGCCTCTGAGTTTCTTTGGAAATTAGAAAGATATTGCGTTTCCATTAGATAGAAGAAAGGAAACTACAGTATCAGATACACATCCTACAGATAAATAAGGATATTGGAAGCTCTGTTCTAGCTCGACGTGAGTTTACTCAAAACAACCAAGTGTCAACTTGAGGTCTAGGTCTTTGAGACCTTACTAATGACAACACAGGTCAATTAAAACTTGTCTGATGTACTTCTCATATAAAACTAATTTTCGATTCAAGTGCGAGTTTCAAGTTGTTAAGTGATGCTCGTAAGGTCCTTGCATCAGTTCCATTATTTACACCAAAGAGTGCTCTGTTACGCAAAAAGTGTTGTCCTTTTATCCGACACAATGATCTATGTTTTGTCTATAGAGCAGTTGCACGTCTTCTCCAATATGGCAACTTCTTGCTTCTTCATATAGGCTTAGATATTCTTCTTGTTCTTCTTGGTGTAGTAACTGCAGTTTTTTCAGACATGCAGGCAGACTGCAAGTTCCTGATATTTGCGCATCATCAACCAATGATTGATTCGATACACAACTATTTACTTGTAAGATCTGCATGTTTTAGTTGATTTTTTGAGAATTGTAGACTATTTGAACGTTCCCCTTGTTTTGCAGAAGAAGGTTGGTTGTATTAGGATTGATGGCAGTACTCCATCAGCATTACGACAAGCATTGGTAACGGATTTTCAGGAAAAAGAAACTATTAAGGCTGCAGTGGTAATGTCATGGATCTATTATAATTAGTCAAGGAAACTGTGTAATTTGACCAAAGGACTGGTTTCCTGGTTGATCTATAAATAAAGTGAGAAAGTGAGATTATGCAAAATGGGAAATAATATTGTTATAACTGTTGTATTATAGCTATCCATCAAAGCTGGGGGTGTCGGGTTAACATTAACAGCAGCAAGCACAGTGATATTTGCAGAATTATCATGGACACCAGGTGACCTTATTCAAGCCGAGGATAGAGCTCACAGAATTGGGCAGGTGAGCAACATAATGTTAGATAGCTGTTTGAAGATATTTTTCATTCCTGAATTATTTTCAAATCCGCTAGTATACCTGGATTAGTTAGTTGGCTTTTGTAGCAAGCTGCTGTGATTCACTAGCACTTAATGCAACCAAAAATAGGAATATAAAAGGAGTATAAGCTGGAAGACGCTGATTCATTTGCAGTATTTTACTATTTCCTGTCTGTATTCCAGTAATGTTGGTTTAAATAACGACTACACTATGGATGTCTCTGCAATCTGCATGTTAAGTTAGCAGACTGCAGAGGGTTAATTCTATAAGAAATAAATATATTCAGGAGTCAGAACTTTAACGAATGTGCTTCCTTTCTAGGTTTCCTCTGTCGATGTGTGTTATCTGCTGGCAAATGACACTGTTGATGGCATTATTTGGTACGTCCTCTTATTAGTAATAGAGCTTTCTAATTTATTTGAGAGTGAACATGCTAAAGGTAGAAGTTCTGGTGTTATGGCTATTCTTATGACTATTGTACAGGGATGTTGTTCAGAGCAAGCTGGAAAATCTCGGACAGGTCTTTGACTTAATTCTCTATTGAATATTGAGGTACAAAACTAGCACCCTATCTAATAAAGTTACAAATATATATGCAGATGCTTGATGGCCACGAGAAGTCCTTGGAAGTTTCGACTAATCAGTCCTACAGCAGCCCTTCAAAACAGAAAACCCTCGACTCCTTCATAAAGCGGTGTAATAACTAAGGCTGTAAAAATCGCGGTTCTGAACCGGAACCGGACCGGAACCGCGGTTCTGGCGGTTCTGCCGGTTCCGGTTCCGGCGGTTCTACGGAACCGTGATGGAGCGGTTCCACCCGTTGGAACCGCGGAACCGGAACCGCCAGAACCGGAACCGGAACCGGACCGGTTCAAGCGGTTCCATACGGTTCCATCCGGTTTCGCAACGGTCCGAATTTTTAAAATTTATTTTTTTTTTAAAATTTCCAAACGGCTCCTTTTCAAAATTAGCCGTTTGGAAATTTGAAAAATAGCCATTTGGCCTCCAAACTTTAATTTAACCCCAAACTTTATATAATTACACAATTTCCCATTTCTCAACTATAAATACCCCCTCATTCTTTCATTTTAATTCACAATTCATCAATATCTTTCAATCTCTCTTAATTTCTCTCAAGCTCTCTTTCAATCTTTCTAGTGCAAGTGCTTAATTTATTGTTGCAAATTCGTGAAACATTGTGAAGTTGTTGAATTGAAGTTTTCAAGTATTCAATTTCAACGATTTTTAATTTTCAAGAAGTTGTTCGTCAATCCGGTAAACTCGTTTCAACTCTTACGTGCTAAGAATATTTTTGTGTGTTGTTATTTTGCTTAATTATAATTATTATGGCATTTTCATTGAAAAATATGTTCGGAAAAGGAAAAAATAAAACCGGTGAAAGTAGTCGCCAAAATACTACCCCTCCCCCGGCTCCCCGACCTAGAAAAGATAAACAAGTTCAAAGTAGTAGCCAACCTAGAAATACTAATGAAACCTTCGGAATCCTTGTTAGTGATCACCCGTGTTTTCAATTTAGCAATGTTGATTTTCTACATGATGTAGCAGTTGGTGATAGAATAGACGATGATATTATGAATATGCTTTATCCTAATGCACCTATCTTAGAGGGAAATGAGGATGATGATGATGACGAAACCCAAGCTCCGGTAGATTTAGATGATACACCTACTAGTCCTGCTACTAATGAACCGGAACACTCACCCGTACAAACTCCCACTTTTAGTAGACAACCTCCTAAACATCAGAAACTTCATTAGTTTGGCAATTTTTTATTCAACTAAGAGAACAAAATAAGGCTAAGTGTAAATCTTGTGGGAAATTACTTGTGCATAGGTATACTGGAGATCGTAGCGGCACAGGTAGTTTAGTTAAACATATAAAATTACACCCTAGCGATAAGGCTAGATATTTCCAATTGAAAGCGCACCAAGAGGGGAGGACAAGTCCTGATACAATAGTTAACCCAAGTACTGGTTCAAATCTATTTCAACCAGGAATAAACACAGTCACCGGAGGTATATTGTATTACGGTCCAAACAAAGGATCGTGAAGAATTAGCTAAAATGATTACTGTTATGTGTTTGCCTTATTCTTTTGCTTCTAATCCTGCTTGGATTCATTTTATTAGAAGAGTATTTAATCCTACGTATAAAGGTTGGCCTCGAGCCACAGTGAAGGCCGACATTTATAAATACAAGCATGAATATGAACAATACTTGCGCTATTTATTTCCACATATAAGTAATCGTATGTCTATTACAACTGATATTGGTAGAAGTGGAAACAATTGTGATTATCTAACCATAACCAGTCATTGGATAGACGAAGACTGGACAATGCAAAAACGCATTATTGCATATAGAATAATTAATTCACGGCACACGGGTAAGTTTATTGCTAACACTGTTTCAGATGTATGTAGATATTTTTGTTTTAGTGATAAAATAATATCAATTTCCATGGATAACGCTAGTAGCAACACTAGTGCAATAGGTATTTTAACTAGAACACTTACTCCTGCTTTTACTAATATTTTCCATGTTAGATGTATATGTCATATTTATCATTTAATTATTAGTGATGGTATGAGAATTTTAAACATAGAAATTGAAAAGGTTAAATTCGCTCTTAATTGGCTTTTTATTCTAACCGTAGAAGTAGACTTAGAGAATATTTTAAAAAATGTGACGAATATGGCCTTAGAGAAAGAAAGGTTCCTAAACCTTGCCCAACTAGGTGGAACTACATGTACGAAAGTTTAGTAGTGGCGTACGAATATAGAAACCCAATTAACGCTACTTATAATTCTCGGGATTGTGGGGAGGAAGATAATGACATGCTAACTAATCAAGATTGGACTAACGTTAAAATTCTTTTAGATTTTTTAGAACATTTTCATGTGGCTACAACTGCTTTATCTGGTAAATATTATCCAACTATTTCTAACTGTTTAGTTTATATCGCCGCACTTGCTAATTTGTTTGTTGATTTTAACAAGGGAGGGGAAATTTATGAAATTGCAATTACTTAAATGAAAAAGAAGTTTAAAAAATATTTTTTTCCAATCCCTCCTATATTTGGTGTGGCTGCTATGTTAAATCCAACTATGAAAGTAGGAGGTCCTAACTTTTGGTATTCTACTATTTATCAAGCTTTAGATCTTGAAGAAGAAGAAATGGCTACACTATCTGATGCGAAAGCATCAATTACAGTGAATGCTCAAACTGTTTATAATGCTTATAAACAGGCGTTAGAGCATGCTAGGCCTAATATTCCAACCCCTACTTTGTCCACATCACAGGCGTCTAAAAGAGCTGCTGGCTTAACAACTCTTAAATCGTGGACAGAGTTCAGGGGTACTCAAGGTGAAAATGTAGATGATTTTTCCCATCTAAATGAGCTTCAAGTTTATTTGTCGCAGGGACTAGAGAATGAGAATCCAGACGGCTCGTTCGACCTTTTGGATTGGTGGAAGGCAAGGGAAAAGCATTTTCCCATTCTTGCAAGGATGGCTCGGGATGTTCTGTCGATTCAAGCGTCAACTGTTGCATCGGAGAGCGCCTTTAGTCAAGCAAGACTACAAATAGGTGATCACAGGCCGTCGATGCGGGACAGCTTGGAAAAATCAGTGCTTTTTCGAGATTGGATCCGCGCAGAAAGAAGAAACTTTGGGCTAGCTGAATCACAACCAGAAATAGATGAGTGCTATGAAGAAATGCTAGCGGAACTTGCTCAGGAAACATCTTCTCCCGGAAGTGGTGATGAACAAGCTTCATTTCCACCACCGCCAACACAACCACCTCCAAATTTTGAAGGTTTATGAGATTTGTTAGAAATAATACATAAACTATGATGTAACTTGTACATTGGCATGTCTTCTTTTAGTTTTTTTTTTTCCTTTTAATGGTGGTATTAGTACCATGTTGTGCTCATTCCATTGGGGGAAGGAAGAATAAAAAAGATATGCCATTTTGGTCAATAAATGCTCTTTATCATATCCTTGAATATCTTTTGTCTCAATATTTCTTTGTCTTTAATTCTATATCAATCCTTGAATATTTATATACATACAATATATAACATACAACACAATATACTAATGACAATATTCTTTTATCAATATATACTACTTATATACAATTTATACTAATTACTAACTACAACACAATATACACTATTTATATACAATATATACTACTTAAATAATATACTACTTATATACAAAATATACACTACTTATACCCAATATACATTAATTACCAAACACAATATATATTATACTAATAACATAGTACACCATATAAAATATACTCTACAATATACTAATGACTACTATACAAGATATTGATTTAAAAAAAAAAAAAATCAGAACCGCCGGGAAACGCCAGAATCGCGGAACTGGAACCGCCGGAACCGGAACCGGACGGTTCCGGAACCGTATGGTAACGGTTCCGGCTCCGGAACCGCCAGAACCGGAACTGCCAGAACCGCAGAACCGGAACCGCTAGACCCAAATAGATCCAGAACCGGAACCGGATACAACCTTAGTAATAACTCACCACCTCATGAGCTGAGGAAAAAACATTGTCATCACTGAGCAATGAGCACTCAAGAACAAATATTAAACCCCCGTCTTGTATACACAGTAGAGGGAATCGGTGGTGTGTATATTCGACTCGTCTATGAATACCTTGTTTAGCAGTAGTACGGAGCATTCCCTCATTTTGTTTGATAGATGTAGAGCCCGTGAACATAACAGGTGAGGGTAGTAATATTTGACCCGTTGGGCTGGTCTATGTGATAACCCGTTGGGTTACAATTTTTTACACGTTTGGGCCCAATATTTCGACGGGTCAGTATTGGTCCAGCCCATTTTGACCCATTGGCCTTTTAATTACTGACCCAACCCATACAACCTTGGGCGGGTTACAATTTTTTTGTGTCAAAATCGCCACCCCCGAGTAATATGCTATCTTTCCTTTTTGGGCTATCTAACGCCTTTTCAATTTGTCAACTATGCTATTGCCTTACTGTCTCTATCTCGGATATAGAATGTATGTTTAATATCAATCAAGAACTGCGCTTTAATCCCAAACCTGAGATGTGCTTTTGATCATATTTTCCCTTTCCCCTATTTTGATACCCATGCCTATTCTTAAAATATGCTTAATTAAGTCAATGGGAAGAGATGGTGTTATCAATTCTCTGTATGCTTAAACACGGTGAAACTGTAGAAACGAGCAGGTAAAAATAAGTCCGTATGGTTTATTTTAGATGAATAGTATTTGTCATGACTCGGAATTTTTCACCTTAAGAGTCGTGATAGCGTCTACTCATAAAAGTTAGGCAAGCCACGAATTTAAAATCTTTAAACTCCGTTATGCTTAATTTCCTTTTTAACCAATTAATAATAAGCGATAAACGTTTGAATAATATCGAGATATGATATTTAGCGGAAGACTTAGATAAATTGAATCAAAATGATAAGAGAATTCACATATGCCTCTACCCAGAAACTCGTGTCACATCAGTCATGGACTATTAAGATTTACTACATACAACCGTTTGAAGAAACTAACATTGTCTGTCTCGAATACAAGGAATAATAGAACATAGATAAAGATAGAGGAGACACCGGGCCTGCGGACGTCTGCAAGACTACCTCGGTGTCTTGGTGGACTAAAGGCTAGCTCTCGAGCTACTGTTGCTGTCCGGTACCTGGATCTGTGCAAAGGAGCACAAAGTGTAGTATCAGTACAATTGACCCCATGTGCTGGTAAGTGCCTGGCCTAACCACGGCGAGGCAGTGACGAGGCTAGGACCAGACTCCATATAAACCTGTACAGTTGTATAATATATAGCGGAAAATAAATAGGAATAAACAGTTTAAATGGGAGGGGTGCCACATGCTGCGGGGAAACATCTCAAATCCAACAAAAATTAAATAGAATATGGAAAGACAGTTCAGTAACTACAACATAGCAATAATACTACCGTCTCGGCGCGCAACCCGATCCCTTTTCGTATAACATTATTGCGGCGTGCAACCCGATTCAATGTATTATCTGTTGCGACATGCAACCCGATCCTCATATATATAATAATACTGTTGCTGCGCGCAACCCGATCTATATATAATATCAACGGTAATATTAGTAACAGTTCCGGCAAGGGATCAACAATAAGGAGACCATCCCGTCAAGTGAATTCAACAGTACAAGTACATATACGTCCCGATAAGGGAAAATCAGCTATAACCAATATCTACTCAACTCCTACTCATTTCAGTTATCATCATTTCTCAATCGTAAGTAACTTCCACGAAAATAAACCAAGTCTTTACTCATTATCAAGAATTCATCTACTAAGGCATTCGTAGATTCATTTAAGAATACAATAAGTATCAATTTAGGACTCGCGGTCAAGCTCGACATCAACGTATAGATACTCGTCACCATGCCTATACGTCGTACTCAACAAGAAGCAAGTAGCAAATATGACTCAAATTCTAATCCCTCAAGCTAGGGTTAGACCGAACACTTACCTCAAACTTCCACGGCCAATTCAATCCTCAATTACCGCTTTTCCTATCGAATTTGGCTCCAAATTGATTTAATATATACATAAATGACTTCATAACATCAATAAAGGCTAAATAATTTGAATCCAATGCCTAATTATAGCTTTTCAATCATTCTTTCCAAACACCCAAAAATTGACCCCAAGCCCGCTTAGTCAAAACACGAGGTTCAGAGCAAGATCAACTCATCCATTCACCCATGAGCCCAAATATATAATTACTTTCAGAATTCGACCCCAAAACGAGGTCTAAATCACTGTTGATAAAAAAAACCTAATTCTATCCAAATCCCTAATTTTCTACCCTTAATCACATATTTTAGTCTTAGAAATTCAATAGATGTCGATGGTAATGGAAGAAAATGAGTTAAAGATTACTAACCCAAAAGATTATGGTGAAGAACCGCTTCAAGGATTGCCTAGGAGCTTTGGAGAAGAAGAAGTTTTGTGAAATTTTGAGAAATCCCGAAATGCATTCTGTTTTTGAAACTTAAAATAATTGGGCGATTTAATTCTACACATTTGCGACAGACAACTCGCGTTCGCGATGGGTCAGGCAGTTAGGCCTTCGCGTTCGCGTTAAGGGGCTCACGATCGCGAAGCTTTAGCTTCTCGAGTCCTCACGTTCGCGTCCTACTGGTCGTGTTCGCATAAGGTTTCTATCCCTCCCTCTGCCTAGGCCACTTAACCTTCGCATTCGCGTAGCCAGGAATGCGTTCCCGAAGGTATAGCTCCCCGCTGCCTCGTGTTCGCAACCTGGTCTACGCGTCGCGTAGAAGGAAGTTCCTTCAGCAATATTTTACTTATTGCATTTGCAAGGGTCCTCTCGCAAACGCAAAGAAGGAAATATAAAAACACCAGAAATTGGAAAACCTGCAACTTTTTATAAGTCTAAAACCTTCCGAAACTCATCCGAAACATACCCGATCTCTCGGGGCTCCTAACTAAACACATGCACTAACACAACTACATCATACGAACTTATCCGTGCGATTCAATCGCCAAAATAACCTCAAAAATAATGAATCAAACATCAAAATCAAGATCTTTTTCTCAAACTTCATTAAGTTTCAAATTTAGAAATTCATGTTCGAATCATGTCAAACGATGCCCGTTTTCAACCAAATTTTACAGCAATGACTTAAACCTTATATAAGACTTGTACCGGGCGTCGGAACCAAAATACGAGCCCGATACCATCACTTTTTAGTCAGATTTCATTTTAAATTTCCTTAAACATTTCCAGAAAATAATTTTTCTTAAAAATTCATTTTTCAGGCTTTGGATCTCGGAATTCGATTCCGGGCATACGCTTAAGTCTCATATTTTCCTACGGACCGTCCGAGACCGTCAAATTACGGGTCCAATAATAAACAGTTTAAATGGGAGGGGCGACACATGCTATGAGAAAACATCTCAAATCCAACAGAAAATTAAATTGAATATGGAAAGACAGTTCAGTATCAACAATATAACAATAATACTATCGTTGCGGCGCGCAACCCAATCCCTTTTCATTTAACATTGTTGCGGCGTGCAGCCCGATTCCACACACACACACACAGAGATGTATATATATATATATATATATATATATATATATATATATATATATATATATATATATATATATATATATATATATAATTGTTAAGGCGTGCAACCCAATCCAATATAATATCTGTTGCGGCGTGCAACCCGATCCAATATATTGAGGCGTGCAACCTGGTTCAATATATTATCTGTTGCACCGTGCAACCCGATCCAATATGTTATCTGTTGCGGTGTGCAACCCGATCCATTATATTATCTATTGCGGAGTGAAACCCAATCCAATATAATATCTGTTGCGGCGTGTAACCCGATCCTCGTATATATAATAATATTTTTGCGGCGCACAATCCGATCCATATATAATATCAACAATAATCTTAGTAACAGCCCCGACAAGGGATCAACAATAAACCAGACCATCCCGACAAGGGAATTCAACAGTTTAAATACATATACGTCCCAGCAAAAAAAAATTAGCTATAACCAATCTCAACTCAACTCCTACTCATTCAAGTTATTATCATTTCTCAATCATTAGTAACTTCCACGAAAATAAACCAAGTCTTTACTCATTATCTAGAATTTATCTACTTAAGCATTTGTAGATTCATTAAGAATACATTAAATATCAATTTAGGACTCACGGTCATGCTCGACACCAATGTATATATACTCGTCACCATGCCTATACGTCGTACTCAACAAGAAGCAAGTAACAAATATGACTCAACTCGTAATCCCTCAAGCTAGGGTTAGACCGAACACTTACCTCAAACTTCACAGCCAACTCAATCTTCAATTACAGCTTTTCCTCTCGAATTTGGCTCCAAATCGACTGAATCTATACATACATGATTTCATACTATAAATAAAGGCTAAACAATTCGAATCCAATGCCTAATTATAGTTTCCCAATCATTCTTCCCAAAGACTCAAAAATTGACCTCAGGCTCGCTTGGTTAAAACACGAGGTTCAGACCAAAATTAAATCACCCATTCACCCAAATATATAACTATTTCTAGAATTTGACCCCAAAATAAGGTCTAAATCACAATTAATCAAAAAACCCTAACTCTACCCGAATCCCTAATTTTCTACTCTTAACCACATGTTTTAGGCCTTGAAATTCAATAGATGCTGATAAAATGGAAGAAAATGAGTTAAAGATTACTAACCAAGAGATTATGATGAAGAATCGCTTCAAGGATCGCCTAGTAGCTTTGGAGAAGAGGTTTTGTGAAAATTTGAGAAATCTCGAAATGCATTCTGTTTTTGGAGCTTAAAATAACTGGCCTTCTAATTCTACGTGTCCGCGACAGACCACTCGCGTTTGCGATGGGTCAGGCTGTTACGCCTTCGCGTTCGCGTTAAGGGGCTCGCGATCGCGAAGCTTTAGCTTCTCGAGCCCTCGCGTTCACGTCCTACTGGTCACGTTCGCGTTAGGTTTCTATCCCTCCCCCTGCCTAGGCCACTTGAACTTCGCGTTCGCGTAGAGCAAGGAATGCGTTCGCAAAGGTATATCTCCCCACTGCCTCGCGTTATTCGCGTAGAAGGAAGTTCCTTCAACAATGTTTTACTCATCGCGTTCGCGAGGGTCCTCCTGCAAACATGAAGAAGGAAATATCACAACACCAGAAACTGGAAAACCTGTATCTTTTTATAAGTCTAAAATCTTCCGAAACACATCTGAAGCACACCCGAGCCCTCGGTAATCAACCACATGCACTAACTCAACAACAACATATGAACTTATCCGTGCGATTTAATCGCCAAAATAACCTCAAAACTAATGAATAAAACCTCAATATCAAAAACTTTTTCTCAAACTTCATCAAGTTTCAAATTTAGAAATTCAAGTCTGTATCATGTTAAACGACGTCCGTTTTTAACCAAATTTTACTTGAAGGACTTAAACCACAAAGACATGTATCGGGTGCCAGAACTAAAATACGAGCCCGATACCATCACTTTCTAATCAGATTTCATTTCAAATTTCCATAAATATTTTCAGAAAATAATTTTTCCTAAAAAATTCATTTCTCGAGTTTGGGACCTCAGAATTCGATTCCGGACATATGCCCAAGTTCCATATTTTTTTACGGACCCTCCGGTACTGTCATATCACATGTCCCAAGTCCGTTTACGTAAAATGATAACCGAAGTCAAATATATTCTTTTTACAATCAAAATCAGCATTCTTCACAAAATTTCATATTTAAGCTTTTTGGATACGCGCTCGAACTGTGCACGCAAATCGAAACAACTCTAAATAAAGTTTCTAAACCTCGAAAGCATATAATTTAATTATAACCCTTTGGGTCGTCACAATATTCGACTGAACACGAAAGCTGGAAGTCATTGACAACAGTATTTGATCGAACACAAACATTAAGAAAAATGACTTTTACCATATTAACTACTAGTAAATAATAGTGCCAAAAGAACAGAAAAATTAAAAAGTAAATAACGGTGCTACAACGGATCAAAAAAAAACTTCCATATATAATGAATTGACCAAAGTACAGTATAGCATGACATAACAATGACTAGTGTCTCAGTAAATAATATAATACTATTCACAATTGCAAACGTAGTAAATAATGATAATATTTACATTCTCAAAAAGCAGTCCGAAGCCCATTGCAAATCCTAAAATTCACTTCATATCCTACCTAATACACTGAAAGAAAAGAACATCTTAAGGCACAGCATTGGCTAGCCCTACTTCTGAATATCTACCAAGCAAATTGGCTGCAATCAAACTCACATCCTCTAAACCAACCCCAATACACAAAGAACTATTACTGCTAGGAGCAGAGTTAACAGAGACAGAATCACCAGCTAGGAACGCGTCGGAGCTGCTGCTGCTACTACTACACCCTGAAACCCTGACATTTGGACCAACCTTACATTTTCCCATGCATTTGCACCCTGAAACTGCAGCTTCAATACCAACCATCTGCTGAAATTTCTCTAATATCGCCCCAGCGCCTGATCTCTTGCATTTACCGCCCATACAAACTTCAATCTTCTTCGTACCCGCTGTTGTTGTTGTAGCAGCTACAGCTGCATTAGGGCTGCCGCCTACATTAGCAATGTAGCGGTCACTAGCTTCCAAGCAGTGTTCCTCACTTTGCTCTAAAATAGTAGGGACCGGAACTACTAGACTCGTCATCCTCTCTCTTGAGTCCTCATTGGAAGTTGATGATTTGCTTGAGGTCTCTACTGATGTTACTTCCGGATTTTGAGTCCGAGGCTCAATCATATGATTCTCTATTGTTGACGTTGCATTCTCAAGTGCACGTTCACATGCCTCGGTAATTGTTTGGGCAAGAGATTCTATTTTCAGACTTCTCATGTCAACCAAATTTTGACATTCATCATCGCTTGATTCAGAAGAAGAGCTTGAAGATGATGACATTTCACGGTTCGTTATGCCTTGTACTTGACTTGCTCCTTTCATCTTCATGAGTGCTTTTTCTTCTTTTCTTTTCCTCTTCAACTCCTTCTCCTCTGCCTTTATCTGTTGAAGTTGTCCTAGCAATAGCTCTGCCGTCTCCTGCATAGAGAGGAAAAGCAACATAAACAAACTGTATGCACTTGTATTAATATGTGGCTAATCATCTACCACATCTATTTGCACTTCCATCCAACTTGTGCATGCACTTGTATGCAGGAACAGATGTAGCATAGTAGTACCACATTCATTTGAACACATTCCGTACTTATGATGCGAAGCACAAATTTATGTGTTAACTAAAATTACAACAAATAGTAGATATAAATCTATAACTTTAAAAATACAATGGATTAAATGCTAAATACCTTAAAGGTCGAACAAGGTCGAACCCCTAGAGTTTAATCACGGAATCACCTCTACTTGTGTGTGCCCATTAACTAGTCTAAACCTAATATTAAGAAACTGAACTGGTCAATTCGAGCAATTGATTGAGCTGACTTATCTTAAGAACAGAGAAAAGGGTGTCAAGTACTAAATCAACAAGTTAAATCTAGTATTATAGATTTGTAGATCCAGAGACAACATCGGTGCAAAACTTGATTAGAACTTAATAAAATTATAAATTTGTAACATATAACAGTTAACTCCTGGTTTATTACTTGCAATAATATAACACAGATTGAATAATTGCACACATTGATATCCAACAAACAAGACAATAACAACACAATTCAAATTTGATAAATTCAGAAAATTAAGTCATTAAATACTTACCGAAATAGTCTTCCCTTGAACTTGATCAACCAAACCAATATCAGAACCAAAGCCAATTCCCATCTCAGTTAAATTAGACAAATCCCTAGACAAACCCTTAAGCAATTTCATCTTCTTCTTCGTCTTTTTCAATGCCACGTTATTCTCTTTATTCTTCTCTTTCTTCCCACACCTAATAATCCTACTACTACCTCTACCAGAATTATTATAATACTCCAAATAACCCTCATCTTTAAACCCCGAAACCCTCAACCTTTTCGATTTCAAACTTTCCCTGATTTCTGTAAAACTTAACATGAACAATTTTGAACTAGAAGAGTTATGGTGAAAACGATTGTTGTTAACTCCGGCAACAGCGCCGGCGACGGAAGGAAATCGGCGCAAAACTCCGGTAGAGGTTTCCATTTTTTGTTTTAGACGCTGAAGTTCTTTGGATTGAGCTTCACCGTCCAACCGAACAAAGATTTTGGTTTTTATATACAAAAAGAATTGTTCCTTGTTCGATGTAATGACGGAAAAGTTTCACTAACTGTTTTATGACACGTGGGATATATTGGTTGGTTGAATCTTACGTGGCAATAGATTTGTGCTTTGCGCAGGTGAGCTTGCTACCATTTTCGGTTACCCACGTTTTTCCTTCTTCCCGCCACGCTTTTTTCTTATGTTTAAGACCGTTGGATTGTATTTATAAAATTCGACGGTTAAGATTATGCGGTTGTGTACACCACGTGGAGTTCTTGCTGATTACGTGGAAATTGCTGTGTTTACTTCTTTTCTTTTTGTTTTTCTTGCTTCTTTGGTTGTGATATTAATAACAAGAAATCGTAAAGTGGAACAAAAGGTTAACTGTAATTTATTTAGAAAATTTTAATATAATAGCGAGATGTAGAGATAAATATGATTCAGACATTGAAATATTAATATCATTAAAATTATTAATAAAAAAGGTAATTAAAAGGAAATAAAAATATAGCATTTTTCTATTTGAGTGATTAAAACGCACTTTTTTTTATGTCGAGCTTTAATTGAGGATTGAAAAATCAAACAATAACCATATTAACTAATTAAGTTCCTTTTTTTTTAATATGAAAGAGAAATTTAAATTATTTAATTTGATAATAATTGAATAATATTTTAAAGTTGATTCAAACTACTCTAATGTTTTATTACTTATTTATATTTGTTTGGTGTATATTTTTTTTTTTGAATTCCCGATAGAAAGATATTTTGCTGACGAAAAAGCCTTTAATGCTATCGATTTTTTCTTCCTTTTTCCAAATACTTTTTAAGAATACGCTTTTTTGATTTGAAATTGCCATTTAAAAATTTTAAGATACACTCTTATATAGGCTTTGCTGATGATATAATATTGATAGACGAGACGAGGGCCGGTGTTAGTGAGAAGTTAGAGGTATGGAGACAGACCCTCGAGTCTAAACGTTTCAAGATAAGCAGATCTAAGACAGAATATCTGGAGTGCAAGTTCAGTGACGAGCCGAGTGGGGTGGGCAGGGATGTGATGCTTGGTTCTCAGGCCATCGCCAAGAGGGACAGTGTCCGATATCTTGGGTCTGTGATTCAGGGGGACGGAGAGATTGACGGGGACGTCACCCATCGGATAGGAGCAGGGTGGTCGAAGTGGAGGCTTGCTTCTGGGGTCCTGTGTGACAAGAAAATCCCACACAAACTCAAAGGGAAATTCTACAGAGCCGTGGTTAGACCTGCGATGTTGTACGGGGCAGAGTGCTGGCCCGTGAAGAACTCCCATGTCCAGAGAATGAAGGTTGCTGAGATGAGGATGCTTAGGTGGATGTGTGGGCACACCAGGCTGGATAAGATTAGGAATGAAGTTATTCGACAGAAGGTAGAGGTGGCCCCAGTGGACGAGAAGATGCGGGAAGCGAGGCTGAGGTGGTTCGGGCATGTACGGAGGAGGGGTCCCGATGCCCCGGTGAGGAGCTGCGAGCGGCTGGAGATTGCTGATGGTCGGCGGGGTAGAGGGAGGCCTAAGAAGCATTGGGGAGAGGTGATTAGGCAGGACATGACTAAAATGCAGGTTACCGAGGACATGACCCTCGATAGGGGAGTCTGGAGGTCTAGAATCAGGGTTGCAGGATAGGGGCTCTTAGAGTCCTTCGTTCGCCTCACCCGGGGTTGGGTGTGGGATAGTAGGGTTACCCATCGATGTCTAGTGTTTTAGCCTAGGTCCCCTCTTGGTTGCGACGGTATTTATGTTCCTTATGTTTACATAACCATTTACGTTATTTCTGCAGGATTACTTATGCTTTGTTTTGTTATTTTGTTTTGTCTTGCCTTGGTTACTAATTTTGTCTTTGTTTTCCAATGCAGCTTTTCATTCTGTCCTATGCGCCGAGGGTCGCATGGAAGCAGCCTCTCTGCCCTTTTGGGTAGGGGTAAGACTGCCTACATATTACCCTCCCCAGACCCCACCTGGTGGGAGTATACTGGGTAGTTGTTGTTGTTGTTGTTGTCTTATATAGGCTTTGTTGACGTGATCGATATCTCATAGGCCATGCAATATACTAAACCTAAATATAATTTTTTTGGACTCAAAATACTTTTTTAAATGTAAAAAAGAAAAATTTATATTTCTATATTAGATGTGGTTATGAACCGCATTTTATATAATACGTTTTAGCAAACCGTATTTTACATAATAGCCGAAAAAGACAATTATATAAAGCACGATTCAGTATCGCGTTTTATATAAGTATCATTCCCTCCCTTTTCCTCCACGTTTCTGAATAGGTCAGAAACTCCCCCATTTTTAAAAGCTTAACATCGCCCCCTTCCCCTTATTAGAACGATTAAAAACTCGAGTGGATTTCATTTGTCCCACAAAAACTAATTAAAGTTGGTCCCACATTTTAGCTAAGCCTTCTATTGTTGTGGGTTGCTTGTTTTGGAGTCAAAAATTTAAAATTTAAAATTTAAAATTTTTAAAAAATATAAATCGAGGTATTCCGATTTAGTTTGTGTTCAAACTCGTATAAATAATGCATATTAATTGTTTTGAATGTGTTATTTGTTGTTTTGCAATTCTTTTCGATTAAATTAATATGTTATTTTTATCCAGACTAAGATATTAATGTTCTAAAAAAATGTGATAATTGTGAACTCGTTATTAAAAATGTTAATAAATTACTATTTCTGTTTTATACATATTTTTTTGTTTACAATGTATTTCTTGTGTTTTTTTTGGATTAAATTATTTTTTTTGCTTAAAGACTAGTAAATCGAAATGCCTTTTAGGGTAGTAAAATATAATGCATTTTAGCGTAGTAAAATATAGTAACTTTTAGCGTAGTATAATGTAGTTCTTTTAGCGTAGTAAAATTTTAGTGCCTTTTAACATAGTTTCCCCGTTGTTTAAGTTTCTCTTATACTCAAAATACGTAAAAATAACTGATAGATCAAACACAAGCTCTATCCAATTATAGTCAACATATATTTGGTGCTACTGGGCTGCAAATATCAAACCTGAAACCCATATATAAATATTTAATAATTAAATAATATATAAGTAAAAATTAACAATTAACAAACAAAAATATAAAAGTAACATGTAAAATAATAAAACTAACAAATAAAATAATTCAAGATAAATTAATACTATTGGGCTCCAAATATGGAGACTGGAACCCATATGTGAATATTTATTTATGAAAATTTATAATTTAATTTACAAACTAAGATATAAAATTATAAAACTAACACATAGAAGAATTCAGGATAAATTGGTGCTAATGGGCTCCAAATATCGAATCTGGAACCCATTTGTGAATATTTAAATTATAAAATTTAATTATTTAATTTACAAACTAACATATAAAATTATAATAAAACTAACACATACAAGAATTCAGGATAAATTGATGCTACTGGGCTCCAAATATGGAGTATGGAACCCATATTTGAATATTTATTCATAAAAATTTATAATTCAATTTACAAACTAATATATTAAATTATAAAACTAACACATAGAAGAACTTAGGATAAATTGGTGCTACTGAGCTCCAAATATCGAGCCTGGAACCCATATGTGAATATTTAATTATAAAATTTTAATTATTTAATTCACAAACAAACATATAAAACTAACATGTAGTTACTGTTATTTAATTTACAGTAGACGACATGGAGGTGCCGCCTATTTATCCCAGATCTTCCTACAATGAGCTACTCTCATTATAGGGCGATCACAGGTCCGCCCACATATTGGAGGGTGAGTTACTGGCCCAGACTCTCTGCACCAGGAGAGTGGACGACAAGTGGGACTTTCTGCATGACAAAGATCTCCTTGCCCTTGTAGTCGCGCGCCTAGGGGACACTGGTTTCTACATAATGGTTATGATCGGCCAGTTGTAGCTTGATTGGTCTTTGATCATGGCCCAGATGGAGCTATGCAGATCGGAGATGCACACTTTCCACCTGCCCATTGGCGAGGCCACCGTCACTGCAGGATGTAGAGGTTTTATATGGGCTGCCTGTTCACAGACAACCTGTTTCTCTGTCGCCTGACAGGAGAGAGATGACACGTTTCCAGTACCTGAATATGATGCAGCAACTCATTGCTTTCCGGCTGAAGGATGAGACTGTATTGCATGGGACCAATCGTTTTTTGTTGATAACTATTCGACTATGGTTAGAGGCATTGCATCCTCAGATCGATGGCGATACACCGAATTATCATGTTGACCCGTATATGAGGTTGCTGCTACTGGTGTTGTTTGGAGGGGTCTTGTTCCCGAACATTTCAGGGAACCTAGTCATCTTGAGATTTCTACATCATCTTGAGCGACTAGATGATTTACCCCAGTATAGCTGGGTTCTGCTGTTCTCACCTACTTGTACAGATACATATGGCCGGCGAGCTTGGGCACCCAGCAAGAGGTTGCTGTATTCTTGCCACTACTACATGTGACAACATATTCGAATACTCTATAACATACCTAGTAAAAATATATCTTAAATTTTACATCAAGTTTTTATGTTAGGTTTGGGCTGTGAGTGGTTTCTGCAGTTGTATCCACCTCTACCACCATTAGATCCGGATGTAACACCGGATTCACTCCCTCTAGCTAGGAGGTAGGTATTCCGACGGGGATATACACACGAGTACGAGGCTCGGCGTAATCTCTCCTTGTGCAGGTATATATTGGATTTGCTGGATGACACACATATAAATGTATATCTAAGTTTACTTGTCATTTATTTAAACACATGTTGCATATACTAACATTTTCTATTCTTAGTTAATAATTCATTTGGATGCCATACAACGACGAAATCATAGATGGCTTGCCCGATTATTGCTCGGCCAACCGACTTATGTGAGGCACTTTCGTCCTGTTGTTCTGCCTTGGTATTGTGGAGCATCATGCCACAGAGCGGGTACTTCGCTAGTTTGGCAGGCCACAACTCATACCAATACCGCCCACCTAAGAGACCACACATTACCAACAGGGTGATCGTACCCGGGTGGACGACATATTTTTGGCATGGCTACAGGACCAGATATTTAGATGAGACCGATGAGTTGAACTGATTCCACCCCCTTCACCGAGATGGCAGGATACCAAGCATGAATATATGCCTTGGTACCGCAGCGTTACCCGACTTACCATCAGGAATCCCGTTCATCGAGCTGGCTGTCAGTACGTTCCATATCCCAGGAGGCACGAGGCATTGGTATGTTATTTGTATTCTTTCTTATAACTGTGATATAGCATTCTATAATTTATATTTTACATGTTGTGCATGCTATTGGTCTATATTTAGTCCACCAGTTGGTACTGTAGATGCAACAACATGCCGTCTATCCTGCGGTTGCTTTGTAGAAGTATGGCCGTCATGTTACAGAGCTAGCTGCCCAAAAACTGCATCGAGCTAGAGAAGATGAGAGCTTAGATCATGTCCCTGCTTATATGGCGCCAGAGCACTACCATCGGGGTAGACCTATCCCATGCACGATAGGACGAGCATGAGACAAGGCTGTCCCACGAGGTCGTGGGGGGTGGCGAGGAGGTGGTCCCTAGTAAGGGGGCATTGAGGCACCTGATGAGGATGTTGGAGATGATCAGTTGGGTTACCTCCCTCAGACAGACAAGCATCCCAACATCATGCTGCCGTACAACCTTCAGCTAGTACTGACTCCAGTAACATCGCATGTGACCTCGTCAGATCCATTGTTGATCATGGGCACGAGAATTATCAGAGATTGGAGCATTTCTTTTGAGGCCCATCGATCACTGTTGAGGATCAGCCGACCTGAGATGTGGATGGTGGGTGCCGGCTGAGTTTTGGCTCATCGTCGACGGGTGGTGTGGATCTTTCACAGGCGCAAGTATGTTTGTATTACTATTAAATTTTAATTTGTTTTTATCTCATTGATTCACCATAAATAATTTTATAATTTTCTTATTAAGGCTTCATCCCTGCCCGTCACTAAGGACACTTTGTGCGATGCTGAGCAGGACCCCACATATGCTTACATTCAGGAGCCCGACGAAACCATGTTAAGAAAATATTTTTGACATAACATGTACATTACTAATATATATTGTCATATACTAAGATGACTTATTGTTTTTTAGGTTGCTAATGGACCGACTGCCCCTTCTACTGATCCTGCCAGCACTACTGACGATCATGCTGCAACGCATCCTTATATAAAGAGGCTACATGATGAGGATGATCCTAATAGCGTATCTGAGGGGGATGGGATGCGCCTCAGGCCAGCAGCTGCATTGAACACACAAGATGTGGGACACATTGATTTTTTTTTGTATTTTATGTAAATAATAATAACAATTTTTTATATTTACATAATATGCGCATTATGTTTTTATTACCCCGTTTTTCTTTATTTAACACTACAACACAAATATAGAAACTTAACATAACTTAAATTCAGTACAGCTAATGAAAACACATGACACAAGAAACATAATGATATTCTACTACACTCAACACATATATGTCATTGTTTAGTCACCACCGCCTAGTATTCTCTGCTCCAACCACTTAAATTTTTCTTCCACCTTATTTTTCTTCTTCTTCCACCTCTTTGAGTTTCTCCTTAAAACTCCGCAACTTCTCGTTTGTATTCTCGTTCATATTCCCACTGTTTTTTTGTCAAATCATGAAGATAAATATTTGTAGTATTCCTTCTGACAGGGTTCATCAATCCATACCTCAAAATTGTAAACAGGTTCGTCGGAAACCCTATAAAACTTGTTCACACACATCCAATAGCTGCGTCCAATTTCACTATCATCCCAACAGTCTTTCATCATGCATTTTTTGCCGCACTCGCACCTTGGTGCATAAAGGCATTCAGACATTTGTTAAAGCGTAAAAAAAATCTTGCTTTTATGAAAATATTTGCTATTCGTTATTGTTAAGCGCAGAAAATAACTAGAATGCGCCCGTTATTATAGGCAAGCGAACACAAAAAATGTAATATTTAACCGCGATATATATATATATATATATATATATATATATATATATATATATATATATATCCATGATATGTTTCAAATGTTAAAGATTCTTTCTGATTCAAAATAACTTTTTCGCAGTTGGGCAGCTTTTCAGAACGACAAGACAACACATAAAAATATAGTATTTAACCGTGCTATATATATATTGTGCTAAAAATTTTTTTGAATTAAAACAACTTTTTCAAAATCGTACATATTTTTAGATTGACAAGACAACACACAAAATGTAGTATTTAACCGCACTATATATTCACTTGTTTATCAAACATCTCCCTCCTCTGACAATGTTGTTTTCTAATAATTTTAGAGTGAAATTTGAAGGGAACATTAAAATTTTCCATTTTTTTAATCCAATACTATTTTTGATTACATGAATGAGAGGGAGAAATTCATTAATTTACTCAAATGAAAAAAAAGCCGAATATCAATAAGATGTAACAAGGTTGTGGAAATAATTTTATTTGATACATCTTGCAACATAAACAAGTACAGACACTTATTAGAAATAAATATTACGAAAATAAAACACTAGGTGTATCCTTGATAGTTGAATACATTAGACGAACTTACACCAGGAGCTAGATTACCACCACCACCTAAACCAGCTGAAGGAAATTTATGACGATCGTGTCCTGTTTGCGAGCATATACCACATTTACGCGCATAAACGGTATCACCAATATCCATAGTTCTTGTTACACAACATTTTAAATGGTTCCAGCAGCCAATAATGCTCAGCACCCAATAGCTGCAACTTCCCACTATACGTGTTTATGTATGCAACAACACTATATTGATCAACATAGTTGGTTGCCCTTAAACCTTTTTGTTGAAAATGCTTTATGGCATGTGAGCACGACATGTGGTAGATGGTCCATTTTCTACATGAACACAACCTGCTGACTTCATTTACGGTGTGTAGATTATTCACCCGGTGTCAGCGAATAGCGATACAAACTTCAATAATACCCCGGTCGTGATCATACTGTAAATATGAGTGCCAATTTGCTCGCCTCCAATATTTCTCAAATCTTTTTATCGCTATAGGCATTAATTCAACACCCCTATCCATCAATTCCGATGCATCTCTATGCCTTTCAACAAACCTCTCCGACATCTGTTCGAATGTCATTCGGACGATGGCAGTGACAGGTAATTCACGTGCAGACTTTAATAACCTGTTGAATGTCTCCGATACATTTGTAATCAAGGCTCCCTATCGTCTTCCACCTTCAGCATGCAATGTCCACTTGTGAAGCTCATGTCGTATCAATCAGTTATAGGCTCTTTTGTCTAACTGCTAGATCGATCCCGTGTGTCTCCTGAATTTGCACTACTGATGATCAATTGCAACCATCCACATTAAAATATGCAAGTACTTATTGGGATATTTATTCTGGAAATTGGCCTTCAAGTGCCTCACACAGTAACAATGGTACGCATACGGTTCCTGCTATTCATGCAAATACTATACAGAACTTAAAATACCACAATGCCAATTAGATATTAAACAAATACCTGAACGTTGTTTCACAACGTGCTGCTTCAAGTGGTTCTAAAATAGCGTCCACGACTCTTCTCTTTCATTGGAACAAATGGAAAAAGCTAGTAAAAGTATTTGTCCATTGGCATCTACTGCAATGACAATCAACATCTTAATATCATACTTTCCATAGACATGAGTACCATCTATAGAAAGTATAGGGCAGCAATGAACAAAACCATTAAGTGTTTGTTTAAATGCCCAAAATACATACATACATATATACATATATATATATACATATACATATACATATACATATATACATATATATATATACATATACATATATATATATATATACATATACATATATATATATGTACATATACATATACATATACATATATATATGTACATATATACATATATATATATATATGTATATATATACATATATATATACATATATATATATATATGTATATATATATATATATATATATATATATATATATATATATATATATATATATATATATATATATATATATATATATATATATATATATATATATATATATATATATTCTTGTATTCCTGGACTCTGCTCATGCTTCCATTAACAACAGTCACAGGGTTAAAGTGTTACACTCGCGTTTCTTGTTTGATAAAGTTTCATTGTAACTTAATTGACAGAGACACGGGGATGAGATTATCTTGAGATTAGCATATTTACGCTATTTAGAACAAGTGATAAGTAAGAATCATGAAAGATAAAGGATACACGAATTAAATAAAACGATTTTTGTTGAAGGTGGCCGATTTGGGATAAAATATGGGTTGAGTGATAATATTTGATATTAATGGACTAGTACCATACAAGATACCACATAACCACGATAATATTATACATAACATATATTAAACATGATTAATATTTTAAGTAGTTGAGAACGGATAATTGATTAATTATCGAGTAGCGGAATATTATCTAATTAATTGATTAAATTATCAGATAAGACTAAAGAACCCCTCCCCCTAAAAAAAAGTGGCAATAAGCCACTATTAATGCATATTTCTAAGTAGTCACATAAGCTTAGGTGGAAAATATAATGTGTAGTACCAAGACACTTCATTTCTAATCATTTTCCTAGGATCCAAAAACGTTAGTGTTGCATTTGTAGATGCGAGCTTCTTTTAAATGTAAACTTCTTGCTTACCTTAGCAACAAAAATTCCTTAAGCAAATTGTCCGTTACTTACTTTTTATTAACAGAAATAACACGTTCATTACTCGGTTAGAGGCCAAAGAGATTAGGCATTATTTCTTACCTCTTTAAACCCACATAAGTCCACCTTTTTCTGAGGTAATCTCTTGGAAATCTTGGAGAATTAAGGAAACATGTGATTTATGGTGTAGAGGGAAATATATCTCTTTGGAAAGGGGAGAACTATTAGTGATAAAGGGATGGGAGATCAGATATTTTTAATCTGGTAGTAATTGGTCTATTGCACATAAGAGACATTATTGAGTAAATTGATTTTGGCCGAACATAGAATATAATGTATGTACAGGCTATCCCATCTTTTTTCTTGGCATGATCCAAGTTATACAGAAGAAATAAGTGAATACATAATTTTCATAAACGACTCTATTCATAGAAATATTAGGGATCTCTGTCTTCTTGAGTCTCCATGTGACATATTATTATATCTTCTATTCATGGGTCTCAAAATAATAAGCAGTTGATAAAGTTTATCTGAAAGGAAATTATTAACATATTTTCATGTATTTCATGAGTTTATACAGGTACATCAATCTATGACTAGATGACATTATATATATATATATATGTGTGTGTGTGTGTGTGTGTGTGTGTGTGTGTGTGTGTGTGTGTGTGTGTGTGTGTGTGATAAAGAAAAAGGTTATGATGGTATATACGCACGCCACCTGATCAGTTGATATATATTGATGATGTTGGCCATAGTGGCCAAGACGATATGATGGGATGCCCTCAGAGGCTTGATGATATCATGTACACCTATACCTATGAATGATACGACATTTATATGCACGTGCATGACATTATAAATGTTTCAGAATTTATGAAGTTATTCTGATTGACATATGGATTTCTTTATTCCAGGTTTCATCTATGTCTTTTATGTACTAATTTTCATGCCTTACATACTCAATATATTTTTCGTACTGACTATCTATTTCATAGGGTCTATTTTCATGCCCGTAGGTGCAAGTAGGCAAGCTGACAATCCCCTTCTTAGGATCCTTGATCAATGAGTGTTGGCGTGCTCCACTTGATCTGGAGTTGCTTTTGATTTTGGTATGATATGCTTGTATACATACATGGGTATGATGTGGCTCAGTCCCGTCTTTGTACAATTGTATTTCGATTAGAGGTCTATAGACAGTTATGTATAGTTGGATAGTATGTGGCCTTGTCAGCTTTCAATTTAGGTATATAGTTGTCTATACCGACCTTGCCGGCTCGCCCACTGTATTTTATATATATATATATATATATATATATATATAATACACCTTTTGGGCAGGTTTCCTTTATGTATGTTACTTTCATAATTTAGCAAATGTTAAACAGGTTTATAGCATGCATGCTTAGGGTTGTTTGACAGGTAGGACTCGGGCACCCGTTGCAGCCCATCGGTTTGGGTCATGACAAAAGTGGCATCATATCAATTCTGTCCTAAGGTTGTCTACAGACCTTCTGTAGTAAAGTCTTGTTTATGGGTGTGTTGTGCACAACACTTATAGACAGGAGACTACCAGATATTTAGGATAGTTACTTTTGTTTCTAATCCATATTGTGCTATAGAACTGAGTCATAAGTATCAACTCCTAATATTTACCTCATTTATGTTTTTAGTGATGCCTTTTACTATTAAATGACATGCGCAATCTGCTAGCACGGGTCAGAAGGCTTTGAAAGTGTTAGAAAGAGATATAAGTTACACTATGGAGTAAGACCCATCAGAGATCATGGATTCTATTGAGGAAGATCCATCCAAGGATCTATATAAGTCATCTGTTCAAGATGTTTCGATCATTCCGGTAGCAGATGAGGTGAGATAAGTTTCAACATAACCAAGGCCCTTAGTTTCATTATCACAACCCATTGATAAGGGTATGGGGGGAGTAGTGCACGGATTGGCACAACCGGGTTCCCATATGGCTCAAAACTATGTCAAAGTATTTACATATACCAGCTCTTTTGAGGTTCCAGATAGTCCACAGTCTTGGGAGTTCGTCAATCAAGGTTCATCTGTGTATGTTACGGGATACACAGAGAAAGATGATAGTAGTCGGGCCAAGAGGAGGAAGGTAACTGATAAGGATATGAAGGTTCCGCTTCGAAGTTTGTTTGATTGAGGTTGTCATATAGGCTGAGGCAATGACCCTCTATTGTAGACTTCATCCAGATGTCAGCTTTTGGTTGGTAAGTTCCACCTCTTCTTGGAGTACTACCAAGTCAGGAGTCTGAATGTGGTAGGTTGTTTTATGAGGATGTAGGGATCCCCGTCCCGACTTGTATATATTATGTTTTATGTTTTTTCAAAGGTTTTACAGAAAATATTCTGTATATAGTTTTGGGTATGACATGTCTAAGGCCTTGTCCTATATATCCATATAAGCCTCTTTTTTTGGATGATTTATGCAAGTTAAGTCCTAATATTATTACGTATATATATATATATATATATATATATATATATATATATATATATATATATATATATATATATATATATATATATATATATATATATATATATATATATATGCTTGTAATGGCCCGTGATAAGTTTGATAATAAATAAGGATAAGGTATGTGGAACTTGGTTGGGTTATTAATGTTATAATGTGTATGGATTGGTTGGCTTCTTGTTATGCTAGCGTTGATTGAAGAAAAAAAGGTGGTTCGATTCTAGTTTCTAGGAACGCATGTTTTTGGAGTAGAAACGTAATAAAACTTCGCCGAGAGGTAGATCTATTTCCTGTCATAAGGCAAGAAGGATGATCATAAAATATTATGATTATCATTAGTTCGGGTAAAAATTGTGAAAGTAAAGTCGCCATCCGTGCAATCTATCCCAATGGTGAATGAATTTTCTAAAGTTTTTTTCCCGATAAGCATCCAGGTCTTCCACCAGATCAAGAAATTAAGTTTTCTATTAACCTACCACCTGCTACTCAACCAATATCAATTCCTCCCTATTAAATGGCCCCCACAGAAGGAACAACTAAAGGACTTACTTGAAAAAGGATTTATTAGACCTAGTACGTCACCGTGAGGAGTGCCTGTGTTATTTGTAAGGAGGAAAGACGGTTCCTTATGGATGTGTATTGATTATACATAGTTGAATAAGGTGAAATCAAGAATAAGTACCCGCTCCTAAGGATTGATGATTTATTTGATCAGTTGAAGGTTCCAAGTGTTTTTCAAAGATAGATTTGAGGTCCATATGCCATCAGGTAAGAGTTAAGGAGAAAGATATCCCGAAGATAGCATTCGGGACCATATATAGGAACTTTGAATTTCGTGTTATGTCATTTGGTTTGATCAAATGGCTAGCAGTATTCATGGATTTGATGAACTGTGTGTTTAGGACCATTTTAGATCTGTTTCTAATTGTATTTATCGATGATAAATTGGTGTATTCTCGTTTAGAGACGGAGCATGCAGATCATTTGCATATTGTGCTCAGAGTTCTACAAAAGGAGAAATTGTATGCCAAAATCTCTAAATGTGAGTTCTGGTCTAACTCTGTAGCTTTCCTTAGGCATATCATTTCGGGTAAAAGCATCCAGGTGGATATACAAAATATTGAGGAAGTAAATACTTGACCTAGACCCCCGATACCGACGAAGGTTCGTAGGTTCTCTGTTTGGCAGGTTATTACAGGAAATTTGTAACGAAGATTTTTCTTCTTTTAGCACCTTTGACCAAAGCGGTATGCACTGTCTCGCTTGATGTTCTAGAATAACATAAGGAAATCTATGTTGCAAGTAAGCTAAAGGAAGGTTGAGAATAAGTATATATATATATATAGGTTGAAAGCTAAAGTATGGTAGAGCGACAAGGTTTTAGGAAGACACGAGGAAGGATAAGAAAAGATGAGTGAAAAGGTGATGAGGATGATAAGCCCTTGGGGTTAAGCTCATAAAAGAGCTGATGGTTTCTCTAAGTTATAAAAGGCTAAGTATATCTTGAATGAACTCAAATGAGTTTAGGAGTAGTAATATTTGGAATAGATGAAATGCTGTCCTGGTAGTGGAATAATAGCGTAATTATGATAAATAAAGGATGAAGTTTGGGCCTTTGAAGAGGGGAATTTATGAATTGTAAAAGATTAGAATACCCATGCAAGTTAACTCAGAAGGGAGCTAAGTTTCAATGGATCGATGCTTGCAAATGGAGTTTCCAGGCATTGAAGGGCAGATTAACTTCAGCACTGGTTCTAACACTCCCAAAAGGGACCGATGGTTAGGTTTTCTATTGGGACGCTTCAGGTATTGGATTGGGTTGTGTGCTAATGCAACATGGTAAGGTTGTAGCATATGCTTCTAGAAAACTATGAAAGCATAAAAAGAACTACCCGACGTACGATTTCGAGTTAGGCGCGATGATTCATGAACTAAATATGCGGAGGCACTACTTTTATGGCATTCATGTTGATATCTATTTAGATTATAAGAGCCTCCAGTATATCTTCAAGCAAAAGGAATTTAAATTTTGTCAAAAGGAGATGGTTGGAGCTACTTAAAGACTATGATGTTGATATTTTTTACCATCCGGAGAAGGTAAACATAGTAGCCGACGCCCTCAGGTTTTAGATCCATGGGTAGCCTGTCATATTTATAGAGAGAACATAGGGGAATAGCCCATGAGATTCATCAACTTGCTAGTCTTGGAGTTTGGTTACTGGATTAGGTGATATTGGAATTACTATTCAGGATACGACAAAATCCTCTTTAGTAACTGAAGTAAAGGAATGCCATTGCGAGGATGCTATGTTAGTTCAGCATAGGATACCCCTTCCCCCCAAGAATGAGAAGACACTGTTTGAAATTACAGAAAATAGGGTCCTTAGATATCAAGGACGATTACGTGTCCCTAATGTTGTAGGGCTGCGTTAGTAGATTATGGGAGAAACTCACTATTATTGTTATTTCTATCCATCCCGGAAATACAAAGATGTATTATGGTATCATAGAAGTATGTTGGTGGGGTAGAATGGAAAAGGATATAGCAGAGTTTGTTCCCTAGTGTCCTATCTATCAGTAGGTTAATAATGAGCACTAAAAACCCGGTGGATTATTGCAGGATATGGAGATTCCGTCTTGGAAATGGGAAGTAAATAATATAGATTTCATTGTTGGCTTACCTCATACCTAGCGTAAGTTCGATTCGATGTGGGTGATTATTGATAGGCTTACAAAGCCAATTCAATTTCTGCCTGTTAGGACTACATATGCCACAGAGGATTATGCAAGGCCTTACATCAAGGAGATAGTACGACTGCATGACGTTCCTATATCTATTATCTCGAGCAGAGGAGCTCAATTTTCAACTAACTTCTGGAGGTCCTTCCAAAAAGGATTGGGGACTCAGGTAAGTCTTAGTACGACATTCCATCCCCAGATAGAAGGACATGCTGAGCGTACTATTTAGACAAGTGAGGATATGTTACAAACTTATGTGATAAGACTTCAAGGGTAGCTGGGATGATCATCAATCGCTTATTGAGTTCGCATATAATAATAACTACCATTCCAAC
Source organism: Nicotiana benthamiana (assembly GCA_034376525.1). NCBI lineage: Eukaryota > Viridiplantae > Streptophyta > Magnoliopsida > Solanales > Solanaceae > Nicotiana > Nicotiana benthamiana. The sequence continues at coordinate 12,071,000 of CM067341.1, read as the reverse complement.
ATTCAGATGGCTCCATACGAAGCTTTTTAAAAATAGAAGTGTTGATGGCCTATAGGGTGGTTCGATTTTGGGAAAACTACATTAGTAAGACCAGCATTGGTACAACATGCAATCGAGAAAATTAAGCTTATAGAAGAAAGACCATTAGCAACTCAAAGCCGTCAGAAGTCTTACGCAGATAATCAACGACGAGACTTGGAATTTTAGGTTGACGACTGGGTATTCCTAAAGGTATCACCGATAAAAGGTGTCATGAGGTTTAAAGAAAGGAAAACTTATCCCTCGGTACATTGGACCATATAGGATCATACGCAAGGTGGGTAGGTAGCATATGAGTTAGACTTACCTTCGAACTTGGAGTCTGTACATTGAGTCTTTCATGTGACTATACTCCATAAATGTATCAAAGATCATTGTAGAATCATTTCATTTGATGACGTTCACGTCACAGAGCAGCTATCTTATAAAGAAATTCCCATTGCTATATTAGACAGACAGGTTCAGAGATTGAGAACTAAAGATGTAGCTTCAGTGATGTAACGACCGGGCCGATAGTTTTAAGAATCAACACCCCGATGACCTATTAACTGCTTTCTTCATGTTTTTTTCTGCTATTTTGATTTTCCAGGATATTTTGTTTAGAATTTCGGAGTGCTTAAAAGAGAGCTTAAGCTTTAAAATTTGAACCGTAGTTGGAGCAATGTGAAGATGGCCTCAGAATGGAACTCTATTGGGTTTTTAGCTTCGTTGGGTGATTTCGTGCTTAGGATCGCATTCGGATTGTGTTTTGGAGGTCCGTATCTTATTTAGGCTTGAAATGCCGAAAGTTAAAATTTTGAAATTTCCAATTCGACAGTGAGATTTTAATATAGGGGTTGGAATGGATTCTAGAAGTTGGAGTAGTTCCATAGTGTTTAATGTGACGTGCTTGCAAAATTTTAGGTCATTCGGACGAGGTTTGATAGACGTTTTGATCGAAAGCCTAATTTGAGGGTTTTTGGGGTTCTTAGGCCTGACTCCGATGTTAAATTGGTGTTTTGATGTTGTTTTGAGCATTTCGAAGGTTGGAAAAAGTTTGACTGATGTTTTAGGATTGGTTGGCATATTTGGTTGAGGTCCCAGGGGCCTCGGGTGTGTTTCAGATGCTCAACAGATATTTTTGGACTTAGAGAATTGCAGATTTTCTGCTGTTGTGTTGCAGAGAAAACCTTCATCACATTCGCGAGAGGGTTCTCGCGTTCTCGTAGAACGTCTGGGCGAAGCAAATGAATCGTGCTTCTCATTCGCGATGATGCCCCGCGTTCGCGAAGGTATGTTCCCTTTGGTCTTCACGTTTGCGACACTGCGTAAGGTCTACTAGTGTAAGCTACGCGTTGCAAGTGGGTCCTCGCGTTCACAAAAGAGGAAATACTGGCAAGTGATTACTGTGCACCGCGTTCGCGACAATGATCTCGCATTCACGAAGAAGGAATTACCTGGGCATATTATAAAATTTTATAATAGAGGGTTTAGCCTTTTTAATCAAAACTAGAGTTTGAGAGCTCGGATTTGAACGAGATTTTGAGGGATTTTTAGAGATATCAATTTGGTAAGGATTCCTAACTCATTTTTTCATATAACCCAATAATATAAACGTGAATTTATCATCAAATTTCAGATTTGGGGCGAGAAACTAGGGAAAAATTTGAAATAGTTCTTAGGCCTAATTTCGAGTTTTGATTGGGGATTTGACATTAGTTTTGGATAATTTTGGTATGGTTAGACCGTCAGCGAATGCGGGTTCATAATCAGTAACGTTTACTCGATTTCGAGATGTGGGACCGGGGGCGTTTTGGTTATTTTTCCTAATTTTGCGTGTTATCTTAGAATTAATTAGTGAAATCAGTTACTTGAACTTACTTTTACATTATATAATTGATTTGAATAGAATTGGGGAATTTGGAGTGAGTACTCATGGCAAGAGTGTGATTTTAGGTTGATTTTTGAGCCGATTTGAGGTAAGTGGCTTGCCTAACCTTGTGTGGGGGAATTCTTCTTAGGATTTGGTATTATTGATATTTGAAATACCTTGTACGTGAGGTGACGAGTGCGTACTTGTGCTAATTGTTGAAACTCCCTTTTTCATTAAATAACTATAATAGTGTTTCCTTTCCTGTTCATACTACTTGCAGTTTAAGCATGTTGTTAGCTTAGGGATGCATGTCTAATTGACTTAACTACTTTACTTTATCAAACTTCTTTATCTGAATTATGTGTGACATGCTAGGTTAGAATTACCTGTTTACTTTGGCCTGAAATTGGATTGAATTGGATATTTTGTGTTGTTGTTGTGTGATTACTTTGGGACTACAAACGATTTCCCGGTAGATCCCCCTTGCATGTTTATTTGGGACTAATGATTGATATTTCGATAGATCCCTTTACACAGTTATATGGAACTACGTGACTACACCCAATAGATTCTCCTAGTACTGGATATTTATTTTTGAGGACTAGAGATTGAAATTCCAGTAGATCCCCGACACACTATGATTTGGACTACGGGACGACGCCTGGGAGATCCACTGAAAATTTACATTTGGGGGCTACAAGAGAGTATCCAAGTAGATCCTTGGTTTGCTGGATATGAACATTTGGGAGCTACATAGTGGTATCCTAGTAGATCCCCGATTGCTATCTACATGTTCAGCTGTATTCTTTCTGTGATGTTTTTCACTATTGTATTTGTTGTTATTTTTACGGAGAAGAGTCTGATATATCCTTGTACTATGGTAAATTATTTAAAATTTTCCCCCGTTATACTATTGGGCCATAAAAGTCCCTACTGCCCAACTATCCTAACAAATCTGCCCTTAGTTTGACGGAAGTGCCATGTGACATCCATCCTTGCCACTTTTTGAACCTGGGAACATAAGAGACAACCCACTCTAACTATACCCACCAACCCATAACCCATTTATAAACCAAATAATACCCCAAAGACACTGACCAACGATTTATACCAAAATTAAATCCCAACCATAACTTATAATCCTACTGCCATCTCCATCAAACCCTCTATGCTATTAGCTCCATCAAAACAACCCATTTCAACAAATTGCATCATAAATGTCGGAGTCTAGTGCTACATTAAAGAGGAGGTGCCATTGTAGAGAGATCGCCAACCCCTTCTGATCGACCATACGGAAAAATCCCGGAAGAAGATCCTATAAATGTGCAAAACCTGAAGTAAGTTTGTTAATATTTGTACAAAACTGAAATTTTTATTCTTTCTAACCTAATTATTGTTCATTTTCATTAGAATGAGTCGTGTGGATATCGGGAATGCCAAGACGAACCTTTTTCGGATCAAGCTTTGGTAGAAATCAATAAGTTGCAATATAAATTGGATGCCGCTAATGTTACAATCAATATGTTGAAGCAATTATTGGAGTCGTGAATGATAGAAAGAGCAAGTTGTTGGAAAAGTTGAAGATTTGAAGGTTTCAAAAATTTTGAAGTAAACAAAGTAAGGGACATCAAAGATAAAGTGGTTAAGATGAAGATATTTATTTGGATTTCAGTTGCACTTATTATTTGTTTTGTTGTGGCAATGTGGATGAAATAAATTGTGTTTTTTGAAGATGACCTACGGTCCATATTTCACTTATTAATATATGCTCCTAAGTATTAGAGTTTTTTGTCATTGTAAAACAATTACATCAATTTTTAATGTATGTTTTGATGTTCTAAGTGCTAGTGTTTTTTCTAAGTGCTAGTGTTTTGATGTTTTTTTATTGACTTGTCAATTGTTTGAATTGTTTTTTGGATCATCAAAAATATAAACTTCGGTGATGATTATATAGGACTAATCTATGCACATGAAGCTTTGGATAAGAAGCAAATAGTGTCACTTCTGGATTTAATATCATATATACAAGCTTAAGTGATGTAGGACAACAAGTCAACACTATTTTCCAAACACAAATTCTTACAACGCAGTAGTTTTCTTGAACAACAGCAAAAATAGTACCAAGAAACTGTATGACATCACCAAAAATACAGTAATTCTAGTAGTTACATCACTAAAACAATACCCAAAAACAACATCTAGTAATTCTGAATTACATCACTAAAATAGCACCAAAAACAACACCAAATAACTGTAATTACATCACCAAAAAAGACATTAACTCCAGTAGTTACATCACCAAAACAAGACCCAAAAACTAAAATTACTGAATACTAAAACGGACACAACTGTCCATAAGTTTGCAGTAAATACATCTCACACAACAAAAAATTATACTTTTTTCTTCATTTTTTTCTCCTTGATTTCAGCTTCCCAATTCTTTCTTGCCCTTGTTTTTCCAACTGATATGCAGTTACAACAACCTTCCCCTTCCACTATTATGTTGGGGCTGAATATGGTAGGTCTGTCGGTACACTAACACCACTATGATCACTTGTGAACTTGATTGACCTTGTTCCAGCTGGTATTTGTACATGTTGTCTCATCCTTATCCTTGTAGTTACTTCTGATATAACCCTTGGCCTATGTACATTATCTTCATCATGTCTAACCCTTGACCTAAGTATTCTTCCAGGTGTAGGCATGAACCTAATCCCACTGTTCTGACTTGATTGAGTGGCCTGAGGTGTTGAACAATTGATATCATTTTCAACATGAGGTTCAGCTTTATGTTTTATAAAATAACTTGGCCTCTTCCTTTGCCTTCCGTTTGATTTTTTTGCAGCAGGTGCTGAACTGGTGCCTGCCTGCTCAGTTGTGGTAGCAGGTGTTGAACTGGTGGAATCCTGCTCAGTTGTTGCAGCAGCCTGCTTAGGTGAGGCAGCAGCCTGCTCGACTCTTTCTCTATTACATTGCTTCTTTCCCTTGATTAAAATAGTTAAAAAAGATAGTTTAGAAATATTCATGTCTAGTATGTAATACTTTGAAGTTAATGTAAAATAATTACCTAACGACAAGTCCTTGCATTATGAGTTATTTCTCCACATTTGCTACAAGTCATGATTCTTCCTTTTCTTGACTGTGACCACACTCCTTATCTATTAATTGCCTCATCCTTCTGCCTATCTCTCTTAACCTTAGGTCTAGCAGCCGATTTCACAAGATCTGGAGGCTTCATTGTTTGAGTTGGTTCAATATTCCAAAACTTTTCTCCCTTAACAAACTGTATTTTGTGCCTATAAGTCAGTAAAAATGCCTCCTTGCTATACCACTAGTTGATTTTAATCATTGGATCACCAGAGTCATGAAGTATAGCTCTAATAGCATGTGGACATGGGATTCCTGTAAGGTCCCATGACCTATAAGTGTACTTCTTCACAGCCAAATTAACACAGTGCTCGTTAGATCCTTCTGTTACTTCGTAGCCAATTTGACCATTTGAATTTACTTCACATGTAGTTTGTGCAATCTGTAGGTACTCATTATACAAGTCCATGCATTTTGGACCTAAATCAATATCTCCATCTCCTAACTTCTTCTTCATGTTTTCTTAACAAGTTCGTGGTCTTGATTCTGATGTCCTCTAGCATCTTGATTATAGGCTTATGCCTTGCATCCACAATCCACTTGTTGATTCAGTCAAGTTATTATTAACTGAATGATTCTTGCATACAGTGTCCATATATACTCTACACCAGGACTGAGGTGGGTACTTCAACAAAGCCTCTGCATCATCTTTGTTCAAGTCACCTAATTTTCCTAGCTGATCATTGAAATCTTCTGCATATATGGACCATGCACACCACCATAAAAACTTCTTGTTTTCTCCAGTATTGAATTTTTTGCACCAGTTAGACTCATTATGTCTAACACAGTACCTGTGGTGTGTATGGGGAAGGAGAACAAACAAATGATTTCAGAAATTTCAGATTAGGAATTTCAAACAAATGATTTCAGAAATTTCAGATTAGGAATTTCAAACAAATGATTTCATAAATTTTAGATTAGGAATTGAAGATTGAACAACAGTTAGAAATTTCAGAAAACTTCACCTTTTGCATATCTGACATGCAAGTGATTCGTTCCCCTTCCTTGAGGTCCAAAGAAGATTGCGGCAGTTATAGGAACCAATTTCAAGTATTTTTGTTTTCCTTATCAACAACTGTCCATGCTAAATGGTAAAACTAATTATGTGAATCCTGTTCAATTGCTACTAACAGCTGGCTTGTGGCTTTGCCCTTCAAAAAGGTACCATCTAAACCAATAAAAAGCCTCAATCCTAGATTGAAACCCATCTTCAAAGCATGAAAACACACATACATTCTCAAGAACCCTTTTCTTCCTTCTTCAAGTGCATTATTTGAAAGTGTAACAACCACATCACTACCAGGGTTACTTTCCCTCAATTTATTAGCATAAGCCTCTAACTTATTGTACTCATATGAAAAACTACCATCTAGTGACTCCAATACCATCCTCTTTTTACTTTTGCACTTCCCATGACTAACATTTAGCTCAAAGTTTCTCTTCAAATCTAATATCATCTCCCTAACCTTGTACTTAGGATTATCTTGTAATTCCTTCTTGAAATATTTTGCAATAGTACTAAAATCAACAGTCTTGTTATCAAATGTAGTGCCACAATCATGTTCAGAAGGTAAAGTCTTGATTAACCCCGCAAAACTTTTCTTTTGATATTAAGCACACAAAGGGACAACCAAAAATATCACAAGTATACCGAAGTCTTTCTAGTTCACTCTTATCCAATTTCAATCTTTTCTTGTTAGCCAGAGAATATAACTTCATACACTTTCTAGATTTTGGTATGTCCTTAAAGGACATACCTTTGTATAACTCTTTGAAGTCACTAAGTTTTTCAATTATTTCCCTTTTCTTTTGTGCTTTAAGTGCTTCTAATTCTTCATAATCAGTACTAGAGTCAGATTCTACATCACTTAAGCTACAATCAGTACCAACATCATCCACAATTTTATTAGATTTTTCTTCATATTGTTCAACATTGGGAATAGAGTTAAAAGGGGGCTCGCATTCATCTACACCATATAGGTTCACTACATTGAATTCATTACATAATAACTTTGTAAATGTATAATACCATCATCCCCCTCAACCACATAAAATTTACCAGATAGGGCAACAACTATAAGTTGTTGAACCCCTAAAAATCCTAGCTCATTTGTGAATTCATTGACTATGTCTATGTATGAAAGTAAGTCGGAGTCATAACCTGTCCAAGTCTTCACCAATTTTCTTGTGTAGACACTTTAAGCTCAATAACCCAATCACCCTTGTAATTGAATATTAAGTCAACTAGCACCGTCTTCAACAACCTATAAAACACAACAAAAAAATTATTAATGTATAAGTCAGTAGTGAGAATAATTAATTAATGCCAAAAAGAAATAATTTTTTATGACAAGAGGTCCCCCCTCCCCCCATCATACCCGAATACTTTAATCAAATGGCCACACAATTGGGAACCATCGTTGTTAATAAAAAAAGGAAAAGTTCAAAATCTTCAGAAAACATAAATTATACATAAAAGGAAAAAGAAACAAACCCCACATAACCCCATAAAATCCCACAAAACCCCACCAATAAATAAAGAATAAAGGCGTAAACCATGCATGCAAACACTAGAAACAGACAAGAAATAAGGACATATCAATAAAATTTCAGAAACTTTAGGTAGATGTAGATGAAATCTAAGAAATCAAAACCCTATCACAAAAATCCTAAAATATGAAAAGAAAACTAATAAATTGCTATACTAACATGAATAATAGAGTAAAGACGAATCATTTTCATGGAGGAAGGTATTACCTTTATGGAATTTCTTCACTTCAAATCGGCTATCAACAAGGTTGTGAGAGTATTTTCATGTTCATACTTAGTGAGAGAAGAAAATGAAACGAGAAAATGAAATGGACGAAATGATATTATTTTTGTTTATAAAATATGGGTCACGGGTTATGGGTTGGTGGGTTTATTGGAACATGTCGTCTCTTATGCGCCCTGATTTAAAAAGAGGCAAGGATGGATGCCACACAACACTTCCGTCAAACTAAGGGAAGATTTTTTAGGATAGCTAGACGGTAGGGACTTTTACGACCCAATTGTATAACGGGGGACAGTTTTGAACAATTTACCATAGTACAAGGATATATCATGTGTTACTTCATAATATTAGCATTTAGTTATACTATTGTATTCTATACTGTTTTATCTCATTTTTCAGCTATAATCAGTAGTGCCCTGACGTTCCACGTTAATACTCGACCGAGGTTAGGCTTTGCACTTACTGAGTACTGCTGTGGTGTACTCATGCCCTTTCTGCACATATTTTTCATGTACAGATCTAACTTCTTCGGCTTAGCCCTACTACCCGAGGCGAGGCGATTCTCCAGAGACTTTGAGGTATATCTTCCGCGTCCGTAGACCGAGGAGTCCTTTTCCATTCTCTCTTATAGTTTTAGCCCTTCTACGTTTATCATTGTTTAGACACTCTGGAGTTGGAGCACAATGTAGTATTCATAGCTTTTGATTTCATAAGATTCCGAGTTTTGGGAAGTTGTTCAATTTTTGACATCTTGTATTAGTATATGCCGATCGACATCTTAAACACTTCTATATTTGTTTATCTTATTTTTTATAAGTTTTTTTCGTTTTGTTTCTTTTTCTGAAATTATTAGGCTTACCTAGTTGTAGAGACTAGGTGCCGTCACGATAGTTCACAGAGGGCGAACTTGGGTTGTGACAGGTGAAAACAATTTGGAGAAACAATAAGACGGAAGAAATGACTAGAACGGCCAAGGAAGACATGAAGTCTAGATATCCCTATTTATTTCTTCCTCCAGAAAAGGGTCCGACTGAGAAATCACAACCTTAAGTTACGTGTATGGATTTTGTGTTAGTTATTGTCATCGGTCGTATGAGGCCATTATCGTTACCGATGATTGTGGTCCTATGTGGGAGTTGGTAGTAGTATTGTTAAAAAGGCAACTCTGCTAAAGCCGTATAGATCCTGGGGAGTTAAACATTTGAAGACGAATGTTTCTAAGGGGGGAAGGATGTTACACTCGCGTTTCTCGTACGATAAAGTTTCATTTTCAGTTAATTAACAGAGACTCGGGGATGATTATCTTGAGATTAACATATTTATGCTATTTATAACAAGCGATAAGTAAGTGTCATGAAGGATAAAGGATATACGAATTAAAGAAAATGAGTTTCGTTGAAGGTTGTTGATTTGTGATAAAATACGGATCAAGCGATAATACTCGATATTTATGGACCAGTACCATCTAAAGTACCATATGATCACGATAGTATGATGTATAAAGTATATTAAAAATAAGTAATATTTTAAGTAGTTGAGGTAATTCCTAATTTTATAGGTAATTGATTAATTACCGGATAGCAGGATATTACTAATTAATGGATTAAATTGTCAAAGAAGACCGAAGAAACCCCCCTAAAACGTGGCAATAGGCCATTATGCATATGAATAAGTAATCACATAAGCTTAGGTAGCAAATATAATGTGTAGTACCAAGACACTTCATTTCTAATCATTTTCCTACACAAAAAGATCCAAAAACATTAGCCATGCATTTGCAGATGTGAGCTTCTTTCAAATGTAAACTTCTTGCTTTACCTTAATTCCTTAAGAAAATTTTCCATTACTTACTTTTTATTAACAGAAATAACACATTTATTACTCAGTTAGAGCAAGGAGGTTAGGCATTATTTCTTACCTCTTTAAACCCACCTAAGGTCACTTTTTCTAAGGTAATCTCTTGGAAATCTTGGAAGAATTAAGGAAACATGTGATTTATGGTGTAGAGGGAAATATATCTCTTTGGAGAGGGGAGAATGATTAGTGATAAAGCGATGGGAGATCAGATATTTTTAATCAGGCAGTAATTGGTCTGTTGCACATAAGAGACATTATCGAGTACATTGATTTTGGCCGATCATAGAATATTAGGTATGTACAGGTTATCCCTTTTTTATTTTTTGCATGATTCAAGTTATAGAGAAAAAACGAACAAACGCATAATTTTCATAAATAGTCCTATTCATAGAAATACTAGGGGTCGCTGTATTCGTGATTCCCCACGTGACATATTATTATTTTTTTTGTTCATGAGTCTCAAAATAATACACGATTAATAAAGTTTATCCAAAAGGAATATTGAGATTATTAACATGTTTTCATGCATTTATACAAGTATATCGACCCATGCTAGATGGAGTGTTATATATATATATATATATATATATATATATATATATATATATATATATATATATATATATATGGGATTCGGGAAAAGATTACGGCGTTATATACACACCACATAATAATCAATTGGTATATGTTGAGATGTTGGCCACAATGGCCAAGACGATATGATGGGATGACCTCAGAGGTTTGATGATATTATGTACACCTATACCTATGCATGACACGACATTTATATGCACATGCATGACATTATAAATGTTTCAGAATTTATGAAGTTATTTTGATTGCCATACATATTTCTTTATTCCAGGTTTCATCTATGTCTTTTATATATTGATTTTCATGCCTTTCATACTCAGTATATTTCGTACCGATGCTTTATTTTACGGGGTTTGTGTCCATGCCCATAGGTGCATGTAGGCAAGTTGACGGTCCCCCTTCTTAAGATCCTTGATCTATGAGAGTTGGCGTGTTCCACTTGATCCGGAGATGCTTTTAATTTTGGTACGATATGCTTGTACACATACATGGGTATAATGTGGCTCAGTACCGTCTTTGTAAAGTTGTATTTCAATTAGAGGTTTGTGGATAGTTAGGTACAGTTGGATAGTATGTGGCCTTGTCGGCTTTCAGTTATGGGTATATAGTTGTCTATAGCGGTCTTGCCGGCTCGCCCACTGTATTTATGTATGTATGTACGTATGTATGCGTGTGTGTGTGTGTGTGTGTGTGTGTGTGTGTGTGTGTGTGTGTGTGTGTGTGTGTGTGTGTATATATATATATATATATATATATATATATGTACATACACCTTTTGGGAAGGTTTCCTTCATGTATGTTATTCTCGTAAATTCAGCAGATGTTAATCAGGTTTATAGCTTCGACATATGCTTAGGGGTGTTTGACAGGTAGGACTTAGGCACCCGTCACGGCCCATCAGTTTAGACCAGGACATAAAGTGTTTCAGAGAAGCCACGTACCTGGGTAGAGATGAAAATGACTTATCCCATTCACCAAAAATAATTTCAAATGCACGTTTGTGCCCGAGATATTTTCTTTTGGTAATATTACACCCATATTCTTGGTGGTCAGATGTAATACACTCTTTGATATTGTACCTAATGGAATCTTTCTAGTGTAGAATCAAGACAAGAGAAATTAAGTCAACATCCAAGTTGAAGTGATTCTCATTGATGTGTCCATTTCACAAACGTTGGTGCTAATATGTTTACCTACTTTCCACAACCCTGTTTCCTTCTTGCTTGCACGCACCATCTAGTTACAACCCATAAAATATCTACAGTATACGACCTCGTATACCTCCTGAGTTGACTCCCATACTTTTATCTCATGAAACTCTCTTACACTTTACATTTTACAAGTCTTGGAGTGAGCTTTATCGGGAAAATACATGTCCTTTGCCAGCATCGTTGGTGTACTGATATTGTTGACCAAATCTCGTTAAGATCCCTTATGAGGGCATCCACATCCGACATACTTGGTAAATTATCAAGGTAGGGAATATGACTCGGATTAAACGATACGTGAGACTCGTACACTCTTGTTCTAACGAGAGATGGAGGAGCATGCTCCCTCGTCAGTTTAGGTTTGACATTCATTTCCTCCTCCTCATCACACTCGTCAGGGAAGGGTGTGTCATCTCCAAACTCATCGGCATTGTTGTCATAATCACTATTATTTTCCTGACTTTGCACATCTGCCAAATCACGAGTAAATATGTCGTCTCAGGGCAACTGAGTGAGGTCATGACCATCAAGTTGATCATTTTTACTGCACAAACAACAAAATGATGAGCTACTCAAATTGATAAATACTTTACATATAGCTATATCACTTCACTTACTAGTCGTACTGTGTTGACCTTCTATGATGGACATTTTTCTATTGGTGATGACTCCCGAATGGACCCCTGTGATCCAACATGCTAAAACTACACAAATTCAAACTGGGCGTGAGGTCATAACTTGTAAAATTCATATCTGGACAGTACCCCCTAAGGAATATATAAATGTTAATACGAATTCAATTCAACAAAAACTAACAATAGTAACACAAAGAAAAATTGAAGGTTACCAGTCATCTTGTGAATTATGTAAAGTAGGAGAGAAATTATTTCCTCCCTCCTCGCTCCTCATTCACTCGTGGAGATAAGTTTAAATCCGGCCAAACTCTTTCAGCCGGAACCTGTTGGGCTAAAACTGCTCTAGAATAACCACCCAATGATTGAAATACCAGTCTATCGTACTCCATTGCAAATGGCAACTTGACATGACTCTATGAAGATAAACTATAGCTCACTGAATTATTCGCCACCACAACCTCACCCCTCCCGATATAACTAAATTTTGGCTTTAGATAGTCCCTTTCTCCCAAAGCAAGAAAATAATCCTCTCATTTTCTTTTCTTTTTAGTTTCGGCTAGTACCCCTTCTTACGAAATCTTTGCTTGGACACTTAAGAATTCTCCAAATTTGAAAAGGATTAGTCCTTTACGTAATCACTTATGAAACAATTTAAAATTATTTCTATTTTTCTTTAATTACTTTCCTTATATATTTTAATAAAATCAAATATTACTTTTACTATCCAGTGTTTAAAAAAGCGCTCGTTTCATCGCTTTATGCGAGAAGCGAAGCGAGGCGGGCATGTCACCACTTCATAGACCTAAAGCGACTCTGGTACGAAAAAGCGACTGTTTCTCTGTAAAAAGCAAGAAGCGGTGAAGCGAGCAGAAGCAACCACTTCTTTGTTTAAATTAACCCAAGCTCTATTTTATTAACCAAAGCTCTATTGTAAACCATAAATACTATTTGGAGTCCAGAAACAACAACGAGACTAGGGTTTTCATTAACAAGAACAACGATTTCTTCTTCTCTTCTTCATCAACTTCAGATTTCTGAAATTATCTCAAGTTCCAAGCAGTGTTCAACATGTATGTTTTTATTTTCATTCTTGTTGTTGTTGTTGTTGTTGTTTTTCTTCTTCTTCTTCTTCTTTTTCTTTTTCTTTCTAAACATCCAAAAAGCGTTGAAATGCTGACAAATTTCTTTCAGAAAATTTCTGCCTCATTTCTGTTGTTGCTTCAAAAGTTTTTTCCAGAAAATTTCTTCTTTTTATATATATTTTTTTATTTTAGTTCTTATTGCCTTTCTTATGTGCTATGTAGTTGATATCTTAATGGAGCCAAATGAAGATAGGAAAGACCCGGATTGGGCTTACTCTGAAACAGTTAACGAGACCAACAAGATAGCCATTAGATGTCTTTTTTGTGATAAGATTACAAACGGAAGCATCTATGGTCAAAAAGCGCATCTAATTGGTGGTGATCCAAATGTCTCATCTTGTCATAAAGTTCCGGGGTATGTGAAGGAAGAATTGAAAGCATACCTTCAAAAAAAGAAAAAGTTAAAGACTCAAAGTCAAATGATTTATGAACAAGAACTTTATAATCTTGATGACGATGATGATGAAATAGAAAAAGGTGACGATGTTTCATCGCATCTACCTAAATCACAAAAGCGGAGAAGGATGCTTCCACCAATGTCTTATAGTTGTGGATCTACTGGCAAGACCAAAGGTCCTATGGATTGTTACTTCCCGCAAAAATCTGGAAATAAGGGAGGAAAAAGTGGTAATCCTCAAGTTGATGCAAAAGAGATTTTGAAGGTGCAGTTACCTGCTTTGCCCGGTGGATGTATGATGCATGTCTTCCTTTTAATTGTGTTAATTATACTGACACTTTTGCTACTTTTATTGAGGCTGTAGTCCAATATGGTCCAGGAATGAAGCCTCCAACTTATTATGAAGTTAGTGGGCCATATCTAAAAAGAAGGTGGAAAAGGTGAACAAAATGGTGGAGGAGCACAAAGTAGAATGGAACAAGTTTGGTTGTTCCATAATGATGGATAAGTGGACTGCGAGAAACTAAAAAATGATCATCAATATCTTGGTGAATTCTCCTAAGGGAAGCCTGCTTCTTGAGTCCGTTGATGCAAGCAACTCTTCGACTGATTCAACCAAAATGTTCTCCTTGTTCAAGAGTACAGTAGACTCTATTGGAGCAGAAAATGTTGTTCAAGTTGTCACGGACAATGCCAGTGAAAATGCTAAAGCTGGTGAAATGATGTCTGCTTGCTACCAGCATATCTATTGGACTCCGTGTGCAGCACATTCTGTTAATTTTATCTTTGGTGATATTTTCAAGGAAATACCCTTAAGTACTGTCTTTAATCAGGCAATTAGAGTGCATTCCTATATTGTTCAAAGTCCTTTATATTGAATATGATGAAGATATTCACCAAACAAAGAAGCTTGGTGAAACCTGCAAAGACAAGATTTGCTACTGCTTCCTTGACTTTGGCTAGGATGTATGAGCAAAAAAGAAATTTGAAGAAGTTGTTTGTTTCAGATGAGTACACTAGCAGTGCCTATGAAAGGGAAGCTCAAGGGAGAGAATCTGCAGATATATACTTTCTCCTTCATTTTGGAACAATATGGTTCATGCATTGAAGATTGATGGTCCTTTAGTTAAAGTGCTTTATTTGGTGGATGGGGAGCAAAGGCCACCAATGGGCTACTTGTACGAAGCAATTGATAGGATAAATAAGGCTATTCAAGCCTCTTTTAGTAATCAAAGAAAATACAAAAGAGTCTTAGATCATAGATAAAAGGTGGGATAGTAAGCTTCGTAGCCCTTTGCATGTAGCTGGACTTGTTTTCAACCCGAAACTGTTTTACGCCAATAAAGAGAGGATTCTAGAAGATGAACCTTTGTGGAGTGGATATTATGAATGCATTGAGAAGTTGATACCTGAAGAATCCGTTCAAGATAAAATCACAGAGAGATTTAGTATTTATTGGAATGCTGAACAAATTTTTGGAAATAACATGGCCATTAGACAGAGAACGACGAAGTCACCAGGTAAGTGAGGGCTTATATGTTGTTTTATAATTAATAAGTTATTTTTTTATTAATATTATATTTTGAAATTTTTTTCTACTTCTACATTTGAATGGTGGAAGCAATATGGTCATTTCACTCCCAGATTTACAAAAGTTTGACATCATGGTTCTAAGTCTTACATGTAGTTCATCCGAGTGTGAAAGGAATTGGAGGTGTTTGAGCATGTAAGAACTAAGAAGAAAGATTTAGTATATTGAGATAATTAATAATCTTACTAATTACTTATTATTTGCAGCTTCATACCAAAAAGAGGAACAAACTAACCTTGAAGCGTCTCAAGTACAATAGAACATTGATGCGTTGTTACAATGCTCGCAATGTAATTGATCCAATTAGTTAGGAGAACATCGATGATGCTAATGAATTACTAACTGGATGATGAAGAAGTATTTGATGATACTTCTGATATCACTTGGGGTGATGTTGCGGAGGCGCGTGGAATTGGGGAGAGGATTTATAGTTTGAGGGGGAGTACCTCAACTTCAAGTTCACGTAGGAAGGGAAAACATGCAGCTACTTTGTCCATAGTTGATGAAGAAGATGAAGTTGAAGAAGATGACAAGCAATATAATAATGATAGTGGAATACAAGAATTTGACAATCTTGTAGAAGAATAGGATGCTCATTTCGTGCTTTAATTGATGCTACTCTTGACAATTTGTAGAAGAATATGATGCTTATTTTGTGCTTTAATTGATGCTACTCTTTAGTTTTTTAATTCAAGTATTGAATATTTGCTTACAATTCTGCTTCTGTTACTATCAAATCAAAAACTATAATAAGAGTGAGAAAGAAAAACATAAATAAGAAGAGATCCAAATAATGGCTTCGTTTGATTGATTCAACATGGACGGCGGCTATGAGGAAGTTACAGTGGATCACGTCGATCCCTACGGGTTCGGATCGGATCCGTACCCGAACCAATCATCAACTCCGTTCGACGATTCCTCCTCGGAAGTTCTGATCTCCAACGGAAATAGTGGGGCCTACGATCTCGGTGATGGAATATTCAGCTCCGATGGACCAGTACTTCCTCCTCCTACTGAAATGCGCGAGGAAGGCTTTGCCTTACGCGATTGGCGAAGACAAAACGCTATCCGTCTTGAGGAGAATGAGAACAGGGAAAAAAAAAATCAGAAACCAAATTATTGACGAAGGTGAAGAGTTTAAGAAAGCATTCTATGAGAAAAGAAAGCTTAACATTGAGACCAACAACCGAGACAAAGAGAACTTGTACTCAAATAATCAAGAAAAGTTCTATCGCAGTCGTCCAAGGGCCCAAACCTGGAAGACCTACCGATCTTGCAAGGATGCGACACATCTTGGTGAAGCTTAAACACAACCCACCGCCTCATATGCTACCACCACCTCCCACCCCTGCCAAGGATGGAAAAGCCGGGAAAGACGAAAAATATGCAAAGGGTGGGAAAGATGTCGATAACACAAAAAAAGATGTGCTAGCTGACGGAGCCACATTGGCTGCTGGTAATGCTCCTGCTAGCGATTCCAGTGTTACTCCTCAGACATCGGTGAACCTGCTGCTGCTGTGAAAGATCCACATGCTACCTAACTTTTATCCGATTGTATAATGTGTTGTGTGTTTCCTACAAATTTCTTTCTTGGTCATGATTTTTTTGACACTAGATATTCTCACATCCCATTAGTCCGAGGCAGCTGCAGCTGCATTTTGTAATTCTGAATATCATAATCTTTTATTGTATTATTGGAGTCCAACGATTTTCATGTTCAAAATAATAATAATAAAAGTGAGGTTAAAGTTATTTTCACATCTAGTCCGAGAAACATAGAAAATAAGTATCACCACACAAGAAATAACGACTGATAGGATGGATTGAAAATTGTCACGACCCAAATTTTTTACATTCGAAATTCTGATGTAGCCTAATATTTCACTTATTAGAGAAGCCAACATTAGAACAATTTATTCATTTTCAACGGTTAAGACTAAATGATAAGGAAAAAACTGAAATAACTGCAATAATCCAATGTATAGTGAGGAAATCATAATGACTTAAATATCTAATACAACCCTGGATCCAGTGTCATAAATGCACGATCTACTAGAATAGTACAAATAAAGGTCTAAATAAAACATAGAGCCATCTGAGAGAAAATAAATAGCTAATAAAAAGGAAAGGGAACTCTAGGGGTTGTTGACGCCGAGCAGCTGTACATCAAGTCTCCAAATTGCTAGCCAACCCGAGCATGCTAATAACCACCGATAGGACAGACTCCAAAATATGCACAAGAAGTGCATATTGTAGTATGAGTACAATCGACCCCATGTACTATGTAAGTGCCAATCCTAATCTCGACGAAGTCGTGACGAGGCTAAGCCGTTACACTTACACTACAACTTGTACGCAGTATAAAATAAAGACAGAAAAGGAAAATATGGAACGAAATAAAGCAATTAATTGAAGAAAATAGTTCAATCCTCAAAGAAAACTAGTGAAGGGCAGAACTACAAATCCATAGAGTCTCGTATGGAAAAAATACCGAAAACCAACACAACATAAGGGAATAGAAACTCTTAGACTGTTGCGACGCGCAACCCGATTTCACCATACAATATCCTCCCTTATGCTACCATAACAATTATGAACAACAATAAATAAATATACATATATATTGTGACGCACAACCCGATCCCACCATATATTCAGAATCAATATCATAATTCACCCTTATTCCACTGTATCGATCCACCATTCTTTTCTTGTTACGGTATGCAACCTGATCCCATATATAAATTCACCCTTATGTTACCATATCAATTCACCCTTATTTCACCAGTTGCAGCGTGCAAGACGATCCAAACATATCAGTATCATATAATCAATTAGTACAATCAAGTCAATAACTAGAATCACAAGGACCTTTATGATTAATGAATATGAAGCTGAATCAGAAAGGAAACCTTGTACCAAATTGAGAATTTACCATATGTGATATTATATGGTAAGACAAGTCCAGTAAATGACAATTAAGGGCGCAAGTAAGTCAACTAAGACAAATAACAGTGGGTCATGAAAGCATGGAAAGGTCTAACAATTTTAACACGAAATAATGATTTACAAGTAGCAAATAAAAGCATGGGAGGAATTTAAAATACATAAGAGTTAAGTCACGGAAGGAAACAATTAAGGAAAAGCGGAAATCAGGGAAACCGGTAATTCGACAGCGTATAAGCACTCGTTATCTTGCATATACGCCGCAACCCATGAATTTCACATAGCACATAGTTCGAGGATTCCTAATTCCCTTATATCAACGTTATACTCAGCATTTACCTCGCTTCAAAATTGACCCAAAGCTAAACCACATCTTTGCCTTTCGAACAAGCCTCTGAACCAATCAAATCAACGAATTGGGGAAGAAGAGCTCTTGGAAAATTGCCTTGAAGGTTTCTCGAGTAAAAAATTTGAAAGAATGAACTAAAATTCCATTTTCCCATTTATGTCCAGACGCAAATGTTGCAACCGCGACCTGGGTTTGTGAACCTTTCAAATGTAGAAAACCTTTCTCAAATGAGAAGGTCTCACACCTCTGTTATCAACGCATTTTGCAATGATTGCTTCAAAAATGTGAATTAGGACCTATTGCAAATGCAACATAGTGATGCAATTGCGAACTATCTTTCCCCCAGCAGATATCGCAAATGCTAAATATTTGTTTGCAATTGCGAACTTGCCTCTATCGCAGATGCAACAAAATACTCGCAAATGCGTGAACCAACCCCCATTTCTTATGCTCACGAGTACGAAGTTTCCTTCGGAAATGAGGGTCTCATTTGAGAGCCAGACCTTGCGATTGCAAAGTCTGCATCCTAGCACTAGAACATTTATGCACCAACATCGATCCTAAGTCCAAAATCCTTCTGTATCCTATCCAAAACTCACCCCAGCCCTCGAGGCTCAAAATCAAACATGCACACAAGTATAAAAACCTCATAAGAACTCGTTCGCGTGATGAACATACCAAAACAACACCTAGAACTACTAATCGGACAAAAAATTAAGTGAAGCTTTCAATGAAACTTAAGAATTACTATTTTAACAACCGGACATCTGAATCATGTCAAACAAACTTTATTTTTATCAAATTTTGCAGACAATTCATAAACATAGTAATAAAACTATTCCAAATTCGGGAAGAAAAATTCGGACCCGTTAGCAATAAAGTCATTCATTGGTCAAATATTTAAATTCTTTAAATCTTTAAACTTCAAATTTATGACAAAATGTGATAACTCGAGCTAGGGACCTTCGAATTCAATTTCAGGCATATGCCCATGTCCCAAAAATCATGATATGGATCCACTGGGGCCATCAAAATATGAATCCGGGTCCGTTTGCTCAAAAAATTCCGAAGTCAAATCAAATGGATTTTATGGAAAAAATTCAAATTTTTATAATTTTTTCACATAAAAGCCTTTGGGGACAAAGACACGGACCACCCATGCAAATCGAGGAAGGCTTAAGGATGTTATTGGAGGCTCATATAGAATTAAGGTTTAAAACTACAGATGACCTATCGGGTCATCATATTCTCCACCTCTAAAACATTCGTTATCCTTAAATGGTCATAGAAAAGTACCAGGACTGGTGAAAAGGTGTGGATATCTACTCCGCATGTCCATCTCGGACTCCCAAGTAGCTGCCTCGACCGGATGACCTCTCCACTGCACTCAAACTGAAGGATAACTATTTGATCTCAAATTTCAAACTTACCGGTCTAGAATAGTCACTAGCTCCACCTCATAAGTCAACTCCTTGTATAACTGGACTGAGCTGAAATCTAACACATGAGACGGATCACCGTGATACTTTAGGAGCATAGACACATGGAACACCATATGGACTACTGATAAACTTGATGTTAGGGCAAGCTTGTAAGCCATCCATCCACTCTCTCAAGAATCTCAAAAGGTCCGATGTACCTAGGGCTCAACTTGTCCTTCTTCCTGAACCTCATCACACCCTTCATGGGTGAAACCCTGAGTAATACCCTCCTCTGACCATGAATGCTACATCATGAACCCTATGGCCGACATAACTCTTCTACCTAGACTGAGCTGTACAATGTCGATCCTGAATAATTTTGACTTTATCCAAGGTATCCTGTACCAATTCTGTACCTAACAACTAAGCCTCCCCATGATAGAACCATCCAACTGGCGAATGACACCGCCTCACATATAATACCTCGTAGGGAGCCATATGAATGCTCCAATAGTAGCTGTTCTTGAAGGAAAACTCTGCAAGTGGAAAGAACTGATCCCAAGAACCCCTAAAATCTATAACATAAGCGCGGATCATATCCTCCAACATCTGAATAGTTCACTCGGACTGTTCGTCCTTTTGAGGATGAAATGTTATGCTCAACTCAATTTGTGTGCCCAACTCACACAGTACTGCCCTCCAGAAGTGCGAGGTGAACTGCATACCTTGATCCAAAACGATAGACATAGGCACAATGTGAAGACAGACAAACTTGCAAATATAAATCTCATCCAACTGCTCTGAAGAATAGGCAACTGCCATAGGAATGTAATGGGTTGGCTTGGTCAGCTTGTCCACAATAACCCATACCACATCAAATTTCCTGAGTCCATAAGAGTCTAACAACAAAAAATCCATAGTTATATGCTCTCAATTCCACTCAGGAATCTCTAACATCTAAAACGAACCACCAAGTCTCTAATGCTCGTAATTTACTTTCTGACAATTTAGACACCAAGCTACATATGCAACTATATCCTTCTTCATCCTTCTCCACAAATAATGCTATCGCAAGTATTGATACATCTTGGCGACACCTGATTGAATAGAATACTGGGAACTATGGGCTTTCTCAAGTATCAACCCACGAAGTCCATCTATTTTAGGCACACAAATGCGACCCAGCATCCGTAAAACCCCATCATCTCCAATAGTAACATGTTGGGCACCACCGTGCTGCACTGTGTCCCTAAGGACAATCAAATGAGGGTCATCATACTGCCGCTATCTGATGTACAAGCTAGAACATGAAGAGGCTCTATAACATCCAACCTCGCGAACGGATTGGCCAAAGACTGGACATCTGATGCAAGCATTCTCTCACCAACTGGAATGTACACAAGGTTGCCCATACTCACTGCCTTTCTGTTCAAGGCATCGACTACCACATTGGCCTTTTCATCATGATACAAGATGGTGATTTATTAGTCTTTCAATAGATCTAACCACCTCCTCTGTCTCAAATTGAGATCCTTTTGTTTGAACAGATACTGTGGACTCTGATGGTTCGTGAATACCTGCACAACACGCTATAAATATAGTGCCTCAAAATCTTCAATGCAGAAATAATGGTTGTCAATAAGTTATGAACGAGGTAATTCTTCTCATGAACCTTCAACCAACGCATATGAAATCACCCTGACATCTTGCATCAATACCAACTGAGCCCAATACTAGATGTATCACAATATTCCGTATAAGATTCTGAACCTGTGGGAAACACTAACACTGGCACCATAGTCAAAGTAGTCTTGAGCTTCTAAAAGCTCGCCTCACACTCATCTGACCATCTGAATGGGGCACCCTTCTGAGTCAACCGGCCAATGGGGCTGCTATAGATGAAAACCCCTCTGCAAACTGACGGTAATAACCTGCCAAACCCAAGAAACTCTGAATCTCCATAGTAGAAGTGGGTCTAGGCCAGTTATGAACTTCCTCAATCTTCTTAGGATCCACCTGTATACCCTCAACCGATACGATGTGCCCCAAAAGGCGACTGAGTCTAACCAAAACTCACACTTTGAAAACTTGGCATATAACTGGTTGTCTCTCAGAGTGTGAAGTACGATCCGAAGATGCTTCTTGTGCTCCTCTTGACTGTAAGAGTAGATCAAGATATCATTAATAAATATAATCATAAAGGAATCCAAATAGGGCTTGAACACCCGGTTCATCAAATCCACAAATGTTGCCGGGGAACTTGTCAACCCAAATCCAAGTAAATGTGAAGTTTTGAAGACTGACAAAAGAACTCAAACATGGACCAGGTCCATCTTGTGAAGCACTGTTGTGATTAGGGGTGTGCAATCGATTTATCGATTTGATTTTGACTCTTATCGATAATTACTTATCGATTATCGATTTGTACATATGCTTATCGTTATCGTTTCAATAAGGTTTCGATTTTTTCGATTTCGATTTATCGATTTTGGGGGCTTATTGATTCGATTTATCGATTTTCAATAAGGCAAATTATACCGGTCTCTGGGATTCACATTCAAATTCAGTGAAGTTTGATTCCTATTTAATCTTCACTGCCCCAAACCCCACCCCAAAGCAAGAAACTCCAGAAAGCAAGCACGTATAGAGCCTAACAATGAAGAATTATGCTTTTCATATGTTTCAAAGCATCCTGAGAACAAGTACCTTTCTAGGTTCGGGAGTGAATTTTAGTGTAACAGCTGCCCAATCGAATAACTCTTCCTCCTTGCCAGCATTAGTAGATCCATTGGCTTTAGCTCACTGTCAAGAGGACAATAAAATATAACTATTACTATTAATCCATATTAATGTTCTTAGGATAAAATAACAGAAGAGGAAAATAAATCTGTTAGAGCAAAATCTCTTTGTAAGAACAAAACTAGTAGTCAGTTACATAGCAATACATCACATTCTTTTACAAAGTATATTATTTAAAATAGAGAACTTACATAGCAACTAACAAACTCTAGCAAACATCGTCGGTAGAAACTTCTTTGCCAAGATTAGGCAGTCCTGCAATAGCAATTTTTTAGCAGCAAACTAAACGCAAAAGCACCAGTTTTTAGCCAAATTCTCTATATTACTTCTCAAATCTGAGCTAAAAGAAGGTAGTTAAGAAAACTGCACAGACCCCATTCCAACATCAAAGTTCAGATAAACAATTAAACAATTTAACCTACATAGCTGCAAGTAACTACATCAAAGAATCCAAACGACTGAAATAATGATCCAACTAAATTTCCAAAACTGTGTTATATAATAACAAGGGAAGGATACAAAATCTTTTGCTGTTCAAAGACCTTGTCCCTGCAGCCAACAAGTGAAAGGAAACAAAATAAATCAAACCAAGTTAGGCCATCATAAGATTTTCCGCATGAAAAAGAAAAGATTCCTTGGATATTTTCCCGAGGAGCATGTATTTCCTACATCTGCCAGAACTAGCCCAATTCGTATGCTGAAGACTCAAGGGCTTCAAGCTCTTGGGTACCATAATTAAACTAATACATATCTGAATCATTTCTCATATGTAGGTAACTTTAGCCATTTTGGATATAAACCATTCCATTACTTTGTATGCAATAGTTTGGACATCACTGTTCCCCATAAGGGGTAATTTGTCTACTGATCACATCGCTAATTGTAGAGTTTATCCTAACACATTTCCTTCAATAATCTTTTCATTGATTTTGTAAAAAAAAAACAAAATATGAAACCTTACCAAATTTTTTATGTTAGAGAAGAAAAAGAAGATCGAAGAACTCGAATAAGCGAATCAATCAGCAAAAAGAGAAACCCAAAAGAGGGGCATACCACGGATTCTCAACGAGCGAGATGGAAACTTGGAAATATTCACACACCACCAGATTCACAACTTGTGTTTTGAGAAAACACAGTAAAGGCGACGGACAGAGCTTGGCGGAAACTGGACGGAGCTTGCGCACCAGATTCACAAATTTATTAAAATATGCATACCTTCCTCACTGCTCTAGCCTGTACTCTAGCTGATTTACGCACCAGCAAGTGAAGAACTGCATCGTTGCTGCATTGTAGGAGAATGGACGTCAGGACAAGTAGCCATGTCGTCGTTGTTTGGCTACGAAGATATGACGAACTGGGTAAAGGGCTGTCCGCCATGGCTGTTGCGAAGAAGATGAAGAGGAGGCAGTGGGGTGGCGGCTAGGTGTAGGTTTTGAGAGGATTAGGCATTAGGGTTTTGTTTATGTATAGTATAATGAAATGAAATAAAAAAAATGAGGGGAAGAGTAGGGGGGGGGGGCGTGTGGTCAGATTGGGGGTGGTCTTGGGTCAAGGGATAGGGTAGTAATAGTATTATAAAATAAGGGTATATTTGTCTTTTTAATATATCTTATCGATTTATCGATAAACCGATAAACCGAATGGCCAAAATCGAAATCGAATCGATAAACCGATAAGGAAAATTTTCAAAATCGAAATCGAATCGATAAACCGATATCAATAAACCGATAACAAATAATCGATTCAATTTATCGATAAACCGATTCGATTGCACACCCCTAGTTGTGATCAATCCAAACATGTGAGATACACATGAAGGAGATAAACCTAGGTTATAAGAAGAGACATCTCCTGATTATGATAAAAAAGATTGTATATGGGACAAGGAGAATGACTCTTTACACAAAGAGAACACGGTTTAGGAAAATGATAAGAGTGAGACTATGACATATACTAGAACTCTTTCTCCATGGAAAAGTAGCATCTATATCGTAGTCAATCTCTAATTACTAACTCCTTAGATATCAGTTTTATTCTCTTTTACATGCAATGCATATAAGGAGAAGTTAAATTTAAATTAAGAGAAAATAGCAAGGAAATTTCGTAAGCAATTTATGTGTGTTTTATCGTGCAATCCCGAAGCTTCTTGGACCAGATAGAAGAACTAGTTCTAAGTGTTTATCTTTTATTCTAGTTTTATTGTAGTAGGTGATTTTATATTGTACCTTTCAGCTTTTATATAATCAATTGTACTAGGTACTTAGAGTGTTCAAGTTAGAGTTAACTTAAAGTTGTCGCAATAGTTGAGGCTGTGTGCCACAATGGGATTAGAGTTAATCCTAGATTTATAAAAGAGTTTTTGTAAATGCAGGATTTGGTTCAGTGATTTTAGTAGATGTTTGGGAAATTTCAACTGAGTAGTAGGTCGTGGTTTTTTCACCTTTTGAGCCAGGTGTTTTCCATGTAAAAGTATCTATTTTATTTATTTTTTACTTATTATTCAGCAAACAGTAGTAGTTGGAACACATAGAAGAACCAGGTCCTTCTATAATCAAGTTAAGTGAAAATTGGATACTACACAAATCACCTCCCTCTTGTGTGGTATTGAAGTATAAAACATCAATTGGTATTAGAGCAGGTTATCCTTGAAGAGGTTAACACCTTAGGAATAGATCAAGATGAGTGCACCACTAGGAAACTAAGAAGGGCAATCCACCGCTGGCCCCTACTCTTCAATGGCCAGTACTATTCTTGGTTGAAGAATATGATGAGAGACCATATCATAGGAGAAGACTATGAACTCTGGGACATAGTCACTAATAGCCCCCTGGCTACTACAAAGAAGAATGCTGAAGAAGTGGACGTGCCAAAGACAAGAGCTGACTTCAGTGGTCCATAGAGCATTTTATGCGGACCGCAGTGAAGCCACAACAGTCACGATACATTTTATTCAGACCACGGTGCATTTTCCGCAGTCCACGGAACCTTCACAAGGGTATTTTTGTCCAACAAGGTTGGGGCGTACTCAAGAGATTGATAGCCCTAATTAAAGGATTAAATATACATATATATATATATATATATATATATATATATATATATATATATATATATATATATATATATATATATATATAATACTTGACTTGAGCCTACATTGGTTGCATAATTTCTACACCCAATTCTTCTTGAGAAAATCAATTAGGGAAAAGTCACTCAAGATACCGAGAGGTATTGAGTGAGTAGTGTTTTGCATTGTCTATATGGCGATCCCAAACTTAACATCTTTGCCTTAGACTATTGAACCCGTCAAGTATTCACCAAGGGAAAAGTCACTTCCCTAGTGCCTCGTTACGTATCAGACAACCCTTCTAGCAATTATTCTTAGTTGAATTTAGCATCTCATTAGTATAAAAGTAGAAGTAATCAATCGAAAAATTCTGATTGGAAGCATAATTAGTGCATTACAAAAATTGCTAGTTTAGATAGGAATCCAATTGCCAAATCTAGCTCCCTGTGGATTCGATCCCGATCTATTCGGGTAAAAACTGCATCGACCGCTCTCGCTGC
The DNA here is from genome assembly GCA_034376525.1 of Nicotiana benthamiana. Classification (NCBI taxonomy): domain Eukaryota; kingdom Viridiplantae; phylum Streptophyta; class Magnoliopsida; order Solanales; family Solanaceae; genus Nicotiana; species Nicotiana benthamiana. The sequence goes on along the minus strand of CM067341.1, from coordinate 12,044,680 downwards.
TCTATTGTGGTGCATGGTATGGATATAATTTTACTGGTTTGTTGCAATTTTCATACTTTGCAACTTTGGTCTGTATATAAAGTTACTTTTTAATGTATATATTCATTCCCCTTATATATATTCGTCTAAATTCCCTATTTTACATATTCATTTTCCTTTCCGCATTTTCTTTCATAGCTTCTTACTTCATTTTCATAGCTTCTTATTTTGAGTTTATGCGTGCAATAAGCCTTTAGTTTTCTTAGTGCCACAGTTCTTTCCGAAGGTGGAATTTGTGTGAACCGGGTGGATCTTCCCCATGGTAGATGACATGACAATGTTTTTAAAGGCTTGAGTCTGTTTTCTTTTTCTTTTTGTGTAAATAGTAGCTAGTGAGTAATGGTGCCTCAAACAAATCTTCACTTGGGCCTAACACATTTTCCTTTAATCCTATGATCAAAAATAAATGATTGTGTATAGGATGGTGAATAATGTGACTATGAGACTCTTGTGTTGGCCGATAATCATCAATGGGTTTTTCGGGACCATTGTGTTGCTCAAATATTAAATAAGGTTGTTATGGGCCCCTAACTTTGTCTCTTTAGCAATGCTATAGCTTGTGTGGTGAGAATTTGAATTGCAAGTCTATGTCCCATGCCATTAGTCTAGAACTTGCCGTGAATATTTGTCTAGGCGAAATCTTAAGTGTTGTTTGACTTGAGAAGTGATTATAGGTTCTCCCTGATTCGAATGATATCTTGAAAACTTCCACAGCCTACCAAGCATAATATCCACAGTCAAATCTTTTGAGCCATAACCCTTTTCTTTCAAAATCCATAATACAAGACTTAAAGTGTTGTTCATTGGCTATATCGTGATCCCAAACTTAACATCTTTGCCTTGGATAGTAGAACCCATAATATATTCACCTAGGGGAAAGCCACTTCTCTAGTGCCTCGTTACCTATCAGACAACCCCTCTAGCAATTATACTTAGTTTAATTTAGCATCTCATTAGTATACAAGTAGAAGTAATCAAAAGAAGAGTTATGATTGGAAGTGTAATTAAGAGCATTAAGCATTGCTAGTTTATATAGGAATCCAATTCCCAAATCTAGCTCCATGTGGATTCGATCCCGAACTATTCGGGTAAAAGCTGCATCGATCGCTCTCGTTGCTCTTTAGTGGTGCAGGGTTGGCACCGATCACTTTTCAGCGTTATTGTCGGGGAGCTAACGATTTTTGTTATCTATCTAAATAGTTTTGTGTATTGTATTTCTTTCCTTCTGTGACACTAATTTGTACATGTCACCAATTCTGGTACCAAAATGGTAGCAAACAACAACAACAATGACCCTCTTGGAAATCTGATCTCGGGAGAGGGGGTTGATGATAACAGTGAGGATCAGGTACCTCTTGTACCTCAAGGACAACAGAGAGGCCTCCAGGCTAATGCTAATGATAATATTCCAGACCCTTCCCTGCCACCTCCAAGAGTGGCCCCTCGGGTACTTCCCAACCAAGGATATGCTAGTGCAATTGTCCCTCCTTGGATCCGGGCGGGAAATTTTCAAATTACTAATGTGATGCTGACCTTGTTGGAGCAACAAGGGAATTTCATGGGTTCTCCCGATCAAAATGCTTACAAGCACCTTATGGCTTTTGTTGATACATGTTGGGGGAGCAAGAAAATTAATATGTTCGAGGATGCCTTGCGGTTCAGACTATTCCCTTTCTCTCTTTGAATGAAGGCATTAGATTGGCTGGAGAGGCTCCCCAAGCACTCCATCCATACATGGGATAAATTGGTGGATAAATTCATTGCAAAAAGTTTCTTGCTGGATGACATGGAAACCTTGAGGGATGAAATCTTATATTTCAAATAGGAGCCCAACGAACCATTACATGAAATATGGGAGTGATACTGGACCATGGTGAAGGAATTCCCAAACAATGATATGATTAAGGCAATGGTATACCAGACATTCTACCGAGGCATTAACACAACAAATCAGTGTATACTGAACCAACTAGCTGGAGGCAACTTCATGAACATGCCGGATGATCAAGCTTGTGAGATATTGGATGAGATGGCACACACTTCTTCCTCTTGGCAGAGTAGATAAAATATGCCACATGGTGACCCCATGGTCATTCACTTGCACAAAGAGCTCCATGATCATTGGCAGGCAATAGCAAAACTGACAACAACTATGAACAAGCTAGCTAAGGCACAATTACAATAGGTTCAAGCTCCACGATAAGTGAATGCTATGGAGGGTGTCAACATGTTAGTGAACAAAAGAAGACAGAGGGCAACAGAACCAAGGGAATTCAGATCAATACAACCAAGTTAGTGGCGGGTTCCATGATGATGGGTATGAAGAGTAGAATGAAAAAGTGCAATACATGAACAACTATCAAGGCCAAAAGGGGTACTCCTCGAACCAACAACAATGGAGGTCCAAAGGGAATTGGGGAAATGAACAACAAGGGAACAATAATTGGGGGAACAACAACCAAAATCCTAATTGGGGCAACCAGAAAAATAGTCAGAACAATTAGGCAAAATGGGTAACAACAACAACAACAACTGGGGTGGAAACAACAACCAGGGTGGTTGGAACAATAACAATCAGGGAAATTGGGGGGAAAGGCTTTCAAAGTCCCCCAATGTATCAACAACCGAACAATCCACCCACATTTCCATCCCAAGGTCCTAGTTAATCCAACAATGACATGGGGAAAATTGAAATGATGTTTGAACAGATGAAGAAAAAGAATGCTGACTTTGATACTCAGTTGGCATCCCACAATACTTCAATCAGAAACTTGGAGGTTCAACTAGGCCAAATCTCACAGTCCTTGAATACTCGCCCTAAGGGGGCTCTGTCTAGTGATACGGTAGTTAACCTAAAGGATGGGAACAATACTTGTCAAGAAATGGTGGTAACCACAAGAAGTGAATAAGGCAGTGATATGAATGCCTCCAAACAAAAGGAAATTTTGAATGATGAAGTTGAGTTGCAAAAGGATGAGATTCCTTTGGTGGTTGAAAATGTGATTGATAAGCACGTGAATGAAGAAATGAGGATTGATATCAAAGATACTAAGGTATAAACATAGAATGACATGAACCCATCAAGGGAACACGTAATAGACATGCTGGAACCGGTTGTGCCAAAATCCAAGGCTCCTTTGCCAAGGCCACTTCCACCCTGTCCTCAAAGGCTAGCGAAGCAGAAAAATGAGATCAGTTTAAGAAATTAATTAACATGATGAAGAGCTTATTCATTAATGTGTCTTTGGTTGAGGCTCTAGAACAAATGTCGGGTTATGCTAAATTTATGAAGGACTTTGTGACAAAGAAAAGATTCATGTATTATGAAATTATCAAGATGACCCACCAAGTGAGTGCAATAGTGCATTCAATTGCTCCAAAGCTAGAAGATACCGGTGCTTTCACTATTCCTTGCACCATTGGGAGTGCAGACTTTGCTAAAGCTCTATGTGATTTGGGGGCAAGTATCAACTTGATGCCCTACTCAGTTTTCAAGACTTTGGATATTGGGCAACTGAGGCTGACTTCTATGAGACTGCAAACGGCGGATAGATCAATGAAAAGACCATTGGATATTATTGATGATTTTCTTATCTGGGTGGACAAATTTATCTTGACAGTTGATTTTGTGATTCTTGACTGCGAGGTCAATTTTGAGGTGCCTATAATCTTTGGAAGACCATTTCTTGCAACTGGGAAGGCGTTAGTTGATGTGGAAGCGGGGTAACTTAATTTTCGAGTGGGTGGTAAAAATGTTTTCTTTCATGTGTGTAAGCAATGAAGTAGCCCAACTGTACTGAAGTGTGCTGATTTTTGGATCTTGTCATGGTAGTGATAATTAATTATACTAGTTCAGTGATCAATGTAGAGGACCCTTCAGAGGTGGTTTTCTTGAATCTTGATGTAATTGAGGATGAAGGCCGTGTGGAGTGTGTCAATGCTTTACATGCAATGAGCTCTTACTCTTATGAGCCACGGAAGCTATCTTTGAATCTTGGGAATAGAAAGAATCCACCAATAAATCCCTCAATCTAGGAACCTCCGGCATTTGAGTTAAAGACATTGCCTCCACACCTCATGTATGAATTCTTAGGCCCTAGTTCAACTTTTCCAGATATTCTTTCCTATTGTCTTACTAACATGTAGGTAGATGCCACATTGGTCGCACTCCAAAAGCGGAAGAAGGCAATTGGATGAACTTTAGTTGTTATTCGGGGAATAAGCCCCACCTTTTGTATGCACAAGATTATTCTTGAAGATGATGAAAAGCCCTCCTTGGAACATCAACGGAGGTTGAACGAGCCAATGCAAGAAGTTGTGAAAAAGGAGGTGATCAAGTAATTGGATGTCGGGGTTGTGTACCCCATCTCTGACAGTTCTTAGACTTTGCCGATGCAATACATGCTGAAGAAGGGTGGCATGACCATGGTGACCAATGCACAAAATGAACTAATTCTTACCCCGACAGTCACCATATGGAGGGTGTGCATGGATTACCGCAAGCTGAACAAAGTGACCCGCAATGATCATTTTCCTTTGCCTTTCCTTGAACATATTCTTGATCGACTTGCTGTGTATGCCTTCTATTATTTCTTGGATGGGTATTCAGGGTACAAAAAATATTGATTGCTCCAGAATATCAAGAGAAGACCACCTTCACTTTCCCTTATGGCACCTTTTCCTTTTCTTTGATACCATTTGGGTTTTGTAATGCACCGACTACATTCTAGTAGTGTATGATGGCCATTTTCATCAACATGGTGGAAGATATTTTGGAGGTGTTCATGGATGACTTTATTGCCGTGCGTGACCCATTTGATGAATGCTTAAAGAATCTTGATAGGGTGTTGGCCCGATGTGAAGAAACCAATCTTGTGCTCAACTGGGGAAGATGCCACTTCATGGTTGAGGAGGGCATAGTCCTCGACCATAAAATTTCAAAACATGGCATAGAGGTGCACAAAGCTAAAATAGAGGTGATTTCAAGGCTTCCTCCCCCTACCTCTGTCAAGGGGGTTAGAAGTTTTCTTGGGAATGCGGGGTTCTACCGGAGATTTATCAAAGACTTTTCAAAGGTAATGAATCCTTTGCGCAAGCAATTGGAAAAGGATGCTAATTTCGTGTTCGATGAGAGATGTATTAAAGATTTTGAACTTCTCAAGCACAAGTTAACCACCACCACTATTATTACCGCATCCAATTAGAGCTTGCCTTTTGAGCTCATGTGCGACGCGAGTGATGTTGCGACTTAGGCAATTTTGGGTCAAAGAGTGAATAAAATGTTTCATTCGGTGTACTATGCAATCAGGATAATGAATGATGCCTAAATGAACTATATAATGACTGAAAAGGAGCTTTTGGCTCTTGTGTTCGCAATGGAAAACATTTCGGCCGTATCTCATAGGCACAAAAGTCATAGTGTATACCGATCATTTTGCTCTTCGACACTTGATGACGAAGAAAGATTTCAAAGCTAGGCTGATGTGATGAGTCTTGTTACTTCAAGAGTTTGATTTGGAAATTGTGGACTGGAAAGGTAGTAAAACCAAGTGGCGGACCACTTGTCCTACTTGGAGGAGGAGGGGAGGCCTCGTGATGGCCAATAGATCAATGATTCATTTTCCGATGAACAACTACTTTTTGTGCTGATGAATGATATGCCATGGTTTGCGGACGTTGCTAATTTCCTTGTGACTGGTATAATCGCGTGTGAGCTCTCTTCTAAGTAACGGAAGTAGCTCAAATGGGAGAGTATGGACTTATATTGGGATGAATCGTACTTGTTCCATATTTGCACTGATGGTATCCGGAGGTGTGTCCCATATGAGGAGAAATTGAGTATCTTAGAGGCTTGTCAATCCTCTCCCTATGGTGGCCATCATGGTGGGGCGAGGACAGCTTCGAAGGTTCTTAGTTGTGGGTTTTACTGGCCAACTTTGAAGATGCAAGTGAACTTGTGAAGAGGTGTGACAAATGTCAAAGAGTGGGTGGAATTTCGAAGAAAGATGAGATGCCTCTCAATACCATTCTTGAAGTCAATATTTTTTATGTATGGGGCATTGATTTTATGGGCATGTTGTTAGCTCGTATGGGAACACATACATTCTTGTGGCAGTTGACTGTGTTTCAAAGTGGGTTGATGTCGTGGATTCACCTAACAATGAGGACCGGAGTGTTGTTGCATTTCTCAAAAAGAGCATTTTTACAAGGTTTGGCACTCCTTGTGCCATCATAAGTGATATGGGGTCTCATTTTTGTAATAGAGCTTTTGATACTTTGCTTGAAAAGTATGGTTTCAATCACAAAGTTCTACCCCTTATCACCCTCAGGCGAGTGGCCAAGATGAAGTCTCAAACAGGGAAATCAAGAGTATATTGTCAAGACGGTTAATGCAAATAGGATCGATTGGTCGAATAAATTGGATGATGCTCTATGGGCTTATATGACTGCTTATAAGACTCCGATTGATATGTCTCTGTGCCGGTTGGTATTTGGGAAAGCTTGCCATCTACTAGTTTAGTTAGAGCACAAGGCCATGTGGGCTTTGAGGAAGCTGAATCTTGAATGGGATGTGGCAGCAAATCTTCGTGTGGAGCAACTTAATGAACTTGATGAATTCCGATTCCATGCCTACTCCAGTCTGTCCTTGTACAAGGACAAGATGAAGTACCTTCATCATAATTATGCTCGTAGCAAGAAGTTCAAAGTGGTTGATTTGGTTCTCTTGTTCAATTCTCGGTTACATTAATTTCCGAAAAAGCTTAAGTCAAATGGAGAGAACCTTTTGAAGTGGTACTTGTGACTCTATTTGGTGCACTTGACTTGAAAAACAAAAGTAGAGAGGTCTTCATATTTAATGGTCATAGAGTCAAGCACTGCCTTGGCAATATTGACGACAATCACATGGTGGCAATGATCCATCTAAAGTGATTTGATGGTAATATGCGTCGTGCCATGGTGTTAATTTAGGAACTTCTTGGGAGGCAACCCATGTGTATTTCTTTTTGTTTTTATTTGATTTTCCTTTTAGTGTAGGATTTGATTTTGGACAAATTGGTTTTGAGATGTGTGTAAGAATATTTTGATGCAGTGCAGGACCAAGTTGGAAAAACATCACTCACTGAAGTTTGCACTGCGGTCGCATTGTATTTCTTGCAGCCGAAAAGGCCTTAGTGTAGGGGCAAAATTTCAATGCGGTCCGCAGTGTTGATTGGTAAAAAGTGGTAGTTCTCTGAAGATTGGAACCGTGGCCGCAATGCATTTTATGCGATTTACGGTAGACCACCACGACTGTAGAGCATTTATGGCAGTCCGCAGTGGTTGTCTCCCCAGTGCTTCATGTTTGAGTACCGGGAACCGCAGTGAATTTCTTGAGGTCCACGGTGGGTAGGTATAGTGGGTCCCAGGTTCCTTTTCTATAAATAGGACTTACAGGACTTCATTTAAAACTTTTCGCTCTGTGCACTAAATAGAGAAAAGCATTGTTCATTAAGCCTTAACTATGAAGTTTCTATCATTGAGTCTCATTCATCTTTACTACATCTTATTACCAGTAATTTTAATATTTACCTAGTTTTTTTCACTTTATTTTATTTTCTTTTCGTTAGTTAGTTATACTTCTTTCAATTTGCAGCAAGAGTTTCTTTAGGGTTGATTTGTTAAGAATGCTGACTAACTACCTAGTGAGTTCAAAATATGTGAAATTAGGCTAAAAATGTGAAGAAAATTGAAACCCTAGGTTGGTGTTGTTGAGTTAAGCTTACCGCGACCACAATGGTTTTTTGCGGTCCACGGTGCTTTATTGTGGTCCGCAGTACCATACCGCGGTGGTGAAACTTTAGAAAAGTGAATGTTGAGGACCGCGGCCGCAGTAGATTTTTTGCGCTCCATGGTGCCTTACCGCAGCCATAGACGTGGTCCGCGGTGTCTGGAATCAAAGAGTGGGTATTCTGACCCCCAACTCAATGCGGACCGCGATACCATTTTGTGCGGTCTGTAGTGGTCCATTTGCAGACGCATTGCATTTTATGCGGTCCCCAGTCTACTGTCTTCAATTATTTTCTTCATTGATTATTCTGATACTATGATACTAACAAGCTTTAATTGAATTCTACTTGCAGACAAGGGTCATATCAAGAGGTAGTGGTGATAAGTAGAAAGTTAAAGGAGAGTCCTCCCGGGGTAGGGGACAAGGTACAATTAAATTGACTCCTTAAGTCCAAAAAGCAATGGAGGAAAATAGAAAGGCAATAAGGGCTGCAGATAGAGCTGCTTCCCATTCTGAGGGAAGTGACTATCTACCTTTCCAGGAAGCATCTAACTCCGAGTCAGTTTTAGAGCGTGTTTCTAACAGGCGGGGGAGGCTTAGGTTAACAGATGTGCCCACACCTCCAGGTTCTCCTACTGCTCAAGTTTCAATCTAGATTTCTTCTGAGTCATCTGAGGGCTCAGCTAAGAGTAGTGACAGTGCCTCTTCTACCTCACCTACAGCTTCAATACCCAGTGAGGACCCCGTAGAAGAGGAAGCAGGGGGTGAGCCCCAAGTAGGAGGGTTGGAGAGAACCAGGAAACCGGAGGCTTGGCAAGACAGGTTTGTTAGTAAAGTGGCATACCATAAGTTTAGAGAATGGTGGCCCGCGAGGAAGTTGATACTTGAACAGAAATTCATTACGAAGGACCCTCTACCACACAACCCTAATGTGCAAGGGTAATTTAGATAGGGCAGGCTGCGATTATTTCATAGGCAACGTGGAGGATGCAAATGAGCACTTGTAAAGGAGTTCTACACTAATGTTGCCCACATAAAAAAGGGCACTAAAGTGACTAAGGTGCGAAATTTGACAATAAAGCTCGATGGGAAGACAATCAATGACTACCTGATAGGAGCATGTAATTTTACTCTTTATGAATTACTCCCATAAAACATACGAAAGTAATTTCTTTTAATATTTGCAATTTTATATGATTTTTCGCAGAATTTTATTAATTATTTGCATTATTGTGCATATTTAATTTCCATTAAAAATAAAAAATATCAAAAATACCATGCATTGCATTTAGTTTTTGTGTTCACATTTTAGGATTAATTAATTAATTGGTTGCTTTATTTAAAATGAAAATTACAAAAATGGCTTACTTTTACATTCCTAGCTTTTAAATTTTGGATTATTAAATTTTTCTATTTTAATTTAGGATAAACTAATTTTTATAAATTTTATAGTTAAATAATTAGCTTAATTTTGCAATTTTATTTAATGTAGGAATTTAATTTATATCTATTAAAATAAATTAAAGAAAGAAAAGAAAACAAAAAAAAAAGAAAAGGAATTGAAAAAGCTTGGTCTTAAATTCAATTTGGACCATGTAATGAGTGGCCCAAATCTTTCAATACTCGTTCATCACTTAAACTAGCCCATTTCCTTACCCAGCCCAAGAAAAAACCAGACTTGACCCTAATAACCCTCCGACCCACCCATTTCCCCACCTAAAAAAAAATCCTAACCTAGACACAAATAATACATAAGAAATGAGCGAGGATATACACTGAAGAGCAGCGGCAACAATACAAAGACCCCCTCTGAATTCCAACTTTTTCTTTCTCTCAACTTGAAGATACACACAAAGAACAAAAAGAGGAAGGAACAAGAAAGGCAAAACGAAGGAAAAAGCTTCAAAGAAAAGCTTGAACCAACACCGTTTCACTTCCCTTCTGTCATTGAAGACCAACATTACAATCACTATAATTTCATTTTTCTTCCATCCAAAGACCACCATAGATTACTCCCCCCTTATTTTCAGCAATTTAAGGCCACCATTAACGGCTGAAATTGTCCCATAAATAAGCTAAAACACAACTGAAAACTATCGAAAACGTCACCCAAAACCAACCCAAAATATGTAACAAAAATAGCCCCCAAATCAGTGTGTAAATCAGCCCAAAATCGTGTCGATTTGAATCCTTCGGGGTTGTTGATTCGATTCAAGTTGCTGGGTCCTTAGCTCGATTGAAGGTCGTTTTTTGTAGTGTTTGCCTTACTTTGTAATTGTTTGCAATTTTGAGCAATAAAGGTCTATCTCTATTTTGTATTACTTTATCTGAATGTTTGGATTTTAACTCTACTCTAGTAGAATTTCAGAATATATTTGTTCTTTTTGGTTTATTGTTAGATGCCATGCTTTTACTGTTTAATAATTGATCATGTTTTGATTAATATTCTGATTTTATTGTTCATTGGCTGATGGAAACTGATTATTCCTAATTCTTATGGATTTTATGTTGGGTTCAAACAACAGAATGAAGGTGTGAAATTGTATTCCGTAGATATCATTAATTACGCTAGTATTCTTTTTTAAAAATTATACCCAATAAATATCATTGACTGCACTAAAATCATTGGAGTTCCAATCTGTTAGATAGGACTCTACATTGAGGAGGGGCGTGAAACGTGACTCCAAAGTTTGAAAGGAAATGCAACACCACTGTAGCACTGTATGAAATTGAGATGAATTTAACATATAAATATATGTCAATCTTAATACCTATAATCCTACATCTCTGCAACCATGATGCCTTATTCATAATTTTTAAACTTTCGCCCTTGACCTCAAATATAGGAAAGTAATGAGCCTCAAACATCCGTACAAATTCTTTTACGCACGTAATTTAAATTAATTTTCTTGAATTCGAGTGCGTATTTACGTGACCCAAATCTAAATCTCAGCTGCGTTAGATAAAATATGTCGTAGACCGCGGGTGTATTTATGTGATGCAGCTCAAGATGTGTTTTAGATGACGTTGAATTTTTCCTAGAATTAATTAAATAAATGCGGTTATAAAGTTAAAAGTGCACATAGGTTTAAAATGTATTAAAAATCAGATAACAGGCCATGTATAATAGTTGAGCGACCATGCTAGAACCACGGAGCTCGAAAATACCTAACACCTTCTCCCGGATTAATAGAATTACTTACCCGAATTTCTGATTTGCGTACTGTAAAATAGAGTCAATCTTTTCCTCGATTCGGGATTTGAACCGGTGACTTGGGCACCATGAATTATCCTAAGTGGCAACTCTGAATTTCATAACATAAATAATCTCATTTCGATTGTCTATTTAAATGGGAAAAAACTCTCTTATATACCCTTCGCGGAGTGTAGTGAAAAAATAAGGTGTGACAGCTCTGGAGACTCTGCTGGGGACTCCAACCCAGAATCTCTAGTTCAGGGTTCAAGAATTCGACTATAGAATAATTTTTGTATTTGACTTTGTTTATTATCTGATTTTATTACATGTTTGGGTCTAATGTGCTAAATGTTGCTTTTTATCGCTTTGATATTATCTGAACTGTATATATAAACTGCTACGTAGCCCATCTCTTCTCTCTCCTGAGGAGTGCACGCTGGCGTGTTTTCTTTCTATTCGTGTTATATCCTAAATAGAACGAGGTTCGGACAAGTTGCAAAGCCGGATGATCTTTTGGTTATCGGCATGGACCCCCCCCCTCCCGGCTCGAATTATCCGCTGGGGTAAGCCAGGTCTAGAACAGAACCCCATGATTTAAACCTAGAAGAACACACCCTCATACCGAATTCCTAGTAGGAGCGCTTGTTTGCATCATGTGCATTTAACTTAGTGGAATCAACACAGGGGTTGGGTCCGTCTAGGACAAGTGTACCCGAAATAACAGACCATCCTGATGCATCCTATGTGCTTTATGTTGTATTTCTTCAAGGTTAAAAGGATTATTTAGCGGACCAATGAAAGTTGAGGCAAATGAAAAGAAAGAAAAAAAGAAAAAAAAGAGAGAGTGAAGTGTAAAAATAAAGCTAATAGAGCTCGATTATGTTTTCTGTCACAAAAAAGAAAAAAAGAAAAAACAATTCAAAAAGATTTTGCACTTTCCCGTCATTTTTCAAAAATCAAAAAAGAGGAAAAAGAAAATCAAAAAAGATTTTGCATGTTTCACCATTTTTCCAAAAGAAAAGACAAAAAAATATATATGTTTCTCTAAATTATTTATTTTTTTATTCTCGCCCGTATCCAATCTGTCCGAACTACGCAAACCTTATTCTCGTCTTCCGGGGTGTGATATGTAGACAACCCACATAGGGTCCGGTCTTCCTAGTAAATCTTAGGTTCTTGGCTTTGCGGGGTCTTAGCCAAATTTTGCACTTCTAAGCCACCTTTTGGCTAAATAAGTCATTTTGCAAAAAATAATCCCAATCATGTCTTGCATGTGTATAATAGGGAATGTTATTGTCTCACATAGTGTTGGTTTAAGATTTCTTATTCAGGTGTGGATCTACTTACTGGAGTTTGAGAATGACAGATACCCCAGGACCACTGCATTTAGAAGTTGCTTAAGGAGATTTTTTTATGTCGTCTTTTACTTTTCAGTTTTGTATAGTAATGTCGAATTTTTTTTATTACTATATTACTTTCTATTTTGCATCTGAGAAAGTATATTGTAAATCAAAATCCAAAAAGAAAGATAGTTTACATTTTTATATTTCTGTTAGAATTATCATTAGAAATATTACTCCAAAAAATTGAAAAAAAATCATTTGTGGTGGTTTTTATTATAGGAAATTAATAGCCAGAACTCAAAATAAAAATTACTTTTATATTTCCTTTTAGTACATTAAGACCAAAATTCAAAAAAAAGAGAGATTTTTTTAGTACCCTTTAAATATTTTTTTAAGATATTAATTCCAAAAATGTAAAAAATAAAATAAAAATTGGAGGTTTTCTTTGGGAAATCAATGAAAATAAAAGAAAAAATTTTCTTTACTAGAACTTTAGGATATTTTACATAGATGAAAAAGACATATATTTTATCTTTAGTTTATCTATAGGTTTTCTCCCTTAGGCAATCAAATGAAAATCCAAAAATATTATGTTTTATCTTTTTCATCGCTTGTTTCGGAATCTGGCATCACGATATCAAATGAAAATTCAAAATATTTTTTCTCTTCTAGGGATTTTCTTTAACAATTTCCCATAGAGTGTTTGTTTCAAAAAGAAAAAAAGAGAGCAAAAGAAAATATGTGTGTTAAAGCCTGAGTTTGGAATAAGTTATAGAAAATTAAATCTAAAAAATTCGACAAAAAAAGATTTCTTCTTTTATTTCTCTTTTCTCATCATAGTCATTAAGGTAATAAAAAAAAGATAAATGAGAATGTTAGTTTGTTTACTTTATTCACGGTCTTTCTGAACTACACAAAGATCTGATTCATGCGGGGTCATGATACGTAGGCAACCTGCATAGGGTTCGATCAAATCATTTTTTGTTTTATTAAAAAAAAAGAGAAAAAAAGAAAAGAAAAAGAGAGTTGAAATTATGAGACGTGAGAAATGACAGGGAAGAAAAGAGTGATAATCAGAAAGAAAAAAAGGGAAGGAAAATAAGCAAGCTAAGAATTGCGAGAAAAGAAAAGAAAAGAGAGGTTGAAATGAACAAATTGGGATGATGCCAACTGATCTTTTGTACCGTCAAAGTCATTTTAGAACCGATAATTGTGGCTAGGTGCATTGCACATAAAGTGAAATTATCTTATGTTAAATGCCCTAACACTAACGTGATAGCTTCATTTTGTTATATTCATAGAAGAAAGGTGGTTGGTTTATGGTTTTTGAAGTAGTAACTCTTCTCTGCAACATATTGAAAGGCAATGGCAGATGACAACAAAATTGAGGTTGTCGATACGGGTGCCCAAAAGCAATTGGTCAAACAGGAAAATGGGTTGGTCGAAGAGGTAAGGATGTTAAGACAACACATTGCGGACATGTATCGGACCTGGATGACTGGGAAGGCACCATCCCCACCACCACCTAGCTTATTAGATGTTATCCTTACCTAAACTCCAGTCATACTGTCGGATGATCACCCATACTCTCCAGTTTTTCCTGCTTATCACAGCTTTCCCAACAACCTTAGTAGCTCCGTCACTCATCCTCCAATTACCCTTCCCAAAAACTGCCCTCCAATCATATCCACTATCTCCAATAATGAATACCCACTCAGACCTCATGATGCCCAATAATATCCCTCAGAGGTTGGCCACAAGGTTCCTGACTCATACAAGCAGAGCTTTCAGGATGAGTTTCATGCTGGTAATGAGAAGGTCACAGGAAAAGAAGGGCAAGATGAGATACCCAGGAAGCTGAAAGGCATCTAACACCCCTTAAAGAACAAGCAAAGAATGGGAAACCAGGGTAACATAGCTTACAAAGAATTGTCTGTGTACCCTGACGATTGCCTGCCCGCAGGGTTTAAAGTGCCAAAATTTAACTTATATGATGGGTGTGGAGATTCGGTAGCTCACCTGAGGCATTATTTCAGCGAAATGAGAAGTGTTAGAGAGAAATATGACTTGTTGATGGCATATTTCAGTAAGAGCTTGACTAGGGCATCTTTGGAATGGCATAATCGTCAAGATGTCGGTAAGTGGCCTACATTGGATGACATGGCTCAAGATTTTGTTCGATACTTTCAATACAAATTAGGCATTACCCCATACCGCTCATCCCTATCTAAAATGGAAAAGAATCTAGAGGAAAGCATTAGGGAGTTTGGGCTCAGATGGAAGGAGCAAGCTGCTCGAGTCAGCCCCCCGATTCGTGAAGAAGAAATGTTTGAGCTTTTCCTACAAGCCCAAGAGCCCACTATTTCAGTCATTTGATCCCGGCCTTGGGTAAACCTTTTAGTGATGTGGTAAAAATAGGGGAGATGGTAGAAGAGGGAATCAGGTCAGGCAAAATCATGAGTTATTCGGCATTGCAAAATACTACGAAAGACTTTCAGAACATCCCAGTAAGTTTGGGCGGAAGAAAGAGAAATAGAAAAGATGACCCACTGGGCATTCCTGCTCAACACTTTCATCCTCGAAAGAGGCCCCATGGAATCCTTGTGCACCAGATGACCCTCCCCAATGCTACTTTTCTCCACAGAACCCTCAAAGTTGTGCATCACTTTCCCAGTACCCTGTCCATAATGCACCACCATATGTTCCACACCCATGAGGCCCGCGATGGCCCACACAACTTTCCTAAATATCTTACCCGCCTCCTCAGGCATATCAACCACCTGCCCGCAAAATATTCCAGCTGAGGCCAGAGTATAAAATAAAAAGACTACTGAAAAAACAAAATGCTCTCACACCCATTGGAAAATCTTATACAAGCTTGTTTGAAAAGTTAAAGCATGTTGGCCTGATTGAGCCGCTCCTCGGCTATACTTCACACCCATATGCAAAAGGATTTGATCCTTCTGTACGATGCAAGTACCACTATAATGTCCAAGGGCATAGCATTAAAGAGAGTGTCGCTCTTTGAAAAGAGAAATATAAAGAATGATTCAAGATGCGGTAGTTGTGTTCAATGACAGTGACATGGAGCATGCTAATCCTCTCAGGAACTTGATGATTAAAGTTGATAATGGTCTTGGAAATATTGATGCGAAACTTAGTGACTACTTTGTTTAGTCGTTGAAGCTCGTTTAGTGTTGTCTAGGTTTTTTACCAAAGTTGAACCCCAATTTTGTTTGCTTGTTATGTTTTTCAAACCCTTTCACTATCTGTCTAATGCAATTTTCTATTTTCTGTTATTTCTAGTCATTTTATTTAGTTCTATTTTCCTTTTATATTTGTTTTCCTGTTGACTCTAGTGAAATGACGTGCATGCATAATTCTCGGCCTGGTCTTAAAGTTAGTTTAGTCAGGAAGCATTGAAACAATTTTGAAGATAATAGAGACATTTGAAGGAAATAAATATATAATTTTGAGATCACTTCAAGTCCGAATTGTGAGAAACTGGGCAGATAGAACATAAATAAATACTATTGAAACGCATCATGCCGCATCAGGTTGAAGCTAAAGGCAAGTTTTCTTCGAATTGGTTGGGGCAATTCATGATAACAAGAGTGTTGTCCAATGGTGCTTTGTATGTAATAGATAGAGAAGGGAAATGTGTAAAAATTCTTATCAACCTCGATGTAGTCAAAAGATATTATGCATAATTTCTTTGGCTAAATTGTGCATGTTTGTACTTTGCATATTTTGAAGATTGAAATAACGAAGGCATTTTGTTCTGCTATCTAAACACTTCATTCTTTGTTATCCCTTTGAGTTTTATTATTTCCTTTTCATACCCCTCTTTTGGAATCAGCAACAAAGATAAAAATGTAAGCACGAAAGATAAGTAAAGAAAAAGAGAGAAAATAGGGGAAAATTGTGAAAATTAAAAAAAAATGAAAAAGGGGGTAGAAAAGTAAAGAAAAAAGGAGAACAATAAAACAACAACAAGTGAAAGAAGGAAGAAGAAAAAAAAGAGAAAGAAAAGAAAGAGAAAGAGAAAATCACAACAAACAAAGCAATTCCTATTTCATTAACTACGTTCGACCTGATTCATTTTAAGGATACATAGGCAGCCTCACGGTTCAGTCTCATCAAAATAAAATCCAAAATTCCTCAAGCAAAGAAACTGAGGCAGAAGTTGTGTTTATTGTAATAAATTTGAAAATTTGAACCCCGTTGAGTGGTTTTGAGCCTTTTGATACCCTTTCTTTCTAACCCCATCCAAAAGCCCACATTACGGTCCAAACAAGGACCTTCCGATGAGTCTTCGAGAGATGCCAAGTCAAGCAAGTAGAGGTGATTCATATTAGGGGCAACACTCCGGTCCAAGCGGAAAATAATAAAAATGAAAGAGTCTTATTGGTGAAAATCTTCACGCGTACCGTAGGGCGACGAGAGCCCAATTTCACGGTTTGGGGGTATAACATGAGTTAAACATTGGACTTGCTTGACATAATAGGCCACATGTGCATGTCATGGGCATTAGAGTTGGTATCTACATCTGATAGGTTTCTACTTTGTAGGTTTCTTGTTAGAAATCATCTCTTTCCATTGTCCTCTACTCTGTTCCTTTTGTGTCGTTTAATTCCTCTTCCTAAGTCCATTTGGTCAGAACAAGTGAGAAATGACTTTAAAATTTTCCACCTGCTTTCCAATTGCACAAAACATGATCTGATTAACACATCAAAGCATCATAAGTCAAGAAAGAACAGCAAGCACACTGAAATGGTAACAATCAACATGCTTTGGGGTCCTTATGAAATACAAAGGCTTGGTATATATCAATTCATGAACAATGCAACAGATGAAGGGTTAGGGTGAACAGATCAAAGGTATCTCCTATGATAAGATTGATAAAGGGGCGGTAAATTAGCAATGAGCAAGACCTTCCAAGCATAAATCAAAGTTATCATGGAAAATGCGGGAGCCGTAGACCTCAAGGATAGGATCAGTGGTTTAAGTTAAGAAAGAACAGCATACGCAGTAAGAGGGTGACAAGTGTCATGCTTTGGGGTTCATGTGAGACACAAATGTTGGTAAATATCAATTCACGAGGATTGCAACAGATAAAAGGTATTGGGTTTGAACGGAGAAGAGGTATTTTCTGTGTTAAGGGTGTCAAGAAAGGTCTTTGAATGGAAATCAGTTATCATGGAAAGTGAAGGAGCAACAGACCTCAAGGCCGAGGCCAGTGGTTTAAGTCAATAGAGAACAACATACGCAATGAGTGGGACACAAAGGTTTCGTAAATTTCAGTCCATGAGCCGTGCAACAAAATGGAGGATATTTGGTTTGAATGGATAAGAGGTATTTTTTGTGATAGGGCGACAGAGAAAATGGTTAGTCAATAAACAGGCTAAGTCTTCCAAATGCAAATCAAAGCTATCATGGGAAATGAAGGATGCAATCGCCCTCAAAGGCCAGGCCACAAACCAACCACCACATTTTAAATTTGACAAGATTTCTCTTTGATTCAAACATGGGAAAAAAATTTTGATTATTGTGGAGGAACCCTCAGTAAGAAGAAGCAGGCACCAAATAGATTTGACAGTAAATTTTCAGGACCCGCCTGAATAATGGGATTTAGTTTGCATTTTTTTACCCTCTTGGAAAATGAAACTAGTTTAAAATTCAAAACAATCATGAGTAGCATAATCTAGTATAAATGTTCCTCAAAGGAATATAAGTTGGCCTCAAAGCATGCATGTTTGAGATAGAATCTAATTAGGAGTTTTCAGACCCTCTTGGAAAATAGGACCTAGTTTAAAATTCAAAACAATGATGGGTAGCATAAGCTAGCATAAATGAACCCCAAAGGAATATAAGTTGGTTTCAAAGTTTGCATGTTTAAGATAGGATTTAATTAGGAGTTTTCAGGAACTTCCTGAATAATGGGACTTAGCATTAAGATTTCTATTAGATAACAAGATGTAGCGTAAGTTCTGTTGTAGGATGGTATAGTTCAGTCGTAAAATCGTCACTCTTAAGATAGGACTTGATTTTTTATTTTCAGGACCCTCCTGGAAAATGGGACCTAGTTTAAAATTCAAAACAATCATGAGTAGCATGAGCTAGCATAAATGTGCCCCAAAGGAATATAAGTTGGTTTCAAAATTTGTATGTTTAAGATAGGATTCAGTCAGGAGTTTTTAGGACCTTCCTGAATAATGGGACCTAGATTTAAGATTTCCATTAGATAACAATATTTAGCGTAAGTTTTGCTGTAGGGTAATATAATTCAGCTATAAAGAATTGTCACTCTTAGGATGAAATTTAACTTCGGATTTTCAGGACCCTCCTGGATAATGGGTGTAGCTTTAATACTTTCTTAGATAACAAGATATAGCGGAAGTAATACCTTTAGAAGATATAACTTAGTTTTAAAATTGTCATTTAATTAAGAGTTGTCAGGACCCTCCTGGATAATGGGATCTAGCTTTCAAATTCTTAGTAATATTTGGTAACATGATTCAATTAGCACTCACAGATGCGCCCAGCACCAAACAGGGGCAGGAAAATTTCTTTTGTTTGTTTTGTTGTAATCAGGTTCAAAGGCAGCAGTTTTAGAGAATATAGTTCAAGTTTGGAAATCAGGAGCCCACCTGGAGAACAAGGAAGTATAACTCAAGTTTTTGGTAATCTGGCGCCCACCTGGAAAACAAGGGAATACAGTTTAAGTTTTGACAATCAGGAGCCTACCTGGAGAATAAGGGAAAATAACTCAAGTTTTGGCAATTAGGAGCCCACCTAGATAACAAGGGAGTACAACTCAAGTTTTTGGCAATCAAGCGCCTACCTGGAGAAAAATGGGATACAGTTCAAGTTTTGACAATTAGGAGCCCACCTCGAGGGAATACAACTCTACTTTTGGCAATTAGGAGCCTACCTGGAGAATAAGGGAGTACAACTCAAGTTTTTGGCAATCAGGAGCCCACCTGGAGAACAAGGGAATACAGTTCAGGTTTTTTGCAATTAGGCGCTCACCTGGAGAACAAGGGGATACAGTTCAAATTTTAGCGGTTAGGAGCACACCTGGAGAACAAGGGAATACAGTTCAAGTTTTTGGCGGTCAGGTTCCCACATGGAGAACAAAGGGATACAGTTCAAGTTGTTGGTAGTCAAGAGCCCACCTGGAGAACAAGGGAATACAATTCAAGCTTTGGTAATCTGGCGCCCACCTGAGAAAAAGGGTATACAGTTCAAGTTGTTGGAAGTTAGGAGCCCACTTGGAGAACAAGGGAATACAATTCAAGTTGTTGGTAGTCAGGAGCCCACCTAGAGAACAAAGGAATATAGTTCAAGTTGTTGGCAGTCAGGTGCCCACCTGGAGAACGAGGGGGTACAGTTCAACTTATGGCAATCAGTAGCCCACCTGAAGAACAAGGGAATACAGTTCAAGTATTGGCAATCGGGCGCCTACCTAGAGAATAAGGGGATTCACTTCAGAACGCAATTCAAGTCACAAACAAAAGAAGCTCGTAGTGAGAATGCGAGTCAACAGTCCAAGGTGATCAACAAAAGTTAGCCTCAATAAAAAATGGAGAAAAAGGAAAAAAGTTAATCTGAATGCAGAAGTTGATAGAAGATATGGGCCGCTTAAAACATGACAAAAGTCACAAGCATGGTAGTGTCGGGGTTTGGTCCGAAAAGCTGAGGAAGATTGAACTAGCACCTACAACTAGCAAGTGTCAACGTTCAAATCCAAAATCTGCATAAAGAACCATTCAAGGCTCAAGATCAAGCTTCAGAAGACTTATAGATAAGAATCTTGTAACTCGTGGTTGATAGACTTAGTTAGTCTTTTTCATTTCTTTTGATTTTGATGAAATAACAGGACCGGAGACCAGAACCTTGGCAGAACGACACCTCGACCGGATCTTCACCTTGGCATACTCCATCATCTCACACACTTCCGAACTATACTGACCAGATTCCTTTAGAGCCAAGGATATGTAAGCAACCTCAGAAGCATGGTTCGGTCAAATATTTCAAAAATGCTTCCCACGAAGTATTCAAACGGGCAAAAACCTCTAGTATGTACTCACTTTATGTTTGCACGAAAACTTTTCGTGTTTCCGAGCAAAGAGGGCAGCTGTGAGCACGTGATTTTTCCCTATATAAATTACTCCCATAAAATATAGGCAAGTAATTTCTTCCAATTTTTGCAATTTTATAGGATTTTTCATTGAATTTTATTAATTATTTGCATTATTGTGCATATTTAATTTCCATTAAAAATAAAAAAATACCAAAAATACCATGCATTGCATTTAGATTTTATGTTCACATTTTAGGATTAGTTAATTAATTAGTTTCTTTATTTCAAATGAAAATTACAAAAAATGGCTTACTTTTAATTCTTAGCTTTTAAATTTTGGATTATTAATTTTTCTCTTCTAATTTAGGATAAACTAATTTTTATAAATTTTACAGTTAAATAATTACCTTAATTTCGCAATTTGAATTAATGTAGGAATTTATTTAGATTTTTTTTAAAATTAATTAAAGAAAGAAAAGAAAACATAAAAAAAAAAGAAGAAAGGAAATTGAAAAGGCTTGGTCTTAAATTATTTGGACCATGTAATGAGTGAGCCCAAATCTTACAATACCCCTTCTTTACTTAAACTAGCCCATCTCCTTATCCAGCCAAGAAGAAACTAGACTTGACACAAATAACCCTCTGACCCACCAGTTTTCTCACAAAAAAATCCTAACCTACACACAAATAATACACAAGAAATGAGCGAGGATATACACTGAAGAGCAACGCCAATAATACATAGGACCCCACTCCCCCCCTATGGATTCCAACTTTTCTTTCTCTCTACTTGAAGATACACACAGAGAACAAGAAGAGTAAGGAACAAAAAAGGCAAAACAAAGGAAAAAGCTTCAAAGAAATCTTGAACCAACACCATTTCACTTCCCTTACGTCATTGAAGACCAACACTACAATCACTATAATTTCATTTTTCTCCCTCCCAAAGACCACCATAGATTACTCCCCCCCCCCCCCTCCTTCCCCCTCCATTTTTAGCTATTTAAGGCCTCCTTTGACACCTGAAAACCAGATCTAAGCTCACCCCAAAATTTCCCCATAAATAAGCTAAAACACAGCTGGAAAATATCGAAAACGTCACCCAAACCCACCCAAAAATGCAACAAAAATAGCCACCAAATCAGTGTGGAAAAAAGCCCGAAATTGTGTCGATTTGAACCCTTCAGGGTTGTTAATTCTGGTTCAAGTTTTTGGGTCCTTAGCTCGATTGAAAGTCACTGTTTGTAGTGTTTTCCTTCCTTTGTAATCGTTTGCAATTTTGAGAAATAAAGGTCCATCTCTATCCTGTTTTACTTCATCTAAGTGTTTGGATTTTAACTTTTTTTCAGTAGAATTTAAAAATACATTTGTTCTTTTTGGTTTTGTTGTTGGATGCCATGCTTTTGCTGTTATATTTGTTTTGTCTTTTACTGTTTAATAATTGATCATGTTTTGATTAATATTCTGATTTTATTGTTCATTGGCTGATGGAAACTGATTATTCCTAATTCTTATGGATTTTATGTTGGGTTCAAACAACAGAATGAAGGTGTGAAATTGTATTCCGTAGATATCATTAATTACACTAGTATTCTTTTTTAACAATTATACCCAGTAATATCATTGTCTTCACTAAAATCATTGGAGTTCCAATCTTCTAGATAGGCCTGCTACATTGACGAGGGGCGTGAAAACGTGGCCCCAAAGTTTGAATGGAAATGCAATACCACTTTAACACTATGAAATTGAGATGAACTTAACATATAAATATATGTCAATCTTAATACCTATAATCCTACATCTCTGCAACCATGGTGTCTTGTTTAGAATTTTAAAACTTTCGCCCTTGACCTCAAACATAGGAAAGTAATGAACCTCAAACATCCGTACAAATTCTTTTAGACATATAATATAAATTAATTTTTTTAGATTAGGGTGCGCATTTATGTGACCCAAATTTAAATCTCAACAGTGTTAGATAAAATATGTCGTGGATCGCGGGTATATTTATGTGACGCGGTTCAAGATGTGTTTTAGATGACGTTGAATTTTTCTTAAGAATTAATTAAATAAATGTGGTTATAAAGTTAAAAATGCACATAGGTTTGAAATGTACTAAAATCGGATAATAAGCCACTTATAATAGTTGAGCGATCGTGCTAGAACCACAGAACTTTGGAATGCCTAACACCTTCTCTCGGATTAATAGAATTCCTTACCCATATTTCTAGTTCGCGGACTATAAAATAGATTCAATCTTTTCCTCGATTCAAGATTAGAAACAGTGACTTGGGACACCATGAATTATCCCAAGTGGAGACTCTAAATTTCTTAACATAAATAATCTCGTTTCGATTGTCACTTTAAATTGGAAAAAACTCCCTTATATACCCTTTGCGCGGTGTAGTATAAAAAGGAGGTGTGACAACTAGTCTTTCTGGAGAAACATGAAACTTTGTATTTAGAAAAGGTGGAATTGGATGAGGTAGCCCATATGTGGTTGGCAAAATACCTGGCACTCTCGGGTACCACCCCAGCATGGTTGACAACATGAGTTAAAATCTTGAGGAGGACTCTAAACTTCGAAGCAAAGGGGTGGGAGACTTTCGTATGTAGCAGGTTGGATACCACTACTCATGAGAACTCTCTACCTATCTCTCGGGCAATCTTGGTGGCTTCTATCATGGGGGGAGGGGGGTACCCAATAAATGTCAAGATTGTGATGTCTTGGGTGATCACACGGATGGTCAATGAAGGTGATATATTATATTCCTTCCCACATTTCCTGAAAATGTACTTTAAAGACCAAGATTTGGAGAAAAGGAAGTTTGATGTGATGGTAAAGCCAAATGCGCCTTTTTCTTGGTACAACCTGAAAAGTGATGACAACCCCAAAGTCAAAGATCCTAAAGGAAAATTCACTGCTTCTACTGTCCAGTCTGAAGAGCCAGTAACAGTAGTAGCTCTTTCTCAGCCTCCCTCGACTATCCCAAATACTGCCCCAGGAGCCTTTACTACCACTGTCCCAGATATCCCCTCATCTTCAGCCTACCCATTGACTGCCCACTGTTTGAGCCAAACCCTTTCCAGAATCAACGACTGGATGCAGGCAGCCACTTCTAAGCTGTCTGTGCTTTCTACCTTGGTAGTAGCCCAGTCTATACCCCCTCAGTTACAGGTTCCACAGTTAGTGAAGGACATTATTAAGGAGCTTCCGGACAACTAGAAAAGCTCATCGAGAACCAATAGTTGATATTGGATGTTTTAGGTACTCATGGGAAAGCACTAACGAAGTTGGCAAAGGAAACAAAGAAATTGAGAAAGACTCGGGCATCAAAGAAGTCAGTGAAAGAGGTGAGAGTCGAAGTGGAGACAATGAAGGTTGCTGATCACTTACCATTGGAGCTGCTATTGCATGAACTGACCCCGACGGTCCATCTTGAGCAGGAGCAGGATGTAGAGAAGGCACCAAAGAGGAGAAGGGTGATTCCTGATAAGTTAGGATTTTAATGCTTTATGCCCCTACTTGCCTATGCTTTAGATATAAATTGCCACAAAATAGTCCAAAAATGCTCACAAGTTACGCTTGATTGCAGGTTTGATCGATAAAGTTACAAAATATCAAAGATAGGCTTAAAAAGGAGTGAAACATGCTCAAGTATCAAAGATTAGGTGAATTGAGGAAAAGAGGGCCTAGTGTCGACCGCGCAAAAGTGAATGCGGCCGCACTAGAAGATTCAGAGGCTGTATAATCAGGATGAAGGCTACATGGCCGCAGTATGTTTTTCGCGGTTTGTTGTCAGGCTTCCGCGGTCGCACTATGCTTTTGTGTGGTCTACGGTCAAGAGTATAAGAGAACCATCATATGGCCAAGACAATGACATATGGTCCGTAGTCATCACTGCATGGACTACGCCAGATCCCCCTCACAATCGTGGTGTACTTCCATGCGGTCCGCCTACTCAAGTTCAGAGAAGCAGCAATGTGAAGTCCAAGACCCAGTACGACCGTAGTCCATTTTGTGTAGCCCGCACTGACCCCCCAGGGGTATTTTTGTCCAACTTTTCTCGCCTAGTATAAATAGAACATTTTACCATTTTTAGGTCAATTTTTTGTACTCCAGACTTAACTGCGCTCCTGAGACTCGGTTTTGTAGCCATTTTTTGCACTTTTGCTTTTCATTAATGATAAATTATTGTAGCTTCTTCTTAGTAGTCAATTAATATGCGTAGTTCTTCATCTTTTTCTTTAATTTCTATATCTAGCATGAGTAGCTAAACCCATTAGTTAGGGTTGTGGCTCAACCCTAGTGCGGGTAATTGATGGGTGTTGCCATTTAGGGTTAGACTGATTATGGGTAATTGCTATTTGGGTTGATTTTATGTTTTAATTGAGAATTGGTGGTTGCAAACACTGATTCAAGCTTTATGGGTTTACCTCTTCTTAAAAAAGAGAGTCTATGACCCAAAAATTGACCCAACAAGGAATTGGGATGGACTTATGAAAAATTATAGTCCCAATTAACGGGTTAAATCTCGAGAGAGTAATCACCGTACTCAAACCCTAGTTGCTTGGTCTAATTTACCTACCCATTTGGTCTCGAGAGAGCCAATTGGGCAAAATCACTCTCTCTACCGAAAGGTGTGAGAGTGGGTAAAGTTGTGCAACGGTTACAGCATAAGTCCCAATTATGTCAATTGAATCCTAGTACCACCCACCCGTCAATTAGACACCTAGGTAGTGTCATGACCTTAGTGCTTTTCTTCCCATTAGATACAACTTAGCAATATTCTTGTAGCTTAATTTAGTGTTAATCATTAGTTTTATAAAAGTAGTTATAGTTCAAAACCCTAAAAATGTGTGAAGTGACATTAGGAGTACAAACACATCTCTAGACTAGACAGAAAATCCATCTCCACTACTAGCTCCCTAAGGAAATCAATCCCGACCTCTATTCGGGTAAAAGCAATTACGATCCGGTTTTCCTACCATAGTGTAGCGTCGAGTTGGCTGCGATCACTTTTTGGTGCCGCTGTCGGGGAGCTTACGGTGTTGACTATCTGTTTTGTTAGTTCTGTGTTTTGCTTCTCTTTCCTTCTTGTTTACTAATTTTGTTTGTGTCGATCACTCAAGTACATATGGCTCTTAATGCAAATGACCATCTTGGAAATGTCATGGAGGGGGAAGAGGTAGATGATCTTGATTAAGAAAAGGTTCCTAATTTACCTCAAGCTGCACGTAGAGGCCATCAGGCTAATGTAAATGACAACAATCTTATCCCAGACCCTCCTCCGCCACCGCCAAGAGTGGCCCCAAGAGTTCTCCCAAATCAAGGTTATGCCGGTGCTATTGTTCCTTCTCAAATTCGGGCAGGGAACTTTCAAACCACAAATGTCATGTTGACCATGCTCGATCAAAGAGGATACTTTACGGGCGCCTCCGATCAAAATGCCTACAAGCACTTGAAGGGGTTCGTAGATACATGCTGGGTAGCAAGCAGACAAACGTGTTTGAGGATGCTTTGATATTGAGGCTTTTCCCATTCTCTCTTCGGGGTAAAGCATTGGATTGGTTAGAAAGGCTCCCCAGTCATTCCATCACAACTTGGGATGAGCTGGAGGATAAATTCATTAGCAAGGTTTTCTCACTAAGTCATATGGCGGCACTTCGGGATGAAAATTAGCCTTCAAGCAAGAGCCAACGGAACCTTTGCATGAAATTTGGGAGAGATATAGAACGATTCTAATGGAATGCCCCAATAATGATATGACGGAGAATATGTTACAACAAACTTTCTATCGGGGCATCAATACAACAAATCAGTGCATAGTGAATCAATTGGCCGGGGGTAATTTTATGAAGTTGACTTATGATGAAACGTGTGCCATTCTTGATGAGATGGCGAAAACATCCTTCACATGTAAAAGTAGAGCTAACGCTCCTCAAGGTGACCCTACGGTTATTTATTTACATAAGGAATTGCATGACCTTGGGCAAGCTATAGCGAAATTGACAACCACTATGAACCAATTGGAGAAGGCGCAATTGCAACAAGTCCAAAATCACGCCAATTAAACGCCATGGAAGGTGTTTCTATGTTAAAAAGGAGGCAAAAAGGGTAAAAACCTCAAGGAAATTGTGAAGAAAATGACAACAATGATGGTGGTGCTTTTTCGAATGAGTGCTATAATGATCAAAATGAGGAGATCCAATATGTTAACAAATACCAAAGGAATAGAGGCAACTCTTCGAATCAACAATAGCGTCCCGAAGGAAATTGAAGCAATCAACAACAAGGTGGTAGTAATTGGAACAACAACAACCAAGGCGGTAATTTGGGTAATCAAGGTAACAATCAAGGTCATTGGAATGGAAACTACAATAACTGGAGCAACAACAACAACCAAGGAGGGTGGAATAATAGTGGGTACCCATGCAACCATGGGCAAGGCTTTCAAAGGCCCCCCATGTACCAACAACCGAACAATCTACCCCCTTTTCCTTCTCAAGGTCTGAGTTCTCCCGGGAGTGATATGGGGAGAACTGAAAGAATATCTGAGCAAATGATGAAAAGGAACCAAGATTCCGTTGCAAAATTAGCTTCACATAATACATCTATCCAAAACTTGGAAATGCAACTAGGTCAAATTTCTCAAGCTTTGAATACCCGCCCTAAGGGTTCCCTACCAAGTCATGCGGTAGTGAACCCGAAGGGTGGGTACAACAACCATGTAATGGTGGTTACAACTAGAAGTGGAAGAGGCGGTGATGTGCATGCCTCGAGAGAAAAGCAAGTTGTGGAAGATGATGTTGAGTTGCGTGGTGATGATGTACCTTTGATTGTTGAAGATGTGGTTGAGACCAATGTGAACAAGAAAGTGAGGATAGATATTGATGAGGCCGAGGTGGAAACACAAGATGTCGTGAACCCGTCTAGGGAACACGTGATTGATATGCCTGAGCAGGTGGTGTCTAAATCCAAGGCACCCTTGCCTAGGCCACCTCCATCGTACCCTCAAAGGCTCACAAATCAAAGAAATGATAATCAATTTAAGAAATTCATTGATGTGATGAAGAATTTATCTATAAATGTGCCTTTGGAGGCACTTGAACAAATGTCGGGCTATGCAAATTTCATGAAGGACTTGGTCACAAAGAAGCGGTCCATGGATTGTGAAGCTATAAACATGACTCACCAAGTGAGTGCTATAGTGCATTCAATGGCCTCGAAGTTAGAGGACCCCAGTACTTTTACTATCCCTTGCACTATTGGAAGCACGGATTTTGCCAAGGCCGTTTGTGACTTGGGGGCTAGTATCAATTTGATGACGTACTCGGTTTTCAAGACTTTGGGAATTGGGCAACCTCGACCAACTTCAATGAGACTTCAAATGGCGGATCAATTGATGAAGTGACCTTTGGTCATAATTGATGATGTTCTTGTCCGTGTTGATAAATTCATATTGCCGGTCGACTTTGTCATATTGGATTGTAACGAAGATTTTTAAGGTGCCGATTACATTGGGTAGACCTTTCCTCGCTACAGGGAAGGCATTAGTTGATTTTGAAGTGGGTGAGTTCACTTTCCCAGTGGGTGATGAGAAGGTTTTTTTCCCTATTTGCAAATCCTAAGGCAACCTAATGGCACCGAAGTGTGCTCTTTTCTGGACATTGTCATAATTGTGATATTGTATGATACAAGTTCTATGATTAATGTTGAAGATCCCCTTGTTTCCGAGCCTTTAAATCGGGATATTATGATGATGCAATTAGAATGACGTGCATAGATGCTTTACATGTTATAGAATCTAGTGAGCCTACTAAATTGTCTTCCGATCTTGAAACCCGACAAATTCCACTAACAAAACAATTGAAGAGTCACTGGAGATTGAATTGACTCCACTCTTTCCACACCTCCATCTCATGATCTGTATGTCTAAAACTATCTTGGATAATGATGTGAAACCTTTCTTGGAGAATGACGGAAGAGTGGATGAGGTAATGCAAGAAGTGGGGGTCTACCTTATTTCTATAAAATCTTTGATTTCTTTGGTGCACTGCGTATCGATGAAGGATGGCATGAACGTGGTTACAAATTCTCAGAATGAATGTATTCCCACAGGAGTAGTCACGGGTTGGCAAGGTTTCATTGACTATATAAAATTGAAAAACGTGCCCCATATGGATAGTTATCCCTTGCCATTCATTGATCGGATGCTCAACCAACTTGTTGGCTGTGTTATTTATTGCTTCTTGGATAGTTTGATGAGATCCATGTGGTGGTGCATCTTGATTTGAAGTGATGTGCTGGTAACATGTGTCGTGCTGCGACGTTAAATCAGGCGCTTCTTGGGACACAACCTATGTCTTTTTCTTTCTCTTTGATTTTCTTTGTAGTTTAGGATTTTTGAGCTAATTCGTTGTGAGATGTTGCAGGGATTGAGTTGATGCACTGCAAAACAAATTGAAAAAGATTGCACAGTCTCTGAAGTTTGCCAATGCGGCCATAGTACACATTGTGCGGTCCACACTGGCATGAGCAAAAATGGGTGCTCTCTGAAGTTTCCCCTAGCAGCCGCATTCCATTTAATGCGGTCCGCGATGGACCTCCACGGCCGTGGCCTGCTTTTGTGTGGTCCGCAGAGGTTTCCTTATGAAGATTCACTTGAACAAACCCAGCGCGGTCCGTGGTCGCTCTGGTAGGTAAGGATGGGGCCCGCGTATTTTTCTATAAATAGAACCCAAGGGCCTCATTTTACACGTTTCAAACTTTGAATCCTCAGAGACCTAAAACAATTATTCATACTCTCACTGACAATAATTCTTGCTTGCTTTGACTAATTGCATTTCATCTTCAATCTGGTAACAATTCCCTCATCTTTCATTGATTACATTTCATATTTTGATTTTTTGCTCATGCCCAATAGCTTTAGCTTATTTTTCTTCTCATTAGTTTATTCTTCTTCATTTAATTTTTAGTGTAGGATAGTTGTAAATGTGGGGTTTGTGTGCTTGGTATGCCTAATCAATGGGTAAACTGAGTAGGGACAAAGTATGTGTAAAACATTAAACAAAAATAGCAAATATGAAACCCTAACTTAGTGCCTGTGAACTCTAGTCCCCACGGCCCGTGGTCGCCTTAGCGTGATCCGCGATACCCTGACGCGGTTCATGGTACCTTTCTATGCGGACCGCGGTGCTCCTATGTATAAAAGCGAATTTGTTCCAACACGGCCGCATTGCACTTTGAGCAGTCCGACCCACCGCGGCTGGGACCCTATTTTGTGCAGACCGTGGTGGTGAGATTTAGAAAGGTGATTTTCTGGGCCTTTGCCCAATGCGTACCACGGTCACTTTTACATGGTCCGTGGATCCCCCTATGCGGTTGCACTCCTGTTGTGCGGCCCGCGGTCCAGGTTCTTCAACTATTGCTGCAATACTTCTTCGGTTGTCTGCACTTCATTTCCTTCACCTATTTCAATGCATGTGCTTAAACTAACAATGTTAGATGTGTTTGCTTGCAGACAATGGTAAAACAATGAGGCAAAGGTGCCAAACAACCCGGCCGAGGTGATACCGGGGAGGCAAAGGAAAAAGAGTGGTAAAACTCACTCCCCAAGTCCAAGAAAACATCAAAAAGACCCAAAATTTGATAAAAGTTGCAGATGGAGCACCTTCCCATTCCTTGGGGAGTGAGTATATGCCATCTCAGGATATCTTCTCTAATTCAATCCCAACTCACTTCGACTCCAGCTTCCAAGTGACTAATACCCCTCCAGCATCACCCACTCCCAAGAGACCGGTGAATGTAGTTTCGGATTCATCTGAAGAGTCCGCAGCCGGTAGTAAAGAATACTCCATCTCGCCTACAGCTTCATTATCTAGGGATAGTGCAGGCAGAAATGAGGAGGAGATACAAGGGGTGAAACTCAAGTTGGAGGAATTGAACAAACTAGGAAGGCCGAAGTATACGAGGATAGATTTGTGAGCCAAGTGGCTTACCATAAGTTTAGGGAGTGGTGGCCGATGAGGCATTTAATACCAGAGAGGAGTTTTGTTATCAAAGACTTGCTACCCCATAATCCTGACGTGTTGAGATAATTAGAACAAAGACCTTTCGTTTGCAGTAGGATAGACCCTACCACACACGACCAAACTCTTCATATCTCCTAGGCTATGTTGGTTGAATCCATCATGGCAGGTTACTCCATCAATGTAGGGAATATGATGTCCTGTATCATCTCTCTAGTTGGTGCGGAAGCTAACAGGGACTACCCTTTTCCCAATACCCTCATGTATTTTTGGGATTTGAAATTTGAGAAGAAGCCATTTGATGTCAAAGCCAAACCAATGGCCCATTTCTCATGGTACAGTTTAAGGGGGCCAGACAATCCTAAGGACAAAAACTACAAGCCACCTGCCTCTACCCAAACTGGCCAGTTTGAGGAGCCGATTACGGTAGAGCCTCCCACTGAGCCTACTACTACAGTTGATGATTTGCCTCCCGGACCTTCCACTGTTACTGGTCCATCTGTTTCAGCTGGCCTGGAGATCCCGTCCTCCCAGACCTATCCCATGACTGCACCTTGGCTGGGCTAGACACTGTCTAGTTTGAACAACTGGATGTCAACTGTGACATCCAAGTTGTCTACATTGTCTTCTACTATTGAAGCCCAGTCAGCACATCAGACAGCTCAGATTATTCAGTCCATTGAGGACACACTGAAGAAGCTCTTGGAGAACCATGAAAAGATCATGAGGACACAGGATGCTTTGGCTAAGGCAGTGGCTTCACATTGCAAGGCTCTAAAAGAGCTTGTCAAAGAGCACAAGAAGCTACGCAAGACACGGGCTTCTAGAGAGTTTGTGAAGGAGCTTAGGGCAGATGTAAAGAGACTGAAAGCAGATCAGCTGCCTTTAGATTTTGTATTGAGGACCCAGCCCCACCATCAGTTCCAATAGCAACCCCAGATACAAAGTTGGTGCAGAGGCCTCCAAAGAAGAGGAGGAAGATCCCTAGTGCAGATGATGCTATCATCCAGTTGGCGGACTCACCAGAGTTTTCCTCCAGTCAGCCATAGGATGTACCATATCCACACCCGGTACAAGTCTAGGACCCAGTCCCTGTAGCTGAGCAGCAGGAGATGGAGAACCAATCTGAGGTTCCCACACATACAGAGGACCAGGGGATCACTGATGACTCTATGCAGATTGACCAGGCTTAGGAAGCCCTCCTATATCCTTTATTTGTTATTTTTGATGTGTATTCCCAATGCCAGCTTTTATTCGTAAGGGTGCACCCTACTTTTTATCTGGATGACTATATCTATTAATTGACTTAGTTTATGTTTCTATTGATTTTCTATTTTGGGTTGTATATAACTTTACATTCAGTACTTTTATCATACTTTTTATCTTATTTTTTGTTTGTATATAAAGTTACATTTCTGTGTATATTTATCCCTCATTGTATATTCTAACCCCCTATTATACATATTCATTCTAATTTCTATTTTCGCAAAAAAAAATTGTGTTTAGCTTTTTAGATAGGCTTGTAGCCTTTCGTCTTGTTTTTAGCATTTTCATTAAGCCCTTGGTTTTCTTAATGCCACGGTTCTTTCAAAGGGTGGAGTATTGTGTGAACCGGGTGGCTCTTCCCAATGATAGATGGCGTGACAACCTTTTTAAGGGTTTGATTCTGTTTTTGTTTTTTGTTTTTTTTTTGTTGTTTTTGATAGTTTGTAGTTAAGGGTACCTCAAGCAAAGTTTCACTTGGGCCTAGCACATTTTCGTTTGATCCTATGGTCAAAGACAAAAGGTTGTATTTAGGATGGTGAAAGTCATGGCCTTGAGACTCTTGTGTTGACCAAACAATTGTCATGTGGTCTTTACAGACCATTGTGTGCTTGAATCGTAACTAAGGTCATTGTGGGCCCTCGACTTGATGTGTTTATCAATCCCCTAGCGTGTGTGGTGAGAAATTGAATTGCGAGTCCAAGTCCCGAGCCAATGGTCTAGAACTTCCCCTGAATATTTGTTGAGGCAAAATCTTAGGTGAAATTCAACATGAGAAGTGATTATAGGCTCTGCTTGATCCAAATTGATAAGATCCATAGCCAACAATTGATAAGATCCCTAGTCAACCCTTTGAGCCTTAGACCTTCTTCTTTCAAGAACCATAATACAAGCCTATACCTGTTCTAAATGATACCCTCTCTTTGCACCCAAATATTTCCTTTAGCACTTGGCAAAGGTATAAGTTTGGGGGGGGGGGGGGAGAGGCGAGGAGTGAAACAAAGTGGTAAAAAGGCGCATAAGTGAAGAAAAGTAAGGGCAATGAAAAAGAAAGAAAAGAAAAAAAACAAAAAAAGAAATCCCAATGTGAACAAGGATAAAAAAGGATCCAAGGAAAAAGAAAAGTGAAAAGGTGTGGAAAAGTAGAAAAAGGAGAAATGGTTTGAGATGCATAAGAAAGAGTGACAATGTGTCTCTCTAACCCCTTAGCAAGAAGTGAAAAGACTCAAAGAGCCAAGAGAATTGTGCCAAAAGAATCAAAAGAAGTGCTTAAGGGAAGATTGAACCCACTTGAATAAAAACATGTCATACCCTTACCCAAAAGCCTTCACAATGACTCCACAAAAACCTACATTAGTAGATACTTACATAAGGGGCAACCATACGGTACTTAGAGCCGGACTTGTAACCTTCTTCTTAAGAGAGATAATAAAATCCATTAACCTCGGTTGTGTGTCAATACTCTAAAAGGTGAGGCTCGCTTAGGGAGAATTGAGGATGTGTGAGTTTGGGTTCCACAATGACCAAAGAAATTGAGAGAAGCTCTTTGATGTAATGAGCCAAATCTTGATGCATTAGTATTGAGGGCAATTGTTAGTCCATTGTGATGCTTGTTGATGTCACTTTAGGATAGCTGGATTTCTTGGATTTTCCTTTAAGGGGTGGGTCTTATTTTGTTTTCTTGAGGACAAGCAAAGGTTTAAGTTTGGGGAAGTTGATAAGTTAGGATTTTAACATGCTTTATGCCCCTACTTGCCTATGCTTTAGTTATAAATTGCCATAAAATAGTCCAAAAATGCTCACAAGTTGTGCTTGATTGCAGGTTTGATCGATAAAGTGACGAAATGTCAAAGATCGGCTCAAAATGAGTGAAACTTGATCAAGTATCAAAAATTAAGTGAATTGAGGAAAAGAAGGCCTAGTACAGTCCGCGCAAAAGTGAATGCGTACGCACTAGGAGATTCAAAGAGTTGTATAATCAGGATGAAGGCTACGTGGCCGCGGAACGTTTCTCGCAGTCTGTGGTCAAGTTTCCGCGGCCGCACTATGCTTTTGTATGGTTCGCGGTCAAGAAACATCATATGGCCAAGACAATGCCATGCAATCCGCGGTCATCACTGCGCGGACCGCGCCAGATCCCCTCACGGCTGCGGTGCACGTCCACGCGGTCCGTGTCCTTAAGTTCATAGAAGCATCATTGTGAAGTCTAAGAGCCAGTGCGGCCGCGGTCCATTTTGTGCATCCCGCACTGACCCCATAGTGGTATTTTTGTCCAGTTTTTCCAGCCTAGTATAAATAGAATATTTTACCATTTTTAGGTCAGCTTTTTTTTACTCCAGACTTAGCTGCGCTCGTCGGACTCAATCTTTTAGCCATTTTTGGCACTTTTGCTTTTCATTAACGATAGATTATTGTAGTTTCTTATTAGTAATCAATAATATGCTTAGTTCTTCATCTATTTCATTAATTTCTGTATCTAGCATGAGTAGCTAAACCCATTAGCTAGGGTTGTGGCTCAACCCTAGTATGGGTAATTGATGGGTGTTGCCATCTAGGGTTAGATTTATTATGGGTAATTGTTGTTTGGGTTGATTTTATGTTTTAATTGAGAATTGGTGGCTGCAAACACTGATTCAATCTTTGTGGGTTTAACTCTTCTTGAGAAAGAGAGTCTATGACCCTAAAATCAATCCAACAAGGAATTAGATGGACTCATGAAAAATGATAGTCCCAATTAATGAGTTAAATCTCGAGAGAGTAATCACCCTACTTGAACCCTAGTTGCTTGGTCTAATTTTCCTACCTATTTGGTCGAGAGAGAGTCAATTGGGCAAAATCTCTCTCTACCGAGAGGTGTGAGAGTGGGTAAAATTGTGCAGCGGTTATACCATAAGTCCCAAATGTGTCAATCGAATCCTAGTAACATTCACCAGTCAATTAGCCACCTAGATAGTGTCACGACCCTAGTGCCTTTCTTCCCATTAGATACAACTTAGCAATATTCTCGTAGCTTAATTTAGTGTTAATAATTAGTTTTATAAAAGTAGTTATAACTCAAAAACCCAAAAATGTGTAAAGTGACATTAGGAGTACAAAAACATCTCTAGACTAGACAAAAAATTCAAATCCATTACTAGCTTCCTGATGAAATGATCCCGACCTCTATTTAGGTAAAAGCTATTGCAACCCGCTCTTCCTACCATAGTGTAGCGTCAAGTTGACTGCAATATATTCTTCATACTGATGATGCAGTGATTGAGTTGGCGGAGCCTTAGGAAGGTTCCTCTAGCCAGCCCCAGGTTCCAGTACAGGCCCAGATCCCAGTGCTGACACAAGTTATAGGGATTCAGTTATAGGTTCACGAGCTGTCCGAGGACCCAGGGACCCAGGATCATGATCCCATTCATATGGAGGGCCAATAGGAAGTTTCTCTTTACTCTCTATCTTCTATTAAGTTGTTTTTGGTTAGTTAGCATTGCGGACAATGCTAGCTTTCAATTGAGATGGTAGCCCCATTATGATTTGATGAGTGGGTTGTAAATATGACACTAATTTCTTTTTATTATGCTTTATTTTACTTTTGGTATGTATATAATTTTACTAGTTTATTTCACTTTTCGTACTTTGCAACCTTGATCGTATATAAAGTTACTTTCTTATGTATGTATTCATTCCCCCTTATGTATATTCATCTAAATCCCCTATCGTACATATTCTTTTTACTTTCTGCATTTTCTTTCATAGCTTTTTACTTCATTTTCGTATCTTCTTATTGTGACTTTTTGTGTGCAATAAGACTTTATTTTTCTTATTGCCACGGTTCTTTCCAATTATGAAATTTGTGTGAACCGGGTGGTTCTTCCTGATGATGGATGGCATGACAACCTTCTAAAGGGGTTGAGTCTGTTTTCCTTTCTTTTTATAAATAGTAGATAATTAGTAATGGTGCCTCAAGCAAAGCTTTACTTGGGACTAACACATTCGCCTTTGATCCTATGGTCAAAAATAAATTGTTGTGTATAGGATGGTGAATGATGTGACCTTTAGACTCTTGTGTTGGCCGATAATCATAAAGTGGTTTTTAAGGACCATTGTTTTGCTCAAATTTTAGCTAAGGTTGATTTGGGCCCCCAACCTCTATCTCTTTAGCAATCATATAGCTTGTGTGGTGAGAATTTGAATTGCAAGTCCAGGTCTCGTGCAATTAGTCTAGAACTTGACCTGGATGTTTGTCTAGGCGAAATCCTAAGTGTAGTCTTACTAGAGAAGTTATTATAGGCTCTCCTTGATCCGAATGATATCTTGAAAACATATATATCCTACCAATGATAATATCGCAAGTCAACCCTTTTGAGCCATAGCCCTTTTTCTTTTAAAACACAATGATACAAGCCTTTACCCCTTCTAAAAAGACCCTATCTTGGCACCCTATCTTTCCTTAGCACAAGGAAAAATCATAAGTTTGGGGGGGTGGGGGGGATGTAACAAAGTGGTTAAAGGTACAAAAGGAAGAAAAGGAAAGGCAATGAAAAAAAGAAGAAAGAAAATCAAAAAGTCAAAGAGAATGAACGATGTAGAAGAAATGAAGGGATTCAACAAAAGAAAAAATATGAAAGGTGTGGAAAGTTTAAAAAGGATAAAAAGGTCTGAAAATAACAAGAAACAGTGACACTTTGTCTCTCTATCCCCTAAGAAAGAAGTAAATGACTCAAAAAATCAAGAGAATGTATGCCAAAATGAAGAAATAAAGTGTTTAAGGGAAGATGGAACCTACTTAGACCAAATATTTTCCTACCCTAAACAAAAAGCCATCATTATATCTCCACAAAAGCCTTAAATGATCTTGATTTTAATGAAGCTTACATTAGTGGTGACTCACATAAGTTGAAACCTTATGATACTTAGAGCCGGACTTGTAACCTTTCTTTGAGAGAGATGAGTGTGTTTTTTACAATCCTCGTTTTGAGTGATACAACCTAAAACTAAGGTTTACTTAGGGAAAGTTGAGGATGTATGAGTTTGGGTTCCACAATATCCAAAGTAGTAGAAAGAGTTTCCTTGATGGGCTGAGTTAATTTTTTATGCTCTTTGTCGCATAAAAACCATGGTGCTTAAAAGGTTGAATGTTGTTAATGATCCATTCGATTTAAGGGTAATCGTTAGTCCCAATTGATGCTAGATGAGGTCACTTTAAGTCAACTGAATTTTCTTGGTTTTACTCTTAAGGAGGTGGGACTTATTTTGTTTGCTTGAGTACAACCAAAAGCTTAAGTTGGCGAAGTTGATAACTAGGGATTCTAGTTCATTTTACACTCCTTTTAACTCGAGTTTTGACTAAAAATTTAAATAAAAAGTCCCAAAGGCTTACATGGTGTGCTTGTTTGCACGATTTGGTAAAAAATATGACAATTAGTCAAAACAGCTCAAAAAAGAGTGAAACCTGCACAAGTACCAAGAACCAGTCAAGGCACTACTACATCATAAAAATCAACAACAGCCACAAAAGACCCACCTCGGCCACAAACCATTTAGTACAGTCCGCATTGGAAAATTTCAGAGAGGTGCACTTTTGGGGCTTCAAGTTGTGTAGTCCATGGAAGATTTCTTGTTGTCGCAATAGCCTCGTTGCAGCCGCAATCCATTTTATGTGGTCTGTGGAGAGGGGTATTCAGAGAGTTGGGATTTTGGACGATTGAAGCTGGCACGGTATGTGGAGCATTTTATGCGGACCACAGTGAAGCCATCGCGGTCGCGGTACATTTTATATGGACCGCGGTGGCCAGATTCAGAGACCTAAAAGTCAAGAACAAAACCTCACCACGTTCGTAGTGCATTTTTCACGGTCTGCGGTACCTCCGCATGGGTATTTTTGTCCAAACAATTCAGCCTTGTGTAAATACTAATTTTTCAAATTTTTAGGGTATCTAACTTTTAGTTGAGTACGTGAATGGCGGTTTTTGACTATTTTGAGTAATTATATAGTGGGTTTATCATTCTATATTCAATTATTAGCTTGTAAACATATTATATGGGTTATTCTTCATCTAATTACGTATTTTCTTCCATTATTGTGAGTAGTTAGACCCATTAGCTAGGGTTGTGGCTCAACCCTAGTATGGATATTTTATGGGTCATGTGTTTTAATGCTTAGATGTTTATGGGTGCTTAATATTTTGACTGATTTGTGTTTTCTATGTTAGATTAGTGGTTGCAAACACTAATTTGTGCCTAGTTGACTTCGGCTCTTCTTGAGAAAGAGAGTTTGAGTCTAGGTAATAAGTCCAACAAGGAATTGGGGCGTACTCAAGAGATTGATAGCCCCAATTAAAGGGTTAAATCTAGAGATTTAGTAATACCCTACTTGAGCCCACATTTCTTGCATAATTTCGACACCCAATTGGTCTTGAGAAAGTCAATTAGGGGCAAAGTCACTAAGCTACCGAGAGGTAATGACTGAGTAGTGTCGTGCATTGGCTATATCGCGATCCCAAACTTAACATCTTGGCCTTAGACTGTATAACCTGTCAAGTATTCACCTAGGGGAAAGTCACTTCTTTAGTGCCTCATTACCTATCAGACAACCCTTCTAGCAATTATTCTTAATTTAATTTAGCATCTCATTAGTATACAAGTAATCAAAAGAACAATTATGATTGGAAGCGTAATAAGAGCATTATGCATTGCTAGTTTAGATAGGAATCCAATTCCCAAATATAGCTCTTTGTGGATTTGATCCCGACCTATTCGGGTAAAAATTGCATCGATCGCTCTCGCTGCTCTATAGTGGTGCAGGGTTGGAACCGATAAGGCTGATGAGGAGCTAGTTAATCTAAGCTCACAGGAAAAATGACCCTGCTTCATCAATTGAAAAGACCCTACCAGACCTTATGAAAAACGTAGTTACAAGTTATGACCTACAGAAGAGGAGAACTCCAATACCAAAAGCCCCCAGCACTGCCAAACCTTCCAATAAATGAAAGGCCTCATCCCCAGCAACTAGTAAAATTCCTTTGCCAAAGGGAAGAGCCACAAGGAGTAGAGTGAAACAGTATGAGAGTGACTTTCAAAACGCTTTGGCTCAAGAAAAAGAGGTTGGACAAAGGAAAGGGTAAGGTTGCAGAGTCCTTTGAAGTTGTAGATGTTGAGTAGATGGAACGGGTCCATCAGAAGAAAGTCACAACAGTGGAGATTTAGACCCCCAAACCCAAAAAGACCAAGACTTCTTCCAAGAAATCTTCATCTGTGTCTAAAGATGTTGAACCTGCATTGGCCAAGAGGACAAGGTCTACAATGAAAAATAAACAAGTTACAATCTCTGAAGATGAGAAATAGAGTGGTGAAGAAGAGAGTGAGTCTGAGGGTGAACAAGACAAGTTGGCCATATTTGGCAAAAGAATAATTTTGAAGGGAAGATTGCTGAAAGATTTGGTGGAACCTAAAATGGTTAGGTTGGTTGACACCCTAGCTGTTCAGGGTTGGAAGGACATGGTCCTTCAAATGGATGGGAGATTGGCTAGAAATGAAATTATTGCAAATATGACGTCAAAGATGGCAGAGTTACAAGCAAAGTAAAAGGAGTTCAAGTGACCTTTGATGCAGAGAAGTTGGGAGAGATTCTTGACATACCTGCTGAGGGATATGATGACTACACTAGGCAAAGATGGACAAGTTTGGATACCTTTCCTTCCGCCCTTGCAATCACTAGGAGATTCTATAGTGTTGAAGAAGTGAATGAGGACAAGTTTCTACACAAGAGTGAGATGAATCCAAAACACAAAGTCATTTTTGAGTTTGTCAACAAGTGCCTACTGCTCAGGAAAGAGAGAAGGCATATTGCTAACTATATGGGCTTATTCTGATGGAGTGCCTTGAAAGTGGAAGGAAAATTACCTAGAATAGATTCATCAAGCTACTAGATAGGGTCATCAATGGTTCCAAGGCTCAAGCTACTCCCTATGGATTTATTCTGACTACGGTTCTAGATAGGTTCAATGTGCATCTGAAGAAATAAGAAATGGCCACAAGCAAGGATTACTTTGGCATTAGTACTCTATTTGCTTGTGACTATTTAGCCAATGCCATTCCAAATGAACATGGTTCATCCAAGAAGACACCTATCAATAGTAAAGTCAGGGCTCTTATTCAGGAAAGTGAGGCTAAGGATGCTGAGATAGGTAGGATAATGGATCGTTTGGCAGAGGTTAAATCTAAGAGGGATGCTCTCAGAACTGATCTTACCAAGTAAAAGAAGAAGAATGGTGGGATTCTTCACTATATGTTGAATCTTTTCCAAGCCCAAAACTAACTCTCTAGCTCGCCCAAGCCTTAAGAATTCTAGCATGTTGTCTCCTTAACCTGTCTAGTACCTTCAGTAACCCAAATTAGGGATATTTCTTTCTTTTTGCTCATATTTTTGAATATTTTTGCTTTCTAGTTGGATTATGGTAGCAACATATCCTCTATCAATGATATCTGTTGTTTTGCTCTTGTTAAGTGTTAATACTTCCTTGATAATTTTAATATGTTTGCATGATTACTGATGATTGATCCATGATTGCACTTGTAGTTGCCCCAGTAGCCATGTGTACTTATTAAATCCTGGGACTCACACTTTGTTTATGCAACTTTTTGATGATGCCCAAAGGGGTATTGTGCTTTACAAATTCTGAATATGTGATGTTTATAACCTAATTAACATGGTCCTTGATCATAAGTGAATTTTCTAAACTTTATATTGATGAATAAGTTGAGTTCTTATTGGGCCCAAGTAAGTAAAAAGCACAGAGTTTGTCATCATCAAAAATGGAAAATTTGTTGGCCTAAGTAAATGAAGTTTTGAAGACTGACAAAAGAACTCAGATATGGACCATGTCCATCTTGAGAAGCACATTTGTGATCAATCCAAACATGTGAGATGCACATGAAGGAGATAAACCTAAGTTATTGTGAGCATAGGATTTTTGACCAGTCGAAACAAGCTCTTACAGGACTCTTAAAGTTTAGGATTTTTTTTTTTAAATGTTAGGATTTTAATTTTTAGGATTAAACAGCATGTGCATGTTTCATTATTGCATGTTTAAAATGGTTTAAGATTTAATTTTTAAATAAATTGGTTTTACAATTTAAAAAAAACAAATTATATATATATATATGTCCGGCATTTGAAATTATTTTTGTTAATTTTGACTTAGCTTAGTTTATTTGTGATTTGTTGGTTTTTCTTTTTTTTAATAAGTTAGTAATTAAATTAAATTACAAGAAAAAAGACAAAAAAATATATTATATGCATATATAAACAGCCACTCATGCTGGCCATAATTGGGCCAGACCTGAGTGGCCCAACCTGCCTTTTCCCTTTAAAAATAAGCCACAACCCAGCCCAAACGACCAGCCTGACCCAGTCCACACCCAATAAACCCAAACGACACCGCTTGAATAGGACTCATCACAACCGTTGATCCCCACCTCATCCAACGGAAAAAGAAGCTTTCCCATTTTTGTATACATATGCCCAAACACCTTCAATACATACACGACCAAACATTATCTTCCTCGTACCATCCACCATCGACTAACAAACACCCATTGACCACCCTGTCACCACCTTTGACCACCGGTCTACCACCCTACTGCCGCCGCCGGAAATCGCCTCTCGGTGGCGGCCGACAACCAAACTGCCCCAAAATTACACCATTTAACCATCACGACCTCCCCTATCCCACCATGTAATTGTCTTCCGTCGAATATAACTCCTCCGTCTCGAATATCCTCTGAAAGGTTGTCGGAAACCCTACCTCTGGCGACCCCATCCCAAAGCCTTCCAAATTTACACCCTTAAGACACCTTGACCCCCTCTTTCCAACCATGGATGTAACCACTCTTGAATCATCCTAAAACTCCTCGAATTTTAATTCGAAGGTTAACCCTAAATCCCAAACCTGCCAGAAATGGTTCAAACCTCTCCCGGGCAGTCCCTCATCCCTTTTGACACCAACCGTACCACCCATGAGTCCCAAAACAACCCCAACTGTTTAAAAATCCAAATCTAAGACTCTATTGAGGTCTTAGAACTGTGAAAACCCCTCGTGTACCCTTAGAATTGATTGTATACTGTCCGAGGAGGTTTAGAATCCCTGTGCAAGAATCAAGGTCCAGTTGAATTAAGCTTTGAATGCTTGATTGTTTTTAATGACTGATTAGGTCCTGTACTTATACGTATAATAGTCTGAACTTCTTTTATTGGATTCTTTCTTGGTTGTTTGTTTGTTTATCCACAAGTTCATATGTTTTGTTTGTCACCAATCTGAAATCCTTTCTTGGGTAATATTGATATCTTGCTACGTATTGGTTCCCTGATTTTAGAAAGCTCAATTTGGTTTATTCTTAAGTAATATGATTTTAGGGCTCAATTGATCTCCTTTTGCTGATTTTTCTTAGATTCCTGTTATTCTTAGTTTATTCATGTTCCAAAGTGTTTGATGCCTAGATTAGGTTGATTGATGGGATAGACCTTCAGTTACAAGGGTTAGCTTTTGTTCTTTCGATTTGATTCATAAGTTGATTGTTCATCTTGCTGTGTGCTTCTTGTTCTTAAGTATTTCTGAATATCCTTGATTGAATCATTTTTGAGAGTCTAGTATTGATAGATATATGCATTCTTCTGGATATTTGATATTTTGTTTTGTTAATCCTGTATAGAAGTCTGTTAATGTTGGCTGATTGAACCCTCGTGAGCTTATTAATCTAAGTTTAAGATGTAATAAACTAGGGTCAAAAACTGACCAGGGTAAAAGTTCAGGGGTGGGTAATATAGGAAATGAAGTGAGAGTACAAGAGGAATTGGAGTCTTTTAAAATCTGATAGGAGTCCTTTAGAACTTTCTAGCAAGGACTAATACATAATTCCAGCCTCAAACTTGAGGCACAAGTTAGGAATTGGAGGACCACTTAGGCAAAAATTGCAAGTTGAGTTAAGGACTAAGAAGAAAAACAAAGTAAAATCTGATGCCCTAACAATTTTACCATAAAATGAACCATTTGGGGCATTGGATAGGGATCCGGAACCTTTTTCTCCAATACTAGAGCTGGAATACTGATTCTATATTTGAAAACACTATCAGTGCTGAATTTGATTGTTTTGAGTTTAATTCTCTCACAATTCTGCTGAAATTTTGGCCTACTGTGCGATTTGCTGTTGATTTGCTTAACTGGTCTCTTATTTTCACTCATAGGTTCCTTTTTCACTTGAATTACAGGTACATTTTCTTGTTCACCTGATACATTGAAGTTCAAGCATAAAAATGTTCATGAATGTGCAGATTTGAGCTCTTGATGGCATTCTAAACCCTCTACATGCTCTTCCCTATTCAATTTTAGTTATAGTTGTACTGATAAGATAGTCCTTATGTGTAGTTAAATTGGACTGATTCATTTGTAATAATTAGACTCTAAGGACTGTTTTATTTGTAATAACTGGACGTTTAATTCATTTTGGCATGAACTATTGATAGTATTGATAGTGAATGAATGATTGTCCTAGATGGTTGTTTAATGTCGTTTAGAACTAAGTAGATCATGACATATAGGTTCAGAAATCATTGAAACCCAGTTGTTATAGTAAAGAATACTCAAACTTCAATATATTAGTAGTGTATGTTTCAGATCTATAAACT
The DNA here is from genome assembly GCA_034376525.1 of Nicotiana benthamiana. Taxonomy (NCBI): domain Eukaryota; kingdom Viridiplantae; phylum Streptophyta; class Magnoliopsida; order Solanales; family Solanaceae; genus Nicotiana; species Nicotiana benthamiana. The sequence goes on along the minus strand of CM067341.1, from coordinate 12,001,282 downwards.
GTGATTAAAGTCATAATCGAATTTTGAATATTTGGATTCATATACTCTGACTGATTAGAATATGAATCAGCTAATTCATATCTAATGTCAAAGTTTGACTCATAAAAATAATTGGTAATATTTTCTGTGTATATATCTAAGGTTGTGTGTAATTCCAAATAAACTGGTTGTTAGCAATTGGGCTTTGTGTTCAAATTAGTACTGGGCTCACTCGAGATACCCAGTAAGCATTAAGAAGATATAATATCAAAATGCTTCTGAAATTGGAGGACTAAAAGAGTTGGGCCAGCCATGAACCAGGCCCAACAGACTTTAGTCAGAGCAAACACTGCATGTCTTGGGCTGGCCCAGATCTGAGCCATGCACGCTATTAGCCATGAATGAGGCTAAGTGTAAGTACTACTTCTCTAAATACACAACCTGCACATAAATCAATTAGTGCATTTAAGCACTCACAAGAGTAGAATATTTGGCACGGATTAACTGTCCTTATAAAAATAGAGTGAGCCGCATTAATTCAAGAAAACACTATGCGATGGCTCCTTAATTCATTAATACACATAGAAAATAGGAAGTGTTGTTTAGCAAAATTTCACGGCCTTCCCATAAATGTCAAAGACGTAGTTGCTATAGGCGCATGTTTAAAAAAATACCTTCCTAAATTCGGGTGTGCATTTATGTGACCCAAATCCTATTCTCAATGGAATGAAAATATGCCTAAAATTGCGGGTGCATTTATGTGACGCGATTCACGGCATGTTTTAATAACATTGCAAACTTTCCTAAAAAATATATGTTAAAAACGGTCAATAATTTGGAATTACGAGTTAACAGGTATAGAAAATCATGTTTTAGCCACTTATAATAAGTTTATGCGACCGTGCTAGAACCACGGGATCCGAGGGTGCCTAACACCTTCCCTCGGGTCAACAGAATTCCTTACTCATGAATTTCTACTTCGCAAACTCCAATTGGGTAGTCAAAATTTCCTCGATTTGGGATTTTAAATAAATCAAGACTTGAGACACCAAAATCTATGTCTATCCCAAGTGGAGACTCTTGAAATAAACAATTAATCCAATTTCGAATAATATCACTTTAATTGAAAAAGCACCAATGCACGTGTCACCTTTCGGGGTAACTACGTGTAAGCGGTAAAAAGGAGGTGTGACATCTATCAGAAGAGATATCTCCTGAACATGGTTGAAAATATTGCATATGGGATAAGGATAAAGACTCCTTACACAAAGAGAACTTGATTTAAGAAAATGACAAGAGTTAGAGTATGAGATCAACTAGAACTCTTCCATCATGGAAGAGTAACATTTGTATCCTAGTCAATATCTAATAACTAACTCCTTAAATACCAGTGTTGTTCTCTTTTACAGGCAATGCACATAAGTAGAAGTTAAACATAAAATGAGTGCAAAATGGCAGGGCAATTTTGCAAGCAATTGATGTGTGTTTCAAGCCTGCAATCCTGAAGTTACTTGAACCGGATAGAAGAACCAATTTCAAGTATCTATCTTTTATTCTAGTTCAATTGTAGTAGGTAATTTTACATTGTACCTTTCAACTTTTATAGAAGCAATTGTATTAGGTACTTAGAGTATTCAAGTTAGAATTAACTTGAAGTTGTCGCAACACTTGAGGCTGTGTGCCATAACAGGATTAGAGTTAATCCTAGATTTACAAAAGAGTTTTTCTAAATGCAATTTTTGACTTAGTGATTATAGTGGAAGTACGGGAAAATCCTACTAAGTAGTAGGTCGTGATTTTTTTTCACTTTTTGATCCAGGTGTTTTCCACGTGAAATCTTTGTGTTTTCTGTTTTCTTTACTTATTATTTTGCAAATAGTAGTAGTTAGAACACATGGAAGAACTAGGTCCTTCTATAATCAAGTTAAACTAAAATTATGTACCACACAAATCACCCCCCCTCCCCGCCACCCCTCTTGTGTTGTATTGAAGTATAAAACATCACAAATGACATCAGTAGGAACTCATAATGCCTATATCGATTCTGAAACGTTGTCTTAGGGACATCACATGTCTTTATCTTCAAGTGATTGTAGTCAGACCTCAAATCAATCTTTGAAAACACCTTGGCACCCTAAAACTGATCAAATAAGTCATCAATTCTCGACAATGGATACTTTTTATTGATGGTGACTTTGTTCAACTACCGGTAATCTATGCATATCCTTATCGATACATCTTTCTTCTACACGAATAACATAGGCGCACCCTAGGTCTAATGAAGCCCTTATCAAGTAAATCATACAATTGCTCCTTCAAGATTTCAACTCTAGCAGGGCCAAACAATATGGCAGAATTGAAATGGGTTGAATGCCCGGAGCCAAATTAATACAGAAGTCAATATCTCTATCGGGTAGCAACCCCGGCAGATCTACAAAAAATACCTCTAGAAACTCACGTACAACTAGTACTGAATCCATGGACGGATCCTTTACAAGCTAAATAGGCTAGATACCCCTTCTCAACCATATGTCGAGCCTTCACATAAGAGATAACTCTGCCGGTAGAATGGACAGAATTCCTTCTTCACTTTAATCGAGGCAACCCCGGCAAGGCTAAGATCACCTCTTGGCATGACAATTCAATATAGCATGATAAGGTGACAGTCAATCCATACCCAAGATGACATCAAAATATACCATGTCAAGAAGTAGAAGATATAACATATTCTCAAGACTTCTAATAGTAACCATACACGAACGATAGACACGACCTACAACAGTTAAATCTCCCACTTAGTGGACACATACACATGAGACTCAAGGAATCGCAAGGGACAACCAGATATGAAGTAAAATATGATGACACGTAAGAATAAGTAGAGCCCAAATCAAATAGAACTGAAGCATCTCTATGGAAAACTGGAATAATAACTATGATTCGTCAGATGACTCAGCCTCAAGCCTAGCTGGGAAAGCGTAAAATTGAGGTTGGCCCCCACCACTTTGAATTACATCTCTACTAACTAGGTGGCCTCTACCTCTAGAAGCCTGACCTCTACCTCTAATAGTTTGACCTCCATCTCTAACGGTCTAACCCCCACCTCTGGCTGCCTAACCCCTACCCTTAGCTGGTTGAGCATGCGCTGAAGCAACTACTGCCAGAATCATGGAACGGGAACTATTTTATGGTGCGGTGCTCAATAATCTTGGACAAATCCTTCTGATATTCCCAAAACCACCACACGTAAAACATCCATCCTACTATTGTGGCTGCTGAAACTAAGGCTAAACCGAGTACGCCGGATAACCACGGTAATAATTCTGAATCAGAGGTGCATTGATAGGAGATAATGGTGCAATGTAGGCCGGCTTCCAGAATAAGGCACATAGGACCACGACTCCTTGAAGTACAGTGGGATGCTTGAAGCGCCGACTAAAATAACCTGGGTAGATGGTCCCTACCAAAAACTCCTGCCTGCCACATGAGGCACCACTAAAACCACCCGAATGACGAGGCCTTTTATCAGACCCCTGCCCTCTCATGTGCAAGAACCATCTCGATCCTCCTAACAACATTAGCAGCTGTATGAAAGGAAATCTCACCCCCCGTCTCCTTGGCCATCTATAGCCTGATAGGGTGAGTGAGTTCTACAATAAACCTTTTCACCCTTTCTCTATCCATTGGAATCAAGATAAGGGCATGACGAGCTATATCTACAAATGGGTCTCGTACTGAGTGACTTTCTCACTGCCATTCTTAAGACAATCAAACGACCTACGATAATTCTGCCTGAGTGTGATAGCAAGGAATTTCTCTAGAAATAGCTAAAAGAACTGGTCCCAAGTAAGAGCAGCTGACTCAGCTCGTTTGGTCGATACATAATCCTTCCACCACCTGTTAGTGGAACCCATCATCTGAAACACAGTAAAATTGACCCCATTGGTCTCAACTCCCATGTTTTGCAACACCTCATTGCAGTGGTCAAGATAATCTGGTGGTTCCTCAGAATGTTCACCACTAAAGTAAACTAGGAAGAACTTTATAAACTTGTCCAATATCAATAATCCCTCAGAAGACATGGTGGGCCTATCACTGGCATGTGCCACAACAACAAGCTGAACTATTCCATCTGGCGGGGTTGCTGGTGTTTGATTCTGAGGAGCCATCTGCTCCAGAGTGTGAGTAGTGGGAATCTATGCTCCTTCCTAACCCTGGCGATAAAGCTATGATTAGTGTGAGCCATAAAACACACAATAAGTACAAAACACTAGCGATTAATGATCAAACACACTTAATGTGAAGTAAATTAGAGTGCACTAAGTGATTAAAATACGAGATTATAGCCTACCATCGACACCCCACACTTAAATCATCTCTCGTCCTCTAACAATCAAATTACACTTCACATAAACACAGATTTTTTAAAAAAATCTCCTAACTCATTACACCAAGAATATTTAAAATAGTTTAATCACAATAACGTAACATCCTTGCCTCAAGATCTAACTCACAAGTACCACTCATTATTCAAACTAGCTCACTTACTCTAATATAAAGGTCAATGACATTACCTGTCTTTCATGAATCAAGTTCCCTCACATAACAATTGATAGTAGTTCCACACATAATAAAATTTAATAATAATTAGGAATTCAAGATAGAAATAATTGGCTCACTCTCAAAAACGGCATTCATATGCCACAAAAGATGAACCATATGCTTGCACGTAGTGTACTACTCTACTAATCGAGCTCATTCAGTCAAGGATAAAATAGGACTTTAGTTGATTGTAATGTAAGCTGTAGGACGAGTATGATACACTAAGATATAAGAGTGACTATGCTTCCATAACCATTTTTAATACATACACTTTAACACTCAAAACCCTACACATATGTCACCATAACTCCACCTTCACATCAATATACATCAACTCCCTAATTCTTTAAGTATAATTACATCAACAGTCACTACTTATCATAGAATATTTGCACACCAATACAACTAAAATTTTCTTTTATTTTTTATTTCAATTCAAATAGCTCTTACTTTTTTTTAAATTAGTGCACATTTCTCCTTATTTTAATAGTGACACTCAAAAGTCAAACCAACACCTCATGCTTTAACTTTTACAAAGTTCATAACAATTCAAACATATACTGTAATGTGGTTTCCAAAGAAACAGGATTACTGACTCAAAGGGGTAAACTAAGATACATCACAATTAGGTGAGTAAAAGCATATAACTCGCTCAATAAAGAAACGCCTATATCAGTTCTAAGACTGAACAAAACTACTATTTCACTTGGCAAACATACAGGGGCAAGTTCTAGACATCAAATGCAATGCATCGAATAACACAAAACCTCACACACATAGCATATAACTTACTCTAGATTAGACTCATCAAGGCACTCTAGTCACAGTTAAGTAAAGTTAAGACCATGCAATTTAAGTTACTTGAACAAAAGTCAAAACTGAGCCTAAGCGTCACAACTAAAGCCCTCACTATTCTCAAGGAATAATAAAGTCAAAAGATATTGCTTCAATTCAAATTATAGCACAAGTTTTCCTACTCCCTAAAAAATAAAAAATAAACTACACCAGGTTCAAATAAAACCCTTGGAAAAGAACTGCGACACAAAGAAAAACCAAGAGGGAATTATTACATTACCTGCAAAAGAAAATCTTTTTGTTTTTTTCCTTCGACTTTAATCCCTCAAGAAACATGTTGATGTGATATCTATTTTTGAGAAAAATCAAAAATTTTAAAGTAAACTAGGAAAAACTTTATAAACTTGTCCAATATCAATAATCCCTCAGAAGACATGGTGGGCCTATCACTGGCATGTGCCACAACAACAAGCTGAACTACTCCATCTGGCGGGGTTGCTGGTGTTTGATTCTGAGGAGCCATCTGCTCCAGAGTGTGAGTAGTGGGAATCTATGCTCCTTCCTAACCCTGGCGATAAAGCTATGATTAGTGTGAGCTATAAAACACACAATAAGTACAAAACACTAGCGATTAATGATCAAACACACTTAATGTGAAGTAAATTAGAGTGCACTAAGTGATTAAAATACGAGATTATAGCCTACCATCGACACCCCACACTTAAATCATCTCTCGTCCTCTAACAATCAAATTACACTTCACATAAACACGGATTTTTTAAAAAAATCTCCTAACTCATTACACCAAGAATATTTAAAATAGTTTAATCACAATAACGTAACATCCTTGCCTCAAGATCTAACTCACAAGTACCACTCATTATTCAAACTAGCTCACTTACTCTAATATAAAGTTCAATGACATTACCTTTCTTTCATGAATCAAGTTCCCTCACATAACAATTGAAAGTAGTTCCACACATAATAAAATTTAATAATAATTAGGAATTCAAGATAGAAATAATTGGCTCACTCTCAAAAACGGCATTCATATGCCACAAAAGATGAACCATATGCTTGCACGTAGTGTACTACTCTACTAATCGAGCTCATTCAGTCAAGGATAAAATAGGACTTTAGTTGATTGTAATGTAAGCTGTAGGACGAGTATGATACACTAAGATATAAGAGTGACTATACTTCCATAACCATTTTTAATACATACACTTTAACACTCAAAACCCTACACATATGTCACCATAACTCCACCTTCACATCAATATACATCAACTCCCTAATTCTTTAAGTATAATTACATCAACAGTCACTACTTATCATAGAATATTTGCACACCAATACAACTAAAATTTTCTTTTATTTTTTATTTCAATTCAAATAGCTCTTACTTTTTTTTTAAATTAGTGCACATTTCTCCTTATTTTAATAGTGACACTCAAAAGTCAAACCAACACCTCATGCTTTAACTTTTACAAAGTTCATAACAATTCAAGCATATACTGTAATGTGGTTTCCAAAGAAACAGGATTACTGACTCAAAGGGGTAAACTAAGATACATCACAATTAGGTGAGTAAAATCATATAACTCGCTCAATAAAGAAACGCCTATATCAGTTCTAAGACTGAACAAAACTACTATTTCACTTGGCAAACATACAGGGGCAAGTTCTAGACATCAAATGCAATGCATCGAATAACACAAAACCTCACACACATAGCATATAACTTACTCTAGATTAGACTCATCAAGGCACTCTAGTCACAGTTAAGTAAAGTTAAGATCATGCAATTTAAGTTACTTGAACAAAAGTCAAAACTGAGCCTAAGCGTCACAACTAAAGCCCTCACTATTCTCAAGGAATAATAAAGTCAAAAGATATTGCTTCAATTCAAATTATAGCACAAGTTTTCCTACTCCCTAAAAAATAAAAAATAAACTACACCAGGTTCAAATAAAACCCTTGGAAAAGAACTGCGACACAAAGAAAAACCAAGAGGGAATTATTACATTACCTGCAAAAGAAAATCTTTTTGTTTTTTTCCTTCGACTTTAATCCCTCAAGAAACATGCTGATGTGATATCTATTTTTGAGAAAAATCAAAAATTTTAAAAATTTTATGTTTTTTTCAAAAAGAAATTTCTTTCTAACTACTAAAACTAAACAAAATAAAACTAAAAATAATATAAATACAATATACAAATATTTCCCTCCCCACACTTTAATTTGTGGTATGTACCCATGACACACAATTAAAAAGAATAAAGTAGAGCAAACTTTCCTGAATATCGAGTCGGGGTCTGGATCAAAGTTGGGATCTATTCCTCGCGCCCGAACTAGTAAACACATCCATGAAAACAACGTTTTCTCAGCCTTTTTGGGATACATTCCACACATATCTTTCTCACTCACTGCAGCCTTCTCTTCACTCCCTACACCTTCCACTCAACACTTGCAGTTGGCTTCTCCTTTTTTTCCCTGTTTCTACATTCATCTCAAAAGTCACAATCTACTTACCCACTCTAAGCATGAGTCTTCTTTCATATACGTCTAATATAGCTCTATCCGTTGCTAAAAATGATCTTCCTAGGATGAGGGGGACCTCATTGTTCTCCTCTATCCTCACCACTATAAAATCTACAAGAAATACAAACTTATCCACTCAAACTAAGACATCTTCCACTATCCCCTTAGGTGTTATAGTCGTTTGGTCTGCCATCTGCAAAGATATGAGCACCGACCTTATCTCTCCAATATCCTTGTCCAGTTCCTTATAAATAGATAGAGGCATTATATTAATTAAGGCACCAGAACCATATAAAGATTTATCAAAGTTAAGAGTGCCTAAAGATCAAGGTATTATAAAACTCCCTAGATCTCCACACTTTTGTGGGAGTTTATTTAGATTGCACTATAATGCTCTGTGAGCTTGACCACTGAGGTTTCTCTATCTTTCTCTTCTTTGTTCGGATCTCCTTCAAGAATTTGGCATAAGCTGGCATTTGTGACAGCACTTGTGTGAATGGTAAGTTTACATTAACATGTTTCAACATATCCAGAAATCTCTGAAACTACTTATACAACTTTTCTCTATATGGCTTTTTGGAGAAAGGTAAAGCAGGCATATGCTCGCACTCATTAGATTCCTCCCTTCTTAAAGTTTCCTCCTTATTTTTGTCAGCTCCCCTCTTTCCTTTGTTCTTCTTGTAAACTTTAATTTTCAGCTGCTCCCCACTTTCTTTTTCAGTTATCACCTCTTTTTGGATTTAAGTGATATTGTTCAACACTTGTCCACTTCTCAAGGTCACAACATTCACTATTTCTTTGGATTATTTCCAGTGTCAGCACAAAGATTACCTAGGATTCTCCCAAATAATATAGTTGCAATTTGTCCCACTTGTCTCTCCAAGTTTTGCTAACCTCAGCCAAGTTCTTTGATGGATGCACCATGACCATCTAGCCTTTTACCCGTCTTGACAATGAAAGCCTTCATTATATCTTCTAAACTAGTTTGATTGGACTATTGAGGCTGAAACCGCGGCCTCGGCTGATTCACAAAATCCGGAGCTCCTTGTCCCTAAAATCTGGGGTTGTTTTGTTGCCATGCATTTGTGGTACCCCCAGGTGAAATCCATAAAAATCAGGGTGCTTCTGAGCCATTGCATTAAAGTTATAGTCCTAAACATCATTAACTTCCTCAACTAAGGCTTGACACTCATGAGTAGGGTGTCCTCTTCCACATATGTCACAAGATGAATAAGGCTCACTTTGTATCAAAGCTAAGCTCAGCTTCTGCATTTCTTTGGCCATAACACCAAGTTGTACCTGCAAAGATATGTTAGCATCAACTTGGTCAACACCGGTTAATTTTCTTCTTTCAGCACTCTCAGAGGGTCACTGATTTGCATCTTCAGACAACTCGTCAAGAATTGTAACTATCTCCTCAGGTGTCCTCTTCATCAATGGGCCTCCAGCTGCATTGCTTAATGTTCTATGTGAGATCGATGTCAATCCATCCCAAAAGTCTTGGATTTGCATCTAGATTTTAATTCTGTTATGCTGATACTTCCTAAAAATCTCCTTAAACCTCTCCCAAGCTACTAATACAGTTTTCATATCTTTCTAGCAGAAGTTATGTATTTCTCTTCTAAACTTGCCCTTTTTATCTGAGGAGAAATATTTATCAAGAAATCTTCTGGTCATCTCCTCCCATGTTCTAATCGATCCTTGGCGCAAGCTTCAAAGTCACTGCTTTACATCATCTTTGACTGTGAAGGGGAATGCCCCTAAGTAAACTACATCTTATGACACACCATTGTATTGAAAAGTGTTCATAATCTCCTCGAAGTCCATTAGATAGTTGTTTGGATCTTCCTTCATCTTCCCTTTGAAGACACAACAGTTTTGAAGGATTTGAAGCAACTCTTGCTTCAATTCGAAATTATTAGCTGCAATTGGAGGTGGTCTCACACTTCATAAACCTTGTTTGTAGACCGGTCTAGAATAATCCCCAAGTGGTCTCCCTACCTCGGGAGGTATATTTCTGAATTGGTCTGGAAACAAAGGCGGATTTTGAGAAGTTCTCCGAGCCCTCTCCTCTTCATAGAAAAGTTGTTCATCTCTAAGTGCTGCTTCCTCAGCATCCCTTGCAGCTTGTTCTCGTTGTTGGGCTGACTTTCTTACATCCAAATCTACATTATCATCATCTCCAACTATAATTTCTTAGGTTGAGGATTGCCCAACATTCTCTATATTCTTGGGGAGTTTTTTTTCTTTCCTCAACCGTCGTAGTTGTTTTTCTATCTCTGGTTCATATGATAGAATTTCTTTCCTGGAAGCTCGAGTCATGCACCAACCTGACTTGTAGCCTACGCATAGTCAAAGAACACCAAACGTAAAATGAGAAAAATAAATTTAAAAAATTCCTAAATTATCACTTCAAAGTATTTCAAACACTATTGATTGTCAATCCTCAGCAATGGTGCCAAAATTTGACGAGCATAAAACACACACTTAAATATGCTCACTAGTCGAATATAGTATAATACAATATCGTATCCACAAGGATTAGAGTTAAACAGTATTATCGTAGTTTATATCTAGATTGCTATCCAAGGTCATCAACAATTGAGAATTTTGTGATTAATGCTAAAATTAATTAAGAATCTAGAGCTAATTGACTAATGACAATCGAAGAAAAGAATTAGCAAAGATAGATATCAATGGGAGAACATAGGGTTTTAATAGGATAGGTGCAAGATAATTGTTTGAGATTTAACTCTAGATAATTCGTTTCTAATGTACAAGTGGGTCTCTCGAATTTACATAATTATAAGTTCAACGGTTTAGTAAAAACTTCTCTCTCGACTAAGTCTCAACCTCACAAGATGAACCAATTTAAGCTCGGTGAAGATATGCAAGAATATGTAGTGGATTGGTCTTTAGGAGAATGTCTCTCGATTATCCTCCTAATTAAGTTTAATCAATGATTCAACTAGCCTCTTTTGATTACTAAGAAATTAGTAAACTCAACCAACAATATAATGCAAAGATATCACAAGTTATGTCTCTCTCGATTACATGATCAAGTGAGTATAGATGCAATGGTTAAAACATCCAAAAAGGCTTCAATAAATAATCCATAAACAAATATGAATACACCAAATCCATCAAATCCAATAAAAATACTTTATAGATATGGATTAATCCATCACAATTATAATTAAAGTAAAGGAAAACATAAGTTCAATCCAAACTCGTGTCTTGAGTGAGGAAGGAATAATGAAATCTTTGTGCTTTTGCTCCTCCAACTCTTCCTTAGCCTCGTTAGGTTGATTTTATGTCAAAAATTAAGAAATAATATTTTTCCATGTATTTATTCCAAGTAGGGTCAGGCCCAAATGAAACACCTTCTCCTAGTTTGGATTTTGGATCTGTAAAAATTGCACAGGCGCGTCGCATGGTGTGACGCGCCAGGCGAGGAAGCAATGGGAAACTTCATAGAGCTTGTAATTTGACAGGTAGAAGAAAATAGGCAGCCGCGGTGTCCCACGTGCCGCTCCACACGGCGCAGTTATAGAAGTTTCTCAGAGTGAACTTTTTTCGCTTGCTTTTTTATATCCAGGCTTGGTCCTTGACCCCCAAATGTGATTTTGGTTTAATTCCTTGGGCTTTTACTCAAACTTCAAAACTCCAGATAGCTCGAATAACCTCCATATCATTTAAATCACTCGGAACCACTCCTACAAGGCATAAAACACACAATAAGTACAAAATACTAGCGATTAAAGCTCAAATACACTTAAAGTACAGTAATTAGAGTGCATTAAGCGATTAACGCGCGAGATTATAGCCTACCATCAACCTCCTCATGAAAATCCACCTGAGGCTCCACTATTGGTTGTGCTGCTCGAGCTCTATGTTGAGCTCTGCCTCGGCCTCGACCTCTACCCCTAGTACGAGCTGCCACTGGGGTCTCCGACTGATGTACAACTAAAGATGCAGTGTGTGTTCTCTCCATCTGCGAGAGAACAAGAATAGAAGAGTTCAAGTATTAATGATAGAATAAAATCGTACAATAGAGATGAATAAAAGTGATAGTGTTCCTAAACTCCAGAGCATCTGGAAGATAAATACATACGTCTCGATACCGATCCTCTAGACTCTACTAAGCTTGCATGTGGCTCATAAGACTTAAGTAACCTAGTGATCTGATATCAACTTGTTACGACCCAACATTCTCACCTTCGCGGTCGTGATGGCGCCTGATATTTCACTTACTAGGCAAGCCTATGTTAGAATAATTTATCCATTTTCAACAGCCTAGATTAAATGATAAGAAAAAACTGAAATAAATGCAATAATCCAGAGTATAGTGCACAAATCATAACAATTGAAATATCTAATACAACCTTGGACACGGTGTCAAAAATGCACGAGCTACTGGAATAGTACAAATAAAGGTCTGAATAAAATATAGTTGTCTGAGAGAAAATACACAGCTAATAAAAAGGAAATGAACTTTACAGAATGCGAATGCCGAACAGCTATGCCTCAAGTTTCCACACTGCTAGACAACCCGAGCACACTAATAACCAACACTGGATTCGGTATTTGACACCAACCACATTACACTATTTATTAATGTGTAATTTGAATGTATCAGAAATCACACTCACTCTATCATGGTTCAGGCTCGGGAACCTATTGATGTCAAGGTAAGTGCATCAGCTCCTTCGAGGTAGAAATAGCTTCGCCCGCAACCACCTCCCCTCCCTTTGAAGTAGAAGTGGTCACACCTTTTACTGTGATGGGCTCGGGCACCTATTGATGTCAAGGTAACTGCATCAGATCCTTCGAGGTAGAAATTGCTCCGTCCGCAGCCACCTCCACTCCCTTTGAAATAGAAGTGGTCACACCTTTTACTGTGATGGGAGCTATTTCTAACCTCGAAGGAGCTGATGCAGTTACCTTGACATCAATAGGTTCCCGAGCCTGAACCATGATAGGAGTGAGTGTGATTGCTGATACGCTCAAATTACACTTTAATTAATAGTGTCGTGCGAGTACAACCAACCCCATGTACTCTGTAAGTGTCGAGCCTAACCTCGACGAAGTACTGACGAGACTAAGGCGGGTCACTTATACTATACATTGTATGTAGTATAAAATAAAGATATGAACGGAAAATACAGAACAAAATAAGGCACTTAAGTGAAGAAAATAGTTCAATCCTCAAATAAAACTAGTAAAGGTCAGAATTACTAATCCTTAGAGTCTCGTATGAAAAAAATAACTAAAAACCAATACAACATAAGGGAATAGAAACACTTAGAGTGTTGCGGCACGCAACCCGATCCCACCATACAACACAATCCTCCCTTATTCCACTATGACAATATCAACAACAGTAAATAAATATACATATATGTTGAGGCGCGCAACTCGATACCACCATATATTCAGAATCAATATCGTAATTCACCCTTATTTCATTATATCAATCCATCCTTATTTCACATGTTGCGGCGTGCAACCCAATCCCACAATATCAGTAAAATTCACCCATATTTTATCATACGATCCATCCTTATTTTACATATGGCGGTGTCCAACCCGATCACACCATATCATTATCAAATAATCGATGAGTACAATCAAGTCAATAACTCAAATAACAAGGACCTATACGATTAATAAATATGAAGTTGAATCATAAAGGAAATCTTCCAAACTGAGAATTCACCATATGTGATATTACATGGTAAGACAAGTTCAGTAAATAACAATTAAGGGTGCAAGTAAGTCAATTAAGGAAAATAGCAGCGGGTCATGAAAGCATGTAAAGGTAACAATTTGAACACGAGAAACAATGATTTACAAGTAGCAATAAAACATGTGAGTCATTTAAAGCACATAACAGTTAAGGCATATAAGGAAACAATTAAGGAAAAGAGGAAATCAGGGAAACAAGTAATTCAACGGTGTATAAGCACTTGTCACCTTGTATATACACCGCAACCCATGGATTTCACATAGCAAATAGTCTGAGGGTTCCTAATTCCCTCAAATAAACGTTAAACTCAACACTTTCCTAGCTCCAAAATCGACTCAAAGCTCAACCACGACTTTGTCTTTCGAACAACCTTCGAACCAATCAAATCAACGAATTGGGGAAGAAGAGCTCTTGAAATAATTGCCTCTAAGGTTTCTAGGGTTAAAATTCTGAAAAAATAAACTAAAATCCCATTTTCCCATCTTAAGTCCACGCGCAGATGTCGCAATTGCGACCTGTTAACCCCGCAAATACGAAAATCCCTTCACAAACGTGAAGGTCTCACACCTCTACTATCATCGCATTTGTGATGATTGGTTTGCAAATGCTAACTGGGACATATCGCAAATGCGACCATTGTGATCGCAATTGCGAACTAGTCTTCCCCAGCAGACATCGCAAATGTGAACTATTTATTTTCAATTGCGAACTTGTCTCCAACGCAGATATGACAAAGTACTCGCAAATGCGAGAACCAGCACCCTCCCCCTACTCTCCCCCCCCCTGCCCACACCAATGCTCGCAAATGTGAGGCTCGCATTTGCGAGCCAGACATCGCAATTGTGAAGTGTGCAGCCCAGCACCAGCACACGTATGCACTAGCATTGATCGTAAGTCTAAAATCCTTCTGTAGCCTATTTGAAACTCACCCGAGTCCTCGAGGCTTCAAACCAAATATGCACACATGTCCAAAAACCTCATAGGAACTCGTGCACGTGATCCAAATATCAAAATAACACCTAGAACTACAAATCGGACACCAAATCAAATGAAGCTTTCAATGAAACTTAAGAATTTCTATTTTAATAACCGAACGTCCGAATCACATCAAAGTAATACTGTTTTTTACCATATTTTGCAGACAAGTCATAAATATAGTAATAAACATATGCCAAGCTCTGGAACCAAAATCCAGATAGCAATAAAGTCAAACTTTGGTCAAATCTTTAAATCTTTAAACCTTTAAACTTCAAATTTACAAAATGTGATAACTTAAGTTAGGGACCTCCGAATTCGATTTGGGGCATACGCCCAGGTCCCAAATTACGATACAGACCCACTAAGACCATCAAAATACAGATCCATGTCCATTTGCTCAAAACGTTGATCGAAGTCAATTCATGGACTTTTGATGCACAATTAACATTTTTATCAATTCTTACATCCGACAAAAAAAAAGACATAGACCGCGCATGTAAATCGAGGAAGGCTTAAGGAAGCTATTGGCGGCTTCGAAACATAGAATTAAGGTTAAAACTCTAGATAAACTATCGGGTCATCACAAAAATAGACTCTAACGCTTGTAATTTTATATAAATTTAGATTTTGTGCACCAACAATATTTAGATTCTTGACACTACCAGATTACATTAGCTTACAATAACAAGTAATTCTCGATACAGAGTCTGAACAGGTGACATGAAAAGTTAGAATGATAACCTACTATATGCCTATAATGTTAAAACTTTGCAATGTCAAAAATGAATTGAACTGTTATTATATAACTTAAATACATATTTCCTTCGTTTCAATTTTTATGTCACATTTTTCTTGTTACTTTTTTCTAAAAAAAAGGAAATATTTTTATATTCAAAAAAATAATTTAATTTACCTATTTTATCATTAATGAGAAGCTTTTTATAGCCATTAAAATATTATAGCTATACCAACCTTTACCTTTTATGTTTTGTTAGACCATAAATTATAAAAGCTTTTTTTTCTTTAAAACTTCGTGTCAAGTCAAATTACGTTCACACAAATTAAGAGGGAGTATCATTTTAAGTACAAAGTTGTAGCCCTGTCTTCCATCTTTTATTCTCCTACTAGTCAAAGGTCCAAGCAATCCCAAAAGCTATTATAAAAGAAAAGAGAGAAGGATTGATGCTTCATTCCTCCGTGAGTAAGAAAGAATTTGGAATACTCCATTTATAATAGCACAATATGCTCAACAAAGGAGAGAATGAAAGATAGATATTAAGAAATTGTAGTTCCATTATTCAGCATTACATTTCCAAGTACCTTAATATCTGCAACTTCGTTAGAAATAGCAGGCACCTGAGTCGATGTATGCATAAATTAGACTATACACTATTTAATGACAACAGCAGTATACTCCGTGAAATCCCATAAGTCGGTTCAAAAGGATAGTGTGTACACACACCTTACTCCCACCTTGTGAAGATAGAGAGACTGTTTTCTATTGACCTTCAACTCAAGAAAGGACTAGACACCATTAGTATATTAAAAACATATTCCATTAATAATATCACAATATGCTCAACAAATGAGAGAATGCAAGATAGAGATTAGAAATCGAAGTTCCCTTGTCCAATATTACATTTCCTAGTACCTTAATATGTACTGCTTCGTTGGAATAGTCGATGTATGCATAAAGACTAGACACCATTCAATGACAACAACAATATATTCAGTAAAAATTCCCATAAGTGGGGTTTGGGGAGGATAATGTGTACGTAGATCTTACCCTACCTTTTAAAATTAATGAGGTTGTTTTCAGTAGATCACCGGCTCAAGCAACGACTAGACATCATTATTACATAAAAAAACATGTATTACTTCATAGTTCTAGTAGACTTTGATACTAGAGAAGCATAAATACCATCTTCTCTATTAACCAAAGTTTCATGATTTCCTTTTTCAACAATGACTCCATCTTTGATTACTGCAATAACATCAGCTCCTTTAATTGTAGATAGTCTATGGGCCACCACAACTGTAGTTCTGCCTTCCCTCACTCTATCAAGTGCATCCTGAACTACTTTCTCAGACTCAGAATCAAGTGCACTTGTAGCCTCATCTAGTAGTAGTATTTTTGGACACTTCACTATTGCTCTTGCAATTGCAACTCTCTGTTTCTGTCCACCAGATAGTTGTATGCCCCTTTCACCAACTACTGTGTCATAGCCCTACAAATCAAGGCAAAGAAGAGAACAACTTACTAGAGTTGTTAAGAACCAATGGACATAGATAAAGTCTATGTTACATGATTCTTTTATCTATCTTCTCATACCCGTGTCAAACGGGTACGATTTTAGGTATTTGAATAAATTCTTCAAAATATACTCAAATTCAGAAAAACTCCATGTATATATTTTTGTATTGAATTTTTACATGTAACGAATCACATAGGACAAAATGCAATGTCATATGCAGGATTTTGAAGAAGTAGTGTCGGCCTATTGTCGCAATTCATCTTGTAAGTAGGTTTGGTCTAGAACTATGATGGTTTAAAGTTCTATTTCCGATCCAAGATTGATATTCAGCCTATTGTATATACACGTATTACTTTTTGAAAAAATAATTATTTACACACACCCAAAAAAGAAAATCGAAGCAGTGTTGGATGACACCCTTAGCGTGTATGTGAACTTACACACAAGAAAGGTGACCAAGAACCTACAACAACAACAACAAACCCAGTATAATCCGACAAGTCAGGTTTCCTTATGCCTTAACCCTACCTAGAAAGTACAGACCAACAGACCCTTGGCTAAGTTGATCAAGAACCTACTTTAGTGAATCTGATCAAGAAACAGCTAGATATTCATTCCATAAAAAGTTACCTGTTGTAAGCCACTTATGAAGTTGTGAGCATTGGCTAACTCAGCAGCAGATAATATTTCTGCTTCTGTGGCATCACTTTCTTTTCCAAATGCTATATTTGCTCTGATTGTGTCATTGAACAATATAGGCTCCTGACTTACCAGTCCCATTTGCTGTCTCAACCATTTCACTTTCAGATTTTGAATTTCTATACCATCTAATGTGATTAGGCCTGAATCAGGATCATAAAATCTTTGCAACAAAGAAATAACTGTTGATTTTCCACTCCCACTTTCTCCTACTAGTGCACCCGTCTAGCATAAAAAATACATTTTTTTACATCAGAATCATTGACAAATCGCGTCATAAGACCGCAAAAAAAAAAAAGTTGGAATAATGCATTAGAATTTACCTCACCAGAGCTAACAATTAGACATAAATCTTTTAGAACTTGAGCCTCGGGTCTACTTGGATAATTGAAACTGACATGTCGAAACTCAATATTTCCTTTCACATTTTCTAATGTCATTCCTGAGTTATCACTTGAGTCTATCTTGGATTGCCGGTCAATAAGTGCAAATATAGAAGATGCACCACTTTTGGCTTTGGTGGAGTCAGGAGCGAGGCCACCTGATTGAGAAATCGCGGTAGCTGTCAAGCTAAGACCATAAAAAACCTGAAATTAAGAACTAGGAAAATTAATTCAACAAAGAGAAGAAACTTGATACAAATCTTATCTTAAGCTCACAAGACTTACCCGAAAAACCTCAGAAAATGTGACCTTACCGGACTCAATCAATTGAGCACCAGCATAAAAACTGGCAGCATAGACAGAATACAAGCAGAACATTGAAAAACCAAAGCCTGCACCACTCAATAACCCTTCTTTTATTCCAGCTCTAACTGGTTCTTCACATTTTCTTTTGTATAATTGCACCACTTTCTCTTCTGCAGAGAAAGAAGCCACTGTTCTGATACTTCCAACTGCTTCACTAGCAACTTGACTTGCATCCTCGTATAATTTCTGCAGAAAAATTTCACTTGCATTAAAAAAACTCATCTTGCAACTTTTCATTAGTACAGAAGTTTGGAGTTAACCTTAGCATCAGCGGCGAAACCACTGACATATTTCATGTGAAGATATCCATTTAATCCAATTAGAGGCAACATAACTATCATTATGAGTGCCAATTGCCAGCTTGCTTCAAGTCCAATAACTAAACCAGCTATAGCTGTCGACGTATTCTGCACAACCAAAGCAAGTGACTCTCCAACCATACCTCGCACAGATGCGGCATCTGTAGATAGTCGGGTGCTAATTGCACCAATCGAGTTCTCCTTTCTGTCGAACCAACTTATCTCCATGTAAACTACTTTCTCGAAGCACATTAAGCGAATCCGCTTGATTAACTTACATCCTGCTACAGCAAAAAAGAATGTCCTCAAGGGTGTTGCTAGTAAAGAAGCCAATCCTAGACCGATAAATATCAATGACCAAAATCTTGAATGTTCTCTAAGTTCATGAGCTGGTTCATAGAAAGTCTTGATAACATTAGAAAGAAGTACCCCAAAAATAGGTAATATTATAGCATTAACCACTGCAGCTATACAACCAAGTAATAATTCTGGAATCTCTGGTTTGTTCAAAAATGCCAAGCGACAAAGTGTGTTGTCTTTATCCTTCCTCAGTACAGCTGTTATTGAATTAAGATCATGACATTCATTAACTGCTTTCTCTGCTGCCGTAACTGAAATGGACGACGAATGATGGCTACTATTCTCGATCCTGAATGAGCCTCTACTTACTGATCGTGTTAGAATATTCTGCTTATTTGGTTTGTTTTCAGGAGTTAAGAATATCTCTTCCTTGTCCAGTTCATTTGAATCTTGTTCTCCTGAATATTTGCTAAGCTCTTGCAACTGTATAAGCTGAACATATGCTCCTTCCCTATTTTGCAGCAGTTCCATGTGGGAACCTGAAAGTTTGAAAAGGATACGAACTACAATCATACATTTTCTGCTATTATTTCTGTTCCGTTGGTTTTAGGGTTAGTCTGGTAGTTTTTCTTGTCTTGGATTGCTAGTAGTTCATGTTGCTTTCCTATTATCTTTCGCCTCTGTTTCTTACTATTCTGTTGTTATAGTTTGTTGTTACTGTTTCCTTTTGTTGTTATTATCTTTCGGGCCCTGATATTGCTTGTTTCTACTGTTTCTTTTTATTTTCTTGAGTCGAGGGTTTATAGGGAACAACCTCTCTATCTTTTCAAGGTAGAGGTAAGGTTTGCGCATACACTACCTTACTCATACCCCACCTGTAGGATTTCACTGGGTTGTTTTGTTGTACATTTTTTGCTATCAGCTTTATAATCACATTCATTTTAGAATGAACTAGCTAATAATCTTGAATTCACTGTACTGGAAAAGATAGTTAATATGACACATACCTTTTTCAATGTTCTTTCCCTCTTGGATTACAGCTATTGTATCTGCATTCTTAACTGTACTCAAGCGATGCGCAACAATTACTGTAGTTCGGTTAATCATGACACTGTCCAATGTCTCTTGAACAATCCTCTCAGATTCTGTATCAAGAGCACTTGTAGCTTCATCCAAAAGTAGAATTTTGGGATCCTTCAGTATTGCTCTTGCAATAGCAATTCTTTGCTTTTGGCCTCCCGACAGCTGACTTCCTTGATCGCCTACTCTGGTGTCTAGTCCCTGAATTTGAAGGAATAATGGACAAAGCTAAACTTTCTAAGTAGCGAGAAGAAAATTAGTAGCTACAAAGGGGCAGCCTGATACACTAAGCTCCCGCTATGCGTGGGATTCAGAAAAGGGCCGGACCATGTGCAAGAGACTATTTCTACGGCTCGAACCCGTGACCTCCTGGTCACATGGAAACAACTTTACCGCCGATAACTTGATGGAAAATTTAATGTCACTATATTGAATTTCATCAGTAAAATTGCAGGTGGAAGTATGGTTTCTAATTACAACCAATGTCTAAAGCCTGACCTGAGGTAAATTATCAATGAATTTGGAAGCATTGGCAAGTTGAACAGCAGCTTTAATTTCCGCAAAAGTTGCATCGTCCTTCCCATAGGCGATATTATCCTTTATTGTTGAACCAAACAGCACAGGTTCTTGGCTAACAAGCCCGATTTTCCCCCTGATCCACCTAAGCTGAAATTCTTTGATATTTATACCGTCAATCAGAACTTCACCAGCCTGTGGATCATAGAACCTCACTATTAGACTTATCACTGTCGATTTTCCACTTCCACTTCGCCCTACTAGAGCTGTTGTCGTTCCCTTTGGTATCGACAGAGAGAAACCATCAAATATGCTCTCCTGTGGTCTTGCTGGATAACAGAAATGAATGTCCTTAAGTTCAATGTCACCACTAATGTCGTGAAGCTTCTGGCCATTCATATCATAAGGATCTATAGGCGGCTTTCTGTTTATCGTCTCAAACATTTTAAATGCTGCAGCCTTTCCAGCAGCAAATGCACGCAAGCATGGAGATGCATATCCTAAAGAACTGCAATTAAGAGAAGAAAAAGGAACGAAGGAGGTAAAAATACGAATGGCATTAAGGCTTAGTATATCGGTGTCATCAATACATGTGGAACTGTGTGCTTTCGTATGCCATACGTGCCATTTGTTTGCAAAGAGTTTTGGATGTTAGATAAAGAAAGCTCCAAGTGAGAGAAGCAAAAGATACAAAGAAAAAGCAGAATGGAACCTACAAGGAGCCGGTTAGTGTAGCCATAATGACATTCATTACATCTCCTCCAGTGTAGTTGTGGTCCACAATCATTTTTGCACCATACCATATAGCTAAAGCATAACTTGTATAGAACACAAACATAAAAACACCGAACCCGAGGCCTGAAGCCAAACCTTCTTGTACACCAGAATGATAAGCTTTGTTTAGAGAATTTTGATATTCAGAAATAGCTCTTCTCTCTCCCGTATACGATGCAACCTGAATGAAAAATCAAGCCGCTTGGTGATAAAAAACTTATGTAACAGTTGAAAAGTAAATTAAAAAAAATGACTTTCCAAATTTTCATACAGTTTTAATTGAGCTTATTGTCTGTTCAACCACAGTTGCAGCTTCTGAATAATGAGTCTGTGCGCGTGATGCTAGTTTTGCCAGAAGGATAGTCAAGACAGCAGAAGATATGACAAGTGGAGGAACTGAAGATAACAAGACTAACGATAGACGCCACCCCTTAATAAAAGCTATTACAAATCCTCCAAAGAATGTAGCTGTTACCTGAATAAATTTGCCAACCTGCAGTTTCATGTGAATAGAGTTGAAGTTAAATCTTTCAGATGTGTCAAATGTTAAGGATGTACATAAATTTGCCTTTCAGAAAACCTTTTGGCCGATGGCATCTTGAATAGTAAGAGTATCACTACACAGGCTTTCAATAATCACACCAGTGTTTGTCTTCTGATCAAAAAATCCAATATCTTGTCTTAGCACTGTTCTCAGATATAAGTATCTAATTCGAGCAGCCTGCCTTTCGCCTGTGACCGTCCAGCAAGCCACCTCTGAAAAGATGCTAACATAAGTACTGAGTTATTTCACTTAAAGGGAAACTAAACTACTATAACAATGCCATGCAAAATAGAAACAAGTATATCGTTCTGGTAGTTAAAAATACTTACGTGTAAATGTAGCAATACCTGAACCGAAAGCCAGATACATGAATTTAAGGGCTACCTGGAAAAAACATGACACAAGAGGAAGCAATAAAATGAAATAACTCTCTATGGTTGAGCTTAAAAGAGGTAAGTATAACAAAGCTTGTACCTTAGAAACTTTACTAACAATTTTTCCGTTATCAACGGTCATTCCAAAGGAATCAACTAACTCCCCAAACAGAACAGCCATCAGGGGAAAACAGATTCCACTACCAACAGCTGTGCTCATACCAATAACCATCAATGCCTGATCTACGGGATCCGCAAAGGCGAACAGCTTATGGTATGGAACTTCATCAGCAGCAGCAGCCTCTTTCTGCTTTTTAGTCTTGTCTGATTCTCGTGCACAATTAGAGCCTCCTAGAGATTCTCCGACTTCAGTTTTCCTATTATCGACTCTTTCAGTAACATTCTCTTCTGCCATCACTCAAACTGCAGCCTGATTTTCCAACCTGCTTATTTGTTGCTACCCTGTAAGCAAGAAACAGTAACTGCTAAAAAGTTGAACAGTGGAATTTATACTGAAGAAGAATTGGCTGAAACCATCAGCTCATACTATAAAATGGATGGTGTTATCAGGTCAGCGCGAACTTTACACACTTAAATTAAGAGAAAGATTAAGAAAATGATTGCCTTACTAGCATTTACTCATAGAACTTGCTGGACTTGCAGTTGTAGATTAGTCAGGAATGAGATATATAGAACAATAACCACCTCTAGTATTAATAGTCTTCAAGACACTCAAGAAAATGCCAAAGCAAATGATGCTTTTGATACACATAGATATATTATTTCCTACTATCAAGACATAATATAATTAAGTTTAAAGTGTTGGCCGCACATCTAATCATGGTATCACAACAGGCAACAAGTCTTGAGTTCAAATCTCGCCGCCACAAAAAACAAAGAAGAAAAAATCATGTGTTTGACCAACAACAACAATAACAAATCCAATGCAATCCCACAAATGGGGTTTGGTGAGGGTAGTATATAAACACACTTTACTCCTGCCGGTAGATTCTCGGCTCAGTAAAGATAAAAGGAAAGGTTCACAATAAGCAAACCAATGGAAAAACTAAAGTGAAAATACAAAACTAACACTAAGTGATGGAATCAGAAAACCGAAGCGAAAGCAACACATGTTTGACCCATGCAGAAAAAAAACAGCACCGCACATGTGGACATGTTGGTACATAAACTTAAACGGTTGATGAGATGGTCACACATTTTAACGGGCATAGAGCTATATGCAAACTATTAAATAATCCACACTGATCAAGTCAAATAGCTTTTGGAACTTAAAAGAATACTTTGATAGCGCCACAATGACGCTCAAACCATCTGCAGATGGCATAAAATCCTTTTATATATACTCCAAAATGATTTAATTCCTTAGACGAATCGTCACAAAAAGTATCAATCGTTCAGTTATTTAATTAAACATATGTACGGAGCTTTAATTCTTAAATTATATTTTTAAGCTCAAAGCGTCATTCTTGAACAGCTTCTGAATGTTTTTCTGCTAATTAAGCACACATCATAGTAATTGCTTGACCTGGGGTTTTAGTAAACAATGTTAACAGTCTGCTTTCAATGATTTAATATCGGACAAGCTTAAAACCATAATAATTCTTGATTTTTTATTTTTTTTTTGTGGTGCATTGATAAATGTAATCAAAGAATATGTCCCATCAAAAAGGTCAAGCAAGATTAAAGGACAGGAATTGGTAGTTTTCATAGAAACTTTGCACAATAATGAAATAATTTCTCGAGGTTTTTAGTCACTTTTATTTATGTCACTAAACAATTCGAAATACCTCGAACTTATTTAGAACAGATCCAAGGCATTGTATATAAGTTAAACTCTAATTTTTATGCTCATTTCGGGTGTGGCTTTGCAAGGAGCTAACACAATATAGAGGCTCTTACCTCATTTGGTGTTTACGTTAAATTAATAATATGTGTTCTTTCATATAAATTGTAATCCTTAACTATGTTTATTTAATACTTTTTATTCGTATCCATTACTTAATCACACTACTATATTAATATAATTTGGAATATGCAAATAAGTATTTTCGAGGACCACTTGGCTCAATGTCATGGACAAGAGACTAGAGTTCGAAATTGTATCACAAGTTGCTTATAGTTAACTAAAAGAAAAGTATAATAAACAATAAAAAGACTTAACTACTCCATTATTAATATTGAGGTGCAGTTGATATTGAGCCACCAAGAGTTTAGGAATCTTATTTGCATAAATTCTAAATAGTAACTGACAAAAGCAAAAATAGAATCCTCTGCTTAACCTTGAACGACAGACAAGTCAAAAAAAAAAAAAACTTTTCTTGAATTAATTTTTATTAACTATGTTATAGAGGAACAGAGCGGTGGAATGTTGGATTATCACCAACAGTTACCCACAATTCCATAGACAAATTATAAATTATAAGTATAATTGTTTACCCTTTGTTGTGTTTATTTACAGCTATTGACATCCTTGTTAAAATGGAATTTGGGAGTATCAAAATTTGAGGGTAAATTACCCTAGCATCTCGTCGGGGTAGTTTGGTTTGAAGGCTAAATTATGATGGGATTAATTATACTAAAATTAGTTATACTAGTATTATTTTTTATTGATTGTTTGGTATGTTGTGCTAGTTATGAAATTGTCAACGTTACTATTTCATTATGTGATAACTTTTCCTCGGATTACTATTTTACCCTTTAGCAGATATTATCATATATAAGTTATCATATATAAGTTATCGCTACACTAATTTATCTAAGGATAGCAACCAAAAAGGGATAAAGCAATACTAAATTTTTATTCTAGAATTATTGTTGCTTATCTATCGTACCAAATGAGCTATTCATGTTCAGCTCTATAATACTTTATCTCACTTCATGCTGCAAATTTTACAAAAAATACTGATCACGTCCAACTATGTCTTATAAAAGATAAAAGCGGTCGGTGCAAATATAATCCGATTTTTAAGTGCGGAGTCGAATCCTCGGGGAACTAACCTATCCATCACAACTCTTAGTGATGCTAATACAACCTCAAACAATTTTTGGATGCAAGATTTTGTTAAAACACGTTCTCAAGGCACTAAACTAAATGTGTGTTCATATTTGTAGGTTTTGATAAATGACAAACAATGCGCAATTGACATATGACGAGGTCCAAGCACAAGCGCGCAAATGTCACGTAACGAAGTTCAAGCACAAGACAAACAAAGATCAAGATTAAACAAAGTTATACATGAGTCGCTCTTTAATTGTGATCTTGATCCGACAATTTAACTCAAGACTTGGCTTCTCTCGTAAAAACATTTTTATCAAATAATGCATATTTAATTTAGAGCAAAATGATGTTAAATCATGCATATTTATTTTAGCAAAATGATTTTTAAACATGCCTCTAAAATCTGGACAAAGATAATCGATTATGTACTTATGATAATCGATTATGTTAAGGCAGCTGCAAGACAATCGATTGTGTACCTTATGACAATCGATTGTGTTGAGGCAGTGTCCATCAGATGTTTGAAATCTGCATGACAATCGATTGTGTACCTTATGACAATCGATTGTGTTGAGACAGTGTCCATCAGATTTTTCAAAGCTACAAAATAATCGATTGTGAACCTTATGACAATCGATTGTGTTGAGGCAGTGTCTATCAGATTTTTCAAAGATACAAAATAATCGATTGTGAACCTTATGACAATCGATTGTGTTGAGGCAGTGTCTATTAGATTTTTCAAGACTGAAAAATAATCGATTGTCCATATAGCATAATCGATTATGTAAATGACCGTTGCCAAAATATTTTCAAACTCCGTCAGATAATCGATTATAGGATTTTAATAATCGATTGTTTGAAGTAAAATCTGAAAAAGATTTTTTGAATGTTGCCAAGTAATCGATTGTATATTTCTGATAATCGATTGTTTTAAGTAAAATCTGGAAATGATTTTTTGAACGTTGCCAGTAATCGATTATACGTCTTAGATAATCGATTATGCTGCGTAAAATCTGGGAATGATTTTTGGAACGATTGGAAAACAATCGATTGTGCCAATTAGACAATCGATTGTCGTAGCACAAAATCAGCAATTCTTAATTGGCAATTAGGCAACGGTCATGCATGTTTTTGACACTATAAATACATCTTCAAATCAGTCTTCTAAACACAACAACTGATCATATTATTGCTAAAGCTTGCATACTCTCTTATTCATCATTTTCTATTCATTACATAAGTTTTTGAGAGCCAAATTCTTGACGAAAGTTGTTGCGTTCTTGAGCGTATTTATTTTACTCATATCTACTCTTAAGGAGAGTCTTGTTTTGAGTGCTAAGTGTTTTTATACACTTGAAGGGAAGTGTTAATCCCTTGTATTGTAAGAAGGAACGTTGTGATTCCTTTGGTTGAAGTCTTGAAGTGTTGTATCTTCGAGCAAAGATTGTTGAGGCTTGTGTGACTCAAGTTCTCAGTTTGTAACGGTTTGTTAAGCACCCGTAAGCTTAACGAAGTTAGTGGAAATCTCGAGAGAGTCTCTCGGGGACTGGACTAGCCACGGGTTGTGGTGAACCAGGATAACATCGGTGCGTTCGTTCCTTATTATTTACTTATCGCACTTATTTCATTCCTGCAATTTTTAAATTCCGCAAGTTTACGCTGTTTTTTATTATAACGCTATTCACCCCCCCCCCCCTCTAGCGTTAAGCGTATATTCTAACAATTGGTATCAGAGCCCAACTCTCTGAAAAACTTAACCGTTTGAGAGAAACAACCCATGGCTTCTACTCGTGATTCTTTTGCAGGAATAGGTGAAGGACAATGCTCCACCCGACCACCACTGTTCGATGGCACAAACTATACGTACTGGAAGGAAAGGATGAGAATATTCATTCAATCGAATAGTTTTCATCTGTGGAAGGTTATAATGAAGGGAGAACAAATTCCAACCAAAAAGGTTGAAAATGAATGGGTTCCAAAATCCGAAGATGAATACGATGCGGATGATATCCGAAAAGTGCAGAACAACGCTAAAGCCATCAACTTATTATATTGTGGTGAAAACGCTGATGATTACAGAAAAATATCATGTTGCACAACGGCGAAGCAAATGTGGGATAAGCTGGAAATCACGTACGAAGGTACGGACCAGGTAAGAGAGGCTAAAGTTGACTTTCTAACCCATGCATATGAACTGTTTCACATGAAGGAAGGCGAAAGGGTCGATGACATGTTCGAACGATTTTCAAAAATCGTTAATGACTTACATGCTCTTAAGAAGACCTTCACGGATAAGGAACTTGTCCGAAAAATTCTCCGAAGTCTCACTCCGGAATGGCGCTCCAAGGCCGACGCGATTCAAGAGTCTATTGGCATTTCAAATGTCACCATCGACGGATTAAGAGGTAACCTTAAAACTTATGAATCTACTATACTTAACCCTCTTGTTAATGAACAAAGGAAACAAAGAATCGCCCTCAAGGCAAGCACAAGCCAACCTCAAAATAACGAGGACGGAGATAACGAGTTCGGACTCGTTATTAAGAGATTTCAAAAGTTCATGTGAAAAGAGTATGAACGAAAAGGCAAACAACAAGGAGATCAAGTAAAGTGCTATGGGTGCGGAGAAATCGGGCACATTAAATCAAATTGCCCAAATGTCAAAAAGGAGAAGAAACCCTTCAAGAAACAACGAGCATACATATCTTGGGGAGGCGACTCCGGAGACGAGTCGAGTGAGGAAGAAGAAGACGAAACAGCAAATCTCTGTGTCATGGCTCACGAAAACAATCAAGAAGAGGTATGTCAAATTTCTTCCAAAAACTTCTATTCTCTTGAGGAAATGCAAAATGCCTTTGATGAGTTGTATAGTGAATTCATTAAAGCTTCCAAAACTGTTAAAAACATTAAGGAAAATGCTTCTTTGAAAGAAAAAGATTTTGAAAAACAACTCTTTTTGAAAGAAAAGGATTTGGAAAAACTGATTTTGGAAAATGAGAAGTTGAAAGAAGAAAACAATTTTTTCGGCAAAAGAAGCGCCGACAAACCCGAGAGTTCTAGTAAAAATTGTACTTCTTGCATGCATCTAAAAGATGAGGTAGAAAGACTTAAGGGCACCTTAGATAAGTTCAATTCTTCTCATAAAAATTTGAATGAAGTTCTTGTTAATTTGAAATCGACCAAACATGGGATAGGTTTTAAAAACGAGCCTAAAGAAAAAGTTGAAGCCAAACCCCAACCACCTAAGGCTCAACCTAGGACAAATAAAACAAATGTTCATCCTAGAGATAACAATCCTAGAATCAACATGCATGCTAGACCAAACACTAGAAGAAACTTTGAACATTTTAGGACACCTAGAAATGGCCTTCAACCTAGAAATAACTATTCTAGAAATGATGCATATCCTAAACCAAACACTAGAAGAAACGTTGAACATTTTAGGACACCTAGAAATGGCTTTCAACCTAGAAATAACTATTCTAGAAATGCTGCATATCCTAGAACAAATAGTAGGAGAAATGATTTTCATGAAATGCGCAATAGTCATATTGTCGAAAATAGAGTAAACAAATTTCGTCCGTCCAACTACTATCAACCTAGACGAATGCATAATCCTAATGTCATTTGTCATTATTGCAATCGAATTGGACATATTGCTCCTTCTTGCTTCACTAGACATAGACACTTAACTGCATGTCAAGCACAACAGCATGTTACACCTAACTCTCAAGGACCCAAAATAGCTTGGGTACCAAAGACTCATTAATTTGTCTTGTAGGTATGTTTGAAGGGATCGAGTGTACTTTGGTACCTTGATAGTGGATGCTCCAAACACATGACCGGAGACGAATCCAAGTTCCTTCAACAAGAACACAAGGAAGGAGGAAGCGTTATTTTTGGAGATAACAACAAGGGAAAAATTATCGGCATTGGATCGGTCGGTAAGGATGAACCTTCTTCCATTAAGCATATATTGCTAGTTAAAGGTCTAAAACATAATCTCTTGAGCATAAGTCAATTATGTGACAAGGGAAATCTTGTTTTATTTGATTCGGATGAATGCTTAGTTTTTCGCCGTAGCGATTTTAAAATTATCCTTCGTGGTTTTAGAATGGATAACATCTATATGGTTGATCTCGAAAATTCTTCATCTGAGTATGTGAATTGTCTTATGAGCAAAGAAGATGATATGTGGTTATGGCATCGTAGAGTAGCTCACATCAACATGCATCTTTTAAACAAATTGGTTTCACAAAATTTAGTTATTGGTCTTCCAAAATTGAAATTTGAAAAAGACTCCATTTGCGATTCTTGTCAAAAAGGGAAGCAAACAAAAGCATCTTTTAAATCGAAAAATATTGTTTCAACTACTAGACCATTGCAACTTCTTCACATGGACCTTTTTGGACCATCTCGCATTGAAAGTCTTGGTAGAAATCGTTATGCTTTTGTTATTGTTGATGATTATTCTAGATTTACATGGACACTATTTCTTGCTCACAAAAGTGAAGCTTTTCATAATTTTTAATGTTTTCTTAAACGTGTTCAAAATGAAAAGGACACAACCGTCACTTCAATAAGAAGTGATCATGGGGGAGAGTTCGATCACAATCTCTTCGCGGATTTTTGTGACGAACTCGGTATCGAGCACACCTTCTCTGCTCCACGCACACCACAACAAAATGGAGTGGTGGAAAGGAAAAATAGGTATCTCGAAGAGATGGCTAGAACCATGCTCGATGAGGCTAAGATTCCCAAACATTTTTGGGCGGATGCCGTGAGTACCGCATGCTACATTTTAAACAGAGTAGTCATAAGGCCAATACTCATGAAAACTCCCTATGAACTCTACAAAGGAAGGAAACCAAATATCTCCCATCTTAGAGTATTCGGTTGTAAATGTTTTATTCATAACAATGGTAAAGATAATTTGGGAAAGTTTGATGCCCAATCCGATGAAGGATTTTTTATTGGTTATTCTTCACGTAGCAAAGCATATAGAGTATTCAATAATAGAACCGAAACTGTGGAGGAATCCCCTCATATTGTGTTTTCCAAAAATAATGCTCGCTTGGCGAGAAAGGATTCTGGTTTTGAACTTGCAGGTAGTTTAAACTCAATGAGTCCTAAAGCCAAAGTACAAGAGGAAACTCCTAAGTAAATTCAAGATGAAATCCTGGAACAATTATCGGAGGAAGCGCCACAACTGGAAAAAGAAACGAAACTGCCTAACGCGTGGAGGACAATCAAAGACCATCCTCTCGAACAGGTAATTGGCGATATTGAACAACAGGTAAGTACTCGAAACACTCTTAAGAACACCTTAGGACACACTTCTTAAGAAATCACGTTCTCAATTGGCCAACATCTTCACAAGGCCTTTTAGCGAAAAAGTTCTTTTCCGATCTATAGTAAACTCGGAACTCTTGACTTCACATTGATCTAAGTCATTATTTGTTTACAACTTACTAACTTGAGCATCGGAGACGTCCAATTCTCTTTTGCAGGTATCGCCCTAAAGGCAGGGGGAATTATAAGGCAATGGTGTAGAACAATCGATAGTTACAGTCAATAATCGATTATCATTCCTTTATGTCTCATGCTTACTGTGCCGGAAAATCGATTAGCAAGTATCACTAATCGATTATTTACGTCTTATGCTTATTATGACGGAAAATCAACATATTGCAGGTTTTTGATGTTAATTAAATAATCAATTTTTTTTACTGTATAATCGATTACCGTCTCGGATATTCATTACTGCCTTTCAAAAACAATCGATTGTCTCATAAGTAAAATCGATTATTTTCCGAAGTCAGAAAATCACTGTGCACACTGTGTCAGAACAATCGATTACCATAATTCAACAATCGATTATCTTCAGTCAGTAATTCAAAATCTTTGTTACCGTTTGGGTCCTGCAAGATTCCCACAATAGATTTTGTGTCATTTCCGAGTACAATTCAAAAACTCCATAACAATCGATTGTTTCTATTCCATAACCGATTGTGTAATGGACAGTGCAAATTTTTTTACCGTTTCTGACCATTTTTGCCTCTTAAATTTCTGCAGATTGTTACCTTAAATGCAATGTCATCCTTCTCATTATAAATAGGTACCATATGTCCTCAATTTCTTCACTCAAGCATCAATCTTATCTCTCAAACTTTCAAAAATCTTTCAAATTTCTTACAAAAGCTATTACTACTTATTTAAAATGACGAGCAGACACACCAAACGCCCTCGTTCCGGCAGACATGGTGCATCTTCTTCAGCTGCTCCTCCTCCTCCCAGTTTTCCTTACCAAGATGGCTCTCTCTTATGGTTCAACACTGAACCCGAGTTAACTCGATTCATGACAAAATTCGAAAAGCGTGAAATTCTTCCTCCTCGCTTTTCCACCAGCAAATATCTTGAATCCAGCGCCCCCGCTGCAGCTGCAAACATGCTTAGGGAATGCCAACTCCTTGATTTCCTATATCTAACCTATCCTCACATTAATCCTCTCTTGATTCAAGCCTTCTATTCCAATCTTCATGAGGACGACGATGGTGATCTTGTGTCAAACATTAATGGAGTTGAAATTCTTTTAACCAACGAAAACTTACATTCTATTGCTCACCTTCCTCGAAGTGGGGAAAATATTTCTCTCTACATTAGAGAAGCCGGCGCCTTATTTGATGAACGAATTCTCCTAAACCAAATAGGACTTGGAGCTTATGATGCTAATCTGTCCAATCGTCGTCCTACCATTACGGGCATGCTCCCCGAATATCGTTTAATTTTCTACTTCATAACCCGAGTCCTCAAACCACGCAAACATAATCATACCACTCTCTCCCAAGAGGACGCAAAACTCATGCATGCCATTATAACCGGGGCTCACATCAATTGGTGTAAGTTTATCAAAATCCACATGCTTGATGCCATCGGGGACAATAGACCACTTCCCTATGCCCTTCTTATAATGAATTTTCTTGAAGCCTCCGGGTTCAACACCTCTATCGGTCCGCTCAAGAAGGGCACCAAGAAATGGTAAATTTCCGAATCCTCCTTTCCCCATGACTGCGAACACGCGGCTCCTGCTCCTCCTCCAACTCCTCAAACGCGTCAGCCTCAAGCTCCTACACTTCAAACTATTTCCGACCAACTTGCTTCTGTGTCCACCTCTGTCAATCGATTGACATATGAGATCCATGGATATTTTGATCATATTCACTATCCATATGCTGGACTTGTCCCTTATGAAGCAGTACCGGATGACGAGGCGGGAATTGATAATGAATAATGTCTTTATTTGCTTATTGTTATATCTTTTATTAATTCTTTTATGATAATCGCCTTTGTGTTAATCAATAAACATGTTATTACTTATTCAGTTTTTTTTGCTAATGTCAAAAGGGGGAAGAATAAGGGTTATGCACTTAATACTTATTAGCACAAATTGAGGGGGAATTCATATGTTGAGGGGGAACTAATTGCATATATATATATATATTTATATATATATATATATATATATATATATATATATATATATATATATATATATATATATATATATATATATATATATATATATATATATATATATATATATATATATATACTTGTCTTGGATCGTCATTATGAATTACCTAATATGCATATCTCGATTAAGGTTTGCCATTATCAAAAAGGGGGAAATTGTTGAAACACGTTCTCAAGACACTAAACTAAACGTGTGTTCATATTTGTAGGTTTTGATAAATGACAAACGATGCGCAATTGACATATGACGAGGTCCAAGCACAAGCGCGCAAATGTCACGTAACAAAGTTCAAGCACAAGACAAACAAAGATCAAGATTAAACAAAGTTATACATGAGTCGCTCTTTAATTGTGATCTTGATCCGACAATTTAACTCAAGACTTGGCTTCTCTCGTAAAAACATTTTTATCAAATAATGCATATTTAATTTAGAGCAAAATGATGTTAAATCATGCATATTTATTTTAGCAAAATGATTTTTAAACATGCCTCTAAAATCTGGACAAAGATAATCGATTATGTACTTATGATAATCGATTATGTTAAGGCAGCTGCAAGACAATCGATTGTGTACCTTATGACAATCGATTGTGTTGAGGCAGTGTCCATCAGATGTTTGAAATCTGCATGACAATCGATTGTGTACCTTATGACAATCGATTGTGTTGAGACAGTGTCCATCAGATTTTTCAAAGCTACAAAATAATCGATTGTGAACCTTATGACAATCGATTGTGTTGAGGCAGTGTCTATCAGATTTTTCAAAGATACAAAATAATCGATTGTGAACCTTATGACAATCGATTGTGTTGAGGCAGTGTCTATTAGATTTTTCAAGACTGAAAAATAATCGATTGTCCATATAGCATAATCGATTATGTAAATGACCGTTGCCAAAATATTTTCAAACTTCGTCAGATAATCGATTATAGGATTTTAATAATCGATTGTTTGAAGTAAAATCTGAAAAAGATTTTTTGAAAGTTGCCAAGTAATCGATTGTATATTTCTGATAATCGATTGTTTTAAGTAAAATCTGGAAATGATTTTTTGAACGTTGCCAGTAATCGGTTATACGTCTTAGATAATTGATTATGCTGCGTAAAATCTGGGAATGATTTTTGGAACGATTGGAAAACAATCGATTGTGCCAATTAGACAATCGATTGTCGTAGCACAAAATCAGCAATTCTTAATTGGCAATTAGGCAACGGTCATGCATGTTTTTGACACTATAAATACATCTTCAAATCAGTCTTCTAAACACAACAACTGATCATATTATTGCTAAAGCTTGCATACTCTCTTATTCATCATTTTCTATTCATTACATAAGTTTTTGAGAGCCAAATTCTTGACGAAAGTTGTTGCGTTCTTGAGCGTATTTATTTTACTCATATCTACTCTTAAGGAGAGTCTTGTTTTGAGTGCAAAGTGTTTCTATACACTTGAAGGGAAGTGTTAATCCCTTGTATTGTAAGAAGGAATGTTGTGATTCCTTTGGTTGAAGTCTTGAAGTGTTGTATCTTCGAGCAAAGATTGTTGAGGCTTGTGTGACTCAAGTTCTCAGTTTGTAACGGTTTGTTAAGCACCCGTTAGCTTAACGAAGTTAGTGGAAATCTCGAGAGAGTCTCTTGGGGACTGGACTAGCCACGGGTTGTGGTGAACCAGGATAACATCGGTGCGTTCGTTCCTTATTATTTACTTATCGCACTTATTTCATTCCTGCAATTTTTAAATTCCGCAAGTTTACGTTGTTTTTATTATAACGCTATTCACCCCCCCCCCCCCCCCTCTAGCGTTAAGCGTATATTCTAACAGATTTTTGTAAATAAATATTGGGTTTTGTTTAACTAAATTAAACTGATATTAAGATTAACAATACTCTAAATCTAAGATAATTCAATGGTAAAAAGATCTAGGGTATTGATTTCCTCAATTGCTAGTTTAAGTCTTAACTCTTTTGTTATAATCTCACAGTAATATTTTATGGGGATTATGAGCTATGGGTACTTCAATTATTTCTCGATTAACTATGATAATTTACTAGAGTATTCTCTCGAACTACTCTAGCTGGTAATTTATACAGCTCTAAATTATCCCACCAAAGTTTTGTTACCTCTAACCCCACTTTTAAATTCAAGTAATGAATCTCTTCAATCACTCAAAAGTGGTGTTGTTCAACAACAATCTAACATAGTATTCTTTCTAAAGCAACACAAGGCAATTAGACACGATTAATCAAAGGCTCATTTAATTAATCACCATACAATATATAGTTGAACAATCATATAATAAACCCGGCTCAATTATAACAAGATTGAGTTAAAACTTCATCTAACAATTGGTTTCATCAACCCTAGATCAAATGTTTATCTACTCTTAGTAAAGTAAGACCAAAATCATACAATTATTCATAATCACAAATAATGATAAGAAGAAGAAGACTCTAATGGTGTCTTGATCTTCTCACACTTGTTCTTGCCTCCAATTCAGTCTAAAAACAAGCTTAACCTTGACTTGGGCGAGTTTGGTGAGTTTATACAGGGTTAGGATAAGCTTTCCACGATTTACACTTTGGCCCTTAAACTTCTTGGCTTCCTCCAGATCTATTGTGGTCGTGGCATGACCGCGGCACGACCATGGTGAGTGACGACTATTCTATTTTTCGCTTTCTTTCACCGCATTCCAACCGCGGTCGTGGTGGGCTGTAGCCCAGTTCTTCTTCACCTTTTCTTGCTCGTTTTCGTCCAGGCTCTTCTTAATTGGCCTTGTATCTACATATTTGACCCAAAAACACTCTATATCCTCCTCCTAACTCGGAGTAGTTTCTGCAAAGCAGAAAAACCTCAATTAGAGAATTTTGTTATCATTTAGCACTAAAATTATCAATAAAGTATGGTTAATTTAGAGCATAGATAGCATCTACATCATACAATATAGGCTACTATCAACATCTCATAATTAAACCGTTGCTAGTCCTCTTGCGACAAAACCACACTTTATAGGCCTAATCATCATTGGGTCACTTCCATACTCCTTATAACAAGAATAATTCACATAGATAAACTACCTTAGTGTAACCTCCTAACCTCAAGAGTAGACTCTCTCACTAGTCACATAATGTCTCTAATCGGCTTTCATACTCTCAGTCAGAGGTCCAGACTTATCTTTCCTTCATGAATCATGTGCCTACTCACCATAAAAGAGACTTGTGTCATGTTATATATAATTCACACACTGAGGAATTCAAATACTTAAGATTTCACTCACCCTCAGAAATAAATTCTCATGCCATCAAGAACACACCATAGGCTTGCCTGTAGTGTAATACTCAATTAATCGAGCCTATTTGGTCTAAAATCAAGTAGGACTTTATTTGGTTGTAGTGTTAGCTGCGGGAC
This sequence comes from Nicotiana benthamiana, assembly GCA_034376525.1. Taxonomy (NCBI): domain Eukaryota; kingdom Viridiplantae; phylum Streptophyta; class Magnoliopsida; order Solanales; family Solanaceae; genus Nicotiana; species Nicotiana benthamiana. The sequence continues at coordinate 11,965,088 of CM067341.1, read as the reverse complement.
AGGTAGGATACATATGGGTATAGTGACTCCACCTCCCTAAGTCATTCAATACAGCTTTCACCTTTAAGACCATACCTTTGTCAAACCTTCATTCCACCTTCACTCTCTACTTCCTTAAGCACATTTACATCAAGAGTCACCACTTAGCAAGGGAATTTTTTTTTCAATTCAAGTGGCTCTTATTCTTTTTTTTAAAACAAGCGCACCTTTCTCCTTATTTTATTAGCTCCACTTAAAAGCCCAACCGACCACCCCACACTTTAACTTTTCCATATTTATTATAATTCAAGTGCTTCTAAGAGGTGATGGGGCTCAAAAAGATAGACAACTTACAACTTGGGTAAGGCATATAATATGGGTGTCAAAGAAACTGGATTACAGGCTCGAGGGGGTTAACTAGAATAGGTGGGTGAAAAGATATATAGATAAGTTCAACAAGGAAACACCTATATCACTTTCCAGACCAATTAAGACTATCATTTCGCTTTGTACACACACAGGGAAAGTTCTAGGTGTTGAGTGTTAGCATAGAATACACAAAGCCTCACTGACACATGGAACATGACTCAATTCAGTTAGGATCATCAGACACTCTACTCAATATGCTTAAGACAACTCAAGAACATACAATTTAAGGCTTTATTGCTAGAGTCAACTAATAAGCTCAAGTGTCACGCTAAAGTAATCTCTATTCAAGGTATCGTGGATTTAGGGGATCCTATTTCTATTCTTCGCCCAAAAACTCTTACACTAAAAAAAAGTAAGAAAAAAGAAAAAAAAACTAACTACACTTGGTTCAAATGTAAACCCTTGGAAAAGAGTCGTGGTTAAAGAAAAATCAAGGAGGAGTTGATACACTACTAATAAACGAAAATCTTTTTTTGCGTTTAACTTAAGTCCCTCAAGAGACTCGTCGAGAGGTGTACCTCCTCGGGACAAGTCGAATTTAATTAACATCACCCAACAAACACCAAACAATAACACCGCCAAACAAATTTATAAAATTACATAAAACAACCATCCTCCACCCCACACATAAAGACTTGGCATGTCCTCATGTCAAAGAATTTAAAGCATAGTAAGGTAAAGGGACTTCCCTGGTGCTCGGTCCTGATCAGAGACGATTCCGGTATCGAGGTGACATGCTCGTCCTAGTGCTCGAAGCCAGCCCATGACTTTTTTCTCTAACCTAGCATTTTGAGTAACCAAATTGTCAACTCTACCACTCGGGTTAGGGATCGAAGTGCATAGACCAGCCATCTTCTTTTCCAGAGATGTTATGCAGGTACTCCAGTGGCCTATGATGGGCCCGTCTCATCAGGACTCTGCTCTGGTGGTGAGGCAGCATGCATAGTTCCTTCATCATCATCATCAACCACTACAACTTGCTCCTTCCCAATTGTGATTTTGCTAGCCCTTAATGGGGCTTTTAATGGGTACTTCCCATTTACTATGGGATTTTCAGGAACTCGTGAAGCACGACACAACTGGTGACCAGGAAGGGAAGTAGAACCCGTTGAGTATATTTGGAGAGCGAATGAACATTTCATCATGAATGTGCCGGGCCACATCAAAGTTGTGGTGAATCATAAAATAATAAATTCCCGTTGCTCTTGGTCCATTAACATATGTAGTGTTGTTGGATGGCAGAAAACGGTTGTTGATGATTGTTATCCAACACTAAGCTTCCCAAGTGAGAGATTAGGAGTTAAGGGTAGTTTTCTGCTTTATCCATATTGGCTCCCATCCATCCACACAGATTATTTCGAGAATTGGTGCCTGCCAGATAGTTGGGCGATGATTAGCAAGGTAATAATACGTCTCTCCAGTGAATACTGGCAGCATGTACACTTGGCGGATGGCCTCAAGAGACGTATCCACTGGGTATTTCGTACGGGGACAATCCTATCAACATGCTTTGAGCAACTCGTATAAAATTCCCTTACCATCATTACATTAGTCTCTACCGATTCATTAAAGAAGATTTCCAACTGACACCTCCTCAATTCTTTAAATATACTTGGGCATTCAATTTGCAAGGCATGCCTGTCAATGTGTACTTCATGCAAAAGCTTCTTGGATGCCTTTGCATTAAACCTATCTTGAGCTGCATTAGAAACAAACCAAGTGCGCTCAAACTGGTCTGCACTAGCTTGAGCTCGAGCTCTAGATGAACCTTCAGATCCAATAGTGGAGGAATGTGTGGCACGTATTTTCCTTAACTGATGCATTGTACCTGACAAAACAGAGGCTACTATTAGTGAGGGTTTGAGTCGTGTGAACCCTGGGTGGTTACTTATACTTCACCATCACCATGATCACATTAGTCATTACAGCTTCATTGGGAAAATTTCACAAGCACCTTGTGAGCATGGACTATAATTTAACACACATATCCTATGGAAGCATAAACTCTCCTCCCAAATCAACTATTCTCACTTCACAACTCCACCCCACCACAATTAACTTCACACAACAATACCAAGCTCTTCTCTACAACATTTTACATATTACCCACTAAAAAGAAGAAAAGAAAACTAAAAATCTAACTGTAGATACTATAACAATTCAAGAATTAAAATTGTAAAATAGAAAAGTACAAGAAAAGGGATGGAAAGCATGACATACCTAATTCTTGTAGAATTGAAGAGTAATAGAAGATGGGGAAGAGGGAGTGTGTATGTGTGGGGGAGAGAAGTGGGTGGGTGAGAGATGTAAAGCAGAAAGAAGAAAGGGGCATGGGTTAGGGTTGATGGAGTAAGAGAAGAGAAGTGAGGGAATTAGGGGTGGGTGGAGGGGTAGTTTTGTTTAGTTTTATTGGAGGGGGGAGGTATAAGAAAAAAAAGAAAATAAAATAAAAAAAATAATTTTAAGTATAACTTACCTGGACGAAAACATGTCACATTTCACGATGCTCCCACCGTGGCCACGGTGAAGGAGGAGGGTGCAACACAGAATGTTTGCATAAGGCGGTCGCACTCGCAGTGGATAGAGCGAACAGAAATAGAATATTTGCATTTCACCGCGGTCGCGCTGTGGTCATGGGCTTCTGAAAAAGTTTTTCTTATAAGAGTGTTAGTTTCCTACACATCTGGTACAAAATCAAACCAAAAAAAAAAAGAAACAAAAGAAAAAATGGGTTGCCTCCAGCACAGTGTCTGATTTAACGCGCGACACGACACAAGCTCATATTATCACTCCTCATTTGTGTATTGGGGATCCTCTAATGTTTAACACCACGTTTTCCCATTTTTCTTCAGTCATTCCAAGGTAAGGTTTCGACATTTTCCCATTCACTGTAAATTTATTCGTCCCATCTTCAGTTCCTGACACCAGGACTTCAACTTACTCGGGAACAACCTCAATCTTAAGTTGCATAGCAACACTAATTATCTGGGTTCAAAGTTCTAATTCAAGATGCGCTTGTCATGTATCAGTTTCATCCTTTCTTTAGATAGTCTACAACTCTCGAATGCCTAGAATCGGAATTCCTCAAGCTTATGCAACCCATTAATTCGGTTGGTGTCCGTTGTCTCCATGTTTAAGTTCAAATGACACAATGCGCATAGTGCTTTGTGTTCGAGCTCAACCGGAAGGTGGCATGCCCTTCCAAATAACAACTTGTATGGTGACATACCAATTGGAGTTTTGAAGGACTATGCGGTATGCCCACAATGCATCATCCAGCTTCCTCGCCCAATCAGTTCTTGTAGCATTCACTATTTTTGAGAGGACGCTTTTGATTTCTCTATTAGACACTTCCACCTGCTCGCTTGTTTGTGGGTGGTATGGTGAGGCTACCTTGAGGCGAACTCCATACTTCTCCAACAGGCGTACAAACGCTCTATTGCAAAAATGAGAGCCACCATCACTGGTTATGGCTCGGGGGTGCCAAAATGGGTGAAGATATTTTTCTTTAGGAAAATGGTCACCCCTTTCGCATCATTGGTTGGGAGAGCAACTGCTTAGGACTACTTGGATACATCGTCAACATCAACCAGCATATACTTGTTACTGTATGAACTGATGAAAGGCCCCATGAAGTCAATCCCCTACATGTCAAACACTTTCACCTCTTGGATTGTGCTCATTGGCATCTCATGACGACGGGATATGTTGCTCATCCTTTAACATTCATCACAGCTTTTGACCAAATCATGGGCATCCTTGAACAATGTAGGCCAATACCGGCCTAATTCTAGCACATTTGATGTTGTTCGAACTCATCCAAAGTGTCCACCATATGACGAAGCATTGCAAGACAATAAAACAGAGGGTTGATCTTTCTCGGGGATACACCGCCAGGTCATGTTATCAACAAAAATTTTGAAAAATAGAGGTTTATCCCAATAATACTCTTGGCAATCACGAAATTTTTTTTCTTTTGAATTGAGGAGAGATCATGAGGTACAGTACCACATGCTAAGTAATTAGCAATAATTACCATGGTGCCTCCCCTATTGTCACAACAAGTAATTGCTCATCAGGGAATGTCTCAAGGATATCTTCAACCTTCATTCTCTTTTCAACCCCTTCCAACCCCGAGAGGTAGTCTGCTACTTGGTTGTCTATCCCCTTTCGTTCACAAATTTCTAGGTCCATATAGAAACAGAACCCAGCGAATCAAGTTGAGCTTGGACTCCTTCTTTGTTATCAAGTACCTAATGGATGCATGGTCAATATAAAAAATAACTTTCTAGCCAATCAAGAATGACCGAAATCTATCGAAGGCAAACAGTACAATGAGCATTTCCTTTTCCATGACTGTGTAGTTCAGTTGTGCACCACTAAGCGCCCAGATTTAATAATAAATTAGGTGCATAATTTTATCCTTGCCCCAAAACTACTTCTATAGCGTAATCACTAACGTTGCACGTCAACCCGAATGGTTGCTCCCAATTGGGTGCAACAATGATGGGTGCAGTTATCAATCTCTTCTTCAGCTCCTCAAACACTAACCTACAATCATCAGAAAATAAAAAATACTGGTCTTTTTCAAGCAGCATACATAAGGGGTTAGCAATTTTTGAAAAATCCTTGATGAACAGCATGTAGAATCCAGTGTGCCCAAGGAAACTTCTCACTGCTTTCACTAAAGTGGGTGCTGGGAGCTTCTCAATCACATAAACGTTTGCATTATCTATTTCAATCCCCTTTTTGGACACTCTATGCCCTAATATTATGCCTTCTTGTACCATAAAATGACATTTCTCCCAGTACAACACCAAATTTGTCTCCACACATCGTTTGAGCACTCTCTTAAGGTTGTGAAAATAATCTTCGAATGAATACCCTACCATAGATAAATCATCCATAAAAACCTCCAAAATTTCTTCGACCGTGCCGGTGAAGATGGCTAGCATATAGCGCTGGAATATGGTCGGTCCATTGTAAAGTCCAAATGGCATCCTCCAAAAGACAAAGATACCATACGGACATGTAAAGAAAATTTTCTATCTATCTTCTGGGGCTATTGAGATCTGATTTACCCCGAGTATTCGTCCAAGAAACAAAAATATGATGGCCCAGCTAACCAATCCAACATCTTGTCAATGAAGGGTAAGGGGAATGGTCCTTTCCGGTGGCTTCGTTTAATTTCATATAATCCACCACCTTGTGACTGTACGAGTTGAGATCAACTCTTTCTTCTCATTTTGTACAACTGTCATTCCAGCATTTTTCGGTACACACTGGATGGGGCTTACCCAATTGTTGTCAGAGATGGGAAAGATGATGCTCGCGTCCAATCACTTGATTACCTCCTTCTTCACTGCTTCTTTCATATTCATTGATGTTCCCTGGAAGGTTTGCTCCCTTCTTCCAGACAAATCTTGTGCATACAAAAGTTGGGATGATCCCCTTTATGTCTGCCATGGTCCACCCAATGGCAATTTCGCATTCCTTCAACACTTGTAATAATTGTTCTACCTACACAGGTAGCAAACCAGATGACATAACAATAGGAAAAGTAGAATTGGGACCCACAAAAGTATACCTGATATGAGCTGGAAGTGGTTTTAACTTTGGGGTGGCTCCTCTATTGATGGTTTTGCAGGTGGTGTAGCTCTCTTTCTAACTCAAGGGACTTGAACTGAGGTTCCCTCTTCTAAAATCCTTGGCCTTCGAGTGCCATGACCCATTCTGCCAACCCTTCACCATCCATCTCCTCTAAATTTGTCAAGCAAGCTCCTAATAGATCTTTAGCATCCAGGATCTCAGCATCTTCATGCAGGATCACATCTGTAGTTTTCACTAGTGAGCAAATCTGCATATTCACTAGGTCTCTTCGTGGATTGTTGAACGTTGAATATAACTTCTTCATCGTTCAATCTCATTTTTAATTCCCTAATTTCACAAGCAATCAATGCTCTCCTAGTGGCTAAGAATGGCCTCCCAAAATGATGGCTATCTCTTCATCTACCTGGAAGTCCAAACTAACAAAGTCTACAGGGAATACAAGTTTTCCCACTTGTACCATCACATCATCAAGAATCCCCATCGGCCTTTTAACCATGCGGTCAGCCAGCTACAACAACATTGAAGTTAGTCTAGCTCTGTCAATGCCCGGTTTTGTGTATATTGCCAAAGACATCAAGTTTATGTTGGCTTCTAAGTCGTACCATGCTTTCGCAAAAGGATATGTCCCAAAAGTATATGGAATAGTGAAGCTACCTGGATCAGATATCTTTTGAGCCATGGATCTTGTCACTATGGCACTGCAGGTCTATGTCATAGTTACTGTGGATAGATCCTGAAAATCAAATTTTCATGACATAAGGTCCTTCATCATCTTTGCATAGCCTGGAATTTCTCTTAAGGCATCCATCAGAGGAATATCCAATTGAATTTGACGAAGCATCTCCATGAATTTCCTATATTAGTCTTCTTTCTTTTATTTTGCTAGTCTCTGAGGGAATGGTACATGTATCACCCTTTGTTTACTGTTTGCTGGCTTCTCTTTGTTGGGGTTTTGTGGCACAAGAGGCACCACCTGTTTTGTAGCTTGTTCACTCTCTTTAGCCTTACCCTTATCAACTTGAACCTGTTCAACCACCACTTCAGTGAGTTCTGCTGATTCATCTAATCCAATAGAACTGGAATGGCTGGCGTAGTCTCTCATATGGATTTAGCAACTTCTTTCTCCCTGTCTAAATCTCCCCCATTCCAGAGACTTACTGCCATTAGCTGATTCAGGCTTTGCTCCTCAGGGTTAATGTTCGTGTCGGCTGGTAATGTTCCATAGGAGCAGTTATTTAAGGCCACGGACAGCTGCCCCAGTTAAGTTTTAATATTCTTTATTCTGAGTCATGAACTGCCAACTTTTCTTGCATCTTACCATTTGTTCCAATGAGTTGTTGCAGCATACCCCTAATTTCTACCATGTTGCCATCATGTTGCTAAGAAGGTGGCTGATATGCCAACTGTTGCTAGTTCTGTTATGGATAGCCCTGTTGTCCATGATATGGCACCATTTAGCCTTGGGGGTGTACACCTCCAGGTTGTGGCATGTTCGGTATGTATTGTCGATTGGGTGATGGTCTCCATTATTGTCCTCCTTTTCTCTGACTCCCAAAATTATTGACATAATTTATATCCTCTCTTAACCCTTGGTTGTCACCTTCTCCACTCCATGAACACACATAAGACTGATTAACGGAAAGCATACACATTCCTCCATTTGTTGTGTCAACGATATGCACTTGATTTGTACCTACTCATCAATCTTCTTTGTCAACATAGTCATCTGATTCATGAGTGTGGCTATGTCCTCTACATGTGAATTATTTGGGTCAAGAGGGACTCAATGCACTATTGGTGTCAGGGTCGTACCTCTAGTCATCCACCCCGAATTCTCGGACATCTTGTCAAGAAGGATTTTACACTCTGGGAATCTCTTGCTAAAAATTGCTCCCCAGGTTGAACCATCTATATTGGCTTTTAAATTGTCTGCTATCCCCATGGAAAATCTCTGGACAAGCATGGAATACCATGGTGGGGACACTTCACTAGCATCCTTTTGAATCTTTCCCAAGTTCCTGCAAGGTCTCAGTAAGATATTGCTTGTACTACAATATCTCATCAATATGTCTTGCAGTCTTGTTAGGAAGGTAAAACTTGTTCAAGAACTGCTTGACCAATTTCTCCCAAGTGGCAATGGAATAATTGGGAGCGAATTCATCTGAGTTTGTGCTTCCTCAGTTACAAAGAACATGAAGAGTAATAGCCTAATGGCTTCTGGGGTAATATTTGGCTGCCTTTGGGTTACACAAATCAACATAAAATTTTCCAGGTGTTGTTCAGGGTCTTCAATGTGTGCCTCGGAGAACAACCCCTTATTCTGCAGAAGACGCAACATATTGTTGGTGATCTGGAATCTCTCCGCTTGTATCAGTGGCAAAATAATAGCGGTGTCCAGGTTGTCACTTGCTGGTCGTGCCCAATCACAAAATGCAGCTTCTGGCACAAGGGATGCCACCACTTTGATGTTTGTGTCAACATGATCATCCCTAATGTTCCCGTTGACGTTATCTACGTCACCCATTTCAATTTCAAGTTGGTGTGTATGTTGTAATTGTTTATTCTTCTTGTTGGTATAGTTTAACATCCTGAATGTTTTCTCGGGGTCTGAGAGTCCTTTAAGCAGTTTACCAGTCTTTGAAGTATCCCGGGACATACACCTGAATCACACAAGAGTTCAAACGTGAGAATTTCAATGAAAAATTATTTAACACCGTAGAATATTGATCTAAACTAATAATTCTACCACTACTTCTAAGTTGAAATAAATAAAACCGTTAGTTTCCCAGCAACGTCACCAAAATGTGATCACGCCCTATTATGCCTTATAAAAGATAAAGCTGTCGTTGCAAATATAATCCGATTTTAAAGTCTGGAGTTGAATCCTTAGGGAACTAACCTATCTATCGCAACTCTTAGTGATGCAAATACAAGCTCAAACAATTTTCGGATGCAAGATTTTTGTAAATAAATATTGGGTTTTGTATAACTAACGTAAACTGATATTAAGATTAACAATATTCTAAATCAAAGATAATTCAATGGTAAAAATATCTAGGGTATTGATTTCCCCAATTGCTAGTTTTAAGTCTTAACTCTTTTGCTATAATCTCATCGTAATACTCTACGGGGATTATGAGTTATGGGTTACCAAAATTATCTCTCGATCAACTACGATAATTTACTAGAGCATTCTCTCAAACTACTCTAGTTGATAATTTATACAGCTCTGAATTATCCCATCAAAGTTTTGTTATCTCTAACCCCACTTTAAAATTAAAGTAATGAATCTCTTCAATCATCCAAAAGTGGTGTTGTTCTACAACAATCATCTTAAGAAACACAAGGCAATTAGACACGATTAATCAAGAGTCCATTTAATTAGTCACCATACAAGACATAGTTGAACAATCATATAATAAATCCGACTTGATTACAACAAAATTGAGTCAAAACTTCATCTACCAATTAGTTCCGTCTACCCTAGATCAAATGTTTAGCTACTCATAGTAAAGCAAGACAAAACCATAAAATTATTCATAATCACAAATAATGATAACAAGAAGAAGATTGAAAAACTCTAATGGTTTCTTGATTTTCTCACACTTGTTCTTGCCTCCAATTCAGTATAATAATAAGATTAACCTTGACTAGGGTGAGTTTGTTGAGTTTATATAGGGTTAGGATAAGTTTCCCACGATTTGCACCCCTTAAACTTCTTGGCTTCCTCCAAATCTACCGCGGTCGTGGCACGACCGCGGCGCGACTGCGATGAGTGATGACTGTTCTGTTTTTCGCATTTTTTCACCGCGGCCGCGGTGGGCTATAGCCCAGTTATTCTTCACCTTTTCTTGCTCGTTTTCATCTGGGCTCTTCTCGATTGGCCTTGTATCTACATATTTGACCCCAAAATACTCTATATCCTCCTCCTAACTCGGAGTAGTTCCTGCAAAGCATAAAAACCTGAATTAGAGCATTTTATTTTCATTTAGCACTTAAAACATCTATAAATTATGGTTAACTTAGAGCATAGATAGCATCTACATCGTGCAATATAGGCTACTATCAAACAACATCTTTCTCTACCAACAACAAGAAAAGAGCTTCATTATTTCAAAATATTAATTTTACTCCAAGAAAACTAAATTCCCTATATAATTTTATTTTAGAGGAGATTATTATCACGCCATGAACCTAGGCTTGGATGTAACACGACACATGGTGCCTGGTTGCGACCGAGCGAACCAACTGGCTAGCTGAATCAATATGTAATATCATAACATAATTAATACGGAAGATAAACTAACACATACTTATATACTGAAATTATGAATGAGATAAATTAATATGTGGAAGCATTAACATAAGTCTGAAGTATATATGTAGCCAACATTGGTTAACGTAAAAAAGATATGACTATGTCTAACTGTAAATTTAATGTCTAGTCAATGAAGCCTTCAATGAAGTATTAAAAATACTGGCTGTCTATAAATACAGAAAGATTGTAAAGTAACGATAAATGCCCCCAAAAAATTGGGGCTCACCAAATAGCTGGTACGAGAATCCGCACTCTGAATTGTCAACCTGTAAATCATTACCTACATCGTGAGATGTAGGTCCCAAGCAAAAGGGACATCCGTATATTTGAATTGTATTGGTATGTAAAGCAACTAAAATAAAGAACTATAAATGCTAAAACTAAAAGTGAGCTGATAACTGAGAACTGACAACTGGTAATTGAAATGATAACTACTGAAACTGAAATGATAACTGATAATTGAACAAAGGAAGTAAGAATACGAATACTCCCTCTTTTTGAATGATGAACCACTTGTTGAGCTGAATAAACTACGTTCTCGGGCCCGGTATATATGTACACAAGCTACGGCCTTAGGGCAGAGTATATGTATACATAACTACGGTCTCAGTCTCAAAAATACATAAAGTATAAACTACGATCTCAAACCCAGACATGCATAAAGCATAAACTACAGCCTTAGGCCCAAACATGCATAAAGTATAAACTACGGCCTCATGCCAAAATACAGGTGTTCAACATTCAGGAATTTAAAATAAGGATCTGAGAATCATATTACAATATATGATGTTGAAATACTGAATCATATTGAGTTATAAGATAATGGAACTGTGGATAGGACTGGACTGAGACATGTATTCATGAACTGATTATGAGAACTGAAGCTTCAACCATTTATGAAATTGTTGAGTAATCTAGATTGAGACTCATGAGGATCAATCACAAGCCTATATTGATTACGCACTGAGCTCACAACATTTGAAATTAAAGTCATGAACGAATTACAAAGCCAGAGAATAGAAGTTTTGCGATTATTCAAAGTATTAAGCTTAACTATTTTTCTGAGGCCATTAGTAACAGTGAATAAGAAACATAATATAGGGAGAATCATTGATATTCTTAGACATAGAGAGTTAGCCTCACATATCTTAACTTCCTACTCTTGAAGTTAATACAAGATTCACCAACCCTTTCAATTTTAATTGAGATCAATACAAGTCAAAAGGATTCCATATTAGCAATAATATTCATGTTTTGGTCGCTTAGGAATTTTATCAAACAACTTATGGGCGTAAAGCCCTATAGCCCACATTAATTGTGTCTCTACACCCAACATCCTATTCTCTTACTCCTAGAAAATTCTAAAATCTCAACTAGCTATAATCAATACCATCTTTATCATCCATAAGATAAACAACACCTTTAATCAATAATCAACAATCAACAACCCAAACCTATAATCGTTTATGATTTTCTATCAAACAAGTCAATTTTTATCTCATGAACGTAGAGTCTATAATTATTAATCTAATTCTATAATCAATTAGAGGATGAAGATCTTTCATTTTGACATTCAATCCTCTTGAGTTTGAGTTCTAGAGTTTCTTTTATGAACAACAATGTCTCAATCGAATATCTAATGGTTGAAGGGTTTACCCATTTTAATAAGATGTTGAAAAATTTAAATTAACTTAGAATCTTTATTAGAACTTACCTTGGATGAGGAGGGATCTTAGGGAGTTAGGTTCTTGAGAGCTTCCATTTCTATAAAGTTTTATGTTTTGGGGTGCGGGGAACGAAGTGGAGCGTTTAAAAATGGCTTCCCGGGTGTTCCTCATGCAGCTGAAGGCCCAACCGTGCACCTAAAAGCTCATCAAAAGGCAGTAACACTGCCATAAGTGTGCGACCGCGCGGGGGACCAGCCGGGCATGCATACTACACATTATCCAGTAAAACATGTATAACGTTTTTCACAGAATTCCATTCGATATCCATAATATATCATTGGAAAGTTATTTCAACGTGCTACAACTTTTATATTTTAAGTTTTCTCAAATTCCTAACATATTTTTACAAAATTCTTCTAGAAAACAGACATTCCATAAACTTAGTAGATTTTTATAGAATCTTATCCACCTCACTCTTCGTCGTGATTCCAAATAACTATTTCCGCCCATACTAATCCCGATAGGACTTCATATGTCTAATATTTTTCATTTAACACGTCCACACCTAGTCTGAATTTATGGAGGGTTACAGGTATACCATAAGATCACTGAATTCATAACATATTGTGGCAGAGTCAGACACATAATTTTCATTAAAAAAACTCATTATATATTGTATATACATAAAAAAATTCCCCTCCTATATATTCGCGATTTTTTGGCAAGTAGTTCATCAAACCCCCTTCTGCCCATCTAGCTCCGTCCATAATAACATGTAGTGTTTCGACTTGATCTTGATAAGGATTTCAAAAATTTGATCTAACCATATTACTTAATACTAATTAGGATAACAATGTTGTAAAAAATTGGATGATTATGGAGAATAAAAGGTTTAGCTTGAGGCGTATCAAAAATATTATCCTTAACGATATTTCGCTCACACCGAAATAAATAATATTAGATGTATCCCCCAAATTCAACAAGCTCTTATAGTATAACTAGGAGCAAAAATAACAAAGATTTATGAGAAGAAAACCCAGGACAAAAGAAAGAAGAAGAATTTTATTTTACAATTTCACACTTTTTCAAAGTGACCACACGAAAGACTTATATAGTCTAAAAATTGAAATACTCATCTAATTAAAAATCTAAAGCCATAAAGGCTCATCAAAATTTTCAACATTGCTTTTCTTTTACAAAAATATAAAGACAATCATGAAAGACATTTAACTCTATTAAGGAGTCAAATGCCAACTGATATTAACATAAAGAAACGGTGTAAGAAATGATTTCTAAATCAATGTTAGAAAATAGTCATTTGAGATCATATTTGATCAGATTCAAAGATATAAAAAAATAACTTATTTTTATTTAATGTTACTAACTATTATATTTAAAGTTATTCTAATTTACTTTTACACATATTAAAATATATTTAAATTGATTAGTCATATAAGAAAAGAATGAAACTAGATATCGGTTTAAATATTTTTTTTAAATATAAAAAATATTATTTTTTAACAAACAATACGTAAATCCCCTATTAAGATGTTTTCATGGAATCTTTGCTACCTTGTAACGGAATCCAAAGCATTTATTTTTACCAATTTATAAGCTAGGCGTAATAGTCAATCTTTTTGCTAAAAACTCTATTCTTTATCATCTTTAATTAGATACAACCGCAATATCTTCTAAATAAAGCTACACAAGATAGATTCCTTTCTTTTTTTAGTTGTAAAGGATAATATTTTATGAAAAACTAAGTAACTTTACATGAAAATTTTCCAGCCATCCCATTGGGATCAAAATTAAGAGAATTTATAAAAGTATTAGTGCTATGAACTGCATTAACATTCCTCATGCTAGCTAATCTATTACAAGCTTGCTCCGATATTAGCGTACCATACGATCTACCATCAGTATCATTCTTCAAAGCTGTCTCCACCAACTGAATAGATGCATGATGGATAATTATTTTATTCATAAGTTTTAGCTTGATACAATCCCCAGCCAAAAGATGAGCTACTGAATTTGCTTTTTTATAACTATGTCTGAGTAATGGAATCTCCAGCTGTGTCACTGACCACCTGTATGAGGAGATGAGATGATTATAAATTTGATGATCTTTGTCAAAAAGTGAAATTACCTATGTTGAATATGTTTTATCTCGAGAGGCTAGAGCTTAATTTGGACTGCAACTCTTAGGCCTGTTTCCAAAGCAAGTAGTTTTGCATGAGTGTTGCCAATGACATTAGTTAGTTTTTGGAACCTTACTATCCATTTGCCATTGATGTTTCGTATAAATCCTCCCAAGCTACCCATGTTAGTGTTATTGACGAAAGCACTATCACACTTGAGTTTCAAAAAACCCATAGAGGGCTTTTGCCAAATGATAGAGATAAAATTGATATTTCGTGTGGGAGTTGGTTACATGTAAGTAGGGGTGTGTATTCGATTTTGACCCTTATCGAGAATTACTTATCGATTATTGATTTGTACATATGATTATCGTTATTATTTCAATAAGGTTTCAATTTTCTTATTTCAATTTATCGTTTTGGTTATCGATTACACTAATAAAAAAATTTACGGGAGTCCAAAAAAATGAATTTATGCAAAAATTACAGAATAAAAGAGTTCAAAGACGAAATTAATCTCAGCGGCAAGGTATTCCAGGACATCAGCAAGGTAAACTGGAGCTCTGACGCGTACATGCTCGGCATACTTGCCTGCTTTAAGAAAACGAGCGATACGACCGATCGAAATTGAAAATCGGGTTTACTACTACGGGATGTATCCTTCTTTGCAGCTCTTGAACCTAGGATTTTTCCTCTATCATCCATTATTCTTTATTGTAAAATAGAAGAATTTTGCTTTGAGATTTGAACTCTATAAGAAAAGATGACTTCAAAAACTATGAAAATCCAGAGGGGTTTGATGCTTTTATATAGAGGTGAAAAGATTTTAAATTGGACCAATTGGAGTAGATGAAGGTATATTTGTCTTTTTAGTATATCTTATCAGTTTATCGATAAACCGATAGCCAAAGAGGACAAAATCAAAATCGATAATTTGATAGGAAAAGTTTCGAAATCGAAATCGATATCAATAAACCGATAACAAATAATCGATTCGATTTATCGATAAACCAATTCGAATGCACACCCCTATCAGTAAGGCTGTATCCGGTTCCGGTTCTGGGTCTATTTGGGTCTGCGGTTCCGGTTCTGGCGGTTCCGGTTCTGCGGTTCTGGCGGTTCCGGAGCCGGAACCGCTACCATACGGTTCCGGAACCGCCCGGTTCCGGTTCTGGCGGTTCCGGAACCGCGGTTCTGGCGGTTCCAGGCGGTTCCCGGCGGTTCCAAGTTTTTTTTTTTAAATCAATATCTTGTATAGTAGTGATTAATATATTGTAGAATATATTTTTATATGGTGTACTATGTTATTAATTATAGTATATATTGTGTTTGGTAATTAGTATATATTGTGTATAAGTGGTGTATATATTGTTGTTAAGTAATATACTATTGTATATAAATAGTGTATATTGTGTAGTAGTTAGTAATTAGTATAAATTTTATATAAGTAGTACATATTGATAAAAGAATGTTGTCATTAGTATTATGTGTTGTATGTTATATATTATATGTTATATAAATATTCAAGGATTGATATAGAAGTAAAGACAAAAAATATTGAGACAAAGATATTCAAGGATATGATAAAAAGCATATTTATTGACCAAAATGGCATATCTTTCTTAGTCTTCCTTTCCCCAATGGAATGAGCACAACATGGTACTAATACCACCATTAAAAGAAAAAAAACTAAAAGAAGACATGCCAATGTACAAGTTACATCATAATTTATGCATTATTTCTAACAAATCTCATAAAACCTTCAAGGTCTGGAGGTGGTTGTGTTGGCGGTGGTGGAAATGAAGCTTGTTCATCTCCACTTCCGGGTGAAGTTGCTTCCTGAGCAAGTTCTGCTAGCATTTCTTCATAGCATTCATCTATTTCTGATTGAGATTCAGCTAGCCCAAAGTTCCTTCTTTCAGAGCGGATCCAATCTCGGAATAGCACTGATTTTTCCAAGCTGTCCCGCATCGACGCTCTATGATCACCTATTTGTAGTCTTGCTTGACTAAAAACGCTCTCCGGTGCAACAGTTGACGCTTGAATCGACAGAACATCCCGAGCCATCCTTGCAAGAACGGAAAAATGCTTTTCCCTTGTCTTCCACCAATCCAAAAGGTCGAAAGAGCCGTCTAGATTCTCATTCTCTAATCCCTGCGACAAATAAACTTGAAGCTCATTTAGATGAGAAATATCATCTACATTTTCCCCTTGAGTACCCTTGAACTAAGTCCACGATTTAAGAGCTGTTAAGCCAGCAGCTCTTTTAGATGCCTATGATGTGGACGAAGTTGGGGTTGGAATATTTGGCCTAGCATGCTCTAACGCCTGTTTATAAGCATTATAAACAGTTTGAGCATTCACTTTAATTGATGCTTGCGCATCAGATAGTGTAGCCATTTCTTCTTCATCAAGATCTAAAGCTTGATAAATACTAGAATACCAAAAGTGAGGTCCTCCTAATTTCATAGTAGGATTTAGCATACCAGACACACCATATATAGGAGGGATTGGAAAAAAATATTTTTTAAACTTCTTTTTCATTTCTGTTATTGCATATTCATAAATTTCCCCTCCCTCGTTAAAATCAACAAATAAATTAGCAAGTGCGGCAATATATATTAAACAGTTAGAAATAGTTGGATAGTATTGGCCAGATAAAGCATTTGTCGCCACATGAAAATGTTCTAAAAAATCTAACAGAATATTAACGTTAGTCCAATCTTGATTAGTTAACATGTCATTATCTTCCTCTCCACAATCCCGAGAATTATAAGTAGCGTTAATTGGGTTTCTATATTCGTACGCCACTACTAAACTTTCGTACATGTAGTTCCACCTAGTCGGGCAAGGTTTAGGTACCTTTCTTTCTCTAAGGCCATATTCGTCACATTTTTTAAAATATTCTCTAAGTCTACTTCTACGGTTTGAATAAAAAAGCCAATTAAGAGCGAATTTAACCTTTTCAATTTCTATGTTTAAAATTCTCATACCATCACCAACAATTAAATGATAAATATGACATATACATCTAACATGGAAAATATTTGTAAAAGCAGGATTAAGTGTTCTAATTAAAATACCTATTGCACTAGTGTTGCTACTAGCGTTATCCATGGAAATTGACATTATTTTATCACTAAAACAAAAATATCTACATACATCTAAAACAGTGCTAGCAATAAACTTACCCGTGTGCCGTGAATTAATTACTCTATATGCTATTATGCGTTTTTGCATAGTCCAGTCTTCGTCTATCCAATGACTGGTTACGGTTAGATAATCACACTCATTTCCACTTCTACCAATATCAGTTGTAATAGAGATGCGATTACTTATATGGGTAAATAAATAGCGCAAGTATTGTTCATATTCATGCTTATATTTATAAATGTCGGCCTTAACTGTGGCGCGAGGCCAACCTTTATACGTAGAATTAAATACTCGTCTAATACAATGAATCCAAGCAGGATTAGAAGCAAAAGAATAAGGCAAACACATAACAGTAATCATTTTAGCTAGTTCTTCACGATCCTTATTTGGATCGTAATACAATATACCCCCCGTGACTGTGTTGATTCCTGGTTGAACTAAATTTGAACCAGTACTTGGGTTAACTGTTGTATCAACACTTGTCCTCCCCTCTTGTTGCGCTTTCAATTGAAAAAATCTAGCCTTATCGCTGGGTGTAATTTTATATGTTTAACTAAACTACCTGTGCCGCTACGATCACCCGTATACCTATGAACAAGTAATTTACCACAAGATTTACACTTAGCCTTATCTTGATCTCTTAGTTGAATAAAAAATTGCCAAACTAATGAAGTTTCTGAACGTTTAGGAGGTTGTCTACTAAAAGTGGGAGTTTGTACGGGTGGGTGTTCCGGTTCATTAGTAGCAGGACTAGTAGGTGTATCATCTAAATCTACCGGAGCTTGGGTTTCGTCATCATCATCATCCTCATTTCCCTCTAATATTGGTGCATTAGGATAAAGCATATTCATAATATCATCATCTATTCTATCACTAACTGCTACATCATGTAGAAAATCAACATCGCTAAATTGAAAACACGGGTGATTACTATCAAGTATTCCAAAGTTTTCATTAGTATTTCTAGGTTGGCTACTAGTTTCAACTTATTTATCTTTTCTAGGTCGGGGAGCCGGGGGAGGGGTAATATTTTGGCGACTACTTTCACCGGTTTTATTTTTTCCTTTTCCGAACATATTTTTCAATGAAAATGCTATATTAATTATAATTAAGCAAAATAACAACACACAAAAATATTCTAATCACGTAAGAGTTGAAACGAGTTTACCGGATTGACGAACAACTTCTTGAAAATTGAAAATCGTTGAAATCGAACACTTGAAAACTTCAATTCAACAACTTCACAATGTTTCACGAAATTGCAACAATAAATTAAGCACTTGAACTAGAAAGATTGAAAGAGAGCTTGAGAGAGATTGAGAGAGATTGAGAGATATTGATGAATTAGTGAATTAAAATGAAAGAATGAGGGGGTATTTATAGTTGAGAAATGGGAAATTGTGTAATTATATAAAGTTTGGGGTTAAATTAAAGTTTGGGGGGTTAAATGGCTATTTTTGAAAATTCCAAACGGATAATTTTGAAAAAGAGCCGTTTGGAATTTTAAATTTTTTTTTTCTTTTTTAAAATTCGGACCGTTGCGGAACCGGTTGGAACCGGTCCGGTTCCATACGGTTCCAAACGGTTCCGCAACGGTCCGAATTAAAAAAAAATTTTTTTTAAAAAAATTCCAAACGTTACGGAACCGTTTGGAACCGGATGGAACCGCCTGAACCGGTCAGGTTCCGGTTCCGCGGTTCTAACGGGTGGAACCGCTCCATCACGGTTCCGGGGAACCGCCAGACCCGGAACCGCGGAACCGGAACTGCCGGAACCGCCAGAACCGCGGTTCCAGTCCGGTTCCGAACCGGGCCACTTCCAGCCTTACCTATCAGTGAGGTATTTGAATTCAGCAGCTTTGCTAAGGGTATTTTTGATTGACACCTCATTTGAAACATTGTTTATGTTGTTATTATTGCGGGTGAGCTATATATACCAAAGGCATAAGGGATAGATCTCCTCCCATCCTAGGTCTTGGAAAGATTTTGAGGGTTGCATGGACCTAATGGAATCTAACCAGTGTATATTGGTGAGGATGGAGGGGAAATGCCTATGTTTGACCATAATTTTACAGTTATAGGGCATGTTAGGAATATGTAAAAAATATCTTCTTTGCTTCTCCTACAAGCCGGCCATATATAATCTATATTAAGCCCTATATATAGGAAATATGCTCTAGTTGGAAGCTTCCATGATAGCATAGCCAAAGGAAAAAACATATTTTCCTAGGTACTTTCAGTTTATATATCCAAAAGGTATTTATGGGGGGGGGGGGGGGGGGGATATTTAGAAGGTTCTAGCAGTCTTATGACCGATTTAATACTAAAGATATCATTATTGATGGGTTTCCAGTAAGGCTTGTCTTAGGGGAGTAGTTGAGTAATCTATATCGATACTTTGAATGACATTTTTATATCACATGGATAGAAAAAGATAAGCTATCAAAATTTTATTTTCAATCAACAAGGATGTTCCTAACTAACTTGTGTTCCTCGTTCAAATTAAGGGGGCCTTGGATTAGGGTTCTAAGAGGGGGATATTTGGAATCCAATTATTGTCCCACAGTTTAACTATAACGCTATTACCTATATTTCATGTCAAGCCTTTATTACAAAGGATTCAACTGTTCATTATATTCTCCGTATAAAAGAGGTGTTCTTTGGAGATTTTATTCAAGTATTGGTTAGTGACGGTCTTAGCCCAAGGGGCCATAGTATAAATATAAAGGCGCCATGTGAGATTAGCAAGACGTGCCTGATTTTTTGCGTTGGCTTTGACTAAGCCATTTCTCCTTAATTCCTTAGAAATTATAACCGTATCCCAATTAATTAAGTGGAGACATTTTTCTCCAAAGGAAGTTGCGTTGGATATGATCAATGAGTTTGAGTGTTTGTTTGGATAGGAGGAAGTATGCATTACATGATTAGGGATGTTGTTAAGAGTAGATTGAATTAGCATTACCCTTCCAGCTAGATTTAAGTAATTTAATTTCCAGTTAGCAAGTTTGGAAATAAACATTTTGGGAAGTCTTATTGGTTGACATATTTGGTAATTAAATAATTAATTTGTCTCTCAATTAAGTAATGAATTGAAACTAAAGTTAAAAGTTAATAGTTTACCAATATAAATGCTTGTGACATCTATTAGTTTGACATTATGTTATCGATAAACATAAGTAGACGGCTCTTAGTCTTTTTTTTTAGCAATTTTGAACTCTTATTTAGACAACAATGGCTGAAGGTATGTTTCTATACAAAATTTTTATTATAGTTCAATATACTGAATCAATTGTTTTATTTTTGGTACGAACAATTAAGAATTATTTCCCCTATTTATGGTGTCAAAAATTACTTTATTTTTACTTTGAAGAATATATAGATGATTTTTTTCAAACCTATGCAAGCATACTAATCACATAGACTCGAATTAGACTAATTAATGTGTGTGTATATATATATATATATATATTATTTTTATTTTTGTTGAACTAGAGTAATTGCAACTTCATTACAACAGTTACTTTGTTCTATTATATAAACTTTATTGAAAGGAGAATTTTACTTTTCCTGTATCCGTTTAACTAGATTGATACCTAGTTTATATTTGCAAGTAAAGATACTACTATAAACTTTGGGGTTTGTTTGTTCTTCAAACAAGCTAATTTGGATTATAACATGAAAATTAAATACAAACAAGATTATAATATGAATTATTTTTAGTAGATGTTTGTACTTTAGAAGAAGTGTTTTGGGTAAGGCACTTTTGTTATTTGGTTATTTTATCCCAAATTTATTATCCCACATTGATTATGTATAAAATAATACTAAAATTATAGTATGATTAGTCTCAAAATTGCTTATACCAAAATAAATCCAACCTAACACGGGATTAGATAATTCCACATTTATTTTGAGGTTATTTTTGGTTATTCCATGAATCAAACGGCCCCTTTAATCAAGTAAAAGTTACTTGTAGTTGTGTCCCTCAATTGTTAATGTATTCTGATTTCAGTCTTTGTAATATTTGACTAGCACAAATCCTCAATTAATTGTCTCGTACACTTTTGATCTCATATCTAGAATTATTAACTGTAACCATTTGATTTCCCATTTGTTATGTTAATCTTGTACTGTTACTTTACATTTGAGGATATTATACTTCAAAAAATAGTTCAAATACATTTTTCCTATATAAAGGGAGCAATAATCACACTTTTCAATTAACTGAAGATTAAATGTGTTAGACTCATGTATCTTAAGGACCCCAATTAGAAATTACCAATAATCCGTGAACCAAAAATGCTATCATCCCATTAAATAATATAAAATCAAATTCAAACCCTAGGTGATATTTGTCTTTGGTGTACTTTTTTATTTTCCAGAATATATATATATATATATCTTAAAATAGAGTATAAAAAAATAGAGTCAACTTCCTTAAAATAGTTGACTAGTACAGAAAGGGGAAAACGTACCAGCTTTCACGATCATTGGTCGTAGCATTGGCACTACGAAATTAGTAAAGTATAAACGTCACTCTCCATTGTTGAAGTAGCGGCGACTTCCAAATCTTCACTACACCCAATCGAAGGTTTCTCTTTTTGGGTTCGGGTGTTGGAATTCAGCCGCACATTTATGCACATGAGGTGTTCGACAGTTTGCCAATCTGTAGCAAGCTGCATGAATATACCAAATAGTAGTACTGGAAGTCCTTATCTTCTGCCAAAACCCGTTAAATTCTCTAACGGTGCTTTGGCGTTACGCTCGCCTAGTTCGTATGCTCATGTAAATGGGTTCTCTTGCCGCTGCGCCACTACGTCGGTGCCACCTGGCGAAGATGTGTTCTCAGTTGTTACTTCTAACACAAAGTCTGAAGTGGATTACCTTGGTCAAAGCACCAAAGGCGATTTGAACCTCAATTTTGGTACTACTCCATACATCTCTACAAGTAAGCTCAAAAAAAGAAGAGGATTTGGCCTCTTTGTTTGAGCTTTTGAATTGATTCTGATATTATGTGTTGCTAATTGCTTATACTTGTATTTTTGCAAGAGACTATTTTCACGGCTTGAAAAGTAACACGTCAGCAACTGTTAGTGTTATCGTCAGTGTTGTTGGACTAAAACAGTACAAAAATAATCTTAACATGGTGTATATTATCCTCTTTGGACTAAACCTGCACCATTTTCCCCTAAAGGTCATTAAGAGTATCCAATTCCTTATAATTATTTTTCTTTTCTACTTTCTATGTGAGACTTTGTTCACACGCCCAACAATCGTCCCTTTGAATAAGTTCCACATGACCCATCATTCATGGGCTAATTTGTAAAGTAACTGTGCTCTGTGTCACCCACATGGTCTTAAGTATTTACGGTCACCGGAGCCCAAAGGCTGTGTATGTATCTTCAAAGTTGTAAACCTCGTAGACGGGCAAAGGCAGTAAGTCAGGCCTCACGCCACACTCCACCATCTCCATAAGTCCCGCCAAACTGTTGGTTTTGATACCAGTTGTTTGAACTAAGCGGCCCATGGTGCGGTACTATCCGTTTTGGGCCAAGCCTACATGGTTGGGCCTTACACTATTAAGAGTATCCAACTCCTTATAAGTAGATCATTTTTCTTTGTTACTTTCCACGTCGGACTTTGTTTACACACACACCAAGAGTTGCGCCAAGGTTCCCTTCTACTAATCGCTTCATTCACAACAACAATAAAAATGCTGTAGCTTTCAAATTGATTAAGGTTATTCAACTACTCCTTTATCCCTTTGTTCCAGTTTATATGAAACTCTTGGTATTTTGGTTTCCGCTAATTATAATAAAGGCGACTTTCAAGAATTTAACTTCAATTAACTATTCAAATTCTAAATTTGATTTCGGTTTTGTTGATCAAACTAATGTTTTAACCACTATTTCACTACGCACTTTTATAATACGCAAGTCAAATTAACAGTCCAAATTTTGTGTCTGAGGCAAAACCATCATAAAATGGATGATTTTGTAGTGACCTGCATTGGAAACATAAACGTTTCATTGCTCACTTGCATTTGATAATAATAATAATAATAATAATAATAATAATAATAATAATAATAATAATAATAATAATAATAATATTAATAATAATAATAATAATAATAATAATAATAATAATAAAAGGTGGCTTTGTGATGATAACTGAAGTTTTAATTATAATTAATGAAATTGATTATCCAAATTAAACAGTGCTTTAAATAGAAAAGCAAAAGAAAAGAAGATACAACTTTTGGTGTATATAGTAGGGTGTTGGTTAAGTATTATGATTTAAACATGACAGTTCCTTATCATTTTACCTTCGAATGATGCAGGAATTGATGGACATGCACTGCAAGGACCTATTGAGGAGGTGGCAAAAATGGAAGCTCAAGAAGCAGAGAACCTGCTTCAACACTTGGGCATTCCGGTGCTGTAATACTGACGTTGTCTTTGTATTGCATTTATCAAGTTAGCATTTTGTTGTGTCGTATCACTTGCTGAAATTTCTTACAATGAGGAAACACTTTTGCTCCGTGTCATGTGCTTACTCTTTGCTATGAACAGTACCGTTCTTTTTTGGATGTCAATTGGATGTGAAATTGCAACTAGACAATGGTCCATCTAACTGCACTCAAAATTTATATGCTAATCAATTTTTTATGTAAATGATCTTGTATGAGTATGTACAAAGCTTCATCTTGTGATAATCATATAATTATTTGAAGTTTTTGTGTGAATGACCGATTTAGTCTCTTAATTGGCTTAAGCTATAGTAGTAGATTCTTATGTTTCTTCTCTTATCGTCAAATATGAGATTTTGCTTTCCCCCTCTCAACTAGGGAAAAATTAAGCTTATGTATATCTCAGTGTTGAGAGAGGGACATGTGATTCTTGCAGGATTTTCTGCATGTTATACTCATTGAAATGCTTTTACAGCATGAACTAAGAAAAGGCATGGCATCTTAGCATCTTATTTTGCTAACTGCTTTTAAATCATCTGAAGATTTGTCACCTCTTATTTTGGAAGCAGCTGTAGCATTCACATGTTGATCTTTGCAATATCTGACTCATATAGTGTGCAGGTTCCGCATTCTGCTCGACATTCCCCCCGGGGCATATTCTGCACACGCACATTAAATCTACGATCAATAAGTGTAATTGGTTACGATATGGACTATACACTGATGCACTATAACGTGATGGTAAGTTCTTGTTTCGTGTGACGTATTAGTTTGTTGTTTCCTTTTTACAAATTCAGGCAAATTTCTCGTTGCATGTACATTATTTCTTTTATTTACCACCCACATCTATTATTTTCTTGATTTCTGACTTGTATAGGACAATGATATGCCAATGCTATGCAGGGAACTAATCTTATAAGGCATCGTAGGCAGTGTTTATCCATATATCTGTTTTATCTGTTACTGATTCTTTTATCTTGGTGCCTTATGAGGCTTGTATTTCTTTTAGATAAGAAAAAAATGCTTTATGTGTGTTATCAAAATAAGAAAAAGTGCTCTATTTGCCCTAATTTCATTGATGTTGCTTGTTTGAGTTGCACTTTTTTTCAATTTATTCTCTTAGATGGTTGTTGGAAGTGCCATTGATTAGCATTTAGACTATAAAATTATTAATACATTGCTGTCATGTATATTCTTTTTTTTTTCTTTTTTGTCCCTTGAGGAGCTTTAAATTGTCTTGTTTTTGTCATTGGTTACTGGTATAGTATGACTAAGTCCATAATTACAGGCCTGGGAAGGAAGGGCTTATGATTACTGCATGGAAAATCTGAGAAGTGTGGGTTTCCCTGTGGATGGGCTTGCATTTGACCCTGAACTGGTATAGTCTGACCATGTGATCATGTTAATGGTTTGTCTTTAATACCCATTTGAGGACATTTCATTGGAAAACAGGTGATTAGAGGTCTTGTAATAGACAAAGAGAAAGGTAACCTAGTTAAAGCTGATAGATTTGGGTATATTAAGCGGGCAATGCATGGAACAAGAATGCTCTCAACTCGAGAAGTGAGGTATGGCTTGGGCTTTTGTGCCTATTAATCAGTTCCAAATATTGATCCATATATCCATTTTTATAGCAAAGATGATCCACAAATGTTGTTTTGCAAATTGGGAAAGTTTCTAATCTGTTTGCTCCTTGAAATCTGAATGAATGTTCCACATTTTTATGTGCTCTGTGGAAAATTGGGTAACATTTTGGGTAGCATCTCATATTTTCTATGTATGGAAGTGAGATTTATGGAAGAGAACTGGTTGATCTGCGTAAGGAGAGTAGATGGGAGTTCCTCAATACACTATTCTCAGTTTCAGAAGCAGTGGCTTATATGCAGGTAGATCACTTGGCCTCCCTCATTTACTCCACACTAAATGACTTTATTTTTTCATGTTTGTCATATACATTTGTTAGGTTATTTATTGTGAAAGGATTCCTATGACTTCCATCTGTTCTTTATGCAGTTACTTTCCTTTTTAAAAAAGATCATTGTAGGTTGAGGGTTTTCATTAATCATTGTTTTATTTGTTATGTTTCTTGCGTTTTGATTATCTATTTTGTAATTGTTGTAGGGATCTTCTTGAGTTTGGTTTCTTCTTAAGCCATTTATTGATTGATAATAATTTGGGGTCCTAGTTTGCTAGGATCAGAGGTTGTATGGCCTGTTTTATTGCCCTGGTTTATATCTTGGTGTCCTCTATAAACACTTGACCATGAAGGAGATCGGTACTCTTCACTCTTGAACAGTGTTTTGGAAAGCGTTCAGCGCAAAAAAACGACGAGGCCTCCCTTCACCGAAGCGAGAAGCATAAAGCGAAGCGCTTTTTTTTTTCTTTTCATGTGAAGCGCAATTTAACACATAAATAAAAAAAAAAATAGGCATAGATAAATGGCTAAGAACTCATTAAAAATAACATATTAAGCAAATTAAATTTACTACAATCAACAAAAAAAAAAAAACATAACAATTAATTCACACGAACCAGAAAACAGAGCACAAAGTAGAACAAAAGAAGAAGAAGTCGTTTAAGGCACAAATTAGCGCGTAAAAAGAAGAACGGAAGAAGAAGAAGAAGCAGCAGCAACAACAAAGTATTATGAGATTTCTTGATTTTAAAAAAAGATTGAAAGACGAGGGATGTCATGACAAAGCTTCTTAAGGGAGCGGTAGCTAAGTATGGTGGTGAATTATAAAATATGATAAAGTGGGTGAGTTGTTACTAGGAAGAAGATACGGTAGTGATCTTGTATAATTAAGCTCTTTATTCTTTTTCCAAGAGTAGTGCATAATGCATTTCTGGCGGAGTAGAAGCCTGTAAAGCTGCAGGCTAGTGTTGGCAATACTATACAAGGACATGTTTCAGAGAATGTTTACTCTGAAAAGTTGTAATGCGATTGATGAGGGGGAAAGATTAAGGAAAGGACATAAGATAGTCTTAATTCCATGCCTAGCTTGTCTCCTTAGGCTTGCAGCCCAGGAAAATGATTGTTGGAATAAGCACAACTGAGGGCTTGTAGACTATAGGTGCCTGGTTGAGCTGGAGGCTGATTTAGGTATTGTGGAAGCATCTTCCTTAAGTAGGTGCTTACTTTAGATGATCTCGTGACTTTGGCGTCAGATTGTGGTGAAAGCGAGGTTTGTTATTGGTGCTTTTGCAGTTCAAAAGTGAGTATTCTATAGTTGGCATGGCGTGGATATTTTTTTCCGATAACTCCCGAGGGCTAGTGTCGCACAGTCCGAAACTCGGAGGATGATGGGCTCGCCCCTTTATCCTTCTCCACTAAAATACTGTGCTTTTGTCTGCGGTAAAGTTCGAACCCGTGTCGTACGCCTAATCAACACATCTCGTGTTGCACTCTAACCGTTAGACCAAAGCCCGGGGGCGGCATAGGGTATGGATATTGATAGTTTACTGGTGTATACATATGTGATTTGTAAAGTATTTTTCTAGCTTTGTTTACTAAGCTACTTGTTTTTAATCCTTTCATAGAGGAGAACTTCTCCTAAAAGATGGTTTATCCTTTCTGTAGTTATATTTTCCTTTTTTATGTTATAGAAATGAAATACACTCATCTACCAAGTATTTGTCAAAAGAGATTGATACCTAGATAGAAAGGACGTCTCCACAAACTATGGTAAGAGGATAAAAGTCTCTCTTTAACCTAAACTATTACTCATCCTACTTATAAGCATCTCAGGCTCGAGAGAACAACTTATGCAGAGGTGAAGAGAAGGTTAATTGCAGTCTCTTAGAGGTGCCTTAATATAGTTTGCAAAAGCTTTTGGTCTTCGCCATTGCCCAAATTGATCAAAGAAGTGAACACCGTCTTCAGAAATTATTCATTTCTCATCCCCTTTTCTACAGAAAGAATTTTTTCCTTTGTTAAACAAGTTATATACAAGCTGGAAAGAGAATCTTGCAGTGTTTTGCTCCATAAGATGCTAGATATGTATTCTGAGGTTTGATTGTTTTCAAATGGTTGCTTTAAATGTTCGTTTTAAGTTTTTGTTCCACATTCAGTTAATTTGTTGCTGAACCTGCAAAAGATGAGACCAATCTCATAAGTAGATGTTCACTGAAGTGGTTCTCTCTTTTGATAAACAAATTCTATGATAGTTGTAGTACTACGCCTTTCAGTAGAGACTGATATTTTGCTAAACTATATTTGAGAAAAGTTTCATCCAGTTGCTTGTTTCTGCTTAACGATGTTATACTCGAATTGCATAAATTTATTGAACTTCAGGGGTTTTAACAAAGAAGAATTTATCTAGCTCTAAGTATTGCTTCTTCAGCACTTTAGCCCTATGTCCTAGACACGTCTCTTTTGCAGATGGTAGATAGGCTGGATGAAGGAGTTATAGGACCAGATCTCTGTCCACTTGATTATAAAGGGCTTTACAAGGTATGATTTGGATGCTGTGCGTGAATGGATTGTGATCTGAACCTTGAGTTTGCCAACTCTTTTGTATTCTATTTAGGCTGTTGGTAAGGCTCTCTTCAGGGCACATGTAGAAGGTCAACTGAAGGTATGTGTTTCGTTGATCCATAGCTTCACATGTTGTGAGCTGCAAATATCACTCTAATTTGTGTCACACATGCAGAGCGAGATAATGTCCAAACCTGAACTATTTGTAGAGCCTGATCCTGAGCTTCCTTTGGCATTATTGGATCAAAAGGAGGTATGTAACTCTATCCATTAGAATTTAATATCAGTATTCTATTTTAGAGCCTTGCATGAATAAACTTAATGATTTTAGCCTAGCAATTCTGTAAAGGTACAATAAGACAATCAAGGGTGAGATTAAGTTGTCCAATTTCACATTAATATTTATTTAAGCTCCTAACAGAAAAAGATGGTCGATTTAGCATCTACATTTCATGTTTCATCAGGCTGGGAAGAGACTGTTGCTGATTACAAATTCAGATTATCATTACACAGACAAAATGATGCAGCATTCATTCAATCGGTATCTTCCCAATGATATGAACTGGCGAGATCTATTTGAGATGGTGAGTAAGTAGAACAAGATCATGATAATACCGAATTTACTTTATCTCCAACAATTAGCCACTTAAGTCTTGATCTCATAGTATTAATGCATTTGAAGAGAAGATTATGTAAAATATAATTTTGGCTTGCCAAATGTTGTAGTTAGAACTTGAGGGCTAACTATTTTGACTCCTTTATTGCGTGCTACAAATTGAAGTCCTCTTTCCAATTCCCAATCGTTCTGCTCATATTGAGTTCTGGACAATCAATGCATATGTTCCTTGCTGTTGAGCTCCTCTTATGTTAATTTTAAAAAAAAAGAACTTTAGTCTAACCCAACTCAAAAGTTAGCTCATGATATGAGGATTACCCCATATAAGAAAACAACAATCCATTCCTGCAACCAATATAGACCACTCCAATACCACACACGCCTAGTGTTGACAATCTAGAGTGTGGACAACATGACATAGGGCCCAACATTTCATACATCAAGAATAAGGATTGGTCTGGCTCTGATACCACGTTATGAAAATGTAGCAAGGGCATAAGCCAACCTCAAGATAAGGATTGTCCAAGACGGTAAGGAGACAACAACATGTTTCCTCATTGAATTTGGGATACTCAACAATTAGATTGGATGATATAAACTAAATGATTATTAATAACTCTTAACATATCCTACTCGGAAAGAATGGTATTGCAACTTGCAAATTTCAAGAAAAGAGAAAGAAAGAACAAAAAAAGGAAACCAAGTACCTCTGACATAAAGGAGAGAACGATCACCTTTATTTGTATTTTTATTTTTGTTTTCAGTAATTTTTTCTTAGGCAATGGGCAAGTACAAAATATTCTTAGCAGCTATTCTTTTGGACCTGGGTCTAACTCATCCACAAAACTAATTCATGAAATGAGAATTGTCCAATAGTATGTAAGGAAACAATAACTCATTTGCTTAGCCTATGTGGGAAACTTAACAGTTTGGCAAAAGCTTCTTTTTGGTCCCCCTTCATCTCTGTAATAAATCGTAGAAAGTACTTTTTTAACTACCTTTCCTTTTTCCTTTTTCCGTTTCCTTGCTAAATTCATATGTATTTGATACTTCTCAATTTTTCGTTAATTGTACGCTTTACTTCAAAGAAGCATGCTCTTCGATTCTTGCTCTTCGTGTCAACCTCCAAGGACCTTGCAATTAAAATAACTAACTTTATTATCTAGTATACAATAATGATGATATTAAACCAATCTCCTAACATTGAGATTCAACAAAAAGAACCAAACAATATGCTTCACTTAAAAGAAGCATGCTCTTCAATTATCGCTCTTCGATTCAACCTCAAGGACCTTGCAAATAAAATAACTAACTTTATTATCTAATATACAGTAATGATGACATTAAACCAACCTCCTAACATTGAGATTCAACAAAAAGAACCAAACAATCTCGTTTGGCTTATGGTTCGCATTATTGTTTGGCAGACACACTTCTCTAAGTGCATGGCTTCACCAATGAAGCGATAAGCCGATAACCCGTCGCTTCACATTGTTTCATCACTTTAAGTGACAAACCAATTGTTTTAATTAACACTGGGTGGCCTAGATATTTGTTTGGGTATAAAATGACAGTCCACAAGTTGGATGGTCCTTATGGATTGATTCTTGAGGACAATTAGCAGAATGATTGTTATCACTGAAAGAAATTCTAGAAGGGAAGAATGCCAAAAAAATTGTGTGGGGTTGGAGTTAGTCTTTATTTGAAATCCTTCTATTAGTAAGAATTTTTTCTAGTCCCTTAATATTGTATTTATGAAGTCTTGTTTTCTCTATCCAATGATTAATTTATTGAAATGGTAAATGGTTCTGTAACTAAATCTGTTTTCCTTCTTTATCATTTGCAGGTTATAGTCTCATCCAGGAAGCCAGAATTCTTCCAAATGTCCCACCCAATGTATGAAGTAGTGACTGGTGAAGGTCTAATGCGTCCTTGTTTTAAGGCTCGCCCAGGTGATTAAGTTTTCTAACTAATGATACGATAATCATCCCTTATTTTGATAAGTAAATGAAATCATCTTCTCCTCATGTCTCATTCTACATAATTTCTTTTTCCAACATTTTTTGCCATCTTTGTATATGATTCGCAAATGGGCCAAGACGAGATCCCAGTGAAATTTTGGAAGGACGCGGTCGGAGCAAGCTTGGAGTGGCTTACTGGTTTGTTTAATATCATTTGTAGGACAAAAAGGATGCCCAAAGAATGAGGTGGAACTTGATGATTCTGTTGTACAAGAGTAAAGGTGAAGTCCGAATTGCAACAACTATAGGGGTATCAAGCTGCTGAGTCATGCTATGAAAATTTGGGAGAGGATGGTGGAGAGGAGGGTGAGGAGGAGTGTGTTTATTTGTGAGAACCAGTTCGGATTCATGCCGGGACGGTCGACTACATAAGCCATTCATCTTGTGAGGGGATTGGTGGAGCACTATGAGGAAGAAGGACTTGCTTATGGTATTCATTGACCTAGAAAGAACTTACGAAAAAGTTTCGAGGGAGGTTTTATGGAGATATTTGGAGGTTAGCGGTGTTCTGGTAGCATATACTAGGGTGATTAAGGACATGTACGATGGAGCTAAGACTCGGGTGTCGACTGTGGGAGGAGACTCTGAACATTTTCCAGTGGTGATGGGGTTGCATTAGGGATCCGCTCTTAGCCTATTTTATTCGCCCTCGCAATGGATGTGCTAATGCAACACTTTCAAAGAGAGGTGTCATGGTGTATACTATTTGCAGATGAAAAGTGTTGATTCACGAGACACGAGACGGGGTTAACGCTAGGCTGGAGGTTTGGAGGCAGACTCTGGAGTCTAAAGGTTTCAAGTTGAATAGGACGAAAACAGAGTACTTGGAGTGCAAGTTTAGTGATATGATGCATGAAGCCGAAGTGGAAGTGAAGCTTGATAAACAAGTCATCCCCAAGAGAAAGTTTCAAAAATTTTGGGTCTGTATTCTAAGGCAACCGGGAGATTGACGAGGATGTTACACATCGTATTGGAATGAGATAGGTGAGATGGAGGCTCGCTTCTGGTGTATTATATAAGAATGTACCACCAAGACTTAAGGAACGTTCTACATAGTGGTGGTTAGACTGACCATGTTGTGTGGGGCTGAAGGTTGACCAATCAAGAAATCTCATATCCAGAAGATGAAAGTAGTAGAAATGAATATGTTGAGATGGATGTGTGGCATACAAGGAAGATAGAATTAGGAATGAAGTTATTAGGGACCAGATGAGAGTGGCAATGTGGACTAACAATTTGTGAAAATCAAAGGTGACATGGTTCGGGAATGATGAAAAAGGAGAGACTAGATGCCCCAGTGAGGAAGTGCTAGAGGTTGACCATGGCGGATCTGAGAAAAAGGTAGAGGCCAAATAAGTACTTAGGATATGTGATTAGACATGACATGTCATTTTTTCTGCTTACTGAGCTCATGACCTTCATAGGAAGGTGTAGTGGTCGAGTATTAGGGTTGCAGTGATAGGTAGTTAAGAGTTTCTCCTTGTCTTACCTGTAGTATTAATACTATTTTTGTATTTTCTTATTCTTAGATCTTTATTATTACTCTTTGTGTTGTTCGCTTCCGTTATCTTATTACCTTGTTGTTGCTATGGTTTGTTGCTTCCTTTTCACTATTCCTTGAGCCGAGGGTCTATCAGAAATCATCTCTCTACCTTCACAAGGTAGGGGTAAGGTCCGCGTACATATTATCCTATGCAGAGTCTACTTGTGGGGTTACATTGAGTTTGTTGTTGTAGTAGTATATGATTCGCTTAATGTGCAGCTTTTGTTTTATTTCTCAATAAAATTTGCTTCTTATTGAGACATTTCAATTATGAAAGTAGGTTGACTTTAAAGGTCACCATATCGTCGGATGGCATACCATGGAGTAAGACTTAAATATTGGATTAGACTTGTCAAATTTAGTATGTTAAAGCCTACAAACATCTTAGCTTAGTTCAGGGCTTCAGGCTTTTCAAGGAGTAAGTAGCCGAAACAGAAAGAAAAAGAAGGATATATGTTAACTGTATCAAAATAGGTATAATTAACCATAATTACAAAGGGTGGTACAAGAAGATTCTCAAGTCCTTATAAGGATCCCAAAACATCAACAAAAGATTCTGGATCTTCCATGTACTCTTGCTTATACCAAAAATAAAAAAGAGCTAAACAATGCATTTTGATCCTCTGGATTGTACTATGTCTATCTTCAAAACATCTTTGGTTAATGGGGTGGTAGCTAATTTTAACAATGCTTAATGTAATTGTTACATATATTAAAAGATGGATACAAATGCCAGGAGTTAAAAATGCTCCCAGGTACAGTTCCCTAGAACACTCTCTTTCCTACTTTTTAGGACTGTAGAGAAACTTTTCCGGTGTCCTGTTCTTGCCTTCTTTCTTAAAATCCAAATATATCCTACTGTTACATCGAGTAAACTACATTTTATTTTATCCAAATTAGCTATAGAATGAAGGAAAACATATATACTTTGCGGTGGGGTTCAAATCATACGAGATAGAGAGACGTACATCAAATGCTTAAGAATGGTTGAATGGATAGAACGTGGAAGGAACCTAATCAGAAGGACTACATTTAGCAGAAAAACAATGTTGTGGTTATGTGAAAATATGAAAGAAGCGTCAAAGGTGAAAGGTAATTATGTGAAAAGGTGGAAAAGCAATTATCAAATATCAGAGACATACCGTGCAAAGAATTTCAACAGTTATGGACCTTGTATTTCCATCATTAGGGTAATAGGTAGGGGAAGATAGATCAATATTTTTCCAGAGGCAACATTCAACGCAAGGTGGCTAGATATTGCAATGAAGATAGAAAGGTTCATTAATTTGTGTGTGTGTGTGGGGGGGGGGGGGGAGGGAGAAACATCTTTAATGCTTATAAGGAGGGTTGAAGAAGGACTCCAATATTCCAACATTGTCGGGAGCCATAACTAGGCAGGTAGAGAAATAAATAATGCTAGAGTTAATGAAGATGGAGGCATCATTCATATATCTGGGAATTATAAACACAATGAGCTGCTGGGTAGGTGTTTGGTAGGGTTCTTTCCAGAAGGTAGCCTAGAAATGGTGACTTGATCGGAGGTTCGAAAATGTGCTTCTAATTCTTGGAAGCAAACAAAGGAAATCAACATATCTGAGATGGACAAGCAGAGATTCCTCTCTGAATTCCCATCAAAAGCAACGGTCGACCAAGTTCTTAAAATAGGATGGTTCTGGAAGAAACTTAAAGTGAAGCTTCAATGGTGGTGTCTAACGGTGGGAAGAATTCCAACTTTGACAAAAATAACGCACACTTGGATAAGGATAGTTGGACTTTCCCTCCATCTTTGGACTCAAACAATGTTCAAAGAAATCGGAGATGTCTGGTGGTTGGGTTGAAACAAAATTAAAAAGCCACTTGAAATGGGCACGAATAAAGGTCCAAGGAGATGGTTCTTCAATCCCTAGGTGGAATTTGCAGGAATGGTCTTCGAAATGCAGATCTGGTGCCAAATTCCGGTGAGAACCACCACTGGTAAGAATAGAGAAGATAAAAGCTTGTGGGGGGGCGGGGGGGGGGGGGGGGGGAGGAAGGAGAAATGTCTTTAATGCTTATAAGGAGGGTTGAAGGACTCCAATATTCCAACATTGTCAGGAGCCACAACTGGGCAGGTAGAGAAATGAATGATGCAAGAGTTAATGAAGATGGATGCATCATTCATATATTTGGGAATTATAAACACAATGAGCTGCTGGGTAGGTGTTTGGTAGGGTTCTTTCCAGAAGGTAGCCTAGAAATGGTGACTTGATCGGAGGTTCAAAAATGGGCTTCTAATTCTTGGAAGCAAACAAAGGAAATCAACATATCTGAGATGGACAAGCACAGACTCCTCTTTGAATTCCCATCGAAAGCAACAGTCGACCAAGTTCTTAAAATAGGATGGTTCTGGAAGAAACTTAAATTGAAGCTTCAATGGTGGTGTCTAACGGTGGGAACAATTCCAACTTTGACAAAAATAACGCACACTTGGATAAGGATAGTTGGACTTCCCTCCATCTTTGGTCTCAAACAATGTTCAAAGAAATCGGAGATGTCTGTGACGGTTGGGTTGAAACAGAATTAAAAAGCCACTTGAAATGGGCACGAATAAAGGTCCATGGAGATAGTTCTTCAATCCCTAGGTGGAATCTGCAGGAATGGTCTTCGAAATGCAGATCTGGTGCGAATCGCCGGTGAGAACCACCATTGGTGAGAATGGAGAAGATAAAAGCTTGAACCAGCCGGTAAAGCATCAGCGGGTAATAGAGTGCAACAAAAGTACAGAGGGAGGGGCTCGAGGTTATAAAGTAATGACAGGACACGAGGGTACTTCGTCTAAACCTAGTACCTCACGTGACATGTCATGTGATTTTTTAAACTCTTATAACAAGGCTAAACAGACTGATACTTTAAAGAAAATGGGGCCCTGATTTTTTGGCCCAAGCAATTTCTGAAGAGAAGGCTTTTAATAAGCCCACAACAAGGTCCAGAACCAACCCCTTTAATGAAGAATTAAAAGCCATCCAGTTCGAGCCTCTTAAGGAAGACAACATTCTAGTGCTGGCAGAGAATTTAAGAGACAAAAGCAGCAATGAAACAACAGAAGAAGGAGAGCAAGAAAAGGGAAAGGAAGACGAGGAAGAAGGAAGAAGTCAAATGGTGCTGATCGAGGATAATGAAACAGTAACAGAAAAAGAGAATGATGGAACAACAGTAGAAACAGAAAAGGGTAGCAACATGCAGATACAAGAAGCAAATACAGATAGGTGTGATGCATGGGCAATAGAAGAAGCAATGCCTCTAAACCAACAGTCTTTAGAGCCTGAAGAAGACCTAGAGTTTGAAGTATCTATTTGGGTGCACTAGAACATCATAAAACTCGGTAAAGAATTTGGGTTGGACTTCAATGGTTTCGAAAGAGAAGCTCTGGAATTGTTCATGAAGATTGACAGTAGAAGACATGTAAATGAAGGGAAAGAAGTATCACCAGTGAACCATTCACCAAAGAAAAAGGGAATCAAAGAATTAAAAGGCCTAAAATTAAGAAGTAATTTCAATAGCAATGGGACAAGCAGTAGGGGGAATCATTATCAGTTAGAGTTAATGTTAGTAAACATATTATCATAGAATGTGAGGGGGCTGAATAAAGTAAGGAAAAGGAGAGTTATCAAAAGTTTGCTACTAGAGTGGAAAACAGATATAGTTTGTCTTCAAGAATCTAAAATTCAAGGGGATATCAGGGAGATTGTTAGAGAACTTTGGGGTCACAGGTGGGTGAAATATACTCAATTGGAGTCTAGTGGGACTAGAGGGGGAATTATAATTATGTGGGATGGTAGAGTTTGGGAGGGGGAAGTATGTGGGTGGGTGCTCATACTCTTACTTGTAAACTTTTAGGCAAGACACAAAATTATATATGGCATTTATCAGTTGTATATGCTCCCAATGATAGAAGGGAAAGGGAAGAAGTGTGGTGGGAGTTGGCAGGAGCAAGGGGTCCCTTTTCTGGTCCATGCGTGGTGTGGGAATTTTAACACTGTGAGATATCCTTCGGAAAAAAGAATTGCACCAAATTCTCAGGAGGAATGATGGATTTCTCAAATTTCATTGAAGATATGAAGTTGGTAGATATTCAGTTAGCAGGGGGAATACACAGACATGTTATTGCAGCAAGACCGGATATATTCTTGATTTTCACTGACTGGAATGAAGAGTTTAGAAGCATCAAACAAAGGTGATGCAAAGGGAGAATTAGATCACTTTCCATTGATGCTCAAATGTGGAAGCTAGAACCAGTCAAATCATACTTCATGTTTGAAAACTGGTAGTTACAAACTAAGGGATTTAAAGAAAGAATTCAGGAATGGTGGAATTCCTTTATCTGTTAAAGGAGGATAGACTTTATACTGGTCTCTAAACTCCAAGCTCAGAAGAAGAAACTCAAAGAATGGAGTAGAACTTTGCAAGGCAACCTAGCTTTGCAGAAGGTAAGTGTCCTCAGCCAACTTGCAGAAAGGAATTCATGATCAAAGGAGCCTGACTGAGGAAGAGATTCTCTCAAGAACTCATTGTCATTGGAGTTTGAGGAGATTGCTACTAATGAAGAAGTAGCATGGAGGCAGAGGTCTAGGGCTCTATGGCTAAACGAGGGAGACAGAAACACCAAGTTCTTTCACAGAACAACTAATGCTTATAGAAGATACAATAACATAGATCAACTGTTGGTATAAGGAGAGACTTTACAATCTCCAGAAGACATCAAAAGGGAGGTTATCAGATACTATAAAGCTGTACACTGAAGAAGAAGAAGAAGAATGGAGACCAATAGGACCCAATAACATCAACTAGATGATCACAGAGGAGGACAACTTAATGCTGCAAAGCCCATTTTGAAGAACAGGAAATATGGGACAATGTTAAGGCGTGTGCAGGGGATAAAGTACAAAGACCAGATGGATTTTCAATGGCTTTCTTCAACAACTGTTGGGATGTGGTAAAAAAGGAAGTTGTAGGTAGTCCAGAACTTCTATGTGCAAGGAGTATTTGAAAAAAGTATGAATGCTACCTTTGTAGCATTGATTCCTAAGAAGGCAGGGGCAAAAGAGTTGAAAGATTGAGGACCAATAAGTTTGATCAGTAGCATCTACAAGATTATTTCTCAAGAAGGTGGTCAACAAGCTGGTGGATCATCAACAAATGACATTCATTAAGGGAAGACAGATCATGGATGTTGTCTTAATAGCTAATGAGTGCATAGATACAAGAACTTCAAGCAAAGAACCCGTGATTCTATGTAAGCTAGATATAGAGAAGGCTTATGATCATTTAAATTGGAGGTACCTTCTAAAAATTCTAAAGAAGATGGGATTTGGAGGGAGATGGACTAGATGAATATCATACTGCATATCTACTGTGAGCTTCTCAGTCCTTATTAATGGAGCTCCAATTGGATTTTTTCCTTCACGCAAGGGTACCCTCTTTCCCCTTTTTTATTTATCTTAGCCATGGAGGGACTGAATGAAATGCTCAAGAAAACACAGACAAACAATTGGATAAGGGGATTTAAAATGACCAATAGAACAGACAACAATGGAAGGATTACCCACTTACAATATGCAGATGATACTTTGGTTCTCTATGAAGCAGAAAGAGAGCAAATGAAAGTCTTAAGAGTGATGTTCATCCTGTTTGAAGCCACTTTTGGATTGCACATTTACTGGCAAAACAACCTTATTTATCCCGTTAATGAGGTTATGAATTTGGGGGGGGGGGGGAAGGTGGGGGTTCTACCTACAGTATACTTGGGGATGCCTTTGGGAGCCAAGAGTAAATCGAAAGGAGTAGGGAATAATGTATTGGAGAAATGTGAAAAGAAATTGTCAAACTGAAGAACCAATATCTGTCAATGGGAGGGAGGCTGATCTTGATCAATTCTGTTTTGGATGCCATGCCTACATATATGATGTCTTTATTCCCAATGACAGAATAGAATTGATGCCCTTAGAAGAAACTTTCTATGAGAAAGGTACTTGTGAGAAAAAGAAGTTCCACCTGGTTAAGTGGGGTGATCTAATTACAGGCAAAAAATCAGGGGTTGGGGGATCAAAAATCTGAAAATACAGAATCAGAGCCTGATGATGAAGTGGTTGAGGAAATTTGCAGCAAATGATCAAACATTGTGGACAGAAGTGATTAGGGAAAAATATGGAAAGGAAGGAAGCTGGACAACTAAAACAGTAAGAAGGCCATATGGAGTCAGTCTATGGAGATCAATTAGGAACCTATGGCCAAAATTAATCAACAAGACAAAGTTCAAAGTTGGTAATGGTAGGAAGATCTCACTATGGGAGGACAACTAGCTAGGACAAGGATCTCTGAAGGTGCTCTTCCGTGATATTTTTAATTTGTGTCAACAGCAGAATGCAACTATAGAAGAGGTATGGTCAGATCAAGGTTGGAACCTTACATTCAGAAGATTGTTAAATGATTGGGAGATAGACAGAGTTGTGGAACTCGACAGTTCTTTGCAGCAGTTCAGTGGCATCAGCTCAAACCAAGATCAAGACATGATCAATTGGCAAGGCAATAGTCAAGGGAAGTTCTCAGTTAAAGATGCTTACAAGGAGTTTAACCAGTCCAATAATCAGGTGGAATGGTGGCCATGGAAGATGATCTGGAAAGTAAAAATCCCATACAAGGTGGCATGTTTCACATAGTTACGGCAAGAGAAGCAGTTCTAACTCATGACAATCTAACTAGAAGAAGATTCCAGTTGTGTTCCAAATGTTATCTATGTGAAGAGGAGGTAGAGCATGTTCACCATCTTTTTGCAAGTTCACCACTCAGATATGGAGAATTTTCATCCGTCTTAGGGGAATTCAATGGGCAACGCCCGGAAGAGTCCTTGATATTTTGGCAAGCTGGAGTAAAATGGGCACACTTTCTAGAGAAAGAAAGAGATGGAGGATTGTCCGAGCATGCATATGGTGGACAATTTGGGAAGAGAGGAATCAAAGATGTTTTGAAAATAAGTGTAGCAACATTCAGAAGATTAAGATGAAATGTTTATCTCTTTTTTATTTTTGGTGTAAAGGTGAGCTTTTGGAGGATCGTGAATCTATTTTAGATATATTAGAGTCCTTATATGAAGAAGGACTAGGAGTGCTTAAGTCTTATATCAATATACAAATATGTTACCTTTTTCAAAAAAAATATACTAAAGATAAAGA
Organism: Nicotiana benthamiana; assembly: GCA_034376525.1. NCBI lineage: Eukaryota > Viridiplantae > Streptophyta > Magnoliopsida > Solanales > Solanaceae > Nicotiana > Nicotiana benthamiana. Next base: position 11,925,458 of record CM067341.1, on the reverse strand, counting down.
GAAGATGGATATTTAGGCAAGGAAAGGCCGAAAGGGGAACGAATAATCTCATTGTTGAAATTATTCTTCATATTTATCTGTTTATACCTGAGGAGTACATACTGCTTTTACGGCGATGAAATAAAGCAGCTTGCAGATGGCGGAAACTTAATTGCCTTGGGAAACTTTGAGTTAGAGAAATTCTGCTGCTAAAGATTCGATTGGAGGTTAAGCTCTGTTCGCGTAGTTATCCTGTTGAGGGAGAAGCATGCTGACAGCTGACCAAGTTCGTTAATGGGCTGTCATTAAAGCTACTAAAGGACTGGGTAGGGCCCATAAGAACTGGCACAGTAGCCCAACAGAATGACCTAACAATGTATTTACACCCAGAAAAAAGGGTAGGAAAAAAATAGAATTGATTATCCTCCGATCCCGTCATGCAAAAATGATGTTATTTCTGGATGTAGGATTCTCTGTGTGCTTGAGATACCTCTAAAAGTGTCTTGCTTTTGATTTAGGATCTAAATTTTGTAGGTGTTAGGCTTCTTTGAGGTTTCACTTGTCAGGAGTTTTCTCCAGCGATCACCATAACATTTGGCCATTGATGATATTTCATATTTGCTATTGAACATGGACAGGGCTTGTCCTTCCTACAAGCCGCTGTTAACTTGCTGGAGCTAATAATTTTCTTATAGGTGGGTTGTACTCTGGAGGAAGTGCTCAGATGATTGAGAGTTCGCTCAATGTCCATGGAGATGAAATCTTATATGTTGGTGATCATATATATACAGATGTAAGCGTATCCAAGGTCCATCTCCGGTGGAGAACTGCTTTGATTTGTCGAGAACTAGAAGAGGAGGTTAGTTAATCTTTGTTAGATCTTAGGGATTGGATCTTTTCCTTTTGGCTGCATTAGTTGGATTTGGGGGTTCCATTTGGTGGAATCTTTTGGAGTTTAGTATCTTGCTTTCTATTACCGTGTTATCTACTTCTTCTTTTCATCTCTGTGCATATGTTACGATTTTGTCCGTAAGACTTCTGCATATCATGCTTTTAATTCCTATTCTGCAGTATAATGCCTTAATTCATAGTCAACAACATCGAGCTACTTTGATTGATCTTATCAATCAAAAGGAGGTTCTAGGTGATCTTTTTAACCAACTTAGGCTTGCTCTTCAGAGGAGAACCATGGGACGTCCTGCACAGGTAAGTTTACTATATCTACCATATATGTATTCTTGCTTTTTTATAGATTAACCTTAAATATTCTTCCTCCTGTTTCATGTTTGCAAGTAGTGTCTTCAACGTTCAATCTGACATTCACCAAGTACCCTAATAAGTAGTTATTGACATGTTGCTTGAAATTATGCAAATAAAATGCACAATATCAACTGTTAACTCTTGATATTGTATTACGTATCTCATTGAAGGTGTTTACTGTAACGGCAAGCTAAACCTACAGGATTACTTGTTGGTAGAAAGAGTTAATCCTTTTTTTTTCTGGACACCATGAAAAGGAAAATGGATGTCTGCAAATTGTATTACAATACAACAACAACACAACCACAACCCAACAAAATCCCATAAGTGGGGTATGGGGAGGGTAGTGTGTACGCAGATCTTACTTGTACCCCGAAGGAGTGGAGAGGTTGTTTCTGATAGACCATCGGCTCCAGAAGACGAAAAGAGAAAATATATCAGTACCATCAATAAAAATCATAGAAATAATAATATCATAAGAACCAGTAAATAGATGGAAAGCAAAAACAATAACCAGTAAATAAGATCTGGCACTATGAAAACGGAAGACTAGTGTGAACATAACGTTGACCATTAGCAGTCTAAGACAAAATCCTATCAGACTAGCGTCACACTTACGAATTAGAAATATGTTCAACTACCTCCTATCCTATAACCTTAATGCAAATTGTATTACAATGTAGCTTTGAAACAGAGTACAATACTCTGTCAGATCATAAGCAGTTTGTTTGAGAATTTCCCTTCAATAGTTCTTTCTCACTTTTCCGGTGGATTATTCTTGGGGGGGAAATATTGAACTAGATGTAGGATGTGTGAGAATATACTGGGTATGTTGTTGTTATAGTTCTGTTTTGCTATAGTCTTTAACCAGTATCTGGAAAAAGATAAAAAAGGAAGAAACAGGTCTGGCTCTCTAACAAGGCTATTTTGCAATGTCTTAGTGACTTATGTCGGTTACTTTGTCCTATCATTTTGTTACTTGATGTAACCAATTTAAAGATGTATTGTCTTATTATGCATCAGACCCTTGCTGCCACACACATGGAAGACAATGAACTCACAGAAAGCATGCAAAAACTACTTGTCGTTATGCAGAGGCTAGACCAGAAAATTGGTCCAATGTTGGATGAGGATGGGGAGCTTTTCAACAAAAGGTGATTTGGAGATTTTTCTTTGGAGTTACCTGTCTCTTCAATTCAGATTTCTTATAGTGTTAGTTTTATTATGGTATCATTAGCTCTTAGTTGAGATTTTAATGTTCAGAGTGGGTCAACATCACCTCGACCAAGTTTAACATATAAAGGTTGAAGGGATGTTTACTTGCATATCTGCATGTTTTCTCAGATGAGCTCACAGGAATTTTTTCTTTTTCAATTGACGAATTTGGACTTGAGGGTAATCTATCTACCTTATTTTTGCTTTCAGGTGGGGTTATCTTTCCCGTGCAGGTCTGTGGGATAAAAGCCACTTGATGCGTCAAATTGAGAAGTATGTCAATGTGTTGTGAAAATTTATGTCACTTCTCCTATTAATTGATGGTAAAAGATTTTTGCAAGTATCTGGACTGTTTTTACATCTTTTTAACTTGATACTGCAGATATGCTGATATTTATACCTCCAGAGTTTCAAACTTCCTCCACTATACACCTTTCATGTATTTCCGTGCCCAAGAACAGGTATTCAAGGGTTGCTGGTAACTGTGCATGAAATTATGAGTGCTCTCTAGTAAATAACATCAAGCAAGATTGATTTATTTGTGAAACCTATTACTTCCTCCGGCCCGAATTAATACGACACTCCTGTTTTGGAATGTTCATGAATATTTTAAATCCTTCGATCTTCGGGAATAGTGAAGATCAGTGTTGGCAACATTTTAGTATGGTCTAGTGGTAAAAAGAAACGTATGGTCTAGTGGTAAAAAGAAACTCGTATGTAGAGGGACTGACCCATTATCTTGGGAGTTTTGAACTGTGCGCCACTGGCCCTCAGGGTTTCTCTGCCCCCCCAATACCCCCCCCCCCCTCCCCTCCCACCCCACAAAAAAGTTGGGTTTGAGGTGAAATATTTTTCTGCTTGTCTAGAGCACGTCTCATTCATGCTAGGAAATCTGTATTTTAAATAATAAGTTGCCCCTTATATCAAGTCCTAGTTTGCTTTCAAAATGCTTACATGTAGTTGGCTGGTTGTGTTTATCTATTTCCAATCCTTGGTCATGCCTCAGAAGATTTGATCCAGGGGTAATCCAGAGTCGTCCAACAAAACCTTGGCCTTCTAGTGGTCTATGGACTGTAGTAAAGGCTCAATTGTATGACAGTTTGCATTTCCTGTTTCTCTATGTCTTGTAAAGTTTGGATAGTTATTACTTTTTGAGATGTGCTTTCTTTTCTTTGATATAATGATAGGCACACCAATAAATTACAGAATTTTGTTTTTTTGGATAAAATTACTCTATTTGAAGGTAAGCTCTTTACTTTACCAATTAAAAAATAGAATAGCCCTTTTGAAGTTCTGGTGTAATATAATGCCTGCAACATAGCTCGTTCTGGAGCAAACCAATCCCTTGGATAATGGCTGGACTATTTCATCGAGCTGCGCTAGTATTGTTCTATAAATTTAAATGCCTCTTCCATTTATGGCAGCTTCAGCTCCATTTAGTAGCTTATTCTTTTTATTTTCTTGTTTGTTGGACAGTGAGCTTGTGGTTACAGTTCGGATTTAGTAGTCTCTGCTAATCACTGTAGTCTCTTAAAATTTGGACCAACATTTTCTCTTTCTAATGTACTTCTTTCTTCATGCAGAATCTCGCCCATGATTCATATACATTTGACCATCTACGGCGTGAAAATTAACAGGAGTGAAAGAATCTCATTGTAGCTCTATGGCTAGTTCTCATTGCTGTATATTAGATGTTAAATTTGTCATCATCTTTCCTCCACCCTTGTACTCCAACCCCGCACTTGCTTCAACTCGCTGTTGCAGGAATCCAGTATCAGCTATCGAATGGCATAGCTATGTTATTGTACTAGTAAACAGCTGAGAGTGTCATAATAATCACTAGAAAAACCTAATTCATCAAAGCTGTCTTGCCAGTTCGTTGTATTGACTTCTGTTTTAGTGAAATATAGCTTTCTCTTTAACATTCTCACTGCATCTGTTTTTACTATAAGGTAGGGGGTAAGGTCTGTGTACACAATATCCCCCAAACCCCATTTAATGATTACATTGTTTTTTTTTGGTTTGTAATGAGCCAGACTTTAATAGGCTTCCAAGATGTGCAGCGGTATATCTCCCGAGACATGGATCCTTTCTGTTCGCAAGAGTTTGTGTGATTTTGGTTATCTTTCTAAATTCATTCCTCTTATCTGCAGAGGAATTGTGTCTGTTTGCGGATTAGTCGAGTGTGCCAGTAAAGCCTACCAATTCCAAACCTTAAGGATGATTACAATCCAAATCCATCCAGCATAGGTGGCTAAAGTTGTCTGCTGATGCTAGACTTAGATTAGTAAAATGAGTTGTAGTGTCTTACACAACAGGATTAATTGTGTCATCCCCTCCACAAAGACCAGTTTAATGATTGAGCAAACTCAGCTATCTTTTCGACTCCGGAGTAGAAGTCAAGTGATTTTTGTCTGGTGATTGCAAGTCAAGATCTTGGATATCCTACTCTCTTTGAATTAAATAAATCAGTAATTCAGAGACAGGGTTTAATCTCTTACTGTGAACATCCAAAATGATGGTATCTTACTTAACCAGCTCCACCTTACTAGAATAGCAACCCCTTTCTTAACAGAGCTTTGTTGTTTAATTCATTTTCTTGCTCTTGTATCCATCTAGTTTGACCAATCATAGATGTGAAAGCCGATAAGAAATGTTATTTGTTATTCCCTCTGTTTAAATTTATGTAAACTTATTTCTTTTTAATCCATGCGAAAAAGAATAACCTTTTTTCATATTTAGAAACAACTTATGTACCTCATTTTATACCATAATTAAAAAGTATTCTCTTTTTTCTTAAACTTTGTGCCCAATCAAATAAGTTTACAGTATAAACTAACATGGAAGGATAAAAATGGTAGTAGACAGGTTATGGAAAACAGCGATTTTGTGCGTGTAATTGGTTTTCTCAATGATAAGGTGCCAAAATTAGAGGTCCAATCTGAATAGTATAAATCATATCGTTATAAATACAATACAATACCAATGAGTACAAATATAATACACAAATTGACAGGACAAAATCCGGTTTTTTTAATAAAAAAAATTATAGACAACCCTCAGTCTCTGGAAATCCTCAACAATCTCACCATTGAAGTTAAGCAATCAATCATACACACTACTTCCAAATACGGGGAAAATTTTGAATGAGTCTTATTTTTATGTCATGTTACAAATGAAATACTGGCATGATAAACCAAAACAGTGCAAATCATCAGTAGAGAATCCAAAACAAGCTAAGTGATGATATGCTCCCTATATTTCTGGAGCAGGTGCAGGAGGAGCCTTCAACAGTGGTTGGAGAGCTTTGACAACAATACTCATATTCGGACGGAACTCAGACTCATATTGCACGCACAGCGCTGCCACAGCTGCCATCTGAATGAGCCGGAAAATAAGAAAAAGAACATCACCAATCAGAAATTGTAATGAACCTTTGCAGCACCTTTTTCCAATCAAGACTAGTTAGTCACGGTTTTTTCCCTCTTTTTGGTTGTGTTGAGACCTTTGGGGTGGGGCGCTGGCGGGGGGGGGGGGGGGGCAGATATTGGAGAAGGGGAGAAGAAGACCTTAGCCACTGCTTTCTGAGGATATCCTTTCAGCTTTGGATCGACACATTGCTGGACCTTATCTTCGCTCAGTCTCGGGGTAGCCTACAAATTTAAACAAGCAATTATACAGCAAGACTAGGATCTAAACATATAGCAGAGCAAATGGAGGAATACAAACGCATGAAAAGAATGTTTCTGGTAACTCGGATAGGAAGCTATGCTCACCCAAGTAACCAGGCTCTGCTGTCCTCGAGGCATTGTATGGTCTACGGGTTTTCTTCCGGTCAAAAGTTCAAGCAAGACAACCCCAAAGCTATACACATCACTCTTCTGCGTCAGTTGTCCAGTCATTGCGTATCTGTAAATATTTTACGATACTTCGGTTACATAATACTCCTGAAACAAAACAACTTTTTTTGGAGCATTTTACACCATTAAAGGAGAAAAGCAGGTGACTGAGATGCCAAATGGTTAAACAACCGGCAGAAATTATCTCACGACTTTGTCATCTGACTTTGTAGAAAGAGATTAAATATCAACTAGAATCACTCATAGAGAACAGAACCACCTTCACTCAAAAGCTTCAACATTTGGTCATTCGCGAGAACATAAAACCTCGAGTAGGAAACTGTTTTTTCTATAATTTTTACCAATAAATAAAAGTATGTAAAGGAACGTCATGACTAATACTTTGTACATTTTATAACAAGAGATCCTACCATTCCATCCCATATACAACAGTGGTTAGTTGTTTTTTCCGTCCAAACAGATCGAAAAGCTAAATGTTACTAAAGCTATGGTGGGAGGAAAGATGCCATAATTCATGAAAATGAAATTTACCAGTACTAGTAGTTTATATTTGAAAAACTCCGAAATATCAGCTACACTGTTGTCTTCACCAGCTCTTTTCCCATAACAAGCTAACTTTAGTGGCAAATTATCCCTCGATAGACATCAAATAAGGGAAACCAACACAAAAGCAAAGATGAGCTTTCGGATTTCCAAGAAAGACTCTTCGCCTTTTACACCGTAATATTCAAAACTTAATTTCAAAATATCTTTGGCCTTTTTGAGTTGTATTTAGCTTTTCACCCCGGAAGCGAACAAGCAGCTTACTTATTTAATCTTTCCTTAGCCTAGTAGACTCTTTCACTCTTTGGTCACATAAAGTGGAGAAACCCGGAAAATCTGCTACATTACCATTTTTCTATGCCTGTTGAGGCGTCATATATGTGTCATTTAACAACTACAAATATTATTTCAGTGGCTAAAACTTACTTTTTCCTACTGATGCTTTGTCTCATCGGGCCATTATTCTAGAAAACTTTCAACAGCATTAAATATCATCAATAATTTCTACCAAATATGCTTTAACATCAGTTAGATGCATCAGAGACTCAATGTTACTATATAATCATTTACATAACCTATTGCCAACTTTTACCGCAGATCACACCCATTCCTAGTAGCTTCAATCCCCACTTTTACACTTAAGTTGTATATTCCTAGTTCGAAATGTATCATACCAAAAAGGAAGTTAATCGAGTAGCTAGATAGAAAATAAGATTCAGCAATACATTACCAGAAGCGAGGAGTTCAGAAAAACTCAAAAGCACAAAATATGAGTACAACACTTAAAGAAGAAACAGAGTACCGATAGAACAAATATCAACGGTTAGTCAGAAGAGAAAGGTGGGAGACATTACTCCGGTGCATGATAGCCAAATGTTCCTAAAACCCGAGTAGAATGAAGGCGAGCAGCCATATCAGGAGCCTGATTTGACAGGTTAAAATCTGCAATCTTTGCTTTGTAGTCTTCGAATAGGAGTACATTGCTTGATCTTATATCCCTGTGTATTATTGAAGGTTGGACCTTCTCATGCAAATACTCGAGTCCCCTTGCGGCATCAACAGCAATCTTTACCCGCTGCATCCAATCAAGTGTTGGCCCCGGCTGCGCCCCTTGTACTCCTTTCCTTCCTGTAAGCAAAGAATATACATAATACAGAGAGAACATATTATCTATCAAGCTAATAAATTCTCTCACATTCAAAGACATGAAGTTTTGTTTTTTTTCATACCATGCAAAATATCATGCAAGGACCCCATCGTTGCAAATTCATACGCTAATACACGAATGTTTCCTTCAACACAGTAACCAAGCAACTCAACAAGATTGTCATGCTTCAATCTTGAAACTCTAGCAAGCTTTAAGGTGAAAAGAGGTAACAGATATCAGAGGGATTTCCATGTATCACAGCCAAAAAGAATTACAAGAGAAAATACACTTTACCTGAGTCAAGAAGTCAACATTAGTCTCAGGCTCGGATGAAACATCAAGCTTTTTCACGGCAACAGCCTTTTCATCGCTTAGATTAGCATAGTACACTCTCCCGTAAGAACCTTCACCAATTAATGCTTTTGATCCAAAATTGTCAGTTTCCTCTTTCAGTTCATCCAAAGACAATGCTGGGACCTCTATACTTGGTATTGCTTTTTCTGCTTCAGCCTTGGCAGGACCTGGTACTCTTGACCCGTTCTGATATCCTGGTACCAGATACCAAAGGGAACTAATTTAAACCAAAACTATCACGCCAATCGGAAAACTGAGAGTTGTCTAAGAAGCACTAGAAATTTAGCATAGCCAAACATGCCATAAATAATAGTCCTAAAACGATCCAGATAAATGGATTCAATGTGGCATGAACATATGTACTCAACTGAAGGAAGATATGCCATACTTCTTTTCTTTTTGAGTGTTCTAAAAGAAATATTGTTGTTGTTGTTAATCACAAATTTCATCTGGGACTCTGTGTCACCCATAAACTAGAAAGTTAAAATCGAACAGTTGGGAAATGTTCCTTGCAAGGATGCATACACTTTTGACATGATATTTCCTGAGCAAACAAGCACATGGGAACTGTCTGAAATACTTTCCAAGGTTATAAAGAAAGTATTTTATAACCAAAGAGAATCCAAAATAAACGCGGGCATAGAGTCAAATTTCTTATTTGAAGTCGACACTAGGTCCTTTAGATTCTTTTATTTTTTAATTTAAATCTTTTAGGAAAGCGATGAAATCTTCCTTCTGAATTGCGAGCATATCCCCTCTGACTTCCTCGGAGACAGGGATTAATAAAGCAAATCAAGAGGCCTACCACTGATATCCATTATAAACAATTCTCAAGCAAATGTTTCAGATACCACAATTTGGAATATCAATAAAATAATTAAACAAGGTTACTTTGGACAAATTACAAGAGTTGGATCAAAGCTGATCTGATCAAATTTTTAATCTTGCTAGGAAACATCGGGATTTAGCTGTAATCAGAATCTTCGGCTACTTATTTTTCTTTACAATTTTGAGTAGATCTTACTTTCAGCATGTCTTAGTGTAGCCAGTCTGGTATCATTTCAAGATTTTTGTATTGTTTTCGTGGGACAAAACTTATGAATATTGAAAGCGGTAGTTAAGTAATTTAATGAAGCAATAATCTACAGACCCTTTACGTTAGCATAGTTGAATTTGAATTTAAGAGGATCCTCAGTAGCTCCATTCACTCAAATTGAATGCAAACAAAAATTCTGGAAGCCGAACTAAGATTGATTTCAACCCTTTTATATAATACCGCAAACGTATGGTGGTACATAGTGCCTCAGAAAAGATTTGCAAGACAATATTACACATACATATATATAAAGGGAGAGCACAATCAGATATCACCTTGAGAAGTTCAATTTCTTCTTAAAGCTTAAGTATCCTAAATTCGTACTCTAGTGTGTGACGGGGAACGGGGGATTTAATGACAAAATGATCACATCAATCAGCTAAATCAAATGGCACCGACGAGGCAAAGACTCACCTTCAGAAAACAAAGGAGGTAAGTGATTTGTTTTTTTTCATTAAAGATAGCTTAAGCACAAAATACAATAATGTACCATCAGCATGAGTTGCAGGGTTTTTAAGGTGCTCGGTTTCATTGGATGGGTAGGACTCCTCTACTTGACAGGTGCAGCACAGCCACCTTCTCATCCTCACTCTCTTTCTCAAATAAAGATCGTCTTCAGCCTTTCTGTTTTCCAACCGTGAAAAGTGACCAGGAGGAGGAGCATGTGCCTGTTCAGTAACTCAAATGTAAGAATGAAGAATACTTCATTATACACGTACTACCACTTTATTTCCTAAATAATTTGATGGAAATGGCATACAGCTCACTCCTTGTTCGGAGGGTAATTTACAAGGTATTTGCAATATTTTTGAAATCTAAATGACAAAAGTTTTATTAGACAAATGAACCCGTCAATAACATAATCTGCTGGATGCCTTTAAGAGCGCGTCCCTCAGAGATTCCAAAACCAAAAATCAATTTTAAAAGAAATAAATCACGAGGAGCTCCATTGATATTTATCAAAAAGCAAAAAGAGGGAAAATGTCTAGACTGCCAACAAAGAATATCTTAAGTAAAAGCTCCCCTAGAAAAAAAGGAAAACAAGTTTAAAGCAGAGAAAACAGAAATACTACCTCTCTCCACCAATAAACAATGAAATTAATAGCAAAAGATACAGAAGTTAATATAAAAAGATACAAGATATCGATGCAAGACTACAATATACATCACAATTTAATGATTCCAGTTTCATATTCTTCTAAGGAATCCTCTTAAATGATTACTTTCCTCCACATTGGGCAAAAGGGAAACAAAATTAAAAACTAGACAAAACCATCATTAAAATCAAAGCACCAAATATAGAATCTTGAAATTAATTTCATTTCCATCAAACCAAACATACAATCCATATTTCAAGGCAATCAATCAACAACGCTCGATCCCAATACAAAATAAAATTCCTCTTTTATAGCATGAACCTTTATTAAATTAGATAAACAGATATTTTCAAGAAACCCAAAAAGGGAATTTATATAATCTTACCACTAGCCCTTGCCTGTGAAAATTATCATCCATAGCAATCAAAGTAATCAACTATTACAATTCACAATACCAAATGAACAAAAATAATCAAATCTTGAAAATTTCTCAGACAAGGGTTAGATCCAGAAGGTCCAAAAATGAATAGGGGAAGTTGAAAATGAGAGGAAAATAAAAATGAAATTTAGTCAAATTCAAATTGATCCTCAAAAAACAAAAAATGAAACCCTGAGAATTGAAAAGAGGGCAAAAGGGTGAGGTACAAAACAACTCGTTAGGAATAATTATAGCTATACAAACCAACGGAAATTAAAGGGCTTATTGTTATTTATTCCATTTACCCGATAAATAAATAAAGAAAATTTCTTCGGCTTCTTTCTTCTTCTTGGGTAATGAGGAAATAAAGTGAAGAAACAGTTAAGCAGACAGGTAATGACAGAGAACAATGTGTGTGTGTGTGTGAGAGAGAGAGAGAGAGAGAGAGAAGGTTATGATTTGTAGTCTGTTGTCTGTTTTGTTACGTTGAGAATGAGGAAGGGAGTTCGAGGGGGCCGAGGGTTATGATTGAGAATATAGGAAATATCTGTGTATATTTCGCAGTCAGTGAAAATTATTTTCTCTCCTCTCACTCTTTTTTTCTTTTTCTTTTTTAAAAACGGTGGCGTCAGATCAGCTCAATGGCCAATATATATTTTTTGAAAAAAATAATACTATAGCCGACATAAAAATAATTACTAAAAAAATATAAAATTTATATATATATATATATATATATATGTTTTGCATTTTATTTTAATAAAAGTTATACAAAATTTTATTCTTTTTCGGCTACCAAATGTAAATAGTTTTGGCGTGGGTTAAAAGTGATAATAAGAACATATATTTATTATGATGGTGGTATCGGGTAAATATATTTGGAATCAAGGCTTAGTAACTATAGTTGTCGTTGAGTGGTGGTGTCGAGCCAGCTTACTTGTAACTTGTTTATTTTATCGGATATATGTTTTTTATTTTATGAACATATTTTTATTATGATGGTGGTACATGGTATGCGGCTTAGTTATTATTGTTGTCGTTGATGGTAGTGGAGGCTGTATGGGTCGAAATCTGACCAAATAGGAATCTGCGAGAAGAGGAATGACAGTCATTTGGGCCGAAGTCGTATTCATATAACACTATAGCAACAAGCACCTCGGCCGTGCTCAGAACGCTTGTACGGTAAATCGGTTGGTACATCATTTCAAAGGGTCAATCTGTAACACAGTTAAAGGACTTAGGTACTTTGGCTAATGACCGTCGGGTAAATGTACTTAGTATATATACTAAGTGAGAGAACTAAGAAAAGGGTGGCTAACACAAAATTCCATACACAGATAGACATATGTTGACAGATCAAAGAAGATCTTCATCTCTGACTCCTTGTCAAGGAGAAAGGATAAAGGAAGCTTAGATCCTCAAGATCCATCATTAGTTGCATTACATCAAAGTGTACGGGTCAACCTTGTTAAAAAACTGTGACTTTTTTAATCTATGTATTCTTTGTTATCATTTAACATAATGAAAATCACCATCCTTTCCTTACATAATAGGATTCAATCATTGTTATAGTTAAATCTAATGTTCAGCTATGTTTGCTTATTCTTATTTTCTATCTTAGATCTAGGCAGGGGCGGAGCCACAATGTTGTTTGTGGGCTCGGCCGAACCCAGTAGCTTTTGTTCAAACTCTGTATTTATATTAAAAAATTCAATGAACATATACAAGTTAGTAATTTAGAACCCAGTAACTTAAAAGGATTATAATATTGAACCCATAAGGTTCAAATCCTACCTTTGTCTCTGGATCCAAGGTAAATATCTTTGTCAAGGATTACCTCAAACCATCTTATTTAATTAGTTCAATAAAAAGTCTAATTCTTTTTGGTCGAACAATTTGGCGTCGTTTAAAGGAATTTTCTAGCCACCCACAACATGCCAAAGCTCAACCAGTGACGAGGCCGAGCGTAAAGCCGAAGCCAACATGAGGCCGGAAAACTAGCATGAGAATACAGAACAAAGGCAAACTGCCCTACGACGCGATCCTTAGTTCATTGCCAAACGAGGAAACGTGGTCAATCCCCCACTTTCATCAACTAAATGGCCGACCAAGGTAACAGATTATTCCATGTACTTCAAACCCGCTATTCCTTCTCAAAGAGAGAGAGAGAGAGAGAGAGAGAGAGAGAGAGAGAGATAGAGAGAGAGAAGTGGAACAGAGAACATGGATTCCCTCCCAAATTCGCAGACAAAGTCTAGCCGACATACATGCTCTAAATTCCTCCCTATGATGAAAGACAAATCGGGAAAACCCTCCACACTGCACCATACTTCAAATAACATACAAACGGATCAGAGCAAACCGACATTTTTAAGAAAAATCTCCATAGCTTGGGACTGGGCGATGAGCCCACGGAATGTACAATATCCAAAATAGGTAGGACATGAACACAGAAAGATTGCTCGTATGCTCGCCATGGAGATGCTGCCCAATTCGACCAACTAGATATTACGAGTCACGCTCGAACTTCGTTCAAATCAATCGATCCCCAAGGTGTACAAAATCCCAAGCAATAAGTTCATCGCTCGTACCGTCAATGGTCTCTCCAGGCCGAGCAATAAAGGGACTAGATAGACTGGTCTCATCCCAACACATGCATAAACGATACAACAACGAGTAATATTCTCCAATAAAAACAACGCAACATGCAACATTCTTACCACTCCACCGAGCAAACACATTTCCAAGCACAAGTTAAAGTTCGACCTCGCTTGAACTCATAACGGGTTACAACTCGACCCCGCTCGAATATACACCCTGATGGCCTCCAGCCATCACCAAGCAAAAGTAAAATTATACCTCGTTTGAATCAATAAGTCAAAGTTTAACCTTGCTCAAACTCATAACGGATTACAACTCGACCTCGCTCGAATTTACACCCTAACAGCCCCCGTCCATTGCCAAGCGAAAGTAAAATTCATCATCCTTCGAATCAACAAGTTAAATTTTGAGCTCACTCAAACTCATAACGGGTTACAACTTGCCCCTCACTTGAATTTACACCCTAACAGCCCCTGAACATCGCCAAGCAAAAGTAAAATTCGTCATTGTTTGAATCAACAAGTCAAAGTTCGACCTCGCTTGAACTCATAACGGGTTACAACTCGACCTCGCTCGAATTTACACCCTAACGGCCCCCGGCCATCGCCAAGAGAAAGTAAAATTTGACCTCGTTTGAATCAACAAGTCAAAGTTCGACCTCGCTCAAACTCATAAAGGGTTACAACTCGACCTCGCTCGAATTTACATCCTAACGACCCCCGACCATCGCCAAGCGAAAGTAAGATACGACCTTGTTTGAATCAACAAGTTAAAGTTCGACCTTTCTTGAACTCATAAGAAGTTACAACTCGACCTCGCTCGAATATACACCCTAACGTCCCCGGCCATCGCCAAAAATTCAACTTTTATTCAAGCTAATAAATTTTAACCTCTCTCAAACTAAAAAAGTAAGGTTCGACCCCGTTGAACTAATGAAATGAGACCCGACCTCACTCGAATTACCGAGCTAAATTTGGCCTCATTCGAATTCACAATTAAAATCAGGGACTCATCACGGGAAAATCTGAAGATCTTTTTAAAAAATGGATGAGAAAGAGAGTCTGAGATATGCAACCAAAGACAAACCAAGTATCTTATTCAAATATATATACATACATGACATCATCTTACAAAAGGCCAAAAGTTTACCCCCATAAAAAAAGAAAAACAAGAAACAACAAAAGAAAAAAAAGAGCTAAGCACAAAAAGCTACAAAAACTTCACTCGGCCTCATATCCACCACCATCCTCATCAGCATTGTCATCATGAGAAGAGAGCCCATCTTCAATATCAGCACCCCCACCGGCTTCCAGTGTCGCAGGGTTATAACAGCTGGCAAGACGAGCATCGCGTGACTTAATCCAAACATCTTCAAAAATAGCCTAAAAAACGCCCCCTGCCACCCACAAACCCTTATATATATATCTTGTTGGGCCTCAACATGAACACATAGCTCGTACACATGGCGGGGGACAACAATAGAGGCATATTCCTAAGGTGGGTTGAGCCAATAGCTGTGCCTTCTCGGCCTCGAAAGCCACAACTTGGTCTCCCAAGTTCGAGGCATCCCACTCGATCTCACCGAACCGCTCGAGCCTTGCCTCCCTCAGTGTGGTCATCGCCCTATTGGATTCCCACTCAAACCCGAGGACACCGATAGTGCCTTTCAGCGTCGTTTCCTTGACAAAGCTTCCACTCATGCCCTCTCCAACTCGGCCACCTTCCTTTTTAGCTCAGTTACTTTCTTCGTCCACTCACTTAGATCGGAAACTCTAGTGGCATTTTTCTCAAGCTCGGGTTGCAAGGATTATACTTTCACCTGAAGATCCTCGCATTCCATCGCAAACTCTTTGCCCACGTCGAGGTCCTCGTTTGGCCCTGATTAGCCCCTCAAGCTCGCTACATTTACGGATAGACCACATCGGATCCTCATCCTTCATTTCAAGCTTCTCCTTGAGGTATTAAGTAATATTTCCCGCCCTAAGTTGCCCGTGAATCTCACTAAACCTGTTGCGAAATCGGCGGTACTTCGTGGCCATTTTCAGAAAGACATAGGCTCACGTCTCAGCCAGATGAGTACTCTCGATATCCAACATGTAAGTCCAAGGAAAAGAGAAAGAATCAGCGAAAGTAAATATCATAAAACAAAGAAAATATCAAAAGGAAACTCACCCTCAAGGCCATTCTAGCCGCGTCATGCGACAAAGTGGAATCAGTAATCTCCCAAAGAGATCTGCTTTCGGCGGTAGAGCACAGAAGGTCAAATTTGGGCACCAAGTCCACCGTGTCCTTCAACAAGTTAAAATCTGACAAAATTTTGAGCATACGGGAAAGGCCCTCCTCCCTCACATCGACCTTGGTAAATCCTTCCTCGAACATCCTCATGTCCTCAGGATCGACATCAGAATCAGATTCATACTCATCTACCACTACGCCCTTCAACCTCTCAGTAGCCGAAGAGGGGGTGCGAGTCTGCCGAGACGTCGATGGACCACTCAAAACAATCGCGGCGGCCTCCAAACTCTGTTCCCCTACCACGAGAGCTTCTTACAAGCTCGAAATGGGCATCGCCTCCATGTCCAGGCCAATATCACCGCCAACTTCAGAAACGGTCAAAACAGTGTCTCCCCTCGAGGGCGATTCAATCAAAGGCGCCCCTTTTGACATTAACCTCCGCCTCTTTGATGGGGCCTCTTCGCCGCTAACATGAGAAGGTTCATTCGCCGAATGGGATTGTGGAGCCGGAGTGTTCGATCGAAGATCAACCTCTTAATGAACAGGATCGGAGGTGGACGTGGTTCGTGGAACAACCAGACTTTGGATGCCCTTATCCACAATCACCCTTGGTATGAGCCGAGCAGAAGAAGCCGGCTAATGGAAAGCAAGAACATGCCCCCTCTCTTTGCGCTCCTCTCCGGCATGCCAATAAGAGAAATTCGACTAAACAAAGACGTAAGTCAAAGAAAAAGATGGAGCAAAGAACAAAGAAAATAAGGCCGAAATAAGCCGACTCACCAACGGAAGGTATGCGCCCAAACCTTTTGTGAAAAGTCTCCTATTCATGAATCCCCATCGTGTGGGGCATAATCGAGCTCACCCATTCACGAATATTAGCAACTTGCGGAGGAGGCTCTTGGCTAAGGAAATAAAAACACTCGATAAAATCACTAAAGGGAGACGACCAACAACCATTTCCAAAAAATACACTATATAATAAAAGGAAAGGAAGATATGTAGGTGAAATTCCATGCCTTAAGAAACCCCGCAGGGTTCGATACCACGTGCTCTGTTCGGGCATAGAAGAAGTTCTCCCAAAAGCGGCGATTGGCCTTATCATCCATCTTTACTACCAAAATCTTGGTTCCTTGGTGACGAAGGTGAATCATCGTGCCCTTATAAAAAATAGAGGCGAAGAGGTGGAGCATTTGTTGTAGAGAAATTCCCCGATCAGCCAGCTCTGCGTACTTGATAAGCATAAGGAAGAGCTTGCATATGTAAGGAGAAAGTTGAGCCGGACACCCCTCGTAGAAGCGACAGAAGTCCACCGCTAAGGAGGGAAGGGAAATTGTGTACCTAATGATAAATGGATAGTCATAAAATGTGCAATAGCCAGATCAGTGTATATGCACTATGCCACGACCCGCCATAACTAGTTTAATGTGATCAGGGACTCTCCATTTGTCTTTTAATGCCGTGAGCGCCGCAACATCCATCGTAGAAACAACAAGTTCAAATTCATCCTCGGCAGGGCTCTCGAAGTCAGTCCTTGCCTTCCCTAGGTGAGGAACCACTTTATCCATGGTTGGATACTTCTCATCCTACGCCTCAACTACATCCTCTTCGTGTGGAGGCATGCTAATTTTTTGTGCAAGGGAACCAACAACTCTTTGTGGGTCAGAGGATCTACTAGCCATCTCTTCTTTGATTGAGAAAATCGGCAATGATAAAGGAAAAAAGTAGCAAACCACAAGGGTTTTTTACAAAGGAAAATATGAAACTGAAGGAGAAAAAGAAAAAGAAAAGCTGCAGCTTGAGCGATTGGGAAGCACAACATTCAAATATAGGAGTTCCCCTATTTATAGGAATATAAGTACCTTGAGTGTGAAGATCAAACACAGCTATATTTGCAACGGAATGGGCACGGGAAGCGATGCAATGCATAGGAAACGTGCGTCATTCTGAACACAGCATGAGGAGTTTTAATGACATTCTGAACTGACGTGATAGTCTGATACAACTCTCGAAATGTCACGTCACTACCTCATGACGGGGTACTCGCCTCTTGCTCAAAGTGCTCAGATTTCTCACAACTTTCCAACCGACAGAGTCCGCTTATCGAGATCGCCAAAAGATGACCTTAATAGGCGGAGGGACTATCTGTATGGGTCAAAATCTAACCAAACAGGAATCTAGGAGAAGAGGAACGGCAGTCATTTAGGCCAAAGTCGTATTCGTATAGCGCTATAGCGACAAGCACCTCGACCACGGCCGAGGTCGTGTACTCATAACGCTCCTACGGTAAATAAGTTGTTACAACATTTTAGAAGGTCAATCTATAACACAATTAAAGGACTTAGGTACTCAGACTAATGACTGTTAGGTAAAGGAGAATACCTAGTATATATACTAGGTGAGTGAACTAAGAAAAGGGGGGCTCACACAAAATTCACACACACAGATCGACATACATTGATAGATCAAGGAATATCTTCATCTCAGGCTCCTCGTCAAGGAGAAAGGAGAAAGGAAGCTTAGATCCTCAAGATCCATCATTAGTTGCATTAGATCAAAGTGTACATGGGGTCAACCTTGTTAAAAAATGGCGACCTTTTTTATCTATGTATTATTTGTTATCATTTAATATAATGAAAATCACCGTCTTTTCATTACATAATGAGATACAATCATTGTTATAGTTATATCTTATGTTCGGTTTTGTTTGTTTATTCTTATCTTCTATCTTAGATCTTGTGTAAATTATCTTTGGCTAGGATTTACCTCAAATCTTCTTCTTTAATTAGTTCAATAAAAAGTCTAAATCTTTTTGGTCGAACAGTGGCATCGAGCCTGCTCACTTACAGCTCGACTATTTTATCATATATCTATTTCTTATAACATAGACCATCTATTATGATATAGTTTATCGATTTCATGTCTCTTAATTTGACTAGATAAATTTTAAGAATTTAATGAAACAAATTTTTTACATTTTATGTGAATATATAACTGTCATTGAAGGTGCTTCTTAGTTTTTCTATTAAAATATACTTCCGTAACTATTATGTGTTTATTAGTTTGACAAGACACAAAGTTAGAAATATTAAAAGAATTGCGTGGTCTTAAACAAAAAAAACTGAATGTATAGAAGACTTCTAAAAGTCCTATTTTCAAATCGCAAAAAAAAAAAAAAAAACACTATGTAATTCTTTTTAGTATATCTAAGTTTTAGTGGACATAATTACTATGTACCTATGATGATAAAATATAGTGCACACTTGAACAAGACTATCATACCATAAGACATGAATAATTATGTGGTATTTTTGACACGTAATTGAAACATAGGTGTGTAGTAGTACAATCAGAAGTACTTAAAAAAATGTACTTTTTTTTAAAAGCTGGGGTATTTGACCAAACTTTTGTAATAAAAAGAGTGTTTTTGAGCAGAAGAAACAATTTTGGAGAAACGGAAAAAGTAAATTCTCCTCAGAAGCACTTTTTTGAAAAACAATTTTGAAAAATACGCATAAAAATAGTTTTTAAAGGTATGGCCAAACACTAATTACTGCTCAGAAGTGTTTTTCAAATTAATTAGCCAAACACAAACTGCTTCTCACCAAAAATATATTTTTTAAAATTACTTTTGAAAAAAATACTTCTCAAAATAAGCTAATTTTGAAAGCTTGGCCAATCATATTATTAATTTGACAAAGTAATTGCGATTCAAACTTGTTCATGAATAGGATGACCATAATTTTTAACACGTCCTATGCGAAAATAATAACAAATATAAAAATGAAATGTCCAAGAAAAATAGGTGAAATAATAAAAAAAATTGAAGATAGTAAGTATAGTACAAAGGGTGTGCACAAGTTGATCCGAACACAATCCTTACTAAAGTCCCATAAACAATTAAAACTCATAGAGAGCCGAAGAAATGTCTTGACAACCTTTTTGAATGTCTTAACTTGGTAAAAGAAAAGGACAATCACGTAAGTAGTGGATAAACTGTCTTGACAATATTTTTTGAATTGCCTTAACTTGGTAAAAGAAAGGGACAGTCGTATGTTATTGTCAACAACTTCCTTCCTCCCTAAAGAACCTTTTCTTTTTCCTCCTTTTCCTTTTGTTATTTGCATATTTATTTTAACAGTTGAAAAGATAATAGAGAGAAGTTTTCATATTGCATATTATATATCAAGACTTTAAACTGCTACTACAACAACAACAACTCAGTATAATCCCGCAAGTGAAGCCTGAGGAGGGTAGTATGTGCGGAAACCTTATCCCTACCCTGATGGAATTGAGAGGTTGTTTCAGATAGACCCTCGGTCCGAACGCTGCACACACTACATGATCAAAATTCACTTCAATAAGACACAAGAAGAAAGCGTGACATCCTTAATCCTTTATATACGACTCCCAAACACACAGTTTACACTGGGAGCAGGACAACCGGATCTTGCTCCACTTATTGGATTATGCTTCTTTTGTGAAAAACGTTGAGAAGCAGAAAATGCAGACTGTCGAAAATCCAAGTTAAGTCTCAAGAAGCAGCAGTTGAGGTGGAGGATGGATTGAAAGGTATTTGTTCCGCACAGGTGAGTATATCGTGAGGCCCTGCTTCCTCCCGACCAACGCCCATCAAATCGAGGTAATAGAGGTAGTGGGATATGATGTTGTTCATGGAGTCGACATCACCTTGGTTACAGACATTGTCACCGTATAGGATGTTCATGGTGGTGCCAAAACCAGGAACTCGTTTAGCCAAAGTATCATTTTTAGTAGGCTTCCAATTGCCAACAAAGGCATCATGAGCTGAAGGCTGACCCTTTTTAACTGGATTCATCCACTGCCAAATCGCAGCTTGGAATGCCAAGGTCGCGTTTTGTTCAATGTACTCGGGATGATTCAACAGATCTACCTTCAGTGCTTCACCTATAGTTCCGTAGTTGTAGTTCCTAGGTAGAAGTACCCAAGGAAAAATATCATTAGTGCTTGTATATGCTACACGAATGAAATAAATTCCTAATCAAGTAAAGAAACAGGCATCAGCTCAAGCAGATAATGACAAGGACCAGATGAGCTAAATGACTTTTTCTTTCTCCTGTAACTAAGTTCTATATTGGTAGATCAGCTAAAGTTGATGTGAAATCGTACAACAAGAACAACACCATAACAGAGAAGAGAACCCAATGGGATTGAGTGGGTGTTGATAACAAAGAAGAAATAATAGGTAATCTAAATTGGTAATGCACCGGTTACCAGTATATAGGCAGGGCACCACGGCCATAATATTGGACTCCAGGAGAGCATGGGTAGGTTAATTTGAAGAAGTCATCACAGTAATCTTGGCTAGGACTCATTTCCTTGTTGTAGCAAAGCCCCCAAGCGAATGGTCCACCGGTGGCGACTCCATAACCACCTGTTTACATAAAGTCGTAAATTGGCAGAAAGAGAAGAGAATTGAATATACGGACAAGCATGGCTGAAGAAATCACAGGATTATTAAAACTTAATTTAATGTTGAACACCCTAGAAGTTATGAACGGTGATATGACTGAAAAACCATTGAACATACCCCCGAAAACAACTTAAACAATCATGATCAAGAAGTAAATCCAAAGATCATCTGGTTTGCTAACGAACCATATCACTTACAAATCTCGAGAATTGCTTTTACCCCCATCCTAATACACAGAGAGATACAGATCAAGCAACAAGCTAAGTAATTTTCAGCTGAAGACAATCTTAAGTGACTGTCTCAAATGGAACATACACTAGTCAGATCATCAAAACGGGGTTACTCTGCTCGAACAGCAAAGGAATTGTTACCCCATTTTTGGTTATTCTCATTTCTGAAGTCGGCCAACTAACTGCTCAAGCATCTCTAGAATTAGCTCAACACAAGTTATTTGCACCAGATGGAGACCCAAGGTCCAAACATAATCTCAAAGAAGATCGATTTAAACTAGTGATTTCCCCCACAAGCTATTGATCTTTTCTAAGTACTGTTACGTTTGATCCAATTAAGTTTTTATCGTGACTCATATACATTTTAATCCTTACAAGATCAATTTATTCACGAGCCTCTCTAATTTTCAAACCAATTCCTTGAGTTTTCCTAAAGAAAACCTCTTAATAGTTATTACTTTTAAATCTGATGGTAAGCAACCTCCACTTCTAACCGAGAGGTTGTGAGTTCGAGTTTCCCCAAGAGCAAGGTGGGAAGTTCTTGGAGGGAAGGATGCCAGAGGTCTATTTGGAAACAACCTCTCTACCCAAGGATAGGGGTAAGGTCTGCGTCCACACTACCCTCCCCGGACCCCACTAAGTGAGATTATACTGGGTAGTTGTTATTGTTTCAAATATGAAGGTAATCAATTATCTCCATTGGCTAAACATTTCTCCTATCATTTTTCACCATTTTCTGACCAACAAAGCACCACATGAGTCATTAAAGAATAACAAAGGGGAAAACACAGATCTATAAAATATGACAGAAATGAATAAAGTAGACTCTGACAACAAAACAGAAACAACAAATATGCCTCAATCCCATACTAGTCGTGGTTAGTTAGATGAATCCTCTATATCCATACCACTCAATCTGGCGCGCGCTTCATGATAATACTCAAATTTTTGTCTTTTGAAACAAATGAGGTTCCACAAATTAGGGATTTTTTAAATCTGATGTTTATCCATGCACTAACATACTTTGAGCTCATCATCGAAGGGTGTGGTGGGATGATAATAATTTTTCACTCTAACAAAAGGTCTCCAGTTCAAGCCTTGTGAATGGAGTTCTATTTGGTCGGGGCCACTAGAAACTCCATCGCATGCTTTCTCTGAGACGAATCCGGATTAGCCTAGCAAGTGAGAACTAGATGCTTCAACAACAATAACTACACATCAGTCCTAAACAAGTTGCGACCGGCTTATGAATTTTAACTGACCACATTACTCCATTTAAACTCATCTCATGCCCACATTATGCAACACACACACACACACACACACATAGAAAACTGGATGATTGAAGAGAAAAGAAGATATACTTTGAGCTTAATTTTTTAAAAGGAAAAAGGAGAACTTACAAGAAGTTTTGCTACCAACATGGCCAAGAAAAGCAGCAATTTCTTTCATCTGCATTTGCTTACCACCAGTAGTACCAAATCCAAGAGGCTGATAAAGAGCTGAAGCAGTAATAAAAGATTTATAATCCCAAAAACCAACAGCATGAGCTACAGGTGAATTCCTCTTAGCAAACAAATTCTCAAATTGATAAGTCTCAAAATAATCTGAAATTGTCAAATTACAACAAAATCTTGATAACTTATTACATTCCCAATCTTTAACACACATTTTTTTACCCTTCACTATTTGTACAATTGTTGGTGGCTTAGATGATTCATTCTCATCCCCATTTGCAAATGCAGAAATTGATAGCATTATTAACATAAATCCTAAAACCTTCATTTTTAAAGCTACCATTTTTATGACGTAGGATAAGAAAATGGTGGGATTTTAAAGAGAATTGAAATGGGGAAATGTGTGAAGAGAAATTTAAGGGCAAGTTAATTGAATTTTGAGATGTGGGTGTGATTCAAAACTGAAACTTTTGGGGTATTTATATATTTTCTTGGGTTTTTGGTGAAGTTTTTCTTTGGGTCTAATGCAAGGGAAGAGAAACCAGGGAAAGAGAAAGCGTTAGATGGAGTATCTCTATCGGGAAAGAAACAGTACTAACAACATCAATGCCAAGTATTTATTTTGCTTTATTTTAGATTGTTTTATTTTAATATTCAATAATATTTTCATATTCTATTAGTTTACCGCTTTTTGTTGCAGTAATTGATTCCACTTTGTGGAATTTTACAAGTTAATTGGTGTTGCTGTTGTTGTTGCTGCTGCAGCAGCAATAATTAAGATACACACTTCAACTCTATTTAAGGTGAATGTCTATATTTAGAGAGATTTTAGGGTTTACTATTTGGTGGCTAAGTCACCATCTCCCTATAAATATAGTGGTTCTATACCATTGTAAACCATCCCAAAGTATCAATAAGAATACTCCTCTCCCTATTCTCTCTATATTGTTCTTGTTCTTGTATTATTGTTCTTGTTCTTATATTATTTCATACAAGTTATCAGCACGAGTCTCTAACCAATTGAATTTGATTTCTTCCTCCTACAGAATTTTTATACGGAAAAATTAAGAAGAGCAGAAGGACGAGTATTGTTGTTGTCGTCTTGTTGAAGATGATAGAATAGTTATTTCTTGGATTATAGTTCTTATCTCCCTATACGCATTATTGTTCATAGGACTCAATTCTTTTATTTATTCTTCACAATCTGTTTTCACTGTATGCTTTTGTCCTTCTTATTGTTTTGTAGAATGATGCTCCAAAGAATAATAAGAGCTAACGCCAAGGTACAAGAAATTATTTTCTTGAAGATTGGATTGTCTTTTGAACTTTGTGTACAGGAACAACCCAATGGAATGGGACAGTGGAAAGAAAGCATTGTCATAACTTGACTTTAGCCCGAGCCTTGCGCTATCAAGTGTGCATGTACGTCACATAACATATTGGGTAGAAGCTTTGGGATTGAACATAATGATTGTAAGTTGTTCCATGAACTTCCTTCATGATTAAATTCTGGATTTAAGGTATGTATTTTACCTTTCTCTTTCAAATTCTTGACATTCTATAATTTGATTTTAAATACTAGCAAAGACGATAAATTTTGATTGCAACTCTAATGGAGTTTGTAAGAAATTACACTCACATGAAGTGGTAAAATTTCTATGCCTTGCCATGATCAAATTCATGTATGATTGTGGGCAAAGAATTAAAATCCGTCCAATTGAATTTGCTCCATTCCCTTTAGAGAATGTGGTAGCAGTATGTGATAAGTCTGAAAGAAGACAAAATTATTACCGTGAAGGTATCAATGGATGTGGACGTGGCAATAGACGGAATTATAATCGTCATCATTGTGATAATGAGAATAATAAAGATTCTCAATATAATCTTTCACTTTATGAAAGTAATATTTGACATGAGATTGTGTATAGCACATACAGATGATTATGATCCATTCCCTGAAGTGAATGTGATAATTGTAATAAAGCCCGTAAGTATGAACACACTCTTGATGTAATTTTGTTTCATGTCTGACATTATGAAAAGATAGTTCGTTGCCCTTGAAATTTCGGGCAAGAACTATATGACATGGGTGTTGGATGCTGAAATCCATTTGGATGCAATGGGTCCTGGAGACGCCATAAAAGACAGAAATAATGCATCCACCCAAGACTATGCTAAGGCCTTGATTTTCTTGCGCCATCACCTTGATGAAGGTTTTGTATATGTATTTAAGTATTTGTCACGTCAACAATTAAACAGATTTTGAAATGTTTACAAGCATATAGTTTGGAAAACAAGCACATTTACTGATGAATAATTATTTTACACAATTTTTATGATCATTTTTGTATAATTTGTATATTGTCACATATCTCTGTGTTAAACGCATGTGTCAACATTGTCAAAACACTAATCCTACCATTTGAATTATAACTGAGAATTTACCAAGTGTTTTACATGATACTACTATGCTAATGTATATTATGTTAGCTGTGTTGATAGTTTTACTTTTTCTGTTATGATTATCAAATGTATTTTACTCTTTGTTATTGAGTGAATCATACAATAATTAGGCAACTGTAACAACATAATAAAAACAAAAACGCATTATTATTATGACATAAATTTAAAATTATGATTACAGATGTGTGTGATGATATAAATGTATTTTATACTCACAGACAGATAATTACTACAGTTGCTGTTATATTATGTACTACATATCATATACTATGTTCTACATTTCTTTGTTTATTACTTGAAGGCTATAAAATATTGTTTAAATATGAAACAAACGGATTGAATTTGTTTATTCTCACGTTCGTATATTTTCTTTTGTATGTCAAATCATGGGAATTAAATTGATTGAAAGCTCCTGAAGAGCAACTATAACTCTGCCTAAAGGAATAATATTTTAGAGAAAGCAATGTTCTCCTCCAAGTCTAAGAGGAACTTGTTGAGTTTTAAAGATATCATTCAAAATTGATATCATGTTGAGACAATAGATGAGAATAATCTTGAATACCTCATTTACTCATAAAAACGAGGCTGCCCACTTCGGTTTGGGGTCACGTCATTTTTTGCATGTAGCAACACTAGTTCGTCGGCTGCCCACTTCGGTTTGGAGTCACGCCATTTTGCATGCAGCAATGCTAGTTCGTCTCAGACCGACGAATTATCACAAATATTCCCCGTTGCAATTGGTTTTGGGTCATGAACCTAATATACCCCATTTAAGAATTTTTGGATGCGCAGTATATGTGCATGTAGCACCGCCATATCGCACCAAAATGGGTCTGCAAAGAAGGTTAGGAATATATGTTGAGTTTGAATCGCCCTCCATTATTCGCTACCTCGAAATATTGACAGGGGATTTGTACACCGCACGATTTGCAGACTGTCAATTCGATGAGACACTTTTCCCAAAATTAGGGGGAGAAGTTGGTGAAACCAAACGGAAAATTTTGTGAAAAAATGCATCATTATCTCATCTTGATCCACATACCTCCATTTGTGAAAATGAGGTGCAAAAGATTATCCATTTGCAAAGAATAGCAAATCAAATGCCAGACGCATTTACAGATTTGAAAAGGATAACAAAATCACATATCCCCGCAGTGAATGTGACAACATCTGATTCACGAATACATATTCATTATTGGAAGAATATGAACATGAAATTGGTATTGAATATACCACACTCACCCCTAGAAGGAGTTTTGAGATGATACCACACTCACCCCTAGAAGGAGGTTTGAGATAATACCACACTCACCCCTAGAAGGAGGTTTGAGATGATGTCATTATTATGGCATGAATGGTCATTGGTCACGTACCTATTGTACGCCAAAATAATTTGTCAATGTGATTATCAAAGGACAAAAATAATGCAAGAAACATATCTTGCATATAAGTTTGACATGACCATAATGGTATAACTTTCTCTTTAAGAAAGATATTCACCACATGGATGTTGATGAATTTGTGGTACTACAAAATTAATGGAGAGCTCTAGAAGAGCCAATTATTACTATGTTGGAGAAACACAATTGAGTATTGTGCTGTAGTAAGTCTCAAAGAAACTTATTCAGTTTCCAAAGTACACGCGAAAGCGCTGATTATATTGAGACTATAAATAAAGGAAAGATTTGATATCTTCTATTACTACAACTTGTAGCGGGATAATTTGTATATGAAAAGCTACCCGCTTTATTCTCCAGTTTGTACTACACAAACAAAAGAATGCCACAGTAAAGTGATCTATTGGTATAAAAACCCATGTCATAATAAACCTGAAGTTTATTGATAAGTGCACATGTCATGGTGTAAATTTGAAGTTTACCAATATTGATAATTTATTCAGTTGGCATTCGGGTTAGCCATCTCATTTTAAGTATGATGTGCAATAATAGAGAATTCACATGGGTGAATATTAAAGAACTAGAAAGTTCTTTACGAATTCTCTTGTATTACTTGTTCTCATTAATAAATTGACCAACTAAAGAGTTCGGGTTGAAGCCCATAAATTCTGGAAATATCAAAGGTGAATATGGGCCCATTCACCTGCCATGTATACCACATATGATGCATCTATGAAATGGTTACATGCGCGATTGTTATTAACCCGCAGCCTGGCCGGTGCTTGCGAGGTAAATTGCTCAGTAATCTAACTTCGAGCATAATTTCCAGATTTTCTACTCAAGATAGTTCATCTTGATAAGTTGGTTTATATCAAAGTTGGTTTAGCAAGATAATTATTGAGTGCCTCCACTTAATAGCTAAACTGTTTCTTATGAGAACAAAGTTATATATATCAGTTTGATATACGTTGTATACGAGAGTATATTCTCCGCTCACAAGTGGTTCAGGGTCAGGAACCAAATAATTTCATCTTATTATTAATGTGCTGTGTATATTGACATGATAATGCACAAAGATGATTTCTCAAAGTTGAGGAAACAAGTTAGCTTTTCTAACATGAGGGGGAGACATGATAAACACTTGAGAAAAGGTTACATGAGATGAATTATCATTTGTATATATAGATCCTCGAATATCATAATATGAACCTGAAGTTCATAAAAGGATAATTCAATTGCAACATATTGCAAAGCATGCTATATGCATTTGCTGACCCAAAGAATGTAACTATATTCTTACTGCAAATGTTCATATTAAGTCCTAGAAGGACAAAGTCTTGGATACGCTTGAAGCGTATAGACAAATCGGTTTCAAAATAACTTCTTAATAAAGATTCTTAATAAAGAAGATGAGCAAATGATCAAAGTGATCATAATAAGGAGGCAAGTGATCCAGAAGATCACATGACATAACACTTCATAAAATCTCATGAGAGATTCAGGTACCTGAATGTATGAATGAAGAGATCTCTATGTTATGTCTTTATGAAAATTTACTGGAACCGATATAAAATGTTCGTCGACGATATCTACAATAGCGCCAAATATCGATGAGGATCTTGTGTTTGTCGAATACAAACAAAATATTGGCTAAATGGAAGAGATACAATTCAAGAAGAATTGATTCCATATGAAAGACATGTAGTTTTGGACATGTAGTTCAAATACTTGAAAGTATAAAGTCAATGGTATGTGCAATCAGTTTTCGATATCTTATTTGTCTAGCATGACATGGAAAATTTGATATGCATCTAAAGTCTATTATATGGCTTATATGACTTAACTTGAAAGATAAGTTGCTTGAAGTATATGCAATTCTTGGTCCCGAAATACCACATCCTAAGTACAATTTGTGTACATATGTATCTTGCTATAACTATAAGCATGATGGCATCGAGAATACCTCTATGGAGATATTGGAGAGTCATTTCACGGTATTATATGAAGATGTTCATATCTATCAAGAATGATAATTTCAAGGTGCGGAATATTTATTCAAGTCAATATGGTTGATTTATTTATCAAATCTCTACCAAAGATCGTTTTGAAGATGGTGCACAAGATTGGAATTCAAATGCTTAAGGATGTGAATTGATGCTCTATTCAGGGAGAGTTAATGCGCGTTGCACTCTTTTTCCCTTACAAGGTTTTGTCCCACTGGGTTTTCCTTGCAAGGTTTTTAACGAGGCAACCAATAGGCGCATATTCAAACATGTGTACTCTTTTTCCTTTTCTATAATTTTTTCCCATTGGGTTTTGTTTTAGTTAAGGTTTTAACGAGGCACATTATTGAATAGACATTCAAGGGGGAGTGTTATAAATAGAACTCTATTTAAGGTGAATGTCTATATTTAGAGAGATTCTAGGGTTTACTACTTGGTGGCTAAGTCACCACCTCCCTATAAATATAGGGGTTCTATACCATTGTAAACCATCCCAAAGTATCAATAAGAATACTCCTCTCCCTATTCTCTCTATATTGTTCTTGTTCTTGTATTATTGTTCTTGTTCTTATATTATTTCATAACAGCTTATAAGTTTTTACCGTAATTTTAGATTAATTTATAATAATAATAATTGGTTCATAATTAGATATTTTAAAATATTTTGTAGATTTCTTAATATAGATATATGATCAATGCAAGAGTTACTGAGTTTCAGGAACCCGTATTCTATGCTTTAGGTTCGTCCCTATCTATACACTTTGGCTGTACTAATATTTTTTAACATAAAATTTATAATAATTAATTACTAATAAGCACTCAAAATATAGGCAAGAATATAGCTAAGTCTTAATATATTAGAAAACATGACTTGTATGAATATTTTGTTTCTCTTATTTCAATTTTCTTCACCAATTAACAATAATGCAGAAAATGGAGGAAAATATTATTTTATAATATCGAAGTTTAGTGATAGTCTTATTTTAACTGAAGCAAGTGGAAATTTATAAAAATTAGAATATTTAAAAAACATACCTTTTTTATAATACAAGAAAAAAAGAAATCATTTTTTTTTGAGGAGGAACGTTCTAGACTTGGAATAAAGCAAAAGCAAAGCTGAGATCACAATATCAACTCCTCTTCACCGATATGACAGCTCACCATTTTCATATTTGGTGCCACAGTTGGCATTTCCAATTTTATTTTTACGCTGCTGACCTGTCCATACTTGTGTTATCAAGAAATATGGTGCAATAATAAATTTCAAAAATAGCTAAAGTTATATGCTAAAAATTCATACACATATACTTCAATCTCTAATATATTATGTTGATTTTCTGTATAGTGAAATTTCCATAATATACTAAAAGTTCATACATATGTGTACCAATCTCCAATATATTATGAGGGAACTTTTCGTATTATAGCAAAATAGTAATTAGTAATGATTTTGTAAACGTTGACTATTTTTAATTAACAGTCAAAAAACTGACTAGATCATACTATTTTCACAAAATATTTCAATCCTTAATTAAAAATGAAAGAATTACAAGAAAATACACATGACTTTACACCATAATAAAAATGTCTCATGTTTTTAAATTTTACTTGACCTAGCTCATATTGTACATAATTTGAAAGCACTAGCAAATTCAAGATCTCTTTTGTTGCAAACATTGCTTCTAAAAGCTACGGAGTTAAATCTGTGTTCTCACAACTATTGCTTTTGCTCTCTCTTCTCTCACCTCTTCTACATATGCCTCAAGGGACCGTCCGCCATTACTGCTTCTCTCCCTATGTCACCTGATTGCAATGTAAGAAAATAAAAAAGCAGAAGTCCACCATTAAGGCCATTCAAAGCTATGCCTTCGTGAATGGATTTTTGAGCTTGTTAGTAGTTTGGATTGTGTGTTGTTCCAATTGACTGAAAATATCAAAAGAAGTTCAAAATTTAAATTTGAAGTGATTTGGAGTAGATTTGAGCAAGATTTGAGTTAAATTTCAGAAAAGACGTAAGGAAGAAGACGAATTTAGTTTTTTTTATATAACTATATATAATCTTGTATAATAGTGTATATGAGTATATAAACACATCTTATACACAATTATACTCCTTTATATAAGCGTCTGTAGACGAACTTTTTTCATAATTTTCAATTTAAATCTTTTCAAAACCAGTCCAAATCTTTATTAAATGACTTCAAATTTTATATAGAACCTCCTTATACTATTTCTAACAAGCCTAAATAACACTCACTCCAAATTTTTTATATAATCAAATTCGGAATTTAAATCCACATATTTAAGCTCGTTAAAAATATAATTTTCAACACCCATGAATTTGATTGAGTCATAGTTACTGATTCGAAAATTAACTTGAAAGTTTGAGCAATTTTTCCTAAAAATTAAATAATAATTTCGAGAACCTATTGAATTTGAATGTTAAGTATTAACCTATTATTTTTGGACTAATCAATTATAAATTAAAATATAAACTATAAAATTAAAAAGTACGAAGCTCAATTATTATAATGTAAAATATTTCCATTAAAAATCTAAGGTTCATACCATAAAAAAAAAGACTTCCTTTGGTAAGATTCTTACCGAAATGACTTGATTAATAGGTTAATACCAATCAATTCAAACATAGTCTTTTTTCCTTCTCAATTCGAAACCAAATCAAACCAATTACAAATCAATTGTTTTTTGTCACTTTAATACTTTGATTCTGTTCGACTTGATTTGTTATATTTTCGTCGGTTCGGCTTATTTTTTTCATGTTGTTTTAAATGCTGCGTAGAAGCATCTACATTTCGCCAGAGATTACTTCCAAGACCCAAAATATAAGATGCAGAAATGACATATTAACTTCCTGTCATTTTCTCCAAATTTAACACTAACCAAACTTTTTGTCGTTTCTTAATACAAGCCAAAATGCGCTAAGCAATTTTTGGATTATACATCAACAATAAGAAATTCAGTTTGATTCCAATAGATAAAATTTAAAAAGAGTAGTTTATATATATATTTTACTCTTACCTAATACAGGTAAAAAAATTGTCTTTAATAGACCCTCCGCTCAGAAAATTTTTGGATTATCCGACAAACAAATTGAAAGAAGCAATCCAAGCAAAATGTACTATCAAAAGAACAACAATATATCTTTTCCTTACCTTTAAGAAGACATAGGCTGTTTTCCATAGACCCTCGATTCAAAACAAAAATAAAGGAAAGGGCAACAAGCAAATACCTACCTAAAGAATTAATCCAAATAGTCGCATATCTAATCACTTGAACTAAAAATAGTCGGTGAAGGTATAATATATGCAGAACTTATGTATTATATGCTTATACTTATATATAATTAATATATAATTTATGTATATAATTAAAAATAATAATATATATAACTGGCTATTTGCGTAAAGATCCCAAGAAAAGAGTACATAATTCAAATTGTCAATTTCTGGTTAAGAAGTGTATAAACATCAGCAGATATATTGTTAAAACAAAAATAGTTTCATTTGTGAAGAAGTGGTTTTTCAGCAGGTATTATTCCATTACTAGCCTGAAACAAAAAAAAGAAAAAAGAAAAAAGAAAAAAAAGCAGTCCATTATCATTTGAAAATACAACCAAAAAGGTAGCTTCTTGACATATTGATAAATGGATTGTTACCTCCCCATAATTTGTTCCTAATTCTTCAATATTTAAAGAGGATGAATTTCTATATCTGAAACAGCACAATAGGAAAAGAG
Organism: Nicotiana benthamiana; assembly: GCA_034376525.1. Lineage (NCBI taxonomy): Eukaryota > Viridiplantae > Streptophyta > Magnoliopsida > Solanales > Solanaceae > Nicotiana > Nicotiana benthamiana. The sequence goes on along the minus strand of CM067341.1, from coordinate 11,892,898 downwards.
TTACTGAAACGTCTTTTTATTGGATTTAAAGGCATACAGTAACAATGTGAAGCTTTTATATACGGAAAATAGGGTCGTCCGGTACATTAAGCTTTCACTATGCATGGAGTCCGTGAAAATAGTTTGATCGTAAGGGTCTGTTGTATGCAGTTTTATCCTGCATTTTTGCAATAGGCCCTTTTTAGAGGTCGAATTCGTGATCTCCCGATCTCAATATAGCAATAATTTTATCAATTACGCCAAAACTTTTCTTGACGTGACAATGTGAAGATTTTTATATACTGAAATATGTAAAAGATAATACCTATGACTATCTTGGACATCCATTAACTTCGATGTACCCTGTTGTTCGTCATCTTTAACTTGTAAAAGAGGTAAAATGTATACTAAAGAATACAAGAAAGGGTAAAGTCAACCTGACGAACATATAAAAAGGAAGTTTGGAACTTAAATATTGTATTTTTGGATCCAAAATATATTAATAGGTGTAAAAAAACAGATTATATATTTATATATAACGTCCAGACAGAAGACGCTATATCTTAGTGGTAACTTTTTCCATTAAAATATAGCATCTTATATTTGCATATTATATGGTTTATCAATTTGACTGCCATATATAGCGTCTTGTTATTGTACGCTATATATAGTATTTTTTTTCGTACACTATACCCCATCTAAATACAACCTTCTTCTTCCCCGACCAGAACCCTTCCCCCCTCCCCCTCCCCCCCCTTTTGTTTTTTAAAAATTTTGTGAGCCCCTCTTGTCAAACAAAAAGTGAAGAATGTAGGTCTCATATCCTATTGAGCCCCTCTTGTCAAACAAAAAGTGAAGAATATAGGTCTCATATCCTATTGTAGCATTATATTATTGTGGTTTAACTCCTTCATCTTTATTTTTTCATACAAAATACTCACTACACCGAAGTGTTTCGATTTATTTTATGTTCAAACTTGTATACTAATCTATATTACTGTCTATTGAATGTGTTATGATGTAAATTCACACATAAAATTATATATGACATTGATGTTCAACAAGCATAGTTTTATTCTAAGCTTACCTTAATTTGAAAATTTAAAATCTTTATCATTAATCTACTGACCCATAATGAAGTTGTGATAGAAGACAAACAGATAGTCTTAACTCATTGCGTTCTACAACATATTTACCTAAAATTCTTCACTGTTAAGTAATAGAAGTGTTTATAGCTAATCGTATTTAGCATGAAAAAGTATCTTTTAGGCAGGATAACATAATGCAATTGTCTTTACACACTGTAGTTTTTAACCGATAGTAGAAATTTTACACATAAATAAGCATTCCATATTTTTCTGCCTTGTTAAGAGAGATGTGTTAATTCAATACTAATAGGCTTATTCTGTTCGTCTATTCCTTTCTGTCTCTAATCATAATAAAACAACTTTTTAGTTTGAAACAATAAAGGGCGTTTGATACTGTAATTTGTTGTGAAATAAGAAACTGTAATGAATTTTTGTTGTGTACTTATAGTTTTTACTTAAAAGTTAAGTTAATTTTAAGTGTAAATATAATTTTCACATATAAAAGGATAGTCACATGCTTGAAAAAAAAACAAAAAAAAAATAGTATTTTCATGTCGTTTTGTGTTTTACTTTCGAACTAGCATGTTATATGTATTTTTGTTAATGTTATGTGATTAAAATGTATTTGTTGTTAATTTAGTTTATTATTAGCATATTAAAATGTAGAAACTTTTAGCGTAGTAAACCGTATAGTATTTTAGCGTAGAGTCCATGTAGTTTAAGTATTTCTTGTACTGGTAGATGAAGATATATACTTTGTACAATTAAATAATCAAAATATTAAATTTGGCACACATAAATATTCATGATAGTTTGGTGCTATTGGGCCTCAAATATCGATCCTGGAACCCAATAGGTATATATATTTAAGAATTTAAATTATTAAACAAACACACACAAAATAATCAAAATATTGAATTTGACACGCATAAATATTCATGATAGTTTGGTGCTACTGGGCCTCAAATATCGAGCCTGGAACCCAATAAGTATATATTTGTTCAATTAATAACAATTAATGTTGTTGAATTTACAGTTGATGACATGGACACGATGCCTATACATCCCGTCCCTTACTCTCGTGAGTTATTAGTGCTTCAGGGCAATCATAGGTCCGCCCATATATGAGAGGGAGAGTTACTGTCCTAGACTCTCTGCGCTAGGAGAGTGGATGACCTGTGGGATTTTCTAAGGCATAGAGATCTCCACGAGCGTGTAGTCCATCGCCTTCAGGCTACAGGACTCTATAAGATTATTGAGATCGGGCCGATACAGGCTGACTGGGCTTTGATATCGGCGTTGATTGAGTGGTGGCGACAGGAGACACACAATTTTAACCCGTCCATTAGCGAGGCTACCATCACACTGCAGGACTTGGAGGTTTTATATGGCCTGCCCATTGATGGCATGACCATTTTACTGCCTATTTCCATGAGATCTATGGCGCATGATGCTTATTTGGACATCCTGCAGCAACTTATGGGTTTCAGGCCACAGGACGAGACTGCATCTTCGGGTGCCAGTCGGTTGACTTTGACAACTATTAGACAGTACCTGGAGGTACTCCACCCTAATATCACCGAGATACAGGTGAGATACGTATCACTCGGTATATGAGGTTGTTGCTGCTTCTTCTATTTAGAGGTGTCTTGTTCCTGAACACGTAACTGAACCTAGTCAGCCTGATATTTCTTCATCATTTTCAGCTGCTATATGAGTTACCCTACTACAGTTGGGGTGCTGCTGTTCTTGGCTACTTGTTTAAGCAGTTGTGCCGGGCAAGTATGGGCACTCAAAGAGATGTTTGTTGTTTTATGTCGCTTCTACGGGTGATAACATATTCAAATAATCTGTTCATCAGTCCCAACTCTACCTAGTTAGAATTTATCTTAAACCTTACGTCAACTTTGCATGTTAGGTTTGGGCTTAGGAGCGATTCTTGCAGTTTCAGCCACCTCGACCACAATCACCTCCTAATGTACCACCTCTGTTTCTCTCTTTAGCCAAGAGGTGGGTTCTCTGCCATACACTTTCACGAGAGTATGATGCTCATCATAATCTCCTCCTCCACAAGGATGCGTTAGATATGCTAGAGAGCGCAGAGGTAAATATGTACCAAAACTTACCTGGTATAGATTAACGTAGTGTTGCGCATATTCACGTTTCATGTTGTTATTTGATAGTTCATCTGGTATCATACAACAACGAGTTGGTAGCTTCCCTGCCAGCTTATTGCTTGGCTGGCCGATTGATTTGGAGCACTTCTGCCCCACTCATATGCCTTGATATTGTGGAGCATCATGTCTCGGAATGGGTACTTTGGCAGAATATATACCGAGAGGGCCCATATGGGAGCCTACACATTATCAGAGAGATGATCGTTGTAGGGCGGACGATTCAATTATGGCATGGTTAGCGGCGCAGATCCATATTTGGGACCATCTAGATAAGATGATTCCGCCCCTTACCTACACAGATGGAGGAGGTGGCTATTCAGATGTATATGTCATGGTACCGACACATCACCCAAATTTCTATCGGGAACCCCATTCATAAGGCCGGCGGTTGGTACGTTCCTTACGCTGGGCGACACGAGGCACTGGTATGTTTTCTGTTATTATTCATTATACTATTGTATTTTAGTGCAATATATGTAGTTTAGATTATATTTATTGTGCAGGCTATTGGACTACATATAGTCTAACAGATGGGACTGCAGATGCAGGATTCTGTCGGTGATCCTGCGGCGGCATTGCAGGATTACAACCGTTGATTTGTAGAGTTGGCTGCCCGAACACTGCATCAAGCCCGGGAGGATCAGCGATTGGAACACATGCCTGATTATGTGGAGCCAGAGCAGTACGAGCGAGGCCCTGGTATGGCACGAGGTGGTAGTGCCTAACGAGGTGGGGGTACCGGATGCCGTGGCGGTCGGCGAAGAGGAGGTGGTCCCCAGCAAGGGGGAGTTGAGGCCCCTGCTGATTATGTTGCTACTGATATGCCGGGTGGCCTGCATGAGACGGATATGCCGCCGTACAGCCTTGGGATGGATCTCACTCTAGGGACTTCGCCGGTGACCCCGTCAGGTAAATAATTGATCATGGGCACAGACCTTTTTAGAGTGGATTGGGATACATACTTTCCAAGCCCGTCTACTATTGGTGATGATAGGCCGACCGGAGATTTACATAGTGGGCACCAACTAAGTTATGGTTCGTCATCACAGGCGCAGGTATGGTTTTCATAGTATTGAATTAGAATTTGTTTTTATATTCCATAACTTTGTTAATTTCCTTTTTAAGGCTGAACGTGAAGTTGACATTGCTGTGGCAGATGCTTACATTCAGGAGCCCGACGAGATAGTGGTACGACAATTTAAGTTGTTGTGACTTATTTTATACTTTGATATACTCAGCTTTTTATTCTTATGTAGGTTTCTATAGGACTAACGGCCCCTTCTATTGATCATGTCACAACCACAGATGATCATGCAGCGGCGCATCTGGCTATCAGGAGGCGACTTGATGATGACGATCCCGATAGTGTACCCAGGCGGATGCGATGTGCCTCAGGCCAGCGACTGCGTTGGAGCACACTGAATGCATGACACATTGATTTTATTCTTTTTTGTATTTGATGTAAATAATAATTTTGTATATACATTAACAACAACTTTTATATAATATATTCATTACTTTTTTATTTCTCTGTTTATTAGCTAGTTTTGTACTACAACACAAATACAGACCGTAAAAAATTAAAATTCAATTACAATGACTGAGAATAAACTTCATTACAACTACTTTAGTTTAATAATACTACATGAACACAAATATAGAACCTAACATAATTAAAATTCAGTACAATCAATAAAAATACACGACACAGGAAACACATATATTTAGTCTCTGCCGCCCATTATTCTCTGCTCTAACCACTTAAATTGTTCTAACAACTTATTTTTTTTCTTGTTCTACCTCTTTAAGTTTCACTTTCAACTCCACAACTTCTTTTTTAAGTTCTTTTTTCCATTCCTACTATTTTAAACACCAATCATTACGATCGTTCAACAACCCGTTGTAGTACTCTTGATAACAGGATTCATCAATCCATACCTCAAAATTGCAAACAGGTTAGCCGGAAACCCTATAAAACTTGTTCAAACACTCCTAGAAGCGGTGTCCAAATTCACTATTATCCCAACAACTTCGCATCTGGCATTTTTTTTCCGCACTTGCACCTTAGTACATAAAGAGGTTGAGACATATTTGTGCTAAAAAACTTACTTTTTTTGAAAGGTTTGCTATTAGTTAGTAGTTGAGCGCAGAAAATGTAGAATGAGCTTGTCATTTATAGGCAATATAACACACATAACTTAATATTTAACCGCGCTATATATAGACATAACGTAATATTTAACCACGCTATGCCTTGCATGTTAAATGTGATGGTGGGTACGGAAAAACTTTATGTCAGTTGGGCAGCTTTTTCAGTTCGACAAGACAACACACAATCATAACGTACTATTTAACCGTGCTATATATACACATAACGTAGTATTTGACACGCTATGTGTTGCGTGCTAAAGGTTCTGAGGGGTACAAAATGGCTTTATGTCAGTTGGACAAGACAACACTTATATATAAAAAAACAAACATAATTAAAATTAAATTAATTAGCCTTATGATATTTTAATGTTGTTTCCAGTTCTTCCGAACATATAATTTTTTAAAATATCATTAAAAAATTAAAATGAAAAAGTTCAACTCATAATTAATAAACATAATTTTTTTTATAGAACTTGCAATCTAAACATAGCAACGTCCTATTACAATGTAAACTCAGTGATAGTTAGGCATAATAGAAGAAGGACTACCAAGAGTTTGAGTACTATTGCCACCCAAACCAGCCGAAGGACATTTTTGACGGTCGTGTCCTGTTTGCGGGCATATACCATCTGCGCGCATAAACGGTATCACTAACATCTATTTGGTTCCATATACACGCTCTCTTCTTCACCTGTATTGGGCGCAAATAGGACTTGTTGCACATCATTTTAAATGGATCAAGCGGCCAATAATGCTCAGCATCCACTGGCTGCAACTGTCCACTATATGTCTTTAGGTACTTCAAAATACTATATTATTGATCAACATAGTTGGTTGCACATAAACCAACTTGTTGAAAGCACTTGATGGCATGTGAGCAAGGAATGTGGTAGTTGGACCATTTTCTACAAGAGCATAACCTTGTAGATTCATTTATGGTATGTATATTATTACTCCGATTTTGATGGATAGCGGTGCGAACTTCAGAAACATTTCTTTCGTTATCATACTGCAAAAATAAATGCCAATGTGCTCGCCGTCTGTATTTCTCAAACCTCTTCATCGGCACTGTCATAAATTTAACGCCCATTTCCATCAATGAGGTTGTAGCTGCAGACCTTTCAACAAACCTCTCGGTCATCTGCTTGAGCGATATCCGCACCATGGCTTTGACAGGTAATCCTCTTGCTGACTTCAATAACCCGTTGAAAGACTCTGACACATTTATTGTTATATTTCTCCATCGTCTACCACCATCCGCCTGCAAAGTCCACTTTTCAAGGTCATGTCGCATTAACAAACGATAGGCCGCCTCGTCTTCTTGTCTGATATATTTCATGTGCCTCCAGAATTTATGTTGTTGGTTGTCTGTTGCTACCATCCACATCAATCATGCATATCCTTGTTAGGATATGCCTTCTGGAAATTGGCTTTAAGGTGCCTAACACAGTAACGATGGTACGCATAAGGTCTTGCCATGCAGGCAAGTTCTCCACAGAACTTAAGATACCACCATGACGATCAGATATTAGACATATACTGGAACACTGTGTGACAACGTGCTCTTTCAAGCGATTCAAAAACATAGTCTATGTCTCTTGGCTTTCATTGGCACAAATAGCAAAAGCTAGAGGAAATATATGTCCATTAGCATCTATTGATATGGCTATTAATAACTTAATATCATACTTTCTATAGACATAAGTGTCATATATGGATATTACGGGCCAACAGTGCAAAAAACCATCAATTGTTGGTTTAAACGCCTAGAACACGTAATTGAATATATATTCTGGTTTACCCTGACTTCGCTCAAGCTTCCATTCAACAATCGTCCTGGGGTTAAACTGATGCAGTGCAACCATGTACCTATGCAGATCTACAAATGACTTATCCCAGTTACCATAGACTATTTCAAACACTCATTTGCGCTCGAGATATGCCTTTCTTTTAGTAATGTTATATCCATGTTCCTGGTGGACTGCTATAATGCACTCTTTGATTTTATACCTTATGGATGCTTCGATGTGTGGAATAAGAACAAGAGAAATCAAGTGTCCCGTTGAATGTGCCCATTTCGCATGCGTGGGTGGGAGTGTATTTACCCACTTTCCATAGACCTGTCTTCTTCTTGCTCGCACGCAACATCTAATTACATGGACAAACCACCTACGACAAACAACCTTGTATACAATCGGACTTGACTTCCATATCGTCATCTCATGACACTCTTTTACGTTCTGCATTTTACAAGCGCTGCGTAGGGGCACTTTATCAGGAAAGAACATTCCTTTTGCCAGCACCATTGGTCTAGACTCGTCCCACATTGCTGCTCGAATTTCATCACAATTCGTTGTGAGAGCTTCCACATCTAGTGTGCCTAGCAAGTTATCAAGGTAAGGAATCTCCCTTGAATGAAACGACACTTGGGACTCGTACACTTTTCGTATAGTGGTGTGGAGTATACTCTCTCGTCAAATTAGGTCGTTCTTTGTCATCCTCCTCATCACCATCCTCACGAGGAAAGGGTGTCTCGTCTTTAGATTCATCACCATTGTTGTCGTAATCACTGTTCTCTTCCTCACTCTGTGCATCTGCTAGATTATGATTTAATATGTCGTCTTCGAGCAATTGATTGAGTACATTTGGTTCAACTTGCTTGTTTTCACTGCACAATGAACAAAATAATAAGATACTAAATTTAATAAATACTTTCCATATAGTTGTATCACTTCACTTATAAGTTGCAATGTGATGAAATTCCGTGGTGTATATTTTCATTTAGGTAATGGCTCCCTGATAGACCACCATGATCCAACACATTAAAACTGTGCTTGAGTTCATAATTTGTAAAATTTATATCCGGCCGGTACCCTCTATAATTTGTAAAATTTATATATGAGCGTTAATATAAATACAATACAACAAAAATGTACATCGTAAACACAAACAAAAATTGAAGCTTACCACTCATCTTGTGAATTATGTAAAGCAGGCGGGATAAGTTTAAGTCAAGGAAAACTCTTTTATCCGGAAATTGTCCTGCAAAAACTCCTCCATAATAACCACCCGATGACTGAGGGTTATCCGGAACCAGTCCGGCAACCTCATTGTTTGGAACTTCTTCAACCTTAACGTACATATCTAGCATTTTGATTCTAAGATATTCCCGGTATTCATCCGGAGTCCTCAGAAAATCCCTCAAACTTTTATCATCGTAGATGTTTAAAGGAATACGAATATCTTTCAGTTACTTTGAGTATCACTGAACGTTTCGTCATACCCATTTTTTTGCATGACAACGATATCAATTTATCGTGCTCCATTGTAAGTGGTAATTTAACATGACCTTGTGGAGATAAACTAGACATCACAGAGTAATTCTCCATCATAACCTCACCCCCTATATAATGGAACTCTTATTCTACGCTCTTCAGACATAACAGAAAAAATACTTAGGAATTTAACAACAAGAAAATATTGAATGGGAGTTGGAATTTTTGGTGAACGAATTTTCCTGAAATCCTAACCACTATATATAGGAAATGGCTAGCCCAGGATGTAGAAATTTTTTGACGTATAGCATTCTTTAAATAGATGTTATAATTACTGTTATGTCAGTTAAATTATTGGTGGGTTCATAATCAAGATATAGCGTTTTATTAAACGCTATATAACGTATAAAATTAACACGCTATGCTGTCACGTCAAATGGTCAGTCAACATAGCGTATAAATAAAAGACGCTATACCTTAACGACAAAAGTTACCGTTAAGGTATAGCATTTTCTATTTATACGCTCTATATAGATATGTAACTTTTTTTACACCTATTAATGTACTTTGAGTCTAAAAACACAATATAGGTTCCAGACTCTATAAAAAGGCAATAATTAGAAGGGTATAAATTTCTCTGAATCTCAGTACCAGGTGCATTGAAATGAACACAATAGAAATTCCCAGAATGAAGTTTATCATCAGCATTTGACCAAAAAACAAAGCAAATGTTTTGCATACAAATAGTGTTGCAATAAACACCAAACACTTCTTCAAAATTGTATCTGGTACATATATAAATAATGTAAGTAAAATATACAATAGCATATACAACAACGACAACAAAACCCAGTGAAATCACACATGTGATGTCCGGGACAACATAGTGTGGACAGTCCTGTTTAACTAAAAATAGGATTTTTGATCAAAGTTTATTTTCTTAGAAGAGCTCGGGTTAATGATAATCAAACAGAAATAGGAATAACTTGATGTAAATAATAGCTGAAAAAAAAGAAAGTAAATCAGTATATTGTGATTGTATTTCATGTCCTTACCAATGTTCTTTCCTCACATTTTATAGATATTTCTAAATAACACGTTTCTCTCCTTTCATAATGGAGTCATTATGGACAACTAATGAGATTTAATGCAAGGTTGTAATTTGACAATCGTAACTGTTTCAATACAAATTCTACAACATTTTTCATAATTATTACTCATTAACTACCAATAATACGTATCTATACTCTTTTGCTATTGAGGTTCATTCTTCCGATACTTCTTCAAAATATTAAGAGGTTCGAACATCCATTCCTTCTGGTTTTCTTGGATGTTTACCCGTGCATGTTAAAGCTCGTGCTATTCTTCGTCAATTGTCATTCCTTTACTGATCCACATGTCATGACATGTTAGCATATAATTAATTCGATATATTAAATTGATTTTTTTCAATACAAATAGTCCCACTACTTACCATTTATTCATTATACTTTCTCTGGAGCTGACACTTTATAGGGCACTTCCATTTAATGCTCATGACACGTGTCATCTTCTAATTGGATATGAAACTCTTCAGTGCCTTTTAAGGCTTTTTTGTGCCTTCATCAGTTACGAAGTGATAGTTTCCATCATTACATCTTTTTCTTCGACAGTCGCTTCTGAGTATAAATATTGCTTTTGTCTTTGTCTTTATCATAAAATTTTCCTATCTTAGAATATTCATTCTTGTTTTTGTCTTCCTCGTACAATCATGTCTTCTTCAAACCTTAATCCTCGAAGAGTCTCCACTGTCGATTAGCTTCCTCTTGCTCATGTTAGAAGTAGAAGATGAGGAAGATTGTGTAGTTTACGGTTTTCATCTATAAGGGGTGTTTCTTTCCTCTAGTGAGTTCTACCCCCCTTATAGAACTAGGGGTTCTCTTTGACATAGGCCTTCATCTAGAAGTAAAGATTCTAATGAACTAGTTCATGAGCCTTTAGTAGATGATTGTCCCTTCTGAACTATCTTTTTACACTGATAGAGAATCGATTAGAAACCAAGTTTCTTCTATGTATTCTTTGGATCGTGCTGATGTTTACCCTTCTCAAATCATCGAAGGTTTAATCTCTGTTGTTCCTATGGATTGCCATTTGAGACTTGACTTCCCTATCATTATTCCTAATGCAAACCAAAGAATTACATCTTACATGACCAGATTTTCTTCTGTATATACATATCCATTTACGTTGAATCTTAAACCCCCCATTAATCTTGTTATTATTGAGTTCTGTCATTTTTTCAACGTTTGTCTAGGACAGATTGGCCCATTGTATGGAGGGATGTTTCTTGTTTTAGGAACTTAACAAGGTTGGCTAATTTTCCTTTTACTTTTTTCCATTTAATCCATCTCTACTTCCTTAAGCTTTTCCGACATAGGATCTTCACTTTAATTGCGAGAAGTAAGAGAATGCTAGTTAGCCCAAAGGGTGACAAGGACCATGTCTGGTATGCCAAATTTATTGTTGCCCCTACTATTGGTTTAGTGGGCGAAGAAAATGTTCCAGTTTCTGAAATATGGAATTTTGCACGTAAGTTTTTCTTTTACAACTTTCTCTTTTTTTCCCTTTATTTTTTTCGCTACTATTTAACCTTTCTTTTTTCAGCAACCATGGGAATTGTTGATGAGATTTCCAACATCTGTGGTTGGGTAAAAAAGTTATTGACCATTTCTCCGATAGAAGGTAGATCTTGGAAAAATCTTTCACACATGTTTGGTTGGAAGGTTAAAACTCATGGTAAATGCTTTATCCCCCTCCTTTCATATTTTCATTCATCTTTCCCTTAGGATTTATTTTATCCTTATCTTTATCAGGGTTCCCATACGTGGTGTAAGCGTTGAAGTACTCGTGGCTTCCAGAGTTTCTTTGGAAAGAGCTCAAGAGATAATCTTGAGTTCTTTATCAAAAGAGAAGGCTGATACAACTCAGGATTCTGAAGAGAAAGAGGAACATGATAGAAGTTCCTTAGTTAAAATGCCGCGGGCTAGAAAACACGTCTTTTCAGATGATAAAGCAACTCCTCCCCGTTCTGTTCCCATAACCGAGCCTGTTGAAGCCATCTTGGTGAGCTCTAATGATGATACTCATGTGGCAGCTCGTTACTCTGATGATCAATTTTTTTTTTCACGGGTTTGATAGTGAGAATTTGGGTTAGTTTCTGATGAAGTACCCTTGCCTCCTTTTGCCATGCCTGTCCTTGTGGTGCGTTTTTTGCCAGTTGTTACTGCTGTTGTTGATGCTCCGCCCCAAGCTGTCATGACTTCATCTACAGCTCCCACTACTACTGTTCCTCGTACTAAGGTTGGTTCTTCGAGTGGAAGTGGAGCAATGAAGCAAATTACCATTGACATCCCTATCGATGGTAATCTTTTGAAAAAGCCAGGTCGGGCTGATGCATGGTTGAAACCTTTGATCGGTCCAGTCGAGAAATCCAAGCTCGAGAATCATAGTTCTTTGACTTGGATGAATGATATAGTGCAATCGTCACTGAAGGTATTTGCTTATTTTTACACTTTATTGATTCTTCTTTTATTAAGGTTCTTACCCTATTTTTTTCTTCATTTAGATCAATCTTATTGGCACATAGATGATGAAGAGGGTTTCTCATATAGAGAAGTTAATGCATGATTATCAAATTGAAACATTCAATTAGAAAGAGCAATATGAAATTGTTCATATTGAGATGGAAGTTCTAGAAGAAAGCAAGTGTATCTAAGAGCAGCAGTTAAGATTCATGGCATCAGAGCTACTAGTTGAGAACGCTTCTTCCAATCAGGCTAGCAAGGATAAAAATATCCTCGAGACATCCTTTTCCGAGCAACTCTCCAAAGCCAGTGAAGAGATTAGAGGATTGAGGGCCTTACTAAATGAAAAACAAGCCTATGCAGGTGAACTTGTTCAAACACTCACCCACACCCAAGAGGATCTTCGAGTGTCTTCTGATAAGGTCAGATTCTTGGAACTTGCCCCTTTGCAATCCTCTTATGATGCTTCTTTAGCCGAGAAGGAAGAACTCAAAAACGAGATTGGCCAATGTGAAAAGGATTATGAAGCTTTGGAGGACAAAACTTCTATTAAAGTGAGTTGGGCTATCTTAAATTCACGCCATGATACCCTAGTGGAGGTTTGCCAAGAAGGTTTTAATTTGGATGTTGAGTTAGCTAAGATAAAGGAAGCCATTGAGAAACTCAGCAAGACCAAAGTTTTCCTTCTCCCATGGCTGATACTCCTAAGTATATTGGACCTAATGTAGGCACGGTGGATGTCCCAGTTCCTTCAGATCAAATCGAGCCTTCCGTTGCTGATGATGCTCCTTTAGACTCTTCTTCTGCTCTCTAGTGAAAGCTTATGAAGTTTGACTTCCTTTCCTTTTTTTTCTTTGTGAAATGTGGTTTTACCCCTGGTCCCATTTGGGGGTTTAGTTTTTGGAAATGACAAGTCCCCAAACCTTTTTGGGGCATTTTTGTAAAAATGACAATCAGTTTATGACTAAGTTTATACTTAGCCTAAATTTAATATTATAAAGTTTTCGTTCCAATTTAATTATCTTGAGCTTCTGTTTTACTCTTTTTGCCTTGTTTCATTATATAAATTCAAGGTCTTGCTTTTTAATTCGTGGGTTTTCGTCTTACCCTTTTTGCATTTTTTTATAAAATGCTTTGCTGGCTTCATATATCTTTGAATCCATTATGAAATTACAAAAGAGAACTCTTTTATATATGACACTTAATGAAGAAGATGTCTCAACTTCATACTAGTTATTGGCCCGTGACTTTGCTTTGAACTTGATTCATTTGATGAAGACTTTTGGGCTCGACTTGAACTTTAATTGTTTTCAATCTTCTTTCCTTTATTTATACATATATGATGTGTATATCATATAGTCCCCAAAGTGTTTAAGCTTTGAAGTATGAAATCTTGAGCACTTAATTATTCCTTATATGCGGTCCTTTTCCTGAAAAGGATAAACATACGGGACTCAGAAGTACGATTTAGATGAAGACTGCTTAACCCGTTTATATTTCCATTAGAATAGTTGTAACTCTAGACCGAGAATTATATTTTTTCCATGTGTATATTCAGGTCGTAATTCATCATTTAGTGCGGGCTATCTTTTTGCCTATCATCTAAAATCGTCAGTAAAATTTTAACAATTCAAAAATAAAAGTTGTTAATGAAGATACCTTCCTGTGGGTATTTATTTTCCTTTGAAATAGTATGTCTTTAGATGAACATCATTCCAATTTGAGGTAGAATCTTTCTATCCAGTATTTCCAGTTCATACGCTCTTTTTCCTCTAATGCCATGAATCTTATAAGGTCATTCCTAAGTTGGACTTAACTTTCCAGCATTAGCTGACCTCGTGGTTGGAAAACTTTCTTGAGTACGAAGTCCCTAATCTTGAAGTATTTGAGACGAGCTTTTTGGTTATAGTATTATTCCATAACTTGTTTTTACGCTGCCATCTTTATTTGCAGCTTCCTCCTTTCTTATAGTAAATACAGGTTTACTCGCATCTCTTCTTCATTTGATTCCTCAGTAGCTTGTGTATGTCTTGTGCTTGGTTCCCCTATCTCGACTGGAATTAAGGCTTCAGTTCCATACCCCTTTACTTGTTTTTGCGGTTGTTCAATAAGCCCACAAGCCAGGTAACACCTTTTGTTAATTGCCTTTAGATTTATCCAATCTTTTCTTCAAGTTGTTGATAATGACTTTATTTGTTGATTCGGCTTGCCCATTACCCACCGGATGTAAGGCGTTGAAGTAATCCTTTTAATTTGTTTACTTTAAAAAAATTATATAATTTGTGTGCCTATAAATTGCGGGCCATTATCATATATGATTTCCTTTGGTACCCGGAATAGCATATGACGTTTCGCCAATTGAAATCTCTGACCTCTTTTTCTCATACCTGTTTAAAAGCTCCTTGCCTTTGGCTTGCGGTAGTGGACCCACGATGTGCATCCACCATTTCATAAAAGGCCATGGTGCAATGACCGGATATAAGAATTCAGCATGTCGATGCATGTTGTTACCGCATCTTTAGCACTTGTCACATTTATCCACAAAAGTTTTTGCGTCTTCTTCCATTTTTGGCCAATAATAACCAGCTCTAATCATAGTTTTTACTAAATATTTTTTTCCTTCCGCGTGATTTTCACATTGTCCCTCGTGTATTTCTCTCATCACATACTCTAAGGCCTGAGGCATCTTGCTAGAGGACCACCAAACATTTTACGATAAAGATTGCCCTACTTTAAATAGTATCGAGCAGATTTTTTGCGAAGTGCTTGAGCCTTTTTCTTTTCTTCAGATAAAATTTAATACTGCAAAAAAGTTACAATCTCATTCCTCCAATCCCAAGTTAATCTATTGAAATTTACCTCGTTTTTGTGTTTATCAAGTACTGAATGAAATAAATGAATTATAGAAGCATTTTCTCTATTTGTTACTTCTACAACAGATACAAGATTAGCCAGGGCGTCTACCTTGGCATTTTCCTCCCTTGGTATATGTACGACTTTCTAGGTTTGAAATTACCTTAGCAGATCATGTGCCTTTTCCAGATATTGCTGCATTCTTGCCTTTCTGGTTGTATAATTCCCTAGCATTTGGTTAACTACGAGCTGTGAATTGCTTTTTATTACGACCTGTTCTATACCAAGCTCTCATGTAAGTTCTAAACCTGCAATCACAGCTTCATATTCTACTTCATTGTTAGTTATAGGGTGACATTTTATGGCTTGTTGTATGGTTTCTCTCGTGGGTGGTATCAAAACAATACCTAAACCTACCCCTTTCACACTTGATGAACCATCAGTAAATAAGGTCCAAGTTCCTATATTAGTCCCATTGAGTACATGTAGTTCTTTTTCTACTTCTAGTTGTATCCCTTGGCTAAAATCTGCCACAAAATCTGCTAACACCTATGACTTTACTACAGTTCTAGGTTGATACGTAATGTCATATTCACTTAATTATATGGCCCACTTGGCTAATCTACCTGATAACTCTTGTTTATGAAATATATTACGCAGGGGTAGGCAGTTACTACGGAGATGGGATGACATTGAAAATAAGGTCTTAACTTCCTAGATACCATAATTAATGCAAGTGCAAGTTTTTCTAGATAAGGATACCGAGTCTTAGCGTCTAATAGTGACTTGATAACATAATAAATAGGAGACTGTTTACCTTGGTCTTCACTAACTAACACAAGACTTACCGCTACTTCTGAAACAGCAAGGTAGATGAGTAGTTTCTCCCCATCTTTCGATTTTGCAAGCAACAATGGATTTGATAAATATAATTTCAAATTTTTGAGCGTTTGTTGACATTACTTAGACCATTCAAATTGATCCTTCTTTTTAGAGATGAAAAGAACCTGAAGCATTTTTCTGATGATTTGGAAATAAATCTTCCAAAAGCTACTATTCTTCCCATCAGTCTCTGTACTTCTTTTTTACTTGTCAGTGTAAATGTGTAATAGGAATTTCCTCAATAGCTTTAATTCATGGGGGATTTACTTCTATGCCATGGTTAGAAACAAGAAATCATAGAACTTACCTGTTCAAACTCCAAATGCACATTTCTCAGGGTTTTGTTTCATATTAAATTTACGAAAAATCTGAATTGTATCAGACAAGTGTTTGATGTGATCCGCTGCTCGTTGTGACTTGACCAACATATTATCTATATCGACCTCCATGGTTTTCCCGAGATGTTCTTGAAGCATTTTGGTAACTAACCTTTGATATGTGGCCCTAACATTGTTGAGACCGAATGACATTACTTTTTAATAGTAAGTCCCCTATATGTTATAAATGAAGTTTTTTCCTCATCTATAGGATCAATTTTTATCTGATTATACCCTGAATATTCATCTAAAAACTTAATATCTGCAGTAGCATCAATTAGTTGATACATATGCGGTAGTGGAAAAGAATCAAAGGACGAGCTTTACTTAGGTTAATATAATCTACACAAACTCGCCACTTACCATTCTTTTTAGGTGCTACTACAGTATTAGCTAACCAATTGGGATATTTTACCTCACGGATGGATCCAATTTTTAAAATTTTTTGCACCTCATCTTGAATCACCTGATTTTTGAAAGATCCCTACTTTATTTGCTTTTGTTTGACAGGTGGGTATGATGGGTCTTCATTTAACTTGTGGGTCGTCACCTCTAGAGGTATTCCTGTCATATTAGAATGGGACCAGGCAAAACAATCCACATTAGTTTTCAAAACGTCAGTGAACTTGCCTTTCGTTTCCCGGCTTAGGTTGGCCCCAATGTAGACTTTCCTTTCAGGTTGAGATGCAAATAGTATCGTAGCCTCCATTTCCTCAATCGTTGTTTTGATGTTTTCATTTTCCTATAGATCTTGGATGGTATCAGGTCTCGAATCTACATTGGTTCCCCGTGCTTAGTTGAGGCTTGTGTTGTAGCATCCTTAATTGGATTCTGTGATTGCGATTTCTCTTCTCTTTTTGTACTCGAATCAGCTATAGAATTAATGCCCCTAGACGTTTGCTGATCACCACAGATTTTCTCTATTCCCCATTGTGAAGGGAATTTAATAACTTGATGCAAAGTTGATGGAACAACTTCCATTTCATGAATCCATGGTCTACCAAATATCATGTTATAAGCTATGTCCATTTCTACCACTTGAAATTTGGTGTCTTTGACTACTATTTCAGTGTCACGACCCAGATTTACCACCCTCGGGAGTCGTGATGGTGCCTACTAATGAGAGTTAAGCAAGCCAATTTTAGTCACCTTTCCATTATTGAACTAATCCATTGTAACAATTAACGGCAAAATATAAAAGTAACATAATTCAATAATAAGCGGAAGTCTTAGCATTTTATAGAACTGAATAGAACTGCGGAAAGTTTAACAAAATTCTCTACCCTAGACTTGTGTCCCTGTACTCACGAACTACTAAGAATACTAAATACAACGTCTGAAAAAAACACAAACTGTTTGTCTCGACAGAATGAGATAACAAACTAAAAGAGAAGATAAGGGAGACGCCGGGCCTGCGGACGCCTACAAGGCTACCTTGGATCTCGCTGGACTGAAGGCCTACTCCCACACTAATGCTTTTGCTGTGACTGCCAGAAACCTGGATCTGTGCAAAATAGCATAGAGTGTAGTATCATCACAACCGACCCCATATGCTGGTAAATATCTAGTCTAACCCCGGCAAAGCAGTGATGAGGCTAGGACCAGACTCCCGATAAACCTGCGCAAATATATATATACAAGTACAATGGAGAAGTAGCAAGAAAATAACAATTTAAGCTGGGGAAGGGAGCATTCTTCAAGGGAAATAGATAGAGATAAAATATCAGGTATACTAGCAATTAATGAAAACAAAAGGCAACTTTCATATTCAATTCATCTTGTTGCAGGCGTGCAACCCAATCCCATTTCTCAATATCTCTTGGTAGGCGTACCAACTACTCCCATTTCAATATCACTCGTGGTAGGCATACCACCCGCTCCCATTTCAATATCACTCGTGGTAGGCGTACCACCCGCTCCTATTTCAATATTACCCGTGGTAGGCATACTACCCACTCTCATTTCAATATCACTCGTGGTAGGCGTACCACCCGCTCCCATTTCAATATCACTCATGGTAAGCGTACCGCCCGCTCCCATTTCTCAATATATCAACAGTTCTCGAAAATGAAACTTACTCTAATTAACGCAACAATTAATACGAATTTATAAGACAACAAGGGCACAATAATTATGATTCGCTGAGGAAAACAAATAATGACAAGTAGCAATTTATTATGGTCTATAAGGAGCAATTAGGAAATTTAGTATTTAATGTGTCGAATTTCAAGTAGCAATTAAGGCACATAAATATGTAGCAATTATGGCATAAATTCAAGACACGACGTAGGACAGGGATACCTTGACTCGATAATAATAAGCAACACAATAAAGGGAAATGTTAACATAAAGAATCACAATGATAGTGGAAAGAGACAACTAAATGTACTTGAACTAAAAACACTAAGAAGTCATGGCAAATTGCAACAAGTGCACGTCATCACCCTTCGTGCTTTTACTCTCATTCTTCACATATAATCAATAGTATCGGCACGGAATGACACATCGTGCGACACGGCATCACCCTTCGTGCTCTACTCTCTTTTCCTCACAATAAGCAAAAAGTGCACGACATCACCCTTCGTGCTTTACACTCTTTCCTCACCCAATCAACAATCACAAAAAAGGTAAAGGGAATAAATAAATAATAATGGAAATCCCGGAAAGGGAACACAAACAAGCAAGTGAAAAACCCGGCAAGGGTACAACACCAATAATCTCAACGTCCCGGCAATGGAAAATATTCAATTATCAACCACGCCCCGGAGAGGGGAAATATCATTACCTATTTCTCTTTCTTTCACTTTCATCTCATAGTTTACATTATTACTTGAGCCAATGCTGCAAAGATTTACTTATCTCATATACCTTCACAATTTGTATTCAACTCGAGCCAATGCTCCATGAAGTTTAACGATCACAATTCCTTTCACGAGCTCTTTACAACATATAAAAGTCATCAATCAAGCATGGAAGGTATAACAAAATCCAAACTTTTCTCATAATAAAGACTCATGGTCATGCTAGACACCAATGTATAGATACTCGTCACCATGCTTATACATCGTACTCGACAATTAGCAAGTAACAAAAAAGACTCAACTCCTATTCCCTAAAGCTATGGTTAAACCAAACAGTTACCTCGATGCCTTGAATTCAACTCAAGCCTCAACTATGGCTTTACCACTCGGTTCCACCACAAAATCGCTCCAATCTAGTCACAAATTACTTAAATACATCAACAAATGCTAAATGAATCAATTTGAATGCATAAAAATAAATTTTCCAAAGTTTACCAAAAAAGTCCAAAAATTCCCTCGGGTCCACGTGGTCAAAACTCAAAGTTTGAACCAAAATTCGTTTACCCATCCCCCCACGAATCCATATCTATGACTTGTTTTGAAATCGGACCTCAAATTGAGGTCCAAATCCCCAATTTTTAGAAAAACCTAAGTTCTACACTAAACCCCCAACTTCACCCATGAAAATCATTACTTCTAAGTGGAAAACATGTTAAATGATGTTAATGATTGAAAGAATTGAGTAAAATTCGACTTACAATTGATTTGGAATGAAACTTGTTCTTGAAAAATCGCCTAAGGGGTTTGTGTGCTAAAAGAATAGTGAAAAATGTATTAAAATCGTCTAAGTATGAAAAATGCAGGTTTCAGATGTGGGAAATGCGAACTTGCGAACCCCGATTAGTTATGGAAATTGCAAAGTTTTGTTCGCATTTGCAAACTCAGAACCAACTGGAGGACTTCGCATTTGCGACAAATATATCACATCTGTGAACGTCCAACCTTTGCATTTGCGAAGGGATTCATTGCATTTGCGATCCAAGGCTGGCCTGGCTGCTTTCGCATTTGCGATCTAGTCTTCGCATTTGCGAATCAGGCTTCGCAAATGCAAGCTTGCAGGCCTGTTCATACCAGCACATTTTTCTGCAACTTTTACATTAAAAATGCAACTCGACACCTATCCAAAACTCACCCGAGCACTCGGGGTTCCCAACAAAGCATATACACAACCTCAAACATCATACAAACTTACTCACACGATCAAATCGCCAAAATAACATCATAAACATCGAATCAAGCCTCAAAACTCATGGTTTCTTCCAAATTTTCATAAAATATCAAATTTCCATTATTAAGTTCGAAACAAGTAAAACGAAGTTTGTTTTCAACCAAACTTTACAGAAAGCGCTTAAACCATATATAAGACTTGTACCGGGCATCGAAACCAAAGTACGGGCCCAATACCATAATCTTTTAATCAAATTCCATTTCCAATTTCCTTAATTATTTCCAGAAAATAATTTCACACTAAAATTCATTTCTCGGGCTTGGGACCTCGGAATTCAATTTCAGGCATATGCCCAAGTCCCATCTTTTCCTGCGGATCCACTAGGAATGTCAAATCACGGGCCCGGGTCCGTTTACCCAAAATATTTACTGAAGTCAGATTTATTCAATTTAATATCAAAATTTAGCATTTTTCTCAAATAATTCATATTTAAGCTTTCCGGCTACGCGAATCGACGCAACCCTAAATGAGGTTTTAAGGCCTCGGAGACATAGAATGAATAAAAACACAGGTGATGACCCTTTGGTTCGTTACATTCTCCACCTCTAAAACAACCGTTCATCCTCGAACGGACAAAAGAAAGAAGACTTGAGTCGGGGAAAAGATGACGATAACGAATCCGCATATCAAGCTCGGACTCCTAGGTCGATGCCGCAGGGGGCTGACCTCTCCACTGGACACGAATAGAACCTTTGGATCTCAACTGATGAACCTCCCGGTCTAGAATAGATACCGGCTCCTCCTTATGAGACAAATCCTTGTCAACTTGGACAGTGCTGAAATCTAACACGTGGGCTAGATCACTGTGATACCTCTGAAGCATAGATACATGAAAAATGGATGCACGGCTTATAAGCTAGGAGAAAATGCAAGTCTATAAGCCACCTCTCCCACTCGATCAAGAATCTCAAACGGACCAATGAGTCTAGGGCTAAGCTTGCCCTTCTTCCCAAACCTCATCATGCCCTTACTAGGCGACACTTGGAGCAATACCCGCTCACCAACCATAAATGCCATATCTCAAACCTTGTGGTTTGCATAAATTTTTTGCCTAGACTGAGCTGAACGAAGTCTATGCTAAATGATCTTGACCTTGTCTTAAGGCCTCCTGAACCAAATTTGTACCCAAAAACCGAGCCTCTCCCGGCTCAAACCATCCAACCGGAGACCGACACCGCCTGCCATATAAAGCCTCATAAGGAGCCATCTGAATGCTCGACTGGTAGCTGTTGTTGTAGGCAAACTCCGCTAAAGGCAAAAATCGATCTGACGAGCCTCTAAAGTCAACGACATAGGCTCAGAGCATATACTCTAAGATCTGATTAGTCTGCTCGGACTGACCGTCCATCTGGGGATGAAATGTTGTACTAAACTCCACCTGAGTGCCCAAATCTCGCTGAGCTGCTTTCCAGAAACGCGAGGTAAACTGCGTACCCCTGTCCAAAATGATAGATACCGGCACACCATGAAGTCTGACAATCTCCCGTTTATAGATCTCAACTAATCTCTCTGATGAATAGAAGACTGCCACAGGAATGAAATGCACTGACTTGGTCAGCCTATCAATAATGACCCAAACTGCGTCGAACCTCTTCTGAGTCAACGGAACTCCAGTAACGAAATCCATAGTAATCCTCTCCCACTTCCACTCGGGAAGATCACTCATCTGGAACAATCCTCCATGCCTCTGATGCTCATACTTAACATGCTGACATTTCAAACATCGAGCCACGTACGCTACAATATATTTCTTCATTTTATGCCACCAATAATGCTGTCGCAAATCCTGATACATCTTTGCAGTGCCCGGATGAATAAAGTACGAGAACTTTGGGCTTCCGCTA
This sequence comes from Nicotiana benthamiana, assembly GCA_034376525.1. Classification (NCBI taxonomy): domain Eukaryota; kingdom Viridiplantae; phylum Streptophyta; class Magnoliopsida; order Solanales; family Solanaceae; genus Nicotiana; species Nicotiana benthamiana. The sequence continues at coordinate 11,870,620 of CM067341.1, read as the reverse complement.
AGATCAACTCTCGAATCCCATCAAAATTGGGCACACAAACTCGCCCCTGCAATCTCAAAATACCATCATCACCTAAGGTCACCTGCTTGGCACCTCCATGCTGCACCTCCATGCTACCATCATCAAACTGTCGATCACGGATACGCTCCAATAATGAAAAACGAGCAACCGTGCAAGCTAATTCCCGGCTAGGCTCGAAAATATCAAACCTCACAAGTCGATTGGCCAAGGCCTGAACATCTAAGGCAACGGTCTCTAGCTGAACGGAATATAAGCAAGTCTGCCCATACCGGCCGACTTCCTACTCAACGCATCGACCACCACATTGGCCTTTCCCAGGTGATATAAGATAGTAACATCATGATCCTTCAAAAACTCCAACCACCTTATCTGCCTCAAATTCTATTCCTTTTGCTTGAACAAGTACTGAAGTCTCTTGTGATCAGTGAACAAATCACATGCCACGCCATACAGATAATGCCTCCAAATCTTCAGCACGTGAATGATAGTAGACAATTCCAAATCATGTACTGGATAGTTCTTCTCATGAATCTTCAACTGTCTTGAAGCATAGGAAATAACCTTGCCGTCCTGCATCAACACTGCACCAAGCCCCATACGGGAAGCATCACAATAGACTGTGTAAGGCCTTGATCCTGTGGGCAAAACCAACATCGGTGCCGTAGTTAGAGCTGTCTTGAGCTTCTGAAATCTTGCCTCACACTCATCCGAACACCTGAACTAGGCACCCTTCTGGCTCAACCTGGTCATCGGGGCTGCAATAGATGAAAACCCCTCCACGAACCGACGATAGTAACCCACCAATTCCAAGAAACTCCGAATTTCTGTAGCTAATGCTGGTCTAGGCCAGTTCTTGACTGCCTCAATCTTTTTCGGATCAACCTGAATACCCTCTGCTGATACGACATGACCCAGGAATGCACCTAAATTTAACCAAAACTCACACTTCAAAATTTCTGCATATAGTTGACCATCTTTCAGAGTCAGAAGAACCACTCTGAGATGTTGCTCGTGCTCCTCCTGGTTGCGAGAGTATATTAAAATATCATCAATGAAGACTATCACGAACATGTCCAAATAAGGCCTGAACACTCAGTTCATCAACTCCATAAATGCTGCTGGGGCATTGGTAAACCCAAATGACATGATCAAGAACTCATAATACCCATACCGAGTGCGAAAAGCTGTCTTAGGGACATCATATACCCTAATCCTTAACTGATGGTAGCCAGATTGCAAGTCAATCTTGGAAAATACTCTAGCACTCTGAAGCCGATGGAACAAATCATCAATCCTCGGTAGAGGAAACTTATTCTTGATCATTACCTTGTTCAATTGCCTATTATCAATACACATTCACATTGACCCATCCTTCTTCTTGACGAATAACACCGGCGTACCCCAAGGCAATACACATGGCCTAATGAAGCTCTTCTCCAACAAGTCATGCAACTGATCTTTTAACTCTTTCAACTCTTACGGGGACATGCGATACCGTGGGATAGGAATGGGCTGAGTGCCTGGACCTAGACCAAAACAAAAGTGGATATCCTTGTCGGGCGGCATACCCGATAAGTCTGAAGGGAGAACCTCAGGGAACTCTCGAACAATGGGCAGTGAGTGAATAGAAGGGACTTCTGCGTTGGAATTGCAAACATATGCCAAATAAGCCAAACACCTCTTCTCGACCATATGTCAAGCCTTCACATACTTGATGACAGTGCGAGTAGAATGACCTGAAGTCCCTCTCCACTCTAAATGAGGTATACCCGGTAAAGCTAAGGTCATAATCTTGGCATGACAGTCCAAGATAGCATGGTAAAGTGATAACCAGTCCATTCCCATAACATCAAAACCAACCACGTCCACAAGAAGAAAATCTACACGAGTCTCAAAACCTCCAATGACCACTATACGTGAACAATGGACGCAATCCACCATGATAGAATTACCTACTGCGTAGACACATAAACAAGGCACTCAAAGAACCACTGAACATGACCGGATGTGGCGCCAAATAGGATCAAATAACATTGAAGCTTATCCATCACAACCTAGAACCATACCTGCGCCTCCACATCTAATACATTTACCTCCCCAAGGCCTCCGAAGATGAAGCTGATCTATCGCTGGTCTGTGCTGTTGCACAGCCGAAGGAGCAGTACATGACTTCGCCATTCACGAAAGGACAAGAGTAGAGGTTTTAATTTAGCATTGAGAGAACAAAATTTCATGAAAAGAAAGAACTAATGTGAATTTTTCCCTAACTCGGTAGCCTTTGGGGAATAAATACAGATGTCTTCGTACCGATCCCTCAGACTCTACTCAGCTTGTTAGTGAGTTGTGAGACCTATGTAACCTAGAGTTATAATACCAACTTGTCACGACTGGACTTTCCACCCTCGGGGGTCGTGATGGTGCCTACTAATTAGAGCTACGCAAGTCATGTTTAGTCACCTTCCCATTAATGAACTAACCCATTGTAACAATTAATGGAAAAATATAAAAGCAACATAATTCAATAATAAGCGGAAGTGTTAGCATTTTATTGAACTGAATAGAAATGTGAAAAGTTTAATAAAATTCTCTACCCAAGACAGGTGTCACTATAATCATGAAATAATAAGAATATGAAATACAACGTGTGAAAGAAACACAAACTGTTTGTCTCGACACAATGAGATAACAGACTAAAAGAGAAGATAAGGGAGACGCAGGCCTGCAGACGCATGTAAGGCTACCTTGGGTCTCGCTGGACTGAAGGCCTACTCCCACAATAATGCTTCTCTTCTGCTGCCCCAAACCTGGATCTGTGCAAAATAACATAGAATGTAGTATCAGCATAACCGACCAAATGTGCTGGTAAGTGTCTAGCCTAACCCCGGTGAAGTAGTGACGAGGCTAGGACTAGACTCCAGATAAAGCTGTGCAAATATATATACAAGTACAATGGAGAAGTAGCAAGAAAATAACAATTTAAGCTGGGGAATGGAGCATGCTTCAGGGGCAACAGATAAAGATAAAATATCAGGTGTACTAGCATGTACATCTATAGTTTAACTTCTAGCAATTAATGAAAAGAAAAGGCAGCTTTCTTATTCAATTCATCTTGTTGCAGGCGTGCAACCCGATCCCATTTCTCAATATCTCGTGGTAGGCGTATCACCCGCTTCCATTTCAATATCACTCATGGTAGGCATACTACCCGCTCCCATTTCAACATCACTCGTGGTAGACGTACCACCCGCTCCCATTTCAATATTACTCGCGGTAGGCATACCACCCGCTCCCATTTCAATATCACTCGTAGTAGGCATACCACTCGCTCCCATTTCAATATCACTTGTTGTAGGAGTACAACCCACTCCCATTTCTCAATATGTCAACAGTTCTTGAAAATGAAATTTGCTCTAATTAACACAATAACTAATACGAATTCATAAGACAACAAGAGCGCAATAATTATGATTCGCTGAGGAAAACAAATAATGACAAGTAGCAATTTATTATGGGCTTTAAGGAGCAATTAGGAAATTTGGTATTTAATGTGTCGTATATCAAGTAGCAATTAAATCACATAAACATGTAGCAATTATAGCATAAATTCAAGACATGACGTATCACAGTGATACCTTGGCTCAATAATAACAAGCAACACAATACAGGAAATGTCAAAATAAAAAATCACAATTATAGTGGAAAGAGACAACTAAATGTACTTGAACTAAAAACAATAAGAAATCATAGCAAACTGCAACAAGTGCATGGCATCACCCTTCATGCTTTTACTCTCATCCTCACCAAACAATGATATAATAAAATATGCACGGCATCACCCTTCATGCTTTTACTCTCATTCCTCACATATAATCAATAGTATCGGCATGGAAAGACACATCATGCGACACAACATCGCCCCTCGTGATTTACTCTCTTTTCCTCACAATAAGCAAAAAGTGCACGACATCACCCTTCGTGCTTTACACTCTTTCCTCACCCAATCAACAATCACAAACAAGGGCAAGGGAATAAATAAATAATAATGGAAATCCCGGCAAGGGAACACAAACAATCAAGTGAAAAATCCGGCATGGGTACAACATCAATAATCTCAACGTCCCAGCAAGGAAAAATATTCAATATATCAACCACGGACTGGCAAGGGGAAATATCATTAACTCTTTCTCTTTCTTTCACTTTCATCTCATAGTTTACGATATTACTTGAGCCAATGCACCAAAGATTTACTTATGTCATATACCTTTACAATTTGTATTTCAACTCGAGCCAATTCTCCATGAAGTTTAAAGATCACAATTCCCTTCACGAGCTCTTTACAACATATAAAATTCATCAATCAAGCATGGAAGGTATAACAAAATCCAAACTATTCTCATAATAAAGACTCACATTCATGATAGACACTAATGTATAGATACTCATCACCATGCCTATACATCATACTAAAAAATTAGCAAGTAACAAACAAGACTCAACTCCTATTCCCTTAAGCTAGGGTTAAACCAAAAACTTACCTCGATGCCTTGAATTCAACTCAAGCCTCAACTATGGCTTTACCACTCGGTTCCACTATAAAATCTCTCGAATCTAGTCACAAATTACTTAAATAAATGCTAAATGAATCAATTTGAATGCATAAAATAAATTTTCCAAAGTTTTACCCAAAAAGGCCAAAAATGCCCCCGGGTCCATGTGGTCAAAACTCAAAGTTCGAACCAAAAACAGGTTACCCCCCCCCCCCCCCCCACGAATCCATATGTATGACTTGTTTTGAAATCTGACCTCAAATTGAGGTCCAAATCCCCAATTTTTAAAAAACCTAAGTTCTACACAAAACCCCCAACTTTACCCATGAAAATCATTATTTTTAGGTGGAAAACCTATTAAATGATGTTAATGATTGAAAGAATTGAGTAAAAATCGACTTACAATTGATTTGGAATGAAACTCTCTCTTGAAAAATCGCCTAAGGGGTTTGTGTGTTAAAAGAATAGTGAAAAAATGTCTTAAAATCATCTAAGTATGAAAAATGCAGGTTTCAGATGTGGGAAATGCAAACTAGGGTTCGCTATTAATCATGCGAATTGCAAACTTTTGTTTGCATTTGCAAACTTAGAACCAACTGGAGTACTTCGCATTTGCGACAAATGTATCGCATTTGCGAACGTCCAACCTTTGCATTTGCGAAGGGATTCATAGCATTTGTGATCCAAGGAAGGCCTGGCTGGTTTCGCATTTGCGATCCAGTCTTCGCATTTGCGAGTTCGCATTTGCGAATGCGAAGCCTGCATGCCTGTTCATACCAGCACATTTTTCTGCAGCTTTTAAGTTTAAAATGCTACTTGACACCTATCCAAAACTCACTCGAGCCTTCGGGGCTCCCAACCAAACATACACCTAAACTCAACAACATCCTACTGACTTACTTGTGCGATCAAATTGCCAAATAACATCATATACATTGAATCAAGCGTCAAAACTCATGGTTTCTTCCAAATTTTTATAAAACATCAAATTCCCATTTTTAAGTTTGAAACACGTCAAATGACGTCCGTTTTCAACCAAACTTTACAGAAAACGCTTAAACCATATATAAGACTAGTACCAGGCACCGAAACCAAAACACGGGCCCGATAACATAATCTTTTAATCATATTTCATTTCCAATTTGCTTAATTATTTAAAGAAAATAATTTCACACAAAAATTTATTTCTTGGGCTTGGGACCTCGGAATTCGATTCCGAGCATATGCTTGAGTCCCATATTTTCATGCAGATCCTTCGAGACCGTTAAAGTACGGGTCGGGGTCCGTTTACTCAAAATTTTGACCGAAGTCAAATTTATGCAATTTAATATCAAAATTTAGTATTTTTCTCACAGAATTTATACTTAAGCTTTTCGGCTATGCGCCCGGACTGCGTACGCAAGTCAAGGAAATCCTGAATGAGGTTTTCAAGGCCTTGGATGGGTCATCACATTTTGTGAACATGGTGAGTGTTATCTTGCTTTTTGTTATGACACCCGCGTTGTCAAAAACGAATAATGTATGAGCCTTGGGTATCAATTTATCATCAGCTTGCATCTCATTTACCACTTTTAGCATAATGATATTTACAGAACTACTTGGATCAATCAAAACTTGTTTCACGTTATTGTCATGTACAAGTAAAGATATTACTAGTGCATCATTGTGTGGGGTTAGAATGCCATCCGCGTCTGCATCATTGAATGTGATATTATCTTCTTACAAAATTTGCTGAACTTGCTTCCTGTGTGTAATCGTTATTTTTGACACCTTTCTCGTTGCTGTTATGCCATAGATTTCTTCTCCCCCGCTTATGATGTTAACCGTTCTTTTTGGTGAAAGGGGTTTTGGAGGCTCTTGTCTATTTTTTATATATGCCCGCTTTCCCTTTTTACTATATAATTCAATTAAATACCTCTGTTTTAATAAATGTTCTACTTTACCTTGCAGCAATCCACAATCCACCATTTTGTGGCCGTGATCGTGGTGAAACTTGCACCAAAACTTAGGATTACACCCGTTCGAATTTGGTCTCATTTATCTTGGCCATCGTACCTTGTCTCCTATATTCCTTAAAACAAACACCAATTTAGATATGCTAATATTAAAACTGTAACCCCCAATTTTTTCCCTCTTGCTTGTATCAATATCATGCATTTCTCACATGTGTCATTCTTTTTTTTTTAACCTTAATGATGAACCTGATACCCTATCTCTTGATCTATGATCGTACCTTGGGTTTTCCTGCTTTGATCGTGAGTCTCTCCCCGCTGGTCCCATGTAAGGATCGTACCTATTTTTACTGGACCTTTTTTCAGTATCAGTCCATCTTGAACTTACCTTTTCATCCTTTAGAGATTGAATGATGTTATCTTCTTCAATCCGCAGCTTCGTGCTATATCTGTTGTAAACATCATTCCAAGTTGTAGCTGGAAATTCTCTTAAACTTTCCTTGAGTCTCCTCGTGGCTTCTAATATTTTTTCATTTTAATTGCTACCAAACGCCATAGATGCCCAGTTATCCGGTATATGTGGCAACGACATCTTTTCATGATAGAACCTGTCTATGAATTCCCTGAGTAGTTCCGTATCTCCTTGCTTTATTTTGAAAATGTCCTTCATTATTTTCTCAAATTTTTGAGCTCCCGATTATGCTTTGATGAATGAATCTTCAAGTTCAATAAATGAATCTATAGAATTTTCGGGTAAAAGAGAATACCATGTTGAAGCTCCCTTAGTGAGTGTTTCTCCGAATATTTTGACCAACACTAGTTCAAATTCTTGCTTGGACAAGTCGTTGCTTTTTACGTTGGTTTTGAATGCAGTCACGTCATCGCGTGGATCCGTTGTACCATCATATTTTGGGATATCGGGCATCTTGAATTTCGTTGTAATTGGTAGGGGTGTCGCGCTTTGCTTCCAAGGTTGTTGCGAATATTTGTCCATATCTATTCCCTTGATTACAGGTGGTACTCCAGGTATTTTTTCTATGTGGTTACTCTGCTCCTTGGGCTGTTTCTGCAATGTTAGTTCTGAATTTTTTAAATCAAAATTGATTGGGTTCCCTGACCCTTCGTCACTAGATTCGCTAGGATTTCCTCCAATGCCCGAATTAACGAGTCCTGAGCGAGGAATTTCCAAAGTATTGTTGTTTGGAGTTGATGTTGGCTACGCAGTTGGCAACTGGTAAGCAAAAGCCTCAAGAGCATTTCTAACTTGTTGAGCAATTAACTTTTTTAAAGCTTCATTAATTGCCTCATCATTTTCAAACTGATCGTTCGCATTTGATTGAGATCCATCAGGAGTCCCTTCTCGAGATTGTCGAGGAGAATTTTGTGAGGAAGGGGCCAGGGTTCCATCGCCTTACTGATTCTCCTGAAATTTATGGTCCCCTTGGTTGTTGTCATTGACATTTGACATGATTAATTTGACAAAAAGGTCAATTTGGAAAGTAATAGATTATCATATTCCTAGCAACGGACAATTTATTTAACCAAAATAAGTTTTTCGGTCAAAGCTTATTTTTTAGAAGAACTCGGGATTACTGATAATCTAATAGAAATTCGATGTAAATAATAGCTGAATAAAAAACAAAGTAAATCAGTATATTTCAATCGTATTTCGTGTCCTTATAAATGTTCATTGCTCACCTTCTATAGTTATTTCTGAATAACACGTTTCTCTCCTTCCATAATGTAGTCATTATGGACAATTTATGATATTTAATGCAACGTTATAATTTGACAATCGTAAAACTTTCAATATAGATTCTATGATGTTTTCCGTAACTAATGCTCATTAACTACCAATAATACGTATCTATACTCTTTTGCTATTTATATTCATTCTTCCGATGCTTCTTCAAATTATCAAGAGGTTTGAGCATCTATTCCTTCTGGTTTTCTTGGATCTTTGCTTGTGCCTGTAAAAGCTCGTGCCTCTTCAACAATTCTTCGTTAACTGTCATTCCTTTACTTGTCTACATATCCTGACATGTTAGCACATAATTAATTTGATATATTAAATTGATTTTTCCAAATACAAGTCCTTACCCCTACCTAGAGAAAGTAGAGAGGCTGTTAAAGCACCGTGACAGAAAGTCTTACCAGCATATTTGTAGAAAAAGGAGGATAGATTTCCATTAGCTGCACTAATAAATATTAGAAGCATGGTTTCTTTTGAATGCCTGTGCAATATGTCAAAGCTACTCGGACCCGAAAATTTTAGAAATAATATTTCAGGAGATGGATAAATATCGTCAAACGCAACCACTTAATAATATAAAAGATAGTTAAAAAACAAGAAGTATGATCCTACCCTAGAAAATTGTCCATATGACAGAATATAGGTAGTATTTGAACCCTGAATCTCATCAGTTGCAACCAATTCACCTATATAGGACTACTATTTATCCTTTTGTATTTGCAAAAGATATTTACTTGAAAGAAAAGCTGAGATACATAATCTTTGAATATATCCATCTCAAGAATGGAAAGAAAGTTGAATATAGCACCATATCCATATAAGCATAAGTTCTGCAAATTAATAACAAACGTGTCCAATGGTCAGGAACAGAATGAAAAAATTGCATTATGTGTATTGCTAGAGAAAATTATGATCATCTAGCCAAAATCATCTCTCCACACCGTGGAACCTCCACCAATTAAACCACCACTTCCACCGGAACCACCGGTTAAACACATCCAAATGGTGGCAGATCTAGCTCAACACTCCTACAAATAAATTTTCCTGGATAAACAAGTGAGCAACCAAACCAACCAGTACTACATGGACAACAAATCAATTCCAGAACTAGATAAAGGGAACCACATTGAAGGCTCAATTACCCTCTCACAAGAAGACAAAGATCTCCTTTATCTACCTTGGAGATATTCAGTAATTATCAAAATAATCAAAAGGAAGACGCCACACCACTTGCTTCGATCTGAGCTAAATGACCTATGAAAGCCATCCGAACAGTTAATCTTGATTGACTTAGGGTGGGAATTCTACATAGTAAAATTTAGCTTTGAGGAAAGCGTGGTGAAGGCTCTACAACTAGGACCTTGGTTTATCTCTGGAAACTTCCTATCTATATGGAAATGGGAACCAAAACTTTTTCCTCAAGAAGCCATCCTCACCTCTACTGCCATTTGGATCCGGCTACCCCAACTACCAACATAATTCTATGACAAGGATATACTAGAAGAAGTTAGAAGGAAGCTAGGCGAACTCCTCAAGATAGACCAATGTACATCCTCTGCCCTAAGGGGGAGATATGCATGCATATGCATCCAAGTGCCACTGGAAACCCCAATGGAAACAACAGTAATCATAGGAGGTCACAAACAGGTGGTGATTTATAAAGGTGAAGGAAACCTATGCACCAGTTGTGGCAGGGTGAGGGTGGAAGCTTTGAACAAGGAATTGGTGGAGTTTTAGACCTCTCCTATGGCAGTCGATGTCCAACACTGACAGCCCCTCACAAATCACAGACCCCCAATCATTCAACAACCATATCCTACAAATCATTCAATAACTCCCCTTCTTCCTAGATCTGACGAAAGAGGACGCAGCGGCGGAGCCGATCTTCATTCCAATCGACATACCAACCCACCAATCATCTTCTGCTCTAAAAAGAAAGAGAAAATCACCACCCTTCCAGAACATCCAGAAAGGCATATCCAAAGCATTGGAGATACTCATGAAGAAGAATGCCCCTGAAGAGCCAGAATAGCCTTACCCAACACCAAGGCGGACTCGCTACTCCTCGACTCGGTAAGGTCGACGGAATTCAGCACAGAAGCAAGCGATATAGTAGTGGTTCTGTGACCCAAATCAATGTCCAAGTGTGGGATGAGCCTAGTATCAGCCCAAACACACGACCCATTGAAACCACTGCTAAACCTAACCCCAATCCCAAGTTTGAAGAGGAAGCCCCTACCCCCAACTGCTAGGTCTTCCAGGACCAATGAGCCCTCGAGAGGGACCTCACCAACCACCCTCAACGCTAATGATGAACTACATCATATGGAATGTTAGGGGTGGTAACAATGCCGAGTTCAAATGGCACTGTTTAGAGATGGTGAGAATGCACAAGCCTGCAATGCTAGTATTGCTTCAAACCAAGATGGCAGACCACTAGTCTTTGGCGCAGCAACTCAAGTTTGACATGATCTCTAATCTCCAACTGTAGGCCCACTTGGGGGAATTGTGTTTATGTGTAAAGAAGAGCTCGTGGATGTGGAAGAAGTGGAAACTACTCCTAATGTATCCATGCAATGGTGAAGGTAAGCTCTGACCACCCTCAATGGCTCTTTTCAGCTATTTATGCTAGTAACCTCTTAATAGAAAGAAAGCTCTTTTGGGTGCAGTTAATCACAATTTCTAATAACATAAGAACAAAATTGATGTCTTAAAGGCCAGGGATAAGTTTGGGGGTAACGCTATAAATCTTAACCATAACAACTTATTCTTGAATTGCATAAACAAGTATCACATAATAGACCTAGGGTATAAAAGGAGCAAATACACTTGAACTAATAAAAGGTACCTCCGTGACCCTGGAAAGAATAGATAGGAGCTTTGCCAATGAGGGTTGGATAGAACAATACTCTGGGGCTACTGTACTACACCTCCCTATCACCCACTAAGACCACTTCGCTTTGCAAATCCATTTGGTAGGGCCTCCAAACAACAAACCATCAAGGCCCTTCAGATTTGAAACAATGTGGGCTAGCCACCCCTCTTTCTCCAGCATCATCAATAAGGCCTTCTCTGACTAATCCACCCTTCTCCAATCCATAGAAAGTTTCAAGACTCTGGTAACCAAATTAAAGGTGTTAAATGGTCCGGGTCAAATCGGTTCTAGAATGGCCTAGACCGCTTAAACCCGGAACCGGCTCGGACCGCTTAAAGAGGGCTGGGCTGGGCTGGGTAGGAGGGGGATAGGGGGTTGGTCCATTTAGGTTTAATAAAATAGGTAACCGGACCTATTGACCCGATTCAGTGAACAGTAACCCTTACCAGGTTAATCGTCTGGTACAACGACAACAATTTTTTTTAATTTTTGAAATATGTGGGCCCAACTGATGACCGTTGGCAATGGTCAAAACTTGAATTGGTCCGCTGGCCAATGGAAAAATTGCATAAATATCTTTTTTTTTAATTTTTAACCCTTTTTCAATTTACAAAACTAACAATCTCTAAAACTATAAATACCCCCCCCCCCCCTATTTATTTCTTCACTCAATACTCATTTCTCAATCTCAATTTCTCTCATTCTCTCATTCTCCAATTTGCAAGGCTTCAAGTCTTCAATTCATCATTCCATCTTCTAATTTTATTTGGCTCTCCTTTCTTGAATTTAATTTATCATTTTTTATCATTCGAAATTTGAAGTTTGAAAAATTGAAATTCAAGTTTTAAATATTTTTACAATATGTTTAGTGCTGCTAAAAGAGCGTGTAAAAGAGTTACTAGTAGGGGAAATAAAAAAAAGAGGCAGAGTTCAGCATCTGGTAGTAATTGTAAGAACCCATTGTCATTCACACATATTTCTGAAACATTGCCTAATGATAATATAGATATAGATTATGAACAATTACAAGAAGATTTTGGAATAGAAGATAATGAAATATGAATGGAAGATGAGATACCAGCTACACCTACTAGTACTGGAGTTGGTAGTGTTGGAGTTGCTACAAGGTGTGGTGGTTGTAGCACTAGGAGTAGACCACCCTACTAATCATAGAAAAAAAGTAAGGTTTTGAATTTTTTTGAACTAATATTAAGGTATTGATAGAGTTAAACACAAATTTGTAACGGTGATTTAAACATTTGACTGGAGGAAATTTAGGGGAGACTGGGACGCTTAGTAGACATATGAGAACTGAGCATCCCATAGAATGTGGCTCTGATGGTGATGAAAATCAAACAACTATTAACCATAATATTGGAGGTCTAATGAAATATGATAAAATGAAGGATCGTGAGGAGTTAGCAAAAATAATTATTTTGGGTTGTCTACCTTTTTGTTTTGCTTCTTCATCATATCTTATTTTGTATATTCAAAGGATTTACAATCCTTTATTTAAAAGTATCCCTAGAAGTACTTATAGAGCTGATATCTTTAGACTTCAGGGGCAATATCAAACATACATACGTTATTTGTTTAGCCACCTTCCTTGTAGCGTTTTTCTAACTTCTGATATTTGCCATATTGTTAATGGAAATGGTTATTTGACAATTACATGTCATTGGATAGATGATACTACTTGTATACAAAAATTTATTATCACTTTTAGATATGATGAAGATCAGAGTCATACTGTTGCGTTTATAAGTAGTACTATTTGTGAAGTTGTTGAATTTTATAATCTAAAGCAGAAAGTATTATGTATGTCTTTTGATAATGCTACTAACAATAATGCTATAATTTCAATATTAAAACTGCAGTTGCAACCAACTCTTGATGATATTTTTCATGTTAGGTGTGCATGTCATGTTTATAATTTAATTACTAAAAGTGACCTTGATTTATTTTCAACGGAGATTACTCATGTTAGAAGAGAAATTGGTGTTATTCAAGGAAATAATAGACAATCTAGAATAAAGGAATTTAAGAATAAGTTGTCCAGTATAACCTTAAACCTAGATTCATGTCAGACGAAATTGTTACTAGATGGAATTATACATATATATTTTTAAATTGCTTGCTACAAATATAGATTCCCAATAACTAAAGTTGCTAATACGCATTGTACTGATCCAAACTGTATGTTAACAACTAGTACTTGGGAGTTCATTAATGATGTTGTTAAATTTTTACATAAATTTTATACAGCTACTGTTGAGTTTTCTGGAGCGTATTACCCTACTGTTACTATAGCTTTAGTACATATAGCTAAAATTTCTTTTCTATTCTTTGAATTTAAGAAGAAAGAAAAATATAAGGATGTTGTTGAAAAAATACAAGCAAAATTCAAAAAATATTTCTTTCCAATTCCTCCGATTTACTTAATTGGTGCTGTTTTAAATTCTTCTATTAAGATGTGTGATTGTCACCAATTAATGAATGATTTATATACTTATATAGAGATTGGACCAACTGAAACCCCATATTTATATGTTTCTATAAACAAGCTAAATGATTATTTACAATAATTATATGATTATTATGCAAATGTAATTGATGATGTTGCTCGTGTTGTAGGCAATATTAATCCCATTATGCACTATACGGCTTCTGTGACTGTGCATGATAAAGAAGGCCTTGATAGTTTTTATATTTTCCCTACATTTTCGAACACTCAAACCAGTAGCGGGAACATTGATGAACTTCAATTCTACTTGCAGAAGCAAAAAGAGCCTCGCAGAAAGGAATTTTTAACGTTGGGATGGTGGCATGAGAATGGAAAGCAATTTCCTGTTCTTTTCGCTATGGCTCAGGACATGCTGAATGTGACAATTTCTACTGTTGCATCAGAGAGTGTATTTAGCCAAACAACACAACAATTTGGAGACACCCGTCACTCATTGGGAAGCAAAGCTTTGGAATTTTTAGTATGTTTTAGAGATTGGATTATATCGGAACGAAGAAATCAAGGACGTGAAGATGTTGACAGCCCAGAAGACGAGGAACTTGGAGATATATAACACAAGGTAACCCATACGAATTTAACACTCTAGAAGAAGGTCAATCAGTTCATTTTAATTATGAAGAACTTGCAAGGTCAATGCAAAACCTTTGAATTTACTTATTTTTAAAAATGTAAACCTTTCAATTTGTAAGTTTGAAACTTTGAATTATAAAATAAATGTAGCTTCTGGAAATAAGTGCAATTTTTTTCATCTTTCTTATATTCTTTATGTTAAAAATTTTGTATTAATATAACTTACAATAGTTATACAAAATTCCAAAAAAATATTAAAAATACACTAAACCCGACCCGACCCGGCCCCCTCAACCCGTAACGCTTACGGTTTAATTTTTACCCGATGAACCCGAACCTGTTAAACCCATTAAGAAACAACCCAGAATCGGCCCAAACCGTGACCCCTATGGGTCCAAAAAAATACCGGCTCGGCCTGGCCCACCCGTCACCTTTAAACCAAATGGAACCAGGAAGTCTTTGGAAATATATTACATAAAAAAGAGACTCATGGCTAGAATCTATGGTATTCAAAAGTCTCCTAGCTACCAATTTAGTAGCTACCTGCTAAATCTTGAAACAGACCTAAATGCTAAGCTGAACCACATCCTCAAGAATGAGGAAGCCTTTTGGAAACTAAAGTCAACAGATCGAATGAGGGTGATACTAGCACCAAATTTTTTCACACATTAACCCTTAATAGAAGAAGGAGAAATAAAATCCTATTCCTCAAAGAAGAGAAAGGCAACTGACTTCATGACTAAAAAGGATATACAATCAGCCATTGTAGGTTTCTCACACTGAAGACCCTTAGGCAACCACTAATCACTCCACCATGGAACCCAACCTGTCCAAAAGCCAAAATGGCTTTTATGGACAGACCCCTTCAAGTGAGTGAGATAAATAAGGTTGTCTTCTCCAATAAATCCTTCAAATCCCCAGGTCTAGATGGCCTCCACCCTTTCTTCTATAAAAAATACTGGGATATGCGGACTCCATCATAGAATTTTTCCAAAAATGCTTCTGCACAAGCTCCATGGATAACACCATGAACCAAACCCTTTTGTGCCTAATACCTAAATGTCTACAAGCTTCAATGTTCAAAAACTTCAGATCCATTGGCTCTGCAACACCATATACATATCAGTCAAAAAAATCATTATGAACAGGATAAAACCTATCCTACCTCACATCATCAGACTAAGCCAAGCAAGCTTCCGAACTAACAAAAGGTCCTGTGACAATTCCATCATTGTCCAAGAATATATAAACCACTTCAGGAAAATGAAGGGTAAGTGTGGTAACATGATTCTAAAAATAGACCTAGAGAAGGCCTTTGATAGGCTGGAATGGTCTTTTATTAGAGATACTCTGAATGCCTTCAACTTCCCCAACTGTTTATCCAAGCTCATCATGACATGCATAAGTACTTGCTCCATCTCCATCCTTGTCAATAGGGTAAAAACAGAATATTTCAACCCCTCAAGAGGCATTAGACAGGGAGACCCTATGTCCCCCTAACTATTCATTCTGTGCATGGAAAGACTTTCTAGATCCATTGATAAAGCAGTTCTGCAAAATCAATGTCACCCCATAAGCTTAAGTAGGTCTGGACCAAAATATCATATTTTTCTTTGCAGATGACCTCACTCTCTTTTCCAAAGGAGACATAAGGAACTGCAATACCATTCTCTCTATATTGCACAACTTCAATAGTCAGTTAGGACAAAAAATAAATCTAACCAAATCTAGAGTTTCGTTTTCCTCAAACACCACCCAAGATACCTCCCAACATCTCATTAATATTCTGTCCATCAAACACACAAACTCCATTGGAAAATACCTAGGGTTTCCCATTTTCTATAAAAAGCAAGCAGCCTCAGACTTCCAATTCATCATTGACAATATGCAAACCAAGCTGGCTAGTTGGAAAACCAAATGCCTTAACATGGCTGGGGGAATAGTCCTAGCCAATACCACCATGAGCAACATCCCAAGTCATGTAATGCAATATATCAACCTTCCTACCAAAGTCACTAATGAAATTGATAGAATCCAGAGAAATTTCCTTTGGGGAATTACCCCTGAAAGGAAAAAGCTTCATCCGATTAAGTCAGATGTAGTCACCAAGACCAAAGCTGGGGGAGAGTTAGGGCTTAAAAAATATAGCATTAAAAATAGAGCTACTATCTCAAATATAGCATCGAGAGCTTACAAGAACACCAATTGTCTTTGGGCTAGAGTTCTGATTCACAAGCATAGCAATATGCTAGACCAACCCATGCTTTGAGACATCTAAAGAACCCTAATTCCCCAACTTGGAAAGGCTTACTAAAGGGTTGGGAGATTTGTAGCAAAGCTAAGAGATGGGTAGTTAATAGAGTGAATAGGGTCAACTTCATAAATGACACCTGGATCCCTACCAGCTAGTAATCAAGCAAATGAAAGAAGGCCCCTTAACATAAAATGATCTCCAAGTCAGGGTTGAAGCAATTCACAATATGGGCACTGGGGATACCTCAATATTGTCCATCACCATCCTCCCAAGCATCCTGATCCTTCTCAATTTTGTGTTCATTTCCAGTTCCACCAATAAGGAGGACAACCTAATATGGAACTTGACTACTAAAGGCTAGTCCTCTAATAGCTCTGCTTACTCATTCATATGTAGGAACAAAATAGATCACCCTCCTGGGGAAGAAGCACCCTTCAAATAGATATGGAAGCTTCAAACCCCCAATAAAATCAAGTATTTCCTATGGATCCTAACCCATATAAGACTCCCAACTAGGAGCTTTATCCACTCTATAGGAATAAATTGTCCCCTGGAGTGCCACTACTATGGCAATAATCAGGAAGATATCGACCACATTTTCTTTCAATGTCCTAATGCTGCCCATTTCTAGAATCATATCTTATCAAAAACATCAGGTTCCTATGGATCCTAACCCATAGAAGACTCCCAACTAGGAGCTTTATCCACTCTATAGGAATAAATTGTCCCCTGGAGTGCCACTACTATGGCAATAATCAGGAAGATATCGACCACATTTTCTTTCAATGTCCTAATGCTGCCCATTTCTGGAATCATATCTTATCAAAAACATCAGGTTCCACCCTATCCCAACCAGTTCTCAGTAACCACCTATGCTAATCATCTTGCCGAACTCTCAAAGTTATGAAGTACAACTGTGTCCTCAGTTGGAATAGCCTCATCCCCATCTACCTTTGGCACATTTGGTTGACAAGAAACAACAATATTTTCAATAACAAAAAGAACACATTAATTCAAACAACACTATATCGAAGGAAACCGAGTACCATGTGCTTACAAACAACAACTCAATAATGGTAACACATCATATCATGCTAAAATGGATAACCCCACACAGAGGCTCCTCTAAACTGAACACCGATAGAGCAGTAAAGGGAAACCTAGGAATGGGAGGATCATGGAGGATTTTTAGAAACCACACTAGAGACTAGATATTGGGTTACACGAACAACATACCTTAAACAACAAACACAATGGCATAAATTCAGGCCCTTATCCAGGGTCTAAAACTAGCAGAACTAAACAACCTAGTTCCGCTGGAAATAGACATTGATTCAGCATAAACAATAAATATGTTAATAAATGGAAATCTAATTTTTGACCCTCTTATTTGTGATGCATATCAGTGGAGGTGAGGCACATCTATTGGGAGCATAACAGAGTAGCTGATGCACTGGCAAAGGAAGCAGCAAAAGAATTTTTTTTTGAACAAGTATTTGTCTCTAGAAGTTCCTCTGATATTTTTCAATGATGTATTTTGGGCAGACATCCTAGGAACTGAACTAACTAGATCTTTTGTGGGTTGTAACCTAAGTACTGTTATGCAAAACATTGCAACAATAAGTGCCATAAGGTATCCCAGTAACCTCCCTATTGTTACCCACCATGTTTAACTAATATCATGTCCCTTTTGACAAAAAACGCTATTCTGATTATAAAGCATACAGAGAAATTATAATCACCATGCTAAAGCTACCTGAAGATAAATACTTGTGTCGTATTGGATCTTTAAAGCATATTCATGGTATACTGAGGCCAAAGAAGGCATAATAAAACTATATATATATATATATATATATATATATATATATATATATATATATATATATAACATCTTGGTTAGTATTTAACCCAAAAGATATTACAATCTTTTCAAGTAAATCAATCAAAAGAAAACGAAGGGGTAAATATTATCCAGACATAATAACTTCCATATAAATAATTAGTATGGAAAATAACACAGGAAATGCAATAGGGGAAATCAATCTTATTGGAACTTTTCTTTTGTTGATTCCATTAATCAATGGAGGGGAATGTTTTACATATTTTCTTGGAGATATTTTCTATTCTTCTTTCCTACCTATGAAGATTTTGACAGAGTAAATTTAGGAGAGAGGGTGGAGAGGCCCCCCTCTTTCGAAGGTTTTTCTCTTCAATATATAGTCAAAGGGCCATGGCTATTTACTTCGTCCGACACTCTCTCTCACCAAGTTTGCCTAGATCATCCTCTAGATGTTGTTTCCTCTGACTCGATAGGTATCGATAGTGCCGGATATGGAGTAGACCGTGTCGTCTTGTGCTGCCTTATCGTCTAGATAGGATATTAATCAATTTGACCGTAGCGGTCATATTTTGACCAATACAGTTAGTCCCTCCATCTGTCGGGGTCGTACTTTGTCGGGCCAAGCAGACAGATCCTGAGTGCTATGAGTTTGAGGGAGATCTGACTTCTCGTTCCTTGGTTATGCAATTTTAGGTTTCAAGTGGTATGGCGGCATCCTTTCGATATCCTCGGACTATTACAGTTGTTTCTGAACTGAAATATTCGTTTGGTATTGATATGTTATTTCGTGGTTGCCGCTATTATGGAACACGTTCCTAGGGAGCCAGAATGTCTCTTTCCCTATCAGATTCAACTGGAGACTCTTAGATTTTGTGCTTGGGGGGAATTTATATCTCTTATAAATGGAAAGAACTTCTTATTTGATTGACATACTAACCTGCCTTTTACCTAAAAGGATTTTTGTGAATACATTTTTGTCCTCATACTTCGGATTTTTACTTGCTCTTATTTAATCAAAAATCTTTGTCCTTCCTTTCTGCTGCCTCTTTTCTTTGTCGAGTTGACACAATGGCTGGTGTTTCCTCTCACGCTGACCTTCCCATTCCAATTTCGGTGCCAGAAAATGATGCTCTTGCCACCGGAGGAGTAGAAGTAGTGGAAGATGATGAGGTTCTGTTAATAGGTGAGATTTTACCTCGTTTAGAGAGAGCATGGACTATACAGCCCCGTCTGGGAGGAGCCGGAGCCTGTCACTCGGTGATAAAGGAGGAGGAAATTGCAGAACTTAAAGCTCGGTGGGGAATTCCCCGTTATGTGGAGATGCAGCCGGCTAGGGAATGACATAACCCATTTCGATCGCCTCGAGTACTGCGTGTTCTACGCCTACCCTTTCCTTATTGGGTACATACTTCCCCTCCCTCTACCGGTGATGGATTTATGCCATTTTTACAAGGTATGCCCCCCTCAACTTTTGTCATATCAATACAAGTTGTTCCTCATGTTTCTTAAATTCGCGGAGCTTGCTGGTCGTGAGGTCACTTTGGGGCACAAACTCAATATCTTCGCCTCTCAGCTTATTCGTGGCACGATGATTCACATGCGCCATCGGGGATCGCAGAGTCTGGTGGTGAAGATGGATGACAGGGCTAATCCCTGTTTCTACGAGAATTATTTCTACGTTCGAACTGAGCACCTTTTGGCGGATCCAACAGGATTCCCTGAGAAGTAGAACTTTGCATGTAAGTTTCTATGTTTTTCATTCGGAGTGGTGCTCGACCGCTTTCTGTTATCATGTTAAATCCTGTTATGTTTCTGCAGCTGCGAAGTTTCCTCCTCTACCTTTTCGAAGGTATCCACGAGTGCATGAGTGCTATCTTTCCCCATACAGAGGTGGTTCACACATGGTCGGCCTTCTAAGATAGATACAGGCGCAAACCTCTTACATGTGAGATATCACCTCTGTCGATTATTTCTCCTCTCTTATTACTTGGTTTCTCATATGCCACTTTATGATGTTAGGGAGAGTGCGTAGAGCAAGGGCCCCTCCATTAGCTTTTTGACAGTCGGCATCATCTGTTCGTCCTATTACAATATCTACTACTAGACCTTCATCGAGGGCTGCTTTGGTCGAATCTGTGGTCACGATTATACCTGCAAAGGTCGTACCTCAGACAGGGGTCCCGTCCCATTCCGCTCATGTGACGAGTGAGTCTCCCCTTGCTGAGGAAGGGGAGGGCCTCCAAGAGGCGGCTAGAGGCAACACCCCCAACTGTTATATATTTGGACAACTCTCCCATGATAGGATCTGGTGCGAGGGTTGATTCCACTCTCCCTGGAGAGACAGAGCCAACTGTCATATCTGCCCCGTCAGAGATTCCTGCCCTTGTAGTCGATCAGCAACCTGTCGTGATGGGCGGCCAGATCCCTATAACGGCTGTTATGGTTTCGAACGTACCCTCTTCCTCCGTACTTGGTCGTGCTTCTTCCTCATCTATCGAAAGAGGAAAGGGTGTTATGGCTGATGACTACGAATCTGAGTCAAACCTCGATCAAGATGATGTTAGGATGTTTGAGGAGGGTATCACCTATTTAGTGGTTTGTGTGGGGGGCCCGACTCGTGTTCTCGAGATATCTTCAAATGTTAATCTTCTGGGGGATACAGAGGATTTGGTATTGTAGTTCGATATTTTGTGTTCTACAGTTGAGAACAAGGCTCTCTAGAGCGTTCCTGATATCAATTTTATTAATGAGGTGGTTGCTATGGGGTTGAGGGTACTATACACTTTATTCCTTCACATTTCTTCTCATTTTTTGGGTGATATGGCTCTAACACATCTTCTCGTCTTTAGACGTATTTGGTAGAAGTGGAGAGTATGTGTAGGGCCGACTTTCGGGCCAATATTTTCTTGAAGATGTTGGAGAAGTATCAATATTATCACAATAAGTGCCGTGAGATGCATGAACAGTTGAGGGAGAATCCCGATGCTCGATCCCTTGGCAAAGAATTGGAGAATAGAAACCGGCGGTTGATGGAGGCTATTCGTAGAAAGAGTGAGCTCGAAGAGCAACTTCGTGCAAATGACGAAGAGCTTAAGTTGGGCAAAGAGGGTTACC
Source organism: Nicotiana benthamiana (assembly GCA_034376525.1). Lineage (NCBI taxonomy): Eukaryota > Viridiplantae > Streptophyta > Magnoliopsida > Solanales > Solanaceae > Nicotiana > Nicotiana benthamiana. Next base: position 11,849,167 of record CM067341.1, on the reverse strand, counting down.
GCAGAGTACGAGCATCTTCAAGAGAAGCTGAGGTCAATGCAATCCGAGAGGGATCAGAACCTGATTAGGGCGAGGCGATGAGTGCTGAGTGGATAGGAAAATTGGCCGAGTTGGAGAGAAAGGTTGCCAGGTTGGAGAGAATGGAGAGTGCATAGTCTTCAGCTTCGGCAAAGGCATCGGCCCTGGAGAGCATCATCAGTGTCCTCCAATTCGAGCAGGAATCGGAGAGGGTGACAACCACATTAATGGAGGCGAGGCTAGAGGAGCGCATCAATGAGTTCGACCGAGAAGCATTAGTTTTGGGAGATCGGGTCGTAGCCCTTGAGGCTGAAAAAGAGCGTCTGTTAGTTTAAGTTGGGTCTTTCTCTGCTGCTGTTCCCTGCCAATGGCACGAACTTTGGGTTTATGCCAAAGCCTAGAGGGATATATACAAGAGTTTGTGGAAGGCGGGCAACATGATCAAGGCCGCATATGAAGAAGTGTGGATGAAGGCGTGAGAGGCTCGTGTTAACTGTGATTATGACTATGTGACTCCGGAGGCTGATGAGGGCATGGGTGGTGAGGGAGACTTCCCTGGAGATGATGTCGATGATGGTGACAGGAGTGACGCCGAGTGAAAGTATGTTATCTTTGTGTGTTTCCGGTGTTTTTTTATTTTCGTTGTCGGTTGCCGTTGTTCCTTTCTTCTTCTCATTTTCCTTTTTATTGTTGACTCAGGCTGTGTGTAATCTGTGACCGTCTGCGCGTTGAATTTATTCAAAGAAGAATTTTTCATTTTTATTTGCCTTTTATTTTATTTTTGTTTTTACTTTTCGTGACGTTTGTGTGAGGTAGATTCCCATATGACGAGTTTTGGTCTTTCCTTCTCTTTTTGTTTTCTAACGGCCTCTGGCCTTAGGGATATTTTGATTTTTTCTCTTTGGCGATGGCTCATGTCCCTAAGGGTGTGATTTCAAACTTTTGTCAAAATATCAACCCGTCGTTGTTCAACCAAGGTCAAAGTCTTCTTTCCAGCAAAGGCTCTTAGCTTTTTAAGGGTGTTATTTCAAACTTGTCGAAATAGTAACCCGTCGTTATTCGATCGAGGTCGAACCCCTGTCTTTCCTTCCCTTTTAGTTTTCTGACGACCCCTAGCCTTAGGTATATTTTGAAGTTTTCTATTTGGAGATGGCTCGTGGATCTGAGGGATATCATTTCGAACTTATTGAAAGAGTAACCTGTCGTTGTTCGATCAAGGTCAAACTCTTCTCTTTAGAGAAGGCCCTTAGCCTTAAAGGGTGTTATTTCGACTTATTAAAATGTTATACAATCGTTGTTCGATCGAGGTTGAACTCTTCTTTTTGGTAAAGACATTTAGACTTAAAGGGTGTTATTTCGACTTATCAAAATGTTAACCCGTCGTTCAATCGAGGTCGAATTCTTATCTTTGGAAAAGGCCCTTAGCCTTAAAGGGGTTGTTTCGACTTATCAAAATGTTAACCTATCATTGTTTGATCGAGGTCGAACTCTTCTCTTTGGCGAAGGCCCTTAGCCTTAAAAGGGTGTTATTTCGACTTATCAAAATGCTAACCCATCGTTGTTTGGTCGATGTTAAACTTTTCTCTTTGGTGAAGGCCCTTAACCTTAAAAGGTGTTATTTTGACTTATAAAAATGTTAACCCCTCGTTGTTTGATCATGGTCGAACTCTTCTCTTTGGCGAAGGCCTTTAGCTTTAAAGGGTGCTATTTCGAATTATCGAAATGTTAACCCATCGTTGTTCGATCAATGTTGAACTATTCTTTTTGTTAAAGGCCCTTAGCCTTAAAGGGTGTTATTTTGACTTATCTAAATGTTAACCCGTCGTTTTTGGATCAAGGTTGAACTCTTCTCTTTGGCGAAGGCCCTTAGCCTTAAAGGGTGTTATTTTGACATAGCAAAATATTAATCTGTCATTGTTCGATCGAGGTCAAAATCCTCTCTTTAGCGAAGGCCCTTAGCCTTAAAGGGTGTTATTTCGACTTATCGAAATGTTAACCCGTCGTTGTTTGATCGAGGATGAACTCTTCTCTTTGGTGAAGGCCCTTAGCCTTAAAGGGTGTTATTTTGACTTATCAAAGTGTTAACCCGTCATTGTTCGATCGAGGTCTAAATCTTCTCTTCGGTGAAATCCCTTAGCCTTAAAGGTTTTTATTTTGACTTATCGAAATATTAACCCGTCATTATTCGATAGAGGTCAAACTCTTCTCATCGGTGAATGCCCTTAGCCTTAAAGGGTGTTATTTCGACTTATCGAAATGTTAACCCGTCGTTATTCGACCGAGGTCGAACTCTTCTCTTTGGAAAAGGCCCTTATCCTTAAAGGGTGCGATTTCGACTTATCAAAATGTAAGCTCCTCGTTGTTCGATCGAGGTTGAACTCTTCCCATAAAGGGTGTTATTTTGACTTATTGAAATGCTAACCCATCCTCAGTCCCAGTCTTTGCGAGAGGCATCTTTTGTGGGTGTCCCAGTTTTCTTGATGTTGTTTACATCAGAGCATACAATGTCAGAGAGTAGGGAACGCTGTTGTTTTACTTGTGTGTACTTTTCGCACACCTTGAAGTTTCTTTGCCCCCATCCGATGGATCGATAAATGGGATTAGGTTTTTAACGTTGCTCATTTTGTCGGGAGTTCTGGCAGTTGATGGGGCAATGATTTCTAAATTTGGTAAACGTATTCAGCTCCCTTTTCCCTTCTTCGTTTCACCTTTGCTATGCGTGGGTTGAGTTTTGCCTTGTCGCCCTTTGTGGTAGGTAATCATGTTTTCAGTTTTCGATTTGGAAGAGACTAGGAAATTTCACTAAGAAATCCCTACAGATGTCTCCAAATTGTTTGACCCAAAAGATATTACAAACTTTTGAGTAAATCAATCAAAGAAAACGAAGGGTAAATCTTAGCCAGACATAATAACTTCCAGATCAAGAATTAGTATGGAAAATAACACAGGAAATGCAATAGGGGAATCGATCTTATTGGAACTTTTCTTTCATCGCTTCCATTAGGAAATGGAGGGGAATGTTTTACATATTTTCTTGGAGATCTTCCCTATTCTTCTTTCCTACCTATGAAGATTTTGACAGAGTAAATTTAGGAGAGAGGGTGGAGAGGCCTCCCTTTGTTGTAGGTTTTCCCCTTCTACATATAGTCAAAGGTCCTTGGCTATTTACTTGGTCCGACACTTTCTCTCACCAAGTTTGCCTGGGTCGTCCTCTAGATGTTGTTTTCTCTGACTCGACGGGTATCGAGAGTGCCAGATATAGAGTAGGCTGTGTCATCTTATGCTGCCTTGCCATCTGGATGGGATGTTGATCGGTTTGACCGCAGCTGTCTGATTTTGACCAATATTGTTAGCCGATAAAAACCTAGTCTCTTAAATCTTATACACAGTGGCAGATCCAACTCTAGATTCTCGTGTTCAGTATAATTCAATACTCAGAGTCGATCTATATATATGTATGTGTAGAAACATATATTCCAGAATGCATTCTGTTAGTTATGTTTACCTCGAAAATACGAGTAACAATTAAACTTTTTTATGATTTTAAAGATACGTGATTTAGTTCAATACTGATTAATAACTAAGAAATTAAACATATAAAGTAAAGAAGTAAGTTGAATCAAACCAGTGCTTAAGCAAGTCTTGACCTCGAGCTATGATGGCCCCAAGGTAGGTCAACAAGACATCAAAGTAAAGACAATAAAGTTAAGAGACGATTCATGAGTACTGACCAAGAAAATAAGAGAGTCTATTCTTTTGTCAATGATTGATGATCGTTGATGTGTGTGTGTGTGTGTGTGTGTGTATATATATATATATATATATATATATATATATATATATATATATATATATATATATATATATATATATATATGTATATCGCCTCATATTTTACTTTCGTTTCATGAATTTGAGATGTTAAATGTATTGATTTATGTTAATTTGATGTGTTTTTATGTATAGGAATGATTCGGGAGCAATTTAAGGCGAAACACGCAAGATTTGAGCCAAAACGACGAAACTGGAAAACTTGCAAATTTGGGTGCCATCTAGCCCTACCTGTGGTGCCAAAAACTATAGTTAAAAATATTGGGGCGCCATGGAGGGCGCCTGGCGCTAGCCAGGGTGCCGGTGACGTGATTTTGTCCAATTTCGCCCGGGATAAGGTTATTTCGGCCCTAGACCTATCCAACACGTATAAAAGCAAGACTAAACCTATTTTTGAAGGGGAGGACGCCACTTTGGTGATATCTAACACACTTTGAAGGGGAATTCACGTGGAAGAACATACACCACGTTTGAAGGAGACTTCTAACTAGTTTTTCTTCTTTTCTCTTCCTTTAATCTCATAGTTTATTTGTTCTAGAGTTTTGGGTGCTACATGAACGTTGTTTGATTACTTGATTACCAATTGAATACTATCTACAAATCTAGGATTGAACTCGGGAAAGGAAATTCTAGATTGCATATAAGATTGAGTAGAGCAAGATCTTAACTCTTGGGGGGGGGGGGGGGAGGGGGGATTTTGTGGTCAGGATAAGTATATACCTAATCGACTTGCTTGATTATTATACGGGAATTATAAATGCGTTCTTGTTAATTCTAATTCCATAGGAATATATGCGTTAGATTAGCTTGAATAGGCTAGTTGTACTTCGGGAGAAGGCTACAAGCAATATTAACCATGTCAACCAATAAACTAGATAAATTAATTTTACAATTTAGGTAGAAAACTCAACGGAATTGTTAGCTAACCCATAGCTCTAGAATATTCATTCACATTGAATTCGGCTTTAAGTTTGTCATTATTTTCTTTAATCTATTAATTTGTTATTTTAGATTAATTTTGGTTAAATATTCATACTTTAGGAATCGTTTGAATAGATTAATTTTTTAGTTTAATTTAGTTAATAGTAAATCTCAAGTCCCTGTAGGTACGATATCTGAACTTACAATCATATATTACTTGTCGACTACATATATTTCCGTGTGCGTTTGGGAGCAACAATCGTTACAAATGATTGGGGTCCTCTTTATATAGTAAGGAAAACCCAAAATGACGTACACTTCCATTTTTAGTAAAGAATCTTATTGGGATAATTGTCCAACTACCTAGTACAAATTAGTACAAACTCGTACAAATCTATTCCGAAATTTATGCCATGATCTTAGGGACGTAGGGGGAATGTTGCTCTTCGATTACAAACCTATAACGACATCATCTCGGGGTTGGTCGTGCTCGATCTCGGAGTTCATCACGTACCTCGATCTTCGAGCCTTGTACTCCGCCATCGAACTCAGCTAAGTTCATCGGACTCGAACTCGAACTCGGTCCATTCTGAACGCGGGCTTGAAGCGACTCATCGAACCCATGAAATCACAATTCATAACGTCTAAATTATGGACACTGCTGAAACACTATCTAGATATTTTTACTAAAATATCTCAAAATGAAAACATCACAAGTATTGGTAAGAGGTGCATTGAATTACTCACGAAATCAGTGTGTAGATGTATGCAATCGTTGTAACCGGAAGACCAAAACTAGTAGTACCTTCAGGATGAGATTGAAGTTGATATATGCTAACTCCAATAAGCAACAAAGCAAGAGCTTCCAACTGTGACATTATCAACACAATTATAAGGATATCAATAAAAACATATAGTAGAATATAATATGCTATTTCCCTCTCTATAGGACCAAGATTTTTGGACACTAACAACATTGTCCACAGTTTGCAAAGATACTTTAAAGAAACAGTGGCTCTACGGAGAAAGAACAAGGTTATTGGAATCTAAATTAATAATTTGTACATATTCAATAGACTTTTTAAGACGAATACAAAGTTTGAATCAAAGTTATCGGATTCGGCTGAACTCGTACTTATATATGGCTATGCCCCTGTCAATTTTTGACCTATTAAAGTAACTGAACTATGTGTGAATTGCTCAAAAAATATAAATAACGGAACAGTCAAATTTATGGCTCAGAATATACAAATGACAGAACTAAAAAACAGCTACCGTTAAACATTTTGACTACTGATGATATTTATAGAATAAAGGATGCTTAAGAAATATTTAAATAAAAAACACAGAAAATTTGACCTTCGGATAATTTTTGCTTTTTTATAGTATTCTCACGTCGTTTAGTTACTTTTAAATGCCGCGGCACAAAAATAATTTCGTGATTTTACTGTTATAATGGATCAAATTAAATTACTTTAATGTGATAAAATACAATTTTATGATTTTACTATTATAATGGGTAAAATTTAGTAATTATACCTAAAATTAATTCAAAAAAGTCAAGCAAACAATATACAAGAAATGACTGCTACTACCTGTAAACCAACGAGGATACCGACAACCAAAAGGACACTAAGAGCCAGTGGCTTTGACGATTTGTTGCTTCTGTGTTGATTATTTGTACTTGAAATAGTTTCTGTTGTAGAAATTACAAAATTGGAACAACACACGCGAGCTGCACTTTATCATCTCGTTCTTTGTCAAGTTCGTAATAATACAAATCTTTTGAAAAAAATTGCAGCGGAAAACTAGCAAAAAATTTTCTGACGAAATCCAAAGAACTCTGACAAGTTAAGCTGAGTCAATGGACCAGAACTGAAACTTGGACGTAATGAGAGAATTTAAAGAATTTTCTGAAACTTGCGCGCCAGAAATGAGTTTAATTTTCGATGCATGGAACATGCAAAGAAAGAAGAGTTTGAGGAATTTAATAATATAACGTTTAATAAGCCAACTTGTGGTTCTCTTTGGAAATCTGTATTTCCCCAATTCTTCAATACTTAACTAAAAATTTCAATGGTGTGTCCTATTTGGTCACTAACATAAAAAAAATTGACCGATAATTTTGGGTAACTTCAAATACGTTTTTCTCTTCTTCTTTGCTGCTATTTTAATTTCTTCTTATATGTAAACTACAAGAAAATAGACATTTAGCAAGAGAAAATCTAGTCGTTAAAAGTTCGAATCTGGTCGTTATAAGTTGTTAACGGCCAGAAAAATTCGATCGCAGTCGGTTGTTAAAAGTTCCGACGTTAAAGTTAACGATCGGATTACAATTCAGTCGTTAAAGATCCTTTAGCGACTATATAGTTTTCGGTCGTTATACATCCTTTTTAATAATAAGATTTTTTCTTTGTAAATTCGTTATCCCGTCATTAAAAATCTTTAATGACAACAATTAATTTAGTCATTGCAAGTGCTTTTAACTACCTTTATTCCCTTCGTTAGTTGAACAACTTCTTTTAAGAACCAAATTTAAATTACAAAATTTTAAATTACATAAATAGAAATAATTATTTATATGTTTTCATGCATACTCAACAACAGTCGAAAATAAACCAAAAATTAATATCTTTGTTAATACAAAGACTAAAGTATACCAATTCGAATCATATGATATTATTTTTAATAATCCCTAAAAGAGAAACATAAAATTACAGCATTTGTACACTGTCTTTAAACTATCCCTAACAAAACATAAACCTCTTGTCTTTAACATGTTATTGTATATTTCCCTTCAAAATTTCCTTTAAGAGTATTATACCCTTTTTAACTATTCTTCCTAATAATGTCCTAGATTCGGATCCTATATAATTAGCCTTTAGATGTTCCAAAATTCGGAGAATAACCTAAGAAGCTCTTACTGCGTATTAGCAGGGAGTTTACATTGGTGTAAAGGACAATATATTGGAGTAAGAAAATTATACATCTTTCAAAACAATTTAGATAACTGATTTTCTATTTATAAGTGCAACATATTATATAATCATCTACTCTTTTTTCTTATGTGATTTCTCCAGAGAAAGGATGAAAATATTCATGATAATCTGTCCTCGAGAACTTCAAGCCTTGATGGTGTTTATCTCTCTTTCATAACTTTCTTACAACTATATAAGTCAAAATTGTCCCAATAATACTCGTTATGCTAAAGGTAAACATATTTTTAAAGTAACTCTGTCATCCTAAACAACAGATTTCTCATAATGAGATGCTACTAACAATGTAGAGACGTAAAGTAAAATATTGGTGTTTGACTTTTCATGTATTCAAATTTATATACTTTCACATAAAGTGAAGTGAGCAGTAGCCGAAAAAATCTCCATTAGCTTTTCTAAACTTCCTGGTAACAGGATAATAAATATTGTAACCTAGCTACACATGTACAAAATATTTGAAACTTCATTTTTACTTAAGTTCACTTGTTTCAATGACTATTTATTTGTTTATTCATAAACCTTAATAACATAAAGAAAAGACATTCACATGAGCATTGCAATAATTTTATCACAGAATACAATCGGAATTCAATCTATTAACCTGTCAAATGAGTCAATCTATTGCTCATTTGAAGATGGTGATGAAGTCTGATCAAATAATGTACTTTCAAGATGTGCACTCTCGAACACATCATATTTACTCTCTAGTCCTTTTTAGGTATTCTTTTAGTGATTCATTTTCTTTTTCAAGTAGCGTTCAACTTATCTAATAATGCAGCTTTCGAGGAGTTACCAGCTTACAACTCCTTAGTTGTTATCCCACCACCAAATCCAGCAACATGACTCTTGCGTTGAGGTCCAAAGCTCTACAACCTCAATATTTGTAAGAGATGATGCAAATTGCACCACTTCTGGATCTTAACTATAAAATGAAATATAATTTAATTAAAATACCGCAACAGAGTAAACAAATGATGTAAAATAAAATTTATCAATAAACATATATATTTTTTGTTGGTTTCAAGTTCAACAATGTCAAGACCCGGAATTCTCACCTTCGGGAGTCGTGATGGCGCCGACTCGTAGAAGCTAGGCAAGACATGAATCTTTGAAACCATTAACTCTTTCGCTTTAAAACCATGTACCAATTATGTTAACAAGAGAATAAAAAGTTAAATAACAGCGGAATGTAAAATTTAGCGAAAGTCTCAGATAAATAGAAAACCAATACAAGTCTCTACCCAGAACCTGGAGTCACAACATTCATGGACTTCTACGAATACTACATACATCAGTTTGAAAGAAAAGTAAAGTTGTTTGTCTCGAATACGTGAGATAACAGGATATAAAATAAGATAGAGGAGATGTCGGGCATGCGAACATCTACAAGGCTACCTTGGTGTCTCGGTGAACTGAAGGATGCCTCCCGAGTTACTGCTGCACACCAAATACTACTCTGGTATCTGCACAGAGTGCAGAGTATAGTATCAGTACAACCAACCACATGTGCTGGTAAGTGTCTGGCCTAACCCTGACGAGGTAGTGACGAGGCTAGAACCAAACTCCAGATAAACTTGGGCAGTTATATGGTATATGACGAAAAGTAAACATGTAATGAGGAGTCAAAAGGGAGGGGGGGTACATGCTTCAAGGAAGCAACTCAACCTAGCAGAAACCAAATAAATATGAAAGAACAGAATAGTATCTACAAAAGCACAACCCGATTCATATATATATATATATATATATATATATTAATAAAAATATTGCGACGCATAACCCGTTCCAAATATACAGCTCACATTAATCATAATGACAGTCTCGGCAAGGGATTAACCATAAGTTACACTGTCCCGGCAAGAAAACTCAACAATACAAGAATATACACCCCGACAAGGGAGAATCAAGTATAACCAATATCAACACAACTCCCAATCATCTCTATTATCACCATTTCTAACTTATAAGTAACTTTCATGAAAATAAACTAAACATTTGTCCAAATATCACAGATTTACTCACTATTGCAATCATAGCATCATTCAAGAAAAGCAACAAGTATCAATTTAAGGCACACGGTTATGCTCGACACCAACGTATAGATACTCATCACCATGCCTATACGGCATACTCAATAAGAAACAAGTAGCAAATATGACTCAACTCCTAATCCCTCAAGCTAAGGTTAGACCGAACACTTACCTTAAACTTTCACAGCCAAATCAATCCTCAATTAGCGCTTTTCCTCTCGAATTTGGCTCCAAATCGATTGATTCTATACATAAATGACTTCATAACATCAATAAATGCTAAATAATGCAAATCAAATGCCTAATTATAGATTTTCAATCTTTTCCTAGAAACCCAAAAATCGACTTCGGGACCGCTTGGTCAAAGCACGAGGTTCGGACCAAAATAAAATCACCCATTCACCCTCGAGCCCTAATATATAATTCTTTTCAAAATTAGACCCCAAAACAAGGTCTAAATCACAATTAATCAAAAATCCTCAACTCTACCCAAATCCTTAATTTTCTACCGTTAATCACATGATTTAGGCCTAGAAATTCAATAGATGTTGATAGAAATGGAAGAAAATGATTAAATATTACTAACCCAAGAGATTATTGTGAAGAATCGCTTTAAGGATTGCCTAGGAGCTTCGGAGAAGAAGAGGTTTTGTGAAATTTTGAGAAATTCCGAAATGCATTCTATTGTTGAAACTTAAAACGGTTAAGGGTCAAATATATCCTTGTACTATTAAAAATATGTCATATGTATCCTCTGTTTGAATTCTTTATCAAATATGTCCCCACCGTTATACATTAGGGCCATATATATCCCTCAGCCGTTAAAACACTCTCCCATATATTTAAATTACGGTTAAGGGTCAAATATATCCTTATACTATTAAAAATACACCATATTTATCCTCCGTCTAAATTTATTGTGTCGGGGCGGGTTTAATTAAAGGAGTGGGGCGGGTCGTCTAGTCCAATCATAAGATGCCACGTGCTACTAAAAATATATGGGAGGGTGTTTTGATAAAAATATAACGGTGGGGACATATTTGATAAAAAATTCAAACGGAGAATAAATATGGCCTATTTTTAATAGTATAAGGATATATTTGACCCTTAACCGTAATTTAAATATATGGGAGAATGTTTTAACGGCTAAGGGATATATATGGCCCTAATGTATAACGGTGGGGATATATTTGATAAAGAATTCAAACGGAGGATAAATATGGCCTATTTTTAATAGTACAAGGATATATTTGACCCTTAACCGAACTTAAAATAACATGGCAATTTAATTCTACGTGTTCGTGACAGACCACTAGCGTTCGTGATTGGTCAGGCTGTTAGGCCTTCGCGATCGCAAAGCTTTAGCTTCTCAAGCCTTCTCGTTCGCGTCCTACTGATCGCGTTCGTGTAAGGTTTCTACTCCTTCCCCTGCCAAGGCCACTTGGCCTTCGCGTTCGCGTCGCCAGGAACATGTTCGTGAAGCTATAGCCCCTCGCTGCCTCACATTTGCGACCTAGTCTACGCGTTCGCATAGAAGGAAGTTCCTTCAGCAATATTTTACTCATCACGTTCGCGAGGGTCCTCCCGCAAACGCGAAGAAGGAAATATCAGAACACAAGAAACTGGAAAACCTGCAAACTTTTTATAAGTCTAAAACATTCCAAAACACACCCGAGACATAGGGGCTCTTAACCAAACACCTGTACTAACTCAACAACATCATACGAACTTATCCGTGCGATCAAATAGCCAAAATAACCTCAAAAATAATGAATCAAACCTCAAAATCAAGAACTTTTTCTCAAACTTCAGCAAGTTTCAAATTTAGAAATTCAAGTTCGAATCACGTCAAACGGCGCCGTTATAACAAAAATTTGAAGGAATGACCTAAATCAAATATAAGACCTATACCAAGCGCCGGAACCAAAACACGGATCCGATACCGTCACTTTCTTATCAGATTTCATTCCAAATTTCCTTAAACATTTCCAAAAAAACAATTCTTCTTGAAAATTTATTTCTCGGACTTGGGACCTCAGAATTCGACTCTGGGCATACACCCAAGTCCCATATTTTCCTACGGACCCTCCAGGACCATCAAATCACGGGTCCTAGTCCATTTATCCAAAATGTTAACCGAAGTAAAATTTATTCATTTTAAATTTAAAACTTAGCATTTTTCAGAGAATTTCATATTTAAGCTTACCGGTTACGCGTTTGGACTGTGCACGTAAATCGAGGCAACTCTAAATGAGGTTTTCATGGTCTCAGAGCGATATAAATTAATTTCCTGAGCCGGGGAAAAGATGAGGATAACGGCTCCGCATATCGAACTCGGGCTCCCAGGTCGATGCCTCATGAGGCTGACCTCTCCACTGAAAACGAACAGAAGGGAAACTCTTCAACCTCAACTGACGAACATGCCGGTCTAGAATAGCTATTGGCTCCTCCTCGTAAGACAAGTGCTTGTCCAACTGGACAGTGCCGAAATATAACACGTGGGATGGATCACCGTGATATTTCTAAAGCATGGACACATGAAACACTGGATGCATTGCTGATAAGCTCGACGGCGATGCCAGTCTGTAAACAACCTCTCCCACTCGATCAAGAATCTCAAATGGACCAATGAACCTAGGGCTGAGCTTGCCCTTCTTCCCATATCTCATCACGCCCTTCATAGGCGACACTCAAAGCAACACCCGCTCACTAACCATAAAAGCCACATCTCGAACCTTGCGGTCTGCATAACTCTTTTGCCTGGACTAAAATGTACGAAGCCTATCCTGAATAATCCCGACCTTGTCCATGGCCTCCTGAACCAGATCCGTACCCAACAATCGAGCCTCCCCCGGCTCAAACCATCTAACCAGAGATCGACACCGCCTACCATATAAAGCCTCATAAGGAGCCATCTGGATACTCGATTGGTAGCTGTTGTTGTAGGAAAACTTCTCTAAGGACAAAAACTAATCCCACGAACCTCCAAAGTCAATAGCACAAGCTCGAAGCATATCCTCCAAATTCTGAATAGTCCACTGGGACTGCCCGTCCGTTTGACGATGAAATGTTGGACTCAGCTCAACCTGGGTGCCCAACTCTCGCTGAACTGCTCTCCAGAAGTGCGAGGTAAACTCTATACCTCGGTCCGAAATTATAGATACCGGCATACCATGAAGACGAACAATCTCCCGGATATAGATCTCAGCTAAACTCTCAGATGTATATGAGACTACCACAGGAATTAAATGTGCTGACTTGGTCAGCCTATCAACAAAGACCCATATTGTGTCGAACTTCTTCCAAGTCTGCAGAAGTCCAGTAAGAAGTCCATAGTGATCCGTTCCCACTTCCACTCGGAAGCTCAATCCTCTGAAATAAACCACCAGGCCTCTGATGCTCATACTTAACCTGCTGACAGTTCAAATACTGAGCCACATATGCAACAATATCCCTCTTCATTCTACACCACCAATAATGCCGCGACAAATACTGATACATCTTCGCAGCGCCCGGATGAATAGAGTACCGGGAGCTATGGGACTCCTCTAAAATCAGCTCTCGAAGCCCATTCACATTAGGCATACAAACTCGCCCCTACAATCTCAAAACTCCATCATCACCTAAGGTAACCTGCTTGGCATCTCCGCATTGTATCGTGTCTCTAAGGATACACAAATGGGGATCATCAAACTGCCTAATCACGAATACGCTCCAATAAAAAGAACGAGCAACCGTGCAAGCTAGTATCTGATTAGGGTCAGAAATATCCAAAATCACAAACAGATTTGCTAAAGCCTGAATGTCCAAAGCAAGTGGTCTCTCACCGACCGGAATATAAGCAAGACTGCCCATAGTGGCTGACTTTCTACTCAATGCATCGGCCACCATATTGGCCTTTCCCCGATGATATAAGATAGTGATATCATAATCCTTCAACAACTCCAACTACCTCCTCTGCCTTAAATTCAACTCCTTCTTGAACAAATACTGAAGACTCTTGTGGCCAGTGAACACCTCACGTTCCATGCCAAACAAACAATGCCTCCAAATCTTTAATGCGTGAACAATGGATTCCAACTCCAAATCATGAACCAAATAGTTCTTTTCATGAATTTTCAACTGCTCAAAGCATAGGCAATGACCTTGCCGTCCTGCATCAACACTGCACCAAACCCAATACGAGAAGTATCGCAATAAACTATATAAAGCCCTGAACCTGTGGGCAAAACCAACACCGGTGCCATCGCCAGAGCTGTCTTGAGCTTTTGAAAGCTCGTCTCACACTCGTCCGACCATGGGCACCTTTCTGGGTCAACCTGTTCATCGGGGCGGCAACAGATAAAAACCTTTCCATGAATCGACGATAATAGCCTGCCAATCCCAAGAAACTCTAAATTTCTGTAGCTGATGTTGATCTAGCCCAGTTATGCCTCAATCTTCTTTGGGTCAACCTGAATACCCTCTACCAATAATATATGATCCAGGAATGCAACTGAACTCAACTAGAACTCACACTTCGAGAACTTAGCGTATAACTGACTACCCTTCAGAGTCTGAAGAACCACTTTGAAATGCTGCTCGTGCTCCTCCTGGCTGCGAGATATATCAAAATATCATCAATGAAGACTATCACGAACGAGTCCAAATAAGGCCTGAACACTCGGTTCATCAAATCCATAAAAGCTGCTAGGGCATTTGCCAACTCAAATGACATAAGCAAGAACCAATAATGCCCGTATCGAGTGCGAAAAGCTGTCCTAGGGACATCGGATGCCCTAATCCTCAACTGATGGTAGCCATATCTCAAGTCAATCTTTAAAAATACCTTGGCACCGTGAAGTTGATAGAAAAAATCATTAATCCTCGGCAATAGATACTTATTCTTCATTGTAACCTTGTTCAATTGTCGGTAATCAATACACATTCTCATTGACACATCTTTCTTCTTAACAAGCAACACAGGTTCACCCCAAGGCAATACACTGGGTCTAATAAAACCCTTCTTAAGCAAGTCTTGCAATTGTTCCTTTAACTCATTAAACTCAGGCGGGGCCATACGATATGGAAGGATATAAATAGGTTGGGTCCCCGGAGCCACATCAATGTAAAAGACAATATCTTTATCGGGCGGTATACCCGGCAGGTCTAAAGGAAAAACCTCAAGAAACTCACGAATAACGGGCATAGAATTAATAGAAGGGACCTCGGCACTAGAATCACGAACATATGCCAAATAGGCCAAACACCCCTTCTCGACCATATGCCGAGCCTTCACATACGAGATAACACTGCGTTTAGAAAGGACAAGAGTCCCTCTTCACTCTAAACGAGGCATAGCCAGTAAAGCTAAGGTCACAATCTTGGCATGACAGTCCAAGATAGCGTGGTAATGTGATAACCAGTCCATCCCCAATAAAACATTGAAATCGACCATGTCTAGAAGCAACAAATTCACACGAGTCTTTAGACCCTCAATCACAAATACATAAAAATGATGGACATGATCTACCATGATAGAATCACCCACCGGTGTAGACACATAAATAGGAACACCCAATGAATCACTAGGAATGACAAAATGCGGGGAAAAATAAGACACACATATGAGTATGTAAACCCTGGATCAAATAACACTGAAGCACCTCTATCAGGACCAGAACAATACCTGTGATCATCGCATCTGAAGCCTCAGCCTCGGTCCTGGGTGGAAGAGCATAACATCGGGGTTGGGCCCCACCACCCTGGGCTACATCTCTGGGACGGCCTGAAGCTAGCTGGCCATCATTTGTTTTAATCAAATTCTATGACTCCGAGGCCTTGAAAACTTAATTTAAAGTTGCTTCGATTTGTGTGCGCAGTTCCGGCACGTAGTCGGAAAGCTTAAATATAAAATTTTGTGAAAAATGCTAAGTTTAGATTTTAAAATGAATAAATTTGACTCCGTCAATATTATGGATAAATGGACTCGGACCTGTAATTTGACCGTCCCGGAGGGTCTATAGGAAAATATGAGACTTGGACGTATGCCCGAAATCAAATTCCAACGTCCAAGCCTGAGAAATAAATTTTTAAGAAAAATTATTTTCTGGAAATGTTTAAGGAAATTTGAAATGAAATCTGATTAGAAAGTGATAGTATCGGGCTCGTATTTTTGTTCCGCCACCTGGTATTGGTCTTATATATGGTTTAAGTCATTCATGTAAAATTTGGTTAAAACGCATGTCATTTGACGTAATTCGGACTTGAATTTCTAAATTTGAAACTTGATCAAGTTTTAGAAAAAGTTTTTGATTTTGAGGTTTGATTCATTGTTTTTGAGGTTATTTTGGTGATTTGATCGCACATATAAGTTCGTATGATGTTGTTGAGTTAATACATACGTTTGGTTAGGAGCCCCGAGGGCTCAGGTGTGTTTCGAAAGGTTTTAGACATATAAGAAGTTGCAAGTTTTCCAGTTTCTGGTGCTCTAGTACTAACTTGTCACGACCCGGAATTCCCACCTTCGGGAATTGTGATAGCGCCTGGATCACGTCCAACTATTTCTATTAAAAGACAAAGCAGTCGCTGCAAATATAATCCAATTTTTAAGTCCAAAATCAAATCCTCAGGGAACTAACCTATCTATTACACTCTTCGGCAATGTGATTATCAACTCAACCAATTTCTAGATGAAAGAATTTTGATCAATAAAAATTGGGTTTTTGTTTAACTACTTCAAACTACTATTAAGAGCAACAGTAAGCTAAAGAAAAGATAATTCGATGTTAAAAAGGTCTAGGGCAATAATTCCACAATTGCTAGCTTCGGTCTTGACTCTTTCGCTATAACCTCGCTGAATTACTCTATGAGGATTAAGAGTTATGGGTTGTCATAATTATCTTTCGATTAATTATAATAATTTACTGAAGCATTCTCTCGAACTACTTTAGTTGACTATATGTAAAACTTTAAATTATCCCGCCAAAGTTTTGTTATCTCTAACCCACTTTTAAGTTCAAGTCAATGAATCTCTTCAATTACCCAAAAGTGGTGTTGTTCAACGGCTGTCTAACCTAATATTCTTTCTCAAGCAATATGAGGTAATTAGACACGATTACTGAAGGACTCATTCAATTAATCACCATAAAAACGTAGTTGTATGATTATACAATAAATACGGCTCGATTATAACAAGTTGACTCAAACCTTCAACCAACAATTGGTTCCATCAACGATAGATAATTGTTTAGCTACTCATAACAAAATAAGAGAAAACTACTAGATTGTTCATAATATAAAATTGCAAGAATTAAAAGGAGATAGAAAAAAAAGTCTAATGTTTGGATCGTCTCCTCACACTTTTCTGCCTCCGAAAGTAGTCTAAAACAAGCTTAAAAATAATATTGGTGATTTTCTAAAGCTTATAAGGGTTTTACAAAAAATTTCAAAATTAAACTTTGGTCCCCAAACTTCCAGTAGCGTGAACAGTGCACCGCGGTTGCGGCAGACCGCGGTGACAACTGACCTTTCTGCCTAAACTTTTTAATCTGTCGCGTTTCACCGCGGCTCCATCGCGGTCGCAATGGACTTCTTTCCCATGTCATTTTCTGCTTCTTCGTGCTCGGGTACTTCTCGAGTGGGCGTTTTCTTCACATTATTGCCTCCAAAATTCTCTATGTTGCTTCCTCACATATAATATTCCCTGCGAAACAAAAAAAACACTATTTAGAGAATTTTTTGGCAATTTACCTATAAAACAACAACACCCCACACTTAAATCATTGCTAGTCCTCTAGCAATCACCATACTCCATCAAAATTCCTTCCCTAAGCTTTCCCCTTAACAACTCACACCATGAATATTTTACAAAAGTTGCACCTAGTAGTGAACAACCTTGAGCTCAAGAGTCAAACCTTTTGTACCATGCAACATTCGCACTCACTCACACCACTATGCATGAGTCAAAACTTACCATTCCTTTGTGACTTACATGCCATCACATCACACAAGAGAGCAGTCACATATAATGATAATTAGAACAATTAGGAATTAAGATATACAAAATTCGCTCACTCTCAAAAAGAACATTCACATGCCACAAAGATGCACCACAGGCTTGCACGTAGTGTAATACTCTACTAATTGAGCCCACTCAGTCTAAGATCAATTGGAATTACTTGGTCGTAATGTAAGATAAAGGACGGGTAGGATATATTTACATATAGTGACTAATCTCCCTAAGCACTTTAAATACAATTACATTAAACTTAAAGATCATAGTTGTTCCAACCAAACACTCCACCACATATTTTTAATACATCCCCATCTATTAGGTGCAATTTGTACAAGCTACCACTTATCAACCACTATAATTATTTATCACTTCTTTCTTCTTCTTTTTTTGTGGTGCTTCTTCTTTTACGCTTCAAAATTCAGCCCATTTTCTCTATATAAATGATTCCACTCAAAAACCAAACTCCACCCCACACTTTTGCTTTTGCATATTTTCAATACCATTCAAGTGCTTATTGAGAGGTAAAAGGGTTCAAACATCAGGCTATTCAAACAATTAGGTAAGATTCGCAATGTGGTTGCCAAAGAAATAGGCTTATAGGCTCAACGGGGTTAACTAAGATGTATTGCATTTAAGTGGGTTTACTTTATATGTCTGGCTCAACAAAGAAATGCCTATATCACTTCTAAAACTAACTGAAACTACAATTTCGCTTTGCAAACACATAAGGAAAGTTCTAGGCATCAAATGTGAATCATGGAATGCAGTAAAAACTCACAAACACATGGCACATGACTCACTTAGGATTGGTTTATCAAGGCATTCTCTTTTGAGTGTTCAAGTTAGATGCAAACATTCAATTTTAAGGCACTTTAATAGGATTCAACTACTGAAACTAAGTGTTACACTCTAGTGTCTATTGTGTTCAAGTGTATCAATGCTAAGGCTTTTTTTTTCGAATTAGCTCGTAACCCATTAGTCCTAATCTAAAAACTAAAAAGAACAAAAATAAACAAAAACTACCTATACCTGGTTTAAGCAAAAACCCTTGGAAAAGAACCGTGGCCCAAAGAAAAACCAATGGGAGTTACTACAGTACCTAAAAATAAAATTAAAAATATTTTTTGTCTTTTATCTAGACTAATTTCCCTCAAGAAAATTGTCTAATGGATTCGTCATCAGAAAAAGTCTCCATATTCCATTTTTTTTGACTTAGTCCTTCAAGAACCCCGCCGAAAGAGATCCGTCGTCGGGACAAGTCACTTACTGTTTTAAAATCCCTAATAAAGTATTTACTCAAACACCAAAAACAATAAAAGTAAAACAAAACACAACAAAATTAAACCATCAATTGCTACAATAACACACATACAATGAAGTATCCCCCACCCCACTCTTAAAAAAGAAGACATGTCCCCATGGCTAAAAATTTTAAAGAACAGTGAGGTTGAGGAACTTCCCTGATGCTCACTCCTGATCGGAGATGGTGTCTGGGTTCAGGTTGCAAGCACGTCCCAGATCTCTCAACCAGCCTAAGAATCTCTTCTCCGACTTCACCTGCCTCTCAGCCACCGCATCAACACAGGCACCCAAATTAGTGACTGAGGTACGTAACCCATCCATCACATATTCCAAAGCTGTCATATGGGTGCTCCGGCGTAGCTGTGATAGGCCTGCCACATCAACTCTCGGAGGCGGAGTAACTTCAGCTATCTCAGCATTATCATCATCATCATCTGGATCATCATCAGAGTCATCAATATTCACTACCGACTCTCGTCCAATTCTAATTTTTTCGCCCGAAATGAGGCTTTCAGTGGCAATCTCCCATTAACCCAAGGGTCTTCAGGGACTCTAGCAATACGTCACAGCCAGGTGATCAGCGAAGGGAAGTAGTGGCCCTTGAACAACTCTGTTAATCGAATCAACATCTTGTCATGGAGAATACATGCCACATCAAAA
Source organism: Nicotiana benthamiana (assembly GCA_034376525.1). Taxonomy (NCBI): domain Eukaryota; kingdom Viridiplantae; phylum Streptophyta; class Magnoliopsida; order Solanales; family Solanaceae; genus Nicotiana; species Nicotiana benthamiana. The sequence continues at coordinate 11,829,413 of CM067341.1, read as the reverse complement.
TCCATGTGGGCCATGAAATAGTAAATAGCATCTGCCCGTGGTAGGTTGACATCAGTCATGTTGTTGGAGGGCAACAACTGAATGGTGATGATGGTGAGCCAACACTTAGCCTCCCAATTGAGAGATTGGGAGTTAAGTATGATCCTTTGCTTAATCCAAATATATTCCTTGTCGGGCACACAAATAACTCAAGAATAGCCACCATAAGGCTCGTGTTAAGCTATAGGTCTGATAATCATCAGTATCTCCCCTAAACAGCGGCAGCCTGTACACCCCGCGGATGGCCTCAATAGATGCATTCACCGATGTATTCCTCACAGTAACAATGCCCTCCACATTTTCCGAACAGTTCGCATAGGACTCCTGCACTACCGAGCATTTGCCTCTTCCAGCACCTCGAAGAAGATGTCCAGATGGCACATCCTCAACTCATTGAATATGTTTGGGCATTCCACCTCTAGTGCTTACCGGTCAATATGCCCCTCGTGGAGAAGTTTCTTCGCCGCCGTTGCAGTGTACCTGGCCTCCACTGCTTGGGAGACAAATGTCGTATTGTCAAACTATGGTGCCTGGGCTTGCCCTCTACCTCTTGAGGAGGTTCCTGGTCCACTAATGGAGGGCCCGGTGGTGCTTCTCTTTCTAGAAGAACTCATTGTACCTGTCAAACAGAGAAACACTTATTAGTGAGTGTGTGAAATGTGTGACTATGGGTGGTTACTCAAACTTCACCACAACTATGTCACATTAGCCTTTATAGTTTCATTAGGGGAATTTCCCACACACCTTGTGGGCAAGACAAAATCCTAACACATATACCCCTCATGAGTACATCAAAATTTCTCCCAAATCAGATTTGTTACTACACCATCACACCCCACACTTACTTCATTCAATATCCACCAACAACACCGTTCCACTATATTAATAAACATCCCTTTTACCAATCATGGTCAAAAACTAAATTTAAATAGAAAAACAAGAAGAAACTACAAAAATCTACCAACAGCTACAACACCATATCAACATAAAACTACATAATCTACAAATACAATACAATACAAAACTAGAGAAAAGAGAGATGAGAGGTGAGTACATACCTTAGTTGAAGAATGAGTGAGAAGAATGGAGGTGGGGGAAGTTAGCATGTGTGAAGAAGAAGGAGAAGAAGGAAAGAGTATTTGAAGGGAGTTAGGGTTTCGATAGAGAGAGAGATTGAGAATTTGGGGGAGGGGGATTGGGTTGTTAAATTTTATGGGGAGGGGGGTTGGGTTATAAAATTAAAAGAAGAATAAAAGAGAAAAAAATAAAAAAATTAAAATACCTGGTACCCACTGTCGTCCACCGCGGCCATGGTGGGTTTAAAAATCTGAGGCAGAATACTACCGCTTCATTGCGGTTCACCGCCGTCGCGGTGGGATTTAAAACCTGAGGCAGAATCTTTGCCTTCCACCGTGGTTTATCGCATTCGCAGTGATGGCATTGATTTTTTTATTTTTTTGAAGTTACATGAACACACTAACAACAAAGCTCGTGGTTTAACTCCCACGCAGCGCCTGATTTAACGTCACAGCACGACACAAGTATTTGATCATCACTCCTCGTTCGCGCACTAGGGATCTTCCAAAGTGATTACCACTCTATCATCTTTTTCTTCAGCCACTCCAAGGTAATGTTTCAACATTTGCCCGTTTACTGTGAACTTATTTATCCCATCTTCTGATTCAATCTTGATAGCTCCACTTAAGAACATTTGCACCAGTCTGAAGGGTCCTTACCATCGGGACTTTAACTTACCCGGAAACAAATTTAATCTCGAGTTGTATAACAACACCAAATCTCCGGATTTGAAGTTTTGATCCAAGATATTCTTATCATGCATTAATTTCATCCTTTCTTTGTATAATCTAGCACTCTCAAAAGCCTGGAACCTGAATTCCTCGAGCTCATGTAACCCAGTGACTCTGTTAGTACATGATGTCTCCATATCTAAGTTAAATTGCCGTAATGCCAAAGTGCTTTATGCCCTAACTCAACTGGGAGGTGGCATGCCTTGCCAAACACCAACTTGTACGGTGACATACCAATTGGGGTTTTGAAGGCTATGCGGTACGCCCACGATGCACCATCCAACTTGTTTGCCCAGTCTGTTCTTGTTGCATTCACTATTTTTATGAGGACACTTTTAATCTCCCTATTGGACACTTCAACTTGCCCGCTCGACTGTGGGTGGTACGGGGTGGTCATTTTATGATGAATTCCATATTTTTCCAACTACCGTGCGAACCTTTATTGCATAAATGGGTTCCTCCATCACTGAGTATAGCTCTTGGGGTACCAAAACGTGTGAAAATATTCTTCTTTAGAAAGCATGTTACCCCTTTAGCATCATTAGTCGGGAGAGCCACTATTTCGACCCACTTGGAGCCGTAGTCCACGACTACCAATGTGTACTTGTTACCATACGAGGTGACAAAATAGCCCCATGAAGTCGACCCCTACATGTAAAAAATCTCCACCTCTTGAATCGTGGTCATTGGAATTCTATGAGATATGTTGCCAGTCTTTTGGCATTCATCGCACCTTTTAACCTAAGCATAGGCATCCTTGAACAGAGTAGGCCAGTACAAGCCCGACTCTAACACCTTAGCTGCTGTCTGAATTCCTTCAAAGTGTCAACCATAAGGTGAAGCATGGCAAGCCTGCAAACAGAATGTTGATCCTTCGCGGGGATACACCACCGGATCATGTTATCTACACATATTTTAAACAATAGAGGTTCATCCCAATAATAATACCAACAATCATAAAGCACTTTTTATTTTGAATTGAGGAGAGTTCATAAGGTACAATGCCACTTGCTAAATAGTTAGCAATATCAACACACCATGGTGCCTCCTCCATCGTCATTTCTAGTAATTGTTCATCCGGGAATGTCTCTGTTATATCCTCAATCTCTATCTTCTTTTTAGTCCCTTCCAACCTTGACAGGTGGTCATCTACTTGGTTCTCTGTCCCTTTTCGATCACGTATCTCCAGATCAAATTCTTGTAACAGAAGAACCCAACGAATCAAGTGTGGCTTTGACTCCTTCTTTTCTATCGGATACCAAATTGATTCATGGTCAGTGTAAACAATAACTTTCGAGCCAATCAAGTATACCTGAATTTGTCGAATGCAAAAACGACCGCCAACATCTCCTTTTCCATCACAATGTAATTGAGTTATGCACCGCTTAGCGTTCTGCTTGCACAGTAAATCGGGTGCATCAATTTATCGTTTCGCTACCCCAAGACTACTTATATGGTATAGTCACTTGCGTCACACGTGAGATCAAATGGATGCTCCCAATTGGGTGAAACAATGATGGGTGCAGTCACCAATCTTTTCCTCAAATGCCAACCTGCAATCATTAGAAAACACAAAGGGTGATCCTTTTCAAGGAGTTTGCATAATGGGTTAGCAATTTTAGAGAAATCTTTTATGAATCACCTGTAGAACCCAGAGTGCCCAAGGAAACTTCTCACCGCCTCGACTGAAGTAGGCGGTGGCAGCTTTTCAATCACGTCAACCTTAGCATGGTCAACCTCAATTCCCTTACTGGACACTCGATGCCCCATGACTATCCCTTCATGTACCATAAAATAGCACTTCTCCCGGTTCAACACTAGATTTGTCTCCACACACCTTTTGAGCACTCTTCTTAAGTTGTGAAGACTGTCCTCAAATGAACCCCCCACCACGGAGAAATCATCCATAAAAACTTCCATAATGTCCTTCACTATATCTGTGAAAATGGCTAACATGCACTGTTGAAATGTCTTTGGTGCATTGCAAAACCCAAAAGGCATTCTCCGAAAGGCAAAGATGCCATACGGAAAAGTGAAGGATTTTTTCTCTCTATCTTCGGGGGCTATAGATATCTGATTGTACCCTGAATATCCATCCAAGAAATAGAAGTGTGATCGCCCGACCAGCCTGTCCAACATTTGGTCAATGAATGGCAGGGGGAAGTGGTCCTTCTGGGTGGCTGTGTTCAATCTTCGGTAGTCCATGAAAATTCACCACCCCGTGACTGTACGAGTTGAGATCAACTTATTTCTCTCATTTTGTAACAGTCATTCCCCCTTTTTCGGCACACATTAGACAAGGCTAACCCAATTGCTATCAGATATGAGGAAGATGATTCCCGTATCTAACCATTTGATCACTTAGTTCTTCACTACCTCTTTCATGTTCCGATTCAACCTTCGTTGATGTTCTCTGGAAGGTTTGTGCCCTTCTTCCAAGAGAATCTTATGCATACAGAAGGCTGGGGTGATACCCTTTATGTCTGCCATGGTCCAGCCAATGGCAGTCTTACTTTCTTGCAGTACCTACAAGAGTTGTTCTACCTAAATATCTAGCAAACCATATGATATAATGACAGGCAAAGCAGAATCAGGGCCTAAGAAAACGTACCTGAGGAGCGCTGGAGTGGCTTCAGCTCTAGCTTGGGTGGTTCCTCTACTGATGACTTTACTTGAGGTATAGCTTTTTTTCTAACTCAAGGGACTCGAACTGAAGTTCACTTTTCCATAATTTTTGGCATTCAAGTGCCATGACCCACTCAGCTAACCCTTCAGCATCCATCTCTTCTAAATTTATCAAGCATGCCTCCAATGGATCTTTAGCAGTCAGGATCACATCATCTTCTTGCAGGATCATATCCACTGCCTCTACAAGGGAGAAACTAGCATATTCACTGGGTCTCCTCATGGATTGTTAAACATTGAATATAACTTCTTCATCGTTTAGTCTCATTTTTAATTCCTCGGTCTCACAATCGATCAGTGCTCTTCCATTGGTAAACAATGGCCTACCTAAAATGATAGGTATCTCCTAATATACCTGACAGTCCAGAATAACAGTCTGTAGGGAACACGAACTTCCCCACTTTCACCAACACATCATCAAAAATACCAGTTGGCCTTTTAACCGTGCGATCAGCCAACTACAGCAGCATCAAAGTCGGTCTAGCTCTGCCAATGCCCAGTTTGGTGTATATAGCCAGAGGCATCAAATTTATATTGGCTCCAAAATCACATAATACATTTGCAAAGGCATAACTCCCAATCATGCATGGAATGGTGAAGCTACCTGGGTCAGAGATATTTTAGGCCATCGGCCTTGTCACTACTGCGATGTAGGTCTGCATCATAGTCATTGTGGATAAGTCCTGAAAATCAAACTTCCATGACATAAAGTCCTTCATCATCTTACCATAACCTGGCATCTACCTCAAGGCATCCATCAAAGGAATATTCAATTGAATTTGACGCAACATCTCCATGAATTTCTTGTATTGATCTTCCTTTTTTTGTTTTACCAGTCTCTGAGGGAATGGTACGTGTATCAACCTTTCTCTCTATTGGGGTTCTGTGGCACAGAGGCACCACCTGTTCTATAGCTTGTTCACTTACCTTATCCTTACCCTTTTCATCTTGAACCTATTCAACTACCACTCCAGTAAGGTCTATTGGTTCATCTACCTCTAGTGGAATTGGAGTGGCTGACGTTGTCTTTTTGCTGGCTCGTGCAACTTTCTGCTCTTTGTCTAAATATCTCCCATTCCGGAGACTTACTGCCATCAGCTAATTTGCGTTTTGTTCCTCGGGGTTAATATTTGTGTCCGCTGGAAATGTTCCTTGGGGCGGTTGTTTAAAGCCATAGACAGCTACCCCGCTGAGTTTCAATATCCTTTATAGCTGAATCATGAACTGCCAACTTCCCCTGCATTTTACCATTTGTCCCAATGAAATGCTGAAGCATACCCCTAATCTCCACCATGTTGTTGTCTTGCTGCTGAGGAGGTGGTTGATATGTTAATTATTGCTGATTTTTCTATGGATAGCCCTATTATCTCTGATATGGTACTAGCACCATTTTGCCTGGGTTGCATACCCCCAGGCTGTGGTATGTTTGGTCTGTATTTCTAATTTGTGTCGGTTTCCAATGTTGTCCTCCTTTTCTCTGACCCCCAACGTTGTTGACATAATTCATACCTTCTCTTGACCCTTGGTTTTCACCTTCTCCACTCCATGAACACACATAAAATTGATTAACACAAGGTGTACACAATCCTCCATTTGTTGTGTCAACAATGTGCACCTGTTTTGTACCCATCTCATCAATCTTCTTTGTCAATATACTCATCTGAGTCATGAGGGTGGACATGTTCTCTGCATGCAAATTATTTGGGTCAAGAGGAATTGAACGCACTATGGGTGCCAATGTTGTACCTCTAGTCATCCACCCCGAATTCTGTGACATCTTGTCAAGAAAGACTTTGCACTCGGTGAATGTCTTACTAAAAAATGCACCTCCAGATGAAGCATCCATATTTGTTTTTAGATATTCATCTAACCCTATGTAGAACCTCTGGCCGAGCATCTGGTCTGTAATGTCATGGTGAGGACATTTCACTAGCATCCCTTTAAACCTTTCCCAAGTTTCATGCAAGGTCTCACTCGATTTTTGCTTGTACTGCAGTATTTCATCAATCTATCTTGCAGTCTTGTTGGGCGGGTAGAACTTATTCAGGAACTGCTTGACTAATTCCTCCCAGGTGACAATGGAATTGACAGGGAGCGAAATCAGCCAAGTTCGAGCTTCCCCTGTTATAGAGAACGGGAACAGTAACAACTTGATAGCTTTTGGGTCACATTTGGTTGCCTTTGGGTCACACAAATTGACATAAAATTTTTTAAGTCTTGTTGAGGGTCTGCAATGTGTGACCCAGAGAACAATCCTTTATTCTGCAGAAGATGCAGCATGTTGTTGGTTATCTGGAAAGTCTCCGCTTGAATCGCTGGAAAAACTATAGCAGTAGCCAAGTTACCAGTTGTGGGTTGTGCCCAATCATAAAGTGCAGCTTCTGGCACAAGAGGTGCCACTACTCTGACGTATGGGATAGCTGGCGGATCCTCGACGTTTCCGTTGACATTTTCCAGCGTCACCCATCTCAAATTCGAGCTGGTGTGGTTGTTGTGACTGTTGGATTCTCTTGTTGGCACTATTCAATTCCCTGAATGTTTTTACGGGGTCAGAGAGTCCTTTTAGAAGTTCTCCAGTCCTTGAAAACTTTCTAGGAATACACCCGAATTCCACAAGAGTTCAAACATGAGAATTTAAATGAAAAGATTGTTTAACACCTTCGAAAATTGGTTTAAACTAAAAGTTCGGAATCAAATCCTCAAGGATCTAACCTATCTATTACAATCTTCGGCAATGTTATTATCAACTCAACTAATTTCTAGATGCAAGAATTTTGATCAATAAAAATTGGAGCTTTATTTAACTACTTCAAATACTATTAAGAACAATAGTAAGCTAAACAAAAGATAATTCGATGGTAAAAAGGTCTAGGACAGTGATTTCCCCAATTGCTAGCTTCGGCCTTGACTCTTTCGCTATAATCTCGCCGAACTACTCTATTAGGATTAAGAGTTATGGGTTATCATAATTATCTCTCGATCAAATATAATAAGTTACTAAAGTATTCTCTTGAACTACTTTAGCTGATTATACGTACAACTCTAAATTATCCCACCAAAGTTTCATTATCTCAAAACCCACATTTAAGTTCAAGTAATGAATCTCTTCAATTACCAAAAATTGGTATTGTTCAACAGCTGTCTAACCTAATATTTTTTCTCAAGCAATATGAGGTAATTAGACATGATAAATCAAGGGCTCATTCAATTAATCAACATACAAAACATAGTTGAACAACCAAACAATAAAGTCCGCTCGATTATAACAAGTTGAATCAAAACTTCAACCAATAATTGGTTCCATCAGCCCTACATAATTGTTTAACTACTCCTAACAAAATAAGAGAAAATTACTAGATTGTTCATAATGTAAAATTGCAAGAATTAAAAGGAGATAGAAAAAAACTCTAATGTTTGGATCATCTCCTCACACTTGTTCTTCCTCCAAAATTTGTCTAAAATAAGCTTAAAATAATCTTGGGCGAGTTTCTAAAACTTATAAGGGTTTTACAAAAATTTTCCTGAAATTACACTTTGGTCCACAAACTTCCAGCAACGCGAACAGTGCACCGCGGTCGCGGCAGACTGCGGTGAGAGTTGACCTTTCTGCCTCACTTTTTTAACCAGTCGTTGTTCACCACGGTTCCACCGCAGTCGCGGTGGACTTCTTGCCTAGGTCATTTTCCGCTTCTTCGTGCTTGGGTGCTTCTCGGGTGGGCATTTTCTTCATATTAGTGCCTCCAAAACATTCCATGTTGCTTCCTCACATATAATATTCATTGCAAAACAAAAAAAATACTATTTAGAGCATTTTGTTGACAACTTACCTATAAAACAACAACAAAGCATGGACATATTAAGGTGTAAATATCAACTATATAGCCTATTATCACGGCTACTTGTGGAAGTTGGGCAAGCAATGAATCTTTGAAACCACTAACCTTTTCGTTTTAAAACTCTTTACTAATTATGTTAACAAGAGAATAAACAGCTAAATAACATCGGAATGTAAAATTTAGCGGAAGTCTCAGATAAGTAGAAAACCAAAATGCCTAGAAAACCAATACAAGTCGCTACCTAAAACCTGTAGTCACAACATTCACGGACTTCTACTGATACTACATACATCAGTTTGAAAGAAAAGTAAAGTTATTTGTGTCGAATACGTGAGATAATATGATAAATAAAATAAGATAGAGGAGACGTCGGACCTTCGAACGTCTGACAGGCTACCTCGGTGTCTCTGTGGGCTGAAGGCTGGCTCCCAAGTTACTGCCACGCACCAAATGCTACTCTGGTATCTGCACGAGTGCACAGTGTAGTATCAGCACAACCGACCCCATGTGCTGGTAAGTGTCTGGCCTAATCCCAGCGAGGTAGTGACGAGGTTAGAACCAGACTCCAGATAAACCTGTGCAGTTATATAGTATATGGAGAAAAAGTAAACAGGTAATAAACAGTCAAAAGGGAGGGGGGTACATGCTTCGGGGAAACAACTCAACCAAGCAGAAACCAAATAAATATGAAAGAACAGTACAATATCTACAATAATGTAATAATACTACTGTTGAGGTGTGCAACCCGATCCAATATATTAATTATTGCGGCATGCAACCCGACTATGTATATATATATATATGTATGTATATGTATATATGTGTATGTATGTATGTATATATATGTATGTATGTATATGTATGTATGTATATATATATGTATATTAATTAATAAAAATATTGTGGCGCGTACCCCGTTCCAAATATACAGCTCACAGAATATATGTATATATATATGTATACATATGTATATATATATATATGCATATATATATATATATATATATGCATATATATATATATACATATGTATACATATATATATATATATATATATATATATATATATATATATATATATATGTATACATATGTATATATATATATATGCATATATATATATATATATATATGCATATATATATATATATATATGTATGTATATTAATTAATAAAAATATTGTGGTGCGTACCCCATTCCAAATATACAGCTCACAGAATCATAGCAACAGTCCCGGCAAAGGATTAACCATAATATTGTGGCGCGCAACCCGTTCCAAATATACAGCTCACAGAATCATAGTAATAGTCCCGGCAAAGGATTAACCATAAGTTACATTATCCTAGCAAAGGAACTCAAAGGTACAAGAATATACGCCCCGGCAAAGGAGAATCAGCTATAACTAATCTCAACTCAGCTTCCAATCATCTCTATTATCACCATTTCTAACTCATAAGTAACTTCCACAAAAGTAAACTAATCATTTGCGCAATATCACGGATTTACTCACTATTGCAACCATTGTATCATTCAAGAAAAGCAACAAATATCAATTTAAGACCCACGGTCATACTCGACAACAACGTATAGATACTCGTCACCATGCCTATACGTTGTACTCAACAAGAAACAAGTAACAAATATGACTCAACTCCTAATCCCTCAAGCTAATGTTAGACCGAACACATACCTCAAACTTCCACGGCCAAATCAATCCTCAATTACCGCTTTTCCTCTCAAATTTGGCTCCAAATCGATTGAATCTATACATAAATGGCTTCATAACATCAATAAATGATAAACAATGCGAATCCAATGCCTAATTATAGCTTTCCAGTCATTCTTCCCAGAAACCCTAAAATCAACCCCGAGCCCGCTTGATTAAAGCACGAGGTTCAAACCAAAATCAAATCACTCATTCACCTATTTCCCAAATATATAATTATTTCCAGAATTCAACCCAAAATGAGGTCTAAATCACAATTAATCAAAAAACCTTAAGTCTACCCAAATTCCTAATTTTCTATCTTTAATCACATGTTTTAGGCCTAGAAATTCAATAGATGTTGATGGAAATGAAAGAAAATGAGTTAAAGATTACTAACCCCAAGCTATTATGGTGAAGAATCACTTCAAGGATCGCTTAGGAACTTTGGAGAAGAAGAGGTTTTGTGAAATTTTGAGAAATCCCGAAATGCATTCTATTTTTGAAACATAAAATAACTGGGCGATTTAATTCTACGCAATCGCGACAGACCACTCGCGTTCACGATGGGTCAGGTAGGCCTTCGTGTTCGCGTTAAGGGGCTCACGATCACGAAGCTTTAGCTTCCCGAGCCCACACGTTTGCGTCCTACTGGTCGCGTTCGCATAAGGTTTCTACCTCTTCCCTTGCCCAGGCCACTTGTCTTCGCGTTCACATGGCCAGGAACGTGTTTGCCAAGGTATAGCCCCCGCTGCCTCGCGTTCGGGACCTGGTCTACGCGTTCGCGTAGAAGGAAGTTCCTTCGACAATATTTTACTCATCGCGTTCGTAAAAGTCCTCCCCCAAACGCGAAGAAAGAAATATTAGAACACTAGAAGCTGGAAAACCTACAACTCTTTATAAGTCTAAAACCTTCCGAAACACATCCGAAACACACTCAAGCCCTTGGGGCTCCTAACCAAACACTTGCAGTAACTCAACATCATACGAACTTATCAGTATAATCAAATCGCCAAAATAACCTTAAAAATAATGAATCAAACCTCATAATTAAGAACTTTTTCTCAAACTTCATCAAGTTTCAAATTTAGAAATTCAAGTCTGAATCTCGTCAAACAACGTCCGTTTTAACCAAATTTTACAGAAATGACTTAAACCATATATAAAACCTGTACCGAACACCGAAACCAAAATAAGGGTCCGATACCATCACTTTCTAATCAGATTTTATTTCAAATTTCCTTAAATATTTCTATAAAATAATTTTTCTTAAAAATTTATTTCTCGGGTTAGGGACCTCGGAATTTGATTCCGAGCATACGTCCAAGTCTCATATTTTCCTATAGACCCTCTAAGACAATCAAAGCACGGGTCCGGGTCCGTTTACCCAAAATATTGACCGAAATCAAATTTATTCATTTTAAAATCAAAACTTATCATTTTCACAGAATTTCATATTTAAGCTTTCCGGCTACACGCTCGGACTACGCAAGCAAATCGAGGTGACTCTAAATGAGGTTTTCAAGACCTCGGAGTCATAGAATTTGATTAAAATAAGTGATGACCCAAAAAGGTCATCACAAACAAGCTTGTTATCCTTCTTACAAGTCTCAAAAAAAGATAGTTGCCACACCTGATGAATTACCATCTTTACCTCCCTTCACATTAAAAATAAACAACTCAAATAAATCCTTTTAACAAGGATGAAGTTTCTTAATAATTTGCAAAATTTTTTCATTAATTCATAAATGATCTCTCTAATTGGCTTATTACCCGTACGATAAGGAATGCTCAACTAAGACCTATTGACCGAGTTTCTTGACTTTTTTCCTAAATTAAAAACACATCGAAAAATTATGGCTAGCCACTTAATATAACAAGATGTAAACAAATAACTATGAAATTATACCTTCAAATTTTCAGTTAAAAAATACTAACTTGACAAGCAACTCCGAATCACTTGTCTCCCCCATTCGGCACATCTTTTAGAGGATCACGAAATGACTTACACTTAATATTCTTGTGCAACAATCCTCTCCAATTGTTCCATAACTTTCTCGTACGTTTCATAACATGATCTCGATGGTCATTTATATCATAACTATCAAATTTGTCCTAGAATATTCACAAGTACCAATAAACATGGAACTTATCTTGGAAATTAAAAAATAAAAAACTAACCACATGTGAATGAAAAAAGATGATAAATAACGTATAAAGGTTATTATACGAGTTGTAATTAATAGAGAGGGCAAATTCTTCAAAGAAAATTGTGAAAGGGATCATGAGTTTATATTTGGTTCTATTTAATAGGCAAAAGAAGGAAACTTATCCATAAATATACTTGCAATAGTCAAAATGAGAGGTTAGATGAATTTGGAGCAGCAAATATGCATGATTAACAACTACTACTACAGTTGCTTCAAGTGTGTGGTCTCTGCCAACATAATGGCCAAGAGAATGATAAGTCAAGAAAGCAGCACACAAGTTACCGTTTGATATCTAATTAATGGGGTACCATGCAACAGAAACCCTGCAAATAGAAAAGTACCATTAGATCTTCATAGAATTTTGCTTCTACAACTTAAAGATGATTATACTTCCACATACTTCTTTCCCAGTATTTCCTTTTTCCAAAAAGGACCACAATCTTGCATTATGCTTCACACATTCAAAAACTAAATACAATCATACTAGAAGTGTTTTCCATACTAACCATGAATAAGGGTAAGTGAGTGAACTGTAGGACAGATGGATCCCCATAAACTCCAGAACTTGAAGGCAAATTACCAGCAACAAGTCCCTGAATCCTAAAATAGAGAGTAGGAGAAAGTCATCTTAGCAACGAATTAAAGTGCCTGACACAAACAAAATGACTATCATGATCATCCAAATGAAGGGCTAATGTTGCATAGTAGGAGGTCATGGACTAGTCATCATATTTTTCCGAAGTTACCAAGATTAGTGATAAATTATACTGATTATATGAAACATCATTTATCACTGATTATAGGAGGACATTTCTTGTAAATATTTTAACTTTGACCTACTTTTATGAAAAATTTACAGTGAAAAGTGGATCATTACTTATAATGCTAACAGCACTAAAATGATAAGAGACAACATAAGTACCACATACTTTTCAAATAAAGGTTTACAATTTTGAGGCTATTCACGTTCGAAATATTGAAACAGAAGCTCCACATTATCATCAGACAACTAAAATTCAACTGGTGGGTGATGTCAATTTGTATTGCTGCACTCTGGAGATGAACTGGAGTCAGATACAACACTCCTTTTTTGCAAAGAGCTTCAGTCCTCGACACGAAATTGAGGTACAAGTACAGAAAATATTGTGCGAAGGTCTACCGTAGGTGCACCCTCAGATATTTTGTTTATCCCAGAGTCCACCACATCTATCAACCCTGGAGTTCCATTATCTTTATAGCTTACATGAGTCCATGGCACTTGAAGAGCTGAACTACTGACAAAAGTGGAACAAAATATGGACTGAACTTAAGACGATCAATCCCACCCTGTCTACAACTTCTATGATCCTCCACTTTTACTTCTAAACCATAGCTCCCATGTTTCTCCTAACATTGCCACAAGTTCCCCAAAGAGACATTCAGTATCTCATGCCTGCATAGAGGTGCACCTTGACCATGGACACAAGCCTGACAAGTTCGGATATGTGGACATACAGTTGGAGAGGCAAAATAAATAAGTTTCTCAAACTCAGCAACAGGATAGCCCTTACCTAACGCAATGGCTTCAGAGGCTAGTTGTGCCCTATGGGCCTCAGTCACTGCCCAACAAATACTTTTGAAATCATTTTGAAGACTAGAAAATATTCGAGCTTTATCTCCAGGTATCAAAAACTTTGAAGAAGCAGCATTCTTGTGGTGCTCCTCTGTAATAGTACACTTGTTACAATTTCTCAGTGTCTTAAACTGAGTAAAGCCTGGTAAAACTTTTATATTTCCTAAACTTTGACCTGCATTTATTACCACGTTCAGAGAAGACGAATTAGGAGGTTGACATTTAGAAGCTAGTTGCTCTGTTGGGTTGTGGAAGTTTGCTGATCTACATAACAGATTCAAACCATCCTCCACCATTTTATTATCTATACTGGAAACAGAAATTGGGATTGGGACATCTCCCCTTGCATCCATGTTACAGGAACAAGGATTTGAATATGGTTAGGAAGAAACATATCGAACATTCTTTTTCTGATATCTAACATTAAGAGTACTAGTCTCAGTACGAGAATCTGCAGCACTTCCCAAGCTTTTTGCCCCAGCTATTCGGCCAGCTGAATTCACTGCACCATTTGACTGCATGGTACAATTCAAACAAGCTCCATTGATAGAAGATCCTTTCCCATACTTACTTTGGTGATCCTGTAGGGAACCCGGACTCTTATTTCTACTCAGGTCCGTCAGAAATTTGAGTTTTTCCTGATTTGTAAATGTTGATTTCAATGATAAAACACCATTAACAAAAATAGGAAGCTTTGTTTTCAAGGTATCATCATTTAACCCATCATGAACCTACGAGAAGTCTGAGTTTTTCAAGTAACAGTTGCTTAAACTAGCGTCATATTTCTGAATTCTTTGCCATATATGCTGATAGTTTCCTTCCCAGAGTGACTATTCAGGTTTCCATCACTGTTAGCTGCATGGACATTTGAATTATTTGGCACTTTTCCGAAGGACTTATCACTCTTCTGTGGCATGCGTATGTTACTAGGACAGTTTTTCCTCTCAGCCCAGCTACACGATTCACTAGCAGTGTTTGAGATTCCAGTAGAAGAAATGTATCTTCTGGATATAGGAAAGAATGTTAGCAGAACATGAGATATCGATCATTCGTATACCATGAAGTAAATAACATATTAGCAGAACATTCTTTCATTCAAGTCCAAGCTAGTCAAAGTGGTTGTCTCGCTCAATTGCAACTCTTGATCAGTGAATTTGTAATTAAAGTTGAGAGCTCCATCAGGCAGTAAAATAATAAAGTGAAGCTTGCAAGAGAAGCTTCAGATAGAGACAAAAACATGTCTCCCGAGAATCCAACAGTAAAGATTTATCCAATAGATGATTGTGATCTTACGGATTTAAAGCTATCAATTTTAGGAGAAACAAGGATCAACTAAAGTTAAAATGATACAGAAAAGAAACTGGATGAATTTTATGGTTTCATAGGTTACTTTATTGTGAAACTAAACAATGAGATAGATGCTCAAATTCATGGTATCAGAGCTTAAGCTATTGCATTAGCTTTGTAAGCAATTACCAAAAAATATTAATAGTTCAAAAATAAGTCATGCCAGCAGGACCCGAAGACAGAACTATTGGTAGCTTGAACGGTATATTGGAGACAATTCAATCATTGAACAATACAATGAAAGAAAAGAAATTGGAGGATAGACTTTACATGCAAATCTCCGACTTAACTTTTCAGGATAATGAATGAAAAATCAATAGAAAAAGAGAAGAACCTAATGAATACTTCCTTAATATAGAGAGTAAAAACAGAACACCAACAAATATATGCAAAACATTAAGTTTCAAGGGAGGATGACAACAGCTCAACTTCATTTGAACATGCGGAGGTATATCATATATTTATATGCTATATTTTATACATAATATCTTGCTCTTCTTGGCAGTTTCTTTGGGTGTGAAGAGATACTCTCTTTTACAACTGCTGATTTGCTAGCCATGTTATCTTAGGGTGTCTTTCAGCTTACCCTTCTGGAAGAATATATATGCTAATGTTGAAATACTTTTTGTAGACAGTAGCTGATACTGTGAAAAGATAGTAGACAATACAGACACAAGTAAAGTGGGTTCAGATGTGAATAGACGAAAACAAAGACGTATCAAGGGACAAACTAATTTTGGTAGAGGACGTGGTTCCCGAGTTAGTTATCAGACCAAGTCACAATCAATATCTGTGTTAAATGGTAAGCTCGAAGATGAGTCCTGGCATAATTTTAAGTTTGTTTTAGGATAGTATGAGTATTAGTAGTGATTAAGCTTGAAAAGATAAGTGTAAACTATGCTGGCAAATATTTGTCCAACACCATAGACACTGCATATGGAGAGTTAAAAACAAGACTAGAGAAGGTCTTGCTTTATCAATGTCAATTCTGAAATATTTAAGCTTAATATTAACAAGAAACGCGCATTGACTAATTTAACGTATCGGCCATATTCTTGTCATTATTGAAGTTTTAGTTTCCTGTCACTGCTAGACAAGGCTCCATAACATAGTTAAAAATAATTAACTACTAATTATCAGTTTTGATTTTCATGTTGTATTCCATTTAATAACATCAAATTAGTATCAAGTAAGCCATCATAAGCTCATCTTTGCAGATAAGTAGGTCAATAAAATCATAAATTCACATGCCATTTGCACAAACAAGGAAAAGCATAAGTTATTAGAAATGGAGAAGGAAAGCCTACCTCAACTGAAAACTGAAAGCTTAATGATGTAAGCTCATAGGTATTTCCTTTTCATTTGTGAAAGAAGAAATAAAGAAGGAAAATCAAGAAAGTAATGCTTTAAATACTTAGAGAAACAGCTTTCCACATGTGTTACAGCTTAAATGTGATTTAATCGACTTACGTGTTCCTGAAATTGCATTACAACATCTGACGCATGGACAACATATTTGGTGTGTTTCTTTCAATCTTGTAAAAGCATAATTCAAAAAGTTTTCCACATGTGTTACAGCTTAAATGTGATTTAACCAACTTACGTGTTCCTGAAATTGTATTACAACATCTGCCGTATGGACAACATATTTGGCGTGTTTCTTTCAATCTTGTAAAGCATAATCCAAAGTGTTTTCCACTATAAGTATGTAGGCATCGTCAAGTCAATCATGAATAAGTTTCATCCATTGTTTACCAGGTGTCGTAAACTGGTACATGCACATGATTTATACACACACACCCACACACACACACACACACGTATATATATGTATGTATATATATATATATATATATGTATGTATATATATCTATGTATGTATATATATATATATGTATGTATATATATATATATATATATATATATATGTATGTATATATATATATGTATGTATATATATATATATATGTATGTATATATATATATATGTATATATATATATATATATTCAAGCAAAAAATATTAGTGTTGGAATTCAAATTAGTCCGTCTTTACCAAGGAATATTAGTCAATCTACTTCAAAGATCATTTTTTATAATCCATTTGAATAATTCTCATCCGCAAAATTTAGCTAGCATATAATCCAAGCAATAGCCTTAATATCCGTACAAAAAAAGA
Source organism: Nicotiana benthamiana (assembly GCA_034376525.1). Classification (NCBI taxonomy): domain Eukaryota; kingdom Viridiplantae; phylum Streptophyta; class Magnoliopsida; order Solanales; family Solanaceae; genus Nicotiana; species Nicotiana benthamiana. The sequence goes on along the minus strand of CM067341.1, from coordinate 11,811,992 downwards.
TAAATAAACATATTAATTTGCTAAATCTAATATGAGGAGTACTAGAAGACAAGACAAAAAGGGGACCATTGTTTCAGGCTCTGTGAGCTTACGACATGATATACCATCTAGTAGGGTCACGACTTATAATCCTAAAATCCATATGGGTTTCCTGACCTTGGCTGTAATTTGGTTAAAGGCTTATAAAAGAAAAACCAACAAAATTACAAATTAAAGGCAGGTCAACTTTTGTACTAAACTATCGAGAACGTAATGTTATCATCTATTAAGAGAATCGATGGCCGCAATTTCTAATTGAATTGGGATGGGTGCAATATTTTTAAAAAGGTCATTTGCGCTAAAAATTCAAAATAAAAGGATGAAGAGCTGTAAGAAAGAGAGTAAAACAGGAAGCCACATGTTCGACCTTACCGGATGAGAAGAAACTCGAAGATGAGCAGTTGTTGTCAACGGAGGAGACGAGCAGTTTCTCTAATACGATGATATTGATGTTTGAACACCAGCAGTTTCCCTGAATTTTACTTTGTATATGAGCCGGTTTATACTAGTTGATAACTTGGTCAAAAAATTTTAAGTGCGGAAGTTGATTTAAAAAATAAATAGTTACGTGTTTAAATAAAAGTGTTGAAATAGTAATAAGCAGCTGAAAATTTAGATATTCGAAGAGATTGTTTTAAAAATAAGTATTTTAGGGATAGAATAGTAAATATTTTGGTCAAACCTAAAGTGCTTATAAGTTGAAATTTGATAAGCTGAGGAGACCTACTTATGGCTTTTGGTTTATTAACCAAACACCCTCTATAGCAGTTGTAGGTTTATGAAATAAGTGTTCAAATCAGAGGTTTAATTTGCAGTTGCAGGAGAAGTGTTAAGGTTTTTTCCTTTTTAGAGGGGGTGGTGGTTGGCGGAGGTATGGGTCGGAAAAAAAAAAGAAAAAATTAGCACTACTTTTTTAGTAATTAGTAATTTTAACAACGGGCTATCTTATACTTTAGCGGCCGATATTATCTTCTCGTTAGTATTGAGCTAAAAATTAATTTTGGCGGCAAATAAATATTTGGTTGCCATAAATATACTTATAACGATCAAATTTATATTCCTTTGCAAAGAAGTGATCGTTAAAAGTCTTTGTTGTATTTATGTCATATGTATTCAGAAGCTTCTCCGTTACTTCTTCTTCTATAATTTTGTGCCTCGTGTATTGAGAAGCTATTTGGTTTCTTTGTTCTTCTTCTTAGTTGTAAAATACCATTGTGGAATGTGCTTAGGGTTTCTTCCTCTTCTTTTAAGTTGCAAAATGAATTTTTTAGATTTATTACTGTTTTGACAATAACGACTGAGATTTGTTCTTTAAGATATTTCAAGTTTATATTTCAATTTTGCTCATTTGAAGTAGATTTGGACATTAAATTATATATTTGAAGAATAAATTTATGTTTCAGAATTAAAGATCTAACTTCTAATATTGCATTGGAGAGATAAGATTATTTAAGATCCAAATTTTCTAAAGTTGCATTAGAAACATAGAAGATTTCAGAAGTTGTATTGAAGATAAAACTACTTAATATACAATTTTATGAAGTTATATTGGAAAGAGAGAAGAACTTCAGATTTGATTCTGAAGCTGCGTTGAAGAGATAGAAGAATTTTCGGCGGGTAAATTTTGTGAATTTTTGTGTAGTATGGGTATAACTTTAATGACGCCCCCAAAAAGGGTACCTATGAACTTATTTTAGTGCACAAAGAATTTAAATTATATACATCACAATTAAGAGTTTTTATATTATCAAGTTATTCACGTAATTTATCTTATTTTTAAAATTATAAAATGTTGCTTTCTAGGGAAGCTTAACTATAAATACTCTTTGAATAACCCTGTAGCCATAACAAAATTTATTAAAATTAATTTCATAATATAATTTGGACTATATTTTAAATTCAAGATATATTGATCCAAATAAATATTATATGAGTTAATATTATTGGATTAACAATAAAAGTTAAATAAGGCCAAATTTATTGGGCTGCACATAATGAGCTCATTTCAATAGGCCCAAAATATCATCTTCACAAGGCTTAGTGCATACGTGAAATGACATGGCATGCCAAGTCAAACGAAAGAGCCAATAGAATCATGCCACGTGTTAAAATGATAAGGCATGCCAAGTCACATTAGAAGGCTAATGAAATCGCGCCACGTGTGCAAGTGACATGTTCTGGCCAATCAAATGTAGCCATGTCACACTTCAATTTGATTGGTCGGAAAGAGTTTGTTCTTGTCACAATTTTTCTCTTCCACAACTATAAATAAGGGTTTTCATAACCCAAAAAAGATACCAGAAATTATAACAAGAAGTAAGAAATAGCTCGTGGATCAATCACTGCAAATTCCTCCACAAGTTTCAAGCTTCAAACAATCAAGTTCAAGCTCAAGAACGAAGACAAATCAAGGTCAAGTTCTAGAAATCAAGTTAAAGCTCAAGAACAAGATCATCACTCGTGGCAAGAACTACATATTCAAGATCAAGCTCAAAGGCCCTTGAATTTATTTACTATTGGAAAGAAGAATTAGAGGATTCATAGAGATTGTAACTCTAAAAAATTTGAAATAAAATACTATGATTGTTGCGATATTTTTCGGTCTCAATTTTGTTTTCTCGACCCAAATTTATTGTCTACAAATTCGGGCACGCCTATTGGGACAATCTCTATCTCTCATCTCAACTTTTCAATCTCCAAAGTTCAAGAACATTGAAATGTCTTCAAAGAAAATCAACTCCAATTCAACTTCTACTAAGGCTGCTAATTTTAGGTTCTATGGTGATGTGGAAAGCATCCTCGATATTACCTTTGGAAGCTATATACCAGTTACGAGGAGCAAAGCAAGCCCGTTAGTACAACAAGCATCCCAAGTGCCATCCGTATCAACCCGTGTTTTCAGATCTTTATCCTCAAAAGGAGCAAGATCTTTCACAAATGCCCCCGAAGGAGGAAGTGATGTTGCTAAAAATATCAAGAAAAATCTTGCTCTGATTGACCTCTCCGAATCTAAGCACTCTGCTATGGAGGAAGACGATGATGCTTCATGTGATAAATCCTCCCTACTTACACTAAATAGTGTGATCCAACTCAAGGATCAATCTGTATGAAAAGCTATGCTACTCTTCATCGTCCACAACAATCATGCAAGCCATCGTGGCAAACACTTCATCTGTGGAGGAGCTGTTGGAAAACTTGACGGAAGCAATCCCTAGCTTTACCAAGTGCATGCAAAATCAAGATGCTAGAATCGACAAGCTAACAGATAGGGTGTAAAATCTTGATGGAAGAAGAATCTACCTACGCACCTGGCAAGCTCCCAGATGATCCAGAAAGTGATTCTTGTCACGATTCGAATTTACCCACTATTGGGAGTCGTGATTCCACCTACTGTCGAAGCTAGGCAAGCCAACCTTTATTATCATTTTCACAAACTTAGATCTAAAACAAATCAAATACTAGAATAATTAATTAATCATGCGGAAGTCTTCTAATAACAATAATGAAAAACAATATGCGGAAAGCTAACAACATATCTCTACCCAGTATCTGGTGTCACTGCTCACGGACAACAAAAGAGTACTAAAAATAATAGTCTGAAAGAAATACATAGCATGTCTGTTTGATAAAATATAACAAACTGAAAGAAATAGATAGAGGAGACTCGGGGCCCGCGAACGCCAGCGAACTATCTCAGAACCTCTGTACTGAAGGATCACTCCCGCTCTAAAGCTATGGTCCGTAGACAGGGTCCTGACCTGTGCACAAAAAGGTATAGAAGCGTAGTCAACACAACCGACCCCATGTGCTGGTAAGTTCCCGGCCTAACCTTGGCGAGGAAGTGACGAGGCTAAACCAGACCTATCATAACCAACCTGTACAAATATGTGCAATAACAGAAAGAGAGCAAGAATCTAAGCAAATAAAAGGGGAAGGGGACATGATGGGGGAGTAGCAGTTCAATTATAACTTCAACAATCAAGAGATGAAACTGAATAAATAATAATTAAACAAGAAAGCCAATGAATCAATTGTTGCACGGCATCACCCTTGATGCTTTTACCCTCATTCCTCACCAAGGTAGTCAAATATAATTCACGGCATACTCTCACTTCTCACCAGAAATATCAAACACAAGGCACGGCATCATCCTTCGTGCTTTTACTCTCGATAAATAGTGCACGGCATCACCCTTCGTGCTTTTACTCTCATTAAACACTGCACGGCATCACCCTTCGTGCTTTTACTCTCTCTTCCTCTCCCAGTCAATGGTCACAACCAAACGGGAAAAAGGAAACATATATAAATCAAGGCAAAATATCCCGGCAAAGGAGAATAATCCAACAATGAGTCTCGGCAAGGGAGATACAACTCAACAATAGGTCCCGACAAGGGAATACAACTCAACAAATGATCCCGACAAGGGAAAAATTCCATAAGTTCCTCTTTAGTTCATTAAATCCTCAAATTTCACTTCATAGTTCTTGTAACAAGTAACTATCACAATTGTTAATTTGCTTCACAATTTAATAGCAAATACAACATCACAGTCATGCTTGACTCGGGCGCATAGGTAACCGTCACCATACCTATACACCGACCCCACATAGCACATAACAATAACAATCTTATCCTATTCCCTCAAGCCAAAGTTAGATCGAACACTTACCTCGAATCCGAAAATAGCAACTCAAATCTCAACAATCGCCTTTCTTCTAGAATTCGACCCCGAACCAACGATATTTAATCACAATTTACTCGAATGTGTCAATAATTGCTAGTTAAATCAATTCGAATTCATAATAATGAAGTTCCCGAAGTTTTACCTAAAAATTCCCAAAATGCCCTCGGGCCCACGTGGTCAAAAGCCGAGGTTCGAACCAAGACCGGGTTACCCATTCCCCCCACGAGTTCATATATGTAATTGGTTTTGGAAATCAGACCTCCAATTGAGGTCCAACTCCCCAAATTTTGAAAACTTAGTTTCCACCCAAAATCCAAAATTCCCATTTGTAAAAACTTTTGATTGAAGTTGAATTTATGTTAAAAGATGTTAAAGAGTAGAAAAATTAAGTTACAAATCACATACCAATCGTTTTGGAGAAGAAAAGTTGTTTGGAAAATCGCTCCTTAGGTTTTTGAGTTTTTGAAAAGTGGAAAACGGCTGAAGTTTCGAACTTATATACCTTTCTGAGGGCCTGGCACGGACCGCACAAAAGTGTGCTGCGGCCGCACCGAGTGGGGGAAAGGTCGGGTCCCTCTGAACCCTCCCAGCGCGAACCACAATGATTTGGTGTGCGGTCGTGCTGGTCATGCCAAAATCTCCTGGCCTCAGAATCATCCACGCGGACCGCAAAGAAGTGTCTCGCGGCCGCATGGCTCCAGCGCGGACCGCACAGAAATGGCATGCGATCGCGCTGGTGTCTGCATTACATGAACCTATTTTCGTTAAGCCTAATACCTCCTGGACCTCACTCAAAAATCACTCGAGCCCTCGGGGCTCCCAAACAAAAAAATGCAATCTAACTCAGGGACGTCCTACAGACTTACTCGTGCGATCAAATCGCTGAAATAACACCTAAATCAAAGAATCAACTTCCAAAACTCATGATTTTCATTTCAAGTTTAAAACTTTCAAATTTTTTCTACTTTTAGTCCGAAACACGTCAAACGACGTCCGTTTTTAACCAAACTTTATAGATAGAACTTAACGCCCATTTAAGACTTGTACCGGGTGTCGGAACCAAAATACGAGCCCGATACCATCACTTTTGATCAAATTTTCATTTTCATTTTACCTTAAGCATTTTCAAAAATAATTTAAAAGCTTCATACTCGAGCCTGGGACCTCAGATTCCAATTCCGGGACCCTCCGGGTCCGTCACATCACGGGTCCGGGTCTGTTTACCCAAAACGTTGAACAAAGTCAACTATAGCAATATTAGTATCAAAATTCATTGTTTTAAACACATAATTTAAATATTTTCACATAAAAGAATTTCGTCTTCGCACTCGAACTACGCGCGTAAATCGAGGAAACCAATAAGAGGTTTTCAAGGCCTCAGAAGCGTAAGGAAAGGGGGAATTACGGTGATGACCCTTTGGGTCGTCACAATTCTCCCCAAAGACAAGCAACATCCACTAAGGCTATCCATGTCTCATCTGAAGGGATGATTCCAATCGATCAACTGAAGGAGTTCATCGAAGTGGCCATTAAGAACAAGTATGAAGTTGCTGCCAAGCCCTCCCTTACATATGAAAAATCGTACCCCGTAAGGGTCGATATGTTGAAGATGCCTACTGGCTATCAACCTCCAAAGTTTCAACAGTTTGATGGAAAAGGTAATCTAAAGCAATATGTGGCACACTTCGTTGAGACGTGCAATAATGCTGGGACTTATGGAGATTACCTCGTCAAGCAGTTTGTCCGTTCACTAAAACGAAATGCTTTTGACGGGTACACAAATCTCGAGGATAGATCTATTGATAGATAGGATCAACTAGAGCAAGAGTTCCTCAATTGCTTTTATAACACGAGACGTACCATGAGTATGATAGAACTTACAAATGCTCGTCAACGAAAGGATGAACCAGTTATCGACTTTATCAGTCATTGGAGGATGCAAGCCTCAACTGCAAAGAGAGAGTTAGTGAAGCTTCTGGCGTAGAGATTTTCATCCAAGACATGCATTGGGGGTTGTGCTACATCTTACAATGTATCAAGCCTAACATATTTGAAGAACTTGCAACTTGTGCCCATGACATGGAATTGAGCATGTCCTCTGCTGGAAATGAAAGGTTGTCCATCTATGAACCTCGCAAATGGAACGACAAGCGAGAAATCAGGAAGTGGGAAAAATTCGTGCCCAAGTCTGAAAACAAAAAATATATCAATGTCAACACATCACCTGTAAAGTTCACGACGAAGGTGAGCAAGAAGCAGAGTATGAAATCCACTTCTTTTTAAGATAAGCCAAATGGAAAGTTGACTTTAAAAGAAATGCAAGAGAAAGAGTACCCATTTTTGGATTCTAATGTGCTAGCTATTTTGAAGAACTCCTCGAGTTAAATCTCATCGAGCTTCTAGAGATGAAGCAACCAAATGAAGCTGGGAAACAAAATAACCTAAATTACAACAAATACCATCGACTTGTGAGCCACCATCTGGAGAAATACTTTGTCTTCAAGGATAAAGTTATGGACTTGGCTTGTGAAAAGAACATCGTGCTTGAAGATGAGAAAGCAAGCGTAAACCAAGTCTCTATCACCTTTGGTTCATTCAGTCTTGATAAATTATGTGGTTTAAAAGAAAGTAAAGATGAAGAATTACTAGAGAACGACAAAGATAAAGTCAATCAACCTGATGATAATGAAGGTTGGATGTTGGCAACTCGTCGTAGGCACCACAGAATGAGCCCATGAAAAGAATCAGTAGAAAAACCAACAAGGAAAATGATGGTAAAAAGATCAAGGAGATGGAATCCAGTTAAGCAATTAAAGAAAGCAAAAGTGGAGGTGCACTACTCTCAAAAGCTAAAAAATCCAGTGACCTTGGAGGAGTTTTTACCAAGTCGGTTCGGCATGAAGATTTCCCATAGAGGTATCGATGCCTCTTGTTGCCATGCTGATGAATGGAAAGAAAATAGTGATGACCTACAATTGGCAACGTCTTCAAAAAATCTCCTGGAATCCACTCCCCAAGAAGTTATACTTGTGAAGAAAAGTCATGTTCACAAACATCGATATTTTGCTAGGTGACACTCTTCATAACCGCCCATTATACGTAGTTGGCTATATGCGTGATAAAAGTGTAAATTGAATTTTGGTTGATGGAAGATCCTTAGTGAATATTTTGAAAATTCGCACTATGAAATAACTTGGTATTCCCATGAACAAACTCTCAGAAAGTCGTGTGATGATCTAAGGGTTCAACCAAATGGGGCAAAGATCCATAGGCACAATCAGGCTGGAAATCATCATTTAAGATATGCAATCAAGTGCATAGTTGCATGTGATCTATGCAAAGACTCCATAACTGTCTTGCTTGGAAGGACTTGGATACATGAGAATAAAAAGGTTCCATCTACCGACCATCAATATTTGAAATACTACGAAGGTGAAGTCGAGAAGAAGATAATTGATGATGACGAGCTATTCAACGAGGCTGAGTCACGCTTCGCCTATGCAAATTTCTACTTGAAGAACCGCATTGTGAAGGAGCTAAAAGTTGATGATGTTATGAATGACAAGGATGATGAGTCCATGACTAAGAGAGTTGAGGTGGTTGATGAAAAAACCAAAGTTGTTGCTAAGAAGGTACACCCCAACCCAAATAAGTCTCATAAAGGGAACATTGTGTCTTATAGGAAGAAAGTAACTCCTCCACTCCAATACGTCCCTAAAAGGAAGAAAGATGAAGGTGAACCATCTAATCTCCAAACTAACATCTAAAGGGGTTAACTCTTTCGATCAAACGAATTGAGGCAATAAAGTAATCCTCAATGCCGCTTGTGAGGTTTGTGGCCCAAAATCATTTGTAGAATGTGGCACTCCCCCATAAAGCGAACAAATGAGGGTTTTGATCCTAACGCTTGCACGCTATTTGAAAAACCATGATACAATCCTAATGAGCCGTCAAAGTTAGGGAAGCTGCTATTAGAAGTTGTGACGAGACAACCATGTGAAGGTTTGGGATACAAGCAACCGTCACCAGTGTGTATCTCCATAAAAAGCGTGAGCATCAATTATATCATTGTAGAAGATGAATCTTCCGCTTCTAACAAGCCATCTGTCTTTGATCGACTTAGAATATCAACTATGAGTACTTTCGTGTTTGAGAGATTGGGTCCATTAAAGAAATGGAACAAGTTCTAGAGAAATTTTGAAAGCATAACACACACTTCGCCCAAAATCCAGAAGATCTCTAAGGATTTCCAAAGTTTGGTTCCTTCTAGATTGATGAGACAAACAAAACTTGTGATTTTACGTAAAGAAGTACCAAAGGTAAAGCCATATATTGTCATCTACACTAAGGAACGTGACGAAGATGAAGAAAGTATGGGTTTTTCATAGCATATATGTACAAGGCGAGAATAGTATTCCATCTTCAATGAAGGATAATGCAGAATTGGAGGATGTTTCACCATGTTATCACATATCTTTCAACGATGGGGACCCTCAAGAAGATGAAGATGCAAAAGATGGTCCATCGAAACTTGAAAAAGGTGTGAAGGCAATGATTGATGCCTTAAAAGATGTTAACATTGGCACTGATAAAGAACAAAGATTCACCTACCTAAGTGCTTTACTAGAAGTTGTTGAAGAAAGCACTTATATTGAGTTACTCAAGGAGTTTAAGGATTTCTTTGCTTGGAGTTATAAAGAAATGCCTGGCTTGGACCCTAAAGTAGCATTCTATCACCTTTTAATCAAAAATGGCGCTCGTCCTGTTAAGAATGCTCAAATGAGCTTTAGGCCGGACTTGGTTCCCCTAATCAAAACTGAAGTTAACAAACTCATTGAAGCTGGATTTATTCGGGAAGTTAAATACCCAACATAGGTTTCAAGTTTGTCCCTGTAAGAAAGAAGAATGGTCAGATTCGAGTTTGCGTTGACCTCAGGGATCTCAACGATGCGTTTCCCAAAGATGAATTCTCCCTCCCTATTCCAGAGCTGATGATCGATTCTACTATTGGTTACGAGTAAATATTTCATGGATGGTTAGTCGGGCTATAACAAAATTCGCATCGCACCAAAACATGAAGAGCTTACCGCATTCCGCACCCCCAAAGGTATTTATTGCTACAAGGTAATGCCTTTTATCTTGAAGAACGCTAGTGCTACTTACGAAAGGGATATGCAAAATAGTTTTTACGATCTTCTCCACAGGAATATCAAATCATATGTTGACAACTTGGTGGTAAAATCAAGAGAGAAGGGCGACCAATTGAAAGACTTGAGAATGATGTTTGAGTTGCTCTGGAGGTACCAACTTAGGATTAATCCATTGAAATGCGCGTTTGGAGTTACTTCCAAAAATTTCCTTGATTTCCTCGTTTGACATCGAGGGATCCAATTTGATCAAAACAAAGTAGATGCAATCTTGAAAATGCCTAAGCCTCGGGATATTCACGAATTGAAATGCCTGCAAGGTAATTTAGCGTACCTTAGGAGATTCATCTCAATCCTAGCTGGGAGGTGCCCATCATTCAGTCACCTAGGGGTGTGCATTAGAATCGGTTTATCGATAAATCAAATCGATTATTTGTTATCGGTTTATCGATTTATCGATTTCGATTTCAAAATTTTTCTTATCGAGTTATCGATTTCAATTTAATTTTTTCTTTTCGTTTATCGTTTTATCAATAAATCGATAAGATATACTAAAAAGACAAATATGCCCTTATTTTGTAATACTACCCTTTCCCTTCACTTAAGTCCCTAACCGACTAACCCTATTTTCCTCCCTTCTTCAGCGCCGCTTCTCTTCAGTTTTCACTGTGCGTAGACCCAAAAATAGGTGACTCTTTAGTCTTTTCTTTTTGCTTGCAAAGTACAAACCATTGTCGCCATTGTTCTATCGCCACTTGCTACTCGAAACTCTTCAGTCTTCGCTTTCTGGCAGGTACCATGTAGAAATTATTTTTTGTTAAGAATGATTTATTCTAGACTCTAGTCAGTTCACGCTACTCCTAATTGATTATATTACCTTCTTATTAGTCCAGTCGGGTGCTTCTCAGTTCCATACTTCTATTGTCATTCTTCCCGATTTCATAAAAGCTCCGACGACCTCCGTGCATCAGCTAATCCTCAGGTATTTCTTAGTTATTAAAAAAAGATTGTAACAAATGTCAAAATTTCTAACATTGAAATACTAAGTAAATACTAATCGATTTTGCTAGTTCTTTAAAGAATGAATTTTTCTGTATTTGGCTGGTGGTTAATAAAAGGCAGTGGGATAAATAAAGTGCAACAGTTTGTATTTTCCATTTATGTGAGAGGCCTTGATTAATGAGGTGGCGTAAATACAATCCAACTCTTATTTTAATCTATTATTTCTTGTGCTTTTTATGTTTTTTATCATTAAAACTTAGTCAATTAAGGACTAGTTATCTTCAGTGTTATTCAGGTCCAAAATAGAAGAAAGAAGTGTTTAAGATTGAAAGCAAGAAGTGTTTAAGATTGAACCAAGTAGTGTGCTACTCTGAAGGTTGGGCTTGTCTTTTTAGTACCATATACAAGTATAAGCCAAGTTGCCAACTCGTTTAACACTGTAAGTCACATTCTTCATTCACTTCATATGACTGAAAATGATAAAATTGATCAAGTGGTTGATGTAAGTAGAGGTTCTGAGTCTACTACTGCAACTAGTCATTCGACAGTTACAAAGCAAAGGAAAAAACGATCTCGGGCGTGAGATTTTTTTGAAGAAAAAGTTTATGCTAAAGGAAATAATAAATATGCATGTAGATTTTGTGGACAAGAATATTTTAAAACAAAATTAAAAAGTACGACACAAATGAATAGTCATATCAGTAAATGTCCAAGGAATCCTTCTAAAGTTGAAAAAGGTAAAAAATTAGTACCATATCAAACAGTATCGGGGATAATAAAGGTGATCTTATTTCATGGAAATTTGATCAAGAAGAGTGTAGTATGGTTTCGTGTCATATGGTGATTGTTGATGAACTTCCATTTAGTTTTGTTGAGAAGGAAGGCTTTAGAAACTTTATGAAAGTGGCACAACCTTGTTTCTTCTTGTACTACTGTTACACGGGATTGTTTTCCTCTTTTTAATATGTAAAAGAATAAATTAACGAAGTTACTTAAAGGAACAAGTCAAAGAGTAAGTCTTACCACTGATACATGGACTTCTATTCAAAAAATTAACTATATGTGCATCACAACCCATTGGATTGATAGTGAATGAATTATGCATAAAAGAGTTATTAACTTTTCTTCAATTACTAGTCATAAAGGTGAAGATATGGCAATGTGTATTATTTATTACTTGCGTGAGTGGGGTTTGCAAAATATTTTCACTGTTACAGTTGACAATGCTAGTTCAAATGATGTGGTCGTGGAGAAGTTGTCTGACAAATTAGATGACAGGGGAACCAATTCCATGAATGGTCAACACCTTCACATGAGATGTATGGCTCATATTGTAAATCTTATTGTGAAATATGATTTAAAAGAGTCAAGTATTTCTATTGCTCGTGTTAGATGTATAGTCAGATACATTAGACAGTCTCCTGCTAGGTTGAGGAAGTTTCAGGAATGTTGTGAAAGTAAAAATATTATCACGAAGTCTTTATGCTTAGATGTCCTGCAAGGTGGAATTCCACCTACTTGATGTTGAGCAGGTCTACTGAATACGAGCGTGCAATTAAAGAATATTCTGATCATGATACCGACTTGTCACGTTATCTTATGTTTGATGTTATTTCAGATGGAAAGCATGTAGGTTTGCTTACAAGAACTTATTGGGATGATGTAAGAGAATTCCACAATTTCTTGAAATATTTTATAATCTCACTTTGAAGGTGTCCAGATCACTTTATGTAACATCGAATTCCCATTTTCTTGAAATTGGTCAAGTTGTTGTTTACTTTTGAGTGAGATGGCATCGAGTATGTGGAAAAAATTTGAGAAGTATTGGGGTGAACCAACAAAATAAAAAACATAATTTTCAATTTCTTGTATTTTGGATCCTCGCTACAAGTTTACTACTGTTAGTTTTGTACTTAAGAAGATGTGTGGAGATGAAGGGAAAATTATTGAAAAAGATGATCATACTTATATGAGTTCATTGTTTAGTAAGTATGTCTCTAAGTCTGTTTCAAAAGATACTGGTGGTAAAGTTTCTACCTCTTTGCCAAGCTCTTCATTCAGCACAATGGAAACTTCAACTCCTGGTTTATGTGAGTTTTTAGATGAAATAAGGAAACATAAAGCTGCAAGTGAAGGTGTAGATTCTAAAACAGAATTGGAAAAGTATCTTGCAGAAGATCCTGAAAATGAAAGATCGGACTTTGATATCTTGGCATGGTGGAAGGTGAACTCACATAGGTTTCCTATTCTTGCTAAGATGGCTCGAGATGTGCTTGTTATTCCTATATCAAGTGTGGCATCTGGAAGTGCATTAGGAAAATTCTTGACCAATTTAGGAGTTCATTAACTCCTAAATTGGTTGAAACTCTAATGTGCCTTCAAGATTGGCTTCGGAGTGAATCGCTTCATGTAAATGTTGAAGAAGATTTAGATTTTCTTGAGACACTCGAGGAAAGTATGTATTTTAATTAATTTTATTTTATTGCTTAAGATAGTTAAATAATATATTAATTTCTTGACTTGTTAATATATTTTCTTATTAGATTTTACTAATATTGGCAAAGAAGCTTCCACTGACGATGTTTGCTAGTGTTTGGTAGTTTCTATGTAAGTTCTTTATTTTAAATAATATACTTGTAAAAGAATATGATGCATTACTAAGTTCTTAATATTTTTCTCTTTAATAACTTGAGGGTTGATTCTTGAATTGATGCCCTGCAAAATCAAAGTTGAAACTGTACTTTTACAAGTCTTATAACTGTAAATTTTTAGAATTTCTGCAGACTTTGGTTGCTTTGGAATAGGGATTTTTCATGATATTCGATTTCCTGAACTAGCAATGGCATGTAGTGCGAGACATATAGTGGTTTACATGTTTAATTGTTGTCCTTTATCACACCACGATGTCTACAAATATCAAGCTTCTAGTATGAGAATCAGGTGCTCATCTAATATGTTACCCTGGAGCATTCAATATTGTTAGTTTTTTGAATGTAATCAATTATGAAGAGTTGTAATTTATTTCTAAAGTAGGAATCTTTTCAATAGTATCTTAACGGTGTTACTCTATACAGAGAACTTCCTTTTAGCAGAAACAATGTGGTTCACTTTAGATATTTCCCTCTGATTATCTCTTCGTGTCCGTGTTGTATCAAAATTCTCTCCTCTATTTTTATAAATGATAGTTTCAGCTTCCTTACTGCTCAATTCAACATTGATTTTGCAGGGCAGTATATAACCAGGTAATACCATGGCTAATTTTTATTTAGTTTGAATTGGTTTCAGACTCGGTTTTCTCTATCTTATGGACTCCATTAATGTAGAGAACTTGTTCTCAATAACGTTTTTATTTTTATGGAAAATGGGTTGTTGTTATACTCCTATATGCTTTTGTTTTACTACTATAGAAGTTGGAAAACAACGGTAGTAGCTTTAATTTTGTCTTACATTATACTTCTGTCCCATATGAATATGGCTAGTATTACTGGTGTTACAGTTTGTGTTGGGTAAGCTCCATATTCGCACGTGCTAACTATCTAAAAACTTGGTTATAGTTTTAAAGTGTAGGCTTCTTAATAGTTTTAAAGTGTATGCACACTTTAAAGATCACTTTAAAGTGTATGCACACTCCAAATTCGCATGTGCTAATATGCCTTTATGGAGATATTCCAATTATTACGAAGCCAAAATTAACATAGCAGTATGAGATTCCAGTTCAAATCTTAGCAGTATCGTGATTGCTGTCGCATAATGGAGTCCTTCCGTACTATCGATTATGTTACAAGAAAATTGATAATCTTGACTTCTGTTTTGTTTGCTATGTATATTTTGGTGAAAAATAATTTCATGATGCAAGTTTAGTCAGGTATCCTTTTTTCTCTGATGTAGAAACGGGTATTTTTCTTTATTTGCGTATTCTTCTATAGTCATCATAGCGATATACCGTCCGTTGAATCCCACAAATTTTCTTATTGGTGTAATCGATAACCGAATTGATAAGCCTCAAAAATCGATAAATCAAAATCAAAAAAATCGAAACCTTATTGAAACAATAATGATAAGCATATGTACAAATCGATAATCGATAAGTAATTATCGACAAAGGTCAAAATCGAATCGATAAATCGGATGTACACCCTTACAGTCGCCTTATGAAGAAAGGTGTCCCTTTCAAATGGGACCAAGCATGTAGCAATGCCTTTGAGAGTATTAATTCCTACTTGATGAAGCTTCCAGTTTTGACATCCCCTATACTTGGAAAGTCGTTGACACTATGCATTTCAACACAAGAAAGGTTTGTAAGAGCATTGTTGACTCAAGAAAATAGTGAAGGGAAAGAAAACTCCCTTTACTACTTGAGCAAGATGATGACACCAAACAAGCTGAATTATCTGCCAATTGAAAATTGTGATTGGCTATAGTCTTCTCAATTCAAAAGTTGAAGCACTACTTTCAAGCTCATGTTGTCCATCTTATTTCTAAAGCAAATCCCATCAAGTTTGTGATGTCAAAACTGGTTCTTAGTGATCGACTAGCAAGATGGTACCTCCAGTTTTAACAATTCGAGATTTTGTACATTCCTCAAGAGGCTGTAAAAGGAAAAGCATTGGCAGTCTTCTTGGTGGATCATCCAATACCTAATGACTGGGAGCTAACTGACGAACTATCTGATGAGGATGCAATGGTCATTGAAGTTCAACCTCTATGAAAGATGTACTTTGATAATGTTGTGCATCGTGGGGGAGCTGGTGCTGGCATAGTATTTATCACTTCTTAAGGTGAAGTCTTGCCCTACTTACTAACCTTGACACAACTTTGTTCCAATACCATTGCTGAATATCAAGCATTAATACTTGGACTTGAAATGACCGTGGATATGAAGCAATTGTAACTGCAAGTCTTTGGTAACTCACAATTAGTGGACAACCAGCTTTTAGGTAGTTACGAGGTCAAAAAGACTGAACTACACCCATATAATGATTATGCTAAAAAGTTAATGGGTTGGCTCGGTGATGTAACAATTCAACATGTGCCAAGGAAAGAAAATAAGAAGGCTAATGCTTTAGTTGCCCTAGATTCATCGTTAGCCCTGCCTGATCAAGCGCAAGTTACTGTCTACCAAAAATGGATAGTACTGCCACCAAATGAGGATGAAGGTGAATAAAATAAACTAAAGCATCTTGTTGTTGTTTTTGAAGTTGAGAAAGAAGAATGGAGACAACCCATTATCGACTACTTATGCTAGGGGATATTTCAAGAAAATCTGAGGAGAAGGACTGAAATCTGTCACCGTGCACCTTGCTTCCTTCACTACAAAGATAGTCTATACAAAAGGTCATTGGAGGGAATACTCTTGTGATGCTTAAGGGAAGAAGAAGCACTCCAAGCTTTGCAAGAGGCATATTCTGGAGTATGTGGGTCACACCAGTCTGGACGAAAGCCGCACTTCCATATAAAAAGGATGGGATATTATTGGCCAACGATGGTAAAAGATTGCTTGGACTATACTCGAAGATGCAAGGCTTGTCAATTCTATGTGAATTTTATTCATCAACCTCCTGAAGTGTTACACCCAACTGTTGCATCCTGGCCGTTTGACGCTTGGGGATTGGATGTTGCTGGACTAATGCCAAGGTCCTCTAGTGGGTTTGTTGGCTTCCGCCAAGTACATCTTCAACTCGTTACAAATATCCTGGAATATGACGATATATGCCCTCGATTGTTGTTGTGTTTTACTAACATACTTTGCCTTGAATTATGCGACGTCCAAAGTTTGGAAGGGTGCTAGCAATATTTACGTGGCAATGGATTGGCGCTTGGAGAGACCACATCTTGGACAATAGATTAGAAGTTGATTTGTGCTCCAAGGTCTAGTTTTCTACATGAAGGGAGTTCCTCAAAGAAAGTCATCATAGCGGCTAGCTTGTGAGGTGTGAACCAAAATCTTGGTTTGTTCATGCCATTTTCAGTCTCGATTATGAGATATCTAAGTTTGGAGGAATGTGAGGTATAATCTCTGAAATTTACCATCTCTCCGGGTTGAAAAAAAAGGAAAAAAAGACCATCAAAGTCCAAATCAAGAATATCATAATGGGCACAAAGGCCTAAATGGATGAAATGACCTCCGACAGCCAGGCCACATTGAGAGTAATCTCTCTGGTAGTCGGCCACATTTAGAGTAATCTCTCCGATATTGGGATCATTTTGAGAGTAATCTCTCCGGTAGTCGGAACGTTATGTGAGTAATCTCTCAGGTGGTCGGGCCTCATTGAGAATAATCTCTCAAGTAGTCGGGCTACACTGAGAGTAATTTCTCCGATAGTCGAGCCATATTGAGAGTAATATCTTCGGTAGTCGGGCCACATTAAAAGTAATCTCTCCGATAGTCGGGTAATTACATTGAATGTAATCGCTTCGGTAATTGGGCCTTATTGAGTAATATCTCCAATATTCAAACAGGGAATAAATACCTATCCACTTGTATGTTAAGAATGTCTTCTTCACATATGAATCATTTTGTTATTGTCCTCGTTGACCTACCAAATAAAGAAACAAAAACGCAACCAAAGAAAACCCTTTACTTGCCAGATGCGAATTCAAGCAGGTGTGCAAGTTACAAATCAATGGTTTATGAGCGTGGGCGCACTGGGTTTATATAAATGACAACGGACGGCTATCAAAAAGATTTATTCGATGTGGGAACAAAGGTAGTTAGTTTTGGAAAAGGACTCAGTTGAGGGCGGTGAAGGCTTAAGTTTTTCCTTGTTAGAGTAAGTGAGTAATACCAAGAATTTTCTATCCCATATCCATGTTGCTTTGGGAGTCAATCGATAAAGTCAACCTCAGTAAAGTGGAAAAAGGCAATGATATAACAATTAGCCAAACATTTAAAAGTTTAAAGCTCAATAGATTAATGTTTTCTTGTAAAAGATTTTTAAATACAAAGGAATGATGTGGCATAAGGATGGACGAAAGGCAATAAGTCAAAGAATTTTGAAATAAGATGGCTTTAATGAAGAAAAAGAGCCATTTGATTTACTTTACTCGTGGCTTAAGAGCTATAGGAAGCAATGCTTAATGGATTGGGTGCTTCCGGTTCCGGCTCTGGGTCTATTTGGGTCTGCGGTTCCGGTTCTGGCGGTTCCGGTTCTGCGGTTCTGGCGGTTCCGGTTCTGGCGGATCCGGAGCCGGAACCGCCCGGTTCCGGTTCAAGCGGTTCCGGAACCGCGGTTCTGGCGATTCCCGGCAGTTCCGAGTTATTTTTTTTTTTAAATCAATATCTTGTATAGTAGTGATTAGTATATTGTAGAATATATTTTTATATGGTGTACTATGTTATTAATTATAGTATATATTGAGTTTGGTAATTAGTATATATTGTGTATAAGTGGTGAATATATTGTATATAAGCAGTATATATTGTATTTAAGTAGTATATATTGTGTAGTAGTTAGTAATTAGTATAAATTTTATATAAGTAGTACATATTAATAAAAGAATGTTGTCATTAGTATTATGTGTTGTATGTTATATATTATATGTTATATAAATATTCAAGGATTGATATAGAAGTAAAGACAAAAAAATATTGAGACAAAGATATTCAAGGATATGATAAAAAGCATATTTATTAACCAAAATGGCATATCTTTCTTAGTCTTCCTTTCCCCAATGGAATGAGCACAACATGGTACTAATACCACCATTAAAAGAAAAAAAAACTAAAAGAAGACATGCCAATTTACAAGTTACATAATAATTTATGCATTATTTCTAACAGATCTCATAAAACCTTCAAGGTTTGGAGGTGGTTGTGTTGGCGGTGGTGGAAATGAAGCTTGTTCATCTCCACTTCCGGGTGAAGTTGCTTCCTGAGCAAGTTCTGCTAGCATTTCTTCGTAGCACTCATTTATTTCTGGTTGAGATTCAGCTAGCCCAAAGTTCCTTCTTTCAGAGCGGATCCAATCTCGGAATAGCACTGATTTTTCCAAGCTGTCCCGCATCGACGCTCTATGATCACCTATTTTTAGTCTTGCTTGACTAAAAACGCTCTTCGATGCAACAGTTGACGCTTGAATCGACAGAACATCCCGAGCCATCCTTACAAGAACAGGAAAATGCTTTTCCCTTGTCTTCCACCAATCCAAAAGGTCGAAAGAGCCGTCTGGATTCTCATTCTCTAATCCCTGCGACAAATAAACTTGAAGCTCATTTAGATGGGAAATATCATCTACATTTTTCCCTTGAGTACCCCTGAACTCAGTCCACGATTTAAGAGCTGTTAAGCCAACAGCTCTTTTTGACGCCTGTGATGTGAACGAAGTTGGGGTTGGAATATTTGGCCTAGCATGCTCTAACGCCTGTTTATAAGCATTATAAACAGTTTGAGCATTCACTTTAATTGATGCTTGCGCATCAGATAGTGTAGCCATTTCTTCTTCATCAAGATCTAAAGCTTGATAAATACTAGAATACCAAAAGTAAGGTCCTCCTAATTTCATAGTAGGATTTAGCATAGCAGACACACCATATATATGAGGGATTGGAAAAAAATATTTTTTAAACTTCTTTTTCATTTCTGTTATTGCATATTCATTAATTTCCCCTCCCTCGTTAAAATCAACAAATAAATTAGCAAGTGCGGCAATATATACTAAACAGTTAGAAATAGTTGGATAGTATTGGCCAGATAAAGCATTTGTAGCCACATGAAAATATTCTAAAAAACCTAACAGAATTTTAACGTTAGTCCAATCTTGATTAGTTAACATGTCATTATCTTCCTCTCCACAATCCCGAGAATTATAAGTAGCGTTAATTGGGTTTCTATATTCGTACGCCACTACTAAACTTTCGTACATGTAGTTCCACCTAGTCGGGCAAGGTTTAGGTACCTTTCTTTCTCTAAGACCATATTCGTCACATTTTTTAAAATATTCTCTAAGTCTACTTCTACGGTTTGAATAAAAAAGCCAATTAAGAGCGAATTTAACCTTTTCAATTTCTATGTTTAAAATTCTCATACCATCACCAACAATTAAATGATAAATATGACATATACATCTAACATGGGAAATATTTGTAAAAGCAGGATTAAGTGTTCTAGTTAAAATACCTATTGCATTAGTGTTGCTACTAGCGTTATCCATGAAAATTGATATTATTTTATCACTAAAACAAAAATATCTACATACATCTGAAACAGTGCTAGCAATAAACTTACCCGTGTGCCGTGAATTAATAATTCTATATGCAATAATGCGTTTTTGCATTGTCCAGTCTTCGTCTATCCAATGACTGGTTACGGTTAGATAATCACAATCATTTCCACTTCTACCAATATCAGTTGTAATAGACATACGATTACTTATATGGGTAAATAAATAACGCAAGTATTGTTCATATTCATGCTTGTATTTATAAATGTCGGCCTTAACTGTGGCACGAGGCCAACCTTTATACGTAGGATTAAATACTCTTCTAATATAATGAATCCAAGCAGGATTAGAAGCAAAAGAATAAGGCAAACACATAACAGTAATCATTTTAGCTAATTCTTCACGATCCTTATTTGGATCGTAATACAATATACCTCCGGTGACAGTGTTTATTCCTGGTTGAACTAGATTTGAACCAATACTTGGGTTAACTGTAGAATTAGGACTTGTCCTCCCCTCTTGTTGCGCTTTCAATTGGAAATATCTAGCCTTATCGCTAGGGTGTAATTTTATATGTTTAACTAAACTACCTATGCCGCTACGATCTCCAGTATACCTATGCACAAGTAATTTCCCACAAGATTTACACTTAGCCTTATTTTGTTCTCTTAGTTGAATAAAAAATTGCCAAACTAATGAAGTTTCTGAACGTTTAGGAGGTTGTCTACTAAAAGTGGGAGTTTGTACGGGTGGGTGTTCCGGTTCATTAGTAGCAGGACTAGTAGGTGTATCATCTAAATCTACCGGAGCTTGGGTTTCGTCATCATCATCATCCTTATTTCCCTCTAATATTGGTGCATTAGGATAAAGCATATTCATAATATCATCATCTATTCTATCACCGACTGCTACATCATGTAGAAAATCAACATCGCTAAATTGAAAACACGGGTGATTACTATCAAGTATTCCGAAATTTTCATTAGTATTTCTAGGTTGGCTACTAGTCTCAACTTGTTTATCTTTTCTAGGTCGGGAGCCGGGGGAGGGGTAGTATTTTGGCGACTACTTTCACCGGTTTTATTTTTTCCTTTTCCGAACATATTTTTCAATGAAAATACCATATTAATTATAATTAAGCAAAATAACAATATACAAAAATATTCTAATCACGTAAGAGTTGAAACGAGTTTACCGGATTGACGAACAACTTCTTGAAAATTGAAAATCGTTGAAATCGAACACTTGAAAACTTCAATTCAACAACTTCACAATGTTTCACGAAATTGCAACAATAAATTAAGCACTTGCACTAGAAAGATTGAAAGAGAGCTTGAGAGAGATTGAGAGAGATTGAGATATATTGACGAATTTGTGAATTAAAATGAAAGAATGAGGGGGTATTTATAGTTGAGAAATGGGAAATGGTGTAATTATATAAAGTTTGGGGTTAAATTAAAGTTTGGGGGGTTAAATGGCTAATTTTGAAAATTCTAAACGGCTAATTTTGAAAAAGAGCCGTTTGAAATTTTTTTTTAAAATTTTTTTTTTTTAAAAATCCGGACCGTTGGGAACCGGTTGGAACCGTTTGGAACCGGATGGAACCGCCTGAACCGGTTCGGTTCCATACGGTTCCAAACGGTTCCGCAACGGTCCGAATTTTTAAATTTTTTTTTTAAAAAAATTTCAAACGTTTCGGAACCGTTTGGAACCGCCTGAACCGGTCCGGTTCCGGTTCTGGCGGTTCCGGTTCCGCGGTTCTAGCGGGTGGAACCGCTCCATCACGGTTTTCGGGAACCGCCAGACCCGGAACCGCGGAACCGGAACCGCCGGAACCGCCAGAACCGCGATTCCGGTCCGGTTCCGGTTCCGAACCGGCCACTTCCAGCCTTAGCTGACAAGTCCATAGGTTATCATTCGGAGGAAGTGCGTCTAAAGAAATTTGTACTTCAACTCTAGGCGATAAAGTGTATATTACGAAAAAGACTCCAAATAGAAGGTATTCATAGGTATATAAATTTTATTAAAATTAAATTTATAAAATAATTTAAGTTATATTTTAAATTCAAAATATATTGGTTCAAATAAATATTATAGGCTAATATTATTGGATTAATAATAAAAGATAAATAAGTCAAAATTATTGGCTAGCCGCTTAATTGGGCTACAAACAAATTCCATTTCATCTTCACAAGGACTAGTTTGGTGTCACAATTGAAATGACATGGCATGCCAAGTCAAAGAAAAGAGATACGATCATGCCACGTGTCAACATGACAAGGCATGTCAAGTCACATTAGAAGATTAATGAAACCACGCTACGTGTGAAAGTTACATGTTCTAGCCAATCAAATACGGTCATGTCACACTTCAATTTGATTGGTCAGAAGGAGTTTATTCTTATCACAACTCTTTCCTCCCACAACTATAAATAGGGGTCTTCATATCCCAGAAAAGATACCAGAAATTATAACAAAGCAAGAAAGAGCTCATGGATCAAACACTGCAAATTTCTTCACAAATTTTAAGCTTCAAGCAATTAAGTTCAAGTTCAAGAATAAAGAACAAATCAAGTTCAAGCTCAAGAACGAAGAACAAATCAAGGTCAAGTTCAAGAAATCAAGTTTAAACTCAAGAACAAAATCATCGTTCGTGGCAACAACTACATACTCAAGATCAAGTTCAAAACCCCTTGAATTTATTTACTATCTAAAAGAAAAAATCAGAGAATTTATAAAGATTGTAACACTCAAGTATTTAAAATAAAATACTACGATTGTTGTAATATTTTTTTATCTCAATTTTATTGTTTCGACCCAAATTTATTGTCTACAAACCCATAATCAAAAACGTTATTTACAACGACAAGATATATAATTTAAACTCACACTGAAAATAAAAACGAGTGTGGAAGTTTCTTTGTATACACGCGCAATTAGGGAGTATGAAAAGTTTAAATTGTTAACTACTACTCACTCAAGTTCACAATAAGTGATTTTTTGGTCATTTTTTACGGTCCAAAATAAGTGATTTTCAAATTTCAAGAATAAATTAATTATTTTTTTCCTACCGTACGTTAGGAGAAATAGTGTTAGAGTATGTATTAGGAATGTTTATTTTAGATCTGTCAAATATGGGCCATGCCAGGTTAGCCCAGCCCAACTCCCGTAATCTTTAGCAATTGACGGACCGGCTAGGCTAGCCCACCATTTTGATGGGGCTTATAATTGGCCGTCCATCCTAGCGCTATGTGGGATGTGAGCCCCCACGAGCTTGCCTATTATTTTTAAAATATAATTTTATATTTTTTCTTTAAGTTCTAATAGCTTATGAAAAAAATTCACAAAACCTAATAACCTTTTATATTGTTCCAATATATCACAATAAATAATAAAAAAAGAAAAATACAAGACTATATTCTATTCACTAAAAGTCAAAATTCAAAACAAACTATTCAAGAGAACATCCATGACGCTTATGAGATATCTAATACATCACCTTCATCAAACACATTTGAATCTGCTTGTGACAAGATTGTCTTAACATCTTCATTTTTATCTACGTCTACAATTCATATGCAATACTAATTAGTTAAATATTAAGAATAATAAAATTTAAAAACTAATAGTATTCAAATTCACAATAAAACATTACCCGTTTGAGTTTGGGAAAAGCCATGCCGCCAATTTCGAGTAGTAATACGTGTTTGGATATTTTCATGATTGATGCAACTTATGTACTTTGTGAGAACACGCCCACAAATACTAAATGTTGATTCTGACGCTACACTGATAATAGGAATACTAAGTACATCACGCGCCATCACTAAAAAATCATGATATTTTCTAAAATAGTCCTTCCAATACATCTCATAAAATTTCTCAAGATCAAGCTTATCTAAGTAAAGATCCAATTTCCGACTTTCTATCGCTAGAGGTATTATCCATTTTATATTTTATATATTTTAAACAAATATTTTTATTAGGCCCATGGGCCTGCCAAACCCAGCCTCACTCAAGCTTCATAAGCCACAGGCTTACTCGTGTCGGGATTAAAAGCCTCGTTTTTAAAATGGGCTTCAAATATTCTAGCCCACCCTGCTATTACTATATTACGGGTTGGGCATAGGGCCAGCCCATATTGACGTCTCTAGTTTATGAGATAGTAAAGGTTAATAGAGTCAATCTCATTGTTAATTAATGTCAAAAGATTGATTTCTTAATCTATGTGAAAATAACCAAAAAATCACTTATTATGGATCGGAAGGGGTAAGCCCACATTGACGGCTCTAGTTTATATGAAGAAATAGTAAATATTAATATAATCAATTTCATTGCTAATTAATGTTAAAAAATTGATTTCTTAATTTGTGTGAAAATAGCTAAAAAAAATTACTTATGAGAGAGTAATCCAATCCGTTAATTATGAGACTGAATTGGATATCTAATGAGAGACTTGAGTTAGAATTCAATAAATTAATGTTTTGACCAATTTTTACACATAGTGCAGCAATAAGCAGATGTTATGTAGGTGTTAATTTTTTTTGTCCCTCATCTGTTCCAACTTCCAAGGAAATTAATTGCGAGAAGTTCTTAATAAACATTAAGGTTGGTACGTGGACTGAGCCCGGGCTTAAGTGGGCTTTGTGGGTCGGTTCCAACTTAAATGGGCTTCGCGACTTTTTGTAGGAAATAATTTGGGACCGGCCCGCTTAGTCCGGGATTACTTGTGAGATCGATCTCGAACCTAAGTGGATCCAATGAGTACTTTTTATTTTTGTAAAAATTTTATAGAAATTAGAGAAAAATGGTAATAAAAATATCTAAAGTAATTCTTTGTAAATTATATTATAAAATTATGACCTAAATTTTTTATTTCAAATTTAAAGACAAAAATATAATAAAGATATATTCAAAGTAATGCATTATAATTTTATTAAAGCATTAAAAAATATGGTAATATCTTTCTTAGTCTCCATCCCCCATATAAAATGAGCACAACAAGGTGTTAATATCACCATTGAGAAGAAAAAAAAAGTAACTAAATGTGCCAAAATACAAGTAATTAATTTTTGTTCATACAAGTTGCATGATATCTCTTACGAATTTCATAAACCATTCAAGGTCCGAAGGAATTTCTATTGGTGGTGATGGAAAAGAAGCTTGGTCATCACCGTTTCCGAGCGAAGCATCATCCTCCGCAAGTTTTGCTAGCATTTCTTCGTAAGCTTTGTCTACCTCTGATTGTGATTCAACAAGTCTAAATTTTCTTCTTTCCGAATGGATCGAATCTCTGAAAAGTACCATTTTTTCAAGCTCTCCCTCATAGACGCTCTATAATCACCGAGTTGAATTCTCGGTTGACTGAAAGCGCTCTCCGATGCGACTGTTGAAGTTTAAATATTTAAAATATCTTGGGTCATCCTGTAAACAATCGGAAAGTACTTTTCTTTGTACTTCCACCATTCCAAAATATTAAAGGATCCATCGAGATCACTTCCTCAATTTTCTGTGACAAATAAACTAGCTCATCTAGTTGTGAAAAATCACTAGTACTAGAACCTTGAGAACCCCCTGTACCCCGACCAAACACTAAGTGCTCTTACTCCCTTTGTTCTTTTAGATGATTGAGAACTAGAAGAAGAATCAGGTGAAACATTTGGTCTAACATGATCTAATGCAACTTGATAAGCATTATAAATAGTTTGATCATTTATTTTAATTGAGGCTATTGCGTCCGAAACTTTAGACAACTCCTCGTCTTCAAGTTCTAACCATTATAAACAGTTTCATGCCAAAATTGAGGACCCTCCTAATTTTATAGTAGGATTTAACAAGGCAGCAACATCATAAATAGGAAAAATAAGAAAAATATATTTTTTAAACCATAAATAGGGAGAGTCGGAAAAAAATATCTATATGCAACAAATAAACTTTCATACATGTAATTCCATTTAGTTGGACAAGGTTTAGGTACATTTCTTTCTCTTAGGCCAAATTCATTGCATCTTTTAAAAAATCTCTAAGTCTACTTCTATGGTTTGAACAAAAAAATCAATTAAGAGCTATTTTGACCTTTTCAATGTCAACATTTAAAATTCTCATACCATCACCCATAATTAACTAAATGGTAAATACGACAAATACATCTAACATGAAAAATATTATTGAATGTAGGACTTAGTGTAGTAGTAAGTAAGACCACAACATTTGTGTTAATAGTAGCATTATCCATTGAAACTGACATTATTTTATCACTAATACAAAAATATTTACAAATATCCGTAATCGTGCTAGAAATAAACTGCTATGTGTGGTGTGAATTAATTATTCTATAAGCAATAATGCGCTTTTGTATTATCCAATCCTCATCAATCCAATGACTGGCAACAATAAGGTAATCGTAGGTATTACCACTTCTACCAATATCAGTTGTAATAGTAACACGACAATTTATATAAGTAAATAAATAACGCAAATATTATTCATATTCATGTTTATATTTATAAATATCGCTCTTTACGATTGTGCGAAGAAAGCTTTTCTAATTAGGATTAAAAACTTTTCTAATATAATGCACAAAATTAGGGTTAGAAGGAAAACTATAGGGTAAACACATAAAAGTAACCATTTTGTCAATTCTTCCCGATCTTTTTTGGAACATAATATAAAATACTACTAGTAACAGTTTTAATTTCCAGTTGAAATTGATTTGACCTAGTACTAAGGTCATCCTGACTAGGTACACTTGTCCCTTCGGCCAAAGCTTTCATACAAAGACATCTAACATTATCTTGAGGGTGTAGCAATATGTATCTAGTCAAACTTCTCATCCCCCCGACCTCAAACATATTTAAAAGTTAACTCTTTGCCACTTAGCCCTATTTTTTCTCTTAGTTCAGTGAAAAATGGCCAAAAAATAAATGTTTCTACCCGTTTAGAAGGTTGTGTAGAAAAAATAGGGGCAGTAACAGGAGGATCAGACGGGACATCATTTGGATTATTATTAGTTGGGTTAACTTTAGGAGCCGTACTGGTGGCTGTATCGTCCTCAAAATCTATTTCTTCATCATCATTTTCATCAATAGTTTAATTACCGTAAAGAGCATTCATATATTCATGGTTTAATTATTCATCGGGTGTAATATTATGACAAAATTGACTTTCGGTAAATTATAATAAAATATTATCCCTATCAAGAATAGCAGGTGCACGATGGGTAACATGTTTGGGTCGGGGAGTTGGGAAAAGTGGAGGAGGAACGACTTGGCCACTAAATTCAAAACTTTTGAATTTTTCCTTATTTTTACTAAACACTTTTTTAAAGGAATAAGTCGTCTTAATTAATCAAGCAATACAAAATAAATAAAACAAATAAAATTATAATATTAAAATTTAAGAGTTGGAACAAGTTTACCGAATTAACGAACAACTTGTTGAAAATTAATTATCATTGAAGACTTGAAGACTTCAATTCAGCAATTTTATAATTTTTCACAAATTTCAACAATAAAGAAGCAATTATAGGAGAAAATTACAGAGAGAATGATCATTTTGTTAGAAAAATAAAAGAATAAGAGCATATTTATTGTTGAAAATAGGAAAAAACTATAATTATAAAAAATTTAGGGTCAAAACAAAGTTGAAAGGGGGAAAGGGGGTGTTAAATAGCTATTTTGTAAATAGCCAACGACTATTCCGGTAGAGGATACAACTAGATTTTAAATGCCTAAACGGGCAGATTTTTTTTTAAAATTATGGCCAGTGGGACCATTTAGGCCCATTAGGACCGGTCTGGTACCGGTCTCAAACGGTCCGATCTTGCTGGCCTCAAGCTAAGGACCTCCCCCCTCCCCCCTCCAGTCCCGGTGTTAAACGGTTCTGCCCGTTTAGGCCCACTACTGACATGAGTTGCGGTCATTGGTCGGTACCGGTCCTAAACCAACCAACTTACCAGCCTTAATATGCATTACAAAAATTAGCCATTACATTTAATTTAATCAAAATTATTTAGTTTGCTTAAATTTTATTTAAGAAATTTTCACCTCCTATAGCAAAGGTTAATACCTTATATATTTTAAATAAAGTAGATACCTTTTAAGGTTTATAGCAAAATATAATTTTTATTTATCTACTTCACTTAAGCCACTAAGCACGTTTATTTTCTCCCTCTCCTTTTCAAATTTTTCTCACACATAATTACCATATTTCATAGAAACTACTTAATACACGTTCTTTCTCTGTCTATTTTGATACACTTCAATCTCTTCCCGCATCCATGTAAACATGCTCAAAATCGAAACTCCTTTTGCCCACATATGACGGGCTTGTGAACAATTCGGTAAAAACCCCCGCTTCCTTCTTCCCCATTCTCAATCTGAACCCTAATTTCGAGCCATATGACGATTCATGAGGGATGAAGATGGAGACAATATGAAGAGGAAGAACAAGATGGTTGTAATTCGAGCTCAAATATCCCATGAACTTTTTGGGAATTCCAGTTTCACGAAATTTTGTAGCAGTTTCCTCTACTTTTAGAAAATCTTGGCCTCGTTTACTTCAATCAGTGCCCTCTTCTCTTCTGCTTCCCTGTGAATTACTATCATATTATTCTTCATCTTCATATGGCTTAAAATCTTGTTCTTCATCTTTATAAAACTTGGAGACAGTGAATTTTAAACTAGAGGAAGACAATATGAGGGACGAAGATCTGTTGGGTTTATGGTTTTTGCGATGAAAAGAGTTGACGGTTCTTGGTTTTTATGCTGTATTTTTATATAATTTATTATTTTCATTGTCTTTTTTTATTGTAATTCAATGTATCTTGCTGTATTTTCATGTATTTCATTGTATTTATTGTCTTTATTTTTCATTGCAATCAGTGTATCTCGTTGTATTTCATGTATTTTATTGTATTCACTATCTTTTTGTTCATTGTATTTCAATGTATCCCGCTGTAGTCTATGTATTTCATTGTATTCACTGTCTTGCTATATGTTATGAATATATTCATATGTTTTTTTAATTAATATCATTTATATATTCAGATGTATTATATAATTTCTCTAAAGATTGCTACTTTTTTGGGGTATTTTTCGGTTGAGAATCTATTTTGTAGCTGGAAATACAAATTTTATGTATTATAATTGAGTTTGTTGAGTTATATTATGAGTCTATTGTATTAATTGATTTACTTTCCGTTTAAAAACAGTGTAATCTCTGCTTCATGCAGTGAATATAGTTGAATACAATAATCTGTCCAGCTTTAATCCCATGTTCCCCGCCATAAATATAGTCGAATCCAACAACTGATTAGCTTGATTTTCCTGATTCACGCATATTTTTGCTACTATATTCTTAAATACAACAGTTTAAATACATCTAATACATTTTATAACAACAAAAAACGTATTTATAATCGTGATATAACAAATAATATCTATAGTTAGCTAATTACCACTAAAAGATAATACGTTTATGAATTTTTTTCTTAAATTTCGTCAATTTGCTGCCCATTTAAAAGTATCACATCGTTAAACACCGAAAAAACAAATTGAAAGGAATTTACTCATTTAGCCCCACATGCTAAAAGCAAATTACTCATTTAACCGGGCCAAAATCTTCCTTGGCCATATGAATTAATTAAAACTTATTTTCTGTCATTTTTCATTAATAACACAAAAGATTAGGAGAAGTTTATGTGTTATAACTTGGTATGCATACTACTAATAATTCAGAAAGTACAAATCCGTGTTTCAGGCTTTCCACATTCTCTTAATTACATACTTGCAGATTATTGGTGCGTATAAAAAAAATTCTCCAAAATATTGTAGCCATTTTGGAGTGAATTATGTCATATACTGACAGAGTAGATATTTTTTAAATCAGTATAATCCCACTAAATAAAATTATATTGAGTGATTGTTGTTGTTATTATTGTTATATAATAACAATAAAAATGAGTTGACAGTAGGACTGTTCATGGATTGGATCGAATTTAACACCTTTCGAATTATAATTTCGAATTTTGTAAATTGCAATTTGAATCCAAACCAAACTAAACTCGGATCGGATTAGATCAGATTTTGATGTTTAGATCAAATAAATATTTTGAATTTCAATTTGGATTATACGCCTTATTAAGATGCTAGAATAAATCATTTTAATATGCTATCTCCTACCATTTTCAGTAGCAAAACTCATTCATTTCCATATCTTTTACTTTTACTATTGAAAGGAAAGAAATGGCAAAAACTGTGATAGAAATGGCAAAAACTGTGATAGAAATAACAAAGAAACCTTAGAATTTTTAAAAGAGTACCCTCACTTTTATATGTAAAATATCGATTTCGGATTTTGGATCGATTTGGATACAAATTGAGCCAAATCGTATCTGATCCGATATCCAAAATAATTAAATTAAACATCTGATATCCAATCCAATAAGCTAAAATTCAATCGAAACCATTGTGAATAACACTGATCGGTTCGGATTTTCGGCGAAATTCAAAAATAACCAGATTTATAAGTGGTCATTCAAAAATAGCCATAATTTTAAAAGTAATTAAAATTTAGCCACGTTTTATGTGAAGATAAATCTGAACGAAAATACTATTCAAAATTCGAAAAATATTTCAGCATAATATAATAGAGATAAGTATACTGGAACTCCAGTATAATATACCGGTCTAGCATAATATGCTGGAAGTTCATACACACGTGCTCCAATCTCCATTATATTATGCTGGAACTTTGCGCGTGTTGGAATTCCAGCATAATATGCTAGAAATTCATATACAGGTGCACCGATCTCCAATATATTATACTGGACCGATCCCTATTACAGCAAAATAGTAATTATTTTTCAATAACTTTACAAACAATAACTATTTATAAATGATCAGTCTAGAAACCGACTAGCCCATACTATTTTTACCGAATTTTCAGACTGACCCAAATAATGCACAGCCCTAGTTGTCAGTATTACAAACGGACATAAGTTCATCTCCTACAAAAATAGCAAGTGGTTGGCCACTTAAATAAACTAGATTGAAGAAAGGGAGGATATCCGAAAGGCTCAGAGAATGGGGATAAACTACTCAGGATATCCTGATAACTAACCCACCTCGAGCTGATTATGAATTCCATTCAGTTTCCTTTACTTGATCGAACAGCCCAAAATTCAGTTATTTCAACTACATTAAATGATCTTTCAAATTGGTCAAGACTCTCAATCTTGTGAACTAATCGAGACCGAAATTGGAAAACAGACTGCTATTGACTGCTTCGCCTAACCATGCTTTCAGAGACCTAACCGAACCCGGTCCGAATCTTGCTTCTATAATGTCCCATCACTTTTAAAGAAATTTTTAATGTTGTAATAATGCTGTATAATATTGAAACCAAAATAGTAAGAGAGTGATAATATTGAAAATTAGCACATGTATCTGTTAGAAACATGTATGTATAGCGAACAACAAAGAAATAACGAATCTTTTTTATTGATTTGGTGCCATAGCGAAAAAAGGTACAATGATACAACACATAATAGCTAATAGGAAAAATGAATCAAAATAAGAGGACATCCTCTATACAACGATAAATTACGACGACAATAACAATATACTCAATATATTTCCATAACAATAAATTATGATACAACTGATCAATTTTTCAGTAAGCAAAATTGAAGAACTCATTTGATAAATTACTTAGTGCTATGTACAGTTGATATTTGAACCTTCCCTTCTTGAAACCACCACTTATTTTGTTCTTTCAATTGAAATCAGGAAAACGGGACAAAGAAATTGAATAATTGAATCTTAATAATAATAAAGAGACGATTCAGACAGAGTTGGTGGTGCCGGAGTTTTGTAAAAAGGCAGTGATGGAATTTGTTAACGTATATCGAGGTTGGAGGAGACGATGACTTGTAAACATACGTTGGTGATGAAGGCGAATGCGACTCATAAACATATGTCGGTGATTCATTTAGAGAAGATTTGGAGTGGAATCGCGCACAAGTGTAGGCTTGAGCTTGTTGCATACCCTAAAAGATGTCTTAGAAGCATAAGCAAATGGTTTTGCATGGAGTACAACTTCATAATTGTCCTTTGATTTCACTTTGAGATTAGCACCCTTAATAACCCAATCAAGATTTGTCGGAATGTTACATTTTGAATCTTTTGGTGCCTTCTGAAGTTTAACTTTGCAAGCCTTTGCTCCATATTTGTGATAATCAAATCCTTTGAGAGTAATACTAAATTTGCCATTGATCTTAGTGTTACCAAAATTCACAATTTTTTGGTCACTGACCTTGCAAGTTATTTGAATCACAGCACCTAATCCATGTGAACAAGCAAAAATACTTTAATCAACATTAAATTAATTGAATGGTTAACAGATATTATATACATGTATTTTCCTATTCAACATACTATAGAACTAGTTGCAGTAATCAGGGGCGGATTTAGTATAATATTTATGGGTTCACGCAAACTCAATAACTTTTGCCTAGATTCTGTTTTTATATTAAAAATTTATTAATTTATAAGAATATTTAGCATAAAACCCAGTTCCTTGATCTAATTATTATTGTATATTAATTTGAGATCATGTTGGAACGTATAAGCTTAAAATCATGGATCCGTTAACATAATTAGGGGCAGATTTAGGGGGCAGAATGGCCCTTCCCTAAAAAATTATTCTCTATATATAAGGTGAAATATATTTTTTAATAATAAGGGTAGAACGGAGATTTTGTTTTTGTTTTGTCTTTACTTTGAGTTTTTTTAGAATAAACAAATAAAAGTAAAAATATATTTTTAGTACAGTGTACTAGAAAAAATAAACGGAGGGAGCAAGTAATTGCTTATCATTTTCTTTCCTAATCATTTCTTGTTCACTTTATATGAAAGAACTTTATACAAAAGCTTTACCAATGTTCATTACAAAATGACAAATGTTACTCCAAAACACAGAAAATGATGGATCCTAAGACCCAAATATCAAGAAGACACATAAATACTCCAAGAATTAATGTCAAACAATGAAATACATATCTCATGAAAAAGAAAATTTAGTTAAGTGAATAAATGATGAAATATAAACAGAAAATAGAAGAAATAGAGGGTGTGGAATGAGGATTATTGTACCTTTGAGGTGTTTCTTGCCATGAGACATTTTTGGGTATTTCCAATTGTAGCATCTTATACAGTAGACTTTTCCAACAACCATAACCACCAAATAATGACGTGGATCATAGGGTGCTGGAGGTGAAGAAGGCGGCGGGGGAGGCAGAGGCGGAGGCAGAGATGCATACACATATGGTGGAGGTAGAGATGGCGATGAATGAGGTGGTGATTTATAGGCATCTGATAGTGAAAGTGAAGGCAATGGAGGAGAAGAATATACATAAGGATCCGCTAAAATAACATTAGCAAAAGTTAATGTGGCTAACATTCGTGGTAGATGACAACCCTTGGCGGGGCTTTCACTGCCTCGAAATCTCATCTTTACCGAAAAAATTTCACTGCCTGTAACGTGCCTAAACAAATCTTATAGAACAAAGGTCATGACTCTGGGATTTAGTTGTCAAATTATTTATAGATGCATGCACTCTTGGGAAGTAATATGAGTTGTCAATAAGATAGGGACCAATAACTAATTTAGTCTGACTGATGCTCAAAATGAAAAAAATAAGAATTTAACAGTTTCAAATATTTTTTGATCCATTTGAGTTGTCCATTGCACTTCTTTAACAAGTAGTATTTACTATCTAGCCAGACAATGAGAACACAACATGTCAATGTGTACAGAAACACATGTCATCTATTTGTTTAAGGGAAAGACAGTGCTAATTTTTAAATACTTCCTCTCTTCCTATTTTGATTTTTTTTTTGTTGCATTTTGGATGCTTAAACAGTAATAGCGGAATCAGAATTTTTATTAAGGGGTGTCAAAATATTTAAAAAATAGATATATCGAAAGTTTAGGGAAATTAACGTATAATAAACATGTAGAATTGCATATAAGTGTTTGTTACACGCAGCGGAAAATAATAACAATCATAGAAATACCTTTTCGTGTTTAAAATTTATTTATATGTCAAAGATCGGCTCTAAGACGTACCTGGTGAAGAGTCTCGTTTTAAAATTATTTAATAGTGCGAAGACTCTATGCATATTTACACCAAAATTATACTTACTATCAATTTTTTGATCAAGAAAACTCGCGAACAAATAAAATAAAAATTTAAACTTTAGCTCATACGTTAAAAACCAAGAAACTAATTTTCTTCTCGAGAGTATTTCTTGACTCTTTCTCTCTTGTTGTGGCAAAAGACCTTTCAACACTTTGTGCATCACCATATATATATCATATATGATCCCTTTTCCTATTAGGCTAAGAAACGGTGCAGAGGAAAATATCATCTCATTCCAAAAATAAGAATATTACGTTGCCGACGAGACCCTTTTTGGGCTTTCAATTTGCTAATCCAATTCAAAATTGGATTAGTATTTTCCTAAATGAAATCTTAATCCCATTCCAAATGGGTTTCATGGAAGTAGCGGCACGTCCTTTATGGAATTCACGGCAATCCAATTTAAAATTGGTTTTACTGAAAAGCCTTCATTAATATTTATAGACATGTCTTAAATAAATATCTCACACACACACTTATATATATATATATATATATATATATATATATATATATATATATATATATATATATATATATCAAGAGATATATTTTAATTTTCTATCCCAAATAAAAAATTTCAATTTATTTACAATATTAATTATATCTTATGTGCTAGTAAAAAATATAATAATATTTTATTTGGATACATAAATTAATATATTTGATTAATTAAATTCTTTAATTTAATCATCAAATAAAAATAATTATCCTTTAGCAAAGGTCAGAACACTCGTTAGTGTGCAACCCCATATGTTCAATACTAAGCCGATAGTAAATTAATCAAATCAATTTATGAATGAAGGATGGTGTCTAGCAACACTCTTCAACGACCTGGCAAAATGAAGTATACAATTTACTCTCAAGAACCGGTTGACGGATAATGTAGTAATTCCTTCTGTCCATATAGCCCTGGTCACCATATGATACAGTTCAACTGTCAAATCCTAATAGGCGGTTAACTATGTGTTTATGACAAATATAATCTACTATTGAATGACCTAAGAAACTTTTTTCTTCTTTCATTCAATTGCCCTGACCAAAGTCTTAGTTTGGTCGTTTATAATTCTTAACAACATGGAGCTTAAACTCATTATCAAGAGTTGACAGGTTCCATCTTGATCAATCACTAATTTTAAGTATTTAATTATACTCAATATCCTTTCAACTATCGCCCTAAAACCATAGGTGTCTAGTATCAAATCACAATGAATAACTTGTCAACTATTATGATGATCTCAGGACAAATAAACTCTTACATCACATTCTTCAAGAAAATATCCTATTGATAATTTATGGTAATTCTAATCATTAGGAATTATCCATTGAATTGATCATATCTCCATATGCATCATCTATCTATGTGATTTAGTTAATGATATCAACTAATCTTTATCCCATAGAGACAATCACACAAATATTGATCTAATCGGATTACTAAATGCCCAAATTAATAATCTTATGATAAAAAATGAATTTAGATTAAATTGTAAGAGACTTTGCTCTCATTATCATGATCTCTATCACAGTGACAAATCTCAAAATATAATCAAAGACCTTATCAAATTAATCAAAAAATTAATAATGACTATGATAGAAGAATTTCAAATGCCATATATTTCTATATCAAATAACGTTCACAAAAATATGTTCAAATCATCATATATGAGATTGGATCTAGGGAATATCTACTACATCCCTAAGAAAATATAAGATAGAAAAAATATCTAGCAATACAATATAATTTTCTGGCGAATGGGTGTCGGCTGACATCCATGGATTCAATGTGGCTCTACCACTGCTAAACATCATAGTCGAAATAAGAATTTGGAGCTTATAAGTTCGGGATTTTAGTACTTTTAAGTTGTCGAGTTGATAATTTGTACATATTTAATATATTTTTTAAAATAAATATAGAATTTATTTTAAAGCTACTAAGTTCGGCTGAACTCGTACCGATATTCTAGCTCCGCACTTACTGAACGGGGTTTTGACACAGTTACCCATAAAAATAAAACATATTTAGCCTTGTCTACTCATTTATTTTTCTATCCATAAACTAATTATATTTCCTACCCGTAATAGTTTTTGTGGGGAATTTGTTTCATTATTTTCCAATTCTTTTTTCTCGTTGTCGTCTTATCTTTTTCTTTTTCTAATTTCATTTAACTTACTTTTTGTTAATTTGTTTTCTCCTCACAATCTAATTTCATTTATTGTTCACTATTTTTATACAATAAGAAAAAATAACTGATATAGTAAATATTTGTTCACCTTTTTTTTAATATAACTAGTACAATATACCTTTTATTTTTTCTTTCTCATTTATAAATTCAATTATTAAACTAAAATAATATTAGTTGTCACATGATCTAATTCACTGAATATCACATTGATTGTTGCTGAGCACTACAAATTACATAATCAAATTCTAAAAATCAACACGTGATTGACATGCAAACCTTGATCTCCTTCCCTATACATATCGGTACATACTCTACCATTAGTAATAATGCAACCAATTATAGAGCAAGAAAACATAATCTATGGCAACCAAATCTCCATATATACTAGTTAGAATAAAACTGACAATAAAATATTAAAGAATAAGACAAAAGTGTAAGTAGCAAAAAAGACTTCTAGTACCATGTGATACCAATTGGTATATATGTATTCCAATAGAGCATATGATTTCTCTAGAATATTGCTACAACTATCTGCGACTAAAATTAAAAGACACAATAAAAGTATGAGAAAATTACATGCTCGTATTACAAGTTAAATATTCACAAACAACTTGTACATTTTGTATACTAAGGAGGTAATATTTGTATGGGGTCGTTCAATACAAGTTGCCTATAACCTATAAAAACTATTTTAAAATACACATAATTTATGGCCATCGGCACATAAAAATTTCAATATTGCAACTCATGTTCATATAAATAATTTCATAATAGAATTCACTTAAGATGTAGCTAAAATAACCAAAACGATGTTCAACTACCATATGATACCAATATGTTATATAACTATACCAACATGGTATATAAGTTTACTAGTTAATTTCCGGTAACTATATGGCTATACTATTACGTAACTCACACGCATAAAGAGAAAAATAAAAAAAGAAATAGTGTACCACATATTAATATAATAATATTTTCAAGATATCGTACTATATTACTATTATTAAAATATAATCAAATATTGTACCAATTAAATACATCTAATACAACCAAAAAATGATTCAACTAGTATATGATACCAATATAGTATATAGCTATACTAATAGGGTATATAATTGGAATGAATTATATACTAAAATGATATATTTGTATACTATTTGGGTATACAATACAAATTCTTCTTCTCTGGTTCAACTATATTTCAACCCAAATTTCTAAAATCTACTACAAAATCTCCACCAAATTGATAAAAACCTTAGCTACAACCTCCGATGTACTTTCCAGACAAACCCATATAGGATCAGATCAAAATGATTAAAAACTCAAACGAACCAAGTTATGAGTTTCAAGATTAGAGGTCCTTCAATGGTGGATTTAAATTTTTGTACAATAAATCTCCAAAATCAAGCCAAATAGTGGAGAACTCTTTCCCAGTCGAGTGTTCGCTAAGCGATATATCGGCCATCAGAGAATGAATCGCCAACTCTCACCGCATGGTATCCTCCTTTTCTAGGTAAGAATCGAATCCCTCATCTTCATCCTCCGAGGCTGGTGACGATGATGAGCAGGACATTATGCTTTAAGAATGAGTCAAACAATCCTGATCTGAAAATTCTAATAGAATATTCTCTTCTTTTATGAAAATTAATTATTTTTTATTTTAAAATTTCGAGTATAAATTGATAGTATAGTTTTTTGGATTTGGAGGAAAATAAAAAGGATGATGGAAAAGCAAAAAGATATGAGACAATGCATAAAGCATTACCAGAATTAGCGGGTAAATAATTTGGGCCGCATAAATAAAAATAATAAATAGTTTGAACCTCAATATTAAAAAGTAAATAACTTAAAATTAATAAGTATAAAATGAGATTTTCTCATGCTAAACATGTTAGTGGGCTCGATGGGCTGATAAGCTTACTTTTGCATCATCCTACAAAAAGTAGAAGGTTGATAATTTCCATAGAAAATAATGCAAACATTCTGTAAGACTAAATTAGTGGTGTTTTACCTTTTACAAATAATTACAACAACTTTGGGTTACTTAGCCAAAGTTATTAATATTTCTTCTCCTGCTTTACTTGCCTACTGATCTGGGAAAAAAATAAAAAATAACCAGATTTATATTTAATAACTAAAAAATAGTCATAGTTTTAAAAGTAATCAAATTTTACCATTATGTAAAGATAAAATTTAAACAAAAACACCCTTAAAATTCGGAAAAATTTCAGCATAATATGCTAGAGTTTGATTTTTTTTACATATGAGATTCCATCATAATATGTTGGAATCTCATAATATGTTGGAGTTTGCTAGAAGTTTATACGTAGGAGCTCCATAATCCAACAAATTATGCTTGAACTTTTCATGTGCTGGAGCTCTAACATAATATGCTGGAAATTTATACGCATGAGCTCCATAATCCATCATATTATGCTGAAACTTTTTGTGTTTCAGCAAAATAGTAGCTATTTTTTATGACTTTGCAAAGATAAATATTTTTTAATTACCAGGCCCAAAACTGATTATCCCGTACTATTTTAGCTGCCGATCTGTAGCGAGTCGTAATATATATTCTATGTTTACTGAAGTATAATAACATCGTGAATTCAAGCTAGTCAAAATAAGATGGAAATTAATACAAATGACATAATTACCCCCAAAAAATTAATTACCCTTGCCTACTGTGATAACCCAGCCAGTCGTCTCATGAGTAACCGCTCCGTTTCTCCTATTTCTACTTCTTTATGCTTCGTCATCCATGTTTTATGTGATCAAGTTTATTAGTTTGCGTTCGGAGTGGTTTTGGTAAGAAATGAGACACTTAGTCTCTTTTAAGAAGGTTAAAGTTGGAAAAGTCAATCGGTTGTTGACTTATATGTTAGAGGGCTTGTATGTGATTTTTTTAAAGCTCGGTTAGCTTCGTGAGGTGATTAATGACTTAGGAGTATGATCGGAATTAGTTTTGGAGGTTTGAAGTATAATTAGGCTTGCATTGGCGAAGTTGAGATTTTGGCGATTTCCGGTTGGTAGGTGAGATTTTGATATGTGAGTCATAATGGAATTCTGAGAGTTGATGTAGCTTTGCTACATCATTTAAGGCGTGCATGCAAAATTTCAGGTCATTCAGACGTGTTTTGGTTGGATTTTTTTATCAAAAGCGTGTTTCAGAAGTTTTTAGAAAAATCAGGCTTGAATAGGACGTGAATGGGTGGATTTGGTGTTGTTTGAGGTATTTTGATGATTGGGCAAGTTTGAATGAGGTTTTAGGATGTGATGGTGCTTTTGGTTGAGGTCCCGGGGACCTCGGGTGAGTTTCGGGTGGTCAATCGGACCATTTTTCAAGTTAGAAAGTTGCAGAAATTGTGTTTAGCTATTACAGAAGCTTTGCTCTTTGGGATCGTGTAAGGTGAATCGCAACCTCATTGAAGGGATTGGGAAGGCAGGAATTTAAGCCTTCTCATTTGATGGCTCGTATTCGCGGAAGGCTTGGAGTTTGTGCTTCGCCTTCG
This sequence comes from Nicotiana benthamiana, assembly GCA_034376525.1. Lineage (NCBI taxonomy): Eukaryota > Viridiplantae > Streptophyta > Magnoliopsida > Solanales > Solanaceae > Nicotiana > Nicotiana benthamiana. Next base: position 11,772,059 of record CM067341.1, on the reverse strand, counting down.
CATGAGATTGTCCGCATTTGCGTATAAGGGATGGGGTCCAACAGGTTATTGCTCTTCGTGTTCGCATCAGGTGTCTCGCATTTGCATAGGTTTGAGAACTGAAGCATCGCGTTTGAAGTTTATGTATCGTGTTCGCATAGAGTAGTTTTGAGGCCTTGGAGATTTGCTCTTCGCGATCGTGAGGCATGGGCCGCGATCACGATGAAGAAGGATCGGAATTGTGCAAAATGCTTTAAGTTATTTTATCTGCGATTTTGGGTCATTTTTCCTCCATAGTTGAGAATTTTGAGAGCTTTTTGAGGGAGATTAAAGAGGGACTCAAGGAGAATCGATTGGACATAAGATTTTTGAACCTAAAACTCGTTTCCACTGTGAAATCTATCTAGAAAATCATGGAACTTAAGCTAAAAATGGAAGAATTAGGGCTTGTGATTTTTGGACTTTCGGATTGGGATTTGAAGGACCATTTGAAGTTGGATTGGGAACTTTTGATATGTATGAACTCGTGGAAGGATAAGGAACACGTTGATGTAAAAATTTCTGACTTTTGAGAAGTGAGCCCGGGGCTTGGGTTTTGTTAATTTCGGTATTTTTTTATATTTTTGATTGTTTTCACTTAGAATTTGTTCCCTTAGCATATTGTAATGTATTCGTGCTGATTTTGGATAGATTTGATACGGGTAGAGGCTGATTCGAGGGGCAAAGGCATCACGAGCTAGATTTGTAGCCGGTTTGAGGTGAGTAATGATTATAAATAATGTCCTGAGGGTTTAAACCCCCAGATTGTACATCTTAATGCTATATTGAGGTGAGTCACGCGCTTGATGATGAGCATGGGGTCGTATACTACTAGGGACTATAACTTGATCCGTCACGATTGAATATTTTACCGCATATTTGACTGAAACTTATTAGTTATCATCATGATTTGGTTGATTGTCATATTTGGGCTTCGTGCCAACTATTTGAATCCTCCGGGGATTTTTATCGTTGTTTCCTCACTATATTGACTTATTACATGAACTCGGTCCTGTTGTTTTCCACTACTTTACAACTCAGCCACTTTTACTCAATTTTGAGACTTAATTGATAATGCTAAATGATGCTTTGGGCTAAGAACTATTGTTTTACTAATGCCCCAGGGGCTTGTGATAATTTTTGGACTGAATGCAGCCGAGGGCCATATGTGAGGATACACTGTGTGATATGAGGCCGAGGTCCTGAGATACATATATATACGCCACGAGGTGGCTTGAGTGATATGAGGGCGAGAGCCGAGAGTTGATGCCACGAGGTGGCTTGATATAGTGCTTGGGCCGTAAGGGGCCCCTCTGGAGTCTGCACACCCACAGTGAGCGCGAGTACCTATTGTGATATGAGAGTGAGCCCGAGAGGATCATATTGTTCTGAGAGTGAGCCTGAGGGCTTCATATTATTCTGAGAGTGAGCCCGAGGGGCTGATACTGTTATGAGAGATGGATATTGTACTTGAGGGGCAGATTTCTATTTGTTATTTACTTGCCAAATTACCTATTTTACTTGTTAGAAATGGATTTTACTTGTTTTCTTCACCGATTTACTGCTTTAAATGATTTTGCTGCTTTGGTATAGAATTGTTTGTACTTTTACGTGTTTTCTTGCTTTCAGCTATTATTTATAATTATTACTCACCAAGTCATAGTACTCACATTACTCCCTGCACTATGTGTGCAGATCCAAGCATAGGAAATTCTGCTCCTGAGTGCTGATCCTCCCAGTCCAGGCGGTATTTCGGAGATTATGAGGTAGTTGTTAGCATCCGCAGCCCCCGTGTCTCCCTTATCTTATGATTTCTATGTTCTTCAAACTATTGTATCAAATTTTGTATTTAGTAGACTTGTATCAGGATTCATTAGTTGCTCATGACTTGTGACACCCCGGTTAGGGCTGTGTCGGGATGGTTTCTTCTATTATTATCTATTTTTCTGCGAATTATTGTTATTAAATTATGATTTAAACTGTTTAATGGTAATTAACTTGTTAAAGGGGTTGTACTGTATTGGTCTGGCTTGCCTTGTTTTAATGAGAGGTTCCATCACGACCAGGTTCGGGGTTAGGGTCGTGACAAGTTGGTATCAAAGCCTAGGTTACATAGGTATCACGAGTCAGGAGCAGGTTTAGTAGAGTCTCGCGGATCGGTACGAAGATATCTGTATTTATCCTCGAGAGGCTGAAGAACCTTTTAGGAAAAACTTCATATTCTTGAAATTCTTGTCCTGCGAACTTGTTGATCTGAGAACTAAACTTCTGTCATTCTATTCTCACATATATGGTGAGGACGCAAGCTACCAGACGAGGTGGATGACCACCAGTGCCACCCACTGAGGCCACTAGAGGCCGTGGGCATGGTCGTGGTCATGGTAGAGGCAGAGCGGCAAGGGAAACTCCTGTTGATTGACCAGCTGCCCTAGCTCCAGTTCAGGCTCCAACAACACCAGTTCAAGAACCAGCTGTGCCCATCGTGATTCGGGTTCTACAGGAGGCCTTGGCACATATATGATAGTTTGCACTGGCATGGCTCAGGCAGTTTCAGCCACCATTGCAGCAACTACTTCACAGGCCTGAGTAGGTAGTGCAGGGACTACAGAAACCGGAGGAACCTCCATCCCAGTCGGTTGCACCAGCTCAGGAGTTTATGGTACCAGTTATGCTAGATGATAAGCAGCGTCATCTTGAGAGGTTTGATAGACTCTAGCCTCCGTCATTCAGTGGTGCTGAATTCGAGGATAACCAAGGTTTTCTAGATAAGTGTCAGCGGATGCTCCGTACAACAAGGATTCTTGAGACTAGTGGTGTGGCATTTATCACCTTTCAGTTTACTAGGGCGCCCCTTACTCGGTAGCAGTTCTTCACTCTCTTCTTGGAGAAGTATAAACCGCAGTCCTGCATAGAGAAGCTTCGTAGACAGTTTAAGTGGCTGCGACAGGGGGATATGACTGTGTCATAGTATGAGTCGAGGTTTTCTGAGTTGGATCGTCATGCCGTCTGGATGGTCCCCACAGACCATGAGAGAATCAGGAGATTTGTTGATGGCCTTAAATACGGTCTCCTTCTTCTTATGACCAGAGAGAGTGGTTGGTGCTACGTTCGAGGAGGTGGTTGATATCGCTCGCGAGATTGAGACGGTTCGTCGTCATGATCGGAAAGAGATGGAGGACAAGAGGCATCGAGGATCGGGCAGTTACAATGGTGCTCCTTCGAAGGGCCAGTTCCAGCATGGTAGAGGTCGTTCTTTCAAGCCTTCTCAGTCATCCCATCCAGCTTATCGCAGGGCATCTTTAGGTCGTGGTTATCATGGGTCTCAGCAGGGCCAACCTTTATTCAACGCCATCCCAGCTTAGCGTTCGTCTCGTGCCCCTTCAGCTCAGGGTTTATCTATGCCAAGTGCATCTGCCAGCCACTTTGGTGTGAGGGGTTCCCTTCAGTCCCCTTCTCCAGCACCTAGGAGTCGCTTTGAGTGTGGAGAGTTTGTGCATTTGTGGAGGTAGTGTCCTCATCGTGTTGCTAGTTCGTCCCAGCAGAAGGGTCAGCCCTCGACTTCTACTCTAGTTACTTCGCGACCCGCCTAGCTAGCTAGGGATAAAGGTCAGGCAGCTAGGGGTTACTTAGAGGGGGAGGCCGATCAGGCGGTGGTCAGGCTCGTTTTTATGCTATGCCAGGCAGGCTAGATGCCATTACTTCAGAGGTGTCATCACAGATATTATTTCAATCTGCCACAGAGATGCCTCTGTACTATTTGATCCCGGTTCAACCTTTTCTTATGTGTTCTCATATTTTGTTCACCATTTAGGTACGTCCCGAGAGTTTCTTGCTTTACATGTTCATGTATCAATCCCAGTGGGCGATACTATTATTATAGACCGTGTGTACTGGTCATGTGTGGTGACTATTGGGGGTCTAAAGACCTGAGTGGATCTATTTCTATTGACCATGGTGGATTTTTATGTCATCTTGGGTATGGATTGGTTAACTCCATGTCGTGCTATTCTAGACTGTCATGACAAGCCAATTACTTTGGCAAAGCCGGGTGTACTTCGGATCGAGTGGCGTGGTGTGACTGATTATTTTCCCAGTAGAGTGATCTCTTTCTTGAAGGCCCAATATATGGTTGGGAAGGGTTTCCCTTCCTATCTGACATTTATAAGGGATGTTGGAGCTGAGGCTCATAGTATTTATTCTATTCCAATTGTGAGGGATTTTTCTGATGTATTTCCTGCAGAACTACCGGGCATGCCACGGAACAGAGATATTGATTTTGGTATTGACCTGGTGTCGGGAACTCAGCCCATTTCTATTCCACCATATCATATGGCACCAGTAGAGTTGAAAGAATTGAAGGAGCAGCTTCAAGAACTCCTAGATAAGGGGTTCATTCGGCCTAGTGTGTCACCTTAGGGTGCGCCCATTCTGTTTGTGAAGAAGAAGAATGGCACAATGAGAATGTGAATCGATTATAGGCAATTGAACAAGGTGAAAATTAAGAACAATTATCCTTTGCCTCACATTGATGATTTATTTGACCAGCTTCAGGGATCGAGAGCGTTCTCCAAGATTGATTTCTTTTCGGGCTATCATTAGTTGAAGATCAGGGATTCAGATATTCTCAAGACTGCAGGACCAAATATGGTCATTATGAGTTCCTTATGATGTCTTTCGGGCTAACCAATGCCCTAGCAGCGTTAATGCATTTGATGAACAACGTGTTCCAGCCTTATCTTGATTCATTCGTCATAGTGTTAATTGATGATATTTTGGGGTACTCACGTAGTCAGGAAGAGCACGTGGAGCATTTAAGAGTGTATTGCATAGAATGAGGGAGGAGAAGCTTTATGCAAAATTCTCCAAGTGTGAGTTTTGGCTCAGTTCAGTAGCTTTCTTGGGGCAGGTGTCCAGCGATGGTATTCAGGTTGATCCAAACAAGATAGAGGCGATTCAGGGTTGGCCTAGACCATCTTCAACCGCGGAGATTCGTAGCTTTCTTGGATTGGCAGGTTATTCTCATTTATCGCATCGCCCTTGACCAAGTTGACTCAGAAGTGTGTTTATTTGTGTGGTCGGACGAATATGCGTAGAGCTTTAAGAAGCTCAAGACAGCCTTGACCACAACTCTAGTATTGGTTTTGCCATCAGCTTCAGGTTCCTATACCGTGTGTTGTGATGCTTCGAGATTTGGGATTGGTTGTGTATTGATGTAGGAGGGTAGAGTTATTGCTTGTGCTTCTCGTCAGTTGAAGCCCCATGAGAAGAACTACCCCGTTCATGATTTGGAGTTGGCTACCATAGTCCATGTATTAAAGATTTGGAAGCATTACTTGTATGGTGTATCCTATGAGGTATTCAGTGATCATCACAGTCTTCAGCATTTGTTCAAACAAAAGAATCTTAATTTGAGGCAGTGCATATGGTTAGAGTTTCTTAAGGATTATGATCATTGGGGTACTCAATTTACTTCCTAGTTTTGGAAGTCTGTTCAGCGAGTGTTGGGCACTCAGGTGGAGTTGAGGACAATTTTTCATCCCTAGACATATGGGCAGTCTGAGCGTACTATTTAGATATTTGAGGCATGTTGCGTGCTGGTGTTATTGATTTCGGAGGTTCATGGGCCTTCTAATCGACCTGAACAACATATACGGATCCCCTCCACCCCTTTTTTCATTACTAATGGAATATCCTTCACTATTTTACTAAAAATGGAACGAAATGATCTTGTTTTGTTCCTCGGTTGAAAAGAGATGTCTTGAGCAATCGGAGAAGCTGATAGGTTTCTACCACTTGCAGAGTTTGCTTACAACAACTATCAGTCGAGTATTCAAATGGCTCCATATGAAGCTTTATATGGGAGGCAGTGTAGACCTCCAGTTGGTTGGTTCGAGCCCGGCGAGGCTAGGCTATTGGGGACAAATTTGGTTCAGTATGCTTTAGAGAAGGTTAAGGTGATTTAGGAAAGGATTCGTACAACGCACCCACAACTAAATAGTTATGCATATCGGAAGGTTTGAGATGTGTATGATATGATTGGTGAGAAGTTCTTGCTAAAGATTTCGCCCATGAAGGGTGTTATGAGATTTGGGAAGCGAGGAAAGTTGACTTCGCGGTTCATTGGGCCTTTTGTGGTGCTTCGGAGGATTGGGGATGTGGTTTATGAGCTTGCTTTGCCACCTAAATTGTTGAGTATGCATCCGATATTTCATGTTTCTATGCTCCGGAAGTATATTGGGGATCTGTCTCACGTTTTGGACTTCAGCACGGTTCAGTTGGATGATGATTTGACCTATGATATAGAGCCAATGACTATTTTGGGTCGTCAGCTTCAGAAGTTGAGGTCAAAGGATATAGCTTTGGTGAAAGTGCAGTGGAGAGGTCGGCCCATGGAGGAAGCTACCTGGGAGACCGAGCGGGAGATGCGGAGCAGATATCCTCACCTATTTGATGCTTCAGGTATGTTTCTTGACTCGTTCGATGATGAATGCTTGTTTAAGTTGGGGAGGATGTGACGACCCGGCCAGTTGTCTCATGAGTTACTACTCCATTTCCCCCATTTCTGCTTCTTATGCTTCGTTATCCGTATTTTATGTGATCAAGTTGGTTACTTTGTGCTCGGAGTGTTTTTAGTAAGAAATGAGACACTTAATCTCTTTTAAAAAGGTTTGAGTTAGAAAAGTCAACTGGATGTTGACTTATGTGTTAGAGGGCTTGGATGTGAGTTCTGATAGTTTGGCTAACTTTGGGAGGTGATTTATGACTTAAGAGTGTGATCAGAATTAGTTTTGGAGGTTCGGAGTAGTATTAGGCTTGAATTGACGAAGTTGAGATTTTGGCGATTTTTGGTTGATAGGTGAGATTTTGATCCGGGAGTTAAAATGGAATTCTGTGAGTTTTTGTAGCTGCGTGCAAAACTTCAAGTCATTCGGGCATGGGTTTTTTTTATCAAAAGCGTATTTCGAATGTTTTTAGAAAACTTAGACTTGAATTCGATGTGAATTGGTGGACTTAGTATTGTTTGAGGTGTTTCGATGATTGGAACAAGTTTGAATGAGGTTTTAGGATGTGTTGGTACTTTTGGTTAAGGTCCCGGTGACCTCGGTTAGTTTCGGGTGGTCAATCGGACCATTTTTGAAGCTGGAAAGTTACAAAATTGTAATTAAGCTATTGTAGAAGCTTTGCTCTTCGCGATCGTGTAAGGTGAATCGCGATCGTATAGAAGGGACTGGGAAGCAGGAATTTAAGCCTTCGCGTTCGCATTTGAGGGCTCGCGTTCGCGGAAGGCTGGGAGTTTGTTCTTTGCGTTTGCATGCAATTGTCCACATTCGCGCATAAGGGATGGGGTCCAAGAGGTTATTGCTCTTCGCGTTCGCATCAGGTGTCTCGCTTTCGCGTAGGTATGGGAACTGAAGAATTGCGTTCGCACCGTATGTATCACATTCGCATAGAGTAGTTTTGAGGCCTTGTAAATTCTCTCTTCGCGATCGCGAGGCTAGGGCCGCAATCACGATGAAGAAGGATCAGAACTGGGTAGAATACTTTTAAGTTATTTCATCTGTGATTTTGGGTCATTTTTCCTCCATAGTTGAGCATTTTGAGAGCTTTTTGAGGGAGATTAAAGAGGTATTCAAGGAGAATCGATTGGAGGTAAGATTTTTGAACCTAAAACTCATTTCTATTGTGAAATCTACCTAGAAAATCATGGAACTTAAGCTAAAAATGGAAGAACTAGGGCTTGGAACTTTTGGACTTCTGAATTGGGGTTTGAAGGACCATTTGAGGTCGGATTTGGTAAATTTTGATATGTATGAACTCGTGGAAGGATAAGGAACCCATTGATGTTAAAATTTTTAAGTTTCGAGAAGTGGGGCCGGGTCTCGGGTTTTGCTAATTTCGAGATTTTTGATATTTTTTGATTATTTTCGCTTGGGCTTGTTCCCTTAGCATATTATGACGTATTCATTCTGATTTTATATAGATTCGACGCACGTAGAGGCTGATTCGAGGGGAGAAGGTGTTGCGAGCTAGAGTTGTAGCCGGTTCGAGGGGAGTAATGATTGTAACTAATATCCTGAGGGTTTGAAATCCCGGATTGCACATCATAGTGCTATATTGAGGTGAGACATGCGCTTGATGATGAGCGCAGAGTCGTATACTACTGGGGACCGTGACTTAGTCCGTCCCGATTGATGATTTTATCGCGTATTTGACTAAAACTTATTTGTTATCATCATGATTTGGGATGATTGTCATATTTGGGATTCGTGCCAACTATTTGAACCTTTAAGGGATTTTTATCACTGCTTCCTCATTGTATTGACTTATTACTTTAACTCAGTCCTGTTGTTTTCCACTGTTTTACAACCAACAACTTTTACTTAGTTTGAGACTTAATTGATATTTCTAAATGATGCTTTCGGCTAAGAACTATTGTATTACTAATGCCCGAGGGGCTTGTGATGATTTTTGGATTGAGTGTGGCCGAGGGCCAGATATGAGGATACACTGAGTGATAGGAGGCCGACGGCTTTATATATATATATATATATATATATATATATATATATATATATATATATATATATATATATATATATATATATATATACACACACACACACACACGCCACAAGGTGGCTTGAGTTATGTGAGGTCGAGAGCCGAGAGTTGATGCCACGAGGTGGCTTGATATAGTGCTTGGGCCGTACGGGGCCCCTCCGGAGTCTGCACACCCACAGTGAGTGCGGGTACCCTTTTTGATCTGAGAGTGAGCTCGAGAGGCTGATATTGTTCTGAGAGTGAGTCCGAGGAGCTGATATTGTTCTGAGAGTGAGCCGAGATGCTGATACTGTTCTGAGAGATGGATACTGTGCCCGAGGGGTGGATTTCTATTTGTTATTTACCTGCCAAATGACTTGTTTTACTTGTTAGAAATATATTTTACTTAATTTCTTCACTGATTTACTACTTTAAATGATTTTATTGCTTGGTGTAAAATGCTTTGTGCTTTTACGCGTTTTCTTGCTTTCAGCCATTATTTATAATTATTACTCATCGAGTCGGAGTACTCACATTACTCCCTGTACCGTGTGTGCAGATTCAGGCATAGCAGATTCCGCTCCTAAGTGCTGATCCTCCCAGTCCAGGTGGTATTTCAGAGACTACGAAGTAGTTGTTGGCTTCCGTAGCCCCCATGCCTCCCTTATCTTATTATTTCTATGTTTTTTCAAACTATTGTATCATATTTAGTATACTTATATCTGGATTCATTAGTTGCTCATGACTTGTGACATCTCGGTTAAGACTGTATCGCGATGGTCTCTTCTATTATTGTCTATGTTTCCGTGAATTATTGCTATTAAATTATGTTTTGAACTATTCTATGGTAATTAACTGCTTAAAGGGGGTGTACTGTATTGGTCTGGCTGGCCTTATCTTCATGAGAGACGCCGCTACGATCGGGTTCGGGGTTAGGGTCATGACACCTACTCATTTATTTCCTTACCCATCAAACTAATATTTTCTACCCACGATAGCTTTTGTGGGAAATTTTCTCTTTTTTATTTCTTTGCTTCTTTCCTTTTTTTCCTCTTTTTCTTTTCTTTTTCTCATTCTATATCTTTTTTCTTCTTTTCTATTTGTTTATCTTTTGCCCATAATATTATTATTATTATTATTATTATTATTATTATTACTACTACTACTACCATAATTTCGTTTCACATTCAATTTTGGCTCTTTTTTTGTTTATTTATTTATTTGTTGCTTCTTTTTAAATTTCATTTAACTCTTTTTTTTTTCTTCATAATCTAATTTCATTGGCTTTTTTCTCTTTTTTATTCTTCTTCCTTTTTTAGTAAATAAGAAAAGATAACCGATAAAGTAGATATGTGTCCACCTTTAATATTTTGTTTTTTCCTTATTTTTTAATTCAATAGTTAGAACAAGTTATACATTATAACTGTTTTCTCTTCTCTTTTTTGCTTTCATTTTATTTTTAATACTATTTATTATTATTTCAAATTATTTTATATTCTTTTTTTTATAATCTAATTCTGCACGCATTTTTTGCTCCTTTATATTTATTCTTTTTGTTTATTTTTATTTTTAATATATTAGTTTTTAAAAAATAACTTAATTTAGCATATAGTATATCAAAAATAATATATTAGTAGCAATTGAAGAATATTATTGCAGTATACTATGAAACTCGCGTGTTATATATCATATACTAACTGGGTATATAATATCGAATACTCTATTAGAAAATTGAAAATTAAAAAATAACACATTGAATTTTTTTTTTGAAATATTAAAAAAATACCAAAATTAACTATGTTGTTACATTATACCATATACTTTAATAGTATACTTGTCACAACCCAACTTTTCCTCCGTTTGGGTATCATGATGACACATAGTCGTAGGGACTAGGTAAATATAACTTATATTGAAGTACCACAATAATAAATAAAATTTTACAGTCTTGAAGCAGAAATCTCTACAAAATTTATAATTTCCAAAACCCGGAAGTTCAAGTCATAAGCTCTACAGAGTTAGCTACCACTTCTAAATATAACTGTATGGAAAAGAGTGAACCGGTTGAATACAAGTAAGAAGGTGATTCCGAAGCCTGCGAACGCAGGAGCAGATTTACCTTGAGTCTCCGGAACAATGTTCTGCACAGCTACTAATGATTGATACCTGGATCTGCACAATAAAAATATGTAGAAGAGTAGCATGAGCACATCACATCGGCGCCCAGTAAGTATAAAGACTAACATCGGTGGAGTAATGACGAGGAACGATCAAGACACCTACCGGTCCAATAAACTATATAAATATAGGAACAACGGAACATGATGTATATATAAAGACTACACGTAATGGCTAACAATACTACAATCATAATAAGGGAAGAAAACAACAAGTAACAGTGAAAATACCAAAATAATGACATAGACAGCGAGCGAATACACAAACCCAAATCTTAAATTCACGATATGGTAAAGGTAAGCAATAACTCAAATCCTATGACAGTGTTCACATCAGGTCTTATCCAAAAATTTCCTAGAAGTACTGAATCTCGAACAAATTACAGCTCACGAGTCCTAGTACCTGAAATCAAACACTTGACATCCTGTGCCCCCATTACACCTCATGGTCATGCTGACAACTCACTAGCTAACTAGAGCCACTCTCACATATATAACAAGTAAACAAGGGTGTGCATCTATACTCAGCAAAATCAGGAGGACTTCATATCAAATAGGAGTATTCACCTACGTGTATGCTTGTGTTAGTGCTTTAACATAGTTCCTACTAGCTAATAAGTATAAGGAAAAGAATGGACAACACGTTATATGTTTCCTCACAACTTCTACGAGATAAAGCTCATATAGGTAAGCGTATAACAACACAATATCAAACAACTAGAATACCCCCAGGCCATCACAAATCAACACAATCAATTCCTTACATAGCCCACTTTATCTCGCCATGTGTGCAAATAATAACATAATAAGTGCCCGCCTTATTTCGCCACATGTGCATCATAATGTTCCCATGTTTCGCCACATGCGCAATCCACATATAAGCGCATATATATATATATACACACACACATACACACACCCCATCTTGTCATGCTACATGTGCAATATACCAATAGTAGAAATAGCATGGCAGAAACCTCGTGCACCACCTTAATAAGTACAATAGCAATAATGACAATATATAAAAGAACACGACAAACAAATCCACTCAAGAACTTTTGATCACAAAGAGACGGTAAAGCTAGCTCACAAGGGATAACCACAATAGAGAATACTAAGTGTAATAGGAACATCTCAACAAGGGAGAAAATAATATGAAGCAACGATCCCACAATATATAATTCAATAATAAGGAAGCTAACACAAATCAAATAGTTCCAAATAAGGAAATATCAACTAAATATAGGATATCTAAACTTCTTTTAAGGTTGGTCGATTTGCGAAGAATATACAACAATTTCAATTAATGATGAGCCGCGGAAAAATAATCATAACCTCAATTAAGACTAAATAATTACAGGGGAGGTAATAATAATTTTTAATAAAGACGAGCAGTTATGAAAGATAGTACGACAATAGAAGAGGTAAAAATCTTCACTTAAGCAAAATAAGAGACAAATAGGCAATAAGAATGAATCACAAGCAATTAATTCCAATTAAAGCATGTAGAGGTAAAACTAGTAAGTGAAAAACTCAAGCATATCAAGTACACATTCATATACAGTGAATATAAGGACCTAAGAACCCTAAAATGCCATTTTCCACAAATAAGCCCGAGCACACGCTCGCGTACACGAACTACAATCAACATATCAAACTCAAATCCTAAGATGAAGTACCCCGCACAAGGTTAGGCAAGATACTTACCTCAAAGACGACAAACCAATACTCTAAAATGCACTTCTCGGGTGAAAAGACATCCGTCAGCTCAAATCTAACCAAATTAGCTTCAAAGCACAAATAAAACACATAAGAAACTATTCTGGATCATAAAGTCTCAATCTTTAACAAAATCCAAAAATCGGTCCAAAAGTCGACCCTCGGCTCGCACCTCGAAACTAGATAAATTTTACGAAAACCAAATACCAATTCCGATACGAGTTCAACCATACAAAATTATCAAATCCCGATACCATTTGGTCTCTCAAATCATAATTTTTTTATTTTCAAAATTTTCTTCAAAAACCAATATTGTTTTCCTATGCAAAACACAAGTTAAATGATGAAAATGACGTTCCAATAATGGAATATGTTAAATTCTAGATGAAGAACACTTACCTAATCGATTTGTGTGAAAACCCTCAAAGAATCGCTCAAAATCGAGCTCCACAAGTCAAGATATGAATAAAATGGTCTAACCCTCGATTTCGGAATATTACCTGCCCAAAGGTTGTTCTTCGCATTCTTGACCCTTCTCTCGCGTTCGCGATGAGTAAATTCATCGTCAGCGATTTCCAAACTCATTCCAGACAGTCTTCAGTATAACAATTATAACATTTCTTACACAACTCCAAATGACAAATAGTTTGATGTTTTGAAAACTAGACACCAAGAGCTATTGTTTCATAGGTTGTTCATCTCCTGAGTCATTATATATTGCGAGATATAAGTTTCTAAATTCAACCTTGTGCATCAGAGATTTTCAAACTCTCCCCGTACAGTATGTAGTGTAACTATCATAACTTTTTATACACAAATCTAAATGCCAACTAATTCACATTTTGAAAACAAGGCACAGAGGGCTAACACTTTCATTTTTGGATCATCTCCAAATCCTTATAGATTGTGAAATATGAGCCTCCGAAGTCAGACCTGTGCAACCGAGATTTCCTTATTCATGAACACGAAGAACAAACATCCACAAGTCAAATTCTTCTACGCGAACGCAAGGGGATACTCACGAACACGTAAAACAAGACCAAACATCATATAATCAACATCCAAAGTAGCCCAAAATCATCTGAAACACACCCGAAACATACCCGAGTCCCCTGGGACCCCATCTAAACACACAAATAAGTCATATAACCTAACACAATCTCGTTCGAGGTCTCAACTCATATCAAACAACGCCGAAACAATGAATCACACCATGAATCGAATTACAAACTTCCAAATATTCCAATTTCAAAAACGTGTATCGAAACCTATCAAATCAACCAGAAACGATGCCAAATTTTGCAGACAAGTCTAAAATAGCATAATGGAGCTGCTCCTACTCCCATAATCACATTCCAACCTTGATATCACAAAAGTCAACTATGGGTCAAACTTCTCCACTTTCCAAACTTTACTTTTTCCAACTTTCACTGAAACTCCTCAAATTACCATACTGACCTCTAAATCTGAATCCGAACATACGCCTAAGTTTAAAATTATCATACGAAGCTATTGAGATCACCCAAAACCCATTCCAGGCTCGTTTAATCAAAACTCCAATTCCGGTTAAATCCTCACCGTTTAAACTTCCAAAACTAGATTCCTTCTTTCAATTTGACTCTGAATAATCAGTTAACTGACTTCAACCATGCAATTAAGTCGATACTCATATTATGAAGTTGTTCCAGATCTTACGCTGTCAAACAAAACTTAATTTCTCAAAATGACCGACCGTATCATTACAATACTATTGCAATAAATTATATACTATTGAATTAAATATTATATACCAAAATGATATATAGTATGTTATTTTGGGTACAAATTAGTCTTCTTCATTAGTTCAACATAATTTCAACCTAAATTTCAAATATGTACTGCAAAATTTTTACCAAATTGACTCAAACTTTAGCCAAAGTCTCCAATCAAATATTTCAGACTAAATATTTTGGTTTAAGAATTGTTTTTTCAAAAAAACATGAGAACTCCACTGAAAAATTGAAAAAGAACTCAATGAAAATTTCAATAAATTCTAGAATTATCAAATTGTAATAGTATATTGTTACATCATATAGTATAATATATTGTAACAGTATATCATTGGAATAAATAGTGTACCAAAATAGTGTATAGTATGTCCTTTTGATATTCAGTACAAATTCTTCTTCGCATGTTCAATGCAATAAATTATACACTATTGAATTGAATATTATATACGAAAATGATATATAGTATATTATTTTGGTGTACATCTTAAATTACTTTTCTTCGCTAGCCAACTCATTTTAAACCTATATTTTAAAAATCTACTCTAGAATTTCCACCAAATTGACTTAAACTTTAGCCATAACCTCCGATCAAATATTTCAAACTAAATATTTTGGTTTAAAAAGATTTTAAAAAATATAGAACCCCATCGAAAAGTTAAAAATAAATCAATGAAAAATTTTAATAAGTCTAAAAGGACCAAAATGTAATAGTTTATTGTTACATTATATACTATATTGTAACAGTATATCGTTGGAATGAACTATATACCAAAATTGTATATAGTATATTGTTTGGTATACAATATAAATTCTTCTTCACTAGTTTAACAAAATAAATTTTACACTATTGAGTTAAATATTATATATCAAAATAGTCTACGGTATGTTATTTTAGTATGCAATCCAGATTTTTCTTTGCTAGTTCAACTTAGTTTCAACTTAAATTTCAAAAATTCATTCGAGAATTTCCACCAAACCAATTCAAACTTTAGCCGCAACCTGCAATCAAATATTTCAACCTTAATATTTTGGTTTAAGAAAAAAAATGAAAAGATATAAGAACTCTATTGAAAAGTTGACAAAGAACTTAATAAAAATTTAAAAAAATTCAAAAAGGACTAAATTATAATAGTATATTGTTACATTATATAGTATACTGCAGCAACATAGTGTTGGAATAAACTCTATACCAAAATGGTATATAGTGTATAATTTTGGTATTGATTGCAAATTCTTCTTCTCCAGTTCAACTCAACATTAACCCAAATTTAAAAAAATCTATTGCGAAATCTCCACCCAAAAAAACCTAAGCAAAATTGGATCAAAACAGCTAAAAACTCAACAAATCCAATTTATGAGTATCAAGGTTCAAGATTCTTCAATGGTGGATTTGGCCCCCTCGATAACAAATTTGTGAAAATCAGCATAGCGCAATAATCCAAATGTCAAAGAACAACACCAAACTGTCACGACCTAAATTTCATATTTGGTCGTGATAACGCCAAACACTATTGTTAGGCAAGCCAACACTAATCAACTAGTGAATCCTCTTTTAAATAGTTAGTACGTGAAAACCTTTCCTTATTGATAAAGAAGTTAGGAGTTTGAAACTTAAGCATAAATGGACGGAAGTAATAACTACAAACTTAAATCATGATAGTAAACTAAAATCATAAGTCTACCAATATGTGTGCCAAGACCTAGTGTCACAAGTATGTGGGCAATCAAGTAGAATATACAAAACTATACTATCCTACTATCTGGAAGGAGCTAGACAGGAAATAAAGACATAGAGAGACTTCAGCTGTTGCACAACGGTTCAAAAGGGCAACTCGTCGGAAATTCTCAAGCCGAGGAGTCCAATCTACACGCCGCACGGATGGCCAGATTCAGCTGTCTCAAAGCTTGTATAATCAAGTACAGAAGTATAACGTAAGTACATAAAAATATGTACCTAGTAAGTATCTCGCCTAACCTCGCAGAAGTAATGATGAGGGACCGACTCCGATACTTACTGGGGCCACTAATATAATAGTGTAAAGTTTCAATTCTTAAAGCATAATGTATGTAGATAACAACCAAGCTCGAACTAAAACAATAACCGAGGAATTTCCTCCATCATATTTAAGAAGGTAAGACACTTTCTTTATTTAAAACAAGTGGCATATCAAGCAATGAAACATACAACAAAGAGTTCCCATTCTATTGTCACACACAATTAACACTGAGGACGTTTGGCCCGATCCAATATAAAAGTAAATTGTGCACTGTCGAGGATCGAACGACGAAAACCATAGATGCATCTATTCACCCAACTCGCGAATCATACATGCGACACGGTAAAAGCATAACCCCGCTCGCGAATCATACATGTGACGCAATCAAACATAATTTTTATCATTTAAAACACAACACTTTTTTGATTCTTTTTTTTTCAAAAATGAATGCAATTCTCTTGAAGCCTTCAAATCCTTAGGTTTTCTTCAACTTAATTACTTTCATATAATTAGCACATATAATTAAATAGTAGTGTGCACAAAGCATGATATAAACCTAGAACTAACCCGGGCAGTAACAGATATAGTAGCTACGTATTGATTCTCGCCATTTTTTACATACATTGCCCCCACAAATAATCACATATTAATTAAGTTCACCTATGGGGAAATTTCTCTCTTACAAGGTTAGAAAAGAGACTCACCTGGTTTCAATCCTACTCCAAACTCAAGAATGCACTCAAATCCTCAAACCAGAGCCGCACAATCCAAAACAATTCAAGTAGTGTAAAAATTAATCATTATATAGGCTTACAAGTTCATATTCTAGCTATTAAAGTGATTATCCAACCCTAAAGACAAGATCTCTAAAATTCGCCACCAGGACCATATGCCCGGATTCCGAAGATGTTTTAAGGAAGTTATTACCCATAACCTAAGGATCAAGAATATATAATTTTTTTACTTCATTCCATAACAAAAATTCATGGTTAAATCTTGTTTTTATCAATAACCTAGGTTTTACTCTAATCCCGTAATTTTCACTAATCTTTAAATGTTAATCTACCCAAAATACAAGTATTTAACTCACATATAATAGGAATTACTTACCTCCAAAATCTTGGTAAAAAACCCCTCTCAAGAGCTCTACAACTGCCCAACAATAATGTGAAAATGAGCCAAAAATGTCTAACTCCAGTAATAGCCTTCACTGATTTCCGCATCTGCGGTCCTGCGTCGCACCTGCACCCACCTCATTTGCAGAAAATGGTCTACTTCTACGGAACTTCACTGGGCCGACTGGCCACCTCTGCAGAACGCCCACAGCTTTTGTGATTTTGGTACTGCAGAGAGAGGGCTACTTCTGCGGTTTCTAGGCTGGTCATCCTTGGCTACATCTGTGAGTCAAAGCCCGCACATGTGAGCTTGCATTTGTGTCTACTAACCGCAGATGCGATTATGACAGAAGCTGGCATTCAACCCTTGGCCAAAATTTCCTACTTGGTCCGAGCCTCGTCCGATTGATGCTCGGGCCCCCCGGGGCCACGCCTGAACACACCCACTAGTTTGAAATGATAAAACAGACTCGCTTGAACCCTCAAAATGTAGGAAATTACATTAAAACTAGGAATCACACCCTAAAATCAATTGATTCAAACTTATGAACTTCAAGTTCTTCAATTTACTTCCAATGTGACGAAACAAACTTATACTACTCGGATTGACATCAAATTTTACATGCAATTCTTAAATGACATTACGGAACTATACCCGATCTCGAGATCCCGTTAGTACCTCGATATCATCAAAACCCGTTCTAAACCAAATTTAAAGAACTTCCAAAAACCTTCAAGAATCAACTTTTACTATTATGCGCCAAAATGCTCCTGGGTCAATCAAAACCCAATCTGAACATATGCCCAAGTCCGAAATTATCATAAGAACATATTGGAACTGTCAAATCCCGATTCCGAGGCCTGGCCTTTCAGGCCAACCTTAAGGAACCAAGTGTTCCAACTTCAACCCAAACTCTTCTAAATCCCAAACTAATTATTCCCGCAAGTCATAAATCAGCAAAAGAGGAGTGAGTTTGGATCCGCTTCTTTGTAGCATTTCTCTATTGAATAATGGATAAGACTCACCAAGAACTTTTTCCTACTTAACTCTTGCCAATGATATATGAAAGAGAGAATTTAAGAATAAAAGGATTGCTGTTGTTGGAAGAATATGAAGAGACAATGGTTAATGTCGTAAAAGGAAGAAAAAAAATGGGGAGAAAAACAGGGAAACATATAAGGCAGTTGTAAACTATAAAATTATGGAAAAAGAGTGATAGGTAGGCCAAGGATAATTAATATGGGTAGGGTAGGTGAATATTGTAACTATTTTCAAAATAGGTAAGGGCGAATAAATATTTTGATTTTTGTAGGTATATAGTGTAGTTTCCTCTAATTAGTCATTGCTAAGCCCTAAGGTGCGTTACAACATGCTTTAGTCAATTAATTACACTGATAATTATAAAAGCTATTTATCAGTGTATTGAACTTAATCTTTTTCTTAAAATACATTTGCAATCATCGGTAAAATATAAGAAACTATTATTTTTTAAATATCAAACATTAATGGATATAAAAAGTATTGAAAATTATAGACCTTTGTAACCTTGGTGTTAAAGATGTCTTTTAAATATATTTTCTTAAATTCGAAAAGTGACAAACAATATAAAAAGTATTGAAATGTCTCATGTAAAGAAAACACTCCGAACAATATGGCACGCCCTCAGTTTTTTTGTTATTCTTTTAATATTTCATCATTCTTATAAATAGAACTCTATTTAAGGTGAATGTCTATCTTATAAGAAGAGTCTTACTTCAAGGCTAAGTCTTTTATCTTCCTATAAATAGAGGGGTCTTACCCCATTGTAAATCATCCCAAAAATATCAATAAGAATTCTTCTCTCCCTACTTTCTCTGCAATATTGTTCTTGTTCTTGTATTATTTCATAACACGTTATCAGCACGAAGCTCTACTATCTCAAGAATTTCTTTGAGAAAATTAAGATCCTAAATATATAAGGGGAACTAAAGTAATGGAGTTGCATGTGGGGATGTTAGTTTGGCCGTCACTATCACAAATTGCATTGGGTCTACGATGAGACTATATTGACACCTTAATGCTGAAGAGGAAGGAAAAGGCAGTGGAAGTTTCCGCAGAACATGATCTCCTGCCCATCTTCAGGTTCTCAACGCAAGAATGACTATAACTCGCACGAGACTCTACCGTCTCAAGAAGCACTTTGAGAAGATTAAGGAGTAATTCGCTCACACGAATTTCGCTAATTTCGGGCATTATTCAGGTCACGCTTCAAGAGATAAGTATCGATTTTATGTTCGATTAAAATCTATAATTATGTGTTGTCTATATTACATACAAGTGATCCTAGCTATTTACTTCCGCTATTCCTTTCTTTGCTACAATTGAATTGATGACTGGTTTAATTTAGTTGTATAGTGGAACGTTTCTGGTCAATTATGCAAACAATGGGTTTTTGGATTTTTAAAGTTTGCTGATAGTTTGGAGGTCCAATGGCAATCTTGAATTTCTATACGGAAAATATGTCGCGTTCTCCGGCATCAAATTGGCCGCGGGAGTCGACCAAAGTTGCCAGAATTTGTTGCCACGGGATGGAAACTCAAGAGGTATATTTGATATCACAACATTGATTGGTATACCTTAAAGGTAAGTAATTTACTTTTCCCTTTCAAATTCTTGAAATTCTACGATTTGATTTTATATACAAACAAAGACAACAAAGTTTGATTATAACTCTAATGGAGTTTGTAAGAAATTACACTCACGAAGTGGTAAAATTTCTATGCCTTGCCATTCATGAATGATTGTGGGCAAAGAATTGAAAATCCGTCCCATTGAATTTGCTCCATTCCCTTTAGAGAATGTGGTAGCAGTATGTGATAAGTCTGAAAGAAGACAAAAATTATTACCATGATGGTATCAATGAATGTGGACGTGGCAATAGACGGAATTATAATCGTCATTATGATCCATTCCCTGAAGTGAATGTGATAATTGTAATAAAGCCTGTAAGTATGAACACGCTCATGATGTAATTGTATCTTATGTCTAACATTATGAAAAGAAAGTTCGTTGCCCTTGAAATTTCGGGCAAGAACTATATGACATGGGTGTTGGATGCTGAAATCCATTTGGATGCAATAGGTCTTGGAGACACCATTAAAGACAGAAATAATGCATCCACCCAAGACTATGTTAAGGCCTTGATTTTCTTGCGCCATCACCTTGATGAAGGTTTGAAACTGTGCTAAGGCCTTGATTTTCTTGCGCCATCACCTTGATGAAGGTTTGAAACTGTGCTAAGGCCTTGATTTTCTTGCGCCATCACCTTGATGAAGATTTGAAAATTGAATATATCACAGTCAAAGATCCACCTATCTTGTGGAATGGCTTAAAGGAGAGATATGACAACCTGAAGTTGGTCACTCTGCCACAAGCACGATATGATGAGAATCCAAAAGCAAATAGTTCATAAACTATATGTTATCGTTGCGGTGGAAAAAGGGCACTGGGCGAAAATTTGCCGTGTACCAAGACATTTGGTTGAGCCTTGTCAAGCATCTCTAAAGAGTAAATGCCCTGAAACAAATTTTGTCTCTGACGACAATTTTGACATTACCCACTTGGATGTGGCAGACTTCTTTGAGCACCCTGAGGGGAAAATTGACCACCTAATTGGTGATAGATCTGTGATGAAGGAAGATGGGATTGTTTGATTTTATTTCACTTATTTGTAATAGTTAGTGAATAAACTAATAGTCATTACTATCAGCTCGTATTAGTTAGTTTAGATATAATGTTAGTATTAGTTCTTTAGAATGTTTCAATATTCTTAAATTTCGAAGAAATTTCTATTTTCCAGCAAAGTTAGTCGATTAACTAATAAGTTAGTCGACTATCCAATATTTCGTATTAAAAACTGGAATTTCCGCAAGCTAAGATAGTCGACTATCTGATTTAGATAGTCGACTATCCTGATGACTGTTTACTAAGATAGTCGACTATCAACTTAGTTATTCGACTATCTAATATTTCGCATTAAAACTGGATTTTTCCGCAAGGCAAGATAGTCGACTATCCAATTTAGTTAGTCGACTATCCTAATAACTGCTTTCCAAGATAGTCGACTATCAACTAAGTTAATCGAATAACCTCACCAGATTTCGAAAATATTGTTTAAATATGAAACAAACGGATTGAATTTGTTTATTCTCATGTTCGTATATTTTCTTTTGTATGTCAAACCATGGGAATTAAATTGATTGAAGGCTCCTGAAGAGCAACTATAACTCTGCCTAAAGGAACAATATTTTAGAGAAAGCAATGTTCTCCTCCAAGTCTAAAAGGAACTTGTTGAGTTTTAGAGATATTATTCAAAATGGATATCAGATTGAGACAATACATGAGTATAATCTTGAATACCTCATTTACTCATGAAAACGAGGCTGCCCACTTCGGTTTGGGGTCATGCCATTTTGCATGCAGCAATGCTAGTTCGTCGGCTGCCCACTTCGGTTTGGGGTCACGCCATTTTGCATGCAGCAATGCTAGTTCTTCTCTGACTGACGAATTGTCACAAATATTCCCCGTTGCAATTAGTTTTGGGTCATGAACCTAATATATCCCATTTAAGAATTTTTGGATGCGCAGTATATGTGCCTGTAGCACCGCCATATCGCACCAAAATGGGTCTGCAAAGAAGGTTAGGAGTATATGTTGAGTTTGAATCGCCCTCCATTATTCGCTACCTCGAAATATTGACAGGGGATTTGTACACTGCACGATTTGCAGACTGTCAATTCGACGAGACAGTTTTCCCAAAATTAGGGGGAGAAGTTGGTGAAATCAAACGGTAAATTTTGTGGAAAAATGCATCATTATCTCATCTTGGTCCATATACCTCTATTTGTGAAAAAGAGGCGCAAAATATTATCCATTTGCAAAGAATAGCAAATCAAATGCCTGACGCATTTCTCTTGTATTACTTGTTCTCATTAATGAACTGACCAACTAAAGAGTTCGGGTTGAAGCCCATAAATTCTGGAAATATCAAAGGTGAATATGGGCTCATTCACCTGCCATGTATACCACATATGATGCATCTATGAAATGGTTACATGCGCGATTGTTATTAACCCACAGCCTGGTCGGTGCTTGCGAGGTAAATTACTCAGTAATCTAACTTCAAGCATAATTTCCAGATTTTCTATTCAAGATAGTTCATCTTGATAAGTTGATTTATATCAAAGTTGGTTTAGCAAGATAATTATTGAGTGCCTCCACCTAATAGCTAAACTGTTTCATATGAGAACAAAGTTATATATATCAGTTTGATATACGTTGTATACGAGAATATATTATATTCTCCCCTCACAAATGGTTCAGGGTCAGGAACCAAATAATCTCATCTTATTATTATTAATGTGCTGTGTATATTGACATGATAATGCACAAAGATGATTTCCCAGAGTTGAGGAAACAAGTTAGCTTTTCTAACATGAGGGGGATACATGATAAACACTTGAAAAAAGGTTACATGAGATGAATTATCATTTGTATATGTAGATCCTCGAATATCATGATATGAACCTGAAGTTCATAAAAGGGATAATTCAATTGCAACATATTGCAAAGCACACCATGCGCATTTGCTGACCCAAAGAATGTAACTATATTCTCGCTGCAAATGCTCATATTAAGTCCTAGAAGGACAAAGTCTTGGATACGCTTAAAGCGTATAGACAAATCGGTTTCAAAAGGAACTTCTTAATAAAGAAGATGAGCAAATGATCAAAGTGATCATAATAAGGAGGCAAGTGATCCAGAAGATCACATGACATAACACTTCATAAAATCTCATGAGAGATTCAGGTACCTGAATATATGAATGAAGAGATCTCCATGTTATGTCTTTATGAAAATTGACTGAAACCGATATAAAATGATTGTCGACGACATCTATGATAGCTCTAAATATCGATGAGGATCTTATATTTGTCGAATACAAACAAAACTATTGGCCAAATGGAAGAGATACAATTCAAGAAGAATTGATTCCATATGAAAGACATGTAGTTTTGGACATGTAGTTCAAATACTTGAAAGTGTAAAGTCAAAGGTATGTGTAATCAGTTTTCGATATTTATTTGTTTAGCATGACATGAAAACTTGATATACATGTAAAGTCTATTATATGGCTTATATGACTTAACTTGAAAGATTTAAGTTGCTTGAAGCATATACAATTCTTGGTCCTGAAGTACCACATCCTAAGTGCAATTTGTGTACATATATATATATTGCTATAACTATAAACATGATGGCATCGAGAATACCCCTATGGAAGTATTGAAGAGTCATTCCACGACATTACATGAAGATGTTCATATCTATCAAGAATGATAATTTCAAGGTACGAAATATTCATTCAAGTCAATATGGTTGATTTATTTATCAAATATCTACTAACGATTTCTTGAAGCTAGTGCACAAGATTGGAATGTGAAGGTTCAAGGATGTGAATTGATGTTCTTTTTAGGGGGAGTTAATGCGCGTTGCACTCTTTTTCCCTTACAAGGTTTTGTCCCACTGGGTTTTCCTTGCAAGGTTTTTAACGAGGCAACAAATAGGCGTATTTCTATACATATGTACTCTTTTCTTTTTCTAGAATTTTTCCCATTGGGTTTTATTTTAGTTAAGGTTTTAACGAGGCACATTATTGAATAGACATTCAAGGGGGAGTGTTATAAATAAAACTCTATTTAAGGTGAATGTCTATCTTATAAGAAGAGTCTTACTTCAAGGCTAAGTCTTTTATCTTCCTATAAATAGAGGGGTCTTACCCCATTGTAAATCATCCCAAAAATATCAATAAGAATTCTCCTCTCCCTACTTTCTCTGCAATATTGTTCTTGTTCTTGTATTATTTCATAACAATCATTAATTTATTTAACTATATATTTTCCTTATTGATACTTTATTCGTTACGTTCTTATCAA
The DNA here is from genome assembly GCA_034376525.1 of Nicotiana benthamiana. NCBI lineage: Eukaryota > Viridiplantae > Streptophyta > Magnoliopsida > Solanales > Solanaceae > Nicotiana > Nicotiana benthamiana. Next base: position 11,747,748 of record CM067341.1, on the reverse strand, counting down.
TATGGAAAAATGATATTGTATATGTGATGATCCAAAGGGTCATCTCGTATTTTAGAACCCAATTTGGGGTTTCGAGACCTTCAAAACCTCATTCTATTTCTTTTCGATCTGCATGTGCAATCTGGACGCATTTCTAGAAAGCCTTTGTGCGAAAAATTTGACAAAAATAACAATTTTTGCCGTAAAAAGTGATTTTAGTTGACTTCGATCGACATTTTTAGTGAACGAACCTGGACTTGTGTTTTGACATCCCGGAGGGTCCGTAGTAAAATATGGGACTTGGGCGTATGCCGGAATCAAATTCCGAGGTCCCTAGCCCGAGTAATAATTTTTGTTAGAAATTATTAAACTGAAAATCTAAGGATTTAAAGAAATTGAATAATGTTTGATCATGTTGGTATTGGGCCTGTATGTTGGTTACAGAGCTCGATACTAGTTTAATATAACATTTAAGTCATATATGAAATTTGGTGAGAAACGGGGTTGATTTGACGTGATTCAAACGTCCGGTTGTAAAACTAGGAATTTTGATCGCACGAGCAAGTTTGTATGATGTTGTTAGACTTGTGTGAGTATTCGGTGTGGAGCCCCGAGGGCTCGGGTAAGATTTGGGCGCGTGTTGAGAGTGAAAACACTCCAATTTTCAGGTATTTCTGGGCAGGTGTTGCAGGTCTTGCAAATGTGAGGATTTTTTTCACATTTGCGAGGAAGGATTCGCAATTGCGAAGACGCCTGAGCTGGGCAGTCGTTACATTTGCGACATTTTGTTCGTATTTGCGAACCCAACAGAGTCTGCATTTGCGACCCTTTTGTTGCATTTGCGACTCCTGCAGAGGGAGCCTAGGTTCACATTTGCGATGGTTTTGTCACAATTGTGACCTCCGCATTTCCGAACCAGATGTCGCAAATGCGACATCTCAGGCATGTGCACAACTTTTAAAAACGGAACTTAGGCCATTTATTTCATTTCATTTCTACACACAGGCGATTTTCAGAGCTTTTGGAAGGGAGTTTCACCTAGCACTTTAAGGTATGTTATTTCTACTTAATGTGAGTTTAATAATTAGTTTTAGGTATATTAACACACAAATATTAGTAAAATTTATGGGATTAGAGTAAAACCTTGAGTTTTAATAAAAACAAGATTTAGCCACGAAATTTGTTATGAAATGGAGTAAAACTCATATATTCTTAATCCTTACATTATGGGTAACAACTTTCTTTAAAAATTTCCAGAATCAAGGCACGTGGGCCCGAAGATGAATTTTAGGAACTTTACATTTAGGGTTGAGAAATTACTATTATAGTTAGAATATGAACTCTTGAGCTTGTACTAACTAGTTCTTACTCCGTGTGATTAGTTTTGGATCGTTCCGCTCTGAATTGAGGGTTTTGAGCACATTCTATCGGAATATAGGCTCTGAGACGAGGTAAGTCTCCTTTCTAACCTTGTAAGAGGGAATTAATTCCATAGGTGAATTAAATAGGTGTATGTGACTATCTGTGGGGGCTACGTGCGTACGTGGTGACGAGAATCCGTACGTAGCAACTATTACACTAATTGTCCGGGTAGTTTAGGACCCGTATCATGTTATACTTGTAAATGCTTGTGTCTTTGCTTACTGTTGAGATCACTTAGGACATTCTAGATATTGGTAAACAAATATAGAAGGTTATACCCACTTACTTGAGACTTGTAAGCAATGCGTGCTTACTTGATAATAAATTGCTATTTGTGGATCGAGACGATCGTCTCGGTAGTAAATAGGTGCATATATGGTTCAAACTATTCGACCTTTGGTAGTGCACGGTTTAATATTATATTGTACTGGGCCATACGATCTCGACATAATGTGTGCATGTTGTATGTTTGGGATTGTCCCATGAATTACACTTCTTAAATGTTTGAAATGTAAGTGTTACATGATATGACTAAGCTTGACATGTTAATTATAAAAGAATATCTTACTTTTCCATGATCTTGAACTGTTATTATTGTGCCTGCTATCTATGCTTAATGTAACACTTAGATACGATTATTGTTGACCCTAGTAAGTATCAAGTCGATACCGTGTCACTACTTCTTCGAGGTTAGGGGGGATACTTACTGGGTATATATTGTTCATGTACTCATACTATGCTTTGTACTTAACTGTACAGGATCTAAGACAAGTGCATCTAGCTATCCAGCCAGCGCTCACCCCTGATACTTGATTGAGACTTCACGGTGAGCTGCCCCTTCTGAGCCGTTTAGCAGCATGCCAAAATCTCTTTTTTTATTATATCTGTCTATCCTATCCCAGATAGTAGGGTAGATTTTTTTTGTACATTCTACTAGTTGCCCTAGTACTTGTGACTCTAATTTTTGGCACACACATTGGTAGACTGTCACTTTTGGGTTGTATATCTATTATTATAAATTGTTAATTATCACTTGTTTTAAATTTAAGTCAAGAACATGTTGGGGTTGTTTGGTAAAATAACTGAGAACTCACTAGTTGATTATGGTTGGCTTGCCTAACAACGGCGTTGGGTGCCATCACGACATATAATGGAATTTGGTCGTGAAAACATGGTATCAGAGCATCAGGTTCACGTAGGACTCACAAGTAATCATGGGCAAACCAAATAGAGTCTTGCGGATCGGTACAGAGACATCTGTACTTATCTTCGATAGGCTATTAGGTGTTAGGAAATTACTTATTATTCATCTCATATCGTGCCATTGATGGTATACCAAATTCCCTTCTTCTAATCTCTCATAGATGGTGAGGACGTGCGCAATAGATGTTCCAAACTCGAGAGGAGCTGCTCTCCCCCCTCCCCCGCGTCTATTAGGGGATGAGGCAGAGGCCAGGGGAGGGCACCGGCTTGAGGTAAGGGATGAGGGCATCCCAAAGCTTCCCCAGGTGTACCACCGGCAGATCCTGTGGGGGATCTTATCATTGAGGAGCAAGGCGAGGTGCTTGCATCTAAGCCTAACCCGGCAGACTTCATTACAACACTGGGTTTCTAGGAGGTCATGGGTCGTATGTTGCGGTTCATGGATACCATGACTCAGGCTGGTTTATTTCCAGCAGAACTAGCCACATCTCAGGCGAGAGGGGGAGCAAAAACCCCTACTACTTAGGCTTTTGGTTATGCGACTGCAGTGTATATGACTCTGGGTACACTACCTGTGGATGAGGCTCAACCAGTTGCTACAGTGGTACCGAGCCCAGACCAGCTGAGGACGGTGATCTGGAGAAGCTATTGGACAGGTGGACTAGGCTACACCCTCCCATTTTCAGAGGTGAGCGTCATGAGGATGCTCAGGATTTCATTGATCAGTGCAAGGACTGACTGCACAACATGAGGATATTGGAGTCTAATGGGGTTGACTTTACTAAATTAAAGTTGGAGGGCAGAGTCTGTAGATGGTAGCAGTCTTATGTTCTTGGCAGGCTAGTTGGTTCTCCTCCCATTACTTGGGGTTAGTTCACACACCTTTTTGTTACTACCGGGATTTTTCACCCACGGGGATCGTGATGACGTCTACTAATAAAAGCTAGGCAAGACAAACTCAATTTCTTTTCATTAAACACATGTTCCTTTTAGTAATTTAACAGCATTAAAATAGAATCAACATGATTAAAATCATAAGCGGAAGTCTTAAATTTAATTAGCTGAATAAAAATACGGAATCTCCAACATAATCTCTACCCAAGAACTGGACTCGCATACTCATGAACATCTAAGAATACTAAATACAAAGTCTGAAAGAAACATAAATCTGTTTATCTTGAATACAAGGAGATGACAGTCTAACGTAAGAATAGAGGAGACACCAGGCCTGTGGACGCCTGCAAGGCTACCTCAGGTCTCACTAGGTTGAAAGTCTGCTCCCACGTTGCTACTGCTACTGCTCGAAACCAGGATCTATGCAAAAACAACACATAGTGTAGTATCAGCACAACTGATCTCATGTGCTGGTAAGTGTCTAGCCTAACCCCGACGAAGTAGTGACGAGGATAGACTAGACTAGCACATAAATCTGTGCAATTATAAATATACAACATAATCGAAATACCAGACAAGTAAACAATATGGGAGGGGAAGCATGCCATGGAGAGATAACAATTTCAAGTAAATATTGACTATTATGAAGGAAAACATAACTCATACATTAATAAGGAACAAAGATCAACAAGTGCACGGCATCACCCTTCGTGCTTTTACTCTCATCCTTACCAAGTCAATCATATCAGTAAATCATGTGCACGGCATCACCCTTCGTGCTTTTACTCTCTCTTTACAATATATAATTAATAAATATCATTACAGAATAGTACATCGTATGGCACGGCATCACCCTTCGTGCTTTACATTCTTTCCTCACAATATGTAATCAATGAATATCATTATGGAATGGTGCATCGTATGGCACGACATCACCCTTCGTGTTTTACACACTTTTCTCACAATGTTAAACAATGCACGGCCTCGCTCTTCGTGCTTTAACATTCTTTCTCACCCAATCAACAATCACAAACAAGGGCAAGGGAAGAAATAAATAATAATGGAAGTCCCGGAAAGGTAACACAAACAACCAATTTAAAATCCCGGCAAGGGTACAACATCAATAATCTCAACATCCAGGAAAAGGAAAATATTCAATAATCAAAAACACCCAGGCAAGGGGAAATATCATGAACTCTTTCTCTTACTTCCACTTTCATCTCATAGTTCACATTTTTGCTTGAGCCAATGCTCCAAAGATTTACTTATCTCGTATACCTTCATAATTTGCATTTCAACTCGAGCCAACGCTCCATGAAGTTTAAAGATCACAACCCCTTTCACAAGCTCTTTACAACATATTGAAGTCATCAATCAAGCATGGAAGGTATAATAAAATCCAAACTATTCGCCTAATAAGGACTCACGGTCATGTTAGACACCAATGCATAGATACTCGTTCCCATGCCTATACATCATACTCGGCAATTAGCAAGTAAAATATAAGACTCAACTCTTATACCCTCAAGCTAGGATTAAACCAAACACTTACCTCGATGCCTTGAATTTAGCTCAAGCCTCAACTATGGCTTTACCCCTCGATTCCACCACAAAATCGCTCGAATCTAGTCACAAATTACTTAAACACATCAACAATTGCTAAAGGAATCAATTTGAATGCATAAAAATGAATTTCCCAAAATTTACCCAAAAATTCCAATAAGGCCCCCAAGCACACGTGGTCAAAACTCGAAGTTAGAACCAAAACCCAGTTACCTATTCCCCCACAAACTCAAATATGTAATTCATTTTGAAATCAAACCTCAAATCGAGGTCCAAATCCCCAATTTTTGAAAAACCTAGGTTGTACCCATAACCCCCAATTTCACCCATGTAACTCGTTGATTTTAAGTGGAAAGCATGTCACATGATGTTAATGATTGAAAGAAATGAGTAGCAATTAACATACAATTGATTTGGAGAAGAAAGAGTTCATCAAAAATCACCTATGGGTGTTAGAGTTTTAGAAAATGTGAAAAGTGAAGTTCAAAATCGGCTAAGTATAAAATATGCAGGGCTGCGGATATGGGATTTGCGAAATAGGGTTCGTATATCCCTGCAGACATGGGAATTGCGACATTTTTATTCGCACTTGCAAACTCAGGCCTATCAAGGGACATTCCCATTTGCGAATAAGGTCCCGCATTTGTGAACCATTGACCTTCGCATTTGTGAGGAATGGCTTCGCATTTGTGAACATTGACAGGCCTGGGCTAGTTTCGCATTTGCGAACCATCCTTCGCATTTGTCGGAGCTGGACCTTTGCATTTGCGAATGCTGGCTTCACAAATGCGAAGCTTGCAGATCAATGATACCAGATTTTCCAAAAATGAATAAATGCAATCCGACACCTATCCAAAACTCATCCGAGCCCTCGGGGCTCCAAACCAAACATACACATGACCTAAAAAATATCTTACAAACTTATCTATGCAATCAAATTACCAAAATAATATCATATACATCGAATTTAAGCCTCAAAATTCATAATTTCTTCCAAGTCTTCAGAAAACATCAAATTCCCATTTTAAGTTCAAAACACGTCAAATGGCATCTGTTTTCAGCGAAACTTCACAGAAAATGCTTAAACCACATATAAGACCTGTACCGGGCAACGGAACCAAAGTACGGCCTCGATACCAGAATATTTTAATCAAATTTCATTTCCAAGTTCCTTAATCATTTCGAGAAAATAATTTCACACAAAACTTTAGTTCTCGGGCTTGGGACCCCGGAATTTGATTCCGGGCATATGACCAAGGCCTATATTTTCTTGCAGACCCTCCAGGACCATCAAATCACGGGTCCGGATCCGTTTACCCAAAATATTGACTGAAGTTAAATTTATTCAATTAATATCAAAATTTAGCATGTTTCTCATAGAATTCACATTTAGCTTTTCAGCTATGCACCCGGACTGCGCAAATCTAAAACATCGTTCATCTCAAACGGACAGAAGAAAGAAGTACCTGAGTCAGGAAATAGATGAGGATAACGACTCCGCATATCAGACTCGGACTCCCAGGTCGATGCCTCAGGGGGTTGACCTCTCCAGTAAACATGAACAGAAAGAAAACTCTTAGATCTCAACTGACGAATTTGCCGATATAGAATGGCTACCGGCTTCTCCTCATAAGACAAATCCTTGTCCAACTGGACAGTGCTAAAATCTAATATGTGGGCTGGATCGCCGTGATACCTCCGAAGCATGGATACATGAAAAACTATATGCACGATTGATAAGCTAGGCAGCAAAGCAAGTATATAAGCTACCTCCCCCACTCGATAAAGAATCTCAAACGGACTAATGCATCTAGGGCTAAACTCGCCCTTCTTCCCAAACCTCATCACGCCCTCCATAGGCGACACCCGTAACAATACCCACTCACCAACCATAAATGCCACATCTTGATCCTTGCGGTCTGCATAACTCTTTTGCCTAGACTGAGCTGAACGAAGCCTATCATGAATGATCTGGAACTTGTCCAAGGCCTCATGAACCAAATCTGTACCCAACAACCGAGCCTCTCCCGGCTCAAACCATCAAACCAGAGACTGACATTGCCTACCATATAAGGCCTCATAAGGAGCCATCTGAATGCTCGACTGGTAACCGTTGTTGTAGGGAAACTCCACTAAGCACAAAAACTTATCCCACGAGCCTCCAAAATCAATGACACAGGCTCAGAGCATATCCTCTAAAATCTGAATAGTCCTCTCGCACTAACCATCCGTCTGGGGATTAAGTGTTGTGCTCAACTCCACTCGAGTGCCCAAATACCACTGAACTGCCTTCCAGAAATGCGAGGTGAACTGCATATCCCTATCCAAAATGATAGATACTGGCACACCATGAAGGCGGGCAATCCCCCGGATATAAATCTCAGCGTATGAATAGGAGACTGCCACATGGATGAAATGCGCTAACTTGGTCAGTCTATCAATAATAACCCAAACTGCATCGAACCCCTTCTGGGTCAACGAAAGTCCAATAATGAATTCCATGGTAATCCTCTCCCACTTCCGCTCGGGAAGCTCAATCCTCTGAAACAATCCTCCAAGCCTCTGATGCTCATACTTAACCTGCTAACAGTTAAACCATCGAGCCACATATGCAAGAATATCTTTCTTCATTCTGCGCCAACAATAATGCTACCGTAAATCCTGTAAATCTTCGCGACGCCTGTATGAATAGAATACCGGGAACTATGGGCCTCCGCTAAGATCAACTCTCAAATCCCATTAATGTTAAGCACGCAAACTCACCCCCGCAATCTCAAAATACCATCATCACCTACGGTCACTTGCTTGGCACCTCCACGCCGCACCGTGTCTCTAAGGATACACAAATGGGGATCATCAAACTGCCGATTACATATACACTCCAATAACGAAGAATGGGCAACCGTGCAAGCTAACATTCGACTAGGCTCGGAAATATCCAACCTCGCAAGTCAATTTGCCAAGGACTAAACGTCTAAAGCAAGAGGTCCTTGGCTAACCAGAATATAAGCAAGACTGCCCATACTGGCCGACTTCCTACTTAACGCATCGGCCACCACATTGGCCTTTCCCGGGTGATACAAGATAGTAATGTCATAATCCTTCAATAACTCCAACCACCTTCTATGGCTCAAATTCAATTCCTTTTGCTTGAACATGTACTGAAGGCTCTTGTGATCAATGAACACCTCACATGCCGCGCCATACAGATAATGCCTCCAAATTTTCAGCGCGTGAATGATAGCTGCCAACTCCAAATCATGTACTGGGTAGTTCCTCTCATGAATGTTCAACTGCCTCGAAGCATAGGCAATAACTTTGTCATCCTGTATTAACACTGCACCAAGCCCCATACGAAAAGCATCACAATAGATTGTGTAAGGCCCTAATCCTGTAGACAAAACCAACACCGGTGCCGTAGTCAGAGCTATCTTGAGCTTCTGAAAGCTCGCCTCACACTCATTCGACCACTTGAATCGGGCACCCTTATGGGTCAACCTGGTCATCGGGGCTGCTGTGAGCACATGATTTTTTCCTTACATGAAAATAACTCCTAAATATAGACCAAAATAATTTTCATTGATTTTTAGGTGTTTTTCTTTATTTAGTTGCATTTCATACATTTTTAATATTTTTTAAAAATCATAGAAAAGCCATAAAAAGTGTCACATTTTAATTTTATGCCACCTTAGGTTCAATTTGTATCTAGGAATTAATTATATTAAGTTAACTGTGATAAAAAATCTACTGGGTTAAGGAATTGCACAGGAGGATAGATACCTGGACCTGGAAAAATCCATGCTGTCCGCTAAGAAAGGTTGCTTCTGTTGCCCTTTCTGTGCAACAGTCTACCACTAGCGGAAGAGAGGGTTACCGTACATACAAAAAAACATAGAAAGTGGTTAATTTTGCACTTTTAATTTTAATCTTTGAATATTGATAGTTTTTTGTTTAATTTGGTTTTAATTAGTTGCAGTAAGTATTAGTTGTAGTAATTAGTTTAATTTTGAAAATACTTTGACTAGGAATTAATTTAGGTTTTTTTTTAGTTTTAATTTAAAAGAAATTGGGAAAAACTGAAAACAAAGATGTGAATCATATTTTTGGGCTCATATCTACTTCTATTTTTAAGCCCAATGCAATTTTCCTTTTTAAAACTCAACCCAAATTATCCCCTACCCAAACCCAAACCGGATCGACACGATCCAACCCAATACCCAAACCCATTTCCCCACCAAAAAACCTAATACACATTACATACACACGCATGTACATAGAAAGAGATAGGCCTGGAGATATTGAAAGCGCAACTGCGCAGCCTCCCAAGAGAGGAGACCTCCCAATCCCCATCGCACCCCACCACCCCTGAAACCAAACGGAGACCTCTTCTGTCACGCCAACTACCATAGCTGACAATCACCAGTTCCTCATTCGAGCTGTTGTTTCGCCGGAACGGATCACCGGCGAGTGACAACGCCACTGGCACGGATCTAGCCAGAAACTCCAAGACGCAGCTACGATTTAATCACTCATACAAAAAAATGAAAATACTCTGCTTTCTTCGTGCATTTTCGCGACTCTCGTCTCAAAAAATCAGAGGCATCGCTTTCTAATTTTTGTTCCAAAGTGGAGGTGATTTGAGATCATGTACGATTCAAAATTTATTTTAATTCAAGGTTTCATCGAGGTGTTGTCCATTAGTTTCCGGTTCGAGGCTCGTCATGGTCGATTTGAGTTCGTCGAATTGCAGTTTTGGTTTATTTTTCGCGTTTCAGGAATGTGCTTTTGATTCGAAACACTATAATGTCGCTGGGTGGTCCATTGCACTAATATGTGTAATAATTATTTCTTTCATCACTCTGCAAATTTCAGTATTCAATTTTCCTTTTCCCTGTTTCATTTCATCATTTATGTGACGATTATATGCTTCAGTTTCAGCTGTTGTCCAACTATATGATGTTGTGTGATTCGTCGATATACTCTTGTTATGCAATTTTTTATCTTGCTGTTTGATGTGTTTGAATGTTAGGAATCAAAATCTGAAGCATTAAGGTTATAGTTAAGTTTTCGGATTAGATCTGTTCATCTTTGTCTTATTGATATTGCGATCAATATATTCCTATTGGTTTGTGATGACATGCACAGATTTTCATCCTTGTTACATATTCAAATATGTTTAGTTTATGCATTATAAGAGTTACTTTGTCGAGTGTTTTCGTCTATTCCCAGGAGGCAGCACATGAGATATTTTGGTTTAATGATCAGTATGGTTTTTTTAAAGCACGTGTCGTTGGATCTTTAAATTATGATCGGGTAATCTGTCCTAATCCTAAAATAGGAATAGTGTTTTGAGTGTCTTCAGTACTTCAAGCAATGAATATTTCACCATGTTCCATGTCGAACTGAATTGGTTCTTAGCTTCTAAAGTTTTAGCATATACTTTGTGATCTCTTCTAAGTTCCCATGTGTTCGAATGAAAGAAATGGACCAACTCGGGTGTTGAATGCTTAAATTTTCTTGAAAATAAGTGTCGTGTCTATGGTTATCACTAAGGTGGAAGTTCTAATCAAATTTTGATCTATTGTGTGTTCTTTAAATCGGCTTGGTACACATGTTGAGTTCTTAGGATAATTGAATATAACTAAGTTAGAATTTCTCCGTCAAGATGTGCAGCAATTTTCTCTCCATGTTCTTGTTTCTTTGATGAATATGAATGTCGTATGAGTATTTAGTTATTTTGTGTTTTGTTTAAAACTTTCTCTTAATTTTTTTTGAATATGATACATTAGATGGAATAGAAATGAATTGGTTGGTCAGTTTTAGGGTGATGAGCACATGATATATTTGGCTTAATAAATTTGGGTGAAATTCATCGATAGCGCAAAGTAAATCACGACGGTGAAGGAAATTAAGGGTAGTTGTATTTGAGTTAATCCTTCTTGGTGATAATTGTGTGAAGGAACATTATTTATACTTGTTCATATGTTTGTTTGAATTGGATATAGCTGGACATGATGGTATCACAATATAGATATTGGGTTATTATTCATCAACTGACTACATGATTAGATTAATGGAGTCAGTGGGTGCATTTCATTTGACGTGTCTTGTGATATGTTTTAAATAACCTTGATTTTTCCTTAAATAAAATAAAAACAGTTTGAAAGTTTACTATCCTCCAAATGTAGTTCTCTTTTAAATTATAATTGGGGCGCTCTATGCCAAACAAAAATGAATATTGCATAGCCCTCATTTTAATTAATCTTGTTTACACTTAGAACTCGAGACGAGCCGCTTAGCGAATTTTCACGGCCTCTCGCAAAGTTAATAATACGTAGCAGCTTTATGCGCGTGGTTAATAATATTACTTTCCTAAATTCGGGTGCACATTTTTATGAGTAAAATCCAAATCTCAATGAAGTTGAAATGTGTCAAAAACCACAGGTGCATTTATGTGATGTGGTTCGAGGCATGTTTTAACGACATTGCAATTTTCCTTAAAAAATACTGATAAAATCGGCTAGAAGTTAAAACTTGCACATAGGTACAAATGCAATAAAATTAGATAACTAAGTTAAATATAATAGTTGAGCGAGCGTGCTAGAACCACGGAACTCGGGAATGCCTAACACCTTCTCCCGGGTTAACAGAATTCCTTACCCAGATTTCTGGTTCGCGGACTGTTAAACAAAGTCATTCTTTCCTCGATTCGAGATTCTAAACGGAGACTTGGGACACCATAAATCTCTCAAGTGGCGACAATGAAATTCTCTTAAATAATTGAATCCCGTTTCGATTGTGCTTTAATTGGAAAAACCCCCTTATCTACGCCCTTTGCCGGGTCGTAGTAGTCAAAAGGAGGTGTGACAACTCCGATAGATGAAAATCCTTCCACGAACCGTTGATAGTAGCCTGCCAACCCTAAGAAACTCTGAATGTATGTAGTTTATTCTGGTCTAGGCCAGTTCGTGACTGCCTCTACCTTCTTCAAGCCCACCTAAATACCCTTTGTTGATACAACGTGACCTAAAAATGCTACTGAACTCAGCCAGAACTCACACTTGGAGAACTTGGAATATAACTAACTATCCTTCAAAGTCTGAAGAACCGCTCTAAAGTATTGCTCGTGCTCTTCCTGGCTGCGGGAGTATACCAAAATATAATCAATAAAGTTTATCATGATTATGTCCAAATAAGGCCTGAACACTCGGTTCATAAACTCCATAGATGATGTTGGGTCATTGGTCAACCCAAATGACATTACCAAGAACTCATAATGCCCATACCGAGTGCGGAAAGCTATCTTAAGGACATCAGATGCCCTAATCCTCAACTGATGGTAGCCAGGTCGGAAGTCAATCTTGGAAAATACCCTGGCACCCTGAAGATGATTGAACAAATCATCATTCCTCGACAGTGGATACTTATTCTTGATCATTACCTTGTTCAATTGCCTGTAATAAATACACATTCTCATTGACCCATGCATCTTCTTGACGAACAACATAGGCGCACCCCAAGGCGATACACTGGGCCTAATGAAACCCTTCTCCAACAAGTCCTGCAACTATCCTTTAACTCTTTCAACTTAGGCGGGGCCATACGATATGGCGGGATAGAAATAGACTGAGTGCCCAATGCCACATCAATGCAAAAGTCAATATCCCTGTCGGGCGGCATACCCGGCAGATCTAAAGGAAAGACATTAGGGAACTCTCGGACAATGGGAACCGAGTCAATAGTGGGGGCCTCAGCACTGGAATCACGAACATAAGCCAAATAATCCTAAGACCCCTTCTCGACCATGCATCAAGCCTTCACATACGAGATGACACTGTAAGTGGAATGACCAGGAGTCCCTCTCCACTCTAAACGGGGCAAATCAGGTAAGGCTAAAGTTATAGTCTTGGCATGGCAATCTAATATAGCATGAACAGGGACAACCAATCCATCCCCACTATGACATCGAAGTCAACCGTGTATAAAAGCAACAAATCGACACGGGTCTCAAGACCCCCAATCACTACAACATAGGAACGATGAAATCAGTCAACCATAATAGAATCACCCACCAGTGTAGATACATTAACAGGAATACTCAATGCACCACTAAGCATGACCAGGTACGGTGTAAAATAAGATGACACATACGAATACGTAGACCCTAGATCAAATAACATTGAAGCATATCTATCACCAACAATAATAGTACCTGTAATGATTGCATTTGAAGACTCAGCCTCTGGCCTGGCTGGAAGAGCATAACACCGCTGGGCCCCACCTCCCTGAGCTATATCTCTAGGACGGGCGGCTGCTGACTGGCCTCCATCCCTGGCAGCCTGAGCTCCACCTCTATGACCTCTACCTTTACCTCTAGCACCTCTACCTCTACCTCTAGCTGGCAGGGTGGGCTGTGGAACACCCGATGCCTGTACCATGGTGCGAGAACCTTGTTGTGTGAACCACCCGGTGCTCGAGGGTAAAATCTGGCAATGTGACCAGGATCACCACATGTGTAGCAAGACCTCGGCTGTTGAGGAAACTGAGACTAACCATGTCGACCTGAACGACCACCAGAGAAGCTCTGAAGTGGCGGTGCACTTATGGGAGCTGGCGGTGCACTGAATGGCTATTGATCAGAGTAGTGCGCGTGAGAACCACGGCTACCTGGGACACCCTGAGAAACCTGGAGGGCTGACAAGAAAGGCCTAGAAGGTTGGACCCTATCATATGAATCTCGGACTCCAAAAAAGACACCACTAAATCGGCCTTACTGACGGGTTCTCTTGTTTGCTCTATGACTACCCCATGTGGCAATACCATCTTGATCCTCGGGACCACATTGGCCGCGTCCTAAAAAGTGATATCACTCCCCTCCCCCTAGCCAACTAGAGACGAATAGGCTGGATAAGTCCATCAATAAGTTGTCTCCCTCTCTCCCTATCAGCGGGGAGTATGACAATAGCATGGCGAGCTAACTCAATAAACCTGGTCTCGTACTGGGTGATTGACATGGATCTCTATTGGAGAACCTCAAACTACCTCCGATAGGCCTCACACTGTGTGACAGGGAGAAACTTCTCCTTAAATATATGTGTGAACTACTCCCAGGTCAAGTCTGGAGACCCTGTTGGTCTAGCTAAATAGAAGTCCCTCCACCAAGACTTGGCGGATCCATATATGTGAAATTCAATCAACTCCATTGGACTCAACAATACCAATGTTCCGAAGAACCTCGTGCCAGCTGTCTAAATAATCCTGAGGGTCCTCGGTGGGTGCATTGCTGAAGGTAGTAGTGAAGAGCTTGGTGAACCTGTCCAGCCTCCACAAAGCATGTATGGACATAGCCGCTCCATTGCCGGTCTGAGCAACCACCCTCGGCTGAACTTCCACAGCTGGCTAAACTACTGGATTCTATGCCTCGGGAGCTACCTACTCTGGAGTATGCATAGCAGGAGTCTGGGCCCCTCCTCCCGCCTGAGAGACAGATGGTGCTACAGAAAGCAAACCTGCTCAGGTCACGCTCTCCATAAGACCCACCAATCGGACTAAAGCGTCCTGAAGAACTGGGGTAGCAATAAACCCTTCTTGGACCTGAGCTGGGCCTACCAGACTTGTTGGTGCTGGAGCCTCCTCAAAATCAATCTGAGGCTCCGTCGCTGGTGCTGCTGCTGGGGGATGAGCTCTGACCCTACCTCGGCCTCGATTACGGCCTTGTCCTCTGCCCCTATGGGAGCTGCCTGGGGCTTGGACTACTAATCAGAAGATGAGGAAGCGCATGTTCTTGCCATCAAAAAAGAACAGAGTAGAAAGACAACCAGTATTTGAGAAATAGAACCACACGATAAGAAAGAACAAATGTGAAATTTTTCTAAGTATGTAAACTCTGGGGGATAAATACAGACGTCCCTGTACCGATCCCTCAGACTCTACCAAGTTTTTGCGTGAGTTGTGAGACCGATGCAACCTAGTGCTCTGATACCAACTTGTCACAATTCGGATTTTCCACCTTCGGGATTGTGATGGCGCCTACTAATAGAAGCTAAGCAAGACAATAATAATTTCTTTTCATTAAACACATGTTCCTTTTAGTAATTTAAAATCATTAAAATAGAATCAACAGGATTAAAATCATAATCGGAAGTCTTAAAATTTAATTAGCTGAATAAAAATATGACATTTCCAACATAATCTCTACCCAAGAACTGGAGTCATATACTCAAGAACATCTAACAATACTAAATACAAAGTTTGAAAGAAACATAAATCTGCTTATATTGAATACAAGGAGATGGCAGTCTAAAGTAAGAATAGAGGAGACGCCAGTCCTGCGGAGCGCTTGCAAGGCTACCTCAGGTCTCACTAGGTTGAAAATCCGCCCGCATGCTACTCCTTCTGCTGCTGCTCGAAACCTGGATCTATGCAAAAATAGCATAGAGTGTAGTATCAGCACAACCAATCTCATATGTTGGTAAGTGTCTAGCCTAACCTCGGGAAGTAGTGACGAGGCTAGATTGGACTATCACATAAACTTGTGCAATTACAAATATACAGCAGAATTGAAATACCAGACAAGTAAACAATACGAGAGGGGAAGCATGCCATGGGGAGAAAACAGTTTCAAGTAAAATTGACTATTATGAAGGAAAACATAACTCATACAACAATAAGGAACAAAGATCAACAAGTGCACAACATCACCTTTCGTGCTTTTACTCTCATCCTTACCAAATCAATCGTATCAGAAAATCATGTGCACGTCATCACCCTTCGTTCTTTTACTCTCTCTCTTCACAATATATAATCAATGAATATCAGTACAGAATAGTATCGTGCCGCTCGACATCACTCTTCGTGCTTTACACTCTTTCCTTATAATATGTAATAAATGAAGATCAGTAAAGAATGGTGCATTGTACGGTACGACATCACCGTTCGTTCTTTACACTCTTTTCTCACAATGTCAAACAATGCACGGCATCACCCTTCATTCTTTAACACTCTTCCTCACCCAATAAACAATCACAAACAAGGGCAAGGGAAGAAATAAATAATAATGGAAGTCCCGACAAGGGAACACAAACAAACAATTTAAAAGCCCGGCAAGGGTACAACATCAATAATATCAACATCCCAAGAAAGGCAAATATTCAATAATCAACAACGCCCTGGCAAGGGGAAATATCATTTACGTTTTCTCTTACTTCCACTTACATATCATAGTTCACATTTTTACTTGAGCCAATGCTCCAAAGATTTACTTATCTCATATACCTTCACAATTTGTATTTCAACTCGAGCCAACGCTCCACAAAGTTTAAATATCACAATCCCTTTCACAAGCTCTGTACAACATTAGAAGTCATTAATCAAGCATGGAAGGTATGATAAAATCCAAATTATTAGCCTAATAAGGACTCACGGTCATGCTAGACACCATTGTATAGATACTCGTCATCATGCCTATACATCGTACTCGGAAATTAGCAAGTAACATATAAGACTCAACTCCTATTCCCTCAAGATAGGATTAAACCAAACACTTACCTCAATGCTTTGAATTCAGCTCAAGCCTCAACTATGGTTTTACCCCTCGATTCCACCACAAAATCGCTCGAATCTAGTCACAAGTTACTTAAATACATCAACAATTGCTAAAGGAGTCAATTTGAATGCATAAAAATGAATTTCCCAATGTTTACCCAAAAGGTCCAAAAATGCCCCCAGGCCCACGTGGTCAAAACTCGAAGTTCGAACCAAAACCCGATTACCCATTCCCCCACGAACTCAAATATGCAATTTGTTTTGAAATCAGACCTCAAATCGAGGTCCAAATCCCCAATTTTTGAAAAACCTAGGTTCTACTCATAACCCCCAATTTCACCCATGAAACTCATTTATTTTAAGTGGAAAGCATGTTAAATGATGTTAATTATTAAAAGAAATGAGTAGAAATTAACTTAGAATTAATTTGGAGAAGAAAGATTTCGTGGAAAATCGCCTATGGGTGTTTGAGTTTGAGAAAATGTGAAAAGTGAAGTTCAAAACCGGTTAAGTATAAAATATGCAGCGCTACGCATATGGGGTTTGGAAAACAGGGTTTGCAATTCCCTTCAGACATGGGAATTGCGACATTTTTGTTTGCATTTGCGAACTCAGGCCTATCAGGGGACATTCGCATTTGCGAATAAGGTCCTGCATTTGCGTACCCTTGACCTTCACATTAGCAAGGAATGACTTTGCATTTGCAAACATTGACAGGCTTCGGCTGGTTTCGCATTTGCAAACCATCCTTTGCATTTGCCAGAGCTAGACCTTCGCATTTGCGATTGTTGGCTTCACGAATGCGAAGCCTGCAGATCAGTGATACCAAATTTTCCAAAAATGCAGAAATGCAATCCGACATCTATCCAAAACTCACCCCAGCCCTCGGGGCTCCAAAACAAACATACACACGGCCTCAAAAATATCCTACGGGCTTATCTGTGCGATCAAATCTTCAAAATAACATCATATATATCGAATTAAGCCTCAAAATTCATGATTTCTTCCAAGTTTTCATAAAAAATCAAATTCCTAATTTAAGTCCCAATCACGTCAAACGACGTCTGTATTCAACCAACCTTCACAGAAAGTGCTTAAAACCACATATATTACCTGTACTGGGCACCAAAACTAGAATAAGGGCCCGATACCGTAATCTTTTAATCAAATTTCATTTTCAAGTTCCTTAATCAATTTTAGAAAATAATTTTGCACAAAAGTTCATTTCTCGGGCTTGGGACCTCAGAATTCGATTCCGGGCATATGCCCAAGTCTCATATTTTCTTGCGCACCCCCCGAGACCATAAATTCCTGGGACCGTCAAATCACGGATCCGGATCGGTTTACCCAAAATGTTGACTGAAGTTAAATTTATTCATTTAATATCAAAATTTAGCATTTTTCTCACAGAATTCATATTTGAGCTTTTTGGCTACGCGCTCAGACTATGCATGTAAATCAAGGCAACCTTAAATGGGGTTTTCAAGGCCTCGAAGGTACAGAATCGTAACGAAATAATTGATGACCCGTAGGGGTCGTCACACTTTTCCTAGATAGGTATATTCCACCCTATGAGGGGGAAGACCTGTGGTATCAGTTTGAACATCTTTAGAAGGGTCAGATGTCATGACCGAATATGTGGTGAGGTTTCCTGAGTTATCTCGCCATGCACTGATGATACTTCCTAATGACACAAAGAAGGTGCAGAGGTTTGTCGTAAGGTTTCATTATGGTATTAGGGCAAACATGGCCCGAGAGGTTGAGATGAGGACTCCTTATCAGCTAGTAATGGAGATTGCTCGGAGGATTTAAGGCTACCGTCTGAGAGGTAGAGAGCATATGCACTAGGACAAGAGGGATCGGTTCTCTAGAGAGTTTAGAGGTGACCCGGCTAGGGGCAGAGGTCAGTTTGGGAGGGGTCAGCCCAGCAGGGCCCCATATTTAGCACTACCACATCCTCAAGGTACTAAAACATGCCTCTATTTCAGTGTCATAACAAAGAGCTCGAACTGCCTGCCAGCCATCCAGGGTTCTTCAAGTGGGTATTCAGGTCCCCAAGGTTCTTCTAGCTCCTACTTCAGTGTTATGCCAGTGAGTTCATACCGCCCATCGCCTATTCAGGCTTCTCCCAATAGGTACGCAGGCCATGTGGGTCATATATCAATGTAGCAAGCCACCTAACCGATGGATTGTTTAGAGTACGGGAACCTAGGTCACATGAGGAGATACTACCGCAGACTTTAGGGCAAGGCAGTACAGCAGGGTCAAAAACCTATGATTACAGCATCGACTGCCCAGCCACCTAGAGGCGGAGGACATACTGGTAGGGGCCATCCTAGAGGTGGAGGCCAGGCGGAGAAAGGTCAGCCAGCTACTGCTCAGTTAGATGGAGGCCAACCAACCGGCGCTCCAGCTAGGTTTATGCCTTTTCAGCTAGGCCAGATGCATTAGCCCCAGATGTCGTTATCACATGTGTTTTTTCTGTCTTTGGTAGGGATGCTTCAGTGCTATTTGATCCAAGGTCTACCTATTCATATGTATCATCTCTGTTTGCTCAATTTTTGTATATTCCTCATGAGTCCTTGGGTACTCTTGTTCATGTGTCCATTCCTGTAGGCGATTCTATGGTTGTGGATCAAATCTACTAGTCCTGTGTGGTCACATTATGTGGTTTTTAGACTAAAGCAGACCTCCTACTGCTTGATATGACAGACTTTGAGGTCATCTTGGGCATGGATTAGTTATCCCCATACCACGTTGTCTTAGACTGTCATGCCAATACTGTTACTTTAGTAATGCCAGAGTTGCCAAGGTTAGAGTGGAAGGATTCCTCGGTTAGTACATTTAGTCGGGTCATCTCTTTTCTGAAGGCTCAGTACATGGTCAACAAGGGTTGTTTGGCTTATCTAGCCTGTGTTCGGGACACTACCGCAGAGTCCCCATAGATTGATTGAGTTCTAGTAGTTCAGTAATTCTCCGATGTGTTTCCTTCTAGCCTTCCAGGCATGCCATTGGATTGTGATATCAATTTATGTATCATTTTGGCTCTAGGTACCCAGCCAATATCTATCCCACCATACTGTATGCTCCAAAAGAGTTAGAGGAGTTGAAGGAGAAACTTGAGGAGTTGTTCGCAAATGGGTTTGTTAGACCGAGTGTGTCACCTTTGGGTGCACCGGTGTTGTTTGTAAAGAAGAAGGATGGAACCATGCGAATATGCATTGATTACCGCCAGTTGAAGAAGGTTACCATCAAGAACAAATACCCGTTGCCGCGCATTGATGATTTTTTCAACCAGTTGCAGGTTGTTGGGGTGTCCTCTAAGATCGACTTGAGATCATGATATCATCGGTTGAAGATTCGGGACTCAAATGTCTCGAAGACTGCTTTTCGTACTAGATATGGCCATTATGAGTTTCTGGTGATGTTCTTTGGCTTGACTAAGGCCCCAACGGTATTTAGCGACTTGATGAACATGGTGTTCAGGCCTTATATTGATTCTTTTGTTATTTTTCTTCACTAAAGACATCTTGATCTACTCACGTAGCCTGGAGGAGCA
This sequence comes from Nicotiana benthamiana, assembly GCA_034376525.1. NCBI lineage: Eukaryota > Viridiplantae > Streptophyta > Magnoliopsida > Solanales > Solanaceae > Nicotiana > Nicotiana benthamiana. The sequence continues at coordinate 11,727,584 of CM067341.1, read as the reverse complement.
TGAGCAGCATTCGAGAGTAGTTCTTCAGACACTGCGAGAGAAAAAGTTATATGCTAAATTCTCCAAGTGTGTGTTTTGGCTTGAGTCTGTAGCATTCTTGGAACATGTTGTATCTGGAGAGGGTAATAAGGTGGATCCCAAAAAGATTGAGGCAGTTCAGAATTGGCCACGTCCTACTTCAGTGACTGAGATCGGGAGTTTCCTAGGGTTAGCAAGTTATTATCATCGCTTCGTGCAGGGCTTCTCATCCGTTGCATCACCTTTGACTAGATTGACCCATATGGGTGCTCCTTTCGTTTAGTCTGATGATTGTGAGACAAGATTTTAGAAACTCAAGATATGTTTGACTATAACAACGGTTCTATTGTTGCCTTCCAATTCGGGGAAGAATACAATATATTTTGATGTTTCACGCGTTGGCTTGGGATGTATATTGATGAAGCATGGGAGAGTTATTGCATATGCTTCACATCAGCTGAAAATTCATGAGAAGAATTACCCTGTGCACAACCTAGAGTTAGCAACGATTGTTCATGCTCTTAATATATGGAGGCATTATCTATATTGGGTGTCATGTGAGGTTTATACTGATCATCATGGCTTACAACATTTGTTTAAGCGGAGGGATCTCAGTTTGAGGCACCATAGATAGCTTGAGTTACTAAAGGATTATGACATCACCATTCTTTATCATCCGAGCAAGGCAAATGTGGTCGTGGATGCCTTGATTAAGAAGACAGAGAGTATAGGTAGCTTGGCGTTCAATTCAATGGAGGAAAGGCTACTAGGTTTATACATTCAGTCCTCGGCTAACAAACTTGTGAGGTTGGACATTTCATAGCCCAGCCAAGTCCTTGCATGTGTTATTTCTCAGCCTTTATTTTTGGGGCAGATCAAGGCTCGACAACTCGATGATCCGCATTTGGCAGATCTCAGAGAGACGGTGCTACACAGTAGTGCTAAGGAGGTTTCTATTGGTAAGGATGGTGTTTTGCGACTCCAGGTTCGCCTATGTGTTCCTAATATCGATGGATTGAATGAGAAAACTCTGGATGAGACACATAGTTCACAGTATTCTATTCATCCAGGTGATACAAAGATGTATCGTGACTTGAGGCAGCATTATAGGTGGTAGCAGGTGAAGAAGTACATAGTTAAGTATGTGGCTAGATGCTTGAATTGCCAGCAGGTTATGTATGAGCACCAGAGGCCAAGTGTCCTACTTCTACAGATGCCTGTACCTGAGTGAAAGTGGGAGCACATTGCTATGGACTTCATAGTGGGGTTGCGGAAGTTTGATGCGGTTTGGGTCATTGTCGATAGGTTGACCAAGTCAGCACACTTTATTCCAGTTATGAATACTTATACTTCAGAGAGGTTGGCTCATATCTACATTTGGGATCTAGTTCGGTTACACGGTGTTCCTGTTTCCATCAGATTAGATAGAGGCTGTTAGTTCACTTCTCATTTCTGGAGAGCGGTACAGAGTGAGTTGGGGACCCAGCTAGAGCTCAGCACTGCATTTCACTCGTGGATCAACGGGCAGTTGGAACGGACAGTTCAAATTCATGACGACATGCTCAGGGCATATATCATTGACTTTGGAGAGCAGTGAGACCAATTCTTGACTTTGGTCAAGTTTACTTACAACAATAGTTATCAGTCCATCATCGGGATGGCTTCATTTGAGGCTCTATATGGTCAACGATGTCGTTCTCCTATCGGGTGGTTTTAGTCTGGTGAAAGTTAAGTTGTATGGTACAGATTCGGTGAAAGATGCCTTAGAGAAGGTAAAGTTGATTCAGGAAATATTTCGCACAGCTCACCCAAAAGATTTATGTAGATCAGAAGACGCGAGATGTATCATTCATGGTCAGCAAGAAGGTTGTCTTAAAAGTGTAGCCGATGAAAGGTATTATGAGATTCAGGAATAAGGGCAAGTTAAGCCCAAGGTTTATAGGCACATTCGAGATGTTGAGTCGAGTTGGGGAGGTTGCTTGTGAGCTAACTTTACCTCCTAGCCTATCAGTATTTCATCCAATTTTTCATGTGTCTATGCTTTTTAGGTATCATCCGACTTGTCCCATGTGTTAACTTTAGTACTATTCAGTAAGATGAGAGTTTAGGTTATGAGGAGGAGCCAGTTGCCATTATTGATAGACAAGATCGACAGTTGAGGTCCAAGAGGATTTCCGCGGTAAGGTTCAGTGGAGGGGCCAACCAGTCGAAGAGGCGACTTGGGAGTTCGAGGAGGGCATATAGAGCAGATATCCCCATCTTTCCCTAGCTCAGGTACTTTTCTATGTCCGTTCGAGGACAAACGGTTGTTTTAGAGGTGGAAAATGTGATGACCCAAAGGGTCATTTTGTGGTTTACAACCCAATTCGAGGTTCCAAGGCCTTCAAAACCTCATCTTACTTTTATGCGTGCACAATCCAGGCGCATTTTCGAAAAGCCTTTGTGCAAAACATTTGAGAAAAATAATAATTTTTTTGAAATGTAATTTTAGTGGTCTTCGATCAATATTTTTAGTGAATGGATCCAGACTCGTGTATTGACGATCTCGAAGGGTCCATAGTAAAATATGGGAAATGGGCGTATGCCCTAAATCAAATTTTGAGATCCCTAACCTGAGTAATGAATTTTTTTTTAAAAAAAAATAAACTGAAAATCTAAGGATTTAAAGAAATTGTATAATATTAGATCATGTTGGTATTGGTCCTGTATGTTGGTTTCGGATCCCAGTATAGGTTTAATATAACATTTAAGTCATGTCTTTGAAATTTGTGGGAAACGGGACCGATTTGACGTGATTCTGACGTCCGGTTGTAAAAATAGGAATTCCAAATGTTCTTAAGGATTTCATGTGTTTTGGTGTTAAATTTGTAGTTTTTATGTTATTTCGGCGATTTGATCACACGAGCAATTTGTATGATGTTGTTAGACTTGTGTGAGTATTCGGTGTGGAGCCCTGAGGGCTCAGGTGAGTTTCGTACACGTGTTGGGAGTGAAAACACTCCAAATTTCTGGTCGCATTTGTGATGATCGAATTGGCGAGGAAAGCTTTGAAATTACGAAGAAGCCTAAGCTGGGCAGTTGTCGCATTTGCGAACCCAGCATATTCCACATTTACAACCCTTTTGTTGCATTTGTGACTCCTGCAGAGGGAGCCCAGGTTCACATTTGCGATGGTTTTGTCTCAATTGGGACCTTCGCATTTGCGAACCAGATTTTGCAAATGCGATATCTAAGGCATGTGCACAGCTTTTAAAAATGGGACTTAGGCCATTTATTTCATTTCACTTCTACACATAAGCAATTTTAAGAGCTTTTAGAATGGGGTTTTCATCTAGTACTTTGAGGTAAGTTATTTTTACTTAATGTGAGTTTAATACTTGGTTTTTAGGTAGATTAACACATAAAGATTAGTGAAAATCATGCGATTAGAGTAAAACCTAGGGTTTTAATAAAAACAAGATTTAACTACGAAATTTATTATGGAATGGAGTAAAAATCATATATTCTTGATCCTTAGGTTATGGTAATAACTTTCTTCAAAAATATTCAAAATTAAGGCACGTAGTCCCAGGGATGAATTTTAGGAACTTTGCATTTTAGGGTTAGGAAATTACTTTAATAGTTAGAATATGAACTCTTGAGCTTGTATTGACTAGTTCTTACCCCGCGTGATTAGTTTTGGATCGTTCAGCTCCTAATTGAGGGTTTTGAGCATGTTCTTGAATCGGGATATAGGCTTTGGGACGAGGTAAGTCTCTTTTCTATCCTTGTAAGAGGGAATTAACCCCGTAGGTGAATTAAATAATTTTTTGTCACTATCTGTGGTGGTTATGTGCGTACGTGGTGTGCGTACAGGATCTGAGGCAGGTGCATCTAGCCATCCAGCCGGCTCGCACCCTTGATACTTGATCGAGACTTTACGGTGAGCTTCCCCTTCTAAGCCGTTCAACGGCATGACGGGAGTCTCTTTTTTTGTTATATTTGTCTATCCTATCCCTGGAAATAAGGTAGTTATATTCTTTTGTACATTCTATTAGTTGCCCTAGTACTTTTGACACTAGTTCCTGGCACACACATTGGTAGACTATCATTTTTGGGTTGTATATCTATTTATAAATTGTTAATTATCACTTGTTTTAAATTAAAGTCAAGAACATGTTGGGATTGTTTGGTAAAATAAATGAGAACTCACTAGTTGATTAGGGTTGGCTTGCCTAACAACGACGTTGAGCGCCATCACGATTTGGATCGTGACAATATAGCCGCTGTAAAAATAATAGCTAAAAAATGTACAATTTATATATGTTTTGTATATATATACATTCTATATGTTATATAGAAAAATTATACAAATTTTAACACTTTTTCGGCTATCAGATGAAAATAGTTTCTAGAGCGAGGTAAAAGTAATAATACCTCTATCACAAAGAACGTTTACCTTCCTATCACTATTGAAACCTTATTACCCTCCCTACTGAAGTTTCAATTTAATTACATAGGCATATGCAATTTACCAAGTATATGCATTTTAGAAATTAAATGAGTATCCATTGATATTAGGAATTCAATAAGGGATCAATTATTTTTGTCACGACCCCAAATCTCGATTTGGTCGTGATGGCGCCTCTCGTGAAGAAACGACCAGCAAACCAACCCATTTTTTTCCTTATATGAATAGTTAATATTAATAAACAGTTTTAGTATGATTAAATGACCACAGTCTAAGCAAAAGATTTCTTCATAACAATGCAGAATACAACCCAATCCCGGAGTGTCACAAGTCACGAGCATCTATTAGAGTTTAAATACAACTACGAGGCCTAAAATATACAAAACAGTACTGATGAACAAAAAAGGGAGAAAAAATAGTGTTGCGAACACTGGCAATCACCTTGCTAAACTCCGATAACAATGCCTCTGATTAGTCAAAACCCCCTACCTGGTGTATAATTCCTGCATCTACACACAAGGTGTAGGGAGTAAAGTGAGTACTCCAACTCAGTGAGTAATAAAGGTAAATAACAACATAGCAGTAAGAAATCATGTAAAGCAAATCAACATGTTGTATAGAAGCAGTGTAAAACCTTTTGAGAAACAAAAACAATGAAGCTGTGAAATCTTTAGAAACACCTTAGCTCAGTTTAAACTTCTTTTGAAATGACATTTTCAACAGTTATGCAAATGAATGCAAAACAAATAGTGAAGATAAGCACAAAAATCCTCCCCTCGGGCATAACACTCAATTAACAGATAATGTCAGGCAATCAGGTAGATATCACATGAAGTAACACAAACAATAGATAATGGCAGACAAATGAAATAAAGTAAACATAAAGAACAATACCACCTCCTTGGGCTCACTCTCAGAATAATATCAACCCCTTGGGCTCACTTTGTGATCACAATGGGTATCCGCGCTTACTGGGGGTGTGCAGACTCCGGAGGGGCCCTATATGGCCCAAACGCAATATCAAGTCATCTCGTGGCATCAAATCTAGGCCATCGGCCTCATATCAATCAATCCACCACATAGCGTATATATGTATCTTAAGCCATCGGCCTCATATCACTCAGTGTATCCTTACATCTGGCCCTTGGTTGCACTCAGTCAAAAAAATCATCACAATCCCCTCGGGCATTTGTAAAACAGTAGTTCTCAGCCAGAACATCATTTAAAAATATCATTTAGGTCCCAAAACATAGTAAAAGTGGTTGAGTCGTCAAACGATGGAAAATAGCATGACTGAGTTCAAGTAATAAGTCAATACAGTGAGGAAATAGTGATAAAAATCCCCGAAGGATTCGAACAGTTGGCACGAAGCCCAAATATGACAATCAGTCCAAATCATGTTGATAAAATATATGTTTCAGTAAAATACGCGGTAAAATCATCAATTGGGATGGACCAACTCACAATCCCCAATAGTAAATGACCTCATGATCATCATCAAGCGCGTGTCTCACCTTAATATAGCACTACGATGTGCATTCCGGGGTTTCAAACCCTCGGAGTATCATTTACAATCATTACTCACCTCGAACCGGCGAAATCTCTAGCTCGCTGTGCCTTTGCCCCTCAAATCGGCCTCTACTCCTGTCGAATCTATCCAGAATCAGAACAATATGTCACACTATGCTAAGGGAACAAAGCCCAAGCGAAAATAATCAAAAAAAAATCAGAACTCCTGAAATTAGAAAAATGCGAGCCTTCAAACGCGAACACGAAGGTCTAAATCCTGGACTTCCAAATTCCTTCTACGTGATCGCGACTCACCCCACACAATCGCGAAGGGCAAAATCTTCTGCAACAGCTGTTCCAAAATCTGCAACTTTTCAACTTAGAAAATGGTCTGATTGACCACCCGAGGCCCCCGGACCTCAACCAAAAGCACCAACACATCCTAAGATCTCATTCAAACTTTTTCCAATCATCAAAACACCTCAAACAATACCAAACCACCAATTCACATCGAATTCAAGCCTAAATTTTCTAAAAACTTCTGAAACACGCTTTTGATAAAAAATCCAACCAAACCACGTAAAAATGACCTGAAATTTTGCACGCACATCCCAAATGACATAATGAAGCTAGTGGAACTCTCATTCCATTCAGGCCCTTATATCAAAATCTTACTCATCAACAAAAAAATACTAAAATCTCAATTTCGCCAATTCAAGCCTAAACCTTCCATGGACTTTCAAAATGCATTCCGATCACACCCGAAAGTCATAAATCACCCAAAGGAGCTAACCAAACCATAAAAATTCCAATCCAAGCTCATATACAAATAAGTCAAATCTTGGTCAAATCTTTCCAATTTCAAGCTATAATTGAGAACTGTTCTTTCAAACTCATTCTGATTTCCGTGAAACCAAAACCAACGATTTACATCAGTCATAATACATCACACGGGAAAATTCATGCCTGACAACTAGCGATCACAGTGCAAAAGCTCAAAACGACCGATCGGGTTGTTACATCCTCCCCCACTTAAACATACGTTTGTCCTCGAACGTGCCTGGAAATGTTCTAAAAGCCAATCGCTGAATAACCTTACCATGCATATACCCAGGGGTGATCCCATGTCACCCTATCTCATATAGGTCCGATAACACATTGTAATTGAAATTGCACAATCCAATCTTGCCCGTAAGCCATAGAACCACATTTTCACTTCTAAAACCATCAATACGATCAAAACCTCACACCTATGCTCTGAGTAGACCCGAACTAGCTGTAGTAACCCATGCCTGTAACCTCGAGATCAATTCCATGATATACCACATAACCCAAGCACTCATAGCGATAATAGTATTCATAGTAGCTGCCCACAATAATCGAATACTGGTAGAAAACCTCTTATAAGCCAAAGTCTCATTCCAAAACTGCCATGTATTGAAAATAATAAATGAAACACGCAATAAACCATATCCATTTTTCTCAGATCACCCATTCATGAAGCCACTTCTCCTCAGACAAATACCATAGCAAATTTTTTAGCCGAACCTCGATCTTATCCTTCCAATATGATGAAATCCAATCTGTTCATATTCATTAATGATACCAACGATCTCCTCTAATCCAACGCACCACTCTGGTGACATGACATATCAATAGAGGCCTAAGCCATAACTAGCATAATGCGCGCACCAATAAGCAACTATCTGAACATACTCACATCGTGAAAATGACTCAAATGAAAGAGTTGTACCTCAAGATCACCAGTACCACCACAACACAAGGCTGAGAACCCGTCTCATATCATAGAATAGAACACACTAATATAGCCCACAAGGTCATATCTTCACATAGCTTCACTGCAATGCGTGATCCTATCCAAACATTGCTCCACATGAGACACCTCAAGTCACTATGCTCGAAATTGACAACCATGCACAATTTGATGCCTGGAACCAAAGAAAATCACTACACCCATGGTGAAACAAGTAACATATACCACAAAAACCCGATAAGACATAACCAATATGCCATCCACCGAGCAACACCCAATTACTCTTCCCGCTCGACTTCCACTATGAGACCATAAATGGACCGCACCATATGTGCCCATAACCAACAAATCATAACGTCTCGAAACACATAAAGGTAACTCATCGATCTCCCCAGATCACTAATAAGCTCAATAACGGTCGCATCAACCGATCCCTCAACAATACAATTAGGGGCCAACCAAGCCAACTCAATCTAAAACACATATCCACATTGTCCTACCAACGAACTTCATACCAAGGAAGCCTGAAGTTGTTCCTTCCACTACTATAACTCCTGCCAGTGCCATACTATGTGGTGCATGGCACTAAATCAATACCGAAATCGACAACCTGCCCGGTGATATGCCTGACCATAAGAAACACATCCAAAAAGTCCCTCACCACCGGAACTAAATCAATATGAAGAGCCTCGGCATTAACGCTCATCACAAGATCCAAAGTAAGAAAGACAAATCCTTCCCAGTCGTCCGTTGGGTCTTCATAATAAAAACCACTCCCAGAGGACATAATCCGTCGAACATCACCACTCAATACATGGAATTTCCGGCATAGCCAACAGCGCCGCCTTAGCGCAATAGTCCAGAATAACACAACACGGAGACAACTAGTCTGAACCCAATATCACATCTAGAATCCAACATGCCAAGCAATAAAAGATCCGCTCGAGTCTCCAAACTCCGATAGTCACCATACTGTGTCGATACACACGATCCACAACCACAGCATAGCCCGAACACGAGAACTCCCAATCTCCAACTCCATATAGCACATGAATCATCATACATAATCCCAAATTTTTCCATCCGAATGAATACCACACCTCAAATACCCAATCATTCCACGATGCATACTCTAAAATTATCATGTGCCACCGAGCAAACTCAAATATCACTATTCGATATAACAATAAAGTGTCGCAATACTACTGAAGTACCATCCACTTAATCACATTGCCTTTTTCGAAACATATACCCTCGTCAAATCACCTCAATTAGCAATACCACTTCCTTAGTAATCTGAAACTGCCTGTGCTGCCTAAGAATTCATGACTTTTCGTTCAGAATTTAACCATAACCTTCCACACGCAATTCTCAATCCTTCACAACCTACCCCATATACCATACCATCTTAGGATAACATGAGCACTTCATCTTCTTTCCGGGCCATGAACATCTACGTATTCAACTAGTCAAGAACTTTCCATTAATCCCATCTAGAAGAAAATCACTATACATCCCATGCTCCCTATGTCCATAGAAAATATACATCTCTAAACAAGAGCATTGCTGCAAAATACCTACAATAACTCATTACCACGAACATACACACGGGATTAATTATATTCTTACCATACCGGTCCGGTCTACTATCGAGCTACTCCATCTATCTAAATTTCCTTTTGATTCATCTTCAACTAGTATTCCCTCTTGTTTTAGCACCACAATTTCTCAACCCAGACATGAGAACCAAGCATAAAACCATACTGTCTAAGACCAATTAGCCACTGAGTACTCTCTCAAATATTCCCAAAATTACCACATTCCAGAATATTTTACTCTGAAGAAATTCCTGCGAGTATAAATTTGTTACCTTCACTTTCCTGATACTGATATATAGAATCCCACAATTAACATGGAAATACCACAAGTCTTGACCTCTTTTAATGAAAATTCAGTTTCTGACCACATACACAACTTTAAGATGCCTAATTGTTACTTGTAGAATCTTGAACACATTAGAACCATTCTCAAAAATCATTCACTCTATTCAAACAACAGTTAGCTTGATCAAACAAACAGAACCACCCGTGCCTCATTGGCACTCCGACGTTGCAGAGTGTACCTCACCCTAGAACAACCAAGCCACTTCATGCTCTATGCATCAAGCATCCATTACCAATAACAACTCAAGACATGCCGTGATTCTTTTACTCTATGAAGCATAATATAACCTTTGTCAAAATTTTCCTTTTCTCGAATCATCTTCGATCTCAATCTCCGCAGCCATAACCGATTCACCTGAACCTCTCAAACTAGAACCGACATAGCACCCAGTCGTGCAATCAACTAATCAACAGTAGACTCCCCGACTTGGCTCGAAGCCATATATAAAAATACACTTAATAACTCATAACACTTATACTCGATTGATGCCATAATGCCATAGTGATATTAGACTCAAATCCTTTATATTCTTGTGGAAACACATATCAACTAGAATTTCAACTCTTCTGCAATTCTCGCATTCACTCTCGCAGCAGTTAAGCCCACTCTCATAAGCGACCCAAATTTAAATTCCAACACATACACTTTACTTGTAATGAGATCTTCTAATAGACAACATAAGGATCACACAACCTTAGAACACTCCGCAGGAGATAACCTATCTGCTTTGCCTCCAATTGACATTTCTGCATACCTTTCACCGTCATAAATCGTACGCAGTTACTTAGTATTCCTGAGTCTCAACTCATATCGCAACATGAAATTTACTTCACTCATAAAAAATTGGGAAACATGAAAAGATCATTCACACGCCTATAACTCGGGGCTATACCTCGAATCAAGATGGAATTCCAGCACCTAATAGTTATTCTATCCTCCAGTAGGCCTTCCTTGTCACTTCCAATTCATATAGATACATCTCTCAGTACTAACATACTCATCACATAGTTATCCTGTCATCACTTCCACTAACAGGAACAATACCGAACTTATAAGTTCAAAACACTTGCTCACACAATCAGCACCTCGGTGCTCAAGCCATAGGCAAAGATCGGGCCTCATGTCCTCCAGACTGGCCCAACATTAATTCACAAAGATCACACCTCGCCCTTCGATCGGGCAATCACAAGCCATCAAGGCACATCTGATACTACGCGATCATGCGTGCATAGGAACGCATGGAAGGAATTTCAAGAATTACTTTTCAAGCTGAATCAAGGATGCACGATAAGAACTCAAAAATGTGAAGTTTTCCTAAAGGTTCTGCAGCCTCTCGAGGATAAATTCATATGTCTCCATACTGATCCGCGAGACTCTACCAAACCTACTCATGACTCGTGAGACCTATGTAACCAAGGCTCTGATACCAACTTGTTACGATCCCAAATCTCGATCCAGTCGTGATGGCGTTTCTCGTGAAGAAAAGACCAGCCAACCATCCCATTTTTTGCCTTTTTAGAATAGTTAATATTAATAAACAGTAACCACGGTCTAAGCAAAAAATTTCTTTATAATAATGTGGAATACAACCCAATCTCGGGGTGTCACAAGTCACGAGCATCTATTAGAGTTTAGATACAACTACGAGGCCTGAAATATAAAGTATTGATGAAAAAAGGGAGAAAAAATGGTGTTGCGAACGCCGGCGGTCACCTTGCCAAACTCCGATAACTCTGCCTCTGATTAGTCAAAACCCGCTACCGGGTGTATAAATACATGCATCTGCACACAAGGTGCAGGGAGTAAAGTGAGTACTCCAACTTAGTGAGTAATAAAGTTAAATAACAACTGAGTAGTAAGAAATCACGTAAATCAAATCAATATGTTGTATAGAATCAGTGTAAAACCTTTTGAGAAACAAAAATAACGGAGTTGTAAAATCTTTAAAAACACCTTAGCTCAGCTTAAACTTCTTTTGAAAATGACTTTTTCAACAGTTATGCAAATGAATGTAAAACAAATAGTGCAGATAAGCACAGAAATCCACCCCTGGGGCACAACACTCAATTAACAGATAATGTCAGGAAATCAAGTAGGTATCACATAAAGTAGCACAAGCAACAGATAATGGTAGACAAATGAAATAAAGTAAACACATAGAATAGTACCAACCCTCGGGATCACTGGGTGTGCGCAGACTACGGAGGGGCCCCTTACGGCCCAAGCGCAATATCAAGCCATCTCGTGGCATCAAATCTAGGCCCTCGGCATCATATCAATCAAGCCACATCTTGGCGTATATATGTAGCTCGGGCCCTCGGCCTCATATCACTTAGTGTATCCTCACATTTGGCCCTCGGCCGCACACAGTCTAAAAAATTATCACAAGCCCATCCGGCATTTGTAAAATAGTAGTTCTCAGCCCAAAACATCATTTAAAAATATCATTTAAGTCTCAAAACTGAGTAAAAGTGGTTGAGTCGTAAAATAGTGGAAAACAGCATGACTGAGTTCAAGTAATAAGTCAATACAGTAAGGAAATAATGATAAAAATTCCCGAAGGGTTCAAAGAGTTAGCATAAAGCCCAAATATGACAATCGGTCCAAATCATGATGATAACAAATATATTTCAGTCAAATACGGGTAAAATCATTAATAGGGACGGACCAAGTCACAATCCCCAATAGTAACAACCCCATGCTCATCATCAAGCGCGTTTCTCACCTCAATATAGCATTATGATGTGCATTTCGTGGTTTCAAACCCACAGAGTATCTTTTACAATAATTACTTACCTCAAATCGGCGAGATCTCTAGCTCGCGATGCCTTTGCCCCTCAAATCGGCCTCCACGCGCTTCGAATGTATCCAAAATCAGAACGAATACGTCACACTATTCTAAAGGAATAAAGCCCAAGCGAAAATAATCGAAAAATATCAAAAATCCCGAAATTAGCAAAACTCGAGCCCCGAGCCCACTTCTCGAAACTCAGAAATTTTCACATCAACGGGTTCCTTTTCCTCCCACGAGTTCATACATACCAAAATTTCTCAAATTCAACCCCCAAATGTAGCCTTAATTCTTTCATTTTTAGCTTAAGTTCCATGATTTCCTAAGTAAATTTCACAATAGAAATGAGTTTTAAGTTCAAAAATCTTACCTCCAATCGATTTCCTCTTGAATCCCTCTTTACTTTCCTTCAAAAAACTCTCAAAATGATCAACAGTGGGGGAAATGAGGCCCAAAATTGCAAATGAAATGACATTAAAACATTCTGCCCAGCACTGATCGTTCCTTCATCGCGATCGCGGCACAAGCCCCGCGATCGAGAAGAGCAAATATTCAAGACCTCAAAAATCCACTACGCGAATGCGACCAAGACCCTGAAAACGCGGTGCTTCAGCCTTATACACCTACGCGAACGCGATCCCACATACGCGAACGCAAAGAACAACAGCTCTTAGACCCTATTTCTCATACGTGAACGCGAACAGACTCATGCAAACGTGAAGCCCAAAATCCTAACATTCCGCAAAATCGAGCCCTCAAACGCGAAAGCGAAGGTTCAAATACTGGCCTTCCAAATTCCATCTATGCGATCGCGACTCACCCCACGCGATCGCGAAGGGCAAAATTTCTGCAACAGCTGGTCCAAAATCAGCAACTTTTCAACTTAGAAAATGGTTCGATTGACCAGTCGAAACTCATCCGAGGCCCCCGGAACCTCAAACAAAAGCACTAACACATCCTAAAACCTCATTCAAACTTGTTCCAATCATCAAAACACCTCAAACAATACCAAAAACACCAATTCGCGTCGATTTCAAGCCCAAATTTTCTAAAAACTTCCAAAACACGCTTTTGATCAAAAACCTAACCAAATCATGTCCGAATGACTTGAAATTTTGCACACACATCCCAAATGATATAGCGAAGCTACTTAAACTCTAGGAATTCCATTTTGATCCTTATTTTAAAATCTCACCCATCAACCGGAAAACGCTGAAATCTCAATTTCGCCAATTCAAGCCTAAACCTTTCACGGACTTTCAAAATGCATTCCGGTCATGCCCCTAATTTATAAATCACCCAAAGGAGCTAACCAAACGATAAAATTTCCAATCCAAGCTTATATACAAATAAGTCAATATCTTGGTAAAACCTTTCCAATTTCAAGCTACAACTGAGAACTGTTCTTTCAAACTCATTTCGAATTTTGTGAAAACCAAAACTAACGATTTATATCAGTCATAGTACATCACACGGGATAAGTCATGCCCGAGAACTAGCGATCAAAGTGCAAAAGATCAAAATGACCAGTCGTGTCATCACAATTTCCCATCCTTATTCTCTTTCCCTCCTGCTCTCTCTCTCTTTCTCTCTCCTGCGCTCTCTCTCTCTCTCTTTGTCTCTCTCTATCTCTCAATCTCTCATTCTATGTTCTTTTCCCATTATTTCTTCTTCTGATATCCTCTATCTTTTATCATTTCATGTTGTATATATTTTTAATGGAATTCATTAATGAATTTCAATCGTTTTACTATAGAGTTTTAACTAAGTAATTTCCTTTCATGTTGCACAATTGGTTTTCAAATTGAAATTGTCAATCAATAAATTTTAAAGGTGTTTCACTCTCTACCATTGATAACCATTCAAAAGCTTTGATTTTGGATTTTCAAAAACTACTATTTATTTGGATTGGTTTTGTTGCAAACAGTTGAAAATATTATTTGGGGAAGAGGAGAAGGAGAAGGAGAAGAAGGAGAAGAAGAAGAAGTAGAAGAAGAAGAAGAAGATATGACATACAATATACTTACAAAATTGTAGTAAAGTTATAGTATAATTGTATGTAAATTGTATTATGTTGTAATTATGTATATACTTTTTATTTGAATGTTGTATGAAAGTTAAAAAATAGTTGTATAATGTATGAATCGCTATATACAATTTATATTTAAGTTATCAATACAATCATTTTATATAAAGTTATTGATATGTATCAAATTTGTATTAAGACAAAAAGTTTTGATTGGAATTTTAGAGAGGAAGAAACACACACAACATGCGAAATATATACAAATCAGATACAAAATATTTATAAAAGACATATTGTATAAAATTTGTATTAAAATTATATTTAAGTTGTATGATATATAGATGTATTTTAACTGGATAAAATTAATGTATGAAAGTTGTAGATAAGTTGTAAATAAGTATAAACTATATAATTAGTTGTATGAATTTCCTTTTTAATATGTATGTTGTAGATATATTGTACGAAATTTATTTTTAAATTTGTATGTTGTTGTACCATCAAATTGTATAATAATTGTAAGTACGATGTATCCATTTTATTGCCGATTTGAATAGGTTTCATTAATTATTGATAGATTAACATATTTAGTAAGTTAACCAATCAAGTGAAGTAGAATACTTTATTAGCCATGCACGATAGGTATTAACCTCGTAAAATCTTTGGACAAAATTTTGATACATATCAACAACTTTATGTAAAAAGATAGTATTGATAAATTAAATACAAATTTTATACGACGATTCATACATTATGCAACTATTTTTCAACTTTCATACAATATTCAAGTATTAAAAAAATATAACTACACCAGAATACAATTTATATATAATTGTACTACAACTTTAATACAATTTCATAAGTATATGGTATACCATGTGTTCTTCTTCTTCTTTTTCGGATTTCAATCTAAAATCCAGCCAAAGTTAAGTCTAATCTTCACTAAACACCCTCAAAATTAAGATATAAACTCCAAACAATATTCCTGATTGTTTGTAACAATACTCAATCCAAACAAATAATAGTTTTTAAAAAACCCAAATTCGAATTCAAGCTTTATAATTAGAGTAGTGTTTGAATCTTCAATTCCTACTACCTTCTAAATAGGTGCTAAATTTATCTCTTGAAAAAGACAATCAAACTGCAAGATAATCCGATTTTCAAGAGAGCACAATACAAACGTGGTCTTTGTCCTGAATACTAAAAATTCTTTAGTGCTCATCGACAAGGAAGATTTTCATCCAACTCATTTCATCCAACTTTGGACAGTAGTATAATACCTCAATAGAGCCATTCAATGGAAAAGCTAATCACCTTTAAAGAGTTCAATACCAAATTTAATTGGTAACTGGTTCAGGCATACCGTAGCCAAAGTTTATCGTCCCAAGGCTCATAACCCGCTTGATGTTCAAGCCAATCTTGCCAATCACTCAAGCTATCCAACAACTCAACACGATCTAGGATTGTATACTTCGGGCCTACTCGTTCTGATGATGGGAGTTGCTATTGCTACCATCAAATACTCAAACGTGGTTAACGCCATTGTTCCCTTTAGAAATGCCTTTTTCCAAGCAAAGAATTTTCTAATTTAAGACACGAATAATGAATTGTATATAATTTGTAAGTAATCCTTTTTAAGGTGGGTAATATACAAAATTAGGACAATTTTAATAAATAAACTTCAAATATTGTATAGGAAAGGAAAAAATCCCTTTTCATAAATGTGTCTATTTTATTTGGATCTTAGGATCCATACAAAGTCCAAACTGGTCTTGTACTATCCAAATTCTCAATATAGTTTTACTTTCCCTTACAGATTTGATCGTCCTACATAGGATTGTGGTTAAAAAATCTACTCAGACTTGCCATTAAAGCAGGTATTTGATCTCATTTTCAAGAATGGGAATCCCAGTTCTTATGAAAGGTTATATATGTAGATGAATTTTGAATGATCGTATAGTATAAAAAGTTATGTATATCGTCTGCGTATATAGTTAAACCCAATTACCAAAAGAAAGAAAAGCCATTTCCATTTTGTTTTATGCTTTTAGTTTCCCTTTATTGTTCATCACTAGATCAACAGATAGCTGGGGGGAAAAAGTGTTGCCTCCATGTGCCGGTGATCTCATAATTCGAAGCTTCAAATGCATTTTCAAATACTTTTACAACGAAAATATAAGAAAATTACAAGTCTTATGACAAAATATGTGAAGTTGTATGCTTGACAAGTTAGTCAAAAAATGAAATTGAATCCACAAGACCTTTCAAGATATTGTTCACTTCGAACAGAAAAACAAGATAAAAGGTTGAAAAGTAACCAAAAAACTTTGCATAGCCTACGACTACGTAAAGAGAACCAGGGATAGGAGCAACAAGAAGAATCATCAAATTCATGAGTTCAACAAGTCGGTGTACAATTTCAATAATCACAAGTCCAAAAAAATCTACACGTATATATGGATCAAGAGGCAAAAAGAGGAACACCGGAGACAGGTGATCCTCGGGTGTATACAAAGCACAACAGAAAAACAATATGAGGGGTCTATGCAAGCAATCTTCGACCCCAAATGACTGATAAATGGTAATGCAATTGCAAAACCCTCAAAAAGAAGGAATCAACATATACTCCCTATATAACTGTTTCCCATGAAAACTACACGCACCCAAAAAGTAATAACTCTACAACAGAGGGTGAGTTTAATAGGCTTACAGACCAGAACATTCTGGATACTATGACACAAATGAGGCACGTCTTTAAACATTACTTTCAGAATTGGGCCAAAGTTCATTGGTATCCTCCGCCATATGGGTGTTGGCCATAGGGACCCATGCCCATCCGGGGATTGTAACCTCCCGGCATAGAAGCTCCAGGAGGAAATCCGGTAGGCTGTTGCATCTGAGCTACTTGCCCCATGTTCATTCCCATGCCCATGTTCATAGGTCTATTCATCCCCATGCCATAAGGCTGGTTTACCCCTCCATATGCTCCCATGCCATGTCCCCCTGCAGGGCCACCAGCACCCATACCCATGCCCATGCCCATACCAGATCCTACCATTGGCTGCGATGGAGGAGGCCTTAGTGCACCAGCACCAGCACGACCAACTCCGGAACCTGAACCCATTGCTTTGCCCATGTTAACAGTTGATATCACGGGGGCTGTACTGGGTTTCTGCATCCTTTTCTCTTTGTGATTAATAGCATCAAAATCAACCCCAATATCAGCTAATGGATTTGTTTTAGCTGCATAACAAAAATTGCAATGTCACAATAAGGGAAAAAGAAAGGAAATTTGCATTATCCCAAAAGAGAACACCTACATCCAGAAATGTTCAAATTGACCAGTCCACGGCTCAATGTATCTGCCCAAACAGTAGACTTGGTCTCGAATTTGTCTTTGGCTGGTTGGGTGCTGCTGATGGGAGCTGTTGAAGCTGGAGTAGTTTGTGTTAGTACTAGGGCATTACTTGTTTGAGTTTGTGAATATTGAGGCGGCATTTGGGAAGGCATGTGGGATGCAGCAGTTGGCTGTGAAAGGTAAGGTTGTCCAGCAGATGTTTGACCCATTTGGGGACCAAATGCACCTGTAGATCCTAATCCTGTGTTGTAACCTCCAGCATTTGCATTGTTCTGCATAGAGGAGCCGCCAGGACCCCCGAAACCAGACTGTGGACAGAAACCTGTTGCAGAGTGGAAACCAGCAAGAGATGCAGGTTGACCACCTTGGGGTCCAAATCCAGTCTGTGATGCTTGAACAGGTTGAGCTGGAAAACCTCCAAAAGGTGGAGAATTGTTCACTTGACCAGAAAAGCCCACTGGGGATATGGTTTGTCCTTGACTTAGAAAACTGGTATGTGGTGACTGTTGGCCAGGTTGAGCTGCAGAACCTGTGGGAGGCGCAGCTAGGCCCGGAAGTGCCAGATAACCTGTATGTTGTGTAGTTGTCCCACCATGAGATTCAAAACCTGCCTGTGTAGCAGGTTGGACACTTGGGATTGAATGATCACTAGGAGGCGGAGGACCAGATGGTGGGAGAATATCAGCCAATATATCGATCTCCTGGTTGGAGGTGGACAGCTCCTGCTGAGCATATTGCATATTAGTTGGAGTAACCTGACTATATGTTGCACTTGAGAGCTCAGCACCCTGAGGGACTGATTGAGGAAGCTCGGGGCTTTGATTTGAATTAGGATGGAAAGATGTAGAGTTCTGCAGATGAGTGTGCATGCTATTCGAGGTCACAGCCTTGAAAGGACCATCACCAAAAGGATCCTCAAACATCTGCAAGAAAAGCAAATATCCCTTCAGTAAGTAAATTGTAGAATGACAGAATCATACATGTGTGCAATACAGCACATATGGTTAACTTATTAAATGCCTTTGCACTGGTTTCGTTTTATCCACCTGGTTAGAGATGGTAGATCCTGATGATGCTTCCCCAAACATGGTCTCAGTGCCAGTGGTCCCAGAAGGATTAACCTCAGAGGCACCAGAAGCTGCAGGTACAAGGGCTAATGAGTTGGAGGAAAACGGCTCTGACAACGTGCCAAGTAAATCCATTTCGCCGCCAGAAGTAGTTGACAAGGGACCATTTGATGGATCTGGGACCGCTGCTCATACGGGTGAAAAATTACTTGCATTAGAATGGTAAAGTAACAAATCATTCACAAAACCATCTGAGAAGCACTTGGGAATCAACGCGCAATAAATAAAGATTAATCTGGTGTATAAGGAGCCCGTAATCAATATGATACCAGCATTAGCAGAGCAGACAAAAGAAAATGAGGTCAGAGTGTGACAATAAGGGACTCCTCAGCTCTACTAATACATCACATTGTGTATTAAACCCTCATTTCTGTACTTGGAGTTCTCAATTACCCTTAATTTAATTTAGAATTTCACTAGCTTCATAGTACAGGCAGGTGTCATCAGCAAATAACACCCCATATATCATAACCTACTGCAGAAAATTACCGCCAACTATTAACCCCTTTATGCAGCCTCTATCCTGTGATTTTGCATCTCTTAAGCTTCCAAATTACTGATGTATAAGATGGGCTAGAGGGAGTCATTTTCATTATTTAGGAACTTCGGACTGCCAGTGTGACATTAAGGGACTCCTCAGCTCTACTAATACATCACATTGTGTATTAAACCCTCATTTCTGTGCTTGGAGTTCTCAATTACCCTTAATTTAATTTAGAATTTCACTAGCTTCATAGTACAGGCAGGTGTCATCAGCAAATAACACCCCATATATCATAACCTACTGCAGAAAATTACTGCCAACTATTAACCCCTTTATGCAGCCTCTATCCTCTGATTTTGCATCTCTTAAGCTTCTAAATCACTGATGTATAAGATGGGCTAGAGGGAGTCATTTTCATTATTTAGGAACTTCGGATTGAAAATTTTGCTGTGGATATGCACCATTTATCCATGCAATTCATTTTTCTCCCTAATTCATTTCCTTTAATATTGTGAACAAAAAGTTCCAGTTAACATGATTGAAGGCCTTTTCCGTATACAATTTGCAGTTCCTTCTTTTATTGCTCAAAACCAATATGAGATAAGCAAAGCTTCAGCAACTTGTGTGATATTAAGGAAATCTGAGAATCTTTTATCAAATTGCTCGTAACACCTTACACTCTTGTTCTCAGTACTTATGAAATTAGTTTATATACACAACCCAGCGCAAATTTGTTTTTGGTATTAGAGTAATAAATGACACATTGAGGCTCTTCGCTGTGACCATCCTCAAATAAGATGCTTTTACTGCTGCCAGAACTGAAGTAAAGACTGACTGGGCACTTTATTAAGATGAGAAGATAAAAGGTGCAAGTAAATGGAGAGGGCACACATTGATTTTGATTTCTTAGGAACATATATTAGTGAAAAGGTGTGTCTTAAAGGATGTATGTTGTAATAATTCTCTTTATGCGATACCAAAGAGGGACTATTTTAATTTTTAACAGAAAAAAGAAAGGGAGGATAAACCTTTACCAACACAGCATGGGTCATAAAATGTCCTAGGCATTTTGGTTGTCCTCTCTGTAACAAACATGTACTTCTCAACTTCACCCACCTTTACCAAAATAAAATTTTCACACATCTGAATTTGCTAATACTTTTAACAAAATCGTAAATTTTGGAGTTTGGTTGGTCCAATTATTTATTTAATTGAGCAACATTTCCAGCAGCATGCTGCACGATTAAACATCTTTGACAGACAGACATACACTGCAAGTTACTTTCTCAAAGTACCACATTGAAGGAAGTCTAGTTACTAAAGACAAAATAGGAAACTAGTAGCTCCTTATTACCACCAAATATTTAGAAAATGTTTACTGCATCTGCCAGTAATATACTTAAAACATTAAGCACTAATTTGGCCATTGTTCTTTAGTAGGGGTCGTTTTACCTGAAAAAGATGCACGGGGATCAAATTCATCAAAACTCTCAACAACCTTGTTGTCTGGTGGTGGAGCAGTAGCTGCTGCTGGAGCTGGTGGTGAAGCAGTAGCTGCTGCTGGAGCTGGTGGTGGAGCAGTAGCTGGTGCCGGAGAAGGCATATTAGCTGGGCTAGGACTGACACTTGCATGAGGAGAAGAAGATTTGGGAGCAGATGCTGAAGAAGTGTCTACATCCCTTTTGACAAATAATAAAATAGATCAATATAAAAATTTTAAGGAAACAAACGGGAAAAGGGATCCTTTTCACAACTATTACCTTTCACTATGTGCTGGGCTACGTGAAGCACCAATAGCTTCCTCATAACTAGGAGGTGCACTAAGGTTTTGTTCAGAAAACCTCCTTTCAAGCGGCCTACATAAACAGTGTATCGAAAATATAAATCTTATCAAATAAATAACACCATTTCTTAATTAAACCAGTACTTAATGACGAAAATATATTAGGATAACTAAAAGGCACACTAATAACACCATCCATCCTGAGAGTGATCCTCAGCTCTAGGCACCACTTCCTTTAGTCATGAAGATTAAATTAATGCATTATGGGCAAAACAACAACATACCCAGTGTGATCCCACAAGTGGGGTTCGAGGAAGGTAGAGTGTACGCAGACTTTACCCCTACCTTGTGCGAGGTAAACCCGCTATTTCTGATAGACCCACGGCTGAGCAAATGGATTATGGCAAGGATAAAAGATTTATGAATGTGCATAGATAAAACATCAATTTCAGAGTAATGGCAACAGAACCTGGTCGCTAAATTTTATTCATTTACCTATTAGAATCATCTAACTAATATCAAATTACAAAAGTCCTGACCTTATTTAAACTAAAAGATGAGAAGACAAACCTAGAAGAATATTGACCATCGTCATCATTGCCACGATCCTTGTACCTGTCAGAACTTCTACTTCTTGATCCATAATTAAAATCATCAGTGCTCGGACTTCTTCCACGATAATCATCATCCTTGTATCCATCCCGGCTGCGCTCATCATAATCTCTACCATAGCGATCCCCATCACGGCTGTTTGAGTCACCATATCTGCCATATTTGTCCTCATCTTTGTAGTATTCCCTTTCCCTCCCATAACCATTTCTTTCTTCATCTCTGCCTCCATAACGATCTTCATCAAATCTGTCACCATACCCTCCTGAACCTGAATATGAACCAGGGCGATACATACCACCCGTTGACGTGTTGCGGAACCTATCAAGATGATAAAATTTGTTAGAGAACATTACCTTTGTAGACAGTACCAATGAAATTAGAAATTATATGGCTATAGTCGTCATCAGTGTATAGTCATACATATACACCTTTCAATGGGTTCATCAGAATACCCAAAAAAAAAAAAGACACACCACAGATAGACATATATAGGGTACAGATAGCTGGATGTGCAAGTAGCCTGTGAAAAAATCTTAATGTTTGGATAATGGCTAACTTGAATTAGTAATTCATAAATACTCTCATGCTTGAGCATACATAACATGCAGACACTAGACAGATGTTTCCCCTCAAATATAGCAGATTAACAAAATCTTATCTTAGTAATATATGTTACTTTGAATTAAGAAACCATGGGAAATTCAGATATTCTCATAGACTCTTTTATGCCGTGAGAATTCTCACTTGAACTA
Organism: Nicotiana benthamiana; assembly: GCA_034376525.1. NCBI lineage: Eukaryota > Viridiplantae > Streptophyta > Magnoliopsida > Solanales > Solanaceae > Nicotiana > Nicotiana benthamiana. The sequence continues at coordinate 11,704,959 of CM067341.1, read as the reverse complement.
CGGATCTCATTGGTACCGTAGCCAGTAAATTGAAGTACAGAAACAATAATTAATCAACAAGGTTAATGAGGTTTGTCCAAGGCAAATAGCAAAAAACTCATTGTTAAAGATATAAGCTAGGCAAAAAAAAAGAGTAAAAAATAGTCTTAAATAACTTTAAAACAATGCTTATAAAGGGGCTGAAGAACAACTCCCTTTTTGCTTTAATTTATTATTGGGGAGAGGGGTATGGCTTGTCAAAGGCGAAAAGGCAAAAGGCACATATGGTTGCTGTGGCTTTATGCAGAAAATGCAATGAAAGCACTTACAGGAGGCAAAAGTACAAACACAAACAACAATGATATGCATATGGGAATTGGAAATACTTTATATATAGTAAAGCATGTAAATCAAGTTTAAAACCACTTGTAAAATGTCAAATTCACATGCAAAGATACACTTCTAAATTTTCAGTTCGATTCAGAGATTAGAGTTCAGATACAAATATTCTAATTTCTGATCCATACATCCATAACATCCCCGTTCTCATTGGTCTGATGGGTCTTTTTAGAATCACTTATTGATCGTTTTGTGTAATCTGATTCCTTAACAATTCACATCATTTTTATGGGTGATATCTATTATCGCTGCCCTTCAAGAGGGAGATCATGAGTCCCTCTTGAGGGTTTTTTGTCGAGCCGTGCTCCTAGCCTTAGCTGTACCTCAGTACAGGGCTTAAGAACATCTCAAGCAACTATTTGACAACACCGCATTGGGGGGATGAGCAGTGGGAAGTTTAGAGTTCATAGTTGTGACTTGTAGGCAGAACTATATACATGACCGGAAGCAGAAGAGGTGGATACGACTGAAGCAGAACCAACTGATTGAGCTATACTTACTTGTCCCTATTAGCAGCTGCCTTTTGGCGAACTTCCTGAATTCTCTCCTTATCATTAACAAGAACCACAAGGCTCTGAGATTTCTTTCTGACATTGCTTCCCTGGTCTCTCCCACTGGAGTCGATATATTGAAAATCGGACAGAGTCTGGACAAAGAGAAGACGAAGACAATACTTAGTTGTTTTCCCCAGATTCCACAAGTTGGCAATCTCATAAGAGTAACAAATTTAACAAGGAAGAAACTTACAGATATTTGGTAAGCATGTTCCCGTATGTCATCAATGACACGTTCAGACCCATGGGCTACCAAATATTCCAAAACAGTTAAACCCTGAAATTCATTGTCAAACATTAGATATAGTTTTTTAGTGAAGCACTTTTATATATAGTAATAATATTCATTAAAAGCAAGCAAGCAAGCATGTTGTATGTATCTTCATCTTACAAAGAAGGCAGTTGGTAGCCTTGAAAAATGCAAGATTCAGGAAATATGATCTGACATTATAAGTGCAACTTGGCTAGACAGAGTAAACAAATTCAAGCAGGACAAACCTTGTAAACATGCCGCCAATTTTTTCCAGTATCATTGATACGCTTCCAGATCACAGACATAATCATTTGGTACTCATGACTGCAAAATTTTGAAAATGAATCTCGCATATAGAAAAGGATATAAATGACACAACCAAAGTACTCAAATCAGTGACTTAAGCTTACTAGTTTCGTGTAGCCTGAGCGATATCTGCAAGAAGAGATCCATGAGGACCCCAGGGCTCATTGCTAGTTGCATCTAGAACCTTGAGAGAAACCAAACAAAAGATAATCAAATCACTGAAAACAGTATCAAGATCTTCTAGGTACTTATTTTAAACACCCCCCCCCCCTCTCTACCAGCTCACAGATAAGACAACAAAAGAATTGACTAGGTCCGCCAAAGAGAGCAGGTAAGTGAGATTTTCATGTACCCACTTTGAGCACTTATTCAGCATCAAGCAAAGGAAAATTGTGCAAACAATTAGGCTTGTCGGGGGCCTTGGAGCAGCAGTAGAATAACAGGTTATTCCACAAAAGTAAGAAAAGCGAGTAAAAACTAACCAGCTATAACAGCTTCCAGTGCCGGAACAAGAAGGAAGAATCATTATTGCAGAAAACAACAACAACAACAACAACTACCCAGTAATGTCCCACAAAGTGGAGTCTGGGAAGGGTAATATGTAGACGAGCCTTACCCCTACCCGAAAGGGCAAAGAGGCTGTTTCCAATCGACCCTCGGCTCAGAGAAGGAGTGGAAAAACAAAAACAAAAACAAAAGAACATTAGTAAGTCCAGCAGAAATAGCATAAATAACTATCTAAATATAAGGCCCATAAACAAATAGCATGCAATAATATCATACAGTAACTACCATAAATAACTACCATAAGGAAGACACAATCCAAAACACAAAACATCTATGGATAGCCCTGTCAAGTCTCACCCTACCCCGGGTGAGTAGTACGAAAAACTCTAGGGGCCCCTATCCTACAACCCTGATACTAGACCTCCAGACTTTCCTATCAAGGGTCATGCCCTCGGAAACCTGCATACTAGTCATATCATGCCTAATCACCTCTCCCCAATACCTCTTAGGCCTCCCTCTGCCTCGCCGAACGCCGACCATCGCCAGCCGTTCACAACTCCTCACCGGGGCATCAGGACTTCTCCTCCGCACATGCCCGAACCACCTCAGCTTATATCTTTTCCTTCTGCTTATATCTTATCATTATATCAATATGTATTCCATGAACCCAAAACAGATTTGATATTGCCACATCTTTTCTACTTTAGGCAAGAATAGAGCAAGCACTAATGGTTTTAGTACTGTTAAAGCAATTTACATTTCTAAAGCGACCGAAAAGAGAGTCGTCTCATGGGAAACCAAGAAAAAGGAGGAGGTGGGGCTAGCTAAGGTGACTAGGTATGTTTGGTATGTAACTTGAACAAGCACTTTGAAAACAACATGATCTACTTGAATCAAGGTATGATATTCAGCTCCAGGCAACATGCCTCCTCAGCAAACATAAGAGTGTCTCTCATGTAGCCGTTAAAACTCATGGATGATTGGAGTATCCAAGGAGAAGGCAGCTTTTCCTCTAAATTACTTATGTTCTCTTTCATAGCAAAAAATCAGAGAACCTCTATTCCATGAATCAATAAAGCAAACTCAAAGTCTGTATGTACAAGCGGCCAATAGGACTATCCATATTAGTTCTTCACCTTGGAACATCTCTTTGATATCATATTACTGTATAACAGAAATAACAGATTTGACCATCTCTTAATTGCAGTCATTCACCATGAATTCTTTTATATTTCGAGAAGCTTATGATGTTGCTTAAAGAATCAGAATGAAAATGCACCTCTTCGACATGTCAGTTTTGCATTCTCGCCTTCAAAGAAGTTAATTGCAACCCCACGCCTCAAACAAGGATTTGAAGTATTTTAATCAATGACCACCAACGATATTACATCAATGTATATGCATGTACCAAAGTGTTTGAAAAGTGGGGATATGTTGGCGACTTCGCGTAGGTCTATCCTTAGCCTAGATTGATCTAAGTAAATAAAGTCTCTAACATTTTTCTTAAAAAACATTTTAGTGGTACTAAAGGAATATAAATGCATTGCACAGATAAAAAGGACACAAGAATAAGAAAGAGACGAGCAAAAGGGACTTACTTTTTGTTCTATTGAAGGGACCTTAAGAACCTTTTTATTCACCTCTCTCTTGCTGCAAGAAAAGAGTGGAAGCAACAAATGACATATCAAAAAAAAGATCCAAATTAACAAATCAAAGACTAAACATCTACAAGATCAATCAAATGCTATTTTCTCCATCCATAATGAAAGTTCGGGAATAGAGATGAAATATGCCATGTATAACTGGCCTGACAGAGATATTGCTATATCTGTTACGTTGAGAAGTGTAGGATCTGAATTAGCAGACTTACATGTCCCGCACGGTTTGATCAAATGCTTTCTTCATTCTGATATTGTATACTTAGCAGCCCGATACTCTGTAAATTCCGCACCCCTCAAATGTTGTCTGCAAAAATAGAACAAAACCAATTACATCTACACGGGGCCTTTATCCTACCACCAAACAACTTCAATGATTTCATTTTCCAGCCTAACCAAGGCCAAACGAACCCTTTTTGACATGTTTTGTATTACTCCCTCTGTCCCAATTATGTGGCACGCTTTCCTTTTTAGTTTGTCCACAATTTACCTGTAAAATTTTTATTTTATCCTTAATGAGATGATATATGGTTACATAAATGTCTATGGCTTCTTTTCACCACAAATTTCAAAAGTCTTTCTTCTTTTTTATGACAATGATGTGTGAACCAGCTTGCGCACATCTCGACTAATTCCATCAAGTACATTCTGCCTCCTACCAGCACAGCTGCCGTGTAACTCTGCTAAGGTTGGGCAAATGAGATGAAATCACCTAGTACCGGATACCTCTACCCACCAAAATTCTGTCTTTCTTTCTTAAACTTTGTATCCAGACAAATACAGCCACATAAAATGGGACAGGGGGAGTAATAAGTTTAGTATTAATCAATCAATTAGCCAACTACGCCTCAATCTCAAATTAGACAGGAATCAGTAATACTAATACTCGTTTCGTCTACATTTAATTCCAGAAATTAACAATTGCAGCGATTTTCAACAATTCCATTTCGCGTAAAATCATAAACTCAGCAATAAAATAAATACATTTAAAAAAATCAATAACTCATGCGATAACAGAATCACCTTAGTTACTTAATTCCCATAACGAATCAAATCGCGAAACTGTAAAACCTATAGAGATCATGGGAGCTGAACAAAACTCAATAATACAAATTAAAAGCTAAAATTATAGATCTAAATTCACATTAAAAAACATGAATTAATTATCGAAATTCACAAAATTGATCCAAAATAACAAATAAAAGAGATCTAATTGATTGAACATGAGATCGAACCTGATTCAGATCTGAGATGTGAAGAGAGAGAAATGTATAATGGTTTTAGAGAGGGAAATGTTTGAATAGCATTTAGAGAGAGAGAAGGGAATAATGGTAAGAGATATACAGAGAGGAAAATTGTGAAACAGAGAGCTGGCTATTGTTCAAGACACAGGAAAGGGAGAAATAAGACAGCGCACCTCACACGCAGGAAGGAATAATATATTTGGGACAAATTATGATTTTTTTTATATTTCTTTTCTTTTCTTTACTTTTCTTTTTCTTTTTCGGTTTCTCTACTTTATTTTTGTTCTTTGTATTTGTGTTTTGTGAATAGATTTCAACTAACTGTCCAATTTAAGTTATATTTTCGTTTGTTTAGAGATGGGATTAACCTAAATAGCCGTTCATCCCATCACTTAAAAATAGCTGATAAATATATAATATATACATAATTTATGTATTATATGCATGTAGTGATGTTCGTCGGTTGGTACGACGCGTTATTTAGACCTTTCGGTTCGATATTTTCAGTATTCGATTCGTAAAACGGTATACCAATACCTTATCTAATTAAATTCAGTATGGTACAATTTTTCTCTTTTCGATTTCGGTTTATTCAGTTCGGGAACTTCGGTTTACTCTGTTTAAATACTAACTAGTGCATAAAATCACAGGCGGTAATATTCTTAATTAAAGTACTCAAAAGTAAAACATTAAAATTGTTTTTTGACAAATGTCTTGTCCAAAACCAACATATACCAACCTGGAGAGAGAAAATTTAGAAAAATATCTTGTTAGTTGCTTAGAGTTAATTGATGAACTTAGAGAACAAAGGAAAGTGAAATTTAGATTTCTTATACTTATGTTATCATTAATAAAATATGTATTGTGTAATATAATATATATTTTGGTACGGTATCGGTATTTGATCACGCCCAACTGAGTCTCGCAAAAGACTATGCGGGCGTTGCAAATATAATCTGAGTATTTGTCCCCAGAGTCGAACCACATAGAATTGACCTATCTATTGTCAGATTTACTGTATTCACACAATCTGTTTCCCCAAACTTTTTGATTCACAGGGGTTGATTTTTCTAACAACTAAAGACTGAAAGTAATTAACAGTTGAAAAGTAACTATGCTCGATGTGTAGACAGTTGGAATAAGGTCTAAGGCAATGGGTTCCCCCGTTGGTAATTTCGTTGGTGGTGTATGTCTTATAACTATGATTTAGTTGTCTCTATCAATCATGAACGCTCCAACTATTATAAATCTTTCATGCACACTCCAGCTATCATAAATCTTTCTCAAGTAATTATGATAATTTACTATACGCACTCTCTCAAGCTACGCTAGCAAGATTCACAATACGATTTACTTAGATTGCACCCGATATATCGTTATCTCTAATTCAACCTCTAAACCCTCGGTTATGACTCTCGTCTATACTCCAAGAGTGATGTTGTTCATACAATCACCTAAATATGTACTCTCTCTCTCTCTCTCTCTCTCTCTCTCTCTCTCTCTCTCTCTCTCTCTCTCTCTCTCTCTCTCTCTCTCTCTCTCTCTCTCTCTCTCTCTCTCACTCACTCAAGTAGATACACAATAAATAGGAACGGCTAATTGAGGGCCCTTTCAACTAACCACAATCAAAACATAAATGAACAAATAGAGATTGACAACCACATCCAATTATATTAATAAAACAACCAAGTCATCCCCAAGGGGTTCCACCAACCTTAGATTAAGGTATTTATCTGCTCATAATAATGGAGAAATAAACTACTAGAAGATTCATAATCGAAGATTGCAAGAAATATAAAAGAGAATAAGAATAATGATATTTTTGGGTGATCTCTCACACTTGTTTCTCTTGCCAAAGTACTCTCAAAAGTAAGTTTTACCCTATGAAAATCCTTGATAATTTAACCTTGGGCGAGCTTGAATTTATATAGGTTCAGTGGGTTTCTTTCCAGATTTCCAATTTTACCCTAAAATAACTCTTTTCCGGACCGGCCTCGCGCGAGCTCACGCGTAACTTCGCGCATCATTCTGCCTCAGCTAAGGCCGTATCCGGTTCCGGTTCAGGGTCTATTTGGATCTGCGGTTCCGGTTCTGGCGATTCCGGTTCTCGCGGTTCCGGTTCTGGCGGTTCCGGACCCGGAACCACTACCATCCGGTTCCTGGTACCATCCGGTTCCGGTTCTGGTGGTTCCGGTTCCGGCGGTTCTGGCGGTTCCGGCGGTTCCTGGCGGTTCTAAAATTTTTTTTTTTTTTAAATCAATATCTTGTATAGTAGTCATTAGTATATTGTAGAATATATTTTATATGGTGTACTATGTTATTAGTATAGTATATATTGTGTTTGGTAATTAGTATATATTGTGTATAAGTAGTGTATATTTTTGTATATAAGTAGTATATATTGTATTTAAGTAGTATATATTGTATATAGGTAGTGTATATTGTGTTGTAGTTAGTAATTAGTATAAATTGTATATAAGTAGTATATATTGATAAAAGAATGTTGTCATTAGTATATTGTGTTGTATGTTATATATTGTATGTTATATAAATATTCAAGGATTGATCTAGAAGTAAAGACAAAAAAATATTGAGACAAAAGATATTCAAGGATATGATAAAGAGCATATTTATTGACCAAAATGGCATATCTTTCTTAGTCTTCCTTCCCCCAATGGGATGAGCACAACATGGTACTAATACCACCATTAAAAGGAAAAAAACTAAAAGAAGACATGCCAATGTACAAGTTACATCATAATTTATGCATTATTTCAAACAAATCTCATAAAACCTTCAAGGTTTGGAGGTGGTTGTGTTGGCGGTGGTGGAAATGAAGCTTGTTCATCACCACTTCCGGGTGAAGTTGCTTCCTGAGCAAGTTCTGCTATCATTTCTTCATAGCACTCATCTATTTCTGGTTGTGATTCAGCTAGGCCAAAGTTCCTTCTTTCTGCGCGTATCCAATCTCGAAAAAGCACTGATTTTTCCAAGATGTCCCGCATCGACGCTCTGTGATCACCTATTTGTAGTCTTGCTTGACTAAAAGCGATCTCCGATGCAACAGTTGACGCTTGAATCGACAGAACATCCCGAGCCATCCTTGCAAGAACGGGAAAATGCTTTTCCCTTGTCTTCCACCAATCCAAAAGGTCGAAAGAGCCGTCTGGATTCTCATTCTCTAGTCCCTGCGACAAATAAACTTGAAGCTCATTTAGATGGGAAATTTCATCTAAATTATCCCCTTGAGTACCCCTGAACTCCGTCCACGATTTAAGAGCTGTTAAGCCAGCAGCTCTTTTAGACGACTGTGATGTAGACGAAGTAGGGGTTGGAATATTAGGCCTAGCATGCTCTAACGCCTGTTTATAAGCATTATAAATAGTTTGAGCATTAACTTTAATTGATGCTTTCGCATCAGCTAGTGTAGCAATTTCTACTTCTGAAAGATCTAAAGATTGATAAATAGTAGAATACCAAAAGTTAGGACCTCCTAATTTCATAGTTGGATATAACATAGCAGACACACCATATATAGGAGGGATTGGAAAATATTTTTTAAACTTCTTTTTCATTTCAGTTATTGCAATTTCATAAATGTCTCCTCCCTCGCTAAAATCAACAAACGAATTAGCAAGTGCGGCAATATAAACTAAACAGTTAGAAATAGTTGGATAATATTTGCCAGATAAAGCATTTGTAGCCACATGAAAATGTTCTAAAAATCTAAAAGAATTTTAACGTTAGTCCAATCTTGTGTAGTTAGCATGTCATTATCGTCCTCACCACAATCCCGAGAATTATACGTAGCGTTAATTGGGTTTCTATATTCGTACGCTACTACTAAACTTTCGTACATGTAATTCCACCTAGTCGGGCAAGGTTTAGGAACCTTTCTTTCTCTAAGGCCATATTCGTCACACTTTTTAAAATATTCTCTAAGTCTACTTCTACGGTTTGAATAAAATAGCCAATTAAGAGCCATTTTAACCATTACAATTTCTAAGTTAATATTCTCATACCATCACCAACAATTAATTGATAAATATGACATATACATCTACATGTAAAATATTAGTAAAAGCAGGATTAAGTGTTCTAGTTAGCATACCTATTGCACTAGTGTTGCTAGAAGCGTTATCCATAGAAATTGACATTATTTTATCACTAAAACAAAAATATCTACATATATCTGAAACAATGTTAGCAATAAACCTACCCGTGTGCCGTGAATTAATTATCCTATATGCAATAATGCGTTTTTGCATTGTCCAGTCTTCGTCTATCCAATGACTGGTTACGGTTAGATAATCACAATCGTTATTACTTCTACCAATATCAGTTGCAATAAACATACGATTAGTTATATGGGTAAATATATAGCGCAAGTATTGTTCATATTCATGCTTGTATTTATAAATATCGGCCTTAACTATGGCGCGAGGCCAACCTTTATACGTAGGATTAAATACTCTTCTAATATAATGAATCCATGCAGGATTAGAAGCAAAAGAATAAGGCAAACACATAACAGTAATCATTTTAGCTAATTCTTCACGATCCTTATTTGGATCGTAATATAATATACCTCCGGTGACTGTGTTTATTCCTGGTTGAACTAGATTTGAACCAGTACTTGGGTTAACTGTAGAATCATCACTTGTCCTCCCCTCTTGTTGCGCTTTCAATTGCAAATATCTAGCCTTATCGCTAGGGTGTAATCTTATATGCTTAACTAAACTACCTGTGCCGCTACGATCTCCAGTATACCTATGAACAAGTAATTTCCCACAAGATTTACACTTTGCCTTATCTTGTTCTCTTAGTTGAATAAAAAATTGCCAAACTAATGATGTTTCTGTACGTTTAGGAGGTTGTCTACTAAAAGTGGGAGTTTGTACGGGTGGGTGCGCCGGTTCATCACCTAAGTTATGAGCAGGACTAGTAGGTGTATCATCTAAATCTACTGGAGCTTGGGTTTCATCATCATCTTCATTTCCCTCTAAGATAGGTGCATTAGGATAAAGAGCATTCATAATATCATCGTCTATTCTATCACCAACTGCTACATCATGTAGAAAATCAATATCGCTAAATTGAAAACACGGGTGATCACTATCAAGAATTCCGAAGGGTTCATTAGGATTTCTAGGTTGGCTACTACTTTGAACTTGCTTATCTTTTCTAGGTCGGGGAGCCGGGGGAGGGGTAGTATTTTGGCCACTACTTTCACCGGTTTTAGCTTTTCCTTTACCGAACATTTTTTTCAACGAAAATGCCATAATAATTATAATTAAACAAACTAACAACACACAAAAATATTCTTAGCACGTAAGAGTTGAAACGAGTTTACCGGATTGACGAACAACTTCTTGAAAATTGAAAATCGTTGAAATTGAACACTTGAAAACTTCAATTCAACAACTTCACAATGTTTCACGAATTTGCAACAATAAATTAAGCACTTGCACTAGAAAGATTGAAAGAGAGCTTGAGAGAGATTGAGAGAGATTGAGAGATATTGATGAATTGGTGAATAAAAATGAAAGAATGAGGGGGTATTTATAGTTGAGAAATGGGAAATAGTGTAATTATATCAAGTTTGGGATTAAATTAAAGTTTGGGGGCCAAATGGCTATTTTTTAAACTTCCAAACGGCTACTTTTGAAAAAGAGCCGTTTGGAAATTTTTTTTTTTTTTTAAAAAAAAATTTTGAAAAATTACCGTTATAGAACCGTTTGGAACCGCCAGAACCGGTCCGGTTCCGGTTTCGGTTCCGGTTCCGGTTCTGGCAGTTCCGGTTCTGACGGTTCTGGTTCTGGCGGTTCCAACGGGTAGAATCGTTCCGCCACGGTTCCCGGGAACCGCCAAAGCCGCGGTTCCGGTCCAGTTCCGGTTCCGGTTCGGAACCGCCAGATTTACAGTCTTAGCCTCAGCCCTTAACGCGCGTAAACTACTTCGCTAACTCACGCGTCTGGGCCATGATTTCTTCCATTCTTTGCCTCGTTCTTGCACGCACTCATCTTCGAAGTTCGTTCTTGCTCATAATCATTCCAATAGCCTCTTGAAAGCATCATATAAGCTCCTCATCCTGCAATGTATAAAAATTACAATTAGAGCCTATTTTTCATCAATTAACCATATTATTACGTTGGAATATAATCAAGCGGAAGCATAAACAATAACTAAATTACCTAGATTTCGCCTATTGTCAACACCCCAAACTTAATTCATTACTAGTACTCGAGCAATCAAACTATACTCTCTAAATAATCCTTCACTCAACCATTTTCCCTAACGCATTACATCTAGAACAATGTACATACATTGCGCCTAGCAGTGAACAATCCTAGCCTCAAAGCCGACTCTCAAGTGCCATGTAATATTCACACTTCCTTAAAATAATCTACAAAAATGTCAAGACTTGCTTTTCCGTCACGAATCATATGCCCTAACAATCACATCAACAAAAAACTGAGTTCAATCCAACACATTGAATTCATATATTCACATATATCAAGGAAATCACTCACTGTCACAAACGAAGTCACATGCATTTGGTACCATAAGCTTTCCCTTAATATAAATCTCTACTAATGTAGGCTCACTCAGTCTAAAATCAATTAGGACTTTTCGTGGTTGTAATGTGGGCTAAGGGACGGGTAAGATATGTTTAGGAATAGTGACTCAACCTCCTAAGCACTTTAACACATTACATGAGTAATTTTTGTTTTAACGCAAATTTTTAACCCACTTCTCATTCAAAAACAATATTATTACAAAAATACTCCATTCTTATTTAAGCACTCTAATAATTCATACCCATTAGCTGGAACAAGACACAATGTATTCATCTTTTTTTTTTGTTTATTCTTCTTGTCACTCAATTTTCGCTAGTGGTGTATTCATTTACAAAAAAGTGCACCTTCTTCCTTTTATTGATTCCACTCAAAAATCACCCTACACTTATTTCCTTCTTACTTCTTTTAGCTCTCCCCTCACAATTAAAGTACTTTAAGAGGTAAAAGGATCAAAATAATATCAATTAAGAACAAAAGAGTATAGGCTTGTAATGTGGATGCCAAACAAAAGTCTAGAGGCTCAAAAGGGTTAACTAGGGACAAATTTTATTTGTGATAAGCAATTAAGCTCAAAAAGGTCAAAGAAAGCCTAAAATCATTTTTCAAACCGAGCAGCACCTAAGATTTCACTTCGACTCACATACCGGGAAAGTTCTAGACACAAGTACCATACATGGACTACACAAACACTCACCACAAATGGCATAGGACTCGTTCAAATCAGCTCATCAAGACGCTCCGTTACGAGCATTCAATTCAGTAACAAACATACAGTTTAAGGTACTTTTAGTGAGATTCAACTATTAGGACTAAGCGTTACACTCTAGGGTCTATTGTGTTCAATTGTGTTAATGTTATGGTTTCTCTTTTAATTTTATAGTTCATAGCCCATTACCCTAATCTACAAATCAAAAAAAAAAAAAGAAAACAAAATAAAACTACCTACGTTTGGTTCAAGCTAAACCCTTGGAAAAGAACCGCGACCTAAAGAAAAACCAAGAGGAAGTTGCTACACTACCTAAGAAAAAAATAATTTTTTTTTGTGTTTTCTCTAGATTAACTACCCTCAAGAAAATCGTCTAAAAGATCCGTCATCAGGAAGAGCCTACAATTTTTTCAGTTTTTTTCCTCTCGACTTAGTCCCTCAAGAACCCCGTCGAAAGGGATCCGTCATCGGGCCGAGCCATTTATCTAAATTAACCAATGATTCCTAGTCAACAAAAATTATCAAGTCAACATGAAACAAACAAAACAAACAATTAATTTATACAACTACATACAACATACAATGAAAGAATCCCCACCCCACACTTTAAATTGAAGACATGTCCACATGGCATAAAATTTAAAAGAGCGGTGAGGTAAACGGACTTCCCTGAAGCTTCACTCCTGGTCGGAAACGATTTCAGGGTTCACGTTGCACGCATGCCCCAGAGCTCGCAGCCAATCCATGAACTTCTTTTCCGACTTTACTTGTCGGTCAGCTATCGGGTCCACACGAGTGCCTAACTCAGTCATGGAGGTGCGTAGACCAGCCACCTCCTGCTCCAATATGGTGTGCCAGGACACTCTGGCAGTTCCTAAAGAGGAAACTGCTCCTGACGGTGCTACTGGGGCTGGCTCCACGTCCATTTGTTCATCCTCTTCCTCCTCCAATGCATCAAAGCCACTCTCATCCTCTCCACATGCTTCTGCCGTTGGGGCCGGCCCTGTTTTGTTCTTGTCAGGTCGGATATTGTGGCTTTTTTTACCAGCCCATCCATACGAGTATTTTTGGGCACCTGCACTTTCCTGCAAAGCTTAGTCACCAAAGAGGGGAAAAAGAACCCATACATGCGTTGGGGGTACCAGATAAACATTTCGTCGTGGATCACTTTGACCATGCGAAGGGAAGACCCTTGATGAAACACCAAATCAATGCAGCCCGGGTTCCATTCACCTCCGTAGTATTTTTGGAGGGAATAAGGCGACTGTTAATCACATACAACCAGCTCTTCGCCTATGGAGTTAAGATGGAGGAGTGGAACTTCTCTCTGTGTTCCAGCCACTCCACCATTTTTTCGGGTGCACAAATCGCATCAAAGAAGCGCTCCCACTTGGCATATGTTGGACTTTTGGCATTCTCATAAAAGTCTGTATTATCAGGTAGAGGATCGTGCAACTAATATATTGTGCTTATCGCCTCAATGGAGGCATCTACTGCCTTGCGGTGCTCCGTGACCACATCATCTGCATGCTCTGGCAGATTAGCATAAAATTCTCGTACGACCATTACATTAGCCTCCCCTGGTTCATCAATGAAGGACTGCAAACCCCGCTTCATTAACTCTGAATACATATGTGGGTAGCGTTCCTTGACCGAACGGAGGTCAATGCCCCTCTCCGAATTGGATTTTTGCGGCCTTCTCCGTAAAGCGGGTCTAAGCCTCAGGTGAAACAATTTGTTGTTGTCATAGGGACGTGGAGGGGCTGCCCTCTGTGTCCGAGATGTGCCAGCTTGGCGGCTTGATGATGGACCTGTGGCTTGGTGCTTTCGCGATGGTGCCATGATACCTGCAAAATGTGAACACATTAGCTCAGCCCCACAAACATCTTGTGACTTAATGCGGTTACTCAGACTTCACACGCAAGATTTGTCACAATTACATAATCATGCTCATTGAGACCTTTATACAAACACCTTGTGGGCATTAGGCTCTCGCAACTCTTTTTTAAGTGTCTTGCAACAAGGGTTCCCCACAACATCTCATACACAACCCTAATCAAGTACCACCCACCCCACACTTACCACAAACCAACCCCATAACATATTTCACCATTTACTACACAACATCCAAGTACAACTCCTACAATAAGCATAAGAATACAACAAACAAATATGAAAATTAAAGAAAGAAGGAAAAAGGTAAGAAAGAAAAATAATCTAGGGCTCATACCTGTGGTGAAGGGGAATAGGGGGGATGCTAGTGTGTTTTGAGGGGGAGGCATTGTGATTATTTTGGAGGAGTGTTTGTTTTTGCTTGGGTCGTTTGGGTTAGAATGGGGGAAGTGAGGGTTATAGGGCTGGGGGAAAGAGGGGGGTTTATTAGAGGGAGGGGGTCAATCTAGCCTACTATTAGCAGATGAAAAATAAAAAAGAAAAACTAAAACACACTAAAAAAATGTCAGAAATTTATCGGCGGGGCGCGAGCTAATGCACTAGCTCGTGCTTCATTCGCGCAGCCCAAGCAGTATGGTGCGTGAACTTGTGCGCGAGCTCGTGCGTCCCTTCGTCTGCTATTGAGCTGGTTAGGCAGAATGTTTGCCCAGTTGCGCGAAGTTAGCGCAAATTCGCGCTCCTGGGTACTCATTTTTGTACTTTTTCACCTGTGTTGCTCTTGTTCGATGATCTTTTCACCCGCCCTTCGTCACCTGCATTAGTTAGTATGCCAAAACTCAAAATCAAACACTACTACTATCGTTGGGTTGCCTCCCAACCAATGCCTTATTTAACGTCGTGGCACGACGTTTACAACAATTCAATGGGTTGCCTCCCATTCAGCGTCTGATTTAACGTCGCGGTACGACACAAATAGTGGAGCCCTTACTCCTCATTCATGTACTGGGGTTATTTTAAATTAGTCACCACTGTATTCCCTTTTTCTTCAGCTATTCCAAGGTAATGTTTCAATCTTTGCTTATTGACTGAGAACTTGTTTGTCCCATCTTCCGACTCGATCTCAACAGCTCCACTTGCAAACATTTGCACCACTCTAAATGGTCCTAACCATCGGGACTTTAACTTACCCGGAAATAATCTCAACCGTGAATTATACAATAATACCTTGTCACCAGATTTAAAGTCTCTGTCCACGATGTGCTTGTCATGCATTTTCTTCATTCATTCCTTGTAGAGCCTCGTGCTTTCAAAGGCTTGGGATCTAAATTCTTCCAGCTCATGTAACTCTGTCAGTCGATTTTGTCCAGTTGCTTCAGGATCCATGTTCAATTTCTTCAATGCCCACCAAGCTCGATGTTCTAGCTCCACAGGCAAGTGACAGGCCTTCCAAAATACCAACTTGTATGGTGACATACCTATTGGTTTTTTTAACGCAGTTCTATAGGCCCAGAGTGCGTCATCAAGCTTCTTTACCCAATCAGTTTGTGTAGCATTCACGGTCTTCATTAGTATACTCTTTATCTCCCTGTTGGACACTTCAACTTGCCTACTGGTCTGCGAATGGCAAGGAATAGCCACCTTGTGGTGTACATCATACTTAGCAAGTAATTTCTTGAAGGAACTATAGCAGAAGTGAGTGCCTCCATCACTGATGATCGATCTTGGTGTCCCAAACCGGGTGAATATGTTCTTTTTCAGAAATCTGACCACCATTCTTGCATCATTTGTGGGCAACGTTGCAGCCTCTACCCATTTAGACACGTAGTCCACAGCAACAAGGATATATTTATTGCCAAATGAGCTGACAAATAGACCTATAAAGTCAATCCCCACACATCAAACACCTCTACCTCTTGAATTGGTTTAATTGGCATCTCATGGCAACGGGAAATGTTTCCAGTCCTCTGGCATTCATTGCAGCCCTTTACCCATAGGTGCGTATCTCTAAGCCAGTTGGCCAAAAGAATCCAGCCTCGAGCACTTTCGCAGCTGTTTTGACCCCTCCAAAATGTCCTCCATATGTTGATGTGTGACAAGCCTGCAAAATTGAAGATTGTTCTATCTCAGGGACACACCTCCAGATAATGTTATCAACACATATTCGAAACAAATGAGGTTCATCCCAATAATACATGCGGAAATAAAAAAAAAAGGACAGATGAAAGGTCATATGGAACTATACCGCAGGCCAGGTAGTTTGCAAAATCTGCATACCATGGCGCATCCTCAAGGCTAGCTGCGAGTAGCTGTTCGTCTAGAAAGGTTTCCAGAATCTCTTCGACCTCGACTGATTTTTTAGCTCCTTCTTGTCGTGATATATGATCAGCGACTTGATTTTATATGCCCTTACGGTCATGAATTTTGAGGTCAAATTCTTGTAACAGCAGCACCCAACGAATCAGGCGCGACTTAGACTTCTTTTTCTCAATTAGGTACCTGAGAGCCGCATGGTTAGTGTACAAAATTACCCTGGAACCAATCAGATATGATCGGAACTTGTCAAAAGCAAACACAACTGCCAACATCTCCTTCTCCGTCACTGTGTAGTTGAGCCGTGCACCGCTTAGCATTCTGCTTGCATAGTAAATCGGGTGCATCAACTTATCTTTTTGCTGCCCAAAACTGCTCCAATAGCATAGTCGTTAGCATCACACATGAGCTCAAATGGTTGCTCCCAGTTGGGTGCAACAATGATGGGTGCAGTTATCAAATTCTTCTTCAGTTCCTCAAATGCCAACCTGCAGTCATTAGAAAACACAAAGGGCTGATCCTTTTCAAGGAGTTTGCATAATGGGTTAGCAAATTTGGAAAAGTCTTTTATGAAATGCCGGTAGAATCCGGTGTGTCCAAGAAAACTTCTCACCGCCTTGACTGAAATGGGCGGTGGTAACTTCTTAATCACGTCAACCTTAGTATGGTCGACCTCAGTTCCTTTTCTGGACAATCGATGTCCTAGGACTATCCCTTCTTGTACCATAAAAATGGAACTTCTCCCAGTTTAGCACTAAGTTTGTCTCCACATATCTTTTGAGCACTCTGCTTAAGTTGTGAATACAGTCTTCGAATAAATCTCCCACCACGGAGAAATCATCCATAAAGACTTCCATAATGTCTTCCACTATATTTGTGAAAATGGCTAGCATGCACCGTTGAAAAGTTGCTGGTGCATTGCAAAGCCCAAAGGGCATTCTCTAAAAGGCAAAGATGACATACAGACAAGTGAAGGATGTCTTCTATCTATATTTGGGGGCTTTTGATATCTGATTGTACCCAAAATATCCGTCCAAGAAACAGAAGTGCGATCTTCCGGCTAGCATGTCCAATATTTGGTCAATGAAAGGCAAGGGAAAGTGGTCCTTTCGGGTGGCGGTGTTCAATTTCTGGTAATCCATACAGACTCGACACCCCGTGACTGTACGAGTTGAGATTAACTTATTGTTGTAATTTTTCACAACAGTCATTCCCCCTTTTTCAGAACACATTGGATAGGGCTGACCCAATTACTATCAGAGGTGGGAAAAATGATTCCTGCATCTAACCATTTGATCACCTCTTTCTTTACAACCTCTTTCATATTGGGATTTAGCCTTTGTTGATGTTCCTTGGAAGGTCTGTTCCCCCCTCCAGGAGAATCTTATGCATACAGAAGGCTGGGCTGATACCCTTTATGTGTCTGCCATGGTCCAACCAATGGCAGTATTGTTATCCTGCAATGCCTGTAAGAGCCTTTCTACCTGCACATCTAGCAAACATGATGATATAATAACATGAAAGGTCGACTCAGGGCTTAAGAATACATACCTAAGGTGATCTAGGAGTGGCTTCAGCTCCAGCTTGGGTGGGTTCCTCTATTGATGGCTTTGCTGGAGGAGTGACCCTTTTTTCCAGCTCAAGGGACTCGAACTGAGGTTCCCTTGACCAAAACCCCGGCCTTCCAGTGCCATAACCTATTCAGCTAACCCTTCACCATCTATTTCTTCTAAATTTGTTAGACATGCCTCCAATGGATCTTTCACAGTTAGGGTTCTATCATCTTCTTGCAGGATTACATCCACTGCCTCTAGTAGAGAGCAATTAGCATATTCAATGGGTCTCCTCATTGATTGTTGAACATTGAATATGACTTCTTCATCGTTCATTCTCATTTTTAGTTCCCTAGTCTATTAGTGCTCTCCCATTGGCTAAAAATGGTCTCCCTAAGATAAGCGATATCTCCTTATCCACCTGACAATCCAGAATCACAAAGTATGCAGGGAACACGAACTTCCCCACTTGCACCAGCACACATCAAGAATACCAGTTCGTCTTTTCACAGTGCGATCAGCCAACTGTAGCAACATAGAAGTCAGTCTAGCTCTGTCGATGACCAGTTTAGTGTACACTGCCAGCGGAATCAGATTTATGCTGGCTCCCGAGTCACACAACGCCTTTGAAAAGGCATAACTTCCAATTGTGCATGGAATAGTGAAGCTACCTGGATCAGACATCTTTTAAGCCATCAATTTTGCCACCACTGCACTGCAGGTTTGTGTCAGAGTTACGGTGGATATATCCTGAAAATCAAACTTTCGTGACATAGATATTTCATCATCTTGGCATAACCGGGCATCTACCTCAAGGCATCTATCAGAGGAATATTCAAGTGAATTTGACGCAACATTTCCATGAACTTTTTTTATTAGTCTGCCTTTTATATTTTGACCAGTCTCTGAGGGAAGGGTGCAGGTATCACCCTTTGTGCATTGCTTGCTGGCTTCTCTCTGTTAGGATTTTCTGGCACAAGAGGTGCCACTTGTTCTGCAACTTGCTCGTTCTCCTTTTCCTTGCCTTTTTCCTCTTAGCTCTGCTCAACCACCACTTCAGTAAGTTCTGTTGGTTCTTCTACCACTAATTGAACTGGAGTGGCTAGTGTAGTATTCTTGCTGGCTTGTGCAATTTCCTACTCTCTATCTAAATCTCACCATTTCGGAGACTGATTGCCATCAGCTGATTCGGGTTTTACTCCTTGGAGTTTATGTTTGTGTCTGCAGGTAAAGTTCCCAGAGGACGGTTGTTCAAAGCCATGGACAGCTGACCAGCTGTGTTTCAATATTCTTTATGGCTGAGTCATGCACTGCCAATTTTTCCTGGACTTTATTATTTGACCCGATGAGTTGCTGAAGCATACCCCTGATTTCCACCATGTTGTTATCGTGTTGCTGAGGGGGTGGTTGATAAGCTAATTGCTGCTGATTTTACTGTGGATAACCCTGTGGTTTCTGATAAGGTACTGGCACTAATTGGTTTTGAGGATGCATACCGCCAGGCTGCCGCATATTAGGCATGTGCTGCTGATTTTGCTGCGGTCTACACTGCTGTGCTCCTTGTCTCTGACCCCCATAGTTGTTGACATAATTAATATCTTCCCGTGCCCCTTGATTTTCACCCTCTCCGCTCCATGAACACACATAAGACTGGTTAATACACGATGTACATAGTCCTACATTCGTTGTATCAACGATATTCACCTGTTTTATACCAATCTCATCAATATTCTTTGTCAATAAGCTCATCTGGGTCAGGAGTGTGGCCATGTTCTCTTCCTGCGAATTATTGGGATCAAGCGGAACTAGTGCACTATGGGTGCAAGTGTTGTACCTCTAGTCATCCAACCCACATTTTGTGACATCTTATCGAGAAGAATTTTGCACTCGGTGAATGTTTTGCTTAAGAAAGCACCACCAGCTGAAGCATCCACATTCGCTTTCACGTTGTCATCTAGACCCATGTAGAATCTCTGACCGAGCATCTGGTCTGGAATGCCATGATGAGGACACCTTACTAGAATCCCTTTAAATCTTTCCCAAGTTTCTTGCAAGGACTCCATGGAATGCTGCCTATACTGCAATATGTCATCAATCTGTTGTACAGTCTTGTTAGGCGGATAGAACTTGTTCATAAACTTCTTGACTAATTCCTCCTAAGTGGTAATAGAGTTGATAGGAATCGAGTTTAACCAAGTCTGAGCTACCCCCGTTACTGAGAATGGGAACAATAGCAGTTGCGGGTCTTCAATATGTGACCCGGAGAACATTCCATTATTCTGCAGCAAATGCAGCATGTTGTTGGTGATCTGATGTCTCCGCTTGAATTGCGGGCACAGCTACGGCAGTGGCCAGATTATCAGCTGTAGGTTGTGCCCAGTCATAAAGTGCAGCTTCGGGCACAAGAGGTGCCACTCCTCTGACATTTAAGTTAGGTGGCTTATTCTTGATGTTTTCGTTGACGTTATCTACGTCACCCATATCAAATTCGAGTTGGTGTGTTTGTTGAATTCTTTTATTGGCACGGTTCAATGCCCTGAATGTTTTCTCGGGGTCTGAGAATCCTTTTATTAGTTCTTCAGTCCTCGAAGAATTTCTAGGCATACACCTGCTTTCCACAAGATTTCAAATGTTAGAATTTCAATGAAAAGATTGGGCATAGAGAAAACTGACAACAATTAGAATTTTTGCACTTCTTTCAATTGTAATTGATAACACCATTAACTTCCCCGGCAACCGCGCCAAAATTTGATCATGCTCAAATGAGTCTCGCAAAAGACTATGCGGGTGTTGCAAATCTAATCTGAGTATCTATGCCCAGAGTCGAACCACAGAGAATTAACCTAGCAATTACTATTATCAGATTTACTAAATTCACACAATCTGTTTCCCCAAACTTTTTGATTCACAAGGGTTGATTTTTCTAACAAATAAATACTGAAAGTAATTAACAGCTGAAAAGTAACTATACTCGATGTGTAGACAGTTGGAATAAGGTCTAAGGTAATGGGTTCCCCCGTTGGTAACTTCTTTGGTTGTATATGTCTTATAGCTATGATTTAGTTATTTCTATCAATCATGAATGCTCCAGCTATCATAAATCTTTATCAAGCAATTATGATAATTTACTATACGCACTCTCTCAAGCTACGCTAGCTAGATTCACAATACAGTTCACTTCGATTGCACCCGAGGTATCGTTATCTCTAATCCAACCTCTAAACCCTCGGTTATGAGTCTCGTATATACTCCGGGAGTGATTGTATTCATACAATCACCTCACTATGCACTATCTCTTAAGTAGATACATAATAAATAGGAACGGCTAATTGAAGGCCCTTTCTACTAACCACAATCAAAACATAGATGAACAAATAGAGATTAACAATCACATCCAACTATATTAATAAAACAACCAAGTCATCCCCAACGGGTTCCACCAAAACCTTAGATTAAGGTATTTAGCTACTCATAACAATAGAGTAATAAAGTACTAGAAGATTCATAATCGAAGATTGCAAGAAAAATAAAAGAGAATAAGAATATTGATGTTTTTGGGTGATCTCTCATACTTGTTTCTCTTGCCAAAGTACTGTCAAAAGTAAGTTTTACCCTATGAAAAGCTTGATAATTTAACCTAGGGCGAGCTTGACTTTGAATAGGTTAAGTGGGTTTCTCTCCTGATTTTCAATTTTACCCCTAAATAACCCTTTTCCGGACCAGCCTCGCGCGAGCTCGCGCGTAACTTCGCGCGTCATTCTCCCTCAGCCCTTAACGCGCACGACTACTATGCTAACTCGCGTGTTTGCTCGCGCGTATGAGCCATGATTTCTTCCATTCTTGTCTCCTTCTTGCGCGCACTCATCTCCGTGGGGTCGTTCTTGCTTATAAATCATTCCAATAGCCTCTTGAAAGCATCATATAAGATCTTCATCCTGCAATGTATATAAATCACAATTAGAGCCTACTTTTTTTTATCAATTAACCATATTATTACGTTGGAATATAACCAAGCGAAAACATAAACAATAGCTAAATCACCTAGATTTCGCCTATTATCAGTATTTCAGTATTTTATTTTAAAATACCATACCTAATACTATTTTTTTTTTTTACAATTTAAACCAAATAACACACTGAATACCAAAATATTAAATACCAAATTTTTTGGTTTTGGTATGGTAATTCGGTATTTATCTAATTATACACAATCCTTATTATATGTGTATAATATATATAATCAATATATAATCTATATATAATATTTGTATAGGACTAGAAAAAGCAAACAATTAATATGATCGACTATTTTGTATAAAGATCTTTATGTTAAAGACAATGAGTGAGATTGGATTAATTCTTTTTTGCCAAATTCAATTTATATATATTTAATAGAGAGTTAGTGAATTTTTCTCATAAGCTAAAGCAGTGGCACCAGGAGTTAGATATATAGATAGTGGCGAGATTGTCCCACCCAAAAAAAAAACGACTTTCCTACCACTTAAAGGCTAAAAAAGAATAATTTTGTACGACCTTATTTACCAGGCTCGGAAATTATATATAGAAAACGAAATAGAGAAGTAATTTCCCTACCACTTAAAGGCTAAAAAAGAATAACTTGTACGATCTTATTTACCAAGCTCAATACTACTAAATTGAGCTAAATCATACAATTTAAGTAGGTTCAGACAATAAGCTCGCTACAATATTGAGTAAAGCCAAGCTTGAGATCATCGAGCTTTATTAGTATTAAGTTGCGTTGAATCGAACCAAGTGAAACTCGATCAAATTTTATTGTGGTCTATCAAGCTTGAATACAATCGAGTTAAACCTAATTATCTCTTTAATATTTGTTTTCACGTTAGTAAAATATCATCTCATTTGGATTGCATAAATAGATGTTCTCTTTCTCGTGTTTTTCTCATTTTCTAATTTCTGTGTTGATGTTTTTACTATTTTACTTTAGTTTAATAGTAAGAAATTAATGTACATAAAGGGCTATTGGGTGTAAAGCAGCTACTAAGATATACTTTAAATTAAAACTAAATAAATCTATACTTACATTATTCATTCCAAACAAATACTAGCTGAATAATCAGTGTTACTTTTACGTAACATGAAAAGTAGAAGCGGAGCCAGAATTTTAAGATAATGAATTCGGAATTTTAATCGTTAAAATTTATTGGGTTCTAAATTAATTATTTATACATATTTAATAAATTCTATAAAACAAACAGAGGATATCAATTAAAGTTCTTGAATTCGATCGAACCCGATCTCAATATTCTAGCTTATACTCTAGCTTCGCCACTGATAAAAAGGTACAACCTATATGAAGAAAAAAAACTATGTACATTAACTGCGCTTTTACAAGCTAGAAAAATACTCCATTTTCCTTTCTACCCATGTCTTCACAATTTGCAAATATCAATGCACAATTACCAATATTAAATACTTCAAATATTGTTTAATTCTATGCTTCTTTAACTACTGGCTATTACATAGCAATAAGTCGTAAGTTACAACATTAATTTGGTTTAATGACCATATATGCAAGATTTCAATACTATAAGCTGCAATAGTTTTCTACTCCACTTTAAAGAGAAACTCTGGCCCATTTGGCCATAGAAAATATTTCACTTTTTTTGGCTTTTTTTTCGAAATCAATATATCATGAAATTTTAAAATTTTATTTAAAGTTAAATTCTGAAATTTTTCGAAAAATTAAAAAAATTCAAAAAAATGTTATTCAAAAAATTTTCACTTCAAATCACTCACAAAAATTCAAAAACAATTTCAAATAATATTCATATCCAAATACAACTCTGATTTCCAAATATAATGAAACTTTTTTTACTTTTTTCGAATTTTCACCATTCTTATGGCCAAATGCCCACTTAGGTAGTTAGGTAGAAGAGAAAGTAAATGATGGTGGTAACGGGCAAAGCTAAAGGTTCATCCGAATTTCCTATTGTATATGCGAGATTAAATTTATTTTAGATTAATATTATCTTATCTTTTATGTATATATAATAAATAGTGAATTTCTGCAACTTCTTCATGTATTTATCTTTTATACTTTAAATTGCCGTGAAAAATTATTGACAGTCTAAGAATTATTGGAGAGAGACGATCAGATATGACACAGTGAGGCTTCAGATTACCGATGACATGACCCTAGACAAGAAGTTGTGGAGATCGAGCATTAAAGTTGTAGGTTAGGAGGTAGTTAAGGATATCTCTATGGCGCCACAGAGTGAGGCTAGTCTGTTAGGACTTGATCTTTGACTGTTAGTGCTTTATGTTGAGTCCACACTATTTTTTCGTTCCTCTTTGATGTGCTTTATCTACTGGTATTGTTTTGCTTTTCACTTTTTTTTTTATTCTGGCGATTCGGTTCTTTGTTCTATGATTTCTCTTGAAGGTTCTGATAAATTGCCTCTTGTTGTCTTCTTTTGTCTTCTTCATCTGAGGATTTTTAGAAAACAATCTCTCTATTCCCACGGGATAGGAGTAAAATTCACGTATATACTATCCTTCTTAGACGCTACTAGTAAAATTTTACTGAATCGTTATTATTGTTGTTGTTAAATTGCCGTGAAAAATTATAATCCGACCATAAGTGATGGTTAATTTTTTTCTCACAAAAAAAGAAAGAAAGATGAAGACAAAGAAACTTAATATGGAAGGAAAGTGATGTACAGGATGTTTATGTTGACATCATTCTCCTTAATGCCTTTTCAATATTGCCTTTTTTTGTAATAACAGACATTTATTCATAACATAACATTAGTAGTCATTACAACATGAGATTAGTCTAGGCCACCCAGTGTCTATCTCATCTCTATCAAAAGCAGAAATAGCAAATACATGCGGATAATAGTATATATTTTAAATTAGCAAAAGAGTCCAAATTGCATCCATGCTTAAATAAGGCGTCCGCTATCTCATTAGCTTCTCTGAATGCATGCTTCACTGGTGGCGGCTCCACCTCAGATAATAGGGACCTGCACTCATCAATAATATTTTGGTAAAGCACATTTTCATTTTTAAACAAGTTAATGAGGTCCTGGCAGTCCGTTTTGATGACTATGGTAGTTAGACTATTCTGAATGGCTAGTTGAAGACCCTATAAAGGGGACATGGCCTCCATTTGAATATTTGTTGAATTGGCGAAGCCTTTACTAAATCCTAGAATCCATTTTCCTCAACTGTCTCTGAAGACTCCCCATGTACCTCTCTTTCCTGGGTTACCAAGGCATGAACCATCTATGTTTAATTTGAAAGACCCCAGGTCTGGAGGTTCCCATTTCACGAGGATATAGTTCTTTTTGGTGTGCTAATAGGGCTCCATTTGCTAGGTAATAGGAATTCTTGAGCGCTATGGATTGCTTTTTTGATGCTGGGGTATAGGTTACTATTGTAGTAGATTCTTTCATTTCTAGGGGTCCATACCAAAGGAGAAAAGGTAATAGTATAGGCCACGTGGTGAATTGATCATAATGCTTGTTTGATCTAAGCTGTTGTTTTAACCAGTGGAAGGTGGAGTGTTCATTGTCTAATGATGGATAGTTGTGCTTTATGTGACATTGTCTCCATATTTCCTTTGAGTAAGTGCAGAAGAAGAGCATGTGTTTTATGTCTTCCTTTTCAGTCCCACATATGGAGCAAATGTCAGATGTGCAGATATTTCGTTTAGCTAGAAAGGTAGCGGTTGGTAGCCTATTGATTGTAAGCAACCACATGAAGTATTTTAATTTATTGAGTGTGTTGCATTTCCAAAGCCATCTGTAATCAAGTTTGTCTTCCTTTTCAGGTGTGTCTTGTATAGTGACAAGATTATATGCTGCCTTGACTGAGAAGGAATTATGTCCTGGTGTGTTCCAGGATATCCTATTGTATCCCTGTTGGGAGTTTTGTATATAAGTGTTGTGAATTTTGAGGATTTGATCTTCAAGAAGATCGAAGGAGAGGGATGATAGGTTGAAAGACCCATGATGAATTATCGAGCTTACTTTTAGGTCATCTTCCCCTCTTTCGAGAGGGCCATGGATGCTTTCTCTTAGAGTGTTTCCATGGTTTATCCAGCGGTTGTTCCAAAGATTTATGGAGTTTTTATTACTAATAATCCAATTAATCCCTTTTTGGCAAATCTATTTCCTTTATGAATATTTTTCCAGATATGTGAAGCTCCTGATTTTGGAGTTGGGCAGTCATTTAGCTTAGGAGTCTTATCGTATTTGCTTTGTTTGACTCTAACCCAAAGAGATTTTTTGTTGTTAGTGTATCTCCATGCAAGGCTGGAACTGCAGGCTTTATTTTTTTAACTAGCTTTATAGAGACCTAAGCCTCCATAATTTTTAAAACTGGTTACCTTATTCCAATTTAATAGGTGGCACTTTCTTTTTTCCTCCGTACTGCCCCATAAGAAATTTCGCTGGATGGAGTCAATCTTATTCAGGGTAGCTTTTGGTAGGTCAAAAATTTGCATATTGTGATTGGGAATGGCTACCAGGGTTGATTTAATGAAAGTGGTTGTTCCTGCTAAGTTTAGGAAACGACTTTTCCATCCCTTTAGCTTATTGTTTAAATTATCAATGATAAATTGAAAGTCCTTTTTGGAAAGTCTCTGGTTCGTTACGGGGAACCCCAGGTATTTTCCTATAGAGTTTGTAATTTTCATATTTAAACAATTACTGAATAAATATCGTTTGTCCTGGGGTGTGTTTTTTGAGGAAACAATACTAGATTTGCTGAAGTTGATAGATTGACCAGAGAATTCACAAAATTTATTCAGAGTGTTTATTAGGGAATTGCAGCTTTTTTGATTGGCTTCTATCATAAGAATGATATCATATGCGAAGAATAAATGGGACAGTTGGGGACCCTTATTTGATATAGTTATGGGGTCCCATCTGCAGCAATCTACTTCGTGATCAATGAGTCTAGAAAGCGTTTCCATGCATATTATGAATAAATAGAGGGATAGAGGGTCCCTTTGTCTAATGTCTCTAGTGGGAGTAAAGAATTCTGTGCTTGAACCATTTATGAGTATAGAGGTGGATGTGGAGGAAACACAGGACATAATGAGCCCAATTAGATCATCTGGGAAGTTGAGAGATTTTAGAGAGAATCTAATAAAGGCCCATTCAAGTTTGTCAAAGGCCTTTTCTAGGTCATTTTGATTATTATTTTACTCATACTCCCTTTGGTGTTTTTGAAGTAGTTTTAAATTTCATGCACTATAATAGCATTATCAGAAGCTCTTTTTATAGTGTCTTTACTCAAAGAGTAAAGCTGAAAACTTTTAAGGGAGAACTGTTTATTTGTTCTTTTCTTTTTCCAAATAAGTTTATAAATGAACAATTATGGAAAAGAAAGATTCCAACCACTTTAGAATCAAGAGGTCATAACTTGATAACTTTATTGTGTGTGATTGAGAAAAAAAGCCCTTTATTATGTATGCTTTTTGAACTTGTAGTTTGCTATTTTGACCGTGATGATTCTATAATGTGATTTTATAGCATTGTATTCCTTGTACATTTGTCCTTTTCCATTCTTTCCCTTCCATTTTTTTGGGCGGAGGTAGCGTAATAGTTATCGGTTTGGACAAAATTAATAGCCTTTGCTTAAATTTTATATTTATATTAGAAATTTATTAAATATATAAAAATATTTAATTGCGAATATAATAACTAAGACAAGTCAAAATTCAATAATATCATCAGAACTCATAACCTTCAAAATTTTATCCTCACCTCTGATTTGTTTCATTTTAAATTATATGCAATAAAGGACGGTAGATGATAATGAGAGAAAGGTCGAATATGAACAAGCGAAATGAAATTAGGGATTTTTTCTTATCTATACCATATATGAAACCTTATTATAAAAAATGTGCATAGTATCTAAATTACCCGCCAAGTCCACATTTTTCCTATAATTTCTGTACGATTTGTTTAATATATAATTAATTGGGCAGAATCTTCCATAATTAACGCGCTAAAAATCAGGAAAAATCTTGCGATTGATTGAGTCTACATTAAAATTCTGCCTTAATCACCTGCGAAAAATCAGGAAGCCATTATAGAAGTAAAAATCAGGAAGCCATTAAAAAGTTTGAAAGTTTTGAATTCAAATTTGGGTTTTCAAAAATTATTATTTGTTTGGATTGGATGTTGTTGAAAATTATCGGGAATATAGTTTGGAGTTTATATCTCAATTTTGAGGGGTTTTGGTGAAGATTAGACTTGATTTTGACTGAATTTCAGATTACAACTTGAACAAAAAGAAGAAGATATATTGCAGAAATTGTAGATAAATTGTAAATTATTGTATTCTTATTCTAGATGCTTTATTTTCTGTTTTCACAAATAAAAAATGGCTAAAACTTCAACAAATCTTATGAAAAAACGAAATTATGCCAAAAATCACAATTATGCTACAATTGGATGAGAATTGGAATATAAAAAATTAATGTATCCAATTTTTAGATATTTTGTAGATAAATTGTAGATTATTTGTATTCTAATTGTATGTGCTTTATTTTATATTTTCACACATAAAAAACGACTAAAACTTCTACAAATCTTCTGAAAAAATGCAATTATGTCGAAAATATCAATTATGCTACAATTGAAATGGGAATTGAGATATTAAAATTCAATATATCCAGTTTGTAAATATTTTATAAATAAATTGTAGATACACAATTATGTCGATAATGATTGCCATGGAAAGTCTACATGCCGTGTACACTATGGAGATTGCAATGTTGCACTGAAACCCAAGCCTATGAGCAATAACTATCACAAAAGCTTAACGGATAAAGGAAACCACTCGACTCCGGGTGGAACTAATTGATGAAGGGTATCACCTAATAAAAAAATATAAACTGGTAAATAATGCATATTTTTATTTTATTAATTATATTATACCTTTTCCTATATTTTTTTACGTGCAGATTTAATTCTTTTTATGAACAAGCACATGAAAGTATTTTTTAATAATAAGTGACGACGAGATTTGAATTCAGAACTTTTGTCTTCTAAAATACCCTGATGAAGTGTATCGATTATCTTTTTGAAGAACTTAAACTATTGGGGAAAGTATAATTTTATTTAATAAATCAAATCTTCAACACCAATGACGTTCAATGTTTTGGTTATATCTTGATCTGTGAATATTTATGTTTACGTATTAGGCTAGCAGTTGATTTACTCACACTCTTTGATGTGCACAACAAATGAAAGCTGACAAAATCGCAAATGGAAGAGATAGAATTGAGCTCAAACGAGCTCCAATGAAGAATATTTATTGTTAAGGTGAGAGAGTTGGGATATATGGTACCTTGAATTAAGGAGGGATATACGTTGTATTAATTGTACCCTTAAAATACATTATGATATAAAACTGGTAATTTGATATACTAAGTGTAATTAAGTTAAACCTTAAACATTAAGGGTAATAAAATTTTTTATATGACATAAGAATATAAAAATTCTATGAAATTATCTTGTTCATTAAGTAAAATCTTTTATTGTTTTGCCAAAAAAAAGGAATATATTGGGTGCATATTGTAATTGTAAATATTAATAAATATAGGGTACAAATAAGAAATAGAGCATAGAATATGGGTATATGGGTGCAAAATGCAAAATGCACCAAGAGAGGAGGTATAACAAGCTATGTTTACGCTAAATCATATTCATTTATCATTGTTAAGCAAAAAATGTAGGTGAGTAGTATATTGATTAACTATAATTAAGCTATAAAAGTATATATAATAAACGCATATTACACAATTCTTATACGTATTGCCTATTTATTGCATTGCGCTTTATTTTGGTGAATGAAAATGATTTTTAGCGAGAAGTTTATTATCTCTTTATCAAATTAAGTTATAGAAAAACGCACAAGATTATGTATTCAACAACATTAGTGAATCACTTAATGTTAACTTTAAGAGCTAATACTAAACAATAAAAAACAAGTTACTTGCATGGATAGTGTTAATATTAACTAAAACATATTCTTGTTGAAGTTCATGTATTGACAGTATTGTTTAATTTTTAACAGTTAGAAAATTTTGCTAGACTTGTTTTTAGCCTAATAAGATTACATGATATAAACTTTTTATGGAAAAATAACAAGTTTTTCACAATAGCAATAATAATTGAGTGGAATTTTTTGTGACGAATTTGAATAATCGATTATAAGGTAGATACCAATTACTAGATTGGAAATTTTGAAAAGAAAAAAAAAAGAGTGTCCGACGTGGCTATGTTCCTCTGAGCTCATTCAATCAGCACAAATTAACAATCCACCGACAAAGCTTTTTCCTCAACCAATTTCTGTTTTCTTCTTTTTAAAATTCTCCAATTCCATCATTTTTCTATCTATATATTTCTAATCTATTATATAGAAAAGAAAAATTGGTCGATTAATAGCAAAATTATCATTTTATCTTGTCATTTTATTTTTTCTCTACTTCTAATTTTATCAATGCTCGTTATTTCGACACAAACGAGTGTCTAGAAACATCTCTCCTCTGTTCCATCATAACTTCGACCTTTGAGTTCTTCTTCTTCAGAATTTGAAGAATACCATTTCAGGTATGATTTTCTCTCGGTTTTTTGCTTAAATCATCTTCTTTCTTTCTCTGTCTTATCTCTTTTTCTTCTTCTTTTATTTTTTGTTTGAGATTTCTTAACAATTTTCTATTTTGTGGGTGAATTTTCTTAGTTGTTGTTATTCTATAGTGACATATATTCTTTATTTTCGTAGACACTTTTTATTATACTGCTTTATGATGTGAATTTCAAATGAAAGTTTCTTTTTTGCTCAATTTTAATATACCAGTTTAATTAATCCTTTGGTAATGAAAAAACAAATTTATACTCTTGGAATTTATATAATTAAATGTTCATCTAAGTTATGGAAATAATATAGTAATGTCACTTATATTTTTTGAGAGATTTATTTCTTATACTGCTTTTTGTTTACTAGGCATGGCAATAATATAGTTGTGAACTTGTGATCCTTATATGTCAATAACTTATTGACCACACGAACAATAACAGAATAGTTGAAGAAGCTAAGAGGTAATACACCAAAATTTCAAGATAAAAAATCTAGGAGAGTCGAAATTCTTGCTTGAAATTGAATTTGGTGGACTATAACAAGAAATCTGATGTATCAGCACATGTATGCTATCATAAATCTCAAAGCTGAGATTAGAACAGCGAAATTATAAATTAAATTGTTGGAATCAAACAAAAACAGCAGGTATACCTTTGGAGTTCAAGTTAAATTTCGCAAGTGCTAAACTTGATGAGCTGAGATGAAACAACATAAGGTCCTCTAGAATGCTAGAATCACCAAAGATTAATTGGCAAAACTGTTATAGACACAGTGTACGATTGTCTTTTCGGATATTAGATTGTTATATAAAAAAAAAGTAATCGAAATGAGGTTGTTTATTTAAGTTGATGGATGTAGCAGTGGGGATATATATTTATTTTCCCATCTTTTTGATGCAGTTTTTTTCCAAAGAGCTAAAATAGCCGACCTGTCAGAAATATGAAATCTTTCGTTCTTGAGAAGTTACAAAGAAATCTGGAATAGGACCACCAACTCTGAACATTTTTCCATCTCTGCCCGTGCATGTTAAGGGTTGATGTTAGCTTTAAACTTGCTAGCTCGAAACAGGTTATGATTTCGCTAATAGCTGTATAATGGTTTCATTTTTTTTGCTATGCTAATTATTATACTTTGTCCATCGCGTTCGTCTCTTATATTTTATTATAATTTATATACATAGTTGATATTCGATACTAATTCGTCACTTAACTGGAAGTTAGCTTCTTTGTTGTTTGGTTATCTTTGACATAATATATATGTGTTCAGCAATATGATATAAGAAAGAAAATGAGACAATATGGCCACCATTACAGTGTTCAAGTAATGGAGATAGAAAGAGCAAGTAGTTCTCTGCAAAGTAGTTTTACAGTTATATGTCCATTTGACAGTAAATTCAAATGGGCAAACTTACGCGAAATAGAAACTTATATCTCTTCTGCAGCTCTTCAAAGACGATTTTTTTCTTTCAAGATACTAAAATTCTTCCCTTTTTTAAATTTCTTCTTAAAATTTCTTAGCTTTTAGCATGGTAGCAACGAGAGCGAAATCATATAGTTACAACTTTATCCTCAAAGCAAGATTCACCAAAAATACTAGATACAAAAGTTTGATTTTGTTAATTGAGAAAATTTATTCATCTTTCTGTTACTTATTATGTTGTTGAGTCATTCTATTATTATTATTTGATTGGGATTTTTCAAGATGATTGCATTTATTGCGTCATTTTAATCGTTCTTGAGAAGTTGCAAAGAGGTGTCATCTATTGATGTAGTTTGTGTATTTTCTGTATATTTGTTTGGTTGCAATGGAATTCAATTTTTTTAATATATTTTGGAACATATCAGTAGAACCTCTAATTTTCATTTCCACTTTCTCTTTTGAAGTAACGTTTATTATGCTTCCTAAATGGATTTTTTTGAATACTTGCACCAAATCTCTTCTTTGAAGGAATTATATGTTATTTCATAATGAAGTATTAAAGTATTTAGCTTCTACTATTCGAAAAAGTTCAAGATTTTAATGTTACTATACTTTTAATATGCAGGAATTTGAATAAGTATATAGGTGATGGTACAAAATACTAAAGGAGATTAGCTTATTATGAAAACAAAAGATTTTCAACTTCGATGCTAACCGATTCAAATGATACAATTCTTCCCAAGCTTGGCAATTCTCCACCCATTGTGAAAATAAAATGCATTTTAAGTGTTTCTTACTTATATTGTCATTGCATGTGAATGTCCCTTTATTGTCTCAGCTAAATATGATTTGTCATTATTCACTAATTCAGATTGATTTCCTAAATTCAAGCTTATGTGACATAACTTGGTGGTTGACTTCTATAGTTGAGAAGTAAATTGATTCATTCTTTGTTTTCATAAGCATCAGACTTCTTCAAATTTTGTGTCATTTCTATGATTGCTAGCACAATGCTTCATTTTTTTTGTTGTTTCCCTAAGCATTACATTTCCTCAATTTTTTGCATCTTAAAGTTTGAGACGTTTGATTTATATGGTCTCATTAGACTTTTTAAGTTTTTTATCTTCATGTTTGTGACTTTTTAATAACACTATCTTCTAAATAAATGATGTTTGAGACGTTTGAAGTTATTTTACAGTCCAAATTTTAAGGTACATATTTAGTTGTCACCACAGGTTACATTTACTTGACTTTCATGTTATGGGAGTATATTGGTTGAAAGCAACGGCCAATCATGTCAAGATATGCATTTATAAAATCATCAATTTTTTAAATAATATTTATTAATACTTAAACCAAATCAAGAATTTTAAAAAAGAACAAACTACCTAAAAGTATGAAATTTTGGGCCTGGCTTTGCACGAGCAAAAGCTATCTAGTTTTCTAATATAGAAGTAAGTAGTAACCAACACAATTCTTCAGTTTCAAGACATATCAATTCATATAAAAAACCTACCAACCATTAAATAGCTTATAAAGTTCGTACAATATTTTTTAAAATACAACATAACGACCACAATTTTAAAGGTATTTGGATCGGTTTTTAAGCGGATCAAATAAGCTTTTAAACTCTTTTTAAATTTTTTTAGTATTTGACAAAATTAAAAAATACTTAAAAGTAAATTTAAAATTGCTTAAATCAAGCCAAAAATAGTAAATTGAACGATCCCAACTTATTTTTTTGGGCTTAAAAACTTTTTTTGGGCTTAAAAGCTATTTTTGCTGTAAACTCACCTTAATAAAGTCAATCCAAACGGGTTGTTTGCCTTCCTAGCAAACTGGGACAATTATTTTCTAATATTTCATTTTTTTGTGTGTTGCTAAACTATTTTCTATATCCTCCCTCGCTGAGTATTGACTTTATATATAGGCACACTGCTATCATTTCATATACTCCTCTTAATTTATGAGTTTTCTTGGCAATACAATATTTAGAAAAATCTCAAGTCAAAATATTTCGTTTTATGTTACTATTTCTTATTCTAATACGCTGTTATTATCTTTCACTTGAAAACGTGCATACGTAGATTATAAAAGAATATGTACTATTAATATCATTTCAACTCAAAATAATTGGTCATATTCGATTTTCTTTAGAAACCTTTTTCCTTTGGTACTCTGGCAATATCCAGTTCTAATTCTAAATACACAATGCAAAATTATATCCACATATATATGATTTTAATTTGAGAAATAGCGCTTGCCTGGCCTATGAAAATTTCTTTGAGGTAGATTTAGTGCGGGTTTATAAAGTTTGACTGAACTCTTTTGTTTTTGATTTGAAATTTAAAAAATATATACATAATATAACATAATATTTATCTTGAATACTCTAGATCTTGAATTCGATGTTGAATATCACTCTATTTCAAGAGCTAACTAGGCTTAAGATATCATAGCTCTTTAATTGTTGCGGAGGAATCTTTGGTGATCTTTTGAGCAGAGTGAACTGTGCACCTGCTTTCTTTTTCATTTCGTGCTTTCAAGACCTTGAAAACTTTATTTAGGATTGCATTGATTTTCGTGCACAATTCGGGCACATAATCGGAAAGCTTAAATATGAATTCTGTGAGAAAAATATTAAAATTTGATATTAAATTGAATAAATTTGACTTCGATTAATATTTTGGGTAAAATGATCCGGACCCATGATTTGACGGTCCCAAAAGGTCCGTAGGAAAATATTGGACTCGGGCGTATGCCCGAAATCGAAATCCGAGGTCCCGAGCCCGAGAAATGAATTTTAAAGAAATTATTTTTCTGAAATTATTAAGGAAATTTGAAAAGAAAATTAATTAGAATGTGTTGGTATCGGACCCGTATTTTGGTTCCGGCACACGGTACAGGTCTTATATGTGTTTTAAGATATTTCTTTGAAGTTTGGTTGAAATCGGACGTCATTTGACGTGTTTCAGACTTAAAACTCCAAATTTGAAAGTTTATGAAGTTTGAAGAAAAATTAGTGACTTTGAGGTTTGATTCATTATTTAAGATGTTATATTAGTGATTTGATCGACGGATAAGTCCGTAGGATGGTTTGAGGTGATTTGTATGTTTGGTTTGGAGCCCCGAGAGCTCGGGTGAGTTTCGAGTAGGTTCTGAAATATCTTAGGCTTAAAATATCAGCTGTTGCAGGTTCAGGAAAATGTTGCAGAGTCTGAACCCTCCGAGCGCGGTCCGCGATAAAATTGCGTACAGCCCCGTAGGGGCCAGTGCGGCCGCGATCGCCTTTGCGCAGTCCGTGGTGGGTGCTCCGATTGGCTTTGCGCAGTCCGCGCAGGGCTAGAACCTGCAGGTCTTCAGGCAGGTTGGGGCGACCGCGTTCCTTTTTGCACGGTCCATTCTGGGGACTTCAGAGGGTATAAATGCATGGAAATTTCAGATAATTTTCACTTTTCAAAAACCCAAAACATAAGAGGCGATTTCCCAAACGATTCTTCTTCTTCAAAGTGCTTGGTAAATAATTTCTAACTTATTTTCTTCACTCCTTAACATCTTTTAACATAATTTCAACTTCAAATCAAAGATTTTAATGGAAAAATTTGGGTATGTTAGGTAAAACCTAAGTTTTGCTAAAATTGAAGATTTGGACCTCAATTTGAGGTCCGATTTCAAAATAAATTATATATTCGGGCTCGTGGGGGAATGAATAATATGAATTTGGTCCGAACCTTGTGTTGTGACCAAGCGAGCCCGGGATCAATTTTTGAAATTTTGGAAAGAAAGCTTGGGAATCAATAACTAGATATTGGGTTTGATTTGTTTAGCACATATTGATATTATGAAGTCATTATGTATAGATTTGGTTGAGTTGGAGCCGAATTCAAGAGGGAAGGCAGTTATTGTATATTGATTCGGCCGTGGAAGTTGAGGTAAGTTTTTGGTTTAACCCTAACTTGAGGGAATATGAGTTGAGTCTTATATGTTACTTGCTAATTGCTGAGTACGACGCAAAGGCATAGTGACGAGTATCTATACATATAGTGTCTAGCTTGACCGTGAGTCTTTATTATGCGAATAGTTTGGATTTTGTTATACCTTCCATGCTTGATTGATGACTTCTATATGTTGTAAAGAGCTTGTGAAAGGGATTGTGATCTTTAAACTTCGTGAAGCGTTGGCTCGAGTTGAAATACATATTGTGAAGGTATACGGGATAAGTAAATCTTTGGAGCATTGGCTCAAGTAATAATGTGAACTATGAGATGAAAGTGGAAGGAAGAGAAAGATTTAATAATATTTTCCCTTGCCGGGGCATTGTTAATTATTGAATATTTTCCCTTATCGGGACGTCGAGATTATTGATGTTGTACCATTGCCGGGTTGTTAATTACTTGTTTGTGTTCCCTTGCCGGGATTTTCATTATTATTTATTTATTTCCTTTCCCTTATCTGTGATTGTTGATTGGGTGAGGAAGAGTATTAAAGCACGAAGGGTGATGCCGTGCATTGTTTGATATTGTGAGGAAAGAGTGTAAAGCACGAAAGGTGATGACGTGTCGTACGATGTGCCATTCCGTACTGATATTCATTGATTATAAATATGTGAGAAAATGAGAGTAAAAACCCAAAGAGTGATGCTGTGGCATAGATGTGCCATTCCATACTGATATTCATTGGTTATATATATGTGAGGAATGAGAGTAAAATCACGAAGGGTGATGTCGTGCATGTTTGTTATACCTTTGCTTGGTGAGGATGGGAGTAAAATCACGAAGAGTGATGCCGTGCACTTATCGATCTGTTCCTTAGTGTTGTATGAATTGTGCTTTTCCTTCATGTTAGTCAAATTTTACTTGAAACTGTTGTCTCCCCACAGTATGATTCCCCTCCCATATTGTTCACCTGTCTTGTATTTTGATTATGCTGCATATTTATAATTGAACAGGTTTATGTGGTAGTCCATTCTAGCCTCGTCACTACTTCTTCAGGGTTAGGCTAGACACTTACCAGCACATGGGATCGGTTGTGCTGATACTACACTGTGCTATTTTTCACAGATCCAGGTTTCGAGCAGCAACAGCAGTAGCATGGGAGCAGACTTTTAGCGTAGTGAGATCCGAGGTAGCCTTGTAGGCCTCCGCAGTCCTGGCGTCTCCTCTGTTCTTACTTTAGACTTTCATCTCCTTGTATTCGAGATAAACAGATTTATGTTTCTTTCAAACTTTGTATTTAGTATTCTTAGATATTCGTGAGCATGTGACTCCAGTTCTTGGGTAGAGATTTATGTTGGAAATTCCGTATTTTTAGTCAGCTAATTAAGTTTAAGACTTCCACTTATAATTTTAATCCCGTTGATTCTATTTTAATGCTGTTAAATTACTAAAAGGAACATGTGTTTAATGAAAAGTAATTAAGTTTGGCTTGCCTAGCTCCTAAAAGTAATAATCCGTATTTTTGCTACATTTTGCCTATCTGGATCCGCCAAGACTTGGTGGAGGGATTTCTGTTTAGCTAGACCAGCAAGGTCTCCAGCCTTGACCTGGGAGCAGTTCACGCACATTTCTGGAGAAGTTTCTCCCTGTCACACAATGTGAGGCCTATTGGAGGCAGTTCGAGTGTCTCCATCAGGGATCCATGCGGTCACCCAGTACGAGACCGGGTTTATCGAATTGGATCGCCATGCTATTGTCATACTCCCCACTGAGATGGAGAAAGTGAGACAGTTTATTGATGGATTCATCCAGCCTATTCGTCTCCAGATGGCCAGAGAGAGGGGAGTGATATCACTTTTCAGGAGGCGGCCAATGTGGCCCAGAGGATCGAGATGGTATTGCCATAAGGGGGGGTGGTCATAGAGCAGACAAAAGGCCCCGTTTGGAGTGGAAAGGGACTCCTGGCCATTTCACTCGCAGTGTTATCTCGTATGTGAAGGCTTGACATATGGCCGAGAAGGGGCGTTTGGCTTATTTGGCTTATGTCCGTGATTCTAGTGCTGAGGTCCCCTCTATTGATTCTGTTCCCATTGTTTGAGAGATCCCAGATGTCTTTCCTTCAGACCTGCCTGGTATGACGCCCAACAGGGATATTGACTTTTGCATTGATGTGGCTCCGGGCACTCATCCCATTTCTATCCTGCCATATCGTATGGTCCCATCAGAGTTGAAAGAGTTAAAGGATCAGTTGCAGTACCTGTTGGAGAAGGGTTTCATTAGACCCAGTGTCTCGCCTTGGGGTGCGCCAGTGTTATTTATCAAAAAAAAAGGATGGGTCAATGAGAGTGTGTATTGATTACTGGCAATTGAATAAGGTAATGATCAAGAATAAGTATCCATTGCCGAAGATTGATGATTTGTTCGATCAGCTTCAGGGTGCCAGGGTATTTTCCAAGATTGACTTACGATCTGGCTACTATCAGTTGAGGATTAGAGTATCCGATGTTCCTAAGACAACTTTCCGCGCTCGGTACGGGCATTATGAGTTCGTGTTTATATCATTCGGGTTGATCAATGCCCCAACAACTTTCATGGACTTGATGAACCGAGTGTTCGAGCCTTATTTAGATTCATTTGTGATAGTGTTCAGTGATGATATTTTGATGTATTCTCGCAGCCAGGAGGAGCACGAGCAGCACCTCAGAGTGGTTCTTCAGACTCTGAGGAATAGTCAGTTATATGCTAAGTTCTCGACGTGTGAATTATGGTTGAGCTCAGTTGCATTTCTGGGTTATGTTGTATCAATAGAGGGTATCAGGTGGACCCAAAGAAGATTGAGGCAGTCAAGAACTGGCCTATACAAGCATCAACTACAGATATTCAGAGTTTCTTGGGGGTGGCAGGTTACTATCGTCGGTTCGTAGAGGGGTTTTCATCTATTGCAGTCCAATGACCAGATTGACCCAGAAGGGTGCCCAGTTCAAATGATCGGACGAGTGTGAGGCGAGCTTTTAGAAGCTCAAGACAGCTCTGACTACGACACTGGTATTGGTTTTGCCTATAAGATCAAGCCCTTACACAGTTTATTGTGATGCTTTCCATATTGGGCTTGGTGCAATGTTGATGCAGGATGGCAGAGTCATTGCCTATGCATCGAGGCAGTTGAAGATTCATGAGAAGAACTATCGAGTACATGATTTGGAACTAGCAGCTATTGTTCATGCATTGAAGATTTGGAGGCACTATTTGTATGGAATGACATGTGAGGCGTACACTGATCACAAGACCTTCAGTTTTATTCAAGCAAAAGGAGTTGAATTTGAGGCAGAGGAGGTGGTTGGAGTTGTTGAAAGATTATGATGTTACTATCTTGTATCACCCAGCGGAGGCAAATGGGGTGACCGACCCTTTGAGTAGGAAGTAAGCCAGTATGGGCAGTCTTGCTTATGTTCTTGTCATTCAGAGGCCACTTGCTTTGGATGTTCAAGCTTTGGCCAATCAGTTTGTCAGACTGGAGGTTTTCTGAGCCCAGTCGTGTGTTAGCCTTCACGGTTGCTTGTTCTTCATTATTGGAGTATATTCGTGATTGGCAGTTTGATGAGCCCCATTTGTGTGTCCTTAGAGACACGGTGCAGCGTGGCGGTGCGAGGCAGGTGACCTTAGGTGATGATGGTACTTTGAGAATGTAGGGGCGAGTTTGCGTGCCTAATGTTGATGGGATTTGAGAGTTGATCTTAGCGAAGGCCCATAGTTCCTGATATTCTATTTATTCGAGCGCTGCGAAGATGTATCAGAATTTGCGGAAGCATTATTGGTGTCGTAGAATGAAAAAAGATATTGTAGCGTATTTGGCTCGATGTTTGAACTGTCAGTAGGTTAAGTATGAGCATCAGAGACCTGTAGGATTGTTTCACAGTATTGAGCTTCCCGAGTGGAAGTAGGGGATGATTACCATGGATTTCGTTACTGGACTTTCGTTGACCCGAAAGAGGTTCAACGCAGTTTGGGTCATTGTTGATAGGCTGACCAAGTCAGCGCATTTCATCCCTGTGGCATTCTCCTATTCATCCGAGAGATTAGCTGAGATTTATATCCGGGAGATTGTTCACCTTCATGTTGTGCCGGTATCTATCATTTCGGATAGGGGTACGCAATTTACCTCACATTTTTGGAAATCAGTTCAGCAAGAGTTGGGCACTGAGGTAGAGTTGAGTACAACATTTCATCCTCAGACGGACGGACCGTCCGAGCAGACTATTCAGATCTTAGAGGATATGCTCCGAGCCTCTGTCGTTGACTTTGGAGGCTCGTGTGATCAGTTTTTTTCCCTTAGCGGAGTTTGCCTATTTTGAGCATGTGATTTTTTCCCTATATGAATTACTCCTATAAATTCAAACAAAATAATTTCTTTTACTTGTTTGCGATTTTATGGATTTTTGTAGCATTTTCTGCTAGTTATTTGCATTTGTTTGAGCATTTTATTTAGTGAAAAATACAAAACAATATGTCGCATGTGCAGTTAGAAGTAGATTTGACATTTTTCAAGCATTAGTTAGCAATTTGTCATTTTATAAGCGAAAAAATAAAAAATAGTTCAATTTGTTCTTTTAGTTTTAATTTTTAATTTTAGGTAATATTTTTCTTTTAATTTGGTTTTAAATTAAAACTTTTATAGGTTGTTTGGGATTCATAACCTAATTTAGATTTTTAATAAATTTGGGAAATGAAAAAAAAATGAAAAAATGAAGAGAAAATATGAAAACTTGGTTAAAAAAGAGAATTAGAAATTTGGGCCATTTTAACTCAAAACCCCCAAGCCCAATACATTCCTAACCCACCTGATGCCCAACCCACTTAGCCATAACCCACCCCACT
The DNA here is from genome assembly GCA_034376525.1 of Nicotiana benthamiana. NCBI lineage: Eukaryota > Viridiplantae > Streptophyta > Magnoliopsida > Solanales > Solanaceae > Nicotiana > Nicotiana benthamiana. The sequence goes on along the minus strand of CM067341.1, from coordinate 11,664,145 downwards.
TCCAGACCAATGAGACCTACCCACCCGCTAACCCGACCTGCCCCCAGATATACTCGCGCGAATTTCACTCACAGAGCCCTAATCTTCTAGGATTAAAGACACTGTTGTTTACTACTTCCTCACCCAAATTCACTCTCAAGAGCTCAAATCCCCAGCGAGTGAGCTCAAAATCACTCACGCGTTCCCCCTTGCTCCTCTGTCAGATTTTCATCTCCCATGTGCTTTTTGAGAATGAATTCCGAAAAATGGGGACCATGGATTGATTTGGATCGATCCCCTCTCTCCATCTGTCCGAATTCATTCTAGAGGGGAATATTTTCAAATTTTTGAGGAAGCTTCTAGGTTTAGGCATAAAAGGGGTGCTCTGGACGGATATTTAGAGATTTTTTTTTGGAAGATATTTTTCAGAGAAAAATTTTTAGAGTCTGAGAGATTTTTTCAGAAAGGAACTTGAGAGATTGTTTTCAATTTTATTTGTTCTATTATTTCTGATACTGGAACAACACAAAAATCACTGAGGGTGTTGTTCTTTCATTTTCTTGTCGATAACTGTTTAGAGTTTTTTGTAAAACCTCTAGAGTTCATCTCTTCATTACAATTCTGGATTTTGGTTTTAAGATGGAAGTCATTTGAGAAATATTAGAGGCTGCTGTTGTTCGAAAGCTAGTGTTCTGTTGCTGTTTGCTTTTCTTTGATCAATTTTAGTGTGGTGTTACTTCAGTCACTTGATTCCAAGTTCATTTCTTTTCTTCGCTTTAGTTCCCGTTGTAAGTCGATCTATGAATGAGCTATAAAATAGGCTGAAGTTTGGAGTAGTAACTGAGATTTTAGTTTTCTTTTGTGTGCTTATTAATGTTCATATCGTCTTCTAGTTCCAGAATCCATCAAAACGTGTATTTATGAGTTCGTCTTCCTTTTCTTTTAGTGCCTGGCCATAATCAATTTCTTTTCTGTGTATAAACGTTTAAGGGTTGGTTTTCAGATAGTTTGAAGGTTAACGCTGCTTGTATTTTTAATCACAGGTTGTCAAAATTGGTTTTTTACTAGTCGACCGAGCTTAAATGGCTCATGTATTCGTGAAGTTTTCATGCTGGTTTGGATATTAGTCGTAAATCAGCCGAGTTATGCTTGCTTTCGTTCATGCCTTAACGTTAGAAATATATGACTATCTGAACGCATGAATCCCAATAAGTCGAATTAGCTATCTGTATGCCCATGTTTCCTGCATCATTGGCTCGGATTGGCACCACTACATTTTTTATTCTACTAATACTAGGATAGATGCTTGTCTAGCTGTGCGCTGAAGTCAGGCTGCTACTTTTGTTCCTGCCCAAATGTTAGAATTGTGCAGACCATCTGCTTTGCTTCTTTTACTTCTTTCAAACATGAGTAAGCTGCATCAAGCAATTTGAAGTGCTAGTTTCCATTAGAGTGTTTGCATTTGGCGGTTGTGATTGTGATAATCCTGTTCTTTAGATTTTAGTTTAAAACAAGAGGTTAAGTCAAAGTTGTCCTGCGAAATATGTATGTGTAAAACTGCATCCATTTCTTCTCTTTCACTTGAATATCAGTCTTGCATTTGATCTTAAAATAACTGAATCACCTCTGAATCATCCATTTGGTTTAGATTTTATTCACTCATACCGTATTGTCAACTATACATCATCTATAGCCTCTTTGGACATTTGTTTAGACTGCTATCCCTGCTGAATGTATGCCCTGTCAAGCATTGTTTAAGCAACAGATTTGTACAATTTTTTTTTAAATGCAAATTCTGCACTCTTGGCTCTCATAGGTTTGGTTGCTGGATAGTTTAATATCTGAATGAGGTTTAACTTTGACTGTTAGTTGTGCAAGTTAAGTTTTCCTTCAGCCATTTTCCGAACAACCTTGAGCTGTTTGTCCTCACGTTCTTGTATGTACCTTACCCCAACAGATTCAGAGTTTGAGCTTTGTTCACCAGATTTGAAAGGCATAAAACATAGTATGAAAACATTGGTACAGATTTTAATAAGTTGATTTATGAGAAAAGTAATTAAATGAATGCTTAGTATTCTCTATCGTTCTCTCTTGTAGCTTATTCAAATTAGAAGATTCTCTACCGGTTTCTTGTGTTAAGATTGAAGTCTTTTCCTTTTTTTCTTGTTTGCTTTTTTCCGTGATTGAATTTATGTGTGGCATCAGTTTGTTGTAGTTCTCGCATCTGTGAAAGACTGAGTGTAGAATTTTTTATCTATACAAAAGCAGTTTGAAATTATGTGAATCTGCTTTCTCTTTCTATGACTTGTGGAGTGCATGATAGGTTGTAATATTTAATTGCCAATTCATATTTTTGACCTTCCTTTTCTGTTATCATATCCCATAGAATCGAACATGTCAACTGCCGAATCATAGGAACTATTACCTTGTCGAGATGCTGCTTATATGCTGTTCTGCATTTTTTTAGTTTACACCAAATGATTTTCTATTTCTGGCTACAATAAATGAAACATTTTCTAAAAGGATTGTTGGCTTTGTCACTGAGGTATATGTGATACTTTGGTTCTGTTGAAGTTCGTTGTTTTGTTTGTATGCAATGGATGATAGGGGTGTGATTAAGAGGCTGCATTCATAGAAAAGCCTTTAGGACCGTCTAAAATACAATTGTGATTATGTATACATTCGCGTAACATAATTATGATTCTAAAAACCAAATCGAAGTATGCATTCGTGCAACTTCAAACAAATTATTTTATTAATAAAATTTCACCTGCTTATAATCATACATGACCCTCGTATAAATTGCACATCCTAGATATAAAAATGACAAATGTTCGTAGTTTGTTTTAGGCACGTTTAATACATTGTTGTGGTTGAGGACACGATCGCGTACATGATTGCGATTTCTAAAAACAAAACCGGAGTATGCGTTCGCAACTTCGGCCAAATTTTCTTAATCTTAATACAACGTTATTAATTGTAAACACATTAGCGTGACATGATTTTTGACGCACCAAACAAACGTGTATACGTACGTATAACCTATTTCAAGACAATTTTTTTAAAAGCGAAAAAAAAAGCAAACACACATATGTTCTAAAATTAGTAATTAAATAATTTCATAAGCTGAGTATTATCAAAGCGACCGTGCTAGAACCACGGACTCGGGAGTGCCTAACACCTTCTCCCGGGTTAACAAAATTCCTTACTCGAATTTTTTATTCGCAGACTGTATATAGAATCAAACCTTTTCCTTGATTCGGGATTTAAACCGGTGACTTGGGACACCATTAATTATCCCAAGTGGAGACTCTTATTTTTTAATATAATAAATCCCGTTTTGATTGCCCTTTAATTGGAAAAACTCCCTTTATTTATACACCTTCCAGGGGTGTAGTATAAAAAGGAAGTGTGACAGCTCTGGCGACTCTGCTTCGGAAAAGAACCCAGAATCTCTGGTTCAGGATTCAAGAATTCGAGTTGTTTTATGATTTTTACTTGGCTTCATTTATTGTTAATTCGGTTGTATTCTGTGAATCATTTGTGCTAAAACCTATTTGTTTACCGCTTTAATATTGATGGAATTGTATTTAAATTGTCTTATTGCGCCATCCATCTAAGTCTTCTAAGAAATGGTGCATACGTTCGCGTAGCTCGCTTTTCTGTAGAAATTATACCAAATAGAGCAAGGGTGGGCGAGCAACAAGGCTGGCTAGACTTTAGTTCTCCCGGTACGTCGCCCCCTCCTCGGCCCCAATTGTCTACTCGGGTAGTTCAAGTCTAGACCAAAACCCCAGGATTTAAACTTAGAAAATTACAGCTTCATGCCAGATCCCTAGTAGGAGCACCTGTTTGCATCACGTGCATTTGACTTGGGGGACGTAACACAGGGGTTGTGTCCGTCTTGGACATGTGTACCCATAATAATAGACCATCTTGATGCATTCTATGTGCTATATGAACATTTTGGCTTGCATGCTGACCGATTAGGAAAAATAAATCAAAAAAGAAAAAAAAAACATGAGTGACATAAGGATGAAATAAAGCCCGTTCTAAAAAAAACCAATATTTGAAAATACCCCGAAACTCTGCCGAATTTTTGTTAAAAATAATTATTTCAAAAGTCAAAGCTGGCCGAACTACGCAAGTCTGATTCTCACCGGATGTGGGATACGTAGGCAACTTACATAAGGTTTGACCTTATTTTTGAAAAAAAGAGAAGACAAAAAAGGGAAAGAAAATTAGGGGGTCAAGTAAATGTAGCCGATTCAGCTTCGACAATGTTTTAAACCGTTCTTGCCGAGATAGCCTTAGAGTGTTCTTCATTTGTCGAAGGGCTATTTTTGTAAATAAATGGGCAAGGTTGTGAAGTGTCATAAAATAAGCCCTCCCTGGCCTCAAAATTCGCATGGAATTGGGAAGGGGCCACATTTGCAAAAATAGCCAATTGGCTAAAATTGGCGTATCAGGGAACGGATCACGGTCCTTTGTTTTGTATATATAAAATTGGTAACCTATTTTTCAAAAGGGTCCCCTATAGTCAACCCTAACCTAACCCTTCTACAGGAACAAATCAACACTATCCAGGATCCGCCAGAAGTGGTGAGGGAGCAGGCTAGACTACACTTGGGCATGTGGTGGAACGATCTAGATGAAGATGGTTGGGAATGGGTAAAAAAGCAGTTGGGCGCCTCATAGACATTCTTGAGATCACACCACAGGAAGATTTAATCAAGGCTTTGGTAACATTCTAGGACCGTGTCCACAATGTTTTTCGCTTCTAGGATTTTGAGATCACCCTTACCTTGGAGGAGATTGCCGAGTACATTGAGTTAGGTTGGGACTTGAGAAAGCAGCAACTTATATTTACAAGGGCTCCGTCGGTGCACAAGTTCTTTGACCTATTAAACATTAGTAAGCAGATGAAGAGAACCCACGTGAATAAAGGATGCTGTTCGTTCCATTTCTTGTACTTCAGGTTCAGGCATTCCTTTGGGTTCGAAACACATGGAAAGGGTTTAAGAAACAAACAAGATAAGGGTCTCAGGCGAATTCACCTCCGGTTCGCGTTCATTGTGGCATTTTTGCGAATCAGGGTTTCTCCAAATGAGGAGGGGACAGTGTACACCCGTATGATTAGAATCGCACAAGTCCTACTCTTGTTTCGTTTGTATTGGCAGATATTTATCGAGCATTGACCTTATGAAAAACTGGGGCTCAATTCTTCAAAGGTTGCAAAATCCTTTTACAGATATGGTTAATCGAGCATCTTCGCCATCATCCATAATTCATGAGTTATGGTTTGAACCCGAGTAACTTCATCACCAGCTATAAGGAAAGGTTAAAGGATTGCAACATGCCAGAAGGGTTTGAGGCATGGATCTCTCATTTAAAAACTCTCAAGGCAGGAAATGTCGAGTGGATTATAGGGTAGCTTCCGTGGACAGAAGCCATGTACATGACGGCAACCAAGGGTTACTTAAAAATAATGGGGGTAAAGAGTATCCAACCGTATGCATCACAGAGGGTCTTGAGGCAGTTAGAAAGATCAAATTGTGACAGAGGATGAAGATCTAAGCATCCAGGTTATAGAGCTGCATCTGGAAGCCGCATTATCTAAGGCTTTAGTTCAACAGGATTGGAACAACTGTCGGTACCTAAAAAATGGCACTCGGGTACCAGACATGGCAAAAGGGGAAGTAGGCCTGAACTACGTTGCTTGGTTTGAGAAAAGGTTTTGCATAAACAACAAGCCGGAGTCCGAACTTGAGAGGCTCACCAAGAGACCTCATATTCAAGCTTTCAACGACTAAATACAAGAAAGGTTGGCATGGGGGAAAAATGAAAAAGCCTATCAAACCGAAATTCATGCTTTGAAAGAAAAGTTGAGAGATATGGAATTCAACCATGACCTACAAGCACAAGAGGCCGAGGGTGAAAATATAAGACTCGCCAAAGAAAATGAAGCCTTGCGAGACCAAATTCAGAAAATGAAACTAGCTGTAGAGAATCCCGCCCGAAGTGTAAAGAAGGAGAAGCTCATAGACAACCTGAGGCGGAAAGTAGGGGAATACGGTTTTGACCTAAACAAAGCAGAGGGTGAGCTGTCCAGAGCCCGAAGGCAGTTGACAAAAAATGCAGAAGAACGAGCACGCATGATAAACAATTCAAAGAAAGGTATGACAACGAGGTTGCGGGGTTGAAGAAGAGAGTCATCATGGTTGAAAACAAAATGGTTAAGCAGGCAAAAGACTTCAAGGCTGAAAGGGAGCATTATTACATAGCGATAGCATGGCTAGAGAAAGATTTACAACAATTTCAAGAAATGAATTGTGTACCCGAACAAACTTTGGAGGCCAGGGCCCAACAGATTGGACGATTGTTACAAGAAAAGGGTGCTATAAGAGAAAGGATACAGATGATCACTGATTACATCACCATAAAATGTAGAAACTATGAAGATATGACAATATCCATGTTTTTTCCCACCGCAATGACCTTCGTTTGTCAAGTGATGGAAGACCTTCACCACCTCCAAGGAGATTTAGCACGCAGGCCTGCGGCGAGACCAAATGATGTCATGCGGGCCCCAGGAGAATTAGAGGTTTTAATGTGTTCATGAACTTCAAACCTGTTGGTCCATTTGAGAGTCTGTATTTTTTTCTATTTAAGGTTATAATAGGTTGTCGAGTCTGTTATTTTCAGTTGAGTTGGAGTCTGTTAATTTCTTTTAGTGAGTTTTAATCAAGTGCTTTACTTTATGAAAACTGAAGAAAGGTTACTAAAATATTTTTGTATTTATTCACCAAAACTACGCTCAGTCTGATTCATGCAGGGTCATGATATGTAGCCAATCTCCATAGGATTTGACCATAATCGAAATAAAGAAAAGGAAGAAAAAAATGAAGAGAAACAATGGTAAAATAAAGAAAAGAATAAGGAAATAAAAGGGCAGGAAAAACAAGTTGAGTAAGAGAGTAGGGAAGAAGAAAAAAACAAGAGAGAAAAGAAAGGGGGCATAGGATAAGAGCAGAGATGATGCAAGAGATCACATCATGTGCATAATAGAAACTGATAACTGCTTAGGTGCATTCATCCCTGAACATGTGGCTACCTATGTGTTGAAACCTTACCACTAACAAGTTTTGGTGTTGTCTTTCCCAATACAGACAGGTGGTTAGTTTTTTGCGGCATTCTGATAACCCACTCTTATAACACTCAGTCCAAAGATGATTATGGCCAATCAAGAAACTGATACAAGTATCATTGATCTCTCGAAAGAGGTGGAAGAGTTGGACGTTATTGCAATGAAAGAGGAAATGTACCAACTGAAACATCAGATGGCTGACATGTATCAGGCATGGGTGAGAGGGCAGCCACCACCAACTTATCCTTCTAATCCAACCTTCATCCAACTATTAGCTCAGTCACATGACGAACCTACCATTGATCCACCCCGAGATTCCCCATCTACCCACAATACCAGGGTACGACTTATCAAGCACCCCAGTTCCACCACCCAAAGATGTTCCTCACCCTCCTCCACCACTTACTCCCATTTATGTGGCACCTCATTCCGCCACACTCCACAGATTATCTAGTAAGCCTTTGCTCCAAGCTCATGACAACCAGTATTACCTTCCAGAACCCGCTTACAAAACCCATGAACCCTACTCCTATGCCCCCCGTTTTGAAGTCCAGTGGAGGTTGAAAAACCAGTCAAACATCCCGAGCAAGAGGAGGTGCTCAGGAAGGTCAGAAGCTTAGAACAATCATTCAGAGATATACGAGGGTTAGGTGGCCAGGTGAATGTGGCATTCAAATACCTTTGCTTGCTCCCAGATGTACAATTTCCTCTAGGATTTAAGATGCCCAAATTTGACTTGTATGATAGACACGGTGATCCAGTCACACATCTAAGGGGTTTTTGTAGCAAAATGAGAGGAGCAGGAGAAAAGGATGAACTGCTAATGGCATACTTCAGTCAAAGTTTAAGTGGGTCGGCGTTGGAATGGTACACCCAACAGGATCATGCTCGGTGGTACACTTGGAATGATCTAGTACAAGCATTCTCCTGTCATTTTTAATATAATCTTAAAATTATCCAGGATCGTCTGTCTTTGACAAAACTAGAAAAAAAGCATAATGAGAGCTTTAGAGAATACAGCTTCCATTGGAGGTAGCAGGCATCGGGGGTCGACCTGCCGATGAAGGAAAGTGAAATGGTAGATTACTTCTTGCAAGCGTTGAAGCCCACATACATTGGTCATTTGGTATTGGTGGTGGGTAAATCTTTCAACGAGGTAGTGAAAATGGGGAGCATGGTGGAAAAGGGACTCAAATCCAACAAGATCATGAGCTATTCTGTAATCAAAGCAACCACCCAGGGTATCCAAAACAGGATCGGGGGAACATTCGGAAAGAAGAAGAAGGAGAAGGTTACGACAGTTGATTTAGGAACTTTGTTTGGGCCTCGGGGTTTATTCCATTCCCATTACAACCAGCCCCGACCTCATCACCAAATCTACCCACACACTCTATATAGCCCACCACAACACTACTACCCACCTCCTAATCCCCATTTTTCCGTCCATCATTCACAAACATATACTTAACCTCCCGCCCATGCACAATGGCGTGCGCCAAGTCCACAAAATAATTACCCAGCTCCACACAATAACTATCCTCCAAGAGCCCACCAACAACCCCCGCGACCAGTTTTCCTGGCTAACCAAGCTTTAAAAACTGAGAGGATATAGAAGAAGAAAACCTTCACTCCAATGGAAGAATTATATACCAGCTTATTCCACAAGTTGAGGCAACTAGACATGTTGAGGCCTATCGAAGCAAAATTTCCAAACCCTCCGCCAAAAAATCTAGATTATTCCATCAGTTGTGAGTATTGTTCGTTACCCTAGGGCATGACACGGAGAAATGTTAGCATGTGAAGTGTGCTATTCAAGAGCTCATTGATTCCTATTGGATTGAGGTGCAAGCTCCGGAAGCACCCAACATTAATCAAAACCTCCTACCTGATCATCTTGAGACAAATATGATCAAGATAGTTCACAAAGAGGGAGAGCCCAAAAAGCCTTCGCAAACTGTCATGATGATTCGAGCCAGTGAAAGGAAGATGGGTGAGAATTTGACAAATGAGATGTCGATGCTCAAGTCAGCACTACAAGTAGTGAGCCTATTGTTGTAGTCAATAAAGAATCCCCGAAAGACGGGATGGTGAAACAAGAGAATGAAATAGTGGTTGTACCAGGGAAGGCTATTAATCTTGTATTTGTCGTAAAAGGCGCTCGTTCAGAGCCTGTCATTATCAAACCTGTAGTTCATCTACCGATGATTAGTAACAAGGTAGTACCTTGGAATTATGATCGAGTAACTGTGACTTACAAAGGGAAGGAGGTTAGAGAAGAAGTTTGTAAGACTCATGGATTGACCCGATCGGGGATGTGCTTTGCCCCCGAGGAATTGAGAAAATCAAAACCAACTAAGGATAATTCAGCGCTAGTAAAGAAAACTATGAGTGAAGAGGAGGCAGAAAAGTTTCTAATGAAGATGAATATGCACGATTATTCTATTATGGAACAACTGAGGAAGACACCTGCTCAAATCTCGTTGTTATCATTGTTTATTCATTCGGACGAGCACCATCAAGCTTTAATGAAGATCTTGAACGAGGCCTACGTTCATGATAAAATAACAAACCATTTTGCGAATATAGCCAATAAGATTTTTGAGGTGAATAGAGTCACCAAGCATAATAGATCACTCTACCTCACGGTAAAGTGCGAGGATTCTGTGGTGACTTGTGTTTTGATTGATAATAGTTTAAGCGCAAATAATTTCCTTCTTTCTACATTGAACAAGTTGAAGGTGGAAAATGAAATAATTCACAAGAACAACATCTGTGTGCGAGGATTCGATAGCAGGGGAAAAGATTTGGTCGGGGACATAGTGCTTGAATTGACAATCAGTCCAGTTGATTTTAGCATGGAGTTCCAGGTGCTTGATATGGCTGTCTCTTACAATATGCTGTTGGGCTGACTTTGGATCCATTCTGCCAGATCAGTCCCCTCTACTTTGCATCAAATGGTGAAATTTGAGTGGGATCGACAAGAAATAGTTGTGCATGGTGAGGACCATCTGTATGCTCATAGTGATGCTATTGTACTATTCATTGAGGCAGATGCTGATAAGGGGCTCTGAGTATATCAGGTGCATGACCCAATATCAGTGGAAAAGGTTCCAGAAGGGGAGCTTATTCCAACACCAAGATTAGCGACTCCACCAGTCATGGTGGCAGTTGAAATGCTAAAGAATGGGTTTGTTCCCGGAAAGGGTTTGGGGGCCTTACTCCAGGGTATCATACAACCGGTGTCTCTTCCCATAAATGTAGAAACTTTTGGTTTGGGATTCAAGCCTACAAGTGCAGACATAAAGAGAGCCAGAAAGATTAGAAAGAAATCATGGGCGCTCCCCAAGCTTGTGCCTCATCTATCATTTATGAAGCCTGGTGCCAAGAAGTGCCAAACAACAACAAGTGGCAGTGCTGCGGTTGATCCTGATAAGGAATTACTCGAAAGGTTTGAAAGGTTGTTTGAAGATGTGAACATGGTGGAGGCCGTAGATGGATCAAGCAAGACAAATATGCAGTTTGTGGGACCCTGTACAAAAGTCAACAACTGGGAAGCTACTCCTCTTCCCACTCGGAAGGAGTCGTGGTAGTCGGCTTTGATTTTTCTTTCAGTTTAATCTGGATTATCTCCAGGGTTGTAATTCAGATGTTATGTTCTGTCCGTTTGGATGTGTAAACCATGTTATCTTTCCAATTTCAATGAAATGCAATTTCCCTTTTCTTTAGTGCTAATAGCTTTAATTTTTCTTTGCTTTTCTTTTCCTCCTTGTACAGTTATTTTTATGTAGATGAACCAGAATACGATGAGGAAAGGGCGTTAGAGGAAATTAGTACAGAGTTGAGCCATTTTGATGAAAAGCCCAATCGAAACATGAGCAATATAGAAGCAGCCAATTTAGGGGACCCAAATAACATTAGAGAAACCAAAATAAGTGTCCATCTTGAGCCACAGTCTAGGGAAGAAATAGTCGAAGCGCTGCTGAATACAAAGATGTTTTTGCATGGTCTTACAATAATATGCCAGGGTTGAGCACTAACTTGGTAGTTCACAAATTGCCCACCGACCCGGCCTGCCCTCCTGTTAATTAAAGGTTTAGAAGTTTAAAAATGATGTTAGCGTGAATATCAAAGAGGAAGCTACCAAGCACTTTGAAGCCAAGGTCATTCGAGTCACACAATATCCCACATGGTTAGCCAATGTTGTGCCTGTGCCAAAGAAGTATGGTAAAACCAGGGTATGCATCGACTATCGTGACCTTAACAAAGCTAGTCCAAAAGACAACTTCCCACTGCCAAAAATTCACATATTGATTGACAATTGTGCAAAGCATGAGATTGGGTCCTTCGTAGATTGTTACGCATGCAACAACCAGATTCTGATAGATGAGGAGGATGCAGGGAAGACAACATTCATCATGCCATAGGGAACATTTGCTACAGGGTCATGCCCTTCGGCATGAAGAATGCTGGGGAGACCTATATGTGGGCGATGACAACCATCTTCCACGATATGATACATAAAGAAATTGAGGTATATGTGGAGATGTAATTGTGAAATCCAGGAAGCAGCCCGACCATGTCAGAGATCTGAGAAAATTCTTCCAGAGGCTCTGCAGGTATAATCTCAAACTCAATCCTGTGAAATGCATATTTGGGGTCCCCTCAGGAAAGTTGCTAGGGTCCATAGTCAGCCGACGAGGCATTGAACTTGATCCATCAAAGATCAAAGCCATACAAGAATTGTTGCCTCCCAGGAAACAAAACAGAGGTGATGAGTCTATTAGGAAGATTGAATTACATCAGTCGATTCATTCCTCAGCTCACGACAACCTGCGAGCCCATCTTTAAGCTACTGAAAAGGGATGTTGTGGTTAGATGGACAGAGGAGTGCCAAGAGTCTTTTGGTAAAATAAAGGAATATTTTTCAAACCCACCGGTCTTGGTCCCACCGGAACCAGGGAGGCCCTTGATCCTATATTTGATAGTCTTGGACAATTCATTCAAATGTGTACTGGGTTAGCACGATGTCACCAGGAGGAAAGAACATGCCATATATTACCTTAGCAAGAAATTTACAGCTTATGAGGTTAGGTATACCCATCTCGAAAGGACATGTTGTGTCCCTAACTTGGGTAGCCCAGAAGTTGAAACACTACATGTCATCATATACTACTTACCTCATCTCACGCCTAGACCCGTTGAAATATATCTTCCAGAAGCCCATGCCCACGGGGAGGCTTGAAAAATGACAAATCTTGCTCACCGAGTTCGACATTGTCTACGCGACTAAGACTGCAATGAAAGAGCAAGCATTGGTTGATCATTTGGCCCAGAATCCGGTAGACGAAGAATATGAACCTTTAAAGAAATACTTCCTGGACGAGGAGGTAATGAATATTGATGAAATGGAATAGGGTGAGAAGCCGGGATGGAAATTATTTTTCGATGGGGCCGCCAACATGAAAGGCGTTGGGGTAGTAGTAGTACTCATTTCTGAAACGGGGCAACATTTACCCGTTACAGCTCAGTTCCGCTTCTATTGCACCAAAAATATGGCAAAATATGAGGCATGCATTTGGGTTTGAGGTTAGCTGCAGACATGTGTGTCTAGGAAGTCTTAGTCTTGGGAAACTCGGACCTTCTGGTACACCAGATTCAAGGGGAGTGAGAAACATGAGATTTGAAGCTCATACCATACCGGCAATGCTTACACGACCTTTTTCAACGATTACAGTTAGTAGAATTCAGGCATATCCCAAGAATTCACAATGAGGTCGCTGATGCTTTGGCCTCTTTGACATCAATGATACATCATCCATACAAGGCATATGTTGATCCATTATATATCCAAGTCCATGACCAACATGCTTACTATAATATGGTGAAGGACAAGCTTGACGGTGAGCCTTGGTTTCATTTATCAAGAAGGGTTTTCCTCAGTGGAGGGGTGCTATACAAAAGAAAGCCGAACCTTGGGTTGTTGAGGTGCATAGATGTTGGACAGGCCACAGCTATCATGACCGAGGTACATTTCAGAGTTTGTGGACCGCACATGAGTGGATATGTTTTGGAAAAGAAAATTCTCCGGGAAGGGTATTACTGGATCACCATGGAGCAGGATTGTATTAGCTTCGTGCGCAAGTGTCATCAATGTCAGGTGCATAGAGACTTGATTCACTCCCCACCATCTGAATTTCATATAATGTCTACACCATGGCCCTTCATTGCTTGCGGCATAGATGTCATCAGGCCCATCGAGCCAGCCGCTTCTAACAGACACAGGTTCATCCTAGTTGTTATTGATTATTTTACCAAGTGGGTCAGAGCTAAAACTTTCAAGGCAGTGACCAAGAACGCCGTGGTCGATTTTGTGCATTCAAATATCATTTGCCAATTTGGAGTCCCGAAGACGCTCATCACTGATAATGGAGAAAATCTCAATAGTCATTTGATGAAAGAGGTATGTAAGCAGTTTAAGATTACACATCGCAATTCCACCCTATACCTCCCCAAGGCGAATGGAGCAGTTGAGGCAGCCAATAAGAACATAAAAAGGATACTTCAAAAAATGGTAGAAGGGTCCAGGCAATGGCATGAGAAGCTGCCTTTCACATTATTAGGCTATCGCACTACCAGGCAGAGGCAAAAGGCAAGTTCGCCCCAAATTGGCAAGGGTCATTTATTGTGTCAAGAGTATTGTCCAACGGGGCATTGTATCTAACAGATATGGAAGGAAAGTGTGTAGAAATGGCCATCAATTTAGATGCAGTTAAGAGATACTCTTAGCTGTCACACCTCCTTTTACTTACAACCCAAAAGAGGGATATAATAAAGGGAGTTTTACCAAGTAAAGGACAATCGAAACATGATTTATTTTATTAAAAATTAGAATCGTCACTTGGGATAATTTATGGTGTCCCAAGTCACCGGTTAAAATCCTAAATCGAGAAAAATCTGGGCAAGAAATTCTGTTAACCCTAGAGAAGGTGTTAGGCACTCCGAGTTCCGTGGTTCTAGCACGGTCTCTTTGATGATACTTGGCCTATAAAATTATTTAATCACTGATTGTAGAATCTATGTGCTTTTGCCTCTTTCATCGCTTTTAATTAAGAAAAGTATATTAAAACGGGTTACGCGTACGTATACCCATTTGTTTGGCACGTCAAAATTACGTCACGTGAACGTGTCCACGATTAATACCGCTTAATTATTATTAAGAAAATCTGTGCCGAAGTTGCACGAATGCATACTCCGGTTTTGCTTTTAGAAGTGCAATTGTGTGACGCGGACATATACCCAATCACACTTAATATTTTAAACAAGTCCTATTTGTTTGCTGCAAATATTAATCAATTTTTTATATGTAAATTCGACCTCGCTACTTATTCAAAGATGCCAGGCCCGATGAAAGGCTCAACACCTTTCAAAGTCTCCATTTAGAGACAAACAAGCGTGCTCCCTTTTTAAAAAAAGAAGATAGTCTGATACTTAGTCCCAAAATGAGCTCACCTATTGTTAAATCTAGAATCAAGGAAGCCCAGCATTGGGCTATGAACGGGAGCCTAAGCGTATAAAAGGACCCAATTAAAAGACAAACAAGGCTGCCCATGACAAAATGCATAGGGCACTTGGTCCAGCTTCATAAACAAAACGGTTATGTGACCCAAACCATAATGCAAACATGAATTGACACCACATAAGGCATGAAATTGCTTAGGAGATTCGAATTATGCTTTTCACCCTTTATAAAAAATTAACCAAAATAATTAGATTTAATTTAAAATTGGGCCATTCCTTTATTTCACTTTCAGTTAATAACACATGGAATAAAATATGAATCAACTGCTGAAACAAACAAAATTGCAAAGCCATAATTGAACTTAACCAATTGAATGAAAGTCAAAATTACTTGGGATTGAATGGCCATTGTAAAGCCACCATCCCAAAGATAACCTTCCTATATGCAAGCGACACCTTTCAGTTGAACTTAACCGATTGCAATCACTTTCTAATAGAACCTGTATGTTTGAATTCAACAAGATTGACTCGAAATCAATATCTAATAAAATGGGAGACAAATGCAGTAAACCTCATGTACAACCTACACGGCTGTTAAATAATACGATTCACCTGAAAATCTTTGCCACTCCTGTTAGAACTATACAACAGAACTTTGAAACTCATAATTAATCAAGTAAGCACTATTATACTCAGTTTCTAGTCTAAAAGCCTATTGATTACATCCATCATGTTAAACATACATTATATTAACCAACCCAAAAAACATATGAAACAGAAAACAATAGCATGAATTAAGGCTTAAAACATCTTGGATTCACTTATACTTTATTAAGCAAATCAGCACTTCATACATGATTTTAAGTTCAAAGCATGTACCTGGAAGTTTGAAAAGCAAAAATAAAAAATAGGGAATCATATGTGAATCAGTAGCAGGAACATGTATTAGCAACAATATA
This sequence comes from Nicotiana benthamiana, assembly GCA_034376525.1. NCBI lineage: Eukaryota > Viridiplantae > Streptophyta > Magnoliopsida > Solanales > Solanaceae > Nicotiana > Nicotiana benthamiana. The sequence continues at coordinate 11,648,542 of CM067341.1, read as the reverse complement.
AGCCCAGAAATGAATGAGGAAAGACCACTTAAAACAAATTTTGAATCCAAACAATATCACCAAAAATGCAGAGCCAAACTTCAACAAAAAATGAACCAAAACTTGAACACCAGATAGATTCAGCTCATGAACAACCCTATTTTTTGTATATTTATTCTGATTTTTATATTCAGACTTGGATGAAGCAGTAAATTTTATATTTCTTGATCTTTCAGCCTTAAAAAAAAACTCCCCTCAAGGCAAGTATGGGGGTCCCCTTTTATAGGCAAATGATTAAGGGAACCTTATCCTAATCGGCCACTTTCTATTTTATCCCTCTTGACAAAATTGTTTTTACCTTCCTACCCTCTAAAAAGATCTGAATCATGCTTTTTAACAGACTCCTACTCATCTTATCTCTGGAACCTTCTACTCAACAGAAAAGATTCCCCCCCACCTAGAATTCCTGAATTGCACTTTGCCTGATTGATTATTGCAAACCTTACCTGACTCTTAAGACCCCTAAAGTTTTCCTTTGATGCAATTAAGACCTTAAAAGTTCCTACTAATTAACAACTAAGACAAACAACAAATTTCATAATTGAAGGAACGAAGATGATCAAACAAACCAATATCAAATTACTTATAACTAGACCTGCATCTACTACTTGAATCTATTCAGAAACTAATATGAATGAACTGGACAATAATATCTCTAAAACCCTAATATGCCAATATTTCCATTCTCTTAATTAACATGATCAAACTGAATTTATAATAAATAAAACTCAGAAAAAGAAGAAGACAAGAACAACAGAACAAAAAAAAAAGAAACACAAAAACTTAATGATAAAATATGCAGCCCTAAATTATGACATAACACAAAAGAAAACAAATCAAAAGACCAAAAAGAGAAGGGGATTACCTGAAGCAACCTCTTTGACGCTAGACCCACTCACTCATACCGTTGAGTTAAAAGGTGAATTCAAAACTACCGTTAATCGACTGTTGTTAACAAGAAAAAATCGACTAACGAATGTCTTGAGTTCACCGAAACCTCTCAGGACCCAAAAAAATGCGAAGGGGAAACAAGGGCTAGGGCTTCGTATTTCAGATTCTAGATTCGATGATTTTGACAATGATTTGATGGAAATCAAATACATATCAGGTATAAGGGAGTCAATGCGGTTGTACGGTGTTAATGTGTGATTGGTTGGGGTCAGCACCGCCGTACACGGTAGAGGCGGCGCTAGGGTTTCGATTATTTGAGGAGATTGGATAGGATTCGGGGGAAACCAATTATGGATTCAGAATGGGGAAGGTGGTGGAATATATGGTGTAAATTTGGATTGGATTAGGTGATCAGCGGTGCCGTGGGGCGATTTCTGGCGGCGGTCTAGGGCGGAGCCGGCGAGGTCATCTCTAATGAGAGTGGGATGAGAGAGAGACGGGCTTGGGGGGGGGGGGTAGGGCAGTTCAGAGACTTATATATTAAGTGTATCCATAATTCTGAGCCGTAGGATCAAAAATCCTCGACGAACCAGATTGCCTTAACCCCAAAACATGGTCGTTTCATCTCCACTGGAGACTGGGCCGGGTGGGAGACGTGTTCTGGGTTGGGTATTGGGGCTGTTTCGTTGGGCTTGGGCAAGAGAACTAATGGCTGGCCCAATCTTTTAATTCCCTTTCGTTTGTTTGTTTTTATTTTTCTTAGTTAATTTAAAATCTAATCAAATCCTAAAACTCAATTAACTTATCAAAAACACTAATTAAATCTAAATAGTCATCACAATTAATTGAGAAGGAAAATTAGAAGAAAACTACACAAAAATAAAAAATTAAAATTAAAAGTGCAAATTGAGATATTTTTGTAATTTTTTTAAATAAAATTAACCAATTACTTAATAATTCTTTAAAATGCAAATTTAACTCCTAAATGCACATGCCACATATTTTATATTTTTTATTAATTAAATGCACAAACAAATGCAAGCAACAACCAGAAAATATCTGAAAACTCACAAAATTGCAAATAGATAAAAGAAATGATTTTGTTTGAATTTATGAGAGTAATTCATATAGGGAAAAAATCACATGCTCACATATACTATGTATGATTTTCTTTGATTCAAATCATTGTCTATACTTTGCATGTTTTAGAGATTGAAATGGCGAAGGCATTTTATTCGGCTATCTAAATACTTTATCTTTGCTAACCCTTTTTGAGCTTTAATTATTTTCTTTCATACCCCTCTTTCGGAATCAGTAACAAAAGTCAGAAACGCAAGTATGAGAAGTCAGTGAAAGGAAAAGAAAAGGAAAGAATGAAAAGAAAGAAAAAGAGAACAGAGAAGGAAGAAGAAGAAAAAAAAAAGAAAAGAAGAAAAAGAAAAAAAAAATAAATAGAGAAAAAAGAGAGAAGGGAAAAATCCATAAAACAGCAAAACAACAAAAGAAAAATGAAGAAGCAGAATAAGGAAAGGAAGAAAAGAGAAGACCACAAAAATAAGGAATCGGCATGAACTACATTTGACCTGATTCCTTTTTAAAAGAATGCGTAGGCAACCTCATGGCTTGGTCATATTCAAATAAAAACTCAAAGGTCCCCAAGCAAGAAACTGGGGAAGAAGTTGTAGTTGTTGTAAGAAATTTGATTCCGTAAGTTGTAATTTTAGAACCCATTTGAATTATTTTGAGCCTTAACACCCTTTTCTTTCTAACCTTTCCAAAAGCCTGCATTATGGTCTAAAGAAAGACCTTCTGATCAGTCTTTAAGAAATATCGAGTCAAGCAAGAAGAGGTAATTCATACCCCAGGGCAACACTCCAGTTCAAATAAGAAAGATGAAAATGAGAGAGTCTTATTTGTGAAAACTCTCACGGGCACCGCAAGGCGACGAGAGCTTAGAGAAATGAAAATGAGAGAGTCTTATCGGTGAAAACCCTCACGGGCACCATAAGGCGAAGGCAAGGCAAGAAATAAGCAACTGGAAAAGGGTTGTTGGTGGAAGTCTGTCCAGGACACCATAAGTTAAGCAAGTTCAGGTTTTGGTTAAAGGGTTTGGGTTTAAAGAAGGTTGCAACAACAAAGCATACAGCTGAAGGCCGATCATTTGTATAGATTGGGTCGACTAAGTCGAAGTGCATGTCATAACCATGGGAACCAGTTGTTCCTCCACAGATAAGTTTCTCCTCCTTTCCCTCTCAATAGTCACCAAATTTTGAATTCTTTTATTATAAAAATTCAGAGTCGTTGCATTTCATTTTCTTTAGGATCTTCATTTCTCTTCTAAGATGTCTTCAAAGTTATTGTGTTTAAGCAAGAAGGAGAGAAATTTCAAAGCTTACTACCAACTTACAAATGGCAAAGCACATGCTGGTCCAAACATAACAAAGACAACAAAAGTAGAAACGGCAAGGGGAAGAATCAATGAAAGCTTCGTTAGTAAACGGACTCGGTAATTTCAAGAAAGTAAGGACTCTGGCAAAGGGTCAGGAGTGTAACACAATAATGGGGGAACAGAGCAGTCGGTTCATCTAAGAGCCATAGGGTTCAGGGGTCAGCCGAGCGAATCAGGCGGCTCATCATCAATATGGATATTGGACACAACAGAACATGATAGTAGGGAGGCTATTTGCAGCAACAATTCTACAATCTAGCCACCACTTGTACAAACTAACAAGATTTTCTTTGAATGAAACAAGGTCAGAAAATTCTGGAACATCCCTGAGAAGTCCTCCACAGGGGAAAGCAAGCATATGGCAGGTATGATTGAGAACCTCAGGGCCCTCCTGAAAAATGGGATTCAGTTTAAAATTCAATGGGGAGCATAATTCTAGCACAAATAATTCTCCGATAAGAGTTGTCAGGACCCTCCTGGACAATGTGACATTACTTTAACTAACAATCCCCAGCAGAGACAACCAAGAGTTAAAAGGGCATTTAATTTGAAATTTCAAGGACTCCTGGAAAATGGGGCTTATTTAAAGGTTGGAGATAGTCAGGAATAACAAAGAGCATAAAGTAACTTGCATGTTGAAATAAGATTCAATTAAGAGTAGTCAGGACCCTCCTGGAAAATAGGACTAGCTTTAAAACTCAAACAAGCATGGGTAGCATGGTCAGGCTTAAAGATTTCCCCAACAAGGGTCGTCAGGACACTCTTGGATAATGAGACTTAATTTTATAAGGTCGTCAGACCCTCTTGGATAATGGTGCTTAATTTTAATAGGTTGTCAGAACCCTCCAGGATAATGTGATGTAGCTCTAAACATTAATCCCCAGTAGACGTGATATGGATTCAAAATTGGTCTTAATAAAGAATTGTCAGGACCCTCTTGGATAATGAGATATAGCCTCAATTACTGGTCCCCAGCAGATAACTTGGATAACAAGACACAACAGAAGTAATACCTTGGAAGAATTTAGCTTAATCTTAAAGTTGTCATTGATCAAGAGTTATCAAGATCCTCCTGGATAATAGGATTTATTTCTTAGAGGTACTTGGTAACTAGATTTGATTAAAACTCACAGATGCGCTTAGAACCAAACTGGGGAAAAAAATTCTTTTGTTTGGTTTGTTTTGTTGTATTCAGATTTAAAGGCAGCAATTTCATGTTTTGGTAATCAGGCGTCCACCTAGAGAACAAGGCAAAGCATTTCAAGTTTTCAAGTTTTGGTAATCAGGCGCCCACCTGGAGAACAAGGGAAAACTTTTCAAGTTTTCAAGTTTTGATAATATGGCGCCCAACTTGAGAACAAGGGAATGCATTTCATGTTTCAAGTTTTGATAATCAGGCGCCTACCTGGAGAACAAGGGAATAATTTTCAAGTTTCCAAGTCTTGGTAATCAGGCGCCCACCTAGAGAACAAGGGAATATTTTTCAAGTTTCAAGTTTTGGTAATCAGGCGCCACCTGGAGAACAAGGGAATACTTTTTAAGATTTCAAGTTTTGGTAATCAGGCATCCACCTAGAGAACAAGGGAATGTTTTTCAAGTTTTAAAGTTTTGGTAATCAGGCGCCCACTTGGAGAACAAGGGAATACATTCAAGTTCATGTTTTGGTAATTAGGCTCCCACCTGGAGAACACGGGAATACTTTTCAAATTTCTCTAATCAGGCGCCCACCAGGAGAACAAGGGAATATTTTTCAAGTTTCAAGTTTTGTTGATAAGGCGCCCACCTGGAGAACAAAGGAATACTTTTCAATTTTTGGTAATTAGGCACCCACCTAGAGAACAAGGGAATACATTTCAAGTTTTGGTAATCAGGTGCCCACCTGGAGAACAAGGGAATACTTTTCAAGTTTTCAAGTTTTGGTAATTAGGCGTCCACCTAGAGAACAAGGGAATACATTTCAAGTTTCAAGTTTTGGTGATCAGGCGCCCACCTGGAGAACAAGGGAATACATTTCAAGTTATAATCAGGCGCTCACCTGAAGAAGAAGGGATTACATTTCAAGTTTCAAAATTGGTAATCAGGCGCCCACCTAGAGAATAAGGGAATAAAGTCCAAAAATCAAGCATCAACATGGAGAAAGAGAAACATAGCAACGGGGCAACAAGAAGTTTCACAGAAGGAAGTACAACAAGAAAACAAGAAGTTTCACAGGGAGATACACAAGGCAACAAAGCAACAAAGATCAAGAGCAAGTTTGAAGACCTAGATAGGTTCTTTTGTAATCCATAGTTCATAGCTTAGTGTAGGTTCTTTTATTTTTACATTGTGTATTAAGGGGGTCTAGCAAGCAGTAGCAGCAGCAACAACAACAATGAGATCACACCATCGGTAGTCCCAGCTACCAAAGATTTCTGGACTACACTGACATGATTCCTCTTTAGTTGAGGATATGTAAGAAACCTTTGAAGCAGGGTGCGTTCAAGCTTTTCAAAATGCTTCTCATGATTCCTCGTGTTTCTGGGCAAAGAGGGGCAACTGTGAGCATGTGATTTTTGCCCTATATGAACTACTCCTATAAGTTCAAACAAAATCATTTCTTTTACTTGTTTGCAATTTTATGGATTTTTGTGGCCTTTTCTGATAGTTATTTGCATTTGTTTGAGCATTTTCTTTAGTGAAAAATACAAAAAAATATGTCGCATGCGCAGTTTGAACTAGATTAGATATTTTCAAGCATTAATTAGCAATTGGTCATTTTATAACTGGAAAAAGAAAAAATGGTTCAATTTGTTCTTTTTGTTTTAGTTTTTGGATTTTTAGGTGATGTTTTTCTTTTTAATTTGGTTTTAATAATGATTATACAAGATTAGTTAGCATTTTTATAGGTTTTTTGGGATTCATAACCTAAATTAAATTTTTAATAATTTTTGAAAATGAAAAGAAAAATGAAAAAATGAAGAGAAAATCTGAAAACTTGGTTAAAAAAGAGAATTAGAAATTTGGGCCATTTTAACTCAAAATCCCCAAGCCCAATACATTCCTATCCCACCTGATGCCCAACCCACTTAGCCATAACCCGCCCCGCCCCCAGATATACTCATGCGAATTTCACTCACAGAGCCCTAATCTTCTAGGATTAGAGACGCCGATGTTCACTACTTCCTCACCCAAATTCACTCTCAAACACCGAAATCCCTAACGAGTGAGCTCAAAATTACTCACGCGTTCCCCTTCGCTCCTCGTCACCAAGATTCTAACGCCCTCTGTCATATTTTTCTTCTCCCATGTGCTTTTTGAGAATGAATTCCTATAAATAGGGACCGTGGATTGATTTTGGATCGATCCCCTCTCTCCATATGTCCGAATTCATTCTAGAGGGGAATATTTTCGGATTTTTGAGGAAGCTTCTAGGTTTGGGCATAAAAGGGGTGCTCTGGACGGATTTTTAGAGATTTTTTTGAAGATATTTTTCAGAGAAAATTTTCAGAGTCTGAGAGATTTTTTTGGAAAGGAACTTGAGAGATTGTTTTCAACTTTATTTGTTCTTTTATTTATGATACTGGAACAACACAAAAATCACTGGTGGTGTTGTTCTTTCATTTTCTTGACGATAAATGTTTAGAGTTTTTTTTAAAACCTCTAGAGTTCATCTCTTCATTACAATTATGGATTTTAGTTTTAAGATGGAAGTCATTTGGGAAATTTGAGGCTGCTGTTGTTCGAAAGCTTGTGTTCTGCTACTGTTTGCTTTTCTTTGATCAATTTCAGTGTGGTGTTAGTTCAATCTCTTGATTCCAGGTTCATTTCTTTTTTTCGCTTTAGTTCCTGTTATAAGTTGATCTCTGAATGAGCTATAAAATAGGACTGAAGTTTGGAGTAGTAACTGAGATTTTAGTTTTCTTTTTCTATGACTTCGTATATGTGCTTATTAATGTTTATATGGTCTTCTAGTTCCAGAATCCATCAAAACGTATAATTATGAGTTCGTCTGCCTTTTGTTTCAGTGCCTGGCGATAATCGATTTCTTTTCTGTGTATAAACATTTAAGGGTTGGTTTCCAGATGGTTTGAAGGTTAACTATGCTTGTTTTCTTTATCATAGGCTGTCAAAATTGGTTTGTTTGCTAGTCAACCGAGCTTAAATGGCTCATATGTTCGTGAAGTTTTCATGCTGGTTTGGGTATTAGTCGCAAATCAGTCGAGTTATGCTTGCTTTCATTCATGCCTTTAACGTTAGAAATGTATGACTATCTGAACGCATGAATCCCAATAAGTTGAATTAGCTATCTGTATGCCCATGTTTCCTTCAATATGCTGCACTGTTGGCTCGGATTGGCACCACTACGTTTGTTATTCTACTGAAACTAGGATTGAAGATGCTTGTCTAGCTGTGCGCTGAAGTCAGCCTGCTCTTTTTTGTTTCCGCCCAAATTTAGAAATGTGCAGACATCTGCTTTGCTTCTTTTGCTTCTTTAAAACATGAGTAAGCTGCATCAAGCAATTTGAAGTGCTAGTTTCCGTTAGAGTGTTTGCTTTTGGTGGCTGTGATTATGATAATCCTGTTCCTTAGATTTTGGATTAAAACAAGAGGTTGTGTCAAAGTTGTCATGCGAAATATATATGTGCAAAACTGCATCCGTTTCTTCTCTTTCACTTGAATATCAGTCTTGCATTTGATTTTAAAATAAGTGAATCATATTTGAATCATCCGTTTGGTTTAGATTGTATTCACTCATACTATGTTATCCACAATAGATCATCTATAGCCTCTTTGGACATTTGTTTAGACTGCTATCCCTGCTGAAAATCTGCCCTGTCAAGCACTATTTAAGCAGTAGATTTGCACAGTTTTTTTTAATGCAAATTTTGCACTCTTGGCTCTCATAGGTTTGGTTGCTGCATAGTTTAATATCTGAATGATGTTTAGCTTTGACTGTTAGTTGTGCAAGTTAAGTTTTCCTTCAGCCATTTGCCGAACAACCTTGAGCAGTTTGTCCTCACATTCTTGTGTGTACCTCACCCCAACAGATTCAGAGATTCAGCTTTGTTCACTTGTTTAAGGGTCTTCAGAATTTCAGCCTCATGATTCACTTGATCTTTAGTTCTAGATTTGAAAGGCATAAAACAGAGTCTGAAAACATTGATACAGATTTGAACGAGTTGATTTATGAGAAAAGTAATTGAATGAATGCTTAGTATTCTCTATCGTTCTCTCTTGTAGCTTATTCGAATTAGAAGATTCTCTGCCGGCTTCTTGTGTTAAGATTGAAGTCTTTTCCTTTTATCTATACAAAAGCAGTGTGAAATTATGTGAATCTGCTTTCTTTTTCTATGACTTGTGGAATGCATAACAGGTTGTAATATTTAGTAGCCAATTCACATTTTTGACCTTCCTTTTCTGTCATCATATCCCATAGAATCGAACATGTCAACTGCTTAAACATAGGGATTGTTTCCTTGTCGAGATGCTGCTTATATGCTGTTCTGCATTTTCTTAGTTTACACCAAATGATTTTCTATTTTTGGCTACAATAAAAGATATAATTTCTAAAAGGATTGTTGGCTTTGTCACTGAGGTATATGAGATAATTGAAGTTCCAGTGTTTTGTTTGTATAATGGATGCTAGGGGTATGATTAAGAAGGCCGCATTTGTAGAAAAGCCTTTAGGGCCGTCTAAAATACAATTGTGATTGTGTATGCGTTCGCGTAACATAATTACGATTCTAAAAACTAAATCGGAGTATGCATTCGCGCGACTTGGAACAAATTTTCTTAATAATAAAATTTTATCTGCTTATAATCATACATGGACCTTGTATAATTTTCACACCCTATATATAAAAATGACAAATATTCATAGTTTGCTTTAGGCACATTTAATACATTGTTGTGATTGTGGACACGTTCGCGTGACACGATTGCGATTTCTTAAAACAAAACCAGAGTATGCGTTCGCGCAACTTCGGCCAAATTTTCTTAATCTTAATAAAGCGTTATTAATTGTGGACACATTCGCGTGACATGATTTTTGATGTGCCAAACAAATAGGTACACGTATGCGTAACCCGTTTCAAGATATTTTTTTTAAAGCGTCAAAAGATGAAAACACACATAGGTTCTAAAATCAGTAAGTAAATAATTTCATAAGTCAAGTATTAAAGCGACCGTTCTAGAACCACGGAACTCGGGAGTACCTAACACCTTCTCTCGAGTTAACAGAATTCCTTACCCGGATTTTTGATTCGGAAACTGTATGTAGAATCAAATCTTTTCCTTGATTCGGGATTTAAACCGGTGACTTAGGACACCATTTATTATCCCAAGTGGTAGCTATGATTTTTAATATAATAAATCCCGTTTCGATTGTCCTTTAATTCGAAAAACTCCCATTTTTTATACCCATTCCGTGCGTGTAGTATAAAAAGGAGGTGTGACACCTACAATAACAGCTACCAGTCGAGCATTCAGATGGCCTCTTATGAGGCTTTATATGGTAGGCGGTGTCGGTCTCCGGTTGGATGGTTTGAGCCGGGAGAGGCTCGGTTGTTGGGTACAGATTTGGTTCAGGAGGCCTTGGACAAAGTCAAGATCATTCAGGATAAGCTTCGTTCAGCTTAGTCTAGGCAAAAGAGTTACCGCAAGGTTCGAGATGTGGCATTTATGGTTGGTGAGCGGATATTGCTCCGAGTGTCGCCTATGAAGGGCATGATGAGATTTGGGAAGAAGGGCAAGCTTAGCCTTAGGTATATTGGTCCGTTTGAGATTCTTGATCGAGTGGGAGAGGTGACTTATAGACTCGCATTTCCGCCTAGATTATTAACCATGCATCTAGTTTTCATGTATCCATGTTTCGGAGGTATCACGGCGATCCAATCCACGTATTAGATTTCAGCGTTGTCCAGTTGGACAAAGATTTGTCTTATGAGGAGGAGCCGGTAGCTATTCTAGACTGGCAGGTTCGTCAGTTGAGATTCAAGAGTTTTCCTTCTGTTCGTGTTCAATGGAGAGGTCAGCCCCTGAGGCATTGGCCTGGGAGTCCAAGTCTGATATGCGGAGCCGTTATCCTCATCTATTTCCCTACTCAGGTACTTCTTTCTTTTGTCCATTCAAGGACGAACGGTTGTTTTAGAGGTGAAGAATGTGACGACTCAAAGGGGTCATCACCTGCTTTCTTTCTCATTTTATGCTTCTGAGGACTTGAAAACCTCAATTAGGGTTGCGTCGATTTTCGTGCGCAGTCCAGGCACCTAGCTAGAAAGCTTAAATATTAATTCTGTGAGAAAAATGTTAAATTTTGATATTAAATTGAATAAATTTGAGTTCGGTCAATATTTTGGATAAACGGACTCGGAGGGCCCGTAGGAAAATATGGGACTCGAGCATATGCCCGAAATCAAAATTCGAGGTCCCGAGCCCGAGAAATAAATATTTTGGAAAAATTGTTTTTCTAAAATTGTTAAGGAAATTTGAAATGAAAATTGATCAGAACGTGTTGGTATCGAGCTCGTATTTTGGTTTCGGTGCCCGGTACAGGTTTTATATGTGCTTTAAGATATTTCTGTGAACTTTTGTTGAAATCGGACGGCATTTGACATGTTTTAGACATAAAACTCCAACTTTGAAAGTTTATGAAGTTTGAAGAAAAACTAGTGACTTTGAGGTTTGATTCATTGTTTAAGATGTTATATTAACGATTTGATCGCATGGATAAGTTCATAGGATGATTTGAGGTGATATGTATGTTTGGTTTGGAGCCTCGAGGACTCGGGTGAGTTTCGAGTAGGTTCCGGGATGCCTTAGGCTTAAATATCAGCTGTTGAAGGTTCAGGAAAATGTTGCAGACTCTGAACCCTCCGAGCGCGGTCCGCGAGAAAATCGCGTGCGGCCACGAAGGGGCCACAGCAATCGCGGCCGCTTTTGCACGGTCCAGGTGGGTGCTGTGCGGCCACGGTTGGATTTGCACATTCCGTGTAGGGCTAGAACCCATAGGTCTTCAGGTAGGTCGGCGCGGCCGTATTCCATTTTGCGCGGTCCGCACTGGGAACTTCAGAGGGTATAAATGCACGGGAATTTCAGATATTTTCCACTTTTCAAAAACCTATAACATAAGAAGCGATTTGCCAAACGATTCTTCTTCTTCAAAACGATTGGTAAGTGATTTCTAACTTATTTTCTTTACTCCTTAACATCTTTTAACATAATTTTAACTTCAAATCAAAGATTTTAATTGGGGAAATTTGGGTTTGTTGCGTAGAACCTAGGTTTTTCTAACATTGCGGATTTGGACCTCAATTTGAAGTCCGATTTCAAAACAAATTATATATGCGGGCTCGTGGGGGAATGGGTGCTATGAATTTGGTCCGAACCTTGTGTTGTGACTAAGCAAGCCCTGAGTCAATTTTTGGAATTTTGGAAAGAACTCTTGGGAATGTATAATTAGACATTGAGATTGATTTATTTAGCACATACTGATATTATAAAGTCATTATTGTATAGATTTGATTGAGTTGGAGCCGAATTCGAGAGGGAAGGCGGTTGTTGTAGATTGATTTGGCCGTGGAAGTTGAGGTAAGTATTTTGTTTAACCCTAGCTTGAGGGAATATGTGTTGAGTCTTATATGTTACTTGCTAATTGCCGAGTACGATGTATAGGCGTGGTGATGAGTATCTATACATTAGTGTCTCGCATGACTGTGATTCCTTATTATGCGAATAGTTTGGATTTTATTATACCTTCCATGCTTGATTGATGACTTCTATATGTTGTAAAGAGCTTGTGAAAAGGTATTGTGATCTTTAAACTTCGTGGAGCATTGGCTCGAGTTGAAATACAAATTGTGAAGGTATATGAGATAAGTAAATCTTTGGATCCTTGGCTCAAGTAATAATGTGAACTATGAGATGAAAGTGGAAGGAAGAGAAAGAGTTAATTATATTTCCCCTTACCGGGGCATTGTTCATTATTGAATATTTTCCCTTGCCGGGATGTCGAGATTATTGATGTTGTACCCTTGTCGGGTTGTTAATTGCTTGTTTGTGTTCCCTTGCACGGATTTCTATTATTATTTATTTATTTCCTTGCCCTTGTTTGTTATTATTGATTGGGTGAGGAAGAGTGTTAAAGCACGAAGGGTGATGCCGTGTATTGTTTGATATTGTGAGGAAATAGTGTAAAGCACGAAGGGTGATGCCCTGCCGTACGATGTGCCATTCCATACTGATATTCATTGATTATACATATGTGAGGAAATGAGAGTAAAAGAACGAAGGGTGATGCCGTGCCTTACGATGTACCATTCCGTACTGATATTCATTGGTTATATATATGTGAGGAATGAGAGTAAAAACATGAATGATGATGCCATGCACGTTTGTTAGACCGTTGCTTGGTGTGGATGAGAGTAAAAGCACGAAGGGTGATGCCGTGCACTTGTTGATTTTTTCCTTATTGCTGTATGAGTTTTGCTTTTCCTTCATGTTAGTCAAATTTTACTTGAAATTGTTATCTTCCCATAGTATGCTTCCCCTCCCATATTGTTTACCTGTCTTGTATTTTGATTTTGCTGCATATTTATAATTGCATAGGTTTATGTGGTAGTCCAGTCTAGCCTCGTCACTACTTCGATGGGGTTAGGCTAGACACTTACCAGCACATGGGGTCGGTTGTGCAGATACTACACTTTTTGCTATTTTTGCACAGATCCAAGTTTCGAGCAGCAGTAGCAGTAGCGTGGGAGCAGACTTTCAGCCTAGTGTGACTCGAGGTAGCCATGCAGGCGTCCACAGGCCCGACGTCTCCTCTATTCTTATATTAGAATTTCATCTCCTTGTATTTTGATTTCACTGCATATTTATAATTGCACAGATTTATGTGGTAGTCTAGTCTAGCCTCGTCACTACTTCGCTGGGGTTAGGCTAGACACTTACCAGCACATGGGGTCGGTTGTGCAGATACTACACTTTTGCTATTTTTGCACAGATCTAGGTTTCGAGCAGCAGTAGCGGTAGTGTGGGAGCAGACTTCAGCCTAGTGAGACTCGAGGTAGCCATACAGGCATCCACAGGCCCGACGTCTCCTCTATTATTACTTTAGACTTTCATCTCCTTGTATTGGAGATAAACATATTTATGTTTCTTTCAGACTTTGGATTTAGTATTCTTAGATGTTCGTGAGTATGTAACTCCAGTTCTTTGGTAGAGATTTATGTTGGAAATTCTGTATTTATTCAGCTAATTAAATTTAAGACTTCCACTCATGATTTTAATCCCGTTGATTCTATTTTAATGCTGTTAAATTACTAAAAGGAACATGTGTTTAATAAAAATGAATTAAGTTTGGCTTGTCTAGCTCCTATTAGTAGGCGCTATCACGATCCCCGAGGGTGAAAAAGCTGGATCGTGAAATGAACATACTTGCAGGTGGGACATGAAGGAGAAGATTGAGATACTGTGACCAAGAGATAGCAATTTGGACAAGGGAAAGCTATAATATCATAGATGCATACTTTCATTTTTTTACTTTACGGACTTTGTTTTTGATGCATCATGAACGTGCCAATATGTGATGGTTGAGCGGTGGTTAGATACAGGCAGTAGTGGAGCCACATTGTGTCTCAAATGGCACCTCTTCGCTAGAAAATTATATTGTATTGTTAGATAATATTTTTTATTTTATGTATATTTACTATAAGTTGACCCCCCTTGATTTTTCTTTGTAATTAAGTTCTTATATTTTGACAAAAAATCCTGACTCCACCACTTGATATAGGAGCGTTTTTTCCGGCTTGAATTAGAAGGAAGGGAGTTTTTTGATCGCTTTTTAAAGCCGGTTTAGTTGAGTAAGTTCGGGATTCACCTTTCCGCTTGGAAGGGTTCACTCTTTGTCACTTGAAGAGCGAAGTCGCCGAAGTGAGTTGAAATTGTTGCTTGATGAAGTCTTTTCTTTACATACTAATCTCCCATAATTTCTTGTTGGCCGAAACTTAATTTACTGTTCAATCGAAGGTCTAGTTTTGTTCCTTTTGCCAATTCCATGTTTTTCTAAATATTTTTCTATCCAGATACTAGTACATTCTGTTACGGATAGAGATGCCTAGATCCAATCTCATGTTTAATAATATGAATGTATTTTTATGAATGTTATTTGATAAAAATATATGGCATTTGATGTTCTTTTATCATAGTTATTATTAATTATTTGATTAACTTGATAAAGTCCTTTATTAAGTTTGAGACTTGTCATCATGATGGAGATCATGATAATGAGAGTAAACTTTCTTATAATTTAATCTGTGTTTGTTCTAGATCACAGGATTATTAATTTGGATATTAGTAATACGATTAGATCAATTTTATGAGATAAAGATTAGTTGATCTCATTAACTACATCACATAGATAGATGATACATATGAAGATATGATCATTGAACCGACTCATTGGATAATTTCTAATGGTTAGAGTTAGCATAAACTGTTAATATGATATGCTCTTGAAGAATGTGATGTAAAAGTTTCCTTTGAACTGAGATCGTCATAGTAATTGACAATTCATTTACTGTGCTTTGATACGAGACACCTATGGCCCTAGGGAAATAATTGAAAGGATATTGAGTATAATTAAATGCTTGTAGAATTAGTAATTGATCAAGATGGAATTTGTCAACTTTTGGCAATGAGTTTAAGCTCCATGTTGTCATGAATTATAAATGGCCAAATTAAGACCTTGGCCAGGCAATTGAATGTAAAGTAGAAAAGAGTTTCTTAGGTCATTCAATGGTTGATTATATTACATGAATACATAGTTGATCGCCTATTAGGATTTGACAGTTGAACTATTTCCTAGGGAGAGAAGGAATTACTAGATTATTCTTCTGATGGTTCTTGAGAATAAATTATAAACTTCATTCTATACGGTCATTAAGGAGTATTGCTAGATTCCACCCTTGATTGATATATTGATGTGATCAATTTACTACAATTTTGTATTGAACATATAGGGTCGCACACTAATGAGTGTTCTGATCTTTGCTAAAATATTAATTAACTTATTATTTGACGATTGAATTAAAAAATTTAATCAGTCAAACAAATAAAGTTATTAGTCCAAATAAAACATTGTTATAGTTTTGCTAGCACAGAGGATATAATTAATATTGTGAATAAATGAAGTTTTCTTTTATGAATAAAATTAAATTATATCTCTTGGTTAAAATATATATGTGATATATAATACTTATTTATATAAAAATATTATATTGTAACGACCCGGCCGGTCGTTTTGAGAGTGTTTAACCAAAAAGTAGAATTTTGATCAAAGCTTTATTTTTAGAAGAACTCGGTTTACTGATAATAAAAAAATGAATAATGAAAATTGATTTTGCTAATAATAAGACGAACAAAAGAAAGAGAAGTAAATCAGTGTATTTCAATAGTGTTTCGTGTATATACAAATGACCATTCTTCTTCTTTTTAGAGCTATCTCTAAGATATACATTTTGCCTTTGTCATAATAGGACCATTATAGACAACCGAATGCATTAAATACTACGTTACATAATCATTGTAATTTAATATAGATTCTCTAACGTTTTTAGTATTTCATATTTGTTAAATACTCTATATGTACTCTCTTGTGCTGTCAGATTCATTCCCTTTGATTTCTGGTTTGAATAGGTATGAGCGTTAAGTCATTTGAATATCTGTTCGCGCCTCTGCTCGTATCTGTTGCAACTCGTGCCTCTTTGCTAATCATCGTTCTTTGACCATCCTTCGTGTCATGACATGTCATCTCTCAATTACTTTAATATATATAAACTCAATTTTTCCCAATACAGATAGTCCCCCGCTTGGCATTTATTCATCAATTGAATATTTGGGAAGTGGACTTTATTAAAGCGGGAATATTTGCCGCCATTAATTCTATTGTAGAATAAATGCTTCAATTGTCACTTCAATTTAATGCTTATTACACGTGACATATTTTTATTGGTTTTGTGACTTTGCAGCGCTTTTTAAGGCTCTTTTACAGCTTCACCAATTACGAAGCGACAATTCTCATTATGGCCTTTCCATCATTGCACCGTTTCTTTTGCCGGTTGCTTCCTTGTATAAACATAGTTTTCATCTTTGTCTTTTTCACATAAAGTTCAAAGTTTTCAGAATATTCAATTTTCGTTCTCATGTTCCTCGTAATACTTTTAGAATATTCAATTCTCGTTCTTCATCTTCCTCGTATTATCATGTCTTTGTCAAACCCTAACCCTAGGAGGGTCCCATAGTTGATAATCTTCCTCTTGCCCCTAGTATGGGTTGAAGAGGAGGTAGACTACGCAATTTAGGATCTTTATCCGTATGTGGTTCTTATCTTCCTTTATCTAGTTCCAGTCCTTCTTCTAGAACCAAAGGTTCTCTTTCTCAAAGGTCTTATTCTAGAGGTAAGGAACACTCTGAACCTCTTCGTGAATCCTCTGTGGAAGAAATAGTTCCTGTAGAACTATCTTTCTACATGATAGATAGTCTCTTAGAAATCAAGTGTCCTCTTTGGATCGCGCTGATATCTAACTAACTCAGATCATTGAAGGTCTAATCTCTTTAATTCGTAAAGACTGCCATTGGAGTCATGACTTCCCTATTATAGTTCCCAATGTGAACCAGAGAATTACCTCCTATTTAATTGGGTTTTCTTTTGTTTATACATATCTTTTCACATTAGGTTTCAAACCTGCTATTGACCATGTTATCCTCGAGTTCTGTCGATCTTTCGATGTCTGTTTAGGTCAAATTGGCCCTATAGTGTGGAGGGCTATTGCCTATTTGAGGCATTTGACTAACATGGCCAGTGTGCCTTTCACTTTCGCGCATTTAATTCATGCATACTCTCCCAAACTCTTTCACCAAGGTGTTTTTACTTTAGTAGCAAGGAGCAAAAGAGTTTTGGTCAGTCCAGAAGATGACAGAGACCGTGACTGGTACGCCTGATTTGTTGCTGCACTCACTGTTGGTTTAGTGGGTGATGAAAATGTTCCCTTTCCTGAGAAGTGGTTCTGCACATGAGTTTTCTTTTTAACAACTTTGTCGTCTCTTTTTTCCTCGATTTTGATGATCACTATCCTAATTTTGATTTTCTTTTGCAGAAACCATGTGAATTGTTGATGAAATTCCCAATTTCCATAGTTGGGTCGGAAAATTGTTGAATACAACCCCAATGGAGGGTAGATCTTAGAAGACTCTTTCCTAACGATTTGGTTGGAAATGAAAACTCATGGTAAGAGTTTTTTTATAACTCTTTTTTTTTTAGCTTTTTTCAGAACCTATTTTAATCCTTCTTCTTTTCAGGAATTTCCGTTCGCGAGATTAGTGCTGAGGCGGTTGTAGCTTCTCGTATTTCTTTAGAAAGGGCCCAAGAGATAATTTTAGGCTCTTCATCGAAATGAAAAGTTGTTGTTGACCAAGACGCTAAAGAATACGAAGATGGGGGTTTCTTGGTAAAAAGGCCTTGAAATGACTCCCCCTCATTTATGATGATGAAACATCTCCTCCTCTTTCTATTCCTATAACTGAGTCTGTTGAAGATCCGATAATGATCTTTGATGATGATTTTCCCGCTACTGTTCATGATTCTGTTGAGCAGCTTTTTAACTGCGGGTTTGATAGTGAAATTTAGGTCTGATTTCCGATGAAGCACACTTTGCTTCTTTTTATGCCCCCATTCCTATGACGCCTTCTTTGTTGATCGTGGCTGTTACCATTCTTCCCAGGTTGTTTTGACTGCTTCTACCGTCCCTCCCTTGACTACTCCTCATTCATCTGTTCCTTACCCTAAAGGTTGGTCCTGAAGTAGAGGTGAAGCTATGAGGCAAGTTACCATTGAAGTTCCTGTTGAGGGTAATAAGGAGATAAGGCCAGGCTGACGTGTGGCTAAAGTATTTGATTGGTCCAGTTGAGAAAGCTAAGCTTGATAGCCACAGTTCTTTGACCTTGATGAATGATATAGTGCATGCTTCTTTAACGGTATTCGTTTTTCAAACTTTAATTTAACCTTTTTCTACTCTCAGGGTTCTCATTTCCCCCCTTTTTAGGTCAATCTCATTGGCACGGAGATGATGAAAAGGGTTACCCTCTCAGAGCAATTAGTGACTACTGGGTGGAGGCGGATAATTGGAATGAATATTGTGAAAGTCTTCAAATTAACAAGGAAACATTAGAAGAAATTAAAAGTACCTTAGAGCAACAGGTAATAGTTTTGACTTTAGAGATGGAGGTTGAAAAAGATTCCTCAAGTCAAGCAAGTAAGGAAATGAATCATCTTGAAACCTCATTTTCTGAGCAACTCTCCAAAGAAAGTGAAGAGATCAGAGAGTTGAAGGCTCTCTTAGGTAAAAAAGAAGCATATGATGGTGAACTCGTGCAGACCCTAACTCAAGATCAAGAAGACCTCCGAGAGTCTTCTGAAAAAGTTCATTTTCTAGAAAGTTCACATGCTTCTCTTCAAACTTCTTATGAGTCTACCTTGGCCGAGAATGACAAGCTAAGAAATGAAATTGCTGACTGGGAAAAAGATTATGAGATTCTTGAAGATAAAACCACAATTGAAGTGAGTCAGTCATTTTTAAATTCTCGCCATGATACCTTTGTTGAAGTTAGCCAGGAGAACTTTAACTTGGAATTTGAGTTAGCCAAAATCAAAGAGACTATTAAAAAAACTTAGTAGAGTAAAGATTTTCCTTCTCCCATGGCTGAAACGTCTCAAAACATTGGAGATGAAATGGGTATGGTGAGTGCTCCAATTCCTTCAAGTCAAGTTGAACCTGTTCCTGTTGAAGATCTTACGAACCAAGCTGAACCCGCTTCTGTTGATGATCCTACTTTGGTTGCTTCTTAAACTCCTTAGTGATAAGTCGATGATAAGTGACTCTTTTTTTTCTTTGGTGAAAAATGGTTGTTATCCTTGGTCCTTTTTGAGGGTTTGGAAATATTAAGTCCCCTGCGATGACCCGTCCGCTCGTCTTAAGAATTTATACCCCAATCCCCTATTAACTACTTTCCCCAAGTTTAATTCTGCTAATTTTATTTGTTGGGACATTCGATTTTGAGTTTCGGAGAGTTTTGGGACACATAATCCCTAATTGAGAGCTTAAGTGTTGCAAAGTTGTCCTTAGTTGGAACAGTGTTAAGATGGCCTCAGATTGGAAATCCGATGGTTTTTAGCTTCGTTAGGTGATTTTGGGGTTAGGAGCATGTTCAGAATGTACTTTGGAGGTCCGTAGCTAATTTAGTCTTGAAATGTCAAAGTTTGGATTTTTAAAGTTTCCGGTTTATAGGTGAGATTTTGATCCTACGATCAGAATGGAATTACAAGAGTTTCTGTAGATTCTTTGTGTGATTTGGGATGTGCATGCAAAATTTCAAGTCATTCGGAGGTGGTTTGGTTGGGGTTTTGATCAAAAGCGTGGTTCAGAAGTTTTTAGAAAACTTAGGCCTGAATTCAATGTGAGTTGAAGGTTTTGGTGTTGTTTGAGGTGTTGTGATGATTGGAACAAGTTTGAGTGAGGTATTAGGATGTGCTGATACTTTTGGTTGATGTCCCGGAGGCCTCGAGGTAATTTCGGATGGTTAACGGGAGGTTTTGAGACTTAAGGAGTTGCAGTAAATGCAACAGCAGTGGCATGCAATGTTTGGCCTTCGCGACAACGTGATGTCCCTCGAGATCACGTAGAGGGATTTTAGGAAGGCCTGAGGTTTGTCTTTGCGTTCATGGAGTTTGAGATGCAGGTGCTTCGCGTTCGTGGGTGATGATTCGCGTTCGCGTAGAAGGATTTGGAGTCTAGGTAAGATTGTTCTTCGCGTTCGCATGAAGTGGAACGCGTTCGCGTAAGAGGGAAAGTTGAAGCATCACGTTCGTGGTTGCTTGGTCATGTTTGCGTAGCTTATTTTTGAAGCCTTGGATTTTAGTGCTTCGCGGTCTCGTGACCTGTGTCGCGATAGCGATGATGGAATTACTGTAGTTGGGCAGAAAGATTATAACATTTGATCCGGGAGTTTTAGTCATTTTTCCACCATAGTTGAGTATTTTTAGAGCGCTTTGAAGGGATATGAAGAGGGATTTAAGGAGAATCGATTGGAGGCATGTTTTATGAACCAAAGACGTGATTCTATTATGTAGTTAACCTAGAAATTCATGGAATTTAACTGAAAAAGGAAGAACTAGGGCTTGGGATTTTTAAATTTTAATCTGGGATTTGAGGGAATATTTGAACTCTGATTTTTGTGTTCTTATTATGTATAGACTCACGAGAGCATGAGGTTTTTGAAAATATAAGTTTAACCCGATTCCGAGACGCTGACCTAAGGGGCATATTGGTTATTTTACCTAATTTCGCGTCTTAGCTATGAATTTAATCATAGAATCAGTTGTTTGATGTGTTATTTGTGATATGTAATTGAATTGAATAGATTTTGGCATTTTGGAGTGAGATACTCGTGGCAAAGGCGTGATTTCTAGTTGACTTTGAGGCGATTCGAGGAAAGTGGCTTGTCTAACCTTGTGTGTGGGACTTCTTCCTTTAGGATATGATATTTGGTAATAAAATTGCCTTGTGCGTGAGGTGACAAGCGCGTGCTTGTGCAAGTTGTTGAAAAATTCGATTTTTCTTAAATTATTCCTTAGCATGTCCCTTTTCCCCGCTTTACTATAATTGCTGACTTAATCTGTTGTTAGTTAGAAGAACATGTTTAGTTGACTTAAATTGCCTATTTGCTTAAACCGTCTTAATTGCGTTACATGCAGCATGTTAGGCAAGAATTGACTATTTAGTTATACGAAGTTGGCACATAATTTAATATTCGTGTGTCAATGCTGTGTATTTTAAATTGGGACTACAGAATGGCATTCCGGGAGATCCCTCGTATGGAAGTTATGATTTGGACGAAGGTGCGGGATACCAAGAGATCCCTGACATTTATATTGAGGATACCAAGACATCCTCGGATTACCAAGAGATCCTTGGCATTTATATTAAGGATACCAAGAGATCCTCGGGATACCAAGAGATCCTTGGCATTTATATTGAGGATACCAAGAGATTCTTGGGATACTAAGAGACCCCGATAATTATTATTCTTGTTGGGAGCATTTTCCTTGTGTTCTGCCTTTATTTGTGTTTTTCTGTTATTGTAATCTTAATATCTGTATAGACTCCTACTGTAGATTCTCAATTATATTGTTTATCTTATCTTGTCCTTACTATTATTCTTTTACCTCACTAGGGCCCGACCTTCCTCGTTACTACTCAACCGAGGTTAGGGTTGACTCTTATTGAGTACCGCTGTGGTGTACTCATGCCCTTCCTGCACATGTTTTCATGTGCATATCCATGTACCGCTACTCAGGCATATTACCCTTGAGGCAGGGAGATCATTTGGAGACTTCGAGGTACTTCTGCTGTTAGAAACACGTTCTCAATGCAATATACTAAACGTGTACTCTTTTGTAGGTTTTGATGAATGACAAACGAAGCAAAAATTGATATATGACGGAATCAAGTACAAGCGCACAATGGTTGCGAATAAGATTGAAGTTCAAGATATAGCTTTTAATTGTTATTGAGTTGTTCTAAATTGTAATCTCGATCCTATAACTTGACTCATAGTATGGCCTCTCTCATAAAACTATTTTCCAAAATCATGCATATTTAATTCTGTGTCAAAAAGATTTTAAATCATGCATATTTACATTAGACAAAATGTTTTCTAAACATGCCTCAAAAATCTGGGCTAAAATAATCGATTATGTACTTATGATAATCGATTGTTTCTGAGCCAAGACTGCATGACAATCGATTATGAATTAATGGTAATCGATTGTGAGTAAGACAGTGAACATCAGGTTTTTCCAAATCTGCATGATAATCGATTGTGAACAAATGACAATCGATTGTTGTTGAGGTAAAGTTTTTCAATACTCAAAATAATCGATTATGAACTAATGGTGATCGATTGTGCTGAGTTGATGTCTTCCAGTGATTTTAAATTTAATTAAGTAATCGATTATGTCTTTAGATAATCGATTATCACTGAGACAGTAAGTTTTATGATTTTCAGAAAATAACAAGTAATCGATCATGTCTTTAGATAATCGATTATCACTGAGACAGTAAGTCTTATGATTTTCAGAAAATAACAAGTAATCGATTGTTGCAAAGGACAATCGATTGTTGAAGCTGACCGTTGTCAAATGATTTTCAAATACCATAAAGTAATCGATTATAGATTTTATATAATCGATGTTTTGCTTAAAATCCGGAAATGATTTTTAGAACGTTGCTAAAGTAATCGATTATGGATTTAGTGTAATCGATTATCTGATTTTGAATATTGCCAGTAATCGATTATAGATTATGTATAATCGATTGTGAAGCGTTAAATCTGGGATTGAATTTTGATCTGACTGGCAGACAATCGATTGTTGGGGTTTGACAATCGATTGTCAGTGAGTAAAATCAGCAACTCTTAATTGGCAATTAGACAACGGTAATGCCAAGTTTTTCAACTATAAATACAGCTTCATTTCAGTGTTTTAACAACAACAACATACACAAACTGATCATTACATTGCTATAAGCTTTCATTCAATTGTTCTTCATTTTCTACTCATTTCATAAAGCTTTTGAGAGCCATATTATTGCTTAAAGTTGTTGTGATCTTGAACATATTCTTTTACTCATATCTACTCAATAAGGAGTACTTTAGTTAAGTGAGTGTCCAAGTATTTGATATACTTGTAAGAGAATTGCGATTCTCTTGTTTCAAGGAACTTGCGTTTCCTTGGGTGAAGTCTTTGAGATTGCGATCTCCGAGCAACTGTTTGAGGCTTGTGTCCTCAAGTGTGTAACGGTTTGTTGAGCACCCGTAAGCTTAACAAGATAGTGAAAAAATCTCGAGAGAGTCTCTCGGGGACTGGACTAACCACGTTGGTGGCCAACCAGTATACATCTTTGTGTAAGTTTATTTTTCTGCATTTATTTTACTTCCTGCAAAGTTTAAATTCCGCAAGAAAACGCTAAATTCTATTAATACGCTATTCACCCCCCTCTAGCGTAAAGCGTAGTTTCTAACAATTGGTATCAGAGCCCAACTCTCTGAAAACTTAACCGTTTGAGAGAACCATCCATGGCTTCTACTCTTGACTCTTTTGCAGGAATTGAAGAAGGACAATGCTCTACACGACCTCCTCTATTCAACGGCACAAACTACTCATACTGGAAGGAGAGGATGCAAATCTTTGTGCAATCAAATAGCTTTCATTTGTGGAAAGTATTCACCAATGGAAACCAAATTCCAACCAAGAAGGTGGAAGACGAATGGGTTCCAAAGACCGAAGAGGAATATACCGCGGAGGATATTCGTAAGGTTCAAAATAATGCCAAAGCTATAAATTTATTATATTGTGCTGTTAATGCTAACGACTACAGGAAGATATCATGTTGCAAAACAGCAAAAGAAATGTGGGATAAGCTTGAAGTGACATACGAAGGAACCGACCAGGTACGAGAAGCTAAAAATTGATTTCTTAACTCACTCTTATGAACTATTCCACATGAAGGAAGGAGAAAAAGTAGACGAAATGTTTGAGCGATTCTCAATGATCGTGAATGATCTACACGCCCTCAAAAAGACGTTTACGGATAGAGAACTTGTCCGGAAGATCCTCAGAAGTCTCATCCGGCATGGCGATCAAAGGCCGATGCAATCCAAGAATCCATTGGCATCACAAATGTCACAATTGACGCATTAAGAGGTAATCTCAAAACCTATGAATCAACTATACTTAACCCGGTTGTTGATGATCAAAGAAGGCAAAGGATTGCTCTAAAGGCTAGCCAACCACAAATTGATGAGGAAGGTGACAACGAGTTTGGACTCGTTATCAAAAGGTTTCAAAAATTCATGCGCAAAGAGTATGAACGCAAGAACAAAAAGCAAGGCGATCAACTAAAATGCTATGAATGCGGAGAAACCGGGCACATAAAATCAAATTGCCCTAACATCAAAAAGGAGAAGAAACCCTTCAAAAAGCAACGTGCATACATCTCTTGGGGAGGAGATTCCGGAGATGAAGCAAGCGAAGAAGAAGACGATGAAGCAGCAAATTTATGTCTCATGGCTCAAGAAGACGGCAAAGACGAGGTAAGTCAAATCTCTTCTCAAAATTTCTTTACTCTTGATGAAATGAGAAATGCTTTTGATGAACTATATGCTGAATTTATCAAAGCTTCAAAAACTGTCAAAAGTGTTAAAGAAAGCGCTTCTCTAAAAGAAAAAGTTTTTCAAACACAGCTTTCATTAAAAGAAAAAGAATTAGAAAAACTGGTTTTCGAAAATGAGAAGCTAAAAGAGGAAAACAAGTTTTATGGAAAAAGAAGTGCTGATAAACCTGAAAGTTCTACTAGAAACTGTTCTTCTTGTGTGCTTCTTAAGAATGAAGTAGCTAGACTTAAAGGCACATTAGATAAGTTTAATTCTTCGCATAAAAACTTGAATGATGTGCTTGTTAATCTAAAATCAACTAAACATGGAATAGGATTCAAGAATGAAGAAAAGGTTGGTGCTAAACCACAACAACCTAGAGCTCAACCTAGGACTAATAACCAAAATGCTTATCCTAGAAGTAGAAATCCTAGAAATAACTTGCATGTTAGACCAAATAGTGAAAATGCTAGAAGATCTAGAAATGATGCATATTTTAGGCCAAACCTTGAACATTTTAGAAGACCAAGAAATGACCCTCCACCTAGAGATAGATATTCTAGAAATGATGCATATTTTAGACAAACTTGTGAACCTCCTAGAGCGCATAATAGGAGAAACAATGGTGTTCAAAGTAGAGTAAGCAACCTTCATTCATCTAGTTACTATGTACCTAGAAAAATGCATAATCCCAACGTGACTTGTCATTATTGTAGACGTATTGGTCATATTGCTCCCGCTTGCTTTACTCGTCATAGACATATAAATCAATTGCATCACTATAACATGCCTAACCCTCAAGGACCCAAGATGGCATGGGTACCTAAAGAACATTAATTTGTTTTGTAGGTGTGCTTGAAGGGATCAAGTGTACTATGGTACCTTGATAGTGGATGCTCCAAACACATGACGGGAGATGAATCCAAATTCCTTCAACTAGAGCACAAAGAAGGAGGAAGTGTCATATTTGGTGATAACAATAAAGGAAAAATCATCGGCATTGGTTCGGTCGGTAAGGACGAAAACTCCTCTATTAAACATATACTACTTGTGAAAGGGTTGAAGCATAATCTCTTGAGCATAAGCCAATTATGTGACAAGGGAAATCTTGCTCTATTTGATTCGGATGAATGTCTTGTATTTAGACGTAGTGATTTCAAGATCATACTTCGTGGTTTTAGAATTGATAATATCTATATGGTTGATCTTGCAAACTCCTCACCCGAATATGTTGATTGTTTAATAAGCAAAGAGGATAACTCTTGGCTATGGCATCGTAGAGTAGCACACATGAACATGCATCTTTTGAACAAGCTTCTTTCTCAAAACTTAGTAGTTGGTCTTCCCAGTTTAAAGTTTGAAAATGATTCTATTTGCGATTCTTGTCAAAAAGGGAAGCAAACCAAAGCATCTTTTAAATCCAAGAATATTGTTTCAACGTCTAGACCTTTGCAATTACTTCACATGGATTTATTTGGTCCCTCTCGTATTGAAAGTCTTGGTAAACATAAATATGTTTTTGTAATTGTTGATGACTTTTCTAGATTTACTTGGACTCTATTTCTTGCAAATAAAAGTGATGCTTTTCAAAATTTCAAGTATTTCCTTAAGCGTGTTCAAAACGAAAAGGAATCGACCGTCACTTCGATTAGAAGTGATCATGGGGGAGAGTTTGATCACAATCTCTTTGCGGATTTTTGTGACGAACTCGGAATCGAACACACCTTTTCCGCTCCACGGACACCACAACAAAATGGGGTGGTGGAAAGGAAAAATAGGTGTCTCGAAGAGATGGCTAGAACCATGCTCGACGAAGCTAAGATTCCCAAATACTTTTGGGCGGACGCCGTGAGTACCGCTTGCTATGTTTTAAATAGAGTAGCAATTCGGCCGATACTCATGAAAACCCCATTATGAACTTTATAAGGGTAGAAAACCCAACATCTCTCATTTACGTGTTTTTGGTTGTAAATGTTTTGTTCATAATAATGGCAAGGACCAATTGGGTAAGTTTGATGCTAAATCGGATGAAGGTATTTTCATTGGTTATTCCTCACGTAGCAAAGCATATAGGATCTTTAACAAAAGAACCCAAATTGTGGAGGAATCCCCTCATGTTGTGTTTTCCGAAGATAATACTCGCTTGGCGAGAAAGGAATCCGGTTTTGATCTTGCAGGTATCTTGGATAGCTTGAAAGATAAAATCCAAGAAGAACCTTCAAAGGAAAACAAAAATGAATTTGGGGAACAACCAACGGAAGAAGCGCCACAATTAGAAAAAGGAATAAATACGCCTAACGAGTGGAGAACGATCAAGGATCATCCTCTCGAACAGGTAATCGGCGATGTTGGAGAAAAGGTAAGTACCCGAAAATCTCTTAAGAACACTCTAGGACACAATTCTTAAGAGTTCACGGCATTACTTGTTAACACTAGTGTAGTTTATTAATTTCGCTACAAATTACTAACTTGAGCGTCGGAGACGTTTAAATCTATTTTGCAGGTACCACCCCAAAGGTAGGGGGAATTATAAAGTTTTAGCACAAAATAATCGACTATTTCAAGCCACTAATCGATTATTTTCTGTGCAGTACATCGATTATCAGTATCAATAATCGATTGTCTATGACTGATTATTACTATTATGCATCTGTGTTTAATTTTTTTTTACTTCCTAAATTGCATAATCGATTTCCGCCTCAGTCATTCAGCAATGCTTTCTACAACAATCGATTATTTTTTCATACAATCGATTATTTGACAAATTCTGATATTCTCCAAGTTCACTGTATCAAATTAGTTCCCTAAATAATCGATTACCAAGAATTGACAATCGATTACTTCATATTAATTTTTGTTACCGTTTGGCACCTCAATCGATTCCTGTCAGGTCTTAAATGCTCCATAATCGATTACCAAAAGTTAACAATCGATTATTTCATTCAAATTTCTTACCGTTTGACTCAAGAATCGATTTGTCAGATTCAAAATCTCAATCAAACAGTAAAGACAATCGATTATTTCAGTTCAATAATCGATTATCTAACGGTCAGTAATTTTCATTCTTACCGTTTTCTGACTGCTCCTAAACCAAAATCTCAGCAAATGTCTCCATTCAATGCTTGATAATCCTTTCCTCTATAAATAGGCATCATAAGAGCTCACATTCACCCACTCAAGCACTATCTCTAGTATTCAAAAGCTAAATCTCTTCTATTTTCTTTGCAAAATTCCAGCAGTCCTTCTCCTAACATGTCTGGACGATCTTCAAAACGTTCCCGATCCAAACATGGCGCATCTGCCTCAACCGCCCCTCCTCCTTTAAATTTTCCATACCAAGACGGTTCCGTCTTGTTCTTTGAAAATGAAAATGAACTCACAAGGTTCCTATCAAAATTTGAGAAACGCACCATTCTTCCTCCTCGGTTCTCAAATAGTAAACTCCTTGAACCTTTCACCCCTGCCGCAAATATGTTAAAGGAGTGTCAACTATATGACTTCTTGCTTCTCACTCATCCTCACATAAACACAACTCTCGTTCAAGCTTTTTACTCAAACCTCCATAAAAATGAAGATGGCGAACTTGTCACCTCCATTAATGGGGTTCAAATTCTTCTTTCTGAAGAGAATCTCCACACCATTGCCCGCCTTCCAAATGAAGGTGAAGACCTTTACCGGTATATTGATAAGGCCGGGGCTCTCTTTGATGAAACCATCCTTCTCCACCAAGCCGGCATAACCTCCTATGATCCATCTATCTCTACCCGTCGTCCTACCATAAGGGGAATGGATCCAAACTACCGGTTGATTCTTTACTTCATCACCCGAGTCCTCAAGCCTAGACGGCACAATCACACCACCATCTCCCAGGAGGATACCAAACTTCTGCATGCCATTGTCACCGGAGCCAAAATAAATTGGTGTCGGCTCATCAAAATTCATATGCTCGATGCCATCGGTGATGACATACCTCTTCCTTATGCCCTCCTCATTATGAACTTCCTTGAAGCATCCGGATTTGTCACGGAAAATGGTCCTCTCAAAAGGAGTACCAAAATTTGGGAAATCTCGGAGTCCTCTTTCCATCATGATGGTGATCATGCTACAGCTCCTTCTTCAAGTCGTCCACCCCGTCGTGCTCGTTCGTCCCAAGAGCCTACTCTCCAAACCATATCCGACCAGCTTGCTCAACTCACTCATGAGATCCATGGATACTTTGATCATGTCAATTATCCATATGCAGCTCTCGTTCCTTTTGAAGCAGCGCCGGATAACGAGGCGGACAACGACGGAAATGAATAATTTTTTTTTGTGGTTTTGTGTGGTTCCCATTGATGTACCCTCTGTTTTTCCAATAAATAAACCTTGTTTATTTCATCTTTTTGCATCTTTCCTTACTATTTTTTTGCTAATGGCAAAAGGGGGAAGAAAACAGGATATCGGGTATGCACCACCTCTTAATTCATTGATTGCTTATAAGCTAAATTGAGGGGGAACTCTTAAATTGAGGGGGAATTGCATAATTGTTACTTGTCTTGAATTGTCAATATCTTTTGCCTAAATTGCATATCCCGCTTAATGTTTGCCATTATCAAAAAGGGGGAAATTGTTAGAAACACGTTCTCAATGCAATATACTAAACGTGTACTCTTTTGTAGGTTTTGATGAATGACAAACGAAGCAAAAATTGATATATGACGGAATTCAAGTACAAGCGCACAATGGTTGCGAATATGATTGAAGTTCAAGATATAACTTTTAATTGTTATTGAGTTGTTCTAAATTGTAATCTCGATCCTGTAACTTGACTCATAGTATGGCCTCTCTCATAAAACTATTTTCCAAAATCATGCATATTTAATTCTGTGTCAAAAAGATTTTAAATCATGCATATTTACATTAGACAAAATGTTTTCTAAACATGCCTCAAAAATCTGGGCTAAAATAATCGATTATGTACTTATGATAATCGATTGTTTCTGAGCCAAGACTGCATGACAATCGATTATGAATTAATGGTAATCGATTGTGAGTAAGACAGTGAACATCAGGTTTTTCCAAATCTGCATGATAATCGATTGTGAACAAATGACAATCGATTGTTGTTGAGGTAAAGTTTTTCAATACTCAAAATAATCGATTATGAACTAATGGTGATCGATTGTGCTGAGTTGATGTCTTCCAGTGATTTTAAATTTAATTAAGTAATCGATTATGTCTTTAGATAATCGATTATCACTGAGACAGTAAGTTTTATGATTTTCAGAAAATAACAAGTAATCGATCATGTCTTTAGATAATCGATTATCACTGAGACAGTAAGTCTTATGATTTTC
The DNA here is from genome assembly GCA_034376525.1 of Nicotiana benthamiana. Classification (NCBI taxonomy): domain Eukaryota; kingdom Viridiplantae; phylum Streptophyta; class Magnoliopsida; order Solanales; family Solanaceae; genus Nicotiana; species Nicotiana benthamiana. The sequence goes on along the minus strand of CM067341.1, from coordinate 11,618,584 downwards.
AGAAAATAACAAGTAATCGATTGTTGCAAAGGACAATCGATTGTTGAAGCTGACCGTTGTCAAATGATTTTCAAATACCATAAAGTAATCGATTATAGATTTTATATAATCGATGTTTTGCTTAAAATCCGGAAATGATTTTTAGAACGTTGCTAAAGTAATCGATTATGGATTTAGTGTAATCGATTATCTGATTTTGAATATTGCCAGTAATCGATTATAGATTATGTATAATCGATTGTGAAGCGTTAAATCTGGGATTGAATTTTGATCTGACTGGCAGACAATCGATTGTTGGGGTTTGACAATCGATTGTCAGTGAGTAAAATCAGCAACTCTTAATTGGCAATTAGACAACGGTAATGCCAAGTTTTTCAACTATAAATACAGCTTCATTTCAGTGTTTTAACAACAACAACATACACAAACTGATCATTACATTGCTATAAGCTTTCATTCAATTGTTCTTCATTTTCTACTCATTTCATAAAGCTTTTGAGAGCCATATTATTGCTTAAAGTTGTTGTGATCTTGAACATATTCTTTTACTCATATCTACTCAATAAGGAGTACTTTAGTTAAGTGAGTGTCCAAGTATTTGATATACTTGTAAGAGAATTGCGATTCTCTTGTTTCAAGGAACTTGCGTTTCCTTGGGTGAAGTCTTTGAGATTGCGATCTCCGAGAAACTGTTTGAGGCTTGTGTCCTCAAGTGTGTAACGGTTTGTTGAGCACCCGTAAGCTTAACAAGATAGTGAAAAAATCTCGAGAGAGTCTCTCGGGGACTGGACTAACCACGTTGGTGGCCAACCAGTATACATCTTTGTGTAAGTTTATTTTTCTGCATTTATTTTACTTCCTGCAAAGTTTAAATTCCGCAAGAAAACGCTAAATTCTATTAATACGCTATTCACCCCCCCTCTAGCGTAAAGCGTAGTTTCTAATATCTGCCACTCTACAGACCGAAGAGTCTCCATCTTTATTCTCTCTTGTAGTGTTAGCCCTTCTATCATACTGTTGATTCAGATACTCTGGAGATTAGAGAACTTTACTGTATTACTCTTCTAGCTTGTGTTCCCTTGAGTTTTCGGGTTTTGGATGGCATTGTAGTAGTTGGGATATTGAGTTGTATATGCCAAGCGGCATCTATATACAGTTTTCTTCTAGCTGTTCAGTTTTAAGTTATTATATTTCGCAAGTTATACTGTTTTCGCATTGTTAGGCTTACCTAGTCGTAGGGATTAGGTGCCATCACGACATGTTCAATGAGGTCAAACTGGGGTCGTGACAAGTTGGTATCAGAGGTCTAGGTTCCTAGGAGTCACAGAACATATGCCGGTTTATTAGATTCTCGCTGATCGGTACGGAGACGTCTATACTTATATACGAGAGGCTATGTAACTGTTAGGAAAATTCCACTTCATTTGATTTCCTTTTCGTGCGAGATTTTTGATATCACAACTAAAATTTGTATTTATATTCTCTCACAGATGGTGAGGACATGTGCTACTCGGGATGATCAGGCACTAGCACCCCTACTGCAGCCCTCAGAGGCCAGGGTCGGCGTAGAAGTCGAGGACGCGCACGTGGTGCGGCTAGAGCACCTGCGCGATCTTCCGCCGAGGCAGCACCAGCAGGTCCAACCGGAGTTTAGGCACCTGACATGTGTACTACTACTGCTACTGCTACTGCTACTGCTGCTGCTGCTGCTGCTGCTGCTCCTGCTGCTGCTCCTCCTGCTGCTGCTGCTCCTGCTGCTGCTCCTGCTGCTGCTGCTGCTCCTGCTCCTGCTGCTGCTGCTGCTGCTCCTGCTCCTGCTCCTGCTGCTGCTGCTCCTGCTCCTGCTGCTGCTCCTGCTCCTGCTGCTGCTGCTGCTGCTCCTGCTGCTCCTGCTCCTGCTGCTCCTGCTCCTGCTGCTGCTCCTGCTGCTGCTGCTGCTGCTCCTGCTGCTGCTGCTCCTGCTGCTGCTGCTCCTGCTGCTCCTGCTGCTGCTGCTGCTGCTGCTCCTCCTCCTGCTGCTGCTGCTGCTGCTGCTGCTGCTGCTGCTGCTGCTGCTGCTGCTCCTGCTGCTGCTGCTGCTGCTGCTGCTGCTCCTGCTGCTCCTGCTGCTGCTGCTGCTGCTCCTGCTGCTGCTGCTGCTGCTGCTCCTGCTGCTGCTGCTCCTGCTGCTGCTGCTGCTGCTGCTGCTGCTGCTGCTGCTGCTGCTGCTGCTGCTGCTGCTGCTGCTGCTGCTGCTGCTGCTGCTGCTGCTGCTGCTCCTGCTGCTGCTGCTGCTGCTCCTCCTGCTGCTCCTGCTGCTCCTGCTGCTGCTGCTGCTCCTGCTGCTGCTGCTGCTGCTGCTGCTGCTCCTGCTGCTGCTGCTGCTCCTGCTCCTGCTGCTGCTGCTGCTGCTCCTGCTCCTGCTGCTGCTGCTGCTGCTGCTGCTCCTGCTGCTGCTGCTGCTGCTGCTGCTGCTGCTCCTGCTCCTGCTGCTGCTGCTCCTCCTCCTCCTGCTGCTGCTCCTGCTGCCTGCTGCTGCCTCTGCTCCTCCTGCTGTCCTCCTCCTCCTGCTGCTGCTCCTCCTCCTGCTCCTGCTGCTGCTCCTCCTGCTGCTGCTGCTGCTGCTGCTGCTCCTGCTGCTGCTGCTGCTGCTCCTGCTGCTGCTGCTGCTGCTGCTGCTGCTGCTGCTCCTGCTCCTGCTGCTGCTGCTGCTGCTCCTGCTGCTGCTGCTGCTGCTGCTCCTGCTGCTGCTGCTGCTGCTGCTGCTGCTCCTGCTGCTGCTGCTGCTGCTGCTGCTGCTGCTGCTGCTGCTGCTGCTGCTGCTGCTCCTGCTGCTGCTGCTGCTCCTGCTGCTGCTCCTGCTCCTCCTGCTGCTGCTCCTGCTCCTGCTGCTGCTGCTGCTCCTGCTGCTGCTCCTGCTGCTGCTGCTGCTGCTCCTGCTCCTGCTGCTGCTGCTGCTCCTGCTGCTCCTGCTGCTCCTACTACTGCTGCTCCTACTACTGCTACTGCTCCTACTACTGCTACTGCTACTGCTACTACTACTACTACTACTACTACTACTACTACTACTACTACTACTACTACTACTACTACTACTACTACTACTACTACTACTACTACTACTACTACTACTACTACTACTACTACTACTACTACTCCTACTACTACTACTCCTACTACTACTACTACTCTTACTACTACTACTCCTCCTACTACTACTACTACTACTACTACTACTACTACTACTACTACTACTACTACTACTACTACTACTCTCTAGGAGACTTCATGAGCATGTACACCACCTTGGCTCAGGCAGGGTTGCTTCCCTTTACTGGAGCCACATCCCAGGCCGGGGGAGGAGTACAGACTCCCACAACCTGCACTCCGAAGTAGTGAGTGCATGTGGAGCAGGTGCCAGAGGTTATACCAACGCCGCCTGCATTACTAGATCAGCCCAGGGACAGGGCAGCAATTTCGAGGATGAGCAGCTAAGGCTTGAGAGGTTCAAGAAGTACATGCCTCATGTATTTAGTGGTCTAGCATCAGTGTATGCTTTGGGTTTTCTTGATGTGTTATAGCATTCTCCGTACCATGGGTATTTCAGGATCCAGCAGGGTTTCCTTCACCACCTTCTAGCTTCGAGGAGCCGCCTATGGGTGGTGGCGCACCTATGAGTTAGACAGTCCAGATGAGGCTTCTTTGATGACTTGGGCTCAGTTCTCAAAGTTGTTTCTGCGAGAATATGTCCCTTAGAGACTCAAGGACGCATGACGCACAGATTTTGAGCATTTGCGCTAGAGTGCTATGACGATTTCAGAGTATGCAGTTTATTATACAACCTTGGCTAGGCATGCACCACCCTTAGTTGCTACTGTTCACAAAAAGGTTTACCGACTTATTGAGGGGCTTATTCCTAGCATCAGATCTAGCATGGCTCGTGAGTTGGAGATAGATGTTTCCTATCAGCAGGTTGTGAGCATTGCTAGGAGGATTAAGGGTATGCATGCTAGGGATAGAGAGGTGAGGGAGGCCAAGAGGTCTCAAGAGTTGGGCCACTATTCTGGTGCCCATATAGTAGTCATTTTGAGGTATTGAGGTATGTTTGGGGGGGGGGGTGTTTATGAGCTTGCCTTACCTCCCAGCCTGCAGGGGTTTATCCGATATTTCATGTTTCGATGCACCGGAGATATCACGGTGATCCGTCACACGTGTTGGATTTCAGTTCAGTCTAGCTGGACAAAGATTTATCTTATGTTGAGGAGCCAATTGCTATATTAGACAGGCAAATTTGAAAGTTGAGGTCAAAGAACATTGCTTCAGTAAAGGTTCAGTGGCGGGGTCAGCCAGCCGAGGGGGAGACCTAGGAGATCGATCAGGATATGCGCAGCCATTACCCTCATCTTTTCACTACTTCAGGTATATCTCTATGCTCGTTCGAGGACGAAGGAATGTTTAAGTGTAGGAGGATGTGATGACCTGGCCGGTTGTCTTATGAATTTATGCCCCGATCCCCTATTAACTGCTGTCCCCATGTTTAATTCTGCTAATTTGATTTGTCGGGATGTTTGTTTTTGAGTTTCGAAGAGTTTTGGGAAACATAGTCCCTAGTTGAGAGCTTACGTGTTGAAAAGTTATCCCTAGTTGGAACAATGTGAAGACGGCCTTGGATTGGAAATCTGATAGTTCTGTTAGCTTCATTAGGTGATTTCAGGGTTGGGAGCTTATTCGGAATGTGTTTTGGAGGTCCGTAGCTGATTTAGGATTGAAATACTGAAGTTTGGATTATTAATGTTTCTAATTGATAGGTGAGATTTTGATCCAAGGGTCAGAATGGAATTCCAAGGATGGTTGTAGCTTTGTTATGTGATTTGGGATGTTTGTGCAAAAGTTCAGGTCATTCGGAGGTGGTTTTGTCGGGGTTTTGATCAAAAGCGTGTTTCAGAAGTTTTTAGAAAACTTAATCTTGAATTCATTGTGAATTGAAGGTTTTGGTATTGTTTGAGGAATTGTGATGATTGGAACATGTTTGAATGAGGTTTTAGGATTTGTTGGTACTTTTGGTTGAAGTCACTGAGGACTCGGGGTGATTTCGGATGGCTAATGGGAAGTTTTGAGACTTAAGGAGTTGCAGAAAATGCAACAGCAGTTGCATGCAACGTTTGGCCTTTGCGATCGCGTGATTTCCCTCGCGATCGTGTAGAGGGATTTTTGGAAGGCTTGAGGTTTGTCTTCATGTTCACGTTTTCCACTTCGCATTTGCGGAGTGTGAGCTGTAGTTGCTTCGCGTTTTGGGGGTGATGGTTCGGGTTCAGGTAGAAGGGTTCGGAGTCCAGGTAAGATTGTTCGTCACGTTCGCATGAAATGGGACGCGTTCGCGTAAGAGGGAAAGTTGAAGTATCGCGTTTGCGGTTGCTTGGTCACGTTCTCATAGCTCATTTTTGAAGCCTTGCATTTTAGTGCTTCGCTATAGCGTGAACTAGGTCGCGATTGCGATGAAGGAATTACAGGAGCTGGGCAGAAAGTTTATAACATTTCATTCGCGAGTTTTAGCTATTTTTCCACCATAGTTGAGTATTTCGAGATCTCTTTGATGGGAGTTGAAGAGGGATTCAAGGAGAACTGATTGGAGGTAAGTTTTATGAACCAAAAATGTGATTCTATTGTGAAATTAACCTAGAAATTCATGTAATTTAACCGAAAAGGGAAGAACTAGGGTTTGGGATTTTTATATTTTAATATGGAATTTGAGGGGTCATTTGAACTCCGGTTTTTTTGTTCTTATTATCTATAGACTCGTGAGAATATGAGGTTTCAGAAAATATAAGTTTCACCTAATTCTGAGACGCTACCTTGAGGAGCATTTTTGTTATTTTACCTAATTTCGCGTCTTTGCTATGAGTTTAATCGTAGAATCAGTTGTTTGAGATGTTACTTACGATATGTAATTGAATTGAATATATTTGGGCCATTAAAGTGAGATACTCATTCAAAGACGCGATTTCTAGTTGATTTTGAGCTGATTCTAGGTAGGTGACTTGTCTAACCTTGTGTGGGGGATTTCTTCCCTTAGGATATGATATTTGGTAATTGAATTGCCCTGTGCGTGAGGTAACGAGCGCGTGATTGTGCAAGTTGTTGAAAAATCTGATTTTTCTTAAAATATTCCTTAGCCTGTCCCTTTTCCCCGCTCTACTGTAATTGCTGACTTAATCTGTTGTTAGTTACACGATTATGTTTAGTTGACTTAAATTTCCTATTTGCTTATATTATCTTAATTGCATTACGTGCAGCATGTTAGGCTAGAATTGACTATTTACTTATGTGAAGTTGGCATTTAGTTTAACATTCGTGTGTCACTGCGGTTTATTTTAAATTAGGACTACAGAATGGCATTCCGGGAGATCCCCTGTATGGAAGTTATGATTTGGACCGAGGTGCGGGATACGACGAGATCCCTGGAATTTATATTGAGGATACCAAGAGATACTCGGGATAGAGATTATTGGCATTTGTATTGAGGATACCAAGAGATCCTCGGGATACCAAGAGATACCTGGAATTTATATTGAAGATACCAATTGATCCTCGGGATACCAAGAGATCCCTGGCATTAATATTGTGGATACCAAGATATCCCTAACATTTATATTGAGGATACCAAGAAATCCTCGAGATACTAAGAGATCCCCGGTTATTATTATTCTTGTGCATTTTCCTTGTGTTCTTCCTTTATTTTTGTTTTTCCGTTATTGTACTCTTATTATCTATATAGACTCTTATTGTAGAATCTCAATTATATTGTTTATCTTATCCTATCATTACTATAATTATTTACCCCAGTAGGGCCCGACCTTCCTCGTCACTACTCAACCGAGGTTAGGCTTGAGACTTAATAAGTACCGCTGTGGTATACTCATGCCCTTCCTGCGCATGTTTTTTATTTGCAGATCCAGGTAGCGCTACTTAGGCATATTACCCTTGAGGCAGGGAGTGAAATTGGAGACTTTGAGGTACTTCTGCTGCGTCTGCAGACCGAAGAGTCTTCTTCCTTATTTTGTCTTGTAGTGTTAGCCCTTCTATCATACTGTTGATTCAGATACTCTGGAGATTAGAGCACTTTACTGTATTACTCTTCTACCTTGTGTTCCCGTGAGTTTCTGGGTTTTGGGATGGCATTGTAGTAGTTGAGATATTGAGTTTTATATGCCAAGATGCATCTATATATAGTTTTCTTCTAGCTGTCCAGTTTCAAGTTATTATATTCCGCAAGTTATACTGTTTCTGCATTGTTATGCTTACCTAGTCGTAGGGATTAGGTACTGTAACGACATGTTCACGTAGGGAGAACTAGGGCCATGACAGCCTCGAACCTTTTTCGGGGCATTTTGTATAAGAAACGTTTATGACTAAGTTCATACTTAGTCTTTAAATTTTAATTTTAAGAAGTTTTTGTGGCTATTTTTGAACTTCTATATTATTTATTCTTGCCTTTATATTTTAAGGACTTACTGAACAACTTGCATTTTTACTTTGCAAAAATGCTTTTTTTACTTTATAAATAGTTTAATTAATCATGAATTTTAAAAGAGGGCCCTTTTATATTTCAACACTTAATGAAGAAGACGTCTCAATTTCATAATGGTGTAAATGTACGATAAAAGAAATAGGAATACACACATTTTTGGAATAACTTCGACAAGTTTTATTTGAACTTTGTCAAGTTTTAAATAACATCTTACATGTATTTGAGTAACTTCTATAATTTTCGTAACTGTTTTTCTGACAACAGATTTCAAAAAAGGAAATAAAACACAAGGTTTTTACTTGAAACATGTTTCAATTTTAATAATACACAAGTTTTTTATACATAACCTCGTTTCACTTGAATAATGCACAAGCTTTTCATTACATTGCCTTTTAACCCAACTAAGATAAGGTTTTTGGCTCTGGCTTGTAACTTTGCTTTGTACTTGACTCTTTGCTCTGCAGTTGACTCTTTCAATGAGTTGACTTTTCAGGCTTGAACTTTTGATTATTTCTCAATCTTCACCTTCTTTATACATTAGTCTATGTATATATCATAATAGTCCCCCAAGTGTTTGAGCTTTGAAGTATGAAGTGTCGAGCACTTAAATATTCCTCTTATTTGGTCATTTTTCCAGCAAAAGAATAATATATACGAGACTCAGAGGTACAATTATAGATGAAGACTGCTTAAACCGTTTCAATTACTATCAGAAAAATTGTAATCCTAAACCAAGAATTTTAATTAATTCCACGTGCCTTGCAGGTCGTGACTCATCATTTAGTACAACTTAACCTTTTGCCTATCATCTAAAATCGTTAGTAAAATTTTAACAATTCAATAATAAAATTTTAAAATGAGGATACCTGCCTAGGGGTGTTCAAAATCGATCTGAAACCGAAAATCGAACCGAACCGAAACTTAATGGCTTAATGGTAACAGCTTAACGGACGGAGAACGGATTGAATTTTTTTATTAACGGCTTATCGGTTTGGGGGCGGATTATTCAATTTTCTTAACAGATAATCCGTTAACCTGTTAAGAATATAAATATAAATATATATATGCCTGCCCGTGGGTACTCCTTAGAAATATTAATCTTTAGGTGAATATCATTCCAATGTAAGGGTAATATCTTCTCACCCATTATTTCTAATTCGCATGCTCCTTTCTCCGCAATACCATGAATCCTGTAAGATCCTTCCCAAGTTGGACTTAATTCCCCGTATTAGCTGCCTTCGTGAATTGAAAAACTTTCTTGAGTACGAAGTCCCCAGTTTTAAGTATCTTAGTCGTGCCTTTCGATTATAATATCGTTTCATGACTTGTTTTTGTGCTGCCATTCTTATTAATGCAACTTCCCTTCTTCCTTCAAGTAAGTCAAGGTTTATGCGCATTTCTTCTTCATTAGATTCTTCCGATGCTCGTGTATACCTCGTTCTTGGTTCCCCTATATCAACCGGAAGTAAGGCTTCAGCTACATACATTTATGAGAATGATGTTTCACATGTGTTTGTTTTTGTTGTCGTGCGATATGCCCATAAAACGCTAGGTAGCAACTCTGGCCAATTGCCTTTAGATTCTTCTAATCGTTTCTTCAAATTGTTGACAATGAATTTGTTTGTTGATTCAACTTGTCCATTACCTACCAGATGGTAAGGAGTAGACGTAATCATTTTGATCTGCCAACTTTGAAAAAAGTCTGTGATTTGTGCGCCTATAAATTGTGGATCATTATCACACACAATTTCCTTTGGTACACCAAATCGACACATGATATTTTGCAAAATGAAATCTCTGACTTCCTTTTCCTGCACTTGTTTGAATGCTCCTACTTCTATCCATTTAGTAAAGTAGTCAGTGAGTACAAGTAGGAATTTTACCGGTTCTTTTGCTTGTGGTAGTGGACCCATGATATCCATTCCCCATTTCATAAAAGGCCATGGTGTAATGACCGAATATAATAGTGTTGCAGGTCTATGCATGTTGTTACCATATTTTTTGCACTTATCACATTTAAAATTCTCTGCTTCTTTCTCCATCTTAGGCCAATAATAGCCAGCTCTAATCATGGTTCTTACCAGTGATCTTCCACCTGTGTGATTTCCACAATGTCCCTCGTGTATTTCTCTCATTATACATTATGCTTGAGAAGGCTCGAGGCACCTTGCTAAGGGGCCACTGAACATTTTTCGATAAATATTACCTTATTTTAAACAATATCAAGCAGTCTTTTTTTGAAGCGCGTAATCTTTTTTCTTGTCTTTAGGTACGTTACCATATAGCAAAAAAGCGACAATTTCATTTCTCCAATCCTAGGTTAAGTTATTGAAATTTACCTCATATTTGTCTAGATTCAGTACTGAATGAAACAAATGAATTACAGAAGTATTTTCATTGCTCGCCACATCTGCGGCAGATACAAGATTAGATAGGGCATTTGCTATACATTTTCATCTCTTTGTATCTGTGTGACTTTCCAGGTTTGAAATTGTCTAATCAAATCCTGTACATTTTCTAAGTATTGCTGCATTCATTCTTCCCTGAATGTATAAGTCCCCGAAATTTTGTTAACTACGAGCTACAAATCGTATTTGATTTTAATTTGATTAATACCAAGTTCTCGTGCCAGTTCCAAACCTGCAATCACAACTTCATACTATGGTCATTGTTAGTTATAGAATGGCATTTTATGGCTTGACGAATGGTTTCACCCATAGATGGTACCAAAACAACTCCTAAACCTACTCCCTTCATGTTAGATGAGCCATCAGTAAATAAGGTCCAAATTCTTGGATTAGACCCGTTGAACACCTGCAATTCTTTTTCTGCTTCTAATTGCATTCTTTGGCTAAAATTAGCTAAACAACCTGCTAATACCGAAAATTTTATCGTGATTCTAGAATGGCATGTGATGTCATATTCACTTAGTTCTATAACCCATTTAGCTAACCTACCTAACAACTCATGCTTGTGCAATATATTGCGTAATGGATAAGCAGTTACTATGACAATATGATGACATTGAAAATAAGGCCTTAGATTTCTAGATGACATGATTAGTGCAAGTGCAAGCTTTTCTAATTGAGGATACTGCGTCTCTGCATCTAATCATAATTTTCTAACATAATAAATTGGAGATTGCTCTCAAACTAAAATAACACTCACCACTACTTCTAGTACAACTAGACAGATGAGTAGTTTTTCTCCAACCTTTGGTTTTGCGAGAAACAACAGATTTGACATGTATGTCTCCAAAGTTTTGAGTGCTTGTTGAAAATTCTCAGTCCATTCGAATTGATCTTCTTTTTTAAGGGCTGAAAAGAATTTAAAGCACTTTTCTGATGATTTGGAAATGAATCTTCCCAAAGCTGCAATTCTCCCTGTTAGACTTTGCACTTCTTTCTTGTTGGTAGTATGTTAAGGATTTCTTCAATGGATTTAGTCTGCACGGGATTCACTTCAATTCCACGGTTAGAAACAAGAATACCCAAAAAGCTGAATGCACATTTATGATGAAACGCCGAATGCACATTTCTTAGGATTTAATTTCATATTGAATTTTCGGAAGATCTGAAACGTATCTGACAAGTGCGATATATGATCCCTTGAATATTGGGGTTAATAAGAATATCGTCCATATAGACCTCCATATTTTTTTCCCAAATGTTCTTGGAACATCTTGGTCACCAGTCTTTGATATGTCACACTAGCATTTTTTAGGCTAAAAGACATTACTTTATAACAATAAGTCCCCCTATCTGTTATAAATGAAGTTTTTTCTTCATCTACATGATCCATTTTGATCTGGTTGTATCTTGAATACGCATCTAAAATGTTAACAACTCATGTCTTGCAGTAGCATCAATTAGTTGATCTATATGTGGTAATAGAAAAGAATCTTTTCGACAAGCTTTGTTAAGGTCTATGTAATCTACACAAACTCGCCATTTACCATTCTTTTTTGGTACCACAACGGTATTGGAAAACCAATTAGGATACTTTACCTCGCGGATAGACCCAATCTTTAATAATTTTTGGACCTCATCTTGAATCACCTGATTTGTGAAAGTTCCTTACTTTCTTTTCTTTTGTTTGATGGGTGGATATGACGGGTCTTCATTTAACTTGTTGTTCATTACCTCTGGTGGTATTCCTGTCATATCAGAATGGGACCAAGCAAAACAATCCATGTTAGTTTTAAGAAATTCAATCAAATTGCCTTTCATGTCTTGGCTTAGATTGGCCCCTATCTAAACTTTCCTTTCAGGCCATTGTGTAAATAACATTGCAGCCTCTAGTTCTTCAATCGTTATTTTTATATTATCATTTTCCTCTGGTTCTTGAATGACATCGGGCCTTGAGTCCACATCTGTTTGCTCTTTTTCAGTTGAGGTTTGTGTTATGGTTTCCTCAACTGGATTCTGTAATTACTATTTTTCTTCCTTTTTCGTACTTGAATCTGCTACGATGTTGATGCTCCTAGATGTCTGTTGATCCGCATAGATTTGACGTATTTCCCATGGTGATGGAAATTTAATAACTTGATGTAAGGTAAATGGAAGTATATCTATCTCATGGATCCATGGTCTCCCGAGAATCATAATCCATCTCCATATATACCACTTGAAACTTTGAATCTTTCACCACTCTTTCTATGAATGTAGTAAGTATTACCTCCCCTTTTGTCACGATGCTGGAATTATCCAATCCAGACAAAGTATGTGCCTTTTGTACTAATTTATCCTTAGCTTGCATTTCGTGTAGTAATTTAGTAGAATAATGTTCACGAAACTACCTGGATCAATGAAAACTCGTTTCACATTAGTATCATGTACAAGTAGAGATATTACCAGTGCATCGTTATGTGGAGTTATTACATCATCCGCATCTGCATCATCAAACGTAATACTTTCTTCCTCTAAGACATGTCGCACCCGCTTCCCATGGGTAATTGTGACTTTGGAAACTTTATTGCCTGCTGTGTATGTCACACCATTGATTTCTTCACCTCTGCTTATAACATTAACGGTCCTTTTGGGAGAAGGTGATTTAGGGGCCTCCTGCCTATTCTTCATTTATGCTTGCTTATCTTTCTCACTGAATAATTTGGTGAGACCCTTGCTTCAAAAGATAATCAACTTCACCTTGTAGCAACTTGCCGTTTCGTGACCATGATCATTATGAAATTCGCACCAGTGATCAAGATTGTGTCTATTTGGATTTGAGCTCATTTCTTTTGGCCATCGCACCTTGTCTCTAATGCTTCTTAAAATAGCTACAAGCTCGGAAGTGGTTACATTAAAATTAAAGCTGCTAGATCTTGCTTTCAAGCTTCTATCATCATCTCGCATCTCTCGCGTGTTTCGATTGTTCCCAATCCTTACTGATGAACCCGACTCTCTATTCCTCGATCTATGATCGTACCTTGAATTGTCATGTTTTGATCGTGAATCTTTTCCCGTTGGGTCCATATATGGTTCTTACATGTTTTTATCAGATCTTTTTTCTATTTTCGTCTATCTTGAACTCACCTTTTCTTCTTTTTGATACCGTGAGATAATATCCTCTTTTATCCTTAACTTCGTGCTATACCTATTGTAAATGTCATTCCATGTGGTCGTTGAGAATTCACGTAGACTTTCCTTGAGTCGCCTCGTGGCTTCTGAGATTTTTTCATTCAGATTACTAGTGAAGGCTATAGCCGCCTAGGTTTTTGGTACACGCGGTAATGTCATTCTTTCACGCAGGAACCTATCCAGGAACTCTCTCACCAACTCGACCCCTTGTTTGATTTTGGAAATATCTTCCATTTTTTTCGACTTCTTGAGCTCCCAAATGTGCTTTGATAAATAAATCTGCAAAATCTGCAAAAGAATTTATGAAATTTTTGTGTAAAAATGAATACCATGTTAATGATCCCTTAGTAAGTGTTTCACAAAATTTTTTGACCAATGCTGATTCAATTTCTTGTTTGGTCAAGTCATTGTCTTTCACTCCATTCGTGAATGCAGTCATGTGGTCTCGTGGATCAGTTGTTCCATCGTATTTTGGAATATTGGCCATTTTGAACTTCTTTGGAATTCGGAGAGGACCAGCGCTTGGCTTCCAAGGTTGTTGTGAATATTTGTCCATATCTATCACTTTGATCACAAACGGTACTCTAGGTATTTGCTCTATGCGGTCACTTTGATCCTTGAGCTGTTTTTGCATTGTTAATACTAAATTTTGTAAATTGGATTGACTAATTTACCTAGTTCTCCATCTCGTGACTCGCTAGATATTTTACCACTGCCTGAATTAGCAAGCCTGGAACGATGGTTCTCCAAAGTGTTGTTATTTGGAGTTGGTGTTAGTGGTGCAACAAGTAATTGACTAGTAAAGGCCTGAAGAGCTTTATTGATTTTTTGAGCGATTAGCTTTTTCAAAGCTTCATTGATGGCTTCATCATTTTCAAATTGAGCGTTTACATTTGAGTGAGACCTATCAGGAGTTCCTTAGCGAGACCGTCGGGGGGAGCTTTGTGGAGAAGGAATCGGGGTACGATCATCTTGTGGATCCCTCTAGAGTTGATGGTTTCCTTGGTTTTCTTGGGTGTTGTCATTAATATTTGACATGGTTGATGCCATAAAAAAGGTTAAGAAAGAATAGATTATCAGTTTTCCGGTAATGGAACCAATTTGTTTGACCAAAAAGTGGAATTTCGGTTAATGCTTTATTTTTAGAAGAACTTGGGTTACTGATAATCAAAAAATGAATAATGGAAATTGATTTTGCTAATAGTAAGATGAACAGAAGAAAGCGAAGTAAATCAGTGTATTCTAATAGTGTTTCGTGTGTCTACAAATGATCAATCTTCTTCTTTTTATCTCTGTCTCTAAGATTTACATTTTTCCTTTGTCATAATAAGACCATTATATACAATCAAATGCATTAAATGCTACGTTACATGATCATTGTAATTTAATATAGATTCTCTAATGTTTTCAGTATTTAATATTTGTTAAATACTATATCTGTACTCTCTTGTGCTGTCAGATTCATTCTCCTTGATTTTTGGGTTTGAATAGGTACGAGTGTTGAATCTTTTGAATATCTGCTCGTGCCTCTGCTCGTGTCTCTACTCGTATCTGTTGCAACTCATGTCTCTTTGCTAATCATCATTCTTTGACCAGCCTTCGTGTCATGACATGTCATCTCTCAACCACTTTAATATATATAAACTCAAATTTTCGCAATACAGAGAGTATTAGCTCCGATCCTCTATTTACTGCTTTTCTCGTATCTTTTTCTGCTTATGTGACTACCGGGTTTTGGAAATACTATTTGTACTCGTGTGTTGGTATTGTACATGCCGAGCGGCACCTTATTGATGTTTGACTATAATTATATATTTTTAGTATATTACTTACCTTACATTTAGATGCTTTAATGTTAAATTATACAATATTTATGGTTAATTGAGTTTATTTTATGTGTAGGTACATTGAAGATGAAATTGGAGCAAAGTAAATATTAAAACTGTATTTCATGCGCCAAAGTAATGGGCTTATGATTATTTAATAATGAAGTAATTATTGATAACAAAGAAAACACAGAATGAAAAAGAAGAACTGAAAAAAGAAGAGAACAAGTGGAATTGAAGAGTCTGGAAGATAGGGAACAAAATGAGAACGAAGCTGCAAGTTGTAAAGCTCGCTATAGAGCTGGCGTCGTGCAGTGGAAAACACGATGGAGAGCTCGCGTCGCCCGGTGTACAACGAGGTGGAGCGCGCTACAGAGGTTGCGACACTGTCTATAGCAAGGTGGTTCCGGATTTTTAAATCTATTTTGTCTGCTATTTAGTTTTGGAATTTGATTATTTTGTTTGGTTTTTTCCCTACGCATTAAACACCATTCTTAAGGGGTACCTGATTTTAAACCTAGGGAAAGCAGGGAGAGGGAAAGCAGGGAGCCGTCGTGGAGGTCAGAATTCATCAGATTTTATTTTTCTTCCAAAAAATTTAGTTTGAGTATGTGATTTTTGCCTAGCTTGAATTACTGCTATAAAAGTCTCAAAATTAGGAATTTTCTTTCTTTATTTATGAGATTTTTAGAATTTAATTGCATAATCGTGTGTTTGTTTGCATTTTTCTGTACATTTTAATTGATATAATTCATGAAAAAATACAACAAAAAAAAATTAGCGCCTTTGCTTTTAGAATCGAATTTAATATTTTTAGTTTCATTAGTTAATTAATATTACCAAAAATAAAAAAAAATAACAAAAATAGTGATTTTACATTTTATTTCAGTTTTCTTTTAAATTGGGACTCGATTAATTTTAGGAAAATTAATTAGTTCAATTTTAGAGTTAAATCTAGACCTTGTCATTTTTAGGTTAATTTTGTATTTAATAAAATCAAAATTTGTAATTAAAATAAATAAGAGAAAAAGAAATTTGAAAAAATATGTTCTTGTTTAAAAGACCCAAATTTGGGCCATTTTAATTATATTGCCAGCCCAAAATATATCCCAACCTGACCCAAACCCACCTCAATAACCCAGTCCAAACCTCACCTTTCAAGACGACGTCGTTTAGAAGATCGTCGATCACAGCCGTTCATTTTCTTTGATTTAACGGTGTCAAAGCCATGGTCAATTCGTATATAAGTGTTTCAACCCCCTACCCCCAAACGAGACCTCGTACCCTGTCTCTCCCAAACCCTAATATACACCAACATAACACCACCACCCTCCGCCGTCCGTCGCTGGCCGAAAATTGCGTCCGCTGGCGGCAATGCTCCGATGACCTCCAAAAAAACACCCCCACCTCCTCGGCCTCCTCTTTCCATCCTTGCCACTAGTATCCCTCAAACATCAACCCATTTCGTCGAATATCGATTTGAATCGATGGTTGCTCCGCCGCTCACGGCGGAGGTGAGGGTTGCCCATGCTCCTAATTAAGTCCATCCGGGTCTTCCTTCCATCTTTAAATTAAGGTTCAGACTCAATCGCCTGTCCTCTCCGATTGGCGAACGTCGAAAGAGAAGGCGGAGGAAGGAACTGATTTTCCCCTAGCCTCCCTCACCTGGAATCTGTAAGTCCCTGCCTCGAATTAGCACCGTACACCTCGAATATTAGTTTGAAAATTTGGCCAAAATATCACCACCCTCCAAATCACCCAAAACATACCACCTCCGGTCCTTTCACCTCTCACACCTTGAAACCACCGTCAGAGTCCCTCAAGTGTCTTTACAACTCTCCAAAAGTGAAACTAGGGTTCGGAGTTACTACATGGAGATCCCAGGGTCTAAACTAAAAGCTATGTCTTTGCTTTAATTCATCTCGCTTCTTAGGCTTTAATTTGTCAAACTATAATAACCTTGCCTGATAGTTCACAATCTGTGTTTAATTCTTGAATAAGGTCAGTTGGGATTCTGCCTAATAATTGGAATTGGCTTTGTTTAAAAAGATGCATGTTTAAATATGCTTATCAAGTTTTTGGAATTGATCTAGTTTTCTTTATTCAACTGATGCCTCGTCTTGGTTTCTTTTCTTTGACTCGCACTAATAGCATAAGCTTGTTACTTGATACATTTGATTCTTGAATTTCAGTTGATTTCTTGATATATTTGATTCTTGAATTTCAGTTGGTTAATTGATACATTGGGTTCTTGAGTTTCAGTTGATTAACAATGGATAATAAATAGCGTGACTCTGATTTCCTTAGTTTAGATTTAGAATAGTTAATTATGCATGTCAATCTGTTAATATTTGCTCTTCTTGCTGAATAAGTTAACCCATTGGTAATTAATCCTAGTCAGTTTTGACCAAATTAAAGCGGTTGGGTACAGTCAAAACTTGTTTTAGCCCAGGCTCATAATATAGATTTGGTCTAGGGGTGTTTGGGGTATTTCTAGGTAGAAAATAATGCAGTAACTAACATTGGAACCCACTAGAATCTTCTAGATGGGGTTTCAATATGAAATTCAGGACTTAATTGGTATAACTTGGCCAACAAGGTATAAAATGAGGGACTAACTAAGCAAGAACTGAAAATAAAAGAAGGACTAAAGGTGTAAAATAAAATCTGAAAGAAGCCATAGCGTTTGCCTATAAAAGGCAGTCTACCCTACCTTACAAGGTAAGTTGGAGAGACCCCAAAATTTTGAAATTCAAAAGATTTAAATCAGCTCTTAGAAGTCTAGAGAGCCAAACTCTGAAAAAACAAAATTCAGAAACAATTTTCAGGTCCAAAACTACTGAGAAACCTTCCAAAAATCCAAAAATTCTGATAGAAGGTAGATAGCTAAGATATAAAGTAGAAACGAAAATAAAAAAAATCAAAGTATGGAGTAGAATTCCTTCCAGATCCCTTTGGTTGACTGCAATCACTTTGGTTCATCAAGTGTGGTCTTCAAATTCAGCTGGTTATTGCTTGTGTGAAGTTGTTTGGAATTTGCTGCAATTTATATTTCATCCCAAGGATTCTGAGCTGCTCTTCTGTTTTAATTGTTGCTTCCTCTGAGTTGCTGCTTAGCTGATTCTTTTTTTCTCACATTTTGCTTCAATTTTCCAGGTACAAGTTATGAACCTTGGATGATGTAGTGTCTAATTTGAGCAATGAAGTGAAAGTTTATGGCTCATTCGACTTTGTTCTTTGCTTGCTGCTCATTTTTTGCACTTGTTCATAGTATAGCTTAGGTAAATTTTGAGTAGTAGAGTGGTGTAACTAATTTGGATTGCTAGATCCTCTAAAACTACATGAATATAATGTTGTTAGTTGGTTGAAAGCTGTTTGAATAGTTGAACGTTATTTGAGTAGTTGGATGATTGGAATAGTTGGTTTTTGTAATTTGTTCACCATGTGCTGCTAAATGTAGGATTCAAAGTAGTGCATTTCAAGTCAAAATAGTATGATATTCCAGAATCATGTTGTATTACATTTTGGTTTGGAGGTTCAGGGAGTTAATAGTTCGGAAATATAAAGATATAAAAGTTAGTATGTCAGTAATTACTCCTGTTTCAAGTCATAATTAAGTGTCTTTGAAGTGTATTAGTGTCAATTAATTGATTGTTAAAGTTTGGATCATTCAGGTTAATTATGGTCATGACTAGAGTTTGTGGTTCATGAGTCAATTCTAAAATATGAAATTGAATTTGGTCGAGTTTAGAGGATAAAATTCCAGAGTTAAATGTGTTGAGGCGTCAGTATTCATGTGCTGAAAATGAACATAAGGTCTAGATTCAGTTGTAATATGCATACCTTCATTTTGGGCTGCTCTAAGGCCAAAGCTTTGAACATAGTTTATAAAAAAAGTCAAATGGACTTTCTTTTTCGTTGGGTTGGCTTCGAGGCTAATTTTAATAATGAAGGTCTTTTGTTTGAATTCGGACTTGATCTTGAAGCCCGAGTCTCTTTGAATACTCTTAATAATAATTGAATCACATTGTTAATTAATTAGGCCTTTTAATATTTAATAGAGAATAATAGTTCCTTATAGTATGGCCTTAAAATAAACGAGGTGAGCCGCGCCAAACAAAATCCATAAATTGTGTGTCCCTATTAATTACTTTTTTATAAATAATTTAGAAATTGGGTAAGCCATTTAGCAAATTTCCATGGCCTCCCGAAAAGTAACAACGCGTTAGTCGCTTTAGGCGCGTTATTTAATAATTTTATTTTCTTAAACTCGGGTGCGCTTTTATGTGACCCAAATCCAAATCTCAACGGTGTTAAAGTATGTCAAAAAATCACGGGTGCATTTATGTAACGTGATTCGAGATGCATACTAACATTGTTGCAATTTTCCTTAAAATTCAATTAAAAGCGGTAAATAATTTAAAATTGCACTATAGAATGAACATGTTATAAAATCAGATATTAGGCCAAACATGATAGTTTAAGCGATTGTGCTAGAACCACGGAATTCGAGGGTGCCTAACACCTTCCCTTGGGTTAACAAAATTTCTTAATCAAGAATTTCTGGTTCGCAGACTTCAATCGGATAGTCGAAAATTTCCTCGATTTGAGATTTAAGATAAATTGGTGACTTGGAACACCAAAAGCCAAAACCTATCCCACGTGGCGACTCTAAAATAAATAAATAATCTCATTTCGAATAATGTCACTTAAATTGAAAAAACTCCCTTATACATTTACCCTTCGGGGTAGGTGTGTAAAAAGGAAGTGTGAAGCTCTGGCGACTCTGTTGGGGACGTAAACCTAGAATATTGGTTCAGGCTTTAAGAATTCGAGCTTAGAATAACTATTATACTTTGCTTTATTATCTGATTTTCCTACATCTTTTATCCTAACGTGCTAAGTGCTTTACCGCTTTGATATTACCTGAATTGTGTATATAAAATTATTACAAAACCCTTCTTTTCTCATCTTTGGGGATGTGCTCGCTGGTCGAGACTCTCTATTCTGTTAGTGTCATACTATAAAGTAAGAAAGAGGCCGGACAAGTTACTAAGCCGGATGGCCTTTTGGTTCCCGGTACGTAGCCCCCTCCTCCACTCGAGTTGTCCACTCTGGTACACAGTCTAGAACATATAACCAAAATTTGAACCTAAAATAATTCAACCTCATGCCGGATCCGTAGTAGGTACGCTTGCTTGTATCACGCGCATTTGACCTAGTGGACTCAACACAAGGGTTGGGTCCGTCTAGGACAAGTGACCTGAAATTAAAAGACCATATACATCCTACTTGCTATTTATGCATTTATTTTTTTTGGATCTGCATGCTGACCGCTTGTAAATAATGGGCGAAATTTGAAAAGAAAAAGAAAAAAAAAAGAGAAAACAATAATAGTATTAGGTTTGAGTGAGTTAGTCATTTGTTTGAAAAACCCAATACCCGAATGGTACTGAAATTCTGCCAAACTTTTTTTTAACAAAATAAAAAAAAAATTAGTCAAAATAGTTGGTCCTGTCAAATCTGCCCGAACTACACCAGTTTGATTCTCATCGGGTGTGAGATACGTAGGCAACCCCTAACGGATCCAACTTCCCATTTTTCAAAAATAGCCCAAAAACAATACCAAAAAAATCCTTTTTCTTTTAATTTTGTCGGGTGGTGCCATTCTTGTTTAAAATAAGCCGAATATCCCAAAAGGGCACCGGAAGGCTGTTTTTTCAAGAACATCCACTTTGGGTTATTTTCAATGGCTAGCGGGCACAACCTTAAAATCTTCTTCTCGAAGTGCCAAAAGGTCGTATCGGCAAAGCCGGGTTTTTGTTTTGAAATTTTCAATAAAGTAAAATGGAGTCATTTGTCCTTCAAAATAAGTGATTAAATCACCTTAATAAATGTGCAAGATGAGCACGATTCAAAATGAACCTTTCTCAATCATGAACAAAATCCCTTTGGAGTTGCGTCTATGGTAGAATGATTTAGGCAAAGAAGGGCAAGACGAGGTCAAAAAATATTTGAAAGGTCTTATAGGCTTGTTGGAGATTAAGCCTCGAGGAGACATCATAAGGGCATTGGTCACATGCTGGGACTCAGCACACAACGTGTTCCATTTTTCAGATTTTGAACTCACCTTGACCCTAGAGGAAATGATCGGATACACTAGGAGCACTGAGGTTCCTATAAGGCTCAAGTATTTGATTTCCCCAAGAACTGTACCTGTGCATAAATTATTAGACTCACTGAAGATAAGCAGGACGGTCCACAACCCGGATTTGGCAACTAGATTTTGTACTCTCCACTTTATATACCAGAGATATGGCCACCTAGAAGGGTTCAACAATCTGGAAAGCAAAATATGTAGCAAAGGAAACCGCCAAAAATGGGAGGAACATATACGTTTTGCTTTCATAGTAGTCTTCGTAGGGCTTCTAGTGTTCCCAAGGAAAGATGTAAATATCGACATAAAAATAGCCGGGTTCGTCAGCACTTTAATCACCCAATCCAAGAGCACCCTTGCGCCCATGATAGTAGCCGAAATCTTCCGCGCTCTCACAGTCTGCAAAGTCGGAAGAGACGTTTATGAGGGGTGCAATGTGTTGTTGCAAATGTGGATGACCGAGCATCTACGCCATCGGCTTCAATTCCTGAGTTATGGGTCAACACATAAAACCTACATAGAGGAATTTTATACGAGGATTAATGGGATCAGCTTGCCTGAAGGGGTCAAGGAATGGACATCATACTCTCGGTCTACCACTGTCAGTCAAATAGAGTGGAAGTTTGGATGGTTACCGATGGATGAAATCATATATATGCCAGCAACTGGGCCTCACTTCCTCTTGATGGGTCTCTAGAGCATTCAGCCTTACGCTCTGTATCAGGTTTTAAGACAACCCGGGAGGTTCCTAATAGTTCCAAAAGATGAAGATCTCAATACCAAAGTAGTTGAGATTGGTCCTGATGCTTAGTTTCCTGAAGCGAGAGTCCGCAAGGTCTAGAGCGAATGTCAATATTTGGCGGCAAATAACTGTTTACGAGATCGAGCTAAAGGAGAAGTTTCACCTGGGTATCATGCTTGGTACAGAAGGGAAATTGTTGCTGGGAGGCCCGCCAAAAGACCTCATATCTAGGAGATTGTTGAATCCTCACAGGAACAGTGGGCTGAAATAGCTAAGGAAAATTAATATATGGCAATGATAGAGAGTTGGAAAAGCAGGTCCGAGACCTTCAGTTTGAAAACCACTTACAGGACACATTCAGCGAGGGCAAAAGAAGAAATTAGCCAAAGAAAATGAAGCCTTAGGAGCGCAAATTCAAAAGATAATGCTAGCAGTCAAAGATCCTGTCAGGAATGTCAATGACGCAAAGCTTATAGATAATCTAGGGCAAAAAGTGAATGATTATAGTTTTGACCTCAACAACGTAGAAAGAGAATTAGCCAGGGTTCGAAAGCAATTGGCTTAAAACACGGAGGAACTAACACGCCAGATTAAGGAGTTGAAAGAAGAATACGATAATGAGGTAACAAGATTAAAGAAAAGGGTCATCGTCATAGAAAATAAAATGATCAAACAGGCGAAAGAATTCAAGGTTGAAGGAGAGCATTGCTACATGGCATTGGCGCAATTAGAAATGGATTTGCAGCAACATCATGAAGAAAACCAGATAGCTGAGCAGATTTTGTAGACCAGGCCCAACAGATAGGGCGGTTGCTTGAAGAAAAGGGTAGAATCAAAGAGAGGATCCTGACCATTGCTCACTACATTACTAGGAAATGTCAAGTGTGCGACAACAGGACTCACACCACCTTCTTTGTGGCAGTGATGGTATTTGTTAAACAGATAATGAGTGATTCAGATAGAATTCAAAGGGATCTGGAATATAGGCCCGCGGCGAGACCAAACGATGTCCCGCAGGCACCAGAAACATTAATGTATTCTTGATTTTTTTACTTTGAGTCTGTATTTCCTTTCTGCTAGAATCTGTCAAGTTGTCCAAGTCTGTATTTTCTTTGAAGTAGGATAGTTGATTTTGGAGTCTTTATTTATTTTTTTCATCATAACCTGTTAGTTGTTTCAAGCTATCAGCATTGAGTCTTTGTAATCAAGCTATTCTCCGTCTATGAAAATCAAAATTCTCAAAACATTTTGCTTCTATTTACATTTGTTTTCCACAAACTACGCTCGGTCTGATTCATGCAGGGTCATGATACGAAGGCAATCTCCATAGGATCCGACCGTAACCCCAAGAGAAAAGACAAAGAACATAGAGGAAAGAAAATAAGAGTGAAAAAAATGAAAGAAAGAAAATAAGAAGAGAGAGATAGAGAGAGAAAGATGATGACAAAAGCAAAGTCAAGAATTAAAGAAAAGAAAAGAAGTGAGAGAGAAAATCAAGGGGATGAGGTAAACCGGGATGGCACATGCAAACAGTGCAAATCATATCGAAACCTATTTAACTGTATAGGTGCATCACACCCCAACATGCGATTACCTATCTGTTACTTATCTCGAACTAATCGTTTGCTAGCTCCAATTCCACTCCAAGTTTTATAGAAATGGTGGTTGGTTCTTGGTGCACTGGCTTCATATCCCTACTTTACCAAGTCAAAGGGCAGCACAAAAATGTCTTCAGAAATCACCTTGCCAGCAATTCCTATCACAGACGAAAGCCCAACCTCGGGCATCCCGGCATTAGAGTCAGCAATGGTTGAGGAAAATCGGCTATTGCATTTTTGCATGATGGAGATGTGGGACGCCTGGTCCAATAGTAAAGAGCCCCTACTGCAATTCCTGGATTTCCCGAGCTTTTCCCAAGGATGTGGGGAATGTCAACTGTCCCAGTCAGTCACCCCAGCATCCCACTAGGACACCCAACTATCTCAGCTCATTTTGTGGGAGCACCTTTGGAGGTTCGCCCCATACGGCTATGTCCAATACAATCCCAACCATAATTACTGCTCCACCATGCGCAACCATAACACAGCTTGCATTGCCAAGGACCTCCTTTGATCCTTCAACCTTCACATTCTAAACACCCACTCCCCAAATGGAGACCCTTTAGTATCCCACCTATATGCTTATTCGCAGCCACATCCATTTGAGTTCACAACAGGAATGGAAAAGAGGATGAGAAGCCTAGAGGAAAGCCTAAAAAACATGCAGGGGCTAAGTGGATAGAAAAGTGTATCATACACTGATTTGTGCATGTTCCCTAACGTGCATCTGCTTATGGGATTTAAAACTCTGAAGTTTGAAAAGTACGATGGTCATGGTGACACTATTGTCAATCTTAAGAAATACTGTAATCAATTGCGCGGAGCTGGAGGAAAAGAAGAATTGCTCATGGCTTACTTTGGGGAAAGCTTAGTGGATATTGCCTCCAAATGGTATATGGATCAGGATATTTCTCGGTGGCACATTTGGGATAATCTTGCAAGAGACTTCGTTCAATAGTTCCAATACAATATTGATATTGCTCCAGACTGGAGCTCGTTGGCAAATCTAAATAAGAAGTCCTCAGAAAAGTTTTGCGAGTATGAGATCAAATGGCAGGAACTGGCGTCAAGGGTAAAACCTCCAATGGATGAAGTGAAAATAGTAACTGTATTTCTTCAGGTTCAGGAGGCTGATTATTTCCAAAATATGATGTCAACCATGGGCAAGCCATTAGCGGAGGCCATTAAAATTGGTGAGATTGTAGAGAATGGACTGAAAACAGGCACAATTTTGAGCCAATCAGCTATTAGGGCGACCTGCCAAGCTATCTAAGGCGGTTCTGGAGAAGTGACCAAAAAAAAAGAAGAAACAGTCATGGCGGCTTCAGGAACAAGGAGACACCGCGCTCCTAGACCCATGTTCTCAAATGGACCCCCCCCCCCAATATTACTACCCTCATCAAGACTTGGCATATGCTCCTCCACCGTATGCGGTTATGAATGTCCAACCTTTTGCACGACCGCAACAACATGCCAACAGACACCAAGCCCTATATCCCATAAATCAGCCTCCTCCACAAAATCACTATAATCCCCGTCCTCCACAGAATAACTTTCTTCCTCGTGAGCTGCCCAGGAGGCAAACTTTTACTCCAATTTGTGAGTCTTACTCCAATCTATTTCCAAAGCTTGTCCAAATGGGCTTGTTGCAACTAGTTCCCCACATAAGACAAAACCCAGCATCGGCCGCTTATAGAGCCGGTGTCAGATGTGCTTATCATTCAGGAGTAGAAGGGCATGATACAGATGATTGCTGGACCCTGAAATGAGCGGTGGAAAACCTGATAGAGCAAGGCAAAATAGTGATAAGGGAGGAGGATGTCCCCAACATGACCAATAATCCATTTCCAGCCCACAACATCGGGCCAGTTATTAGGATGATTTGTGAAGATAAATATTTGATCCGGCGCTAATAGCCATAATTTCCATCGCACATACGGAGAAAAGGCCAAAAAGTGCCCCAAACCAAGATGAAGAGGAAAAGAAGAACAAAGTCACCCAGGCAAAACAAGAAAAGAAATTTAAAACAAGCACAACGGTGGTGCCTCCCAAATATGGGATTCTTTATGTCCCACGAGGCTGAAAAGAGAACCAGCAGACTTTGAGCCCTCCAAAGAGGTTTAAACTGAAAAGGACAACCCAAATGTACATACCCAAATAGGCTTATGTTTTGCGGGGGACAATTAAGCCATCAAGTGCGAACGATCCCTTGGTTATTGGACACGTACCACAGTTGCCTATGACGGATCCTACTGCAGTACCATGGAATTATCATAAAATAATGGTTACGTACAATGGAAAAGAGATCTCAGGAAAGCCTCAAGAAACCACCTCGTTGAAAAATACTCCAACATAGAAGAAGTAAATAATGCCACTAGAAAGCGTTTCCCGACGAAGAAACCTGTAAGTCCTGAAGAGGCAGAAGCTTTCTTCCAGAAAATGAAGATTGTAGATTACAAAGTGGTTGATCAACTGCGCAAGTGTCCTTGTTGATGAAGTCTCCTGAACATCAAAAGTTTTTAATGAATACTTTGAATGAAACCTATGTGCCAGCTGAAACGTCAGTGGAACAGTTTGAAAGAATGGCAGAAAGATTCTTTGCCATCAATCAAATTTCATTCAGCAAAACTGACTTGCCCCCGGAAGGGGCTGCTCACAAAAAGCGTTGCATTTAATTGTAAAATGTAAGGGATATTATGTGAAGAGGGTCATGGTAGACGGAGGCCCAAGGGTAGATATTTTCCCTCTCTCTACACTCAGATGATGGAAATTGGGACTGAAAGGATTCGTCCCAACAATCTATGTGTGCGTCCTTTCGACGGTATTAAGAGGTACACAATTGGGGAAATTGACTTGATTCTGACCATTGGCCCGGTGTATTTTGAAGTAACCTTCCAAGTGCTGGACATGGACACATCTTACAACTACCTTCGGGGGAGGCCTTGGATCCATGTAGAAGGAGCTGTACCTTCTACTCTCTATCAAATGGTGATATTTGAGCATGAAAATCAGGAAATCGTAGTGCATGGAGAGGATGAACAATCAATCTAACATGACTCATCTATCCCATGTGTTGAAGCAAGGGAAGGTAGTGAGCACATAGTATAATCAAGTCCTTTAAATTATGGTGGCCGACCAGTATGAAGAAGGAAAGCCATGCCCTCAGCCCTTCCTCTCCAACGCATCCATTATGGTGGCCAAAGATATGATACAACATGGATATAAACCAAGAAAAAGGTTGCAAGGGGTGGCTGATCCAATTACCTTTCCTACCGCTTAGAAGTTCATTGGGTTAGGTTTCTACCCGACTCCGAATGATAGGAAATAGGCAAAAGACAGACAGTAAGGGGTGGGTTTTACCTCAACTGTTGCCACATTTGTATGAAACCTTGGTCAAACCAAAGTACAGTGAAGAAGAGGAGGAGGATGAGGCCTTCACGGTGGAGGAAATTGAAGAAATATGTGGGGCGATGAGAGAAATGCTATACGAAGCCTGCATGGTTTAGCGGGAGAGGGCACGAGCAGCGCTGAGGTGTAATACAAAGGACCAAGCACTAAGCTCCAAAATTGGAAGGCTACGATGTTTCCGATCAGGCGGGAGTCTCGGTAGACTTGTCTTGCTACTTTTTCTGCATCCCAAGTTATTCCAGGGTGTAACTTGGATGTTTTCTTTAGTTTCTTGTCTTTAAATTTCCAAATGTAAACCCTATTATCGTCAAATTCCAAGAAATGAAATTAATATTTCATCGTTCATTCTTCTTTATTCTTTCTGATTTTGCTGCTATTTTCTATTTCATTGCTTCTTTTTAATTATAATAATGCGGCTATAAATAACATGACATGCTTGCAGACTTCATGCCCAGATCCAAACACGCTGTCTAATTGCGAAATAATGAACCAAGAATTGGAATATGATGAAGAAGAGGCTTTTAGGAATAAATCGAGAGTTAGAACAATTTGAGAATAAACCTAAGTCAAACTTGAATAATACCGAGCCAGTTAACTTGGGAACCTTTGAAGAAATCCAGGAGACCAAGATAAGCATCCACACATACGAGAAAACCCGGTATGCCATAATCCAACTTCTGTTTGGGTTTAAAGATTTGTTTGCCTGGTCATATGACGACGTGCCAGGACTGAGCGTTGATCTGGTAGTGCACAAATTGCCGACTTATCCTGAGTGCCCCTAGATCCAACAAAAGCAGAGAAAATTTAAAACAGATGTCAGTGATAAAATCAAAGAAGAGATCTCGAAACAGTTGGGAGCAGGAGTGATCCGTGTGGTCCGGTACACCACACGGCTAGCCAACATAGTTCCAGTGCAGAAAAAGGTTGGAAAACCCCGAGTGTGCGTGGACTACAGGGATTTGAGCAAACCATGCCCCAGAGACAACTTCCTATTGCCCAATATCCACATCCTTGTTGATAACTGCGCTAAACATGAGATACAAGCTTTCGTGGACAGCTACGCAGGATATCACCAGGTGTTAATGATGAAGAGGATGTTGAGAAAACCGCTTTTACCATACCTTGGGGAACCTATGCTACAGGGTCATGCGCTTCGGACAGAAGAACGCTGGGGCAACATATGAGAGCCATGACTACCATCTTCCATGATATGATGCATTAGGAAATAAAGGTGTATGTGGACGACGTGATCATCAAGTCCAAAACTCAGGATGATCATGTGCGGGATCTAAGGAAGTTCTTCGAACGGTCGCGTAAATATAATTTGAAATTGAACCCAGCCAAATGTGCGTTTAGGGTCCCGTCAGGCAAACTTCTGGGATTTATTGTCAGCCGAAGGGGTATTGAGTTAGATCCAACAAAGATAAAGTCTATTCGAGATTTACCTCCTCCGAAGACCAAAAAGGATGTAATGAGCTTGTTGGGAATATTGAATTATATTAGTCGATTCATCATTTAGTTGACTTCCATATGTGAGCCCATATTCCAATTGCTAAAGAAAGATGCAGCGGTCAAATGAACGGATGAATATCAAAAGGCTTTCGATAAAAATAAAGACTACTTGTCCAACCCACCAGTTTTGGTCCCACCTGAGCTAGGGAGGCCATTCGTTCTGTACCTGATCATCTTGGAAAGTTCCTTCAGTTGCGTTCTGGGGCAACATGAAATCACTAGAAAGAAAGAGCAGGCCATACACTACCTGAGTAAGAAATTCACCAGCTGTGAGGCCAAGTACACTCTGCTGGAAAGAACTTGCTGCGCTTTAATTTGGGTAGCTCAGAAATTGAGGCATTACCTAAAGGCTTACACTGCCTACCTCATAGCCAGGATGGATCTTCTGAAGTATATAGTTCAAAAGACAATGCCCATAGGGAGATTAGCAAAATGTCAGATCTTGCTCACCGAGTTTGATATAGTCTATATCACTCATACAGCAATGAAGGCCCATATCTTAGCGGACCATTGAGCTGAAAACCCGGTTGATGATGAGTACCAACCCTTGAATAGAGGTGAACTTGATGGAGACAATATCTGAAGATACCGCTGCTTGGAAAATTTTCTTTGACGGAGCGCTCAACTCAAAAGGTGTAGGAATTGGGGCAATTTTTATTTCACTCACTGGTCAGTACTATCCAGCCACTGCTCGACATCAATTTTTCTACACCAACAATACAGCTGAGTACGAAGCTTGCAACATGGGCATGAACATGGTAGTTGACCGAAATATCGAGCAGTTGTTAATTACGGGGGATTCAGATTTAATCATCCGGCAAGGCCAAGGAGAATGGGAAACTCGAGAGGTGAAACTCATCCCTCACTGGAAACATGTGGAAGATCTTAGTAAGAGGTTTAAGACGGTAGAGTTCAGGTACATCCCTCGCTGTCACAATAAACTAGCCGATGCACTTGCTACTTTGGCATCGATGTTGCCCTATCCAGGAAACACCCACATTGATCCCTTGGAAATTCAAATAAGGGAAAGGCATGGTACTATAATGCAGCTGACGTAGAACCAAACATCTAACCATGGTACCATGATATCAAGATATTCCTAAAAAATCAAGAATATCCCGAGCAAGCTACTGGGAACCAAAAGAGAACTATCATATGGCAAGCAAGTGGTTTCTTCTTAAGCGTTGAGGTTTTGTACAGAAGGACCCCAGACTTAAATCTATTAAGATGTGTTGATGCGGAAGAGGCTGGACGAATCATGCATGAAGTACACGTGGAAGTTGGAGGACCACACATGATTGGGTATGTCCTAGCAAAGAAAATCATTCGAGCGGGCTATTATTGGACAAATATTAAAAGGGATTGTTTTAGCTTTGTCCGGAAATGCCATCAATGTAGGATGCACAGTGATTTGATTCATGCATCTCCCAAAGAACTGAATCCCATGTCAGCACCTTGGCCATTCGCAGCTTGGGGCATGAACTTTATTGGGCCGATCAAGCCGAAAGCCTCAAATGAGCACAGATTTATATTGGTTGCCATTGATTATTTCACAAAATGGATTGAAGCCATCACTCTTAAATCGGTGACCAAGAAAGTTGTGGTGGTATTTTGTGCATTCCAGTCTTATTTGCCGTTTTGGTATCTAACAACTATCATCACGGACAATGCTGCAAATTTGAACACCCGATTGATAGGAGAGATATGCGAACAATTCAAAACAATGCATTGGAACTCTACACCCTACCGGACCAAAGCCAATGGTACTGTCGAAGCAGCAAACAAAAATATCAAGAAAATTTTGAGAATGATGATTCAAAGCTCCAGGCAATGGGATGAGAAGCTTCCTTTCGCATTATTGGGGTACCACACAATCGTGCGCACATCAAACGGAGCAATCCCTATCTTTTGGTCTACAAAACTAAGGAAGTAATACCTGTAAAGGTGGAAATCCCGTTTCTTCAGATCATTGTTGAAGCTGAGAAGACACTGAGTGGGTCAGGACTCCTCCAGAACAGTTGGCCTTAACTGACGAAAAAACGAATGCCTGCGGTCTGCCACGGGCAGTTGTACCAACAAAGAATGGCCCGTGCTTATAACAAGAAAGTACGCCCCATGAATTTTGAGTTGTGTATTAAGGCGCATTCTTCCTCACCATCAGGAGGTAAAAGGGAAATTTTCTTCTAATTGGAAAGGCCCGTGCATTATCAGAAAGATATTGCTGAAAGGAGCATTGTATTTGGGCGACATCGAAGGGGATGATCCCGAAGCAGCAATGAACGCAGACACAGTAAAAAGGTACTATGTCTAGGCTCCGTGTAGCAATTATTCAGTCTGATTGAGATGATGAAGGCTTTCATTCCCGCTACCCAAACACAATCAAGCCCTTGGTAAACCCATTTGAGCCGGTTACTCTTCTTTGACCACCCTCTTTGGAACATGGAAATGTTATTAAAAAAAACAAAAGAAGAGAAGAAAGACAAAAGAAAAAAGAAAAAAGAGAAGAAGAAATAAAACAACAAAATGAGAAAAATGAGAAACAAAACAAAAATAGTTTAGGAAACACTCCTAAACTACGTCTGACTTGATTCCTAAAGGATACGTATGAAGCCTCTTTATGAGGTTCAGTCACACCAAAATAATTATCCAAAGTCCCCCAAAAATGAGACTAGGGCAGATGATATTGGCTCAGCCATGAGACCACTAGAATGGTTCCAAAGTTGTAATTTAGTCCAACATGCTTTTTACCCAAAAAACCCTGTCCAAGTCCTTCTAACAATTGGTAAAAAGGTGTGGGAATTGAAAAACATCATTGTTGGAATCTGATGTAGTCCAAATTTAGAGAAATAAAATGAGAGAGTCTTATTGGTGAAAACCCACGGGCACCATAAGGCGACGGTGAATAGAGAAATAAAATGAGAGTCCGTTCGGTGAAAACTCATAAAGAGCACCATCGGGCGACGGTAAGAATAGAAATGAGAGAGGTCGATTGGTGAAAACCCTCAAAGGGCACCGTCAACCGAAAACATGTCACCTCCCATCACTGAAAGAATCCTGGCAAGGTTTCTTATTTTTGAAGCACGAGTCAATGAACTTACGAGAAGTTGAGGAAACTTGTGGGGGTCGGGCACCTAGTCCGAGAAACATGTTATGTCCAGTTGAAGCTTGCATGAATTCCCCATATAAGTCTTTCTTTTTCGCTGAAAGGGCGCTTCCTTTTAAATTCATACTCTTGCTATCTATCTACTTTTCCCTTGAATCCCTTTCGGTTTGACTCTGATTCCAAAACTACTACAAAGAAAAGGTAGCGGGACTAGTTTATAGATCCTGCCCAACAAGAGCTAAAGAAAGGTATCAAGCCTTAGTAGGTGCATTAAGCCAATCCGAATGACCATGATGGTTGATGTTTTCAAAGCAAAGATATGGAAAAGGAAAGAATGTCCAAAGACAAAGGTCCCAAGAGCATAAAAAAGTGAAAAGCCAAAGCCCTATGCGGACGAGTTGTCATGAAATCCTAAATGTTGGGGCCCTTGGCTCGAACGAGAGGATGATCTTCAAACACAGTGAGCAGCAGGGGCTCTCAACAGAAGTTGGATCGGGATCAAGCAATCAAGAACAAACTATCATTTCAAAATAACAATTGCTCTTTGTTAAAAATTGAAACATATATGATATGAGCAAACGTGCAAAAGCAGGTGCAGTCAAAAGGAAAATGGGGCAGCTCCTGAAACAGCTTCGTAGAAAATAATCAATACAAAAGGGAAGTTTCCTCCAAGTCCTTTCCTACTTCTTATCAAAATAAAAGAGAGAAAGAAAGAAAACCCAAAAAAGGATAGTGTAGAATTGCCAATACCAACATTTAGCCAACATTAGGGCTCCAATCACTAAGTTGAGCATTTTTTAATTAGCCAAGATTAAGACTCAATTCCTGAGTTGAGCCTTTTTCCTTATCCGACATTGAAGCTCCAATCCTTGAGTTGAATGTTTTTTCTTTAGCTAACATTATAGCTCCAATCCCCGAGTTAAGCGTTTTCCTATTACCCAACATTAGGTCTCAAATCCTTGAGTGAGCGTTTTTCCTTAGCCCATATTGGGCTCCAATCCATGAGTTGAGCGTTTTCCCCTTAGCCAACATTAGGGCTCCAATCCTAGAGTTGAACATTTTTCCTTGGCCGATATCAGGGGTCAAATCTCTGAGTTTAGCGTTTTTCCCCTTAGCCAACATTAGGGCTCCAATCCCTAAATTGAGCGTTTTTCCTTAGTCGATTTTAGGGCTCTAATGCCTGAGTCGAGCGTTTTTCCTTAGCCGACATTAGGGCTCCAATCCCTGAGTTGAGTGTTTTTACTTAGCCAACATTAGGGCTCCAATCCCTAAGTTGAGCATTTATCCCCTTAGCCAACATTAGGGCTCCAATCCTTGAGTTGAGCATTCTTCCTTAGCTAACATTAGGGCTCCAATCTCTGAGTTGAGCGTTTTTCCTTAGCCAATAATAGGGCTCTTATCCCTGAGTTGAGCATTTTTCCCTTAGCCAACATTAGGGCTTCAATCCCTGAGTTGAGCATTTTTCCCTTTAGCCAACATTTGGGATCCAATCCCTGAGTTGAGTGTTTTTCTTAGCCAACATTAGGGCTCTTATCCTTGAGTTGAGCAGTTTACCCTTAACCAATATTTGGGCTCCAATTCCTGTGTTAAAAATTTTTCCTTAGCCAAATTAGGGCTTTAATCCCTGAGTCGAACTTTTTTCCATAGCCGACATTAAGGATCCAATACCTGAGTTGAGCATTTTTCCTTAGCCGACATTAGAGCTCCAATCCCTGAGTTGAGCGTTTTACCTTTGCCAACATTAGGGTTCTAATCCCTTAGTTGAGTGTTTTTCCTTAGCCGATATTTGGGCTCCAATCCCTGAGTTGAGCGTTTTTCCCCTTAGCCAAAATTATGGCTGAAATCCCTTTGTTGAGCATTCTTTCTTAGCCAACATTAGGGATCCCAACCTTGAGTCGAGCGTTTTTCCTTTGACGACATTAGGGCTCCAATCCCTGAGTCGAGCATTATTCCTTAGCCAACATTAAGCCTCCAATCCCTGAGTTGAGCGTTTTTCCCTTTAGCCAACATAGGGCTCTGATCCCCGAGTTGACCATTTTTCCTTTGTCGACATTAGGGCTCACATCCCTGAGTTGAGCTTTTTTCCTTAGCGAACATTAGGGATCAAATCCCTATCGAGCTTTTTCCTTAGATGACATTAGGGATCCAATCCCTGAGTTGAGCATTTTGCTAAGCTGACATTAGAGCTCCAATCTCTGAGATGAGCGTTTTTCCTTAGCCAAAATTGGGGCTCCAGTCCCAGAGTTGAGCATTTTTCCTTAGCGACATTTGGGCTCAATTTCCGTGAGTTGAGCGTTTTTTCTCTTAGCCAACATTAGGGCTCCAATCCCTAAGTTGAGCATTTATCCTCTTAGCCAACATTAGGGCTCCAATCCTTGAGTTGAGCATTCTTCCTTAGCTAACATTCAGGCTCCAATCCCTGAGTTAAGCGTTTTTCCTTAGCCAACATTAGGGCTCTTATCCCTGAGTTGAACATTTTTCCCTTAGCCAACATTAGGGCTTCAATCCCTGAGTTGAGCATTTTTCCCTTTAGCCAACATTAGGGATCAGATCCCTGAGTTGAGAGTTTTTCTTAGCCAATATTAGGGCTCTTATCCCTGAGTTGAGCAAATTTTCCCTTAGCCAACATTTGAGCTCCAATTCCTGAGTTAAGCATTTTTCCTTAACCAACATTAGGGCTCAATCCCTAAGTCAAACTATTTTCCTTAGACGACATTAGGGATCCAATAGCTGAGTTGAACATTTTTCCTTAGCCGACCATAGAGCTCCAATCCCCGAGTTGAGTGTTTTACCTTTGCCAACATTAGGGTTCTACTCCCTTAGTTGAGTGTTTTTTCTTAGCCGATATTAGGGCTCCAATCCCTGAGTCGAGCTTTTTTCCTCAGCCGACATTAGGGATCCAATCCCTGAGTTGAGCATTTTTCCTAAGCTGACATTAGAGCTCCAATCTTTGAGTTGAGCGTTATTCCTTAGCCAAAATTGGGGCTCCAATCCCTGAGTTGAGCATCTTTCCTTAGCCGACAATAGGGCTCAATTTCCGTGAGTTGAGCGTTTTTTCTCTTAGCCAACATTAGGGCTCTTATCCCCGAGTTGACCATTTTCCTTAGTCGACATTTGGGCTCAAATCCCTGAGTTGAGCTTTTTTCCTTAGCCAACATTAGAGCTCCAATCCCTGAGTTGAGCGTTTTTCCTTAGCCAAAATTGGGGCTCCAATCCGTGAGTTGAGCATTTTCCCTTAGCCGACATTTGGGCTCCAATCCATGAGTCGAGCGTTTTTTCTCAGTCGACTTTAGGGCTCCAATCCTTGAGTTGAGCGTTTTGTTTAGCCAACATTAGAGCTCCAATCCTTGAGTTGAGCGTTTCTCCTTAGTCGATATTAGGGCTCCAATCCCTAAGTTGCGCGTTTTACCTTAGCCAACATTAGGGCTCCAATCCCTGAGTTGAGTGTTTTTCCTTAGCCAACATTAGGTCTCCAATCCCTTAGTTGAGCGTTTTTCCTTAGCCAACATTGGGGCTCTTATCCCTATGTTGATCATTTTTTCCCTTAGCCAACATTAGGGCTTCAATCCCTGAGTTGAAAATTTTTCCTGAGATAACCTTTGGTCTCCAATCCATGAGTCGAGCGTTTTTCCTTAGCCGACATTAGGGATCCAATCCCCGAGTTGAGCGTTTTTCCTTAGACAACATTAGGGCCCTAATCCTTCAGTTGAGCATTTTTCCTTAGCCGAAATTAGGGCTCCAATCCCTGAGTTGAGTGTTTTTCCCCTTAGCCAACATTAAGGCTCCAATACCTGAGTTGAGCATTTTTTCTTAGCCGACATTTTGGCTCGAATCCCTGAATTGAGCGTTTTTCCTTAGCAAACATTAGGGCTCCAATCCCTGAGTTGAGCCTTTTTTCCTTAGCCAACATTAGGGCTCCAATACCTAAGTTGAGCATTTATCCCCTTAGCCAACATAAGGGCTCCAATCCTTGAGTTGAGCATTCTTCCTTAGCTAACATTAGGGCTCCAATTCCTGAGTTGAGCATTTTTCCTTAGCCAACATTAGGGCTCTTATCCCTGAGTTGAGCGTTTTTCCCTCAGCCAACATAAGGGCTTCAATCCCTGAGTTGAGCATTCTTCCCTTTAGGCAACGTTAGGGATCCAATCCCTGAGTTGAGTGTATTTCTTAGCCAACATTTGGGCTCCTACACCTGAATTGAGCATTTTTTCCTTTAGCCAACATTTGGGCTCCAATTCCTGAGTTATGCATTTTTCCTTAGCCAACATTTGGGATAAAATCCCTAAGTCGAACTTTTTTCCTTAGCTGATATTAGGGATCCAATACCTGAGTTGAGTATTTTTCCTTAGTCGACATTGGAGCTCCAATCCATGAGTTGAGCGTTTTACCTTTGCTAATATTAGGGTTCTAATCCCTGAGTTGAGTGTTTTTCGTTAGCCGATATTAGGGCTCCAATCCCTGGGTTGAGTGTTTTTCCCTTAGCCAACATTAGGGCTGAAAATACCCGAGTTGAGCATTTTTTCTTAGCCAACATGAGGGATCCAATCTCTGAGTCGAGAGTTTTCCTTAGACGACATTAGGGCTCCAATCCCTGAGTCGAGCATTTTTCCTTAGCCAACATAAAGGCTTCAATCCCTGAGTTGTGCGTTTTCTCCTTAGCCAACATAGGGCTCCAATACCCGAGATGACCATTTTTGCTTAGTCGACATTAGGGCACAAATGTCTGAGTTGAGCGTTTTTCCTTAGCCAAAATTTGGGCTCCAATCCCTGAGTTGAAGATTTTTCGTTAGCCGACATTAGGGCTCCAATCCCTGAGTTGAGCGTTTTTTTCCCTTAGCCAACATTAGGGCTCCAATCCATGAGTCGAGCGTTTTTCTTAGTCGACTTTAGGCCTCCAATCCTTGAGTTGAGCGTTTTCCTTAGCCAACATTAGGGTTCCAATACTTGAGTTGAGCGTTTCTCCTTAGTCGATATTAGGGCTCCAATCCCTAAGTTGAGCATTTTTCCTTAGCCAACATTAGGGCTCCAATCCCTGAGTTGATTGTTTTTTCTTGGCCAACATTAGGTCTCCAATTCCTGAGTTGAGGGTTTTTCCTAAGCCAGCATTGGGGCTCTTATCCGTAAGTTGATTGTTTTTTCCCTTAGCCAACATTAGGGCTTCAATCCCTGAGTAGAGCATTTTTCCTCAGACAACCTTATGTCTCCAATCCCTGAGTCGAGCGTTTTTCCTTAGCCGACATTTGGGATCCAATCCCTGAGTTGAGCGTTTTTCCTTAGCCAACATTTGGGCCCTAATACCTGAGTTGAACGTTTTTACTTAGACGAAACAAGGGCTCAAATCCCCGAGTTGAGCGTTTTTCCCCTTAGCCAGCATTACGGCTCCAATCCCTGAGTTGGGCATTTTTCCTTAGCCGACACTACGGCTCGAATCCCTGAATTGAGCGTTTTTTCTTAGCCAACATTAGGGCTCCAATCCCTGAGGTGAGCCTTTTTTCCTTAGCCAACATTAGGGTTCCAATCCCTAAGTTGAGCATTTATCCACTTAGCCAACATTAGGGCTCCAATTCTTGAGTTGAGCATTCTTCCTTAGCTAACATTAGGGCTCCAATCCATGAGTTGAGCGTTTTTCCTTTGCCATAATAGGGCTCTTATCCCTGAGTTGAGCGTTTTTCCCTTAGCCAACATTAGGGCTTCAATCCATGAGTTGAGCATTTTCCCTTTAGCCAACATTAGGGATCCAATCCCGGAGTTGAGTGTTTTTCTTAGCCAACATTAGGGCTCTTATTCCTCAGTTGAGCGTTATTTCCCTTAGCCAACATTTGGGCTCCAATTCCTGAGTTAAGTATTTTTCCTTAGCCAACATTAGGGCTCAAATCCCTGAGTCGAACTTTTTTCCTTAGCTGACATTAGGGATCCAATACCTGAATTGAGCATTTTTCCTTAGCCGACATTAGAGCTCCAATCCATGAGTTGAGCATTTTACCTTTGCCAGCATTAGGGTTCTAATCCCTGAGTTGAGTGTTTTTCCTTAGCCGATATTAGGGCTCCAATCCATGAGTTGAGCATTTTTCCCCTTAGCCAACAATAGGGGTGAAATCCCTGAGTTGAGCATTTTTTCTTAGCCAACATTAGGGATCCAATTCCTGAGTCGAGTGTTTTTCCTTAGACGACATTAGGGCTCCAATCCCTGAATCGAGCATTTTTCCTTAGACAACATTAAGGCTCCAATCCCTGAGTTGAGCGTTTTTCCCCTCAGCCAACATAGGGCTCCAATACCCGAGTTGACCATTTTTCCTTAGTCGACATTAGGGCTCAAATCCCTGAGTTGAGCAATTTTCCTTAGCCAACATTAGGGATTATATCCCTGAGTCGAGCTTTTTTCGTTAGCCGACATTTGGGAATAAATCCCTGAGTTGAGCGTTTTTCCTTAGTCGAAATTAGGGCTCCAATCCCCGAATTTAGCGTTATTCCCCTTAGCCAACATTAGGACTCCAATCCCTGAGTTGAGCATTTTTCCTTAGCCGACATTACGGCTCGAATCCCTGGATTGAGCGTTTTTCCTTAGCCAACATTAGGGCTCCAATCCCTGAGGTGAGCCTTTTTTCCTTAGCCAACATTAGGGTTCGAATCCCTAAGTTGAGCATTTATCCCCTTAGCCAACATTAGGGCTCCAATCCTTGAGTTGAGCATTCTTCCTTAGCTAACACTAGGGCTCCAATACCTGAGTTAAGCGTTTTTCCTTTTCCATATTAGGGCTCTTATCCCTGAGTTGAGCGTTTTTCCCTTCGCCAACATTAGGGCTTCAATCCCTGAGTTGTGCATCTTTCCCTTTAGCCAACATTAGGGATCCAATCCCTGAGTTGAGTGTTTTTCTTATCCAACATTAGGGCGCTTATCCCTGAGTTGAGCATTTTTTCTAGCCAACATTTGGGCTCCAATTCTTGAGTTAAGCATTTTTCCTTAGCCAACATTAGGGCTCAAATCCCAGAGTCGAACTTTTTGCCTTCCCTGACATTAGGGATCCAATACCTGAGTTGAGCATTTTTCCTTAGCCGACATTAGAGCTCCAATCCCTGAGTTGAGCATTTTACCTTTGCCAACATTAGGGTTCTAATTCCTGAGTTGATCATTTTTTCCTGAGTTGAACATTTTTCCCTAGCCAACAGTAGGGAAACCGAAAAAGAAAAACTGAAGCAAAACTGGTTTTCCTAGTGCAAAACTGGAGCAGAAAATTTAGTTCGTTTGTTTGTTAGTTGAGAAGGTTTTGCCTCGAAGCACAGGTTTTGAGACAACTTAAGGGATGAGTCTCAACCCAAATAAAGAAAAAGAAGAAAAAGAACAAACTAAGTGAATTCAAATACTAAAGCGTACATGGATGCAAGTCGATCAAAACTTGACTGAAATCATAAGCTTGGCACGGCCCGCTTTACTCAAATGTTGAACAAAGAACTAGCACCTACAGCTTGCGAGCATCAAGATTCAGATCGGGGTCCACAATGAATATGGCTAAGACTGAAGATCAAGCTTCAAGATATGTTTAGATATGAATCGTGTAACTCACAGTTGATAGGCATAGCTACCTTAGCTTTTGATTTTTCTTTTGGTGTAATAAGAAGGTCAGCAAGTAGTAACAGCAGTATCAGCAGTGAAAGCACAGATTCGGTAGTCTCAGCTACCAAACACTCCTGAACTATACTGACCTAATTCCTCTTTATCCGAGGATATGTAGGCAATCTCTGAAGAAGGTACAGTCAAGCTTTTCAAAACTCTTCTTATGGAGTATCAAGCAGGCAAAAAACTCTCACGATTGTTCAGTTATCTTTGCCCGAAACCCTTCGTGTCTCCGAGCAAAGAGGGTCAGTTGTGATCATGTGATTTTTCCCTAGCTTGAATTACTCCTATAAAACTCTCAAAATTAGGATTTTTATTTATTTATTTATGATATTTTTTAGAATTTAATTGCATAATCGTGTGTTTGTTTGCATTTTCTATGCATTTTCATTGATATAATTCATGAAAACATAAAAAAAATAGCTCCTTTGCATTTAGGATTCAATTTTATATTTTTGGTTTTATTAGTTAATTAATATTACCAAAAATAAAAGAAAATAAAAAAATAGTGATTTTACATTCTATTTTAGTTTTCTTTTAAATTGGGACTTGATTCATTTTAGGAAAATTAATTAGTTTTATTTTAGAGTTAAATCATGGTCCTTGTCATTTTGTAGGTTAATTTTGTATTTAATAAAATCAAAATTAGTAATTAAAATAAAGAGAAAAAGAAATTTGAAAAAATATGGTCTTGTTTAAAAGACCCAAATTTTGGCCAATTTAATTAAATTACCAGCCCAAGATATACCTCAACCTGACCCAAACCCTCCTCAACAACCCAGTCCAAACCTCACCTTTCAAGATGACGTCGTTTAGACGATCGTTGATCACAACCGTTCATTTCCCTTGATCTAATAGTGTCAAAGCCAGGGTTAGATCGTATATAAGTGTTTCAAACCCCCTACCCCCAAACGAGACCTCGTACCTTGTCTCTCCCAAACCTTAATATACTATGACGTAACACCACCACCCTTCGCCGTCCGCCGCGGGCCGGAAATTGGCTCCGCCAGTGGCGATGCTCCAATGACCTCCAAAAAAAACCACCCCACCTCCTCAGCCTCCTATTCCATCCGTGCCGTCAATGTCCCTCAAACATCAACCTATTCTCATCGAATATCGATTTGAATCGATGGCTGCTCCGCCGCTCAAGGCGACGCTGACGCCAATCGCTTCCAAATCAACACCCTAGGTTCCCCTAGCCTCCCTCACCCCGGATTTGTAAGTCCCCTGCCTCGAATCAACACCGAGCTCCTCTAATATTAGTTTGAAAATCTGGCCAAATCTCACCACCCACCACACCACCCAAAACACACCACATCCGGTCCTTTCACCTCTCACACCTTGAAACCACTGTCAAAGTCCCTTAATTGTCTCTGCAACTCTCCAAAAGTGAAGTTAGGGTTTGGAGTTACTGCATGGATATTCCAGAGTCTAAACTAAAAGGTAAGTCCTTGCTTTAATTAATCTCATTTCTTAGGCATTAATTTAGTCAAACCATAGTAACCTTGCCTAATAGTTCATTGTCTGTATTTGATATTGAATAAGGTCAGTTGGGATTCTGCCAATTAGCTTGGTTTAAAACGATGCATGTTTAAATATGCTTATCAAGTTTTTAGAATTGATCTAGTTTTGTTCATTCAACTGATGGCTCATCTTGGTTTCTTTTCTTTGACTCACACTAATAGCATACGCATGTTACTTGATACATTCGATTCTTGAATTTCATTTGATTACTTGATATATTTGATTCTTGAATTTTGGTTGGTTAATTGATATACTAGGTTTGTGAGTTTCAGTTGATTAACAATGTATAATAAATAGCTTGACTCTAATTTCCTTAGTTTAGATTTAGAATAGTTAATTATGTCTGTCAATATGTTAATTTTTTCTCTTCTTGGTGAATAATTTAACCCCTTTCTAATTAATCCTGATACGTTTTGACCAATTTAAAGCAGTCGGGTACAATCAAAACTTGTTTTAGCCCAGGCTCGTAATATAAATTTAGTCCATGGATGTTTGAGGTATTTCAAAGTAGAAAATAATGGAGTAACTAACATCGGAACCCACTAGAATCTTCTAGATGGGGATTCAATCTGAAATTCAGGACTTAATTGGTATAACTTGGCCAACAAGGCATAAAATGAGGGACTAACTAAGCAAGAATTGAAAATAAAAGAGGGACTAAATGTGTAAAATAAAATCTGAAAGAAGCCCTAGCATTTTCTTATAAAAGGCGGTCTAAACTACCTTCCAATGTAAGTTGGAGAGACCCCAAAATTTTGAAATTCAAAAGAATTTAAATCAGCTCTTAGAAGTCTAGAGAGCCGAACTCTGAAAAATAAAATTCAAAAATAATTTTCAGGTCCAAAACTACTGAAAAACCTACTAATAATCCAAAAGTTCTGATAGAAGGTGGATAGCTTAGATATAAAGTAGAAACGAAAAAAAAAATCAAAATATGGTGTAGAAGTCCTTCTAGATCCCTTTGGTTGACCTATCACTTTGGTTCATCAAGTGTGGTCTTCAAATTCAGCTGGTTATTGCTTGTGTGAAGTTGTTTGGCATTTACTGCAATCTATAATTCATCCCTGGGATTCTGAGCTGATGTTCTGTTGTAATTGTTGTTTCCTCTGAGTTGCTGCTTAGCTGATTCTTTTCTTCTCACGTTTTTCTTCAATTTCCAGGTACAAGATCTGAACCTTGGATGATGTAGTTTCTAATTGAGCGATGAAATGAAAGTTTATGGCTCATTCGACTTTGTTCTTTTCTTGCTGCTCATTTTTTTGCACTTGTTCATAGTATAGTTTAGTTAAATTTTAAGTAGTAGAGTGTTGTAACTAATTTGGATTGCTAGATCCTCTAAAACTATATAAATATAATGTTGTTATTGGTTGAAAGTTGTTTGAATAGTTGAACGTTATTTGAGTAGTTGGATGATTCGAATAGTTGGTTGTTGTAATTTGTTCACCATGTGCTGCTAAATGTAGGATTCAAAGTAGTGCATTACAAGTCAAAACAGTATGATATTCCAGATTCATGTTGTATTACATTTTCGTTTTGATGTTCAAGGAGTTAATAGTTAGGAAATATAAAGATATAAAAGTTAGTATGTCAGTAATTACTCTCGTTTCTAGTCATAATTAAGTTCCTTTAAAGTGTATTAGTGGTAATTAATTGGCTGTTAAATTTCGGATCATTCAGGTTATTTATGGTCATGACTGGAGCTTGTTGTTCATAAGTCAATTCTAAAATATAAAATTGAATTTGGTCGAGTTTAGAGGATAAAATTCCACAGTTAAATGTGTTGAGGCGTCAGTATTCATGTGACCTGAAGATGAACATAAGTTTTGGATTCAGTTGTAATATGCATACCTTCATTTGGCCTGCTCTAAGGCCCAAGCTTTGAACGTAGTTTATAAACAAACTCAAGTGGACTTTCTTTTTCCTTGGGTTGGCTTGAAGACCAATTTTAATAATGGAGGTCTTTTTGTTTTAATTCGGACTTGATCTTGAAGCCCGAGTCTCTTTGAATACTCTTAAAAATAATTGAATCACATTGTTAATTAATTAGGCCTTTTAGAGACAGTCTTTAATAGAGAATAATAGGTCTTTCTAGGATGGGTGCGCCGCGCCAAAAAAAATCCATAAATTGCTTGGCCCTCTTATTAGTTTTTATAAAATATTTGGAAATTAGGTAAGCCATTTAACAAATTTCCATGGACTCCCGAAAAGTAACAACGCGTTAGTCACTTTAGGCGCGTTATTTACTAATTTTATCTTCTTAAACTCAGGTGCGCATTTATGTGACCCAAATACAAATCTCAATGGTGTTAAAGTGTGTCAAAAAACCATGGGTGCATTTATGTGACATGATTCGAGATGCATTGTAACATTGTTGCAATTTTCCTTAAAATTAAATTAAAAGCGTTAAATAATTTAAAATTGCACAATAGGATGAATATGTTGTAAAATCAGATATTAGGCCAAACATGATAGTTTAATCGACCGTGCTATAACCATAGCATCCGAGGGTGCCTAACACCTTCCCTCGGGTTAACAGAATTCCTTACTCAAGAATTTCTTTTTCGCAGACTTCAAGTGGAAAGTCGAAAATTTCCTCTATTTGGCATTCAAGATAAACTGGTGATTTGGGACATTAAAATCCAAAACCTATCCCAAGTGGCGACTCTGAAATAAATAAAAAATTTCATTTCGAATAATGTCACTTAAATTGGAAGAACTCCCTTATTAATTTACTCTTCGTGGTAGGTGTGTAAAAAATAGGCGTGGCACTTAGTAATCTTTACTTTTTTTTTGATGATTTTTTGTTTTGCTACCATGTCTATATGGAGCTAAGCTTCATGTTCTAGGGTTGTGGTTGTCATGAATATTAAAGTTTATTAATTATATTACCGTTAATTCGAGTTATCATCTTTGGTTGTTTCTCTAATTTTGTGCATAATTGCTTAATTGTTTGGCCAATAGTTGAGGTCTACTTACAATTTATGTTAGCTTGGGACAACCGTATTTACATTAGAGTAGAATTAGAGAGAGCTTGTTTCTGAATCCATGTCTCGAGGGAAAATTTCGCGGTTAGAATAGGAATATACATAATAGTCTTGTTTAATTGAATATCGTATTATATTTGTTTATGATAGGCTCAATACAGTAAGAATATAGGGTTAATATATTGTGTGCAAACAAGTAGTATTTTGGGACATGGTATTCATATAAACAATCTGGTTAATTGGCAACCATAGATAATCTGAATTAACGAGTATGATTATTGAACTTAATAGGATTAATAAACTAGTCACAACCCTGGAATTTTCATCTCCACTAAATTAAAATCTCATCATACACATTTGCATTCTTGATAAATTAGTTGTTACGTGTTTAAATTTCACAATAGCAGTTGTAATAGAAAAATTAAAATTTTGATCATCTTGGACAGTTAATTGATTTTAGCTTACTTTTAATC
Organism: Nicotiana benthamiana; assembly: GCA_034376525.1. Lineage (NCBI taxonomy): Eukaryota > Viridiplantae > Streptophyta > Magnoliopsida > Solanales > Solanaceae > Nicotiana > Nicotiana benthamiana. The sequence continues at coordinate 11,574,560 of CM067341.1, read as the reverse complement.
TAAGTCTCTGTGGATTCAAGATCTGTCTTTCGAGTCACTTTATTACTTGTCAGCCACGTATACTTGCGTGTACTTGGGAACCAATAGGTTTTTGGCGTCATTGTCGGGGACTTAGTTCTTGATTGTTTAAGTTAAGCTTTTAACTGCTTTTTGTTCAAGTTTTTAATTTTTTTATTTAGTTAGTATTTTTTTACTTACTTTCACATGGAATCTTGGAATGCAAATTGTTCAAATGATAGTAATTCTTATTTTGATGATCCTTGTCCATATTGTGGAGGATTCCACTAGTGAAAAAATTATCAGAATATTTCCAGGAGCGAGTTGCGCACACAATCTCAATTCTTTGAGTTGAATATTTATAATATGTGTCATGGTCAAGATGCCATTGGAATGCTTGTTCTAATTCTTTTCATCCTTCTCTGAGCCCTTATTATGATCATGCTAACAGTGTTTGTGAGTTTGATAGGGTCAATGAAGTGCAAGATATGGAATGTAATGCATATATTAGGGAGATTATGAGGAAAGTAGCAGCGCAACAGGATGAACTCAAAAAAGATATGAAAAGAATAAGGGCAACGGTCTTAAGAATGAAGGCCAATATGGAAGAGTTGAATGAAGAGAGTGAAAACCAGCAAGAGAAAAATTTTGAAAAAGAGGAGATTATGAGTCAAACTTGGCTGGTGGAACAAGCTGAAAGATCGTAAATATATGAGGCTCAACGTGAGAAATTACAGATGAAATAAAAGATTTAATAGAAGGTAGAGCTGAACTGGAACAAGAGATGGATAAATTTGGTACTGCTATTCACGACTTAAGAGCTCATTGATTGCAAAGGTTGATGCATCTAACGTCCAACAAAATAGTAATGAGTTATGTGAAGTTGAAAATGAGCTTATATACCAAATTGAGGAGCTAAAAGTGGAGAGTCGATCATTCGAGCCTATGTTTGTTGATGCCCATGCTGAGAAAAGTACACTGGAGCTATGTGAGGAAGTAGATAATGTTATATTTGAAGATTCTAGTGCATGTAAATATAAGGGTATAAAGAGTAATACAATTCAAGAGTTAGGACGTATTGGTCCTCATTCTATACATTTTTCAACATTGTATTTAGACGATGACATGAAAATCGAGTCATCTGAACCTTTGGAAGAACCAACGGATGAGGAACAATGTGCTTACATTCTGAGATTTATCGTGCCATAGAGACATAATTAAATACCTCATCTAAAGGCCAAGAAGTGTAGAGTAGAAAATTTATTACTTGGCTTGGTTATGCTCATAGCCCCACCCCTGGAGGATAGCCGCAAACTAGATGTCATGTTAGATGTACAATTCATAAGTTCGAGGTGGAGGAAAAAGTGGTTCAAGTCAATCCACAACGTTAAATTAGGCGCTTGTTGGGAGGCAACCCATTTTTATTGCTTTATTTTATTTTTATTTTTATATTTTTTATTTTTTATTATATTATTTTTGTAGTGTCTGTTTTTATTTTGTAGGATTATAAGCATAGGAAGCAAAGCCATTGAAAAAGAGCAAAAGCGAGCTAGATGGTGAGAACTAAGTATGAGGTGCCCACACAAAGGACTATGCTGGGGGGGGGGGGGGAGTCTGATCCGGTAAGCCGCTATTGCTTGGGTCTTTGGCCTCTCAAGGAGTTTCTTGTACACACTCGTTGTTCTTTTGCTTTATTTATGCATTGGGACACTAAACGCTTTTAAGTGTGGGGTGGGAGAATTCCTCTAGATAATTAGAAGTAGTATGTAAGAAAATATTAACTTCTTATTTTTATTGTAGCTTCTTATTTTTGTTTTCGTAGTTGTGTATTATTTAGAAGCTTTATTTTATTTTATTTTAAATAAAGAAAAAAATTTGGACTTTCCCCGATGACGGATCTCCTAGACAGTTTTTTTTGAGGGATTAAAGTCTAATAAAAAATTCAAAAATAAATTTTTAGTTTCCTTTATGTACTAAATTCCCCGTGGTTTTTCTTTGTGTCTCGGTTTTTTCATGGGATGTCTTTTGAACCGGATAGTAGTTTTTTCTTTTATTTTATTTTTAGAGTAGGACATAGAAAAAAATAGAGGAAGAAAGATGAGATTCCTAGGCACTCTTGACTTGTTTGATAGTAGCATATTTAGGCTTTGACATGTGTAGTATCTTTTATTTATACTAAAACTGCTTATGATGCCTTGGTTATTTGGATAGCATATTTTGTGACGACTATGTCTTATTTTCTTGACTTATGTTCACTCTGTGTTTAATGTTTAATATCTTGTGGCTCCGTGAATACTTGTATTAGTTTGAGAGTCGGGATGAGACCGTTCTTAGTGAATCATGTGCCATCTATAGTGAGATTCTTTTTGTAGTCTATGTGTTGTACTTGTGTCTAGAACATGCTCGGTATGTGAGTTGAAGTAAATATTTAGGTGAGGCCCAGTTTGAAAAATAATTTTAGGCTTTCTTTGATCTTTTCAGGCATTATCATTATCACAAATAAAATCTATCTATAGTTAATCATTTTGAGCCTATATACATATATTTATCACCCACATTACAAGCCTATACCTCTTTTATTTTTAATTGACAGTATTTTGATTTTTTTTATCTCTTAAAGTATTTTAATTGTAAAATGAGTGTTAAAAAAAGTAAGAAGAGACTAAGTGTGGGGGTGACTTTTGAGTGAAACCAACGAAAGGAAGAAAGGCGTACTTGTTTTGTAAAAGAATACACCACTAGTGAAAATTTCAAAAGAGAAAAAGGAAAAATATTGAAGATGAATAAATTGATATCTATTCTTGATATGAGTATTTGATTTGAATGTATGGATTCAACATACTCTCTTGTTCTTGTTGTGAGGGCACATGGTTTCAGAAAGGATGGGTAACGTTATTAGACTTCTCTCTATGACGTTGAGTGTTCAAGCCATGAGTGCATTGAGACATTGAGTTAGTTTTTGAGGCTAGAATTGTTAGGACCATGTTATCTTTGTTGTGAATATTTCTGAAGTATTACATAAAAAAGGGGAATTGTATGAGATTGAATATGCTAGAGTTTAAATGTTGCTATCAACGATGATCATTGGTGTAGTGTGCCTCAATTGTGTAAAAACAAAGTGCTCAAGAATAGTGGAAGGTGTTGGTTGACTCGAGGACAAGCAACATTTAAGTAAGGGGTAGTGATGTTTGGCTATTATTATATGCTTTTAGTGCATTACTTAGCTTGTATTTAGGTGCTTTAATCTTAATTTATACTCCCTCCAATCCAAAATAAGTGATTTTTCCATATTTGAAGAATTAATTAATTATTTTTTCCTACATTGTCCGTGGAGTAAATAGTGTTTAAATATGTGTTAAGAGTATTTATGTGAGATAGTAAAGGTTAACATGGTCAATTTCATTACTAATTAATGCTAAAAGATGGATTTCTTAATCCAAATGTATGAAAACATCCAAAAGATCACTTATTTGAATCGAGAGAGTACTATATTGTGCTTAATTAAGTGTTATTTTATATGTAGGTACATTAAAGATTAAATTGGAGCGAAGTAACTAATTAAAGTGTATTTCATGCTTTAAAACAATGTGCTTATGATTATCTAATAATGAAGTAATTATTGATGACAAAGAAAGAAACAAAGATTGAAAAAGAAGAGAACAAGTGAAATAGAAAAGTTTGGAAGTTAGGAAAAAAAATGAGAAAGTAACAGCACCAGGCTCGCTATGGAGCCGGCGGCGTGCATTGGAGAGCACGATGGAGAGCTCACTTCGCCCGGTGTACATCGAGATGGAGCGTGCTAGAGGTCGTGAGGCACAGTCTGTAGCGAGGTGGTTCCGAAATTTTAAAGCGTATTTTATCTTTTTTTTTTATTTTGGAATTGGTTATTTTTTTTGAATTTTTACATATATAAATAGTTATTAAACACCATTCTTAAAAGGGGAGACCTGATTTTAGACATAGAGAGAACACAGAGCCGCTGTGAAAGCCATAATTCATCGGATTCTATCTTTCTTCCATCAAATTTAATAATCCTTACTTTTTCTTGATGATTTGTTGTTTTGCTATCATATATGTGTGAAGCTAAACTTTGCGTTCAAGGGTTATGATTGTTATAAATATTGAAGTTTATTAATTATATTACTGTTAATTTGTTATGAAATATTAGATTATGGTGGATGTCTATAACTCCTATAACACCCACTACTTTTATCCATTATCTCCATAACTCCCACTACTCCAATACTTATGGTTGTATCTCCCACACCTCCATGATCTCCCCCATGATCTTCCTCCATGATCTTAAAAGCTTAATGACATATTTATGGAATTCTTTTAGTATACCTCTATGCAGTACTATAAATAGAGGATGAGAAATCATTTTGTAATACACTTGGATACATAGAAGAAATATATTCTCTTCTCTATTTCTCTCTACTTTGTTGTCTATCTTTTTGTTTATTACTTTGAGCTAAGTTTTGTAAATCGTTATCAGCACGAAGCTCTACTATCTCAAGAATCTCTTTGAGAAAATTAAGGTATTTTTTCTCCTCCTAATTTTGTTTTAATTATGTCTGACATTATGAAAAGAAAATTTGTTGCCCTTGAAATTTCGGGCAAGAACTACATGACATGGGTGTTGGATGCTGAAATCCATTTGGATGCAATGGGTCTTGGAGACGCCATTAAAGACAGAAATAATGCATCCACCCAAGACTGTGCTAAGGCCTTGATTTTCTTGCGCCATCACCTTGATGAAGGTTTGAAAATTGAATATCTCACAGTCAAAGATCCACTTATCTTGTGGAATGGCTTAAAGGAAGAAATTTTCCTGGTGTTAGTCACCCCCCAAAGAGATATAACCACCAAAAGCGGAAATGGAATTATGAGGATCAAAAAGTAAATAATTCAGAAACTATATGTTATCGTTGCGGTGGAAAAGGGCACTGGGCAAAAATTTGCCGTGTACCAAGATATTTGGTTGAGCTTTATCAAGCATCTCTAAAGAGTAAAGGCCTTGAAACCAATTTTGTCTCTGACAATAATTTTGACATCACCCACTTGGATGTGGCAGACTTCTTTGAGCACCGTGAGGGGAAAATAGATCACTTGATCGGTGATGGATCCATGGTTAAAGAAGATTGAGCAGTTTGATATTTTTATTTTTACTTATTCGTAGTAGTTAATGAATAAACAATTATCATAGTTTACATAAGTTATCTATTATTGTGATATGGTTCAAATTTTATATTTTCTGCTTTAAGCTAGTAAAGCTAAGTATCAAGCAAGTATTCGTTAAAATTATAATATGCTTGAAACAGAATGATCAGTTTCATTTTTGTAATCCTTTCTAATCTTCTCGGTGTTAGTGTGTTAGCACATTAAAGGTGCTATTATGCTAGTAGTATTATAAACCTGAAACAGATTCACTGCCAACAGCTATTAACTCAATTAGTTGAATCATTCTTGGTGAAACATTCAGTTCAAAACAATTCAATCAATAATCAAATATCGATATGTACCTTAAGTGTTTTATCAACTTGACAAATAATCTGTATTATGGTTTTAAAATATATAACTTTAGATTACACATTCATCTTATGCTTTATTTGTAATGATTTTTCAGTAAGTTAATCGATTAATATAACAGATAATCGATTAACCAATATATTCTATTAAACTGGACCTTTTTCCGCAAGGCATGTTAGTCGACTATCCGATTTAGTTAATCGACTAACCTAATGACCGTTGCCTAAGTTAATCGATTATCACTTTAGTTAATCGATTAACCTTATGTCCGTTGCCTGTTCATCGACTAGTTTTTTTTAAACATTGAAACAGGTTAGTCGATTATCTATTTGGTTAATCGACTAACCTCAGCAGATTTGAAAATATTGTTTAATTATTAAGCAACGGATACAAGAGTATTAAAAGAAGAATAACTATGATAAAAGATATTTTTTTTCATAATGACCGCACTGAAACTATTATGTTGAATCATAGACTTAAATTTGTTTATTCTCATATCTATAAAAAAAATACTAATATTTTTCGTATATTTCTTTTGTATGTCAAACCATGGGAAGAAAATATGGATATCTCACAAAGCAAACTTGGATCAACGTCCAATTGTAAAAATATCTGTTTAATTGATTCATGTACCACACATACGATATTCAAAGAGAAGAAATATTTCTCTCATTTAAGTATGTGTAAGGCAGATGTTATAACAATTTCTGGTAGTAGTAAATTGATTGAAGGCTCCGGAAGAGCAACTATAACTCTGCCTAAAGGAACAATATTTGTCATAGAGAATGCAATGTTCTCTTCCAATTCCAAGAGGAACTTGTTGAGTTTTAAAGATATCCGTCAAAATGGATATCATGTTGAGACAATAGATGAGAATAATCTTGAATACCTCATCATTACAAAGAATGTCTCTGGCCAAAAGAGGGTTATTGAGAAGTTCCCATCTTTATCTTGTGGCCTGTATTGGACAAAAGTTAGTGCAATTGAGGCACGTGTTGGAAATAACGCTTTACGCTAGAGGGGGGGGGTGAATAGCGTTTTAAAAATATTAAGCGTTTTAGTGCGGAATTTAAAAACTTTGCAGAAATTAAAACAAGTGCAGTAAAATAAACTTACACAATGATGTATCCTGGTTGGCCACAAACGTGGTTAGTCCAGTCCCCGAGAGACTCTCTCGAGATTTCCACTAAACTTGTCAAGCTTACGGGTGCTTAACAAACCGTTACAGCTGAGGACACAAGCCTCACCTAGGTGCTCGGGGATCACAATCCCAAAGACTTCAATTGCTCGGGGATACCAATCCCAAAGACTTCAATTGCTCGGGGATAACAATCCCAAAGACTTCAATTGCTCGGGGATAACAATCCCAAAGACTTCAACTGCTCGGGGATAACAATCCCAAAGACTTCAACTGCTCGGGGATAACAATCCCAAAGACTTCAACTGAGGAATCACAAGTTCCTCAACAAACGAGAATCGCAATTCTCTTACAAACACAAAACAAACTCACTTTACAAAGTACTCCTCAATGAGTAGATATGAGTAGAAATAGTACGCTCAAGATCACAACAACTTAGCTCAATAGAATGGCTCTTCAAAAAGCTTTATGGATGAATGAAAATGATGATCAATGTAAGAAAGCTTTTAGCAATGAAAATACTTAAATTGTATATGTTGTTGTTGTGAAAACACTGAGTTAAGCCTGTATTTATAGGTGAAAAACTCAGTCTTACCGTTGTCTAATTGCCAATTAAGGATTGCTGAAATTACTCAGTGACAATCGATTGTCAAGACTAAACAATCGATTGTTTGCCTATCAGATCAAAAATTCAATCCCAGATTTTACGTCAACAATCGATTACTTCAAATCAATAATCGATTATTTATAACGTTAAAAAAATCCTTTCCAATTTTTGGCATAAAACATCGATTATCAGGAAATCAACAATCGATTATTTTAACAACGTTCAGAAAATCTTTTCCAGATTTTACGCAAAACATCGATTGTTAAATATCAACAATCGATTACCTGAAGGTAATTTGAAAATGTATGACAACGGTTAGTTCCAACAATCGATTATCAAATAGAACAATCGATTATAAATTAATTTCAAAACTTACTGTCTCATATATAATCGATTATCAAAAGCCATAATCGATTATTAATTAATTTCAAAACTTTCTGTCTCATATATAATCGATTATCAAAAGCCACAATCGATTATTAATTTATTTAAAAACACTGGAAGACATTTTTCTCATTCTAATCGATTACCATTAGTTCATAATCGATTTTTCTGAGTTTTGAAAACTTTGCCTCAGTTAACAATCGATTATCAAAAGTACACAATCGATTGTTATGCAGTTTGCAAAAACCTGATGTTAACTGACTTACTCACAATCGATTATCATTAATTCACAATCGATTGTCATGCAGTCTTGGCTTAGAGATACTTGATTATCATAAGTACATAATCGATTATCTTAGCCCAGATTTTTGAGGCATGTTTGAAAAACATTTTAACAAATATAAATATGCATAGTTTAAAATCATTTGACACTTAAGTTAGATATGCATGATTTTGGAAAAATAATTTTAGTAGAGAAGCCATGTTATGAGCCAAGATTGAGGAATCAAGATCACAATTAATATTGACTCAATTATAACATTTCTAAACTTTGTCTTGAGCTTCTTGTAATGCATCCATTTTGTGCTTGTCCTTGAGCACTGCTATATATCGCTTATTGCTTTGTTTGACATTCATCAAAACCTACAAAAGAACACACGTTTAGTATATTGCATTTGAAACGTGTTTCCAACAATTTCCCCCTTTTTGATAATGGCAAACATAAGCGGGATATATGCAATAATTATTTTGATAATCCAAGACAAGAGTAAAGTATGCAATTTGATGTTCCCCCTCAATTCATGTTCCCCCTCACTTTAAGCATGAATGAAGTTGAGAGTGATATAGCATACTTCTTGATATCCCGTTTCTTCCCCCTTTTGCCATTAGCAAAAATTTACACAAGGGAAGAATATGAAAAAAATGTGAAATAAACACAAGTTTATTTATTGGAAAATTAAGATAGAGGAAGTAATCGATTATTGATACAGTAATCGATTGTTTGACGGCGATTTTCCTGTAGAATACTTGAGTATTTTGCGTCATGGTTTTTTTTTTTTTTATGATCCCCTTTTCTTTAGGGTGATACCTGCAAAAAAAAAATGTTAGACGCCTCCGACGCTCAAGTTAGAAATTATGTAAGAAATAAAATGCAATGCATGACTTAGATCAACGTGGAGTCAAGGATTCCGAGTTCACTACGAATTCGGAAGAAGGACTCTTTATCTAAGGGCTTTGTAAAGATGTCTGCCAATTGGCTTTTTGTTTCAACAAATTCAATTTCGACATCGCCTTTTAGAACGTGATCTCTAATAAAATGATGTCTAATTTCAATGTGTTTTGTTCGCGAGTGAAGAATGGGATTCTTCGTCAAGCATATGGCACTAGTGTTGTCACATCTAAGAGGAATGTGATCAAGACGTAGGCCATAGTCCAAGAGTTGTTGTTTCATCCATAGGATTTGAGCGCAACAACTCCCCGCGGCTACATATTCAGCCTCGGTTGTGGACAACGCAACACTAACTTGCTTCTTACTAAACCAAGAAACTAAAGCGCTACCGAGCAAGTGGCAAGTGCCGCTAGTGCTCTTGCGATCCAATTTGCATCCAGCAAAATCGGAGTCGGAATAGCCAATAAGTTGGCATGAAGAACCTTTGGGGTACCATAGACCCACATTGGTAGTACCGACAAGATACCTTAGAATCCGCTTTACCGCAGTAAGGTGAGACTCTTTTGGACATGATTGATAACGGGCACAGACGCACACGCTAAACATGATGTCCGGACGACTAGCAGTAAGATAAAGAAGAGAGCCAATCATACCTCGGTACTTTTTGATGTCGACTTTCTTACCTTTTTCATCTTTGTCGAGATGATCGGATGTGCTCATGGGAGTTGCTATTTCCTTTGCATTGTTCAAGTCAAAACGTTAAAGCAGTTCTTTGCAATACTTGCTTTGACAAATGAATGTACCTTCCTTCATTTGTTTTACTTGTAATCCCAAAAAGAATTGTAACTCACCCATCATGGACATCTCAAATTCGCTAGTCATTAAGTTTGAAAATTCCTTGCATAGAGCATTGTTAGTAGCACCAAAAATGATATCATCTACATATATTTGAACTAGCAAGATATCATTGTTTTCATGCTTGACAAATAAAGTTGTGTCAACTTTTCCACGAATAAAATTATTTTCTAAAAGAAATTTACTCAACCTTTCATACCAAGCTCGAGGAGCTTGTTTTAAACCATAAAGGGCCTTTTTGAGTTTGAAAACATGATTGGGAAAATTAAAGTCTTCAAAACCGGGGGGTTGCTTTACAAAAACTTCTTCTTGGATAAAACCATTTAAAAGGGCACTTTTCACATCCATTTGATATAAAATGAAATTCATAGAAGATGCAAAAGCAAGCAACAAACGGATGGCCTCTAATCTAGCTACCGGAGCATATGTCTCATCATAATCAATCCCTTCTTCTTGATTATAGCCTTGAGCCACAAGCCTAGCTTTGTTTCTAGTGATTATGCCATTTTCATCTAATTTATTTCGAAAAACCCATTTCGTACCAATTATGGTATGACCTTCGGGTCTTGGCACCAAATCCCAAACGTTGTTACGTTTGAATTGGTTAAGCTCCTCTTGCATTGCCAAGGTCCAAAATTCATCCCCAATTGCTTCAGAGATGGTTTTGGGTTCAATTTGAGAAACAAACGCAGTAAGATCTAAGGTATTTCTAAGGGAGATCCGGGTACTTACCTTTCCTCCAACGTCGCCTATTACCTGATCGAGAGGATGGTCTTTGACTGTCCTCCATTCTGTTTGCTCTTTTGGTTCATTTTCCGATTGAGGAGCTTCTTCAATTTGTTGTTCCACCGTTTTGTCAATTTCTTTCCTTGGTGGTTCTTCTTGAATTTTGTCCTTTAGGCTTTCCAGAATACCTGAAAGATCAAGACCACAATCCTTTCTCGCCAAGCGAGTATTATCTTCGGAAAATACAATATGAGGAGATTCCTCTACAACTTGGGTTCTTTTATTAAAAACCCTATAAGCTTTACTACGAGAAGAATAGCCAATGAAGATACCTTCATCCGACTTTGCATCAAATTTTCCTAGTTGGTCCTTTCCATTGTTATGCACAAAACATTTACAACCAAAAACACGTAAATGTGAAATGTCAGGTTTTCTACCTTTGTAGAGTTCATATGGGGTTTTTAAGAGTATCGGCCGAATTGCTACTCTATTCAAAACATAGCATGCGGTACTCACGGCGTCTGCCCAAAAGTGTTTGGGAATCTTAGCTTCGTCGAGCATGGTTCTAGCCATCTCTTCGAGACTCCTATTTTTCCTTTCCACCACCCCGTTTTGTTGTGGTGTACGTGGAGCGGAAAAGGTATGTTCGATTCCGAGTTCATCACAAAAATCCGCAAAGAGATTGTGATCAAACTCTCCCCCATGATCACTTCTAATGGAAGTGACAGTTGATTCCTTTTCATTTTGAACTCTTTTAAGAAAAAGCTTGAAGCTAAGAAATGCATCACTTTTATGTGCAAGAAATAATGTCCATGTAAATCTAGAGAAGTCATCAACAATTACAAAAGCATATCTATTTCTTCCTAGACTTTCGATGCGGGATGGTCCGAATAAATCCATATGCAATAGTTGTAAAGGTCTAGAGGTTGAAACAACATTTTTGGATTTAAAAGATGCTCTTGTTTGCTTCCCCTTCTGACATGAGTCACAAATAGTATCACTTTCAAATTTTAAGTTAGGAAGGCCAATCACTAGATTTTGAGAAATTAATTTATTTAAAAGATGCATGTTCATATGAGCTACTCTACGATGCCACAACCACACATTATCATCTTTGCTCAACAAACAATCAACATACTCGGATGAGGAGTTTTCAAGATCAACCATGTAAATATTGTCAACTCTAAAACCACGTAGAATAATCTTGAAATCACTACGTCTAAACACTAGACACTCATCTGAATCAAACAACGCAAGATTTCCCTTGTCACATAATTGACTTATGCTCAAGAGATTATGCTTTAAACCTTTGACAAGTAATATATGCTTTATAGAGGATTTTTCATTCTTACCGACCGATCCGATGCCAATAATTTGTCCTTTATTGTTGTCACCGAATACAACGCTTCCTCCTTCTTTGTGCTCTAGTTGAAGGAATTTGGATTCGTCTCCTGTCATGTGTCTGGAGCATCCACTGTCAAGGTACCATAGTACACTTGATCCCTTCAAGCACACCTACAAGGCAAATTAATATTCTTTAGGTACCCATACCATTTTGGGTCCTTGGGGGTTAGGCAAATAACGACCATAATAATATGAAGAATCTCTATGCTTTGTAAAACACATAGGTGCAATATGACCTATACGATTGCAGTAATGACATACTACGTTCGGGTTGTGTTGATGCCTAGGTTGAGCCAACAAAGTTCTAGGCGAATGAAAATGATTAACACTAGATATATTGTTCCCATTTCTAGTATAATATCTAGATGGTCTAAAGTCATTAGTGCTAGACTTGTTGAAGGACCTAGTGTCATGTCTAGGTGGTCTAAGCTCGTTCCTAGAGTTATTTCTTGGTTGCCGAAAATTACTATTTGTAGGCTTGTTTGCAAGAATCCTAGATTTGGATCTAGGTTGTCTAAAGATATTAGTTCTACCCTTATTTTCATACATTCTAGCATAATGTCTAGGTGGTGTAGTGGAGTTTTTGTTTTTATGCCGTTGATTTTTCTTAGGCGATTCTTTTTCACCAACTTTAAGAACTTCTTTACTACGAGTTTCTAAAGTTTTCCTAAGTTCTGTGTTTTCTAGTTTTAAGGACTCACAAGTAGTACAAGTAAAACAATTATCAACACAAGAGGCTTCATGCATGGTCTTGATGACTTGTCTAAGTTCTATACTATCATTTAACAAAAATTGATTTTCATTTGCAAGATTCTCGTTATCACGAGACAGATTTTCAACCCCTTTTTGAGCTAAAGAAAGACGTTCTTCGAAGTCCTTGTCTTTTAAAAAGAGTTGTTTTTGAAAATCCTCTCCTTGTAGAGAAAGAGTCCTTTGTAAATCTTTAATAGTCTTAGAAGCATTTACCAACTCATCATGCAGTTTGTTATAAGCAATTTGTATATCGTTAGATGTACTTACCTTCGTCTTTTTCGTCTGCCATGAGGCACTGACCAGTTGATTCATCGTTTGTGCTGACCGCTTTTTGAGGCGTGTTTTCGTGCAATTCCTCAAGTTTGTCCCACATTTCCTTAGCAGTTTTATAGTGGGAGATTTTTCGCCAAAGTTCCTGATTCAAGGCGTTATGAAATATATTCATAGCTTTAGTGTTGTATTCACTTACCTTATCTTTCCCGACTTTTGTCGTCAGTTGATCACTGTGTTTAATAGCTTGCCATAGATACAAATCGTTTGCCATTGTAAAAACTTGCATCCGATATTTCCAGACTGAGTAGTCGTTTTCGTCTAATATTGGAGGTGACATGCTGCATTCTCCTTCACCTATTCCTGCAAAGAAATTTAGAGTAGAAGCCATGGATGGTTCTCTCAAACGGTTAGGTTTTTCAGAGAGTATGGCTCTGATACCAATTGTTGGAAATAACGCTTTACGCTAGAGGGGGGGTGAATAGCGTTTTAAAAATATTAAGCGTTTTAGTGCGGAATTTAAAAACTTTGCAGAAATTAAAACAAGTGCAGTAAAATAAACTTACACAATGATGTATCCTGGTTGGCCACAAACGTGGTTAGTCCAGTCCCCGAGAGACTCTCTCGAGATTTCCACTAAACTTGTCAAGCTTACGGGTGCTTAACAAACCGTTACAGCTGAGGACACAAGCCTCACCTAGGTGCTCGGGGATCACAATCCCAAAGACTTCAATTGCTCGGGGATACCAATCCCAAAGACTTCAATTGCTCGGGGATAACAATCCCAAAGACTTCAATTGCTCGGGGATAACAATCCCAAAGACTTCAACTGCTCGGGGATAACAATCCCAAAGACTTCAACTGCTCGGGGATAACAATCCCAAAGACTTCAACTGCTCGGGGATAACAATCCCAAAGACTTCAACTGAGGAATCACAAGTTCCTCAACAAACGAGAATCGCAATTCTCTTACAAACACAAAACAAACTCACTTTACAAAGTACTCCTCAATGAGTAGATATGAGTAGAAATAGTACGCTCAAGATCACAACAACTTAGCTCAATAGAATGGCTCTTCAAAAAGCTTTATGGATGAATGAAAATGATGATCAATGTAAGAAAGCTTTTAGCAATGAAAATACTTAAATTGTATATGTTGTTGTTGTGAAAACACTGAGTTAAGCCTGTATTTATAGGTGAAAAACTCAGTCTTACCGTTGTCTAATTGCCAATTAAGGATTGCTGAAATTACTCAGTGACAATCGATTGTCAAGACTAAACAATCGATTGTTTGCCTATCAGATCAAAAATTCAATCCCAGATTTTACGTCAACAATCGATTACTTCAAATCAATAATCGATTATTTATAACGTTAAAAAAATCCTTTCCAATTTTTGGCATAAAACATCGATTATCAGGAAATCAACAATCGATTATTTTAACAACGTTCAGAAAATCTTTTCCAGATTTTACGCAAAACATCGATTGTTAAATATCAACAATCGATTACCTGAAGGTAATTTGAAAATGTATGACAACGGTTAGTTCCAACAATCGATTATCAAATAGAACAATCGATTATAAATTAATTTCAAAACTTACTGTCTCATATATAATCGATTATCAAAAGCCATAATCGATTATTAATTAATTTCAAAACTTTCTGTCTCATATATAATCGATTATCAAAAGCCACAATCGATTATTAATTTATTTAAAAACACTGGAAGACATTTTTCTCATTCTAATCGATTACCATTAGTTCATAATCGATTTTTCTGAGTTTTGAAAACTTTGCCTCAGTTAACAATCGATTATCAAAAGTACACAATCGATTGTTATGCAGTTTGCAAAAACCTGATGTTAACTGACTTACTCACAATCGATTATCATTAATTCACAATCGATTGTCATGCAGTCTTGGCTTAGAGATACTTGATTATCATAAGTACATAATCGATTATCTTAGCCCAGATTTTTGAGGCATGTTTGAAAAACATTTTAACAAATATAAATATGCATAGTTTAAAATCATTTGACACTTAAGTTAGATATGCATGATTTTGGAAAAATAATTTTAGTAGAGAAGCCATGTTATGAGCCAAGATTGAGGAATCAAGATCACAATTAATATTGACTCAATTATAACATTTCTAAACTTTGTCTTGAGCTTCTTGTAATGCATCCATTTTGTGCTTGTCCTTGAGCACTGCTATATATCACTTATTGCTTTGTTTGACATTCATCAAAACCTACAAAAGAACACACGTTTAGTATATTGCATTTAAAACGTGTTTCCAACAGCACGTTCCACAGTAAACCAAAAGGTTACTGATTCCAATACTTTTGTACTTTGGCATGATCGATTGGGACATCCTGGATCAATTATGATGAGACGGATTATAGAAAACTCATATGGGCATCCATTAAAGAATTTAAAGATTCTTTTAAATAATGAATTTTCTTGCACTTCTTGTTATCAAGGCAAGTTAATTATTAGACCATCACCAACAAAGGTTGGAACTAAGTCACCTACGTTTTTGGAACGTATACAAGGGGATATTTGTGGACCTATTCACCCACCTAGTGGGTCCTTTAGATATTTTATGGTCTTAATAGACGCATCCTCTAGATGGTCTCATGTGTGCCTATTGTCATCACGCAACCTTGCGTTTGAAAAATTAATGGCACAAATAATTCGATTACAAGCACAATTTCCTGATAATCCAATTAAGCCTATTAGACTAGATAATGCTGCTGAGTTTTCATCCCAAGCATTTAATGATTATTGCTTATCAATTGGGATAAAAGTGGAACATCCTGTAGCTCATGTTCACACTCAAAATGGTCTTGCAGAATCTTTAATTAAACGTCTGCAGTTGATTGCAAGACCATTACTCATGAAAACGAGGCTGCCCACTTCGGTTTGGGGTCACGCCATTTTGCATGCAGCAATGCTAGTTCGTCTCAGACCGACGAATTATCACAAATATTCCCCGTTGCAATTAGTTTTGGGTCATGAACCTAATATATCCCATTTAAGAATTTTTGGATGCGTAGTATATGTGCCTGTAGCACCGCCATACCGCACCAAAATGGGTCCTCAAAGAAGGTTAGGAATATATGTTGGGTTTGAATCGCCCTCCATTATTCGCTACCTCGAAACATTGACAGGGGATTTGTTCACTGCACGATTTGCAGACTGTCGATTCGATGAGACACTTTTCCCAAAATTAGGGGGAGAAGTTGGTGAAACCAAACGAAAAATTTTGTGGAAAAATCCATCATTATCTCATCTTGATCCACATACCTCTATTTGTGAAAAAGAGGTGCAAAATATTATCCATTTGCAAAGAATAGCAAATCAAATGCCTGACGCATTCACGGACTTGAAAAGGATAACAAAATCTCACATCCCCGCAGAGAATGTTCCAATCCGTATTCATGTCCCTATTGGACAATCTTCTAGTGTCGTATCTAATGAGTCGAAAGCACGCCCAAAAGGTGGCAGGCTATTAGGTTCCAAAGATCGAAATCCTAGAAAAAGGAAAGCAAATGATCAAAATGACACTACGAAGAATCTCATGAGGAAATTCACGATTTAATATATTCTGAGATTCATGAAGAATCCATTGAGCCCGAGACTCAGGAAAATAAGGAACTATCAATAAATCCAATCGATATTGAGACAAATTTTAATCGAGTGGATATAGTGGTCGATTATGTCTTTGCATATAATGTTGCATCTAGCATTATGAAAGAAAGTGAGGATCTTGAACCTCAATCTGTTGGAGAATGTCGACAAAGACTTGATTGGCCAAAATGGCAAGAAGCAATCCAATCAGAATTGAATTCACTTGCAAAACGTGAAGTTTTTGGGCCTATAGTTGGAACACCTAATGGTGTTAAGCCTGTTGGCTATAGATGGGTCTTTGTACGCAAGAGAAATGAGAAAAACAAGGTACAAAGATATAAGGCACGCCTTGTTGCACAAGGATTTTCTCAAAGGCCTGGTGTCGATTATAAAGAGACATATTCACCCGTAATGGATGCTATAACTTTCCGTTATCTCATTAGTTTTGCTGTCCTTGAAAAGCTTGACATGCATTTAATGGATGTGGTTACTGCCTATTTTTATGGCTCACTTGATAATGAGATATACATGAAAATTCCCGATGGATTCAAAATGCCAAACACTCATAATTCAAAGTCCCGGGAAATGTTTTCAATCAAATTGCAAAGATCTTTGTATGGTCTAAAGCAATCAGGACGAATGTGGTATAATCGTCTTAGTGAGTATTTATTAAAGGAAGGCTATATAAATGATGCCATTTGCCCATGTGTTTTAATAAAGAAAACAACATCAGAATTTGTTGTACTTGCCATATATGTCGATGACATAAACCTTATTGGAACTCCCATAGAACTCCAAAAGGCAATTGATTATTTAAAGAAGGAATTCGAGATGAAAGATCTCGGAAAGACAAAATTATGTCTTGGTTTGCAAATTGAATATTTGGCAAACGGAATTTTTGTTCATCAATCTGCCTATATAGAAAAGGTATTGAAACGGTTTTACATGGATGGAGCATATCCTTTAAGTACTCCGATGGTTGTTCGGTCACTTGATGTGAATAAGGATCCATTCCGACCGCAAGAAAAGAATGAAGAGCTAGTTGGTCCTGAAGTACCATATCTTAGTGCAATTGGCGCACTAATGTATCTTGCAAATACTACAAGGCCTGACATAACTTTTTCAGTTAATGTCTTAGCAAGATATAGCTCTGCTTCCACAAGGAGACATTGGAATGGAATCGAACATGTATTGCGGTATCTAAAAGGGACTACCGATATGGGCTTATTTTATAGCAATAATTGCAGTCCTGATCTTGTTGGTTATGCTGATGCTGGATATTTATCTGACCCACACAAGGCTCGATCTCAAACAGGTTATGTGTTTATCTGTGGAGGCACTGCCATATCTTGGCGATCGACTAAGCAATCAATTGTGCCTACTTCATCTAATCATGCTGAGATAATCGCTATTCATGAAGCAAGTCGAGAGTGTGTGTGGTTGAGGTCTATAATACATCATATTCGAGAAAAATGTGATTTGAAATGTGACAAACTACCCACGATTTTGTATGAAGACAATGCAGCATGCATAGCCCAATTGAAGGGAGGATTCATAAAAAGAGATAGAACAAAGCATATTTCACCAATGTTATTTTTCACACATGATCTTCAAAAGAATGGTGATATCAATGTGCAACAGATTCGTTCAAGTGATAATATGGCTGATTTGTTCACAAAATCTCTACCAACGTCAACCTTCAAGAAGCTGGTACACAAGATTGGAATGCGAAGGCTCAAGGATGTGAATTGATGCTCTTTTCAGGGGGAGTTAATGTGCGTTGCACTCTTTTTCCCTTACAAGGTTTTGTCCCACTGGGTTTTCCTTGCAAGTTTTTTAACGAGGCAACAAAAATGCATTTTGTTAGATATGTGTACTCTTTTTCCTTTTCTAGAATTTTTTTTTCTCATTGGGTTTTATTTTAGTTAAGGTTTTAACGAGGCACATTATCTTTGGACATCCAAGGGGGAGTGTTATGAAATATTAGATTATGGTGGATGTCCATAACTCCTATAATACCCACTACTTTTATCCATTATCTCCATAACTCCCACTACTCCAATACTTATGGTTGTAACTCCCACATCTCCATGATCTCCCCCATGATCTTCCTCCATGATCTCAAAAGCTTAATGACATATATATGGAATTCTTTTAGTATACCTCTATGTAGTACTATAAATAGAGGATGAGAAATCATTTTGTAATACACTTGGATACATAGAAGAAATATATTCTCTTCTCTATTTCTCTCTACTTTGTTGTCTATCTTTTTGTTTATTACTTTGAGCTAAGTTTTGTAACGTAATTCAAGTTATCATCTTTGGTTATTTCTCTAATTTTGTGCACTATTTCTTAATTGTATGGCTAGCTGTTGAGTTCTACTTACTATCTATGCTATGCTTGGAAAAGCCATGTTTAGATTAGAGTAGAATTAGAGAGAGCTTGTTTCTGAACCCGTGGCTCCGAGGAAGATTTCGCGGTTAGGATAGGAATATATCTAACAGTCTTGCTTAATTGAATACCCTATTATATTCGTTCATGATAGACTCAATACTGTAGGAATATAGAGTTGATATATTGTGGGCATTCGAGCAGTATTGTGGGAACATGCTATTCATATAAACGATCCGGTTAATTAGCGACCATAGATAATCTGGGTTAACGAGTTGTGAGCACGTAATTTTGCCCTATATGAATTACTCCCACAAATTCAAAACAAAATAATTTTTTCATCTTTTTGCAATTTCATGGATTTTCGTAGCATTTTTGTTATTGTTTGCATTTGTCTGTGCATGTAATTTTATTTAGTAAATAAAAAAATACAAAAATATGTGAAATTTACATTTAGGATTTAATTTAACATTTTAGCATTTATTGGAAAATTATTTATTTTATAAAATAGGAAAAATAAAAAATTAGTTTAATTTGCACATTCAATTTTAATCTTGCATTTTGGGTAGGTTTTTCTTTTAATCTGGGTTTCAATGATTTGTGATAATTATTGTGTGGAATTAATAAGTGTTTTGATAGGATAATTTGGTTTAAATAATTGAATTTAGGATTTTATTTCTTTAATTTAATTTTGAAAAGAAAAAAAAGAGAGAAAATTAGAATGAAAAGAGATATAAAAAGAGATGAGAGCTCAGATTTTTTGGACAGAATCCATTTAATTTTTTTGAGCCCAGTTCTAATCCCTTCCCATTCACCACAAACCCGCCCTGTCCAAGCAAAAACCTACTCCCTACCCGGTCTGTCCCCAAACCCACCAAACGACGCTGTTTTATCAAGATTTGATCTTAGCCATTGATGATGTTTTATCATAGGCTGAGAAATGGGGGTTTCTTAATACTTATATGTCTAAACGTCCCCTACCCCCCTCCCCCCGCCCAAACCATCTCACAAATGCACCCTTTCAGAACTCCGACGTAATGCCACCGTCCGCCGCCCGTTGGAAATCGCCCACGGCGGCGGCCGTCGGTCAAACCCACTCAAAATCACATCATGAACTCCCCTCAACCCCCTGGTTTCAAATCCCCAACCATCTTCCCTTGAGTCCCTTTGTATCTCTCCAAAAATCCGACCAAAAGTGAAAACCTTAGCGCCGCCACTTCCAAATGCACCCAAAATAACACCCCTTGACCTCCTCCATCCCCTCTCCCCCAATCTCTAGTTAGTTTCCCTCGAACCCCTCAGAACTTCTCGAATATGGAATTAAAGAAAACCTTAAAATCACAAACTCAAATTCAGCGGGCCTTTTGGAGATTTTAGGCTGTAATGGCCTTTACTCGTGTGTTTTCACATGAAAAAACACAATTAAGGACCTTTCCTGTGAAGAAATCGAAGGAGTCCTCAGAGTTTGCAAGTTTGCGTTACCGATATTTGGTATTTTTGTATGTGTTTTGGTTATTCATCGTTTGTTTAGTTTTCTAATTTTAGTTTTCTGTTTCTGTTCCTTCTCCTCTTCGTATTTTATTTTTTTCTATTCATGCATGATTAATTCATAATATATTTTTATTAATTAGTTTGTTTAACGTTCATTTAACTCCCTGCATGTTTTAATCAGTAGCTTAGTTAGACTGGAAAAGTTACTTCAATGGTTGGGTCAGTCTTTCAAAATAGGAATTTTGTTTAATGTTAATTGGACCCTAAAAAATTAGAAGCAAAAAAACCAATTAAATATTGGACTCTAGCCTATTCATAGGCCCAGGAATGGTTCAATCCATTGGGTCCTTGGCCAGTCGACTCATTATAGTCCAAGGGTAATTCTCAGGAGTCCTAATGGGTATTTTGGCTAATGTATTTAGAGAGTCTATGAGTAACCACCTGAAGAAGCTTCTCAGAAGCTGCAAAATAGCCTTGCTTGACCAACAAGGCAAAAATTAAGGGATTAAGTAGCAAAAAAAAAATTGTCTAAGGTTTTCTAAGGTAAAATGAAAATTTGAAAAGGTTTAGAGTGTAAAACTTAACTCCTTTCTGCAGCCCTAAAACTTGGCCTATAAATACATCCTTACGTGAAGCTCAAGAGAGAATTAGGAGATAAAAATCTGAAAAAATGAACCTTAGAAACTCAAAGAGAAAAACCCCAGAAAAAACAAACGGCTGAAATTTTTCACTGTTCCATTGAACTTTTTTTTTGAAGTTTTTATTTCTCAAACACCTTCTGATTCATCTGGGTTTAGATTGGATTGAATTTGATTTTGTTAAAGATTTGTTTAAAGGTTATGGGGTACTGTTTGATTAAAATTGGGATATAGTTTGATGTGCTTTTGGTTCAAAGTTGATTTTGCTGGTTATTTCCTGGTTGTTGAGTTTTTGCTGCTGCGCTGCTTGATTACTGACCTTCATTTGTTTTTCTTACGTTTCATATTCCAGTTTCATGTTCCTAGATTCATCTCATATGAGGTTTGATATTGAAATGAAATGAAATCCAGAGTTCCAAATGTGGTTTCTGCATATTCAAATCTATTAGTTTAGTTTCAGTTGTTTTGTTGGAGTTATTTGATGTGTAGTATGCTCAACATAGGAGCTATTACTCAACTTGCATCTGTTCAAGTTAGTATAGCCCTTGCACTAATTTTACTTGCTTTTAAAATTTTATTGTTATCGCTAGTTTTGGGACTATTGAAGTAAGGAACTTGATAAAAATATTGACCATTAGCTAAGTTTTGTGATTAAGCCATGTTAGCTAAGTATATGGTATTATGGAACTGTCAAGTAACTGCAACATCATACTTCTTCAAACACCTGAGTTTTAGCTTTAATCTTGGTTGAAATAGGTGCTCTTGTTTGTAGGTAATTTTGTATTAAATAGCTATTATGATAATTATAAGTTAGAGGTGGAGGTGAATGATGTATAATCTATTATGTTTAATTGTGGTATATCATTAAATGCAGAATTGGTGGTCGTGTGATATTCAATCATGTATTCATGGTTGATATAATCTAATTTGCCTATAAGTTTGTTTTAGTTTTCATACAAATTAGTTAAATGTTTTGATGTTGATAAGATGAGGTTTTAGAGCATAGTAATATTTGGGTTAATTTCTATAGTTGGATTAATTTTAGCTCGCATGGGATTGACATAGGATTCATATTTTAACATCTCCCTTTCCCTTGTTAGATTTGGGCTTAACTTGGGCCCACAACCCAGAAATCATCCAGACATAGATAACAACAGTCCTTGATATCATGTGTGCTTCATGGGATCAATATTTAATCTCAATGGGCGTGTGTACAGTCTTGTGTTCTTGCAGGGGCTCGATCCTGAGTCCTGACGTTACGGCTGCTTGCATTTTGAATGTTGGGCTTCATGTATAATTTAACTTAAGTTACCGAAAATTATTGGTTCGGTAGCATGCGTAATAAGTAATTGGGCTCTCCTTTTGGGCCTAGGTTTGAAAGGGGATTGGACTTTTGATTATTTATTCTCGCAGCGTAAGTTCAACTTGGCATAAAGGCTTTTGAATTCCTAGAGTTTCATTAATTAGCTTGATTTTCTTTGGAGGTGTGCTATATTAGACAACACAAATAGTTTATGACCCTCTGAATTTTAGTTTGAGTTCCCTATTAAATAAATTGTGGTGTGTCGCGCCCAATAAAATTTTATATGTGTGGCCCTCATTTAATTATATCTTATTTGTCCTTAGGCATGTTATTTTAATAATTTACCTTCCTAAACTTGGGTGTCCATTTATGTGACCCAAATTCAAATCTCAACAACATTAAATGAAATGTAATGCGGACTGCGGGTGCATTTACGTGACGTGGTTCAAGACATATTTTAAATAACGTTGTAATTTTTCTTAAAAATAATTAAAAGCGGTTGAGAAAGCTAAAAATGCACATAGATTAAAACATGTACTAAAATCAGATAATAGGCTAATTATAACAGTTGAGCAACCGCGCTAGAACCAGGGAACTCGGGAATACCTTATACCTTCTTCCGGGTTAACAAAATTCCTTACATGGACGTTTGGTTTGCGGAATGTAATACAGATTCAATCTTTTCCTCGATTCGTGATTTGACCCGGTAACTTGGGACACCATAAATTATCTCAAGTGACGACTTTGAAGAATTAATAAATAATTAATCATGTTTCGATTATCCTTTAATTAGAAAAAACTCCTTTATACTCCCTTCCGGGTGTGTAGGTAAAAAAGGAGTTGTGACACGAGTGTGATTATCGAACTTAATAGGATTGATAAACCAATCACAACCTTGAAAATTTTAGCTCCTCTGCATTAAAATCTCATCATACACAATTGTATTCTTGATAAATTAGTTATTAAGTGTTTAAAATTTGCAATAGCAGTTGTAATAGAAAATTAAGCTTTTCATCATCTTAGACAGCTAATTGATTTTAGTTTGCTTAGTTAATGATTAATATAAGTCTCTGTAGGTTCGACATCCGACTTTCAAGTCACTTTATTACTTGATGGACATGTATACTTGTGTGTGTCACACCTCCTTTTTCCTATCCCGAATAGAGTATAAGGGAGTTTCTCAAATTTAAGTGACAATTGAAACGAGATTATATTATTTATTTATTGATCAGAATCGTCACTTGGGATAATTCATGGTGTCTTAAGTCATCGGTTTTAAATCTCGAGTCGAGGAAAGATTGACTCTATTTTACAGTCCGCGAACATAGAAATCCGGATAAGGAATTCTATTAATCTAGGAGAAGGTGTTAGGCATCCCACGTTCCGTGGTATTAGCACCATTGCTCAACTATTATTATTGGCTATTTATTTGATTTTAAAACATCTGTGAAACCTACGTACATTTTTGTTCCTTTTAAATCTCTTTTAATACTCCGAGTATTACACAACTTATTATTTGGTTATATGTCGCGAATAGTGTCACGGGAATCGTACCCACGATCCACAACATGTGTATTTTATTAACAATATTAAATTGTGGTGGGATCAAACAAATGTATCCCCGTATTTTAGAATTAAGTGTCATAACTACGTCACGAAAACCGTACTGGTACCTATGATAATCTATTTAATTAACGTGCCTAAAACAAACTACGAGGTTTATTTTAAAATCTAAATTATAACATATGTGAGGGCCATGGATGATTTATTTCTTATGGCACACCTCAAGCTTATTTCTAAAAATGATTTCTTTGTCTAGTCTTACGAGGCATAAATTATAAGTTTTATGGATATGGCACACACCAATCTAATTAAAGAGTCCAAATTAATTAAAGATTGAGGCGGTTTGATTTTGTACAAATTAATTCGGTCTTCATTGCTATATGCAGCTTGTTCAAATGCTACGTATTGGCCTAGCATTTGGAGAAAGCAGATTTCAGACTTACGTAACGATAGACAATAATTGAAAGGGCATTGGGCTCAAGGTGAGGCCTAACACTAGACGGGGTTAGCAAAAGGGTTTTGGACGCAAGTGGGCCAATGTCAAAGGACCAGTTGCATGATTCATAGCAATTACTTGAAATAAACATATTTTTTCATGACAAATCTTGAGATTAGAACAAGTACTGACAATTCTTGCAAGTTTTAGACAGATGCAAAGTGTATTTGATGCCAAATCATATTCTATTAACGAAGATGCAATAACTGATGTTATAACGCTCATACACAGTTTGTCTCATAATTTAAAATATAACAAAATTTATGAAGTCTAACCAAACATTAACATGATTTCGAAAAAATACCATTACTAACATGGACTGAACTGTGTCCCATTCCAAACATTAGATCCAAGATAATAATGGACTAATTCTATGAAACTTTTAACATTCAACTCACATACTTTCATTCACTAACATTCATACACTTGTTCTTCTGTCACGACCCCAACCCTAGTTTTGATGACGCCCAACACAATCTAGGCAAGCCCGACCATCAAACACTCACAACCCCATTTATATAGAATTTTTTATTATCTATTAGAGTTAAATGCCATTTAGTAACAATAGAAGTTTAAACTGCATATGTGAAATTTGCGAAAAAACCATAAAAACATCTCAACAATAGCCCCCTAGATCCGGTGTCACAAGTATGAGCCTCTAAATACAAGGTTTCAAAAGTCTACTACAGAGATATCAAAATGCGGAAATGTAAAAGATAGAGGGAAACATCAGGTCTGCGAACGCCATGCAGATACCTTGATAACTTCGGTAGAAAATGAACTACTGAAGAGCTCGCAGTACACCTCAAAGGTACCTGGATCTCTAGACAGCCAAAACTCTAGCTAGTTATGCCATTGCCTCTCAAATCGGCCTCCTCGCGCGTCAAATCCTGATGAATTTCTTGAAAAACCTTTGAAAATTTACCAAAATCCGAGCTCTCTAGAGCAAAATATCAAATAAAACTCAAAACCTCGTATTTATAGAGTAACCCCCAGATGAAGCAGGAATAGATTATGAGGATACATTTTCACTAGTTGTGAAGATTGATCTATATTCGGGCTATCACCAGTTATAGATCAGGGATTCAGATATTCCAAAGACTACTTTTAGGGCTAGATATTTCGGAGCCTAGTCGGGTGTTAGCTTGTGTGGTTTCTTCGTCTTCCTTATATGATCTCATCAGAGAGTCACTATGGATTTTGTGAGTGGTCTTTTTCGGACTTTGAAGAAGTTCGATTCGATTTGGGTGTTTGTGGATCGGCTGACCAAGTCCGCACACTTTATTCCGGTATGTACTACCTATTCTTTGGAGCGGCTGGCAAGGATCTTTATCCAGGACATTGTTTGATTGCATGGTGTTCCAGTTTCTATCATCTCTGATAGAGGTACTTAGTTTACCTCTCAGTTCTGGAGGATATTTTAGCGAGGGTTGGTACGCAGCTAGAGTTGAGCAAAGCATTTCATCCTCGGACGGATGGGCAGTCCCAGCATACTATTCAGATATTGGAGGACATGTTGCGTGCCTGTGTTATGATTTTAGAGGTTCTTGGGACGAGTTTTTACCTCTTGTGGAGTTTTCCTACAACAATAGTTATCAGTCGAGCATTCAGATGGCTCCATATGAGGCATTGTATGACAGGCATTGTAGATATCTAGTCGGCTGGTTTGAGCCCGAAGAGGCTAGGCTATTGGGGACAGAGTTGGTTCAAAATGCTTTTGTGAATGTGAAGCTGATTCAGGAGAGACTTCGTATAGCTCAATCGCGACAGAAGAGTTATGCGGACCGGAAGGTTCGAGAGGTGTATTATATGGTTGGTGATAAGGTCTTGCTGAAGGTTTTGCCCGTGAAGGGTGTTATGCAGTTTGGAAAGAAAGGAAAGTTGAGTCTGTAATTTATTGGGCCTTTTGAGGTACTTAGGAGGATTGGGGAGGTGGCATATATGCTTGCTTTGCCACCCAACTTGTCGGGCATGCATCCGGTATTTCATGTATCTATGCTCCGGAAGTACGTTGAGGACCCGTCTCATATATTGGACTTTAGCACGGTTTAGTTGGAAGATGATTTGACCTATTATGTAGAGCTGATGGCTATTTTGGGTCGTCAGGTTCAAAAGTTGAGATCAAAGGATATAGCTTTGGTGAAAGTGCAGTGGAGAGGTCGGCCCGTGGAGGAGGATACTTGGGAGACCAAGCGGGAGATGCAGAGCAGATACCCTCACCTGTTGAAGGCTTCAGATATGTTTCTTGACCCGTTCGAGGACGAGCGTTTGTTTTATTTGGGTGGATGTGACGACCCGACCCATCGTCACGTGAGTTACCACTTTGTTTTCCCTATTTTCAGCTTTTTATACTACATTATCCATACCTTATGTGATCGAGTTAGTTCAAAGAGGTTTTGGTAGGAAATGAGACACTTAGTCTTGTCACACCTCCTTTTTTACACGGATACCTCGAAGGATAAACGTATAAGGGAGTTTTTCCGATTAAAGTGACATTATTCGAAATGGGACTATTTGTCACACCTCCTTCTTATAGGGTTACCCTGAAGGATGACACGTATAATGGAGTTTTTTCAATTAAAGTGACATTATTCGTAATGGGATTATTTGTTAATTAAGAGTCACCACTTGGGATAGGCTTGGATTTTGGTGTCCTAATTCACCAGTTTATTTAGAATCCTAAATCAAGGAGATTTTTTGGCTGCCCAAGTGGAGTCTCCGAATCAGAAATTCTAGGTAATGAATTTTGTTGACCTGAGGGAAGGTGTTAAGCACTCCCGGATCCGGTGGTTCTAGCACGGTTGCTTAAACTATTATCAATGGATAATTTCTTGATTTTATACATGTTCATCCTACAATGCAATATCAAAATTATTAACCGCTTTATTCATTTTAGGAATATTTACAACATTATTAAAACACGTCTCGAACCACGTCACATAAATGCACCCGGGTTCTCGACAAATTTTAACATCGTTCAGACTTAGATTTGGGTCACATGAATGCGCACCCAAATGTAGGAAGATATCTTATTAAAATATCACGCCTACAGCAACTAAGTGTTTGAAAATTCGTGGAGGGCCGTGAAATTCGCTAAACAACACCTCCAAATTTCTATACATTTTTATTACAGATAAGAAGCCCACGTAGTGTAGGATTTCGTTAGCGCGGCTCACTTTATTTTTAGAAAGGCAACCTAAAGAAACTATAGTTTTCTATTATACGTATCTCTAAAAAGATACGTCCTAATTATTTCATATGTGAGTGATATATTCAAAAGAGAGACTCAGCATATGTATTTTCAGCCTCATTCAAGGCTGGTTTTGCAATTTGGACATCATTATATAGCAAGCCCATGGAATGCATTTCCTCATGTTTCGCAACTAATAGCAGTTTGGGCTTTCAACTTGAGCCTAGAAACATTGGACTACACTTTAATCACAAGGATAAGGCTAAAATTTTCAAATCGTTATACTACAACCATTAATGTTATTCATGGTTGATCACTTTTTAACACATAAAAATTGACAAAGAACATCCTGATAGTGATTTTAAGGTTAATAAATCAATGAGATACAACCTCAGGTGTTCGAATTTTGCATCTAGAATTACTGTACTCATCAATCAAAATAAACATTCATACAGCAATTCCCTATTGCCGAGTCAAACGTGAAAACATGATTGTTATTAGACAATCTTATTTTTATACCTACTGAAATTAAAATGACTTGCAATTAACATCTAAATTAATAGTGCAACACAGTTCGATTGTTCTTATATTACAGTTCCAAGATAAGGAAACTATTTTAAACATACTAGACTAATAATATTTGCATTACAATGTTAGCATAGAAGTAAATGCCTTCATTATTGGACATGAATACGCATATACAGCTGTGCATCCAAACTTTCTAGGTAAGAGTTGGTACTTGGACTTTCAGTAAAAGAGAACCTATGAGCAAGTTAAACGTAAGGCAAACAAGAAACATCAGCCAAATCTACTAGTTAACCCAGGAACTCAGGAAATTTTGAGAAGTAAATAACGAAAACAGGTCTCTCTAACAGCTCAAAATGCACATGCATCAATTCATCTTCAACTTATAATGAGTAGAACTTCAATTATTAAAGAAGATTTTGCCAGGAAAAAATTGAAATTGATTTTCAGTTGAATGTTATACGAAATGTATCTCTCAATGTATATCTCTCTATATATCTGAAAATTGTCCTCTATTTTAAACAATCAGACGTCCCTTTTATAACCAAAGCCTTAGGGTAACAAAATCTTTGTTTTCCTTTTAGCCCCTTACCCATTTTTCAAATTTGCCTAAATGATCCTTGGTTTTCTAACTTGTGCCTCAAGTTTCGAGGCAGATTTAACAGAATATTTTCTTATACATGATTCCGATGTTCAAATACCCTTAATTACCCTGTCATCTTTTCTTAATTACTGGCCTAAGTGTTTTGAACCC
Source organism: Nicotiana benthamiana (assembly GCA_034376525.1). Taxonomy (NCBI): domain Eukaryota; kingdom Viridiplantae; phylum Streptophyta; class Magnoliopsida; order Solanales; family Solanaceae; genus Nicotiana; species Nicotiana benthamiana. The sequence goes on along the minus strand of CM067341.1, from coordinate 11,545,740 downwards.
TGGTACCTATCTATTTGGTCAGAAACTTACCCTAGTTGACTATCTTAGGTCATAAACCAAGGTTATTATTAGCTGCTCGGATCAAATTCTGAAAAAGCTAGTCATGGCCAACTATTTAATTGCAGATTATACTGTATTATGCAAAAGCAAACAACCAAGAGTCAAAGTTTGATCAATGTAACACATATATTCAAGAAAATATCACAATGTGAAACTAAATTTCTCAGAAACATATACAAAGCTAAACAACACAAAATTCAGAAATACAGGACACTAATCAATTTTAAACCAAAGATGACAAATTCTGAGCTTAGCATGATAATTCAAATAAGTTAACAAGAACAAACTGTGACTTCAAATGTTAAGCAGACTGTTCAGAAGCAGGTTATCCAGACTTAAACAAAGACAAGTAAGGAAGTAAATACTCAGGATATTTCAAAGATGAGCAGATGAAAACTTTATGTATTTAAACAAATGAAAATAAGGAAGATCAAAAGAAACTTAGAAAAGAAAACAAGGATGAGCATATGACTCTAGATGAAAACACCTACTCAGAATATCTCGAAGATGAACAGATATAAAACTTAATGTACTTAAAAAAATGAAAACAAGGAAGATAAAAAGCAATTAGAAAAAAAAACAAGGACGAGCATGGAAGCACCTACTCAGAATATCTCGAAGATGAATAGATAGAAAACTTAATTTACTTAAACAAATGAAAACAAGAAAGATAAATGCAATTAGAAAAGAAAACAAACAAAACTACAACAATAAAAGCAATTAAAACAAAGGGAACTTAGCTTTTTCTTTAATTGTAACCCTAAAATCGGACTTCTTCAAATCTCAAGGTTTTCGACCCCTTTCTGAGAAAGTCTTTTGGTCTTCTGAGACCTTTATTATTGGAGAGGGGAAAAGGGTTTCATGCTAGGGTTGATTGATTTGGGGGTGGGGTCTGGGTTTCAGGCTACTCCGATTTTGTTTTTGGCCAAACCTAGTTGTATTCGAAGGAACGGGCCACGGAGTTGTGGATGGGAAGGTGAGATGGTCACCTGGGACCATTTTTGAGGGATTCTGGTAAGTTTAGGGTTTGAGTCAAAACTTTGATTTAATATTTGAAGAGACTGGTAAGGATTCGAGGGATGAGATTTAGAGGGTTGGGAAGAAGAGAACGAGGAGGTTCAGGGGTATTACTTTGGGCAGGTTTGGGGTTGGTGCCGCCATAGGCTGCGGAGACGATGACTATTCTTTTGAATATTCGATGGATTAGGGAGATATCTGTGGTGATCTGATGGTAGGAAGTGAAAGGGGAGGTTGCTAAGGTGCGGTGGTGTAAATTTAGGGCCATTTTGTGGCCGGCCGCCGCCATGAGGCGATTTCTGCGGGTGGTTTCAGGGTGGTGGACGGCGGATCTCTGGTGGCTGATGGGTGGTATTACACCGACGTATATGTGTACGAGGAGGAAGACTATTTGGTCTCTCAGTTATCCACAGACATTTAGACATATATATAGGTTTGGGAAGGGGGTTTTAGGGCCGTTAGATTGATGGGAATGAATTGCTGAGATTGAACGCCCCAAAATGATGTCGTTTTGGGGCGTCTCTTAAGTGGACTTGGGCCAGAGACGGGTGTTAGGACGGGTTTGGATATTTTGAACAGGTTCAGGGTTTTGGGCCACTCAAACTTGGCCCAGTTGTGGACAGCCTGATTTTAAAACATTTTAATCCTATTTTTGTTTTTCATTTTCTTTTTTACAGATTTCCTAATTTTATTTTAAAATTCTTAATTAGACTAAATCAAACTAATAACTACCTAACACAAGCAATTATGAAAATTAACAAAAAATGCAAACAATGAAAATTAATCATAAAATGCCAAAAAATGAAAATTAATAATAACATGCCAAATAAAACTACATTTTTTTTGTTATTTTATATTTTTCAAAATAAACTTTAACTACCAATTAATTTTAACAAAAATATGTGAAATTAAATCCTAAATGCGTATGTAATTTTTTTTGTATTTTTATGACTTATCATGCATGCATCAATGAAAATACACACCCATATGCGCAATTAAATCCTAAAAAGAAATAATAAAAAGGAAAAATCCTAAGTTTGAGAATTCAGTAGGAGTAATTTTAAGAAGCGAAAATCACGTGCTCAGAGCTGCCCCTCTTTGCTTGGAAACACGAAGGGTTTTCGTTCAAAGATAAATGAGCGCTATCCGGTATTTTTGCCTATTCAAAAACTCCATGAGAAGCATTTTGAAAAGACGTCTGACCGAACCTTGCTTCAAAGGTTTCCTACATATCCTCGGCGATAAAGGAATCATGTCACTATAGTTCTGAAAGTTTTGATAGATGGGACTACCGTGGGCTGTGATATCACTGTTGTTGCTGCTGTTACCGCTTACCGACTCTTTATTACACATAAGAAAATCAACAGCTAAGCTAGCTACGCCTATCAACTACGAGTTACAAGATTCCTATCAATGAATCTCTTGAAACTTGATCTCGAGTCTTGGCTAGCTCTTGTAGCAGACTTCGACCTAAATCCTAATGCACGTTAGCTACAACTGCTAGTTTATTTTTTTCAATTTTGAAACAAAGCGAGACAGGCGGGTCTTGAGAATTCAATCAAAATTAAACAGTCCGTGTCTCTGTCCGCTTCATCATTTTGAGTTCATTTCTTTTTTTCTGTTCTTTTCTTCTTTTCCCCTATTTTGGATTAAGACTCCCACTTTCGGTCATCTCGAATTCTATGACTTGAGGTTTAACCTTCTCGGACACCAAAACAAACAAACAAGTGAAATTTTTTCCCAATTTTCGCCAGGAAAATTTCGTGAGTTATCTGCAACACAAATCAAAACTATTTCTTTATTGAAAATAATAAAAGTTAGAATTATATATCCTTTGGACTGATTGCAAGGTTATGTTGGGAAGGAAAAAGGGTCCCTGAGAGGGATAGGAGGAGGATCCACGGGTTATGCCAGGATAAGAATGAAGGGTCCCTGCTGGGGGTAAGAAAATGATCCGCGGGTTATGCCGGGATAGGAATGATGAGTAGCTGCTAGGGATGAAAGGAAAGCCACGGGTTATGTAGGGATGAATGAAGGAATTTCTGGGTTATGCTAGGGAAATCCGCAGGTTATGCCGGGATCGAAAGAAAATTCCTGGGTTATGCAAGGGGAATCCGCGGGTTATACCGAGATTAAAAGAAAAACTCCTAGGTTATGCTAGGGAGATCAACAGGTTATGCTGGGATTGAATGAAAATTCTTGGGATATGCCAGGGGAATCCACGGGTTATGCCGGGATTGAAAGAAAAACTCCTAGGTTATGCTAGGGGGATCCACGGGTTATGCCGAGATTGAATGGAAAATTCCTAGGTTATGCCAGGGGAATCTACGGGTTATACTGGGATTGAAATAAAAACTCCTTGCTAGGGAGATCCACGGGTTATGCCGGGATGAAATGGAAAATTCCTGGGTTATGCCAGGGGAATCCACGACTTTTGCCGGGATTGAAAGAAAAACTCCTAGGTTATGCTTGGGGGATCCACGGGTTATGTCGGGATTGAATGGAAAATTCCTAGGTTATGCCAACGGAATCCATGGGTTATGCCGAGATTGAAAGAAAAACTCCTAGGTTATGCTAGGGAGATCCACGGGTTATGCAAGGATTGAATGGAAAATTCCTGAGCTATGCCAAGGGAATCCACGGGTTATGCTAGGATTGAAAGAATAACTCCTAGGTTATGTTAGGGGGATCCACAGGTTATGCCAGGATTGAATCGAAAATTCCTGGGTTACGCTAGGGGAATCCACGGGTTATGTCGGGATTGAAAGAAAAACTCCTAGGTTATGCTAGGGAGATCCACGGGTTATGCCGGGATGAAATAGAAAATTCATGGGTTATGCCAAGGGAATCCACGTGTTATGCCGGGATTGAAAGAAAAACTTCTGGGTTATGCTAGGTACCTCCACGGGTTATGCTGATATGAAAAGAACAATTCCTGGGTTATGCCAGGGGGATCCGCGGGTTATGCCGGGATTGATAGAAAAACTCCTAGGTTATGCTTGGGAATTTCAAGGAAATGGAGGTTCACAGAGATCCGTTTAAATATGTTGGGGATAATGAAGGGAAGGAATAACCCTTAGGTTATGCTAAGGAGAGAAGAGATTTAACTCTCAGACTATGTTGGGGAATGAAGGTGGGAAAGGGGGTTCTTATGTTATGCTGGGGATGTAAAGAGAAACCTCCCGGGTTATGCCGGGAAGCAAATAGAAAGAAGTTTCTTGGTCTGTGCTAGGGAGAGTGGAGTGTGATCCTTGTGTTATGCCAAGGAAGTCCACAAATTGTACAGGGGAAGGCTAGGGATGTGGACCTAGGTACGGGGAAGGAGAGTCAAGGATCGGAGTCCCATGCTATCATCTTTATATATGAATTTGTAGGAAAAGAATGTAAAGAAAACTTCCCTTTTTGTTATTGATGCAACACCATTCTTAGCCCTTGTGCAATTCCTTCGGTTGCACTAGTCACGCATTCCCGTTGTCTTTAGGTTATACCTGTGTCAAATTTCAATTCAGAAATAGAGCAATTTGTTAGCTTGAGCAGTGATTGGTTTGTGGCGTTGTTCTGCTTGATTTCGGCCTCGTTTATGTTGGAAGAAAAATGCTTTACTTCCGATCTTTGCCTCTTAGGTTGGTCAGGTCCTCGTCTTCGGGTTGGTTTTTGATTTCCATGCCCTTGGTTATGATTTTTGTCCTGATTTCCCCTTCAAGGCTTGCCTTTGGGATCTATGGTAGGAATCATTATCCCGTTTGGGCTTAACCTTCCCGGTCTTGATTCTCATTTGTGGACTCTTAACTTTGAATTTCTTTTCTTTCTTTGTCCTGCTTTTGAAACGTTAGTCGTTACGATCAGCCAGGGTTGGCTAAATGCACTTGCTGATACCGGATATTCCTTTTAGTTCTTGAAAGGAGAAAAACCCATGAGACTTGTCCTGCTACCTTCTCTTGCGGAATGGTTAGGACATCAAATTTAAAGGGAAAAGGAGTGGGAAAAACAATAAAACAAAACATGAATTTAGAGAGGTATGTCTCTTTTGGAGAAAAAGGGAGGACTTATCTGGGAATGCATGCCGGCTTTAAATGGAAACGACATGTTTCTTGGACTGAATACCCGGCCCGGATCCATTTCTTCTTTCTGATTTCAATCTTCCAAAACCAAGGAAACTTGTTCAGGCTTGAGTGGAAATATTTCGTCTTATCGTCCGACGACGCCCTTTTGTGGGTTTTTACCAATCAGCCTCTCTCATTTCTCTTCTCCCATCATCCGATAGTGACCTATGCGACTTTTCACTAAACGGACTCTCTCATTTTGTTTTTCTCTGCTCACCATCGCCTTATGGTGCCCGAAGGTTTTCACTGATAAGACTCTCATTTTATTTCTCTCAAATTGAGCTGTGTTGAATCCCTACAATGGTACTTGTCACGTCCTTGTTTTTGCCAATTGATCGGAGGAACTTGGACTAGGTTCTTGATGGAAATTTACAATTTTGGAACCGTTCGGGCGGATTTGTAGCGGAAACAATACATTTCTGCCCCAGTTTTATTTTCTTGGGGAACTGGGGTTTTATTTTGATATAACTGAACCTCGGGGAGAGGCTTCCTACGTATCCTTTTGGAATCAAGTCAGACGTAGTTCAAGAGTGTTTCCTAAACTAATTCTTTTGCTATTTTTTTCTCTTTTTTTATTTTTCTTTTGTCTTTTTTTCTTCTTTATTTTGAATAGCACTTCCGGGTTCCAAAGAGGGTGATCAAAGAAACGTAACCGGCTCAAGGGGTTTGCGAAGGATTGATAGCGTTTAAGGTAGTGGGAAAGAAAAGCCTTCATCATTTCAATCAACCGGAGTCATTGCTGCAGGGAGTTCAAACGTTATACCTTTTTACTGCATCTGCATTCTCTGCTATCTCGGGCTTGTCTCCTTCAACATCATCCAGGTACAATGCTCCTTTGGACAGTACTTTCTGATAATGTATGGACCTTTCCAGTTTGGAGCAAACTTTCCTTTAGCTTCCTGATGGTGAGGAAGAATACGCCTCAAAACCAGATGTCCGACTTTAAAATTCCTAGGGCGCACTTTCTTGTTGTAAGCGCAGGCCATTCTTTGTTGGAATCACCGCCTGTGACAAACCGCAGCCGTTCGTTTTTCATCAATTAATGACAAGTGCTCCAAACGAGTTTTAACCCACTCACTATCCTCAATTTATGCTTTGAAAATTAATTGAAGCGAAGGTATTTCTACCTCTTCGGGTTTGACAGCTTCAATCCCATAGACAAGTAAATATGGAGTTACTCCAACCGATGTGCGCACTGTGGTGCAATATCCCAGCAATGCATAAGGAAACTTTTCATGCCATTGACTTGAGCTTTGCGTCATTTTTCTCAAGATCTTCTTGATGTTCTTGTTAGCTGCTTCGACGACGCCATTAGCTTTGGGCCGGTAAAGGGTGGAGTTTCTATGTGTTATCTTAAATTGTTCACATATTTCTCCCATCAGATGACTGTTCATATTGGTTGCGTTGTCTGTGATGATGGTTGGGGGAATCCTAATACAACAAATGATATTGGCATGCATGAAATCTACCACAGCTTTCTTGGTAACGGATTTAAGAGTGATGGCTTCAACCCATTTTGTGAAGTAGTCAATAGCAACCAATATGAATCTATGTCCATTTGAAGCTTTTGGCTCAATCGGCCCAATGACATCCATGCCCCAGGCAGCAAATGACCAGGGTGCTGACATAGGATGCAACTCGATTGGTGGTGCATGAATCAAATCACCGTGCACTTGACATTGATGATATTTTTGAACGAAGCTGAAGAAATCCTTCTCCATGGTCATCCAATAATACCTGGCTCGGAGTATTTTCTTCTCCAGTACGTACTCATTCATATGAGGTCCACACACTCCTGAGTGCACTTCATGCATAATTCATCCGGATTCCTCCGTGTCAACACATCTCAGCAAATTGAGATCTAGAGTCCTTTTGAAATAAAGTATCACCACTCAAGAAGAAATTGCTTGCGTGCCGTCAAATGGTTTTCTTTTGCTCCCCGGTGGCTTGCTCGTGATAGTCCTGTGTTTTCAGGAATCTCTTGATGTCATAATACCAGGGTTGTGTGCTGGACTCTTCTTCGGTCACATTACAATACCCATGCCTTTCTTTGATTTGGATTTCCACAGGATCAACATAGGCGTTTCCGGGGCAAGCCAACATGGAAGCTAGGTTTGCGAGTGCATCTGCTAACTCATTCTGACAACGAGGAATGTACCTGAGTTATACCGACTTGAACTGTTTGCTGAGGTCCTCCACATGGTTTCTATAGGTGATGAGTTAAACGTCTCTTGTTTCCCATTCACTTTGAGTCTGTCGTATGATCAACTCTGAATCCCCCATGATTAACAATTCCTGAACATCTTGGTTAATGGCCATGTTCATGCCCATAATGCAAGCCTCGTATTCAGCTGTATTATTGGTGCAGAAAAATCGGAGCCTGGCTATAGCCGGATAATGCTGACATGTGGGTGAGATTAAAATTGTCCCAATCTCTATGCCTTTTGCGTTTACTGCTTCGTCGAAGAACATTTTCCAAGTGGGGTTGTCTTCAGATGTTACTTCCACCAAATTCACTTCTTCATCAGGAAAATAGGTATTCAAAGGCTGATATTCATCATCAACGAGATTTTTGATCATATGATCTGCCAATGCTTGAGCGTTTATTGTGGTACGAGTGACATGAACTATGTCGAACTCGGTGAGCAAGATTTTCCATTTTTCCAATCACTCTGTGGGCATCGATTTTTCGAATATATACCTCAATGGATCTAGCCTAGTTATGAGGTAGGTGGTATGATCTTGTAGGTAACGCCTCAACTTCTGGGCCACCCACGTCAACGCACAACAAGTTCTTTCTAGCAGCGTGTACTTGGCCTCGTAACTGGTAAACTTCTTGCTCAAATAATAGATGGCTTGCTCTTTGTTTCCTGTGGCATTATGCTGCCCGAGAATACAACCAAAAGAGCTCTCCAGGACTGTCAGATAAAGAAACAGTGGCCTTCCCGGTCCGGCAGGACCAAAACTGGTGGGTTGGACAAATAGTTTTTGATTCTGTCAAAAGCCTGTTGACACTCGATAGTCCATTTAACTCGCATGTGCAAGTCAATTGGGCGATGAATCGGCTGATGTAATTCAATCTTCCCAATAAGCTCATTACATCCTTCTTGGTCTTTGGAGGAGGTAGCTCTCGAATGGATTTTATCTTGGTCGGATCCAACTCGATATCTTGCCTGACTGGAACCCAAAAGCACACTTGGTTGGATTTCTTGATGCATCATATCATGGAAAATGGTGGTCATGGCCCTCATATATCTTTCCCCAGCGTTTTTTAAACCAAAAGGCATAACTCTGTAACAGTAAGTTCCCCAAGGTATGGTGAAGGCGGTTTTTTCAGCATCTTCCTCATCCATCAACACTTGGTGGTATCCTGCATAGAAATCTACAAAGGACTGTATTTTTTGTTTGGCACAGTTGTCAACAAGGATGTGGATGTTAGGTAGAGGGAAGTTCTCTTTGGGACTCGCCTTGTTTAAATCTCTGTAATCTACATACACTCGAGTTTTTCTGTCTTTCTTCGGTACCGGGACCACATTGGCCAGCCATGTGGTGTATCGAACCACTCAGATTACCCCCGCCTCTAGCTGTTTTGTGATCTCTTCTTTGATCTTATCGCTGACATCGATTTTGAACTTTCATTAATTTTGTTGGACTGGAGGGCATTCGTGGTATGCGGGACACCTATGAACCACTAGATCAACACTCAGCCCAAGCATATCATCGTAAGACTAAGTAAATACATCTTTGAATTTTAACACAAGCTGAACCAGTGAATCCCTGATTTTTTTATTCACATGGATGCTTATTTTAGTTTCTTTGATTTCACGGGAATCACCCAAATTAACCGGTTCGGTATTGTTTAAGTTCGGCTTACGTTTATTTTCAAAATGTTCCAACTCTCGGTTGATTTCCCTAAAATCCTCTTCTTTATCATATTCCAGTTCTTGGTTCATTATTTCACAAATAGGCAGCATGTTCGGGTCAGGGCATGAATTCCGTGAGCATGTCATTTTATTTAAAGTCGCATTATCGGGACTGAAAAAAATGAAATAGAAAAAAAACAAAGTTAGAAAGAATGGAGAAGTGCAAATGATGAAATATTGATTTCATTTCTTTGAAATTGTAAGATAACAGGGTTTACATATGGAATTTAAAGGACAAAACCCTAAAAAAACACTCGAGTTACATCCTAAAATAACCCGTGATGCAAGGAAAGGTATCAAGGCAAGACTATCGGGCCTCCCGCCTGACTGGGAAAGGTGTGGCCTTCCAGTTTTACAACATGGCATCCAGTTCCATATAGAGCACTTCAATAGTGCTTGAGCCTTCTCCCAGCTTGACCATCTTGGCTTCATACAATAATTTCCTCATGGCTCCACATATCTCCTCAATTTCCTCCGCTGTGAAGGTCTCTTCTTTTTCTTCCTCACTGTACTTTGGTTTTACAAATGTTTCGTACAAGTGGGGTAGGGTTTGTGATAAAGCCCATCCATGACGTTTCCTATGGTTGGCTCAGGTGATATCCTTTGGCGTTGGATGGAAACCTAGCCCAAGAAACTTTTCTGCGGTAGGCAGGGCGACCAGCTCAGTTATGCCTTCTAGAGAATTTCCAAGTCCCTTGATGGATTAATCCCTTGCCATGTCATCTCTCTTTCCACCATGATCGAGTTATTGGAGAGGAATGGCTGGGGGAATGGTTCACCTTCTTTGTATTGATCGGCTACAACAATTTCAAAGGCCTGGTAGATTATATGCTCACTTCCCTCTTTTGCTTCGAGGCAGGGGACAGAGGGATCACGGTAAATTGACTGTTCATCTTCTCCGTGGACCACAATCGCCTAGTTTTCATGTTCGAAATTCAGCATTAGGGCAGAGTAGAAGGCATCGCTCTTGCCGCGTGAATCCACAGTCTTCCTAAGAGATAGTTATAGGATGTGTCCATGTCAATTACTTGAAATGTTACTTCAAAATCAACCAGACCACTGGTCAATACTAAGTCGATTTCCCCTATGGTGTCTCTCTTGCTTCCATCAAAGGCTCAGACATACACATTGTTGGGACGGATCCTCTCTTTTCCGGTCTCCATTCTTTGCAATGTCGACAGTGGGCATATATCTACCCCAGAACCTCCGTCTATCATTACATTTTTGACATAATAGCCTTCGCATTTGACGGTGAGGTGCAAGGCTTTGTTATGGGCAGCTCCTTCTGGATCCTTCTGGAGGTAAGTCATTATTGCTGAATGTAACCTGATTAATAGCAAAGAATCTTTCCGCCATTTTCTCCAGTTGTTCCATGGATGTTCCAACCGGTACATAAGCTTCATTCAAGGTCTTAGCTAACACTTTTTGGTGCTTTGGAGATTTCATCAGTAATGACAATAAAGGGATTTTCGCCAGAATCTGAGGTCCACCACCTCATATTCTGGCATTTTCATTTTTTGAAAGAAGGCCTCTGCGTCTTCAGCATTTACGGGCTTATTGGGTGAAAATTGTTGTTTGGTGGCAGTGTTTACTTCTTCCATATCCGAATATTTCTTTGCGGGATGGCCCTTTTGAGTATCCCCAATGATCTCTTTGCCTCTTTGTATGTGACTATGGTTTCTTGGTAGTTCCATGGGACCGCAGAAGGGTTTGTCATTGGCTTCTAAGGTACGCGACCGATTACCACGTACTCATTCAGCGTTGGTGGTTTAATCGGTCCCCGTACAACAAAAGCTCCCTTGGGTACATACATCGTTTTAACTCAAACCTTCTTGGGGGACTCGAAGTGGGCTATTTTTCTTGACTCCCCGTGGGATGTAAAGTATTGTTTCCTTGGTGGGTATCGTCTCAGTTTTGATTTCAGACTTCTTCTCTGCTTCTGGGTGCTTGGCTTCACTCATTTCCTTTTCTTTAACCTTCTTGGGGGTAACCTTTGGTGTTCGGTCTACATCAGCAATGTCTATGGCTTTTAGGGCAGGGTCAAATTCTTTGTCCTCACAAATCATTCCGATAACTGGCCCATTGTTTTGAGCCGGTAATGGGTTGTTGGTTACGTTCGGGACATCTTCATCTCTCAGTACTATTTTCCTTTGTTCTATTAAATCCTCCCACTACTCATTTCAGAGTCCAGTAGTTTTCGGTGTCATATCCTTCGGCCCCGGAATGATAAGCAAAGCGTACACCTCATTGATAGGAAGGTGACTCAGGATTTTGCCTATTCGGGGGCATGGGCTGCAAGAGACCCATTTGAACCAGCTTTGGGAATAAGCTGGCATAAGAATACCTTATTGGAGTAAAGTTTTGTCTCCTGGGTGGCTCCTTGGGATGGAAATTATTTTGTGGAGGGCGGGGATTATAGTTGTTTTGGGGAGGCTGATTTCTTTGGACCTAGTTTTTGTTGCCTTGTTGTTGTGGTCGAGCAAATGTCTAGGCTTTCATGACTGCATAAGGTTGAGGAACATAATGCATGTCTTAATGAGGATAGTAGTGTTGAGCGGCCCTTTATGAGAATACATGTCTGTGAGCATGATGTCTTCTCATTTGGGAGGCTGCCATTGACACTTCCTCTTTCTTTTTGTTTCTTGCAACCCCTCATGCCCCACCTTGGGTGGCCTGGGAGGTTGCCCTTATGGTGGACTGGCTCAGAATTCTTCCTGTTCTTAGGCCATTTTCTACCATCTCGCCGATCTTAATTGCCTCCGCAAAGGGTTTGCCCATTGTTGACATCATATTTTGAAAATAATCTGCCTCTTGCGCTTGTAGGAAAACAGTGACCATCTCTGTCTCGTCCATGGCTGGTTTTACTCTTGACGCTTGTTCATGCCACTTGACAACATATTCTCTAAAACTTTCTGAAGGTTTCTATTTCAAGTTTGTCAGAGAATCCCTATCCGGGGTAATGTCAATGTTTTACTGGAACTGGCTTACAAAATCCTGGGCGAGATCATCCCAAATGTGCCATCGAGTGATATCATGGTCGATGCACCATTAAGAAGCGATGCCTACTAGACTCTCCCTGAAATATGCCATCAATAGTTCTTCTTTTCCACTTGCCCCACGCAGTTGATTGCAATACTTTTTCAAATGAGCGATGGGGTTACCGTGGCCATCGTAGTTTTAAATTCGGTGTTTTGAATCCCAGGGGAAGATGTACGTGTGGGAACATGCACAAGTCCGAGAAAGACACGCTCTTCTGCCCACTCAAACCTTGCATGTTTTCAAACTCTTTTCAAGGCTTTTCATCCTTCTTGTTATTTCATCCTGTTCGGGTGTCTTAGGAGTTTTGACCTGCACCGGTGTGAGTTCATATGCTGGTTGAGGATAATTGTATGTGGGGTATGGGGAGGCTTGGTTTGGTAGTTGAGAGTTTGAAATGTGATAGCTGTAGGATCAAACATGGGCCTCGACACCGCAGGTTGTGTGGTGGCTGCGCACGGAGGGGCCATATAATATTAGGGAGCGGACAACTCGAGTCGAGGAGGGGGCTATGTAACGAGAACCAAACGGCCATCTTGTAAGACCTCGTTTAACCTCGTTTGGAAATCATTGATATATTTGATATGTGTGCTTTGGTTGTATTAGCATGATTTCCAGGTACAGGTTTTGATGAATGACAAACAATGAAGTCAATTGTCAAACAACGATATTGTATGACAAACGATGAAGATGCATTAGCAAACAATCGAGATGGTTGACGAATCAATGATGATGAATCAAACAATCAAGATTGGATGCCAAGAAGCATATTGATGAAGGGATTGCTTAGACAAGCCAAGACGAGCTCAAAAGTTCAAGACCGAAGACCCAAGGCGTAGGTCGTTAGGTAGAACCAATGTAAGAGCAACATTTAAGTTATCTCGTCTTTTGGCTCAACATAGGTCATCATTAATATGCATAAAATCATTTTATTAAATCATATATATCATAAACATTTTTAATATACTTCAAACAAATGATTTTAACGTTTTCATTTTAACCAAAATGGTTTTTGAAGTAAGTTTTCGATTCTGGTATATTCTGGTATATTCCAGCTTTGATTCTGGTATATCCTGGTATATTCCAGCTTTGCTGGAAATTCCAGAGAAGTAGGATAATGGATTATCAAGTTTCAATAGTCGATTATTCTCATGTCCGTTGCCTTCCAACGACTAGTTTTTTGACCGTTCTAATAAGATAATCGATTATGTAAATGTAATAATCAATTATTCTGTCAGAATTGAGTATTATTGTTTAAATATTGAGCAACGGACATATCACCTCTAAACTCTATAAATAGAGGTCATTTGAACTCATTTGGTATGAACAACATCTCTCATTATTCTTGAACATATTGATAACATTTATGCATCATATTTAGAGCTTTTGTTGAGCCATTTGAGAGACAACTTTGTGTTGTTCATAGAGCTTATATTGTATCTCTTTATCTACTCTTCTTAGAGAGTTCTTGTTGTAAAAGAGAAAGGTTCTTGAGAAGACCATACCTTCTCATTGAGCGTTGGGTTTGCTAAGTACCTTCAATCTTAGTGTGTGAAGTCTTGTGGTGCGGTATCCACGAGCAAGGTGAAGTCTTGAGGTGAGGTATCCTCGAGCAAGTTGAAGTCTTGTAGAGCGTACATCTACAAGCAAGTGTAACGGTTTGTTAGGCACCCGTAAGCTTAACGGAGTTAGTGTAAACTCGAGAGAGTCTCTCGGGAGACTGGACTAACCACACGTTGTGGTGAACCAGTATAAATTCGGTGTATCCTCTCCTTACTCTTTTAATTACTGCACTTACTTTACTCCTGGAATTTTAATTCCGCAAAATTTACCGACATTCTCGTGCCTCACTATTCACCCCCCCCCTAGTGAAGGGCATAAATCCTAACAGTTGGTGTCAGAGCCTAACTCTCTAAAAGCCTTAACCGATTGAGACAACGTTCCATATATCTGTTGAGAATGTTGAACGCATGAATGTTGAGCGAAGGACACTCCACCATTAGGCCTCCACTATTTGATGAAACCAATTACACATATTGGAAAGAGCGGATGAGAATCTTCATCCAATCAAATAACTTCCGCTTGTGGCAAATCATCAAGAACGGTGAGCAAATGCCGACAAAGAAAGTCGGGGAAGCCATTATTCCAAAGGAAGAAGATGAATATGATGCCGAGGATATCAAGAAGGTTGAAAACAACGCCAGGGCCGTTAATATGCTGTATTGTGCCGTGAACCCGGATGACTATCGAAAGATTTCTTGCTGCACAACTGCCAAGGAGATGTGGGATAAGCTTGAAATCACTTATGAAGGTACGCCTCAAGTCCGAGAAGCTAGAGTTGATTTTCTAACACATGAATATGAACTCTTTAGAATGAGGGAGAATGAAAGCATCGATATTATGTTCGATCGGTTCTCAATGATCATCAACAATCTCCATGCTCTCGGGAAAGTATACTCGAACAAAGATCTTGTTCAAAAAATCTTGCGGAGTCTCACTCCCGAATGGCGTTCCAAAGCCAATGCCATCCAAGAGTCGATAGGAATCACGGACGTCACAATTGATGGACTAAGAAGTAACCTCAAAACCTATGAAAGCACTATTCTTAATCCTTCTTTTGTAAACAAGAAAAATTCGATTGCCTTCAAAGCCTCATTTTCTAAAAGAGTACAGGTAAGTGATTCGGAAAGCGATGACGATAATATTTCCAATGCCTTGATCGAAAAGTTTTATAAGTTTATGAAAAGGGAAATTAAGAAGGAAGAACCAAGTCCTTCATGCCATAATTGTGGAAAACTTGGCCACACCAAATCTCATTGCCCAAAATCCAAGGACAAGAAGAAGAACAAACACCAAAGGCGTGTGACATGGGATTCGGAAAGCTCGGGTGATGAAACGGCCGCCTTATGCCTCATGGCTAACGAGGAAGAAGAGGTAAGTACTTCTAACTCTTACTCGTTTGAAGAATTACAAGAAGCTTTTCATGAATTATATGGTGAATTGAAAAAGACTTCAAAAATCTCCAAAAAGGCCAAGGCTAAAATTAACGTTTTAGGAGAGGAAAATAAATTTATAGAAAATGATATTATTGATCTTAAAAATAAAATAAAGGAGATGCATGAAGATTCTTCAATTGATCAAAATTCTAATTGTTCATCTTGTGATTCTTTGAAATTAGAAAACATAGAACTTTGGAACACACTAGAAAAACGTAGTGTAGACAATCCTAAAATAGTTGAAGAAATTAAAAAGAAAAGGCCCAGGAAAAATAAAAGGCGTAAAAAGAATAAGAATCATGTTAGAAATTGCGATGCACAACCTAGAAATAATTCTAGGAACTTTGTAAACGAGTCTAGAATTAGTCATTTTAGACCACCTAGAAATGATTCTAGGAATTTTATTAATGAGTCTAGAATTAATCATTTTAGACCGCCTAGAAATGACTCTAGGAATTTCAACTCTTCTAGGAATAACGACTTTAGATCACCTAGAATGTTTTTGGCTCAACCAAGACATATGCACAACCCGAATGTTATATGTCATTATTGCAACCGGGTAGGACACCTAGCACCCGTATGTTTTGCAAAACATAGGGATTTATCTTTTAGCTATGATTATTATTTGCCTAACCCCCAAGGACCCATTTGGGTACCTAAAACCTATTTTTAGGTACGTTTGCAGGTGTGCTTGAAGACTACAATATCGTAGTAGATGCACCAAGCACGAAACCTTATTGCATCGAGGGGGAATTTCGGTTAGTTATCATATTTTTGATAAAAACGTAATAGTTGATATGCGTTAACGATTGATATGTCTTTGTAAACAATTGGTATCAATTATTTTTGTTGATTCATGTTTTGATAACTTTTATTTTGAATAACAATTGGTATCAATTATTTTTGTTAAAAATAATGATTGATTCATGTTTTGATGAATATTATTTTTGGTTTGCATAACAGTTGGTATATTCTTGAAAAATAAATGATTCATGTTTTTAATACAACTATTGGTTTGTTAAAAATTAACAGTTGATATGTTTTTAAGTAATATGATTTGCTAAAAATAACCTTTAATATGGTTGTTATATTTTTACTAACATTTGGTATCATTTTATGTTGGTATGATTTATAATTATTTGAAAATCGTCATCATGTATATTCCTCATTGTATTTCCTATTTTATTTTTGACACTAATAGTTCCCAAAAGGGGGAAGTGTCAAAAGGGGGAAGTAGGCTTTGTATAATCTTTTTGCTAATGCCAAAAGGGGGAAGAGCTTAGGCGATATGCATCTAATAAGGGGGAATGTCTCTACCTTTTAGTATGCCTTATTTGAGGGGGAATACTCAATTAAGGGGGAATATTTTGCATGACTTATATGTTGAGATATAGCATGTCTTTAGGGGGAATCCGATATGCATATCTCCTATTGTTTGTCATTATCAAAAAGGGGGAAATTGTAAGACCTCGTTTAACCTCGTTTGGAAATCATTGATATATTTGATATGTGTGCTTTGGTTGTATTAGCATGATTTCCAGGTATATGTTTTGACGAATGACAAACAATGAAGTCAATTGTCAAACAACGATATTGTATGACAAACGATGAAGATGCATTAGACAACAATCGAGATGGTTGACGAATCAATGATGATGAATCAAACAATAAAGATTGGATGCCAAGAAGCATATTGATGAAGGGATTGCTTAGACAAGCCAAGACGAGCTCAAAAGTTCAAGACCGAAGACCCAAGGAGTAGGTCGTTAGGTAGAACCAATGTAAGAGCAACATTTAAGTTATCTCGTCTTTTGGCTCAACATAGGTCATCATTAATATGCATAAAATAATTTTAATAAATCATATATATCATAAACATTTTTAATATACTTCAAACAAAATAATTTTAACGTTTTCATTTTAACCAAAATGGTTTTTGAAGTAAGTTTTCGATTCTGGTATATTCCAGCTTTGATTCTGGTATATCCTGGTATATTCCAGCTTTGCTGGAAATTCCAGAGAAGTAGGATAATCGATTATCAAGTTTCAATAGTCGATTATTCTCATGTCCGTTGCCTTCCGACCACTAGTTTTTTGACCGTTTTAATAAGATAATCGATTATGCAAATGTAATAATCGATTATTCTGTCAGAATTGAGTATTATTGTTTAAATATTGAGCAACGGACATATCACCTCTAAACTCTATAAATAGAGGTCATTTGAACTCATTTGGTATGAACAACATCTCTCATTATTCTTGAACATATTGATAATATTTATGCATCATATTTAGAGCTTTTGTTGAGCCATTTGAGAGACAACTTTGTGTTGTTCATAGAGCTTATATTGTATCTCTTTATCTACTCTTCTTAGAGAGTTCTTGTTGTAAAATAGAAAGGTTCTTGAGAAGACCATACCTTCTCATTGAGCGTTGGGTTTGCTAAGTACCTTCAATCTTAGTGTGTGAAGTCTTGTGGTGCGGTATCCACAAGCAAGATGAAGTATTGAGGTGAGGTATCCTCGAGCAAGTTGAAGTCTTTTAGAGCGTACATCTACGAGCAAGTGTAACAGTTTGTTAGGCACCCGTAAGCTTAACGGAGTTAGTGTAAACTCGAGAGAGTCTCTCGGGAGACTGGACTAACCACACGTTGTGGTGAACAAGTATAAATTCGTGTGTCCTCTCCTTACTCTTTTAGTTACTGCACTTACTTTACTCCTGCAATTTTAATTCCGCAAAATTTACCGACATTCTCGTGCCTCACTATTCACCCCCCCCCCCTCTAGTGAAGGGCATAAATCCTAACACATCTGGCTTAGTAACTTGTCCGGCCCCTTTCTTATTTTCAGGTATGACGCTAACAAAATAGTGAGTCTCAATCTGTAAGCACATCCCTGAAGGTGAGAAGTGAAGGGTTTCGTAGCAGTTTATATGTACAATTAATCCAATATCAAAGCGGTAAAGCATTTAGCACATAGCATGGAACATGTAATAAAATCAGATAAATCCAATATAACAGTTATACTAAGCTTAAATTCTTAAACCCTGAACCAGAGATTCTCCCTTCATTATCCCCAGCAGAGTCGCAAGAGCTGTCACACCTTCTTCTTACACGGTTACCCCGAAGGATGACACGTATAATGGAGTTTTTCCAATTAAAGTAACATTATTCGAAATGTGATTATTTGTTAATTAAGAGTCTCCACTTGGGATAGGCTTGGCTCTTGGTATCCTAAGTCACTGGTATATTTAGAATCCCAAATCGAGGAGATTTTTTGACTGCCCAATTGGAGTCTGCAAATCAGAAATTCTAGGTAAGGAATTCTGTTGACCCGAGGGAAGGTGTTAGGCACCCCCGGATCCCGTGGTTCTAGCACTGTCATTTAAACTATTATCAATGGCTAATTTACTGATATATATATATATATATATATATATATATATATATATATATATATATGTATATATATATATATATATATATATTCATCCTACAATGTAATTTGAAAATTATTAACCGCTTTATTCATTTTAGGAATATTTACAACGTTATTGAAACACGTCTCGAACCGCTTCACATAAATGCACCCGGGTTCTCGACACATTTTAACATCGTTGAGACTTGCATTTGGGTCACATAAATACGCACCCGAATTTAGAAAGATACCTCATTAAAACATCACGCCTACAACAACTACGCATTTGAAAATTTGTGGAGGGCCGTAAAATTCGCTAAATGACACCTGCAGATTTCTATGCATTTTTATTACGTTAAGGAGCCCTGTAGTGCATGGTTTTGTTAGCGTGGATCACTTTATTTTTAGAAATCCAACCTAAAGAGACTATAGTTTTCTATTATACGTGTCTCTAAAAAGATACGTCCTAATTATTTCATATGTGAGTGATATATTCAAAAGAGAGACTCAGCATCTATATTTTCAGCCTTATTCCTGGCTGGTTTTGCAATTTGGGCTTCATTTAATAGCAAGCCCATGGAATGCATTTTCTTGTGTTTCGCAATTAATAGCAGTTTGGGCTTTCAACTTGAGCCCAGAAACTTTGGACTACACTTTAATCACAAGGATAAGGCTAAAATTTTCAAATCGTTATAGTACAACCATTAATGTTATTCATGGTTGATCGTTCTTAACGCATAAAATTGACAAAGAACATCCTGGTAGTGATTTTTAGGTTAATAAATCAATGAGCTACATCCTCAAGTGTTTGAATTTAGCATCTAGAATTACTGTACTCATCAATCAAAATACACATTCATACAACAATTTCCTATTGCCGAATCAAACGTGAAAACAGGAATGTTATTAGACCATCTTGTTTTTATACCTACTAAAATTAAAATGACTTGCAATTAACAGCTAAAATAATAGTCCAGCACCGGCCGATTGTTCTTATATTACAATGCCAAGATAAGGAAAATATTTTAAATATACTAGACTAATAATATTTGCATTACAATATTAGCATAGAAGTAAATATCTTCATTATTAGACATGAATAAGCATATACAGCTGTGCATTTCCAAACTTTCTGGGTAACAGTTGGTACCTGGAATTTCAGCAAAAGAGAACCTATGAGCAAGTGAAACTTAAGGCAAACAAATAAAAAACAGCTAAATCAACTAGTTAACCCAGAAAATCAGAAATTTTGAGAAGGAAATAACGAAAACACGTCTCTCTAACAGCTCAAAATTCACATGCATCAATTCATCTTCAACTTATAATGAGTAGAACTTCAATTATTAAAAAATATTTTGCTAGGAAAAACTTGATATTGATTTTCAGCTGAATGTTATATGAAATGTATCTCTCAATGTATATATCTCTCTATATATGAAAATTGTCCTCTATTTTAAACAATCAGGTGTCCCTTTTATAACCAAATCCTTAGGGCAACAAAATCTTTTGTTTTCCTTTTACCCCCTTACCCATTTTTCAAATTTTCCTAAATGATCCTTGATTTTCTAACTTGTGCCTCAAGATTTGAGGCAGATTTAACAGAAATTATATTTTGACCCTTCACGAGAATGTTCCAAGAGTTTGTTACAAGATTCACCTGTTCAAATACCCTTAATACCCCTGTCCTCTTTTCTTAATTACTGGACTTAGTGTTTTGAACCCTGGTACCTATCTATTTGGTCAGAAATTGACCTAGTTAACTACTTCAGGTCATAAACCAAGGTTATTATTAGCAGCTAGGATCAAATTCTGAAAAAGCTAGTCATGGCCAACTATTTAATTGCAGATTATACTATATTATGCAAAATCAAACGACCAAGGGTCAAAGTTTGATCAATGCTACAGATATATTCAGGAAAATATCACACTATGAAACTAAATTTCTCATAAACATATGCAAAGCTAAGCAGAACAAAATTCAGAAATACAGGACACTGATCAATTTTAAACCAAAGATGACCAATTCTGAGCTTAGCATGATAATTTAAATAAGTTAGCAAGAACAAACTGTGACTTAAAATGATAAGCAGACTATTCAGAAGCAGGCTATCCAGACTTAAACAAAGACTAGTAAGGAAGAAAATACTCAGGATATTTCAAAGATAAGCAGATAAAAACTTAATATATTTAAACAAATGAAAATAAGGAAGATCAAAAGCAACTTAGAAAAGAAAACAAGGACGAGCATATGACATTAGATGAAAACACCTACTTAGAATATCTCGAAGATGACCAGATATAAAACTTAATGTAATTATAAAAATTAAAACAAGGAAGATAAAAAAGAAATTAGAAAAGAAAACAAGGACGAGCATGGAAGCACCTACTTAGAATATCTCAAAGATGAACAGATAGAAAACTTAATGTACTTAAACAAATGAAAACAAGAAAGATAAATGCAATTAGAAAAGAAAATTAACAAAACTACAACAATAAAACAATAAACACAAAGGGAACTTAGATTTTTTTTTCATTGTAACGTTAAAATTGGACTTCTTCAAATCTCAAGGTTATTCGACCCCTTCTGAGAGGGTCTTTCAGCCTTCTGAGACCTTTGCCTCATTATTGGACAGGGGAAAAGGGTTTCATGCTAGGGTTGAATGATTTGAGGGTGGGGTCTGGGTTTCAGGCTACTCCAATTTGATTTTTGGCCAAACTTAGTTGTTTTCGAAGGTTGTTGGCCATGGAGTTGTGGATGGGAAGGTGAGATGGTCACCATGGATCATTTCTGAGGGATTCCGGTGAGTTAAGGGTTTGAGTCAGAACTTCGATTTAATATTTGAAGAGATTGGTGGGGATTCGAGGGATGAGATTTAGAGGGTTGGGAAGAAGAGAACGAGGCGGTTCAGGGGTGTTACTTTGGGCAGGTTTGGGGTTGGTGCCGCCATAGGCGGTGGAGATGGCGACTATTCTTTTGAATAGTCGATGGGTTGGGGAGATATTTGAGGGGATTTGATGGTACGAAGGGAAACATGAGGTTGCAAAGGTTAAGTGGTGTAAATTTAGGGCCATTTTGTGGCCGCCGCCGCCGTGAGGCGATTTCCGGCGGTGGTTTCAGGGTGGTGGACGGCGGATCTGTGGTGGCTGATGGGTGGTGTTACACCGTTGTATATGTGTACGAGAAGGAAGACTATTTGGTCTCTCAGTAATACACAGACATTTGGACATATATATGGGTTTGGGAAGAGGGTTTCAGGGCCGTTGGATTGATGGGGATAAATGTCTGAGATAGACCGCCCCAAAACGACGTCGTTTTTGGGCGTCTCTTATGTAGACTTGGTTCAGAGACGGGTTTTGGGCTGGGTTTGGGTATTTTTAACGGGTTCAGGGTTTTGGGCCACTCAGACTTGACCCAATTGTGGCCAGCCTGATTTTAATACAGTTTAATCCTATTTTTGTTTTTTCATTTTTTTTGCAAACTTCCTAATTGTATTTTAAAATTCTTAATTAGTCTAAGTCAAACTAATAACTACCTAAACATAAGCAAGTATGAAAATTAACAAAAAATTCAAAAAATAAAAATTAATCATAAAATCCCAAAATATTAAATTTAACAATAAAATGCCAAAATAAACTACTTATTTTCTGTGATTTTATATTTTGCAAAATAAACTTTAACTACCAATTAATTTTAACAAAAATATGTGAATTAAAATCCTAAATGCTTATGTAATTTTTTTTGTATTTTTATGACTGATCATGCATGCATAAATGAAAATACACTCATATGTGCAATTAAATCCTAAAAATAAATAATCAAAGGAAAAATCCTAAGTTTGACAATTTTGTAGGAGTAATTTTAACGAGGCAAAAATCACGTGCTCAAACTATTTATTTGATTTTTTTTGTTCAGAGTCGCCACTTAGGATTGGTTTTGGCTGTTGGTGTCCCAAGTCACTGGTTTATTTAGAGTCATAAACCGAGGAAATATGTTGACTGCCCAAATAGAGTCTGCGAACCAGAAATTCTTGAGTAAGGAATTGTGTTGACCCGAGGGGTGTTAGGTACCCTCGGATCTCGTGGTTCTAGCACGGTTACTTAAACTATTGTAAATGCCTTATTTCCTGATTTTTATACATGTTCATCCTACAATGCAATTTTCAAATTATTAACCGCTTTATGTCATTTTAGGAATATTTGCAACGTTATTAAAACACGTCTTGAACCACGTCACATAAATGCACCCGGGTTCTCGACACATTTTAACATCGTTGAGACTTGGATTTGGGTCACATAAATGCGCACCCGAATTTAGGAAGATATCTTATTAAATTATCGCGCCTATAGCAACTACGGGTTTGAAAATTCGTGGAAGGGCCATGAAATTCGCTAAACGGCAATCCAGATTTCTAAGCATTTTATACAAATTAAAGGGACACATAGTGCATGACTTTTTTTTAGCGTGGCACACTCGTTTTACTTTAAAGAAAGGGGCAAACTAAAAAAGCTATAGTTTTCTATTATAAGCATCTCGAAAATAAAGGAGAAGTCCTAATTATTTCATATATTAATAGCTTATTCAAATGAAGAAATAAATATGGGCATTTTCAGTGTTTGTATAACATATTTCTGCAACTGGGCTTTATCCATGAAATTAAATAGCCTAGCAGTGTGTTTCCTCATGCTTCACAATCTACAATAATCTGGGCCTTCAATTGAGTCCAAAAACATTGGACAACAAATTAATCACTGAGAATAAGGAAAACATTTTCAAATTGCTACACTACCATTGCTACATTATGTAATTGATCATTTTTAAACATATTGAAGACATTTGACAAAGGGACTCTTGGTATAGATTTTGTATTGGAAAATTAATAAGTTGCAACTCCGGTTTCAGACCCAGCATCTAAAAAACTGATGTACTCCGTCAATCAGAGTACATATATCGAATCCCTATTACAGAATCAATCATGAATATCAAGCGGGTTATTTGACTACCTTATTTTATACCTACTAATATTAAACAAACTAGAGTTCATAGTTCAGATAAAGTACAGCATATTTAGACATTTATACATATTACAGCACCAAAGATGAATGAATATCCTAAATACTACTAAATTGGTAACATTTGTACTATGAAATTAACATAAACATTTAAGTATCTTCACAATCACGCATATACACAACTGTTGCCTTCCCAGATTTTTTGAGTGAGGATGGTACTGCAATTTCAGCAAAAGAGATCCTATGAGTAAGGTATACATGAAGCAAGCAAGCAACAGTAGCCAAATTAACCTGTAAACCCAGGAATGTATTAGGAATTCAGGAAAAACTTTGAAAATCCAACACACACAAGTTTCAATCCTTAATGCATATGCTTCAAATCATCTTCAACTTCTAAGGAATAGAATTTGATGATTATAGAAGATTTTACGAGGAGAACTTAGGATTTCAGGAAATTGATTTTCAGAAGGGTGTTCTCGACCCTTTTCTTCAGAATGTATATCTCAAAATGTATCTGAATGTATATCTAAAAGAGTCCCCTCTTTAAAGAATCAGATGTCTCTTTTATAGCCAAAGCCTTAGGGCAACAAAATCTTTCTTGTTTTCTTTATAATCCCTTGCCCATTTTTTAGATTTGCCTAATTAATCCCTTATTTTCTAACGTGTTCCTCAAATTTTGAGGAATAATTAACAGAAATTGTATTTGACCCTTCACTACAATGTTCTAGGAGTTCGTTACAAGATTCTTATGTTCAAATACCCCCAATACCTTTGCCTTCCCTTTTTAATTATTGACCTATATGTGTTATATCCTGGTGCCCATCTATTTTGGTCAACAATTGACCCTAGTTAACTACCTAAGGTCATAAACCATGGTTATGTTATCAGCTGGGATCAAATTTGAGAAAGCTGGTCATGGCAACCTGTTTAATTTAAGATTAGGCTATACTACGCAAAAGCAAGCGACCAAGGGTCAAAACTTGATAAGTAAAAAATAAAGGCAACACATATATTTAGGCGGATTAAAACAAATATCACATTGTGGAACCAAATTAACTCAGAAACAAAGATGAAACTAATAAGCACGTTCTTTAGAAACAAGATTTATCACATATGGGTACTGATCGATTTTGAAACAAAAGACATGGAAAATTCAGAGATGAATAACTCTATGCTTAGCATGATAATCCAAATGAGTCAACAGGAACAACCTTGACTTCAAATGTTAAGCAGACTATTCAGAAGCATATTATACAATCTTAAAACAAAGACAAGATGGAAGCAAATATTCAGGTTATTTCAAAGATGAGCAGATAAAAAAAAATTCATGTACTTAAACAAATGAAAACAAAGAAGATCAAAAGTAATTAGAAAAGAAAACAAGGACGAGCATATGATTCTAGATGGAAGCACCTACTTAGAATATTTCAAAGATGAACAGATAGAAAACTTCATGTACTTAAACAAATAAAAACAAAGAAGATAAAAAATAATTAGAAAAGAAAACAAGCAAAATTAAAAGCAATGAAATGAAATTAAAGCAATAAAAACAAAGAGAACTTATCTTTTTTCAACGTTGTAACCCTAAAATTGGACTCTTCAAATCTCAAGGTTCTCGGCCATTTCTTGGAGGGTCTGTTGGCCCTCTAAGACCTTTGTATCATTATTGAAGAGGGGGAGAGGGTATCAGGCTAGGGATGGTTGGCTTGAGATTGGGTTTGGGTTTCAGGTCATTTTGATTTGATTTTTGGCCAAGCCTGGTTGTATTCGAAGGTCGTTGGTCATGGAGTTGTGGATGGCAAGGAGAGGAGGTCACTTGGGACCATTTTTTAGGGATTCCGGTGAGGTTGGGGTTTGGGTCAGATCTTCGATTAAATATTCAAGGAGATTGGTGAGGATTTGAGGGACGGGATTTAGAGGGTTGGAAAGAGGAGAACGAGAGGGTTGAGGGTGTTAATTCGGACAGGTTTGGGGTTGGTGCCGCAGCAGGAGGCGGAGACGGAGACCATTAAATTGAATATTTGACGGACCGGAGGGATATTTGAGGGAATCTGATGGTAGGAGGGGAAAGGGGAGGCTGCGCGGGTTCTACGGTGTAAATGTCGGGCCATTTTGTGGCTGGTTACCACCGTGAAGCGATTTCTGGCGGTGGTTTTAGGGTGGTGGACGGTGGATCTGTGGTGGTTGATAGACGGTGTTACACTGGTGTGTTTGTACGAGGAAGGCCAAATTTGTCTCTCAGTATAACACATGCGTTTGGACATATATATTGGCTATAAGAGAGGGTTTAAAGACCGTTGGATCATCTTTGATGGACGGATGAGATTGATGGCCCCAAAACGACGTCGTTTTGGGGCGTCTCTTATATCAGCTTGGGCCAGAGATGGGTTTTGGGCTGGATTCGGGTATTTTTGACGGGTACAGGGGTTTTGGGCCACTCAGACTTGGCCTAATTGTGGCCAACATTGTTAGACCTCTTTACTTCCTACTTTTTTCGTTTTCATTTTTTTAAAACTTCATAATTTCATTTTAAAAATTTTGAATTCAGCTAATTTAAACTAATAACCACCTAAACATAAAGAAATATGAAAATTAACAATAAAATGCCAAAAAAATGAAAATTAACAATAGAATGGCAATATAAACTACTTATTTTTGTGAATTTTTTATATTTTGTAGAACAAAACCTTAATTACCAATTAATTTTAACAAAATAGGTGAAATTAAACCCTAAATGCTTATGTAATTTTTTTTATTTTTATGACTTGTCATGCATGCATCAATAAAAATACACACTAATATGCATAAATAAATGCTAAAAATAAATAATAAAAGGAAAAATCCTAAGTCTGAGAATTCTATAGGAGTAATTTTATGAGGCAAACATCACATGCTCACATTTGCCCCTCTTTGCTCGGAAACACGAAGAGTTTTTGTGCAAAGATAAGTGAACAAACATGAGTGATTTTCACCCGAGTGAATACTCCGTCTGAAGCACTTTGAAAAATTTCTGACAGAACCTTGCTTCAAAGGTTTCCTACATATCCTTGGCTATAAAGGAATTAGGTCAGTGTAGTTTTGGAGTGTCTGGTAGTTGGGACTACCATGGGCTGTGATTTCACTGCTGTTGCTGCTCCTACTGCTTATCGACTCTTTATTACACAAAAGAAAATCAACAGCTAAGCTGGATAGGCCTATTAATTGTGAGCTACAAGATCCTTATCCATGAGTCTCTTGAAACTTGATCTTGAGTCTTGGCTAGCTCTTGTAGCAGACTTCGATCTGAATCTTGATGCTCGTTAGCTTCAGCCATTGGTTTATTCTTCAATTTTGAAACAAAGCAGTACAGGCGGGTCTTGTGATTCAATCAAATTTGAACAGTCTGTGTGTCTTTGTCCTGCTTCATCATTTAGAATTCACTTCTTTTTTGTTCTTTTATTCTTTTCTTTATTTTGGATTGAGACTCACCCTTCCGGTCATCTCGAATTTTGTGCCTTGAAGTACAACCTGCTCGGATACCAAAACAAACAAACGAACAAAATTTTCTACCCGAGTTTTCACCGAAAAAAATTCATGAGTTATATGCGACACAAATCAAAGCTATTTCTTTATTGAGAACAACAAAAATCAGTATTATGTATCCTTTGGACTGATTGCCAGGTTATGCTGGGAAGGAGAAAGGGTCCCTGTGAGGGATAAGAGGAGGATCCACGAGTTATGCCGGGATAAGAATGAAGGGTCCCTGCTGGGGATGAAAGGAGAAACCACGGTTTATGCCGAGATGAACTGAAAAAACTTCCTGGGTTATGCCAGGTAGATCCGCGTGTTATGCCGGATTGAATGGAAAATTCCTGGTTTATACCAAGGGAATCCGCAGGTTATGCCGGGATTGAAACAAAAATTCCTGGGTTATGCCAAAGGAATCCGAAATTTATGCCGGGATTGGAAGAAAAATTCCTAGGTTATGATAGGGAGATCCGAGGGTTATGCCGGGATGAATGGAAAAATCCTGGGTTATGTCAGGGAGATCCGCGGTTTATGCCGGGATGAATGGAAAAATCCTGGTTTATGCCAGGGAGATCTACGGGTTATGGCGGGATGAATGGGAAAAACTCCTAGGTTATGCTAGGGACATCCACGGTTTATGCCGGGATGAATGCAAAATTCCTGGGTTATGCCAGGGAGATCCGAGGGTTATGCCGGGATGAATGGGAAAAAAACTCCTAGGTTATGCTAGGGAGATCCACAGGTTATTCCAGGATTGAAAGAAAAAATTCTTGGGTTATGCCAGGGGAATCCATGGGCTAGGCCGGGATTGAGCGAAAAACTCCTAGGTTTTGCTAGGATGAATGAAAAATCCCTAGGTTATGCTAGGGGAATCCGCGGGTTATGCGGGATGAATGGAAATTTCCTGGGTTATGCTAGGGAGATCCGCGGGTTATGCCGGGATGAATAGAAAAACTCCTAGGTTATGCTAGGGAAATCCACGGGTTATGCCGGGATGAATGGAAAATTCCTGGGTTATGCCAGGGAGATCCCGGGTTATGCCGGGATGAATGGAAAAAAAACTCCTAGGTTATGCTAGGGAGATCCACGGGTTATGTCGGGATTGAAAGAAAACATTCCTGGGTTATGCCTGGGGAATCCACGGGTTATGCCGAGATTGAGAGAAAAACACCTAGATAATGCTAGGATGTATGAAAAATTCCTCGGTTATGCTAGGGGAATTCGCGGGTTATGCCGGGATGAATGGAAATTTCCTAGGTTATGCCAGGGAGATCCGTGTGTAATGCCAGGATGAATGAAAAAACTCCTATGTTATGCTAGGGAGATCCACGGGTTATGCCGGGATTGAAAGAAAAAATTCCTAGGTTATCCCAAGGGAATCCATGGGTTATGCCAGGATTGAGAGAAAACTCCTAGGTTATGCTAGGGAATTTCAAGAAAGTGGAGGGACATGGAGATCCTTTTATCTATGCTGGGGATAAAGAAGGGAAGGAAAAACCCTTATGTAATGCTAAGGACATAAGAACTTCAACTCTTAGGCTATGCTCGGCATTGAAGGTGAAAAAGGGGGTCCTTAAGTTATGCTGGGGTGTAAAGAGAAGCCCCCGGGTTATGCCGGGAAGCGAGAGAAGGGAATTTCTTGGTTTGTACTTGAGGGAGTGGAGTGCGATCCTTGGGTTATGCCGAGGAGGTCCACAAGTTGTGAAGGGGAGGGCTAGGGATGTGGCCCTAAGTCTGGGAAAGGATTCAGGGATTGGAGTCTCATGCTATCATATTTATTTATGAAATTGCTGGAAATGAATGTAAAGAAAACTTCCCCTTTTTTTGTTGATGCAACACCATTCTTAACCCTTTTGCCATTCCTTTGGTTGCGTTTGTCCCGTGTTCCCTTTGTTTTTAGATTACACCTGTGTCAACTTTTAATTCAAAAACAAAACAACTTGTTAACTTGAACAGTGATTGGTTTGCGACCTTGTTTTGCTTGATTTCAGCTTCATTTCTGTTGGAGAAAACCCTTGATTTTCGAGCTTCGCCTCGTAGTTGGTCAAGGGGTTCTGATCTTCCAAATTGGTTTTTGTTTTACAGGCCCTTGGTTATGATTTTTGTCCCGATTTCCACTTCGGGGTTCGCCTTCTGGGGCTTTGTAGGAACCATTATCTCACTTGGGCTTAACCTTTCTGATCTTGATTCGCCTCTGTGGGCTTTCGACGTTGAATTTCTTTTCTCTCTATTTTTCTTCTTTTGAAGCGTAAATCCATCATGATCAGCCGAGGTCGGCTAAATGCACTGGCTGATACCGGATATTCTTTTAGTTCTTTCCAAGAGAAAACCCGTGAGACCGGGCCAGCTACCTTCTCTTGCGGAATGATTAGGACATCAAAGTTAAAGGGAAAAGGAGTGGGAGAAGCACAAAGCAAAAACATGGATTTAGAGAGGTATGTCCCTTTTGGAGAAAAAGGGAAGGACTTATCTGTATGTGCGCGCTGACTCAAAATGGAAACGACATGCTTCTTGGACTAAATGCCCGGCCCAGATCCCTTTCTGCTTTCTGATTTCAATCTTTCAAAACCAAGGAAACTTGTTCGGGCTTGAGTGCCAATATTTCCTCTTTTCTTCCGACAACGCCCTTTGCGGGTTTTCGCCAATCAGCCTCTCTCATTTCTCTTCTCCCGTCGTCTGATAGCGCTCTTTGCGAGTTTTCGCTAAACGGACTCTCTCATTTCGTTTTTCCCTGCTCACTGTCACCATATGGTGCCTGAAGGTTTTCACCGATAAGACTCTCTCATTTTATTTCTCTCATATTGAGTTTTGCCGAATCCCCACAATGGTGTTTGTCACGTCCCTATTTCGACCAATTGATTGGAATGACTTAGACCAGGTTCTTGATGGAAATTTACAAATTTGGAACCATTCGGGTGGATTTGTGATCGGACCAATACATTTCTGCCCTAGTTTTATTTCTTGGGGAACTGGGTTTTTTTTATATGACTGAACCTCAGAGAGAGGCTGCCTACGTATCCTTTCAGAATCAAGTCAGACGTAGTTCATGAGTGTTTCCTAAACTAATTTGTTTGTTGTTTTCTTTTTGTTTTCAATCACTCATTTTCTTTTTTCTTTTTTCTTCTTCATATTTTCTTTCTCTTCTTTTCTCTTTTTTTTCCTTTTATTTTTTTTGATAAACTTAGAAATTTTCGGTTCCAAAGAGGGTAAGCAAAGAAACGCAATTGGCTCAAGGGGTTTTTGAAGGATTGGTAGTGTTTTAGGGTAGCGGGAAAGAAAAGCCTTTGTCATTTCAACCAGCCGAAATCATTGCAAATGAAGGCTTAAACGTAATACCTTTTTAGTGCATCTGCATTTACTGCTGCCTCGGGCTCGTCTCTTTCAATGTCACCCAGGTATAGTGCTCCTTTGGGTAATATCTTTCTGATAATGTACGAACCTTTCCAGTTCGGAGCGAACTTTCCTTTGGCTTCCTGATGGTGAGGAAGTATACACCTCAATACCAGCTGTCCGACTTCGAAATTACTAGGGCACACTTTCTTGTTGTAAGCACGGGCCATTCTTTGTTGGTACAATTGACCATGACAAACCGCATGCATTTGTTTTTCATCAATTAACGACAACTGCTCCAAACGAGTTTTAACCCACTCACTATCCTCAATTTCTGCTTTGACAATTACTCGGAGCGAATGGATTTCTACCTCTGCGGGTATGACAGCTTCAGTCCCATGGACAAGTAAATATGGAGTTGCCCCTACCAATGTGCGCACTGTGGTGCGATATCCAGCAATGTAAAAGTCAACTTTTCATACCATTGTCTTGAGCTTTGAATCATTTTTCTCAAGATCTTCTTGATGTTCTTGTTAGCTGCTTCGACGACACCATTAGCTTTGGGTCGGTAAGGGTCGAGTTTCTATGTGTTATCTTAAATTTTTCACATATTTCTCCCATCAGACGACTATTCAGATTAGCCGTGTTGTCTGTAATGATGGTTACGGGAATTCCGAAGCGACAAATGATGTTGGAATGCACAAAATCTACCACCACTTTCTTGGTGACGGATTTGAGTGTGATAGCATCAACCCATTTTGTGAAGTAATCAATAGCGACCAATATGAATCTATGTCCATTTAAGGCTTTTGGCTCAATCGTCCCAACGACATCCATGCCTCAGGCAGCGAATGGCCAGGGTGCTGACATAGGATGTAATTTGGTTGGCAGTGCATGAACCAAATCACCATGCACCTAACATTGATGACATTTCCAAACGAAGCTGAAAAAATCTTTCTCCATAGTCATCCAATAATACCCGGCTCGGAGTATTTTCTTTGCTAGTACGTACCCGTTCATATGAGGTCCACACACTCCTGAGTGCACTTCATGCATAATTCTTTCGGCTTCCTCGGTGTCAACAAATCTCAGCAAATTGAGATCTGGAGTCTTTTTGTACAAGGTATCACCACTCAAGAAGAAGCTACTTGCGTGCCGTCGGATAGTTTTCTTTTGCTCCGCGGTGGCTTGCTCGGGATACTCCTGTGTTTTCAGGAATCTCTTGATGTCATAATACCAAGCCTGTGTGATTGACTCTACTTCGGTCATATTACAATACCCATGCCTTTATTTGATTTGGATTTCCAAAGGATCAACGTAGGTGTTTCCGGGGTAAGGCAACATGGAAGCCAGGGTTGCGAGTGCGTCTGCTAGCTCATTGTGACAACAAGGAATGTACCTGAATTGTACCGACTTGAACCATTTGCTGAGGTCCTCCACATGCTGTCTATAGGGGATGAGTTTAACTTCTCTTGTTTCCTACTCTCCGTGAGCTTGTCGGATGATCAAATCTTAATCCCCCATGATTAACAATTCCTCAGCATCTTGGTCAATGGCCATGTTCATGCCCATGATGCAAGCCTCGTATTCAGCTGTATTATTGGTGCAGAAAAACCGGAGCCTGGCTGTAGCCGGATAATGCTGACCTGTGGGTGAGATTAAAATTGCCTCCAATCCCTACGCCTTTTTGTGGTTACTGCTCCGTAGAAGAACATTTTACAAGCGGGGATGTCTTCGGATGTTACTTCCACTAAATTTACTTCTTCATCAGGGAAGTAGGTATTCAAAGGCTGATATTCATCATCAACTGGATTTTTCGCCCAGATGATTTGTTAATGCTTGAGCCTTCATTGCGGTACGAGTGACATAAACTATGTCGAACTCGATAAGCAAGATTTGCCATTTTGCCAATCTCCCAGTGGGCATCGGTTTTTGGAATATATACCTTATGGATCTAGCATGGTTATGAGGTAGGTGGTATGATCTTGCAGGTAATGCCTCAACTTCTTGGCCACCCACGTCAAGGCGCAACAGGTTCTTTCTAGCAGCGTGTACGTGGCCTCATAACTGGTAAACTTCTTGCTCAAATAATAGATTGCTTGCTCTTTCTTTCCCGTGTCATCATGCTACCTGAGAATACAACAAAAGAGCTTTCCAGGAGTGTTAGATAGAGAAATAGTGGCCTTCCCGGTTTTGGTGGGACCAAGACTAGTGGGTTCGACAAGTAGTGTTTGATTTTGTCAAAAGCCTCTTGACACTCAATAATCCATTTAGCTGCCGCATCCTTTTTCAATAGCTTGAATATGGGCTTGCATGTGGAAGTCAACTGGGCGATGAATCGGCTGATGTAATTCAGTCTTCACAGTAAGCTCATTACATCCTTCTTGGTCTTTGGAGGAGGTAGCTCTCGAATGGATTTTATCTTGGTCGGATCCAACTCGATCCCCTTCGGCTGACAATGAATCCAAGAAGCTTGCCTGACAAGAAACCAAATTCACCCTTGGCTAGATTCAATTTCAAATCATACTTGCGAAGCCTTTCGAAGAACTTTCTTAAGTCCCTTACATGATCACCCTGAGTCTTGGACTTGATAATCACATCGTCCACATATACTTCTATTTCTTGTTGCGTCATGTCATGGAAAATGGTGGTCATGGCCCTCATATATGTTGCCCTAGTGTTCTTTAAACTGAAAGGCATAACTCTGTAACAGTAAATTCCCCAAGGTGTGGTGAAGGCGGTTTTCTCAGCATCTTCCTTATCCACCAACACTTGGTGGTATCCTGGGTCGTAATCTACAAAGGATTGTGTCTCGTGTTTGGCACAATTTTCAACAAGGATGTGGATGTTAGGTAGAGGGAAGTTGTCTTTTGGACTCGCCTTGTTTTAATCTCTGTAGTCTACACACACTCGAGGTTTTCCATCTTTCTTCGGTACCGGGACCACATTAGCCAACCATGAGGTGCATCGAACCACTCGGATTACCCCTGCCTCTAATTATTTTGTAATCTCTTATTTGATCTTATCGCTGACATCGGGTTTGAACTTTCTTTGTTTTTGTTGGACTTGAGGGCATTCGGGGTATGTGGGAAACTTATGAACCACCAGATCAACACTCATCCCAAGCATATCATCGTAAGACCAAGTAAATACATCTTTGAATTCCAAAAGAAGTTGAACCAGTAAGTTCCGGATTACCTTATTCACATGGATGCTTATTTCAGTTACCTTGTTTTGCCGGGATCGCCCGAGTTAACCGGTTCAGAATCGTTTAAGTTCGGCTTAGCTTTATTTTCAAAATGTTCCAACTCTTGGTTGATTTCCCTAAAAGTTTCTTCTTCATCATATTCCGGTTCTTGGTTCATTATTTCACAAATGGGCAGCATGTTCGGGTCGGAGCATGAAGTCCGCGAGCATGTCATTTTATTTAAATCTACATTATTGGGACTGAAAGAAAAAATGAAAATAGCAAAAAGACAAAATTAGGAAAAATGGAGAGGTGCAAATAATGAAATAATGATTTTATTTCTTTGAAATTGTAAGATAACAGAGTTTACATATGGAATTTACAGAACAAAATACAAAGGAAAAACACCCGAGCTACACCCTGAAATAACTCGTGATGCAAGAAAATGTGGCAAGGCAGGACTACCGTGCCTCCCTCCTGACTGGGAAATGTGTGGCCTTCCAGTTTTGTAGCTTGGCATCCGGTCCCATCTAGAGCACTTCTGCAGTTCTTGAGCCTTCTCCTAGCTGGACCATGTTGGCTTCATGCAATAATTTCCTCATGGCTCCACATATCTCCTCAATTTCTTCCGCTGTGAAGGTCTCGTCTTCCTCTTCCTCACTGTACTTTGGTTTTACAAATGTTTTTTACAAATGGGTTAGGGGTTGTGGTAAATCCATCCAGGACGTTTCCTATGGTTGTCCCAGATGATGTCATCCGGTGTTGGATGGAAACCTCGCCCAAAAATCTTCTCTACGGCAGGCAAAGAGACCGGCTCATTTATGCCTTGTAGAGATTTTCCAAGTCCCTTTCCTGGCTAAATCTCTTGGCGTTTCATCTCTCTTGCCACCATGATTGAGGCATTGGAGAGGAAAGGCTGGGGGAATGGTTCTCCTTCTCTGTATTAATCGGCTACCACAATTTCAAAAGCCTAGTAAACTATATGCACCCTTCCCTCTTTGGCTTCGAGGCAGGGGACAGAGGGATCACGGTAAATTTACTATTCATCTTCTCCATGGACCACAATCTCCTGGTTCTCATGTTCGAACTTCAGTATTTGGTGCATAGTAGAAGGCACCACTCCTGCAGCGTGAATCCATGGTCTTCCTAGGAGATAGTTATAGGATGTGTCCATGTCCAATACTTGAAATTTCACGTCAAAGATGACAGGACCAATGATCAATACTAAGTCAATTTCCACTATGGTGTCTCTCTTGATTCCGTCAAAGGCTCGAACACACACATTGTTGGGACGGATCCTCTCTGTTCCAATCTCCATTCTTTGCAATGTTACCAATGGGCATATATCTACCCCAGAACCTCCATCTATCATCACTCTTTTGACATAATAGCCTTTGCATTTGACAGTGAGATGCAAGGCTTTGTTGTGGGCAGCTCCCTCCGGAGGCAAATCATTATTGCTAAATGTAACCTGATTAATAGCAAAGAATCTTTCCGCCATTTTCTCCAGTTGTTCCACGGATGTTTCAACCGGTACATAATCTTCATTCAAGGTTTTAACCAACACTTTCGGGTGCTCTGGAGATTTCATCAGCAATGACAATTTAGAGACCTGCTCGGGAGACTTTCGGAGCTGGTCCACCATCTCGTATTCTGGCATTATCATTTATTGAAAGAAGGCCTCTACCTATTCAACATTTATGGGCTTTATGGGTGGAAATTGCCGTTTTGTGGCAGTGTTCACTTCTTCCATATCTGAATATTTCTCTGCAGGATGGCCCTTTTGAGTTTCCCAAATGTTCTCTTTGCATTTGTGTGTTACTATGGTTTCTTGGTAGTTCCATAGGACTGCAGAAGGGTTTTTCATTGGCTTCTGAGGCGCGCGATCGATTACTACGGGCTCATTCAACCTTGGTGGTTTAATCGGTCCCCGTACCACATAAGCTCCCTTGGGTACATACATCATTTTTTTCAACTCAAACCTTCTTACGGGACTCAAAGTGGCATGTTTTTCTTGAAGCCCCTGTGGGATGTAAAGTATGGTTTCCTTGGTGGGTGCCGTCTCAGTTTTAATTTCAGATTTCATCTCTGCTTCTGGATGCTTAGCTTCACTCCTTTCCTTTTCCTTAACCTTTTGGGGGTAACCTTCGATTTTCTATCTGCATCAGCAATGGCTATTGTGGCTTTTAAAGCATGGAACACTTTGTCCTCACAAATCATTCTGATGTCTGGCCCGTTGTTGTGGGTTGGCAACAGGTTGTTGGTTACGTTCGGGACCTCTTCATTTTTCAGCACTATTTTCTTTTGTTCTATTAAATCTTCCATCGCTCGTTTCAGAGTCCAGCAGTTTTTGGTGTCATGTCCTTCGGCTCCTGTATGATAAGCACGGCGTACGCCACGTTGATAGGAACGTGACTCAGGGTTCTGCTTGTTCGGGGGCACGGGCTGCAAAAGACCCATCTGGACTAGTTTTTGGATAGGCTGGAATAAGACTCCCCTATTGGTGTAAAGCTTTGTCTCCTAGGTGGCTCCCTGGGACGGAAATTATTTTGTGGAGGGCGGGGATTATAGTGGTTTTGGGGAGGCTTGTTTCTCGGGGCCTGGTTTCTGTTGCCCTGTTGTTTTGGTCGAGCAAATGGTTGGGCATTCATCACTGCATAAGGCTGAGGAACATGGTGCTTGTCTTGATGAGGATAGTAATGTTGAGAGGTCCTTTCTAAAAACATGGGTCGGGGAGAATGGTGCCTTCTCATGTCGGAGGCTGCCATTGAAGCTTCTTCTTTCTTTTTGTTTCTTGCGACTCCTCCTGCCCTGTTCTGTAAGGCCTGGGAGGTCGCCCTTATGGATGACTGGCTGAGAATTATTCGTGTTTTCAAGCCATTTTCTACCATCTCCGCAATTTTGATCGCTTCAGCAAAAGGTTTGCCCATTGCTGACATCATATTTTGAAAATAATCCGCCTCTTGTGCCTGTAGGAAAATAGTGACTATCTCTGTCTCATCCATGAGTGGCTTTACTCTTGACGCTTGTACGCGCCATTTGACTGCATATTCTCTAAAACTTTCTGAAGGTTTCTTTTTCAAATTGGCCAAGGAGTTCCTATCCAGGGTGATGTCAATGTTATATTGGAACTGCCTTACGAAATCCCGCGCGAGATCATCCCAAGTATTCCATCGAGTGATATCCTGGTCCATGTACCATTAAGAAGCGATGCCTACCAAACTCTCCCCGAAATATGCCATTATTAGTTCTTCTTTTCCACCTGCCCCACGCAGTTGATTGTAGTATTTTTTTCAAATGAGCAATGGGGTCGCCGTGGCCATTGTACTTTTCAAACTTCGGCGTATTGAATCCCAGGGAAAGATGTACATGCGGGAAGATGCATAAGTCCGAGTAAGACATGCTCTTCTTCCCACTCAGACCTTGCATGTTTTTCAAACTCTTCTCAAGGCTTTTCATCCTTCTTGTTATTTCATCTTGTTTAGGTGTCTTAGGGGTTTTGTCCTGCACCGGTGTGAGTTCCTATGCTGGTTGAGGATAATTGTATGTGGGGTATAGGGGAGGCTCGGTTTGGTAGTTGGTATTTATGAATGTGAAAGCTGTAGGATCAAACATGGGCTTCGAGACCGCCGGCTGTATGGTGGCTGCACACGGAGGAGCCGTAAAAATAGGAACTGAGCCAGATGTGAACATCGGAGCACGAGCTTCAGAGGATGCTCCAACAAAATTGGTTGATATAGTAGGCTGCCCCAAGGGGATATTTGGGTGGCTGATGGGGATACTGGAGGTACCCCCCGACCTTAGAAAGAGCTCAAGAAATCCTGGGATGGCACTTGGAGGCTCTTTTCCATTTGTCCAAGCATCCCACATCTCCATAACTCTGAGTCGAAGGATCTTATTTTCTTTATCTGTCGCAGATTCTGAGGCTGGGATCCCCGCAATCGGGCTGTCTTCCTGGATGGGAACTGCCGGTAGAGTCATTTCGGAAGACAATTCTACGCTTCCTTTTGATCTAGTAAAGTATCTGTGTGATTCCATCTTACCACAAACCAATCACTATTCTCTAAAAACCTGGACTGGAAACTGGAATTACAGCAGGTTAGGTTGGGATAACAGGAAATCGCATGTTGGGTATGATGCACCTATGCAGTTAACAACTTTCTATATGTTTCCACTTCTTATTTCCTTTTAGCTTTCCCTTTTTTAGAATACGGTCGAATCATATGAAGATTGCCTACGTATCATGACACCGCATGAATCAGACCAAGCGTAGTTCATGAAAAAATGTGATGGAAATAACAGGATATTTTGGGATTTTCAATTTTCATAAAGAGAAAAAACTTTGGTTACAAAAGCTAACAAAATTAAAGGCAACTATCAAACTTGGACACAACTTACAGACCCGAATGATGCGTAAAAGAGCATACAGACAGACAGACTCTTTTAAGAAAATACAATTTTTCAGAAATTATAAATACATTAAGACTTCAACTTCTTTTGGAACTTGCGAGGCATCGTTCGGCCTTGTCGCAGGCTTGCGTGCTAAATTTCCTTGTAGGTGGTGGAGGTCTTCCATCACTTGATGACCAAATGTCATGGCAGTAGCAAAGAACATGGATTTCGTCATATCCTCACAATGGTTGCACTTTGTGGTAATATAATCTGTGATTGCCCGTATCCTTTCCCTGATAACACCTTTTTTCTTGCAACAAACACCCATTTGCTCGGCCCTTGCCTCTAGAGTTCGTTCTGCTACTTGATTAAACTTTTGGAATTGCCGCAAATCCCTTTCTAATCCTTCTATTACTGCATAAAAATGCTCTCTTTCGGCTTTGAAGTCCCCGGCTTGCTTGGTCCTTCTATTTTCAGTCATGATGACCCTCCGCTTTAAACCAACAATCTCATTGTTATTCCCTTTTTTAATTGCTCAAGGATGCGGGCTCGTTCCTCTGAACTTTTAATCAATTGCTTCTGAACCCTAGATATCTCACCTTTCACCTTATTCAGGTTGAACCCATACTCGGTTACTTTACGCTGCAAATTTTCTATGAGTTTTTCATCTCTTGTACTTCTGGGGGGATTTTTTGTGGCTGCCTTGATTTTATGGATTTGGGCTCGTAAGGCTTTATTTTCTTTGGTTAATATCTTCTTTTCTCCCTCACTAGCTGCAGCTTGCAAACTATTTTCAAATTGAAGCTCTTGGATTTGCTTTTCCAATCTTTCTATTGTGGCCCTATATTCATTTTCCTTGGCTAACCAATCCCACTGCTCTTGTGACGTCTCAGCAAATTCTTGGTGATGTGGTCTCTTAGCTGGCCTTCCAGGCTGTATTTCTCTTTTGTACCAAGCAACATACCCTGGTGCAACCTCACCTTTAGATATGTCGCGCACTCAAGTATGTGTTGTCATGTATTGACACTCACTCCAGATTTGACGTACAACGGCTTCAGGGAATTGACCTTTTGGGCTTATTTCAACTGCATGACGACTAATATCCTCGTCCCTAGGGATCATTTGGCATCTACCCAATTTCCATAGTACTCTGTATGGCGCATAGGGCTGGATACTTCGGAGACCCATCAAAAGGAAATGGAGTCCGGTGGCCGGCATATACACAACTTCATCCACAGGGAGCCACCCGAATGTCCACTCTTTCTGATTTGCAGTGATGACCCGGAGATGCGACACCCATTCTGTGACACCCGTAGGTACTCTAAACCCATCAATCCTGTTGCAGAATTCTTCTATGCAGCTCTTTGTTGGCGACCCATAATTCATGAACCGAGGCCGACGGCATATATGCTCGATCATCCATATTTCATCAGGAAATTACATCCCTCAAAGAAGTCTCCTCCTACTTTACATGCGGTGAGAGAACGAAAGATTTTGGACAAGATCATTGGAGCGAGGGTACTTTTATGCTGGGTCATTAAAGTGCTAACGACCCCTGTTATTTGTATATTAATATTCCCATCCTTTCGAGGTAATACCAGAAGACCCAAAAAAAATACCATGAACTCAAAATATCGATGCTCATCCCATTTGAGCTGATTTCCTTTGCTACAAATATGATTTTCGGGGTTATTGAATCCCCTGATATATCCATACCTCTGATATATAAATTACGGGGTGCAAAAGCAAACTGATAAGTCTGGATTGTGAACCTTCCTACTGATTTTCAAGGATTCCAGGAATTTATTCACGAGAAGGGCTCTTGGAAAATCAGGTATTGGTGTCTCAAAGGAATTGTAGCGGTCCTGATATATCCGGTTATTTCCTCCAATGTCAGTGTGAGTTCAAAGTCCGAGAAATAGAAGACATTGTGGGTTGGGTCCCAAAATTTGATTAACGCCATTATGATGTCTCCCCTTGGGTTAACTTTTAACAAACCAGTGAGGCCTCCCAGATATGTATTGACCCTTTTCTGCCCCGCTTCCCCCAGATCATTCCACCACAGTCGCAACTCCAATGGAATTTTGTTCATGAATATTATTGTGCTCATTCTGCACATTTATTAAGGTAAATTAATATCCACAAAATATTAAAACCAATATTTTATGAAATTCATTTCGTAAAATCAAAGCCCAGCTTTGCGAATACGGCCTTGCAACACTTTTGAGAGAAGGTTTTTCAGGTTGTGCTTTGCTCGCCGGTCAAAATAAGACTCAGAAATGGCCACTTGTGCAAGATCAGTCTTCCGGCGTCCCTTGAGGTAACATTCGGCTATTTCCGGTAATAATAGCCCCGATTTATTTCGAAACAAGTGGATAAAATTTTTTTTTGTTTTGTTTTGGCATTTTTGCAAAAGAAGGGTTGGACTAGGCAAAACAATTTATCAAAACCCAAAAACTTTCCCAATTTCATTTGCTTTTGTTTTTATTTTTGTTTTGTTTTGAAAAAATCCGACAGCATTTCGGCACTATTTGAGCAGTGGTTTTACAAATGATTTATCTTAAAACCTCCCAAATTTTAGCACGCTATATCCATCAGGATAATCTTTTCATTTCAGGTCACCTATCCTAGATAGACCCAACCCGTGTGTTGAGTCCCCTAAGTCAAATGCATGATGCAAATAAGCGTTCCCACTAGGGATCCGATATGAGGTCAAGTTATTCTAAGTTAAACACCTTGGTACAGGGTCTAGACTGTGCACCCGAGTGGACAACTCGAGTTGAGGAGGGGGCTACGTAACGGGAACCAAAAGGCCATCCGGCTTAGTAACTTGTCTAGCCTCTTTCTTATTTACAAGTATGACACTAACAGAATTGGGAGTCTCAACTAGTAAGCACATCCCCGGAGGTGAGAAGTGAAGGGTTTTGCAGCAGTTTATATGTACAGTTCAGATAATATCAAAGCGGTAAAGCATTGCGCACTTATCACAGAACATGTAAGCAAATCAGAAGAAGCCAAATGTAACAGTTACTCTAAGATCGAATTCTTGAACCCTGAACCAGATATTCTGGGTTCTTTATCCCCAGAAAAGTCACCAGAGATTTCACACGTCCTTTTTTACACGGATACCTCGAAGGATAAACGTATAAGAGAGTTTTTCCGATTAAAGTGACATTATTCAAAATGGGACTATTTATTTGATTTTTTTTTTGTTCAGAGTCTCAACTTGGGATGGGCTTTGGCTTTTGGTGTCCCAAGTCACCAGTATATTTAGAATCCCAAATCGAGGAAATTTTTCGACTACCCAAATGGATTCTCCGAACTAGAAATTCTTGAGTAAGGAATTCTGTTGACCCGAGGAAGGTGTTAGGCAGCCTCTGATCCCGTGGTTCTAGCATGGTCGCTTAAACTATTATAAATGGCTAATTTCCTGATTTTTATACATGTTCCTCCTACAATGCAATTTTAAAATTATTAACACGCTGTATGTCATTTAGGAATATTTGCAATGTTATTAAAACACGTCCTGAACCACGTCACATAAATTCACCCGGGTTCTCGACACATTTTAACATTGTTGAGACTTGGATTTGGGTCACATAAATGCGCACCCAAATTTAGGAAGATATCTTATTAAAATATCGCACCTATAGCAACTACGCGTTTGAAAATTCGTGGAAGGGCCGTGAAATTCGCTAAACGGCACCTTCAGATTTCTAAGCATTTTATCACAATTAGAGGGCCACATAGTGCATGACTTTTGTTTACTGTGGCACAACCGTTTTATTTTAAATAAAAGGGAAACCTAAAGAATCAATAGTTTTCTATTATACGCGTCTCGAAAATAAAGGAAAAGTCCTAATTATTTCATATATTAATAGCTTATTCAAATGAAGCAATCAATATGCGCATATTCAGTGTTTGAATAACATATTTCTACAACTGGTCTTTATCCACGAAATTAAACATCCCAGCAGTGAATTTCCTCATGCTTCACAATCTACAATAATCTGGGCCTTCAATTGAGCCCAGAAACATTGGACTGCAAATTAATCACAAAGAATAAGGATAGCATTTTTAAATGGCTACACCTCAATTGCTGACATTGTGTAATTGATCATTTTTAAACATATTGAAGAATTTGACAAATGGGCTCCTGGTACTGATTTTGTATTGGAAAATTAATAAGTTGCAACTCCACTTTCAGACCCAGCATCTAAAAAACTCATGTACTCGTCAATCGGAGTACATATATCGAATCCCTATTACATAATCAATCATGAAAATCAAGCAGGTTATTTGACTACCTTATTTTATACCTACTGAAATTAAATAAACTAGAGTTCATAGTTTAGATACAGTCCAGCAAATTTAGACATTTATACATATTACAGCACCAAAGATGAATGAATATCCTAAATACTACTAAACTGCAAATATTTGTACTATGAAATTAACATAAACATTTAAGTATCTTCATAATCACGCATATACATAGTTGTTGCCTTCCCAGATTTTTTGAGTGAGAATGGTACCTGGAATTTCAGCAAAAGTAAGTAAGGTAAACGTGAAGCAACAGTAGCCATATTAACCAGTAAACCCAGGTATGTATCAGGAATTCAGGAAAAACTTTTTAAAGCCAACACACACAAGTTTCATTCCTTAATGCATATGCTTCAAATCATCTTCAACTTCTAAGGAATAGAATTTGATTATTATAGAAGATTTTACCAGGAAAACTTAGGATTTCAGGAAATTGATTTTCAGATGGATGTTCTTGACCCTTTTCTTCAGAATGTATCTCAAAATGTATCCTAATGTATATCTGAAAGTGTCCCCTCTTTAAACAATCCGATGTCTCTTTTATAGCCAAAGCCTTAGGGCAACAAAATCTTTCTTGTTTTCTTTGTAGTCCCTTACCCATTTTTCAGATTTGCCTAATTAATCCCTTATTTTCTAACTTGTGCCTCAAGTTTTGAGGAAGAATCAACATAAATTGTATTTTGACCCTTCACTAGAATGTTCCAGGAGATTGTTACAAGATTCCTATGTTCAAATACCCCCAGTACCCCCGCCTTCCCTTTTTAATTACTGGCCTATATGTGGTGTATCCTGGTTCCTATCTATTTAATCAACAATTTACCCTAGTTAACTACCTAAGGTCATAAACCAAGGTTATTTTATCAGCTGGGATAAAATTTGAGAAAGCTGGTCGTGGCCAACTGTTTAATTGAAGATTATACTATACTATGCAAAAGCAAACGACCAAGGGTAAAAAATGATAAGTAAAGAATCAAGGCAACACATATATTCAAGCGGATTTAAACAAACACAGAAACAAAGATGAAACTAATCAGCACAATCTTCAAACACAAGATTTATCACACATGGATACTGATCGTTTTTGAAACAAAAGAAATGGAAAATCAGAGATGAATAACT
Organism: Nicotiana benthamiana; assembly: GCA_034376525.1. Lineage (NCBI taxonomy): Eukaryota > Viridiplantae > Streptophyta > Magnoliopsida > Solanales > Solanaceae > Nicotiana > Nicotiana benthamiana. The sequence goes on along the minus strand of CM067341.1, from coordinate 11,502,321 downwards.
CTAAGCTTAGAATGATAATCCAAATGAGTCAACAGGAACAACTGTGACTTCAAATGTTAAGCAGACTATTCTGAAGCATATTATCCAATCTTAAAACAAAGACAAGCATATGATTCTAGATAGAAGAAAATACTCACGATATTTCAAGATTAGCAGATAAAAATAATTCATGTACTTAAATAAATGAAAACATAGAAAATCAAAAGCAATTAAAAAAGGAAACAAGTATGAGCATATGGTTCTAGATGGAAGCACCTACTCAGAATATTTCAAAGATGAACATATAGAAAACTTCATGTACTTAAAAATGAAAACAAAGAAGATAAAAAACAATTAGAAAAGAAAACAAGAAAAATTAAAAGCAATAAAAGGAAAATAAAGCAATCAAAACAAAAGGAACTTAGCTTTTCTCAACGCTGTAACCCTAAAATTGGACTCTTCAAATCTCAAGGTTCTCGACCATTTCTTGGAGGGTCTGTTGGCCCTCTGAGACCTTTGTATCTTTATTGAAGAGGGGGAGAGGGTATCAAGCTAGGGTTGGTTGGCTTGGGATGGAGTCTCGGTTTCAGGCCATTTTGATTCGATTTTTGGCCAAGCCTGGTTGTATTCAAAGGTTGTTGGTCATGGAGTTGTGGATGGGAAGGTGAAGAGGTCACCTGGGACCATTTTTGAGGGATTCCGGTGAGGTTGGGGTTTGGGTCAGAGCTTCAATTCAATATTCGAGAAGATTGGTGAGGGTTCGAGGGACGGGATTTATAGGGTTGGAAAGTGGAGAACGAGGCGGTTCATAGATGTTAATTTGGACAGGTTTGGGGTAGGTGTTGTCATAGGCGGCGGAGATGGCGACCATTAAATTAAATATTAGACGAGCTGGAGGGATATTTGAGGGAATCTGATGGCAGGAGGGGAAAGGGGAGGCTGCGAGGGTTATACTATGTAAATTTTGGGCCATTTGGTCGCCGGCTGCCGCCGTGAAGCGATTTTCGGTGGTGGTTTCAGGGTGGTGGACGGTGGATTTGTGGTGGTTGATAGGCGGTGTTACATCGGTGACTGTTTGTATGAGGAAGGCCAGGTTTGTCACTCAGTATAACACATGTGTTGGGATATATATATTGGCTTTAGGAAAGGGTTTAAAGATCACTGAATCATCTTTGATAGACGACTGAGATTGATGGTCCCAAAAAGACGTCGTTTTGGGGGTCTCTTATATCAACTTGGGCCAGAGACGGGTTTTGGGCTGGATTCAAGTTTGTTGGACAGGTACAGGGGTTTTAGGCCACTCAGACTTGGCCCAATTGTGGCCAACCTTGTTAGACCTCTTTGTTTCCTACTTTTTTCATTTTCATTTTTTAAAACTTCCTAATTTCATTTTAAAAATTCTAAATTAAAATAAATTAAACTAATCACCACCTAAACATAAACAAATATGAAAATTAACAATAAAATGCCAAAATAAACTACTTATTTTTGTGAATTTTTATATTTTTTTAGAACAAAACCTTAATTACCAATTAATTTAACAAAATGTGTGAAATTAAATCTTAAATGCTTATGTAATTTTTTTGTATTTTTATGACTTGTCATGCATGAATCATTGAAAATACACACTAATATGCGGAATTAAATCCTAAAAGGAAAAATCCTACGAATGAGAATTCTGTGAGTAATTTTAACGAGGCAAAAATCACATGCTCACAAGTCTCTTTAAGGAAGGTTTGGTTTGGAAAGGTCAACTGAATATTGACTTATGATTTAGAGTGTTCGAGTTGTGATTTCCGGTGATTCGGTTAGATTTGGGGGATGATTTGCGACCTAAGAGTTTGATCGAAATTTATTTTGGAGATCCAGTGTAGAATTAGGCTTGAATTGGCGAAGTTAGTATTTTGGCGAATTCCACTTTATAGGTGAGATTTCGATTTAAGGGCCGAAATGGAATTCTAAGAGTTGTTGTAGCTTTGTTTGGTGATTTGGGATTTGTATGTAAAATTTTAGGTTATTCGGACGTCGTTTGGTCGGACTTTTGATCGAAAGTGTCTTTCGGAAGTATTTGCATATTTAGGCATGAATTCGATGAGTTTTGAGTAATTTGATGTTATTTGAGGTGAGTAATAATTATAAATGATGTCTTGGGGGGTTTGAAACCACGGATTTACACAAGGTAGTGCTATATTTTGTTGAGGCACACGCTGCGTGGAGTCCGTTACTACTGGGGATTTTGACTTGGTCCATCCCGTTGATAATTTTATCGTGTTTTTTGCTAAGGCTTGTTTATTATTATTATGATTTGGCTAGTCGCCATGCTTAAGGCCTTGTGTTGACCTGTAGAACCCTTAGAGGCATTTTTTACTGATTATCCTCACTTTACTTATTAAATATCATATCCTAAGTCATGCTCCGAGCTGTTTAAGACAATACGAACTGGTTTTGAAATGTTAATCATAAATGAAAGTAATATGTGGGCTGAGACCCCTATTTTGTATTATTATGCCCGAGAGGCTGTGATTATATTGACTGAGAGGAGTTGAGAACCCAGTAGTGAGGATGTTTCATATGTTATGGACCCGGCTACATGCCACGGTATTATACTTATATGGATCGGGCTGCACGCCACACAAATGTAAATATACTTATATGGATCAGGCTGCACGCCATAGCAAATGTGTGTGTGTATGTATATGTATATATATATATATATACATATATATATATACATATATATATATATACATATACATATATATATATATATATATATATATATCGGGCTGTGCGACGCAGCAATGTAGCGCTTGGGTTGTATGAGCCCCTCCGGAGTCTGCACACCCCCCAGTGAGCAGTCGACTATTGTTATGGATTAGGCTGTGCGCCACAACGATATTCGGATCGGGCTTCACGCCGAAGCCGTATATTTATGATTTTGGTAATGGTGAAAAGTATATGAATCGAGTACCGAGGAGAAGTAATAAATAAGTGAACAATATGCTAGAGGAGCAGATTTTATACTTGATTAATACCTGTTGAGCTACCTGTTCTACCTAGTTTTAAGGAATTTCACTTGACATCTTCATTATTTGCTGCTTAAATGGTTTTACTGCTTTGACATAGAATTGCATAGTACAACAACAACAACAACAACAACAACAACAACAACAACAACAACAACAACAACAACAACAACAACAACAACAACCCAGTATAATCCCATTTAGTGGGGTCTGAGGAGTGTAGTATGTACGCAGACCTTACCCCTACCCTTGGGTAGAGAGATAGATAGTACATTTTTGCGATTTCATACCGTCAGTCATTATTTATTTTTATTACTCACTGGGTCAAGGTACTCACATTACTCCCTACACCCTGTGGGCAGATCCAGGTACATCTTAGGTGTAGTGCGAGCTCTTCGGTAGTTCATCTTAGGTGTAGTGCGAACTTCTATAGTAATTAAATGGGCATTTAACTCTAATAGCTAACAAAGAATTCTATATAAAAGGGGTTGTAAGTGTTTGATGTTCGAGCTTGCCTAGCATTGTGTTGGGCGCCATCACGATCGGGTAAGGGTCATGACATCTGCATATGCTAATATAGTAAGTGCATGGTAGTCAAGCCAAATTTCAAAGGTGATAACCTTTAGAACCCTTAAAATGATATCATCTGAGCAAAATTGTTAATTCTTCAAGAACATACCACGCATAGGTACATCAAACCTAATTATAACATTTGTTTCAGCACATGAAACTAGTGAATCAAGTAGTAATATGTCATGTCATTAGACCCCTAATAATGAAATAGAAACTCATTCGAATACACTTCAAACCAATGAAGTAAACTAAAAGTCCAAACTTACAATTACAGACAACTACATAACATTCACTGAAATTATACCAAGTTCAATTAAAACTGTAAACAACTAATTGATAAACATCAAGCCATAACAAGACTACTAAGATCATATTTTAAAATGAGGCTAGAATTTAAACATTGGAACACCGTCTTTCATTCAACATTAACATTTCCACTCCAAGGATTTGAGAATGTACCTGAATACAACCAAAAATAGCCACATAAATTCAAAAGAAGATGGCGAGATCAGCACTAGCTTAGCAGCAGTAGTTAACAGCAGAAACAACAATCTCAGTCCATATTTGGAATCCAAAAACCAGCACAATATTAGATCTTCTTTCAAACCAGAAAATCAACCAATGTAACAATGGTTCTAACCCCTGCTTTTAAATGAAAGAAAGCAACCTTATATAGAAGGTCCCATGACAGCAGAAATTATTTTACAAATTTATCAATCAACCGTTCCCTAATTTTTATTTTTCACTTTTAACCGTGATTTCTTAGCATGTTTGTTAAACTATCCCCAACACAACCTTCCTGAAAGATTCCCAGGCAATTTGTGTAAGATTCTTCTAATAAGAATGCCTTAAGTACCCTTAAAAATATTGTTATTTACCTTCAGGAAACACAACTCATAGGTCGAAATAAACCAGAACCAAACTCAAACATAAATACAAGGCCTGACAAACTGAGATTTACCCTTCCCCTCTTTGGACTTCTGATTGACAGAGCCTAAAATTTAATTCAAAACCGAACCCACGAGAAAGTGGGCTAATAGAGTTATAAAAACTCCTGAATCATGATTCCAAAGAAAACAAAATAAGAGGAAAATTTTAACAAAATCAAACAAAGTAATCTAATGAACTAACAAACATGCTAATTATGATTTAATCTTATCATGCAACATAAAAAATTAAAACAGAAAACAAGAAAGAAAAAGAAAGAATCAGAAGGATATGAGGTCGAAGATAAAACGAAAGTCAAGAAAAAAAGAAAATGGATGGAAATACCTATAATAGGTAGACAGACAGTGGGCTTGGATGGACCTCCAGCGGATTTTGATTTAACCCGAAATTGGCATCAATCACGTGTTCTCGTCGAGAAAATACGAGCAATACCAATTTCAGCCCTAATCGTTCTTGGAAGCTAAAAGGCTTGGGAGATATTTTCTTTTTCTTCTGCTTTTCTTTTAGATCCGAAACGGGTTCGTTTTAGTGAGGATTTTAGGAGATATGGTGGTAGATTGAGAATCAACTGTGGGTGGGGATTGTGTGGTAAAAAAATAGGGATTGATTCCATCGCCAGCCGGTGAAAGCTTGGGAACCTCAAGGCGGTGTTATGGTTTAGGCTTAGAGACGAGAGAGATTGAGGAAATGAAGTGATTGGTCTGAGGTTATTCAGATAGTTATAAATGAAAAAGTGGAAACTCTCTCGTCCGTTGGATGAACCAAGATGAAAAGCCAGGATCTACTTTTAAACCCCTGAACTCAAAACAATGTAGTTTTTGTTTCATACTATGTCGTTTGAGTTGTCTAAATGACTGAATGGTTGGACCGGGTGGGAATCAATTTTAGGGCCAGGATTGGAAAAAAATTGAGCGGGTCTTCAATTAAAATGGCCAAATCATTTTTCCAATTCCTTCTTTTATTTTAATTTTTTCCTTTTCTTTTAATTAAACTCCTACAAATTAAAATTCCTAAATTATCCAAAAGTGTGAGATTAAACTAATTAGATTATTATAAAGATTATAAACAATACTTAATTCTAATTTCTGATTAATTCAAAAAATGAAAAACAAAATCCTAAATGCAATGCATGATGTTTTGATATTTTTTCATGATTTAAATAAAAATTAAAACAGGCACAAAAATATAAATAATTAAAAAAATTTACAAAAATTCCTAAAAGGAAAATAATTAAAAGAGAAAATCTGTTTCCTTGGGATTCTGTAGGAGTATTTCACATATGACAAAAATCACGTGCTCACAGCTACCTTCTTTGCTCGGAAACACGACGAGTATTCGTGCAAAGATAAGGTGAGCTTAAACAAGCGAGTTTTGCCCTTTTAGATACTCCATGGGAAGCATTTTTAAAAGATTTGACTGCACCCTACTTCTGAGGTTGCCTACATATCCTTGGCTATAAAGGAATCAGGTTAGTACAGTTCGGGAAGTTTCGGGAGTTGGGACTACCAAGAAGCTGTGATTTCACTTTTGTTGCTGCTGCTACTACTTGCTGAACTCCTTATTACACCAAGACAAAATAAAAGAAGCTAGACTAAACTATGATCTGTGAACTTCAAAAATCCCATCTACATTTCTTCAAACTTGATCTTGCAGTTTTTGCTGCTATGTTGACTTGTACTCTCCAGGTAAGCTTCCTTTGTTACTGACTTGAATTGTATTCTAAGGTTCTTTCTCTTTGTTCTCTAGATGGACGCCTGATTGCTGAACTTGAACTGTCTTTCTTTGAACAGCGTTGCTTTTCCTTTGTTCTCTAGGTGGACGCCTGATTTCCATCACTTGTACCGTTTTTCCTTGAAATTTGAACTGCTTCCATTTGTTCTCCAGGTGGGCTCCTGATTGTTGAACTCCTTTGAACCTTGCTACTTTCCCTTTGTTCTCCAAGTGGGCGCCTGATTTCCAACACTTTCACTGCTTTTCCTTGAAACTTAAACTACTTTCCTTTGTTCTCCAGGTGGGCTCCTGATTGCTGAACTCCTTTGAACCTTGTTGTTTTCCCTTTGTTCTCCAGGTGGCCGCCTGATTTCCAACACTTGCACTTCTTTTCCTTGAAACTTGAAATGCTTCCCTTTGTTCTCCAGGTGGGCTCCTAATTGCTATCTTCCTTTGAACCTTGTTGCTTTCACTTTGTTCTCCAGGTGGGCTCCTGATTTCCAACACTTGCACTTATTTTCTTGAAACTTGAACTATTTCCCTTTGTTCTCCAGGTGGGCTCCTGATTGCTGAACTCCTTTGAACCTTGTTGCTTTCCCTTTGTTCTTCAGGTGGGCGCCTAATTTCCAAATTTGCACTGCTTTTCCTTGAAACTTGAATTGCTTTCCTTTGTCTCCAGGTGGGCTTCTGATTGCTGAACTCCTTTGAACCTTGTTGTTTTCCTTCTGTTCTCCAAGTGGGCGCCTGATTTCCAACACTTGCCATGCTTTTCCTTGAAACATAAACTGCTTCCCTCTGTTCCCCGGGTGGGCTCCTGATTGTTGAACTCCTTTGAACATTGATTCTTTCCCTTTTGTTCTCCCAGTGAGCGCCTGATTTCCAATACTTGCACTACTTTTCCTTGAAGCTTGAACTGCTTCCCTTTGTTCTCCGGGTGGGCTCCTGATTGCAGAACTCCTTTGAACCTTGCTACTTTCCCTTTGTTCTCCGGTGGACGCCTGATTTCTTACACTTGCACTGCTTTTCATCAAACCGGATGCCTTTGAACCTGATTACAACAAAACAGACAAAACAAAAAAAAAGTTTGTGCCCCAGTTTGATATCAGAAACATCTATAAGTGTTAATCAAGTTATGGTACCCAAAAGCTCTAAGAATTTAAAAGCTACATTCCATTATCTATGAGGGTCCTGAAAATTCAAAATTAAATCTCATCTTAAGAGTGTCAACTTCAAGGCTAAATTTTATTTCCTAAAGGTAAAACTTTCACTAAATCTTATTATCTATGAAGATCTTAAAAACTTAAAACGAGATCTGATTATCCAGGGGGTCCTGATAACATAGATTAATCCCATTTTCCAGGAGGGTCATGAACTTACTACAAGCCTGTCAGGCGCCTGCTTTCTTCACAGAGGGTTTCTTTGGAACAAACAAAATTTCTTGCCCCTGTTTCAATCGAAGAAAACTTGTGAGTTTGAGCATGGTGGTTGGTTTGCGGTCTTGACTTTGAGGACGATTGCTCCTTCACTTCCCATGATAACTTCGATTTTAGCTCGACAGACCTTGCCTGTTTATTGACTACCCACTTTCTACGTCATCCTTATCGGGAAGAAAATACCTCTGATCTGTTCAAACCCAATAGTATTCATGTGTTACATTATGCTCATGTATTAAGATATACTAAATCTTTGTGTTTCACATGAATCCTAAAGCACATCAATTTCCTCTCACTCAGTGTGCATGCCGTTATTTCCTGACTTAACCCATTAGCCTTGGCTTTGAGGTCTATTGCTCCTTCACTTACTATGATAACTTTGATTCTCTCTTGGAAGACCTTGCATATCATTGGTTAACCACTTTCCCTATCAACCTTATCATAGAGAATACCTTTGATCTGTTCACCTAACATCCTCTATCTGTTGCATTGATCATGAATTGATATATACCAAACCTTTTTTATTTCACATGAATCCCAAAGCATGTTAATTGTTACAAGCTTAGTGTGCACGATGTGCTCTCCTGTCTTATGCCACTTTGATGTGCTAGCCAGATTCCATTTTATGCAATTGGAAAGCTGATGGAAAATTTTGAAGTCATTTCTTACTTATTCTGACACAGACTTATGAAGAGGAAGTAAACAAGAGAAAAGGAACGGAGTAAAGGACAATGGAAAGATATGATTTCTAACAAGAAAACTACAAAGTAAAAACTTATAAAATGTGGATACCAACTCTAATGACCATGCCATGCACATTTGGATTAAGTGCCCTAATCTATAATGCAAGTCTGATGTTAAACTCTTGTTATATCCCTAAACCGTGAAACTGGGCTTTGATGCTCCAATTATCCGATCTGATTCACGATCAATATTCGACTTGTAGTGCCCGAAGGGTTTTCATTATCAAGCCTCTCTCATTTTGTTATTTCTCTCAACTCACTGTTGCCTTACGGTGCCTGAAAGTTTCACCAATAAGACTCTATCATTTGTTCTTTTCCTCTTATTTCTTCAGATTCCACAGATGATAAGATTTTACCCATAGTAAAACATCATGTGCTCCTGGCATGTCTAGCTCGACACTCTCAAAGATTATTTGGGAGGTCATTGTCAGACCGCAATGTGGCTTTTGGATAGGGTTAGAAAGAAAGGATATCATAAAGGCTCAAAATGACTTAAAGGGGTTTAGAATCACAACTTTTTGAGTCAGATCTTTTTAAAAACAGCAACTTCTGCCCCAGTTTCCTTGCCTGGGGAATTTTGAATTTTTATTTTGTTAGGACCGAATAGTGAGGCTGCTTACTTATCCTTAAAAGAAATCATGTCGACGTAGTTCATGACATAGGAATTTCTTTAAAACCAGGCCTAGAATTATGCATGCACATCATATCACTAGAATCAGCAGAAAAAGAACTATAAAAGGAAAAGAGAACTATACAAACACTGACTAGAAATAACAGAAAGCAAAAAATTATATTAGACAAGTAGTGGAAGGGTTTGAACAACAAGACAAGCAAAATAAACTAGGGTAGAACCCTGAAACAAACTTAGATAACACTAAATGAGTTATTATGACTAAAGAAACTAGGCAAAATAGAAGGATAGAACAGTTTGAGTCACAAGATAATGTTCGGATTACAACCTTGAAAATAACTCAGACAATAAAAATGACACCAAAATAAACCACCAAAATTCCTCTCCAGCTAGCCAAGAGATGGAATGTCTTTTAAATTACCAAGCATGACCTCTCAACCACAGAGTTTTGCATCAAAATTACTAGGACTTTCAGAGGTCTCCATCATATTGACTTTAGCAAATCGCGTTTGGGTCACTTTTGCCGGCTCATTCTTTAGATCAACCTCTAAAAGTGTTGAAAGCCTTGCAGTACGTGAACTTTTGAGGATCTCAAAAAAATTCTCATGTTCTTTGTCAAAACAAATCATATCCACCAAATGTGTCTCATTATGAACATGCGATGCACTTTGGCTAACGTCTACTGCATCTGGATTATGCACGACAATGTCACCTGTATCAATAAGCTTCTGAATTGCTTTTTTTTAGATGGCAACACTTTTCTGTGTTGTGACCCGGTCCATCCGAGCAATATGCGCACCTTTGAGAAAAATCGAACTTCTTTGGAAGAGGGTTTGCTATTTTTATCTGAATTAGCTTTAACATGTTCAATTACCTCAGCCTCTGAAACAGACTGGCATATGATTCTCCAATCGGTGTGAAAGACTTTTATTGCTTCTGTCTTTTCATTTTGTAATCTGGCCTCAGTTGGAACCTTTTAAGGATAGGTGGTTGATGTGCTTGAGGGGGCGGATAAGACATTTGCGGAAGTGGTGCGATCCATCATGGGCCTCGTAGGTGTGGAGCATATGGTGGTGCATTGTGGATAGGGTACTGGGAAAATGATGTATGCATTTCAGGGTTTTGTGGGGAGAAGTAGCATTAGGGAGGGTTATCTGGTGCATAGGGATATCCATGGGGTCGATATTGAGGCTAAAAGCGTTGAGCAGGAATGCCCATCGGATCATCTTTTCTATTTTTCTTTCTTCCACCCAAATTTACTGAGGTGTCTTGAATGTCTTCTGTGGTATCTTTTAATGCCTAATAACTCATGATTTTGCCTGACTTGATTCTCTCTTCCACAATCTCCTCTATTTTTACCACATCATTGAAAGGTTTACCCAAGGCTGTGATCAAGTGACTGAAGTAGGTGGGTCCTTGGGCTTGTAGGAAAAGCTCAACCATTTCTTTTTCACCAATCACAGGATTGACTCGAGAAGCTTACTCCTTCCATCTGAGCCCAAACTCCCTAAAGCTTTCCTCCGGTTTCTTTTTCATCTTTGATAGGAAGGAGCAGTCTACGGTAATGTTTATATTGTATTGAAAGTGTCGAACAAAATCTTGAACCATGTCTCCCAATGTATTCCACTTACTTCATCAACAAATCAAGTTGCCAATGTATGACGATTATGCCATTCCAAAGCTGCCCCAGTCAAGCTCTCACTAAAATATTCCATCAACAAATCATCTTTCTTGCCAACACTTCTCATTCACTGCAATAACCCCTCAGATGCTTCCAGATCTCTACACCCATCATACAAGCTAAACTTTGCCCCTTTAAACCCCGCAGACAGGAGAACGTCAGGGAAAATATACAATTCTTGGTTAGATATGTTAACCTGGTCTCCCATCCCTTGCATACTCCTTAAGGGAAATTCTATACCTTTCAGCTTCCTGGATATCTCATCTCGCCCTTCCTTTCTTGTGACCTTTTCCTTTTCAACATGAAGCCTATTCCAAGGGCTCTGCTTGTTTGAATGAGGAACCTTGTGGCAACCTCTGAGGGGTAATATTGGTCATCATGAGCTTTGTGTGGCTATTCATTATTGGGGATAGTAGATATGATAGGAGGGCAATTTTGGGGAAAGGTAATCGGAGGACAAGTGATGGAGCTACTAGGGTGGTTGGGAAAGCTGCGATAAGCGGGTGGATCTGGAGAGTATAAGGTATCATCTGGCACTATGATCGGAGTTTGGGTAAGGTTAGCATCTAAGAAGCTAGCTGGTGGCAGGGGTGGTGCCTTTCTAGTCATCCAAGCCTGATATATGTCTGCCATGTGTTATCTTAACATCATTACCTCTTCAACCAGCCCATTGCCCTGTTGAACCAATTGCTTTTGGGCACCGGTATCAACCAACTCAATTTTGTTGTTATCCGCCATTGCCTTTTGACTTTATGTTGTATCGAGGAGTTACTACTTTGAGAATCAAAAACCAACCCCCTTTCTGCTATGAAGATCACAAAATGAGGCCATCACGTTAGCCTTAGGGTATTTAACCTAAGATAATCTCACATTATGTGCAATGCACCTAGCCACAATTATTGGTTCTAAAATGAATTCGAGGGTACGAAGGTCAGTTGGCATCATCCCAATTTGTTCATTTCAATCATCTCTTTTATTTGTTTTTTAGCATATCATGGCTTGCTCATTTTCCTTCATTTTTCTTTTCTAATTATCAGTTTTTTCATTCCTCTCATTTCTCACATCCAGTAATTTCATCTCTTTTTTTTGCTCTTTTTTCTTTATTTTTATTTTTGATTTAATAATAAAAAATAATTCAATCAAACCCTATGTAGGTTGCCTACGTATCATGATGCCACATGAATCATATATTGCGTAGTTCTGGAAGATCAGGAATAAAGTAAACAAACCAACGTTCTTTTTTTCTTTCTTATTCACCTTAATGACTATCTGATAAAAAAAGAGAAATAAAAGAAGCAAATCCTTTTTTGAATTTTTTAGACTTAATATTCTATGACCTATTCTAAAAGCATATATTTTGTTCTTTTTTCATTTTGAAACAAATACTGTGATGAGAAAAGAGAAATAAAAGAAGCAAATCCATTTTTTCTTAAGGGAAATTACTAAGTAAACAAAGACACTACAAAAGAAAAATAATTTTTGATTCTTTTTCTAGGAAGGAAATCTAAAGAATAAACTAAAGATATTTTTCACTTGATATCCATGAAGAAAAATTTTGAAACGAGAGATGAACACGATAAAAAATATTTTCGAATTTCAAATTTTTGATTACCTAAGGAACAAACTTTAAGGATAAACAACAGATAAAGTATTTTTTTTTTCTATGTACAATATCCTAAAGATCTAATGAAAATAAAAGAACTTATTTTCATTTTTTCGTTAATTTTCCAAATAAAAACCTCAAAAGAAAATTTCTTTTAAAAATTTTGAAATTAATATCGTAACAGAAAACTTTTAAAGAGGTACTAAAAAAATGTCTTTTTTTAAAATTTTTGAGTTACGCTACACTTTTTCAAATACTGAATATAATGTAAAATAACAAAAAACTCGACGTTACTACACAAAACTAGAAAGTAAAAGACGACAAAAAATAACATATTCAAAACATAAAAAATAAATAATAAAAAAATCTCTTAAAGCAACTCATGCACGAGCGACCTTGAGTGAATGGTCCTAAAGCGTCTGTGATACCCAAACTCCGGTAAATAGATCCACATCTCCATGAGAAAATTAAGACCAAATAAAGTTAAAGACCTAGAACTCTAGGTGAGACAATAACCCTTCCTATTGAACACATGCAAGACATGATTGAGGCTATTTTTGTAAAATAGCTTTTTTAGCCAAAAGGTGACTAGAAGTGCACAATATGGCTAAGACCCTGCAAAGTCAAGAACCTAAAATTTACTAAGAAGACCGGATCCTATGTGAGTTTCCTACGTATCACGCCCCAAAAGACGAGAATCAGGTACGCGTAGTTTGAGCAGATTGGATACGGGCGAGAATAAAAAAATAACTAATTTAGGCAATATTTTTTTGTGCTTTTTTTAGGAATGATGAAACATGTGAATTCTTTTTGGATTTTCTTTATCCTTTTTTTGATTTTTTTCAAAAAATAAAGTGCAAAATCCTTTTTTTTTAATTTTTTTTAACAAAATATGACAAAAAACATAACTAGGCCATACTTGCTTTATTTTCACACTTCACCCTCTCTTTTTTATTTTTTTTCCTTTTTTATTTTTTATTTTCCCCCAACTATCAGTGATCCGTCAAATGACCCTTTAACCCTTGAAGAAATGCAACATGTAGCACATCGGATGCATCAGGATGGTCTTTTATTCTTGGGTACATCTATCCTAGACGGACCCAACCCCTGTGTTGAATCTCCAAAGTCAAATGTATATGATGCAATCAAGCGTTCTTACTAGGGATCCGGCATGAGGCTAAGTTATCCTAGGTTTAAAACCTGAATGTATTGTTCTAGTCTTGGCTTACCCGAGCAAACAACTCGAGCCGGGGGGAGGGGGGCAGCGTAAAGCTAACCAAAAGATCATCCGGCTTTGCAACTTGTCCGAACCTCGTTCCAATTTGGGATATGAAATTAATAGAAAGAAGTCACGCCAGCGTGCACTCCTCAGAAGAGAGAAGAGAAAGGTTTTGTAGCAGTTTATATACAGTCCAGATAATATCGAAGAGGTAAAAGCCACATTTAGAACATCAGGCCCAAACATGTAAATAAAATCAGATAATAAATAAAAGTCAACTACAACAGTTATTCTAAGCTCGAATTCTGAACCCTTAACCGGAAGTTCTGGGTTCTTGTCCCCAGTAGAGTCGCTAGAGCTGTCACACCTCTTTTTCCTACCCCGAATAGGGTATAAGGAAGTTTTTTCAATTTAAGTGGCAATCGAAATGGGATTATTTATTTATTGATCAGAATTACCACTTGGGATAATTTATGATTTCCCAAGTCACCGGTTTTAAATCCCAAATCGAGGAAATATTGACTCTGTTTTACACTCCACGAACACAGAAGTTTGGGTAAGGAATTCTATTAACTTGGGAGAAGGTGTTAGGGATTCTTGGGTTCCTTGGTTTTAGCACGGTCGCTCAATTATTATTATTGGCCTATTTATTTGATTTTAAACATCTTTGAAATCTATGTGCATTTTTATTCCTTTTTTAATAGTCCGACTATTACACAACTAATTATTTAGTTACACATCAGAAATCGTATCACGGGAACCGTACCCACGATCTACAACATGTGTATTTTATTAACAAGATTTTATTGTGGCTGGGTCACATAAATATACCCTTGAATTTTAGAAATTAAATGTCATAATTACGTCACAGGAACCGTACCCATAGCTATGATAATTTATTTAATAAACATATCTAAAGCAAACTACAAAGTTCTAAAATCTAAATTATAACATGTGTGAGGGCCATGGATGATTTAATTGCTTATGGCACACCTCAAGCCTATTTCTGCAAATGATTTCTTGGTCTAGTCTTATGGGGGCCATAAATTATAAATTTTGTGGATATGGCACACCCTAATCTAATTAAAGAATCCCAATTAATTAACGATTGAGGCGGTTTGATTTTGTCCAAATCAATTCGGTCTTCATTACTATATGTAGCTTATCAAAGTGCTACATATTGGCCTAGCATTTGGAGAAAGCAACTTTTGGACTTAAGTAACGATAGACAACAGTTAAAAGGGCATTGGTCTCAAGGTGAGGCCCAAAACGGGGGGTCAGCAAAAGGGTTTTGGACGCAACTGAGCCAGTGACAAAGGCTTAGTTGCATGATTCATGGCAATTACTTGAAATAAATTTTATTTTTTCATGAGAAATCTTGAGATTAGAACAAGTACTGACAATTCTTGCAAATTTTAAATAGATGCAAATTGTATTTGATGCCAAATCATATTCTATTGACGAAGAAGCAATAACTGATGTTATAAAGCTCATACACAGTTTGTCTCACTATTTAAAATATAACAAAATTCATGAATTCTAACCAAGCATTAGCATGATTTCAAAAAAAAAATACCATTACTAACATGGACTCAACTCTATCCCATTCCAAACATTAGATCCAAGACAATAATGGACTAATTATATGGAACTTTTAACATTAAACTCATATACTTTCTTTCACTCACTAACATTCATACACAACACATGTTCTGCATATGCTAATATAGTATGTGCAGGGTAGTCAAGCCAACTTTCAAAGGCGATAACCTTCAGAACCCTTAAACTACTATATTGAGCAAAATTGTTGATTCTTCAAGAACATACCACGCAGAGGTACATCAAAGCTAAATATGATATTGGTTTCAGCACATGAATCAAGTGAATCAAGCAGTAATATGTCATGTCATTAGGCCCCTAATAATGAACTAGAAACTCATTCAAATACACTTGAAGCCAATGAAGTAAACTGAAAGTTCAAACTTGTAATTACAGACAACCACATAATATTCACTGAAATTATACCAAGTTCAGTTAAAACTGTAAACAAACAAATTGATAAACATCAAGCCATAACAAGACAACTAAGATTAAATTTTAAAATGAGGCTAGAATATAAACGTTGGAACACCATCTTTCATTTAACATACACATTTCCACTCCAAGGATTTGAGAATGTACCTGAATATAACCAAAAACAGCTACAAAATTTCAAAAGAAGAGTGTGAGTGTTGCGTACCCTTTTTTCCCTGCTGCGTCGAGAGAATCTGATTTATGACATTTTTGGGGTATAGGACAACGCGTTCCTTTTGAGAATTGGATTTTGCATATAAAGAGTCGTCACCTAATAATTTATGGTGAATTAGGACACCTACAAGGTTCACTTCTAAATATGCTTTATAATCGAGGGCTTGAAATTATTTTTAAGGGAAGGTGTTAGGCACCCCTAAGGATCCACTAGTGTGGTTCCCGGCCAGATAGTTCATTGTGAATTTGGTGCAATTAACATGTAAACAGGTAAGGCTCAAATAAGAGGGGCCACCTACCAAAGGCTGGTAACGGCAATGTTCAAAGAACAACTCGGCAAAACCATGGAAGTCTACATTGACGACATGCTGGTCAAATCATCAAGAAAGGAAAACCACCTAACCCACCTGAAGGAAGCCTTTGAAATATTAAGGAAATACGGCATGAAGCTAAATCCTGAAAAATGCGCTTTTGGAGTAACCTCGGGAAAATTTTTGGGATTTCTGGTATCACAAAGAGGGATCGAAGTCAACCCCGACCAAATCAAGGCCATAGAAGCCATCCCGGAAACACTAAGCAGCAAAAAGCAAGTGCAAAAACTGACAATTCGGATAGCCGCCCTCTCTAGATTCATCTGCGGCCTGTATGCGAAGCTTCTTCACTTCCTTTTTATCGGTGGGTAACCCCGTCATGCAAATAAGATATGAACTGGTTACGCCAGTCCCAATTCAGGCTTACGAAAAGTACCTCGGTGTGGTCGATAGCCGAGTGGAGGAGTGTGACCACACTTTCTTTGTTGATGTTTTTGGTGGCGGTGGCCAGCTTTGCCAGACCGTCCGCTTCGATATTCCGTGCTCTGGGAATTTATTCGAAGCGACATTCGTCGAATGTGGCCATCAGTCTGTGGATTTCTGACTGGTACTATTGTAATCTCTGTTCTTTGATTTGATAAGTCCCAGTGACTTGGTTCACTACAAGTTGGGAGTCGCAGTGGAGGAGAATTCGGCGAGCTCTATACTTTATGGTCAGTTTCATTCCTCCAATAACGGCCTCATACTCGGCCTCGTTGTTAGTTATTTCCGAGCATCATATGGACTGGCGAATTGTTTCACCCGTTTAATATGCAAATGTTTGAAAGTAAAGCAAAGTTTGAAAGAGCAATTATCAAAAGACTGATTTTTTGACAAGAAGTTATTAGACTTTAAAAGAAAGGGAAAGGGAGGAGGGGTCCTAGGTTTATTTATTATGTGGATCTCATCAATGCAATACCCGGTAATCACTACTCAAAAGAGGGGCTACCCGTGGTATTAGCGCACCGGTCATCATATCCATATCTACCCTTCCCACCCTATTAAGGTATTAAAGCACGGATTGGTCTCCATCACGATTGTATGCTATTACACCATTTCTATCAGTCCCGGAGGAATTTAGGACTACTATTCCTAAGGGAGGGATATTAGGTTGAGTTTGAAGTTTAAAAGGTTAAAAATCTAGGGTGACATACAAAACACATTGGGCTGCATATTAAAAGGGAAGCACATAAAACATTGAAAGCTCGCATATACCTCCTCTAACAAAGCAATCGAATAGCATGACTCAAATAAAACTAATATGAATTTTAGATACTAAGGAAAGGGAACTTGAGTCAGAGCCAGATCCATCAGATACCTCAGATAAGAAGTCCAAATTAGGCATGTCTACTGGTTGTAGCAGTTACCAATTAAACAAAGGTAGTTCCAATTTAATTCAAATATTTACCTAAGGCTTGCCTATGTATAATATTGTTATCCAATGAGAATGATATCTAGAGCAATGCTACAAAAAGTGATTAATTTAACAGGCGATTTGGATCCTATAAACGTTCTTTCCAGACCGTATTGATAAAAGGAGTAGGTTGTTTAAGTTGATTCAGGACAGTGCGAGTCAAACCGATTTTTTAACTAAACTGGTTTTAGATCCTATAGGCATGATCTCTATTATAGCTGATTTTAATTCCTATAGACATGATATCTAATATTGCTGATTTTAAACCCCTATAAGCATGATATCTAGTTGAGTGATTTTAACCCTATAGACATAATATCTAGTTGAGTGTTTTAACCCTATAGACATGATATCTAGTTATGCAGATATGCAGAAGAATGGACATGCAGAATCCTAAACAGGATTTCTATATGCATAACTATTATAGCATATAAAATATGGTGTCCGGAATATGCAGATATGATATGTCTATTGGTGTTGTTTATCCTAAAACATGATCTCTAAGTGTACATGGCAGTAGGAACATGATTGCATAAACATTGGTTATTAACACATTTAACACAGGAATTTCTAAGTGATGTGATAGTAAAACAAATGGGCATGCTGAAAACAATTAGTGTAAATCTTAAGGAACATGATTTCTAATGCATGAAATGAGTCCTAAGCATGGGTTTTATTGCGCAAGTGGGAAGGTAAACCTAGTAACATGCTTTCTACCCTTTTAATAGCTAACACATTTATATTTCCCAGCCCTTTTCACTAGACGAACCCAATATTCATTACAAATTACTACAGACTAAATACTTGAATTACAAAAGAAGGAATGAAACAGAAAGCTACAACCATAGGAAAGCCTAATTTGACTTCCAATATGAGATATGCAATGAACTGTATCATTGCCAATGTTATTGATTTCAAAGCCTTTCTCTAATCTGGGTGTGTCAGAGTTCCTTAAGGGTCTCAAAGGACCCCGGGCAGTGCTTACACACAGGTTCACAAAACCATATAGAGATGAGTGCAATGTGGAAGGGCCAGCTTTTATGTGTCCAAGTTCAGAGGGAGATCATGGGTCCTAAGGCAAGGCTCACACAAGAGGGAAAAAATTAAGTCTAAGAATATGGTGGAAGTGCAAGAATAGGTATTAAAAATTGAGGAAAGAAAGGAGAGGGCTAAAGGATTGATGGAAAAGCAGTAATTGTAAAGCACAGAGTTCATAATTCCATACAAAGGGGGTCAGGGGTTTAGGGAATACATTGCAAAGAGCACTTAAGCTTAGGCAGGGATTAGAATTGGGCATGCACAGCAATAGATGGTGCTGACATGCTGATAAACCAATCAGAACACACAACATATAGAGTGGATTGGAGGTTACGATTCCAAGGGGATCATGTTTGGGTCATGCACAGCAATGTCCAATGTTGTCATGACCCGAACCAACCATAGATACCAAACACATTGGGGATGGGGTTTAGGATTCATAAACTATAATAAATGATTGACAGAATTCATATGAGAGCATTAATTTAGAATAGAAATGTGCATATTACAGCATACTTAATAATGAGACTTGACTAAACACAAACACGAAACAAACAAAGGTGAAGGAGATGGTAAAGAAACATGTTGTTGTTAGTGCTGAAAATTAGTTGGAACATACCAGTAAAGATGCAAAATAAGAGAAAAAGTAAGCAAGCTTCCCACAGCCTAGCCTTGGCTTTCAGTCAGCGAGGTAAGGCGGCAATACAAGTAGCAACATGGAAAAGAGAGAGATTTTAGTGGAGTGTATGTCTGAACTCAAGTGTTTTATGCCTTGTGTTTGTGTCTTTGAAAGGAGAGAAGATCAAAATTAATAGTGTTGAAAACATGTGAGAAATAAGGCAACAAGTAAAGTTCAATACAAATATGAAAACAATCAATAGTCAAAATGAATCAACCGAGCAATTCCCCTTTAATTGAGGAATCACTTATTTAATGGGGATAACAGGTTCAAAATAGGGAAAGAGGATCAGTTTGAAGGCAGGCTGATTATTTCCATAAAAGAAGCAACAAAACATTAAGTAAGAGATCGAGTCTAAGTACAGGGATACACTTATTTGGGAAAAAAATTCAGCAAGGCAATAATAAGGTAAGGGATCTACTTTGATAGGGGAGTGAAATTAGAGTTCACAAAAAGAAAAGTTTTGAAATCAATCCCAAGATTCAAAATTAATCAAAGAAGGAACCTCAATATATAAATAGAGTGCACAAACAATAGATATGCGAGGCCAAATCTATTGGCAAAAGAAATAGCATGCAGTACTAGCACAAAGTTCATCACATTCGAAGCATGCTAGTCTAGTAGGCCAACTCATATTGAGTCAATAGTGAAGAAAAAATAGAGTATCAGAAGCACGTAAAGGGTCTCATACTAACAGATGAGAGACCTTTTGAAAAGTTAGGGTTTCCTGGGCTATTATTTAAATAGCAATTTTCCCTATTTGATTTATAAAAAATAAAAATTTAATTTTTGAAAATAAATTAAAGGTACTAAAATAATTTAAAGCACATAATTAGATATTTGAAATACCAGACCTAATTCTTTATGAATATAAACGTAATTAATCATAAAAGAGGCTAATGTTGCAATTATACAATTTTAGCCTTAAAAACACTAAATAATTTGTAAGAATATGGAAAAAAAACCCTTAGCTATATTTTAGCATAAACATAAAAGTTCAAGAAATGAATCACCAAAACTAACAATTTTAGAAATAATTATTGAATTTTTATGGATAAAATAAGGGAATAAATTGATTTATAAAATCTTTAAAATTAATGAAAATATAAGAGAATACTTGGATATATATATATATATACACATACTTATGCTATTTTGAAAATGCTTTGCATATAAAAATATATATGGGAAAATTGGGTATCAACAGCTGCCCCTCTTTACCTGGAAAAGATGAAAGAGTTGTCGGGTAAAGATGTGATGGCCAAATTTTGTTCGAACGAAATGGTTTGAAGAAGATGGACCGCGCCCTAGCTTCTGAGCCGCCTACATGTCCCTAGTCTTACAGGAATCATGCCTATGTAGTTCGGGAGCCGTTAGCTGAGTATGCTAATAGGTATTTTCCAAGAATGGACGCAAGTTTTGGTCAAGGTGAACGAAATGCTTACAGGAGTAGTTGGGCCTGATGCAACTGCGGGCACTAGAGCGAGAATTCTCCTACCGGGACGACTGTTGCTTGTCGGTTTACCTGCAAATAAGTAATACAAGCATATATTATGCGTAACTTTAGATATGATGCAAATTTCAACTGGACCATGAATGTTGTCTTCGGACGGTTATGATGACGTCTTTAGATCATGATGTCCTGGTCCATGAAGCGTATCATAAAAGATTCGCATGCTATGAAATGATGATCTCGGGCTATGAAAATGGTGCATGCGAATCATGATGCCTTTGAATAATATTATGAAAAAGATTGAAAAGGATCATCAGGCCATGACATAGTGTTCTCGGGCTATGAGGATGGTGCTTCCGAACGATGATGCCTTTGGATAAATTGGCAATATTTCATCCCATGAAGGATGCTTCAGTCGTGCAAATATGGAGATCTTTCAGCCGTGCAAATATGATAATCTTTCAGTCGTGCGAATATGGCAATCTTTCAGACGTGCAAACGTGGTGATCTTTCACCCATGCCAAATGCAGGTAAAGGTAGAGCCTAACCTCGGAAGGCAGAATAGTAACCTTATGCAAGTCGGAAGGCAGAATAGTGGCCTTATGCAAGTTGGAAGGCAGAATAGTACCCTTATGCAATGCAGATGCAGATAGCGGTAGAGCTTAACCTCGGAAGGCAGAATAGTAGCCTTATGCAAGTCGGAAGGCAGAATAGTAGCCATATGCAATGCAGATGCAGGTAGAGCTTAACCTTGGAAGGCAGAATAGTAGCCTTATGCAATGCAGATGCAGATAGAGGTAGAGCTTAAACTTGGAAGGCAGAACAGTAGCCTTATGTAGAAAATAAAATAGCAAATGGCAGCAGATTTTCTTAGCTGATAGCAGATTGTGGTGGGGTGATTACTGGGAGCATTATGACACGCGGCACATTATGGGTGTGTGCTGACAGCAGATGTTGGTAAGTGCAATGGTTCGGAAAATCGTATTCCTGAATAATGTTTGCTTTGTGGGCTTACAATGTGTTCAATGATTTCGTAACCTTGGGGCTATATCCAAAGAAACATCATGAGTTTTGTAAAGAGGACAGTTAGTTTGTATCCCTGCTCTGCTTGTCTTTGAGGGTGCTACTATGTATATCATTGGGGTAGCGTTTGTAAACAAGGCAATTTTGATGCTAAACATGCATGATTTTGTCAAAGGATAACATAAATGTATAATAAAATAGTTTTCGGATGAACCGATGAATGTGGCGCTGTTCGAGACATTGCAACCTCTCTTGCTACGGAATTTTAAGGGTCCTCCTCAAAATTCTGCCCCAGTTTGATGGGTTGACATTTCTGACTAGTGCTTGTGCGGTGATCGGCTGAAATACACTTCAGAATTTTGAGGGTCCTCCTCAAAATTCTGCCCCAGTTTCCAATTTCGGGGGAAATAAATGGAAATAAATATTTTATTGAGTTATGACCTAACCCATAGGGCTGCCTATGTATCCCTTCTTAAACGGGAATCAGGTCAGACATAGTTCAATTTACATCATATAGGGAAAACATGAAGATTACATATAGTAACGTTTGACTGCATATGAATTAATCGGCTTTGGCGAGATCTCTTCGTCCATTTCTGCAAGTATGAGGGCTCCTCCTGTCAAAACCCTATGAACATTGTACGGGCCCTGCCAATTGGGAGAGAACTTCCCTTTGGCCTCGTCTTGATGCGGAAAAATTGTCTTTAATACCAGCTGCCCTGGTATGAACTGCCAGGCTTGACTCTCTTATTGAAGGTTGTGGACATTTTGTTCTGATAAAGTTGACCATGACATATTGCGTTCATTCTTTTCCCATCTATAAGAGCTAGCTACTTATAATGACTCTTCACCCATTTTACATCGCCAAGCTCTGCTTCCTATATAATCTTTACGGAAGAAATTTCTACTTCGACGGGAATGACAACTTCTGTACCATAAACCAGCATATAGGGGGTTGCCCAAGTTGATGTGTGGACTGTGGATCAATATCCTAACAAAGCAAACGATAACTTCTCGTGCCACTGTTTATGCTTCTCTATCATTTTCCTCAATATTTTCTTGATATTCTTATTGGCGGCTTCCACGGCTCTATTCATTTGAGGCCTGTAGGCTGTAAAATTCTTGTGTCTGATCTTGAAGGTTTCACACATAGCTTTCATCAAGTGTATGTTGAGGTTTGAGCTATTATCACTAATAATTGAGTCTGGAATCTCGAATTGGCAAACAATGCGGTCACGGACAAAGTCTGCCACGACTTTCTTAGTCACTGCTATGTAAGATGTTGCTTTGACCCACTTGGTAAACTAGTCAATTGCCACTAGGATGAACATGTGTCTGTTGGAAGCTGCAGGCTCAAATGGTCTAATGACGTCCATTCCCCAGGCGGAAAACGGCTATGGTGAGCTTAATGTGTTAATCTTGCTCGGTTTATCATGTCTGCATGTATCTGACAGCAATGGAATTTCCGGACATATTGGATGCAGTCTGTTTCCATAGTCATCCAAAAGTAACCATCCCAGAGCATCTTCTTTGCCAAGACAAAACGTTCACATGTGGACCACAGGTCCCAGTATGAATTTCCTCTAGCCGATTGGATGCTTCCTTTCCGTCAACACACCTCAATAGTCCAAAATCAGGAGTTTTACTATACATGATTCCTCTACTATAGAAGAAATTTTTTGATAATCTTTGTAGTGTACGTTTCTGAGTATGATTGGAAAGCTCTGGGTATTCTCCATTTGCCAAATATTCCTTGATATCATGAAACCAAGGCTTTTTGTCTGCCTCCTCTTCAACGTGGGCACATTAAGCTGGCTGATTATGAGTTGTCACCGGTATGGGATCAATGAAATTCTTACTGGATGTTCTATCATAGATGATAAGGTGGCCAAAGCATCGACGAACTCATTTGGACTCTGGGAACATGTTGGAATTCTGTCTTTGTGAACCTCTTCCTTAATTCTTGTACATGATGCAAATAAGGAAGATTTTGGAGTTCTCGGTTGCCCATTCTTCGCGCACCTGATGTATGAGTAGGTATGAATCCCCAATCACCAAAAACTCTTGACGTTCATGTCAATGGCCATCTTAAGCCCTAAGATGCAAGCTTCATATTCAGCCATATTGTTGGTGCAAGGAAATCTGAGTTTGGCAAACACTAGATAATGCTGACCGATTTTTGACACCAAGTCTACTCCTATGCCAACTCCTTTCAAGTTTGCTGCTCCATCAAAGAACATTCTCCAACTATCATAGGATTCTACAATGTCTTGTCCTATGAATGATACCTCTTCATCGGGAACATATATTTTCAAAGGTTCATTTTCTCCATCCACGGGGTTTTCAGCAAGGTGGTCTGCCAATGCTTGTCCTTTGATCGCCTTCTAGGTTATGTACACAATATCGAATTCATTCAGCAAGATTTTCCACTTGGCTAGATTGCCAGTGGGCATGGGCTTCTGAAAGATGTACTTTAAAGGATACATCCTTGATATGAGGCATGTGGTATAGGCATAGAAGTAATGTCACAACTTCTGAGCTACCTAAGTCAAAGTAGAACATATGCGCTCTAAAAGAGTATCGGGCTTCAAAAAGAGTGAACGTCTTGCTAAGATAGTAAATGGCTTGTAATTTTCTCTGTTTCATCGTGTTTCCCCAAAATACAACCGAAGGCTCCATCTAATACTACGATATAGAGTAATAAGGGTGTACCTGGCTCGGGAGGGACCAAGACTGGTGGTGTTGATAGGTACTCCTTGATTCTGTCGAAGGCCTTTTGGCAGTCATCGGTCTATTTGGTAGCCGTCCTTCTTCAACATCTAATAGTTTGGCTCATAGGCAACCGTGGGCTATGCTATGAACCGGCTGACATAGTTAATTCTTCCCAAGAAACTCATCACGTCCTTCTTGTTCTTTGGCGGTGGAAGTTCTTGAATGGCATTGACCTTTGATGGATCCGGTCCTATTTGTCGGTAGCTCACGATAAACCTAAGCAAATTTCTGGCGGGAACCCTAAATGCACATTTTGCGGGATTCAGCTTCAAGTTGTACCTTCGTAATCTGTTGAAGAACTTCCTCAAATCTTCCATGTGATAAATTGACTTCTTGGACTTGATTATAGCATCATCCACATACACCTCAATTTCTTTGTGTATCATATCGTGAAAAATGGTAGTCATGGCCCTCATGTAGGTGGCCCCTGCATTCTTCAGGCTGAATGACATCATTTTGTGACAATACATTCCCCACGGTATAATGAAAGACATTTTCTCAGCATCTTCCTCATCCATCCAATGATAACCGGCGAAGCAATCACAAATGACTGTAAATCATGCTTGGCGCAATTGTCGAGCAGGATGTGTATATTTGGCAAGGAGAAGTCGTCTTTCGGACTAGCCCGGTTGAGATCCCGGTAGTCAACACAGACTCTTACCTTCCCATCCTTCTTTGGTGCTGGTACAATCTTGGCTAACCATGTCGGATATTCTACTATATTGAGAAACTTAGCTTTGACTTGCTCAGTGACTTCTTCTTTGATTTTCAAACTCATATCTGGCTTAAATTTTCTCAGCTTCTGCCTAACTGGCAGACATGTCGGATCATTTGGCAGTTTATGGGCAACAATAGATATACTTAGACCATTCATGTCATCATCTGACCGGGCAAATATGTCCTCATATTCCTTTAGAAATTCTATGTATTCCTCCTTTTCTGACAGCGACAAGTGAACGCTGATTCGCGTTTCCTTGACATTCTCTGCATTTCCCAGGTAAACAATTTCTATCTCGTCCAGGTTGGACTTAGGTCTGTTCTCAAAGTTGTTAACTTCTTTTTACGATCTCCTCTGGTATGTCATCTTCTTCTGAATCAATGTCTATTTGTTGTGTTGTCTCATTGCATGTCACAGTCATTGGTTTTTCAAAATAAATAGTAGTAATGTTTTGTAAGTAACATAATGAGAGAAAAATAATAATTAGTGTTGATTCATAAGAAAAATCAAAATTCTTTGATAAATTCCATAACTTTTTTGAACATTGAAGATCTTATTGAGGAAATCAAAAAACGAAAAGAAAAATCATCTAGTAAAATAAAAACAATGCATAATGCTTGTTTTAGCTTTGCTACCTCGAGGCTCGTGGGGCTTTGATGGTCTAATTGTTGAGGTATTCTCCTCTACTCACTGCTTGTATGGAAGGACCTTCCTCCCCCTCCTCCTCGAAAACAATACAGCAGTCCATGTCATTGTCCTCCTGCAACAAGTGCTTCTTCTTTGTTTGTCCCGTAAACAATGTCAGCCTGTTGGAATGTCTGCTCGAAGGCGGTATTGGTTGTTCCCTTTGATAGTAAGGATCGCGCCATGGTGGCGACCAATCATTAAATTCTTCCCAAGTGTACTCGTATCACAGCTCGAAAGTAGTGATGTATTTCTTTAGTTTTATGGGTTTAGCAATTCCTTGGAGGTTCTTGCCGAGCCCCTTTGCCAGGTTCGTACCCACTCCAATTTAATATACTTTCTATCTTGTTTTCCCACCATTTATCTTTATCTACAGCATTGACTCACTCGATGTGGTGATAGGTCTCTCCACCTAACTTTCTTATTTCCCCAATTGTCGGAATGGTCTAAGGACTGTATATAGGATTGCTGCTGTCACTATGAATAATCATGTTCTATTGATTCGATTCAAATTTTACGGCCTGATGCAGTGTGGAAAGTTAGCGATCTAAACAGGGGAGTCAAAGGTCTGACCATGGTTGGCCGGAGGAAGGCCAGAGATGGCCGGAGAAAGGTCATCGAGAAAAGACTAGACCAAGTCCTTTCAACGTCTGGTCATGCAACTATAGAACCAAACACGTAGAAGCCATGGATGGCTGATACATGTCTTCGATGACCCTGGAAAGCCATGGATTATGGTAGATTAAGGTGGCGGCAGCTAGGGTTTAGGGGTGTTGCAGAGAGTGTTTGAGAGAGGAGGGATTTAGAGGCAGAGTATGGTGAGAAATGATAGGGTTTAGGGGGTCATTTAGGATTAATCAAGACAAGGATGATTTTTGGTCATTGATCACAAGCCGTTGATCTGAGTGATCAACAGCCTGGATTTAAACGGGTAAGTAGGGATGTCGGCATGATCGGTTTGATTGCAGTTGGGTCGGGGTTTATAGAAATTGGGCCGGGGTAATTGGGGTTCAAATTGGGTCAAATTTAGGCAACAATTAAAATGTAATTGGGTTATTATTTAAATAGCCAATTTTTTCTATTTGATTTATAAAAAATAATAAATTAATTTCTGGAAATAAATTAACGGTACTAAAATAATTTATAGCACATAATTATCTATTTAATTAATAGCAGAAACAACAATGTCAATCCATATTTGAAATCCAAAAACCAGCACAATATTAGATCTTCTTTCAAATCCCAAAAAATCAACCAATGTACAGTACTTTTTCTCTTTTTCTTTGTTTTCTTGTTAATTTCCTAATTCTACTAATGTATATTCCTCAGACGTTTTTGAATTTTTAGGGTTCTAATCCATGCTTCTAAATGAAAGAAAGAAACCTTATATAGAAGGTTTTAGTGCAACAGAAATGATTTTACCAATTTATCAATCAACCATTCCCCAATTTTTATTTTTTCACTTTTAACCCTAATTTCTTAGCATGTTTGTTAAACTAACCCCAACCCCACCTTCCTGGAAGTTTCCCAGGCAATTTGTGAAAGATTCTTCGAATGAGAATGCCTTAAGTATCCTTTAAAATGTTGTTATTTACCTTCAGGAAAAACAGCTCGTGGGTCGAAATAAACCATAACCAAACCCAAACCTAAATCCATGGCTTGACAAACTGACATTTACCCTTCCCTTCTTTGGACTTCTGATTGACAGAGCCAAATTTTTAATTCAAAACCAAACATACAAGAAAATGGGCCAATGGAGTTATAAGAACTCCTGAAGACATGATTCCAAAGAAAACAAAATAAGAGAAAAATTGGAGCAAAATCAAACAAAGAAATCTAATGAACTAATAAACATGCTAATCATGACTTAATCCTAATCATGCAACAGAAACAAATTAAAACAGAAAACAAGAAAGAAAAAGAAAGAATCAGAAGGAGATGAGGGCAGAGAAAAAATGAAAGTCGATAAAAAAGAAAAACGGATGGAAATACCTAGAATAGGCAAACGGACAGTAGGCTTGGACGGACCTCCGACGGATTTTTATTTGATCCCAAATTCGCATCAATTGTCTGTTCTTGTCGAGAACAGACGAGCAATACCAATTTCAGCCTAAACTTTCTTGGAAGCTCAAAAGCTTGGGAGATTTTTTCTTTTACTTCTGCTTTTCTTTTAGATCCAAAACTGGTCCGAATTGATGAGGATTTGAGGAGATATTATGGTAGATTGAGAATTAGGTGTGGGTGATGGTTGTGTGGCAAAGATTTGAGATTGATTGGGCTCCACCGCCGGTCGGTGGAAGCTTGGGAACCTCACGGCGGCACTATGGTGTATGGTTAGATATGAAAGAGATTGAGGAGATGAAGTGACTTGGTTTGAGATTATTCAGACAGTTATAAACGAAAAGGGGGAAACATTCACGTCTGTTAGATGAACCAAGCTGAAGGGCTAGGATCTATTTTTAGACCCCTAAACTCAAAATGACATAGTTTTGGTTTCATACTACGTTGTTTGAGTTTTCTGAACGACTAAATTGTTGGACCAGGTGGGAATCAATTTTTGGGTCTGGATTGGGAAATAATTGGGCGGATCTTCAATTAAAATGGCCAAATCATTTTTCCAATTCCTTCTTTTATTTTAATTTTTTCCTTTTCTTTCATTTAAATCCTACAAATTTAAAATTCTAAATTATCCAAAAGTGTGAAATTAAACTAATTAGCTAATTATAAAGATTATAAACAACACTTAATTCTAATTAGTGATTAATTCAAAAAATGTAAAACAAATTCCTATATGCAATGCATGATATTTTGGTATTTTTTTCATGATCTAAATAAAAATTAAACATGCACAAAAAATGTAAATAATTAAGAAAATTATACAAAAATTTATAAAAGGGTAAATAAGTAAAAGAAAAAAAGTTATTTCCTTGGGATTATGGACTCACAAGCACGTTTAGTAGAGTCTCACAGATCGGTACGGAGGCGTCTGTACTTATCTTTGGGAGGCTATGGAACTGTTAGGAAAAACACTACTTTGATTCCTTGTCGTGCAAAATTGTTGACTTCGAAATTCTAAATGTATCTTCTATTCTCTCACAGATGTAGACACGTAAAGTTGAGATGGCTAGGCACCCCGCCCCTGATAGAGACGCGAGAGGCTGGGGCTGAGGTAGAGACCAAGGACGTCCACGTGGTGCAGCCAAAGCACCCGCTCGAGCTACTACGAGGAGCTACCAATAGCTCGAGTCGAAGCGCAGACACCTGAGCATGTTCAGCACCTTGGCTTAGGCTGGATTGATTCCACTTGCTCCTGCCACATCTCAAGCCGGGGTAGTAGTATAGACTCCCGCCGCCCTGTACTCCAAAGCAGCGGATTCAGGTCGACTAGGTTCTAGAGATCTTAGGGCATCAGTTTCTAAGGCGGAGCAACAAAGGCTTGAGAGATACAAGAAGTACCACCCTCTTTCTTTCATTGGATCAGCGTTAGAGGATTCCCAATGTTTTCTTGAGGAGTGTCACCATATCCTCCGTACTATGGGTAGGGGAGTCAAGTGGGGTTTTTTTATCGTTTTCCAGCTTATAGGAGCAGCTTATTAATGGTGGCGTGCGTACAAGCTGGATAGTCCGCCTAAGGCAGCTTCACTTACTTGGACTTAGTTCTCGAATATGTTCTTGAGGGAGTATGTTCCGTAGAGACTCAGAGATGCATGGCGTGCAGGGTTTGAGTAATTGCTCTAGGGTGCTATGACTGTGTTAGAGTATGTGATTCACTTTAATGATTTGGCTAGGCATGCAGCAGTCTTGGTTGCTATAGTTCGATCGAAGATCCGTCGGTTTATCGAGGGGCTCCACCCTACTATTAGGCTTAGCATGGATTGGGAGCCAATGTGGTGGTCAATGCCTTGAGTAGGAAAGCAGTGAGTATGGGTAGTCTTGCATTTATTCTTGTGTTTAAGACCGCCTGCTTTTATGGAGATCCTTTTTTCTCTAACCGGTGGGGATTATCCATATATGGATGAATAAGCATAAAGTTCAACAATCATTTGAGGGAGGGGAGTCGACTGATTGACAAGAAACTGACAGAAGGGGAAAAAAGGAGTGAAACCATTCGTCAGAGTTAGAAGGGACTTCGTTAATCATAATAAGGTTGGTCTCACCTTTGTCCGTGGACCCGAACGAGGTATTTTGTGCTTGCCCTATTAATAGTCTCTTCGACTCTCTCTTCACCAGAAAGATAGACAAATAGGCAATCTGATAGATAGAGGGGCTCCACCCAGTATCAGGCTTAGCATGGCCCAGGAGTTAGAGATTGATATTTCGTACCATCAGGTTGTGAGTATTTCTAGAAGAGTGGAGGGTGTTCTTGCTCGGGAGAGAGAGGAGATAGAGGCCAAGAAGTCTCGAGAGTCTGGCACTTATAGTGGTACTCGTGCCCCAATGGAGTTCATCATGGTAGGGGCTATGTGAGTTGCCCTATCCATTCAGCACTTCCAGCCGCCAGTGTTATTCTGGCTAGTTCTAGGCTCCAAGAGCCTTATTACGCACTTCCAATGTCTAGTGTACCTCCTGTACGGGGTGCTTTAAGTGATCATTCCAGCAAACTTGGTCCGAGCCAGCCATAGCAGCCATGCCCTTCGAGAGCTTGCTTTAAGTGTGGCGACACTCGTCATATGGTGAGGGATTTCTCCATACTTAGGAGGAGTGCACCTCTATATACTTCTCAGGCACTACGTGCTCCACCAGGTCCTCGGGCTATAATTACAGTACCAACTACCACCCCACCTACTCAGCCAGCTCGAGGTATAGGTCGAGCAGGTAAAGGTCACCTAAGAGGGGGAGTCCAGGTCAGATATTAAGCCCTTCTTGCTCGTATAGAGGCTGTTACATCCGACTCTGTCATTACAAGTATTGTTCGAGTATGTCATAGAGATGCGTCGGTCTTATTTGATCCAAGATCCACTTGTTCCAACCTTATCTTGATTCTTTCATCATCATATTCATTGACGACATTCTGGTGTATTCCCGGACTCAGGAGGATCATGAGCAGCACCTGAGGACTATGCTCCAGACCTTGAGAGAAAAGAAGCTATATGTACAATTTTCAAAGTGTGAGATTTGGCTAGACTCGGTGGCATTCTTGGGTCATGTAGTGTCAAGTAATGGGATCAAGGTAGATCCAAAGAAAGTTGAAGCAGTGTAGAGTTGGTCCAGACCGTCCTACGAGATCTAGAGTTTTCTTGGGTTTGCAGGGTATCACCGTCGATTTATAGAAGGTTTCTTGTCTATTGCAACACCTATGACCAGGATAACATAGAAAGGTACTCCACCAGATGAGTGTGAGGACAGCTTTCAAAAGCTCAAGAAAGCTTGACTACAGCCCAGTATTGATATTATCTACAAGTTTAGGATATTATATTGTATATTGTGATGCGTCGCGTATTGGTCTCGGTGCGGTGTTGATGCAGGACGGTAGGGTGATTACCTACGCGTCCAGATATCAAATGTTGCATGAAAAGAACTATCCTGTCCAACCTTAAGTTAGAAACTATTGTTCATACCTTGAAGATTTGGAGGCACTATTTGTATAGTGTCCCTTGTGAGATCTACACCGATCACCGGAGTTTCCAGCATCTGTTCATACATAAGGATCTTAACTTATGTCAGCGGAGGTGGTTGGAGCTGCTTAAGGATGATGATATCACCATTTTGCACCATACCGGGGAAGGCCAATATGGTGGCCGATGCCTTGAGTCGCTGGTCAGAGAGTTTGGGGAGCTTAGCATATCTACCAGTAGTAGAGAGACCTTTGGTGTTGGATGTTTAGTCTTGGCCAACCAGTTTGTTAGATTGGATATTTCTGAGCCGAGTCGAGTGTTAGCTTGTGTGGTCTCTCAATCTTCTCTTTATGATTGCATCAGGGAGAATCAGTATGATGACCCCCCATCTACGTGTCCTTAAGGGAACGGTACATCACGATAGTGCTAAAGAGGCTACTATTGGAGATGATCCAAAAATGAAAGTTGTAGCCCTTTGTATATAGTTTTCAAAAAGTTAAATCATTTGGCATTTGGAGTTGTATACAAAAAGTTATTATTGATATACGACAAGCTGAACGGGAAGAATTTTGAAATCGCGAAGAAGAAATTTCTATTGCACTGGCTGACTTGGGAAGCCTATATCTCGCAATCTTTAAGGAATTGGGAGATGAACAAAATATGATATGCGCAGCCTTTATCCTCGTCTTTTCACCACTTCAGGTAT
The DNA here is from genome assembly GCA_034376525.1 of Nicotiana benthamiana. Taxonomy (NCBI): domain Eukaryota; kingdom Viridiplantae; phylum Streptophyta; class Magnoliopsida; order Solanales; family Solanaceae; genus Nicotiana; species Nicotiana benthamiana. The sequence goes on along the minus strand of CM067341.1, from coordinate 11,470,136 downwards.
GTATCTATTCTTATTCGAGGATGAACGATTGTTTTAAGAGGGGGATGATGTAATGACCCGGAAGGTCATTTTGAGAGTATTAGCCCCGATCCCCTATTTACTGCGTTTCCCGTATCTCTTTTTACTTATATGTCTACCGGGTTTTAGGAACAATGTTTATACTCGTGTATTGGCATTGTATATGCCGAGCAGCACCTTATTAGTTGTTTAATTATCTATTGCAGTTTAGTTGTTAATTTTGCTTCCATTTTTGTTATTACAAATTGTTAGACTTACCTAGTCGTAGAGACTAGGTGCCGTCACGACATCTTATGGTGGGAGAATTGGGTCGTGAAATATATAAAATATTATTACAACTTGTTAGATAAATCCAATTTTGAATTGGATTAGTGACGTAAAAGTCCATGAAGGCGTGAAATCGAATTGGAAGTAGATTCTAAAAGGAACTACATGTCGCAATTTCATCCCATTTTTTGTAATAGGGTTAATGTTTGATTAATATCAAAGATTTTGTTAGGTGTTGTCCTAATTTTCTTACCATATTTGATTTTTTTATCTCTTGAAGGAAAGGAAGCATGTTTACCGTAGTTGGGTTTTCTTTCTTGTAGAAGGACATATAAGTCTTTCATATTTGGCTAGTCCTTTTTTTTAGGAAAAGGTTAGGACTTCTATAAATTGAGGATCATTCCTTCTCATTCAGTATCTTCTATAATATAGCCATAACGGGTGTGAGATCTTGTTTATGAGGAGAAATTTACGGGACAAGTATCTTGTGGTTGCTTCTTTCTGAGGTTGTTGCCTCGATATTTTGTACTCTATTTTTATATAGTGGATTTCCCATCTCCGTCGTGGACATAGGTCAGTTGAATGAACCACACTAAATATTTATGTCTCTTTTGGTATTTCTCTTTTGTCAGTTGTATCGTCGTTCAAGGTTTGCTTTATTGGCTTCTGCTTGACGCCTGATTATTTTGATCCTAGCAAGTGGTATCAGAGCAAGGTTCAAAATAGGTTCATCTTGACGGGTTTAGTTCTAGTCGCAACTTATTTTGACGGTAATCGTGATTTTTTATGAGAAATTTGATCGGAGTACTACTCACGTTGAGAAAAACTTTGCAATAAAGATTTGGAGATGCGATTTTTTGAAGATTACGATAAGAAAGTGGACCAAGTTAATTTGGTCAAAAAATTTAGGTCAAGGGGGAGTACTGTTAGGTGTTGTCCTAATTTTCTTGCTATATTTGTTTTTCATATCTCTTGAAGGAAAGGGCAACATGTTTACCGTAATTGGGTTTCCCTTCTTGTAAAAGGAAATTATAAGTCTTCCATATTTGGCTAGTTCCTTTTATTGTAGAAAAAAAGTCCCAAAATCCCTTATCAAAAGATCATTAACAAACTCGATATTGTACGTTTACTTGTTTTCAATATATCTTGATCAAGAATATTCCTAGTTAATTGACACCCTAATTCGGTCTCATAGTTTCTCGACCTCGTGCAATGCCAACTTAATTATCACTATACCCTTTACCCTGGAAGTGGAGATTAGAATAGATAAGATAGCATCCACATCTATCATGCCAAATAATCTATTCAACTCTGGTATCTTAATTCATTTAAGTCAGCCATCACTAAATCAATTGTCTTCACGTCGGACTAAGCATTTGAAGATGACATGGGTACATGAGCAAACAATTCAACTAATGTACTATCGGAATTTGATCTTAAGGACTCCAAGCAAGATATATGATCGTTTTTAACATATATATACTTATATATTCAAACTTTTTGCCCGAACTAACAGGTCCGTGACCCCTCTTCTCCAAGCATAAAGGTCCACCTCTGGCCTCTTGTAAAAATTGAACATGAACATAACAAGATTAAGACATCTATTTTGCCTAATGTCATCACATACTTTGCAAGCATAAAACAATAAAATTAAATTGAGGGTCAATCATAGCAGATCGTAATAATCAAGAGACCAAATGAAAAGTACAAGAGACAAGAGTTATTTGTTAGGGAGGAATGTGTAGAGATCTTTTATTGATAATATTAATTAAGTCTGCCTCTCCATGGAGAGGTTCAGAGCCTTACCATCATGTTCTCTCTTTTCTAGGGAATACTGATGAAGAAGAAAACAGCCCCCCTTCTAGGGTTCCTTCTCTTAGTATTTATAGATGCGAAATGTGTGAGCTAGCAATGGCGGCCGTGATTATTCTGAGGCTCCGTCCCTATGATGGCGGATAGGCTGTAGCCTTAATAATTGAGTCAGTCGATGATCGGGTGTTGCGATTAATAAGTGGTCATACTGTTTATTAATTTATGAATTAGTTTAGGACTAGTTAATCTTGTTAATTATCTCGGGGTCATGTTCTGAACCATAGAGTTAGTCCCTCCTCTTATCGGGGCTGTGCCTTGATCGGGCTCGATGAGCGAATCTCTCCGGATGTGGTTCTGATCGATGTCAATAATAACATTCGTCGTTTTTATGTGGGAAACCATGCTGTTTGAAGTCAATGTCCTTAGCCCCTTTGTTGATGGCCTTGACCGTGCAGGAGGTTTTGACCGTGGTCGAATTGCTTACATACATGTTGGGGATGGTCGTAGCCATTTATTTATTGGAGATGGTCGTAGCCTAAATACCGCGGGCGGCCTTAGCCTTTTATATATTGGAGGTGGCCGTAGCCTTACAATGGTGAACGGCCTTAGCCGTGATAGGGTCGAGTTGGTGAACTTGGTTGCATGTTATTGAAGATCTTAAATGTTCATTCTTGGGAGAGGGTCGTAGCCACGTATACGTTAGGAATGTCCGTAGCTTCCTGTACATATGAGAGGATGGTCATAATTGTTTATACCGTAGGGGTGACCGTAGCCTTTTGTTCTTTGGAGATAGTCGTGATTATTTTTTAGACGACCATTACTTTTGTATGATGTCGATGTTATTTAAACGTCGCGGCCAGGGGGAGTATAAACATACTTACCATGTGTTTTGGTGACGTACAAAGTTTTGGAGGTATGCTGGACGTTACCTGGAACATTCTCAGATCATTATAGCCGTGTCGAAGGCGAAGCATCGGTTGGCGACTGAAAAGCCGCTTCATCGAGTTCTGTCATTATAACTCACGTTTCTGTAGAGCCGAACGTTTTTCGGTTGGTCAAGCAATTAATGATGACCTTTTGAGTTCGTGAGAGCCAAATAAGGGGCTGAGGCATTTGCTTCTCACTTTTCATAATTTGGTTAAGAGAAATCTCTGAAGAGCTTTCCTCGCTTTGTCAGTTAATTTTTGTTCTTGCTCTTCTGTTGTTATAATCTTCCTCTTCCTTCGTTGATTCTTGCTCTTCATGGAGTTTTGTCATTGTTTCTTATTTCTTCCTCCACAAACGCTGCTCAAGTGAGTTTTCTAGTGAACCCCACGATGGCGGAAGAGCCTTCATCGATAGTAAGAGGTGCAGAACCGGTGGGCCGATGGAGTTCTATCGATTGCTGATATCTTGTCCCCGCCCGGAGGTCTGGCAATTGACTTCACCGACGATGAAGGTGAAGATTAGGTGAACGAAGCCCCACTGATGGGAGAAATGGTGATTGGTCAACTACGGAGCGGTGGGTTATTCCCTGTTTTGCTGATATCTCCCTTGCAAGATGAGAGGAGAGGGTCCACATCGACCGTATGAGGTATTGCATTTTCTACGATTATCCCATTAGATTGGTATTTAGGATCCTCTTTCTGATGCTGGTGGTGGATTTTTGTTCTGATTATTGCTTCGTTCCTGTAGCTATTTTTGTTGGAGGTGGAAAGCATCCGCCGAGCTAATGTCCGTTCTAGGATTTGCTCGCATGTGCTGGAGAAGTACCGTCGCTATCAGGGTCGGTGCCGTGAGATGCGTGAGCGCATGAGGAACGACCCCCAGAACCGGGATCTCATCGAAGAGCTAGCGAGGCGTAACTTCAAATGTAGCAGACCCTTGGCAAGGTTAATACTCTTGAGGAGCACCTTTGTCGTTACGAGGAGATGGAAGCTGAGAGGAGGGCTGCTGCTGAGAGGGAACACCAGAATCGGGCCAGGACGGCAGAGGCCTCTGAGGCCCTGATCAAACAAGTGGTCGCTCTGGAGACCGAGGCCACTGCCTTGAGGCTGCAAGCGAGGTACGCCATGTAGAGGGTTGGAACATTGGAGACAGCGGACCGCATTCATGAACAGGAACAGGAGGTGGAGAGTGCCGTTGCTGCCTTTCGGGAAGGAAAGCTTGAGGACCGTAGTGGCATCTATGAACGGGACGCCCAGATTTTAGCGGATCAGATTACGGTCCTAGAGGTCGAGAAGCAATGCTTAAAGGATCAGGCTACCTCTTTTGGCCCAGCTCGTGACTTTTGGACGTTTGCCGAGGCTCAGCTTGATGTGTACAAAAGGCTGTGGGAGGCCGGCATTGTGCCTGAAGCTTCTTATGAAAAGGAACGTCAAAAGGCTCGTGACGCCCGTGGCGACTGCGGCTTTGATCTAGCTTCGCCAGGGGTCGACGATGGGTGTGGTTGTACCGGTGGCGTTGATGGTGCCGTGGGAGGCGTCGATTGAAAAGTTTGATGAATTTTTATTTTATTCGCTATTGGGCATTCGGATATTTTTATATTCTTCCTCTTTTCTTGTAGAGATCTTTTTTGTACTGACCGGCCTTGGCCGAATGGAAGGGGCGTTGCCCGCACAAGACTGTGTATGTACATATATATATATAGGCTTACTTTTCCCACTGGTTGTGTTGTGTTTATTCCGAGTTTTCCCTTGTTATTTAAGTTTTTATGCGTGTGTTCAAAGGGTGATCTGTCTTAGAGTGAGACTCTGGTAGGCGTGTTAAGTCCCTTGTGTACTTTGGTTATAATGGTGCCGGTGGACTTGGCCATGATAATGATGGTGGCCTTGGCTAGGTAGGTTACTTCGACCGTCATCGAATCTCCTGCTTGCCTTAGTCGAAAACTAGGTTGGCTGTTTAGCGATGGTGGCCTTGGCCATGATTAAGTGCTTTTTGTTTATCGCTTTGTTTTACTTAGTGTAAATAAGTTGTGGCCATTATTTGGCGATAGTGTCACTTAGCCTCAGTCCCAGTTTGGGAGTGGTCGAACTACTGACCGTGATGGTAAGAAACGCGGCCTCGTACTTCGATCGGGGCCAAACTTTACGTGGCCCAAATTTTAGCTTGAGTTGGGCGTACTTACTTGGATGGCGAGGGAGATTAAATTGTTTCTCCGTCGGTTGCTCTTTAGTTTTGAGGACGAAGGCGTTCGGCTTTTTTGTTTGAGCGAGATTGGGTTTGCGATGGTGAAGGCATATGTCCTGAGTCTCAGTTCGACTTGTAGTTGAACTTTTCAACGAATGCATGTAACCCGAATCTTTATTCAACCATAGTTGAATTTTGTATTTTTTAGTTGGCGAAGCCGCAAAACCTAAGTCCCAGTTCAACTTGTTGTTGAACATTTTGGTGAAGGCACGTGGTCTGAATTGTTGTTCAACTGTAGTTGAACCTTGTATTTTTTTTGGGGAAGGCGCATAGCCTGAGCCCCAGTTCAACTTGTAGTTGAACATTTTGCTAAAGGCACGTTGCCTCAATTCCAGTTCAACTTGTAGTTGAACTTTTTGGTGAATGCACATAACCTGATTTGTTGTTGAACTGTAGTTGAACCTTGTAATATTGTATTGGCGAAGGCGCATAGCCTGAGTCCCAGTTCAACTTGTAGTTGAATTTTTGGTGAAGGCACGTAGCCTGAGTTGCTCTTCAACCGTAGTTGAACCTTGTAATTTTTGTTGGCGAAGGCGCATAGCCTGAGTCCCAGTTCAACTTGTAGATGAACTTTTGGTGAAGGCACGTAGCTTGAGTTGCTGTTCAACCGTAGTTGAACCTTGTAATTTTTGTTGGCGAAGGCGCATAGCCTCAGTCCTAGTTCAACTTGTAGTTGAACATTTTGGTGAAGGCACGTAGCCTGAGTTGCTGCTCAACCGTAGTTGAACCTTATAATTTTTGTTAGCGAAGGAGCATAGCCTAAGTCACAGTTCAACTTGTAGTTGAACTTTTTGGTGAAGGCACGTAGCCTGAGTTGCTGTTCAACCATAGTTGAACCTTGTAATTTTTTGTTGACGAAGACGCATAGCCTGTGCCCCAGTTCAACTTGTAGTTGAACTTTTGGTGAACGCACGTAGCCTGAGTTGTTGTTCAATATTATTTGAACCTTGTAATGCTTTGCTGGCAAAGGCGTATAGTATGAGTCCTAGTTCAACTTGTAGTTGAACTTTTGGTAAAGGCACGTAGCGTGAGTTGCTTCTCAACCGTAGTTGAACCTTGTAGTTTTTGTTGGCGAAGGCGCATATCCTGAGTCCCAGTTCAACTTGTAGTTAATCTTTTTGGTGAAGGCACGTAGCCTGAGTTGCTGTTCAACCGTAGTTGAACCTTGTAATTTTTGTTGGCGAAGGCGCATAGCCTGAGTCCCAGTTCAACTTGTAGTTGAACTTTTTGGTGAAGGCACGTAGCCTGAGTTGCTGTTCAAATGTAGTTGAACCTTGCAATTTTTGTTGGTGAAAGTGCATAGCCTGAGTCTCAGTTCAACTTGTAATTTTGTAGATTATCGGGATTCAAAATAAAGTAAAATATTTCATTAGGAAACGTGTGATTAATGCGCTATCAGCTGTTAATTAGTTAAACAACGAGGAGATTGAGAGATATATCTGAATTGGGTTTAAGTACTGTGTACTGCCAGAATAGCAGATATAGATTCGGGTTCCGCTACCAAAGTCAGTTATCTTTGCCCAAATATAAACTGCAGCCGACTCTCTAGCATAAAATTATTTATATAATTAGGTCATTTACGAGGTAATTATACCTCACTAGAATATATATCAGCATACTGCCTAGACCAGAGACATTTCTTATTTTCATCTTCTTCTCTCTTCCGTCTTCTTCATCTTCTTCTCTATTGGGTCTTTACCTTTTTGCTCTTCTTCTTCTTAAACAATTTTAATTCAAAATTCGACTTCAAGTGAAATTTGAAATTTTTTTGGCCAAAAACTGATACCGAAAATAAGTGAACATTTTTCGAGAAAACATTAACGGGCCCCAAGTAAAGGAGATGAGTTGTTGGCTACTTTAACCTCATTTCTGCTCAATATCGATCCTCTCATATGTTTCTTCAAGCAGTTGAATATTCAATGCCAAGCAATTACACTTTGTGTCTTGACCCCATCCAATTTTTGGGCCAATTATCTCTTGTACTACAAAAACTTAGATTTTTGCCGAATCAAAGTTCGCTGCCCCAACCATTACCAAATTAATACATATTCCATTTAGGACTTCAGATGCTTTACTTCTGTTCATAGAGTATATGCTGATTTATATATGAATCCATGACGTGATTCCTTCACAATTCACAAATTTACCTTTTTATCCGTCTAATATTAGGGCTCGACTAATTTGAACTAGTGTCGCATGAGGCTTATTAAAGCGACAAGCATTCCTATATAAATTTTTTTCCATACTTGGGATTTGAACAAAAAAAACATTTAATTAAGGTGGTCCAGCATTTAGTTACCGTGTATGTTTCTACATAAACAATGCACACGTAATACAGCGATATATCTATTATTTCACTCTGAATTTAATGTAAATAAAAAAATGCACGTCTTAATTCAGAACATATTATTATAAATCAGTTATGATAAAAATATAATATGGTACTATATTATTATTTTGCTTAATTTAACCATTTAGTACTTGTTATCTTACTGTCTTATTGATTTGTTTTAACATTATAAGCAAGTGTCTAAAAAGTGTAAAATGTAAGTCGATCTATGAAGATTGAAATTTAGCTTTGAAGCCCATGTAGTGGGGTGACAAATCTGGACAGAATTTTCTTTTCTTTTCAACAGTCATGAGTAGCAGCTAGCTTTGATTTCAAATGGCTGGCAAATCTCCTTATCTAATTCACATGTTTTCAATCTCAAGTCATCATCTTTGAGTGTAAACTATTAAAAGCAGATTAATGAAAAACTATCAAAAAGTTTTTAGGTTGCAGCCGTTTTCACTCGTTTTTAACTTTCTTAGGAGCTCTAGTTTGAACAAATGACCAATTTAATTGTTTCGGTTTTGTCTTCATTAAAGAATGCAGACATAAATAGCTTTAATACTAGCAGATCATTTGTGTACTAAAAAGTTACAACAAATGGACCCCTCCTGTTCGTTTTTTCATTCTTTTTTCATTCACTCTTTGCAACTACTGTTAAACTATTATAGTCATTGTTTAACAGAAACAAAGTTCTCTCGGAGCAAGACTAAAAAAAGAAGAAAAGTTTTAATTTAACACATCCATAAAATTGCAGTACATCTTGCACGTAAAAGTTGAAATGCTTCCATGATCAAGAGTTTAAACAAATACAACAACAACAATAACGCCTCAATCCCAAACAAAATGAGCTCGACTATATGAATTCTCACTGACAAATGCGTTGGTAAGAAGGGAACGCAATAGCTTCCCAACGCTTATTGTTCCTTGCCAAAATGAGGCAAAGAGATAGCCAGTTACATCGCCCATCTTATAGTGTTCTTTCTAGATGCTTTATGCAGTCAAAGCTCAGACAAGACACTCTAAGATGATATAGAACTAGAAAATAAGTTGTGAATATTATACAAAAAAAAAATGAAATCAAATTTGTCTTGCATCAACGACGATAAGCACATAAATAGTGATACAAATATGACTTCACCATGCCACTAGTATTTCGCTTCAATCAAATCGAACAACCCTGAGGTTCCAAGAGCATCTTATTCTCCTTCACTCAAAACTGGAACAATGAGTGGTTTCAACTGTGCAAGGTACACGATTGCCCACCTATCCACACAAAAAGGAGAAACAGTGGATTTTCTTCTCAGTATCAACTGATAGATCCAATTTAACGACGAAAATGGCTAGAAAATTACTTGCAACATCTACTACTACTATTATTACACCTCAATCCAGGAATATTGGTGTAAGTTTTATTATTCCAACATCACACTAATTTAAGTGACAACCCAGTATCATTGATGGCAAATCAAAATAGGAACTATAAACAAGTTCCTTGTCAAGTGATAACTAGGTGCAAGCCTGCAAAACTAAGGAAGCTTATCAAAGACAAAAGCAAAAGTAGCACTCTCTGCTCCCTGTAGGGCAGCAGAACTAGCAAACATATCCTCAAAGTGATGACTCTCTCTTATAATTCAATCACACACGAACAGAATCATTTTTGGTTAATAAAGGAAAATGGTCCAAAAATAAAATCTTTTTTAACAATGCAGGACTGAGGATGCAAAGTAATATTCTGGCCATTGACAATTGATGGAGCACACAGTTGTTTCTATGCATTAAGAAGATAGCGTGGCAAATAATTATTGCATTTGTGAAGGATAATGAATATTTCTTTAAAGAATAAGCATAGCAATCATGTAAGTTATTTGGAAAGAGAGAAATAAAAAGGCACTTGAAGGGGTGGAACAAGAGTTCATAAAATTGCAAAGTAGTCTTTTCTTTCTATTTTGTTTTTGGTGTACTCATGAGGTCCCTACTTGTATCACGTTTGTTGAGAACCATATTTTGGTGTAGGTTCTCTTTTTTGGTACATGGCACGTACATGGGGTTCCCCCACAAATTTTAATAAAATTAATTACCTTATCAAAGAAAAAAGGAATAAGCTTAGTAAAAGTTAGGGGTCCATTTAGAGAGACTAAGGATTTTCGCAGAGAATACTAAATGGAGTTCTGTAGATTTAACCAAAATAATATTAGTGAAAGCATAACTTCTCCAACTTCCAACAAAGAGTAAATAAATAATGAATGCTAGTTGCTCCACGATACGCCATACACATCAGCTTCACTACCAGATCATTATCACCCAGTATCCCCACATACGAAACAGGAGGAGAGGAGGAAGGGAGCAGGCGAGCGAGAGATAGAAGGGTAGTTTCCAGTCAGCTAAGTCATGAGACAAGCATCAAAACAACAGAAAGAAACATTGAACTTGATTCGTGTTCATAGAGAGAGGCAAATCAGAATAAAGAAAAAGTAGTGGATACCCCCATGAATGAACCCTCAAGAGACAACATAGAAAATCTTACCAACACATTCATCTGTCAACTAAGAGAGGGAAATAATGATGTTGCAAGAAGGAGGGAGATCTTCATCACTTAGTCACATAAGTTCACATGTAAAGAAATTCCATCACATTTCTTACTTTCCAGAATGAGGAACTTCAAAAGTATGGAACAGATATAGCAATCTACACCTCAGCAATTTCAAGAAGAAGCGATTCTATGTTTCATATATAAGAAGTTACCAATTAATTTAGGACAGAATATCTATGGGATTTGTGAAGCTAGAATTCACAAGACCATGAGTGTTTGATAATACAAATGAAGAGTTTTGTCAAATCAACTAGATAATTTCAAACTTTAGCTTTTATTACGAGCATCCTGACCAAGGAAAACTTAACAACAATGACAACGACAACAAACCCAGCTAAGCCTCGGAAAATATTCAAAGAAAGGAATAACTGCAATATCTTTAGATTTTAGTTGATTCAGATATTTAGCACACAATTGCTTATATATATATATATATACCCAAAAACCAACATCCAAGTTCATCCTAGGAAGTCGATCATCATCTAAATCCTCTCACAAAGATTATGGGACAACAATCATGTAATTTCGAAGTTCTGATTATTGATTACTTGGCTCTATCACAGAGCCAGCCAATTCTTCAAATGCATTAGCTTCTTTTAATATTCCAGTGGACAAACTGACAAATGACAGGCCATTTCATACTTTATGCAGAAGTTAAGCAAATTTGACAGCACAAGCAATACATTGCTTGACAACACAAGCAATACATTCAACAAGCCGAGCAAAAAATGGATTCCTCAGCAAAAAGGTATCCTTATGGGTTATACCCATACTTTGCATATGTAATTGCTCTATTTTTATCTTTTATTTTATTGTTTGATTGGTAAGTAATTCTCTATTTTATGCAATCTCTTTGACATCAATAGATTAAATATGGGAAACATGACGAAGCAAATTCAGGAAAACATTTTACTAACACCTGGCTTCAAGTCAAACAAATGAACTCATGCTTGTTTTGAAAGAGAGTTTCTTTTATAAGTCCTTTTGAGTGATAAAGTATCTACATTATGTCTTGTTCTGCTTTACTTTGTATACATTTGGTCGTGCGAGCGTGTGCATGTGCGTGCGCGCGCGCGTGTGTGTGTGTGTGAGAGAGAGAGAGAGAGAGAGAAGCAAACTCACATCATCCAGCAGCATACTGTAGCGGTGATGATCAGTGTCATGTGTAACCTGCATCACAAATTCAGTTAGCTACTACAAACAGAGATGAAAAGATACTTGAATAAAATTTAATACATCATCTATTGAAGCCTGGAGAGCTCAATATAAACTCAAGAAAAATAAGCAGCGGCCCGACAAAAATTACAATTGCATTTTCAAGTTCAATTGCTTGTGCTTACTTTGTTATGTGAAATGCCTAAATCATGAAATACAATACGAGTCAATTTAACAAAATTTCTAACATAACTATCAAAATCTTCATGCTAGAGAGTAGTGATAAAATTAGATAATCACTATCTAGCACTATGACCTGGATATGGATCAAAGAACAACAACAACAACAACTACCCAGTATAGTCCTACAAAGTGGGGTCTGGGGAGGGAATATGTAGACGAGCCTTACCCCTACCCGAAAGGGCAGAGAGGATGTTTCCAATCAACCCTCGGCTCAGTGAAGAAAAGGAAAAACAAAGACAAAAACAAAAACAAAAGAGCATTAGTAACTCCAGCAGGAATAGCGTAAATAATTATCTAAACATAAGAAACATAAATAAAATAGCATGCAATAATATCATACAGTAACTACCATAAATAACAACCATAAGGGAGACACAAGCCAAAACACAAATCATCTATGGATAGCCCTGCCAAGCCTCACCCAACCCCGGGTGAGGAGTACGAAAAACTCTAGGAGCCCCTATCCTACAACCTGATACTAGACCTCCAGACTTTCCTATCAAGGGTCATGTCCTCGGAAACTCGCATTCTAGCCATGTCATGCCTAATCACCTCTCCCCAATACTTCTTTGGCCTCCCTCTGCCTCGCTGAACGCCAACAATCGCCAGCCGCTCACAACTCCTCAACGGGGCATCAGGACTTCTTCTCCGCACATGCCCGAACCACCTCAGCCTCGCTTCTCGCATCTTCTCATCCACCGGGGCCACCCCCACCTTCTCTCGAATAACTTAATTCTTAATCTTATCTAACCTGGTGAACCAGCACATCCACCTGAGCATCCTCATCTACGCAACCTTCATTCTCTGAACATGAGAGTTCTTCACGGGCCAGCACTACGCCCCATACAACATCGCAGGTCTAACCACAGCTCTATAAAATTTCCCCTTTGGATATGGATCAAAGACTAGAAAACAAAGAAGCCCTGGACTGAAGACATACAGTTAGTATAAGTATATAAAGGAAAGAGAGAAGTGATAATGAGAATAGCTGATTGTACTAATGAAGCATAACACAAAGGACAAAACTAACACTAATTCCACTAAGAATCTGTTTGGATTAGCTGATTAAAAGTAGTTGCTAAGTATAAAGTATTGAGAAACACATTTAAGTGCTGAAATTGATTTATAAAGTGCTTAAATTGATAGATAAAATAGTAAAAAGCATTGTCAAAACTCAAACCAAAAGTGTTATAAGCTAAAAAGCCATAAATTGGTAAGCGACCAACTTATAGCTTTTGGTTAACTGGATTATAAGCACTTTAGAGTTTACCAAATGCGTAGATAAGCTAAAAAGTGCTTATATAGGCAAACACCCTCTAAGATACCACCATCAAAGGATTGCAACAAATTTGATATATATAGGCAAAATTTCTATTTTGTCATACAACAAACCAAACAAGCCCTAAAGGAATTACACTATACAATTAAGTTGAACCCAAAACTATATTAGTAATGCAAAGCTGCATCAATAATTGTTTTATACAAAAAATCAACCATTTTGTATTAATAACTCAGAGTTCTATGCAAAGATTTTCTCTTTTTTTCATACAAAATAAACACAACGAGCCCTAAGGGAATTATAATAAGCAAATCCGAATGAAACAAACACAAAAGGGAACAAATTGCCGTACAGATTAGTAGAAGGTCCTCTATTGCAGCAAATTCTGGCACATAAAGATGCAATAACTCCAATCGCAACAAAAATTAGAGTCGTCATTAAAAACCCTATGTTCGTCCGATCTCACACTGAAAAAACAATTCTGTATTCTGCAACAATAAATTCAAGTCAAAATTGGTCGCTCGATGGAGAAAATTTAAAAAAAAAATCTTTTTGAGCTAAATTTAATATTAATACCCGTAGGTATTGCGATTTGAGATTGAATTCTACAAAAATGGGGATATTTTGTGTTGAATTGATGTTAATAACAGTTGCTTGATCTAACGATAGATCGATTTGACGCCAACTAGAGTTGGATTGTGGGCCAAGCAAGAGTTATGTTTGGGCCAGCTGTATGAACACTTGGGCTTCCGTTGCATTTTAAGAGGTAGGAATGACACCAAATAGCCAATCTAAAGGACTGCTATTTAAAAATTAACAGGTAACTCCTAAATTTTAGTTTTTCAATTAAATTTATTACGATAAAGTTAACCTGAATTTTCTTGAAATTAAGATTTTTAATTTAAAATTTCATAATTGGCTAATTTTTAAATAGTATCCTTGAAAGTGGCTATCTATGCACTTGTCCCGTCTTAGATTCTTTGATGGGCTGATGGACCTAATAAAATTAGGATCTTTACAAATAGCCAATCATATTCATTATTTAACTAGTTGGTATACATAATATATACAATTAGGGGTCGTTTGGTTATTGAAATAAGGATTTTAATTCAACGAGATTGCATTTCTCTCATATTTGGTTGTGAGTATTACTTAGAGGTAGGATAGATTTTATACTAAACTGGTGGAATTAACTATCCCATGAGATATGTCAGTCGATGAATATTCCATGGACAGAGCCATTCTAAGTGATGCTATTTATAGATTAGTTAGTATTTATTTTGTCTTGAACTTTTAAATTAAAAATCTCAACTTATGACCTTCTTGTCTTGAAAATTGAATTGAAAAATTAGAATTCAGGAGGCGCGAACTAATTTCGAAATAGCATCCCTTTAGAGCGGCTACCTAGTGTCATTTCTATGCTAAATTTTGAGAAATTTTCATAAAGCACTATCTTTTAGTAGTAATTAGCCATCTATAGATACCATTTGCTATATTACGGATTATAGATACCTTTTCTGTGGTTATAAGATCTATTTGATGTATTTAAGCTATTGTATTCATGAATACAATAGCAAAAATAGGCGTAAATCATGGAAGTCCACCTAATCAATTGTTGTATTCGAGTGCATTCACGAAGTGAAACATGGAATTAAAACTGGACATATTATTGTATTCAACTATATTCACGGCGTGAAATAGATTACACGATTTTTAAAACTAAAAGTGAATCAATTAACATAATAGGCTCCTAAATAACTCAACAAACTCAATTATAACACACAAAATTTGTATTTTCAGTTATAAAAAATATTTTTAACCGAAAACACCTCAAAACATAGCAATCTTCAGAGAAATAATATAATACATCTGAATACATAATTTATATTAATTTTAAAAAATATGAATACATTTATGGCGTATAGAGAGACGGTGAATACAATGAAATACATATAATATCGCGTGATACATTGAAATACAATGAGAAAAAAGACAGTGAATACAATGAAATATATGGAATATAACGAGATGCATTGAATTACAATGAAAAAAAAGATAATGAATACGATGAAATACATGAAAATACATCGTGATACGTTGAAAAAATATTCACATATATTAACAGAAATCAAGTTCCTCTGCCCCGAACTTCATCGTCATTGTTAAAAAACAAACCCTAATTTCTGGAGAATCTGCCGTCGAGCAAAACCCCTGAATCTCATTGTTCACGCGATGTTGTCGATCGGAAGCATCATCTCCTTTGGATTCAATTTCGGTTGTAGAAATTACTAACACTGCTTGGGGACCCGTGACCGTCTTGTCAGAGGAGACATCCATAAGCGCATGACCATTTTTCTTATTCTTGTTTATGTTCTTCGCCATAGCTATGCGAACAGGGTGATGTAAGGATTTCTTCTGTAATTGTAATTGCAACTGAAGGGTTTAGGGTTTAATATTCCATATGGAGGAAGAAGAATCTCTAGATTCTTCAGCAATGACCGAAATTAGATATACATACCAAAATAGAGAATTTTATTGGATAAAATCCTAACTTCCCAGCTGTTTCACTCTAATTTCCGTACTCAATGGTATCTTCTTCATTTTATCCTTATACTAAAATGGCAATGGTAGGTGAAAGAATTGAAGAGCTCTTTATGAGAAATTTTAGGTAAAAGTTGTATCAAAGTAGAGAGAGAAAGAAAATATTCTAAATGAATAACGTATTTAGTGGCTTGGGAGTATAAGATGAAAAAAATTAAATATTGTGATATAAACATTAAAAGGTATCTATAGAATATAATTTTTGTACATGGTATTTATTTGGAATAAATGAGGTGTTAACCTTTGATATAGGAGGTAAATATTTTCTAAAATTTTCACAGAATGACAACAATTAAAGCCCAACAATTCCATTTTGGACAGCCCAATTGACAATTGAACTTCCCGCGTAAAAATGGCATATAGTAGCCATTAATTAAGGGTGCCTTTAATTTTTATGCACTAATTATAATGCTCAGCAAAAATAGCCACTACTAATAAGAAGACCGTTTTACCCTTCCTTCAATGTTTATATGCCAAAAGGCCCAAAACGTTTGTTTTTTCATTCAGAAGAGGGAAAAAAATTGAGAGAGGGTCAAGTTTCGCGTGTTCTCTGCTACTGTATCATCCTCGCATGCAAACAAGCTTCAATTAATCTTTCTCCTTCTTCATCTTCTCTGAATCGAACGATCTAACTGGTAATTTTTTTTTTGCACTTTTTATATGTGTAATCGTGTTTAATGTCGTATCAAGTATATGTGAAATTTTAAAAATGATCATTATAAGTTGATTCAGTGTCGGAGAAGTAGCGTATTTTTGTGATGTTGTTATTCAGAAATTTTGGTGTTAAAATGTGTAATGTGTTTGTGGTTGATTCAATATATTTGATTATGTAAGGACATTTCATAAAAATAGTCGTAGAAATTCATAAGCTTATTGTGTTTATGAATTTTTAGTTAACTATGTTCATGAACGATAAGGATCAAACGACATTAACTTTTGAAGTTGGAACTCAAAGTTAAGGACTGAGTGTCCTTAACTTTTGAACTTGAAATTTGAAGTTAAGGACCAAGTATCCATAACTTTGGAACATGAAAGTTAAAGTTCAGGACCAAGTATCCTTAACTTTTCAACTGGAAACTATAAATTAAGGACTGCCTGTCCTTAACTTTTTAACTTGAAACTTGAAGTTAAGGACCAAGTGTCCTTACCTTTTGAACTTGAAACTATAAGTTAAGGCCTGCCTATTCTTATCTCTTTAACTTGTAACTCTAAGTTAAGGACTAAGTGTCCTTTACTTTTGAACTTGGAATTCAAAGTTAAGGATTGCATGTCTTTTACTTTTAAACTTGAAACTTGAAGTTAAGGACCAGTTGTCCTTAACTTTTGAACTACAAATTTGAAGTTTGGAACATATTGTCCTTAACTTTTCAACTTTAAACTTTAAGTTAAGGACTACTTGCCCTTAACTTTTTTACGTGACACTTGAAGTTAAGGACCAAGTCCCTCCAACTAAATATAAGTCCTAATCTTTGTTTTCTTTTTCCTTCTTTGTAGTGTGATAATGGAAGGAGATCATGTTTTCAAGTTTGATGATTGGCGTAATTTAATGGTGTATTGGTAAGGAGATTTAGAGTATAAGAAAATAATTAAAAGTTTTTTGTCAAACAGGCAGTGGAAGAATTTGAGGGATGATATTTTCGGCAACTTCTTTTGATTAGAAAGTGTGAAGTTCTATGATAAACTTATTCACTTCATATTGCTTTCAGAAATTGTGAATAATGATCCTGATTCGATGACATTCAAGGTATTTGACCGTGAAATTAAGTTTACACGTGACGCATTTCATATTATTACTCGTTTGAAGTGTTATTCCTCGCTGGACATTAGAGGTTTACATGAGAAAGAGAATAGGCTTTTGAAAGTCTATTTCCCCAGAAAAGGTAGAATTGAGTTGGGTGATTTGTTTAATTTTATTTCTAGTCACCACATGGTACAACTTCATCATTTGTGGGCAGCGATGATGATGATGTGAAGTTGGCAACAATTTATTTTATTGAATCTGTTTTGATGGGCAAGCGGAAGAATAGGAATATGTCCGAGCATATAATGAAATTATCGACGGTGATGCACTCTACTCTTCTTTCAACTAGGGCTCTCTTTCTTATGACACGCTATTAAAACCATTGAAGAGCTATTTGAAGCCGAATGAGAATGAGATTGAGAAAGAGAAATACAAAGATAAAGACAAGGATAGCTACACTATACTTGGCTTTCCTTTTGCCTTTTGTGTTTGGATTATGGAAGTAATTCCTATTGTTCAGGAAAAGTAATTTGTGAACTTCCAAGAATCTGGTTATCCTCGGATGTTATGTTATTTGGAAATGAAATCTCCACAGTTTGATTCTCTTTGTAAAAAAATACTTCCATAATAAAAATGTAAATTAATGTAATTACTAGCTATTTTTTTGTTTATTTGTTTTATTTCTGAAAACTTATGTTTACTTTTGTCATATAATAGTCGCATAAGTTGATCGAGGTTTCACCATTTATTTCTGTTGAAGAAGAAGACACAGAGCCTCTTAGACTGGAGGAGTCAATTTCACAAGATCAAAGCTCAAGGTCTTCTTCCACATAATTTGATGAAGCCATACTTAAGGAATTTGTTAGAGTATGTGTTTCTGCCTCGAATAGCATTAGTTTTTTATTTGATTATTCTTTGCTTACAACACTTTTTTTTTTATGCTTTTTGTTTCAGAGATTATCAGAGAGTTTTAAGAAGCATCTGCTAGCTGAAGTTACCAAAATAAATCAGAAAATAGTTGTAGCGGAAAAAAAGTTTGAGAATGAAATCATGGTAATATGATTAATTTCAGTTAGTCGAAGTTCAGGACTTTGTGTCCTTAGTTTTTGAACTTAAAACTATAAGTTAAGGACATGAGTCCTTAACTTTTGAACTTGGAATTCAAAGTTAAGGACTGTCTGTCCTTAAATTTTGAACTTGTAATTGAAACTTAAGGACTGCATGTCCTTAACTTTTTAACCTGTAATTCAAACTTAAGGACTGCCTGTCCTTGACTTTTGAACCTTCAAGTCAAGCTTAAGGACTCATGCCCTTAACTTTTTGAACTGTAATTCAAACTTAAGGACTTCCTGAGAATGTTGAATTTTTGAAATCGGAAGAGAATTTTCTTCAATTTCGACGATCAAAGTGAAGTGCTTTTGCGTTGTTGTTGTTGCTCGTTAATATTAGCGTATGTATAAGTTATAGCTTAAGGGTATTTTCGTCCAATCAGGTATATATATATTAAATCAGTGGCTGAAGACTAAAGACATTTAAAACACTAGCTTTACAGTAAAGACAGGTGCTGTTAGTGGCTATTTGCACATCGCCCACTTCCCGCTGGAGTTTCTAGCCCAAATACCTATTCGTCCAATTTTACTCTCTTCACCAAATAAAATAAAATAAAATAAAATATTGGTGTGTGTGGGTATACTATAAATAATTGGAAGTGAAAACCCTAAAGACAAATCCTCCTCAGATAGAATTGGCCGCGAATATGGTACATCTTTGAGGTACAATGAATTATGTCTCATTAATTGTTGTTTGTTTTATTATGTATAGTTTAGAGAGGATCTAACAGTAAAAACCCAGGCATCTCAGAAAGCCATTGTTCTGCTTCTCAATTAGCTTTTGGCTCGCTACGGTGCCTACATTCACACACACACTAGATCTCTATCTTCTTTTTCTCTTATTGTTTTTCAAGTTTATTTCATTTGACTGATGAAAAGAAGTTTTTTAAAATGCTTATTAAGGGAATCCGGTGCTCAAGTTGGCTTCTGTTTGAGTTTACGAAACAAAATTGAATATTTAATTTTCTATTTTGCATTAACTTCTATTAAGATTTGTAAACTCGACTGAGAATTATTTATGTTTTAGTGTTTGATTAAATATGAAAGAAAATGATTGAATAATTATGCAAGGGAATGATTTTTATTTTTGTTCTTTCTGCAAGGGAATAATAATGTATGTGGATAAAGTCTTTGTAAGTTTTTAGCATAATATTTATATTTAACGTATATAATTTAAATTTTTATAAATTTGTTGACCAACCTTTAGTTTTATTGCCTAATGGAAGAAGAAAATCGCGACTGAGAAAATAAATTGTTATGTTAGAAAATGTAAACATAGAGTTTAAAACAGAGTCAGAGAGTATAGATTGGCATTGTTCAATATGATCTTTTTCTTGTAAAAAAGGTTCATGTGTTAATTCTTACGTATAAGTTCACAAAGCAAATTTAGTCTATTTGTGTAATGATACAAATAGATTTAATTTCAACTACTTTCCTGTTCATTTTTATTTGTCCATATTTGTTTAGAATAGATTTTTATTTTACTTGTTACATTTAGCGTATCAAGAGAAGATTATTTTCTCTTATAGCGATAATTTAATTACTCATTTTAAATTATTTTCTCAAATTTATTAAAAATTTGCATAAATTAATATGAATATCATAAAAAATTATGTATTTTATTTATTATTCTTTAAAAGATGTGCAAAGTAAAAAAATGAACCACTAAAAGTAAACAGAGAGACTATTAATGGAATCAATGAAAAATCTGAACTATTTTACGAAGTTGAGGAACAAATTTGGTTTTTCGAAAAGGAAACAGAATCTTTACTAATTTTAACAATATCTATACAATCTAATTTCACTCACCCAATCCCAAAAGAATACAAACTTGACAGAATTTGAAAGAAAAACAAGATGAAATTACAAAAATATTAAAAGTCAAGCACTATGGGTTTGCTATTAACACCTCTAGGTCCACCAGCTTGGGCAGCCATAGCAAGTTCAAATTGCTTAATGGAAATTGAAGGAAAAGAAATTATTGCAGGAGTTTTCAAATCTTCCCATCCTTTGATAGGGTTAATTGTTGTTGATCCATCCCACCCTATATGTGTTACATGCTTCACATCTGTTGGATACCCTATTTCTATCTCCATTTCCACTTCTTCTTCTTCCTCTTTGTGCACTACAAAAGAAAAAAGAAGCAAATTATGAGGATTTAAAAAAAAAATCGACTTTAGATTCATTTTCTTGATAGTATATCAAACTTGTTCTAGTTCTAGTATTTTTGATGTTGTACCCATATATTAGAGTTAGGGTACTTATCAAGCAAATCGGACGTATAGTTATACTTAACGATTTGGTTGATCGGTTGTCGGATTAAAATATAATAATCCGCTAGCTATTCAATA
This sequence comes from Nicotiana benthamiana, assembly GCA_034376525.1. Lineage (NCBI taxonomy): Eukaryota > Viridiplantae > Streptophyta > Magnoliopsida > Solanales > Solanaceae > Nicotiana > Nicotiana benthamiana. The sequence goes on along the minus strand of CM067341.1, from coordinate 11,449,470 downwards.
GGATAACAGTGGATTGGTATCGAATTAACGATTATCAAGTGATTATTGGGCAATTTATTAGCTAAATCAAATAAAAAGAATTCAACAATCCTAGTCTTGTGAATGCTAAATGACCAAACTGCATAGTTCACTGGCTTTTATACCTTCCATATGAGCCTCCTCTTTTAGCGACTCCATTGTTCTTGTTTCAACTAGTTGATCTGGTGATTAGATTATTTTTAATTGATCTTTTACATGTGTTACCCCCATGTAGCTGGTGTCCAAGATCATCGAAAAAGAGACGAGTGTGACAAGTGACGAGTGATGAGCACGAGAAGATTTAGATTTAGAGAAATTTTGATTAAGGATTTAGGACTTACGATAGATGACCGGTCGACTTCTCACTCTTTACGGCAGATTGAATTTAATTGCGAATTAAAAATTAAGGAGTTAGCCATTTATAATTTCTATAGTACTTTATATAAATAGGAGTAAAAGTGTACATATAAAAAATGTAACGGGTTAACAGTTTATCCGATAGGAAAATTGAGTAATCCACTCCCAAACAGTTAAAACGTTAATTATAAAATATCAAAAGCTTGATATCCCGGTACCAATTAGCCAATAAGTCATCGGTTCGATTTGGTTTAACGGTTACGGTTTGGTTTTGAACCGCCCTAATTAGAGTATCCTATAATGGTCAAAAGAGTGTGTATAACTATTTTCACAAACGGAGCGAGATTTTTTGAGGTCAAGTCTATGTTAATAATTTTTTCTATGAGATCACAAAGAAAAGAGATTGAATGTTATTCTCCATGTTTTTAATTTTGATTTTGTATGAATGTGGAATTGTGACTGTTAGGAGAGGAAAGATAAAGAGGAAAATGGTTTGATGAGATTGAAATCTTATAAATACAAGGTAAAAAGGGCAATGGCTACGTACCAAATAGTTGGGAGAAACCTTTGAAATGCCTTTTCAATCTTCGAATATTTTGCGAAAATATTGGTCTTGTCATGCCCAAAAATCCCCAAAAGCTTTTCATTTTTACACTTGATGAGCTCTCTTCTCCTTCTTGTCTTTCTTGAATAAGTCACACCCAAAGTAACAATGTCAAACACAGAAAAGAATAACAATACAGATGCAGAACAAAAACAATTGCAAATATTGTATCTTACCGTGAAAAAACTTATTCGCACATAATGTTTACACACTCATAGTGAATATATGACATATGTTTTAAAAACCTCTTATCACTAGATCATAGTTAAAGCAACACACATTCCATCTTAATTTATGACTTAACCACGATAAATTAGTATAATATAATATAACATCAGGTCCAAATGAGTTTTATCCGTTCAATAGAAGTGGTTTTAAACGAGAACTATCTATCCATCAAAAGCCTATCTAAATGGGCTAGCTAATTTTCATATTGATAATTGACAAATAGCCAACATTTGCAAAGTTATTGAACAATAGTCACTATTTTATGCCGAGATAAAATCTGGACAAAAATACTTTAGCTGAAACACGAGAAGTTCTAACATAATATACTAGATTATGGATCTCCTCCGTATAAGCTTCAAGTATATTATATATGTTGGAACTCAAGCACATCATGAAATTCCAGCATATTATGCTAGAATCTCATATGTAAAAAATTCAACCTCCCACATATTATGCTGAAATTTTTTCGGATTTTTAAAGAAGTTTGTGTTCAAATTTTGTTTTTACATAAAAAAAAATAACTAAATTTCGACTACTTTCTATAAACGAGGCTATTTTTACTTTTAACCGTAAATGAACCAATAAACTAACAAAACCAGGCCATTTGGTTTGAAAGGTTTTACTATAGGATTAACCTCTTAACAATACTCAACCTTAATATAAGTATTATTAGGTTTATATAAACCCAATATTTTCAACACGGAACATAAAAATATGCATGAGAAATAAGGGGAAGAGAGACATACTTGTTTTCTCAGCTGGATTAGTCTTTGTTTTCTCAGATTGGCTGCTGCTACTGCTCACTACAACACTTGAATCAGAACCACACGCTACAGAAAATGGCAACATAAAAAATTTCTCTATTGATTTTTCCTTCATATTTCTATCAACAGTGAATTATAGCATATAAATCACAGAAATGGGAAGAAATATAAAGAGAGAGAGTTATATCAATGAGATTAATGGCTTTAAGAAGAAGTTAGAATGATTTAGGTAATAGAAATGTAAGACACACCAAATATTACATTAAAGCAGGTTGGTTTGGTGGCATTAGAGAAAAGCAAAAAGAATATATGAAAATGATGGAGTGGAGTGGGTTAGAAACTTAAAAGAGTGGATATATTTAAGTTGGTTAAACTGTGCAACTCAGCTTAATGTTGGCTCATTACTTGTCTAATTTAAGAAATAAAACAACTCCTCCACCCTCTGGAAGTTTTAACATTTATTTTTTACCTATTCTGCTACTGTAATTTTCCGATAAAAGACGAGTCAAATTGACAACCCTTAGGCAAAGATGGCTCTGCCAGTAATGGTACATATGGCACATGAGAACATTCATATAACAATAGTATTAGCAATTTAAACTATTTGTGCAATTTAACTTGTTGTAACAGGTAAGCGGCCTTAATAATCTTATTTATTATAGACAATTATTTATAATTATTTTTAAGTAACTTAATAGAATATTTTTTTTAATTACATTATCAACATATAAAAGTTAATTCATATCAATGTTTCTTTTAAATTACTTTAACTAGCTCGGTCACCCTAGTTTCATCTTCAACTTTTCTTAAGCAAACTAAACTTTGGTCATAGGTTTATAGCCTTACACTACTTTGTGTTTTGAATATATTATCTAATTTGACCATAATTTTTAAAATCTATTTGGTAATCTGCAACTAAAATTTAATTATTTGACTCTATGTTTGTCTTTTGTGTAATAAGTTTTTAGTATTCTTCTTTTACGTCTTAAATTGTATAGATAACTATAATACCGGAATTGACCAATTTTGACCATTAAAGTGAACTAGACATTAAAACAAAGATGAAAAGGTAATTAATGTACTTACTTGATTGCTCTAACATTATTGAACTTATTTTCAATTGTTTTTTTTTAATTTCAAGGGGATTTTAGATAGTTGCACTATTTCAAAAAAATAAAATAAAATAAACTAATATATATTTATTTATTTCTTTATCTTAAACTATTAAAGTTTGTGATCCGCGACAGAGCGATAGGTATATCTTTTCATTTTTAACTAGAGGTTTTGTGTTAAAAGTATAAGATAGAAATCGCCTTTGGTGGGATAAATTGTAACCTCAAAAATTGAACTTTGTACGTGATTTCGAATTAGTCTGATCTAAAGTAGATGTCGAACGCGGAATGACAAAAGAAAAATCTTAAGGTATTGCGAATTTATTGAGTTTGGTTTAAGTGGGACATATCAAGTCATCCTTAATGATACTTCTACAATCTCTTTTTTTCAGTTTAGTAATCCTAAATGAACCTACTCATTCCAACTCTTCCAATCACCATTGCATGGGAAGAGTGAATCCAAAGGGAATTTATTATAATATGATTCAAAATGTATTTCTTCATTTTCACAAAAAAGTAAAGGAAGTCAAAGAGTGTGGTGATGTACTTTGATACTTATTGAACACCAGAAGTGGAATTGAGTGTTCTTTAACTTCCTTCTAAATTTGGTTGCTCCTTTTAGGTAGGCCTTTTCTAACTAAACTATTCTGATGCACCATATTTATTTCTTGTTCAATCATTCACTATTTAAAGCTCATTACTTCGATTAATTTGAATTTGCGAGTAAACCCATTAATTAAATGAGGTAAAGTGCTCCTTATTGAAAGTATCTTCATTTTGGGAGCTTGAACATGAAATCTCTGGTACGATTTCGATTTGATCACCTGTCACGATCAGGATTTCTCCACCCTCGAGAGTGTTGATGATGTCTACTAATGAGAGCTAGGCAAGTCAACCCTTAGTTACTTACTTCATTAACACATTGCTTCTCTTTCAATAAATACAAGTCAATAACATGAAAACAACAGAACTTTGAATAATTAAGCGGAAGATAATAATTTTTTTTATATCTGAACATGAATTTCTAATACAACCATTTGAATTTCGACTACCCAGAACTGGTGTCACAGTTTCACAGACATCTAAGAATAGTACACATAAAGGTCTAAAAGAAATAAATCTGTTTGTCTCAAATACAATGAGATAACAGTCTAAAGTAAGGATAGAGGAGACGTCAGGACATGCAAACGCCTGCAGGGCTACCTCGGGTCACCTGATGAATAAGATCCAGCAATCTCACTACGGTCTATTTTCTGCAACACTAGGGTCTGCACAAAAAAGTGCAGAGTGTAGTATCAGCACAACCGACCCCATGTGCTGGTAAGTACCTAGCCTAACCCCGGCGAAGTAGTGACGAGGTTAGATATATATATATATATATATATATATATATATATATATATATATATATATATATATATCTACAAGGGGAAAATAATAAGAAAATAACTATTTTAAATGGGAAGGGAACATGATTCGGGAATAACAGATAATATAGAAATTCAAGAGAATAATAAGGAACATCAATAAATTATCTCTAACATGGATAAGGAAAATAAAAGCAGACTTCACTGTCTGTACACATCTCATCGCAGACGTGCAAGCCAATCCTATTCCTCAATGTTTCCGTTGTAGGCGTACCCACCCGCTCCCATTTCATCAAACTTCGTGGTAGGCGTACCACCCGCTCCTATTTCATTATATCAGCAGTTCTTCCAAATTAAATAACTCTAATAACACAATAATTAATACGAATTCATAAGACAACAAGAACACAATAATTTTGATTCACTGAGGAAAATAAATAATGACAAGTAGCAATTAATTAAGGGCTTTAAGGAGCACTTAGGAAATTTAGTATTTAATGTGTCGAATATCAAGTAGCAATTAAGTCACATAATCATGTAGCAATTATGGCATAAATTCAAGACATGACGTTGCACAAGGATACCTTAATTCAATAATAACAAGTAACACAATAAAGGGAGATGTCAACACAATGAATCATGTCATAGTGGAATAAGCCAATAATATGCACTTGAATTGATAACAATAAGAAATCATAACAAATAGCAATAGGTGCACGGCATCACCCTTCATGCTTTTACTCTCATCCTCACCAAGTAATGATATAATAAAATATGCACGGCATCACCCTTCGTGCTTTTACTCTCTTTCCTCACATATAATCAATAGAATCGACACGGAATGGTACATCGTGCGGCACGACATCACTCTTCGTGCTTTACACTCTTTCCTCACAATAAACAAACAATGCACGGCATCACCCTTCGTGCTTTACACTCTTTCCTCACAATAAACAAACAATGCACGGCATCACCCTTCGTGCTTTATACTCTTTTCTCACAATAAACAAACAATACACGGCATCACCCTTCGTGCTTTAACACTCTTCCTCACCCAATCAACAATCACAAGCAAGGGCAAGGGAATAATAAAACAATAATGAAAATCCCAGCAAGGGAACATAAACAAACAATTAAAACCCGACATAGGTACAACATCAATAATCTCAACGTCCCAGCAAGGGAAAATATTCAATAATCAACAACGTCCCGGCAAGGGAATAGATCAATAACTCTTTCTCTTTCTTTCACTTTCATCTCATAGTTCACATTATCACTCGATTCAATGCTCCAAAGATTTATTTATCTCATATACCTTCAAAATTTGTATTTCAACTCGAGCCAACACTCCACGAAGTTTAAAGATCACAATTCCTTTCACATACTCTTTACAACATATAGAAGTCATCAATTAAGCATGGAAGTTATAACAAAATCCAAACTATTCGCAAAATAAGGGCATCACGGTCATGCTAGACACTAATGTATAGATACTCGTCACCATGCCTATACATCGTACTCGACAATTAGCAAGTAGCAAATAAGACTCAACTCCTATTCCCTCAAGCTAAGATTAGACCAAACACTTACCTCGATGCTCTGAACTCAACTCAAGCCTCAACTATAGCTTTACCCCCGTGATTCCACCTCCAATCCGCTCGAATCTAGTCACAAGTCACTTAATTACTTTAATAAACACTAAATGAATCAATTTGAATGCGTAAAAATGAATTTCTCAAAGTTTTGTCCAAAAATTCCAAAATTGCCCCGATCCCACGTGGTCAAAACCCGAGGTTCGAACAAAAACCCGATAAACCTTTCCCCCACGAACTCAAATATATAATTTATTTTGAAATCGGACCTCACATTGAGGTCTAAATCCCCAATTTTTGAAAAACCTAGGTTCTACCCAAAACACCCAATTTTCCCCATGAAAATCATTGATTTGAAATTGAAATCATGTTAAAAGATGCTAAGAATTGAAGAAGTTAGTTAAAAATAACTTACTTTGATTTGGAGAAGAAGAAATCCTTGAAAAATCGCCTAAGTGTGTTTAGGTTTTGAGAGAATATGAAAAACGGGTTTAAAATCGTCTAAGTATAAAAGTTGCAGATCTCTAAAATGGAAATTGCAAACAGGGATCGAAATTGCGAACCAACCTCTGCTGGCTTGGGAATTGCAAAAAAGTTTGATAATTGCGAACCCGGGAATTGCGAAAAAAGTTTGGAAAATGCGAACAAGTCTGAAAATTGCGAAAAAAGTTAGGGAATTGCGAACATGATAATTGCGAAGAAAATTTGGGAAATGCGAATATACCTGGTAGTTGCAAAAAATATTTGGGAAATGCGAACATGGGAATTGCGAAGAAAGTTTGGGAAAAGCGAACAATCCTGGTAACTGCGAAAAATGTTTGGGAAATGCGAAAACTGCAGGCCAGCACCCTATAGTCCAAAATTTCACCCCGCGACCTATGTAAAATCACCCTAGCCCTCGGGGATCCAAACTAAATATACACACAACCTCAAAAACATCCTAGGGGCTTACTCGTACGATCAAATCGCCAAAATAGGTTCATACAGATCGAATCAAGCCTCAAAACTCATGAGTTCTTCCAAATTGTCATAAAACATCAAATTTCCATTTTAAGTCCGAACACGTCAAATGACGTTTGTTTTCAACCAAACTTTACAGAAAGCGCTTAAACCATATATAAGACTTGCACTAGGCACCAGAACCAAAATACGGGGCCGATACCATTGTCTTCTAATCAAATTTCATTTTTAATTTCCTTAACAATTTCAGAAAAATAATTTCTTTTAAAAATTCATTTCTTGGGCTCGGGACCTCGGATCTCGAATCCGGGCATACGCCTAAGTCTCATATTTTCCTACAGACCCTCTGGGACTGTCAAATTATGGGTCCGGGTCTATTTACCCAAAATATTAATCGAAGTCAAATTTATTTAATTTAATATCAAAATTTAGCATTTTTCTCACAAAATTCATATTTAAGCTTTCCAGCTATGCGTCCGGACTGTGCACGCAAATTGAGGCTACCCTAAATGAGATTTTCAAGGCCTCGAAAGCACAGAATGAGTAAGAAAATAAGTGATGACCCTTTTGGTCGTCACATCGCCGAACCTTGTTAAATTCGGTAAAATTTTTTGACACACACACATATATATTAGAAACAGTCATATGCTTTGCTTGAAACCTCAAGACCACAAGTCCAATAGTTGACTAATCCGATCATGTACCCAAGGGGTGTCAATGAATATTCGAAAACTGGCTAAACCAACTGAACTGTACCGTACCGAACTGACTTTTAGGTGTGTTTTTAAGAAATCATAAGTTTTTATATAAATCTATAACCGCAATGATTATTAGGGTAGGTTTTTTATTTTATTAAAATAAATCGAAAAAATACCAAACCGTACTAAATAAATTTTATATGTGAAAAATATATTTATATAGTAAGTTTAAAAATAATAATGCATTAAAATTTTCTTCGGCCTTGAAATTATGAAAACTATTACAAGCCAACAAGTAATTAAACTCAAATACTAATTTGTAAAACCTATTATGCTACTTCTACTTAAACTAATATATTTCAAGTATCTTTATTAGCAAGACACAAAATATTTTAGCGATTATGAGCAACAAACTATATGTATTGAATATGTTTCCTTTCATCTAATTTGGATTTATCTTTTTGAATATTTAATCTTTTATAGACTTCATCCTTGAGTCTCATCTTGGTAAATATATTGCCACTCGTGTTTTATATTTTCTTTGCTTTTGTTTGGATTCTTTTACGTTGTTGTAGAATAGTTGAATCTATGCTCTAGCCATCTTTTATTTTGTTTAAATTCATCACCCTTCAACAGTAAAAAATATCCAGAGAGTTTTCTTAAGTTCTATAAAAGAACATGTGTTATTGCATTCTACTTCTATTGGTGACTTTTACATGATATTTGAAAAAATACCAAAAATTAACCGAAATGTACCGATACGGAAGAGAAACTGACATGATCGGGACAATTGCGAAAAGTCTAATTTTGGTTATACATAATAGAATGACCGAAAAATTGGTATGGTACAAATTTCATAAAATATCCGGCCGGACCGAGCCATTGACACCCCTAATGTACCCTAACAACCTTTAAATTCTAGGTCCACCTCTAACTCTAATAATTGTTGCGTATATTTTTTAATAAAAATATTCAATAAATTGCTCCAAGTACTATATATGAGGATGATTACTCTCTTTAATATAGTTTTATGCTAAAAAAATAGAAAAAATAAAATAACCTTTAAACCAATGTGACCTTATTTAATTAGCAATAAAAATTACGAGTACATATTATTATAGTAATTCATTATACTCAGTACATAACAAATTATTAAGTGTATTATCCTTCCCTCGAAGAATTCTCTCCTTCCCAATTACCTTAGAACTCTCTCCTTACCCTACGAAGTCATCAACATGGACTCCTGTTTGATCAAATCTCCTCTCCCCCCAAAGCCCCCAGATAAAGAAGTAAAAATGGAGGTGGAAACACTACAACACTCCTACAAGGAAATGCTTCTAGATAAACAAGCTGGTAATCAAATCAACTACTACGAAATGGAAAACCATCCAGAACAGGCTAAAGGGAAGCATATTGAAGGCTCCATCCCACTCTCCACTGAAGAAAAGGAAAGACTATATGTCCCTTGGAGATACTCAGTAATCATCAAAACATTCAAAAAAAATATGCCTTACCACATGCTCCGATCTAAACTAATTGACCTTGGAAACCATCTGAAATGTTAATCTTGATTGACCTAGGATGGAATTTCTTCATAGCAAAATTTAGTTTAGAGGAAATCATGGTTAAGGCACTACACCTGTTGCCATGGTTTATTTCGGGACATTTCCGATCTACATAAAAATGGGAACCAAAGTTTGTCCATCAGAAAGCCGCTCTAACCTCCAATGCAATTTGGATAAGGCTACCCCAACTTCCAACTGAGTTCTATGATAAAGTCATCTTGGAGAAAGTTGGAAGGAAACTAGGCAAGCTCCTAAACATTGACCAATGCACATCCTCTACCCTAAGGGGAAGATATGCTCGCATTTGTATTCCAGTGCCCCTGGAAACACTAGTGAAAACATCAGTAATCATAGGAGACCACAAAAAACCAGTGATCTACGAAGGCGAAGCAAGACTATGTACCAGATGTGGTAGGATAAAACACACAGCTATAAGGTGCAACTTCAAAGCACACCCCTCATCAGACAATGGAATGCAAGAAGAAGCAAACCACACAGAGCCAACACCAGAGGACAATGAATGGAAGACTATCACCTTCCTAAGGAGACGAAAACAGGGACAACCAAAGGCACCTACTCCCATGGAAGATAGTACATTGAAATCACAACACACTCAACATACAAAGGAGGTATATGTAAACATGTTCGATGGCATTACATGGAAATTCCTTCAAACAAAAGCTTTTAACTATAATTTAATTAAAAACCCATCCCACAGTACTCAAAGAAATAAAAAAAGGTCGGTAGGCCCAATAAGAGCACCAACGGGGGGCCATCAGACGCCCAAGCATGTGCACAATCCAAACCCACCGGAACAACCCATTATGGGGGCCAAGCGAAAAGCGGGGCCAGAAGCAGAAGAATCGACCAACTTAAATAATTAGCCCATTTTCCAAATGGAGACTGGGCCAAACCCCAATGGCACAATCATCACATTTGGTAAATCAACCAATGGGCCTCTTCCTGAAACCCAAACAGATACTCATTCGTGGGGTACCACTGAGAACCATTTCCCACACCCACTTCCCAAAACCTATGCCTCCCATACCAAATCTACTGCAACATACGATAATGGTGATTACCCAAGTGACAGAAATGGTAATCGATTACCCTATCTGCACCCCCTCTATCCTCAGTCGAAAAGACCACAACCGTCACCTCCATTACATCCCCAATTAATGAGCAAGATACACCCATAATATCAACATCTGGTAACCCTTCTGCTACCCAAGATGTGACACCGGAAGAATTTACGACGGGAAATCGGTCCATAAACACCACTCCCATCTTTACCCGAAATAGAACACCAGTAAAACACAAAAATGGTAAAAAATACCCTTCCGGCCACTATCTCCACCAACCTACTGCCACCGGACCACCAACCAGCCTCCTGGTTGGAGGTAGCCTTGCAAGGGTAGCGTATCTCCTACGACTTCATTTTGGATGATAGGAAGGTGATGGTGATAGTCCAAAATCTGGCTCACCTAGCCAGAGTGACAGTAGAAGCCCTAAACAAGGCACCGGTGGCTTTTAGCCCTCTCATATGGCAATCGATAGCCAGCTCTGACAGCCCATCGCCGATTACAAACCCACAAGCCCACAATGTTCTCTAAAGCTTCCAATATCTCTCATTCTTTCCAAACCTAATGAAAGAGGACCCATCGGCGGAGCTAGTGTTCACCCAGATCGACCCATCAATGACTCCCTCATCATCCACACCAAAGAGAACGAACAAACTTCCTCCACTCCATAATATCGGACAAGGAGTCTCCAAAGCACTAGATCTATTGATGAACAAGGATGCCATAGAAGAACTGGAGTAGACCTACCAAACACCAAGAACAAAGTCGATTTTGCTAGATTCAGTAAGATCGATCGAATTCAGCTTGGAAGTGAGCCGAATAGTGGTAGTGATATGCCCCAAGTCCATGCCCAAGTGTGGAATGAGCCTTGTCTCAGCCCAAGTACAGGGACAAGTGAAACCACTGATAAACCTAACACTAATTTTGAGCCTAAAATGGAAATCCCCTCTACCACAAGTGTCAACTCTGCCGAAGCAGTCGAGCCACCAAGAAGAAGCTCACTAATCACCCATGTTCCTAATAATGAACTATATCATATGGAATGTTACGGATGGTAATAGTGCCGAATTAAAAAGACACTACACGTAGATGGTAAACAAGCACAATCCAGCAATGTTGTTCCTTCTTGAAACAAAAATGGCGGACCATCAGACTCTGGCGCAGTCACTTGACTTTGATATGATTATCCAATCCCCTGCGGTGGGCCTTTTTGGTGGGATAATTTTCACGTGGAAGGAGGATCTGGTTGTTGTGGAAGAAGTGGCCTCCACCCCAAGGTATTCACGCAATGGTGAAGGTAAGACCTAATCAACCACCTTGGCTTTTTTCAGCAATCTATGCTAGTAACTTGTTGGCAGAAAGAAAAAACCTATGGGATCATCTTATCACTATCTCCAATTCATTAAATGATAACTGGTTCATATGTGGAGAATTCAATGAAGTCTTAAAGGCCAGTGATAAGTTTGGGGGAAGCCTTATTAACCCGATCCGCAGTAACCTTTTTTGGAACTACATAAATAGGTGTCACTTAATTGACCTTGGGTATAAAGGAAGTAAATTTACCTGGACTAACAAAAGGTACTCTAACAGGACTTCCCTAATCCTAGAAAGAATTGATAGGTGTTTTGCCAATGCAGGTTGGATTAAATAGTACCATGAGGCAAGTGTTCAACACCTACCTAGGACCTACTCAAACCACTGTCCTTTAAAGATTCAAATGGAAGGACCCCCTAGATACAAATCAACTAGACCTTTCAGATTTGAAACAATGTGGGCTAGCCACCCTTCATTCCCCAGCATCATTAATCAAGCCTTCTCTGACCAAACTCCCCTACTCCATGTCGCACCCCCTTTTTCTCGCAAAATCGAGTTTTTGAAATTTGGGAAGATAAAACTTCCCTTTTTTGGGAATTGGGTTTAAGATAATTGAAGAATCTTATATTGCATTAGGACACTAAGGATGTCTCTATTTGGATAGCCAGAGATTGGGTAAGGGCTTGAAATTGTCCCAAGGGAAAGGTGTTAGGCACCCCTAAGGATCCACATATGTGGTTCCCGACCAAGCTATTATTGTGACTTAAATGCAATAACATATAAGCAAATAAGGTTATCACATAAGAGGAGATTTCACATAAAGGTCAGAAATAAACAAAGTTGGAAGGCATAGAGGAGAGTTAATTTAGAAGAAATATTTTTAAAGATTTATGGAAACAAAAAGTAAAGGGAGGAGGGGTCCTAGGTTTATTAATAATATGGATCACATCAATGCAATAATCGGTAATCACTCCTCAGAGAGGGGCTACACATGGTATTAGCACATCGGTCATCATATTTGTATCTACTCTTTCCCACGCTGTTAAGGTATTAAAGCGAGGAATGGTCTCGTTTACTTATTGCATGCTACTTCCCGTCCCGATCCTATCAATCCCGAAGGCATTTGGGATTACTAATCCTAAAGGGAAGAGACATAAGCTTATTTGTGGTTTCAAAAGGTTAAAATACTAAGGCGACAAAAAATAGATATATATATATATATATATATATATATATATATATGTGTGTGTGTGTGTGTGTGTGTGTGTGTGTGTGTGTGTGTGTGTGTGTATCATATTTAGAGGGAGAGCATATAGACAGATAATAAGGCTCTGACAAACCTTCTTTAAAATTAGACAAAACACATAGTCTAGCATGTATTACACGTACTGTTAAGGTCTAATTAAAACTTAATCTAATTAAAACTTAAGTATTTGAGGCAGAGTGATCATCTACATAATTCAGATAGGAAGCCTGAGCTAGGCCTGCCTGCTGGTTGTAGTTTTTTATAAAAAAAGAAGAAACTGATTCAGTTTATAAATTACCCTAAGATTTGCCTAAATGATAGACGAAACCTATAGACATGATATTTACAGATTTCAGGAATAAGAGTATGGACCAATTGTATGTTAATTTTAAGAAAAGGTTTCAGTTTTAAGAGAAAGAGTACAGGTTCTAAGATTGACAATGCATTACTATCGATAGTTTTAACTTACAAACGAGCGAGGCTATTCAGATTTGAATTAGGACCCCCATAGGCATGCTTTCTATATGTTTGTTAACTTTAAACACTGTTGTAGACATAGAGGAGTGCAGAGATTCTGCAAAAATGATTATCCAAACGTTGTGCTATCTGATTATGTTTTTTTTATTAGGACCCATAGCCAAGTGTGCCTAGTGAAAAGCGGGTGTGCAAGAATCAGAAAATGACCTATAGGCATATTCTCTATGTGTGTGTAGGAGATACTGATATGGAATTGCAGGATTCCTATAGACATGGCAGCTAATGAGATGCAGAAGTTCTTACAGACATGATAGCTAAATGAGATGCAGAAACCTTATAGGCCTGGTAGCTGAATGAGATGCAGAAGTTCTTATAGATATGGTAGCTAAATGAGATGCAAAAATCTTATAGGCATGTTAACTATATGGAAATTCAAAAATTATACGCATGATAACTATATGGAAATGCAGAAATCTTATAGGCATGATAATTGCATGAAAGGACGTCTGTAGGCATGGTGACTATGAGAAGTACAAAAATTAGAGACTCCTATAGGAAAGTTTTCTACCCATATAGTTACCCCTCCCTTTTCACTAACCATCCCCGAAAGTTATACAAAGTCATTACCACCCAAAAAATAAAGTAAAAATACATAAGAAATCTAAAAGTTATAACCAAAGAAAGCCCGATTTAGACTTCCTGTCTGATTTATGAAGTAAACCAACTCCGAAGATCAATGTTGCAAATCCTTTCTCTCATTTGTATGTGTCAGAGTTCCCTAAGAGCCTCACATGGACTACGGGAAATGCTCACACCCAAATGCATTACAGGGTTAACACATAGTGCAGTGTGGAAGAGGCCAACCCTCAAGTGTCCAAGTTCATAGGGAACTCAAGGTCCCAAGGCAAGGCTCACAAGAGGGGGGAAGAACCTAGGAACTAAGAGGGAGAGTGCAAGTGCGGACGAGAAATTCTGAAAGGAGAAAAAGGAAAAGGACAAAGGGAATAACTTAAAATTAGTGCACATAAGGGTATAAAGGGAATGGAGAATTTGCAAGAACACAAGAAAAGCAGGTTGATGGGCATACCCAGCAATGGGATATGCTGGTACACCCTTCAGCCTATTTAGAGGTTAAACCTCATTGGTTCAAAACTCAGTTCGTGGACAATAATTCATGTTTCCATGCCCTATGTCCCCACTCAAATCACATTGGGGTAATGTGATAGGGAGCAAAGATTCACAGTAAAAACAATTCAGTAGAACACAAGGCATACTAAGTTAGATATTTGAAATTCACATAGACAGTGAAGTAGACATGCATATAAAGACTATAAGTAAACACATTGGGGTGATGCTGAACTTAAAAAATTAGAACATACCAGCTTTCAGGAAACAAGTAAGAAAAGCAGTAGCCTTGTAAAAGCCAAAGTGCAACAGGAAGACAAAATGCTTTAAGTGTGCGTAATTGTAAGATTGTGAAGTCTAAAGTGTGTTAATCGTGTGTCTTTTGTATTAAAGAAGGTCATGCATTTATAGTGTGAAATTCATCAGCAAATAAGGTAAGAGAATATTTAAAGATTGATTGTAAATCAATTACACAAGATTTCCCTTAATTAAGGGATTCAAAATCAAACGGGTAAAACCATTTAAGGAAAAGATTTAAAATAAAATTTTTGTGTAAATCGTGCAATTGAGGGAAAATACATAAGGGCTATTTAGGGACATGATCTTTGACATGCACGATTGCATAACTTAAGGAAAGGAAATCAATTAACAGCCAAGAAATCATAAATCCAAAGATTTGATATGAATGAACCAAGCCAAAAAGGTGGAAAAGGTTTTAACTTAAGGAGCATCAGTAATAATCAATTAGACCTATTAAAAGGAGATTGTGAATCAATCACTAGTTCTAAAACCTTTTTAAAGAAAGATTTATCACACATATAAAGTCTGCAGACACGCTTAAACATGAAAGAATTGTCATGCTAATCCGTAGAAGAGTCTAGTGTAGAAGAAATAAAGAAGTTCTGACTTAGTTGAAAAACTCAAAAGTTAGTTTTAGAGAGTTAAGGGTTATAAAATAGACCCTAGTTCAATCACATGACTAAACCTCGATAGAACCCCCAAAGTCTAGGGTTTTCACCATGAATCAAATACAGAGATGAGGAAGCAAGTAGTCAAAACAGGCTCAGGAGTTTCTTTCAGAAACTCATTAGAAGACATGCAAACACAGTAGAAGCTTCAAAGCAAACAGAGAGAACAATATGATAGTAGAAGAAACATGCTTAAGAAAAATCCTTTCGAAGGGACTTAAACAGGGTTCTGTAGAAGAGAAAAAAAGAGACTTGAGAACTTAGTAAAAAGAATACAGTAGAAGAACTCAAGAACACTAGAATGCATAACAAAAGAACATATGGGGAAACACAATAGGATAAACATATAAGAGCATGATAGAGAGAAACCACAAGAATATAGTGGAAGAATGGGATATAGAAAACACAACAGAGGGACACAAGAGCACAGTAGGGTCTTAAGAGACCACAATATAGGAAAACATAGCAAGAGAAGCATATAAGAACATACTACAAGAACAAAATAGATACAAATACACATAAATGACAAAGAAAAAATCATAGAAACATTTGAACATTTCAGAAACTCTAGATCGAAAAGAGGCATTTTTTTACTTTTTTGAAAACGAAGCCAGGAAAAGCGTTTGAAAACTAAAATAGAGCATAAATACACAACAAATCTAGAAAGATTGGAGAAAAACCTCGAGGGATTTCATAAGAAGCCTAAAAATGAGAAAGGTTTTAAAAAGGGTCACCGATCGGAGTCGGAGAAGCAAGAATCAGGCTTGGAATACCAGAATACACCGAAGCAAGGCCGACGATGACCGTGAAACCTCGAGCCGGTGAAGGACTGGATGAAGACATTCAAGGTTTGGCCTTGTTTCTTCAAGTATTGATTACATAGGAGTAACATGAGGTGAGTATAAGACTACCATGGCCGGAGAAGCCATGGTTTCAGGTGGGTTTTGAGGTTAAAGACGATAGGAGACGATTAGGGTTAAGGAAGGTTCAAGAGAATTTAAGAGACGAAGGGGTTTCAAGGCCACGTCTCTGAAGGAAAATGAATTAGGGTTGGGGTTTGGTGAATTAAAAATGGTAAGGGGTCATCGTGGCTGTTGATCACAATTGATCGACGGCCTGGATCAAAAGAAAGACCGGGCGGGTTTTATTAACGGGTTAGGGGTCAAATTATATAGAATTGGAATGGTTCAGTTTGAGGTTGAAATTGGGTTATTGAGGTGGTTGATTTTGGCTATAGTTGAAATAAAATAAGGCTATTATATAATAGCTACTTTTCCTTTTTTAATTTATAAAAAATAGTAAAAATGATTTTTGAAATAAGTTGAAGGCACAGTTAATTAATAGTATATAAAAATTAAATTAAAAATACTGGAATAAATTTAATAGTTATAAATGTTGTTTAAATCTTAAAATAGGCTATAATTGCAATTTAGTGGAATTTTAGCTTAAAAATACCAAAGCAATTTATAAAAATGTGCAAAAATTACCTTAGCTATATATTGGAAAAATATTAGAATAAAATAAATTAATCATCAAAATGATAATTTGAGGAACACCTATTGGTTTTTGTATTGCTAAAATAGGGCAATAAATAGGCTTAAAAGTCCTTTAAAAAATTAGAAAAATAATAAGATTATTCGACATGCTTATACATGAATATATATACTATTTTGAAAGTAGTTTGCATATAAAAATATACAGGAAAAAATTAGGTATCAACAGCTGCCCCAATTTACCTGGGTAGGATGAAAGAGTTGTCGGGTAAAGATATGATGGCCAAATTTTGACCGGGCGAAGTGGTTTCAAAAGGCTGACCATGAACTGGTTTTTGAGCTACCTACATATCCCTGGTCTTACAGGAATCAGGCTATATGTAGTTCGGGATCCATCGGCGGAGTATGCCAATGGAGGTTTTCCAAGGACGGACGCAACGTTTAGGTTGTGGTGGATGGTTAAAGTCAAATAGGGCTACGGGAACTGGAGTGGGATCACTCCTGCTGAGACGACCGTCGCTTGCCGGTTTACCCGCAAATAAACAATACAAGAATATATTGTGCATAAATCTAAACGTGATGCAGGTTCCCATTGG
Organism: Nicotiana benthamiana; assembly: GCA_034376525.1. NCBI lineage: Eukaryota > Viridiplantae > Streptophyta > Magnoliopsida > Solanales > Solanaceae > Nicotiana > Nicotiana benthamiana. The sequence continues at coordinate 11,431,904 of CM067341.1, read as the reverse complement.
ACCAAGAATGTTGTATTTGGATGGTTAGGATAACGTCCTTAGACCATGATGTCCTGGGACATGAAGCTATAATAAGGGATTCGCAGGTCATGAGATGATGCTCGGTCTATGAGGATGATGCGTTCGAGCGATGCTTTCTTTGAATAATGATATGCAAGAGATAAAAAGGGGTCCTCATGCCATGGCATGGCGTTCTTGGGCTATGAAGATGGTTCTTCCGAACAATGATGCCTTTGGACAGTTTGGCGATGTTTCAGACCATGAGATGTAGAAGGTGGCGATCTTTCAGCCAATACAAAATGCAATAGGTGGCGACAGTTCAGCCGATACAAGATGTAAATGAGGTGGCGATCTTTCATCCAATGCAATGAGGTGGCAATCTTTCAGCCGATGCAATAAAGTGGCAATCTTTTAGTCGATGCAATAAGGTGGCAATCTTTCAGCCGATGCAATAAGGTGGCGATCTTTCAGCCAATGTAAATGAGGTGGTAATCTTTCAGCCGATGCATGAGGTGGCGATCTACCAATTAATGCAAAATATAAATGAGGTGGGAATCTTTCAGCCAATGCAATGAGGTGGCCATCTTTTAGACGATGCAATAAGGTGGAGATATTTCAACCAATGTAAAATGTAAATGAGGTAGCGATCTTTCAGCTGATGCAGATGGAAATAAAGTGGTGATATTTCAGCCATGCAAAGTGTGAACAAAGTGGTAATGTTTCAGCCATGCAGATGGAGGTAGAGCTTAACCTTGAAAGGCGGAATGGTAGCCTTACACAATGCAGGAAGTGCAGATGGAGGCAGAGCTTAACCTTGAAAGGCAGAATAGTAGCCTTATGCAATGCAGGAAATGTAGATGGAGGCAGAGCTTAACCTCGGAAAGCAGAATAGTAGCCTTATGCAATGTAGATAATGCAGATGGAGGTAAAGCTTAACCTCAGAAGGCAGAATAATAGCCTTATGCAATGCAGAAAATGCAGGTGGAGGTGGAGCTTAACCTCAGGAGGCAAAATAGTAGCCTTATGAAATGCAAGAAATGTAGATGAAGACAGAGCTTAGTCTCGGGAGGCAGAATGGTCGTCTTATGCAATGCAGGAAATGCAGATGGAGACAAACCTTAGTCTCGGAAGGCAGAATGATAGCTTTATGTAGGAAATAAAGGAAGAATAGTAATGAAATTTCTTAGCTGATATCTTATAGCTGATTGTAATATCGTGGCTGTTGGGGATATTGGATAGAGAATGCGAATATGTACAATGGTTCTAAGAGTTGTGTTCCTGATTGCATAATATGTTACTGTACTGCTTGAGTTCTTGCATCCAAAGAAAAATCATGAGTTTGTAACGGGGAAAGGTTAGTTTATGTGCCCCTCCGACTTTGCTTGCCTTGTCTAGCTTTGATCTGATGATGAGGTATGTATCATCTGGGTAACGTTGCTGAACAAGGCGATTTCGACAATATGCATGAGTTTGTTATATGATATGAGTATATATTTTGAAATAGTTTTGGATGAACCAATGTCTGTGGCGTGGTTCAGGACGTCGCAAACTCTCTCGCTTCGGAATTTTAAGGGTTCTCCTCAAAATTCTGCCCCAGTTTACTGGGTTGCTGCTTCTGATGGTTGCTTGCGATGACCGGCTGATGTTACTATAGAATTTTGAGGGTCCTTCTCAAAATTCTGCCCCAGTTTCTAATTGCGGGGGAAAATAAATTTTTTATTGAATTGTACCGAACCCATAAGGTTGCCTACGTATCACCTCTTAAACGGGAATCAGGTCAAATGTAGTTCAAATTGCATAATATAGGAAAACAGAAGATCACACGTAGTAGCACTTGACTGCATCTGAATTGATTGGCTTTGGCCAAACTTCCCCATCCATTTCTGCAAGTATGAGGGCTCCTCCTTTCAGAACTCAGATGAACCATGTTTGAACCTTGCCAATTGGGACAGAATTTCTATTTGGCTTCATCTTGATGCGGGAATATTTTCTTTAAAACCAACTACCTCGGTGTGAATCGTCTTGGCTTTACTCTTTTGTTAAAGGCTCTAGTCATTCTATTATGATGAATCATGACCATGGCAAATCGCATTTAATCTCTTTCCATCTATAAGAGCTAGCTTCTCGTAACGACTCTTTACCCACTCTGCGTCATCAAGCTAAGCTTCTTGTATGATCCTCAAGGACGGGATCTATACTTCGGCAGGAATGACTGTTTCTGTACCATATACCATGAATGTAGGGGGTTGCCTCTGTTGATGTGCACACTGTGGTGCGATACCCCAATAGAGAGAATGATTGCTTCTTATGCCACAGTTTATGCTTTTCTATCATTTTCCTTAATATCTTCTTGATGTTCTTGTTGGCAGCTTCTACATCTCCGTTCATCTAAGGCTTGTAGGCTGTAGAATTCTTGTATTTAATCTTGAAGGTCTCACACATAGCTTTTATCAAGTCAATGTTGAGATTGGAAACATTATTAATAATGATTGACTCAGCAATTCCGAATGGACAAACAATACGGTCGCAGTCAAAGTCCACCGCAACTTTCTTAGTCACTACCCGGTAGGATGCCACTTTGACCTATTTGGTGAAATAATCAATTGCTACTAGGATAAACCTGTGTCAGTTGGAAGTGGTAGGTTTGATTGGTCCAATAACAACCATTCCCCATGCAGCGACCGACCATTGGGAGCTTGTTGCATTAAGCTCGTTTGGGGTTACCTTGATCATGTCTGCATGTACCTGACATCGGTGGTATTTCTGAACGTACTAATGTAGTCTATTTCCATAGTCATCCAAAAATAACCAGCTCGGAGTATTTTCTTGGCCAAGACAACATCGTTCATATGTAGACTGCTGGTCCTAGCATGGATTTTTTCTAGCAGCTTAGATGCTTCCTTTGTGTCGACACACCTTAATAACCCCAAGTCAGGAGTCCTCCAATATAAGATTCCTCCATTGTTTAAGAAATTGTTGGCCAACCTTCAAAGTGTGCACATTTGAGTAGGATTTACAAGCTCTAGGTATTCTCCTTTTGCCAAATATTCCTTGATGTCATGTAACCAAGGGTTTCCATCTGCTTCTTCTTCAACATGAGCATAGTAAACTGGCTGATCATGGATCTTCAATGGGATAAGATCAATGAAGTTTATATTTTGATGCTTTATCATGGATGATAGGGTAGCTGATGCATTCACAAACTCATTCTGGATTGTGGGAACATGCTTGAACTCTGTCTTTGTGAACCTCTTTCTCAACTCTTGCACCTGGTGCAGATAAGAGAGTATCTTGGATTTCTTGGTTGCCCATTCTTCTCTGACCTAATGTATAAGCAAGACTGAATCCCCAATTAATTGCAACTCTTGGATGTTCATGTCAATGTCCATCTTGAGCCCTAAGATGCAGACCATGTATTCTGCCATATTGGTGCAAGAGAACCTGAGTTTGGTAGATACCGGATAATGCTGGCCGGTTTCTGATACTAGGACCGCCCCTATGTCGACTCCATTGAGATTTGCTTCTCCATCGAAAAACATTGTCCACCCGTCATAGGATTCTGCAATATCTTCTCTTATGAACGATACCTCTCAGTTAGGAAAATACATCTTTATGGGTTCCTATTCTCCATCCACGGGATTCTCAAGGTGAGCTGCTAGTATCTATCCTTTGATTGCTTTTTTAGACACATAGACAATGTCAAATTCACTCAACAGGATTTGACACTTGGCTAGTTTGCTAGTGGGCATGGGCTTCTGGAAGACGTAATTTAGAGGATCCATCCTTGATATGAGATACGTAGATAGGCATAGAAGTATTTCCTCAACTTTTGAGCTATCCAAGTTAGAGCACAACAGGTGTATTCTATCAGGGAATACTGGGCCTCGTATGGAGTGAAATTCTTGCTGAGGTAGTAAAAGGCATGTTCTTTCTTTCCTGTCTCATCATGCTACCCCAGGACGCAGCCAAATGCTCCATCCAATACTGCAAGGTAGAGTAGTAGGGGTCTACCTGGTTCAGGCGGGACTAAGACCAACGGTGTTGACAAGTATTCCTTGATTCGGTCAAAAGCTTTCTGGCATTCATCGGTCTACTTGGTGGTGGCATCCTTTTTCAATATCTTGAAGATGGGTTCGTAGATGATAGTAGATTATGATGTGAATCAGCTAATGTAGTTGAGTCTCCCCAAGAAACTCATTACGTCTTTCTCGTTCTTTGGCGGTGGAAATTCTTGAATGGCTTTGACCTTCAATGGATCCAGTTCTATTCCTTAGCGACTTACGATAAACCAGAGCAACTTTTCGGATGGAACCCCAAATGCACATTTTATGGGATTCAGCTTCAGGTTGTACCTTCTCAGCCTATTGAAGAACTTTCTCAGATCTTTCATGTGATCTGTGGCTTTCTTGGACTTGATAATGACATCATCCACATACACTTCGATCTCTTTGTGTATTATATCATGGAAAATGGTAGTCATGGCCCTCATGTAGGAGGACCTTGTATTTTTTAACCCAAACGGCATCATCTTGTAGTAGTACATCTCCCACGGTGTAATGAAAGCCGTTTTCTCAACATCTTCTTCATCCACCCAGATCTGATGATAACCAACGAAATAATCCATGAATGACTGCAACTCATGCTTGGTGCATTTGTCAATCAGGATGTGTATTTTCAGCAAAGGGAAGTCATCCTTTGGACTAGCCCGATTGAGATCCCCGTAGTCGACACAAACTCTAACCTTCCCGTATTTCTTCAGTACTGGCACAATGTTATCAACCATATCGGGTATTCCACTACCCTAAGAGCCTTAGCCTTGACCTACTTAGTGACTTCTTCCTTGATTTTCAAACTTATATCTAGCTTGAATGTTGTGAGCTTTTGCTTTACTGGTGGACATGTCGGATCAGTCAGCAGTTTGTGAGCCACAATAGATGTGCTCAGCCCAATGATGTATTCATACGACCAGGCGAATATGTCCTCATACTCTCTCATGAATTAGATGTATTTTTCCTTCTCTAACACTGACAAGTGAACATTGACTTGTGTTTCTTTTGATGTTTTCTGCACTTCCCAATTAACAATCTTAGTCTCGTCTAAGTTGGACTTAGGTCTGTTCTCGAAATTCTCAACCTCGTTAATAATCTCTTCCGGTATATCATCTTTCTCTGAGTCTATGTCCGCTTGTTGCGTTGTCTCATTGTACGTCATAGTCATTGGTTCATCAAGATAAGTAATAGTAATGCCCGAGGCTCACCAGGCTTTGGTGGTTCTGATAGTCCATTTGTTGAGGCATGCTCCTCTGCTCACAGGTTGCATGGAAGGGCCTTTCTCCCCCTCCTCCTAAAAAATGACACAACAATCCATGATGTCGTCGTCTAGAAGCAAATTCCTCATTGCTACCAGTGCTTCTTTTCTTCTGACCTTTAGACAATCATGGCTGGCTAGACAGTCTGCTCCAAACGGGGTATTGGCTATTCCAAATGATAGTAAGGACCACTCCATGGTGGTGACCAATGGCTGAATTCCTCCTAGGTATACTCATATCCCAATCAAAAAGTGGTGTCATATTTTTTGAGCTTGATGGGCTTAGAGATTCCTTGGAGGTTCTTGCCAAGTCCCTTGCCGGGTTCATACCCACTCCAGTTCAGTATGCTTTCAATCTTGTTATCCCACCATTTGTCTTTATCTACGGCATTGACTCGCTCGATATGGTATTAAGTTTCTCCACCTATCCTTCTCCTTCTTCCAATTTCTGGAATGGTCTGGCGACTGTATATGGGATTGCTACCGTCGCCGTGAATGATCACCTTTTGGTGGTTCCACTCAAACTTCACCACTTGATGTATTGTTGATGCTACTGCCCTAGTGGAATGAATCCATGGTCATCCCAAAAATAGATTGTAAGAGGCCAGCACGTCTATCACTTGAAAGTCAACATCAAACCAAGTAGGACCATTTGCAAACACAAGCTAATTTGCCTAATAGTAGACCTTTGGGATCCATCGAAAGCTTTAACGTTAATGGACTTGTCCTTGATCTCATGTAGCCTCCTTCCTAATGTCCTAAGTGTTACTAACATACAAATGTTGAGGCTGGACCCTCTGTCAATCAAGATCCCAGTGATAAAATAATCTTCGCATTGCACGGTGATGTGTATGCCTTGTTGTGACTCAGACCTTCTGGTGGCAGCTCATCTTCATGAAAAGTGATCTTTTAAATTTCCAATACCTAGCCTACCATGTTATCCATCTCTCTGCCGCTGATATTACTCGGTACATATGCCTCACTCAACACCTTTAACATAGCATCCTTATGTGCATCGAAACTTTGTAGCAAAGCTAGATAGAGATCTGTGCTGGTGTTTTGTTTAGTTGATCAATGACTGAGTATTTCTTGGCTTGTATATTTCTCCAATGATCATCGAGCCCAGTTTTAGTGATGGTCCATACATTGGCGACCTTCCTACTCGACTCCGCTAAATATTCCGGAGTATAAACCTTGCCGTTTCTTGTCATACCCTATGGCGCAACGGCTTCCCCGAACTTGAATTTCCCTTTTCTTCTGGCCTTGGATGTGTATTCCCAAGGTATGGCCTTTGTGTAGAATGGTGTCACTACCTACATTGCCACGTGAATTGGCGTGGCTATCTCTACTCCAAATGGAATAGGCAGGCCCCTTAGACGGTAAAACTGCAACTTCAAAGGGTGTAGGTTGTGTTTGCTGGTGACATAACTCAACCTCAATCGGTGTTAGCGTCTTTGCGGAGGATGGTGCTTCAAACAATAATGACATGGACATGTTTACTTCGGCATCTCCAGAAGCTAAATTTGGGCTATAATCGGATTAAGGGTGACTATTGACTTCTTTGGATCGTCGCCTTCTGTGATAAAACCAATCGATCCCTTGGGGTCCCAGTCATCCTTTATCCGATCATATTAACACATCCGCCCTTGTGGTATGGTAGATGGTTATTATGGACATTTGGAGTAGGTTCCTTTGCTACAATGATCTTATTTTCAATCAAAGTCTGAATCTTATCCTCCAGAGAGCGGCATTCATCAATGGTATGTGATTTCATGCCGGAATGGTATGCACATGATTTATTTGGTTTGACCCACTGAGAGGGGTTTTCTGGGGTTATGTCAGGGATAGGGGTGACATAACCAGTAGCTTTGGGTCTTTCATACAGCTGGTCAATTAGTTTAGCATAGGTGGTATACTGTTTAGGAGGTCTACGATCGAAATTTTGCAAGGTCTGGGGAAGTTTTGACGTGGTTAGGTGACAGATAGTGAGGTGGTTGAGTAGGCTTGGTAAACATGTGCTTATTGGAAGTGTTTGGATGAAGTGGGTTCGTAGGTGGGAGGTGGGGGTGCTTGGTAATTTGGAGTAGGTTAATATGTGAGTGGAGGCATTGGGTAGGTTTGGTAATTGACAGGGGATTTGGTTCTCTATGCAACCATTGCATCACCCACGTCCCTTTTATTGGATGTACCACCAGACTGTAATGCCTTGTTAATGCCTTGCAAAGCTTCAAAATTCGTGACCATACCACTTTTAGTGCCTTCCTTGATCCTCTTACCTAGCTTGATGATGTCAAAAAATTTCTAGCCTTCAATCAGCATTAGTCTTTCATAGTATTAGGGATCCTAAGCTCGAACAAAAAGCTTGTTCATTTGTTCTTCCTCCAGAGTAGGCCTAACTTTAGCAGCTTCTGACCTACAGCGAGTGGCATACTCACAGAATGTTTCCGTAGGCTTCTTCTTTAGGTTCTGAATGTAGAACACATCTATTGCATTTTTTGTATTGAACCTGAACCTGTCTATGGAATCTGACGCCATACCCACCCAATTAGAACATTTCTTTGGGTCTTGGCTAATGTACCAAGACAGAGCATCTCCTTTCATACTTCTCATGAAAAGCTTCATGCGAATTCTTTTGTCCTTCCCTACTCTGACCAGCTTGTCGCAGTATGTTCTCAGGTCAACCCTTCGATCCCCTGTACTATCAAAAATCTCGAACTTAGGAGGTTTTTACCCCTCGGGCAGTTCGACATCCAGTTATATGCAAAGATCTTCGTAGTTTAATCCTTCAATCCCTTTACTTCCTTCGACACCCTGAACTCGACTAGTCAATTTCTTGAGTTCTACAACCAGGTTCCTGATGAGTGAGTTTTTATCATCAGACTCGGGTGTTCTTGAGAAGGGTTGGATGGAGTGTGGCACCATTTCCACGTAGATGTGGGTACTGTGTTGGTTGTGGAAGTGGTCATTTGTAGAGTTCTGGAGATCTGGGATGATCGGCGGGGGTATTATAGGAGGTATGGCAAGTATTGCACTGGTGGTGAGGAGCAGGGTGGTTTTGCTGCTTCGGGCTATTTTGTGGAGGTACAGGATTCTGAGTAGTTGGGAAAGTAACCTCTGGAGTGGTGAGGGAAAATGACAGACTTGCTAAATTTCGGACTGATCCAATTCTTCCTGAAACTTCAACAACTTTTGTTCTAATTGGGATGCATTTTCCTTGCGAACCAGAACACCATGCGTGACCTCTACTCGTTCAGTTGAGTTGCTCAAATATTCCATCTTCTTTTTGTTTTTCTGTGAGATAGGACTGGGAGGAGGAGTAGGTGGAGGGCCCCTGTATCTTGTAAAATATGATGATGTTGCCAGAAGTCACGGACTAACCTTTGGGGAGTGGAATAAACAAAAATAAAAAGGTAACAAGTCAGTGAGGATTATTAGAAAAATGTTGCAATATATAAACACGTAGTGCTGAAATGTAAAGCACATTCTATTTTTGGGGGCCTCGTTGTGCCCAAGGTACCTAGCGTCAAGTTGATTTGGAGAAATTTGAATGCTAAATGGTTTATTTCATTGATAAAAGTAGACGAATCCCAAAACGATACTAAATAGCAAAATCACTAATGCCCAGTGTCCTTATTACATTTTATAAAGCGAAGATGGAAATTCCTATCTACTTGGTCCCAGAGGGACCTTCCCCAGATTCGACATTATTGGCTTAATCGAATAGCTTCCCTATCTCACGCAGTCCCAGCAGCAAGTAAGCTATGTCCAAGTGTCCGCCTTAAATTCCTTTAGCAGTCCGACAGTCTTCGATCCTATTCAGAAACTTCTTTTCCAACTTTACTATACCTCGCTCCAAATAGACAAAACATTTGTTGGCGCTGACGGCGATATCCTTCCATTCTTCAATTAGTTTTTGATTGGCTTCATGTATCTCATGGTGCTCTCTTTCACATTCTTGGGTTCTCTTGCGCAGATAGTTGTACTTGACCTGTGCCTCGGCCTTTTCATCTACGATCAAGTTTCCTCAAACAAACCTAGGTTAACCCAGACCATTATGATTATCATCCAACCAGCCTGAATAATAGGGATCACAACTCGTGTGGTATCTGTCTGGTTCAATGGTGTCCCCTTCCATGATGATTTTACTAATGCCACATGTGCTGAGATTGACATCTGTAAGGGATATCGTCATTCTAAAAGTCAGACTGGAAGTGACTCATCCTGTCAACCCTCGATATAACCTGCTTCCTTCTCGCTTGTCTCATGACCCAAAGAGGTGCGTATAGGTACATTCCCCTTAAGCTGATCGGTATTAGGAAGGGTGCGTCCCTAGATTAGACGATGAACTCCATGGTTGGGAACCACTCGAACATCCATGGTACTCGATCCTCAGTCAGACTTTCAAATAGTTCGACCCATTCTCTAGCATTCTCCGGTTAGGCGAACATGTTGGGCATGTAATTCATTCGCTTCAGGTGATGAAAAGTGATATGATCATCCCAATCCCTTCGATGGATTTCTTATCGATACTCACCCTTTTGGAGATGTTCCACGAGCAAAAGTTGAAGTAGCAGATTACAACCCTCAAAGTGTTTAGCTCCATATTGACATTTTTCTAAGGCTCGGTATATTTCGGTTGTCCGTCAATTCCTTCCATTAGAGGCTTGGTACGAGACTGAACGGATGTCTGTTAATTCCTTCCATTAGAGTTTTGGTGATCATGGCTAGTTTTGTATGGATCCTCGCTTTCTTCACTGGAAACACTATCATCCCCAAGAAACATAACATGAAGATAAATGCCTTTCGGTGAATATGCGCCAATGATGTAAGGGCGAACTCCTCAGGGTAATTATGGTAAGTTGTCATGGACGTACCTCCCGTACAAGTAGTCAAAAGGTATGTACGACTCCTTCAAGATTTCAAGTTTGGATTCTTCTTTAGACCCATCATTTCTAGAAAACCTCTGCTTTTGCGATTTTTCGGCATTAATAAACCTGGATTTTCACATGGTATACCAGCTATTCCTCCTATTTCCTCGAGTAGGGGCGCCATCTCAATGTATCTGAAGTGGATCAAAGACCTCTCACAATCCTAGAATAGAGTGGCAGCTTCTATGATTTTGTTGTTGGGTTGAAATTCCAAGAGAGAGGGTAGGTTCCCTAAATATTTCCGGATGAGCATTTGATCACTGAAGTGAAGATAATTCCACTAGCTTAGCAGTTTAGGGTAGATACTGGTGACCATGCCGAATCTGGAGACCTCGTTCCTCATGTTTCTGCAAAACAAAGGGTTAGGCCCTTACCCCCAGTAGACTCGACTACTAAATATCAATAACTGGCATAGAAACGTTCAGTTCTCCAAATAACTGCACAAAACGTGGTAGTGTCTGTTTGGGTTTGAGGAAAACCCAGTGGACTTTGGACAAGGCTATCTTCAAGAGTCATTATGCAGACAATATAACTGAGTTGGCTAGGTTTGACCATGATGCATGCATAATTACACAGAGTAAGGTTTCTATGGAGTACTAGACTGGTACCCTTAAGCGGACAATAATTCTAAAACAGTAATGAAGGAATATAATAAAGAAAAGCAGTAAAAGAAATAAGGGAAAGAAAAAAAAGACAAGTCAGTTCCATAGGAGGGGAAGGAATTAAAAGCTTAGAAGATTAAACAAACAAAGGCATATAGAAAAAATGTAAAGTCACAGTAATAGCTTAAAATGGTAAAAGCCTAAAAGAATTCTCCAATAGAGACGCTAGGCTATCACGCCCCATTTTTCTTGCAAAATTAGGTTTGGGAAGACAACTCGTCCCTTTTTGGAATTGGGTTTAAGAGAATTGAAGAGTCGCCACCTAATGATTATAGTGCATTAGGACACTAAGGATGATTCAATTTCGATAACCAGAGATTAGGTAAGGGCTTCAAAATTTCCCAAGGGGAAGGTGTTAGGCACCCCTCATGATCCACTAATGTAGTTCCCGGCCAAGCTATTATTGTGACTTAAATACAATAACACATAAGCAAATAAGGGTATCACATAAGAGAAGATTTCACATAAAGGCCAGAAATAAACAAAGTTGGAAGGCATAGGGGAGAGTTGATTTAGAAGAAATATTTTTAAAGATTTAATGATAAAGGGAGGGGGTCCTAGGTTTTGTGATCACGTGATTTTTTTCCTATATGAATTCCTCCCATAAATTCGAAAACAAAATGAGTTTTCCATAGTTTGAAATTTTTGCCAAGTTTTAGTGGCATTTTCTGTTAATTGTTTGCACTTGTCTGCGTATTTTAATTAAATAAAAATATAAAAATATATGAATTTGCATTTAGCATTAATTTAGAATTTTAGGATTAATTAAAAATTAAATAATTTTATAAAAGGGAAAAATCACAAAAATAGTTTAATTTGCACCTTTTGATTTAATTAGTACTTTTTCAGGTTAATTTAGTTTTAGGATTTTAACTTTGATTTTTTGTTTAATTTTGAAAAAAGGGAAAGAAAAGGAATTAAAATAAAAAAATAAGAGAAATTGAAGAGAAAGGAAATGAATTAGAATCAGATTTGGGAAACTCCGTATTCCTCCTACCCAAGCCCAATGATTTGCCTAAAAACCCGCCCAATTCTAACCCAAAACCAACCCAGACCCGCCTTTAACCCGATCCAGCCCCATCTTTGACCCAGACGATGTCGTTTTTAGTTGCACCTATTCAAAGAGATCTTGGCCCTTCGTCATATCTTATCCAACGGCTATGGTAATACCTCTCTCTTAATTGAAAATGTCCTAACCCATCAGATACCAATCAATTCCGCCTCATCTCCTTTGTCGTCTTCATCTCCTCACCCTCCAAAAACCCTAATCCACCATGGATATCAGTGACTCAGCTCCCCAAACTCCACCAAAATGATTCCACGGAACCACTAGAGCACCCTCATACTAAATCCATGAACCACTTCCCTCAAATCCTCATTAAATCTCTCGAATCTTAAATCCAAAATCAAAATCTCTAAGAACCAAGTCCAAATCCAAGCATGCAAGATGATTTCTCCAGCCGTCTTAAGAATTAAGAGTTGATTTAATCGCGAAGTAGTTTTGTTTGCTTGTTCTTGACAAAGAACAAGCATTAGATATTATTTGGCGATGATATCAGAAATTCAAATCGAAGTCGCCTATGTTAGATTATAAATCCGACTAAAACATAATAGCCTTCATATCGAATTACTTGGAATAACAACATAAGCGGAAGCGTACCTGAATCCATAGGTGGAAATCCTTAATCCTTTTGAAAATTGTCCAAATGTTTGGCTTTGAAAGCTCCTTAATCCTTCTTGAAGAATATCTTGAAGTTTTCCCAAGAGGTATGGCTTTCACAAGAATATCCAAGACAAATATGAGGAATGGTTTTCCACTTGATATGCAAGACAACAATGGCTCTCTCTCTTAATGGGTGAAGAAGAAGAGAATGTCTTGCATTCTTATGGGAACCATAACCCCCCTCTTATAACATATGAGTTATGAAACTCAAAAGTCATAAGCATGTAACCATGGTTACATGTATGTAACCTTAGTTAGCACATCATTAACTAAGGTTACCCTTTTGGGTATCTACACATTAGTCCTACACTTTATATGACAATATATTGGCCCCCTTAACAATGTCCATAAGACCACCAATTTAGGCCAAACCAAAAGATAGCAATAACATATAATTAATCCATATATTGTTCATATGTATGTAGATATAAGTCCATATATCTAACAATCTCCCACTTGGACGAGATTCTCATACATATGTACAAACCTTAGCATTATATGTTACATTATAACCTTATGAGCTCAGAATTGCTATCATAATAAAATTATCATGAACAATCCGGTCCATCAGTCATACCAACATAGGATCTAAGAGCTCTTAGTTACTCTTGCATAACTAGAACCAACATAGATCACGTATATCAATATAACCAACGACATGGATCAAGTATAGGTGTGTAGCATGGAAATAACATAAAGTGTGGTCTGAAATAGAATGTCTATTTCCAACTGGTTCTCTTTATTGAGATCAATCATAAACCTTAAGAGTACATAAAACTTTAAAACTGAATATCTGCAGATATAACCTTAAAACTAGATTACTGAATGTAATGGACAATACATAATTGTATAATATAAACTCCCACTAAAATTCATAATCCTTGACTGATTTGACACCCATGCAAACAATATGCTCATGAAATACTTTTGGTGTCAATCCCTTAGTGAGCGGATCCGCAATCATGGAGTTTGTACTTATGTGCTCTATGCACAATTGTCCATTCTGTACACTTTCTTTAACAACCCGAAATTTGACGTCCATGTGTTTTGCTTTCGTCAAACTACTGTTGTTGTTAGCATAAAAGACTGCTGATCTGTTGTCGCATAATAGCCTAAGTGGCTTTTTAATGCTGTCAACTATGCGCAGTCCATTAACAAAATTCCGCAGCCATAATGCCTCATTGGATGCTTCATAACATGCCATGAATTCCGCTTCCATAGTGGAAGTGGCCGTAAGAGTTTTCTTAATGCTTCTCCAAGAGATAGCACCGCCAGCAAACATGTAAATATAGCCTGATGTAGACTTCAGACTATCCTGACATCCAGCAAAATCGGAGTCGGTTTCATTCCCGGATGTCTTAGATATCTGCCCAGCATCCCAACAATGTATGCTATATCAGGTCGTGTACATACCTGAGCATACATCAGACTACCTACAGCCGAAGCATAAGGTGTCTTCTCCATTTCCGAAGTTTCAAAATTATTATTTGGGCACTGTTTGAGACTAAACTTGTCTCCCTTAGCAACAGGGGTGTTGCCTGGTTTACAATCCTGCATGCCAAATCTTTTAAGAACCTTATCGATATAGCCCTTTTGTGACAGACCGAGAACACCTTTGGATCGATCTCGTTGTATCTGAATTCCTAATACAAAAGAGGCATCACCAAGATCTTTCATTTCAAATTTCTTTGAAAGAAATTTCTTAGTTTCATGCAATAATGCTATATCATTACAGGCAAGCAGTATGTCATCGACATATAAAACCAGAAAAATATACTTACTCCCACTGAACTTATGGTATATACAGTCATCAGCAATATTCGGTTCAAAACCAAAAGATGTAATGACTGCATGAAACTTATAATACCATTGACAGGAAGCCTGCTTGAGCCCATAGATGGATTTCTTTAATTTGCAAACCCTTTTCTTTGATTCTTCCGAAACAAAGTTTTCAGGTTGCACCATATAAATTGTTTCCTTAACGTCACCATTGAGAAACGATGTCTTAACATCCATCTGATGAAGTTCAAGATCAAAATGTGCTACTAGTGCCATTATAGTCCTGAAAGAGTCTTTCGATGAAACTGGAGAGAAAGTCTCTTTATAATCAATGCCTTCCTTTTGAGTGTAGCCTTTTGCGACAAGACGAGCTTTATACTTAATGACATTGCCCCCTGAATCCCTCTTGGTTTTAAATATCCATTTACAACCAATCGGTTTAATACCTTCGGGCAATGTAACAAGCTCCCGAACGCCGTTATCGCTCATAGACTTCATCTCATCGTTCATGGCATCAATCCACTTTTGAGAGTTAGAACCCTTAATGACTTGACGGAAGTTGATTGGATCATCTTCCTCAAGTCCAATATCACTTTCTTGTTCTTGGAGAAATACAACATAATCATCTGGAATTGCATTTCTCCTCTGTCTAGTGGATCTCCTTAATGGCACTTCAGTTTCTTGAGGTTGTTGAGTTTGATTTTCATTAGTAATATTAGGAACTTGATTGGGGAGATTTTCGAGATTGTCTTGAACTGGAGTTGTGTGATTCGTGTCACGAATGAGAACACCCTAACCAAGATTAACAACTTGAGGGAAAGACACATGTTCTTCCTCAAAGACAAAATCTCTTATAACTTTATCTCCCTACCCCCCAAACTCAATATCCTCAAAAAAACCTAGCATTACCCGTCTCAAAAATAGTTCTAGAAGTGGGATCATAAAACTTAAACCCCCTGGATCTTTCAGAATATCCAACAAAATAGCTACTAACCGTTTTAGCATCCAGTTTCTTTTCATTCAGCCTATAAGGCCTTGCCTCAGCTGGACAACCCCAAATGTGTAAGTGCTTAATACTGGGTTTATGCCCAGTCCAAAGTTCATATGGGGTTTTGATTGTTGCTTTAGTTGGAAGTCTATTAAGAATATAAGCTGCAGTTTTTAATGCTTCTCCCCAGAGTGAGTCTGGCAAAGTAGTACGACAAATCATACTTCTTACCATATCCTTAAGGGTCCGATTTCGTCTCTCAGCTACACCATTCATCGTAGGACTGGCTGGCATAGTATACTAAGGGACGATCCCACACTCATCTAGGAATTTAGCAAATGGCCCTGGACGTTGTTCACCTGAACCATCATATCTGCCATAGTATTCACCACCACGGACAGATCTAACGGATTTAATCCTTTTGCTTAGTTGATTTTCAACTTCAGCCTTATATGATTTGAACACGTCTATGGATTGGGACTTTTCATGAATAAGATATAGGTACCCATAACGAGAGTAATCGTCTATGAATGTGATAAAGTATTGTATGGCCCACAAATATCCGTATGTATCAATTTTAAGACATCCGAAGCTCTCTTAGCACCTAATCTCGTCTTGTTTGTTTGTTTTCCCTTGATACACTCAACATAAATATCCGAATTTGAGGAATCAAGAGAATCAAGAATTCCA
Organism: Nicotiana benthamiana; assembly: GCA_034376525.1. Classification (NCBI taxonomy): domain Eukaryota; kingdom Viridiplantae; phylum Streptophyta; class Magnoliopsida; order Solanales; family Solanaceae; genus Nicotiana; species Nicotiana benthamiana. The sequence goes on along the minus strand of CM067341.1, from coordinate 11,415,827 downwards.
TCTGACACGAGTTTCTGAATTCTTTGAATGGATATGTGACCCAAACGTTTGTGCCAGAGTGATAACAAATTCTCGTTAGTTAATTTTCTTTTGGTACCACCTGAACTTGTATGAAAAGTTTCATTATGTGAGGTTATTATATCAACCAAATATAGGCTATCATATGTTGATAAAAGACCAGTACCGATAAGATTTGAATTTTGAAAGAGACTAACTTTATTGTCACCAAATGAACATGAATAACCGGATATGTCCAATTTGGGAGCAGAAATTAAATTCCGTCTAAAAGACGGTACAACAAAATGTAGAAAATCATTCTATCTATGATATGTGCGCTTTGGTTGTATTAGCATGATTTTCAGGTATAGGTTTTGATGAATGACAAACAATGAAGTCAAGTGTCAAACAACGATATTATATGACAAACAATCAAGATTGAATGCCGAGAGGCATATTGTTGACGGAATTGCATAGACAAGACAAAGACGAGCTCAAATGTTCAAGACCGAAGACCGAAGGCATAGGTCGTTAGGTAGAACCAATGTAAGAGCAACGCTTAAGTTATCTCGTCTTTTGGCTCAACATAGGTCATCATAAATATGCATAAAATTATTTTATTAAATCATATTTATCATAAACATATTTTATTAAATCATATTTATCATAAACATATTTTAAATACTTCAAAAAAAATGTTGTTAAAGTTCTCATTTTAACCAAAATGGTTTTTGAAGTAAGTATTCAAATCTGGACTAGAATAATCGATTATACAATCTGCATAATCGATTATGCTGTAGACCGTTGCCAGTGTTTGAACACTGGAACAGAATAATCGATTATGCAAAATCAAGTAATCGATTATTCAGCAGAAAACCAGCTTCTGATTTTCGGAACATTGGAAGAATAATCGATTATGCAAAATCAAGTAATCGATTATTCAGCAGAAAATCAGCTTCTGATTTTCGGAACGTTGGAAGAATAATCGATTATACAAATCCAATAACCGATTATCCTTGCACAAAATCAGCATAATTGATTGCCAATTAAGCAACGGACATAACACTTCTTTCACCTATAAAAAGAGGTCTTTTGAGCTGATTTTAAACACACAACACCTCCCAATATTGATATACATATTGACATTATTTGAGCATCATTTTAGAGCTTTTGTTGAGCCATTTGAGAGACAACTTTGAGTTGTTCATAGAGCTAAATTTGTATCTCTTTATCTACTCTTTTGAGAGAGTTCTTGTTGTAAAAGAGAAAGGTGTTTGAGAAGAACATATCTTCTCATTGATTGTCGGGTTCGCTAAGTACCCTAAGTCTTAGTGTGTGAAGTCTTGTGGTGCGGTATCCACGAGCAAGGTTGAAGTCTTGAGGTGCGGTATCCTCGAGCAAGTTGAAGTCTTGTAGAGTGTACATCTACGAGCAAGTGTAACGGTTTGTTAGGCACCCGAAAGCTTAACGGAGTTAGTGGAATCTCGAGAGAGTCTCTCGGGGACTGGACTAACCACAAGTTGTGGTGAACCAGGATAAATTCGGTGTGTTCTTTCCTTGCTATTTTAATTACCGAATTTATTTTATTCCTGCAATTTTAATTCCGCAATATTTATCAATATTCTTGTGCCGCACTATTCACCCCCCCCTAATGACGGGCATAAATCCTAACACAAAAGTCTCATTCAAATCTAAAAACAAACCAGTCTTAAACAATAGCCTAAATTTTCCAATAGCCTCAACTTGCACCTTTTTGCCGTCACCCACATAGATGTATCTTTCACCATCATTTGGTTTTCAGCAGTTCAGGCAACCATGCATAGATATACTTATGTGAGTAGTAGCAGCCGAATCTACCCACCAAGTATCCTTAGGTACCGAAATTAAATTAACTTCAGAACAAACAAGAGAAAGAGATGTACCTTTTTTCGCACGCCAAGCGTGGTACTTGGTACAATCTTTCTTCACATGATTAGTCCCCTTAAAGAAAAAGCAACCTGATTCTGAAGTTTCAACCTTAGGTTCCTTGTTTTGCTTTTTCTGGGGCCTTGCAACCGCAACTTCCTTACCTTTCCTCTTCTTATTATCTATAGAAGAGGATGCCAAATGAGCACTTTCTGTCTTATCTTGCTTTATCCTTTCCTCCTCTTGCACACAATGTGAAATGAGCTCATTAAGAGTCCATTTCTCCTTCAGGCAGTTGTAACTGACCTTAAACTAATTAAAGTGTGCAGGAAGAGATATCAAAACTAAGTACACAAGCAGTTCCTCAGGTAATTCCAGCTTGAGTGACTTAAGTTTCGAAGCAAGATGAGACATTTCCAAAATGTACTCCCTTATGTTTCCCTTGCCTTTATACCTCATGGAAACAAGTTTACTCAAAAGAGTACTTGTTTCCGCCTTTTCGTTTTGTGCAAAACGCTTTTCAAGGTTTTCAAGGAAAACTTTGGTTTTACTTTCATCATTCATAGTGCCCCTGAATGATTCTGGAATTGCACGTTTCATGATCATTAGACTCATGCGATTTGAGCGTTCCCACTTCTCCATCTCCTTCTTTTCATCAGAAGAAGATGTATCCTCAAGAGAAGCAGGTTGCTCAACCCGAAGTGCAAGGTCTAGATCCATGCAACCGAGAACGATCATAATGTTCTCTTTCCATTCCTTAAAGTTTGTGTCGTTAAGCACAGGGATGCTGTTTATATTAGCAGATATCGAAGCAGCTGAAGAATTCACTGAAAATAGAACAAGGATAACTTAATACATGCTTACAATTACTTGAACTTTAACTTTAGTTTACAGATTCAAAATAGGCAAATCCCATTACAAGATACCTAGCACAACATTGATTTTAGTCTTTGGACAGAAAATCAACTTGTAAGTGGTACTCTTGGTGTATTGATCAAATATTGACAATAAACTCCTGTCAAATATCAAGCCTTCCTTTGGGCCGACTTAATATTCACATGGAAAACCGAATAATTGTCACATATTTATCACCACAAGCATGTTCCAATTCCTGCCAAATAACAACCTTCCTTTGGGCCGGTGTTAAACGCATGGAAGACTAACATCCACAGTCATCTTATATTTCAAGATTAATCAATCTACACAAAAGAGGTTACTTTGGCAACATAATGCTTCAATTGACTAATTTAAAATATTAGATGCTAAATCATATAGTTCCTTAAGCCATATATTGAATCTTAATTGAAAATTTACATGTTTTGACATATAACATCTGAATATTAATTGTTTTAGTCTTAATTGGATAATACCAAAATCTGAAGCATGATGGACTAAAAAACAATTAATATTTAAAACTGAATATTAATGTATAAAACATTAATAATTTAAAAACTAAATATTAATTGACATATTATTAATGTACAATTAAAAAAAACTTGAAAACTTAATACTTAAAACGTTTCATTAATTATGAAAAATGTTTCTTACATTATGTCCTCATTAAACAGCCAGAAAACAAAACGTTTCTGCAATTTATGGCCAGATAATCGATTATCTGAGCCTGATAATCGATTATCTGGGCCTTCTGGAATCTCAAAATTTTGCTGAAAAATTCAGACAATCGATTATTCTAGTTCTAGTTCTAGTGTTCTGTTTTGCAAAATTTTTGATGAACAAAAGCAATAATCGATTATGTTAAAGGCATAATCGATTATTGTAGGCTACTGTTTTGCAAAATTTTGGTGAACTTAATGCAATAATCGATTATTTTTAGACAATAATCGATTATACTACTATTCTGTCCAACAACTTAATATTGTTTTCAACAAGAAACTTTAAACAAGAAATCATGTTGATCATTAACCAAAATTATGCAAATTTCAATATTTCATTTCATCTAGTGATAACAAGATATCAATATACCAAAGTTCATCAACAACATAACATTCATGAAATCATGCTATATCATGGTACTAGAATTTTATAATCAAAATTCCATTTTAACTTAATCATAAACTTTATATAACATGGATTTCATGAACTTCCAAATAATCCAAATATGAAGGAGGCTCTGATACCAATTGTTAGATTATAAATCCGACTAAAACATAATAGCCTTCATATCGAATTACTTGGAATAACAACTTAAGCGGAAGCGTACCTGAATCCATAAGTGGAAATCCTTAATCCTTTTGAAGATTGTCCAAATGTTTGGCTTTGAAAGCTCCTTAATCCTTCTTGAAGAATATCTTGAAGTTTTCCCAAGAGGTATGGCTTTCACAAGAATATCCAAGACAAATATGAGGAATGGTTTTCCACTTGATATGCAAGACAACAATGGCTCTCTCTCTCAATGGGTGGAATAAGAAGAGAATGTCTTGCATTCTTATGGGAACCATAACCCCCCTCTTATAACATATGAGTTATGAAACTCAAAAGTCATAAGCATGTAACTATGGTTACATGTATGTAACCTTAGTTAGCCCATCATTAACTAAGGTTACCCTTTTGGGTATCTACACATTAGTCCTACACTTTATATGACAATATATTGGCCCCCTTAACAATGTCCATAAGACCACCAATTTAGGCCAAACCAAAAGATAGCACATAACATATAATTAATCCATATATTGTTCATATGTATGTAGATATAAGTCCATATATCTAACAGCCTAAACTTGTCAAGCTTTGTTCATGCAGCCACCCAAGTATTTTTATTTTTCTTTATCATCTGTTTTGTTCGTCTTCTTGTTACATGTTCTTTTCCTTTTCTTCTAGTTCCCTCCAGTTTGATTTCCTGGGTTGAATTTGGTGGATTTAAAAACACTGGATATAGACTTCCTTATTAGTATGGTGGTTGTATTCTACAAGCCTTCAAGGTTTCTTAGAAATTTTGCGAATAATGTTTTAGTTTATGCATTTTACCCGTTTATGTTAATTCGTTTTCCAGTTGTATAATTACCTTGGGTTAATTCGAGTATGTAGTTTAATTGTAGCTCATTGATTTAGTTTTAAAAGGAAATCAGTCATTCGATTATAGTTTTAGTTTTGAAAAAATCAAGTAATTAATCTCTTTTATGTCCTATTGAGTGACCAACTGAATTTCTGATTTTGTTTGGGCCTTGAGGCCACTCTGGACTACTTCAAAAAAGTCATGTTAAGTGTTGGGTCAAGCTTGACCCATCTTTACATTGGTTTAGACTTGAGGGATAATTTTCAGGGGTTTAAGAGGGTATGTTGGGGTAATTTGATTGAGGAATCTTTTGCTAACTATTTAAAGAAGCTTCTAGAAGCTGAAAATAAACTTGCTTGGCAAGCAAGTCAAAAGTTGAAGGATTGTTAAATAAAAATAAAAATTCAAAAGGTACTAAAACGGAAAGCTGAAATTTATTGTTTACCCTATTTGCTTGCCTATAAAGGTAGCTTATGCTTGCCTTTCAAAAAAAATCCGGAAAAATCCTAAACGGGTGAATTTTCATAGAGTACAGTGATTTCTTGTCCTTTCTTTGATAATAATTGATCAAATACTGCATCAGCTGGAGTTTTTCTGACCCTTTCCCCCAGTTTTAAAATCATTTAAAGTTTCACATCATTCAAATCTTAGCCTAATGGTTTGATTTTGGGTTTTGGGAAAGTTGGTGTGAAGTTCTGGTTTATTGAAAATACTATTTCATTAGTTGGTTTAAATTTGTATTTGGTATTCTACTACCTGGTGTTGATTCTGGGCTACTGTTGTTTATTGTTGTCTCACTTCTACTTCTTATTTTCTCAATTTCCAGGTATTTTTTTTACCCTGAATAGCAAGGGATTGTTGAAACATGTAGGCTGAAGATGGTTTGAGTACAGGCTGTTTTTGAGCTGATTTTCTTTTCTGATTCTCATGTTACCTCTACTTTTTTTGTAATAGAGATGCAGTCTTACATGTTGGTTGAGTTATTTATCTATGCATTTAAGGCTTTGTATATCTAATAGTCATAAGTAGGAGTGGCTAGGTATTATGCTCTCCAATAGGTAATATCATTTGCCCCAAGCATGTTCTACTTAAGTATTTGCACTTGACTGCACTTTGGGTATCCTTCGATGCGATTCTTTGAGATCCATTGGAAGCTCAAAAAGGTTAAACAATATTTTGTGTTTTTCTGAATAATGTGGTATCAATTTAGCATGGATGTAGTTTACCCTTTTGTGTATTGAAAATCATATGAGGTTATGTGCATTTTAGTTTTGGATGAACTCTACAGTTCAAGTACTAGCTACTCTTTGATCTGCTTGGGTCAGTCTAAAAAATATGACTCATGCTTAGTATAAACATATTCCTTCATGTGATTAAGCCTTGTTGTTTTGATATTGGATTTACCATTTTAGTCCTTAAGGATCAAAGTATGTTCGATTGAAAAACGACATGTTTTCTGATGGTTACTATGTGGGTGCAAAGTTATTGATATTAGTATAACTGGATCCATATATTTGTATAAGAATGAGGTTTGTTTGGTCTAGCTATGCCAGGTTTTGTTATAAGTTAGAATCAGAAGGGAATGGCTCTCATGTTTGCTCATCACGCCACTTCAGGGCATTCCATCTACTATTCTTGTGGATTAAGTCAGTGTTTAAGTAAATTTGGAGTCTCATGGTTAATTTGTAAAGCTGGTTAACAGATTGATGTCAAGCTAATGAACCAATAAGTGTTTGATTTAGGAGTTTTGATTTAGTCAATTATCCATTATCCCATGTTTAAAACAATATAAATCTGGAGATCATAAGGCAATTTATGCGCATGTCCTGGGTTTGGATTCAATTGGGTCTTGTGCGTTATTTTGGTCATGGCAAACAACTGATCAATTCAATGTCTGCATGGTACCGTCAAAGAGGTTAATTTTTGGATTGCAGTCTCACTTCGTTGGGCTGGCCTCATGCTAGATTTCCGTGGCCAAATTCATGTGTTGGGGGCATTCAACATTTAGTAGCTTTGAAGTTAGCACTGGGCCTCATTTTTAGGCCCACATGCTGGAGTGAATCGTATATGGGTGCTGAGTTAGAATGAACATTAATGTTTTGGTAACTATAATTTTTGTATCCTTTCAATTAATTTAGCACTTCTTTAGCAATGAAGGTAATAAGTAATAGGTAGTCCATGACCCTCGAGTTAATTTAAATATACAAATTGATTAATATTCGTAGAAAAGCCTTTAGGGCCGTTTAAAATATAATTGTGATTGTGTATACGTCTGCGTAACATAATTATAATTTTTAAACAAAAACAGAGTATGCGTTCACGCAACTTCGGCCAAATTTTCTTAATAATAGTAAAAGCATTATTAATTGTGGGCACGTTAGCGTGACATAATTTTTGACGCACCAAAGAAATAAGTATATGTGCGCATAACCCATTTCGAGATAATTTTTATGGTAGTAAAAAGGTAAAAATACATAGGTTCTAAAATTAGTGATTAGACAATTTATTACGCCAGGTATGATCAAAGCGGCCGTGCTAGAACCACGGAACTCGTGAGTGCCTAACACCTTCTCCCGGGTTAACAGAATTTCTTACCCTGATTTCTATATTCGCAGACTGTAAACATACTCAATATTTTCCTCGATTCGAGATTTCAACCGGTGACTTTGGACACTATTAATTATCTCAAGTGGCGAATCTGATTTTAATAAACTAATAAATCCCGTTTCGATTGTCACTTTAAGTTAAAAAAAACTCCCTTTTCTACGCCCTTCGCGGGGTGTAGTGAAAAAGGAGGTGTGACAGCTCTGGCAACTCTGCTGGGATCCAACCCAGAATATCTGGTTTAGGGTTCAAGAATTCGAGCTTGTTTTGTGATTTTTACTTGCCTTTATTGTTCATATTACTTTATTTTATGATCCTCGCTGCTAAATGCTATTTTTTATCGCTTTAATGTTGTTGAATTGTATATATTTATCTTCTTACACCACCCCTCCGAGTCTTCTGAAACTGGTACATACGTTCATGTAGCCTGCTTTTTCTGTAGATATTATACCAAATAGAGCGAGGCTGGGCAAGCGACAAGGCCGGACAGTCTTTAGTGCTCCCGATACGTCGCCCCCTCCTCGGCCCCAGCTGTCCACTTGGGTACCCCAAGTCTAGACCCAAAACCCCAGGATTTAAACCTAAAAAACTCAGCCTCATGCCGGATCTTTAGTAGGAACGCTTGTTTGCATCATGTACATTTGACTTAGGGGGCTCACCACCGGGGTTGGGTCCGTCTAGGAAAGGTGTGCCCAAAATAACAAACCATCCTGATGCACTATATGTGTTATGTGAATATTTATTTGTTTCGGCTTGCATGCTGACCGGCTAGGGAAAATGAAGCAAAAGAAAAACCAAGGGTGATAAAGCCGGTTCTAAAGAAAAACCCAATATTTGAAAATATCCCGAAACTCTGCCAAAATTTTTCAAAAAGAAGTTATTTCAAAAGAGTCAAAACTGACCGAACTACACAGGTCTGATTCTCACCATATGTGGGATGCGTAGGCAATCTACATAAGGTTCGACCTTATTTTTGAAAATAAGAGGAAAAAAAGTCAGGGGTCAAGTAAATGTAGTTCTGGTCAAAATAAGCCGATTCAGCTTCGACAACATTTTAAACCATTCTTTCCAAAATGGCCTTAGATACTTTCAATCAAAGGGCTGTTCTTGAAAGGAATGGACAATTTTATGAAGTTGTCATAGAATAGCTTCCCCCCAGCCTCAAATCTATGAAAAATTGGGAGTGATCCACGTTTACGAAAATGGTCGGAAGGAATCATTGGTTCTTTAATTAGAATATTGTTTTACAAAGGTCTACAATAGTCAACCCTGACTTTGACCTTTCACAACAACAAATGAATATTATCTAGGATCCGCCAGAAGTGGACAGAGAGCAGCCTAGGTTACACTTGTGTATGTAGTGGAATGATCTAGATGAAGATGGGTAGAAATGGGTGAAAAAGCACCTAGATGCCCTCATAGACATTCTTACGATCACACCACGGGAAGATTTAATCAAGGCTTTGGTAAAATTCTAGGACCCTATCCACAATGTTTTTTGTTTCTCGGACATTAAGATCACCCCTACCTTGGAGGAGATTTCCAGGTACATTGAGTTTAGTCGGGACTTGAGGAAGCATCAACTTATATTTCCAACGGTGCCGTCAGTGCACAAGTTCTTTGACCTCTTAAACATCAGTAAACAGATGAAGAAATCCCACGTGAGCAAAGAATGTTGTTCTTTCCATTTCTTGTAATTCAGGTTTGGGCATTCCGCTAGGTTTGAAACAGATGAAAAGGGTTTGAGAAATAAACAAGATAAGGGCCTTTGGCAAATTCATCGTCGATTTGCATTTATTGGGGCATTCTTGGGAATCATGGTCTTTCCAAACGAGGAGGGGACAGTGAATACTCATATGGTTAGAATTGCACAAGTCCTCACAACAAAGGAAGATCACACACTTGTCCCGTTGGTGTTGGAGGATATTTATCGAGCCTTGACATTGTGTAAAGCAGAGGCTCAGTTCTTCGAAGGTTGTAAAATCGTTCTACTAATATGGTTGATCGAGCACCTTCGCCATCATCCCGGATTCATGAGTTATGGTTCGAGCCCTGGTAACGTCATAGCCGGCTATGAGGAGAGGGTAAATGATTGCAACATGCCAGAAGGATTTGAAGCATGGGTCTCCCATTTGAAAGCTCTCAAAGCAGGACAGCTCGAGTGGACTATAAGGTGGCTTCCGAGGACAGAAGCCATATACATGACTGCTACCAAGGGCTACTTAAGAATAATGAGGGGTAAAGAGTATCTAGCCATACGCACCGCAAAGGGTTTTGAGGAGATTAAGAAGATATCAAATTGTGCCCGAGGATGAAAATCTAAGCATCCAGGTCATAGAGCTGCATCCAGAATCCACATTGCCCGAGGCTTTAGTTCAGCAGGAATGGAATAACTACCAGTATCTAAAAAATGGTACTCAGGTACCGGACATGGCAAGGGAGAAGTAGATCTAAACTATATTGTTTGGCTTGAGAAAAGGGCTTGCACAAACAACGAGCCGGAGTCCGAGCTTGAGAGGCCTGCCAAAAGACCTCATATTCAAGCTTTTGATGACAAAATCCAAGAAAGGTTGGCATATGAAGAAAGAGATAAAACATATCAAACCGAGATTCACACATTGAAAGAAAATCTGAGAAACATGGAATTCGACAATCACCTCAAGCATAAGAGGCTTAAGGTTAAAAGAAGAAGTTGGTCAAAGAAAATTATCCTCTTCGGGCCTGAATTTGGGAAATGCAAATGGTAGCTGAAAGACCCGCCAGGAGTGTAAAAGATGAAAAACTAATAAACAACCTCAGGCAAAAGGTAAGTAAGTATGGTTTTGATCTAAACAAAGCGGAGGGTGAATTAGCCCGAGCCTAAATGCAATTTGCCAAAAATGTAGAAGAACGAGCACGCCTGATTTAACAGTTGAAAGTAAGGTACGCCGACGAGGTTACAGGATTAAAGAAAAGGGTCATCACGTTGAAACCAAAATGGTCAAGCAAGCAAAGGATTTTAAGGCCTAAAGAGAGCAATGTTATACTGCAATGGCACAACTAAAAAGAGATTTGCATCGATTTCAAGAACAAAGTCAAGTAGAGGAACAAACTCTGGAAGCTAGGGCCTGACACATTGGGCGTTTATTGCAAGAAAAAGGTGTCATAAGAGAGAGGGTCAGAAGGATCGCTGATTACATCGTGATGAAGTGCAGTAGTTGTGAAGATATGACTCGATCCATGTTTTTTGCAAATGCAATGACCTTAGTTCATCGGGTAATGGAAGACCTCCACCACCTCCAAGGGGATTTAGCACGAAGTTCTGCAGCGAGACCGAATGATGTATCGCGGGCCCCAGGAGCACTAGAGGCACTAATGTATTCATGATTTTTTCTCGAGTCTGTTAGTCTATTTGTGGAGTTTATAATTTCATTTTTTGGAGTCTGTTAGTTAGTTGTCAAATATGTAGTTTTCAAGAGTCTGTTTGGTCTTTTTTGAGTTGGAGTCTGTTAATTTCTCTTCTTAGGTCTGTTAGTTTTATAATTTGGTGGTTGTAATCAAAACTGTTTTACTTTATGAAAATTGAAATTCCCAAATATATTTTGTTTCTATACTTATCCTCCAGAACCATGCTCGGTCTGCTTCATGTGGGGTCATGATACGTAGGAATCTCTATAGGATTTGACCATAACCAAAAAAAAGGAAAAATAAATAAGGAAAAGAGAGAAAAGAAAAGAGAAAAAAAAAGAAACTATGAGAAAGAAACAATGGCAAAATAAGAGAGAATAATAAAAAAAACAAAGAGGAAGCAGGTAAAAACAAGCTGAATAAAAGAGAAAAGAACAAGAGAGAAAAAGAAAAAGAGAAATTGTATATAGGGTAAAAACCCGGGATGACGCAAGCAGCCGATCCAGCACATAATAGAAACCGATAACTGCTTAGGTGCATTCATCTCCGAATATGTGGTTGCCTTTCTATTAAAATCTTACCGCTAACAAGTTTGTTGTTGTCTATCCAATTATAGACAAGTGGTTTGTTTTATTGCATTCTGGCAACCCACCCCTACAACACCCGTTCCAAAAACAAGTTGACTATGGCCAACCAAGAGCCTGACGCAAGTATCATCGATTTCTCAAGATAGGTGGAAGAGTTGGATGTTAATGCAATGAAAGAAGAGGTGTATAAATTGAAACAACAAATCCTCCCCGGAGAAATCTTGATTATTCTGTCAATTGTGAATATTGTTCTGGTGCTCCAGGGCACGACATAGAGAAATGCTGGCAATTGAAAAATGCTATACAAGAGCTCATTGATTCGCATCGAGTCGAGGTACAAGCTCCGGAAGCACCCAAAATTAACCAGAACCCGTTTCCCGCCCATCAAGAAACGAACATGATTGAGATAGTGCACAAAGAAGGGGAGCCCAAAAAGCCTTCGCATACTATCATGATGATCCGAGCCAGTGAGGGGAAGCCGGTTGAAAAACTAACGAGTGAGGTGTCAATGCTTAAGTTGAGTGGAACAAGCAGTGAGCCTTTTGCTGTAACCAAGAAGGGGCCCTCTGGAGATGGGGCAATGAAACAAGAAGATGCAAAAGTAGTGGTACCAGGGGTGGCAAGCAAGCATGTTGTGGTTGGTGCTCGCACAGAACCCGTCATCATTAAACATGTAGCTACCAATAGTCAACAGCAGGGCCGTCCCTTGGAATTACGAGCGAGTGACAGTGGCATACAAAGGGAAAGAGGTTAGAGAAGAAGTCTGTGAAACCCATGGATTGACCCGTTCGGGGAGGTGCTTTGCCCCTAAGGAGTTGAGAAAACCTAAACCCTCCAAAGATAACTCAGTGTTGGTGAAGAAAGTTGTGACTGAAGAGGAAGCAGAAGAGTTTTTGAAAAATATAAAAGTGCAAGAATATTCTATTGTGGAACAATTGAGGAAGACGCTTGCCCAAATCTCATTGTTGTCATTGTTGATTCATTTGGACGAGCACCGTCGGGCACTAATGAAGATCCTGCACGAGGCCTACGTTCCTAACAAAATCTCAGTCAATAACTTGGAAAAGATAGACAACAACATGTTCAAGTAAACATAGTCACTTTTCTGATGATGAATTGCCCGTAGAAGGTACTGAGCACAATAGAGCCATTCATCTCACGGTAAAGTGTGATGATTTCGTGGCTACCCGGGTATTGGTCGACAATGGTTCAAGTGCAAATATTTTCCCTCTCTCCACCCTGAACAAGCTAAAGGTGGATGATGAAAGAGTTCACAAGAATAGTATTTGTGTACGAGAGTTCGACAGTGGTAGGAAAGATTCGGTCTGAGACATAGTACTCGAGTTGAAAATCGGATTGGTCGACTTTATCATGGAATTTCAGGTGTTAGATGTGTTGTATCTTACAATCTGCTATTAGGATGACCCTGGATCCATGCCGCTAAAGCGGTCCCCTCTACTTTGCATCAAATGGTAAAATTTGAATGGGACAGACATGAAATAGTTATGCACGGCAAGGACAATCTGTATACTGATAGTGATGCCATTGTAACATTCATTGAGGCTGAGGATGACAAAGGGCCTTAGGTATATTAGGTTTATGACACTGTATCGGTAAAGAAAATTTCAGAAGGGGAGTGCGTGCCAGGGCCGAAGGTAGCTACTGCGTCAGCAATGGTGGCCGTTGAAATATTGGGAAACAGTTTTGTCCCAGGAAGGGGTTTGGGTGCGTCGCTTCAAAGTATCATATAACCAGTGTCTCTCCCCAAAAACATGGACCCCTTTGGTTTGGGATTCAAGACTACAATTGTAGATATAAAGAGAACCAGAAGGATGAAGTAGAAAGCATGGGTCCTCCCAAAGCCTGTGCCGCATCTCTTCAGATTATTTGTTAGGCCCAATACTAAGAAGTGCCCGACAACAACAAGTTCCAGTTCTATGGTTGGTCCTGACAAGGAATTGCTTGAAAGGTATGAGAAGTTGTTTGAAGATGTGAATATGGTAGAAGTTGGAAAGGGCTCTAGCAAGGCAGATGTGCAATCTGTTGGGCCCTGTGCAAAGATCAACAATTGGGAAGCTACTCCTCTCCCGACCAGGAAGGAGTTTTGGTAGTTTGCTTTGTTTTTTGTTCGATTTATCTAGATTATTGTAGGGTTGTAATTCAGATTCTATGTTCCGTCGTTTGGGTGTATAAACCTTATTATCTTTCAATTTCAATGAAATGTGACTTCCCTTTTTATCATTTCTGATAGTTTTGTTTTCTTTGCTTTTCTTTTCTTTCTTGTACAGTTCTTTTTATCTTGGCTTCAATGACATGATATGCATAAGGAATCTTCGGCCCAGTCTTGAAAGCCAATCTAATTCTGAAATAATAATTCAAGAGATAGAATGTGATGATGAATCATAGTATGATGAGGATGGGGCATTTGAAGAAATTAGTAAAGAATTAAGCCATTTTGAGAAAAACCCCAAGCCAAACCTTAGCGATACAGAAGCAATCAATCCAGGGGACCCATATAATATAAGAGAAAATAAAATAAGTGTCCATCTTGAGCCACAACTTAGGGAAGAGATAATCAAAGAATTGCTTGAATACAAAGATATTTTTGCATGGTCTTATAACGACATGCCGGGTCAAAGCAATGACTTGGTGGTTCACAAATTGACCACTAACCCGGCATGCCCTCCCATCAAATAGAAGATAAGGAAGTTTAAAGCTGACATGAGCGTAAAGATTAAAGAGGAAGTCACAAAGCAGTTCGAGGCAAAGGTCATTCGAGTCACGCGATATACCCCTGGTTAGCCAATGTTGTGCCTATGCCAAAGAAAGATGGTAAGGCCAGAGTGTATGTCGATTATCATGATCCCAATAAGGCAAGTCCAAAGGATAACTTCCCACTGCCAAACATCCACATATTGATTGATAATTGTTTAAAATATGTAATTGGTTCTTTCGTGGATTGTTACGCAGGCTATCACCAGATCTTGATGGATGAGAAAGATGCAGAAAAGACGGAATTCATCACGCCGTGGGGAACATACTGCTACAGGGTCATGCCTTTCAAATTGAATAATGCGGGGGCAACTTACATGAGGGCAATGACAACCATATTCCACGACATGATACACAAGAAGATAGAGGTCTATGTGGTCAATGTAATTATAAAGTCCAGGAAGCAGTCTGACCACGTCAGAGATCTGGGAAAATTCTTCCAAAGGCTCCACAGGTGTAATCTCAAGCTCAATCCTGCAAAATACACATTTGGTATGCCTTATGGAGAGTTGCTGGGAATCATAGTCAGCCATCGAGGTATTGAGCTGGACCCATCAGAGATTAAAGCTATCCAAGAGTTGCTGCCTCTGAGGAACAAGACTGAGGTGATGACATTATTGGGAGATTGAATTATATCAGCAGGTTTATTGCTCAGCTCACGACAACTTATGAACCTATATTTAAGCTGTTGAAAAAGGATGGTGCCGTCAAGTGGACGGAGGAATGTCAGGAGGCATTCGCTAAGATAAAGGGGTACTTGTCAAATCCACATGTGTTGGTTCCACTAGAACCGGGATGGCCTCTAATTCTGTCTTTAACAGTATTGGACAATTTATTTAGATGTGTATTGGGTCAGCATGACATCACTGGCATGAAGGAACATGCCGTCTATTACCTTAGTAAGAAGTTCACATCTTATGAGGTTAAGTATAGTCATCTTGAGAAGACATTCTGCGCCTAATTTGGGTAGCACAAAAGTTGAAAAATTATTTGTCATCTTATACTACTTACCTCATTTCCCGCTTGGATCTGTTGAAGTACATCTTTCAGAAGCCTATGCCCACATGGAGGCTTGCAAAGTGGAAGATCCTGCTCATAGAATTTGCCATCGTCTATCTGACTTTGATTGCGATAAAATCATAAATGTTGGCCGACCATTTGGCCGAGAACCCGGTGGATGAAGAATATGAACCTTTGAAAACATAGTTCCCAGATGAGGAAGTGGTGCATATTGATGAGTTGGAATAGATCAATAATCTAGGACGGAAACTTTTCTTTGATGGGGTGGCCAACATGAAAGACGTTGGAATAGGAGCAGTACTGATTTCTGAAATAGGGTACCACTATCCTGTTATGGCTCAGCTTTGTTTCTAGTGCACTAACACTATGGCGGAATATGAGGCATGCATTTTGGGTCTGAGGTTAGCTGCAGACATGGGTGTCTAGGAAGTCTTGGTCTATGGGGACTCGGACCTTCTGGTACACCAGATTCAAGGGGAATAGCAAATACGAGATTTGAAGCTTATAACATACCGACAACGTATGCATGATCTTTGTTAACGATTTCGATCACTAGAGTTTAGACATATGTCAAGAACCCACAACAAGGTTGTTGATTCTTTGGCTACCCTAGCGTCGATGCTATATCATCCAGATAAGGCATATGTTGACCCGCTGCATATCCAAGTCCATGATCAACATACTTACTGTAATGTGGTGGAATAGGAACTCGATGGTGAACCTTGGTTTCATGATATCAAGGAATACATCAAGATGGGGGTGTATCCAGTACAAGCTACAGGTGATCAAAAGAGAATAATTCGTCGCTTAGCAAGTGGACTTTTCTTCAATGGAGGGGTATTGTACAAAATAACGTCATATCTTGAGTTGTTAAGATGCATAGATGCTATACATGACATGGCCATCATGACCGAGGTACATTACAGAGTTTGTGGACCGCATATGAGTGGATATGTTTTGGCAAAGAAGATTCTCCGAGCAGGTTATTATTGGCTCACCATGGAGAGAGATTGGATCAGTTTCGTGCACAAATGTCATCAGTGTCAGGTGCACGGAGACTTGATTCATTCCCCACCATCTAAATTACATACAATGTCTACACCATGGCCCTTCGTTACTTGGGGGATGGATGTCATTGGGCCCATCGAGCCAGCAGCATCCAATGGGCACAGGTTCATTCTGGTGGCCAATGATTATTTCACCAAGTGGGTTGAAGCTAAAACTTTCAATTCTGTGACCAAGAAAGTTGTGGTCGATTTTGTACATTCAAATATAATTTGCCAGTTCGGGTTCTCGAAGGTAATCATCACAAATAATGGTGCAAATCTCAATACTCATTTGATAAAAGAGGTATGTCAGCAATTTAAGATTACACATCGCAATTCCACTCCATATCTCCCCAAGGAGAATGGAGCAGTTGAGGCAGCCAACAAAAACATAAAGAAGATACTTCGAAAAATGGTGGAGGGCTCCAGGCAATGGCATGAGAAGCTTCCCTTCGCATTGTTGGGTTATCGCACTACTATTCGTTCTTCTATATGGGTAACTCTGTATTTGTTGGTGTATGGCACATAAGCAGTGATACTGCCAAAGATTGAAATCACATCACTTCGGATTGTTGCTGAGGTCAATTCGCCTAGAGCAATTGAGTTTGATTAATGAGAAAAGATTAGCAACAGTGTGTCATGGCCAGTTGTATCAACAGAGAATGGCCAGAGCATATAACAAGAAGGTCGGTATTGAACCGTATCCTCCCTCATCAGGCGGAGGCAAAGGGCAAGTTCACCCCGAATTGGCAGGGCTGTTCATGGTGACGAGAGTTTTGTCCAATGGGGCTTTGTATTTAACAAATGTAGAAGGTAAGTACGTAGAAATAACCATTAATTCCGATGCGGTTAAGAGATACTATGTATGATTTTCTTTGGTTAAATTGTATTTGTTTCTACTTGGCATGTTTTGGAGATTGGAATGACGACGGTAGTTTGTTTTGCTATCTAAACACTTTATTCTTTGTAACCCCTTTTGAGACTTATTTGTTTCCTTTCATACCCCTCTTTCGGAATCAGTAGCAAAATCAAAAGCGCAAGCGTGAAAGATAAGTAAAGGAAAGAGGAAAGTAAGAGAAGAAGAAAAAAAAATTTAAAAAAAAAGAAAAAGGGATAAAAGAAAGAAAAGAGAAGAAAAAAACAACAAAACAACAAAAAGAGAAAAGAAGAAAGAAAAGAAAAGACGAGAGAGAGATAGAGAGAAACAGAAAAAAATCACAACAATAAAGTAGTTTTTTTATTAATGACATGAACTACGTTCGACCTAATTTCTTTTAAGGATACGTAGGCGGCCTCATGGTTCGGTCCCATCAAAATAAAATCCAAAGGTCACCAAGCAAGAAACTGGGGTAGAAGTTGTGGTTGTTGTAAGAAATCTAGTTTCGAAAGTTGTAATTTTGAACCTATTTGAATTATTTTGAGCCTTTAATATATGTTCTTGCTAATCCTATCCAAAAGCCCATGTTACGGTCCAAATAAATACCTTATGATCAATCGTCAAAAGATGGCAAGTCAAGCAAGTAAAGATGATTCCTATCAAGGACAATACTCTTGTCCAAACAAGGAAAATGAAAATGAGAGAGTATTACTGGTGAAAACCCTCATGGGCACCGTAAGGCGACGGGAGTTGAGAGATACGAAAAATGAGAGAGTCTTATTGGTGAAAACCCTACGATCACTGTAAGGCGACAAGAGTTGAGAGAAATAAAAAAATGAGAGAGTCTAATTGGCGAAAACCCTCACGGGCACCTTAAGGCAAAAGTAAGTTGAGAGATGAACAAATAAAAGAGGTCTATTGGTGAAAACCTTTCCATGGCAACGCAGGATGAACAAGGTCAAGGTTTGGTTGAAGAAATCCGGTTATGGAATTTGGGGGAAACAAAGCATGGCAATTGAGAGTTGATCGGAGGGACAGACTGGGCGGACTAATCTGAAGTGCATGTCAAGGTCATCGGTACCAACTGTTCTATGCAGGTAAGTCACTTTTCCTTTTCCTTTTAGCTGTCATCCAGTTTTGGATTCTTCTAATCTTTAACACTCAAAAGCATTGCATTTCATTTTCTTTCGGCTGTCCATATCTCTAAGATGTTTGAGCAAGTAAGAAAGAATTTCAAAGCTTACTACCAGCTGCCAAAAGCGCAAGGCACAGTGTGGCAAGAACATACCAAGGACAGTATGATGTGAAATAGGATATAGAGAATCGCCGGAAGCTTCATCGGTGTAATGATTTGGTAATCTCAGGATAAATGCAAAGATTATGATAAATGGGTCAGGAATATAATACGAAGGTTTGGGTGCACAACACTCGATTCATCCAAGATCACGGGTTTTGAAAAGTCAATAAGAAAGTCAAGCATTTTGGGGCCAGTTCGGGGAAGCTAGTCAAAACAAAGCTTGACAGCGGGAAGGCCACTTTCAGCTAGAATGCCACAAACTAACCACCTCATTTCAAACTGACAAGATTTTTTTTGATTGAAACAGTGGCACAAAGTTCTGGTTGTCTCGAGAAAACCCTCTGTAGGGGAAAAGCAAGCACCAGACAGGTATTACCCTAATTTTCAAGACCCTCCTGGAAAATAAGACTTAGTTTAAAATCCAAAACAATCATGAGCAGCAAAATCTATCATATATGTACCCCAAAGGAGTATAAGTATGTTTCAAAATTTATGTTCTGGAGATAGAATTCAGTTAGGAGTTGTTAGGACCCTCCTGGAGAATGGGACCTAGTTTAAAAAAATGAGTAGCAAATATAGCATAATTGTACCCCAAAGGAATACAAGTTGGTCTCAAAATTTGCATGTTTTAAGATAGGACTTAGTCGGGAGTGTTCAGGACCCTCCTGAATAATGGGACTTAGCTTTAGGATTTTATATAGATAATAATATCTAGCGTAAGTTCTATTGTAGGGTAGTATAATTCAGCCATAAGGAATTGTCACTCTTAGGATGAAATTTGACTTTGGATTGTCAGGACCCTCTTAGATAATGGGACGTAGCTTTAAGGTCTGCTTAGATAACAAGATGTAATGAAAGTTGTACCTTTAGAAGATATAACTTAGATTTAAAATTGTCATTTAATTAAAAGTGGTCAGGACCCTCCTGGATAATGGGACGTAGCTTCAAGGTCTGCTTAGATAACAAGATGTAGTGAAAGTTGTACCTTTAGAAGATATAGCTTGGTGTTATATTGTCGTTAGTTAAGAGTTGTCAGGACCCTCCTGGATAATGAGACGTAGCTTTAAGATTTTCGTAGATAACAGGATGCAGTGAAAGTTGTACCTTTAGAAGATATGTCTTAGTGTTAAAATTGTCGTTAGTTAAGAATTGTCAAGACCCTCCTAGATAATGGACGTATCTTTAATGTTTTTTAAGATAACAAGATATAGCGGGAGCCACATTTTAGAAGATATAAATTACTGTTAAAATTGTCGTTGGAACCCTCTTGGATAATGGGATATGGCTTTAATACTTTCTTAGATAACAGGATATAGTGGAAGTAATACCCCCAAGATATAAAATTGTTGTTTAATTAAGAGTTGTCAGAACCCTCCTGGATAATGGGCGGTAGTTTTAAGACCCTCTTAGATAACCGTACCTAGTGGAAGTCATACCTTTAGAAAATAAGTTAGATTTAAAACAGTCATTTAACTAAGAGTTGTCAGGACCCTCCTGGATAATAGGATCTAGCTTTCAAATTCTTAGTAATATTTGGTAACATGATTCAGTTTAACACTCATGTATGTGCCCAGCTACCAAACTAGGGCGAAAAATGTTCTTTGTTTTGTCTGTCTTGTTGAAATCAGG
Source organism: Nicotiana benthamiana (assembly GCA_034376525.1). NCBI lineage: Eukaryota > Viridiplantae > Streptophyta > Magnoliopsida > Solanales > Solanaceae > Nicotiana > Nicotiana benthamiana. The sequence continues at coordinate 11,395,690 of CM067341.1, read as the reverse complement.
CATCCACCTGGAGAGCAAGGGGATACAATTCAAGTTTTGGCAATAAGGCACCCACCTGGACAACAAGGGAATACAATTCAAGTTTTGGTAATCAGGCACCCACCTGGAGAACAAGGGAATATTTTTCAAGTTGTAAGTTTTGGTAATCAGGCGCCCACCTGGAGAACAAGGGAATATTTTTCAAGTTTAAAGTTTTGCTAATCAGGCGCCCACCTGTAGAACAAGGGAATATTTTTCAAGTTGCATGTTTTGGCAATTAGGCGATCACCTGTAGAACAAGGAAATATTTTTCAAGTTTCAAGTTTTGGCAATCAGGCGCCCACCTGGAGAACAAGGGAATATTTTTCAAATTTCAAGTGTTAATAATCAGGCGCCCACCTTGAGAACAAGGGAATATTTTTCATGTTTCAAGTTTTGGCAATCAGGCGCCCACCTGGAGATCAAGGGAATATTTTTCAAATTTCAAGTGTTAATAATCAGGTGCCCACCTTGAGAACAAGGGAATATTTTTCATGTTTCAAGTTTTGGCAATCAGGCGCTTGCTTGGAGAACAAGGGAATTTTTTTCAAGTCGCAAGTTTTGGTAATCAGGTGCCCACCCGGAGAACAAGGGAATATTTTTCAAATTTCAAGTTTTGGTAATCAGGCGCCCACCTGGAGAACAAGGGAATATTTTTCATGTTTCAAGTTTTGGCAATCAGGCGCTTGCTTGGAGAACAAGGGAATTTTTTTCAAGTCGCAAGTTTTGGTAATCAGGTGCCCACCCGGAGAACAAGGGAATATTTTTCAAATTTCAAGTTTTGGTAATCAGGCGCCCACCTGGAGAACAAGGGAATATTTTTCAAGTGTCAAGTTTCGGTAATCAGGCGCCCACCTGTAGAACAAAGGAAATTGTTTTCAAATTTCAAGCTTTGGTAATCAGGCGCCCACCTGGAGAACAAGGGAATATTTTTCCAAATTTCAAGTTTTATCAATCAGGCGTCCACCTGGAGAACAAGCGATATTTTTCAAGTTGCAAGTTTTGTAATCAGGCGTCCACCTGGAGAACAAGGGAATATTTTTCAAATTTCAAGTTTTGATTGGAATACATTTCAAATTTCAAGTTTGGTAATCAAGCGCCTACCGGTAGAACAAGGGAATATTTTTCCAAATTTCAAGTTTTGAGAATCAGGCGCCCACCTGGAGAACAAGGGAATATTTTGCAAGTTTTGGTAATGAGGCACCAACCTGGAGAACTAGGGAATATTTTTCAAATTTCAAGTTTTGGTAATCAAGCATCCATCTGGAGCATAAGGGAATACATTTCAAGTTCCAAGTTTGGTAATCAGGCGCCCACCTCTAGAAAAAGGGAATACTTTTCAAATTGCAAGTTTTGGTAATCAGGCGCCCACTTGTAGAACAAGGGAATATTTTTCAAATTTCAAGTTTCGGTAATCAGGCGCCCACCAGTAGAACAAGGAAATATTTTTTAAGTCGCATGTTTGGTAATCAGGCACCTACCTGGAGAATAAGGGATATCATTCAAATTTCTAGTTTTGGTAATTAGGCACCCACCTGGAGAACAAGGGAATATTTTTCAAATTTCAAGTTTCGGTAATCGGGCGCCCACCTGGAGAACAAGGGAATATTTTTCAAGTTGCAACTTTTGTTAATCAGGCGCCCACCTAGAGAACAAGGGAATACTTTTTGAAATCGCAAGTTTTGGTAATCAGGCGCTCACCAGGAGAACAAGGAAATATTTGTCAAATTTCAAGTTTTGGTAATCAGGCGCCCACCTGGAGAACAAGGGAATATTTTTCAAGTTGCAAGTTCCGGTAATCAGGCGCCCACCTGGAGAATAAGGGAATATCTTTCAAGTTGCAAGTTTTGGTAATCAGGCGCCCACCTGGAGAACAAGCGAATATTTTTCAAGGTACGAGTTTTAGTAATCAGGCAGGCAGCTTCAAAACAAGGGAATAATTTCTATTCCAACAATTTGGCATCGAACATAGAAGAAGAGAAAACAAGAAATCAACAAGGCAGTAAGAAGTTCTACAGGAAGAAATACATGTCAACAAGGCAACAAGGAGTCTACAGGAAGAAATACAAGGCAACAAAGCAACAAGGATGAAGAGAACGTTTGAAGATATAGATAGGTTTTTTTGTAATCCATAGTTCATAGCTAAGTCCGGCTTCTTTTGTTTCACAAGGTGTAATAAGGAGTTCTAGCAACAGTAGCAGCAGCAACAGCAACATCAGCAGTGAGATCACTGCTTCAGTAGTCTCAGCTACCAAACACTCCTGCACTACACTGACGTGATTCCTCTTTAGCCGAGGATATGTAGGCAATCTCTGAAGCAGGGTGCGGTAAATCTTTTAAAAACGCTTCTCATGGAGTGTCAAGCAGGCAAAAATCTCTCATGGTAGCTCACTTGTCTTTGCCCGAAAGCCCTTCGTGTATCCGAGCTTAGAGGAGCAGCTGTGAGCATGTGATTTTTGCCTAGCCTAAATTTGTCCTATAAATTTGTAAAATTAGGATTTTTCTTTATCTGTGATATTTTTAGAATTTAATCACATAAATTGTGTGTTTGTTTGCATGTTGAGTGCATTTTAATTCATGAAAATAAAAAAATAGCACATTTACATTTAGGATTCAATTTTATATTTTTAATTTATTAGTTAATTAATCTTATCGAAAAAAGAAAAATAAAAGAAAATAACAAAATAGTGATTTACAATTTTCTTTTAAATTGGGACTTGATTAATTTTAGGAAAATTAATTAGTTCAATATTAGGGTTAAATCATAGGCTTTTGTCACTTTTTAGGTTAAATTTTGTATTTAATAAAATTATTTTAGTAATTAAAATAAATGAAAAAAATAAAAGAATTTGAAAATATGGTCTTGTTTAAAAGACCACAATTAGGCCAACTTGAATTAAAATATTCCAGCCCAAACCTCTAACCACCATAACTCAATCCAGTCCATACCCATTACCAAAACCCAGTCCACAGAGGGTCTTGAGACAATTGGGACGGTATTAAATTATGCCCCAAGATGAAGATCTAAGTAATCAAGTTATAGACTTGCATCCGGAATCTACATTGCCCGAAGCTTTAGTTCAACAGGATTGGAATGGCTGCCGGTATCTTAAAAATGGCACTCAAGTACCAGATGCCGCAAAAGGAGAAGTGGATCCACACTATGCTGCTTGGTTTGAGAAGAGGTCATGTGTGAACACTGAGTTGGAACCCGAACCTGAGAGACCCGCCAAAAGACCTCATGTTCAAGCTTTCAAAGACAAAATCCAAGAAAGATTAGCATGGGGAGAAAAGGAAAATTGTATCAAGCTGAGACTCATGCCTTGAAAGAAAAGCTGAGAAACATGGAATTCAACAATGATCTCCAGGCTCAGGAAGCCGAAGGTGAGAAAATAAGATTGATCCAAGAAAATGAAGCTCTCATAGCACAGATCCGGAAAATTAAAATAGCAACTAACAACCTGGGCAGGAGTAGAAAAGATAAGAAGCTCATCTACAACCTTACCCAGAAGGCACGTGATTTCGAGGATGATTTACAGAAGACTGAAAAAGGAGTTAGCAAATTCTCGGGCCAGGATAGCAAAGGATGCAGGAGAGCGAGCTAGTTTTATCCGCCAGTTGAAGGAGAAATACGACAAGGGGATGGCAAGTATGAAGAAAAAGGTCAAGATCGTTGAACATGAAATGGCCAAGCAAGGAAGAGATTTTGAAGCCGAAAGGGAGCACTGTTATTATTTGATAGCATGGTTATAAAGGGATTTGCAACAATTTCAAAAACAAAGCCATACAACTAAACAAACTGTAGAAGCAAGAACGCGACAAATTGGAGATTTATTACGGGAGTAGGGTAGGATCCGTGAAAGGGTCACAGCGATGCAGAGTATATTGTGGTAAATTGCCAAATATGTGAAGACATGACACAAACCACTTTCTTTTCGGCAGTTATCACGTTTGTCCAGCAGGTAATGAGAGATTTGGAAAGGCTCCAGTTGGATCTTGCAGACGAGCCCGCAACAAAACCAAACAACACCCCGAGAGCTCCAGGAGTGTTCAAGGCTTTAATGTATTTCTGATCTTTATTTGAGTCGGTACTTTTGCTTTGAGTCTGTTAAGTTGTTTTAGAGTCTGTTAGGTCTTTTGAATTGATCTTTTCTAAGATTGATAGTTTATTTTGAGTTTGTGAATCTTGAGTCTTTGTAGTCAAGGTGTTTGTTTTTATTGAAAATTTCAAAAAAATAATTGTTGTTTATTTCTTTTCGTATCCCCAAGTACTACGCTCGGTCTGATTCATGCGGGGTCATGAAACGTAGGCAATCAACATAGGATTCGACCGTAACTAAATAAAAGAAAAAGAAAAGAGAAAAGAAACAAAGAGGGGGAGAATAGGAGAGAAAAGCAAAGGAAAATAAGGGAAAGCAAGAAACAAACAATGGAAAATCAAGAGGGAGGAGTGAGAGGATAAAGAAAAGAATAGGCATTGCAAATAAATAAAAAGGAAAGCCGGGATGAAGTAATGAAACAATTCTGAAGACGACAAGGACACTTGACGGAAATAAGAATAGATTTAGACACTTTGAGATCTTCTGAAGCTCGAACTATGTGAAATAGGGGCAGATAGAACATGAAGAAACCCTAAAAGCAAGTTTACCAAACTGGAAGGGACCACTTATTGTAACTAGAGTGTTGTCCAACTCTGACAGATTTGGAAGGAAAATGTGTAGAAATGGCTATCAATTCTGATGCAGTCAAGAAATGCTATGCATGATTCTTTTGTCTAATTGTACTTGCTTGTATTTGGCATATTTTGAAGATTGGAATGACGAGGGTACTTTATTTTCTACGTAAATACTTTATCCTTTTCTACCCCGTTGAGCCTCAATTATTTTTTCTTTTCATTGCGCTCTTTCAGAATCAGTAACAAAAGTCAGAAACGCAAGTATGAGAAGGCAGTGAAAGGAAAGGAACGGAAAGGATGGGAAGAATGAAAAAAAAAGAAAAAAATAAAAACAAGAAAAGAAAAGAGAAAAAGAGAAAAGAAAAAAGGAAAAAAAGGAAAAAAACAAAACAAAGAAAAAGAGAAAGAGAAAAGAAATGAAAAGAAAATAAGACAAACAACAATAGAACTACAATAACAAGGAATCGGCAAGAACTACGTTTGACCTGATTCCTATTGAAAAGGATACAAAGATAGCCTCACGGTTCGGTCTCATCAAAGTAAAAATCCAAAAGTCCCCAAGCAAGAAACTGGGGTAGAAGTTGTGGTTGTTGTAAGAAATCTAATTCCAAAAGTTATAGTTTAGAACCCATTTGAATTGTTTTGAGCCTTTGACACCCTTTCTTTCTAACCTTATCCAAAGCCCACGTTACGCTCCAAAGAAAGACCTCAATAATGCTATTCATTTGCTTTTATTAAGAGCAAGTGAGTGACATTATTAGGGGCAAAAAGCAATGGTCCAAAGTCTGTTTTGGGTCTGTCCAAATAGGGTAAGCACTTCTTCACTTCCTTTAGTTTTTATTTTAGTTTCCATTCATCTTCTTCCTCACCCTTTTCCTTTAATCCAAAGTTCATGTGCAGAGTCTAGTTTGAATTAATTTCTGTGTATGTTTCTCTTGTTAGTCGAGCTGTTGAATCTCAACTTTTACGCTTTGTTTTAGTAGTTAACAAGTTTGAATGTTCTGTGTTGATTAAGTTAGGTTTAATTTTATTTGAATTACTCGTTAAATGATTTTGTAAGTGTTGTTTGCTTGATTCATGTTTCAATTTGTGTTCCAGTTGACTTTCTGCATTTTTTCTTTTTAAAAGAATTGTTCATACTTTGATTCGTTTAAGGCCCTAGTTGTTTGATTAATCATGTTTGTCATATTTTTATAGGTTTAGGGTTTAATTGTCAATCTAATAACTAAAAGGGGCTGAAGGAAAGGTGTTGAAGGTAAATAACATGGTTATTATGGGTTAATTTGGGTAGACCACATAGGGAAACTTGCAGTAACAGAAATAGAAGCCCCTAGAAGCTTCTATTGTTGGGTTTTAATTTCAATTTCAGGCTTTTAGGTAGTATAACTTGGGAACCAAGTCAAATAATGAGGGATTAAAATGAAAAAATCAAATCCTAAGGGTTGCCCTAATTGCTTGCCTATAAAGGCATTATTGCCTGACCTTATAGGGGGATATTTTTTGGAGAGGGATTTTAGAGCCTAGAGAGATTGGAACCTACAGATTTTAAGAGCTAAAAAATCACAAAAATAAAACTGCTGAGAATTAAAGAACAGAGCTACCGGTCCCTTAAGTTTTTCAGTAATTTTTGTTCTTTCTTAACTACCTGAAGCTTTTTCGATTCATATAAGTGATAATGGATTAGATTTGATGATCAAAGTATTGGTTAGAGTCCTGTTGGGTTGTTGGTTTGGTTTGGAGTTTGATAAGTTGAATTGTTATCAATCATCTTGGGTTCAAGCTATTTTTCTGGTTATTTGGGAGTTGGCTTCAACTCCTGAGCTTGTTGTTACTGTTACATTGATATTGCCCTGTACTTCTTCTTTGTTTCTTCTTCCAGGTATATTTTTACCTCATGGATGTCATTTAACTTTTAAATCGAAGCATAAGTTAAGAAGGAAATAAATGTGGTGTTGATTATGGATTTCCCTTATTCTTCTTGCAACGTTATGGTGACTTTGTAGCTTTGAAGCTTAGCTTGATATATTTGGAATGTAATTAACTAGATCATTTTGGTTCGTGTAGCATTCCCTCTCTAATCTCTACTGATCATATGCTACACTGGACGATTGGTTTCATTTTGGTTTCTTTTATTTTGCTTTTATCCCTGATTTTAATTTGTAACAACGCATGCAGAATGGACTGTTTAAAATGGTAGCAAATGTCAAGTATATGAATGTTGGTTAATATGAAACAATTCATTGTGTTTAGTAGAGGTTAGCAAACAACTGTTGATTAAATTTTGTATATAGAATATGGATCTGGGCATAGCTTTCTAAACCTTTCGTTGGTTCATAAGTTAGCCTAATTGAATATAATTTAATTCCAAGTTTAGGGCATGAATCATACTTGAAATGGCACCTTTTCTGACACATGTTTATTAAATGTGGTTGTATTCGATTACGTTAACCCAGAGCATGAGTTGTAATTGGTTCAGACGTTATTAATGTTATATAATTACATATTTCACTTAGTAAATCACTTTGTGCCAACTCTTGAAGAATCACGAACTCAAGTGGAGCACAAGTCCATTTGAATAAATCGCAGGCCTTGGGCCTTGGGTCAATACGCCTGCTTTGAGAAATGGGCTCCTTTTAGACCCGACGAGAATTGTCAAAATTACTTGTGTTCGGCTATACTTGAGTCATCTCGGGGTAATTAAAGCGAGTTGCACCAAATATAAATAGTTAAGGGCCCTCGCATTCGCATTACAACCTAGATGTTAAAAATGACTAATATTCGTAGAATATCCTTTAAGGCCATTATAAAAGGTAGTTGCGATCATGTATACGTCCGCGTAACATGATCACGATTCTAAAAACAAAACCAGAGTATGTGTTTGTGAAACTTCGGCCTGACTTTTCTCAATAATAATAAAGCGCAATTAATTGTGGATACGTTCGCGTGACATGATTTTTGACACGCCAAACAGGCGGGTATACCTACGCGTAACCCTTTTCAAGATAATTTTCTAATTAAAAGCGATAAAGGGCATGAGCACATAGGCTCTAATATTAGTAATTAAACAATTTAGTCAAGTCAAGAAGGATCAAAGAGGTTGTGCTAGAACCCAAGAACTCGGGAGTGCCTAATACCTTCTCCCAGGTTAACAGAATTTCTTACCCGGATTTCTGCTTCGCAGACCATAATTAGAGTCAAATGTTTCCTCGATTAGGGATTTAAACCTGTGACTTGGGACACCATAAACTATCCCAAGTGGCGACTCTGATTTTTAACTAAAATAAATCTCGTTTCAATTGTCCTTTAATTGGAAAAAACTCCCTTTATTATATCCCCCTTTTGGGATGTAGTATTAAAAAGGAGGTGTGACAGCTATGGCGACTCTGCTGGGGATGCGAACCCAGAATCTTTGGTTCAGGGTTCGAGAATTCGAGCTTGTTTTATGATTTTTACTTGGCTTATTTATTGTTGATATTACTGTTTCTGTGAACCTTGTTGTGCTAAAAAGATATATGTTTATTGCTTTAATTTTGTTTAATTGTATATAACTATCTCCTTATGCCACCCCACTGAGTCTTCTGAAAATGGTGCATACATTCACGTATCCCGCTTTTTCTGCAGAAATTATACCAAATAGAGCGAGGCTGGACAAACGACAAGGCCGGGCAGACTTTAGTTCTCCCGGTACGTTGCCCCCTCCTCGGCCCCTGTTTTCTGCTCGGGTACCCCATGTCTAGATCAAAACCCAGGGTTCAAGCTTAGAAAAACACAGCTTCATGCCAGATCCCTAGTAGGAGCGCTTGTTTGTATCAGGTGCATTTTGACTTACGGGACTCAACACAGGGGTTGGGTCTGTCTAGGACAGGTGTACCCAAAATAACATACCATCATGATGCATCCAATGTGATATGTGAACATTCATTTTGGCTTGCATGTCGATCGTCTAAATAAGAAAAGAATGGTAGCGAAAAATCAAAGAAAAACAAGAAGATGAGAAAAGGAGAGAGAAAAGACCAAGAGTGATGTAGGAAAGGAGCAAACCTGGTTCTAAAGAAAACCCAATGCTTGAAGATACCCTGAAACTCTGCCGAATATTTCTTTTACCAAAAATAGTCATTTCAAAAATCGAATTGGCCAAACTACACGGTTCTGATTCCCATCGGATATGGGATACGTAGGCGCCTACATAAGGTCTGGCCTTATTTTGAAAAATAGAGGAAACGAAGGAGAGAGAAATAAGTTGATTCAGTGTCGATAGTGTTTTAAACCTTCTTACCGAGAAGCCTTAGAATGTTCTCTCGTTATCGAAGGGTTATCTTCGTAAAAGAATGGACAAAGCTGAGAAATGTCACAAAATAAGCCTACCCGACTTCAAAATTCATATGGACTTTAACATTTTGGGTAACTATAATATTAGTAGCCTTTTAATTAATTTAGCACTTCTTTAGAAATGAAGGTACGCCATAATAAGTAATAGGTAGTCCAAGACCCTCCAGTTAATTTAAATATATGAATTGATTAATATTCGTAGAAAATTCCTTAGGGTCATTTAAAATATAATTTTGATTGTATATACATCCGCATAATATAATTACAATTCTAAAACAAAATCGAAGTATGCGTTCGTGCAACGTCGACCCAACTTTCTTAATAATAATAAAAGTGTTATTAATTGTGGACACGTTCGTGTGACATGAATTTTGATGCACCAAACAAAAGGGTATACGTGTGCGTAACCCATTTCAAGATAATTTTTTTTAGGAAATAAAAAGTTAAAAACGCATAGGTTCTAAAATCAGTAATAGACAATTTAATAAGCCAGGTATGATCAAAGCGGCCGTGCTAGAACCATGGAACTCGGGAGTGCCTAACACCTTCTCCCGGGTTAACATAATTCCTTAACAGGATTTCTGTGTTCACATATCGTAAACAGAGTTAATTTTTTTCTCGATTCGGGATTTGAATCAGTAACTTGGGACACCATTAATTATCCAAAGTGGCGACTCTGATTTTAATAAACTAATAAATCCTATTTTGATTGCCACTTTAAGTTGGCAAAACTCCTTTTTCTACGCCCTTCGCAGCGTGTAGTGAAAAAGGAGGTGTGGCAGGTTTATTAATAATATGGATCGCGTCAATGCAATACCCGATAATCACTCCTCAGAGAGGGGATACACGTGGTATTAGCGCAGTGGTCCATATCTACCCTTTTTCACATCTCCTTTTTAAACTATACCCTGCGAAGGGCATAGATAAGGGAGTTTTTTCCAATTAAACGACAATCGAAATGGGATTTATTTAATTAAAATTTCATATTCGCCACTTGGGATAATTAATGGTGTCCCAAGTTACCGGTTTAAAATTCTGAATCAAGGAAGATTTGACTCTATATTACAGTCCTCAAACCAGAACTCCGGTAAGAAATTATGTTAACCTGGGAGAAGGGGTTAGGTATTTCCAAGTTCCGTATTTCTAGCACGGTCTCTCAGCTGTTATATTTGGCTTAATTATTTGATTTTAATACATTTTGAACATATGTGCATTTTAAACCTTTTAACCGCTTTTATTATTTCAGGAACATTGTAACGCTATTAAAACACGTCTTAAACCACGTCACATAAATGCACCCGCGGTCTTTGACATATTTAAACATTGTTGGGATTTAGATTTGGGTCACATAAATGCATACCAAAATTTAGGAAAGTAGATTTTTAACTAACACGCCTAAAGCAATTACGCGTTTTAAATTTGCGAGGGCCATGAAATTTGGATAAATGGCACGACTCGACTTCTAAGGTTAAGTTAAAATCAATTAAAAGCCATTGAGATTTTTATTCAGCGCAACATACGTTAATTCTATTTTTAAAGAGAGGTATTCAAACTAATGCTCCGAAAGCCATATACTACTTGTGTAATTAAATGAGACTCACCTCAATTAGCTAAAGGGATTGATTAATTTAAACGGCCTAGAAAATTTGACAGTTGCTAAAGTAAAAAATTTAAATTGAACAATTAACACTCTGTGGGAAAGCAGCTCATGACTCCAAATCGAAGCAAGATAATTATACTATTTATGTCAAAGTGAAAAGGAAAATCAAGCAAGCGCAAAGATGCAATCCAAACAGGCACACGAGAGAAGGGCCATCTAGCAAAGATTATAGCCTAATTCTAATATTTAGCGTTGGTCGATGCAAAAGGACCATATTGACAACTTAGATTTTAGGCAGCACATTTATTAAGAACTTTGTTTATCCTTTCTAAATCCTCCATTTGAGATCTTGGTAACAAAACAAACTCAAAATTTTAACAAGGCTAATCTATCTGCTGGGTGTTGGTTCATGCTTAACCAAAACTAACTATGTGACTTATACTTGCATGTGGAAATCTAATGTAACGAGGCAATCGAGCTGTGAGAATTCTATAAGACAAACTCTTGTTTTATTCAACATCTGATTAACTTCAAGGTGTTCATGCATAAAGAAGAACATAATTGCATGAGAAAGCTAAAGCACTAAGTTATATTCAAATTAACGGCAAGTAAACTACAGAGCAAATTATAGAATGACATAACCGAACTTAAACTGACAACACTCCTATATGAATGAACCACTAGTAAGCATATGACTTGTAGCTAAAAAGGCTTCCAAAAAAAACAAAGAAACATCAACTCAGCTCATCAGAGACCTTACAACCACCATACTAACTCATACATGCAAAAATAGAATGAAGATTCCATTTTAAGTCATAGCTGAGTAAAGCCTCAGCTTCAGAACAAGCAGAGGTCACAAGCGGTTATGCATTAAGTAATAAACTAGCATGGCACTAAACCAAAATATAATAAGACAATACAATTAATAAATAACAAATGGATCAATTCATTACAATTTCCACAACTCGAATTACACACTCAAGCCAAGCTTAGATCAAAACTTCATTATCCATAGTGATAAAAGTAGAATAAAAGTGAATTGAGGGAAGAAACAATAAACATCGAAAGCCAGCCCAGATTTGACCAAATACCCAATGAGTTTAACTTTGAAACCAATGGAACACTAACCCTATTGCAAGTTCAAACCAATTTAAACCCTTAGTGCATCACAAGTTATTTCAACAACCTCCATATTGAAAACCACGAGAGGAAATCAATGAAACAGTAGAATGTAACTATTTTATTTTGATTTTTGTTATTTTTTGAAATTTATTCTATTGAAATCCCCCTTTTAGCTAAATTTGTCAATGCTTTTATAGGCCAACCATTAGGGCAACCTTCATATTTTTATTTTACCTCTTTAGTCCCTTATTTTATGACTTGTTAGCCGAGTCACAGTATGAAAATTTAAAACCAACCCCTGCTAGAATCTTCTAGGAGCTTCTTAAAAAATTAGAAAAAGATTCTCTACCCCAAAATCCCTAAATTACCCTTCAACACCCCTGTTATTTTACATTGAACAAACTACATGGGTCAAGATTGGCCCAAAACCCAAATTGTGTTTTGAATGACCATGGGCCCCGACAAATGGAAACCAAAATAAAAGGGCCCAAGGATTGAGTCCAAAGAACTCAGATGATTCAAACAAACCAGTTAATTCAACTATTAGTAATTATGGATTTAAACAAATAGATTCAAACAAAAATAAATCAACAGACTACCCAACAACTCTTAACACTATCTTATGAAAACATGAAATAATTTCAATCTTTCAATGAAATTAACAAGAATTAATTCAAGAACTATTGCTATGTGAGATTAAGCCACTGAGCAACAAATGAAAGGAAAACGAAAGGTAAAAGAAAGAACAGAAATGGAGGAGGAAATAGGAGAAGAGAAAGAGAACGGAAAGAGTACCTCCAAACTGCTAAAACCCTAACAAATTCCGATTTGATTCAAGTATTAACCATATGTTCTTGACGGGAGCACATGAACGCTAGGCAGATTTGTTTCTTCTTAATTTCAGATTCAAGAAAATATTGATTTGGTGAGGTATTAGGGAGAACGATAGTGGATTGGGGTTAAGGGAAAGGTAATGGTTGCATGGGTGGAGTTGGGGTAGAGTAGTGGCGGCGCCGCCGCCTCGGTCTTCAAATAAATATTCGAGGGGTTCCAAGAGGTTTTGATGAAAATGAAGTGGGGACCTGAGATGGGGAGGTGGAGTAGAATGCTTGGTATAAATTTGGTAGTAAGTGGACGCCGGCCGCCGCCGTAGGCGATTTTCGACGAACGGCAGGCGGCGGTTTAGGGTGGTGCTAATGGGGGGTCTCCGAGAGAGAAGGAGGAGACGAGATTAGGGGGTAGGGTTTTCAGACCGTTTTATATTAATTACCCCCCCCCCCCACTTCCTAGTCGTTAGATTGTCTATCCCAGATGGATAGATCAATCCCCCCCCCCCCCCGTACGCTGTCGTTTGGGAGGTGAGGGGAGATGGACCAGGTTGGGAGATGGGTTGTGGCCGGGTGAACGGGTATTTTGGACGGGTTTGGTTTGAACAAGCCAAAATTCAGGTTCTTCAACGCTTTTAATTTGTTAAAAAGTTGTTTTTCTTTTTCTATATTATTTAATTAATTGAAAAATTAAATAAAAATTTAAATTAAATCCTAGGACCTAGTTAAACTAATTAAACCTAAATGATAATTATCATACTTAATTAAAAATAAATTGAAAGGAAAACCCCCAAAAATCAAAGTTAAAATTAAAACGGTGCACATCAAACTATATTTTTGTGATTTCCCTGTTTATAAAATAACTAATTACCTAATGAACCTTAAAAATATTAAATTGAATCCTAAATGAACATGCGCATATTTTTTAGTATTTTTCATTGATTAAAATGAAATAAACATGCACAAACAAATTCAAACAATTAACAGAAAATGCCACGACAAACCTCGAAATTGCAAATAATGAAAAGAAATTGTTTTATTTTGAAATTGTGGAAGTAATTTACATAGAGTAAAAATCACGTGCTCACAACTGCCCCTCTTTTCTCAGAAACGCGAAGAGTTTTCGTGCAAAGATAAGTGAATGGATACGAGCGATTTTTGCCCGTTTGAATACTTCGTGAGAAGCATTTTGAAAAAAAATTACCGCACCCTGCTTCGAAGGTTTCCTACATATCCTTTGCTAAAAAGGAATCTGGTCAATGTAATTCAGAAATGTTTAGTAGCTTGGACTACCATGAAGCTATGATTTCACTGTTATTGCTGCTGCTACTTCTTACTGGACTCCCTTATTACACCATGTCAAAATTAAAAGAAGCTAGACTAGACTATGACCTAGAGATTACAAGAAAATATATCTATGTCTTCAAACTTGCTTTTGATCTTTGTTGCCTCGTTGACTTGTATTATTCCTGTGGAACTACTTTTTGTTGACTTGAATTGTAATCTGCTATGCTTCCTTTTCTCAGGTGGGTGCCTGATTGCTGAACTCGAATTATGTTCCCTTTTCTCCAGGTGGATACCTGATTGCTGAACTCAAATTGTGTTCCCTGTTCATCAGGTGGGCTCCTGATTGCCGAAACTTTGAATTGCATTCCCTTGTTCTCCAGGTGGGCTCCTGATTGCCAAAACTTGAATTATGTTCCCTTGTTCTTCAGGTGGGCTCCTGATTATCGAAACTTGAATTGTATTTCCTTGTTCTCCAAGTGGGCTCCTGATTGCCGAAACTTTGAATTGTATTCCCTTGTTCTCCAGGCGGACACCTGACTCCTGAAACTTGGACCGTATTCCCTTGTTCTCCAGGTGGGCTCCTGATTATCGAAACTTGAATTGTGTTCCCTTGTTCTTCAGGTGGGCTCTAATTTCCAAAAACTTGAGTCATGTTCCCTTTATTCTCCAGGTGGGTGCCTGACTGTCGAAACTTTGAATTGTACTCCCTTGTTCTCCAGGTGGATGCCTGATTGCCAAAAAACATGAACTATATTCCCTTGTTCTCCAGGTGGGCGCCTGATTGGCAAAAACTTTAGTTGTATTCCCTTATTATTCAGGTAGGTACCTGATTTCAACCAAAATAGACAAAACGAAGAAACTTTTCTGCCCCAGTTTGATATCTGGGTAAATATATGAGTGTTAAACTTAATCATGTTGCCAAATATTCTGAGAATTTCAAAGCTAAATCCTATTATTCAGGAGGGTCCTGACAACTCTTAGTCAAATGACAGTTTTAAAAGCTGCGTTATGTTTTCTAAAAGTTTGAAATCCTCTAAATCTTGGTATCTAAGAAGGTACTAAAGTTATATCCCATAATCCAGGAGGGTCCTGACAACTCTTGACTAATGACAATTTTAACACTAAGTTGTATCTTCTAAAGGTATTACTTCCGCTATGTCTTGTTGTTTAAGAAAATATTAAGGTTACGTCCCATTATCCATGAAGGTCCTGAAAACTCCAAATCAAGTCTTATCATACTTCCCTAGGACAGAACTTACGCTAAATCTTATTTTCAAATGGAAATCTTAAAGCTAAGTCTCATTATTCAGGAGGGTCCTGACCACTACCAATTTTACACCTAAGTTATACCCGTTGGAGACCGCCAATTAAAGCTACATCTCATTATCCAGGAGGGTCCTGACAATCCAAAGTCAAATTTCATCCTAAGAGTGACAATTCTTTACACTAGATATTGTTATCTAATGGAGATCTTAAAGCCAAGTCCCATTATTTAGGAGGGTCCTAAAAACTCCCAACTGAATCCTATCTTGAAATATGCGAACTTTGAGACCAACTTTTACTCCTTTGGGGTTCATTTATGCTATATTTTGCTAATTATTTTTAAACTAGGTCCCATTCTCCAGGAGGGTCCTGACAGCTCCTACATGAATCCTATCTCTAAAACAAAATTGAAACCGCCTTATATTCTTTGAGGAACATTTATGCTAGATTATGCTACCCGTGATTGTTTTGAATTCTAAACTAAGTCCCATTTTTCAGGAGGGTCCTGACAACTCCTAGCTGAATTCTATTTCAAAAAATGCAAACCCTTAAGTCAACTTATGCTCTTTTTGATACTCCCGATTAATTTGAACTTCAACTAGGTCCCATTTTCAAGGAGGGTCCTAAAATTTACAGTCATACCTGCGTGGTGCTTGTTTTTCCCCTACGGAGTATTTCTCCGAGACATCCAAAATTATTTGCCCTTGTTTCAATCAAAGAAAGATCTTGTAAGTTTAAAATGTGGTGGCTAGTTTGCAGCATTCTTGCTGAAAATGGCTTCCCTACTATCATGCTCCATTGTGGCTAGTTATCCTGAACTGGCTATGAATCGCCTAATTTTCCGGCTGACCTTTGAACCCTATGGCTTTAGATGAACCGAATGTTTTGCACCCACCATTGTATTACAATCCTACCCCTTCTATTGGAATCTTTGCATCTCTCCTGAAATTACCGAATCATTCCCTTGAAGGAGCTTTCGGTGATTCTTTTATGTTCCAATTTACCTCATGTTGTCTTTGGTATGCTCTGGCCACATTGTGCTTTGAAATTTGGAAGTTGGTAGTAAGCTTTGAAATTTATTTCTTACTTTCCTAAAAAAAAAATCAACCCTGAAACCATTAGATAAATGGAAACCCGAAAGAAAATGAAATACAATGACTTTAAGTTGGTTTAGGATAAAAAGCATCCAAATTGGATGACTGCTATAAGGGAGAAAGAAAAGAGACTTATCTGTGTGGAACAATTGATCCCAATGATAATGACATGCACTTCGGCTTATTCGGCCTAATCTGTCCAACTAATCGACTCTCAGTCGCCATGCTTTGTTGCCCCGGATTCCGTAACCTGATTTCTTCGACCAAACCTTGACCTTGCTCAACTTGTGGTGCTCTGAACAGGTCATTACCAATAGACCTCTTTCATTTGTTCCTCTCTCAACTTACTTTCACCTTAAGGTTCACGTGAGGGTTTTCACCAATAAGACTCTCTCATTTTTCATTTCTCTCAACTCCCGCCGCCTTAAGGTGCCCGTGTGGGTTTCTACTAACAAGACTCTCTAATTTTGCTTTTCTCTCAACTCCCATCGCCTTACGGTTCCCATAAGGGTTTTCATCAATAAGACTCTCTCATTTTATCTTCTTTGCTCGAAGCCGAGTGTTGCCCCTGATAGGAATCATCGTTATTTGCTTGACTTGGCCTCTTTCGACGACTGATCAGAAGGTGTTTTTTTGGATCATAATATGGGCTTTTGGATGGGGTTAGAAACAAAGGTATTAAAAGCTCAAAACAATTCAAATGGGTTCAAAATTACAACTTTCGAAATCATATCTTTTACAACAACCACAACTTCTACCCCAGTTTCTTGCTTGGGGACTTTTGTATTTTTGTTTCGATAGGATCGAACCATGAGGCTGCCTATGTATTCTTAAAAGGAATCATGTCGAACATAGTTCATGCTAAAAATTGCTTTGTTGTTGTGATATTTCTTTCTCTTCTTCTTTTCCTTTCCTTCTTTTCTTCTCTTTTGTTGTTTTGATGTTCTGTTGTTTTTCTATTCTTTTCTCTTCCTTTCTTTCTTTTTTTCTTTTCTTTTATTTCTCTATTTTTTTCTTCTTCCTTTTCTCTTTTGTTTTTTTTTCTCTTTTTTTCCTTTACTCATTTCTCACGCTTGCGCTTGTGATTTTGCTACTGATTCTGAAAGATGGGTATGAAAGAAAACGAATAAAGCTCAAAAGGGGTAACAAAGGATAAAGTGCTTAGATAGCAGAACAAAATGCTTTCGTTATTCCAAACTCCAAAACATTTCAAGTACAAACAAATACAATATAACCAAAGAAAATCACACATAGTATCTCTTAATTGCATCGGAATTGATGTCCATTTCTACACACTTGTCTTCTACATCTGTTCAGTATAAATACCCATTGGACAACACACTTGACACGATGAATAACCCTGCCAATTTGGGGCAAACTTGCTTTTCGCCTCCACCTGATTAGGGAGGAACATTTCAATACAAACTGACCCACTTCAAACCTTCATGGTGGTACCTTCTTGTTATATGCTCTGGCCATTCTCTGTTGATACAAATGGCCATGGCACACTGCTTCTAATCTTTTCTTGTCAATCAAACTCAATTGATCCGGGCAGGTTTTTACCCACTCGTCATCATCAATTTCTGCCTTGGCAACAATCCGATGGGAAGGGATTTCAATCTCTGCCGGTATCACTGCCTTTGTGCCATACACCAACAAATACAGAGTTTCCCCTATTGAAGTGCGAATAGTAGTGCGATAACCTAACAATGTGAAGGGTAGCTTCTCATGCCATTGCCTCGAACCTTCCACCATTTTCTAAAGGATCTTCTTTATGTTCTTGTTGGCTGCCTCAACTGCTCCATTCGCCTTAGGGCAGTATGGGCTGGAATTGCGATGTGTATTCTTAAACTGCTGACATACCTCTTTCATAAAATGACGATTGATATTTGCTCCATTATCAGTGATGATTACCTTCGGGATCCAGAACCAGCAAATGATATTTGAATACATAAAGTTGACCCCAGCTTTCTTGGTCACAGACTTGAAAGTGTTAGCTTCAACCCACTTGGTAAAATAATCAATAGCCACCAATATGAACCTATGTCCATTGGATGTTGCTGGCTAGATGGGCCCAATGATATCCATGCCCCAACATTGTATGTAATTTAGATGGCGGGGAGTGAATCAAATCTCCATGCACCTACATTGTTGACATTTGCAACGAAACTGATACAATCTCGCTCCATGGTGAGCTAATAATAACCTCCTCGAAGAATCTTCTTTTCCAAAACATATCTACTCATGTGCGGTCCACAAACTCCGGAATGTATCATGATGGTCGTGGCCTGTCTAGCATCTACGCATCTCAACAACCCAAGATCCAGCGTTGTTTGTACAATACCCCTCCAGTGAAGAAAAATTTGCTTGATAAGCGACCAATTGTTCGCTTTTGATCATTTGTGGCTTGTAATGAGTACACTCTCATCCTGATATATTCTTTGATATCGTGAAACCAGGGTTCACCATAGTTCTCCTCTTCCACCACATTACAGTAAGCATGTTGATCATGGACTTGGATATGCAACGGGTCAACATAAGCCTTATCTGGATGGTGTAGCAAAGATTCCAAGGTAGCCAAAGAATCAGCAACCTCATTGTGGATTCTTGGGATATGCCTGAACTTTACTGACCGGATACAGAATCAAAGGCCTCCCTGGTTCTGGTGGGACCAATACAGGTGGGTTTGACAAGTACCCCTTTATCTTATCAAAAGCCTCCTGACATTCCTCCGTCCACTTGACCGCATCATCCTTTTTCAACAGTTTAAAGACATGCTCACAAGTTGTCGTAAGTTGAGCAATAAATCTGTTGATATAATTCAATCTCCCCAATAGACTCATCACCTCAATTTTATTCCTTGGAGGCGGCAATTTCTGTATGGCTTTAATCTTTTATTGATCCAGCTCAATGCTTTGGCGGCTGACTATAAATCCTAACAACTTCCCCGAGGACACAACGAGTGTGCATTTCGCATGATTGAGCTTGAGATTGTACCTGCGAAGCCTCTGGAAGAATTTTCTCAGATCTCTGACATGGTCAGACTGCTTCCTGGATTTCACAATTACATCATCCACATAGACCTCAATCTCCTTATGTATCATATCATGGAATATGGTTTTCATTGCCCTCGTGTAAGTTGCATCAGCATTCTTCAAACCGAAAGGCATGAACCTGTAGTAGTATGTTCCCCACGTGTGATGAATGCCGTATTCTCCACATCTTCCTCATCCATGAAGATCTTGTGATAGCCACGTAACAATCCACGAAAGAACCAATCTCATTTTTTGCACAATTTTCAATCAATATGTGGATGTTCGGTAATTGGAAGTTATCCTTTGGACTCGCCTTGTTGAGATCACGATAATCGAGACACACCGTGGTTTTACCATCCTTCTTTGGCACAAGCACAACATTGGCTAACCAGGTGGGATACTGCATGACTCGAATGACCTTTGCCTCAAACTACTTTGTGACTTCCTCTTTGATATTTACGCTCGTGCCTGTTTTAAACTTCCTCAACTTTTGTTTGACAGGAAGGCATGCCGAGTCAGTGGGAAATTTGTGAACCACCAAGTCAGTGCTCAGACCCGAAATGTCATCACAAGACCAAGCAAAAATATCTTTGTATCAAGCAATGCTTCGATTATCTCTTCCCTAAGTTGCGGCTCAAGATGGACACTTATTTTAGTTTCTATGATATTTTCTGGGTCCCCTAGGTTGATTGCTTCTGTATCACTCAGGTTTGGCTTGGGTTTTTCCTCGCTTAATTCTTTACAAATTTCTTCAAATGGACCTTCCTCATCATACTCTAGTTCATCCTCACATTCTATCTCTTGAATTATTATTTCAGAATTAGATAAGCTTTCAAGACTCGGCTGAAGAATCCTTATGCATGTAATGTCATTGAAGCCAGCATAAAAAGAACTGTACAAGAAGGAAAATAAAAGCAAAGAAAAATAAGAACTGTCAAAACTGATGAAAAGGGAAATTGCATTTCATTGAAACTGAAAGATAACAAGGTTTATACATCCAAACGGACAGAACATAGATTTTTAATTACAACCCTGGAATAACCCAGGGAAATTGAAAGAAAAATCAAAGTAGACTACCACAACTCCTTCCTGCTTGGGAGAAAGTAGCTTCCAAATTGTTGAATTTTTCACAGGGCCCAACAAATTGCACATGTGCCTTGCTAGAACCTCCCCTGCTTCTACCATATTCGCATCTTCAAACAACTTTTTGAACCTTTCAAGCAATTCCTTATCAGGACCAACCACAAGACAGGGACTTATTATTGTCGGGCTCTTCTTGGTGGTGGTCCTCACAAGTGAACTGAAGAGACACAACACAGGTTTGGGGAGGACCCATTCTTTCTATTTCATTTTCCTTGCTCTTTTTATGTCTGCAATCGTGGGCTTGAACCCCAAACCAAAGGTGTCCATGTTTTTGGGGAGATACACTGGTTGTACGATACCTTGAAGTGACGCTCCAAAACCTTTTCCTGGAACAAACCCATTTCTCAACATTTCAACAAACACCATGACTGTTGCAGCGGCTACTTTCGGCATTGGAACACTATCCCCTTCTGGAATTTTCTTTACTGATACCATGTCAAAAACCTAATATATTTAAGGCCCCTTGTCATCATCTGCCTCAATGAACGGTACAATAGCATCACTATGAGCATACGAATTGTCCTCACTGTGCACAACTATTTCTTGTTTGTCCAATTCAAATTTCACCACATGATACAAAGTAGAGGGGACCGCTTTAGCAGCATGGATCCAGGGTCGCCCTAGCAATAGATTGTAAGAAAAGCCACATCTAGCACCTGGAATTCCATGGTAAATCAACTGGTCCGATTGTCAGCTCGAGTACTATATCACCGACCAAATCTTTTCCCCTGCCATCGAACCCTCGCACACAAATACTGTTCTTGTGAATTCTTTCTTCGTCCATTTTCAGCTTGTTCAGCATGGAAAGAGGGAAAACATTTTCACTTGAAATATTGTCGACCAACACTCGAGTAACAACAGAATCTTCGCACTTCACCATAAGGTAAAGGGCCCTATTGTGCTCAATACCCTCTACGGGCAATTCATCATCAGTAAAAGTGACTCTATATACCTCGAAAATCTTATTAGCTATCTTTTCGAAGTGATTGATTGAGATTTTATCAGGAATGTGGGCCTCGTTCAGGATCTTCATTTGTGCCCGATGGTGCTCGTCCAAATGAATCAACAATGATAACAATGAGATTTGAGCAGGCGTCTTCCTCAATTGTTCCACGGTAGAATAGTCTTGCACTTCCATCTTTTTTCAAAAACTCTTCTGCTTCCTCTTCATTCATAGCTTTGTTTACCAACATTGAGCTATCCTTGGAAGGTTTAGGTTTTCTCAACTCCTGGGGGGCAAAGCACCTCCCCATACGGGTCAATCCATGGGTTTCGCAAACTTCTTCTCTAACCTCATTTCCCTTGTAATCACAGTTACTCGCTCATAATTCCAAGGGACGGCCCTACTGTTGACAATTGGTAATTGAGATACGGGTTTGATAATGACGGGCTCTGTGCAAGCACCTTCCACTACCACAACAGGCTTGCTTGCTGCCCCTGGTACAATAACTTTTCCATTTTCTTGCTTCAGTATCCCATCTCACGGGGATCCCTTCTTGACTACGGCGAGAGGATCACTGCTTGATATACCCAACTTAGGCATCTACATCTTGCTTTTTAGTTTCTCAACTGGATTCCCTCACTGGCTCAGATCATCATGACAGTTTGCGAAGGCTTTTTCGGCTCTCCCTCTTTGTCTACTATCTCAATTATGTTTGTTTTTTGATGAGCAGGCAGCAGGTTCTAGTTAATATTGGGTGCTTCTGGAGCTTGCACCTCAATCTGATGCGAATCAATGAGCTCTTGGATAGCGTTCTTCAGATGCTAAAATTTCTCTGTGTCATTCCCTGGGGCACCAGAACAATACTCACAACTAACAAAATAATCAAGATTTATCGGGGGAATTCGGCAACATTGCTTCAATTGGCCTCAAAATATCTAACTGTCTTAACCTGTGGAATAAGCTGGTATAAGATTCTCCGAATGGAGTGAAAATTTTCTTCTTCTGTAATCTCTTATTCTTGAAAGCTTGGTTGGCTAGAAAAGCTAGTCTCAGGAGGTTTTTGAAGGCTCTTTGGGGTGGATAGGCATTTTGTGGAGCTGGGTAATTATTTTGTGGGGTTGGCGCACACCATTCCGCGTGGGCGGGAGGTTGAGTATATGTTTGTGCATGATAGACGGAAAAACAGGGGTCAGAGGTTAGGTAGTAGTATTGTGGTGAGCTATATGGAGTGTGGGGATAGGTTTGGTGGTGGGGTCGAGGCTCGTTATAATGTGGTGAACCCCGAGGCCCCAACCAAGTTCATGAGTCAATTTTTGCTACCTCCTCCTTCTTCTTCTTTCTGATCGCTCCCGAGGTCCCACTTTGTATAGTCTAGGTGGTTGCTTTGATTGCTGAATAACTCATAATCTTGTAAGATTTCAGTCCCTCCTCTACCATGCTCCCCATTTTTACTACCTCATTAAAGGATTTGCCCACTACCGATACCAGATTACCAAAATAAGTAGGCTCCAAGGCTTGCAAGAAGTAATCTACCATTTCGCTTTCCTTCATTGGTGTATCGACCCTTACTGCCTGCTCCATCCAATGGAAGCCATACTCTCTAAAGCTCTCATTGTGCTTCTTTTCCAGTTTCGTCAAGGACAAGCGATCCAGAATTTCAAGATTGTACTGAAAATGACAGTCGAATGCTTGGGCTAGATCATCCCATGTGTACTACCGACCATGATCTTGTCGGGTGTACCATTCTAAAGCTGAGCCACTTAAACTTTGACTGAAGTACGCCATCAGTAATTTATCTCTCCTGCACGCTCCTCTCATCAACTGCAAAACCCCTTCAGGTGTGCCACTAGATCACCATGCCCTTCGTACAAATCGAACTTGGGCATATTAAAGCCTGTTGCAATTGTACATTCAGGAACAAACATAGGTCTTTGTATTCCACACTCACTTGGCCTCCCAGCCCCCGCATATCTCTGAATGACTTCTCTAGACTTTTGACTTTCCTGAGCATCTCCTCTTGCTCGGAATATTTTGTTGGTTTCTTAGCCTCTGCAGGGAGTTCAAAATAGGGAGTGTATGAATAAGTTTCCGGAGCTTTGAAAGTGGGCTCTAGGGGTAATACTGGTTGTCATGGGTTTGGAATAGAGGTTCACTGGATAATCTATGGAGTGTAGCGGGTGGGGTGCCATAAAGCTAGGAGCAACTGGTGGAGAAGGGTGTGGAACAAGTTTGGGCGGTGGAGCTGGGGGTGCCTAGGAAGTTGTGCCTTGGTACTGTTGATAGATGGAGAAGCTTGGAGGCGGATCAGTGGCAGAGTGATCATGAGAGTGGGCTAATGGCGGGATGAAGGTCAGGTTGGCGGGATAAGCTGGTGGTGGTTGCCCTATTACCCACGCTTGATACATTTCAGCCATTTGTCGCTTGATACATTTCAGACATTTGTTGCTTTAATTTATGCACCTATTCTTTCATTGCATTGATATCCAACTCTTCCACCTCTCTCGAGGGATCAATGATACTTGTGTCAGGCTCTTGATTGGCCATAGTCAGCTTGTTTTTGGAGCGAGTGTTGTAGGGGTGCGTTGCTAGAATGCCGCAAAACTAACCACCTGTCTATATTGGATAAACAATATCAAAACTCGTTAGTGGTTAGGTTGTAACATATAGGCAACCACATATTCGGGGATGCATGCACCTAAGCAGTTATCGGTTTCTATTATGCGGTGGATTAGCTGCTTGCATCATCCCGGCCTTTGCCCTATACAACTCATTTTTTCTTTTTCTCTCTTTTTTTCTTCTTTGTCTTTTATTCAGCTTCTTTTGCATGCTTTCTCTTTGTTTTATTATTCTCTCCCTTATTTTGCCGTTGTTTATTTTTCCTCTCTTTTCTTTTCTCTCTTTTCCTTATTTTGGTTATGGTCCAATCCTATGGAGATTGCCTGCGTATCATGACCCCGCTGAATCAGACCGAACAAAGTTCTGGCAGATAAGTACAAAAACAAAATATTTTGGGAATCTCAATTTTCATAAAGTAGAAAAAAATTATTACAACTACCAAACTAACAGACCCGAGAAAAGACACTACAGCCTTCGACTCATAATAAGACCAACAGACTCTTATAGAAAAGGGAAAACAACAGACTCAACAACAACTATAAACTCAAATAAAGGAAAATACAGACTCGAGTGACAATTACTAATACATTAAATACTCTAAATCTCCTGGGGCCTGCGAAACATCATTCGGTCTCGCTGCAGGCTTGCGTGCTAAATCCCCTTAGAGGTGGTGGAGGTATTCTATCACTTGACGTACGAAGATCATCGCGGTGGAAAAAAACATGGATCTCAACATATCTTCATAGTTGCTACACTTTACTGTGATGTAATTAGCGATCCTCCAGACCCTCTCTCTTATAACACTATTTTCTTGCAACAATCGCCCAATCCGTTGGGCCCTAGCTTCCAAAGTTTGTTCGGCTACCCGATTTAGTTCATGAAATTGATGCAAATCTCTTTGTAGATGTCTTATTATTGTGTAACACTTCTCCTTTTCAGCCTTGAAGTCCTTTTCCTGCTTAACCATTTTGTTTTCAACAATGATGACTCTCTTCCTCAATCCCGCAACCTCGTCGTCATACCTTTCTCTCAACTGTTCAATCATGTGTGCTCGTTCTTCTGCATATTTGGCCAATTGCTTTCGATCCCTGGCTAGCTCACCTTCTGCTTTATTCAAGTCAAAACCATATTCTCTTACTTTCCTCCTCAAGTTGTCTATGAGCTTCTCATCATCCTTCACACTTCTGGTGGGATTCCTTGCGCCTATTTTCATTTCTGAATTTAGCCTCACAAGGATTCATTTTCTTTAGCTAGTATTTTCTTTTCTCCCTCGTCTACCGTGGCTTGCAAACCATTCTCGAATTGAAGGTCTTTGACTTGTGTTTCTAGCTTCCCCATTGTGGCCCTATATTCATTTTCCTTGGCTAACCAGTCCTATTGTTCTTGTGACGCCTCAGCAAATTCTTGAAGATGGGGTCTTTTGGGCGGCCTTCTGAAATCCACTTCCCTTTTATACAAAGAAAGATACCCCGGTGCAACTTCACCTTTAGACAGGTCACATACTCGAGTGTTCGTCGTCAAGTACTGGCATTCTCTCCAAATTTGGCAGACTGTTGCTTCATGAAACTGGCCATTGGGACCAATATCGACCACGTGGCGACTAATGTCTTCATCCCTGGGAACCACTTGGCATCTCCCTACCTGTCTCAGCACCCAGTATGGAGCATAAAGTGGGATGCTCCTGAGACCCATCAAAATGAAATGAGGCCCGGTAACTGGCATATATATAATTTCATCGGCGGGGAGCCACCCAAACGTCCATTCTATTTGGCTTGCACTTATGGCACGGAGCTATGATACCCATTCTGTGACCCCCTATATAATCTAAACACATCAACTCTGGTATAAAATTCCTCTATGTAGCTCTTTTCTGACGACCCATAACTCATGAATTGAGGACGATGGCACATGTGTTCAATCATCCACATATGTAACAACAAGTTGCATCCTTCAAAGAAGTCTCCTCCGGCTTTACAGGCTGTGAGGGCACGGAAGATTTTAGATAATATCATGGATGCGAGGGTACTCTTAGCCTGAGTAAGCAAAGTGCTGATAACCCCTGCTATCTGTATATCAATATTCCCATCTCTCCGGGGAAACACCAAGAGGCCCAAAAAGACTACTATAAATGCAAAACATTTGTGTTCTTCCCATTTGAGTCAGTTTCCCTTTCTACAAATTTTAAATTTCGGATCGTTAAACCCCATATGTGTATGTACCTCTTGTAAATAAACTATGGAGTACAAAAACAAGCCGACAGATCAGGGTTGTGAACCCCCCTGCTTATCTTGAGTAAATCTAAGAATTTGTGTACGGCGACGGCCCTTGTAGCAATAAAGTACTGGTGTCTCAGAGGAATTTTAGGGCCTCCGGTATATCCGGCTAGTTCTTCCAAAGCTGGGGTGAGTTCAGAGTTTGAGAAATGAAATACGTTATGGGCCGCGTCCCAGAATGTAACGAACGCCTTTATGATGCCCCCCTAAAATTAATTTTCAACAACTCGGTGAGACCTCCCAAGTATGAATTGACCTTTTCTTGCCCTGATTCACCTAGATCATTCCACCATATATGTAGCTCCAAAGGAATCTAGTTCATGATTGCTATTGGAAAATTCTGATTCGTGCCCATTCTGCACATATATTAGGGTGATTAAAAAAATCATGCTTTATTTGACTTACAACTAAACAAAGCTGACACTTTTCCCCCTTTTTCGGATTTTCCATCTCAAGAGTACAAGTCCAGTTTTGCAAATACGGCCTTTTAGCACTTTCGGGGGAAGATTTTAAGGTTGTGCTTGCTACCGACCAAAATTTTGAAAAAGGATTTAAAGGCGGTTGTTCTTGCAAAAGCATCCTTCTGGTGTCCTTTGGGGGACATTCGGCTAATTATGACAAGAATTACCTTATTTATTTATCGCAAACCAAATTTGGTTCTTTTGAGGTTATTTTTGCAAAATGGAGTTGGGCCCGATGGGGGTTGCCTATGTATCTCACACCTTGTGAGATTCAAACTGGCGTAGTTCAAGAAATTTTGACAAAATTGAAAATCAATTTTTCTTTTTCTTCTTGAAAACAAAAATCTTTTTCTTTTATTTTTTCCAAAGTTTTGGCAGAACTTCAGTATCGGTTTTTTAAAACAGGTAATTATCTCCCTTATCCTTCATATGCCGGTGAGCATGCAAATCCAAAATAAATGCAAAAGTAGCATGCAAGATGCATCAGGATGGTATGTTATTTTGAGTCGCCTAAGTCAAATGCATGATGCAAATAAGAGCTCCTACTAGGGATCCGGCATGAGGTTAAGTTATTCTAGGTTCACAACCTGAGTATATGTTCTAGACTGTATACCCGAGCGGACAACTCGAGTCGAGGAGGGGGCTACATACCGGGAACCAAAAGGTCATCCAGCTTAGTAAATTGTTCAAGCCTCATTCTTATTTCAAAGTATGGCACTATCAGAAAAGGGAGTCTCGACCAATAAGCACATCCCTGAAGATGAGAAGAAAAGGTTTCACAGGAATTTATATACAGTTCAAATAATATTAAGGCGGTAAAAAGCAACACTTAGCAGATTAGGCTCAAACATGTAACAAAACTAGATAAATAAAGCCAAATATCACAATTATTTTAAGCTCGAATTCTGAACCCTAAACTAGAGATTCTAGGTTCGCTCCCCAGCAAAGTCGCCAAAGCTGTCACACCTCCTTTTTACACTACACCCTGCGAAGGGCGTAAATAAGGGAGTTTTTTCAGATTAAAGGACAATCAAAACGAGATTTATTTAATAAAAATTTCAGAATCGCCACTTGGGATAATTAATGGTGTCCCAAGTGACCAATTTGAAATCCCGAATCAAGGAATATTTGACTCTGTATTACAATCCGCGAACCAGAAATCCAGGTAAGGAATTCTGTTAACCCGGGAGAAGGGGTTACGCATTCCCGAGTTCTGTGGTTCTAGCACGGTCTCTCAACTGTTATATTAAGCTTAATTATTTGAATTTAATACATTTTGAACCTATGTGCATTTCAAACCTTTTAACCGCTTTTATTATTTAAGGAAAATTGCAACGCTGTTAAAACACGCCTTGAACCATGTCACATAAATGCACTCCCAGTCGTTGACATATTTTAACATTGTTGGGATTTGGATTTGGGTCACATAAATGCGCACCCGAATTTAGGAAGGTAGATTTTTAAATAACATACCTAAAGCAATTACGCGTTTTAAATTTACGAGGGCCATGGAATTTGGCTAAATGGCACAACTCGACTTCTAAGGTTAAGTTAAAATCAATTAAAATCCATTGATATTTTTATTTGGTGCAGCGTACCTTAATTCTATTTTAAAGAGAGGTATTCAAACTAAAGCTCGGAAAGCCATAACTACTTGTGTAATTAAATGAGACTCAGCTCAATTAGCTAAAGAGATTGATTAGTTTAAACGACTCGAAGAATTTGACAGTTGCTAATGCAAAAAATTTAAATTGAACAGATAACACGTTGTAGGCAAGCAGCTCATGACTCCAAATTGAAGCAAGACAATTATAATATTGGTGTCAAAGTGAAAATGAAAATTAACCAAGCGCAAATATGTAGCCCAAACAGGAATGCGAGAGAAGGGCCAGCGTATCTAGCTAAGATTATAACCCAATTCTAATATTTAACGTTGGTCGATGCAAAAGGACCATAGTGACAACTTAGATTTTAGGCAGCCCATTTATTAACAACTTGTTTTTTATCCTTTCTAAATCCTCTATTTAGATATTGGTAACAAAACAAACTCAAAATTTTAACAAGGCTAATCCATCTGCTAGATTTTGGTTCATGCTTTGCCAAAACTAACTATGTGACTTATACTTGCATGTGGAAATCTAATATAACAAGGCAATTGAGCTGTGAGAATTCAATAAGACAAAATCTAGTTTTATTCAAGATCTGATTAACTTCAAGGTGTTCATGCGTACATAATTGCATAAGAAAGCTAAAGCGCTAAGCTATATTCCAAATTAATGGCAAGCAAACTACAGAGCAAATTAGAGAATGACATAACTGAACTTAAACTGATGACACTCCTATATGAATGAACCACTAGTAAGAATATAACCTATATCTAGAAAGGCTTCCAAAACAAAACAAAGAAACATCAGCCCATCTCATCAGGGACCTTAAAACCACCATACCCTCTCATGCATGCAAAAATAGAATGAAGCTTCCATTTTCAGTCATAGCTGAGTAAAGCATGATCTTCAAAACAAGCAGAGGTCACAAATGGTTATGCATTAAGTAATTAAACTATCATGGAACTAAGCCAAAATACAATAAGACAATACAATTAATAAACAACAAATGGATCAATCCTTTACAACATCCAAAATTCGAATAACACACTCAAGCCAGGCTTAGCTCAAAACTTCATTATCCATAGTGTGAAGAGATGTACTTGGATAGGATCAGTAAACAATAGGAAGCCAGCCCAGATCTGACCAAATATCCAATGAGTTAAACTTTGAAACCTATGGAACAGTAACTCTATTGCAAGTTCAACCATTTTAAACCCTTAGTGCATCGCAAGTTATTTCAACCAACTCCAGATTGAAAACCACGAGAGGAAATCAATGAAACAGTAGAAAGCAACTATTTTATATAGATTTTTGTTGTTTGTTGGATTTTTTTTCTCCTGAAATCCCCCTTTTAGCTTAAGTTTCCAATGCTTTTATGGGCCAATTATTAGGGCACCTTCATTCTTTTTTTACCTCTTTAGTATCTGATTTTATGACTTGTTAGCCAAGTCACAGTATGAAAATTTAAAGCCAACTCCTGCTAGAAGCTTCTAGGAGTTTCTTAAATAGTTAGCATAAGATTCTCTACTCCAAAATCCCTAAATTACCCTTCAACACCACTGTTACTTTACATTGAGAAAACTACATGAGTCAAGATTGGCCCAAAACTCAAATTGTGGTTTGAATGACCATGGGCCTCAACAAATGGCAACCAAAATAAAAGGGGCCAACGATTGGGTCCAAAGAACTCAGATGATTTAAACAAATCAGTTAATTCAACTATTAGCAATTATGAATTTAAACAAATAGATTCAAATAAAAATAAATCAACACACTACCCAACAGCTCTTAACACTATCTTATGAAAAATCTTTCAATGAAAAGAGTTAATTCAAGAACTATTGATATGTGAGATTAATCCACTGAGCAATAAAAGAAAGCCAAATGGAAAGTAAAATAAAAAATAGAAATGGAGGAGGAAATAGGAGAAGAGAAAGAGAATGGAAAGAGTACCTCCAAGTCGCGAAAACCCTAACCAACTCCAATTTGATTCAAGTACTAACCATATGCTCTCAAAGGAAGCACATGAAGGCTTGGCAGATATGTTTCTTTTTCATTTCATATTCAAGAATATATCGATTAGGTGAGGTCTTAGGGAGAACGATGGTGGATTGGGGTAAAGGGAAAGGTAATCGTTGCATGGGTGGAATTGGGGTTGAGTAGAGGCGGCGCTAGGGTTTCAGTCTTCAAATGAATATTAGAGGGGTTGCAAGGGGTTTTGATGGAAATGGAGTGAGGAAATGGAGGTGGAGTAGAATGTTTGGTGTAAATTTGGTAGTGATTGGACGTCGGCCACCACCGTAGGAGATTTTCGGCAGGCGACTGGTGGTGATTTAGGGTGGTGCTAACTGGGGTTCTCTAAGAGAGATGGAGGAGACGAGATTGGGAGGGGGTACGGTTTTCAGACCATTTTATATTCTTCCTAATTGTTAGATCGTCTATCCTAAACGGCTATGATCAATCACCGCCCCCTGTACGCCATTGTTTGGGAGGTAACGGGAGATGGACCATATTGGGAGGTGGTTTTGGGGTGGGTGAACGGCTATTTTGGACGGGTTTTGAGGGTTTGGTTTGGGCTGGCCTAAATTCAGGGTCTTCAACCCTTTTAATTTATTAAAAAAACTATTCTCCTTTTTCTTTATTGTTTAATTCTTTTCAACATTAAATAAAAATCAAAATTAAATTCTAGGACCTAATTAAACTAATTAAACCTAAATTATAATTATCATACTTAATTAAAAATAAATTGAAAGGAAACCCCCCAAAAATCAAAGTTAAAATTAAAACGGTGCACATCAAACTATATTTTGTGATTTTCCCTTTTTATAAAATAACTAATTACTTAATGAACTTTAAAAATGTTAAATTGAATCCTAAACGAACATGCGCATATTTTTTAGTATTTTTCATTGATTAAAATAAAATAAAAATGAACAAACAAATGCAAACAATTAACAGAAAATGCCACGACAAACCTCAAAATTACAAATAATGAAAAGAAATAGTTTTATTTTAAAATTGTGGGAGTAATTCACATAGAGCAAAAATTACGTGCTCACACCCTTTCCCACCCTATTAAGGTATTAAAACGCGGAATGGTCTCGTTTACCTAGCTCATGTTATTACCCGACCCGATCCTATCAATCCCAGATTTATTTGGGATTACTAATCCTAAAGGGAAGAGATATAGATTTATTAGTGGATTCAAAAGGTTAAAATACTAAAGCGAAAAATAAAACACACACACACACACACACACACACACACACACACATATATATATATATATATATATATAGATGATTTAGAGGGAGAGCATATAGATAGATAGATAGATAATAAAGCCCAGACAAACCTCTGTTAAAACTAGATAAAACACATACTTTAGCATGTCTTACACGTACTGCTAAGGTCTAATTAAAACGTAAGGATTTGAGGTAGACTGATCTGCTACATAATTCAGATAGGAAGCCTAAGTCAAGCCTACCTGCTGGTTGTAGCTTTTTGTTTAAAAAGGTACTGATCAGTTTATAAGTTACCCTAAGGTTTGCCTAAATGATAGACGAAACCTATAGGCATGATATCTACAGATTTCATGAATAAGAGTATGGACTGATTGCATGTTAATTTTAAGAAAAGGTTGCCAATTTTAACAGAAAGAGTACAGGTTCTACGATTGATAATGCATTACTACCGATAGTTTTAACTTACAAACAAGCGAGGCCATTCAGATTTGAATTAAGACCCCTATAGGCATGGTTTCTATATGTTTGTTAACTTTAAACACTGTTATGGACATAGAAGAGTGCAGATATTCTGCAACATTATTATCCAAAGGTTTTGCTATCTGATTACATTTTTTTATTAAGACCTATAGCCAAGTTTGCCTAGTGAAAAGCGGGTGTGCAAGAATTAGAAAATGACCTATAGGCATATTCTCTATGTGTGTGTGCAGGAGCTACCAATATGGAAGTGCAGGATTCCTATAGATATGGAAGCTAAATGAGATGCAGAAGTTCTTATAGATATGGTGCTAAATGAGATGCAGAAATCTTATAGGCGTGGTAGCTAAATGAGATGCAAAAGCTCTAATAGACATGGTAGCTAAATGAGATGCAGAAATATTATAAGCATGATAACTATATGGAAATGCAGAAATCTAATAGGCATGATAACTATATGGAAATGCAGAAATCTAATAGGCATGATAACTACACGAAGGGATGCAGAAATTGGAGACTCTTGTAGGAATGGTAACTATGAGAAGTACAGAAATTAGAGACTCTTATAGGCAAGTTTTCTACCCATAGGCATGCATAGTTACCCCTCCCTTTTCACTAACCATCCCCGAAAGTTATACAAAGTTAATACAACCCAAAAAATAAAGTAAAAATACATCAGAAATCTGACAGTTACAGCCAAAAAAAGCATGATTCAAACTTCCTATCTGATTTATGAATAAACCAACTCCAAAGATCAATGTTGCAAACCTTTCCCTCATTTGGATGTGTCAGAGTTCGCTAAGATCCTCACATAGACTCCGGGCAATGCTCACATCCAAATGCATTACAGGGTTAAGACATAGTGCAGTGTGGAAGAGGCCAACCCTCAAGTGTCCAAGTTCAGACGAAACACAAGGTCCCAAGGCAAGGCTCACAAGAGGGGGACAGAACCTAGGAACTAAGAGGGAGAGTGCAGGTGCAAAAAGGAAATACTGAAAGGAGAAAACGGACAAAGGGAATAACTTAAATCAGTGCAATAGGGATATAAAAGAAATGGGAAATTTGCAAGAACACAAGAAAAGCAGGTTGATGGGCATATCCGGCAATGGGATATGCTGGTACACCCTCCAACCTGTTTAGAGGTTAAACCCCATTGGTTCAAAACTTAGTTCATGGACAACAATTCATGTTGTCATGCCCTAAGTCACCACTCACAACCACATTGGGGTAATGGGATAGGGAGCAAAGATTCACAGTAAAAAAATGCAGTAGAACACAAGCATACTAAGTTAGATATTTGAACTTCACATAGACAGTAAAGTAGACATGCAAATAAATACTGTAAGTAAACATATTAGGGTAATGCTGAATTTAAAAAATTAGAAGATAACAGCTTTAAGGAAACAAGTAAGAAAAGCAGCAGTCTTGTAAAAGCCAAAGTGTAAACAGGAAGACAGACTACTTTAAGTATGCGAGATTGCGAGATTGTGAAGTCTAATATATGTTAATCGAGTGTGTTTTCTGTTAAAGAGGGTCATGTATTTATAGTGTGAAAGTCATAAGAAAATAAGATAAGAGAATAATTGAAGACTGATTCTAAATCAATTACACAAGGTTTTTCTTAATTAAGGGATTCAAAATCAAACGGGTAAAACCATTTAAGGAAAGGATTTAAATAAACATTTTGTGCAAAGCGAATTGAGGGCAAATACATAAGGTCTATTTAGGGACAGGATCTTTGACATACACGGTTGCACAATTTAAGGAAAAAAAATTATTTAACATCCAAGAAATCAGAAATCCAAAGATTTGGTATGATTGAACCAAGCCAAAAAGGTGGAAAAGGTTTTAACTTAAAGAGCATCAGTAACAATCAATTAGACCTATTAAAAGGAGATCCTGAGTCAATCACTAGTTCGAAAACCTTTTTGAAAAAAGACTTATCACACATATAAAGTCTGCAGACACGCTTAAACATGAAAGTAGTGTCATGCCAATCAGTAGAAGAGTCTAGTGTAGAAGAAATAAAGAAGTTCAGACTTAGTTCAAAAACTCAAAAGTTAGTCTGAGAGAGTCAAGGGTTATAAAATAGAACCCTAGTTCAATCCCATGACCAAACTTCGGCAGAACCCCCAATTCTAGGCTTTTTTTCTTGAATCAAATACAGAGATGAGGAAGAAAGTAGTCGAAACAGGCTTAGGATTTCTTTCAGAAACTCATGAGAACACATGCAAACATAGCAAAAGCTTCAAAGCAAACAGAGAGAACAGCATGATAGTAGAAGAAACATGCTTAAGAAAAATCCTTTCAGAAGGGACTTAAATAGGGTTCCATATAAGAGAAAACAAAGAGACTTAACAATTTAGTAAGAAAAAATTACAGTAGAAGAACACAAGAACACCAGAAAGCATAACAAAAGAACATGTAGAGAAACACAGTAGGATTTTCATATAAGAGCATGATAGAGAGAAAACACAAGAATATAGTGGAAGAACTGGATATAAAAAACACAACATAGTGACACAAGAGCACAGTAAGGTCTAAAGAGACCACAATATAGGAAAACATAGCAAGAGAAGCATATAACAACATGCTACAAGAACACAATAGAGAAAAATACACATAACCGACAAAGAAAAAATCATAGGAACATTTGAACATTTCAGAAACCCTAGATCGAAAAGAGGTATTTTTTAAAGTGTTTTTTAGAACAAAGCCAGGAAAAGTGTTTGAAAACTCAAATAGAGCATAAATACACAACAAATCTAGAAATATCGAAGAACAATCTCGAGGGGTTTCATAAGAACCCTAAAAATGAGAAAGGCTTTAAAAAGGATCACCGATCGAAAGTCGGAGAAGCAAGAATCAGGCTCAGAAGACCAGAATACGCCGAAGCAAGGATACCTTCAAGGTTTGGCATTGTTTCTTCAAGTATTGAGCACACAGGAGAAATATGAGGTGAGTATAAGACTACCATGGCCGGAGAAGCCACGGTTTTCAATGGATTTTGAGGTTGAAAACGATAGGAGACGATTAGGGTTGAGGAAGGATTGAGAGAGTTTGAGAGACAAAGGGGTTTCAAGGTGGAGCCTCTGAAGGAAATGAATTAGGGTTGGGGTTTGGTGAATTAAAAATGGTAAAGGGTTATCGTGGTCGTTGATCACAATTGATCGACGGCCTGGATCAAAAGAAAATCGGGCGGATTTTATTAACGAGTTAGGGATCGAGTTATATAGGAATTGGGCTGGTCCAGTTTGAGATTGAAATTGGGTTATTGGGGTGGTTGATTTTGGCTATAATTGAAATAAAATAAGGCTATCATTAATAGCCACTTTTCCCTTTTTAAATTTATAAAAATTAGTAAAAATAATTTTTGAAATAAATTGAAGGAACTAAATTAATGTATATATATAAAAATTAAATTAAAAATACTGGAATAAATATATAGTTATATATGTTGTTTAAATCTTAAAATAGGCTAGAATTGTAATTTAGTACAATTTTAGCTTAAAAATTCCAAATAAATTTATAAAAATGTGCAAAAATTAAATTAGCTATATATTAGCATAAATATAAGAATAAAGTGAATTAATCATTAAAACGATAATTTGAGGAACACCTATTGGTATTTGTATTGCTAAAATAGGGCAATAAATCTGCTTAAAATTCCTTTAAAATTTTGGAAAAATAATAATATATTGGGACATACTTATACATGCATATATACTCTTTTAAAAGTATTTTGCATATAAAAATATACAGAGAAAAATTGGGTATCAGCACTCCAATCTACGACCAAATTCAAAGATCTGGCAACAACTTGGAATCAACAAGTCTTTGGAAACATTTTTTTCACAAAAAGAATAGACTTGGCGCATAATAGATCGATATGAACATCATGAGTTGTCCCGTAATAAAATCAGTTGTTGCTGATACCTTCTTCTCGGTTCCTTCTTTCATAACCAGAGCTCGGAGAAGAAAGAGGTAAGAGGTCCCTATGGAGAATGTGGTCAGAAATCCATAATAGAGTCCGACCACACCAATTCAGTAGCTTTATCCAAAAGCTTGAATCTGACCTCAATGAGGAGCTTAATAGCATACTCAAAAATGAGGAAGACTCCTGGAAGCTGAAGTCAAGAACCAACTGGCTCAATAAGGGTGATCTCAGTACCAGATATTTCCACACTTCTACCCTTAATAGAAGAAGGAGAAACAGAATTCTCTCCCTCAAAGATGAGAATGGCAATTGGATCAATGATCAAACATAAATCCACTCAACAATTGTCATATTCTTCAATGAGCTTTACGCAACTTCCCACTCTGAAGTCCCTTGGGCAACCACGCCCTAGTCCACAATGGAACCCATCTTGTAGCAACGTCATAAGGCTTTCTTGGACAGGCCCCTCCACATGATTTGAAAAAAAAGAGATGTCTTTATCAGCAAACCTTTAAATCCCCAGGCCCAGATGGTCTCCACCCTTTCTTCTACCAGAAATACTAGAACATTGTTGGGGACTCCGTCACAAAATTCTGCCTAAAATAATTCAACACATGCTCCATGGATAAAATCATGAACCAAACTCTCTTGTGCCTAATCCCTAAATGTCCACAAGCTTCAATGCTAAAAAACTTCAGACCTATTGGCCTTTGCAACACCATCTATAAAATTGTCACAAAAATCATAGTGAATAGGATCAAGCATGTATTGAACCTCATCATAGGACCAAGTTAGGCTAGTTTCTTAACCAACAGAAGAGCATGTGACAATGCCATCATTGTCCAAGAACATATGAACCATTTCAGGAAAATGGAGGATAAGAGTGCTAATAAGATCCTAAAATAGACCTCGAAAAATCCTTTGACAGGTTAGAATAGTCTTTCATCAGAGACACACTAAATGCCTTAAACTTTCCTGAGGGACTGACCAAGCTCATCATGTTCTGCATAAGTTCATCATGTCTATCTCAATCCTTGTAAATGGAGGGAAAACTGAGCCTTTCAACCCTTCAAAAGGCATCAGACAGGGGGACCCTATGTCACCATACCTATTCATTCTATGTATGGAAAGGCTATCCAGAGCCATCGACAAGGGAGTCATCCAAAATCAGTGGCACCCAATCAACATAAGTAGGTATGGACCAAAAATCTCCTACCTCTTCTTTGCTGATGACCTCACTCTCTTTGCCAAAGGTAACATCAGAAACTGTAATATAATCCTTTCCATATTACATAACTTCAATAGCCAGTCAGGATAAAAAATCAATTTGGCCAAATCAAGAATTATGTTCTCCTCAAACACTACACAAGATACATCCCAGTAACTCTCCAACATCCTATCCATTAAGCACACCACATCCTTTGGAAAGTATCTTAGTTTTCTAATCTTTCACAAAAAGCATTCAGCCTCTAATTTTCAATTTATCATTGACAACATGCAAAATAAATTGGTTGGTCGGAAAACCAACGTCTTCAACATGGCTGGGAGAACTGTCTTGGGAAAATCCACTCTGAGCAGCATCCCAAGCCATGTAATGCAATACATAACTCTACCAACCAAAATAACCAATCAAATTACTAGAATTCATAGGAACTTCCTCTCGGGCACCACCCTTGAAAAGAGAAAACTTCGTTTGAGTAAGCGGGAGGTAGTCACTAGAACTAAAGCTGGGGGAGGGATAGGGCTGCAAAAAGCAAGCTTTAAAAACAAAGTTGCTTTAGCAAACCTGGCATGGAGAGCCTACAAGAACACCAATAGCCTTAGGGCTAGAGTCCTTATCCACAAAAATTATAATATGTCCAGACCTGCCCGGGCTGGGAGACACCATGGGAACAACAAATCTCCTACCTGGAATAGCTTGCTAAAGGGCTGGGAAACCTGAAGCAAAGCTAGTAGTGGACTATCAACAAAGGAAACAGGATCAACTTCTTCAATGACACATGGATTCCTAATCAGCCTGCACTCAGGCAGTTGATAGAGGGACCCTTAACCCAAAATGACCTTCAAATTAAGGTGGAGACAGTGCACAATAGGGGAACTTGGGATACATCAACCCTGTCATTTGACCTTCCTCCCCATATCCAAAACATCATGAAGGTTGTGTTTATTCCAAGTATAACCACTAAGGAGGATACATCAATACGGGGTATCACACCCAATGGGCAGTTTTCCAACAGTTCTGCATACTCCCTCATAAACAAAAGTGCTCAAGATTGATCTCATGGGGAAGTGGACCACTTTAAGTGGATCTAGAAACTACAAATCCAAAACAAGATAAAATACTTCATCTGGATCCTAACCCCACAAAAGACTTCCCACCAGGATATTTTTAACTCAATTGGAATAAACTGCCCCACCCAATGCTATTACTGTGGTTCTAGGCAGGAAGATATTGATCACATCTTCTATGCCCCAATGATGCCCACTTTTGGAATACCATCCGGTCAAATCATCAACTCCACCACCTTCCAACCCTTTCAGCTACAACCACCTTTAGCAAACAGTATTGCCAACCCTTAAAGGGGTGAAGTTCAATGACCACCTTAACTGGACAATACTCATCCCCTATTACTTTTGGCACATCTGGCTAGCAAAGAATAACAATGTATTCAATAACCAAAAAAAATCAATAAATGCAAATAACACTATTGGTAAAGCTACCGAATATCAAGCCCTCCAAAACAACTTGGCTAACAATGCACCCATCAAATCATGCTCAAATGGACGCCATTGCCAAGAGGCTCTTTCAAATTGAACAGTGATGGTGCAGCAAAGGGCAACCCAGGAATTGGCGGAGCTGGGGGTATCTTCAAAAATCATAGTGAAAGCTGGATATTAGGCTTCATGGAAAACTTACCACAAACAACTAACACAGGGGCTGAACTTAGTGCCCTCATCAGAGGCCTACAATTAGCAGAACAAAACAACTTAGTTCCGCTTCAAGTAGACAGTGATTCAGCAGAAGTAATCAATATATTGTTAAATGCTAATCTAATATTTGACCCTCTAATTTATGAATGCAGATTGTTGATTCAAAGAATGGGCAGCGTGGTAGTGAGACTCTCTTATAGGAAGCAAAACAGAGTAGCTGATGCACTAGAGAAGGAAGCAACCAAGGAAAACTTTTTGAACAAAACAATACTACTAGCAGTTCCTCTGGTGTTTGTCAATGATGTATTTTGGGCAGACACCCTAAGAACTGAACTACCTAGGATTTTTTTGGGTTGTAATATAGATATAATTATGCAAAACTTTGCATCTATGGGGTCTTAAAGTACCCCAGTAACTCTCATGGCAATGTAACTCCTTCTATTAACTAGTTAATATATTATCCTGTTTACAAAAAAAATATTATTAAGTCTATAGTACATAGGCAAATTCAAAATTTGGTGTCAATGAATTCATAATGGGTGCGATCCAATTATATGCAAACATTTTTTTTGGTAATGCACAATTCAAATCAGTAATGAGTTCAGTTAAATTCGTAAAACATATCCTATGTCCGCCTACAATTACAATCAATCCACTAACTGGTTTCCAAGAAGGTTATTCACTGTTTTGGAAATAATTGTGCTAGCTTGAAACTATATTTATGTTGTTACGAATTTCAAAAAATATACGAAGCTCACATGCGGAGCTACTTTTTCTTTCTTTCATTCCATCTGTCTTGCTTGATAGTAGGTGTCTTTAAGTCGAGTGTAGCGAAGGGATTCTCCTAAGAGAAGCTTTAGCCCTTGAACCTGAAACGACTTTTATGAGTTGTCTCAGTAGTGACCATGTGGCATTCCCGACTTAAAAAGGGTTGGTAGACTTCAAGCTGGGTCAGCTAGACCTAAGTAAGTAGGCATCGAAGGAGGATTGTAGTAAGGAGTTTTTGTTAAAGAGAGCGCTTTGATAAGACTGTTCTTTAGAGAGTGTGGCTAAACACGTCTTCACCTTTCGGCCTTCAAAGAAATGGTCGGAACTGTGATCCCGATTAGATAGTTGCATTCTTCTCCTCTCTCTATTTTGGCTTGAGGCACTGGTAGGCTCATCTCTCTGAGTTTGTTGAACTCAATTGTTACAAAAGAGTAATGATCGCGGTGGTACTTCATTTCACAACTTTAAAAATCTCGGATCCGTCTCTAACTGTTTCTCTTCGTGGCAGTTCATGTCCTCTGGTTCATCGAAAAGAATCGGAGAACAATATAAAACAGGACTCTGTATAAAATAGCCCATGCCAACATTATATATACCTTTTCCCATTTCTTGCTTTCAACTTGAGAAATATTGAGTGATTCCAATATTCCATTGCCAGTTACATTCTTTCCAAAAGGGTCAATTCCAAAAGTTTGTAATGTCTGAAACTGACTCAGAAGTAGCCCTTCATATGGATAACTCATAGTTGAAATATAATTCATCCATTTCCAATATGATGGCATGTCATGGCTATTTAAAAAATAGCCACAAAACAAGAAGAAAAGGGCAGTGAAAGCAATAACAGCAGCATATCCTAATATGTAATTTGGTA
The DNA here is from genome assembly GCA_034376525.1 of Nicotiana benthamiana. Taxonomy (NCBI): domain Eukaryota; kingdom Viridiplantae; phylum Streptophyta; class Magnoliopsida; order Solanales; family Solanaceae; genus Nicotiana; species Nicotiana benthamiana. The sequence goes on along the minus strand of CM067341.1, from coordinate 11,355,168 downwards.
CTACTGAACTCACAAAAACAACAAAAGAATTTGTGGAAAAAAATGACATGTATAGAACAATCAAGAAGTATATGAATGGTCCGCGAAGCGATAGTGCAAACCAAACAATGAGTGCATAACTGCAGCTTGAACAGCCAAGAAAGGAAGGTAAGTGACTAGACCTGCAATTGTGTTAGAAGAGGCTCGATACTTGTTGTGAGATGTCTCGCGGATAAAGATGAACGTTCTAGAATGAAAGACGGGACAGCATCATTAGACGAAAAGAAAAACAGACAAACCGTGAAGATGAAGAAACTTAGGCGATTCGTTATCCCCTGCACGTTTTCTTTTGGATGCATAAACATAGTTGCCATCACAATTCCCCCGACTGTTAGCACAACAAGCCTAGAGAGGAAAAGTTCAGGGGTACGTTGGATGTTTATAAAGTTTCTTCTCATGAGAATCCATGTCTCTGATAAGAATGAATTTGCACATTTGGGGTCAAGATATTGGTATGTATTGGGGTTGGATGCAGTATATGGAGTCAAAAAATCATTTGCATTGAGAGTACGTTCACTACTTTGAGTATGAGGGGTTGTAGTACTTTGATAATTTTCACTAGTATAGGAAAAGTCACCTGGAGATGAACTGCACAAAAAAAAAGCACAAATATCATATGGCAGTTAGTCAGATAACATAGATCTAGCTTTAACGCAGATCGGATTCTGTGCAAGTTAAACAGCTATCCGAGTGAAAATAGGCGTTAAACATGCATGTTTTATTGCACAACTAAAATTAACACTAGATTTCGAATCATGTGCTAAGAAAATAGACCTCGCGTTTAACTCAACCTCAAAAGTTAGCTTATGAGATGAAGAGTGTCCATTCGCTCAACTGTAGTGAGACACTATAGTACCCCTAGCATGCCCAAGGCTAGACATCTGGAGCATGGGACAAATAACATGGGGGGTTTGGTTTTGGGGGGGGGGGGGGGGACATTGGCCTAGAATAGGGTGGGTCCGACTGTGATTCCATGTTAATAAAATGGACCTTAGACCTAAGTTAACTTCAAAAGCAAACTCATATAAGGAGACAAACATACCAATCAAGGAATTAGAACAACTCATGCCTTGACATAAAAGAATGTTTTACCTCATAGGATTGGAGTTTCTATGATCCGAACGCTGTCTAGCAGGTGAAAATACTAGTGTTTGAAGAACTCCACTATGGCTAGCACTCCAAGACTTGGATGAGTTCCAGGGACTTCTTAGACTATGATCAAAATCTTGATCCTTTTTCGCATTTGTTTGCAAATGATCAGGCGTTTGTTAGACTTGTGTGACGGTGCTGGTAATGAAGGGACAATTGACATCTCATGTTCGCCTAATGGTGGAGGTTTCATTCCAGTAAGAGCAAATGCAGCTTATGCCTCAACTCCAAGTTCAGATTGATCATATTCTTGAATCACATCAATCAAATACTCTATTGAACTTTCACCTTTTGGTACTTTTCTCCCCATTCTACCAAGATGTACAGCAACATCTTTTGGTGATCCTTGATACATGAGCTGTCCGCGAGCCAGAATAATGAGATGGTCAAGAAGCAACTGGATTCGAGACGATGGTTGATGAATCGTTAGGATCACCGTGCTACCAGCTCGGGCAATGGAATGGACTTTGTCAATCACACTATGAGCACTAGTTGAATCAAGACCTGAAGTTGGCTCATCCAAAAATAACAAGGAAGGTCCATGTATTATATCCACCCCTATTGACACCCTACGACGTTCACCACCAGATATTCCTCGCGTCCCTTCATCACCTATGTAAGTGTTCCTAGCCCACTGCCATAAAATAACAATAAATGGTCAGGGCAGAGCGAAGCCCAAATACGAACCCGATAGCTTCTTGCTTAAACAGTATATTTGTGTTAAGAAATTTTTTATATATCTACAAATATTAAATTCAGAGCGCAGCTATTAGCACTCGAAGTCGTTATTCTAAAATTCAGAACCCATAAAGCTGAAATCCTTGTTCCGCCTTTATAAATGGTTACGATATATAGTAATCTAGTGCATAAATTATATGACAGTTGTTGATTGACTTACAGATAAACCAAGCTGCTCGATTAGCTTCTCAACGCGCTGTCTTTTATCAATCATTGAAATTGGGCCAAGTCTAAAATCAGCAGCAAACAGTAATGTCTCATAGACAGTAAGCATAGGAAAGAGTCTATCATCTTGCATAATATAAGCAGAAGTTCTCTTAATAAAACTTGGTGCCGTATTAATTCCATCAACAGAAACTCTACCCTTAAGACTTGAAATTCTACCAGCTAAACCATCTAAAAATGTTGGTTTTCCAGCACCACTTGGACCCATAACTGCAGTTACACAACCTTTTGGTGCATAGCCAGTGATTTGGTGCAATAAGTCAACTTCTTGATTCAGCCATTTTCCATCAGTATCTTTTATTTTCTTTGTCACAGTATATGTAAGGTTTGAGAATTCTAGCCCACCTGTGAAATTTACTGGCCTAGTCCCTATATCGATCGTCGTATCAACTCGATGATGACCATTGACATGCCTCATAACTTTGAATAAGTATTAAATCTTGTTTTCTTTTTTGCTATAACATTATTGTGTTCATTTTTCTCTGCTTTATATAGAATGTATTTGTATATTTGAAGGGTTGTGTAGGCTAGTGAGAGAAGGCAATTAGAAAGTTGAAAGAAGCCTTTTTCAACGTTGAGTAATCCGTTTGAAAGTTGTTTTAATCGAAAAAGAGAACTTGCTTTCTTGTTTGATTCATTCTATTGCTTGTCTTCTTACTTTTCACATAATAGCCAACGTCCCCAATAATTCTCCCTGTTTTATCTTCTTTGTTTTATTATTTTTTCGTGTCAACTTTAGCACGTAATGTTGGAATAAATCCGACTATAACACTTTAGCCTTCGTATCGAATTATTTGGAACTAAAACATAAGCGGAAGCGTACCTAAATCCATTGGTGGAAGCTCCTTAATCCGGCTTGAAGATCACCTTGATCCGGCTTGGAGATTGTCCGGGTTTGGCTTTCCACTTGATGTGCAAGACAAAGGATTTTCTCTCTAATTTCAATGGGAAGAGGAAGAGATTAGTCTTGCATCAAATGGGAACCATAACCCCCTATTTATAAGCATGTAACCATAGTTACATGTATGTAACCTTAGTTAGCCCAACATTAACTAAGGTTACTCTATATGGGTATCTACACATAAATTAGTCTTACACTTTATATGACAATGTATTGGCCTCCTTAATAATAATGTCCATAAGACCACTAATTTAGGCCAAACCAAAAGATAGCACATAACATATAATTAATCCATATATTATCCATATGTGTGTAGTACAAGTCCAAATGTCTAACAATCTCCCACTTGGACGATATACTCATGCATATGTACAAACCTTAGTATTATATGTTACATTATAACTTATGAGCTCAGTATTGCTATCAAAATAAAATTGTCATGATCAATCCGGTCCATCAATCATATCAACATAGGATCTAAGAGATCTTAGTTACTCTTGCATAACTAGACCCAACATTGATCACGTATATCAATATAACCAACGACATGGATCAAGTGTAGGTGTGTAGCATGGAAATAACACAAAGTGTGGTCTGAAATAGAATGTCTATTTCCAACTGGTTCACTTTATTGAGATCAATCATAAACCATAAGAGTACATAAAACTTTAAGACTGAATATCTGCAGATAAAACCTTAAAGACTGAATTACTGAATGTACTGGACAATACATAATTGTATATCACAAACTCCCACTAAAACTCACAATCTTCAACTGATTTGACACACATGCGAGCAATATGCTCATGAAATATTTTGGGTGATAATCCCTTAGTAAGCGGATCCGCAATCATGGAGTTTGTACTGATGTGCTCTATGCACAATTGTCCATTTTGTACTCTTTCTTTAACAACCCGAAACTTGACGTCCATATGATTTGCCTTCGTCAAACTACTGTTATTGTTAGCATAAAGGACGCTGATCTGTTGTCGCATAATAGCCTGAGTGGCTTTTTAATACTGTCTACTATGCGCAGTCCACTAACAAAATTTCGCAACCATAATCCCTCATTGGATGCCTCATAACATGCCATGAATTTCGCTTCCATGGTGGAAGTGGCCGTAAGAGTTTGCTTGATGCTTCTCCAAGAGATAGCACCGCCAGCAAGCATGTAGATATAGCCTGATGTAGACTTCAGACTATCTTGCCATCCAGCAAAATCGGAGTCGGTGTACCCGATGATCTCAAGCTGGTCCAATATGAGACATTTCTAAAATGTACTCCCTTATGTTTCCTTTGCCTTTATGCCTCATGGAAACAAGTTTTCTCAAAAGAGTACTAGTTTCCGCCTTTTCGTTTTGTGCAAAACGTTTTTCAAAGTCCTCAAGGAAAACTTTGGCATTATTTTCTTCAGTCATAGTGCCCCTAAAAGATTCTGGAATTACACGTTTCATGATCATAAGACTCATGCGATTTGAGCGTTCTCACTTCTCCATCTCCTTCTTGTCATCAGAAGAAGACGTATCCTGAAGAGTAGCAGGTTTCTCAATCCGAAGTGCAAGGTCTAGATCCATACAACCGGGAACTATCATAATGTTTGAATTTTAACTTTAGTATACAGATTCAAAATAGGCAAATCCCATTACAAAATACCTAGCACAACATTGATTTTAGTCTTTGGACAGAAAATCAACTTGTAATTGGTACTCTTGGTGTAGTAATCAAATATTGACAATAAACTCCTGTCAAATATCAAGTCTTCCTTTGGGCCGACTAAATATTCACATGGAAAACTTAATAATTGTCACATATTTATCACCACAAGCATGCTCGAATTCCTGCCAAATAACAACCTTCCTTTGGGCCGGTGTTAAACGCATGGAATACGAACATACACAGTCATCTTATATCTTAAAAGCAATCAATCTTCACAAAAGAGGTTACTTTGGTAACATAATGTTTCGATTGATTAATTTAAAATATGAGATGCAAAATTAATTAGTTCTTTAAGCCATATATTGAATCTCAACCGGAAATTACATGTTTATAATGTAAAATCTGAATATTAATGGACAAAACATTAATGTACAATTAAAATCTGAAAACTTAAAATGTTTCTTTGATAATGAAAAACGTTTCTTTAATAATTGTACATTATGTCTTCATTAATATGTTAATTATAAAAACGTTTCAATAAATAATGCAAGACTAATTATGTCTCCATTAATTATAAAACGTTTCTTGAATAATAGAAAAACATTTCTGTAATTAATGAAAAAACGTTTCTTTAATAATGCAAGATTAATATTTTAATATTAATCTTGCATTATGACTCCATTAATATCTTAATTAAATAAAAAAAACGTTTCAATAATAATGAAAAACGTTTCTATAATTAATGGAAAAACGTTTCTTTAATAATGCAAGATTAATGTTTTAATATTAATCTTGCATTATGACTCCATTAATATCTTAATTAAATAAAAAAACGTTTCAATAATAATGAAAAACGTTTCTATTAATTAATTTTGCATTATGGTTTCATTAATGTCACCAGAGAAACGTTTTTAATACAAAAAAAAACGTTATCTTTATTAAAAACGTTTCTGTCTTAATTGCCAGATAATCAACGTTTCTGCAAATTTATTCCAGGACTTTTTGCGGCGACGAACGCTGCCACTAAACCCATAGAAGTCGTCGCTAAATGTATTAGTGGCGACTATGTATTGAAACTGGAGTGGCCGTCACTGAAGGTTATTTGTGGCAACATTTGAGATCGCCACTCAACGATAATAAACTTAATGGGGCTTTCAAGAAAAGGCTTAATCAAGGAATCATGTTCAACAATCGAAATTAGGCAATTTATTTCAACATTTCAATTCATATGGTGATAACATTGTATCGAAATACTAAAGTTTATCATCAACAAATCATTCATGAAAGCATGCTATATCAAGGTACTAGAATTTCAAAATCAAAATTCTATCTTAATTTAATCATAAAGCTTTATAATATTGAATTCATGAACTTTCAAATGACCCAATACGAAGGAGGCTCTGATACCAATTGTTGGAATAAATCCGACTATAACACTTTAGCCTTCATATCGAATTATTTGGAACTAAAACATAAGCGGAAGCGTACCTGAATCCATTGGTGGAAGCTCCTTAATCCGGCTTGAAGATCACCTTGATCCGGCTTGGAGATTGTCCGGGTTTGGCTTTCCACTTTGTGTGCAAGACAAAGGATTTGCTCTCTAATTTCAATGGGAAGAAGAAGAGAATTAGTCTTGCATCAAATGGGAACCATAACCCCCTATTTATAAGCATGTAACCATAGTTACATGTATGTAACCTTAGTTAGCCCATCATTAACTAAGGTTACTCTATACGGGTATCTACACATAAATTAGTCTTACACTTTATATGACAATGTATTGGCCTCCTTAATAATAATGTCCATAAGATCACTAATTTAGGCCAAACCAAAAGATAGCACATAACATATAATTAATCCATATATTGTCCATATGTATGTAGTACAAGTCTAAATGTCTAACACGTAATTTCCGGTGTCCGTGCTGATGAGAAGTAACAAATACTCTGAAATAATCGAGATGAGTGCAAGCTAATCCTAACACCATTACAGTCAGTGTTGTCATGATATTTTGCTATACTTACCTTTTAAAACTTTCACAGTATTAAAAGTTATCAAGTGTTTAATATGACTTTCATATAGTCTTTGAAGATCTAACAGCTGAAAATAACTTAATATAACAATATATGAAGAGGAGCCTTAACATTATAAAATTGCTGCCAAGTAACCAGGAGGTTACTGGTTCGAGCCGTAGAAATTGCTTCTTACAAAAATATAGGACAAGGTTGCGTACAATACACCCTTGTATAGTCCGGCCCTTCCCCAGATCCCGCGCATAGCGGAAACTTAATGCACCGAACTGACCTTTTATAACCATGTATGACCCTCAAACCAAACGGAGTATTGGATTCATTCCCCTGTCCCATCTATAAAAAGATCAACCATACAATATGGAAATCTTTTATACAAAGGCGGTAATATATGATTGTAATATCCCCATCATAATCCATGTATTATATCTTCTCTTCTCTTACAGTTGCTTAAAATAAAGTCAGAACAAGGACATATACAATAATACACTACAGAATTTGAAGGAAACGGAAGTTGGAACTTGTATATTTCTAAGAGCACTAAACCAAATCATTCATATTCCTCTTCTTTCATTGTTTTACTACTCCATCAGCCAAACTTTGGAGTGTAATAGTTGCTCCAATAGTTGTCTTTAAATGGTTATAGCAACCTATATATATCCTGAAATGTACAACTTGGACTCGCGATTTCTTGTATCGAAAAGAGTTTTGCGACATCAGGGCTACTACCAGTGTAGCCGATAACTGGCAGCTTGCATAATGGGGTGGAGAAAGTAAGCACCCAATGTCAATGCTGTTATTGATATATAAGGCAGCCTGATAAATTCCTTGTAATAATCTTCGGGCAACTTTTGGCGGCCATCAAGAATAGCTGCAAATGGGATGACACTCGTTCTGTTCTTCACGACTTCAAAAGCCTCACCATGTCGTATAGCTAACCTTCGGTCTCCATTCCAGGCACCAAACAGATGATGTCCTATCAAACCTACTGAGGCTGCCACTGCAACTGAGTTTCCGACCCACAGCGTGTGAGCTAAGCACCATATCACCTGCCCAACCATCTGATAAGGAGAACATAGGCTTCAATTAGCTATAAAAGAAAGAATAACATTACCTAGCAAATGAAGCAGCAAATAAAAGCAAAAAAGCTCAACATATGTGCACAACGACAACGATAACAATCATGTAAAGGAATCTTGTTTGCTCAATTTTCAAGACTTGAAATGATTCCTCTATACTAAATCCTCCATTTCAGAATAGCTTCATCAATAAGTCCAGTCTCTTCCCTTTTCTGCATTATCAGAACTGGATTACAATAATAGTGACCTCTTTTCCTGTTAAAGCTCATTATGCAGCAAATCCGTCCTCCTTTTCATGTGACATGCCTTATTTGACTTCTTTAACAAACCCTTTGACCCATAGAGTCAATACTTTGATTCACAGAATCAAAAGTAAAATATAGTTTCGCAGGGTAAGATGAGTTTTATACACTTGTATAAACCTTAAGATACAAGTCCTGAACCCTTCTGAAATTATAAGCACAAATCACGATATCTAAACCTCCTTCCTTTGTTTTGGCACATATTTTGTACCCTAGAAATTTGAAACATAATACAAGGTACAAAGTGAAGTGATATGAATCCATAGTTGAAGTTGGTTCAGAAAGACTTTTGAGACTAAAAGGTACAAAATGATGATTCACGACAAGGAACTTTATGGTATCAGATTCAATCGGTATCTTACACAACAGTAAGTCACAACTAAGTGAATGTTGACTAATACCTGTGGATGCCTGGTAATCCTCATAATTCCAGTTTCCCAAAGATGCGTCTTGGGTTTGTCAACAGCTGCTACCTCGAGTAAATTGAATGTCGATGGGTATAGGAAGAAGAAGGAAATAAAGTTAGAGAACCAAACTAGTTCATGAAGTCCGGCTATGCTCTGTAATTGCCATAACTGCACTCCGTCATATCGGTGGTTAATGAAATACACCTGTACACCAACATAAGAACCTTTGATTATTTCAAATTTCCATTTATCAAGCATTGCATTGGAAAATTATAGAAGTTACCAAAAGAATCTAAATCTCAGTTTCTGCCAGCAGAGTAGAAACTTACAATTGTGCTGACTGCCAACGGCAAAGATACCCCGGCAAACAATACACGAAAGGCCCGTTCTCCAATGAGTTCCTCACCTTTGTCCCTAAGACTAGCAAGTCCGCTGTGGACTATTGCGAAAATCAAGGTGAGGGAAAGCATTACAATCTGTGGAAACATTTGGATAAACACTCAGCAAACAGAAATTTAATTATGAAAAACGAAAGAATAATATTTATGACGGTGACCAAGAGAGCCAAAGTGGAAAGCAAGAAAGTTCATGAAGAAAGAAACAATAGCGTAGAAGCTTCAGACAACTGTATGTTTGCCAAATGATTTGTCAAGAACTCATATGCATCGCTTGCCTCGTACGCAACAAACAACAACAACTATGCCTAAGTCCCATTCTTCATATCATAAGTAACTTAATTCCAATGTGTTCCTCAATACCTGTGAAATATCAGTAGATACACCTCCAACTGTATCACTACCAACAAACAAAAAAGGAAGAAAAAGAAGAAAGAGCACTTCTCTCAAGAGATTAAAAAAACAGTCTAACAACCAATGCAAAAATATTATTGTGTTGAAATTTAGTCCTAAACTCACTCGTAATTAAATTTTCAAAATAAAAATTCTTGGAACTGTAAGAATGACATTTATTCCACTGGTTCCGGATATTTCTTTTACCTTCTTCTTTTTAACAAATCATGATATTAAAACATCTTATTTAGGGCACTAGATAAGTGAGATAATCTTGTATAACGTATGTAATAGAGAATAAAACAAAGGATTGCTAGTCACACATTTTATGACATGATATTTTAGTTAGTGCAGACAAAACAGTAGTTGTTCACCTAACTACCAAAGTTGTGGCCGCAATATGTTGGCACATATGCCAATTCCAACTGAACTGTCCCAAGCATTAGTCAAGTGCATATGAGCAATAAATTTGCTGCAATTAGCGCTTTTTAACTCAAGCAAGAACCTAACACCCACCTGAACAGAGAGGTCCTTACATTTATATACTAAAGTCCAGATGGCAGAAATTAAAAATCTTGACCCCTACATTTTCAAACCAAACTTAACAGATAGTAATAGTTAGCGATGATATTGCACCCAAGCGCGTGAGCTAGCAGTCAATGAGACTGGAACAAAGACCTTGTTAGACCAGGGTTTAAATTTCGCACAAGAAAAAAAAAAACAGTTTGGCAATGCCTAAAGCTTGATTGGTAGAGTTACCCGGTAAGATAGTAAAGGTGCGCGAAACCTGGCTCGACATCACTACAACAACAAGACAACCCAGTATAATCCCACTTAGTGGGGTCAGAGCAGGGTAGTATGTACGCAGATCTTACCCCTATCCTTGGGTAGAGAGGCTGTTTCCAAATAGACCCCCGGCATCCTTCCCTCCAAGAACTTCCCACCTTGCTCTTGGGGAGACTCGAACTCACAACCTCTCAGTTGGAAGTGGGGGTTGCTTACCTGTTAAAGCTAGTTAATGATTAAAGCTAGCTAAGTTGATGTGAATGAGAAATTGAGGGAAGAAGACAATAGAAGGAAAATGAAGTTTCAAAGCAAAGTTCCTTTGAAAAGGAGCTTTGTACCACATTGGTGGTAGAAAGGGAAAGTTATGTGCTTATATTAGAAAGCACTTCTTCTAGCTCTTAAAGGGTTAAGAAGAGGGACTCCCCTCGCGCCGTCGTCGTCGCTCGGCTCGGCTTCGGCTTCGGATTGATAATCTTTTTGGACCAAATTTATTTAAAATTCAATCTTCATTTTCTGAAATTATTTTTAATTCCCGCGGAAAAAATATTAATTTGTTAACTGTAAACTTCCCAACGTTCTTATTTTTCAGAAAAAGGCATGGCCTTTCCCGAACAGGCACCAAGCCTTTCCGAACAGTCACAATTCGAGGCTATATAAACTGAGGCAATGCCTCATTTTCGAGTACTGGAAAAAAAAAAATTATTCGTGCATTAAAAATTCTGCATTCTTTTCTGCAAACTGAAACATATCGAGTCATAGTGTGATTTCGTTCCCGAATTTGAGTTCGTCGAAGTCGTAGGCGTTTGAGGTACCGCCACTCCTACGACAGGTATATCCGTTATATCCTGGGAGGAAATAATCCACAACCTCGGGTACAGTGAGGGGGTTAAATTCCTTAAGGACACACAGTGAATTCTGTGGTCTCGGATTTCTTCATTTCTGTGATTTTTTTTTTTTGTGTCTCTTCTTCTTACTGGTTTCCAGTTTCTCGTTGCTTTGAACACGGACAATCGATAACAAGCTTAAGGAATTTATATTATTATTTCCGTGTTCATCTGCTGTTGATTAAAACGTTACAGAACGATACAACAGTACAAAAAAAAAATTCTTACATAAAACAGTGACTACATACAGTTTTTCCTAACATAAAATTGTGACTGTCCAGAAAATAAAAGAAACTTGTAATTTTGTTGTTTGCATGTAACGAAATTGTATGTATTTTGGAGACTAAATCTTCGGATTTTCTACTCCGGTTGAGATTAAAGTTTTCAGAACTTTCTACTCATTTGGGTACTTGATTTGAAGATATAAAAACTTCATCCAGTATACTACATACAGTTTATTACATTCTATTTGAAGTTTGTTTTAATTCTGTTTGTGTAAATTTGATTCGGTTTGAAGAAATAAAATCTTCACCGATTATTAAAGTGTTCTGTTATTTCCTACGACAGAAATGGGAGACCAAACTCCAAATTTGAATGCTACTGCTACTGTTACTGCCACACCAGCCCCCGTGGTTGGTTCTACGAGCAATGCTGCGTCCTCCAGTCGTACTGCACCAGCACCGGCTCCGGCAGAGAAGCCCGGAAAATTCACCGGGATTGATTTCAAACGATGGCAACAAAAGATGTTCTTCTATCTAACTACTTTAAGCCTTCAAAAGTTTATTAAGGAGGATATTCCGGTTCCGCCGGAATCAACACCTGAAAATGAACGATTTGTTGTAATTGAGGCGTGGAAGCACTCAGATTTTTTGTGCAAGAATTACATTCTTAGCGGACTGGAGGATGATCTTTACAACGTCTATAGTAATGTGGGAACATCAAAAGAACTATGGGATGCGTTGGAAAAGAAATATAAAACAGAAGATGCTGGCTTAAAGAAGTTTATCGCTGCCAAGTTTTTGGACTACAAAATGGTAGATGGCAAGTTTGTTGTCACTCAAGTTCAAGAGTTGCAGGTTATCATCCATGATCTCCTCGCTGAAGGTATAAATTTAATTAATGCCTTTGTCAAAAGTATTCAGTGCTCCGTCACTTACATGTTGTTTGTTGTAGGTTTGGTGATTAGTGGGGCGTTTCAAGTTGCGGCAGTGATAGAGAAGTTGCCTCCTTTATGGAAGGACTTCAAAAATTACTTGAAACATAAGCGAAAGGAGATGACATTGGAAGATCTCATCGTCCGGTTGAGAATCGAGGAAGATAACAAGGCAGCGGAGAAAAAGGCAAATGGGAGATCAACCATAGGGGGAGCACATATAGTTGAAACTGCCCCAGCTAATATGAAAAAGAGGAAAAAGGCATCGGGACCAAGGAACTATCCCAACAAGAAGAAATTCAAGGGAAACTGCCATAATTGTGGAAAAATCGGACACAAAGCTGCAGACTGTCGTGCTCCGAAAAAGGAAAAGAAGAAGGGTCAGGCTAATATGGTTGAAACAAACGAGGAGGTTGATGACTTGTGCGCTATGTTGTCCGAGTGCAACCTAGTGGGAAGTCCGAAAGAGTGGTGGATTGACTCTGGCGCCACTCGCCACATTTGTGCTGTTAGAGAAGCCTTTGCTTCATATGCTCCCGCCGGGCCCGACGAAACAATATATATGGGAAATTTTGCAACGGCCAAGATTGAAGGTTATGGAAAGATACTGCTGAAGATGACCTCTGGCAAGGTGGTGACTCTCAACAACGTCTGTCATGTTCCTGAAATTAGGAAAAATCTTGTATCTACCGGACTTCTAGTGAAGAACGGTTTTAAATGTGTTTATGTTTCTGACAAGGTTGTAATAAGTAAGAACGAAATGTACATAGGAAAAGGCTACCTCACAGAGGGCCTTTTCAAACTGAATGTAATGGTTGTTGCTAATAATAATAAAGTTTCTGCTTCGTCTTACTTGCTTGAGTCAAATGATTTATGGCATTCACGTTTAGGACATGTCAATTATAGAACCTTGCGAAAAATGATTAGTTTGGAAGTATTGCCTAAGTTTGAATGCAATCAATCAAAATGTCAAATCTGTGTTGAATCTAAGTATGCTAAACATCCTTATAAGTGAGTTGAAAGGAATTCAAGTCCTTTAGACTTAATCCATACAGATATTTGTGACATGAAGTCAATTCCATCTCGCGGTGGAAAGAAGTATTTCATAACTTTTATTGACGATAGTACGCGGTATTGCTACGTTTATTTACTTAATAGTAAAGATGAAGCAATTGAAGCGTTCAGGCAATACAAAACTGAAGTTGAGACTCAACTTAACAAAAAGATTAAAATGATAAGGAGTGATAGGGGCGGTGAATATGAATCTCCTTTTGAACAAATATGTTTGGAATATGGCATTATTCATCAAACAACTGCTCCTTACTCGCCACAATCAAACGGAATTGCGGAAAGAAAAAATAGAACACTGAAAGAAATGATGAATGCCCTGTTAATAAGTTCTGGTTTACCCCAGAACTTGTGGGGGGAAGCCATTCTAACAGCTAGCCGAATACTCAATCGAGTGCCCCATAGCAAAACAAAATCTATTCCATACGAAAAGTGGAAAGGAAGGAAGCCCAATTTGGAATACTTCAAAGTGTGGGGGTGTTTGGCCAAGGTGCAAGTTCCTAAACCCAAAAGGGTAAAAATAGGACCTAAAACCGTTGATTGTGTTTTCATAGGATATGCCACAAATAGTAAGGCATATAGATTTCTGGTTCACAAATCAGAAAATCCCGACATTCAGGTGAATACGGTAATTGAATCAGATAATGCTGACTTCTTTGAAACCATATATCCGTATAAAAAGGAATGTGCGTCGTCTAGCAAAGAATCTAAACGACCTCGGGAAGAAATAAAGGAAAACATTCCTGATGAGGAAAATCCAAGACGTAGCAAACGTCAAAGGACGACTACTTCCTTTGGACCAGAATTTTTAACATTTTTGTTGGAAAATGAGCCTCGAACGTTCAACGAAGCTACGTCTTCATCGGAAGCTCAATTTTGGAAAGAGGCAATCAATAGTGAGATAGAATCCATATTGAACAACCATACTTGGGAATTGGTTGATCTTCCTCCAGGGAATAAACCTTTAGGTTCCAAATGGATTTTCAAGCGGAAAATGAAAGCTGATGGCACTATTGAAAAATATAAGGCAAGACTAGTTGTTAAAGGGTTTAGACAACGAGAAGGTCTTGATTACTTTGATACATACTCGCCGGTAACGAGGATTACATCTATTCGGGTGTTAGTAGCATTAGCCGCCGTGTACGGTCTTGAAATCCATCAAATGGATGTAAAAACAGCCTTCTTAAATGGAGAGTTGGAGGAAGAAATTTACATGGAACAACCCGAAGGGTTTGTAGTTCCAGGGAAAGAGAAGAAGGTATGTAGACTTGTTAAGTCTCTTTATGGACTAAAACAAGCACCAAAACAGTGGCATGCAAAATTTGACCATACGATGCTGTCAAATGGATTCAAGATAAATGAATGTGATAAATGTGTCTACATTAAGAACACTCCGAACCACGTCGTCATTGTTTGTTTATACGTGGATGATATGTTAATAATGAGTAACAACATTGCTAACATAAATGCTACTAAGCGCATGCTTGCTAGTAAGTTTGATATGAAAGACTTAGGAGTTGCCGATTTAATTCTGGGAATTAAAATCCATAAGACTCCTCAAGGTCTAGCATTGTCTCAATCTCATTATATTGAAAAAGTACTTGAAAAGTTCAAGTATTTGGACTTTAAAGTTGCAAAGACGCCAATTGATATGAACCTTGCTCTTGCAAAGAATAAAGGTGAAAGTCATTCTCAATTGGATTATGCCAGAGTGTTGGGAAGTTTGATGTATATTATGAACTGTACGCGACCTGATATTGCGTGTGCTATAAGTAAACTAAGTCGCTACACGAGTAATCCCGACCAAAATCATTGGCTGGCAATGAAACGAGTTTTGGGGTATTTGAAACATACTCAAAACTTTGTTTTGCATTATAACAGGTATCCTGCAGTTATTGAAGGATACAGTGATGCAAATTGGATCACCGGTTCAACTGAAACTAAATCCACAAGTGGATACGTTTTTACTATAGGTGGAGGAGCAGTGTCTTGGAAGTCATCCAAACAGACATGTATCGCCCGCTCTACAATGGAATCTGAGTTCATAGCTCTAGACAAAGCCGGTGAAGAAGCTGAATGGCTCCGGAATTTCTTAGAAGATATTCCATTTTGGCCCAAACCGTTGGCTCCTATATGCATACATTGCGATAGCCAAGCGGCAATAGGAAGAGCCGGGAGCGTTATGTACAACGGAAAGTCTCGTCACATACGACGAAGACATAATACCGTTAGACAACTACTCTCTAGTGGAATTATCACAATTGACTATGTTAAGTCAAGAGATAATGTGTCGGATCCACTAACTAAAGGCCTAACTAGAGAAGTGGTTGAAAGATCATCGAGGGGAATGGGGCTATGGTCGAGGACAAGTCATCGTGGCGGTAACTCTACCTAGAAGACATGAGATCCCAAGATCTAGGTTCAAAGAGATCAAACAAAGTCATTGATGACGGTTCAACATTGTCACAATAACTTTTTGGTTCATTCTCGTGATGAGACAATGTTCAGTACCAGGATAAAGCATTAAGGCTTTTTAATGGTTTCTAAGTTTGATACGGGGTATATCAAATAGTGTATCTACGGGATGACACATTTAGGAATCACCTATGTAAGTGTGAAGTGTAAGCCGCTTCAAGGAGAACTCTGTAAGGCCAGCTCTCTACGCACTTATGAACCAGGAAGTGTTCATGGCTGAAACGAACAAAACAATGAGAACCAAAAACGGTTAAAGGGTTAATCGTGTGACATGTGGTTGTCTAGGTATACACCAAAGCTCGACGGTTCAAAGATATCAAATCTACCGATTGACCGAGTATATCCGACATATGCTCACTACGGAAAGTTCAAAGAGAAATCTACTTATCCAGATGCAATTAATCCTTGCTTACGAATCACACCGTTTTTTTTTTCATGCATGGTTTTCATCATATAGCCATTCCCCATTCATGTGGGGGATTGTTAAAGCTAGTTAATGATTAAAGCTAGCTAAGTTGATGTGAATGAGAAATGGAGGGAAGAAGACAATAGAAGGAAAATGAAGTTTCAAAGCAAAGTTCCTTTGAAAAGGAGCTTTGTACCACATTGGTGGTAGAAAGGGAAAGTTATGTGCTTATATTAGAAAGCACTTCTTCTAGCTCTTAAAGGGTTAAGAAGAGGGACTCCCCTCGCGCCGTCGTCGTCGCTCGGCTCGGCTTCGGCTTTGGATTTGGATTTGGATTTGGATTTGGTCAAATGATCTGATTGATTGATAATCTTTTTGGACCAAATTTATTTAAAATTCAATCTTCATTTTCTGAAATTATTTTTAATTCCCGCGGGAAAAATATTAATTTGTTAACTGTAAACTTCCCAACGTTCTTATTTTTCAGAAAAAGGCATGGCCTTTCCCGAACAGGCACCAAGCCTTTCCGAACAGTCACAATTCGAGGCTATATAAACTGAGGCAATGCCTCATTTTCGAGTACTGGAAAAAAAAAAATTATTCGTGCATTAAAAATTCTGCATTCTTTTCTGCAAACTGAAACATATCGAGTCATAGTGTGATTTCGTTCCCGAATTTGAGTTCGTCGAAGTCGTAGGCGTTTGAGGTACCGCCACTCCTACGACAGGTATATCCGTTATATCCTGGGAGGAAATAATCCACAACCTCGGGTACAGTGAGGGGGTTAAATTCCTTAAGGACACACAGTGAATTCTGTGGTCTCGGATTTCTTCATTTCTGTGATTTTTTTTTTTTTGTGTCTCTTCTTCTTACTGGTTTCCAGTTTCTCGTTGCTTTGAACACGGACAATCGATAACATTACCATCAGAGCAACCCCTCTCGTCGACATCACTGTAATAAAAAAAAAAGATGCATATAGAATATAACCAAGCATGGCAAAAGCACGTCTATTGAGATTGTCAAAATACTAAGTTTGAGTGAGGTGCAACAAGGACTGCAATGAGGAAGAAATGGGAACTCCGTCCTCTGTCAGAAAACTACAAAATTTAGGATCACTATCAAGTAAAGTTAAAGAAAAATAAAATAAAATAAAATAAAATAAAATAAAATAATGTAACTCCCCTTAAGTAATTCTCTTTTCATTTAAAGTTTCTTATTCTAGAAAATTTTCCTTTTCCTGTTTTATTTCAATTTATGTAACATTATTTACTTATTAGACCGTTTCAAAAGAACATGCATTTTTATACCTGAAAACACATTAACTTTAAACTTCATATTTTTCTACCTGAAAAGCTTCTATAGCCATATTTAAGACTGACAAGCATCTTTTTTTCTTGAACATCCATGAGTCAAACTACTGTCATATGAATTGGAATAGATATCAACTGAAGGGAGTAACATGTTAAACACCTAAAACCAAGTAAAGAATAAAACAAAAAGCAATATGTCAAGACTCAATTCAGGAAAAAAACAAGAAAAAAAAAAGAAGAAGAAGACACAACAGAATTAGACAAAGTAAATGAGCAATAAATATCCACCTCATGGCTATCTGAAATGCTTGAAACAGCATCAATGAATGATTTTCCAAAACCAGTTGAATTGTCAATCCAAATAACATTAAGAACATAAAGAACAACACCAAGAATCCCACCAAAATAAACCCAAGATGTAATCTTTTGTTTGGATAACTGGAATTCAGCTGAATCTTCCCCCACCAAGATTTCATCTTTGTCATCAACTTGTGATCTTCCCACTGAAATAGACCAAATTTCCTTTCTGGGTTTGTAAGGAAATGGAAAATGGGAGTTGAAAAATGGTTTCCTGGTGTGTTTGATGGTGGGGTGATAAGCTATTATGGTTGAGGTTTGTAAGGGAGTTGGAATTTTATGGTGTTTTGATGATAAAGGAGGGAACTGGAAAAGAGGATGTGAGAGGAAAATTGAAGTGGCCATTTTTGCAAGATTATTGAGTTTCAAAGAGTGCGCGTGTGTGTTTTGAGTTTGGGGTTTATGCAAAGGGGAGCGAAGTATCCTAAAGGAGATGTGCTCTTTGGTGTAATTTGGACAGTTAGTGGAGGGAAGTGGGTGATGAGATATACTAGTTGTAGCTTTTTATGTTTATTTTTATTGTTTGGTTTGGGTCGGCAAAAACATATGTCTACCTATAAAAAGATGGGATTATTATCAAAAATATTCATCATTTGATATTTACCCGCCTAATTCATGGTTTGATTATACAATATGTATCAAACCAAAATAGGTAAATTCTACCCTAAAATGGTGCAAAATTTATAGGAATCAGATTTAATGGTGATTCTATCACCATTAATTTCGAAATTTAAAATAAAAGCAAATCCATTGCAGCGTAATTCTCTCCTTCTCCATATATTTTCCACCATTGATAGCCATTAAAAAGCTTGAAAGCTTTAAATTCAAATT
This sequence comes from Nicotiana benthamiana, assembly GCA_034376525.1. Classification (NCBI taxonomy): domain Eukaryota; kingdom Viridiplantae; phylum Streptophyta; class Magnoliopsida; order Solanales; family Solanaceae; genus Nicotiana; species Nicotiana benthamiana. The sequence continues at coordinate 11,336,584 of CM067341.1, read as the reverse complement.
TGAATTTTCAAAAATTATTATTTATTTGGATTGGGTGTTGTTGTAAATAATTCGAAATATGTTTAGGAGTTTATATCTCAATTTTGAGGGGTTTTGGTGAAGATTAGACTTGGTTTTGACTGAATTTCAGATTGAAACTCGTCGAAGAAGAAGAAGATATATTTTTTAAGAAATTGTAGTTAAATTGTAGAATTGTAGATAATTTGTAGATAAATTGTAGATTGGGAAGACGAAATCTTTTACAAGTGTTCTACAATTATGTCAAAAAATCAATTATGCTACAATTGAAATGAGAATTGGGGTATTACAATTCAATGTATTCAGTTTGTAGATATCTTGTAGATAAAATTTCTACAAATAAAATACAAATCAATTTATGTTATGAAATAATATAAGAACAAGAACAATAACTCAAGAACAAGAGCAAATAGAGAGAAGAGTAGAGAGAGTTCTTCTTATTGATACTTAGAGAATGTTAGGAGTGATTTACAATGGTAGAGGGCACCTCTATTTATAGGGAGGAGGATGATTTAGCTACCAAGAATAGAACTCTAGAATCTCTCTAATTATAGACATTCACCTTAAATAGAAGTGTATTTATTATAACACTCCCCCTTGAATGTCTATTCAATGATGTGCCTCGTTAAAACCTTAAAACCAAAACCCAATGGGAAAAACTAACGTAAGGAAAAAGAGTACACATGTTTGAATATGCGCCTATTTGTTGCCTCGTTAAAAACCTCGCAAGGAAAACCCGGTGGGACAAAACCTTGTAAGGGAAAAAGAGTGCAACGCGTCTTAAACTCCCCCTGATAAGAACATCAATTTATGTCCTTAAGTCTTCGCATCCCGATCTTGTGAACTAGCTTCTTGAAGGTTGACTTTGGTAGAGATTTTGTGAACAAATCAGCCATATTGTCGCTTGAACGAATCTGTTGAACATTGATATCACCATTCTTTTGAAGATCATGTGTGAAGAATAACTTTGGTGAAATATGCTTCGTTCTATCTCCTTTTATGAATCCTCCCTTCAATTGAGCTATACATGCTGCATTGTCTTCATACAAAGTTGTGGATAGTTTATCACACTTCAAACCACATTTGCCATGGATATGATGTATTATAGACCTCAACCACACACACTCTCGACTTGCTTCATGAATAGCAATTATCTCGGCATGATTAGATGAAGTAGCCACAATTGATTGCTTAGTCGATCGCCAAGATATGGCGGTTTCTCCACAGGTAAACACATAACCCGTTTGAGATCGAGCCTTGTGTGGGTCGGACAAATATCCAGCATCAGCATAACCAACAAGATCCGGGCTGCAATTCTTGCCATAAAATAAGCCCATATCGGTAGTTCCCTTTAGGTACCGCAATATGTGTTTGATCCCATTCCAGTGTCTCCTCGTGGGAGCCGAGCTAAATCTTGCTAAGACATTAACTGAAAAGGATATGTCAGGTCTTGTAGTATTTGCAAGATACATTAGTGCGCCAATTGCGCTAAGATATGGTACTTCAGGACCAAGTAGCTCTTCATTCCTTTCTTGTGGTCGGAATGGATCTTTGTTCACATCAAGTGATCGAACAACCATCGGTGTACTTAAAGGATGTGCTTCATCCATGTAAAACCGTTTCAGTACCTTTTCTGTATAGGTAGATTGATGAACAAAAATTCCGTTTGCCAAATATTCAATTTGCAAACCAAGACATAGTTTAGTCTTTCCGAGATCTTTCATCTCGAATTCATCCTTTAGATAATCAATTGCCTTTTGGAGTTCTATATGGGTTCCAATAAGGTTTATGTCATCAACATATACGGCAAGTACAACAAATTCCGATGTTGTATTCTTTATATAAACACACGGGCAAATGGCGTCATTTATATAGCCTTCTTTTAACAAGTACTCACTAAGACGATTATACCACATTCGTCCAGATTGCTTTAGACCATACAAGGATCTTTGCAATTTAATTGAGAACATTTCCCGAGATTTTGAATTATGCGCGTTTGGCATCTTGAGTCCATCGGGAATTTTCATGTATATCTCATTATCAAGTGAGCCATAAAGATAGGCAGTAACCACATCCATTAAGTGCATGTCAAGCTTTTCATGGACAGCAAAACTTATGAGATAACGAAAGGTTATCGCATCCATTACAGGCGAATATGTCTCTTCATAATCGACACCAGGCCTTTGAGAAAAACCTTGTGCAACAAGGCGTGCCTTATATCTTTGTACCTCGTTTTTCTCATTTCTTTTGCGTACAAAGACCCATTTATAGCCGACAGGCTTAACACCATTAGGTGTTTCAACTATAGGGCCAAAAACTTCACGTTTTGCCAGCGAATTCAATTCTGATTGAATTGCTTCTTGCCACTTTGGCCAATCCTGTCTTTTTCGACATTCTTCAACAGATTGAGGTTCGAGATCCTCACATTCTTGCATAATGCTAGATGCTACATTATAAGCAAAGGCATTATCCACCACAATATCCACTCGATTAATATTTGCCTCAATATTAATTGGATTTAGGGATAGTTCCGTATTTTCCAGAGTCTCGGGCTCAATGGATTCTTCATGAATCTCAGAATTTGTCAAATCATGAATTTCCTTATGAGATTCTTTCGTAGTGTCATCTCGATCGTTCTTTTTCCTTTTTCTAGGATTTCGATCTTTGGAGCCTAATGGTCTGCCACGCTTCAGGCGTGCATTCGACTCATTGGTTATGACACTAGATGATTGTCCAACAGGGACATCAATACGGATTGGAACATTTTCCGTGGGAATGTGGGATTTCGTTATCCTCTTCAAGTCCGTAAATGCGTCAGGCATTTGATTTGCTATTCTTTGCAAATGGATAATCTTTTGTACCTCTCTTTCACAAATAGAGGTATGTGGATCAAGATGAGATAATGGTGCATTTTTCCACAAAATTTCCCGTTTGGTTTCACCAACTTCTACCCCTAATTTTGGGAAAAGTGTCTCATCAAATCGACAGTCTGCAAATCGTGCAGTAAACAAGTCGCCTGTCAATGTTTCGAGGTAGCGAATGATGGAGGGCGATTCAAACCCAACATATATTCCTAACCTTCTTTGCGGACCCATTTTGGTGCGGGATGGCGGTGCTATAGGCACATATACTGCGCATCCAAAAATTCTTAAATGGGATATATTGGGTTCATGACCCAAAACCAATTGCAACGGGGAATACTTGTGGTAATTCGTCGGTCTGAGACGAATTAGCATTGCTGCATGTAAGATGGCGTGACCCCATACCGAAGTGGGCAGCCTCGTTCTCATAAGTAATGGCCTTTCAATCAACTGCAGGCGTTTAATTAACGATTCTGCAAGACCGTTTTGAGTGTGAACATGAGCTACAGAATGTTCAACTTTTATCCCGATTGATAAGCAATAATCATTAAATGCTTGGGATGTAAACTCAGCAGCATTATCCAGTCTAATGGACTTGATTGGATTATCTGGAAATTGTGCTCGTAGTCGAATTATTTGTGCCATTAATTTCGCAAACGCAAGGTTGCGTGATGACAACAGGCACACATGAGACCATCTACAGGATGCGTCTATCAAGACCATGAAATACCTAAACGACCCACTAGGTGGGTGAATAGGTCCACAAATGTCCCCTTGTATACGTTCCAGAAACGTGGGTGACTCAGTCCCAACCTTTGTTGGTGATGGCCTGATAATCAACTTGCCTTGATAACACGAAGTGCAAGGATATTCATTATTCGAAAGAATTTTGAAATTCTTTAACGGATGCCCATATGAGCTTTCTATAATCCGTCTCATCATGACCGATCCTGGGTGTCCCAATCGATCATGCCAAAGTACAAAGGTATTGGAATCAGTAACCCTTTGGTTTACTGTTGAATGTGCCTCAATTGCACTAATTCTTGTCCAATACAGGCCACAAGTTAAAGACGGGAATTTCTCAATAACCCTCTTTTGGCCGGAGACATTCTTTGTGATGACGAGATATTCAAGATTATCTTCATCCATTGTCTCAATATGATAGCCATTCCGGCGTACATCTTTAAAACTCAACAAGTTTCTCTTAGACTTGGAGGAGAACATTGCATTCTCTATGATTAATGTCGTGCCTTTGGGCAGAGTTACAATTGCTCTTCCGGAGCCTTCAATCAATTTACTACTTCCAGAGATTGTAGTAACGTTTGCCTTACACATATTTAGTTGAGAGAAATATTTCCTTTCTTTGAGTATTGTATGTGTAGTACATGAATCAACTAGGCAAATACTTTTACAGTTGGACTTTGATCCAAGTTCGCTTTGTGAGATATCCATATTTGCTATCCCATAGTTTGACATACAAAAGAGATACACGAACATAAGAATAAACAAGTTCAATTCGTTTGTGTCACATAATATTTTCAAAATCTGCTGCTAACAGTTGACTAACAAAATCAGATATGTTATCCATAATTGATTACTTTGCAGTTTGAAAATTTCAGTTTAAACATTTTCTTCAAACAATCGATTGTTAAACACAAACAATCGATTGTTGAACGTTGACAATCGATTGTTAAACACACACAATCGATTATTTGCTATTTTGAAAAACTTCAGATCACACTGTCTTAAGACAATCGATTTTTATGCATAGACAATCGATTGTTGGCTATTTTGAAAAATTCTAGAGCACACTGTTTTAAGACAATCGATTGTTGGCTATTTTGAAAAATTCCAGAACACACTGTTTTAAGACAATCGATTGTTAAGTATAGACAATCGATTGTTGGCTATTTTGAAAAATTCCAGAACACACTGTTTTAAGACAATCGATTGTTATGCATAGACAATCGATTGTGGATGATTTTTGAAAAATTCCAGATTACACTGTCTTAACGACAATCGATTGTTAGACAAAGACAATCGACTGTGGATGATTTTTGAAAAATTCCAGATTACACTGTCTCAACGACAATCGATTGTTAGACAAAGACAATCGATTGTTGATCAATTATTTTTCAGCTTTAATGCGAAAATAGTAGATAATCGACTAGTTTTTCAGGCTAGTCGATTACCCCTACTGGAAAATAAAAATTTTATTGATATTTGAGCATATTGAAGATATTCTAAAGAACTACTGCTAACATTGCATCATGAACTAACTAATACGAGCTAATACTAATGACTATTAGTTTATTCACTAACTAATACAAATAAGTAGAATAAAATCAAATAACTCCATCTTCTTTCATCACGGACCCATCGCCGATTAGGTGGTCTATTTTCCCCTCGGGTTGCTCAAAGAAGTCTGCCACATCCAGGTGGGTGATGTCCTCATCGTCGTCATAGACAAAATTTGTTTCAGGGCCTTTTCTCTTTCGAGATGCTTGATAAAGGTCAACCAAGTGTCTTGGTATACGGCAAGTCTTTGACCAGTGCCCTTTCCCACCGCAACGATAACATATAGTTTCTGAACCATTTGCCTTAGGATCTTCATGACCCCGTTTCTGCTTTCGGCGGTTATCTCTCCTTGGGGGTTGACGGACTTCATTGGAATTTCTTCCTTGTCTACGTCCCTGGCTATGACCCCGTTTACGACCATGACCATGGTCCTTTTCATGTTTGGCATAATGAGAGTGCACCTTATCTGCTTCAGGCAGTGGTGTAGACCCAGTGGGTCGACTTTCATGATTTCTCATGAGCAGGTCATTATTTCGCTCAGCCACTAGTAGAAGAGAAATCAGTTCAGAGTACTTTGTAAAGCCTTTCTCTCTGTACTGTTGTTGCAGTACTATATTGGAGGCATGAAACGTTGTAAACGTTTTCTCAAGCATATCATAATCGGAGATATTATCCCCGCATAGCTTCAATTTAGAAGTAATTCTGAACATTGCAGAATTATATTCAGAAACGGACTTAAAGTCCTGGAGCCTCAGATGAGCCCAATCATATCGTGCTTGTGGCAGAGTGACCAACTTCAGGTTGTCATATCTCTCCTTTAAGCCGTTCCACAAGATGAGTGGATCCTTGACGGTGAGATATTCAATCTTCAAACCTTCATCAAGGTGATGGCACAAGAAAATCAAGGCCTTCGCACATTCTTGGGTGGATGCTTTTTCTCTATCTTTGATGGTGTCTCTGAGACCCATAGCATCTAAGTGGATTTCAGCATCCAACACCCATGTCATATAGTTCTTGCCCGAAATTTCAAGGGCAACGAACTTTCTTTTCGTAATGTCAGACATAATCGAAAATTAAATTAGGAAGAGGGAAATACCTTAGATTTTTCGAGAATGGTTCTTGAGACGGTAGAGTCTCGTGCTGATAACGTGTTATGAAATAATATAAGAACAAGAACAATAACTCAAGAACAAGAGCAAATAGAGAGAAGAGTAGAGAGAGTTCTTCTTATTGATACTTAGAGAATGTTAGGAGTGATTTACAATGGTAGAGGGCACCTCTATTTATAGGGAGGAGGATGATTTAGCTACCAAGAATAGAACTCTAGAATCTCTCTAATTATAGACATTCACCTTAAATAGAAGTGTATTTATAACAATTTAAGTAATGTATAAAGTTGTATTGTTTTTAAGAGTATCTACAAAATTAATACATTTATACTACAATCTTGTGTCAAAAAAAAATATTGACAACAACATCTGCTCTTCATCTACAAAATTTCTATATACAAACTACAAGAACTATAGTATGTACATTTAATAAAATTGTTCCATTTAAAAGCTAGGACAAGCACGTTCTTCTTTTCAACTCGCAGCGGATAGTTTAGAGGGAGAAAAATATAATTTAATTTTTGAAATAATTTTAATGAAAATAATAAGAATCTCAAAATCCATGCAACTCCACACTATTAGCTTCCCTACTGCATAATAAAATATGAATAAGTAGTAGAATCTAATTAAATAAACTATGTAATCAAGTCCATAAAGTCTCAATCCTAATCTTTGGACAAATTATCATACCAACAATAATTACTTATATAATTCTAGAAAGATTGCATCTATCTTAGGAAAATCAAAACTAAATCAACAATGTAGTTAAAGTTTAGGGGCCCGCTTATTTAATGTATTTCTCAAATTGGAGAATATATGCTCCTAAAATCATGCCTATAATAAATGAAGTAATAATTATACCCTTAATTTGAATTATGGTATATAAATTGAAATTTGGCATGCTTAAATGTAATAAACACAAACCTTAAACATATGAGGTAATAAGGTTTGGTGTATGGTATAAATAGGTAAAAATCTCTAAAAAAAAAGATACCTACCTTAGTAGAATTCGTGTATTTAAATGATTTTATTTAAACCGATGTTGTTCGATTCAATTACAAGGAGTTGTCATTAATTACTATTCCTTGCTGTTTATAATAAGTAATTTTTTTACTTTTTTTATGGTCCAAAATAAGTAATTTTTTTATATTTTAAAAATGAATTAATTGACAAGAGGGGTTGCTCTGATGGTAAGCAGGCCCCCACTTTCAACCGAGAGGTTGTGAGTTCGAGTCTCCCCAAGAACAAGGTGGGAAGTTCTTGGAGGGAAGGATGCCGGGGTCTATTTGGAAACAGCCTCTCTACCCAAGGGTAGGGGTAAGGTCTGTGTAAATACTACCCTTCCCAGACCCACCAAGTGGGATTATACTGGGTTGTTATTGTTGTTGTAAAAATAAATTAATTATTTTTTAATATTATTTTTAGAGTAAATAGTGTTGGAATATATATTAGGAGTATTTATATGAGATAATAAAAATTAATATGGTCACTTTCATTTTTAATTAATGCTTAAAAATGAATTTTTTAATCTGTATAAAAATATTTAAAAAATTACTTATTTTAAACCGAAAGAAGAATCCACTATCATCTTAATAGAATCTTACTTCTTTCACAGCCCGTTATTCTAAAGCTAACACGTGTATTTTTTACATTAAATAGTATATTCCACCTATTAACTTCGTTAAGCTTGACATTGATGGCGCCTTCAATCAAATGACTCACAAAGCGGGAGCTATAGGACATTTTCGTAACTCCAATAATCACTGAATTTGTGGATTTACAAGCAGTTTAATATGCTTCTCTGCTACTGAAGCTGAATTAGTAGCACTTCGGCTATGCTTACAGTTAGCTCAGGAGTTTAGCCTCTGGCCATTTCAAGTAGAAACTGATTCGCAGTGCAGGTACTATGCACCATAGTTGAACATGGTAATGAATTTTACTTACCTATTATTTTTTACTGCAGGTCACTAATGCTAGAATTGAGTCGCCGGAAGCTTAGACTTGTTACCGAGAAGCTAATGTTGTAGCAGATACCTTGGCTAAGCACGAGGGGAAGTCAATTTAAACATAGTACCACTATACCATAAGAAAACAAGATTAGGTTTGTGTGACTATTCTTGGAAGTATCTATTCTGCTAAATCATGGGATGCATCCAGAGATCGAGTCCTAGAAGTCCTCTTCTCGCGGCTCCCTGCATTGATATTCGATTATTTAAAATTCGTGTTGTTTTTTCCGCAATATTTCCTCACCTATTTTAACGGTTGTGGTTGTTTTAAAAAGTTGCAAACTTCTTCAGAAACAGTGTCAAACTTGTTCCAACCGCTATGGTTAGTCTAAAAGGTTGTAAACTTTTTCAAAAAAAGTACCAAATTGGCTATAAATTTTTCTTCAAATTCAAGAGTATTTACTTACAAAATTTTCTGATTATCTTCTTCTTCTTCTTCTGCACAAAAATTCCAGTTTGTTTTATAGTCTTCGAGTGATTCGCTATTCATCTGCATTTTTGGTACCGATACGCTAGTGAGTTACAATGTTATATCCTGAGAGGATATATTTCAGAACCTCGGGTACTTGATGGAATAATTTCCTTAAGGACACACTGTGTATTTAGTGAGAGCGATTTATTCCTATACTGTTTTCAAATTTTATTTTGAAGTTACTATATTGTTTTCAGAATTTATTTTGACATTTTAGTTCTACTAACTTTTTGTTTTTGTTTTTCAAAAATTTTATTATTTTATCAATTTTACTGCAATACAGTTTTGATAACACATACTACTTATCTCTTCCTCCCTTTGCTTTATCAGCTTTCAATAGGATTGTTCTGAAAACTTGAACATTCGAGCAGTCTTGGTTTGTAGTAACTATAATCGTTACATTACTTAATTTTTAGTGTAAAAATTGCACGGGCCATCTTATTTGATCGCTCACATATAATTTATACCTATTTTTTAAAAAAAATAATTTGTACCAACTTTTTAAATAAGTTTAGACACATTTTTCCTCCTCTTCTCCTACTTCATTTTCTTTTTCCTCTTCTTTATTCTTCTTCTACTGTTGAAAAAGCTATATTACTTGTACAGTTAGTAAACCCCCAACCCAAATATATTTAAAAGAAAAAGAGAGGATTATAAAGTACTGGATTTCTAGAGATAATAAAATAGTAACAGTTGTTCAAATGTAATGCTCAGATGATAACCAGAAATTATAATTCCTAACATAAGAGAAGATTATAGCAATATGATGGTTTGATCTCTCAAAGCACTAACTGACTATGCTATACATATTATCTACAACAATTAAGAAAAATTAACAAAAGCAAGTTTTGAAAAAGCTTTATAACAAAATTATTCAGAATAGAAAATTTTCAGCTTTTAATACTGGAATTTTTACAAATGAACCAAATAATTTCAGCATTTTTTGTTGAAGTTTTTGAAAAAACTTATCCAGGACAAAAAAAACTTCAGCTTATTTAGTGATGAAGTTTTTATAAATGAACTAAATAATTTCAGCATCTTTTGCTGAAATTTTTTAAAAAGCTTAATGACAAAACTAATGAATCTAGGATTAAAAAAACTTCAGCTTATTTAGTGCAATTACAAATAAAATCTTCAGCAAATAGAGAATAACACTTCAGCTACTATGCTTAAGTTAAGCAATTACAAACAAAATTTTCAGCAAATAGAAAACAAAACTTAAGCTACTATGCTTAAGTTCAGTAATTACAAACAGAAATTTTTGGCACACTTGGTTCAGCACACTTGCTACTTCAAGCCCGTCTACTATAATACTGAAGTTTTGCGTGATTGTCTTTGTTACTTCAGCCCCATATGCTAAAGTTCCGCGAAAAAATGAATATACTTACAATTTCTTTTGCAAAATGGGCACAAGTTAAAACGTGACCCAAAAAACAGTTAGATGCAAATGCCCCATTTTTAATATAAATCTCCTTATAAGCCCAAAAAAAGAATCATTAAAATTTAGACAAATAGAAACAAATTACTTGATGTATTTTATTTTATTTCTTTGTCTTTCTAATATGTGAATCAGAGTCTTTTAAAGTCCTTTTCTACTTTATTAACCACTAGGCTATGTGAATCACAGGTAAGTGATTCACACTGGTCTCGGGTTAACGTTTGTACCATACAAACAAAAGAGTTAATATGGACAACTTGTCCATTTATTTGACGGAGAACTCACTACTCAGCCGTGAATAGCGAGTAAGACGCATTAAAACAACACATTTTAAAAAAGAATTAACGGTGACAAGAGGAAGATATTTCTTTAATGGACAAAAAATCATGTAAAAAGCTTCAGAGAGCCATTAACTCACTGCAGAGGAAAGAGCAAGGAAGCTAGTTTCTAACTTTCAACTAGTAAATTGCAACTTCATTCCATTATCGCTTGTGAGAACAGATCGTTTTTCTTTTTCATTTTTCAAAAGAAAATTCTTGATGCTTGCTACTTGAGAAGGGAAATGAAAGGAGAAACTTGAATAAAATTTAATTTTCTGCCATTTGCTTTCCTTTCCTCTAATTCGCCAAACCAAACATGGGGAAGAAAATTGTACAAACTTAGCTCCCATCTTTCGAATGCGCAAGGTATTTCTAAAATTTTTGCATTGTTCGGCGCTGTTTGGTTAAATTGTACGATAAGTTTTATAGAAAAGAAAATGTGTACTTGAAGCACGGCTACGATATAAGGAGCTAGTAATATTTTATGGAATACAGCATAAATTCATATACCCAATCAACTCGCACACAAACATTCATAAAAGCTAAACTATTCCCACTTTAAAACACAATAACATTTTTCTCATCCTGTTCCCTATTGTCTACGGATTCAATCAACATCATAAATGGATCAAGCAACATTTTGTTGTTTTTCCAGATCAAACAGGGGCTGTGTCCAAAATAGCCCCTTGTGAAGCTTGCAAGGGCTCTACCGTTATTAATTATATTGGTAGTAGGCTCATAGAATTTGATGCTGTTATCAGCTGATTAACAAGGTAGACTTGTAAAACCTATATCGAAATCTGCCTGCAGGAACTCCTTTTTATAACCTAGAAATCTAAGTCTAGTAGCACACTTTTCGAAACTTGGTGGACAACATTGCCCAGCCCTCCATCCTTATGACCTTAAATACCAAAATTTTGTCAGCAGCAAGATTCAAGCCTGTAACGTGCACATTACCCACACTTTATGCGTTGAGCTCTAACCACTATACCAAAGCCCAAGGTGCAATTCACCTCCAGCATTATTATGAAGTGGAAAACATACTGTATAAATTAACCCAGGAGCACTATCACACCACTAGGTGAATGATAGATTTCACGTGTTGCCTCATACTTCCTTTTTCCCTCTCCATTAGGTGTTCTACATCACTACAAAACCAGTATCAGAAAATTCTGATGAGACTAATATATCAGTTATGCAAATCTACAACACAAAATTGACCCCTTTCTCCTCTATACTCAACTACTATACAAGGGGAACTGCATTGACAGAACCATCATTTTCAGGGTTATCCGTCAATAGGGCTGTGTTTCCCTGCATTCACCATCTGAGAAATGAATCATCAGCAACCTATGTTTGCTCGGATCCTCCAAAAATGTCCTTGTCAAATTCAGCAGCATTTTCGAGGATCCAAACAACATAGCAGTAACTAAAAGAAAAATCTAGAGAGACGATGGAGTAACAAACACCGAAAGCACACCTTACTCCATACAAATTTTCCAGCAGGGGTGACAAGACCAAGCTCACTGACATTTACCTAGATTCACAGAAAAAATTAAAGATATGAAACATTAACTACATAGACTTGAATGCACCATTAAAAAAGGAAGATTATCTCAATGATGGTTATTGGTTCCTTTGGTTACAACACCCAGCCAAGAGATGTAAACTTTGGACCATTTAAGATTTTTTCACCCCAATGCTCTCAAGATTGAACGTGCATTTAAGTTCAGGAAGTGTCACATGCTTTCAAGAATGTGTAAACCAATCGGTCCGAAAAACCCGATTGTTTCATGGTAAAACCTGGCCAGCAAAAGTTGCTTTAAACTGTTCTCTTCCACTATCAGGATGCACATATGAAAAAGAAATTTATTAAGTCAGAAAGAAACGTTCTGTTCAGCCTCAAATACAACAAAAAGTATACCAAATCACCTAATAAGCATCAGGGATCCTACAAATGGTTTGAGAGAAAAGGAAAAAATTGAAGTAAAACCCTGAGTGAGACAACTGGATTATGCCACACATGGAAATGCAATTACATTATTTAGATATATGGAGGCATTACCATTATGGATCCTCCTCAATCTAAGATAATATGGACTTAGCAACAAAATAAGCCTAACTAATTAAGACTCCTAATCCCAATCATTATATAACATATAGCAATGAAGTTTAAAAACCTGCAATATTATGTGAATATAGGTGATACTCCCTCGGTCCCTCCATCCCAATTTATATTGACAACCCTTTCCGCATTGGGAGCCCCCAACATGCCTGATGCAATTCCAATAATAACAGTATTCTCTTTATACTCATCAAATTCTTAAGAATTCAAATTCAATTAACTACTTACAGTTTAGACTTTAATTGATGTTTTTTTCTTCATATCAAACTAACTTGTAGTTGTTACTTTAGCTTTATCCAGGTAAACACAGCGAATATGATATGACAGAGGGAACAATTAGATGATATCTCATAAAAGAGTAACCCAAAACTGCTGGAAGGGTGTTTCAAAAATGAACTAAACCCAATGAGCTAAAATAATCCTTACAAAAAATGAACTAAATCAATAACTTGATTTTTAAAAGCTCCCTGTGTTTTCCTTCATTTGCGCCGTTTCAGCATAGCATCTCTTACCAAACATATTATTTTGATACTCAAAGCTCTTTAGAGTCGTAAAAGAGAAAACCAAAATATTCAATAAATGAAAGGTAAAATTGGAAAGAGATATTGCAAGGAGACTGACTAGGATAAAACCTTTTGGGTAGTCTGCGAGCACTTGTGATCCTCCTTGTTGTATATATGCTCAAAGTTATCAGTGATACCCATTTCTCTACCTGTGCAACTCTATGTAATCTCCCTGCGGCTGTTCCAATTCAAGTTCATAATAACAGTTCATATAAAAACATGATTAATCACGAAAGAAAAGAAGAGTGAAGTAAGAAACAGAGAGAATGTGATGCGAAGAAGAAAAACCCAAGTTTTGTTTCAAACAAGGGTTTAGCCAAAGTCGGACTAATCAAATCGGGCAGGTCAGTGCTATCAGTACCCTTGAGTCGAGTCGAGCTTTTTCTTTCAGAAGCTAATACTTAGAATATCAGGGAGAATAACCGTGTATCCTGTTAAACCTGTATAGATCATTACAAGCAACGTCATCTCGAAATCAAGCAACAAAACATAAGAAATAAGTTGCCTGGAATATGTAACAGTCAGAAATGAAGCATGACAAAAATGGCAAGGACATTCATTCTTATACAACTGAGTATCTGCCAGGCTGAGCCGAACCAGGAAGAGATGATGATTGCATGGTAATGTCCTCCAAAACACGTTTCAGTTCTGCTTTTGCTCTCTTGACAGATTGTTCCGTGGGACCCTCAATGAACAAGTACAGCTTCCTGTCCAGAAGCCCTGGTGCCTTACCAGGTGGAACATACTGTCCTCGAGTGGTGATGGCAGCTCCCGTCCATTCAGAAATAGGACCCAAAGTCTCCTTGTGTGTCACCTTCCAGCGAGCATTTTGAGGGAAATCATTTATCTCTAATTCCGCTTCATAATGTTCAGGCATTGCATCGGCCTGAATCTTCGCTAGGTTGTGCTGCAAGTTCAAGGCAGCTGCCAATGCTGTTGCTCTGGCTGTCACGTCATTAGAGCCAATTGGCAGTCCATTTCCAGCAACAGCTGCTGTTGCACCTGGTATATTAAAACCAAGTACACCAGGCAATGCAACAGGCAAGCCACCATTCGGAAGAAGCTGACCAGCTGAAACTGGAGTTGCCGCTGAAGCCATACTCGCTTTGGAAGCAGCAACAAGAGCAGCAGCCTGAGCAAGGGCAGCCTGCTGAGAGAGGTCGCCACCTGCTTTTCTAATTCCATCATCTTCATCCTCTGAATCTGATTTATCTTCCTCAAATCCATATTCTTTTGCCTGTGCTTTTTTGGCTGCTCTTCTCACTTCGTCCTCTTCTTCATTAAATTTAAAACCACTACCACCATAACCAGTCCCATGTGCTTGCTCAAGTCCCTGATTCACCTTTGCCATGAAACTATCAGCGAGAGCTTTCAGGTCATCTGGAACAACTTGTTCCGACAGTTGTAAAGCTTTCAAAAGATCAGGTGCATATCTTGCATCGTCTTCAGATAAGAATGTGATGGCACAACCTTTCCTACCAGCCCGACCAGTCCGACCAACACGATGAACATAGTCTTCATAATGATTCGGAACATCATAATTGATTACCAGTTCAAGCTCCTTGACATCTAAGCCCCTCGCTGCTATACTAGTAGCAATCAACAAATTACACACATTACTTTTAAAGTCAGATATGGTGGACTCACGATCAGTCTGATCCTTTGCCCCATGAAGGGAGAGGCAGGGATAACCATGCTTGAGCAAATCCCTAAATAAAGCATCACATTTCTCCTGTGTGTGAACAAATATCAAAATTTTTCCTTTTTCATACCATTCACCAAGTAATTCAAGGAGCCGAAGGAATCTTTCACCTTCTGGCCTCACCTCAACCAGTTGTGTTATATCCTTGTTCACAACACTCCTACCACCTACCTGTATTTCAACAGGTTTGTTCAATACTTTACGAGCTAATATTTCAACCTGGCGAGGAAAAGTTGCAGAGAACAGGACTGTTTGACGGTCAGGCCGTGTGTTTTGGACAATTCTTGTGATCTGAGGTTCAAATCCCATGTCAAACATTCGATCAGCTTCATCCATGACCAAGTAAGAGACTCTTCGCAGATTCGTAATCTTTCCACCACTTGTACAAAGTATATCAATCATCCTGCCCGGGGTGCACACAACAATTTCAGCTCCTCGCTTCAATTCACTAATTTGCTGAGCAACCCCAGAGCCTCCATACACAGGTACACAAACAAGACCCATTGCCTTAGTGAATTTCTTAATATCACTATGAATTTGCTGCACCAGCTCTCTCGTAGGGGCCATTATCAGCCCAATAGGACCATCTCCAGACATCAGGGGAGGCTGGTCCTTAATATGTCTCAGCATTGGTAATACAAATGCCAGAGTTTTACCAGAACCCGTCTTAGCAATCCCAATGCAATCTCGGCCGCTCATAATTACCGGCAGAGCCTGAGCCTGAATAGACATGGGCTTCTCATAATTCAGTTTCTTTATAGTGTCTAGCATCTTGGAGGACAGTCCCGTCTGGTGCCACGTTCTGATCGGTTTAGGAACATCCTTTCCATGGATCTTCAATTCCAGTTGTTTCCTGTAAGCAGAAACCTCTTCAGCACTCATTCTTGAAATCTCCTTAACTTCTATGTAAAAATTCTTTCTGAAAGGAGAATAGTCAATTTTCGAATGATCAACTATTGATAGTTTCTCGGCCTTGGTTTTCTTCACCCGTTTCATAAACTCTTCATCATCCTCCTCCTCCAAAGGATCATCACCATCATTCTCAACGTTCCCATAATCCGAATCCGAATCTTCACCAGGGATAATTCTTCCCGTAGTCTTCTTCACACTTATCTTTTTAGGCTGTTGTTCTTCTTTGCCTTTATCAGTACCATATTTAGAATTTCCATCACCAAGATTATTGACTACGGCATTGTTAAGCTTCTCAACTTCAGGCAAAACCATAGAGTTCATAAAAGCATCCAACGGGTCAATATCATCGTCGTCCTCCATTAATTCATCATTGCCATTTTGAATCACAGGGGAACTAACCGCCTTTTCCATACCATCATCATCATCCATAACCTTGCCATTATCATCCACATCATTATCCATGCCATGTTTCCCCTCAGCATCTTCATCGTCAGATTCTCCTTCCAAAGTCCAAGTTTTCCCCAATTTAGGTTCTTCTTCAGCACCTGCCACAACACCAAGCTGCTCCCTTTCTGACTCCTCTTTTTTTCTCTTTAGCTCTTGCCATTCTTGAACTCTCCTCCTTCGCTTCTCCATCTCATCCTCTAAATTCCTTTGCTCCTCAGCAAAATCCTCTTCTCGACTCTTCTCATTCTTTTCTTCTGCTAATACTTCATCAGTGCTATCTTCCCTGAGCTTGTTGTTGGATTTGCTACTCCTTTCACGATCCCCCTCGCTATCCCTCTCCCTCTCCTTATGATCATCATCATTTCTCTTTCGCCTCTTTCTATCTCGATCCTTGGCATCAACTTCATCATCGCTACCATTTTCTACTTTACGGTGTCTATCCTTTCCCCTGTTCCGCTCCTTTTCTCTCTCCCTTTCCCTCCTCTCCTTTTCTCTCTCTCTCTCTTTCTCTTTCTCCCTCCTCTCTCTATCTCTCTTCTTTTCCCTCTCTTTCTCTCTATCCCTCTCCCTCTCCTTCTCTCTGTTTTCACGATCTTCCTTATCCTTTTTTTCTCGTTCTTTAACTTTATCTCTACTAGGTCTTCCATCATCATTATCATCACGGCCCTTGCTTTTTTCACACTCCTTATCCCTGTGTCTATCCTTGTGCTTTGCCCTATCTCTATCTCTGTCCCTCTCGCCGTACTTTTCATCGGCGCTTTTTTCTCTATCATAGTAGCTGCTTTTCTCTCGATCCTTCTTATCCGATGAGGAACGATGGTGGTCTTTGTCCCTATGCTTGTCGCGATCTCCTCGATCCTCCTTACTATCACGGTGACGCTTTTTCGAATCCTCCTCTCTCTTCGACTTATGCTTCTCTTCCATTAGAAAATAGTCGGAAGTCGGAAGGCAAAAGCAATATACACCACAGCAGAGGCAATGGCAATGCAGAAGCTTCGATTATCTCCGGCAAAATCCCCAATTATTTCCGGCGAAATCCCAAATTATCTTCGATTCGAAGCTCGAAGGGTAGAAGTGAACTAGTGAAGTTCCCAAACCCTAGCTTTTGCACGTTTTTCTTTTCTCGCACTGGCTTTCTGCTTAGTAGTTGAGTCGAATTTTATGATTTTTTATTTCTTCCGAAGTCGAGTCGAATTGAATATAGTGGGAATAATTTAGGTGAGCGAAAAAGAAAAAAGTATTATAAAATTAAAGAAATTTAGTAAAACATAAACAAGAAATATAAGCAACTTAGTGAAACATGAACAAGAAATATAGATAGAGAGAAGGAAGAGATTTTCTTCTTCAATTGTGTGTCTTTTCTATCTATTACAAGGTATTAGTAAAGAAAATATGTCATGGAATATGTGATTGAACATACAAAATATGTCATTGAATATGTCATTAAGTATTTGAGATGAAAATCATGGAAGATGAGTAGACATCCAATATATTATGATATTTATCATAATACTCCCCCTTTGGATGTCCATCGATAATGTGACTCATTAAAACCTTAACTAAAATAAAATCCAATGGGAAAAAAATTCTAGAAAAGGAAAAAGAGTACACATATCTAACAATATGCATTTTTGTTGCCTCGTTAAAAACCTTGCAAGGAAAATCCAGTGGGACAAAACCTTGTAATGGAAAAAGAGTGCAACGCGCATTAACTCTCCCTGAAAAGAGTAATTCACACCCTTGACCCTTCGCATTCCAATCTTGTGCACCATCTTCAAGAGATCGTTGGTAGAGATTTGATAAATAAATCAGTCATATTAACTATAATGAATATTTGCACCTTGAAATCATAACTCGTGATAGATATATAATGTCTTCACAAATATCGTGGAATGGCTCTTCAATATCTCCATAAATGTATCATCTCTATCACATTACCATGCTTATAGTTATAGCAAGATGCGTTTGTGCATAAATTGCACTGAGGAAGTGGTACCTCAAGATCAAGAATTGTAGATGCTTCAAGCAACTTAAATCCTTTATGGATTGTCATATAAATTAAGTCATATAAGCCATATTATAGACTTTAGGTGCATATCAAGTTTTCATGTCATGCTAGACATATAAGATATCGAAAACTGATTACACATACCATTGACTTTATACTTTCAAGTATTCGAACTACATGTCCAAAACTACATGTCTTTCATATGGAATTAATTCTACTTGAATTGTATCTCTTCCATTTGGCCAATATTTTTGTTTGTATTCGACAAACTTAAGATCCTCATCGATATTTAGCGCTATCATAGATATCGTCGACAAACATTTTATATCGGTTCCAATAAATTTTCATAAAGACATAACATATAGTTCTCTTCATTCATATATTCAGGTACCTGAATCTCTCATGAGATTTTATGAAGTGTTATGTAATATGACCTTCTAGATCACTTACCTCCTTTATTATGATCACTTTGATCATTTGCTCATCTTCTTTATCAAGAAGTTTATTTGAAACCGATTTGTCTATACGCTTTAAGCGTACCAAAGACTTTGTCCTTTTAGGACTTAATATGAGCATTTGCAATAAGAATATAGTTACTTTCTTTGGGTCAGCAAATGTGTATGGCATGCTTTGCAATATGTTGCAATTGAATTATCTTTTTATGAACTTCAATTTCATATTATGATATTCGAGGATCTATATATACAAATGATAATCCGTTCCATGTAACTTTTTCTCAAGTGTTTATCATGTATCCCCCTCATGTTAGAAAAACTAACTTGTTTCCTAAACTCTTGGAACCCATCTTTGTGCATTATCATGTTAATATACACTGCACATCAATAATAATAAGATGAAATTATTTGGTTCCTGACCCTGAACCACTTGTGAGGGGAGAATATAATATACCCTCGTATATAACGTATATCAAATTGATATAGATAACTTTATTCTCATAAGCAATAGTTTAGCTATTAAGTGGAGGCACTCAATAAATTATTTTGCTAAACCAACTATGATGTAAACCAACTTATCAAGATGAAGTATCTTGAATGGAAAATCTGGAAATTATGCTCGAAATTAGATTACTGAGCAAGTTACCTCGCAAGCACCGGCCAGGTTACAGGTTAATAATAATCACACATGTAACCATCTCATAGATGCATCTTATGTGGTATACATGGCAGGTGAATGGGTCCATATTCACCTTTGATATTTTCAGAATTTATGGGATTCAACCCCAATTTTAGTTGGTCAATTAATTAATGAGAACAAGTAATACAAGAGAATTCGTAAAGAACTTTCTAGTCTTTAATATTTACCCATGTGAATTCTCTATTATTATTTCACATCATACTTAAATTGATATGGCTAACCCGAATGCCAACTGAATAAATTATCAATATTGATAAAATTCTGGTTTACATCATGACATGTGCAATTATCGGTAAACTCTAAGTTTATTATGATATGAGTTTTTATATCAATAAACATCCACTTTATTGTGGCATTCTTTTATTTTTATAGAACAAATTGGAGAATAAAGCGGGTAGCTTTTCACATGCATATTATCCCGCTACAAGTTGTAGTAAATAGAAGATATCAAATCTTTCCTTTATTTATAGTCTCAATATAATCAATCGATTTCGCGTATACTTTGAAAACTGAATAAGTTTCTTTGAGACTTACTACAATACAATACCTTATTGGTAATCAATTGTGTTTCTCCAAAATAATATAATTGGCTCTTACAGAGTTCTCAATTAATTTGGTACTATCACATATTAATCAATATCCATATAGTGAATATTTCTTTTAAAGAGAAAGTTGTACCATTATGGTCATGTCAAAATTATATGCAAGATATGTTTCTTGCATTATTATTGTCCTTTAATAATCACATTGCCAAAATATTTTGACATACAATAGGTACGTGACCAATGACCATTCATGCCATAATAATGACATTATTTTCTTATATCATCTCAACCCTCCTTCTAGAGGTGAGTGTGTTATATTAAATACCAATAGCATGTTCATATTCTTCCAATAATGAATACGTATTCATAATCATATGTTGTCACATTCACACCATGAATGGACAATAATCATCTATATGTGCTATATAAAATCATGTCAAATCGATGACAGATATTACTTTCACAAAGTGAAGGATTATTTTGAGAATCCTTATTATTCTCGTTATCACAATGATGAGGATTATAATTTCGTCTATTGCCACGTCCACATCCATTGATACCTTCACGGTAATAATTTCGTCTTCTTTCACACTTATCACATACTGCTATCACATTCTCTGCGGGGATATGTAATTTTGTTATCCTTTTCAAATCCGTAAATTTGCCTGGCATTTGATTTGCTATTCTTTGCAAATGAATAATCTTTTGCACCTCTTTTTCACAAATAGAGGCACGTGGATCAAGATGGGATAACGATGAATTTTTCCACAAAATTTCTCGTTTGGTTTCACCAACTTCTCCCCCTAATTTTGGGAAAAGTGTATCATCGAATCGACAGTTTGCAAATCGTGCAGTGAACAAATCCTTGTCAATGTTTCAAGGTAGCGAATAATGGAGGGCGATTCAAACACAACATATATTCCTAACCTTCTTTGCAGACCCATTTTGGTGCGATATGGCGGTGCTACAGACACATATACTGCGCATCCAAAAATTCTTAAGTGGGATATAATAGGTTCATGACCCAAAACTAATTACAACGGAAAATATTTGTGATAATTTATCGGTCTGAGACAAACTAGCATTGCTGCATGCAAAATGGCGTGACCCCAAACTGAAGTGGGCAGCCTCGTTTTCATGAGTAACGGTCTATCTATCAACTGCAGACGTTTAATTAAAGACTCTCCAAGACCATTTTGAGTGTGAACATGAGCTACAGGATGTTCCACTTTTATCCCAACTGATAAGCAATAATCATTAAATGCTTGGGATGAAAACTCAGCAGCATTATCTAGTCTAATAGACTTAATTGGATTATCGGGAAATTGTACCCGTAATCAAATTATTTGTGCCATTAATTTTGCAAACGCAAGGTTGCGAAATGACAATAGGCACACATGAGACCATCTAGAAGATGCGTCTATTAATACCACAAAATATCTAAACGACCCACTAGGTGGGTGAATAGGTCCACAAATGTCCCCTTGTATACGTTTCAAAAACGCAGGTGACTCAATTCCAACCTTTGTTGGTGATGGTCTAATAATTAACTTGCCTTGATAACAAGAAGTGCAAGAAAATTCATTATTTAAAAGAATCTTTAAATTCTTTAATGGATGACCATTTGAGTTTTCTATAATCTGTCTCATCATAATTGATCCAGGATGTCCCGATCGATCATGCCAAAGTACGAAAGTATTGGAATCAGTAACCTTTTAGTTTACGGTAGAATGTGCCTCAATTGCACTAATTCTTGTCCAATACATGCCACAAGATAAAGATGGGAACTTCTCAATAACCCTCTTTTGGCCAGAGACATTCTTTATAATTATGAGATATTCAAGATTATTCTCATCTATTATCTCAATATGATATCCATTTTGACTGATATCTTTAAAACTCAACAAGTTCCTCTTGGATTTGGAGGAGAACATTGCATTCTCTGTGATAAATATTGTTCCTTTAGGCAGAGTTATAGTAGCTCTTCCAGAGCCTTCAATTAATTTACTACTACCAGAAATTGTAGTAACATCTGCCTTACACATACTTAAATGAGAGAAATATTTCTTCTCTTTGAATATTGTATGTGTGGTACATGAATCAATTAAACAAATATTTTTACAATTGAATTTTGATCCAAGTTTGTTTTGTGAGATCTCCATACTTAATCTTGTATGTCTAGTTAGTGCATGCATCATTAAATTATTCAAGTTAATTAGCATGATTTAAAGTGTACTAAATACGTGTAGGACAATACCGGCTAATATGAATACACTTATTGCACTAAGATCTTTATCAAGCAATTTTAGAGATAATTTGGCTAAGTAATTTGACATGCTACATAACTAGTATTGTTACTTTTCTAGATTGACCATAAAAAAGAATTATATGTGCACCTAAAGAATATAAAAATTTTAATATCGTAAAATCTATACCTACATAGTATCTCCATGTGTACTAATATTCTGTATGTAGGCTTGTCAAAATAAATTAGTATATCATGTTATACTACACAATAATGTATAATCATACATTATGTTAGGTGTACCCTAGTACTTAAGCGTGTAACTAGATATACTTAAATTCAATAAGAAAATAGACTTGAAAACAAAAACAATTTCAAGTAACCTTATTTTTTGTTTTATTTCTACACAGAAGAAGATGAATAATCAATAAAAGCTTCTTGGATTTAGTCAAAGTATGATGTAATATTTTAATGATGCAACACTATTTATATTCATATTTTGGATATGTACTTCTGTCAAGAAAATATTATTGTTATCTAAGTCTATTGTTGATTACTTCTATTTATATTCTAATAATGCAAATCAATTAAGAAGCAGTTCATTAAAATCATTACATCTTTATTCATAAATAAAGAGATCATGGTGAAGTATGAGTATCTTTCTCTTTCTATTTTTTTTAAACATAATTGAGAAAAACTAAGTATCTAACAAAACATATCATTATTCTTACAAAAGAGAGGAACATGTTGTACCTGATAATTTTAAATCAGAGTCGAGAACTTTAAAAGAAGATAACCTACTGTGATTGTTAGAGACTCGAGCTGATAACGTATTATAAAATGAAAGAAATTTAGTAAAACATGAACAAGAAATATAAGCAACTTAGTGAAACATGAACAAGAAATATAGATAGAGAGAAGGAAGAGATTTTCTTCTTCAATTGTGTGTCTTTTCCTATCTATTACAAGGCATTTATATAGGCATAAAAAGTGAAGAAAATATGTCATGGAATATGTGATTGAACATACAAAATATGTCATTGAATATGTCATTAAGTATTTGAGATAAAGATCATGAAAGATGAGTAGACATCCAACATATTATTATATTTATCATAATATAAAGAGAATAATTTTGGTGGTATTGTTTCCCTAAAAAAAGTTACTTTTAATTATTGCAAAATTTAGTGAACAGAAAAAAGAGAAAGAGAACGATTTTTTTTTTCCTGAAGAAGTTTAGGTATGTTTTTGAAGAGAGAAAAATAGTTTCTAAGAAAAATAATTATTAAAGATTAGCAATAATGTTAGCGAAATGTTTAGTGTTTTGATGAAATTGTGAGTATTTTCGCATAAAGGTCAAGTGTTTGATAGAATACACTATTAATTGAGGTATCTAAGTAAAATTCAGTGCCAAGTTTAATGTATTTGGCCATTACAATTTTCTCTACTACGTATCTTCTAACTTTATGTTGCAACTATTATGGCTCGTTTAGTTTGATCCATAAAGTGTTGTATAATATATGGATAAAAATAGACATTAGTTTCTATCCTTTTAGAACCCATATTTTATTTTAATTTATATATATACTATATATCTAATTTTTAATTCAATGAACCAAATATTGACCGAGATGATTCCTACTTATGTATGATTTCTCCACTAAGCTTTGATCTACGCGCACTAGCTTTCTCGACGACTAATGCCCTTTTGCTGGTCTTTTGTCTATTGTCTATGATATTTGGTAAGTAGTCTATAATTCCTTTCGTTTATTGTCTATTGTCTATGATATTTGGTAAGTAGTCTATAATTCCTTTCGTTGCATACTTTCGTGCTGGGCTATTGAATGAATCAAAGAGGCCGATCATTAAGGAAAACAAGTCAATAGCTTCGGTTAAGCTCTCTTTATAATTTGTTTGTCAACCAAATGACCGCTTAAGATTAAATCGTTCCAAATTTGATGTATACGCCGAATGCAGGTACATTTTTTTGGTTGATCCTCCTTGTCCCAAGCTCCTCTACTACAATAATAATAATAATAATAATAATATACTTAGTGTATTTCCACAATGTGAGGTTGTGAAAATGGTAATGTATACGTAAATCTTATCTCTATCTAAGTAGAAAAGTTATTTCCGGTAAACCCTTACTAAAAATATCCTAAGCTCCTCTAGTGAAAAGAAAATATTCTGTAAAAAAATATATTGACGTATTGTGTCACCACTATTTTCTTCATTAGAGAAGATATTGATGTGGTGGCAACAGAGTTGACAGCTCTAACAAAACTTGTTTCCAAAAGATACAAATCAGTTTTAAAAGGACTTATATAATGGTTGTTTTCCAATCCCAAGGCTATTAAAGTCCAGAGATAAATGATGTTTCCCGTTTGAAGATCAAAAAGTGAATTAATCCTTCAACAGATTTTTTCCTCATTAGCAATAATCTTGAAGCAACAGTAAAATTATTCCTATGTAACATGTAGATCAGATGATCGAGCCATTGAGCAACCACTAATGCTTGCATTAAGATAGGTTATCTACATTGCATCCCTTGAGATAGAGCCCTTCCTTAGACTCTGCATGAACGAAAAATGTCCTGTGCGCCAGGTTGCACCTTTTTTGGAATAATCTTTTATGACAAAAAAAAAAGCACCATGTCATTTTCAAAAGAAGCACATGCGAAAGGCTGTATATAATCAGAAATAAGGCTGTCTCAGTCTGTGTAAGGCTTTTCTTAAGGACACTGTACATGGTATAACCAAGATTAAAACTGAGCCAAGTTCCTAGAGTTCAACATTGAATAAAACCAGAATTAACCATTTCATCACCTCTGAGGAACCCTTAATTTATCCAGTATATTGGCCTGCTGTGAAGAAACAAACCATCAGGGTATTTATGTGAACAAATCAACATATTCAGAAGAATGCCTTTTGTTGTATTGTAGCAAGCTTGCATATGTTCGATCCCAGATTCCGATGTAAAGGGACTCATCATCTGGACTCAGAGATACCCCAGATATCTCACCAAACATGTCAATTTCTTGACGTTTCTGGTAATCTGCATCAGTATTATAAATATGGACAAAATCTGCAGGTTCAGCCACCACCAAGAACCGCCCATCTGATGAGTAACGAAGAGATCGGACAGCACCCATGTTTCCCTTCAGCACTGCTGTAGGCGAGGACAGGTTTCTCAAGTCCCAAATTCGGCAAGTTTTATCTTGATTCCCGGTGGCAAAGGTACGGCCATCGGGGTGCCATGCAGAAGCAAAAGAGTAGTCTAGATGACCAACAATTGAGCCAATCGTCTGATACAGTAAAGAATTTCTATTAGAACAAATTGATAGGATTTGTAAATGGAGGACTCACCATGAAAATCCAAAAATAAAGGGACCAATATTTTTAAAATAAATAAGAACCTAGAAGTCAACAGAATAAGCTTTTTGACGAATTCTTATCAGCTAATATGGATGTGCATGGTAAATGCAAGAAACAAATAGAAGTGGAACTATTTGCAATTGCTTCATAGATTTCTGCCAAATAATCATCTCATTATGAAAGCAGTAGAGAGATGACCAAACATACTTCAGAATATACTTTCTAAACTAAGAACTGATACGAGGTAAGCACTAAGCACATGATAAAGTACTTTATATTTCATCTGATTTGAAGGTAGATACCTTTCCGTTGCAGGAGTCGACAAGTAAACCATTGAGATCATCCCCGACAACAGTAAGAATCTTGCTATCTGGGCTCATTGAAGTGTGCTGCATAAATAATCAATGACATTATGAGTGCATGAGAGTGAAAAGTACCAAAGACACATGCATCGCAAACAAAATCATATGACATCAAGCATGTCGAGTAACATTATTTAGTATGATGGAGGATATCCTTATTAGGATAGATAAACTTTTTTTCATGAACAATAACAAAAATATTTTTAAAAGAAAGTGTTCACAAAGTCTACGATGGGATGTCAATTACACGCTTTGCCTTCCCCGCCACAGAACACAAAAGGTAAACAGGGAGAATAAAAAGAGCAGTAAAAGGTAGATAAGAAACTGACATTAACTGGCCACATGAACATGAAGTGGTTCATAAGCTGAAATTTTTCCATGTCATATTCTCTCACACCAGAATCATTATTGGCCGCCATAAAATGAAGCCCGCCACTGCAAGCAAAACAATTTAGATATACTTTCAATCAGTTAAATTACAAACTAGCCCAAGAGCTGATGTTATATTCACTCTTACCTCGTGCTTTCGTATATCTCGACAGCATTTGTGATAGCATTCTCCTCATAAGTAGTCCTTGTGCAGAAGCTTATACCTGGCTTATCCAAACACTGCATTATTTGAAGCTAAGTTAAGCAAGGAATTCAAAGCCAGATATAGAATAGAGCTTCTGTTCTTATTTCATTCAAATTTAATTATCTCAGTTCGTGCTGATTTAGAAATGAATACTCTTTTCTCCTACAGAAACAGAGCAACCAAATGCCAGTTGTCCACCACCTTAACCCCTCCTATTTATATTTCAAAACCAGCACTCTTCTGCTATCAATAGTTAATAGAGAAGCAAGAAAGTATGAAAAAAAATGCTCATGAATGACGCTAGAGAAAAACATGAAGGAGCTTGATAAGTCAACATGACCCTATCCTTCGTTCTCTAACTTAATCCACCTATCCATGCGTTTGATTATTGTGGAAGCAGCAAGAAAGCACAAGAAAATAACTTTCTAGTAAAGATCTGTTTGCATTTGATTAACACGAAAAGTAATCCCATGCTTTCTTGCATTATTTCGTTCCAGAATTTTTTTTCCACAAACGACTCCTGGAAACTCGGTCCACAAAGTTAGCAAAAGCTCAAATTGCCAATATACTGTATCTTCATTTCACTTTGGCCACTTCTTCTTTGTTATCTAGATTATAGAGAACTTCTGATGTAACAACAACAATCAGAAAGTTCTGACATTTTCATTTAAAAAGTGATCTACTATTCTTAATATGATAAACTAAACAACTCTATATCACAGTATTAGTTATCAAAGTTATAACAATCATAAATCCATATTGATTTTATATCCGTATATAGTAAGGCGGTTAAAATAAGTCAGATAAACATCTGTAAGAAAGTCAATTTCCAGTTCCCCTCTTTCATTTCATGAATCTTCTGGGAAACCTTATTGTCCCATATTTACCTGACATTCAGAACAAACCCAAGGAAGAAGGTTGAAGAACTACGAGCAAATACAATAAAATCCAACTGACCTTACAAATGAGTTCTCCTTGGAAGCCCCCAGCAACCATAAACCGATTCTTCACTGCCATTGTGCTGATCTGGGTTTGTGTTAGACCTTCTAACAAACTTCCTGCATGTTTCTAGAGGCCAAAGTAACACAGAGTAGGTAAGACAGAAGCAATAAGAGAAGAAACAGCAACTAACATTGACATCCTATTGGAATCAAAGAAAAAATCTTGAAAAACAAAACTCAAGAGGGAAAATTATCTGTTTTCTAGGTACTCCTTCAAACTCCACCAAAACACAAACAAAAGAACGAATTGATCAGACACAACAACAACAACTACCCAGTATAATCCCACAAGTGGGTCTGGGGAAGGTAGTGTGTACACAGACCTTACTGTTCCCAGTAGACCCTCGGCATCCTTCCCACCAAAAACTCCCCACCTTGCTCATGGGGTGACTCGAACTCACAACCTCTTGGTTGGAAGTGGATGGTGCTTACCATTAGAGCAACCCGCCTTGTCAGACACACAGACATAAAAAATACTCTTCTTGGAAACATGACATCAACAAAAGGAGAAGAACTACAAGCATCCTAGAAACTAAAATGGAAAAGGAAGCAACACTACTAAGTGTACTATTACCTCTGATGGTGCTATGTGTCCAGAGAAATCGAGTACTTCTGAAAGGTTTTGGGAAATGGATGACCAGTGCATAAGTGAGTAGTTCGAAATAAGATACACGTCATGTTTTGAAGTAGCCCACACCAAGTTCCTTAGCTGCAAAAGAAGTGGCATAAAGAGATCATTTCTCAGCAAAAAAGAAGCATTATTTAGGAGGCAAAGACCATAGAATAAATACGTAGTTAAACAAATTCTGGTTTGATAAGTAACTGCAGTTAAGAAGTTAACATAAGAGCATTGGACATGAGATGATCCTCCAGCAATAATTATTCGCCTTAGCACAGTCAAGATTCAAAAACACATCACAGTTCCTTTATTTTTGACCAGTCTCTAATTGAAGAGGAACAGGAGACTTCCCAGCTAGATTTAGGCATAGTTTTCTGCGGGCTTACTCAAGTTTTCTTGTCATATTAAACTGCTTGAATGTATTGATTGTAGTGCTATTGATGAAACTAATAGAGTATGTTCTTTTTTAGAGAGAGATTTTTGAGGTTTCCTATTCACACAATAAATTTGGTTCTTTTGCACTATATCCCCAAATTTTCATAATTTTCATGTGCCAATTATTTTAGACACTTTCAATGTAGCTACCCTGTATTACAACTACCCCATTATTTTAGACCCTTTTCAATTGAAAGATCTTCCAAACCCTTTTTTCCCCTTCTTCATCTCGGTTCAGAAAACTACTCGCTGCCTCTAAACAACTGAGACTTCTTAGCATTTTGAGTTTTTGTTGGTTGATGAGTTCTTTCCAGAGAAACAGGTGAACAAAGTATATAGTGGCTGGCTACCTAAACCAAACAGATCACGCAAAGCTAGGACACAATAAGTTCACTTAAATTAAATTCCCTTATAAACTGTGAACTTCGATACCTGTTAGTGATTTCGCTGTTTAAAATGTTTGTATGTTGACTTTAAAATTGTGATTAAGTTCCAGTTCAAAAAGAATTGTGATTGAATTAGTGATGGTAAGTGCTTGTATAATTGTTTGCGGGTGGGTGTTTAATAATGCTGATATGCGATTTATATCTGTGTTGGCTAATATGTAAGCATTGAAGAGATCGCATAATATTCCAGTCATACATAGGGGGCGTTTCGAAATAAGAATTGTAAAATTCCAAAAAAAGGTGAAAAAATTTTTTAAGTGAAAATGATATTTCAAATTAATATTGAGCCCGTTTGGGCATAAGAAATTTTCCCTTTTTTTGCAAAAAAAAATTTACCTTTTCTCCGATATAAGCGTTTGTTCATAAATTTTTCAATTTTCACTTGAAGATGCATTTTGAAAATTTTCGAAAAATTTGAAGAACTCCAAAAAGTTGTTTTTCAAAATCTACACTCAAATCACTCATAAAATTTCAAAAACAACCCAAAATTATATTCATGTCCAAACATGACTATAGAGACCAGATTAAAGAGTGATTGGGCTGGCCCAGTAGCTCTATACTCATGCTTTTGTTTCCTCTTTGAATTAAAAGCAGCTCGGTTCCCTTTCTTCCCCTATGCATAATAAGTATGGTCCAAAACCTGATGTAGGGTAGGGCCCTTTACATTTGGGCCTTTTTAGCATTAATGGCCCAACCCTAGGAGCATATTCAAACTTTAAATCAGATGATACAGCTGTCATGGGGGTTTTCTCTTTGGTCCGTTTGTCACAGGACCGAAAGTCACACAACTTTGACCACCTTTTCCGGCGGCAATGATTGTAGCGTGGACATCTGAGATGATGGAAATTTCATAAACTTGCTACTAACAAATTAATCTTATTTGGAAGTTCTTGAAAAGAACCTCTGATGCATATACGAGCCCAGAGTCGGTGATTTCTCTTCCTTTGCCATCAGCGGTGTCGATACAACCACCACACTTATCGCCAATAAACTTCACAATTTCTTCTGACCACACATGAAGAGAGATACCACGCATGAAGAAGGATACCAAAAGCTCCGATCCATCAATATTCAAATTTTGGTACTGACTCAATTGTTCTCAATTGTTCCGGCGACCGAAGACCGCCAGCTGAGAGTGAGTTTTCGCCCATTCCAGTACCATTCGCCAACCTTAACTCTCTCTGCCTCCTGCTTTGAAGGGAGCTCGAAGATGAATTGATTATGTGTAAGGGGTGTAACACTCAGTCCTATCGTCATCCTCCACCTCTTTAGAAACCAATTTTGAATAACCTATGCGCTGAATGGATCATTAAAAATACCCACCAGACAGCGTGAAAGGCAACTAAGCAACTGAACACCGGTATTTTTCGGTGTGACCTAAGGTCGTGTCATCATTTCTAGCCATTTCTGCACATTAGCTGCAGTGATATATGACCTCGCTGGTAAGGTGAATCTTGATAGAGCTGGGCCTGATGGCTTGCCCAAGAACCCAAGTATTTTATATGTAATATGACTCCAACCAATGTTATATTCTGCCTCCGGTATTATGACTGCCGATTTTCTGTCACCCAACCATGTAGCGATCCTGATAAAACGCCCATAGATGTTGTAATTCCGATAAACTTTGTGTAACATGTTTTGTTGCTTCCTATGCCTGCTTAAGGGAGCTGCAAACCCAACGAAGATTATCTTCATCAATTTTTAACTTGCTGGTCAAGCGTGAATAACGCTCAATAAAAAGAAACCACCTGTAAGAGTTCGAAAGATTTATATTGAGAAGTGAAAAAGATCCTTTCTCCCATATTAAAATTTGGCTAAGCCACTATAAGGCCTCCCCCGAAAGAGAGTCAAAGAGAAGGAGGGGGTTGGTGGCCATCACTGAAGAGTTTACAATTGTCTTGCTCTTTACCCAGCTCTTTCGGGAAATTCTTGAGTCATATAATCTTTTTTCCAGCTTCTGAGACTACCATGCATGCAACACTCTTATGAGGTCAAAACATTCAACCAAAAAAAATACCACCCAAAAGTGAATACATAGCCTGTGGTATTTTTCAGTGGTATCGCGAATCCATTTTACACCTTCTCAATGCTCCTTTCTTGGATTTAACATGTATCTACCGACAACTCAACTGTATGGGCTATGTCAGGCCTAGCACAAACCATAGCATACATCAAACTTCCTATTGTTGAAGCATATGGTACATTAGACATGTACTCTTCATCTTACTTTGGCAATTGCTCGTTAGACAGATCGCGGTGGCTTCCTAGACCTAGAGGATTGCTTCTGGTTTTTGCATCATGAAGACTAAACCTTCTTAGTACCTTTTGTATGTATTTTACTTGAGACAAATTTAAGGTTTCTTCAAACATGTTTCTGGTAATCCTAATCCCAAGCTTTTGCTTAGCTGATCCTAATCCTAAGTCTTCCATTTCAAAATCAAGGCTCCACACTTAAGAATAACATATCTTCTTTTTTTCTTTCTTGATGTATATGGATATGAGATGGAGATTGATGGAAACAAACTCATATGTTTAAAAACAGGACAAAGAAAGAAAAAAGACGAGAAAAAGAAAGAGAGATAAGAAAAAACGGCAGAAAGAAAGAGAAGGTCAGAATAGATAGGCTGCATAGGCTGAAAAGAAATTGGCACACAACTGTGGTGAAAGTTTCTGGGTATTCACATCTTCAATGAAAAATTTCCAGCTAACCCTCTGATAAGAAGGCATACGCTCCTAATTTGTAAACCATCATCACAATTTTTCTATCTGTAATAATAAAGCAATTCTCTATATGGCAGTGAGTAGGCAAATTGCCGAACCATGC
This sequence comes from Nicotiana benthamiana, assembly GCA_034376525.1. Taxonomy (NCBI): domain Eukaryota; kingdom Viridiplantae; phylum Streptophyta; class Magnoliopsida; order Solanales; family Solanaceae; genus Nicotiana; species Nicotiana benthamiana. Next base: position 11,304,725 of record CM067341.1, on the reverse strand, counting down.
AAATCTTATCTTGTACAATTAAATGCTTTTCTCTTTTTGTTTTCATATGGGTTTGTTCCCATCAAATGCCTATGTTCTACCTAAGTTGCACGGACTCTTCGATTTTGGTGCCGTCCCCGTCCCGATACGAGACGAGGACGGGAGTGGGAGCGGGATACGTCCCGAATAAGGTCAACTGACTTCGGACACTTCGACCAGTCGACCGATAAATTTGGGAGAAAAATTGAGATTTCGATTTCTCAAAATAAAAAATAAAACAGATTTAGGAGAATGAAATACTAATGTCAGTCTTGGAGAATGAAAGAGTAAATTCTACAATATTCATGTAAGTTTTTCACGGAATATCTCTCAAAATTTACAATATTTTTATAACTTTATTTTTTATTAGCCGAATCCCCGCACTCATCCATTTCAGGATCCGCACTCTCGAATCATAAAATTTAGATTTTGCCGAATCCGATACTCGGATCCATCCCCGTATCGGATACCCTCGCGCAAATCCGAGCAACTTAGGTCTACCACAAAAATACCATCAACACTTTCATGGAAAAAAAAAAATTTCCCCCTTTTTTTTGTATGGATGATATTAGCTTTCAGAAGGCATTCGAAGAATATAAAGACAATAAGTTTGCATTATGTTGTTTAGGTTAAAAGTACTGTTGCATACAAGTAAAAGGGCTGAACATATCTAATTGGGAAGCATAGAGGAAGAACGATACATCAGATAAGATCACTTGAGAGAACTGTTTACTACAAACCAAAAATTACCCAATGTGATTATTATATTTACCTAATCTGTAACAAATGCATACCTGAAAATGAAGTATGGTAGGCTTCACCAATCTTGTATTGTAAAAAAATTCATAATAGTTGCCACCCTTTTTAACCTGCTTACATTCCTGGCAAAGCAAACACATAGAAGATCAGTAAAATTTTCTACTTTGGCAATACAGAATTAAAGTCCTAAATTTATGTACTTAAAAGAAATATAGAATGGAAGATACAGACCTTATCTACAGCTTCTCCCGACAAAGGTATGTTTTCATAATTTCTGTATTGTTCAAGCCTTGTCAATCTGTAGCTTTGCCTGGTTATATTCAATCTGTCCCATGGAATACCTTGTATATCTTTCCCTTTCCTTGCTTGTGCAGCAGATGTATCAGTCCCTTCTGTTACCTAGCCAGTTTCACAAATTTTAAAAGAAGTAAATTCAGTACACCGTTGATATACGACACCAAAGTAATCAAATGTCCATGCATTCACTTGATGTGTAGTCATTTCAATAATTCAAGGTAACTAAAAAAACAGATCGAAATACCAAAAACTCATCTTGGTACTATAGCACCTGATGAAATAAGAGATTTGGAAAAAGGTACTCCATGTGATTACTCCGTGAAACAAATACCACAATGAAACCCAAAAAGAAAGGTGACATGACTAGGTCAAATTCAATAAGTGCTTGGTTGTTTATCAATAGAACTTTCAAACGAAGAACATCTCTAGGAGGTACATGTTTTGCTGCCAAAAATTACAAAATCATAAAGCAAAACAAGAGTGCAGAATCCAATATACGCCGAAACAATCATTTGCTAAACTGCTAGACCACCTGAAAGACAATACTTTTCAACACTACATCAACATCAAAACAAAAAGGAGAAGGGAAGGGAAGCGTGTTACAGACCTAATATATAACTAGATAAACATGTTCTCTCCCTAACGTATTGAGTTTTAGATAATGTGATCAACATTTAACATGGCATCATAGCAGACAAAGGTCCTTGATTCAATCCACACTGACAGGCATTATTAACAAAAGGAACTTCCACACACTCTGGGCCAAAGAAGAATGAGTCAGGCCAGAACATAGGACATGTCGCAAACCTAATATAAACAGATAAACGAATTCTCTCAAACAGGTTAAGCTTTCTATTGAGCTGGTCACTCAATTCAACCGCATTAAAGCAAAACTCAACACAACCCAGAGAATAGGAATAAGTAAAAGTGTATATGTACTAACCAGCTCAAAGTCATCAAGATTCGTATCCTCACGGTAGAAAACCTCTTCAAATTCATCCATTGAATCTGCCATCTCTTCATCAAGACTCATGTAATCCAATCGGTCAACCCTTTGGTAAGCCATGCTTTCCCGCAAAACCCTTCAACCCTGAGTTCAAGAAAATTCCAGCAAAACCAGACACATCATTTTCTCAGATATAGAGACACAAAAACTAAAAGCCCCAAATTAAAACAGACATAAAAGGAGGAAAAAAAGAGAGACAGAAACAAAAATGTCAGCATTCTCATATCTCTTGGTGAAGAACCCAAATTACTAAATTGGATATCACTCCAACCCCCCCCCCCCCCCCCCAAACCAAAAAATAAATAGAAGGAAAAGAAAGATGACATTTTTATGCAAAATTCAGCCAAAATCCAAAAGAAGAAAAAAAAAGAAAGAACAAAGGCACACACCCAAAACCCAACAAGAAGAAATTGAATTCTATGAATCTGGAGTAGCATTTAGAGACTATATGAAAGTTGCTAACAGCTATAATCCAACAAACCCACAAACCAGGCACACACCGAAACGCAACAGAAAGAAATTGAATTCTATGAATATGGGGTCCCATTTAAAGACTAAACAAAAATTGCTAACTTGCGAATTATATCAAAATCCCAACAAAAGAGAAAGAATCAAAAGAAAAAAAGATGACATCTTTCTTGCAAATTAAGCTAAAATCCAATAAAACCATAAAAACAAGTCATCAAATAGGCAAATTCAGCTAAAATCAAATCTGGGGTTGCATTTAAAGACTAATTATAAACACAAAAAGTAGCAAAAAGAGAGTTCCAAGAAATGTACCTAAAGACTTTGCTTCTCTGGGTCAGTGAAACAACCAGTACCTCTCTCTGAAACAAAATCCAGATGATTATAAAGCAAGAAATAATGATCGTTTTCCACTTCCAATGTATATATCTGCAGTTATATGATAGCGATGTATGCTCTTATAAATCATGGTATGTCGGCCAAGAAGGTTTGTGCCATACCTTTGGTATGATTGTAAAAGATTGTTAGTATAAGGAGGTACAGACCCACGCGCGCAAATATCAAGATTTATGGACCCACGCGCGCAAGTTTCAAGATTAGGACCCATACTTCCTACTTATTAATTTCTTTTTATTTTCAGAATAATAGTAGTAAGAGATAATATCACTTTTGGCCGTTTGTAAATTTTACTTCTTATCGTATATGATTAAGTACATTTAATCCTCAATTTTGGTCCGTTTATAAGTAATAGTTGGACTGTTTTTAGAATTATATTATTCTCAAACTTAAAATAATACATTTTTGTTTTTTTGAGTCGAGGGTCTATTAAAAATAATCTCTCCTACTCTGTTAGGGTAGGGGTAACATCTACATATATATTAACCTTCTCACCATAGGCGGACCTAGGATAATACGATGGGAACATAATATTTCGTTCAATCGGTGCTTTCTAAAGGCTTTTAGGTTAAAGGTATCAAATGGTTTAAATTAATCATTTTTATGGTTATACATACATATATACAACATTTTTGCCGAAGTTTATGGGGTCCGGTAAACCTCAACATAAGCTATAGACCCGCATCTGCTCCTTATACTCCTCCACTTGTGAAATTATATTGGATTGTTATTGTTGTTGTTAACATAATACATGTATGATCAAATGATATAATGATATATAACTCATAAAATCTTGGAACATTCGTAAACAAAGGGATCAAAAATGCACATTTTATTAATTAAAGGTCAAATATACTTATTCAAATTTCACAAGGAGCAAAATTCTAATTCTTCAATATTTGAGGAACTAACTATGGGAAAAAGTCGACAACTCTTTATAGAGTTTTAGACCTCACAGGTTTTCTTGATTAGCTTAATGTCATTTTTAATATTTTAAACTAAACGTAAAGAGTCCTTCAGTTCAGATATGGGCAAAGTTACGTTGGTGGGAAAGTTCAATTGTATTCATCCATTGTGTAGATCGGCTGAAAACGTATTGCATACATGGAAAAAAAAAAAAAAAAGTACGACCCAGTTGCATACATGGAATTTGGTTTAAATGACACGGTAAAAAAATATACTGGTGCTTTAAACTCTCATTATATACGGGATATTTCTGCAAGATATTGTTTCCACGGCTCAAACCTGTAACCTTCTGATCACAACTCACATAGCAGCTTTACTTATTACGTCAAAGTTGAATTTAATCACATATATTATATAAAAAAATTAATAGTAAATATAATTCGGTCACTGATATAAGAAAATTACTAGTAGTGAATATCCATGATAAACATCAATTATTCCTCACATTTACCTAAAAATATGTATGAATACCGAGTATGATTTACAACATTTTCGGCAATATTTGCACATTACAAGTTCTATTTAATTATTTTTGTTGTCTAACGTCTATAGCACTTTTCCGCTTAGTGATGGTGATTGATAGATTTTTCAGAAATAAAACGGACTAGATCCGGGTCATCTCAAATTTAAGTGCATAAATATTCAGAAACTAGAAATGTACTAGGTTTAATGATTCAGGACTAGAGTATGATAATCTTATAAATACCTATTTATATTTCCTCCAGCATGTAGGCTACAGTTAAGTAGCTAACGAGAGAAGGTTATAAGCAGAAGCAGGAGAAAGGAAAAAAGAAAAAGAGACGCACACACAGGAATTCATCATTTTCATATATCAACTCAAAATGTTTAAATAACGACAAAAAATGAGTACAAAATTGGCCAACTACTCCATAGATTTCCTCAGTTCTCGTGAAGAGCCTTCATTAGATAGAGTCTACTGAAGCTCTGCCCAGCAACACTGCAAGCAATTCACAAACAAGTTCAGCTCACAAACCAATCTTTTGTGTGTGAGATAGTGGTTGTGGTGGTTTGGGGGGGAGGGGGGGTTTAATGATGGTTTCCAAGCCAGCTTGTGCGCACTCAATTATCCCATCGAGTAACTCGGACAACTCTGTCAACCAAGCTTAGGCATGTTAACAGAAATCACCGTTAAGCGACACCCTTGGATGCGCCTTCCTTACAAACTAATCATGATTCTCTATTTTGCAGATACTACTCAAAACTCCAAATAAATACTTACACCTAATAGGTCCGATTCCTTAAGAGGCCTTACTGAATAATTAAGGTTAAAACCATGTCCCAAAGAAAATGCTAGAGCAAATAAAATCAAATAGAAAATCTATGTCACCATTTTTTCTATTGATGCAAAAAAAGATATCGAGATATTTAGATTTTCTATTTGATGGGGAACTTCCTGAATACTTCACTCAGGATGATAGTAGAAGCATTTCAAATCCTTTTTGAAATTATAAAAGTTGACCAAGCTAAAATACTAGGGTATCTAAGGGGTCGGTAAATTGGCAATGCTCAGAAGTGAAGGCTGTGTTTTCCTCAGTCGAACTGTCCCTATCTGCAATGCTTGCAAACATGCATGTAATGATTATCACTTCAGATAGTAACTCACCCATTAATCTGGTTGCAGTAGTTAGCTATTTGATTAGTTATGAGAAAGCTGTCCAATCGTGAGGGTTCTGGGATTGGCTTAAAGACGGGATTAGAAGGATCTTCCTCCGGTAGTGGCTCTTCTCCAACAGCTTTACGTGACATGTTCTCAGCCCTGCAGAGAACAAAATCCAGAACAGATATCAATTTGAAAGGACCTCTTGAAGAAGAAAATAAAAACAAATAAGCGTAGACTTAACCAAGTATGATCACACGGCAGCCAAGACATCCAAACCCTGAAACTTCTAATTAGCGAATTCGACAATCGAGCTGTCACAAATGGTAATGGCTTCCCCCTCCCCACTACCAAATAAATAAATAATATTTTCATCATCCGAAGTTACACAATAATATTTCTACAATTGTCTATTCTAGAAATATCAGTATCTCACCTCCTTATCTTTTTAAACCAAGGTAAACCCAGGCAAACCAAGATTCAGGTTAGGATAAAAGGCTGTCATCGTGTATACGTAGTATTTTTTATCTATAAACTGGCATGTGAAGTGCATTCATCAATCTCCAACACCATGTACTTCGAGGGCACCTTAAGGAAATAGAGAAAAATTTACAAAAGAGTACACGGATGAAGGCTTTTTAACACTTGGCTTTTGAGTTGATACAGCAACCCTGATACTTTGAGATATTCAACATATGTACAGGCTAAAGGTCTTTGTAGACTTGTCTTTTGAGTTGATATGGAAGCCCAAAGATTTGCTAAAGCATAAGATATTCTATATGCAACATTTCGAATATGCTTCGCATATGGCGGTGACATATGTATCAGATATATCCAGTTATAAATTGTGCCTATCCATTTTCAAGGCTACATATATAACGGGTTCCACCATGACGTACTAAATATCTTATAAAGTAATTTAACCCCACCGAAAGTTGAGCAGTTCCAGAGAGGACCTCAATGATGCAGTTTCGAATTACAATGTAAAACCCTTTACCCATGCTCCTAGTAAGAAATGAAATTAGAGCAATGATAGAGCATTCTCTCCAATTCTTAAGTAATATATGAGATGTTTCAGCTTCCTTTTTACGAGGTCTAGTATCTCCAGCAGGCTTATCATATCTGCTATTACAATTCTTTTAAAGAAGGTGATTCAAGCATTTGAAAATGTCCCTAAAGAAAAAAAAAGGATACCTCCTCTTTTGAAGCCAAGCTTGCTGCTGAGCTTGTTGACGGGAAAGGTTCCGATAGTAAAATTGGAACTGTAAAAAGGTGTTAGTGTTAGGAATATTTAAGCATATCACACACTCCAAAGAAAGGGAAAATTTGACAAAGGAAGAAAAGGACTAACCTTTTGCTGTTCCATTGACAAGTGATCCATGCACTCAATCAAAAATTCCACATTCCTTTCCAAATATGGATTGGTTGACAATTGTAGGCGCTCATAATCACACTGACAAGCAAGGAAAAAGAAAACCATTCAGTTATATTTTGTCAAGCTCCATCTGATCATTTGAGAATTCTGCCAAGATAAAAACTAAGCTACCTGAGTTACAGGTGTATCAGGTTCAAGTTCAGTCATGAAGGCACTTATGAGAGCTGAGTTTGAAACTTTAATCTGTCCAAAAGAGATGCAAAATTGAAATGTGTTAGAAAACTGAAGCATGCTTTCTTCCTGTAACTTTTCTCTCACTAGAAACTACGAACATAATGCATCTGAAGTTTCCATGGTTACAGACTAAAACTAAGATGGCAGAACCACTTTATGGTATTACTCAAAGTATCTTAAATTTATCTCATCAAAGAGTGTGGAGAAGAAATACACGTCAGATATTGAGTTTTAACTTTAAAACAGGACACCGATCAAAAAAGTAAAGAATCCTCTTGCTGGGCAAAAAGGGCTAATAATGAGAAATACATCTGAAGAAACAGTCATTCGAACTAATACAAGCGCAAAATGGCATCGGGAAGCAAATAATGTCGCATTGTTGAAAAATCTGCTCATACAAGGATAATAGTTACACATGAAAGTGTAAGTATGAGAAAAGCAAAGTGGATAAGAAGCATACAGGTATCTCTTCAAAGATGTCGACCCATGAAAGATTCTCTTCCCTCAACCTAGGAATAAACCAATATCAGCAATAGATTGAGTTTGCTATGTCCAAAAAGGAGAATGCGAGAATGAACATACTTCTCTACAGTAAAGCTGTTACTCTTGTAGAGTTCCATGAAAGAATCGGAAAGCTTCAAGGCCTTCAATGCTAAGACGCCTTGGTCGGATCTTGACGGATCATAGACAATGCAAACACAACGTTTAATATTCTCCTGAAATACAAAAGGCCATCGAGTCCAAGTACAAGGGATTATTCACATAAACAAGACAATGAAAGAGCAACTGATCGTGCAAGAACATAAGAAAATTCTACAATTAAAACTTATTTCTGTACAGAAATGAATATTCCATTCATCAAAGCATCAATGATAAGAAAATTTAAGTATCTTTTTCCATAGAGCAAATAGAAAACATAAGCAAGCTCGGAAGAAATCAAAACACATTCTGTTATTCAGTTTGAAACAATCCTTGGATGTTCTGGTCAAGTTGTTGTCTTGTTGCTAGGAGTTGGCTTTCCGTAGCAAATTAACTCAAGCTCTTAAACAGGTAAAAGATTTCGGGTTGCACATCTTGGGTTCAGATGATGATATGCGGAAAGTCCATCAAGAAACACGATCTCAAAATGTTTCATTGGTGGTATGGCACTTTCCTATGCTACTGAACTCCCTCAATACGTAATAAGAAGAGATAAAGGCAAGAGAACCAGAAGGAGATTAGAGTAGGCACTATAGTCACACATTAATGTCCTGAAATTCATTTTCTTTTTGGCAGACTCTTGAATGATGCATCAATCTACAGCACTTCCACAAACTTCTTGACCAAGCAGAAGAAATATAAAGTTTGCATGAGAGGAGACGCGAACAAATATGAATTTATTTTTGGTTTTTATTGTAAATCATACACACACACACCCCTCCAAGTATTATCAGCACATGAACCATAACAAGTGTAACTCCATAACCAATACACGCAATTTTAGAATCCAAAAAGAGAGATGGAAGACAAGAGGGGTTGCTCTGATGGTAAGCAACCTCCACTTCCAACCAACAGGTTGTGAGTTCGAGTCTCCTCAAGAGCAAGGTGGTAAGTTATTGGAGGGAAGGATACCGAGGGTCTATATGGAAACAGCCTCTTTACCCCAAGGTAGGGGTAAGGTCTGCGTACACACTACCCTCTCCCCAGACCCCACTAAGTGGGATTATACTGGGTTGTTGTTGTTGTTGTTGCAAAAAAAAAGAGAGATGGAGATGGACAGAATCATAAATGAGAAATGTACCTGGTAATTCATGAAGGTTTCTATCAATTCCATAGTTTGAAAAGAGCCAAATAAAGTTGATCGATACCCAGAACATAAAAATCAAAGAAAAAATCATAGTCGGGCATATTACCAATTATCATATGACAAGGATAGAAGTGGCAATAGGAAGGATACTCCACGCTACAGCAGAGATTCAGTATATGTTTTCTAGTTTATTTGAAGCAAAACGGTGAGTGTCAGAAACTCCAAAAGAACTGCTGTTGAGTTGGAAAAAGATAGGACTTCAAGTAGCTGCTAGGATGCTTTGAAACACTGTACTAGCAGTTGTTTGGTGGATAGTCTGTAAGGAAACAAATCAAAGCTACTTTGAAGGCTAGAAATTCAAAAAATAAATGTATATCTCTTTTTAGCTTTTTGGTTTAAGAACGAATATGTAAAGGGAAGCTGAAGGGATGATAGATTTCCTCAATTCATTTCATTTGCACTAAATGAATTTTTTTTATAAGGATTCGATTACGATAAGTAAGTCAGAAGTAGCTAGTTGTAGTAAGCAGTAAATGAATTGGATTTAGTTTTTCTGTAAATGCACATCATAAGCACCCCCTGGGTGCTACAGATAATAAAATTCCTTATTACGCATAAAAGAACTAGATTGTCTCTTATAACTGACATTATTTTCCCTTGAAGCCAAATTGCAGCAAGAATCCCCGCTGGTAATTTCAGGAATTTTTTTGCTTGTAACTTCAGGAAAAGACTTTGGTACTTCCAGAAAGATGTACAAACTTTGCATGAAACAATAACCACTTCCAAGATTTGAACTATAATTTCACTCATTCTTCCATACTTCTCTCTGATATAGTCAAACAAGAAAGTAGTCGTACCAACCAACAGTGTTGTTGTCAACATTAACGTCCCTCAGGCATCTCATCATTTCAAGCTGATAATTAGCACCCTCAGCCTCGAGCTCCTCATCTTCTTCACGAACCTGAACAAAATATATGTTAAGAAGACAACTACTCCTCAATGAATCTGACACAAAATGCATAAATAATAAGCAAGAAATGCTAGAATCCAACATACCGGAAATGGGAAACAGTTAGTGACTTCAAAAACACTTCCAACATCCAATCCAAGAAGTTGTCCAGTGACCAAAGCTGGGGAAAACTCTTTGCAATGCTTTATTATCTTCAGAATGACCTGTTGCACACATACTTATACCATTAGAATACAATATTTCTACTACCGCGACCAATCTTTCCAGGACCATCAGGTATCTAACTGTGTGATACAATGCATCATGGGCAACCCTCTCAAAGCAGAAACGGGACAATAATTTAGGATGAGGGAGTATATTAAAGATAAAAGATACAATCCAACGAACTCATATAACTATATAAGTCATATATAATAGACCTGGTTGAATATAGTAGTGTGTTTCTTACATTGTATTCTTAACTGGATGAGATGACCCATAGCTGTTAGTCCTTTGAGTTGCTTCAATCACATAATTAATAAGTTTGTAACGCTCCAACGTATTTACACTTCCTCTTAGAAGCCATTCCGTGGAGTGTGTTATGGAATAAATTAATTGAGTTCCACTCAGTTGTAAGTCAGAAACCATATTGCAATCCTAGATTAACAGAACTCATTAATATTAACTTTTTATTTATGAAAAGGTAAAGAATTGATTAATATTAGCTTTAGATAGGAAAAAGGAAAGGATGGCAATCCCCAGTCCAAAATGAAAAAAAAAGGCAAGCTGGCGCACATCAGATAATTTTTACAACAATAAAAGCGTGAAAAAAGAAAAGGCAATAACAACTACACCTCAATCTAAAGCCAGTTAGGGTCAACAATCTTCCAAATCCATTCCACTCCATTTCAACCTGTTTCAATCCAATACTTGATAATTTGTCTTTTTAGATGAATCAATCCCAACTAATGTAAGTGTACAAGCACTGGTACGTAATATAATTGTAGCAACAAGATTATGCCTTATCCCAACTAGTTGGTATTGCCTACATGGATTATTTACTTCCAATGTGTTATGTTCTTTCACTAAGTCCGCAAGTATTCTAAGTGTCGTTTGAAATAAGCAATTTAAATAAACAATCATGACCAAGACTTGAGGTTTTGAAGCCTTCATTACAAAGACATTATCTCGCAATATGGGAAGTATCTTTTAAGACGAGAACCCATACTTAGTTTTCTCGGCCAAATCAGAGATGGTGAGGAACCAACTAATTAGCATCAATTCTAACAAGTCTATCATTACGTAACTGTACAAAATCATGAGTTTTTTAATGACAGTGGTGTCCGGGTAAGCTTGTGCATCTCTCGACTATTCCATTAGGTACCTGCTACCTCCCACCAGTGGATACCCTGTGGGTAACTCTGTCCATCAAGGCTTGATCAGATGGTAAGAAATCACCTAGTGTTTTTTTTTTGCTTCCGGTGGGATTGGAACATAAGACCTCGTGGTTCTCCTCGCACTTCTTTGACCATGCCCTTTGGTTCGATTGAAATTTCTATTTTTAGCTAAAACACCTATTTAACAATCCTAATCCAAGGTACAATGCCGCTTAAGAATCTATACCGGCTAATATCAATCAAATTCAAGAAATAGAGAAAGTACCAGTCCCTCAATCTGAACAACTCGCAGCGGCGGTGCAGCAGCTTCTTCTTTAGCTGCAACTTGCAAAAATGACCTCGGTATTGCTGCATTAACCACACGAAAAAGTCAATTGCGAAACTGATTCTGTACAAAATACTCATTATAGACGCAAAGTGAAAGAATTTTACATACCGTTTGCCATAATGAAACAGATTGAAAGATATCACTGTGCTGAAAGCGATTGAAACCAAAACTCTAATTGCACGAGGGTTGCTTCCAACTAGGAATGGCAATTGGGGCGGGGCAGGGTAGGGCGGGGCGGCGGGGCGGCAACCCTTGACCTGCTAAAATTTTTACCCGCCCTGCCCTGCCCGTTTAGTTTTTTTAAAAAATATTGCCCCGCACTGGCCTGGCTCGGCCCGCTCCGCCCCGCCCTGCCCCCATTCCATTCCATTTAGTTTTCTTTCATTTTTTTTATTTTGCAGTATGTTACTTAATTCTTCTTTTACTTCTTAAATTTTTATTGAAATATTTAAAATTGATATAAGAGTTACTATGTATATTGCTTGAATAAAATATTTTTTTTATTTAAGTAATATAGATTCAAAATACGATATACTAACTTCACTTGTTAATACGCGATCATTTTTTTGTTCTTCTAATAGTTGGAACGAATAAAAAAGATATCATCGTATGTATAATTTAAAAGTTAGTTAATAGATTTCATTTTAAAATCAATGGTTTAAAGTTAATTAGTTAAATTAAGGTTCTAACCATGGTTAGATAATAAATATCCCATATGTTTGCTCCTATAATTATGGCAATCCCACAATTTTAGTTGAAAATCTCACCTATAATAACATATATTAAATATTTATCTATTTTTTGACTTTCTCATATTCCAAATATTCTATCCCTATTTCCTTGTATTAATTGTCTATTAAATTCATCTGTTAAAAAATATTTAACAGATGCAATATTGAAGATATGTGGGGACCTTGTGTTTTCAATGTAGAACGCAATATAAATTCAAGCATAAAAGAGTAAATCTTAAAACAAATATGTAACGTGAAAATAAAATATAGTAAAACCTTAGAAGACAGAGTGATGAATTTGATAAGTATGAACTATGGCAGTATGACGTGGTGTGATACCAAAATTTTATCAAAGTAAGTAATATAGGTACAAATATAGTAATGAATCTATACCATATAACAAATATTATTACCTCTTATATTTAAGGTTTGTGTTTATTACATTTAATCATATCAAATTTTAATTTATAAATTAAGGATATAATTATTATTTTTATTTATTCTAGACATGATTTTAGGAGCATATATTCGTTTTTCCTTTTTTATTCCACTAACAACTTAAAAAATGTATTACTAATATTAATAAGAATAGTTTAAGACCTGAATAACACTCCCTCTTGTTTCATTTTATGGAAAGATATTTACTACGCATGTTCTAATTAACGGAAAAAACTTTTAAAATCTCCCATGTTAATCAATTCTTATATTAAAGATTTAGTGTCTTAAAAGAATAATATATTCCTTATAAAAGAAATTACTCTATAAATAACAATTATGCTATATGGGGGGAATGATCTATCACACATGGCAAGCCATAAACTTGAAAACATACAGAATATCGGAAGAAATTTAGAGAGAGAAAGTAGAGAGAAGGGAGAGCATCGAGGAGTCTCGAAGAAGACTCAAAGTCTTTCAATCAAAAATGACCCGCTGCCTCAGACAAAATGACCCCTACCCCTATATCAAAATGACCCCTTACAATAATAGCCTATTTACATGACATAGCCTAATTACAATAGTAGCCTATTTACACACTTGACCTATTTACAGAGTATATAAACAAATTACAAAATCAGCCTAATTGCACAAATAGCCTATTGTTACATATCTCAACACCCCCCCTCAAGTTGAAGGGGGGGAAACCACCTTTAACTTGGACAAAATAGGAGAAAGAGCAGTCCCGGATAACGCTTTCGTCAACGGATCAGCCAACTGTTGAGAAGTGGAAACATGGGAAAGTGTTAGAAAACCATTGCGTATCAAAGTACGAACGTAATGACAATCCACCTCAATATGCTTAGTACGCTCATGGAAAACTGGATTATTAGCAATGTGTACAGCAGCTTGACTATCACAAAACACAGAAATAGGAGATGAAACAGATACCCCAAGATCAGCAAGCAAACGAGATAACCAAGTGAGTTCAGCAGTAACCTTGCTTAAAGCCCTATACTCAGCTTCAGCTGAAGAAAGAGAGACAACAGGTTGTTTCTTCGACTTCCAACTTACCAGGCTGCCACCCAACAATACACAAAAACCAGTAACAGAGCGGCGAGTGTCGGGACAAGCTGCCCAATCACTATCAGAGTACCCAGACAAAGAGAAGTCAGCAGCATCAGAGTAAAATAGACCCAAAGAGGAAGTGCCCTTAAGATACCTCAAAACATGCAAAGCAGCAGACATATGGGGAACCCTTGGGGATTTGAGATACTGACTCAGATGTTGCACGGCAAAGCATATATCAGGTCTAGTATGGGTTAAAAACAATAATTTGCCAACAAGACTCCTGAACTGATCAGGAGCGGGTAAAAGATCACCAGAATCAGCATGTAATTTTAAAGAAATGTCCAGAGGGGATACAACAGGGGAAACAGATACACAGTCGAAATGATGCAACAAATCATGAACATATTTATGCTGATTCAGATGAATCCCACCAGGGATTTGTTTAACCTCAAGACCCAAGAAATAATGCAATGACCCTAAATCCTTTATCTTGAAAGTATCATCCAAGAAGGCTTTTAAGCCTGCAATCTCATCACAGTCAACCCCAGTAACAATTATATCATCCACATACACAGCCACCACAACAAGGGAATCAGGATTACCTTTCAAGAACAGTGAATAATCATTCAAAGAATGCATGTAACCTCTAGAATGAAGGGCAGAGGACAACTTAGCATACCACTGCCTGGAGGCCTGCCTGAGCCCATACAAAGACTTCTTTAGTTTACAGACCAGAGGAAGAGAAGAAGAAGAAGAAGAAGCAGTAGAAGAAGAAGGATCAGACACCACCAAACCTGGAGGAAGTTTCATATACACTTCCTCATCCAAATCACCATGAAGAAAGGCATTGTTAACATCCAGTTGGAACAATGGCCAGTGATTTTTAACAGCCACTGCAATGAGACACTTGACTGAAGTCATCTTTACAACAGGAGAAAAAGTGTCTGTAAAATCCACACCTTCAACCTGTGTGTCACCCCTAATAACCAACCTTGCTTTGTATCTTTCAATAGAGCCATCAGATTTATATTTGATCTTGTAAACCCACTTACAGCCAATAGGTTTCTTACCTGGAGGAAGATGCACAATGTCCCAAGTGTGGTTAGCATCCAATGCATCAAATTCCTTCCTCATAGCATCCTGCCAAGCTGGTACAGAGGCAGCTTGAGAGTAAAACATAGGTTCAGATTCCAAGTGAGAGGAAGAGGAGCCAGAGAAGGCTGGAAGTTGGCAAACATAGTCTTTGAGGTAAGAAGGAGGGAGATGTGATCTGGTGGACTTTCTGGGCAAAGAAACAGGCTGGGAGACAGGCAATGTAGGAGGGGAGATGTCATGATTGAAAATAGGAGAAGGAGTAGACACTGGAGAATCAGGAGAAGGGTGAAGAGGAGAAGAAGGAGAAGATTCATTGGAAGATGGTAGGGTGAAAGATTGAGGGAGAATGTCATCAGAAAAGGGAACAGGTGGAGGAGAAGGAGAAGAGGGAGGAGGAGACTTGAATGGAAAGTGAGTTTCATGAAAAACAACATCCCTAGAAACAAAGCATTTCTTGGAATTCAAGTCATAAAGTTTATAACCTTTCTTACCAAAGGGATAACCAAGGAAAACACAGGAATGAGCTCTGGATTTCAGCTTATCCCTATGAGGGATAGGCACAGCAGCATAAGCCAAACAGCCAAAAACTCTCAGATGAGAATAGGAAGGGGGAGAACCATGTAATAATTCATGAGGAGATTTGTAATGAAGCACCCTGGATGGCAGTCTATTAATGATGTATGTTGCAGTTAACAGACAATCACCCCAAAAAGAAATAGGCAAACCAGACTGAAAGAGAAGTGCTCTACAAGTTTCAAGTAAAGACCTGTGCTTTCTCTCAACAACCCCATTCTGCTGAGGAGAATGAGGGCAAGTTGTTTGATGCACAATCCCAAGTTTACTAAAATAGGAAATCCCTTCAGCACTGGAACCCAGTTCCAGGGCATTGTCACTCCTGACAACCTTGACCAGGGAATTAAATTGAGTTTGAACATAGGAAATGAAGGATTGTAGTAGAGGGAATGCATTACTTTTAGAACCCATTAGATGTGTCCAGGTAGCTCTAGAAAAGTCATCAACTACGGTGAGGAAATACTTGCTACCAAGGGATGTAGGGGTATGGTAAGGACCCCAAGTATCCACATGAATAAGTTGGAATGGTTTGGTAGTGCTAATGCTACTGTCAGGGAAGGGCAATCTGGTCTGTTTAGCCATAGGGCAAATTGAGCAAGGGAAAGGTTGTTTAGCAGCAATAGAAAAAGGCAAATTAGAAACATGTTTCATATTAGCAAAAGATGTATGTGCTAATCTCAAATGCCAAATATAGTTCATATCAGCAGGAACAGCATTATTACAACTGGAAGATTGAATAACTGAGCTAAAATGTTTGTTATCAGAAACAATATCATCATTACAAACATCTGAGTCACTATGCTCAAGAGAAGAAGGCTTGGAAGAGGCAGAAGAGGAAGAGGGTGACCAAGAGTACTTGTACAAGCCAGCCTCCTCTTTACCAAGATCCAGAAGCCTCTTCAGAGAAAGGTCTTATAACAGGTAAAGAAGGCATGAGGTTGGTGTAAACAAGACTAAACAATTCAATTGTTTCATCAACTTATGAACAGAGATCAAATTATGTTTGAAAGAAGGAACTAGAAGCACATTATGAAGAGTGAGGGAAGGAGTCAATGCAAATGATCCTGTACAAGTAACTTTGACCTTATAGCCATTAGGAAGTGAAACAAGGTAAGGTACAGTTAGGGGTATAATGTCAAACAATAGATTTTTATCATAAGTCATGTGATTGGAAGCTCCTGAATCAATGATCCAGGTAGCAGAATTTATGTGTGTAAGCACGCATAACTTGGAATCAGAAACAAGGCTCTCAGACATGAAAGTACCAGCAAAATTAGCAGAACTCATGGAAGAAGAAGCTTGATCACTGGTTGAAAGTGTCTGTTGAATCAAGCTCACAATCTGATCACATTGTTGTCTGCTCAACCCTGGTATCACAGGTTGACTGGCAATAGGATCCCCTAGAGGAGCAGACACACTTGAATTTCTTGGATCAACAGACACACAATCAGTACTAGTGGAAAGATGAGCAGCAGATTTCCTTCCCTTGATGTAAGAATTGCTTTGAGGAAAACCATGGAGTTTGAAACACTTATCAATTAAGTGTCCAGACTTCTTGCAATATCTGCAAAAATAAGTTTCCTCTGTTTTGCTCAAAATTAACTTTAGGTCTGAAGTTAAAACCAGACAATTTCCCTTGGTTGGACCCAGCAGGGGGCCTATCAGTGTGAGCATTAAAAGACATTGAGTCTGGGCTCATATGGGAAATGGACTTGACCTGTCTTTGCTTTTCATCATTCAACACAATGTTATAAACACTGTCAAGGGAAGGAAAGTGTTGCATCATTAACAAATTGCTTCTTACACCCAAATATGTCTCATTTAGTCCCATAAGGAACTGATAAATCTTGTTCTCATCATCTTCCTCAATGATACCATTCTTAGCAGCACAAGTGCACTTCTGCCCATGGTTTGGGACCATTGTCCCCAACTCATCCCACAAACTCTTGAGTTTATTAAAGTATGAGGCTAC
Source organism: Nicotiana benthamiana (assembly GCA_034376525.1). Lineage (NCBI taxonomy): Eukaryota > Viridiplantae > Streptophyta > Magnoliopsida > Solanales > Solanaceae > Nicotiana > Nicotiana benthamiana. Next base: position 11,287,254 of record CM067341.1, on the reverse strand, counting down.
ATCAAGGGAACCCTGGGAAGTTTGGGAGAGTTCTCACTTTAGTTCAAAAATTTTGGTTTTGTTAGGGGTACCATATCTCTTCTCAAGTTGAGACCACATGCTTCGTGCAGTGTCAGAGTATTGAACACTGTCAGCTATTTGAGACGACACAGAAGAAGTTAACCATGACATAACAAGCATGTTACATCTATCCCACAACCTCTGCAAACTCACATTATTACTAGGTCTGGAAAAAGAACCATCAATGAAACAGATTTTATTTTTAGCAGATAAAGCCATAGTCATTTTACGCTTCCATCCTCCATAACCACTCCCTGAGAAAGGAGTGGGGACTAAACATGCACCAGGAACATCAGAAGAATGCACAAATAATGGATTGGAAGGGTCAATAGGACCGGAGTTAGCACCAGAACTACCAGCATTCATGTTAGCAGAAAAAATATCACCAAACAATATTCACAGTCTACACAGTCAATATTCTCAAGTCAAATGATCTATTCACAAATAGAATCAAACAGTCACATATACAGACAAGGGATCACAACCAGAGAATAGGAACGAGGTTATCGTCCTTCTTCGCAACCGGAAGATCGGCCTTTAACAATAGGCAAAACCCTAGGTAGTGTAACCGTCAAAACTTTACCACAAACGTTGACAAAGATGTCACAGCACCACCGATGATGACCAGAACCTCAGCAAAGTAAGTATCAAACCACCGGATGGTAATCAAACACTCGATTTGACCACCAGAAAACCCTAGAGGTTGAAACTCACCGCAAAATCTCCGAAAAACTCACAATAAACGATTGAACCGTTCAATACAGAAGGAACAAACGTAGATCGTGAAGGTAAAGGGACCGAAGAACCCTAACATGGTTGAAACCATCATCGATCTTTTCAATCTCAGAAAAATCCCAAATTTTGTTCAAAAAATAGTTCAGATGAACTATTGATTCACACGATAACATCACCGGATCATTATACCGGCTCTGATACCATGAAAACATACAAAATATCGGAAGAAATTTAGAGAGAGAAAGTAGAGAGAAGGGAGAGCATCGAGGAGTCTCGAAGAAGACTCAAAGTCTTTCAATCAAAAATGACCCGCTGCCTCAGACAAAATGACCCCTACCCCTATATCAAAATGACCCCTTACAATAATAGCCTATTTACATGACATAGCCTAATTACAATAGTAGCCTATTTACACACTTGACCTATTTACAGAGTATATAAACAAATTACAAAATCAGCCTAATTGCACAAATAGCCTATTGTTACATATCTCAACAAAATTGTTGATGAATATCACTGTAAATGCTGAGTATACTATAAAGCAGATTCAAAGTGAGATTAGGGAAAGATTAGGATCACTCCATAAATACAGGACTATACTTACACATATTATAAAATAAATTATCACAATAACAGCCAATGCATATAAATCGTTCTTGCCCTTTCAAAATTTGCGGCACTCCCAAAATTGAAATTTTAAATATTAAGAATTGATTAAATTTGGTATGCTTAAATTTTTTTGACACAAGATTGTAGTTTAATAGTAGTATAAATGTAACAATACAATTTAACTACAATTTACAATTTATCTACAAATTATCTATATTTTATCTATAATTCTACAATTTAACTACAACTTCTAGAAAAATATGTCTTCTTATTCGACGAGTTTCAATCTGAAATTCAGTCAAAACCAAGTATAATCTTCACCAAAACCCCTCAAAATTGAGATATAAACTCCTAAATATATTTTGAATTATTTACAACACACCCAATCCAAGGGATTTTCAATTGTAGTATAATTGGCATTTTCGACATAATTGTAGAAGACTTGTAGAAGTTTTAGTCTTCCCAATCTACAATTTATCTACAATTTATCTACAACTTATCAATATTTTATCTAAAATTTATCTACAATTCTACAATTTAACTACAATTGAACTACAATTTCTGGAAAAATATGTCTTCTTCTTCGACGAGTTTCAATCTGAAAATCAGTCAAAACCAAGTCTAATCTTCACCAAAACCTTCAAAATTGAGATATAAACTCCTAAACAGTTTTCGATTTATTTACAACAACACTAATCCAAATAAATAATAATTTTTGAAAATCCAAATTTGAATTAAAAGCTTTCAAGCTTTTTAATGGCTATCAATGGTGGAAAATATATGGAGAAGTAGAGAATTACGCTGCAATAGATTTTCTTCTGTTTTAAATTTCGAAATTATGATTCATACAATTTGGAGCCTTTTTAGGGTAGAATCTATCTATTTTTGGTTTGGTACAATTTTTGTAAACAAAACATGGTATAGGTGGGTAAATACCAAACCATACACAATTTTAGTAATAAAATTTGCTATATGATATATATATATATATATGTAAAAATCCATTTAGGCAATTGGGTCGCAGGCTATCCAATGGCCCATTATTGGAACTAAGCCCACTTGCCACCTGCCCTGCCCCATTGAAATTTAAAAAAATTAAGTTTTGCCTTGCCTTACGTTAATCTTATAACCCTGTCTTGCCCTATTAAGTGCTTACTCTGTCTCGCCTCGCCCCAATTTCCATTCCTACTTCTAATTGAAAGGTTAGTTCTAGTCAAGAGCAAGGTGGAGGGTCTATTTGAAAACACAGTCGCTTGAGCTGATGATGGTGGAGGATTTGAAATGGGAGAAGGATTTTCAATTTGGGCCGGCCCATAGGGCCTTATAAATATTGGGCCTGGCCAAGAACATATATTGGGCCGGATTCTTTTCTAAAAAAGGTAGAATTGACCCGATTAGTCATTCACTCAATCGCTTAAATTAAAAATAGACGGTGTAAGTATAATATATGTATAATTTATATTTAGTATATGTACAATTAATATATAATTTATGTCTATGATTAAAAAAATAAATAATAAATATGACCGGGTACTTCTGTAAAGATTCCTTAAAAAAATTTCTTTAATTGGGTCAAGGTTAGTAGAAATGACATGAAGTAGCCGCTTGTAATGCCCCAATTTTAAATGCATCCAGAGTTTCAGACTATTTAATGTTTAGAAGTTTGAAATTTGAAAGCTGCTCACATTTCAGCCTTGGTTTTGTTTGATTTTGAGGAGGTTGAAAGTCAAAATAGGTTTTAAAATTGGTTACGTTTTAAATGATGCCTTAAAAATAGTTATTTGTGCGATTCACCTGGTAGCTATGGTGGATAGAAGCAACTACGACTTCGAAAAAATTATACGGGCGGTCTATTTGGTCGACATCATTTAATTTATATTATTTATTAAAAAATTTAATTTATACCCACTTTTTAAATAATGTCAGTTCCATTTCTCATCCTCCTTCTCCTCCTTCGTTTTCTTCTTCTTCTTCTTTTTCTTCTTTCTTCTATTGTTGTTGGTGCTGCTATGAAACTTCAGGTCATGTGATTATTGCCTTAAGTATGTTTATCATATTATTCAAAAATAAATTATAAATAATTGCGTAGGTTAGTAGACAATAATCTATGAATATTTTCACGTACGGGAAGTTCAAGGTCACACTCAGTGATTCTTTTCATGATAATTCTATTCTTCTCATATTTATTATTTCAAAAATTTATGACTTATATACCATTGGCAATCTGATTATTTTATAATAGTAATACACTATGAAGAGTAAGGTGATTATTAATCTAGTATGTTAGAAAGCTTTTTAAAAAACTTCAGCTTATATAGTATTGAAGTTTTTACTAATAAACTAAATAACTTCAGCATCTTCTCTTGAAGTTTTTGAAAAAACTTTATGATAAAACTAATGAATCCAAGACAAAAAGCTTTAGCTTATTTAGTGCTGAAGTTTTTGCAAATAAACCAAGCAACTTCAACATCATCTGCTGAAGTTTTTGAAAAAGCTTTATCACAAAACTAATGAATCCATGACAAAAAACTTCAACTTATTTAGTGCTGAAGCTTTTACAAATGAACTAAATAACTTCAGCATCTTCTGCTGAAATTTTTGAAAAAGCTTTATGACAAAAGTAATGAATCCAGGACAAAAAATTTTCAGTTTATTTAGTGTGAAGTTTTTACAAATGAACTAAATAACTCCATCTTCTGTTGAAGTTCATATTGTCTTTGCTACTTCAGGTCTGTCTACTAAAATACTAAAATTTTGCGTGATTGTCTTTGCTACTTCAGTCCCATATGCTGAAGTTACGCGAAAAAATGGGAACGTTTGCAAATTTTTTTGCAAAGCGGGCATAAGTTAAAATGTGACCCAAAAGCGGGTATAGATGCAAATGCCCCTAGGACCTCTGCTAAAACATGATAAGAATGTGTTAAAATAGCACGGGCTAACCAATTTTTTGACTGGTAATCCAAAAAATACCAGTATTTGCAAAGTCATTGAAATATAGCCACTATTTTGCTAAAACACGAAAAGTTCCAGCTGTCACACCTCCTTTTTTTTTACCGGAAAGGGTGTATTAGGAAGTTTTTCCAAATAAAGTGACACAAATCAAAATAAGATTATTTATTTAATTTCAGAGTCGCCACTTGGAATAATTTACGGTGTCCCAAGTCACAAGTTTATTTTAAATTCCAAATCAAGGAAAATTTGACTTTATTTAAAAGTCTGCAAAATCAGAAATTCTAAGTAAGGAATCATGTTAACCCGGGAGAAGGTGTTAGGTATTCCTAGGTTCTGTGGTTCGAGAATGGTTGCTTTAACTATTAATAGTTGGCCTAAATATCTAATTAATCATATGTTTTAAACTTATTGTTCATTTTAAACTTTTTAACCGCTTTTAATTATTTATGAAATTATTTTTGGAACAAGTCATGATGTTGCACACTTGTTTATTTTTTGTACGTATTGTGAATTGCATCACGGGAACTGTACCCACGTTCTACAATATATTTATTTTTATTATTATTTGGAGTATAGTCGGGTCACATGAAATGCACACTCGAATGGGATTTACGTATCATGACCATGCCATTGGTTGTACTCATGGCCACAACGATTTATTTAAACGCGCCTAAAGCAAACTATGACATTTAATTATTTTCCTAATCTTCAAGATTGTTGTGATACTAAATTTATGAACAAGATATTATTAGGGAGTAAATAGGCTAGCTAACATGATCTATTACTTGGCTAGATTCCTTATAGTCCAAGACCCACCTTATGGCTCATTCCTATTCCTTGCAAAAAAAGAAATAACTCCAATTTTTTCATCTACCCAATTAAAAGTATTTATGCAATAACCAAGACTATGTACATCACAATCGAAATAGATATTAATTAAAACAATTTAAATAAAACCTAAGACACGCTACTCAAACAAAGTAGAATTACAAACCAACCAACACGCGCACCAAGTTACCATAACATAATGAAATGATGATGAAAATTGAGAAATGGACCTTTTATCTATGAATAAAGCTGAAAATTACAAATTAACCGGGCTAAACAAAGCAACATTCCTTGAACTAAAATATCAAAAATTACAAACCGGAACCTCGAATCTATACCAGGAAACTCGAAATCACTATGGACAGTGATGATTTTCTGGGGAAATCGGGATCCCAGTTTGTTTTCTTTGTTCGTTGAGCTTGTGATTTATCTGCTAGGTTTGAGGTTTTGAATTCATTAATTATCGCTATTATATAATTTTAACAGCTGAAGCTTAAGCACTCTTTTTTGGTCCTTTTTCCGTTTCAAGAAGGCAGCAGCGAAATTTCCTCCTTTGCCTTTCATTTTTTTTTTCTTTTTGTCCGTTCTCTTCTCTCTTTTTTTTTGGCTTTCTTTGTTTCCTCCTTTATCTTGATTTAACTATTTCTTTAGATCACTTGTGCCATCATTCGAACTCAGCTTAATGAGGCTTCCCAAATAAATATAACTATTGAAACTTAGAAAGCCACGATCAACAATCTTTATGGAGTCCCCCTCTAGTGTAGGAACGACTGCCCTTTTCTATGGAATTAGGAATTCTTTGATCCTCAAAGATGATGGATGTCGTGCCTTTAGGGTATAGGTCTAGGTCCAGGTTTAGGAATTGAAAACTTATGATATGTTATAAATAGAACTCTAATTAGAGTGAATGTCTATCTTATAGAAGAGTTTTACTTTGAGGCTAAGTCTTTTCTCTTCCTATAAATAAAGGGGTTTTACCCCATTGTAAATAATCCCAAAAGTATCAATAAGAATACTCCTCTCCCTCTACTTTTCTCTCTATTGTTCTTGTTCTTATATTATTTCATAACACGTTATTCAGCACGAGTCTCTAACCAATCGAATTTGATTTCTTCCTTCTTCCAGATTTTCTATACGGAAAAATAGAAGAGATGGTATCATCATAAAGTAATGCAACGGGATGGAAACCCAAGAGGCATATTTGATATCACAGCATTTATTGGTATACCTTAAAGGTAAGTAATTTACTTTTCCCTTTCAAATTCTTAAAATTCTACGATTTGATTTCATATACAAACATAGACAACAAAGTTTGATTATAACTCTAATGGAGTTTGTAAGAAATTATAAACACGTGAAGTGGTAAAACTTCTATGTCTTGCCATGATCAAATTCATGTATGATTGTGGGCAAAGAATTAAAAATCCGTCCAATTGAATTTGCTCCATTCCCTTTAGAGAATGTGGTAGCAGTATGTGATAAGTCTGAAAGAAGACAAAATTATTACCATGAATGTATCAATGGATGTGGACGTGGCAATAGACGGAATTATAATCGTCATCATTGTGATAATGAGAATAATAAAGATTCTCAAAATAATCTTTCACTTTATGAAAGTAATATTTGACATGAGATTATATATAGCACATACAGATGATTATGATCTATTCCCTGAAGTGAATGTGATAATTGTAATAGAGCCCGTAAGTATGAACACGCTCTTGATGTAATTTTGTTTTATGTCTGACATTATGAAAAGAAAGTTCATTGCCCTTGAAATTTCGGGCAAGAACTATATGACATGGGTGTTGGATGCTGAAATCCATTTGGATGCAATGGGTCTTGGAGACGCCATTAAAGATAGAAATAATGCATCCACCCAAGACTATGCTAAGGCCTTGATTTTCTTGCGCCATCACCTTGATGAAGGTTTGAAACTGTGCTAAGGCCTTGATTTTCTTGCGCCATCACCTTGATGAAGGTTTGAAACTGTGCTAAGGCCTTGATTTTCTTGTGCCATCACCTTGATGAAGGTTTGAAAATTGAATATATCACAGTCAAAGATCCACCTATCTTGTGGAATGGCTTAAAGGAGAGATATGACAACCTGAAGTTGGTCACTCTGCCACAAGCACGATGCGATGAGAATCCAAAAGCAAATAGTTCATAAACTATATGTTATCGTTGCGGTGGAAAAAGGCACTAGGAGAAAATTTGCCGTGTATCGAGACATTTGGTTGAGCTTTATCAAAGCATTGTTGGACAATACGCTTTACGCTAGAGGGGGGGGGGTGAATAGCGTTTTAAAAATATTAAGCGTTTTAGTGCGGAATTTAAAAACTTTGCAGAAATTAAAACAAGTGCAGTAGAATAAACTTACACAATGATGTATCCTGGTTGGCCACAAACGTGGTTAGTCCAGTCCCCGAGAGACTCTCTCGAGATTTCCACTAAACTTGTCAAGCTTACGGGTGCTTAACAAACCGTTACAGCTGAGGACACAAGCCTCACCTAGTTGCTCGGGGATCACAATCCCAAAGACTTCAATTGCTCGGGGATACCAATCCCAAAGACTTCAATTGCTCGGGGATAACAATCCCAAAGACTTCAACTGCTCGGGGATAACAATCCCAAAGACTTCAACTGCTCGGGGATAACAATCCCAAAGACTTCAACTGCTCCGGGATAACAATCCCAAAGACTTCAACTGCTCGGGGATAACAATCCCAAAGACTTCAACTGCTCGGGAATCACAAGTTCCTCAACAAACGAGAATCGCAATTCTCTTACAAACACAAAACACACTCACTTTACAAAGCACTCCTTAATGAGTAGATATGAGTAGAAATAGTACGCTCAAGATCACAACAACTTAGCTCAATAGAATGGCTCTTCAAAAAGCTTTATGGATGAATGGAAAATGATGATCAATGTAAGAAAGCTTTTAGCAATGAAAATACTCAAAGTGTATATGTTGTTGTTGTGAAAACACTGAGTTGAAGCTGTATTTATAGGTGAAAAACTCAGTCTTACCGTTGTCTAATTGCCAATTAAGGATTGCTGAAATTACTCAGTGACAATCGATTGTCAAGACTAAACAATCGATTGTTTGCCTATCAGATTAAAAATTCAATCCCAGATTTTACGTCAACAATCGATTACTTCAAGTCAATAATCGATTATTTATAACGTTAAGAAATCCTTTCCAATTTTTGGCATAAAACATCGATTGTCCGGAAATCAACAATCGATTATTTTAACAACGTTCAGAAAATCTTTTCCAGATTTTGAGCAAAACATCGATTGTTAAATATCAACAATCGATTACCTGAAGGTAATTGAAAATATATGACAACGGTCAGCTTCAACAATCGATTATCAAATGGAATAATCGATTATTAATTAATTTCAAAACTCTCTGTCTCATATATAATCGATTATCAAAAGCCACAATCGATTATCATTTTATTTAAAATCACTGGGAGACATTTTTCTCATTCTAATCGATTACCATTAGTTCATAATCGATTTTTATGAGTTTTGAAAACTTTGCCTCAGTTAACAATCGATTATCATAAGTACACAATCGATTGTTATGCAGTTTGCAAAAACCTGATGTTAACTGACTTACTCACAATCGATTATCATTAATTCACAATCGATTGTCATGCAGTCTTGGCTTAGAGATACTCGATTATCATAAGTACATAATCGATTATCTTAGCCCAGATTTTTGAGGCATGCTTGGAAAACATTTTAACAAATGTAAATATGCATAGTTTAAAATCATTTGACACTTAATTTAAATATGCATGATTTTGGAAAAATAATTTTAGTAGAGAAGCCATGTTATGAGCCAAGTTGAGGAATCAAGATCACAATTAATATTGACTCAATTATAACATTTCTAAACTTTGTCTTGAGCTTCTTGTAATGCATCCATTTTGTGCTTGTCCTTGAGTACTGCTATATATCGCTTTTTGCTTTGTTTGACATTCATCAAAACCTACAAAAGAACACACGTTTAGTATATTGCATTTGAAAGGTGTTTCCAACAATTTCCCCCTTTTTGATAATGGCAAACATAAGCGGGATATATGCAATAATTATTTTGATAATCCAAGACAAGTGTAAAGTATGCAATTTGATGTTCCCCCTCAATTCATGTTCCCCCTCACTTTAAGCATGAATGAAGTTGAGAGTGATATAGCATACTTCTTGATATCCCGTTTCTTCCCCCTTTTGCCATTAGCAAAAATATATACAAGGGAAGAATATGCAAAAAAACATATGAAATAAACAAAAGTTTATTTATTGGAAAATAACATTACATGGGTGGAGCCAAACACAATAAAACGAACAACAACTAACCAACCAAGGAAAAACAAATCAAAAACAACAATTTCACATAATCAAAAACAACAATTTCATCATTCATCACCCCCATCCCCTTCATCATCATTGGGAGGCGCTTGATATGGCACCACCTGAGCATAGGCATAATGCACGTGATCAAAGTAACCATGGACCTCACGGGTTAATTGAGTAATTTGGTCAGAGATAGTCCGGAGGGTAGGCTCCTGAGGAGGATGAGCACGACGGGCTTGTCGATTTTGAGGAGGAGCGGGAGCATGATCACCATCATGATGAAAGGAAGACTCCGAAATTTCCCAGATTTTGGTGCTCTTTTTGAGAGGACCATTAGCAATATTGACCCCGGAAGCTTCAAGAAATTTCATTATTAAGAGGGCATAGGGGAGAGGTATGTCATCTCTGGTGGCATTGAACATATGAGATTGAATAAGCTTGCACCAATTGATTTTAACACCGGTGATAATGGCATGAAGAAATTTGGTTAAGAAACGGGTGAGCTCTTCATCGGATTCAAAGAATAGAACCGATCCATCTTGATATAGATGGCGAGAAGAAGAAGCACCTTGTTTGGAACGAGCACGTTTGGAGTTGCGGCTTGACATTTTTGAAAAAGATGTGCTAGGATTTTTCAAAGATAACAAGATAATTTGATGCTTGGGAGGCTTGAGTGAGTATACAAGAGCATATGTGCAGCCTATATAGAGAAGGAATGAATCTTACACTTATTTGAAAAGATTTGAAGAGATTTGAAGAGCTTTGAAGTCTGAAACGGTAAAAATAAATTCACTGACCGTTCAATAATCGATTGTTTGAATAGAATAGTCGATTGTCAAACTTGGTAATCGATTGTTTTTCATATTTATGACCTGACAGGAATCGATTGTAGAGCCAAAACGGTAACATAAGTTTAAAACAGATAATCGATTGTCAATATATAGTAATCGATTATTTCACTCACAGAGAGTTTGGATTTTGGCAAATAATCGATTGGCAGAACAAATAATCGATTGTTTGGAAGGGGGATGCTAAAATGATGAGACTTAATTCTATCAAGCAATGTAAACATTCAACAAGATTTCATGACAAAAAAAATTGAATCAACAAATAATCGATTATTGATACTGATAATCGATTGTAAGCATAAATAATCGATTATGATCGATTTTTCTTGTATCAAGACAATTTATACTTTCCTCTTACCTTTTGGGGGATACCTGCAAAATAGAATTAAACATCTCCGACGCTCAAGTCAGTAATCTATAAATGAAATAATAACTTTGAAACTAGTGTAGTCGGGTGAAAAACGTGAACTCTTAAGAATTTTGTCCTAGGATGTTCTTAAGAGGGTTTAGGGTACTTACCTTCCCTTCGACTTTGCCAATTACCTGATTTTGAACATCCTCCATTCATTTTGGTCTTTTGGCTCATTCTTCAATTTAAGAAGCTTCTTCCACAATTTTGCCTTTGTCTTCCTTGTATTTTGTCTTTTAAATTTTTCGAAAATACTTCCGATTTTGAAAAAAATGCCTAAATCGACTTTTCCGTCTCTTCCTCCTTCTTTGTGCTTTAATTTAAGGAATTTTGAATTCGTCTCCCGTCAAGTGTTTGGAGTATCCACTACACTTGATTCCTTCAAGCACACCTGCAAAACAAATCAATGCTCTTTTGGTACCCATGCCATTTTGGGTCCTTGAGGGTTATGCATACTATAATGATATGTTTGAGTAGCATGTCTATGTCTAGTAAAGCACGCGGGAGCAATATGACTAATTCGTCTACAATAATGACATGTCACATTTGGATTATGCATGCGTCTAGGCTCATAGTAGCTAGAATAATGCACATTGTTTACTCTATTTTCATTTCTCCTAATTTGAGCACCATAATCATTTCTAGGTTGAACATTTCGGGATCTTCTAGCATGATCACTGTTGTGCCTAAAATATGCATCATGTCTATGGTGACGATTGCTAGGCGGAAGGTCATGTCTAGGTCTCCTAATATTTTGTCTAGCATGCATGTTTGTTTTAGGAAAGGCATTTTTGTTATTAATCCTAGATTGAGCTCTAGGTGGTTGGGTTTTTGCATCAACCTCTTCTTCATTTATGAAGCCTATTCCATGCTTGGTTGATTTCAAGTTATCAAGCACCACATTCAAGTTTTTATGAGAGGAGTTGAATTTATCTAGTGTGCCTTTTAATCTACCTACTTCATTCTTAAGGTCTACACAAGAAGCACAATTTTTTGTAGAACTCTCGGGCTTGTCAAAACTTCTTTTCCCATAAAACTTGTTTTGTTCTAGTAGCTTCTCATTTTCCAAAACCAATTTTTCTAATTCTTTTTCTTTTAACGAAAACTGTTTTTGAAAATCTTGTTCTTTTAGAGAAGCACTTTCTCTTAAACTAGTGACGGTTTTTGTAACTTTGAGAAATTCAGCATACAATTCATCAAAGGCATTTCTCAAGTCATCAAGAGTATAAAAATTTTGAGAAGAGATTTGACTTACCTCACTTTGATTTTCTTCCTATGCCATGAGGCAGAGATTTGCCGCTTCTTCATTTTCTTCTTCACTGGATTCGTCTCCGGAATCTCCTCCCCAAGATATGTATGCTCGTTGCTTCTTGAAGGGTTTCTTCTCCTTTTTAAGATTTGGGCAGTTTGTTTTGATATGCCCTGTTTCACCACATTCATAACATTTAACTTGCTCACCTTGCTTTTTCCCTTTGCGGTCATATTCTTTTCGCATGAATTTTTGGAACTTTTTGATGATGAGTCCGAATTCGCTATCTCCATCCTCTTCAATTGGTGATTGACTTGTGCTCGCCTTTAGAGCAATCTTTTGCCTTCTTTGTTCATCAATAACAGGGTTAAGAATAGTGGATTCATAAGTCTTAAGATTACCTCTAAGAGCGTCTATGGTGACGTTCGTGATTCCAATTGACTCTTGAATCGCATCGGCCTTTGATCGCCATGCCGGTGTTAGACTCCTAAGGATTTTTCGAACTAGTTCTTTGTCTGTGAATGTCTTCTTGAGCGCGTGGAGATCATTCACTATTGATGAGAACCGCTCAAACATCTCGTCTACCTTTTCGCCTTCCTTCATATGGAACAATTCGTAAGCATGAGTTAAAAAGTCAATTTTAGCTTCTCTTACCTGGTCAGTCCCTTCGTAAGTGACCTCAAGCTTGTCCCACATTTCTTTCGCTGTTTTGCAGCAGGAGATTTTCCTGTAATCATTAGCATTAACAGCACAGAGTAATAAATTAATAGCTTTAAAATTATTTTGGACCATTCGATTATCCTCGGCGTTGAATTCCTCTTCTGATTTTGGCACCCATTCTCCTTCCACCTTTTTGACAGGAACCTCATTTCCTTTGGTGTACACCTTCCACAAGTAAGGGCTGTTTGATCTGACGAATATCTGCATCCTTTCTTTCCAATATGAATAATTAGTCCCGTTAAACAAAGGAGGTCTTGTGGGGCACTGTCCTTCATCAATACCTGCAAAAGAGTCTAGAGTAGAAGCCATGGAAAGATTCTCTCAAACGGTTAAGTCTTTCAGAGAGTATGGCTCTGATACCAATTGTTGGACAATACGCTTTACGCTAGAGGGGGGGGGGTGAATAGCGTTTTAAAAATATTAAGCGTTTTAGTGCGGAATTTAAAAACTTTGCAGAAATTAAAACAAGTGCAGTAGAATAAACTTACACAATGATGTATCCTGGTTGGCCACAAACGTGGTTAGTCCAGTCCCCGAGAGACTCTCTCGAGATTTCCACTAAACTTGTCAAGCTTACGGGTGCTTAACAAACCGTTACAGCTGAGGACACAAGCCTCACCTAGTTGCTCGGGGATCACAATCCCAAAGACTTCAATTGCTCGGGGATACCAATCCCAAAGACTTCAACTGCTCGGGGATAACAATCCCAAAGACTTCAACTGCTCGGGGATAACAATCCCAAAGACTTCAACTGCTCGGGGATAACAATCCCAAAGACTTCAACTGCTCGGGGATAACAATCCCAAAGACTTCAACTGCTCGGGAATCACAAGTTCCTCAACAAACGAGAATCGCAATTCTCTTACAAACACAAAACACACTCACTTTACAAAGCACTCCTTAATGAGTAGATATGAGTAGAAATAGTACGCTCAAGATCACAACAACTTAGCTCAATAGAATGGCTCTTCAAAAAGCTTTATGGATGAATGGAAAATGATGATCAATGTAAGAAAGCTTTTAGCAATGAAAATACTCAAAGTGTATATGTTGTTGTTGTGAAAACACTGAGTTGAAGCTGTATTTATAGGTGAAAAACTCAGTCTTACCGTTGTCTAATTGCCAATTAAGGATTGCTGAAATTACTCAGTGACAATCGATTGTCAAGACTAAACAATCGATTGTTTGCCTATCAGATTAAAAATTCAATCCCAGATTTTACGTCAACAATCGATTACTTCAAATCAATAATCGATTATTTATAACGTTAAGAAATCCTTTCCAATTTTTGGCATAAAACATCGATTGTCCGGAAATCAACAATCGATTATTTTAACAACGTTCAGAAAATCTTTTCCAGATTTTAAGCAAAACATCGATTGTTAAATATCAACAATCGATTACCTGAAGGTAATTGAAAATATATGACAACGGTCAGCTTCAACAATCGATTATCAAATGGAATAATCGATTATTAATTAATTTCAAAACTCTCTGTCTCATATATAATCGATTATCAAAAGCCACAATCGATTATCATTTTATTTAAAATCACTGGGAGACATTTTTCTCATTCTAATCGATTACCATTAGTTCATAATCGATTTTTATGAGTTTTGAAAACTTTGCCTCAGTTAACAATCGATTATCATAAGTACACAATCGATTGTTATGCAGTTTGCAAAAACTTGATGTTAACTGACTTACTCACAATCGATTATCATTAATTCACAATCGATTATCATGCAGTCTTGGCTTAGAGATACTCGATTATCATAAGTACATAATCGATTATCTTAGCCCAGATTTTTGAGGCATGCTTGGAAAACATTTTAACAAATGTAAATATGCATAGTTTAAAATCATTTGACACTTAATTTAAATATGCATGATTTTGGAAAAATAATTTTAGTAGAGAAGCCATGTTATGAGCCAAGTTGAGGAATCAAGATCACAATTAATATTGACTCAATTATAACATTTCTAAACTTTGTCTTGAGCTTCTTGTAATGCATCCATTTTGTGCTTGTCCTTGAGTACTGCTATATATCGCTTTTTGCTTTGTTTGACATTCATCAAAACCTACAAAAGAACACACGTTTAGTATATTGCATTTGAAACGTGTTTCCAACAAGCATCTCTAAAGAGTAAAGGCTCTGAAACATATTTTGTCTCTGACGACAATTTTGACATCACCCACTTGGATGTGGCAGACTTCTTTGAGCACCCTGAGGGGAAAATAGACCACTTAATTGGTGATGGATCTGTGATGAAGGAAGATGGAATTGTTTGATTTTATTTTACTTATTTGTATTAGTTAGTGAATAAACTAATAGTCATAGTATCAGCGCGTATTAGTTAGCTTATGATATAATGTTAGTATTAGTTTTTTAGAATGTTTCAATATGCTTAAATTTCAAAGATATTTTTATTTTCCAGTAGAGTTAATCGACTAACCTAACAGTTAGTCGATTATCTAATATTTCGCATTAAAACTGGATTTTCCCGCAAGGCAAGATAGTCGACTATCTGATTTAGATAGTCGACTAACTTGATGACTGTTTACTAAGATAGTCGACTATCCGATTTAGATAGTCGACTAACCTGATGACTGTTTACTAAGATAGTCGACTATCTGATTTAGATAGTCGACTAACCTGATGACTGTTTACTAAGTTAGTCGACTATCAACTTAGTTAGTCGACTAACTAATATTTCGCATTAAAACTGGACTTTTCCGCAAGGCAAGATAGTCGACTATCTGATTTAGATAGTCGACTAACCTAATGACTGCTTCCCAAGATAGTCGACTATCAACTAAGTTAGTCGACTAACCTCAGCAGATTTTGAAAATATTGTTTAAATGTGAAACAAACGGATTGAATTTGTTTATTCTCATGTTCGTGTATTTCTTTTGATTAATTGATTCATGTACCACACATACGATATTCAAAGAGAAGAAATATTACTCTCATTTAAGTATGTGTAAGGCAGATGTTACGACAATTTCTGGAGTAGTAAATTGATTAAAGGCTCCGGAAGAGCAACTATAACTCTGCCTAAAGAAACAACATTTTAGAGAATGCAATGTTCTCCTCCAAGTCTAAAAGGAACTTGTTGTTTTAAAGATATCATTCAAAATGGATATCAGATTGAGACAATACATGAGTATAATCTTGAATACCTCATTTACTCATGAAAATGAGGCTGCCCACTTCGGTTTGGGGTCACACCATTTTGCATGCAGCAATTCTAGTTCGTCTTTGACCGACGAATTATCACAAATATTCCCCGTTGCAATTGGTTTTGGGTCATGAACCTAATATATCCCATTTAAGAATTTTTGGATGTGCAGTAGATGTGCCTGTAGCACCGCCATATTACCAAAATGGGTCTGCAAAGAAGGTTAGGAATATATGTTGGGTTTTGAATCGCCCTCCATTATTCGCTACCTCGAAACATTGACAGGGGATTTGTACACTGCACGATTTGCAGACTGTCAATTCGATGAGACACTTTTCCCAAAATTAGGGGGAGAAGTTGGTGAAACCAAACGGAAAATTTTGTGGAAAAATGCATCATTATCTCATCTTGATCCACATACCTCTATTTGTGAAAAAGAGGTGCAAAATATTATCCATTTGCAAAGAATAGCAAATCGAATGCCAGACGCATTTACAGATTTGAAAAGGATAACAAAATCACATATCTCCGCAGTGAATGTGACAACATCTGATTCATGAATACATATTCATTATTGGAAGAATATGAACATGAAATTGGTATTGAATATACCACTCACTCCTAGAAGGAGGTTTGAGACGATATATGAAAATAATGTCATTATTATGGCATGAATGATCGTTGGTCACGTACCTATTGTACGCCAAAATATTTTGGAAATATGACTATTAAAGGACAACGATAATGCAAGAAACATATCTTGCATATAATTTCGACCATGACCATAATGGTATAACTTTCTCTTTATAAGAGATATTCACCACATGGATGTTGATGAATCTGTGGTAGTACAAAATTAATTGAGAGCTCTAGAAGAGCCAATTATTACTATGTTGGAGAAACACAATTGATTACCAATAAGGTATTGTGTTATAGTAAGTCTCAAAGAAACTTATTCAGTTTCCAAAGTATATGCGAAAGCGATTGATTATATTGAGACTATAAATAAAGGAAAGATTTGATATCTTATATTACTACAACTTGTAGCGGGATAATCTGTATGTGAAAAACTACCCGCTTTATTCTCCAGTTTGTACTACACAAGAATACCACAATAAAGTGGACGTTTATTGATATAAAAACCCATATCATAATAAACTTGAAGTTTATTAGTAATTGCACATGTCATGGTGTAAATTTGAAGTTTATCAACATTGATAATTTATTCAGTTGGCATTCGGGTTAGCCATATCATTTTAAGTATGATGTGCAGTAATAGAGAATTCACATGGGTAAATATTAAAGAACTAGAAAGTTCTTTACGAATTCTCTTGAATTCTCATTCATTAATTGACCAACTAAAGAGTTCGGGTTGAATCCCATAAATTCTGGAAATATCAAAGGTGAATATGGGCCCATTCACCTGCCATGTATACCACATATGATGCATCTATGATATGGTTACATGTGCGATTGTTATTAACCCGCAGCCTGGCCGGTGCTTGCGAGGTAAATTGCTCAGTAATATAACTTCGAGCATAATTTTCAGATTTTCTATTCAAGATAGTTCATCTTGATATGTTGGTTTATATCATAGTTGGTTTAGTAAGATAATTATTGAGCGCCTCCACTTAATAGCTAAACTTTTTCTTATGAGAACAAAGTTATATATATCAGTTTGATATACGTTGTATACGAGAGTATATTATATTCTCCCCTCACAAGTGGTTCAGGGTCAGGAACCAAATAATTTCATCTTATTATTATTGATGTGTTGTGTATATTTTCATTAACACCATAATGCACAAAGATGGACTCTCAAAGTTGAGGAAACAAGTTAGCTTTTCTAACATGAGGGGGAGACATGATAAACACTTGAGAAAAGGTTACATGGGATGAATTATCATTTGTATATATAGATCCTCGAATATCATAATATGAACCTGAAGTTCATAAAAGGATAATTCAATTGCAACATATTGCAAAGCATGCTATACGCATTTGCTGACCCAAAGAAAGTAACTATATTCTCACTGCAAATGCTCATATTAAGTCCCAGAAGGACAAAGTCTTTGATACGCTTAAAGCGTATAGACAAATCGGTTTCAAAATAACTTCTTAATAAAGAACATGAGCAAATGATCAAAGTGATCATAATGGGGAGGCAAGTGATCTAGAAGATCACATGACATAACACTTCATAAAATCTCATGAGAGATTCAGGTACCTGAATATATGAATAAAGAGATCTCTATGTTATGTCTTTATGAAAATTTACTGGAACCGATATAAAATGTTCGTCGACGACATCTATGATAGCGCTAAATATCGATGAGGATCTTATGTTTGTCGAATACAAACAAAAATATTGGCTAAATGGAAGAGATACAATTCAAGCAGAATTGATTCCATATGAAAGACATGTAGTTTTGGACATGTAGTTCAAATACTTGAAAGTATAAAGTCAATGGTATGTGTAATCAGTTTTCGATATCTTATTTGTTTAGCATGACATGAAAACTTGATATGCATCTAAAGTCTATTATATGGCTTATATGACTTAACTTATATGTCAATCCATGAAAGATTGAAGTTGCTTGAAGCATATACAATTCTTGGTCCTGAAGTACCACATCTTAAGTGCAACTTGTGTACATATGTATCTTGCTATAACTATAAGCATGATGGCATCGAGAATACCTCTATGGAGATATTGAAGAGTCATTCCACGACATTATATGAAGATGTTCATATCTATCAAGAATGATAATTTCAAGATTGGAATGCAAATGCTCAAGGATGTGAATTGATGCTCTTTTCAGGGGGAGTTAATGCGCGTTGCACTCTTTTTCCCTTACAAGGTTTTGTCCCACTGGGTTTTCCTTGCAAGGTTTTTAACGAGGCAACCAATAGGCGCATATTCAAACATGTGTACTCTTTTTCCTTTTCTTTAATTTTTTCCCATTGGGTTTTGTTTTAGTTAAGGTTTTAACGAGGCACATTATTGAATAGACATTCAAGGGGGAATGTTATAAATAGAACTCTAATTAGAGTGAATGTCTATCTTATAGAAGTTTACTTTGAGGCTAAGTCTTTTCTCTTCCTATAAATAGAGGGGTCTTACCCCATTGTAAATAATCCCAAAAGTATCAATAAGAATACTCCTCTCCCTCTACTTTTCTCTCTATTGTTCTTGTTCTTATATTATTTCATAACATGATAAAGTTTCTATAATTTGGTATTTTATATGGAAGTGAGAATGGATGATGCCCATTGGATTAGAAGAAAATAGATGGCTAATATTAAATCTTACACTTAAGTAGGTTAATGGGTTGGAAAGAAAGGGCTCAGGGTAATTGGGCTGGACCATGTCTTTTTGGGTTTGAATTTAGGCTAAAAAGACTAAATAATATAATGTATATATAAAAATATAAAAACCACTCTAAATTAAAATAAACTAATATAAAACTAAATACTATGAGTGAAGCTAATTTTATTTTATTTGTATATTTCAAATGTTATAATACTATAAATATAAATATATGACTTTAACCTAAAGGTGAAAAATATTTTTGTGATAAAATAAAGTAAAAGTTAAAAAAATAGTGAAAATATACTATTAGACCTAAAGTAATATCTAAACACTGAAAACGTAAAAATGTTGGGGAATGTCAAAAATTACATGTTTACAGTTGCCCCTCTTTGACTAGAAACACGAAGAGTTTTCAGACAAAGAACGACGAGACATGTTTTTTTGAACCGGCCCTTATTTAGAGAGAATAAAAACTAAGAGAAAGGAGAAAGTGGCCGAGCCCTGATGTCTGAGCTACCTACATATCCTTGGCTATAAAAAAACAGGTCACGTGTAGTTCAAAAGTAGGAATAGTGATGGAGTTCGAGAGTCGTGTGAGCTTTCGTCGAGGTTCCGGTCCGTGTTCCTGTTATTACATCAAAAATCAAAATTAAAAAGACTAACTAAGCCTATCAGCTACGAGTTACAAGATTCATATTTATGAGTCTTCTGAAGCTTGATCTTGAGTCTTAGTTGGTTCTTCATGCGGACTCTGATATGAATCTTGATGAGTGTTAGCTGCAGGAGCTTGTTTATTCTTTCACGGCTTCTTCAGATCAAGACCGGACATGTAGTGCTTGTGACTTCAATCACGTCTTGAGCATTCCATAATTTTTCTCTGCTTCCGCACTTCGAGTTCACTTCTTTTTATTTTATTCTGGATTGAGACTTCTTCTTTTGGTCGTCTCGAACCCTGTGCCTCGAGGTAAAACCTGCTCAGACACCAAAAGAAACAAACGAACAAATTTTTTCTGCCCCAGCTTTTACTATATCTAAAATGAAATTAACTGGGGCCGTAAGTTTGAAATATTACTAGGTTATGCTTGCATCGACTAAGGACTGGGACCCTATGTTGGAAAAGATTTCTAGGTTATGCTAGCATCCATAGCGGGGCCCTATGTTGGAAAAGAGTACTAGGTTACGCTGGCATCCACTAAGAAGTGAGATCCTATGCTGGAAATGATTATCAAGTTATGTTGGCATCCTATGCTGGAAAGTGAGACTACTGAATTGTGTACTAATGCTAAAATGAACTAAGAGGGATTATTTATTTATCTTTATTTTTATTGAGAAATATAAGTTTTAAACAAATTGCCCCACCACTTTTTTAAATGCATGAAAAAAAGAGACATCCTCTTCTTCTTTTTTTCTTCAAATTGTCCTAGGAAAAAAATCATCAGACTCGGTTTTTATATCTTAGGAGAAAGATTCATCATACTAAGATTTTGATCCTAGGAGAAAGTTTATCAGACTAAGTCTTCTATATTAGGAGAAAAATTCGCCAAATTAAGATTTTGATCGTAAGAGAAAGTTTATCAGACCAGGTCTCTTCTCTTCTTTTTTTGGTATCTTAGGAGAAAGATTCATTAGACTAAAATTTTGATCCTAGGAGAAAGTTCATCAGACTAGGTCTTCTGTCTTAGGAGAAAGATTTATCAGATTAAGATTTTGATTCTAGGAGAAAGTTCATCAGACTAGGTCCTTTTTTTTTGGTTTCTTAGGAGAAAGATTCATCATACTAAGATTTTGATCCTAGGAGAAAATTAATCAGACTAGATTTTTTATATTAGGAGAAAAATTCATCAGATTAAGATTTTGATCCTAGGAGAAAGTTCACCAGACTAGATTTTCTAATTTATTATCTTTGGAGAAAGATTCATCAGACTAAGATTTTGATCCTAGGAGAAAGTTTATCAGGCTAGGTCTTTTATCTTTGGAGAAAAATTCATCAGACTAAGATTTTGATCCTACGATAAAGTTCATCAGACTAGGTTTTTCTTTTGTATCTTAGGAGAAAGATTCATCATACTAAGATTTTGATCATAGGATAAAGTTCATCAGGCTAAGTTTTTTTTGATATCATAGGAGAAAAATTTATCAGACTAAGATTTTGATCCTAGGAGAAAGTTCATCATATTAGGTCTCCTGTCTAAGGAGAAAGATTCATCAGACTAAGATTTTGATCCTAGGAGAAAGTTCATCAGACTAGGTCTTTTTTTGGTGTCTTAGGAGAAAGATTCATCAGACTAAGATTTTAATCCTCGGAGAAAATTATTCTAACTAGATTTTCTATTTTAGGAGAAAAATTCATCAGATTAAGATTTTGATCCTAGGAGAAAGTTCATCAGACTAGGTTTTCTAATTTATTATCTTATGAGAAAGATTCACTAGACTATGATTTTGATCATAGGAAAAAGTTCATCAGACTAGGTCTTCTATCTTAGGAGAAAAATTCATCAGACTAACATTTTCATCCTAGAATAAAGTTCATCATTCTATGCCTCTTTTTTTTGTATCTCAGGAGAAAGATTTAGCAGACTAAGATTTCTATCCTAGGAGAAAGTTCATCAGATTAGATCTTCTGTATTAGGAGAAAGATTCATCAGACTAAGATTTTGATCCTAGAACAAAGTTCATCAGACCATGTCTCTTTTCTTCTTCTTTTTTTCTTTTGTTTAAACCACTTTCATTGCACTGCTTTGTTCCTATTTCACATAAAGAAAAATTTATCGGTTTTGAAAAAGATGGTCTATTTATGGCTTTGAGTCTTGAGCAACTTGAGTCGGTATCAAGGGACTTTTTCTCTACATCAAGTTTGATTGTTTCACACCCATTACCATTTGTAGTTGTGGCTCAATCAGCCTTATCCCAATTGAAGATCTTTTATTAGGTGACCTTTTTTGATATCTTGAATGACTTCTTGCTTTTTTGAGCAATTTGTTTGTCAGAGAGAATCATCAGCTATTTTTTTTGTGCCAAGTAGGCTGACAAGAGTATTTTTGGGGGAGCTTCTGCATGAATCCTAAAGGTATGTTGTCAATAATAAATGAGTATGCTCGCCAAATTTACTTTGTGCAACTGAAAAGCTAGCAGCAAATTTTGAAATTTTTTCTTGCTTGTTTTGAGAAGGACTGACTCAGAGTAAAGGACATAATAATGCAAGAAAAAAAATATTAACAAGAAATGCCTTTGTCGTAAGGACAGGAGGAAGAGTGTTTTTTTCCTTTTTTTAAACTAGGCTTAATGGTCATGACATGCGTTTTGGACTCAACGGCCTATTGATACCCAGTTTTTTCCTATGCATTTTTTATACATGCAAAATACTTTCAAATAACATATATGCATATATAAGCATGCCCAAGTATTTTCATATTTTTCCAATCTTTTAAAGATTTTTAAAATCTATTTAGTGCCCATTTTAGCAGTACAAAAATCAATAATTATTCCCAATCATCAACTTTTGGTTAATAATTTATTTTATTCTTATATTTACACCAAAAATAGTTAAGGTAATGTTTATATATTTTTGCAAATTTATTTGGTATTTTAAAAGCTAAATTGCATATAATTACAATTTTAGCCTACTTTAAGATTTAATTGCATTTTATAACTATAAAATTGGTTCTAATATTTTTAAATTAATTTTTATATATCATTAACTTATCCAGAACTTTAATTTGCTTTCAAAATCATTTTTACTATTTTCATAAAATAAAAAGGGAAAACTAACTATTAAAAATCTGGCCCATTTTTATTTCAATTATAGCCCAAATTGAACCCTCCTAATTGACCCAATTTTTTAACCTAAATTGGCCGGTCCAATTCTAATATAACCCAACCCCAACCCAACCAATTAACCCGCCTGGCTCTTTCTTTCAATCTATGCCGTTGATCATTTTGATCAACGGCCACGATTACTCCTTACCTTTTTAATTCACTGACCATACCCTAATCCCCTCATTTCCATCTCTCGGCTGCCTTTGAATACCCTCCCTCTCTCAAACTCTCTCGAAGGTCCTCGAAACCCTAGTCGTCACCTATCGTATTCGACCCCAAACTCACCGGAATCCATGGCTTCTCAAGCCATAGATAGCCTATAATCACCTCTCTACGCTCCTAAATGATGGGTGTTCAAAGTTTTCATGTCTAACCTCGATAAGGTCCATTCAGATCTTCGCTGATTCAAGGTTCCATGGCCTTTCCGGTTGTGCTCCGGCACATTCAAAGCATTTCGAGCCTGGTTCTAACTTATCCAACCCAGGATCAGACTTTTTCCAAGCCTTTCTCATTTTACGGTTCCTCAAAACCCCCAGCCATTCGAGGTTTTCTCTTATTGTTTTCTTAAATCTATGCTATATCTGTGCTTTATTGATGTTTTAAAATGCTTTCCCCAATTGTTTCTCTTAAAATTACTTCTTTCCGATCTAGGGTTTCTAGAAAGCTTAAAATGTTTTCTAACTCTTCCTTTTATTTTCTTTTCTTTGTATGCATTCGTCTTTACTATCTTCGTATGCTTTCTTTTCCAACACGCATATGTTTATGCTATGTTCGTATGTTTTCTTTTCTACCACGCATGTGTTTTCTTCTGCTTTCTTTCTACTATACATGATTCGTCTGTGCTTCGTTTTCTACTGTGCTTCTAAACCAGGCTCACATGTTCATCTTATTGTGTTTTCTATATGATATACTTTTCTATATGTTGAGCCCTTTTATTGTATATGTTTCCTACTAAGTTCTTATGTTCTTTATTTGCTTTCTACTGGACTTTGTTTGAGTTCTTTTAATCATGTTTTTCTACTGTTCTCTTAAGTGTCATACTATCTCCACTCTCTTCTTAGCTTGTTTAAGTCCCAGGTTCTTTTTTTCTTTCTTCATAAACATGCCTTTTCTACTCTCATTATGTTTCAAATCAATATGTTGTTTCGAACTTGCTATTATTTGTTTTCTCATATGTCTCTGACAGAGACATCTAAGTATGTTTCAGTTATTTGTCTTCTCTTCTTTGTATTTGATTCGAGGTGAAAACCCTAGGATTTGGGGTTCTTTTGGCGAGTTTGATCTTATGTTTGGACTAGGGTGCTATTTGGAACCCCCGACTCTCTCAGACTCATTCTAAGTTTATGACTGAACTTGAACTCATTTGTTCATAAATTTGAACTTTTCTATGCTAGACTCTCTACTAATTGACAAGATATTTCTTCGTGTTTAACATTTCTGTATGCTTTATACATGAGGAAATTTTACTTTAAAGGGGTTTGCCAACTTGTGATTGATTCAGAACTCCTTTTAATAAGGTTTGATTAATTGTTACTGATTTTCTTTAAGTAAATAAATCTTCTTCACTTTTTCTGATTGGATTCATTCATACCAAAACTCAGACTTTGTGATTTACTGGCTGTTGATTGATTTCCTTTCCTTATTTGCACAAATTGTGTGCTATCAGTCTTTTCCCTTAAATAAGTCCCTGTGTATTTACCCTTCTTATGTTGCTTTGGGAAAATGTTTCATTAGCCTTTTTCCTTAATTAGTTTTACCCAATTGAAATGAAAATCCCTTAATTAAAGAAAGACCTTGTGTAAATAATTTCCAAACTATTTTCTTACCTATTTCATCTTGCTTTCTACATTATAAAAGGGCACGAGCCTTCTGCACTTTGAGACACCTTCAGTTCAATATTTTTACACACATTACTTACTAAACACCTTCAATTCCAATACTCTCACACTTCACATTCTCAATTCTACACTCTACTCTCTTCTGAGATCTTCTGACTATTTGCTTGCAATTTGGCTTTACAAGACTACTGCTTTTCTTCTCTTCCTCGAAACTGATATGTTCTAGTTTAGTTTTCTGCCTCATCCTTATGTGTTTGCTTTACAACTTCTACAATTTTGTCTACTTTGCTGTCCATGTTCAATATTAAACATGTTGTTCTCTTTGCATCTACTCCTGTTGTGAATTCCCATACCCCATTCCCTTCTATGTGTTTGAGTGAAAGTTCAAAGCATGGCAACATCCAAATTGTTGCTCATGTCCGGACTTGATTCTTTAATGGATCTTAACTCCTAAACAATGTGGCTAACAAGCTGGTTGGGGTGTGCCAGCACTTCCAATTGCTGGGTATGACTACCAGCATGTCTTGATTTTCCCCAAAATCCCCTCTATTGCACTCACACTCATTCCTAGTTTCTAAGTTCTGCCCCCCTCCTGTGAGCCATGCTTTAGGACCTTGAGTTCTCTCTGAACTTGGACATTTGAGGGCTAGCTCTTCCACACTGCACTATGTCTCAACTCTGTAATGAATTTTGGTGTAAGCATTGCTCGGAGCTCATGAGGCTCTTGGGAACTCTAACACACCCAAAAATAAGAAAGGCTTTGGATTTGGATCTTTGGAGTTGGTCAACTGCATGCTTTAGGCAGGAAACATGAATCAGGCTCTCCTTGGTTGGAAATTTTTAGTTTTCTGATGTAATTTTACTTCTTTTTTTATTCTCGGTTGTAATAATCTTATAATAACTATTGAGGTTTTAGTGAAAAGGGAAGGACAAACCATGCATGCAAAAGGGTAGATATCATGTTCATAGGTTTATTATACTTCTGCAATCATGTTCTTCTTTCACTTCTGCATTTTCACATAGAAATCCTGTCTATAAGTTCTGCATTCTTTAGAAATCCAGTGTATATGTTCTGCATTTCATACGTAGAGATCATGTCCATAGGCTTCTGCACTTTCGAATTCCATACATATAGAAACCATGTCTATAGCTTATGCATTTCATATAGAAACCATGTCTATAGTTTTCTGCATCTCTGCATATCATGTAGATAACATGTCTATAAGACTTCTCGAATTCTGCATATGCATCTATCGCTAGGCAAATGTGTACATAGGTTTTAATAACTAACTACATATAGATGACATGCCTATAGGATTTTTGCATGTTAATAACAATGTTCTAAGATTAACAAATGCCTAGAAAGCATGCCTATAGGAGTAATCAACCAAATATAAATCGGCAACTCGCTTATAGGTCTAAAATCAATCGTAACAATAACGACTGCAGAGTTTATATTCTTGTAATGGACTATACGTTTCCCATAAAATCAGTATACTTCTTTTCTGAACTAATATATATCATGCCTATAGGTTTTCTTTTGCCACTTAGGCAAGTCATAAGGTAACTTGTAAATCAAATCAGATTCTATCAACTTCAACCAGCAGGCAAGCCTGATTCGGGCTTCTCATATGAAATATGTAATAGATCAATCCGCCACAACTCTTAAATTTAATCAGACAATAACTAGTACATGCGAGACATGCTAAACAATCTTGTCTTTAAGTGAGGAGGCCTGTTTGAGACTTTATCTGTTCTGTGCTTTCCCATATCCACTTTATATGCTTTGTTTGTCGCCTTAGAATTTTCTCCTTTAATCCATAAAAGCTCAGATCTCCCTTCCATTTATGACTACTAGTCCTAAATGCCTTCGGGGCTGATAGGATTCGGGACGGGTAGTAGCATGCAATAGGAAAATGAGACAATTCCACATTTAATACCTTAACGGGTTGGGAAAGGGTAGATATGGATATGATGACTAGTGTGCTAATACCACGTGTAGCCCCTCTTATGAGGAGTGATACCGTGTATTGCATTGACGTGATCCATAATATTTGTAAACCTAGGACCCCCTTCCTTTTATTTGTTTATTTTCAGAATTTTCAAATTATTTCCTCAAATTTCCAGCTTTCTTTGTTTCTTCAAAACATTAATTTTATTTGCAACTTTAATGTGACAATTTCTCATATTTGAAACTTTTGTTCGATTTGTTACTTAAAGTCACAATTGTAGCATGGCCGGGAACCATACTAGTGGATCTTGAGGGATGCCTAACACCTTCCACTCGAGATAATTTCAATCTCTTACCCGTTCTCTGGTTTTCTAAGTCAACAAATTCTTTTAGTGTCATAATGCACTTAATCATTAGGTGGCGACTCTTCAATTCAAACCCAATTCCCAAAAGGGAAAGAGTTGTCCGTCAAAATGTCATAAACTCGATTTCGCGAGAAAAAGGGGGCATCGACAGCAAGGGGACTTTGTTGGGGAGTTTCTTTAAGGGTTTTACCATTTCATGCTATTTGTGATTTTATGCTCCCTTAAATGTCCTTAAAGTCTTCAAGTGTTTATTTTTCTCTCCTACCTCAAAAACTGACTTGGCTCTTCGTTTCTCTTCTTTAATGCTTTCTTTTACGTCTTTCCTTTAATACTATTGTAATTATGAGCAATTATTGTAATTATTACTTATGAACGTGCAAATACACGATAACTTATTTAATTATTGTCACTTCATATTCAACATCATCTTCCACTCATGCCAAACAAAATACCATAACAACGCATATAACAAGTGATTACGCCATTTCGATATTATCACCTCTAAATCTGGCAAAGGCATATTTGCGGTAAAACTAGTCGATCAACGGTGTAGTCGACGGTTTCGTGCCTTTCCCTCTTGAGTTGTCCGCTCAAGGGTAAGTATAATACCCCATAGAAACCTTACTCTGTTTAATTGTGCATGCATCATTGTCAAAACCTAGACGAGTCAATTATGTTTCCCGTATAATGACTCTTTATGATAGACTTGTCCAAAGTCCATTGGGTTTCCTTGGAACCCAAGCAGACCCTACCACGTACTGTGTATTTATATGGAGAAATAAATGTTGTTCATGCCAATTATTGATATCTAAATGGCCGAGTCTAGCGGGGGGGGGGGGGGGATAAGGGCCTAACACTTTTGTTTTGCAGAGATAAGGCACGAAGTCCCCAAATTCGGCATGGTCACCAGCATCCACCCAAAATTACTAAATTGGTGGGAAGATCTTCATTCCAGTGATCAGACCCTTGTCCGAAAATACTTGGGGAATGTACTTTCGCTTCTGGAAATCCAACCCAACAACAAAATTATTGAAGCTGCCACCCTGTTCTGGGATTGCGATAGGTCTGTGTTTCGCTTCGGGAAGATTGAGTTGACACCCCCACTAGAGGAAATATGAGGGCTGGCTGGTATACCATGGGAAACTCCGGGTTTTCTAATGCCATAGAACCGCAAGGGTCGAGGTTTTCTTAAGATGATGGGTTTAAAGAAGAATCCAGATTTAACTTGCCTGAAGGAGTCGTACATTCCCTTTGAATATTTGTACGAAAGGCACAGTCATAGCAAGTCCTACCATACTTACCTTGAGGAGTTTGCCATCACATCATTGGGGCATATCCATAGAAGGGTCTTCGTCTTCGTGTATTGCTTCTTGGGGATGATAATATTTTATATGAAGAAGGCTAGGATCCAGAACAGACTAGCCGTGGTCACCAAGACTTTAATGGAGAGAACTGGAAGGCAGCCATTTAGCATAGTGCCCATGCTTATTGCAGAGATACCGAGCCCTAGAAAAGTGTCAACAGGGAGCCAAACACTTCGAGGGTTGCAACTTGTTGCTCCAATTCTGGCTCATGGAACACCTCCAGAAGGGTGAATATCGACAAGAGATCCAGCGTAGGGATTGGGACGATCATATTGCCTTCCATCAGCCAAGATGAATGAACTATTCCCAACATGTTTACTCAACCGGAGGATGCCAAAGGATGGGTATAGCTGTTTGAAAATCTGAAAGAGAACCAAGTACAATGGATGTTCGAATTGTTCACTACTGAAGAGTTCATTGCTCGATATCGGGATGCACAGTTTTTGATACTTATCAGTTTGAGAAGAACATATCCTTATGACCCTCTCTAAGTTATGAGACAGGCTGGTAGGAAGTAGATTATACCAAGGGTCGACAAGACGAGTCACTTCCGGGCCGACTTTCAGGATGACGATAGTCCTAACTGTTGGAAATAACGCTTTACGCTAGAGGGGGGGGGGTGAATAACGTTTTAAAAATATTAAGCGTTTTAGTGCGGAATTTAAAACTTTGCAGAAATTAAAACAAGTGCAGTAAAATAAACTTACACAATGATGTATCCTGGTTGGCCACAAACGTGGTTAGTCCAGTCCCCGAGAGACTCTCTCGAGATTTCCACTAAACTTGTCAAGCTTACGGGTGCTTAACAAACCGTTACAGCTGAGGACACGAGCCTCACCTAGGTGCTCGGGGATCACAATCCCAAAGACTTCAATTGCTCGGGGATACCAATCCCAAAGACTTCAATTGCTCGGGGATAACAATCCCAAAGACTTCAATTGCTCGGGGATAACAATCCCAAAGACTTCAATTGCTCGGGGATAACAATCCCAAAGACTTCAACTGCTCGGGGATAACAATCCCAAAGACTTCAATTGCTCGGGGATAACAATCCCAAAGACTTCAATTGCTCGGGGATAACAATCCCAAAGACTTCAACTGCTCGGGGATAACAATCCCAAAGACTTCAACTGAGGAATCACAAGTTCCTCAACAAACGAGAATCGCAATTCTCTTACAAACACAAAACAAACTCACTTTACAAAGTACTCCTCAATGAGTAGATATGAGTAGAAATAGTACGCTCAAGATCACAAAAACTTAGCTCAATAGAATGGTCTTCAAAAAGCTTTATGGATGAATGAAAATGATGATCAATGTAAGAAAGCTTTTAGCAATGAAAATACTTAAATTGTATATGTTGTTGTTGTGAAAACACTGAGTTAAGCCTGTATTTATAGGAGAAAAACTCAGTCTTACCGTTGTCTAATTGCCAATTAAGGATTGCTGAAATTACTCAGTGACAATCGATTGTCAAGACTAAACAATCGATTGTTTGCCTATCAGATCAAAAATTCAATCCCAGATTTTACATCAACAACCGATTACTTCAAATCAGTAATCGATTATTTATAACGTTAAAAAATCCTTTCCAATTTTTGGCATAAAACATCGATTATCAGGAAATCAACAATCGATTATTTTAACAACGTTCAGAAAATCTTTTCCAGATTTTACGCAAAACATCGATTGTTAAATATCAACAATCGATTACCTGAAGGTAATTTGAAAATGTATGACAACGGTTAGTTCCAACAATCGATTATCAAATAGAACAATCGATTATAAATTAATTTCAAAACTTACTGTCTCATATATAATCGATTATCAAAAGCCATAATCGATTATTAATTAATTTCAAAACTTTCTGTCTCATATATAATCGATTATCAAAAGCCATAATCGATTATTAATTAATTTCAAAACTTTCTGTCTCATATATAATCGATTATCAAAAGCCACAATCGATTATTAATTTATTTAAAAACACTGGGAGACATTTTTCTCATTCTAATCGATTACCATTAGTTCATAATCGATTTTTCTGAGTTTTGAAAACTTTGCCTCAGTTAACAATCGATTATCAAAAGTACACAATCGATTGTTATGCAGTTTGCAAAAACCTGATGTTAACTGACTTACTCACAATCGATTATCATTAATTCACAATCGATTGTCATGCAGTCTTGGCTTAGAGATACTCGATTATCATAAGTACATAATCGATTATCTTAGCCCAGATTTTTGAGGCATGTTTGAAAAACATTTTAACAAATATAAATATGCATAGTTTAAAATCATTTGACACTTAAGTTAGATATGCATGATTTTGGAAAAATAATTTTAGTAGAGAAGCCATGTTATGAGCCAAGATTGAGGGATCAAGTTCACAATTAATATTGACTCAATTATAACATTTCTAAACTTTGTCTTGAGCTTCTTGTAATGCATCCATTTTGTGCTTGTCCTTGAGCACTGCTATATATCGCTTGTTGCTTTGTTTGACATTCATCAAAACCTACAAAAGAACACACGTTTAGTATATTGCATTTGAAACGTGTTTCCAACAATTTCCCCCTTTTTGATAATGGCAAACATAAGCGGGATATATGAAATAATTATTTTGATAATCCAAGACAAGAGTAAAGTATGCAATTTGATGTTCCCCCTCAATTCATGTTCCCCCTCACTTTAAGCATGAATGAAGTTGAGAGTGATATAGCATACTTCTTGATATCCCGTTTCTTCCCCCTTTTGCCATTAGCAAAAATTTACACAAGGGAAGAATATGAAAAAAATGTGAAATAAACACACGTTTATTTATTGGAAAATTAAGATAACATTACAAGGGTGAAACCAAACATAACTAACCAATCAAGAACAAACAGACCAAAAACAACAATTTCTCATCATAACAACAACAATTTCATCATTCATCACCCCCATCCCCTTCATCATCATTGGTAGGCGCTTGATATGGCACCATCTGAGCATAGGCATAATGCACGTGATCAAAGTAACCATGGACCTCACGGGTTAGTTGAGTAATTTGGTCAGAAATGGTCCGGAGGGTAGGCTCCTGAGGAGGATGAGCACGACGGGCTTGTCGATTTTGAGGAGGAGCGGGAGCATGATCACCATCATGATGAAAGGAAGACTCCGAAATTTCCCAGATTTTGGTGCTCTTTTTGAGAGGACCATTAGCAATATTGACTCCGGAAGCTTCAAGAAATTTCATTATTAAGAGGGCATAGGGGAGAGGTATGTCATCTCTGGTGGCATTGAACATATGAGATAGAATAAGCTTGCACCAATTTATTTTAACACCGGTGACAATAGCATGAAGAAATTTGGCATCCTCTTGGGAAATGGTGGTGTGATTGAGTTTACGGGGTTTGAGAACACGAGTGATGAAATAGAGAATGAAACGATAATTCGGGTCCATACCCTTTATGGTGGGACGACGGGAAGAGGACTCATCATAGGCTACTCCGGCTTGGCGGAAGAGATTAGCTTCATCAATCATGACCCCGGCATCATTTATGTACTGGTAGATGTCTTCACCATCATGCGGAATGCCGGCAATGAGGTGGAGGTTATCTTCAGAAATTAGAATGGGAATGCCGTTAACATTGGTAACAAGTTCACCCTCATCATCTTTGTGAAGGTTGGAGTAAAAAGCTTCAACCAAAGAAATGTTGTAGTAGGGGTGAGTAAGGAGTAGGAAATTGAAAAGGTTGCACTCTCTTAGCATATTTGCGGCTGGAATGAATGGTGCAACAAGAGCGTTTGTTGAAAAGCGAGGAGGGAGAATAAGGCGTTTCTCAAATTTGGTTAAGAAACGGGTGAGCTCTTCATTGGATTCAAAGAATAGAACCGATCCATCTTGATATGGATGGCGAGAAGAAGAAGCACCTTGTTTGGAACGAGCACGTTTTGAGTTGCGGCTTGACATTTTTTTTTTTTGAAAGGATGTGCTAGGATTTTTCAAAGAAAACAAGAGAATTTGATGCTAGGGAGGCTTGAGTGAGTATACAAGAGCATATGTGCAGCCTATATATAGAGAAGGAATGAATCTTACATTTATTGGAAATGATTTGAAGAGATTTGAAGTCTGAAACGGTAAAAATAAATTCACTGACCGTTCAACAATCGATTGTTTGAATGGAATAATCGATTGTCATTAATGAAAATGATCTGACACATCGATTACACGCCAGAACGGTAAGAAAATTTGAAAAAGATAGTCGATTGTCAAACTTGGTAATCGATTGTTTTTCATATTTATGACCTGTCAGGAATCGATTATGGAGCCAAAACGGTAACATAAGTTTAAAACAGATAATCGATTATCAATATATAGTAATCGATTGTTTCACTCTCAGAGAGTTTGAATTTTGGCAAATAATCGATTGGCAGAAAATAATCGATTGTTTGGAAGGGGGATGCTGAAATGATGAGACTTAATTCTATCAGGCAATGTAAACATTTAACAAGATTTCATGGAAAAAAAATTGAATCAACAAATAATCGATTATTGATACTGATAATCGATTATAAGCATAAATAATCGATTATGATCGAATTTTTTTCTTGTATCAAGATAATTCGTACTTTCCTCTTACCTTTTGGGGGATGCCTGCAAAATAGAATTAAACATCTCCGACGCTCAAGTCAGTAATCTATAAATGAAATAATAACTTTGAAACTCGTGTAGTCGGGTAAAAAAATGAACTCTTAAGAATTTTGTCCTAGGATGTTCTTAAGAGGGTTTAGGGTACTTACCTTCCCTTCGACTTTGCCAATTACCTGATTTTGAACATCCTCCGTTCATTTTGGTCTTTTGGCTCATTCTCCAATTTACGAAGCTTTTTCCACAATTTTGCCTTTTGAATTTTTCGAAAATACTTCCGATTTAAAAAAACATAAGTCGACTTTTCCGTCTCTTCCTCCTTCTTTGTGCTTTAATTGAAGGAATTTTGAATTCGTCTCTCGTCAAGTGTTTGGAGCATCCACTACACTTGATTCCTTCAAGCACACCTGCAAAACAAATCAATGCTCTTTTGGTACCCATGCCATTTTGGGTCCTTGAGGGTTATGCATACTATAATGATATGTTTGAGTAGCATGTCTATGTCTAGTAAAGCATGCGGGAGCAATATGACCAATTCGTCTACAATAATGACATGTCACATTTGGATTATGCATGCGTCTAGGCTCATAGTAGCTAGAATAATGCACATTGTTTACTCTATTTTCATTTCTCCTAATTTGAACACCATAGTCATTTCTAGGTTGAACATTTCGGGATCTTCTAGCATGATCATTGTTGTGCCTAAAATATGCATCATGTCTATGGTGACGATTGCTAGGCGGAAGGTCATGTCTAGGTCTCCTAATATTTTGTCTAGCATGCATGTTTGTTTTAGGAAAGGCATTTTTGTTATTAATCCTAGGTTGAGCTCTAGGTGGTTGGGTTTTTGCATCAACCTCTTCTTCATTTATGAAGCCTATTCCATGCTTGGTTGATTTCAAGTTATCAAGCACCACATTCAAGTTTTTATGAGAGGAGTTGAATTTATCTAGTGTGCCTTTTAATCTACCTACTTCATTCTTAAGGTCTACACAAGAAGCACAATTTTTTGTAGAACTCTCGGGCTTGTCAGAACTTCTTTTCCCATAAAACTTGTTTTGTTCTAGTAGCTTCTCATTTTCCAAAACCAATTTTTCTAATTCTTTTTCTTTTAATGAAAACTGTTTTTGAAAATCTTGTTCTTTTAGAGAAGCATTTTCTCTTAAACTAGTGACGGTTTTTGTAACTTTGAGAAATTCAGCATACAATTCATCAAAGGCATTTCTCATGTCATCAAGAGTATAAAAATTTTGAGAAGAGATTTGACTTACCTCACTTTGATTTTCTTCCTGTGCCATGAGGCAGAGATTTGCCGCTTCTTCATTTTCTTCTTCACTGGATTCGTCTCCGGAATCTCCTCCCCAAGATATGTATGCTCGTTGCTTCTTGAAGGGTTTCTTCTCCTTTTTAAGATTTGGGCAGTTTGTTTTGATATGCCCTGTTTCACCACATTCATAACATTTAACTTGCTCACCTTGCTTTTTCCCTTTGCGGTCATATTCTTTTCGCATGAATTTTTGGAACTTTTTGATGATGAGTCCAAATTCGCTATCTCCATCCTCTTCAATTGGTGATTGACTTGTGCTCGCCTTTAGAGCAATCTTTTGCCTTCTTTGTTCGTCAACAACAGGGTTAAGAATAGTGGATTCATAAGTCTTAAGATTACCTCTAAGAGCGTCTATGGTGACGTTCGTGATTCCAATTGACTCTTGAATCGCATCGGCCTTTGATCGCCATGCCGGTGTTAGGCTCCTAAGGATTTTTCGAACTAGTTCTTTGTCTGTGAACGTCTTCTTGAGTGCGTGGAGATCATTCACTATTGATGAGAACCGCTCAAACATCTCGTCTACCTTTTCGCCTTCCTTCATATGGAACAATTCGTAAGCATGAGTTAAAAAATCAATTTTAGCTTCTCTTACCTGGTCAGTCCCTTCGTAAGTGACCTCAAGCTTGTCCCACATTTCTTTCGCTGTTTTGCAGCAGGAGATTTTCCTGTAATCATTAGCATTAACAGCACAGAGTAATAAATTAATAGCTTTAAAATTATTTTGGACCATTCGATTATCCTCGGCGTTGAATTCCTCTTCTGTTTTTGGCACCCATATTCCTTCCACCTGTTTGACAGGAACCTCATTTCCTTTGGTGTACACCTTCCACAAGTAAGGGCTGTTTGATCTGACGAATATCTGCATCCTTTCTTTCCAATATGAATAATTAGTCCCGTTGAACAAAGGAGGTCTTGTGGGGCACTGTCCTTCATCAATACCTGCAAAAGAGTCTAGAGTAGAAGCCATGGAAAGATTCTCTCAAACGGTTAAGTCTTTCAGAGAGTATGGCTCTGATACCAATTGTTGGAAATAACGCTTTACGCTAGAGGGGGGGGTGAATAGCGTTTTAAAAATATTAAGCGTTTTAGTGCGGAATTTAAAACTTTGCAGAAATTAAAACAAGTGCAGTAAAATAAACTTACACAATGATGTATCCTGGTTGGCCACAAACGTGGTTAGTCCAGTCCCCGAGAGACTCTCTCGAGATTTCCACTAAACTTGTCAAGCTTACGGGTGCTTAACAAACCGTTACAGCTGAGGACACGAGCCTCACCTAGGTGCTCGGGGATCACAATCCCAAAGACTTCAATTGCTCGGGGATACCAATCCCAAAGACTTCAATTGCTCGGGGATAACAATCCCAAAGACTTCAATTGCTCGGGGATAACAATCCCAAAGACTTCAATTGCTCGGGGATAACAATCCCAAAGACTTCAACTGCTCGGGGATAACAATCCCAAAGACTTCAATTGCTCGGGGATAACAATCCCAAAGACTTCAATTGCTCGGGGATAACAATCCCAAAGACTTCAACTGCTCGGGGATAACAATCCCAAAGACTTCAACTGAGGAATCACAAGTTCCTCAACAAACGAGAATCGCAATTCTCTTACAAACACAAAACAAACTCACTTTACAAAGTACTCCTCAATGAGTAGATATGAGTAGAAATAGTACGCTCAAGATCACAACAACTTAGCTCAATAGAATGGCTCTTCAAAAAGCTTTATGGATGAATGAAAATGATGATCAATGTAAGAAAGCTTTTAGCAATGAAAATACTTAAATTGTATATGTTGTTGTTGTGAAAACACTGAGTTAAGCCTGTATTTATAGGAGAAAAACTCAGTCTTACCGTTGTCTAATTGCCAATTAAGGATTGCTGAAATTACTCAGTGACAATCGATTGTCAAGACTAAACAATCGATTGTTTGCCTATCAGATCAAAAATTCAATCCCAGATTTTACGTCAACAATCGATTACTTCAAATCAGTAATCGATTATTTATAACGTTAAAAAATCCTTTCCAATTTTTGGCATAAAACATCGATTATCAGGAAATCAACAATCGATTATTTTAACAACGTTCAGAAAATCTTTTCCAGATTTTACGCAAAACATCGATTGTTAAATATCAACAATCGATTACCTGAAGGTAATTTGAAAATGTATGACAACGGTTAGTTCCAACAATCGATTATCAAATAGAACAATCGATTATAAATTAATTTCAAAACTTACTGTCTCATATATAATCGATTATCAAAAGCCATAATCGATTATTAATTAATTTCAAAACTTTCTGTCTCATATATAATCGATTATCAAAAGCCATAATCGATTATTAATTAATTTCAAAACTTTCTGTCTCATATATAATCGATTATCAAAAGCCACAATCGATTATTAATTTATTTAAAAACACTGGGAGACATTTTTCTCATTCTAATCGATTACCATTAGTTCATAATCGATTTTTCTGAGTTTTGAAAACTTTGCCTCAGTTAACAATCGATTATCAAAAGTACACAATCGATTGTTATGCAGTTTGCAAAAACCTGATGTTAACTGACTTACTCACAATCGATTATCATTAATTCACAATCGATTGTCATGCAGTCTTGGCTTAGAGATACTCGATTATCATAAGTACATAATCGATTATCTTAGCCCAGATTTTTGAGGCATGTTTGAAAAACATTTTAACAAATATAAATATGCATAGTTTAAAATCATTTGACACTTAAGTTAGATATGCATGATTTTGGAAAAATAATTTTAGTAGAGAAGCCATGTTATGAGCCAAGATTGAGGGATCAAGATCACAATTAATATTGACTCAATTATAACATTTCTAAACTTTGTCTTGAGCTTCTTGTAATGCATCCATTTTGTGCTTGTCCTTGAGCACTGCTATATATCGCTTGTTGCTTTGTTTGACATTCATCAAAACCTACAAAAGAACACACGTTTAGTATATTGCATTTGAAACGTGTTTCCAACACTAACAAGTGCCAAGCTCAGCATCAGTGGCACTGCAAACTAATCCTAGGAAGAAATAGCATCGAACCGGACAGATACCATGCTGGTTGTACTCCATATTATCCAAGCTAGCTAGAGGATACTCATAATTGTTTGTGTCAACCCGGGTTTGTTCGGGGTCATAGGATCATCGACGAAAAGGCTGAAGCACAAGTCAAATATAACCAATTGCACAAAAGGATTCGGGAATGCGAAAATGAGCACCATGAAATTCAAGAAGCCAACCGATAGTTGATTGAAGACTGGAAAGACATGGCTGTTAGTTCCAACAAACATCTGGGGTACTTAGAGCGGGGTTTAGTAGAGATAGAAAGGAAATTCGTCAAAAAAGTCGAGGAATGCCAAAATGCTAAGGGAAATGAAGATGGGCACCTAGACATAACCAACTTGTTGCGCGGAGTTCGCGAGATAGTACAACTGTTCGATGGAGCAAAAGATGCCGAGTCTGGGGAAGGTCCCTCTAGGACCAAATAGATAGGAGTCTTTTCTTTACTTTGAGAATGTAATAAGGTCCATGGCTATTAGTGAAATTTACTTCCTGCTATTTAGTATCGTTTCGGGATTCGTATTATTTTTATCAAAATGAGGCATTTAGTATTATAAATTCTCCAAATCAATTTGTCTCTAGGCCTACTCGGGCACAACGAGGCTCCCAAATTAGGACACAATTTATATTCTCGCACTATTGGTTTAAATATTGCAGCATCTTTTTCTTATAACCATCACTAACTTTTTAGCTTGTATTGTTTTTACTTTGTTTATTCCCCTCCCCAAAGGTTAGTTCGTGCACTCTGGCATTGTAATCATACCCCACAAGATCCAAGGGCCTTCTACCTACTCCTTTTAGTCCTACCCGAAACAGGAACAGAGGAAAAATAGAAGACTTGAGCAACACCAGGAAGGAGAATTCACTTGAACGTGTAGAGGTTATTCAGGGTATTCAAGTTTCTAAGGAAAATGCCTCTCAGCTCGAGCAGAAGTTGTTGAAATTTCAAGAAGAACTGGACCAAGTTCGGAACTTGTCAAGCTTATCGTTTTCCCTCACCACCTTAGATGTCAGTTTCCCAAATGCTAAAAACCCCACACCTCTACAAAACATTCCAAAATCACAAAACTACTCTGCTCCTCACCACCACTGCAATATTTTCCACACATATAACAATATTTCACTGCTCATCCCGGAACCTGTGAACTCCACAAATGACCATTTTCACCCTTACTGTAATGCCTCCATTTATGTGAAAACTATGACGCATCCTACTCAACCTATTTCAAACAGACCTGAGTCTGATGATAAGGACTTGCTTATCAAGAATTTGGCAGAAGAACTCAAGAAGCTGACTAGCAGAATTCAGGACGTCGAGGGAAGTAAGGGGATTGAAGGGATAAATTATG
Organism: Nicotiana benthamiana; assembly: GCA_034376525.1. NCBI lineage: Eukaryota > Viridiplantae > Streptophyta > Magnoliopsida > Solanales > Solanaceae > Nicotiana > Nicotiana benthamiana. The sequence continues at coordinate 11,248,247 of CM067341.1, read as the reverse complement.
ACGACCTTTGCATTCAACCCGATAGTAAACTGCCCGAGGGGTACAAACCTCCTAAGTTCGAGATGTTTGACGGTACAGGGGATATCTAAGAACATACTGCGATAAACTAGCCGGAGTAGGAAAGGACGGGAAGATTCACATGAAGCTCTTCATGAGGAGTCTAAAGGGAGATGCTCTGTCTTGGTACATCAGCCATGACCTGAATAAGTGGTTAAATTTGGTAAGTATGGCGTCCGGTTCCATGGACAGGTTCAGATTCAACACAGAAAATGCGCTAGATGTGTTCTACATCCATAACCTAAAGAAGAAACCTATGGAGACATTCCGCGAGTATGCTACTCGTTGGAGGTCAGAAAATGCTAAGGTCTGACCGGCTTTAGAAGAAGAACAAACGAACAGGTTTTTCGTCCAAGCTCAAGACCCACAATACTATGAAAGGTTGATGTCGATTGAAAGCTAGAATTTTTCTGACATCATCAAGCTAGGGGAGCGGATCGAGGAAGGTATCAAAAGTGGTATGGTCACAAACTTTGAAGCTTTGCAGGCTACAAACAAGGCCCTACATTTTGGTGACACGTCCAAGAAAATGGACGTGAGCGTCGTGATGGTTGCACAGAGAACAAAGTCCCCAATCAAATACCAAACCTACCTAATGCCTCCACTCACATATCAGCCTACTCCAAATTACCAAGCACCCATACCTTCCACATACCAACCCACTTCACCTAAATACTTCCAACCAGCACATGTTTACCAAGCCTACGATACTCAACTGCCTCAGTATCAGTCACCTCAACCACGTCAAAACTTCCCTAGACCTCGACCAAATTTCGACCCCATACCTCCCAAACAGTATACCGCTATTGCTGAACCAATTGACCAGCTGTACGAAAGACTCAAAGCTGCTGGTTATGTCAACCCTATCCCTGTCATATCTCCAGAAAATCTTTCCCAGTGGGTCAATCCTAATAAATTCTTTGCATACCATTCCGGCATGAAAGGACATACCATTGTTGAATGTCGTTCTCTGAAGGATAAGATTTAGACTTTAATTGACAACAAGATCATTGTGGAAAAAGAGTTGGCCCCTAATGTCCGTGGTAAACCTCTACTAGACCACAAGGGTGGAAGTGATCATATGATCGAGATAGAGGATGATTGGGATCCCAAATGATCAATCAGTTTGATCACAAAAGGAGACGATCCAAAGAAACCAACAGTCACCCTTAATCTAATTGTAGTCCAGATTCAGTCTTCTGAAGATGCCGAGGTGAACATGTCCATACCACTTGAGTTTGAGACACCGGCTTCTACAAAGGTGCCAATACCAATTGAGGTCGAGTTTGGGTCCCCAAAGGCACCTGTGCCATTTGAGGTCATTATGTTACCTTCTGAAGCAAGGGTACCCATTCCTGTAGCAATGTCTGCCGTAGCACCATTCCATACGAAGGCTATCACTTAGGATTACATAGACGAGGCAAGGAGCAAAGGAAAAACCAAGTTCGGAGAAGCAATTATGGCACAATGTATGACAAGGACCGACAAGGTTTATACTCTAGAACACTTGGCCGACTCAAGTAAGAAGACCTTTGGTTGGCAAACCATCACTGAAATCGGGCATGATGATCTCTGGAGGAAGATACAAGCAAAGGAGTACTTAGTCATTGATAAATTCATCAAAACACCTGCACAGATCTCTATCCTAGCTTTACTGCAAAGCTTTGATGCACATAAGAATGCCTTATTGAAGGTGGTGAGTGAGGCATATGCACCGAGCAACATCACCAAATGAGAGATGGCAAATATGGTGGGGCAGGTATTGGAGAGTCACAAGATCACTTTCCATGAAGATGAGTTGCCACCAGAAGGTTTGAGTCACAACAAGGTATTGCACATCACTGTGCAGTGCGAGGATTATTTCATCACCAGAATCCTGATTAACGAAGGGTCCATTCTCAACATTTATCCACTGGTAACGCTCAGAACATTGGCAAAGAGCCCGCATGAGATCAAGGATGGGGCCATCAATGTCAAAGCTTGCGATGGTTCCTAAAAGTATACTATTGGGGAAATTAACATGTGTCTACAAATGGGGCCTACTTGGTTTGATGTTGATTTTCAAGTAATAGATGTACCGACATCTTACAACTTGCTTTTGGGACGACCCTGGATTCATGTCGCTGGGGCCGTGGCGTCCACACTACATCGGTACTGAAGTTTGAATGGAATCATCAGGAGGTAATCATTCATGGCGACGGTAGCAATCCCATATACAGTCGCCAGACCGTCCCAGCAATTGGAGGAGGAAGAAGGATATACAGAGAAACTTACCACCACAAAAAATGAGTCAACACCGTTGATAAGGATAAGTGGTGGATAAAAAAAATTGAAAGTATACTGAACTAGAGCGAGTATGAACCTGGCAAGAATCTCCAAGGAATCGCTAATCCCGTCAAGCTCAAGAAGCACAACACCATTTTCTGATTGGGATATAAGTATACCTAGAAAGAATTCAACGAATGGTCGCCACCCTGGCACGATCCTTACTATCCATTGGAGCAGCCGATACCCAGTTTGGAGCAGACCTTCGAACCGGGCAAGGTCATCTATGGGTCAGATGAAGAAGAAGCCCTAGCAGCAATGAGGATTTTGTTCCTAGAAAACGATGATATGGACTGATGTGTCATTTTTGAGGAGGAGGGGGAGGAAGGCCCTTCTATTGAGGTTGTAAACAGAGGAGCACGCCTCAACAAATAGACCGTCAAAACCACTAGAGCCCGACATGCCTCGGGGTATCAAGGCTGAACAAGCACCAGGCACCATTTTATTTTACTAGTTTACTTTCCTTTCACATTTTTATTTTTTTCAAGAAAAGCTCTAATGTTCAAAATATTTATGGAATGTATCAAAGCATTTCATTTTTCTTATAGATCTTACTCTTATTATATTCTCTCATTACCTTACTTATACAACATTACTATTACTTATCTTGATGAACCAATGACTGTGACGTGCAACGAGATAATGCAACAAGTTGACATAGACTCAAAGGAAGATTATTCACCGGAAGAGATTATTGAGGAAGTTGAGAATTTTAAGAACATACCTAAGTCCAACTTGGACGAGACTAAAATTGTTAACCTAGGAAATACAAAAATCATCAAAGAAATGTGAATCAACGTTCACTTGTCACCAGTAGAAAAGAAAAAGTACATAGAGCTTCTAAGAGAGTATGAGGACATATTTGCTTGGTTGTATGATGACATGACTGGTCTGAGCACATTCATTGTGGCTCACAAATTACCGAATGATCCAGCCTGCCCGCCAGTAAAATAGAAGCTCAAAATTTTCAAGCCAGATATGAGTTTAAAAATCAAGGAAGAGATCACTAAGCAGGTAATAGATAAGGTTCTCAAGGTAGTAGAGTATCTGCCATGGTTAGCTAACATTGTTCCAGTATCGAAGAAGGATGGAAAGGTTAGAGTCTGTGTTGATTACTGGGATCTCAATCGGGCCAGTCAAAAAGATGACTTCCCCTTGCCGAATATACACATCTTGATTGATAACTGCGCTAAGTTTGAGCTGCAGTCATTTGTTGATTGTTTTGCTGGGTACCATAAAATATGGATGGAAAAAGAAGATGCTGAAAAAATAGATTTCTTACATTGTGGGGATATATTGCTACAAGATGATGTCGTTTAGGGTTAAAGAATGCGGGGTCTACCTACATGAGGGCCATGACCACCATTTTTCATGACATGATACACAAGGAGATCGAAGTGTATTAGACAAAATTATCAAGTCCAAGAAAGTCGCTGATCACATGGAAGATTTGAGGAAGTTCTTCAATAGACTGAGAAGGTACAACCTAAAATTGAATCCTGCAAAATGTGCATTCGGGGTTCCAACTAGAAAATTGCTTGGGTTCATCGTAAGCCGCCGAGGGATAGAATTGGATCCATTAAAGGTCAAAGCTATTGAAGAATTGGCACCGCCAAAGAATAAGAAAGAAGTGATGAGTTTCTGGGGAGACTTAACTACATTAGCCAGTTCATAGCACAATCTACCGTCATCTGTGAGCAAATCTTTAAGATGTTGAAGAAGGACACCGCTACCAAATGGACTGATGACTGCCGAAAGGCCTTCGACAGAATCAAGGAGTACTTGTCAACACTGCCAGTTTTGGTCCCGCCCGAGCCAGGTAGACCCCTAATACTCTACTTTGCAGTATTGGATGGAGCATGTGGATGTGTTCTGGGGAAGCAAGATGAAATAAGGAGGAAGGAGCAAGCCGTCTATTATCTCAGTAAGAAATTCACCCCATACGAGGCCCAGTATTCTCTGTTGGAACGCACTCTGCTATAAATTGGGTAACTCAGAAGCTGAGGCACTATTTCTATGCTTATACTACATATCTCATATCAAGGATGGATCCTTTGAAGTACATCTTCCAGAAGCCCATGCCCACTGGCAAGTGGAAAATCCTGTTGAGTGAATTTGACATTATCTACGTAACTCAGAAGGCAATAAAGGGGCAAGCACTACCAGATCACCTTGCAGAAAATCCTGTGGACGGAGAATACGAACCCCTGAAGACGTATTTTCCTGATGAGGAGGTATCATTTATAGGAGAAGATATTGCAGAATCCTATGATGGTTGGATGATGTTTTTAGATAGAATGGAAAATTTTAAAGGAGTTGGCATAGGAGGAGTTCTAGTATTAGAAACCGATCAATATTATCCGGTGTCTGCCAAGATCAGATTCTCATGCACCAACAACATGGCCGAGTATGAAGCCTGCATCTTGGGGCTCAAGATGGCCATTAACATGAACATTCAAGAGTTTCTAGTGATCAGAGATTCATACCTCCTTATACATCAAGTCTGAGAAGAATGGGCAATGAAGAACTCCAAGATACTCCCTTATTTGCATCATGTACAAGAGTTGAGGAAAAGGTTCACAAAGACAAAGTTCCAGCATGTCACCAGGGTCCAGAATGAGTTTGCCGATGCATTTGCTACCCTATCATCTATAATTCAACATCCAGATAAGAATTTCATTGATCCCATTCTGGTAAAGGTCCATGATTAGCCAACTTTGCTCATGTGGAAGAAGAAGCAGATGGAAAACTGTGGTTTCATATATCAAAGAATACTTGGCAAAAGGAGAATACACAGAGCTCATAAATCCCATTCAGAAGTGCATACTTCGAAGACTGTCTTACGATTTCTTTCACAGCAGAGGAATCTGGTATAGGAGGACTCCAGATTTGGTATTTCTAAGGTGGGTCGACGCAAGGAAAGCGTCCAAACTACTAGAGGAAATTTATGACGGGACATGTGGTCTGTATATGAACGGTTTTTTCTTAGCCAAGAAGATACTCCGGGCAGGCTACTTTTGGATGACTATGAAAAAGGACTGCATCCAGTATGTCCGAAAGTGCCATCGCTATCAGATACATGTAGACATGATAAAGGTGCCTCCAAATAAGCTTAATGCAATAAGCTCGCTATGGCCGTTCGCCGCTTGGGCAATGGATGTTATCAGACCTATTGAACCTGCCGCATCAAACAGGAACATGTTCATCCTAGTGGAAATTTATTATTTCACCAAATGGGTTGAAGCAACATCTTATAGATTAGTGACCAAGAAAGTCATTACAAACTTCATCCGCGACCATATAGTTTGTCGACTCAGAATTCCAAAGTCAATCATTATTGATAACGGCTTTAACCTCAACAGTGATTTGATGAAAGCCATGTGTGAAACCTTCAAGATCAAACATAAAAATTCTACAGCCTACAGACCTCAGATGAATGGAGCCGTAGTAGCCACCAATAAGAACATCAAGAATATACTAAGGAAAATGATAGAGAAGCATAAGCAGTGGCATGAGAAGTTAACATTTGCTTTATTGGGGTACCGCACCACAGTCCGCACATCAACCGGGGCAACTCCCTACATGTTGGTTTATGGCACAGAAGCAGTTATTCCCGCCGAGGTAGAAATTTCCTCCCTAAGGATCATACAGGAAACAAAACTCGACGATGCAGAGGGTGAAGGGTCGTTACGAGCAGTTGGATCTTATAGATGGGAAACGAATGGATGCAATTTTCCATGGTCAGCATTCAGAATAGAATGTTCAGAGCTTTCAACAAGAGAGTCAAACCAAGACGGTTCACACCAAGCCAGCTGGTATTAAAGAAGATTTTTCCACATTAAGATGAAGCCAAATGGTTCACTGGTTTCTAACTGGAGGAGCCCTTACACTTGCAGAAATGGATGGAGAAGTTTGGCCAAAGCCAATCAGTTCAGATGCTAACTTCATGCTTTTCCTATATTATGTAATTTGAACTACGTCTAACCTGATTCTCGTTTAAGAGGGGATACGTAGGCAGCCTTATAGGCTCGGTCACAATTCAATAAATTTTCATTTCCCCATGCAATTGGAAACTGGGGCAGAATTTTGATGAGGGCCCTCAAAATTCCGAAGTAAAATTCAAACGATCACCGCAAGCCGTCGTCAGAAGTGTCGATCTAGCAAACTGGGGCAGAATTTTTAGGAGGACCTCAAAATTCTGAAGCAAGAAAGGTTGCAGTGTCTTGGACCTCGTCTCAGTCGTTGGTTCATCTAAAGAAAATAATTCATAAGTATGTATTTACGCTACATTTCTACTAAATTATGCATGTGTGTCACCAAAATTGTTGTGTTTATTGACGCTACCTCAGGGATACCCACATTATCACCAAACTAGAGCCGAGCCGGTCAAGCGAAGTCAGCAGGGACACAAAACTAACCTTTCCCCTTTACGAAACTCACGATTATTTTTGGATCCAGGCACCCAAATCGTAAATTTATATACTCATACTGATCGGGAATACTACTCTTGCAATTATGACTTCATAGCCGTTATCCGTATATATTATCCCCAGCAGCCGCAATATCACAATTAGCCATCAACTATCAACTAAGAATTTCTTTGTCACTACTCACCTTTTATCCCTTGCATAAGGCTACTATTCTGCATTTTAAGATTAAGCTCTACCTCCACCTGCATTAATGCATTGCATAAGGTTACTATTCTGCCTTCCGAGGTTAAGCTCTACCTCCATCTTCATTCATGCATTGCATAAGGCTACTATTCTACCTTCCGAGACTAAGTTCTGTCTCCATCTGCGTTCCCTCATTGCATAAGGATACTATTTTGCCTTCTGAGATTAAGCTCTACCTCCATCTGCATTCCTGCATTGTATAAGGCTACTATTCTGCCTTCCGAGGTTAAGCTCTACCTCCATCTGCATTCCTGCATTGCATAAGCCTACTATTCTGCCTTCCGAGGTTAAGCTCTAACTCCACCTGCATTCCTGCATTGCATAAGGCTACTATTTTGCCTTTCGAGGTTAAGATCTACCTCCACCTGCATTCCTGCATTGCATATGGCTACTATTCTGCCTTTCGAGGTTAAGCTCTACCTCCACCTGCATTCCTGCATTCATAAGGCTACTATTCTGCCTTCCGAGACTAAGCTCTGCCTCCATTTGCATTCCTGCATTGCATAAGGCTAATATTCTGCCTTCCGAGACTAATCTCTGCCTCCATCTGCATTTCCTACATTGCATAAAGCTACTATTCTACTTTCCAACACTAAGCTCTGTCTCCATGTGCATCGGCTGCAAGATCGCCACTTTATTTACATCTTGCATTGGCTGCCACCTTTATTTATGTATTGAATTTTTTCATACATACAAAAATACTTTTAAAATAACACATATGCATATATAAGCATGCCCAAGTGTTTTCATATTTTTTCCAATCTTTTAAAGAATTTTAAAATCAATTTAGTGTCCATTTTAGCAGTACAAAAATCAATAATTATTCCCAAAATCATCAATTTTGGTAAATAATTTATTTTATTCCTATATTTATACCAAAATATAGTTAAGGTAATTTTTATATGAATTCACAAATTTATTTGGTATTTTAAAAGCTAAATTGCATATAATTGCAATTTTAGCCTACTTTGAGATTTAATAGCATTTTATAATTATACGATTTGTTCCAATGTTTTTACAATAAATGTTTATATATCATTAACTGATACAACACTTTAATTTTCTTTCAAAATTATTTTTACTATTTTCATAAAATAAAAAGGGAAAAACTGGCTATTTAAAATCTAGTAGATTTTTATTTCAGTTATAGCCCAAATTGACCCCTCCTAATTGACCCAATTTTGAACCCCAACTTGCTCGGTCCAATTCTAATCTAGCCCGTCCCCGACCCAACCAATTAACCCTCATGGCCCTTTCTTTCAGTCTAGGTCGTTGATCATTTTAATCAACGACCACGATTACTCCTTGCCTTTTAATTCACCGACCATAACCTAATCCCCTCATTTCCATCTCTCTAGAGCCTCATAATATCCTCCCTCTCTCAAACTCTCTCAAAGGTCCTCGAAACTCTAGTCGCCACCTACTGTGTTCGACCCCAAACTCATCGGAATCCATGACTTCTCAGACTATGGATAGCATATACTCACCTCCCTACGCTCCTTGACGTTGGGTGTTCAAAGTTCTGAGGTCTAACCTCAATAAGGTCCGTTCAGATCTTCGTCGATTCAAGGTTCCATGGCATTTCTGGCTGTGCTCCAGCACATTCAAAGAATTTCGAGCCTGTTCTAACTCATCCGACAGACTTTTTCCAAGCCTTTCTCATTTAGGTTTCCTTGGAAATCCCAGCCATTCGAGGTTTTCTCTGATTGTTTTCTTAAATCTATGATATAGCTGTGCTTTACTGAGGTTTTAAAATGCTTTCCCCAATTTTTTCTCTCAAAATTACTTCTTTTCGATCTAGGGTTTCTAGAAAGCTTAAAATGTTTTATGACTTTTCCTTTTCCTTTCTTTGTATGTATTCATCTATACTATGTTCATATGTTTTCTTTCCACACGCATGTGTTTATGCTATGTTCGTATGTTTTCTTTTCTTCCACGCATGTGTTTTCTTCAGCTTTCTTTCTACTATTCATGATTCGTCTGTGCTTCGTGTTCTACTGTGCTTCTACACCAGACTCACATATTCATCTTGTTGTGTTTTTCTATATGATATACTTTTCTGGTATGTTGAGCCCTTTTACTGTATGTGTTTCCTACTGAGTTCTTAAGTTCTTTATATGCCTTCTGCTGGACTTTGTTTGAGTCTTTTAAATATGTTTTTCTACTATTCTATTAAGTGTCGTACTATCTCCACTCTCTTCTGAACTTGTTTAAGTCCCAGGTTCTTTTTTTTCTTTCTTCTTAAACATGTGTTTTCTACTCTCATTATGATTCAAATCAATCTGTTGTTTCAAACTTGCTATTATTTCTTTTCACATAAATCTCTGAAAAAAACCTCTGAGCCTATTTCAGTTTTTGTCTTCTCTTCTCTGTATCTGTTTCGAGGTGAAAACCCTAGGATTTGGGGTTTTTTTGGCGAGTTTGATCTTGTGTTTGGACTAGGGTTCTATTTGGAAGACTCTCTCAGACTCATTCTGAGTCTATGTACTAAACTTGAACTCCTTTGTTCATGAATCCGAACTTTCCTATGCTAGACTCTCTACTAATTGGCATGATAGTTCTTCGTGTTTAAAATGTCTGTACGCTTTATATATGAGGAACTTTTCCTTCAAAGGGGTTTGCCAACTTGTGATTGATTCAGAATTCCTTTTAATAAGGTTCGATTGATTGTTACTGATTTTCTTTAAGTAAAACACCCTTCTTCACTTTTTTTGGCTGGATTCATTCATACCAAAATTCAAACTTTGTGATTTACTGGCTGTTGATTGATTTCCTTTCCTTATTTGCACAAACTATGTGCTATCACACTTTTTCCTTAAATAAGTCCCTGTGTATTCACCCTTCTTATGCTGCTTAGGGAAAATGTTTGATTATTGTATTTCCTTAATTTGTTTTACCCGTTTGAAATCAGAATCCCTTAATTAAAGAGAGATCTAGTATAATTGATTCCCAAACTATTTTCTTACCTATTTCTGCTTTCTTTCTACACTATAAAAGGGCACGACCCTTTCTGCACTTTGAGACACCTTCGGTTCAATATTTTTACACATATTACTTACTGAACACCTTCAGTTCCAATACTCTCACACTTCACATTCTCAATTCTACACTTTACTCTCTTATGAGATCTTCTGATTATTTGCTTGCAATTTGGCTTTACAAGACTACTGCTTTTCTTCTCGTCGTGGAAACTGGTATGTTCTAATTTAGTTTTCTGCCTCCTCCTTATGTGTTTGCTTTACAACTTCTACAATTTTGTCTACTTTGCTGTCTATGTTCAGTATTATACATGTTGTTCTCTTTTCATCAACCGATGTTGTGAATCCACATACCCCATTCACTTTTATGTGTTTGAGTTAAAGTTCAAAGCATCGCAATATCCAAATTGTTTCTCATGTCTGGACTTAATACTTTAATAGATCCTAACTAACACACAATGTGGCTAACAGGCTGGTTGGGGTATGCTAGCACTTCCAATTACTGGGTATGACTATCAGTCTGTCTTGGTTTTCCCCAAAATTCCCTCTATTGCACTCACACTCGTTCCTAGCTTCTATGTTCTGTCCCTCTCCTGTGAGCCATGCTATGGGACCTTGTGCTCCCTCTGAACTTGGACACTTGAGGGATGGCTCTTCTATACTGCACTATGTCTCAACTCTGTAATGAATTTGGGTGTAAGCACTACCTGGAGCTCATGAGGCTCTTGGGAACTCTGACACACCCAAAAATGATAAAGTCTTTGGATTTGGATCTTTGGAGTTGGTCTACTGCATGCTTCAGGCAGGAAACCTGAATCAAGCTCTCTTTTGTTGGAAAGTTTTAGTATTCTTATATAATTTTACTTCTTTTTAAATTCTCGATTGTAATAATCTTGTAATAACTATTAGGGTTTTAGTGAAAAGGGAAGGGAAAACCATGCATGAAAAAGGGTGGATATCATGTTCATAGATTTATTATACTTATGCAATCATGTCCTGCTTTCACTTCTACATTTTCACATAGAAATCCTGTCTATAAGTTCTGCATTATTTAGAAATCCTATTTATAGGTTCAGCATTTCATACGTAGAGATCATATCTATAGGCTTCTGCACTTCCGTATTCTATACATATAGAAACCATGTCTATAGCTTCTGCATTTCATACAGAAACCATGTCTATAGGTTTATGCATCTCTGCATATCACGTAGATAACATGTCTATAAGACTTCTCAAATCTGCATATGCATCTATCGCTAGGCAAATGTGTACATAGGTTTTAATAACTAACTACATATAGATGACCTGCCTATAGGTTTCTGCATGTTAATAACAGTGCTCTAAGATTAACACACCTAGAAAGCATGCATGTAGGAGTAATCAACCAAATATAAATTAGCAACTTGCTTATAAATCTAAAATCAGTAGTAACAATAACGACTACATAGTTTATATTCCTGTAATGGATAATTCTTTTCCGTTAAAATCATATATTTTTTTAACTAATATATATCATTCCTATAGGTTTTCTTGTGATACTTAGGCAAGTCATATGGTAACTTGCAAATTGAATTAGATTCTATCAACTTTAACCAGCAAGCAGTCCTGACTCGGGCTTCTCATATGAACTATGTAATAAATCAATCCGCCACAACTCCTAAATTTAATCAGAAAATAACTAGTACATATGAGACATGCTAAATAATCTTGTCTTTAAGTGAGGAGGCATGTTTGAGCCTTTTAACTATTATGTGCTTTCCCATATCTGCTTTATATACTTTGTTTGCTGCCTTAGACTTTTCTCCTTTAAACCATAAAAGCCTAGATCTCCCTTCCATTTAGGACTAGTAGTCCCAAATGCCTCAGGGGCTGATATGATTCAGGACAGGTAGTAATATGCAAACGGAAAACGAGACCATTCCACGTTTAATACCTTAATGGGGTGGGAAAGGGTAGATATGAATATGATGACCGGTGCACTAATACCACGTGTAGCCCCTCTTCTGAGGAGTGATTATCGGGTATTGCATTGACGTGATCCATTTTATTTGTAAGCCTAGGACCCCACTTCCCTTTATTTTTTTTCATAATTTTTAAACTATTTCCTCAAATGTCCAACTTTCTTTGTTTCTTCAAAGATTTAATTTATATGCAGTCATAATGTGTCAGTCTCTCATATTTGAAACCTTTGTTCGCTTATTTGTTACTTAAAGTCACAATTATAGCATGGCCGTGGACCACACTAGTGGATCTTGAGGGATGCCTAACACCGTCCCCTCGAGATAATTTCAATCCCTTACCCGTTCTTTAGTTTTCTAAATAAAATTTTTTTGGGTGTCCTAATTCACTTAATCATTATGTGGCAATTATTCAATTCAAACGCAATTCCCAAAAGGGAAAGAGTTGTCCACCCAAATGTCATAAACCCGATTTCGGGAGAAAAAGGGGCCATCGATACGGCCTGATCTATCAAACTAATCCAATCTCCTCTTTTGCCATTCTTATGACCTTTCAAGTAAGGCTTGTTCGTACCAATCCTTTGCATTAGCTTCACGACTCACTTTCGACTAGTGGTGCCCCGAGTGGTTTTCATTAACAAGTCTCTCTCATTTATTCTTCTCTGCTTATTGTCGCCTTACAGTGCCTGTGAGGGTTTTCACTAGTAAGAATCTCTCATTTTTTCTATTTCTTTTGTGAGCAACTTGACAGTGTTCTATGTTGCGTGACAATTGTTGCTCATCACATGATTCTTCTGGCATTTCTGAAGGCATATCGAGAGGTCTTTATTTGGAAGGATTTTGGATATGGTTGGCAAGAAAGAACGTCATGAAGGCTCAAAATAAACTCAAAGTAAAGGGGGTTGTGGACTTACAACTTTTGGAATCGACTCTTCCAAAATGAAATAAAATCTTTACCGTAGTTTTAGCTATTGGGGATTTATTTTTGAATTCTTATTTGGTTGGACCGAACCACGAGGTTGCCTACTTAATTTTTTTTAAGGAATCAGGTCGAACATAGTTCAAACATCTGACCTAACTATAATTTTTCTTTCTATTCCTTTGTCTTTTTTTTCTTTTCTTTTTCTTCATTTTTTTCTTCATTTTTTTCTTTTTGTTTTCCTAGCTTCTATGTTCTGTCCCTCTCCTGTGAGCCATGCTAAGGGACCTTGTGCTCCCTCTGAACTTGGACACTTGAGGGATGGCTCTTCTATACTGCACTATGTCTCAACTCTGTAATGAATTTGGGTGTAAGCACTACCTGGAGCTCATGAGGCTCTTAGGAACTCTGACACACCCAAAAATGATAAAGTCTATGGATTTGGATCTTTGGAGTTGGTCTACTGCATGCTTCAGGCAGGAAACCTGAATCAAGCACTCTTTTGTTGGAAAGTTTTAGTATTCTTATATAATTTTACTTCTTTTTAAATTCTCGATTGTAATAATCTTGTAATAACTATTAGGGTTTTAGTGAAAAGGGAAGGGAAAACCATGCATGAAAAAGGGTGGATATCATGTTCATAGATTTATTATACTTATGCAATCATGTCCTGCTTTCACTTCTACATTTTCACATAGAAATCCTGTCTATAAGTTCTGCATTATTTAGAAATCCTGTTTATAGGTTCAGCATTTCATACGTAGAGATCATATCTATAGGCTTCTGCACTTCCGTATTCTATACATATAGAAACCATGTCTATAGGCTTCTGCACTTCCGTATTCTATAAGACTTCTCTAATCTGCATATGCATCTATCGCTAGGCAAATGTGTACATAGGTTTTAATAACTAACTACATATAGATGACCTGCCTATAGGTTTCTGCATGTTAATAACAGTGTCCTAAGATTAACAAACACCTAGAAAGCATGCCTGTAGGAGTAATCAACCAAATATAAATTAGCAACTTGCTTATAAATCTAAAATCAGTAGTAACAATAACGACTGCAGAGTTTATATTCCTGTAATGGATAATTCTTTTCCGTTAAAATCATATATTTTTTTAACTAATATATATCATTCCTATAGGTTTTCTTGTGATACTTAGGCAAGTCATAAGGTAACTTGCAAATCGAATTAGATTCTATCAACTTCAACCAGCAAGCAGTCCTGACTCGGGCTTCTCATATGAACTATGTAATAAATCAATCCGCCACAACTCCTAAATTTAATCAGAAAATAACTAGTACATATGAGACATGCTAAATAATCTTGTCTTTAAGTGAGGAGGCATGTTTGAGCCTTTTAACTATTATGTGCTTTCCCATATCTGCTTTATATACTTTGTTTGCTGCCTTAGACTTTTCTCCTTTAAACCATAAAAGCCTAGATCTCCCTTCCATTTAGGACTAGTAGTCCCAAATGCCTCCGGGGCTGATATGATTCAGGACAGGTAGTAATATGCAAATGGAAAACGAAACCATTCCACGTTTAATACCTTAATGGGGTGGGAAAGGGTAGATATGAATATGATGACCGGTGCACTAATACCACGTGTAGCCCCTCTTCTGAGGAGTGATTATCGGGTATTGCATTGACGTGATCCATTTTATTTGTAAGCCTAGGACCCCACTTCCCTTTATTTTTTTTCATAATTTTTAAACTATTTCCTCAAATGTCCAACTTTCTTTGTTTCTTCAAAGATTTAATTTATATGCAGTCATAATGTGTCAATCTCTCATATTTCAAACCTTTGTTCACTTATTTGTTACTTAAAGTCACAATTATAGCATGGCCGTGGACCACACTAGTGGATCTTGAGGGATGCCTAACACCGTCCCCTCGAGATAATTTCAATCCCTTACCCGTTCTTTAGTTTTCTAAATAAATTTTTTTTGGGTGTCCTAATTCACGTAATCATTATGTGGCAATTATTCAATTCAAATGCAATTCCCAAAAGGGAAAGAGTTGTCCACCCAAATGTCATAAACCCGATTTCGGGAGAAAAAAGGGCCATCGATACGGCCTGATCTATCAAACTAATCCAATCTCCTCTTTTGCCATTCTTATGACCTTTCAAGTCAGGCTTGTTCGTACCAATCCTTTGCATTAGCTTCACGACTCACTTTCGACTAGTGGTGCCCCGAGTGGTTTTCATTAACAAGTCTCTCTCATTTATTCTTCTCTGCTTATTGTCGCCTTACAGTGCCTGTGAGGGTTTTCACTAGTAAGAATCTCTCATTTTTTCTATTTCTTTTGTGAGCAACTTGACAGTGTTCTATGTCGCGTGACAATTGTTGCTCATCACATGATTCTTCTGGCATTTCTGAAGGCATATCGAGAGGTCTTTATTTGGAAGGATTTTGGATATGGTTGGCAAGAAAGAACGTCATGAAGGCTCAAAATAAACTCAAAGTAAAGGGGGTTGTGGACTTACAACTTTTGGAATCGACTCTTCCAAAATGAAATAAAATCTCTACCGTAGTTTTAGCTATTGGGGATTTATTTTTGAATTCTTATTTGGTTGGACCGAACCACGAGGTTGCCTACGTAATTTTTTTTAAGGAATCAGGTCGAACATAGTTCAAACATCTGACCTAACTATAATTTTTCTTTCTATTCCTTTGTCTTTTTTTCTTTTCTTTTTCTTCATTTTTTTCTTCATTTTTTTCTTTTTGTTTTCCCCAGCTTCTATCTTCCATGGGCCTGGACTTTCGACCGTTCTTTTCTTTTCTCTTTTTTTTTATTTGAACTTTTTCTAAAAATTTCCCCAGTGTGTACTCTTGGGACATGGACTTTTTTTTTTCTTTTTCCTTTTTTTCCTTTTTTGTTTTCTACTCTTGACTCTAAATTTGATTCCAAAAGAGGGTGGTCAAAGAAAATAACACATGCTCAAAGGGGTAGTGAGGAATATAAATTATTTGTATAACAGATAAAGGGCCTCCCAGCACGAGAACGGCAGACATAGTATCCTTTCGCAATCATGGCATTGATGAACATGGTTATCTTCTTGGTGTGTCGTAGTCGAAAGACACCTTTCATCCATTAACGGTAAACTTTCGACCAAGCTTCAATTGATTCAATATCCTCAAACTCGATCTTCACAATGATTTGAAGGTAGATTTTACTCGACCTTAATTCCAAAGTATTTCAACCTTTTTTCATCCTCAGAAGTGTTCTTTTTCCAGTTATCCAATTCCAAATTAAATCAGTTTCTAAGATCTGGCCAAAATTTCCGCATGCATGTCATATCATTAGAACTAGTGAGAAAAGAATTAAGAACCAAAATGACATAAAAGGATAAACTATATTTTATTGATTAAAGGATGAAAGGGTTGACAATAAGAAAAATAGCCTAAAATCAAAACTACAACCTTGAAATAACCAAGACACTGAAAATAGCAACAAAACAAACAGATAGACTCACATTGATAAAATAAAAGGATAGAAGAGTTTGACTCAATAAAACAAATACAATCTGGATCATAACCCTGAAATAACCCAGCTAACAGAAAAAACATCAAAACAAGCTACCAAGATTCTTTCCTAGTAGGGAGAGAACGACTTTTCAATTGCTAAGCTTGATATTCAACCGTAGATTTTCTCATCAGAATCACTATGGGCTTCTCCAATATTAGTCCGGATGTTTCCGAGAGGATTCTCATACTCTATGTCATCATACATCATCCCCACAAAGTGTGCATCATCATGTGTAGGTAACAGGTTCTTCATGATATTCTGGGTGTCACTGTCTTGGATCACAATCAGTTTCTCCTTGATCATTCTTTCTATTTCTCTTTTCAAATTTCGACAGCTTTCAACATTGTGCCCCTGGGCATTAGAATAGTATTCACAACTTTTAGAAGGGTCAAAGCTTCTTGACGAAGGTCTACATAACTTGGAGGAACGAGTGCAATCATGTCATAATGCATTAATTTCTCAAATAAGCTTGCATTTGACTCTCCTATTAGCGTAAAATTATCTTTCAGCCTTTGTTCCCCTCTATATCCCTAGCTTGGATGTGGGTAATAGAACACTTGAAAATTTTGTAGAGGCTGGTGGAGATTTTGCTATGCTCGTGCTCGTCTTCTAGGGTGTTTAGGTGGCTAGACAACATATTGAGGTGGAGCAACAGAGTATTGGCAGTTCTGAGGTGGATATTAGTACTTAGGAGCATTATCAAAAAATAGACGAGGCTGGTCATACCTTCGAGATGCTCTCCTAGGACCTCTTCTAGACCCTGATGTCATCATGATTTCTTTGTCCTTCTCATTGTGTCACTAAAATTATAAAATTCAAATTGGACAGCCTGAGTTGCGGCTTTGAGAACTACTTGACTTTTAATTCTGTCTGTCTTAAGACCATTCTCAACCATTTCCCCGATTTTGAGTGCTTCTGAGAAGGATTTACCCACTGCAGACATCATGTTTTGAAAATAATCTGGCTCTTGAGCCTAAAGAAAGACAATGATTAGTTCATAGTCATCCATGGGTGATTTAACTCTAGCTGCTTACTCTTTTCATTTAATTGCATATTCCTTGAAACTTCCAGTTGGTTTCTTCTTCAGGCTTGAAAGGTAATTACAGTCTGGTGGGATGTCAATGTTGTATTAAAATTGTTTGACAAAGGTATGTGCCATGCTATCCTAGACATACCAGCGAGATGTGTCTTGATCCATAAACCATTCGGAGGCTAGTCCCGTAAGGCTTTCCCAAAAATAAGCCATCAGTAATTATTGATACCCAATTTTCCATGTTTATTTTTTTATAGATACAAAATAACTTTAAAATAGCATAGGTATACATATATAATTATGTCCAAGGGTTTTCCTAATTTCCTTAATTTGTTAAAGATTTTAACCTAATTTTATTGCCCCATTTATCAAGAAACACCCAGTAATTATACCCAAAATTGTCATTTTTGCAGTTCATTTATTGTATTCTCATATTTATACTAAAATATGGCTAACATAATTTTTGTATATTTTTACAAATTTATTTAATATTTTTAAGGCTAAATCGCATATAATTGCAATGTTAACCTATTTTAAGATTTGATTGTATTTATAGTTATAAAACTGACTCCAGTATTTTTAATCAAATATTTATATGTTATTAATGATTTTAGCACCTTTATTATGTTTAGATAAAGTATTTTACTATTTTTTATAAAATAAATAAGGGAAAGTGGATTTTTAAATGTTAGCCTATATTTATTTCAATTTTGGCCGGATTTGGCACTCTTAATTGAACTCAATTCAAAACCCATTACCTGGACCAAATCTTGAGTTTACCCGACCCACAACCCAATTAAATCCTACTCGCTGGCTCCCCGTTTAATCCAGGCCATTGATCAAAATGATCAACAGCCACAGTTCATTCTTTCCTTTTGAATTCGCCAACCCCCCAAAAGCCCTACTAATTCATCACCCAAACGCGCACTTAAATCCTCCAGTTTCTTAAACCCTCTGGAAGGTTCCCAAAGCCTAACCACCATCTCCGCCTTGAAATCCACCAAAATCCATGGCTTCCAAGGCTATGGAGACCCCATACTCACCTCTTATTGCTCATATATGCCTGGTCTTTGAAGATTCAAGACCTGACCACGACATAGGTGGTCCAGGCTTCATTAAATTCGAGTTTCCCGGCCATCTCCGACCAGCTTCGGCGTACCATGGCTGCTCCAACCTAATTTTGACCTCTCCGACTTAGATCAGTGACCTTTCAAAGCCTTTCTCACTTCTAGAGTTCTAAAACCCTAACTTTTCGAGGTTTCTCCGATTCCTTTAGACCCGTTGTGTATCTATGCTTTCCCTAAGTCCTCAAACGATTTCTATGGCTTTTCTTTCAAAACTATTTTCTATTCCGATCTAGGGTTTTCTGAGAAAGTATTAAAGTGTTTTATGACTTTCTTTGTCTTTCATGTGTATCTACCTCTACTGTGTTCTTGTATTTTTTCTTCTACTATGTTCTTGTATGCTTCTCCTACTGTATTTTACTATACTATGTTCTCGTATGCTTTTCTACTGTGTCCTTGTATTTTTCTTCTACAATGTTTTTTTATGTTTTCTCTGTTAAGTTTTCTATACTATGTGCTTGTATGCTTTTCTACTGTATTTCTTTTCTCCAGTGCTCTCGTGTTCCTTCTATTATATTTTTCATTACTAAGTTCTTAAGTTTCCTTATTAAGTTCCTGTTATTGAGCGCTGTTTAAAGTTTCTTCTAAAACTTCTTAAAATGCTCTTCTATTGTTCTTATCAGTTTTTTCTCATTATTCTTTGAATTAGTTTCTTCCACTATGTTTGCTTTGAACCTTTCTATAATATTTGCATGTTACTTTTCTATCATGTTTCTCATAAATTCTGTTGCTGAAAGAAGCATGTTAGAAGGTTCAGTTCTTTTCTGAAACCTCTAACATGTTTCAATTCAATTGATTGCCTTCTCATATTTGCTTTATAATTTGCCTGAACTAGGGTTATATTTCAAAATCGCTAATTCTTTTAGACCAACTTTGAATAAAAGTTTGGACACCCTTGTTTTCATACAATGCTTATTTTTTTGCGAAACTCTTCTACATTGGATTTTCTATAGATTTTACAATAACATTACAGTCTTCTTTCATGCTTGATATGTTCCTATTCTCCTTATATATGATGAACTTCCCTCTAAAGTGACCTTCAAATTTGTGATTGTGAGCACATGATTTTTTCCCTCTATGAAGTACTCCCATAAATTCAAAACAAATAAATTTCTCTTCATTAGTTGCAATTTTGTGGATATTTGTGGTTTTCTGTGTTTATTTTCATATTGTATGTGCACGTTAATCTTATTTAACTAATAAAAATACCAAATTATGTGCATATGCATTTTAGGATTTAACCTTGAATTTGAATGATTAATTAGTAATTAGTTATTTTATAAACTGAAAAATCCAAAAATAGTTTACTTTGTACTTCTAATTTTAATTTTTATTCTCTTTAGGCGATTTTTCCTTTTTATCTTGTTTAATTATTTGGATAATGACTATGTAGGATTAATTAGGATTTTTATAGGTCAATTTTGGATTCATATTTTTATTTAGGATTTTTTAGTTCTAATTTTTGAAAGATGGAAAAGAGAGAAAGAAAATAAAAGCTAAAAATATATATAAAGAGAAACAAATAGAATGAGAAAATATCTGGGCCAATTCTATTAATCCCAGCCCAAAAAATAACCTAACCCAGTCCAAATACACTACCCATACCTGGTCCACCGCCCCCTGTCCCCAAACGACATCGTTCAGTTACCAAACGACCCCGACTCAAGCATCTTCCATCTGGATTGTTGATCTCAATTGATCGAACGGTCAGGAACTAAACACCTCTCAAGTATTTAACTGTCCTAACGCCCCCTACCGCAAACTACCTCTGAGAACCCATGAAAGTACCGGTGTAACGCTGCCGTCTCCCACCACCCTCAGCCGTCCTCCGCCGGCCGGAAACCGCGGACACCGGCTGGAAAGTCTCCAATACCACCCAAAATTACACCGCACAACCCTCTCAACCTCCTCTTTCCACCCCCAGTACCAGTTTTCTTCGAATCCCCCTCAAGTTCGTCAAATATGGATTTGAAATCTCGATTGCTCCGCCATTCACGGCAGCAGCCAGCCACCAAATACCCCTGATTTTACACCGTGGACTCCCATCACTCTCCCCATTCCGAATCCATAGCTAGCTTCTTTCGAATCCCACCCAATCTTCTCAAATAGTCGCAACCCTAGCGCCGCCTCCGCTGTGTTCGGCGGCGCTGACCCTAATCGTCCCCAAACCTTTACCACCGGCTTTTCTTTGCCTCCACATCTTCAACCTTAAACTGGTTGCCTTCGAAACTCGACCAAGTTCTTTGAATCTCATTCTAAAGTTCAAGGTCTCTACTGTTAAAGTTCAAATACGAATCATGATTCGTGGTGGCCAGTTCTTTCCGCATGGAAAGTGTTGATTAGTGCGAATCTTGGTTCGATTTTGAAGAATTTATCTGCTGATTGGATCCTGCCCTCTCGTTTAAAGGGTTGTTCATTGCTTCCCAGTTTTGTTCCGGTTAGTTGTCTTTCTTTTTTCTTTTGTTGATTTCTTGTGTCCTATTTAGTTGCTTCTAGTGACTCGTCATTTTCTTTTCTTCAATCGTAGTTGATTTAATGCATGATTTTATTTAGGTCATTTAATTAGCATAATTAAAATAGTCGGTGTTTTGTTAATCTCTTAGTTTCAATATGCTGAAGTTGGCTTTACATTTATGTGGTTCATTTCTTTGGAGTTTTTAACTTTGGGATTATTCTTTTGGAACCTATGGTCATTTGAATCACAATGTGGGCCTCAAGGGTAAGAGGACCCAAGGCTGCAGAACAACAGCCCAAGCTTGGGGTTAGGTTTAGCCCGTTGGTTCATTAGAGTAATTGAGGGGAATTTGGTAGGGTGTTTTAGGAATTTGTTAGGGAAAGTTGCGCACTCGTTTCGGGAACAAGTCACGATGTTGCGCACTCGTTTGTTTTTTGTACATATTGTGAATCGCATCATGGGAATCGTACCCACGATCACAATATATTTATTTTTATTATTGTTTGGAGTTATAGTCAGGTCACATGAAATGCACACCCGAATGAGATTTACGTATCATGACCATGCCACGGAAACTGTACTTATGGCCACAATAATTTATTTAAACACGCCTAAAGCAAACTATTTCATTTAATTATCTTCCTAATCTTTGTGATTGTTTTGATGCAAAATTTAATGAACAAGATATTATTGGGGAGCAAATATGCTAGCTAACATGATCTATTACTTGGTCAGATTCCTTATAGTCCAAGACCCACCTTATGGCCCATTCCTATTCCTTGCCAACAAAGAAACAACTCCAATTTTTCCATCTACCCAATTAAAAACATTTATTCAAGAACCAAGACTACTTACATCACAATCGAAATAAAAATTAATTAAAATAATTTAAATAAAAATTAAGACACGCTACTCAAACAACGTAGAATCACAAATCAACCAACACGCGCACCAAACTATTATAATACAATGAAATGAGAATGAAAATTGAGAAATGGACCTTTTATTAATGAACAAAGCTGAAAATTATAAATCAATCGGGCTAAACAAGATAATAATCCTTGGACTAAAAATACTGAAATTACAAATCGGCACCAGAAAACTCGAAGTCACTCTAGACAGTGACGATTTTTGGGAAATCAAGATCCCAGTTTATTTTCTTTCTTCGCTTAGCTTGTGATTTATCTGCTAGGTTTAGGGTTTTGAATGAATTGATTATCATTGTTATATAATATTGATGGCAGAAGCTTAAGCACCCTTTTTTGGTCCTTTTTTTTTTTGTTTCAAGAAGGCAACAGCGAAATTTCCTCCTTTGCCTTTTGTTTATTTTCTTTTTGTTCGTTCTCCTCTCTTCTTTTTGTCTTTCTTGTTTCCTCATCTATCTTGATTTAACTGTTTCTTTAGATCACCTGTTCCATCATTCAAACTCAACTTAACGAGGCTTTCCAAATAAATATAACTATTGAAATGTGGAAAGCCATGTAAATTTTCAATTTCAGTATCAACAATCTTTAGGGAGTCCCTCTCTAGCGTTAGGAACGACTGCCCTTTTTTGTGGAATTAGGAATTCTTTGATCCTCAAAAATGATGGCTGCCATGCTCTTAGGGTATAGGTCTAGATGTAGGTCTAGGAACTGAAAACTTAGGATGAGATTTTTATAATTGGGTATTTTAAATGGAGGTGAGAAGAGATGATTGTCATTGAATTAGAAGGAAATAGATGACTAGGATTAAATCGTACACTTAAGTGAGTTAATGAGTTAGGAAGAATGAGCTAAGGATAATTGAGTTGGACCATATCTTTTTGGATTTGAACTTAGACTATAAATACCAAATAATACAATGTGTCTAAAAAAATGTAAAAATCACTCTAAATTAAAATAAACTAATTTAAAACTAAATACTACGAGTGAAATTAATTTTTTTTGTATTTTTCAAATGTTATAATACTATAAATATAAATATACTAATTGACTTTAACCTAAAGATGAAAAATATTTTTTGTAATTTTTATTTTTGTGATAAAAATAAAGTAAAAGTTAAAAAAAATAGTGACAATAGTACTATTAGACCTAAACTAATATCTAAACACTAAAAATGGAAAAAATATGGGAAGGGTAAAAAATTATATGTTTACACCATCATAATATACTGGAGATCGGTGCACATGTTTATGAATTCCAGCATAATATGCTTAACTTAGAGTATTTTTCTGAATTTTGAACAGTGTTTTCGTTCAATTTTATCTTTACATAAAAAATAGCAAAATTCCAATTACTTTGAAGCTGTAGATATTTTTGAATGATTACTTATAAATCTGGCTATTTAGGATACAAGGGCAGTAAATACACTTTAACCAACAAAAGATACAAAACTAGGAGTAGCCTAATTATATAAGGGATAAATAGATGTTTTGCTAATGACTATTGGATTTCTCGGTACCCTGAGGCTAGTGTGAACCATCTCCCTAGGACCCACTCTGACCACTGCCTTGTGCAAATAATACTAAAGGGGGATACAACTAATAACACTAATATGCCCTTTAGATTTGAATCAATGTGGACTAACCACCCATCTTTTCCTAGTATCATCAATGAGACCTTCACCCCAAACTCCCCTTTCATACAATCAACCAACAACTTCAAAAACCTTGTAATATAGTGGAACAAGCATACTTTTGGTAATATCTTCCACAAAAAGAGGAGGATCCCTATCAGGATTGCTGGAATTCAAAAATCTCCCAACTACCAGTTTAGCAACTTCTTGCTGAATCTAGAAAACCAGAGAGCAAGAATCCATCCTCAAGAATGAGGAAGACTTCGGGATACTCAAGTCAAAGGTTAGTTGGCTACATGAAGGGGATGCCAACACCAGGTTTTTCCATACCTCCACCCTCAATAGGAGAAGGAGGAATAGAATCATGTCCCTCAAAGATGACAGTGGGAACTAGCTATATGATCTAGGAGATATTAAGATCTCCATTATGCACTTCTTCATAAGCCTTTACACTTTTTCCCACACACAAGTCCCCGTTCTCACTATCAGTCACTTGGACATGAACCACACTCTCTCAAACTATCAAAGAGATTGCTTGGATAACCCTCTCGAGGATTGTGGGGAAGTCAGTGATAGACTTTTGTAGGTCCTGCTTTGACACACACTTCATAGATGAAACCATGAACCAAACTCTACTCTGTCTCATCCCTAAGTGTACCCAAGCTACCATGCTCAAAAACTTCAGACCTATAGGGTTTTGTAATACCATCTATAAGACCATCACAAAGGTCATTGTCAACAGAATCATGCCTCTCCTCCCTGACATAATTAGCCCCAACCAGGCAAGTTTCTAATCCAACAGAAGGGCCTTAGACAATTCCATCATTATCCAAGGGTACGTCGCCCACTTTGAGAAAATGAAAGGGAATCATGCTCACATGATCCTAAAAATGGACTTAGAAAAGCCTTTGGCACGCTGGAGTGGTCATTCATTAGAGACACTCTACATGCCTTCAACTTCCTATCTGGGATAACTAAGTTAATCATATCCTACATTAGCTCATCAAACTAATAGTGTACTATATTAGTGTAGTAATGTGAACGTTACCCTTGCTTGCTTAGATAGTTGAGTTAGAGACATGTTAGACTACTTGAATTTTATGGCATAGGAAGTCTGAGTACCTATAGCCTTGTGATGACACGTTGGTTCATGTTGAATCAATATTGTGATTCGATTATATATAGCCTTTGGTTTTATGTGTGGGGTTATATGTTCCTCTCACGATGATGACCTTAGGCAAAATTTCTTGATTCATACTCATCTTTGTGTTTATCATATGTAGGCTGTTGTGGCTCGTGACGGTGCCGCCAAAGGAAGAGAGGTGGGGGAAGTCCTCCACTACTGCTCCCCCAAGCAAGGCGAGAGTTCATCCAGGAAACCTAAGGAAAGCAAGTTGCTAGAGAGTCGGCGAGGCCACCAAGGCCTCCGGTGGAACTAGTTAGAATGACTCCATCAAATGGCATGATACTTTTGCTCCATATGGGAAATATGTCTCAATAATGGGGATTAATGTAAAGGCCTTAGAACGGAACTTCTAGATGTACTTGCCAGGTTAATAGAAAAGAAGATGGATAAGCTCTTCGAATGTCCGGCCCTGATCTGAAAATTGTACGAGAATTACATGCCAATTGGAACGAGGGCATGGAAAAGTCATAGGTTAAAGGAAATGAGATTCCAATGGATAGGGAAGCCTTGTGTCGTTTCTTGGGAGTTGATAGCCCTAATCTATTGAGGCTGCACAAGTTCGTCAAAAGTCCACGCTACCAAGCTATACGTCATACACTTTGTGGCATTGACTCTAACGCGAAGTGGATGCAGACTAAAGGAAACACTCACCTTGAGATGCTCCGGTTCGACTTCAACAAGACGACCAAGGTGTGTCAGAAGTTTGTGAAGGTTAGATGAATTCTCGTTGAGCATAACAGCGAGTGCACTCGAGCTTGAGTATGCGTGATCTACTTTCTAATGACTGGGCAATCTCTAAATGTGGGTAAGATCATGCTTGGAGAAATGGCCCACACCCATTTTGGAGTGAGGATCAAAAGGTTATTTTCTGGAAACATCCTGACAAAGTCTATGCTATCTCGCGAGGTAGTGGAGGCTCCCACGACACTGCTAGACATTACATCCCTGCTAAAGTCCATATCAAAGCTCACCCAGGCTACTAAGAATGAGAGGAACGAAAATTTTAGTAGGTATCCGTACAATTTCCCCAATGTTATAATGAGCATGATAGGGGTGTCAGATAAGGACAGCACAAACTTGCGAAATGATCTATCCGGTTCTTCCAAGGAGATGTTCGTCATAGTACTAGGAAGTCCCATTCATCCACTTGAGGATAAAAACACTAACGAGGGATCTAATGATGAGGATGCAGGTGATGATGAAGTGTATGCGCTCATCATCTGATCCTTTGTGAGTGTTTTCATCCTCAGACGAATGAATGGGATTGTCTGGTGGTATGCCCAAGATCTCCTTCGAAGAACTGGAGAGATCATTTCGCAAGTGCATGTGCTCTTTATCTGACACCCCTAGCCTGCTCATTATAACAATGAGGGAGTTGTAAAGATACAATGGAATAGCATGTACTTTTCCAAGATGTTTCCAAAAAAGACCCTTTTGATCCTCCTTCCAAAATGGGTGCGGGCCATTTCTCCAAGCATGAGCTTACCCACATTTAAAGGTTGCCCAGTCATCAGAAAGTAGATCACGCACACTCGAGCTCGAGTGCACTCGCTTTTATGCTCAACTGGCATTATTCTAGCCTACACAAAGTTCTGCCACACCTTGACCGTCTTATTGAAGTCGAACCAGAGCATCTCAAGGTGAGCTTTTCCTTTAGTCCACGTCCACTTCGCATTAGAGTCAACGCCACAAAGTGTATGACGTATAGCCTGGTAGTGTGGACTTTTGACGAACTTTCTTAGCCTTCGTGGATTAGGAATATTAATTCCCAAGAAACGATATAAGGCTTCCCTATCCATTGGAATCTCCTTTATTCTGACCCATGAATAGCAGTAAGTTCTTTCTTTCCACAGATTACGCATTGTTTAAGTGTGGGGTGGGGAAACACTCTTGACTTGTAATTGTATAAATTTTAGTTTCCTAGTGTTATTATGTTTATTTTTATTACCTTTAGCTTAGTTGAAAACTAACATAGTCTAATTAGCTTGACTAATAGAAAAATAATATTAGAAAATTCTTGGACTTTTTCCAATGATGGATTTGTTGGACAATTTTCTTGAGGGATCAAAGTTCGATTAAAAATACCAAAAATATTTTCTCTTATTTTTTTAGGATAGGTAGTATCCCTTGGGTTTTCTTTGGATGTTGGTTCTTTTCTAAGGGTGTAGCTCGAAGCGGGTATTTTGTTTTATTTTTTTAGGTGTAAGATAATGGAAAAAACTGAGGTGCTCTGAGGTACTGGTTGACATGATTAGTGTTGGTGAATTAAGTTATAACATGCGCCCTGTATTCCTGAATATTTGATTTGAACTGTAATGCCCAAGTAAGGTAAGTCGCCTACTCTTTGGCGCCTTTTTCTCAGTTGGCTGACTTGTATGCCGCCTAGTGCATTGTTGCTTAAAAATTTTCAACTTGCTATGCTTGCTTGACTTGAAAGGAGCACAAAACCGTCTTGAGTGAGTCAAGTTCCATGTGTGTAAATATTATTGATATTCTGTGCTCTTATGTGTAGTCTAGAACTCGCCCTGTGTGTTAATCAAAGCGAAATTGTTAAGTTGTGCTAATCTAGGAGATGACGTAGACGTTTCTTGATTGATCAAATATATGCTTGTCACATAGAAATAAAAATTTTCCGTTGCTAGTTCCTTTGAGCCTATAGACCTTTTTTTGGCACCCACATTACAAGTCATACCCCCATTTTGTTCTTAACTTGAGATTGTTGAACCTTTACCTCCTGAGACACTTAGTCGCTAAAAGAAGTAAGGTGAGAGATTTGGGAGTGGCTTTTGAGTGAAACCATGGAAGAGCCATTTGATGCACTAAAATTGAAATCAAAACTCACCAGTTGATGAACATTAATATATGGAGTGTGTGTAGAAAAAGAAAAAAAAAGGAGAAAGAAAAAGAAAAAAATTGCAAGAAAAGAGAAAAAATTGATAGTCAAAGTATGTAGGAAAACACACGCCTCCCGATTTTACTAATTTGTGCTAGTGGGAGTATAAAAGTGCTTAATTGAATAAAAAAAGGGACTACTTTGTATATGGGTGGTGGCAAGTAAATTGATTGAGAAGAATATGTGCTCAAATTGTGCGTGTAGTATATTAAAGTACTTAGGAGGGTTAGTCACTATTCCTAAATGTATCATACCCATTCTTTAGCCTACATTACAATTTTAAAGTCCTAATTGATCCTAGATTTGGCTAGCTTAGATTAGTAGAGATGTACACTACGGCAAGCTTATGGTACGATCATGAGATGCACATGAATTCTTTGTCAAGGTGAGTGAATGTTTTCAATTGTGTGATGTCCTTAATTTATGTTCAATGAAATATTTGAATATATGGACTACTTTTATATTCACTCTTTTGTTTGTGGTAAGGGCACTTGGTCTCATGATGGATTTGTGATGTTGTACCCTTTCTTTTGTTGGGTGAGTGCGTGAGTTGAGGATGCTTAGTGGTAATGAGTCGTCTCTTGAGGTAAGGTAGTTGTGGAGAGGTTGCTTGAGTTGGTTAAATAGCATTGTGTATATTTGGGCTAGTTTCAAAAGGGGAAGAATGTGAAATTCGTGTGTTCATACTGAATTGCCGATATCGATCATAGTCCTAAGGTAGGTGTTTGATTTAATTAATGGTGAAGTGCTATTTCATAGTGAATATATGTTTTTGGGGTTGATATAGTTTTATTGCTCAAGGACGGGCAAAAGTTTAAGTGTGGGGTGTTGATAATCGGCTTAATGTACGCATATTTTGATATATTGCCTCACATTTTGCTCATGTCTCGAAGATTTGAGATGCAGAATATGATGATTTGTGCTAATTTATGGTATTTCTATGTGTAAGAATCATTCAGATGCAATTTGGGACAAAAGGGCACGAATTGGAGCGAAATTGAAAGAAAAGGTAAAACTGAAAATTTCGTAAATTGTGCGCTTCACTTCAAAAAACGTATTTTTTTTTTTGCTTCAAGTTCCCTGAATCTTGTCGTGTTTTTGCGCTTCTCGCTTTTAGAAATATTGCACTAGACCGCGTGAGGCTAAATTGATATGCTAAGGCAGATACTTCTTGAGCTTTCCCCTTTCGAAATCAATGTCATTCTTTTAAATGGTTCGAGTCATATGAATTATAAAGCAGCTGAGACCCTTGCTTTGCTCATCAGCCATTATGGTTTTACCGAAAATGAAAACCCAATTATTGCTATATTATCCTTTGAGAATGAGTAATTTATATATGTTAGGTCAAGCATTTTGCTTTTCTAAATTCCACACACTTTCCAGCTTTGACTTTTTCACATGAAACAACAGTCAGAGCTGCTTGTCACTTTACAAAAACAACATATCTGGCTCGGCTGCTAACTGAGATTTCCCCAAAGGCATTTTTGGTTATATTCTTTGTATTGCTGCTCTACTGATACTGTGATGCTTAATATATTTTGGTGAATTCTTCTGTTAGAGCTACTTGGTGCTGCAGAATGCGGCATGTTCGTTGTCTTTTCTCTGGATAGTACATGCTTTATCATTTATATGCAACTGAATAGTATAGACTGTTAGTTTGAATTTATATTTTTGTAGATATTCTGGTTTCCTTAGATAACTATATATCCAAGTGCACTACACACTTTCTAACATGTAAAGATCTAGACTACCAACAAAGTCTGTGGAATGTGATTTCATCTGTAAGTGGAATATTGACACTGACGTTTGGCCCTGCTCGAGTGAGGCAGATTAAAATTTGTAATACTGCTTTAAATTTTTGAACAGGTCATGGGAGATGAGAGTTTGGAGGATGGGATCATTGAGGCCCTGCACTAACTTGTTAACTTCTAGATGAACTTAAGATAAAAATGATAGACTTTGGATGATTTCTTTGGGTGCATATATGAGTCTATATTAACTGAGCCTTTACTTATTTAAATATTGGGAAGTGAAAAGATGTTTATTGGAGTTATCACCTCTTCTGCACTTGACTGCACTCTGCTTCTGATTGTATATAATAAGAGGTGAAGTATTCAAGCATAGGGAGTAAAGGTTTATGTCCAAGCCCAAAACAAGAACCGTGTGTAGTAGATCACTTAAGTTCTATTGTTCTTACATTTTGTTTTCAGTTTTCACAGATTGCTAATTGTTTGATGAAATTCCTTTGGCAGATTGCTGTTACTCTTTATTACAATGGGTCCATGACACTCAACATACTTCAAAAGCTTGGTGTTGCTACAGAGGTCTTTAATCTTTGGTTTGAGATGTTGGGACAAACTAAAAAAAGTGGACCGCGGGTTAACTTTAAAAGGTAAGCCTTGTTGCTTTCTGTTTGGATGGAAAGGAGAGAGATTGCAAAATGGAAGAGAACAGGACTTCTAACACCTGTTATATTGGTTTTGCAGGGAACATGACAAGAAGGTGTGCTGCTTGTGCTTGCTATCTTTGCTCTCTCTTCCGGCGGATCAACTGCCAGATGAAACCTTAGAGTGTACTTTCAATCGGGAGGTTGTGAGTTCGAGTCTCCCAAGAGCAAGGTGGGAAGTTCTTGGAGGGAAGGATACCGGTGGTCTATTCGGAAACAGCCTCTCTACCCAAGGGTAGAGGTAAGGTCTGCGTACTATAAGGATCAAGTAGCAGGTTAAACCTCTCTTACATCCCACCTTCCACATAATATCATTGAATCTTGTGGCCCACATTCATCTAATTTGTTTATGATTGTTTTCGGAAGCTCTGACAAAGAGGAAGCTGAAGATGATAGATGATATGGATGGAGGATTGCAAACTGAGGAAGGAGATGAAGCTGACAGCAATATGATTATAAAATTGGCGGCGCAGGTGAGTACCTTTAAAATGGTGCTCTTAAACAAGTATAGGTATCTTTGTCCTCTATTTAGAGCATCTATTTAGAGTACTGCTGTGATTTTGTTGTACTGAGCGGAGGGTCTTTCGAAAACAACTTCTCTACCTTCGCAAGGTAAGGATAAGGACAGCGTATATACTATTGTCCCCAGACTTCACTTGTGGAAATATACTGAGTATGTTGGTTTTTTTTTAAAAAAAAAAATTAGAGTATCTATTTTTTCTTTTGGTCTTGCAGTCGGCTATGACTTGACTGTCTTGTTTATGTTGAACAAAGAATAACAGTAAACCTGTACTTTTGCAATCCTGTAAAGGTGTGAGTACTACTGCCGTGGCCAGTTAATATTGAGTCCTTGCATGTACAAGTATTTCTATTTACATGAATTAAATGCAAGTTTCCAATGGTGAAGGTAGTATGTACACAGACCTTACCCCTGCCTTGTGAAGGTAAAATAATGGTTATTAAAGTTGGATAAAAGTACAGCTTTTGCGTTAGAGCATGGGGCGGTATTCAATCACCTTTAGGCAATTTAATTTCATGTCAGTGTCCTGAATACCTGAACTGCTATAAAAACGTTATTTAGGGTTATCACCGCTTCTGCGCTTGACATGCTTTGTAGGAAAAGACTTTGCGTGCTATTGACGAGGACCCATTCATTCTCTTGGTGGAAACCATCAAAGGTATGATGCTGCTTTTCTCCTCTGCTCAGCTGATATCAGAAATGATTTTAGGTTGGTATTAGACTATTAGGCAATATACTGACTTGATTTCTACCCCTCTCCCCTCCCCCTCGGACATCTGAGTCCAGCACTGCAAGCATCTGATAAATTGAGGTACCAGCGCCTCACCCAAAACTTGGACTTGCATTATCAAATGCTGGCTGATGGCGTTGCTCGGCATGCTAAGCAGAGAAGAGTAGAGGTTGAGAAGGAAAAAATGGAGAAAGCATCAACCACCGTTGCTTCATGAAAATTCAATTTGCTTCAAGTTCTTTGGTTGTTCCATTCATTCAACAACTATTGGAGAGAGGCTTGATGAGTTGCCAACTCTGTATTTTTCTAGTTGTTCGGTGGTTAGTATGATATCATCATATCCATTTATACATTGTGGTTCTTTGGGCTATGAGGCGAAGTATGGTATCAGGGTCAGTTTGCGTGCACCTTGACTATTCCATTAGATACTTCTCGTTACGTCTATCAGCATAGGTACCTGGTAATTTCTCCTACCAAAAAAGATATGCCTCTTTGCAGCTCTCATTCCGTTCTTGTTAATTGGTCAATTTTCGGATTAATAAATGCGTGTCTTGACAGAGGACCTGTACAATTAGCACTGCTTCTTATTGTAAAACATTGCATAATCTTGATGTGTAATTCATGAGGAATATCATAGTTTTGTTAGTGTTAGAATTATGATTCCGACTAAAACACAATAGCCTTCATATCGAATAATTTGGAATAACAATATGAACGGAAGCGTACCTGAATCCATATGTGGAAATCCTTAAGCCTCCTTTTGATGATTGTTTGAAAGCTCCTTGATCCTTTCTTCAAGATTGTCTTGAAGTATTGCTTACACAAGAATATATCACCATAACCAAAATTAGAGTATGGCTTTCCACAAAAATATGCAAGACAAAATGGCTCTCTTGATTCAATGGGAGGAAGAAGAGATTGTCTTGCTATAATGTGGGAACCATAACCCCCCACTTATAACAAATGAGTTATGAAACTCAAGAGTCATAAGCATGTAACCATGGTTACATATATGTAACCTTAGTTAGCCCATCATTAACTAAGGTTACCCTTTTGGGTATCTACACATTAGTCCTACACTTTATATGACAATACATTGGCCCCCTTAACATAATGTCCATAAGACCACAAAATTAGGCCAAACCAAAAGATAGCACATAACATATATATGTATGTAGATATAAGTCCATATATCTTACAATCTCCCACTTGGACGAGATACACATACATATGTACAAACCTTAGCATTATATGTTACATCATAACCTTATGAGCTCAAAACTGCTATCACAATAAAATTGTCATGAACAATCCGGTCCATCAATCATACCAACATAGGACCTAAGAGCTCTTAATTACTCATTCGTAACTAGAACCAACATAGATCACGTATATCAATATAACCAACGACATGGATCAAGTGTAGGTGTGTAGCATGGAAATAACATAAAGTGTGGTCAATAGAATGTCTATTTCTAACTGGTTCTCTTTATTGAGATCAATCATAAACTGTAAGAGTACAAAAACTTTAAAACTAAATATCTGTGCAGATATAACTGAATTACTGAATGTAATGGACAATACATAATTGTATAATACAAACTCCCACTAAAATACATAATCCTTAACTGATTTGACACCCATACAAGCAATATGCTCAAGAAATACTTTTGGTGTCAATCCCTTAGTGAGCGGATCGCAAGCATGGAGTTTGTACTGATGTGCTCAATGCACAACTGTCCATTCTGTACTCTTTCTTTAACAACCCGAAATTTGACGTCCATATGTTTTGCTTTCGTCAAACTACTGTTGTTATTAGCATAAAGGACTGTCGATCTGTTGTCGCATAATAGCCTAATTGGCTTTTTAGTGCTATCAACAATCCGCAGTCCACCAACAAAATTCCGCAGCCATAATGCCTCATTGGATGCTTCATAACATGCTATGAATTCCGCTTCCATGGTGGAAGTGACCGTAAGAGTTTGCTTGATGCTTCTCCAAGAGATAGCACCGCCAGCAAGCATGTAAATATAGCCTGATGTTGACTTCAAACTATCCTGACATCCAGCAAAATCGGAATCGGTGTACCCAATGATCTCAAGCTGGTCCGATTTCCGATATGTAAGCATGAAATCCTTTGTTCTCTATAAGTACCTCATGACCCTTTTGGCTGCCTTCCAATGGTCTATTCCTGGATTGCTACGATATCTGCCTAACATCCCAACAATGTATGCTATATTAGGTCGTGTACATACCTGAGCATACATCAGACTACCTACAGCCGAAGCATAAGGCGTCTTCTGCATTTCCGAAATTTCATAATTATTATTTGGGCACTGTTTGAGACTAAACTTGTCTCCCTTAGCAACAGGGGTGTTGCCTGGTTTACAATCCTGCATGCCAAATCTTTTAAGAACCTTATCGATATAGCCCTTTTGTGACAGACCGAGAACACCTTTTGAGCGATCTCAATGTATCTGAATTCCTAATACAAAAGAAGCTTCACCAAGATCTTTCATTTCAAATTTCTTTGAAAGAAATTTCTTAGTTTCATGCAATAATGCTATATCGTTACAGGCAAGCAGTATGTCATCGACATATATAACCAGAAAAATATACTTACTCTCACTGAACTTATGGTATATACAGTCATCAGCAACATTCGGTTCAAAACCAAAAGATGTAATGACTGCATGAAACTTATAATACCATTGACGGGAAGCCTGCTTGAGCCCATAGATGGATTTCTTTAATTTGCAAAGCCTTTTCTCTGATTCATCCGAAACAAAGTTTTCAGGTTGCACCATATAAATTGTTTCCTCAATTTCACCATTGAGAAACGCTGTCTTAACATTCATCTGATGAAGCTCAAGATCAAAATGTGCTACTAGTGCCATTATAGTCCTGAAAGAGTCTTTCGATGAAACTGGAGAGAAAGTCTCTTTATAATCAATGCCTTCCTTTTGAGTGTAGCCTTTTGCGACAAGACGAGCTTTATACTTAATAACATTGCCCCCTGAATCCCTTTTGGTTTTAAATATCCATTTACAACCAATACGTTTAATACCTTCAGGCAATGTAACAAGCTCCCAAACGTCATTATCGCTCATAGACTTCATCTCATCATTCATGGCATCAATCCACTTTTGAGAGATAGAACCCTTAATGACTTGACGGAAGTTGATTGGATCATCTTCCTCAAGTCCAATATCACTTTCTTGTTCTTGGAGAAATACAACATAATCATCCGGAATTGCATTTCTCCTCTCTCTAGTGGATCTCCTTAATGGCACTTCAGTTTCTTGAGGTTGTTGAGTTTGATTTTCATTAGTAATATCAGGGTCCTGATGGGGGAGATTTTCGAGATTGTCTTGAACTGGAGTTGTGTGATCCGTGTCAGGAATGAGAACACCCTGACCAAGATCAAGAACTTGAGGGAAAGACACGTGTTCTTCCTCAAAGACAAAATCTCTATCAACTTTATCTCCCCACCCCCCAAACTCAATATCCTCAAAAAACCGAGCATTACCCGTCTCAAAAATAGTTCTTGAAGTGGG
Organism: Nicotiana benthamiana; assembly: GCA_034376525.1. NCBI lineage: Eukaryota > Viridiplantae > Streptophyta > Magnoliopsida > Solanales > Solanaceae > Nicotiana > Nicotiana benthamiana. The sequence continues at coordinate 11,213,296 of CM067341.1, read as the reverse complement.
ATCATAAAACTTAAAACCCCTGGATCTTTTAGAGTATCCAACAAAATAGCTACTAACCGTCTTAGCATCCAATATCCTTTCATTCGGCCTATAAGGCCTTGCCTCAGCTGGACAACCCCAAATGTGTAAATGCCTAATACTGGGTTTATGCCCAGTCCAAAGTTCATATGGGGTTTTGATTGTAGCTTTAGTTGGAACTCTATTAAGAATATAATGTGCGGTTTTTAATGCTTCTCCCCAGAGTGAGTCTGGTAAAGTAGTACGATACAAATCATACTTCTTACCATATCCTTAAGGGTCCGATTTCGTCTCTCAGCTACACCATTCATCATAGGACTGCCTGGCATAGTATACTGAGGGACGATCCCACACTCATCTAGGAATTTAGCAAATGACCCTCCCTGGACGTTGTTCACCTAAACCATCATATCTGCCATAGTATTCACCACCACGGTCAGATCTAACGGATTTAATTCTTTTGCTTAGTTGATTTTCAACTTCAGCCTTAAATGATTTGAACACGTGTGTGGATTGGGACTTTTCATGAATAAGATATAGGTACCTATAGCGAGAGTAATCGTCTATGAATGTGATAAAGTATTGTTGACCATTCCTACAAGGAGTAGGGAATGACCCATAAATATCCGTATGTATCAATTCTAAGACGTCCGAAGCTCTCTTAGCACCTAATCTCGTTTTGTTTGTTTACCCTTGATACACTCAACACAAATATCCGAATTTGAGGAATCAAGAGAATCAAGAATTCCAGGTGACACGAGTTTCTGAATTCTTTGAATGGATATGTGACCCAAACGTTCATGCCAGAGTGATATAGAATTCTCATTAGTTAATTTTCTTTTGGTACCAATTAAACTTGTATTCAAGGTTTCATTATTTGAGGTTATTGTATCAACCAAATATAGGCTATCAAATGTTGATGAAAGACCAGTACCGATAAGATTTGAATTCTGAAAGAGACTAACTTTATTGTCACCAAAAGAACATGAATAACCGGATATGTCCAATTTGGGAACAAAAATTAAATTCCGTCTAAAAGACGGTACAACAAAAGTCTCATCCAAATCTAAATAATAACCGGTCTTAAACAACAGCCTAAACTTTCCAATAGCCTCAACTGGCACCTTCTTGCCGTCACCCACATAGATGTATCTTTCACGATCATTTGGTTTTCGGCAGTTCAGGCAACCCTGCATAGATATACTTATGTGAGTAGTAGCAGCAGAATCTACCCACCAAGTATCCTTAGGTACTGAAATTAAATTAACTTCAGAACAAACAAGAGAAAGAAATGTATCTTTTTTCGCACGCCAAGCGTGGTACTTGGTACAGTCTTTCTTCACATGATTAGTCCCCTTACAGAAAAAGCAACCTAATTCAGTAATTTCAACCTTAGGTTCCTTATGTTGCTTAATCTTGGGCCCTGCAACCGCAACTTCCTTACCTTTCCTCTTCTTAGTATCCTTAAAAGAGGATGCCAAATGAGCACTTTCAGTCTTATCTTGCTTTATCCTTTCCTCCTCTTGCACACAATGTGAAATGAGCTCATTAAGAGTCCTTTTATCCTTCAGGAAGTTGTAACTGACCTTAAACTGATTAAAGTGTGCAGGAAGAGATATCAAAACTAAGTACACAAGCAGTTCCTCAGGTAATACTAGCTTGAGTGACTTAAGTTTCGAAGCAAGATGAGACATTTCCAAAATGTACTCCCTAATGTTTCCCTTGCCTTTATACCTCATGGAAACAAGTTTACTCAAAAGAGTACTTGTTTCCGCCTTTTCGTTTTGTTCAAAACGCTTTTCAAGGTTTTCAAGGAAAACTTTGGCATTAGCTTCATCATTCATAGTGCCCCTGCATGATTCTGGAATTGCACGTTTCATGATCATTAGACTCATGCGATTCGAGCGTTCCCACTTCTCCATCTCCCTCCTTTCATCAGGAGAGGATGTATCCTCAAGAGAAGCAGGTTGCTCATTCCGAAGTGCAAGGTCAAGATCCATGCAACCGAGAACTATCATAATGTTCTCTTTCGATTCCTTAAAGTTTGTGCCGTTAAGCACATGGATGCTGTTTATATTAGCAGATATCGAAGCAGCTGAAGAATTCACTGAAAATAGAACAAAGGATTACTTAATACATGCTTACAATAACTTGAACTTTAACTTTAGTTTTCAGATTCAAAATAGGCAAATCCCATTACAAGATACCTAGTACAACATTGATTTTAGTCTTTGGACAGAAAATCAACTTGTAAGTGGTACTCTTGGTGTAGTGATCAAATATTGACAATAAACTCCTGTAAAATATCAAGCCTTCCTTTGGGCCGACTTAATATTCACATGGAAAACCAAATAATTGTCACATATTTATCACCACAAGCATTTCGAATTCCTGCCAAATAACAACCTTCCATTGGGCCGGTGTTAAACGCACGGAAGACTAACATCCACAGTCATCTTATATTTCAAGATCAATCAATCTACACAACAGATGTTACTTTGGCAACATAATGCTTCAATAGACTACTTTAAAATATTAGATGCTAAAAACTTTAGTTCCTTAAGCCATATTATGAATCTTAATTAATATGTTACATGTTTTGACATGCAACATCTGAATATTAATTGTTTTAGACTTAATTGGAAAATTCCAAAATCTGCAGTATGACGGACTAAAACAATTAGTATTAAAAACTGAATATTAATGTAAAAAATATTAATAATTAAAAACTGAATATTAATTGTCATATTATTAATGTACAATTAAAATCTGAAACATAAAAGACTTAAAACGTTTCACTAATTATGAAAAACGTTTCTTACATTATGTCCTCATTAAACAACCAAAAAATAAAACATTTCTGCAATTTATGGCCAGATAATCGATTATCTGAGCCTGATAATCGATTATCTGGGCCTTCTGGAATCTCAAAATTTGCTGAAAAACTAGGATAATCGATTATCCTAATAGGATAATCGATTATCTTAGCTCTCTGGAATTTCCAATTTTGCTGAAAAAACTCCAGATAATCGATTATTTTAAAAATAATCGATTATCTTCAGATTCTGTTTCAAAAATTTTGATGAACAAATTGCATAATCGATTATTTTCAAAGAATAATCGATTATGTGACGCTTCTGTTTTGCAAAATTTTGATGAACTTAAAAAATTATTCCAGGACCTTTTGCGGCGACGAACGTCGCCATTAAACCCATAGAAATCGCCGCTAAATGTATTAGTGGCGACCATGTATTGAAACTGGAAACTGGAGTTGCCGTCACTGAAGGTTATTTGTAGCAACAATTCCTTGTATAAGTTTCTTGTTGTTCAACAACCAAAATTTTGCAAACTTCAATATTTCAATTCATATAGAGATAACAAAATATTGAATCACTAAAGTTCATCAACTACATAACATTCATGAAATCATGCTATATCATGGTACTAGAATTTCATAATCAAAATTCTATCATAATTTAAACATGAACTTTATATAACATGCAATTTCATGAACTTCCAAATTATCCAAATATGAAGGAAGCTCTGATACCAATTGTTAGAATTATGATTCCGACAAGAACACAATAGCCTTCATATCGAATAATTTGGAATAACAACATGAACGGAAGCGTACCTGAATCCATATGTGGAAATCCTTAAGCCTCCTTTTCATGATTGTTTGAAAGATCCTTGATCCTTTCTTCAAGATTGTCTTGAAGTATTGCTTACACAAGAATATATCACAATAACCAAAATTGGAGTATGGCTTTCCACAAAAATATGCAAGACAAAAAATGGCTCTCTTGATTCAATGGGAGGAAGAAGAGATTGTCTTGCTATAATGTGGGAACCATAACCCCCCACTTATAACAAATGAGTTATGAAACTCAAGAGTCATAAGCATGTAACCATGGTTACATATATGTAACCTTAGTTAGCCCATCATTAACTAAGGTTACCCTTTTGGGTATCTACACATTAGTCCTACACTTTATATGATAATACATTGGCCCCCTTAACATAATGTCCATAAGACCACAAAATTAGGCCAAACAAAAAGATAGCACATAACATATATATGTATGTAGATATAAGTCCATATATCTTACAATCTCCCACTTGGACGAGATACACATACATATGTACAAACCTTAGCATTATATGTTACATTATAACCTTATGAGCTCAAAATTGCTATCACAATAAAATTGTCATGAACAATCCGGTCCATCAATCATACCAACATAGGACCTAAGAGCTCTTAGTTACTCATTCGTAACTAGAACCAACATAGATCACGTATATCAATATAACCAACGACATGGATCAAGTGTAGGTGTGTAGCATGGAAATAACATAAAGTGTGGTCAATAGAATGTCTATTTCCAACTGGTTCTCTTTATTGAGATCAATCATAAACTGTAAGAGTACAAAAACTTTAAAACTGAATATCTGCGCAGATATAACTGAATTACTGAATGTAATAGACAATACATAATTGTATAATACAAACTCCCACTAAAATACATAATCCTTAACTGATTTGACACCCATACAAGCAATATGCTCAAGAAATACTTTTGGTGTCAATCCCTTAGTGAGCGGATCGCAAGCATGGAGTTTGTACTGATGTGCTCTATGCACAACTGTCCATTCTGTACTCTTTCTTTAACAACCCGAAATTTGACGTCCATATGTTTTACTTTCGTCAAACTACTGTTGTTATTAGCATAAAGCAATGTCGATCTGTTGTCGCATAATAGCCTAATTGGCTTTTTAATGCTATCAACAATCCGTAGTCCACCAACAAAATTCCGCAGCCATAATGCCTCATTGGATGCTTCATAACATGCCATGAATTCCGCTTCCATGGTGGAAGTGGCTGTAAGAGTTTGCTTGATGCTTCTCCAAGAGATAGCACCACCAGCAAGCATGTAAATATAGCCTGATGTTGACTTCAGACTATCCTGACATCCAGCAAAATCGGAATCGGTGTACCCAATAATCTCAAGCTGGTCCGATTTCCGATATGTAAGCATGTAATCCTTTGTTCTCTATAAGTACCTCATGACCCTTTTGGCTGCCTTCCAATGGTCTATTCCCGGATTGCTACGATATCTGCCTAACATCCCAACAATGTATGCTATATCAGGTCGTGTACATACCTGAGCATACATCAGACTACCTACAGCCGAAGCATAAGGCGTCTTCTACATTTCCAAAATTTCATAATTATTATTTGGGCACTACTTGAGACTAAACTTGTCTCCCTTAGCAACAGGGGTGTTGCCTGGTTTACAATCCTGCATGCCAAATCTTTTAAGAACCTTATCGATATAGCCCTTTTGTGACAGACCGAGAACACCTTTTGAGCGATCTCAATGTATCTGAATACCTAATACAAAAGAAGCTTCACCAAGATCTTTCATTTCAAACTTCTTTGAAAGAAATTTCTTAGTTTCATGCAATAATGCTATAGCGTTACAGGCAAGCAGTATGTCATCGACATATAAAACTAGAAAAATATAATTACTCCCGCTGAACTTATGGTATATACAGTCATCAGCAACATTCGGTTCAAAACCAAAAGATGTAATGAATGCATGAAACTTATAATACTATTGACGGGAAGCCTGCTTGAGCCCATAGATGGATTTCTTTAATTTGCAAACCCTTTTCTCTGATTCATCCGAAACAAAGTTTTCAGGGTGCACCATATAAATTGTTTCCACAATGTCACTATTGAGAAACGCTGTCTTAACATTCATCTGATGAAGCTCAAGATAAAAATGTGCTACTAGTGCCATTATAGTCCTGAAAGAGTCTTTCGATGAAACTGGAGAGAAAGTCTCTTTATAATCAATGCCTTCCTTTTGAGTGTAGCCTTTTGCGACAAGACGAGCTTTATACTTAATAACATTGCCCCTTGAATCCCTTTTGGTTTTAAATATCCATTTACAACCAATAGGTTTAATACCTTCGGGCAATGTAACAAGCTCCCAAATGTCATTATCGCTCATAGACTTCATCTCATCATTCATGGCATCAATCCACTTTTGAGAGATAAAACCCTTAATGACTTGACGGAAGTTGATTGGATCATCTTCCTCAAGTCCAATATCACTTTCTTGTTCTTGGAGAAATACAACATAATCATCCGGAATTGCATTTCTCCTCTCTCTAGTGGATCTCCTTAATGGCACTTCAGTTTCTTGAGGTTGTTGAGTTTGATTTTCATTAGTAATATCAGGGTCCTGATGGGGGAGATTTTCGAGATTGTCTTGAACTGGAGTTGTGTGATCCGTGTCAGGAATGAGAACACCCTGACCAAGATCAACAACTTGAGGGAAAGACACATGTTCTTCCTCAAAGACAAAATCTCTATCAACTTTATCTCCCCACCCCCAAACTCAATATCCTCAAAAAATCGAGCATTACCCGTCTCAAAAATAGTTCTTGAAGTGGGATCATAAAACTTAAAACCCCTGGATCTTTTAGAGTATCCAACAAAATAGCTACTAACCGTCTTAGCATCCAGTTTCCTTTCATTCGGCCTATAAGGCCTTGCCTCAGCTGGACAACCCCAAATGTGTAAATGCCTAATACTGGGTTTATGTCCAGTCCAAAGTTCATATGGGGTTTTGATTGTAGCTTTAGTTGGAACTCTATTAAGAATATAAGGTGTGGTTTTTAATGCTTCTCCCCAGAGTGAGTCTGGTAAAGTAGTATGATACAAATCATACTTCTTACCATATCCTTATGGGTCCAATTTCGTCTCTCAGCTACACCATTCATCGTAGGACTGCCTGGCATAGTATACTGAGGGACGACCCCACACTCATCTGGGAATTTAGCAAATGACCCTGGACGTTGTTCACCTGAACCATCATATCTGCCATAGTATTCACCACCACGGTCAGATCTAACGGATTTAATTCTTTTGCTTAGTTGATTTTCAACTTCAGCCTTAAATGATTTGAACACGTCTATGGATTGGGACTTTTCATGAATAAGATATAGGTACCTATAGCGAGAGTAATCGTCTATGAATGTGATAAAGTATTGTTGACCATTCCTACAAGGAGTAGGGAATGGCCCATAAATATCCGTATGTATCAATTCTAAGACGTCCGAAGCTCTCTTAGCACCTAATCTCGTTTTGTTTGTTTACCCTTGATACACTCAACACAAATATCCGAATTTGAGGAATCAAGAGAATCAAGAATTCCATCTGACACGAGTTTCTGAATTATTTGAATGGATATGTGACCCAAACGTTTATGCCAGAGTGATATAGAATTCTCATTAGTTAATTTTCTTTTGGTACCAATTAAACTTGTATGCAAGGTTTCATTAGTTGAGGTTATTGTATCAACCAAATATAGGCTATCAAATGTTGATGAAAGACCAGTACCGATAAGATTTGAATTCTGAAAAAGACTAACTTTATTGTCACCAAAAGAACATGAATAACCGGATATGTCCAATTTGGGAACAGAAATTAAATTCCGTCTAAAAGACGGTACAACAAAAGTCTCATCCAAATCTAAATAAAAACCGGTCTTAAACAACAGCCTAAACTTTCCAATAGCCTCAACTGGCACCTTCTTGCCGTCACCCACATAGATGTATCTTTCACAATCATTTGGTTTTCGGCAGTTCAGGCAACCCTGCATAGATATACTTATGTGAGTAGTAGCAGCAGAATCTACCCACCAAGTATCCTTAGGTACTGAAATTAAATTAACTTCAGAACAAACAAGAGAAAGAAATGTATCTTTTTTCGCACGCCAAGCGTGGTACTTGGTACAGTCTTTCTTCACATGATTAGTCCCCTTACAGAAAAAGCAACCTAATTCAGTAATTTCAACCTTAGGTTCCTTATGTTGCTTAATCTTGGGCCCTGCAACCGCAACTTCCTTACCTTTCCTCTTCTTAGTATCCTTAGAAGAGGATGCCAAATGAGCACTTTCAGTCTTATCTTGCTTTATCCTTTCCTCCTCTTGCACACAATGTGAAATGAGCTCATTAAGAGTCCATTTATCCTTCAGGAAGTTGTAACTGACCTTAAACTGATTAAAGTGTGCAGGAAGAGATATCAAAACTAAGTACACAAGCAGTTCCTCAGGTAATACTAGCTTGAGTGACTTAAGTTTCGAAGCAAGATGAGACATTTCCAAAATGTACTCCCTAATGTTTCCCTTGCCTTTATACCTCATGGAAACAAGTTTACTCAAAAGAGTACTTGTTTCCGCCTTTTCGTTTTGTTCAAAACGCTTTTCAAGGTTTTCAAGGAAAACTTTGGCATTAGCTTCATCATTCATAGTGCCCCTGCATGATTCTGGAATTGCACGTTTCATGATCATTAGACTCATGCGATTCGAGCGTTCCCACTTCTCCATCTCCCTCCTTTCATCAGGAGAGGATGTATCCTCAAGAGAAGCAGGTTGCTCATTCCGAAGTGCAAGGTTAAGATCCATGCAACCGAGAACTATCATAATGTTCTCTTTACATTCCTTAAAGTTTGTGCCGTTAAGCACATGAATGTTGTTTATATTAGCAGATATCGAAGCAGCTGAAGAATTCACTGAAAATAGAACAAAGGATTACTTAATACATGCTTACAATAACTTGAACTTTAACTTTAGTTTTCAGATTCAAAATAGGCAAATCCCATTACAAGATACCTAGCACAACATTGATTTTAGTCTTTGGACAGAAAATCAACTAGTAAGTGGTACTCTTGGTGTAGTGATCAAATATTGACAATAAACTCCTGTAAAATATCAAGCCTTCCTTTGGGCCGACTTAATATTCACATGGAAAACCAAATAATTGTCACATATTTATCACTATAAGCATGTTCGAATTCCTGCCAAATAACAACCTTCCATTGGGCCGGTGTTAAACGCACGGAAGACTAACATCCACAGTCATCTTATATTTCAAGATCAATCAATCTACACAACAGATGTTACTTTGGCAACATAATGCCTCAATTGACTACTTTAAAATATTAGATGCTAAAAACTTTAGTTCCTTAAGCCATATTATGAATCTTAACTTAATATGTTACATGTTTTGACATGCAACATCTGAATATTAATTGTTTTAGACTTAATTGGATAATTCCAAAATCTGAAGTATGATGGACTAAAACAATTAATAATAAAAACTGAATATTAATGTAAAAAACATTAATAATTAAAAACTAAATATTAATTGTCATATTATTAATGTACAATTAAAATCTGAAACTTAAAAGACTTAAAACGTTTCATTAATTATGAAAAACGTTTCTTACATTATGTCCTCATTAAACAGCCAGAAAATAAAACGTTTCTGCAATTTATGGCCAGATAATCGATTATCTGAGCCTGATAATCGATTATCTGGGCCTTCTGGAATCTCAAATTTTGCTGAAAAACTAGGATAATCGATTATTCTAATAGGATAATCGATTATCTTAGCTCTCTGGAATTTTCAATTTTGCTGAAGAAACTCCAGATAATCGATTATTTTAAAAATAATCGATTATCTTCAGATTCTGTTTCAAAAATTTTGACGAACAAATTGCATAATCGATTATTTTCAAAGAATAATCGATTATGTGATGCTTCTGTTTTGCAAAATTTTGATGAACTTAAAAAATTATTCCAGGACCTTTTGCGGCGACGAACGTCACCATTAAACCCATAGAAGTCGCCGCTAAATGTATTTGTGGCGACTATATATTGAAACTGGAAACTGGAGTTGCCGTCACTGAAGATTATTTGTAGCAACAATTCCTTGTTTAAGTTTCTTGTTGTTCAACAACCAAAATTTTGCAAACTTCAATATTTCAATTCATATAGAGATAACAAAATATTGAATCACTAAAGTTTATCAACTACATAACATTCATGAAATCATGCTATATCATGGTACTAGAATTTCATAATCAAAATTCTATCATAATTTAAACATGAACTTTATATAACATGCAATTTCATGAACTTCCAAATTATCCAAATATGAAGGAAGCTCTGATACCAATTGTTAGAATTATGATTCCGACTAAAACACAATAGCCTTCATATCGAATAATTTGGAATAACAATATGAACGGAAGCGTACCTGAATCCATATGTGGAAATCCTTAAGCCTCCTTTTGATGATTGTTTGAAAGCTCCTTGATCCTTTCTTCAAGATTGTCTTGAAGTATTGCTTACACAAGAATATATCACAATAACCAAAATTGGAGTATGGCTTTCCACAAAAATATGCAAGACAAAAAACGGCTCTCTTGATTCAATGGGAGGAAGAAGAGATTGTCTTGCTATAATGTGGGAACCATAACCCCCCACTTATAACAAATGAGTTATGAAACTCAAGAGTCATAAGCATGTAACTATGGTTACATATATGTAACCTTAGTTAGTCCACTAACTAAGGTTACCCTTTTGGGTATCTACAAATTAGTCCTACACTTTATATGACAATACATTGGCCCCCTTAACATAATGTCCATAAGACCACAAAATTAGGCCAAACCAAAAGATAGCACATAACATATAATTTATCCATATATTGTTCATATGTATGTAGATATAAGTCCATATATCTTACAATCTCTCACTTGGACGAGAACACATACATATGTACAAACCTTAGCATTATATGTTACATTATAACCGTATGAGCTCAAAATTGCTATCACAATAAAATTGTCATGAACAATCCGGTCCATCAATCATACCAACATAGGACCTAAGCGCTCTTAGTTACATATATAGCAATTTTAGATATATTTAATATATAAATATACTTATTGTAATGTAATTTATAAATATTTCTTAAAAAAATTCATAATTTTATCTTTTAAGGTATTATTTCAAGGTTTGATTTAGAACTTTTGAATGCTCCAATAAGTTTTATAGCCATTAATATTAGTAAATTGAATAATGCTAGCAATCAATACTAATGCTAACAAAAGACATTCAATTCAATATTACGAACGGGTATGTATTAAATGTCTATTTTTTATTTTGCAATAATTTAGATAAAAATACATAACATATTTTTATTTTTCTTTAGCTTTTAGGGATATAACTAATACTCCCTCATTAGTCTATGTAGTTTAGCATGAATTATTGCTTTTAGATTATATTTGTTTTTATTATGACTTTTTTAATTAGCAATATTTATAGTACATAAATTTATTATTTTTTGTTGTTGAATATTTTAGGATAATGTCATGAGTCATGACATATCTCATATTTTGTATTATTTTCTTGAAAAATACTTTATATAGTTGTATCTTACTAGGATTAAAAAATATTTTGAGCATACGTTATATATTTTGTTCTACGAAGATTTTACCAAAAAAAAAAATTCAAAAAACTCGAAAAACCCGAATACCCGAAAAAACCCGAGAAAAACCGATATTGAAAAATCCAAATTTATTGGTTTGGTTTGATTTTTAGATTTAATAACCCGACACAATTGGTTTGGTTTGGTAATTGTAAAATCCGAACCAACCCGGTCTATGTACACCCCTATCAGAGACGAAGCTAGCCTTTGAGTTATGGGTTTGGCGAAATCCAGTAATTTGTCCAAATTTCATATTTATTTTAAATTTTCTATTGAATATGTACAATATATTAATTTAAATACTAGATACTTAAAAAGAATAAAATCCCGAACTTGTAATTCCAAATTCTTGCTCCACCTACTATTACGCCACCGTCAGAAGTATCGGGTCAATTGGACCATCAGGCTTAAGCAGATGGGAATATACATTGTGGTTTTTGTCTCCACAATTTTAATTCTAATCTCTAAAGTTTACACTCAGCTTATTGACTATTAAGCGACATTCTTCTTTCATTTATGATTCTCAAATTTGTAGATATCTTTCAGTGCATGACTTCCTCATTTGTGTATTTTTTGAGCAATCTCATTTTTGGACATATATGATCAGTATCTGCATTAAATCATGAAGTTCTGTTTCCAACTTTGTCTTCCTCAATATGTTAGTAACATACTTACTATAGCCCAATAGGCCACGTAATTGAACTCTGGATATCATGCGGCTGAAATATCTCTACATTTTTTTTGGTCTTCTAAAGATGAATGATCACAAACAGTCGCACTGTTTGTGTCCCTAAGTTCTTATGTTCTGTTGTAGGTTTTTTGAAGACATGTCTCCAAATGTAAAGCAGAGAGCTAACAGAGACAAGAGTAGCTAGACCTATGGTTTGATATATAAAGTAGATGACGAGTTCTCTCCCATCACCTATTAATTAGTGCTAATTACTCTTTGAGCAAAAAAGTATAAAATCTTTTTTGTCGAACTAATTACTAAAATTATAGAAGGTAAATCTTAGCTAAATATAATTAATCTCAGATCTAAATATACAGTGCGAAAATAAAAAGAAAATAATAACGTATAACATTTCTTCATATAATATTTGTATATCAAAATGAGGATGAGCTTACATCTAGGACAAACTTACGTCATAATCATGTGATCAAGGAATGGAAAGAAAGAGACATGTTGATGACGAATAGATTCTTCTTGTTAGCTTTTCCATGGTAGCTGTCTGTCCAAAAAATCCCCCCCCCCCCCCCCCCAATGTATATATATATCAACAACTCTCCTCTTTACTCAATGGTCTTTGACCAGCGTACTTTCTCACAATTGTACTTTCTCACAAATGTACCCTTTATCATCCGCTTGACCCCTACGTTTGTTCCGTGATGTAAGCTTTCTGACGATTTGACCTCGGCGATGGCCGAAGTGCTCTTTGTTATCTCGCCTCATGAGCATGACAATGGCTTGGTCGATCCCCTATCGTCCTTGTCATAGACGACCACCCTATGGTAAGATTTTTACCCATATAATTAGTCCCCCTGTCCGTCGGGGTCACCTCCTGGAGGGCTCAACGGATGGACTTTGTTGATTTAGAAGTCGGGAGAAATCAAATCGTTACACGTTGAACGGGAACCTTTAGGTCGGGTGGTGGCATGACGCTTCGATGGTACCTTCTGACCATTACGCCAGTTTGGAACTGGACTGTCGCATTGGTTCGTGGCATCATGAATACTCCTTGTGCATTAATGCGGCGTACGTTTCCTAGGCACCGTAGCGTTTCCCATGACCTATCAGTTTTTGATTGGCGGCTCTTGGGTTTCCCGCTCGTAATATTTATGTTCCTATAAATATGGGGAAACCACAACTCGATTGTTATGCTTATCGATTCATCTGAGGGATTTTACGAACCTTTACCTTCTTCACTATTTCATACTTCTGATTTTATATTTCTGATTTCATATCCCGATTATATTTTTGCTCTTGTTAGAATCAGACGTTACAATCTTCTCTTTTCCTTCATCATACTTATTTGTTTCGATCACTTCAAACAGATGGCTAGTACTTATTCCCAGACTGACAGGTTCGTCGAAGCTTTGGTGTCGAAAATGACTGCACATCCTCTTAGAGAGGGGGTGGAGGCAACAGAAGATGAGGGAGTTCCAACAACGCCTGAGATATTGACTCGTCCAGGTAAACTATGGACTGACTTCAACAACCCTGCGGGAGAAAAACTAGATCCTACACCCTCTACCATGGATGAAACAACGATTGCAGAGCTTTAGACTAAGTGGGGAATTCCAACACATATTGAGATGGTGCCGGCAATAGGGGCAGATATCGTATATTTAGACCACCTAAGGTACTGTGCATTCTATTCGTACCCATTTGTTGTTGGGTATACGCTTCCTCCCTCCTCCCTGGTAATAGACTTCTCCGCTTCTACGAAGTGTGCCCGACTAAACTTTTATCGTAGGTGTACAAACTCTTCCTCATGTGTCCCAAATGCAGAGCTTGCCGGTTGAGAGGTCACTTTGGGGAACATGCTTAATATTTTTGCCTCTCAACTTATTTGAGGCAGGATGATCTACATACGCCATCGATGAACAAAGAGTTTGGTGGTGAAGATGGATGATAAGGCTAATCGCAGCTTCTAGGAAATTTATTTTTATGTGCGGATTGAGCACCTTGTGGCGGACTCGGCAAGGTTCCCTTTAGTTGGCACTGCTAATTTGTTTTTACTTTCACAGCCAAGAGACTTCCTCCCCCGCCAGCTGACACCATTCGTGAGTCGGTAAACGCCATTCTTTCCAATACAATGGGGGTCTACGACTGGGCGTCCTTCTATGGAAATACGGACGTAAGACTCTCACCGGTGAGTCATCCTGCTTTCTTCTCCCTATGGTTCGACCTTATCGTTATATGACTGTTTTTCTTTGTTGGTAAGGAGAACGAATAGAGAGGGCTCCTCCACTCGCATTCCTTCAATCAGCGCCCCCTACTCAGCATGCGCCGAAGGTTGCTGCTCAATCTGTGCATGCATCCGTGTCTGCCCATGCGGGGGTTATTCTTTCAACCGAGACTCCTATTTTTGTTGCCCTATCAGTGGGTGAGTTTTCCCGTGCTGGTAGTTGAGAGGCTCTACCGAAAAGACGATGGGTAACCCTAGAGGTGATACCTCAAGCTCAGACATCGTCGGAGGTATCTTTTCCTCGACAACGCCCGAAGTCGGTGGTTATGTCAACCTGGTCGTTGAGGTTGCACCTATCGTGGGAGATCAACAGGACGATAGATAGGGAGGTGGAGTCCTGAGGTTGCCACTACTGTCTCAGGCGGCCCCTTGACATCCTGGCTGAATCGCAATTTTCCTTCGGCTAAAGAGAGAGGAAAAGGCGTCGTAGTTGATGATTATAAATCTGAATCCAACCTCGATCTTGATGATGTTAGGATATTTGAGGAGGGCTTTACCCGAATCACGATAAGAGTGGGAGGGCCTTCTCGAATACTTGAGATTCTATTGGAGCTCAACCTTTTTGCAAGATACGGTGGACTTTGTGCCACAGTTTGATCTCTTATGCTCGGCCGCAGAGAGTGGGTCTCTTCAAGATATCGGTGACGTCGAACTATCGCGTGAAGTGGTCGCGATGGGCCTAACGGTGACTTCTTTTATTTATCTTTCCCTTGGGTTGTAGCTTTTTCGTTTGATCTTGGCCTTTATCGTCTATCTTACTTTATTTGTTATTAGTCCTACATGCAGGAGGTTGAGAGTGCTCGTAGGTTCGAGACTCAGGCCAATATTTTTCTGACGATACTTGAAAAGTATAGGTCGTATCGTAATATATGCCGTGAGATGAATGAGCGGCTCAGGGCCGATAACGGGATGAGGAGCTGATGCAGTCCATTCAAAAGAATGTGTGTTATGCGTGCATTACCCGTCCCTTTCCAGTGGCACTGGAGGTATTTAGGACCTCTATTTAAGAAAGTTCTAAACTCACTTATATTATTTTAAAAGGAGAAAACTAAACGACAAACAACAATTCAAATAGGACTATCACATAAAAATACAATTAAGGGGGCTCACATTTACCTCCACAAATAAATAAACAATTGCACGACTCAAACAAACAGTTTTTAAACGGTATAAAGTCCTATATCAAGGTATCTAGATGAGTACAAAATATGAAACAGTTTCATTAAGGCGAGGCAGTAAATGCCTAATTAGTTTGCCTATTGATTTTATTACTTCTCGAATTAGGGCACGTTCAAGCAGCAGAAACATAGCAATTTCAAACGCAGAATCCAATTAGCCTACAAGATTGCCTAAGTGATAGCCGAAAGAAATTTCATAAACCTGATGTCTAAGCAGTAAATAGTTACTGGTTTTAGCCGGCTGATTTTATCTTTTAGACCCTACAGGAATGATATCTAAGTGTAGAAGAATTGATCTTAAGGCCATATAAGCATGGTATCTAAAATGCAAAAATAGTTCTGAAATTTTTTATAAACATGGTATCTAAATGCAAAAATGATTCTGAAATTTCCTATAGACATAGTATTTTTTTTGTTAAATTTCCTATAAACATGGTAATTACCTTTTGAAATTTCCTATAAACATGGTATCTAAACGCAGAAGTGACTTAAACTTTATATGCATGATTTTTAAAAATGCAAAACCGTTATTGAAACTAACGTGGGCATGATTTAAATGCAGAAATTAATTTGACAGCCTTATAGGCATGGTATCTAAATATAGTAGTGAATCTTGAAAGGATATTCGGAAATATTTTGGTCATATAGGCATAATATCTAAAAATAGGTTAGGACATGTTGAACAAATTAAATCCTATAGGCATTTTATCTACTTCATAAAGTAACAGAATATAAATAACCTATAGGCATGATATCTAACATATAGTAATGAAAA
Source organism: Nicotiana benthamiana (assembly GCA_034376525.1). Classification (NCBI taxonomy): domain Eukaryota; kingdom Viridiplantae; phylum Streptophyta; class Magnoliopsida; order Solanales; family Solanaceae; genus Nicotiana; species Nicotiana benthamiana. The sequence continues at coordinate 11,197,004 of CM067341.1, read as the reverse complement.
TATTTGAAAGCAGTGGATACCTAAAGCAGGTTTTCTACCCCATTCTCATGCAAACATTAATTATTTACTATAATGCCATCGTTATTATAAAATAATTATTACAGACCATAAATAAATGAATAAATTACAAAATATATAGCAATAGAGGCTTGCAGCAGGCCCAATGCATCCGGACGACCCAAGCCTAAAAGCCATAACAGCTCCAAACTCCAAAGCTTAGAGATACACAATAACCATTGGCAAGTACGAAGAACCCAAATATCTAGTGTGTCTATGTCCCCAAGGGCTTCGAGAACCCAGAGCAATTCTCACACTAGAGAAAAAATATGTTCAGAAGCAGTTCATAAAGGATTGGAAACCAGCCCCAATGTGTCAGAGTTCAGAGGAGTCTCATGGATCCTAAGCAGTGCTCACATTGGGGGTGGCAGGACCCTTGTTAACTAAGAGTAGGAGTTGAAAATAATGTATGAAAATAGAAGACAGTTTTGTTTTAGAAAAATAATTTGGATTCAGAAGTGCATAAAAGCATATTACTAGATCACATGAACCACAAGCAGAACACATTTAGTAGAAGGAGTTAAACCATGAACTCCATCAATCACAATAGACAGGATAGAGTAATAATTAGTTTGAACAATATTTCACATGGTCTTAATCCATTAGCTACTACTAGGTGAACATACATGCATATATTAATCAGAGAGCATCATGCTGGGATCATACAATCCTACATAAAGGTAATAAATTGAGAGCGTAGAAATCATGAATTTATCAGGAGTTTGTTAAGGAGTGAACACTTAAAACATGACAAAACTCATGCTAGTTGAGAAACCAAATAGACATAGGTTTAACAGACATGCTGAAAACAAGAAGCACATAGGTGTAATTTCATGGAAGTAGGCATGCTGAATTAGAGTAAATAAACATAAATCACATAAGTCTAATTACATCATATTGAATGATGGAAGAAGTGGAGACATACTAGTTAATAAATAGCACACAGGAAGTTAAAATTATGCAAGATCCAATAGTCTAGCCTTGGCTTTAAGCTGGCTATACAATGCAGCAAACACAAGTAATGGAAAGGTTCGAATGAGACCAAGAGATTTTTGTGTGTGTGATTTCTTTCTGAGTGTTCGTGTAAGTCTGAGTCTATCCCTTGAAAATCAGAACAAGAAGGTTTTTATAGCATGCAATAGGGTAGGTCACATAAATTAATGAATCAATCACATATACATAAAGTATGAAAATCAATTAGCAATCAGTCAGGAATCAATTAAGAGGACACAATAAAAAAAGTACCACTTAATTTATGAAAAAATCTCACATAATCAATCTGTAATTATGAGCAAGGTTAATAAGGTAAGAAACAGTTTCTGAAATTAATTAGGAATCGGGACACACAATCAAGCCAATAATATAGATATATAAATATGGTAAGAACAAGTAAAACTTATATAAGGAAATATGGGTACTAAATTCAAATCCTAATTTAGGTAAGTAAATCAATTAACAAGTTAACTGATAGAGCTTTAAGGTAACGGGCAAAAGGCAATAGGATAAACAGTCAGAGAATCAGAACCCTAGAATATGTCAAAGGCAGAGAGATGAAACTCAAAAAAGGATTGGTCGAAATATTAAAGAAGAAAACTATAGTTGAAAGCATTTAAATGTCTAAACATTTTGACAAAAATCCCGTTAGAGATCAAAACCCTAGGGCTTTAGAACAAATCCATGAGAATTAGTTGAACAAGCAAAAAACAATTAAGGTTAAACACTTAAAAAGTTAGTATTTTTCATAAACCTGAAGGGGTAAAACCCTAGCTTTAGAGAAGACGAAAATCGGTTAATAATAAGAAAACATATAATGTTTTTTAAAGAGAAATGACAAAATAAACTTAAAACTATCTCAGATCTACAAGGATCTGAATGGATTCGGGTAGCATGAGACTAGGGTTTTAAGAGAATGACAGAGATGAAAGAAAATCCGGTTTGGAACAATAGATTCGAGCCATAAACACGAAGATAATTGTACTCACAAATGGAGATGACCGTAGGTAGATTCATAAACGGTTTTGAACAAATCTGAGTTGGATAATTTCAAGATTCTTTCATAAAACAACAAAATTGATCAACCAGAAGAGGTAAGAGGCCCGCATGGGTCTAAAATCACAGAGGAAATCCATGGAACGGGTAGTTTTCCGGTGACGGTGGCTAGGGTTTGAGTTTTGTCTAAGAGAGAAAAGAGGAGGATAAGATTCATAGTCGGCGCAATGAAGAGAATGGGTATGGTTTAGGGGGTCGTTGGATTAAAAATGGAAAGGGATAACGTGGATCGTTGATCTCAGATATCAATTACCACGATTAGAGGAGGTTCTTTTCAGGTAGGGGTCATTTAATTTGGGCCGGGGCAGATTGGGCTAAGGATTAATTTGAATTGGGCTAGGGGGTCCGAATTTAAACATAATTAAAGGGATATTTGTTAAAAATCCTGATTTATTAATAAATTAATTTGTAAAAATAGCTAATTAAATGATAAAAATAAATTTTATGCATGAAGATGATTTAAATAATTACTTAGAATTATAAAAATATAAAAGGTTACTTTCTTGTGAAATAAGATAATTATGCACACATGGGCTATTATTACAAACTTATTGCAATTATAACCCTAACATGTACATATGGCTATTTGTAAAATAACCAAAGCTCAATATAATATAAAAAATAAAATTAAACAAATAAAATTATTTAAAATTATTTGTGATATAGTTAGTAATTATTTATATAACAAAATGCTAGAAAAATCCTTTAAAATATACAGAAAATTATGGAAAAATAGTGGTTGATGTCCATGCACTATTTTAAAAGTATATATGCATTTTGAAATTTAGGAGGGAAAACTTGGGTATCAAAAGCTGTCCCTCTTTACCCAGGAAAGATGAAAGAATTTTCAGGTTACAATCTTCTCTTTTCCTTCATCATACTTATTTGTTTCGATCACTTCAAACAGATGGCTAGTACTTATTCCCAGACTGAAAAGTTCGTCGAAGCTTTGGTGTCGGAAAATGACGCACATCCTCTTAGAGAGGTGGTGGAGGCAACAGAAGATGAGGGAGTTCCAACAACGGCTGAGATATTGCCCCGTCCAGGTAAACTATGGACTGACTTCAACAACCCTGCGGGAGAAAAACTAGATCCTACACCCTCTACCATGGATGAAACATCGATTGTGGAGCTTTAGACTAAGTGGGGAATTGCAACACATATTGAGATGGTGCCGGCAATAGGGGCAGACATCGTATATTTAGACCACTTAGGGTACTGTGCATTATATTCGTACCCATTTGTTGTTGGGTATACACTTCCTCCCTCCTCCCTGGTAATAGACTTCTCCGTTTCTACGTAGTGTGCCCGACTAAACTTTTATCGTAGGTGTACAAACTCTTCCTCATGTGTCCCAAATATGCAGAGCTTGCCGGTTGAGAGGTCACTTTGGGGAACATGCTTAATATTTTTGCCTCTCAACTTATTTGAGGCAGGATGATCCACATACGCCATCGATGAACAAAGAGTTTGGTGGTGAAGATGGATGATAAGGCTAAGCGCAGCTTCTAGAAAATTTATTTTTATGTGCGGACTGAGCACCTTGTGGCGGACTCGGCAGGGTTCCCTTTAGTTGGCACTGCTAATTTGTTTTTACTTTCACAGCCAAGAGACTTCCTCCCCCGCCAGCTGACACCATTCGTGAGTCGGTAAACGCCATTCTTTCCAATACAATGGGGGTCTACGACTGGGCGTCCTTCTATGGAAATACGGACATAAGACTCTCACCGGTGAGTCATCCTGCTTTCTTCGCCTATGGTTCGACCTTATCGTCTTATGACTGTTTTTATTTGTTGGCAAGGAGAACGAAGAGAGAGGGCTCCTCCACTCGCATTCCGTCAATCAGCGCCCCCTACTCAGCATGCGCTGAATGTTGCTACTCAATCTGTGCATGCATCCGTGTCTGCCCATGCGGGGGTTATTCTTTCAACCGAGACACCTATTTTTGTTGTCCTATCAGTGGGTGAGTTTTCCCATGCTGGTATTTGAGAGGCTCTACAGAAAAGACGATGGGTAACCCTAGAGGTGATACCTCAAGCTGAGACATCGTCGGAGGTATCTCTTCCTAGACAACGCCCGAAGTCGGTGGTTATGTCAACCTGGTCGTTGAGGTTGCACCTGTCGTGGGAGATCAACAGGACGATACGATAGGGAGGCGGAGTCTTGAGGCTGCCACTACTGTCTCAGGCGGCCCCTTGACATCCCGGCTGAATCGCAATTTTCCTTTGGCTAAAGAGAGAGGAAAGGGCGTCGTGGTTGATGATTATAAATCTGAATCCGACCTCGATCTTGATGATGTTAGGATATTTGAGGAGGGCTTTACCTGAATCACGGTAAGAGCCGGAGGGCCTTCTCGAATACTTGAGATTCCATCGGAGCTCAACTTTTTTGCAAGATACGATGGACTTTGTGCCACAGTTTGATCTCTTATGCTCGGCCGCAGAGAGTGGGTCTCTTCAAGATATGTGTGACGTCGAGCTATCGCATGAAGTGGTCGCGGTGGGCCTAAGGGTGACTTCTTTTCTTTATCTTTCCCTTGGTTCGTGGCTTTTTCGTTTGATCTTGGCCTTTATCGTCTATCTTACTCTATTTGTTTTTAGTCCTACATGCTGGAGGTTGAGAGTGCTCGTAGGGCCGAGACCTAGGCCAATATTTTTCTGACGATACTTGAAAAGTATAGGCCAAATTGTAATATATGCCGTGAGATGAATGAGCGGCTCATGGCGGATAACGGGATCAGGAGCTGATGCAGTCCATTCGCATGTGTTGTGAGTTGGAGGACTTGTTTCGTGCCAAGGATGAAGAGCTCGAGTTGGGAAAAGTGGTCGCCGCAAAGTGCAAGCATCTTTAGGCGAAGGTGCTGTCATTTGAGGCCGAACTTGATCAGAACACTGCCAGGGTTGAGACTTTCAGTGAGGAGTGGATGGGTAAGTTAGTCGAGCTGGAGAGAAAAATAGTTGGGTTGAAGGGTGCAGAGAGTGCTCGGATGGCGGCGTTGGAGGACACTATATGCGTCCTTCAATCAGAGTATGAGTCCGATCGGGCAATGGCCACACTAAGGTACGCGAGGCTCGAAGAGCGCATCGGAGAAATTGATCAGGAGGCTTTGACCCTAGGGGATCGGGTCGTGGAGCTCGAGACTGAAAAGGCGTAATTTTTAGCTCAAATTGAATCCGCCTTCGCTGTCGCCCCCCATTTTTCCTCGCGGAGTCTGGGTTTCGACATTTTGGGACAACTCCTTTCCTTTTGGGAATTGTTATGAAATTTGAAGAGTCGCCACCTAACGGATTTAAGGTGTATTAGGGCACCTAAAGCAAATAACTCATAAACTTATTTGCATTTCCAGAGATTGTATAAGGGCTCAAAATTACCTTGAGGGGAAAATGTTAGGCACCCCTCGAGGTCCATAATAGTGGTTCTCGGCCAAACTAAATTTAAGCGAATTAGTCTTCTAAGCAGATAAACAAAGAGACATTACTTTTTAAGACATGGAGTACAGGGATCCTAGGTTTTTTAGCCTAAAGGATCACTTCTGTGCAATACTTGGTAACCATCCCCAAATTGAGGTGCTACACATAACATTAGCGCACAAGTCATCATTTCCTTTACTACCCGATTACCCTCCCCTTAATTATTGTTACCTAAACATTCTAGTAGTATCCAGTATGTACCTTATGCGTGCATTACTCATCCCTTTCCAGTGGCCCTGGAGGTATTTAGGACCTCTATTTAAGGAAGTTCTAAACTCACTTATATTGTTTTAAAAGGAGAAAACTAATCGACAAACAAAAATTCAAATAGGACTATCACATAAAAATACAATTAAGGGGGTCACATTTACCTCCACAAATAAATAAACAATTGCACGACTCAAACAAATAGTTTAACGATATAAAGTCCTATATCAAGGTATCTAGATGAGTACAAAATATGAAACAGTTTCATTAAGGCGAGGCAGTAAATGCCTAATTAGTTTGCCTATTGATTTTATTACTTCTCGAATTAGGGCACGTTCAAGCAGCAGAAAGATAGCAATTTCAAACTCAGAATCCAATTAGCCTACAAGATTGCCTAAGTGATAGCCGAATGAAATTTTATAAACCTGATGTCTAAGCAGTAAACAGTTACTGGTTTTAGCCGGCTGATTTTATCTTTTAGACCCTACAGGAGTGATATCTAAGTGTAGAAGAATTGATCTTAAGGCCTTATAAGCATGGTATCTAAAATGCAAAAATAGTTCTGAAATTTTTTATAAACATGGTATCTAAATGCAAAAATGATTCTGAAATTTCCTATAGACATAGTATTTTTTTTGTTAAATTTCCTATAAACATGGTAATTACCTTTTGAAATTTCCTATAAACATGGTATCTAAACGCAGAAGTGACTTAAAACTTTATAGGCATGATTTTAAAATGCAGAACCGATTTTGAAACTTCGTGGGCATGATTTAAATGCAGAACTTAATTTGACAGCCTTATAGGCATGGTATCTAAATGTAGTAGTGAATCTTTAAAGGATATTCGGAATTATTTTGGTCCTATAGGCATAATATCTAAAAATAGGTCAGGACATGTTGAACAAATTAAATCCTATAGGCATTTTATCTACTTCATACAGTAACAGAATATAAATAACCTATAGGCATGATATCTAACATATAGTAATGGAAATGTTTGAGAGCAGTGGATACCTAAAGCAGGTTTTCTACCCCATTCTCATGCAAACATTAAACTAGGCCAGTTTTTCCTTATTTACTATTATGCCATCATTATTATAAAATAATTATTACATACCATAAATAAATGAATAAATTACAAAATATATAGCTATAGAGGCTTGCAGCAGGCCCAATGCATCCGGATGACCCAAGCCTTAAAGCCATAACAGCTCCAAACAGCAAAGCTTAGAGATACACAATAACCATTGGCAAGTACGAAGAACCCAAATCTCTAGTGTGTCTAAGTCCCCAAGGGCTTCGAGAACCCAGAGCAATTCTCACACTAGAGAACAAATATGTTCAGAAGCAATTCATAAAGGATTGGAAACCAGCCCCAATGTGTCAGAGTTCAGTGGAGTCTCATGGATCCTAAGCAGTGCTCACATTGGGGGTGGCAGGACCCTTGTTAACTAAGAGTAGGAGTTGAAAATAATGTATGAAAATAGAAGAGAGTTTTGTTTTAGAAAAATAGTTTGGATTCAGAAGTGCATAAAAGCAGATTACTAGATCGCATGAACCACAAGCAGAACACATTTAGTAGAAGGAGTTAAACCATGAACTCCATCAATCACAATAGACAGGATAGAGTAATAATTAGTTTGAACAATGTTTCACATGGTCTTAATCCATTAGCTATTACTAGATGAACATACATGCATATATTAATCTGAGAGCATCATGCTGGGATCATACAATCCTACATAAAGGTAATAAAAGTTGAGAGCGTAGAAATCATGAATTGATCAGGAGTTTGTTAAGGGGTAAACACTTAAAACATGACAAAACTCATGCTAGTTGAGAAACCAAATTTACATAGGTTTAACAGACATGCTGAAAACAAGAAGCACATAGGTGTAATTTCATGGAAATAGGCATGCTGATTAAGAGTAATACACATAGGTCTAATTACATCATATTGAATGATGGAAGAACTGGAGACGTACCAGTTATTAAATAGCACACAGGAAGTTAAAATTATGCAAGATCCAATAGTCTAGCCTTGGCTTTAAGCCGGCTAGACAATGCAGCAAACACAAGTAATAGAAAGGTTCGGATGAGACCAAGAGATTTTTTTGTGTGTGTGTTTCTTTCTGAGTGTTCGTGTAAGTCTGAGTCTATCCCTTGAAAATCAGAACAAGAAGGTTTTTATAGTATGCAATAGGGTAGGTCACATAAATTAATGAATCAATCACTTATACATAAAGTATGAAAATCAATTAGCAATCAGTCAGGAATCAATTAAGAGGACATAATAAAAAAAGTACCACTTAATTTATGAAAAAATCTCACATAATCAATCTGTAATTATGAGCAAGGTTAATAAGGTAAGAAACAGTTTCAAAAATTAATTAGGAATCAGGACACACAATCAAGCCAATAATACAGATTTATAAATATGGTAAGAACAAGTAAAACTTAAATAAGGAAATATGGGTACTAAATTCAAATCCTAATTTAGGTAAGTAAATCAATTAACAAGTTAACTGACAGAGCTAAGGGTAACGGGCAAATGGCAATAGGATAAATAGTTAGAGAATCAGAACCCTAGAATATGTCAAATGCAGAGAGATGAAACTCAAAAAAGGATTGGCCGAAATTTTAAAGAAGAAAACTATAGTTGATAGCATTTAAATGTCTAAGCATTTTGACAAAAATCCCGTTAGAGATCAAAACCCTAGGGTTTTAGAACACATCCATGAGAATTAGTCGAACAAGTAAAAAACAATTAAGGTTAAACACTTAAAAAGTTAGTATTTTTCATAAACTTGAAGGGGTAAAACCCTAGCTTTAGAGAAGACGAAAATCGGTTAATAACAAGAAAACATATAATGTTTTTTTTTAAAGAGAAATAACAAAATAAACTTAATACTATCTCAGATCTACAAGGATCTGAATGGATTCGGGTAGCATGAGACTAGGGTTTTAAGAGAATGACAGAGATGAAAGAAAATCCGGTTTGGAACAATAGATTCGAGCCATAAACACGAAGATAATTGTACTCACAAATGGAGATGACCGTAGGTAGATTCATAAACGGTTTTGAACAAATCTGAGTTGGATAATTTCAAGATTCTTTCATAAAACAACAAAATTGATCAACCAGAAGAGGTAAGAGGCCCGCAGGGTTCTAAAATCACAGAGGAAATCCATGGAACTGGTAGTTTTCCGGTGACGGTGGCTAGTGTTTGAGTTTTGTCTAAGAGAGAAAAGAGGAGGATAGGATTCATAGGCGGCGCAATGAAGAGAATAGGTATGGTATAGGGGGTCGTTGGATTAAAAATGGAAAGGGATAACGTGGATCGTTGATCTCAGAGATCAATAGCCACGATTAGAGGAGGTTCTTTTCAGGTAGGGGTCATTTAATTTGGGCCGGGGCAGATTGGGCTAAGGTTTAATTTGAATTGGGTTAGGGGGTCCGAATTTAAACATAATTAAAGGGGCTATTTGTTAAAAAGCCTAATTTAATAATAAATTAATTTGTAAAAATAGCTAATTAAATGATAAAAATAAATTTTATGCATGAAGATGATTTAAAATAATTACTTAAAATTATAAAAATATCAAAGGTTACTTTCTTGTGAAATAAGATAATTATGCACACATGGGCTATTATTGCAAACTTATTGCAATTATAACCCTAACATGTACATATGGCTATTTGTAAAATAACCAAAGCTCAATATAAATATAAATAATAAAATTAAACAAATAAAATTATTAAATATTATTTGTGATATAGTTAGTAATTATTTATATAACAAAATGCTGGAAAATTCTTTAAAATATACAGAAAATTATGGAAAAATAGTGGTTGATGTCCATGCACTATTTTAAAAGTATATATGCATTTTGAAATATAGGAGGAAAAACTTGGTATCAAAAGTTGTCCCTCTTTACCCAGGAAGGATGAAAGAATTTTCAGGTAAAGAAATGATAATCGATTTTGACCGATTGGGATGTTTTGAAAAATAGAGGCTGAGCCCTGTTCACTGAGCTGCCTACATATCTCTGATTTTATAGAAATCGGTTCATGTATAGTTCTGGACCCAACGGTGAATGAGGCCGATGGATTTGTTATTGGAATGGTGGCAAGTTTCAAAAAAAGTTCCTTTATGAAGGGTAATATCGGATGGAGTTATGATTACGAGTTTGAAGTGTAAAGGATGTGTTATAGGGAAGATATCTTAATAGTCACAGAGTAAGGTGGGTAATTGATGGGAGTTGATTACGTTTGAAATAATGGTAAGGCAGAAATAGAAATCGGAAGGGAAAAAGTGTAAACTGGGGCGAAAGTTGCTCATGTTTGAAGAACGATTACTTCCTGAATTACCTGCAGAACTTAAAACACAATGCATGTGAGTATATAGAGTACTGCGAGAATTTAAAAATGATGTAAGATCCCTTTGGACCATGAAAGGCTGCCTTTGGACAATGAAGATGATGTCCTTGGACCATGATATTCAGGCCATGAATCATGAGAAAAGAGATTCGCATGCCATGAAATGATTTTCTCAGGCCACGAGAATGATCCCTCTGAACCATGACGCCTTTAAATAATGGTCCGCAATATTGAGATATCCTTAGGCCATGACATGGTGTCTTCAAGCTATGAGGATGAAGCCTTCGAACTATGACGCCTTTGGACAAATTGGCTATACATCAGCCCATGAAATGAGGAGACATGATACCAAAGATAATATTAGGGCAAATATTGTCCTCATGCAGAGTTTGGGGAAGATCTTAGCCCCGAGAGAAGAAGATAATGCAAATTGAAAGTAGAGCAACACTTATGCAGAAGGAGATAATGCTTAGTCTCATGAGAAGGCAGTGCTCAGCCTTATGCAAGTAGGGAGGCATGGCTTAGCCTCGTGTAAGAATCAAGACAGAGCTTTGTCTCATACAAAGAGAAGGCAATGCATAGCCTTATGCAAATAGTGAGGCAAGACTTAGCCTCAAGCAAGGAGAAATCAGTGATTAGCCTTATGCAAATATGGAGGCAGGGCTTAGCCTCATGCAAGATTTGAGAGAAGGCTTAATCTCATGCAAAGAGAAGGCAATGCTTAGCCTTATGCAAATAGGGACGCAGGGCTTAGCCTCATGCAAGATTTGAGACAATGCTTAGTCTCATACAAAGAGAAGGAAGTGCTTGGCCTTACGCAAATACGGAAGTAAGGCTTAGCCTCATGTAAGATTTGAGACTAGGCTTAGTCTTATGCAAAGAGAAGGCAATGCTTAGCCTTATGAAAATATGGAGGCAAGGCTTAACCTCATGCAAGATTTGAGACAAGGCTTATTCTCATACAAAGAGAAGGAAGTGCTTAGCCTTATGCAAATATGGAAGAAGGGCTTAACCTCATCCAGTGTTTGAGACAAGGGTTAGTCTCATGCAAATAGAAGACATGCTTGGCCTTGTGCAGTGTACAAGTACAAATAGGAGTTGAATATTACTTAGCTGGAGGTATATTTGCGTCTAGTGGCCTCATTGCTATGAGGATAATGACTTTGATATGTATATTTGCGGATAATCCTGTTATGTTCAATGCGCCTACATCCAAAGAAAAATCGTGAGTTTTGAATAGGGAGGTTGGTTCGTGCTCTTGTCTTCTTGCTCCACTTTGTTTGGCTTTGGGAACCCTATACGAGTTACATTAGGTAACACCTATCTGCCATAGAAATGAAGTTTTCGAAAATACGTACTTATTGACGAAATAGAGTTATTTTAGAAAACATAGTGATACAAAATATCAAGTATATTAGATGAACTAATGAATGTGACACTTTTGAAGACATTGCGGCTTCCTGCATTAGAATTTTGAGGGTTTGCCTCAAAATTCTGCCTCAGTTTGATCCTTTGGTCGTTCTGCATGCAACGAAGTTTGTTTTATCTGCTCCACAATATTGAGAATCCTTCTCAAAATTTTGTCCTAGTTACTTAACCAATTTTTGACTTTCTGTCATATGATGGCATCAGCTGGACTTGCTTCGGAATTTTGTGGGTCCTCCTCAAAATTTCGCCCTAGTTTATGATTCTGAGGGAAAATAAAAATATTATTATGATATGACTGAACCCACAAGGCTTCCTACGTATCCCCTCTTAAACATGAATCAGGTCAAGCGTAGTTCAGTTCCATCATATGAAGGAATGTAAACAATATAAATATAGTATCTCTTGACTACGTCTGAATTGATTGGTTTCGGCCAAACTTCTCTATCCATTTCTGCAAGTATGAGTGCTCCTCTTGTTAGTACCTAGTGAACCATGTAAGGGCCTTGCCAGTTAGGAGATAATTTTCCTTTGGCTTCATCTTAATCTCAAGAAATTTGGATGCCTCCTTTGTATCAACACACCCTAACAACCCCAGATCAAGGGTTCTTCTATACAGGGTCCATCCGCTTTGGAATAAGTGATTAGATAGCCTCCGGAAAGTGTGTTTCTGAGTATGGTTTTCCTATTCCGCATATTCTCCTTTTGCCAAATATTCGTTGATATCATGAAAACAAGATTTTCCATCTGTTTCTTCTTCAGCATGAGCACAATAAGCCAGCTGGTTATGGATTTTCACCATGATTAGATTGATGAAATTCTTATCTGGATGTTGTATCATTGATGATAAGGTAGCCCAAGCATCTACGAATTCATTCTGGACTCTTGGAATATGTTTGAATTCTATCTTTGTATCTCTTTCTTATTTCTTGCACATAATACATATACAATAGTATCTTGGTGTTCTTCGTAGCTCATTTTCTTGAACCCGATATAGCAGAAGATCTGAATTGCCAATTACCAACAATTCTTGTATATTCATATCGATGGCCAATTTGAGCCTCAGGATGCAGGCCTCTTATCTTACCATGTTGTTAGTGCACGAAAACCTATGCTTTGTAGATACTGGGTAAAGTTGACCTATTTCTGATACCAACACTGCTCCAATGCCCGCTCCTTCTCCAACCGTCATAGGCTTCAACATGTATTCTCCTACGAATGATACTTTTTCGCTAGGAAAAGATGTTTTTAATGGTTTGTATTCTCCTCCCACAGTATTTTCAGCGAGATGTTCTATCAATGCTTGTCCTTTCACTGCCTTCCGAGTTACATAGATGATGTCGTACTCGCTTAACATTATTTTCCATTTAGCGAACTTCCCGGTTGAAAATGGCTTATGAAATATGTACTTCAGAGGGTCCATCCTGGATACGAGGTACATGGTATATGCACAGAAGTAATGCCTCAATTTCTGAGTTGTCCCGGTCAAGGCACAACAATTATGTTCAGTAGAGAGTATCGTGCCTCATAAGGTGCGAACTTCTTTCTCAAGTAGCACATGGCTTTCTCCTTTTTTCCAATCATGTCATGTTGTTCCATAGCACATCCGAAAGCTCCATTTAACACAAACAAATAGAATAGCAACGGTCTCCCAGGTTCTGACGGGTCTAGAACTAGCGGTGTAGACAGGTATTCCTTGATTTTATCAAAAGCTTTCTGACAATCCTCAGTCCAAAACTTTCAACATCTTTCCTCAACATTTTGAAGTTGGGTTCACATATTACCGTGGACCGTGCTATGAAGTAGCTGATGTAGTTGCGGCATCCTAGGAAGCTCATCATGTCCTTTTTGCTCTTCGGTGGTGGTAATTCCTGGATAGCCTTAACTTTGATGGGTCCAACTCAATTCCTCGGTGGCTGACAATGAATCCTAATAACTTTATTGGAGGAACCCCGAATGCACATTTTGTGGGGTTCAGCTTTAAATTGGACCTCCTTAGTCTATCAAAGAACTTCCTAGAGTCTGCTATGTGATCTATGGCCTTCTTAGACTTGATGATGACATTATCAAAATACACATCTATTTCATTGTGTATCATATCATGGAAGATGGTTGTCATGGCTCTCATGTAAGTAGCCCAGAATTCTTTAGGCTGAATGGCATCATCTTGTAGCAGTGTACTCCCCATGGCGTGATTGTTTTCTCTACGTCTTCTTCATCCATCCAGATCTGCTGATAACCCGCGAAGAAATCTACAAAGGGTTGGAATTCAAGCTTGGCACAGTTATCGATCAGGATGTGTATATTTGGCAGTGGAAAATCATCATTAGAACTTGCTCTATTTAAATCTCGATAGTCAACACACAGCCTGACTTTCCCATCTTTCTTCGAAACTAGTATAATGTCGGATAACCAAGTTGGTTATTCAACTACCCTGAGTACTTTGGCTTTGATCTACTTAGTGACCTCCTTTTTTTTATTTTTAGGCTCTTGTTTGGTTTGAATTTTCTGAGTTTCTACTTCACTGGCGGACACATTGGATTGGTAGGCAACTTATGAGCCACTATGGATGCGCTCAGACCGGTCATGTCATCATATGACCATGCAAAGATATATTCATATTCTTTAAAGAAACGAATGTATTCTTCCTTCTCTGATGGTGATAAGTGATTGTTTATGCGAGTTTCCTTGATGGTTTCAGCGTCTCCCAAATTGATTGCTTCGATTTCGTCCAAGTTGGACTTAGGGTTGTTCTTAAATTCTCAACCTCTATTAAAACTTCCTCATGTATTTCTTCCTCTTCTTCTGAGTCACTATCCATATGTTCAGCTGTCTCATTACATGTTACAGTCATCGGTTCATCAGGAGAAGTAATAATAACGCTGTAGAAAGAAAAATCTGAAAGATAATAATGAATAATAAATAGAAATACATTGATTAAACTTTGAAAATATCCAAAACAAGTACGGCTCGATGACTCGATCGATTACTTCGAAACAAAATGCGTCTTTAAAATAGAATTACTGAAAATATCTTAAATCCCTAGAGTGCCTTTTAAACAAATCAGGCTAATTGCCAAGCTACCCAGGAACTCAGCGGGCCCCGGATAGTGTCGCGGTCAAATTCCTGATAACAACTAATTTTCCACTATCTAAATGGTGAGGACTTCGTCCTCCTCCTCCTCAATTATTGTATTTCAATCCATATCTTTTTCTTCTAGGAACAGGTTCCTTAGCCCAGCCAAAGCTTATTCCTCTGCAGATCCCCATAATTTGTTAGCCTGATGAAAAGTCTGACCCAGATGTGGCACTGGTTGCTCGAGAGGTTAATAAGGACCACGCCATGGTGGCGACCAGTCATTATACTCCTTCCAGATATATGGTACCCCATCCCGAAAGTTGTGCCATGACATTTTAACTATATTGGCTTGGTAATTTGCTGGAGTTCCTTCCAAGCCTTTTGCGGGGTTCATACCCAGACCATTCTAGTATGCTTTCTATTTTGTCACTCCACCAATTGTCCTTCTCAACTACATTCATATGCTCAATGTGGTAATAAATTTCTCCACCTAGCCTTATCTAGTCTCGATAGCCAGGATAGTTTGACTGGTGTAAATGGGGTTACTTCCATCTTCGGAATGATTAAATCATCATAGTTCCATTAAAACTTCACGGCTTGGTGTAAAATGGAAGCCATAGCCCCAACGGCATGTATCCAAGGTCGAACCAACAGAAGATTGTATGTAGCTGATATGTCAAGCACTTGAAAATCAATATCGAACCAAGTTGGCCCCATCAGCAGGGAAAGGTTAATCTCCCCAATCGTGGCTCTTTGAGAGCCATCAAAGGCATTCACTTTCCTTCCTGCCCGTATCTCGTGGAAATCTTTGCCCAATATTTTCAGAGTAGTCAACGAGCAAATGTTGAGGCTTGAACCCCCATCTATTAGGACCTTGGCAATCAATTTATCTTTAAACTATATAGTGATATGCAGTGCCCTGTTGTAACTTAACCCTTCAGGCGGTAGTTCATCCTCGTGGAAGGTGATCTTGTGACTTTCTAGTACTTGCCCTAACATATTGTCCATTTCTCCACTAGTGATACTGTTAGGCACATAAGCTTCACTTAACACCTTCATTAAAGCATTCTTATGTGCCTCTAAATCCTGTAATAGTGATAGGATGGATATCTGGGCGGGGGTTTTGTTTAAATGATCGACAACAGAATATTCCCTCGCTTGTACTTTCCTCCAAAGATCATCCGGTCCAATTTCAATGACAGATTGCTTGGTAGTATCCTCCTTGCTTGATCCTCCCAAATTTTTGGGTGTATATAACCTTCAAGTTTTGGCATTCCCTGAGCAGTATCAGATTCTTCCATATTTGCTTTTCTCTTTCGTCTGGCTTCAACAACGTAATCCCAAGGTATGGCATTGGACTTGAAAGGAGGTGTGGTTGCTACTGCCACGGTGAAAGGTATACCCACTTCTACCTCAAAAGGAACATGTGTGGCTGCAAGTGATGCTACCTCTACCTCAAATAGAACCAATGCAATTGCCTCAACTTCGACTGACAACTATATCTGTACCATAATAGAAGTAAGTGCGACTGTGGTTCTAAAGTCATCACCTTTCCGAATAAGCCCGATTGACTCCTCAAGATCCCATTCTTCATCCGTCTCTATCACATGTACCTCATCACCCATACAATCTGGGAGAGAATTGTTGCGGATATTGCGCAACTTTATTTGCCTGTACGACCTTATTATCAATCAATGCATGGATCTTATCTTTCAACGTATGGCACTCATTAATGGTATGCCCCTTCATACCAGAATGATATGCACATGTTTTGTTTGGGTTGAGAAGTTGAGATGAATTCTCTATTTCCACAACAGGAATAAGGGTGACATAATCAACAACTTTCAATCTTTCGTACAACTGGTCGATAGGTTCAGCAATGGCGGTGTATTGTTTGGGTGGTTTTCAATAAAAGTTAGGTTGGGGTTTCTGGTAATTTGGATGAGTTGGAGGTGAATGATAGTAGGATGGATGGGTGTTATAAGTGTGATAGGCGGTGGAAGGTTGGAAAAATCTTGGAGGTGAGGGTTGGTATACAGGTGGAGGTGTTTGGTTTGTAAGTGGAGATTTTGGACCTTGGGCCACCATTACTGCACCAACTTCTTTCTTCTTTGATATGTCCCCTAATTGTAGTACTTTGTATATGGCTTGAAGTGCCTCAAAATTTGTCACTATCCTGCTTTTCATACCCTCTTCAATCCTTTCTTCGAGTTTAATGATATTGGAGAACTTGTGATTATCAATGACCATTAGCCTTTCATAATATTGTGGGCCATGTGCCCTGACAAAGAACTTTTTCATCTGTTCCTCGTCTAATGGTGGTTTGACCTTGGCTGCTTCTAACCTCCACCGGGTAACATACCCGAGGAAAGTGTTAGTTTGTTTCTCCTTTAGGTTCTGGATATAGAAGACATCTAGCACATTCTCCGTATTGAACTTAGTCCGATCTATGAATTCTGATGTCATGTCCACTCAATTGGCCCACTTTTTAGGGTCCTGGCTTATGTACTAGGATATGGAATCTTCGGTAAGACTTCTCATGAAGAGCTTTATCCAGATCCTTTTATTTCTTCGACCCCCACGAGGGGTATAAGTACACGTGACCGGCGTGATACCAATTTGGATCGATGGTATCCTTTTCCACGATAACTTTCAAGTGCCACATGTGCTGAGCTTCACATTTGTATGGGACGTCATCATCTTGAAAATCTACCGTGTTGTGACTCATTTAAGCAACCCGTGGTATGAACTACTTCCTGCCTACCTGCCTTATAAACCTGAGGGGAGCATAAGGGTTTATGCCCCTCAACCCGATAAATACCAAGTGTGAAACAACATAGATCTGATGATGAACTTGTTGGTAGGGAATCATTCTAACATCTATTGAACCTGTTCCTCAGTCAAATTGTTGAAAAATTCACCCATCCTATAGCATCCTCTGGTTGAGCAAACTTGTCTGGGATATAGGTCATTTTCTTGGGATGATGGAAGGCTATGCGATCATTCCACGGCCTTCGCAGAAACTCTTAACGGTATTGACCTTTTTGGAGATATTCTAACAGCCAAACTTGCAGCAGTAGATTGCAACCTTCAAAACATTTTTACCCGTTCTGACAGCGCTCCAAGGCCCGGTATATGTTTATTATGATCATAGGGACAATAGTATATGTCTGCCCTTCTATCCCCCGCCCCCCCCCCCTCCAATCAAGGTTTTGGTTACCATGGCCAGTCTGGTGTGGGTTCTATCTCCTTGGATCGGGAACTCTAATATACCCAAGAAACAGACAATGAACACCAAAACCCTGTGGTGGATGCATCCCAAGGAAGTGATGGAGAATTTTTCATAAAAAATACGCTAAGATCTGATGTGACCGTATCGTTCATAGAGGAAGTCAAAAGGTATATAGGAATTTTTCAGGCACTACAAGTCATCGTTCTTCTTAACCCTACCATCTTCAGAAATCCCCTAGTAGAGCGATTTTCGAGTACTAATAAACCAGGACTATCCCAGGGTAGCCAAGCGAATCCCCCTATTTCTTCTAAGAGAGGGGTCAGTTCTATGTCTCAAAGTGGAACATGACTCTTTCTTTGTCCCAAAACATTGTAGCAGCTTCGTTTAACATGTTATTTAGCTAAAGGTTCAATAAAGAAGGTAAATTTCCTAAGACCCTTTTCATGTGATTATTATCACTTGACGCCACCAATCTAGAAATAGTGATAGTATGTTACGGACCATGCCAAACCTGGGGACTTCGTGCCTTATTTTTGCAAAACAAATATGGTTAGGCCTTTTCCCCTCCAAATTTGACTATTTATACATCAATGATTAGCATATTGGCACTTATTTCTCCAAAACTAATGCACACAATTGTGGTTGTGTCCGTTAGGATTATGGAAACCTCAATGAACTTTTGCACGATTGTCATAAAACTTATTATGTGGACAACACATTAACCTAGCTAGGTTTGACCATGATGCATGTAAAATTAATCAGAGTAAGGTTTCCATGGAGGTCTAGATTGGTACCCTCAAGTGGACAACTTGAGGAAGAAAAGCACGGAATTGTCAGTTGCACTGCTAATCGACTAGTTTTATCGCAAATACGACTTTTCAAATTTAAAGGATGATATATAGGAAGGGCGCAAACACTTATCAAGCATTGCGATAGGATTGAGTACGCACGAGTGAAATATGATGTTGAGCATGATTTATGCAACAATAAATAGCATGTTGTCACTTATTTACACTTCAAAAAAAATGACAAATACAGTATTTAATAACTGAAAGACGCTTAAGAAAGAAAACAAAAAGACAAGACAGTTTCAAAATAAAGAAAATTGTAAATGCTTAAAAATGGGCAATTAAATCCATATAGGGGGGAGGGTAAAGAGTGCACATGTATTAACATAAATAAGCATGCTTAAGACCGATTCACAAAAACAAGTTCGTTATGGTAAGATCCTAAAAACAAAATTTTCAGCAAAGTCGCCATGTTGTCGCACTCCCTTTTTCCTCAAGGATTTTGGGTTTCGACATTTTATGACAACTCATTTCCTTTTGGAAATTTGGTATGAAATTTGAAGTCTCTCCACCTAACAGATTTAAGGTGCGTTAGGGCACCTAAAGAAAATAACTTATAAACCAGTTTGCATTACCAGAGATTGGGTAAAGGCTTGAAATTACCTTCAAGGGAAAGTGTTATGCACCCCTTGAGGTCCACAATGGTGGGTCCCAGAAAAACTCAATTTAAGTGAATTAGTATTATAAGTAGATAAACAAACAGACATTATTTTTTAAAACAAGGAGTAAAAGGGTCCTAGGTTTTTTTATCCTATAGGATCACTTCTGTGCAATACTTGGTAATCGACTCCAAGTTGAGATGCTACACATAGTATTAGTGCACATGTCATTATATCCTTTACTACCCGATTATCCTCCCCTTAATTATTGTTACCTAAGCGTTCTAATAGTATCCAGTACGTGCCTTATGCGTGCATTATGCATCCCTTGCATGTGGCCCCGGAGGTGTTTTGGACCTCTATTTAAGGAAGTTCTAGACTCACTTATGTTGTTTTAAAAGGAGAAAACTAAGCGACAAATAAAAAGTCAAGTATAACTATCAGATAAAGATGCAATTAATGGGACGCATATTTACCTCCGCAAATAAATAAACAATTGCACGCCTCAAACAAACAGTTTTTAAATGATTTAAAGTCCTATAGCAAGATATCTAGATGAGTACAAAATATGAAGCAGTGTCATTAAGGCGAGGTAGTAAATACCTAATCAGTTTACATACTGATTTTATTACTTCTCCAATATGGGCACGTTCAAGCAGCATGAAGATACCGGTTTCAAACCCAGAATCCAATTAGCCTACAAGATTGCCTAAGTGATAGATGGACAGAATTTTATAAACCTGATGTCTAAGCTGTAAACAATTACTGGTTTTAGCAAGCTGATTTTATCTTTTAGACCCTATAAGTATGATATCTAAGTGTAGAAGAACTAATCTTAAGACCTTATAGGTTTGGTATCTAAAATGCAGAAATAGTTCTGAAATTTCCTATAGACATGGTATCTAAATGCAAAAATGATTCTGAAATTTCCTATAGACATGGTATCTATCTTTTTGAAATTTCCTATAAACATGGTATCTACTTTTTGAAATTTTCTATAAACATGGTATCTAAACACATAAGTGATTTAAACTTTATAGGCACAATTTTAAAAATGTAGAACCTATTTTGAAACTTTGTGGGCATGTTTTAAATGCAGAAATTAATTTGATGGCCTTATAGGCATGGTATCTAAATGCAGTAGTGAATCATGAAAGGATATTCAGAATTATTTTGGTCCTATAAGCATAACATCTAAAAATGGGTCAGGACATGCTGAACAAATTAAATCATATGGGATTGTTATCTACTGCACACAGTAACAAAATATAAATAACCTATAGGCATGATATCTAGAATATAGTAGTGAAAATATTTGAAAGAAATGGACACCTAAAGCAGGTTTTTTACCCTATTCTCATGCAAACATTAAACTAGGCCCAGTTTTTCCCAATTAACTATTTTCTCGTTATTATAAAATAATTATTACGGACCATCAACAAATGAATAAATTACAAAATATATAACTATAATAGACCTACAGCAGGCCCAATGTATCCGGATAACCCAGGCCTTTAAGCCATAACAGTTCCAAAGCTCAAAGATACAAAGTAACCATTGGCAAAGAACCAAGAACCGAAATCTCTAGTATGTCAGAGTTCCCGAGGGCTTCGAGAACCCATGGAAGTGCTCACATTAGAGAACAAATGTTCAAAAGCAGTTCATAAAGGATTGGAAACTGTTGGAAACACGTTCTCAAGGCATTATACTAAACGTGTGTTCATATTTGTAGGTTTTGATGAATGACAAACTATGTGCAAATTGACACATGACGAGGTCCAAGCACAAGCGCAAAATTGATATATAACGAGATTCAAGCACAAGACAAAGATCGAGATTAAGTTTTTTATGAGTCGGTATTTAATTGTGATCTTGATCCGACAACTTAAACTCAAGACTTGGCTTCTCTCGTAAAAATATGTTTAACAAATCATGCATATTTAATTTAGAGCAAAATGATTTTAAATAATGCATATTTACTTTAGTCAAAATGATTTTTAAACATGCCTCTAAAATCTGGACTAAGATAATCGATTATGTACTTATGATAATCGATTATGTATAAGTCAGCTGCTTGACAATCGATTGTGAACTTATGACAATCGATTGTGTTAAGCCAGTGAGCATCAGATTTTTCAAATCTCCATGACAATCGATTGTGAACCTTATGACAATCGATTGTGATGAGGCAGTATCCATCAAAGTTTTTCAAAGCTCAAAATAATCGATTGTGAAGCTAATGACAATCGATTGTGAAGAGACAGTGTCCATCAGATTTTTCAAAGTCACAAAATAATCGATTGTGAACTTATGTTAATCGATTGTGTTGAGACAGTGTCTTCCAGACTTTTTCAAAGTTATTAAATAATCGATTGTGAACTTATAACAATCGATTGTCAAGAGGCAGTGTCTAAATTGATTTTTCAAGACTGATATATAATCGATTGTTAACTTAGTATAATCGATTGTATAACTGACCGTTGCCAAAATGTTTTCAAATACCGTCAGGTAATCGATTATTGATTTCTTATAATCGATTGTTTTAATTAAAATCTGGAAAAGATTTTTTGAATGTTGCTGAGTAATCGATTGTAGATTTCTGACAATCGATTGTTTTACGTAAAATCTGAAAATGATTTTTTGAACGTTGCCAGTAATTGATTATTGATCTTAAACAATCGATTGTTATGCGTAAAATCTGGGATTGATTTTTGGAAGATCTGGCAAACAATCGATTGAGGTAATTTGACAATCGATTGTCACAGAGTAAAATCAGCAATTCTTAATTGGCAATTAGGCAACGGTAATACAAGTTTTTTCAACTATAAATACAGCTTCAATTCAGTCTTCTAAACACGACAACTGATCATACAATTGCTAAAGCTTGCATACTTTATTGCTTATCATTTTATATTCATTACATAAGCTTTTGAGAGCCAAATTCTTGTCGAAAGTTGTTGCGATCTTGAGCGTATTCTTTTTACTCATATCTACTCTTAAAGGAGTGTCTTGTTTGAGTGCTAAGTGTTTTTGTACACTTGAAGGGAAGTGTTAGTCCCTTGTGTTGTAAGAAGGAACTTGTGTTTCCTTGGTTGAAGTCTTGGAGTGTTGTATCTCCGAGCAAAGGTTGTTGAGGCTTGTGTCCTCAAGTTGTAATGGTTTGTTGAGCACCCGTAAGCTTAACAAGTTAGTGGAAATCTTGAGAGAGTCTCTCGGGGACTGGACTAGCCACGGGTTGTGGTGAACCAGGATACATCGGTGCGTTTGTTCTAATTTATTTACTTATCGCACTTATTTATTTCCTGCAATTTTTAAATTCCGCAAGTTTACGCTAATTTTTATTATAACGCTATTCACCCCCCCCCTCTAGCGTTAAGCGTATATCTAACAATTGGTATCAGAGCCCAACTCTCTGAAGACTTAACCGTTTGAGAGAAACATCCATGGCTTCTACTCGTGATTCTTTTGCAGGAATAGGTGAAGGACAATGCTCCACCCGACGACCGCTATTCGATGGTACAAATTATACATACTGGAAGGAGAGGATGAGAATATTTGTACAATCAAATAGTTTTCATCTTTGGAAGGTCATAATGAATTGAGAATAAATTCCAACCAAGAAGGTTGAAAATGAATGGGTCCCAAAGTCCGAAGATGA
The DNA here is from genome assembly GCA_034376525.1 of Nicotiana benthamiana. NCBI lineage: Eukaryota > Viridiplantae > Streptophyta > Magnoliopsida > Solanales > Solanaceae > Nicotiana > Nicotiana benthamiana. The sequence continues at coordinate 11,173,998 of CM067341.1, read as the reverse complement.
ATACGATGCGGATGATATCCGAAAGGTGCAAAATAATGCTAAAGCTATTAATTTATTATATTGTGCTGTAAATGCTGATGATTACAGGAAGATATCTTGTTGCACAACGGCGAAGCAAATGTGGGACAAGCTGAAAATTACGTACGAAGGTGCGGACCAGGTAAGGCAAGCCAAAATTGATTTCCTAACCCATGCATATGAATTGTTTCACATGAAGGAAGGTGAAAAGGTCGATGAGATGTTTGAACGATTTTCAAAAATCGTAAATGATTTACATGCTCTTAAGAAGACCTTCACGGATAAGGAACTTGTCCGAAAAATTCTCCGAAGTCTCACTACGGAATGGCGATCCAAGGCCGACGCGATTCAAGAATCCATTGGCATTTCAAACGTCACCATCGACGCATTAAGAGGTAATCTTAAAACTTATGAATCTACTATACTTAACCCTCTTGTTGATTATCAAAGGAAGCAAAGAATTGCTCTCAAGGCAAGCACAAGCCAACCTCAAAATGATGAGGATGGAGACAACGAGTTCGGACTCGTTATCAAGAGATTTCAAAAGTTCATGCGAAAAGAGTATGAACGAAAGGGCAAAAAGCAAGGAGATCAAATAAAGTGCTATGAGTGCGGAGAAACCGGGCACATTAAATCAAATTGCCCAACTGCTAAAAAGGAGAAGAAACCCTTCAAGAAGCAACGAGCATACATATCTTGGGGAGGCGACTCCGGTGACGAGTCAAGTGAGGAAGAAGAAGACGAAGCCGCAAATCTTTGTCTTATGGCACAAGAAAACAACAAAGAAGGTATGTCAAATTTCTTCCTAAAATTTCTTTTCCCTTGAAGAAATACAAAATGCTTTTGATGAGTTGTATAGCGAATTTATTAAAGCTTCAAAAACTGTTAAGAGTATAAAAGAAAATGCTTCTTTAAAAGAAAAAGATTTTCAAAAACAACTCTCTTTTAAAGAAAAGGAATTGGAAAAACTGATTTTAGAAAATGAGAAGTTGAAAGAGGAAAACAATTTTTTTGGCAAGAGAAGCGCCGACAAGCCCGAGAGTTCTAGAAATTGTACTTCTTGCATGCATCTCAAAAATGAAGTAGAAGGGCACCTTAGATAAGTTTAACTCTTCTCATAAAAATTTGAATGAAGTGCTTGTTAATTTGAAGTCGACCAAGCATGGCATAGGTTTTAGAAACGAGCCTAAAGAGAAAGTTGAAGCCAAACCCCAACCACCTAAGGCTCAACCTAGGATAAATAAAACAAATGTTCATCCTAGATACAACAAACCTAGAAATGGTTTTCATCAATCGCAACCTAGAAATAATCATGCTAGAAATAATGCACATTCTAGGCCAAACACTAGAAGGAATGTTGAACCTTTTAGAACACCTAGAAATGACTTCCAACCTAGAAACAACTATTCTAGAAATGATGCATATCCTAGAACAAATGGTAGGAGAAATGATTTTCATGATTTGCGCAATAGTTATATTGTCAAGAATAGAGTAAATGAATTTCGTCCGTCCAATTACTATCAACCTAGAAGGATGCATAATCCTAGCGTGACTTGTCATTATTGTAGACGAATTGGACATATTGCTCCTGCTTGTTTTACACGACATAGACATAACACTCAATCACATCACTATGATTTGCCTAACCCCCAAGGACCCAAAATGGCATGGGTACCTAAAACTCATTAATCTGTTTTGTAGGTATGTTTGAAGGGATCAAGTGTACTATGGTACCTTGATAGTGGATGCTCCAAGCACATGACGGGAGACGAATCCAAATTCCTTCAACTAGAACACAAGGAAGGGGGAAGTGTTATTTTTGGTGATAACAACAAAGGAAAGATTACCGGCATCGGATCGGTAAGGATGAAATTTCTTCCATTAAGCATATATTACTTGTGAAAGGTTTAAAACATAATCTCTTGAGCATAAGTCAATTATGTGACAAGGGAAATCTTGTTTTATTTGATTCGGATGAATGCTTAGTTTTTAGACGTAGCGATTTTAAAATTATCCTTTGTGGTTTTAGAATGGATACCATTTATATGGTTGATCTTGCAAATTCTTCACCCGAATATGTGAATTGTTTAATGAGCAAAGAGGATGATTCTTGGTTATGGCATTGTAGAGTAGCTCACATCAACATGCATCTTTTGAACAAATTGGTTTCACAAAATTTAGTTGTTGGTCTTCCAAATTTGAAATTTGAAAATGACTCTACTTGTGATTCTTGTCAAAAAGGGAAGCAAACAAAAGCATCTTTTAAATCGAAAAATATTGTTTCAACTACTAGACCATTGCAATTGCTTCACATGGATTTGTTTGGACCATCTCGCATTGAAAGTCTTGGTAGAAATCGTTATGCTTTTGTTATTGTTGATGATTATTCAAGATTTACTTGGACTTTATTTCTTGCCCATAAAAGTGATGCTTTTCAGAATTTTAAATATTTTCTTAAACGTGTTCAAAACGAAAAGGAAACAACCGTCACTTCAATTAGAAGTGATCATGGGGGAGAGTTTGATCACAATCTCTTTGCGGACATTTGTGACGAACTCGGTATCAAGCATACCTTTTCCGCTCTACGAACACCACAACAAAATGGGGTGGTGGAAAGGAAAAATAGGTGTCTCGAAGAGATGGCTATAACCATGCTCGAAGAGGCTAAGATTCCCAAACATTTTTGGGCGGATGCCGTGAGTACCGCATGCTACGTTTTAAATAGAGTAGTCATAAGGCCAATACTCATGAAAACCCCTTATGAACTCTACAAGGGAAGGAAACCAAATATCTCCCATTTTAGAGTATTCGGTTGTAAAGTTTTTATTCATAACAATGGAAAAGATCAATTGGGAAAATTTGATGCCAAATCCGATGAGGGAATTTTTATTGGGTATTCTTCACGTAGCAAAGCATATAGGGTATTTAATAATAGAACCCAAACTGTGGAGGAATCCCCTCATATTGTGTTTTCCAAAAATAATGCTCGCTTGGCGAGAAAGGATTCTTGTTCTGATCTTGTAGGTATTCTAAATAGTTTAAAAGACAAAGTACAAGAGGAAACTCCTAAGGAAATTCAAGATGAACTCTTGGAACAATCAACGGAGGAAACGCCACAATTTGAGAAAGAAACGAAAATGCCTAACGAGTGGAGGACAATCAAAGATCACCCTCTCGAACAGGTAATTGGCGACGTCGGAGAAAAGGTAAGTACCCGAAACTCCCTTAAGAACACCTTAGGACATACTGCTTTTGTTTCTCAAATTGAACCAACAACCATCTCCGAAGCAATTGGGGATGAATTTTGGACCTTGGCAATGCAAGAGGAGCTTAACCAATTCAAACGGAATAACGTTTGGGATTTGGTGCCAAGACCCGAAAATCATACCATAATTGGTACGAAATGGGTTTTTCGAAACAAACTAGATGAAAATGGTGTAATCACTAGAAACAAAGCTAGGCTTGTAGCAGAAGGCTATAATCAAGAAGAGGGTATTGACTATGAAGAAACATATGCTCCCGTAGCTAGATTAGAAGCTATTCGTTTATTGCTTGCTTTTGCCTCTTCTATGAATATCAATTTATATCAAATGGATGTGAAAAGTGCTTTTTTAAATGGTGTTATTCAAGAAGAAGTTTATGTTGAACAACCCCCCGGTTTTGAAGATTTTAAATCTCCCGATCATGTTTTCAAAATCAAAAAGGCTCTTTATGGTTTAAAACAAGCTCCCCGAGCTTGGAATGAAAGATTGAGCAAATTTCTATTGGAAAATGATTTCATTAGGGGGAAAGTTGACACCACTCTTTTTGTTAAGCATAAAAACAATGATATTTTATTAGTTCAAATCTATGTGGATGATATTATATTTGGTGCTACTAACAATGTTTTGTGCAGGAATTTTCCGATTTAATAACAAGCGAATTTGAGATGTCTATGATGGGTGAGTTAACATTCTTTTTGGGATTACAAGTAAAGCAAATGAAAGAAGGTACGTTCATTTGCCAAGCGAAATATTGCAAAGAATTGCTGAAACGATTTGAAATGACCAATGCAAAAGCAATGGAAACCCCCATGAGCACATCCGATCATCTAGACAAAGATGAGAAAGGTAAGGAAGTCGACATCAAAAAGTATCGAGGTATGATTGGCTCTCTCCTTTATCTTACTTCTAGTCGTCCGGACATCATGTTTAGCGTGTGCTTATGCGCTCGTTATCAATCGTGTCCGAAGGAGTCTTACCTAACTGCGGTGAAACGGATATTGAAGTATCTTGTTGGTACTGTAAATGTGGGTCTATGGTACCCCAAAGGTTCTTCATGCCAACTTGCTGGCTATTCCGATTCCGATTTTGCTGGATGCAAATTGGACCGCAAGAGCACTAGTGGCACTTGCCATTTGCTCGGTAGCTCTCTCGTTTCTTGGTTTAGCAAGAAACACGTAAGTGTTGCGTTGTCAACAACCGAGGCTGAATATGTAGCCGCGGGGAGTTGTTGCGCTCAAATCCTTTGGATGAAACAACAACTCTTGGACTATGGCCTAATTCATGATCATATCCCTCTTAGATGTGATAATACTAGTGCCATATGCTTGACGAAGAACCCCGTTCTTCATTCGCGAACAAAACACATTGAAATTAGACATCATTTTATAAGAGATCACGTTCTCAAGGGCGATGTCGAAATTGAATTTGTTGAAACCAAAGATCAATTGGCCGACATCCTTACAAAGCCCTTAGAGAAAGAGTCCTTCTTCCGAATTCGTAGTGAACTCGGGATCCTTGACTCCACGTTGATCTAAGTCATGCATTGCATTTTCCCTTTCACATGTTTTCTAACTTGAGCGTTGGAGACGTCTAACGTATTTTTCCAGGTATCGCCCTAAAGGCAGGGGGAATTATAAAGCTTGACGCACAGAACAATCGATTTCTCTTTTATATAATCGATTATCCAGTATCAATAATCGATTGTCTTGACATTATTTGCGTTATCATGTCTGAAATTGCAGTTTTTTTAATAAATAAACAAGTTTTTGATTATTCTATATTTTTTGCTAATGGCAAAAGAGGGAAGATAACGGGTATGCACTCTCAATACTTATCGGCATAAATTGAGGGGGAATTCATATATTGAGGGGGAACAAATTGCATATCTATATACTTGTTGCATATCGTTACTTGTCTTAAATCGTATGCATATCCCGCTTAAAGTTTGCCATTATCAAAAAGGGGGAAATTGTTGGAAACACGTTCTCAAGGCATTATACTAAACGTGTATTCATATTTGTAGGTTTTGATGAATGACAAACTATGCGCAAATTGACACATGACGAGGTCCAAGCACAAGCGCAAAATTGATATATAACGAGATTCAAGCACAAGACAAAGATCGAGATTAAGTTTTATATGAGTCGGTATTTAATTGTGATCTTGATCCGACAACTTAAACTCAAGACTTGGCTTCTCTCGTAAAAATATGTTTTAACAAATCATGCATATTTAATTTAGAGCAAAATGATTTTAAATAATGCATATTTACTTTAGTCAAAATGATTTTTAAACATGCCTCTAAAATCTGGACTAAGATAATCGATTATGTACTTATGATAATCGATTATGTTTAAGCCAGCTGCTTGACAATCGATTGTGAACTTATGACAATCGATTGTGTTAAGGCAGTGAGCATCAGATTTTTCAAATCTGCATGACAATCGATTGTGAACCTTATGACAATCGATTGTGATGAGGCAGTGTCCATCAAAGTTTTCAAAGCTCAAAATAATCGATTGTGAAGCTAATGACAATCGATTGTGAAGAGACAGTGTCCATCAGATTTTTCAAAGTCACAAAATAATCGATTGTGAACTTATGTTAATCGATTGTGTTGAGACAGTGTCTTCCAGACTTTTTCAAAGTTATTAAATAATCGATTGTGAACTTATAACAATCGATTGTCAAGAGGCAGTGTCTAAATTGATTTTTCAAGACTGATATATAATCGATTGTTAACTTAGTATAATCGATTGTATAACTGACCGTTGCCAAAATGTTTTCAAATACCGTCAGGTAATCGATTATTGATTTCTTATAATCGATTGTTTTAATTAAAATCTGGAAAAGATTTTTTGAACGTTGCTGAGTAATCGATTGTAGATTTCTGACAATCGATTGTTTTACGTAAAATCTAGAAATGATTTTTTGAACGTTGCCAGTAATCGATTATTGATCTTAAAAAATCGATTGTTATGTGTAAAATCTGGGATTGATTTTTGGAAGATCTGGCAAACAATCGATTGTGGTAATTTGACAATCGATTGTCACAGAGTAAAATCAGCAATCTTAATTGGCAATTAGGCAACGGTAATACAAGGTTTTTCAACTATAAATACAGCTTCAATTCAGTCTTCTAAACACAACAACTGATCATACAATTGCTAAAGCTTGCATACTTTATTGCTTATCATTTTATATTCATTACATAAGCTTTTGAGAGCCAAATTCTTGTCGAAAGTTGTTGCGATCTTGAGCGTATTCTTTTTACTCATATCTACTCTTAAAGGAGTGTCTTGTTTGAGCGCTAAGTGTTTTTGTACACTTGAAGGGAAGTGTTAGTCCCTTGTGTTGTAAGAAGGAACTTGTGTTTCCTTGGTTGAAGTCTTGGAGTGTTGTATCTCCGAGCAAAGGTTGTTGAGGCTTGTGTCCTCTAGTTGTAACGGTTTGTTGAGCACCCGTAAGCTTAACAAGTTAGTGGAAATCTCGAGAGAGTCTCTCGGGGACTGGACTAGCCACAGGTTGTGGTGAACCAGGATACATCGGTGCGTTTGTTCTAATTTATTTACTTATCGCACTTATTTATTTCCTGCAATTTTTAAATTCCGCAAGTTTACGCTAATTTTTATTATAACGCTATTCACCCCCCTCCCTCTAGCGTTAAGCGTATTATCTAACAGAAACCAGCCCAATGTGTCAGAATTTAGAAGAGTCTTATGAACCCTAAGCAGTACTCACATTGGGGGTGGCAGGACCCTAGTTAACTAAGAGTAGCAGTTTAAAATAATGTATGAAAATAGAAGAAAGTTTTATTTTTGAAAAATAGTTTGGATTTCAGAATTGCATAGAAACAGATTACCAGATCACAAGAACTACAAGCAACACACTTTTAGCAGAATGAGTTCAGCCATGAACTCCATCAATCACAATAGACATGACAGAGTAATAATTAGTTTGAACAAGGTTTCACATGGCCTTAATCCATTAGTTATTACTAGCTGAACATACATGCATATATTAATCAGAGAACAACATGCTGGGATCAGACAATCATACAGAAAGGTAACAAAAATTGAGAATGTACAAATCATGAATTAATCAGGAGTTTGTTAAGGGGTGAACACTTTAAACAGGACATAACTCATGCTAGTTGAGAAACCAAATAGACATATGTTTAACAGACATGTTGAAAACAAGAAGCACATATGTCTAATTTTATAAAAGTAGGCATGTTGAATAAGAGTAAAAAACACGAAGCACATATGTCTAATTATAGCATATTGAATGATGGCAGAAGTGGAGGCATACCAGTTAAGAAATAACGAACAGGAAGTTGAAAGTATGTATGATCCAATCTAGCCTTGGCTTTCAGTCGGCTAGACAATGTAGCAAACACAAGTAACTGAAGTGTGTATATGTTTCTTTCTGAGTGTTCGTGTAAGTCTGAGTCTGTCCTTTGAAAATCAGAATAAGAAGGTTTTTATAGCATGCAATAGAGTAGGTCACATAAGGTAATGAATCAATCACATATACATAAAGTATGAAAATCAACTAGTAATCAGTCATGAATCAATTAAGAGGTCGGAATCAAATAAGTACCACTTAATTTATGGAAAAATCTCACAGAGTCAATCCATAATTATGAGCAAGGTTAATAAGGTACGAAATAGTTTCCGAAATCAATTAGGAATCAGGACACTCAATCAAGCTAATAATACGGATACATAAATATGGTAAGAAGAAGTAAAACTTAAATAAGGAAATATGGGTACTAAATTCAAATCCCAATTTAGGTAAGTAAATCAATTAAATACTTAACTTATAGAGTTAAAAGTAACGGGCAAAAGATAACAGGATAAATAGTCAGAGAATCAAAACCCTAGAATATGTCAAAGGCATAGAGATGAAACTTAAAAAGGATCGATCGAAATAGTAAAGAAGAAAACCATAGTTGAAAGCATTTAAATGTCTAAGCATTTCTATAGAAAACCAGTTAGAGATCAAAACTCTAGGGTTCTAGATATGATGGAAATTAAGAAATTTGGCTAAGATTTATAGAAGAAAAATCTTAGCCAAACAAAATTAATATCAGATCTAAACATATAGAGTGCGAAAATAAAAGGAGAATAATAGCGTGTAATATTTCTTCATATGATATTTGTACATAAAACATGATGAATGAGCTTACATCTAGAACCGACTTGCGTCATAATCATGTGAGCAAGGAAGGGGAAGAAAGTGAACTGTTGATGACGAATAGATTCTTCTTGTTAGCTTTTCCATGGTAGTTATCTGTCCAAAAATTCCCCCTCCTCCCGGGTTTAGCTATATATATATATATATATATATATATATATATATATATATATATATATATATATATATATATATATATATATATATATATATATATATATATATAGAAACAGCTCTCCTCTTTACTCAATGGTCTTTGACCAGCATACTTTCTCACAATTGTACCCTTCATCATCCGTTTGACCCTTACATTTGTTCTGTGATGTAAGCTTTCTGACGATTTGACCCCGACGATGGCCGAAGTGCTCTTTGTTATCTCGCCTCGTGAGCATGGCTACAGCTTGATCGATCCCTTATCGTCCTTCTTAAGGATGACCATCCTATGGTCAGATGTTGACCCATATAATTACTATTATTAAAAGTCATTTTTTGTCGCTTAAAACGGAGAAGAAACGTGAAGCGAGGGGTTATTGCTTAATATCACGTTTTAATTTCATGTAATCTTAGGACCAATTTGCATGTAGAAATTAATTTTATTAATAAAAATCACAGAAAATGATCATTTTTACATATTTAGCTTTTAGTCTTTAGAAAGTAGTGTTTTTATTTAGTTTTATGTTATTAATTATTTTAATAAATAAAAATTTTTAATTTTTACAAGTTAGACTGATTTAGGATTAATTTAAAATTTTATTAGATTTTTAAAATCAAAGGAAAAAAGAAAAATAATTTTTTTATTTATTCTTCCTACCCCAAAATTAACTAGTCCAATTCATGACCCCAAAACCTTTCAGGCCAAAAATATTGAACCCGTACATATTCTCCATTTGACCTAACCTAATTCCTACCTCTATAAAATAATACTTAACTCCTAAGTTTCCAATTCCTAATTCCCAATCCTAAAAAAGAAAAAAAAAAAGAAAAAAGAGGACGGCAAGACTCCAAAAAAGGACAACACTGTCATCTCCATATTTTTTGAACGATTTTTACTTGCAATCTTTCTAAAACCCCAAAAATCTGAATTCCCTTAAGCGTCACCCCTAAAAAGAGATCGTGACTTCTGGACAAAAAAAAAATTAATGAATTTGAGCTCATCTTCCAGATTGTCCATGTTATTTTAAGAGCTTCTCTTGCTTTTGCCATTTAGGAAAATCATATTCATTTCATCTTCAAATCCCGGCAAGCCACACCTTCTCGCGCAAATCCTCCGTCAAACACCAGGAAAACACAGCTCCAAACCAGTTGCATCGCAGCATAACCACAGTCATTTTCCGGAGAGTTTGGAGGTCTTTTGAGTTCCAGCGAAAGTTCCTGTCCGAAACTGACAAGTTGCTGTAATTCGAGTTGAGTGCTATCTATACAAAAGCCCTTTTCCTTTTTATTTTACTGTTTTAATCGATACTTTACTTTGATTGATCTATCTAAAAGCTTTCAGCTGTTTTGTTGGTTAAATCTCCAAAAACATGAATATTGAATGTTTGTTTGGTTTGATAAATCTTGAGAAGAAGGAATATGATTCTCACCTTGTTCTTCATTAACGCATAAAGTTTGATATTATGACTGTGCATTAAGTGAGCAAAATTTTTCTTCTGGACGAGTATTTCATTGATTCCAAATCCAATTTTTGTTTGTATGCTTGTATAATCTCTATCTGTTTCCTTTTAGTAAAAATACTTTTTATTGTTATTCGGGTGGGTATTTGAACACTCTCACAATATTAATGTTGGGTCCTAATTCATGATTTTCATGGAGGAGACTTTAGAAAGCTTGCTAGAATAACAACTGGGTCGGGAGTTTTTTTCTTTTCTTTTTTGATAATTGAAAAATTAATTGTTGGCAAAAAAATAAATAAATCCCACTAGACCCACTTTCATGCTAATAGGCCGCTGGCCTAATTCAATAAGAGTCGTGATTGGCTCATTTCTTTGTGAAACATTTAGCAGGCCTACTTCACTTGCTAAATAAATGTCAATCACCTTCATATCTTGGCCCATTAATTCGCAATTATTTCAAAGTAGTTTAGAAATGTCTTGGACCTTCCTGGTTTACTTTTGGCATGTTAATTAAATAAGGAGATTTTTTCTCCCTATATTATACATGAAACTTTATTATCAAATATATGCATAGTATCTAAATTACTCGCCTAGTTCATATTTTCCTACAATTTTTGTACCATGTGTTTATTAGGAATTTAAAGGCAGAATATTCCCTTAATAACGTGCGAAGAATCTGGAAAAAATCTTTGGATTGATTGATTCTACATTAAATTCAAATTTTGAAACGAAAAGGAGATTTCGCATCTGCGTAATTTACTCAAATTTTTTTAGAAAAAAGTACGACCAGCTTTAACAAATTACGAATAGCTTCAACAAACTGAATTCAAATTGTAGAATTCAAATCTTCAAGATTCAGCAACTCAAAATTGATATATTCTGTTCTTCGTCGTTTTCAGAGATCAAATTGGCGATCATATATCTGTTCTTCATCTTTTTTTCTCTCAATCTAGAAATCCAAAATCGCAATCATGCTACAATTGAATGGGAATTGGGATAACTATGGTAAATTTAGATATTTTGAAGTTGATGCAATCGTGGTAGGTGTGAATGCAAGCTACAGTATTCTGATTTCTACAATTGCAGAACACCTATCGATTGATACTTCAGAAAAGATTGTAGAAATCAAATACATGGTTAACGAAAATTGTCCCCCAATGGAGATTATGAATGATATGGGGGTTCGTGTGTGTATGGAGACCAAAAAGGAGAATAGAAACTTAGGTTCATACCCGTTATGTATAAGTGTACGAGATTTCAATATGGAATTGGCAATCAACAACGATAACACAAGTGCAGGTTTGTATAGTTCGAAATTGCATAGAATTATGGTTTTATGATATTATCTACAAAATTACTACATTTACCTACAATTAAACTACAAATCAATTTAATGAAAGAATAAAGCAATGTTATTTTCAAAATTATCTAGAAAGTTACTACATTTATACGACAAAATAAACTACAATCTATGATTAGAAATTTTTGATTTCAACATGTTGTTTTCAAATAAAATTACAATCTATGTTTAGAACAAAATATAGTCAAATAAAATATAAATCAATTTAATTATGTACCAAAGAGTATTATTTTTAAAAATTTCTACAAATTACAACATTTATAATACAATTTAACTACAATGTCTGACATCCTAAAATGGATGACTACAAAATTTTCACTATATCTACAAATATTCTACAAAAGTATAATGACATTGTTTATCTTTATTTTGATGCAGGTTCGTCTGTATCCCTAAAGTTACTTGATATGCCATCCTCTCCGGCTATAGAGGAATATCAAAGTGAAATGATAACAGAATCTACGCAAACTGCTATTGAAGAAGGACAAGTGTATCAGGACAAACAAACTGTAGCTGTTGCTATGATGCACTTTTCTGTGATGCACAAGTTCCAGTTCAAAGTTAAAAGATCTAGTAATAGAAGGTATGGAGATATTTGTGGAGAAAGATCATTAAAAGTAGTGTTTTATTCAAGCTATGTGTTTTTTAAACATTATAGATATATTGTAGTTACATTGTAGTTAAATTATAGTTTACATTACTATATGTTAAAACAGTCCTTTTGTTGCAACTATATTTATAATCTGTATTAAATATTGTATTTTTTTGTAGCTACTGGCTTGAATGTGTTGGTGAAAACTGTAAATGACACTTCAATGCAACGTCAATTAATGATTTTGCAATGTTCAAGATAAGGAGTTTCAACAAAAAATACACATGCTTCTTAATGGACGAAACATTCATACAGCGCAAACATACTGCAGTTGTAGTAGGTAACATGGTCATTTCAAAGTATTGTGTTCCTAAGACTGTTTACACACCAAAAGACATACAAAATTGACATCTTATCTGAACACGGAGTGAACCTAAGTTACATGCAAGCATGGAGAGCAAAGGAAAATGCTTTACAGTTTTGAGAGTGAATCCGGCTGACTCCTATGGCAAATTACCCAAATATTTTTATATTCTTAAGGAGACTTATCCTGGTTCGGTTGTTAAATTGGAGAAGACAGCAGATGAATGCTTCTTATACACATTTGTTGCTCTTTGTACATCAATAAGTGGTTGGAAATATTGTAGGCCAATAGTAGTAGTTTATGGGACATTCTTAAAGTCAGCCTACAGGGGGATTATACTGACAGCAAGCACCATGGATGCAGCAGGTAAAAAGTGTAAAAATTTTATAGTTATTTGTAGGCAGTCTATAAAATGTATATACATTATAGTTATTTTGTAGCTATTACATGAAATGTAGATAAATTGTTTATATTATGAAGATATATCGTAGTTGTTATGTATTTATATTTTTATATATATATATTTAAAGTTGTCAATTAATATTTAATGAATTAATAATGTAGGTACAATATTTCCCTTGGAATATGGCCATGGTGATTCTGAAAACGACGCATCTTGGAAGTGGTTCTTTGAGTAATTCAAGCAGGCATATGGTGAAAGAACTTCAATGTGTGTTATTTCAGATAGGAATGAGAGTATACTGAAGACAACATCAATTGTCTATCCGGGAGTGCCACATTACTCTTGCGTGGGGTATATTTGGACAAATATAAGGGTAAAGTTCAAGAAGAGTCATCTACAATTAAATGAATTAACTTTGCTACAGCAAGGTCATACACTATGGATGAATTTAATAAAAGGATGTCGAAGATTGAAGTGATAGACCCTCGTGTTAAATCATACCTCTATGATATTGTCTATCATAGATGGTCAATAATACATGCAACGGTAAATAGAACTCGGACTATGACATCAAACATTGCAGAGTCATTGAATGTTGTAACAAAATATGCAAGAGAGCTGCCAATATTTGACATATTAGAGTATATGAGGACACTTCTTGAACGTTGGACGAAAGAGAAGTTGTTGAAGGCAAAGGATACTTTCACATACCTTGGGTAAAAATTCAACAAAGAATTAGAGAAAAACAGTACATCATCTCAGAAACTTAGGGTAAGATCTCTTTATTTTGTGCAGAATAATAATATTTTAATATACACTGTTTCCAGATTTGATATAAATTGTAGTCAAATTGTAGATAATACACCTTTTCTAGCTTCCTGAGCTTCTTAGCCATAGATTCCTTGTCCTCTTGACAATATGAATGTTTGGGCTCCAACGTTGGAGAATCAGCATTTGAAATCTCTGATGAATGTGCACCTTGTTCATCTTCTTACTCAATCTTGTTTGGCAGAGTAAGCACTCCAATCTCTTCTCCAAATTCAGTCATGCTTGTGAACTAAATGATGATAAAAAATAGTTAGTTACACTAAGGCAGAAAATATATACTAATTGTAGATATTATGAAGGTAAATGTAGCAACATATAAACCTGAAAAAAAAAATCTTAATCCAATCAGGCTTAATCATCTTCTCTTCAGAAGCAGTTAACCAAATCTGCCCCTTAGTAGCTGACCATCTTAATATGCGAGGTATTGAGTCAGAACACCTCATAGCAAGCTCCGTGCTTACGGTCGAACAACACTCATAAAACCATACTTGCAAGGCTAATAAGCATCCCCGTATGAGATAAGAATGTACACGGGAATTTAGACGACGCCTAACAGATTCCATAACCCGATTGAACGATTTAATACCCCATAGGTATGACTCAAGTGATCAGACTCTACCAAATAGAACCTAAAGAGGTCTATAAAAGACACATGGTCTTTGTCATTAGGGAAAAAAATTCAAAAAATAAAGAATGCACAACTTGACTGCATCCTCATCGTTTACCCAAGATCTATTTGTTACTATGTTTTTCAAATACCACTTCTCTACTATTTTTTGTTGGGAAAATAGTTATTCAGTAACTTGCTAACATAAATATAAGTATATCCATAATCTATAAACCGATTCACACAATTTAAACTGGCAATTAAACCAAACTTTCTCAATGAAAAATTCAATTTTTCCCCCTTCAAGCGGACTGAAAAAAATGATTCATTAGACTTAGATAGTTCATACTTCACCAAAAGATGAATAGTTTGGTTTTGCATGCAAATGAAGGGGAGAGACAGTAAGTAACCAAAACAAGTATTTTTAAAAAGCTTTAAAGCATTTGGAGACAATAATTCTTTTATCTGGCTAGGAATGCTAGTATCACACAAAGTATGAAATCTAAGCACCCTATAGTCCACATTATGTGGGAAAAAATAATATCCATTCTGCACAAAATGATAAATTATTTCACATTAGTAAACTGCATAAAAATAAAGCAGTAATATACATATTATCTACATATAACTACACAATCACTACACAAATAGCTAAAAATAAATCAGGAAGAAAAAATACATATAAATCTGCTTAAAAAAAATACAGCATATCCACACATACAACTATAAAACACTACAAGACATCTACAGATATGAACATTATCTACAAAAATACATGAAGAAAAGAGTAACTATAGTTCTGTTTCAAAATTTAAAAGCTAACGACAATATAACTACAAAAAGACTATAAAATAACTATAATTATAAACTGTAAAAAATCACTACTACAAATAATATATAAAATTAAGACAACTAATCTACAATTTACCAAAATACTTAAACATAGATTTTTACATCCAAAACAAAACTGGAAACTGGAAACGAAAATAATAAATGTTTACCTTCACCAAAAAATTTTCTGAACCAATTTTAGGAGTTTTCGTGACTGTATCTTCGTTTTTTTGTTTTGAGGATGCAAGAAACGACTTGGGTTTTTTAGTTGTTGGAATTTTAGGGACATCTTCAGCAAAATCGTCATCTACATATACCTCTTTCCCCTTTCTTTTGAGTTGTTTGCTCTGGAGTAGCACTTCCTCCAGTCTCTATATCGTGGATTTACTTTGTTCTCATTTCGGCACGGATTTATCTAGGAGATAAAATGTAAGTAGTAGGCTCTATTGCATGTGTAGATTTTACTTATTTTTATGGTGATTTTGGTGTTAAAACATCCAAATCGAAAGAGGAGTATCACCTACTGTAGATTTTTTAGGTATTTTTTGGAAGATTTAATGTTCTTCATGGTTTAACTTCAACTTGACTAAAGATAGGAACGAATTTTGTAGAATGCTAACTTCAATGTTTGGTGAATTTAAATGGAGAATAATGAAGAACGTAGGTAGCTTTTGTTATGTAAAGAAGAAAACACGCGCTAAACATGGGGGAGTGAAGGGTAAAGGTAAAACGTGGGGAGGAGGAGATGAGGGGTTAGGAGAGAGAAAGTGAGGGATTAGTACTAGGAAAAAAACGAAAATGCTTTAATTAAGGAGTAGAAAATATCTCATTAATTATAACCTTAATTAGATATGGTATAGAAATGGTAATTTCGTATACTAAATGTAATTTAGTCAAACCTTAAACATGTAGGGTAAAAAGGTTTCCTAAGCGGGATAGGAACGGTTCATGTGACGTCATTATAATGTGTAATTACTAAAATTCGGGGTACATTTATGTGACCCGACCACAATTTAATCTTTAAAAATTAAACATATTGTAGATCGTGGGTACAGTTCCTGTGATATGATCCGCAATATGTAACAATAATTAATAAAATCGGTTATAAGGTAAAAAATAAACAATAGGTTAAAACATGTGATAAATCGGATAATGGGCCAATTTTAATAGTTTAAGCGACCGTACTAGAACCACGGAACTGGAAAATATCTAACACCTGTATCTGGGTTAACAGAATTCTTTATCTAGAATTTTTGGTTCGCCGACTTTAAAAATAAAAATTAAATTTCCTCTATTTGAGATTTTAAAATAAATCGATGACTTGAGACACCCAAAATAAAATATCCCAACTGACGACTCTAAAAAATAAATAAAATAGTTTCATTTCAAATAATATCATTTAATTGAAAAAACTTTCATATTACCCTTGGGATGTAAAAAAAAGTGTGACAAATTTAATTTGTATTGAATTGAACTCGCAGATGTTTGATACTTTTTAATTCCAGGAAGTTGTCTGTTTCACTTCTAAGTTCCAAGAAGTCTGCTTCACTTATCGCTTCAAACTCAGTTGGAGAATAGATTCATCTCTCTTCTCAAATAATCCAAAAATTCTTAAGGACCAATAGCACACGGTTTAAAACTCAATGAATAGTAGATTATTCAAATCTTAATTTTAATTATTCAAATTTTAATGAAGGTCTAAATCTTGATTATTCATATCTCATACATTAAATTCGTTTGATTTTTAAGTCTGAATCTTAAACATTAAGATCTTAGTCGTTAAATGTGTTTGTATTTATTAAACAACCACTTAATATGTCTTAATAGGTCTGTATGATTAAAATCTATAACCATCACTTAATTTCATTAAGGCGCTATCATCGACAATCATTACTAATTGTTGCCACCGCATACCACTATCAACTACCAGCACCACCACCATCCCCAATCATTGCCGCCACCACTACCATCACCCACTACTCCCACAATCATCATCCTCAACCATAACCACGTACTCACCCACCTTAACTACCACAACCAACTACCTCATCCCTATTAATAACCATAAATGACACCACCCACCATTATAACTATCACCACCCATCATTACCTTCTTCAATTACAACTACAACTACCACCTCTACCCACCATTTATTAACTATCACCACCTACCACCATTCTCAACCATAATTGCTATAACTACCAATCACCACTAGCTACTACCTAGAATCACAACCATCAACCAAAACCACTATCAACCATTGGCTCTAGTCGGTACGCATCCATCGCCACCACCAATATATATATATATATATATATATATATATATATATATATATATTATATTTATTAATTTTTAAATAACGAAAATTTTTATATATTTAAATGTTAAAAAATAAGTAACCTTAATCATTTAGTATTTAGATCTTAATACGCAGCTTGATATTCAAATGCATATTTACATTCTGACGTTTTAAAAAAAAAGGCCTATGTCTACCTTTCTACTTTATAAGTACCAGACTCTTATCACTAGACAAAAGACCCAGGGCAAATAGCTTTTCTTAGAAAAAAGGTAATGAAATGGAGGCTTATAAATACCTAATGAGAGGAGTTCAAACTGGTCATAGATCAGAGAATTCCCTCTTTCAAGCTTCCTTACAGGCAGAAGAGTTAGCAAAGGTACAGAAAACCCGATCTAGCCAGTGAGCAAGCATGTCCGCTTTCGATCCTTTTTGTAGAAGATCATTCCATCCTTAGAGACAAGTCTACACTCTTTTCAATCTTAGTAGAAGTATTAGCCGATGAGGAGAGCTTAGTGGGAGCTAGAGCACTACTCTCAGCTTCTGTCTGATCGAAATCTTCAAAAAGCCATAGGTCGGAGTGCGCGTACTAAGACTAAGGCTAGAGCTCACTTCTTCCTTACTAGACCGATTGCCATATGAATGAAAAGGCTTGAGTTTAGCTATAGGGCCGGGGGAACAAATAGGCGTGGGGAAGAGTCTGCAACAAAATCAATTGAATAGACAGAGAAGTCCGGTAAGCCTATCTATTCAAGCAAGTCCGACTAGTTTAGGCGCCGCCTTCCAGACTTCTAAAAGCGGGTGGTTTTAAGTCCAGAGCCCTATTCTGGTTACAGAGTGCGGGTAGCCGACAAGTAGGTTAGCAAACTGGTAAATCAATAGGCTTTGCTCCTGCCTTCGCTTCCAGGAGGATTTCTATCATCCATAATGAAGATATCGGGTAATAAGAAATTACTTAAGTCATCGGTTCGAATCTTGTCCCCGCCTAATCCATCTGAGGCCCGGCCTCAAGATTTGAGATTCCGTAAGTAACTTAGTGCAAGGACTTGGAAGAAGAAAATGAAATAGGAACAAGCGTGCTGGTTGTTTAGTTCGAAATGAAGATTCCTTTCCCCTATGATTCTAGGAACAATCCTCACTGCCCTTTCAATTCTATCCATAAGCCGCCCAGTTCTCATGTCTTCTTCGGGTCCTTAATAGAACTCAAACTAGGTTTCTTTTGTAAAGAATCGATGGAAAACTATAATGCTAGCAGATGGCGGGCCTCCGCTTTTCTTTTAGTCTTGGTTCGAGTCCAAATCGTGAGAAGGAATCCTTTTTCGATGTCTACTCAGTCTGCTATCCTTTTCAGAATCAGGATCGGCCTATCCAACCACTATGGGATATGAGGGCACAGTATCCCAAGCAGTAAGGCTCTGTAGAGCTAGTCTCCCTTGAGACCTGCTGCCCGGCCGGCCTAGTAACCTTTCGAAATGGGGGATCCCCGTTGGCAACAACCACGGTAGTAGTTGCGGAACTATTGGGCTGGGAGAGGACAACCTCTTGTTCCTGCTCCTCTTTCTTCTCTTCGGGGACGGAGGTACTATGGTAGGTAACAGCAGGCACAAGCAAGTTGACCGAAGTGGACCAGCGCTTCTACTCGTGAACGGTGGGAAGTCACAGTTGTTGCAGCAAATTCAGTCTCTCCCCAACGGTCTAACTACAGAGCCAAGAAACTAATTACCCACTGCCTAACTAAAAAAATAAAAATACAGAAAAACGATACAGATAGCTACTCGAAGAGCATTATGGATGTAAAGTAATTCCCAGTAAATAACAAGGCGTTTCAAATGAAAAGCAGTTTAGAGAACAATAAATGAGATGATCAAACAGCAATTTGCAGAATAACAGGGAAAATTTTTACTAAATCTGTTACATTATAACTTTTCTTTTGTGTAATTGCTGTTATGTTGTTACATACTAATCAAGTACAGCTGCAGTGGAAACTAAAGGTAAAAGACAAAACATTGTCGTGAACAGAAATATACATATAAAACACAGCCAAGAATTTCCTGAATAAAGTTTGAATTTTATGAACAGCTTATACATATAGCATGGAAAGAATACACCAATAGCTTGTGCTTGTAGATTTAATATTTCTTCTCCCATCTATCGTGTCTGTAGATTTAATATTTAATTCTCTCATCTATCAAGCGTCTTCCAATAGTGAGTCTGCAACTTTTGTTGATTCACTGTCGTAGTTCCATAGGTCTTTAAGTTCGCCCCTCACCAATCCCAGCACCACGTAAGTGCCTAAAGATTAAAGGTTAAAAACGACAAAAAAAAGATATATAACGACCAAACACAAATTTTTGGTTCAAGAGGCTGTCAAACTGACATACCTAGCGTGCAGGGCACGAGATATAGAAGAGCAGGTTGACCATGTCCATTCATCAGATACAAACCCAAGTATGTGAATAAAAGACCTGCAAGAATTCCAAGTTAATTTGGAATAGGATACAGAATGAGTAGGGGAGGAAATTTTAAACAAGTGATAAAAAGAAAAGAATACTAACAGGTTTCAGGATCTACTTGTCAACATCGGTTTTGATTTCGTTAAAGATGTGCTCTAAACATATATTTATATTTCACACACTTTTTAGGCATTTCTACGGTTAATGGTTTCAAGCAACTGAGTAACATCATTTAAAAAAGGGTTGGAAAACTAAATTAGCAAAGTAGCTAAAAACAGATAGAAATAATACTTAAGCAAAGTACCCACCAATTCCATAACCAACTATCATCCAGAGGTAGTATCCATTTAGTACACTCTTCCTTCTAGCTTTGTCAAATCTGCAAAACAGATAGAAAAGAGGATTAACAGGAGGCTCCTTGCCTTTTCTGGAAAGGAAGTGAATTCATCCGATGAAAGGATATTAAATAACTTTAATTCTGTACAAGGGAAAAGGTAATCGCCTCATTAAAGTGAACAACCATAGGATTGAGAACATCTTTCAGCTCTGCATCCAACACATTTCCCCAATATCAATTTCTTAATTTTACTCACTGTCATAGGAACCATTTTCTTTCTTCAAAAACCGAGATACTTGGAGATATTTTGATAACTAATAAGAAATTATATGAGAACAGAGATCGGCAATTATCAAGAGACTCGTGACGACAGTTCATTTTTATTCAACCTATCTATAAACATGTAAGACGAGGGGTTGCTCTGATGGTAAGCAACCCCCACTTCCAACCGAAAGGTTGTGAGTTCGAGTCTCCCCAAGAGCAAGGTGGGAATTTCTTGGAGAGAAGGATGCCGGGGGTCTATTTGGAAACAGCCTCTCTACCCAAGAGTAGGGGTAAGGTCTGCGTACACACTACCCTCCCCAGACCCCACTAAGTGGGATTATACTGGGTTGTTGTTGTATCTATAAACATGTAATATCTGAATATCCTCGAAGAGTAAAGATAGAAAACTAATACACAGGAATATACTTCTTGTTTCACCTGGACAATTTTCTTCGTTCCTTGTCATTTTTGGGAGGGTAACAAATTTTGCTTGCAAGTTTTTATTAAGGACAAAGGGATACCTAAAGGCAAAACAAACCAGCAAACCAGGAAAAAGAATGTCCCCAAAACCAATCATATCATAGCCACCGTAAGGATCTGAAACTCGAGGAACTCTCAGAAGCATTGGGATGGATTCTCCACCAGCTTTGTCACCACCGGCAACCTATGAGAAGGAAGGAACTCGAGAAATGTTATGTGAGAAAATTCGATGTTAGCTTCTAAGAGCTAAAACATCTTCCTGCGACAGTGAAGGACACAAGTTCGTGTATTACTCCAGCTTATAGAAGTAAACAATCCAACCAAAATGCTACTGCCGTATAGCGAAAAGTGCAAAGCAATTATTGAACCATTAAAACATAAAGTATACATAGTTGCACAATTTAAGCTCTCCCTTAGATACATCTACTATATGATCTTAACTATTCTGCTAAAGTTTCACAAAAATAATGAGTCCATTCATGTGTAAAACCATCAAATGCTTTAGTTTCATTTCAGTGAGATGTCTACAATCGACATCGATTATAGAAAACTTTCATTGAGTCTTCAGGTTAATTATTTAATATTATGTTCTTGAGATCTGCAGGTCCTAGAATTCAAGAAAATTTGATTTATATCTTCTGATCAAGTTTATTCCTTGCAGGTTTCGGGTTACTCTCTTTGATACTCAATTTATCTTCCTTTATTCAATTGTTCACTTAAATAGAACTACACTCGATTTTCTGTTTCTCATCAGCCGTAGCAAGTTCTTGGTTCTTTTGTGAATAAAATACCTTATCAAAACAATCATTGTTACATATGAGCATGCTCATGTTCTAAAATTCAAACTGAAGCTTAATTTATCATATCAGTAAATCCTTATATAACCTAATAGATAGCCAAAAAGGTTAAACCCTATATAAATGATAAAACGATTGAATCATTAGTCATTACCACACAATTTAACACACTAACATAGAACAAAGACTTTTGCAAAACAGACAGTGAACTCAACCAATCAACATGCAGAATTTGAGTTTCTCGCTAACAAACAAGAGGAAATAAATGACACACTGCCAATGATATCTGCCAGCACAAGGGTTTAGCCTTCAAAACCAGCCAAGTGGACAAAGGAATCTAATATATAAACAAGCCAGCTTGATTCTGCTAGGTGATAAGTTGTACTCGTGCTATGTCATTGCATGTAAATATATCATATGAGGCACAAATGGTTGAGCCCAGAATCAGCTGTATACAAATGAGAGTCTAAGACCAGTGTTCACTAGAAGTCTTGCTTAACTGACAGATCTTCCATATTCAAATAGGTTAAAAATACGATAAAACTTTTAGGAATTAAGTAGGAACAACATTACTCAAAACAAATATAAATATATGATATGACACATCCTACAATAACAGCTAAAATTGGGGTTGCTCTGATAGTAAGCAACCCCCACTTCCAACCGAGAGGTTGTGAGTTCGAGTCTCCCCAAGAGCAAGGTGGGAAGTTCTTGGAGGGAAGGATGTCGGGGGGCTATTTGGAAACACCCTCTCTACCCCAGGGTAGAGGTAAGGTCTGCGTACATACTACCCTCCCCAGACCCCACTATGTGGGATTATACTGGGTTGTTGTTGTTGTTGTTGATATGACACATCCTACATAACAGTTAAAATTGGGAGCTCACCAGTCACCACAACATAGAAAGTCTCATGAACAGTACAGAGAGAAAGATGTAGCTAAAGAGAGAACTTACAGCAATCATTACGCTGTCATGGAATATAGCAGGGGAAAGGAAAACCCAGAAGATGTCATAGAGAAATGCACAACACAGAAGCACTGTAGCAACCTAAAGCAAAATAGCAATCACGGTGAAGCAAAATAAGCTACCAACTCCTCTCGTTGAAAAACATATGGAAGCTTGATACAGACCTTTATATTAGGCAACTGAGCCAACTGCAGAACAGTTATCATCAAACAAATTCCCTGGAAAAAAAGGGTTCTTTAAATTTAATTGCATTTGAGAGTGCAAATATTAGAAGAGTGAAAGTTAGTGACTATGATGCATATTTATCAGAGAACAAGATTACTGGCTTGAGTATGTTATTATCCGGTTCATAGTACCAAGATACAGATTAAAGTTC
Source organism: Nicotiana benthamiana (assembly GCA_034376525.1). Lineage (NCBI taxonomy): Eukaryota > Viridiplantae > Streptophyta > Magnoliopsida > Solanales > Solanaceae > Nicotiana > Nicotiana benthamiana. The sequence continues at coordinate 11,150,947 of CM067341.1, read as the reverse complement.
CAAAAAAAATTCCAGTTCCAATATGCAAACCAATGCATGAAATTTTACTAATGAGCTTACTAGAATATCTTGGCCAATCCAAGAGTATGATGCTTTCCTAGTTGCTGCCCAGAAGATGGCAAATGCCACGCATATTATCAAGACCACAAGAGACAGAATAGAAACTTCTCCAAGAAGCGGCAAATTCAACGTCTTCCTTCCACAACCTTTACATTTGCTACTCACAAGATTGTCGGAAACAAAGTACAAGAGATAATTAGATATCTATTCCATACATTCTGACAGACAGACAATTTCTTGGAAATATTATACCTTGATACCAGGGATATTATACAGCTATGCATTCCCTGAGAAGAAACAATTAACCATTAAAACCCAATAAGCAGAGATAATATCAACCAAACTGAAAGAAACCAAAGTTCTATTCAAATAAGAAGCATCAAAATGCAAAAATGCTCAATATGAATCCATAAACTTTAATCTATCTAGAGCTGGAGAAGGGTAACCCTTCTAAAGAGTAAGACGCCCTAGAGAACATTCAGCACAAAATTTCATTTAATCTTCTTATGAGCAAACGTGGAAAAATAGATCACTTTTGTCTTTGATTCAACCAGGCAAAAAGAATATAAAAGAAATAGTTGGTGCATTCCCTTGACTAAATTTGGTTTACAAAGCCTTGCTTTATTACAATATAACTGGTAATGCTATGTACAGCATAACTAACAAGTTAATCAGCTGAAAGGACACTATAATTAGTGGGTCATCTTGGAAACATAAATTGTGATTGAAGGTTTAGTATGGTTTGTGGGAGTTGGTTTCATTTTTGGCTTATTAATCAGCTTCTGTTTGATTTGACTGCTCGGGTCAGTTTGTGTGCAGTTTCTGGTTTCGGGTTGTTTTGAAAGGCTTATTTGTGGTTAATTTGTGGATGGCATCGTCTTTGCTTATCATTGTGCTCCCTTTTTTGCACAAAATAGATGGCCAATAATTTGTCAACTACTAGCACCATGAGCAGAGAAACGCAGTGCTACAAAGTGAGATGGTTTTATCTTAACCAAGTTCAAAACATGTTAGCTTGGCTTCGTGATCAGGTCAAAGTAGAGAATTATTTGAGTACCTCAACTCCACCAATAGAGAAAAGTATTATCAGCAGCCAGAGAAACCAAGCCGACATGAAAAAGTAAAGTAGCAGCAGAAACGTAGATGCTGAGATGACAAATATGAAAGCACTCTTTGTAGTGATATTAAGAATTTCCTTGTCATCTTCCTCCCTGGAGCCTCCAGCATGTACCTAAAATTGAGAAAGGAAGAACATATAAACTAGTCTGACAGCCATTAATCATCAAAAGTAATTGTGATTTGTCTGAATCTTTTACTCAAAGCAAAAAGAATGGGGAAAAAGGGACACATAGTATACAAATAAGAAACATATATCACCTCCAAACTTAAAAAAAGATGGAGCACCTGCTACACAGCAATATACTGTAACAAGCTAGATATTTAAATGACGACAAGTGACCAAGAATTCTGTACCATTGCCATCAGTTCACTGTTTAAGAATTGCACATTTTAACAAATCTAATACATGTTACGCCAGTGATAGTGCTTTTTATTACTGTGAACCTATCATCTGCATTCTTTCCTTTTCCTTCAATGGGGAAGAATTTACAGATTTCAGTCATGTCAGGATGCATAGCTAAAACGCCTTAAGCGCCACTCTGCTCCTGATACCTCTCCACTTTAATGGACCATACTCACCCATAATGCAAGATATTCATTCATCCTTGGCTTTGGTAACATATAGAATCTCACTTGCTCTTCCTAAAAAAATTGTTTGGTATCTTTTCCTCCCCATCTTCTCATGCTCTAATAATTCCCAGTGGTTCACCTAAGTTGCAATCAAATTTCCTACCAGTAGAATCCATATGCAAAAATACATGTCACAGGACTTGTAAATAAACGAGTGTCTTTCTGTGCTACTAGTGTCCGACTTACCCTGAAGCTCCAACAAAGACTTAATTGATCAATGGCCTTGGAAGCTTGTCTGGAGAGCAAAATTACCACCAAAAATCACATGCTTCAGCTGGATCACTTTAAAGGGAGCATGCTTAACTCAGGAAAATCTCATTAGGAGGAATTTTCAACCACCTAACAGATGTTACATGTAGCTTTGCAACCCAGAGACAATTAATCACCTGTTTCTTCATTGCCCAGTTGCGACAAATATATGGAACATGTTTTTGTCACTTTTTGGACTGCACTGGACTATGCCATGCAATGTTAGGGAGGCTTTCTTGAGTTGGAATGCCCGGAGAGTTGGGAAGTCCATCAAAAGTATATGGTCTATAATTCCTGCTTGTATTTTGTGGTGCATATGGACAGAAAGGAATCATAGATGTTTTGATGGCATTTCAACTGCCAACCATTCACTCAAGGCCAAATGTGTAGTTAATCTTTTTAGTTGGATTAAATTTACACATGTATATAACCCTGACTCTTGTTTGGAATTTATCAGCGCCTTAGTCTTACAATAGTTTTTTTGGTCATTTGGGCTGATATTTCCCTTCTTTTGTAACCTAAGCATCCCCTGGCTGCTTCTTGTTAATGAAATACAACTTATTTCATTAAAAAAAAAAAAACTAGTGTCCACCTTACCCTGTCAGCAATCAGCATTAACTTTTAAACAAAGAAAAATAAGTAATCCCACTGCATCTCCCTGCTTCAAAAGCTCAGAACTACATTAAGTCAAAAAGAAAACGCAAGGGCTGAATGTGTTGATAACACATTGGATCCTGTTAGGTCGCTGATTCTAGCATAGACATTATTCTGGAGCTAACTTTATTGCTACCATTGTAGTTTTCATCTTCTGGATGCCTTTTATTAATAATTACTTACTTCATCAAAACAACAAAAGGACCAAAAGAGGGCATAATAATACAAATGAAACAAAGCAATACATGCTTGACCATTCCAAAAGATCCTTTGAAATGATTTTTGATACAAGAAGATCCTCTGAAATGATTTTCAATAGACCTCAATGAAATTCTTTTGACTGATAAAAAAATATATTATATATTGACTATGAGTGAACTTTGGATATACGTGTGTCCCTTCCTGGATATTTTGGTGATGTGGGTAGATAAACTTTTGAAAGGCTGTAGCTATTCCTAAGTGTATAACTCTAAAATCCAATACAATGCAGCAGCCTAAAACCTAAGATGTTAACTTCAAGATACAGTATGAAAAATTGATTAAAACGAGCAGAGCATTGCTAATTAAGTCTGCAAAAACATAAGGAGCTGTATAAATTAAATGTAAAGATATATCAGGATGCATATTTTTGGAACCTCTGGTGCCTGTTCATAGTCATTGCTTTCCTTAGATGCAGTAAGCTCTGACCAAAAGGATGCACAAAAAATTGTGCCAACAGCCATCAGCCATATGAACATGGCTGAGTAGTCCACAAGGGGGCGATCTGGTGAATATAACAGAATCTCCACTGCATTAAGAGAAAATATGCCCGTCATGTTGTAATTCTTCCACGATCCAAGAACACACGAACAACAAGAGATAACAAGAATTAAAACAAGCATGATGACGAACGCACAATTGACAAAGTAGCAAGAGAAGCCACTACTATATAGTTTTAAATGCACATTGTCATTAGTGAGCACGAATATTCTATCCTCAGTCAGTGTTTAAGAACCAAGTCATCCCATCATCAAAGCCAGTTGTATACCATTGCTTAGCATATGGAGGATGTCTTTTCACTCCCAGTCTCCGTGATTAGTATGCACCTTGATATCCTTAATCCATCATATTAGTTCAAGAATAATCCAGCCCACTCTAATCGATGACCCTCTGATAACTTTTTTTTTCCATGAAAGCCACCTCAGGCAAGTTGTTAATCTTTACAAGAAATCGTATGTTCACACGAACCCATGCTCCTTTCGTTAACCATGTATAACAATGTTATATTTCTTTGAAATTACTTAAATATATGTGTGTGCACCCATGCTTAAAGACTCCTACGGTGTAATAATTATTGGGTGCACCTCTACAAAATTGGCAGTTCAAATCCGACTTCAGACGGTCTTGTCTTTTGCACGGAGTATAGATATATATGTGAAAATCACTAAAATTTCAAGAAGAATATAATTTTGAACTTCAAAAGTTTAATAGGTTCATAGTAAGAGACTAAAGTTAAACCCATCTAATATAAATTCTAGATCCACCTTTCTCAACAGTGCACCCGTCATCTTGAAATCCTGATCCGCCTCTGAATATTCAGTCTTTTTATCTTTGAAAAGGTAATTGTACTCGAACTTTCCAACAGAGCTTTGGAGGTTGCTCAGGAGGTCCTGCTTCGGCTGGCACTCATGTGTATTGTCTGTTCAAAGTGAACGTAACCAAAGGTTTTACCAGGAATCGAGAAGCCTTTCTCACAGGTCCTAGAAACATTCTTAGTCCTGAATCTTTTTGAATAATACACCCTGTATAGATGATGAGATGCTTTGTGAAAAAGTCAACCTTTTGTGTAGTCATTCTAACGCTGTATACCTCTTTCAATGAAACACTTGCCGAAAAAACCATATTACTCAAATCGTTCAACCCATTGTGCCGAAAGTCTAACTTCTCAAATTTCCATATCTCCTTTCTCACTTCAACTTTACAAACTACCCCAATTCTCCTGGAGCCCAAACCAGATCCTTCTGTCATGAGCACCATCTGATCTCCAAGATTTTCCGCAGCAGCAAAAAGACAACTTTAAAACCCTCTAAATCCCCGTTTATTCCCAGTTTTACATTTGTCGTATACTCCAGCCCTTTCGATGACCTGAAACCTTAACCAATTAAGCAGTACTAGCCTTTTACCTTTCAGAACTTCCTGAACCACATCATCTAATGACTGAGCATTAAAAATGAGGATGAAGTGAGATGAAAAGCAGAGATCTCTAGAACACTGAATCAATCATTCAAACTGAACATGTTATATCGCTTATATAGCATCCAAAATCTATTTATCGGCCATCCTTGTAAGATGAGACTTCTCATATAGTCTCAAATCATTTGGGCCAGCTTGATGTTACTTGATTGGTCTTTCCAACAGGTAAATGGCACTCAATTAGTAGGCACAAGTACAAGGAGATAGCACCAAAGTAACTATAGCATGCACAACAAACATACTAATTTCGCACTTCATCAGTGTTGAAGGCACACATGTACATAGAAAATTTTCCCTGCAAAGCATGCATATCATATAAATATGGATCATATCACATCCTGAAAAAAGGACATGTGTAACAGCTTTTGCAAGACATACTCTGTACAATGACACAGGAATCGCACTACATATTACATGGACAATTGAAACTGGTGAATAACAATGTATGTACTGTAGAAAAGCATAAATAATATCCTAAGATACCAGATACCTTGAAAACCAGAACTAGAATCAACAGAAAGTTAACCCTTGACAGAAAATGGAGCTAATATACACGAAGCCAAGACTTTACCTTTCTTTCCCGCAGAGATATATTTGTCAATGACATCTCCTCCGGCTTTTGAAATGGTTACAACAGGAATTGTTATGTTTGATACCGTAGAATTGTCCGGACAAGTAATCTCCATAAGATCTAAAGGATAGCAGAAAAAAGCAGTGTCATTTCTAGAAGAGATGGGGGAGACAACAGCAACAACAACAACAACAACAACAACAACAACTACCCAGTGTATTCCCACCAGGTGGGGTCTGGGGAGGGTAATATGTAGAAGAGCCTTACCCCTACCCGACAGGGCAGGGAGGCTGTTTCCAATCGACCCTCGGCTCATAGGGTTAGGTGAAAAAAGATGGGGGAGACAAAATCACCAAAAAAAGTAAAAACTCAAAAACTAAAAGAAAATAAGAACTGAAATGGCAATGAGTCATGGATGACAACCTTCTTGATCATTTATCATCACAATCCCTGCAGCACCTCCTGCTTGTGCAACCACAGCCTTCGTCAGAAAATCACATTGACCGCGAAGAGCTAGTGCAATAGATCCTGATAACTAGACCAAAGTAAACAAAAATCTCTGCTTTATGCAATGTTTAACAAAAGTAAACCTTTTTCATAAGATGACGAAATGAAAAGCCTCTAAGATGCTGGCTATTTACCTAAGAACAATAGCACTGTCAGGAATCTGAAATAAATACCTTAGAAGAGGAACTAGAACAACCATTCAAGGGTTTTGTATATGTAGCAGGCAATCTGGGGGTATTTTTAATATTAGTAGGTAAAAGAGACCCAAATGCCGCACTTAAGCCACCTATTTGTTCATGCTCAGCACCATCAATCCACAACTTTACCAGAACCTGTACAAAAAGAAAGAAGTAACTTGGTATGAAGAGATACCTCAGTATGTTTACAGAGGTGCATAACAGAGTTAAAGCAAAGAATACCTTATGACAACAACAAAATGGACTGACTCAATCTTCTAGTAGTCATTAAAATTACATCTTTTGAAAGAAGGCATGACGTGAAATGGTTAGAACCCAACTTCCTAATTCTTAAGCACCCCTCACACTCCCAAATCACCAAGAAACAGATACAGAAATAACCAATCAAATAATCGATCAACTACATCTTAATCAAAAACTAGTTAGGCTACCTTATGTCGAATTCGAAGATGTAACTCAAATAACAACACCCGTTTTCACATTCATACTACTCGGTGATGGTATGAATCTCCCATTACAACAACATACCCAGTAAAACAACAATCTCCCAATTGTAGATCTTTATTTTTCTCATTGGATTGGTTGCACATATAACTTCTCTGTACTGCTCTTTTGTTTTTTCTTTGATGAAGAAAAGAAACTTTTATTAACGCTGGCATCCAAAAGAAGCATAATTTCAAAAGTGTTAATAGCTCCTATGCAGAACTCAAGGATACAATTAACATATTTACAACAGATACATCTGTATGTTTACACCCAAAAAAAGGTTCAAGAGGTATTTCACTTTTAGTACATGGTTGCAGGCATAGTAGAGGTCTCTTCAAAGTATCTTGCATTCCTTTCTTTCCATGGTGTCCAGAATATAAAATTTGGTACTGCTTGTCATATCTTTTTCTTTCTTTCTCCACTTTCCTTGGGCACCGGCATAGTGCATACAAAAGCCTCCTCAAGACTAATTGGCATCACCTGTTGAACTCAAAATATGCTACAAATTTCCATGGCCACCAGGCAATGCAAGAAAAATCCTTTTTTAAGGTTAAATCCTCTCTTCATCAAGTTGTCTTGTTTTTCCAAGCTTCGTACATCACTATTCAGCTCTATAACAAATCACCTTGGTTAGAGCTTTAATTCTCCATATCCCTTTCCATGGTCAAGATCCCAAGACTGTACAATATTTCCTGTGTTTGTCAAGACCTGGTAGCAACTTCGATTGTAAAAATACCTCTGTTTTTCCTATTCCATCAGATTCTATCCATGTTTTGTCTTCGCAAATTTTCAGTTCCAGTTTGTCTACTAGCCTTGCCAAGCAACTGACTTTCCAATCCTGACAATTCCTTCTTAATGATATGGCACCCAGTATTATCTATATAATCAGTAATAGTTGCCACAAGAGTAGATCATTTGGAAATATGCTGGGAAATGCGTCTTTTAATGAATTATTTCCCCACCTCGTCTAATCACAATCTTATTTTCGTTCCATCTCCTACTTCGAAATATATATGCTCCTTGAAGTCTTCCCCCATTTTGCAAATGTACCTCCAGGGGCCTGCCTACTCCAGAATGTAAGGAAGTAAATTTTGTACTCCCTCCGTTTCAATTTATGTGAACCCATTTGACTGGCACGGAGTTTAAGAAAAGAGAGAAAGACTTTTGAACTTGTGGTGTAAAATGAAGCACATATATTTTGTGTGGCTATAAATGATTGCATAAAGGTAAATTGTTTCCAAATACGGAAAGAGGTCATTTTTGTTGGTACGGACTAAAAAGAAAATAGGTTCACATAAATTGAAACGGAGGGAGTACCAATTATTTTGTATTCCATGCTTAGAGTTAATTATCTTTCTCCAGTAGGTATCTTCCTCGATGTTAGATCTCCATAACCATTTCATTAGTAGACTCTGCTTGTGCATAACTCATACTAATAAACTTTGTGAACCTTATGATACTCCCGTCAAATAAGTTGATTAAAAGATAGGTCAAATTTGGCTACAAGTTCTCAATATCAGGGTAGCAGCAACCTTCTACAATCATTGCAATACCCTATAGAGTAATTTTACAGCAAAATAACAACAACAACAACAACAACAACAACAATTCACTTCCTCCGCTATCTGTGATAAGGGGCTTAACAGCCACCAACCAATCTTACTTTCTATTAGAAATTCCTGATCTTCGCCGCGAATTAGTCAGTGTTTGCTACATGAATACTCTATATTATTGGTGGAGCTGAAGGGAGATAAGGGATTTCAATTTAATCCCCTTCGATAAAAAAATGTACTGCGCAAATAGGGTAAAACAAATTTTTTTGGCAATATATAAAATGTTGAATGTCCTTGACATAAGAAAGATTCTAATGTGTGGTGGTAAAGGGGTTCAGAATTGCCTAGATCACAAGTTCAAATCCTGAATGTGACACTCTAGTCATTTTTTAAATCCCCTTGTATGAATTTTGCACTGCTTTATATTCATTCTGTTCTATTTGGACCCATTTCAATCCAATACCAAATAATTTGGTTTCAAATAAACTATGCCTTCTAAAACTCAGAAAAATACAAGAAAAAACTCTCTCCCAACAATGTTTCCACATAATTACCACAAGGCAGAGTCAAATTCCGGATTAAAATTTGATAAGTTCAACCTTCAGCTTATTACTGTAGAACGTATTACATTTTTGAAACTATGAGCCAAAAATTTAAATTTTAGTTATTTTTCACATAAAAATTGATTAGATACTCTCTATCCACCACTGCCACCAATTTCTTTTTGGGAATAAATTATGAGCGAAAGGAATCTGAAAAATAGGAAAGAATAAAAAAATTACCAATCGATAAGGATTGTTGCAGGAAGTTGAGGAATTAGCAGGGGCGGCGCGTGAGATGTCATCATCGCCGGTAGCAATTGAGGATAGAAGAAGAATGCACAGTCCGATTAAACGCCATAAAAATGCCATATTAAAAATATTGATCCACTTTTTACTCCAATAACCCTATCTCCGCATAGGGTTTTTGGGAGATTCAAAAGCAAATCTCTGTGTCTTTGCTCAGAAATTTTGACGAAGAGAGAGAGAGAGAGAGAGGTTGAAAGTCGATGATGAGGTCGTTATTGGGATTTCATTTACAGTTAACTTGTTAGTTGCAAGTATGTATGCAATTTATAAGATGCGTTTGATGAACGACTTATTTGTTTCCAACTCCAATATATATATATAGATCGATGTATAAGTAGCATTTGGCAAATAATAAATATACGTTGCTTTTTGTCCGATTATAATTTGAAAGGCGTTTTATTCTAAAAGCACAATTTCACTACAACTTATATGTCAATCTACATATTTCTTAACCTTGTAGCTAAGTTCGCTAACACAATAACAAAGAATATATACTGTTACAGTTTTTACTGCCAGACTGATAGTTACCAATAATTTATAAATTTTTTAGTAATATAAAGACTTTGACTCCTTTATAGATATACACAATTTATTTAGCGTAGGCTACATGAATTGAACAAGGAGAAAGGGAAAAACAACAATTGGAGTCAGAACAAACGCAAAAAATACCAAATGAATTAAGATTAGAAAAATGTATTTCAGTGCACAAAATATTTTGTGTCACGCAAGGTCCAATCCAAATAGGTTTTTACAACTGTCTTTCAAACAAGACCTCGAGATCGGAGAAGAGTCGCACCTCAAAGATTTTATTGCATATAGGAGCGGAGCTAGCCTATCGAGTATAGGTTCGGTCGAACTCAATTGCTTTGGTCCAATCGATGTATTTACCTTAAAATATCTATTGGATATTTATAAATTATTAATTTAGAACCCAGTAACTTAAAATAATTAAAATTCCAAACACATAACCTTCAAATCGTGGCTCCACCTCTGGTTGCATGTAGCTACCCTGATGCTCCGCCTCTGGCCGCATGTAGCCCATCTTGATGCAAGTATTACTGACTAACTCCACGGCTTGAATCCGTAATCTATAAATCACAAAAAAATAATGTGATCGTTACTCCAAGACTCCTTCAAAAATAAGCATATATTGACGGATAAATGGGTAAATTATTGCCTCCAACTTTTTTTTCATTTGAGACCACCACCACTTCTTTTCTACACATATAGCTTGAACACAGGAACAATGTTATGCAACCTAAACAGTCCGCATGTATGAATTGATTGACATTTGGTTTAGCATTTTCCTGAGATACCTTTTTAATATTATCATATACGTAGTTTAATGGGGAAGGAAGAGAGAGCAAGACTTTAACTATCTTTAACTAATTAAAAAGCTAATAGGAAATTTGTTTCTCTTATATATATAAATCAATCATTGAATCGGTGACAAAGGCACAATATATATTATGCGTTTATTAGAATCCAGTAGCTCTAGCTCGATTCTATATATCTATAAGAAATACACTAAATATAGTTACATAATAGACTGTGAACCCAATAGGAAGACGAGAGAGAGGGCGGGGAAAAGCAGCATTTGGATTTTGTAAACAAATAAAAATAATTACAATAGTTCAATCTTACATGATGGTATAAAAAGAAATTTATGCTAACGATGTACAAAACTATAACTCTTTGTTTTTTAACATAGCGCCAAGATTAATGAGAAAATGCAGAAACTATATTTATTTTGCAATCTTTAGTTATCCATTTTTTAACTTTTTCTTCAATGTTTGAGAAGAAGTAAAACGTGAAAAAAAAAATTGAATTAAATTGAATGGTTGAAAACTTGAAATGAAGGAGCACTACGATTTACAAGTTGTGTTAGCTATGTGTATACGTGTAAAACTGAGCTCGATGCTCGGCCGAGCATTTGAAACGGTAATTAAATAGAATTTGAAGTTATAGGAGAAATCGAATTCGATATCAAAGTTCGAAAATCGACCTAATATCCAACATAGTCCGTATATGACAATATTGGACTTGAATGTATCACCGAGATCATCAGACTTGCCCTCGTATTTATTGAAGACACGATTGGCCTCGCTCCTAATGACCTCGAAGAAAAGCCTTGCCAACTCTTCACATAAGGGCCCATGATTCTCGCCACTAGCTAATCATTATGGCATAAATCACGGAATTAGTCTAAAAGGGAGCTAACAGTCTTCAAAGTCAAGGACCTATATTTATTATAGTCTAATGTCTAAAAGGTAGATCTCCCTCGGGACTTATTTGTTAGGGGGACACACTGTAACACATATCAAAAGCAATACACTATTTTTTCATACTTAATCATAGCTCATTTCTGCTCAGTTACTCATAATTATTGGCTAAAGGGAAATCAATCTCACTGCTTTACGCTTGCTCTATGAAGTATTTTTTATTCCAAGCTAAAAATGGCAAACTCTCAATTAGCACCCCCATGTATCGACAACGCATCCAATCATCAGGATGAGAATAACAACATGGTGCCCGATAAAGTAGGGCCACCCGCTGATGCTGTCAGAATTCAGATCACATATTTGATCAACCATCGACGCAAACTTGCATATCGACCCAGAAAAAAGCGTGTCCGTGGTGGAGCTCGATCGGCAGCTCGAAGTACACAAAATGTTGAAGAAGACGGGATCAGCCTACGCATGATTTTTCAAATTATGCAAGCTCAACAGGTGGCAATAGCTCAATTGTAGAGCCAAAACTAGACTCCAAGCAGGTTCAAACCCGATCCACCTTGAGAAGCCACCCACAGAACGGAACCGGCTGTAGTAAGTTCGAACGAACAAGAGTCAAGCACTAACCCTAAAATAATAAAGATGCTCGAGGAGCGACAAAGCGGGTAGAATCAGGGGAAAAGAAGATCGAAACCTACAACTCCAAGGTATATCAAATCCCGGGAGAACCTCCGATATTAAATGGACTAGAAGCCAAGAAGTCCATGGAAAAACCTTTTCCTCCAAGCGCAACCCCAAAAATCGATCCCCAAAAAATTTCGTATGCCCAAATTACCTAAGTGTAACGGAACGACCAATTCAGATGAGCATGTAACCTCTTATATATGTGTTATCAAAGGAAACGACTTGGAAGACGACGAAATCGAGTCCGCTTTACTGAAAAAATTTGGTGAGACCATGTTAAAGGGAGCCATGATATGCTATCATAACTTACCCCCTAATTCTATTGACTCATTTGCCATGCTTGCAGATTCTTTAGTAAAAGCACATGCAGATGCCATCAAGGTCGAAACCAGGAAATCGGACCTTTTCAAAGTTAAACAAAAGGATGACAAGACGCTCAGGGAATTCGTGTCCCGTTTTCAAATGGAATGAATGGATCAGCTACCAATCGTTGATGATTGGGTTGTTCAGGCTTTCACTTAGGGACTCAACATTTGAAGCTTTATTAAAGAAGAAGATATACCTGCCACTATAGATTTGTCAATCCCTAGGCTTGGCCAAAGGCATACCCTTTCACGACAATTGAATCAAAATTTAATAGAATACCTCGAAACTACCCGAGCCAATGTACACAATCTGTATCAATGGAAAATCAGAGTCGAAGATGGTAAACTCGGGAGCCTCTTCAGAGTCTATCTATACCACCAGTACCCTTGAAAGAATCAAGAGAGACTCCGATCGTGAGCTAATATCAAATAGGGACCGATATCTTCCATATAATGAAGATCGGAGGAGCAGCGGATCTAGTCGAAACCATGTAAGAAATGAAAGGAAAAATGATCGAGGTCTAAACTATCGAGGGTTCATAATCGAAAACGGCTTCGACAGATCTATCGGGCCTAAAGAAGCTCTAAGGCTATCAAAGTACAACTTTAGTATCGATGCAACCTCTATCGTATCGGCCATCGGGCAAATCAAGGATGCAAAATGGCCTCGACTCTACAAACCGATCCAACTCAAAGGGATCCCCACCTAGTATGCAAATATCATGGAACTCACAGTCATAGAACGGAAGATTGTCGACTACTGAGAGAAGAAGTAGCCCAACTTTTCAATAATGGGAATCTTTGAGAATTCTTGAGCGATGAAGCCAAGAATCATTCAGAAATAGGAATTCTAATGGGAAAATGGTAAAAGAAGATACCTAAACTCAACATGTCATTAATATGATCTTTGGTGGAGTCTATATCCCACAAGAACCAATGTTGAAACACACCAAAATGTCCATCACCAGGGATAAGCAAACTCGAGATTATAGACTAGAAGGAATCTTATCTTTCAGTAACGAGGATGCAAAGGGGATCATACAGCCTCATTGTGACGCACTAGTAATATATGTACTAGTGAATAAAACTAGAATTAAACGTGTATTAATTGATCTAGGTATCTCGGCCAACATTATTCGGTCGAGGGTTGTAGAACAGCTCGGTCTACTAGACAAGATCGTGCCCATAGTCTGAGTCTTAAATGGATTTAACATGGCATGTGAAACCACTAAAAGGGAGATCACATTACTAGTTAATACCACATAAGTCATACGAGGGACTAAGTTTGTTATGTGATCAAATGAGACATGAGGTAAAATGCCCTTCTCAGAAGGCCTTGGGTCCACCATATGACGGAGGTACCCTCAACTCTTCACCAAGTGCTAAAATTCCCGGTCCCGTAAGGGATTAATACAATCTATGGAGAACAACCGGCAACAAAAGAAATGTTTCCCATCGAAGAAGTGATTCCGATATCAAAGCTCGAAACATCGAAGGAACCAAGTTCAAGCTCAGACTAGGCCTAATAGCAATTAACTCCCGAGCTTAAAAAATTTATTCAATTTCTCGTAGTTAACATCAATTATTTCTCTTGGACATCTTGATAAAGCAGGGATCCCACCGGAGATAAACACTCACAAGCTGAGCCTGGATCCAAAAATCACTCTAGTCAAACAGAAGAGGAAACCCGAAATAAAGCATGTTTTCATCAATGATAGGGTATCTAAACTCCTTAAAATAGGGTCCATTCGGGAGGTTAAATACCCGAAATGATTAGCAAACGTAGTGGTAGTCCCTAAAAAAGGGAACAAAATACAAATGTGTGTAGATTATAAAGATTCAAATAAGGCATGTCCCAAAGACTATTTTCCTTTACCCCACATTGATCGCCTGATCATTGCCATGGTCGGCCACGAGATCCTCAGTTTTCTCGATGCATATTCCAAGTATACCAATACGGATGAACCCGGAGGACCAGGAAAAAACTTCCTTCATCACTAAATACGGCACATACTGCGATAATGTAATGCCATTCGGATTAAAAATGCCAGTTCTACTTATCAACGTCTAGTAAATCGGATGTTCGAAGAAAAAATAGGAGAAACTATGGAAGTTTACGTTGATGATATGTTAGTAAATTCCCTACGAGAAGAGGATCATTTAAAGCATTTGAAGGAAATATTTCGAGGTCCTCCGACTAGAGCCATCAATTTTTCTCATTTCTGAAGAAGAAAAATAGCTTCACATGGACCCTGGAATGCCAATAGGCCTTGGAAGGACTTAAGCGTTATCTATCAAACATGCCTCTGCTTCACACTTCAAAGATGGGCGAATTATTATATTTGTATCTGGCAGTATCAAAGATAGAGGTAAGTGGAGTCCTAGTTCGAGAAGAAGGAGGTATGAAATTTCCAATTTATTATGTTAGCAGGATCTTAGGTGAAGTTGAAACTAGATACCCTAACCTAGAAAAATTGGCTCTCTCTTTGCTAAGTGCTTCTAGGAAACTAAAACCATATTTTCAGTTCTATCCTACATGTGTTGTAACAACTTACCCACTACAAAATATAATGCATAAGCCCGAACTCTCAGGATAATTTCCCAAATGGGATATATAAAATAGCGGGTATGATATCGAGTATCGACCCAGACAGCCACTAAATCTCAATTTTTGGCAGATTCATGGCTGACTTTATACTGGCCCCAATACCCGAGGTCGATAGAGAACTGTTGGTTAACTCAAAGACGTTCTCGAGAATCTAGACCATATTTACAGACGGCGCCTCAAACATAAAAAGGGTTCGAACTTGGCATCCTGTTAAAGCCACCATCGAGCTACATAATTAGACGATCTATTAGAACTATGAAATTGACTCAACGAGGTCGAATATGAGGCTATGATTGCAAGTATCGAACTAGCCAAAAACTTGGGATATAGGTGATCGAGGCTAAGTCTAACTCCCTCCTTGTGGTGAACAAGTTAACGGGACATTCAAGGTTAGAAAAGAATGAATGCAAAGGTATCTAGATAAATTGCATGTAACACTGCACCGGTTTAGAGAACGGACTTTACGGCACATGCCTCGAGATCAAAATAGCAAGGCCAATGCCCTTGCAAACTTAGGATCATCAGTTGAAGATGACAAGCTCAACTCAGAGGTAGTTGTACAACTCAGAATAAGGCTGTAAAGTGGACTGGTTCTTGGCCTATTTGTGCCTGACGGGCCGGGTCTCATGGTCCCGGTTCTGGCGTGCCGGGTCTGGCGGTTTTGGCGGTTCTGGCGATTTCGGGTCTGGCGGTTCTCCAGGTTGGGACCGGCCCGTGACGGGTCTAAGCACCATGCGGTCCCGGTTCTGCTGGGCCGGGTCTGACGGGGTTTTTTTTAAGTCAATATCTTGTATAGTAGTCATTAGTATAGTGTAGAATATATTTTATATGGTGTACGAAGTTATTAGTATAGTATATATTATATTGTAGTAATTAGTATATATTGTATATTATGTTGTAGTAGGTAGTATATATTGTATGTTATGTATATATGGATATATGTTATGTATATAATGTGTTGTAGTAAATTAGTAATTAGTATATATTGTATGTTGTGTATAATATTGTGTTGTAGTAATTAGTATATATTGTATTTATGTATATAGTGTGTTGTAGTAAGCAGTATATATTGTATATAAAAGAATGTTGTAATTAGTATATTGTGTTGTATGTTATATATTGTATGTTATATAAATATTCAAGGATTTATATCGAAGTAAAGACAAAGACATATTGAGAAAAAAGATATTCCAGGATATGATAAAGAGTATATTTATTGACCAAAATGGCATATCTTTTTTAGTCTTCCTTCCCCCAATGGAATGAGCACAGCAAGGTACTAATACCACCATTAAAAGGAAAAAACTAAAAGAAGACGTGCCAATGTACAAGATACATCATAATTTATGTTGTATTTCTAACAAATCTCATAAATCCATCAAGGTTGGGAGGAGGCTGTGTTGGCGGTGGTGGAAATGAAGCTTGTTCATCACCACTTCCGGGTGAAGTCGCTTCCTCAGCAAGTTCTGCTATCATTTCTTCATATGCTTCATCTATTGCCGGTTGTGATTCTGCTATGCCAAAGTTCCGTCTTTCTGTGCGGATCCAATCTCTAAAAAGCACTCATTTTTCCAAGCTCTCCCGCATCAACGCTCTGTGATCACCGATTTGTAGTCTTGCTTGACTGAAAGCGCTCTCCGATGCAACAGTTGACGCTTGAATTGATAGAACATCCTGAGCCATCCTTGCAAGAACGGGAAAATGCTTTTCCCTTGACTTCCACCATTCCAAAAGGTCGAAAGAGCCGTCTGGATTCTCCTTTTCTAGTCCCTGTGACAAGTAAACTTGAAGCTCATTTAGATGGGAAATTTCATCAAAATTATCACCTTGAGAACCCCTGAACTCCGTCCACGATTTAAGAGCTGTTAAGCCAGCAGCTCTTTTAGACGATTGTGATGTAGACGAAGTAGGGATTGGAATATTTGGCCTAGCATGCTCTAAAGCCTGTTTATAAGCATTATAAACAGTTTGAGCATTAATTTTAATTGATGCTTTCGCATCAGCTAGTGTAGCAATTTCGTCTTCTGAAAGATCTAATGCTCTATAAATATTAGAATACCAAAAGTGATGACCTCCTAATTTCATTGTTGGATTTAACATAGCAGCTACACCAAAAATAGGAGGGATTGGAAAAAAATATTTTTTTAAACTTTTGTTTCATTTCATTTGTTGCAAGTTCATAAATATCCCCACCCTCGCTAAAATCAACAAACAAATCAGCTAGTGCGGCAATATAAACTAAACAGTTAGAAATAGTCGGATAATATTGTCCAGAAAAGCATTTGTAGCCACTTGAAATTGTTCTAAAAAATCTAAAAGAATTTTAACATTAGTCCAATCTTGGGTAGTTAGCATTTCATCATCATCCTCACCACCTACCCGAGAATTAAACGTGCATTAATTGGGTTTCTATATTCATACGCTACTACTAAACTTTCGTACATATAATTCCACCTAGTCGGGCAAGGTTTAGGAACCTTTCTTTCTCTAAGGCCATATTCGTCACATTTTTAAAATATTCTCTAAGTCTAGTTCTACGGTTTGAATAAAATAGCCAATTAAGAGCCATTCTCACCTTTTCAATTTCTATGTTTAGTATTCGCATACCATCACCAACAATTAAATGATAAATATGACAAATACATCTAACATGGAAAATATTACTAAATGCAGGATTAAGGGTTTGTGTTAGCATGCCTATTGCACTAATGTTGCTAGAAGCATTATCCATAGAAATTGCCATTATTTTATCACTAAAGCAAAAATATCTACATATATCTGAAACAGTTTTAACTATAAACCTACCCGTGTGTCGTGAATTAATTATTCTATATGCAATTATGTGTTTTTGCATTGTCCAGTCTTCATCTATCCAGTGACTTGTTACAGTAAGATAATCACAGTCATTTCCACTTCTACCAATATCAGTTGTAATAGAAATACAATGAGGTATATGAGTAAATAAATAGCGCAAATATTGTTCATATTCATGATTGAATTTATGAATATCGGCCTTAACTGTTGCGTGAGGCCAACCTTTATAAGTAGGATTAAAGACTCTTCTAATATAATGAATCCAATTAGGATTAGAAGCAAAAGTATAAGGCAAGCACATAACAGTAATCATTTTCGCTAATTCTTCACGATCCTTATTTGGATCGTAATATAAAATACCTCCGGTGACAGTGTTTATTCCTGGTTGAACTAGATTTGAACCAGTACTTGGGTTAACTTGAGAATCTACACTTCCCCCCCCCCTCTTGTTGCGCTTTCATTTGGAAAATCTAGCCTTATCTCTAGGGTGTAATTTTATATGTTTAGTCAAACTACCTGCCGCTATGATCTCCAGTATACCTATGAACAAGTAATTTCCACAAGTTTTACACTTAGCCTTATTTTGTTCTCTTACTTGAGTAAAAAATGCCAAACTAATGATGTTTCTGTACGTTTAGGAGGTTTTCTACTAAAAGTGGGAGTTTGTACAGGTGGGTGTGCCGGTTCATTACCTAAGTTGTGAGCAGGACTAGTAGGTGTATCATCTAAATCTGGTGCTTGGGTTTCATCATCATCATCATCATCCTCATTTTCCTCTAAGATAGGTTCATTAGGATAAAGAGCATTCATAATATCATCATCTAATCTATCACCTACTGCAACATCATGTAGAAATTCACTATCGGTAAATTGAAAACAAGGGTGATCACTATTCAAGGATTACGGGAGGCGGATTAGGACGTCTAGGTTGGCTACTACTTTCAACTTGCTTAGGTCGGGGAGCCGGGGGAAGGGTAGTATTATGGCCACTACTTTCACCGGTTTTACCTTTTCCTTTACCGAACATTTTTTTCTAAGAAAATGTCATACTAATTAGAATTATGCAAACTAAAAACACAAATATATACTATTAGCACGTAAGAGTTGAAAAGAGTTTACCGGATTGCCGAACAACTTCTTGAAAATTGAAAATCGTTGAACTTGAACACTTGAAAACTTAATTCAACAACTTCACAATTTTTCACGAATTTTCAACAATAAATTAAGCACTTGTACTAGAGAGATTGAAAGAGAGCTTGAGAGATATTGATGAATTGGTGAATAAAAATGAAAGAATGAGCGGGTATTTATACTTGAAAAATGGGAAAAAGTGTAATTATATAAAATTTGGGGTTAAATTAAAGTTAGGAGGCCAAATGACTATTTTTCAAACTTCCAAACGGCTACTTTTTGCTAAGAGCCATTACTGAAATATTTTAAATTTTTTTTTTTAAAATAACCGTTGGAACCGCCAGAACTAGACCGGAACCGCCAGTCGGTCCCGGGTCTGGCGGTTCCGGTCCTAACGGTTCTGGATAAGGAACCGGCCCGTCACGGGTATTTAGAATTGATAGAACCGGAACCGCCGGAACTGGCCCAGCAGAACCGGTAGAACCGCCAGGCACGCGGTTCCGGTTCGGAACCGGGACACAATACAGGGCTAACTCAGAAGATCGGTGTAGAAGAAGGCCACGCCAAAATAAACTCTACAAGCCTAACCTAGGACTGGAGAAACAGATACATAGAATATTTGAAAATAGGGAAAGTTCTCTCAGATCCAAAAGAACTGAGGGCCCAATGCACAAAAACAGCCTGATTCAGTTTATCTGAGAACAGAATCTTGTTTAGGAAAATGTTTGATGGCCCACTAGAAATATGTCTGGGACCATGATACATCGACTACGTCTGAGGGAAATCCACGAAGGCACCTGCGGAAATCACTCCGGTGCTGAATTATTGGTTCAAAAACTAATTAGAGCCAGTTATTATTGGATCGATATGGAAAAAGATGTGAAGGTGTTTGTACGAAAATGTGATGGATGCTAGAGGCATACTCCAACGATCCACTAGCCCGGGAACCACTGCATTCATTCTTGTTACCATGGTCATTAAAGTGGGGAATGGACATCATTGGCCCCTTTCCACGGGCACCAGCTAAGGCTCAATTTAATTTATTTATGACTTACTATTTTTCTAAGTGGCTTGAAGCACAAACGTATGAGAAGGTCAGGATAAAGGAAGTCATCGACTTTATTTGGGACCACGTCATATATCGGTTCGGGATGCCATCTAAAATCGTATGCGGCAACGAGAAACAATTTATCGACATCAAAGTCACCAAGTTTCTCGAAGACCATAAGATCAAAAGAATCTTATTGACACCTTACCACCTAGTGTGAATGGACAAGCGGAATCGACCAACAAAACCATAATCCAAAACCTTAATAAGAGGTTGACCGATGCCATAGGGAAATGGAAAGAGATCCTACCCGAAGTTCTATGCGCATATCGCATGACCTTGAAATCTAGTACTGAGGCTACCCTATTCTCATTGGTTTACAGCGCGGAAGCTCTAATGCCGGTCAAAGTCAAAAATCCAAGTATTAGATTTCAATATACAACAAAGGAATCCAATAACGAGGCTATGCATACAAGACCAGAACTATTGGATGGGAGGCCTAACGTTGCCCTTATTCGATTGTCCGCTCAAAAACAAAGGATCGAGAGGTATTATAATCGAAGGACCAACCTTCGATATTTTAATATTAGTGACTTAGTGTTGAGGAAGGTCACATTGAAAACCCGAAATCCGAACGAAGGGAAGTTGAGCCCAAACTGGGAAGGTCCATACCAAATTATCGAGGTCACCAGGAAAGGATCTCACAAACATGGAACAATGAATGGTCAAGAAATACCTAGCAATTGGAATATAACTCACCTAAAACAATACTACTGCTAAGGTACGACCCAGTTCATTCTCTTTTGTTAATATCCCAAACTAACAATTGTAGATAACCAACGAAGAATAATATGGGACTTAAGGTCTAAAAGCACATCTTGCACTCTTTTTCCCTTGAATCGATTTTTCTCTCAAATGGGATTTTTGGTAAGGTTTTTAACGAGGCAATAGTGGATCATGCTAAAATGCTAACTTAGAACAATGAATCAGCGTTAAACGTTGCATCGACATTATCCGAGGCTTCTCTTTATGATCAACCTCGAATACTGGGGGACATCACCCTCGGGTATTAGCTTTATCAAGGAAAGTGCTTTATAATAAAATATCCTCGAAAAAAAAAATTATTGCATGGGCCAAATGATAAGTTAGGATTTTAACATGTTTATGCCCCTACTTGCCTATGCTCTAAGTATAAATTTCTACAAAATAATCCCGAAATGCTCATAAGTTGTGCTTGATTGTAGGTTTGATCGACAAAGTGAGGAAATGTCAAATATCTGCTCAAAAAGGAGTGAAACCTTCTCAAGTGTCAAAGATTAAGTAAAGTGAAGAAAAGAGGACCTAGTGGGGACCGCATGAAGCAACCCTGGCTGCACTACGAGATTTAGAGACATGTCATATTAAGGCTAATGGCAATGCGGTCGCGGTTGGATTCACATGGTCCGCGTTCAGGCTTCACGGCCGCTTTACTTATTTGTGCGGTATGCATGAACGAGATTCAGAGAGATTGTTAAGGAGCCAAGTCAAGCCACGTTGCTCGCAACCATCGCTGCGTGGTCCGCGCCAGACCCCTTCCGCGACCACGCTACTCATTTGTGCGGTTCGCGTCCTCCAGTCCAGAGAGTTGAAAATTGACAAGTCAAAGAGCTAGTGCAGCCGAGGTTGATTTTGTGCGGCCCGCACTTACCCCGCATGGGTATTTTTGTCCAGTTTTTCCAGCCTAGTATAAATAGAACATATTACCATTTTTAGGTTAAGTTTTGTATTTAGAAACGAAGCTGAGAACCTTGGAACGATATTGTAGCCATTTTTGGCATTCTTGGTCTTCATTAACAATAGATGATTGTAGTTTCTTCTTAGTAATTGATTAATATGTTTAGTTCTTCATCTATTTCTTATGTTCTTTCTTTAATTATGTGTAGCTAAACCCATTAGCTAGGGTTGTGGCTCAACCCTAGTGTGGGTAATTGATAGGTGTTGCCATCTAGGGTTAGATTGATATTGGGTATTTGCTATTTTGGGTTGATTTTATGTTTTTATCTGAGAATTAGTGGTTGCAAACATTGATTCAAGCTTAGTGGGTTTAACTCTTCTTGAGAAAGAGAGTCTATGACCCCAAAATTGACCCAACAAGGAATTGAGATGGACCCATGAGAAATGGTAGTCCCAATTAACGGGTTAAATCTCGAGAGAGTAATCACCCTACTTGAACCCTAATTGTTAGAAAATACGCTTAACGCTAGAGGAGGGGGTGAATAGCGTTATAATAAAAATTAGCGTAAACTTGGAGAATTTAAAAATTGCAGGAAAGAAATAAGTGCGATAAGTAAATAAATAAGAACGAACGCACCGATGTATCCTGGTTCACCACAACCCGTGGCTAGTCCAGTCCCCGAGAGACTCTCTCGAGATTTCCACTAACACTGTTAAGCTTACGGGTGCTCAACAAACCTTTACAAACTGAGGACACAAGCCTCAACAACCTTTGCTCGAAGATACAACACTCCAAGACTTCAACCAAAGGAAACACAAGTTCCTTCTTACAATACAAGGGACTAACACTTCCCTTCAAGTGTATAAAACACTTAGCACTCACTTAAACAAGACTCTCTTAATAGAGTAGATATGAGTAAACAGATACGCTCAAGAACGCAACAACTTTCGTCAAGAATTTTGGCTCTCAAAACTTATGTAATGAATAGAAAGTGATGAACAATAGAGTATGCAAGCTATAGCAATAATATGATCAGTTGTTTTCTTTAGAAGACTGATTTGAAGCTGTATTTATAGTTGCAAAACTATGCATTACCGTTGCCTAATTGCCAATTAAGAATTGCTGATTTTACTCAGTGACAATCGATTGTCAAAATGCCACAATCGGTTGTTTGCCAATCGTTCCAAAAATCATTCCCAGATTTTACGCTTAACAATCGATTATCTAAGATCAATAATCGATTATTGGCAACGTTCAAAAAATCATTTCCAGATTTTACTTAAAACAATCGATTGTCAGAAATCTACAATCGATTACTTGGCAATGTTCAAAAAATCTTTTTCAGATTTATTTAAAACAATCGATTATTAGAAATCTATAATCGATTACCTGACGGTTTTTGAAAATATTTTGGCAACGGTCAATTACACAATCGATTATGCTATGAGAACAATCGATTATATATCAGTCTTTGAAAAATCAATTAGACACTGCCTCAATGCACTCGATTGTCAAAGGTACACAATCGATTATTTTATGACTTTGAAAATGTCTGATAGACACTGCCTCAACACAATCGATTGTCATAAGTTCACAATCGATTATTTTGTAGCTTTGAAAAACTTTGATGTACACTGCCTCAACACAATCGATTGTCATAAGGTTCACAATCGATTGTCATGCAGATTTGAAAAATCTGATGCACACTGCCTTAACACAATCGATTGTCATGCAGATTTGAAAAATCTGATGCACACTGCCTTAACACAATCGATTGTCATAAGT
The DNA here is from genome assembly GCA_034376525.1 of Nicotiana benthamiana. Taxonomy (NCBI): domain Eukaryota; kingdom Viridiplantae; phylum Streptophyta; class Magnoliopsida; order Solanales; family Solanaceae; genus Nicotiana; species Nicotiana benthamiana. Next base: position 11,127,461 of record CM067341.1, on the reverse strand, counting down.
TCACAATCGATTGTCATGCAGCTGACTTAACATAATCGATTATCATAAGTACATAATCGATTATCTTAGTCCAAATTTTAGAGGCATGATTAAAAATCATTTTGACTAAAGTAAATATGCATGATTTAAAATCATTTTGCTTTAAATTTAAATATGCATGATTTGATAAAAATATTTTTACGAGAGAAGCCAAGTCTTGAGTCAAGTTATCGGATCAAGATCACAATTAAAGAACGACTCATGTATAACTTTATATCTTTGCTTGATCTTGGTCTTGTGCGTGAATCTCATTATATATCAATTGCGCGCTTGTGCTTGGACCTCGTCATATGTCCATTGCGCATAGTTTGTCATTCATCAAAACCTACAAATATGAACACACGTTTTAGTATAGTGCCTTGAGAACGTGTTTCAACAATTTCCCCCTTTTTGATAATGGCAAACTTTAGTCGGGATATGCATATTTGATAATTCATAATGACGATTCAAGAAAAGTAAAGATATGCAACAATATGCAGCAAGTCTCTAGATGTACAATTAGTTCCCCCTCAACATATGAATTCCCCCTCAATTTATGCCAATAAAAATTTAGTGCATATCCCTTATTCTTCCCCCTTTGACATTAGCAAAAATGGAAAAGGTGAGTAAATTGTTTATTGATTAAGCAAAAGTTGCATAAGAAGACATAATAAAGCAAATAATACCAACATAATCGATTATTGATACTTGATAATCGATTATATACTAACGAGAAATCGGTTATCCTTAGGATAAATTGATTATTCTGCATCAATCTTTTTAATTCCCCCTGCCTTTAGGGCGATACCTGCAAAAATTCGTTAGACGTCTCCGACGCTCAAGTTAGAAATCATGAGAAAGCGAAAATGCAATGCATGACTTAGATCAACGTGGAGTCAAGAATCCCGAGTTCACTACGAATTCAGAAGAAGGACTCTTTCTCTAAGGGTTTTGTAAAGATGTTGGCAAATTGATCTTTGGTTTCAACAAATTCAATTTCGACATCACCCTTGAGAACGTGATCTCTTATAAAATGATGCCTAATTTCAATGTGTTTTGTTCTTGAATGAAGAACGGGGTTCTTCGTCAAACATATGGCGCTAGTATTATCACATCTAAGAGGGATATGATGAAGACTTAGGCCATAGTCCAAAAGTTGTTGTTTCATCCAAAGGATTTGAGCGCAACAACTCCCCGCGGCTACATATTCAGCCTCCGTTGTGGACAACGCAACACTTACTTGTTTCTTGCTAAACCAAGAAACGAGAGAGCTACCGAGCAAATGGCAAGTGCACTAGTGCTCTTGCGGTCCAATTTACATCCAGCAAAATCGGAATCGGAATAGCCAACAAGTTGGTATGAAGAACCTTTGGGATACCATAGACCCACATTTACAGTACCAACAAGATACTTCAATATCCGTTTCACCGCAGTTAGGTGAGACTCCTTCGGACACGATTGATAACGAGCGCACACGCTAAACATGATGTCCGGTCTACTAGCAGTAAGATAAAGGAGAGATCCAATCATACCTCGATACTTTTTGGTGTCGACTTCCTTACCTTTCTCATCTTTGTCTAGATGATCGGATGTGCTCATGGGAGTGGCCATTGCTTTTGCGTTGGTCATTTCAAATCGTTTCAGCAATTCTTTGCAATATTTAGCTTGACAAATGAAAGTTCCTTCTTTCATTTGCTTTACTTGCAACCCCAAAAAGAATGTTAGCTCACCCATCATAGACATCTCAAATTCGCTTGTCATTAAATCGGAAAATTCCTTGCACAAAACATTGTTAGTAGCACCAAATATAATATCATCCACATAGATTTGAACTAATAAAATATCATTGTTTTTATGCTTAACGAAAAGAGTGGTGTCAACTTTCCCCCTAATGAAATCATTTTCCAAAGGAAATTTACTCAATCTTTCATACCAAGCTCGGGGAGCTTGTTCAAGACCATAAAGAGCCTTTTTAAGTTTGAAAACATGATTTGGAGATTTAAAATCTTCAAAACCCGGGGGTTGTTCAACATAAACTTCTTCTTGAATAACACCATTTAGAAAAGCACTTTTTACATCCATTTGATACAAATTGAAATTCATAGAAGATGCAAAGGCAAGTAATAAACGGATAGCTTCTAACCTTGCTACGGGAGCATATGTTTCTTCATAGTCAATACCCTCTTCTTGATTGTAGCCTTTTGCTACAAGCCTAGCTTTGTTTCTAGTGATTACACCATTTTCATCTAATTTGTATCGAAAAACCCATTTCGTACCAATTATGGTATGATTTTCGGGTCTTGGCACCAAATCCAAACGTCATTCTGTTTGAATTGGTTAAGCTCCTCTTGCATTGCCAAGGTCCAAAATTCATCCCCAATTGCTTCGGAGATGGTTGTGGGTTCAATTTGAGAAACAAAAGCAGTATGTCCTAAGGTGTTCTTAAGAGAGTTTCGGGTACTTACCTTTTCTCCAACGTCGCCAATTACCTGTTCGAGAGGGTGATCTTTGATTGTCCTCCATTCGTTAGGCATTTTCGTTTCTTTCTCCAATTGTGGCGCTTCCTCCGATAATTGTTCCAAGATTTCATCTTGAATTTCCTTAGAAGTTTCCTCTTGTACTTTGTCTTGAGGACTTATTGAGTTTAAGATACCTGCAGGATCAGAACCAGAATCTTTTCTCGCCAAGCGAGCATTATTTTCGGAAAATACAATATGAGGGGATTCCTCCACAGTTCCGGTTCTATTATTGAATACCCTATATGCTTTGCTACGTGAGGAATAACCAATAAAAATTCCTTCATCGGATTTGGCATCAAATTTTCCCAATTGATCTTTTCCATTGTTATGAATAAAGCATTTACAACCGAATACTCTAAAATGGGAGATATTTGGTTTCCTTCCCTTGAAGAGTTCATAAGGGGTTTTCATGAGTATTGGCCTTATGACTACTCTATTCAAAACGTAGCATGCGGTACTCACGGCATCCGCCCAAAAATGTTTGAGAATCTTAGCCTCATCGAGCATGGTTCTAGCCATCTCTTCGAGACACCTATTTTTCCTTTCCACCACCCCATTTTGTTGTGGTGTTCGTGGGGCGGAGAAGGTGTGCTCGACACCGAGTTCGTCACAAAAGTCCGCAAAGAGATTGTGATCAAACTCTCCCCCATGATCACTTCTTATTGAAGTGACGGTTGTGTCCTTTTCGTTTTGAACACGTTTAAGAAAATATTTGAAATTATGAAAAGCTTCACTTTTATGAGCAAGAAATAGAGTCCATGTAAATCTAGAATAATCATCAACAATAACAAAAGCATAACGATTTCTACCAAGACTTTCAATGCGAGATGGTCCTAATAAGTCCATGTGAAGTAATTGCAAAGGTCTAGTAGTTGAAACAATATTTTTAGATTTAAAAGATGCTTTTGTTTGCTTCCCTTTTTGACAAGAATCACAAAATAGAGTCTTTTTCAAATTTCAAGTTTGGAAGACCAATGACTAAATTTTGTGAAACCAATTTGTTCAAAAGATGCATGTTGATGTGAGCTACTCTACGGTGCCATAACCACGTATCATCTTCTTTGCTCATAAGACAATCTACATATTCAGATGAAGAATTTTCGAGATCAACCATATAGATATTATCCATTCTAAATCCACGAAGAATAATTTTATAATCGCTACGGCGAAAAACTAAGCATTCATTTGAATCAAATAAAACAAGATTTCCCTTGTCACATAATTGACTTATGCTCAAGAGATTATGTTTTAGACCCTTAACTAGCAATATATGCTTAATGGAAGAGGAGTCATCCTTACCGACCGATCCAATGCCGATAATTTTTCCTTTGTTGTTATCACCAAAAGTAACGCTTCCTCCTTCCTTGTGTTCTAGTTGAAGGAACTTGGATTCGTCTCCAGTCATGTGCTTGGAGCATCCACTATCAAGGTACCAAAGTACACTTGACCCCTTCAAACACACCTACAAAACAGATTAATGAGTTTTAGGTACCCATGCCATTTTGGGTCCTTGGGGGTTAGGCAAATCATAGTGATGTGATTGAGTGTTATGTCTATGGCGTGTAAAACAAGCAGGAGCAATATGTCCAATTCGTCAACAATAATGACAAACAACATTAGGATTATGCATTCGTCTAGGTTGATAGTAATTGGACGGACGAAATTCATTTACTCTATTCTTGACACTATGACTATTGCGCAATTCATGAAAATCATTTCTCCTACTATTTGTTTTAGGATATACAGCATTTCTAGGATAGTTGTTTCTAGGTTGAAAGCCATTTCTAGGTGTTCTACAAGGTTCAAAATTTCTTCTAGTGTTTGGCCTAGAGTATGCATTATTTCTAGAATGATTATTTCTAGGTTGCGATTGTTGAAAGCCATTTCTAGGTTTGTTATATCTAGGATGAGCGTTTGTTTTATTAATCCTAGGTTGAGCCTTAGGTTGTTGGGGGTTGGATTCAACCTTTTCTTTAGGCTCATTCTCAAAGCCTATGCCATGCTTGGTCGACTTCAAATTAACAAGAACTTCATTCAAACTTTTATGAGAAGAATTAAACTTATCTAGGGTGCCCATAAGTCTTTCTACCTCATTTTTGAGATGCATGCAAGAAGTACAATTTTTACTAGAGCTCTCAGGTTTGTCGGCGCTTCTCTTGCCGAAAAATTTGTTTTCTTCTTTCAACTTCTCATTTTCCAAAATCAGTTTTTCCAAATCCTTTTCTTTCAAAGAGAGTTGTTTTTCAAAATCTTTTTCTTTTAAAGAAGCATTTTCTTTTATGATTTTAACAGTTTTGGAAGCTTTAATAAATTCACTATACAACTCATCAAAAGCATTTTGCATTTCCTCAAGAGAATAGAAATTTTTGGAAGAAATTTGACATACCTCTTCTTGATTGTTTTCGTGAGCCATGAGACAAAGATTTGCGGCTTCGTCTTCTTCTTCCTCACTCGACTCGTCACCAGAGTCGCCTCCCCAAGATATGTATGCTCGTTGTTTCTTGAAGGGTTTCTTCTCCTTTTTGGCATTTGGGCAATTTGATTTAATGTGCCCGGTTTCTCCGCACTCATAGCACTTTATTTGATCTCCTTTCTTTTTGCCCTTTCTTTCATACTCTTTTCGCATGAACTTTTGAAATCTCTTAATAACAAGTCCGAACTCGTTGTCTCCGTCCTCATCATTTTGAGGTTGGCTTGTGCTTACCTTAAGAGCGATCTTTTGTTTCCTTTGATCATCAACAAGAGGGTTAAGTATAGTAGATTCATAAGTTTTAAAATTACCTCTTAATCCGTCGATGGTGACATTTGAAACGCCAATAGATTCTTGAATCGCGTCGGCCTTGGATCGCCATGCCGGAGTGAGACTTCGGAGAATTTTTCGGACAAGTTCCTTATCCGTGAAGGTCTTCTTAAGAGCATGTAAATCATTAACGATTTTTGAAAATCGTTCGAACATCTCATCGACCTTTTCGCCTTCCTTCATGTGAAACAATTCATATGCATGGGTTAGGAAATCAATTTTAGCTTCCCTTACCTGGTCCGTACCTTCGTACGTAATTTCCAGCTTGTCCCACATTTGCTTCGCCGTTGTGCAACATGATATTTTCCTGTAATCATCAGCATTTACAGCACAATATAATAAATTAATGGCTTTAGCATTGTTTTGCACCTTTCGGATATCATCCGCATCGTATTCATCTTCGGACTTTGGAACATCTTTATTTTCAACCTTTTTGGTTGGAATTTGTTCTCCCTTCATTATAACCTTCCAAAGATGAAAACTATTTGATTGAACAAATATTCTCATCCTCTCCTTCCAGTACGTATAGTTAGTACCGTCGAATAGTGGTGGTCGGGTGGAGCATTGTCCTTCACCTATTCCTGCAAAAGAATCACGAGTAGAAGCCATGGATTGTTTCTCTCAAACGGTTAAGTCTTCAGAGAGTTGGGCTATGATACCAATTGTTAGAAAATACGCTTAACGCTAGAGGAGGGGGTGAATAGCGTTATAATAAAAATTAGCGTAAACTTGCGGAATTTAAAAATTGCAGGAAAGAAATAAGTGCGATAAGTAAATAAATAAGAACGAACGCACCGATGTATCCTGGTTCACCACAACCCGTGGCTAGTCCAGTCCCCGAGAGACTCTCTCGAGATTTCCACTAACACTGTTAAGCTTACGGGTGCTCAACAAACCTTTACAAACTAAGGACACAAGCCTCAACAACCTTTGCTCGAAGATACAACACTCCAAGACTTCAACCAAAGGAAACACAAGTTCCTTCTTACAATACAAGGGACTAACACTTCCCTTCAAGTGTATAAAACACTTAGCACTCACTTAAACAAGACTCTCTTAATAGAGTAGATATGAGTAAATAGATACGCTCAAGAACGCAACAACTTTCGTCAAGAATTTTGGCTCTCAAAACTTATGTAATGAATAGAAAGTGATGAACAATAGAGTATGCAAGCTATAGCAATAATATGATCAGTTGTTTTTTTTAGAAGACTGATTTGAAGCTGTATTTATAGTTGCAAAACCATGCATTACCGTTGCCTAATTGCCAATTAAGAATTGCTGATTTTACTCAGTGACAATCGATTGTCAAAATGCCACAATCGATTGTTTGCCAATTGTTCCAAAAATCATTCCCAGATTTTACGCTTAACAATCGATTATCTAAGATCAATAATCGATTATTGGCAACGTTCAAAAAATCATTTCCAAATTTTACTTAAAACAATCGATTGTCAGAAATCTATAATCGATTACTTGGCAACGTTCAAAAAATCTTTTTCAGATTTATTTAAAACAATCGATTATTAGAAATCTATAATCGATTACCTGACGGTTTTTGAAAATATTTTGGCAACGGTCAATTACACAATCGATTATGCTATGAGAACAATCGATTATATATCAGTCTTTGAAAAATCAATTAGACACTGCCTCAATGCACTCGATTGTCAAAGGTACACAATCGATTACTTTATGACTTTGAAGATGTCTGATAGACACTGCCTCAACACAATCGATTGTCATAAGTTCATAATCGATTATTTTGTAGCTTTGAAAAACTTTGATGTACACTGCCTCAACACAATCGATTGTCATAAGGTTCACAATCGATTGTCATGCAGATTTGAAAAATCTGATGCACACTGCCTTAACACAATCGATTGTCATAAGTTCACAATCGATTGTCATGCAACTGACTTAACATAATCGATTATCATAAGTACATAATCGATTATCTTAGTCCAGATTTTAGAGGCATGTTTAAAAATCATTTTGACTAAAGTAAATATGCATGATTTAAAATCATTTTGCTTTAAATCTAAATATGCATGATTTGATAAAAATGTTTTTACGAGAGAAGCCAAGTCTTGAGTCAAGTTATCGGATCAAGATCACAATTAAAGAACGACTCATGTATAACTTTATATCTTTGCTTGATCTTGGTCTTGTGCTTGAATCTCGTTATATATCAATTGCGCGCTTGTGCTTGGACCTCGTCATATGTCCATTGCGCATAGTTTGTCATTCATCAAAGCCTACAAATATGAACACACGTTTTAGTATAGTGCCTTGAGAACGTGTTTCAACACTAATTTCTTGGTAAATAGGCCCACCCAATTGGTCTCGAGAGCGTCAATTGGGCAAAATCACTCTCTCTACCGAGAGGTGTGAGAGCGGGTACAATTGTGCAACGGTTATAGCATAAGCCCCAAATATGTCAATCTATCCTTAGTAGTTTCTACACGTTAATTAACCACATAGGAGATGCCACGACCCTAGTGACTTTCTCTCTATTAGATACAACTTAGCAATATTCTCTTACCGTAATTTAGCTTTAATCTTGGTTTTATAATAGCAGTTATAAAATCAAAAACCCAAAAATGTTTGAAGTGACATTAGAAGTACAAACACATCTCTAGGCTAGACAGAAAATACAACTCCACTACTAGCTCCCTGTGGAAATTCGATCCCAACCACTATTCGGGTAAAAGTTATTGTGACCCGCTCTTCCTACCTTTGTGTAGCATTGGGTTGCCAGCAATTACCAAACGGTCAAACGAACCGTGCATGTGTAGATTGCTCAAGCCTTAAATCATAAAACACGTACACATGTAAATTTGTTTTACACAAGAATGAAAATGGGTCCCTCAAAGAATTTATTGCATTCGATTTCTATGAATATACAACGGCCAAGGGCTAAAATTAATTCGAGTTCGAGAAATCATTCTCACTCGACAACAAAAGAAAAGGTATATCTTAATTCGAGTTCGAGAAATCGTCCTCGCTCGACTACAACGGCTAAGGGCTACCTTAATTCGAGTACGAGAAATCATTCTCGCTCAACTGCAAATCCTAAAGGCCACTTTAATTCGAGTTCGAGAAATCATTCTAGCTGGACTACAAAGCCTAAGGGCTACCTTAATTCTTGTTCGAGAAATCATCCTCACTCGACTACAAAACCTGAGGACCACTCTAAATCGAGTTCGAGAAATCAATCTCACTCGACTACAAAGCCTAAGGGATATCTTAATTCGAGTTCGAGAAATCATCCTCACTCGACTACAAAGCCTAAGGGCTACCTTAATTCGAGTTTGAGAAATCATCCTCACTTGAGTACAAATCCCAATGGCCACTTTAATTCGAGTTTGAGAAATCATTCCCACTCGATTACAAAGCCTAAGTGATACCTTAAATCGAGTTTGAGAAATCATTCTCACTCGACTACAAAGCCTAAGGGCTATCTTAATTTGTGATCTAGAAATTATCCTCACTCGACTACAAAGACAAAGAGCTACCACAATTCAAGTTTAAGAAATCATTATCACTCGACTACAAAGCCTAAGGTCCACTTTAAATCGAGTTCGAGAAATCATTCTCACTCGAATTCATTCTTACTCGACTACAAATCTTAAGGGCTACCTTAATTTGAGTTCGAGAAATCATCCTCGCTTGACTATAAAGATTTAAGGGATATTTTAATTCAAGTTCGAGAATCATTCTCACTCGACTACACAGCCTAAGGGCTACCTTAATTCTAGTTCGAGAAATCACTCTCACTCGTCTGCAAAGCCTAAAGGCTAACTTAAATCGAGTTTCATAAACCATCCTCACTCAACTACAAAGCCTAAGGGATACCTTCATTCGAGTTCGAAAAATCATCCTCACTCGACTACAAAATCCCAAGGGCACTTTATTTCGACTTTGAGAAATCATTCTCACTCGACTACAAAGCCTAAGGGCTACCTTAATTCGAGTTTGATAAATCATTCTCGCTCTACTATAAACCGTAAGAGCCACTATAATTCAAGTTCGAGAAATCATTCTCACTTGACTAAAAATCCCAAGGGCCATTTAAATCCAAGTTTGAGAAATCATTCTCACTCGAAATCCTAAGGGCCACTTCAATTCGAGTTCGAGAAATTATCCTCACTCAACTACGAATCCTAAGGGCTACCTTAATTTGAGTTTGAGAAATCATTCTCGCTCGACTATAAAGTGTAAGGGCCACTTTAATTCGAGTTCGAGAAATCATCCTCACTCGACTACAAAACCTAAGGGATATCTTAGTTCAAGCTTGAGAAATCATCCTCACTCCACTACAAAGCCCAAGGGACACTTTATTTCAAGTTCGAGAGATTATTCTCGCTCAACTACATAGTCTAAGGGCAACCTTAATTTGAGTTCGAGAAATCATTCTCACTGCTTAAGGACTACCTTAATTCCAGTTCGAGAAATCATTATCACTCGACTACAAAGCCCGATGGCCACTTTATTTCGAGTTCAAGAAATCATCCTCACTCGACTATAAAGCCTAAGGACTACCTTAATTCGAGTTTGAGAAATCATTGTCACTCGACTATATAGCTTAAGGGATACCTTAATTTGAGTTCGAGAAATCATTCTCACTTGATTACAAAGCTTAAGGGCTACCTTAATTCGAGTTTGAGAAATCATTCTCACTCGACTATAAAGCCTAAGGGCGACATTAAATCGAGTTCAAGAAATTATCCTCACTCGACTACAAAGCCTAAGGTCTACCTTAATTTGAGTTTGAGAATTCATTCTCGCTCGACTATAAAGTGTAAGGGAAACTTTAATTCGAGTTCGAGAAATCATCCTCACTCGACTACAAAACCTAAGGGCTATCTTAATTAAAGTTTGAGAAATCATCCTCACTCCACTACAAAGCCCAAGGGCCACTTTATTTCAAGTTCGAGAGATCATTCTCTCTCGACTACATAGCCTAAGGGCAACCTTAATTCGAGTTCGAGAAATCATTATCACTCGACTACAAAGCCCGATGGCCACTTTATTTCGGGTTCGAGAAATCATCCTCACTCGACTTTAAAGCCTACGGACTGCCTTAATTCGAGTTTGAGAAATCATTGTCACTCGACTATATAGCTTAAGGGATACCTTAATTTGAGTTCGAGAAATCATTCTCACTTGACTACAAAGCCTAAGGGCTACCTTAATTCGAGTTTGAGAAATCATTCTCGCTCGACTATAAAACCTAAGGGCCACTTTAATTTGAGTTGGAGAAACCATTATTGCTCGACTACAAAGCCTAAGGGCTACCTTAATTTGAGTTCAAGAAATCATCCTCACTCGACTACAAAATCCCAAGGGCACTTTATTTCGAGTTTGAGAAGTCATTCTCACTCGACTACAAAGCCGAAGGGCCACTTTAATTCGAGTTCAAGAAATCATTCTCACTCGACTAAAAAGCCTAAGGGCTAACTTAATTCAAGTTCGAGAAATCATCCTCACTCGACTACAGAGCCTAAAGGCTACCTTAATTCGAGTTTGAGAAATCATTCTCCCTCGACTACAAAGCCCAATCGCTGCTTTGATTCGAGTTCGAGAAATCATCCTCTCTCGACTACAAAGCCTAAGGACTACCTTAATTCGAGTTTGAGAAATCATTCTCACTCAACTACAAAGACTAAGGGCCATTTTAATTCGAGATCGAGAAATCATTCTCACTCGATAAAAAGCCTAAGGGCTACCTTAATTCGTGTTCAAGAAATCATTCTCGCTCGAGTAAAGAGCCTAAGGGCTACCTTAGTTCGAGTTCGTGAAATCATTGTCGCTCGACTACAAAGCCTAAGTGGCACTTTAATTCGAGTTTGAGAAATCATTCTCCCTCGACTATAAAGCCTAATGTATACCTTAATTTGAGTTCGATAAATCATTCTCACTCTACTAAAAAGCCCATGGGCTACCTTAATTTGAGTTTAAGAAATCATTCTCACTCGACTACAAAGCCTAAGGGCCACTTTAGATCGAGTTCGAGAAATCATTCTCACTCGACTACAAAACCTAAGGGATACCTTAACTTGAGTTCGAGCAAATCATTCTCACTCAAGAACTATGAATCAACCCCTAGGGCTACCTTGATCAAAGTTCGAACTATCATCCCGACTCGGGGACTATATATTAAGCCTAAGGGATACTTTTCTTTGAGTTCAAGCAAATCATTCTCATTTGTGAAATTATAGGTTAAGGGCCACCTTAATTCGAGTTCGAGGAAATCATCTTACTTGAAATATATTTATCAAGCCTAAGATCCACCTCAGTTCGAGTTTGAACATTTGCTCGGGGACTATCGATAAGAAACTATCGTGGACAGTACTTACTATCAGTCCTTACTATCTCAATCTTCGACCTTCGATTAATTATTCCATTCTAAGGCACTTTGACCTTTGTATAAATAAACAAAAAAGTAGAAGATTCAGAAGCCATAAAAAGGAAAAGTCTTATATATACATCAAAATCTTTTAGAAGGGCAACACCGCCCGATGGAATCTCTTTACAAAGGCCGAAGCAGTCTCGATAGAAATGTAAAAACTATTTAAGAGCCTAAATGTCCCGGTCATCTTCAGGAGTAGCATATCCTCCTTGGGGATCTTCCCCAAATTTAGACTCCCTCAAGCTCTCACGGTCATCATCATCCTCGGGATAAGATAACCTCTTAGCTTCAGCTTCAGCTTTAACCTCCTTAGTGCTCTCAATCTCGGTTGTGAGGTCGAAGCCCCAAGCATGGATTTTATCAAGGGTCTCCCTCCGAGATTGAAATTTGGTATGCTTAAAAATGTCCTTTGAGCAAACCTAAATAGCCCCGGCATCAGCCTGATAAATAGCCATCACTTCATCAATGTCGGCTTTGGTTATTTTGACCTCTGATTTAGCTGTTTCGAGCTCCGTGACCAGGATCTCCCAATTGGAAATTTTCGAACTCAACTAAGACTGGAGCTCCTTGATTTTCTTGGCTTGAACCAAGGTCTTCTCTTTTATACCTCGGAGCTACACTTCAGCCGAAGCTAGTTGGGCTCCGGCAGTCCCCTTTTCTGAGGCCAGTCGATCCATGCTCTTTTTCCATTCTTTGGCCTCAGTTTTTACTACACTTACCTCTTTATGAAGCTGCCCGATTATGTCAATTTTTTGTTGTACCTGCGGGTTAGGATCATTAATCATTGTTCCAGATTTACCATCTCTAACTTCAAAGAATCTTCTTACTTGCTCGGCGAGGTCGGCATGATCTTTTTGAGCCATTTCTATCTCAACCCAGAGACCTTTAGTTTCCCCTTCTCTTTTCTCGGTGAGAAGTTTGTAAGGATCCTTCTTCTCAGTGAGCCCTCGGACCTCGGCCCATACCGGCTCAGCTTCTTTAAGGATCGGAGAAAGGCCTCATAATGAAGCATTGAAGCTCGCAAACACAGAAAAGGAAATTATATAAAAAATCATAAGTACAGAACTTGAAATTGTCATAAGAGATCTAAAGGTACCCGATTTTACGCCCGTTGAGCTTCATTCTACACGCAATGCGTTTTCACCTCATCCATCTTAGCTTGGTCCTCTTCGGTTACCAAATATCGAAGGTAGATAGCCACCCCAACAGGGGCAGAGAGGACCCGAGCATCCTCCTGGACCGAGATAATAATTGATCACTTTCGCTTAAGATCGACACTTGGAGCTGAAAAACGACTGGTCAACGTAAGGCTCGAGGAAGCCTCATTCGAGCTCTTTCTCGGCACTTCCAAGTCACCTAGACCAGTGACATCCTCCACTCTGACAAATAAGCCATGGAAAGGGTCCTCCGCTCCATGGTAATCCGCTCCATCGACCCCTTCGATATGGTAAATCTCCACTACCTGAACCTCTTTAATCGTCGACTCAAAGAACAAAGGGGAATCATCGATGTCTATTACACCGAGTGAATCTTTTGATATGTTGACCTCATCCAAGGAGGCCTTGAGCCTAGTCTTTGCACCGACACTGATCACAACTCGCTCATCAACCTCCCCCTCTCAAGTCAGAGCGTCTTCAACCCTTTTTAGTTCGGGGGCTTCAGCTAAGGCTCCCCCTTCGAGCTCCCCAAGTCAAGGTAGTACAATTTTAGCTCCCACCGAGCCACCATTTTGGAACTTTATTCTTCTTCTTCGGACTCATCCCTAAATCGTTGGACTGAGCCCGATGGGAGGGCGCCGGTGCCCTCTTGTGTTTACGAGCTTTCCTCTTCTTGGGCTTTCACTTTTCTTCCGAACTCGGAACCCCATTATCTTCTTCTCCCTAATCTGTGTCTTGCCCATTTTCACGTGAAAGTGGGTTTCAACATATGAAATTTTTTTAAACGGAGAGTGTTAAAATAGAAGAGTCTCCACCTAACGATTTTGAGGTACGTTAGGGAACCTATTATGCAAATAAATAAGTTTGACTAGTCAAAGCCATCAAAGATCGGTTAAGGACTCAAATTACCTCAAAGGGAAGATGTTAGACACTCTTTGAGGTCCACAACCGTGGGTCCCGACCGAACTCAAGACTATGTGGATTATGTAATTAGGCTAGGTGATCAGATGAACAAAAAAATATAAATGTCAAAAGAGTTTCATTATAACACAATGAGAATTGGGTACAAATCATTAAGGACTACAAGGATGCGACTACAATAGTCTATATTAAATGACCAAGTGTAAATAGAAATTATATAAAGGAGGGGGATTCTAAGTTTTTTAGCCTAAAGGATCACCCTGTACAACATAAATAATACTTCGCAACTTTTTTTAGATACGAGTTGCTCATATTATTCAACGGGCACATACTATCATCTTCTGCTACACGATTACTATGTTGAAGTTGTTTACCTAAAGTGTTCTAATTCAATTCTAAATCGTGTCATATGCGTGCATTACCCTTCCCATGCCTATGGTCCAGGAGGCTTTGGACCTCTATTTGGGTGGTTCCAGACTTGCTTAGGTTGCTCAAAATGATAAAACTAATCGTGCATTCAAAAAAAACAAAGAGGACTGCACATAATAACAAAGAGTGGATCATGTTAGCCTATGCACACAAACAAAGAAGCACGTAGACTAATATTAGATTAAGAAGTAGAATATTTCAAACTTAAGACTCAAAGTCCTTTGGTACTATAAGCATTATCTCTATAAGATTCTAGTATCAAATAGTTAACACTGCATTTTTAGACTAACGTACAGACGGATTAAATCATTATAAATCCTATAGACATGGTTTCTAAGTAATTATGATTTTTAGCAATGTACAGGCAATGGATTTGCATATTACAAACCTATAAGCATGATTTCCAGATTGTTTGCACAATAGGCAGTGAAACGATCCTAGAATCATGAATTACCAATGTTGATTTTATAGACAAATTTCTTAGGCAGGTGAGAGTGTCCTAGAAGCATGATATCTAATAGTTGGCAATACAAATGATATGAGCAACTGACTGACTATTAAATCTATAGGCATAGTATCTAGATGAGCAGTATAATGATAATTAAGGCAACTGATAGATTAATCATTCGAAGTCTATAGGCATGGAACGCTAGTAAGTAGAACATTATATTTCTACGCCCTATAGACACGTTATCTAAAAAACACAATAGTGGAAACAGGTATGGCAAATACTTGAATTAGCATGCGTTGGCAAGTTAAGTGATGTGTGGGTGCATGACTCCTATAGGCAGGTTGTCTACTCATGAAGTTAAAAACATGTAAAGCAAATCGTGAAAAGATCACATAGATTCTATAGGCATACTTTCTACCCATTTATGTGAGAATTAGAGTACTTTACCCCTTTATACTAATTTCCCTATCTGTTTTAGTTCACAAGTTATTACAGGACCAGAAAATAATGAATACAAGTGCGAATATTACATAGTAAAATTCTACAGGCCCAATACACAGAGAAGGACCAAAATAATATAACCATGTAACTCTTGGGCCTTCAGCAAGCTTCATCTTTCATACGAACAGTACACCCGGAACCCAGCATATTTCATGGTGAGAGTGTATCAATTACACACCCATGGCCATACACAAAACTCGTACCGGGCTTGGACGCGAGAAAACATACATGATAACAAATTGAAATTCCTAAAGTCTATTAGCAGTAATCATAATTTTTAGAAGCTAAGGAGACGAAATTGGTCAAACAAAAGTGTTTGAACATACCAACTAGGTAGACAGCTCTGACATAACAAGTTTGGACATATTTGAGCAATTATATAACAAAAAAGGTGCAGCATGCTGAACACAGTTACACATTAAGAGGGCTTAGGATGTAAGTCTATTGAGTTAACAGGACACTCACACATGCTGATTTCTAGAAATTAAGCTTAACACAAGATATTAAACAAAACAGGTCAGAAAAGACCTTAAACAAGTGAGTCTTATTCAAAGTATTCCATATGAAAATGACCACAAGCAGCATAGCATGGTCTACTATAAACCTCAATAGTGACCTAACTCATGAGACATACAACACATAAAATAGAATGAGACAGGCAGGCATAACAATTCGTACCAATTACCTAGACGGAAGGGAGATTAACACAGCATATTGCCCTAGAAGCCATTCCAAACCAAACATGTAACAGAACCTAAATGGAAACATGTTTTAGCTAATCAATACAGCTTCAAAGATCTATCATATTTTGGCAAGAAGAACTCAACAAGGTCTAGAATACAAACATAAAAACATAGTACAAGGTAGAAAACACACATTAGTCTAGAAGCACCTAAGAAAGTTGGAATCAGTTCTAGTAATGAAAGCATATTACATTACCTGAAACCTACTGAATTCAACTAATAGCGAACATGGAATTGTAGGGGATTATAAAAACAATATGATGGCAGTAAAGAATATAGTATCAGGGGTCCATGAATAACAAGGAAACTGAATCATGCTTACAAAATTTAAACACCATTAGCACATAGAGCACACATGTCATAGAAAATTTAAACAACATTAGCATATAGAACACACATGTCATAGACAAACAGGAAGAAAAATAGTTAACATTGTAAGAGTCAAGGATATTGACTAGTAGCAAAGATAAACGAGCAAAAGCGTAAGGAGTTCAGAATATTGGTAGCAGCATTGAAAGAGAACTCCAAATCCTGAATGCTTCAGAGTTCACAAGAGCCTCGAGAAAGGCTTTGAGTAGTGCTTGCACCAGAGCAGGTCGTTATGACGGTATTATGGCCTTGGCTTTCAGCCGGCCAAGATTCAATGATTTCAGAAAATATTCAAGTGTCTCAGAAGGATTGAACGAGTGAGAGAAGAGTATAGTGAGAGTAATAGCAGTGAAATTAAGTCTACTAAAGGAAAAATAGGGAAGGGGTTATATAATGGTAGAGATCGAACAAACAAATATGGAAAACAATTAATCACACACAAATAAGGGGGAAAA
Organism: Nicotiana benthamiana; assembly: GCA_034376525.1. Classification (NCBI taxonomy): domain Eukaryota; kingdom Viridiplantae; phylum Streptophyta; class Magnoliopsida; order Solanales; family Solanaceae; genus Nicotiana; species Nicotiana benthamiana. Next base: position 11,110,683 of record CM067341.1, on the reverse strand, counting down.
AATATCACATGCAATCAATAATAGAACTGGTAAAAGAAAAAATTGAAATTTCAACCCTAGTTGAGTCCAATAGCCATGAATTTGGTCGAAAAGGCAAGAATCATTCATTGTAAAGTATTTCGATGAAATGTCGGCCAGATCTTCACAAAATCGGAGCCAAATTAGGCATGTCTTAATAGGTAACATTTACCAAAAATAGGTAAATACTAAGTAACAATATGAACGCATGAGTAGTAGCAGAATAAGGCAAGAGAATCACGAAGGGATGCCATATTGGGCCCGGATTCGAATAGGGTTGAGAGATATGGTTTCTAGGGTTAGTGAAGAAGCAAAGAGGGATAGAGAAAATAGAGGCGATGAGGTTGGGAAATGGTATTAGGGTTTGGGTGAGGGGATATAAGAAAAGTGGAGGAATTATTACGAGCCGTTGATTATTTAAGATAAACAGCCAGGATCGAAATAGGGGTAGGGCAGGTTGTTTAAAATGGGTCGTGACCGGATCTTTAAAGGGATTTTTACATATACATCCCATATAGAAAACCTTATAACCACTCATGTTTAAGGTTAGTGTTTATTACATTTAAGTATACCGCGTTTCAATTTATGTACCAAAATATATTTTTAAGGTTTAATGATCAACTATTTATTAGAGGCTTGATTTGTGGAACAAAATCTTTTCATATTTTTTTCCCCACGTTTTTCTCTTTCTTCCAACCAAAACCGATGCGTTTTCCCCTTTTTTAATTACACCCCCCCCCCCCCCCACGTTTATTTACCAAAACACTTTTCGCTGATTTCTTTGGTTTAGTTTCATCCTCCATTGTCATCATCCATTGTTGAAGGTTGCCATTGTTTCAGATCGAGAGTTTCATCTGCCATATTTTCAGTCCTACGGTTGCATCAAAGTCCCAAACCCTCTACAATACCATTTTCTCTCTCTCAGTGCTTTAATTTCATCCGCCATTTCCAAACCCTCTTCAAAGTTTTCTCAAGAAAACACATATTCAGTCACTAAAATCTTATCCATAGTCAAAAATGGTGAAAAAATCTAGTACTCCCAAACGACAAAAAGTAGCCGATATTCCATCTTTTGATTTGGGTGTTTTAGCACCTAAATCTCCAGTAAAAAGACAACAATCTATACTTGCAAGTGGAAAAGATAGGGTTCCTGCATCGCCGAGACAAATCAGAGCTGAAATTCGAGCCAAGCACTTGCACGATGTTGATGCTACCGGTGTAGAAACAGAAGCCGATAAACAACGCAAGCAAAAGGGGAAAATCTGGAGGGTCGATGATGATGATTTTGTGGACGATTCACCCAAAGTTCAAAACACAAAAATACAAAAGGTGTCTCAGTCCCCCTCAAAACAAAAAAAAGATGAAACACTCTAAAAAACCTACAAAATCGGGTTCACAACAAATTTCATTGAAGGTAACAATTTTTTTTTCTCCTCAATATTTTGTAGTTTAATATTTTGTTGCCAAAAAATAGAATTCAATTGTTTTTTTGGTGTGTAAGTGTTGTTTGTAAAAATACACTGTATTATTGCATATTAGGGTTGTTTATACAAATTGTAGTTAATTGTTGTTTTTTGGAGTTAATTTGTAGTTGATTGGCAAAATATACTGTTGAATCAAATTTGTAGTTAATTGTAGTTTTTTGTAGTTTAATGTAGTTTAATGAAATTTTTATTTGGAACTGTGACTGTTGACTCAAATTTGTAGTTAATTATAGTTTCTGTAGTTTAATGTAGTTTACTATACTTTTTATTTGGAAATGTGATAAAAATACAGTGTATAAAAATAGTTACATTGTACATGCACAATAAATTTATAGTTACAATATAGTTCTTTGTAGTTATAATGTAGTTTAGTGTTGTGCAATTTTATAGTGTTGTTTGGAACTGTGATTAGAAGACATGATATATATGTATTACAGTCTAGTTGATTTGTAATTTGTAAATTAATTTTTAATTATGCTTTTAGTAAAATAACTTGTCGTTAGAATGTAGTTTCATGTATTCTGTCACAATGTAGTTTATCTGTGGTCTGCATTTTTATTGTGTTATTTGGATCTGTGATTATAAGTCAGGGTATATATGTAGTTACAGTTTATTTGATTTTTAATTTGTAAAGTAAATTCTAGTTATGCTTTTAAAACTATAATTTGTAGTTAAAATGTAGTTTCATATAGTCTGTCACAATGTAGCAGATCTGTGTTCTGCAATTTTATAGGTAAAATGTAGTTTGTAGGTTAAAATTGTAGTTATACTTTTTGTAAAATAACTTCTACTGAGAATGTAGGTAAAATTTAGTTTGTAGGTTAAAAATGTAGTTTTATGATATGTTACATTATATATTGTAATGCTGAAATCTAGCTTCATTCTAACCACAATTAATATATTTTTTTTGCAGAATGGACCTTACTATGCTCAACATAATGTTGATTATGGTGTGATACGATTCCATAGCTTGTGCGATCCAACGATACCTAGCCAGATAAAGTCTTTATTATCCCCAACCCAATTACGTGGTTTCAAGAAAACATGTTTTGGCTATTTATTAGATATGCCCCAATCTGCATGCAGAACCAATCAATTCATCTTCTAATGAAATATGAGTTATCAAAGTCTACTGACAACTACTTTTCTGTTCTTTTAAATGGACAAAAATTATTTTTTCCTTGAGAGATTTTTGTTTGATAACTGGTTTTAATTGTGTTGATAGTTTATCGGACTATGGTTATAATTCTAGTTATGTTAGCCATTTAATGACTAAATATTTTCCTAACAAATCTCGGGTCGAGAAATGTAGTGACATCCAAATCATGGACAAATGATTTGGATGATGTATAGTTGTGTATCCTGTATATGTTGGAATTCTTTGTTTGTCCTTCTGATAAGGACAATGTTAGTTTGATAGACAAGTTTACGTTTTTTCTAATAGAGAGTGGTCATTTTGATTCGTTCCCATGGGGTACAAAATATTTCAAGCAAGTTGTTGAATCTGTCAGACATTGTCTCAGTCCCAACGTCCATTCTTATCTTATACAGGGATGCTCGTTAGCCTTAAAAGTGTGGCTATACGAGTGTTGTTCTTCTGTCAGCACCGAGCTTGCTACACGGTGCTCTGACTCCATTCCTCGTATTTTAATATACAGACTTGAACTACAGATAACTAAAATTACATATAACTACATTTGGATATAAGCAAATTGAAATACAGTTTAACTATAAATGTAGTTTATCTGTAGTTATTTTGTAGCTGTTATTTGTCTACACTACAACTTATTATCTCTGGTAGCTGGCTCAGTGTTATTGTCTTTGTGGTGTACAAATGACTACATTTAAACTACAGATTGTATTAATATACAGACTTGAACTACAGATAACTAAAATTACATATAACTACATTTGGATATAAGCAAATTGAAATACAGTTTAACTACAAATGTAGTTTATCTGTAGTTATTTTGTAGATGTTATTTGTCTCAGGTAGCTGGCTCACTGTTATTGTCAAGCAAGCTGATTTGTCTAATTGTAGATAATATGTAGTTACTCAACACTACATTTAACTACAACTGACTACATTTAAACTACAGATTACATTAATGTACAGACTTGAACTACATATAACTAAAATTACATATAACTACATCTGGATATATGTAAATTGAAATATACAGACTTGAACTACAGATAACTAAAATTACATCTAACTACATTTGGATATAAGCAAATTGAAATACAGTTAACTACAAATGTAGTTTATCTGTAGTTATTTTGTAGCTGTTATTTGTCTACAATACAACTTATTATAAATTGCACTTTTACTTTTTTCAGCACATTGATGTTATAATGTACTATTTGAGAAAAAAGGGGAAATATGGCCCCAACATCAAATGCAGATTTACAACAACCGATTGCTTGTTCAAGACAAAAATTGAAAGTATCTACGAGAAGTTCACTACTGCTCCAATGGATCAAAGGAATTCTGTTGTTAAAGCCGAGGATGATATTGGAGAATACATTATGGGCTACAGAATTCTTGCTAATGTAGCATGGGATCTTGTGGACTATGTGCTAATGCCTGTTAACCTTGTAGAGAACTTTCATTGGTTGTTGTTAGTGTTTGACATAAAGGACCGGCAACTGTATGTTTATGATTCATTGGTGAGGGCAAAGCGTAACAAAACTGTTCAAACCTTGGTTGAAAAAATTTCAGTCATTATTCCTCTTTATTTGTCATGCACTGGTTTCTACGGTAAACGCAAAGACATTGACTTCAAGACTACAAAGTCATTCGTAGAGAAGCCAGTTACGGACCCTCTAGACATACAATGGATGGTTGCTGATATTTCACAACAAAAGGAAGGCTCACTGTAAAAAACTATTCTCCATTTCTATATGTTTAATTAAATATTTTTTATGGTTTGGTATTTAATGAAGAATTCTCATATTCTGCAAGGATTGTGGTGTATTTGTGGCTGCCTTTACGGAGTATATTAGCAATGGTGATTTGTCTATACCAAAGAAAGATCTTACTGATATTGACAAACACCGTAGACGCAATGGAGCTCTATTGTGGGACTACGCCACAAAGAAGCTAAATGATGGTTCAATCAGTGAGAGCGAGGTTACCGGCAGGCTTGCAAGGAGGAAGGGTCCACCGCCAAAGAATGAGAGAACTAAAGTTGAACGAAAGAAGAAGTAGAGTATACTGTTGTAATGAACTTTGGTTGTACTGAACAATTTTTCATGAATACTGAACAATTTTTCATGAAGTAGAGAATTAGGTCACTTTGGTTGTACTGAACAATTTTTCATGAATACATTAGACATGAGTATTCGAGCTATCTAATAGCATATTTGCCGTAACAGCTATCTAATAGCATATATAATACCTTCAGTTGCCAATATATATAACTGTCAGTTCTTATATAATTGTGGGAATAAATTATTTATGTACAATGACTACAATTACCTACAATTGCATATAACTACACAACTATACTACATATAACTACAATTGCATAACTAGAAATTGTTGGAAGTCCAATGCTACAAACTACTGTTGCAGTACATTTGCGCTGTTATGTTTTCGGATAAAACTTCTTGTGTTGAACAATGAAGAATCATGAATTGACGTTGCATAGAAATGCCATTTGCAGTTTTCAGCTACTCATACCATCCAGTAGATACAAGAAAATACATTATTCAGACATATTTATCAACTGACTACGATTAACTACAAATGAATACAACTAACTACAAAGTTCATATAAGTACAAAAATTGTAATTAATTGCTTAGGCTTCATGAATATGAACTACAAGATTTTGTCTTTATCTACAAAGTTTTGTCTTTATCTATTATGTCTAGAACACATTTAGAAATCACTTACAGTACATTATAATTACAATCTTCCAACAGTTTACATTACTCAAGTATATTAGTAAACTTCTTTATTATCGTCAAAACGTAGAACAGTTACACAATAAATTCCGATGATTTGGGATCACTAACATTTATTTTGAATAACTATTGTAGCTACATTATATTCATGTCTTTTTCGGCGCATTCTTGCAACTTCTTTTGCTATGCCCTTCACCTCCACAATTTCCACATGACACCTTGTACATCTTTGAGTTTATTTCATCAAATTTTTTATATCTTTCCTTGTGAGGTCTACCTGGCTGCCTTTTATCTCCAGCCGGTGGCTTTACTACATCATCCAAAATATGTTGTGGAACATCCCATTTGGCTTCATCAGGAAGAGGATTAACTGGCAATTCATATGTAATAAGAAGGCTCTTCGTTGTGTAATACGGTGAGCAATAGTTGTCCGGCCTTTCATTCCTATGCCTTAATGCTGCCAAAGCATGTGCACATGGAAGTTCATCAAGTTGGAATTGTCCACAGCTACATTTCTTGTTTTCTAAACATACAATGTACCGCTTCACACCATCTAACACAGTATGTATATGATCTGTTGAAGCCCTCACCTACAATTCAAGACCAAAAAGAAAATAATAAGGTGTCAATAAGTTAACTATGTTAGCAACAATCAGTTAACTACAAATCAGCTACAAACAAACTGCATATAAACGTTAACTACAGTTACCCACATTTGACTACATTTTAAAAACACACTGGAAGCACTGCATATAAATGTTAACTACATTTACCCACATTTGACTACATTTTAAAAACACACTGGAAACACTGCATATAAACGTTAACTACATTTACCCACATTTGACTACATTTTAAAAGCACACTGGAAACACTGCATATAAACGTTAACTACAATTACCCACATTTGACTACATTTTAAAAATACACTGGAAACACTTCAACAGCTACTACTTTTTTGTTCTTTTTTCCTGCACCAAACAAGAATATATTACCTTTAGTTTCTGGGATAATGTATTGTTATCTTCCAAATTCTTTGTTGAATTTATACCCAAGTAATGTGAAAGTACTCTTTGCCTTCAATAACTTATCTTTTGTCCAACGTTCTAGAATAGTCCTCATATACTCCAATAGATCAAATATTGGCAGCTCTCTCGCCTCCTTTGTTACAGCGTTCAACGACTCTGCAATGTTTGACGTCATAGTAAAAGTTATATTCGCCGTTGCATGCACTCTTGACCATCTATGATAGACAATATCATATAGGTAAGACGATACACGTGGGTCTACCTCCTGAATCTTCATCATCCTTTCATTGAATTCATCCAGAGTATATGACCGTGCTGTAGCAAAGTACAATTCATGTAATTGTATATGTGCCTTCTTGAATTTTGACCTTATATTTGTCCATATATGCCACATGCAAAAGTAGTGTGCCATTCCCGGATAGACAACTGATGTTGCATTCGATATACTCTCATGCCTATCTGAGACAACACACATAGAAGGTCTTTCACCATATGCCTCCTTGAATTGTTCAAAGAACCACCTCCAAGACGCGTCGTTTTCATAATCAACAACAGCATATGCCAAGGGCAAAATAGAACCTACAATTTGTAGACATAACATGAGACTAACTATTAAATACAAATATATATGGAGAATTTAGGCAATTGAACTACATTGATTAATATAAATATAAACTAACTACATTATAACTACAACATTATTACATCTATTACATGTTGCATCCATGGTGCTTGCTGTCAGCATAATACCCCGATATGCTGATTTTAAGAATGTCCCATCAACCACTACTACCGGCCTACAATGTTGCCAACCATTTATTGATGTACAAAGAGCAACAAATGCATACAAGAAGCAATCATCTGCTGCCTTCTTCAATTTAACAGCAGAACCGGGATAATTCTTCTCAAGAATATAAAAACATTTTGGTAATCTGTTGTACGAGTCACACGGATTCCCTCTCAAAAACTCTAATGCTTTTTCCTTTGCTCTCCATGCTTGCATGTAGCTTAGGTTGACTCCATGTTCAGATAACATGTCAGTTTGTATGTCCTTTGGCGTGTAAACAGTCTTAGGATCACAAAACTTTGGAAGACAATGCTACCAACTACTGTTGCAGTATACTTGCGCTTTATGAATGTTTTGTCCATTCGGCAACATGTGTGTTGTCGGCTAAAACTTCTTATCTTGAACAATGATGAATCATGAATAGACGTTGCCTTGAAATGCCATTTGCAGTTCTCAGCAACACATACAAGCCAGTAGCTACAAAAAAATCCAATTTTCAGACATATTTATTAAACACTACAATTAACTACAAACTGACTACAATGAACTACAATTAACTACAACTGACTACAATTACCTACAAACTGACTACAATTAACTACAACCTGACTACAATTAACTACAAACTGGCTTTCACGTCACTACAATCGACTACAATTAACTACAACTGACTACAATTGACTACAATTAACTACAACTGACTACAATTACCTACAAACTGACTACAATTAACTACAACCTGACTACAATTAACTACAAAATGGCTTTCACGTCACTACAATTGACTACAATTAACTACAACTGACTACAATTAACTACAACTGACTACAATTAACTACAAACTGACTACAATTAACTACAATTGACTACAATTAAATTCAACTGCCTACATAGAAATAATACAGTAATTTTTCAAATCAATAACTAACCACATACCTTCTATAACTTGATCTTTTCACTCTGAACTGGAACTTGTGCATAACTGCATAATTCTTCATTGCAGCAACTATCGTCTTCTTGTCCTGGTACACTTGTCCTTCTTCAATACATGTTTGAGAAGATTCAATTATTATTTCACTTTGATATTTCTCAATAGCTGGTGAAGATGGAATTTTTATTAACCTTAATGATCCTGAAGAACCTGCAAACAATACATTCACATTGTAGTTTCACTGTAGATAAATGGCGTTAAATTGTAGTTGATTTAGAGAACACAAAAATCTCAGATTTCGGTTTAGAAGCAAACATACCTGTACTGATGGGACATTCATTGGTGATTGCCAATTCCATATTGAAATCTCTTACGCTAATACATAAAGGATACGAACCTAAGTTTTTATCTCTTTTTTCGTTTCCATATATACACGAACACCCATATCGTTCCTAATCTGCAACGGAGGACAATTATCATTCACAATGTATTTTATTTCTACAATTTTATCCGATGTATCAATCGATAATTTTTCTGCAATTGTAGACTGGAGAATTCCGTAGCTTGCATTATCATCAGCCAAAACGGCATCAACTTCAAAATCTCGGAATCTGCCATAGTTATCCCAATAACCATTACATTTCAGCATTATCGAAATTTTTGACATTGTAGAATCTCCGTACTGATTGACTATCACGATGTCAATTATGATTTTCGGTATTTGATGTAGAAAAATAAAAGATTTTCGAAACTGGCAATCACGGAAGAACTACAATTTCTGATTTTCGAACCTGACTATCACGGAAGAACTACAAATTCTGATTTTCGATGGAAGAATAACTGATTTTCGAAACAGAAAAGAGGAGAGATTCGAAACAGAAAAGAGGAGAGATTCACGCTGGTTAAGAGATTTTACCGTTTTTGATTGAGCATTTAATTGGTACAAAATCAAAGATTAATTGGGAGCCTTAAAAACAGGCGCTATTTTAGGCTACAAAATATTTAACATACGGTGGAACCTTAAAAACAGGCGTTATTGTAGGCTGCAAAATTAGCAAAATTTCGTTTGGTACATTTTTGGTAACAAAAATATGGAATATGAGGGTAATAACAAAACAAGGCACAATAATGGTGATAAGGTTTGCTATATGTGATGTATAGGCAAAAATCCCATCATTAAAGGGGTCGTTTGTCTTGGGCTGATATATGTTGGGCTAAAGATTTGGGCCAAATTTGGTCCGAAATTGACTTTAAAAACTGCGCTATAATTTAGATACACGAAATTTATCAAAAATAAATTATAATAAATGATAAAAAAAATATTATTTATGCAACAAAATACTTAAAATAATAGCTTAATATTATAAAAATATAAGGAATGATATTTTAGCATAAATAATGTAATGAATACAAATATGTGTAAAATATAGGTTATTACTGCAAAATTAGGTAAATAACTCATAAAAATAAATGCAATTATGTAATATATATAACAAATTTGGATGATTAAGTCATCATAAATAATTTAAAGATATAATATTTAAAAAATTAAAATGCAAGAAAGTTAATTTTAAAACTCTAATAATTACGGAGAATTGTGAAAAATACTTGTATAAATCTTGTAAATCAAATAATGATGGAAAAATGACATTTTGAAAAATATATATACTACTTGAAAAAATGCGAGGGCAAAATTGAGTATCAACAATCTGTTTTGGAATAGATGGTTGGGGAAGGACTTCTTCATCACGAGACGGGGGCCTCATTGCCACATCCTTCCTGAGACCTACAAAAGAAAAAAAGATGAGTAAGCTCCAGAAGAAGTCCAAACGATGACTAATTAATGAAACGGAAACGAAAGTGTACCATGATTACGGGCCTCCCCTCTACCCTTCGATAAGTCGCGCCATGTACGCTCGAAATATGCCCTTTGTGAAATGAGGCCCCTGACCCAATCCTCAAGTCGAGGAACCGCATCTAGTATCCAAGTAACAACTGCATCGAGAAACTCTGACAAGAAGGGAGGAAAAATGAAAACACAAAAAACGAACTTTGAGACGCAAAGCTATACTTACACTTCATGTTTCATTTTTCAGGAAATGGCATATCCTCAACCGAGATCAAATCCGAGGTCTTCACTCGAACGAACTAGCTTATCCAGCCTCGATCCCGATCCTCATCTATTATGGAGAACGGGACCCTGTTGGCCCGGCGAGTAAGTTTTATCAGTCCCTCGCAATAAAATCGGGGACTATACAGATGTATGAGATGGTTGAGGGTGAATGGACACCCCTCAATTTTGCGTACAAAGAAGTGAAGAAGGATCACTATTCTCCAGAAAGAAGGGTGAATTTGACCGAGGGTCACTTTGTACTTACTGCAGAAGGCAATAATAATCAGGTCCATGGGACCCAACGTGAAAGGGTAAGTGTAAACACTTAAGAAACTCTCAAGTGGATGGTGATTACTTCCTCGGGCGCAGGCACCACCCACATGTTTGTCGGCCTAGTTGCAATCCTTTTTGACTTGAGAAAGAAGATCATCAGTAATCAAGCATATATATCTCGAAACCAGTTCAAATCGACCCGGTATCGAAGAAGTTTTTTCAACCTTGAAATCGGCACTGATCGAGCACCCTTCAGGAAAATATTCTTCGGGGCGTGGCTCCGTCGTTGGTTCGTCGTCGGCCGGCCGTGACGAAGTAGTCTCCTTTTGTGAAACTGTTTTGGAGGTTTTAGCCATTTCTTTTTTATGGATAAAGAAGAACATGAGGCGATTAAAAAGTGATACTTGGTATTCGGAGATGAAAGCAAGCAAAGAAACACAGAAAACTCATGTACAAAGCAGTAAAGAAGGGGAAAATCTTTGAAAGAGAGAATGGAGAAGATTTGAAAGTAAAACTTGAAAAAGATGATGAATTATATGGCAGTTCAAAACCGGCAGTGGCCAACCACTGACTGATATGCATTTAATAGCCAATCATGATTTATCAAAGTAAAGATTGAGGGGTCATATTGTTTCTGCTCTCCAAAAGACGAGGGGATTATCTGTATACGGATAAAATTGAGCTCGATGCTCGAGCTCGGCCAAGCATCTGGAACGGTAATTGTATAGAATTTGAAGTTACAGGAGAAACCGAGCTCGATATCGAAGTTCGGAGATTGTATCTATCTTTCTATTGTTTATCTCTACATTAATCTAATCTCTTGCCCTTGTACCAATACATATCGCGTATCCTTAGAACCACGTATATATTCAATTGTTATCTAATTTTAAGGGTAAACACTGTGTAATAGGAAGTACATAATAAAAAGAAAACCAGTTCTATAGAATGGTTTCGAGACCAACAACGTTATATTCGAATAAATATTGAGCCTCAAAGACCTACATCATATAAAGAAAATTAAAAATAATTTCTCTAAGAGAAGATTGTACGAAAATTACTAAGTAACTGTTGCATTTTAAAATGTCAAGACATGTTATAGCATATGCTCCTTAAAAACTTTCTTTTTTGGACAAAGCTTTATACATTTTGTTTTGGCTAAATAAGGTTTGTGGTGGTATAACATATTGTTACCTATTTGCATTCCCATGAACTGAGTAAACTATGTCTCAACTTTTGCCTTCTTCTCTCTATATACTTCTATCAGTCTTTCTTAACTAGCAACCTTGGTCGTCCTTGGACCGAAACCAAACGTGTATTCTGATGTAAACAGCAAGACTACGTGCGCAACGACTCAGTTCTCAACGTTGGCATGACGAGCAACGAATGATTCCACCAGTGGGTTCACAAGATGAGGTGCCTCGTCCTACAAGAAAATCAATAAAATGTCACAACGACGAGACAAAATCATCAGACTTCTAATATATATTGCACAAGAATCAAGCTTTTCTTGTCTTGGTAGATGTAAGAAAACAAAGAAGCATCCTGACGTTATAGCTTCGTACATAACTACGTACTTTGAGTATCAGAGGCGGATGGAGCCTTGTCTAATAGGTTCAACTTAACCTAGCATTTTCATACAGAGTGTATAGTGTGTGTCTGTGTGTGTGAAAAAACACTAAAGTTTCAACAATTTAATATTAAATTCTGAACTCATAACTTTATATGTACTATGAGTGTAGGGCTAAAAACCTTAAAGGTTGGACCCATCAAATTTAAATCTTGAATTTGCGTCTGCGAGTATGATTGCATTGCAGATAATGAATTAAAGGCATTTGACAATTGCATCTGCATTTGAAAGAGGGAGGAAAGACCTGAGGACAATGGCCAACATTAGGGAGGACGACGAAATCTTCAACTGTATCAAATTGGCCGTAGGCTCTTCCTAGTTCTATTGGCTCCCAAGGATCCTTGTCACCCCACGCCACCAGGACAGGACACTGCAAGTTACACATTTGGGGAAGAACATTGAATTCCAAAAAGATTTAGTACCAAAAAAATGGAGTACGGATGATATTAGAATAAACTTAGATTCACCTTTACTTGAGGCAGTAGTTCCTCAGGAAGAGGCCCCGCTGAATAGCAAATGAACTCGAGAAACACATCAACAGCACCAGGCTCGAGCCCTGGAAGAAGGATGGCCTGTACTAACTCATCTGTCACCTGGGATGTGTCGTAGTAACACTGCAAAGTAATTTGCCAGATGGAATAATAGTGTCTTAAAGCATACTAGACGAATGAATCAAAAACGAACAAGGAATTATTTCATCTATCTCTACATGCTAGCTATCACTTTTTAATTCTTTAGAAAGATATAATAACACCATGGTGCTTAAAGCTATCTACCTGACACAGAATATTCTTCACTGATTCAGGCGTAGCAACACTTTTGAAAAAGAATTTGCCAACTGCAGTATTTCTGAGGAAAAAGTAAATAAATAAATAAAACATGAGTCCCAGATAGTAAAAGATTCGAGATGTAAAGAATAAAGAAATTCACCTCAATAAATTCTGAAATGCTTTAATCAGTGGTCTTCCGAACCAAGGCTGCTTTGTTATATGCAGCATTCGGAGGGAGATATTTAAAAGAAGAATGCCTCTACAGAGTTGTGGTTCCATAACTGCAGCCTGAAGACCGACAAGTCCTGCAGAAGAATCCAGAAAGTTCTTTCATCTGTTAAAAAACATCACATAACTTAAAGCACAAAAAACGAAAGAATCACAATCAGCGCAAAGAACTAGAGAAGATGAATATCAATTGAAATATTTCACGACTATGCGAAACAGATCTTTTACCAATTTATATAAAAAGTTCAGTCTTCTAGAATTATATATTATCTACAAAGTCATCAAATAGTAGTAAGTATATTTACTTTAAGCTCATAATACAAAACAGAAGGAGAAGAGGTTACCTCCAATGGAATTGCAAATGAAGAAGGCTTTGTCTCTGATAACATCCTTACAAAAATTGTTTAGTTGGCAGCCCCATGTTTCAAAGGTATAAAAGTTGTCTACACCAAGCTCACGAGGATTTGGTTTGTCTGAATAGCCATAACCAATAAGGTCAATAGAGAACACCCGATGTGATTGTGCAAGAACAGGTAGATTTTTTCTCCAATGGTCACTGTGGGAAAAGACGATCATTCTAAACACCGGTTCAAAGAGAATGAAAACAGTAAAGAAATAAAACATGATCTTTGTGCATGGGACCGATAAGTTGAACTTGCATTCAAGTGAAACCAAATAAACCAAAGCAAAATAAGCTACGCATTACCGGTGTTCTGGTTTGCATCTAGAAAGAAATGGTACATTGAAAGTTTTACATGCATAAATTAACTTAAGTGATGCAAAATAAGACCCTCAAACTTTAGACATCTTCTATACTTTTTCCAGGAAACAAGATTGATTGTGAAGTTCTCTGTATTATTCTATAGTTTCCATTCAAAGGCGGACCTATGCTATACCAAGAGAGGTCACCGACACCCGTAAAGTTCGGCAAAAATTTCACGCATACATGTATATGTCTTCAAAAAATAGTGATATATTAGTACTGGGCAAATCCAAAAGTGCACCCTTGACCTTTAAATCCTGGATCGGCCTCTGTTTTTCAAGTATCTTCGTAGAGTTTGGCATTATTATAAAAAAGGAGTAAATATATAAAGATACATTACATGCTAAAATTCAAATTCTGTAATCTACTATGTGATTAAAACTTCAAAGGCCAAAAGAGAAAAGGATTCTGAAATGGACAGGAAAGGGAATATCACGTTCGTGGTGTAGTTTTGCAAATAGTACCTATAAGCAAAATGTGATTGGTGTTGACCTGTTTGCTCCAAAACCATGGACTAAAACGAGCGCAGGGCCACTGTTGCCACTATATTGGTATCGAATGGAATAGCCCCTCCAGTTCCATGTACTGCAGGACCAAAACAAAAAGATAAACAGTTGAATATGGAAATTGCAAAATCGAGCAATATGCTAAATGACCTCATTCAGAAATCTTAAATAACAAAATAGTGACAGTCACAGCTAAGTTACATTCTCAGTCTTTCCAGAAATGATTATTCTGAAACTTTCAATTAAATCCCGACCGCTTGTTCTTGAAATACATTCCAAGCATAACAAGAATGTAATTTTTGTACAGAAACAAATAGCTTTAGGATGAAACAGTACTTCCTTTTTCATATACTAATTTGCTTCATTATTAGGCTGATGAGCACCATTTATTTTCATCCCTCCTATTCTCCTTTTCCAACATCTGAATTCCAAAGCAACCTTAATGCTGAAATTCAAACTGTCTTTCCTAAATTCGTTTTTGTTTCAGCTTAATGTGTTTTATGCTTTGATTATCCTCCTATAGAACCTTTTTCTTTCTTTTGGATAAGTAATTCTTCTACAATATATATGTTAGCCTATTCTTTTCAAGCATTAGCTGCATTTTTAATCTGTCATTAGCCCCAATCAAACTCTACAACAATTAGTCAATCAACCACGTCTCAATCCCAAACTAGTTGGGATCGGCTATATATTCCTCTGTAAACGGACTCATTTCATAACACAGGGAAAGTGTCATTCGGAACTCCTATATAATAATTTGCAATCTTGCTAGTCAAACAAAAGGCAGCACAGTGCACTAAGCTCCCGCTATGCGCGGGGTTTGGAAAAGGCCGGACAGGGCGGATCTACCTTAGTCCAAACGGTGTCACATGAAACCGCTTCGTCGAAAATCTTTACTAATTATTTATATATAATTCAAATGAAAACACAAGAAAAACGGTAAAATTAAATAAGTGACACCACTTGTCACAAAGAAGCATCTAGCTTATCTGGTCAAAGCCTAAAGTTTTTTGTGCAGGGCTGCGTACGCTCCTGGGGCCGGACTATAAGATCTATCGTACGAAACCTTACACTGCATTGCAATCGTGCTGGTCAATTGGGCAATATAAAGGCAACAACCCTTTTTCCTTTATTCTGTTTATTTTGGATTTTTTTTTGGGGGGGAGGGGTAGGTTTTCCCTGTAATACAGTAGAGTTTATAGGTACAGATTACAGATTCTCTCAGACAGTCACAACTAAAAGATGAATTCAGTAAAATACAATTGAATATTCAAATAGACAACATAAATACACAACAAACAAAAGAATGAATAGAATTTTACCTGGTTTTGACTTCAATTGGAACTTGGGTTTTGCTTTCTTTAGACGTTTCATCAATTGAATAGTCATTTACAAGTGAATTGGATATATAACCACAAGATTTTGGATTCTTAACGGAAATGAAAAACTTTTTAGTACTAACAGATTTTCCAAAAATAGGAATTGAACTAATTGGTGTTTTCTTGTTTATGCTTTGTGAACATGAAACAGGAAAATCCAATTTGGATATAGAGATAGATGAAGAACTTGTGATCGCCATATTCAGAATTAGAACAGTTTGGTTAGTGAGAGAGCTGAAGCTAAATTTGGAAGTAAAGCTAAAAATCCAAATTTCCAAATTGTTTGGACAGCATGAAGCCACATACATACAGCCACGTCCCTATATTTTTCCTGAAAGTAAAAATCTGTTTTTTTTCCTTTACCTCCATCTTATTACTCGTCCGGGGTTGGGTAAGGCTTGGTAAGGCTATTCATAAATGATTTGTGTATTGAATTGTATCTCCCTTATAATAGTTATTTATGGTAGTTACTGTATGATATTATTGCATGCTAGTTTATTTATGGTTCTTATATTTAGATAATTATTTGTGCTGGGGTTACTAATGCTTCTTTGTTTTTGTTTTTGTTTTTGTTTTTACTTTCCTTCACTGAGCCGAGGGTCGATTGGAAACAGTCTCTCTGCTCTTTCGGATAAGGGTAAAGCCCGTCTACATATTACTCTCCCTAAACCACACTTTGTGGGACTATACTGGGTAGTTGTTATTGTTTTTGTTTTTCTGCTTTTAAGAATGTTTAGTTGTTGGTTGTATTCGGCTCTTTGTAAACGATGTCTAAAGTTAGGATTTTTTAGTTTTTTATTGTTAGACCCGATTTTAATATTGTGAATTGCTTTGGCTTTTTTTTTTTGGTTTTCTATTTTTTTTATTCATTACTGCTTTAGCTTTATGTGTAGCTTTTTATTTCTTGCATTTCTTTGTTCATTACTGCTTTGTCTTTATGTGTAGCTATTCAAATCTTTATTTATTACTGCTTTGCTCCCTTTTGCAGGAAAATTCTTTTAAACGGATTACATTAAAATGGTATCATGATGGGGTGTTAGTTCTAGGTATTTTTGCTCGTTATGTGAGGGTTAGTCAATCATTGACCTTAGATGTAGACGTAGATGTAAATATGTTATTATTTTTTGAACTTATGAACTACACTAAGCAAATGGGGTTAAAAAATATTGATGAGATGTATATTTATCCCATAGATAAAACTGATAAATTGGTGACTATACTAACTAATAATGATGTATTAGACATTTTAATTTAATTGGAGAATGTCACACATGCTGCCCCTTTAATGATTATTGACATAAATGCTACTGTATCAGGGGTTGGTAGGACAATTAGTAAGGTTGATTAAGTCATTAAATACTTAGAAGAGCAAGAGGGAGAACCTGCTGAAGAGGGGGAAACAAGAAGTTGGTGAAGGTGACCTTGATAATGAGAATGACTCAGATTTTGATGATCCATCTGAGTTTGAAAATGATGGAGTTGATGTAGGTGTTCATGATGATAATCAATATGGTTCTCATGTATATGAAGAGTTTGAGAAGTACAGGGAAGTGTTGAGGAAGCATAGGGGAAAAATGAGTGAAAGGCCTAAAGAAAAAGTTGACATAAATCTGGGAAGTACTCGTATAGATAGTTGGTTTGATGAGCTGAGGGCTGAGAGCAATGAAAATAGGTATGAAGCGTTAGTTGGGGCTTACGAACCATATTTTGGTTCTTCTTATGCTAAAGGTTTTGCTTCAGATGAGGAAAATAAATATCATGAAGAACACAAAAGAAAAATTGATGCAAAGAAGAGAAAAAGAAGTTGAAATTTGATCCAACTGTCAAGAAAGTAATATGGGAGTTGGGCCTTATTTTTATTAGTGTTACTGACTTTAGATAGGTTGTATCTAAATATGCTATCCAGAAAGGAGTTCAAATTGAAAAGATCATTGATGAACCTGGCAGGGTGAGTGTAAGATGCAAGGATGGTTGTCCATGATATCTCTTTGCTAGCAAAGATGCAAAATCTAATAATTCCAAAGTGAAGAGGTATTGTCCTATCCATAAATGTTATAGGACCAACATAAACAAGCTTTGCAACTCAAGATATCTAGCAAAGCATTACAAGAATAAAATTATTTCCCACCAAATATAAGGGTTTGGTAGTTGAAAATGCTGATTAAACAAGAACTAGACATATATGTTAGTAGGTCCACTGTCCATAGAGCTAGGGCAAAGATTTTGAATGAACTAACGGAAGATGTTCAGAAAAAGTTTAAAAGATTGAATGACTATAGAGATGTCATTTTTGCAAACTAATCTTGGCACAACTTGTATTGTAAGGGCAATAGATATAAGGGTGGAAAGCATGTGTTCTATTCCTTTTATGTGTATTTCTATGCTAGAAGGACTGGATGGAAGGTTGTAAAAGAATTATTGATCTAGATAGTTGTTTCTTAAAACGAATATGCAAGAGACAACATACTTGTAGCCGTGTCTAAAGATGGCAATAATAAGATGTTTCCAATTGCTTGGGTCATTGTCACGACCCCAGTTCGCCCTCCGTGAACATTGACGTGACGATGCCTAGTCCTTATAACTAGCTAAGACTTACAAGGCGGAAATTATAACTCAAAACAAATAATTTGCGAAAATTTATGACTCAAACCCTAATGCATCAAAATGAAACACAGAATGTAAAATGCCACTCGACACATACAATTCAAAATGAGGAAGCTACAACATCACCCAAAAACCCCAAAACTCACGGAAAAACAAGTTAGAAGAATACAGTATGTGCTCTAATCTCCAGAATGTCTACAATAAAAGTATGATAGAAGGCTAAACACTACAAGATAGAGTAAAGAAGGAGACCCTTCGGTCTGCGGACGCGGCAGATGTACCTCGAAGTCTCTGTAGCTCTCCATGTATCAAGGATAATGCGCCTGGGTGGAGGTACCTCGATCTGCACATGAAAAACATGCCCGGAAGGGGAATGAGTATACCACGGTGGTACTCAATAAGTGCAAGCCTAACCTCGGTCGGATAGTGACGAGGAAGGTCAGGGCCTCACTGAGAATAAACATAGTAATAAAAATCTTGCAACAATATGAAATAACAGAAATAATGAGTACATCTATGAAGTAAGACGGGTTATACAAGGCAACAAACAGTACGCAGTAGATAAGGTGACATGCAGTAAACAACTCAGTATCCGTACCAACAACGAGGATCTCCCAGGATACCGTCCGGTAGTCCATTTCATCAACTGTCCAAGGATCTCTATGGATATCGTCTCGTAGTCCATCATATGTATATATCTGAAGGATCTACCAGGATACAGTCTCGTAGTCCAACTATCAACGTGCATGGGGATCTATCGGGAATCGAACCCGCAGTCCCAAAGTAAATGTGCATGGGGGTCTACCAGAAATCTAATCCGTAGTCCTAAAGTAAATATGCAGGGAGGATCTACCGGAAATCTAACCCATAGTCCCAAAGTAAATATGCAAGGGGATCTACCGGAAATCTAACCCGTAGTCCCAAAGTAAATACGATGTCACAATAAGAAGATATTCAGCAGTGAAGTTTAAGAAATACATGGCAACAGGTAGTTCTAGCCTAACATGTTTCACGTAGTACAAACAAGAAACTTAGGTAAATAGTCAAGTTAGGTCAACCAAGCATACTTTTCCAAACTAACACATGCTAAAATTTGCAAATAGAATAAAGCAATCAGGAAAGAAACTCAATCTAAGTATTTAAGTAAAACTAAATTTTTTTCAACAATTAACTTAAGTACGCGCTCGTCACCTCACGTACAGGGTATTCAATTACCAAACATCATATCCTAAAGGGAAAGTCCCCCACACAAGGTTAGACAAGCCACTTACCTCAACCGGCTCCAAAGAAACCACACTTTTGCCACGAGTATCCGACTCCAAATGGTCTAAATCTATTCATTCATTACATCTCGTAAATAAAATATGAAGCAACTAATTCTATTATTTAATTTAAAGCTAAGATGCGAATCTAGGTAAAAATAACTAAAACGCCCCTCATGCCAACGTGGTCAAAAACCGAGGTTCGAACCAAAATCCGGTTACCCATTCCGCCACGAACCCAATATATAATTTGTTTTAAAATCGGACATCAAATTGAGGTCCAAATCCCCAATTTTAGAAAAACCTAGGTTCTATTCAAAACACCCAATTTCGCCCATTAAAATCCTTGATTTTAAGTTGAAAACATGTTAAATGATGTTAATGATTGAAAGAAATGAATAAAAACCAACTTACAAATAATTTGAAAGAAATCTTGTCCTTGGAAAATCGCCTAAGTGTGTTTGGGTTTTGAAAGAATGAAGAAAATAGTGAAAAATTCGACTAAGCATGAAAAATGCAAGTCTCAGATGTGGAAAATGCGAACTGGGGTTCACAATTGCGAACCCCAACTCTGCAGGCTTGAGAATGGATAAGAAAACAAGTGATGACCCCTTTGGGTCGTCAAAAAACAATTGTTCGTCATCTAACGGACAAAAGAAAGTACATGAGTCGGGAAAAAGATGAGGATAACGACTCTGCATGTCAGACTGGGACTCCCAGGTCGATGCCTTAGGAGGCTAACCCCGCCACTGAACCTTTACTGAAGCAATATTCTTTTACCTCAGCTTTCGGATCTACCTGTCCAATATAGCAACTGGTTCCTCCACACAGGATAGATCATTGTCCAACTGGACTGAACTGAAATCCAACACATGTGACAGGTCACCGTGATACCTCCAGAGCATCGAAACATGAAATACTGGATGAACCCCTGCCAGGTTGGGAGGTAAGGCAAGCTCATAAGCAACCTCCCCAACACGCCTCAATACCTCTAAAGGGCCAATGAACCTCGAACTCAACTTCCCTTTCTTCCCAAATCTCACGACGCCCTTCATAGGCAAAACTCGGAGCAGAACCCACTCTCCAACCATAAATGAAACATTGCGAACATTCCGGTCCTCGTAGCTCTTCTGTATGGATTGAGCTGTATGGAGTATATCCTGAATTATTTTGACCTTCTCCAAAGCATCCTGAACCAAATCTGTGCCCAATAGTCTGGCCTAGCCCGGTTCAAACCAATCCACGGAGATCTACACTGCCTACCATACAAGTCCTCATACGATGCCGTCTGAATACTAGACTGGTAGCTGTTGTTGTAAGAAAACTCCGCCAATGGCAAAAACTGATCCCAAGACCCTCCAAACTCAAATCACACACACTCGTGGAGCATATCCTCAAGAATCTGCATAGTGCGCTCGGACTGTCCGTCTGTCTGGGGTGAAATGTTGTGCTCAACTCCACTCGTACCCAACTCCTACTGAACGGCCTTCCAAAACCGTGGTGTGAAATGAGTACCTCTCTCTGAAATAATAGAAGCTAGATAAAAATCTCCGCCAACCGCTCAGAAGAATAACTGGTACACACAGGGATGAAATGAGCAGACTTGGTTAGCTGACTCAAAATGACCCAGATAGCATCAAACTACTTCAAGGTCCGTGGGAGCCCATATACAAAGTCCATGGTGATATGCTCCCACTTCCACTCCGGAATCTCTATCTGCTGAAGCAACCCACCCGGTCTTTGGTGCTCGTACTTCACCTGCTAGCAATTGAGGCATTTGGCTACATATCCCACTATATCCTTCTTCATCCGCCTCCACCAATAGTGATGGCTCAAGTTTTGATACATCTTCGCGGCACCCAGATGGATGGAATACAGCGAACTGTGGGCTTCTTCTAGAATCAGCTCTCGTATCCCATCAATATTAGGTACACAAACCCTACCATGCATCCTCAACACTCCATCCTCTCCAATGGTCACATCTCTCGCATCACCATGCTGAACCATGTCCTTAAGGGCAAGCAAATGAGGGTCATCAAACAGCCGCTCCCTGATATGATCAAATAATGAAGACCGATAAACCATGCAAGCTAGAACCTGACTAGGATCCGAAATATCCAATCTCACAAACTGGTTGGCTAAGGCCAGAACATCCATCGCCATAGGGCTTTCCGATACAGGTAGATATGCCAAACTTCCCAAACTCTCCGCCCGGGGACTCAAGGCATCATCCACTACATTGGAGTTGGTTTATCAAGTGTTTGATTGATGACTTGATGTTGCAGGAAGGTAGAGATCTCACCATTATATCTGACATGCAGAAGGTAATATCTATTGTGTTTGATTTTTTTTGTTATATGCATTTTATGACTAATGTAACTAATGCAGTTTCTAATTTTTGCTTGATATGTTGGGCATACTTAAGGCAGTAAATGATTTGTTTCATGAAACTGAAGATAGGTGGTGTATTAGACACATTTTAGCAAACTGGTCAAAGAATTAGAAAGCCTTGGAAAGAAGAAAATACTTTTGGAGGTGTGCAAGATCACCATGTGTTACTAAATTGAATATCCAAATGAATAACCCGAACAAGCTTAGTAATGGGATATGTGAGAGTCTGCTCACTTATTGTCACTGATCCTAAAACGGACCTAGTCGTGATGGCACCTATCGTGAAACTAGGCCAACTGACACAAATCTCCAAACCACTTAAATAGTTATAATGTGTCATTTAAAGGCATTAATAAGCTAAAATCCCAAAATATAGAGTAAAATAGAATAGTACAGAAATGAATACAGCCCGGCATCAGAGTGTCACCAGTCATGAGAATCTACAATTCATCTAAGAGTATGAAAAGACAACATAGTCTGATACAAATCCAATACAAAGTGAAATAAATAGGAAGGAGAAGCACTGGGCTGCGAACACCGAGCAACTACCTAGTCAACTCCGAACAAGCCTGCTAGAAGGCAAATCAACACTCGCTAGCATGACCTGAGACTCTTAAATCTGCACACAGAATGCAGGGAGTAATGTGAGTACGCCGACTCAGTAAGTAATAAAAGTAAAGGCAGCTGAGCAATAAAAATATACGTAAAACACATCATAATGCTACAACAAAATAGTATAAATCCATAACAATACAGTAGTACAGTAAAATCTCGCGAAACACCTTTGTTCAGCAAAAATCTCTTTAAAACAGCTTTCAGTAGTTCAAACGAGTGATGAAATCGGTGAGAGAAGCGAAAGAAACATATATCAGCCCCCCGGGCAAAATACCAACAGAACCAGCCCATCAGGCTACCTCACAATCACTCGCATCAGCCCCTCGGGAAATAACATGAAACAACAACAGCCCTTCGCCAATATCACATCTCACACTGGGTACCCATTCTTGTTGGAGGTGTACTGACACCAGAAAGAGATCCTTACAGTGCAAGCGGAATAATAAGACATATCATGGCATAGTCAACATGCATTTGCCCTCATAACAAGCCATCTTGTAGCGTAACAAAATCAGGCTTCCAGCCTCATAATCATGAATCAGTACAACATTGTCGCGGCGTGCAGTCTGACCGATAATATCCTCAAAACACAGGCCCTCGGTCTATCTCAATCAAAAATCTCTCAAGCCACTCGGGCAATAGTAAAACATGATGCTGAGCCCAAAATATCAAAATGGAGTAAATATGGTTTAGTTACGAAAACAATAGAACACAAAATGACTAAAAACAAATTTGAAGTCAAAACGGTGAGGAAAAGTAATAAAAATCCTCTAAGGGTCCAAAATAGTTGGCATGAGGGCCAAATATGACATTCAGCCGAAACATGATAATATTTTCCAAAACATAATGATATCAAACAACAACAACAACAACCCAGTATAATCCCACTTAGTGGGGTCTGGGGAGGGTAGTGTGTACGCAGACCTTACCCCTACCCTGGGGTAGAGAGGCTGTTTCCAAATAGACCCCCGACATCCTTCCCTCCAAGAATTTCCTACCTTGCTCTTGGGGAGACTCGAACTCTCAAACAACTTTCAATCGAATATGCGACTTAACAGTATACGGGACGAATTGAGTCATAATCCCCAAAGGTACACGATCCCACGCTCGTCATCTAGCGTGTTCGTCACCTCAAAGTAGCACAATAATGTGAAATTCGGGGTTTCTTACCCTCGGGACAATATTTACAATCATTGCTTACCTCAATTCGGTCCAAATCCTAGTCTGCGATGCCCTTGCGTCTCGAATCGGCCTCTGAACGCTCCAAATTTGACCTAAACATATTCATACCATCAAAAGCATGCCAAGGAAACAAATCCCACTCGAAAATAACCAATTTATACTCAAAATCCCAAAATTGATCTAACCCAACCCAAGTCTCGAATTCCGACAAAATTCACAAAACTAGAATCCTTATGATCTCTTGATTTCATTCGTACCAAGTATATCAAAATCCAACCACAAACGACCCCTCAAATCCTTATTCAAAGGTTTCCAATTTCAAACTCTAAACCCCTAGTTTTTTACCCTTAATCTCATAAATTTCATGCTTAAACAAGTAAAAATCATCATAGAATCGAGTTTTAGGTCCAAGAAACTCACCTCAATAAAAACCCCTTTGTTTCCCTCTTCAAAATCTGTCACAAGCTCCAATCTCGGATGAAAATGGTGAACAACCACTCAAATTTCACGAATGCCATTATTTATATGTTCTGCCTCAGTAATACTGCAGCTGCGGTAAAAAATATCGCACTTGCGGACCCGTACTTGCGGTCGGGGTGTGTTCATTTTCGCATTATTCTTCTAATCTATATTTTGGGATTTTAGTTTATTAATGACTTTAAACGACTTATTATAGCTGTTTAGCTGGTTTGGAGGTTTGTGATAGGTGTTATTACGACCGGTTTGACACTTATAATAAAGAAAACTTGGTAATAACATACTTCAACTGTGACATTAATTGTGATATAATTGATAATAATATGTGTGAAACCTTTAATGTATGGATACTAGCTGAGAGACACAAGATAATTATCACAATATTGGAAGAAACAAGAGTAAAGATGCTGGGGGAGGGGGGAGTTGAGGGATTTTGCAAACACATGGATGTGATATATCTCCCATTGCTATGAAAGTGTTTTAAAAAAACATGGCTCATTCCATGATATGTACCATCAGGTGGGATGGTGATGTTGGATATGAGATTAAGGATGATCCATATAAGCATTGTATGGATATGCAAAATCAGGCATGCAACTGCAGGTCATAGATGCTTAAGGGTATCCCTTGTGCTCACTCAATTGCTGTAATGCACTTCAAAAAGATTGAGCCTCTTAATTACATATCACATCGGTACCATAAATTAACTTTCCTAAAAGCATATTCAATATTTATCCAACCAATACCTAATATGATAATTGAAAGTCCACCAATTAAGAAGATGCATGACCGGCCCATGAAGATGAGGAGAAGAGAAGAAATAGAACATTCTAAATCCGGCAAGTTATCAAAGAGGGGTATGGAAATGAGTTGCTTAAATTGTAGTGGTTATGTACAGAAAAAGAGAGGATGCTCCAAGGATCCAAGACCTGCAGGTTCTACTCCTACTAGTGCTTATTTCACACGAGGAAGAGCTCAGAATATTTCTACTCCTGCTACAGGTTCTACTCCTTCTACAAGTTCCACTCCTGCTACGTGTTCTACTACTGCACAACTTACACATGTTGCACATAATTCAATTGCCAGAGGCAGGGGCAAAAAAAGTGTTCTAACTACTTGAAGAGGGGCTGGAAGAGATAGGGGCAGTTCTGGGATTAGACTATTTTAAGATGGATCTACTTTAAGTCTTTTTCGATAAGTATTGCACAATTTTAACTTATCCACTTTGTTGTGATTATTTTTAATGAAGTTCTTTTCTTGGCAGTCTGGTGGTGGTTCAAAGAGTGGTTACAACTGGTCAAAAGAGGTCTTCTGCTGATATTCAAGAGCGTGCTTACAAACCAACCAAATGAGTCAAGTGAAATAGCAAACCAGACATTACAACAAGGAAACTTTAAAGAGTTATTGCATCCCATGTCAACCTCAGTCAAGCAAGCTCATCCTCTCAGCCGACTAAGACTAATTAGCATGGTTAGTTCTTTATGTGGTGCTAAGTTTGTTTTGAAGTCTAGTGTAATTTTTAACACTAGAACTACAATTAAACTGTTAAGGTTGCTATGTGCAGCTATTATATATTATGTTTAATGTTGATGAAGACAAGGAGCTATACTGCAAAAATCTTTCTTTTGAAATGGAAGCAGATTGTGATTATCTTGATGGCATTTATATAGCTGTTATATGCTATGGATTCCAGCGTCTTATATAGCTTGATGATATAGCTTGATGGCTTGTGTTTATGAGCGACAATTGATCACCAGGTGGTAGTCTTTATTGAACGACAATTTATATAGCTTGATGACTTGTGTTTTTATATTGCAAATAGAAGTTGTAGCTGAAGCACAAGTTATGAATGCTGAAACAAAAGCTGCAGCTATGTCATCAAGGTATATAAAGGCTATAGTTGTGAATGTTGAAACATTAGCTTGATGACCTTATAGTTATGAGCAAGTTAAAACAAAAGCTCAACTGAAGTACAAGTTAATGAATGCTACTGTAATACTTAGGGATACCAAGCTGGGAGCCATTTTTGGGTGGCCATTTTGTAAATGTTATTGTAATACTTAGAAAATGAACACACTACAATTACCAGTACCGTCAACAAAAAGTTGTGGCAGAATAAATCCCTTTCATTAACACAAAGTACTATACTTGAATAAGCAGCAAAAGGAATACACTTGCAACAAGGGTGAAAACAACCTAACTACTAAGATACATGGTTCATTGACCATTTTACAAGTTTTTACATTATGTATCAGTCTTTGGTGCCAAACATAATCACCTTGAATACAATTACGATTAACACCAAAATTATCAATCGCCTCCAATTTCTTTGATTTCAACTTGCCTTTACGAATGCAACCAATGCCTTTTTTTTAATCAACCCCAAGATAACACCTTTTAGTACCCCATAGTAGGAGGATCAAACCATACAAAAAGTTTAGGGTATCACGATCGTTTTGGAAATAAGAAGATTTCAGTATTAAAAACTCAAAAAAATTATTTAAACCAGATTTTTAACACTAAACTTACCTCATAGAATCTACACTCATAAAAACGATGACCGGGATTATCGATGCTCCATGAAATTATAAGCACAACTTCTTCACCATAACGACAAATATGTTTAAAATTATGCATTTGACAACAACCCTAAGAGTTTCAATAGGCGAAAACTCAAAGAAAATAGTATAAAATTGACAATACACTCTAATTTAAAAATGAATTATCCAAGATAAAGAAGATTGAAGAGGAGGAAGAAAAATCTTTGAAGCTAATGGCTGAGAAGAGAAAAATCGAGGGCTGCAATAGCTAACGGATTGAGTATTGAAGACCCATTTTAATTTAAGGGCCAATGGAGCCGTTAAGATCGATTTTCGACAGTTGATAATTGTCGGCTACTTTTTAATAAAGATTTCCACGCTCTTTTGTGTTTCTGTTTTACATGTAAGCTTTGAGGGGGTCTTAAAAAATGTTAAATGTGTAAAGGTTTACACGTGTTTATTAGGTATGTAACACGGATTTGATTAAAAGGTTGATGGGTAAATTATGTATTTTGCCTTGATAATGGTGGTTACTATAGTCAAGGGTGGCCCAACAACATCTAGGCCTAAAGTAAGGCCTTAATAATTGAGAACTTGGTTTTATAAAATAGACATAATTGAATGAATTTAACATTGATTGCATCACAATTGAAATGAGAGAACCCAGAAAATATAATTCCTCCGTTCCAATTTATGTGATTCTTTTGTGTAGTCAGCCCCTTTCTGTATTTGGTAATAATTCAACTTTAGATTTTCCTATACTAGTCACACAAGTTTCTATAATTTGTCTTAGATCACATTTTTCAAAAGTTCTCCTTTATTTCATAAACTCCTTGTTCAGCTAAACGCTATCATATAAATTAGATAGAGAGAGCATAACTTATGTGAGGAAAATAAATGATAAGTTAGATAATTAGATATAATTACGTGACTAACTAATGAATAGAGAAATATAATTCAGTAAAACGTAAAATAAAATTGACAAAAACTATTTTGGTTATATTAATTAGAGGAAGAAATAGAGTTATTAAAAATCAATATGATAATAAAGAAAATAAATTTATCAATAACAAGAAATAACTATATAAATAATATGCTATATATAGACAAAAATAATAATTCTGTGGCCCTTTAGGGCCCAAAGCAAGTGTCTGGCCGCCCCTTACGGTAGTATGGATTGTGCGTTAAGAGGCTGATACCTAACAATGATAATGTAGTGCTAAATTGAAAAATTAATTGAGTATTAAAAATTAAAATGTCGCATTTGCAATAACCTTTAAGTAACCCGTGTCTTAATGATTTTATAACATCATTCAACTATCGTATCACACTCCAATTTTTATAATTGAACAACTTGTTTTGGATTCTTTTGGTTTTTTGTTGTTGGGGTGGGGGGGGAGGGGGAAGGGGGGCGTTTGCTTTCGTAGAGCCTTTAATTTTCATGATAAAGAGCCTTCCTCTTTAATGGTTCTTAACAGCACATTAAAAATAAAAAATAAAAACGAGATTTATCCATGGAAATTTTGATTTTCAATATAGAAAAAGACTCAATATTAACTCTCTACGATAATTGGCCTCTTGAAATATATGAAAAGTACATAAACAAAAGAATGTTAGGAGCTTTCACGCCATTGCTTTTGAATTTCAAAGTAGTACTTGATATCCACGTAGTATCTTTCTTTATCATCTATAACCTGAAACGACAACAAAATCAATGTAGATACATCTCTAAGTTTTTATTGATGGAAAGTATTTAACTAATTCTATAAAGTAATTAAAGCAGTTATAAGGCTGCACTCACTTTAAGCTTTTAGATCCAAAATTTAAGAAAAAACTAGACATTATTTGTTTAGAAGCAGAATTGAAGACAATGAGATTCAAAAAATACGCTAAAAATAAAAAGAATAACTATAGACTTAAGAAATAATATAAAATCATTCTCTCAGCTTACGTTAGCTATACGTGTGATGGTGCATCTGCCATGGGAATGGGGCGAGGCAAAGGAAGACCCAAAAGGTACCCAAAACACCGAGCTGGAGGCTCAGTGAGTAACAATTCAAAAGTTGAAAAGGTATTTCAAGTGCAAACGCATGAATTGAAGACGCCAGAACAACAATGGATAGTGATGACTGGAATTGATGAGACTACTCCTTCGACTAGCTCTAAGGTAAACATGAAATTGACTCTAAGCATACCAGTACCAATTGACCAAACTGAGTCGAGTACTAATCCTAGGGTTGACAGAAAACCCAATGAAACATTAGATAAAATGAATACAAAGGACATGCTAGGGGATCTGAGAAAAGGGGCTAATGCAGACCAAATTGGAGCTACTATAGGACCTAAGGAGGGGAGACTCAAGACACTAAGGAGATGAATCATGCAGATTGAAAGAACAGAACCAAAAACATAGACCAAATTATTTCAGCAGAATCGTGTTGCTACTCATGGAATAGCTCTCAGGTATGTCTCACCTCAGATTGTAGATGGGCAAACTGCGGTAAAGATAGATCTACAAGACATAGAGGAAGCAGAAGAGACATGGAGTGCTGCATTAATAGCCTACATTGTTGGAGATAACCTTGGGTACAATGCTATGAGGTGATATATTGCTCAACATTGGTTTGATGCTGCTGAGCCAGATTTGTTCCTTCATGATGATTGATATTATGTGATAAAATTTCAAACTCTAACAGCTATGCATTGAGTGTTCTATGCTAGACCTCACACTATCAGAAATAGAGCAATAATTCTCAAGCCACGGTCTCCAGATTTTGATTTAAGTAAAGAGTTCCTAACTGATATACCTTTGTGGGTGATTTTTGGACAATTACCAATGAGTTGCTGGGGTAGTGAAGCTTTGAGCAAAATTACTAGTGCAATTGGAAAACCCCTATTTACTGATGAGTGCACCACCAAGCAAACACAAATGTCCTATGCAAGAATGTTGATTGAAGTGAATGTTACAAAAGCTATGCCTACTGAGATTACTGTTAGAATAAGTAAATAGTAGTAAACTAACCCTAATCCAATATGTATTAGGAGTAGGATAAGTTATGTGTATATATAGGGCTCATTGTATCATGTTTAATATCTATATATATATATATATATATATATATATATATATATATATATATATATATATATATATATATATATATATATATATATATATATATATCCCGTGCTTTCTCACATGGTATCAGAGCAATCGTGAGAGATTTATCACTGTGCATAAATTCCAGCGATTCTGGGAAGTAAAATCAGTCATCGGAACCCTTTTTCGGCGACTTTTTCAAGGTTGTTTTACGTTTACTTTGTCTCAGTCAGTGCTGTACAATATCCAGCAATACCAAAAGACTCGCCTCTGTCCTGTGACAAAACCCCAGAAATTTCTCCGGCCAAATCAGCCCCACGCGCCTCAAGAACCTTAGGCGCGTGACCCCCTTTCCGGCCAGATTTTCAGGGGACTCCTTCAGAACAGTTGGGTCGGATACTAATTCTGACCCTACCCATCCTATCTTCGTTCGATTCCGACAACTTTGAGTTTTTTCCGGCGACTACACTGACTTTTACGGCAACTACAATACTTTTCCGGCACCAAAAAAAACAAAGTTCCTTTTTCTGTTTCAGCAAGTTTTCACGATGCTTTTGGGCCTAAAAACTCGGCTTCTGGCAATTCCTGTATTATAATTACCTCAGAACCTTTAATGGGAGGTTCCAACTACTTAGCTTGGGCTTCGTCTGTCGAGTTGTGGTGTAAAGGTCAAGGTGTTCAAGATCATCTAATGAAGGAGTCTAGTGAAGGAGATGAAAAAGCCAAAGCACATTGGGAGAAGATCGATGCTCAATTATGGAGTATTTTGTGGCGATCTATTGATTCCAAGCCGATGCCCTTGTTTCGTCCATTCCAGACATGTTATTTGGTTTGGGAAAAGGCTCGTACTTTATACACTAATGATATGTCTCGTTTCTATGATGTGATATCGCGAATGACAAATTTAAAGAAATAGGAATTAGATATGTCTACTTACTTGGGATAAGTACAGGCAGTTATGGAGGAATTTGAGACGTTGATGCCAGTTTCTGCTAGCGTTGCAAAGCAGCAAGTGTTGGAAATCATGTATATCTATGATATGTGCGCTTTGGTTGTATGAGCATGATTTTCAGGTATAGGTTTTGATGAATGACAAACAATGAAGTCAAGTGTCAAACAACGATATTGTATGGCAATCAATCAAATGGCAAGAAGCATACTGATGACGGAATTGCATGAACGAGCCAAAGAGATTCAAGCACAAGACAAAGATCGAGATTAAGTCTTATATGAGTCGGTATTTAATTGTGATCTTGATCCGACAACTTAAACTCAAGACTTGGCTTCTCTCGTAAAAATATTTTTTAACAAATCATGCATATTTGATTTAGAGCAAAATGATTTTAAATAATGCATATTTACTTTAGTCAAAATGATTTTTAAACATGCCTCTAAAAATCTGGACTAAGATAATCGATTATGTACTTATGATAATCGATTATGTTTAAGTCAGCTGCTTGACAATCGATTGTGAACTTATGACAATCGATTGTGTTAAGGCAGTGAGCATCAGATTTTTCAAATCTGCATGACAATCGATTGTGAACCTTATGACAATCGATTGTGATAAGGCAGTGTCCATCAAAGTTTTTCAAAGCTCAAAATAATCGATTGTGAAGCTAATGACAATCGATTGTGAAGAGACAGTGTCCATCAGATTTTTCAAAGTCACAAAATAATCGATTGTGAACTTATGACAATCGATTGTGTTGAGGCAGTGTCTTCCAGACTTTTTTAAAGTTATTAAATAATCGATTGTGAACCTATAACAATCGATTGTCAAGAGGCAGTGTCTAAATTGATTTTTCAAGATAAATATATAATCGATTGTTAACTTAGTATAATCGATTGTATAACTGACCGTTGCCAAAATGTTTTCAAATACCGTCAGGTAATCGATTATAGATTTCTTATAATCGATTGTTTTAATTAAAATCTGGAAAGGATTTTTTGAACGTTGCTGAGTAATCGATTATTGATTTCTTATAATCGATTGTTTTAATTAAAATCTGGAAAGGATTTTTTTCAACGTTGCTGAGTAATCGATTGTAGATTTCTGACAATCGATTGTTTTACGTAAAATCTGGAAATGATTTTTTGAACGTTGCCAGTAATCGATTATTGATCTTAGATAATCGATTGTTAAGCATAAAATCTGGGATTGATTTTTGGAAGACCTGGCAAACAATCGATTGTGGTAATTTGACAATCGATTGTCACTGAGTAAAATCAGCAATTCTTAATTGGCAATTAGGCAACGGTAACACAAGGTTTTTCAACTATAAATACAGCTTCAAATCAGTCTTTTAAGCAACAACAACACACAAACAACTGATCATACAATTGCTAAAGCTTGCATACTTTATTGCTTATCATTTTATATTCATTACATAAGCTTTTGAGAGCCAAATTCTTGTCGAAAGTTGTTGCGATCTTGAGCGTATTATTTTTACTCATATCTACTCTTAAAGGAGTGTCTTGTTTGAGTGCTAAGTGTTTTTGTACACTTGAAGGGAAGTGTTAGTCCCTTGTGTTGAAGGAACTTGTGTTTCCTTGGTTGAAGTCTTGGAGTGTTGTATCTCCGAGCAAAGGTTGTTGAGGCTTGTGTCCTCAAGTTGTAACGGTTTGTTGAGCACCCGTAAGCTTAACAAGTTAGTGGAAATCTCGAGAGAGTCTCTCGGGGACTCGACTAGCCACAGGTTGTGGTGAACCAGGATACATCGGTGCGTTTGTTCTAATTTATTTACTTATCGCACTTATTTATTTCCTGCAATTTTTATATTCCGCAAGTTTACGCTAATTTTTATTATAACGCTATTCACCCCCCCCCTCTAGCGTTAAGCGTATTATCTATCAGCAAGAGCAACGACAAAATATGTTTCTAGTTCTTACTCTTGCTGGGCTTCCTAATGATCTCGACTCAGTACGCGATCAGATTTTGGCTAGTCTGACTGTCCCCACAGTTGATGAATTATTCTCTCGATTACTTTGCCTTGCTGCAGCACCAAGTCACCCAGTGAGCTCATCACAGACACTTGATTCATCTATCCTCGTATCCTAATCAGTGGACAATCGTACATCTCATACTATGGAGAATAGACGAGGAGGAGGTCGTTTTGGAAGATCTAGACCCAAGTGTTCTTATTTTCATAAACTTGGTCACACTCATGACGTGTGCTATTCTTTACATGGTTGACCACTCAAAAATGCTTATGTTGCTCAGATCGAGACTACAGGTAACCAGGGATTTTCTGTATCGGAAGGGGAGTATAATGAGTTCCTTAAATATCGAGCAAGTAAGCAGACATCTCCACAAGTAGACTCTATTGCTGGTAATTCTTTCTCTTGTGTTTCCCAGTCTAGTCCTCTTGAACGATGGTTTGTGGACTCAGCTGCTTCTGATCATATCTCTGGGAATAAATCTCTTTTGTCAAATATTATGTATTCACAGTTTCTTCCCAACGTTACTTTAGCCAATGGGTCTCAAACTAAAGCAAAAGGAGTTGGACAAGCGAATCCCGAGTTGGACAAGCGAATCCCCTACCCTCTGTCACTCTAGATTCCGTTCTTTATGTCCCTGGCTGTCCTTTTAATCCTGCATCTGTTAGTCGTTTGACTCGTGCCCTCCATTGCGGTATATATTTTATTGATGATTCTTTTATAATGCAGGACCGCAGTACGGGACCGAAGATTGGAAAAGGACTTGAATCAGAAGGACTCTACTACCTTACCTCACTAAAATCCTCCAAGGCATGTCTAGTTGCAGAGCCTCTAGACCAACTTCACCGTCATTTAGGACATCCTAGCTTGTCCAAGCTTCAGAAGGTGGTTCATAGTTTGTCTAGTTTATCCACATTATAGTGTGAGTCATGTTAGCTCGGGAAACATACCCGAGCCTCCTTTCCTCGCAGTAGTGAGAGTCGTGTAGAGTCTGCTTTTTCTTTAGTTCATTCGGATATATGGGGTCCTAGTAGAGTCAGCTCAACCTTGGAATTTCATTACTTTGTTAGTTTCATTGATGATCATTCAAGATGTACTTGGATTTTCTTAATGAAATATCGTTCTGAGTTGTTCTCTATATTCCAGAATTTTTGTGCTGAAATTAAAAATCAATTTGGTGTTTCTATTTGCACTTTTCGCAGTGATAATGCCTTAGAATATTTATCCTCTCAATTTCAGCAGTTTATGACTTCTCACGGAATTATTCATCATACCTCCTGTCCTTATACCCTTAGCAAAATGGGGTTGCAAAGAGAAAAAATAGGCACATTATTGAGACTGCTCGCACACTTCTCATTGAATCTCATGTTCCGCTACGTTTTTGGAGTGATGCAGTTCTCACATCTTGTTATTTGGTTAATCGGATGCCTTCATCTCCCATCCAGAATCAGATTCCGTATGAGGTATTGTTTCCCCAGTCACCCTTATACTCTGTTCCCCCTCGTGTTTTTCGGAGCACTTGTTTTGTTTATAACTTAGCCCTTGGGAAAGCTAAGTTAGCTCCTCGTGCTCAAGTGTGTCTTCCTTGGTTATTCTCGTGTCCAGAAGGGCTATCGTTGTTATTCACCTGATCTTCGTAGGTACATTATGTCACCTGATGTCACATTTTTTGAGTCTAAACCTTTCTTTATCTCTTCTGACCATTCTGACCATCTTGATATATCTGAGGTTTTACCTATACCAGCCTTTAGGGAGTCTACTATAGCTCCTCCTTCAACTTCCGCTACAGAAGTCTTACCCATTCCAACCATTGGAGAGTCTAGTGTAGCTCATCCTAGACTCTCTGCCACAGAAACTCCACTCTTGACATATCATCGTCGTCCTTGCCCAGCATCCGGCCCGGTTGATTCATGTCCCGCACTTGACCCTGCTCCTACTGCGGACTTGTCTCTTCCGATTGCACTTCGGAAAGGTATACGGGCCACCCTTAATCCTAATCCCCATTATATCGGTTTAAGTTATCATCGTTTTTCATTGCCCCATTCTGCTTTTCTATCTTCTTTGTCCTCGGTTTCCATCCCTCAGTCTACAGGTGAAGCATTGTCTCATCTAGGGTGGCGATAGGCTACGAGTGGTACTTGGGAGCTCGTCCCTCTTCCTTCAGGTAAATCTACTGTTGGTTGTCGTTGGGTGTATGCAGTCAAGGTTGGTCAAGATGGTAAGGTTGATCGTCTTAAGGCTCGTCTTGTTGCCAAGGGATATATCAGATATTTGGGCTTCATTACAGTGATACCTTCTCTCCCGTGGCTAAGATAGAATCAGTCCGCCTTTTTCTATCCATGGCTAATGTTCGCCATTGGCCCCTGTATCAGGTGGACATTAAAAATGCATTTTTGCACGGTGACCTTGAGGCTGAAGTTTATATGGAGCAACCACCTGGGTTTGTTGCTCATGGGGAGTCTCGTGGCCTTGTATGTTGCTTGCGCCGGTCACTTTATGGTCTAAAGAAGTCTCCTCGAGTCTGGTTTGGTAAGTTTGGTACTGTTATCCAGGACTTTGGCATGACTCGGAGTGAAGCTGATCACTCTGTATTCTATCCGCATTCTTATTCGAGTCTCTGTATTTATTTGGTGGTCAATGTTGACGACATTGTTATTACCGGCAATGACCAGGATGGTATTGCTAAATTGAAGCAACATCTCTTTCAACACTTTCAGACTAAGGATCTGGGCACACTAAAGTATTTTCTGGGTATTGAGGTCTCACAGTCTAGCTCAAGTATTGTGATCTCACAACGGAAGTATGCCTTAGATATTCTTGAGGAGACAGGAATGACAGGTTGTAGACCTGTTGACACTCTGATGGATCCGAACTCTAAACTTCTTCCAGGACATGGGGAGCCTCTTAATGATCCTGCAAGATATAGGCGGTTAGTTGGTAAAATAAATTATCTTACAGTGACAAGACCTGACATTTCCTTTCCTGTGAGTGTTGTGAGCCAGTTTATGGGTTCGCCGTGTGATAGTCATTGGGATGCAGTTGTTCGCATTCTTCGGTATATAAAATCAACTCCAGGTAAAGGTTTATTGTTTGAGGATCGAGGCCATGAGCAGATCGTTAGATACTCCAATGCTGATTGGGCAGGATCGCCTTCTGACAGACGTTCTACTTCTGGATATTGTGTCTTAATAGGAGGAAATTTGGTATCTTGAAAAAGCAAGAAATAGACTGTGGTTGCTCGGTCTAGTGCAGAAGCAGAATATCGAGCAATGGCTATGGCGACACATGAGTTAGCTTGGATCAAACAGTTGCTCAAAGAGCTGAAATTTGGTGATGTTAGTCAGATGGGACTTGTGTGTGATAATCAAGCTGCTCTTCATATTGCGTCAAATCCAATGTTCCATGAGAGAACTAAGCACATTGAGATTGAATGTCACTTTGTCAGAGAAAAGATACTCTCGGGAGATATTGCTACAAAGTTTGTAAAGTCAAATGATCAGCTTGTAGACATTTTCACCAAATCCCTCACTGTCCCTCGTATTAACTACATATGTAACAAGCTCGGGCATATGATTTATATGCACCAGCTTGAGGGGGAGTGTTAGAATATGTAAATAGTAGTAAAATAACCCTAATCCAATATGTATTAGGGGTAGGATAAGTTATGTGTATATATAGGGCTCATTGTATCATGTTTAATATCAATATATATATATATATATATATATATATATATATATATATTTCTCTCGTGCTTTCTCACAATTACTGTGATGGATCCTAGAGGTAGGGTATTTCAGAAGGATTTGGAGTATGAGTGGAAGCCAACATATTGTGACAAATGCAATTCATTGGTCATGTTTGTTCCAAGCAGCAAAGGCCAAGAGAGCATAAAGAAGAGCAGCCAAAGAGAAGCAAAAAAAGTAACATATGAATTAAGGACTAACGGCCATGTACCTCCTGCAACAGGGAACACAGAAAATGTGCACCAAGATGATGTTAATGGGACAAGTGAAAACCTAACTAGACTTGTTCAAGAAAAATCCCAACCCTGCTCACCAGTAGTAGACAAAGCAGACCAACTACAATCAACTTGAAGAAGGTGCAGGGAATATTATGGCAGATGCAATAGACAAAGGCAAGAAGCAAATGTTAGATTTGAGTCTTGAAAACTTTCCTATGCTAACACCTACGACTAGTAGAAATGGATTCAAAAATGTAACAGCATGTACCAGTGGGAGTTCTACCTTACCTCATGATAGGAGTGGAGGAATTAAAATCAATCAATGAAGTGGTTACTATGGAATGTCAAGGGTATTAAGTGGTACAAGAGGAACGAGTTGAGAAACTACTCGAAGATCAAAAACATTAAGTTTGGAGGTATCATTAAAACTAGAGTCAAAGAACACAAAGCTAAAGGAGTTAGCCACCACATTGCCCTTGGCTGGGAGATACTAAATAATTACAATGTTGCAATAAATGAAAGAATATGGATGATATGAAACTCAAACTACTACTCATTCAAATTAATCAAGGCAGAAGCACAAGTTACTCATTGTTCTGTTAGAGATATCAAAAATGACCAAGAATGTCTAGTGTTAGTGGTCTATGGCTTTAATACAATAAAAAGAAGGAAGCAGCTATGGGAAAGCTTAATATAGATAGGGAAAATGAGCTCCACACCATGGGTTATTGGACAAGATTTTATTGATGTCCTACAGTTACAAGATAGGAAGCATCAAAATTCAATTATCATGGCTAAAACTCAAGACTTCAGCAAGTGTATACAAGACTTAAGACTTAGTGAGCTGGCTTGGGGAGGTCATTATTATGCATGGTCTAGTAAGAAAGATGGGAGTGACAGGAGATTGAGTATAATTGACATGATTGTTGGCAACTATGAAAGGATGATATAGTGGGGGATATCACTGTTATATATATGATGCATTCATTTCTGGCCATGCTCCTACGAGCGTAACCTTAACTGAAAACCGAGGAAGTAGGAAGACTCCATTCAAATTCTTCAATGTCTGCGCAGAACATGAGAGATTCCTAACTGATGTTCAGCAAGTATGGCAATAAAGAGTCCATAGGAACAGTATGCAGTATGTTTAGTTGAAACTGAAAGCAATAAGACCAGTACTGAGAAAGCCTAATGTTGAGGAGTTCAAGATCATTAGACAGAAGAAGGAGAAAGCCAGAATTGAACTTGAAAGGGTTCAAAGAAACATTGATACAAATTGCTCTGATGAGTTGTTAGAGGTGAAGGAGTTGGCCCAAAATTTGGAAAATGGAATATGATTAAAGAAGGAGCTTTGAAATAAAAAGCTAGAGCAAAATAGATAAAGTTAGAAGACTCCCATACAAAATACTTCTCAGTTGTCATGAAAGAAAAGAGCCAAAGAAATCAAATACTAGAGCTTAATTCTACAAATGATAGCAGATTAAATGACCTAGAAAACATCAGAATGGAGATAGTAGAATTTTACAAGTCACTGATGGGAAGTGCTGCTCAATCACTTCCTGCTATAGATAACATTGGGATGCACAAGGGACCAAAGCTTAATCAGCAATAAAGAATTGATGTACGTAAGGATGTGACTACAGAAGAAATTTATGAGGAATTGTCCTCTATTAGAGATGACTAGGCACCTGGTATTGATGGATACAATGCATATTTTTTTTATAAGCTTAGCCAATTATCAAAGATGAAATTACTCAAGATGTACTGAAGTTCTTTGCTACTAGAAAATTATAACTATAAATTATACATCAACAACCTTGGTTCCAAAAATGAATAAGCCTAAAACTGTGAAGGAGTTCGGCCAATTGCATGTTGCACTTTGACATACAAAATAATATCTAAGATTCTGGCATCAAGGATGCAAGGCATGATCAATACAATCATCAACGAAGCTCAAGCATGGTTTATACCTGGGAGAAAGATTGCAGATAACATAATTCTAGCACATGAGTTGATGAAGGCCTATTCTAGTAAGAACATATCTCATCGTTTTATAATAAAGATAGATTTGCAGAAAGCCAATGATTCTGTTGAATGGCCATATATGAAGCAAGTCATGGAAGAATTGGGATTTCCTCAGTTCTTCATTTCTTGGGTTATGGAATGCATTCAGATAGTAACTATTCTATCAATGTTAATGGTGATACAACAGAGTCATTCAATGCTGCTAAGGGATTGAGACAGAGTTATCCTATGTCACGTTTTTGTTTGCCATAGCAATGGAGTACTTGAGTAGGAACCTGCCTAACCTTAAGATAGTAAAAGATTTTAAGTATTATCCTAGATGTGCCAAATTGGGGATCACCCATCTTAGTTTTGCTAATGACTTACAGTTATTTGCAAGAGGAGATTTGAAATCAGTTCAAGTAATGCAATAGAGACTTCAAGCTAATCTCAACAAGAGTAAAGCATATTTTGGACGGGTCTACAGAAAATAGACAACAAATCCAATAGTATTTGGGCCTTTCTGCTGGAGAATTACCTTTCGAATATTTAGGTGTGCCTTTGTCTACTAAGAAACTAAGTATCCTTCAGTGGCAGCCTTTTATTGATAAAATGACTACAAAAATTACTTCTTGGACTGCGAAGACCTTGTCTTATGCTGGGGGAATACAGTTAGTCCAAAGTGTGATGTTTGGTATACAAGCTTTCTGCGCACAGTTATTTATATTTCCAACAAAGGTGATCAAGGTTGTGGAGGGACTATGCAGATCATATGTATGGTTTGGAGCTATGAAATTACAAAGAAGGCATTGTTAGCATGGGACAAAGTTTGTCTACCTAAAGCTAGGGGTGGTCTCAATATCACCAATCTGAAGCTATGAAACAAAGTAGTCATTGCTAAAGTTTGTTGGGGCTTAGCATACAAACAAGAAAAGCTGTGGATCCGATGAATTCATACATATTATATTAAAACCCAACAGATAAACACAATGCCAACACCACAACAAGCCTGCTGGATGGTGAAGAAAGTGATAGAAGCAAGCAAGACACTGACAATTAGACAATTTGAACAACATCACAAAAGAAGCTTGATCAGACAAATCTATCCACATTTACTTGGAGATTACAACAGGGTGAAATGGAAAAGCTTGATTTTTAATAATGCAGCAAGACCAAAAGCAAGATTTACAATGTGTTATGATGCATGAAAGATTGAAGACTTGTGATAGATCGATCAAATGGAGGATAAATGTTGATACTCAATGTGTGATGTGCAGAAGGTAAGTGGAGACAAGAGATCATTTGTTCATGCAATGTGAATACACTAAGTAAATATGGAGTCAACTTTGCAACTGGATGCAAATGCAGTACCTGCGACTAATAGATTGGCAACAATTCACACAGTGGGCAATCCGGTGTGTTAAAGGGAAATCACAACGAGCGCAGATCTTCAAAGTTGTCTACGTAGAAGCTGCTCATGAAGTGTGGATTGAAAGGAACAGAAGATTTTTTGAGTAAAAGAGCAGAGTATGGGAGCAGATTGTGAATGAAATAGCTTGGGTTGTTAGTGTTCGAGTAACTCCAAGGAACAAGTCTTTTTTTACATAGCTTATGTTTCTAGGAAGTAGAGTATGATATGTCCAGAGATTGATAGCATGTTGTGTTAGATTTGCTATGGTTTGTAATTGATACTTGGTGATTGACAAAATAAATTAGTTACCAAGAGAAAATACGCTAAATATTATAATTGCAAGTCAAATTCATGACATGAAATGGAGGCAGAGCTGAAGATTCAAAAAATACGCTAAATATTATAACTGCAAGTCAAACTCATGACATGAAGTGGAAGCAAAACTAAAGACAAAGATATAAAAAAATACGCTAAATACTATAACTGCGAGTCAAACTCAAGACCAAATTATTACATTAAAAAAAAATGCCGATGTTACACTAGAAAATCTATATTCTTTTTAACACGGGAAGTTTTGCATGTAATTTTATGGAGAAGGAGGCTCAATTGACCACCCTTGGGTCAACACGTTTTTGCAATTAATGATACCTCATACTTATTTAATTATATTCATAATAGTTGTTTAATTATTTCTTAATAACTGTGATTAAATCAAGATATTATATTTAAAAGAGTTAATTTGATTGCAATATAGGACATAGTTATACCTGTGTTCTTGCTGAATATAAGCCCCTAGCAAAGACACCAGAAGGTGTGACATCTTCCTCTAATTCATATACATATGGCTCTTTCCGAGGACTAAAATTTCCCAACATCACTTGAGACTTACCAACTGCCATAAAAAATGAAATTAAAAAATCAACCAAAATCACTAAAATACCTTCATAAGGCTGAAAATAAAATTTAATTTATTCCTTCGCGAATATATGATGATAAAATATATATTTTGGCATATTGTAGTGGGTTAATTATTCTACGATACTAATCTTGATTATCATGGCTAAATACCTTGTAACTATCTTTAAATGATCTTATAATATAAATTTTATATTTTTTTTATTTCGATTTATGTGATACGCTTTCTTTTTAGCTGTCAAAAAATAATGTTACCTTCTATATTTAGAAACAAATTTAAATTTCTTATTTCACCTTCAGTGAGATAACTTATTGGTTATTGCCACATAAATGATTCTCATTTATTTTAAACCACAAATTTTCAAAAGAATTATTGTAATTTTTTTTAAAGATGCGCAATCAAACACTGTCACATGCATAAATTGGAAAGAAAGAAGTAGTATTCAGGGGCGGGGCTAGCTAGTGTTTGACGTTACTGGTTCGGCTGAACCAAGTAACTTTGGTCCAGAGACATTATCGTTTGAAATAATATAAAATATTAATTCAGAATTCAATAACTTATAAAATAAAAACCATAAGTTTTAAATACTGACTCGACCTATGAAACTAAAATTTACGAGTACTTTATACGACGTACCTCTTACACCAGATTTCCAGGTAGTATTGATGTATTTGAGACCAGAGACAACGTTGTTTGAAACAGTAAAAGAAAATTTGAGCTTATAGCGACTTCCTTCCTTGAGTGTGAAGAGGCAATCTTTAGGACTGGAAATAAATGGCTCTGAAAGTTCCATATCTGATCGGCCTGGGCAAATTATGTATAGTCTTGGTGCTTGTACCTCTGGATCTTGCTTCTCTATTTAGATTAAAAGACAATAAAATAAATTCATAAACACGATTAATTATATTTTTATCGGAGTACGTGCAAGTTTATCGTTATAAAAAAATTAAGTATACTTTTTTCCCTGATCATTTAGAAATCATAAGAATAAAGAAATGTCATCATCTTGTGATCTTAAGATATTCTCTGTGAAATAATTGGTTCTTCTTGTTAATTTGAACGTTATTTGAATTTTTTTTAAAGAAAATGTATTTATACTTGGGAAAAAACGTAAAGATATTTTGTGGGTGTTTGGACATAAAAATTGTGAAATTCCTAAGAAAAAAAAAATCAATTTGAAATTAGAGTTGTGTTTGGACATGAATACACTTTGAAGTTGTTTTTAAATTTTTGTGAGTGATTTGAAGTGAAAATTTGAAAACAACTCTTTGGAGTTTTTAATTTTTTGAAAAATTCCAAAATTTAAGCCAAACGGTAATTCCGAAAAACAATGAAATTTTTTTGAAAAAAATAAAATAAATAAATTATAATGGCCAAACAGGCCTCCTCGTCTTACTTGAATTTTAGGAGTATTATTACTTTTAGCCCGTGCCAGAAACTATTCTGGTAGTCGAAAAATGATATAATTTTTATATATAACATGAAAACTATATTTACATACATACATACAAACAAAATATATAAAATTTATACATATTTTCGACTATTATTTATATTATGGCTATATTGTATCATTTTTCCTGAATTTTATGCAATTTAAATGATATCAAAAGATTTGGTTGGGTACATATATGAGTTAATTTGGACACCAAAGAGGGAGAGAGATACCTTCAACTGCAGAGCCATCAACACTCCCAAGAAGTTGTTCCTTCCTCAAACTTTGATCATCCTTTAATTTCACGTAAACAAACAATTTTTAGTCATACAAATAATTATTAACCTTCATGATGTTCAATATTATCATTGCTTGAAAAATACTTTCTTTTTTAAATGATGTGACACTGTTTCCTAATTTATTCGATCAGAAAAGAATGCTATTTAGAAAGAATTTAATTTAAACTTATTATTTTATCCTTAATAAAAAAAATTTGTAGTCAATAAGTTTCAAAAGTTTCTGGACATACAAATATTGTAATGACATATTTAAGTGGGCGTGTGGACATACCAATTGTAAAATTCTGGAAAAAAAAGTAAAAAATAATTTCAAGTAAAATGGTATTTGAAAATTAGAGTAGTGTTTGGACATGTATACAATTTTACGGTTTTTTGAATTTTTTGTGAGTTGTCTGAAATGAAAATTTTGAAAATAATTTTTCAGTTTTTAAAAATTTTCAGAAAGTTCCGAAATTCATATACAAGTAAAAATTAAAAATCTTATGGCCAAACATTGATTTCAAAGAAAAGTTAAAAAAAATTCGAAAAAAAGTAAGAAAAAGAAATGGCCAAACGAGCCCTAAGATCACAAGTTTCAAATGACATTCTTTCTTTCTTGAATTTTATATCAAGTTAAATTACATTACATAAATTATAGTGCATGGAGTATTATAGTAAGGATAACATACTTTATTTTCAAAATTCATAGAATTAGCTCCACCATCCTCTTCACTCAAGGCCAAGGGTGATCTCTTGCACTCATTTGCTTCCTCTTCTTCTTGCTCATCAAATCCATCATTTCTCCTTACCATCTTCAAATTAGAATCATTAATGACTAAGGCCTTGTTTGGTGAAATTGCTTCAACCACAGCTGACATTCTTAATTAATATTGAAGAAGAAAAGGTTGTAATGGTGATGATGAGCAGAAGGGAAGAAATTGAAGTGCAAAGAGGAGGAGAAAATTATTATTTTTTCTTTGTCACGTAATGC
Source organism: Nicotiana benthamiana (assembly GCA_034376525.1). Lineage (NCBI taxonomy): Eukaryota > Viridiplantae > Streptophyta > Magnoliopsida > Solanales > Solanaceae > Nicotiana > Nicotiana benthamiana. The sequence continues at coordinate 11,066,755 of CM067341.1, read as the reverse complement.
CAAATAGAGCAGCTAATTATGTTCATTAACGTTGAAACAGAATTCTGTTTTATGCCAATGGATTTGAATGCTCGTTCTGTTATCGTTATGACTTTGAATATATTATTATTATTATTATTATTATCATAATATTTATTTGTTTACCCTTAAAATTAGATAACAACTCAACTTAATATGTGGTTTTAAGGATACGTGATTTCACCTAATACCAATTAATAAATATGAAGATTAATAATAGTAATTAACAATAAGATAAAGCAAACCGGTATTTTAATGGAATTCAGCCGTCGAGCTTAAATGCCCTCGGATTGATTGGTGCAATAGCAGTTAAGAAATAAACAAGCAAATGAACAAGAATATGAGCGAAAGAGAAAGTGTTATATTGCTTTTATATGTGAATCCAAGTGTCTTACAAATGATTGGAACTCCTCTTTAAATTGTATAGGAATTCTAATTATGCTATAACTCTAATTACATAAGAAAATTCAGTGATTAGCTAATTAATAGTCCTTGATTTGATCTGTTTTGAGATTTCCACCATAATCTTCGACTAGCCATGAATATCTTGCCTTTCTGTTATCATGCTACCTTCGATCTTGCTCGATGTTCTCTAATTCGGTCTCAATCACTATCGGTCTCGTTCTTGACAGGTACGTCGAATCTTCGAACTCAGTATCGTGTCCTCGTGCCTTGGTCTAACCTATTAGGGGATCGATCTTCGATCTCTCACATCGGTATCGATAAATTTGTCAAATCAGACGGTCCTGATTTTTTAAATTATTATTATTTCAACAATAACAACAACAAAAAAATTCAGTCTAATCCCACAAATGAGGTCCAGAAAAAATAGTGTATATGTAGATCTTGTTCCTACCTTGTGAACATAAAAAGACTATTTATAATAGATTCTCGTCTCGAAGAAACATATTATTATTATTATTATTATTATTATTATTATTATTATTATAGGAAAGAAGAAAATAGAAGAAAAAAAATAGCACACCGGGAGTATATATAGTCTACGTCCCGATCAATAAAGATGGATGAAAATAGAGATCGGAATTTTAAGTTTAATAAAGATAGAAGAATAATATTTAGTGATTTCTTCTCGTCTTTTTAAGGTGTACATATAAAAATTAGTCGGCGGTTATACTAGTCAGAAGTAGCTACTATAAAAAGAAATTAAAATTAGATATGAATTTCATCATTAACATATTGTGTAATTCGCTCGTCACTAACACAAATTTTTTGATAACTTATCGCTAATCTGCCGCTATATAAGATTATTAACAACTTTTGCTATTTTAGCTACAAAATTTATTTATCACTAGCTACAAAATTTATTTATTATAATAATAATAATACAAACAACAATATTATTATTCTAATATTCTTTAGGAATAAACTTGCTAATCTCAAATTAGTTAAATTAATTGGAATAAATGATACTTCTACGTGGAACATACTGGACGTGTCAGTGGCCGATGAACCGACAATAGCCAGTCACCACACAAATTGGGTGAAATTGAAAAAATGGTTTTTATTTCTTAGAGGCACTTATTAAAGCGAGCGCCAAATTTTCTAAGTGCGGGTACCAGGTCTCGGCCTTACCTATGTTACAACTAACATAGTAAACATGAAATTGTGTACATTGCTCTTTCCGAACTAAGACTCCACTTACCATTATCTACGATACTGCTAAGTATAAGTATAGTTGCTCGTCCGCTTTCGAGTGTGAAGCAATGGCGGGCTCGGCAGGTATCATTTGAGTTCCTCTAAGGCTTGTTGACATTCTGGGGTCCATGAAAAATTGCTCTTTTTCTTAAGCAGTGAGAAGAGCCGGTGGCTACTATCTGTGGACCTCAAAATAAAACAACCTAGGGTGGCCATACGTCCTATTAACCTTTGGACAACCTTGACATTATCAATAACTGTGATGTCTTCGATTGCTTTGATTTTGTCAGGGTTGATCTCGATCCCTCGATTTGACACCATAAAGTCGAGTAACTTGCCCGATCCGACCTCGATGCATATTTCTCCAGGTTGAGCTTCTTGTTGTACTTCCTTAGTATGTCGAAAGTCTCCTGCAAATGTTTCAAATGGTCCTTTGCTCGTAGGGACTTGACTAACATATCGTCAATATAAACCTCCTTTGATTTACCTATTTGTTCTTCGAAAATTCGATTTACTAGGCATTGATAAGTAGCACCGGTATTTTCTAATCCAAACGGCATTATGTTATAACAGTAAATATCGTACTTAGTAATGAAAATGTCTTTTCCTGGTACTCTAGGTTCATTTGTAATTTGATTGTACCTAGAGTAGGCACCGAGAAAGCAAAGGACCTAGTGGTCGGCCGTGGTATCAATCATGCAATCGATATTCGGCAATGGAAAGAAATCTTTAGGGTATGCTTTGTTTAAATCCTTGTAGTCTACGCATATTCTAAGTTTATTCCCCTCTTTTAGGGACGACAACTATATTTACTAGCCATTCGGGATGTTTTACCTCCCAAATGGACCCTATTTTGAGAAGTTTGGTTACCTCGTCCTTGACAAATGAATGTTTAACCTCGGACCGGGGCCTTCTTTTCTCCTTTACCGGTCGGAACTTTGGGTCCAAGCTCAATGATGGGTAGTAATCTCCAGTGGGATCCATGTTATGTCAAGGTGGGTCCAACCAAAACAATCCATATTTTTACAAGGAATTTAATGAGCTTTTCCCTGAGCTCGGGGGGTTAACCCCATGCCCATGTATACCTTTCAATCGGGCAGATGTTCGAGGAATATGATTTGTTCTATCTTCGGCCGTTGACTTTGTTGCACCAGAATCATCGGGAATTATGAAGGTTCGAGGTATCATATAATCATCATCCTCAAAAATTTCTTGCTCCTCATATCGGGCTGAGATCAGCAACTATGATTGCTATTTGACTTCTTGCTTTCCCTTTGACTCAGACCCCTTTATTAACGACAACGCCAATATCGGTACCGCTTTGTCGATTACAAATATTTCTTTAGTGGCAGGTTGTTCACCATACACCATTTTGATTCCTCATGGCGTTGGAAACTTCAGGACTTGATGAAGTGTCAAGGGTATTGCCCTCATGTTATGGATCCAAGGCCTCCCGAGCAATGTGTTGTACCTCGTGTTGCCATCGATCACATGGACCGTTGTTTCATAGATAGTCCCGGCCACATTTACTAGCAAAATGATTTCTTCTTTGTTGGTTTCACTTGACATATTGAAGTTGTTAAGTGCTCGAGTTGCGGGTACGATTTTATCTTAGAGGCAGAGTTGCTATACGACCCTTGATCGAATAATATTTGCCGAGCTACCTGGATCAATCAACACACATTTAACTTGTATTTTTTTCATAAGGATAGATATTATAGTGTGTTATTGTGAAGTTGTTCGATCCCTTCTGCATCCTCGTCATTGAAAGACAAGGTTTCTTCTGGTAAGTAGTCCCAGGTTTGCTTCTCTCTCATAATTGTCACCTTGGTGAGTTTAAATACTTATCTTTGAGAAATATCGACCCCACCAACAATCATGTGAATCATATGTTATGGCTTTTCCTTCTCTTTCTGTCTGCTTGAATCTCTGTTTTTGAAGTGGTTCTTGGATCGATCACTTAAGAATTCTCGAAGGTGACCCTCGTTGAATAAACGAGCTACCTCATCCCTGAGCCATCTACAGTCTTTGGTTTTGTGACCATGAATACCATGGTATTTGCATATTTGATTAGGGTTCCTTTGAGATGGGTCGATCTATAGGGGCCTGGACCATATAGTATCCTTGATCCGTCTAATGGATGATATAATACCCGATGCATCGATGCTAAAGTTGTATTCTGATAGTCGTGGTACTTACGTGGCTTGACACGTTTATCGAATCCACTTTTACTTATGAGCCCTCGGGAGCTCATTCCTCAATTATTCCTTCGATCATTTCGAATGGGATTGCGTCCTGGACCACTGTTTCTATGATATTTGTTGTATGGTTGGTACCGATCTCTATTCAATCGGGGTTTTTTATTCGATGTACCTTTGAATTATGCCGACAGGCCTATTTTGGGTAAACAGAACTGGAAGGGGTTCCCAATTGATCATCCTCGACCCTGGTCTTTGACTGGTATCAATTATGTACATCAGCCCAGGTTACAACTGGATATTCAATTAAATTCTGCTTTAGTTGTCATGATGTTATCGAACTTTGTTCATTCAAACCTTGAGTAAAAGCTTGAACAACCCAATCGTCAATGATAGGGGTAGGTCCATGCATTTCATCTGGAACCGAGATATGAAATCCATTAGCATTTCGTTGTACTTTTGTCTCACTTTTAAGAGGTCCGGCTTCCTAGTCCCAACCTTTATTGCTCCGACGTCTGCCTTTACGAGCAAATCTGCAAGCATGGCGAAGGAATAGATGGAATCGGGCAGCAAATTATGGTACCATATCATCGCCCATTTCAATAAAGTCTCTCCAAACTTTTTCAATAAAACGGATTCAATATCATCGTCGTCCAAGTCATTCCCCTTTATTGCGCATATATAAAAAGTAACATGCTCATTAGGGTCAGTGGTCCCATTGTATTTGGGAACTTCAGGCATGCGAAATTTTTCCGGGATGGTTTCGGAGCTGCACTTGGAGGGGGCTTCTACATGCATTTCTTCAAATCCAAACCCTATAGAATTGGGGGCGCCCCCGGTATTTGGTCCACCCTGGGATTGTACGTTTATACCTTTTTATCATTTGCCTCTATTTTATTTTATCCTAAATTAGTCCGTTTAGTGACCTCCTCGAGCATTCTCATAATGGCGGAGTTAATACCCGTTCATTGTCATTCGATCTCTCTAGTACAGGTTCGGCTCTATGAACAACTTCATGTGATGTTTCGAGCTCAATTCTACTTGGTGCCCAATTATGATTTTGGAATTGCGTTATTGCAGCTTGTTGAGTCTGCAACATCTCGAATATCATTCAAAGGTTAATTCCACCTTTTTCACCGCTCTGTGCATTCTGATCGGCTGCCCAAGTATCTCTGCGGATGCTATTTCCAGGGTCGACGCTCAAATTCTCATTAATGGCAATAAATGAACTAACATCGACTGGGTTTACGGCCGGCGATCCGTCGGGATTGATTGGAGGTACTCCATTTCCCCGGGCGACTATGGTTTTGTTCTCGTCATGAAGACCAAGGTTGCTATCTGTGTGAGTGAGTGCTACTTGAGTGTTTGACATGTTGATTCCTGAAATCAAAGACACTTACGGGAACAAGCATAAAACAGTGTGTATTATGAGAATTAATAACATAAAATCACTATAATCCTTAGTTCCACGATGGGCGCCAAACTGTTTACCCTTAAATTTTGATTACAATTAAATTTTTAATGTGGTTATAAGGGTACATGATTTCACCTAATACTAATTAATGAATATGAAGATTAGTAATAGAAATTAACAATAAGATAAAGCAAACTAGTGTTTTAATCAAATTCAGCCCTTGAGCTTGAATGCCCTCGGATTGATTGATGTAATAGTAGTTAAAAAATAAGCAAGCTAATGAACAAGAATATGAGTTAAAGAGAAAGTTTTATATTGCTTTTATATATGTGAATCCAAGTGTCTTACAAATGATTGGAACTCCTCTTTAAATTGTATAGGAATTCTAATTATGCTATAACTCTAATTACATAAGGAAATTCAGAAATAGTCCTTGATTTGATCCGTTTTGAGATTTCCACTATAATCTTCGACTAGCCATGAATATCTTGCCTTTCTGTTATCATGCTACCTTCGATCTTGCTCGATGTTCTCTACTTCGGTCTCAATCACTATCAGTCTCGTTCTTGACAGGTACGTCGAATCTTCGACTCACTATCGTGTCCTCGTGCCTTGGTCTAACCTATTAGGGGATCGATCTTCGATCTCTCACATCGGTTCAATAAATTTGTTAAATGGGTTAGTCCTGATATTATTATTATTTTTTTTTATTATTATTATTACAACAACAACAACAAAAAATTCAGTCTAATCTCATAAGTAGGGTCCAGAAAAGATAGTGTATATGTAGACCGTGTCCCTACCTTATGAACATAAAAGGGCCATTTATAGTAGATCCTCGTCTCGAAGAAATATATTATTATTATTATTATTAGTATTATTATTATTATTATTATTATTATTATTATTATTATTATTATTATTATTATTATTATTATTATTATTATTATTATTATTATTATTATTATTATTATTAGAGGAAAGAAGAAAATAAAAGGAAAAAAATAGCACACCGGGAGTATATATAGTCTCGTCCCGATCAATAAAGATAGATGAAAAGAGAAATCAGAATTTTAATTTTGATAAAGATAGAAAAATAATATTTAGTGATTTCTTCTGATCTTCATAAACTTTAGATAAAAATTAGTCGGCAGTTACACTAGTTAGAATGTAATACCCTATATTTTTTAAACAGAAGTATATTGGTAATAATAAAGAAAATAATAATAATAATTGTAAATTATAAGAAATAACAAAAAAATTAAAAATAATAATAATTAAATTACTATATTTAAATAGGGAAAAGCCCTACATTAACCTAAGAGTAACAAAGCAAAGGAGAAAAAAGGCCGAAGCCCCCTTTCTCTAGCAAATAGAGTCTGCTAAAACGAAGCAGAAGCTGAACGAAACAAAAAAAACAGAGAAGGAAAGAAGGGGAGAAGAAGAAAGAGGCTAGAATCAAATCTTGAAAAATCTTAATTACTAATTGATTTTTACGGGTAATACTCAAATTTCTTATCTGGGTTATTTTCTTCTAGTAATTCTTTTTAACTCAGTTTATATATTTGAAGGGTTTCACAAGGTATAAGAAATTAAATACCAATAAGAATTATTCTAGGCAAATTAAGAGTCAAGCATGAAACCTCGAGGGTTGGGTATTCTAAAATAGCTATGAATTAGCCTAAATAAAAAAATTAACATGATCGATATTATCTAATTATAGATTGATTGGAGGAAATTGTACAAGTTGATTGAGGTGAAGCAGTTAGTGTTTCGGCACGAGTACTGTGAGTAGTAATCTTACCGCAATTTGTATTTTCATGACTTGCATGATTTACATATGATTTTTTTTATATATGAATATGTTACAGATTATTTTAAGTTGCATGTGGGACAAGTCTTTTACTCGATATGATACCGAAATAGTTATTTGAGATATATTCTTGTTGTCACTAGATATGTTCTACCGTTACTTGAAATTTCTGTTATTGAACTGAAATTACATGATTTGATAAGAACCAAAATGCCCTATATGTTTTAAAATATTTTCCTATGAATATATACGGATATAGAGACAAGTATAAATGGGAGTAGACTTTGAAGGATCCCGTAGCTAATGGAGGGTTTGTTAGACCTGGTGCACCTTGTAATTACCGATTACCGTAATAGCCCTCGCTAGTGGGAAGGTAGAACTTGCGTACTGTTACCGACTTCCCTCGAGTAGGGACTATGTTATATTTGACTTCTTACAAAGAAGTACACAGTTATACCGATTACATGATCCGTATTGAAACCTCCCAAAATATGAATACTAATATTATACAGTGGTTACCGAGCTTATTACTGAATTGTTAATTATATTTTACTCTAAGAAAAGCGTGATGTGACTAAAAAATTATTTATTTTTCTGAAAGGGCATGTTTATATTATTTTCTCTTTGAGATACTAGCATGTTTCTGACTTGTACCCAAATTAAAAAATGTTGTGGTTAAGAGTTATTACTCACTGAGCTAGCGACTCATTCCTTGCTAAATTTTTTTTTACAAAGACAGCAGTTGACACAGGCGAGCATTTCGTTAATTAGAGCGCACAGGTTGAAAATTCTTGGTGAGCCTCGCACTTGTTCGCGTAGGCGGAGATTTTTATAAATTGTTATAGTCTTTCTTTGAATTCTTAGAGTCGCTCCATAGTCATTGTTTTAGTGTCGTGAGTATTATTTTGCAATTAGTCTTATGTTGAGTATCGTTCTGTAGTATTAAAGTTGGAGATAATTAGCATTTCTGAATGTTAGTGGGTTGTTTAGTAATGGTGGAGACTTCTGTTTTGTTAAAACTGATAAGTTATCCATTGTTTGATATCATATTAGGATGTTTGGTTGCTGATTGAGACAGAAAATTTTAGGGATAGTCCAAAAACAGGGGAAACTCTGTCCGATATCTGTAAAATTACCGATGAGGCTTACTTGGGAGCATTTGCTCCTAAACGCCGGTCACAATCCTAAATTTGGGTCGTGACAAAGGTTGTATTAGAGCCAGGTTTTAAGTCCTGAGACATGGAGCAATGTTTAGTAGAGTCTTGTTCATGGGTATGTAGGCGCCCATACTTATGATCTTGAGGGTACTGAACATCTAGGAATGTTTTCCTTTATTTCATTCTTTGATCGTGCGTTGAGATAACTTGATGATTGACTTTGGAATATTTCTTTCGCAGATGGCTAGGACACGCACACCCTCATCTTCTGGGCGTGGTACTACCCGTGGTAGAGGTCAAGTTGGGGTTCATCAAACTAGAAAACTGACTGCTCCTCAACCACAAGTTGGGAACATGGGTCAAACCTAAGCTGTTATGCCAGATCAAGTGCAAGAGCAGGGAGTTCAGAACGATTCACCACCAGTACCAACTGTTGTACCTACTGTTGCCTTACCGGCAGATGTAGTGGCAAGGTTATTGAATGTGTTAGAGGCATTGGTGCCTACTCAGGGAGGAAGTTCGGCTCCTCAGGCTACTTTACAGACACAAGCACCTACACCGGCTCAGCCTTTCGGGAATAAGGAAGTATTCCTACACGAGTTCCTGAAATTGATATCACCAACATTCACAGGTTCCGATAATTCAGCAGATCCTTAAAGTTTCTTGGATGGGACACTTAAGGCATTACGTGCTCTTGGATGTTCTAGTGAGAGAGCCGTGGAGCTCGCAGCATACAAACTAGAGGATATGGTCAACACATGGTATGAAACTGTATTGTTAGGAAGGCCGGCAGGAGCACCACCACTGACATGGGATGAGTTCACTAAGTTGTTCAAGAATCATTTTCTTCGAGACAGTCTGATGCAACAACATGCTAGAGACTTTGAGAGATTGGTTCAGACTTTAGATATGGATGTGTCAACATATAACACTAAGTTTTGTAAGTTGGTTATATATGCTCCTCAACTAGTGCCTACCGAAGAAGCTTGAATTCAAAGGTTTATTGATGGATTGGTTGGTCGTCTATACACTGCAGTAGCCCAACAGATGAAGACTTTATCCTACTTTGATGTAGTCGACCTTGCTAGAAAGATTGAAAACAAGGGACGTGAATAGCGTGCAGCTAGTGAATTACGTAAGAAGTCCAAGACAGGAGGGGCTTTCAATGGCGGTTTTAGTGAGAATAGAAGATCAGTAAACCAAAGATAACAACAACAACAACAACAACAACAACAACAACAACAACAACAACAACAACAACAACAACAGGGTTCTTAGACAGGGACACACATGTCTTCACAGTCCACATATAGACCACCTTACAGACAGGGTAATAAGGGACCATCATCTTTTGGACATCGCAATTCTGGGCAGATATATGGCACTACTCCAGTCTGCCAGACTTGTGGTAGATTTGGGCCAATGTCGTATTTTAACTGGAGAGTGCTTTCGGTGTGGCCAGTTGGGACATCACTTGAGGTATTACACTCAACCTCCGAGAAATTTCAACCATGCTTCTATTAAGTCAGCTGCACTGACTCAGACTACTCGTAATACTACAGGTTCTACAGATACAGGAAATAGAGGTCGATCTGCTGTAGACCGTGCTACTGTGAATCAAGGACAAGGGAATATTGGTAGAAGTCAGGCGAGCATTTTTACATTTACTAGACAGGATGCTCAGGCCTCGAATGCAGTGGTTACAGGTATTCTTGTTGTCTGTTCATTTGATGCACTTGCGTTGATTGATCCCGGATCTACTCACTCCTATGTGTCGTCATACTTTGCTTTGAGATTTAGTAGACAGCCTGAGCTCTTGAATGATCATTTTCTAGTTGGTACCCCTGTCGGAGAGTCTCTATTAGCTGAATACGTGTATCGTGCCTGTCAGATTCGGGTTGAAGGTAGAGATACTCTAGCTCACCTTATTGTACTTGATATGATTGACTTTGACATGCTGATGGAAATGGATTGGTTATCTTCTTGCTATGCTATAGTCAATTTTCGTGCAAAGATAGTAAGGTATGAGATATCAAATGGACCCAGTTTTATTCTAAGAGGGAGTCAGGTTCCAGAGACTTGCAATATTGTATCTTTAATGAAAGCCCAACGACTTTTGAAGAATGCTTGGGTCTCTTAGCTATTGTAAACAACACAAGAAAGGAAACAATAAATATAGAAAATTTACTCGTAGTGAGAGAATTTTCTGATGTATTTCCCGAGGAATTACCAGGATTGCTTCTAGTACAAAAAATAGACTTTGGTATTGATTTTCTACCTGACACACAGCCTATATCGATACCCCCATATCGAATGGCACTAGAAGAGCTGAGGGAGCTAAAGCAACAGTTACAAGATTTGTTAGATAAGGGTTTTATTAGACCTAGTGTATCACCATGGGGTGCACTAGTACTGTTTGTAAAGAAGAAAGACGGATCCCTGAGAATGTGTATTGACTACAGACAGTTGAACAAGATAACAATACGTAATAAATATCCTTTGCCTCGTATAGATGACATGTTTGATCGGTTACAAAGAGCTACCCACTTTTCAAAGATTGACCTCCGTTTTGATTATCACCAACTTAGAATCAAAGATGAATATATTTCTAAGACTGCTTTCAGAACTCGATAGGGCATTATGAGTTCCTTGTGATGCCTTTCGGGCTGACAAATGCTCCAGCTGCATTCATGGACTTAATGAATAGGGTGTTCAAGCCATTTCTGGATAGATTCGTAATAGTATTTATTGATGATATCCTAATGTATTCTCGTAGCCAAGGAGAACACGAGAATCATCTCAGGACTATGTTGCAGAAGTTGCGAGAACATTGGCTTTATGCTAAGTTATCGAAGTGTGAATTCTGGCTAGACTCGATAGCATTTTTAGGGCATGTTGTATCCAAAGATGGAATTATAGTAGATCCTAAGAAGACTGAAGCTTTACAGAAATGGCCAAGACCTACTTCTCCTACAGAGATTCGTAGCTTTTTAGGCTTAGCAGGCTATTACAGGCGTTTTGTGCAGGATTTCTCCAGAATAGCAGCACCGCTGACCAAGCTAACATAGAAAAATGCAAAGTTTCAGTGGACCGAGAAATGTGAGCAGCGCTTTCAAAAACTCAAAACATGTTTGCCAACTGCACCAATATTAGCCTTACCATCGAGTTCTGGAGGATTTACAGTATTCTTTGACGCCTCGAGGGTGAGATTAGGACGTTTTCTCATGCAAAATGGTCGTGTTATTGCTTATGCTTCGAGACAATTGAAAAGGCACGAGCAAAACTATCCTACACATGATTTGGAGATGGATGCAGTGGTGTTTGCTCTAAAACTTTGGAGACATTATCTATACGGCTAAACTTGTGAGATTTATACTGACCTTAAAAGTTTGAAGTATGTCTTTCAGCAGAGAGATATGAATCTTCGGCAGCGTCGTTGGATGGAACTACTCAAAGACTTGTTCTATTTGTATCATCCTGGAAAAGCCAATGTGGTGGCTAATGCATTGAGCAGAAAATCTATGGGGAGTTTGGCACATATAGCCCCTGCAAAGAGACCTTTGGCCAAAGATATTCAGAGGCTAGAAGATACAGGTATCAGATTTAGTGTTGGAAATTCAGAGGCATTGTTGGCTTGTGCTCAGGCTAAGTCTTCATTAGTTGAGCACATTAAGGCCACCCAATATGAGGACGAACGATTATGTAAATACAGAGATGAGGTTTTAGCTGGTAAAAGCAAGGATATGATTGTTGAAAGTGATGGCGTTCTTCAAACGGGTGACAGGCTCTGTGTAGCAGATGTAGATGGGCTGAGACATGCTATTCTTGAAGAAGCCCACAATTCTAAATACACTATACATCCTGGATCCACAAAAATGTACCATGACCTGAAGCAATTTTATTGGTGGAAAGGTATGAAGAATGATGTTTCTAACTTTGTTTCTAGTTGTTTGACTTGTCAGCAGGTTAAGGTTGAGCATCAGCGACCCGCAGGACTACTACAACAAATTGAGATTCCAGAGTGGAAATGGGAAAGAATTACTATGGATTTTGTCACTGGGCTACCACGAACCCTTAAAGGTTATGACTCGGTATAGGTGATTGTAGATCGACTAACAAAATCAGCGCACGTTTTGCCGGTAAAGACTACATATGGTGGAGTCAGGTATGCACAGATATTTATGAACGAAATTGTCCGACTTCACGGAGTTCCAATATCCATCATCTCTAATAGAGGATCACAGTTCACGTCACACTTTTGGAAATCTTTTCAAGAAGCATTAGGTACACATTAGTACTGCATTTCATCCACAGTCAGAAGGGCAGTCTGAACGTACTATTCAAATCTTGGAGGATATGTTGAGAACTTGCATTCTTGAGTTTAGAGGTAGTTGTGACACTTATCTACCGTTATCTGAATTTGCTTACAACAATAGCTTCTAGTCCAGTATTCAGATGGCACCGTACGAAGCATTGCATGGTAGAAGGTGTTGTTCTCCTATCGGATGGTTTGAAGCTGGTGAAACTAACTAATTGGGACCCGGCCTAGTACAAGAAGCTATGGACAAGGTCCAGTTCATTACACAGAGATTGCTTGCAGCTCAAAGTAGACAAAAGTCTTATGCTGATAAGAGAAGAAAGGATTTAGTGTTCACAATTGGAGACAAAGTGTTCCTACGAGTCTCCCCTATGAAAGGTGTGATGTGGTTTGGGAAAAGAGGCAAGTTGAGCCCCAAGTTTATAGGACCGTATGAAATACTAGACCGAGTGGGAGCTGTAGCTTATCGTTTGGAACTTCCTCCTGAGTTGTCCTTTATTCATCCAGTGTTTCACGTCTCAATGCTAAGAAAATACATATCAGACTCATCTCAGGTGATTGAAGCACCGACTATACCACTCGATGAGAAGTTGTCTTACGAGGAGGAGCCAATGGCTATTGTTAATAGGCAAATAAGAAAACAGCGGGCAAAAGAAATCATGTTCGTGAAAGTCTAATGGAGAAATCATACAGTTGGAGAAGCTACTTGGGAAATAGAAGATACGATGTGAGTCAAGTACCCCCATTTGTTTCAGTCTATAGGTACGTACTTGAGTTAAATTCGGGGACCAAATTTCTTAAGGTAGGAAGGATGTAATACCATATATCTTTTTTAAATAAGAGTGTATTGGTAATAATAATAATAATAATAATAAAAAAACGAAAAAATAAATAAAATAATAATAATTAAATTACTGGATTTAAATGGGGAAAACTTCTACATTAACCTAACAAAAACACAAAGGAGAAAAAAGGCTGAAGCACTCTTTCTCTGGCAAATAGAGTCTGCTAAAACGAAGCAGAAGCTGAACGAAACAAAAAAACGGAGAAGGAAAGAAGGGGAGAAGAAGAAAGAGGCTAGAACTAAATCTTGAGAAATCTTATATGCGCATTAGTTTTTACGGGTAATACTCAAATTTCTCATCTGGGTTATTTTCTTCTAGTAATTCTTTTTATCTCAGTTTATGAAGGGTTTCACAAGGTATAAGAAATTAAATACCAATAAGAATTATTCTAGACAAATTAAGAGTCAATCATGAAACCTCGAGGGTTGGGTATTCTAAAATAGCTATGAATTAGCCTAAATAAAAAAATTAACATGAGATCGATATTATCTAATTATAGATTGATGGGAGAAAATTGTACGAGTTGATTGAGGTGAAGCAGTTGGTGTTTCGGCACGAGTATTGTTAGTAGTAATCTTACCGCAATTTGTATTTTCATGACTTGCATGATTTACATATGATTTTTTTATATATGAATATGTTACAGATTATTTTAAGTTGCATGTGGGACAAGTCTTTTACTCGATATGATACCGAAATAGTTATTTGAGATGATTACCGTTGTTTTATATATTCTTGTTGTCACTAGATATGTTCTACCGTTACTTGAAATTTCTATTATTGAACTGAAATTACATGATTTGATAAGAACCAAAATGCCCTATATGTTTTCATATATTTTCCTATGAATATATACGGATACAGAGACAAGTATAAATGTAGTAGACTTTGAAGGATCTCGTAGCTAAGGGCGGGTTCGTTAGACCTGGTGCACCTTGTAATCACCGATTACCGTAATAGTCCTTGCTAGTGGGAAGGTAGAACTAGCATACTGTTACCGACTTACCTCGAGTAGGGACTACCCTTATATTTCACTTCTTGCGAAGAAGTCCACAGTTATACCGATTACATGATCCGTATTGAAACCTCCCAAAATATAAATACTGATATTATATAGTGGTTACCGAGCTTATTACTGAATTGTTAATTATATTTTACTACAAGAAAAGCGTGATGAGACTAAAAAATTTATTTATTATTTCTTAAAGGGCGTGTTTATATTATTTTCTCTTTGAGATACTAGCACGTTTCTGACTTGTCCCAAAATTAAAAACGGTTGTGATTAAGTGTTATTACTTACTAAGCTAGCGACTCATTCCCCGCCAGATTTTTTTTTAAACTTACAGCAGTTGACACAGGCGAGCATTTTGTTAATTAGAGCCCACAGGTTGAAAATTTTTGGTGAGCCTCGCACTTATTCGCGTAGGCAGAGATTTTTATCAATTGTTATGGTCTTTCTTTGAATTCTTATAGTCGCTCCATAGTCATTCTTTTAGTGTCGTGAGTATTATTTTGCTATTAGTCTTATGTTGAGTATCGTTTTGTCGTGTTAAAGCTGGAGATAATTAGCATTTCTGATTGCTAGTGGGTTGATTAGTAATGGTGGAGACTTCTGTTTTGTTAAAATTGATAAGTTTGTCCATTGTTTGATTGGTTGCTGATTGAGACAGGAAATTTTTGGGATAGTCCAAAAACAGGGAAAACTCTGTCCGATTTTCTGTAAAATTACCGATGAGACTTACTTGGGAGTACTTGCTCCTAAGCGCCGGTCACGATCCTAAATTTGGGTCGTGACATAGAAGTAGCCACTATAAAAAGAAAACTAAAATTAGCTATGAATTCATCATTAACATATGGCGTAAATTGCTCGTCACTAATACAAAATTTTTGATAACTTATCACTAATCTATCGTTAAATAAGATTAGAAACAAATTTTGTTATTTAGCTACAAAATTTATTTATCACTAATTTTTGTTAATAATAAAAATAATAGTAATAATAATAACAACAACATTATTATTCTAATATTCTTTAGGAATAAACTTGCTAATCTCAAATTAGTTAATTAATTTGGAATAAATGATACTTTTACGTAGAATATACTGGACATGTCAGTGGCCGATGAACCAGCAACAGCCAGTCACCAATTACCCCCCTAACCTCAACACAATTAAAAAAGCTCAGGCATTTGTATACAATCGGCGCAGTTTCAACTTCTATTCTAATCTTTTTACCCATGGAAAACGAAAAAACAAAGCAATAAACAAGAAGAAGAAAAAATAGAAGCTTCATAGCTTTAGAAATCTTCTTTTGACACTGGTAAGTTCAATACACATAATATTTATAAATTATTATTATAAATTTATGCTTCATGTCAAAAGTATCAGATTCAGCTGAATTCGGTATGAATACATTGTATCTGTCTCTGTGGTCATATATAGCTTCGCCCCTGGCAGATTTTGTCCATACCTTATTAAAGTAGAAAGATTATTTTTGATAGACCGTTCTTTCAAAAAAGTACTATACCACTACAGCGTTTGAATCTTATCATTGATGGCTATCACTACCTATCTAACATTACCAAGTCCCCCTACAGGGCATTCTTGGCCGTGGAAAGGCAGGTCTGGGTGCCTAAAGCTTTCAAGACCTTTGCTGACGCCAACAAGGACATAGTTCGAGACTTGATTTGGCACAACGCTGGCCACCCCGTCTCTGTAAGTATCAAGGAATTTGCAGCCACCTCCCTGCAGTTAAGACCAGATTGGAATCTGCTAAGTTAGGTAGTGCCTCGGCTAGGTTACCGGCCCTAGAGAATGATGCTGTCGCTGCTCAAACTATCCTCAAGTTGTCTGAAGTGGTTTCCATTCTGGGAGACAATGGGCGGTTATTGAATGCAGACGCAATAAGAATTCGTGTACAGATTGTGCACGGGGTGGCCAACCGCTACATGCCTCCTGTCAAGTTGGACAACAACGTCACCATCGAGACCAGGAAGGATGCCCTCAATGAGCTCAGAAGAGTGGTAAAGGCGAGTTCGCATAACGTTGCGGTTGCCTACGGTTTTTACTGCGCCATGACAGAAAATGCTGCCATGGAGAGTGGTGACACAGCCTCTCACACCCTTAGGTACGCAATCTCGCTGAAGAAGCTGAAGAGTGAGTTGCCTTTGTCCTACATCATGGGCGTGGAGCTCTACAAAGACTATAAGGCTGCCAAGGTAAAGGAGAGGACTGAGGGCAAGACGAAGATGCCCGAGAAGAATCTAGTAGAGTAGATGTAACATTGGGGCAGCCATGCTGCAGACAGGGTAGAGACAACTATGCCTTGCACCCCGGGTGAAGATGTGACACCGGACCTCCACTCACGTCTAGCCTCTGGGGAGCGAGGTCTCTCGTCGTGAGATGAGGCCTCCAGTCACCTGTTTGCGTGCATGAGCTCGTCAGTATAGGTTGGTGTGTGCGTCCTGGCCACTATGGTGGTCATGGCTATGTTAGTAATGAATTGGATTTTGAAAAGGCTATATACATATTCTCGTTGCCTACAAGCATTGGTTTGGATAAAGATGATATCCAGTTTTTTTGTATAAAACATTCTAGTACTAATGTTCTATAACAATTCATGTGGTTTTTTGTGTAATAAACCATGATGATGTTGTAAGTTTCAGATCCAAAAAAATGTGCAATTTTCTTTGAAGATTTTCACATAAATACCTGAAAGTTATGCTTGTATTTCCTATTTTTGTTGCTTTTCTTGGTCATCCAATAGATATGAGTATGAAATGAGTGTTAATTAGGAGATTTCAGTTTGCTTTTTTCTTTTCCATTGTTCAAATGAACTTTTAGGCTTATATAAAGAAAACAGCTACCTTTTTGTCTGCATTCTCTAGATCAATCTAGTGTTTTTGCTTTGAGAATAACATGAAAGAAAAAGTCATATATTGCCTAATAAACTTTTTTGGGTTATGGGTTATTTCATTGTTTAGGATTCCCAAATTTGTGAAAAAACCAGATTTTTAGCTTTCTTTCCAGGTTAGCATTGTAATGATAGCACCGGACACAGCCTCAGCATCAAAGCTTGGTACTGAGGGTCTGTTTGGTATGTGGGAGAAGGTATGAGATTAAATTTGTACCATATTTGATTGACGGTATAAATTTATCTCATCAACCAAATATGATATAAATTTAATCTCACACCTTATCTCACCTTTTCCCATCAAATTTAAAATTACATTATCCTACTTTTCAGATAAAATAAATTAGTATAATCCTAGAATTATAATTTTGGGATAATTTAATTCGCATACCAAGCTACCCCTGAAGTGATGTGTGCTCATGGCGTTTGATATTGGTAGTATTGAAAAGATACATTCATATTTAGTTATGCAAAAGTTATGTGGTCTTTCTATTTTATTTTATATGAATATGATGACACATAGCTTAAAATTTTTAGGGGAATTACTAGCTATATACCCATTTATAAGTAGATCAATATAAAAGTTGGTCAATTGATAAAATATTATTAATCTTAGCTAAAGTAGCCAATTAACTATTTGTAGCAAAAAAAACAAAATTTTGCTTTGTTTTGAGTGGGTGTTATTAGAATAGATTGGGCACAACTTAAGGAGCTTGAATATCAGTTTGGGATGATTTAGTAAAGGCAACTGGCCTTAGAGTAGTGTATCGAACTAAAGGACAGGAGCGACCCATTTTGAGGTGGTTTGAATTGAATATTTGAAGTAAAAGCTGAACATGAAAAAAAACGATATGTGTATCACAGTATTACACTGTGTATCATTTGTGTAGCACACTTGTATTAATTGTGTATCACATGTATATCTATGTATACTTGTGTGTAAGATACATGCCTGATACATGTGTCGCAGATGACTTTTTCGAAATCGGTTTAATTATGAATTTTGATACAAAACCAGTCCAAATCGCCTCCAATCTTCCTCAAATTTTATATATTGACTTATCTATATATTTTCAATGAATTTCATCTATACCCACCTGCCATGTTGTATGGGGCGGAGTGCTGGCCAGTGAAGAACTCTCATGTTCAGAGAATGAAGGTTGCGAAGATGGAGATGCTCAGGTGAATGTGCGGGCTCACCAGGTTAGATAAGATTAGGAATGAAGTTATTCGATAGAAGGTGGGGGTGGCCCCGGTGGATGAGAAGATGCGAGAATCGAGGCTGAGGTGGTTCGGGCATGTGCGGAGGAGAAATCCTGATGCCCCGGTGAGGAGTTGTGAGCGACTGGCGATGGTCGGCGTACAACGAGGCATATGGAGGCCTAAGAGGTATTGGGGAGAGGTCATTAGGCATGACATGGCTAGAATGCGGGTTTCCGGGGACATCGCCCTTGATAGGAAAGTCTGGAGCTCTAGTATCAGGGTTGTAGGATAGGGGCTCCTAGAGTGTTTCGTACTCCTCACCCGGGGTTGGGTGAGGCTTGGCAGGGCTATCCGTAGTTGATTTGTGCATTGGATTGTGTCTCCCTTTGGTAGTTATTTATGGTGGTTACTGTCTGATATATGTGCATGCTATTTTATTTATGGTTCTTATGTTTAGATAATTATTTACGCTATTTCTGCTGGAGTTACTAATGTTCTTTTGTTTTTGTTTTTGTTTTTCCTTTCCTCCACTGAGCCAAGGGTCGATTGGCAGCCTCTCTGCCCTTTCGGGTAGGGTAAGGCCCGTCTATATATTACTCTCCACAGACCCCACTATGTGAGACTATACTGGGTAGTTGTTTTTGTTGTTGTTATTCATCTATACCCAATGAAAAATTCCCTTTTTATTTAGGGTTTTGGAATAGTGTATAGATTTTTGTATTTCATCACCTTATTTGCTACCCCGTCTATGAAATTTTCTTTCCATCTTGTATCTAATGTTGCTAATCACGAATAAAAATATGGAAGGTGATTTTTGCATGTGATTTTTTGATAGAAAGAACTCTATTATTTAGCTTTTCAATTTTTGTTGGTTAGTATTTGTAAGTTTATGACTAATGGGTAGATGTTGGTAAGTTAAAATTTATTTGGGACATTTGTATAAGTTTTTCAAAATTTTATTGGGATTTTTACCTTCATATACCATATATGAAACCTTATTACCATCAATATTTAAGGTTTCAGTTAATTACATTTCAGCATAACAAATTACCATTTTTATACCATAATTCAAATTAGGGATATAATTAATGGTGCATTTACTTTAGGCGCTAATTTAGGACCGTATCTATCCACGTTTAACTTAATCCTTCTCTCTCCACACACGCCCCACGTTTTACCATTACTACATCACTTTTACTTTCTTTTTTGTTCTGAACAGAACACAAATTTCTCCAGTTATTTCACAAAATCTCAAAGATATCATTCTCCCAAATTGAAGTTCCATATGATTCAAGTTGAAGATAAACAATGAAAAACATACCTACAAAATCTACATTAGGTGATAGCCCCTCTTTTGATTTGGGTGTTTTAACACCAAAATCACCCCAAAAAAATGCTAAATATAGACATGCAATGGAACCTACTACTAACAATTCATCTCATAAAATACTCTGTGCCGAGATGAGAACAAAGGTATTGCATGATGTAGATGGTGCAAGAGGTGCTAAACCTGTCGCCAAACCACTAAAATGAAAGGGAAAAGAGTTGTATGATGATGATGATTTTGTTGAAGATGTCCCAGAAATTCCGTCTATTAAAAACCCCAAGGTGTCGCCTGCTTCATCAAAACAAAAAAAAAAAAGAAGAAACCTTCGAAAAAACTCCCAAAAATTTGTTGAGAAAAAGAATATGGTGAAGGTAAACGTTAATTATTTTCCTTTCCAGTTTTTTTGGTTACTTTTGTAGTTAAAAATTTCTTCTTTAAGTGTTTTGATAAAGTGTAGATTATTTGTCTTAATTTTTTAGATTATTTGTAAGTGTGATCATATACAGTTCGTAATTATAGTTATATTGTAGTCGTTTTGTAGTCTCCTGGGTAAATTGTGGATAAGTTATCTTAACCGAATTTTTGGTACTTTGGACAGAATTGTATTCTTTGTACATCATCATTGTAGGTAAATTGTAGGTAATGTCTAGTTGATTTGTAGTAAATTATAGATAAGTTATCTAAACTATGTAGATTATTTGGCATTCTCATTGTCTACAAGTCATAATTGTAGTTATTTTTGTAGTCATTTTGTATTTATGTTATCGTTTATTGTAGTTAAATTGTAGTTAAAATGGGGTAAGCTGGATATAAGTTATCTAAACTGTGTAGATTATTTGTAATTCTCATTGTCTACAATGCATAATTGTAGTTATTTTTGTAATTATTTGTACTTATATCATCGTTCACTATAGTTAAATTGTAGTTACTTTGGGATACATTGTAGATAAGTTATCTAAACTGTGTACATTATTTCTAATTCTCATTGTCTACAATTCATAAACCTAGTTATTTATCTAGTCATTTTGTACTTATTTTATCGTTAGCTGTTATATTTTTGAAACAGAGATGTGGTTACCTTTTTCTTTCTTCATGTTTTGAGATAATGTTTATATATGTAGATGTCCTGTAGTGTTTTGTAGGTAAATTGTGGGTAATCTGTTCTTTTGTAAGGTATATTTGTAGTTATTGTGTAACTATATCAAGTTTAATGCTTCTCTTTTATGCAGGATACTAATGTTAAATAATTTATTAT
This sequence comes from Nicotiana benthamiana, assembly GCA_034376525.1. Taxonomy (NCBI): domain Eukaryota; kingdom Viridiplantae; phylum Streptophyta; class Magnoliopsida; order Solanales; family Solanaceae; genus Nicotiana; species Nicotiana benthamiana. Next base: position 11,045,638 of record CM067341.1, on the reverse strand, counting down.
TTTCTGCAGAATGGCCATTATTTTGCACCACATAATGTGGATTATGGGGTGCTTAGATTCCACACTTTGTGTGATCCGAGCATTCCTAGCCAGATAAAAGCGCTACTCTCTCCAAATATTTTATATCTTTTCAAAAACACTTGCTTTGGTTACTTATTTTCTCTCCATTCCATTTGTATACAAAACCAAGCAATTCATCTTCTGATGAAGTATGAGTTGTCCAAGTCTAATGAATCCTTTTTCAGTCCTATTGAAGGGTAAAAATTTGAATTTTGGATTGAGAGACTTTTGTTTAATTACTGGTCTAAATTGTGTGTATAAGTTTTCTGATTATGGTTATACTTCTACGTATGCTAGCCATTTAATGAATACCTATTTTCCGAACAAACAAAATGTTAAGAAGTGCCATTTGAAAAATGTAGTAACAAATAGAACTTGGGAAAACGATGAGGATGTAGTGAAGTTGTGCATTCTTTATCTTTTGGAATTTTTTGTTTGTCCTTTTGATAAAGACCATGTGTCTTTTATAGACAAGTTTAGGTTCTATTTGATAGAGTCTGGTAATTTTGAGTCATACCCATGGGGTATTAAGTCATTCAATCAGGTTATGGAATCTGTCTGACATCGTCTAAATCCTCGTGTACATTCTTATCTTATACGGGAATGCTCATTAGCCTTGCAAGTGTGGCTTTATGAGTGTTGCTCGACCGTCAGCACTGAGCTTGCTATGGGGTGTTCTGACTCAATACTTCGCATATTAAGATGGTCAACAAATAAGGGTCAGATTTGGCTAAATGCATTTGAAGAGAAGATGATCAAGCCTCAGTGGGTTAAGGTATATTTTTCAGTTTTGTATGTTGCTATATTTACCTCCATAATACTTACAATTAAACTACATTTAGTTATTTACTTTAACTAACTGTTTTTCCATCATCCAGATCACAAGAATGATTAAAACTGGTGAAGAAATTGGAGTGCTTACTCTGCAGACAACATTCATTATGAAGATGAACAAGGTGCACAATCATCACAGGTTCCAAATGTTGGTTCTCCCACATTGTGTTTGTCAAGAGGATAATGAATCTCTGGCTAGCAAGCTCAGTAAGCTAGAAAAGGGGAATGAACAGGTAATATAAATAACTACAATATTTTTTCATATTTTCTACATTTTATCTACATTTCGTAAACAATTAATGTATGTATACAGTATAGTTAAAATGTAGTGATTTTCTATAGTCAACCTTATTGGTATTGCACTCATTTTACTTAAATTATACTAGAATTGTAGCACTTTGAATAAAATTATCAATTAACTATATTTTTAACTTTTAGGTTAATGGAAAGTTAGAGGATTTTAGGAATGACATATTTGAGCAACTCAATGACCTTCGAGTGTTTATAGATGTTTCCGTGAAATGTGTTATGAAATTGATAAACATGAGATGTGATGTGGATGAGGAAAAGGTAAGAGCTAACATATATTTATATACCAAGACAAATTATGACATATGAAACAATATACTCAAACTAATATAAAATCTTTAGTTGGCTGGTAGTTCAACCAAAAACAATGAACAACAAAAAGGAGAGAACAACCAGCAATTTCAGTTCAATATTGGTGATCAATTGCATGCAAGAACAAGCAATACAGGTATCTACAGAATGCTTACAAATATATACAGTTAGCATAGTTGTTTATAGAACATAGTTTTATTATTCACATTCTTATCTGCAACTTCCTACATATATCTACAACTTTAAAAGGAGCATTATCTAATTATATTTGCCCTTTTCACTATGAATTGCAGCTGCAGTTTCTCCAGAATATTTTAAAGCACATGTTGACTTATATCAAGATTTTCAAGAAGCAGCTGATGTAGATAAAATATGTAAAATATCATAGTTTCATTATGATAAGTTTACAAAGCTAAATTTTATAATTCACATTTTAACTACAAATTCCTACATATATCTACAATTGATAATATTTAAATTATTAATTCAAGCTGAAGTTTCAACAGAACATGTGCAAGCACATGTTCAGGAAGAACAAGAATTTCAAGAAGTAGCCGAGGTCCAACAAGCAGTATAATACCATATTGTCATTATATTCACATTTTTATCTACAAATACCTACATAAATCTACATTTTGAAAGACATCATTAGCAATTGTTATTTACATTTTCCTCATTATTAATTGAACCCGATGCAGAACAAGCATGTATAGTATCATAATATAATTATGAATAGATAATTGTTGCTTATACAAATTTGAACTGTAGTTAAGTAAGTTATTTTTTATGTAATAGATATTGAAGATAACACTGCACAATCCCCAATTCACGGTGTGACTGTAGCAGCAAGCGCAGAACAAGTCATTGAGAATCCGGTAAATGAAAGTGAAGATGGAGAGCATGTGAAAGGAGTTGTTCCTGAAGGTTCAGGCATTGACAAGAAGGGTGTGACATTGGATGACTTTGAATTGCCAGACAACTTAACACAATTGGTTATGTATGGCGAGCCCATAAGCAACCCCTATTCATCCGGGTAGAATCAGGCAACCGAGGAAACATGCACGATCACCTTTCACACCTCTATATAGTTCTGGAGGCAGCAGCTCTATTGGACCTAGATTTTTCTACCTCAAGCACCCCTTCACAACTGTTATAGGTGAAAATGTAGATGCTGATTTGATAGATAGGTTCACCAAGTGGTTATACTACCGTAGTGACAAAGTATCTAAGATATATGAATGCTTAATTTGACACTTTCATCATTTTAAAGTTTAAATATGTAATTAGTTCTGTCTTCTTAACATTATGATTTGATATTTATTTGTTGTTATAGGAGGAAGGAATACTTTTCCAAAAAGGATAACCAAATCAAGCCTTGGTTAGACCTTGGTTTTGAAAAGGTGGATAAGAAGGACTGGTTTTATTCCCTTGCTCATCCTAGACAAGTCATCATGACACCGTAAGTATAAAGAATAAATTCACAATATATGTTTTGTTCGCAGTTGCTTTGTGTAATTGTAGTTATATTGTAGACATGAGATATATGTGACCATGCTGTTTACTACGTATTGTAGTTATAATGTAGACATTTCATATAAATGTTGTTTCTTATTATTTATAGTGTAATTGTGCTGTTGTTGGACCTTATGTCTCGTATTTGACAATGATTTGTATGTACAAATTATATTTTTGTTATTTTGGACAGAACTGGAATCTCTGTATATCATCAATGTAGTTAAATTGTAGTTAATTTATAGTGAATTTATAGTTAAATCCTTACTTATAATATTAACTGCAGTGTAAATTTATATATTATTGAGACCTTACGTTAGTTGCTGTTTTGCATTTGCTGCTCTGTATAGTAGCTAAAGTGTTGAAATCTGTTAGATTATTATGAATGTTCCAATTGTAGTTTAAAGTGTAGTTGTTCTATAGATAATTGTGGTAACATTGTAGCTTACGGTAGATTATATTTTATTTTGTTGCACATTGATGTTATTATGTATTACCTGAGAAAACGAAGTAAATATGGCCCCAACAACAACACTAGGTCCACAACAACAGATTGCTTGTTCAAGACCAAGATTGAACAAATCTACGACAAGTTCATAAGTTCTCCGCCAGAACAAAAGTATTCGATTATTAAAGCCAATGATGATGTTGTAGAATATATTATTGGATATTGAAGTTTTGCTAATGTTGCCTAGGATCTAGTTGACTGTGTCATCATGCCTGTGAACATTGTAGAGAATTTTCATTGGTTTTTGCTCGTTTTCGACATAGCGGACAGGAAACTTTATGTGTATGATTCCATGATGTCTTCACACCATCATAATGCTGTTGAATCATTAGTTGATAAGTTTTCAATCATTATTCCTCTGTATTTGTCTTGCACTGGTTTCTACAAAAAACGTAAATACATTGACTTCAAGACAACAAAGGCATACATTGAGAAACCAGTTACCGAGCCTCTCACCATACAGTGGATGGTTTCGGAGATTCCACAGCAAAAGGAAGGATCAATATAAAAAAACTATTCTCTCTTTCTAGATATTTAATTATTTTTTTATAATCATTTGTTAAATAATTAAATTTTTTTAATTTATGCTGCGATTGTGGTGTATTTGTGGATGCTTTTGCGGAGTATGTTAGTCTTGGAGATTTTTCAATTCCTTCAGAAGACCTTTCAGATATCGACCAACACCATATACGCTATGGAGCTCTCATATGGGACTATGCTACAAAGAAGCAAGAAGATGGGTCAATTAGTGAAAGTGAGGTAACATGCAGACTAGCAAGGAGGAAGGGTGCTCCTGCTAAAAATGAAAAGACTAAAGTACAGAGAAAGAAGAAATAGAGTTTTGTGTTCCTAGTTTAGTTGAAGCCACTTTACATATGGCGAAGAATACACTTTAGGAAATATTCCATTTATATTGTTTACAATACTGTATCTTCATTATATTAGACTTCATTACTCTGTTTGTTATAATACAATTTGTGTACAATTAATATTCACATAATTTTTATGAAATACCTTTAAGTACTAGGTAATATCTGTATATAACTCTCAGTTTAAATAAAATTACACAGCCAACAGATGAAATAAATAGTCAAACAATGGAAATAAATTATCTACAAATCATCAACAAATTATAACCAAGAATATAACATAACTCATTTACCCTACATTTTACCTACAATCTGGGGTCACTTTACATTAACATTACTTTATTAATCAGTGTAGCTAAACTATATAATAAATATTAAAGTTTAGCTAAACTATGTAAATATTAGATAATACAATAATTCATAGAAAGACTACTTTAGATAGTAAATATTAAAGTTTAGCTAAACTAGATAAAAGACAAATTTAGATGCCTGACATATTACATAAAATCATGTCAAGCGCCAATACACAAATTGTAGCATACTTCATAATGATCTTAAAAAACTTAAACGATTACACCAAAAATCTGCTAACTTGAAATCAGTAACACTTATTTTGAATTAGTATTCTAGCTACATGATATTATTTCTTTTTTTTGCGCATTCTTGCAACTTCTTTTGTTATGGCCTTCACCTCCACAATTTTCGCATGATATCTTGTACTTCTTTGACTTTATTTCATCATATGTTTTATATCTTTCTTTTTGAGGTCTCTCTGGCTGCCTTTTATCTCCCGCCGGTGACTTTACTAACTCATCCAAAATATGTTGTGGCACATTCCATTTGCTTTCATCAGGGAGAGGATTTACTAGTATTTCATAGGTACGTAGAAGGCTCTTCCTTGTGTAATACTGAGAGCAATAGTCTTCATATTTTTTATTCATGTGCCTTAATGCTACCAACGCATGCGCACATGGAATTTTTTCATGTTGGAATTGGCCACAACTACATTTCTTATTTTCTAGAAACACAATATACGACTTCACACCACCTAACACGGTATGTATATGGATCAGTTGAAGCCCAACCTACAATTTCATAACAAACAGAAAAATATTATATGACTACAACCTACAATTTACCCACAACTGGACTATAATTTGACTACAATCATCTACAATTTATCAACAATCTGGAAACACTGTTTATAAGGTAATTTATTTTTCTGCACCAAATAGACAGATCTTACCCTAAGCTTGTAAGATAATATTCTGTTGTCATCCAATTCTTTACCGTATTTGTACCCAAGGTATGTGAAAGTACACTTTGCCTTTAATAACTTCTCTTTCGTCCAATGTTCAAGAAGTGTCCTCATATACTCTAATAGGTCAAATATTGGCAGCTCTCTTGCCTCTTTTGTTACAACATTCAACGACTCGGTAATGTTAGATGTCATAGTAAAAGTTCTATTCACCGTTGCATGTACTCTTGACCATCTATGATAGCCAATATCATATAGGTAAGATTTCACATGCGGATAAACCTCTTCAATCTTCGACATTCTTTCATTAAATTCATCCAGAGTGTATGATCGTGCTGTAGCAAAGTACAATTTATGTAATTGTACACGTCCCTTCCTGAATTTGGACCTTATACTTGTCCAAATATGCCACATGCAAGAGTAGTGTGGCATGCCAGGATAGACAATTGATGTTGCCTTCAGTATACTCTCATTCATATCTGAAACAACACACATTGAAGGTCTTTCACCTATTCCTGCTTGAATTGCTCAAAGAATCACTGCCAAGATGCGTCGTTTTCAGAATCAACCACAACATATACAAAGGGCAATATTGTACCTACATTATTAATTCATAAACTATTAATTTGAAGCTTTGAAAATGTATATAAAAATATTATAAAATAACAACTACAATATATATTCAGAATATAGACAATTTATCTACATTTTATATAATAACTACAAACTTACTACAATTTAACTACATTTTATATACTTGCTACAAAATAACTACAAAAGTTTTATAATTTTTACCTGCTGCATCCATGGTGCTTGATGTCAGCATAATCTCCATGTATGCTGACTTTAAGAATGTCCTATAAACAACTACTATTGGTCTACAATGTTTCCAACCACTAATTGATGTACAAAGGGCAACAAATGCGTATAAGAAGCATTCATCTGCTTTCTTCTTCAATTTAACAACAAAAACCAGAATAAGTCTCCTCAAGAATATAAAAATATTTGGGTAATTTGTTGTAGGAGTCAGCCGGATTCCCTCGCAAAAACTGTAAAGCCTTTTCCTTTGCTCTCCATGCTTGCATGTAGCTTAGGTTCAGTCCATGTTCGGATAACATGTCAGTTTGTATGTCCTTTAGGATGTAAACAGTCTTAGGATCACAATACTTTGGAACGACCATGCTACCAACTACAACTGCAGTACGTTTGCGCTGTATGAAGGTTTCGTCCATTAAGGAGCATGTGTATTATCGGATGAAACTTCTTATCTTGAACAATGCGGAATCATTAATTGACGTTGCCCTGAAGTGCCATTTACAGTTTTCATCAACGCATACAAGCCAGTAGCTACAAAAAAAATAAAATATTAATACATTATATAAATGTAGATGCAACAAAAGGACTATATTCACATAAATAGTTATAAACTACTATTTAACTACAATTGTACTATATTATAACTACAATTTGTAAATACCATATACATTCAGTAAAATTCCATACCTTCTATGACTAGATCTTTTTACTCAGAACTAGAGTTTATGCATCACAGAGAATTTCTTCATTGTAGCAAATATAGTTTGCTTGTCATGATACACTTGTCCTTCATAATATATGTTTGCGTAAATTCTGTTATTATTTCAGTGTGATATTCCTCTATAGTTGTAGATTATGGAATATCAAGTAACTGTAGCATCCAGACGAACCTGCATCAACATAGAGTTAAATGTATTAACTGTGTAGATAATTTTGAAAACAACATTGTTCTACACTCTTCAGTACATTGTTTTTGTAGTTAATTGTATGTAATTGTAGTAACATTGTAGATAACACACAAAACCCATAACTCTGCAATGTCAAATTACACAAACCCGAACTTGTGTTATCGTTGGTGATTGTCAATTCCATATTGAAATCTCTTACACTTATACATAAAGGATACGAACCTAAGTTTTTATTCTCCTTTTTGGTCTCCATACAGACACGAACCCCCATATCATTCCTAATCTCCATTGGAGGACAATTGTCGTTCACCATGTATTTGATTTCTATAATTTTATCTGATGTATCAATCGATAATTGTTCTACTACTGTAGAAATAAGAATTATTTAGCTTGCATTATCATCTACCACAATTGCATCAACTTCAAAATCTCTAAATCTGTCATAGTTATCCCAATTTCCATTAAATTTTAACATTATTGAATTTTTTTGACATGATTTCGTGTAGTTGATAGAAAAAAGATGAAGAACAAAGAACGATTGCCAATTTGATTACTGATTGAAGTTGTGCGTAATTTTTGAAGCTCAGCGTAATTCTTTGAATTGTAGTAGAAGAGACAATTACGTAAATACTTTCCATTTCAAACAGCGATTTTAATGTGGAATAAATCAAGCCCAGATTTTGTGGCTGATTTTAAGCGCGATATAAATGGCAAATTCTGCCTAATAAAAGATTTGTATATAAATTATAGTTAAAATATGAACTGATCGGGTATATTACAAACTATGTACATTTTTTATAATAGAGTTTCATATATAGTATATATAGAAAAAAATCTCAATTTTATATGACTATATATAAACTAGATGGGACCGGCCGTGCTTGTTCGGGCCCAACACTTTGGATTAGATAGTGTTTTATTTTGACAAATATTGTTGATAGCCTAAAGATAAGTCTTCTTTAAAAAGTATTGCTATGTGACGAAGACAAGAGTCACTTATAAAATCGGTTAATATTTTTTAAGTAGGAACACTTGCACTACGTAAGAAGTTCAACGTTTTATCACAGCGAGATAAAGCTACCAAAAAAATATGTATTTTTTTCAACTTACTTTACCAAACTACCTCAGAAAACATTGTGCAAGTATTTTACTAATCCAAATAGTATTTGATACAATCGCTATATTAAGAACTGAAATTACCGAAGTTAACCATAGTAAAAGATATTACAACATAATTTGATAACAATTAAATATCCCTCTAATAAATAATGAGTTGAATTAGTTAAAAATAAAAAATCTGTCGTTTGTGGACACGGCATCCAATTTAAAGGTATTTAAGTAAATACATAAGATTTTAGTTTTTTCAACTTTAAATTAGTTTCTCAATCAACTTTACAATAATTTTTCCTAACTTATTAATCTTTATGTTTTTAGAAGTTTATTTGGTTCAAATATTATTACTATAATTTTTTCCAATCTATTAGTCCTTATAATTTTATGAGTTTAATTAGTAGTTTAACATACTAAGGGGGTTGGTCCGACCAAGAAAGGCATGGGACTTTTGGGCATTGCTTGGGCCGAGTGTTGTATGGCTACCTAGTGATTTACAAGCACCCTCACTGCACACTTTCTATATATCTGTCTCCATCATCTCCGACAACTGGTGGAGTGACAGCTAGTTTTGGTTTTAAATCAATTACCAATTTAGTTATTGATTTAATTCCTATTTAGTTGATTTTAACATTGCATAATTGGTGTAGTCATTCAAGGAAGAGCTTAAGTAGACCTGCATCAAAAGCAGAATCGGGATTTAAAATTAACGGTTTTGGAGTTCTAAATTAACTATTTATATATATTCAAAAATTAAAAAAAAATATAGAGCTTGGACCAAAGCTAGTAAGTTCGGCCTGATCCGCGTCGGAAGCTCTAGCTCTGCTCCTGCACGTGGTTATGATAGCCTAAACATACTCAAATGTACATGTAAAATTACCGAAAAGTAAGGGACATTTGATACCCTTGAAGCATTTAAAAGACTCTAAAAATAAATTTACATCTATTACTACTAATCAGTAATTACAATCTTAGAAATAAAACTATTTAAAATATGTTTGAATATACTAAAAAATTAACCAGTTAAATCCTCAGTGCTGAAAAACTTTTCTCTAGTTATTAATGAGCAATAGTTGAAAAACAAAATCCTGAATTTTTTCTCCCAAAAAAAAAAAAACTTGAATTAGAGCAAACTCTTGGATATTCACAAGTCTACTAATGTGTCTTAAAGCTAGCTACTTGTATACTATTCCTAAGCATCATTATTAAGTGCACACAGAAAAAAAAATAATGGATAATTTTTTTGACCAGTTCATAATTAGTAATATACACAAATAACTATATTGTTAAAGTTACTTCGGAAAAGAAGGTCCTATAGTCAGAGAGTCGCTAAAAGGCTGCAAACGTGTCAGCTAAAAAAGTTGATTGGGACCCACTGGTTCAACAATTTTATGATTATTTTTAGGGGTGTTCATCGGACGAAGCGGCTTTTTACTCAACGGTTTAGCTTAATGGTTATCAGCTTTTAAATGTATTCATCCGTTAGCCACCCGACAAGATATCGGGCGGATTGGTATCGGGTTAGCTCTTATCGGGCGATTACCGGGCGGTTTATCGGTTTAATACCTATAGGAGTTTGTGTGTGACGCGCTGCCTTGTGCGCTGGTGGGAATGAATGGAGATTTGATGAGCAAGTACACTGAATTCGTGGCTGATAGATTGTTGGATGCTTTGGGTTATGATAAGTTGTACAATGCTCAGAATCCGTTTGATTGGATGGAGCTGATTAGTTTACAAGGGAAGACTAATTTCTTTGAGAAGAGAGTTGGGGAGTATCATAAGGCTTCTGTTATGTCTAGTTTGAATGGAAATGGTGATACTCATGAGTCCAAGCTGGATGAAGACTTCTAAATTTTAGCATTATTATTGGTTCGTTTTATTTTTTGGAATGATAGAGTTAGGTTTGTGTTGTTCTTTTAAGAATCCAACATATATAGTTTGTGTGTTAAGCTTAGTATCAGCACAAGTGTTGTGTAATAATTTGAATTAATGTTGTTTGTTCTTTGTCCTCTTATAAAAAAGTGCCTTTAGGGTATATGAGTTGGCTTTCCATTGACTGAGTTCTCATTTGTAGCAGTCGTCGTTTGAGCTTGAGATATAGTAATAGACAGAACTTATTGTTGTAGCATTTTCTAGGTATTTTTGAGAAACAATCAAATGGTTCATCTGAACAAATATGGACTTCAACTCATATAGTGATTTTCCTTGAAATTGGACCTGGCCACTATTGACTTGTTTGCATTCTTCATTTCTTTGATTCATTATAGTTTTACTCACCAACTACTTATAATGTGGTACCTGGATTACATTTGGGCACAAATAAATTTTATATATATATATATTCTTAACGGGTCAACGGATTATCCGTTAAGAAAATTGAATAATCCGCCCCCAAACCGATAAGCCTAATAAAAAAATTCAATCCGTTCTCCGTCCACTAAGCCGTTACCATTAAGCCATTAAACTTCGGTTCGGTTTGGTTTGGTTTTCGGTTTCGGATCGGTTTTGAACACCCATAATTATTTTGTCCAGATAAGGAAACGTACAATATAGAAAGCACTTTAGAACCACACCATTAGCACAAATTCATGTGAAATGTCAGAATTACCCTTAGTCGGCAAGCAGGAATGTCGACGGAGAACTACTTCTGCGCTTTTCTGTATAAGTAGAGAAGTGGTCATTCGTCACATAAACTAGACAGGAAAGGCACTATTCTATGAGAAATAACATATACTGTTAAGGGTCAGATTTACCCTTTTACTATGAAAAATAAGCCTTATTTATCCTCTATTAGTTTCTTATAAAAAATATCCCTCCTATTGGACATGATTAAAAAATTTTAAAGTATTTTTATTAAAAACCAGAAAAGAATTATAAAAATAGAAAAAAATATTTTAATAAAATATTTTAATTTTTTAAAAACTGAAAAAAATATTTTCAACAAAAAATTTTCGTTTTAAAATTTTTATATTTTATATTTTTCAGTTTTATTGAATTTCGTTTTATCTCGTTTTTTCAATTTTTTAAAAAGAAAGTATTTTAGTTAAAAAATAAAATGAAGAAAACAAAAAAAAATCAATTTTTTTTAAAAAAAAAGTATTTTTGTTATTCTTCACAAAAAAAAATTTTGTTATTCTTCACAAAAAAAAAAACTGAAAAACAACCTTTTTTTTTGTGAAGAATAACAACCATTTTTTTCACAAAATGGTTGTTTTCCAGTTTTTTTTGTGAAGAATAACAGAAAATTTTTTTGCGAAGAATAACAAAAATTCTTTCTTTTAGAAAAACTGAAATTGTTTTTTGTTTTCTTCATTTTATTTTTTTTAAAAACAAAAATACTTTCTTTTTTAAAAAATTGAAAAAACGAAATAAAACGAAATGCTATAAAACTGAAAAAAGTAAAATAAGAAATTTTGAAAACGAAAATATTTTGTTGAAAATATTTTTTTCAGTTTTTTAAATATTGAAAATATTTTATTAAAATATTTTTTCTATTTTTATAATTCTTTTATGGTTTTTAATAAAAATGCTTTAAATTTTTTTAATTAGGTCCAATGACATGCTGCCACGTGTCTATTATAAACTTGTAAGTTATATTTAACGGTTGAAAAGTAAATTTGATTCAAAAGTATGACATCAGGGATATTTTTGATAAGAAACTCAAACAAATAATAAATAAGACCTATTTTTCATAGCATAAGGACAAATCTGACCCTTAACCGTAAAATATAAACAAAAGTAAGTATGTGTATTAGGAATACGAAAACTAAAGTATGCAAAAGCATACCCTTATAGCAGGTAATTCCTATGTGATATTTCCTGTATTATTCATCGTTACAATTCATACATTATTATTCTCTGTAGAACAATTCAGAAATTCAAAAATAGTTAGATTTATAAGTGGTGCTTCAAAAATAGTCACATTTTTAAAAGTAATCAACATTTTTTATGTAAATATAAATTTGAATAAAAACATTGTTCAAAATAAAAAATACTCCACTATATTATACTAGAGTTCCAGTATAAGTATACTAGAACCCTAATATAATCTACTGGAGTTCTACCAAAGTATACTGGTCCAGTATAATAAGCTGAAAGTTCATACACAGATGCTCGAATCTCCAGTATATTATGTTAGACCGGTCTCTGTTGCAGCAAAATAGTGATTATTTTTTAATGATTTGATAAATGCTTTAAATAAATTATCCAAAAACTAGCTAGGCCGTGCTATTTTTATTACAATTCACCACGCTAGTTAGGTGGGATTCTTTTCTAGCCCATAAATCGATTAAGTTTTAACTTAATTTATTGTTGAAAAATTTTCGTTCCTATACCATATAGGAAATTATATTACCAAATATATTCATAGTTTGCATATTACCCGCCATGCTAATAGTATTTTTATAAAATATAGACAATTTATTAAATAAGGAGTCATTGTAGTTGTAGACTTCCTTATTTGGGCGCGCTAGTATTGAGGAATTAAGCATTCTTCCAAATATTTTACAATGTAAATAACGCATTAATATTGTCTTTCTCTGTATATTTTCGTATGTTGTTTGATTGGATTGGAATTTTCATACGTTGTTTAATTGGATTGGATGTTGTTGCAAATAATTAAAAATTCTCTATACGTCTCTCTCTATCTCCCAATCCCAAATTTCAGCAATATAAGAGGAAAGGAAAAGAGACCGGCAATTTCACAATTGACAACTATTAAAAAGCTTTGAAGCTTTGAATTAGAATTTGAATTTTCAAAAATTATTATTTATTTTGATTAAGTGTTGTTGAAAATAACTGGCAATATGGTTTGGAGTTTATATCTCAATTTTGAGGGGTTTTGGTGAAGATTATACTTGGTTTTGACTGAATTTCAGATTGAAACTCGAAGAAAAAGACATGACATACATTATATTGCAGAAATTGTAGAAAAAATATAGACTGTTTATTTATTTTTCTTTTATTCATTTAATTATTGTATGAAAGTAGAACAACAACACATAATGTTTGTTTAGATTTGTTTCTCTTAGTTTTTATGGGCATAATATTTTATGATTTCACGTGTTTTTCCAATAAGGGCTCTAATTTTGCCCATATTTATTATTGATTTTCCAAAATCCTTGAAGAAAATGAATACAAAAAAAATCTTAATGACTACTCAGAAGAACGATCAATAGAGGAACTGCTGAGAGTAAATTCATGAGTTTGTATTCATGGAGAAAACTGGCGTTGTGAGAGAGAGAGCAGCATATTGTACGAGAGAGAGGACAACGTATTTTATGACTTAAGAATAGGAGGTGACCATAAATAAATATTTCACCATAAAATCAAAAAGTAGCTATAAATATAATTTTTGAAAATAATATTTATTTAAAATAAATAAATTATAGGAGATAAAATTTTATATTTTGAATAGCAGATTTAAAAGCTATGGGCCCAATATACAATCACTCTGATTTTGAAGGGGTAACGGCACAAATAGCCACTCGGAGAACCGCTATATAAAGAAAAGTTAAAATTTACAAAATATTTAATGTTTAACCATTTTAGAACCAAAATGGAAAATCGTGGGAGTGGACTTTCAACACTAGCCAAGCCTAACGTCGACTGAAGTTGAAATTTAGTTTGAAATTTGAACTTCAAATTAAAATATGTGAAGTTAGGTCTACTTTTTCACGAATATAATTTACAAGAAATATAGCAGCTTGAGTTTTGGACAATTCGGCTATGTACGCACATCTTTACCAACAATATCTAATTCAGAAGTAATCCATGTTAAATGGAGACCTAACTCAAATCCATAGAGTATAAACTATTTAATTTAAGATCATTTTGGGCCATTGCAGTCAAATCCGTTAAAAATGTAAAAAATTGTATCGAAAGTCTTATTTTGTGACTCCCTTTTAATTTATAACCGTTTCATTTTTCTATTTGCATTTGTATCTGTTAAAAGTATTTTAAAAGATGATTTTGCCCCTTTTTTAATAAAAAAGTATTGATAAATTGCGTGACAAAAACTTAAATATGTGTAAGATGAAATTTTAGCAAATGAACGAAAAAACTTCAATTTGTTTAGACTGAAGTTTCGGAAAAAAATCAGAACAAAACTGTAGACTACGTTACAAAATTTCAGCATGTTTTGGTATGAAGTTTTAGCAAATGAACTGAATAACTTCAGCATGCATGAGCAAAACTCATTAGAAAATTACATACTGCAAGACAAAAACTTTAGCATGTTCAGTCTGAAGTTTTAGCAAATGAACTAAACAACTTAAGCATGTTTAGTATGAAGTTTTCACAAATGAACTAAATAACTTAAGCATGTTTAGTTTGAAGTTTTAGCAAATTGACTAAATAACTTCAGCATATTTAGACTGAAGTTTCGGATAAAACTCATGACAAACTATAGATTGCATGATATATAACTTCAGCATGCATTAGCATGAAGTTTTAGCTTCAATGTGGAACAACTTCATGCTATCTTAACATGAAGTTTTAGCTTCAACATGAAACAATTTCATGCAAGTGTAATTCTGAAGATGAATCTCGATAAGTTTCTAATTTTTTGATAAACTGCCGAGAGGAGAGGAGGAGATATCTTTTCACAAATGAGATTGCAGATCATGCGATTACTGCGTGGTGCAAGTTTTATATCTTTTCGTAGCTTTGTTATTGCCATATTATTATGGATTATTTGTCAGCTGGCTGCTAAAAATAATTTTTAAAAATAAGATACAAATTAAAAAGTGACATAAATATTAAATACGATTGCAAATCACACGTTAAAAATTAAAAGGATTACTTTGATTAATAAATTAAACTGGCACTCTAGTAGTGTAATTTATCTATCACTATTGCTATATTAATAATGTAAAGATCTAAAAGATACCTACAGAAAAAGAGAATTTTATAATCTCCTGCTACATCATATAAAGATAATTTGGTTTTCAAAAAGTTACAAAAATATTCTGACACAAAGGCGGACCTAATAGCAGGGTCATCGCTCACAGTAACTTCGTAATTAAGTGTCCGTTTGGACATAAAATTTGATGGAAATTTTTTTTAAAAATTTATTTTTTTTCGAAATTAATTTTTATTTATAAATTTTCAATTTTCATTTGAAAATTTTTTAAAAATTTGAAAAATTACAATAATCTGTTTTTCAAAAAATTTCACTTAAATTATGTACAAAACTTTAAAAACAACGCAAACTAAAATTTATGTCCAAACACAATTAAAAACAAAGTAAGACCAAATTACATTTTTATCTAAAGCACCATCTTCATAAAGCAGCAGTGTTCGTTTGAAGTTGCCATCTTCAGGCTAAAACTTAAAATATTTTTTAAAATTTGGCCAAATTTTAAATAGCACGTGGCTATATTTAGCATTTTTGACTGAGCAAAATGCTCTCGGCGCACAATAGCTGGGCAATAGAACAGTGAAGTGCGCACGTTAGCAATACAGTTTTGACGACGAAATCGCTCGTCGCCGGCGACAAAACCCACCCCCTGCTGATACGAAGTTAGTAACACCGGAGAATGGAGAAACTAAGGAGATGAAGCCATTGACCTTTGGCAGTTTTTTACCTCAAAAACTTCAATCGATGACCCATGCAGAGACAAAATCAAGCGAGATTTCAGTGATGGAGAATGAAACAGTATCGCCTATTGCTGTGAAGAGGTTACAATTCACAAATCTCGTTGCTGAGGAGGAATCGAATGAGTTGCATGCGGAGAACACTAAGCTTGTTACAGAGGGGAGTTCAAAGGAGATGCATGTGGAGAAGACAACAGTTGCAGATGTGGTGCGAGGTAATCGTGACTCACAAATGGGCAAACAACTCTCATATATCCCTCCTACTGAGCGAGAAGGTAAAAGAGTAGTTCAAATTAGTGTTGAAGATCTGCAACCACAGGTGGATTATTGGCAAAATTCACTGATTGAATTTGTAATAGGTGATAGACCTAATGAGCAATCTATGCAAAATTTTGTAAACCATGTGTGGAACTTTGTTGCTAAACCTCAGGTGCTTATACATGCAGATGGCTATTGTATTTTTAGATTCAGTAGCTCTGAAGATAAGGAATTGATTATGCAATCTGGTCCCTATTCATTTAGGAATAGGCCACTGGTTCTTCGACCTTGGGAAATTGACTTCAACTTTCAGAGTGATGTACTTAGTATTGTGCCTATTTGGATTCGATTTCCTGGTCTTCCTGTTGGTTATTGGTTTGCTGAAGTGCTAAGTAAATTGGCTAGTGCTATTGGTCGTCCATTATATACAGACAAATTTACTGCATGCTATGAGAAGATTTCATTTGCTAGGGTCCTTGTTGAAGTGGATGTTGCCTATCCACTTCCTGATGAATTGGAGATTGATACCCCATATGGCTCAAAACTACAGACAATTGAATACGATTGGAAGCCTTCCTTTTGTAATCATTGTCTCAAATTTGGTCATGATGCATTTGAATGTTGGTATTATAAGGATGGTAAACCTGAGCAGAGCAAGGAGGCTCAAATTAAACCTATAAGACAAAAAGGAAGAGTGAGTCAGCAGGGGAATCAGAAGGGGAAACATATCAGAACTGAATGGATTGCTAAGCAGACTGTGGTTGAGCAGAAGAGTACAGTGATTCATGCAGTAGAGGCTATTGATGAGCAGACTAGTACTGTGGTTCCTGTAGTAGAGGGTCAATTATTGGAGCAATCTCATGGGGAGACTGATGGACCACAGCACACCTTGCAGCCTGAAACTGTTCCTTTAGTCAGTTCAGAAACTGCACTCACTATTGCTGAATTTGAGAAAGGAGAACATCAGACAGATCTTGCCAATAATGGTAAGGCTGTCATGAATGAGAATGGAAGCAGTATCTATAATGTAGACCCTGGTCCATCTTACAGGGTAGAACCTTATTCCCAATGATTGTTGTAACTTGGAACATAAGGGGGCTTAATCAGCCTCATAAGCAAAAAGAGTTGAAAAACTTCTTAGCTAAAAATAAAGTAGATGTCATGGGAATTCTTGAAACTAGGGTAAAGGAGCCTAAATCAAAGAAGATATTAGGGAAGATTGCAAGGAACTGGATGGTGCAGTGCAATTATTCAAATGCAACTAATGGGAGAATCTGGCTGATTTGGAAGTCTCATATTTAAATGCATATATTAGCTATAACTGCTCAGGTTATTCATTGTCAAGTGGAAGATATAAGGAATCAGATCAGTATTCACTTAAGTGTGGTATATGGTCATAACACAGCTTCACTTAGGAAACAGCTTTGGAGTGATCTCAGATTAGTTCATATTCCTAATCAGAATGCTTGGCTGCTAAGTAGAGACTTTAATAATGTACTCAATTCGGATGACAGGATTGGATCTATTGTGACTGATGCTGAAGTAAAGGATTTCAAAGAGGTCATATCTGACCTCCAGCTGACTGCTGTTAGACCAAAAGGCTGGCATTACGTATGGTCTAATAAGCAAGTCTATAGTAAGATTGATTGGGCATTAGGTAACTATCAGTGGTTGTAGCAGTTTGGACATGTGGAAGCAGATTACTTGAACCCTGCTATATCTGATCATTCCCCTATACTTATCAAGTTTGGAATGCAGAAATCTTTGCATCCCAAACCTTTTCGATTGTATAATGTTGTTATGGAGCATCCTCAATTTTCTCACATTGTTCAGCAGACATGGAGACAAGAACAGGTAGGCAATCCCATCCAACAGATTTGGCAGAAACTGAAGAGTTTAAAACAGCAGCTGAAGGAGATCAACACTAATTTGGCAGCCTACCAGCAACACATTATTCAGGCCAGGGAACAACTGGACATCATCCAAACTCAGATGCAAAGCAGACCTTGCACACAGGAGCTCATTCAGAAGGAGAAGAGGGCACTTTAGGACCTTGTGAAATGGAGTAATATTGAAGAGAAAGTATTGAGGCAGAAGTCAAAAGCAACATAGATTGAATGTGGAGATTCAAATACAAAATACTTTCATGCTCAATGGAAGATTAGAACTGGACAGAACAATACTACTTCCATTTATACTGAAGATGGAATAAAACTAACTGATCCTTTACTTGTTGAGCAGGAATTCTTGAAGGTCTTTCACTCTTTAATGGGAGAATCTGCTGTTGAACTTCCTTGTGTAAATTCTCAGATCATGAAGGAAGGGTATTGTCTGAATCTTGATCAACAAAGATTTCTCATTAGAGAGGTAACTATGGAGAAGGTTACTGCAGCAGTTAAGGACATGCCTTCAGATAAGGCACCAGGGGTTGATGGTTTTCCAGTAGAATTTTTTACAAAAAACTGGAAATTGGTTAAGGATGACATCTTTTCTGCTCTTAAGGGTTTCTTCTCTTCAAGTGAACTGCCTTATATGATCAATACAACAGCTATAGCACTTGTCCCAAAGACCAGATCACCATCTACTGTCAAGGAGTACAGGCCAATTGCATGCTGCACTACACTTTACAAGATTATATCTAAGGTACTTACTAGAAGAATGAAAGAGGTCATTGGTGATTTAGTTGGCCCATCACAGTCAGCTTTTATTGAGGGGAGGTGTATCATTGATAACATTCTGTTAAGTCATGAAGTATTCAAGGGGTATTCTAGAAGAGGTATTTCACCTAGATGTGTTCTCAAAGTTGATCTCAGGAAGGCTTATGATACTTTAGAATGGTCTTTCTTGCAACAGATTCTTATTGATCTGGGGTTCCCTGCCAAGTTCACACACTGGATAATGACCTGTGTCTCTACTGTTTCTTATTCCTTAGTAATGAATGGTGGCCTCACTAAACCATTCAAAGCTAAGAGGGGTATTAGACAAGGGGATCCTATGTCACCTTATCTCTTTGTATTGGCCATGGAATATTTAAACAGACTATTGCAGCAGCTACATAAGGATGGAAACTTCAATTTCCATCCAAGATGTAGGAAGCTTAACATTGCTCACGTATGTTTTGCAGATGATTTGCTTATGTTCTGTCGTGCTGATGAAATATCCATTCAGATCTTACATAACACATTTCTTAAGTTCTCAGCAGCCTCTGGTCTTCATGCTAACATTAACAAAAGTGCTATTTACTTGGCTGGGATCCAACAGCATACTAAAGAGCAGTTAATTAGTATCTTGGGATTCACTGAAGGACAATTGCCATTTAGATATTTAGGAATTCCTCTGGATTCCAAGAAGCTGGCCATTAGACACTACTTGCCTCTCATTGAAAGAATCACAGAAAGAATCACTTGTTGGTCATTCAAATTCCTTTCTTATGCTGGTAGAAGCCAATTGATAAAGGCAGTGGTGTTTGACATCCAATCATATTGGGCTCAAATCTTCATTCTGCCTAAGAAGGTACTCAAAATTATTGATGCTATGTGTAGATCATTTCTTTGGACTGGAAAGGCAAGCATTTCAAGAAGAGCATTGGTGGCTTGGGATAAAATTTGCAGGCCAGTGTCTGCTGGTGGACTTAATATACTAGATTTATCTATGTGGAACAAGGCTGCCATATCAAAGTTATTGTGGGATTTGGCAAACAAAAAAGACTGTTTATGGGTGCGATGGGTTCATGCATATTACATCAAGAGAGGCACCATATCTTCTGTCAATATCCCAAGTGCAGCATCTTGGGTCATCAGGAAAATAATGGATTGCAGGAAACTCATTTTGGAGTGTCCTCAGCTGCAGGGTGATATCACTGTTCGATTGCAAAGTGTATGCAAACTGAATAAGTTTAGCATTCAAAAAATGTATACATCACTGCTGCCCAGTTTTACAAAAGTCACATGGAAAAATTTGTTGCTGATTGAAAATGTATTGCCTAGGCACAAATTTATTGCCTGGCTTGCAGCTCATCACAGTCTTCCTACTGTGGACAGGTTAATGGTAATGGGCATTCTACTCCAATGGACTGTGTATTCTGTAAGTCTCAATTGGAAGAGTTTAATCATCTTTTCTTTGAATGTGCTTGTACAAATAGACTTTGGCAAAGAGTCTGCAAATGGTTAGGATATTCTCGGAATATAGGCTGCTGGGAGACTGAATTACACTGGATTTGCAGCTTAGCCAAGAGCAGACAGTGGCATAAAGGGATTACAGCTGCTGCATTCATTACTACTATTGCACTAATCTGGAAAATGAGGAACCAAATGAGATTTGATGGTGTCACATATGTGGAGGATTTGCTATGTCGTGAGATTGTTCTGCTGATCCATTTGCGAGGTAGCAAACACAAGAAATGACAGTTAGGACTCAGCAAACTCAATTATTTTCCATAGCCTTTGATTTGATTTTACATACTATTCTATAGATTGTATATACATAGTTAGAATAGAGAAGAAAGATTTGTAGTAGTATAGTAGTTAGTCCAGAACTACTATCATGCTCTGATGTACATATACTTGTTATCAATGAAAGCTCATATTTTACTATAAAAAAAATAACAAAAAATATATTTAGCATTTTGAAGGTCCTTCCACTGATTGGTTAGGATGATTTGAACCAATAATATCTATAGCCGTTCATTAAATGGAGACCTAACTCATGGCACAACTGAGAAGTCAAAATCATTTTAAGATGTCACTATATGGTATGGTATGGCCTAATTTGAGAATTATTTTGTGCCATTGCTATCAATCCGTTAAATCCCAAAATTAAAAGAACTATTTTGATTATCTGGTCTAGTTCTCCGTTTATTTTTTTAGCAAGTATATAGAAATTATAGAATAACTACATACGATTATATATATACACACTCCCTCCATTCACTTTTAATTATTCATTTTAAATTTTTCACGCCCTTTAAGGAATATATATATATATATATATATATATATATATATATATATATATATATATATATATATATATATATATATATATATATATATATTGTAATTTTACCATAATAATGATAGCATTTTCAAAAGTCATGAAAAATAATTTGGGAATGAACACTTAATGATAGGGGTAAAACAAGAAAAAATGATTGTCTTTCTCTTGATTTAGTATAGTGGATAAGTAAAAGTAAAAATATAAAGCAAGGAGAGCTAACTTGCGCCATCAGCCATGGCGAAACGACGACGAAAGCCACCAGCGACAAATGTGATACTGGAGGAGGATAGTATAGAGACGCCTGCTGTTGACAAGCCTGCTCGCTGGTTAACAGGGATGGGTTCGGCGCCAATAATTTTTCACAACCTAGCAGGAACGGAAATACCGGAATGCAAATAACGCCGGAAAATGGAGTACAACAGCGATTACAACCATTTACGTTTGAAAGTTTTTTATCACTGAAATTTCAACCTATTAGTGAGGGAATCGACGAAGGCGAGGGTGAAATTCTCGGGACAGACAATGCCGATACACAACAAGAATATCGACGACTCTAATTTTCTGCACAAGCAAAGCAAGATCAGATCTGTCAGACTTCCGGAGATTCTAAGGCAGTAAAAGGTAAAAGGGACACCATGCAACATAATCGAAGCCCTCAAAAAGGGAAACCGTTGTTCTATGTACCACTTGTTATGCGTGATGGTACATTAGTGGTACAAATTGAAGACGTAGATACAAAGGAACAAGAGGCATACTGGAGCAGTGCATTGATTGGGTTTGTGCTTGGAGAAGACCCATACGAGCGAGCAATGGACAACTACATCACAAATGTTTGGGATTTTGTTGCAAAACCTCAAGTGTTGCATCATGAGGAAGGTTACTATATATTCAGATTTGATAATAGTGAAGACATGGATCTTGTTCTTCAGGCAGGTCCCTACGCTTTTCATAACAAGCCATTTGTGTTACAACAGTGGAGAATGGACTTCAAGTATGACCCAGGCAGTGTGAGTCCTTTGTGGATTACCTTCCCTTGCTTGCCATTGGGGTTGTGGTCCACCGAAGCCCTTAGTAAACTAGCTAGTGTGGTTGGGAAGCCTATGTACACTGATAGAATCACTGATGAATTGGAGAAGATATCTTATGCAAGAGTACTGGTGGAAACAGACATATCTCAACCCTTCCCAGATAGTTTTGTGTTACATACTAAGAGGAGAGTTATCACTCAACAGATTGAGTATGAATGGAGGCCAAAATATTGCAGTGACTGTGTAAGATTTGGCCATAACTCTGATGATTGCTGGTATAAAAAGGAGCAGGGAAGTGAAGAGGTAACAAAGATCCATTTCAAGGTAGCAGGGGAAAAAGCAAGTACAAAGTGAGAACTGGAAATGGATACCAAAAACCAAGCAGAATGGTGAGGTGGTTAAAACTGCTAAGATAGTGGAGGAAAACAAGAAAACTGTGATAGATAAGGGGTTGGCAAAAGGGAAAAATGTACAACATTCTGCTGGATCCTCAGTGAACATGACTAACAGTTTCTCTTTGCTACATATAGGTGATGACCCAGGGGACGCTGGCCCATCCAGCTTCACCACAAAATGATTTTCAGCACACGGAATATTAGGGGCCTTAATAAGGCTCATAAACTGAAGGAGCTCAAACTCTTTCTGGGAAAGCATAAAGTAGACTGTATGGGATGCATAGGAACTAGAGTGAAGGAAGCTAAGGTACAAAGGATTATCACAAAACTGGGAAATGATTGGAGATATAGTGGGAGTTATAATGAACATCCAGATGGGAGAATCTGGCTAATGTGGAATTTAAATGTTGAGATGCACATATTGAAGACTGATGAACAGTTTATACATTGTGAGGTTAAAGAAAGAAGTACAAATTTCAGAACACTGATAACAATAGTGTATGCAAATAATGAGATGAACAAGAGACAACAACTATGGGCCAAACTGTTGACCTTAGGAGCAACTATTCAGGAGAGCTGGCTACTTAGTGGAGATTTCAACAATGTTCTCCACACTGATGATATGATAGGTGCTCCAGCTATGCAACAGGAGATTCAAGGTTTCCAAGACACACTCATTACTCTTCAACTCACTCAGTTGAAGAGCTTGGGATGTTCTTATACATGGTGTAATACACAAAAACCAGAGACAAGAGTCTATAGCAGGATTGATTGGGCTTTTGGAAATGTGAAATGGATGCACGAGTACACTCATATTGAAGATGATATGTTGACCCCAGGAGTATCAGACCATTCCCCTATCCTTTTACTGTGCAATGCTGAGGAAAAAAGAAGGAACATTCATCCTAAGCCATTCAAACTGTATACTTCTGTGATGGATCATGCTGATTTCCCTAGCATTGTGGAAAGGGTATGGAATCAAAGCCAGCATGAAGGAAAATGCATAGAGTATGGAGTAAATTAAAGGCCCTGGGTTAAAGGAATTGAATACCTATATGGCAAAGTATAGGATACACCTCAGTGAGGCAAGGGAGAAACTGGAAGCTATACAGAATCAGCTACAGATCAATTGTATGGACCAAGGTCTGATTGATCAAGAAAGGATGGTGCTTATGGAAGTAGAGAAATGGAGTATCATAGAGGAGCAGATCTTACACCAGAAATATTGAGCACACTGGATTGCTTGTGGAGATTCAAACACTAAATATTTCATGCTCAACTTAAGATGAGGACAAAATTTAATACTATAAACTCTATATATACTGAAGAGGGAGTAAAATTGTCTGATCCCAGGATGGTGGAAGAAGAGTTTATTACTTGCTTCAAGAGCTTACTGGTGGGAAACAATAACATCTGCCAATGTAAAAATACTACAGTAATCCATCAGGGTCCTTGTCTCAACTTGCAACAGAAAGATGAACTAGTAAAGTCAGTCACAAGTGAGGAAATACTAATGGCAATAAAGGATATGCCTCACGATAAGGCACCAGGTGTGGATGGTTTCCCAATTGAATTTTTTATAAGGCATTGGCATGTAGCATCTGTGAAGCTGTGATGAAATTCTTTCTCACTGGAAGTTGCATAAGGGAGTTAGCAGCACTGCACTAACACTAATTCCTAGAGTGCAAACTCCAAGCAAAGTGAAGGATTATAGACCTATTGCCTGTTGTACAACTCTGTACAAAATCATCACTAAGATCCTTACAGCTAGGCTGAAAGCAGTTATTGGCTATCTGGTTGGAAGATCACAGTCATCATTCATTGAGGGTCGTAGCATCACAGATAACATTCTATTTACACAAGAATTGTTCAAAGGCTACTATAGGAAGGGCATTTCACCTAGATGTGTTCTTAAAGTAGATTTAAAGAAATCTTATGACACAGTTGAGTGGTGCTTCCTAGAAAGACTGATGTAGGACTTAGGCTTTTCTTATAAATTCATTGGGTGGGTAATGAAGTGCATATCTTCTGTCACCTACTCTCTCAACATCAATGGTGGACTCACTGCTCCATTTAAAGGAAGAAGAGGCATAAGGCAAGATGATCCTATGTCTCCATACCTCTTTGTTCTGGCCATAGAGTATCTAACAACAACAACAACCCAGTATACTCCCACCAGGTGGGGTCTGGGGAGGGTAATATGTAGACGAGCCTTACCCCTACCCGAAAGGGCGGAGAGGCTGTTTCCAATCGACCCTCGGCGCATAGGAAAAAGGGAAATCAGCTGTAAAACAAAAACAAAAACAAAAACAACAACAATAGAGCATTAGTATCACCCGCAGAAATAGCAGAAATAGCGGAAATAATTATCTAAACATAAGTAACCTAAATACAATCGCATGCAATAATATCATACAGTAACTACGAACAACTCTAGGAGCCCCTAACCTACAACCCTAATCTTAGACCTCCAGACTCTCCTATCAACGGTCATATCCTCGGAAACCTGCATTCTAGTCATGTCCTGCCTAATCACCTCTGCCCAATGCTTCTTAGGCCTCCCTCTGCCTCGCCGACCGCCAACAATCTCCAGCCGCTCGTAGCTCCTCACCGGGGCATCGGGACCCCTCCTCCGAACATGCCCGAACCACCTCAGCCCCGTTTCTCGCATCTTCTCATCTACCGGGGCCACCCCTACCTTCTCTCGAATAACTTCGTTCCTAATCTTATCTAGTCTGGTGTGCCCGCACATCCACCTAAGCATCCTCATCTCCGTGACCTTCATTCTCTGAACATGAGAGTTCTTCACGGGCCAGCACTCCGCCCCATACAGCATCGCAGGTCTAACCACGGCTCTATAGAATTGCCCCTTAAGTTTGTGAGGAACTTTCTTGTCGCACAGGACCCCTGATGCAAGCCTCCACTTCGACCACCCCGCTCCTATGCGATGGGTGACGTCCCTGTCAATCTCTCCGTCCCCCTGAATCACCGACCCAAGATATCGGACACTGTCCCTCTTGGTGATGGCCTGAGAACCAATCATCACGTCCCTGCCTACCTCACTCGGTTCGGCGCCAAACTTGCACTCCAGGTATTCTGTCTTAGAACTGCTTATTTTGAAACCTTTAGACTCGAGAGTCTGTCTCCATACCTCTAGCCTTTCACTAACACCGACCCTCATCTCGTCTATCAATACTATATCATCAGCAAAAAGCATACACCAAGGCACATCCCCTTGAATATGACGAGTCAGAGCATCTATCACTAAGGCAAACAAGAGAGGGCTCAGCGTCGATCCTTGGTGGAGCCCCATAACCACAGGAAAATGGTCTGATTCGCCACCCACCGTCCTAACCCTAGTCTTAGCACCATCGTACATGTCCTTGATTACTCTGATATAGGCTTCCGGCACGCTCTTCGCCTCCAAGCACCTCCCTTGGGGCCTTATCATACGCCTTCTCCAAGTCGATAAGCACCATATGCAGGTCCTTCTTCTTATCCCTGAATTTCTCCGCCAGCCGCCTGACTAGGGGATAGCCTCTGTAGTGGAGCGGCCCGGCATGAAACCGAACTGGTTCCCAGATATAGATGCCACCTCCCTCACCCGCGCCTCAATCACCCTCTCCCAAACCTTCATAGTGTGACTTATTAATTTGATATCCCTATAGTTGTTGCAGCACTAGATGTCCCCTTTGTTCTTGTACAAGGCCACCACTGTACTCCACCTCCACTCATCCGGCATCCTTTTGGTCTTGAAGATTGCATTGAACAACCTAGAGAGCCACTCCCCTCCTGACTTACCCATGCACTTTCAGAACTCCACCGGGATCTCGTCAGGCCCGGTCGCTCAACCCCTACTCATCCTACGGAAAGCCCCTATGACCTCCTCCACCCTAATACGCCTGCAGTACCCAAGGTCTCTATGTTGCTCTGAATGACCCAACTCACCTAGCTCAATGACACGATCTCCCTCCTCGTTAAGTAGGTCCCGAAAGTACGCCTGCCGTCTCTGCTTGATTTGAGATTCCCCCATCAGAACTCTACCATTCTCGCCCTTGATACACCTAACTTGGTCTAGATCACGTGCCTTCCTTTCCCTCGCTTTAGCCAACCGGAATAACTTCTTATCTGGCAGAAGGAGGAGATCTTACAGGCATTGGGTTTTCTTAAAGGCATGCTTCCATTTAAATATTTGGGGATGCCTCTGGATTCAAAGAAACTGACCATTGCTCAATGTTGGCCATTAGTTGAGAAAATCACACAGAAAATAAGCTGCTGGTCATCAAGGCTGCTCTCTTATGCTGGTCAACTTTAGCTGATCAAATCAGTTCTGTTTGGTGTACAAGCCTATTGGTCCCAAATATTTCTACTGCCTAAAAAAGTTCTGAGGATGACTTAAGCAATATGCAGATCCTACCTTTGGACAGGTTCAGCTACAGTGTCAAGGAAAGCTCTGGTTGCCTGGGAAATACTCTGTTTGCCATACAGTGCAGGGGGATTAAATGTGCTGAACCTGATCAAGTGGAACAAGGCTGTTGTTGCAAAGCACCTATGGGCACTGACCAAGAAGAAGGATAGTTTGTGGATAAAATGAGTGCATACTTTCTATATTAAAAATTACTGTATTGATGACATGTCGGTGCCTAGATCTGCTGCTTGGGCAATAAGGAAAATCTTTGAGTCGAGAGAGTTGATAAATGGCATTGCAACACTTCAAGGTAATCTGGACAGTCGACTGCTTCAGCTTCAGAGGGGTGATTCATTCAACATCAAGAAATTATACAAACTCCAACACCCTCAATACCTTAAATTCCAATGGAAGACCATCATACTGCGGGCTAAATTACACCCCAGGTATAAAATTATTTTGTGGCTGGCTCTGCATAAGAGATAGGCAACTGTGGACTGACTCCAGGAACTCAATATCCCGATTCCACAGGAATGTACTTTCTGTGGAATGTCTCGTGAGACTTTTGATCATCTGTACTATGACTGCTTGAAGACTAAAGCACTTTGGAGTCGGCTCCTAAACTGGTTGGGGTATAAACGACCCATTTCTGACTGGAAGGAGGAATGTGACTGGGTCAGTAAGCTGGCAAGGAGTAGAACTGGTGCAGCAGAAATCATTGTCTGTCTGTTTGGGATCCTGGTGACAGTGATATGGAGAGAACGCAATAAAATGAGATACCAAGGAGGGAATATGCTGAGCGATAATGTCTGTAAGAAAATAGCAGTCCATCTCCACTCAAGAGGAACTTCAATTCATAAATGGAAGGCTGCTTTACTAAGCTTAAATCATTACCCCTAGGATGCTGTTGGACAGAATTGTCACATTTACTATCAAATAGTGATATTGCAAATCTTATTAGATTGATAATAGGTGCAGTGACTATATAGCATGTGAGTATAGATGATCAGCATCTATATTTGTACGTGTATAATTTTTTGACGGAAGGGAATAGAAAATCTGTTTAAAAAAAAAAGTAAAAATATATTTCTAATATGATGGGTAACTAGAAATGAACGGAGGAAATATATATATATATATATATATATATATATATATATATATATATATATATATATATATATATATTCGTCAACTATTTTAAATTTAAGCGTTTGAATAAACAGTTATTTAAATTAATTCTTCGAAAACACTAAACTGGCATTCTGGTGATAGTGTAATTTATTCAAATGTATCTATCTATATTGATACACTTGTTAATGCAAAGATTTTTTTTTGACGCGGTACCTACGGAAATTTTCTATCACCTAAAGAATATCCACGGTAAATTCCCTTAAAAAAAGAGATTACTAACTTTGAAAATAAATTAGTTATCTGTTACATTTGGTACTAGTAAAGATGATCTGATTGTGTAAAAATTATAATGTATTTAAACCTTTTTCCCCTCTTGTTCAGATTAGGGTGTGTGATTGGGTAATTGGAATGGTATATGAAAATTTCGGTTTAAATTTTTGATTTTCGGATTGAAAAAATGACAATTCAAATATATTCAGATTGGATCAGATTTTTTAAGTTTGATTTCAAAAAAAATAGTTTGGATATTTTGGATTGAGCTTATAAGTTGGGAAGTTTCTTCTTTTTACAAGAATAAATATTTAATTTAGTACTCATGTTAAATTGCTTAAAAAGTTACTCATTTTTACCACAATTATCTAAATGAAGCACTCAAGTAATGCAATTATCATATCATATCATCATTTCATACTATTTTATAAGCATGAAAGATAAAAATTGAATATGAAAGACCAAAATGACCCCACAATATTATTAGACCTTTATGTTCTTAAAAATTATATTCATAATACCTTCGATATTAATAACAAAAGTTAGTTTTGTAACATTAAATTTGACTTGGAATTATCAAAGAATTTATTAAAATACATGTATCTAAAATATTCACAATACAAATATAAGCTATTTAACTTCCCATGCGTATAATAATTTTTTGGAGCTAACATTTACAATTTATACATTTTATCTTCTCCTTCTACTTCTCTTAACTTATATATTCAAATTGTTATGATTTCTAAGTACAATTGTTTTTTTGTAAATTTAATCATGATTCAAAGTATTTTACCATTCACATACAAAATGATATTTTTTTTTTCCAATTTTGTACTAATTATATGAGATAGACACGCAATACACGTGTCCAAGGATTAATTATTATAAAAAGATACAATAGAGATATTACTATGGCTAAATAAAAAGTAAAAATAGTAAAACAATGTTCTAATAGAAACTATTATCATAGTAACTTAATTAATATTAAATATATGAAATAATATCTAATGGGTAGGTTATTAAATTTATTATTGTTGACATATTAATAATAGACTAAATATAATGTATAAAAATTTTGAATATTAAAAATTTTTAATATCTAATCCGAAATAAAAAAACTTTAAGTAAAACTTATATTTAAAATATCTAAATTTCTAATTTCAATTTAAATTTCGGACCCTACTTTAGATCCCTAGTTTTCCTTTCTTCAATCATAAACTGAGCTGTCTCTACAGAGCAAAACACAAAAGAGCACGTCCAAAAATATAGATTAAAAAAAAAAAGATTGTCCCTTTCTTTTCTGTTATATTATTCTTTTCAGTCTTCTTCTTAATCTCTTCTTTATCACAGATCAGTGACCTCTTTTTAGGTGTACATTCTCTTCTAATTTTTGCTCTTTTTCTACTTTTTGATGCTAAATGCAAAAAAGGTAATGTTCTTCTTTTCGTGAATCTATTTGGTAAGGTTGCGTATACACTATCCTACTTAAACCTCACTAAGTTGTATTATACTGTGTGGTTGTTTGTATTTTTAATTCAGTATAAATTGTGTATGTAATTGGTCGGTCAACATTGATTTTATCATTCTAGGAGGTTTTATATAAAGATTATATCTTGAAATGTGGGTCGATTGGAAGCAGCTCTCTACCCGTCTACATATTACCCTTCCCATACCCCACTTTGTGCGACTATACTGGTTAGTTGTTGTTGTTGTTGTTGGGTAGTGATGATTTATTTAACTTGTATAGTTATCCAGGTTTTAGGTTATTCACATTTGGATTTGCAATATAGCTGTTTAAGAGTTTAAGGGCAAGCTATAGTTTGTATACAGCTAAATAATTTTGGGGTTTTTCCAAGTTCAAATTTTGAGTGAGGAGTAAGCTCCTTTTTTTTTTTAAAATAAAATCTTTTGGGAAAAAAAATATCCCACTTTTAACTCACTGTAAAATATTTCTTTAATTGGTAGGTCGACATTTGTTTTCATTGTTGGAGGTTATTATTAAAGATTAAATTTTGGAAGGTGGGTTGTGATTATTTCTTAGTTTGTTTTTTATTTGTGTGTGCAGGTTTTGGGTTATTCACAGTTTAATTTGCCATATTGTTGTTTATGAGTTTAGGGGCAAGTTCTAGTTTGTGACACAGCTAATAAATTTTGGGTTTTCTCCAAGTTCCAATTTTGAGTGAGGAGAAAGCTCCTTTTCCGACAATTAAGCTGTGGAAGTAAATGGGAGGTAAGTTTTGGGATTTAGTTATTTTGGTTTAAAAGTTCTTTTTATTGTTTCTGATGTAATAATGGATTTTCTCCAGGTAGTAAAGTGTCTAGTTCAACTTCCGGTCTGTGGTTAGCTCAAAACCCTAGCAAGAGATGGGGTGAAGTGTTCTTTCTGCTCTACACTCCCTTTTGGCTCACCCTGTGCCTTGGCGTTGTCGTCCCGTATAAGCTTTACGAGGTGTGTAACATGTGCGCAATCAGTGATGGATGTTACTTATTAGCTACAGGTTCAACCGAACCCAGTATTTTTGACACAAAATGTAGATACATAGTATATATTATATGTGTGTGCGCGCATGTGTGAAAAATCTCTAAATTTTAACAAATATATTACATTTTGAAACCTATAATTTTAGTGCTAAGAATTTTAAAAGGTTGAACTCCTCAAGTTTAAATCATGAATCCACCTTTGATGCGAATGCCATTGAATACAGTGGACTGTCTCATCTAAAAACTTAAGCTTTCGAGACGAAGCACTTTTTTTTATTACTTGCATCTTAACAAATGCATTAGAAACTTTGCGAGTTTCTGAAGGTTGTAGATTTTATTTGTCTGTTTAAACTGTGACTTCGAAATGTGCTTGTTCAGTCCTTGTTGATTTTTGAAAAAATTGCCTTCCCTATCAGGGAAAGGAGAGTAGGGAATTCAGAGAAAAGGGTTGCATAAAGTGAAGTAAATTTGCTCCCAGGGCCTAGCTCAAGTGGCAAAGGGTGGTGGATTTGTGTCTTAGGTCATAGGTTCAAGCCTCCGCACCACCACTACCACCAACAACAACCTAGTATAATCCCGCTTAGTGGGGTCCGGGGAGGGTAGTGTGTACGCAGACCTTACCCCTACCCTTGGGTAGAGAGGTTGTTTCCAAATAGACCCCCGGGGGATCCTTCCCTCCAAGAACTTCCCACCTTGCTCTTGGGGAGACTCGAACTCACAACCTCTTGATTGGAAGTGGGGGTTGCTTACCATCAGAGCAACCCCTCTTGTCTCAAGCCCCCACACCATGCAAAGCAAATCTTGGTATTTAAGTGGAGAAGGGTAGAGGGGTGGACCCATTATCCACCCAGTTTCGAAGGCTGGGGTTTGTCCAAAGGATCGGCCCCAGATGGATTTCTTGGTCATCCGAAAAAAGGGGGGGGGGGGGGGAGTAAATTTTCCCTATTACTATTGTCTATCGGGATGAAATTAGCCAGATAGATTGGAGTGTATGGATCTTATTAACTAAAAGAAAAAAAAGAAAAAGAAAAAGCTTTGAGTGTATTGAGGATGCATACTGCCAACCCAATTTGATTGGAATTGAGACACAGTTGATAGATTGTCGTATGGCCTACAGAAGGAATGAGCAATGCGCAAAATTTAGTGAGCAGCCATAAATTTTGCAGGATTCAACTTGTGATGAAAGTTAGTGAAACCTTATAAATTTCTATGAGGCATCTTGAGATGTTGAAACTTCAGATGTAATTAAAGATAGTAAAGACTTGTTTCTTATTTGCTTGTGGGGAATTCTGTAAGAACCAATGCACTATCCTTATCTTCTAGGCACCCCGGCGACTTCCTGTTTTACTAGGCACCATATATATGTGTTGGCGTAACAAGCCCCTGTGTAGAGGTCAGCATGTCCCAATTGCATTATTCTGCTAATACTGTTATAGTCAATACTTCTCAAGAAAAGAGCGACTCATTCTCCTATTTGATAGGCTTTGTTAATTGGTGGGCGGTGAGAGAGTGTGTGTTACAGACCAAGTCCTTAATGTTGCTTAAATGGCTTCCCGGTCTCTTATGATGAACTAACCTTCTTCTTGTAAAGCTTCTGCTGCTGATTGATGCAAAAGTTTTCTTTAAAAGATTAAATCGCTGCTTTACTAATATGATTACTCCTACACACTCCCGTGGCTACGTGGCTTAAAAGTTACATCTGATGGTTTACTAGTTGTGCTAATCTCTCTCTCTATATCTGTATTTTATAGTGAATTTTCATGTTTTCTCTTGCTAAGATACTGCATGCTTAGTATTTGTAACTTAAAATCCGCTTCTCATTATAAGATCAAGTATTTGTAACTTACAGTGTGGCTTATTGTGACAGAATTTTACAGAATGGGAGTACCTCTTGTTGGGGCTTATTTCTGCACTTCCTGCTTTCTTTGTACCCGTGATATTTGTTGGAAAGGTGAAATTCTGTCTCCTTTTTCCTTCTACTGATGCTCTGTTGGTGAATCAACAATACAATAACTAGACCTGTAAAATTTTCCAGTTGTTATTTATTCAAATGAGCTGCAACTGGAGTTTTCCAATCACTATTCTTATCAAATTACCACCTCTTTATCGTTTTGTCACCTTTTCTCGTATCAAACTGTACTTAATTAGGTCATTATGGATCTGTGTTTAATGAAGGAGACAAATTGCTCATTTTTTATAAAAAAAAGGAGATAAGTTACTCATAGCTTTTGTGTTAAATGTAGGAGGTAAAATGACTTATTATGAGTCCAAATTATCATGTGCAAACTGTTGCATTTGAATGATGAGCCTTTTCCTGTAATTAGCCAAGCTCTTGAGTGCAACTTCATCATGTCTATACCCGATGATGTATGTAACTAGTTAAATCAACATATTTAAAAACATGAGCTTTATAGGATTTGTTCGAAAAACTAGTCATATGAAGGCTTATTATTACGTGTAACTTTTGCAGGCGGACAGGAGCATTCCTTGGAAGGATCGTTATTGGGTAAAGGCAAGTGTTCTTGAACAAGAAATATCAATTACTTGTCTGCAATTTAAGGACCCATCTATAAGCCTCTATTATGATTGGTTTCTAGATTCAATTTTCATATGGCACATGGACATAAACAGACTGAGTTTGGAAAAATTCTCGTGGAGAAAAAAGATAAATAGAAATGAAAGATAAAGACAAGACATCATTTTATGTGGCCATAGGTTGTGCGAAATTTCTGTCTTTCTTGATTTTTGATGCTTGATCTCGCTCATCAGCATTGATGCTAAAAAAGAAAATTACGAAAATTAGCGCTGGTTAATTGAATTGAATTTTCAAATGACTTCTTAATTAAACTCCGATTCCTGGATTCTTTAGTTGAACTAAGGTGGCATAGACAAGAATTTTCTTTGCTACTTATTTTCCTAACTTTTTGATCCTCTATTTAAGAGTTCCTTTGGTGCTTGTATGGACTACTGACTATTGATTTGCTGTTATTCCAGGCTAATCTCTGGATAGCAATTTTCACTTATGTTGGGAACTACTTTTGGACCCACTATTTCTTCACTGTTTTGGGGGCTTCTTATACATTTCTGTCTTGGAAGATGAACAATGTAAGCCACCTGTTCGAAATTTTGCCCCATCCTTGGATTTTTCATTTTCTTAATGCTTTATCGTCGAGTAACTCTGTGCAGGTGCCCCATACAACTTTTCTTCTAGCACATGTTTGTTTCCTGTTTTACCACGTCTCGGCAAACATGACTCTTCGTAGACTACAGCATGCTATTGCTGATTTGCCCGAGAATATTCAGTGGGCTTTCAGGGCTGGATGGATTCTAGCATATGCTTATTTTATATCTTATTTGGAGACCTTAGCTATTTCTAATGTAAGTGGTCAATCGTGGGTGTCCGGAAATATCTTACTTAAGGGTATACAACCTTATCAGATGCCTTTGAGATATATGAATAAGGTTGTATACATCACTTGTTTGTTTCTGACCTATGCAGTTCCCATACTATGACTTCGTGGACCGAGCTATTATGTATAAAGTTGGCTCGTTGTTTTATGCGATCTACTTCATTGTAAGCTATCCAATGTTTTTCAGGTAAGAACTTCCCCTGTAATTACTGCCCCTGAAGTTCCCCTAGTGCAGATATAATTTATTTACAGCATAATTACAATGCCGCTTTATAAAATCTAATAACTTTTTTACTTTTGAGTTCATCCAAAAAAAAAGTAGAGTGACATATTAGCAGATCAGTACTAAACTAGATTGGAAAATGAGGCAAATATATAAGAAGATTGATGGATTACCACACAAACTAAGCTAAGTTAAAACATATATTCCCAGAATTGCTTTAAGGTGCCCATTACCGGGGCAGCAACAAACAACAACGCGTCCAGTATATTCCCAGAATTCCCACAGTGGTGTGGGCTCTGGTGATTATGAGAGTAGCCAAAATTAAGTTTTTAAGAGATGTACTTTGACAAGGCTTCACATAAGAGGGTGAAAAGATTGTATGCTGAAAGGAACGCGTGTTCTGAAGTTTAGCTTGCCTCCCTCCATGTTGAGCAGTGAGATACTCATTTTTTACTCTCCATATCCATTATGGCTTCTCTACCTTCGCAAGGTAGAGGTAAGGTTACATATTACCCAGACCCCACTTGTGGGATTACACTGGATTTTTTGTTGTTGTTGTTGTTGTTGTTGTTGTTGTAACTTCCATTATGGCTCCAAAGGTTTTATTGGCCAACTGACCTTGCAATTAAGTTTTGAGGAAGCAACAGATTAGTGAGTTATTGAGTTGATTGATGTTGCTCGATGTGTTAAAGGGGCTATCTGAAGTCATGATCTTTCTTTTAGCGGTGCAGTAGCTCTCTTTGATATTTTCTAGATGGCCATTGATGAATATTACAACAAGATTTGTAGTGTACATTAAATATTGATTAGGAAAATGTAACGGTTCACTGGGCATTAATTATTGAAATTTTTTACGTTTTGCTTTTGAAAGTGCGTTCTAGAACCATCCACAACACAAACACCCTTGTAACCATTTTGGATTTTAACCAAGATTAGGTGATCTAACATCATGTTGTCGGAGGTGGATCTAGGATTTAAACTTTCTCGCCTCGACTTTGGGATTCTTCCACAACCCAATTTAGTTTACTCTGTTCAGGGTCTAAGCCAAAAGATCGGGTTTGAATGAACCCATAACATATACACTACATCTGCCTCTGCTTGTTATACCAATGTCGTTAGTTATTATAGTCAGGAACCTTATCATTTTAGCTCTATGCTTCCTAACTGATCATTTGTGAGTTCTGTTGATGGTTGTTTGTTAATGCACAGGGTTGATGAGAAACCTGGTGATTCGTGGGACTTGCCAAGAGTATCCATTGACGCTTTGGGTGCTGCAATGCTCGTCACAATTTTACTCGACTTATGGCGCCTTTTTCTTGGTCCCATTGTCCCAATGGCAGAAACCAAACAATGCCTTCAATCAGGACTCCCATGGTTTTCAGTGACATCTTGAAGGAGTTTCAATCGCGACGTGTGAAATCAACAGCTTCTGCAAAATCAGAAGTTTAGGTCTCTTGAAATGATGTTGAGTGGATCAGTTTAGGCCCTTGTTGTACTCTTACCAACTTTAGACAACTTCAGAATGATGTTCACTTGTACTCTTCTTGAACACTATGTTTTATTAGTTTCTAATGAACTGGAAAGCAAGTTAGCCAGTAAAAAGCAGTTTCAGATTTCTCGCTGCCAATATTCTGAATTGGTCATAAGAAAGAAGAAAAATAAGGGTAGTAAAAGTGGAGAAGTTGGTTACATTCTCATGTTAGCATTTTGAGCCCCTCTATAATTGTATGGGAAAAAACCAATCTTGCCAAAAAAAAGAAAAAAAGTAGTGATTAGTGATATTAGTCGATGATTTATTGGAAATAACCCCTCTATCTTAACAAGGTAAGTATAAGGTCTACTAGCATACTACCTCCCTAGATCCTACGGTGTTGGATAATACTGGATATGTTGTAGCGATATGAGTGGAAGTTTTCACCAACCATTTTGTTGATTATTAAGGCCTAATATATTGTCATAGCTTCGTACCACATTCAAAATGGCTTTATAGAAACTCTTTTTTGTAACCTATTGGTCACGGGTTCGAGCACTGCAACCATTAATGCTTGTATTAGGATAAATTGTTTACGTTATATTTCTTGGGCTTTTTTTCGAACCTTACATAAATACGAGATGTTTTGTGTATATGCCTACTTTTTGTTTTGCTAACATAAATAGTAGTACTACCATTTCAAGATGAGAGTAAAAAAGAAACAAGCCATGTGAGCTGTGGCTTTGACGGTTCTTGACCCATTTCAAGATCCATATGCATTTTCAAAAATCTGATCTTTCTTTTTTTTCTTCTTCCTCATTTTCAGATCCAGAACAAAGTTATTTACAAAAAGGGATTTTTCACTTTTAGTCCGTATAAAAAATTATTTATATTTAGTAGTTGAAAAAATTTATAAAATTTGTATAATTTTTGTATGTAAAAAGAAAAATTGGTCAACGTTGTTATGAGATTATGATATGAAGACTGGAAAACAATGAGCTCACCCAGAGCCCGTTTGGATTGATTTGTTTTAAGTGTTTTAATGTTATTTTATAGTGTTTGAATAAAGTAAAAAAATGCTTTTAAGTACTTATTTTTAAATTAAAATGACAAAAATAAGCCAAAAACCAAAAATTAAAATTCTTAACTTATAGTTTAAAAGCTATTAACTTAAAAGTCACTTAAAATAAATCCATCCAAATGGACTCCAAATTTGTTAAATCGAATGTTGCTTTAACTGCTGGTTCACGATTCTATTTCATGGTCCACACAAATTCTCTACCTAATTCAATCTTATAAGTTGTGTGTTATTCCTAAAATGTAGTAGGTTCAACCTATCTAATTCAATGTTGTAGTCAAACAATCGGAGAATAGAGAAAGCACTACCATGCGAGTTGGTGAAGATACGATGCTCAATCCCACATCAAATAGGTGAGAAAGAACTTAAAAATGGTAATCCGATGCATAAAAATTTTGCATTCAGAGAAGAGCCGTGCCTCAAGCGTATGATTTGGACCCTTGTTCAATTATAAGAGTTAGTGACTGCTTCCATACATAAATTGTAATCTGTAGGTTATAGGTGCAATTCGTTGGAGTAAAACAATGGGTATCTAACGGGCCGGGTCGGCTCGTTTCTGAACCGGCCTAGACCGATTAAAATTGAAACTAGCCCGGACCGATACAAGGGGAGCAGATTGGGCTGGGTTAAAGGGGAAAGGGGCGTTGGTATGTTTACTTAAATCCTATCGGTTAACCAGAACGGTCAAATCCGGTCAACCAAAATTCCTGTAGAACCGGTTAACCGGTCCGATTTAAAGGCTAGATTTCAATCTTTTTCTTATTTTTTTAAGGTTTTAGAGTCTAAGCCAATGTAAAACCTTTGAATTTACTCTTTTTTCGTTAATTTACTTGTTAAATATAAACCTTTCAATTTCTAAGTTTGAATTTTGAAATAAATGTAGCACTTGCAATTTATAAGTGCAACTTTTTTTCTTCTTCATTGTATTTTTTTTATATTTTTACTTTATATCAACATAAATTACAATAGTTATACAAAATACAAAAGGAAAAAAAAACTAACTCGGTCCGGCCTAACCCCTTGTATCCGTAACCCTTATGGTTTATTTTATGGGTTTTGATACAGTTACCCACAAAAACAAAATTATTTACCCTTGTCTACCCATTTTTTTTTAACCCATAAATCAATTATATTTCCTACCCATAATAATTTTTGCAGGGAATTTTTTCTTTATTCTCTAATTCTTTTTTATTTCTTTGCTTCTTTTCTTCTCCTTTTTCTTTTTTTTTTCTTTTCTACTTTTCTTTTTTCTTGTTTTATTCTTATTTTTTTTCTTTTTTTCTTTTCTAATATCATTTAACTTCTTTTTTTATATTCCTTTTCTCTTCATAATCTAATTTCATTTACTGTTTTCATTATTTTTTATCATACTTTTTCTTATCAATAAGAAAAATAATTGATATAGTAAATATTTGTTCACCTTTTTTAATATAACTAGTACAATATACCTTTTATTTTTTTTCTTTCTCATTTTTTAAGTTCAATTATTACACTGAAATAATATCAGTTGTCACTTGATCTAATACACTAAATATCACATTGACTGCTATTGAACACCATAAAATACATAATCAAATTCTAAGAATCAACACGTGATTGCCATGCAAACCTTGATCTCCTTCCCTATAAATATCAATACACACCCTATCATTAACAGTAGTACAACCAGTTATATAGCAAGAAAACATAATCTACGGCAACTAAATCTCCATATATACTAGTTAGAATAAAAATAATAATAAAATATTTAAAATAGAACAAAAGTATAAGTAGCGAAAAAGATTTCTAGTACCATGTGATACCAATATGGAATATATGTATACCAACAGAGCATATAATTTCTCTAGAATATTGCTACAACTATTTGCGACTATACTGCTCTACCCAAGCATTAAAGTACACAATAAAAGTATGAGAAAATTACATGCTCGTATTGCAAGTTAAATATTCGCAAAATAACCTGCTCATTTCGTATACTAAGAGGGTATATAGTTGTATGTGGTCATTCCAACAATCGCCTATAACTATAAACTATTAATACACATAGCTTATGTCCATCGGCACACAAAAATTCCAGCATTATTACAACTCATGTTGATATAAATAATTTCATATAGAATTCACTTAAAATGCAACCAAAACAACCAAAATAATATTCAAACTACCATATGATACCAATATGACATATAACTATACCCGCATGGTATACAGTTTTACTAGTTAATTTTCAGCAACTATATGACTATACTACTATTACATAACACACGTGCATAAAGAGAAAAATAAAAAAATAGTGTACCATATATTAATATAATAAGGTATTTCAAGATACTGTACTATATTATTATTATTAAAAGAAATCAAATATTGTACCAATTAAATACAACCAAAAAATAATCTAACTAGTATATAACACCAATATAATATATAATATATTAATAGGGTATATAGTTGAAATGAATTATACACTAAAATGGTATATTTGTATACTATTTGGGTATACAATACAAATTCGTCTTCTTCTCTGTTCCACTATATTTCAACCCAAATCGAATTCGAGGAAATGACTCGAACTAGAACAATTAGCGGCGAGAAAATATAAAATTTATAGGGAGGAAGAGCATTTTGTGGCGATGAAAAGGTATTCAATAGGTGACGATTTCATTCATCAATAAAACATTTAATTACATGCGTGTAGTGAGTTAAGTGAATCGTAATTTGTTGATATTAAGCAAACTTCTTTTTTTTTATATATACTAAATCATCACATAACTAAACAAAAATTGCTCTCCTTGCACCCATTAATTTGTCAATATTTTAATTTGTGAATATTATAAAAATATTGCCTATCAGATAAATAACTTTACTTATGAAAATAGAAGTAACAAGAAAGAGAAAATCGAGGAAGAGAGAAGTAAAATATTTTTTACCTTGAGTTGAAGATAGAAAGATCATGTATAGGTTAGGTATAGGTCCATTGTCCCTTAAAGCTTTAAAGACTTTTTAATGGATGGACAGGTAATACTTTTTATATGGAGTAGGCATGTATAGCAATTATTATCCAAGTGGGTAAATCGGATAATTAGTTTAAATTTAATAGATAGTTTTCATAAATTGCTCCTATTGTTTATCCGGATAAACTCAAACTCGTTAAACACAATAACCGTAAATCGTAACCGGCCCGATTCTAATTGGTATGATTCAGAATTTTTACTCTCCAATTCGGCTCGGCCCACCCGTTAAACACCCTTTTAAGTTAAACAAAGGGATTTTTTCATATATATACTATATAGCAAACCTTATTACCAAAATTGTGTATGATTTAGTATTTACCCGCCTATACCATGTTTTGTTTACAAAAATTGTACCAAACCAAAAATAGATAGATTATACCCTAAAAGGCTCCAAATTTATAGGAATCACATTTAATGGTGATTCTATCACCATTAATTTCGAAATTTAAAACGGAAGAAAATCTATTGCAGTGTAATTCTCTCCTTTTCCATATATTTTCCACCATTGACAGCCATTAAAAAGCTTGAAAGCTTTGAATTCAAATTTGGATTTTCAAAAATCATTATTTGTTTTGATTGGGTATTGTTGTAAATAATTCGAAATATGTTTAGGAGTTTGTATCTCAATTTTGAGGGGTTTTGGTGAAGATTAGACTTGGTTTTAACTGATTTTCAGATTGAAACTCGTCGAAGAAGAAGAAGACATATTTTTCCAACAATTGTAGTTAAATTGTAGTTCAATTGTAGTTAAATTGTAGATAAAATATAGATAAATTGTAGATAAATTGTAGATAAGTTGTAGATAAATTGTAGATTGGAAAGACTAAAACTTCTACAAGTCTTCTACAATTATGTCGAAAATGCCAATTATGCTACAATTAAAAATTCCTTGGATTGGGTGTTGTTGTAAATAATTCGAAATATGTTTAGGAGTTTATATCTCAATTTTTAGGGGTTTTGGTGGAGATTAGACTTGGTTTTGACTAAATTTCAGATTAAAACTCGTCGAAGAAGAAGAAGACATATTTTTCAAAAAATTGTAGTCAAATTGTAGTTAAATTGTAGAATTGTAGATAAAATGTAGATAATTTGTAGATAAATTGTAAATTGTATTGTTACATTTATACTACAATTAAACTACAATCTTGCGTCAAAAAAATTTAAGCATGCCAAATTTAATCAATTCTTAATATTTAAAATTTCTTAATAGCTGGGACAACATTACTCTTGAGAGATATAAAGGTGGCCTAGGCCTTAGGAAAGCTAAATCAAAAAAATTTAGCTCTCCTCACACGCTTTGCGTGGAGATTTCTAAACTTTTTCCACACCCCATGGGCAAAAGTTCTCATGCAATCTTATATATTTTCTTCCAGAAAGCGTCAAATATGGGATACCAAATGAATCTCTAAAAGTCCATGCCTTAGAAACGTTATTGAAAGTCCTCTAACAAAAAGAGATTCCTCCTTAACCATCAATGGCCTTGTCAACCATAACAACTGGGCACTCGATAATATTTCATTAATTTGCCTAATAATGTAGTTGAGAAAATTCACTCCATAAACTTATCAATAGACAGAGGCTAGAATTTTTTGATTTGGGAACCTAACAGTAATAGTTTGTTCTCTACAGCTTCTTGCTATAATCTAATTTAGTCTAACATTTAGCCAGCAAAACTTTTTTGTTGGATTTGGAAAAGCGTATTTTTCTAATAAATTAAAATTTCTTCTATGAAAATATTACCATAATAGATTACCTTGTACATCCTATGCTCTGGGGAGAGGAGAGATTTTTACATGAGATTTTTAAAGAGAAGAGGAGGAAAAAAAGGGAAAAAGAATATACACCCCTAAAATCATGCCTAGAATAAATGAAGCAATAATTATGCCCTTAATTTGAATTATGGTACATAAATTGAAATTTGGTATGCTTAAATATAATAAACACAAATCTTAAACATGAGGTAATAATATTCGCTATATGGTATAAATAGATAAAAATCCCTTAAACAAATAGGTGATAAAGCCACGTGCCACAGCCCACATGTGAACTGAGGTTGAGATGAATCATACGTGAAGTAAGCTTACCGTAAAGGAAGACAAATCATTACCCCCTCTCTCTCCTACACCTTTACACCCTCCATTTCTCCTTTCATTTCAATTCAAATTCGTCAATACACAACGGCTACTTATTCTCGCTCAAAACCCTAATCTTCTTCATCTTCACCTTCTCTATTTCAAAAAAATGAAGCATTTTGCGCAACAGAGAAACACAATCTTAAGGGAGAATCACGAGTCTGCAGCTTCAATGCCGTCATCATCTGCAAGCCCTAGCTCTTCAAAGCTGAGACCCTCAACATCACCCAACAACAGTAGTAGTAGTAACAGGAAGCATAATAAATTATCTAAAGAGAATGCTCCTCCTCCGACCAATCACCCCTCCGATCCGAACTCATTGCCAGCCGTTAGTGTGAAGACCAAGAGTCCTCTACCTCCACGCCCGCCGCCTAACTCCAATCATTTGAAACGGAAGCTCAATTTGGAGTCCGTTGGTACTGAGAATGGCAACGCTGGATCTTCTGACTCCGGCGTCAAGGTAAGATTGCGGGAAATTACATTAATATTTGCTCTATATTGTTTTTGTATTGGAATGAAATGGATCCGAATAGAGCGGAATTGATGTAGAAGATTCCTATAGCTGATCCCAACTTGTTTAGGATTTAAATGTACCTATTGTTGTTGTTATTGTTTATATGTTGGATATGTAAGATGAGTTATGCTGGTTAATGACTTAATTCCACAAAATTTCTGCTTTTGAAGTCAATTGTTTCTGAGAGATGTACAAAGCTACCATGAGATTTCAGGTTCAAATTCCAGCGGAGGCAGAAAAGGTATGCGGTTTCTTTTCATCTGCCTAACCGATAGTGGGCAGAGTTACCCGGTACTTGCGTTGGTGGGAGGTAGTAGGTATGAGGTGGAATAGTCGAGGTGCACGCGCAAGCTGGTGCGAACACCACCGTTAAAAAAATTTTTACCACAAGAGTTCCCTAAACGTGATTCATTACTAGTTTCTTGGGTAGCTGATAAATCAATAAGTCAATCAGTGATTCATCAATCTCAGATTAGCTTGGGTCAATTACATGAATCCTCTATATCCATGTTGGATATTATGAGTATTTCTGCATGGTATTTTTCTTTTCTGTTTCAACTTGTTTTTTCCCTTGGAGATTAAGATAAATCTCTCTTGGCTTTTTCCACAAAATTTCTGCTATTTGTTAGGAATGCTGGTGCCGAGTGCTCAGAAGGTTGTACCTGATCACTTGGAGGCAGAGATCAACTACTGTTTATGTCTTCTTCAGTTTGACTGCTGGATAAACCTGTGGAAGCACAAGTAAACTAGAAAGATTAGTTTTTTATATATTGTGAAAGGTTGTAACATAGCTAGATCTCTATTCTACTCAATCGTGATAATGGTTTTCATTAATATGAACATCCATTTTTATATGCATTCATTTTAATTCTTAAAATGCTGAGAGTCACTTGGTTTACTTCATCAATGCTGACTTGCTGTTTATTCCAATGATATCTAATCCACTTTCTTTTGTCTGTCACTCTGCCTTGTTCTACCTTCCTCTTTGATTGGTTCAAACAGGCATTGTGTTAGTGCCTACCACGTATTGATTCCTGCAACTTTTCTAATCTAAAACAGGTCATAGTGAGGATGAGGCCGCCAACCAAGGATGAGGAAGAGGTAGAAGTTGTAGCCCAGAAGGTCTCCAATGATTCTTTGTCAATAGCTGGGCATACTTTTACATTTGACTCTATTGCAGATACCCAATCAACACAGGTACAAAGTAATAACCTGTTACCTATGTAGGAGGAGATAGCTTTCTTGAGTATATTTTAATGTGATAACTATGTTTGATTCTTCCTTGTTATTGTTCTTTGCTTCAATATAACAAGTATACGAAGAAGAGAATAATGAAAATGACATACACTTGACTCTTCTTTCTTATTGTTCTTTCAGCTTGATATATACCAGCATGTGGGAGCTCCTCTTGTTGAAAATTGTCTTGCTGGGTTTAACAGCTCAGTATTTGCTTATGGGCAGGTAATGCTATACTGCATCCTGCTACATGTTAGATATACGTGTTAAATATGCCTGGCAAACTTCAAATGTTCTTTTTTGTGGTGACATGAGCAAATAACATTTTTATATGATTGATTTTGATCAGACTGGTAGTGGAAAGACATATACAATTTGGGGACCAGCCAATGCCTTGTTGGAAGAAAACTTAACCAATGATCAACAGGGCTTAGCCCCACGCGTTTTTCAGCAGCTTTTCAAACGTATTAAGGAGGTGATATGTTGTCTCCGTGATCTTCTAATTCTCTGTATCGTGGATTTGGTATGTTGTATAAAATG
Source organism: Nicotiana benthamiana (assembly GCA_034376525.1). Classification (NCBI taxonomy): domain Eukaryota; kingdom Viridiplantae; phylum Streptophyta; class Magnoliopsida; order Solanales; family Solanaceae; genus Nicotiana; species Nicotiana benthamiana. The sequence goes on along the minus strand of CM067341.1, from coordinate 11,000,959 downwards.
CAATTACCATAATATAAGCATTTTCTTTTCAGGAACAATCCAAGCATGCCGATAAGCAGCTCATATATCAGTGTCAATGTTCTTTTCTTGAGGTTAATTTGGCTGGCCCTGGTCGTTTACATGGTGAAACAAAGAGTATACTTGCAGTTGTCTAATCTTTAACTTTAATGATGTACAGATATACAATGAACAAATCACTGATTTGTTGGATCCTAGTCAAAGAAACCTCCAGGTAAAAAAGGAAATAAAATATAGATGAGTGTTGTAACCATTGTCTGATCCTGAGTTCTATTTGTTTGTTAAAAGATTTTCAATTCGTCATCTCTTTTCAGATTAGGGAAGATGTAAGAACAGGAGTTTATGTGGAAAATTTGACTGAGGAATGTGTGTCCACGATGAAGGATGTGACAAAGCTTTTGATGAAGGTTCAGACTGCTTCCATCTTTTTATTACACTTTATTAGACATATAGTAATGCAGGCATCATGACTAGGTTTGCCAGATAGAATAGACCAGTAAAGGAAAATAGTTAGCCATGAGAATTTGTGCAGTAGGTAAATCACTTGGACCCTAATGCGAAATGGATAATAAACCAACACTTGCTTAGGTGCAGAATGTGCAGTAACATAAATGATGAAGGTCGACCGTCTTCCCTGCTAAGTGCTAGCTTATTTTCGATCCAGTTTTGGTATGGAACCAAACTTGGAACTTTCTTTTGTTTTTTCCCCTGAAAGGACAGAAGTTTCGGTGTTCTAATGCTAATGCCTTGCCATTAACAAATCAACACTTGCTTAGGTGCAGAATGTGCAGTAACATAAATGATAAAGGTCGACCATCTTTCCTGCTAAGCTTGCTTATTTTCGATCCAGTTTTGGTAAGGAACCAAGCTTGGAACTTTCTTTTGTTTTTCCCCCTGAAAGGACAGAAGTTTCGGTGTTCTAATGCTAATGCCTTATGCTGCAGCTTATGTTTGTCTTTTGTTGAGTTTTATCACTGAGGTACTTGTCAAATTTCTTTTTATCACTGGGGTTGCTATACTTTTTCCCACAAATGAACATGATTCATGAAATAGGGAGGGAAAGGGGTGTATACCAGATTTTATTTGTGTTATCTTATTTGAAATTCTGAGCGGTACTTAATTGGAAGATAATCTTCAGGTGTCAACATTTATCCATTCCTCAAATGGAGTCTATTGTTTAGCTTGTCAATCTTAGATCAGTATCAAAAGTTATTGTTAGTAGTTTTCTATAATTACATTTACTTGGACTTCTGGAGTTTTTACGATAAAATGGACTTTACATTCAGAAAAGCTTATAGAACTTGCTCAATGAAATTTTTACAGGGACTGTCAAACAGGAGAACTGGTGCTACTAGTATAAATGCTGAGAGTTCACGTTCTCACAGTGTATTCACCTGTGTTGTTGAATCACGATGCAAGGTGATACGATCTTACGTTCTTTCTGACAATAATCTGAATTCTTTTAAATACTAAGTTATGCATCATCTGTTATCCATTATCTCGCTGTTCTAATAGCAGTTTATAATTTGCATGCTCTCAGTGTGAGCAAGAACTTGCTAGCGTAATAAATTATTTGGTTGTTATTGAGATCTGAAATAATAAATAATTTCAGAGCTTGGCAGATGGTCTAAGCCACCTAAAGAGGAGTAGAATAAATCTTGTTGATCTTGCTGGATCAGAAAGGCAAAAGCTAACTGGTGCAGCAGGTGAACGCCTGAAGGAAGCAGGGAACATCAACAGATCGCTTTCGCAGTTGGGGTACATTTATTTCTTTATCATTTTGAGAAAAAGAATTATTCATGGTTTAGCTCGAGATTACAACTCGTTAATGTATGTGACTAGGAATTGCATATTTCCCTAGGCACCAATTGATTGAAGAAGAATAGAATTGGCCCACTCTAAGATGAAACAAGATTTCTTACTTTCCATAGTTGATACCCAGTTACTGATCTTTCCAGATATTATTTTGGTCAGTTCCTGCATTGAAACTTTTATGGCGAGATTTCGATGACTATTTACTTGCTGTATTTTTAAAGAAGCAGAGAAGCGTGTTAGAATGTTAAGTGAGTGTTAAACTGTCAGAGTTATTGGGTTAGAATAGATGAAGCTTTAAGTTCTTAGGTTAGATCTTGTCTCGTACCTATAAAATAAGTATGTCTTGTATTCTTGAAATCATCAAGTAATCAATATTCTTTTCTCATTTCTTATTTTCTCGTAGGAACTGTTTAGGTGCAAGTGCTGACAGTTAAGATATCTAGGCTGAGTCTTTCAGGAGTATGTCTTGATAGATAAAGATGTAATACATAATAGGATGGCTAAAATGGAAGAATGATACTTAAGTGTTACGCGATGGGATAACGCTTATCAAAGTACGGCAAGTTTTCGTAGAACGGTTATGAGACTAGCAATGTTATATAGGAGTAAATGTCTGGCATCTAAGATTCAACATATCCAAGTAGAGGTCTCAGAATATAGTGGTTAATGCTATATGCCTTTTATTGCGGGGGTTACATACCGTTCATGGACTTATTAAAGACTCATCTTTTTCACTATTAGTTGGAATATTTGTATATACTGCTGATCCGACTACTTTTTGAAATTTACAGGAACTTAATAAACATTCTTGCAGAAGTTTCTCAAACGGGCAAGCATAGACACATCCCCTACAGAGATTCCAAGTTGACATTTTTGCTACAGGAATCTCTCGGTGGGAACGCAAAGCTTGCAATGATCTGTGCCGTTTCTCCATCTCAAAGGTAGATTTACAACCCCACATTTCAGTGTGATTTTGGTTCTCCAGTCTGTTTATCTTCATTAAATCTAGAGCTCTTAGTTCTTTTCGGTAATGCAGCTGTAAGAGTGAGACTTTCAGTACACTGAGATTTGCCCAGCGTGCTAAGGCAATCAAGAATAAGGCGGTCATCAATGAAGAAATGCAAGATGATGTAAATGCTTTGAGAGAAGTTATACGTCAGCTAAGGGTAAACTTTCTTCCTCTACCTGTGGTTGATGCATCTTAAACTCTGGTTCAATTATGACAACTGGTTCAATGCCTCTTTTTCCTTTTCTCTGAACAGGAGGAACTGCTAAGAATGAAGGCAAATGGTTATCAGGCAGGTCAAAATGGAAATTATTCATCAGGATGGAGTGTTCGCAGAAGCTTAAATCAATTAAAATTCAGCCTTAACCGTCCAGTGACAATACCTCTTGATGATGACGGTGATACAGAAATGGAAATTGTGGACGAAGCCGAACTATTAGGTCTCTTGTCTGGAGGCAGCAAAGAAAATAGTATACTTGGGATCCTGCGGAAGACTTTTTCAAAAGGTTCATCGCTACTTGATTCTGCAGTACAGCATGGGGAAAAGGAGAATGGCTGCAACAAGGAGCAAGGCTCCGAGGATACAGATGTTATCATGGAGGATGAGGTATCTGATGCAGTTGTCGAGCATGGAAATGATATTGCTGATGGTGCTGGACTGCAGAACATCAAGAAGAGTTTAATCGTGGATGAGTCGTTTTGCAAAGGTAGCATAGGAGAAACTGTTGAAGCTGTTTTGGATCGTTCATTAGTGAAACAGCTAGGTAAAGATTCTTCTGTGAAGCCAACTGAAGAGGAGTATCTTCTGTCTTCTGCGAGCAATATGTTGAATCAAGAACGATGGGAAGTGGTAGAGGACTCACCATCAGAGCAATATTCTGAACGGACTCCAGAGAACTCTTCTAAATGCTTGGAGGGCAATACAGCCTGCACTAACCTCAGTATAGTTCCATGTGATGTGTCGCCTATTTTAGACTCTCCCACTCCAAGTGTTTCACCAAGAGCTACTAGCAGTCGGAAAAGTCTTAGGACTTCAGTGCTGAGTGCTTCAAAGAAGGATACTGGAGAAAAATTGGAAACCCCAAACATATCCTTCACAAAGCCTTCAAACAGTATTTGTTTGGATTCTCTAACAAGTCAAAGAAATAAAAGCTGTTTCTCATCAACTGAACATTTGGCAGCTAGTCTTCAGCGGGGACTTGAAATTATTAATACTAATCGACAAAATACATCTTTGAGGCGCTCCTCGGTCAGATTTTCTTGCAAGCCTGCTGATATTAGTGCAATTATACCAGTTGCTAAAATAGACGTTGGAGTTCAAACTGTTATAAAAGATGATGAATCGTTTGAAGGAGGTTCGACATTTTTGTGTAGTAAATGTAAGGCAAGAAATTCATTGCAAGAATTTAAAGATGCCGATGATGGCTCAAATTTGCAGTTGGTACCTGTCAATGGATCACAGTTGGTATCTGAAATTGGATCACAGTCCAGTGGAAACTTCCAGATTCAAGTGCCTAAAGTAAGTTTGAAGCTTCTTAAACCGGAATTTTTGGTTTAGTCTTGCATGATTCTTATACCTGTGCAACCATTCTAACCTTTTACAGGCAGTAGAAAAGGTCTTGGCTGGAGCTATACGGAGAGAGATGGCACTTGAAGATATATGTGCCAAGCAAACTTCTGAGATCATGCAACTCAATCGTTTGGTATGTTTGGTTTGTTCAATTAAGGAACCTGCCAATTTTCATTGTTTTTGCATCTCTTTGACCTGCTTTGCGACCAATGGCAGATTCAGCAATACAAACATGAACGAGAATGCAATGCTATAATTAGCCAGACACGTGAAGATAAGATCATTCGCCTTGAGAGTTATATGGATGGAGTTTTACCAAAGGAGGAGTTCATGGAGGATGAGTTGTTGGCACTGATTCATGAGCATAAGGCATGCATCTGACCTGAAATTTGTCTTCTGAAATGTTTTTGTTTTCCCTAAACATGTTTCTTTTGTCATTTGCTGCAGCTTCTGAAGGCAAAATATGAGAATCATCCTGAAGTTTTAAGTGCCAGACTTGAACTGAGAAGAGTTCAAGAGGAGCTGGAGCGGTATCATAATTTCTTTGAATTAGATGAGAGAGATGTGTTGCTGGAGGAGATTAAGAATTTGAGGAGCCAGCTACAGTTTTACCTGGACTTTTCACCAAAATCATCTAGGAAAGGAAATTCTCTTCTACAATTAACTTATCCATGTGAGCCCAGTGTGCCTCCAACTTTATCCACGATTCCAGAGTCAGACGAAGAGAGTTCTGAACAGAGACTTGAAAGGGAGAGAATTCAGTGGACCGAAACAGAGAGTAAGTGGATTTCTCTGGTAGAAGAGTTGAGGTTGGACCTACAAGCTAGCCGCACCTTGTCTGAAAAACGAAAACAAGAACTAGATTTGGAAACAAAATGCTCAGAAGAGCTGAAAGAAGCAATGCAGAGGGCAATGCAGGGCCATGCACGCATGATTGAACAGTATGCTGAACTTGAGGAGAGACATATTCAACTGCTTGCGAGGCATAGGAAGGTCCAAGTTGGCATAGAAGATGTTAAAAAAGCAGCCGCAAAGGCAGGAGTTAGAGGTTCTGAATCAAAATTCATAAATGCACTTGCTGCAGAAATTTCAGCTCTGAAAGTGGAGAGGGAAAAGGAAAGGTGCTACTTTAAGGATGAAAACAAGGAGCTTCAGAACCAACTCAGGGATACTGCTGAAGCTGTACAAGCTGCTGGTGAATTGCTAGCACGGCTTAAAGAAGCAGAAGAAGCTATTGCAGCTGCAGAGGTGAGTTTTGGAGTCCATTGTTTTCTTCTTTTTATTTTATTCTATCCGTACATATGTTTTTGGTTTATTTGTATAGTTCTGTTGATTGTATACCGGTGTAGGGATATCATGAGTTTACCGTTGGCTGCTTTTAGACGTCAAGATTTTTAAGTAATTTACAGGTTCCTTTTGAGTTTATCTTTTTTTCTTTTACAACTAATTATATCTTAATTGATTTCAATTGTATGATCTCGTTTATATTTCAAATTCTTTAATCAAGTATAACTGGGAATTTTTAGTTATCTATTTACCAGCTTCTATTGCTTGGATCTTCCAAACACTATGTAGTAACTAAAGTTAATATCTTTGTACAACGTAGAAGGAAGTTATATAAAAAAACTAGAATTTTTTGGAATCAATACAAGGTTTTTGCTAAGGACATAAGTCATAACACAATGGAATGGACTGATCCATATATGCAATAGTCTCTAACTGGGTTAAAGTTTATATCATTATTTTTACAGTTACAAGTTTGCAAGTGTCTTTTAGTTCTGGCCTGGAACTTGTATGCCGGTGTAGGGATAAGTGTGAGATCTAAAGGCAGCCGATGGTGTGGCCTAATGGTCAATGAAGTTGGTCCAAACCAATGGAATGGACTGATCCATATATGCAATAGTCTCTAACTGGGTTAAAGTTTATATCATTATTTTTACAGTTACATGTTTGCAAGTGTCTTTTAGTTCTGGCCTGGAACTTGTATGCCGGTGTAGGAATAAGTGTGAGATCTAAAGGCAGCCGATGGTGTGGCCTAATGGTCAATGAAGTTGGTCCAAACCTTGGAGATCGTGGTTTAAATCCCAACAGACATAAAAAAGACATTAGGTGATTTCTTCCTATCAGCCTAAACCCCATTGAGCGGAGTTTCCTTGTGCTGGTGGGAGGTAGCAGGTTCCTATGGAATAGTTGAGGTGTGCAAGCTGGCCCATACACCACCGTTATAAAAGAAATGTGTGTAATCTAGAGAATCTCCGGTTCCCAGGAACTCCAAATTGACGTTATTAATAGGCAAACAAGTATTTATTGGCCTGATCTGGGCCAGAATGGAGTTAGAATGGTTTCAGAGGATTCAAATAGTGCACCCAACTTTGTTTGGGATTGGGGTGTAGATGATTGACTGATATTAGATCTATCCGGTATTTACTTACATAGTCATCTAAAAAGAATAATTTGCCTGGTTCTGGGGAGTCCAATATTCTTAAGCTGCACAACTCGGGAGAAGTATATTGTAGAAAACTGTTAAGAGGTTTCTTTCTTTCTTAAATTCAGTCTCCATATTTAATAAGTAAAACATTCGAAATCATATTAGAAATGAAGTTAACTTATTAACGGGACGTCCTTTCAGGTATACAATGTGAAGAGTTCTATCTATAAAGGTAGCTGGATGCAAATACTTATTGGCTATGTAGTTTCAAAAAATACTTATTGGCTATGTGTCCACACATCTATAATACCCATCTTCTGTATTTCGTAAGAACATTCCTGTAGATTATTTCTCTTTTTCAAAATGTCAAAAAAGATATCTGGGAATTAAGCTCTTTGTGGTGATTGGGAAATTAACTTAGGAGAAATATGACTTGCTTAGAGGGTATGGCCTTGCTGTTTATCCATGCTTAGAGGACAATGCATCATGTTAGATATGTGCCTTCCAAGTATATTATTTTTCCAAATCTGTCTGTCTCTGGTCACTTTGGCTTGTATATATATACTTTCTTTCTAAAATTCCCTAACAAGTTTTGGAAATATGCAGAAACGAGCCATTTATGCGGAGCAAGAAGCTAATGATGCTTACAAACAGATATATCAATTGAAGAAAAAACATGAGAAAGAGATCACCAATTTGAATCAGTTACCAGAAGAACCTCATTTACCTAAAGATACATCAGAACCCGTATATGATGGCCCCGAGACAGGTGATCAGCGATGGAGAGAAGAGTTTGAGCCATTCTACCATACTAAAGAGGAGGACTTACCAAAATTTGGCGGCGGCTCTTCTTGGTTCTCCGGGTATGATAGGTGCAATGTATAGACAGGAAACACGTCATAGATTGTTGTTGTATGCATTGATAATATTGTATAGTATAGTTTGGGAAGCTGTTGTTTTTTCCTTCAAAATTAATGATAGTGATTGTCTAAACTAATTGTGATTGTGAAAATAACAGCTTGAATCTATCAAGCTCTTGTATCCATTTTGCCTTATTGCTTCGGAGATATGAATTCTCTCATTCCGTTCAATTACAAACCAGTTTTCGATTGTATTCCAGGATTAATTCTTTGTACCTCTCATGTTGTGTCAAGTAATGTGAATAGTTAGGATGGCTCATCTACAAACTCAAGAATCAAATAATTCTTCCTATGTTTCTTTTTCGTCGGATATAAAAAAAGGTGCGGAGTGAGAGAATTAGGTTTAGAAGGTTAGTAGGCGTATCTCTTTTACCATACCGGTAGTTGTTGGACTTTAGGCCATTGGGCTTTAAAGATTAGAAGTGTGAATTGGGAAATGGTGAGAAATAAAATGGAAGGAGACGGAAAATTTAAAAAGTTTGAATCAAGTGAGCTTTGTCATTTATGACAAATGAACTTTGTCCCTCATCGGTGAGGGACAACTATAATGTGTATAAATATAGGATCACTTCTTAGATCTTTTAAAGGAGTTGAAGAGAATGAAACCTCATGCCGTCGTCGTCGCTTGGCTCAGCTTTGGATTTGTCAAATAATTAATAAAATTAATTTTTGAACAAAATTTATTTAATTAATTATTTATAATCCAAAATGCTGCTTTTTCCCTTCTGTTCACATTATGAACAGACTCCACTTCCTTTCAAAGATTGTTCATATTATAAACAGACATCACATCTCTTTCGACAATTGCCTATAGAATCATAGAATTTCCTTATGAAAATCCTGCATTTTATTTCACAGTTTCTCTTTTAAATTCGTAAGTGTGATTTTGCTCCGTTCTTTGAGTTCGTTGGTATCCTGCAGTTTGTATTGCCACTGTTGCAGGAAGGTTTATTCCGTTTCATCGTGGGAGGATTTAATCAATTACCTTGGCAACTTGTAAGGGGGTTAAAATTCCTTAAGGGCGCACAAGGAAATTGTGGACCCGGAATATTTCTTATCGTTTACAACTTTTTAGTTTCTTCTAACAGTTTTCTAATTTTCGTTTTAACACGGTAGTGTTTACAGTAGTTTTAGTATTGTTCTTGAATTTTCTTATCCTTAGACTTTTATTACTATATAGTTTTCTCTTGCTTCTGTTATCTTATTATCTTGCTATTGTTATCTTATTATCTTTTTTTTTACGTGAGCTAAGGGTCTATCGGAAATTTGTCTCTATCTTCACAAGGTAGGCGTAAGATTGACACTATACTCGTACACTTTATTTGTGAAATTACACTAAATTTGTTATTATTGTTGACTTATTGTTGAGGCCATAATTTTGCGTGAAAATCATACGTTGATATAGATGTGAAAGAAGATAATATGTGAAGAATGGTTTTTATTTTTGGGGATCGTTTTCTAAAATTTATGTGATAATGATCATTCTTTTCGAGTTATGTTTATAATTTGAATGAATGCATTATTTGGATAGGGTGGGACATACTGCAGTAGAGACAAGTATGGAATTGTGGAAAGATCCCAAGAATGAACATTGATGTGTATTAGTAGCTTAGATCATTTATTTGCTTGGTTTGCATGTCAAGTGGATAGGGGGCAATCTTCAAGTGGCTCATACTAGTAAATTTATGTAGAATAGTTATAACAACAAGGATAGTAACAATATAACCAATATTATTCTATATCAGTATGTTCTGAAAAAAGTAGTGTATACGCAGAGCTTACTTTTATCTTGAAAGGATAGAGAGACTATTTTTAATAGACAATCGGTTCAGTAAAGCAGAATAGTTATAACATATATTTAAATTATCTACACTCATAATGTATTATAACTTTTATACTATCAAGCATAATTGACCTATTCGAGCACCTTATTTTCCTAGTAATTAGTTTCATTTATGATGGACAATTTACCATAAATCCTGACTATAATGTAAAAGTTCTTTATTATATATATAAAACAGTCCATAGGAAACGCCTGATGTTGTGCTGATATTTTAGTGTATCATGTTATGAAGACCATAAAAGAAGTAGCTTATGGGATTGTCTTCTTTGACATCAAACTCATTCTATTTTTGGACCATTTTGTTCCTTTTCTTAAGTGGACTCAAATATATAGAAGTAGGCTCCAGCCCTAGCCATACAACAACATATGGAACCCATAAATTCTGTCTCTCTGTTTATGCATTAGTAATTCAAGTTGCCAGAATTTACTAAGTTGTGGATATTGGGATGATCCAAGTATCTAACGCTGTTGGATAGCAGCCATTTAAGCTTATTCTAATAGCCTGTTTGGTCAAACTTTTGAAATCAATTTATTTTGAGAAATACTTTTCTCAAATTTATTTTTGGTGAGAAACAACTTGTATTTAATTAACTAATTTAAAAGCACTTTTGAGCAACGATTCACATTTGATCAAAATTTTAAGAAATGTTTCTAGAAGTGTATTTTTCTCAAAAGTATTTTCTAAAAAAATACTTTTAGGAAAGAAGCTAACTTTTTTTTCTGCTTGTAAAAAACTACTTTTACTTTTACTTAACATCACTGTTTTTCTTTCTAAAAGTTTGGCCAAACACCATATCTTTAGGAAAAAATATTTTTTGAAAAAATAAACACTTTTAACCCTAAGAGAAACTTGGCTAAATAGGCTATCAACATGTTATGGGCTTACAAAGTCTCAATTCTTCTTTCTCGGTTTAATAGCCTGATATATGAAATCTAATGGCATGACCAATCCGAATTCACGCCAAGTAGGGAACTAAAGTGCTCTTACCAAAAGGTTCTCAATTCCTAGCGCTCAAATCCTAGACTTCTGGGTAAGAGTTAAATGATCCTAACTAGGAGCAAATTTAGGGGGATGGAAGAGGTTTACGCCGAAAAATTATAATGTTAGCAAAATCTATTTTATACCTTTATATATTGTAGTTTGACTACAACCCAAAGATATAGTTTAGTAGTCAAATAAATTCACTTTTTTTATGAGGTCGTTGATTCAGTTCCCATTAGCTATAATTTTTTCTAATTTTTTTTGAACAGTCTTAGCAAATATTCACGGATCGCAATCAGATTGTGAATTATTATAGTGCTCAAGTGAGTCACATTTGTATTAAAAAGGACATGTAGATGAAACGTACCACTTTGAATAGGAAAAGGCATTGAAATAGTAACATGGGCGAAGCCTTTTTCCCTTTCTGCTCCATAATACATATATTTGGTTGTTAATACACACAAACAAATCTCTGAAAGTAAGAAAAATATTGTATACACTTTGCTTTACGTATCAAAGTGGGGCCAGTTAATCATCATTCTTTTACTCTGTAGGATGAGCAAGACAAATAAATACATTAATTTACAAGGATATATTGTTTTTATCTTGTCATAATAAGATATGATCTTCAAATAATTTTGTATCATTTTCTTTGACAATATCTACTATTATCAAATCCCATCCACCACCTTGAGACAGTGAGATATTGCTTAGAGATAAAAAAGAATATTGACAATCATATTAATGCTTGAAAGTAAAAGATTTAGTTGGTGAAATCACAGCCTCTATTTTCCTAACTTTAGGCGTTTGATATTCCAACTACTCATTCCATTAATTCAAATTCGTATTCACTAAATTTACTAGAAGAGATAAAATATTCTTTATGAGAAGATTTTATTTCCATGCTCGAAGTTAATATTTCTGATTAAGTATAAAAGAATTTCAACCATCACACTGTACCTCGTTTTTTCCCTCACATTTCAAATCAAGTGTCATAGCAAACCAAATCCGAGAAAATTTGCTGCTTAAGTTGAAAGAAAAAGATATAAAAAGTGAATGGAAGGCGTGATACATAAAGCGCGGAAGGGGTTCATCTGAAATTTTTATTACCGAAAAACTATATTATATATACTAGGTCAAATTATATATATATATGGAATTTTCTCTACTTTTTTCCTAATTCATTTCTTTATATTTTGAACCCCTTATTAAAATTCCTGGTTCCACCTATACTGCGAGATGAAAAGCCAGACAATTTGGTGATTAATTGGACCTACCCCCCCCCCCCCCCCCTCCTCTAAGCTCAAGACTTGATAATTCAAAGTGAAGTAATATCATATTATCATAACGCCATAACTTGTACAATGATTAAAGCGCGTAGTACAGTATAAATAATGCAAATTGCTCTGACATGATGAAGATGTTAAGTAATATCATTAGCTTTCCACCAACCGCTAAAGTAATAAAAGCATAAGCTTAATGCATATGATCCAAACATACAAAGGACATAAAGAATAAAATGTTCCAACATAATTAGTTACTCGCATTTTTTTTAGACTGATAAAAACTTACTCGTATCAGGTATTTACATTCGACAAAAAATGCATAATTTGTATTTGTAAATAGGCTTCTTTCACTTAATCATGACTAATTTATACTCTATCCGTTTGAAAAGGAGGAACTTTTTACTATTTGGGAGGAGTCAAACAAAATTTTCTTTGATAATATATTTTACAAATAGTTTTTAAATATTTTGAACTGTTAATTATTGTGGCTTATAGTATTTTTTTATGTAATTTTTAAATATGTAAATTTTGTATAAATAAACATATAGAAATCTATGTTCAAATTCACACAAAAATTTAATCAATTTGACTCTTTTATTTTGAAAAGGTTCAAATAAATTAAAATGGATAAAACATATATTATCACGTTATTCAATTACTTAACAATAATAAATTAATATGATTTAATATAAATATCTACCATTGGTTCTCAAACACCACCATCCAACCGAATTAACTTTTAACCTTTCAAAGGAACATATAGGGCAAAATCCATCAATATTTCTATTATTCGTGGACCCTAATTAATTGTTCGTTATGTCCGGAGTTAATCACGGTATGCCATGATTAAGCATCTTTTCATGCAGTCAAAATCCATTATCTTTATAGTTTTTTCCCCTTGTTTTTTACAGGTTTGACATTATTAGAGTGGTTTAACAATTTTTCTTCACCTATCTAGTTGACTTTATATTTAAGAAGATTCAGTGTTTATTCATGGCTTTCTCTCGCTCTCTTTTGTGCCAGGATCATTTCTACTACAATATATTAGAAAATATGATTTTTTTTTAGTTTTCTATTTCGTGTTCAATATTGGACCAGGAGTAACTTGGATTCGCATTCCGTAAGGCCCAGTAAAAAAATGCTCTCTACTATGATTTGTTTCATATTTAATATTCGAATTCGAGATTTTTCTACTATAATATGTTTCATATTTAAGACTTAAAATTCGAGACATTTGATTGAGAACGAAACATAATATGTAAGAAAAAGTGAAAGATCAAGTGTTGCTTGGATTAAGTGGACCAATGTCCTTTTAGATGATCGATAATGAACTCAATATAGTACACATAGTTTGTGTATAGAAATAAATGTACATATGTGCCACAGAAAATAAAGAGAAAATTCAATATCATAAAGTCTCAATAAATTAGAGATTAAAAAAATATATCAGAATGGTAATTAAGGAACTATGGTTGATGGAAAACTCAAGGTTAAACCAATAGGTTACATCGAACTATTAACCCCTCAAGTACACTTTCTTACGATAGCTACTAAAAAATAATTTACAAGTGAATTGGATTTATCACACCCCATTTGGTGTGTGAAATTGTCTCTCCAATTTAATAAAAATAATCCCATATGGGAAAAAAAACTGATAATCATCATGATTAGCCAAAGTAACCATTGAACAAATCAGGAATTGGAAGAGAGAAATGATATCTGGCTCTTTCCTTTTTTGTCATTCTTCTTGAATCAAAGAATTGCTTTGGCAAAAAACTGCAAATTGTCTGTTTATGTGCAGAAGCATATGAGATTTTACCAAATGGTCATAGGCTCATAGCTCAACCTTCATTTTTGCTGAGGATATATTACCTACGTTCAACAAAGCAAATTATTAATTACATGTAAATCTTTATACCAGTTACTTAAAATGCTTGCATTAGGATAAACTGTCCACGTCATACTCCTTGTAGTGTGGCCCTTCCTCGGACCCTGTGTGAATGCCAACGGCAGATCTATGTGTAAGGTTATGGGTGCTCAAGCACTCATTAACTTTGGAACCAAACGTTATTATTTAGATAGAAAAACTAGTATACTTATAAATATATTAACTGAGCACCAATCTCAGTAGCGACTTTAGAGGAAAAATAGTTGAGCACCCACGAGCTAAAAATTCTGAATCCGCCACTAGTGAATGTGAGAGGTCTTGCGTACTGGGATGCCCTTTTTAAAATGTTTTTCGGGTAATTACGGGTAAATTTTTTATGATAAGCATCACTTTATATGATAACATGATAAAATGGTAGCTAACCTACTATAGCGATTAGGATAAACGATCTTTACGCAATCAGTATATATAAGTTAAATCCATAAGAGTATAGTATACTAACCAGGAAAGTTCTGTGGCTGAATTTGACCAAAACCCATCTGAATAACACTATGGAGTTCATCCCCAAAGAATGTTGGAACCTGAAAAAGTTAAAATTTCCCATGTTAAGTGAAAAACTGGAATTATAAACTATACAACATTATTACAATTCCTAGACCAATTCTTGATTACCTGAGAAGTTTGTTCAACAAACTCTTCCATATGAGGCAATTGCATAATGTTTATATTTCTAGCCATATAGCCGTTTGAACATTGCTGAGATTGGAATTCACATGGAAATGCTGCTGAGGTTTCTGATGGATGCATGTTATGATGCAATGATTCGGCGGATTGAAACATCTGAAGTTGACACAAAATATATGAACAATTATACCTAAGAGGTCAAAAACTCATGAACAATACTATGAGTTTTGAATGACTTACATTCTTGGAGAGAAGAGATTCCGTGTTGAAGTCCATTCTCGGATTCATATTAGATAACTTCATTGAGAGGAACTACATCAAAGTACACAAATATAGAATTTAATCATCTTACTAAATGCTAATTTTTAACTCCTTCACCATTTGGGATATGAATTCCAACAGATGACTTATTCTTGAATTTTTTTAAAATTTTGAAAAAGTAAATTTGAAAATCCTCAAAAAGTTTTTTTTGTTTTGTTTTTGCGCGGCAAACAGATCAACAAACGCTTCGCAAACTCTAAAACAAATGTCATCTAGGTAATTTACCTCAACTTGACACTGAAGGGATTGCACATAGTTAATGATCTCATCAAGCATCACAGCTTTTCCAGTCACCTATTAAGAAGGGGAAAAAATGAACTTACCATATTAGAATTCTGCATATTTTTCTCCTAAAATTAATAAAGCAAGTAAAGAAGTATTCTCATAAGCAATTACTTTGTTGCAGCCAGGAACAAGATCTTGTAGAAACTTCATTCTTTCACCAATTTTCTCTCTTCTCACCTGTCCAATCAGAAAAATGAGTTAAAAAAAAGAAGAAGAAACATTCTAACCAGAAATACACAAGCAATTGAAGCCGAGGGTCATTCGCAGGATATGGTTAAGGTTGCGTAAATCTTATCTTACCCAGACCACACATGATTTGTTGTTTTTTGTTATTTGAAACAAAAACAACAATTATAACATACCCAGTATATTTCCACAAGTGGGATTTGAAAAGGGTAGCATGTACACAATACTTATCCCTACCTTGTGAAGGTAAAGATGTTGTTTTCGAAAGACCCTCGGTGCCATATAGTAAAATAAATTAAGAAATTTTAAATACCCTTTCAGCTAGACTATGTGCATCTGTGGCCTGACCCCTTCTGGCTCTAACATGAATATAATCCTTTGGTGGCTCTGCAGTCTTTGGATTATCTTTATTTAGTTCTTTTTCTTCAGCGGCATCTTTATCACTGCCATTTTTTTCATCAGACTTGCTTCTTTTGGCACTTGATTCCAATATTTCTGTTGAAACCTGCATAGAATTAAGTAACATCTATTTCAGTTTTTCAATTATGCATAGGAGAGTCTGGCGTAATTGGTAAAATTGTTACTATGTGATCAGGATGTTACAGGTTTGAGCCGTGGAAATTTTTTTGCAGAAATGCAAGGTAAGGCCGTGTACAGTAGACCGTTGTGATCCGACATTTACCTGGACTCTGCGCATAGGGGAGCTTAGTGCACCGTATTACCCAATTATGGATCACAAAGAGTTTAAGTTCTATGCACTAACAGCTAAAGAATATTTACATAATGACGTAACCAATAATCACAGGTAAATCTCTATGACAAGCATTAATCAGTAACTCGGAAAAAATGATAATTAACCTACTATCCCAGGTTAAAATTCACTGATAGCGTAAAAAATCTTTAAACTTTCAATTTCAGTGCATATAACTTAAATCAAATCAAAGTTAGGAATTTGCAAAACCAAGAACTTAGAGAATAAGATAGAGTTAATCACATTGGTATTCTTGGCATTGGTTTCTTTAGCTTTCTTCTTTGGAGCTGATTTCCTTTTCTTGGAATTAGCATCATTACCAAGTGGGATTTGTTCAGATACTGAAGAATTCTCCATTGACTCTCCAAATTCAGATTCTTGAACACCCAATTGAGATCCAGAGACATTGATACACTTGCTGCTTGAAACTCTTGAAAGTTTCCCACTTTCCAAATTTGGAACATTTCTATTAACGAACTCGGAATCAACAGAAAAATGTGCCAAATTAGTACTATTTGGCAAGTGATTTACATCATAAAGTTGCAAATTCCCATTGATTTGATGATCAAAATTGGAAAGATTGAGTCTTGGAGGAGAATTCAATGTAGTATAACAAGAATTGTTAGTACTATTAACATAAGAGTTTGGTGAAATTTCACCAGAATTACAAATATTTCCTAGTTTACCAATCAACTCTCTCAACACAAAATTGTCACCACTACTATTACTAGGCATGATATTAGATGTAACTGGAGAAGACACAATTGAACTTAATGCAGATTCAAAAGGATCATTTTGATGATCCATTGAAGAATTTTCCCAACTGGGATTGTAAAAATAATTCAACTCATTCGTTGTGTTCACATTATTCAAGAACATGTTTTGCTTGTCCATTTAGCACATGGGAAGGACTTAAATTCAGTGACAAACCAAGAAAACAGAACCCAAAAAAAAAATTTAGTAGTACAAATAAATTTTGAAGAAATGAGATAGGAGAAAGGAAGAGAGAAGCTGAAGTCAGAACCCAAAAAAACTGATTATGAGATTGTTATTAGAATTCACTGAAATAAGAAGGAATTGAGATGGTTATGATCAGGGAAAAAGGAAAGGAAAACAGAGAGAAAAATGTAGGAAACTGGAATGGAAGCAAGATGAGAAGATAAAGAAAGGGAAATGTCTGTTTGACCTTTTTTTTAATTAAGAAAGATTTCTTGAAATTATAAGTAAGGTGTCCCGGTTCAGGCCCGGACCGGACCGGGACCGCGTGACTGGCGGGCCTATCGGTCCTGCTGGGCCGGTCCTGACGGTCCGGTCCTGATGTTCCAAAAAGCCCGTGACGGGCCGGTCCCTTACCTCGAATCGTTAGGCCCGGGACCGCCAGGCTCGGGACCGGCTGACGGGCCTGGACCGGTCCTGGCGGGCCTGAGCCGGTCCTGGCGGGCCCAACGGCTATTTTTTTAAATTTTTTTAAAATTCAGTAACGGCTCTTTGCAAAAAATAGCCGTTTGGAAGTTTAAAAAATAGCCATTTGGTCCCCAAACTTTAATTTAACCCCAAACTTTATATAATTACACTTTTTCCCATTTCTCAACTATAAATACCCCATCATTCTTTCATTTATTCACCAATTCATCAATTCTCTCAATCTCTCTCAAGCTTTCTTTCAATCTTTCTAGTACAAGTGCTTAATTTATTGTTGAAAAATCGTGAAAAATTGTGAAGTTGTTGAATTGAAGTTTTCAAGTGTTTAAGTTCAACGATTTTCAATTTTCAAGAAGTTGTTCGGCAATCCGGTAAACTCGTTTCAACTCTTACGTGCTAATAGTATATTTTTGTGTTTTTAGTTTGCATAATTCTAATTAGTATGGCATTTTCTTTGAAAAAATGTTCGGTAAAGGAAAAGGTAAAACCAGTGAAAGTAGTGGCCATGATACTACCCTTCCGCTGCCTCCCCGATCTAAAAAAGATAAGCAAGTTGAAAGTAGTAGCCAACCTAGACGTCCTAATCTGCCTCCCGTAATGCTTGATAGTGATCATCCTTGTTTTCAATTTACCGATAGTGAATTTCCACATGATGTTGCAGTAGGTGATAGATTAGATGATGATATTATAAATGCTCTTTATCCTAATGAACCTATCTTAGAGGAAAATAATGATGATGATGATGATGAAACCCAAGTACCAGATTTAGATGATACACCTACTAGTCCTGCTCATAACTTAGGTAATGAACCGGCACACCCACCTGTACAAACTCCCACTTTTAGTAGACAACCTGCTAAACGTCAAGAAATATCATTAGTTTGGCATTTTTTTTACTCAAGTAAAAGAGCACGACAAGGCTAAGTGTAAAACTTGTGGGAAAGTACTTGTTGATAGGTATACTGGAGACCGTAGCGGCACAGGTAGTTTGACTAGGCATATAAAATTACAGCCTAGAGATAAGGCTAGATTTTTCCAAATGCAAGCGTAACAAGAGGGGGGGACAAGTGTAGATTCTCAAGTTAACCCAAGTACTGGTTCAAATCTAGTTCAACCAGGAATAAACACTGTCACCGGAGGTATTTTATATTACGATCCAAATAAGGATCGTGAAGAATTAGCGAAAATGATTACTGTTATGTGCTTGCCTTATACTTTTGCTTCTAATCCTAATTGGATTCATATATTAGAAGAGTCTTTAATCCTACTTATAAAGGTTGGCCTCGCAAAACAGTTTAGGCCGATATTTATAAATTCAAGCATGAATATGAAGCGCTATTTGTTTACTCATATACCTAATCGTATTTCTATTACAACTGATATTGGTAGAAGTAATAATGACTGTGATTATCTAACTGTAACAAGTCATTGGATAGATGAAGATTGGACAATGCAAAAACGCATAATTGCATATAGAATAATTAATTCACGGCACACGGGTAGGTTTATAGCTAACACTGTTTCAGATATATATAGATATTTTTGCTTTAGTGATAAAATAATGACAATTAATATGGATAATGCTTCTAGCAACACTAGTGCAATAGGAATGCTAACACAAACCCTTAATCCTGCGTTTAGTAATATTTCCATGTTAGATGTGTTTGTCATATTTATCATTTAATTGTTGGTGATGGTATGCGAATATTAAACATAGAATTGAAAAGGTGAGAATGGCTCTTAATTGGCTATTTTATTCAAACCGCAGAACTAGACTTAGAGAATATTTTAAAAAATGTGACGAGTATGGCCTTAGAGAAAGAAAAGTTCCTAAACCTTGCCCGACTAGGTGGAATTACATGTACGAAAGTTTAGTAGTAGCGTATGAATATAGAAACCCAATTAATGCTATGTTTAATTCTCGGGTAGGTGGTGAGGATGATGATGAAATGCTAACTACCCAAGATTGGACTAATGTTAAAATTCTTTTAGATTTTTTAGAACATTTTCAAGTGGCTACAAATGCTTTTTCTGGACAATATTATCCGACTATTTCTAATTATTTAGTTTATATTGCCGCACTAGCTGATTTGTTTGTTGAATTTAGCGAGGGTGGAGATATTTATGAACTTGCAATAAATGAAATGAAACAAAAGTTTAAAATATACTTTTTTCCAATCCCTCCTATTTTTGGTGTAGCTGCTATGTTAAATCCAACAATGAAATTAGGAGGTCCTCACTTTTGGTATTATAATATTTATAAAGCTTTAGATCTTTCAGAAGACGAAATTGCAACACTAGCTGATGCGAAAGCATCAATTAAAATTAATGCTCAAACTGTTTATAATGCATATAAACAGGCGTTAGAGCATGCTAGGCCAAATATTCCAACCCCTACTTGGTCTACATCACAATCGTCTAAAAGAGCTACTGGCTTAACAACTCTTAAATCGTGGACGGAGTTCAGGGGTTCTCAAGGTGATAATTTTGATGGAATTTCCCATCTAAATGAGCTTCAAGTTTGCTTGTCACATGGACTAGAAAAGGAGAATCCAGACGGCTCTTTCGACCTTTTGAAATGGTGTAAGTCAAGGGAAAAACATTTTCCGTTCTTGCAAGGATGGCTCGGGATGTTCTGTCAATTCAAGCGTTAACTGTTGCTTCGGAGAGCGCTTTCAGTCAAGCAAGACTACAAATCGGTGATCACAGAGCGTCGATGCGGGAGAGCTTGGAAAAATAAGTGCTTTTTAGAGATTGGATCCACCCAGAAAAAAGGAACTTTGGCATAGCAGAATCACAACCGGCAATAGATGAGGCATATGAAGAATTAATAGCAGAACTTGCTGAGGAAGCGACTTCACCCGGAAGTGGTGATGAACAAGCTTCATTTCCACCACCGCCAACACAACCTCCTCCCAACCTTGATGGATTTATGAGATTTGTTAGAAATACAACATAAATTATGACGTAACTTGTATATTAGCACGTCTTCTTTTAGTCTTTTTCCTTTCAATGGTGGTATTAGTACCTTGTTGTTCTCATTCCATTGGGGGAAGGAAGACTAAGAAACATTTGCCATTTTGGTCAATAAATATGCTCTTTATCATATCCTTGAATATCTTTTTTCTCAATATTTCTTTGTCTTTACTTCGATATCAATCCTTGAATATTTATATAACATACAATATATAACATACAACACAATATACTAATTACAACATTCTTTTATATACATTATATACAATATATACTACTTACTACAACACACTATATACATAATATACAATATATACTAATTACTACAACACAATATATACATAACATACAATATATACTAATTACTAATTTACTACGACACATTATATACATAACATATATCCATATATACATAACATACAATATATCCTAATTACTACAAGACAATATATACATAATATACAATATATACTAATTACTACAACACAATATATACTACACTAATAACTTAGTACACTATATGAAATATTTTCTACACTATACTAATGACTACTATACAAGATATTGACTTAAAAAAAACCGTCAGGCCCATTAGGCCCGCCATGCCCGCCAGGCCCGGGCCACCAGGCTCAGGACCGCATTGTGCTTAGGCCCGTCACAGGCCGGTCTCAACCTGGAGGACCGCCAGACCCGGGACCGCCAGGCACGCCATGCCCGGGACCGTGAGACCCGGCCCGTCAGGCACAAATAGGCCCAGGCCCGGGACACCAAACAACCTTAATTATAAGTTTATGATGTAACAGGGAAAATTGTTGTTCCTAGTGATCCGATCTTTCATTAGATCCCACACATAACAAAAGTTAAAGTGTACCGATTGCCCTTTTATGAGTTGAGCTTATACCTATTGACATGTAAAAATATTTGTACAATCATTATGTAAAAATTTATATTAACATGTAAATATATTCCATAATTTTATTAAAGTTATTATTTCACTTGCTTTGGTTATTTTTATTATTTTTGCAGCCGACATTTTTCTTTTTATTAGTATTTTCATCTTAGTCTTTTTATTCTTTATTTTTTAAATTTATTATGAAATATTTTTTTGAGTTAAGGGTTTATCGAAATATTCTTTTCATCTCACACAAGGTAGGGATAAAGTTTGTATACACGTTCACTTTGCCCAAACTCTACATATGAGATCACACTAAGGGTATTATAATTGTAGTGACCCTAAAATATAAATAATGTGAAACTCTATGATAAAC
Organism: Nicotiana benthamiana; assembly: GCA_034376525.1. NCBI lineage: Eukaryota > Viridiplantae > Streptophyta > Magnoliopsida > Solanales > Solanaceae > Nicotiana > Nicotiana benthamiana. Next base: position 10,979,310 of record CM067341.1, on the reverse strand, counting down.
ATTAATTGACAATCTTATATAATTTAAATCCTCCCTTTATTTGTTCGTGGACCTTACCTTTATTTTAGAATAGACGAGGTGGGTTGTTCTGATGGTAAGTATGCTTCATTTTCAACCAAGAGGTTGTGAGTTCAAGTCATCCCAAGAGCAAGGTGGACAGTTCTTGGAGGAAAGGATGCTGAAGGTCTATTTGGAAACAACCTCTCTATCCTAGGGTAGGAATAAGATCTATGTACACACTATTCTTCCAGACACAACTTATAAGATTATACTGGGTTATTATTATTGTTGTTGCTTTGCAAGAATACATACATATATAACGTGCCTGCATATACTACAATATCTCAGCCAGAAAATACCGTAAAAACCGGTGGCGGTGCGGGGGTGATGGGTGGCAGGGTGGTGTGTCTTTAGATTGTCGGAACTTTAATGTCAAACTAGCTGATGTCTCGTTTGTTAGAAGGTGATGACAAAAAAAAATATTGTTCATATAATAATAAGAATAAGTATACTATGTTAGGCCCTTCTTTTTAATTTTATATAATCCTCTGGTATTTGAAATTTGCCGGTTAATTAAAATTCACAATAGATAAGGCCAGTTAAAAGAGGAAACACACCCTAATAAGATAAGTTTTTTCTATATTTTCAAACAAACTCGAGACCTAAAATTAAGATAGATGTTCCCACCTCATTCCTTGGCAGTGGGCCTTCTTTAATTCTCACAGTTAACTTTTTATTTTTTTATGACAATAATGTACGAATTAGTTTGTGTGTATTTCGATTAGTTTTATCAGATATTTATTATTTTTTACTAGCACTATTATCAAATAACTCTACCTATTAACGCTTGGATAAATGAGTAAATATTGGCTAATATTTTTTACCGTCCAGAAACCTCAAAAGGGAAAAAAATAAGAAATAGTCAGATTTATAATTCGAAATTGAAAAATAGTCATATTTTTAAAAGTAATCGAAATTTAATCATTTTTCATGTAAAGATATAATCTGAACAAATACACCCTAAAAAATCCGAAAAAATTTCAGCATAATATGCTAAAGTTTGAATTTTTTACATAAGAGATTCCAATATAATATGCTGGAAGTTTATATACAGAGGCTGCATAATCCAGCATATTATGCTCGAACTTTTCGTGTTTAAGTAAAATAATGACTATTTATTAATAACTTTGCGAATGCTGGCTATTTTTTGATTACAAGATTGAAAACTGGTTAAGCCGTGCTATTTGTTAAAAAATAATAATAACAATATTTTTTAATATCTCAAAAAAATATATTGAAATTGATGGCTAGGTTTATTTTTTTAGTGGATCTTTATTAGACTAATCGAAGAATATATTTTAATATATATAACTGAAAATAATAATATATTCTTTATCTATTACTAGGCATGATTAATCAACATTATTATAATATTGTAACATATCTTTTATTAGCATTCAAAGCCTTTAAATCCTTTATTTTGAACAGTTAGTAACAGCCTTAATGGCTGTGAATGTTAACGTTTGAAACGCTTTCAAAGCCTTTAAATCCTTTATTTTGAAATATTTGTCAGCTAGCAATAGCCTTAATAGCTGTGTCTGAAACGTTTTAAAAAGCCTTTATTTGACAATTTGATGTGAGAAAGTGCTTTTCTTTGCACTATATATATATTTGTTTTCATCTTTTATAGTGTGTGAAAAAAGTTTAAAACTTTTCTTCCTTTTCTTTTGTGCTGGTTTCTTCTTATAAGTCTTTGTTGTTTCTGCTCCTAGTTATACTAGAAAAATTTGTTGAATCCTAGGAGATATGCCTAATATTATTCATCTCGGTATTGGCGAAATATTTTTAAGGACAGTATCACGCCTCAAGCTAAACATTTTATTCTCCATAATAATCCATAATTTTTTCCAACAATCTTAAGGATATTTAACATTATTATTATGGAGAATAATACTGCTAATGTTGCTGTTTTTGGTGGAGATAACTTTAACCGCAAGCACGTTGTTGTTGACAACGGAAAAGAAATTGCTACTAGAAGCAACCTTGTGGAGGAGAACAACTGTAAGAGAAAATCAAGTAACATGTATGATAAAAGAAATGGTTATAAGTGCAAAACCAACAATCAAACCTTCAAGGAAAAAGGCAACTATTTTGTGTGTAGCCTACCTGGCCACTATGTTGCTCAATGCCGAAAAATGGTTAGGAATGACAATCCATCTAAGGCTAAAGTAAATTTTACTTAAGCCAAAGTGGATGATATACCTGTTGCTGTTATTTTTCAAGTGAACCTTGTGACCAATGTGAAAGATTGGGTGTTAGATTCTGGTGCCACTAGGCATATATGTGCTAACCAAAAAGACTTTGTGTCTTAATACCCAAGTTGAGAAGGGAGAAGAAATTGTCTATCTTGATGACTCAAGAACTACTCAAGTTCTTGAAAAAGACAAAGTTCTTCTCAAACTCACATCTAGCAAAAATTTGACATTGAATGACGCATTGCATGTTCCTAGTATCCGAACCAATTTGGTCTCTATGTGATTATTAAAAAAATTGAGGCGAAGGTTTCTTTTGAATCTGATAATGTTGTGTCCAAGAATAATAATTTTATTGGCAAGAGTTATTATAACTATGACTTATTTGTACTCTATGTTATCAATGAAAATGCTAGTACTTCTACTTACTTGATTGATTCTTTTAATTTATGGCATGCTAAATTAGGACATGTTAGTTTATCTTATATTAAGAAAATGCATTATGAATGTCTTATTTGAAATGTTAATTTTTCGAATATTGATAAGTGTGAAGTTTGTGCAGAAGCTAAACAAACTAAGAAATCATGTGCTTCAGTATTTAGAAAATCTGAATTATTAAGTTTAATTCATACTGATTTAGGAGACTTAAAACAAACTATGACTAGAGGAGGGAAAAAAATATTATGTGACATTTGTAGACGATTTTTCTAGATATACAAAAGTTTATTTGTTGAGAAATAAAGATGAAGCTTTTGATAAGTTTTTAATTAATACATCTGAAGTAGAAAATCAATTAGATAAGAAAATCAAAAGAGTTAGATCCGATAGAGGTGGTGAATTTATTTTGTTGAATGATTTTTGTGAGAAAGAATGCATAATTCACGAGATAACTCCGCTGTATTCTCCTCAATCAAATGGTGTAGTGGAAAGGTAAAATAGGACTTTAAAGGAAATGATGAATAGCATGTTTGTTAGTTTTGGTGCTCCAAGTAATCTTTGAGGTGAAGCCATTTTATCTGTCTGTCATTCACAAAATAGAATTCCTTATAAGAAAACGGGTAAAACTCCTTATGAGTTATGGAAAGGATATCCACCTAATTTTAAATATTGGGTGCCTTACTAAAGTTGTGTTACCCGATCCTAAGAAAAGAAAAATAGGATCTAAAAAATCTGATTGTATGTTTATTGGGTATGCTGAAAACAGCGCATCATACATATTTTTAGTAGTGAAAAGTGATGTACTTGAAAGCAATACTATTGTTGAAACAAAAAATGCTGAATTGTTTGAAAATATTTTTTCCTTTAAAAGTTGAGAAATTTTTTGATGCTCCTATTATTTCAAGTGATTATATTTCATGTGTTCCAATTATTTAAAATAATTTTGAAAGTGAGAATTTAAGAAGAAGCAAACGATCAAGGAAAGAAAAATCTTTTGGTAATAATTTTAATCTTCTGGTAATGATCTTTAATATATTCTGAAGATATTTCTTCATGTGATGCCTCATTTTGGAAAGAAGCTATTGATGTAGAATTAAATTCAATTTTACAAAATAAAACTTGAATTTTAGTTGAGTTATCTCCGGGAGCTTAACCCATTGGTTGTAAATAAATTTTTAAGAAGAAACTCAATACGGATGGTTCCATTGGTAAATACAAAGCTAGAGTTGTTGCAAAACGTTTTACCCAAAAGCAAAACATTGATTATTTTGATACTTATGCTCCTGTAACTAGAATTTTCTCAATTCGTGTTTTAGTTGCCTTGGCTTCTATTTATATACTTTTTATTCACCAAATAGATGTTAAAGCTGCATTTTTAAATGGTGATTTGGAAAAGAAAATTTACATGGAGCAACGTGAGGGTTGTATAATATCTGGCCAAGAAAGTAAAGTATGTAAATTCCTAAAATCTTTATATGGTCTAAAGCAAGCACCTAAACAGTGGCATGAAAATTTTGAACAAGTATTGATTAGTGACGGGTTTTCATCAATTGAAGTAGATAAATGTGTTTATACAAAATATGTAAATAGTACATATATTATTATTTGTCTTTATGTGGATGACATGCTTATTTTTAATTCTAGCCTTGATTTGGTACATAAAACCAATTTTTTCTTGTCTTCTAATTTTGGGATGAAAGACATGGGAGTAGCTAGTGTTATTTTAGGCATGAAAATTATAAGAGATGTCAATAGTTCAATGTTGACTCAAGCACATTATGTTGAAAGAATTCTTAAAAAAATTAATAATTTTGATGTGGTACTTGTAAGCACTCCTTATGATGCTACTAGTCAATTAATAAACGAATAAGGGAGATCCTGTCAATCACAATAAATATGCTCAAATTATTGGTAGCCTAAGGAATTTGATGAATTTTGCTAGACATGATATTGCATATGCTGTATGTAGATTGAGAATATATAGTCAAAACCCGAGTCATGATCATTGGAATGCATTAGTAAGAGTAATAAAATATTTGAGAGGTACCATGAACTATGATATTAAATATAGTGGATTTCCCATTGTACTAAAAGGATACAGTGATGCTAACTGGATCTCTGATTAAGATGAGACAACATTCACTAGTGGTTATGTGTTCACCCTCGGTAGGGGTGCTGTGACATGAAAATCAGCTAAACAAACCATAATAGCTAGATCTACCATGAAATCTGAGTTTGTGACATTGGAATTAGCTGCCAATGAGGCAGACTGGTTAAAGAACCTTTTGGCGAGTATTCCACTAGGAATAAAACCGACACCTTCTGTGTCGATGCATTGTGATTGCCAAGCTACAATAGCCATTGCTAAATAAATCCTTTAATTGGAAGAGTAGATATATCCGATTGAGACATAATGTGATAAAGCAACTGTTGAGTAATGGAATTATTTCCATAAACTATGTAAAGTCAGAAGTGAATTTGGCCGGTCCTCTGATTATACCTCTTGAAAAAAAATTAATATTTGAAACATCGAGGGGAATATGACTTTTGCTAATTTGAGTTATATCAACAATGATGGTAACCCAACTTATGTGATTGGAGATTCCATAAAGTAGGTTTATATGGGTAATAACAAGTTTAAATGTGCATTATTAACTTATGTCACTTCATATGGTGTGTGTATATAGTGCAAGACTGCAAGGAATGAGGGGCCAAGTTATTAAACTCTTAATCCATAGCCTTTTTAGAGGTGTTGTATTGCGCTGTAGAATATACGTAATGGAAGGACCTATATGAGTGTAGAGTGTGGCCGTTTGTATGAAATTTATACCCAAAAAAAAATAAATTCTAGAGCATTCATGCAAATCAGGCACGCGCATAACCTATTAGCATAAAACCGCGGCAAACAACAAAATGTGTGCAAGTATAATGTGATAGATATGACACTAAACTTACAAAATAATTCTTGGTTCATAGAAGTTTTGAACTTCATCATTTGTTCTGTAAGTTTAATCTTATTTTATCTAGGACTGGTTCATAGTCCAAGAGACACCGAATTTACGTATTATGCTTATTTGTGAAAACCGAACAAATTCTTTTATATTCTTTTTGAGTTATATTAGGGATTGTTAAAACATAATAATAATATTTTTTAATATCTCAAAAAACTATTTAAATTGATGTCTAGGTTCATACTTTTAATGAGTCTTTATTAGACTAATCAATAGAATATATTTCATTATATATAACTGAAAATTATAGTATATTCTTCATGATTAATAAATATTATTATAGTATTGTAACATACCTTTTATTAGCATTCAATGTCTTTAAATCCTTTATTTTGTGCCGTTAGCAACAACCTCAATGGCTAGGGGTGTGCATTCGATTTATCGATTCGATTTTGACCCTTATCGATAATTATTTATCGATTATCGAGTTGAACATATGCTTATCGTTATCGTTTCAATAAGGTTTCGATTTTTTCGATTTCGATTTATTGATTTTTGGAGCTTATCGATTCGGTTATCGATTACACAAATAAGAAAATTTTCAGGATTCCACAAAAAGTGTATCGCTACAAACACGCCTAACTAATATGGACAAAAAGAAGCTAAAATAAGAAGAGCATCGTTTATAACATAAATATTGTGTCAACAAGCACATGAAATGAAATTAAAGTAAGTGATCAAATGTGCCACTAACACTGCACGGTATAAAAAAATAAAATATATCATCACGGCTAATTTTATTTTCCATTAATTTGAACTTTATTCCCTTGAGCTTTAAATAAGATCATTCCTTAAATGTGGTAGAGGAAATAATAGCGCTAGGGACTTAGGGTAAAGGAAATTGTATTATAAAATAAGGGTAAAAAAAGTTTAAAAAATATTTTAAAAAACAATTTATAAAAAATTAAAAAAATAGTGTATGTTATCGTTTTATCGATAAACCGATAAACCGAAAAGGACAGAATCGAAATCGAAATCGATAACTCGATAAGAAAACTTTTGAAATCGAAATCGATAAATCGATAAACAGGAATATCGACAAATCGATAACAAATAATCGATTCGATTTATCGATAAACCGATTCGAATGCACACCCCTATTAATGACAGTGAATGTTTACGGTTGAAACGTTTTCAAAGCTTTTAAATCCTTTATTTAAAATATTCGTCAGTTAGCAATAGCATTAATGACCGTGTTTGAAACGTTTTTTTGTTAAACATTTCTATCCATTGATATCCAAAAAAATATTTACAATTGAAGTTTCAGTAAGAGATTGGACTACTTTTATTCATTTACATCATTCTTCTATACTAAAAATATTTACAGTTGCATTTCTTTGCACTATATATATATATATATATATATATATATATATATATATATATATATATATATATATATATATATATATATATATATATATATATATATGGTTTTCTTTTCATCTTCTATAATGTGTGAAAAAAGTTAAATTTTTTTTTTCTTTTGTGCTGACTTTTCTAAATCTTTGTTGTTTCTGCTCCCAATTATACTAGAAGAGCTTGTTGATTTCTGAAGGATACGCCTAATATTATTTATTTCGGTGTGTGCTAAATATCTTAAGGATAATATTCTTGACACGCCTCAAGTTAAATATTTTATTCTCCATAATCATCCATAATTTTCCAATACTATTTTACCATTATTGTCTGACTTTATTGATTACTAGGCGAAACAATAAAAAAATAATTTTAAAAAAAGAAACCTTTTGGGTGTGGAGTTGCTGCGAAATAGGATTGTAGTGGTTTGTATATGCTGGCAAACAACCCTGCTGCACTGGCACTGTTTTGTCTAATGGTGGATACCATCAATGATTAATGGCCAGTTAAAAAAGTTAAAAAAAAGGAACTATTTTTCCTGGTTATTTCTTTTAAAAAGGATCTATTTAATTAACTAAAGAAAGGGAGAAACTAACGGCGTGGTTTAATTTAAATAATCAAGTGTAACATGGAGAAAAGTGGAGATCACAAATAAACAAAAACTCCTTAGATAATTATATACATTTTCCTCACAATTTTGTAGTCATTAATTGTTACATGTTTTTCAAAATTTATACTGTAAGAAGGAAAAACATCTACATAAATTGATAATTCAAGATTTTTATAATTGAGTTTTGAAGCTCTGGGGGAGCTTTAGAACAACGGTAAAATTATCTTCGTGAATTATTAGTTCGAGCTGTAAAATCAGCAATTGATGATGCTTGTATTAGGGTAGGTTGCATACATCACACCTCTCGGGATGCGACTCTTCTCCAAACCTGTGTGAATGCAGATTGCTTTGCACACTAGGCTGCCATGTTTTCTGTTAGGGGTATGCAAAGAAAACAGATAAACCGCACCAAACGATAATCGGAGTCAAACAACAAAAATTCAATTGTGTTTGATTTGAGTTGGTTTTGTATTGAAAAAAGAAATCGATCATAATTGGTTTGATTTAATTTGGTTTTAACTAAAAAAAGTCAAACCAAAATCAAACCAACCCGGTAATACATTTATACAAATTCAAAAAATATTTCATGCATATAAATACTTATTATATATCACAATTTTATCTTTTAACGTATTATTTCAAGTTTAACATTAACTTAGTTTATCTTTTTTTAGTTTTTAGTTATATAATTAATACTATTTATTAGCTATAGTTATTATAGAATGACCTATACAATGTTTTTAGATTATGCTAATTTTTATTATGGGTTATTAATTAGCAATATTTATTTATGTAACCTTATTATTTTTCTTATTAAATACTTTAGTATAATGCTGTGACTTATCTCATATTATTGTTTATTTTTTTGAAAAATATATTATATATTTGTATCTTACTAGGATTAAAGAAATATTTGGAACATAAGTTGCATATTTTGTGCTATGAAGACTTTATTAGAAAAAAATCCGAAAATCCGAAAAACCGTAAAAATCAAGATTGAAAAATTCGACTTTTTTTATTTAATTTGAATTATAGATTTTAAATTTAGGTACCATCCGAAATTCGAACCAACCTATGTACACCCCTATTTTCAATTTTGCATTTCACTCTACACTCAATGAAATGATAGTGTCAGAGAGTAGTTAATCATTATTCAAAGTTGGTTTGCCAAGCAGTAATAGAAATAAATTGAATAACATATCTTTTAGTTTGAAAAATTAGTTGTATTTAGTTGAATGAAAAATAAATTACTAAGGGGAGACAAGATTGTAGAATAAATGAGTAGAAGAGAACAAAAGAGTCGTTATGTCTCGATCGATCCTTTTCTCGTTCTATCTCAATTATCGCTATATTAAATATGCATATATTTTTCTTAACTATTTATTTTGAAATTGTACAGAGTAGTGACCACATGGCTGAGGTATAATTCTTCCTTTATGTTTTTCTTTTTTCCTTGCCATATAAATGTATGAAAATGATTTAGTTATTTTATGAAGTTTTGTATAAAACTCTGTATGATGAAATAGCATATTAAATTTGAAGAATTGAGAATTACGTCTATACGACAGAAAATGCACCAATTTAGAAAAAAATATACTTAAAAAAACTAAGATTAATTTTTTTAATATAATTTAATGCAAAGCGAAGACAGTATACAAAATTTCCACTAAACATCCAGGATGTCACCTTCAATCAAAGCTTGAAACGAATAATTTTTAATATGAAAGGAGGTTAATGATTAAAGGAAGATAGATTGGCTTATTAAGACATATGAATTCTTTAGAGAGAAGCTCTTCCTTCTCTCTAACTTTACTGTTACATCGCTTCATCTTCTTTGCCTGCCTCAGCGTATGTTAGTCTAACGTGCGCCGAGGGTATTTCCATGGCGAGAGGGAGAGGCCGACCTCGGAAAGTTCTATTGCCAATCTATGCTAAAAAACAAACCAACACTGTTCCATTGCCAAAAACTGTTAACACTGTTCCATTGCAACACAGTGTTAATGCTGTTCCATTGCCGCATGCACCTGCAGATTTAGAGCCATCTGGAGTTCCTATGCTTACACCCCTTGCTGATAATGTTGATAGCAGTTCAGAGACTCAAACTGTACCGGCGATAGTTCCGATGGTGAAAGAGAATAGGGGTATCGACTACATGCAGCAACCTCCACAACCAGCTGTACTAAAGTCCAATATAGAGGAGGGGACAAAAATTGAGGCACCAAAGGGTGGGCTAGTCTATTTCAGAGGAATCGTCTTGCTGCTAATGGTATGTCTCTGGAATACATTCCACCAACAGTTATTAATGGTAAACCAGTGGGTCAACTAGTTAAGGATGAAGTGGAAGAGGAAGAAGGAAAATGGAAGTGTGCCTTAGTTGTATTTGTGCTAGGGAATGGCCCAGGTTATAATGGTATGAAAAGGTTTATTAATTTACACTGGTCTCATATGCCTGAACTTGATCTCTTTTACCATGATGAGGGCTATTATATTGTCAAATTTCAATCCCTGGATGATGCAAAGGAAATTCTGTGTGGAGGACCATATACTATTGCCAACAGACCTATGATCTTGAAGCAGTGGTCTGCTGACTTTGATTTCAAAGCTGCTTTCCCTATAGAAGTCCCCCTGTGGATCAAGTTCCCTAACTTGCCTATGTCCTGTTGGGGCAGCAGGTCTTTGAGTAGGATTGCAAGTGTGCTGGGTAGGCCTATATTTACTGATGAATGTACGACTAAGCAAACTAGAATCTCATATGCTCGTATGCTCATTGAGGTAAATGTGTCAAAGGAATTACCTAGTGAGATTGTGATACTGGATCCAAATGGGAAGAGCTTTATGCAGGATGTGACCTATGATTGCAAACCATTATATTGTGAGAAATGCCTTGAGGTGGGACACAACTGTTTGGCCAAATCTGCTCAACCCAATCCCATACAGAAGAACAAGGTGACACAGGAATGGAGAGTTAAAGCTCCAGCCACAGTGGACCAGAACAACCAGGTTTCCCAAATCCAGCAACCAAATCTTCCAAAGGAACCAAGTCCTCATGCTGATTTAGGAGAAGTTTTGAATAAACAGAAGGGTATTGATACACAGGTTTCCCCAGTCTTTAACATCCAAACTTTCCACCATTATCCCATATTGTGATGTCTAATAGATTTGAAGTTGGGTCAGTGAGTTGGGCAGACCATCCCCTAGATGAAGGGGGAACCAGCCATACTCAAATAAGTGGATATTTTGGAATATTAGGGGTGTAAATAAAAGGTACAAACAGAAAGAATCCAAAGAATACTTTAGAACCAATAAGTTTGACCTTGTAGGGCTGGTAGAGACAAAGGTTAAACATAAGAATGCAGAGAAAATAGCTAGTTTCTTGTTACCTAACTGGAGTGTACTAACTAACTACAGGGGAGCAATGAATGGTAGAATATGGATTCTATGGGATACTACAAAAATTATGATCACAGGTTTACAGGAGGAGCCTCAATTCATCCATTGCAATGTTAGGACTCTCACTGGTGGACTTATCTACTATCTCACAGTGGTTTATGGATTTAATGACATTGATCAGAGGAGGACATTGTGGAAGATAATTCAGAACTTTGCTGTTGTTACTAATGACCCCTGGCTAATAGCAGGAGATTTTAATGCTATTATGTCTAGCAATGATAGACAATCCTGTCACCAAGTTAAGCAAGCTGAAACTGTAGATTTTAACAATTGCATCCAGCAGGCTGGTCTGGCTGAACTTCCATGGAAAGGAGATTATTTTACATGGACCAATAAACAAAGTGGCAATGATAGAGTGTGCAGCAGATTGGATAGAGTGTTTGGCAACTATGAGTGGATGATTAAGTGGAGCCATGTACACACTGTATATGGAGTACCACTTATATTTGACCATACTCCCATGTTGTTAACCCTGGGAGAAGAAAACAAACTCAGGAAGACTCCTTTCAGGTTCTACAATGCATGGACTCAACATAAGGACCTCCAACTTTTGATCAACGATAATTGGAATGGTAATGCTCAGTTTACCCTTCAAGGGGTGTGGAACAATCTCAAATCCCTTAAGCCAGCCTTAAAGTCTCTAAATACTAGAGACTTTAAGAACATTACACAGAAGATTGAGAATAACAGAAAGGAACTGGAAGATGTCCAACATCAGATGACTTTGTCCTATGCAGATGCCTTACAGTTTAGAGAAAAGGAACTAGTGCTGCAATTAGAAAAATGGTCATTAATTGAAGAATCAGTATTGCAACAGAAATCTAGAGTCAGATGGATCCAGCTTGGAGACTCAAACAACAAATACTTCTCAGCTGTAATGAAAGAGAGAAATCAGTACAAGAGAATTACTGAACTGATTACAGAAGGGGGTTTGAAGGTAACTGATCCAGATGACCTAAAGAAGGAGATTAAGGATTTTTATAAATACCTCATGGGGACATCAACCACTTCCCTTCCAGCTGTTAACAGATTGTATATGAGCAATGGACCTAGATTAACACATCACCAGAAGATGGAACTAGCTGCTGACATCAGTACCACAGAGATCCTAAACAGCTTAAAGGCAATTGGTAATGATAAAGCTCCAGGGGTAGATGGGTACAATGCCATGTTCTTCAAACAAACTTGGCCTATCATTGGACAGCAGGTACTGCAAGCAGTCAAGAATTTTTTTGAAACCAGCAAAATGCATAGACCAACAAACTGTGCCTCCCTCACATTAATTCCCAAGGTGTCCAATCCTCAAACAATCAAAGAGTTTCGACCAATAGCTTGCTGTTCAGTTCTATACAAAATCATCTCCAAGCTGCTGGCCAACAGACTCCAGAAGGTCATGAGCTGCATCATCTATAGTGCACAAGCAGGTTTCATTCCAGGAAGGAGAATTGCAGATAATGTCATTCTAGCTCATGAATTAATAAAGCATTACTCTAGGTCACATATATCTCTCAGATGCATGATCAAAATTGACCTACAGAAGGCATATGATTCAGTTGAATGGCCCTTTTTGCAGCAGGTTATGGAAGCTCTAGATTCTCCTATCAGATTTACAAGATGGATCATGGAGTGTGTCCAAACTGTTAGCTACACAGTAGTTGTAAATGGAGAAACAACAGAACCTTTTCAAGCAGCCAAAGGCTTGAGACAAGGAGATCCCATATCTCCGTTTTTGTTTGCTATTGTGATGAAATACCTTAGTCGATCACTGGTAGAGCTGAGGCAAGCTAAAGGTTTCACTTTTCATCCTGGTTGTAAAAAACTGGGAATATCGCATCTAAGCTTTGCTGACGACCTATTGCTGTTTGCCAAAGGAGATCCTCAATCAGTGAGTACCATGTTTACATACTTCTCCCATTTCACTGCAGCCTCTGGTATGAAAGCCAACTTGCATTAGAGTGCTGTCTATTTTGGGGGGGGGGGGGAGGGGTAAAGTCTGAGGTCCAACAGCAAATTATTGATCATCTTGGATATGTACGTGGAGAACTCCCTTTTAAATACTTGGGTGTACCATTATCTACCAAGAAGCTGACTGTTTTTCAATGGCAACCACTGGTCGACAAGATTACTGCCAGGATTACATCCTGGACAGCCAGACAACTATCATATGCTGGTAGAGTGCAACTGGTGCAGTCAGTAATCTTTGGTATTCAAGCTTATTGGGCCCAACTCTTTTTCATCCCTTCCAAAGTTATCAAACTACTAGAAGAAATATGTAGATCCTACATAAGGTCTGGTTCAGTTAATGTAACAAAGAAAATATATGTAGCTTGGGAAAAAGTCTGTCTGCCAAAGTCTGCTGGAGGTTTAAACTTGACCAATCTCTTACTATGGAACAAGGCTGCTGTTGCAAAATTAACTTGGGATTTGGCACACAAGAAGGATGTGTTATGGGTGAAATGGATTCACACACTTTATATCAAACAGAATCAACTGGAGAATATAACTGTACCTAAACAAGCTAGTTGGATGGTCCGGAAGATCATTGAAGGCACTGTGCTATTGCAACAACATCAACTGTTACATGAGCCTGCTTGTACTATCAGAATGCTATATCTCCGACAGATTGGAGAGGCACCTAGAGTCCCTTGGAAGAATTTAGCGATGCAGAATCATGCTCGACCGAAAGATCTTTTCAACCTGTGGCTGCTGTTGCAAGACAGACTCCCTACCAAAGACAGGTTGATTAAGTGGAACTTAACTGTGGATGACACCTGTGTTATGTGCCAACAAGCTAAGGAAACCAGAGATCATTTATTCTTGGAATGCACCTTTGCTATTCAGCTGAAGTCTCACACATTGCAATGGATTGAAGTTCAACAGCCTGCTCGACAGGACTGGTCTCAGTTTGTCCACTGGTTCATCAAGCAGACTAAAGGAAAATCTCTTCGAGCCCACATAATTAAAATGGCCTTGACAGAAATGTTCTATGTCCTATGGCTGGAAAGGAATGCGAGAATATTTGAAAACACCTTCTGTACTTGTGACAAACTTCTTAGATTCATTGCTTACACTTGTAATGTTAGGGCACCTCCTAAGCTACGAGTACACCTTCAGCATTGCCTACTGTAATGTTGAATTTTGACAGTATAAGTTAGTCAGCTTTTGTTCATTTTTTGATAGACTGCTGAGTATAAAGCTGCTCTATGATTTTGTATGACAACCACTTTGGTGATTAATATAAAGTTTAATTACAAAAAAAAAGGAAGATAGATTTGTTTAAATGAATTAATTGATTCAAATTCAGACAGGACTGTCAGAAGTTATTAGATTTTTTTATTGCAATAAATTTATTCTAAGGCATGTCATTTCAGTAATCAATTGCCGACTTCTTTTGCTTCTATACCTAGAGGGAAATAAACAAATTAATTAAAAACCTTGAAGTCAAATTAAAAAAGAAACATAAATAGTAGATTAAATGACCAGAAAACAGTTTACTTCGAACGCAGTAAACTTGGCAGAAAAGTTTCTCTTTTATGGATTTTGAGCAGATTATTTTAAAAGGATTATATATTCGCAGTACACATCGGAAAAAGCAATACTTTCATAAATTTTAACATGTTTTATAAAAATAATATTACAAAAACGATATCTTAATTTTGAAGTCAGAGCCACTTTCCTTAACATGATAATGTCAACGTGCATGCATGGCAAAAAGTTCAAAAAACTTCAATTTAAAGGCTTTTTACATTGACTTGATTCATTTTTTGGTGCAGTGATTTTATGATTGAGATAGGATCCAAAAGTGACAAAAAAAAAAAGAACGAATGGTGATTGCGCTTTAGTTTCAAGTTAAATATTGTGAAAATTCGTCAAAACTATCTATGTTTACCTTAATATTTTGAGTCTTTAGATGTATGCATTTAGTTATTTAATAGTAGCACTATATTTTACTAAAAAATTCTGGCGCAGAAAATTACTCATAAGTTCAATTTTCAATTATGACATTCTTACTTCTTTTTAAATCCCCTTTATAAAATATCTACAGCCAATTTTGAGAACTAGAGTAAACACGTAATATAGCTCAAAAAATATATAAAAATTGCAAGGGGCATCCTATTTGATCGTCCCCATTTAATCTATATTTATTTTTTAAATTTTTTTAGTTTGTACCCACTTTTTAAATAACTTCAACCCCTTTCTCCTCATTCGTTTTCTTCTTCTTCTTCTTCTTCTTCTTCTTCTTCTTCTTCTTCTTCTTCTTCTTCTCTTCTTCTTCTTCTTTCTTCTACTGTTGTTGGTGCTACTATGAAACTTAAGTTCATGAGATGATTGCCATAAATATGTTTATCAGATTATTTAAAAATAAATTATAAATAATTATATAAGTTAGTAGACAATAATTTATGAATATTTCCACGTACATAAGTTAGTAGACAATGATAATTCTGTTCTTTTCACGTTTATTGTTTCCAAAATTTATGATTTAGATACTGTTAGCAATCTGATTGTTTATATAGTATGTTAGAAAGCTTTTTCAAAAACTCTAGCTTATATAGTGCTGAAGTTCTTACAAATGAACTAAATAACTCCAGCTCTGGAGCTGAAGTTCAATAGTTACAAAACAAAAACTCTAGAGCTGAAGTTCGCCAGTTACAAAAATAAAATTTTTAGTTCTAGAGCTGAAATTTGCCAGTTACAAAACAAATACTTCAGCTCTAGAGCTGAAGTTCGCCAGTTACAAAAACAAAAACTTCAGCTCTAGAGCTGAAGTTCGCCAGTTACAAATAATAACAACTTTCGCCAGTTACAAAATAAAAACTTCAGCTCTACAGCTGAAGTTCGCCAGTTAGAAAACAAAACTTCAGCAATTAAAAATAAATATTTCAGCAAATAGAGAACAAAACTTCAGCTACTATACTTAAGTTCAGCAATTACAAACAAAAACTTCAACATTTGCTACTTCAGGCCCGTCTACTAGAATGTTGAAGTTTTGTGTGATTGCCTTTGCTACTTTAGTCCCGTATGCTGAAGTTATGCGAAAAAGCGGGTACGTTTGTAATTTTTTTTGTAAAGCTGGCACAAGTTAAAATGTGATACAAAAAGCGGGTACAGATGCAAATGCCTCGAAATATATTTAGCTCTGCTAGCTCTATTTGAGAGACTCTTATATGGTACGTAACACGTAGGCATGACACCAGGTAGCCAATCTAAAAGGATGTCACTACAAAAAAAACCCCAATTGCTTACGGATTTTACCAACGCCCCGAATTTGTTGGTGTATTAGCAACAAATTGCTAACCAAATGGTAACTAATTTATTTTTCAGAATTAGTAGTAGATTCCTAACGAATTGCCAACCAAAATGTTACTAACTAAATAATTTAGTTGGTAAATATGACGGAAAAAATAGACGGCTAATATTGCAACTGCGTACTGATGGATTACCATCTCAAATGTTACGAACAAATATTTTTCGTTGGTAAAATTACCAACGGAGTACATATCCGTTGTTAAATATGGTGTAAAAAATGAAGTATTATTTATTAACTGATTAGTAACGAATTACCAACCAATTATTTACCAACAAAAAGATTTTGTTGCTAATTTTACCAACTAATTTAAAATGCGTTTGTAAATTACCAACCGAATGGTATCTGTTAGTAAACTTGCCAACTAATACTTAATCGATTGGAAAACTTTATTAATAGATCAAGATTTTGGTTTGTAATTTATTAATAGATTGAAATTAATTATTAATATTACTTATGATACTTATATTATTAATTAAAGAATAAATGAAAGAATGATCGATCTGAATTGTTCAAGTACATCAAATCATACATTTTAACAAAATCATAAATTAAAAATCATTTTATCTCAATAATTAAGAACCAAAAAATTATATATCTTTTAGACTTTTATTTGATTTTTCTGAATACATTTATTATTTTGAAATTATCAATAATATTTTTGAGTATTATTTTTTCTTATTTCTTAAATTCAATTTAAAGTATACGCTTTAATTAGTGTTAATTCAATTATGTGTCTCTATGTTTCTTTCTGTATGTATACATATATTCTGGGTTGCTTCTGAGCCTTTATTGACTAGTTCTTACGTTGTTTAACTAGTTTGTGCTCGTTCGACTTCGTGTTGAGGGTTTTGGCTTATTCTTGATATTGGAAGTGCGCTTCAATTCGGAGCGAGGACATGCGTCTCTTTCCTAACCTTGTAAGAGGGAAGTGTCCCCATAGGATTTATAAATGAATAATTGTTGCTAAATGCGGGGGATACGTGCGCACTACGTGATGAGAGTTGGTGCTTAGCTACTACTATATTAATTATCCGGGTAGTTTAGGACCCACGACATCATGTCTAATTTATGATATCTCTATGTCAATGACATCGCCTTGGATATACTAGGGACTTGAAAGAGGATAAAAGTAAATTTTTATACTTGTTGAACTCTTGTATGGCATAATTGGATATTTATGTGCCTTCGTGTGTATATATACATGATATTTGCTTGATATTTGTGGATCGAACCGATAGCCTTGGTATGAATAGATGCATCTATAGGCGGCCGTCGACCCTCGACAAGTGCACAATTTATTTCTATTGGTTCGGGCAGTCGCCTCGGCATAACGTGCGGATGATTATTCTGTGAAAACTTATACTCACATTGTTCATTATTATACACAAAAATAGAAATAGTAAATCATTGTAAGAACATGACTTATGCATCTTGCCATAAACTGCTGATACTAGTAGCTTTCTATGGTTATAAAATATTTCATATATTATTTGACCTTAGTAAGTATCAAGTCGACCTCTCGTCTCTACTTTTTCAAGATTAGATACTTACTGGGTACATGTTACTTATGTACTCATGCTATACTTCTGTACTTAAATGTAGAGGATCTGAGGCAGGTGAATCTGGTTATCACTTGGGTGCGCATCAGTGGGCCATCTGGGACTTCTATGGTGAGTTGCTTCCCCTTCATGACGATCTGCAGCCGAAGAATAGTCTTCTTTAATTTGTAATTTGTTTTCTGTCTATCCCGATTCAGACAGTAGGATAATATAGTATTACTTTGTGTATATTCTACAAGTTCCCGTAGCTTGTGACACAAGGTTCTGGCACAAACATTAGTAGACTAGTTTTGGGCTGTATCATTATATGCTTCCTACATTTCTTACTGTATTTGAATTCTAAAACCTCATTAGGATCCTTTATCTTTTCTTAAAAATTATAATTTTTGATAAACTTGGAAATATTTTTCGCACTTGGCTTGTCCGGCAACGTTGATGGGGCGTCATCATGACCTATTATGAAAATGGGTTGTGACACTAATAAGAGTTTAAGTAGTAGTAAAAGATTCAAGTCGTATATATAAGAGTCCTTCATAGTCTAAAACCTTCGATTTTTTTTTTGTGATGAATATGAGTTATTATTCGATTCTCATTATTTTTAGGATCTATGATACTGGCGAGAATGGTACTAAAAAATAAAATATAATAATAATTAAGTATGAGATTTGAGAAACAATTAATCTTTTTTCACGTTGCTTTTTTAATTAATTAATATCCAATGATTATCTATATTTAATTTTATCAAGAAGTTATTTCAATTTTAAGATTAGTTATATATAACCTAAACAACTCTAATACTTGACATGGTCAGTGTACGCGCATATTGGCGTGGATAATAATACTAGTTCTAATATTAATTAGAAATAATTTCATTGCATATTCGAACATTAAGTAATTAGCTATAAATTATGTTTGGACCTAGTTTATATTTAATAATTCAAACATGAGTGCAATTAAAATTTTATTATTTTATACAAATAGTTTGGTGCAATTAAAATTTATTAATTTGTATGATAATGTAATAACCAAACGATACATGTATAATTCATGTGATTAGTTAGTATTAACATAGTTTAATTAAGAATCAAAAATAAAATTACGAAACTCAAATTAATATTTGAAGATTTTATGGATTTTGTTGAGAGTAAAAGCGCAAAGGGTGATGCCTTGCCATATTATTGAGAGTAAAAGCATGAAGGGTGATGCCGAGCCATATATTGAGAGTAAAAGCACGAAGGGTGATACCGTGCCATTTCATTTATATTGTTATGCTTGTATGTTATGGTGAGGTCTGTAAACACCTAATTTTTTACCACACCTAAATTTTAGCGCACATATTTCTTCAGGTTTAATCTTATATATTTATATTCATATAATTATTGAATATATTTCGTTTTTATTTGTAAAGAGAAAAAGAAAATTTGCAAAATTATTTAGTTTCTTCAATTAGAATTTTAGTAAGTAAGCAATAGAAGTTTTCTTTGTATCTTTTAAAGTACATGTAAATATATAATTTTTCTATAATATAAAAAAATATTAATTAATCTTCTTATCTTCATAATTTAATAAACTACAAAAAATGAAATGAAAAAAAGCACACAAAATGAAGTTAACTTACTTGCAAAATAGATAAAGTTTGGCAAAACAAAAAGATAATTTTCATATTTTTTCCAACTCGCCACAACACTCCTCACGTCGTCCCAACCCCATACCCCATTTTCCTTCACAGACACATACAAACCCACGTCCTGACTTTTCTTTTTTCATCAACACAAATTCTATATATAGCTCACACTATACATACACAGGAAAAAAAAAAGAACAAAAAATTGAGGCGATAAAAATAGGGGAGAATTTTTTGAAAAGGAAATATTTGGAAATAGAAGAAACTCCTCCTACTCCTTCTTCTTCTTCAAATTCACAACCACCAAGACCCCATCTATCTCCATAAACCATCAGCGACAACAAGAAAAAGAAAGGGCAAAAAATAGATGTGAGAGCCTTTTTGTCCAGGACGTCATAATGTCTAAAATTCTATCTGCGTCTCAGCCTGAAGATGGGTCCAGTGAACCTCCTGAATTTGATTTCTCACAAATATATTTGGAGGAAGTCGGTGTTAAGAAGACGCGCATTTATGGTCTTGGTTCTCAAGCTCCTTTCTATGGGCATGTTGGTGCTTCCTCCAGCTCGATATCTCCACCTCAAAATCTAGACTTCAATACTCGGGTGAGTGAATGTGTAGGACATCGTTTGCAAGAAATTAAGAAAGAGATGAAGCATGAGATGAGATATGAGATCAGAGAAGAGATTAGACAAGAAATGAGAGAAGAACTGCGTGAAGAAATGAGATACGAAATGCAGCAAGAGGTGCACGAGCAAGTTAATCAACTACTCCAAAACCGTCTGTCGGTCCTCATAGGTGGCTTACCTACACCGCCTTCTCGTAGACACGACTCGTCGCCAAATGACACGAGTCGTATTTAGATTTATGTTAGCTTCTTTTATGTTAGACACGTCTTGGATTCTGCAACTCGTCGCCAAATGACACGAGTCACATTTAGATTTATGTTAGCTTATTTTGTGTTAGACACATCTTGGATTCTGCTTTCAACTTCATAATTGATATTATTATTTATAAAGTTTTAGTATGTTTTTTATTTTGTTTTCGTTTTTTGGGATATTTTAAAGCTTTAAATGAATATTAATACAATTATTATAACCATATTTGTTAACGAATTTGCAATTTGTTTTTATATTGCCTACAATTTACTAAATAGAACTTTTCTATAGAAAAAATTACCAACCAATTGCCAATGTATTTTTAAAAATATACTATCGGATTTACCAACCAAATTGGTATCCATTAGTATAGTTGCTAACATAATACTAATGGTATTTTTCTTGTTACTATATTTACCAACCAAATTACAAATACAATTTAAATAATCAAAAACCAATTTTACTAACTCAATTTCTATATGTTAGTAAATTTACTAACGAACTTCCAACTGAATTTTTGTTAGTAAATTTATCAACGAAAATCTTGAACTCAAGATTCAAAAATTGCCAACAAATTTATTTGGTGTTTACTAACTAATTTTTAGTTGGTAAGTTTACCAACCAATTCAATATGGTTGGTAAAATTTACCATCGAGCCTTTTAACAACAAGCTAATTTCCGTTGATAATCGGTTAGTAAGTCAAAATACCAACCAATTTGATCAATTTACCAATATTTTTTTTGTTGGTAATTGAGTTTTTTTTGTAGTGTGTTATTTAAGAATTAGCCACTGCATCTTGACTTTTAATTTTTCTATTTAAATTTTCGGGATAAAAATAGCATAAATTGTCCTGATGTAAAGAAAATTTAGTTTAAACTTTCAGAACAAAATAAGTGATATCTAATCTCTAAATAGCATCTATGAAAATAGGTATATGTTCACTTGCCCCACACAAGGAAATGACACCACGTTGGGATTTGCCCCATCCTTCACATAACTCAATCTATTGACATGCACCTGACATATATGTTAGTACATGTAAACCTTTCTATAACAATTATTCATTATAAAAATTAAGTTTTTCTGGAAATTAATTTTTGTGTTAAATTATAATATATGTTCTCTATAAATAAAACATATATTATAAACGAGACTGTTATATAGAGGTTTGATTGTACTAAAAAATATATTTTGATTATTTAATCGACCATTTGCTGAAAGTTAAACTATGAAAAGTATTTTACATGAAAGCAACAATTAATTGGACAATTTTACAGAATTTGTTAAGCTAATTAAGAAATACATACTGATCTTGTAAACTGATGCTGATTCAGCTCTTCAAACCCTGTAAAAAGAAGTTGCAATGAGTTAATAGCTCAAAATGTAGTAATCCATCCATCTCATTTTATATAAGGGTGTTTGTCTAATTAAATGTTTACATTGATAGAAACAATGGACTTTCTTGCATTTATCCATCTCTAGCTAAGTTAGCTCCAACATGACAATTTAGGTGTCGTATTCGTGTCGACACGACACAAGTATGGGTATGGGTATAGGATCCGTACTGGATCTGGTCAAACAATTTTGTGTACTTTGACCGCAGTAACGAACGAAAAAACTCGACATGAGATACAATTTGATTCCCGAAATCAGAACCAAAACTAGGGTAAATTTGAAGATAATAGCATTCCTTATCTAGGAAATTAATCCTCTAGATCCGCACCTGTATCGGACACCTACACCCATGCCCGAGCAACTTAGATCTCTAGTATATTGCTAAAGTTCATATTTTCAATTGATAGCACTTCTATTTTAAGAACCTACACATCAGACAAATGGAGAAGATTGTAGAGTTTTAATAAGACTTGAATTTTCTCAGTAGTGTACCTGAATCTGAATTGTTATCCTTCTCTCTAGTGAATGAAGAGATTCAAGCCATAATTCTGATTCGTGGCAATGCCTACCTCAATGGACTTTAGAGATGAGATGTCCTCGGAACAAGAAGGGATCTCCTTAAGATATCCGCAATTATGCAAAATCAAGCGTTTAAGGTTAGGAAAGGCATCTTCGGCGTCAACCCATTCTTCAAAGCAAATTATATAAGGGTAGTTTCAAGACTTTGAGCTGAAGGAACTTCCTTATTATCAAATCAGTTTTGCATCCCAGACACAAGAAAAATATATATGGAGCAAAAGAGTATTCAAATCATATAGACTTTTGGAGTTCTCAAGTAAGTTTTGTGCATCTCTTATAGTTGAAACCCTAAGCAGCAGACATAAACCTAATATCTTCGCTCCGCGATACGCGAATTATAAAAAAATATATATTAACATGATAATATTGTTCTTAATTATTTTCTCATTTAAATTGTATTGAAAGTAGTATGACAGTAATAACTTTCTTGAAATGAGAGACAAATTGTGAAATATTCCAAGATTAAAAGTGATAAAGATATTCATAGGTTCACATATGCACTACAAATGCAAGAATGCAAATGAACATAAAGTAAACAGTAATGTTAGTACTAATTTGTATGCCTCATTCTCATTATTTATTCCAATTGTATCCAAAGATGGACCTAACACTCTTAAGATTGTATATGACCGTGGTTTGATCGGCACAACTCATGACTGGTACATGGATGATATCTTACTTCACATAACTATGTAGAATTTTCTCTAATCTACTTTTTGGGCATAAATCTTTCAACTTTAGTCTTTGCTTTAAAATGCATTATTCTAGCGAACAAATTAACCAAAGCTACATCTTTTAGCATCTTTATGTTACAATAGAAGGAGACCTTGTGAGATTCTCTTAATATGTCAATCACAATGTGCATCGTCATTTTAAGTTCTTAATAAACTTTTATGGCAATAATCCAACTTTAGAATTTATCATACGAAGCACCGGACATTTATAATCTCTGAGAACATGTGTTTTTTCTTTCATCCATTGAACCAAAGATGATCAATCATCGGATATCTTACACATTATTGAGCAGAGGCGTGAAGAATTTTCGACACATCGTAGGACCTATGATTTGCTCCATATTTGGAGTGTCAACTATGACTCTTGTGCCATTCATTTCCATCTTCTTGAGCCATTCACTACTATCTTTAGATGAAAAAGAAGACAACTTTTCAAGTGTGGAGCAACTTCTACAAAATCGGCAAAGAAAAGATGGCGATGCTTTTGTCTTATGAACCACAGTTCTACCAAACTAAAGGAAATAACAAAAAGGTTGAATATCCAATTTGAGGCCTTCAGAGCAACTTCTTCCTAAAGAAATATAGAAAAAAAAAACTCTATTATTTCCTGAACATCAAGTCCATCTTATTACCTGTAGAAAACTGAAACTGGAAACCATAAGCAGAAAGATAAAGTTTTACAACAAACTAAAACAGTAAATTCGCAGGAGAAAGGAGAAACAATTCAGTCTTGCAATCAACATCACTTATGTGGGTAACCAAGATGAAATTAAGAATCAAAAATCCTAAAATATCCGCAAATTTTTATTTATTTCCACCAGATGTTGGTGTGCTTATCGCTGCTGGCATGTATGAACTAATAACCTAACATCATTGTTTTTCATACATCTTACCGGTGTTCGTGCTGATATGACATACTAAATGAGTTTCAGAAAGATAGCAGTCATATGGCTGCAGTGGTGAAGGCTAAAGGGAAAAGCAAAAGCCTCCCTCAGTAGTTGAGGAACAGAAGTCTGAAGTCAGCAGTGAAACTGCTCCTCTTCTGATGAAAAAGGATGGAAAATCAGATAATGTCGTCATTGATATTGAGAAAGCTACAGTGCCAGCAGCGATAATACACCTGGTGATGTAGTGAACAATAAATAAATATAAGAAAATTTACCTTTGGAACGATTGGTTACACCTCTGTGAGATGTGTGCCAGCTGAAACAACCAATTATCACATGAACCACTCACATTTAAGCTTCATTTTATTTAGCCAAACATTTTGCAAACAGATCATACAAGAAAACAATGCACAAAATCAATGAAAATACATTATGCAGGTTTTTTCTTTTTCTTGGAGAGTGGAGCAGTGCAGCAGTTAATTGATAAACCATCGATTAGAATCCAATATCTCTCTCGTTGAAACTCAAGAAGAAAAACCATTCATATATAATCTAATGACTCGAAATTAATATTTTTCAACGAAAATAAATTATATTCCTTAACAATGAACATAATTTAGTATTATTTATGCCCTATCATTATGGTAATTCTTAAGAAGTTCCATCATCTGAGCTATTTAACTCTCTTAACTTCAATTATTTCTGTTTTCAATGCAAACTTAAAACTAAATTTTAGATGATATTCTTTTTAATTAGAAATATTTCTTTCAGAATTTAAATCAAATGTTAGTACAACTCATAGTAAACATGTCTTAAAAATGCGAAGTGACTTGTTAGTAGCTTGCACTTAACTTAATCTCAATATATAATATCCTCCTTTTTTTTGAATTTTTTTCTCTATTTTATTTATTTATTTATTTATTTATTATTACCTATCTTTATTGCATTATCATTACTTTATATTTTTATATTTATGTAGATTTTGTTAGTTTACTATTTGAAAAAAATATTTGCTTAATATAAAGAGAATAATAATGAATTTTCTTACTCCTGAAAATTTAATTTGTTCATATTGGTTCATTGCTAAAAAATTCAGGTATTTTTTAAAGGAATTTTTATATCTTATGCCACATTGAAAACTTTTTTTACCTTCAATATTTAAAGTTTGACTTAATTACACTCAGTATAGCAAATTATCAATTTTATACCATAGTGTATTTTAAGGGTACAATTAATGCAGCGTATATTCCTCCTTAATTCAAGGTACCGTATATCCCACCCCTCCCACGTTTCTCTCTCCCAAACCCCTCCCACATTTATGTACTGTGATTAAAGCGCTTGCCTTTTGCAATTTTCTTGTCGCCTCAGCCATTGTAAACTGAAATAAAATGCATATGAATATCATTATCCCGAATCAAATTGAATAGTAGTAAAAGAAAAAATTCAATATTTGGGTGATTTAATAATTGTAATGTTAAAAATGATGGTTTTACAAGTGTTCCATACTCGATGGAAGGTTTGCAAAGGTGACATTCGAAGATGCTGATGCTGAAGAAGTTGCTAAAATTGAGGCGCCAAATATAAAAAGAGAACGAGAGAAAGATAGATTGAGAGATAGAGCCATATGAATTGCCCCAAGTAACGACGACGCCATTGCAGTTGAACTGATAAAGTTCAAATGGCAAAAATATTGAATTAGTTTCATTTCCAACAGGACACGTGCATACACGACATATGCCATCAATTTCATAGTCCCAATTCGCAAACAATATCAAATGCTATAATCTATTGCAATATTTCTTATTTTTATCATAATAATTGCATTTTTTTCAGAAGATTTTGTAGAAGTTTTAGTCGTTTTGGATTTGTGAAAACAGAAAATAATGCATCTACAATTAGAAACAAATAATCTACAATTCATCTACAAAATATCTACAAACTGGGTATATTGAGTTTTAATATCCCAATTCCCATTCGATTATAGTTTAATTAGGATTTTCGATATAATTACATTTTTTACAGAAAGATTTGTAAAAGTTTTAGTTATTTTTGATTTGTGAAAACAGAAAATAAAACATCTACAATTAGAATACAAATCATTTATAATTTATCTACAAAATATCTACATACTGGTTACACTAAATTTTTATATCCCAATTCCAATTTAATTGTAGCATAATTGTGATTTTTGACATAATTTTGTTTTTTCAAAAGATTTGTAGAAGCTTTACCCGTTTTTTATTTGTGAAAACAGAAAATAAAGCATCTACAATCAGAATACAAATAACCTACAATTTATCTACAGTTTATGCAATATGTCTTCTTCTTCTTCGAGTTTCAATATGAAATTCAGTCAAAACCAAATATAATCTTCACCAAAACCCCTCAAAATTGAGATATAAACTCCAAACCGTATTCCCAATTATTTTCAACAACACCCAATCCAAACAAATAATGATTTTTGAAAATCCAAATTTAAATTTAAAGCTTTCAAGCTTTTTAATGGCTGTCAATGGTGGGCAATATTTGGAAGAATATTTACTTCCATAATTGTGGCACACCTAAATATGAATATCTAGAAGAATATTTAATTTCAGATTTATAGCTCGCCTATTAGGAAGGAATCAACTCCTAATAATTGGTATTTAATGAATGATATATATTTTGTAGAGTAATGTGAACATGGTGAGTAAATATGAAACTATGTACATTTTTAGTAATAAGATTCCATATATGATAATATGAAGGAAAAAGTTTCTTATTTAAATGTATCAATAATATTTTTGAGTATTATTTATATACCCTCACATAACTTCGATTCTCCTCTTTATATATATTCTTATTATGTTATTTAATTAACTTTAAACTATATAATGCCTTGCCTCTAACCCAAATAATTGATCTTTAAATACTAATCTCCAAACTTACAACTACTCTAAAGAAAACGAGGTTTTATTTTACAACTCAAACTCAAAATATTGTTGAGTGTATACTTTCATTAATTATATTTTTTTTCTAAGTCTGAAGTATTAGTTTTGTCCTAAGATTGTCAACTTCTTATTAGCTTGATACTTGGGTTTAACCTCATGAGAAATTTTCTCCCTTTTTATATATAAGATAGATTTTTAATTCAAATCGCTTTATCAATAGCTTTACGATTAGATTTTAAATTTGAATTTCTATATCATATTTATTAAATGAAATAGAGTAATTTAATTCAAAATTTAGAAGTTAACGTGTTAGAAAGACAATTTATTTTGTCTTAACAATATCACTTGACTTTTTATAGTTATGATACTTGTCTTAATGTGGTGTTTCTGCATCTCCATTTTCAATATATATAGTATCCAAATCATGGGTATTATTGAATCACAGTATACAACAACAACAACCATCCAGTTCCCACAAATGAGGTCTCGAGAGAGTAGTGTGTACGCATATTTTATTTCTACATATAAAAATAGAAGAGCTGTTTCCGAAAGACCCTTGGCTCAATATAACAAAGGGATATAAATAACAAAATGGTATAATAAGAGGTATTTTTAAATTATTTTTGAAAATACATGTAATTTTAGACCTTTGCCGCATCATAAATTTTTGTACCATAAGATGGTACTTTCAAACAAACAAATGACTTGATCTTGTAATTTTCTTATTGTTTCAAATCAAATGATCGCACTAACCATTTGTTAAAGAAAATAACTCAAGCTCAACCTCTTGTAATTTATGCAGTAATTTACAACTGATCACGTCCAATTATACCTTATAAAAATAATTAAGCGGTCGTTGCCAATATAATTCGATTTATAAGTCTGGAGTCAAATTTCATGGAGAACTAAGGCTTAGCTATAGTTATTCAATATCGCTAAGAAACACAAATCCAAATAATTTCTTAATTATAAAGATTATGATGTTTATTTCTATCTAATTAACTAACAAATAGAAAAAACAATAAAACTATCAATTAACAAGGATAATGATTGAAGACAAGATTATGGAGGTCTAGAGTTATGATTTCTCTAATTGTCGGAATCCTTCTTGCTGCGTCTTCTATAATTTCGCCTAAGTATTCTCTACCAATCGTGAGTACTTCGGTTATCGTAATTCTTTTCTGAATAACTACCACAATTTACTAGATGCATTCTTCCGAATTACACTAGCTGACACTAGTGCATCGCTCATTGACATCGCACCAAGGCTTCGCTATTCCTAATCCAACCTTTAAACCTTCCGTATTGATCCCTCACATACGTTAGGAGTGATGTTGTTCAACAACTACCTAAATATGTACCATTTTCCAAGAAATACACACTAAATAGGCACAATCAATTGATGGTCATTCAATCAATAACAACAAATACGTAGTTGAACAAGTAGCGAAATCCAACAGCTCAATTATATAAAAACATAGCAAGAACTGATCCTCCAAAAAGTTTCATCAAAACCTAGATAATATATTAGCTAGTCATAATAGTACGTAAAACTACAATACTAGAATTCATAACTAATAATGGAAATAGAGGAAGAAAGAGGAAAAACGTGAAGTTGAATCCTTCTCCTGCGTGCTCCTAGCGTGTTCTTGCCTCCCTAAAGTCTTCTCTCCTTCCAAAGTAATGTCTCCCCGTTAAAAGCACGTTTTAGGATGTATTTGACTAGGGTTTGTATGAGGCGAATTTTTCTTTTCTTAATTCGGATTGGAAAAGCTGATTTTTTCTGCTCCAGTCCCTGTTTGGCGAAGTGAAACTCGTTTCACTATCCGGAACTTTGTTGGTTTCTACCGTTCCAGCCCTAGTTTGGTGAAGTGAACCTCGCTTTATTGTCCGGAACTTTTCTCTTCAGCTCTTTTTTCATCAATTTTTCTCCTATTTGATCATTTTTGCATTAGTTTGTTCCTGCACATAAGAGATACGTAATGCGTATAGTGTCACTTCAAAAATGATGTGAACTCTCGCAACTCACAAAAAAAATAACACATAAATACATTCAAAACATGAACTTTTCATCCTTTATTAACCAACCTTTTATAAGACTTTAAACTGACAATGACATGATACCTCAGCAATTTTCAATTCTTTGACCCTAGAAAAAGAAATTTCAATATCATCATCACTATCATCAGTTATGGAATTAAAAAAAATCGTTTAAGTCAATATCTCCGGTCTTAGTTGTTAAATCTAGTTGCAAGTAAAAGCCTACACGAAGAAAATGCATAAATAAAGTTATGGTCTTCCTCAGTTTAGTTTACAATATTTTGCGCGATGAAGCATTTGGCTTGAAGATCATCAAATCAAGTTGAAGGTGCTAAAACAAGAGATCTCTCAGGTTTAATTCTCATTGTAAGTGTGGGTTTATGTCCAATTACTATGTTGGTATTCACTACTCACTAGTGTGTCTGTGCGGTACCAAGTTGCTATATTTTCTTAAAATTTAGATATCATACAAGAAAAGATAAATAGAACTTTTAACCCTTCTTGTGTTTATCCATATGTGATTTATGACAAATCTTTTTTGACTTAAACAAAGCAAAGTAAATCATGTTGTTGTATATTGTATGATGGCTCCACATATATTTTCAGTTACTCAACTATGATCTTGTCTCGCAGGGGTATTTGTCGGTCTGTATGGTACGGTATTTAGTTATTTCGGTTCGTTTTCGGTATTCGTTTTCTTAAAATCCTATATCAATACCGTACCTAACTAAATTCGGTATTGTTCAATTTTTTTCCTTTCGGTTTCGGTGTATTCGATTCGGTAACTCCGATTTATTTCGGTTTGGATACTAACTAGTGCGTAGAGTCATATACTCTAATATTCTTAATTCAAGTACTTAAAAATACAAAACTGAAAATGTTTGTTCCCAAATTTATTGTCCAAAACTAGCAAAATATCGACCCAAATAGTGAAAATTATACATAAAAGAATATTTGATCATTAGAAATATCTTGTTACTTGTTTAGAGTTAATTGATGAACTTAGAGAAAAAAGGAAAGTGAAATTTTAAATTTTTTATATTTATGTGTAATTGATAATATATGTTTTGTGTAGTATAATATATATTTCGGTACGGTATCGATATTTCGGTATTTTATTTTAAAATACCAATTACCATACCTAATATCAATTTTTTTAAAAACTTAAATCAAATACCATACTAAATACCAAAATATCCTATACTAAATATTAAAATTTTCGATTTCGATACAATAATTTAATTTTTATTAAGGACTTTCTTGGATTTTTAGCTTTTATAACCTGACATGAATAAGAGGATTTAGGGCGGCCTTAAACCCTTTTTAGTCACCATTTTTATACACTTCTCTCTCTCTCCTCCGCGTATACTTTCGCCGAACGTTCGTAACGGTCATATTTTCCGACGGTCCTGTCTCTCTCTCTCTCTCCCCTCCCCCCACCCTTCTCTCTCTCTCCTCCTCCCCCCTTCTCTCTCTCTCACATGCACAGAGTGTCTCAAAGGGGAAAACGGGTTTGAACTTTGGACTGTGATCCACAAACTAAGGTTGGTTACATCATATTCTCTATTCCAGTTTCTTCAAAGTAATAATTCTTCGCTGTTTTATTGTTTGTTTGCCCATTTTCACTTTAATTTTGTGGAAAAGTATTATCTTTAGAAACTCTCTTGACTAATTTTTCTAATAATTCTACTAAATTTGATTATTCATACCAGAAAAGAACTGCCTTAGGGTCTGATCAGACAGCGAGTTAGATTATGTAAAGGATTTAAATTTGTGTATCACATACTTTATCAGTGTAGTTTAGCCCGTTGCAGTAAAAAAATTACCTTATTTTAGGTCACTGATATCTACACATTCTCTCCGATCATTATCCGTCTAGAATTTTCTTTTGTTTCTAAACCGTAAAATTTGACTCTGATTTGTGGATCTCAAACAAAAGTGGCGTGGCTTGACATTTGAATTCGATTTATTGAGTTCTTAACTAAGTATTTGAATGCTGAAATTGGGGTCGCTTACTTCAAAAAGGTAATTGATTGATTCAAGTGTTTGCATCTATTTTTTTGGTTATAAATTTGTAATTAAGCTTTTGTTCTATCTTGGGATTCTGTAATTTCACCAAGATTCTAAATTGGGGATGTTAGAATAGTGTAAATAAACAAATCAGCATTATAATCAGATTCAAATAGTGGAGCTACAGTAGAAACCGACATTACTGGTAATTCCGCCGCCCTAACGAGTGGCTTCAGCAGAAAGGCCAAGTTTTCCGCTCCTTCATTATACGAAGTTGTTGATACACGTATTTTTGCATATATAAACAAGTATGTTTAACAGTACTCATACCGTGTAAAAGCATTGGAAAATCCTTTCACGAAGATTAGGCACATAATTTAGGCAAAAATACTTTTATTTTTGTATTTTTCTTTTTCTTGGCAAGCAGCATTATCTTTTTGGCTACTTTTTATTGTGTAACTATATTGTATTATTGTACTAGTTTATTTTCTCCTAATTGGGGTTTGCCTTTTTTTTTAGAATATTGTGCTTTTATCACCATTAGCTTTTCCTCGCTCGTTTTTTTTCTTCTTTCTTTTCTTCCTATTCTTTCTTCTGCTTTTTGTGGGTGTGTGTGGGTGTGTTCTGTTTTCTTGGACATGTTCCTTGTCTTCCCGGCGAGGATCTCCGGCAGACTACAGTACTTTCGGCGACTCCCGTTCAGATTTTCGGCAGGATCTAAGCAACACCGGCCAGGACGTGCAAGAGTTGGTAGCAGTTGACCTCGGGCACATCAAAGCCTACTTTCAGATTTTTCCACCGAGAGTTCGTACCTCCTGCTCTCTTGTTTACTATGTACACCTTTTTATGTATACCAGCTAGCATTCCGTGTGAGGTTTACTCTGTTGCTATCTAGTTTTCATATTTTTGCGTATTTCCTATAGTGCGTGTGTGCGTCACTATTCTCCATAGTCGTTTGGAGAGATAGTGGCCGCGGCGGGGGATGATAGTGTAAGGTCATGTCCTCGGGGGGTAAGGGCGATGTCAGGGGTGAGTAGGGGGGCAGGGACTGATCTTCTGGGTAGGGCGGGAGGTATGGGTGGGAAGAGGGTAGCAGACGCTCATAGATTAAGGATTGGGTCGTGGAACATAGGCACTCTGACGGGTAAGTCCATTGAGTTGGCGAAGGTTCTTCAGAAGAGGAGGGTTAACATAGCCTGTGTCCAGGAGACTAGGTGGAAAGGGTCGAAGGCGAGGAATGCAGACGGATTTAAGCTGTGGTATTCTGGGGTCGTGAGATGTAAGAATGGAGTGGGCATCTTGGTAGATAGGGATCTAAGGGAGTCCGTGGTCGAGGTTAGGCGAGTGAATGAATTAATGTCTATTAAGTTGGTTATTGGGGGTTGCGTCCTCAACGTCATCAGCGCTTACGCGCCGCAAGCGGGCTTAGATGAGGAGGTTAAGAGGCGCTTTTGGGAGGGCTTCGATGATCTGGTG
The DNA here is from genome assembly GCA_034376525.1 of Nicotiana benthamiana. Classification (NCBI taxonomy): domain Eukaryota; kingdom Viridiplantae; phylum Streptophyta; class Magnoliopsida; order Solanales; family Solanaceae; genus Nicotiana; species Nicotiana benthamiana. The sequence goes on along the minus strand of CM067341.1, from coordinate 10,946,769 downwards.
AGTAGTATTCCCCAATCTGAGAAGTTAGTTATTGGAGGGGACTTTAATGGTCATATTGAGGATGATGCTGGTGGTTATGGTGAGGTGCACGGTGGCTTTGGCTTTGGGGTTAGGAACGGAGGAGGCACGTCACTGCTTGATTTCGCCAGGGCTTCCGAGCTTCTGATTGCGAACTCGACATTTCAGAAGAGGGAGAAGCATTTGGTCACCTTCAAGAGTTCGTCGGCGAGGACTCAGATTGATTACCTCCTCCTCAGAAGGAGCACTAGGGGTATGTGCAAGGACTGCAAGGTTATTCCAGGAGAGTCCCTTTCGACTCTTCATAGACTCCTAGTGATGGATGTCGGTCTCTGGGTGAAGAGGAAGAGGAGGGGTGCTCGGGGACAACCGCGGATTAGATGGGGTGCTTTGACTAAGGAGAAAGCTCAGGAGTTGGAGAGGAGGTTAGCTAAGGGCGGAGCTTCGAGAAGTTGTGGTGAAGCGGACACTATGTGGGTAGAGACGGCGAACTTGGTTAGGGAGGTAGCACGGGATGTGCTCGGGGTAGCCAAGGGCTATTCAGGAAGACATCAGGGTGACTGGTGGTGGAACGAAGTAGTCGAAGTAAAAGTGGAGGTGAAGAAGGCGGCGTTTGCTAAGTTGGCAGGGAGCACAAGCGAGGAAGAACGGAGAGCAAATAGGGAGATCTACAAGGTGGCAAGGAAAGAAGCAAAGCTAGCGGTTACGGTAGCTAAAAACGCGGCGTTTGGTCGCATGTACAAGGAATTAGGGGAGAAAGGCGGGGACAGGAAGTTATTCCAGTTAGTGAAAGCAAGGGAAAGGAAGGCGCGCGATCTTGACCAAGTTAGGTGCTTCAAGGGCGAGGATGGTAGAGTTCTGATGGGGGAGTCTCAAGTCAAGCAGAGGTGGCAGGAGTACTTTCGATACTTAATAAGGACGGGGATCGTAACATAGAGCTAGGGGAGTTGGGGCATTCAGAGCAACATAGAGACCTTAGGTACTGCAGGCGCATTAGGGCGGATGAGGTCATGGGGGCTTTGCGTAGGATGAGTAGGGGTCGAGCGACCGGGCTTGACGAGATCTCGGTGGAGTTCTGCAAATGTATGGGTATGTCAGGAGTGGAGTGGCTCTCAAGGTTATTCAATGCGATCTTCAGGACCAAAAAGATGCCGTAGGAGTGGAGGTGGAGTACAGTAGTGCGCTTGTACAAGAACAAAGGGGACATCTAGTGCTGCAAAAACTATAGGGGTATCAAATTAATTAGTCACACCATGAAGGTTTGGGAGCGGGTGATCGAGGAGAGGGTGAGGGAGATGACATTTATATCTGTGAGCCAGTTCGGTTTCATGCCGGGCCGCTCCACTACAGAAGCTATCCACCTTGTCAGGAGGCTGGTGGAGCAGTTCAGGGATATGAAGAAGAACCTGCACGTGGTGCTTATCGACTTGGAGAAGGCGTATGACAAGGTCCTAAGGGAGGTGCTATGGAGGTGCTTGGAGGCGAAGAGCGTGCCGGAAGCCTACATCAGAGTAATCAAGGACATGTACGATGGCGCTAAGACTAGGGTTAGGACAGTGAGTGGGGACTCAGACCATTTTCCAGTGGTTATGGGACTCCATCAAGGATCGGCGCTTAGCCCTCTCTTGTTTGCCTTGGGGATGGATGCTCTAACCCGACATATCCAAGGGGATGTACCTTGGTTTTGCTATTTGCTGATGACATAGTCTTGATAGACGAGATGAGGGTCGGCGTTATTGAGAGGTTAGAGGTATGGAGACAGACTCTCGAGTCTAAGGGTTTCAAAATAAGCAGATCTAAGACAGAATACCTGGAGTGCATGTTTAGCGCCGAGCTATGCGAAGTAGGCAGGGACGTGATGATTGGATCTCAGGTCATCTCCAAGAGGGACAGTGTCATATATCTTGGGTCGGTGATTCAGGGGGACAGAGAGATTGACGGGGACGTCACTCATCGTATAGGAGCGGGGTGGTCAAAGTGGAGGCTTGCCTCAGGAGTCCTGTGTGACAAGAAAGTTCCACAGAAACTCAAGAAAAAATTTTATAGAGCTGTGGTTAGACCTGCCATGCTGTATGGGGCGGAGTGCTGGCCAGTGAAGAACTCTCATGTTCAGAGAATGAAGGTCGCGGAGATGAGGATGCTCAGGTGGATGTGCGGGCTCACCAGGTTAGATAAGATTAAGAATGAAGTAATTCGAGAGAAGGTGGGGGTAGCCCCGGTAGATGAGAAGATGCGAGAAGCGAGGCTGAGGTGGTTCGAGCATGTGCGGAGGAGAAGTCCTGATGTCCCGGTGAGGAGTTGTGAGCGGCTGGTCATAGTCGGCGTACGGCGAGGCAGAGGGAGGCCTAAGAGGTATTGGGGAGAGGTGATTACGTATGACATGGTTAGAATGCGGGTTTCGGAGGACATGGCCCTTGATAGGAAAGTCTGGAGGTCTAGTATCAGGGTTGTAGGATAGGGGCTCCTAGAGTTTTTCGTACTCCTCACCCAAGGTTGAGTTAGGCTCTGCAGGGCTATCTATAGATGATTGTATATTGGATTGTGTCTCCCTTATGGTAGTTATTTATGGTAGTTACTGTCTAATTATTGCATGCTATTTTATTTATGATTCTTTTGTTTAGATAATTATTTACGCTATTTCTGCTGGAGTTACTAATGCTCTTTTGTTTTTGTTTTTGTTTTTGTTTTTGTTTTTGTTTTTCCTTTCCTTCACCGAGCTGAGGGTCTATTGGAAACAGCCTCTCCGCCCTTTCGGGCAGGGGTAAGACCCGTCTACATATTACCCTCCCCAGATCTCACTCTGTGGGACTATACTGGGTAGTTGTTATTGTTGTAATTTGATATTTATTAAATTATATACAACCTTACTGTCTCGTAATCACCTAAACGGCAGAGTCTGTAAACGCAAATGGTCTGAAAGTTGCCTTTGGCGTTCACCGCAGGCATAACCCTCAGTGAAAAGCTGGAAATTTTACTAGCTTTAAAGAGCAATTTTCATCCTATTTCTTTTTTTTTGAATAAACAAATTTTCTATTCCATTCCGTAAAAAAATTGTACACGTACAAACATAGATGCTGACCATCTATACTCACACGCTATGCAGTCGCTACACCTATTATCAATCTAATAAGATTTACAATATCACTATTTGATAATAAATGTGACAATTTTGTCCCAAGAGCTGCCTAGGGGTAATGGTTTAAACCTTGTACAACAGCCCTCCATTTATGAGTTGAAGCTCCTCTTGAGTGGAGATGGACTGCTATTTCCTTACAAACCTTATCGCTCAGCATATTACCTCCTTGGAATCTCATTTTATTACGCTCTCTTCATATCATTGTCACCAGGGTCCCAAACAAACAGGCAGTGATTTCTGCTACTCCAGTTCTACTTCTTGCCAGCTTACTGACCTAGTCACATTCCTCCTTCCAGTCAGAAATGGGTCGCTAATAGCCCAACCAGTTTAGGAGTCGACTCCAAAATGCTTTAGTCTTCAAGCAATCAAAGTATAGATGATCAAAAGTCTCACGAGACATTTCACAGAAAATACATTCTCCCGGAGTCTGTTCACAGTTGCCAATCTCTTGTGCAGAGCCAACCACAAAATAAATTTGTACCTGGGGTGTAATTGAGTCTGCAGTATGATGGTCTTCCATTGGACTTTACAGTATTGAGGGTGTTGGTGTCTATATAACTTCTTGATGCTGAATGAATTACCCTTCTGAAGTTGAAGCAGTCGATTGTCCAGATTACCGTGAAGAGTTGCAATGCCATTTATCAACTCTCTCGACTCAAATATTTTCCTAATTGCCTAAGCAGCTAGACACCGACATGTCATCAATACAGCAATTTTTAATATAGAATGTATGCACCCATTTCATCCTATATCTTAATTACACTTAGAATTACCATTTTCCCACTTCCATTAACAATTCTCATACTAAAATAGTACTAGAATTACAATCCGTGCAATGCACGATAACTATTAAATAAAATTAATTATATCAAATTATTTTATTTAATTGAATACATTAAATCTAATTATTTTAATTAAGTTGCATAATCAAGCATTTATAAATTCAATTATATTTAATAATAACACATTCCCTTCTAGTTGCAAAATCAATTATTTTGTAATTTTAGTTAAGCAACCCATTCTTCTAAATTCTAACCATGCACTATATTGCTATCAACATAAACCAATTAACCTAATTTTTTCATTTATTATTAACTAAAATCAAAGAGAATTTATTTTATAGTCATGTAAGGGAGTTAGAATTTGGTAAGGACTTCAAATTGTTTTTCTTTTCATGACAATATTCTCTACTACTCATATGGCCGCAAAGAGTATGCCAAGCATATAATTTAGCTAGGATTAATAGTTTTTTTGGGGGATTTCTCTATCTGGTGTTCGATATTCATATTGGGGCTCGATTAAATTTTGATTCGCGTCGAATTATTCCACATTAGAGGGTAAATCGCTCCTTAACAAAGGCGACTCCATACTTAGGGGCTCGAACCCAAGAACTCTGATTAAAGATAAAGAAGTACTTAACACTCTACCACAACCATTGTTGATAGGAGTAATAGCTTTCAATATAGCGGATGGCTTACCTATTTAAATAATTTCTATTTTTAAAGCTTTGGAAATCTCTAAAAGAAATGCATTTTAGCAGTAATTTTTTCGCTCTACAAACATCCAAGAACCATTTAGAAGAAAATTCACTCATGCCTGGTCTTAAAATTTCTGTGATATAATATGTAAAATAATATTTAGCACTTTATTATCTGCAACTTCAAATGTAAAAACTCTCTTCTTGTGAAACCTTCCTTAAGCAAATAATATAACACGCTCGATTTAAGTTCTTTAATTTGTATCACCCAATCTATTATTATCATCATCTCGCTTAAATATATGGTTAAGACGAGCTATTTAAGGAATACAACTCCAACAATCTTAAATGTTTCAACATGATATAGCTCAGTTTAACCATAAAAAAGAGCCTCAAAACTATTTTAAGAAACAAAAATATATCTTGCTATAATAAACGATGTTCAAACTACAACCAATACTTCTTTTGGTATAACTTATTTCCTTTGTTGGCCGACATTAAAATGCTTTTGCTAGTTTACATAATAGTGGATTCATATGATTCAACCGATTACCAAGTATGATGTGGTATTTAAGTTTCATATAGAAAAATATAGAATACTTCATCTATTTCAAACATTTTCCAGTATTAATGAGGACAATTAACAAATTTTCTAATTATTGATTAGAATAAATAATACCATTGGAAAAAAATGATACTTATGCTGAACTTCATTAAAGTTAATAAGTAGTCCAAATATCTTTATTTATGATCTCCTTATTCCTGTGGATCGAAATTCATAAATCTAAATCTAAATTTATTTAAGTTTTAAATTATAGATAAATCAAAATTGTACCTAATGTTTTCCTTATTCGTGTGATGAAAGACTTGAAAAATTGGTATGATTTTTGTGACTTTAATTTTACAGATTTACATATCAGTGATCATGTAACTTTTATAGCAAGTCCCGCTGATCATATATTATTATGCCATAATGATTTTTTCTTTTAGTTAATATTTGACTTTTTGCTCTATCACATGTTTGGAAAAGAATTTGTTTATTTTTTATTTTTACGACAATGCAATAGAATATTTCATACGTTTTCTTCCTACCTATATTTACTCAAAGTACTAATTTAAAAATTTTGAATAACGTTTATTCAAAACGAAAAAGGCATTTGCATAGATTGTACTTAAAGCAATAATATAGAAGATAGAATATTTAACTATGATATAAATCTTTATTATATTAACTATCAATTTTGCCTAGGTTTAATACTATTTTCTTATATTCTTTTCTTTAATTAATGCTTGATTTATTTTCTCAATTTGAAGAAAAAAGATATTGATTTGTCTAAATTCTATTTAGATTATGAATATTCAATTGCTTCCATCAATTATGTTTTCATTTATAATTCAAATTTTTAATGTTGTCTTAAAATTGTCAAGTGACTTCATTTTAGCTTGCCATTTGGCTTAACCACATGTTTTACTACTCTTTTTTTTTGGAAATTAAAATTGTATTAATCACCAAAGTGATTTCCGTACAATTCCATAGTTCAGCTATGTACGCAGCTGGCTATCAAAAGATAAACAAAATCTGACTAGTAGCACTATACCTAAAGTTCAAAATTACAGAAGATAATGCTGAAGGTGTAATCTAACTCTACGAGTTGCCCTAATATTACAAGTGTAAACAATGGTCCTAAGCAATTTATCACTGGAACAGAAAGTGTTTCCAAAAATTCTCGCATTCCTTTCTAACCATAAGACATAGAACAATTCTGCAAAGGTCATTTTGAGTATATGAGCTCGATAAGATTTCCCTTTAGCATTATCAATGTCCAGTGTACGAACTGTGTCCAATTCTGTCCAGTAGGTTGTAGTACTCCAATCCACTGCAGTGTTTGATACCTAAATTGAGTGGCAAAAAGGCAGTCCAAGAACAAGTGGTCTCTAGTCTCTAATGCTTGTTGACACATGACACAGGTGCCATCCACAGTCGAGTTCCATTTGATCAACCTATCTTTAGTAGGAAGTCTGTCTTGTAGGAGCAGCCAAAGGTTGAAAAGTGCTTTAGGTCGAGCATGATTCTGTATTGTTAAGTTCTTCCAAAAGACTCTAGGTAATTGTCCAATCTGTTGAAGGTAGATCATTCTTATAGAGCATGCTGGCTTGTGTAACAGTTGGTATTGCTGCAATAGAACAGTACCTTCAATGATCTTCCGAACCATCCAACTGGCTTGTTTAGGAATATTTATGGCCTCCAATTGTTGCTGCTTGATATAGACTGTGTAAATCCATTTCACCCATAATACATCCTTCTTGTGAGCCAAGTCCCAGCTTAATTTTGCAACAACAACTTTGTTCCACAATAGAAGATTGGTTAAGTTTAAACCTCCAGCAGACTTTGGCAGACATATCTTATCCCAGGCCACATATGCTTTCCTTGTTACATTGACTGAGCCAGACCATATGTAAGATCTACACACTACTTCTAATAGCTTTATAACTTTGGAAGGAATGAGGAACAGTTGAGCCCAATAAGCTTGAATACCAAAGATTACTGATTGAACCAATTGGATTCTACCAGCATATGACAACTGCTTGGCAGTCCAGGATCCTGGCAGTAATCTTGTCGACCAGTGGTTGCCATTGGAAAACAGACAGCTTCTTGGTAGATAGTGGGATACCCAAGTATTTAAAAGGTAGTTCTCCACGTACATATCCAAGATGATCAATAATTTGCTGTTGAGTTTCAGGCTTCACCCCTCCAAAATAAACAACACTCTTATGCAGATTGGCTTTCATCCCAGAGGCTGCAGTGAAGTGAGAGAAATATGTAAACATGGTACTTACAGATTGACATTCTCCTTTGACAAACAACAAGAGGTCATCAGCAAAGCTTAGATGAGTAATTCCTAGTTTTACAACCAGGATGAAATGTGAAATCTTTATCTTTCCTCAATTCTACCAGAGATCGACTTAAGTATTCCATCACAATAGCAAATAAGAAAGGAGATATAGGATCCCCTTGTCTCAAACCTTTGCTTGGAAAGGTGCTGTTGTTTCTCCATTCACCACTACTGTGTAACTGACAGTTTGGACACACTTCATGATCCATTTTGTAAACCTGGTTGGGAAATCTAGAGCCTCCATTACCTGTTGCAAAAAGCTCCATTCAACAGAATCGTATGCCTTCTGCAGATCAATTTTGATCATACATCTAGGAGATATATGTGATCTTGAGTAGTGCTTGATTAATTCATGGGCCAGAATGACATTATCTGCAATCCTCCTACCTAGAATGAAACCTGTTTGGGCATTACATATGATACTGGCCATAACTTTCTGTAATCTGTTGGCCAGAAGCTTGGAGATTATTTTGTATAGCACTGAATAGCAAGCTATTGGTCGAAATTCTTTGACTGTTTGTGGGTTAGGAACTTTAGGAATCAAAGTAAGAGAGGCACAGTTTGTTGGTCTATGCATTTTGTTAGTCTCAAAGAAGTTCTTGACTGCTTGAAGTATATGGCTTCCAGTAATGTGCCAAGTCTGTTTAAAGAACATGGCATTATAACCATCAATTCCAGGAGCTTTATCATTACCAATTGCTTTTAAACTATCCAAGATCTCAGTGTCACTGATGTCAGCAGCTAATTCCTTCTTCTGGTGGTATGTTAGTCTAGGGCCATTGCTCATGTACATTCTGTTAACAGCTGGGAGAGAAGTAGTTGATGTACCCATAAGTGATTTAAAAAATCCTTGATCTCCTTCTTAAGGTCATCTGGATTAGTAAGTTTCAAACCTCCATCTGTGATAAGTTCAGTAATCCTCTTATATTGATTCCTCTCCTTCATTACAACAGAAAATATTTGTTATTTGAGTCCCCTAGTTGGATCCATCTGGCTCTAGATTTCTGTTGTAATACTGATTCTTCAATCAATGACCATTTTTATAACTGCATCACCAGTTCTTTTTCTCTAAGCTGTAAGGCATCAGTATAGGATAGATTCATCTGGTTTTCAATATCTTCCAGTTCCTTTCTGCTAGCCTCAATTTTCTGTGTAATATTCTTGAAATCTCTAGTGTTTAGAGACTTTAAAATTGGTTTAAGGGACTTGATATTGTTCCACACCCCTTGGAGGGTATACTGAGCATTACCATTCCAGTTCTCCTTGATTAGATGTTTAAAATCCTTATGCTGAATCCATGCATTAATGAATCTGAAGGGAGTCTTCCTGAGTCTGTTATCTTCTGCCAGGGTTAACAGCATGGGGTTGTGATCAGATATTAATGGAACTCCATATACAGTTTGTACATGGCTCCATTTAATCATCCAATCATAATTACCAAAAACTCTATCCAATCTGCTGCACACTCTATCATTGCCACTTTGCTTATTAGTCCAGGTAAAGTATTCCCCCTTCCAGGGAAGTTCTGCCAGTCCAGCTTGCTGGATACACTGTGTGAAATCTGTAACCTCAGCTTGTTTAACTTGGTGACAAGATTGTCTATCATTACTAGACATAATGGCATTGAAATCTCCTGCTACTAGCCAAGGGTCAGTAGTGTTAGCAGCAAGGTTTTGTAGTTTTTGCCACAATGTCCTCCTTTGATCAATGTCATTGAAACCATATACCACTGTGAGGTAGCAAATCAGTTCACCAGTGAGATTCCTAATACTGCAATGGATGTGTTGAGCCTCCTCCTGAATACCAGTGACCATAAATTTTGTAGTATCCCATAGGATCCAAATTCGACCATTCATGGCACCTCTGTAATTAGTTAGTATACCCCAATCAGGTACCAAAAACTTAGATATTCTCTCTGCATTCTTCTGTTTAACCTTTGTCTCTACCAGACCAACAAGGTCAAATTTATTGATTCTAAAATATTCTTTAGTTTCCTTTTGTTTGTACCTTTTATTTACACCCCTAATGTTCCAAAATAACCTCTTCATTGAGTATAGCTGGTACCCCCTTCATCCAGGGGATGATCTGCCCAACTCACTGACCCAACTTCAAATCTATTAGACATCACAATAGGAGATAAAGGTGGAAAGTTTGTAATGTTAAAAACTGGAGATGCCTGTGTAGCAATACCTTTATGTTTACTCAACTCTTCAACTAGTACTGCAGGGGCACAGGATTCTTTCTGAAGGATTGGCTGCTGTATGTGAACTTCCTGCTTACTCTGATCAATAGGAGCTAGAGCTTTAACTCTCCATTCCTGAGTCACCTTAGTTTTCTGTATGGGATTAGGTTGTGCAGGTTTGGCAAGACAATTGTGCCCCACTATAATGCATTTCTCACAATATGACGGTTTCCAATCGTAGGTCACATCCTGCAGAAAACTCAATTTGGATCCATTAGCTCAATCTCACTAGGCAATTCTTTTGATACATTCACCTCAATAAGCATACGAGCATATGAAATTCTAGTTTGCTTAGTCGTACATTCATCAGCAAAAATGGGCTTACCCAACACACTGGCAATCCTACTCAAAGACCTGCTGCCCCAGCATGACATAGGAAGGTTAGGGAACTTGATCCACAGGGGAATTTCCGTAGGAAAAACAGCTTTAAAATCAAAATCAGCAGACCGTTGCTTCAGGATCATAGGTCTATTTGAAATGGAATATGGGCCAGCACAAAGGACTTCCTTAGCATCATCAAGGGATCGAAATTTCATAATATAGTAGCCCTCCTCATGATAATAGAGGTCTGGTTCAGGTACATGGGACCAATGTAGGTTAATGAACCTTTTCATAGCATTGTACCCTGGACCATTCCCTAAAACAAAGACAACTAGGGCACACTTCCATTTCTGTTCTTCCTCCTCCACTTCATCTTTTATCAATTGACCCACTGGTTTGCCATTAATCATCATCGGTGGGATATACTCCAGAGTCATGCCATTAGCAGCAAGTTGATTCTTCTGAAATAGACTTGCCTACCCTTTGGTTGCTTCCGTTTTAGTCCCCTCTTCTAGGTTGTTGAGCCCCGTAACTACTGGTTGTGGAAGTTGCTGCATGTGCTCGATTCCCTTATTTCCTTGTACCATCGGTGTTATCAATGGTACAATCGCAAGGCCTTGACTGTTATCTACATTATCAGCAAGGTCAAAGAAACCTCAGCTGCGTTTGTCCCTTCATCTGCATGAGCCAATGGAACAGTGTCGACCGATGGAGCAGTATTGTCCAATGGAACAGTGTCGAGCGGGTTGTTTGCACTTACTGGTTGTTTTACGATAGGAATAACTCGATCTATGAAAGCAATCAGAACTTTTCGAGGTCGTCCCCTTCCTCTCGCCATGGAAACCACCCTCGGCGTACGTTTACTAACGTGCGCCAAGAGGAGAGAAGACGACGGAGTTTAGCCGTACTATTTTAGCCTGTTCCGTTCCTACTACTCTTCTTTAAATATAACTAGTTTTAGTACCCGAGCGATGCGCGGTATAAACCATATCAAATTTTGATTTGAATTATTTGAATTATGTACAAATAATCTTAAAATTAAACCTTCTATATGAAAATTATAATTATTAGATATTAATTAAGAAGCAGGAAAAATTTTCTCAAATCTCATAGTGGATAACTTGTTTTTTTTATACTGTAATAACCCAACCCCGTGATGTTGGCACTTGTATTTTATTTTACGGTCAATATTAAAGAATACTTAACATATAATATTGTGACATGTCTTGTTTGAGCATATTAAATAATATTATTTTGGAAAAATTCTCACTACTATTTTATTTTTTATCTCAAATTGAAATAAGTGTTATCCTTCTACATTTTTAGACATAATTTTTCTCTTTTTGTGTTCTTTGCTTATAGCTATCGCGATATTTATTACTTAATATTGTTATACTGTAATGTGAATATTTATTAGCTTGTAAATTAACTTAATGTATTACTAATTATTACCCTATTAGTAATCATCAATAAATGTAAACTTTTATTCTTAATATTTAATGCATTTATACTACTATGCTCTTACTCAGAACTCTTTATCATTCAAATCTATCAATAATATTTTTTTACTATTATTTAATAATTTAATTTATAAACTTTTTTGAATAAATTTACAATATAAGTATCATTGCACTATCTCTAGTTTCCTCTTTATACATTCTTTTCCCTACAAAAAAAATTTAATTAGCTTTTACACAAATATTTGACCCAAACTCAAAATAATATCACGTCTTATTTTAAAATATCACTTTGAATTAGTCTAAAACTTAATAAATAAGTTCCTTTATAATGTTTCAAACCTATTTGAATTTTCATATAAATATTTTTGTATTATGTGCAATTAGATTTTCTTTTTCATTTAGTTTCAAGATACAAATTTAGCTTTTAATTTTTATTAATAAAATTACCTACATGAGATATTTATTTAATATGTTTAAATATTTAATTTAGCTATCCATAGATGATTTGTGTTTTGGATTGTGTCTCTCTTATGGTAGTTACTGTATGATACTATTGCATGTTATTTTATTTATGGTTCTTATGTGTAGATAATTATTTACGCTATTTCTGCTAGACTTACTAATGCTGTTTTGTTTTTATTTTGTTTCTCCCTTTCCTTTACTGAGCCGAGGGTCGCTTGGAAACAACCTCTCTGCCCTTTCGGGTAGGGGTAAGGCTCGTCTACATATTACCCTCCCCAGACCCCAGTTTGTGGAATTATACTGGATAGTTGTTGTTGTTTTTTTTTGGTAATTAAAATATTTGTATTAATCACCAAATGAGTTCTTTACAAAGCTATAGGCAGCAAATACAGCTGACTATCCTCAGGTAGCAAAACACTAATCCACTACAAATTGAAATACTAGTTTAAATTGAAGACTAAACTCTAAGAGGACTCCGAGCATGTCATATATATGCTAGTTGTCTAAGAATCTGGCCACTTGAACAGGATGTGTTGTTAAACACTCTTGAGTTTCTTTCTAACCAAATGTGATAGAGCATTTCAGCAAAAATCAACTTGATCAGATGAGCACGACCAGTTTTTCCTTTGGATTTGAGAATGATCCATTGTAATTGCTCCTCCCAATTCTGGTGAGTGACACAAGGAATGGAGAACCACTTATAAATTTGACACCTTATTACTGCAGTAAAGGGACAAGAGAAAACAAGTGATCTCTTGTTTCCTTTTCCAGATGACATAATTCACATGTTGTATCCATCTTGAACTTCCACTGTTCCATTCTGTCTTTTGTAGGCTATCTGTCCTGCACTATCAGCCAAAGGTTGAAAACAGCCTTTGGTCTAGCATGGTTTTGGATAGTTAAGTTCTTCCATATAACCCTTGGTAACTGACCAATATGTAATAAATACAGCTGCCTTATAGAACAAGCAGACTGGTGCACCAAATTGTAAAGTTGCAATGCAACAGTAGCAGTTATAATCTTCCGAACCATCCAACCAGCTTGGTTAGGAATGATTAAAGACTGCAGCTGTTCTTGTTTTATATAAACTGCATGAATCCATTTTACCCATAGCACATCCTTCTTTTTGGACAAATCCCAACCTAACTTTGTGATGGTAGCTTTGTTCCACATTTGCAGGTTCATGATATTCAAACCACCAGCAGATTTAGGTAAGCAGATCCTTTCCCAGGCTACATATGATTTTTTTGTTATAATAGCTGAACCTGTCCAGATATAAGATCTACAAACTGCATTCAGCATCTTTAAAATTTTGGAAGGAATGAGAAAAATCTAAGCCCAATAAGCTTGAATGCCAAAAAGGACTGACTGGACTAGCTGCACTCTGCCTGCATAGGATAACTTCCTAGCAGTACAGGAGGTAATCCTAGCAGTGACCCTATCTACCAAAGGTTGCCATTGAATTAATGACATTTTCTTGGTAGTTAGGGAAACTCCCAGATATTTAAAAGGAAGCTCACCATAAACATATCCAAGATGGTTAACAATATGTTGTTGAACATCAGCAGCAACACCTCCAAAGTTGACAGAACTCTTACTAAGGTTTGCAGTCATTCCAGAAGCCTTAGTAAAGTGGGAGAAGTATCTAAACATGGTAATGACAGCCTTCAAGTCACCTTTTGCAAAGATTAATAAATCATCAGCAAAGCTCAGATGAGTAATACTGAGTTTTTTACAGCCAGGATGGAAAAGGAAATCAGGATCTTTCTTTAGCTCCACAAGGCCTCTACTAAGGTATTCCATCACTATAGCAAATAAGAATGGAGAGATTGGATCACCCTGCCTCAAGCCTTTAGCTGGTGGGAAGGGTTCAGTGGTTTCCCCATTGACCATTATAGTATAGCTCACTGTTTGAACACATTCCATAGTCCATCTTATAAACCTGCCTGGAAAGTGTAAGGCTTCCATGACTTGTTGTAGAAAAATCCACTCTACAGAATCATATGCCTTTTGTAAGTCTATCTTGATCATACACCTAGGAGAGACATGAGATCTGTTATAATGTTTGATCAGCTCATGTGCTAGAATGATGTTATCTGCAACTTTCCTGCCTGGAATGAAACCTCCTGTGAATCACTAATGATACTAGCAATGCATTTCTGTAATCTGTTGGGTATTATCTTGGAGATTATCTTGTAGAGAACTGAACAACAGGCAATTGGTCTGTATTCCTTCACTGACTTAGGATTAGGCACTTTAGGGAACAAGGTGAGTGAGGCACAGTTGACAGGTTTATACATTCTACTATTCTTGAAGAAGTCCTTAACAACCTTTATAATCTGATTACCAGTAATATTCCATGTTTGTTTGAAAAAAATAGCATTAAGTCCATCAATACCTGGGGCTTTGTGATCACATATGGATTTTAGGCTGTTTACAATTTCATCTGAAGTAACATCAGCAGTTAATTGTTGCATCTGTTTATATGAGAGTTTAGGACCATTATCCATATAATACCTGTTAATTGCTGGTAAGGAGGAAGCAGATGTACCCATCAAAGATTTGTAAAAAGTCTTGATCTCATCTTTAATTGCATCTGGATTAGTAATTCTGGTGCCATCTACTGTGAACAATTCTGTTATACTGTTGTAATGATTTCTTTCTTTCAGTAAAGCATGAAAGTACTTATTATTTGAGTCTCCCAATTGAATCCATCTGGCTCTGGACTTCTGTTGTAGAATATTCTCTTCAATCATTGACCATTTCTCCAGCTTCAAGATCAAATCATTTTCTTTAATCTGTAACTCATCAGTAAATTGTAAGCTCATCTGATTTTGAATATCCATCAACTCCCTCCTACTATCCTCAATTCTTTGGGTGATGTTCTTAAATTCTCTAACATTTTGAGATTTAAGAGCAGGTTTGAGTGCCTTGAGGTTGATCCAAACATCCCTGAGAGTACAGTGATCAGTATCTTCTTTCTAATGATCTTTGATAATGTACTGAAAATCTTTGTGATTAGTCCATGCATTATAAAATCTGAAAGGGGATTTCCTGATCCTGTGATCTTCATAAACAGTAAGAACCATTAAATTATGATCAGATATTAGAGGAGGGTCATATACAGTCTGTACATGACTCCACTTAAATATCCATTCATAATTACCAAACATTCTATCCAATCTACTACACACTCTATCTGAGCCAGTTTGTTTATTAGACCAAGTGAAAAAGGACCCTTTCCAAGGCAATTCAGCAAGTTCAGCAGTATGAATACATTGGGAGAAATCTTGAATTTCAGCTTGAGTAACCTGGTTACATGATTGTCTATCGTTAATAGACAGGACTGCATTGAAATCACCTGCAACCAGCCAAGGATCATTTATACCAATAGCAAGATTTTGGATATGTTGCCACAATACCTTCCTTTGGTCCAAACCATTATAACCATAGACTACAGTGAGGAAACAAACCAGATCTCCTGCAAGAGTCTTGATACTACAATGAAGAAATTGATCACCTTCTTGTATGCCAGTGACATTAATCTTCTAATCATCCCATAAAATCCAGATTCTACCATGAGGAGAGTCCTTATAGTTAGCCATCAACTTCCAGCCAGGTACTAAACTGTTAGTTATTCTCCCTGCATTCTGTTCTTTGACCTTTGTTTTTACTAAACTAACAATATTAAAGTTATTTTGTCTAAAATATGCCTTAGCTTCCTTTTGTTTATGCCTCTTATTTACACCTCTAATATGCCAAACTAACAACTTCATTGAGTATAGCTAGGACCCCCTTTATCAGGGGGGTGTCCAGGTCTACTCTCTGACATACTTTGAAATCTATTACTCAACACCATAGGGGATAGTGGGGGAAAGTTTGAAAGGTTAAACACTGGAGAATGAGTCTGTTTACCCTTATCCACCTGTATGAAACCTTCATTGTTTCCTACATTATCAGTAAGTACTGCAGGAAGTACCATCTGATCAGGTATAATCTGCTGTTTAGGACTATCTTGAGGCTGCATAGGAACTTCATTTATCACTTTAGGTCTCCATTGTTGAACAATTTAGGCTTGTGATTAGGAGGAGGTTTGTGGACAGCTAAGCAATTATGACCAACCATAAGACACTTTTCACAATATGCTGGCTTCCAATCATAAGAGACAGCCTGAACAAATCTCTTACCATTTGGATCTATAAGTTCAATCTCAGTTGGTAGAACTTTGGAAACATTGACCTCAATGAGCGTACGAGCAAAAGAAATCCTTGTCTGCTTAGTAGTACATTCATCAGCAAAAATAGGTTTACCAAGGACACTGGCTATCCTACTTAAGGATTTAATACCCCAGCAGGACATTGGGAGGTTAGGGAACTTCACCCACAAAGGAATATCACTGGGAAACTCAGCAGTAAAATCGAAATCATCAGACCATTGTTTCAAAATCATAGGTCTATTAGCAATAGTATATGGTCCAGCACACATCACTTCCTTAGCATCTTCTATAGTTAGGAATTTGGCCACATAATAACCCTCTTCATGATAAAATAATTATGGTTCTGGGACATGTGACCAGTGAAGGTTAATAAATCGTTTCATTGCATTAAAACCTGGTCCATTCCCAAACACAAAAATTACTAAAGCACTCTTCCATTTTTGTTCTTCTTCCTCTACATCCTCCTTCATCAATTGACCAACAGGCTTACCATCAAGTATAGTTGGGGGGATATATTCCAATACCATACCATTTGATGAAAATCTATTCTTCTGGAAGAGATTTGCCCATCCTGTGGATGCTGTATTAGTCACCTCTGAAACTGGTGGTTGGACAGTATTCTGCATGGGGACATTCCTTATCTCCTCTTGAACATCCTTAGTAGGAAGGGGGGGGGGGGCAGATTTGCATTTTGAACAGGAAGCTTCCCTGACTGGGTCAACATATCTGAAACCAATGGAACAGTAACAGATTTTAGATTATCCCCATCCTTACCAGTGGATAGATCAGAAACTCCAGATGGTTGCACTGCAGCAGTTGCATGAGGCAATGGACCAGTATCTGCAGTTGATTGCAATGGAACAGTATCAGTCGATTGTGGTACAGTGGTATCAGATTTTGGGGGAACATTGTTGTGAGCATGAATTGGTACTAAAACTTTCTTAGGTCGGCCTCTCCCTCTCGCCATATCAACCTTCAGTGTAGATTAATTTACCTACACAGAAGCAGCAGAGAAGATGAAGCAGTAGGCTTAGAGAGAAGGCAGAGCTTCTCTCTCTAGAGTGTTCTTGTTGTTGTTTAAATATTTAATTTGGTATCAAGTTTTTGTTTTTCTTTATCTAGAAAGACTTCAATTTTGTGGTCATATCCATATTTTAAGTGTTCTTAATCATAATTTTAAGAACATTTTAATCTCAATTTTAAATAGTTTTTGTATTTTTATTTTTATTTTTAAATATATATTTTTTAAATTTTAATTATTATTATTATTATTATTTCTGCTATAATGTCTTCTAATGTAATATTATCACATTTCATGTAAGTTTTTATTAACTTTGCACTTTATTTTTTTTGGTAATTAAATTTTTATTAATCACCAAAAGGATGCCTTACAAAATCATAGGACAGTTTAATCTCAACTGCCTATCAAAACTGGAACATGAAGTATCAATGCTACTCTAATCATTTAGCATTTATAACATGAAATGCTGAATATACGAACTAAGCCTAGGAGGAGCTCGAACATTACAAATATAGGCTATACTACTTAGGAGTTTATCACAATTACAATAGGTGTTTTTAAAGATTCTCGCATTCCTTTCTAACCATAAACTATACAGCAGTTCTGTAATTGTCATCTTGAATGTGTGAGCTCGGAGAGATTTCCCTTTGGACTGTATGATGATCCAGTGGCAGAATTGTGTCCAAACTTGTCCAGTGAAGTCGTCAATTCCCAGCCATTGCATTGTTTGATATCTCAACTGGGAAGCATAGGTGCAATGCAGAAACAGATGATCTCTAGTTTCCAATTCTTGTTGACACATAACACAGATGCCTGATATGTTCAAATTCCATTGCAGCAGTCTGTTCTTGGTAGGAAGTCTATCCTGCAGTAACAACCACAAGCTGAAGATAGCTTTAGGTCTAGCAGCATTTTGCATTACCAGATTCTTCCATGAAACTCTAGTTGATTCTCCAAGCAGTTGCAAGTATACCTTCCTTATGGTGCAGTCAGTGTTGTCTAGCAATTGATGCTGATGAAGTAGCTTAGCTCCCTCCACAATTTTCCTTACCATCCAGCTAGCATTAGCTGGGATAGTAAGGTTCTCCAACTGGTGATGTTTGATATAAACAGAATGGATCCATTTCACCCACAAAAAGTCTTTCTTATGTGCTAAATCCCAACTTAGTTTAGCTATGGCAGCTCTATTCCACAATGAGATATTTGTTAAGTTCAAACCTCCAACAGACTTAGGCATACAAACTTTCTCCCAAGCCACATAGGCTTTCTTTGTGATATTAACAGACCCTGACCAGATATAAGTTCTGCATATAGTCTCCAGCAGTTTAACAACTTTTGATGGTATGATAAACAATTGAGCCCAATAAGCTTGAACTCCAAATATGACTGACTGAACCAACTGGCATCTGCCTGCATAAGACAGGTATCTTGCTGTCCAGGAAGTAATTCTTGCAGAAATTTTATCAACCAGATGTTGCCATTGAGCAACTGACATATTTTTGGTAGTTAAAGGTACTCCCAAATATTTAAAAGGGAGGTCCCCTTTAACATAACCAAGATGATCAAGAATTTGTTGTTGAATTTCGATTGACACCCCACCAAAATACACAGCACTTTTGTGTAAATTAGCCTTAAGACCAGTAGCAGCAAGGAATTGAGAAAAGAATAAGAACATGGAGCTTACTGATTGAAGTTCCCCTTTGACAAATAATAGCAGGTCATCAGCAAAGCTCAAATGAGTAATTCCCAACTTCTTACAACCAGGATGATATATGAAGCTTTTAGTATGTTTCAACTCTGCCAAAGATCTACTAAGATATTCCATTATAATAGCAAACAGAAAAAGAGATATTGGATCTCCTTGCCTCAATCCTTTGGCAGCTTGAAAAGGCTCTATTGTTTCTCCATTAACCACAATAGTATAGCTAACAGTTTGGACACATTCCATGATCCATCTAATAAATCTGCTAGGAAAATACAGTTCCTCCATAATTTGTTGCAAACTGCACCATTCCACTGAATCATAAGCTTTTTGAAGATCAATCTTGATCATACATCTGGGAGAGATATGTGATCTGGAATACTGTTTTATTAGCTCATGAGCTAATATAACATTATCTGCTACTCTTCTTCCTGGTGTAAATCCAGCTTGAGAATTACATATAATGCTACTCATAACTTTCTGGAGTCTGTTAGCCAACAACTTGGAAATAATCTTATATAAGACTGAGCAACAAGCTATAGACCTGAATTCTTTAACTGTCTGAGGATTGGATACCTTAGGCAATAAAGTGATTGTGGCACAATTAGTAGGTCTGTACATCTTGGAGGTCTGAAAGAAATTCCTGACAGCTAGTATAACCTGGTTACCAATGATGTCCCAAGATTGTTTGAAGAACATGGCATTAAATCCATCAATCCCTGGAGCTTTATCATTTCCAATACCCTTCAAACTGTCAAGTATCTCCGTGTCAGTAATATCAGCAACTAGATCCATCCTTTGAAGGTGAGATAGTTTTGGTCCATTCCTCATGTGCATCTTGTTCACAGCTGGTAGTGAATTGGCTGTAGTGCCCATTAGAGCTTGATAGAAATCCCTAATCTCCTTCTTCAAATCTGCATGATCAGTTATCTTCAGTCCTCCTTCTGTAGTGAGTTCAATAATCTTCTTATACTGGCTCCTCTCCTTCATGACTGCTGAAAAGTATTTATTATTGGAACCCCCTAGTTTGATCCATTTAGCTCTAGACTTTTGCTGCAAGGCTGACTCTTCAATTAAATTATAGATATTTTTTATTATTGTAGTATCACTGCTATTTTTTATTATAATACAGATAGATATATATTTTTATATTAAATTAAATATTTATTTTATTTTTAAACTATTGTTTGAAAATTTTAACTTATTTAAATTTATTAATAATAGTTTTGAGTTGAATTTTTGCATTGTTTTATTTTTTAAGTAACTCTTTGTATATATATCTTCACATGATCTCTAATTTATTTATATTATTTATTATTTAATTGTTTTATCTATAGACTTTAGTTATGTGGCTTTATACATATGTATACTATTTCTTATTATACTTAAGCAACATTTTATCATCTCAAATTTAAATAAATTTTATCTTTTTTCTTTTGTATGATAAAATTTTATTTTTTTCTCTATTTGTTCCGCAATGTTTCTATTATATTATTCAATATATAATTATTCTAAAAAATATATATGAAATGGAATAAAAGAGATCATGTGGTTAGTAATTCTAAAATAGAAATTCATATATTTAGATAGTTATGGAATCTATTTACAATGAAAAGAAAAGTCAATATTAGTTGATTCATATCTTTAAGTTAAATTTGATCAAATTTTTTTTGCCTTTATATATATATATATATATATATATATATATATATATATATATATATATATATATATATATATATATATATATATATATATATATATATGAAATGGAAGAAAAGGGATCATGTAGTTAGTAATTCTAAAATAAAAATTCTTATTTTTAGAAAGTTGTGGAATCTATTTACAATGAAAATAGAAGTCAATATTAGTTTATTTATATATTTAAGTTAAATTTGATTAAATTTGTTTTGCCTTATATTTTGTAAATAGTTTTTAGTTTTGTCCGAGTGGTTAAGATTTGTTCTTCTTAAGTTAAATTTATCCAATCATATAAGAAACATTTATTTATATATAAAATATCCATTTATCCGATTTGTCAATATTACTATGAATTTATTATTCTTGTTATTAAAATATATTTTATTGATTATTTAATTTTTTATATTGTATATAATTTGTATATTTTATGTAAGATATTATTTTGTTGTTTGAATTTTTTTAATTTTTAAATTCAATAAATCTTTAACATCTTAAGTAAATTTTTATTTTATTTTATATTTTAACTTACTCCAAAGTATAGATAGTCCTATGTTATCTCAATTTACGTCTTTCTATACTTTTTATTTTTTTCTACTATATATTTTAAATTAACTTTTTACCTCCATATTTCTAGCTAATATAGAAGAAATCTATGAGTATATCATTATATGATCTAAATATAGTAGATATGGATATAAATATACATATAAATATAAATATAGACAATAGATTATATTTATCTAAATTATGTATATGATACATTCAACTATTTACATTAATTATGTTTCCATTTATATTTTGTAATTATACATATTGTCTTAAAATTTCCAATTGACTTCATTTTAGCTTGCCACTTGGCTTAACCACAATGCATACTAATCTCTTTTTAATATAATATAGATATAGATTCAAATTTTTAATGTTGTCTTAAAATTGTCAAGTAGCTTCATTTTAACTTGCTATTTGGCTTAACCGCATGCTTTACTACTCTCTTTTTAATATAATATGAATTTAAAATTTTAATGTTGTCTTAAAATTGCCAAGTGGCTTCATTTTAGCTTGCCCCACTTGGCTTAACTGCATGCTTTACTACTCTCCTTTTAGTACAATATAAATAGTACTAGAACCCGTACGATGCACGACAACTATTAAATAAAATTAATTATAACAAATTATTTTATTTAATTTAATACACTAATTCTAATTATTTCAATAACTTTCATAATCAAGCATTTATAAATTCAATTATATTTAACAATAACACATTCCCTTCTCGTTGCAAAATCAATCATTTTGTAATTTTAGTTAAGCAAACCATTCTTCTAAATTCTAACCAAGCACCATGTTGCAATCAACATAAGCCAATTAAACTAATTTTTAATTATTATTTATTATTAACTAAAATCAAAGAGAATGTTAAGAATAGAATTCTATTTAGAGTGAATGTCTATCTTGTAGAGAGTTTTACTTTGAGGCTAAGTTATTTTTCCTCCTATAAATAGAGGGGTCTTACCCCATTGTAAATCACCCCAAAATTCAATAAGAATTTTCTTTCTCTCTTTCTCTGCAATATTGCTCTTGTTCTTTTATTATTTTATAACGCGTTATCAGCACGAGACTCTACCGTCTCAAAAAGCTCTTTGAGAAGATTAAGGTAATTTTTCTCCTCTTTTTAATTATGATTGACATTATGAAAAGAAAGTTAGTTGCCCTTGAAATTTCGGGCAAGAACTATATGACATGGGTGTTGGATGCTGAAATCCATTTAGATGCAATGGGTCTTGGAGACGCCATTAAAGACAGAAATAAAGCATCCACCCAAGACTGTGCTATGGCCTTGATTTTCTTGCGCCATCACCTTGATGAAGTGTTGAAAATTGAATATTTCACAGTCAAAGATCCACTTATTTTGTGAAATGGCTTGAAAGAAAGATATGACAACTTAAAGTTGGTCACTCTGCCACAAGCACGATATGATTGGGCTGATCTGAGGCTCCAAGACTTTAAGTTTGTTTCTAAATATAATTCTGCGATGTTCAGAATTACTTCTAAATTGAAACTCTGTGGAGATACTATCACTGATTATGATATGCTTGAAAAAACGTTTACAACGTTTCATGCCTCCAATATGGTTCTGAAACAGCAGTATCGAGAGAAAAGTTTCAATAAGTACTCTGAGTTGATTTCTCTTCTCCTTATGGCTGAGCGAAACAATGACTTGCTCATGATAAATGATGAAAATTGACCCACTGGGTCTACACTATTGCTTGAAAATATAACCACCCAAGTGGATGAGGTGTATTCCCATTATGCTAAGCGTGGAAAAGGCCATGACTCTAATCGTGGTCGTGGTCATGGCCGTGGACAAGGAAGAAATTTTCCAAGTGTCAATCACCCCCCAAAGAAATATAACCACCAAAAGCGGAAAGGGAAAGATGAGAAGCCAAAAGCAAATAGTTCAGAAACTGAATGCTATCGTTGCGGTGGAAAAGAGCACTGGGCAAATATTTGCCGTGTACCAAGACATTTGGTTGAGCTTTATCAAGCATCTCTAAAGAATAAAGGCCCTGAAGCCAATTTTGTCTCTCGCAATAATTTTGATATCACCCACTTGGATGTGGCAGACAACTTTGAGCACCCTGATGAAAAATAGACCACTTGATCGGTGATGGATCTGTGATTAAAGAAGATTGAGTAGTTTAATTATTTTTTTTTGCCTATTCTTAGTAGCTAGTGAATAAACATCATGTAATCATAATTCTTTACATGAGTAGTAGTCATTAGTAATATTTATTTTATAAAATAGTGTTAGTTCATTTTGATTAAATATAAAATAGTGATTAGTATCAACAGGATTATTTATTTTATGAGATAATGTTAAATTTGCTTGGTTTTCCTTGATATTTAAGTGATTCTTTTGACATTAACTGTATGAGAGGATGAAAACTTAAAATAATATGTAGCTTGTCTATTTCTTTTACGCATACGTATTTGACTAAAATATGGCAACATGTACAACTGTTTTAAATGTATCTCTTTCATTAAAATAACAGTTGTTGTCACTACCATCCAAATTTTTTTATATTTACTAGTAGTACCAAATTAAATTGTTTCTATTTTTCATCCAAAAGGAGTATACTTAAATGCTAGTATTATATTATTCTACTTAAGACAGAAAATTAGTACCAATAGCAATTCGATATCAGTTCGAAAATATATGCTACACTTTTAATATTTGTGCTCAAGCAAATTGTCTGTAAGCATAGTTTATTCCTCTGAAAATACTAATATTTATTCATATATTTCTTTTGTATATCAAATCATGGGAAGCAAATATGGATACCTCACAAAACAAACTTGGATCAAAATTCAATTGTAAAAATATTTGTTTAATTGATTCATGTACCACACATACAATATTCAAAGAGAAGAATATTTCTCTCATTTAAGTATGTGTAAGGCAGATGTTACTACAATTTCTGGTAGTAGTAAATTAATTGAAGGTTCGGGAAGAGCTACCATAACTCTGCCTAAGGGAACAATATTTATCATAGAAAATGCAATGTTCTCCTCCAAGTCCAAGAGGAACTTGTTGAGTTTTAAAGATATCCGCCGAAATGGATGTCATATTGAGACAATAGATGAGAATAATCTTGAATATCTCATTATTACCAAGAATGTCTCTGGCCAAAAGAGGGTTATTGAGAAGTTCCCATCTTTATCTTGTGGCCTGTATTGGACAAGAATTAGTGCAATTAAGGCACATTCTACCGTAAACCAAAAGGTTACTGATTCCGATACTTTCGTACTTTAGCATGATCGATTGGTACATCCTGGATCAACTATGATGAGAAGTATTATGGAACACTCAAATGGGCATCCATTAAAGAATTTAAAGATTCTTTTAAATAATGAATTTTCTTGCACTTCTTGTTATCAAGGCAAGTTAATTATTAGACTATCACCAATAAAGGTTGGAATTGATCCACCTGCGTTTTTGGAACGTATACAAGGGGACATTTATGGACCTATTCACTCACCTAGTGGGTCGTTTAGATATTTTATGGTCTTAATAGATGCATATTCTAGATGGTCTCATGTGTTCCTATTAACATCTCGCAACCTTGTGTTTTTAAAATTAATGGCACAAATAATCCAATTACGGACACAATTTCCAGATAATCCAATTAAGTCTATTAGACTAGATAATGCTGCGGAGTTTTCATCCCAAGCATTTAATGATTATTGCTTATCAATTTGGATACAAGTGGAACATCATGTAGCTCATGTTCACACTCAAAATGGTCTTGCAGAATCTTTAATTAAACATCTGCAATTGATAGCAAGACCGTTACTCATGAGAATGAGGATGCCCACTTCTGTTTGGGGTCATACCATTTTACATGCAGCAATGCTAATTCGTCTCAGACCGACAAATTACCAAAAATATTCTCCGTTGCAATTAGTTTTTGGTCATGAACCTAATATATCCCGTTTAAGAATTTCTGGATGCACAGTATATGTGCCTGTAGCACCGCCATATCGCACCAAAATGGGTCCGCAAAGAAGGTTTGGAATATATGTTGGATTTGAATTGCCCTCCATTATTCGCTACCTAGAAACAATAACAGGGGATTTTTTCACTACACGATTTGCAGACTGTCGATTCGATGAGACACTTTTCCCAAAATTAGGGGGAGAAGTTGGTGAAACCAAACGGGAAATTTTGTGGAAAATCCATCATTATCTCATCTTGATCCACATGCCTCTATTTGTGAAAAAGAGGTGCAAAAGATTATCCATTTGCAAAGAATAGTAAATCAAATGCCTGACGCATTTACGGACTTGAAAAGGATAACAAAATTACATATCCCCGCAGAGAATGTTCCAATCTGTATTGATGTCCCTATTGGACAATCTTCTAGTGTCATAGCTAATGAGTCGAAAGCACGCCTAAAACGTGCAGACCATTAGGTTCCAAAGATCAAAATCCTAGAAAAAGGAAAACAAATGATCAAAATGACACTACAAAAGAATCTCGTGGGGAAATTCACGATTTAATAAATTTTGAGATTCATGAAGAATATATTAATCCCGAGACTCAAGAAAATAAGGAACTATCAATAAACCCAATCGATATTGAGATAAATCTGAATCGAGTGGATATAGTGGTGGATTATGTCTTTGCATATAATGTTGCATCTAGCATTATGCAAGAAGTGAGGATCTTGAACCTCAATCTATTGGAGAATATCGACAAAGACTTGATTGGCCAAAATGGCAAGAAGCAATCCTATCAGAATTGAGTTTACTTGCAAAACGTGAAGTTTTTGGGCCTATAGTTCAAACACCTAATGGTGTTAAGCCTGTTGGCTATAAATGGGTCTTTGTACGCAAGAGAAATGAGAAAAACAAGGTACAAAGATATAAGGGACGCCTTGTTGCACAAGTATTTTCACAAAGGCCTGGTGTTGATTATGAAGAGACATATTCACTCGTTATGGATGCTATAACTTTCCGTTATCTCATTATTTTTTCTATCCTTGAAAATCTTGACATGCATTTAATGGATTTGGTTACCGCCTACCTTTATGGATCACTTGATAATGAGATATACATGAAAATTCCCGATGGTTCAAAATTCCAAACACACATAATTCAAAGTCCCGAAAGTTGTTTTCAATCAAATTGCAAAG
Source organism: Nicotiana benthamiana (assembly GCA_034376525.1). Lineage (NCBI taxonomy): Eukaryota > Viridiplantae > Streptophyta > Magnoliopsida > Solanales > Solanaceae > Nicotiana > Nicotiana benthamiana. The sequence goes on along the minus strand of CM067341.1, from coordinate 10,920,423 downwards.
ATCTTTGTATGGTCTAAAGCAATACGAACGAATGTAGTATAATCATCTTAGTGAGTATTTATTAAAGGAAGGCTATATAAATGATGCCATTTGCCCATGTGTTTTTATAAAGAAAACAACATCGGAATTTGTTGTACTTGCCGTATATGTTGATGACATAAACCTTATTAGAACTCCCATAGAACTCCAAAAGGCAATTGATTATTTAAAGAAGGAACTCGAGATGAAAGATCTCGGAAAGACAAAATTATGTCTTGGTTTGAAAATTAAACATTTGGCAAATGGAATTTTTGTTCATCAATCTGCCTATATAGAAAAGGTATTGAAATGGTTTTACATGGATGGAGCATATCCTTTAAGTACTCTGATGGTTGTTCGATCACTTGATGTGAATAAAGATCCATTCCGGCCTCAAGAAAAGAATGAAGAGCTACTTGGTCCTGAAGTACTATATCTTAGTGCAATTGGCGTACTAATGTATCTTGCAAATACTACAAGGCCTGATATAACTTTTTCAGTTAATATCTTAGCAAGATATAGCTCTGCTCCTACAAGGAGACATTGAAATGGAATCAAACATATATTGCGGTATCTAAAAGGGACTACCGATATGGGCTTATTTTATCGCAATAATTGCAGTCCCGATCTTGTTGGTTATGCTGATGCTGGATATTTATCTGATCCGCACAAGGCTCGATCTCAAACAGGTATGTGTTTATCTGTGGATGCACTGCCATATCTTGGTGATCGACTAAGCAATCAATTGTGGCTGCTTCATCTAATCATGCTGAGATAATTGCTATTCATGAAGCATGTCGAGAATGTGTGTGGTTGAGGTCTATAATACATCATATTCGAGACAAATGTGGTTTGAAATGTGACAAATTACCCACGATTTTGTATGAAGACAATGCAACATGCATAGCTCAAGTGAAGGGAGGATTCATAAAAGGAGATAGGGCAAAGCATTTCACCAAAGTTATTTTTCACCCATGATCTTCAAAAGAATGGTGATATCAATGTACAAAAGATTCGTTCAAGTGATAATATGGCTGATTTGTTCACAAAATCTCTACCGACGTCAACCTTCAAGAAGCTAGTGCACAAGATTGGGATGCGAAGGCTGATGGATGTGCATTGATGCTCTCTTCAGGGGGAGTTAATGCGAGTTGCACTCTTTTTTCCTTACAAGGTTTTGTCCCACTGGGTTTTCCTTGCAAGGTTTTTAACGAGGCAACCAATAAGTGCATTTTTAAATATGTGTACTCTTTTTCCTTTTCTAGAATTTTTTTCCACTGGCTTTTATTTAGTTAAGGTTTTAAACGAGGCACATTATTTATTGAGTAGACATTCAAGGGGGAGTGTTAAGAATAAAATTCTATTTAGAGTAAATGTCTATCTTGTAGAGAGTTTTACTTTGAGGCTAAGTCATTTTTCCTCCTATAAATAGAGGGTATTACCACATTGTAGATCACCCCAAAATTCTATAAGAATTTTCTCTTTTTCTTTCTCTGCAATATTGCTCTTGTTCTTTTATTATTTTATAACAGAGAATTTATTTTATAGTTATGTAAGGGAGTTAGACTTTGGTAGGGACTTTTAATTTTTTTCTTTTTATGATAATATCTTTCTCTACTACTCATATGACCGCAAAAAGTATGCCAAACATATAAATTAGCTAGGATTAATAGCTTTTTTTTGGGTTTTATACCCGGTATTCGGTATTCATATTGGGATCTGACAAATCCGGATTCGCGTCGGAAAATTTTATATTGGAGGGTAAATCGCTCCTTAACAAAGGCGACTCCATACTTAGGGGCTCGAACCCGAGAACTCTGATTAAAAATGAAGGAGTACTTACCACTCCACCACAACCTTTGTTGGTAGGAGTAATAGCTTTCAATATAGCGGATGGCTTACCTATTTAAATAATTCCTATTTTTAAAGTTTTGGAAGTCTCTTAAAAAATGCATTTTAGCAGTAATTTTTTCGCTCTACACACATCCAAGAACCATTTAGAAGAAAATGCACTCATGCTTGGTCTTAAAATTTCTATGATATAATATGTAAAATAATATTTAGCACTTTATTATCTACAACTTCAAATGGAAAAACTGTCTTCTTGTGAAACTTTCCTTAAGCAAATAATATAACACGCTCGATTTAAGTTCTTTAATTTGTGTCACCCAATCCATCATTATCATCATCTCGCTTACATATATGGTTAAGACGTGCTTTAATATTTTTTACTTTGAAAAGTTATTTAAGGAACACAGTCCAACAATCTTAAATGTTTCAATATGATATAACTAAGTTTAACCTTAAAAAAAGAGCCTCAAAACTATTTTAAGGAACAAAAATATATCTTGCCATAATAAACGATGTCCAGACTACAATCAATACTTTTTTGGTATAACTTATTCCTTTGTTGGCCGATATTAAAATGCTTTTGCTAGTTTACATAATAGTGGATTCATATGATTCAACCGATTACCAAGTATGATGTGGTATTTAAGTTTCATATACTTCATCTATTTCAGACAATTTCCAGTAATAATGAGGACAATTAACTAATTTTTTAAATATGAATTAGAATAAATAATACCATTGGAAAAAATGATAATTATGATGAACTTCATTAAAGTTAATCAGTAGTCCAAATATCTTTATTTATGATCTCCTTATTCCCGTGAATCGAAATCTATAAATCTAAATCTAAATTTATTTAAGTTTTAAATTAAAGAATCAAAATTGTACCTAATGTTTTCCTTATTTGTGTGATGAAAGACTTGAAAAATTGGTATGATTTTTGTGACTTTAATTTTATAGATTTACATATCTGTTATAAACTAAAGCAAAAGACAAGAACAATAGAGCAAGAACAATAGCAATAGAGAGAAGAGTAGAGAGAGTTCTTCTTATTGTGTTGAGAGGGGTCTCAAGGGATGATTTACAATGGTAGGGGGCACCTCTATTTATAGGGGAGAGGAAGACTTAGCTACCACCAATAGAACTCTAAAATCTCTCTAATTAGATACATTAAAGACATTCACCTTAAATAGAAGTGTAAGAATCTTCTATTTCATAACACTCCCCCTTGAATGTCTATTCAATGATGTGCCTCATAAAACCTTAAAACCAAAACCCAATGGGAAAAATTAAAGTAAGGAAAAAGAGTACACATGTTTGAATATGCGCCTATTGGTTGCCTCGTTAAAAACCTTGCAAGGAAAACCCAGTGGGACAAAACCTTGTAAGGGAAAAAGAGTGCAACGCGCATTGACTCCCCCTAATGAGTACATCGATTTATATCCTTGAGCATTTGCATTCCAATCTTGTGCATCATCTTGAAATCATCATTCTTGATAGATATGAACATCTTCATATAATGTCGTGGAATAACTCTTCAATATCTCCATAGATGCATTCTCAATGCCATCATGCTTATAGTTATAGCAAGATACATATGTACACAAATTGCACTTAGGATGTGGTACTTCAGGACCAAGAATTGCATATGCTTCAAGCAACTTAAATCTTTCAAGTTAAGTCATATAAGTCGCATAATAGACTTTAGCTGCATATCAAGTTTTCATTAGTGATACTAAACAAATAAGATATCGAAAACTGACTATACATACCTTTGACGTTTATACTTTCAAGCATTTGAACTATAGGTTCAAAACTTCATGTCTTTCATATGGAATCAATTCTTCTTGAATTGTATCTCTTCCATTTAGTTACTTTCTTTGAGTCAGCAAATGCGTATAGCATGTTTTGCAATATGTTGCAATTGCATTTCCCTTTTATGAACTACAGGTTCATATCATGATATTCGGGGATATACATATACAAATGAAAATTCATCCCATGTAACACTTTCTCAAGTGTTTATCATGTCTCCCCCTCATGTTAGTAAAGCTAACATGTTTCCTCAACTTTGGAAAATCATCTTTGTGCATTATGTCAATATACACAGCACCTTAATAATAAGATGAAATTATTTGGTTCCTGACCCTGAACCACTTGTGAGGGGAGAATATACTCTCGTATACAACTTATATCAAACTGATATATATATAACTTTGTTCTCATAAGAAACAGTTTAGCTATTAAGTGGAAGCACTCAATAATTATCTTGCTAAACCAACTTTAATATGAACCAACTTATCAAGATGAACTGTCTTGAGTAGAGAATCTGGAAACTATGCTCGAAGTTAGATTACTGAGCGATTTACCTCGCAAGCACTGCCAGGCTGCGGGTTAATAACAATGGCGCATGTAACCATATCATAGATGCATCATATGTGGTATACATGGCAGGTGAATGGGCCCATATTCACCTTTGATATTTCCAGAATTTAGGGGCTTCAACCCGAACTCTTTAGTTGGTCAGTTCATTAATGAGAACAAGTGATACAAGAGTATTCGTAAAGAACTTTCTAGTTCTTTAATATTCACCTATGTGAATTTGCACATCATACTTAAAATGAGATGGCTAACATGAATGCCAACTGAATAAATTATCAATATTGGTAAACTTCAAATTTACACCATGACATGTGCACTTATCAATAAACTTCGGGTTTATTATGACATGGGTTTTATACCAATAGATATCCACTTTATTGTGGCATTCTTTCTTTTGTGTAGTACAAACTGGAGAACAAAGCGGGTAGCTTTTCATATACAAATTACCCCGCTACAAGTTGTAGTAATAGGAGAATCAAAGCCTTCCTTTATTTATAGTCTCAATATCATCAATCGCCTTCGCGTGTACTTTTGAAAACTGAATAAGTTTCTTTGAGACTTACTACAGCACAATAGTAAATTGTGTTTCTCCAACATAGTAATAATTGGCTCTTCGAGAGCTTTCAATTAATTTTGTACTATCACAGACTGAGGTTCGAGATCCTCACATTCTTGCATTCCGTATTTTCAAGAGTCTCAGGCTCAATAGATTCTTCGTGAATCTCGGAATTAATAAAATCATGAGCGTCCTCATGTGATTCTTTCATAGTGTCATTTAGATCGTTCTTTTTCCTCTTTCTAGGATTTCGATCTTTTGGAACCTAATGGTCTGCCACGCTTCTGGCGTGCATTTGACTCATTGGATATGACACTAGATATTCGTCCAATAGGGACTTTAATACGGATCGGAACATTTTCCGCGTGAATGTGGGATTTCGTTATCCTCTTCAAGTCCGTAAATGCGTCAGGCATTTGATTTGCTATTCTTTGCAAATGGATAATCTTTTGTACCTCCTTCTTTCAAATAGAGGTATGTGGATCAAGATGAGATAATGATACATTTTTCCACAAAATTTCCCATTTGGTTTCACCGACTTCTCCCCCTAATTTTGGGAAAAGTGTCTCATCAAATTGACAGTCTGCAAATAGTGCAGTGAACAAATCTCCTGTCAATGTTTCGAGGTAGCGAATAATGGAGGACGATTCATACTCAACATATATTCCTAACCTTCTTTGCAAACCCATTTTTGGTGCGGGATGGCGGTGCTACAGGCACCTATACTGCGCATCCAAAGCTTCTTAAATGGGATATATTGGGTTCATGACCCAAAACCAATTGCAATAGGGAATATTTGTGTCAATTCGTCAGTCAGAGACGAACTAGCATTGCTGCATGCAACATGGCGTGACCCCAAACCGAAGTGGGCAGCCGACGAACTAGCATTGCTTCATGCAAAATGGCGTGACTCCAAACCGAAGTGGGCAGCCGACAAACTAGTATTGTTGCATGCAAAATGGCGTGAACCCAAGTCGAAATGGGCAGCCTCGTTTTCATGAAGAATTCAAGATTATTCTCATCTATTGTCTCAATATGATATCCATTTTGAATGATATCTTTAAAACTCAACAAGTCCTTCTTAGACTTGGGGGAGAACATTGCATTCTCTATGATTAACGTCATGCCTTTGGGCAGAGTTACAATTGCTCTTCCGGAGCCTTCAAAATCAATTTACTACTTCCATAGATTGTAGTAATGTTTGCCTTACACAATTACTCTTCTTTTCTTTGAGTATTGTATGTGTAGTACATGAATCAACTAGGCAAATACTTTTACACTTGGACGTTGGTCCAAGTTCGCTTTGTGAGATATCCATATTTGCTATCCCATAGTTTAACATACAAAAGAAATACACGAACATAAGAATAAACAAGTTCAATTCTTTTGTGTCACATAATATTTTCAAAATCTGCTACTAACAGTTGGCTAACAAAATCAGATATGTTATCCATAATCAATTCCCGTTGCAGTTTGAAAATTTCAGCGTTTTTCATAAGACAATCGATTATTAAACACACACAATCGATTGTTGGAACATAGACAATCGATTGTTAGACATACACAATCGATTATTTGTTATTTTTGAAAAACTTCAGATCACACTGTTTAAGACAATCGATTGTTAGATATAGACAATCGATTGTTGGTCATTTTTGAAAAATTCCGGACCTCACTGTATCTGACAATCGATTGTCAAATATAGACAATCGATTGTTGGTCATTTTTGAAAAATTCTGGACCTCACTGGATAAGACAATCGATTGTCAAATATAGACAATCGATTGTTGATCACTTTTTGAAAAATTCATTATAAAGACAATCGATTGTTGATCATTGACAATCGATTGTTTTGCAGTTTTATGCGACATGAGATAACCGACTAGTTTTTCAGGTTAGTCGATTACCTCTACTGGAAAGTAAAGATATTATTGATATTTGAGCATATTGAGAACTAATACAAATATCATATCATGAACTAGCTAATACGAGCTAATACTAATGACTATTAGTTTATTCATTAACTAATACAAATAAATCAAACAGCTCCATCTTCTTTCATCACCGATCCATCATCGATTAGGTGGTCTATCTTCCCATCGGGTTGCTTAAAGAAGTCTGCCACATCAAAGTGGGTGATGTCAAAGTTGTCGTCAGAGACAAAATTCGTTTCAGGGCGTTTACTCTTTCGAGATGCTTAATAAGGTCAACCAAATTTTATGGTATACGGCAAGACTTAGACCAGTGTCCGTTTTCACCGCAACGATAATATATAGTTTATAAACTATTTGCTTTTGGATTCTTATCGTATCGTGCTTGTGGCAGAGTGACCAACTTCAGGTTGTCATCTCTCTTCTTTAAGCCTTTCCACAAGATGGGTGAATCCTTGATGTTGAGATATTCAATCTTCAAACTTTCATCAAGGTGATGGCGCAAGAAAATCAAGGCCTTCATACAGTTTCAAACCTTCCTTAAGGTAATGGCGCAAGAAAATCAAGGCCTTAGCATAGGTTCAAACCTTCATCAAGGTGATGGCGCAAGAGAATCAAGGCCTTAGTATAGTTTTGGGTGGATGCACTATTTCTGTTTTTAATGGCGTCTTCGAGACCCATAGCATCAAAGTGGATTTCATCATCCAACACCATAGTTCTTGCCCGAAATTTCGAGGGCAACGAACTTTCTTTTCATATGACACAATTACATCAAGAGCGTGTTCATACTTACGGGCTCTATTACAATTATCACATTCACTTCAGGGAATGGATCAAAATCATGTGCTTTACACAAGCTGCTACCACATTCTCTAAAGGGAATGGAGCAAATTCAATTGGACGGAATTCTTTGTCACGTCCACAATCATACATGAATTTAATCATGGCAGGACATAGAGATTTTACCACTTCGTGTGGTTATAATTTCTCACAAACTCCATTAGAGTTATAATCAAACTTTGTATATAAAATTTATAGAATTCCACGAATTTGAAAAGAAAAAGTAAATTACTTACCTTTAAGGTATACCAAATATATTTTCAATATTTTCTTCCTTTCTTCCTTTCCTTTCTTTCTTTCCTTTCTTTCTTTTCAACTTTTCGTTTCTTTCTGCCTCCTCCTTTTTTTTTTTTTTTTTTTCTTTCTTCATTCTTTCTTTGAAGAAAAACCCTACACAAGTAAAAGTTAAGACAATCGAAAATTAAATTATGAAGAGGGAAATACCTTGGATTTTCGAGAATGATACTTGAGACGGTAGAGTCTCGTGCTGATAACGTGTTATAAACTAAAGCAAAAGACAAGAACAATAGAGCAAGAACAATAGCAATAGAGAGAAGAGTAGAGAGAGTTCTTCTTATTGTGTTGAGAGGGGTCTCAAGGGATGATTTACAATGGTAGGGGGCACCTCTATTTATAGGGGAGAGGAAGACTTAGCTACCACCAATAGAACTCTAAAATCTCTCTAATTAGATACATTAAAGACATTCACCTTAAATAAAAGTGTAAGAATCTTCTATTTCATAACAATATCAGTGATTATGCAACTTTTTATAGCAAATCTTGCTGATCATATATTATTGTGCCATAATGATTTTTTCTTTTAGTTAATATTTGACTTTTTGCTCTATCACATATTTGGAAAAGAATTTGTTTATTTTTTATGTTTACGACAATATCAATAGAATATTTCATATTTTCTTCCTACCTATATTTACTCACAGTATTAATTTAAACATTTTGAATAACGTTCATTCAAAAGGAAAAAGGCATTTGCATAATATAGAAGATAGAATATTTTACTATGATATAAATCTTTATTATATTAACTATCAATTCTGCCAAGGTTTAATACTATTTTCTATATTCTTTTCTTTAACTTTATTTTCTCAGTTTGAAGAAAAAAATATTGATTTGTCTAAGATCTATTCAGATTATGTATATGATTCATTCAATTACTTCTATTAATTACGTTTTCATTTATAATTCAAATTTTTAATGTTATTTTAAAATATCCAAATAACTTTATTTTAACTTGCCACTTGACTTAACCACATGCTTTACTATTCTCCTTTTTATATAATATAAAAATTTACGACTCATTGAAACTGCTAAGTATTGTTCCAGTAAGGTACTTCCAAACTCATCCCCAAAAGTAGAAGTTACATTGAATTTCAGAGTTAGTAGTTACCTTCATAAGAAAAAAGAAGTTGAATGATTTGCAACTTTCATTTTACTGCAGATATAGGTGTTTCCTCTTGAAATTGGATAACAATTAAATTTATGAGTAATCTTAAGAATACGAGATTTCATTTGGTACAAACTGATAAATATGAAAATTAATATTAGAAATTAACGGCAAAATAAGCAAACCAATATAATGAGCGATTACATCCCTCGAGCTAGATCGCCCTCGAACCAACTGAGTATACTATTGAGAAGTATGAACTGAACAACAAAGATTAAGAGAGAAAATGTAAAGTATTGCTTTATTATGTGTGAATATGATAACAAAATGTTTAGAACCCCCTTTATGTAGTAGAGGAATTCGATTTATGGTACAATTCTAAATACAGAAGTAGATCCTACGGTAGGTTAAATAACTGGTCTCAGTTCAGTGCATTCCGAGATTTTTACCACGATCCTTGCCCGATCACGGATATCTCAGCTTTCTGTTACTCGACTTAGCTGACTTCCTTCGACCTCGCTCGATCTCTGTCCCACTTCGATCTCGATCATAGCTGGTCTCGATCTTGATTGGTCATTGATTCATGGGCTTAGCAATCCATCCCCGTGTCATGGTCCGTCATAAATCAAAGCTAATCCCTGACTTATCGTGCTCCATCCTCGATTAGTCTTACAAAAAGTGCAAGCCCGATCTCGATTTTGACCATATACAGATACTGTCACACCCCGAATCTGACGAGGTATGGCCGGCACTCGGTGCCCTACTTGGCCCGAGCGTACCACTCTATAACTGAAAACTCTGGAGAGGTAACCCTCAACTTAGGCCGATGAGACCATATTCTGAATCATATGAAAATATCGACTCTCTTTTCTGAGGGGTAAGCATACCCAATAGCTCATATATATATATATATATATATATATATATATATATATATATATATATATATATATATATATATATATATATATATATATATATATATATATATATATATATATATATATATATATATATATATATATATATATATATATATATATATATATATATATATATATATATATATATATATATATATATCTTTGGAGGCTGACGAGGCCGCCATGAATATTTACTACTATACAAACTATACATGACTCGCCCACAAGTCTCTAGATATAACTGAACTGTACTATGGTTGGGACAGGACCTCGACCTACCCATCAAATTTGTGTATATAAAATGGACTCCAAGGTCTAGACTTGGTAACTCCGAGGAAGTGGAACTTACCAACGAAGCTGAGGTTTGAATTTATCTGCTGGGGGGATCAGTCCAACTATCAATGAGGACCTCCAGGCATGAAATGCAGCATCCTCGGCAAAAGGGACGTCAGTACAAAATAATGTACCGAGTATGTAAGGCAACATGATAACTGAAAGCTGAAACTGAAATGATAATATAATAACTGAAAGTAACTGGGAGTCAAAGATAATCTGAAGATATGCTTGCCTGCTAATACTGGCTCAACTCTCTCAATACTGTAAGTAAAATAGCTATCCGACCCTATAAGACTCGGTGTATATATATATATATATATATAAAACTGCTTTACCGTAGTAGTCTCTCTCATAGGCGCTCCGCCACAGTAGGCTCGGTATATAACTCACTATCTGATCAGAGGTTGCCCAATAGGGGCCTGCCCATCGATTATAGCTCGATGGTAGTGAAAATACTGTAATACTGCATATATATAGGCTCTCTGCTCTCTGGGCTGAAAGAAGACAAAACTAAACTAAATATGAAGTCCCAAACGGGAGAATACTGTAACTTATGAGACTAGAAAATGTACATAAATTCAGGAATATGAACTGTTCTTTGTGTCTCGTTATCAAACAAATGTACTTACTGGATCATGCCAAAATGAAGAAAAGGTTTAGCCATAATATACCTTATCACAATATTTCAAATCACCAAGTTGAACTCTCATCTTCACACCTTAATCTACAATAATGAAAATAATACTATCCTTAAGTTACGAAAGGCACAACTATCGCACAACGAATGACAAGTTTATTATGTATAAAAACGGGCAACAACTCCCCTATAATCCTTACTTCCTCCAAATTCAAGATAACATCAACGAAACAAGAAAACAACAATATCAATATATATACATTATTTTCCAACCTTATATACACAATAAAATACTACAAAATAGCCTAACACACCCCAATCCCTTCATACGCAAAACAACCACCGTAGTAGTGTCAAACAACCAGCAAATGTTATAACAAATGACCAAACCTCTACGCTTCATATATGTGGTGTTTCTCCATATCCTTAATTGTCCAAAACTCCAGAAAAAGTAGTAAAACACGAAGACCAACAGAAACACAAAATAGTCCATAAAATAGTCCGCTACAAGTGAATAACTCGAACTCACAGCTTCCGATCACTATCCCGTGAGTTCTTACAACTATTGAACGACCTACCATAAATTTTACAGTAGAAAAAATGGATGAAAGAGAGCAATAAAAATACCTTATTTGTTGGATAACTCAGCTCCTATCTTGTTTCTTCAAACTCTAGGTTTTACCACCTAATTAGAACTTGAAAGGGAGAGAAAATCAATTAGGGTTTGTGGGTAATTTTTGGGAAAAATTTACAGGGGTTTAGGTCTGATTATTTGTGATATATAATGAGGTTTATATTGCAGGAGGTAATCCCTCAAATGGGCTCTTTGGCTGACCCGAAATTGCCTTTTTTTGTGCTCTCATTTAACCAAGTAGGTGACAAACCTACTTGTCACCTAGCAGCGTGCGCAGTCTTGTAAAAATGCATATATATATATATATATATATATATATATATATATATATATATATATATATATATATATATCTCTACTCCGATGTCTTATTGGTAAACTGTTTAGTGTGATAGAAATATACTCATAAAGTTTCAATTTGATGGGTAGAACAGTCCATAACTCTAAGTATATTAGGAGGAAATTGCAGTTACATTTGACATAATTTTTAGCATATTGGTGAATATAACTTATGATGATCTTTTCCATCTTTTGTTCCACAACTCGCTTGACTTCAAAACGTAATACACGACTATTATACGAGTGAAATAAATCATAACATAACCTCCATATCATGTTAAGAACCCTAGTCTCACCCAAAAAATACATATTATAACATCCCAACTTGTCGACTTTCAACGAAACATTATTTTCTTCAAATTCTTAGCTTCTAAACCTTCCATCCCTCTTTGTACTTGCTGTTCATGGTCTTCAATATATGTAACATCTGAGGTAACATGATAACTTACTTTGTATTCTTCGAAATATGATCTCATTTTCATCTTACATCAGTTGGCTTAAGACATACTCTTATATACGAAAACATGGGGGTGTAACATCATTCCCCCATTTGGAACATTCATCCTCGAATGTTGGCTGATGCACTTATCAGTCTCATAACCCATAGTTATTGCATATATTTTAATTCTTTCCTTGCTATCTAGGAACTATTTTTTGAGCAAATATGTAGGCTAGGGCATTCCCCCTTTAGGCCTCTTTCTCACACCACGACTTATTGTCAGAATTCTTCCAATCTTGTAACTGTTGCGACCTTCTGCCATGCAGTCTGTATGACTCTTTCCTTGATGGTGTGCTTATACGACTATTCTATCCATTTTTCATCCAGTTTTAGCCAATCTCTAGGCCTCACTTTGGGAACAGAACTATGGCAAGTTGCCCCTCTAATTATCTATAGGTGTAATGAAGTCATTTGCTTGGTACTTTGTTGAACTTGTGACTATTGTTGTATCTTGTTTCATAGCCTTGGATATCTATCCATATGGCTTTAATTCATCTAGATAGGTCATATTACACCATAACACATGCTTTGATTAATTATTACCGAGGTTTGCTGCCAAACTCTAAGTTACTCTCTCGCTGCTGATCCTATCTGTATAAATCTAAGTCTCTTAATGCTTTCTCATTAGTGTTCATCTTAAGTATGGAAACCAAATCTCATCTCTTACTTTGGAACCTTTATCCATCTACTGCTGATTCACCTTAATGTTGATTTTAATCTACCATTGATAACTTGAAACCTCTTACGTAATATATTGTCACTAGGGCTCACGTCTCATCAGGGAACATATGGAGTTATTTGCCTAATCCACTTAAGGTCAATACTGTACTCCAGTAACTATATTTCATAGCATCCCAATGTGATTCACCTTGTGGAAGTATTTTAATCCAGTACAATTCATAAACTCCCTTTTCTTTGAATCATTACCCAATTAAAGTCCTAAACGTCATTCTTCTATCTTCACAATTACACCCTTATTCTACCACTAGGGCAGTATTAATCCTCCTAGTCCTAAACTCCTCTAAGTTCACTCACGCTATACCGAGCTTTTTATAACTTATGGAAACCATCATCTCTCTTGTTGTGATGGGTTTAATCTCGAGGACTTACCTATTCTCGTTACCTTCTCAGTCACCTATTCTTATCCTTACTCCTATATACATAAAACCTTGTCGCTCTACCATATTTTAGCTTGCGACCTACATATATCTATTTACACCAGTCGCAACCTTCCTTTAACTTACAAGCACCATTGATTTTCTTATGTTACTCTGGAACCTCCAATGAGACATTATATCATCTCTAACTCTTATTTATCTCTTTACTAGACCTCTTTGTATCTGAAAATTGCCTGCTGTAAAATATGCCACTTGCGACACCAATATCATTTCTTGATATAGAATTGTGATGCTTCGAACCCATTGTTTGATATCTGAATTATTCGTAACCTTCTGTACTTGGGCATCTCGTACCTTTTTCCCATGTACCTTACTTGCCTTTAAATCTTGCATCGTATCTTCTATCTCTTTCATAATCTCCCTTCCACATAGGTGGAGTTCATATCCACACCTTAAAGATCTACTATAATACTTGCATATCATGTGCATACACAATCCATCGAAAGCTTCATACTGACTTCTTATGAGGTTGGTACTGTTCTAACTATGTTTGTCATATAGCCGTTTAATATGTCTGTTGTACTATCTCTTTTTACCTCTAATATTTACAGTGATTCTACAATGTTCTACATCACGATTTCTATATTCATCAGGGTCTAATAATCAAACTCCCAATTCACTTTGCTGATGTAACTCTTTAGTTTCCTTCTATCTCAGCCTTTAAGTAGGCTTACTTATCTTGTGATTTGCGGCTCAGGGTACTAGTTATTACTTTAGCCCGTCGTCAACGCTATGGAACATCCATGACATAACCTTCTTGAAATTCAAGCTTTTGTCTATGACGTGGAGTAAATTCTTTCTATTAACTTATACTGGAGTCCCCTATAGCTATATCATTGTCAGGATATACTCTGGACAGATTACACGCTGAAATCTTAAGTGTGTTCACAGCGTAACTAACTCTAGGTCATAGATCGAATAATTCCTTTCTTGCCTTCTCAACTTTCTTTAAAAGTAAGCAATTACCTTTCTTTGTCATTCTGCCACTTGTTGCATGCATACTTGGCTTATCTTATTGCCCACATATATTAGAATTTTGTGCAACTCATATGATCTCGAATATTACTTTGGATTTTACTTCGCCTTCCTTAGTCACTATAGGTGCCACTTTGTTATGGAGAGCATACAATGTCGTAGTAAGATTGTTGTTCCATGATCATTTCTTCTTTGGGTAACTATGTTTATGTTGATGCCTTCTTCCTTATTTCCAGAGCTAGTTTTTCATTGTATCACTTAGGGAAGACCTCTGACTCTTGTAAAGCTGCGATCTTATTATATTGTATACCCGACAGAATTTTGATGTTCTTACTCGCCTATTATTATTCTTAATCACTTACCTTCGTGCCCTTGTGCTCTTCAGGTTACTTTTGAACCCAAATTTTTATAGTCTCCCCAATGGTACTCTTTGTTTTTACGCAACACTTATGTTGTACCTTCTACTACCCCAACTCTTATCAGAAAATTTCTTGAGGATTACCATGCTGTGTCTGAGAGACTGAATTTTTCCGTGCTGGGTTTCACTATGTTTATCTTGCATGATCTGTTGATTTATTTGAGACCTCTTGTCTAGCCATAACTAGGCTCTTACTGAATCAACTACTAAGTACTTGCCAGTCTACGCTCATATCTATATTCTGTACACTCTCTCTCAAGTTATGTCCTTTGTCTTAACTTACAACTTGCACTAAGTCATTAAGTATCGTGTGTTCATTCGTACTTGTTTATCAATAACATCCTGGGAGGGAACCCTTACTGCATCTCCCTGCATCATTCTTGCATAATGTTCTGGAGTCATAACATAGCTGTAGGATCTAATAAATGCAATCTCATCCCCTTCGCCTTTTTACCGCATTCTTCCTTTATTATTCCATAGTTACCTCATTTCATATCTTCACTGACTCCTACTCGCGTTGCATTAATCTGTTTATACCAAAAATAACTGCATTCCTTACGTACAAAGGTTACACCTAGTGTAACTGGCACACTTAGTCCCTTAAGCTTAACGTTTCTCACAATGCTCGCTTTAGGGAATCGTCTTCCTAAATGACCTTTAAAGGTTATTCTTTTGTTGTCCATTCTATTACTGCCAGAATTCAATCTATGAAATTTTCACGATGACGACTATTATCAAATCCTCTGGGCCCTAACACATATTTAGTTTTATCTTGTTTACTAGCCCATAATAATTTCTGTTACTCAGAGGTTCTAACTTAGCCTTCTAGTAATCATGTTGGAGTCATCAACTCATTTCTCAAAATATGGATACAACTTTGTGGCAATATTCTTTTATTGTCTCAAGACCTGTCACCTCTTGTCTTTTTCTTCATTTGACTATACACTCTGTCATCTTCTCATATTCTGATTTACCGTTATCACCTATTTATCATACCTTACTCATAATGCATCATTTACTCTCTTCTGATTCTCTTTATAATATTTCTATCTATCACATTATTCTGAAAACCTTAATAAAATATTGTTTCACTTTTAGCTCCCCTGGCTCAAACCACCATTTTGGGATACACTAACCCAAGCTGGATCCTGACATTCCATCCTCCTCTTAAACTATATATGTTAGCTCCCACAGGGCATAACTGAGATGGGTGTGGCTAATTGCATGTACCTCTATTTCGCTTGAAAGTAAACTCAGAGTACCTGTATTTCTATGCCTGAATTGTAAATATTGATAGTCTCCACTAAGAGGGTACCTCGTACCTTTCTTCACCTTGCTTCAATTATATGTTGAAACTTAAACTTTTACCTTACGATACTCCCATGGCCTGCTATTCATAAGGTGTATCTCATATTTCCATCTTAGGGTCTTAAGCTGGAAATTTGCACATTTGGTATGCATGATCTGATAGGGCCTCAATCTAGGCCACATTGTCAAGAATTCTCTCTCTATTAGTGCCCATACTTGCTGCTATATTAGATCTCTGGCTTACCATTATTCTTTCTAATTGAAAGCATCTCTATATCATTAGCAAACATATGTCTTGGCTCGAACTCTTATAACTCAGCTTCATAGCACGATTTGGATTCGAAAGAAGGGTAACAGACTCCTAAATGCCTTTTAGCTTCTTGCTTATATAATGTGGTGCACAACACATCTATAAACAAGGCTCTTCTAGACACGGCTTGTAGATTCCCAAAGATAGAACCGCTCTGATACCAAGTTTTCCACACCCTGAATCTGATGAGGTATTGCCCGCACTCGGTGCCTTACTTGGCCCAAGCGTACCACTCTATTACTGAAAACTCTGGAAGGGTAACCCTCAACTTAGGCCGATGAGACCATATTCTGAATCATATGAAAATGTCAACTCTTTTTTCTGAGGGGTAAGCATACCTAAAAGATCACACACACACACACACACACACACACATATATATGTATGTATGTATGTATGTATGTATGTATGTATGTATGTATGTATGGGCTAATAAGGCTGCCATGAACATTTACTGATATACAAATTTATACTATAGTCGGGACGGGGCCTCGACCTACGCATCAAATTTGTATATATAAAATGGACTCCAAGGTCTAGACCTGGTAACTCCGAGGAAGTGGAGCTTACCAACGAAGCTGAGGATTGACTCTGTCTATTGGGATGGTCTGTCCAACTGTCATGAGGACCTCCAGGCATGAAATACAACGTCCCCGACAAAAAGGACGTCAGTACGAAATAATGTACCGAGTATGTAATGCAACAGGATAAGAAAAAGCTAAAACTGAAATGATAATATAATAACTGAAAGTAATTGGGAGTCAAAAATAATATGAAGATATGCTTTCCTGCTAATACTAGCTCAACTCGCTCAATAATATAAGTAAAATAGTTTTCCGGCCCTATATATATAATTGCTCTGATGTACTAGGCTCGCTCATAGGCACTTGGCCATACTAGGCTCTGTATCTTGGCCATTCTGGGCTCGCTCATAGGAGCTCGGCCACATTAGGCTCATTATATAACTCACCATCTGATCAGAGGTTGCCCAATAGGGGCATGCCCATTGATTATAGCTCGATGGTAGTGAAAATACTGTAATACTGCATATATATAGGCTATCTGCTCTCTAGGCCGACAGAAGGCAAAACTAAACTAAATATGAAGTCCCGATAAAGGAGAATGTTGTAACTTATGAGACTAGAAAATGTACATAAATTCAGGAATATGAACTTTTCTTTGTATCTCGTTATCAAACACATGTACTTACTTGATCATGCAAAAATGAAGGAAAGGTTTATCCTTAACACACCTTATCACAATATTTATAATCACCAATTGAACTCTCCTCTTCACACCTTAATCTACAACAATCACAATAATACTATCCTCAATTTATGAAAGGTACAACTATCACACAACGAACAACAAGTTTATTTTGTATAAAAACGGGCAGCATCTTCCTTATAATCCTTACTTCCTCCAAATTCAATATAACACCAACGACACAAGAAAACAAAAATATCAATATATATACATTATTTTACAACCTTATATACACCACAAAATACTACAAAAAAACCTAACACACCCCAATCTCTTAATACACAAAACGACCACCGTAGCAGTGTCAAACAACCCGCAAATGTTACAACGAATGAGAAGACCTCCACCATGCATATATGTGGTATTTCTCCACACCCTTAATCCTCCAAAACTACAAAAAACAGTAGTACAACACGAAGCCCAACAGCAACACAAAACAGTTCACAAAATAGTCCGCTACATGTGAATAACTCAAACTCACGGCTTCCGCTCACCGTCCCATGAGTTCGTATAACTATATAACGACTTACCATGAATTTACATTAGAAAAAATGGATGAAAGAAAGAAATAAACATACCTCAGTTGTTGGATAAATCAGCTCATATGTTGGTTCTTCAGACTCTAGGTTTACACCCTAATTAGAACTTGAATGGGAGAAAGAATCAATTAGGATTTATGGGTAATTTGGGAGGAAGTTTTTAGGGTTTAGGTCTAATTAATGGTGATATATAATGAGGTTTATATTTTAGGAGATAAGACCTTATATGGTCTCTTTGGCGGACCCGAAATTGCCTCTTTTTGGGCTCTCATTTAACCAAGTAGGTGTCACACCTACTTGTCACCTAGTAGCCCGCGCTGTCTTGCAAAAATTCATATATCTCTCTTCTTTGATGTCGTATTGGTAAAAAGTTTAATGAGTTATAAAATAGACTCATTAAGTATATTAGGAGATATGTGACCTAATTTTCAGCATATTGGTGAGTGTAACGTGATGATATTTGCCATCTTTTGTTCCACAACTCGCTTGACTTCAAAACATAACACATAATATTATACAAGTGAAATAACTCATAACATACCTCCATATCATGTTAAGAACCCTAGTATCACCCAAAAAGTTAATGTTATAACATCCCAACTTGTCAACTTTCAACGAAACATTATTTTCTTCAATTCCTTAGCTTCTAAACCTTGCAACCTCTTTGTACTTGCTGTTCATGATCTTCAATATATGTAACATCTGAGGTAACATGATAAGTTACTTTATATTCCTTGAAAGATGATCTCATTTTTTGTCTTACATCAATTAACTTAAAATGTACTCTTATATATGAAAACATGGGGTGTAACAGATAGTCCCGTCGTTTTTTTGGAGATTATTGACAAGAAACAACTTGATCTTTCCTAATCCATCTCAATGGGTACATAAGCGATGAGCCTGACCATGTTACAAGTGGGTACTGAAACATCCCGTCAGTTCGGATGTGTTGAGGCATTAAATGCTTACCAGTTGTTGTCGGCCACTACTGGTTCTGAACTGTCGTCTTTAACCTATAAATGTATATTCCTTCTTTTGCCCAAAACTTTATTTCCAAAATCTTTCATTCTAATCTTCATAGTTCTTTGCCTTCTTCAGATCTTCCAATCTTCAGGTCTTTGAGTTTCTTTGCTTGTTCCTCCTAAAACACCAAATATTCCATTCTCTATTCTTTCTTGCTTATAAAAACAAAGTGGCCAAAACATCTAAAACTGTTCCACAGAAAGAAATAGCTTCCTTGTCTTGGCCAGCTAGCGAGAAACCAACGGTGGAGCCACGCCCTGAAGAATTCATTTGGAGGGTGCTTCCTTGACTCCAACTTCAAGGTTGAAAAGACCCCCTTGGTTGCGGGTTGATGTGAGCCAATATCGAGGTATATATGCATGATCATAGTGACCTCATCGACAAAGTTAAAGAGGATTGCAACTGGGTTGACAAGAGCATGGTGGTTCCCTCACCCGAGGAGTCAATTACTACCCATGTGGAAGGATTTCTAAGTGTTACACTTACCCCTTCACATTGGGTCCTTTGAATACGGTCATTGTAAACTTTTGCAAGAAGTACGAAGTGACCCTCGGTCAAATTCACCCCTCTTATGGAGGATAGTGATATTGCTCTACTTCTTTGTGAGCCAAGTCGATCGACTTCCCTTTACCCTTGATCACCTCATATGCTTATATAGCCCTCCAATCATTCGAGGGGGACTAATCAAGCTTTAACGTTGGGCCTCTAAGGCACCTTTCTCGAGCATAGATAAGGACAAGGAGTGGGGCTGGATGGATCGATTTTTCTGAATGAAGACCACAGACTTGATCCCGGCTGAGAGTATTCCATTTTTGGAGAAATAGAATATGAGATGTAAGTATAACCCTATCTTTAATTTCTACTTATTGTGTTCACTTTTTTTAATCCTTTCTTATCGGTGTTTTATTTGGTGCAGCCGTTGCCTGGATATCGGTGCAATTCCCTAACTCTAGAACAAGGTTAGGAGCATAGTATCGAAGTCGATACATGCTGAGCACGCATGGCGTGATTTGGTAAAGGGTTAATGGGAGGCCAAAAACTATGATAAATTTTCTTATGACTCGACAACTTTGACCATTGTTCAAATTTTTCTCGGTCTTATTCGTCTTTCTTTTGCGGGTCTTAGGAAGGATGTGCTAATGAGGCCAACAATTTAGCGATGAAGAAAACCTTCCCCAACCATCTACTTCGAAGCAGAAGAAAGAGTAGAAGAGGAGAGGGGCTCCGAGCTCTATGAAGTTGGATGAGCAGAAGCCCAAAAAGAGGTGAACACGCAAGGTAAATATCATCCCCATAACAATGGACTCAGTCCGTCGGCTACTTGATGAGCCCGAAGAGGATGAAGAGAAAGATAATGAAGATGATTTTGGGCTGGTGGCCCATGCATGAACTGGCATCGAGACCTTGAAGAACTTCAGAATCGGTGGGAGTTGATGTTGCTCCGCCTATGCCCGTTGAGGTCGAGGAGGAGACTTCACCCCAAGTCCCCATGCCTAGAGGGACCAAAGATGATTTACCTTGGTGTAAAGAAAACACTGATGAGGTGGTGAATGTTGGTGCAGGAACCAGGCTTAAGGATCCTCGAGACAGAGGCAGTGCCACAAAGGATCCACTTGGGGCAATAGAGATCGGGGGTTCCCCCTTGTTTCCTTTAGTTTCTGATTCAATGATACGAGATGCTTAGGCCGCAGAGACTTGTCACAGGGAAGGATCCCACGGAGAAGAAAATCTTTTCTGTGGTTTATTTATTGGGGCAGAAGATGTCACCAGTTTGAGTGACTTGGAGGTTTCGAAGAAAAGCTCGGGTGAGGTTTCCTCGAGTTTTAAACTGACCAATCAATTTTTGGCCCCTAGTGCCGATCCTGGGTGCAAGCGAACAATCGTTATCACTATCTCGGAGGATGATTGGGTTCTCGCTGCCCCTGTAGGTATGTTTTGTTACCTCATGTGTTTGGTCACAGAAGAAGACCGAGCCCAGCTGTACGAGGTGGGAGCGCCTTGTCTTTTCAACGAAGCCAACATGCTCTAAATCGGGTAATCCCTGTTTTCCCTAGCAATTTTCATACTTAAGATTTTTCTCCCTTTGCATAACTATCCATTCTATGTTTTCAGTCTTCGCTGCTTCATCATGAGGCTTTCCACCGATTTCGGGGGGGAACTAGGTCGCTATGAGGCCGAGACCCAAGGGTTGACTAAGCAAAAGGATGCTTTCAAGCTTCTCAGTTAACAAGGGGACGAGGAATCTAAAGGTCTCGCGCTGAGCTGGAAAAGGCTCATAAAGACCATGCCGAACTGGTCGAGCAGGTAAGAAGAATATTTGAAGTTAGCAATGGAAATTCGGACGTGGTACCTGACGGTTCTAACCCGCAGGTCCAACAAAAACTTGACATGATCATGCAACTCCCTCAAGAGGCTGCTGCACTAAAAATTGAGGTCGAAGTATTGAGAGGAATAATGGACCGCCTGGCCTCAAAGAAGGAAGTTGTCTAGGCTTAACTGGCCTCGGCTGAGAGGCAGTTTCAAAGCTTGAAAGAGAGTGCCTCGGTGCAAGCCAATAAAATTGAGGAGTTCTAGACTTAGTTGGGTTTAGCAACTTCTAACCGAGAGAAGCCAACCACCTAGCTTGCAACAGCCACATTGGAGATCGAAACGTCCAATGTGAATGCTGATGCAATGGTAGCCGTCTATAGGACCAATGCTGAAGCTTCTTAGGCTGGGGCAAAGGAGATTTTCGAAGCTAATCAGGTTTGAGAAAACTGGGTTGTCGAGCATGCTAAATGCCAGTCTCAAACGGAGACTCTTGAAGAGATCCATGCTCATGGTATCGATCTTAAAGCTGAGATCGAGAGTGCCAAAAAGCGTGAAGCTGAAGCCAAAGTGTTGGTCTTTCCTGACGATGACCATTCTAGGGGTATGAGCAGGTCTGAAAGTGGGGAAGACTCTGAGAGTGAGGATGCAACTCCCGAAGACTAGGCCCTTAGAATTTATATTTTTTTGTGTTTCTTTTAAGGCCGTTTCGGCTATCGAGCCATGTTTCCCTTGTAAATGATTTTTCCTTTCCATGGCTTATGAATCTATTGTTTTTTTTTTTTGTTATTTCATGTAAGGGTCAAAAAGTCTTACCATACGATCATGAAGTTATGTTCGAGGGTCCAAGGTTTGGGGAAGGTAAAGGGCGATAATAAGCCTTGCCTTCGACCTTTTCTAACCAATGGACCCCAAATAATAACTCAAACTAGAGTTTATGTAGATCTTAAGCTTAATGATCGAGAGAGGAAATGCTCGAACTCGGAATTAGGTTAGCCCTTAGGTTTTCTAGTCGAGTGAGAATGATCTCTCGAACTCGAAGTGAAAGTAGCCCATAGGCCTTTGTAAATTTGCATTTGGACGATCTGGCCTTTGTAAAACGACCGCTTAATCATATACATATATATGGTTTTTCTAACCTTTTCACCTTTTAAAGTTTTCACTTTTTTTTATCATTGATGTTCATAAAGGTTGTATTGCCTTAGCATGAAGTAAGGAACTGCTCGAGAGTTCAAACAATTTTGTTCTCTTTAGAATTTTCGAGGCTTTATATTATCGAAGCATTTTTATGATTTTGCCTGGGGTAGGCCTTTTGATCGATTTATGAAAAATTTCAAAGGCCTTATTGTTACAGAATTTCGACGTCTCTGAACCATGTTAATTTGGCTATAACCTCTTTAGTTTTCTCGTTCTACTTCGAGCTTGCCCGAAGTGTCAGTCCCTGAGTAGGGTGTCCGTGTCCTATATAGACCGAGAGCTACCTAAAATTGTCTTATGATCTCAAAATTCTAACAAATCGATCTCGTTTATTTTTTGGATGGTAGTCCTCGAGTGTTGAGGTAATTATCCGAACTCTGGTTATGATCACCCCTTAAGCCTATTTACATAATAGAACGAGAGTATGAAATTGTAGAGTAAATTTTTTTTTTCTAAGGCATGAGATATTGGTAAGGAAAAATATTTCTCTTTATAATTGATTATACATGCGTACATGTTCTGTGCTAGGGCTCGAGCAAACTATGCGGGCACGGTTTATTTGACCTTTTGGCCTTTACAAATTTTTATATCGAGAACCTGATGCCACGAAGTATTTTCCTCACAACAAAGTTGACATTCGAGGGTAATGCCCCCAGTATTCGAACGAGAGTATGAAATTGTAGAGTAAATTTTTTTTTCTAAGGCATGAGATATTGGTAAGAAAAAATATTTCTCTTTATAATTGATTATACATGCGTACATGTTCTGCGCCAGGGCTCGAGCAAACTATGCGGGCACTGTTTATTTGACCTTTTGGCCTTTACAAATTTTTATATCGAGAACCTGATGCCACGAAGTATTTTCCTCACAACAAAGTTGACATTCGAGGGTAATGCCCCCAGTATTCGAGGTTGATTGTAAAGAAACCTCGGATACTGTTGAATTGTTCTAAGTTAGCACGATCAATGGTTGCCTCATTAAAAACTCCCTGGAAACCCTATTTGGGACAAAACTGGTCTAAGGGAAAAAGATTGCAACGCGTGATTTTAGACCTAAAGACTTTGTGTCGAGGAGTTCATTGTTGTTTCTAATCAAACATCTACATGAGTTAGTTTAAAATATATATGAAAATGGGGGGCCGTAACTCAGTAGTAGTACCGTTTTAGGTGCGATACATTCCAATTTCTCAGTAGTTGTTTGATTTTCATCATGCCTAGCTTGTAGGTTCCTTTTCTGATGATTTCAAGAACCTGGTACGGTCCTTCCTAGTTCGGACCCAGTTTCCCTTTTTTGGATTTTGGATGTTGAGGGTGACCTTTCTTAGCACCAAGTCCATGATGTTAAAATGCTGAAGATTGGCTCTTTGATTGTAGTACCTTTCGATCCGTTATTTTTGAGTGCCCAATCAGGCGAGTGTGGCTTCACGTCTTTCATCCCACAAATTTAGGCTCATATTCGTATCTTCGTTATTTGACTCCTATGTTGCATGTCGAAATCTGATGCTGGGTTCTCCGATTTTGACCGAGATTAGAGCTTCGGCAGCATAAACTAACAAGAACGGTGTTGCTCCGATACTGGATTTCGATGTTGTGTGGTACGCCCATAGAACCTCGGGCAATATTCTCTCCACTTCACTTGGCATCGGTCAATCTCTTCTTAAGGTTATGAATGATGGTTTTGTTGGTCGATTCGGCTTATCCGTTCACGCTACGATGATAAGGCGTTGATAGGATCCTTTTAATCTTATGATCCTCGAGAAATTTAGTTACCTTGTTGCCGATGAATTGCTTTCTATTATCACATACAATCTCGGAGGGAATCCCAAATCGATATAGGATGTAATCCCAAATGAAGTCTATGCCTTCTTTTTCTCTAACTTTATCGAAAGGCCGTGCTTCAACCCACCTAGAAAAATAATATAAGCTTTACTTAGGGCCGATGGAAGAGGGCCGACGATGTCCATTCCCCATTTCATGAACGGCCATGGGCATAAGGCGGAATGGAGCTACTCTTCGTGCTGGTGAATTGGAGCTTACTTTTGGCATTGGTCGCATTTTTGAACGAACTCCTTTGCGTCCTTCTCCATATCGGTCCAGTCGTACCCTGTTCAGATTACTTTGTGGACCTAAGATTCGGCATCGAAATGATTTCCACAAGTGTCTTCGTGAATTTCTTGTAGGATGTAATCGATATCTCCTGGTTCCAAACATATTTCCACAGATCCATCGAACATCCTTCGAAGTAGCATTTCGTCTTTGGACAAGGTGAACCGTGCTACCTTTGCGCGCATAGCTCTCGACTCTTTTGTATCCGATGGGAGCTTCCTGTTCTTTAAGTACTCTATGTACTTGTTTCTCCAATCCTAGGTCAAACTCATGGAGTTTATTCCGGCGTGGCCTTCTTCGATCACCGACCTCATGAGTTGTACGATAGTCCCCAATTTGATTCATCGTCTTCAACCGATGAACCTAGATTGTAAATTGCATCGGTCTCACTGTAATATTCTCGAGGTACATGCTGCAAGTCTATTCCTTAAATCAATGTAGAATCATCTGTAGTTTATCAAGTACCTCAGTATTCGGTCTTCTCAGACTTCAAAAGTCCTGTTAAATTTGTTTACCACGAGGAGGAGTCACACTTGGCCTCTATGACCTCTACTCCCAAACTTTTAGCCAATTTGAGACCCACAATCATGGACTCATATTCAGCCTTGTTGTTAGTTAATTTGTAGTTCTGATTGACTGTCTAACTATATTATCTGTGGGTAATTTTAGCACGATTCCTAGTCTGGACCCCTTCACATTCGAAGCATTGTCCATAAAGAGGGTCCAGATTCCTGAAGATGTACGCGGTTTCATAAGCAATTCTTTTTCAACCTAGGGTACGAGGGCCGGCACAAAGTCAGCGGCGAAGTCTGCCAAGATTTGAGACTTGACGGCGGTTCGGGGTCGATACTCAATATCGTATCCACTGATTTTGATGGCCCATTTGGCCAATCGATCCGAAAGTTTGAGTTTATGCAAAATATTTCCAAGAGGATAACTTTTCACAATATATATTGAATGACATTGGAAGTATGGTTTTAGTTTCCTAGAGGCACTTATTAAAGAAAACGCTAATTTCTAAGTGCAGATATCTAGTTTGGCCTCACTTAATGACCACCTAGCATAATAGACAAGGAATTGCATACCTTGTTCTTCTCAGACCAGGACTACACTTACCGCTATCTCTGAGACTGCCAAGTACAAGAAAATTTGTTCATCCACTTTCAGGATATGAAGCAGCGGTGGGCTCGATAAATACCGCTTTAGTTCATCCAAGGCCTGATGGCATTCCAGAGTCCATGCAAAATTGCTCTTTTTCTTAAATAGTGAGAAGAATTGATGACTCCTATCTGAGGACTCGAAATGAATCTTCCTGGAGTGGCTATGCGCCCGTTTTCTCTGCACAACCTTTACATTATCTACGACCATGATATCGTCGATATCTTTGATTTTATTGGGGTTGATCTCGATCCTGGATTAGAAACCATGAAGCCAAGAAACATACCCGAGCCAACACTGAATGCGCACCTTTCTGGGTTGAGCTTCATATTGTACTTCCTCAGTATATCGAAGTTCTCCTGCAAATGCTTTAAATGTTCCTCTGCTCGCAGAGACTTAACTAATATGTCATCAATATAAACTTCGATATATTTCCCTATTTGTTCTTCAAACATTCTATTTATTAGGCGTTGATAGGTTGCACCAGTATTTTATTAGTTTAAATGGCATTACATTATAATAGTAGGTGCCATACTTCATGATGAACGAAGTCTTTTCCTGGTCTTCTGGGTTAATTTGTAATTGGTTGTACCTAGAATAAGTATCGAGAAAAATTAGAGTCTCGTGGACGGCCGCGGCACCGATCATATGATCAATGTTAGGCAAATGAAAAGAATCCTTGGGGCATGATTTATTTAGGTCTTTATAATCTACACACATTCTAAGTTTGTTTTATTTCTTAGAGACTACCACTATGTTTGCTAGTCATTCGGGATACTTTACTTCTCGAATTTGTTTTGAGGACTTTGGATACCTCGTCCTTGATGAAGGCAAGTTTAATATCGAACCAAGGCCTTTTTTTTGCTTCATTGGGCGGAATTTAGGGTCTGGGCTCAGTTTGTGAGTGGTAATTTCCGGCGGGATCCCTGTCATATCGAGGTGGGACCAAGAAAGGTAATTCATGTTAGCATTAAGGAAATGAATAACTGTTTCCTGAGCTAGGGGGTTAGCCATGTGCCCCAGGTATACCTTTCGTTCAGGCTGATGTTCGTCCAGTGTGACTTGTTCCAGCTCTTCGACCGTTGACTTGGTGGCATCGGACTCGTCGGGAATTATGAAAGATCGAGGGATCTAATAGTCATTGTCTTTTTTGGTCCCCCCTTCTTCGATTGTGTCGAGGCTGATGTCTGTGGTTACTATTTGGTTCCCTTTGAATTCGATCCCTTTGCCGATGAAAGTGCCGACACTGGTATTACTTCATCGATTGCAAACATCTCCCTGGTGGCGAGTTGCTCCTCGTACACTGTTTTTGACTCCCTCAGATGTTGGGAACTTCATAACTTGGTGAAGGGCCGAAGGTACTTCCCTCATGTTATGGATCTAAGGACTTCTGAGTAGGGCGTTGTACCTCATGTCACCCTCGATCACATGGAACTTTGTTTCTTGGATCGTCTCGACCACGTTCACTAGCAAAATAATTTCACCTTTGGTGGTTTCGCTTGCCATGTTGAAGCTGTTAAGTACTCGGACCACGGGTACAACTTGATCTTGTAGGTCGAGCTGTTCTACGACCCTTGATCGGATAGTGTTGGCCTAGCTACATGGACCAATCAAAACACGTTTAACTTGAATTTTACTCATAAGGGCATATATTACCAGTGCGTCACTGTGAGGTTGTTCTATCCCTCCTGCATCCTCATCATTGAAAGACAAGGTATCTTCTGGTAGTAGTCCCGAGTTCGCTTTTTACTTGTGATAGTCACTTTGGTGCGTTTAAATATCGGTCCTTGAGGAATATCGATCCATCCAACAATCATGTGAATCATGTGCTGTGGCTCTTCTTGCTCGTTCTATCTGTTTGAATCTCTATTTTTGAAGTGGTTCTTGGCTCGATCACTTAAGAATTCCTGAAGGTTCCCTTCGTCAAACAATCAGGCTACTTCCTCCCTTAGATGTCTACAATCTTCTGTATTATGGCCATGCGTACCATGATACTTGCATATTTAATTTTAATGTCTCTAGGACGGATTGGTCTACAGAGGTCGAGGCCATGATGCGTCCGATGGCTGATACGATGGTAGATGCATCTACGTTAAAGTTATATTCTGATAATTGAGGTGCTTCTTTGGGCCCAATATCCTCGTCAAAACCATTCTTGCTCATGAGTCCTCGAGAGCTATGTCCTTGACCATTCCTTCTGCCATTCCGAAAGGGGTTGCGTCCAGGCCCATTATTTCTTCGATATCCACTGTATGGCTGATATCGATCTCTGTTCGACCATGGTTCCTGGTCGATATCCCTTTTAACTCTCTCAATAGACCTCTTTGGATAAATGGACTTCTAAGGAGCCCCTAGTTGATCATCCTCGACCCCGATCTTTGATTGATATCGATTATGTATATCAGCCTAAGTGAATAGCCGGATATTCGATCAAATTCTGCTTTAAGTATTGTGAAGTTATGGAACTCCGAGCGTTGAGACCTCGAGTAAAGGTTTGAAAAAAGCTCAATGCTGGTGACCGGTGGCAAATACATTCGCTCCATTTGAATCGAGATACGAATTCCCTGAGCATTTTGTTGTCTTTCTGCCTCACCTTGAAAAGGTTCGACTTTCTTGTAGCGATCTTAGTATCTCTGGCGTGTGCCTTTGCAAAAGAATCTGCAAACATAGAAAATAAGTTAATAGAATTATGTAGAAAATCATGATACCATATCATAACACCCTTCGATAGAATCTCCCCCAAATTTCATCATCTTCCAAGTCATTTCTCTTGATGGTGCACGTGTATGAAGTGACGTGTTCATTGGGATCTGTCGTCCCGTTATGCTTCAGAATCTCTGGCACATGAAACTTCTTAGGGATTGGCTTCAGATCAACACTCAGGGGAAAAGGTTTTTGCACAAACTTTTTGGAATCTAGTCCATTTAATTTTGATAGTTCCCTCGGGATTTGATCGACCCTTCTTATCGTTTTCCTCGATCTTTTTTTCCCCTATCATTATTCATTTTGTCAGTTCTTCGAGCATCTTCATGATAGCAGGATTTGTCTCCGATTCTCCTCCATTCGATCTCTTTGGCACTGATTCGACCCTATGAACAATTTCTTAAGATGGATCAAGCTCGACCCTACTTGGTGCACAGTTCTGTTTTTTGGAGTTATGCCATTGCAGCTTGTTGAGTCTACAGCATTTTGAATATCATTCGAAGGCTAATCCCGCCTTCTTCACTGCCATATTTATTCTGATCGGCTGGTTAAATATCTCTACGGATGCTACTTTCAGGATTGACTCCCATATTTCTATTCATGGAAATATCGGAACTAACGTTGATTGGGTGCACGACCAGGGCTCCATCAGGGTTGACCGGAGGTACTCCGTTTCCTGGGGTGGCTATGTTGTCATTCTCGACATGGAGACCAAGACTATTGTCTATGTGTGTGAGTGCTTCTTGAGAGTTTAGTATGTTGATCATGGAACCAAAGACACTTCCAAGAACAAGCATAAAATAATGTGTGTTACAAAAATTGTACCAGGCAATCCCTATTATCCTTAGCCCCACGGTGAATGCCAAACTGTTTACCCTTAAAATTGAATAATAATTAAACTTATGAGTGGTTTTAAGGATATATGATTTTACTTGACACAAACTGATAAATATGAGAATTAATGTTAGAAATTAACTGTAAATAATCAAACCAATATAATACGCGATTATGGCCTTTTTTGCTATTTGTTGCCCAATTTTCTATAGGAGAGGAGGGCAGATTTCTTCCCCAAAAACTTTTTTTTCCTCAGTAACATCCAACTTTCATCATTATTAAATATACGAAGCGGAAAGGGATCACTCTGAAATCTGGCATAATTGGCAACCTCATGATTTCGTGTTGTTAGAATAATTCTGCTTCGGAATCTTGAAAATAGCCTATTAGATCATCCCATGCACTGGCTGCCCACACATCGTCAACAAGGATAAGATATCTTTTGGAAAATAAAGTTCTGCGAAGCTGATCAGCTAATTCATCAACTCGATTTTCTCTACATTCAGAATTCTCGCCAGTAGCATCACGTAAAAGTGCCAGTAACAAGTCTTTATGTGAATACACTTGAGACACACAACATTGTGCACGAATGTCAAAGTGAGAAATGACTAACCTGTCAGAGTAGAGTCTATAGGCCAAAGTCGTCTTGCCTAGACCCGGCATACCAACAATTGAGATAACATTAAAGTCGTCTTGCCTAGACCCGGCATACCAACAATTGAGATAACATCTCGTTCTCTGATGCCTTTTAGTAGTTGGTCTCTTAACTTTTCTATGACATCCTTGAAACCCACAATTTCTTCATTCATCCTTGGAATCCTCCCCGAATTTGATACTGTATGATCTATGTCAGTGTTCATTGCATTGCCAATCATTTTCTTTTCCTGAATCTCTGCTACCTCTGTTCTGATAAGGGTAATCTCCTCCATGATATCCAAGAGCCAATGCTCGAGGCACCAGATTGGAGCTTCTTTGCTTATACAAGCATCAACTATGTATTCTACCTCATATGCTTTATCAATCAATTGTGTCGCACAACGTTGAATTTTGTTGAGGACATTATTTCTCTCTCTTGCAACAACATTTAGAAAAGGTTGCAAGACCTCAAGTTCCTTCTGAATTATTTGAAGTTGGTTCGTGACAAAGCTAGTGAATCTGAATGGCGGCATTGGAACTCCTTGAGGTTGTTTAAAAGGAAATCAACATAGCCTAGTCCATGAATCATTAGCAAGTTAGATTGAAATGCCTTCCGAATGGTAAGGTAGATCATTGTGTTTATACGTTGAATGCTGCCTGACGAATCAAGAACTAGTGAAGGGTTCCCTTCTCCCAATGCCTCGTCTTCCTTCTCCTCCTCATCTTCATATAATGATTAAACCAGAAGTCCAACATCAATAACCACAGTGTCGATATCTTGAAGAAGAAACTGAAGATCTTGTATCGGCACACAGATAACATTGGCTCTCAAAATTGGTGACTAAAAGAAAATGTGATGAATTTGAACTGCAAAGGGGAAGAAGGACAGCAACTCTGATGTTTGACAGTAAGCCTTTACATACTAAACAACATTTTATGCTACTTGGAGCTTAGGTTTTTCGTTCTCATTGGCTTCTCTTTGCTTAAAATTTTATATTCTGGAACTTTTACTTTCAGCCATCGTATGACCACTACACAACTATTTTAGTTACTCAACTATGACCCGCCACTCCACAAATATTTTATAGGATGGTCGTAAAAACAGCTTCTTGTGTAAAAAATAGAGGGTAAGGTTGAGTACGATATATTTTTGTGGTTCGATACCTCCTCGAAACCTGCGCATAGTGAGAGCTGTCCTTACTAGTTGCTCAAGTTAAAGGCCACATGTATAGGCTTTTAGTTAATTCAGTTGGCAAGTGTTTTCTAGTCATTGGCAACTACTATTGATGCTTTGGCAGAAGCTTGTCTTATTAATAACATCCTAATATGATACTCCATTATTGCCCACTGCACAAGATAAACAATTAACTTTTCACACTAAAAAAAATTGATGATATAATTAATTACAACTTCAGTCAGTTTAGTCACTGTTAGTGTCTCATGTTAACTAAGCATATACACACACTCTCTCTCTGGCTGCTAAAAAAGCATACATAATACATCCAAGGATGACTCACTTTTATTAGTAAGTAAGACCTAAAAAGGGGCAGCCAGCAGGGACCCTAGTCAAAAAGCTAGATTAATTATTTTATTAGATTATTTATTTATATACAAAGAAGGAACAAAAAGTTTACATCTGGAAATGTTTCTTTAACCATCTAAAGATAGCTACATCCCGAGGGTAGGCCACTAGAAATATAGTCTAAGATTTTTAAAATTTATAAATTTCAAAGAGAAAATATGTATGTTGTTAAAATTGCTAACTTTTTAAAGGCAAATGTTTTAATATACTAACTGACGAGAGATGCTGTCTGAAAGGCAATAATTTAGTAATACTAGTACATGGTTATTTGAGAGACTCTTACAAGCACCACGTTAGGCTTTGCCCCATCTAGTAAAAAAATAAAAAGGGTGAAACCATTCTAGCATGAGTCAAAATCTAATAACTTGTACCATTTACTAGTACTCAGAAATATTTTATTATTGAATCTATAATTTGCTAGGTAGTTAAACTATGAACACTAGTCTACAATGGATGCAACGGCTAACAGATAACTTCACAGAATTTGTTAAGCTAATTAGGTAATGCTTACTGATCTTGTGAACTGCTCCTGATACAGCTTTTCATACTCCGCACAAAAAAAAAAACTTCCAATGAGTTAATAGCTCTAAGGGTAGTATGATTTATAGCCAGACCTCAGTAGTCAGTATTACGAGACGTACGGACGATCTACTATCTTATACGTATGAGCCATAGGTCATTCATATTTATGAGTGAGCCTTACTAACAGTCTCTTAAGAAATGCGTAGGTCTCACTTTTATGTTTCAATGTAGCCCTAGAGATGATTGATCGGTCTGAGATAAGTATTCAGATATAAGGTATGATGGCGAGAAGAATGTTATAGATGAAGTTCCATAATATGATGGTTTTCAGTATAGATAACATATGGAACAAGTTCAGATATATCATGATACAAATTAGATGTATATACGGCATTAGATGTTCTCGGCCAACGGAGCCTTACCTTTTCCGTCTACATCCTTTATAAGGTAAATTGAATAATTCAATACTTAGATATGTTACAAGTCATAATAAGGTAAGTATGATTCCTGGATCTCATTGACCCTGCAGATTTCTTTTTCAATATATTATATATACATGTCAGTTCAGTTTCAATTAAGTTATTCATATTTTATCTGTCTTACATACTTAGTACATTTGTTTGTACTAATGTCCCATCGTTTGGGTACTGCATTCATGCCTGTAGGTTCAGGTATCCAGTTTGACGGGTTATTATCATACACGGAGTTGGTTTCCAACTGGGGATTGGCAAAGCTCCATTTCATCTGGAGTACAACCGAGTCTAGAGGTTATCAGACTATTCTATGTATATATACACTTATGGGCAGGATTAGGATAGTGTCTTGTCCTGATCATATTTTAATGTCAGATATCCTTAAAGGATTTGTAGACACAGGTTAAGTATGTACAACATATCATAGGCCTTGACAGTCTGTGTGTATTCATGTTTTGAGTAGGCTCGCTGATACAGCATTCACCCACTTACAGTTACACAGTACGAGTTAGGACTATGTTGTCCCATGATAGTTACAAAAAAATCAGTTCAGCCAAGTCGGCCTTTGTATGTTCTAGCTTTTGTCGAATGATCATGAGTTTCACCGTAGTTCGTTTAGACCAGTACGGCACCGAGTGCTAGTCATGCCTCCCCGGGTTTAGGCCGTGACACTTTTAACTTTTCTATGACATCCTTAAAACCAACAATTTCTTCATTCATCCTTGGAGTTCTTTCCAAATTTGATAACGTATGAGCTATGTCATTGTTCATTATATTTCCAACCATTTTCTTTTCCTTAATATCTACTATCTCTACTCTGATAAGAGTAATATCCTCCATGATATCGAAGAGCCAACGCTCGAGAAAATAGAGAGGAACTTCTTTGCTTATGCGATCATCAACTATATATTCTACCTCATATACTTTATCAATCAATTATGTCGCATAACAATGAATTTTGTTGAGTACATTGTTCGCTCTTTTGCAATAGCATTTGGAAAAGGTTGCAAGCTCTCAAGTTTCTTCTGAATTATTTAAAGTTGGTTCTTAACAGAAGCTAGTGAATTTGAATGGCGGTGTTGGAACTCCTTCAGGTTGTTTAGAAGGAAATCAACATAGCCTAGTCCACAAATCCTTGGAAGGTTAGATTGAAATTCCTTCCGAATGGTTAGGTAGATCACCGTGTTTATACGGTGGATGTTGCCTGACGAATCAAGAACTAGTTAAGGGTTCTCTGATTGACTTGTCTTCCTTCTCCTCTGTATCTTTATATAATGAATAAACAAGAAGTCCAACATAAATAACCACAATGTCGATATCTCGAAGAAGAAATTGAAGATCTTGTACTGATACACAGATGATATTTGCTTTGAAGAAGTTGAGCATCTCCTAAAAGATTGCCAAATGGTCCTTCGAAGCAACTATCTATAACGACCTAGCCGGTCGTTCTGATCTCTAGCATGTTGTTCTGTAGTTTAGGCTATGAGTAGTCTCACTTTAGGTATTATGACTTGCACGCGTGGTCGGAATTGAATTACGGGAAGTTCGGAGTTGATTTGGAAATAAAATTCTTATTTCGAAGCTTTAAGTTGGAGAATTGACTAAGAATAAATTTTTGAGTAAACGACCTCGTAATCGAGATTTGAAGATTCCAACAAGTTCATATGATAATTTTAAACTTGGGGCATATGTTGGGATCGGGTTTTGGATGGCCCGGGAATGTTTCGACGCCTACTATGGAAGTTAGCATTTTAGAAGAATTTTATAAATTTGGGTTGAAGTGCATTTCATTCTTATTGGTGTCTCTTTGGGATTTTGAATTTGAGAAAATCTCCGTATAGTGATTCTGGTATTAGGAGCGTGTCCGGAAGTGGATTCGAAGGTCCGTAGGTCATTTGGGATTATTTGGCGAAACTTAGAAATTTGAAGGTTTTTCAGAAGTTTGACTAGAAGTGGACTTTTTGATATCATGGTTGGATTCTGATTCTAGAAGTTGGAGTAGGTCCATAATATCAAATGTGACTTGTGTACAAAATTTGAGGTCAATTGGACGTGATTCGAAGGGTTTCGGCATCGGATGTAGAAGTTAGAAGTTTAATGGTACAAAAATATTAGGCTTGAATCGATGCGAAAATAGTAGTTTTGATGTTATTTGGTATGATTGAGGCCTCTATCATGTCTGTGCTATGTTATATAGCGGGTCAATGTGATTGGACGGGGTCCTAGGGGGCCTCGGGTGTGTTTCGGATTGTATCACGCTCTTATTTGATGTTTCAACGCCATCTCTTTGGGCATAAAAGGTACCACATTAAGCAAATGTGCCCCAAATTCAGTTTATATTAAACCATTAGACACGTATCATATTTACCGTGCCATAGCAAAAAGAATGGTCGAATTTGGACATCGTATGAGAAAGTTATACTCCTTTCTGTGTTGGAAAAAATTGTTGATTTCTGGTGTGGTCGCAATTGCGAACATCTCTATCGCAATTGCGATGCCCAGTTCGTAATTGCAAACTTTTTGTCGCAAATGCGACCTTTTCCATCCCTTCTTTGTTCACAATTGCTATGGCTTTCTTCCCTTTTGCGAGGGTTCACAAATGCGATATCTGTAGGTTTTTTTAATATGACATATGCAAAAGTGGTTAGTACTCCTCTTGCTAAACACTTCAAATTGGGTATTACTCAGAGTCCATCTACTGATGAAAAGAAAAAAGAGATGTCTCGTATTCCTTACTCTTCTGCCGTTGGTAGCTTGATGTATGCTATGGTTTGCACTAGACCAGATATTGTACATGCCGTTGGTATTGTTAGCAGATTCCTTTCTAATCCTAGAAAATAACATTGGGATGCAGTAAAATGAATATTAAGGTATTTGAAAGGTACTGCAGATTTGAAGCTGTGCTTTGGCAATGGCAAGTTTGAACTTGTTTGTTACACATACTCTAATTTAGGAGGCAATCTTTATAATTCAAGATCCCCTTTCGGTTATTTGATTACTTTTGCAGTGGGAGTTGTCTCTTGGCAATCTATACTACATAAGTGCATAGCTCTATCTACCATAGAAGCTGAATATATTGCTGTCATAGAAGGTGCCAAAGACCTACTATGGATGAAGGAGTTTATTAATGATCTTGGCTTTGAGCAGCCAAGGTACATATTACTTTGTGATAATCTGAGTGCTATGTGTCTCACCAAGCACTCCATTTTTCATTCTAAGACCAAACATATAAATAGAAAGTATCATTGAATAAGAATGACCGTGGAAGAGAATTTATTTGAGGTTGAGAAGATACACACTGATGAAAATCCTTCGGATATACTGACAAAGGCAGTGGTTGCAGATAAACATGAATTTGTAGAAAATTGGAAGGTATGAAGCTTGTCAATAGTTCCTCTACTTGAAGACACGTTTGGCCTCTTAGCTGGAGGGGGAATTTGTTGGGAACCCATATTGTCCAACCAAATGCCCAACGGCCTAATCCTATTCTCTTTTGGTTTCCATTTCTATTTGGAATTGGATTCGGTTTATTCCTATTTTGAGTGGGTTTTGGCTTTAAGAGAAAACATCACTCATGATCTATAAATAGGACAACCTTGGAGAATTATTCTATGCTCATTAATATATGTCTTTGAAAGACTTAAGCACATAAGAGTGAGTTTTGAGAGAGCTTTCATCAAGAAAGAAGAGAAAAGAAAAGTATTTGTTTTGCTGCCAGATTTTTATTCCGACCAGCCAACATCAAATAATGTTTATCAATTTGTCAACCGTTGGATCGGGCTGAAATTTTAACTGATGTTCGTAACATCTTGGTAATGGATTTGAACGGTGGAGATCGAATTTGGTGGCTCGTAGCATCTGATTTCGAGCCTCGAACATCAACTTTATTTTGTGGATTATACTCTTGTTAGGATTATAATATCCACTAAAACATTATAGCCTTCATATCAAATTATTTGGAATAACAACATAAGCGGAAGCGTGCCTGAATCCATAAGTGGAAATCCTTAGTCCTTCTTGATGATTGTCCAAATGTATGGCTTTGAAAGCTCCTTGATCCTTCTTGAAGATTGTCCTTCTTGAAGTATTGGCTTTCACAAGAATTTATCTAAGACCAAAAATGGAGAATGGTTTTCCACTTGATATGCAAGACAACAGTGGTTCTCTCTCTCAATGGGTGGAAGAAGAAGAGAATATCTTGCATTCTTATGGGAACCATAACCCCCACTTATAACATATGAGTTATGAAACTCAAAAGTCATAAGCATGTAACCATGGTTACATATATGTAACCTTAGTTAGCCCATCATTAACAAAGGTTACCCTTTTGGGTATCTACACATTAGTCATACACTTTATTTGACAATATATTGGCCCCCTTAGCATAATGTCCATAAGACCACTTATATAGGCCAAACCAAAAGATAGCACATAACATATAATTTATCCATATATTGTTCATATGTATGTAGATATAAGTCCATATATCTAACAATCTCCCACTTGGACGAGATATTCATACATATGTACAAACCTTAGCATTATATGTTACATTATAACCTTATGAGCTCAGAATTGCTATCATAATAAAATTGTCATGAACAATCCGGTCCATCAATCATACCAACATAGGAACTAAGAGCTCTTAGTTACTCTTGCGTAACTAGAACCAACATAGATCACGTATATCAATATAACCAACAACATGGATCAAGTGTAGGTGTGTAGCATGGAAATAACATAAAGTGTGGTCTGAAATAGTATGTCTATTTCCAACTGGTTCTCTTTATTGAGATCAACCATAAACCTTAAGAGTACAAAAACTTTAAGACTGAATATCTGCAGATATAACCTTAAACTGAATTACTGAATGTAATGGACAATACATAATTGTATAATACAAACTCCCACTAAAATTCATAATCCTTAACTGATTTGACACCCATACAAGAAATATGCTCATGAAATACTTTTGGTGTCAATCCCTTAGTAGGCGGATCCGCAAGCATGGAGTTTGTACTTATGTGCTCTATGCACAATTGTCCATTCTGTACTCTTTCTTTAACAACCCAAAATTTGACGTCCATATGTTTTGCTTTCGTCAAACTACTGTTGTTATTAGCATAAAGGACTGTCAGACTAGCCTGACATCCAGCAAAATCGGAGTCGGTATACCCGATGATCTCAAGCTGGTCCGAACTCCGATATGTAAGCATGTAATCTTTTATTCTCTGTAAGTACCTCATGACCCTTTTGGCTGCCTTCCAATGGTCCATTCCCGGATTGCTTAGATATCTGCCCAGCATCCCAACAATGTATGCTATATCAGGTCGTGTACATACCTGAGCATACATCAGATTACCTACAGCCGAAGCATAAGGTGTCTTCTCCATTTCCGAAGTTTCAAAATTATTATTTGGGCACTGTTTGAGACTAAACTTGTCTCCCTTAGCAACAGGGGTGTTGCCTGGTTTACAATCCTGCATGCCAAATCTTTTAAGAACCTTATCGATATAGCCCTTTTGTGACAGACCGAGAACACCTTTGGAGCGATCTCGTTGTATCTGAATTCCTAATACAAAAGAAGATTCACCAAGATCTTTCATTTCAAATTTCTTTGAAAGAAATTTCTTAGTTTCATGCAATAATGCTATATTGTTACAGGCAAACAGTATGTCATCGACATATAAATCCAGAAAAATATACTTACTCCCACTGAACTTATGGTATATACAGTCATCAGCAATATTCGGTTCAAAACCAAAAGATGTAATAACTGCATGAAACTTATAATACCATTGACGGGAAGCCTGCTTGAGCCCATAGATGGATTTCTTTAATTTGCAAACTCTTTTCTTTGATTCTTCCGAAACAAAGTTTTCATGTTGCACCATATAAATTGTTTCCTCAATGTCACCATTGAGAAACGCTGTCATAACATCCATCTGATGAAGTTCAAGATCAAAATGTGCTACTAGTGCCATTATAGTCCTGAAAGAGTCTTTCGATGAAACTGGAGAGAAAGTCTCTTTATAATCAATGCCTTCCTTTTGAGTGTAGCCTTTTGCGACAAGACGAGCTTTATACTTAATAACATTGCCCCCTGAACCCCTTTTGGTTTTAAATATCCATTTACAACCAATTGGTTTAATACCTTCGGGCAATAGCTCCCAAACGTCATTATCGCTCATAGACTTCATCTCATCATTCATGGCATCAATCCACTTTTGAGAGCTAGAACCCTTAATGACTTGACGGAAGTTGATTGGATCATCTTCCTCAAGTCCAATATCACTTTCTTGTTCTTGGAGAAATACAACATAATCATCCGGAATTGCATTTCTCCTCTCTTTAGTGGATCTCCTTAATGGCACTTCAGTTTCTTGAGGTTAGTGAGTTTGATTTTCATTAGTTTCATTAGTAATATCAGGAACTTGATTGGGGAGATTTTAGAGATTGTCTTGAACTGGAGTTGTGTGATCCGTGTCAGGAATGAGAATATGTTGACCAAGATCAACAACTTGAGGGAAAGACACATGTTCTTCCTCAATGACAAAATCTCTAACAACTTTATCTCCCCATCCCCCAAACTCAACATCCTAAAAAAACCTAGCATTACACGTCTCAAAAATAGTTCTAGAAGTGGGATCATAAAACTTAAAACCCCTGGATCTTTCAGAGTATCCAACAAAATAGCTACTAACCGTTTTAGCATCCAGTTTTTTTTCATTCGGCCTATAAGGCCTTGCCTCAGCTGGACAACCCCAAATGTGAAAGTGCTTAATACTGGGTTTATGCCCAGTCAAAAGTTCATGTGGGGTTTTGATTGTAGCTTTAGTTGGAACTCTGTTAAGAATATAAGCTGCGGTTTTTAACGCTTCACCCCAGAGTGAGCCTGGCAAAGTAGTACGACAAATCATACTTCTTACCATATCCTTAAGGGTCCGATTTCGTCTCTCAGCTGCACCATTCATCGTAGGACTGCCTGGCATAGTATACTGAGGGACGATCCCACACTCATCTAGGAATTTAGCAAATTGCCCTGGACGTTGTTCACCTGAACCATCATATCTGCCATAGTATTCACCACCACGGTCAGATCTAACGGATTTAATGCTTTTTCTTAGTTGATTTTCAACTTCGGCCTTATATGATTTGAACACGTCTATGGATTGGGACTTTTCATGAATAAGATATAGGTACCCATAACGAGAGTAATCGTCTATGAATGTGAAAAATTATTGTTGACCATTCCTACAAGGAGTAGGGAATGGCCCACAAATATCCGTATGTATCAATTCTAAGATGTCCGAAGCTCTCTTAGCACCTAATCTCGTCTTGTTTGTTTGTTTTCCCTTGATACACTCAACACAAATATCCGAATTTGAAGAATCAAGAGAATCAAGAATTCCATCTGACACGAGTTTCTGAATTCTTTGAATGGATATGTGACCCAAACGTTTGTGCCAGAGTGATATAGAATTCTCATTAGTTAATGTTCTTTTGGTACCACTTAAACTTGTATGCAAAGTTTCATTATGTGAGGTTATTGTGTCAACCAAATATAGGCTATCAAATGTTGATAAAAGACCAGTACCGATAAGATTTGAATTTTGAAAGAGACTAACTTTATTATCACCAAATGAACATGAATAACCGGATATGTCCAATTTGGCAACAAAAATTAAATTCCGTCTAAAAGACGGTACAACAAAAGTCTCATTCAAATCTAAATAAAAACCGGTCTTAAACAACAGCCTAAATTTTCCAATAGCCTCAACTGGCACCTTCTTGCCGTCACCCACAAAGATGTATCTATCACCATCATTTGGTTTTCGGCAGATCAGGCAACCCTGCATAGATATACTTATGTGAGTAGTCGCAGCAGAATCTACCCACCAAGTATCCTTAGGTACCGAAATTAAATTAACTTCAGAACAAACAAGAGAAAGAAATGTACCTTTTTTCGCACGCCAAGCGTGGTACTTGGTACAATCTTTCGTCACATGATTAGTTCCCTTACAGAAAAAGCATCCTAATTCAGTAATTTCAATCTTAGGTTCCTTATGTTGCTTATTCTGGGGCCTTGCAACCGCAACTTCCTTACCTTTCCTCTTCTTAGTATCCTTAGAAGAGGATGCCAAATGAGCACTTTCTGTCTTATCTTGCTTTATCCTTTCCTCCTCTTGCACACAATGTGAAATGAGCTCATTAAGAGTCCATTTCTCCTTCAGGCAGTTGTAACTGACCTTAAGCTGATTAAAGTGTGCAGGAAGAGATATCAAAACTAAGTACACAAGCAGTTCCTCAGGTAATACTAGCTTGAGTGACTTTAGTTTCGAAGCAAGATGAGACATTTCAAAAATATACTCCCTTATGTTTCCCTTGCCTTTATATCTCATGGAAACAAGTTTACTCAAAAGAGTACTTGTTTCCGCCTTTTTGTTTTGTACAAAACGCTTTTCAAGGTTTTCAAGAAAAACTTTGGCATTACTTTCATCATTCATAGTGCCCCTGAATGATTCTGGAATTGCACGTTTCATGATCATTAGACTCATGCGATTTGAGCATTCCCACTTCTCCATCTCCTTCTTTTCATCAGAAGAAGATGTATCCTCAAGAGAAGCAGGTTGCTCATTCCGAAGTGCAAGGTCAAGATCCATGCAACCGAGAACGATCATAATGTTCTCTTTCCATTCCTTAAAGTTTGTGCCATTAAGCACATGGATGCTGTTAATGTTTGCAGATATCGTAGCAGCTGAAGAATTTACCGAAAATAGAACAAGGATTAACTTAATACATGCTTACATTTACTTGAACTTTAACTTTAGTTTTCAGATTCAAAATAGGTAAATCCCATTACAAGATACCTAGCACAACATTGATTTTAGTCTTTGGACAGAAAATCAACTTGTAAGTGGTACTCTTGGTGTAGTAATCAAATATTGACAATAAACTCCTGTCAAATATCAAGCCTTCCTTTGGGCCGACTTAATATTCACATGGAAAACCGAATAATTGTCACATATTTATTACCACAAGCATGTTCGAATTCCTGCCAAATAACAACCTTCCTTTGGGCCGGTGTTAAACGCATGGAAGACTAACATCCACAGTCATCTTATATTTCAAGATCAATCAATCTACACAAAAGAGGTTACTTTGGCAACATAATGCTTCAATTGACTAATTTAAAATATTAGATGCTAAATAATTTAGTTCCTTAAGCCATATATTGAATCTTGACTGAATATGTTACATGTTCTGACATGTAACAATCTGAATGTTAATTGTTTTAACCTTAATTGGACAATACCAAAATCTGAAGCATGATGGACTAAAAAATAATTAATATTAAAAAACTGAATATTAATGTATAAAACATTAATAATTTAAAAACTGAATATTAGTTGACATATTATTAATGTACAATAAAAAAT
Source organism: Nicotiana benthamiana (assembly GCA_034376525.1). Lineage (NCBI taxonomy): Eukaryota > Viridiplantae > Streptophyta > Magnoliopsida > Solanales > Solanaceae > Nicotiana > Nicotiana benthamiana. Next base: position 10,878,098 of record CM067341.1, on the reverse strand, counting down.
CTGAAAACTTAATACTTAAAACGTTTCATTAATTATGAAAAACGTTTCTTACATTATGTCCTCATTAAACAGCCAAAAAACAAAACGTTTCTGCAATTTATGGCCAGATAATCGATTATCTGAGCCTGATAATCGATTATCTGGGCCTTCTGGAATCTCAAATTTTTGCTGAAAAATCCAGATAATCGATTATTCTGGCTGAATAATCGATTATCCTGCAGTGATGTTTCAAAAAATTTTCAATAATCGATTATTGTTTGAGCAATAGTCGATTATCCTAAGGTTCTGTCTCATAAATTTTTGATGACCAAAATTACATAATTGATTATTTTCAGGGAATAATCGATTATGTGATGCTTCTGGTTTTACAAAATTTTGATGAACAATTCAAGATAATCGATTATCTGAATGAAATAATCGATTATCCTATAAGTCTGTCCAACAACTTAATGTGGCATTTAACAAGAATCTTAAACAAGAAATCATGTTGTTCATCAACCAAAATCATGCAAATTTCAATATTTCGTTTCATCTAGTGATAACAAGATATTGAAACACCAAAGTTCATCAATAACATATCATTCATGAAATCATGCTATATCATGGTACTAGAATTTCATAATCAAAATTCTATCTTAATTTAAACATGAACTTTATATAACATGAATTTCATGAACTTCCAAATAATCCAAATATGAAGGAGGCTCTGATACCAATTGTTAGGATTATAATATCCACTAAAACATTATAGCCTTCATATCAAATTATTTGGAATAACAATATAAGCGGAAGCGTACCTGAATCCATAAGTGGAAATCCTTAGTCCTTCTTGATGATTGTCCAAATGTTTGGCATTGAAAGCTCCTTGATCCTTCTTGAAGATTGTCCTTCTTGAAGTATTGGCTTTCACAAGAATTTATCTAAGACCAAAAATGGAAAATGATTTTCCACTTGATATGCAAGACAATAATGGTTCTCTCTCTCAATGGGTGGAAGAAGAAGAGAATGTCTTGCATTCTTATGGGAACCATAACCCTCACTTATAACATATGAGTTATGAAACTCAAAAGTCATAAGCATGTAACCATGGTTATATATATGTAACCTTAGTTAGCCCATCTTTAACTAAGGTTACCCTTTTGGGTATCTACACATTAGTCCTACACTTTATATGACAATATATTGGCCCCCTTAACATAATGTCCATAAAACCACTTATATAGGCCAAACCAAAAGATAGCACATAACATATAATTTATCCATATATTGTTCATATGTATGTAGATATAAGTCCATATATCTAACAACTCTTTCTTCTATTGATTAGTTGTTGCTCTTATTGCTATTGTTGTTCCGTGTTTGGCCCTTATTGTGTAGCCAATTTGGAGAACTTTTGTAACCCTCTTATTGTTATAATGGAGTGTTTTGGATCTGTGATCCCGTGGTTTTTACCTTCAATTTGAAGGGTTTTCCACGTTAAAATTTGGTGTTCTTTATCTTCTTTATTATCGGGTTTACCTCTTCCTCAACATAACAATACCAAAATATTTGTGTCGTTATCAAAGTTTCTCGTTAAGGGTAGAATCACAAATTTAATCTAAATTATTTTTAAATTTAAAAAATAATCATTATTTTTGGAACGGATTAAAAAGAAAATAGGTTAATTAGAGAGTATCTCTTATTTGACACCTTGGTTAAATAAAAGCAATTCCACATGATTGGCTATGCAAATGATTAATGCCGAGGGGATGATAGCTAGAAGCTGGAACCTTACGTATTGAATAGTAGTAATGCTATCTATGTTTTTGAAAAAAATTACCCAACTCTGAAAATGACTCATCTAAACACTTAACTAGGAACTGCCCTTTGTTCTTGACAAAAAGCATATGAGTTGTTTGAAATGACTATTATATGCTAGGATGATCAAGAATAAAGCAAAATCAAATTTAAAAATTCAGTCTATAGCTATTGACTTAACTGATTTCATTCTTTTCTTTTCTCCTATAGATGGTCAACAACACAATTTGGAAGATCATAAACTTTTAAGTTAGTGTGTTTTATCTTCCCCTTCTCTTAAAAAACCTTAAGACCTTCCATCCATTTAAGGTTTCTGTCAGAAACAGTTGAATCCTATTTTCTTTCTTTATGTTTATGGCTAAGTTACTATTTTTAAATTATTCACAGCATTCTCACTTTCCATCATTTCTTATTTTTTTCTATTTTACCTTTAGTATTAATTGTTTTTGAAGACTATAAATACCTCAATTATGCGGTAATATTATAATTATTCAAATACAATAAGACATAAATAATTGTTAGAAGTACCTCATAATTATTATTTTCCTCAAGAAACGTGTAAAACAAAAATACAACAATGAGGGAGGGAGTATAGTTTTATGAACTGTCTTTATTAATATTTCTTTTCTAGACTTTTGCTTTCTCCGTTTAATGGATACTCTTCTATTTGTGAACATGATGCATGGTTATATATTCAGATCTATTGATTTTTGTAATCTTTTTTTTGTTTGTTTTTCTGGTAGATGTATGTATATCCATGTGATGTGAAAATTTTGTGTCAATGTTATTGAGCTATTTCCAATAGTGAAAGATGACTTTAGTGTTTGTCCTCTTGAAATTTTACCATTTTTGTTAGTGTTTTATGAGAGTGAATCATTATAAACTTGTCGTTGCACATGATAGATAACAAAAGGTATCTCGTCCACGTGTATTCCATAGGAAGAAGTAATTTTGGCACTCGAGAAGTACTTGCTGGTTACAACAATTGAAGTAAAACGAAATCTGCTAACTCATGCTCCCTTAGTCAAAATTGTTATCTCAAACTAGCTGTATAGCATTATAGTTAGTCACAAATCTGCCGACAACAAAATATAACATAAGATTAGTCACGTATTCGACATTTAGTAACATTTTTATAATGGTGGAGAATGGTAAAGACGTTCTGGTATTTGGAAAAGTTGTTTTGGCCTCAGTGGAAGGTGCATTTGGAAAATCAAAAGGTGCTTTGGATAGGTGTGGTTTAATTGTCATATTCCTTATTCTAAGCATCTGAGTTGCTCTCTTCTTCTTCTTCTTCTTACTTCATCACACTGTCTGAGAAAAAATGTCTTCAAACGAATATCTATCTTTAAAGAATCATCTTTTTGAACGTTTGCAAGAACTTGAAAATAGTTTATAGATGGAGTCCAATTCTTTATACATGAATTCAAATTCCTCGATATTTTTCTTAGCTTGCAGATCTTCACTGATGAACCAAACAGTATGCTAGATGTCACTCACAAAGTCCAAGCTCTGTTTCAAGATGCTCTACTTGACTTTTCTGAATTACATCTAGCTGAATACTTTGATTTTTGTACCTTTAAGTTACAAAATGAAATTTGGTTGATTAAGAGGGAAATTATATCCAAATATTCCTTTCCTAAAATATCATCCTTTCCACTTTCAGCCAACAAGGATGGTAATGATATTCGCAAATTTTGGACGGCATTCATGGATACTGTGGTGGAGAATCTTCGTGATTTAATGTATGTTCGATGTACGTTTCTTATTGTCCCGGAACAATAATGAAACAAATAGAAGATATTTTAAAAGAATTGAACTTGCTGCAAAATTTCTTCTTTTTTGTCTCGAGGAGCTTAAAAGCTCCTCAGAGCCAACATATTGGTAAGTTCTTTACTCACCATTAGCAGTCGCCGGCCACGCATCAATGCTTTTCTGGTTGTATTTACCAGACTTGGCTTCAGAGGAAATAAATGTATTGCTTTCTGATCTCTGGCGAATGAGGATTAAGCCCACTCAACCATGCATTCCCAAGATCTATGTTGATGTCTTGCAAACATTAAAGTCGACAATACAATCTGCAGGATGGTATCCCAAAATCCAAAATCAAGAGCATGCAATTGATACTGAAAACTTTTTGGAGACTATCCTACACAATTTGGCAGAGCTACCACTAATAATAACTCCAGTCACAGAGTTGCTTTGAAGGATCACTTGGATATTCAAATGATGCTCAACCTCTTGAGAGGAAATTGTTAGGATTATGATTCCAACTAAAACACAATAGCCTTCATATCGAATAATTTGGAAACAACAACATGAACAGAAGCGTACCTGAATCCATATGTGGAAATCCTTAAGCCTCCTTTGATGATTGTTTGAAAACTCCTTGATCCTTATCTTCAAGATTGTCTTGAAGTATTGCTTACACAAGAATATGTCACAACAACCAAAATTGGAGTATAGTTTTCCACAAAGATATGCAAGACAAGAAAATGGCTCTCTTGATTCAATGGGAAGAAGAAGAGAATGTCTTACTATAATGTGGGAACCATAACCCCCCACTTATAACAAATGAGTTATGAAACTCAAGAGTCAAAAGCATGTAACCATGGTTACATATATGTAACCTTAGTTAGCCCATCATTAATTAAGGTTACCATTTTGGGTATCTACACATTAGTCCTACACTTTATATGACAATACATTGGCCCCCTTAACATAATGTCCATAAGACCACAAAATTAGGCCAAACCAAAAGATAGCACATAACATATAATTTATCCATATATTGTTCATATGTATGTAGATATAAGTCCATATATCTTACAATCTCCCACTTGGACGAGATACACATACATATGCACAAACCTTAGCATTATATGTTACATTATAACCTTATGAGCTCAAAATTGCTATTACAATAAATTGTCATGAACAATCCGGTCCATCAATCATACCAACATAGGAACTAAGAGCTCTTAATTACTCTTGCGTAACTAGAACCAACATAGATCACGTATATCAATATAACCAACGACATGGATCAAGTGTAGGTATGTAGCATGGAAATAACATAAAGTGTGGTCAATAGAATGTCTATTTCCAACTGGTTCTCTTTATTGAGATCAATCATAAACTGTAAGAGTACAAAAACTTTAAAACTGAATATCTGTGCAGATATAACTGAATTACTTAATGTAATGGACAATACATAATTATTTAATACAAACTCCCACTAAAATACATAATCCTTAACTGATTTGACACCCATACAAGCAATATGCTCAAGAAATACTTTTGGTGTCAATCCCTTAGTGAGCGGATCCGCAAGCATGAAGTTTGTACTGATGTGCTCAATGCACAACTGTCCATTCTGTACTCTTTCTTTAACAACCCGAAATTTGACATCCATATGTTTTGCTTTCGTCAAACTACTGTTGTTATTAGCATAACGGACTGCCGATCTGTTATCGCATAATAGCCTAATTGGCTTTTTAATGCTATCAACAATTCGCAGTCCACCAACAAAATTCCGCATCCATAATGCCTCATTGGATGCTTCATAACATGCCATGAATTCTGCTTCCATGGTGGAAGTGGCCCTAAGCGTTTGCTTAATGCTTCTCCAAGAGATAGCACCGCCAGCAAGCATGTAAATATAGCCTGATGTAGACTTCAGACTATCCTGACATCCAGCAAAATCGGAATCGGTATACCCAATGATCTCAAGTTGGTCCGATTTCCGATATGTAAGCATGTAATCCTTTGTTCTCTGTAAGTACCTCATGACCCTTTTGTCTGCCTTCCAATGGCCCATTCCCGGATTGCTTAGATATCTGCCTAACATCCCAACAATGTATGCTATATCAGGTCGTGTACATACCTGAGCATACATCAGACTACCTACAGCCGAAGCATAAGGCGTCTTCTGCATTTCCGAAATTTCATAATTATTATTTGGGCACTGTTTGAGACTAAACTTGTCTCCCTTAGCAACAGGGGTGTTACCTGGTTTACACTCCTGCATGCCAAATCTTTTCAGAACCTTATCGATATAGCCCTTTTGTGACAGACCGAGAACACCTTTGGAGCGATCTCGTTGTATCTGAATTCCTAATACAAAAGAAGCTTCACCAAGATCTTTCATTTCAAATTTCTTTGAAAGAAATTTCTTAGTTTCATGCAATAATGCTATATCGTTACAGGCAAGCAGTATGTCATCGACATATAAAACCAGAAAAATATACTTACTCCCACTGAACTTATGGTATATACAGTCATCAGCAACATTCGATTCAAAACCAAAAGATGTAATGACTGCATGAAACTTATAATACCATTGACGGGAAGCCTGCTTGAGCCCATAGATGGATTTCTTTAATTTGCAAACCCTTTTCTCTGATTCATCCGAAACAAAGTTTTTAGGTTGCACCATATAAATTGTTTCCTCAATGTCACCATTGAGAAACGTTGTCTTAACATCCATCTGATGAAGCTCAAGATCAAAATGTGCTACTAGTGCCATTACAATCCTGAAAGAGTCTTTCGATGAAACTGGAGAGAAAGTCTCTTTATAATCAATGCCATCCTTTTGAGTGTAGCCTTTTGCGACCAGACGAGCTTTATACTTAATAACATTGCCCCCTGAATCCCTTTTGGTTTTAAATATCCATTTACAACCAATAGGTTTAATACCTTCGGGCAATGTAACAAGCTCCCAAACGTCATTATCGATCATAGACTTCATCTCATCATTCATGGCATCAATCCACTTTTGAGAGTTAGAACCCTTAATGACTTGACGGAAGTTGATTGGATCATCTTTCTCAAGTCCAATATCACTTTCTTGTTCTTGGAGAAATACAACATAATCATCCGGAATTGCATTTCTCCTCTCTCTAGTGGATCTCCTTAATGGCACTTCAGTTTCTTGAGGTTGTTGAGTTTGATTATCATTAGTAATATCAGGGTCCTGATGGGGGAGATTTTCGAGATTGTCTTGAACTGGAGTTGTGTGATCCGTGTCAGGAATGAGAACACCCTGACCAAGATCAACAACTTGAGGGAAAGACACATGTTCTTCCTCAAAGACAAAATCTCTATCAACTTTATCTCCCCACCCCCCAAACTCAATATCCTTAAAAAAACCTAGCATTACCCGTCTCAAAAATAGTTCTTGAAGTGGGATCATAAAACTTAAAACCCATGGATCTTTCAGAGTATCCAACAAAACAACTACTAACCGTCTTAGCATCCAGTTTCCTTTCATTCGGCCTATAAGGCCTTGCCTCAGCTGGACAACCCCAAATGTGTAAATGCCTAATACTGGGTTTATGCCCAGTCCAAAGTTCATATGGGGTTTTGATTGTAGCTTTAGTTGGAACTCTATTAAGAATATAAGCTGCGGTTTTTAATGCTTCTCCCCAGAGTGAGTCTGGCAAAGTAGTACGACAAATCATACTTCTTACCATATCCTTAAGGGTCCGATTTCGTCTCTCAGCTACACCATTCATCGTAGGACTTCCTGGCATAGTATACTGAGGGACGATCCCACACTCATCTAGGAATTTAGCAAATGGCCCTGGACGTTGTTCACCTGAACCATCATATCTGCCATAGTATTCACCACCACGGTCAGATCTAACGGATGTCATCCTTTTGCTTAGTTGATTTTCAACTTCAGCCTTAAATGATTTGAGCACGTCTATGGATTGGTACTTTTCATGAACAAGATATAGGTACCCATAACGAGAGTAATCGTCTATGAATGTGATAAAGTATTGTTCACCATTCCTACAAGGAGTAGGAAATGGCCCACAAATATCCGTATGTATCAATTCTAAGACGTCCGAAGCTCTCTTAGCACCTAATCTCGTCTTGTTTGTTTGTTTTCCCTTGATACACTCAACACATATATTCGAATTTGAGGAATCAAGAGAATCAAGAATTCCATCTGACACGAGTTTCTGAATTCTTTGAATGGATATGTGACCCAAACGTTTGTGCCAGAGTGATATAGAATTCTCATTAGTTAATTTTCTTTTGGTACCACTTAAACTTGTATGCAAGGTTTCATTATTTGAGGTTATTGTATCAACCAAATATAGGCTATCAAATGTTGATAAAAGACCAGTACCAATAAGATTTGAATTCTGAAAGAGACTAACTTTATTGTCACCAAAAGAACATGAATAACCGGATATGTCCAATTTGGGAACAGAAATTAAATTCCGTCTAAAAGACGGTTCAACAAAAGTCTCATCCAAATCTAAATAAAAACCGGTCTTAAACAACAGCCTAAGCTTTCCAATAGCCTCAACTGGCACCTTCTTGCCGTCACCCACATAGATGTATCTTTCACCATCATTCGGTTTTCGGCAGTTCAGGCAACCCTGCATAGATATACTTATGTGAGTAGTAGCAGCAGAATCTACCCACCAAGTATCCTTAGGTACCGAAATTAAATTAACTTCAGAACAAATAAAAGAAAGAAATGTACCTTTTTTTCGCACGCCAAGCATGGTACTTGGTACAGTCTTTCTTCACATGATTAGTCCCCTTACAGAAAAAGCAACATAATTCAGTAATTTCAACCTTAGGTTCCTTATGTGGCTTAATCTTGGGCCTTGCAACCGCAACTTCCTTACCTTTCCTCTTCTTCATATCCTTAGAAGAGGATGCCAAATGAGCACTTTCAGTCTTATCTTGCTTTATCCTTTCCTTCTCTTGCACACAATGTGAAATGAGCGCGTTAAGAGACCATTTCTCCTTCAGGCAGTTGTAACTGACCATAAACTGATTAAAGTGTGCAGGAAGAGATATCAAAACTAAGTACACAAGCAGTTACTCAGGTAATACTAGCTTGAGTGACTTAAGTTTCGAAGCAAGATGAGACATTTCCAAAATGTACTCCCTAATGTTTCCCTTTGCCCTTATACCTCATGGAAACAAGTTTACTCAATAGTGTACTTGTTTCCGCCTTTTCGTTTTGTTCAAAACGTTTTTCAAGGTTTTCAAGGAAAACTTTGGCATTAGCTTCATCATTCATAGTGCCCCTGAATGATTCTGGAATTGCACGTTTCATGATCATTAGACTCATGCGATTCGAGCGTTCCCACTTCTCCATCTCCCTCCTTTCATTAGAAGAGGATGTATCCTCAAGAGAAGCAGGTTGCTCATTCCGAAGTGCAAGGTCAAGATCCATGCAACCGAGAACTATCATAATGTTCTCTTTCCATTCCCTAAAGTTTGTGCTGTTAAGCACAGGGATGCTGTTTATATTAGCAGATATCGAAGCAGCTGAAGAATTCACTGAAAATAGAACAAAGGATTACTTAATACATGCTTACAATAACTTGAACTTTAACTTTAGTTTTCAGATTCAAAATAGGCAAATCCCATTACAAGATACCTAGCACAATATTGATTTTAGTCTTTGGACAGAAAATCAACTTGTAAGTGGTACTCTTGGTGTAGTGATCAAATATTGACAATAAACTCTTGTCAAATATCAAGCCTTCCTTTGGGCCGACTTAATATTCACATGGAAAATCAAATAATTATCACATATTTATCACCACAAGCATGTTCGAATTCCTGCCAAATAACAACCTTCCTTTGGGCCGGTGTTAAACGCATGGAAGACTAACATCCACAGTCATCTTATATTTCAAGATCAATCAATCTACACAATAGAGGTTACTTTGGTAACATAATGCTTCAATTGACTAATTTAAAATATTAGATGCAAAAAACTTTAGTTCCTTAAGCCATATTATGAATCTTAACTTAATATGTTACATGTTTTGACATGCAACATCTGAATATTAATTATTTTAGACTTAATTGGACAATTCCAAAATCTGAAGTTTGATGGACTAAAACAATTAATATTAAAACTGAATATTAATGTATAAAACATTAATAATTAAAAACTGAATATTAATTGTCATATTATAAATGTACAATTAAAATCTGAAACTTAAAAGACTTAAAACGTTTCATTAATTATGAAAAATGTTTCTTACATTATGTCCTCATTAAACAGCCAGAAAACAAAACGTTTCTGCAATTTATGGCCAGATAATCGATTATCTGAGCCTGATAATCGATTATCTGGGCCTTCTGGAATCTCAAATTTTGCTGAAAAACTAGGATAATCAATTATCCTAATAGGATAATCGATTATCTTAGCTCTCTGGAATTTCCAATTTTGCTGAAAAAACTCCAGATAATCGATTATTTTAAAAATAATCGATTATCCTCAGATTCTGTTTCAAAAATTTTGATGAACAAATTGCATAATCGATTATTTTCAAAGAATAATCGATTATGTGATGCTTCTGTTTTGCAAAATTTTGGTGAACTTTAAAATTTATTCCAGGACCTTTTGCAGCGACGAACGTCGCCAATAAACCCATAGAAGTCGCCGCTAAATGTATTAGTGGCGACTATGTATTGAAACCGGAAACTGGAGTTGCCGTCACTGAAGGTTATTTGTAGCAACAATTCCTTGTTTAAGTTTCTTTTTGTTCAACAACCAAAATTTTGCAAACTTTAATATTTCAATTCGTATAGAGATAACAAAATATTGAATCACTAAAGTTCATCAACTACATAACATTCATGAAATCATGCTATATCATGGTACTAGAATTTCATAATCAAAATTCTATCATAATTTAAACATGAACTTTATATAACATGCAATTTCATGAACTTCCAAATTATCCAAATATGGAGGAGGCTCTGATACCAATTGTTAGGATTATGATTCCAACTAAAACACAATAGCCTTCATATCGAATAATTTGGAAACAACAACATGAACGGAAGCGTACCTGAATCCATATGTGGAAATCCTTAAGCCTCCTTTGATGATTGTTTGAAAACTCCTTGATCCTTATCTTCAAGATTGTCTTGAAGTATTGCTTACACAAGAATATGTCACAACAACCAAAATTGGAGTATAGTTTTCCACAAAGATATGCAAGACAAGAAAATGGCTCTCTTGATTCAATGGGAAGAAGAAGAGAATGTCTTACTATAATGTGGGAACCATAACCCCTCACTTACAACAAATGAGTTATGAAACTCAAGAGTCATAAGCATGTAACCATGGTTACATATATGTAACCTTAGTTAGCCCATCATTAACTAAGGTTACCCTTTTGGGTATCTACACATTAATCCTACACTTTATATGACAATACATTGGCCCCCTTAACATAAGTCCATAAGACCACAAAATTAGGCCAAACCAAAAGATAGCACATAACATATAATTTATCCATATATTGTTCATATGTATGTAGATATAAGTCCATATATCTTACATAAATATCTTCCATGTGACGATACAAGATCTTGAATTTTTTCCCCAGATATCGAGACTATGGTTATTGATGTTGGACTTATGTTTTACTCATTACAAGAAGGCTAGGAAGCGAAGGAAGACATGTCACTGGGAGTAGCGAACCCTGCACCAGTTCTTGATTTGTTGGGCAACCTTCAACGTATAAGAACAACAATCTACCTCACCATTCGGAAGGTGTTTCAATCTAACTTGCCAAGAATTCATGGGATAGGCTATGTTGATTTCCTTTTAAACAACCTCAAGGAGCTCCAAGACCGTTATACAGATTCACTCGCTTCTGTCAAGAACCAAGTCCAAATAATTCAAAAGGAACTTGAGAGCTTGCAACCATTTCTAGTAGATATTGCATAAGAGAGGCACGATGGCCTTGATAAATTTCAGTGTTGTGCTACACAATTAATTGGCAAAGCATATGAGGTAGAATACATAGTTGATGCTTTCATAAGCAAAGAAGGTCCTCTCTGGTGCCTTGAGCGTTGGCCTTTGGATATCATAGAGGAGATTGCTCATATCAGAAATGCGGTAGCAGAGATTCAAGGGAAAGAAATAGTTGAGGAAGCAATGAACAAACAGAAAAGGGTTTCCTTTCTGGATAAGAAAACTTTGCTTTCTGGATCGAAACAAGCAAAGCTGAAAAGGTGTATCCACTGTTTAGCTCGCAAGCAGAAAAGGGTTTCCTTTCATAGTCATCCTCCCTCAAGAAAGCCCGATTTATTAGAGTTAGTACACTCTGATTTGTGTGGTCCTTTTAAAGTAAAGTCAAAAGGTGGTGCACTTTACTTTGTGACCTTCATTGATGATCATTCTCGTAAGTTCTAGGTGTATCCTTTGAATCTAAAGATCAAGCAGTTGACGTGTTTAAGGACTTTCAGGCCTTAGCTGAAAGACTGACGGGGAAGAAATTAAAATGTATTCGCACTAACAATGGTGGTGAATAGTGTGGTTCCTTTGATAACTATTGCAAGGAACAAGGAATTCGTCATCAGAAAACTCCGCCCAAGACGCCTCAATTGAATAGATTGGAAGAGAGGATGAAAGAACTCTACTTGAGAGAGTTAGATGCTTACTTTCAGAGGCTAAACTTCCAAATACATTTTTGGGCGGAAGCACTTAACACTGTTGCCTATGTTAGCAATTTGTCTCTTGTAGTTGTTTTGGATGGTGATGTCCCAGACAGAGTTTGATTTGCAAAGATGTTTCTTATGATCACCTGAGAGTTTTTGGATATAAATCTTTTGTGCATATTTTTAAAGATGAGAGATCAAAACTGGATGTCAAAAATAAACATTGCATCTTTATCGGTTATGGTCAAGATGAGTTTGGGTATCGTTTTTCTGATCGTGATGACAATAAACTTATTAGAAGTCGTGATGCAATATTATTTGAAGACCAAACTAATGGAGATATTGACAAAGCTGAGAAGATAGATTCTCAGAGTAATGAGAGCTCAGTTGATATTGATCCAATTTCAATTACAAAGGCACTTATTGCACATGAAGGAACCCAAGACAATGATGGAGATAGTGATAAAGATCAAAATGATCATCATGGTGTAGATGATATGAATGCTCCAGTTGATGAAGTTCTGGTTGATCAACAACCAATTCCTGCATAGGTAACTACTTCGAATGCTCCTAAAACCTCTCTTAGAAGATCTACAAGGGAGAAGCAAAAATCCATGCGCTATCCTCCCGATGAGTATGTACTTTTGACTGACATGGGAGAACCTGAGAATTATGATGAAGCCATGAAAGATACTCACAAAGATCAGTGGATCGAAGTGATGGAAGATGAGATCAAGTAACTCCATGAGAATGGCACATATGAGTTAGTGAAATTGCCGAAAGGTAAGAGAGCTCTATTTCATCTTGGTATCAAGAGCCATTTTTTAGCAAACCATTGGTTCCTCATCTCCTTTTTCACCTTCTGCTACAACTTTTCCTTCCCTTGCAACTTTTCAATTGAGTCTTGGTCTTCCCATTTCTCCTACTATTATTTCCAACATTAAGGGGTTCGTGCCTACTGAATTAACATATTCAAATTATCTCGCCTGGAAGAAAGTCTTTATTACCATTCTGAAAAGCCATAATCTTCTTGCGTTAATTGATGGTTTTATTCCCTACCCATCACCATAACATGAAGTATATAAGTTGTGGATCCAATTTGACACTATCACATTAAGTTGGATTAATGTGACTCTTTCCCCTTCTGTTCTTGACACATTACTTTACTATGGTTGTGAAACATCCAAAAAAGCTTGGGATACTCTCGCATCCCTTTATATAGACCAAGTTTCTTCTTCCACAATTCATCTTAAATCAAAATTTCAATAAAGGGTCCTTATCTATAGAGGAATAACTTCAACAACTTCATTCTATTGCTTCTTCCTTGCGCTCTGTTGGGAAACCGGTGACTGATGAAGATCTAGTCGCACAAGCACTGCAAGGATTACCTTTTTCCTATCGCACCTTTATTTCTAACTTGAATGTCGTTGGACCTCTTTCTTCCTTCATTGCACTCAAACCTCTTTTACTTATACAAGAGGCTCATATAAGTAAAAATCCATCAGAAAATTCCAACTCTCAGACTGCTTTGCTTGCCTCAAATCACAAGAAATCTACTACCAATTCTCCTAAAAATGGTTTGTCACATAGAAAGAGTTTTTCATATGGTAGAGGAAGAGGCAGAAATCAGAAAGGAATAATGGTAGAGGTCACGAATATTAAAATCAACAATATAATCCCTCCTATTTATCTCTGCGGTTTGGTTCTCATTCTAATTCTCGACCTTCATTCTCCGCAAATGGAATTTTAGGCAGACCTCCTACTCAATTTCAGATTTGCTTCCATTTCAATCACAGTGCATTGGAGTGCAAAAATAGTTTTAATCATTCCTTCGTACCTAATAACTTGCCAAAGACTTATGCCGCTATGAATGTCGAAGAGATGCAACCAACCATTTGGTAACCAGATTCCGGAGCATCTGCACATATGACTAATGACCCATCTCTTCTTTCCTCCCCCACGCCATATACGGGTTCATCTTAGGTTATGTTGGTAATGGTAATCTCCTTCCCATTGCCTCTACTAGTTCCTTTTTTATTTCAACCACTTCTAAACCTTTTATATTGAAAAATACTCTATATGTTCCTTCTCTTGCTAAAAACATTATCTCTATCCAACGTCTTTGTAAAGATAATAATTGTGCCATTGAGTTTACTAATTTTGTTTTTTGTTAAGGACCCAAGAACCAACAACATTCTACTCCGCTGTAGTAATGCTGGATCACTTTATCCTCTTAAAGTTGCTTCTACTATTCCGCCAAGTATTAGTCTTTCCACTCAACTCGTGCCTGCTACCCTTGATTCATTAGTCTCTAGAAAATTAATTAGCATTTCTTCGTCTTAAGTCACAAATAAATGTAATGTTTGCCATATAGGTACACAAACTGGATTCTCATTTACTTTATCTCTCAGTAAATCCAATGCTCCTTTTTCTCTAATTCGTTCTGATATTTGGCAGGTTACAATAGTGTCTAATTCTAGTTCTCGCTATTATATACTATTTCTTGAAATTATACCAGATTTTCATGGATATATTTGATGCATAATAAGTCAGAGGCCTTTGAATTAAACAATTTCAGGCAATGGTTCGAAATTCATTTCATGCATCAATTTCCTATTTCTAATTTGATGGTGGCAAAAAATTTGATAATAATGCTTTTAAATCTTTCTTTCAACAATTTGGCATTATACATCGCTAATAATGCTTTTAAATCTTTCTTTCAACAATTTGGCATTATACATCGCTTACCCTATCCTCACATTTTTCCATAAAAATGGAAGAGCCGAACGTAAGCACAGACATATCACTAATGTTCTTAGTTGTCTACTTTTTTAAGCATCTATGTCATTTTCTCTTTGGGTTGATGCTAGCTTATTTGTTGTTCTTCTTATCAACATCACTCCCCCACCTTCTTTGAATTATCAATCACCATTTGAGTTGCATTATGGCCGAACACCTTATTACAGTTTAATTAAAATTTTTGGATGTTTATTTTATCCTTATGTTGCTCTTGGTCATGTGTCAAAATTTCATGTTCGGTCAAAACCATGTCTCTTTTTCCTCGTTCTTATGATCGGCATAAAGGTTTCAAATGTATTGATCGTGAAACTAATAGAGTATTAATTTGAAGACACGTGAAATTTGTAGAAAATTTCTTCCCCTATCAGATAATGTTCCCATCGGCTGAACAATCACCTCCGCTTCATATCTCTTTGTCTAATCCAGTTAATCGGACTCTTGGAACCTTATCCTCTCCACCTAACACAATCTATAGTCAAACTCCAATTCTCTTTAAATTATCTTCTAAATCAATTCCCAACAAGTCTCACAATATCATTATTCCTTCTCATTTTTAAACTTCTAAATTGCCTTTATTTCCTCCAGGTTTGCTTGACCGAAATCAGTCTGCTATACATGATCCTTGGCAACTGAGATCACAAAATTCTCCTTAAAATCAAGATATTGTTAGACGTCACTCATTTCAAAATTCCTTGACCATATCTCATTCAGATAAGTCAAAACAATTTGCACACAATAGGTCCACAACTTTAATTCATTCTTCTAATCCTTTGCTTATCCTCAATCCAACGGCCTCCACCTCCAGTGCTTAGCAGCTTTATCATTCTACCTCTAACCCAATAAGCATTTTCAACAAACAACAACATTAAATCAACAACCTTCTCAAGCACGAATGATCACAAGATCTATGATTGGCTCCTTTAAGCCACGGATAATTCCCTCTCTTTCGGTCTTTACTTCTTCACTCTCTGAACCAACAAGCTATTCTTAAGCAATCAAAGACAATCGTCACCTACATGCCATGAGTGAAGAGTATGATGCGCTCGTTCGAAATGACACTTGGACATTAGTGCCTTGTCCAGTGAATGCCAACCTTGTTGGAAATGAATTGGTTTATAGAATTAAATATTGTTTTGATGGCTCTATCGATAGGTTTAAGGCACGATTTGTGGATCAAGGTTACTCACAACAACCAGGTGTGATTACTACCAAACCTTTGCTCCAGTAGTCAAGAAAAGTACGGTTAGATTAGTTACTCTTTGGCCCTCCAACGTAATTGGTCCATGCGGAAATTAGATGTTTCCAACACTTCTCTTCATGAGGAATTATCAAAGACAATTTATATGTGTCAACCTAAAGGTTTTGAACACCTTGACTACCCTAATCATGTTTGTTAGATCGTGCCCTCTATAATCTTAAACAACCATCTCGGGCATGGTTTCACAGACTAGCCACTTTTCTTCTTGATCCTGGTTTCAAGTAGTCATAATCAAATCATAGCATGTTTGTTTTTCATTATGGAGTTAACACTGTGGTGCTCTTGATTTATGTTGACAATATAGCAGTTTTTGGTTCATCCCAACAATTTATAGCTAACTTTATCTCGTCAATGAAATCTGAGTTTTCAATGAAGGATTTAGGTAACTTGAGTTATTTTCTTGGTGTTGAACTGCTTCATAACTCCTCTGGTATTCGTTAATCACAAAGAAAATATATTAATGATGTTCTAAAAAGGTTTGGATTGGAGCAATTCAAACCTGTGCTAACCCCATTTCATAATAAGTTGGATTGGCACTCTTCTAATTTTCCTTTACTTGATGATCAATCAACTACCTAAAAATGGTAGGTTGCCTTCAATATTTGTCATTTACTCGACCTGATGTTCAGTATGCGGTAAATTTTGCCTCACAGTTTCTTCATCAACCCATACAACTTCATCTTTAATTCGTTAAGAGAATTTTTAGATACTTGAGAGGCACATCTGATTGGGGGTTGCAGTTGTACTGTAAGTCTTCATTGTCTGTAACTATTTACTTAGACTCGGATTGGGCTGGATGTACAGCTACCAAGCGTTCAACAACTGGGTTTTATGTT
Organism: Nicotiana benthamiana; assembly: GCA_034376525.1. Classification (NCBI taxonomy): domain Eukaryota; kingdom Viridiplantae; phylum Streptophyta; class Magnoliopsida; order Solanales; family Solanaceae; genus Nicotiana; species Nicotiana benthamiana. Next base: position 10,860,965 of record CM067341.1, on the reverse strand, counting down.
TTTTCGTGTACAAATCTTATCTCATGGTCAGCAAAGAAATGACCCACTGTTGCTAGGTCGAGTACAGAAGCTGAGTACCGTGCATTGGCAGTTGCTGCAGCAGATGCCACTTAGATTCAATTTATCCTACGGAACCTGGGTATTTATCTTTCTTCGCATGTGTTTGTTAAATGTGACAACAATAGAGCTATTCATTTAGCTCATGACCCGATTTTTTACTCTCACTCCAAACATATTGCTTTGGATTACCATTTTGTTCGAGAAAGAGTTGCCATTGGTGATCTTGTCGTGTCTCATGTTCATACTACTTAGAAATTAGTGGATCTATTTACTAAGGCGTTGCCTTCCAACCAGATCTCGAGAGCTTTTAAGCAAGGTTCAAGTTCATTCCTCCCCTTCATCTTGAGGGAGGGTTGTATGGGTCCAAATTTGATCGACCACGACCTACAGTGAGCGCGACAAAAGACCGAGCATTTACGAGTCGACTCCTAGAGGGATACGACCTTTTGGTAAAAGGAGAGACAATGCGACCTTGACAGTAGAACCAGCTCATTAGGGGACCTAGAGATTATTCTTTAAATAATTCTTTAGTCGTCATTCCTGCGGTTGGGAGAAACTGCTCAGCATAGAGGGATGAAAGCCTTGTAAACGGGGCAGGCACACTTTGTAAAACTTACTAGCCTTGAATGAAAATTGACAACTCTCTTCTCTCTACTATTATAATCTTTGCATTTATTATCTTCAGCTGCGATTTACCCCTTCATCTTTAATTGATTTGTCCAAAGAGAGTTTAACTTCTTTTGAGACAAATAATTTGGCACCGAAAGTGATGATTATTGTTCTTCAAACCCCAAAAAAATCAACTATGGTAGAAAATAAGCGAGGCTGAAGACGATAGCAGATGTATCAAATAATCTCCGGAACTCTCTCAATGATGTTGGTAGAGAAGAAACAGAGAATACAACACCAGGGGTTACACTGGAGGGGGAGATCTCACCTTCTCCACACGGGGATCTAATGGACTTGCGCTAAAGGGGACCTCAACGTCCACGGTGGGGGATACACCACCAGCAGTCGAAAAGCTGCTAGAGGAATGGTTGACAAATGCTCTGAGCAACATGCCCGAAAAAACCCCTCAAGGAAATATCAAAGACTTACCCAACTGAAGAAATCACAGCTACCACCAGCGAACCAAGCACTACACGAACGGGCAACACTCGCACTGTCACTGATGCAAGTTACGATGCGCTCATGGCCATCCTAAAGAAAATGGAAGAGATGGAAAACAATAACAAGACACACCGTGATCAAATGAAGGAGTATCAGGAAAGCGTTGACAAAATACCAGGTACCCCTAAGCTATTACCAAAATGCGATGTGGGCTGATTCGTCGAACATCCATACAACGACGGGGCTGCTCCTTATCCTATCTTAAAAACCTTCAAAATGTCACCATACTTGAAAATATATGACGGGGCCACGGATTTGGAGGATCATCTAATCTATTATTTTACTTCGGTAAAGGGCAACGATCTATCAAAGGAACAAGTACCATATGTTCTACTAAAAACGTTTGGTGAGACTTTGACATGAAGAGCATTGACGTGGTACTCCCAGCTACCAGGACGATCAATATCAACATTTGAAAAGATGGCGGATAACTGCTCATGCAGGGGTGAAGAAGGCTGAAGCATGGGTCATTAATATCTTCGCAGTCAGGCAAACGATGAGCGAGGGACTTCGGGACTTCTTGGCTCGATTCAACAGAGTAAGGATGAGCCTTCTAGACGTGTCAGAAAGGATGGCAGTGGCAGCTTTCATAATGGATTAAATAGGAACGCATCAAAGGCTACCAAAAAATTGCTCAGCGGACTCATGAAGTACCCCACCACCACCACCACCACCACCACACAGAAAGAGATTCATAATTCCTATTGCATCGAGGTAAGAGAGATAAGGACGATCTGAATGGCCCGATTCAGCGATTAATGCCAGTTCAGGCTGAGGCAACGAAATATCAACATAACAATGGACGAAGAGATCAACCCCCACATTTCAATCAAGAAAGGCATCAGCCCTATGTCCGAACATCCAACCCGCCCCCTCCAAGACATCCGGACGTCGTATTACGGCACACCGCACCCCTCCGAAACAAAAGAGGTATGCCTCCCTTGTTATCTGCTCATAATTTTTGTGTTTCCCCTTCAGAGATAGTATACGCATTGGAAAAGCTGGGCACGAAGGTGTAATGGCCACAAAAAATGAAATCGGACCCAAGAACTAGGAGGTCCAACTTCCTCTATGAATTCCACCAAGAAAGACGACATAAGACCGAGGATTGCATAGGTGTACGGCAAGAAGTAGTTAGGATGTTGAACTAATAATATCTTAAAGAACTGCTGAGCAACAAAGGAAGAGCCAATTTCACCCGAGGATGTGACCCATCTCAAAGACATCCAAAGCTACCATAGCCGGTGCGAACTATACAAATGATAATTGGCAGTGGTGATGATGCGGTAATCAACCATGTGAAGTTCACCACCACGCACAAGCTCAAGAGGATGGTCGCCCACGAATAGTATGATGACCTCGAAGATAGTATTATCTTCGATAAGTCAGATGCCAATGATTTGTCGTTCCCTCACTATGATGCTTTGGGTATAACTTTACGCATCACTGATACAGATGTAAAATGAATCATGATAGACGATAGAAGAGGTACATGTATTGTTCACCCATGAGTTCTCATGAAAATGAGGCTTGAGGATAAATAATACCACATTGCGTAACACTAACGGGTTTTAACAATGTAGTAGAGCGGACATCTGGAGAAATAGTGTTGCTTGTCCTAACAGGCGGAGTCACCCTGGAGACAACATTCCATGTTATGAACAAGGAAACAACCTACAACGTCATCATAGGGCGACTATGGATACACGCCATGTGGGCCATTCTCTAAAGGTTTTATCAAGTGAAAAATTTCCCACCCCCGGGGGAATATTCAGCATCTGAGGCAAACCACGCACCGTGCAAAAATGCTATTGGATCGCCCAAGATTGCACGCACACCAAACAACTAAAAGGAGCAAGTGCAGAGGAATATCAATCAGCCATGTCAAAAACTAAACCCGACCCACAAACAGAGGCCATCGAAGACCCATATATCGTAGAAGCCTGCAAGGCAACTATAGAGGATCTTGACCCCATCCAATTGGACGACGCCGACAACATAAAAAAAGTCTTACATAGGACACAACCTCTCGAAGCCAGGTAAGTATCGTCAATTTTTTGTCTAACAATGCCGATTTATTTGCCTTCTCCCACGCAGATATGCCAGGAATCCCAAGGGACATTGCCACTCATAGACTGAATGTCGATCCACTCTATCTGCCGGTACGACAAATGCGGAGAAAGTTCAATGCCGCAATCAATGAGGGGATCAGCAAGATGTGGATAAAGTTCTCGCCAACAGCTCCGTCAGAGAATCGAAATACCCCTAATGGGTCGCTAATGTGGTCATGGTCAAAAGGAAGAAGGGGAAATGGCGAATGTGTGTGGACTTCATCGATCTAAACAAAACATGCCGAAAAGATTCCTTTTCGTTACCCCATATCGACCAACTAATCGATGTGACAGTGGGGCATGAACTGCTGAGTTTCTTGGACGCCTACTCCGGTTACAACCAAATTCTAATGGTTGAAAAGGATCAAGAAAATATGACTTTCGTCACTCATTAAGGAACTTAGTGCTATAAAGTGATGCCGTTCAGACTAAAGAACGCATAGGCCATGTACCAGAGGTTGGTCACCAGACTTTTCAAAGAGCAACTAGGCAGGACCATGGAGGTCTATATCGATGATATGCTGGTAAAGTTGACAAGAAGGAAGATCACATTAGCCATTTGAAAGAAGCCTTCGAGATATTCAGGCAGTACGAGATGAAGTTGAATCCAGAGAAGTGCGCGTTCGGCGTGGCCTCAGGAAATTCCTAGGTTTCCTCGTGTCGCAGAAAGGAATCGAAGTCAATCCAGATAAAATTAAAGCCATCGACGTGATACCAGAGGTACTGACTAACAAAAAGCAGGTGCAGAAACTAATGGGGAAAATAGCCGCCTTATCAAGGTTCATTTCATGATCCTTGGATAAATGCCACAAATTCTTCAATGTGCTGAGAAAAGACCACGCGTTGCAATGGAACGAGGAATGTGTCGACGCCCTGAGAAAACTAAAGGCGTATCTGTCTTTGCCACCATTACTCGTCAAAGCGAATCCAGGTGAGTGTCTGCTTGTGTACTTGGCAGTTTTCGAAGTGGCAGTAAGTGCAGTGTCCGTGAAAATAAATATACGCGATCTCCAATTTATTATATCAGCATAACTTTAATCGATGTCGAGACAAGGTACCCTCACCTTGAAAATCTAGCTCTGGCACTGGTCGTGGCTTCATGGAAGCTTAGACCGTATTTTCAATGCCACCCTATAAAAGTAGTTATAACCTTCCCCCTAAGAGGTATCCTGCACAAACCCGATATCGGGTAGACTCGCCAAATGGGCCATAGAATTATGCGAGCACGACATAACATACCACTTGCGAACTGCCATTAAATCGCAGGTGATCGCAGACTTATAGCTGATTTGAGCAGGGAGATACTGCCCGAGCTAGAACAAGAAGTGCTCTGTGCCTCCACACATACCGACCTCTGGGTCCTCTACACTGATGGTGCTCCAATGCATCGGGATCAGTACTAGGACTCGTCCTTGAGGTCCCTACGGGTGAAGTGATTTGCCAGTCCATACGATACCCCGAGACGACTAATAACGAGGCCGAGTATGAATCTGTCATAAAAGGCTTGAAGTTAGCCCTCAAATAGGGCATCGACGACTCGTCCTCCACTACGACTCCCAACTCGTGGTGAACCAGGTCACTGGGACTTTCCAAATCAAAGAGCACGTGCTACAAAGATACAAGTCTGAAATCCATAAGCTACTGCAGGAGTTCGAAGAGTGCCGCCTCGAACCAAATACCCAAAGCACAAAACATCGAAGCAGATGGCCTTGCTAAATTGGTTGTAGCCACCAAGAATATCAACAAAGAGAACGTGGTCACGCTCCTTCATTCCGCAATAAACCATGTCGAGGTACATTCAAACAACTTAACTTGGGACTGGCATAACCGCTTTGTAGCCTATTTGTAGGATGGAACGCTTCCACAAGACAAAACGGAAGCCAAAAAGCTCCGGGTTCAGGTAGCTCGATATAGCCTAATAAACAATGATCTTTACAAGAGAACATTCGGCGGCCCTCTAGCCAAATGTCTTGGACCACATCCAACAAAGCGAGTACTAGAAAAAGTACACGAAGGGCACTATGGCGACCACACCGGAAACTGCGCCCTCGTTCGATGCCTCATCCGCGCCGATTATTACTAGCCTAGCATGAAAAGCAAAGCCGTGGACTATGTCCGAAGATGTGAGCAATATAAAAAGTACGCCCCCATGATACTTCAAGAAAGAGAACACCTCCATTCCGTCACTTCGCCATGGCCATTCATAAAATGGAAATGGACATTGTCGGTCTCCTCCCAGCAGGAGAGGTAAGGTACGCTTGCTTTTGGTTTTAACTGACTACTTCTCTGAATGGGTAGAAGAAGGTGCATATACTCAGATATGTGAGCAGGAGGTCATTTCCTTCATATAGAAAAATATTATATGTAGTTTTGGCATCCCCAAGGAAATCAGCTGCGACAACGGACCCCAGTTCATCGAAAAAAGAATAACTGAGTTCTTTGAAAAATGGCACATCAAACAGATACTCTCCACGCTGCATCATCTTGCCGCCAACAGCCAAGCCGAATCCTCCAACAAAGTAATATTGAATATATTGAAAAAGAAGCTTCAGGAAGCCAAAGGGTTATGGCCTGAACTACTACCTGAAGTATTATTGGCGTACTGCACTACGCTAAAATCCAGCATAGGAGAAATGTCATACTCACTGGTCTATGGGACCGATGCAGTTATACATGTCGAAGTCGGGGAGCCTAGTTTGAGATACTCTAACGAGAACGGAACAGACAACGGCAAAAGTGGGCTACAAGATCTGGTTAAAGTTGAAGAACAAAAAGACATGGCCTACGTAAGAATGGTAGACCAAAAGCAACAAGTAGAGAGATACTACAACAAGAGAGCTAAAGTGTGATCACTCAAAGTTGGCGAAGGACCCTAATCAAGGAAAATTAGGAATAAACTGGGATGGACATATAAGATAGTTGCATCAGCAAACAAAGGAGCATTTCAACTAGAAACAATAAAGGAAAACTGTTCCAAAAAAATAGAACATTGCCCACCTCAAGTACTTCCACTTCTAAAAGAATATGTCACCTAAACCATACTTTTTTTTCTTTACCTGGGCTTTGTCCCAATTGGGTTTTCCTGGGGAAGTTTTTAACGAGACGACGAGGGGAACGCTCTATGAATCGACATGATGTTCATTACCTCGATCTGTCAATGTGATCTCCGAATCGAAGCAATGAAGGGACTACATATAGATAATCAAAATCGCCATTGTATGTATGGAATCAAATCGCCATTATATGTACGGAATCAAATCCTTATTATATTTACGGAATCAAATCCCAATTGTATGAGCGGAATCATATCTCCATTATATGCATAGAATAAATCTCCACTAGTCGACATGTGATGTCTTCCTATGGGAATATAACCATCGACACAAATCTAAGTTCGACATCATCGGCATGTGATATCTTCCTATGGGAATACAACAATCGACACAAATCTAAGTTTTACATCATCGACATGTGATATCTTCCTACAAGAATACAACCGTCTCCAAAAATATGAGTTCGACCTCATTCAAACTATGATGGAATACTTCGACTATAATTCGGAGCAACATCCCAATGGCCAAGGCCATCGACAAAAAAAATGAGTTCGACCTCGTTCAAACTACAACGTGATACTTCAACGACAGTTCGAAGCAACAACCCAATGGCCAAGGCCATCGACAAAAATATGAGTTCGACCTCGTTCGAACTACGACGGGATACTACTTCAATGACAGTTCGAAGCAGCATCCTAATGGCCAAGGCCATCGACAAAAATATGAGTTCGACCTCATTCGGACTACGACGGGATACTACTTCGACGACAGTTCGAAGCAACATCCCAATGGCCAAGTCAATCGACAAAAATATGAGTTTGACCTCGTTCGAACTACGAGGAGATACCACTTGGACGACAGTTCGAAGCAATGTCCCAATGGCCAAGGCCATCGACAAAAATATGAGTTCGACCTCGTTCGAACTACGATGGGATACTACTTCGAGAACAGTTCGAAGCAACATCCCAATGGCCAAGGCCATCAACATAAACATGAGCGACCTCATTCGAACTACGACGAGATATTACTTCGATGACAGTTCGAAGCAGCATCCCAATGGCCAAGGCCCTCGATAAATAAAGAGTTCGACCTCATTCAAACTACGACGGGATACTACTTTGATGATAGTATGAAGCAACATCCCAATGGCCAAGGCCATCGACAAAGATATCGATTAAAAGTCGTTCAAACCACAACGAGATTCTACTTCGACGACAGTCGAAGCAACATCCCAATAAGACAAGGGCATCAGTATCATATGCAATAAGAAAAAAAAAATGGCAAACAGACCGACGAAAGTAAAATTTACATTCCAGCAAAATATCACTTACATTTTCCCCTACGAACAGTTCCTAGTGCGTCCCATGCCAAAAAGCAAAAAAGTGAAATACAAACCAAGACTACACATCATCCCTAGCGGGGTAAGCATATTCATACCACGAGTCCAAAAAAAGGTGATTTGCATTCTCGGAATTGACACCTTCCTTGTTAGGAGTGAGGGTTTCGTATCCATATGACTCACGAGTTGCACGTGCTTCGGCATGCACCACCTGAACCTCCGCCTCTGTTGCACTGCCCTCGGCGTGAAAACCCTTATACACATCGAGCCGAGCCTCCGCGTGGACCCATAACTCATACAAGCAACAAGGCGAGCCCTGGTTGGCTGAGGCACGAGACGTGGAAGGCTGAGAATGTCGATTTGCCTCCGCCCCTAGCAAAGCCATTTGCCCCTATAACGCGGCCAACTCCGCTCTAGCTCCCTAACGCGCCCTTCGAGCCGTACGATTTGACGACCGGAAGCTTCCCTCTCCCCAATAAGTTCCGACCTGGAAATGCGGAGGCCATCCTCCAAAGATATCGAATCAGAAATAGTGGTTGCCAACTTATCAGTGTTGGCGTTCAGCTTGCCCTTGAGCCCATCGACATCTGCTGCCTTAGCATTTAACTCGGCAGTCAAGCTGGCCACCTTCAACTGTAAGTCAGCATTCTCAGCCGTTACCCCCTACTCAACTCGAGCTCATCCTCCTTCGCCTTGAGGAAGGCCTCCGGTTTGCTATTACGGGAAATAGCCCTCACAAGCTCCTCATCCCTCTCCTTTAGCACCTATATATTACACTCCACTTGGTCCTCCCGCTATGTAAGTCCCTCACGAAATACCAGGAACTCGGGATCCTGATGATAGATGTTAGACATCTCCCGATGTTTAGCACGGTACTGATGGTACTTCAGCGACATCTTGTAGAGACCCATCCTTTTCTGTTCATGACGCTCCATCTCCACCTCCAGGATGAGGGTTTGACAAAAGAGGAGGGCAGAGTTAGAAAACCAAACACACAACACCGATTGTCACACCAGCCCCACGACAAAAAAGAGAATAAAAGGGAACCTACCTGCATGGCCATACCGGAGGTCTTCTGAGATAAATTTGCTTTGCTCTTCGCTCCAAGTGCCTCGCTTTCAGGAGCGGAACACAGAGGAGCAAGGGCCGACGCAACCTGATCGTTGTTCAGCAGCAAGTTGTAGCTCCCCGGGATTACCACATGACGGTCAGACCCGTCCATCCTCACCTCCACATAGGTATGGCGACCCAAAAAGTCACTGACATCCTCCGGGGCGATATCCGAACCCGATCCGTCACCCTCGACACGAGGTCCTCAAACATTAGATGATGTGCCACCTTTAACGGATCGCACCGAACGGGCTCTCGGGCCAAGACCCTTTATTCGGGGAGACCTCCCTGACAAAATGGTATCAGCCATAAATACAAGCACCGGGCTGTCTTGGACGCTCCGTTGCTGTTGACATTTGTGGCCACACCCTTTCCTAGCTCCAAACTTCTCCTATTCTTAACTGTTAGAAGATTCATCAATAGGATATGAGGTCGGTACCGATGAGGCTTCTTCCCTCATGGCCACGGGTCGAGATGAATATCCCAGTTGAGTAAGTTGAGGACGGCCTTCCCGAACGTACTCGCACAAAATAAATCGGGTGTCCGCAGTAGTGATGGCATGCCTAAACTCAGGAACTAGCACCCTCCGTCTAGAGGCTCCCTGACCTGACATCACAAATGGTCATACGGTTAAGCGAGGCCGCATGGCCTATAAGGTAGTAGAGCAAATATTTACCTGAGGAAACTCTAGGTCCATAACATTTAACGAGGCGGACCAAGTCCAAGTTTCCTTCGCATGGGGCAAAGGCGAGCTACCTAGTTCTTCAGACCTGCAATGGGGCGAGGTGGACAGCCCATAGCTGCGGAACGACGAGTGACAAAAATTACAATAATTACACAAAATAGGGGGACGTAATGGACAAAGGTACTTACGAGTTCTATTCCATCGCTCCAAAAATTTGGTGGGGTCAGAAGCGACGTGTTCGGTCTTGATAAATATGTACTTGTGCCAAAATTTACGGCTCGCCTAGTCATTTGTCACGACCACCAGCCCGTTTGTACCACGAAGTCTCAAATGCACCATGGTACCCCTGAGGAACCTAAGGGTGAACAAGTGTAAAAGATGATGGATGGAGACGCTATATTCCGCCAACTCTGCATACTTAGTCAGTAGCGAAAGTACCTTGAGCGTGTACGACGAAAGCTGAGTCGAGCAAACCTGGTAAAATCTTCAGAATTCTTCTGCTAGAAGGAAGAGATGAAGGGTTTAGTCAATCACAAAAGGATACTCGTAGAAAGCACAATACCCAGGCCTGTGGACGTCAACATAATCTTCCTCCGCTAGAATCATCTCTACGTGGGTAGGGATACCATACCTTATGCGAAGAGCATCAAGGTGAACCTGCTTCGCCTCAGAAAGTATGGGGTTTGGAGTAGGGGCGGATCTTTGAGAAAGTCACTCCGGGATAGGGGATGCCTCGTTTGTAATGCCTCCACTGTGAGAGGGCTATCACCCTCTTCTACCTCCACCTCTCCGCTGCCGGAAAGAGGCGTTGTGGTTGATGGAGCGACTTCAGGGACCTCTTCATTAGCACGACGAGACCTTGGCATAGTTTTGTTTAAAAGGAGTAGCTACACAAAGTAAGTGAAAAATAAGAAGTTTCCGGCCAGGAATGGAAACAGGAACAAGAAGGTATAAGAGAAAATGAAGAAGATTGAGAGGTTATCAAGAGGAGATGGCTAAAGTTTTTCAAAAAATCAAACCCTTCATTTATTTATAGGGTTGGGTGGCGCTAGAATCGAGGCGGAAGGCTTCAAATCAGTGCAAGAATCAAAGCGACAAACCATCAGTCTTTGCCTCAAAAATCTGCGTAATGATGATGCAGATAAAGCTGACGTCACTCCCGGGTAGCGTGTACTCTTTGATGGGCCACCGAACATGATAGCCACATCTCGTTGTCCACGTCTTAACACCCCAGTGGGTCAAATTCCTCCCAAGGAAGGCATGGAGTCTGCTCATCGAGGATGCATCCGGTCGCGACCTCGACGAACGGAGGGAGTAACTGTATGGGTCCAAATTTGATCGACCACGGCCTACAGTGAGTGCGACAAACGACCGAGCACCAGCGAGTCGATACCCAGAGGGATACGACCTTGTGGTAAAAGGAGAGACAATGCGACCTCGGTAGTAGAACCAGCCCATTAGGGGACCTAGAGAATACTCTTTAAATAATTCTTTAGTTATCATTCCTGCGGTTGGGAGAAACTCCTCAGTATATAAGAGGGATTAAAGCCTTATAAACGGGACCGACACACTTTGTAGAACTTACTAGCCTTGAATGAAAATTGACAACTCTCTTCTCTCTACTATTATCATCCTAGAGTTTATTTTCTTCAGCTACGATTTACTCTTCATCTTTGATTGATTTGTCCAAAAATAGTTTAATTTCTTTTAAGTCAAACAAAGGTGTTAGGAAAATTAGTAGAATTCGAATTTGTTGTACTTATCCAATATATTTTTACTTATCTATATGAGAGCTTATATCTGTTGTACTTCAACTATAAATTCACATATACAGTGTGTATATACTAATGTTTGCCATTTCCTCATTACTTCTATTTCATCTGAAGTTATTGCCTCTCAAGAAGTTGAGCATCCCCTGAAGGATTGCCAAGTAATCCTTCAAAGCAACTCTCTGACTGGAGTTACTATTAGTTTTTAGGTTCACCAAACAAAGAAGTGATTTCTATTAGAACCTTAGTAAGACAAGTTTCTGAAGACAAATATAGGTCAGGTCAGAAGACGTCTCTCTCCTCTTTCCTAAAATGTGGGGACTAAAAGAAATTGTGATAGAACTAACTGTAAATCAACGGGGAAGAACTATGAAGGTTTGGTACTAAGCTTTTGCATACAAAACAACATTTTATACTCCTATATAAAGTGGAGGTTTCTTTCTTTTCGTTGGATTCTCTTGCTTAGAAATTTTTATATTCGGGAACTAGTTTTAGTTTAATTTCCAACTATATATCGTATGACCGTTGACTTCACTAGAAGGTATTCACAATTTTTTTTATATCGTATGACGACTCCATAAATATTTTCAGTTACTCAACTATGACCCTCCCAAGTGCATCCAAAGCATATCCAGAAGCTATATGGGTTTAATTGAACACATAACTTTTACTCATGCTTTGTATTTTTGTCCAAAAATTATTAAATATGTACAAATAATAAATTTTAAACCCACTAAATTAGATGAGATATAACAAAAATAAACCCATAAAGTTTAAATATTGAATCCGACTCAGAGTGCATCCATAGTTTTATCTCATAATCAGCTAAGCAGCATTAGGGTTTGTAAACTCAAAACGGTCTGAGAGTTGCCTTTGGCGTTCACTGCATGCATAACCCTCTGTGAAAAAACTGGAAATTTTACCACCTTTAAAGAGCAATTTTTATCCCATATCAATCTTAATTACACATAATATTATTTTCCCACTTCCATTAACAATTCTCATATTAAAAAATTGGGATTCTAACAATTAAACTGCACCTAGTCAAAGCACAGACCTTTCACATGCTTCTGCCTAAGTCACACCATCCAAAGCACCTTTCTCAGAGATCAAAACAAGTTTTCCTCTTTCATTATTTATTTGGTAATAGACATTGTAGTAAACATTAAACGGAAATAACAAATTAGCCATATACCAAATTAAAGGAAACAAAAATCATTCAACTGTTTTTTTCCTCAGAAACTTTAATTAAGATTTAAAAAGAAAAAGTAAAACACACTAACTATAAAAGCTCATGATCTTCCTAATTGCCTTGGCTAAAAACTCATCCTCCAAATTGCCTTGGCTAAATACTCCTGGATAGAGACAAGGAAGCTAGAATTCTGATAATCTTCAAGTTGTGTTTCCCAGATATCCCTGGCTGACTTGTCGACAATTTTATTGCAATATTCTACCTTAAGGTCTCCGAAACAAGAAGGGATCTCCTTAAGAAACTTGCAATCATGCAAAGCCAAGCTTTTGAGATTTGGAGCGAATGCATTGGAGTTTCAGCACATGAAGATTCTGAAATGAAGCAATTTCTGATAAGTGTTGAGGATGCAGGTAAAAATTGCTTACTGTCAAGCTTTTGAGATCTGGAGCGCAGATGGAAAAGGGGATGGTTTTACCTAAAGATGTGTTTCTGCGAAGAATCTTCAGAATTCCAATTGATGTTGGAAACTTCAAAACATAACACTGAAAGTTGTAAACACCATCGACTTCACATCTCAGTTCCCGAAGATTAGATGTTTCTCTGAAAATCAATTCTGCATCCTGAATACAAGAAAAGTATGGAGTGGAAAGAGTTTCAAATCATAAAGTTTTTTGGAGTTCTCAAGTGATTCTTCTTCAGTTTCTATAATGAAGTTGCACTTGGAAATATGCAGATATCTCAATTTAACCATCTCCCGGAGTGCAACGGGTAGTGACATATCGGCATCGTTAAAAGTGCTATCCCGTAAAATCAGAGTTTCAAGATTTCAACGGTTGACTATTAATGATGGAAGTGACAACACTTGAGTTCGTGCAACAAAATACCTCAAGTAAACTAGATTAACTGGGACTGAATTAATTGTTATGGGCTCCAAATCTAACACTTTTAAAAGCTTGAAGCTGTGAAAATTGTGGGAGACAGTGCAAAATGCATAGCTATGCAATAGAGCCAACATGTAGCAAACACAAGCTCCAATCTCCAATACGATACCCTTCACCATAAAAGGACCTGCGATGACTAAGTTGCTTGCCATAGCAAACAAGGTTAGAAAGATTGGTATGTTTCATCCCTGCAAATATTAAAATTAGTAAAATTACAAGATTAATTGTCAATAAAACTTGAGTACTTAATGAATTGAACTGAAAGATTACTGCTAATTCGTATATTACCATTTTATGCACAGCAGAAGATTCTCTTCTTTAACTTTCTCTTTACAGAAATCATGCAATAGGTCGTGAATGTAACATGCTTTGATCTTACCGCCAAAACTCTTCTTAGTTTCCATCACTAGATTTCTTCTAAAAAGATTCTCTAAATAACCATCCTCTATGTCCTCCATACTCTTGCCTTCGCAACCTTTTATAAATCTTTCTGAGATCCATAACTTTGTTAACTTTGAAACTTTTATACCACGGTCCTCTAAAAATGCTCCGAAGTAGAGAAAACAAGACCGTGAATGATAGGATAAATTTTGATAACTATGTTCTATAGTGGCCCTTGAGTTACTGCGGATGTAGGGACTTAAATTTTTGGTCACTTGTTCCCAACATTCTTCTTTCTTCTCCGTCTCTGCCAGAATACCAGCCACCAAGATAATTGAAAGAGGTAGCTGACCATACTTTTTTGCTATTTGTTGCCCAATGTTCATTAGGAGAGGAGGGGATTTTTCTTCTCCAAACACAATTTTCCTGAGTAACTTCAACTTTCATCATCATTAAACATACGAAGTGGAAGGGGATCACTTTGAAATCTAGCATAATTTGCAACTTCATAATTTCGAGTTGTTAGAATGATTATACTGTTATGTTGAGGAAGAGGCAAACCCGAAAATAAAGAAGATAAAGAACACCAAATTTTAACGTGGAAAACCTTTCAAATCGAAGGTAAAGACTACGGGATCATAGATCCAAAAAGCTCCACTATAACCATAAGAGCGTTACAAAAGTTCTCCAAATTGGATACACAACAAGGACCAAACACGGAACAACAATAGCAACAAGAGCAACAACTAATCAATTGAAAAAAGAGTATAATCCACAAAATAAAGCTGCTGTTCGAGGCTCAAAATCAGATGCTATGAGCCTCCAAATCTCATCTCCACCGTTCAAATTTAAGAGCAAGATGTTACGAACAATGAGTAAAAATTTTAGCCTGATCCAATGGTTAACGATCTGAAAACATGATTTAAAGTTGGCTGGTCGGAATAAAAATCATGCAGCAAAACAAATGCTTTTCTTCTCTCTTCTCTCTTGATGAAAGCTCTCTCAAAACCCACTCTTATGTGATTAAGCCTTTCAAAGACTTATATCAATGAGCATAGAATAATTATCCAATGTTGTCCTAATTATAGATCATGAGTAGTGCTTTATCTTAAAGTCAAAACCCACTCAAAATAGGAATAAAGCGAATCAAATTCCAAATAGGATTGGAAACTAAAAGAGAATAAGATTAGGCTATTGGGCCTTTGGCTGGACAACATGGGCATGTGCCCAACAAATTCCCCCTCCAGCCAAGAGGCCAAATGTGTCTTAAAGTAGAGGAACTACTGACAGGCTTTATGTCTGCCAATTTTCTATAAAATTCATGTTTATATGCAATAATTGCCTTTGTCAGCATATCCGAAGGATTTTCATCAGTATGTATCTTCTCAACCTCAAATAATTTCTCTTTCACGGCCATTCTTATCCAATGATACTTTCTATTTATATGTTTAGTCTTATAATGAAAAGTGGAGTGTTTGGTGAGACATATAACACTCTGATTATCACAAAATAAGATGTACCTTGGCTGCTCAAAACCAAGATCATTAATAAATTCCTTCATCCATAACAGTTCTTTGGCACCTTCTGTGACAACAATATATTCGGCTTATGTGGTGTATAGAGCTATGCAAGTCTGTAGTCTAGATTGCCAAGAAACAACTCCCCCTGCAAAAGTGATCAAATAACCGAAAGTGGATCTTGAATTATCAAGATTGCCTCCTAAATCAGAGTCTGCATAACAAACAAGTTCAGGCTTGCATTGCCAAAGCACAGTTTCAAATGTGCAGTACCTTTCAAATACCTTAATATCCATTTACTGCATCCCAATGTTCTTTTTCAAGATTAGAAAGGAATCTGCTAACAGTACCAACGGCATGTACAGTATCTGGTCTAGTGCAAACCGTATCATATATCATGCTACCAGCGACAGAAGAGTAAGGAATACGAGACATCATTTTTTTCTCTTCATCGGTAGATGGACTCTGAGTAATACTCAATTTGAAGTATTTAGCAAGAGGAGTACTAACCACTTTTGCATCTGTCATATTTAACCTCTTGAGTACCTTCTCAATGTATTGCTTTTGGGACAGGAATAACTCCTTTCTATCTTTGTGTCGATAGATTTAAATGCCAAAATTTTCTTTGCTGGCCCCAAGTTATTCATCGCAAACGATTTGCTCAACCACTTCGTAAGGATTGTGATTCTGGATTTATTCTTGCCAACAATAAACATATCATCCACATAAAGCAATAAAATAATAAAACCATCATCAGAGAACTTTTGGAAGGATACACAGTGGTCTGAAGAGGTTTACATGTACCTTGTTCTTCTATGACAGATTCAAACTTCAAATACCATTGCCTTGGAGCTTGTTTCAATCCATACATGGTCTTATTTAATTTGCAGATATAATTTTCTTTTCCCTTAGTTACAAAACCCTCAGGCTGTTCCATATAAATCTCCTCATCTAAATCACCATGAAGAAAAGCATTCTTGACATCCATCTGCTCAACCTCTAAATCTAGACTTCTAGCTAAGCCTAGAACCACATGAATAGATCATATATATAAGTACAAATATATTGGATAAGTACAACAAATTCAAATTCTACTAATTATCCTAATACCTTCAATGTGACGATACAAGATGTTGAATTTCTTCTTCGAAATATCGAGACTGTGGTTTGATGTTGGACTTTTGGTTTACTCGTTATATGAAGGCAAGGAGGCGAAGGAATGAAGACATGACACCGGGAGAAGTGAGCTCAGTACAAGTTCTTGATTTGTTGCGCAATATTCAACGTATAAGCATAGTGATCTATCTCACCATTCGAAAGGCGTTCAAAATCTAACTTGCCAAGGATACATGGACTAGGCTATGTTGATTTCCTTTTAAACAACCCGAAGGAATGCCAAAGCCGCCATTTAGATTCACCAGCTTGTGTCACCAACCATCTTCAAATAATTCAGGAGGAATTCGAGAGCTTGCAACCTTTTTTAAAGTCTGTCTCACATGAGCAACACAATGACCTCGACAAATTCAATGTTGTGCTACACAATTGATTGGAAAAGCATATGAGTAGAGAACATTGTTGATGCTTGTATTAGGAAAGAATTTAATGCATCGTTCCTCAAGCGTTTGTTCTTGGATATAATGGAGGAGATTACTCTTATCATATTAGAGGTAGCCGAGATTCGGGAAAAGAAATTAGTTAAGGAAGCACTGAATACTAGCACAATTCATACATCATCAAAATTTAAAAGGTCTCTAATGATAAATCAAGAAATTGTTGGTTTTGAGGATGTTATAGAAAATTTAAGAGAGTAACTAATAAGAGGAACCAGAGGGAGAGATATTGTTCCAATTGTTGGGATGCCCGGTCAAGGCAAGAAGACTCTAGCCTACGAACTCTACTCTGATCACCTTAGTTGTTTCTCACTTTGATATTCGTGCACAATGTTGTGTGTCCCAAATACATTCACGTAAGGACTTGCTATTATTGATTCTACATAATACTATCGATGGGACACAAAACATAGAGAAAAACGTGCGGATGAGTTAGTTAATGAACTTCGCAAAGCTTTATTCTCCAAAAGATATCTCCTCCTTGTTGATGACGTGTAGGAAGCTAGTGTATGGGATGATCTAATAGGCTGTTTTCAAGATGCCAACAATGGAAGTAGAATCATTCTAACAACGAGAAATTAAAAAGTTGCCAATTATGCTCAATGTCAAAGTGGACCCGTTCCACTTTGTTTATTTAATGATGGTGAAAGTTTGGAGTTACTCCAAAAGAAGGTGATTAGTGAAGAAAGCTGATCCCCTCTTCCAATGAATATTCGGAAGCAAATAGTAAAAAAGTGTGATCACTTGCATTTTTCAATTGGTGTGGTGGCTGGTGTTGATACCCAATTTGTTACAATCTATATCCACACGTGTTAGTTGCCATACGTTAGATAACATAAATCCAAGAAGGAATTATCCTTGAGATGATAAGAAATTAATCCTATTGATCTTATGTGATACAAGGATGGTGTATAAGGGTGATTAATAAGTATTAGAGGTTAAACGAATCAAGGATGTTGCAACTCATATTTTCGGGTAAACTAATAGGTGATTAATACACTCAAGAGGTCGTGTTTTAAGGTATTTGAATCATATAATACCCGTTTCATAGTCTTGAAGTCAAACGAGTTATGAAACAAAAGTCGACAAAAGTTTTCGCAACTTAGGTTCATGGTTTTACTTTAACATTAGGTCAAATGTCATTAAGCTTTTCTCTCAATATACTTGGAATTACGGGGTGATCTACCCACCAAATTTAAGATCTATGAGTCTAGTTTTCAGCGCATTAAACCGTTAATCAATAAGACATCGGTGTAGAGAGATATAGGCATTTTTGTGAGACTGCACAAGCTGTTAGGTGACAAGTAGGTGTGTCACCTACTTGGTTAAATGATAGCCCAAAAAAAGGAAATTTCGGATCCCCTATTGAGCCCATTTAAAAATTTATCTCCTGAAATATAACCCTCAATATATCTCACAAATTAACAGACCTATACCCCTGAAAAACTCATCCCAAAAATCTCACAGAAACCCTAATCGATTTTCTCTCTCTTTCAAGTTCTAATTGAGGGTAAAATCAAGAGTTTGAAGAACCAAGGAAAGGGCTGAGTATTCAACGAGTAAGGTAAGTTTACTGCACTATTTCATACATTTTTCTACTGTGAACTCATGTTAATTCGTTTTATACATGTAAGAACTCACGGGACGGTGATCGGAAGTCGTGAGTTTGAGTAATTCACTTGTAGCGGATTCTTTTGTGGACTGTTTTATGTTGCTGTTGCTGCATGTTTTACTACTACTTTGTGGAATTTTGGAGGAGGAAGGGTGTGGAGAAAAACCATATAGATGTAGGGTGTTGGGCTGATAGTTCTTCGTAACATTTCCGGGTCGTTTGACACGACTATGGTGGCCGTCGTTTGTAGGAAGTGACTAGATTGTGCGTGGACTGTCTTAGAAGGCTCAATATGATTATTAATGATGTTTTTTGGGTTGTTTGGTGATTGTTTGGAATTGTTTGAAGTCATATATATAGGGGATGTTCTGTGGTTTCATCGTAAAATAGGTTATTGTCGATAAATAATAAATGATAACGATAATATTGTTTCTCTTATTGTAGACTAAGGAGTTGTGACAATTGCATAACTTGAGATTGGTGCAGTATATACAAGGTATGTGAGGCTATCCCTTTCCTTTCTTACACGACTCCGATTGTACATAATGTAATAAACGAGCTTCCAAAGATACTCTACTCTTAGAAGCTAGCAGTACTTACATTGTTTCCCCTCTTATGGAACGATTGATGTGATGTTGCTTCTCTTATTATTATGTTATCAATGTTGTTGGTGCTTCCTGATTCTTATGAGGTTCATAGTGAAGAGTTAGTCCTAATAACGTGTACAGAGTATACCGATCTTACGTCACTTTGAAAGGTCTAGAACATGTTTCTAAAACTTGAGTACTTAATGAATTGAACTGAAAGATTACTGCTAATTCGTATATTACCACTTTATGCACAGCAGAAGATTCTCTTCTTTAGCTTTCTCTTTACAGAAATCATGCAATAGGTCATGAATGTAACATGCTTTGATCATACCTCCAAAACTCTTCTTAGTTCCCATCACTAGATTTCTTCTAATAAGATTCTCTAAATAACCATCAGCTATATCCTCCATACTCTTGCCTTTGCAACATTTTATAAATCCTTCTGAGATCCATAACTTTGTTAACTTCGAAACATTTATCACGATGTCCTCTAAAAATGCTCCGAAGTAAAGAGAGCAAGTCCTCAAATGATAGGATAAATTTTGATAACTATGTTCTATAGTAGCCCTTGAGGTGTTGTGAATGTAGGGACTTAAATTTTTGGCCACTTATTCCCGACATTCTATTTTCTTCTCCATCTCTGCCAAATTACCAGCCACTAAAGCAACTGAGAGGCAACTGACCACACTTTTCTGCTATTCGTTTCCCAACATTCTTTAGGAGAGGAGGGAATCTTTCTTCCCCAAACACAATTTTCCTGAGTAACATCCAACTTTCAACATGATTAAACATTCAAAGTGGAAGGGGATCACGTTGAAATCTGGCGTAATATGCAACGTCATGGTTTCGAGTTGTTAGAATGATTCTACTTCCATTATTGGCATCTCGAAAACATCATATTATATCATCCCACACATCATCAACAAGGATGAGATATATTTTAGAGTATAAAGCTTTGCATAGCTTATCAGCTAATTGATCAACACATTTTCCTTCACATTGAAAGTCTTTAGCGGTAGCATCATGTAGAATCTCCAGTAACAAGTTCTTATCTGAATATACTTGAGACACACAACAATGTGCATGAATGTCAAAGTGAGAAATAACTAACTCGTCAGAGTAGAGTCTGCGGGCTAGAGTCGTCTTGCCTAGACCCAGCATGCCAGTTATCGAGATAACGTCTCACCTTTTGGTTCCACTTATTAGTTGGTCTCATAATTTTTCTATGACATCCTCAAATCCCACAACTTCATCATTCATGATTGTAGACCTTGCTAAACTTGATGGTGTTTGACTTTTGCCAGTATTGTTCATTGCTTTCTCAACTATCTTTTTTCCTTGAATCTCTGCTACCTCATTTCTGATATGGGAAATCTCCTCTATGATATCCAAAAGCCAACGCTCAAGGCACCAGAGAGGAACTTCTTTTCTTATAAAAGAATCAACTATGTATTCTACCTCATATGCTTTGCCAATTAATTGTGTAGCACAATGCTGAAATATGTCGTGGCCATCATATCGCTCTTCTGCAACATCCGTTAGAAACGGTTGCAAGCTCTCAAATTCCTTCTGAATCATTTGAACTTGGTTCTTGACATAAGCGGGTGAATCTGCATAACGGCGTTTGAATTCCTTTAGGATGTTTAAAAGGAAATCAACCTAGCCTAGTCCAAGAATCCTTAGGCAATTTAGATTGAAACACCTTTCGAATGGTGAGGTAGATCGCTGTGCTTATACGTTGAATGTTGTCCGACAAATCAAGAACTAGTGCAGGGTTCACTATTCCCAGTGCCATGTCTTCCTTCACCTCCTCGCCTTCCTGTAACGAGTAAACCATAAGTCCGACATCAATAATGAAAGTGTCAATATCTTGAAGAAGTAGTTCCAAATCTTGTGTTGTCACATGGAAGATATTGCCTCTCAAGAGTTTGAGCATCATTTGAAGGATATCCAAGTGATCCTTCAAAGCAACTCTCTGATATGAGTTATTATTAGTTGGTAGGTCTGCCAAATTGTGTAGGATAGTCTCCAAAAAGCTGGCTTCACTATCAACTGCTTACTCTTGATTTTGGATTTTGGGATACCATCCTCAGATTGTATTGTCGACTTTAAAGATCGCTAGACATCAACATAGGTCTTGTGGATGCATGGTTGAGTGGGTTTAATCCTAATTCACAAGAGATCAGAAAGCAATACCTTTATTTTCTCTGGAGCAAAATCTGGTAAGTACAACCAGAAAAGCATTGATGTGTAGCCGGCCACAGCTAAAGTGTGAGTAAAGAAATTAACAATTATGTTGGCCCTGAGGCTCTCTTAAGCTCTTAGAGACAAAACAGAAGAAATTTTGCAGCAAGTTCAATTCTTTTAAAACATCTTCTATATGTTTCATTATTGTTTCGGGGACAATAAGAAACGTACAGCGGACACAGATCTTCACTAAATCACGAAGATTTTCCACCACAGTATCCATGAATTCCATCACAAATTTGTGAATATCAATACCATCCTTGTTGGCTGAAAGAGGTAATGATGATATTTTAGGAAAGGAGTATTTGGATCTAATTTCCATCTTAATCAATGAAATCTCGTTTTGTAACTTAAAGGTAGAAAAATCAAAGTATGGATGTCCGTCGGTCGGTACGGTATGGTATTTAGACATTTCAGTATTTAAGTATTCGGTTTTTTAAAATGCTTTACCATTAAATTCGTTATGGTTTCCTTGCGGTTTCAGTTTATTCGATCCTGTAACATCGACCTGATTTTTTGATTTATTCGATCTATAGAAAAAAAGAAAATATCTCACTCTTCAGACCTTTAGTTAAGTTACAAGTTACAACAATCCAGTATAATCGCACTTAGTGGGGTCTGGGAAGGGTAGTGTGTACGCAGACTTTACCCCTACCCTTGGGTAGAGAGGCTGTTTCCAAATAGACCTCCGACATCCTTCCCTCCAAGAACTTCCCACCTTGCTCTTGGGGAGACTCGAACTCACAACCTCTCGATTGGAAGTGGGGGTTGCTTACCATCAGAGCAACCCCTCTTGTCTCTCTTCAGACCTTTAGCTTGACAAAAATAAGAAAAATGACAGTCTGATGCACAAAGCCTCCCGTATTCATGTAGGGATTGGGGACGGGCCGCATCCTGAGAATTATAATGTAGATAACCTACCCTAATGCAAGCATTAATGGAAGCTTCCATGGCTCAAATATGGAGACAATTTTACCGTTGCTCCAAGGCTCTTCCTTGACAGAAATAAATAATTAACAGAATTAGTTCACCTGTTTAGACAACAGGGGGTACTTTTCATTGAACTAGAAAAGCATACAAAATTTCTTCTCCAAGCTGCATGATCTCGGACCCTACAATTGAAGGGAGAAAAAGAAGATAAATCCTTAGTTAGTCGTTTAAAAAAACTTATAAAGAAGAATATCGTATACAATTAACTCAAATTGACACAATGGCTTCTATTTTCCATCACCTATCACAATCAAAAGGATTTAAGGAAATCAAAATCAAAATCATCTTGTTTTTCACTTTTTTATCCTAATTAGCCTACTAACACACGAACTAAAAGATGCTAAATTTAATTCACTGAACTACAGGACGTGAAATTTACATACAACATACTTTCAATTCTCGTTCAGGCATTTTACCGAGCAGGTGAAGGGCATCTCAATACTGACATAGGAAATACAATAGCTTACATTGTTTTATGAGGCGCAATAATGACGGAGGAAGAGAAACAACATCAAAGCCACTTAGTTTTTCTCTATAAGTACTTATTTATTTTGGATGGAGATTATAAAATGGCATTTGCCTATTAAATGTCGAATACGTGATCTAATGTTATGTTTTGTTCTCGGCATACTTTTGTCTCTGTACTAATGTTGTATGTTTTGTTCTCGGCATACTTTTGTCTCTGTACTAATGTTGTATTGCTCCTGTTGGACTTGTACAATAAGGTATTTCAATTATTACTTACCCCTAAATTTTATTGCAAATGCTGTAGCAAGTGTTGAGGCGGGTTGTTTTACTTAATACGGGCCATGCGAAAACCTCAAGACAGATTTTTAATTTTTTAAATTTATTAATAATATAGCATTATAATACAAATAATATATATAATACATTAAAAACTCAAGAAAATTAAAAAAATTAAAGAAACTGATACAAAATAAAATATCTAGCATGATTAAATAATGTAATACTCTTAAAGTACTGCAAAATATAAATTAACTACAACGTTAACTTTCAAACGATTAAAAATTATAATTTCTTAAAAAGTATTATCAAATTGCATATTTTACCTCCTTAAAAAGTAATTTTTCAATAAATTTTATCAGTTTTAAAGTATTACTTATTCATGAATAAATATAAAATTATTTTTTTATGGTAAAATAACAAATATATAATAATTTTGAGAGGCATAGAATTAAGATAAGAAGATCTATATGTAGAGAGTTTTGGGAGAAATGAATTTCTCGTATTGCTCACAAAAGTACATATAGAGTACAAAGGTATCAAATCCTACCAACTATAGAACTGTACAATAATGAAGGAAATCAAATCCTACCAACTATAGGACTGTACAATAATGAGAGAATATCCTACCAATGATAAAAAGATACACACAATTATATTCTAATACGCCCCCTCAAGATGGAGGGCCGGAGGACACGCCAATCTAGGACATCAGCAGAAGAAGCCGAGGACGAGATAAGTGCTAAGTGAGAGCATCAGCAAGCTGATCAGCAGAGGATACGTGAGCAACACGAAGAGACCCATTCTGAACCAATTGACGAACAAAGTGATAATCAATGGAGATGTGTTTCATGCGCGAATGAAACACAGGGTTGGCACAGAGGTAAGTGGCGCCAATGTTGTCGCTGTAAATGACAGGAGAAGCCGGAAGAAGGACATGAAACTCGCGCAGCAGGGAATGAAGCCAACGTACTTTAGCGGGAGCAGAAGCAATGGCACGATACTCAGCCTCAGTAGAAGATCGTGCAACGGAACGCTGCTTTTTGGAGCTCCAGGAAATAGGATTAGGCCCTAGAAAGACAACATAGGCACCAGTTGAGGAGCGGTCATCACAGTTTCCACCCCAATCAGCATCAGAGAAACAATGCAGAGGTATAGCAGATGAAGGACGCAGCCAGACTCCAAAGTCACGCGTCCCATTCAGATACCGGAAGAGGCGCTTAACTGCACCCCAATAAATGACAGTAGGAGGGTGCATGAACTGTGATAGTTTATTCACAGCAAAGGAGATATCAGGACGGGTGAAGGAGAGATACTGGAGGCCCCCAAGGGCCTGTCAATATGTGGATGCGTCGGCAGGAGCCGAGCCGTCGGCCAGATGAAGGCGGGTTGACGCCGCTGTTGGCATCTGAACAGGGTCGGATTCCAGCATATTATGACGAGTCAAAAGATCAATAACATATTTACGCTGAGAAAGAAAACACCCCTTGGAGCTGCGCAGAACTTCAACACCAAGAAAGTAGCTTAGATCACCCATGTCTTTAAGAGAAAACTGAGTCCCAAGAGAGTCAATCACACGGTTCAAGAAAGCAGAATCATTACCAGTCAATATGAGATCATCAACATATACCACAAAAATAGGCCGTAATACCAGAGTGCTGAAAGACGAAGAGCGAAGTGTCAAAGGTAGTGTTGACGAAACCCATGGTCAGAAGGCATTGGCGGAGCGCAATGTACCATGCCTGGGGTGCCTGTTTGAGACCATAAATAACTTTTTGTTACATACAGACATAAGATGGATAGGCTTTGTCAACAAAACCTAGTGGATGTGCCATATAAACATCCTCTGTAAGCATGCCGTGGAGAAAGGCATTGTTCACATCTATTTGACGAAGAGGCCAGCCCTTGGATACAGCTAGACTGAGAACCAAACGCACAGTTACCGGCTTAATAACCAGACTGAAAGTCTCCTGGAAGTCTACACCTGGACGCTGATGAAAGCCCTTCGCAACAAGCCGGGCTTTGAACTTATCCACAGTACCGTCATGCTTTCGTTTGATACGATAAACCCACTTGCAACCCACAACATTCTGTGAAGAATCAGGCGGAACAAGATCCCAGGTGCCATTCCGTAGCAGAGCATCAAACTCTGATGACAGAGCAGCACGCCAGCGCTCATCAGACATAGCACTAGACAAAGTCTGAGGTTCAGTAACAGCAGGAGAGGGGACTGCAGACATACCAAACTTCTTGTTGGGCGTAAAGATGTTATTTTTTCTGCGAGTTTGCATATGATGACCACCCTGGGAGGATGTAGGTGGCGGCATAATGGGTGTAGCAGCGGCAGGGGCCGCTGCGGTGTCGGACGGGGTGCTGGTGGAGCAGGCGTTAGCACCGGCAGTGCGTCCGGTGAAGGATCGCCAGTGGGAGCGGCGGCAGGTACTGGTAGCGGCAGCGGAAGGACTTCTAGGGAGACCGGAAAGGGTACAGGGGGAGACTTGGGGTTAGACAATTTGGAGAACGGGAAGACATCTTCATGGAAGGTGACATGACGCGAGACGAAGATTTTAGACGTTGAGGGATCAAAGCATAGATAGGCGGTTTGAGTAGTAGAGTAGCCGAAGAGGATACACGCACGAGATCTGGGTTCCATTTTGTGTGAGGTGTAGGGCCGAAGCCAAGGGAAGCATTGACAGCCGAAGACACGTAGTTTGGCAAGGTTGGGGCGCTTATGGAAGAGAGACTCAAAGGAGGAGAGCATCGAGAGATTTTTCTTGGGAAGACGATTAATGAGATAGACTGCCGTAGCAAAGGCATAAGGCCAGTAAATGAGAGGTACAGAGGCATGATGGAGGAGAGTGAGACTAGTATCGACAATATGACGGTGACGGCGTTCGGCGTAGCCATTGTGCTGAGGTGTATGAGGAGGTGAAGTGAGATGTGAGATGCCATTGGAGGCAAGAAAAGAGCATAAAGTGAGGAATTCACCCCCATTGTCAGTATACAGAGTAATGATTTTAGCAGAGAAATATTTTTCTACAATGGATTTAAAAATGGGGAAGGTTTGTAAGACATCATATTTACGGCATAAAGGAAAAAACCAAACATACTTGGAAAAATGATCAACAAAGATGACATAATATTTAAATCCTTCATTAGAAATAATTGGAGAGGTCCAAACATCGGAGAAAATAAGCTCCAGCGGAGCAGTAAAAGATAAACTTGACTCAGAAAAAAGGTAACTTATGACACTTATGAAGCTTGAAAGAGACACAAGCAAGATCAGACACATTACTGGATGCTATACTGCTAGAAGACACTAAATGATGCAGGATTTTAGTGGACGAGTGACCAAACCGAGAATGCCACAATGACGCAGAGAACTTTTGTGCCGTGAGGGCGGATGGGAGACTGGGAGCCACCAGCCAGTAGTAGGTGTTGCCCTTAAGCGAGCCGTGAACGAGCATTGCCCACGTGCGACGATCCTTCACCTGAAAATCAGTATCAGAAAGAATAACATTAACATTATTATGACGACGTAATTGGGCAACAGAGATCAAATTTTTACGCATATGTGGAACACAGAGAGCCCCAGGTAATAAAAGAGAGGAATGACTGTTAAGTTGTCCAGCATGTGTAATTGTCAAACCTTCACCGTTACCAATAACCACATTGTCAAAACCAGTGTAAGGACTATGAAGAGACATGTTGGCAAGATCAGAGGTGATGTGATGGGAGGCACCAGAGCCCAGGATCCAATCGGATGCAGAGGGAATCCTCGGAGAGTGATCGGCTGTGTGAGCAGCCGGATAAGGCGCCAAAGCATAAGCTGGCCGTGGCAGTGGTCCACCGTAAGGAGGCTGATTGGCGCCGGAGATGGGATAGGACGGACAGCGGCGCGCGGAGTGGCCAAATTCACTGCAGAGCTGGCACTTCCCATTGTACCCGCGAGATTGGCCATTACTGGAGTAACCACCGCGATCGGAGGCTGAACCGCGGCTGCTATGGCCGCGCTCGCGGCTACCGAAGCGGTGACGGCCTGACTGCTGTCCGGCGACGAAGGCAGCCGACGGAGCCAAATCAGATGCGGCGGAGGTGGTCGGCACACGAGCAGTAATCTGAGCCTCCATGCTTAACAGCTTGTCAAGTAATTCAGCAAAAGAGATAGGAGATTCGCGGGCTTGGATGGCATGAGAGAGTTCCATATACGGATCATCAAGACCATTTAGAACCTTAATGACAAGATCCTCAGAATCAACAGTAACACCCAGGAGAGATAATTCATCCACAATCACGCGAATACCGTGCATAAAATCAGTAACAGATTTAGAACCTTTTACCGGATTATGGAGCTGTTGTTTGAGAGCCATGATACGACCACGAGAAGCAGTGTCGAATGTGCGCGCGAGGATGTCCCAGGCCTCTTTAGAGGTTTCCGCAGCGGCAATAAAGGAGATGATCGTCGGTGTGATCGACGAGATGATGGCACTGAGAATAAGATTGTCCTGGCGAATCCAGTAAGGATATGCTGGATTGGGGGAAGTCACCTCCTTGTCGACGATAGTGGCTGGTGGGCACGGCTTCGATCCGTCCAAGAAGTCGAGGAGGTCGTAACCCGTAAGAAGGGTTCGAAATTGGAATTTCCACGCCAAGTAGTTAGTGGAATCCAATTTGAGTGGGATCTGAGTCGATGCATTGATGGCAATCGGCTGGAGAAGCTTGTTTGACGTCATAGCGACCATGAAGCGCGAGGCAAAAGAGAGGAAGCGCTGATCGACGTCGGGAGAGAGAGGGCTACCGATTAGTGCAGCGGCGGCGGCGACGGGCTGCCGATAAGAGCAGCATCGGCGGCGGCGGCGCGGGTAGGGGTAGAATTAGGGTTTCTTTGGCTATAAGCCACTGACTCTGATACCATGTAGAGAGTTTTGGTAGAAGTGAATTTCTCGTATTGCTCACAAAAGTATATATAGAGTACAGAGGTATCAAATCCTACCAACTATAGGACTGTACAATAATGAAGGAAATCAAATCCTACCAACTATAGGACTGTGCAATAATGATAGAATATTCTACCAATAATAAAAAGATATACACAATTATATTCTAATACTATCAAGTAAAGATATAAATTTATTTAGTTTCAGAAGAAATATTCAAACGATATTCATCCTCACGATATTCTCAATTGGTTAATATGCAACACTATTATGGCTCGTTATTTGAGTTACTCACTTTTTTCATATTCCCATAGATTCATTTGCTAAAGAATTTTGAGAGTCAATAGTGTTAATTAGTGAATTCAACACATGATTTGCATAGTAACTATTGGGTGTATCCCAGCCTTTGAGCGTTAAATGTGTTTGGGGCACATAGTTGGGCGTTGAGCGTTAGACGTGTTTAGTGTTAGACGTGAATTTAATACATTATTTGTATAATAACTATTGGGTGTTTTGATAGTGCTCCACCCCGAAGCGAGCTAGTTCCAGAAAAGTCTTTTAAAATGTTATCATGTAGTGAAATGCCATTTTTTGTGTGCAACTAATGCAGATGTTTCTCTCCTTAGCATTTATAGACGTTTATACTTATAGTCTATTGTTCACGTTAAACCCAAGTTTGTCTAGTGTTATTTCTCTCAACATTGATTTCGTGCTTGAGTTGGAAGGACTCCCTCTAACCATTGATTCAAGCAATTCGCTGTCGAAAAATTATCCGCGGCCTATCTCATGCCAGCCTAAAAGAAAGAATGGTTTTTAGATAGAGCATTGGCTATGGCACCATTTACAAAGAAAGTATGTCTCTATGGATGTTACTTGGTTTTCCAATCACCTCGATTTTCATAACCCGACACAGAAAACATTGAATCATCAACAAGAAGAACATGAGGTTGGCATCTTTATTGTTATATGTTCTTGGGAAATAGGTCTTTTCTTTTTTCCTTTTTTTAATCGCCTCATTTCATTCACTGATTTCTGTATATGATAATAACACATGATTAGTGTGTAAGATGAACAAGAGGAACGGTTTCCGAGTTGAGAATATAAACTAGTTTGGCAAAAGAAACAGGGTACTGAGAGGAGCAAGATTTTGGCACAGTGACATAACAGCAATTTGGTGAACTGATGAAAAGCAAAAAAAAAAGGTCGCTCTAAACTCTTGCTATGCGCGGGATACGGGGAAGGCCCTGACCACAAGGGTCTATTGCACGCAGCCTTATCCTGCATTTCTACAGGAAGCTATTTCCACGGCTCGAACCGTGAAACCATGCGTACGCCTCAAGACAGCTTAAAATACTTGGAAAAATTTATTGATTGCATCAGTATTTTGGCTCACAGT
The DNA here is from genome assembly GCA_034376525.1 of Nicotiana benthamiana. Taxonomy (NCBI): domain Eukaryota; kingdom Viridiplantae; phylum Streptophyta; class Magnoliopsida; order Solanales; family Solanaceae; genus Nicotiana; species Nicotiana benthamiana. Next base: position 10,831,511 of record CM067341.1, on the reverse strand, counting down.
TAAACTCAACATTTTACGAAGTTAATAACCAATTAATGAACTATCTTACATTATTGATAGCTTAATCTTAGCATATTAAAATACTAATATTGTAAACCATGGTCCATGGATGTTATCTTGATCCACAAAGGTAAAGCTAGGAAAGCAAAATGCTCTGAGCAATTTGTAACTACTTTCTCAAAACATAAAGACTATTGCTAAGTAAAATAAGCATTAAACACAAATAACAACTTAGCCATAAACCAAAAGAAAGAAAAAACGATTCAATTGTTTCCCTCAGAAACCTTAAATGAATGGAAGGCCTCAGTTTTCTTGTAGAAAAAAAAAACACACTAACTTAGAAGTTCGTGATCTTCGAATTGTGTTGGCTAATACTCATCCTCCTCCTCCTTATCCTCCTCCTCGTTGTCATCATCATCACCATCGTCATTATCATCATCATCAGCAGTAGCAGCACCATTGTCATTATCATCTATAGGAGAAAAAGAGATCAGTTAAGCCAATAGCTGTAGATTTAATTGTTAATTCTACATGAAGAAAATGTGTAGATAAAGTTATGGTCTATCTCAGTTTGTGTACAGTATTTTGCTTTGGCACACATTTTCCACAATGCAGCCTTGGCTAAGAAAAGATTTCAGGTTCAATTCTCAATTTAGTGTGTCCTACTATGTTGGTATTCACCCTACTAGTTTTCTAGAGGGTACCATTGCACTAGTGCTATATAATATTGTAAAGCACTCTCTGTTCTGTGGCAAAAAGGGAAACAACGCACATTATATTCATTTTTAGACAAGCAAATAACAAAAGATGTTTTTTCCATAGATAGTTTAGTGCCTTATTCTTGACTCTTCCAGCAAATATAATCTTTTTCCTTTTTTCATTTCCACCGGGTGTCCGGTATCTGCTTTGGGCCCCCACTAATCCGGATCACGCCACGTAGGAATAGTTAAAGTGGGGAGCTTTGCGTACCAGAATTTTTTTCCACTATTATGCTCGAACTTAATACCTCTAATTAAGGGTTCAAGGAATCCGCTCCACCTCACACCACAACTCTTGGTGGTAACACATAGAGTCATTTCAACCAACTTGTCTTGAACAAAGAATAGTTACCAGGAGGGCAGTTCCTATTAAGTGTTTTCCTTCATAAAGACTAATTGGTTTTGATTAGTCAGTTTTTAGCGTTAAAGAAATCTTCTTTTTTAAAGTTAGAGTATAACTATCCAAATATTTTACCAGAATGCTATTCTAAATAAGTACTTAAATTAATAAAGTTCCACCTTCTAACTACCAGCCCCTCTGCTAGCTTTATAAATGATTTGCATTCCTAGTTAATTGTTTATATTGATAGAAACTATGTAAATTTTCTTGCGTTTATCCATCCTTTTTTTGGGCTAAAATATTTATCTTTTCAATTGATAGTACTTCTATTTCAAGAATTTTTACAATAAAATAAGATAATACCTAAAAAACCAGAGTTTTAACCAAGGTGTCAAAACAAAAGAATAGTTAGGAAAAGGCACGTTAGAGATATAGTAGACTTTGAATGTATGTAACTGAATTTATTCAGTAGTGTACCTGAATATCGATTGTCCGTGAAGAGCTGAAAGCCAGAGTTCTGATTAAGATCTACTTGTGTATCTCGAATTTCCGTGGCTGATGCGTAAAGAGATTGTTCGCAATTCTTTGCCTCAATGTACTTTAGAGAAGAGATCTCCCCGAAAGAAGAAGGGATTTCCTCAAGATATGCGCATTCACGCAATACCAAGCGTTCAAGCTTAGGAAAGGCCTCATCATCGGCGACATCCCATTCTTCAAATCCAACTATTTCGTGTAGTTTCAAGACTTTGAGTTCAGGGAAGTCGCCATCGCTTACTTTCCATACCTTCTCTTCGAATTTAATGCTTTTCATTTTGAGTACTTGAAGATTCTGAAGCAACGCAATTTTTGATAAGTGCTGAGGATGCAGGCAATACCTCCCTATAGTCAAGTTTTTTAGATTTGGTGCAGAGATGCAAAAGGGGATGGTCATAATCTGAAACATGAATGGCCAACAAATCTTCAGCGTCTCAATCTCTGTTGGAAAATTCAATTCATAGTACTGAAATTTGTCAACATCCTCATCTAGGAATGTGCATCTGAGCTCCCGAAGATTAGGTGTTTTTCTCAAAATTTCCGCATCCTCGACACAAGAAAAATGTGGAGCCGAAAAGGTTCTCCGATCATAAAGGCTTTTGGAGATCTCAAGTGAATATTTTGCATGTTTTATATTGAAGCTGCAACTGGAAATATGCAAATGTTTCAAATTAACCATATTCCAAAGTGTAAGGGGCAAGGTCATTACTCCATAATTGTGTAATATCAAAGTCTCGAGGTTCCAACAATTGGTTATGACTAATTTGTTCAATGATTTCTGAGTTTGTGCAGCAAAATATCTCAAGTAAACTAGATCTGTTGGGAAACAATCAATAGTAGTAGACAGCAAATCCAACACTTTTAGAAACTTGAAGCTGTATAAAATCTGGGAGACAATATCAAATGCAAGGCAATCATTATGCAAAATTATAGAGCCAACATGTGACCAACACGTACTCCACTCTCCAATACGGTACCGATTACCATAAATGGACATGCGATGAGCAAGTTGCTCGCGACAGGAAACGTTCAAAGAAGAACTAGCATTTTGATCCCTGTGAATAAAGAAATTAGCAAAAATTATAATATAACTTGAACACTTAATTAGTCGAACCAAAAGGCGTACCACTAATTGATATATTACCATTTCATCCATCGGACAAGATTCTCTTCCTTTGCTCTCACCTTGCAGAAATCATGCAATAGGTCATGAATACGACATGCTTTGATCATACCTCTGGAATTCCTCTTAGTTCCCATCACCAGATTTCTTCCAATGAGATTTGTCAAATAACCTTCTGCTATATCCTCCAAGTTCTTGCCTTTGCAACTTTTTACGAATCCTTCTGAGATCCACAACCGTGTTAACTTCGAAACATTAATCACGTTGTCCTCTAAAAATGCTCCAAAGTAAAGAAAGCAAGACCTTAAATGATAGGGTAAAATCTTATAACTATTTTCTATTATGGCCCTCGAGTCATTGTGAATTTGAGGAACTAAATTATTGGCTACTTGTTCCCAACATTCTTCTTTCTTCTCTACTTCTGCTAGGACACCAGCCACCAAAGCAACCGAAAGAGGCAATTGACCACACTTTTCTGCTATTTGCCGCCCAATATTCATTAGCAGAGGAGGGCAGCGTTCTTTCCCAAACACTTTTTTTCTAAGTAACTTCCAACTTTCTTCATCATTAAACATACGAAGCGAAAGGGGATTACTTTGAAATCTGGCGTACTCAGCAATTTCATGATTTCGTGTTGTTAGAATGATTCTACTTCCATTATTGGCATCTTGAAAACAACCCATTAGATCATCCAACACTCTAGCTTCCCACACATCATCAAGAAGGATAAGATATCTTTTGGAAAATAAAGCTTTGTGAAGCTCATCAGCTAATTCATCAGCTCTCTTTTCTCTACCTTTAGAGTTCTTAGAAGTAACATCACGCAAAATCGCCAATAACAAGTCCTTACGTGAATACACTTGAGACACATAACATTCGGCACGAATGTCAAAGTGAGAAACAACTAAACTATCATAGTAGAGTCTATAAGCCAGAGTCGTCTTGCCTAGACCCGGCATACCCACAATCGAGATAACATCTCGCCCTTTGCCTTCTAGTAGTTTCCTTCTTAGATTTTTCATAACATCTTTAAAACCCACAATTTCTTCATTCATCCTTGGAGACCTTTCCAAGTTTGATGTCGTAAGAGCTGTGTCAGTGTTAATTGCTTCCTCGACCATTTTCTTTTTATGAATCTCTGCGACCTCATCTTTGGCAAGAGTGGTGTCCTCCACGATATCCGAGAGCCAATGTTCGAAGCACCACACAGGAGCTTTTTTGCATATACAAGCATCAATTAAGTATTCTATCTCATATGCTTTGCCAATCAACTGCGTAGCACAACGTTGAATTTTGTCTATGTCATTGTGTTGCTCTTCTACAACAGACTCTAGAAAAGGTTGCCAGCTATCAAGTTCCTTCTGAATTCTTTTAAGTAGCTTCGTGATAGAATCTAGTGAATCTGAATGGCGGCTTTGGAGCTCCTTCAGGTTGTTTAAAAGGAAATCAACATAGCCTAGTCCATGAATCTTTGGCAAGTAATCAGACTGAAATGCCTTCCGAATGGGCGTGAGTTTCTCTGTGATAATTATTTGCTGAATGTTTCCCAGCAAATCAAGAACTTGTGACGGGATCCCTTCTCCCAGTTCCATGACTTTCTTCTCCTCCTCCTCGCCTTTATACGACGAGTAAACCATGAGTCCAACATCAATAATGAAAGTGTCAATATCTCGAAGAAGAAGTTCAAGATCTCGTATCTGCACATGCATGATATCGTCTCTCAAGATGTCGCGCATCTCCTTTAGGGTTACCAATTGATCCTTCAAAGCTTCACTCTGACTGATGTTACTATTAGTTGGCAGCTCCGCCAAATCATGTTGGATAGTCTCCAAAAAATTGGCTTCACTGTCAGCTGCATGCTCATGATTTTGGATGTTGGCACGCCATCCTCCTGATTGTATTGTCGATTTTAAGGCTTCCAGGAGTGCAATGTAGATCTTGCGGATGCTAGGCTGAATGGGCTTAAACTTCATTTGCAAGAAAAGAGAAACATTGATTTCACCTAGAACACTGACATCTTGATTTTCATAGCCATAGCTTGAAAAATACAACCAGACAAGCATTGATTCACGGCAGGTGACAGCTAAAACATGAGTGAAGAAATTAGCAAGATGTTGGTTCTGATGCTCTATGAACCTCTCTGAAACAAAGCAAACAAAAGTTCGCAGCAGTTTCATTTCCTTTAAAATATCATCAATATGTTTCTTAGTTTCTGAAACGCAAAAAAGCGATGAGCAAGCATCATCGACTAGATCACGAAAATATCCACCACAGTATCCATGAAATCCATTACTAATTTGGGAATAGCAATACCATCATTCTTGGCTGAAATTAATGGTAATGATGATATTTTAGGAAAGGAGTATTTGGCTCTAATCTTCATCTTAGTCAACAAAATCTTGTTTTGTACCTTCGAGGCATAGAAATCAACGTACTGGGGCAGGTGGAATTCAGAAGAGTGAACTAAAGCATCTTGAACCAGAGCGTGGACTTTCTGAGTGACATCTAGCATGTTTGGTTCAATATCTATGATGCTCCGCAAGTAGAGAAAAATACCCAAAAATTTGAATTCCCTTATAAAGAATTGGACTATTTCTTTCGAATTAGAAATATCGCCAAGTTGTTGCAGACGTTCAAAAAGAACATTCATTGAAGACAGATATTGGTTAGAAGATATTTTTTTCTCAGAAATGGCGAGTGATTAAAAGAAAATGAGATGAAGTTAAACTGCAAAGGGAAGAAGGCGAGCAACTTAATTAGATGTTTGATACTAAGCCTTTACATACAAAACAGCTGTTCTATACTACTCAGGAGGTTCTTTTCTTTCCTCTTTGTTTGGAATATTATATTAGCTGCCAGCTATCATATAACCACTTTCCATCACATTTATATAAGCAATATGCATTAATTGTCATGTTACAGTTAGACTTTAAGGACTAAGAGCAGCATCATTTACCAAATCTTGTTTTTTATTATTCTGTTTCAATGGCTCTTCACCCTTCTAAAGGGCAAGTCCTTTTCGATTAATGTTAGGATTGGTCAACTAAAATGAAGTTTTACAGCTTAAACAAATATTGGTAGACTATATATGCAGTTAAAAAGTTATAAGTTTTTAGATCCAAATTTCTCAACACCTGATAAGAGATGCTCCAGCAAGATTAGTGACAAGTACTAAAAGAAAAGTCGATTAGAAACTACAAGTCTGCAATTTTTTCAGCTAAATCCATACAACCGAAGGAGAGATGATCCAGTTATCCTTTTTCAGAATTTTGAATTCAGGAATTAGAGTTAATAAAGTTAGAGTAATTGAAGTATGGAATGCGTGTGGCATGAGATTCCTTTTGTTATCATGTGCAAACGACAAGTTCATAGCAATTCAAATTTGATAGCAATTATAATATTAAAGATGGTAGACACCAGGGATAAAGAATAATAAAATCATCTTTCACCATTAGAAATATTCATATAACATGGATAACAAAATTATTGTATCACATGCATATACATGGATCTGTTAATTATCAGATTGACATTAAACTTTAGACATATCAAAGGAAACTTCTATCATATATGATCACATGGATATTATTTGTCATTTCACATGGAAATAAATAGCTATACACAAAAAAATACAAAATATCCTTAGATCTGAATAACCACATAACAAGAAAACAGTAAGTAAAAGAGTTACAATACATTTGTAATCTATTTATTAAATGAGAAGATAAAAAGTGTAGTTCAACTTGGAAGGAACGCAATCAAAAATGAAAATGTAGAGAAAGAGTTAGGGAGAAAAATCTTGCGTTCGAGGGAACCAACTTGGAAGGAGCACAATAAGAAATTACTGTCTAAGGAACTAAACATTAAACAGAAAATGTAAGAAAGTAGTTTGTAAAAATGTAACATCGCAAAAATATGTTGAGAGAAAAGTTCCCTCTTAATTTCTGCTGCATCTTAAGGGGATGTAAACATAACCATGACACACAAATTAATCTCTAATTCAAACTTACTACTTACGCATATCCTCCCATTTTCCTGTGAAATGTGTTTTTCATAATTCTACTTATTTTATTTTGTAGTCTAAGATTTCCATCGAATCAGCAAGTATGAACCGTAAATTAAAAATCTTTTATTTATGATTCTTACCGAACTTTCCTTTGCCATATTTAACTATATTACTACTAGTCAACTTCTAATCGATTTGTTAAATCCTGAAAGCGAGAAAATGAAATATCTAACATATTGTACCCATCTAGAGTGTCCCAACTCATAGTACCAGCCCTGCTGCTGCAGTACATCAACCCCCAAATTATATACCATAAACCAGATATATCAGGTTTGAGCCTGAGAATGAATAACTTCCTAATAATAGCGCTTCTCCCTTAAAATGAGCTTTAAATGGTTAGGTAATCTAGATTAGTCAGGCACAGTGAGTTTGGAATATCATTACTGTAGATAATTATAATTTTGTCAAATTTAAATCCATAAGAAATTTGACTTTTACCACAAATTGAATATATATTGGTCCAGTTAAGTAAAATGGACCGGGATAATTGGGTTTGCTATTTAAATCCAATTAAATTGATTTAAATAAAGGTCCAATATATTATTGGGTTAGCACGTCGATAGGTCTTCTATCGGCCCATAAGCCTCAAGCCCAATAATCCACTAGGGTTTTTTTGGAATTGCTCCACCCCATACCTATATAAAAAGGTCAAAGGGGAAGGCTAAGACAAGCAAGTAAGCAGAAGGAAAGCCTAAAGAAACTCTGAAGAATACCATCAAGGTCTCCATCCATATCTGCAACCGTCGTATGTGGTCAAATTCCAAACGCAAACTCAAGTCATAGGCAGACGGCTTCAAATCTTCCGTTTGTGATAACCCAACACCAAATCCTGGTTGTTGACGACCTCCAAATAGTTTGTGACTTACAATAAATCTGAAATCTGTCAAGTTCAAGATCAAGATTTCAAGCTCTTGAACCATCATCCGTGAGGAGAAGAATCAGAGGACTACATCTCTTTATATTTAGAGATATTTTATAGATTGTAACCCCATCACTTGAAATTGAATATAATATTTGTCTCTATATTTCTTGTCTTGATTATTATTTTTCAGGAATGAAATTTAGTTTCAAATTTTGGCACGCCTAGTGGGACCATCTCTACCTCTCATCTCTTCTCTTCGAAGTTCAAGAACATCAAGATGGACATAACGAAGGTCAATCCCAAATTCAACGTTACTGGCTGACTCCAAAACTGGATTGGAAGTTGCAATGGAGATTGTTGGTCAAATCAAAAGAAGCAAAGCTGAAATACTAGGACACGTACTGGAAGTGTCGTCCATAACTCATGTTTTCGATTCATCTTCTCCAAAAGAAGTGAGATCCTCTTCGTACATGCTTGAAGAAGGGAACAACATTGCTGAGGTAATCGAACGAACTTTGGCGCGATTTAGCCTTTCAAAAGAATATCACCATCGGTCCCATAATCCTTTCATACAGAAAGATGATGATGTGTTGAGCAGCCAATTTGCTCTAATATCCCCTCTTGTCACGCCAGAATCTTCTCTCTATACAAGTGATGATCCATATCATTCTTCGGCATCTGTGGTGGTCATGCAAACAATGATGATTGAAGCTTCTACCACGGAAAAAAAACTTGCAAATTTGATAAAAGCAGTTGAAGGCCTGACAAAGTACATAAAAGATCAAGATGACAAACTTTCTAAGTTAATGAATAAGGTAGAGAGTATGACAGAGGAAGAATCAAGCCAAGCACCTATGAAGTTTCCAGAAATTCCAGAAAAAGGAGAATCCTCTACAAAGCTAACAACCATGACCAAAGAGCTGCAAGTCTCTTCTGATGGGCAGATTCATGTTGAGTAATTGAAGGACTTCATCATATGGGCCATCAAGGATAAAACTGAGACTTCGCCCAAATATTTCCTTACCTAAACAAAGTCATACACACCAAGGATTGGTAACTTGAAGATGCCAAACGGATATCAACCACTTAAGTTTCAACAGTTTGATGGTAAAGGAAATCCAAAGCAATATGTTGCACACTTTGTCGAGACATGCAATAATAATGGAACTTATGGCTATCACCTTGTCAAGCAGTTTGTTCGATCTCTTAAAGAAATTGCTTTCGATTGGTACACAAATCTTGAACCTGGTTCAATTGATAGTTGGGAGCAATATGAGCAAGAATTTCTTATTCGCTTCTACAACACAAGGCACATTGTGAGCATGATTGAACTTACAAATGCTCGCCAGGGGAATGAAGAGCCAGTTATTGACTTTATCAATCGTTAGAGGAGCTTAAGCCTCAACTTCAAAGATCGTCTTAGCGAAACTTCTGGCATCAAAATGTGCATCCAAGGTATGCATTGGGGCCTTCACTACATCTTACAAGGAATAAAGCTTAAAACTATTGAAGATTTGACCACAAGTGCTCATGATATAGAATTTAGTATGGCCACAAATGGAGACCAAAGGTTTCCTAGCTTTGAGCCTCATGATGAAATAGAAGCAGACAATGCTGAGAATGGGGGAAAATATTCATCCGAATGTGAAACCTAATAGTCCATGCATGTTGCTACGCTCCTTAACGTATGTGCCTAAACTGCAAGTCTCAATGCTTCTTGACGAATGAGCCTAAACTGCAAGTCTCAACGCTCCTTGACGTATGAGCCTAAACTGCAAGTCTCAACGCTCCTTGACGTGTGAGCCTAAACTACAAGTCTCAACACTCCTTGACTTATGAGCCTAAACTGCAAGTCACCACACTCCTTGACGCATGAGTTTAAACTGCAAGTTGCAAAATACTCCTCGATGCATGAGGCTAAACTGCATGTCAAAATGCTCCTCAGCGCACTAGCGTAAACTGCAAGTTATGGTGCTCCTTAATACTCGAGCTTAAACTGTATGTCACAGAACTCCTCAAATTCAAGCCAACTCTCCAACTTGTAATGCTCTTCAAAAGTAGAAGAAAGACTTCAAAGCAAAGTTCTTCAAACTCGAGCCAAGGCTTCAACTTGCAAAGCTCTCTAAATTTGAGCAAAGTCTTCAAGTTGCAAAGATCTCTAAATTTGAGCAACGTCTTGCAAAGATCTCAAAATTTAAGCAAAGTCTTCAACTTGCAAAGGTCTATAAATTTGAGCAAAGTCTTCAAGTTGCAAAGATCTCAAAATTTTTAGCAAAGTCTATAAGTTGCAAAGCTCACTGAAATCGAGCAAAGACTTCAAGTTGTGAAGCTATTCAAATTAGAGAAAAGACTTCAAGTTGTAAAGCTCTTCAAATGGAGCAAAGTCTTCAAGATGTAAATCTCTTCACATTGGAGCAAAGTCTTCAAGTTGCAAAGCTCTTCAAATTCGAGCAAAGTCTTCGAGATGCAAAGCTCTTCAAATTAAGCAAGTCGTCAAGATGTAAAGCTATTCAAATTTGAGCAAAGTCTCCAAGTTGCTATACTGTTCTACACCAGTATAAACTGCATAAAAAAACCCTATACTTCTTATAAACGACGTAATGACTTGATCCTCTTTGTTGGGGTACGTATGCAACTTAGAGTTCATTCTAAGTTCAGTCACTTAAGCAAAAAAAATCAATTCCTCTTCACGATAGACAAAGAGGATTCTAGCTCCATGTATATACCATGCGCTTCTTTGGCAAGTTAAAGAAGAAGTTACTCCACGTCAAAGCTTAAAGGATAATGTGCCATGTTTGCTTTCATCAAGCTGCATGAAGAAAAAATACTTCATGTGCTTCTTTTGATAAGGGTTGAAAGAAGAGATGCTTTGCTAGCTCCATAACTCTAAATATGGAGCACTACGTGTATCTTTTCATCAAGTCATGAGAAGGACGTTCTAGGCATTTCTTCACCAAGTTGCAACAGGACGTGGTCTTATGCCAAAGATTGAAGGTTTGGATACTTTGCAAACTTCCTCACCAAATTGCAAAAAGATGTGGTTCCACACAAAAGCTTGAAGGTTAAGATACTCCATGCATTTCTCCGACAAATTGCAAGAAGATGTGGTTCCATGCCAAATATTGCAGGATGACCGCTTCCCGTACTTGCTCGCAAAGGATAATAGAGTAGTACTCCAAGTGTCGATCTTGCCAAAGGTGAAAATGAGTCACTCCAAATGTCCCCTTCTCTAAGCCGCAAAAGTAGGAACACACCATGAAATTCTCTCACCAAGCTGTAATAGACAAACGGTTCATCCCTAGTCATGTGGACCTCTAGTGAATCGTCTTAAGGATATCAAGACTGCTCTTGAAAATCTGCAAAAGAGAAAGATTTTGGAGAACCCCGGTGCCAATGGCATGAAGCTTTTAGTTCTACTTAGTTGATCGGTGCCAATGACACGGAGCCTTAGCTCAACAATAAGTACCAGTGTCAGCGACACAACACTTCAATGTGGATATAGGACTTGCCATGGACTTCTTCGGCAAATTTCAAGAAGAGGATGCCATGAAACTCCTTCTAAGACAGGGAAGGAATGCGAGTCATAATCATGGGGGTGAAAGACGGACAGACTCAAGTGATTGTGTGTTTGCTAAAGCTCGACTGAAAAGGTGGATGCACCAAAGTGTTGTCCACCAAAGCCTCGCCCGAGAAGGTGGATGCACCAAAGTTTCGTCCTCCAATTCTACGAAGGTGAGGATGCACCAAGCTTTCACTCGCCAAACTTGCAAGAAAAAAAAGTATGCTGCCCAAAAAAAATAATCCTCCTAATTTCGGCGCTTGATTAAAAAACTTATTGTAGTTGGATCAAAAAGGGTAGGGCTTCGAGTTTTACATATGTTGTATCTATCTCATTCTTTTTTTCGACGATGCAAACAGATCATGATTTGGACCCTTCCTACCTCGAGATATGAATTTTTGAGCGAGAGAGCACAAAGGTGAAAGAGCCGGCACGTCTTGTGTAAATTCTTAATAGTATCTGGAACGATCTAGGAGCAATCTGATTGTGATCTTAAGAGAAGTCGAAGTTCGACGAGTCTAGTTTCTATATCCGCAAACCGCTCGTGATTTTGATGTTCCTACACCAAGATATGAATTTTTGGGTTAAGGCGCGCAAAGCTGAAATATCGAGCGGGACAGAACTTGAACCAAGTTTAGGAATCTCACCTGGGATGATACCATGCGAATTTAAATCCAAATTTCTGACATGTTGCAGTACTTTGAGTCTAGTTTCTGTAGCCGCAAACCGCTCGTAATTTCAGAATTCCTGCGATGAGGTATGATTATTTTCCGATAGACGAGCAAAGCTGATAATTGGAGAATCGAGCGATGGGATTCTATAATGCTAACTATTGAAGAGTGCCTACTAAAACCAACCAAAAGGTGGTACTATTGCTTTCATCAAGAGTGGAAAACTGCTGCTATGGCAACAATCATAGAAGAAGTCACTTAATTTATAGAAAGGGGAATTGATGAAATTTAGGAAAACTCTTGGTACTCAAGTTACATTATGTGTAAACAGGGAAAATATTACGTACAAATTGGAGTTGGCCAAGTTTGAAAGATGAAAATAGAAAACTAAAGGAAAGAATTTTGGTCCATAAATGTTCGTACAAGAAAGAAAAAAATTCTTACAATTAACGGGAAAAGTACCATGTTTGGAAATCTCTCCTTCAACAATTTGAATGCATGACATCAAAAAAGGAAGTTGATTTAAGTTATTGGTTTAAGCTTTCTATAAATCTATTATTTTCAAGATTTACATGACTTTGTACTGTGGAAATGTTGACCGATTTCCAGCTAATAAGTCCATAAGACTTTGGAAAACTAGAAATCATTCCATGGACAAGTAGACACGCATGTAAGTTGTGCTTCCGAAAATGGAAAATTGCGATCAGACTCCAAATCAGAAAAGGAAAGCAAATAGTATAATGTGTTGAACAGTTCTTCTCACATATACTACAAGTCTTGTCTTTCATTTTCGCAAGCTTACATCCCGCCAAGCATTGAAGTAGGGGTATTTGTAGACAATTAAAATTTTGTCAAATTTAAATCCATAAGAAATTTGAATTTTACCACAAATTAAATATATATTGGTCTAATTAAGTAACATGGACCAGGATAATTGGGTTTGTTATTTAAATCAAATTAAATTGATTTAAATAAAGGTCCAATATATTATTGGGTTAGCCCATCAATTGGTCCTTTATCGGCCCATAAGCCTCAAGCCCAATTATCGACTAGGGTTTTATTGGAGACTGCTCCACCCCACACCTATATAAAGGGGTCAACGGAGAAGGCTAAGACAAGCAAGTAAGCAGAAGGAAAAGGCTAAAGAAGCTCTGAAGAATAGCATCAAGGTCTCCATCCATATCTCCAATCGTCGTATGTAGTCAAATTCCAAAGGCGAACTCAAGTCATAGGCGGACGGCTTCAAATCTTCCGTTCGTGATAACCCAACACCAAATCCTAGTTCGTGACGGCCTCCAAATTGTTGGTGATGTACTACAAATCTAAAATACGTCAAGTTCAAGATTAAGCTTTCAAGCTCTTGAACCATCATCCATGAGGAGAAGAATCACAGTACTACATCTCTTTAGATTTAGGGATATTTTATAGATTGTAATCCGAGTGATGAAATTGAATATAATATTTGTCGTTATATTTCTTGTCCTGATTATTATTTTTCAGAAACGAAATTTAGTTGTTACAATTACCAAATGCTTAAACAAAAAAGAAGGCCCAAATATATATGTAGCTCATATACCAAAACAAACAGACACAAACAACTTATGTTGCATACTTACTACACCCATATGAAAGAAAATGAAATTAATTCTTTTCCCTTAAAGAGAGCCTTCAAATTAGGAATTGGAGAAAAACATACCCAGGAATTGAAGAGTTCCTTACATAATTATATTGGGCCTTGGTTGAATCGACTGATTTCGAATGGGAACCTCAATTTAAACCTAAGTTCATCCATTTTCGTCCGCATAGTTTCTCCTACACCGTTTTGCCATCTCAGTCTCTAACGCTCTCCGCTCGTTTTTCTTTGTGCATGTGAGTGAGTATGGGCTCCGGAGAAATGAATTACCCGCCTGTTTTAGCTAAGAAAGGGATTTGGGCAAATCACTTAGAGATTTTGGGCAAAACAGATGAACTCACTGTTATGTGCCAGCAAAATAGGAGAGTGTATACTTGTCCTTTCCTTATTTGTGCCAGCAAGATAGGAGAGTGTATACTTGTCCTTTCACGTAAATAAGGAGATCATATTAGTCATTGGGTGATAAGAATTTACGCAATTAGTAAATTTTTTTTAAAGATTAAAACTTTGAATTTGAATGTGCCTCTGAATATAAAGATGTGTATTAAGATTAATATAATTGAATCTGAATAAACATCATCTAAATACTAAATAATTAAGATTGTTTTTTTAACATATGATTATATTAAATTTATCATTATTTAAAAATTTATAAATATAAAATTTAAATAAAAATACTATTTAATCTAATATTCTGTCAATAAAATATTTTTAATAATATATGATAGTTGTTAGTGATGATAGCTAATAGTGATGCTTGTGGATGCGTACTAAAGACAATAGTTGGTGATGGTTTCAGGTAGTATCTAGCGGTGATTAGTGATGTCGATTATGGTTGAGAATTTTGTTCCTTTGTGGTGGTAGTTAATAATGGTGGATGGTGATGGTAGTCGCCATTGAGGAAGGTGATGGTGGGATGGTGGTTTTATAATGGTGGGCAATACTGTTGGCTATGGTTGATGACGGTAATAGGGTGATTGGTGGTGGTAGTTAAGGAGGGCGGGTAAGTGGTTGTGGTTGAGGATGATGACAGTGAGGTCGGTGGTACTTGATAATGGTAGGGGTAGTGGGTGGCATGGTGATAGTTAATAATGGTAAACGATCGCAACAGTTAGTAATAAATATAGATGACACCATCTTAATAAAATTAAGTCGTTCATATGGATCTTTATCACGCGGACTCATTAACTAGTTGTGAAGTAAAAAATACTTAATAATTAATATCTGAATAATTAAAATTCAAACATTAAAAATAAATATATTTAATATATAAAATCTGAATAATTAAGATTCAGGCCTTTATTAAATAAAAAAATGTGACTAGATAGATTAGTTGGCAAATAAAAGGAGGTTAGCGGATTAAGAAATATTACAAGGGAATATATTATGGTAAAAAAGGATTCATTGTGTTTTGATATCGAAATCGATTTCCTCCCCTCTTTTTCTATTATCTTCTTTGTCAAGGGGTTCCTTTTTCATTTAAATGACGAGGAGGGGATATTTCCTAGCTAAGAAATTTAAATTCTATGTTTTAATTTTTAAGATATTTAACATTAAATTCATTATATTTTTAAAATTATGAGTTCATATATATTATTTTTATAATTTTAATGAATTTTTCCATATAAATTTCTACTCGGCATAAAAGAATATGAGTTTAATTAAAATCATCGATTCAACACTATATTCGCCCTTATTGATGTCGTGCTATAATTTCATATATTTTGACGTTATTTATCATACTTGCTTGTTGCTTGGAAGCTAATTTGAGCGACAATTGAGCTTAATCGAGTTTTTTTTTACGTGCAGGAATGCTTGGACATGAAGTGGAGAAAAGTTGCACGAAATTGTACCTCAAAGCTACAATATGGATCAATAAAAGAAGACGCAATGAAAATTCATGGTCATAGACAGTGCAAGGTTTTGTCCATGGCACTGTCATTGGCGCCTCTGATAGTATTTCACGAGGAAATGTTGGCACCTCTGATAATGCCTCGTGGGGTAATGTTGGCGCCTCTGACAATACCTTGCATCGACGATACTATCCGAGCCAATTTTCTTTCCTCATTATTTTTGGACGTGTAGACTTCGGCCCCAACCCTATAAATACCTCCTAAACTTAGTTTTTTTTAGTGGGTGAGATGTCACTGGAGAGGCAAAATTCTACGATAATACTTGAGAACAACAAATCACAAGAGTTTTCTCTTTCATTCTTCCTTGATCTGTATTTTGATGCTTTCAATTATTATCATGATTATTAGCATGACTATGAATAGCTAATTTGTTAACTAGGGTTTTGATAGAACCTTTTATAGGATAAATTCTTGTTATATTTTTATATAATTGAGCCATTAAATTTCGCTACTTGTTCAATTACATGTTTGTTGTTGTTGATTGAATGGTCATTAATTGATTGAGCCTATTTAGTGTGTATTGCTTGATAGAGGGTACGTATTTAGCTAGTTATTGAGCAGTATCACTCCTAACATATATGAGAGATCAATACGGAAGGTTTAAAGACGAGATTAGTTATAAAAAAATCTTGGTGCAATCGTACTGAGCAATGAATTAGCACCAGCTAGCGTAGTTCGAGAGAATATGTCTAATAAATTATGATTGTTACTCGAGAGAAAACTACGATACCTGAAATACTTACGATTGGTAGAGAACAATTCGGCAAAATTATAGAAGACATAGCGAAAAAAATTCTGACAACTGAGAAATCATAACTGTACATCTCCTTAATCTTGTCTACAACCCTTAGTATCCATATTTGTTATTTACTAATTTAAATTATTAGTTAATTAGTTAGACATAAGAATCTTAATATTTGTAACTTAGGAATTGTTCGAGTTTGTGCTCTTAATGATAGTAAACAGTTATAGCCAAACCTTAGTTTTCTGTGGGATTGGACTCCAGACTTTTAGACCGGATTATATTTACAGCGACCGTTTATCTTTTTTACGACTAGAGTTGGGCGAGATCAAATCTTAGCATTGTTACCAGGGAATTAACGGTGTAGTTGTAGCTGTATATATTGCTAGGTTTCAAGTTTAGACTTTTATTTTATTTTATTTTATTTTTTAAATTTTATTTTATTTTTCTGATTTGAGAAACATGACATCTTGGAATTATGGAAGTTTAGGTATTGGTAATTTTACTTTTGATCCGTATACATATTGTGAAGGAAACCACCCGTGACAAAAATTTTAAAATATTTTTGAGGGCGAATCATGTGCACCAACTCAATCCTATTTGTGGAATGTGTGTGATGTGTGTGGTGTCAAAAATGATCACTTTCATGGTTGTGCTTATATTTCTTATCATCCCCCAACCCTTTACTATGATGGTTTTTTTTATGAAGTGAATAAGAACAAAGGACCCACAGATCATGACCTGAAGAAGACCAAGGATATTCTAAGGTACCTTATGGTAAATAATAATGAGACATAACTGCAGATAGAAAGGCAAGATGCAACTATTCGCAACTTGGAGGCCCAAGTGAGTTAAGTTGTCGAAACTTTTAATGCTAAAAAGAGCGTGAATTCGAGTGGCTATTGGAGGAGGTAAGAGTAGAACATCAACAACCTAGCCAAATACAATTTGAGGATGCCGATGTTGAAGATGTAAGACTAGAGTCAGCCAAGGATATTGAGGATATAAATTTTATTGACTCTAGTATCATTGATACTTAGGATGTTGAAAGTCATTAAGTTCATGTGTTTGAGCATACTGGTCCTCGATCCAAATATTTTTTCATATTATGTTTGGATGATAATATGAAAATAAAGTCATCCCATCTGATTGAGGAGTCAGGTAATGAGAAACAAGATGCCTATATTATGAAAATATTCTTCCCAGAAAAACATACTTCATCTAAAAATCAAGAAGTGTAGAATAGTATAATGATTTCTTGGGCTAATTAGATTTGTGCGACCACCCTTGGAGCAACTGAAAACTTGATGCCAAATTGCAAGCTCAATTCATAAGTTGGAGGTGGAGGCAGAAAATGGTTCACGTCGTTCTGCGATGTTAAATCAGGCACTTATTGGGAGGCAACACAACTTTACTGTTTTTTTTATTTTTAGTTTTTTTTTAAAAAAATTTGTTGTGTTATTTTTGTAGTGTCGTTTTTTAAGGGGCATTTGAAACAAAGCCATTGGAAAGATGCCACAGCAATCTAGATGATTAGAATTAAGTGTGGAGTGCATGCATAAAGCAAGATATCTGAAGAGAAGTCAGAGTACCTCATGAGCTGCAATTGGTTCGGTCTTTGGCCTACCAGGAAGTTTCTTTTACCCTCTTATTATTTATGTTGTGTAGTGAGAATAGTGTATAAATTTAAGTGTGTGGTGAGAAAATTGTATAGGTGACTTGTTATGCAATTTCAGTTATGTTAGTTTAATTAATAATTTTTTTAGAAAAAATAATTGAAATTTTTCCAATGATGGATCTTCTAAACAATTTTTTTGAGAGATTTAAATCTAAAAAAAGAATACAAAAAAAAAGAAGGAGAAAATAAAAAAATTAAAAACATATCTTTTATTTTTCTTAGGTAGTAATAATCCCCCATGGTTTTTCTTCGTACCACGGACCTTTTTCACGGGATGTAACTTAAGACGGATGGTAGTAATTTTTTTATATTTTGTTTTTTTAAAATTATTTTAGAGTAGTAATTAAGAAATAAAGGAGAAGAAATAATGTGCTTCACACCTTTTGACTTGTTTGATGGTTGCATACTTAGGTTCTGGCATGTGTTTCACCTTCCCTTAGCTTTAAATATATGATGATGCCTTGATAAAAGTGAAAGCATGTGCTATAACTCCTATGCCTCGATTATTTTTGCTTATGTTCACTTTGTGCTTTATGCTTAATATATCTCTTGGCTTTGTGATTACTTATTTGATTGAGAGTCGAAAGTGGCCATCCTTAATGAGTCATGTGTGAAGTTAGTTCTTTGTATAATCCATACTATTGCATTTGGGTCTAGAACTTGCCCGAAATGAGAATTGAAGTGAAATCCTAGTAGTAGCTCGGTTTGAAAAGTGATATCAAGCTTTCTTTGATCTTTTTGAGTTGTATTGCTTATCACAAATAAAATCATCCCTAGTTACTCTTATGACCCTCCAAGCCTTTCTTTTGGCACCATCATTACAAGCCTATCCCATTTTCTTCTTAATTGAATTATTTTGACCCTTTTACCTCCTAAAGCACCTGAGTTGTAAAGAAAACGCTAGAAAGAAGCAATGAGGAAACTTGGGGTAACTTTTGAGTGGAGCCAATAAAAGGAAGAAATGTGCACTTGTGCAAAAATACAATAATAATAATAATAATAATAATAATAATAATAATAATAATAATAATAATAATAATAATAATAATAATAATAATAGTAAATAATAAATGAATAAATAATGGGTTCTTGTTTTTGCTAGTGGTTGTCATCTGAAGCAGTGGGTAAAAAAGAAGAAAAAATATTCTGGGTTGAGTTATATTTTGTGATGCTTGAAGTGGATTGAAGGAATGTTGCGCTTAAAGTTGAATACGTGATGTTTTAAAGTGCTTAGGAAGGTTAGTCATTATATCTTAAATATAATCTACATGTCCCTTAGCATACATTATAACCGCAATAATAAAGTCTTAGTTGATTTTGGACCGAACGGGCCTATATTAGTAAAGATTTACATAATGGGTAAGCCTATGGTGCCTTTTGCGTTCATGGAACTTCTTTTAGAGAGTGAGTGATTTTTCTTCATATCTGTGAGTTCTTAAAATATATTCGATATTGCGGATTGGTTTTTTGGACTACTTACTCTTTGTTTTATTGTAGGGCACATGGTTAACAAACCATATGTAAAGTTATTAGACTTCTCTACGAGATTAAGTATCCAAGCCTCGGGTGCATTGTGACATTGAATTGGTTTTCGAGGTTAGGATTTTTATATTCAAATTGTCCGTGGGTTAGATGTTTTGAAATTGGACATTAGTATGGGAAGTGCATTTTCACCGCATATACTAGAGCTTAATTGTTACTATAAACCATGAGCATAGATGTAGTGTGATGTGAATGTGTGGCTTGTTGGGTTCTTAGGAATAATTTAAACTTATCTTTTTAGTGATGGTAAATAATTGTAGCTAAATTTAATTTATTATAAAATTTAACTCTAAACTTTTAGGTTAAATAATATTTACATGGATCGTTTATTTTTTTTAAATTAGAATTGAACGTGATCACCTGGTTAAGAAGGTATAATGGGTTTTTTCCTAAAAAAGTTCCCGCTGTTATGAAATAATATAAGAACAAGAACAATAGAGAGAAAAGTAGAGAGAGGAGTATTCTTATTGATACTTAGGGATGATTTACAATGGGGTAAGACCCCTCTATTTATAGGCATAGAAAAGACTTAGCCTCAAAGTAAAACTCTAGAATCTCTCTAAATATAGACATTCACCTTAAATAGGATTCTATTTATAACACTCCCCCTTGATTGTCTATTCAATAATGTGCCTCGTTAAAACCTTAACTAAAACAAAACCCAATGGGAAAAATTTAAAGAAAAGGAAAAAGAGTACACGTGTTTGAATATGCGCCTATTGGTTGCCTCGTTAAAAACCTTGCAAGGAAAACCCAGGGACAAAACCTTGTAAGGGAAAAAGAGTGCAACGCGCATTAACTCCCCCTGAAAAGATCATCAATTCACATCCTTGAGCATTTGCATTCCAATCTTGTGCACCATCTTGAAATTATCATTCTTGATAGATATGAACATCTTCATGTAATGTTGTGGAATGATTCTTCAATATCTCCATAGAGGTATTCTCAATGCCATCATGCTTATAGTTATAGCAAGATACATATGTACACAAGTTGCACTTAGAATGTGGTACTTCAGGACCAAGAATTGTATATGCTTCAAGCAACCTCAATCTTTCATGGATTGACATATAAGTTAAGTCATATAAGCCATATAATAGACTTAGATGCATATCAAGTTTTCATGCTAAACAAATAAGATATCGAAAACTGATTACACATACCATTGACTTTATACTTTCAAGTATTTGAACTACATGTCCAAAACTACATGTCTTTCATATGGAATCAATTCTGCTTGAATTGTATCTCTTCCATTTATGATCACTTTGATCATTTGCTCATCTTCTTTATTAAGAAGTTATTTTGAAACCGATTTGTCTATACGCTTTAAGCGTATCAAAGACTTTGTCCTTCTGGGACTAAATATAAGCATTTGCAGTGAGAATATAGTTACTTTCTTTGGGTCAGCAAATGCGTATAGCATGCTTTGCAATATGTTGCAATTGAATTGTCCTTTTATGAACTTCAGGTTCATATTATGATATTCGAGGATCTATATATACAAATGATAATTCATCCCATGTAACCTTTTCTCAAGGGTTTATCATGTCTTCCCCTCATGTTAGAAAAGCTAACTTGTTTCCTCAACTTTGAGAGTCCATCTTTGTGCATTATGGTGTTAATGAAAATATACACCGCACATGAATAATAATAAGATGAAATTATTTGGTTCCTGACCCTGAACCACTTGTGAGGGGAGAATATAATATACTCTCGTATACAACGTATATCAAACTGACATATATAACTTTGTTCTCATAAGAAACAGTTTAGCTATTAAGTGGAGGCACTCAATAATTATCTTGCTAAACCAACTATGATATAAACCAACTTATCAAGATGAACTATCTTGAATAGAAAATCTGGAAATTATGCTCGAAGTTATATTACTGAGCAATTTACCTCGCAAGCACCGGCCAGGCTGCGGGTTAATAACAATCGCACATGTAACCATATCATAGATGCATCATATGTGTTATACATGGCAGGTGACTGGGCCCATATTCACCTTTGGTATTTCCAGAATTTATGGGCTTCAACCCGAACTCTTTAGTTGGTCAGTTCATTAATGAGAACAAGTAATACAAGGGAATTCGTAAAGAACTTTCTAGTTCTTTAATATTTACCCATGTGAATTTGCACATCATACTTAAAATGAGATGGCTAACCCGAATGCCAACTGAATAAATTATCAATATTGATAAGTTCATGTTTACACCATGACATGTGCAATTCTCAATAAACTTCAGGTTTATTGTGGTATGGGTTTTTATACCAATAAATATCCACTTTATTGTGGCATTCTTTTGTTTGTGTAGTACAAACTGGAGAATAAAGCGAGTAGCTTTTCATATACAAATTATCCCGCTACAAGTTGTAGTAATAGAAGATATTAAATCTTTCCTTTATTTATAGTCTCAATATAATCAATCGCTTTCGCATATACTTTGGAAACTGAATAAGTTTCTTTGGGACTTACTACAACACAGCACCTTATTGGTAATCAATTGCGTTTCTCCAACATAGTAATAATTGGCTCTTCTAGAGCTCTCAATTAATTTTGTACTACCACAGATTCATCAACATCTATGTGGTGAATATCTCTTTTAAAGAGAAAGTTATACCATTATGGTCATGGTCAAAATTATATGCAAGATATGTTTCTTGCATTATCGTTGTCCTTTAATAGTCATATTTCCAAAATATTTTGGCGTACAATAGGTACGTGACCAACGATCATTCAGCCATAACAATGACATTATTTTCATATATCATCTCAAACCTCCTTCTAGGGGTGAGTGTGGTATATTCAATACCAATGCGTCTGGCATTCGATTTGCTATTCTTTGCAAATGGATAATATTTTGTACCTCTTTTTCACAAATAGAGGTGTGTGGATCAAGATGAGATAATGATGCATTTTTCCACAAAATTTCCCGTTTGGTTTCACCAACTTCTCCCCCTAATTTTGGGAAAAGTGTCTCATCGAATTGACAGTCTGCAAATCGTGCAGTGAACAAATCTCCTGTCAATGTTTCGAGGTAGCGAATAATGGAGGGCGATTCAAACTCAACATATATTCCTAACCTTCTTTGCAAACCCATTTTGGTGCAATATGGCGGTGCTACAGGCACATATACTGCACATCCACAAATTCTTAAGTGGGATATATTAGGTTCATGACCCAAAACTAATTGCAACGGAGAATATTTGTGATAATTCGTCAGTCAGAGATGAACTAGCATTGCTGCATGCAAAATGGCGTGACCCCAAACCGAAGTGGGCAGCCTCGTTTTCATGAGTAAATGAGGTATTCAAGATTATTCTCATCTATTGTCTCAACATGATATCCATTTTGAATGATATCTAAAAAACTCAACAAGTTCCTCTTAAACTTGGAGGAGAACATTGCATTCTCTATGATAAATATTGTTCCTTTAGGCAGAGTTATAGTTGCTCTTCCGGAGCCTTCAATCAATTTAATTCCCATGGTTGACAACAAAAGAAAATATACGAATATGAGAATAAACAAATTCAATCCGTTTGTTTCACATTTAAACAATATTTTCAAAATCTGCTGAGGTTAGTTGACTAACTAAATCAGATAGTCGATTATATGTTTTCCATAATCGATTACTTTGCAGTTTGAAAATTTCAGTTTAAGTACTGTCTCAATGTAATCGATTGTTAAACATACATAATCGATTATTTGCTATTTTGAAAAATTTCAGATCACACTGTCTTAATATAATCGATTGTTAAACATACATAATCGATTATGTCTTAATATAATCAATTGTTAAACATACATAATCGATTATTTGCTATTTTGAAAAACTTCAGATCATACTGTCTTAATATAATCGATTGTTAAACATACATAATTGGTTATGTCTTAATATGATCGATTGTTAACAGGTATATAATCGATTGTTTTGCAGTTTTAATGCGAAATATTAGATAATCGACTAACTGTTAGGTTAGTCGATTAACTCTACTGAGAAATAAAAATATCTTTGAAATTTAAGCATATTGAAACATTCTAAAGAACTAATACTAACATTATATCATAAACTAACTAATACGAGCTGATACTAATGACTATTAGTTTATTCACTAATTAATACAAATAAAATCAAACAATTCCATCATCCTTCATCACAGATCCATCACCGATTAAGTGGTCTATTTTCCCCTCAGGGTGCTCAAAGAAGTCTGCCACATCCAAGTGGGTGATGTCAAAATTGTCGTCAGAGACAAAATTGATTTCAGGGCCTTTACTCTTTAGAGATGCTTGATAAAGCTCAACCAAATGTCTTGGTACACGGTAAATTTTCGCCCAGTGCTCTTTTCCACCGCAGCGATAACATATAGTTTATGAACGATTTGCTTTTGGATTCTCATCATATCGTGCTTGTGGCAGAGTGACCAACTTCAGGTTGTCATATCTCTCCATTAAGCCATTCCACAAAATAGGTGGATCTTTGACTGTGATATATTCAATTTTCAAACCTTCATTAAGGTGATGGCGCAAGAAAGTCAAGGCCTTAGCACAGTTTCAAACCTTCATCAAGGTGATGGCGCAAGAAAATCAAGGCCTTAGCACAGTTTTAAACCTTCATCAAGGTGATGGCGCAAGAAAATCAAGGCCTTAGCACAGTTTCAAACCTTCATCAAGGTGATGGCGCAAGAAAATCAAGGCCTTAGCACAGTTTCAAACCTTCATCAAGGTGATGGCGCAAGAAAATCAAGGCCTTAGCATAGTCTTGGGTGGATGCATTATTTCTGTCTTTAATGGCGTCTCCAAGACCCATTGCATCCGAATGGATTTCAGCTTCCAACACCCATGTCATATAGTTCTTGCCCGAAATTTCAAGGGCAACGAACTTTCTTTTCATAATGTCAGACATAAAACAAAATTACATCAAGAGCGTGTCCATACTTACGGGCTTTATTACAATTATTACATTCACTTCAGGGAATGGATCATAATCATCTGTATGTGCTATATATAATCTCATGTCAAATATTACTTTCATAAAGTGAAAGATTATTTTGAGAATCTTTATTATTCTCATTATCACAATGATGACGATTATAATTCCGTCTATTACCACGTCCACATCCATTGATACCTTCACGGTAATAATTTTGTCTTCTTTCAGACTTATCACATACTGCTATCACATTCTCTAAAAGGAATGAGAATGAAGCAAATTCAATGGGACGAATTTTCAATTCTTTGCCCACATCATACATGAATTTAATTATGGCAAGACATAGAACTTTTACCACTTCACGTGGTTATAATTCCTTGCAAACTCCATTAGAGTTATAATCAAACTTTGTTGTCTATGTTTGTATATGAAATCAAATCGTAGAATTTCAAGAATTTGAAAGGGAAAAGTAAATTACTTGCCTTTAAGGTATACCAATAAATGTTGTGATATCAAATATACCTCTTGAGTTTCCATCCCGTTGCATTATTTTATGATGATACCATCTCTTCTATTTTTCCGTATAGAAATTCTCATATGGAGCAGTAGCAATTGTTATTACACTCTTTTGCTTGGAAATTCACCTTCAAAAAGAAAACAAAAGTAAACAACGAGAAAGAAAAAAAATTGAAGAATTTCATAAACCAAAATATCACAAATCTCGTTTCACTCGAATAGAAAAACCCAAACGACGGAACACAAATTAGAGTGGGTGAATCTGATTGCATCTCGAGATTCTGAGAGCGATAATTGCTGAATATTAAATTCAATTGGTTTGAGACTCGTGCTGATAACGTGTTATGAAATAATATAAGAACAAGAACAATAAAGAGAAAAGTAGAGAGAGGAGTATTCTTATTGATACTTAGGGATGATTTACAATGGGGTAAGACCCTTCTATTTATAGGCATAAAAAAGACTAAGCCTCAAAGTAAAACTCGAAAATCTCTTTAAATATAGACATTCACTTTAAATAAGATTCTATTTATAACAACCGCTATATTATGTTTTTTTTTCGGTTAGAAGTAACGGGTTAAATACTTAAATTTACCGTCAAAAAAATTGAAGGGATATGCATGAAAGTGGGAGTCCAGAAATGACGACGTTTTTGGTATTGCATGTCACTGATTTCTAGACCTGTGGTTTTAAGCTGATTCACAAGGGCCAGCATTCTCTTGTCTTTCCCTTATTTGTTTTCTTTTGGTTCCTCCGCAATTAGATTTACAACTGGCCTTAGTTGGGGAATTTTATTTTGTGTCATATATAATTGATATCAATTATATAAAGTTCTTTTTTATTTTATAAATTTATAGATTTTAATTTTATATTTTTGAGTTCATAAAATTTTTCGTCCTAGTTTATTTTGTCCTATGCGCCGAGGGTCGCTTGGAAGCAGCCTCTCTGCCCTTTTGGGTAGGGGTAAGGCTGTCTACATATTACCTTCCCCAGACCCCACCTGGTGGGAGTATACTGGGTAGTAGTAGTAGTTGTTGTTGTATATATTTTGTTTGAAGAAGTGATGGATTCACTCATAAAGAATGCGCTAATTAACCAATTAGCTAACCTACCTTTAAAAGTCCTAGTACTAACTAACATAAGTACTACCATAGGTGTTGACAAGGATGTTTTTTCATAAGACAAGAGACAACTGGAATTACATATTCTCCCATGCATCGATGGGATTATTAGGATGTGAAAATAAGGATTTCAGTCGTTTTGCGAGGATTCTCATAACCAATAATTCGAAAGTGATTGCTACAGGCGATCTGTTCGCGTAAGAAAAAAACTAAGTCTCGTAACTCTATTTACAAGTTAAATACTCTATATATGTATATATAATTTGTCGGTTCAAATTAAATGCACTCTTAACTTCGAAAAGATAAAAAAATTAATGTATTTCTTTCGTTTCAATTTAGATAAGGTAGTTTTAAGGTAGTTTGACTCATCAAAAAGTTTAAGCAGAAAAAAAAGAAATTTTTTTAAAATTTATGGTCTTAAAAGGTTAAGAGCTAAAAACTTTAAGGGATCATGACATATAAAAACTTCTCATTAAAAATAAAATAGATAAAATAAAAAATTTAAAGTTCAAGTGTCAAACGGGCGGGGTTGATCTGGGCCCGGCCCGACCCGCTACTTAGGGAGCTGGGTGGACTAGGTTACTGGGGTTAGGGAATTAGTCCATTCACTTCAATTCATCCGGTTAATCTAACTGGTCAAACCTGGTCAACCAAAATTCTTGTTGAAGCAGTTAACCTGCCCAACTCGGTTTAACGGCTAGATTTCAAGTTTTTTCAAAAGATTTTAGAGTCTAACAATGCAAACCTTTGAATTTACTTTTTTTCGTCCATTTACATGTTGTTAAATATAAACATTTCAATTTATAAGTTTAGATTTGAAATAAATGTAGCACTTGCAATTTATAAGTACAATTTTTTTTATCTTTATTATATTCTTTATATTTTTACTTTATATAAGTATAAATGACAATAGTGATACAAAAATATACTAACCCAGCCCGGTCCCTTGGAATCGTAAACCTTATGGTTTATTTTTTATCGGATGAACCCGAACTCGATAAGCCTGGTACAGATTAACATGTAATCGGCTTGAATCGAAAATTGGCCGGTTTTATTTTTTTCGATTCAAAACAATCTGGCCTACCCGTTTAACGTCCTTAATTTAAAATGAAATTATTTTCAAAATAAAAAATAACTTATTTATTTTGAAATATACTAAAAAAAAAAAAGTATATCCTGTATGACTGGAAACGGAAGGAGTAACATATATTGGTAATTTCCTTTTTGATTGGTTTAACATTATACTCTTTCGAGATTATCTAGTGACCTGCTAACAAACAAACAAACAAATTAGTAACGTAGACTGTTTGTCTTCTTTCCCAGTGTATCAGAGAACGCGGCATCTCGTAGCTGTTGCCACCATCCCTTTCATTTCATTACGTGTCCCTCATTGCTCCCTGCAACGTTGGTCCAATTATTACCGATCTGTATATAAATATATAAGTTTGAATTTAAAAAAATTTATTTTAAGGTTTTATTTCTTTTTCCAATATAACATGGCTTTTCTTTTTATTATAAATGATATATGATAATGTTTGTTTCGGTTCGAAAATTTAACAAAATAGGTGAGACGTCATAAACTTACATTTAGATATTATGATTCTCAATCCTACGTATGGCTATATAAAAGCATGTATTGTAGTTATTGTTGAAACGTGAAATTTGGATTTATTATTAAAGAACTTTTTCATATACATATAAATATGCATTAATTTGTTTTTATAACATTTTTTTCTAAAAGAAAGAGAACATAAAATGAAACTGATAGAGTATTTATTTTGTACTATTTTCAATAGGTTTATTGTATGTTTAAATTACTGCTCCTTCCGTCATACATATTTTTTTAGTCTATTAAAAGTAATTTTTTTAATATTAAAAAATAATTTAGCTTTAATTTTTTATTTTTATACTTTTACAAATCTTATCTTAGACTATAAAACCTCTCAATTTTTTGTTAAAATTCATTGCACCACATAAAATAAAAGGAGGAAGTTATACTTTCTTAAAAAGTTATTGTTTATAAATAAAAGAAAATTTTGGGACTTTTACCCGATATTTTTAATACTTACATTTAAAAGCTTGATTATAATATGCCGCGTAAGGCTCCAACCATGAAAAGCGCACCCTAACAGAAAATTTTTATATTCGAGATTCGAATTCGTAATTTCTTATTAAGAAAAGAACAACCTCGTATCATCCTTTAATCGAACACAAACCATTTTATAGAAGCTAACATCTCTCTACCACTACGTAAAACCCTATATAAATCCTTCTACTCACCCTTTCTTCTCCAAAATATAAGCCCATCACTTCAATCATCTAAATATGACGAAATTCATTTCCCTTCTCATCACTCTCTTCATAATAACAATATTTTCTTCAACCCCATCAAATGTTATTGGTAGAAAAGTTGGGGGAAGAACTCCAATCAAGGATGTAAAGGCAAACCAAAGAATTCAAGACTTGGGAAAATACTGCGTAGAAGAGTACAATCGAAGTTTGAGAAAGTACGAGCAGATATTGCAAGAGGACAATATAGAATTTTTGAACTTTGCTGAGGTTGTTGAAGCAGAAACACAGGTTGTTTCTGGGATCAAATACTACCTTAAAATCTCCGCATCTATTTCCTCGGGAACTCCGAAAACGTTTGATGCTGTATTGGTGATAAAACCTTGGGAGGAAAAGAAGGAATTAATTCAATTTTCACCTTTTTCTGCTAATGATAAAGACAGTAGTATTAGTTAATAATGTTTTGTAAACTTGTTAAAGTCTTATCTAATTATAATAATGGTTTTTAAACTTGCTTTGGTCTTAATCTTATTATAAATTACGGCTTGATCTGTTTGTTTTTACTTTATTTCCTGTAACCATATGATTGCCTATGGTGTAGTGATGCAGTACATAGTTAATAGGTCAAATCACGAATCATACTGATGTTAGCAAAAATAGACAGTTTCTGTCCCCACTATTTTGCTAATTTGCTCTATAGCTTTGCTAGAATTCCTTCAAAATTTTACGAAGTGTTTGGACGAAACTGTTCGAAAAATATTGGATAATTGTGCAGAAGTTTAGTTTGACGCATGTCAAATATTTTGTTTATATTATAATGAATAAAATTAAGTATATTTTTTAAAATTTAACAAACTCTTTTAGTATAAATTAAGAGTAAAAATAAAAAAAATTGAATAAAGAATTTAACGCAAAAAAAGTAAAGAAAAGTTTTAATTTTTTTACTCTACTAAAAAGTATTGGGGAGAGGTGATTAGACAGGATATGATCAGAATGCAGGTTACCGAGACATGACCCTTGATAGGGGAGTCTGGAGGTCTAGAATCATGATTGTAGGCTAGGGGCTCATAGAGTTCTCCGTACGCCTTTCCCGGAGTTGGGTGTGGGATAGTAGGGTTACCCATAGGTGATTAGTGTTTTAGCTTATGTCCCCAGAGGGTTGTTAGTATGGTAGTTTCTGCTTGCTATTATTGCATGCGACTGTATTTATGTTGCTTATGTTCCCATAATTATTTATGTTATTTCTGCGGGAGTACTTGTGCTTTATTATTTTGTTTTGTCTTGCTTGTGTTTCTAATTTTACCTTTGTTTCTTAATGCAGCTTTCCCTTTTTTATCTTATATGCCGAGGGTCGACGGGAAACAGCCTCTCTGCCCTTTCGGGCAGGGGTAAGGCTCGTCTACATATTACCCTCCCCAGACCCCACCTGGTGGGAATATACTGGGTAGTTGTTATTGTTGTACATAAAGTAAAACACACACACACACACACACACACATATATATATATATATATATATATATATATATATATATATATATATATGTATTTCAAAGATTTTAACTTCATACTGTAAGCAACTTTTTAAAAAGAAAGAATTATAAGAAAATACATATAATTTCATATCATAATAAAAAATAGCATATATTTGATTTTAACTTCAGATTGTAAGCAACTTTAAAAAGAAAGAATTACAAGAATTATAGTAATCACCTCAAGCCGGCCGCAAACTAGCTCACAATGCCTTTCCTTCGAGAATTAACCTCTGCGGATGCCAAATCTGATCAAAACCAATAGGAATTCGTCAAAATAGCCGAATGGAACGTAACCCAATCGACATGACTCAAAATACACCAAAAAATATGAAGTTGGCAAAACCCGAGCCACGAGCTTAATTTTTGAAAAATTACGAAATTTACATTTTCAGAATCCCCGACTCGCCACGAGTCCATACATATCAAATTTACGAGAATCGGAGTTCATTTGACCCTCAAATTGACACTTAAAGCTCACTTGGATTTCAAGCCCTAACCTCCATTTTTGACATTTAAAACCTTCATATCTAAGTGTTTAATCTATGATTTAGCACCATAATTACATATTCGAGGCCTAAGAGATCATACCTAAAGAATCCCCTTGAAAAACTCTCAAAGTCGCCCTTAATCGCCTAACCCCGAAGTCTAAAATGTTCTTCCTCTTCTCAAAATATTAAACCCACTGATTCTTTAAAACTGGACGATTTTTGCTTTCGCGGTATTTTTCCGCTTCAGATGTCCTCGCTTCTGCGTCCAGTTGACCGCTTCCGCAGTCTGACCATTTCTTCAGCGGCCACTTCTGCGGTCGATCTACCACTTCCGCAACTTCCGCGTACGCGATCCCTTGACCGCTTCCGCGGTCTCTAGCTTCCCCCTTGGCCGCTTTGGGGCTTATTGTCCGCTTCTGCGGACACAGCTTAAGTAGTCTCCCCGCCGCTTCCCGAAAATACCAGAAGCAGCAACCATTTTCCAAGATTAACCCCAAAAATTCCTCGTTTAACCATCCGATATCACCCCGAGGCCCTCAGGGTCCAAACCAAAAAAATATTTATGACCAAATACCTCATTCAAACTTGCTCGAGCCATAAAAACACTAGCTTAAACACCAAAAATCACCAAAATCATCAAATCAAAGCCTAAGATAAACATGAACTTCTCCAAATCTCATTCGATGCCGAAACCAACCAAATGAATCCCGAATGACCTGAAAATTTGGAGACATATCTAGAATCACCTAACAAAGCTACTGCAACTCTCGGAATTCCATTCCGACCACCGAATCAAAATCTTACCTATCAACCGGAATTCGCCGAAATTCAACTTAGCCAATTCAAGTCTAATTCTATACCGGGCCTCCAAATTCAATTACGCCTTCACTACCAAGTCAAAACTCACCATCCGAAACTAGTAGAATAGCCATAAATTCATTCCGAGCCCTCTAACTCATAAGTCAACATCCGGTTGACTTTGCCAACTTAAGCTTTCCTTAAAGAGACTATTAGTCTCATTTCTAACCAAATTCAACCCAACACACTTCAAACTCACCAAACACATATATCAACACACGATGAAGCATAGTACGGGGATAAAGGGGATGAAGTACAGAAGACGACGGGTCGGGTCGTCACAAAATGAGCAGAAAGATCCTTCCAATTCAAAGTTATGTTGTATCCTTCTTCATCTCAAGCAGCTTCTTTCTGTTATATCAAATCTCCTGCCACATAATAGTCCATACTTCATATTAATCCATAGACCCTAATCACCAATCACTAAATTTCCCAAATCATTCAAAACTCTCCTTAAGGTGCGCAATCATCTTACCACAAAGCCCATATGTAACTCCTCCAATCTCCCACTTTGGGAAAACTCGCTTCTTTAATCAACTACTCGACCTTCGCTTCTTATACCCGACCTTCTAGAATTTTTAACCACCGCCTGACGCTCTCCACAGGTCCTTCCTCATCCTTTGCGGCTCAATTGTGGCCTTAAATAAAATCTATATTCATAGCAGTTGAGCCCACAATTTGCTACTAACTTTAAATATTTCCGAAGATCACATTTCTCGAGACGACAACACTAGAAACACTAATTCAACCCTGAACCACCGTACCCCGCAATATCTAAAAGTCATTTCTCCAATATTATTCCACAATATCTTACCCCTAAAGGCGAATTGCAAAGGACCATAACACCAGCGAACTTAACACATACAATTGAGGACGACAACACTACATCGCAGATGAACATCCCACCACGCTCGAAAATACCAAGCCTCGTTACTTCCTTTACCCAAATTTAGACATTCATAGGCCAACTGCTTTTCCTCCACCAAAAACAAGTCACTAAGTCTCAGAACCATGCACTATGCAAACCTTATTTTAAGTCATTCACTGCCCCGACACATGGGCATGCATCCTACCATCACGTCATTACTGTGCTATAATCATTCATGAGCATCTAAGCAACCTGTGCACAGACTCCAAGCTCTTTTATGTATAACTACTAAGCTGAAATGACAAGATATCCTTCTGCAAGGCGACGACAATAGCCCAATCAACTATACCGGGAAAAATATCCCGCACCACATCCTTAGTACCAATACAATTCTTCAATTCTCGATTTATAACAAGCGATTTGTGTTGTATAAGATTGAGTAGGAAGAAACCAAGGGCATAAGCCTCAAGGAATCAAATCGCATGATGAGGAATCAAAAAGGAAGTGCTCCTAACAGTCTTGTAGCCTCTCAAAGATAAGCACAGACGTCTCTGTACCGATTCGCAAGACTTTACTATGCTCACTCATGACTCATAAGACATAAGGGAACCTAGTGCTCTGATACCATGTTGTCACGACCCAAAATCC
The DNA here is from genome assembly GCA_034376525.1 of Nicotiana benthamiana. Classification (NCBI taxonomy): domain Eukaryota; kingdom Viridiplantae; phylum Streptophyta; class Magnoliopsida; order Solanales; family Solanaceae; genus Nicotiana; species Nicotiana benthamiana. Next base: position 10,798,827 of record CM067341.1, on the reverse strand, counting down.
ACTAAGGGTCGTGATGGCGTTGAACACCGCTGTCGGGCAAGCCAACCAAAAATGCTTAATTCAATTCTTATCTTAATAATTTTGAAAACTGAAATTTTTCTTCAATTTAGATAGTAAAAGATAATCTTTATAAAACTAAATAAAAGAGTGTGTAGAAGTAAATATAGAATACCCCATAATCATTCCAAAACTCGATGTCACAAGTGCATAAGTAATTTCTAGGAAATAAAGTAATACAACCACCGTCCGAAATATAAAATTGGACAGAAAATAAATACAGTAATCTGAAAGAGACTGTACTGGCTGCGGATCGTCTCGAGAAGTGAAACTCACCTAAGTCTTCGAGTCAACCATGCTGCTGCGCTCACTAGGCCGCTGGAGATACATGTGTCTGTGCAACAAAAAAGTATATCAAGTGTAGTATGAGTTCGAAAATAACATGTACCCAGCGAGTATCCCGTCTAATCTCGAAGAAGTATAAAACGAGAGATTGGCTTCGATACTTACTAATGGTCCAATGATAGTATAGTAAAAATATGAGGAGATCATTGATTTTTGTAAAAGAAACAATTATAATTCATAAAGCCAGATAGCAGGTAAACAACTTCCCAATTAATAATGGATTTCTAAAGATTTACTTTTCATCATCTTTACCAATTTATCTCAGGTCAGTAAAGGCAAATATCAACATTTATAAATCTCAAGCAACAATACAATCATGCGCATGTCATATCGAGGTCGTACGACTCGATCCAACATAAATATAAAATGTGCATTGCCGAGGGTCAAACGATGACGCGTACCGTAGATGCATCTATTACCCCACTCGCGAATTATAAATACGATGCGGTCAACATAAATAAACAAACGCAGCGCACGGAAATCATACGTACGGTGCGAGCACATAGATACACACATTCAAACAACCAATTAAAAATTTATCGAGGATCGTTTATCCAAATAATAGCCAATTCTCTTTTAATGATTTAAGAAAAAGGAAGTTTAATGCTTTTAGAAATTCATTTACCAATTTGAGAGGAATTAAGCAATTCAACGGTCAATGAGATTACAGATATTTCAAGTATAGCATGTTTTGGGTCCTAGACTACCCGGAGTTAAAATTAATAGTAGCTACATATGAAATCTCACCACCTCGTGCATACGTAGCCCCCAAAAATAAGATCACATAACCAATTAGTTCACCTATGGGGACAATTCCCTCTTACAATGTTAGAAAGGAGATTCACCTCGCTCCGAAGATCCATAACTAGCATTTCACGCCCTTTCGAAGACTCGAAACGATGCACAATGCTCCAAAATTAGCCAATAATTATGTAAATCCATTAATATATATTCAATTACTTATTACAATCCAATTTATAATAATTTCTAACCCCGATCGAAAAGTTGACAAAAAATTCCTCAAGCCCACGTGCCCGGATTCCAGATTTTTTGAAGATAAAGTTTACCCATAAACTCACGAACTCAAATACATAATCTTCTCCTAATTCCATGGCCAACATCGTGGTAAAAATCCAAAATATAAATTTCTATGTCTTCCACCAAAAAACCCACAATTCTCACTAATTTTCATGCTCTAATCCATATGTAATCCAAGTATTTAACTCAAAACTAGTGGAAACCACTTATCTTGACATGGATGACAAAAATGGAGCTCCAAGATCGCCCAAAGATCGGATCCCATAGAGAAAATAGGGTTGAAATGAGCTAAACTCCTGTTTAAAACAACCTTACTGATTCCAGCATTACCGCACCTGCGGTCATCTGATCGCTTCTGCGGTTCCGCAAGTGCGGGCTATCCTCTGCTTCTGCGGTCTTCATCTTAGTCTTAGTTTTCGCATCTGCACTCCTCCATTCGCAGGTGCGATCATGCATCTACGACAAATCGACCGTATCTGCAGTCCCAGCCTGGCCGGCCCATTTCCGCTTCTGCGACCTAAAGCCCACTTATTTGGCTCCGCACCTGTGGCCCACCCCTTGCAAGTGCGGTTACACCAGAAGACAGCTGATCTCTTCTTCTTCAAACTCCAAAAATTGATCCGTTAACCATCCGAAAATCACCTGAGGCCCCTGGGACCCCAACGAATCATACCATCCAGTCCCAAAATATATTACGGGCTTGCTCGAGTCCTCAAATCATATCAACCAAGGCTAAAATTATGAATCGGCCCCCAATCCAAGCTTAAGGAACTTTACAATTTCAAACTTCTACATTCATTGTCGAAACCTATGAAATCACGTCCGGTTAACCTCAAATTTTGCACACAAATCATATTTGATATTACAGACCTACTCTATATTCAAGAATTATATTTCGATCCTGATATCAAAAATTCCACTTACGGTCAAACTTCTCAAAAACCTTCAATTTTCTATCTTTAGCCAAATGACCCCAAAATGACCTACGGACCTCTGAATTCACTTTTGAACGCACTCCCAATACTAGAATCACCATGCGGAGCTATTCCCAGACGGACATTGATAACCCTGAAATGCACTTCAACTCAAACTTATGAGATTCTTCAAAAATGCTAACTTCCACAATAGGTGCCGAAACATTCCCGGATCTTCCAAAGTTCGGTCCGGACATACGCCAAATTCCAAAATTATTATATAAACTTGGTGGAACCTTCAAATCCTAATTCCGAGATCGTTTACTCAAAACGCCAGTCTTAGTAAATTCTTTCAACTTAAAGCTTCGAAAATGAGGATTTTATTTCCAAATCAACTCTGAATTTCCCGGAATTCAATTTTGACTACGCGCACAAGTCATAATACCTGAAATAAATCTGCTCATAGCCTCAAACTACTGAACGATACGCTAGAGCTCAAAACGACCGGTCAGGTCGTTACACCACCTATAATAGGCTATGGATTATTAGATTAAGAGTTTAACAACACAACCTCATGGAATCTTCAATCACATAGGTTGGATTACCATCATTGTTGATACATCTCAATTGGCAAAAGTCTCAATCCCTCGATGTTTCACTTATAAGTCAAAGGATCAGCCAAATCCTTTTTTCACTACACATAATAAGTATAAAAAATTCTCATCTCTAAGCAATTGCTCTATGATATTGTATCTTAAGAAAAAGTGTCTACTCTTCCCATTGAAAGATTTATTTTTTACAATGGTTGTTGCGCCTTGGTAATCACATTCATCGACATAATTATTGTCGGTTTAACTCACCAAGAGGTTTCTTAATTAGCTTCACTGCTAGTCAATTTTAGTATCACAACACCTACCAAATGATGATCACACAACAACTAACCAGTTTTTTCTCATATGAATCAGAGATTCAATAGCTTCAATGTATCTTTCTAATACGGTGAAAAATTCACATACAAAATACTAACTCATCGTATTTCTCACATAAGGTACAAAATCATCTCAGATAAAATAAAACTTGACTTCTATACAAATGCTTTTTGAAATATTTTGCAACACACAAGAACCTATTTTCTTTCTTGTATCTTCCAAAGTCAAGTACCAAAAAAAATTTTCTAAACGCACAAGCAACTTTAACATCTAAAGAAATATCTTAAATAAGATATGTGTCAAAATTCAATAAATTTTTTCACCCAAATCTTTAAGAAATCTAAAGTAAAATACTGTGACCCCCACAATTTCAAAACTTTTAAAGTAGAGTAATATTTTCATAACTTATAAGAAGTATTACCAACTTCTCATATATACGACATTTCATCTTATAAATAACAACATATAGTTCCACTCAAACAACTATGTATAGCTACTGACATTATGTCATCATGAATACTTATTTTAAGTAAGTACAAGTACTAGAATTTTTTTATATTTATTTTAAAATTAGTAAAAAATATTAACAAATCATGCTTACAATACCCACTGCCCATAAAAAATTATTTTTATTTGATGCAACCTCATCATTCTCAAAAAAAATTCCAATCTAAACTTTTTCTAACAATTCTACAAGAATCAAATTTGCCCGAATATTAGAGTTATGGATCACCCAACTAATGCCAATAATTTTCAGAAGTGAGTTCAAAAAAAAATACATTATAAGAACTTGAGTTGTTCCTGAATCACCAAAATAAATAAATCATTCTTGTTCTTCAACTTGGGTGCAAGATAAAGGTTAATATTATTAGCACAAATCTGCTTAATAGCACAAGAGTCTAACATCCAATATGTTGCATTAGTCATAAGATTCGCTTGATAAATGGCCACAATAATTATATCATCCGCTTAGTCAAAATTATTTTTGATTTTGCAGGAATATTATTTCTCTCGAATTCTCTTCTACATTAAGAAATGAATAATGACTAAGTGTGCTCGCACAAAAAAACTATTTTTTTCATTAAAATTTGATCTCAAATAAATAACTCATAGTTATATAAAGAAAAACCAGCTCAATATTCACCCAAATGACCAAGAGATAAGTAAAGTTTATTTTTAGATCATATAATACTTTCACCAAAATAAAATATACTTTGACACTCCAATATATATTGTCGCCACAAGAATTACAATTTTTTAAGGCTCTTCCATGTTGACATTAAAAAAATTATTTCAGCGAGGCAAGGGAGGAAAAAGCAATCGGCAATAATATACATATATGAGTTCTTTTAGATATATATATATATATATATATATATATATATATATATAATCATTTTGATAAAGTCAAATTTAAAATCACTCAATAGTTCACTTAAGATCTCTAGCAAAATAAGTAAACTGTAAATATTGATGCATTAGAAAATCAAGTTTTGCCACTGCTTAAAACAAATATGATAAGAGGGGTTGATCTAATGGTAAGCAACCTCTATTTCTACTCGAGAGGCTGTGAGTTCGAGTCTCCCCAAGAGCAACGTGAGAAGTTCTTGGAGAGAAGAATTTCGAGGATCTATTTGGAAATACCCTCTCTACCTCAAGGTAGGAGTAAGGTCTGCATACACACTGCATTTCCCAAACCTCACTAAATGAGATTATACTGAATTTATTGTTGTTGTTGTTGTTATTGCTTCTTTAAAGTTGTATTAGAGAATTCAAAACATTCAAGATAAAGAACTACAATAGCATCTCTTATAAGAGTAGAAAATAATAACGTGCATTTTCTTTTTAGATACAAAATGCACATATATAATAACACGCTACAAATTAACTATAGCAAATAACGCACAATTCGAAATACTATAAAGATTAGAAGGAGATTATATATATATATATATCAAGTTAAGGCCAAAGTTATGTACCAATTATATTCTCACGGGAATAAGCATGAGTGAATAAATGTCGAGGAGCTTATTAGTTCAATTATGCATACCTAACACATAGAAATAATGTTACGCAAGAACTTATCAAGCATAAATGTCTTTTGTATGTCTTTAAAGTCCATCAGAATTGTAACGATCCGACCCGTCATTTTGAGCTCTAACGCATCGCTCAACAGTTTGAGGCCATAAGCAGCATCACTTATGGTATTATAACTTGTGCGCATAGTCAGAATTTTATTTTGAGTAGTTCAGAGTTGATTTGGAAAGAGAATTCTCATTTCGTAAGCTTTAAGTTGAGAGAATTAACCAAGATTAGATTTTAGAGTAAACGACCTCGGAATTGGGGTCTGAAGGTTCTAGCAAGTTCATATGGTGATTTCAGACTTGGGCATGTGCTCGGATCGGATTTTGGATAACCCGGAAGCATTTTGGCGCCTATTGTGAAAGTTAGCATTTTGGAAGGAATTTCATAAGTTTTGCTTGAATACATTTCAGTGATATCAATGTCCATTTGGGATTCCGAGTATGTGAATAGCTCCGTATGGAGGTTCTGGAGTTGGTAGCGCGATCCAAAATGAATTCGGAGGTCCGTAGGTCATTTTAGAGCCATTTGGATAAAGATAGAAATTTGAAGTTTTTAAGAAGTTTGGCCGAAAGTGAACTTTTTGATATCGGGGTCGGAATCCGATTTCGAAAGTTGGAGTAGGTCCATAATGTCGAATATGACTTGAGGTCAATCAAACATGATTTTATAGGTTTAAACATCGAAAGTAGAAGTTTGAAACTCTAAAGTTCATAAAGCTTGGATTGGAGGTTGATTCATCGTTTTAGCGTTGCTTGATATGATTTGAGCCCTCGAACAAGTGTGTAATGTGTTTTGAGACTGGTTGGTATGATTGGTTGGGGCCCCGGGCACCTCGGGTGGATTTCGGGTGGTTAATAGATCGAAAATAGAATTTTTGGAAAAGCTGAAGTTGCTGGTATCTGGTGTAACTGCACCTGCAAGGGTTTGGCCGCAGGTTTGGAGCCGCAGAAGCGGCTAGGAGATGCAGATGCGATTTTGGACAGGAAGTAAAGGAACCGTAGATGTGGGACTACACCTGCAGTGGAGAAGACACAAAAGCGGAAAAGGACAAACAGTGAGGAACCATAGAAGCAGTATTTGAACTGCACCTACGGAACCGCAGAAACGATCAAACGACTATAGGTGCGGAGAATGCTGGAGGTAGAGAGGTGTTTTAAAGTTGGATTTTTGCCATTTCCTCTCATAGTTTCTTGGCTTGGGCGATTTTTGGAGGGTTTTCAAGGGCGGATTTTCGTCATCAACGATAAAGTAAGCTAACCCCACCTATCTTGAGTTAAATATATTGATTTTGTATGGATTTTAGCATGTAAAATGGTAGAAATTTGAGGGTTTGAGGGAAACCTAGAAAATTAGTATTTTTGAATTTTGACCATAATTTTGGGTATGGAATTAAGAGAAAATCATCTATTTGAGTGCATGAGTTCATGGGTAAACTTTATCTTCAAAAAAATTAAGGAATCCGGGCACGTGGGCCCAAGGGCATTTTGTTCAAATTTTCGAGCGGAATTGATACAAGTATTAGAGTAAAGTTTTATTGGGTTGCCGGTTATTTAATAGATTTGGGGTATTGTGCATTAATTGGAGTCGTCAAAAGGGGCTTGGAAGCCGGTTATGGATCTTTGGAGCGAAGTGAGTCTCCTTTCTAACCTTATAAGAGATAATTATCCCCATAGGTGAAATAAATAGTTAAATACTCCTATTTGTGGGGGCTACGTATGCACGAGGTGACGAGAGTCCATGCGTAGCTACTATTATGCCATTGCCCGGGTAGTCAGGACCCAAAAAGTATGCTATACTTGGATTAATTATAAACTTATTGATAGCTTGAATTTCTTAAATCACATTGAATTAGTAAATAAATTTATATAAAAGATTTGACTTCATTTTCTTAAATTGTTAAAAGAGAATTGGCTTTTCTTTGGATAATTATTTTATGTTGACTTTTTTATTTACTGTCTGTTTGTGTTTATTTTTAGAACGGGCCGAACGTCTCGGTAGATTAAATAGATACATCTATAGTTCGTGCCATTCGACCCTCGGCAGTGCACATTTTATTTTTTATTGGATCGGGCCGTACGCCTCGGCATGATTTGCCCCTGCTTGTATGGCTTGCCTTGAAATTTTTCGATATTGATATTTGCACTCCCCGACTTGGGATAGTTAAAAGAATAATGGATTATGAATCCGAAGACCATTAATATAAAAGGGACTTTCACTTGTTCGTGACTTACTTTAAATTATTGTCATTCTTAATAAATCCGTGATTAATCGCATTAATAATATATAATTATTGGACCACTAGTAAGTATCGAAGTCGACCATGTAGTCTCTACTTTTTCGAGATTAGACGATATACTGATTGGGTACACGTTATTTTCGTATTCATACTACACTTATGTGCATTTTTGTTGCACATGTATATGTACCCCCAGTGGCCTACGAGGCGTAGCAGCATGGATGATACTGGGACTAGGTGAGTTGCATTGCTCGAGGCGGCCCACAACTAGTACAGTCCATTCCAGTATATTATATTTACTTTTTGTCCATTTGTATTCTGGCCGGATGTTGTATTGCATTGTTTCTTAGAAGTAGCTCATGCACTTGTGACACCGGGTTTTGGGGATGTCTATGGGTTTATTCAGAAGTTTAAAGTCGTCAAATGTTTCATCATTTATTCAGTAGAATTTGTCACATATTGTTTAAATGCATAAAAAAAGTGGTTTCAGAAATATTTAAAATGAGAATTTAATTTGGTTGGCTTGCCTTACAGTGGTGTCCGGTGTCACCATGACCCTTAGTGGATTTTGTATCGTGACCACATGGTATTAGAGCACTAGGTTCCTAGGGTCTCACGAGTCATGAGCAAGTCTAGTTGAATCTCGCGGATCGGTACAAAGACATCTGTACTTATCCTCGGGAGGCTGTAGGATTGTTAGGAGTACTTACCTTCTTCATTCCTTATTGTGCGATTTGATCCCTTGAGGCTTATGTTTTTTTCTTTCCCACTCAATCTTATGCGACACGAACCACTTGTTATAAATCAAAAATTGAAGAATCGTAATGGTACTACAATTGTGGTGCGGGATGTTTCTCCCGGTATAGTTGATCGGACTATTATCATCACTTTGTGGAAGGATATTATATTGATTCAGCTAGTAGCAGTACTTCTGAGAGCTCTGAGTCTAGGAACAAGTTGCCATGATACTATAAACTACTGTTCCACAGTATTTATATGATGGTAGGATGTTTGCCTACGCGTCAGGGCAATGACTGACTTGAAGGGAGGTATACTCAGTGCGTGATCTAGAGATTTGGTATTTTATTCCCGGCATGGAAATGTAATTGGGCTGAGAATGTCCAGGTTTGGGCTGATGGGGTGATGAGACTCGGTTCTATAATAAGGTGTTGTTGTCATTATTGAATATACTAAATTCGTCGGTGTTATGATCTTCTACAATTCGCCTTTGGAGAATGATATTGCGAGTCAATATTGAAGAAGCGACTGTCAAAGATCATGGGATGTGGTGGTTCAGGATGGAGTCAGTGTTTCTAATGTCGATAACTCGAGAAAGATGATCTTAAAAAGGTTTAAAGTTAATAGCGATTGGTAGGTTCAAGTGCTACGAAGATAGATTTCATCTAAGGCAACAATTGAGCAGCAAAGGACGAGGAAGAACATGTGGAAAGCATCAGGCGGTGTTCAAAAATTTTAAAAGGCTAGGTATATGAAGCGAAGGTCGAGTAGTTGATTAAGGAAGAGGGTTTGCCCAAAGAGGGAGAGTGGCGGAGTTGCATATGGGATTTGTAGTAGGATGACCACATACCTTAAGGAGAGTCGGAAAGATTTGAGAATATTAGTGATTGGTAATTGGGGTCTACGGATTTAATCTAAATTATGGGCTATTATACAGCAAGAGACTTGGTATAACGGAGATGAGCTACTTGAAATGAAGAAGGATACAACATAACTTTGAATGGGAAGGATATTGGCGCACATTTAACGGATGTCCACAAGGGTGGAAAGGACTTATGCAACTAATAGGTTAGCTCGGACTCAGAATAGGTTACTGATGTCATGGTGATTGTACCCTATGTAGCAACGTCGGAAGATGTCGGAAGGTTTTTTTCATAGGTGGGTTATTCCCTTTAAGCAAGTTAGTGGTTGCATGGTTGGTGAAGCTTCTATGAAAAATTCTATTGGTTATATAACAAAGAGATCAGTTGTGCAATGTGTTTGATGATTCAGAATATAAAAAAGGTGGTTTTACAGTAAGATATCGAGAACGTTTGCGGTTCATTGCGCAAGGTTATGTCAATAAGAGATTAAGAATCCCTGTAAATTCCATAGTTATGTAATAGTGGCTTCAAGCTAAGTGGGAGAGTCCCACATCCTATGATTCGGTTGCATCATTAACTACTTGCGAGGTTTCTGGTTATTCCAGCCATGGGAAAAGGACATAAGTGGTAATTTGAGTAAAAGAGAATTGTTTAAGGTGTGCTATGGTTGGCCTTGTTGTCTCATGTTCAGATTTGAGAAAGGATTAAGGATTTATGCCTCGTATAAATGTGAGTTTCAAGTGAAGTGATTATGTCGGGTGTTTCGTCGAGAGGGTATTCATGTGCTAGAAAGTTCATGGATATGATCATATTCGGGACCAAGTTAGAGCCGATGGCTCTCAACAACGGTCCTAACGGATTCAAATGGATAAAGTGTGGTGCCTAATAATTTTGAGCCTACAAATACGGTTAAGAGTCAAGCTTTTCAGTAGCTTATGAGAAGAGGCCCAGAGTGTTCTATGATGTTTTGACTTGCAGTATAGCATTTGGGAGGAACATGAAAAAAAATTTTGGATTCGTAAAAGAATCATCAGAATGGGCATATCAGTTGAGGGTGCTAATGTATGCGCAAGGGCCGTATGAAATGGTTCGTGGGATTATAGACAGCATGGTCTCGTGATTCAAAGTTACTCGGGATGAGTACGAATGGAGGGTGTTATGTGTTGAATGGAGTTATTATTATTTCTAAGGTAATAAAGGATAAATTGGAAGGAGATAGATTGATTAGCCATAGTTGAGTTGGCATATTGGTGGTAGTGATTAGTTCCTTCAGCGTCATCAAGTTATGCAAGTGATTTGTGACAGTGCGTGTGAGGCTTGTCAGCCGCTGCAATTGGTGTTAATCAAAAAGCATTCTACTGTTTTATGGCCTATTATGTGGAGGTGGGTCCCGAAAGGGCTATAGTGGCTTAGACCACTACTTAGAGATTTGCATATTCTACGATTATGAAAATTCACATGTGTATTGCTAGGGTCCTCCGGAAGTGAGTTAAGCGAAAAGTTTTATATGATGAAGTATTAATCAAATAGCGATTCCGAAACTATGATGAAAAATGTGTTCTATCATACCTTGGCATGTTGGGTGCAACGAATTGTATGGAATTTGAAGTGAAGATCAAGGTTGCAGTTCGGTGTTGTCAAGGATGTCACGAGCTCGGATGAGCAGGAAAGGGGTTTCGATGTTTAAGGTAAGTTGGTATTATCTTCAGCGTCACGTAAGATCGGTGTTTGGTGAAAAAGGGATTTGCGTCCTGGTTAATGATTGGTCGCTTTTCAGCATTAGTGCGGCTGGAGGTTTGGAGGTACAACCCAATTAATTATTATGGTAGGTTGTGGGAGTGTGTGGGGAGATCTTAAAGCACTTTAATTAAAAAAAAGAATTTGGGCCGATTTATACATTGTGGAAAGTTCGTGTCGATTTTTGAATTTTTAGTGAGTTAGTAGGCGCTTTTAGCAAGTTACTTCTTGTTACAGTAGGTCGCTAGTAGATTCAGCGACCAATTTTCTGCCTTTTCCCCTTTTTGAGATGTTAAACATATGAGTAGAAAATTTGGCCGATTTATGTATGGTGGAAAAGGCTAGGCCGATTTATGCATGGTGAAAAACTTTTGGGCAGAATTTAGAATTTTAAGTTAGCTATATTTTGTTAACTGTTGGTTGCTTTTGGAGCAGGCGATTATTTTTCTGCCCATATTTTGTTTGGTAATTAAAAGTATTCTATTTACCAAGTATAGATATTTATAATTCTTACAACCTGCAACTAAAACTTTAGCATAACTCTTACTGGACATGAAGCCCCGGCTAGGAGTTATCGAAAAACGTTATTACTATCCATCTACTGCTACTATTTCTTCTAGCCTATCAAGGTACCAGTTAAGTTTAGACATGGTTCGTTCTAGCCGGTGGAATATAGTGGCCTTGACATGTATTTTTTGAATGATCAATCGCAGTATAGGATTGGTTGATCTCTTCTTATTTTGGAATATCACATTATTTCTTTCTTACCAAATGTGGTAAACTCCATCTGCTAAGGTCATTCTGCATACTGCTGCCCCTCTACTCTTCCCTTTGCCAAACTGTTCCAGCCATATCAACTCCTTCTTCAAGCTTTCTTTGTTTATTCTCTGTATACCTTGCCACCTTAGTATTTGTTGCCATATAGTTCCTGAATTCTCATAATCAAAGAACATATCATCCTCTCTTTGGCATAGTGGGCATGTTTGCTCTGAAATGATCCCCCATCTTGCTAATCTTCTTTTGTAGTGAGCCTTTATTGTAGAGCCAATCTCAGTATGAATATCCTCTTGGGAAATGCCTGATTGTTGCACATTAATTTCTTCCATGTCATCTTTGGAAACTCTCCTTACATGGCTTTGGATATTTGCCCAACAGAGAATTTCTCCATCTTCTATACATCCTCCTCTGTTAATCCAGTATCCTCAAAGTAGTTCCTTGCTTTTAATATTGTTTGGATGATCCATGATGCGCTTTTGGGCTCTGTACTCCAGATTGTGTTTCATTTTATGTAGTATGAATGTATCCGTTGTACGCATAGTTTCTTCTTTCTTGTGCTAATATTAGAGATTGCAAATGGTTGCTTTGTTCTACACCTTCACATTTGTGAGGTTCAGGCCGCCTGCTACCCGTGGTGCACACAGTTTGTCCCAGGCAATCAGAGCCATTTTGGTAGGTTCTGCAGCTCTTGTCTATAAAAATCTCCTATAGATTATTTTATGAACTAGATGATTTTTTTGGCAAGATGAATAGCTGAGCCCATAATTTTTGTATAGCAAAGGGAATACTCTTAACTAACATTTCTATTCTTGCGTATAAAAGAAATTTTGTTGTCTAGCTTTGAATCCTACTTAACATTCTCTCAAATAGGGATTCACATTGTTTATCAGATAACCTTTTAGTGCTCAGTGGAACACCCAGGTATCTAAAGAGTAGTTCACTTTTAGGGGTCGTTTGACATGAGGCATAAGAAGGTATAATGGTGGTATAAAAATTTAATACTACCTTAATACTCTGTTTGGTTAGAAAAGTCAGGTTTAAGTTATTCCGGTATTAATTTTAACGCCAGGATAACTTATATCTTATAGAGGGTGGGGTAATTAACATTGAGATAACTTTTACCACCTTCTTATAAATTATGCAATTATCATTTTTAATACAACATACCAAACAATGGCTAAAACACAATCTAAACATAACTTATCCCAATATAATTTATCCCATCATAACTTATCCCGGCAAGCCGTATTCAAATCAAATGAGCGCTAATGTAGCTTAGCATGTCCATAATTTACTGCTGAAGTAATTAGCTACTCCCTCCACCAAAGTAAATGCAACTTTTGTTTGGATTTGCAATTAGACCTGAGGCGGCTGAAAATATTTTGAAAGTGCTGGTGTAGTATCTTAACTGATTGCATATCTTCTCTACAGAATATTTTTTGTCCTTCAATGTCTTCAATGATCTACTTATATACTCCATAGCTAGTATAAATAAGAATGGGGATAGTGAATCCCCCTATCTCGGCATTTTCTTGCTCAAATGGTACAACAAGCTTATCATTGATTATTATTGAATAAAATACTGCACTGATACATGCTATTATCCATTTCACAAACACTTCAGGGAAACCCAATAACTTCATTACTTGTTCAAAATACACCCATTCCACAGAGTCATAGACCTTTTGCATATTTATTTTGAGTATACATCTGGGGGGAGATGTTCTTCCTCCCATAGCCTTCGACCAGCTCATGGCTTATAATGATATTATCAGTAATTAGCCTACCCGATACAAAGGCTGTTTGGGAATTGTCAATTAATTCTACCATCACATCATAAAGTCTTGCTATGAAAACTTTAGATATTAACTTATAAAGTATTGTGCAACAGGAAATTGGCCTAAACTTTTTGATGTTAGTTGGATTCCTAACCTCTGGTATCAAGGGTAATTGTAGTGCAATTGATGGCTTTACACATATCAGTAGTTTCAAAGAATTTCATAACTGCTGCAGCAGTAACTTCATCACCCAAGATGTGCCATGTCTTTTTAAAGAAGAATGAGTTATAACCATCACACTCTGCTGCTTTATTATCGTCAATATTGCTGCACATCCTCTTCGGTAACTAGTTTTATAAGCTGCAATCGTTGCCTCCCATTTAGAGTATGGATATCCATTCTGCATGATATCTGGAGTGACTACTGGCAGTTGAGTTGTAGCGGTACCAATCAGTCCTTTATAGAAGCTCAATATTTCTTCCTCCACTTCAGCTGCAGCAGTACCAAACCTATTTTCCTTTTAGAGATTTTAAACATATCTTAAAAAGGATATTATAAGGAGGGGCACTCACGTTTGAGCTATTTGCATTTTCTACCCTCAGGTTTTCATATATACGCAGTCCCCAACCCAGAGGCGGCTTAACCTCCATGCTACTAAAGCGGTCGCTTTAGGCCTCACAAAATTAAAGCCCCAAAACCTACTCTTTTTATATTTAATTTAAATATTTATTATTAAATAGTAATAAGAAAATTTTTAAACCATCTTTTGCTACCTAGTCACCAATCGTTAATAACACAACTTTATATTTTATGTCGTCCTTTGTGGGAGTTGGTGACAAAATTCAAATAAAACTGAAAGACAATTAAATCTAATTCCTATATAATTGTTACTTTGGGAGGTAATGCTATACAGTGAATTATGTAGATGGTCATGTGAAAAGAAAACAAATAAAAATTAAACTTAATAAAATTTGGTTAGTAATGTTTCAACAAAGATTAAAGGGGCTGGTTACATCGTCAAGATGCAATTGCATCTCAAAAAAATAAAAAAAATAAACTTCAACAAAAATATCTAAAATAAATAAACAAATTTAAGACCTCTTATTACATCTTGGCTTTAGACCTTCAATAGCATTAAGCGACTTTTGGCCCGACCCAACAGCCGCAACTTCTTAAACCTCACTTGTCTCTTACATTTAGAGAAACACACACACAAAGTGGAGGCAGCTGCTGCTCAAATGCAAAGTATAACTAACAAAAAGAAAAAAAAATCAATACGCAAGAAAAATCACCAGTACTTTTCATAGCAGTATTGCGTTACAACTTATGCCTGACATTTGAAATATTTTTTTCTTCTTCCTTTGTTTGATATAAATAGCGTTTGAAAGGCTTTTTAGGCTTCACTTTCTTCAAAAGGAGAAGTGATCTCTACCAAAATAGATTGAATCCTTTTTGTAAAAAAATTATTAGATTTCTTGCAAAAGTTTATTTCTAATGTGGATTATAGAACTTTTGCATATAAACTTGGCCTAAATAACATTTATACTTGTTTCACTTTGTTATGCCAGTCCCTATATTCCATAAAGTTTCATCCAGTTACTTATAGCGATTAAAACACAGTATTTTAAACTCCTTTGACCGTTGACCTAGCTTATGTTGCATAAATAATGCTGAGGTGGCTAAAATGATTGGTGCACACGCGCAAAAAGAGCGTGAATACAATAATTCAGCAGAAATGACTAAAATTAAAAAGGAAAAAAAAGAAAAATAGAAAAACGAAGACTAGCGAAGAACCCATGTTGACTTCATGTTGCTGCTATTGTCATAACTTCTTCTTTTCATCAGAATCAAAGATAGAAAATCATCATTATTTTCTTACGCAAAATTGTTAGAATAAAGATAAGTTATTAACAGGAATTTCGTCCAAAACAAATCAAGCAAACTAGGAATATCACTGGAGCATGTCAAAAATTCATCACTGGTTATAGATGAAACCTTCGAACCATCAATGGCGAGGAACACACCGGAAAAGTTTAAACCATCACCGGCGTGGAGACCATCGATAGTCACCATAATTTTTTCTTGTATATCACCCCCCCCCCCCATAATAGAATATAAAACAATCCTAGTAGTTCAATCAAATCGGACAAGAAATACTAAAAGGGTGCCCAAATTTGATCTATAATGACGTGTGAGCATCCAAATCTTGCTTGATTTGTGAAAATTATTGGGTTTTTAGTGACTGCAGTTTCAATTGTTCCTCTTTCATTTTTAATCTCTCGAAATATTATAGCGAATACTCACATACTCCTCTTTTTATTCTTTGTTTCTAATGAGATAGAAATAGCATGATTCCAACATTTTATTTCGGATAGGACGACTGTGATTTGTAAGGATTTAGGAAGTGTTAATTCTATTATCTATTTGCTTTTTTTTTTCTTTTTCTTTTATTTTCATTGATAATATGCATTTTGAAGAATAATTGTTGGGTGCATTTGGGGTAAGGCTAGAAAATTTTTGGGGTTACGAAGGTGAATTAATGAAGGGGGGTTGTTTGGGGTGGCGGCATATAGGTGGGAATAACAGGAGATAAATAGTAGAGAGGAGGAGTGAAGTGAGACCAAGAACAAGGACCAAGAGTAATAGAAAAATTCGGGATAAAAAATATATATACTTTTCGTTGCCACGTGCAACGAGGGAAGGGGTTCCTCGCCTGGCGCTCTTGATTTCTCTCCTCCGAGAGAACCAGAACTGCGCCTTCCCGAGCTCGAGGTTGCACCCATTCCACGCGAGGTCCTCGTTCGGAAAAGACGGGAGAGATCTCAGATCAGGTTCAACCTAAAGTAAGTCATCATAGGGTTTCGCTCCTTGCTTTGAGGAAGGGACGAGCAGTCGTGAATTTCGAGTCTTCATCCCCATTTCAGTTAGGCATATGGCCGAAAGGATTAATGCGTTATTGGAGGAGTACCGCCCTCTATTAATGCTCAAAATACGTTGATGAGAAGGAGTTATTTACCGACAGGAAGCTTTTTTTTTCATTTAAACGAGTCTAGTCTATACGGATGCGCTTACCCCAGACAGTGATGGATATGGATGACGAAAGCCCGCCACCGTAGTAAGGAACCTTGGCTTCAACTCTCGTCACCTCACTCGATCATACATGCATGAAAACAAAATAAAAAGTAAAGTAGAAAATTCTGAAATGAATTGAAAAAATAATGATGTGGCATAAAAAATTTGAGGTGGACATGGAAGTGTCATCCACATTGTATCGTTGAAGAGAACGCGAAGTCGGAAGGGTTTAAAAGAGTTGTTTCGAAGGAGTAGAGGTGTATGGATGAAACTTTGTGGAGTGTAGGGACCAACATGATAAAGTGGGACAAGTATATGAGCCATTTAGGCTATTCTGCCTATAAACTTCCAGCATGTAATGTTGGAACTCCAATATATTATGTTGAAATTTTTTTCGGATTTTTAACGGTATTTTTATTTAAATTTTATCTTTACATGAAAATATGGCTAAGTTTCGATTACTTTTGAAACTTTGACTATCTATTTTCAATTATTAGTGTTGGACTTTAAAGCTTTGGGAAGCATTGGGCTTCAAAGACTTTAAGCATTAGGCTTTAAAGTCTAATAGTGTTAACTGGAAATGATGGGAAATAAAATGGAGGGAAATAAAAATTTTGAATAAAGTGAGCTTTTGTCTTGAACTTTGTCCCTCATTGGTGAAGGGCAATTACATTTGTGTGTATATATAAAGAATCACTTCTTAAAGCTCTTAAAAGGAGTTGAAGAGAATAAACCCTCGTGCCATCATCGCTTGCTCAGCTTGGCTTTGGATTTTTCAAATGATCGATGAATTTTTTTTGGACAAAATTTATTTAATTAATTATTTAATAATTAATTAAATGTCAGTTAGTTAACCGCTATCTGGGCGTAACCGCGGTAGGACCGCGCTAGAACACTGCTGAAGAAACTTCAGAGGACCACTCTGGCCGCGGTCTTGGCGTAACCGTGGTAGGGCTGCGCCAGAATACTGCTACAGATTATTCCGAGAGCTAGTTTGGCTGCGGTCCTAGAGTAACCACGGCAGGACGCGTAAACTGCTGAACAAACACCTTCCCCAGAACAAACATCACACCTCTTCCAGTAATTGCCTATAAATACTAAGGAATGACTACGTTTTTCATACACCAAAAACATAACAGAACTTTCTTCCTTTTGAATACTGCATTCTAATTCGCAGTCTCTCTCTCTAAAATCCGTAAGTGTGATTTTTTCTCCGTTCTTTAAGTTCGTTGGTATCCTGCAGTTCGTATTTCCAGTATTGCAGGAAGGTTTATTCTGTTTCATCATGGGAGGATTTAATCCATTACCTTGGCAACGTGCGAGGGGGTTAAAATTCCTTAAGAACACACAAGCAAATTGTGGACTCGGAGTATCTTTTATTCTTGATTGTTTTCCAGTTTTTGTTTATTTTTCTAATAATTTTTCTGATTTTATATTTTATCACATTAGCATTCACAATTAGTTATAAATATGGCTGATTTTTCTCGAAATAAAAGGAGTGGAAAAGTAAAGCTGCCGAAGAACTACTCTATCAAACCTTAGTGTCAGAAGTAGAACAACAAAAAAGAAAGAAAGCTTGTGAGATCAGTATTTTCTAGCCATGTTAACAGAGTTTTGTGAGAAGAAGAGCTAATTAATTGTGTGAGTGGATTTTCTTGATTGATGAAAGGCCACGTATATATAGGCTTTTGAAATTGTTTAGACATAAATATATATTATCTCCTAAACTTTTATAGTTATCCACTGCTAGAATCCCATATTGTGCACTTTCTCTCTGCTACTCGCTTCGATTTATTTTAATTAATTTTTAAATTTTTTATGATATTTGATTTTTTCACATATGAAGAAACAATTATTTTTTTTTCAAAATTACAATTAAAGTAAAAAGCATAAAAGTGTTGGTTATATTTCAACTAAATAAATTAAAATTAATATGATTATTTTAATTTTTTAATTAATATTCAAAAATAAATTTCTTAATATATATTAAAATAGTCAAAAAATCAATTAAAATGGCCAGAAATTATAAACGACCACGTTTATATTTTATAGAAGAAAGCGCACTAGCCCTAGTTGTTTGCCGCCCCATCCAAGCTGTATTTGAATGAATGCACAACTTTCTCGTTCCAAAAAAAAAAAAAAAGAGAGAGAGAGAGAATGCACTACTTTAGTAGCAGTTTTTCTTGATCGATAAGTTTTACTTTATCCGTCCCAAATTATGCTATATTTTTCTCTCGAATTAATTTGACTAATATTTGAAATTATAATAATAATAATAAAAATAACAATAATATCAAACATAATATAATCTAACAAGTAAGTATTGCAAAAAATTGAGTTTACACATATCGAAATAATTGAAGGATGACACGTGACATGAAGCCTGGTCAAAGAATGATGATAAACAAAGAGGCACGAGCTGCAACAGATACGTGCATAAGCATGAGCACATGCACAAACAGAGGCAGGAGTAAAGGCACGGGCAGATGCACAAGTAGACTCGACGCTCGTATCTATTTAAATCCAAGAATTTAGGAGAATGAACTTGATAGTATAAGAAAGTACAAATACAGTATTTAATGAGCATTAAATACTAAAAACGCTAGAGAATCTGTGTTAAATTACAATGATTATGCATTTAATGCCTTTAATTGTCTATAATGGCTCAATTATAACAAAAGCAAAATGTATATCTTAGAGATAACTATAAAAAGAATGAGACTGGTCCTTTGTAAGGACACGAAAAATCAACTGAATATACTAGTTTACTTTGTTTTATGCTATCTATTTGTTATCTAAATCAATTTCTTTTATTCATTTTCGATTATCAGTAACCCAATTTCTTTTAAAAATAAAACTTTGACCAAAATTTCATTTTTTGGTTAAACGAATTGGTTCCCTTACAAAACATCTGATAATCTATTCTTTCTTAACCTGATCTTTTTTATTGCATCAACAACCATGTCAAACGTTAATGACAACAACCAAGTGAACCAAGGAAATCCTCAACTCCAGGGGAATTCACAAGATAGCCGCACCCCGATTCCTTCTCCACAAAACTCCCTCGGCGATCTCGAGAAGGCACTCCTGATGTATCTCATTCAAATGCAAATACTTGATTTGAAAATGAAGAAGCTGTCAATGAAGCTTTGCAAAAGCTAATCGCTGAACAAGTCAATAAAGCTCTTGAAGCCTTCGCTAGTCAGTTACCTGTTGCACTACCAACACCAACTCCAAATACTAATACTTTGAAAAACCCTCATTCTAGGCTTGTAAATTCAGGCAGTGGTGGAACTCCCAACGAGTCACGAGATGGAGAACCAGGTAACTTGGTTAATTTTGATTTATAAAATTTAGTATTAACCTTGCAGAAACAGCTCAAGGAGCAAAGTGACCGCATAGAGCAAATACCAAGAATACCGCATGTAATCAAAGGGATGGATGTGGACAAATATTCACGACAACCTTGGAAGCCAAGTGCTGCTCCTCTCCCTATTTCAAAGAAATTAAAAATGCCCAATGTTCCAAAATATGATGGAACAACTAATCCACGAGATCACGTGACTGCATTGAAGATTTCCGGAGTGGTGTATGAAGATTTTCAGGGTTCAACACAAAGTTTTTAAGCTAAGTTTTCTGTTTACGTTTTAATTTCATTCTTTATCTCGTTTCTGTATATTTGGTTGTTAGTGCTTAATTCCAGGGTTTAGATTATGTCTTTAGTTTGGTTTAATTAAATGGTATTAGTCATTTTTGTTAGTTTGGACTTTCATGTCAAATTCTGTTGGGTCAAAGGTTTACAAGTTTAATTGAATTTCAGTCTTTTTTGTTTGGAATTGAATTTCTTGATTTTAGTCAAGTTATTGAGTCTTGCTTGAATTCCATTTCTTTTAATTCCTGAGCATAGTTGTGTTGTAGTAGGTCTTTTGTTGAGTTGGATTTCATGATTAAGTTTCGAGAGTTGAATTAGATTTCGTGCATAATAGTCAAGTGGTGTCAGCCTTATTTGAATAAGACCTGAGTTCAACAATCAATTTGTGTTAATTGAATTTTATTCATTTAATCAATTAGGATTGTATTGATCTCTACTATTGAATGACTTCTATGTGTAATTCTTGGGTTTAAATTAGGTCCAGTAATTTAGTGTTAGGTTGGTTAATTAGGTAGTTCTACAGTTTGGATTTTCTGCATGGTTTTAAGAAATGCCATATTTGATCCGTTTGGAATTAAGGATAGTTTGGGTATTTGGTTAAGGACAACTGAATTAATTTTGATGTAAAAACTTGGTCCCCAAGTTAAAAAAAGAGGGACTAAAATACAATTTTAAAACCAAAAGGATGTCCTAATCCCTGCCTATAAAGGTATGCTTTCTTGCCTTAGAAAGGAGCCCTAAGAGATAGAGAGTAGGAAGCTTCTGAAATGGCTAAGCATTTCAGATAATTTCACTATTTCATTGAGTGTTTCTTTGTGCTTTCTTAGACTTATTAAGCCTGAAATGAAGGTTGATTTGTCGGAGAAGTAAAATGGTTTGATTTGAGAATTTTCAGGAAGAAACTTTAATGGCTAAAAGGGACTGAAAGTTTACCGTTCCATTAGGATTCCACCTAAGATTTTGATCTTTTTAAAAGTGCTATTTCATTTAGAGTGAAAAATGGTTTGAGTTTGCTTCAATAAAATCTGGTTTGAACTCAGTTTCGATTACTGTTTGATAAAGAGTGGGTTCTGGGTTGTATAACACCCTTTATTGGTTGAAATGAACTATTAGTGTTGATGATTGCTATGTTGTTGTTGCTCTTTTTATCTGCTGAAGCTCACCTACTATTTTATTTCCTTTTATTTCCCAGGTATGTGTTAATCCCTGAACACACATGAAAGGAAATGTTGAAAGTCCTTTAGTCAAGTTTATGGGTGAATGATAATCGATGTTTATTCTTGTTGACTGATTGTTGGTTTTCCTTATAGTTTCTTTAAGCATGCTGCAGTTTACTCATCATATGTAACCCTTTGCACAATTAATGTTGTAATCATTATATTATATTTGGATTCGAACTTGTAGTAACGAATGAACTGTTTCAAACATTTTGTATACAAGCCTATTGTGAGTACGTGATTTTTGCCTCGCTCGAAATATTCCTATAGAATTCATTAAAATCAGGATTTTTCTTTTATTATTTGAATTTTTACGAATTAATTGCATGATTTTGTGTTTTTTTGCATTTTTTGTGCATTTGTAATTAGTATAATTCATAAAAATATAAAAAATAGCATGCTTGCATTTAGGACTTAATTTTTATATTAGTTAATTAATATTGTAAAATAAGGGAAAATAACAAAAATGGCCATTTTTGCATTTGTTTAGTTTTCTTTTTAAATTTAGGATTTAGTTTATTTTAGAAGTTAATTAGTTTATTTTGTAGAATTTAAACTTGGTTTGGTTTATTTATTATTTTATACTTAGTAAAATATGGAAAATAAAATAAAAAGTGAAATAATTTAAAAAAATAAAAAAGAAGACGAAAAGAAAGAGGTGTAAATTTGGGCCACCTCCAATTAGATCCAGCCCAAAACCCCTGAACCGGTCCAAATTGGCCCAAACCCGTCCCCCAACCCGTCTCTCATCAGAGACGCCCCAAAATGACGTCGTTTTGGGGTATGTAATCCTAGACATTCATCCACTTTGATCCAACGGCCCAAACTCAATCTCACATCTTTAATAAAACGGTCAGAAATTCTCAAAAACCCTAGAGACATTTTTCACCCTCCTCGTACAAACTGCTCACTGGTGTAACACCACCGCAGAACCACCGCTCCTCCGCCGTCCGCCATCGATCAGAAATTGCCTACGCCGTGCCGCTCTCCAACCGACCCCAAATTTAACACCGTTTTCTCGAATTTTCGTCCAAAGGAGCGACTGTTCCGCCGTCCATGGCGGTGCCAGCTCCGATGGCTACCAAAAATACACCATAGCCTCCCCTTTGCCTCCTCTACCCAAAATTGAAACCCACTGAACAGCCTTGAAACTGCTAGAATTTTAAATCTGAGATAGAGGACTGTCAAATCTCGATTTGAATTCCCAAATGAAGTTATATGTTTGTTCTTACCAAGAACAAATATATAACTCTATTTGGGGATGCGATTCGAATCCAGTCTAGTTGTGAAGACCAAAATCAGTAAGTTTTACTTTTCATTCAATTATATTTTTATGTTGTTTGATGGTTCTATTTTGCATGATTTTTGATTTTTAGTTTCCGACCATGTATAGTTCCTTATTCTTAAATTATTCATTATCTTTTTGGCTTAATTTAACTCGATTTTTGAGTTTTCTTTATAATGTTTTACTTATTATTCGATTATATTTGTATTTTTCTTTGATGAGTCTATTTTGCATTATTGTTTGATTTTTTTAGTAAGGAATTTCTCCTTATATTTAGTCCTTGATGATTCATCTTTCTTAGTTAGTTTAATCAAATTTGATCTTGGTTTTTGTTTATAGTGAAATGATGTCGGTTTAATTTGGATTCATGACTTTCAGTTTGCTTAGTATAGTTTTGGTTATAGTTGAACCTTTAGGTTGTATTGATTTTAATGTTTAGTAATTCCTTATTTCTACTGTTAGTTGATAGTTAGTTTGGATATAGTTGTTTAGTTTTGGTTAGTGTAAGATAAAATAATTAGTTTTAGAGAGTTAGTTTGGTAAAAATGGTAATTTCAATAGATTCAGGGGTAGTCTAGGTACTTAGAAGTAGATAAAATGCAGTAGAATAAGTAAGAACACTCTAGATCCTTCTAGAATCAGATTAGTGTTATAATTCTAAGGTTTCAATGTTAAGACTTGGCCAGCAAGTTAAGAATTCAAGGACTATGTGAATAAAATATGAAAATAAAAGAGGGACTTAGGGGTAAACACAAAAGAATAGGGGCTACCCTAAGTTTTGGCTATAAATAGGCAAGTTAGTGCCTTCATTGAGAGGAGAACAGTCTAAAAATCCACAAAATTTCTCGAGGTTCCTAGCACACTACAAATCCCTGAAAAGCATTCGAAGCTTTGAACAGTCTATTTTGAAGTCCGAAATTCCTAAAAATTCCCTCAAAACTACCAGAAATTCCTAAGTCTGAAAAATCCTAAAATTCCAAAGGTTTTACTGTTCCATTAGACCCCTTTCTTCAGAAGAATTTCAATTCTCAGCTGTCAATTAGAATTTTTAGCTATATAAGCTAAAAATAACTTGAAATATGTGTGTTTGAAGTGATAAACTCTTCAGAAACTGTTCTGGGTTTGATTTTATGATGGTTTGGGATTTATTCTAGCTGTTTGAGTTGGTTTGCTGATTTTTTTGGGTATTAAATCTGCCTGGGTTATTTGATACTATGTCTGGGTTCATGATATGATTCGAGCTGCTGATTTCTGTCACTATACTGCTATTTCAGTTTGCTGAAATACTGCTGACTCCTTTCTCCTTTAATAATTATAACTGTAGGTACACTTTAAAACTTCAAGTGTGGGGTGTATTGGATTCATGTATATGACTATTTTTTATTGAAGAAGAGTATTAAAGAACCTGTTTTGCCTCTATTATGTTATTTGAATCTGTTCTGATGGGCATTTGTTTTAGACCTTTAATTTGATATCATTAAATAGATTGTTACTTATTCTGTATGACTTGGACTGTATAAACAATTATTTTTTGGATTCTATGAGTAAAGTACTAATGGTAGCATAATTTCCTTAGGTGTTAGAGTAGTCAGTAGTATAATGATTTGTAGTTCAAATATAATATCAGCATTGGCATGGTGACACGCCTGTGTTAGTTAATATGTTCATATCTTTAGGATTATTCATATGAGCCATCATAAAGTATAAAATCACGGATTACATGTGAACCTGAAAGTTTGGTTTTAATTCTGCACGTCACTTTGCATTATCTATCACTTTCATGTAAAGAAAAATAAAGCTGAATCTCAAGTATGGTGTAATGTGAAATCTTGATTTTTTTGAAAGTTATTTGCATATCTATTAGACCTTGCCAGCTTGGGCTCATTAGGCAACAATATTAAGTCCAATTTCGACCCATTCACACAACGGTAAAATTCTAAATGCCATCTTACTAATCATTTGGGTTGTTGTGTCATGAACCTCGTTTTTATGTGTCTTTTAGTTTTGGGCTTGCATTAAGGCCCAAACACAAATAGTCATTACCAGTCAGCCTTAGTTGAAGTTATGACTGAGCTAAATTTGGACTTCTCGAACTAGATAACACATTGGAATAAATGGAATTTTCTTTTTATTTAAATATGGACTTGAGTTTGAAAGTCCGGACTCCAACGCTAATTAGCTAAGTCTTTTAGAGACAAATCTTGTAGAAAATAATAGTTTGCTCTAGGATTGGCCTTTAAAATAATAAAATAAGGTGCGCCGCATCAAACGGAACCTATAAATGGCGTGACCCTCTTTAAACGTTTCATATTAAAATATTTAGAAATTCGGGACATGTCGTTTAACGAACTTCACGGCTTCCCGCAAAGATAATAAAACGTTAGTCGCTTTAGGCGCGCCTTTAATAATTTTATCTTCCTAAGTACATGTGCACATTTATGTGACCCAAATCCAAATCTCAATGAAGTTGAAATATGTCAAAAACCGCGGGTGAATTTATGTGACGTGGTTCACGGCATATTTTAACGACATTGCAGTTTTCTTTAACAAAAATTTAAAAGCGGTAAAAATATTTAAAATTTCACTATAGGATAAACATGTATAAAAATCAAAATTTTAGCCAATTATAATAGTTTAAGTGACCGTGCTAGAACCACGGGATCCGAGGATGCCTAACACCTTCTCTCGGGTCAACAGAATTCCTTACTCATAATTTCTGGTTCGCAGACTCCATTTGGGTAGTCGAAATTTCCTCAATTTGGGATTCTAAATAAACCGGTGACTTGGGACACCAAAAGCAAACCTATCCCAAGTGGAAACTTTAATAAATAAATAATCCCATCTCGAATAATGTCACTTTAATTGAAAAAACTCCCTTATACGTTTATCCATCAGGGTAGCCGTGTAAAAAGGAGGTGTGGCAGCTCTGGCGACTCTGCTGGGGAATGAACCCAGAATCTCTGGTTCAGGGTTGAAGAATTTGAGCTTAGTATAACTGTTATATTTTGCTTTATCCGATTTATTTGCATGTTCCATGCTATAAGTGCTAAATGTTTTACCGCTTTGACATTGAATGAATTGTATATATAAACTGTTATGAAACCCTTCTCTCTTTATCTTCGGGGATGGGCTCGCTGGTCGAGACTCGCTATTCTGTTAGTATCATACCTTGAAATAAGAAAGAGGCTCGGACAAGTTACTGAGCCAAATGATCTTGCGGGTCCTCGGTACCTAGCCCCCTTCTCGACTCGAGTTATCTGCTCGGGTACATTGTCTAGAACAAATACCCAAGTTCTACACCTAGTATAACAAAACCTCATGACGGTTCCCTAGTAGGAACGTTTATTTGCATTACGTGCATTTGACTTAGGGGACTCAACACAGGGGTTGGGACCTTCTAGGACATGTGGCCCGAAATGAAAAGACCATCCTGATGCATATTACATGCTACTTGCGCATTTATTTGCTTTGGATTTGCATGTTGACCAG
Source organism: Nicotiana benthamiana (assembly GCA_034376525.1). Classification (NCBI taxonomy): domain Eukaryota; kingdom Viridiplantae; phylum Streptophyta; class Magnoliopsida; order Solanales; family Solanaceae; genus Nicotiana; species Nicotiana benthamiana. The sequence goes on along the minus strand of CM067341.1, from coordinate 10,772,615 downwards.
CTTGTGAATAAGGAGAAAAAATTAAGAAAATAGTTGTATCAGGGCTGAATGAGAGTAACCATTTGTTTTGCAAAACCAATGCTCAAATAGCGCCGAAATGCTGCCGGATTTTTGAAAAAAAAAGAGAAAGGAAAAACAAGAAAAGCAAAAAAAAAAAAAAGAGAAAAAATCAAAAAAAAAAAAAAAGAAAAAGAAAAGAGAGAGGCCTTTTCAACAAATTTTGGTTTTGATAAAATGTTTTGCCCGAACTACGCCGGTTTGGTTCTCACCAGGTGTGACATACGTAGGCAACCCCCATCGGGCCCAACCTCCCTTTTGCAAAAATAGACAAAATAAAGAAACACAAATGTCACATTTTATTTGTTGTCCTAAATAAATTGGGTGATTCCTTTGTTGTCAAGAATAGACGAATGTTACAGAAAGGGACGCTGGAAGGCTGATTTTGCACAAACGGCAATTTTTGGGCTTTTGTTTTATTTTTGGCCAGTTAGCAGACACAACCTTAAAATCTTCCTCCAGAAGTGTTGAAAGGCCGTATCTGCAAAGCTGTGCTCTGATTTTAGAAAATAAATTGCATAAAAGAATGGGGTCATTTTTTGATTCTGAAGTCAAATAGAATAAAGTCTTAAGTAGCTAATTCTCCTTAATAAATGTGCATGATGAGCACAATCCAAAACGGACCTTTTTTATTTGTAAGCCGAATCCCTTTGGATTTGCGGCTGTGGTAGAATGATCTAGGTATAGAAGGGCAAGACGAGGTAAAGAAATATTTAGGAGGCCTTCCCGGGCTATTGGAGATTGTACCCAGTGGAGACATCATAAGAGCCTTGGTCACGTGCTGGGACCCGGCGCACAATGTGTTCCACTTCTCTGATTTCGAGCTGACCCCGACTTTAGAAGAAATAGCTGGGTACATTGGAGATGCAGAACTTTCCTTTGAGACACAAGTATTTGGTTGCTCCAAGAGTTATAGCTGTGCATAAATTCTTGGATACCCTGAAAACAAGCAGAGTGGTATACGACTCGAACTTGGAAGCAAGGTTTTGCACCTTTTCATTCATGTATAGCAGATATGGTCATATAGGAGTGTTCAACGAACCAGAGAACAAAATCTACAACAAAGGAAACCGCGTCAAATGGGAAGAGCATAGACGTTTCGCTTTTATGGTGGCTTTTTTAGTGCTTATGGTGTTTCCAAGGAAAGATGGGAACATCGATAAAAAAATAGCAGGGGTTGTCAACACTATACGCACCGAAACCCACTGCACACTCACACCTATGATAGTAGCTGAGATCTTTCGTGCTCTCACAGCTTGCAGGGCCGGGAAAGATTTCTTCGAGGGGTATAATAGTTTGTTGCAAATGTGGATAACTAAACATTTATGCCACTGTCCCCAGTTCATGAACTATGTGTGAGCGGAAAAAACTTGCATAGAAGAGTTTTACACAAGAATTGAGGTGCTCAGTATGCCCGAAGGGGTAACAAGATGGATATCTTACTTTCAGTCCCTCACTGCCGGTCAAATAGAGTGGACGCTGGGATGGTTATCTGTGGACGAGATCATATACATGCCGGCAACAGAGTCTCACTTCCTTCTTATGGATCTTAGGAGCATCCAACCTTATGCCCCGCACCGGGTCTTGAGATAACTTGGAAGGTGCCAGATAGTGCCAAAAGACGAAGATCTCAATATCCAGGTAGTCGATATTGGACCGGATGGTCAGTTCCCCGAAGCATTGGTCCGTATAATTTGGAATAATGCCAACACCTAACGGCAAACACTTGTTTACGGGATCGGTCCAAAGGTGAAGTGTCGCCATGATACCTTGCTTGGTACAGGAGAGAAATTGAGTTCAAAAGGCCAGTCAAAAGGCCCCATCTCTATGAATTCGTTAGAACATCACAGGAGCAATGGGACAGGTTGGCTAAAGAACACGAGTACCGGGCTATGATAAGCAAAATGGAGAAGCAGGTCATGAATTTGCAATTCGAGAAAGATTTGCAGGCTGTCGCAGATGAAGGAAAAATAAAGAAACTAGTCAAGGAAAATGAAGCCCTTTGGGCCCAAATTCAGAAGATGAAGTAGCAGCGGAAAACCCTGTCCGAAGTGCCAAGGATACAGAACTTATAAATGGCTTGAGACAGAAGATGAATGACTACAGTTTTTATTTGAACAAAACAGAAAGGGAACTAGCTAGGGCTCAAAAATAATTGGCTGAAAATACGGCAGCACGAGCACGTTTGGTTAGGTAATTAAAAGAAGAGTTCGACGGTGAGGTGGTAGGGTTAAAGAAAAGGGTCCTCATCACAGAAAACAAAATTCTCAAACAAGAAAAAGAGTTCAAAATTGAATGGGAACATTGTTGTACAGCATTGGCACAATTAGAATTGGATTTGCAACAGCTTCAAAAGCAGAATCAAGTAGCCGAACAAATTTTCGGAGCCAGAACTGAGAAGATTGGGCTGTTATTGCAGGAGAAAGGTGTCATGCGAGAAAGAATCAAAGGAATCTCTCACTACATCACAATGAAATGTAACAGCTGAGAGGACATGCCTAGATCTATGTTCTTTGCCACCGTGATGCTTTCTGTTCGCGATGGAAGATCTTCATCACCTCCAAGGGGATTTAGCTAGTCGGCCTGCGGCAAGGCCGAACGATGCGCGGGCCCCTGGAGCAATTGAAGCCTTAATGTATTCATGATTTCTTGAGAGTGTATTTTTCTTTAAAGTCTATCAGTTTGTTCTCGACTCTGTATTTTCCCTTACGCATGGTTAGTTGTTTTTTCGAGTCTGTAGTTCTCCTTATGTCAGAGTCTGCTAGTTGCCTATTTAAATCTATCAGTCTTTATAATCAAATTTTGTTATTATAAAATTGAAAATTCCAAAATATATATTGCTTTACTTTTTATTTTCATGAATTACACTTGGTCTGATTCATGCGGGGCATGATACGTAGGCAATCTTCATAGGATTCGACCGTAATCTTAATAACAAAAACTAAAGCCACAGAAAGGAAAGAGGTAGGAATGAAAAGAAAGAAAGAGAGAAAACCCAAAACAAAAGAAAAAGTAGAGAGGAAGAAGAATAAAAAGGGGGAAAGCAAGAAAAATAAAGAGTGAAAATCAAAAGGGAGAAAATTGGAATAAAAGCCTGGGATGATACATGCAACCATTGCAAATATGTAGAAATCTGTTAACTGTATAGGTGCATCACACCCCGATGTACGATTCCCTATCTGTTGTCTGTCTTAAACTATCCGTTTGTTGCTGTTACAAACTCCAGTCCTGGTTTTTGAAATGGTGGTTGGTTTGTGGTAAGCTGGCATCACATTAATATTTCACCAGATCAAAAGGAAGCATAGAAATGTCGTCGGAAATGACTTTTCTGGTAGTTCCCGTCTCAGAGGATAGCCCGATCATTGGCGTTCCGGCCTCAGAGTCTGTGGTAGCCGAAGAAAACAGGATCCTGCATCTCAGGGTCATGAAGATTTAGGATGCATGGACAAACAGAAAAGAGCATCCATGTGCCATCCGTGGATTTCCAGAGCTCTTCCCAAGGTTGGGGGGGGGGGGTACTTCCACTGTCCCTATTAGCCATCCAAACATCCTCTTGGGATAGCCTACCATACCGTCCAATTTTGTCGGAGCACCTTCTAAAGTCGACCCTTAGGTGTTCACATTTGGCACAATCCCCAACATTTTTATGGCTCCCCCATGTGCACCCACCACACAGCCCGTAGTGCCAAGACCCATGTTTGATCCGACGACTTTTACATTCCAAACCCCCAATTACCAAACTGAGCCTCCTCCATACCCCACATACCCTTATCCTCAACCACCATATGAGCTAATGCCAGTGCAGGATAAAACTCCTAAAGTGCCCGAACAAGATGAGATGGGAAGAAGAATGAGGAGCCTCGAGCAGAGCTTAAAGAACAACATGGCTTGAGTGGGCAAAAGAGTGTTTCTTACATAGATCTGTGCATGTTCCTGCATGTACATCTTCCCATGGGATTTAAAACACCAAAGTTCAAAAAGTATGATGGTCACGGGGACCCCATTGCTCACCTGAAAAAGTATTGCAACAATTGAGAGGGCGGGCAGAAAAGAAGAGCTGTTGATGGCATACTTCAGAGAAATTCTGGTAGGCATTGCTTCAGAATGGTATATGGACCAAGACGTCTCACAATGGCATATTTGGGACGATCTTGCCAAAGATTTTGTTAGGCGATTTCAATACAACATTGACATCGCACCATACAGGAACTCCTTCGCTAATTTGAAGAAGAAGCCTTCAGAGAGTTTAAGAGAATATGCCATTAAGTGGCGCAAACAAGCCTCAAGGGTGAAGCCGCCTATGGATGAAATAGAGATGGTCAATATTTTTCTCCAAGCCCAGGTAGCAAATTACTTTCAAAACACGATGTCGACCATGGGCAAGCCCTTTGCGGAAGCAATCAAGATTGGTGAGATGGTAGAAAATGGTTTTAAAATGGGAAGAATTTTAAGCCAGTCAGCCATCAGAGCAAACTCCCAGGCCATCCAAGGCGGGGCGGGAGGAGTCGCAAGGAACAAAAAGAAAGAAGAAGCCTCGATGGCAGCATCCGTATAAGAAGACATCATAGGCCTATGTTCTAAGAAAGAACCCCTCAACACTATTATCCTCATCAAGACATGCATTATGCTCCCCAACCTTATGCGATTTTGAATTCCCAACAATTTGCATGACCGCAGCAGCAGGCCAGCAGGAACCAGGCTCCGAGAAACCAGGCTCCGCATCAAAACCACTATAGCCCCTGCCCTCCTTAAAACATTTTCCATCCTCGGAAGCCACCCAAAAGGCAAAACTTTACGCCAATCGGGGAGTCCTATTCTAGCTTGGTCCCAAAGCTTGTCTAGTTGGGTCTATTGCAGTATGTGCCCCCGAGTAGACAAAACCCTGAATCGCCTTCTTACCAACGGGGTGTCGATGTGCTTACCATTTAGGGGCTAAAGGGCACGACACAAAATATTGTTGGACTCTGAAACGGGATGTGGAAGATTTAATAGAACAACGAAAAATAGTGTTGATGGATGAAGATGTCCCGAATGTGACTAACAACCCATTGTCAGCCCACAACAACAGACTAGTGATTGGGATGATCTGCAAAGACAAAGAATTCGACCCTTCTTTGAAATTCATAATTGCTATTGTAGACAGAGATAAAAAGTCAAGAGAGGCTTCCAAGAAAGCTGAAGAAGAGAAGAATAATAAAACCACGCACCCAAAAACTGAAAAGAAGGTTGAGGTTAAAACTGAGCCGGCACCTGTAAAAGAAACTGTCCTTTATGTCCCATGGGGGCTTCGAGAAAAGCAACCGACTCTGAGTCCCTCAAAGAGATTTGATTTAAACAAGACTATGTACGTACCCAAAGGAACCTATGTGGTGTGGGTATAAACTAAACCGCCAAGGCTGAATGAGCTCGTGGTGGTTGGTCGCGCACCTTAGAGGCCTATAATATACCCCTCTGCAGTCCCTTAGAACTATCAAGAAATGGTGGTAACATGTAAAGGCAAAGAAGTCATTGGAGAAACCCAAGAAAGCCACCCTGCAAAGAAATACTGTGACCTGGAGGTAGTAAACAGTGCTACCAAAAGGCGATTTCCACCCAAGAAGCTAGTAAGCGCCGATGAGGTGGAGGTTTTCTTCCGGAAGATGAAAATGCAGGACTATGAAGTAGTGGACCAGCTTCGGAAGTCTCCTGAACAAGTCTTTTTATTATCCTTGCTGATGGATTCGCTGGAGCACCAGAAGGTGTTAGCCAAAAATCTCAACGAGGCTTACGTGCCGGCTCAAATCTCTGTGGAACAATTGGAGAGTATGGCGGAAAGATTATTTGCTGTTAATCAGATCATATTTATTAAGATTTTCCTCCATAGGGAGCCGCCCATAACAAATCCCTGCATCTAACTGTCAAATGCGAAATCTACTACATCAAATGTGTAATGGTAGATGGAGGCTCCGAGGTCGATATATCCCACTTTCAAAATTATAGAGAATGGAAATCGGGACGGAGAGGATTTTCCCCAATAATGTATGTGTTCGAGCTTTCGATGGAACTAAAAGAGACACAATCGGAGAGATTGATATGGTCTTGACTATTGGCCCAGTTGATTTTGAGGTAACATTTCAAGTTTTAGATATGGACACATCCTACAATTACCTCCTGGGAAGACCATGCATTCACGCGGGGGGAGCTGTGCCTTCAACTCTGCACCAGATACTGAAATTTGAACATGAGAACCAAGAAATCGTGGTCCATGGTGAAGATGAACAGTCAATTTACCGCGATCCCTCCGTCCCTTGCCTCGAAGCTAAAGAAGGGAGTGAGCATATAGTTTATCAGGCTTCGAAATTGTGGTAGCTGATCAACATAAAGAGGGCAAACCCTGTCCCCAACCTTTCCTCTCTAATGCCTCAATCATGGTGGTTAGAGAGATGATACGCCAAGGAATCAAACCGGGGAAGGGACTCGAAAGTTCTTTACAAAACTGTTTTTTGGGTTACCCACTACAAAAATGTTTTTTGGGTTAGGCTTTCACCCGACAACGGAGGATATAACATGGGAAAATCGCAGAAAGCGCAATGGATGGGCTTTACCTCAACCCTTACCCCACTTGTACGAAACATTTGTGAAGCCCAAGTACAGTGAGGAAGAAGAAGATGAGACCTTTATAGCTGAAGAAATCGAAAAAATATGTGGGGCCATAAGAAAACTATTGCATGAAGTCAACATGGTCCAGCTTGGAGAAGGCTCGAGCACCGCTGATGTGCTCTACATGGGACCGGATGCCAAATTGCAAAATTGGAAGGCTACGCCTTTCCCAATAAGGCGGGAGGCCCGATAGTCCTGTCTTGCCATCTTTTCTTGCATCACGAGTTATTTCAGGGTGTAACTCGGGTGTTTTCCTTTAGTGATTTGTCCTTTTAATTTTTCAAATGTAAACCCTGTTATCTTACAATTTCAAAGAAATAAAATCAATATTTCATCGTTTATATTCCTTTATTCTTTCTGATTTTGCTGTTTTCTTTTTATTCATTTCTTTCAGTTCCAATAATGCGGCTTTATATAATATGAAATGCTCGCGGAGTTCGTGCCTGATTCAAACATGCCGCCTAATTGTGAAATAATGAACCAAGAACCTGAGTATGTCGAAGAAAAGGCTTTTAGGGAAATCAATCGAGAACTGGAAAATTTTGAAAATAATCTAAGTCAAATCTAAATAATACCAAACCGATTAACTTGGGTGATCCCAATGAAACCAGGGAAACCAAAATAAGCATCCATGTAAATGAGGAAATCCGAGACTTACTGATTCAACTTCTTTTTGAATTCAAAGACGTGTTTTCTTGGTCCTACGACGATATTCCAGGATTGAGTGTTGATTTGGTGGTTCATAAGTTGCCTACATACCCCGAATGCCCACCAGTCCAACAAAAACAGAGAAAGTTCAAGCCTGACATCAGTGATAAGATCAAAGAGGAGATCACAAAACAGTTGGGGCGGGAGTAATTCGAGTGCTTAGGTGTACCACATGGCTGGCCAATGTAGTCCCATGCCAAAGAAAGATGGGTAAACCCGAGTGTGTGTAGACTATAGATATTTGAACAAGGCAAGTCCCAAAGACAATTTCCCTTTGCCCAATATCCATATCCTTGTTGATAACTACGCCAAACACGAGATACAGTCTTTCATGGACTGCTACACATGATATCACCAGGTGCTGATGGATGAGGAGGATGCCGAGAAAACTGCCTTTACCACACCTTGGGGTACTTATTGCTATAGGGTTATGCCTTTTGGTTTAAAGAATGCTGGGGCAACGTATATGAGTGCTATGACCACTATCTTTCATGACATGATGCATCAGGAGATAGAAGTATATGTGGACGACGTGATTATCAAGTCCAAGACTCAAGGTGATCATGTACGGGACCTAAGAAAATTTGAAATTAAACCCAGCCAAGTGTTCATTCGGGGTCCCATCGGGCAAGCTCCCGGGGTTCAACGTCAGCCGGAGGGGTATTGAGCTGGATCCAACAAAGATAAAATCCATTCAATATTTATCGCCTCCAAAAACCAAGAAGGATGTAATGAGCCTGTTGGGAAGATTGAATTACATTGGCCGATTCATCGCCCAATTGACTTCTACGTGCGAGCCCATATTCAGGTTGTTAAAAAAGGATGCGGCGATCAAGTGGACAGATGAGTGTCAAGAGGCTTTTGACAAGATTAAAGATTATCTATCCAATCCACCAGTCTTAGTCCCTCCGGAACCAGGAAGGCCATTATTTCTATATCTAACGGTCCTGGAAAGCTCTTTTGGTTGCATTCTCGGGCAGCATGATGTCACTGGAAAGAAGGAGCAGACCATCTATAACTTGAGCAAGAAGTTTACCAGTTACGAGGACAAATACACCTTGCTAGAAAGAACCTACTGTGATTTAACTTGGGTGGCTCAGAAGCCGAGGAATTACCTGAAAGCCCACACCACCTACATCATAACCAGGCTGGATCCTTTGAAGTACATATTCCAAAAATCGATGCCCATAGGGAGATTGGCGAAATGGAAAATCCTGCTCATCGAGTTTGACATAGTCTACGTCACTCGCACAATGATGAAGGCCCAAGCATTAGCAGATCATCTAGCTAAGAACCCAGTTGACGATGAATATCAACCCTTGAATACTTATTTCCCGGATGAAGAGGTGAACTCGGTAGAGGTAACGCTAAGGACATCGATGTTAGGAAAATGTTCTACGATGGAGCGGTAAATGCAAAAGGCGTAGGTATTAGGGTAATCTTAATCTCACCCACTGGTCAACACTACCTAGCCACGGCTCGACTTCGGTTTTTCTGCACCAACAACATATCTGAATAAGAAACCTGCATCATGGGAATGAATATGACTATCGACCAAGACGTCGAAGAATTATTGATCATGGGGGATTCCGATCTGATCATTTGTCAAGCCCAAGGGGAGTGGGAAACGAGAGATGTCAAGCTCATGCTTCATTGACAGCATGTGGAGGATCTCAACAAATGGTTTAAGTCGGTACAGTTCAAGTACATTCCTCACTGTCACAATGAGTTAGCAGATGCACTCGCTACTTTGGCCTCCATGTTGCCTTACCCCGAAAATCCCTACATTGATCCCTTGGAAATCCAAATTAGGGAAAGGCATGGGTATTATAATGTGACCGAGGAAGAATCCAGCACTCAGCCATGGTATTATGATATCAAGAAATTTCTTAAAACACAAGATTATCCCATGCAGGCCACTGGGGATCAAAAGAGAACCATCAGACGACATGCAAGTGGTTTCTTATTGAGTGGTGATATCTTATATAAGAGGACCTCGGATCTCAACTTGCTAAGATGTGTTGATGCCGAGGAAGCCGAAAGGATTATGCACGAAGTACTCGTGGGAGTGTGCGGGCCTCATATGAACGAGTATGTGTTGGAAAAGAAAATACTTTGGGATGGGTATTACTGGATAACCATGGAGAAAGACTGCTTCAGCTTCGTTCGGAAATGTCATCAGTGTCAGGTGCACGGTGATTTGCTTCATGCATCGTCAACTGAACTGCATCCTATGTCAGCACCTTGGCTATTCGCTTCCTAAGGCATGGACGTCATTGGGCCCATCGAACCAAAAGCCTCAAATGGACAAAGATTCATATTGGTTGCTATTGATTACTTTACAAAGTGGGTTGAAGCCATCACGCTTAAGTCGGTCACCAAGAATGCTGTGGTAGACTTCGTGCATTCCAACCTCATTTGCCGCTTCGGTATTCCTGCAACCATCATCATAGACAATGCCGCCAACCTGAATAGTCGTTTGATGGGAGAAATATGTGAATAATTTTAGATAACACACAGAAAATCCACTCCCTACCGGCCCAAAGCCAATGATGCCATCGAAGCAGCTAACAAGAACATCAAGAAAATTCTGAGAGAAATGATTCAAAGCTCTAGAATATGGCACAAAACGTTGCCTTTTGCATTTCTTGGATATCGCACAACGGTGCGCACATCGGTTGGAGAAACACCATACTTATTGGTCTATGGAAATGAAGTCGTTATACCCGCAGAGGTGAAAATTTTTCTTCACTTCGAATAATCGTCGAAGCAGAAATTAAGGATAGTGAGTGGGTTAAGATCGGCTGCAACAATTGTCACTAATTGGTTAGAACAAATGGCTGCGGTTTGTCATGGGCAGTTGTACCAACAAAGAATAGCCCGCGCTAAAAACAAGAAAGTGCACCCCAGGAATTTTCAAGTCAGACAGCTTGTATTGAGGCGCATTCTCCCTCACCATCAGGAAGCTAAAGGAAGATTTTCTCCTAGCTGGAAAGGTCCATACATTATCAGAAAGACACTGCACAAAGGGGCATTATACCTGGGCGACATCGAAGGAGATTATCCCGAAACAACAGCGAATGCAGATGCAGTGAAAAGGTACTACGTTTAAACTCCTTGCGGCAATGATTCATTTTGGTTGAGATGACGAAGGATTCAACCATTCGCAAACTCTTTGAGCCGGATACGTTTCTTTGATCACCTTATGCTATTTAAAAAAAAAGAAGGAAAAAGAAAAGAAGGAAAAAGAAAAGAAAAGAAAACGAAAACAAAAGAAAAAAATGAAAAAAAGAAGAGGAACAGCAAAACAGAATTAATTTAGGAAACACTTCATGAAATACATTTGACTTGATTCCGAAAGGATACGTAGGCAGCCTCTCCTTGAGGTTCAGTCGCACCAAAACAAAAACCCCAACTCCCCAAAGATCGAAAACTGAGGCAGATGATGTAATGGTTCGGCTATGAACCTGCCAAAATGGTTCAAGAGTTGTAGTTCTATTCAAACTCCTTTTACCTCAAACCTGGCCCAAGTCCTTCCGATCGATTGGCAAAGGTAGGGGAACAACGAACACCATTGTTGGGATATGGCACAATCCAAATTGAGAGAAATACAATGAAAGAGTATTATCAGCGAAAACCTTCGGTCACAATAAGGCGATGGTGAGTAGAGAGAATGAAAATGAGAGAGTCCATTAAGTGAACACTCGCAAAGACTACTATCGGGCGACGAGAGAAGAGAAATGAGAGAGGTCGATTGGCGAAAACCCAAAAGGGAGCTTTCGATTGAAAAGAAGATATATTACCATCAAAAGTCCGGGTAAGATTCTTTGGTTTTGAAAGGTTTAAATGCGTCTCATGAGAAGCTGGAAAGGTTGTACAGGTCGGGCATCCAGTCCGAGAAGCATGTCATGTCCATTTAAAGTCAGCATGCACCCCCAGATAAGTCCTTCTCTTTTCCCTGAAAGGGATGCTTCTTCTTAAACCCATTTAACTGCTTTTAGTGCTTCCTTGAATCCCCTTCGGCTTAACTTTGATTTCACGACTATTCCACAAGAAAAGGTGGTAAGACTGATTTCACAGGGCTCACCTGGCAAGAACTAAAGAAAATACCCAGTCTTAGTGGGAACATCTATCCAATCCCGGCTAGCCATGATGGCTGACGCTTCAATAGCAGAAAGGTGGAAAGAAAAAAAATCAAAAGTCAAATGCCCACGACATGAAGATTAGAAAGATTAAGCCCGAGTAGGCTAGTTGTCTCAACATAGTTTCAAAAGGCAAGATACCAAAATGTTCTGAAATGGAAATCAGGGCAAAGAAATTGCAACCAAAATGCCTACGAAGGCGAAATAAATATGAAAAATGAGTCCTCCCAACCAACCAACAAGGCAAAGTCTGGAAAGCCAAAGGTCTTCTCAATAGAAGTGAGGCCAGGATCACGTAGTCAAGGCCACAAAACCAACAACCGTTTCGAACTAACAATCGTGCTTTGTTTGAAAATACGAAACAGGTGTAATCCAAAGCAAGTGGATAGTTAGCAGACACAACCAAAAGAAAATTCACAGGAGTTAAGAATAACCTTGCGTCAATGATAAACCAAAATGGAAGTTTCCTTTAAATCTTTCCCCACAGTTTTCATAAAATAAAAGAAGAAAAGGAGAATCACACAAACCATGGTAGCATAGGACCCCCGATCCTTAACTCCATTCCTCGCCGAACATAGGACCACATTTTGAAGCCGTCCCCAGCATAACCCGAGGATCATTCTCCTTTCTCCCCAGCATAACCTTTGGACCTCCGCGGCATAACCCGAGGGTTCTTTCTCTCTATTCCCTGGCATAACCCAAGGACCAGTTTCCTTCTATCCCCAACATAACCCAAGGACCAGTTTCCTTCTATCCCCGGCATAACCCAAGGACCAGTTTCCTTCTATCCCCGGCATAACCCGAGGACCAATTTCCTTCTATCCCCGGCATAACCCGAGGAATAGTTTCCTTCTATACCCAGCATAAGCCAAGGACCAGTTTCCTTCTATCACCGGCATAACCCAAGGGTTTTTTTCTCTCTATTCCCGGCATAACCCGAGGACCAATTTCCTTCTATCCCAGGCATAACACAAGGACCAGTTTCCTTCTATCCCCAGCATAACCTAATGGTCTTTTCTCTCTATTCCTTGGCATAACCCGATGACCAATTTCCTTTTATCCCTAGCATATCATGAGGGTCTTTTCTTTCTTTCATTCCCTAGAATAACCTGAGGATTCCTTTCCTTTATTCCCCGGTATTACCCGAGGGATCCTTTCTCTCTATCCCCAGCATAATCCAAGGGTCCTTTCTTTCTTTCATCCCCAGTATTCCCCAGCATAACATGAGGATTCCTTTCTTTCATTCCCCGGCATAACTCGAGGGTTCCTTTCTCTCTATCCCCATGATAACCTGAAGGTCTTTCTGTTTTCTCCCCCAGCACGAGTCTTTTTCTTCCCTAATTCTGGCATTACCCGCGGATTCCCTTGGCATAACCCATGAGTCTTTTCTTTCCAAATCCCGGCATAACTTGCAGATTCCCCTGGCATAACCCAGGAGTCTTTCTTCCCATCCCGGCATAACCCGTGAATTCCCCTAGCATAACCCATGAGTCTTTTCTTCCCATCCCAACATAACCCGCGGATTCCCTGGCATAACCCAGGAGTATTTTTCTTCCCAATCTCGGCATAACCCGCAGATTCCCTTGGCATAACCCAGGAGTCTTTTCTTCCCATCCCGGCATAACCCGCGGATCCCCCTATCATAACCCATGAGTCTTTTTCTTCCCAAATCCTAGCATATCCCGCGGATTCCCCTAGCATAACCTAGGAGTTCTTACTTTCAATCCCGACATAACCCGCAGATCCCCTGGCATAACCCAGGAGTCCCGACATAACCCGTGGATTCCCCTGGCATAACCGAGGAGTTCTTTCTTTCAATCCTGGCATCACCCGTGAATTCCCCTGACATAACCTGGGAGTCTTTTCTTTCAATCCCGGCATAACCCACGGACTCCCTTAGCATAACCAAGGAGTCTTTTCTTTCAATCCCGGCATAACCTGCAGAGCATAACCCAGGAATCTTTGTCATACCTTCCCGGCATAACCCATAGATTTTTCTTCTTCTTCCCCAGCAGGGACTCTGTATTTTTATCCCCGCATAACCCGTAGATCCTCCTCTTATCCTTAGCAGGGACCCATTTTCTTTCCCGACATAACCTTGCCATCTGCCAGCATAACCTGGAAATCCTTCCAAAAGATAAATAATCCTTACTTTTATTGTTTTCAATAGAAATAGCTTAGATTTCTGTTACAAATAACTCACAAAATTTTCCTAGTGAAAACTGGGGCAGAAAATTTTGTTAGTTAGTTTGTTTTGATGTCCGAACAGGTTTTAACCTCAAGGCGCAGTATTTGAGATAACTGGAAGAACGAATCTCAATCCAGAATAAAGGAAAAGAAGAAAAGAACAAAAATGAAACAAATCTAGAATGGTTGAAAAGAAAGATGTGGATTACCCAAATTTGACTCAAAATCACAAGTCACGCATGTACTGATTGGTTCCAATGCCTAAGAAAGATCCGGAACCTACAACTTACGAGCATCAAGATTCATATCAGGGTCTACGGAAAACCCAGCAATTACTCAAGATCAAGCTCCAAGAGATTTATAGATAGGAATCTTGTAACTCATAGTTGATACGCATAACTAGCTTAGCTTTTGATTTTCCTTTTGGTGTAATTAGGAGGTCAACAAGCAGTAACAGCAGCATCAATAGTGAAATCATAGCTCACGGTAGTCCAAACTACCAAAACACTCAAGAACTACACTGACCTGATTCCTTTATAGCCAAGGATATGTAGGAAACCTTTGAAGTAGGGTTCGGTCAGACAACTTTCAAAAATGCTTCTCTTGGAGTGTCGAGCAAGCAAAAATCTCTCTGTTTCTTATTTATGTTTGCCCGGAAACCCTTCGTGTCTCTGAACAAAGAGAGGTAGCTATGAGCATGTGATTTTTGCCTCGCTCGAAATATTCATATAATATTCATTAAAATCGGGGATTTTCTTTTATTATTTGAATTTTTTGAAATTAATTGTATGATTTTGTGTTTGTTTTTGTGTATTTTTTAATTAATATTATTCATAAAAATACAAACAATAGCATGCTTGCATTTATGACTTAATTTTTTGTATTAGTTAATTAATATTGTAAAATAAGGAAAAATAACAAAAATGGGCATTTTGCATTTGTTTAGTTTTCATTTAAATTTAGTATTTAGGTTATTTTAGAAGTTAATTAGTTTATTTTGTAGAATTTAAACTTGGTTTGGTTTATTTTTTATTTTATACTTACTAAATATGGAAAATAAAATAAAAAGAGAAATAATTAAAAAAACAAAAAAGAAGAGGAAATGAAAGAGGTGTAAATTTGGGCCACCTCCAATTAGATCCAACGCAAAACCCCTGAACCCATCGAAATTGGCCCAATCCCGTCCTCCAACCCGGTCTCTCATAAGAGACGCCCCATAACGACATCATTTTGGGGCACATAATCCTAGCCATTCATCCACTCTTATCCAACGGCCCAGACTCAATTTCATATCTTTAATAAAATGGTACGAAATTCTCAGAAGCCCTAGAGACATTTTCCACCCTTCTCGTACATATTGCTCACCGGTGTAACACCACCGCAGAACCACCGCTACCCCGTCGTCCGCCGCTGGTCAGATTATCGCCTCTGCTAGTGGCCGATCTCCAATCGACCCCAAATTAACACCTTTTGCTCCCCGTCTCCTACTCTTTCCAACCCCCTCAAAAACCATCCCTCAAATCCTGGCCAAGGTTATTGAATCTTCATCCAAAGGAGTGACTACTCTGCCGTCCACGGTGATGCCAGCTCCAATGGCCACTAAAAACACACCATAGCCTCTCCTTTGCCTCCTCTACCCAAAATTGAACCCCACTTCCTCCAAACAGCCCTAAAACTGCTCGAATATTAGATCTGAGAACTGACTAATTTTTAGAGGACTGTCAAATCTCGATTTGAATTATCAAATGAAGTTATATGTTTGTTCTGGCCAAGAAAAAATATATTGCTCTATTTGGGGATTCAATTTGAATCCACTCGAGTTTTGAAGACCAAAATCAGTAAGTTTTACTTTTCATTCAATTATATTTTTTAGTTGTTTGATGATTCTATTTTGCATGATTTTTTATTTTTAGTTTCCGAACATGTATAGTTCCTGATTCTTGAATTATTCATTTTCTTTTAGTTGGCTTAATTAAACTCGATTTTTGAGTTTTATTTATAATGTTTTACTTCTTATTTAATATATTTGTATTTTTCTTTGATTAGTCTATTTTACGTTATTGTTTGATTTTTTTAGTAAGGAATTTATGCTTATATTTAGTCCTTGATTCTTTGATGATTCATCTATCTTAGTTAGTTTAATCAAACTTGATCTTGATTTTTGTTTATAATTAAATGATGTCGGTGTAATTTGGATTCATGACTTTTAGTCTGCTTAGTATAGTTTTGGTTATAGCTGAACCTATAGGTTTCATTAATTTTAATTTTTAGTAATTCCTTATTTCTACTGTTAGTTGATGTTAGTTTGTTTTGATATAGTTGTTTAGTTTGGTTAGTGTAAGCTAAAATAATCAGTTTTTGATTGTTAGTTTGGTAAAAATGGTAATTTTAATAGATTCAAGGGTAGTCTAGGTACTTAGAACTGGATAAAATGCTATAGAATAAGTAAGAACACTCTAGACCCTTCTAGATTAGGATTAAGGTTATAATTCTAAGGTTTCAATGTTAAGACTTGGCCAGCAAGTTAAGAATTCAGGGACTAAGTGAATAAAATCTGAAAATAAAAGGGGGATTAAGGGGTAAACACAAAATATAAGGGGTTGCCCTAAGTTTTGGCTATAAATAGGCAATTTAGTACCTTCATGCAGAGGAGAATAGTCTAAAAATCCATAAATATTTCCCGAGGTTCCTAACACAATACAAATCCCTGAAAAGCATTCGAAGCTTTGAATAGTCTATTTTGAAGTCTGAAAATCCTAAAAATTCCCTCAAAACTTTCAGAATTTCCAAGTCTGAAAAATCCTGAAATTCCAGAGGTTTTACTATTCCATTAGACCCTTTTCTTTAGAATAATTCCAACTCTCAGCTGTCAATTAGAATTTTTAGCTATATAAGCTGGAAACAACTTGAATTATCTGTGTTTGAAGTGATAAACTCTTCAGAAACTGTTCTGGGTTTGATTTTAAGATGGTTTGGGGTTTATTCAAGCTGTATGAGTTGGTTTGCTAATTTTTGTTTCGTATTAAATCTGCCTATGTTATTTGATGCTATGTATGGGTTCATGATATGATTCGAGCTACTGATTTCTGTCACTATACGACTATTTGAGTTTGCTGATATACTGCTGACTCCTTTCTCCTTTGGTAATTATAACTCCAAGTACACTTTAAAACTTCAAATGTGAGGTGGATTAGATTCATGTACATGGCTAGTTTGTATTGAAGAAAAGTATTGAAGAACCTGTTTTGCCTCTATTATGTTATTTGAATCTATTCTGATGGGCATTTCTTTTAGACCTTTAATTTGATATCATTAAATAGACTGTTACTTATTCTGTATCAGTGGACAGTATAAACAATTGTTTTTGGATTCTATGAGTAAAGTACTAATGGTAGCATAATTTCCTTAGGTGTTAGAGTAGTCAGTAGTACAATGGATTTGTAGTTCAAATATAATATCAGCATCGGCATGGTGACACTCTTATGTTAGTTGATGTGTTCATATATTTAGGATTATTCATGTGAGCCGTAATAAAGTATAAAATCACTGATTACATGTTAACCTGAAAGTTTGGTTTTAATTCTGCAGGTCACTTTGCATTATCTATCACTTACATGTAAAGAAAAATGAAGCTGAATCTCAAATATGGTGTAATGTGAAATCTGGATTTTTTTTGAATGTTATTTGAATATCTATTAAACCTTGCTAGCTTGGGCTCATTAGGCAACAATATTAAGTCCAATTTTGACCCATTCACACAGCGGTGAAATTCAAAATGCCATCTTACTAATCATTTGGGTTGTTGTGTCATGAACCCCGTTTTTATGTGTCTTCAGTTTTGGGCTTGCATTAAGGGCCAAACACAAATAGTCATTACCGATCAACCTTAGTTGAAGAAATGACTGAGCTAAATTTGGACTTTTCGAACTAGATAACATATTGGAGAAAAGGGTAATTTTTTCTTATTTAATATTGACTTGAGTTTGAAAGTCCGGACTCCAATGCTAATTAACTAAGTCTTTTAGAGACAAATCTTGTAGAAAATAATAGTTTGCTCTAGGACTGACTTTTAAAATAATAAAATTAGGTGCGTCGCGTAAAACGGAACCCATAAATGGCGTGACCCTCTTTAAACATTTTATATTAAAATATTTAGAAATTCGGGACATGCTGTTAACGAATTTCACAGCTTCCCACAAATATAATAACACGTTAGTCTCTTTAGGTGCGCCATTAATAATTTTATCTTCCTAAGTACGGGTGCACATTTATGTGACCCACATCCAAATCTCAATGAAGTTGAAATATGTCAAAAACCGCGGGTGAACTTATGTGACGTGGTTCACGACATGTTTTAACGACATTGCAATTTTCTTTTAAAAAAAGTTAAAAGCGGTAAAAATAATTAAAATTACAATATAGGATAAACATGTATAAAAATCAGAATTTTAGCCAATTATAATAGTTTAAGAGACCGTGCTAGAACCACTGGATCCGAGGGTGCCTAACACCTTCCCTCGTGTCAACATAATTCTTTACTCAGAATTTCTTGTTCTTATAGTCCATTTGGGCAGTCAAAATTTCCTCGATTTTAGATTCTAAATAAACCGGTGACTTGGGACACCAAAAGCCAAACCTATCCCAAGTGGCAACTCTAATAAATAAATAATCCCATCTCGAATGATGTCACTTTAATTGGAAAAACTCCCTTATACGTTTATCCTTCAGGGTAGCCGTGAAAAAAGGAGGTGTAACACCTGCTGTTTGAGTTATTAATGATGCCCTTAAAATTATGGATCAAATATCATTACGGATCATGTAATACTTTTCTTTAATTGTTGGGAATTTTGAAGTTATCATTTAGTTTACAATCAGTTTTAGATTTTAGATTCATGTTGCTTTACTAGGATGATTTTATAGGGCCCTGTTCGATCTACATGATTATATTGTAATCATATTGGTTAAGAATGATATTAATTAGAGGTTAATTCAAGTGATTGGTTAGTGTTTTGTTTGTTTGTTGAGAACCTTGTTTGGTCTG
Organism: Nicotiana benthamiana; assembly: GCA_034376525.1. Taxonomy (NCBI): domain Eukaryota; kingdom Viridiplantae; phylum Streptophyta; class Magnoliopsida; order Solanales; family Solanaceae; genus Nicotiana; species Nicotiana benthamiana. Next base: position 10,753,841 of record CM067341.1, on the reverse strand, counting down.
TGCCAACTGCCTTGACTGCGTGTGTCACTGGCACGCCTGATGTTCAACTTTGAATCCTATTCGATTAGGCCTGAGTAGCCTAAAAAACATGGGCTATTGCTTGGGCCCAAGTCCATGAGGCCATCCGAAATAGGGTCATAGGTCCTTACCAGGTCTGGAGCGCTCATAAAACCCCATCTCCATTAACGTTTAACTAGGTAAAGTTCCTAAATAGCTAAGGAAAGCCAAAAACGGATAAGTCAAGTAGCTCCTGGTCCTTGTAGGTTAATTAATCGTGTAATCCTTAGAACCCAAGGTGCACCACTTAGCAAATTTTTGTGGCCCTCGCAAACTTAAACATACGAAAATTGCATTAGGCGTGATAGTTTAATAACCTACCTTCCTAAACTCGGGTGCACATTTATGTGACCCAAATCCAAAATTCCAATGATGTTAAAATATGTCAGAAACCACGGGTGCATATATGTGACGTGGTTCGAGACATGTTTTAATAACGTTTGCAATCTTCTTAAAATTAAATAAAAATGGTCAAAGTCAAACTTTACACATAGGTACAAAAATGCATCAAAATCAGATAATCGAGCCGAATATAACAGTTGAGCGACTGTGCTAGAACCACATAACTAAGGAATGCCTAGCACCTTCTCCCGGGATAACAGAATTCCTTACCTGGATTTCTAGCTCGCATATTGTATACAGAGTCAATCTTTCCTCAATTCGGGATTTGAACCGGTGACTTGGGACACCATTAATTATCCCAAGTAGCAACTCTAAAATATCTCGAATAAATAAATCCCATTTTGATTGTCCTTTAAGTGGAAATATTCCCTTATTTACGCCTTTCGCTAGGGTGTAGTGTAAAAAAGGAGGTGTGGCATTCTCTTTTACCCAAAAATTCCATAAATTCTTTTGCTGAGCTTGCAGATTCATTTATAGAAGCACATTTAGGAGCTCAAAAAGTCAAAAAAAGAATGGAGGATATTTTCAAAATCAAACAAGGGTATTCAGAGTTGCTTAGAGAGTTCGTGGATAGGTTCCAACGTGAAAGGATGCTGCTCCCACGTGTACCAGATAATTGGGTACCTATAGCTTTCACTCTTAATTTGAATGAAAAAAGCTTAGAAACCACAAGGCGACTCAAGGAAAGTCTTCGTGAATTCCCCGCAACAACATGGAATGATGTTTACAATAGGTATAACACAAAGATACGGATCGAAGAATATATTATCTCATGATTTCAAAAAGAAGAAAAGGTGAGTTCAAGACGGGCGCAAACAGAAAAAAGGATCGGTAAAAAAAGGTATGAACCATATATGGGCCCAGATGGAAAAGCTTCACGATCTAAACATGACAATTCAAGGTGCGATCGTAGATCAAGGAATAGAGAGTCTGGTTCACCATCAAGGTTTGGGAACGATCGAAACATGCGAGAGACGCTGGATGATGATGGAAGCTCGAAGGCTAGGTTTGGCGGTTATAATTTTAATGTAAGCACTTCGGAGCTCGTAGCTATTTTAAGAAGCATGGGAGATAAGGTAAACGGCCAAAAGAAATGAGATCAAATCCAAATAGATGTAATCCTGATCATTGGTGCGAATTCTATTACGACCATGGTCATAAAACGACAAATTGTAGGTTGCTACAAGGGAAAGTTGATCATCTATTGAAGCAAGGGTATCTCACCAAATTATTCAGTGAGAAAGTTAAGCAATCATATATGAAAAATAGGCAGGAGCCCCCTAAACCACCTTCTCCCAAGAGAACCATCAATGTTATAAGCAGAGATGAAGAAATCAATGGTGTGGCATAAACAACAGCCAATAAAGCGTCCAAAGTCACAATCATCGACGAGAAGCAGGTGAGACATGTCTTAGAAGAAAAAAGTATTACGTTCGACGATGCCGATATGGTAGGCGTACTAACTCCACATAACGATGCACTGGTAATATCTCTACTTGTACATTATACTAATGTGAAACGAGTTTTGATTGATCCAGGTAGTTCCGTGAACATTATTCTAATAAGAGTATTATGTGAGATACAAGCTGAAGATAAATTAGTACCAAAGGTTCATACTTTGTCTGGATTTGATAATTAAAATGTCGTGATAAAAAGGGAGTTAATACTCACTACATTCGCAGAAGGTGTTATCAAAGATTCAAATTTCAGGTGGTAGATATAGAGATGGTTTACATCATGTTTCTTGGGGACCATGGATCTACGAGATGGATACCCTTCCATCGACCTTGCATCAAATTATAAAATTTCCATCACCATGGGGAATATGTCAAATCCGTGGAGATTAACAGACATCTAGGAGCATCAATTCTGTAGTCGATTCAACTATGAGAAATGAAGAAAAATAGCAGTTACAGAATCCAGTGGAAAATATCACGATACAAACCTCAACTGAACAAGGGCGAACAGATGTGGACTCAAGGCCCGATGTCATTGAAGAACCATAGGAAAATAAAACTATAAAATGACGATTGAAGAACTGGAGGCCGTAGTATACAATGGCCTGAAAGAAAACATTACATAGGGACTAATCTAAGCCAGGGCATGAAAGAAGAGTTAATTGAATTTTTGAAAACTAACGTGGACTTTTTTTCTTGGTCCCATTCTTATATGACTGGAATACCACCGGAGGTAATGACTTACAAGTTAAATGAAGACCCATCATATCCACCTGTCAAACAAAAGAAAAGAAAGTAAGGAACTTTCAAAAATCAGGTAATTCAAGATGAGGTCCAAAATTATTAAATATTGGATCTATCTACGAGGTAAAGTATCCTAACTATTTAGCTAATACTGTTGTGGTATCGAAAAAGAATGGTAATTCGAGAGTTTGTGTAGATTACACAGACCTTAACAAAGCTTGTCTTAAAGAGTCTTTTCCATTACCCCATATAGATCAACTAATTGATGCTACTGCAGGATATGAGTTGTTAAGCTTTTTAGATGCATATTCAGGATACAATCAAATCAAAATGGATCCTGTAGATGAAGGGAAAACTTCATACACAACAGACATGGGGACTTACTGTTATAAAGTAATACCTTTTGGTCTCAAAAATGCCGATGCAACATATCAAATACTGGTGACCAAAATGCGAAGAACATTTGGGAAAAACTATGGAGGTCTATATAGACGATATGCTCGTCAAAATTCAACCTTTTGGGGATCATATATCGCACTTGTTTGATATGTTTCAAATCTTGCAAAAATTTAAAATTAAAACGAAATCCTGAGAAATGTGCATTCGATGTAGCATCAGGAAATTTTTTGGGTTTCTTATTTCTAACTATGGTATTGAACTGAATCCTTCCTAGATTAAGGTCACTGAAAAAATCCCTAACATGCTTATATGTAAAAAGAAGTGTAGAGGTTGATAGGAAGAATTGCAGCCTCGGGGAGATTCATTTCCAAATCATCAGAAAAGTGCTTTAAATTCTTTTCACCTCTTAAAAAGAGAGATCAGTTCGAATGGACTGAGAAATGTCAGTAGACACTCAAAAATTTGAAGACATACTTATCAAATCCACCATTGCTCGGCAACCCAAAAATTGGGGAAATATTGCTCATCTACCTTGTATAAGCACGTGATTTTTGCCCTATATGAATTATTCCCATAAATTCAAAACAAAATAAATTCTTTTCAGTATTTGCAATTTTATGGATTTCGTAACATTTTCTATCAATTGTTTGCATTTTGTCTGTGCATTTCAATTAATGAAAATAAGAAAAAATGTGTTGCACGTGCATCTGGATTTAACGTTGAATTTTAAGTATTAATTAGTAATTGGGTTATTTTTATAAAATGGAAGATCCCAAAAGTCTGGAAAGTCTTGATAGGAAATCTGGAGGTCTAGAATCAGGGTTGTAGGATAGGGGCTCCTAGAGTTTTTCGTACGCCTCATCCGGGGTTGGATGTGGGTCAGCAGGGTTACCCATAGATGATTTGTGTTTTAGCTTAGCTTATGTCCCCCCTATGGCTGTTAGTTATGGTAGTTACTGTATGATATTATTGCATGCGATTGTATTTATGTTTCTTATGTTAGATAGTTATTTATGTTATTTCTGCTGGAGTTACTAATGCTCTATTGTTTTTGTTTTTGTTTTTGTCTTTGCTTTTGTTTTACTGCTGTTTTTCCTTTTATCCTATGAGCCGAGGGTCGATTGGAAACAGCCTCTCTGCTCTTTCGGGTAGGGGTAAGGCTCGTCTACATATTACCCTCCCCAGACCCCACCTGGTGGGAGTATACTGGGTAGTTGTTGTTGTTGTTGTTGGAAGATCCCAAAAGTAGTTTAATTTATACTTTTTAATTTTAACTATGAATTTTGAGTAGTTTTCTTTAATCTGTTGTCCTATTAATTGTGTTAATTATTATTTAGGATTAATTAACATTTTTGGTAGGCTAATATATCTTAATTTAGGACTTTAGTTTTAACTTTTGAAAGAAAAGTTGAAAAGGAAAAGAATTAATTTTGAAAAAAGGAAAAGATTTATAAAATAAAAAGAAAAGAGGAATCAGATTTGGGCCAAAGTTAATTAAATTGCCAAGCCCAAATGGATCCCATCAACCAGTCCTAGCCTAGTCCAACACCCAATCCGTCTCCTCCCAACGTCAAAACAATGTCGTTTGGGTTTGTTTAAAATCGTTTATTCACTCTTCATCAATCCAACGGTCCTTAGAATTCGAGATTGATTAAATAAAAGTGTCCAAGAAACCTAAGACTAGTTTCACCATCATCGTCTCTCACCTCTCTATCTTTTGCCGCCACCAGCCGTCGCCGGATATTGCCCTATGGCGGCGGCAAGTATCTAAACACGACCAAATTTTGACCACGTCATCCTCGTCATTTCCTCATTTCGAATCCACCACTGGTTTCCTCCAAAAGTTGCTCTTTCCTTGCGAATTCTAAATCTTGGAAGGCAGAAATTCGAGGAGTTCTATGGATGTCATTGGTTGTTGATTCAAATCCACGACCGTCCATGGAAACCAGTTTGTAGGGCATGCGTCTAAAGTTCAAGGCCTTCCAGCTTCGTTTCGGTTAGTCGTCATCTCTTCTTTCTTTCCTTGATTTTTTTCTCTTCTTTGTGATTTGTTTGCAACGACTCATCTCTCTTCTTTAGTTGTTAGTTGATCTATTGCATGTCCCTTTTCTTTTCCCATAACTTTTCAGTCCTTTTCAAACTTTGCTCTATTTAATCCTTGATTCTGTGTTGTGTAAATCAATAGGTTCCAATGATGGTTCAATCTTTAATTAAGGGTCTTTCTTGCTCTGATTATCTGATTAGGTTAATAGGGTTTGCGTCGATTTGTTAACTTTTTAAAATTAATTGTAATTTACATAGATTACTCTCGTAGGTTGTCTGTTCAGATAATCTTGATTTTAATATTATGAGATTCTGAATTTGTTTCCTTTTTCTTTTTTCTTTTCTAAAGAGTTTTTAAAATTGACTTTCAATTTGGGTCACTGTGTTTAACTAGGCTTTGAGGCCGCCTTTGACCCACTTCAAGAAGCCTATCTAAGTCTTGGGTTAAATTTGACCCATGTGGTCTCCTGATGGTAAATGCCAAAGATTTAAAGGGTAGTCTTGGAATGTTAGGGTAAAGAATCTTGGATAACTATTTATAGAAGTCCCTAGAAGCTTCTAGCATGGGTTTATTTCTTAAATTTTGACACTATGACTTGGCTAACAAGTCACAAAATCAGGGGCTAAAGGGCAAAATAAAATCTGAAGGTTGCCCTATGGCCTTGCCTTGAAAGGCATCTCATTCTTGCCTTTCAAGGCAAATTGAAGAGATAAAAACCAAGAAAAATCAAAACGGCTAAAAACTTTAGGAAAACATTGTTGCATTAAATCTTTGGAGGATTTCTGAAACTTTCTGAGTGCTAATAAAAATTTCTGATTAGCTGATAATAGAAATGAATTAAGATCAATTATGAGTCAAGGTTTTCTAGTCCATTGCTTGGTTTGAAATCATTTTTGGGATATTTTACCTCATTTTTGTTTTGAGCTGGTTTAACTGGTTGATCCTGCTACCCTACTATTTCTAGCTGACACTTCCTTTCTGCTTGTTTTGTTTGATCAATATCAAGTACCTCCCATCTGCTTTTAAATCGAGGAATGACTATTAGACATGTAATGTGGTTGTGGTTTTGTTAAATGAAGGCTACATTCAAGATGATCTCCAGTTTGTTAAATAAAGGATACAATGAAGATGATCTTTGGATTTTTTCTATTTTTTATATTTTGTACTTAGGCTTCGAATTATTGATATTAATTAGGTTTTCTCTATTCTGAAGCTGTGCACGCAAGAATAGCTATAGGGTATTCTGCATGTGCATTGGTAAAATGGACTGTGAACTCTGATTATAGACTTTTACTTGATTTTGTGTTTTGGATATCTGCTACTGTTAGTATTCTGCTGAAAATCGCATGGTCCTACCCTTGAAAAGTTGGCTGTTGGCATGTATGTGCAGGCTTATATAAATGCAGTGTTGGAGTGCTAATTAACAATGGACATTTGACATGAGTATTGACATTCAGAGGGAGCGTAATTTGTGTTTTAAGGAAGCACGACTGTATAAGTAGGATATTTCAATAATGGCTCATGTGCTTAGTTAAATAATAATTGAAGTTGCAAGAATTTAAAAAGGATGTTCAATCGAGGCGTTTGTGTTAGTTATTATTAAGTCCATTGTTGAGATTGTTCATATGTCTATGGTGTTCAAATGTTCTTGTTAATGCGCTTTTCCAAAGATGAATTATATTATGCTATTGCTCGGATTCGCTCTTGACCCTTTTGACATCCTATATGAGTAATGCTTCAGGGAAATATGGGCTCTCCGTTCGGATCCATATAAGGTGTTCTTTGGAACCAGATGTTTTGCATCCTTGTGGTGTTATCTAGATAATTGGGCCTCAGTTTAGACCATACCTAAATTCTGAAAATAAAAACAGACTAGCCATTACTTTGTTCTAGTCCGAATCTATGTTGTAGTTCAACCAAGTTCTAAGGTGGTGTTATTCTTTTAAGCCATATTTCATTGATGAATCCTTGACAAGGTGTGCCATAAAAACCAAAAAATGGCCTCACAAATTAATATAGAAACCCCTTAGGCTAAAATAAATTAAGTTGCACCGCGCAAAACAAAATCTCGAATGTGTGACCCTGATTAATTATGTCTTTTAAAATCCTTAGACTTCGAGGCGCACCATTTAGCAAATTTTCATGTCCCTCCCAAAGTGCAAACGCGTAATTGCTTTAGGCACGTTAGTTAGAAATCTACTTTCCTAAATTCGGGTGTACATTTATGTGACACAAATTCAAATCCCAATTATGCTAGAATATGTCGAAGATTGTGAGTGCATTTATGTGACATGGTTCAAGACGTGTTTTAATAATATTGCAATATTCCTAAAACAAAGCGGTTAAAGTCTAAAAATTGTACGTAAGTTTAATATGTACTAAAACCAGATAATTAAGCTGAATATAACAATTGAGCGAGCGTGCTAGAACCACGGAACTCGGAAAAGCCTAACACCTTCTCCCAGGTTAATAGAATTCCTTACTCAGATTTCTGATTCGCGGACTGTAATACAGAGTCAATCTTTCCTCGATTCGGGATTTTACATCGGTGACTTGGGACACCCTAAATATTCCAAGTGGTGACTCTGAATTGTGATAAAAAAGAAATAATCTTGTTTCGATTTTCCTTTAATTAGAAAAACTCATTTATACCCTTTTCGGGGGTGGAAGTAAAAAAGGAGGCGTGATAGCTCTGGCGACTCTGCTGGGGATTGAACCCTGAATCTCTGGTTCAAGGTTAAAGAATTCAATCTTAAAATAATTTTTGTATTATTGTTTATTTTCTGATTTTTATTATATATTTGGTCCTAATGTGCTAAGTGTTGTTTTTTACCGTTTTGATATTATTTGAGCTGTATATAAATTACTGTGAAACCCTTCTCTTCTAATCTTCGAGGATGTGCTCGCTAGTCAAGACTCTATATTCTGTTAGTATCATAACTTAGAATAATAAAGAGGCTCAGACAAGTTACTAAGCCGGATAGCCTTTTCGTTCCCGGTACATAGCCCCCTTCTCGACTCGAGTTGTCCACTCGTGTACACCGTCTAGAACAAATGCCCAGGTTTTGAACCTAGAATAACTCAACTTTATGCTGGATCCCTAGTGGAACGCTTATTTGCATTGTGTATTTGACTTAAGGGACTCAACACAGGGGTTGGGTCCATCTAGGACATGTGTACCCAAATAATAGTCCATCCTGATGCATCTTGCATGCTACTTGTGCATTTATTCCAGATTTACATGCCGATCGGCTTTTGAAAAAAAGAGAGAGGAGAATTTGGCAAAGAAAATAATAGTGTGAGTGATAAGGGAGGTAATTACCTATCTCAAAAACTGATACTGAAATTCTGCCGAAATTTTGAAAAAAAAAATGGATTTTGTTACTGTTTTCGAAAAAAAAGAAGAAAATGGATTTTCAATTTTGTCAAAATTGCTTGAACTACGCCGTCAAAAAGAGCCAAATTTTATTTGTGGCAATTCTTGTCAGAATTAGCCGAATGTCCCCAAAGGGCGCCGGAAGGCTGCTTTTGCAAGAAGAGCCGCCCTGGATTCTTTTTCAAATCTTTGGTCGGTAGCAAGTATAGCCTAAAAATCTTCCTCTTGAAGTGCTGAAAGGCCATATTTGCAAAGCCGGACTCGTACTCTTGAAATGAAAATCTAAAAAAATATATCAGCTTTGTTTTGTTTTGAGTCAAATAAGTTATGATTTTTGCTTAATCACCCTAATAAATGTGCAGAATGAGCACGAATCAAATTTGCCAATAACAGTCATGAACAAGATCCCTTTGGAGTTGCATATGTGGTGGAATGATCTAGGTGAATCAGGGTAAGACAAGGTCAATGCGTACTTGGGATGTCTCACCGGGTTGTTGATAACTAATCCTATAGGGGACATCATAAAGGCATTGGTTACATTCTGGAACCCGGCCCAAAACGCATTTCATTTTCCAGACTTTGAACTCACCCCAACTTTGGAAGAAATAGCCGGATATATCGGGGGCCCAAAAATTCCTCTGAGACACCAGTACTTGGTTGCGCCAAGGGCGGTCGCTGTACACAAATTCTTGGATTCACTAAAAATAAGCAGGGGGGTCATAACCCAGACTGTCAGCCAGTTTTTGTATTCCACAGTTTATATACAAGAGGTACATGCACATAGGGGGTTTAATGACCCGAAAAATAAAATTTATAGTAAAGGAAACCGACCAAAATGGGAGGAACACATATGTTTTGCATTTATGGTAATCTTCTTGGGCCTCTTGGTGTTTCCCCGGAAAGATGGGAATATTGATATACGAGTAGCAAGGGTTGTCAGCACTTTACAGATGTGGATGAATAAACACCTGTGCCATTGTTCTCAATTCATGAGTTATGGGTCGTCGGAAAAGAGCTGCATAGAGGAAGTTTATACCAGAGTTGATGGGTTTAGATTTCCAGAGGGGTCACAGAATGTGTATCATGTTTCCATGCTATAAGTGCAAGTCAAATAGAGTGGACGTTTGGGTGGCTCTCCGTCGATAAAATTACATATATGGCAACTACCAGGCCTCATAGTCTCAGGAGCATCCAACCATATGCTCCATACCGGGAACTGAGACAGTTAGGGAGGTTCCAAATGGTTCGCAGGGATAAAGACATTATTTTCCACGTGGTCGACATTGGTCCCAATGGTCAGTTTTATGAAGCAGTAGTCCACCAAATTTGGAGCGAATGTCAGTACTTGACGGCGAATACTCGAGTATGTGACTTGTCCAAAGGTGAAGTTGCACCAGGGTCCCTTACTTGGTATAAAAGGGAAGTGGACTTCGGAAGGCCGGCCAAAAGACCACATCTTCAGGAATTTGTTGAGGCATCATAGGAATAATGGGATTGGTGAAAGGAAAATGAATACCAGGCCATAATAGGAAAGTTGGAAAATAAGTCAAAGTCCTTCAATTCGAGAATGGTTTGCAAGCTGCGGCAGAAGAGGGAGAAAAGAAAAGACTAGCCAAAGAAAATGAAGCCTTGCAAGTCCAAATTCATAAAATGAAAACAGAGAATCCCACCAGAAGTGTGAAGGATGAGAAGCTCAAAGATAACTTGAAGCAGAAAGTAGGAGAATATGGTTTTGACTTGAACAAAGCAGAGGGTGAGCTAGACAGGGCCCCAAAGTAATTGGCAAAAAATGCAGAAGAACAAGCACGCATGATTGAAAAATTGAAAGAATGGTACGACAACGAGGTTGCAGGATTGAGGAAGAGAGTCATCATTGTTGAAAACAAAATGGGTAAGCAGGAAAAGGATTTCAAGGCTGAAAGAGAGCATTGTTACACAATAATAGTACAACTAGAAAGAGATTGCTTCAGTTTCACGAACTGAATCGGGTAGCCGAACAAACTTTGGAAGCCAGGCCCAGCATATTGGGCGATTATTGCAAGAAAATGGTGTTATAAGAGAGATGGTCCGGAGGATCGCTGATTACATCACAGTAAAGTGTAGCAACTGTGAAGATATGACGAGATCCATGTTTTTTGCCACCGCAATGACCTTCGTTCGTCAAGTGATGGAAGACCTCCACCACCTCCAAGGGGATTTAGCATGCAAGCCTGCGACGAGACTGAATGATGTCCCACAGGCCCCAGGAGCTTTAGAGGCATTAATGTATTCGTAATTGTCGCTCGAGTCTGTATTTTGTTTTATTTGAGTCAGTAGTTGTTTGTTGAGTCTGCTTTTTTCCCTTTCCTATCAGAGTTTGTAGGTTTTGTTCTGAGTCAGGAGTCTGTTAGTTTATTTTCTCTGGTCTGTTTGTTTGGTAATTTTAATCAAAAAATGTTTTACTTTACGATAATTGAAATTCCCAAAATATTTTATTTCGATACTTATCTTCTAGAACTATGCTCGGTCTGATTCATGCGAGGTCATGATACATAGGCAATCTCCATAGGATTCAACCATAACTGAAATAAGGAAAAGAGAGAAAAGAAAAGAGAGAAAAAATAAGAAATTGTGGGAGAGAAATAACAACAAAATAAGGGAGAGAATAATAAAACAAAAAGAAAGCAGGAAAAACAAGCCAAATAAAAGAAAAAGAGAGGGAAACATGAAAGAAAAAAAAAGAAAAAAGAAGTGGCATAGGTTAAAAGACGGGATGACGCAAAAAAACTATCTAATGCATAATAGAAACCGGTAACTTCTTAGGTGCATTCATCCCCGAATATGTGGTTTTCTATATGTTAAAGCCTAACCGCTAACAAGTTTTGATGTTTATCCAATCCAGATATGTGGTTAGTTTTGCAGCATTCTGGCAACCCACCCGTACAATACTCGGTCTAAAAGCAAGCTGACTATGGCCAACCAGGAGCCTGACACAAGTATCATTGATCTCTCAAGAGACGTGGAAGAGTTGGATGTCAACGCAATGAAATAAGAGGTGTATAAGTTGAAGCAGCAGATGGCTGAAATGTACCAAGCGTGGGTAAAAGGGAAACCACCACCAGCTTATCCTGCCAACCCGGCCTTCATCCCACCATTAGCTCAGTCACATGATCACTCTGCCACCAATCCACCCCAAGCTTTCCCATCTATCAATAATACCAGGGCACAACTTCCCAGACACCTCCAGCTCCACCACCCAAAGTTGTTCCACACCCTCCTCCACCAGTTGCTCCTATCTTTGTGGCACCTCCACCTGCTACACTCCACAGTTCATCCAATGAACCTTTATTACAAACTTATGATAACCAGTATTACCTCCCAAAGCCCATTTTCAAATCTCCGGAACCCTACTCATATACTCCTTATTTTGAAATCCCTGCAAAGGCTGAGAAACTAGCCAAAACTCCCTTGAAAGAGGAGGTGCTCAGGAATGTCAAAAGTCAAGAGCAGTCATTCAGAGATATACTAGGGCTGGGAGGCCAAGTGAGTGTAGCATACAAAGACCTCTGTTTGTTCCTAGATGTACAATTGACGCCATGCTTTAAGATGCCCAAGCTCAACCTTTATGACGGGCATGGTACACCTGAGGGTTTTTGCAGAAAGATGAGAAGAGCGGGCGGAAGAGATGAATTACTGATGGCGTACTTCAGTCAAAGGTTAAGCGGCTCAGCATTAGAATAGCACACCCGACAAGATCATAGTTGGTGGTACACATAGTACGATATAGCCCAAGCATTCACCTGTAATTTTCAGTACAATCTTGAAATTATTCCGGATTGCTTTTCCTTGATGAAACTAGAAAAGAAGCACAATGAGAGATTCAGAGAGTATGACTTCCATTGGAGGGAGCAGGAAGCAAGGGTCGACTCGCCAATGAAGGAAAGCGAAATGGTAGATTACTTCCTGCAAGCTTTGGAGCCACGTATTTTGGTCACCTGGTATCGGTAGTGGGCAAGTCCTTTAATGAGGTAGTAAAAACGGGTAGCATGGTAGAGGAGGGACTCAAATCCAACAAGATTATGAGTTATTCTACAATCAAAGAAACCACCCAAGCTATCCAAAGCAGAACTGGGGGAGCAATCGGAAAGAAGAAGAAGGAGGAGGTAACAACAATTGACTCAGGAACTTGGTTCAGGCCTCAGGGCTCACCACATTATAACCAGCCTCGATCTCATCACCAAGCCTATCCCTATTCTCCATATAGTCCACCACAACACTATTATCCACCCCCTGACCCCCGTTTTTTGTACATCATGCACAAATATATACCGAACCGCCCACCTATGCACAATGGTGTGTGCCAACCCCACAAAATAGTTACGCAACCCCACAGAATGGCCATCCACCTTTAAGAGCCTACCAACAGCCCTTGAGACCAGCTTTCTGGGACAACCAAGCTTTTAGAAATGAGAGAATGCAGAAGAAGAAAACTTCCACTCCATTGGGAGAATCTTATACTAGCTTATTCCACAGATTGAGACAGTTAGATATGTTGAGGCCGATTGAAGCAAAGTTGCCAAATCCTCCCCGAGAAATCTTGATTATTTTGTCAATTGTAAGTATTGTTCTGACGCCCCGGGGCATGACACAGAGAAGTGTTGGCATCTGAAGAACGATATTCAAGAGCTCATTGATTCACATTGAATTGGGGTGCAAGCTCCGGAAGCAGCTAATATTAATTAGAACTCGCTGCTTGCCCATCAAGAAAAGAATATGATTGAGATAGTGCACAAAGAGGGAGAGCCCAAAAAGCCTTCGCAAGCTGTCATGATGTTCCAAGTTAGTGAGCGAAAGGCGGTTAAAAATCAAACAAGCAAGATGGCAATACTTAAGATGAGTGGAGCCAGCAATAAGCCTTTCGTTGTAGTCAATAAGAGATCCCCGCGAGATGGGATGGTGAACCAAGAAAATGCAAAAGTGGTGGTAACAGGGGTGACAAACAAGCCCGTTGTGGTTGTGGAGGGTGCTCGCACATAGCCCGTCATTATCAAACTTGTAACTCAGCTACCACTAATCAACAGCAAGGCCATCCCTTAGAATTATGACCGGTAATAGTGACTTACAAAGGGAAAGAGGTTAGAGAAGAAGTTTGTGAGACCCATATATTGACCCAATTAGGGAGGTGCTTTGCCCCCGAGGAATTGAGAAAACCCAAACTGATCAAGGATAACTCAGTAAGGGTGAAGAAAGCTGTGAGTGAAGAGGAAGCATAAGAGTTTCTGAAGAAGATGAAAATGCAAGATTATTCTACTGTGGAACAATTAAGGAATTCGCCTACTTAAATCTCACTATTATCATTATTGATTCATTCGGACGAGCACCGTCAAGCATTGATGAAGATCCTGAACGAGACCCACATTCCTGATAAAATCACAGTCAACCACTTGGAAAATATAGCCAACAATATTTTTGAGGTAAACAGAGTCGCTTTTTATGATGATGAATTGCCCATAGAAGGTACCGAGCAAAATAGAGTTCTCTATCTCACGGTAAAGTGCAAAGATTCTATGGTTACTAGAGCGTTGGTTGAAAACGGTTCAAGTGCGAATATTTTCCCTCTTTCCACGTTGAACAAGCTGAAGGTGGGTGATAAAAGAATTCACAAGAACAATATTTGTGTGCGAGGGACCAGTTGATTTTACCATGGAATTCCAGGTGCTAGATGTGGCTGTCTCTTACAACCTACTGTTGGGGAGACCTTAAATTCATGCCGCTAAAGCGATCCCCTCTACTTTCCATCAAATGGTAAAATTTGAATGGGACCGGCAAGAAAGAGTTGTGCACGGCGAAGACAATTTGTATGCTCATAATGATGTTATTGTGCCACTCATTGAGGCGGATGATGACAAGGGTCCTTGGGTATATCAAGTTCATGAACAATATCAGTGAAGAAAGTTCTAGAAGGGGAGTGTGTTCCAATGCCAAAGCTAGTCGTTGCATCAGTCATGGTGGCTGTTGAAATGTTGAGGAATGGGTTTGTTCCAGGAAAGGGTATGGGGGCGTTACTTTAGGGTATCGTATAATCGATGTTTCTCCCCAAAAACATGGACACCTTTGGTTTGGGTTTCAAGCCCACAATTGCAGACATAAACAGAGCCATAAAAATGAAGTATAAAGCATGGGTCCTCCCCAAACCGGTACCGTCTCTCTTTCGATCAATTGTGAAGCCTGGCAAAGGAGCGCCCAACAACATTAACTCCCAGTCTTGTGGTTGGTCCTGATAAAGAATTGCTCAAAAAGTTCAAAAAGTTGTTTGAAGATGTGAATGTGGTAGAAGCAGAAGAGGGCTCTAGTGAGGCATATGTGCAATTTGTGGGGTCCTCTGCAAAAGTCAACAATTGGGAAACTACTTCTCTCCCGACCAGGAATGCATTTTGGCAGTTGCTTTGATTTTTCTTTCAATTTCTCTGGATTATTCTAGGGTTGTAATTTAGAGTCTATGTTCCATCCATTTGGATGTGTAAACCTTGTTATCTTTCAAATTCAATGAAATGCAATTTCTATTTTTATCAGTTCTGATAGTCTTTATATTTCTTCGCTTTTCTTTTCCTTCTTGTACAGTTCTTTTTATGCTGGCTCCAATGATATGACATGCATAAGGAATCTTCGGCTCAGTCTCGAAAGCCAATCAAATTCTGAAATAATAATTCAAGGGATAGAATGTGAGGATGAACCAGAGTATGATGAGGAAAGGGCATTTGAAGAAACTAGTAAAGAAATAAGCCACTTTGAGGAAAAACCCAAGCCAAACCGGAGCGATACAGAAGCAATCAATCTAGGGGACCCAGATAATAACAGAGAAACCAAAATAAGCGCTCATCTTGAGCCGTAGCTTAGGGAAGAAATAATCAAAGCGTTGCTTGAATATAAAGTGATTTTTGCATGGTCTTATGATAACATGCCAGGGCTGAGCACTTATTTGGTGGTTCACAAATTGCCCACTGACCCGGCATGCCCTCCAATCAATCAAAAGTTGAGGAAGTTTGAAACTGACATAAGCATAAAGATCAAAGAGGAAGTTACCAAGAAGTTTGAGGCAAAGGTCATCCGAGTCACGCAGTATCCCACCTAGTTAACCGATGTTGTGCCAGTGCCAAAGAAGGATGGTAAAACCAGGGTGTGTGTCGATTATCGTGACCTCAACAAGGCAAGTACAAAGGACAACTTCCTACTGCTAAACATCCACATACTAATTGAAAATTGCACAAAACATGAGATTGGCTTTTTTGTGGATTTTTACGTAGGCTTTCACCAGATCCTAATAGATGAAGAGGATGCGGAGAAGACGACATTCATCATGCCGTGGGGAACATACTGCTATAGGGTCATGCCTTTCTGTCTGAAGAATGTTGAGGAAACTTATATAAGGGCGATGACAACCATATTCCACAGCATGAAGCATAAAGAGATTGAAGTCTACGTGGATGATGTAATTGTGAAATCCAGGAAGCACTCTGACCATGTCAGAGATCTGAGAATGTTCTTCTAGAGACTCTGCAGGTATAATCTCAAGAGCATGACCTCGAGGAAGTTGCTAGGATTCATAGTCAGCCACCGAGGCATCGAGCTGAATCCATCAAAGATAAAAACCATACAAGAATTGCCTCCTCTAAGGAACATAACTGAGGTGATGAGTCTATTGGGGGGATTGAATTATATTAGTAGATTTATTGCTCAGCTCACAACAACTTGTGAGCCTATCTTTAAGGATTTTAAAAAGGATGATGTGGTCACGTGGACGGAGGAATGTTAGGAGGCTTTTGATAAAATAAAGGGGTACTTGTCAAACCCACCAGTAGTGGTCCCACCAAAACTAGAGAGGCCATTGATTCTGTATCTGACAATCCTGGATAACTCATTCGGGTATGTGTTGGGTTAGCACGATAATACCGGAAGGAAGGAGCATGCCATATACTACCTTAGCAAGAAATTCACAGTTTATGCAATTAAGTATACGCATCTCGGGAGGACATGCTGCGCCCTAACTTGGGTAGCACAAAAGTTGAAACATTATCTGTCATCTTATACTACTTACCTCATTTCCCGCCTGGATCCGTTGAAATATATCTTTCAGAAGCCTATGCCCACGGGGAGGCTGTGCAAAGTGGTAGACCCTCCTCACCGAATTCTACATCGTCTATGTGACTCAGACTGCAATGAAAGGACATACATTAGCTGACCATCTGGTCAAGAACCCAGTAGATGAAGAGTATGGACCTCTGAAGACATACTTCCTGGATGAGGATGTGACGCATATTGATGAAGTGGAACAGGTCGAGAGGCTAGGATAGAAACTATTCTTCGATGGGGCCGCCAACATAAAAGGCGTTGGGATAGGAGCAACACTCATTTTTGAAACAGGGTACCACTACCCCGTTATAGCTCAGCTCCGCTTCTATTGCACTAATAATATGGCAGAATATGAGGCGTGTATCTCGGGTTTGAGGTTAGCTACCGACATGGGTGTCCAGGAAGTCTTGGTCTTGGGGGACTCGGACCTTCTGATACACTAGATTCAAGGGGGATAGGAAATGCGAGATTTAAAGATCATACCATATCGGCAATTTTTGCATGATCTATATTAACAATTCTGGTCAGTAGAGTTCAGGCATATCCCAAGAACCCACAACAAGGTTGCTGATGCATTGGCTACTTTAGCGGCGATGCTACATCATCCAAATAGGGATTATGTTGACCCGCTTCATATCCACGTCCATGATCAACATGCTTACTATAATGTGGTGGAAGAGGAGCTTGATGGAGAACCTTGGTTTCACGACATCAAAGAATATATTAGTATGGGTGTGTGCCCAGTGCAAGCCACAGGTGATCAAAAAAGAACAATTCATCGCTTATCAAGCGGGTTTTTCTTTAATGGGGGGATATTGTACAAAATAATGCCAGATCTTGGTTTGTTGATATGCATAGATGCTAGACAAGCCACACTCATCATGACCGAGGTATATTCTGGAGTTTGTGGACCTTATATGGGTGGATATGTTTTGGCAAAGAAGATTCTCCGAGCATGTTATTATTGGCTGACCATGGAGCGAGATTGTATCAGTTTCATGTGCAAATGTCATCAATATCAGGTGCATGGACATTTGTTCCACTCCCCGCCATCTGAATTGCATACAATGTCCGCACCATGGCCCTTTGTTGCTTGAGTCATGGATGTCATTGGTCCCATCGAACCAGCAACATCCAATGGGCACAGGTTTATCCTGCTGGCTATTGATTATTTAACCAAGTGGGTTGAAGCTAAAACTTTCAAGTCCATGACCAAAAAAGTCGTGGTCGACTTTGTGCATTCAAATATCATTTTCCGGTTGGGGATTTCGAAGGTAATCATCACTGATAATGGAGCAAATCTTAATCATCATTTGATGAAAGAGGTAGTCAGCAGTTTAAGATTACATACCGCAATTCCACTCCATACCGCCCTAAGGCGAATGGAGCAGTTGAGGCAGCCAACAAGAATATAAAGAAGATACTTCGAAAAATGGTAGAGGTTTCTAGGCAATGGCATGAGAAATTTCCTTTCGTGTTGTTGGGTTATCACACTACTATTCGCACTTCAGCAGGGGAAACTCCGTATTTATTAGTGTGGCACAGAAGTAGTGATTTCGACAGAGATTGAAATCCCATCCCTTCGTATTGTCGTTGAGGCTAAAATTGATGATGACGAGTGGGTCAAAACCCGCCTGGAGCAACTGAGTTAGATTGATTAGAAAAAATTAGTAGCGGTGTGTCATGACCAGTTATATCAACAGAGAATAGCCAGAGCATATAACAAGAAGGTGCACCCAAGGAGGTTTGAAGTGGGCCAGTTGGTATTGAAAGGTATTCTCCCTCATCACGCGGAGGCAATGGGCAAGTTCACCCCTAATTGGCAAGGGACGTTCATCGTCTCATGAGTGTTGTCCAACGGGGCTTGGTATCTAACAAATGTAGAAGGCAAGTGCATAGAAATGGCCATCGATTGTGATGTAGTTAATAGATACTATGTATGATTTTCATTGGTTAAATCATATTTGATTGTACTTGGCATGTTTTGGAGATTGGAATGACGAAGGCATTTTGTTCTGCTATCTAAACACTATACCATTTATTACCCTTTTTGAGCTATAATTGTTTTCTTTCACACCCCTCTTTCAGAATCAGAAATGCAAGCGTGAGAGATGAGTAAAGGGAAGAGAAAAGGAAAAAATGAGAAGAAAAGAAAAAAAATAAAAAAAGAGGAAAGAAAATAAAAGAAAAAAGAAAAAAAAAACATTACAAAACAGCAAAACAACTAAAGAAAGGGAAGAAAGAAAAGAAAAGAAGAAAAGAAAGGAGGAAGAGAAAGAAATATCACAACAACCAAAGCAGTTTCTACCATGAACTACGTTTGACCTGATTGCTTTTAAGGATACGTAGGCAGCCTCACAGTTTGGTCTTATTAAAGCAAAAATCCAAAAGTCCCTAAGCAAGAATCAAGGGCAAAAGTTGTGTTTGTTGTAAGAAATATGATTCCGAAAGTTGCAATTTTGAACACATTTGAATTATGTTGAGCCTTTAATACCCTTTCTTTCTAACCCTATCCAAAAGCCCGCATTACGGTCCAAAGAAAGAACTTCCGATCAGTTTTCGGGAGATGCCAAGTCGAGCAAGTAGAGTTGATTCATGTCAGGGGCAACACTCTGGTATCAGTAGGAAAAATGAAAATGAGAAAGTATTATTGGTAAAAGCACTCAAAGGCACCAAAGGCGACGAGAGCTGAGAGAAATAAAAAATGACAGAGTCTTAGTGGTGAAAATCCTCACCGGTATCGTTAGGCGACGAGAGCTGAGAGAAATGAAAAATGAGAGGATCTTATTGGTGAAAACTCTCACGGGCACCATACGGCAAAAGAAGGATGAGAGATGAAAAATGAAAAAGGTCTATTGGTGAAAACGTTTTTAGAACACCGCAGGATGAGCAAGGTCAAGATTTGGTTGAAAAATCGAGTTATAGAAATCCGGGGCAACAAAGCATGGAGGCGGAAAGCCGATGTATTGGATAAACAGGGCTAACTAAGCCGAAGTGCATGTGATGATCATTGGTACTAGTTATTCCCCACAGATAAGTCTCTTTTCTTTCTCCCTTTAGTAGTCATCCACTTTTGGATTCTTTTATCCTAAAACGACTCGGAGTCATTGCATTTCATTTTCTTTTGAGTTTCCATTTCCTCTAAGATGCTTTCAAGATTTATCTTGCTTGAGCAAGTAAGAAAAGAGTTACTACCAGCTTCCAAATTGCAAAGCGCAGTGCGGCCAGAACATACCAAGATAGCATAAGGTAAAGTGGGATATAAAGAATCACACAGAGCTTCATCAGTTGGAATGATGCGGTAATTTCGGGAGAGGTGCAAAAAATCTGATGAAAAGTCAGGAATGTAACATGACGTTTTGGGCACAGAGCAATCGGTTCATCTAAGGCCATAGGATTCAAATGTCAGCCGGAAAATCAGGCGGTTCATAGTCAATTCAAGAAAGCTAGCCACAACGGAGAATAATAGCGGGGAGGCCATTCTCAGCAAGAATGTCGCAAGCTAACCATCAAATTTAAATTGACAAGATTTTTCTTTGATTTGAACAGGGGCAGAAAATTCCGTATGTCTCGAAAAACACCTCTGTAGGGGAAAAGAAAGCACAAAGCAGGTATGCCTGTAATTTCATGACCCTCTTGGAAAATGGGACCTAGTTAAATTTCAAAATTATCGGGAAAAGAAAAAATCACATAAGTGGACTTAAAGGTTTGCATGTTTGAAATAGAATTCAGCAAGGAGTTGTCAGGACCCTCTTAGAATACGGGACTTAGTTCAAAATTCAAAGCAATCACAGGTAGCATAATCTAGCATAAATATTCCTCTAAGAATATAAGTTGGTTTCAATTTTGGAGATAGGATTCATGTGGGTGTTGTCAGGACCCTCCTGGATAATGAGATGTAGTTTCAAAACTTTCTCAGATAACCTTTAGAAGGTACAACTTAGTGTTAAAATTGTCGTTAGTTGAGAGTTGTCAGGACCCTCATGGATAATAGGAAATAGCTTTAATTGGCAGTCTCCAGTAGATATAACTTAGATTTAAAATTGCCGCTTAATTGAGAGTTGTCAGGACCCTCATCAATAATGGGACTTAGCTTTAATATTTCCATTAGAAAACAAGATTTAGCACAAGTTCTTGCCTAAGAAAGTATGGTAAGATTTGATTTTTCAGAACCCGCCTGGATAATGGGACGTAGTTTTATGGACGGCGGATAACAAGATGTAGTGAAACTTTTACCTTTAGAGGATGTAGCTTAGTGTTAAAATTGTCGTTAGCTAAAGAGTTGTCAGGACCCTCCTGGATAATGAGATGCAACTTTAATGCTTTCTTAGATAACAACACATAGCAGAAGTAATACCTTTAGAAGACATAGCCTAGCATTTAAAACTGTTGTATAACTAAGAGTTGTTTGGGCCCTCCTGGATAATGGGACCTAGCTTTCAAATTCTTAGAATATCTAGCAACATCGTTCCGTTTTACACTCACATATGTACCCAACTACCAAACTGAGGCCAGAAAATTTTCCTTGTCTCTTCTATTTTTGTTGAGCCCGCCTGGAGAACATGGGAATGCATTTCAAGTCAGCAGTTAGGAGCCCGCTTGGAGAACAAGTGAATACATTTCAAGTCAGCAATCAGGAGCCCGTTTGGAGAACAAGAGAATGCATTTCAAGTCAGCAGTCAGGAGTCCGCCTGGAGAACAACGGAATACATTTCAAGTCAGCAGTCAGGAGTCCGCCTGGAAAATAAGGGAATACATGTCAAGTCAGCAGTCAGGAGCGCGCCCGTAGAACAAGGGAATACATTTCAAATTCAGCAATCAGGCGTCCACCTAGAGAACTAGGGGGTATAGTTCAAGTTTTAGCTTTCAAGTTTCTTATTGACATTTGGTAATATAATTCGGATTGAAACTTACATATGAGCCCAGATACCAGACTAGGGGCAAAAGTTTTTCTTGGTTTTGTCTATTTTGTTGAAATCAGGAGCCCATCTGGAGAATAAGGGAATACATTTAAAGCTTCAGCAATCAAGACACCGCCTGTAGAACAAGAGAATGCATTTAAAGTTTCAGCAATTAGGAGCCCACCTGGAGAATAAGAGAATACATTTCAAGTCAGCAGTCAGGAACCTGCTTGTAGAACAAGTGAATACATTTCAAGTTTAGCAACAGAAGCCTGCCTGGAGAACAAGGGAGTGCAATTCAAGTCTTAGCTTTCAAATTCCTACTGATATTTGGTAACATGATTTAGCTACACTCACATATGTGCCAAGCTGTAGACATGTGATTTTTGAATCTTCATATTCCTACTGAAAACCTAGTCTGATGAATTCTCTCCTAGGATAATTTGAAAAAAAAAGGGGATGTCTCGAAAAAAAAGGACATTTACTCTTGCCTTTGAAAAAAGAAAGTTGTTTTTCTAAAAGGACAATTCCTTCTTAGTTCATTTTAGCATAAGTACGCAGCTTAGCAGTCTCATTTTTCCAACATAGGGCTCCAACCCCCTAGTTGAGCCTTTTTAGACATAGGACCTCCATTCCCTAGTCGCCTTTTGCCAGCATTAGGACTCCAATCCCTGAGTTGTGCCTTTTTAGACACAGGGTCTCTATTCCATAGTCGCCTTTTTGTCGAAATTAGGGCTCCAACCCTTGAGTTGAGGTTTTAAGACATAGGGCCTCCATTCCCTAGTCGTCTTTTAGCCAACATTAGGGCTTCAATCCCTGAGTTGACATTTTTAGATAAAGGGCTCCATCCCCTGATCTTTTTCCTTCTACATAGATGTAATCCTTATTTTATTTGCTTTCACAAAAAAATGAAAAAAGAGAAAATATCTTAGATTTTTGTTACAAATAAGTCACGAAAATTTCCTAGTGAAAACTGGGGCAGAAAAATTTCGTTCATTTGTTTGTTTTGGTGTCCGAACATGTTTTACCTAAATGCACATGATTCGAGGTGAACAAAAAATGAGTCTCAATCCGAAATAAAGAAAAGAAGAAAAAAATAAAAAGAATGTGAATTCAAAGTGCTGAAATAGAAAAACATGCGTACTACTCAAAATTTGATTGAAGTCACAAGCTTCGCATGTCCTGCTTTGATCAAATGCTAAAGAAAGAACCAACACCTACAGATTGCGAGCATCAAGATTCAGATCGGAGTCCACAACAAAACCAGTCAAGACTCAAGATCAAGCTTCTAGAGATTTATAGATAGGAATCTCGTAACTCGTAGCTAATAGGCTTAGATAGTCTTTTTATTTTTCATTTTGATGTAATAATGGGACCGTATACCGGAACCTCGGCGGAACAGCGCCTCACTCGGCTCTCAACCTCGGCATTCCATCACCTCATTCATTTTTGAACTACGCGTGGCCTGACTCCTTTACTGCGAATGATATGTAAGCAGCTCAAATACGAAGGCTTGGTCACATTCTCTTTTCTTTTAGGTTTTAGTCTCTCCAAATAAGGGTCGGGTCAAAAACCTGTCTAGTCATTCTTTATCTGAAAACTCTTCGCATTTTCAGTCAAAGAGGGGCAGCTGTAGACATGTGATTTTTGAACCTTTCCAAGATTTTATATATTTTAGCATGTAAATATTTAGTTTAGGCCTAATATTGTTATTTCAACTAATTTTGACTCTTTTTGCTTTATTTTGTCACAAAAAAATACAAATTACAAAAATATTTTCTTTTATAGCTAATCTAATTACTTTTAATTTATTTACTTTACATAAAATTCAAATAAAAATACAAAAAGATTCACATTCTTAAATATTAGTCTTATTTTTGTTTAAAATAACGAGAAAACTCATTGAATTTTTTTAAGCTAGTAACGTAATTCTTTTTAGAAGTAAGTTATTAGTGTTTTTATTTTGGTACCTTTTAATTTAATTCGGTTAAGGGTCAAATATATCCTTGTACTATTCAAAATAGGTCATATTTATCCTCCGTTTGAATTCTTTATCAAATATGTCCCCACCGTTATACATTAGGGCCATATATATCCCTCAGCCATTAAAACACTCTCCCATATATTTAAATTACGGTTAAGGGTCAAATATATCCTTGTACTATTAAAAATAGGCCATATTTATCCTCCGCTTGAATTTTTTATCAAATATGTCCCACCGTTATATTTTTATCAAACACCCTCCCATATATTGTTAGTAGCACGTGGCATCTTATGATTGGACTAAACGACCCGCCCCACTCCTTTAATTAAACCCGCCCCGAGCCAATGAAATTTAGTCTTCTTCTCCGTTCAATCCCTTTAATACTAGATAGTGATGGCTCATGTTAGCATGGGCCCAATAATACAAAGGCTAAAACTCTATTTTTATATAAAATTAAAGCTATATAGATTGGCTCATGAAAATGACCCTCAAAATCGGATAAGACAAAAATGTATGCTAATTGTTGGATATTAGTTACATGCATCAATGAATAAAATGTCCAATCTTGAATGTTGCGCGGTCACTCTTTAACGCCATGAGAGTACAAATTCTATATTGAAAACATAATTATTATTCTTCTAATGATATTTGGTGAATCTCACTCCCAACCCATGAAGCTGCAGATGGAAGTACGAAACTATATTTCTGTGCTAGCTTTCTTTTATTTTGTACTTTTCTTTTTCCAAATTGGCATCTTCCTGTAGAGTTGCGGTCTGTTAAGTTTTTGGCTTCTAGACTTACAAAATTTCTTGCATATCGTATAGCTGCAAGTACATGAATTATAAAGGAAAAAAATAGAATAGCAATAGTAGTACTAGTATCCGATAAGCATTCAAATGGATAATAGTTTAGAAATCAATATGGTGTTGTACTACATAAGTTATGCAATGAACCAGACACAAAAATTACCCATTTAGTAAATAACATATTCAATTTCTTCTTTTTTTTCGGTCCATCTCATATTTATGGCACAGGATTGTTATCACTCCCTACTTTTTAAGGCACCCTCAAAAAATCTTTTCATCATATAGAAAAGAAGCATGCATTTTGCAGAAGCATAAGCATATTGAAGGGATTGAACGGAGAAGAAGACTAAATTTCATTGGGTCGGGGCGGGTTTAATTGAAGAAGTGGGGCGGGTCGTCTAGTCCAATCATAAGATGCCACGTGCTACTAAAAATATATGGGAGGGTGTTTTGATAAAAATATAACGGTGGGGACATATTTGATAAAAAATTCAAACGGAGGATAAATATGGCCTATTTTTAATAGTACAAGGATATATTTGACCTTAACCGTAATTTAAATATATGGGAGAGTGTTTTAACGGCGGAGGGATATATATGGCCCTAATGTATAACGGTGGGGACATATTTGTTAAAGAATTCAAACGGAGGATAAATATGACCTATTTTGAATAGTACAAGGATATATTTGATCCTTAACCGAATTTAATCTTAGCAGTATTTGATTTATTTATTTACTATTTTAAAAGAAATTATTTCCACAAAAAAAATGCTAACATGTACAAATATTCTCATGCGCGCCTCTCAGGTAGTTCATACTCATCCGCTGTTTTAAAAAACAGTTAATCAATTAAACATTTTGTTCCCTCTATCCTCGTGCCCCTCTTTCAATTGGGAGAATCTTTCCCATAGTAGAATTGATGGAAACTTTCTCTTAACTTTAGTGAACCACACAAACATACTATATATATAGATGCTAAAAGTTAATAAAAAGAAAGAGCATAACACAGAAAAGGGGGTGGTGTAAAGGATAAGAACAGATCTGCGAATAGAGAGGATGAGGTAAAAAGTTTCTAAGTTTTTAAAGGGACGCAACTTCTTCTTCGACTTAGCTTCTTTTTCCCCCATCCCAAAAAATACAGCAGCTTCATCACCACTAAAACTCCTTTTTTTTTTGCCAAGAAAGTAAGCTGAAAACTCCATGAACATTGGCTAAAATCTCTAGCAAAAACTCCATGTAGAGCACCATTGTTAGCTAACTATTTGAGGTAAAAAAACCAGTAGGTTTTTAGCTACAAAAACCACCAAAAATAGCCTCCAAAACACCTCAAAAACGTTAAAACAACAGCTCAAATTGCTGCTATTTTCGCTGGAAAACAGACCTGAAAATCCCAGCAAAAACCCAGTTCTAAAACACCTAAAACCAGCACCAACAACACGAGGAAACACCGTAAAAAATCAGCTTCTTAACCTCTCCATAAACTAGCCCTTAAAACCATCTTGAAGCAGCCTCAAAGCAGCCCCAAAACAAGTGAAAATGCACCAAACTCCAACTAAAAACCAGCCACTTCTCTAAACGTTTCGGTCAAGCATAGAGGTGTGTCGAGGTTCGAGATTCGAAGCTTGCCGAGGTCTTCGTCCGTGGTCCGCAGGCTCCAAATTATTTGTTGCTGTATATCTGAGGTTCACTTGTTGATATATTCAAAGGGGCCTCGTTTATCCTCTTATCTAATTTTACTTGGAATATTGCTATTCTATTTTGTGTTCGGATAATGTTATGTGAAAATATGAAAATCGTGAATTTGCTGCTAATGCCTTAATTTGTGGTATCTTTTAGTCTCAAGCAATTTTGTAAAGGAAGAAGATATAGCATTAAGTAGGCTTAGATTTAATCTGCTTAGATATTGCAATTTGGTTTGTTTGGTTTTAACATCTTGATTGGGCAACACTATTTTCATGGCTGGTTGTAAGTTTGAGCTTTCATTGACTTTGCCACAATAATCGGGCCACTTAATAACTGGACTGATAAAGGAGAAAGGTCCAAGGTCTCTTATTTTAATAAGAATTGGGTCGTTTAAAACTTGGTGTGAAATGATGAAGTCAACCCATTTTTGCTATCAATATTTTTGTGCTTAAATTCAGGAATAGTTTCATAAGTCATACATTTCTCTACCGTGATTTTCATAGATTCTTGGCCTCACAATAATCACCAAGGAAGTTTCAGAAATAATTTGAACATTGTAATTGCTTTAGGCGCGGTTTTTTTTAAAATTACTTTCCTAAACTCAGGTGTACATTTAAGTGATTCAAATCTAAATTTAACAACGTTAGATAAAATATGTCGTGGACCGCAAGTGCATTTATTTGACATGGTCCAAGACGTGTTTTAGATGACATTGAATATTTTCTAAAAACTAACTAATAAAAGCGGTTATAAAGTTAAAATTGTACCATAGGCTAAAACATACATAAAAATTAGCCCAATTATAATAGTTGAGCAACCGTACTGGAACCACGCAACTCGAGAATGCCTAACACCTTCTCCCGGGTTAACAGAATTCCTTAACCGAATTTCTGGTTCGCAGACTGTAAAATAGAGTTAATATTTTCCTCGATTCAGGATTTAAACTTGTGACTTGGGACGCCATTAATTATCCATAGTGGCGACTCTGAATTCTCTAAATAAATAAATCCCGTTTCGATTGTCACTTTAAGTTGGAAAAACTTCTTTATATACTGCCTTTCAGGGTGCTGTGTAAAAAAAGGAGGTGTGACACCAGCTAGCAAACCGGGGCAGAACAATTTCTCTGTATTGCCTATTTTTGTTGAAATTATGAGCTCACCTGAAGAACAAGAGAATAGATTCAAGTTTGAGCATGTCAGGAACCCAGCTGAAGAACGAGGGAATACGATTCAAGTTTTAGCATGTCAGGAGCCCACATGGAGAACAAGACAATACAATTCAAGTTTTGGCAATCAGACGCCCACCTGTTGAACAAGGGAATACGATTCAAGTTTTCAGTAATCAGGCGCCAACCTGGAGAACAAGGGAATACAGTTCCAGTTTCAGCAATCAGGCACCCACCTGGAGAATAAGGGAATACAATTCAAGTTTGGTAATCAGGAGCCTACCTGAAGAATGATGATTACATCGCAAGTCTCAACAATTAGGAGCCCGCCTGGAGAATAAGGGAACATAAGTCCAAGTTTCGATAATCAGGAGTCCACATGGAGAACAAGGAATACAATTCAAGTATCGACAATCAGGAGCCCACTTAGAGAATAAGGGAATACGATCCAAAGTCTTGGTAATCAGGAGTCCACCCGAATAATAGGGAACACAATTCGAGTTCTGCAATCAGGAATCGACCTGGAGAAAAGAAAACATAGCAGATTACAACTCAAATCGGAAAAAAGGAGTTTTACATGAAGAATACAAGTCAACAAAGCCACAAGGATCAAAAGCAAGTTTGAAGATATAGATAGGATTTCATGTAACGCATTGGTCATAGCTTAGTCTAGCTTCTTTTTATTTTGACGTGGTGTAATAAGGGGGTCTAGTAAGCAGTAGCAACAACAACAACAGTGAAATCATAGCTCCATGGTTGTCCCGGCTACCAAACACTCCTGAACTACTCTGACCTGATTCATTTTTAGCCAAGGATATGTAGGCAACCTCCGAAGTAGGGTGCGGTCAAACTTTTTAAAACTTCTTCCCACGGGTATTCAAACGAGAAAAAATCGCTCGTATCCGCTTACTTATCTTTGCATGAAAACTCTTCATGTTTCCGAGCAAGGAGGGGCAGCTGTGGGCACGTGATTTTTGCCCTATATGAATTACTCCTATAAATTCAAAACAAAATAAATTCCTTTCATTATTTGCAATTTTATGGATTTCGTGGCATTTTTCTGTCAATTTTTTGAATTTTGTCTGTGCATTTACATTTATAAAAATGTATTGCACGTGCATTTAGAATTTAACATTGCATTTAAAAGACTTAATTAGTAATTGAGTTATTTTTATAAAATGGAAGATCACAAAAGTAGTTTAATTTGCACTTTTTAATTTTAAGTTTGAAGTTTGAGTAGTTTTCTTTAATTTGTTTTCGCATCAATTGTGTTAATTATTATTTAGGATTAATTAGCATTTTAGGTAGGCTAAAATATCTTAATTTAGGACTTTAGTTTTAACTTTTCAAAAAAAAAAAGAAGAAAAGGAAAAGAATTAATTTTGGAAAAGGAAAAGATTTTAAAAAGAAAAAAGAAAAGAGATATCAGATTTGGGCCAAAGTTAATTAAATTGCCAAACCCAAACGGATCCCCTGAAACAGACCTAGCCCAGTCCAACCCCCAGTTCGTCTCCTCCCAATGCCAAAACGACGTCGTATGGGTTTGTCTAATCTCGTCCATTCATTCTTCATCAATCCAATGGTCCTCAGTGTTCGAGATTGATTAAATAAAAGTGTTCGAGAAACCTAAGACTAATTTCACCATCCTCGTCTCTCACCTCTCTATATTCTGCCGCCACCAGCCACTGCCTAGAAGTCTCCCTACAGCAGCGGCGAGTCTCCAAACGTGACCAAAGTTTGACCACATCATCCTCATTATTTCCTCATTTCGAATCCACCACTGGTTTCTTCCAAAAGTTGCCCTTTTCCTGCATATTTTAAATCTTGGAAGGCAGAAACTCGAGGAGTTCTATGGATGTCACTGGTTGTTGAGTCAAATCCACGACCCTCCATGGCAACCAGTTCGTAGGGCATGCGTCTAATTTTCAAGGCCTCCCAGCTTCGTTTCGGTTAGTCATCATCTCTTCTTTCTTTCCTTGATTTTTTTCTCTTCTTGGTTATTTGTTTGCAACGACTCATCTCTCTTCTTTAGTTGTAAGTTGATCTATTGCATGTCTGTTTTCTTTTTCCACAGCTTGTTAGTCCTTTTCAAACTTTGCTCTATTTAATCCTTGATTCCGTGTCGTGCAAATCAATAGGTTCCAATGATGGTTCAATCTTTAATTAAGGGTCTTTCTTGCTCTGATTATTTGATTAGGTCAATTCGGGTTTGCGTCTTAATTAATTGTAATTTACATAGTTTAGTCTCGTAGGTTGTCTGTTCAGATAATTTTGATTTTAAAATCATGAGATTCTAGATTTGTTTCCTTTTTCTTGTTTTCTAAAAAGTCACTGAAATTTAATTTCAATCTTGTTCATTATATTTAATTGGGCTTTGAGTCCGCCTTTGACCCACTGCAAGAAGCCTGTCTAAGTCTTGGGTTGAATTTGACCCATGTGGTCTCCTGATAGTAAATGCGAAAGATTTAAATGGTAGCCTGAGAATTTTAGGATAGAGAATCTTGAATAAATATTTAAAGAAGCCCCTAGAAGTTTCTAGCAGGGGTTTATTTCTTAAATTTTGATGCTATGACTTGGCTAACAAGTCACAAAATCTGGGACTAAAAGGAAAAATTAAATCTGAAGGTTGCCTAATGGCCTTGCCTATAAAGGCATCTGATTCTTTCCTTTCAAGGCAAATTGAAGAGATAAAAACCAAGAAATATCAAAACGGCTATAAACTTTAGGAAAACACTTTTGCATTGAGTCATTAGAGGATTTCTGAAACTTTTTGAGTTCTAAAAATATTTTTGATTAACTGATCGTGAAAATGAATTAAGATCAATTTTAAGTCAAGGTTTTCTAGTCCATTGCTTGGTTGAAATCATTTTTCTAGGATATTTTACCTCTTTTTTGTTTTGAGCTGGTTTAACTGGTTGATACTGCTACCCTATTGTTTCTGGTTGACACTTCCTTTCTGCTGGTTTTGTTTGATCTATATCAGGTACTTCCCCTTACTTTTAAATCGAGGAATGACTCTTGGACATGTAATGTGGTTGGAGTTTTGTTAAGTGAAGGCTGCATTCAAGATGATCTCCTTATTTTTTTGTTTTTTTATATTTTATACTTAGGCTTCGAATTATAGATATTAATTAGGCTTTCTCTTTTCTGAAGCTGTGCACGTAAGAGTAACTATAGGGTATTTCACATGTGTATTGATAAAATGGACCATGGACTCTGATTATAGACTCTTTCTTGATTTTGTGTTTTGGATATCAATGTACTGTTAGTATTCTGCTTAAAATCTCCTGGTCCTACCCTTGAAAAGTTGGCTATTTCCATGTATGTGTGCAGGCTTATATAAATGCTGTGTTGGAGTACTAATTAACAATGGACATTTGCCATGAGTTTTGACATTCAGAGGGAAAATTAATGTGTAATTTGTGTTTTAAGGAATCATGAATGTATAAGTAGGCTATTTCACTAATGGCTCATGTGCTTCATTAATTAAAAAATGAATTTGCAGGAATTTAAAAGGGATGTTTAGGAATGATTGCTCCGTTAATTTCAATCGAGGCTTTTGTGTTAGTTATTATTAAGTCAAATGTTGAGATTGTTCATATGTATGGTGTTCAAATGTTATTGTTAATGCGCTTTTCCAAATCTGAATTATATTATGCTATTGCTCAAATTCGCTCTTGACCCTTTGCCATCCCAATATGAGTAATGCTTCAAGGAAATATGGGCCCTCCATTGGGGTCCATATAAGGTGTGCTATGGAACCTGATGTTTTGCATCCTTGTGGTTTTATCTGGGTTATTGGGCCTCACTTTAGACCAGACCTGAATTCTTAAAATAAAAACAGACTAGCCATTACTTTATTCTAGTCCGAATCTATGTTGTAGTTCAGCCAAGTTCTAAGGTGGTGTAATTCTTTTAAGCCATGTTTCATTGATGAATCCTTGATGAGGTGTGCCATAAAAACCAAAAAATAGCCTTATGAATTAATATAGAAACCCCGTAGGCTTAAACAAATTAAGGTGCACCGCGCCAAACAAAATCTCGAACGTGTGACCCTCATTAATTATATCTTTTTAAATCCTTTGAGTTCGAGGCTCCCCATTTAGCAAATTTTCATGTCCCTCGCAAAGTGCGAATGCGTAATTGCTTTAGGCACGTTAGTTAAAAATCTACTTTCCCAAATTCGGGTACACGTTTATATGACCCAAATCCAAATTCAAATGATGTTAGAATATGTCGAAGACCGCGAGTGCATTTATGTGACATGGTTCAAGCCGTTTTTAATAACGTTGCAATATTCCTAAAATAAAACGGTTAAAGTCTAAAAATTGTATGTAGGTTTAAAATGAACTAAAATCAGATAATTAAGCTGAATGTAACAGTTGTGAGACCATGCTAGAACCATGGAACTCGAGAATTCCTAACACCTTCTCCCAGGTTAACAGAATTCCTTACTCGGATTTCTGGTTCACGGACTATAATACAGAGTCAATCTTTCCTCGACTCGGGATTTTACACCTGTCTTGGGAAACCCTAAGTATCCCAAGTGGTGACTCTGAATTTTGATTAAAAATAAATAATTTCATTTTGATTGTCCTTTAATTGGAAAAACTCTTTTATACCCTTTTTCAGGGTGGAGGTAAAAAAGGAGTTGTGACACTTTGCTGTTTCCGAAGTAGCGGTAAGTGTTGTGTTAGTTCGTGAAGATCAAGGTAAACAATCTCCAATTTATTGTGTTAGAAAATCGTTATTAGATGTAGAGACGCGATATCCTCAGTTAGAAAAGCTTGCACTTGCACTAATCATGGCATCTAGAAAGCTAAGGCCTTATTTTTAATGTCATCCTATTGTCGTAGTAACTGCTTATCCATTATGCAATATATTACACAAGAATGTGTTTTCAGGTAGGTTAGCTAAATGGTATATAGAGCTAAGTGTATATGATATCATATACCAGCCCAGAACCGCGATAAAATCTCAGGTATTAGCAGATTTTATAGCTGATTTTAGCCAAATAATGCAATTAGAAGTAGAAAAAGAGTTACAGGTGTTTAACGGGTCTAATAGAGGAATTTAGACCTTATTTACTGATGGCTCATCTAACATGAATGGATCAGGTTTAGGAGTGGTTTTGGTACCACCTACGAATTAAACCATTCGCCAAGCCATAAAATGTCATCTTGTAACTAACAATGAGGCAGAGTATGAAGCTGTGATTGCAGGTTTGGAACTGGCACAAGAACTGGGTGCTAATCAAATCACAATCAAAAGTGATTCACCACTCATAGTTAACAAAATTCTGGGCACTTATACACCTAAGGAAGCATGAATGCAACAATACTTAGAAAAGGTACGGGATTTGATTATGCAATTTCAAACATGGAAAGTCATGCAGATATCAAGAGATGAAAATGTGGAACCAGATGCCCTAGCTAATCTCGCATCTGCGGTAGACGTGGCATGCAATGAAAATGCTTATGTAATTCATTTGTTCCATTCGGCGCTCAGTCAAAAAAAAAATGAGGTAAATTTCAATAACATAACTTGGGATTGGAGAAACGAGATTGTTACTTTTTTGCACTATGGTACCGTCTTTGAAGACAAGAAAAAAGCTCATGCGCTTCGAAAAAAGGCCTCTCGATATTGCTTAAAGCAAGGTAATATTTATCGAAAAATGATTGGTGACCCCGTAGTAAGGTGCCTCGGGCCTTCTCAAACGGAATATGTGATGAGAGAAATACACGAGGGGTATTGTTGGAATCACGCAGGAGGCAGTAACTGGTACGAACCATGATACGATCATGTTATTATTGGCCTAAAATGGAAGAAGAAGCGGAATATTTAGTGGCTATATGTGATAAATGTCAAAGATACAGTAATAACATGCATACACCTGCGGAGTTATTACATCTGGTCATTGCACCATGGCCTTTTATGAAATGGGGGATAGATATTGTAGGTCCACTACCACAAGCAAAAAGGCAGGTAAATTTTTTGCTTGTACTCACCGACTATTTTACTAAATGGGTGGAAGCGGGAGCTCTCAAACAGGCGTGGAATAAAGAAGTTAGAAACTTCGTTTGGAAAAATATCATATGTAGATTTGGTGTGCCAAAGGAAATTGTGTGTGATAACGACTCTCAATTTAT
Organism: Nicotiana benthamiana; assembly: GCA_034376525.1. NCBI lineage: Eukaryota > Viridiplantae > Streptophyta > Magnoliopsida > Solanales > Solanaceae > Nicotiana > Nicotiana benthamiana. The sequence goes on along the minus strand of CM067341.1, from coordinate 10,720,564 downwards.
AGGCGCACAAATCACAGAGTTTTTTGAAAGTTGGCAGATCAAAAGGATTACATTAACACCTTACCATCCAGTGGGTAATGGCCAAGCTGAATCAACAAACAAAATCATTATCAACAATTTAAATAAGCGCTTAGAGGAATCCAAAGGTAATTAGCAAGAATTGCTACATGGTGTTTTATGGGCATACCGCACAACAACAAAAACAAGTATGGGAGCTCATTGGTTTATGGAGCAGAAGCCCTAAATCCAGTTGAGATAGGAGAGCCAAGCATGAAGTTTACACAAGCATCAAAAGAATCCAATGACGAAGAAATGAGAATAAGCCTTGATTTACTTGAAGGAAAAAGAGAAGCAACACTGATAAGAATGGCAGTACAAAATCAAGTTTGGAGCGATACTACAATAAAAAAGCGCATCTAAGATACATCAAGATTGGGGACTTCGAGCTAAAAATGACGAGTCATAACCCATATTAAATGGCGAGTCACAACCTCCAAGGCACGTGGAATTAATTAAAATTCCCGATCCAGGGTTACAATTATTCTGACAGAAACTGATACGGGTTAAGCAGCCTTCATCTATAATCGCACATCCGAGTCCAGTATGTTTTTCCTTTTATAGGAAAAGGACCAAAATGAAAGGAACAATCAAATGCTCGAGGCTTCATACTTCAGCGCTCAAACACTTGGGGGACTATATAATATACATAGACACGTGTATTAAGAAGGAAAAGAAGAAGACTGAGAAACAATCAAAGATCAAGACTGAAAAGTTCACTCATTGAATGAATCAAGTGCAAAGTAGAGTCACGAGCTAAGGCCAACGAAAAACCTTATCATAGTTAGTGTAAAGGCAATGTACTGAGGGTTATCAATAAAAACTTTGTATTCATTTTCTTTGAAATGTACTGAGACGGGTTATACGTAAAAACCTTGTGTACATTTTCTCTTTGAAATCTGTTGTAAGAAAAACAGTTATGAGAAAGTTATAGAAGTAATTAAAATACATGTAAAGTATATTTAAAAACTTGAGAAAGTTCAAATAAAAACTTGTTGAAGTTATTCCAAAAACGTGTGTATTCTTATTTCTTTTATCGTACATTAACACCATTATGAAGTTGAGACGTCTTCTTCATTAAGTGTCGAATATAAAAGACCCTCTTTTATAAAGTTCATGATTAATAAAGGTATTCATGAAGTAAAAACAACATCATTTTTGAAAAATAAAAATGCAAGTTATTCAGTAAGTCCTTAAAAAATAAAGCCAAGAATAGACAAAACGGAAGTTCAAATAACAACGAAAACTTCTTCATATTAGGAAAGCTTAGACTAAGTATGGACTGAGTCATAAAACAAAATTTGTTTATACAAAATGGCCAACAAAAGGTCTGGGGACTTAACGTTTCCAATAAACCCTTAAAAAGACCAAGGGTTTCCACCACATAGCACCATTAAAAAGGGGTCAAACACCATAAACTTTTAACTAAGAAGTTGAAGGAACTGGAAGCATGTTAATTATTCAGCAGTAGGCTCAACTTGACTTGAAGGAGTGGTGATACCCGTATCATCTTCAACATTGCCAGAAACTTCAGCCAGCGGAGGAGAAAAAACTTGATTCTGTTGAGTCTTCTCAATAGTCTCTTTAATCTTGGCTAACTCAGATTACAAGATAAAATTCTCCTAGATAACTTCGACGAGGGTATCATGGCGAGAATTTAAAAATTCCCAAAACACTTCAATGGCAGATTTATCTTCAAGAATCTCGTAGTCTCTTTCCCAGTTAGCAATTTCATTTCTTAAATTCTCATCTTCAGCCAAGGAAGATACATAAGAAACTTGAAGAGAAGCATGCGAATTTTTTAAGGTGCAAACTTTGTCATAGGATATCCGGAGGTCTTCTTAAGCTTGAGTCAAAGTTGGCGCAAGCTCAACAACATATGCTTCTTTTTTATCCAAGAGAGCCTTCAACTCATTGATTTCTTTACTTGCCTTGGAAAGTTGTTCAGAAAATGAGGTTTCAAGACGATCTTTTTCTTTGCTTGCTTGAGTCGAGGAAGCTTTTCAACTGCCAGTTCTTAAGTCAAAGCCCTTACCTCCTGCTCTAAGGTACTTTTACCTTCTTCTTACACTTCTTTGTCGATCTGAAGACTTTCACACCGTTCCTTCCAATTATCCGCCTCCACTCGGTTGTCACGCACCAATTGCGCTGAAAGGGTAACTCTCTTCATCATCTCCATGCCGATGAGATTGACATAAAAAAATAAGCAAGTGGGAAAATGAGAACCCTGAAAATAGAAAAAGGAAAGTAAAATTTGAAAAGGGGATACCTTTAAAGAAGCATACACGATATTGTCACACATCCCTTTTAACACTACAACTCGGCGAAGGGCGTAGGTAAGGGAGTTTTTCAATTAATGGACATCGAATCGGGATTTGTTTATTTAAAGATTTTCAGAGTCACCACTTGGGATCATTAATAATGTCCCAAGTCGCCAGTTTAAATCTCGAATCGAGGAAGGTTTGACACTGTACTACAGTCTGCGTGCAAGAAATCCGAGTATGGAATTCTGTTAACTCGGGAGAAGATGTTAGGCATTCCTGAGTTTCGTGGTTCTAGCACGGTCACGCAATTGTTATATTTGGCTTAATTATCTGATTTTACTGCATTTTTACCTATGTGCCAATTTTAACTTTATCAGCTTTTATTAATTTTTTAAAAGAAAATTGCAACGTCATCAAAACACGTCACATAAATGCATTCGTGACTTTTAACGTATTTTAACATCGTTTAGATTTGGACTTGGTTTACATAAATGCGCACCCGAGTTCAAGAAAGTAATTTTACTAAACTAACGCGCCTAAAGCTTTCCGCATTTGCAACTTTACGAGGGCCGGGGAACTTAGCTAAACGGCTCGCCTCGAATGCTAAGGTTAAACAAGATTAATTGTGGCCGGGTCACATAAATGTTCCCCCGGATTTAGAACTTAGGCATCACAACTACGTCACGTGACCGCACCCGTAACCATGACAATTATTTAACCACTGCTCCTGATACAAACTATGAAAGCTCATTAATTGTTACTCTACACCAATTTGCGTTTACTGAAGGCATTAAAATATGGACCCTATCGATGTGGCTTATTCAGGCCTGTGTTAGTTCATAGTGTATGCTGCAAAATAACCTTAAGTAGTGCATGTTGATGTTATTTGAGAAGTAATTTTCTTTTCCTAGCTAGGAGAGAATTCTGGAAGCTTGGAAGAAACTTGGAAATATATAAATGTGATTTGACGTAAGGGAAGCTCAATAGCTACGAACATGTTGTAATAGAAAATCATAGCCGGATCTTGAAACTATTTGAAATACAAGCCAATAATCTCTCCAAAATTCCTTTATGGCTTATGTTTTCTTGTTTATGTTGTTTTATCTACCTCAAATGCAAGGAAGCATGCAAATTTTCTAGTATTTCTCGCTGAACCCCAAAGTTAAGGCAAATGCGTATACATAAGTCTAGTTTTTTTGTAAGACTTGTACAAGTATAGTGATAGACATTCCAGGTATTCAAGCGTACGAAAAAGAGAAATAGAATAACAAATCGAAACAGAGAACAAATCATCTAAAAATTATACAGTCACTACAGCTTAAAAGCTAATCTCAAAACAAGCCAGCCAAGATCTGCATGATCCACAAACCATTTTAGACATCTTTTTCATAAATCTGGAAAAAAGAAGGCTCGAAACACACATGAAACTGGACCATATTTCACCTCATGTAAATGCCAACTGAGCAGACTTAATTAGACAAACAAAGTGTCATCAAATTCATAAAAAGTTTACTCCAAGTCAGCATCCACTTGACTTTGGTGTCATGACTAACACAAATACCAAACCCACCAATTCCAGTAATCAGCTACAACATTAGAGTCCTTAGTTATTACAAGTTCCAGATAAAGTACCTTCAAATCTATAACATCAAAACTATTTCAAAACCAACATCTAATATTAAATGCTTATATACGAAAAACCCAAGCAAATTAGATTGAATCCGAGAATAGAATATGGCGAGTATAACGAAATCATGGTGTAAAAATAAGACTGCATTCCACTCAAGCAGGTTGGTTTTTAAACCTCTACATGATATTCACAAAACAAACTCAAACTCAAAACATAGTTTCAGAAGGGGTACCTGGAAAATGGAAAGAAACAGAAGAGGGAATATTAGTAGTGACAATAATATGAAGCAACAGCAGAAACCACCAGAAAATCAGCTTCAAACCCAGAGACTACGTGCATTAATCTGAAAGGAAAGCAAAAGAGCTTCAATTGAATCAAAACCCAGCGGATTTCGATTAGACTCTACACCCAATTCAATCCATTGTGAGCATACAAGTTCAGGTTCTTCAAAAATTCGAAAATCACTAGAGAGACCAATGGAACAGTTGAATTTCAAGATGCCTGTATCTTTTTATATTCTTTTCTCTGATTGTTTCTCCCATTAGTCCCCCTTTTTTGCTCTCTAATTTTTAAGGTCTCTAAAATATGCCTTCTAGAGCAAGAAGGGCTGCCTTTATAGGCAAGCAAAATAGGGCAGCCTATAGCTTAGTTATTTCAACTTAGTCCCTCATTTTTAAACTTGTTAACCAAGTTATAAACGTCCCTGCTAGAAGCTTCCAGGTCAGTTATGAAAGATTCCCCAACCCCAAATACCTAGACTACCCCTGAACTATGTCTGAATTACTAACCTAGGTTAAACAAAAACCAATTCTAATTATACCAACCCCTTTAACTTGGTCAATGCTGACCATGATTAATTTCAAAGGATTTGAATTTTCAGCAACAACCATACGACATTCAATTACAAACAAACCCCAAAATTGAACTGCAAACTCAACTAACCTAATCTTAAACTTGAATTAACTCTAATTAACTAAAATAGTAGGCTATTACTATGAATTAAATGGAAAACTAAGCAAAACAAAATTAATCGCTATGCCAATACGAATGTAGAAGAAAAATCAGAAACTCAAACAAAGAACATACGAAAAACTAACATGCAAAAAAAAAAAATAAGAAAAAAGAAAAATAAAAGCGAATGGAGTACCAGAAATGGGTCAAAGACCTGGGCCAGCCACCTTGAATCTCTTCACCAAAATAGTGTTTAATCGTGTGTTTTCATGAGAAAACACGCGGCTAAACACTATAATGGTCGAGCCATCAGAGAACCCCCAATTCATGAAACTAGGTTTGAGTCCAAACATCAATTTAACATTCAATCCCCTGGGGATATATTTGAAGGCTACTGAAGGTGGATACGGTAAGGAAAGTGTAAGGAGACCCTAGGGAGTTAATTTGATAAGGTTTTGAGATGGCGTCGACGTGTGCGACGAAGCAGCCATCGATTCAAACAAATATTGACGAGTTTGGATGCTATTCGAAGGATACCAATGGCAGAAATGGAAAGAGGAGGTCGAGAAGGTGGGTGGTGTAATTTTGGGTGTCATCGGAGCATCGCCACCGACAGAGGCGATTTCCGGCCGGCGAAGGGCGGTGGTATATGGCTGGTCTCTGAAGAGATGAAGGAGAGGAGTGAGAGGGGGTAGGGTGTTTCAGACACTTATATGTAAAGGAACCCCGAGTTCCTTGCCGTTAGATCATAAATCCTCGACGGCCAGGATCGATCCATGGACAAACGGTATCGCTTTATGTTTTCAAAGTTTGGCCGGATATGGAGCATGGATTTGGACTGGATTGAGTGTTTGGATTGGGCTGCATTTTATTTAAAAATGGCCCAATTTGGGCAAATTTTTCCAGATTTTATTCTTCAATTTATTTTCAATTTCTTTCTTTTCCAACTTTTCTTTTTTATTCCTTTTAATTTTAAAAGTAAACATAATACTAATTCCTAAAACTGAATTAACTAAAAAAATTAATTAGACTCAAAATGACAATTCAGACAATTATTTAAAACAAATTAGCCCAAAACTACTCTAAATGAAAACTAAATTAAGAGTGAAAATTACACTATATTTTTGTTATTTTCATTTTTTTTTAAAAATTGACTTTCTAATTAATCCTAAAATACAAGTTGAATCCTAATGCAATGTATTGTATTTTTTGTTTTTGTCATGATTTAAATGCACATGAATGTAAACAATTAGAAGAAAATGCCACGGAAATTCATAATTGCAAACAAATAAAAGAAATTATTTTGTTTGAATTTGTGAGAGTAATTCATATAGGGCAAAAATCATATGCTCACAGCTGCCCCTTTTTTCCCGGAAACACGAAGAGTTTTCGTGCAAAGATAAGTGAGCGGACATGAGGGACTTTTCCCGCTAGATTACTCTGTGTGAAGAATTTTTGAAAACTTTGACCGCACCCTACTTCAGAGGTTGCCGACATACCCTCGGCTAAAGAGGAATCGGTTCAGTGTAGTTCAGTAGTGTTTGGTAGCTAGGACTACCAAAGCCATGATCTCGTAGACCCGCTTATTACACCTTGTGAAAGTAAAAAGAAGCTAGACTAAGCTATGAACTATGAGTTACAAAATAATCTATCTATATCTTCAGAGTTGCTCTTGATCCTTGTTGCTTTTTTGCCTTGTGTTTCTTCCTGTAAAACTTCTTGTTGCCTTGTTAACTTGTATTTCTGCATGTACAACTTCTTGTTTTCTCTTCTTCTATGTTTGATGCCGAATTGGTGGACTTGAAATGTATTCCCTTGTTCTGCAGTTGGGCGCCTGATTACCAAAACTTGAAACTTGAAAAGTATTCCCTTGTTCTCCAGGTGGGTGCCTGATTACCAAGACTTGAAATTTGAAATGTATTCTCTTGTTCTCCAGGAGGGCACTAGATTACCAAAACTTGAAACTTGAAAAGCATTCCCTTGTTCTCTAGATGTGCGCCTAATTATCAAGACTTGATATTTGAAATGTATTCCCTTGTTCTCCAGGTGGGCGACTGATTACCAAGACTTGAAATTTGAAATGTATTCCCTTACTCTTTAGGCAGGCGCCTGATTACCAAAACGTAAAACCTGAAAAGTATTCCCTTGTTCTCCAGGTGGGCGCCCCATTACCAAACTTGCAATTTGAAATATATTCCCTTGTTCTCCAGGTGGGCGCCTGACTACCAAAACTTGCAACTTGAAACGTATTCTTTTGTTCTCCAGGTGGGCTCCTGATTACCAAAACTTGAAACTATAAAAATATTCCCTTGTTCTCCAGGTGAGCGCATGATTACCAGAACTTGCGACTTTGAAACGTATTCCCTTGTTCTCAAGGTGGGCTCTTGATTACCAAGACTTGAAAATTTAAATGTATTCCCCTGTTCTCCAGGTGGGCGCCTGATTACCAAATTGTAAAACTTGAAAAGTATTCCCTTATTCTCCTGGTTGGCGCCTGATTACCAAACTTTCAATTTGAAATATATTCCCTTATTCTTCAGGTGGGCGCCTGACTACTAAATTTGCAACTTGAAACGTATTCCCTTTTTCTCCAGGTGGGCGCTTGATTACAAAAATTTGAAACTTGAAAAATATTCCCTTGTTCTCCAGGTGGGCGCCTGATTACCAAAACTTGACTCTTGAAAGTATTCCCTTATTCTCCAGGTGGGCGCTAGACTACCCAGACTTGAAACTTGAAAAATATTGGTGGGCACCTGATTACCAAAATTTTCCACTTGAAAAGCATTCCCTTGTTCTCCAGGTGGGCGCCTGATTAACAGAAATTGCTACTTGAAAAGTATTCCCTTGTTCTCCAGGTGGACGCCTGATTACCAAAACTTGCAACTTGAAAAGTATTCCATTCTTCTCCAGGTGGGTGCCTGATTACCGAAACATGCAACTTGAAAAGTATTCTCTTGTTCTCTAGGTAGGCGCCTGATTACCGAAACTTGTCACTTGAAAAATATTCCCTTGTTATCCAGGTGGGCGCCTGATTACCAAAACTTGAAGCTTTAAAAATATTCCCTACTACTTTTAAACCTGATTACAACAAAACTAACAAAATTGAAGAAATATTTCTGCCCGAGTTTGGTGCTGGGCGCATCTGTGAGTGTTAATCAAATCCAGTTTCCAAGTATCTCTAAAAACTAAATCCCATTATCCAGGAGGGTCTTGACATCCCATGAATAATGACAACTTTTAAATTAGGTTATATTTCTTAAAAGGTATTATTTGTCACTATCTTTTGTTATCTGAGTTATATCTGCTGGGGATCTACTGGGGACTGGTGATTGAAGTTACTTCCCATTATCCAGAAGGGTCGTGGTCAAATGTGTCTGCAGGGGATTAGTATTTAGAGCTACATCCCAGTATCCAAGCGGGTTCAGACGACTCTTGTTGGAAAAATATTTGTGCCTGCCCATGTTACCCGTGCCTGTTTGAGTTTTAAATTGAGTCCTATTTCCATGAGGGTCTTGAGAATTTCAAATTACATATCTCTTTTAACTATCGGTTGTCTCTGCTAAGGATTGCTGATCCTATTATACTCTTCTTGGGGAGAATATCTAGGTCCCATGTTCTATGTGGGTCCTGAGATTTTTGATCATACCTGCCATATGCCTACCTCCCCATGTGGAGGACTTCCCTTGGGATCTTCCGGAATTTTCTGCCCCTGTGTCAATCAAAGAAAATTTTATTAGTTTGAAAAGTGGTGGTTAGCTTGCGGCATTCTTGTCGAAATGGCCCCCTAATTGTCGTGTTTCGTTGTGTTTAATTTCCCAAACTTGAGGATGAGTTGCTCGACTGATCCCCAAACCCTATGGCCTTACTTTGTTCCCTCGTATTGCATTTCACTCCTGGCCCTTTTTCCAGAATTCTTGCATCTTTCTTGAGATTACCGAGCCAGTTTACGATGTTTGGCTGACCCCAGAACCCTTGTGGCCTTCCCCATCTTTGTGTTGCGCTCCTTCACTGATGGTAACTTTGATTTCACCTTGAAAGACATTGCTTGCTTATTGACTAACCAATTTCTTTTTCACCATTATCACAGAAAATACCTCTTCTCCGTTCAGACCCAATATCCTCTATACGTTGCATTGCTCATGAACTAACATCTAACCACCTTTGTGTCTCACACGAATCCTAAAGCACGTCCATTGCCCCCTTCTATCTGATGCATTGCTCCTGAATCGACATCTACCAAACCTTTGTGTTCCACATGATCCCCAAAGCATATTAATTGTTTCCGACCTCAGTGTGTATGATGTTCTTTCTCGACTCAGATCATCGGCTCTGGCCTTGAGGTCTATTGCTGCATCGCTAGCCATGATAACATCTATTTTTCTTGGAAGATCTTGCTTCTCACTGGTTGAACACCCTTTTGTCAATCTCATCATGGAAATCACCTTCGATCCGTTCACCCTAGCCCTTCTTATGTTGTATTGTCCATGAATTTATATATGCCAAGCCTTTGTATTCCGCGTGAATTCCAAAGCATGTTGATTGTTACCTATTCAGCGCATTTGTTGTTCTTTCCGGAGTTACGATATTTTGATGTGCTGACCAGAACCCGCTTTGTGCAATTGAAAAGCTGGTGGAAAATTTTGAAGTCATTTCTCACTCGTTATGACACAACAGACTCAAGAAGAGGAAGTAACAAGACAAGAGGAACAGAGCAGAGGATAATGGAAAAGGATGATTCCTAACAAGAAAACTACAAGATGGAAGCCTATCAGACACAGATAATAACTCTAATGACCATGACACGCACCTGCGGTCTATCTTGTGAAGAAAATCTGATGTTCGGCTCCTATTATACCGTGAAACTAGGATTTGGTACTCTGTTGTTAATCATCTTTCACGATCTCCATCTGGTGATTTCCGTTTGATTCTCGATCCTTATTCAACTTGTAGTTCCCCCAGGGTTTTCACCACCAAGCCTCTCTCATTTTGGTCTTTCTCTCAACCTCACTGTCGCCTTATGATGCCCGTGGTCTTCTGTTTTCTTCCTTTCCTTATTTTGTTTCTTCATGTTTTCTTTTATTGTTTTGCTGTTTTGTGGGTTCTTCCCTTCTCTCTCTCTCTCTTTTTTTTTCTCTTTTTCTTTTTTTCTTTTCCTTTTTTTTTATTTTCTCTTCTCTTCTTCTTCCTTCTCTTTTCTCTTTATTTCTTTTCATTCTTCCCTGGTCTTTTCTTTTACCAACTTTTCACTTGTATTTCCGACTTTGTTACTGATTCCGAAAGAGAGGTATGAAAGAAATAATTAAAGCTTAAAAGGGTTAGCGAAGGATAGAATGTTTAGATAGCCGAATAAAATGCCTTCGTCATTCCAACTTTCAAATATGCCAAGTACAAATAACCCAATTAAAGTGACTATGAAAAACAAGGGCAACCTTGTCATTAGTTTCAATTCGATGAAGCATGGTGTATTTTAGTAGTGTTTCTCTATTTTCTACTTGTCCCAGTTTAACACAATTCAGTTCTATAGCGATCTCTAAATTATCCGCCCTAGCTGCATACAGATTGGGCTTCAAATGATCTCAAAGTTGTGTACTTATTTCTTTCAAGGTTGCTTCATTGCTTTATGAGTAATCTTTTAAGACCAGGGCTGAGGTTATGCATTCATGTCATGTCACAAAAGTCAATGGGAAAAAGACTATAAAAGAAAAGAGAACTAAACGAAAATGACTGGAAATTGCAGAAAATAGAAAATTGCATTAGACAGACGGTGAAAGGGTTTGGACAACAAACAAGCAAACTAAACTGGAGTTACAAACCTAGAACAATCCTAAAAAATACTATAACAACTAAACAAACTAGGAATAATAAAAGGATTGAAGGGTTTGAGTTCACAAGACAATATCCGGTTTACATTCCTGCAATAACCCAAAAAACAGAAATGACAACAAAATGAACCACCAAGACTCCATTTTGGCTGATCAAGCCATAGAGCGTCTTCCTAATTACCAAGCAAGGAATTTAGCCACTGATTTTCCTATCAATATTGCCAAACCTATTATTTACATTAACCACCAAGTTCCAGATAGGGTTCGCGTGCTCCTTTTCGTTAACGTTGACCACAACTACCCCGTCTTGAATCATTCTTTCTATTTTCCTTTTCAAAGAACGACAATCATCAATGCTATGCCCCTGAACGTTAGAGTGGTACATGTATAAAATAGCAGGATCAAAGCCATTCGCATATGGGTCTGGAGTATAACCAAGAAGTGGCTTAATGAGGCCAGCATGCTTTAACTTTTCAAACAAGCTTGTATAGGATTCTCCGATAGGCATGGAAGCATTTTCTTGTTCCAGTAGTCTTTTCATTTTATACTCTGGCCTTGGTTGGAATCTTTTGCGGGAAGGTGGTTGACATGCCTGAGGGGGCGGGTAAGACATTAGGGGAAGTGGTACGGGCCATCGCGAGCCTCGTGGGTGTGGAGCATATGATGGCACATTGCGGACAGGATACTGGGAAAATGAAGCATGACTCCGAGGGTTTTGTGGAGAAAGGTAGTATTGGGGACAGTCATTCTGTGTACCAGGGTGTCCACGGGGCCGGTGTTGAGGCTGAAAGCTTTTAGCAAGGACGACCACTGGACCCTATCGTCGGCGAGGCTCAGCAATATCTTTTCTGTTAACGGGATGACTACCCCGAACAACTTGTTCATTCCACCTGAGCCAAAGTTCCCTAAAGCTCTTCTTGGGTTTCTTTTCCATATGAGGTAGGGAAGAGTGGTCTGGGACAATGCCTATATTGTGCTAAAAGCGTCGCACAAAACCTTGAGCCATATCGTCCAATGCATGCCACTTACCGATGTCTTGACGATTATACCACTCTAGAGCTACCCAGTTAAGCTCTTATTGAAATATGCAACTAGCAAGTCATCCCTCTTGCCAACACTTCTCATCTCTTTGCAATAAAACTTCAAGTGGGCTACCGGATCTCTACAACCATCATACAAGTTAAATTTTTACGCTTATAATTCCGCAGGCAGACGAATGTCGGGGAACACTGATAGTTCTTTGTAAATCATTCTACCCTAGTCTCCCGTCCCTTGTATGTTCTTTAGTGATTGTTATGTGCTTTTCAGCTTCCCAGATATCTCATCTCGCCCTTTTTTTCTGTAACCTTTTCATTTTCAGCATGAAGCTTATCCTGAGGGTTCTTCTTGTGGGCAACCTTTGAGGGGTAATATTGGTAAGCATGAGCATTGAGTGGGTATTATTTTGTGGTGAGTGATAGAGCTACCAGAGTGATAAGAGAGGGCTAGGGTTTGGGTAAAGGGAGTATCTAGGAAGCCTGGGGGTGGCAGGGGTGGTGCTTTCTCGATAATCCAAGCCTGATACATATCCGCCATGTGTGTTTCTTAACATGTGTACCTCTTCGACAAACCCGTTATACTATTTGACCAACCGCTTTGGGGCACCGGTATCAACCAACTTGGTTCTGTTGTTGTCTGTTATTGTCTTTGACTTTATGTTGTAGAGATTACCACTTCAAAAACAACAAACCGACCACCCTTCTGCTATAAACACAACAAAATGAAGCCATCATGTTAGTGTTAGGGCATTTAACACAAGATAATTTCATTTTATGTGCAATGCACCTAGCCACAGTTATTTATTTCTTTTATGCACTATTTGGCTCCTTTTCTCATCTTGTTTTGCTTCTGTTTTATTATTCTCTCTGTTGTTTTACTGCCGCTTCACATCGTGATATTCCTTTCTTTCCCCCTTTTATTTTAGTTGTGGTCGAATCCTATGTGGATTGCCTATGTATCATGACCCCGCATGAATCAGACCTTGCGTAGTATGGGCAAATTAACACAGGAAATATTTTGGAAGTTTCAATTTTCATAAAGTAGAGCATTTGATTACAACTACTAAAAGGAAACTAATAGACTCCGACTCAACTGGAAATAACAGACTCCAGCTTAAAATGAAAAAGATTGACTCGACAAGCTATTATGAACTTTGAATAAAAGAAAATACAGACTCTCAAACGGACCAATAGATTTGAACAATCACGAATACATTAAAGTCTCTAATTCTCCTGGGTCTCGGGGGACATGATTTGGTCTCGCCGCAGGCTTACGTGCTAAATACCCTTGGAGGTGATGTAGGTTTTCCATTACTTGACGAACAAAGGTCATGGTGGTGGCAAAGAGCTTAGATCTTGTCATATCCTCGCAGTGGCTGCACTTTGTGGTGATGTATTCAATGATCATCAGTACCCTCTCTCTTATAGCACCCTTTTCTTGCAGCATTCATCCAATTTTCTGGGCCCTTGCCCACAAAGTTCGTTCGGCTACACGATTCAGTTCTTGGAATTGCTGCGAATATCTTTCCAATCGTGCTATTGCTGCATAACCATGTTCTCTCTCATCCTTGAAGTCCCTGGCTTGCTTGGCTATTTTGTTTTCAACCATGATGACCTTCCTTTTCAACCCAGCAACCTCGTAGTCATGCCTCTCCTTTAAACTATTTGGCCAATATTTTTTGGCCCTTGGACAGCTCATCCTCTGCTTTATTCAAGTCAAAACCATATTCCGATACTTTTCACCTTAAATTGTCGATAAGCTTTTCATCCTTCGCGCTCCTAGCAGGATTTTCTGCGGCTATTTTCATTTTCTAAATTTGGTCTCAAAGGGCTTCGTTTTCTTTGGTTGGTCTTTTCTTTTCCCCCTCGTCCGCAGCAGTTTGCAAACCATTTTCGAATTGAAGTTCTTTGAATTTCCTTTCAATTTCCCTATCGTAGCCCTGTATTTGTTTTCCTTGAATAACCAATTCCATTGTTCTTGTGACGGCTCAGAAAATTCCTTGAGATGTGGCCTCTTAGCAGGCCTTCCGAACTCTATTTCTTTCTTATACCATGCTAGGTATCCCTGTGGAACCTTGCCTTTTAGATAAGTCTCATAATCGAGTCTACGCCATCAGGTACTGACATTCGCTCCAAATTTGACGGACTGCTGCGTCAGGAAACTGACTATTGGGACTAATCTCGACCATGTGGCGACTAATGTCTTCATCTTTGGGAATTATTTGGCACCTCCCTAATTATCTTAGCACTCTATACGGGGCATAGGGTTGGATACTCCGAAGACCCATCAGAAGGAAATGATGTTCGGTGGCTGGCATATATATGATTTCATCAACGGGAAGCCACCCGAACGTCCACTCTATTTGGTTTGCACTTATGGCACGGAGATGTGATACCCATTCTATAGCAACCTATGGTAATCTAAGCCCATCAATTCTGTTATAAAATTCCTCTATTCAGCTTTTTGTTGACGACCCATAACTCATGAATTGAGGCCGATGGCACAAGTGTTCAATCATCCATATTTGTAAAAACAAATTGCATCCTTTGTAGAAATCTCTCCCTGATTTACGAGTTGTGAGGGCACGGAAGATTTCGGATAATATCATGGGAGCGAGGGTGCTCTGGGCTTGAGTGATTAAAGTGCTGACAACCCCTGCTATCCGTATGTCAATATTTCCGTCCTTCCGTTGAAATACCAAAAAGGCACAAGAAGAATACCATGAATGCAAAGCACCGGTGTTCCTCCCATTTAAGTCGATTTCCCTTGCTACAAATATTATTTTCTAGGTCATTAAATCCCCTTATGTGCCCATACCTCTGATATATAAACCGTGGGGTTCCAAAGCTAGTTGACAGATCTGGGTTGTAAACCTTCATGCTGATCTTTATTGAGTCCAAGAATTTGTGTACGGCGATGGCCCTTGGTGCAACCAAATATTGATGCCTCAGAGGAATCGTAGGAACCCTATATATTCAGTTATTTCTTCAAGGGTCGGAATGAGTTTGAAGTCCGGGAAATGAAATACATTGTGGTCCGGCTCCTAGAATGTAATCAATGCCTTTATGATATATCATCTGGGATTAATTTTCAACAAATCGGTAAGTCCTCCAAAGTGCATGGTGACCCTGTTTTGCCCTGCTTCACCCAGATCATTCCACCACATGTGTAGATCCAAAGGGATTTTGTTCATGACTGAGATTGGCAAATTTTGATTTGTGCTCATTCTGCACATTTATTAAGGTGGTTAAGCAAATAAAACAAATCAAGATTTATTGGACATAAAACAAGGGATTTTTCAAATTTTCATTTCAAAAATGAAACCCTGGCCTTGTAAATACGGCTTTTCAGCACATTTAGCGGAAGATTTTAAAGTTGTGCCTACTACCGGCCAAAAAATTGAAAGAAATTCCAACGTGGCTGTTCTTGCAAAAACAGCCTTCCGGCACCCCTTTAGGGACATTCCGCTAATTTTGACAAAAACTGCTTTATATACTAATCACAAACACAACATGGTTCTTTTTTTGGCTATTTTTGTAAAAACGAAGTTGGGCCCGATGGAGGTTGCCTGCGTATCTCAAACCCTGTGAGAGTCACACTGGCATAGTTTGGGCAAATAAAACAAACTATTTTTTTAAAAAAAACTCTTTTTTGTTTTTCATTGGCAAATAGAACAAACTATTTTTGAAAACAAAACTCTTTTTCCTTTTCTTCTACTTTTTTTTTATATTTTTTTTTCAAAAATTCGGCAGAGTTTCGGCATTATTTGGACATTTAGTTTTTTTTTAAGCAGGCGATTAACTATCTGTACTATCATACTGATATTCTCTTTTCCTCAACTTTTGTCAATATTCATAAGCCGGTCAGCATGCAAAATTCGGAATAAATGCATAAGTAGCACGCAAAATGCAACAGAATGGTCCATTATTTTGGCTGCACCTGTCCTAGACATACCCAACCACTGTATTGAGTCCCCTAAGTCAAATGCACATGATACAAACAAATGCTCCTATTAGGGATCCGGTATGAGGTTAAGTTATTCTAGGTTCAAAACCTGGGTATATGTTCTAGACTATGTACCCGAGTGGATAACTTGAGTCGAGGAGGGGGCTACGTACCGGGAACCAAAAGTCCATCCGGCTTTGTAACTTGTCCGAGCCTCTTTCTTATTTTAAGATATGACACTAACAGAACAGGATGCTCGACCAGCGAGCACATCCCTGAAGATGAGAAGATAAAGGTTTTGTGGCAATTTATATACAGTTCAAATAATACCAGAGCGGTAAAAATATCATTTAACACATTAGGCACAATTATGCAATAAAATCATATAGTAAAAATGCCAGATACAACAGTTATTTAAAGCTCGAATTCTTTAACCTTGAACCAGAGATTCTGGATAACACCTTCCCTAGCAGAGTCGCCAGAGCTGTCACACCTCCTTTTTAACACTTCAACCCGACGAAGGGCGTAGGTAAGGGAATTTTTTCAATTAAATGATAATCGAATGGGGATTTGTTTATTTAAAGATTTCAGAGTCGCCACTTGGGATAATTAGTCCCAAGTCACTAGTTTAAATCCCGAATCGAGGAAGGTTTGACTCTGTAGTACAATCTGCGAGCCAGAAATCCGAGTAAGGAATTCTGTTAACCTGGGAGAAGATGTTAGGCATTCCCGAGTTTCGTAGTTCTAGTACGGTTGCTCAACTGTTATATTTGACTTAATTATCTAATTTTATTGCATTTGTACCCATGTGCCAATTTTAACCTTAACCACTTCTATTCATTTTTCAAAAGGAAATTGCAACGTCATTAAAACACGTCACATAAATGCATCCGTGACTTTTAACGTATTTTAACATCGTTTAGATTTAGATTTGGGTTACATAGATGCGCAACCGAGTTCAGGAAAGTAATATTATTAAACTAACGCGCCTAAAGCTTTCCGCGTATGAAGCTTTGCGAGGGCCGGGGAAGTTAGCTAAATGACTCGCCTCGAATTCTAAGGTCGAACAAGATTAATTGTGGCCGGGTCACATAAATGTGCCCCGGATTTAGAACTTAGGCATCACAACTACGTCATGCGACCGCACCCGTAACCATCAAAATTATTTAACCACTGCGCCTGATACAAACTATGAAAGCTCATTAATTGTTACTCTAGACCAATTTGCGTTTACTGAAGGTATTGAAATATGGACCCTAACGATGTGGCTTATTCAGGTCTGTGTTAGTTCAAGGAAGCATGCAAATTTTCGAGTACTTCTAGCTGAACCTCAAAGGTAAGAAAAATGCATATACACAAGTCTAGTTTTTTTAAGACTTGTACAAGTATAGTGATAGACATTCCAGGTATTCAAGCGTACGAAAAAGAGAAATAGAATAACAAATCGAAACAGAGAACAAATCATCTAAAAATTATACAGTCACTACAGCTTAAAAGCTAATCTCAAAACAAGCCAGCCAAGATCTGCATGATCCACAAACCATTTTAGACATCTTTTTCATAAATCTGGAAAAAAGAAGGCTCGAAACACACATGAAACTGGACCATATTTCACCTCATGTAAATGCCAACTGAGCAGACTTAATTAGACAAACAAAGTGTCATCAAATTCATAAAAAGTTTACTCCAAGTCAGCATCCACTTGACTTTGGTGTCATGACTAACACAAATACCAAACCCACCAATTCCAGTAATCAGCTACAACATTAGAGTCCTTAGTTATTACAAGTTCCAGATAAAGTACCTTCAAATCTATAACATCAAAACTATTTCAAAACCAACATCTAATATTAAATGCTTATATACGAAAAACCCAAGCAAATTAGATTGAATCCGAGAATAGAATATGGCGAGTATAACGAAATCATGGTGTAAAAATAAGACTGCATTCCACTCAAGCAGGTTGGTTTTTAAACCTCTACATGATATTCACAAAACAAACTCAAACTCCAAACATAGTTTCAGACGGGGTACCTGGAAAATGGAAAGAAACAGAAGAGGGAATATTAGTAGTGTCAATAATATGAAGCAACAACAGAAACCACCCGTAAATCTGCTTCAAACCCAGAGAGCACGTGCATTAATCCGAAAGGAAAGCAAAACAGCTTCAATTGAATCAAAACCCAGAGGTTTTCGATTAGAGTCTAAACCCAATTCAATCCATTGTGAGCATACAAGTTCAGGTTCTTTCAAAAATTCGAAAATCACTAGAGAGACCAATGGAACAGTTGAATTTCAAGATGCCTGTATTTTTTTATATTCTTTTCTCTGATTTTTCTCCCTTTAGTCCCCCTTTTTTGCTCTCTAATTCTTAGGGTCTCTAAAATCTGTCTTCTAGAGCAAGAAAGAGTGCCTTTATAGGCAAGCAAAATAGGGCAGCCCAATAGCTTAGTTATTTCAACTTAGTCCCTCATTTTTAAAATTGTTAACTAAGTTATAAAACCAAAATTAATAAGACGTCCCTGCTAGAAGCTTCCAGGTCAGTTATGAAAGATTCCCCAACCCCAAATACCTAGACTACACCTAAACTAGGTCTGAATTAATAACCTAAGCTAAACCAAAACCAAGTCTAATTATACCAACCCCAGTAACTTGGTCAATGCTGACCATGATTAATTTTAAAGGATTTGAATTTTCAGCAACAACCATACGGCATTCAATTACAAACAGACCCCAAAATTGAACTGCAAACTCAACTAACCTAATTTTAAACTTGAATTAACTCTGATTAACTAAAATTGTAGTCTACTAATATGAATTAAATAGAAAACTAAGCACAACAAAATTAATCGCTATGTCAATACGAATGAAGAAGAAAAAATCAGAAACTTAAACAAAGAACATACGAAAAACTAACCTGCAAATAAAAAATAAGAAAAATGAAAAATGAAAGCGAATGGAGTACCAGAAATGGGTCAAAGACTTAGGCCAGCCACCTTGAACCTCTTAAACAAAACAGTGTTTAATCGTGTGTTTTCATGAGAAAACACGCGGCTAAACACTATAATGGTCAAGCCATAAGAGAACCCTCAATTCATGAAACTAGGTTTGAGTCCATACTTCAATTTAACATTCAAACCCCTGGGGATATATTTGAAGGCTATTGATGGTGGATACAGAAAGGGAAGTGTAATGAGACCCTAGGGTGTTAATTTGATAAGGTTTGGAGATGGCGTCGTCGTGTGCGACGGAGTAGCCATCGATTCAAACAAATATTGACGAGTTTGGATGCTATTCGAAGGATACCAATGGCAGAAATGGAAAGAGGAGGTCGAGAAGGTGGGTGGTGTAATTTTGGGTGTCATCGGAGCATCACCACCGACGGAGGCGATTTACGGCCAGCGAAGGGCGATGGTGTATGGCTGGTCTCTGAAGAGATGAAGGAGAGGAGTGAGAGGGGATAGGGTGTTTCGGACACTTATATGTAAAGGAACCCCAAGTTCCTTGCCGTTATATCATAAATCCTCGACGGCCAGGATCGATCCATGGACAAATGGTATCGTTTTACGTTTTTTAAAGCTGGACCGGGTATGGAGCATGGGTTTGGATTGGATTGAGTGTTTGGATTGGGCTGCGTTTTATTTAAAAATGGCCCAATTTGGACATCAATTTTTCCAGATTTTATTCTTCAATTTATTTTCAATTTCTTTCTTTTCCAACTTTTCTTTTTAATTCCTTTTAGTTTTAAAAGTAAACATAATACTAATTCCTAAAACCAAATTAACTAAAAAATTAATTAGACTCAAAATGATAATTCACACAATTATTTAAAACAAATTAGCCCAAAACTACTCTAAAATGAAATTAAGAGTGAAAATTACACTATATTTTGGTTATTTTCATTTTTATAAAACAATTGACTTTCTTATTAATCTTAAAATACAAAGTTGAATCCTAATGCAATTTAGTGTATTTTTTTGTTTTTGTCATGATTTAAATGCACATGAATGTAAACAATTAGCAGAAAATGCCAAGAAAATTCATAATTGCAAACAAATAAAAAACTTATTTTGTTTTGAATTTATGAGAGTAATTCATATAGAGCAAAAATCACATGCTCACAGCTGCCCCTTTTTTTTTTCCGGAAAAACAAAGAGTTTTCGTGCAAAGATAAGTGAGCGGACATGAGCATTTTTTTCCCGCTAGAATACTCTGTGCGAAGCATTTTTGAAAATTTTGACTGCACCATACTTCAGAGGTTGCCTACATATCCTCGTCTAAAGAGGAATCGGGTCAGTGTAATTCAGTAGTGTTTAGTAGCTAGGACTACCAAAGCAATGATCTCATAGACCCCCTTATTACACCTTGTGAAAGTAAAAAGAAGCTAGACTAAGCTATGAACTATGAGTTACAAAAGAATCTATTTATATCTTCAGACTTGCTCTTGATCCTTGTTGCTTTGTTGCCTTGTATTTCTTCCTGTAAAACTTCTTTTTGCCTTGTTTTTTTTTTGTATTTCTTCCTGTACAACTTCTTGTTTTCTCTTCTTCTATGTTTGAAGCCGAATTGGTGGACTTGAAATGTATGTTCTGCAGTTGGGCGCCTGATTACCAAAACTTGAAACTCGAAATGTATTCCCTTGTTCTGTAGTTGGGCGCCTGATTACCAAAACTTAAAACTTGAAAAGTATTCCCTTGTTCTCCAGGTGGGTGCCTGATTACCAAGACTTGAAATTAAAAATGTATTCTCTTATTCTCCAGGAGGGCACCAGATTACCAAAACTTGAAACTTGAAAAGTATTCCCTTGATCTCAAGATGGGCACCTAATTATCAAGACTTGAAATTTAAAATGTATTCCCTTCTTCTCCAGGTGGGCGACTGATTACCAAGACTTGAAATTTGAAATGTATTCCCTTGTTCTCTAGGTAGACGCCTTATTACCAAAACGTAAAACCTGAAAAGTATTCCCTTGTTTTCCAGGTGGGCGCCCGATTTCCAAACTTGAAATTTGAAATATATTCCCTTGTTCTCCAGGTGGGTGCCTGACAACCAAAACTTGCAACTTGAAACGTATTCCTTACGGTGGGCACCTGATTACCAAAACTTGAAACTTGAAAAATCTTCCCTTGTTCTCCAGGCGGGCGCCTGATTACCAAAACTTGACTCTTGAAAAGTATTCCCTTGTTCTCCAGGTGGGCGCCTGATTACCCAAACTTGAAACTTGAAAAATATTCCCATGTTCTCCAGGCAGGCGCCTGATTACCAAAACTTGCAACTTGAAAGGTATTCCCTTATTCTCTAGGTGGGCGCCTGATAACAAAAACATGAAACTTGAAAAATATTCCCTTATTCTCCAGGTGGGCGCCTGATTATCAAAACTTGTATCTTGAAAATTATTCCCCTATTCTACAGGTGGGCGCCTGATTACCAAAACTTGCAACTTTAAAAATATTCCTTTCTTCTCCAGGTGGACGCCTGATTCCAAAAACGTGCAACTTGAAAAATATTCCCTTGTTGCCCAGGTGGGCGCCTGATTACCAAAATTTTCCACTTGAAAAGTATTGCCTAGTTCTCCAGGTGGGTGCCTTATTCCAAAACTACAAACTTGAAAAATATTCCCTTGTTTTCCAGGTGGGCGCCTAATTACCAAGACTTGAAATTTGAAATATATTCCCTTGTTCTCCAGGTGGGCGCCTGATTATCAGAACGTGCAACTTTGAAAAGTATTCCCTTGTTCTCAAGGTGGGCGCTTGATTACCAAGACTTGAAATTTGAAATGTATTCCCTTGTTCTCCAGGTGGGCGCCTGATTATCAAAATGTAAATCTTGAAAAGTATTCCTTTGTTCTCCTGGTAGGCGCCTGATTACCAAACTTGCAATTTGAAATAAATTCCCTTATTCTTCAGGTGGGCACCTGACTACTAAATTTGTAAATTGAAACGTATTCCCTTGTTCTCCAGGTGGGCGCTGTAGTACCAAAATTTGAAACTTGAAAAATATTCCCTTGTTCTCCAGGTGGACGCCTGATTACCAAAACTTGACTCTTGAAAAGTATTCTCTTGTTCTCCTGGTGGGCGCTTGACTACCCGGACTTGAAACTTGAAAAATATTCCCTTGTTCTCGGGGTGGGCGCCTGATTACCAAAACTTGTATCTTGAAAATTATTCCCTTGTTCTACAGGTGGGTGCCTGATTACCAAAATTTGCAACTTGAATGTATTCCGTTGTTCTCCTTGTGGGCACCTGATTACCAAAATTTGCCACTAGAAAAGCATTCCCTTATTCTCTAGGTGAGCGCCTGATTACCAAAATTTGCAACTTGAAAAGTATTCCCTTGTTCTCCAGGTGGGCGCTTGATTACCAAAACTTGCAACTTAAAAACTATTCCCTTTCTCTCTAGGTGGGTGCCTGATTACCAAATCATGCAACTTGAAAAGTATTCTCTTGTTCTCTAGGTGGGCGCCTGATTACCAAAGCTTGCGACTTTAAAAATATTCCCTTGTTATCCAGGTGGGCGCCTTATTACCAAAACTTGAAGCTTCAAAAATATTCCCTGCTACTTTTAATCCTGATTACAATAAAGCAAACAAAATTGAAGAAATTGTTCTGCCCCAGTTTGGTGCTGGGCGCATCTGTGAGTGTTAATCAAATCCAGTTTCCAAGTATCTCTAAAAACTAAATCCCATTAACTAGGAGGGTCCTGGCAACCCTTGAATGACAACTTTAAGATTAGGTTATATTTCTCAAAAGGTATTATTTTTCACTATATTTTGTTATCTAAGTAATATCTGTTGGGGATCTACTGGGGACATGTGATTGAAGCTACTTCCAATTATCCAGACGGGTCCTGGTCAAATGTTTCTGGTGGGGATTAGTATTTAGAGCTACATCCCAGTATCCAAGCGGGTTCTGACGACTCTTGTTGGGGAAATATTTGTGCCTACCCATGTTACCCATGCTTGTTTGAGTTTTAAACTGAGTTCCATTTCCATGAGGGTCTTGAGTTACATATCCCTTTTAACTATCGGTTGTCTCTTTTAATGATTGCTGATTAAAATTTTATCGCATTATAATCTTCTTGGGGAGAATATCTAGGTCCCATGTTCTAGGTGGGTCCTGAGATTTTTTATCATACCTGCCATATGCCTTCCTCCCCCTGTGGAGGACTTCCCTTGGGATCTTCCGAAATTTTCTCCCACTGTGTCAATCAAAGAAAATTTTATTAGTTTGAAAAGTGGTGGTTAGCTTGCGGCATTCTTGTCGAAATGGTCTCCTCACTGGTGTGTTTCATTGTGTTTAATTTCTCGAACTTGAGGATGAGTTGCTTGGCTGACCCCCAAACCCTATGGCCTGACTTTGCTCCCTCGTTATTGCATTTCACTCCCGATGCCTTTTTTCAAGAATTCTTACATCTTTCCTGAGATTATCGAGTCAGTTTACGATGTTTGGATGACCCCTGAACCCTTGTGGCCTTCCCCATCTTTGTGTGGCGCTCCTTCACTAATGGTAACTTTGATTTCACCTTGAAAGACTTTTCTTGCTTTTTGACTAACAAATTTCTTTTTCACCACTATCACAGAAAATACCTCTTCTCCGTTCAGATCCAATATCCTCTATTTGTTGCATTGCTCATGAACTGGCATCTAACCACCTTTGTGTCTCACGTGAATCCTACAGCACGTCCATTGCCCCCACTCCGTGTGTATGATGTTCTTTATTGACTTAAACTAATCGCCTTGACCTTGAGGTCTGTTGCTCCATCACTTGTCGTGATAACTAATTTCAATTCGAAAACCTTGCTTGTTCCTTGACTAACCACTTCCTTTGTAAACCTTAACCCAGAAAATACCTCTTCTCGTTTGAACCCAATGCCTTCTATCTGATGCATTGCTCCTGAATCGACATCTACCAAACCTTTGTGTTCCACGTGATCCCAAAAGCATATTAATTATTTCCAACCTCAGTGTGTATGATTTTCTTTCTCGACTCAGATCACCGGCTCTGGCCTTGAGTCTATTGCTTCATCGCTAGCCATGATAACTTCTATTTCTTCTTGGAAGATCTTGCTTGTCACTGGTTGACCACCCTTTTGTCAATCTCATCATGGAAAACACCTTCGATCCGTTCACCCTAGCCCTCCTTCTATTGTATTGTCCATAAATTTATATATACCAAGCCTTTGTATTCAGCGTGAATTCCAAAGCATGTTGATTGTCACCAATTCAGCGCATTTTTTGTTCTTTCCGGACTAACGATATTTTGATGTTCTGACCAGAACCCGCTTTGTGCAATTGAAAAGCTCGTGGAAAATTTTGAAGTCATTTCTCACTCGTTATGACCCAACAGACTCAAGAAGAGGAAGTAACAAGATAAGAGGAACATAGCAGAGGATAATAGAAATGGATAATTCCTAACAAGAAAACTACAAGATGGAAGCCTATCGGACACGAATACTAACTCTAATGCCCATGACATACACCTGCGGTCTATCCTATGAAGCAAATCTGATGTTCGGCTCCTATTATACCGTGAAACTAAGCTTTGGTACTCTGTTGTTAATCATCTTTCAGAATCTCCATCTAGTGATTTCCGTTTGATTCTCGATCCATATTCAACTTGTAGTTCCCCCAGGGTTTTCACCACCAAGCCTCTCTTATTTTGGTCTTTCTCTCAACCTCACTGTCATCTTATGTTGCTCGTGAAGGTTTTCACCAATAAGACTCTCTCATTTTTTTTTCTTTCCTGGTTGGCCCGGAGTGTTGCCCCTGATGTGCATCATCTCTTCTTGCTTGACTTGGCATTTCTTGAAGACTGATCAGAAGGCCTTTCTTTGGACCGTAATGTGGGCTTTTGGATAGGGTTAGAAAGAAAGGGTATCAAAGATTCAAAACAATTCAAATGGGTTCAAAATTACAACTTTTGGAATCAGATTTCTTACAATAACTACAACTTCTGCCCCAATTTCCTACTTGGGGACCTTTGAATTTTTTTATTAATGTAAGTGAACCATGAGGCTGCCTACGTATCCTTAAAAGGTATTAGGCCGAACGTAGTTCATCACGATTCCTTATTTTTGTGGTCTTCTCTTTTCTTCCTTTCCTTTTTTTATTTCTTCATTTTTATTTTGTTGTTTTACTGTTTTGTCGGTTCTTCCCTTCTCTATCTTTTCTTTTTTATCTTTTTTTTCTCTTTTTTTTTCTTTTCCTTCTTTCTTTTCCTTTTTTTTTTGTTTTCACTTCTCTTCTTCTTCCTTCTCTTTTCTCTTTATTTCTGTTCATTCTTCCCTGGTCTTTTCTTTTACAAACTTTTACACTTAAATATCTGACTTTGTTACTGATTCCGAAAGAGAGGTATGAAAGAAAATAATTAAAGTTCAAAAGGGTTAGCGAATGATAGAATGTTTAGGTAGCCGAATAAAATGCCTTCGTCATTCCAATCTTCAAAATATGCCAAGTACAAATAACCAATTAAAGAGACTACGAAAAACAAGGGCAACCTTGTCATTAGTTTCAACTCGATGAAGCATGGTATATTTCAGTAGTGTTTCTCTATGTTCTACTTGTCCCATTTTAACACAATTCAGTTCTGTAGCGATCTCTAAATTATCCGCCCTAGATACATACAGATCGGGCTTCAAATGATCTCAAAATTATGTACTTATTTCCTTCAAGGTTGCTTCTTTGCTTTATATGTAATCTTTTAAGACCATGCCCGGGGTTATGCATGCATGTCATGTCACTAAACTCAATGGGAAAAAGACAATAAAAGAAAAGAGAACTAAACGAAAATGACTTGAAATTGCAGAAAATAGAAAATTGCGTTAGACATATGGTGAAAGGGTTTGGACAACAAACAAGCAAACTAAACTGAAGTTACAAACCTACAATAAACCTTAACAACACTATTACGACTAAACAAACTAGGGAAAATAAAAGGATCGAAGGGTTTGAGTTCATAGGACAATATCTTGTTTACATTGCGGCAATAACCCGATCAACAGAAATGAAAACAAAATGAACCACCAAGACTCCATTTTGGATGATCAAGCCATGGAGCGTCTTCCTAATTACCAAGCAAGGAATTTAGCCACTGATTTTGGCATCAATATTGCCAAACCTATTATTAACTTTAACCACCAAGTTCTGACATGGTTCACATGCTCCTTGTCGCTGCCGTTGACCACAACTACCCCGTCTTGAATCATTCTTTCTATTTTCCTTTTCAAAGAACGACTATCCTCAATGTTATGCCCCTGGACGTTAGAGTGGTACATGCATTAAATAGCAGGATCAAAGACTTTCACAGATAGGTCTGGAGTATAACCAAGAAGTGGCTTAATGAGGCCAGCATGCTTTAACTTTTCGAACAAGCTTGCATAGGATTCTACGATAGGCATGGAAGCATTTTCTTGTTCCAGTAGTCTTTTCATTTTATACTCTGCCTTGGTTGGAATCTTTTGCGGGCAGGTGGTTGACATGCCTGAGGGGCGGGTAAGACATTTGGGGAAGTTGTGAGGGTCATCACGAGCCTCGTGGGTGTGGAGCATATGGTGGCACATTGCTGACAGGATACTGGGAAAATGAAGCACGACTCCGAGGGTTCTGTGTAGAAAGGTAGTATTAGGGACGGTCATTTAGTGTACCAGGATGTCCATGGGGCCGCTGTTGAGGCTGAAAGCTTTTAGCAAGGACGACCACTGGACCCTATTATTGGCAAGGCTCAGCAATATCTTTTCTATCGACGGGATGACTATCCCGAGCAACTTGTTCATTCCACCTGAGCCAAAGGTCCCTAAAGCTCTTCTTGGGTTTCTTTTCCATATGAGGTAGGGAAGAGAGGTCCGGGACAATGCCTGTATTATGTTGAAAGCGTCGCAAAAAACCTTGAGACATATCATCCCATGCAAACCACTTACCGATGTCTCGACGATTATACCAGTCTAGAGCTTCCCCAGTCAAGCTCTTATTGAAATAGGCAATCAACAAGTCATCTCTCTCGCCAACACTTCTCATCTCATTGCAATAAAACTTCAAGTGGGATACCGGGTCTCCACACCCATCATACAAGTTAAATATTTGCGCTTTAAATTCCGAAGGCAGACGAATGTAGGGGAACACTGAAAGTTCTTTGAAATTCATGCTACCCTAGTCTCCCGTCCCTTGTATGTTCTTTAGTGACTGTTCTGTGCTTTTCATCTTCCCGGATATCTCATCTCGCCCTTCTTTTTGTGTAACCTTTTCATTTTCAGCATGAAGTTTATCCTGACGGTTCTTCTTGTGGGAAACCTTTGAGGGGTAATATTGGTCAGCATGAGCTTTGAGTGAGTATTCATTGTGGTGAGCGATGGAGCTACTGGATTGATAAGAGAGGGCCAGGGTTTGGGTAAATGGAGCATCTAAGAAGCCTGGGGGCCGCGAGGGTGGTGCTTTCCCGATTATCCAAGCATGATACATATCCGCCATGTGTTTTCTTAACATGTGTACCTCTTCGAAAAACCCGTTATCCTATTTAACCAACTGCTTTGGAGCACTGGTATCAACCAACTCGGTTCTGTTGTTGTCTGCTATTGTCTTTGACTTTATGTTGTAGATAAGGGTTACCACTTCAAAAACCACAAACCAACCACCCTTCTGCAATGAACACAACAAAATAAAGCCATCATGTTAGTGTTAGGGCATTTAACACAGGATAATTTCACTTTATT
The DNA here is from genome assembly GCA_034376525.1 of Nicotiana benthamiana. Taxonomy (NCBI): domain Eukaryota; kingdom Viridiplantae; phylum Streptophyta; class Magnoliopsida; order Solanales; family Solanaceae; genus Nicotiana; species Nicotiana benthamiana. Next base: position 10,693,154 of record CM067341.1, on the reverse strand, counting down.
TGCAATGCACCTAGCCACAGTTATTGATTTCTATTTTGCACTAGTTGGCTCCTTTTCTCATCTTGTTTTGCTCTTGTTTTATTATTCTCTCTGTTGTTTTACTGCCGCTTCACATCGTGATATTCCTTTCTTTCCCCATTTTATTTTAGTTGTGGTCGAAGCCTATGTGTATTGCCTATGTATCATGACCCCGCATGAATCAGATCCTGCGTAGTTTGGGCAAATTAATACAGGAAATATTTTGGAATTTCCAATTTTCATAAAGTAGAGCATTTGATTACCACTACTAAAAGGAAATTAACAGACTCCGACTCAACTGGAAATAACAGAGTCCAACTTAAAATGAAAATGAGTGACTCGACAAGCTATTATAAACTTTGAATAAAAGAAAACACAGACTCTCAAACGGACCAATAGATTCGAACAATCATGAATACATTAAAGTCTCTAATGCTCCTGGGTCCCGGGGGACATCATTCGGTCTCGCTGCAGGCTTACGTGCTAAATACCCTTGGAGGTGATGGAGGTCTTCAATTACTTAACGAACAAAGATCATGGAGATGGCAAAGAACATAGATCTTGTCATATCCTCTCAGTGGCTGCACTTTGTGGTGATGTAGTCAGAATCATCAGTACCATCTCTCTTATAGCACCCTTTTCTTGCAGCATTCGTCCAATTTTCTGGGCCCTTGCCTCGGTAGTTCGTTCGGCTACATGATTAAGTTCTTGGAATTGCTGCGAATCTCTTTCCAATCGTGCTATTGCTGCATAACCATGTTCTCTCTCACCCTTGAAGTCCCTGGCTTGCTTGGCTATTTTGTTTTCAGCCATGACGACCTTCCTTTTCAACCCAGCAACCTCGTTGTCATGCCTCTCCTTTAATTGTCCAATCATGCGTGCTCGTTCCTCTGCATTTTTTGCCAATAGTTTTTGGGCCCTGGACAGCTCATCCTCTGCTTTATTCAAGTCAAAACCATATTCTGATACTTTTCACCTTAAATTGTCTATAAGTTTTTCATCCTTCGTGCTCTTGGCGGGATTTTCTGCGGCTATTTTCATTTTTTGAATTTGGTCTCGAAGGGATTCGTTTTCCTTGGTTGGTTTTTTATTTTCCCCCTCGTCCGCAGCAGTCTGCAAACCATTTTTGAATTGAATGTCTTTGACTTGACTTGCCAATTTCCCTATCGTAGCCCTGTATTTTTTTCCTTCAATAATCAATTCCATTGTTCTTGTGACACCTCAACAAATTCCTGGAGATGTGGCCTCTTAGCAGGCCTTCCGAACTCTATTTCTTTCTTATACCAAGCTAGGTATCCTGGTGCAACCTTGCCTTTCGATAAGTCTCGTACTCGAGTGTTCGCCGTCAAGTACTGACATTCGCTCCAAATTTGACGGACTGTTGCGTCGGGAAACTGACCATTGGGACTAATCTTGACCACATGGCGACTAATGTCTTCATCCTAGGGAATTATTTGGCATCTCCCTATTTGTCTTAGCACTCTATACGGGGCATAGGGTTGGATACTCTGAAGACCCATCAGAAGGAAATGAGGTTCGGTGGCGCATATATGATTTCATCAACGGGAAGCCGCCCGAATGTCCACTCTATTTGGTTTGCAGTCATGGCACGGAGATGTGATACCCATTCTATAGCAACCTATGGTAATCTAAGCCCATCAATCCTGTTATAAAATTCCTCTATACAGCTTTTTGTTGACGACCCATAACTCATGAATTGAGGCTGATGGAACAAGTGTTCAATCATCCATATTTGTAAAAACAAATTGCATCCTTCGTAGAAATCTCTCCCTGATTTATGGGCTATGAGGGCACGGAAAATTTTAGATAATATCATGGGATCGAGGGTGCTCTGGGCTTGAGTGATTAAAGTGCTAACAACCATTACTATCCGTATGTCAATATTTCCGTCCTTCTGTGGAAACACCAAAAGGCCCAAGAAGAATACCATGAATGCGAAGCACCGGTGTTCCTACCATTTAAGTCGATTTCCCTTGCTACAAATATTATTTTCCGAGACATTAAATCCCCTTATGTGCCCATACCTCTGACATATAAACCCTGGGGTTCCAAAGCCGGCTGACAGCTCTAGGTTGTAAACCTTCATGCTGATCTTTATTGAGTCCAAGAATTTGTGTACGGTTATGGCCCTTGGTGAAACAAAATACTGATGCCTCAGAAGAATCGTAGGAACCCCTATATATCCAGTTATTTTCTTCAAGGGTCGGAGTGAGTTTGAAGTCCGGGAAATGATTATGATGTCTCATATGGGATTAATTTTCAACAAACCGGTAAGTCCACCAAAGTGCATGTTGACACTGTTTTGCCCTGCTTCACCCAGATCATTCCACCAAATGTGTAGATCCAAAGGGATTTTGTTCATGACTAAGATTGGCAAATTTTGATTTGTGCTCATTCTGCACATTTATTAAGGTGGTTAATCAAAGAAAACAAATCAAGATTTATTGGACATAAAACAAGGGATTTTTCAAATTTTCATTTCAAAAATGAAACCGTGGCCTTGTAAATACGGCTTTCAGCACATCCGGGGGAAGATTTTAAATGTGCCTTGTAAATACGGTTGCGATACTGCAAGTCCAAAATTTCTTCTTTCCGAATGGATCCAATCTCTAAAGAGTACCAATTTTTCCAAGCTCTCCCTCATAGACTCTCTATGATCACCAATTTGAAGTCCCGCTTGATTGAAAGCACTCTCCAATGCTACTGTTGAAGCTTGAACGCTTAAAATCTCTCGATCCATCCTTGAAAGAACCGGATAATGTTTTTGTTTGTCCTTCCACCATTCTAAAATATCAAAGGTGCCGTCTGTATTCTCCATTTCAAGGCCCTGCGACAAATAAACTTGAACCAAAATAATGTTCCTGGAAATTCTTGCTCCCATTGGACCATTTGTATCTATATGCATCAGGATCCCGATTCATGGATATTATCAGCTTGAGCACCCCTGAACTCCGTCCAAGAACTAAGGGTTTTTAGGTCTGCAATTCTTTTAGATGATTGAGAACTAGACGAAGTAGGAGTTGGAACATTAATTTCTAGCATGATCTACAACAAGTTGATAAGCATTATAAATTATTTGAGCATTGATTTTAGTTGAGGCTTTTGCATCTCCTAGTGTAGCAAATTCCTCAGCTGAAAGTGGTAAAGCGTTATAAATTTTTGAATACCAAAAGTGAGGACCTCCTAATTTCATGTAGGATTTAAAACTACAGCAACACCAAAAATAGGGGGATAGGGAAAAAATATTTTTTAAACTTAGCTTTCGCAGAATTAATAGCTTCTTGATAAATATCTCCACCCTCTGAAAATGTTGTAAATAAATCTACAAGTGCTGCAATATAGACAAAACAGTTAGAAATAGTAGGATAATATTGGCTAGATAATTCATTTGTAGCAATATGAAACTGTTCCAAAGAGTCTACAAGCATTTTAACATTACTCCAATCTTGATTTGTAAGTGCTCATCATCATCATCATCATCATCATCACCATCACCTATACGAGCATTATATGTTGTGCCTATTGGGTTCCTATATTCATATGCAACAACTAAACTTTCATACATGTAGTTCCATCTAGTGGGACAAGGTTTGGGAACCTTTCTTTCTCTAAGGCCAAATTCCATCACATTTTAAAAATATTCTCTAAGCCTACTTCTAAGTTTTGAATAAAAAAGCCAATTAAGAGCCATTTTAACCTTTTCAATTTCTACATTTAAAACTTTCATACCAGCACCGACGATTAAATGGTACATATGACAAATACATCTAACATGAAAAATATTACTAAATGCATGATTTAGTGTGGTTGTAAGCAAGCCTATAGAGTTAATGTTACTAGTGCATTATCTATTGAAACCGACATAATTTTATCTCTAAGTCAAAGATATGTACAAATATCTGCAACTGTGTTCGCAATAAACTTACCTGTGTGGCGTGAATTAATTCTATAAGCAATAATATGCTTTTGCATTATCAACTCCTCATCTATCCAATGACTTGTAAAAGTTAGATAATCACAATTATTACCACTTCTACCAATATCAGTAGTAATAGCAATGCAACAATCTAGATGAGTAAATAAATAGCGCAAATATTGTTCATATTCATGTTTATATTTGTAAATATCGCTCTTTATAGTTGCACGAGGCCATCCTTTATAAGTAGGATTAAACACTCTTCTAATATAATGCACAAAATGAGGGTTAGAAGGAAAACTATATGGTAAGAACATAACAGTAACCATTTTTGCCAATTCTTCACGATCTTTATTTGGATCATAATATAAAATACCACTGGTAACTTGATAATTTCCAGTTGAACTACATTTGAACCTATACTAGGATTAACCGCAGTATCGACACTTCTCCCTCTTGCGCAGCTTTCATTTAAAGAAATTTAGCTTTATCTCTCGGGTGTGTATTTATGTGTCTAGTCAACCTACCTGTACCGCTACTGTCTCTAGTAAATTTATGAACCAACATAGATCCACAAGTTTTACACTTATCCTTATTTTGTTCTCTTAGTTGAGTAAAAAAGACTCAAACCAGAGATATTTCAGGCCGCTTAGAAGGTTGTTTATTAAAGGTGGGGGTTACTACAAGAGGGTCATGCAGGGGCATCAGTTGGGTTATTAACAAGACTGGTAGGTGTATCATCTAAATCCGGTTGTGTTTCATCTAAATCAACATTTTCCTCATCATTTTCAAATATAGTTTCATTAGGATAAAGAGATTTCATAACTTCTTCATTTAGTTGTTGACCCGGTGCAACATCATGACAAAATTGACTAACGGAAAATTGAAAACAAGAGTTATCAATATCAAGAATAATAGGTGGAGGAGGACAAGTAACAGGTCTAGGTCGGGGAGCCAGGGAATGAGAAGTATCTTGGCAACTAGATTCACCAATTTTAGCTTTTCCCTTACCACCAAATATTTTCTCAAAGAAAATACCATATTAAATATAATTATATAAATTTAAAAAATAAAATTATAATATTAAACTTAAGAGTTGTAACGAGTTTACCGAATTGACGAACAATTTCTTGAAAATTGAATATCGTTGAAGACTTGAAGACTTCAATTCACCAACCTCACAATCTTTCATGAAATTGCAATAATAAAGTAAGCAATTATAGAAGAAAATTAGAGAGAGATTGAGATAGATTGATGAATTTGTGAGTAAAAATAAAAGAATGGGGGGAAGGGAGGGTATTTATAGTTGAGAATTGGGAAAAACTATAATTATAAAATGTTTTGGGTAAAAACGAGGTTTGGGGCCAAATGGCTATTTTTTAAACTTGCCAACGGACCAAAATACAAGGCCAATGGCTAGATTTTAAAATCTGACCATTGGCCATTTTATAAATAAATTCTTTTTTTGAAATATTACCGTTGGAGCCCGCCAGGCCCGGTTGAACCGGCCCAGGTCCGCCTGCCAGTCTCGGCTTGATGGGCCCGGTCTCAGGTCTTATTTGGTTGAACTGGCCCACGACGGGCTTATGCACCATTAGAGTCCAGGCCCACCAGAACCGGCCCTCTAGGTCCGTTACGACTGCGGTCCTGGGCCAACACCGGGCCAGGCCTGGACCACAAGACAGGCTTAGTTAAAATCACTTGGGAAGGAACAATGACAACCACGATCAGCAAAGAAGGAATTACAGGAATGAAAGTAACAGGAACAACAACAACAACAACAACAACAACTACCAGTATAGTCCCACAAAGTGGGGTCTGGAGAGGGTAATATGTAGACGAGCCTTACCCCTATCCGAAAGGAAGAGAGGCCGTTTCCAATCGACCCTCGGCTCAGTGGAGTAAAGGAAAAACAAAAATAAAAACAAAAACAAAAACAAAAGAGCATTAATAACTCCAGCAGAAATAGCGTAAATAATTATCTAAACATAAGAACCATAAATAAAATAGCATGCAATAATTATATCAGACCGTAACTACCATAAATAACTACCATAAGGAAGACACAATCCAATACACAAATCATCTATGGATAGCCCTGCCAAAACTCACCCAACCCCGGGAGGAGTACAAAAAACTGTAGGATCCCCTATCCTACAACCCTGATACTATACCTCCAGACTTTCCTATCAGGAACAGAAGTAGAGAAATAAGCCAGGGGTGCTTCACCAGAAACCGTACCAAAATCTTCACTATCAAACCCATGGTTAAAAAGCTGCTCGACAAAATCATGAGTAGTAGCGGGAACATCATCAACATCATCATGGATCACCATCGGGGATTCAACAGATTAGTTAAGTGGAATAGAACGGTGAGGGAATGCTTCATCATCATAGATAATACGTCTACGAGCCCGTGGCCTCGTTACCAAGGAACCCCTATCTTCCTCTTCCTCAAAATCTTGGTCATCAACGGCTTTTCTTTTTGATGAAGAGCCCAAAATTATTTCTTGCGCCCTTTACAAAGAAATACGAGAAACCACAACCGCCTCGGCACTAATCCCTCGAACTGCAAATCTTGATAGAAAGAAGGATTAAAATAAGTTCGGAAAAAAAGTAATATATAAAATAATAAATACTCTTGCCGTGAGTTTTCACTTTCCAACCACATCGGTGGGAAAGAGTCTTCAAAGATCTACCTTCCATTGGGGCAGTATTCAGTAGCTTTCCTACCCAACCACAATAATTAGGAATTTCATCAATAATTCCCATGGTTGCTATAAAAGAAAAAGAAATTAGAATAATAGTCATCAAAATCAAGGAGAAAGGGATATGAGAAAATTATTAAAAAGAAAACTCACGTGAAAAATTCCACTTCTCACGGAAGGGAATATTTTCTTCACCCACTAAACCAACAGCGGGGGCAGCAAGAAACTGGGCATACCAGCCACAGTCTCTGTCAACTTCAGGGCTAACCAAAACTCTCTTGCTCCTTGCCACTAAAGAAAAAACACCTTGGCAAAAAAGTATGTGAGAGTACAGATGAATTAAATAGGCAAAGATGAAAGGAACACCGACCATGTTAGTCAAATGCCTTAGACATGCGACAACTCTCCACATTATAGGACCAATATAACCTAAACATACGTCGAAAAATTGACAGAATTCTAGGATGACATGGTCAATAGCAAGCTTGAACCCTAAGGTGAAAGGATATGTATAAATAAAGGAAAACCCCGTCAAATAAGGGGTGATTTTCTTAGGTTCATACTAGGAATTATGATAGGGAAGTAATGACTCCAATGGCAGTCTTTAAGAACTAAAAAAATTAGACCTTCAATGATCTGAGTTGGGTAAATATCAGCACGATCTAAAGAAGATACTTGATTTCTCAAAGACTCTCTATCATTATAGAAAGATAATTCCGCCGGAACTATCTCCTGTACTAGAGGTTCACGAAGAGACTTAGAGGATTTCTTACCTTTAGAGGAAGATCTATGTGAAAGAGAACCTCTGGTTCTAGATGAAAGGCCAGAACTGGATGAAGGAAGAGAAGAACCATGTATAGATGAAGACCCTAAATTATGTTGTCTACCTCCTCATCTTTTATCTCTATTAGGGATAATGGGAAAGTTATTCAACTATGGGAACTCTCCTAGGGTTAGGGTTTGGTGAAGCCATGTTAATACAAAGAAGATGAAGAACGAGAATTGAATATTCTAAAAGTTTTACGAGGAAGATGAGAACAAGAATTTAATATTGTGAAAACTTTGAACTTTATGTGAGAAAAATAAAGATGAAAATTATGTTTATACTAGGAAGCAACCGTCAAAGGAAAAGGTGCAATAATGGAAAGGTCATAATGAAGACTATCGCTTCGTAATTGGTGAAGCCGTAAAAAATCCTTAAAAAGCGGTACAAAGTTGCAGAGCTACAAAAAGGTACCACGTGTAATAAGTATTGAATGGAAGTGACAATTGAAGCATCGATTCTATGATAAGCATTAATGGCGGCGAAAATCCCACTTTAATGAAATCCACTTCCCAAATATTCAATTGATGAATAAATGGCAAGTGAAGGGAGACTATCTGTATTGCGAACAATTGATTATACGCATATCAAAGTAATTGGAGGATGACACGTCATGCCATGAAGGCTGGTCAAAGAACGATGATAAGCAAAGAGGCACAAGTTGCAACAGATACGAGCATAAGCATGAGCACATGCACGAACAGAAGCACGAGTAGAATCGACGAGCGTATCTATTTCAATCCAAGAATTTAGGAGAAAAAACCTGATAGTGTAAGGAAGTACAAATACAGTACTTAATGAACATTAAATACTGAAAACGTTAGAGAATCTATATTAAATTACAATGCTTATGTAACGTAGTATTTAATGCCTTTAATTGTCTATAATGACCCAATTTTGATAAAGGAAAAACGTATATCTTAGAATTAATTATAAAAAGAAGGAGACTGGTCATTTGTAAGGACGCGAAAAATCAACTGAATATACTAGTTTACTTTGCTTTCTGCTATCTATTTGTTATCTAAATCAGTTTATTTTATTCATTTTTGATTATCATTAACCCGAGTTCTTCTATAAATAAAGATTTGACCGTAATTTAATTTTTTGGTTAAACAATAACATTTAGAAAGGATATCATATATGCAATCTTACTTCTGCCCCATATGAAGGTAAAGGGCTCAAGGATAATGCTTGAAACTACGTTAGATTAAATTAATTTAATATTTTAAAGATAAAATAAATTATATAAGGAATAAGTTAAGATTTGTCTAATATCAATATTGAAAATAAATTTTAAAATATTAACAAAAACTATACAATTTAAATATCTAAAAACAAAAAGTATCGCAAAAAGAAAAAGGAGAGTACTATTTTAGTGGCGGCTTTACTGTGGAGGCACCTTAGAAGATTGTTTTAAAGTTACAACAACTAAATAATGATATTCTCGCAAGGATAAGAACGTTTAAATTAATTTTCATGTAAAATTGTTGGTGATAATGAGACGATAACAACAACAATAATAATTTAGTATAATTTTACAAATGAAATTTAAAAGAGATAATATATATATACAAACTTTATTGATATTTTAAAGAATAAAGAAATTTCCGATAGACCCTCAACTCATGAAAATAAAAAGAAACCAATAATGACGAGGCAATACTCATATTGTTTCTCCCCACTATGTGCTACCTTCATCTTTTTCATTTTCTAATTTGACCAGAATAGCTCCTCAGATGTTTATTATATATATATATATATATATATATATATATATATATATATATATATATATATATATATATATATATATATAAATATATATATATATATAGTTGTACAAAAAATAATCTTATAATATTAAGTATAATAACTCACAATAAAAAGATATAATTGGAATTCTAGATATTAGCCTTATAATCCTATTAATTTTAGGACATAAAACTATATATTAGGAATCCTACATGATTACCTTCCTATTAGTATAATTACTCTCGAATATATCCATAAAATATTACATGTTAGCAAGTAAACCTAGTACTTTAAAAACACATTAGGATTTCTGTTTGTAATCTTATTATTTTGAGGATATACTTATCAAAAAATTTGATCAAAAAATTGATATAGATGGTACTTATTTTGGAGCATTAAGATATTTATTATTTGGCCGATTTGTGATAAAAATGGGTTATTTTGAATATGTTAAGAATATAATTATATTTGGAGTGAATGTCTATCTTGTAGAGAGTTTTACTTTGAGGCTAAGACATTTTTCCTCCTATAAATAGAGGGGTCTTACCCTATTGTAAATCAATCCTAAAATTCAATAATAATTTTCTTTCTCTCTTTCTCTGCAATATTGCTCTAGTTCTTTTATTGGTTTATAAAACGTTATCAGCACGATTAGGTGGTACAAGCAAAATCAAAAGCAGCTAATCAAAACTTAAAACCCTAGAAATTTTTTAACCCCTTTTCTTTTTCTTCCATGGCTGTGAACATGCAAGAAAAGGATCTGGAAAACGTTGTAGCTGAAGAAGATGACGAAGAATCACCAATCGAACTAGTTCGTTTGACTGTCTCAAACGTCGATGATCCATCAGTTCCTGTTTGGACATTTCGCATGTGGTTCTTAGGACTTTTGTCGTGTGCTCTACTCTCGTTTCTTAACACTTTCTTCAGTTATAGAGCAGAACCATTGGTCATAACTATGATTACTGTTCAGGTGGCGACTTTGCCGCTTGGTCGGATTATGGCTAGGGTGTTACCGACGAGGAAATTTAAGATTAGATGGTGGGAATTCACGTTGAATCCAGGGCCGTTTAATATGAATGAACATGTGCTGATTTCTATATTTGCGAATGCTGGCTCGGCTTTTGGGAATAGACCTGCTTATGCTGTTGGAATTGTGGATATTACTAAAGCCTTTTATTTTAGGAACATCTCCTTTTTGGCTGGCTGGATTTTGGTGATCGCCACCCAGAATTACGGCTTGGAATGTCAGTCTTAAATATTGGAGGACGTTCATGAAGAATATTACGCTTATCTCCATAAGAGGGGCTCACGCAAATCTTCAAAACTATGGCTTTGGATACATGCACGATGCTAAATTTTTACATAATATTGAGCATAATGATTGTTAATCGTTCTATGAACTTCCTTCAAGATTAATTCTGGATTTAAGGTAAGTATTTTACTTTTCTCTTTCATATTCTTTTAATCTATCATTTGATTTTAAATACAAGTATAGACGGTAAATTTTGGTTGCAACTTTAAGGTAGCTTGAAAGATATTATAACCACCCAACGTGGTAAATTTTTTATGTCTTGCCATGATCAAATTCATGTATGATTGTGGGTAAAGAATTAAAACTCCGTCCCATTGAATTTGATCCATTCTTATTTCCTATAGAGAATGTGATAGCAGTATGTAATAAGTCTGAAATAAGACAAAATTATTACCGTAAAGGTATCAATGGATGTGGACGTGAAAATAGACGGAATTATAATCGTCATCATTGTGATAATGAGAATAATAAAGATTCTCAAAATGATCTTTCACTTTATGAAAGTAATATTTGTCATCGATTTGACATCAGATTTTATAAAGCACATATAGATAATTATGGTCCATTCATGATTTGAATGTGACAACATCTGACTTATGAATACATATTCATTCTTGGAAAAATATGAACGTGCTAGTGGTAGTGAATATACCACACTCACCTCTAGAAGAAGGTTTTAGATGATATAAGAAAATAATGTCATTATTATGGCATGAATGGTCATTGGTCATGTACCTATTGTACGCCAAAATATTTTGGTAATGTGATTATTAAAGGACTACAATAGTGCAAGAAATATATCTTGCATATAATTTTGATCATGACCATATTGGTATAACTTTCTCCTTGAAAGAGATATATGACCATATGGATGTTTATGAATATGTGATAGTACATAATTAATTGAGAGCTCTGGAAGAGCCAATTAGCACTATTTTGGAGAAACACAATTGATTACCAATAAGGTATTGTGTTGTAGTAAGTCTCAAAGAAACTTATTCAGTTTCCAAAGTACACGCGAAAGCGGTTGATTGTATTGAGACTATAAATAAAGGAAAGATTTTATATCTTCTATTACTACAACTTGTAGCGGAATAATATGTATGCAAAAAGTTACCCGCTTTATTCTCCAGTTTGTACTGCACAAATAAAAGAATGCCACAATAAAGTAGAACCTTATTGATATAAAAACCCGTATCATAATAAACATGGCGTTTATTGATAATTGCACATGTCATGGTGTAAACATGAACTTATCAATATTAATAATTTATTCAGTTGGCATAATCAGTTTAGCCATATCAATTTAAATATGATGTGCAAATATAATAGAATATTCACATGGGTAAATATTAAAGAATCAGAAAGTTCTTTTCAAATTCTCTTATATTCCTTGTTCTCATTAGTTAATTGACCAAGTAAAATTGGGATTGAATCTCATGAATGCTGGAAATATCAAAGGTGAATATAGGCCCATTCACCTGCCATGTTTACCACATAAGATGTATCTATGATATGGTTACATGTGCGATTATTATTAACCCACAACTTGGTGTTTGCGATGTAATTTTCTCAATAATTTAACTTAGAGCATAATTTTCAGATTTTCTGTCCAAGATAGTTTATCTTGATAAGTTGGTTTACGTCAAAACTGGTTTAGCAAAATAATTTATTGAGTGCATCCGCTTAATAGCTAAACTATTGCTTATAAGAACAAAGTTATCTATATCAGTTTGATATAGGGTTATATACGAAAGTGTATTACATTCTCCCCTCACAAGTGGTTCAGGGTCAGGAACCAAATAATTTCATCTCAATATAATTGATGTGCGATGTACATTTTGATTAACACCATAAAGCACAAAGATGGGTTCTCAAAGTTGAGGAAATAAGTTAGTTTTTCCAACATGAGTGGGAGACATGATAAACAGTTAAGAAAAAGTTACGTGGAATGAATTATCATTTGTATATCTAGATCCTCGATTACGATAATATGAACTTGAAGTTCATAAAAAGATAATTCATTTGCAACATATCGCAAAGCATGCCATACGCATTTTCTGACCCAAAGAAAGTAACTATATTCTCATTCCAAATGCTCATATTAAGTCCTAGAAGGACAAAATCTATGGTACGCTTAAAGCGTATTGACAAATCGGTTTCAAATAAACTTCTTGATAAAGAAGATGAGCAAATGATCAAAGTGATCATAATATAGGAGGCAAGTGATCTAGAAGATCACATGACATAACACTTCATAAAATCTCATGAGAGATTCAGGTACCTGAATATATGAATGAGGAGATCTATATGTTATGTCTTTATGAATATTTATTGAAACCGATATAAAATGTTTGTCGACGACATCTATGATAGCACTAATATAATGAGGATCTTATGTCTGTTGCCTACAGATACAAAAGTATTGGCCAAATGGAAGAGATACAATTCATGTAGAATTGATTCCATATGAAAGGCATGTAATTTTGGACATATAGTTCAAATACTTGAAAGTATAAAATCAATGGTATGTGTAATCAGTTTTTGATATCTTATTTGTCTAGCATGACATGAAAACTTAATATGCATCTAAAGTCTATAATATGGCTTATATGACTTAACTTATATGACAATCATGAAGGATTTAAGTTGCTTGAAGCCTCTACAAATCTTGATCTTGAGGTACCACTTCCTCAGTGCAATTTATGCACAAATGTATCTTCCTATAACTATAAGCATGATAATGTGATAGCGAGGATACCTTTATGGAGATATTGAAGATCCATTCCACGATATTTGTGAAGACGTTATATATCTATCACGAGTTATGATTTCAAGGTGCAAATATTTATTATAGTTAATATGGCTGATTCATTTATCAAATCTCTACCAACGATCTCTTGAAGATGGCGCACAAGATTGGAATGCGAAGGCTCAAGGATGTGAATTGATGCTCTCATCAGGGGGAGTTAATGCACGTTGCACTCTTTTTCCCTTACAAGATTTTGTCCCACTGGATTTTCCTTGCAATGTTTTTAACGAGGCAACCAATAGGCGCATTTATAAATATGTGTACTCTTTTTCCTTTTGTAGAATTTTTTTTCCCATTTGGGTTTTATTTTATTTAAGGTTTTAACGAGGCACATTACTTATTGAGAAGAAAATCAAGGGGGAGTGTTAATAATAGAATTCTATTTGGAGTGAATGTCTATCTTGTAGAGACTTTTACTTTGAGGCTAAGTCATTTTCCTCCTATAAATAGATGGGTCTTTCCCCATTGTAAATCAACCTAAAATTCAATAAGAATTTTTTCTCTCTCTTTCTTTGCAATATTACTTTTGTTCTTTTATTATTTTATAACAGAATAGTAAATGAGGTCACGTTTTGCTATGAATAGGAAGTAGATATCTGCAGTGTCTCATAGAAGCATAAAATTAAAATTATTGTTAGGACTTATATATCCTTATCAAAATTTATGTTATTCAAATTAACTCTCTACCTATATCTATATTTATCTATATTATTGTAAAAGCACGAATGTTAAAATGCTAGATATTAAACGACAAAAATATTCTTAAAAAATTAATTGTCTTTAATGTCCTTTTAAATTTAAAATATTTCTTCAAATAATAAATTCCATGTTGGATAAAAGTGTAAATAGTTAAGATGTTAGTATATAATATCTCGGACATTGAATTCCACTAAAAATGATTTTAGGATTTTAAAGCCAACTAAGGTTCTGCCCCTTTCTATTTATGTAAATCATCCAAACAATTATCATGTACAAAAATTACTCACACGAAGATTAATAAAATAAAGAGTCGTAATGAGAAAGAATTAAATTTGTCGAGGGAAAATTTGAAGTCAACTAATTTAAGGATTTGCAACTTTTTTAGTTTTCTTATAATTAATCATCGCACAAATCATTCCTTCAGTCCAGGTTAAGTATTACTTGAAGACTAAGTCGGAGACAATGTCTTAGAGTAATATATATGTAAGAAGTTATTTCATAACAGGCAAACGAGATCAAATAACTGATGTTAAAACGAAAAGATTTTGAGGGAAATAACTTTTGAGAATATACTAATGGAGTTGGATAACACCTAAAATTTATTTGTTTTTGGCTTTAGAGTTGAAAATATTTGAGCAGGAAGCGGTCTGTTAACAAAAAATTACTGAAGCTTACGATGTCTCTCGGTCGTAGTAAAAACTAGCTCCTCGAGTTTATTGTATACGCGCTAAGGTGTGGTAGGAGCTCAGGCATTGAGTAAAGTGTTTACATCAACACATTATTTTTTGGACGGATTGAAGCCACGAGTAAAAAAAGCCCTTTAGGGGCTAAAGTCGATAAATTTCATATGTGATGATGGCTAGAAAATTACGAATTAATGCTACAAGTATTTCTAATTCATACAGACATAATTCTGGTATTAATTGAAGATACTATCATGACTATACTAACCTATGATTAAAAATTTTGTTTTCTCCATTATTAATGTACCTTAATTTAAAGAAATATGACCTTCATGTGCCTGAATTATTAAATATGTAGCTAATTACATGATGTGACCATAAGTATAGAATATACATATTATGAGCACGTGATTTTTGCCTCATGTGAATTACTCCTATAGAATTCTCAAAATTAGATTTTTTTCTTTTAATTATTTGATTTTTAGGAATTATTGCACGATTTTGTGTTTGTTTGCATTTTTGTGTGCATATTTAATTTATAAAAAAAATACAAAAATACATTGCATTTGCATATAAGATCCAATTTTCTATTTATTAGGATAATTAATTATATAATGTTACAAAAATAAAAGACAATAACAAAAAAATCTCTTTTTGCATTTTTACTTTTTAATGTTCGAATTTATTATAATTTTATTTTTTAATTTAGGACTTATTTAATTTTTGAGGAAGCAATTAGTTAGTTTTTGGAATTAAATCAGGTCTTTCTATTTTAATATGTATTTAACAAAAATCTAAAAAAGATAAAAAAAGAAAATGAAAAGAAATTGGAGTTATTAATTAAAGACTTTTGGGCCAAATCTTTGAATCTCCCAAGCCCAATTTCCATTTAAACCCACATGATCCATAGCCCAGTCACCCTTGAACCGGTCCAGCCCCTTACCCTCCAAATGACCCCGTTTTTCCCCTAATGAATCTCAACCGTCGAGGTAAGGAGATCGGACGGCTGAGAAGTGGATCCGTTTAAGTATATAGCTGTCCGAACAATCCCCTACCAGCGCCTCAAATCCTCCGCCTTATCTGGTGGCGGCGCCATCACCAACTCACCCAAATTAACACCATCGAAACCCTACCACATCCTCTTTACCAATCTCTACTCCCTTTCCTTCGAATCCCTCTGAAGCTCCTCGAATCTTCATTCAATGCTATGAACCCTAAATTCCAAAAAAACTCAAATCATGCGAGTTAATGTAGATTGAGACCGAAAATGACCTTGTTCATGTGTTTTCGCCTAAAAACACATGATTACGACCCATTTCGGTCAAAATTGAAAGCTCGAGGTTTAACTTCAAGTTTTGGCTCGTCTAGTTTAGGTATTATTCAGCCTTTTTCTGTTTTTTCTTGCATTTTTATCTTCTGCATATTTGATTAAGTTCCCTTTCGTCTCTTTTTCTGTCTCATCTCTTTGTTTCCTTATTATGTGCTAGCTTCTTCTGTTTTGCATGATTAGCTTAATAACAAATTTAGCCTAATTGATTTTGTTAATTGGTTCATCTCCCTTTCGCTTTTGTTCTTTGTTTCGTTTCAAAAGGTTAATGGTTTTCTTTTTACTTTAAGGAAATTGGGTCATTCTTTCGAGGTTGAGAATCTTTGTTCATTGTCAACTAAGACTCTGAAAATAAAAAGGCCCAACAAGAGATTAATTTGGGTCTATTTAGACCAATTGATTTGGGTCAATTGGCCCGGATTTTGGTTGGCATGAAGGGTTAAAATTCAGGGGTTCAAAGGGTAATTGGGGTAACTCAGTTAAGAAATCTTTTAATAACAACCCGAGGAAGCTGCTTAGAAGCTGCAAAACAGACTTGCTTGTCAAGAAAGTCAGTAATTTAGGGACTTCTAAGAAAAAAATAAAATTCGAAAAGGACTCAAATGCAAAAATGGTCATTTTAAGGTTGTCCTATTAACTTGTCTATAAAGCCATTGCTAAGGAGAGTTAAATGGAGATTGGGGGCAAGGGAAAAATTCTTCAAATAATAAAACAGCTTAAAATCTTTGACAATATACTGTTCCATTGAGTTTTAGTTTTGCAATTTGAAATCTTCATGTCCTGAATCAATTTTTTGATTGTTTGGATTCCAAAATGGTTTGAGGACGAGTCATTTAAGCTTGATTTGATGTTTGGCTAGTGTGTTATTTGCTTGGAACTGATTCCTTGACTATTATAACCTCACTTTCTGGGCTTGAAATTAGTTTTAAGCTGTTGTTGATTGTTGCTCTATAGCTATTGATTCCTTACCCTTTTCCCTCTATTTCTTCTACATCCAGGTACATGTCTCCTAAAACCTGTAATTTGATGCTCAAGTAGAAAGTGAAATGAAAAAATGAAAGTTTGGAGTTTTGATGTTTAGCCGTGTATGTTGTTCATGTTTTAAGCTTGTTATTTGAATCCTTTCTTTATGTAAAGCTTAGCTTGTTATGCTGAATACTAAGGTTGCTTAAGTTCTATGCATCTAATATGTACAATATGTGGATCCTATTGAGTAGAGTTAGTAGTAACTTATTTAGTTTAAATGGCTTTTCGATTACTTAGTTATACAGATTCTACTGCTTTTGTACATGCAGGTTTGATATTTCCCTTTAGTAATTTTGTTTGGGATATGTTGTAATAATTGAACTCTTGTCACTCCTGAAGCATGGAAATTATGAAAGATTAATTGTATGATAGTATGGATTTTTCAGTGTTTTAAAAGGGTTTGTTATCATGTTTGAAATGTTAGTTTAAGCTTTAAGTTTTGACTATCATGTGAGTGTATTTATGTCACGACCCGGAATCCTACCTTCGGAAGTCGTGATGGCGCCTACAAATGGGTGCTAGGCAAGCCAACCTTTAACTACCTTTTTTCAAAATTGATTTACTCCTTTTAGAAATTATTAGCAATATCATGAAACAACGTAATAAAGTAAATAAAATAAAGCCTTAAATTAAAGAATCTGAACAATAATGCAGAAAAAAAATAACATATCTCTACCCAATAACTGGTGTCACATACTCACAAACCACTAAGAGTACTACACACAACCGTTTGAAAAGAATTAACATTGTCTGTATTGGAATACATGAGATAACAAAATGAAAAGAAAGATAGAGGAGACTCCAGGCGTGCGGACGTCTTCAAGGCTACCTCGGTGTCTCAGTGGACTGAAGGCTGGCTCCCGATCTAATACTATTGCTCAAATGCTGCTCCAATATCTGCACATAAGTATAGAGTGTAGCATCAGCATAACCGACCCCATTTGCTGGTAAGTGTCTGGCCTAACCCCGACGAAGTAATGATGAGGCTAGGACAGACACCAGATAAACCTATGCAGTTATATCATATATGGTGAAAGAAAACAACAGGAAATAAACAGGTAAAACTAGGGAGGGGGAAACATGCTCTGGGGATAGCAAAATAAACAGAATCCTCAAGAAATCATAATGAAGTCAACTATTAAGCTACTAACACGGATAAGAATAGATAACACAGATTTCACTTTTAATTCTCCTCTCGTTACAGGCGTGCAACCCGATCTCATTTCTCAAAATCTCGTGGTAGGTGTACCACCTGCTCCAATTTCAATATCTTGTGGTAGGTGTACCAACTGCTCCCATTTTAATATCTTGCGTTAGGCGTACCACCCGCTCCCATTTCAATATCTTGTGGTAGGCGTACCACCCGCTCCCATTTCAATATCTTGTGGTAGGCGTACCACCCGCTCCATTTCAATAACTTGTGGTAGGCGTACCACCCGCTCCCATTTTAATATCTTGTTGTAGACGTACCACCCGCTCCCATTTCATGTTATCATATAATCACAAGAAATCCTGGCAAGGGAACAACAATATAGAAACAATCATCCTAGCCAAGGAGAATCAACTATAACCAACCTTAACTCAGTTCGGTTAATGAAGATGCTCAATCATAAATAGGATCTACAAGGATAAACAAATATTTGCCCGATACGGTAGACCATTAGTTAAGGCTACATGATGTCATTTAAGAATACAACAACTTCCAACTTAGGACTCACGGTCATAGTTGACACCTACATATAGATACGCATTACCATGCCTACACGTCGTACTCAACAAAGAGAAATCAGCACATAAGACTCAACTCCTAATTACTCAAGATAAGGTTAGACTGATCACTTACCTCAATTCCTTGAATTCAACTCAAGCCTCAATTATAGCTTTACCCCCCGGTTCCACCACAAATTCGCTCGAATATAGTCATGAGTTACTTAATCACATTAATAAATGCTAAAAGAATCAACCCCAATGCATGAAAATAAGTTTTGCAAAACACCCTCAGGCCCACGTGGTCAAAACTCGAGGTTCGG
Source organism: Nicotiana benthamiana (assembly GCA_034376525.1). Taxonomy (NCBI): domain Eukaryota; kingdom Viridiplantae; phylum Streptophyta; class Magnoliopsida; order Solanales; family Solanaceae; genus Nicotiana; species Nicotiana benthamiana. The sequence goes on along the minus strand of CM067341.1, from coordinate 10,674,028 downwards.
ACCAAAACCTGGTTACACATTCCCCCAAGAATCCAAGTATGTGATTTTTTTTCAAAACGGACCTCAAATTGAGGTCCAACTCCCCAATTTTTAGAAAACCTAGGTTCTACCCAAAACACTCAATTTCGCAATAAAAATCTTTGATCTGAAGTTGAAATCATGTTAAAAGATGTTAAGGAATGAAGAATGAGTTAGAAATCACTTACCAATCATTTTGGAGAAGAAGAGTTGTTTGGAAAATCGCCTCTTATTTTAGGGTTTTGAAAAGTTTAAAATATCTTAAATTCACGTGTATCTATACCCCTCTGAAGTTCTCTGTGCGGAACACGCAAAAAGGACTGCAGATGCACAGGCTTTCTGAAGACATGCGGATCATTTCCCAGTGCGGACCGCACCAAGCCGACTGCAGCCGCACAACACCCACCGCGGACCACGCAAAGGCGACCGAGGCCACACTGGCCCCTCCGAGGACGCATGCGATTTCACGCGGGCCGTGCAAGAGGGTTTAGAGACCTATCAATTTCTTGAACTTGCAACATCTGATCTTTTTAAGCCTAAGGCATCCCTGAACCTACTCAAAGCTCACTCGAGCCCTCAAAACTCTAATCCAAGTATACACACAACCTCAAAACAATCTTACAAACGTATTCATGTGATCAAATCACCAATATAACATCACGAACATCGAATTGAGCCTCAAGATAATGAAATTTCTCAAAACTCCTTTTAAGCATAAATTTCGAAATTAGGGTTCAGATCACGTCAAACGACGTTCGTTTTTAACCAAACTGTATAGGAGTGACTCAAAACATATGTAGGACTTGTACCGGGTGCCGGAACCAAAAATACAGGCCCGATACCATTACTTTCAAATTAGATTTCATTTCAATTCTCTTTAAACATCTTCAGAAAGCAATTTCACATAAAATTCATATCTTGGGATTGGGACCTCGGAATTCGATTCCAGGCATACGCCCAAGTCCCATATGTTTCTACCGACCGTCAAATTATCTGTCCGGGTCCGTTTACTTGATCGAAGTAAAATTTATTCATTTTAATATCAAAACTTAGCATTTTTTTACAAATTTCACATTTAACCTTTCCAGCTACGCGCCCTAACTGCACACGTAAATCGAGGCAACCTTAATGAAGTTTTCAAGGCCTCAAAGACACAAAAATTAGATTAAAAATAGGTGATGACCCCTTTGGATAGTCACATTCTCCACCTCTAAAATAATTGTTCATCCTCGAACGAACAAAAGAAGGAAGTACCTAAGTCGGGGAAAAGATGGGGATAACGGCTCCGCATATCGGTCTCATACTCCTAGGTTGATGCTTCTAGAGGCTGACTTCTCCACTGAACAAAAGGGAAACTCGTGGATCTTAACTGACGAACCTGTCGGTCTAGTATAGCAACCATCTCCTCCTCATAAGACAAGTCCTTATCCAACCGGAAAGTGCTGAAATCTAACACGTGGGCTGGATCGTTGTGATACCTCCGAAGCATGGACACATGAAAAACTGGATGTACGGCTGATAAGCTAGGCGGCAATGCAAGTCTATAAGCCACCTCTCCCACTCGGTCAACAATCTCAGACGGGACAATGAACCTAGGGCTAAGCAGGCCATTCTTTCCAAATCTCATCACGCCCTTTATAAGCGACACATAGAGCAATACCCGCTCACAAACCATGTAGGCCACATCTTGAACCTTACGATCTACATAGCTCTTTTGCCTGGACTGAGCTTTACGGAGCCTATCTTGAATGATCCTGACCTTGTCCGAGGCCTCCTGAACTAAATCTGTACAACAACCAAGACTCTCCTAGTTCAAACCATCCAACTGGAGATCGACACCGCCTACCATATAAAGCCTCATAAGGAACCATCTAGATGCTCGACTGGTAGTTGTTGTTGTAGGTAAACTCTGTTAAAGTTAAGAACTAATCCCACGAACCTCCAAAGTCAATAACACAAACTCGAATCATATCCTCCAATATCTGAATAGTCTTCTCAGACTGCTCGTCCGTTTAAGGATGAAATGTTGCACTCAACTTCACTTGGGTGCCTAATTCTCGCTGAACGGCTCTCCAGAAATGCGAGGTAAACTGTGTACTTGAGTCCGAAATGATAGATACCGTCACACTATGAAGGTGAACAATCTCCTGGATATAGATCTCAGCTACCCTCTCGGATGAATAAGAGACTGCCACCAGAATGAAATGTACAAACTTGGTCAGCCTATCCACAATGACCCAAATTGCATCGAACTTCTTCCGAGTCAATGGAAGTCCAGTAACGAAGTCCATAGTGATCTGCTCCCACTTCCACTCGGGAAGCTCAATCCTCTAATATAAACCACCAGGCCTATGATGCTCATATTTAACCTACTAACCATTCAAACACCACGCCACATATGCAATAATGTCCTTATTCATTCTACGCCACCAGTAATACCACCACAAATCTTGATACATCTTCGCGGTGCCCGGGTGAATAGAGTACCGGGAATTATGGCCTCCTCTAAAATCAACTCTTGAATCTCATCCACATTGGGCACAAAAACTCTCCCCTGCAATCTCAAGACTCTATTAGTATCTAACATAACCTGCTTGGCACCTCCTCACTACACTGAGTCTCTAAGGACACACAAATGGGGAACATCAAACTGTCGATCATGGATACGCTCCAATAATGAAAAACTAGTGACTACGTAAGCTAACACCCGACTAGGCTCGAAAATATCCAACCTCACAAATCGATTGGCCAAAGCCTGAACATCCAAAGCAAGCAACCTCCAACTGACCAGAATATAAACAAGACTACCCATACTAGCTGACTTCCTACCCAAAGCTTTAGCCACGACATTGGCCTTTCTCGGGTGACATAAGATAGTGATATCCTAATTCTTCTACAACTCCAACCACCTCCTCTACCTTAAATTCAACTCCTTTTTCTTGAACAAGTACTGAAGACTCTTGTGATCAGTGTACACCTCACATGCCACAATGTATGGATAATGCCTCCAGATCTTTAATGCGTGAACAGTGGCTACCAAATCTAGATCATGAACCAGATAATTCTTTTCGTGAATCTTCAACTGCCTTGAAGCATAAGCAATGACCTTGCCTTCCTGCATCAACACTACACCAAGCCCGATACGGGAAGCATCAACGTAGACTATATAAAGCCCTGAACTTGTGGGCAAAACCAACACCAGTGCCGTAGTCAGAGCTGTCTTGAGCTTCTGAAAGCTCGCCTCACACTCATATGACTATCTGAACTGGGCACTCTTCTGGGGTCAACCTGGTCATCGGGATGCAATAGATAAAAACCACTCCACGAACGGAAGGTAGTAGCCTACCAACCCTAAGAAACTTTGAATCTCTATAGCTAATGCTGGTCCAAGCCAGTTCTTGACTGCCTCTATCTTCTTTGGATCTACTTGAATACCCTCTACTGATAGAACATGACCCAAAAATGCAACTGAACTCAACCAGAACTCACACTCGGAGAACTTGGCAAATAACTGACTCTCCCTCAGAGTTTGAAGAACTACTCTAAGGTGCTGCTCATGCTCCTCCTGGTTGCGGGAGTATATCAATATATCATCAATGAAAACTATCATGAACGAGTCTAAATAAGGCCTGAACACTCAGTTCATCAAGTTCATGAAAGCTGCTGGGCATTTGTCAACCCAAGTGCAGAAATCTGTCTTAGGGACATTCGATGCCCTAATCCCCAATTGATGGTAGCCAGATCGCAAGTCAATCTTGGAAAATACCCGGGCGCCCTGAAGCTGGTCAAATAAATCATTAATCCTTGGTAGTGGATACTTATTCTTGATTGTTGCCTTATTCAATTGCCGGTAATTAATACATATTCTCATTGACCCATTCTTTTTTTTTACAAATAACATCGGCGCACCCCAATGTGAGACACCGGGTGTAATGAAACCCTTCTCAAGCAGATCCTGCAACTATCCCTTTAACTCTTTTAACTCAGGTGGGGCCATACGATATAGTGGGATAGAAATGGGCTGAGTGCCCAGAACTGGACCAATACAGAAATCAATGTCCTTGTTAGGTGGCATGCCCAGTAGGTCCAAAGGAAAAAAATCGGGGAACTCAGAAACAATGGGCATAGAATCAATAGAGGAAACCCCAACACTGGAATCCCGAACGTAGGCATAATAGGCCAAATACCCCTTCTCGACCATACATCGAGCCTTCATATACGACATAACACTGGGCGTAGTATGACCATGAGTCCTTCTCCACTCTAAACAAGGCATATGCGTTAAAGCTAAGGTCACAGTCTTGGCATGACAGTCCAAGATAGCGTGACAGGGTGATAACAAGTCCATCCCCAATATAATATCAAAGTAAACCATATCTAAAAGAAACAAATTTACGCGAGTCTCTAGACCCCCAATCACTACAACACAGGAACGATGGAATCGATCGACCACGATAGAATCACCCATATGTATAGACACATAAATGAGAATACCCAATGCATCACTAGGCATCACCAAATACGGGGAAAAATAGGATGACACATATGAATACGTAGACCCCGAATCAACCAACACTAAAGCATCTCTATTACATACTAGAACCGTACATGTAACAACCATATCTGAAGCCTCCGCCTAGGGCCTAGCCTAAAGAGCATAACATACGGGCTGGGTTGCTGGCTAGCCTCCATCTCTGGCGATCTGAGCTCCTCTTGTATGACCTCTACCTCCACCTCTGGAACCTCTACCCCTACCTCTAGTTGGCTGGGAGGGATGTGGAACACCTGGTGCCTGAACCATGGCATCAAAACTCTAATGTTGACAGCCACCTGGCGCGTGAGGGCAATACCTAGCAATGTGTCTCATGTCACCCCAAGTAAAATATGCTCTCGGCTGCTGGGACTAGCGACCCTGGAAACTCTTAAGCGGAGGTGCACTAATAGGTGCTGGTGGTGCACTGAAGGATTGCTGCTCAGAATACTGCGTTTTAGGACCACGACTACCAGAAGCACCGTGAGAAACCTGGAGGGCTGACTGGAAAATCCTGGAAGGCTGGCCCCTATTATACGAATCTCTGCCGTAAGACGAGGCACAAATGAATCCGCCTGACTGACGGGTCTATTTTCTACCTATGACCACCCCCTTGTGACAACACCATCGCAATCCTCTGGTCCACGTTTACCGCTTCCTGAAAGAATGTCTCGATCCTAGCCTCTCTAACCATCTGGAGAGGAATAGGCTGAATGAGCCCATTAATAAATCATCTCACCCTCTCCCTCTGAGTAGGAAATATTGCAAGAGCATGGCGAGCCATATCAATAAACCTGGTCTTCTACTGGTTGACTAATGGAGACGCTTAAACTACCTCTAATAGGCCTTTCATTGTGTAATAGGGAGAAACTTCTCTAGAAATAACTGCGTGAACTGCTCCCGGGTCAAGGCTGGTGACCCTACTGGTCTAGCTAGGCAATAATCCCTCTACCAAGTCTTGGAAGATCCAGAAAACCAGAATGTAGCAAAATCAACCCCATTGGTCTCAACAATACCCATGTTTTGAAGAACCTTGTGTCAGCTGTCCAAATAATCTTGAGGATCCTCGATCAATACACCGATGAAGGTAGTAGTGAAGAGCTTGGTGAACCTATCCAACCTCCACAAAGCATCGTCAGTCGTAGCGGTCCCATCACAGGCATGGGCACACCCAGCTGAGCTGCTCTAACTGGCTGAACTGCTGGAGTCAAAATCTGAGGAGCTACCTGCTCCAGAGTACAAGTAGTAGGAGTCTGGGCCCATCCTCCAGCCTGAGAGACGACTGGTGCTACAAGAAGCAAACCTGCTCGAGCAACGCTCTCCATGAGACCCATCAATTTGACGAGAGCATACTAAAGAACGGGGTTAGCAATAAACCTCTCTGGGACCTGAGCTAGGCCTACAAGAACTACTGGGGCTGGGGCCGGAACCTCCTCGTCAAAGTTAACCTGAGGCTCCGCCACTGGTGCTGCCACTCGAGGCTGAGCTCCACTCCTACCTCGGCCTCTAGCACGGCCTCGACCTCGCTCTCCAACCCTAGTGAGAGCTGCATGGGGCTCAGAATGCTGATTAGAAGATGAGAAAGTGCGTGTTCTCGCCATCTGCGATAGAACATAGTAGAATTTCAATTAGCGCTAAGAAACCAATACGCATGACAAGAAAGAACAGATGTGAAATTTTTTTAACTCTTGTAGCCTATGGGAATAAATACGGACGTCTTCGTACAGATCCCTAAGGCTCTACTATGCTTTTCCGTGAGTTGTGAGACCCATGCAACCTAGATCTCTAATACCAACTTGTCACGATCCAAAATTCCCACCTTCAAGAGTCATAATGGTGCCTACTAATGACAGCTAGGCAAGCCAACCTTTAACTATCTTTTTCATAGCTGATTTACTCCTTTTAGAAATTTATGACAATATCATGAAACAACAGAATAAAGTAAATAAGAGGAAGTCTTAAATTAAAGAATCTGAACAATAATACGGGAAAAAAATCAAAATAATATTTACCCAAGAATTGGTGTCACATACTCACGAACCACTAAGAGTACTACGCAACCATTTGAAAAGAATATAACATTGTTGGTCTCGGAATACATGAGATAACAAAATGCAAAGCAAGATAGAGGAGGCTCTGGGCCTGCGGATGTTTGGAAGGCTACCTCTGTGTCTCGGTGGACAGAAGGATGGCTCATGATCTAATACTGTTGCTGAAATGTTGCTCCCATATCTGCATATAAGTGCAGAGTGTAGCATCAGCACAACCGGTCCCATGTGTTGGTAAGTGCATGGCCTAACCCCAGCGCGGTAGTGACGAAGCTAGGACCAGACTCCAGATAAACCTGTGCAGTTATATGATATATGGCAAAAGAAAACAAAAGGAAATAAACATATAAAACTGGAGAAGGGGAAGCATGCTTTGGGGATAGAAAAATAAACAGAATCCTCAAGAAATGATAATGAAATCAACTATTAAGCTACTAACACAGTACAAATAGATAATAGAACTTTCACTTTCAACACTCATCTCATTACACGCGTGCAACCCGATCTCATTTCTCAATATCTCATGGTAGGCATACCACTCACTCCCATTTCAATATCTTGTGGTAGGCGTACCACCCGCTCACATTTCAATATCTTGTGGTAGGCGTACCACCCGCTCCCATTTTAATATCTTGTGGTAGGCATACCACCCGCTCCCATTTCATGCTATCACATAGTGACAAGAAATTCTGGCAAGGGAACAACAATATAGAAATAATCATCCCGGCTAGGGAGAATTAGCTATAACCAACCTTAACTTAGTTTGATTAATGAAGATGCTCAATCATAAATAGGATCTACAAGGATAAAAAAATCTTTGCTCGATACAGTAGACCATTAGTTAAGGCATACATGATGTCATTACGAATACAACAACTTCTAACTTAGGACTCACGGTCATACTTGACACAAACTTATAGATACTCATCACCATGCCTATACGTCGTACTCAACAAAGAGCAACTAGCACATAAGACTCAACTCCTAATTCCTCAAGTTAAGGTTAGATCAAACACTTACCTCAATGCCTAGAATTCAACTCATGCCTCAATTATAGCTTTACCTCTCGGTTCCACTACCAATCTGCTCGAATCTAGTCATAAGTTACTTACTCACATTAATAAATGCTAAATGAATCAACCCCAATGCATGAAAATTTACAAGGTTTTACCCCAAAAGGTCTAAAATGCTCCTTGGGACCACGTTGTCAAAACTCGAGGTTTGGACCAAAACCCAGTTACCCATTCTCGCACGAATCCAAATATATGATTTGTTTTGAAATCGGACCTCAAATTGAGGTTCAACTACCCAATTTTTAGAAAACCTAAGCTCTACCCAAAACACCCAATTTCCCCATGAAATTTTTTGATTTGAAGTTGAAATCATGTTAAAAGATGTTAAGGAGTGAAGAAAATGAGTTAGAAATAACTTACCAATCATTTTGGAGAAGAAGAGTGTGTTGGAAAATAACTGAAATTTATGTGTATTTATACGCCTCTGACGTTCCTTGTGTCGATCGTGCAAAAAGGAGCACGGCCGCATGGTCTTTCTGAAGACCTGGGGATCATTGTCCAGTGCAGACCCCACCAAGCCGACCGCGGCTGCACAATACCCACCACGGACTATGCAAAGGGGACCGCGGCCGCGCTGGCCCCTCCGCGGCTGTACGTAATTTCTCGCGGGCTGCGCAAGAAGGTTGAGACCTGTTAATTTCCTTAACCTGAAACATCTGATCTTTTGAAGCCTAAGGCATCCCAAAACCTACTCAAAGCTCACCCGAGCCCTCAAAACTCTAATCCAAGTATATACACAACCTCAAAAATATCTTACGAACATATTCGTGTTATCAAATTACCAATATGACATCATGAACATCGAATTGAACCTCAAGATCAATAAAATTTCTCAAAACTCCCTTTTAAGCATAAATTTCCCAATTAGGGTCTGGATCACATCAAACGACATCCGTTTTTAACCAAATTATATAGGAGTGATTCAAAACATATATGAGACTTGTACCGAGCACGGAAACCAAAAATACACAATACCATTACTTTCAAATTAGACTTCACTTCAATTATCTTTAAACATTTTTAGAATGCAATTTCACTTAAAATTCATATCTCAGGCTTGGGACCTCGGAATTCGATTCCGGGCATACGCCCAAGTCCCATATTTTCCTACGGACCCTACGGGATGATCAAACCACGGGTCCGGGTCAGTTTACCCAATATTTTTACCGAAGAAAAATTTATCCATTTTAATATCAAAACATAGCATTTTTCACAAATTTCACATTTAATCTTTCTGGCTACGAGCCCGAACTGCGCAAAGTAATCGAGGCAACCCTAAATGAGGTTTTCAAAGCCTCGAAGATATGGAAATTTGATTAATAATAGGTGATGACCCCTTTGGGTCGTCACAGTTTATGCTTGACAGGCGATTTGAATTAGTGGTTATTTTACTGTTAATTAGTATTTTAGGAGCTAGTCAATAGTAAATTGGATTCTATGGTAGTTTGAGAACAACTTTCCATATTCGTTAGGTTTTATTCCATCCAATGCTTAAAATTAGTTTGAGGCTTAAAGAATTGAGGTTGCAAATAGTTTTACTGTAAAAAATGAAGCCTTGCTTTTGTGTTTAAAACCAGTGATATGTTTTTTTTTTTGTGAAATGTTGTTTCCTTCAGGGACTTTATCCTAAGTCCCCACTTTTCAGCTTCAATGTCTTCAAATTGAGCCTGCTATTGAGGTTGGCCCAAATTATTCAAAGTCGTGGGTCTGTAGCTGCAATACTTTATGGGACTCAGCCTTAAATGGTAATAGACATTTGTTACTTATTCCATCTTTGCGTTTAACTTTATCTTAAAACATCTCTTGAGGTCCTTTGGCTTTTTCTTTAATTAAGCTAGACTATCTCAAAACTACATTGGAGGTCAGCCATATTAGATAATACAAGTAAATTATGGCCCTCTAAGCTTTAGCTTGAATACCCCTTTAAAATAGTATTGAGTTTCCCTCGCCCAATAGAATCTCAAGTGTTTGGCCCTCACTTAATTATATATGTGAAAATTCTTAGAACTCGAGGCGTGTCATTTAGCAAATTCTCATGGCTCTCGCAAAGTTAAAAATGCGTATTTGCTTTAGGCGCGTTATTTTAATTTACCTTTCTAGATTCGGGTGCTCATTTATGTTACCCAAATCCAAATCCCAACAATGTTAAAATATGTTGAAGACCGTGGGTTCATTTATACGACGTGGTTAAAGACGTGTTTTAATAACGTTGCAATATTTTTAAAATGAATAAAAGCGGTTAAAGGTATAAAATGCACATAGGTTTGAAAATTTTCTAAAAAATCATATAATCATGCCAATTATAGAAATTGAGTGACTGTGCTAGAACTACGGAACTCGAAGATACCTAACCCCTTCTCCCAGGTTAACAGAATTCCTTACCCGAATTTCTGATGCGCAGACTGTTAAACAAAGTCAATCTTTTCCTCGATTCGGGATTCGAACTGGTAAATTGTGACACCATAAATTAAACCAAGTGGGGACTCTGAATCTTTTAAATAAATAAATCCCGTTTCAATTGTCCTTAAATTTGAAAAACTCCCTTCTATACCCTTCCGTGGGTGTAGTGTAAAAAAGGAGGTGTGACAGCTCTGGCGACTCTGCTGGGGATCAAACCGAGAATCTTTGGTTCAGGGTTCAAAATTCGAGCTCAGATGAATTGTTATATTGGGCTTTATCTATTATATGATTTTGTTACCTGTTTGTGTCTAATGTGCTAAATGATGTTTTTACCGCTTTGATATTCTTTGAACTGTATATAAGCTGTCGCGAAACCATTCTCTTCTCATCTTTGGGGATGTGCTCGCTGGTCGAGACTCCCTATTCTATTAGTGTCATACCTTGAAATAAGAAAGAGACTCTGACAATTTACTAAGATGGATGGCCTTTTGGTTCCCGGTACGTAGCCCCTCCTCGACTTGAGTTGTCCACTCGGGTACACAGTCTAGAACAAATACCCAGGTTTTGAACCTAGAATAACTCAACCTCATGCCGGATCCCTAGTAGGAACGATTGTGTGCATCATGTGCATTTGACCTAGGGGATTCAACACAAGGGTTGGGTCCGTCTAGCACATGCATAGCCCAAAAATAAAAGACCATCCTAATACATCTTACTTGCTACTTGTGCATTCTTTTGCTTCAGATTTTCATGTTGATTGGCTTATAGTGGAAAAGTTCAAAGAAGGAAAGTCAATGTAAGCACTGGGAGAAATTATTGTCTGTTGTGGAAAAACCAATTTCCCAAAATATACCGAAACTCTGCCAAAATGTTTGAAAAAAAAAGAGAAGAAAAGAAATTTTTGTGGAAAAAGAAGGAAAAGTTGGTTCTTGTTTTGTCAAAATTTCCTGAACTATGCCAGTTTGATTCCCACCGGATGCGGGATATGTAGGTAACCCACATCGGGTCCAACTTCCCTTTTGCAAAAATAGCCCCAAAAGAAATACAAATTTTTTATTATGGTAAATAAATAAGGCAGTGAAATTCTTGTCAAAATTAGTCGAACGTCCCTAAAAGGGCACCACAAGGCTGCTTTTGCAAGAACAGCCGCCTTTGGTCTCTTTCAAGTTTTTGTTAGTTAGCAAGAACAGCCTTAAAATCTTCTCACCGAAGTGCTGAAAGACCATAATTGCAAAACCAAAATTTCATTTCTGAAATGAAAATTTGAAAAGAAAAATATCAATTTTTCTTTGGAGTCAAATGAATCAGGAATTTGCTTAATCATCCTAACAAATGTGCAGAATGAACACGAACCAATATTTGCCAATAATAGATATGAACAAGATCCCATTGGAGCTGCATATGTGATGGAATTATCTTGGTGAATCATGGCAAGATAAGGTCTAATCATACTTGGGAGGTCTCACGGGGTTGTTGAAGATTAATCCTAGGGCTACATTATAAAGGAGTTGGTTACATTCTGGGACCCGGCCCACAACGTATTTCATTTCTCAGATTTTGAACTCACCCCAACCTTGGAAGAAATAGCCGGATATATTGGTGGTCCTATAGTTCCTTTGAGACACCAATACTTGGTTGCACCAAGGGTCATCGTCGTACACAAATTCTTAGACTCATTAAAGATAAGCAGCGGGTTCACAACCTAGATCTGGCAGCTAGTTTTTGAACTCTGTAGTGTATATACAAGAGGTATGGACATATAGGGGGTTCAACAACCCAGAATATAAAATTGGAAGAACACATGTGTTTTGGATTTATGGCAGTCTTCTTGGGCCTTTTGGTAATTTCCCAAAAAGATGGAATATTGGTATACGGATAGTTGGGGTTGTTAACACTTTGCTTACTCAGGATAAAGTACCCTCACACCCACAATCTTATCTGAAATATTCCATGCCCTCACAGTCTGCAAAGCCGGGGGATATTCTTTGAAGGATGCAACTTGCTGTTACAGATATGGATGATCGAACATCTATGTCCTCGTCCTCAATTATGAGTTATTGGTCGATAGAAAAGTGTTGCATAGAGGAATTACATACAAGAGTTGATGGGTTTAGATTCCCAAAGGGGGGCACAGTATATGTATCACATCTCTGTTCCATCAATGCAAGTAAAATATAGTGGACATTGGGGTGGCTTCCCATCGATGAGATGATATATATGCCAACTACCAGGCCTCATTTCCTTTTGATGGGTCTTAGGGGAATCCAACCTTATGCCCCATACCGGGTTTTGAGATAGTTAGGGAGATGCCAAATGGTTCCCAAAGATGAAGACATTAGTCACCATGTGGTCGAGATCGGTCCCGATGGTCAGTTTCATGAAGAAGCAGTCCGCCAAATTTGGAGCGAATGCCAGTACTTGACGGCGAACACTCGAGTACGTGACATGTCCAAAGGTGAAGTTGCACCAGGATACCTTACTTGATATAAAAGGGAAGTGGAGTTTGGAAACTGGCCAAAAGACCAAATCATTAGGAATTTGCTAAGGCGTCACAAGAACAATGGGGTTTGTTGGCCAAGGTACATGAGTATAGGGCCACAATAGAAAAGCTGGAAAGGCAAGTCAAAGACCTTCAATTTGAGAATGGTTTGTAAGCTGTGGCGGATGAGGGTGAAAAGAGAACTGAAAAGTGAATACTAGCCAAAGAAAATGAAGCCATGCAAGCCCAGATTTAGAAAATGAAAATAGCGGCAAAAAATCCCACCAGAAATGTAAAACATGAGAAGCTTATAGACAACCTGAGGTGGAAGTAGGGGAATACAGTTTTGACTTGAACAAGTAGAGGGTAAACTAGATAGGCCCGTAAGAAACTGGCCAAAATGCGGAAGAATGAGCATAACTGATTGAACAGTTGAAAGAAAAGTACGACAATGAGGTTGCAGGATTGAAGAAAAGGGTCATCACCATAGAAAACAAAATTGTTAAGTCGGTGAAAGACTTTAAGGCTGAAAGAGATCACTGTTATACATCAATGGCACAAATAGAAAGAGATTTGCATCGATTTCAAAAACAGAATCAGGTAGCCGAACAAACTTTGGAATCCAAGGACCACTAGATTGGGCATTTGTTGCAATGAAAGGGTGTTATAAGAGAAAGAGTCTGAAGGATCGCTGATTACATCGTGATAAAGTGCAGTAGTTGTGAAGATATGACTAGATCCATATCTTTTGCTGCCGTAATGACCTTTATTCGCCAGGTAATGGAAGACCTCCACCACCTTTAAGGGGATATAGTATGCAGGCCCGTGGCAATACCAAAATGATGTCTCGTGGACGCCAGGAGCATTAGAGGCACTAATGTATTCATGATTTTCACTGGAGTATGTTTGTCTATTTGTGAAGTCTGCATTTTCTTTTATTGGAGTCTGTTAGTTGGTTTTCGAGTTTGTTTTTTTTAGAGTCCGTTGGTCTTGTTTTGAGTCGGAGTCTGTTAATTTCTCTTCTCGGGTCTGTTAATTTTATAATTTGGTAGTTGTAATATAAATGTTTCACTTTATACAAATTTGAAATCCTAAAAAGTATTTTGTTATTTTATTTTCTTTCTACACTTATCTTCCAGAACTGCGCTCGGTCAGATTTATGCAGGGTCATGATACGTAGGAAATATCCACAGGATTCGACCATAACCAAAAATAAAAGGAAAAAGAGATAAGGAAAAAAGATAGAAAAGAAAAGAGAAGAAAAATAAGAAACCGTAAGAAAGAAACAATGGCAAAATAAGAGAGAGAATAAAAAAACAAAGAGGAATCAAGCAAAAGCAAGCTGAATAAAAAGAGAAAAAAGAGAGAGAAAGGGGAAAAAAGAGGAAGAAGAGATGTTGTATATGGAAATGGGGAAAAGACGGGATAACGCAAGCAGCCAATCAAATGCTTAGAAACCAATAACTACTTAGGTGCATTCATCCCCGAATGTGTTGTTGCCTATCTGTTAAACCCTGACCCCTAACAAGTTTGTTGTTGTCTATCCAATTACAAACAAGTGGTTAGTTTTTTGGCATTCTGGAAACTCACCCCTTCAATACCCACCCCAAAAACAAGTTAACCATGGCCAACCAAGAGCCCGATGGAAGTATTATTGATCCCTCAAGAGAGGTGGAAGAGTTGAATGTTAATGCAATGAAAGAAGAGATGTATAAATTGAAATAACAAATGGATGAAATGTACCAAGCATGGGCAAAAGAGCGACCACCACCAGCTTATCCCGCCAACTCTGCCTTCATCCCACCATTAGCCCAATCGCATGATCATCCTTCCGTCGATCCATCCCCAAGCTTTCCCATCTACCAAATCTACCAGGGCATAACTTCCTAGACACCACCAGCTCTACCACTCAAACAAGTTCCACACCCTCCTCCACCAGTTGCCCCTATCTTCGTGGAATCCCCACTTTCTACACTCCACAGATCTTCTAGCAAACCTTTGCTCCAAGCCCATGATAACTAGTATTACCCTCCCCCCCCAGAGCGTACTTTTAAAGCCCCGGAACCTTATTCATACACTCCTCGTTTTGATCTCCCTGCAGAAGCTGAGAAACCAGCCAAAAATCTTGAATAGGAAGAAATGTTCAGGAAAGTAAAAATCTTAGAATAATCATTTAGAGACATGTGGGGCTTGGGAGGTCAAGTAAGTGTGGCGTATAAAGATGTATGTTTGTTTCTAGATGTGCAATTGTTGGCAGGGTTTAAGATGCCCAAATTTGATTTATACGATGGGCACGGTGATCCAGTAGCACACTTGAAAGGGTTTTCCAGCAAAATGAGAGGAGCTGGAGGGAAAGATGAGTTGATAATGGGGTATTTCAGTCAAAGTCTGAGCGGTTCAGCATTGGAATGGTACACCCGGCAAGACCACGGAAGGTGGTATACGTGGGATGATCTAGCCCATGCATTTGCTTGCCACTTCCAGTACAATCTTGAATTTATTCCGGATCATTTGTCTTTGATAAAAGTTGACAAAACGCACAATGAGATACTTAGGGAGTATGGCTTCCTTTGGGGAGAGCAGGCAGCGAGGGTTGACCCTTTAATGAAAGAAAGTGAAATGGTATATTATTTCCTGCATGCCTTAGAGCCTACTTATTTTGGTCACTTAGTATCGGCTGTGGTCAAGTCCTTTAATGAAGTGGTTAAAATGGGAAGCATGGTAGAGGAAGGGCTCAAGTCTAACAAAATCATGAGCTATTCAGCAATCAAGGCAACCACCCAGGACATTCAAAACAGAACTAGGGGAGCAATTGGAAAGAAGAAGAAAGAAGAAGTAGCAACGATTGATTCAGGAGCTTGGTTTGGATCTAGGGGCTCATCACTTTACAACCAACCTCGACCCCACCACCAAACCTACTCCCACACTCCATATATCCCACAACAACATTACTACCCACCCCTAGACCCCCAGATTTTTGTCCATTACACACAAACATCCACTCAACCCGCCCACGCACAATGGCATGCGTTAAGCCCACAAAATACTTAACCAGCTCCACAAAATGCCTATCCACCTCTAAAAGCCTACCAAAACCCGCCGAGACCAGCTTTCCGGGCCAACCAAGCCTTTGAGAATGAGAGGATGCGGAAGAAGAAAACCTTCACTCCATTGGAAGAATCATATATTAGCTTATTTCACAGGTTGAGACAGTTAGATATGCTGAGTCCGATTGAAGCAAAGTTGTCGAATCCTCCCTTGATAAATCTTGATTATTCTGTCAGTTGCAAACATTGTTCTGGTGCTCCAGGGCATGACACAGAGAAATGCTGGCATTTGAAAAAAGCTATCCAGGAGCTCATTGATTCGCATCGGATCGAGGTCCAAGCTCTAGAAGCACCCAATATTATCCAGAACCCGCTGCCAACCCATCAAGAAATGAACATGATTAAGATAGTGCATAAAGAAGGAGAGCCTAAAAAGCCTTCGCAAACCGTCAAGATGATCCAATCCAGTTATGGGAAGCTGGTTGAAAAACTAACAAGTGAGATGTCAATGCTCAAGTTAAGTGGAACAAGCAGTGAGCCTTTTGCTGTAATCAAGAAAGGGTCCTTATGAGATGGGGCAGTCAAATAATAAATGGAAAGGTGGTGGTACCAAGGATGGCAAGCAAGCCTGTTTTAGTTGTGGAAGGTGCTTGTAGAGAGCCCGTCATCATCAAACCTGTAACTCGGCTACCAGTAGTTAACAGGAGGGCCGTCCCTTGGAATTAAGAGCGAGTGATAGTGACTTACGAAGGGAAAGAAGTTAGAGAAGAAGTCTACAAGACCCATGGCTTGACCTAGTCGGGGAGGTGCTTCGCCCCCGAAGAGTTGAGAAAACCTAAAACCTGCAAAGATAATTTAGTATTTGTGATGAAAGTTGTGACTGAAGAAGAAGCAGAGGAGTTTTTGAAAAATATGAAGGTGCTAGACTATTCTATTGTGGAGCAATTGAGGAAGACGCCTGCTGAAATTTCACTCTTGTCATTGTAAATCCATTCGAATGAGCACCATTAGGCACTTATGAAGATCCTGAACGAAGCCCACGCTCCTGACATAATCTCAGTCAATCACTTGGAAAAGATAGCCAATAAGATTTTCAAGATAAACAGAGTCACTTTTTTTATGATGAATTGCCCGTAGAGGGTACTGAGTACAATAGAGCCCTTTATCTTCTAGTGAAGTGCGAAGATTTCGTCGTTACCAGGGTATTGGTCGACAATGGTTTATGTTTGAATATTTGCCCTCTCTCCACTCTGAACAAGCTGAAAGTGGATGATGAAAGAATTCATAAGAACAATATTTGCGTTTGAGGGTTCGAAGGTAGAGGGAAAGATTTGGTCAGCGACATAGTACTCGAGTTGGCAATCAGACCAGTTGATTTTACCATGAAATTCTAGGTGTTATATGTGGCTGTGTCTTAAAATATGCTGATAGGGCGACCCTGGATCCATGCCACTAAATCAGTCCCCTCTACTCTGCATCAAATGGTAAAATTTGAATAGGATAGACAGGAAATAGTTGTGCACGACGAGGACAATCTTATACCCTTACTGATGCCATTGTACCATTCATTAAGGCTAAGGATGACAAAGGGCCTTGGGTATATAAGGTTTCTGACACGGTATCAGTAAAGAAACTTCCAGAAGGGGAGTGCATTCCAGTTCCGAAGGTGGTTGCCGCATCAGTCATGATAGTCGTTGAATGTTGAGAAATGGTTTTATCCCTGGGAAAGGTTTGGGTGCGTCGTTGCAATGTATCGTACAGCTGGTGTCTCTCTTAAAAACACGGAAACCTTTGGTTTGGGATTCAAGCCCACAATTACAGAAGTGAAAAGAGCGACAAAGATGAATTAGAAAGCATGGGTCCTTCCAATGCCTGTCCCACGCCTCTTCGGTCCCGATGAGGAATTTGTTGAAACGTTTGAGAAGTTGTTTGAAGATATGAATATGGTGGAAGCTGGAGATGGTTCTAGCAAGGCAGATGTGCAATTTGTTGGGCCTAGTGCAAAGATTAACAATTGGGAAGCTACTTATCTCCCTGACCAGGAAGGAGTTTTGGTAGTTTGCTTTGATTTTCTTTTAGTTTATCTGGATTATTCCAGGGTTGTAACTCATATTCTATGTTGTGTCAATTTGGATGTATAAACCTTTTTATCTTTCAATGTCAATGAAATGCAATTTCCCTTTCCATCAGTTTTGATAGTTTTTATTTTCTTTGCTTTTTTTTTTCCTTCTTGTACAGTTCTTTTTATGCTTGTTTCAATGACATGACATGCATAAGGAATCTTCAGCTCATTCTTGAGAGCCGAGCTAATTCTAAAATAACAATTCAATAGATAGAATATGATGATGAATTAGAGTATGATGAGGATAGGGCTTTTGAAAAAATTAGTAAAGGATTAAGACAGTTTGAAAAAAAACCCAAACCAAACTTATCGATTCAGAAGCAATCAATCTAGGGGACCCAGATAATATCAGAGAAACTAAAATAAGTATTCATCTTGCACCACGGCTTAGGGAAGAGATAATCAAGGCATTGCTTGAATACAAAGATATTTTTACATGGTCATATGACGATATGCCGGGTCTAAGCACTGACTTGGTGGTTCACAAATTGCCTACTGAATTGGCATGCACTTTCGTCAAGCAGAAGTTAAGGAAGTTTAAAATTGACATGAGCATAAAGATCAAAGAGGAAGTCACAAACAGTTCGAGGCAAAGGTCATTTTAGTCACGAGGTATATCACTTGGTTAGCCAATGTTGAGCCTGTACCCATGAAGGATGGCTAGACCAGTATGTGTCGATTATCGCGATCTCGACAGGGCAAGTCCAAAGTATAACTTCCCACTGCCGAACATCCACATATTAATTGATAATTGTGCCAAACATGAGATTGGTTCTTTTGTGGATTGTTATGCGGTCTATCACCATATCTTAATGGATGAGGAAGATGCGGAAAAATGGCATTCATCATGCCATAGGGAACATACTGCTACAGGGTCATGCCTTTTGGCCTAAAAAATACCGAGAAAACATACATGAGGGCAATGACAACTATAGTCTATGACATGATACTCAAGAAGATTGAGGTTTATGTGGATGATGTGATCATAAAGTCTAGAAAGCAGTCTGACCATGTTAGGGATTTGAAAAAGTTCTTCCAAAGGCTTCGCAGGTACAATCTTAAGCTCAATCCTGCAAAATGGGCATTAAGTGTGCCATCTAGAAAATTGTTGGGATTCATAGTCAGCCGCCAAGGTATTGAATTTGACCCGTCAAAAATCAAAGATATCCAAGAGTTTCCACCCCCAAGGAACAATACTGAGGTGATGAGTCTGTTGGGGAGATTGAATTACATCAGCAGGTTTATCGCTCAGCTCACGACAACATGTGAGAATATCTTTAAGTTGTTGAAAAAAGATGTTGCAGTCAAGTGGATAGAGAAATGTCAAGAAGCATTTGATAAGATAAATGGGTACTTGTCAAACCCACTTGTGCTGGTCCCACCAGAATCGTGAAGGCCTTTGATTCTGTATTTGAAGGTGTTGGACAATTCGTTTGGTTGTGTGTTGGGTCAGCATGATATCACCGGTAGGAAAGAGCAGACCATATATTACCTCAGCAATAAGTTCATATCTTACGAGGCTAAGTATACTCATCTTGAGAGGACGTGTTGCGTCCTAACTTGGGTAGCACAGAAGTTGAAATTTTATTTGTCATATTGTACTACTTACCTCATCTCTCACTTGGATCCGTTGAAGTATCTCTTTCAGAATCTTATGCCCACAGGGAGGCTGGCAAAGTGGTAGATCCTACTCATAGAATTTGACATCGTCTACGTGACTCGGACTGCGATGAAATAGACAAGAGGGGTTGCTCTGATGGTAAGCAACCCCCACTTCCAATCGAGAGGTTGTGAGTTCGAGTCTCCCCAAGAGCAAGGTGGGAAGTTCTTGGAGGGAAGGATGTCGGGGGTCTATTTGGAAACGGCCTCTCTACCCCAGTGTAGAGGTAAGGTCTGCGTACAAACTACCCTCCCCAGACCCTACTATGTGGGATTATACTGGGTTTTTGTTGTTGTTGTTGTTGTTGTTGTACGTGACTCGGACTGCGATGAAAGTACAGCATTGGCTGACCATTGGCCAGAATATGAACCTTTGAAGACATACTTACTGAATTAGGAGGTGATACATATTGATGACTTGGAATAGGTCGAAAATCCATGATGGAAACTTGTCTTGGATGGGGCTGCCAACATGAAAGGCGTTGGGATAGGAGCAGTACTTATTTCTATTGCACCAAAACATGGCGGAATATGAAGCATGCATTTTGGGTCTAGGAAGTCATGGTCTTGGGGGACTCAGACCTTCTGGTGCACCAGATTCAAGGGGAATGAGAAACACGAGATTTGAAGCTCATACCATACCGGCAATGTTTGCATGATCTTTGTCAATGATTTCTATCAGTAGAGTTCAGACATATTCCAAGGATCCACAACGAGGTTGCTGATTCTTTGGCTACCTTAGCATCGGTGTTACATCATCCAGATAAGGCTTATGTTGACTCGTTGCATATCCAAGTCCATGATCAACATGCTTACTGTAATGTGTTGGAAGAAGAACTCGATGGCGAGCCTTGTTTTTATAATATCAAGGAATATATCGAGATGGGGATGTATCTATTACAAGCCATATGTGATCAAAAGAGAGCAGTTCGTCGCTTATCAAGTGGATTTTTCTTCAGTGGAGGGGTATTGTACAAAAGAAGGCCAGATCTTGGGTTGTTGGGATGCATAGATGCTAAACAGGCCACGACCATCATGACCGAGGTACACTCTGGAACTTATTGACCGCATATGAGCGGGAACGTGATGGCAAAGAAGATTCTCCGAGCAGGTTATTATTGGCTCACTATGGAGCGAGATTGTATCAGTTTTGTGCGTAAATGTCATCAATGTCAGGTGCATGGAGACTTTATTCATTCCCCACTATCTGAATTACATACAATGTGTGAACCATGTCCCTTTGTTGCTTGGGGCATGGATGTCACTAGGACCATTGAGCCAGCAACATCCAATGGGCATAGGTTCATTCTGGTGGCCATCGATTATTTCACCAAGTGGGTTGAAGCTAAAACTATCAAGTATGTGACCAAGAAAGCCGTGGTCGATTTTGAGCACTCAAACATCATTTGCCGGTTTGGAATCCTGAAGGTAATTATCATGGAAATGGTGCAAATCTCAATAGGCATTTGATGAAACAGGTATGTCAGCAATTTAAGATTACATATCAGTAATGCAACCAATTACCACTCCTTTGAGGAACTCATTTGCTACTTTGGAGGAGCAACTCGAGAAGAATGAAACTCGGGCAGGGGGTAGTGAATAACAGAAACCAGATTTGAATAACATAAAGACAAAGGAAAAATAATAGTATTATAATAGAGGGACAAGGAACACAATACACAAGAAGTACAACAGTGGAGGCCATAAGCAATAGAGATGCACGGTTGAAAAATGGAATACATTCAAGTAATGTGAGGGGGGGAGGAGCCCCTCACCTAATGGATAAAATAGGATTCTGGAATGACAGAGGTCTAAATAGGTAAGACAAGCAGAAAGAGATGAATTCGTTTCTGCACAACTCTAAAGTTGGCATATTTGAGTCCTGGAGACAAAGGTTAAGAGGTATAAAGCATTATCAACTGCTCTTAACCTTTGTAATGGCTGGTCATTCAGTACAAACCTAAGCTACCATCCGGGTGGTAGAATTTGGGTGCAATGAAAGCCACATATATTCAATATGAACATAACAAAGGTGTTTGTTTAGATAATCCATTGTATGGTAGAACTGAGAGGAACTCAGTACAAGTTTCAAATAACAATGGTATATGACTTTAATGATCAAGACTAAGAAGAGGTTTATAGAAAGAATTTAAACAAATATACATCATTATGCAAGGAATGTGTGGGACTTCAACTGTATCTTACATAGAAATGAGAGAGCGAGGAGACCAATATCAGTATTAGAGACAAGGGACTTCAAAGAATGTGTGAGGGAAGTGTTCACTCAAAGAACTCAGGTCTTCTGGATCATTATATACATGGAACAATAAACATGGGAACAATAATAGATTTTATAGCAAATTGACAGAGTCTTAGTAAATGGGAAGTGGTTGAGTGCATTTCCAGGATCAGAGGTGCACTTTGGGAATGCGGGTCTCATGGACCATTGTCCTGCTTTCATAAACTGGGATAATGAACCTCAGTATAACCTCCCATCACAAGAACTACATCGCTTGACATAGCTGAGGCTTTTGTGGAGTATTACAAGAATTTGCTAGGCACAAAATGCACAAACACAATAATAGTATGTAGTGCAATTGAGAAATAAGGGCATGTGGTTTCAACTGAACAAAGCACAACGTTGATAGTAGAATTTAATATTCAGTAGATAAAGAAGATTTATGGAACATTGCAGGGACCAAAATATCATGATTAGATGGATATGATAGTCAATTCTTCAAAGATTGTTGGGAAACCATTAAAGAAAACTTAATAGAAGGAGTTATGGAGTCCATTATAGTAGGGAAACCATTGAAAATATGGAAATATACAGTGCTAACATTTATCTCAAAGTCAGACCATGCAGACATAGTAGGTGACTACAGGTCAATTGCATGTGGCAACACTATCTATAAGATAGTGTTCAAAATGCTCTCTAACAGGTTGAAACTGGTCTTGCCAAAGATTATATCACCCAACCAAAATGCATTTTTAGATGGGAGAAACATAGTGCAAAACATCCTCATATGCCAAGACTTGAGGCTGTACAATAGGAAGCAGACAACTAGTAGCTGCTGGATTAAAATAGATTTGAAGAAGGTATATGATATAGTAAAAAAGGGAGTTTGTAAAGGAGGTGCTACTTGCCATGGATTTTACTAAGAAGTACATAAAATGGGTCATGAACTATATTACAACTATGTACTACTCCATAGCTATAAATGGAGGAATGGTAACATTAAAGGGGAAAGAGGACTAAGGCAAGGGGATCCAATAACCCCATTACTATTTGTTATATGCATGGAGTATTTCACTAGGATAATAGGTGTAGTAGCTAAATATGAGGGCTTTGGGTATCATAACAAATGCAGGAATTTGAAGTTGAACCACTTATACTTTGTTGATGATGTACAGCTCTTCAGCAAACGGGACTTCCAATCAGTACATCTGCTCCTTAAGAGATTAAAGACATTCTCCAACACAATAGGAATTTGCATAAATTCCAACAAATCAAATACATTAAGGGTAAGTATGAACCCTCAAAGTTCAAATGACCTGATTGAAATGACTGGATACAAAAAAGGAAGCTCCCCTTTAGATATATTGGTGTGCCTATTTCAGCTAAAAGAATCTAGAAAATGGACTGTGAAGTATTGCTTGGCATCATGACAGCAAGAGTTAAAAGTTGGGGTACCAGGCATCTTTTCTATGATGGGAAAGTGTTTACTGTGAACTCAGTACTGTTACACATTCACAGTTATTGGTCCTCCATATTCATACTACCAAAGCAAGTATTGAAAGGCATCACTACAATATGTAGGAACTTCCTCTAGGATTAAAAAGTTCTCACAAATAGATCTTTCCTATTGGCATGGGACATAGTATGCAGGGACAAGAATGCCGGTGGACTTGGAATCACATATTGCATTAAATGGAATGAATCAGCTATTGCAAAATATGTTTGGTATGTGAAGTAGAAAGCTGACAAATTATGGGTAAAATGGATAAGCAACATATACTTAAAAGATAAGGAATGGTGGCAATATACATGTCCAATCGATTATTGCTGATACTGGATGAAGATATGCAAAATTAGAGATGAGTTTGAACTTCGCTTCATACATGATGGATGGAAGCATACTAATGGACAATACACTCTGAGTATCGGGTACAAATAGAGATTGGGAGCAAAAGAATCATGACCATGGGGAAGATGAGTGTGGAGAAAACTGAATATAGCCAAACACATCTTTATATGTTGGCTGACCATGCACCAAAGGTTGATGACCAAATTTTGACTATTCCATCTAGGCATAAGTCAAGATGATAGATGCCCAAAATGTAGGATACGTGAGAAAACTACACAGCATCTGTTCTTTAAATATACCTTCTCTACACTATGCCTACAGGAGATACTACTATGGAAAGGGATACGACTACAACAAACTAATATAGAAGGAATATTGAGAAGAATGGCCAAAATCACCAATGGAAAGAGATGCAGAGAAGTGGTAATGGCTACAATTGCAGCACTAGTCTACTGGATATGGAAGACGTGTAATAATGTAATATGGGAGCTAAAACTACCAACTACAGGTGTCACAACCTAATTTCATTGTAAACCGTGATGGCGCCCAGCACCATTTCTAGGCAAGCCAACAATGAAAAATCTAGTGATTTTCCATAATAACACGTTTTTTCAAGTAAATGACTTTCCTTAATTTGGTAGATGTAGTAAGAAATAGATTTTAAATTGAAAAAATGAAAGAACCTAAATGTAGTTATAACCAGAGGAATAAAACCAAAATCATGAGTCTACTAGTGGATGCCAAGATTTGGTGACACTAGTATATGGGCTACTAGTAAAATATATAAAAGAATTCTACTCTAGTGTCTGAAATAGAATAGATAGAAAATATATTAAAAGATAGACTTCGACTGTTGTTGAATGACTCAGAAGGGTAGCTCACTGTGTAATCTCGAACCATAATTCAAGTGTGTGCACCTGTCTAATAACTAGATGCACCTGCCTCAGATCCTGCACATCAAGTGCAGAAGTATAGTGTAAGTACATAAACAACATGTACCTAGTAAGTATTAGTCAAACCTCAAAAAACTAGTGACTAGGGATCGATTTTGACACTTAATATGGTCAAAAATATAATAATATGAAGTTTTAATTAAACATGATATATAAAATGATAATAGAACTCAAAGCGGGAAAATAAGTAAGGAATTCTTTCGTTTCAAGTAAGAACAAAATCATTTCCCTCATCTAATCCTTTTACCTTTCAAGTCCATGAAACCATATTTAGTATAGAAAGGGTCCCAACAACTTTACGCATGAATTATGTCGAGGACGTATGATTCGATGCAAATATACATGTAAATATACTATGCACTGCCGAGGGTCAAACGCCCCACTCCCATAAAAGTAGTGGAAATTAACCCCGCTCGCATAATATACTTGCGAATCGGTTAGAAATAGATTTTCTCAATTATTTTTCAAAATAATAAATTCAACTAGGAACCTTTAAAATATTGAAATCCTCAATTTCTGCATTAGTCTAAAAAATTACTAAGCATAAGCAAGCAACAATATCAATAAAATATGGTGTAAACCTGAATCTACCCGGACATAAGCATGAATAGTAGCTACGCAAGGACTCTCGTCACTTGATGCATACTAAGCCCCCCACCAATAGTAGTACATATTGATTAAGTTCACATATGGGGTTAATTTCCCTCTTACAAGGTTAGAAAAGAGAGCCTCAAATTCCACCATCCGGTCAAAAATTATGCCCAAACCCTTAATGTAGCGCAAAACGACTCGAAACTAGTCAAATGTTATATTAAAATAATTAATACATACTTAGAAGTTCGTATCCTAACTATCAAAGTGATTTTCCAAATCTATTTGCGAAATCCTAAAATTCACCTCCGAGTCTACGTACTCGGATTCTACAAATTTTTAAAGAAAGTTGTTACCCATAATCTCATGAAATCAAATATATGATTTTTACTAAATTCCATAACAAATTTCATGGTTAAATCTTATTTTTACCAAAAACTTTTGTTTTCACTTAAACCCGTAATTTTCACTAATTTACATATAATAATATACTTATATAGAATAACTTACCTCAAGGTGCTAGTGAAAACCTCTCCCAAGAAGCTCCAAAATCGCCCAAAGAGAGAGAAATGTGTTAGAAATGGCTTAAGTCCCGTATTAAATGAACCATTCTACCCAGCAATTTTTACACATGCGGTGCCTTGGCCGCAACTAGGGAAAATCCTCGCATTTTCGCATTTTCCTTACCTGGCCAAGCTTCGCATGTGCAGACAAAAAGGGACCGCTTCTGTGCGCTTTCCGCCCATGCAACCACTATTCTCGCACTTGTGTGATTCCGCACCTACGGATGGTTGGGTTTCCCTCACTGGTTTGCTTCTGCAGCTCATTGCTCTCACATGCGAGCTTGAACCTGTGGATGGCCAAGTGCAGGTGCGATTATGACATCAACTGGGAGCTTCACCTATGGCTCCCAAGTTCTAACTTGGTTCGAGCCTCGTCCTGACTAATACCCGAGCCCCCGAGGTCCCGCCCGAACATACCAACAAGTATGGAAATCATAAAACAGACTCGCTCAAACTCTCGGAATGCACCAGACAACGCTAAAACTAAGAATCACACCCCGAACCAATTTAATCAAAAATATGAACTTCAAGTTCTTAAATTTACTCTCGATGCGCCGAAATGTACTTAAACTACTCGGAATTACCCCAAATTTTGCATACAAGTTGTATATGAGATTACAGAATTATTCCCGATCTTGAAATCCTATTTGGATCTCGATATCACCAAAACCCGCTCCAAACCAAATTTAAAAAACTTCTAAAACCTTGAAAGAAGTAATTTCACTATTAAGCGCAAAAATATCTAGGTCATCCAAAACCCAGTCTGAACATTGCTCAAGTCCGAAATTATCACATGAATCTACAGGAATTGCCAAATCCTGATACCAAGGCCATTTTCTTTAAACATTGACCGAAGTCAAAGTTAGCCTTTTAAGGCCAACCTAAAGAACCAAGTGTACCTATTTCAATACGAATCCTTTCAAATCCCAAACTACCCATCCCCACAAGTGATAAAACCATAAAAGCACGTACGAGAAGTCTTATTTAGGAGAACGATGTTCTAGAAAAAAAATGACCGGTCGGGTCATTACATTTTTCACCTCTTAAACAAACGTTTGTCCTCGAGGGTTTCGAATCGTACTTGGAGTGCTGAATAAATGAGAATATTTGCTCCGCATGTCCTATTCAGACTCCCAGGTCACCTCCTTGACTGGTTGGTCCCTCCACAGAACCTTCACCCCAGAAGTCCTCTTGGATCTCAACTTGCGAACCTGTCTAGCAACAATAGGAACTGGATCCTCCTCATAACCCATGCTCTCACCTAACTAAATTGCGTTGAAGTCTAACACGTGTGAAAATTCGGCATGATATCTCTGAAGCATAGACACGTGGAAGATAGGATGAACTATCGATAGACTAGGAGGAAAGGCAAGCTCATAATCAACTTCTCCAACTCATCTCAACACCTCAAATGGGCCAATAAACCTTGTGCTCAACTTGACATTCTTCCCGAATCTCATAATCCCCTTCATTGGTGAGACTTTCAAGAGAACCTTCCCGCCCATCATAAATGATAAATCATGTGCATTTTGATCTGTGTAACTCTTATGTCTGGACTGTGATGTGCGAAGTCTCTCCTGAATCAACTTTACTTTTTCCAAGACATTCGTCACCAAATAAGTACCATATAACTTTGCCGGACTCAAACCACCTGAAAGGAGAATGACATCGACGGCCATATAAATCCTCAAATTGAGCCATCTTGATGATGGAACTATAAATATTGTCATAAGAAAACATGGCCAAAAGTATGAGCCGGTCCCAGTGCCCTCCAAAGTCAATCACACATGCTCTGACCATGTCCTCCAAGATCTGCACTGTCCGCTTCAACTGCTTGTCGGTCTGTGAATGAAATGATGTGCTGAGCTTTACACGGGTCCCTAATTCACTCTACAATGCTCTTCATAAATGCAAAGTAAACTAAGGGCCTCTATCTAATATGATGGAAACAGGCACACCATGCAACCTAACTATCTCCTGGATATAAATTTGGGCTAACATCTCTAAATTATACATTGTCACACTGGAATGAAGTGTGCCTACTTGGTCAACTTGTCTATAATGACCCAAACTGCATCAAACTTCCACAAGGTCTATGGCAACCTAACTATAAAGTCCATAGTATTGCACTTATATTTCCACTCTGATATATTCATCTGCTGGAGCAGGCCATTTGGCCTCTGGTGCTTATACTTAACTTGCTAGAAATTTAGGCACATAGCTACATACTGAACTATGTTTCTTCATCAGCCGCCACCTATAATGTTGTCTCAGGTCGGGATATATATTTGTAGCACCTAGATAAATGGAATACCGAGAACTGTGTGCCTCCTCTAGAATCCTATCCCTCGATCCATCGACATTAGGAACACACAGACGGCCCCGGAGTTGTAGAACACCATCCTCGTCGATAGAAACCTCCTTGGCACCACCCTATAGTACAGTCTCTATAAGAACCATCAAATGCGGATCATCAAAATTTTGATCCTTGATCTTCTCCATTAGCGAAGGCTGGGCAACAACGCATGCAAGAACTCAGCTAGGCTCTAACATATCCAAACTTCACAAGACAATTATACAAGGACTGAATGTCCAAAGCTAGTAGCCTCTTCTTTGCTAAAATGAATGCTAATCTACCTATACTCTCCGCCTTTTTGCTCAAGGCATCCACGACTACATTCGCCTTGCCCGGATAATAGAGAATGGTTATGTCATAATACTTCATTAACTTAAGCCATCTGCTCTACCTCACATTAATATCCTTTTTCTTGAACAAATACTGCAAGCTCCGATGATACATGTAAACCTCATAGGACAACCCATAAAGATAATTCCTCCAGATCTTAAGAGCAATGACAATCGCGAATAACTCTTAGATCGTGCACATGGTAATTCTTCTAACGAATCTTCAGTTGACGTGAAGCATATGCCATAACTCGCCCCTCCTACATCAGTACAAAACCTAATTCGACGCATGAAGCATCACAATACACCGTATACATCCATGAGCGGGGCAACACTATAATCGGTGTTGTAGTCAAAGCTGTGTTGAACTTCTGAAAGCTCTCCTCACAATCATCGGATCAGCGGATCGGAGCACCCTTCTAGGTCAATCTAGTCAAAGGTGTTGTAATAGATGAAAATTCCTCCACAAACCGGCGATATTAACCTGTTAATCCTAAAAGGTTCCTCATCTCAGTCGGTGAAGTGGGACAAGGCCAACTCTGAACTACCTCAACATTCTTGGGATCCACCTTGATACCCTCGACCGATACAACATGCCCCAAGAATTCCACATAATCTAACCAAAACTCACATTTGGAGAACTTAGCATATAGCTTCTGTTCTCGCAAGGTCAAAATCATCACTCTCAAATGCTTCTTGTGCTCCTCCATGTTACATGAGTAAATCAAAATGTCATCAATTAAGACAATGACGAACGAATAAATATAAGGCACGAACACTCTGTTCATAAGGTCCATAAACGTCCTTGGGGCATTAGTCAAGCTGAAAGACATCACTAGAAACCCATAATGGCCATATCTAGTACAAATAGCAGTCTTTGAAACATTCAAGTCCCGAATCTTCAATTGATGGTACCCCGATATCAAGTCGATCTTAGAGAACACCCTAGAATCCTGCAAGTGGTCATACAAATCATCAATATGCCACAATGAGTACTTGTTCTTAGTGTTAACTTTGTTCAACTGGCGATAATCAATGCACATCCGCATAGTCCCATCTTTTTTCTTCACAAATAATACTGGTGCACCCCAAGATGACATATTTGGTCTGACAAACCCCTTTGCCAGAAACTTCTCAAGTTGTTCTTTTAACTCTTTTGGAGTCATACTGTACGGTGGGATAGAAATAGGCTAGGTATCTGGAGCAGAGTCAATATAGAAATTAATGTCGCGATATGGTGGCATGCTTGGAAGGGTGGAAGGAAACATATCAGAGAACTCCCGAACAACTGGTACTGAATCAAGCGCAAAAACTTTTCAGTAGTATCCCCCGAACATAGGCTAGATAAGACAAACAGCCATTCTCGACCATGTGTCGAACCTTCATAAAAGAGATAAAATGACTAGATGTACTTACAGATGAACCCTTCCAATCTAATATAGGAAACTCTAGCATCGCTAAGGTAACAGCCATGGCATAGTAATCAAGGATGGCGTGATATGGGCATAACCAGTCCATGCCCAGGATGACCTCAAAGTCGGTCATAAAAAGCAACATAAGATCTGCTCTAGTATCATAACCACATAATATGACCACACATGATCGATAGATCCGATCCATAACGATAGAATCACCCACAAGAGTGGACACATAAACAGGAGTACCTAAGGACTCACGAGAAATATCTAGGAAATGAGCAAAAAGAGACGACACATATGAATAGATATACCCTGGATCGAACAATATCGAAGCATCCCTACCGTTGACAGAAATAATAGCTGCGATCACGGCATCTGGTTTGGCTGGGAAAGCATAGAACCTAGCTGGAGCACTGGTTGGCTGGCCACCGTCTGACTGGAGAGTAGCTGGATGACCTCCCCCTGCTTGTCCTCTACCCTAGGATGGACCCTACCTGCCTGCTCGTTGCCTCTAGGTGGTCGCACGTCTGGTGATCCTACTACATTGCCTTGCCTCGAAGTCTAGGGGAATGTGTCTTATGGGACTAGGATCCCCGCGCTCATAACAACCTCTCAAAGTGATAGAATGATGCCCTGAAGTCTGACCCTGATGGCCATGGCACTGAAATAGCCACTACAAGAACTCTGATGACCGGAGTACCCACTGGAAGAACCCTGAATAGTTGGTGGGTAGTAGAACTCTTCGGCATAGCATTGAAATAGGGTCGTTCTAGAACTCCTTGAGGAGATGGTAGTGCTAAATATGGGGTCCTACTAGGATGAACCTTTCCAAATTGGCCTCTTCCCCTAGCTGGGGAACCTCTGAACTCTCCAAAAAAACGGGACCCATGTCCCGTAGTATCTGCTCTCTACCTCTCTGATAGTGACCCTCAATCCCGAAGACATCTCTACTACTAATTGATAATAAATCCCCATCACAACCTCCCGAACCATACTAGCTTGAATACTAGAGTAAAACACCAAAAACCCCTGCACTCTCTCCACCTCAGTAATAAGTATCATAAGTTCATGGAGAGACAGCTTAGAGAACCTCGCCTTATTATCAATCACTAACATCTAACCCTGATCGAGCTGGTCAAACTGACACCACAATTTTTCCCTCTAGGAGGGTGGGATATACCTATCCAAGAGAAGCTGTGTAAACTGGTCCCAAGTCATGGCAGGAGAACCTATTGGTCTTCCAAGAATATAATACTACCGCCATTTAAGGCCCATGCCTTCTAACTGAAAGGTACTGAAATACACCCCGAAAGACTCTAAATATTCATGTTGTATAGTATGTCCCTGCACCTATCAATTAATTCTGGTGATCCTCATGTCGCTCACCCCTGACGACAAGAGGGTGAAGCCTGGTCCATCTATCTAGCAACTTCTACGGCTTGCCTGTCGCAGCTAGTCTAGGCTCAGGTACGACTGCTATAACTAGCTAGGCTCTGCCCACGGATAGTATGCCCGAGGTATGATATACAACAGTTGCATGCCCAGGAGCCTGAGCAGCAGGGGTCTATACTCCCTCTCCCACTTGAGATTTGGACGGGTTTGCTGGAAATAAACCAGCATGAATTGTAGAATCCATGAATCATAGCATACGGTCCATGACCTCCTGAAAGCCTGGTGCTCTCATGAAATTGACCAGAGTTGGCTCTGCTGCGGGGACCTTACCTTGCTTCTCAACTATGGTATCCTCCACTAGATTCGGTGGTGGTGCAACTAGGGAAACTCTGGGACATCCTCGTCCTCTACCTTAGGGCGGTACCCTCCGCCGACCACTACCTCAGCCTCTAGCAACAGGGGGAGCATCCCCTCACGGGTCTAATATGTCTGTCGTGCGCGTTCTCACCATATGTGAGAGAATAAGACAAAGAAACTTAGTACACCATCAACTACATGATAGGAAATAAATAAAGTGTAGTTTCCTAACACCCTATAGCCTCTCGAAGATAAGTACAGACATCTCCGCGCCGATCGTAAGACTCTATTAGTTCTGCCCATAACTTGTGAGACATGCGTAAACCTAGTAGTATGATACCATGTTGTCACGATCTAATTCTAATTTAAGCGTGATGGCGTGTAACATCATTGCTAGGCAAGCCAACGGTGAAAAATCTAGTGATTTCCCATATCAATAGGTTTTACCAAGTAAATGACTTTCCTTAATTTAGTAGATGTAGTACGAAATAGATTTTAAATAGATAAAATGAAAGAACCTAAATGTAGTTATGGCCATAGGAATAAAAACAAAATCACGAATCTACTATTGTGTGCCAAGATCTAGTATCACAAGTGTATGGGATGCTAGTGGAACATACAAAAGACTTCTACTCTACTTTCTGAAATGGAATAGATAGAAAATAAATTAATTGAGAGACTCTGGCTGCTGCTAAACGGCTCGAAAGGGATGTCACCGTGTAGTCTCAAACCAAAAGTACAGTGTGCGTGCTAGATTACTAACTAAATGCACCTGCCTCAGATCCTACAGATCAAGTGCAGTACATAAAAGACATGTACCCAGTAATTATGTAGTCTAACCTCGAAGAAGTAGTGACTAGGGGTCGAT
Source organism: Nicotiana benthamiana (assembly GCA_034376525.1). Lineage (NCBI taxonomy): Eukaryota > Viridiplantae > Streptophyta > Magnoliopsida > Solanales > Solanaceae > Nicotiana > Nicotiana benthamiana. The sequence goes on along the minus strand of CM067341.1, from coordinate 10,641,736 downwards.
ATCAACACTTACTATGGGCCAAAAATATAATAATACGAAGTTGTAACTAAACATGATGTATAAAATTATGATAGAACTCATAGCAAGAAAATAAATAAACAATCCTTTCATTTCAATTAAGAAATCATTTCCCTAATCTAATCATTTCATCTTTCAAGTCCATGAAACCATATTAAGTATAAGAATGGGTTCCAATATCTTTACGCACGAATTATGTCGAGGACGTACGATCCTATCCAATTGTACATATAAGTATATTATGCACTGCCGAGGGTTGAATGACCCGAACTATAGATATATCAATTAAACTACTAAGGCAAACGGTCTGGTCGTAGAAGAGTAGTGGAAATTTACACCGCTCGCGGAATATACTTGCGAAGAGGTTTGACATAGATTTTCTCATGTTATCATAAGTATGAATAGTATTTACACACGAACTCTCATCACTTCGTATGTACGTATCCCCCTTCCTCCCCTCCCCTACCACCACCACAAATAGAAGTACATATCGATCAAGTTCACCTATAGGATTAATTTTCCTCCTACAAGGTTAGAAAAAAATCTTATCTCGCTTTAAAGTCCACCTTTTGGTCCAAGATTATGACCAAACCCTCAATTTAGCGCCAAATGACTCGAAACTAGTCAAATATTATATATAATAATAATACATTCTTAAAAGTTCATATCTTTACTATCAAAGTGATTTTCTAAGCCTATTTGCAAAATCCCTAAAATTCACCCCAAGCCCACGTGTCCGGATTTCGATTTTTTTTGAAAAACGTTGTTATCCATAACCTCATGAACTCAAATATATGACTTTTACTAAATTCCATAACAAATTTCATGGTTAAATCTCATTTTTATCAAAAACCCATATTTTCACTTAAACCCATAATTTTAACTAATTTACACTTTATAATCTGCCCTTAGACTATGTATTTAACTCACAATTTGTAAAGATCACTTACCTCAAGGTGCTAGGTGAAAACCCCTCTGAAGAAGCTCCAAATATTTCCCAAGGAATGAGAGAAATGTGTTACGAACGGTTTAAGTCCCATATTAAAGGAACCCTTCTGCCCAGCATTTTTCGCACATGCGGTGCCTTGGCCATATCTGCGGTCACGCACTAGAGGAAAAAATTCTCGCAGGTACGCATTTCCCTTATCTGGCCAAGCTCTGCACGTGCGGACAAAAAGGACTACTTATGCGCACCTTCCACCCCTACGACCACAGTTCTCGCACCTGCGGTCATGTAGGTGAGACAAAATTTCCGCACTTGTGGATTGGTGGGTTGCCTTCACTGGTTTGCTTCTGCGGCTCATCGCTCGCACCTGTGAGCTATCACATGTGGATGGCCAAGCGCAGGTGCGGTTATGACAGCAGCTGGAAGCTTCAGCAATGGCTCCCAAGTTCTAATTTGGTTCGCGCCTTGTCCAATTATCATATATCAATAATAAATAAGCCCTAAATCAGTCACCCCATTAAGTACCTTACTAGGATTAGATCACAACCCTAGCTATGGGTTTAGTTACTCATGAAAAATGCAGAAATTAAAGGAGAAACTATGATAGAATTCATAATACTTGATTAAGGAAAGAAAATCTAATGTTTAAAACCTAATCTAGTACAATATTACCCAATACAGTAAATAAAAATGGCTCAGGTGCTTCCAACTTACACAACTTGACCTAAAAATGACAAAAAGTTCTATTTATACTAACTTAAAAATATCTGATAAAATTTCCCATGCGGAGATTGTGCGGCCACACAATTCTATGTGCGGTTGCATGTTGACATTGACTGGTCAATTGGGCTTTCTGCGGTCGCATAAATTGGATTGAGGCCACACTTTATTTAATTATGTGGACCGCGCAATTCTGAGTGCGGCCGCATACAATTATGAGTGCGGCCGCACTTGACATCCTGCGACCGCACAATAATAGGCGGTCCGTACTTCTTCATGGCCCAAAAATACAACTCTCAGAACTTCACCTTCAACAGCTGCACTAGAATTGTGCGGTCCGCATTTTGCATGAGAATTCTATCAAAGGCTTCCTTATGCTCTGCGGCTGCACTCAATATTGTGTGGTTTGTTTTTATGCCCTTTTGGCTGTATTTTGTCCCTTGTCCATAATTACTCGTTCTTGAGTTGATTTTCATTTCTTTGGCTCATATTCCAACACTCCTACAAGAAAGCAAATTTTATTAGCTTTCGGGAATATCTTTTAGCAAGTTTCAGCTAAAATGAAAGTAAAAGAGTGTAAATAAGTAGTCAAAATCCCTACTTATCATTGACCGAAGTCAAACATAGCATTTTTAAGGCCGGCTTAAAGAACCAAGTGTTTTGAGTCCAATCTAAATCCTTCCAAATCTTAAGCTAACCATCCCTGCAAGTCAAAAAATACTAAAAATATGTACGGAAAGTCTTTTTTAGGGGGACGGAATTTTAGAAAGCTAAACTACCGATTAAGTCGTTACAATAGGGTATGTGAAACATCTGATCAAGCAGGAATGCAGAATGAAGAAGATAAACTTTGTAACTAAAAAGTTGAGTATTAGAGAAAAGAAAGACAATAGAGGTATGATTATGTAATTTTGTTATTGTTTTATTGTTTCTTGATAGGGAAATGTGTAGATAGAAAACAGAAAGAGGAGAAATAGTTAGAAAGGAGAGAAAAGGAATCATGTAACAACCTGTGGGGATGAATCAATAAAAAGAATTTGTACATCAAATTTTTTAGTGTCTATTTTATTTACTCGAAATCACTCGTCAACCACTTAATAATCGCTAATTCATTACCAATTAACCCAATGTTTTATTGGTTGACTAGTTAATTATCATATTAATAAGCCGATAACCGATATGTCAAACCATTAAGCGTAAATATTCGCTCAATCCACTCGATAAGCATCCTTACAGATAAGCAGACACATATACATTATACCCAGTAGCGTACGTAGAACTTTTTACAAGCAGTGTCACATTAAAGTAAATAAACACATAAAATAAATCGTTATAAGATTATATAAACAAAAAGTATTTTAAATTCCTAATGTTATTGTCATTAACGTTCAATAAGAAGCCAAAAAAAAAGTATATATATATATATATATATATATATATATATATATAATTTGTTAAATTTTTCGACGAAGCGGTGTCACGTGACACCACTTCACCCTTGGTAAATCCGCCCCTGATTATACCAATTATATAACAAAATATACAATACAGTTACATAATCAATTTTTGCTAATTAAATGAGAATAATCATATTGTTAGAGAGAAATAGTGAGGGTTTGGGTGGCAAAGAGAACGTTAAGCGTGAGGGTTTGTTATATTTATATTTCTACGTGGTATATAAATATTTTGCTGTTACGTAAATCTCGTTACGCTGCCAGGATTCTATAACTTTTTGTAAAAGATAAATTGTAGTGCTATCAACCATTAGGCTAACAACTAGGCAGCTAGCTTATTAGTTTAACTTGTAGTTCAGGTATATATTCTAGAAATTCGACCAAAATCGATCGCGGCTGATCAAGATCGGTCGGTTTTTTCAAAATATTTATTGTTTATTTCTTGTATAAAAACAACCAACTCCGGCCAAAAAACTATTTTCGTGTCTCGTAAAATTTATATTTTAAGAAATCGATCAACTTTTGTTGATTTTTCACATAAAATGAATTAAAATAAATCTTCAAAAAAACTACCAAAGTTAGTCGGTCATTTTAAAATACCGACTGAAATCGTTCGATAATTTTATATTTCAGTCAGTCACTTTAAATATAGATCAAGATATATCAAGGGTTTAGTGGTAAAATAATATTCTGCCACAGTACAGATCCCGGTTTGATTCCTAGACGGTACACTTTTTTTATTTCATAACTAAAAATATCGACGGACTTCGGTCAGTTTTGTTGAGAATAAGGACAGTACTTGAAGTTAGTTAGTTAGACAAGGGTGGAATAGTCTATTTATATCAAGTTAGTTAGTGGAGTCAGTCGATTGTTAAGTGGGTAAAGAGGCGGTTATATTGTAGCTCGTACATATACAGTAGTGTACATTTAGAAATATACACAGAATAGTTCTCCGCGTTGTTGCCTTCGTCTTTGTATGTTCTCTCCTCTCTTCTCCTTCTTCTTTTTAATCTTCTACTCATAATTCTAGCATGGTATCAGAGCAGGATTAGAGACCCGTGAATCGATCTAAGCTGTTCATTGAAGCTGGAACAGAGTAAGAGTAATTAGATCCAGAATTTTAAGAAATCAATTCCTTAAAAAGTCATGCAATTGAAGCAGAGCAGCCATGGAAAATACATCTACAGATACGCCTATAAATCCTGAAGTAATTAGAGCTGAAGCTACAGGAACAAGTACATTTGGTGCTGGTACTCAAGCTTGCAATGAATTTGGAGTTGATTTGTCGCATAATCATCCTCTGTATCTCGGACCTTCAGATACAAGCAGAGCACAACTCATTTCTTTTCAGTTAACAGGTACAGCCAATTACACTATGTGGAATCGCTCGATGAGAATAGCTTTACGCGGGAGGAACAAGCTAGGGCTTGTAGAAGGAACATGGAAAAAAGAAAAATTTCATGAAACTTTATGGGAGCAATGGGAAAGATGCAACGCAATAGTGCTTTTCTGGCTCATGAATGTTGTAACTCCACAGCTGTTTAGAAGAGTAGTATATGGATCTGATGCACAGGCAGTGTGGGAAGATCTTCATGCGAAATTCAACAAAGTTGCTGGCTCTCGATCTTTCAACTTAATATGGAGATTACAACATTGTATCAAGGTACTTCTTGTGTTTCTAAGTATTACACGAAGTTAAAAGACCTTTGGGATGAGTTTGAAGTCCTAATCCCAGCTCCATGTGATTGTGAGAAGTCTAGGTATTATGTGAACCATATGAAAAGACAGAAACTGTATCAATTTCTGATGGAATTAAATGAGTCTTATTTCCAATCTAGGAGTCAAAGTCTTATGATGTATCCTTTACCTTCAGTTAATAAGGCATATTCCATGATTATGAGTGATGAAAGCCAAAAATCCATAGCTTTTACAGTAGTGAATTTGAGCTTACAGTCGAATGCTATGCCTGAGAACTATGAGTCAATTGCACTACTTACCACAAGATCTGGTAGTTTTCAACCAACTTTCAGCCTAATAATCTTCAGTCTAACAACCTTCAACAAACTGGGAACTACCAAAAATATAGAGAAACAACAATGAATTTTGTGATTACTGTAAAAGGAAAGGTCATAGTAAAGAAAATTATTGGAAGCTCAATGGTTATCCACAAGGCTCTAAGTTCAAGAAGAAAGGGGGATCATCTGCATATAATGTAGTTGCAAATGAACCAAGGCAGAACCAATTTATGCAGCCACAAATTTCTCCACAGATGTAGACTCAACAAAAGACAATGATGCAGAGGCAACCATCAAACACTAGCAACAATTTTCAACAGCCCATAGCTTGCTCTTTCACAAAGGAACAGTATGAGCAAATATTGCACATGCTAAACAAAAGTTCAGGAATATCTGTCTCTGCAAACATGACCAGTGCAATAGGTATCAGTAATACTTTTTTAGTAGATACTTCCATTAAACCTTCCCAAGTATGGATAATTGACACAGGGGCCACTAATCATATGGTCTTTGATCTTAGAGCATTATCCTATGTTGAAGAAGTTAAATCTAATAGTCCTAGAAAAGTACACTTACCTAATGGAGATGGCCTTAGTTACACATATTGGTACCTGTCCAATCTCAGCAGGGAGCATAATTAGGTATGTACTTCATGTTCCATAGTTCAGATATAATCTGCTCTCAGTGTCAAAGCTAACCAAGAATTTGCATTGTTGTATTGCATTTTATACTAATTTTTGCCTATTTCAGGATCTTTACAATGGGAAAGTGAAGGAGATTGGTAAAGAAATAGAGGGGCTATATATCCTAAGGCTACCGGAAGCTAAGAATTATACTGAGAAGGCCTTGGCAGCCAGTAAATCTGAAAGTGTTGACTCAAATTGAAGAATAAAGGAGGAGACAACATCAACCTGTGGCATAGAAGACTAGGACATGTTCTTCCTATGTTTCTAAAGAAGCTATTCACAATAAAACATGACAATTGTGTCAATGTCGTGAAGAATTTCCATGTGTGTCCCTTAGCTAAACATACTAGACTTTCATTCCCTAGTAGCAATATTAAAAGTACTCAGTGTTTTGAATTGATGCATGGTGATGTATGGGGCCCCTATAGAGTATCAACATTTGATGGAAATATATACTTTCTAACCTTGGTGGATGATTTTCCAGAGTGACCTGGTTATTGCTTTTGAAATCAAAAATAGATGCATATGTTGTGTTGAAGTATTTTATGTTGTATGTGAAGACTCAACTCAGTAGCAGTGTCAAAGTAATCAGAACTGACAATGGCACAAAATTCACTAACTCAATCTGTGAATTTTTATTCAAGGAGTGTGGAATAATCCATCAAACATCATGTGTCTATACCCCTCACCAAAATGGAGTATCTGAGAGGAAGCATAGACACATCCTAGAAGTTGCCAGAGCTATGAGATTCCAAGCTCATATTCCTCTCAAGTATTGGGGTCACTGTGTGCTAAATGCTGTGTATATCATAAATAGGATGCCTACTCCAGCAATAAGTGGATCAACTCCCTTTGAGAAGTTGTAAAATAGAAGTCCTTCATTTCAACATGTAAGAGTTCTGGGGTGTTTGTGCTATGCAAAGAATGTGCAAGAAAAGGAGAAGTTTATGAGTATGGCAATACCAGCAGTACTAATGGGCTATTCTGAGACAAAAAAAGGATACATTCTGTTAGACCTAACTAACAGTACTTTCTTTGTTAACATGGATGTTATATTCAGGGAAGATGTTTTTCCTTTTCAACACTCTAAATAAAAGTATTCTCCTATTTTTGTTCCAAATTCAGAATCAGCCTATATTCCTGTTTCTGCACCAGGGACCATGGCTCCAATGTCCCAAACCTCTACTGATACTTATTCCCTTACTGATGATATACACACTACAGATATCATTGAGGAGAGTCAAGGGGAGATTCAACAAGAAGAAAGTTCGGAGGAAACTCAGCAGGCTATTTTGCCATACAATATGCAATCTCAAGATCAAATCCTCATCCAAACATTGCAGAAGATCAGTCCACTGGGGCACCTCCTGCAACAGAAGTGAGGAGATCTTCCGGAAAGAAGTGTCCACCTATATGGATGAAAGATTTTGTATCTCTAAATGTCCATTCCTCAGTACCATATTCCATAGCAAATCATGCGTCATATGGTAGACTGTCCCCAAAGTACCAATCATATTTGGTTTCTTTTGTGAGCACATGATTTTGCCTCACTTGAATGTTCCTATAAATTCGTAAACTAGGATTTTCTTTTATTATTTGAATTTTTAGGAATTAATCATGTGATTTTGTGTTTATTTGCATCTTTTCTTTTATTGTTTGAATTTTTAGGAATTAATTGTTGATTTTGCATTTTTTTAGGAATTAATTGTACGTATTTACATGTTTATTTTATTATTTGAATTTCTAGGGGTTAACTGCATGATTTGATGTTTATTTGTGTTTTTCCTCATTAATTGTGTGATTTTATGTTTATTTGCGTCTTTCTTTTATTATTTGAATATTTAGAGTTTAATTGCATAAATTGCACGTTTATTTGCATATTGAATGCATTTTAAGTCAGAAAAATACAAAAAATAGCATTTTATTAATTAGCCCAATTTTGGATATTAAATCAGGTTTTTGTAAATTTGGTGTTAATAAAGTAATTTAATGTAGGAGTTAAAACAAATAAGAACAAAGGGGTTTGGAAAGGTAGCCTTGTTCTAAAAAAGACAATTTAGGCCATTTTTGAAAGTGAAACAAGCCCAAAACCTTGCACAGACCCGGTCCAGTCCCACCCTCATCAAAACGACGCTGCTTTGGCATCCGTCCATCTCAACCGTCCATACCCCCAATCTAACGGCTCAGATTGAGCCTTATCTTCTAAATAAAACTGTCCAAACCCATGTGACATTTCAAGAGACCAAATTCGTCTTCATCGTACAGTTCAACCGCTGGTGTAACGCCGCCTCCAATCCACCATAACACCACCGTCCGCCGCCGGCCAAAAATCGCGGCCGCCGGCGGCGTAACTCCAATAACCCCAAAATTTACACTCCAGAATCCCTATTGTCTCCTCTTCACAAACCCCCTAAGATCACCCTTCGAAACCCTCCCCAGCCTATTGAATATCTGTTCAAAGAACGGCAGCTCCACCGTCCACGGCGGCGGTCGGTGACCAACGACCCCCCAACTAACACCATGGGACCCTCTCACTCTCATCTTTCCAACCCTACCATCGGCCACCATCAAATGTAATCCCAACCCTTCAAATATTTGTTAGAAGTGGGCAACCCTACCATGCACGGCAGTGGCTAACCTCAAACATCTCCCAAATTAACACCACCCACCCCCTTAGTCTCCCATACCCAAAAGCAAGTCTAGTCCCCTTCGAATAATTCTCAAACTCTTTGAATTCCAAATCTTGGACTAGACCTAATTTTGAGATGAATTTCTCAAAGCCACCTGAGCCCTGAAATGGAGTGGCGTGTTTGTTTTGACCAAAACACACATGTGACTCCGTTTTGGGATCCAGCTCCATTCAGCAGACCATTTGAAAGAAGGCTAGTAAGTTCACTCATTCTTAATTTATTTTTTTTGTTTGTTGTTGTTTGCCTGGTTTAGCCATTGAATTTGACTTTGTTTCTATCTTTCTTAGTTAAAAATAGTATCTTATTAGATTATGTTTACAATCCTGCTGATGATTCTGATTTTAATTAATAGGAGTCATGAACGTCTATTGTAAATTTTAATTAGTAACTTCTGTTTTGTTTGCCATACCTTCTCTTAGGATTTAGTTTGAAGTTTAGCATGTTTTCTTTAGATTTTGGACCTCTGAATCTGAGTATTGGTTTGAGTACACATGCAATTAGGAAATGGTCTTGATTGTTTGATTTGTTTAGCAACTCCCATGTTTGTTCGTTAATTTCAGTAATCCATTGATTCTTTTTTTTAGTTTAAGTGTCGACTAATGGATCATAGTTTTGAGGTGTTGATTTCTGAGATTTAGTTTTGGTAATGGTGGCCTTCTATGTTCTTCTTTTGATCGTTGAGTATTTGACCTGATTTTAATTACTGAGGATTGGGTAGCATTTGTTTTTGATTAATAGCTCAATAATATTAGGGTTGGAAATGTTAGAAACACGTTCTCAATGCAATATACTAAACGTGTACTCTTTTGTAGGTTTTGATGAATGACAAACGAAGCAAAAATTGATATATGACGGAATTCAAGTACAAGCGCACAATGGTTGCGAATAAGATTGAAGTTCAAGATATAGCTTTTAATTGTTATTGAGTTGTTCTAAATTGTAATCTCGATCCTATAACTTGACTCATAGTATGGCCTCTCTCATAAAACTATTTTCCAAAATCATGCATATTTAATTCTGTGTCAAAAAGATTTTAAATCATGCATATTTACATTAGACAAAATGTTTTCTAAACATGCCTCAAAAATCTGGGCTAAAATAATCGATTATGTACTTATGATAATCGATTGTTTCTGAGCCAAGACTGCATGACAATCGATTATGAATTAATGGTAATCGATTGTGAGTAAGACAGTGAACATCAGGTTTTTCCAAATCTGCATGATAATCGATTGTGAACAAATGACAATCGATTGTTGTTGAGGTAAAGTTTTTCAATACTCAAAATAATCGATTATAAAACCATCTCCGAAGCAATTGGGGATGAATTTTGGACCTTGGCAATGCAAGAGGAGCTTAACCAATTCGAACGCAATAACGTTTGGGATTTGGTGCCAAGACCCGAAGGTCATTCTATAATTGGTACGAAATGGGTTTTTCGCAATAAACTAGATGAAAATGGTATAATCACTAGAAACAAAGCTAGGCTTGTGGCAAAAGGCTATAGTCAAGAAGAAGGTATTGATTATGAGGAAACCTATGCTCCCGTAGCTAGATTAGAAGCTATTCGTCTATTACTTGCTTTCGCCTCTTCAATGAATTTTATTCTATATCAAATGGATGTGAAAAGTGCTTTTCTAAATGGTTTTATTGAAGAAGAAGTTAATGTCAAACAACCCCCCGGCTTTGAAGATTTTAAATATCCCGATCATGTTTTCAAACTCAAAAAGGCTCTTTATGGTTTAAAACAAGCTCCTCGAGCTTGGTATGAAAGGTTGAGTAAATTTCTTTTGGAAAATGATTTCATTAGGGGAAAAGTTGACACAACCCTCTTTGTCAAGCATAAAAACAATGATATTTTATTAGTTCAAATATATGTAGACGATATTATATTTGGTGCTACTAACAATGTTTTATGCAAGGAATTTTCCGATCTAATGACTAGCGAATTTGAAATGTCTATGATGGGCGAGTTAACATTCTTTTTGGGGTTACAAGTGAAACAAATGAAAGAAGGTACATTCATATGCCAAGCCAAATATTGCAAAGAACTACTAAAACGCTTTGAGATGAACAATGCAAAAGAAATGGCTACTCCCATGAGCACATCCGATCATCTAGACAAAGATGAAAAAGGTAAGGAAGTCGACACTAAAAAGTATCGAGGTATGATTGGCTCTCTTCTTTATCTTACCGCTAGTCGTCCGGACATCATGTTTAGCGTGTGTTTATGTGCTCGCTATCAGTCATGTCCGAAGGAGTCTCACCTTACTGCGGTGAAACGGATATTAAGGTATCTCATTGGTACTACAAATGTGGGTCTATGGTACCCCAAAGGCTCTTCATGCCAACTTATTGGATATTCCGATTCCGATTTTGCTGGATGCAAATTGGACCGCAAGAGCACAAGTGGCACTTGCCATTTGCTCGGTAGCTCTCTTGTCTCTTGGTTTAGTAAGAAACAAGTAAGTGTTGCGTTGTCTACCACCGAGGCTGAATATGTAGCCGCGGGGAGTTGCTGTGCTCAAATCCTATGGATGAAACAACAACTCTTGGACTATGGCCTAAGTCTTGATCACATTCCTCTTAGATGTGATAACACTAGCGCCATATGCTTGACGAAGAACCCCGTTCTTCATTCGCGAACAAAACACATCGAAATTAGACATCATTTTATTAGAGATCATGTACTCAAAGGCGATGTCGAAATTGAATTTGTTGAAACCAAAAGCCAATTGGCAGACATCTTTACCAAGCCTTTAGAGAAAGAGTCCTTCTTCCGAATTCGCAGTGAACTCGGGATCCTTGACTCCACTTTGATCTAAGTCATGCATTGCATTTTCTTTCCTACATGATTTCTAACTTGAGCGTCGGAGGCGTCTAACTTCTTTTTGCAGGTATCACCCTAGAGCTAAGAGCAATTCTTAAGCAAACCGCGAATCTGCAGCAATGTCCCTATAAAAATCGATTATCCCATATCAATAATCGACTACCCTCTTTTTTTCCAATAAATTAACCTTGTTTATTTCATCTTCTTGCATCTTTCCTTACTATTTTTTTGCTAATGGCAAAAGGGGGAAGAAAACAGGATATATCGGGTATGCACCACCTCTTAATTCATTGATTGCTTATAAGCTAAAATTGAGGGGGAACTCTTAAATTGAGGGGGAACAAGAACAAAATTGCATAATTGTTACTTGTCTTGAATTGTCAATATCTTTTGCCTAAATTGCATATCCCGCTTAATGTTTGCCATTATCAAAAAGGGGGAATTTGTTAGAAACACGTTCTCAATGCAATATACTAAACGTGTACTCTTTTGTAGGTTTTGATGAATGACAAACGAAGCAAAAATTGGTATATGACGGAATTCAAGTACAAGCGCACAATGGTTGCGAATAAGATTGAAGTTCAAGATATAGCTTTTAATTGTTATTGAGTTGTTCTAAATTGTAATCTCGATCCTATAACTTGACTCATAGTATGGCCTCTCTCATAAAACTATTTTCCAAAATCATGCATATTTAATTCTGTGTCAAAAAGATTTTAAATCATGCATATTTACATTAGACAAAATGTTTTCTAAACATGCCTCAAAAATCTGGGCTAAAATAATCGATTATGTACTTATGATAATCGATTGTTTCTGAGCCAAGACTGCATGACAATCGATTATGAATTAATGGTAATCGATTGTGAGTAAGACAGTGAACATCAGGTTTTTCCAAATCTACATGATAATCGATTGTGAACAAATGACAATCGATTGTTGTTGAGGTAAAGTTTTTCAATACTCAAAATAATCGATTATGAACTAATGGTGATCGATTGTGTTGAGTTGATGTCTTCCAGTGATTTTAAATTTAATTAAGTAATCGATTATGTCTTTAGATAATCGATTATCACTGAGACAGTAAGTTTTATGATTTTCAGAAAATAACAAGTAATCGATTGTTGCAAAGGACAATCGATTGTTGAAGCTGGCCGTTGTCAAATGATTTTCAAATACCATAAGGTAATCGATTATTGATTCTTGATAATCGATGTTCTACTTAAAATCTGGAAATGATTTTTAGAACGTTGCTGAAGTAATCGATTATTGATTTTATATAATCGATGTTCTGCTTAAAATCTGGAAATGATTTTTAGAACGTTGCTGAAGTAATCGATTATTGATTTTATATAATCGATGTTTTGCGTAAAATCTGGAAATGATTTTTAGAACGTTGCTAAAATAATCGATTATGAACTTAGTGTAATCGATTATCTGATTTTGAATATTGCCAGTAATCGATTATAGATTATGTATAATCGATTGTGAAGCGTTAAATCTGGGATTGATTTTTAAACTGACTGGCAGATAATCGATTGTTTGGTCTTAATAATCGATTATCACTGCGTAATTTCAGCAACTCTTAATTGGCAATTAGACAACGATTGAACCAACTTTTTCAACTATAAATACAGCTTCATTTCAGTGTTTTAAAAACAACAACATACACAAACTGATCATTACATTGCTATAAGCTTTCATTCAATTGTTCTTCATTTTCTATTCATTTCATAAAGCTTTTGAGAGCCATATTATTGCTTAAAGTTGTTGTGATCTTGAACATATTCTTTTACTCATATCTACTCAATAAGGAGTACTTTAGTTAAGTGAGTGTCCAAGTATTTGATATACTTGTAAGAGAATTGCGATTCTCTTGTTTCAAGGAACTTGCGTTTCCTTGGGTGAAGTCTTTGAGATTGCGATCTCCGAGCAACTGTTTGAGGCTTGTGTCCTCAAGTGTGTAACGGTTTGTTGAGCACCCTTAAGCTTAACAAGATAGTGAAAAATCTCGAGAGAGTCTCTCGGGGACTGGACTAACCACGTTGGTGGCCAACCAGTATACATCTTTGTGTAAGTTTATTTTTCTGCATTTATTTTACTTCCTGCAAAGTTTAAATTCCGCAAGAAAACGCTAAATTCTATTAATACGCTATTCACCCCCCCTCTAGCGTAAAGCGTAGTTTCTAACAGTAAATAGTTTTTAGTGGTATTAGGAGTTCGTAATTAGTTACAAGTTAGTAACTTAATTGTGATAATTTTAGGATAAACAGAGGTAATATAGAATTTTAGTTTGGTATTGGTAATTTTTCAGAATAAAATAGGGGTAATTTAGAGTTTTATCTTGGCCTTGGCAATTTTAGAAACAAAATATGGGTAGTATAGGTAGTTCATAAATGGGACACAATGCTAGAAGCCTTTAGACCCTTCTAGAAGGGGTCTTTAATACAAAATCAGTAGTTTTGTTGCAGTAACTTGGGAAACAAGGCAAAAAATGAGGGTCCAAATAGGTAAAATCTAAAAATTGAAATATAGACCTTTAGTTAAAATAAAATAGTAGTGGTGCCCTAGCCTTTGGCTATAAAAAGGGGCTGAAAATCACTCAAAAAGGGGGTTGGAAAATCTGAAAGTATCTCTATAATTTCTCAAAATTTTGAAGCTCAAAATTTTTCAAAATAACTCCTGAAAAACCCCCAGCAGTCTTAAATTTACTGTCCCATTGAATTTATTGTGCAAAAACACTATGATATTCAGCTGTCAAGCAGGGATCATAAGAAAATGACTTGGATTGGTTGTCATTCAGTGTATTTCGAGTAGGACTGGTAATGTTGTTTGGTGTAACGGTCACCTGGGTTCCTGTTTGAGTTCCTTGGTTCATTGGATATATTTGAACGAGTGTTGCTCATTGATTTTTGGGCTTAAGACCTTCCATGTTGTTTGGTGATGTTTCTGGGTTATTAATTACTTCTAAGCTATGCATTCCTGTTGAATACACCATTATTGAGTGCTACTGACTCTCAATTCTGCATTTATGCACAAATTCCAAGTATACTCTCAAACGCTAATGGTGTATCAAGCTTGACTTAATAAATATTCGAGTGAAAGAAGTATATTGTTTTGTTTTACTAGTTTTATTGTTATTGTGTGATTTACGCTTGAAGTAGGGGGTTTGTAATAATAGGACACTACAGTTTATGCTTGTTAGTGATGATCAGTGTTTCATGTGCTCATTTTAATGAATATCGATGGAATGTAATAACAGGACATTAGATCTTAGTTGCTAGCTGGGATTGATTTCTATGTGTTACTGTAAAAACGAGCCCCTAGGAATATGCATGCTAAATGGATTTTCATTCACGCTATTGTTAGTCTGTAATTTTGTTGTTATCGTAGTTAGCCTAAGTAATTGTCTGAGCTTAAATGTTGGGTATCTAGTCGTTTTAGATTTAGTAAAATCAAGACATCCCTAGAAGTCATCTTTAGCAGTTTTTTTGGAAATGTTAGAATTCGCCTCGAATAATACAACCCTTCAAGTGCAGCAGTCTTAATCCAACAGCTTGTTCAATCGTAATCAAAGTGTGAAATGTGTTTTGCAAAATTTATAATTTGTTTGAATGTACTAGATCTGAATCAAGGAATTAGCTCTTAATCTGATTTTCTGTTCAGCATGGTTCAACATCCACGAATATAACCTTAATGAGACCGTCAGCCCAAATAAAAGAGTTGTTTTCGAGCATCAAGGGCTGGACTGCCAGGCTGGGCTTCGCTTGGGGCCCAGCTATTACATGGATTGAATCCACTTGGATGTAATATAGATACAATTGACAATTCCCCCTCGTAGCAAGTTGTTAGGGTCATTTAAAAACACAAATTATGATCGCATTCTTTAATTATGTCTTTTAAAATACTTAGAATTTGAGACGAGACGTTTCGCGAATTTTCACGGTCTCTCGTAAGTATAATAATACGCTAGTTTCTTTAGGGCACGTCTTTAATAATTTTATCTCCTTAAATACGGGTGCGCATTTATGTGACCCAAATTCGAATCCCAACAAAGTTATAATGTGTCAAAAACCACGGGTGACTTTATGTGACGTTGTTTGCGGCACGTTTTGACGGCGTTGCAATTTTCCTTGAAAAAAATAATAAAAAAAGTGGTTAAAAGGTTAAAAATTCACATAGGCTCATAATTGTAAAAATTAGATAATTTAAGCCAAATATGACAGTTGAGCGACCGTTCTAGAACCACTGAACTCGGGAATGCCTAACACCTTCTTCCGGGTTAACAGAATTCCATTCCTGGACTTCTGGTTCGTGGACTGTTAAACAGAGTCATTCTTTCCTTGATTCGGGTTTCTAACTAGTGACTTGGGAGACCATAAATCTCCATAGTGGCGACTCTGAAATTCTCTTAAAAATTGAATCCTGTTTTGATTGTCCTTTAATTGGAAAAACTCCCTTATCTACGCCCTTCGTCGGGTTGTAGTAGCCAAAAGGAGGTGTGACAGCTCTGGAGCGATTCTGTTGGGGACCGAACCCCAGAATCTCTGTTCAGGGTTCAAGAATTCGAGCTTAGAATAGTTGTTTTATTTGGCTTTGTTTATTATATGATTTTTTTTGTTTTTACATCTTGACTTAACGTGCAAAATGATGCTTTTTACCACCTTGTATATCATCTGAAATGTACACTACTATGAAACCCTTCTCTTCTCACCTTTAGGGATATACTTACTGGTTGAGACTCCCTATTTTGTTAGTGTCATACCTTAATATAAGAAAGAGGCTCGGATAAGTTACAAAGCCGGACGATCTTGGGGGTTCCTGGTACGTAGCCCTCTCCTCGACTCGAGTTGTCTGCTCGGGTACACAGTCTAGAAAAGATACCTAGGTACTGAACTTAGCCGAACAAAACCTCATGCCGGATCCTAAGTAGGAACATTTGTTCGCATCACGTGCATTTGACTTAGGAGACTCAACACATGGGTTGGGTCTATCTAGGACAGTGACCTGAAATGCAAAGACCATCTTGATGCATATTACGTGCCACTTGTGCATTTAGTTGTTTTGGATTAGCATGTTGACCGTCTTGTGAATATGGAAAGAAAATTAAGAAAATAAGTGGTACTAGGGCTGACTGAGATTAATCATTTATTTTGTAAAACCAATGCTCAAATAGCGCCGAAACGCCACTGGATTTTTGAATAAAAAAGGGAAAAGGAAATATAAAAAAAGGGCTTTTCAACAATGTTTTTGATTTTGACAAACTGTTATTCCCGAACTACGCTGGTTTGATTCTCAGTGAGTGTGGGATACATAGGCAACCCCTATCGGTCCAACCTCCCTTGTGCAAAAATAGCCAATACATTTCATTTGCTATCCTAAATACATCAGGTGACGCTGTTATGTCAAAAATAGCCAACTGGGCGTTTGGTTCTAGAAAATAAATTTCATACAGGAATAAAATCACAAGTCACTAATTCACCTTAATAAATGTGCAAGATGAGCACAATTCAAACTGGACCTTCTACATTTGTAAGTCGAATCCCTTTGGAGCTGCGATTGTGGTGGAATGATCTAGGAAGAGAAGGGCAAGATGAGATAAAGAAGTATTTGGGGCGCCTCCCCGTATTATTAGATATTTACCCCAAGGAGACATCATAAGAGCATTGGATACATGCTAGGACCTGGCGCACAATGTGTTTCACTTCTTAGACTTTGAACTTACCCCAACAGTGGAAGAAATTGCGGGATACATTAGAAATGTGGAGCTTCCTCTAAGACACAAGTATTTGCTTGCTCCAAGAGTGGTAGCGCTTCATAAATTCTTAAAACCTTGAAAATAAGCAGTGTGGTACATGATTCAAACTTGGCGGAAGGGTTTTGCACTTTTTCATTCCTGTATACCAGATATGGTCACATATGGGGGTTCAACAATCCAGAAAACAAAATCTGCAGCAAAGGAAACCATGTCAAATGGGATGAACAGAGACGCTTCGCTTTCATGGTGGCTTTCCTGGGCTTCTGCTATTTCCCATAAAGGATGGGAACATTGACATAAAGATAGAAGGGGTCGTCAGCACTTTGCGAACGCAGACTAAGTGCACACTCGCGCCTATGTTAGCAGCCGAGATCGTTCGCGCTCTAACAACTTGCAAGGCTAGAAACGATTTCTTTGAAGGGTGGAATCTATTATTGCAAATGTGGATGACTGAGCATCTATGCCACCGTCCTCAATTCATGAGTTACAGGTCCACCGAGAAAACTTGCATAGAGGAGTTTCATACGAGAGTTGAAAGGCTCAGCTTGCCCGAAGGTGTAGCAAGATGGACTTCTTACTTCCAGTCCCTCACTGCTAGTCAAATAGAATGGACACTAAGATGGTTGTCTGTAGATGAGATCATGTACATGCCGGCAACAGAACCTCATTTCCTCTTGATGGGTCTTAGGAGTATCCAGCCTTATGCCCCGCATCGGGTTTTGAGACAACTCGGAAGATGCAAGATAGTTCCAAAAGAAAAAGATCTCAGTATCCGGGTAGTCGAGATTGGGCCTGATGGTTAGTTTTTCGAAGCAATGGTCCGCAAGATTTCGAATGAATGCCAATACATAACCGCCAACACTTGCGTACATGATCGGGCCAGAGGCAAAGTGTCACCGGGATACCTTTCCTGGTACAGGAGAGAAATTGAGTTTGAGACACTGCCCAAAAGGCCTCATCTCCAAGAGTTCATTGAAACGTCACAAGCACAATGGGACTGGCTAGCCAAGGAAAATGAGTACATGGCCACCATATGAAAATTAGAAAAATAGGTCAAAGAGCTTCAATTTGAACATGGTTTGCAAGGCGCTTCAGATGAGGGGGAAAAGAAAAGATTAACAAAAGAGAACGAAGCATTGAGAGCCAAAATCAAAAGGATGAAAATAGCCGCGGAAAATCCCTCCAGGAGCGTGAAAGATGAAAAACTCATAGATAATTTAAGGCGAAAAGTGACCGAGTATGGGTTTGACTTGAATAAAGCAGAAGGTGATCTATCCAGGGTTTGGAAACAATTAGCTAAAAATGCAAGGGAACGAGCCCGCATCATTGAGCAATTAAAATAATGGCATGAAGATGAGGTTTCTAGGTTAAAAAGGAAGGTCATCATGGCTGAGAACAAAGCCAAGCAAGCCAGGGATTTCAAAGCCGAGAGAGAACATTGTTATGCCGCGATAGCAAGGTGGGATATGGATTTGTGGAAATTCCAAGAATTGAATCAGGTAGCCAAACAAACTCTAGAGGCAAGGGCTGAGCAAACTGGGCGTTTGTTGCAAGAAAAGGGTGTTATTAGGGAAAGAGTACGGGTGATCGCAGACTATATCACCACAAAGTGCAACCGTTGCGAGGATATGACAAGATCCATGTTCTTTGCCATTACCATGACCTTTGTCCGGCAAGTTATGGAAGACCTCTACCACCACCTAGGGAGTTTAGCATGCAAGCCAGCAGCAAGGCCGAATGATGCCCCGCAAGCCCCAAGAGCATTTGAAGCATTAATGAATTCATATATATTACACTGCCTTTTGTCAAAATATTTTTTAAAGTCTACTAGTTTAACTAGGAGTCCACATTTTCTTTATGCATAGTTAGTCATTTTTCGAGTCTGTAGTTCGTTTTATCAGAGCTTGTTAGTTTCTTGTTTGATCTGTCACCTTTCGAGTCCTTGTAAGTGAAGTCTGTTGTTATAAAAATGGAAAATTTCTCAAGTGTTTTATGCTACGCTTTTTACTTGCAATAACTACGCTTGGTCTGATTCATGCAGGGACATGATACGTAGGCAATCCACATAGGATTCGACCATAATTGAAGGAAATAAGAGAGAAAATGAATGAAATAGGAAAGAGGGAAAGAATACGGCTAAAACAAAAGGAAGCTTCGCAAATAAAAGATGAGATGACGCAAGCAACCAATGCATGTAGGGACCGACTGTCATTTGTGTGCATGCATACTCAATATGTGGCCTCTTATGTGTCACAACTTAACCATTGATGAGTTTTTGGTGTTGTTCGAGTTTCAAATTAGACATGTGATTAGTACTCGTGGCATTCTGGAAACCCACTCCTACAACACGCGGTCGAAAAGCAAGCAAGTCATGGCCAATCAGGAAAACAATGTCAGCATTATTGACCCCTCGAAGGAACCAGAGGAATTGGAAGTTAATGCTATGAAGTAGAAAATGTATAAGCTTAAGCACCAAATGGCTGATATGTACTAGGCATGGGCAAGAGAACAGCTGCCCCCGACCTATCCTGATAATCCAAATTTCATCCCGCCACTGGCCCAAGCACCTGACCAGTCTGCCACTAATCTACCTCCAGGTTTTCCTATCTATTCACATCATTAGGGTACTACCTCTCAACCACCTGCTCCTCTACCCAAAGTCACTCCTCACCCTCCCCCGCCTATCGCTCCTATCTATATGGCACCTCCGCCTCCTACACTCCATAGGTCGTCGAGTGAGCCCCTGCTTCAAGCTTATGACCCTCGATTCTATCCACCAGAACCTGCTTATAAAACCCAGGTACCTTACTCCTATGCTCCCCGTCCCGAAATCCTGACGGGAGAAGAAAAATCGATCAGAAATCCTGAGCAAGAAGAGATGCTTAGAAAGGTCCGAGTCTGGAACAATCATTCAGGGACATGCAAGGATTAGGTGGATAGTTGAGTGTGGCGTTCAAGGATCTCTTTCTATTTCCCGACGTACTGCTGCCTCTAGGTTTCAAGATGTCTAAATTTGACTTATATGATGGTCATGGCGATCCGCTCGCACATCTATGGGGGTTTTGCAGCAAAATGAGGGGAGCAGGGGGAAAAGATGAATTTCTAATGGCATACTTTAGTGGTTTAAGTAGGTCAGTGCTGGAGTGGTATACTCGGCAGGATCCCAATCGGTGATATAAGCGTTTGCCTGCCACTGTCAATATAATCTCGAGATTGTCCTGGATCGTCTATCTCTGACAAAGCTGGAGAAGAAACACAATGAGAGTTTTAGGGAGTACGATTTCCAGTGGAGGGAACAAGCAGCTAGAGTTTTATCCTCCCATGAAGGAGAGTGAGATGGTTGATTATTTCCTACATGCTCTGGAACCTAACTATTTCGTACATTTAGTGTCAGCGGTGGGAAAGTCTTTCAACGAAGTGGTCAAGATGGGATGTATGGTCGAGGAGGGCCTTAAATCCAATAAAATCATGAGCTACTCTGCAATTAAGGCAACTACTAAGCCATCCAGGGTGGAGCTGGAGGAACGTTCGAAAAGAAGAAGAAGGAGGAAGTAGCGACAAAGGATTCAGGAACTTGGTTCAGACCTCGTGCACCATCTCATTATGCCCAGCCCCGTCCTCACCACCATGCATACCCACATGCTCCATATGGCCCACCACAACATTACTATCCACCACCAGAACCTCTCTTCTCAGTCCATCACACGCAAGTATATACCCAACCTCCCGCCCACGTACAATGGCGTGCGCCACCTCTACAAAATACATACCCAACTCCACAAAATCACTACCCACCTCCAAGAGCTTACCAACAACCCCCAAGGCCCGCCTTCCGAGCCAATCCAGTCCAGATAAATGAGCAGGTACAGAAAAAAGAAGCCTTTCACTCGTTGGGAGAATCCTACACTAGCTTATTCCACAAGCTGCGCCAGCTGGATATGTTGAGACCAATCGAAGTGAAACTTCCAAATCCTCCCTCCAAGAATTTAGATTATTCAATTAGTGTGAATACTATTCCGGGTGCACCTAATCATGATGCAAAAAGTGTTAGCATTTAAAGAACGCTATCTAGGAACTTATTGACTCCCGCAGGATTGAGGTTCAGACCCCGGAGGCGCCCAATATTAACCAAACCCGTTGTCGTACCATTAGGAAACCAACATGATTGAGATTGTGGAAAGAAGGGGGGAATCCAGAGGGCCCTCATAAATAGTAATGATGATAAAAGCCAATGAGCTCAAGCCAATTGAGAGTGCAAGAAGTGAGAAGCTAGTATCCAGGGCAAAAGGAAAGGGTAGCAAACCTGTCACAGTTCAGGGGAGCGGTTGCTCCAAAGTAGGAACAGGAAAAGTAATAGTATATGGGGCAGCTAGAGAGCCTGTCGTGGTTGTGACAGGTTTCTGCATCGAGCCAATTATTGTAAAACTAGTGATCCACCACCAATCATCAAAAGCCAAGCCGTTCCTTGGAGATATGAGCAAGTAATAGTGATGTACAAGGGGAAAGAAGTTAGAGAGGAAGTGTGTGAGGCACGAGGTTTAACTCCGTCATGAAGGTACTTTTCCCAAAAAAATTGAGGAAGGGCAGAATTTCCAATGATCCAAAACCAGTGAAGAAAGTTGTGTCAGAAGAAGAGGCGGAAGAGTTCTTGAAGAAAATGAAAATGTAGGACTACTCCATCATAGAGCAGTTGAGGAAGACACCAGCTCAGATTTATTTTTTTTCCTTACTAATGCACTCAGATGAACATCGCAGGGCATTGATGATGATTTTGAATAAAGCCCATGTCCCAGACAAGATAACGGTGAACCATCTGGAAAAGATTGCAAACAAGATATTCGATGTAAACCGAGTCACATTCTCTGACGATGAATTGCCCATGGAAGGCACTGAACACAACCGGGCTCTTTATCTGACTGTGAAATATGAAGATGTTGTGGTCACCCGAGTTTTGGTGGAAAACGGGTCTAGTGCAAACATTTGTTCGCTATCCACATTGACCAAGCTGAAGGTGGAAAATGAAAGGGTCCGTAAGAATAACATCTGCGTTCGAGGTTTACATGGCGGAGGCAAAGACACCGTAGGAGATACAGTGCTGGAAGTAACCATAGGACCTACTGAGTTCACCATGGAATTCCAAGTGCTGGATGTAGCAGTCTCCTATAACTTGTTGTTGGGCAGGCCCTGGATTCATGCAGCCAAAGCAGTGCCATCTATCCTGCATCAGATGGTTAAATTTGAATGGGATAGGCAAGAGATTGTGGTGCATGGTGAAGACAATTAGTGTACTTCAAGAGACGTGATCATGACTTTCATTAAATCTGAGGACAGCAAAGGTCCATGGGTCTACCAGGTGTTTGATACAGTGTTAGTATAGAAAATCCCAGAAGGTGATGTTGTCATGACCCAAAAGATAGCGATTGCGTCCGTCATGGTGGCTTCAGAAATGTTTAAAATGGTTTCAAGCCCAGCAACGGGTTGGGGGCTTCAAGGCATTGTGCAACCAGTGTCCCTTCCCAAATATCTGGACACTTTCGGCCTAGGTTTCAAGCCCACAGCCACCGACATAAGGCGGGCCAGGAAGCTGAGACAGAAGGCTTGGGTTCTCCGAAAACCCATCTCAAGGTGGTCCAAATCATTTGTCAAATCCAGTGCTAGCAATGGCCCCAGACCAAAGATTTCGGGCCTGCTGATCGGCGGACGGAGATCTTGATAAAGGATTGGAAAGACTGTTCAATGAGGTGAATATGGACGAGGTAGGAGAAGGATCAAGAAGGGCATATGTGCAGTTTGTGGGAGCATGCGCAAAAGTCAATAACTGGGAAGCCACTCCTCTTCCCACTCGGAGGGAGTCGTGATAGTCGGCTTTGATTTTCCTTTCAGTATAGTTTGAATTAGCGTTAGAGTTGTTAATTCAGTTGTTATTTCCCTACGATTGGATGTGTAAACCATGTTATCTTTGATTCTAATGAAATGTGATTCCCCTTTTAGTAGTGCTAATAGTTTCCATTTCTCTTTTTTTTCTTTTCTCTTTTGTATAGTTATTTTTATGCTGGTTCCAGTAATCTGACATGTATAAGGACTCCTCGGCCCAGTCTTCAAAACAGGTCTAGTTCAGAAATAATAATTCAGGAAATAGAACATGAGGAGAAACCAGGATATGATGAAGAAGGGGCATGGGATGAGATTAGTAAAGAGATGACCCAGTTCTAAGAGAAACCCAAACCAAACCTGAATGATATAGAGCCAGTCAATCTAAAAAGTCTGGGTAATATCAGAGAAACAAAATTAAGTGTCCATTTGGAGCCACAACTTAGGGAAGAAATAATTCAAGTGTTACTTGAGTACAAAGATGTCTTTGCATGGTCCTACGATGACATGCCTGGGTTGATCACTGACTTAGTGGTCCACAAGTTACCCACTGTGCCAGCTTGTCCGCCTGTCAAGCAAAAGTTGAGAAAATTCAAAACTGATGTGTGTGAAATTAAAAGAAGAAGTGACCAAGCAGTTCGAGGCAAAAGTCATCCTAGTCACATGATACCCCACTTGGTTAGCTAATGTTGTTCCTGTACCAAAGAAGGACGGTAAAACCAGGGTGTGTGTTGATTACCGTGACCTTAACAAAGCAAGTCCAAAAGACAACTTCCCCCAGCCGAACACCCACATATTGATAGACAAATGTGCGAAGCATGAGACGGGTCATTTGTGGATTGTTACGCAGGATACCACCAGATTTTGATGGATGAGGAAGATGCGCAGAAAATAGTGTTCATCACACCGTGGGGGACATATTGTTATAGAGTCATGCCTATTGGTTTGAAAAACACCGGGGCAACATACATGAGGGCCATGACAACCATTTTTCATGATATGATACATAAGGAAATCGAGGTCTATATGGATGATGTGATACTCAAGTCCAGAAAGCAATCCGATCATGTCAAAGACTTGAGAAAATTCTTCCAAAGGCTCCACAAGTATGACCTCAAACTCAACCAGGCAAAAAGTGCATTTGGGTTCCCGTCGGGAAAGTTATTAGGGTTCATATTCAGCCGCCGAGGCATCGAACTAGACCTATCAAAAATAAAAGCTATACAGGAGTTGCCGCCACCAAGGAATAAAAGAGAAGTAAGGAGTCTACTGGGAAGATTGAATTACATCAGTCGGTTTATTGCTCAACTCACAACCATCTGTGAGCCCATCTATAAACTGTTGATAAAAAATGCTGCGGTAAAATGGATGGGAGAGTGTCAAGAGGCTTTTGATAAGATAAAGGAATATTTATCGAACCAGGTATTGGTCCTGCCGGAACCAGGAAGGCCTTTGATCTTATATTTGACAGTCCTGGACAACTCATTCGGGTGCGTGTTGGGTCAGCATGATGTTACTGGGAGAAAAGAGCAGGTCATATACTACCTCAGCAAGAAATTTACAGCTTACGAGGTTAAGTATACTCATCTTGAAAGGACATGCTGCGCTTTGACGTGGGTAGCCCAAAAGTTAAAGCATTACTTGTCATCATATACCACTTATCTCATCTCATAACTGGACCCATTGAAATACATTTTCCAGAAGCCCATGCCCACAAGAAGGCTCGCGAAATGGCAAATCTTGCTCACTGAGTTCGACATTATCTACGTGACTAGGACTGCTATGAAGGCACAAGCATTGGCGGACCATTTAGCGGAGAATCCTATAGATGAAGAATATGAGCCCTTGAACACTTATTTCTCGGACGAGGAAGTGATGCATATCAATGAAATGAAATGAGATGAGAAGTCGGGATGGAAATTGTTCTTCGATATGGCTGCCAACACGAAAGGAGTTGGGATAGGAGCAGTTTCCATTTATGAAGAAGGGCGTCATTACCCAGTCATAGCTCAACTCCGCTTCTACTGCACCAACAACATGGCGGAATATGAGGCATGCATTTTGGGTTTGAGATTAGCAATAGACATAGGTGTCTAGGAAGTCTTGGTCTTGGGAGACTCAGACCTTCTGGTACACTAGATTCAAGGGGAGTGGGAAACAAGAGATTTAAAATTCATACCGCACCGGCAATGCTTGCATGATCTGTCAACCATTCCGGTCAATAGAGTTCAGGCAAATTCCCAGAATTCATAATGAGGTCGTTGATGCCCTGGCTACTTTGGCTACAATGTTACAACACCCGGACAAGGCTTACGTTGACCCCATACATATCCATATCCATGATCAGCATAATATTGCAATATGGTAGAAGAAGAGATTGACGAAGAGCCCTAGTTCCACGACATTAAGGAATATATCAGGAGAGGGGTGTACCCGGTGCAAGCCATGAGTAACCAGAAGAGAACAATCCGTCGTTTGTCAAGTGGGTTTTTCTTCAGCGGAGGAATATTATATAAAAGAACGCCAGATCTCGGTTTGCTAATATATGTAGATGCTAGGCAAGCGACCGCTATCATGAATGAGGTGCATGCTAGCGTCTGCGGGCCACGCATGAGTGGATATGTTTTGGCAAAGAAGATTTTTCGAGCAGGATATTATTGGCTCACCATGGAGCGGGATTGTATCAGCTTTGTGCGCAAGTGCCACCAATGTCAGGTACACGGAGACCTAATTCACTCTCCTCCGTATGAATTGCATATGATGTCAGCAGCATGGCCTTTCATTGCTTGGGGCATGGACATCATCGGAGCCATTGAGCCAGCACCTTCTAACGAGAACAGCTTTATCCTTGTTGCCATTAACTATTTCACCAAATGGGTTGAAGCCAAAACCTTCAAGGCAGTGACCAAGAAGGCCGTGCTCGACTTTGTGCACACAAACATCATTTGTCGATTCAGGATCCCCAAGACTCTCATCACTGATAATGGGGAAAATCTCAACAGTCACCTAATGAGAGAGGTATGTCAGGAGTTCAAGATCACACATCGAAATTCTACCCCTTATCGCCCCAAGGTGAACGGAGCGGTTGAGGTGGCCAATAAGAACATAAAGAAGATACTACGTAAAATGGTGAAAGGATCCAGGTAGTGGCATGAGAAGCTGCCTTTTGCATTGTTAGGCTATCGCACCACTGTTCGCACTTCAGTGGGGGCCACTCCATACTTGTTTGTATATGGCACAGAGGCGGTAATCCCGGCTGAAATTGAAGTCCCCTCTCTTCGAATCGTGGCCAAAGCAGGAATCTACGATGAAGAATGGGTCAAAGCTCGTTTGGAACAATTGAGTCTGATTGACGATAAAAGGTTGGCGGCGGTCTGTCACGGCCAATTGTATCAACAACGAATGGCCAGGGCATATAATAAGAAAGTGCTCTTAGGAAGTTCGAAGTAGGTCAATTGGTAATAAAGTGCATCCACCCTCACCAGGCCAAGGAAAAAGGCAAGTTTGCTCCAAACTAGCAAGGACCATTCATCGTATCAAGAGTGTTGTCCAACGGAGCATTGTATCTGACGGGTGTGGAAGGAAAATGTGTGGAAATGGCTATCAATTCGGACGTTGTCAAAAGATATTATGTATGATTTTCTTTTAGATCATTGTCTATGTTCAACACTTGTTTGTACTTGGCATATTTTGAAAATTTGAATGATGAAGGAATTTCATTCTACAATCTAAGCACTCTATCCTTTGCTAACATGTTTGAGCTTTAGTTATTTTCTCTTCATACCTCTCTTTCGGAATCAGTAATCACCAACAAAAATCGGAAGCGCAAGTGTGAGAAGGCGCAAGAAGTCAATAAAAGGAAAGGAAAGAAAAATGAAAATGAAAAAAACTGAAAAGAAAGGAAGAAAAAAATAAAAAGAATGAAAAGAAAAAGAAAAAGAAAAGAAAAAGATGGAAAAAACAAGAAAATAAAAGAAAAAGAGAAAAGGAAATGGTAAAAAGAAAAGAAAACAAAGAAAAGAAGGGAGAAAAGAAAAACAAAAAGAGGAGAAGAAAACAACAACAAAAACAAGGAATTGGCATGAACTACGTTTGACCTGATTCCTTATAAAAGTATACGTAGGAAGCCTCACGGTTCGGTCTCATCAAAATAAAAATCCAAAAGTCCCCAAGCAAGAAACTGGGCAGAAGTTGTTGTTATTGTAAGATTGTGATTCTGAAACCATTCAAATTGTTTGAGCCTTTGGTATCCTTCCTTTCAAAACCCTATCCAAAAGCCCACGTTACGATCCAAAGAAAAACCTTCTGATCAGTCTTCAAAAGATGCCAAGTTGAGCAAGTTAGAAGTGATTCATGTCAGGGACAGCACTCCGAACCAGGCATGAGAGATAATAAAATGAGAGAGTCTTATTGGTGAAAACCCTCACGGGAACCATAAGGCGACGAGACTTTGAGAGAAATAAATGAGAGAGTCTTATCGATGAAAACCTTCACAGGCACCGTGAGGCGAAGGTGAGGAAAAAAGCAAAACTCAAAGGGGCTATTGGTAGATGAACATTGTAGGGAAAGCCAAGCTAGGGTTTGGTTGAAAGAATTGGGTTAGAAGGGTCATCACAACAAAATCACGGCAGCAGAAGGTCGGTCATCGGAACGGGCAGGGTCGACTAGGCAGAAGTGCATGTCATGATCGCAAAAACCAGCGGTTCCTCTTCAGATAAGTCTTCTTTCTTATTTTTTTCAATAGTCAGCAAGTCTGTAATTCCTCACCCAAAGTAGCATTCTGAGTCTTTGCATTTCATTTTTCTTTCAAGTCTAAAATCTTTTGTTAGAGCGAACGAAAGGAATTTCAAAGCCGATTATCAACTCTCAATGGGACAAAGCGCATGACGCCCAAAGGCGTAACAAAGATAACAAGGGCGGAGCAACAAAAGGAAGGATTCATAAAAACTGCAATTGATGGAAGAGACAAGAGTCAACAAAGTGAAGGAGTCCACACAGAAAAGGGTATGCAAAGTAAAACCACAAAGATTCTGGGGTCAGCCGAGCATCATACACCGATTGGGCTATCTCGGAGGGAACGCAAACTCGGCATAACACAAAGATGGGGAAGGGTAGCAAGGTCGCAAAGTTTGACCAAGCGTAATACATCAGTCGTCAGGGAAAGACATAAAAAATCCTGGTGAAGGATCGAGAGCGCAACACAAGGTGGGAAGCGAAGTTGGGGCATAAACATCAAGAGTCAGTCGAGCATCACATATGGACTGGGTAATCCCAAGAAAGGGATAAGGATTTCTGTTGAGGGCTCATAAATGTAACACCAATATGAGAAACAAAACAAAGCCACGAGGATTAGAGGACCAGCCAAGCATAACATCCTAACTCGGCAATCGTCCAAGAGGGATATAAGGCTTCTAGTAAAAAAGGCAAAAGCGCAACATAAAGGCGGAAATGGCCATGAGAGGTTATCCAGCGTGATATATCAACTCGTCAATCATCGGGAAGAGGCAAAAGAGAATTCTGGTACAGAAGTTCCACACGAAGTAGAGAGCAACATAAAGTTACAAAAGGCGAAGGCCAGCCAAATATCATAGAAAGGCTGGGGGATTTCAAGGAAGGGTGTAAGGATTTTGGCAGAGAAGCGGAATGTAACACGGAAACGAAGAACAAAGGGAGTCCACAAGGTTCAGAGGATTGGCCAAAGCATAATACATTAATTCATCAATCATCAGGAAAGGACATAAGAATTCTGGCAAAAATTAGAAATGCAATACAATGATGGGGAGCAAAGTAAAGAGTAAGGGTTTCGAGGGGTCAGCTAAGCAGTTCGAGCAACTCATTCTGGGCAATGCAACACAACGGAACACGACGACGGGAGGCTATTTTCAACAAGACTGGTGTGAGAAAACCGCCACTTTTCAAACTGACAAGTTTTCTTTGATTGACATAGGGGCCGAAAAGTTCCAGAAAAGCCTAAGGGGGGGCGTCCACGGAAGAAGGCAGGCACACGGCAGGTATGATCGAAATCGCAGTGCCTACTTGGAAGTGGGACTCAGTTAAAACTCAAAGGGACATAGTCCGTCATAAAAACCCTCCCCAGCAAAGAGCACAAGGGGACAACCTTTAACTAGCAAACCCCAATAGAAACAACTAAGGGTTAAAAGAGGCATAGAAGTTGAGATGGAACACAGTTTAAAACTCAAACAGGTGCGGGTAACATGGGCAAGCACCAACACCTTTCCCCGGTAAGAGTCGCAGCAACCCTCCTGGACAGTAATCACTAGCAGAAACAACCAGAAGATATGTTTAGCACTTAAGTTGTAAACCTCAGGAACCTCCTAAAATGGGACTTAGCCTAGAACACAAACAGTCGGGCGGCACGAGTCAATAAGAGTCATCAGGAACCTCCTGAAAAATGGGACTTCGATTAGATATTTCCCTAACAAGAGTCATCGGGACCATCCTGAAAAATGGGACTTAGATTAGATATTTCCCTAACAAGAGTCATCAGGACCCTCCTGAAAAATGGGACTTAGATTAGATATTTCCCCAACAAAAGTCAACAAGAGTCATCAGGACCCTTCTGAAAAAAGGGACTTAGATTAGATACTTCCCAGTAAGAGTCAGCAAGAGTTGTCAGGACCCCTCTGTATAATGGGACATAGCCCTAAATACTAACCCCAGAAGACACATCTCATCATCTAATTAAGAGTTGTCAGGACCCTCCTTGATAATGGGAAGTAGTTTTAATCACCAGTCACCAGCATACCCCCCATCAGATACAACTCATAACAAGACATAGTGGAAAATAATACCTTTTGAGAAGCATAACATAATCTTAAAGTTGTCATCAGTTAATAATTGTCAGGACCCTCCTGGATAATGGCACTTAGCTCTAGAGATATTTGGTAAGGAGATTTGATTAACACTCATGTATCCGCCCAACACCAAACTAGGGCAGGAAGAATTTTGTTATTTGTTGTGTAGTGATCTGGTAAACAGGTAGCAGTCTCAGGAGACATTTTTCACATTGCGAGATTGGCTATGGTAATCAGGCACCCACATGTAGAACAAGGGAATAATTTTCAAAATTTTAATTTTTGGTAATCAGGCGCCCACCTGTAGAACAAGGGAATATTTTTCAAGTTTAAAGTTTTGTGTTCAGGTGCCCACCTGTAGAACAAGGGAATACTTTTCTAAATTCAAATTTTTTTAATCAGGTGCCCACCTACAGAATAAGGGAATATTTTTCAAAATACAAACTTTGGTAATCAGGCGCCCACCTGGAGAACTAGGGAATATGTTTCAAAATTCAAGTTTTGATAGGGAATATTTTTCAAAATTTTAAGTTTTGGTCATCAGGCGTCCACCTGCAGAACAAGGGAATACTTTTAAAAATTTCAAGTTTTGTAATCATGCGGCCACCAATAGAACAAGGGAATATTTTTCAAAATTTTAAGTTTTTGCAATCAGGCGCCCACCTGTAGAACAAGGGAATATTTTTCAAAATTTCAAGTTTTGTAATCAGGCGCCCACCTGTAGAACAAGGGAATACAAATTTAAATTTTGGTTATCAGGCTCCCACCTGAAGAACAAGGGATTACTTTTCAAAATTTCAAGTTTTGTAATCAGACGCCTACCTATAGAACAAGGCAAGGAAATATTATTCAAAATTTTAAGCTTTTGCAATCAGGCGCACACCTGTATAAAGAGGGAATATTTTTCAAATTTTCAAGTTTTGTAATCAGACGCCCACCTGTAGAACAAGGGAATATTTTCAAAATGTAAAATTTTTGTTATCAAGGGCCCACCTGAAGAACAAGGAATATTTTCAAGATGCAAATCAGGCGACCACCTGTAGAACAAGGGAATACTTTTCAAAATTTCAGGCTTAGGCAATCAGGCGTCCACCTGTAGAACATGGGAATATTTTTCAAAATTTTAAGTTTTTGCAATCAGCGCCCACCTGTGGAACAAGGGAAAATTTTTCTAACTTTCAAGTTTTGTAATCAGGCGCCCACCTGTAGAACAAGGGAATAATTTTTAAAATTTAAATTTGGTTATCAGGTGCTCACCTGAAGAACAAGGGAATATTTTCAAGATGCAAATCAGGCGCCCACCTGTAGAATAAGGGAATACTTTTCAAAATTTCAGGCTTTGGCAATCAGGCACCCACCTGGAGAACAAGGGCATATTCTTCAAAAGTCAAGTCTTGGCGATTAGGCGCCTACCTGTAGAGTAAGGGAATATCTTTCAAATTTCAAGCTCTAGTAGTCAGGCGCCCACCTGCAGAATGAGGGAATACTCTCAACAGAATACATGTCAAGTCCAACAATTCGGAATCATACATGAAGGAAGAAAAGGCAAGCAGTCAGCGAGGCCACAAGGAGTTAGCAGGAAGAAATACAAGGCAACAAAGCAACAAGGATCAAGATTGAAGACGTAGATAGGTTTTCCTTCGTAATCCGGAGCATATAGCTTAGACTAGTTTTCTTTTTATTTTTTCATACGGTGTAATAAGGGGGTTAGTAGGTAGTGACAGCAGCATTAGCAGTGCAATCATAGCTTCCGGTAGTCCCAGCTACCTAACACTCCAGAACTATACTGACATGATTCCACTTTAGCTGAGGATATGTAGGCAACCTTTGAAGAAGGGTTCGGTCGGACAGTTTTCAAAATGCTTCTCATGAAATGCAAAGCAGGAAAAAATCTCTCAGTCGCTCACTTATCTTTTCCCGGAGACCCTTCGTGTCTCCGAGCAAAGAGGGGCAGTTGTGAGCACGTGATTTTTGCCTCACTTGAAATGTTCCTATAAATTCGTAAATTAGGATTTTCTTTTACTATTTGAATTTTTAGGAATTAATCATGTGATTTTATGTTTATTTGCATCTTTTCTTTTATTGTTTAAATTTTTAGGAATTAATTATTAATTTTGCATTTTTTTAGGAATTAAATGCGCGTATTTACATGTTTCTTTTATTATTTGAATTTCTAGGGGTTAACTGCATGATTTCGTGTTCATTTGTATTTTTCCTCGTTAATTATGTGATTTCGTGTTTATTTGTGTATTTCTTTTATTATTTGAATATTTAGAGTTTAATTGCATAAATTATACGTTTATTTGCATATTGAGTATTTTAAGTCACAAAAATACAAAAATAGCATTTTTATTAATTAGCCCAATTTTGGATTTTAAATCATGTTTTTGTTAATTTGGTGTTAATAAAGTAATTTAATGTAGGAGTTAAAACAAATAAGAACAAAGGGGCTTGGAAAGGTGGCTTGTTCTAAAAAGGCCAATTTAGGCCATTTTTGCAAGTAAAACCAACCCAAAACCCTGCCCAGACCCGGTCCAGTCCCACCCTCATCAAAACGATGCCGTTTTGGCGTCCATCCATCTCAACCGTCCATACCCCTCAATCTAACGGCACAGATTGAGCCTTATATTATAAATAAAACTGTCCAAACCCATGTGATATTTCAAGAGACCAAATTCGTCTTCATCGTATAGTTCAACCGCCGGTGTAACGCCACCTCCAACCCACCATAACACCACCGTCTGCCGCCGGTCTAAAATTTCCGCCGCCGCTGGTGTATCTCTAATAACCCCCAAGTATACACCCCAGAATCCCCATTGTCTCCTCTTCCCAAACCTCCTAAGATCACCCTTCAAAACCCTCCCCAGCCCGTCGAAAATCTATTCAAAGCACGACAGCTCCGCCATCCACGGCGGCATCTGGTGAACAACGACCCCCAAACTAACATCATGAGACCCCCTCAATCTCCTCTTTCCAACTCTACCATCAGCCACCCTCAAATGTAACCCCAACACTTCGAATATTTGTTAGAAGTGGGCAGCCTCGCCATGCACGGTGGTGGCTGACCTCCAACGTCTCCCAAATTAATGCCACTCACCCCATTAGTCTCCCCTACCTAAAAACAAGTCTAGTCCCCTTTGAATAATTCTCAGACTCTTCGAATTCAAAATCTAGGACTAGACCTAATTTTGAGATGAATTTCTAGGAGCCACCTGAGTCCGAAAATGGAGTGGCGTGTTTGTTTTGGCCAAAACACACATGTGACCCTGTTTTGGTATTGAGCTCTATTCAGCAGACCATTTGAAAGAAGGCAAGTAAGTTCATTCATTCTTAATTTATTTTTTTGTTTTGTTTGTTGTTGTTTGCCTGGTTTAGCCATTGAATTTGACTTCGCTTCTATCTTTCTTAATTAAAAATAGTATCTTATTAGATTATTTTTACAGTTCAGCTGATGTCTGATTTTAATTATTCGGAGTCATGAACGTCTATTGTAAATTTTAATTAGTAACTTCTGTTTTGTTTGTCATACCTGCTCTTCGGTTTAAATTTGAAGTTTAGCATGTTTTATTTAAATTTTAGACCTCTGAATCTGAGTATTGGTTTGAGTTCACATGAAATTACGAAATGGTCTTGATTGTTTGATTTGTTTAGCAACTCCCATGTTTGCTCGTTAATTTCCGTAATCCCTTGATTCTTTTTTTTTAGTTTAAGTGTCAACTAATGGCGCATATGTTTTGAGGTGTTGATTTCTGAGATTTTGTTTTGGTAATGGTAGCCTTCTATGTTCTTCTTTTGATTGTTGAGTATTTGACCTGGTTTTGATTACTGAGGATTCATTAGCATTTGTTTTTTCATTAATAGCTCAATAATATTATGGTTGGATATAGTTGTTAATAGTATTAGGAGTTAGTAATTAGTTACAAGTTAGTAAATTAGATTTTCTAACATCTAGGGTTAATGTAGATCCGTTGCTTTATTTTGATAATTTTAGGATAAATAGAGGTAATATAGAATTTTTGTTTGGTATTGGTTATTTTTTAGAATGAAATAGAGGTAATTTAGAGTTTTAACTTAGCCTCTGCAATTTTAGGAACAAAATAAGGGTAGTATAGGTAGTTCATAAATGGGAGACAATGCTAGAAGCCTTTAGACCCTTCTAGAAGGGGTCTTTAATACAAAATCAGTAGTTTTGTTACAGTAACTTGGGAAACAAGGCAAAAAAATGAGGATCCAAATAGGTAAAATCTGAAAATTGAATGATGGACCTTTAGTTAAAACAAAATAATAGTGGTGCCCTAGCCTTTGGCTATAAAAAAGGGTTGAAAATCACTCAAAAAGGGGGTTGGAAAATCTAAAAGTATCTCTATAATTTCTCATAATTTGAAGCTCAAAATCTCTCAAAATAACTCTTGAAAACCCCCAGCAGTCTTAAATTTACTGTTCCATTGAATTTATTGTGCAAAAACACTCTTAAATTCATCTGTCAAGCAAGGATCATAGGAAAATGACTTGGTTTGGTTGTTATTCAGTGTATTTCGAGTAGGATTGGTAATGTTGTATGGTGTAAAGGTCACCTGGGTTCCTGTTTGAGTTCCTGGGTTCATTGAATATATTTTAATGAGTGTTGCTCTTTGATTTTTGGGCTTAAGACCTTCCATGTTGTTTGATGGTGTTTATGGGTTATTAATTACTTCTAAGTTGTGCATTCCTGTTGAATACACTGTTATTGAGTGCTACTGACTCTCAATTCTGCTATTGTGCACAAATTCCAGGTATATTCTCCTTCTCTAATGGTGTATCAAGCTTGGACTTAATGGATATTCGAGTGGAAGCAGTATACTATCTTGTTTTATTACTTTTATTATTATTGTGTGATTTACGCTTGAAGTAGGTGGTTTGTAATAATAGAACACTACAGTTTATGCTTGTTAGTAGAGATCAGTGTTTCATGTGCTCATTTTAATGAATATCGATGGACTATAATAACAGGACATTATATCTTAGTTGCTAGTTGGGATTGATTGCTATGTGTTACTGTAACAACGAGCCCCCAGGAATATGCATGCTAAATGGATTTTCATTCACGCTATTGTTAGTCTGTAATTTTGTGGTTATCGTAGTTAGCCTAAGTAATTGTCTGAGCTTAAACGTTGGGTATCTAGTCATCTTGGATTTAGTAAAATCAAGACATCCCTAGAAGTCATCTTTAGTAGTTTTTTTAGAAATTTTTAGAATTCGCCTCGAATAATCCAACCCTTCAAGTGCGGCAGTCTTAATCCAACAGCTTGTTCGATTGTAATCAAAGTGTGAAATGTGTTTTGCAAAATTTTTAATTTGTTTGAATGTACTACATCTGAATCAAGGAATTAGCTCTTAATCCGATTTTCCGTTCAGCATGGTTCAACATCCACGAATATAACCTTAATAATGTCATCATCCCTAATAAAAGAGCTGTTTTCGAGCATCAAGGGCTGGACTGCCAAGTTGGGCTTCGCTTGGCCCCCAACTGTTACATGAGTTGAATCTACTTGGATGAAATATAGATACAACTGACAATGCACCCTCGTAGCAAGCTATTAGGGTCGTTTAAAAACACAAATTTTGGTTGCCTTCTTTAATTATGTCTTTTAAAATACTTAGAATTTGAGACGAGCCGTTTAGCGAATTTTCACGGTCTCTCGTAAAGATAATAATGTGCTAGTCGCTTTATGGCACGTCTTTAATAATTTTATCTCCTTAAACACGGGTGCGCATTTATGTAACCCAAATTTGAATCCCAACAAAGTTAGAATGTGTCAAAAACCACGGGTGCATTTATGTGACGTTGTTCGCGGCACGTTTTGACGGTGTTGCAATTTTCCTTAAAAATAATAATAATAATAAAAGTGGTTAAAAGGTTAAAAATGCACATAGGCTCATAATTGTAAAAATTAGATAATTTAAGCCAAATATGACGGTTGAGCGACCGTGCTAGAACCACAGAACTCGGGAATACCTAATACCTTCTCCCGGGTTAACTGAATTCCTTACCCGGACTTCCGATTCGTGGACTGTTAAACAGCATCATTCTTTCCTCGATTCGAGATTCTAACCGCTGACTTGGGACATCATAAATCTCCCAAGTGGCGACTCTAAAATTCTCTTAAAAATTGAATCCTGTTTCGATTGTCCTTTAATTAGAAAAACTCTCTTATATACGCCATTCGCCGGGTTGTAGTAGTCAAGAGGAGATGTGACAGCTTTCTCTACCATAGTTTAACCTGCTACATTTGTAGAAGCTTGTCAAGATCCCAGATGGGTGGAAGCAATGAAATCTGAGATTGAAGCTTTGGAAAGCAATCATACTTGGGATATTGTGTTACTTCCAAAGGGTAAAACTCATATTGGCTGTAAGTGGGTCTATAAAGTGAAGTACAAAGCATCAGGTGAGATAGAGAGGTTCAAGGCAAGACTGGTTGCCAAAGGCTACAGCCAAAAGGAAGGGATTGATTATCAAGAAACTTTTTCCCCAGTAGTGAAGATAGTGACAGTCAGAAC
Organism: Nicotiana benthamiana; assembly: GCA_034376525.1. Lineage (NCBI taxonomy): Eukaryota > Viridiplantae > Streptophyta > Magnoliopsida > Solanales > Solanaceae > Nicotiana > Nicotiana benthamiana. The sequence goes on along the minus strand of CM067341.1, from coordinate 10,605,396 downwards.
TATACTATCACTAGTTGCACAGCTCAACATTGGCACATTCACCAGATGGATGTGTGCAATGTGTTTTTGTAGGTAGATCTCTTTGATGAAATTTACATGCAACTGCCTCCAGGATTCAAGAGCCAGGGGGAGTCACAACCAGTATGTAGGCTCATTAAATTCATATATGGCCTTAAGCAGGCTCCCAGGTAATGGAATAAGAAGCTTACTGAAGCTTTATGCACATTTGGCTTCATTCAGAGTCAGCATGATCATTCTCTATTTGTAAAAAGAAGCACATAAGGCATAACATTAGTACTGGTTTATGTAGATGATATGTTGATCACTGGATCACAACTGAAGTTAATTGAAGACACCAAGGTAGCATTACAGAAGGCTTTCAAGATGAAGGGTCTAGGGGAGTTGAAGTATTTTCTTGGCATAGAATTTGTATGATATGATAAAGGCATCCTTATGCATCAAAGAAAATATGCACTGGAGCTTATCTCAGAACTTGGACTTAGTGCAGCCAAACCTGAAGCAACACCCTTGGAAATAAATATCAAGCTAACTACCAAAGAGTTTGATGATCACATTGGAACAACAAGCAGTGAATCAGATGAGTTGTTACCAGATCCAGGGGTGCATCAGAGGTTGATAGGGAAGCTACTCTATCTAACTATGACAAGGCCTGATCTAGCATTCAGTGTCCAAACACTGAGTTAATTTATGCAGCAACCTAAAAACTCTCATATGGAGGCTGCTACAAGGATTGTGAGGTATGTTAAAAACCATCCAGGACAGGGACTTCTACTGTCGAGCAACAGCAAAGAAGTATTGAGAGCTTATTGTGATGTAGACTGGGCTGCTTGTCAGAACTCTAGAAAATCTATAACAGGATACTTTATCAAGCTAGGAGATTCCTTGGTTTCATGGAAATCAAAGAAGCAAACAATTGTCTCATCTGCATAAGCTAAGTACATAAGCTTAGCAGCTACTGTTGCTGAACTTATATGGTTAGTTGGACAGATCAAAAAGGTTGGAATTGAAGTAGAACTACCTGTAAACATCTACTGTGATAACAAGGCAGCAATACAAATTATTGTTAATCCAGTCTTTCATGAAAGAACGAAGCACATAGACATAGACTGTCATTTTATAAGGGAGAAAATACTGTAAGGTCTAGTCAGAACATAATACATTAGTACAAGAGAACAACAGGCAGATTTACTAACAAAAGGATTAACCAAAGTTCAACATAAATACTTGAGTTCCAAGCTAGGTGTGTTTGATGTGTTTATACCACCTAGCTTGAGGGGGAGTGTTGAGAATAGGGACATTACTTGAAGTTAGTTAGTTAGACAATGGTAGAATAGTCTATTTATATCAAGTTAGTTAGTGGAGTCATTCGACTGTTAAGTGGGTAGGAGAGGTGGTTATATTGTAGCTCGTATATATACAGTAGTGTACATTTGGAAATATACACAGAAAATTTCTCTCCATTGTTGCCTTTATCTCTGCATGTTCTCTCCTCACTTCTTCTTCTTCTTAATCTTCTACTCATAATTCTAGCAAGTTTTTTCCAGCAAATTTTTCTTTTTTGGTTGTTTGTGAATTTAAATAGACCGATCAAAACCGATCAAAAATTTGAGACCGACTTCGGTCACTATTTATTATTAATCAGCCAAATTTCGACGGATTAATGTCGGCCAGAAATTAATCGGTTTTTTTTTGGACGATTTTAGATATTTTTCTAATAGTGATTGAGTACGTATTTGTAAAGAATTTAGAAAATGACAATGATAAATATCTTAAAAAGAAATTGTCAGAGTTGGTTATTATTAAAGGCAGGTTTGGGACTCTAATTTGAAACAAGGTATATATTTGGAGTAAAAGAACATAATTCATTCAACAAGAAATAATAAATAAATAAAATACAAATACTGTTATGAAATAATATAAGAACAAGAACAATAGAGAGAAAAGTAGAGAGAGGAGTGTTCTTATTGATACTTTGGGATGATTTACAATGGGGTAAGACCCCTCTATTTATAGGAAGATAAAAGACTTAGCCTTGAAGTAAGACTCTTCTTATAAGATAGACATTCACCTTAAATAGAGTTCTATTTATAACACTCCCCCTTGAATGTCTATTCAATAATGTGCCTCGTTAAAACCTTAACTAAAACAAAACCCAATGGGAAAAATTCTAGAAAAAGAAAAGAGTACATATGTTTAGAAATACGCCTATTTGTTGCCTCGTTAAAAACCTTGCAAGGAAAATCCAGTGGGACAAAACCTTGTAAGGGAAAAAGAGTGCAACGCGCATTAACTCCCCCTAAAAAGAACATCAATTCACATCCTTGAACCTTCACATTCCAATCTTGTGCACTAGCTTCAAGAAATCGTTAGTAGATATTTGATAAATAAATCAACCATATTGACTTGAATGAATATTCCGTACCTTGAAATTATCATTCTTGATAGATAATACATCTTCATGTAATGTCATGGAATGACTCTTCAATACTTCCATAGGGATATCCTCGCCATCACATTATCATAGTTATAGCAAGATACATATGTACACAAATTGCACTTAGGATGTGGTACTTCAGGACCAAGAATTGTATATTCTTTAAGCAACTTAAATCTTTCAAGTTAAGTCATATAAGCTATATAATAAACTTTAGATGCACATCAAGTTTTCATTTCATGCTAAACAAATAAAATATCGAAAACTGATTACACATACCTTTGACCTTATACTTTCAAGTATTTGAACTACATGTTCAAAACTACATGTCTTTCATATGGAATCAATTCTTCTTGAATTGTATCTTTTCCATTTAGTCAATATTTTGTTTGTATTCGACAAACATAAGATCCTCATCGATATTTAGCGCTATCATAGATGTCGTCGACGATCATTTTATATCAGTTCCAGTAAATTTTCATAAAGACATAACATGGAGATCTCTTTATTCATACATTCAGGTACCTGAATCTCTCATGAGATTTTATGAAGTGCTATGTCGTGTGATCTTCTGGATCACTTGCCTCCTTATTATGATCACTTTGATCATTTGCTCATCTTCTTTATTAAGAAGTTCCTTTTGAAACCGATTTGTCTATACGCTTTAAGCGTATCCAAGACTATGTCCTTCTAGGACTTAATATGAGCATTTGCAGTGAGAATATAGTTACTTTCTTTGGGTGTAGCATGCTTTGCAATATGTTGCAATTGAATTATCCTTTTATGAACTTCATGTTCATATTATGATATTCGAGGACCTATATATACAAATGATAATTCATCTCGTGTAACCTTTTCTCAAGTGTTCATCGTGTCTCCCCCTCATGTTAGGAAAACTAACATGTTTCCTCACCTCTGGGAAATCATCTTTGTGCATTATCATGTCAATATACACAGCACATTAATAATAATAAGATGAAATTATTTGGTTCCTGACCCTGAACCACTTATGAGGGGAGAATATAATATACTCTCGTATACAACGTATATCAAACTGATATATATAACTTTGTTCTCATAAGCAACAGTTTAGTTATTAAGTGGAGGCACTCAATAATTATCTTGCTAAACCAACTTTGATATAAACCAACTTATCAAGATGAACTATCTTGAATAGAAAATCTGGAAATTATGCTCGAAGTCAGATTACTGAGCAATTTACCTCGCAAGCACAGACCAGGCTGCGGGTTAATAATAATCGCGCATGTAACCATTTTATAGATGCATCATATGTGGTATACATGGCAGGTGAATGGGCCCATATTCACCTTTGATATTTCCAGAATTTATGGGCTTCAACCCGAACTCTTTAGTTGGTCAGTTCATTAATGAGAACAATTAATACAAGAGAAATGCGTCAGGCATTTGATTTGCTATTCTTTGCAAATGGATAATATTTTGCGCCTCTTTTTCACAAATAGAGGTATGTGGATCAAGATGAGATAATGATACATTTTTCCACAAAATTTCCCGTTTGGTTTCACCAACTTCTCCCCCTAATTTTGGGAAAAGTGTCTCATCGAATTGATAGTCTGCAAATCGTGCAGTGAACAAATCCCCTGTCAATGTTTCGAGGTAGCGAATAATGGAGGGCGATTCAAACTCAACATATATTCCTAACCTTCTTTGCGGACCCATTTTGGTGCGGTATGGCGGTGCTATAGGCACATATACTGCGCATCCAAAGATTCTTAAATGGAATATATTGGGTTCATGACCCAAAACTCATTGCAACGGGGAATATTTGTGATAATTCGTCAGTCAGAGACGAACTAGCATTGCTGCATGCAAAATGGCGTGACCCCAAACCGAAGTGGGCAGCCTCGTTTTCATGAGTAAATGAGGTATTCAAGATTATACTCATGTATTGTCTCAATCTGATATCCATTTTGAATGATATCTTAAAAACTCAACAAGTTCCTCTTAAACTTGGAGGAGAACATTGCATTCTCTATGATAAATATTGTTCCTTTAGGCAGAGTTATAGTTGCTCTTCCGGAGCCTTCAATCAATTTAATTCCCATGGTTGACAACAAAAGAAAATATACGAACATGAGAATAAACAAATTCAATCCGTTTGTTTCATATTTAAACAATATTTTCAAAATTTGTTAAGGTTATTCGAATATCTAAACATGATATTCGACTAACTAGCCTTGCGGAAAAATCCAGTTTTAATGCGAAATATTGGTTAGTCGAATAACTAATTAGTTATTCGACTAACTTAGTAAACAGTCATCAGGTTATTCGAATAACTAAAACAGGTTATCCGAATAACTAAATCAGGTTATTCGAATATCTAAATCAGATATTCGAATATCTTAGCTTGCGGAAATTCCAGTTTTAGTACAAAATATTAGATAGTCAATTTTATTAGTTAATCCACTAACTTTGCTGGAAAATAAAAATACCATCGAAATTTAAGCATATTGAAACATTATAAAGAACTAATACTAACATTATATCATAAACTAACTAATACGAGCTGATACTAATGACTAATAGTTTATCCACTAGCTAATACAAATAAGTAAAATAAAATCAAACAACTCCATCTTCCTTCATCACATATCCATCACAATTTAGGTGGTCAATTTTCCCCTCAGGGTGCTCAAAGAAGTCTGCTACATCCAAGTGGGTGATGTCAAAATTGTTGTCAGAGACAAAATTTGTTTCAGGGCATTTACTCTTTAGAGATGCTTGACAAGGCTCAACCAAATGTCTTGGTACACGGCAAAATTTCACCCAGTGCCCTTTTTCCACCGCAACGATAACATATAGTTTATGAACTATTTACTTTTGGATTCTCATCATATCGTGCTTGTGGCAGAGTGACCAACTTCAGGTTGTCATATCTCTCCTTTAAGCCATTCCATAAGATAGGTGGATCTTTGACTGTGATATATTCAATTTTCAAATCTTCATGAAGGTGATGGCGCAAGTAAATCAAGGCCTTAGCACAGTTTCAAACCTTCATCAAAGCGATGGCGCAAGAAAATCAAGGCCTTAGCATAGTCTTGGGTGGGTGCATTATTTCTGTCTTTAATGGCGTCTCCAAGACCCATAGCATCTAAGTGGATTTCAGCATCCAACACTCATGCCATATAGTTCTTGCCCGAAATTTCAAGGGCAACGAACTTTCTTTTCATAATGTCAGACATAAGACACAATTACATCAAGAGCGTGTTCATACTTACAGGCTTTATTACAATTATCACATTCACTTCAGGGAATGGATCATAATGACGATTATAATTCCGTCTATTGCCACGTCCACATTCATTGATACCATCATGGTAATAATTTTGTCTTCTTTCAGACATATCACATACTGCTACCACATTCTCTAAAGGGAATGGAGCAAATTCAATGGGACGGATTTTCAATTCTTTGCCCACAATCATTCATGAATTTGATCATGGCAAGGCATAGAAATTTTACCACTTCATGTGAGTGTAATTTCTTACAAACTCCATTAGAGTTATAATCAAACTTTGTTGTCTTTGTTTGTATATAAAATCAAATCGTAGAATTTCAAGAATTTGAAAGGGAAAAGTAAATTACTTACCTTTAAGGTATACCAATCAATGTTGTGATATCAAATATACCTCTTGAGTTTTCATCCCGTGGCAACAAATTCTGGCAACTTTGGTCGACTCCCGCGGCCAATTTGATGCCGGAGAACGCGACATATTTTCCGTATAGAAATTCAAGATTGCCATTGGACCTCCAAACTATCAGCAAACTTTCAAAATCCAAAAACCCATTGTTTGCATAATTGAACAGAAACGTTCCACTATACAACTAAAGTAAACCAGTCATCAATTCAATTGTAACAAAGAAAGGAATAGCGGAAGTAAATAGCTAGGATCACTTGTATGTAATATAGACAACACATAATTATAGATTTTAATCGAACATAAACTCGATACTTATCTCTTGAGGCGTGACCCGGATAATGCCCGGAATTAGCGAAATTCGTGTGGGCGAATTACTCCTTAATCTTCTCAAAGTGCTTCTTGAGACGGTAGAGTCTCGTGCTGATAACGTGTTATGAAATAATATAAGAACAAGAACAATAGAGAGAAAAGTAGAGAGAGGAGTATTCTTATTGATACTTTGGGATGATTTACAATGGGGTAAGACCCCTCTATTTATAGGAAGATAAAAGACTTAGCCTTGAAGTAAGACTCTTCTTATAAGATAGACATTCACCTTAAATACAGTTCTATTTATAACAAATACAACATACTCATACGAAAACACATATTTTCCGTAATGGTAACACCTTAGACTAATTGCATGTTTTGGAGTTTATCATATCCAGCACATATTTATTCAGATTTCAGAACAATAGATAGTCACTTGTGTTCTTTACCTTACACATGACACAAAGCTTAAAACGGAGCAAGTAAAAAGACCACAATAATTATATTTATGAATTAGACTGGCTTGTGTAAAAATCTAGTTATCACATGAGATTCAAATCCTGGGATAGCATCTCATTGTAATATCATAATGATTATGTGCCGTTCGACATTGCCTACACTCTGAACCTCTGTTATTGCAATTTGCATCAGATTTGCAGAGGTTGTAACATCCTTTTTTATTAGTAAGATCTGGGACTAGAATTTGCTCGATCACCTCTTCTTCTAAAGGTAAGTCTCGCACCGCCATCGCCCCAGTGTTTGAATGAACTACACAACATGATCAACCAAGTTAATATAAGTAGAGATACATAATTGTACAAAGAATTAACCTAAATAGCTATCTAACCAACAAGGTGTCAGGATATATTTGTGTAATTCAGAGTATATATTTGTGTAAAAAGTCACTAAAATTATAATAAATAGTACATGAGAGTCCATAACGTTAAAGACTTAATGAATTTAATGCTAAAAATCATAAAAATTATAGAGTTTAAAATTTGGATCCGCCTTTGTACTAGTTTAAACTATAAAATAACTAAAGAAGGTTTAATATGAATATAATTCATATAATATGCGTATAAATACTATAATTATATATAGTCAATACATAATTTATGCATAATGATTAAAAAAATTAAACAATGAATTCAGCAAACTATTTATGTAAAGATTCCAATTATAGTGTGTGTATATATATAAAGTGACTAAGGGATGATTTAGTTACCAGTTAGTGCCACAAGGAGAACACAAAAAAAGAAAGCGAGCTTGTGAGCCATTTTAACTGAGTTTGGACTTTGGAGAAGAAGAGCTAATATGGTTGATGAAAGACTACACAGATATAGGTTTTTAAAAATTTCTTAAATATATGAAAATATATATCTTAAAACCTATAGTATCATTGCTAGTGTCCCAAGTGCATTCTCTCTCCGGCTGCTAATATATAAAGCAGCCAAGGATGAATCATTTTTAAAATTAAGAATTAATTGTTTGGTAAAAATTATTATAGCACAATATTTTATTAATTAAAAAATATACTAGTTGCTCAAGTGAAACACCGCCTATAGTCAAAGAATTGAAAGTGCTTTTGGCACTTAGTTGAGAAAGGTCATAAAATACATTATTTTAACGGCGGCTCTTCTTTGATCTATACAGGAGCAAAGCGTGCTGAATTCAATAGTTTTTATTCGAATATTATATTTATTTGAAAAAATTAATTGAATATAAATAAATTATTAATAATTTAAAGCGATAAAAATCTTGAGCCCTCTAATTTATTATATTTTGTTTGAGTGGCGGCTTTCTTTGATCAATTACAGGCGCAGAGCTAGAGTACGGATAGCGGATTCAGCCGAATCCAATAATTTTAGCTCGAAAATAATATTTGTCTTAAAAAATTCAAAAGATATATATAAATTTTTAATTTAAAAAGCAGTAACTTAAAACGATTAAAATCTCACAACCTATAAACTTGAAATTTTGATTTGTTGATCTATTATATTTTATTTTAGGGGGAGGCTTTACTATGGAATCACCTAAGAAGATTGACTTTTAATAATAAATACAACAACAACAATAACAACAATCCAGTATAATCCCACTTAGTAGGGTCTGGGGAGGGTAGTGTGTATGCAGACCTTACCCCTACTCTTGGGTAGAGAGGCTGTTTCCAAATAGACCACTGGCATCCTTCTCTCCAAGAACTTCTCACCTTACTCTTGGGAAGACTCGAACTCACAACCTCTCGGTTGGAAGTGAGGGTTGCTTACCATCAGAGCAACCCTCTTGTAACTTTTAATAACAAATGAAGATACTATATTGTAAGGACACTAGCAGTAAATAGAAAAGGTCATTAGATGGATAAATTTTTATTTTTTTTACAATTTTAAGAGGCGTTATATATGTCCTTTCGTCAATCAAGAAAATCCACTCCCACAATTAATTAGCTCTTCTTCTACTCCAAACTCTTGTTAACAGCTCTATTTCTTTTTTTATGTTCTTTTTTTGTTGAAATAATAATTTATCCAAAAAATTGATCACCGGTCATGTCTTTTGAAACACATGTTTTAGTTGTTAAAATGGGATTTTAAAATAAACTTCACCTACCAAGGTTAGGCACCGGCCATGGTGTGTTAGATTTTTGGTTCTTTGTTTCACATTATTTGTTCACACTAGGGGTTAACTAGTATAAATAGGCCTTGTAATTCATTTGGTGATTATCAAGTTTTCAAGCAACTATTGAGTGATCAATAGCGTGAGTGTAAGGAGTGTTTGTAAGAAATACTTTTGTATTTGAGAGTTTTCGAGTTGTATTAATAAATCCATTTTCAGTATTCTTTTGTCTCCATAAATTGTTTTGGGGAATCATTAATTTATTTTTTGGTTCTTACATTTGGTATCAAAGCTAGTTTGAGTCTTGTGAGGTGTTAGGAAATTGAGTCATATCAGGCAATAACTCGATTCAGTTTCAACTCCCAAAACTCAATGGTAAAAATTACAACAATTGGGCTATCCAACTGGAAGTATTTTTCGGAGCACAGGCTATATGAGAAGTTGTGGAAAATGGCTATACCGAGTTCCAGGCGCCAAAGCGTTCGAGGCACTGAAGAAGGAGGAAAAAGACGTTTTAATTTAAACTCGGAAAAAGGACCAGAAGGATTATACGCTATCATTCAGGCTGTCGATGAACTGGTATTCGAAAAAATATCAGCGGCAGAGACGTCAAGCCAAGCGTGAGTTATTCTGCAGAAAGCCTACAAAGGTGACGATCGAGTGAAGCGGGTCCAATTACAAACACTCCGTGCAGATTTTGAGTTCTTGCGCATGAAGGACTCGGAAAATGTTGCAAGCTACTTTGACCGTGTGCAGTCAGTCGTAAACCAATTGCGGGCTAACAGTGAATCGTTGGACGAGCAGAGGGTGGTAGAAAAAACCTTACGCTCTTTGAGCACAAGATTTAACTACATAGTAGCTGCAATCGAAGAAGGTCAAGATACAACAACTATGTCGGCAGACCAGTTTTTGGGTTCGTTAAGTTCTCAAAAACAGAGAATGAACCAGACGGCGAGTAGCAGTAACCAAGAACAAGCTTTGCAAAGCAGCTATATCCCAGGAAATCGCGGTGGCAGTCAAGGCAACAACAACCATGGACGCGGTGGCGGACAAGGTAGCGGGCAAGGTGGAGGAAATTGGAAAAATAATTCTTCTGGTAAAATTGACAAGTCGAAAGTCAAATGTTACCGGTTTCAACAATTTGGGTAATACAAAAGGGAATGTCCGCGTGGCAACGGACACGACGAACGCAGCAGGCGCATGTTGCAGAGGTGAGTGACAATATGGTTCTAGCATGCAACGCTGGAGAACCAAATAAAAATCACTTAGATATTTGGTTTCTTGATAGCGGTTGCTCGAATCATATGTGCAGACGCAAGGACCTGTTTACGAAGCTAGAGGAGTACGAAGGCGGTGAAGTCAACTTTGGCAACAAGACGAAGGTGAGTGTCAAAGGTAAGGGTGACATCAAAATCCAGTCAAAGGATGGTACGGATGTTACTGCCGCCGATGTTTTCTTCGTACCTGGGCTTTCTGTAACTTATTAAGCATTGGGCAGCTTTCAGAAAAGGGGCACAAGATTCTTTTCCAAGACGGAGTCTGCACGATCCGGAGTAAGAACATCAAGTAAATCACGCAGGTAGAAATGGCCAAAAACCAAATGTTCGCTCTTACTCTTAATACGAAGGGAGTAATGAATTTTCAAGCTGTGGCAATGGATAGCAATTGGCTATGGCATCTTTGGTTTGGTCACTTACACTTCATAGGCTTGAAGTTGTTGGCGCAAAAGAAGATGGTGACAGGTTTACCAGTGATTGATGTTCCAGATCGAACGTGCGAAGGATGTCTACTTGGGAAGCAGCACAGAGACGCGTTTCCAACAGGGAAATCCATACGGGCAGAGCAACCATTGGAGCTAGTACACACGGATCTGTGTGGCCCAGTTGAGGTAGAATCTTTTTGAAACAAAAAGTACATATTTGTTTTCGTAGATGATTTTACAAGAAAAACTTGGGTTTATTTTCTGCGTGAAAAATCTGAAGCATTCGGAAAGTTTAAAGAGTTTAAAGCCTTTGTTGAAAAGAAAAACGGCTTTAGCTTGAAGACTCTGAGATCCGATAGAGGTGGTGAATTTACCTCTAACGAATTTCATAATTACTGCAAGTCCAAAGGAATTCTTTGTCAGTTAACTGCCAGTTATACACCACAGCAAAATGGTGTGGCGGAAAGAAAGAATAGGACGATCTTTGAGATGGTATGAAGCATGTTGAAGGCGAAAGGCTTACCAAAGGAATTTTGGGCGGAAGCTGTTGCTTGTACAGTGTTCGTGCTGAATCGGTGTCCGACAAAAGCAGTGCTCGAGAGGACTCCGCAAGAAGCATGGAGTGGCAACAACCTGATGTTTCTTTGTTGAGGGTATTTGGGTGTATTGTATATCCCCATGTACCAGACGAACGTAGGAAGAAGCTGGATGATAAAAGTCAGAAGTTCTTTTTTATTGGCTACAGCGAAGGGACTAAGGATTATAGACTTTATAATCCTGTCAGCAGAGAAGTCATCGTAAGCAGAGATGTGCAGTTCGTAGAAGATGGAGCTTGGAACTGGAGCAGAAAAGATGACACTGGAAGAGGTGTGCTGATGAAAATAGAAGAGGCAGATGAGCATACATTATACATCAAGTCAAAAGTGAATGGCGACATGATGTTTGTATGTCTTTATGTTGATGTTGATTTTCACAGGCAATTGTGAATCAATGTTTGCAGAATTCAAGGAGGCCATGACTAGTCCGTTCGAAATGACAGACATGGGGCTTATGTCTTACTTCTTGGGCATAGAACAACAACGTAAAGATGGCATTTTCATTTTGCAAAAGAAATATGCCAATGATGTCTTGAAGAAATTCAAGATGGAATCTGCGACCCCAATCCGAACTCCTGTTGTTGAACGCCTGGAAATGAAGAAAGAAGGAAGCGGTGAGCTGGTTGATCTAACTTATTTCAAAAGCATAGTTGGAAGTCTGCGTTATTTGGCTTCAACTCGGCCAGATATTGTTTATGGCGTGGGAATTATCACTCGATTCATGGAGACACCACATCAGTCACATTTGCTAGCGGCAAAAAGGATTTTGAGGTATATTAAAGGTACCCATGATCATGGAATTTTCTATACCTACTCTGACAACTGCAGTCTAGTAGGATATACAAATAGTGATTGGGCCGGTGATGTGGAAACTCGAAAGAGTACTTCAGGTTATGCTTTCTTTATCGGGAAAGGAGTATTTTCATGGTCATCAAAGAAGCAACAAGTAGTTTCTCTTTCTACAGCAGAAGCAGAGTACATGGCAACGACTTCAGCGGCTTGTCAAGCAGTTTGGCTTCGAAGGATGCTTGGAGAGCTGAAACACGAGCAGATTGGTCCGATAAGAATTTATGTGTGATAACAGGTCAGCAATCGCATTAGCCAGGAATCCGGTATTTCATGGCAGGAGTAAGCATATCGGAATTAAGTATCACTACATACGGGATCTTGCTAAGGATGGTGAAATCGAACTTGAGTTCTGCAGATCTGAAGATCAAATAGCGGATATCCTTACAAAACCGCTGAGAGCAGAATTAAGGGATGTAATTTTTGATAAATTAAGGGAGGCTGTTGAAATAATAATTTATCCAAAAAAATTGACCACCGGCCATGTCTTTTGAAACACATGTTTTAGTTGTTAAAATGGGATTTTAAAATAAACTTCACCTACCAAGGTTAGGCACCGGCCATGGTGTGTTAGATTTTTGGTTCTTTGTTTCACATTATTTGTTCACACTAGGGGTTAACTAGTATAAATAGGCCTTGTAATTCATTTGGTGATTATCAAGTTTTCAAGCAAGTATTGAGTGAGCAATAGCTTGAGTGTAAGGAGTGTTTGTAAGAAATACTTTTGTATTTGAGAGTTTTCGAGTTGTATTAATAAATCCATTTTCGGTATTCTTTTGTCTCCATAAATTGTTTTGGGAATCATTAATTTATTTTTTGGTTCCTACACTTTTGTGGTACTAACAGGTTAGTAACTTCATCATCTTTTATTCCCTTTGTACAATAATAAAAAAAATATTTATAGTAACAGTATATATAACTTAAAACTCTTGTTATAATGCAGTTCATTCACTTTGGTCCTCAAACACTCGAGCAATGGCTTTGCGAGACCTATCTTTTGAAGTAGTTTTTATTGAAACGATTCTGCTACCAGATAGTCTTACATATACTCAACGTTGTTGGGATCGTTGTGAAATTAATTTTGGTTGCAGAAAATTGCCAGGTTGTGGGCATTGTCGACGGCAGAGTTCTAAATCGCCGTTTAAGAGATGCTTGACTCCACGTTGACCGATTTGAATCTCATATATTATTAAAGTTTTTAGTTTTATTGCATTTTTACTCTAATTTCCTGCTCCTTCTCCTTTTGATCTTTGTGTTACTTGTAAGATATAAAGTACGCAGGGGCTATGCACTACTTTTTGTAAGTGATGTCGTATTTTGATAATCGGCATAAAGTAGGTATATTTTAATATATATCGTCTCGCATTTTATTCTTGTTTCAATGATTTGAGATATTTAATATGATGATCTATGTTAAATTATAATGTTTCTAAGTGTAGGAATCCTTCGGATGCAATTTGCGATTAAAGGATGCAAATGGGAGCAAAATGGAGCAACAAGGCAAAATGTCAATTTTGAGGGTCACAACCAGCGTGGGGTACGGATGTTCAAAATCGAACCGAACAGAACCGAAGCTTAATGGCTTACTAGTAAAGGCTTAACGGACAGAAAAAGGATGAAATTTTTTTTTATTAATGACTTACCGGTTTGGAGTGAATTATTTAATGTTCTTAACGGATAACCCGTTAAGAATATATATATATAAAACGAAAACCTTAGAACTTGAATAATAATAACAAACCCGTCTCTTCTGTCTCTATAGTCAATAGTCTATCTATTCTCTAACAGTAAAACTAACGCATTTCTAATTCCTAAATAATCAACAGATAAAATCATAAAAACTCTAACGCCTAAACCAGCAGCCACCGCCCGCCGGCGACCAGTCCTCATCGTCATCGACGTTCACCAGCCATTAATCTCCCTCTCGCCGTCTCATCTCTCCCTCTCGCGAGTCGCGACTTTTTATCTTCTTATCTAGGTATTCTTACTTATAATTCCCATCAAAATTAATATTATCAGAAGTTTGCTAGTCATTTTTTTCTTTTCAATTTACAGTTTTTTCTCACTATTTGTTGTTGAATTTGTTAGGGATATAGTAGATATGCCCTAGATCCAATATCATATTTGATAACTTGAACATATTTTTGTGAATGTCATTTGATAAAAATATATGGCATTTGATATTCTTTTATCATTATTAATAATTATTTGATTGATTTGATAAGGTCCTTGATTAAATTTTGAGATTTGTCATCGTGATAGAGATCATGATAATGAGAGCAAAGTCTTTTACTATTTAATCTAAATTTGTTCTTAATAGTAGGATTATTAATTTGGACATTAGTAATCCGGTTAGATTAATATTTATGTGATCGTCTTTATCGGATAAAGATTAGTTGATCTCATTAACTAAATCACATAGATAGATGATGCATATAGAGATATGATCATTGAATCGACTCATTGGATAATTCCTAATGGTTAGAATTACCATAAATTGTCAATATGATATTTTCTTGAAGAATGTGATGTAACCGTTTCCTTTGACTTGAGATCGTCATAGTAATTGACAAGTTATTTATTGTGCTTTGATACTAGATACTTATGGCCCTAGGGCGATAGTTGAAAGGATATTGGGTACGATTAAATACTTGTAGAATTAGTGATTGATCAAGACGGAATCTGTCAACTCTTGGTAATGAGATTAAGCTCCATGTTGTCATGAATTATAAACGACCAAACTAAGACCTTGGCCAGGGCAATTGAATGAAAGAAGAAATGAGTTTCTTAGGTCATTCAATGGTCGATTATATTTGACGTGAACACATAGTTAATCGCCTATTAGGATTTGACAGTTGAACCATATCCTAAGGTGATCCAGAGCTATAAGGACAGAAGGAATTACTACATTATTCTTCTAATGGTTCTTGAGAGTAAATTGTATACTTCATGCTATCCGGTCGTTAAGGAGTGTTGCTAGACGCCACCCTTGATTAGTATATTGATATGATCAATTTACTACCGGTTTAGTATTGAACCTATGGGGTCGCACACTAACGAGTGTTCTGATCTTTGCTAAAGGATTAATTGACTTATTATTTGATAATTAAATTAAAGAATTTAATTAGTCAAATAAATTTAGTTATTAGTCCAAATAAAATATTATTATATTTTTTTCTAGCACAAAGATTATAATTAATATTGTGAATAAATTGAAGTTTCTATTTGGAATAGAAATTAAATAATATCTCTTGGTTGAAATATATGTGATATATATAATTAATATTATTATATATAATGGATGTATATAAAATATAATATTAATAAAGGCTTGTTAATAAATCTAATTTTGAATTGGATTATTAATTATAGTTTTATCCTATTTGGAATGGGATTAATATTTTCAATAGAAAAATATAATATTAATAAAAAATAAAAAATAAAAAAAAGGAAAAAGTTTAAGAATTGAATCCAATTGAGAATTGGATTCAAAGAAGGAAAACTTGGCACTTCTCACGTGCAATAAGAAAAGGAATATTTGATTTTCCATACAAATTTTCCATAAGTTTATTTTTGGAATAAACTTTTACCCTAGGAAAATTATTACCTCAACCAAATAAGAAAAGGGTTTGTAGGTGATGCTATATAAAGGGTGATGGAGAAAATTTGCAAAGTTTTTAGTTTTTCAATTATTCTTGAGAAAAAAAACCTACTTTGTGAAAGTGAGAGTGCAATACAAAGCCAAGAGAGAAAATACAATTACAAGAAAAGTGTTTCTTGTTCTTCTAATTTGAGTTGAGATTTTTGAGAAAAATTTCATCACAATATTCTTCGTTCAATTTGTTCGCGGGTTTCATTGATCAAAGATTTGATAGCAAGGATCGGTCTCGGTGTGGATACGCATAGAGTCTTCGCACTATCGAAGAAATATTGAAAAAGGAAATTCTATTCACCAGGTACGTCTTAGATCCGATCTTTGACACGTTAATAAATTTTAAACATGAAAAATCTGCCTAGGATTGTTATTGTCTTCCGCTGCGTGTTACGAACACCCATACGCAATCCTTCAGTGGTATCAGAGCCGTGGTTTATTGTGTATAAAATTTATTTATAAAATATTTTAATATTATATTTGAAGAGTTCAAACCATAATAGATGTACCTTGTGCAATAGTCAAATCGTTTGAATGTTGATATTATTTTATTATGGATAAAATATGCATTCATGTAACTATTGAGATCGTTCATAACTTGAATTTGAAATTTTGTATTAGATAAAACGGGAATCTATAATAGGTTACATGATTCTATTATTATTTTAATTGTTATTAGTTCATGAGATGTTAACTAATACTAATATTCTAGCATGAATTCTTTTTATGTGATATATAAGATAAATATGTTAGAGGATGTTGAATTGTGTTTGCCATGTGCTTGTCCATTACATAATTTTGAATTATTTATTACATGTGATGTAAATTAATTTAGGACTAAGCATGTAGACAACTTGAACTAAATTCACATGCTATAAAAGATTCGATCTTCGTGTTATTAAAAATTGTTTTTGCAACAATTCCCTCTTATTAAAATTTGAGTTCTTAAATAATAAAATATAAGATATTTTATTATAGAGCTATCCATCAAGGTAATTAATTTTACTTATTTCTTGTTTATAAGGAGCGGCCTGACTACCAGGAGACTTATAGTTCGAGAATATGTTAAAATTATTTATTGCATTAGATGTATGGATTGAAAGAATTATTCAATTTTGCACTAGACGCCTGGACTACCCGGGGGAGTATAAAATTTAATAAGTTCTTTGCTATCGTGATGGTTGAACTCAACTATGCCAATAGGATCGACCTGACAACCAGGGGACTATTTTACATAGAGCTATTTAAGGAAATTATATGGGGATACAATTGGTAATTGTACCTACCTTTAAAGTATATGTGAGAAACGACTTGATTTCCAAGGGGCTCATACATATTGTTAAAGGATTCCTTTACTCCACTAAAAGAAATAAAGATTTGGTAAACTATAATGAGGGTAAATAGTTTAAAATAATTAGTGGAAATATCATTTAGATAAAAGTCCATGTCTTTATGATATATGCAAATATGTTCTTATATTACTGCTTTTTTTCTTTTCTATATTTTAGGTTTCTCAATATGTCTGTTATATCACTGTGTGAAATACTTGAGACCAACAAATTGGTAGGACCAAACTTTGATGACTGGTATAGAAATTTGAGAATTGTTCTCATGCATGAAAAGCTTATGGATATGATCGATAAGTCTGCAAAGATAATCCCTCCAGAGAATGATGTTCAAGGCAACAAGGTTTATCATAAATAATTGGAAGAAAAACTACAAGGAGTATCTTGCAACTCTAAAGGACAAGAAACAAGATGAGACATTAATGAAAAATGTTTTCAAGGTTTCTTTAGCTACTACTCATTCTTCACTGTGGGTATTAGAGAATGGCAGTGGTTATAACATTTGCAATATGTTGCAAGGGTTCAAGATAAGTAGAAAGTTGAAGAAAGGAGAAATTAGTCTACAAGTTGGAAATGTTGCAAAAGTTGCGGTCGTAGCTGTAGGATCAATTTCTTTAATAATACCTACGGGAAAAGTACTTATGTTAGATGATTGTTATTATGTTCCTAAATTTGTTTCGAACATAATTTCAGCTTCTATGTTAGACAAACGTGGTTTTCGCATTAATATAGGCAATGGTATTTGCTCTATTTATTATAGTGATAATTTATATGTGAATGGCTATCTCCAACATGATGTTTATGTCTTACCTAGTGTGAATGCTAATTCGATTATGCATGTTTCAAGTCTTAAGAGGAAAAGAGATGATAATGTAAATCAAACATACCTTTGGAATTGTAGGCTTGGTCATATTGGAGAGAAAAGAATTAATAAGTTGTACAAGGAAGGGTACCTTACCAAGTATGATTTTGAATCATATCCAACTTGTGAATCTTGTCTCAAAGGAAAAATGACCAAATCTCCATTTAATGGAAGTGGAGAAAGAGCTTCTGAATTATTGGGACTAATTCATACAGATGTTTTTGGGCCCATGAAAATTCAAGCTAGAGGTGGATATTCTTACTTCATCACCTTCACTGATGATATGTCAAGATATGGATTTGTGTATCTTATGAAACATAAGTCTGAATCTTTTGAAATGTTCAAAAGGTTCCGTAGTGAAGTTGAGAAGCAGACTGGTAAAAGTATCAAAATATTAAGGTCTGATAGAGGTGGAGAATATTTTAGTGAATATTTTACGAGATATCTCAAAGAGAATGGGATTCTCTCACAGTGGACACCTCCAGGAACACCACAACACAATGGTGTGTCTGAAAGGAAAAATAGAACCTTATTAGATATGGGGAGATCTATGATGGGGTTCACTGATCTTCCGATAAATTTATGGGGATATGCTTTGGAAGAAGCAACATACTTACTTAATAAAGTTCCCACTAAGTCAGTCTCTACAACACCATATGAGATATGGAAAGGATGTAAGCCTAACCTTAAACATATTAGGGTTTGGGGTTGTCCAGCTTATGTTAAGAGACTACAGTCTGATAAACTTGACTCAAGATCTTATAAGTGTAGGTTCATTGGGTATCCCAAGGAAACAAGGGGATATTATTTCTATCACCCTTCTGACCATAAAGTGTTTGTGGCTAGAGGAGCAACCTTTTTGGAAAGGGAATTCCTTTTGGAAGGAAATTATAATGAGGAGATAGAACTTAATGAAGATCAAGAAACTAATGAGTCAACACAATATGAAGATCATGAGACCCAAGTTGAAGAACCTTTATTGGATGTTTTAAAGTTGCCAAGGAAAATGCCATCTTCAACGGTTGAAGTTCAAGAACTAAATGAAGTTCAAGAACAGGTTAATGAACCAGTTCCAAAACAAACTGAGCAACAACAAAATCCAACACAAGGTGAACAGGTTGTACAAGTACCTCTTCAAAGGTCTACACGAGAACGTAATGTACCAACTAGATTAAATTTATTGGTACAAGATGATTTATCAAATGAGGTTGACCACAATGATGATGACCCTAAGACCTATGAAGAGGCTATACAAAGTTCTGATTATGAGAAGTGGCAAAAGGCCATGGAATCCGAAATGGAATCCATGAAGGAAAATAAAGTATGGACTTTTGTTGAACCTTCAAAGGATATAAAACCTATAGGTTGTAAATGGGTTTTTAAGAAAAAGATTGGAGCAGATATAAAGGTGGAGACCTACAAAGCGCGTCTTGTTGCCAAGGGATATCGTCAGAAAGAAGGAGTCGACTATGACGAGACTTTCTCTCCCGTGGCAATGCTCAAACCTATTCGTATTTTGCTTGCTATAGCAGTATACTATGATTATGAAATATGGCAAATGGATGTGAAAACAGCTTTCCTTAATGGTGAGCTAGAAGAGGATGTGTACATGACACAACCTGAAGGTTTCACATCTTCATCTGATCATAGTAAAATTTGTAAGCTACAAAGATCTATTTATGGATTAAAGCAAGCTTCTCGAAGTTGGAATATTCGATTTAACAAAACAATTGAAAAGTTCAATGTTGTTAGATGCGAAGAAGAACCTTGTGTGTACAAAAAGGTTAGTGGGAGCACAATTATGTTTTTAGTGTTGTATGTTGATGATATATTGCTCATAGGGAATGACGTACCGGCATTGCAAAATACCAAGATTTGGCTATCTGAACAGTTTTCCATGAAAGACTTGGGAGAAGCAGCTTATATATTATGAATAAAGATCTATAGAGATAGATCTAGGAAGCTGCTTGGACTTTCCCAGTCTCTGTACATTGATACTATCTTAAAGAGGTATAACATGGATAATTCCAAAAGAGGCTATCTACCGATAGGCACTGGAATTTCTCTCAGTAGGGAGGATTGTCCTAAAACACCTGAAGAGAGAGAACGCATGAGTAGGATCTCATACGCTAGTGCAGTGGGAGCTATCATGTATAACATGACATGTACACGTCCTGATGTGGCTTATGCACTTGGAGTGACTAGCCGATATCAGGCAAATCCTGGTGAGGAACATTGGAAGGCGGTGAAGACCATTCTTAAGTACTTAAGAAGGACTAAAGACCAATTCCTCATCTACGGGGATTCTGAGTTGAAACTTGAAGGTTATGCTGATGCAAGTTTCTCTTCAGATAGGGATAATAGCAAATCCATTTCTGGTTATGTATTCACCTTAAATGGTGGTGCAGCGAGTTGGAAAAGTTCCAAACAAGCTACAGTAGCTGATTTAGTGACTGAAGCAGAATATATAGCAGCTAGTGAAGCTGCTAAGGAAGCTGTATGGATGAAAAAGTTCTTAACTGAACTTGGTGTGGTTCCTTCAATGGAAGGTGCGGTTCCATTGTTGTGTGACAATACTGGAGCCATTGCTCAAACAAAAGAACCAAGATCACACCAAAAGTCCAAACACATTCTGCGAAGGTATCACTTGATAAGAGAGATCATTGAACGTAGAGACGTCGAGATTCAAAAGGTTGATGGAAAGGAAAATATTGCAGACCCATTCACTAAAGCGCTTCGCACAAAGGAGTTTAACAAGCACAAGTGGAAATTGGGTATGAAGTACAAGAGCAATTGGCTCTATTGCAAGTGGGAGATTGTTAGGGATATAGTAGATATGCCCTAGATCCAATATCATATTTGATAACTTGAACATATTTTTGTGAATGTCATTTGATATAAAATATATGGCATTTGATATTCTTTTATCATTATTAATAATTATTTGATTAATTTGATAAGGTCCTTGATTAAATTTTGAGATTTGTCATCGTGATAGAGATCAGGATAATGAGAGTAAAGTCTTTTACAATTTAATCTAAATTTGTTCTTGATCGTATGATTATTAATTTGGACATTAGTAATCCGGTTAGATTAATATTTATGTGATCGTCTTTATCGGATAAAGATTAGCTGATCTCATTAACTAAAGCACATAGATAGATGATGCATATAGAGATATGATCATTGAATCGACTCATTGGATAATTCCTAATGGTTAGAATTACCATAAACTGTCAATAGGATATTTTCTTGAAGAATGTGATGTAACCGTTTCCTTTGACTTGAGATCGTCATAGTAATTGACAAGTTATTTATTATGCTTTTATACTAGACACCTTGGCCCTAGGGCGATAGTTGAAAGGATATTGGGTACGATTAAATACTTGTCGAATTAGTGATTGATCAAGACGGAATCTGTCAACTCTTGGTAATGAGATTAAGCTCCATGTTGTCATGAATTATAAACGACCAAACTAAGACTTTGGCCAGGGCAATTAAATGAAAGAAGAAATGAGTTTCTTTGGTCATTCAATGGTCGATTATATTTGACGTGAACACATAGTTGATCGCCTATTAGGATTTGACAGTTGAACCATATCCTAGGGTGATCCAGAGCTGTAAGGTCAGAAGGAATTACTACATTATTCTTGTAATGGTTCTTGAGAGTAAATTGTATACTTCATACTATCCGGTCGTTAAGGAGTGTTGCTAGACGCCACCCTTGATTAGTATATTGATATGATCAATTTACTACCGGTTTAGTATTGAACCTATGGGGTCGCACACTAACGAGTGTTCTGATCTTTGCTAAAGGATTAATTGACTTATTATTTGATAATTAAATTAAAGAATTTAATTTGTCAAATAAATTTAGTAATTAGTCCAAATGAAATATTATTATATTCTTTGCTAGCACAAAGATTATAATTAATATTGTGAATAAATTGAAGTTTCTATTTGGAATAGAAATTAAATAATATCTCTTGGTTGAAATATATGTGATATATATAATTAATATTATTTTATATAATAGATGTATATAAAATATAATATTAATAAAGGCTTGTTAATAAATCTAATTTTGAATTGGATTATTAATTAAAGTTTTATCCTATTTGGAATGGGATTAATATTTTCAATAGGAAAATATTATACTAATAAAAAAATAAACAATAAAAAATAAAAAGGAAAAAGTTTATGAATTGAATCCAATTGAGAATTGGATTCAAAGAAGGAAAACTTGGCACTTTTCACGTGCATAAGAAAAGGAAATTTGATTTTCCATACAAATTTTCTATAAGTTTATTTTTGGAATAAACTTTTACCCTAGGAAAATTATTACCTCAACCAAATAAGAAAAGGGTTTGTAGGTGATGCTATATAAAGGGTGATCGAAAAAATTTGCAAAGTTTTTAGTTTTTCAATTATTCTTGAGAAGAAAAACCTACTTTGTGAAAGTGAGGGTGCAATACAAAGCCAAAAGAGAAAATACAATTACAAGAAAAGTGTTTCTTGTTCTTCTAATTTGAGTTGAGATTTTTGAGAAAAATTTCAACACAATATTTTTCGTTCAATTTGTTTGCGGGTTTCATTGATCAAAGAGTTGATACTAAGGATCGGTCTCGGTGTGGATACGCATAGAGTCTTCGCACTATCGAAGAAATTTTGAAAAAGGAAATTCTCTTCACCAGGTACGTCATAGATCCGATCTTTGACACGTTAATAAATTTTAAACATGAAAAATCTGCCTAGGATTGTTATTGTCTTCCGCTGCATGTTACGAACACATATACGCAATCCTTCAGAATTTACCGATTTTGTTAAACGGATATGTTTACAGTGGAAGGAGATAGTAATAAATTGTGACATTTTCCAAGTTTCAATTTTCTGCTTCTGGAATGAATTCACAGGAGCTGCTTTTTTTGGTTTTTAGAACAATTTGTAGTAAGAAAATTTATCTAGTTGTTTAGTAGGGGGTTGACGAGATTCAGCTAGACTGTCAAAAGAAATGCCGTTTTCTAACATCATGAATAAGTTTTTTCTGTTTTTGTTGAGACTTTAAAGAGGAGTATTTCTCACAAATTTCAACTACAGTAGAGGTGCAATCTGAGGCAACTCAAGTAGTTGAAGAAGTTGTTGTTGATTTTGATAAGTTTAGGGTTTTCTTCTTCGTCTTCATTTCTCTGTTCTTATGTTTTGTAATGTGCAAACTAACGTATTTGGTTATTAAATTACTAGCAGGTTCTCAGCCTAGGATTCTCATTTTATCTATTTACTCAAAAATAAAAGTAGTCTACTTAGGACGGGACAACTTAATATATGAGTGATTAGCTATGTTCTATGCTTCTGGTTCTGGACTTTATTTCTCTTCAATCCCCTAGTAATCTTAGCACTTAATTTGTAAATAAGCAAAAGAACACACAGGGCCAGGTTGTATAGTTTGCTAAAATGCATACTCAAGATGTTGGTGACCTTTTGTATGGACAAACGAAGCACTAGTATTATTTACAACTTGATGTCTTTATTCTCATTCCTTTTCTTTTCTTGTTGCAGTGACTCATACATGGCTGAAAATATACAAAGTGATAAGATTATGATGGGTGAAAGTGGGGCTTCTAATTCAAATGCAACAAGTCAAACTCAAATAACGGAATCAAATATAACCAAAAAATGAGAAAAAGGTTTGTTGTGTGAGATCATTTTACAAAAATTGTTAATTCTGAAGGGAGTACAAAGGCGGACCACTTTTTGCCGGGGGAGGAATCGTTTTTGTAGTAATAAAAGCTTATGCACCTAGCTCGCTGGAAGCTAAGAGTCTTATAGCCCAAAAACGGGAATAGAGGTTTTAGTAGTTCCTTACTTAATACACTAATCTATTTATAGCCAAGCAAGCCTTTCACCTGGCTAACACAGAAAAAAGCACCAGCTGGGCCTCTCTGTGACTATTGCTTTATTGAGTATGTATTTAAGACCAAAACGATACATCGACATTTCTTTCTCATATGCTTAAGTGTCCTAAATGTCTTGCTATTATTGATAAAAACAATCAAAATAAGGCTTTGAATCTGCTCCGGGGATAGTCAGGGTGATGTAGTTTTTGTTACTTGGAAATTTGAACAAGAAGAATGCAGGAAGGCATTATGTCTTATGGTAATAGTTGATGAGCTTCCTTTTAACTTTGTTGAGAAAGAACGTTTTAAAGACTTTATAAAAGTGGCGCTGTCACACCTCCTTTTTTTCATTACTACACCCGGAAAGGATATAATAAAGGGAATTTTTTCCAATTTAAGTGACAATCGAAAAGGGATTAATTTAAAAATCAGAGTTGTCACTTGGGATAATTTATGGTGTCCCAAGTCACCGGTTTAAAATCCTGAATCGAGGAAAGAATGACTCTATTATTATAATCTGCGAATCAGAAACCCGGGTAAGAAATTCTACTAACCCGGGAGAAGGTGTTAGGCACTCCCGAATTCCGTGGTTCTAGCACGGTCACTTTGATCCTTCTTGGCTTGTTAAGTTGTTTAATTACTGATTTTTAAACCTATGTGCTTTTGCTTCTTTTTACCCTTTTAGTTAGAAAATTATCTTGAAACGAGTTACACGTACATATACTCGCTTGTTTGACGCGTCAAAAATCATGTGACGCGAACATGTCCATAATTAATAATGCTTAATTATTATTAAGAAATTTGGGCTGAGGTTGCGGGAACACATACTCCGATTTTATTTTTTAGAAGCGTAATTGTGTTATGCGGACGTATACACAATCACACTAATAATTTTAAAGGGCCCAAAAGGATATTTTACGAAATATTAGTCATTTTTAATATCTAGGTTATAAAGCTAATGCGAGGCCATGAGTTATGGGAATTTTTGTGGCAATAAGTAGTTGCAAAGTCATTTATTCAATTAAACCGATTAGCAGCTATTCCCTGTCTACCATCGGATGAATGCTTCACATGTAGATTAGCTTTTCATGATTCTTCCAATAACTTTTACTAGTCAATTTTTACTAACTCAACTACATTTGGTAAATTGGAGTGCAAGGGATCGAAATACATTATAATATCAACCTAAGAGAATGTAAGCATTTGACATATTAAGAGCAATAAAACAGAATAAAAATGTTTGATTACAACCACCCTCTCTTGTCAATGATTCATTATTTTATACAGTATACTTACTATGCAAATCAAGTGAAATGCAGACGTATATTATCAACCACACAATTAGTTCATTCCACTAGGAACCAGGATAAGATAACGTCAAGCCTAGAACTTAACAAACGCACTTCTTCTCTTAACGCCAAAACACAAATGCATTTAAACACTATAGACCCATTATCAATACCAAACACATCTACTAACTCCAACAAGCATAGACCACAGAATGTCACAACCATCGGGAATTCACTCATACCCATAGAAGCAAGCAAGTCCATAATTTCCCTATCAAAGAGTCGATTAAACTGATTCTAACTACAATATGACATGCTTCTCTAATTCAACGACCAAAAAATCAGATCTT
This sequence comes from Nicotiana benthamiana, assembly GCA_034376525.1. Taxonomy (NCBI): domain Eukaryota; kingdom Viridiplantae; phylum Streptophyta; class Magnoliopsida; order Solanales; family Solanaceae; genus Nicotiana; species Nicotiana benthamiana. The sequence continues at coordinate 10,579,805 of CM067341.1, read as the reverse complement.
ACTTTAATCAAATGCAAATAAAAGAAAATAATTAGACTTGACATTACAGTAAGAACTCCATTCGATATCAAAATACACAAATCAGAAACCGAAAATAATTAAGAATCGAGTTTATTATTTGACCTCGCGGGGAGCAAATTTCCGGCGCTTACAGGAAACTTCGAGAAAATCCTGATGTCTGTCGCGGACCGGATCAGAAATTGCGCCAACGGAAACCTCAACTGACGGCCTAGCAAACTCGCAGCTGATTATTAGCCAAGCAGCTTGAATTGCAGGTCTTCACGATAACAACAAAAGTCGTTGAAGAATTGCGTTTTTGGCCATATTCAAAAGTGGTCGTCGTTCAGCTTGCCGGAGATGGCAACAACCGCTGCTGGAGTTGAAGATGGATGGTCGATTTTCTAGCTAGTTTATAGGAGATGAACGGATCTGACTTCCCCTGTGTGTGTCCGTTTTTTCTCTTCTCTGTATATCCGAATATGTGTATATCTGTATAGGCGTATATGTGTCATAAGCTGCCCAGCCCTTCCCCAAATTCCAGGCGTCCCCTCCTGTTCTGTATATTCTCGTGTGGTTTATGTGTATTATGTCTTTTAGGTTAGGAAACGGATTTGGATATTGGGTCGGGTTGGGTCGATTCAGTTTGGGTTGGGTATGGGTTATGGTTGGGTTTAAAAGAAAATTGTATTGGGCTTGAATTTAAATAAGATTTGACCCAAAAATATGATTCTTCTTTTCTGTTTTCATATTTTTAAATTTCTTTTAAATCAAAATTAAAAATTACACATAAATTAACTTCTAGTCAAATTATTTGAAATTAAATTAATTTCTACAACTAATACTTATTGCAACTAATTAAAACCAAATTAAACGGAAAATTACCGAAATTCAAACAGTAAAAATAAAAGGTGCAAAATTAACCATTTGTATGATTCTTTTCTTTTTTTTTTTAGAAAAAAATCACAATTAATACAATGTAATTAATTCCTAAATGCAAAATGAACCTAAGGTGTCATAAAATTAAAATGTGACATTTTTTATGGTTTTTTCATGATTTGAAAATATAAAAAAATGCATGAAATACAACTAAAATAAAGAAAAATTCCTAAAATTAATAAAAATTATTTTGGTCTTTAGGAGTTATTTTCATGTAGGGAAAAAATTACGTGCTCACAGGCGCAGCCTTATTTTTTGATCTCTTCTCGTAGTATTGTAATTAGGGATTGTTTTGATCTTTTTAATGAAGAAAAGCAAAAGTTGAAGAGGTTTTTTATAGAAACAAAACAAAGAGTATGTATTACCACTGATACTTGGACTTCTATATAAAGAATCAATTACATGTGTATCACTGCCCATTGGATTAATGGTGAATGGGATATGCATAGGAGAGTACTTAATTGTTTTCTATTGTTAGTCATAAAGTCGAAGATATGGCAAATGGTATTGGTAGGTTCTTACGTGAGTAGGGGATAAATAAGATCTTTACTGTTACGATTGATAATGCAAGCTCCAATGATGTGACAGTACAAGAATTATCTTAGCAATTAACAAAAATGGGAACTAATTTAATGAATGATACTCACCTTCACGTGAGATGTATGGCTCACATCATGAATCTTGTGGTTCAGGATGCTTTAAAAGAATCTTCAGTATCTATTGAACGTGTTAGGCATGCGGTAAGATATGTTAGGATGTCTCCTTCAAGGTTAAAGAGGTTTCAAGAATGTTTTGATGTTGAAAAACTCAATTCTAAGAAACTTTGTGCTTAGATCTCCCAACTAGATAGAATTCCACCTACTTGATGTTGCGCAAGGTTGTAGAATTTGAAAGTGCATTTTCACATTATGCTTCTAGTAAAATTGGCTTGAGACATTATCTTGAGCACTCTTGTATTGATGTTGGAATTCCTACATGTGAACTTTTGAGTAAGGATTGGGAGAATGTAAAAATAAATATAAAGTTTCTTGAAATATTCTATCTACTTACTTTGAAGATATCTAGAACATGTTATGTTATTATTCATTTACTTAAAATTTGCGCAGTTGCTGTCTATTTGAAGCAATTGATAGCAAATGAAGATATAGTTTTAAGTGAAATAGGAAAGAATATGAAAGAAAAGTTCGAGAAGTATTGAGGTAATCCGGGAAAAATGAACAAGATAATTTTTATCTCATGTATTTTGGATCCATGTTACAAGATCGAATCAGTTGGTTTTGGACTTGTAAAGATGTTTGGTCTAGATTCGAGGGCAACTATACAAGCAGAAGTGACGAAGTACATGACTTCATTATTCAGTGAGTATATAAGTCCACCTCAAAAGGTGTTGTACTTGCTTCATCTTCAGAATGTTTTTCATTGGACACTTCGACTTCCGGACTTTCTGGCAGTCAAGCAAGCACCCAAAATATAGGACTTTTAGAATTACTCATGCAAGATATAACAAAAATATAAAAGTAGGAGAGGAGGTATTGATATTAGAACAGAGTTAGATAAATATTTAGGTGAAGAAACTGAGGATGACACTAAAGAATTTGATGTTCTTCTTTGGTAGAAATTAAACTTAGCTAAGGTTTCCTATTCTTGCGGAGATGACTCGTGATGTATTAGTTGTTCCTGTTTCAAGTGTGGCATCCGAGTGTGCATTTTGTACGGGAGGACGTCTTCTTGATTCATTTAGGAGTTTATTAACTCCAAAATTGGTGCAAGCTCTAGTGTGTCTTCAAGATTGGCTTCGAAATAAAAAATTAAAACAACCCATTAGTGTTGAGGAAGATCTTGATAAAATCAAGCAGTTTGAACAAGGTAATAATATTGTTACTATATTTGTTGTATATAAGAGTTGTTGATATGCTCATATTTATCGCATGACTCATTATTTTAATTTATTTTCTTCATATTTAGCCAACAATGGAAAAGACCCTTCCGTAATTAACGTGTAGTGTTAATATATTTGGTGAGATTATTCATTAGCTACTCTGCCTTCCCTGTTTTATTTGGAATTAGAGGTGCATAGAAACAGTGTTGATCTTTCAAACAATTTGTTTTGTGACTGCCCGTTTTAACTGCTGATCATGAGGATATATATATATATATATATATATATATATATATATATATATATATATATATATATATATATGTGTGTGTGTGTGTGTGTGTGTGAGTGTGTGTGTGTGAGAGTGTGTGTGTGGATTTTCCTTCTTAAATCCAAGCATTGATTATCACTATTTAAAAGCTAAACCCATTGAGTTTAAATTCTGGATTATCCGTTGATGGATAATGTTATAGAATCACATCTCCTTCTTCCCCTCTCCGTCAAAGTGTAGTGCCGAAGGATTATAAAAGAAGAATATGAAGGAACATGCTTCAGAAACGAAAACTTTTGAGGGCAGTGGTCAACAAAATGCCTGCAACTTGTCTCCTGACATAAATTTATGTAAAAATTCTTGTGCTGAGAAAGAGAGGTAAGCATGTGTGGCGAATATGATCATGGAATTTGTAGTTCAGTATTACGGCCTTCACTGTGGTTCTGTGAATATGCAGCATGTAAATAAACAAAGTGCTACAGACATGTATTGAGCTATGATTGCCAGCAAGTTATGCTCTGTGTTTAATCCAATCCCGAACAACCAATTAATCATTCTTTATGAGCTTTTTGAATTGTTATGATTTATTCCAGTTACGAGAATGAAGCTGAAGCATTACATGAGCTGTTCAAGAAAATAAGCAGCTCTATAGTTGATGATGGGCTCGATCACAAGATATTTCTTTACTGTTAGCCACTAACAATAACCTTATCATTGTTGAGCAGCAGCTTTTGGTCTTGTTGAGCAGCAGCGTTTGGTCTTGTTGAGCAGCAACTTAATGGTATCAGTCAGTTGGCTAAATGACTGTTGAACTTGTTTAATTCTTTCTGGTTTTGGTGGCAAGAAGGTAGACTAGTGTCACGGGCTCGTTTTGTATCACTCTAAAACGGCGCGCGCGGCAGCCAAGCACCGGCTTAACTTCAGCCTGCTCCAACACTCGGCCAAAATTTGAGCAACTTTGGACTTTGATTAATTTCGGCAGTCTTTCAACGTAGTAAACTTTAGACTGATTTAGGCAACGAAAATATAGTGAAGGGACAGAAATAAAACTGAACACAAAACACACAATATACATGAACTCTTTCCCAACTTTGTATTTAACTCGAGAAAATAAAGAAAACTCAAACTCAAAGTACATTCCGCGTACAAAAATGAAGATCACTCTTGACCCTCACAAGACTACTCTTAGCCTTAGTGTTTTCACTCTGAAAACAAGACTTATGACTCTTCCTAAATCAGAAAACATGCTCACTACTCGTTTTCACTCTTTAAGTGTGCTCTCACATGTTTTTCTCTATCTTAGGACTTAGGACTCTTCCAAAGTCAGAAAACATGCCCTCGTCACGTTTTCCACTCTATTATGAGCTCTCTTACGTTTTTCTCCTTAAGTCACAAAAGAGAAGGGTGCTGCCCATTTATAACACATGAAAACAGCCCCATTACACAATGGTTGCCTAGTTTTTAGTCTTGCACTTGCCCACTACTTTACCCTAAGTGTAGTTGACACCCCCAACTACTAGGAATGTGTTTAGATCATGGGATCATGGCCTCAATTCATGCTAACTCCAATAGAAAAAGTTCAACCGCTGCCCATGTGCACAGCATGTGCCGGTAATCGCCGTTTGACTTGGTCCATTCTCATGTTGCTGCCAAATTTCGTGTGTTGGCTTGGACCACGCGCCAATGCCATTGTCTCTATCTAAATTGTTCCCCAATTTACCTTAAATTTTCCCACGAACTTGGCCTGTTTGCCACAACTCGAACCCACGCCAAATCTGCCCGCACATTGCCCACATTTGCTTGTCTTTGCCCATCCGTTTCTGCCATGCCTTGGCATGAATGCCTCATGACTTGATGCTATAATCAAGATCAAGTGCCATCCGTAGCCCGCAACGCATTGTCAAGCCCTTGCCAAGCTGCCTCGCATCCGTTCAAAGCCTTAGCCATCGCTTGCCCATTTCCCTTTTTGACTTTTGGCGCCACTCTTGCACCAATTTTGCAACACTCATGCTGCCTCATTACAACATTGTTGTTGTCTCGCCGAGTTCAATTGTTGGAGGTCTAACAAACCACCCACACTCTTTGAAACTCGACGTCCTCGTCGAGGTTAACTCAATTTATGAGCCCCAAGGGACAAGCAACGGCCGTTGACCAACTCTCTCTCACTCTTCGTGTCTTCACATCTGCGTTCACTCGCCTCCTTGCCATTTCTTCCTCAAGAAATGCAAGTCTACTCATAAGAGACATAAGTTCTTTGCCTTCAATAGCATTTCCCTCCAATGTTTCCAGTTTCGTTAGCCTTTCTTGCAGTTCATTGTTACCACCGGCCATGTTCTCGAACAAGACCACGAAATCTGCCCTCACCCATCGTGTCTCCGCCACGAACCTGATCAGCTCTCAACCTGGCTCTGATACCAGTTGTCACGGGCTCGTTTTGTGTCCCTTTAAAATTGCCCGCGCGGCAACCAAGCACCGGCTTGACTTCACCCTGCTCCAATAGCCGGCCAAAATTTCAGCAACTTCGGACTTTGATTAATTTCGGCAGTCTTTCTACGTAGTAAACTTTAGACTGAATTAGGCAACAAAAATATAGTGAAGGGACCGAAATAAAACATGAACACAAAACACACAATATAAAGGAACTCTTTCCCAACTTTGTATTTAACTCGAGAATACAAAGAAAACTCAAACTCAAAGTACACTTCGCGTACAAAAATGAAGATCACTCTTGACCCTAACAAGACTACTCTTAGCCTTCGTGTTTTCACTCTTGAAAACAAGACTTAGGACTCCTCCTAAATCAGAAAGCATGCACTCTACACGTTTTCACTCTTTATGTGTGCTCTTAAACGTTTTTCTCTATCTTAAAACTTAGGACTCTTCCAAAGTCAGAAAACATTTCCTCGTCACGTTTTCCACTCTATTGTGAGCTCTCTCACTTTTTTCTCCTTAAGTCACAAAAGAGAAGGATGCTGCCCATTTATAACACATGAAAACAGCCCTATTACACGATAGTTGCCTAGTTTTTAGGCTTGCACTTGCCCACTACTTTATCCCAAGTGTAGTTGACACCCCCAACTACTAGGAACATGTTTAGATCATGGGATCACGGCCTCAATTCATGGCAACTCTTGCCAACATGATAGACAAAGCTCAACCGCTGCCCTTGTGCACAGCATGTGCCGGTAACCGCCGTTTGACTTGGTCCATTCTCATGTTGCTGCCCAATTTCGTGTGTTGGCTTGGACCAGGCACCAATGCCATTGTCTCTAGCTAAATTGTGCCCCGATTTACCATTAATTTGCCCATGAACTTGGCCTGTTTGCCATAACTCGAACCTACGCCAAATCTGCCCGCGCACTGCCTTTCCGTTGCACATTTGCTTGTCTTTGCCCATCCGTTTTTGCCATGCCTTGGAATCAATTCCTCATGCCTTAATGCTATGATCAAGATCAAGTTATATCCATAGCCCTCAACTCATTGTCAAACCCCTGCCAAGCTGCCTCGCATCCGTTCAAAGCCTTAGCCATCGCTTGCCCGTTTCCCTTTTTGACTTTTGGTGCCACTCTTGCACCAATTTTGCAACACTCTTGCTGCCTCATGAACACTCTTGTTGTCTCGCCGAGTTCAATTTTTGGAGGTCAAACAAACCACCCACACTCTTTGAAACTCGACGTCCTCGTCGAGGTTAACTCAATTTATGAGCCCCAAGGGACAAGCAACGCCCCTTGACCACATCTCTCTCTCTTCGTGTCTTCACATCTGCGTTCACTCGCCTCCTTGCCATTTCTGCCTCAAGAAATGCAAGTCTACTCATAAGAGGCTTAAGTTCTTTGCTTCAACAGCATTTTCCTCCAATGTTCCACTTTAGTTAGCCTTTCTCGTAGTTCTTTGTTACCACCGGCCATGTTCTCGAACAAGACCACGAAATCTGCCATCACCTGTCGTGTCTCCGCCACGAACCTGATCAGCTCTCAACATGGCTCTGATACCAGTTGTCACGGGCTGGTTTTGTGTCACTCTAAAACGGCCCGCGCGGCAGCCAAGCACCGGCTTGACTTCAGCCAAGCACCGGCTTGACTTCAGCCTGCTCTAACAGTCGGCCAAAATTTCAGCAACTTTGGACTTTGATTAATTTCGACAGTCTTTCAACGTAGTAAACTTTAGACTGATTTAGGCAATGAAAATATAGTGAAGGGACAGAAATAAAACATGAACACAAAACACACAATATACAGGAACTCTTTCCAACTTTGTATTTAACTCGAGAATACAAAGAAAACTCAAAATCAAAGTACACTCCGTGTACAAAAATGAAGATCACTCTTGACCCTCACAAGACTACTCTTAGACTTAGTGTTTTCACTCTTGAAAACAAGACTTAGGACTCTTCCTAATTCAGAAAACATGCACTCTACACGTTTTCACTCTTTAAGTGTGCTCTCACACGTTTTTCTCTATCTTAGGACATAGGGCTCTTCCTAAGTCAGAAAACATTCCCTCATCACGTTTTCCACTCTATTGTGAGCTCTCTCGCATTTTTCTCCTTAAGTCACAAAAGAGAAGGGTACTGCCCATTTATAATACATGAAAACAGCCCCATTACACGATAGTTGCCTAGTTTTTAGGCTTGCACTTTCCCACTACTTTATCCTAAGTGTAGTTGACACCCCCCAACTACTAGGAAGATGTTTACATCATGGGATCATGGCCTCAATTCATGCTAACTCCTGCCAGCATGATAGACAAAGCTCAACCGATGTCCATGTGCACAGCATGTGCCAGTAAGCGCCGTTTGACTTGGTCCATTCTCATGTTGCTGCCCAATTTTGTGTGTTGGCTTTGACCAGGCGCCAATACCATTGTCTCTAGCTAAATTTTGCCCCAATTTACCTTAATTTTTCCCACAAACTTGGCCCGTTTGCCGCAACTCGAACCCACGCCAAATCTGCCCGCATATTGCCTTTCCGTTGCACATTTGCTTGTCTTTGCCCATCCGTTTTTGCCATGCCTTGGCATCAATTCCTCATGCCTTGATGCTATGATCAAGATCAAGTGCCATCATTAGGCCGCAACTCATTGTCAAGCCCTTGCCAAGCTGCCTCGCATCCGTTCAAAGCCTTAGTCATCGCTTGCCCGTTTCCCTTTTTGACTTTTGGCGCCACTCTTGCACCAATTTTTCAACACTCTTGCTGCCTCATGACAACACTCTTGTTGTCTCGCTGAGTTCATTTGTTGGAGGTCTAACAACTAGCTCCTTCGTCTCGCATGATTTACATTTTCGGCATATTAAGTGATGCGTTTTGGATTCCATCCCTCCTATTGTAAAACTTAATTTTCTATTTGAGATGCTTTAAGATAATGAATTGCTAAAATCATTCTACAGCCTCTCAAGTTAAATATTTTTCTTACATTTGTTGTATGCAGTTCACATTTTATAAAATGATGTTGAAGCTATACTTACTAGCTGGATTTGTTTCCTTTTTATCTCTTCTAGTGATAATGAACCTTTTCCGCTAGCTAGATTAAATTATAGTATGCACTACAAGCTAAGTTTATTGGGCAAACTACTCTTAAGAAATTCATAGAAGTGAACCAAAAGATGAACACTACTGGATAAACTTTTGAGATTCGAGTGACTTCAGTACGACGGTACCTAGTTGAGGATAATTTCGATTTGTGAATATGTATGCTAGGCCGATAAACCGTCCGATAATTGCCCTATAAAAGCTGAACTGATACCAATCTGCCCGATATCTTATCGGGTTACTAACGAATTAATACATAAAAGTCGATAACTGTTAAGCCAAACCGTTAAAAGTAAATAACTGTCCAATCCGCCGGATAAGTAGCCCTAGTATGGGGCACTCGTTGTGGCCTAGTTTCTAGCATTCAAATATTTTGAGCCCCAGGGCCAACGCCCCACTCTGCCCTGGACGCTCGGGTCGTTAGAGTATCCTATTCCGATTTGGACTCGGTTATTTTCACCCAAGATGCCTCCAATTGATATAAAAGCCATCCTAAAACATATTTTGAGGGAGAAGGACATTTTTGAGAGGAAAACACAAGCATAGAGCTGCCATGGACGCCGGAATTCATCAAGTTCCATCTTTTCTTCCATAAAACTTAGTAATTTTTATGTTTCTTTGTATGATTTGTTGTTTTGCTACCATGTCTATGTCGAGTTAAAGTTCACGTTCTAGGGTTTCTTTCATGACTATTGTTGTTTTGATATTGATTTTGATTTCTTAGTTTAATTGTAGCCCCCTCCCACTGGAGCATAGCTACAGACTGGATGACATGTTAGGGGTATAATTCATAAGCTCGAGGTGGAGGAAAAAGTGATTCATGTCATGCCACAATGTTAAAGTATGCACTTGCTGAGAGGCAACCCAACTTTACTACTTTCTTTTATTTTTTTTTATTTTTTTCTTATTGCATTATTTTTGTAGTTTTGTTTTATTTTTTTGGATTTTGAGCATAGGAAGCAAAACCATAGGAAGTGTGAAAAAGTGAGACATGTGGTTGGAACTAAGTATGGGGTGCCCGCACAAAGGAATATACCTGGGAGAAGTCTGAGTATTCCGTGAGCTGCTAATGCTTTGGCCTTTGGCCTACTAGGGAGTCTCTTTTACCCTCTTGTTATTTATAGTGTGCATTGAGGATATTTCAAATTTTTAAGTGTCAGGTGAGGAGATTTTTTGGATAATTTTTTGAGCTATCCTAGGTTAGTTGTAGTATTCTTTCTTAGTGCAGTAGATTTTATGTAAAGAACAACAAATTTGACAAAAAAAAATGAAAATTGAAAAAAAATCAGAAAAATTTTGGACTTTTCCCGACGATGGATCTGTTGGAAAATTTTCTTGAGTGATTAAATTTTGATTAGAAATACCAAAAATATTTTGTTGTTATTTTTTTTAATTTTTATGTAGTATCCCCTGGTTTTTCTTTCGACATCGGTTCTTTTCCAAGGGTGTAGCTCGAACCGGGTATTCTAATTTAATTTTTTATCTTTTTTTCTTTCTTAGGAGAAGAAAAGGGAAAGTAAGGTGCTTTGAGATACCTATTGATATGGTTGGTGTAGGCAATTTAAGTTATGGTATGCGCTATGGCTTTCTGCATATATGATTTAAATTGTAATGCCCAAGTAAAGTAAGTAGCATACTCTTTGATGCCTTCATCTCCGTTGATTGCCTTGTATGCTACCTAGTGCATTATTGCTTTAAAATTTTAAACTTTCTAGCTTGCTTGACTTGAGAGTTGCACAGAACCGTCATGAGTGAGTCAAGTGTGTGTGTAAGGATTGTTGATATTCTGTGTAGTCCTGTATAATCTAGAACTTGACCCTGTGTTAATCGATGCGAAATTATTAAGTTATGCTAGACGAGGAGATGATGTAGGCGTTTCTTAATTGACCATGAAGTGCTTGTCACTTATAAATAAAACTTTCTTATTTCTAACACTTTGAGCCTATAGACCGTTTCCTTGGCACCCACAGTACAAGCCATACACTTACATTGTTCTTGATTTGAGAATGTTGAACCTTTACTCCTAAGGTACTTAGTCGCTAAAAGAAGTAAGGGAAGAGATTTGGGAGTTACTTTTGAGTGGAACCATAAAAGGGCCCTTAAGGTGCACTAACATTGTGAATAAAAGTGACTAGCTTAAGAATTTCAAAGCATGGAGTGTGTGTAAAAATAAAATGTGCAAGAAAAAGTTAATAAAAATTCAAATAATATGAAATGATATACACCACTTAATATTTTTTTCACTCATACTGGTGAATCCAGGGAGGCGCTTAATTGAAAAAAAGGGTTATGTTATATATGGTGTATGACAAGTGAATGGGTTGAAATGAAACTGAGCTTGATTTTCGAGTGTAGTGTATTGAAGTGCTTAGGAAGGTTAATCAATATTCCTAAATATATCCTAACCTTCCCTTAGCCAATATTACAACCTTAAAGTCTCAATATATCCTAGATTTGGCTAGCTTAGATTAGTAGAGATATACACTACGGGCAAGCATATGGTACAACCACGGGATTCACATGAATTCTTTGTGACAGTGAGTGATTTTTTTTCAATTGTGTGATGTCCTTCAATTCTGTTCAATGAAATATTTAAATGTGGACTTCGATAATCACTTTTTGGTTTGTGGTTTTGGCACTTGGTCTTATGATGGATTGGTGATGTTGTACACTTTCTTTTGTTGGGTGAGCGAGTAAGTTGAGGATACTTAGTGTAATGAGTCATCTCTTGAGGTAAGGTGGTTTTGGAGAGGTTTCTTGAGTTGGTTGAATAGTATTATATATACTTGGGCTAATTTTAAAACGGGAAGCATGTGAAAATTGCGTGTTTATACTTAATTGCCGATATAGATCATAGTCCAAAAGTAGGGTGTTTGATTGAATTAATTGTGAAGTTATCTTTCATAATGACATGTATGTTTTGGGGGATTAATTTAGTTCCATTACTCGAAGACGAACAAGAGTCTAAGTGTGGGGTGTCGATAATCGGCATAAAGTATGTATATTTTGATATATATCGCCTCGCATTTTTCTCTTGTTTCGATGATTTGAGATTTTTAATATAATGATTTGTGATAAATTATGGTGTTTCTATGTGTAAGAATCATTCGGATGCAATTTAGGATGAAAGGGCTCAAATTGAAGCGAAATCGGAGCATAAAGGCAAAAAGTCAATTTTGGGGGCCACAGTAGGGGTATTCAAATCCGATCCGAAACCGAAAACCAATCCAAACCGAAGCTTAATGGCTTACTGGTAATGGCTTAACGGCTTAACGGACGGGGAACGGATTGAATTTTTTTTATTAACGGCTTATCGGTTTGGGGATGGATTATTCAATTTTCTTAACGGCTAATCCGTTAACCCGTTAAGAATATAAATATATATTATGTATATATATATATATATATAAATTATTTTTATTTATATATATTAAATATAAAAAAACTAAAACCCTTAAAAATGATTAACAAAAGTTTATTTCTACTTCTAAGCATTTTTAATCTCGGGATCTAGATGATTTGTAGGTACTCGCCCAACATAAAGGAGATGAAGGTGATGGACAAGAAAAAAGTGAGGAGGGCAAAGCTATACTACCTCAGGGATAAAATGAATGCCCTGAAAAGACATTAACAAGCTAGCTCATATGAAGGTATACTGGAATAGGTGTTTGATCTATAATTGCCTGAAGAGATCTATCAAATTCTAGTAAACATGTATGTTAGGCCGATAAGCCGCCCAATAGCCGCCCTATAAGAGCTAACCCAATACCAATCCGCCCGATATCTTATCGGGTGGCTAACGGATTAATACATTTAAAAGCCGATAACCGTTAAGAGTAAAAGCCGCCCAATCCGCCCGATGAACACCCCTAGGCCACAGCCAGCATGGGGCGCTCGGTGTGGCCTAGTTTTCAGTACTCAAACATTTTGAGCGCTAGGGCCATAGCCCCATGCTACCTAGAGCTCGGGTCGCTAAAGTATCCTATTCCAACTTGGACTCGATTATTTTCACCCGAAACGCCTCCAATTGATATAAAAGCCATCCTAATACTATTTTGAGGGAGGAGGCCTTTTTTTAGCGAAAAACACAAGCATAGAGCCGCCGTGGAGGCCAGGATTGATTAAGTTCCATCTTTTCTTCCATCAAACTTAGTAATTTTTATATTTCTTTGTATGATTTATTGTTTTGCTACCATGTTTATGTGGAGCTAAACTTCACGTTCTAGGGTTGTAGTTCTTTCATGACTATTGTTATTTGGATATCGATTTTGAATTCTTAGTTTATCATATTAGTTTATTTATTTAATCATGCACTTAATTATTTGATTTGTTGATCACCAATTGAATACTTTCTAAGAATCTAGAATTGAACTCGAAAGTGGTAATTCTAGATTGCATATAGGCTTGAGTGGAGCAAGTTCTTGAACATGGGAATCGGAGAACGGATTCACAGTTAGGATAGACATATACCTAATTGCCTTGCTTGGTTGATTTACAGAAATTATAAATGTGTTCTTCTTGATTCTAACTCCATAGACATATACGGGTTATGTTAACTTGAATAGGCGAGTGAGAACTTGATAGATTTGTATGAGCAATATTAACCTTGTTTACCAATAAACTAGATAAATTAGTTAGTCAATTCAGTTTAAGAATACAATAGGAATGTTAGATAGCCCATAACCCTAGTTCATTTTCATCTCATTGATAACAAAAAAATCTGCTATCCTTTTGTTCAAAGTTCAATATTTTATTTCTTTATTTTAATTAGTTTAGAATCAAATACTTCTAGGTTTAATTCTTGTTTAGATAATTAAGATAATCAAATTTAGTTAATAGTTAATCACAAGTCCTCATGGGTTCGACATCCGATTTTTAGTCACTTTATTAATTGACGACCGCGTATACTTGCGTGTGCATTTGGCCACAACAAGTTTTTGGCTGAACTGGGACGAGAGATCAAAAAATTTTGGCACTGGTATTCACGAATTTGAAGCTCAATTGATTGCAAAGGTTGATGCGTCTAACGCCCAACAAAATAGTTATGAGTTGTGTGAAATTGAAAAAGAGCTTATACGCCAAATTGAGGAGCTAAAACAAGAATACCAATCATTAGACCATATTTTTCTTGAGGATGCCAATGTTGAAAAGAGCGATCTAGAGTCATATGAGCGAGTAGATAACATTACCTTGAAAGACTTGAGTGTGTGTCAATATAGGGATGCAAATATTAGTAAGGTTCATGACTTAGGGCGCGTTAGAACTTTTTCCAATCATTTTTCCACATTATGTTAAGATAGTAAGATAGTAATCGAGTCATCTAAACCTATGAGGGAGTCAAAGGGTGAGTATGAGAGTGCCTATATTCTTGAAATTGTTGTGCCAAAAAGTAAACATTACATTCCTCATCTAAAGGCCAAGAAGTGTAAAGTGAAAAAATTATTACTTTGCCTAGTTATCATTGTAGCCCCACCACTAGAGCATAGCAGCAGACAGGATGACATGTTAGGGGTACAATTCATAAGCTCGAGGCAGAGAAAAAAGTGATTCACGTCGTGCCGCGACGTTAAATTAGGCGTTTGTTGGGAGGTAACCCATCTTTACTTTTTTCTTTTGTTTTTGATTTTTTTTCTTATTATATTATTTTTGTAGTGTTGTTTTATTTTGTAATATTTTGAGTATATGGAGCAAAGCCATAGGAAACATGCAAAAGTGATCCATCTGGTTGGAACTAAGTGTGGGGTACTCGCACAAAGGATCATACATGGGAGAAATCTGAGTATTATGTGAGCTACTAATGCTTCGGCCTTCAGCCTACCAGGGAGTCTTTTTTTATCCTCTTGTTATTTACAGTGTGCATTGAGGATATTGCATAATTTTAAGTGTGGGGTGAGAAGATTATTTGGATAATTTTTTGTGCTATCCTAGGTTAATTGTAGTATTCTTTCTTAGTGTAGCAGTTTTTACGTATAGAAAAAAAATTTAAAATGAAAATTGAAAAGAAAATAAAAAAAATTTGGATTTTTACCGACGATGGATCTGTTGAACAATTGTCTTGAGGAATTAAAGTCCGATAAAAAGTACCAAAAACTTTTTCTTGTTATTTTTTTATTTTTTAGGTAGTATCCCTTGCTTTTTCTTTCGCCACCAGCTCTTTTCCAAGGGTGTAGCTCGAACCGGGTATTCTAGATTAGTTTATTATTATTATTATTATTATTATTATTATTATTATTATTATTATTATTATTATTATTATTATTCTTTCTTAGGAGTAGGAAAAGGGAAAGTGGGGTGCTTTGAGATACCTATTGACATGGTTGGTATTGGCAATTTAAGTTATGGCATGCACTCTATCTTTCTGCATATATGATTTAAATAATAATTCCCAAGTAAAGTAAGTAGTCTACTCTTTGATGCCAAAGTAAGTAGTCTACTCTTCGATGCCTTCTTTTCAATTGATTGGCTTGTATGCTACCTAGTGAATTATTGCTTTAAAATTCTCAACTTTCTATCTTGCTTGACTTGAGAGTTGCACAGAACCGTCTTGAGTGAGTCAAGTGACATGTGTGTGTAAGGATTGTTGATATTCTGTATTGTCATGTGTAGTCTAGAACTTGCCCTGTGTGTTAATCGACACGAAATTATTAAGTTATGCTAGCCGAGGAGAGGATGTAGGCATTTCTTGCTTGACCATGAAGGTGCTTGTCACTTATAAATAAAATTTTCTCATTTCTATCCCTTTGAGCCTATAGACCGTTTTCTTGGCTCCTACATTACAAGCCATACTCTTACATTGTTCTTGATTTGAGAATGTTGAACCTTTACCTCATAAGGCACTTAGTCGCTAAAAGAAGTAAGGGGAGAGATTTGTGAGTTACGTTTGAGTGGAACCATGGAAGGGCCCTTAAGGTGCACTAAGATTGTGAATAAAAGTCACTAGCTTAAGAACTTCAATACATGGAGTGTGTGCAGAAAAAAAAAGTGCAAGAAAAAGAAAATAAAAGTTCAAATAATGTGAAACGATATACACCTCTTAATATTTTCTTCATTCATGCTAGTGAATCCATGGAAGTGCTTAATCTTTTTAAAAAAAGGGTTATGTTATATATGGTGTATGACAAGTGAATGGATTGAGAAGTAATTGAGCTTGATTTTCGAGTATAGTAAATAAAAGTGCTTAGGAGGGTTAGTCATTATTCCTAAATATATCCTACCCTCTCCTTAGCCTACATTATAACCTTAAAGTCCTAATTGATCCAAGATTTGGCTAGCTTAGATTAGTAAATATATACATTACGGGCAAGCTTATGGTATGACCACGGGATCACTTAATTCTTTGTGAGAGTGAGTGAATTTTGTTCAATTGTGTGTTGTCCTTGAATTATGTTCAATGGCATATTTAAATGTGGACTTTGATAATCACTCTTTGGTTTGTGGGGGCACTTGGTTTCATGATGGATTGATGATGTTGTACACTTTCTTTTGTTTGGTGAGTTTGTAACTTAAAGATACTTAGTATAACGAGTCATCTCTTGAGGTAAGGTGGTTGCGAAGAGGTTACTTGAGTTGGTTGAATAGTATTATATATAATTGGGTTAATTTGAAAACGGGAAGAATGTGAAATTTTCGTTTTCATACTTAATTGTCGATATAGATCATAGTCCAAATGTAGAGCGTTTGATTGAATAATTGTGAAGTGCTCTTTCATAGTGATAAGTATGTTTTGGGGGATTAATTTAGTTCCATTGATCGAATAAGAGCAAAGTCTAAGTGTGGAGTGTTGATAATCAGCATAAAGTATGTATATTTTGATATATATCGCCATGCATTTTGCTCTTGTTTCGATGATTTTAGAATTTTAATATGATGATTTGTGCAAAATTATGGTGTTTCTATTTGTAAGAATCATTCGGATGCAATTTGCGACGAAAGGGTGTGAATTGGAGAGAAATCGAAGCAAAACGACAAAAAGTCAATTTTGAGGGCCACAGCCAGCGTGGGGCGCTCGCTGTGGCCTAGTTTCCAGTACTTAAATATTTTGAGTATCAGGGTTAACGCCCCATGCTTCCCTTGATGCTTGGGTCGCTAAAGCATCCTATTCCGACTTGAACACGATTATTTTCACCCCGAGACGCCTCTAATTGATATAAAATCCATCCTAAAGCTTATTTTGAGGAGGATGATGTCTTTTAGAGGAAAACACAAGCATAGAGCCGATGTGGAGGCCGGAATTCATCAAGTTCCATCTTTTATTCCATCAAACTTAGTAATTTTTATGTTTCATTGTATGATTTGTTGTTTTGCTACCATGTGTATGTGGAGCGAAATTTCACATTCTAGGGTGGTGGTTCTTTCATGACTATTGTTATTTGGATATTGATTTTAATTTCTTAGTTTATCATATTGGTTTATTTATTTAATCTTGCACTTAATTATTTAATTGTTTGATCACCAATTGAATACTATCTACGAATCTAGAGTTGAACTCGAAAGTGAGAATTCTAGATTGCATATAGGCTTGAGTAGAGCAAATTCTTGAACCTGGGCATCAGGGAACGGATTCGCAGTTAGGATAGACATACATCTAATTGCCTTGCTTGGTTGATTTACAGGAATCATAAATGCGTTCTTGTTGATTCTAACTCCATAGACATATAGGCATTAGGTTGGCTTGAATAGGCAATTAAGAACTCGACATATTCTTATGAGCAATATTAATCCTGTTAACCAATAAAATAGATAAATTAGTTAGTCTATTCAATTGAAGAATACAATAGGAATGTTAGATAGTCCATAACCCTAGATCGTTTTCAATACATTAATATCATAAAAATTTGCTCTTTCTTTGTTTAATGTTCATTATTTATATTTCTTTAAGGATAGTCTAATTTAGTTAATAGTTAATCACAAGTCCTTGTGGGATCGACATCCGACTTTTAGTCACTTTATTACTTGACGACCGCGTATAGTTGCGTGTGCGTTTGGCCGCAACATACGTATATAAATTAAAAAATAATAAGTACTCTCTCCGTTCTAATTTATATAAACTTGTTTGATTGGACACGAAGTTTAAGAAAAAATAAAGACTTTATGAATTTGTGATCCTAAACAAGTTAAAAAGGGCCTAGAGTATTTGTGTGATTATAAAAACTTCTCATTAAGGGAAGAATTGTAAGTTTAAGCTAAGTTACCAAATTTAGAATGTGATCATTTTATTTGGAGCGGACCAAAAAGAAAATAGATTCATATAAACTGAAATAGAGGGAGAATTATTTAATATAATTTTCCAAGAAGTTGAGAGCCTTTGCACAATAGTTTGGTTGAATATTGTTTCAAATGGAGTTGTAGGTTTGATTCCACTTAGCCTAAAATGTTACAAAAATGCTCGTTCAAAAAATGTTTTAAAGAAGAATGTCTAGGTCCAACCTCAAATCTACTACCTCTACAATGTTAAATATGAGCTTGATCAGTGAACCAAGAAGTACTATTTGCCGATAAGCGCTATCATTATTATATAGTTACTTCACTTTTGCAGAATATTAGTATAAATATTTTTAAAAAAAATCTGGCAAAACAATGTCGGATGACACTGATTCAACTCATGTGCATCCGCCCCTTAAAGTATGTACATAATAAGAGTAATTATTTGTTGGTTTGAATAAATATGTGACAGATACATAGTACATAAACTCCATACTTTAGGAAAAAATTTTATTTTGTGTCTCATATAACTGATATTAGTTGTATGAGGCATCTTTTTTGTTTCATAGTTTTGTGGACAGATTTGTGGACCTAGAGTGTAAAATTAATGTCTACAAATTTGTGAGATAAAATTAATATAAATTGTGTGAGACACAATAAAACTTCTCATACTCAAGTGAGTGGTTTTGTGGATAATAAAGTAGATTGAGAATTTACTATTTATTCGTGGGTTTACAAAAATAGTAGGTGATTTATTCTCGTCCATTCAAGTTTTAATAGACAAAGTTATTTAATACATATATTGATGGAAGGTAATAGATACACTATGGAATTAGTCGCAGGCTATTTCGTGTGAGAGATTCAAATTGGTCATTTCCAAGACCAAGCATCTAATGTTAGATCTTATTATCCTTTTGCTTACTAATTACTATAGCGCAATCGATATACTGCGTACAAACTGAACTTGGAAAACTCTGGCAAAACGAATGAGCTGTGCAACATTTTGCCATAAGATTTCTCATTGGTAAGTGATAAGAATGGCCATTGGGTCTAATTCAACCCCAAAAGCTAGTTTATGAAATAAGAATTGCCCAAGCCATATAAGGAGACCAAGGACCTCAACTCCCTTCGATGTAGGGACAACTCAACACCCCCCCTCACGCCGAGATCTCTAGAGCATGGACAACATAAATGGGGGCCCAACATCGGTAACAATAATTGGGACGGGCCTGGCTCTGATACCATGATAAGAATGGACCTTGGGCCTAACTCAACCCCAAAAGCTAGCTTATGAAGTGAGGATTGCCCAAGCCATATAAGGAGACCAAGGACCTCAACTCCCTTCGATGTGGGGACAACTCAACACCCCCCCTCACGCCGAGATCTCTGGAGCATGGACAACATAAATGGGGGCCCAACATCGGTAACAATAATTGGGACGGGCCTGGCTCTGATACCATGATAAGAATGGACCTTGGGCCTAACTCAACCCCAAAAGCTAGCTTATGAAGTAAGGATTGCCCAAGCCATATAAGGAGACCAAGGACCTCAAATCCCTCCGATGTGGGACAACTCAACAGTAAGATCTGGGATTAGAATCAGCTCAATCATCTGAACTTCTGAAGATAGGTCGCGAAACCATCACTTAGTGTTTGAGGACCAAAATATTGAACTGCATAACATAACATAACATAACATAATCAATCAAATTAGAAGAATTATCCTAAATATTGCTCACCAAATCCTATAAACTAAGGATATTCGGCGGACAAGGTCCGAACTCCCTTAATCAAAAAATTATATTATGCAAGGTCCGAACTCCCTTTATGAACGATCAGTCGAGATGGTTTTTGGATGCTAATATAATGGTGTTTTATATTTAGAATAACTAGACTAATGATAATCTTCCTTACTTTATTTGGAATCTTAAGTAGCTCAATTTCGATCTTCACTATGTGAGACAACCTTCTGTTCAAGACTTAGAAGGTGTTTGGATTGGTTTTTAAGCTGGCCAAATCAATTTTTAAGTTCTTTTTAGTTTTTTTAGTGTTTGATAAAGTTAAAAAGTGCTTAAAATAAGTTAAAACTGCTTAAAAGACCTAGAATTAGTAGAGCTAGTTTCTTATCAATGTGAGAAATAAGAGTTTTGACATGATAGGTGGAAGATTGTTACTCTGGTTATGATAGTGTTATATTTCACTTTTAGGTTCTATCGATTCTCACGAATTCAATAGATGATTAGCTTATACTTCCGATTCAAACTCCTCTCTCGATTAATTCTAAATCTTTCAAATCAACTAATGTGAAGTGCGATGAAACTTGCAAGAATCTATTGATAGGAATGATCTAAGAGAAACTTCTCGCAAATATTTCTCAATCTTAATTTAAATGGTAACTCAAAAAGCTATCTCGATTACTTCAAAGAATCACCAAAATAAATTAAGGCATACGTTGTAAGAATATTCAATAAGATGTTCTTCTTTCGATTAAGCACTATAAAGAATAAAATCACAACTATATTAAAGCTCCCCCAATAAATTCAAGCAATTAAACAATGGTCAAATCCATAACTAATAACCAAGTCACAAAATCATGTCAAACCATAAGGTAAACACTCCATAGATATGGACAATGCCATCACAAAAGGAGTTGAAGAATTTATAAGGAAGCATCAAGCTAACATTACAATTCAAATTCCCGTATTGAATTGATGGAAAGATGATGAAATCTTGTGTCTTATAGCCTCCAATGCTCTTCAAAAGATTCTCCGGTCAAAAGTCCTCAAAAAATTATATTTTTAGTGTATTTATATTGTGTATGAACGGACTCGAATGAAACTACCCTTTCCAAGCTGAAACAGGAAAATAATTCTGAGAACTTTGTACGCGCACGCCTCGCGTAGCGCCGCACCATGCGCTGCGCTAGTGGGGATGTTTAGAGAGCAGTTTCTGACTGGCGACAACATATTACAACAGTAGGCTTTTTATAGAGTATTTTGTTTTATTTACTTTTTGATATCCAGACTTGGTTCCTGATCCCGGAAGGATCCCTGTTAAATTTCTGGTGAGCTTTTACTCAGACTTCAAAGCTCCAATTTGTTCGATTTAGCTTCTCATTATCTTTTTAAGCTGGAATCACTTCTTGTAAGGCGTAAAATATATAATAAGGTACAATTCACTATCATCTAA
Organism: Nicotiana benthamiana; assembly: GCA_034376525.1. Classification (NCBI taxonomy): domain Eukaryota; kingdom Viridiplantae; phylum Streptophyta; class Magnoliopsida; order Solanales; family Solanaceae; genus Nicotiana; species Nicotiana benthamiana. The sequence continues at coordinate 10,558,802 of CM067341.1, read as the reverse complement.
ACTCAAACACATATAAAATATAATAATTAAAGTGTAAACTAGGACTAAAACACGTGTTTCTGAGTGACCCTCGAGGATCCGCAAATAAATATCATCTCCCGCCTCTATGACTCACTCTAATTATCGAACGCACTAGTGAAGGGCAACATATATTGGAAGAGCTTTAGCACTTACAAAGGGACAGTCATAAAATACATAATTTTGGCGGATTTTCTTTGATCATAAGCTTTATTTAGTGGAGCTGGGCGTATGTAGCACGTAAGTAATGGATTCAATTGTATTTATAATTTTTGATACAAAATATTAATTTATATGTAAAAATATATGAATCCATAATCTCAAGAATATATTAGGTTCAATATACTAAAAACAAAATTTTAAAAAGAAAAAGAATATTTTTAAAATTTATAATATTAAACGTATTATAATATTTGTGTAACTATTAAATGCTTGAAGCTTGGTATGATTTTGAATATGTCATAATCTTTGTATAGATATAAAATTTCTCATTAAAATAGTACATAATATTTAATTCACATGCCAACAAGAAAATAATGTCAAATAAAATTAAATGGAGAAAATAACGAATAAATAATTATTATCTTGGTATAGCATAGTCTTATGCGCCGATGTCATCGCCACGAGTCGACACAATCAACTGATCATTTGCCTAGATTGATTGTGCACTAAGTTAAGGAAAAAGAAAAAACGATTCTGGAATTTTAATATATGTTATTAAATTTCTATGATTATAAAAAGCGTATTATTATTACGAAATTGAATAAAAATTTTAAAATTAAATTATCTTTAAATTTAAAAATAAGTCATTTTTTTCCCAAACTTTTTTTTTGGTAATTAAAATTTTTATTAATCACCAAAAGGATGCCTTACAAAATCATAGGACAGTTTAATCTCAACTGCCTATCAAATTAGAACATGAAGTATCTATGCTACTCTAATATTCAGCATTTATATCATAAAATGCTGAATATGTGAACTAAGCCTAGGAGGAGCTCGAACATTACAAATATAGGCTATGCTACTTAGGAGTTTATCACTATTACAATAAATGTTTTCAAAAATTCTAGCATTTCTCTCTAACCATATACTATATAGCATTTCTGTGATAGTCATCTTGAAGGTGAGGGCTCGGACAGATTTTCCTTTGGACTGCATAACGATCCATTGACAGAATTGTATCCAATTTTGTCCAGTGAAATCATCAGTTCTCAGCCATTGCATTGTTTGATATCTCAACTGTGAAGCAAAGGAGCAATGCAGAAATAAATGATCTCTAGTTTCCAATTCTTGCTGGCACATAACACACACTCCGGAGATGTTCAGCTTCCATTGTAACAGCCTGTTTTTGGTGGGAAGTCAATCCTGCAGTAGCAACCATAAGCTGAAGATAGCTTTAGGTCTAGCTGCATATTGCATTACCAAATTCTTCCATGAAACTCTAGATGAATCTCCCAGCAGCTGCAAGTATACCTTCCTTATAGAGCAGACAGTGTCACCTAGCAGATTTTGTTGTTGCAGCAGTTTGACTCCTTCCACAATTTTCCTTACCATCCAGCTAGCATTAACTGGGATAGTAAGGTTCTCCAACTGGTGTTGTTTGACATAGACAGTGTGAATCCATTTCACCCATAACAAGTCTTTTTTATGAGCTAAGTCCCAACCAAGTTTTAGCTATTGCAGCTCTATTCCACATTGATATATTTGTTAAGTTCAGTCCTCCAACAGACTTAGGCATACAAACTTTCTCCCAAGCCACATATGCTTTCTTAGTGATGTTAACAGACCCTGACCAAATGTATGTTCTGCATATAGTCTCCAGCAGCTTAACAACTTTAGATGGCATGATAAATAATTGAGCCCAGTAAGCTTGAACTCCAAGAATAACTGATTGAACCAATTGACATCTGCCTGCATATGATAAGTACCTTGCTGTCCAGGAAGTAACTTTTGCAGTAATCTTATCAACCAGAGGTTGCCATTGAGCAACTGATAACTTTTTGGCAGTTAAAGGGACTCCCAAATAAAGGAAGATCCCCCTTAACATAACCAAGAAGATCAAGAATATGTTGTTGACTCTCATTTGACACCCCACCAAAATACACAGCACTTTTGTGTAGGTTAGCCTTAAGCCCAGTAGCAGCAAGAAATTGAGAAAAGAATAGGTACATAGAACTTACTGATTGAGGCTCCCCTTTGACAAATAATAGCAAGTCATCTGCAAAACTCAAATGAGTGATTCCTAACTTCTTACACCCTGGATGATATGTGAAGCTTGTAGTATGTTTCAACTCTGCCAGAGATCTACTAAGATATTCCATTATAATAGCAAATAAAAATGGAGATATTGGATCTCCTTGCCTCAATCCTTTGGCAGCTTGAAAAGGCTTTGTTGTTTCACCATTAACTACAACAGTATAGCTAACAGTTTGAACACATTCCATGATCTATCTAATAAATCTGCTAGGGAAATCCAGCTCTTCCATAATCTGTTGTAGACTGCACCATTCCACTGAATCATAAGCTTTTTGGAGATCAATCTTGATCATACATCTGGGAGAAATATGTGATCTGGAATACTGTTTTATTAGCTCATGAGCTAATATCACATTATCTGCTACTCTTCTTCCTGGTATAAATCCAGCCTGAGAATTGCATATAATACTACTCATAACTTTTTGGAGTCTATTAGCCAACAGCTTGGAAATAATCTTATATAAGACTGAGCAACAAGCTATAGGCCTAAACTCCTTCACTGTTTGAGGATTAGGAACCTTAGGTAACAAAGTGAGAGTTGCGCAATTAGCTGGTCTATGCATTTTGGAAGTATGAAAGAAATTCCTGACTGCTAACATCACCTGATTACCAATGATATGCCAAGACTGTTTGAAGAACATGGCATTAAAACCATCAATGCCTGGAGCTTTATCATTTCCAATACCCTTCAAGCTGTCAATTATCTCTGCATCAGTTATATCAGCTACAAGATCCATCCTTTGTGATTGAGATAATTTTGGTCCATTCCTCATATATATCTTGTTCACTGCTGGAAGCTGCAGTTCCCATTAGAGCTTGATAGAAATCCCGAATCTCCTTCTTCAACTCTGCAGGATCATTTATCTTCATTCCTCCTTCTGTAGAGAGTTCAATAATCTTCTTATATTGGCTCCTCTCTTTCATGACTGCTGAAAAATACTTATTGTTGGAATCCCCTAGCTTGATCCACTTAGCTCTTGACTTTTGTTGTAAAGCTGACTCTTCAATTAGTGACCATTTCTCCAGCTGCTGTACCATATCTTTTGCTCTTTGCTGAAGTGTATCTGAATAAGAAGTAGCCAGTTGATGCTGCACATCTTCCAGTTCTTTCTTGCTACTTTCAATCTTTTGAGAAATATTCTTAAAATCTCTAACATTAAGAGATTTTAAGGGATGTTTGAGGGACTTAAGATTATTCCATACTCCTTGAAGAGTATTCTGCTCCTTGACACTCCAGTACTTTGAGATAATAACATGAAATTCCTTATGCTGGATCCAAGCATTGAAGAATCTGAATGGTGTTATCCTTGTAGCTGTATCAGTTGTAAGAGTTAGTAGCATAGGGTTATGATCAGATATAAGGGGATGACCATATACAGTGTGTACATGGTTCCACTTCATCTGCCATTCAAAATTACCAAACATTCTATCCAGTCTACTACATACTCTATCATTACCACTTTGTTGATTAGACCAGGTAAAATAGTTTCCTTCCCAAGGCAGCTCCACTAGTCCTGATTGTTGAATGCAGTTATTGAAATCCACAAGGTCCCTTTGCTTCACTTGTTGGCAGGATTGTCTCTCTTTGGTGGATAAAATTGCATTGAAATCCCCTGCAATGAGCCATGGATCAGTAATACCAGTTGATAAGTTCAAGATAGAATTCCATAGCATCCTCCTCTGATCACAATCATTGAATCCATACACTACTGAGAGCCAGCGGATAACCTCACCAGCGATGTGCTGAACTTGACAATGGATTATCTGAGCCTCCTCAAGATAACCAGAAACCACAATTTTTGTAGGATCCCACAGGATCCAAATTCTACCATTTACTGCACCACTATAATTAGTGATCATGTTCCAGTTAGGCAATAAAAAACTAGCTATTCTACTAGCATTCTGTTGTTTAACCTTGGTTTCTACTAGTCCCACCAGGTCAAACTTATTATTCCTAAAGTAATCTTGAGCTTCTTTTTGTTTGAACCTTTTATTTACACCTCTAATATTCCAAATGGTCCACTTCATTGAGTTTTACTTGTTCCCCCTTCATCTAGGGGATGATCAGCCCACCTAACTGACCCAATTTCAAATCTATTAGACATAACAAGAGGAGATAAGGGAGGGAAATTGGTTATGTTAAAGACTGGAGAGTCTTGAACAACTTGCTTCTGTCTATCCCCAACATCAGTTGTAGGTTTGATAATTGTCTCCTTAATTATCTCTTGACTCTGGCTGTGAGGCATCTGGTTGTTTTTGCTTGCTTCAACTGGTGCTTTCACTCTCCATTCTTGTGTTACTTTACCTTTCTGTGTAGGTTGGGTAGCTTTGGTTAGACAGTTGTGTCCAACCTCCAAACATTTCTCACAGTACAAAGGTTTCCACTCATAGATCACATCCTGTATGAAACTTTTTCCATTTGGATCTAAAATCTCCATTTCACTAGGTAACTTTTTGGACACATTTACCTCAATGAGCATACGAGCATAAGAGATTCTAGACTGTTTAGTAGTGCACTCATCAGCATATATAGGTTTACCAAGGACACTGGCAATCCTGCTTAAGGACTTGCTGCCCCAACAAGACATTGGTAAGTTAGGAAACTTTATCCATAAAGGAATTTCAGTGGGGAAAGCTGCTTTGAAGTCAAAATCCACAGACCATTGCTTCAAAATCATTGGTCTATTGGCAATAGTATATGGACCTCCACACAGTATTTCCTTAGCATCTTCAATGGAATTGAATTTAACAATAAAGTAACCCTCCTCATGATAGAACAGTTCAAGATCAGGAACATGTGACCAGTGGAGATTAATAAATCGCTTCATTCCATTATACCCAGGGCTATTGCCTAACACAAATACTACCAAAGCACATTTCCATTTCACTTCTTCCTCCTCCACTTCTTCCTTTACCAATTGACCAACTGGTTTGCCATTAACAATCGTAGGGGGAATATATTCTAAGGACATACCATTTGCAGCAAGTCTGTTACTCTGAAAGAGACTATTTCACTGTTTGGGTGGGTTTGCACCTTCCTCTGTTACAGCCTTTGGTGGATCTGATGTTGTTGGTTGTTGCATGCTGGTCTGGACTCCATTTTCCTGCTCCTTCGGACCAGCTACTGCCTTGATTGGAGTCTCTATACTCTTCACTGTTGCTACTGGTAACATTGGAACACTAGATGGTTGTGGATCTGGTATTACTTGAGGCAAAGGAACAATAACCACAGGAGGATTCGATGGAACAGTAGTACCTACCATCTGCACAGTATTAACTGCATTTTGGAAGACTAAATCACTCGCATACATTGGAACTAGTTCCTTTCTTGGGCGACCTCTCCTCTTTGCCATAACTAATTCTGCTAGGTTTACTTACCTTAGCAGATGCAATGGAGAAGAAGAAGACGATGAACAGTGTAGAAGATGAAGAAAAGTAGAGAGAAGGCGGAGCTTCTCTCTCTAAGCCATCCGTTTGAAAATTCTCTTCCCCAAACTTACTAACTAAAAATAATATTATATAAAACAAAACAGAGGGAGTATCATATTAATATATGAAATAGTTAATATTTAAGTATTAGTAGAAGCAAATAATATGGGATAAGTGTTAGCATTTACGAGCTGTAAATATCTTTAACAAATTGCAAACAAGTGTCTTACTGTATCTGTTCGAAAGTGACTTCCATAGGATAAGTATAAATTTCCTTTGAACCAAAGTTTGATCTATTTAATCGGGCTTTAATATGGTTGTTAAACGGGAGAATTTTAAAACTAATAAGATTTATAAATGGTCGTGTAAAAATAGCCAAATTTTAAAAGTAATCGAAATTTAGCCATTTTTTATGTAAAGATAAATCTGCGCAAAAACACTGTTCAAAACCCGGAAAATAGTCCAGTATATTATGGTGGAGTTCCAACATAAGTATACTTGAACTCCAGCATATTATACTGGAGTTCCAGGATAAGTATGCTAGAACTCCAGCATAATATGATGGAGTTCTCGCATAAGTACACTAGAAATCCATCATAATATACTGGAGTTCCAGCAAGTATGGTGGTCCAGTATAATATACTGAAGTTTAGAGCACTGATGCTCCAGTCTCAAGTATATTATACTGGAGCTAGCAAAGTATACCGGTCAAGTATAATATGCTGGAGTTCATACACAAGTGCATCGAACTCCAGTATATTATGCTGGACAGATCTCTATTGCAACAAAATGAGGGCAATTTTTCATTGATTTCGTAAATGCTGGCTATTTTTGAACGACCAGTCCGAAAACTGGCTATACTGTGTTATTTTTACGTGTTAGACACGAAGTAAAAAACTAAAGTTTGATCTATTTAATTGGGCTTCAATATAGGTATTAGACACTAAATAAATATGGATTTTTACCTAGGTATACTATATTAGAAACTTATGTACCTGTATTCTTTATATTTTGCAGTTTTTAATAAGTATCTAGGTTTTTCTTACAACTTATATACATTACTTCGTAAAAGGCTGTCTCTCTGTTATTAGTGCTTTTAATTAAGAGATTCGATTACATCCTTTTTTTTTCCCTTCTCTTCTTCTCTCTCCTTTTGAAAAAAAAATCTAAATCTCTTAATCTGAATCCAAAATCCCCATCTTCTCTCTTCACCATTGTCTACAATTTTATATTATTAAAATTCAAAAACTGTATTGTAACTGTATCATAATTGTAGTTGATTTGTATCAGACACATCAAATGCCTAAAACATAAATGTATCATACTTGTGTCATAATTGTATCTAACTTGTATCTGGTACATTAATACGCAAAATAATACCTGATGTAATACTAATAAATTAATATACAATTATCATACTTTATGATGCAAATTATGAAATTCGTGACAAATTCACAAATGCTCATAGCAATATAGAATGAATATACTATTGTCATACATTTGTAATACAATTCCTACAACAATTTGATCATATATAATTATATACAATCGCAATACATTTCTGAAAAATTGTGATACTATTATGATCTAAGTTTTCCTCTAGTTTCAATCATAACTCTATCCTAAACATTTAATATAATAGTATTTTACTTGTATTAGTATTGTATCCACAACTTACTTACAACATGATTGTAGAGCAAAATTTCGAATTTCTTCTGTATTTGAGATTTTAGATAATTGAAAAAGAGAAATTGGATATTAAAAGCTTTGTAAGAAGAAAGAATTTGTAATTTTGGGGGATGACAGTAGATGATTGAAAGAAAGAATCAAATATGAAAAGTTTTGGAAGAGAAGCGAGTAAACGAGATTTTTTGGTTTGAAAAATTTTGAGCATCATAAGGGAGAATTCTTATGATGGCTAAGTACAAATTTGGTAATTGTTAAAGAAAGAGAGAAAGATATTTTTTTAATCCTTTGGAAAAGAAAAAGAATATTAAATGTAGGGAAATTATGTGTAATTGATATGATATATTTAAGGTATGTCGCATTTTTTTTTATAATTTTGTATAAAACTAATAAATATAGATATATAAAGTACTTAACAAAGAACTTAAATAAAAGTAATAAATAGCTTTCTATTATAGTATAGCAAGATAAAAATCCTAAGCAAAAAACTAAAAAGAAGTTTGATCTAGTTCATGAAATGAAAGAACATAATCCAACAAGAAATGATTGATGGAATAGAATTCAGTAAGAAATAGAGAAAAAGAAGTACAACATATAGATAGCAACTTCTATTTTACAAGTGACACAAAACTTAGAAGGAGCAAGTATCAACAACAACAAACATATATAATTTATTTTTACAAGCGGGACTGAGGAGGGTAATGAATATATAAATTTTATTTTTATTTTGTGCAGATAAAAATATTGTTTCTGATAGATCATTAGCTCTTAGAAGGTGTAAGTAACAACAATAATAACAAGAACAACATACCCAATATATTTCTACAAGTGAGATACGAGAAAGATAGTGTATGCATATACTTATCTTGTGCTGATAGAAAAACTGTTTGTAATAAAAATTCGGCTCTTACACGGATCAAGTCCCAAAAAAACGAAAAAAGACCATAGAGAACACTGACTTTTATCATCTGAGAATAAGTAAAATTGAGTTAATTTGGAGCCATGCAACTCTTAGACGACCTCCAACGCATGCTCTTTCGACATTGTGAACACATTTTCTGTACATTGCATTCTGCACTAGATTTGCAAGGGGAGAAACATCTGCCTTTTAATGAGGTAAGATCTGGAATTAGAACCTGCTCAATCATCTGTATCTCTAAAGGTAGGACTCGCATAGCCATCACTTGAATGTTTGAATGAACTGCATAACATGTAAAAAATCAAATTGCTACAAGATACATCATCTTTTTAATGAAGAATTAATCAAAATATTCGTCCATATATTCAACTGTTTAACTAAAAATAGCCAAGACAGATTCTATAATTAATATATATACAACCGTATATAATCAATGTAAAAAAAGGTAGCCTGGTGTACGAGGAAGCTGGAGTTCATGTAGGATCGGAGGAAGAGCCATACCTAAGAGTATAATGCAGACAACATACCCTAATGCAAGTATTAGTGGCAGTTCCCACGACTCAAAATGTGTAACCTATAAGTCACATGCAGATAATTTTACTGTATATAATTTTTATATGCTGGTTAAAAAAAGTAAATAATAAATCCGACTCACTATTTGGTTAAGATCATGTTATTTAATAAAGAAACTAATGGATGATCAAGTAACCTACCGGCCCGTGTTACAAGGAGAAGGCCAAAAGAGAAAGCAAGCTTGTGAGATAGACACATCTTAGCCATGTAATTAACACACTTTGAACTATCTGCTGATTATTGTAAGAATTGAAGAAGAAGAAGAGCTAATTGTGTGACTGCATTTTCCTTCTTGATGAGAGGCCCTATATATAGAGACTTAAATTTTTTTAAATATAAAAATATCCCTAAAATTGTATTCACTTGTAGTGTTCCCCTTGCCATTTTAAGTAGTGACATACTGAAATGTCCTGAGATATATAATATCATTATAACGGCGGCTCTTAAATCTTTGATCAATAAGTGTTATCTTGTTGGCGGCTTTACTTTGGAGACACCTAAGCGGATTTACTATTGAATGTAGTTATTGTTTATCTCAAAAATATGAATAATAATTAAATTTTGAATTATAATTTTACAGATATATAATTTAATTCTATAGTAATTAATAATCAAGAGTCTAAAGTATAAATGAAAGGAATAAGTAAAAACAAACAACAAATGTAGGCCAGTCTTAACCTCGAGCCAAAGTGACCTCAAGATGGATCAAGAACAATAAAGAAAGAATAATAAAGGCAATTGTCTACCTATCTAGTACGGATTTATATAATCTATTTCGGAATTTACGCCATAATTTTGGGGACGTGGCAGGAGACTTGCTCATTCTGTTACAGATCCGTAACGGCATTATCTCGGGTTGAGCATACTCGGCTTCGATACTCATTGCGCACTACACACTTCGATCCTCGGGCGTTTCCCTCTGTCTTCGAGCTCAAGTCTGGTCCATCGAGCTCGAACTCAATCATACCTGAAGTCAGTCTTAAAGCGATCCCTCGAGCCTAGAAAATCGGGCATACCTAATTTAAACCGTATACAATTATGGTTTGTGGACAGGGCTCCATTTACTTTCTCTATCTCAATTTATTCGAATTTGAAAATTCGATCGAGTTTTTCTTTAATCGCGAATGTATATGTCTTTTAAATATATTGAACTCTAAATTATGATATATAATACTTTATGTATAGTTTATATATATAGTCAAATATTTAGTCAAATACGTAGTCCAAAAATATTATTTATTAAAATTTTTCCAAAGTTCCGACCGATTTCGGTAGGAAGCTAGTCAAATATTTGGTCGACCAAGCATATAATGTACAAAAAAATTATTTATTAAAACTTTTCCAAATTTCCGACCCATTTCGGTCGGAAATTGGTCATAATGTACAAAATTAATTATTTATTAAAAAATTTCCAAATTCCGACGGAAATGGTCAAGTATTTAGTCAACCTTGTATATAATGAACCAAAATAATTATTTATTAAAAATTTTCTAAATTGCCGACCGATTTTGGTCGAAAAATTTGAATTTTCTGTTCCGCATGCAAGACAAAAAAGCTGTAATAATCATAACTCAATATTTCCGACCGAATTCGGTCGGAAAAATACTTTTTATACAAATTAAAATATAAATTTAATAATACTTGTGTGTGTAAATAATAAAGATATTTTAAGTATAAAATATTTAATACTTATATTAGACCAGAAAAAATTCCCGACCGATTAGTCAAATATTTGGTCAATCTACATATTATGTACGAACATAATTACATCACACGGCTCACCAACTTGATCTTCCGCGGGAACCCTATGTCCGAACAGGCCTATTTATTAAAAATTTACTAAATTTTCGATCGAAATTAGTCGGAAAGTGGTCAAATATTTGGTCGAGCTTCTACTTAATGTACAAAAATAATTATTTATTAACATATTTCTAAATTTTTGATTGAATTCGATCGGAACGTTTGAATTTTTTTGTTTCTCTCATAAGACAATTTTTTGTATATTTAATTAAACCAACCGAGAATTAATGCTTTTATACGAATTAAAATATAAATTTAATAATATTGTGTGTGTTAATAATGAAGAGGCTTTAAATAAACAATATTTAATACTGCTTATATATATAAGCTATATTCGATATACTATACTATACTATATATACGTCTCTCTCTCTCTCTCTCTCTCTCTCTCTCTCTTTATATATATATATATATATATATATATATATATATATATATATATATATATATATATATATATATATATATATATATATATATATATATATATATATATGTACATAATATATCTAATGTTATATCGAATATACCTTATATACTATACACTTAGATATATACTACATTATATTATGTAGTAGTGATTGTTTATCTTATAAGTTGATAATTACATTGATAATAACACTAAGTAGAAGTGTACGTATTCTTGAGAAATGTTAATGATTGATTAGTTAATGAATTGATAATAACCTACGTAGAACTGCATTAGTAGTATCCTTAAGTAATGTTAGGCTCGATTATACTATAAATTGACAATTACATTACGTAGAGATGTATTACGTCGGAAAAATGCTTTTTATACAAATTAATATATAAATTTAATAATACTTGTGTGTGTAAATAATAAAGAGTTTTTTAAGTAAAAAATATTAATACTTATATTAGACCAAAAAAAATTCCCGATCGATGTCGGTCGGAGATTAGTTAAATATTTGGTCAATCTACATATTAGGTGCGAACATAATTATTTATTAAAAGTTTACTAAATTTTCGACCGAAATTAGTCGGAAAGTGGTCAAATATTTGGTCGAGCTTCCACTTAATGTACAAAAATAATTATTTATTAAAATATTCCTAAATTTTTTATTGTATTTGATCGAAACGTTTGAATTTTTTTGTTTCTCTCATAAGACAAATTTTTTGTATATTTAATTAACCAACTGAGAATTAATGCTTTTATACGAATTAAAATATAAATTTAATAATATTGTGTGTGTAAATAATAAAGAGGGTTTAAATAAATAATATTTAATACTGCTTATATATATAAGCTATATTTGATATACGATACTATACTATATATACGTCTCTCTCTCTATCTATATATATATATATACACATCTTAATATATCTAATGTTCTATCGAATATACCTTATATACTATACACTTAGATATATACTACATTATATTATATAGTAGTGATTGTTTATCTTATAAGTTGGTAATTACATTGATAATAACACTAAGTAGAAGTGTACGTATCCTTGAGAAATGTTCATGATGATTAGTTTATGAATTGATAATAACCTAAGTAGAACTACATTAGTAGTATCCTTATGTAATGTTAGGCTCGATTATACTATTAATTGATAATTACCTTACGTAGAAATGTATTAGTGACATTTAGCTTATAAATTGATAATTACACTAAGTATAAGTGGATTAGCCTATACATTGATAATACTCTAAGTAGAAGTGTATTATTTATAATTAGTAAGTGTATTAGTTGTAATTAGTTTATAGATTGACACTGCACTAAGTATAAGTGCATTTGTAGTATCATTAAGTAATATTAGATTTGGTTCGACTGTAAATTGATAATTACATGACGTAAAAGTGTATTAGTGACAATTAGCTTATATAAATCGCTTATCGCTTATTTTGTAGTTTATAATAATTATTGATAATTACACTAAACGAAACTGTATAATATTTGTACTGGTAATTAGCTTGTAAATATATTTTTATGAGCCCATTTGAATTGGCTAATTTTAAGTGTTTTTAAGCCAAAATAGCTTTTAAGCCAATTTGTGGTGTTTGGATAAAGTAACAAAGTGCTTTTAAACACTTATTTTAAGCTAAAATAACAAAACCAAGCTAAAAGCCAAAAGCTAAAAATCCTAACTTATGGCTTAAAAGTTATTTTGGCTTAAAAGCTACTTAAAATAAGTCCATCCAAGCATGCTCTAAGTAGAAGTAGATGCGAACACGTGATTTTTGCCCTACATGAGAATAACTTCTAAAAACAATAGACCAAAAGTAATTTTTATCAATTTTAGAAAATTTTCTTTGTTTATTTGTATTTCATGCGTTTTTAACATTTGTAAATCATAGAAAAATCCTTAAAAAATTGTAACTTTAACATATTTATCTTTTAGTCTTTAAAATAAATATTTTTCCTTAGTTTAAAGTTAATTAGTTATTTTAATATTAAAGATAAATAAACACAAAATCCTTGAGCCTATTCTTCTTCCTTCTTCATGCAATACACAACCCTAAGACCATAGGGAGTGGTCCACCACTCCACTGCTCTAAGAAAGAATATCTTTTCCTTTTGGACTACACTACTCGGCTTCGATACTCATTGCGCACTACACACTTCTATCCTCGGGCCTTTCCCTCTGTCCTCGAGCTCAAGTCTGGTCCATCGAGCTCGGACTCAATCTTACCTGAAGTTAGTCTTAAAGTGATCCCTCGAGCCCAAAATCGAGCATACCTAATTTAAACCGTATACAATTATGTTTTGTGGACTGGGCTCCATTTACTTTCTCTATCTCAATTTATTCGAATCTGAAAATTCGATCGAGTTTTTCTTTAATCGCGAATGTTTATGTCTTTAAAATATATTGAACTCTAAATTATGATATATAATACTTTATGTATAGTTTTTAAATACATATATATATATATATATATATATATATATATATATATATATATATATATATATATATATTTAAATTTCACTACTAGGTGATTTCCGTCTAAAGATTTCCTGCCGAAATCGGTCAGAAATATTTCCGACTCAAATCAGTCGGAATAAAAGAAATCACTCGCAAAAGTCAACAAAAAGTTCCTGCTAGCAAAAAAAAAAAATATTTTCGACCGATTTCGGTTGGAAATTGGTCAAATATTTAGTCAAATACGTAGTACAAAAATATTATTTATTAATATTTTTCCAAAGTTCCAACCGATTTCGATCGGAAGGTAGTCAAATATTTGGTCGACCAAGTATATAATATACAAAAATAATTATTTATTAAAACTTTTTCAAATTTTCGACCCATTTCGGTCGAAAATTGTTCATAATGTACAAAATTAATTATTTATTAAAAAATTTCCAAATTTTCGACAGAAATGGTCAAGTATTTAGTGAACCTTGTATATAATGAACCAAAATAATTATTTATTAAAAATTTTCTAAATTGCCGACCGATTTTGGTCGAAAAATTAGAATTTTTTGTTCCCCACGCAAGACAAAAAAGCTGTAATAATCATAACTCAATATTTCCGATCGAATTCGGTTGGAAAAATTCTTTTTATACAAATTAAAAAATAATTTTATAATACTTGTGTGTGTAAATAATAAATATATTTTTAAGTAAAAAATATTTAATACTTATATTAGAACAAAAAAAATTCCCGACCGATTAGTCAAATATTTGGTCAATCTACATATTATGTACGAACATAATTATTTATTAAAAATTTACTAGATTTTTGATCGAAATTAGTCGGAAAGTGGTCAAATATTTGGTCGAGCTTCTACTTAATGTACAAAAATAATTATTTATTAAAATATTCCTAAATTTTCGATTGAATTCGATCGGAACGTTTGAATTTTTTGTTTCTATCATAAGACAAATTTTTTGTATATTTAATTAACCAACTGAGAATTAATGCTTTTATACGAATTAAAATATAAATTTAATAATATTGTGTGTGTAAATAATAAAGAGACTTTAAATAAACAATATTTAACACTGCTTATATATATAAGCTATATTCGATATACTATACTATACTATATATACGTCTCTCTCGCTTTCTGTCTCTCTCTCTCTCTCTCTCTCTCTCTCTCTCTCTATATATATATATATATATATATATATATATATATATATACATCTTATTATATCTAATGTTATATCGAATATACCTTATATACTATACACTTAGATATATACTACATTATATTATGTAGTAGTGATTGTTTATCTTATAAGTTGATAATTACATTGATAATAACACTAAGTAGAAATGTACGTGCCGTACTGGAAGGTGCGGCTGGATCACCTCCTTTTCAGGGAGAGCTAATGCTTGTTGGGTATTTTGGTTTGACACTGCTTCACACCCCTCAAAAAAAAAGAAGGGAGCTACGTCTGAGTTAAACTTGGAGATGTCCTTGAGAAATGTTAATGATTGATTAGTTAATGAAATTATAATAACTTAAGTAGAACTGCATTAGTTGTATCCTTAAGTAATGTTAGGCTCGATTACACTATAAATTGATAATTACATTACGTAGAAATGTATTAGTGACATTTAGCTTATAAATTGATAATTACACTAAGTATAAGTGGATTAGCCTACACATTGATAGTACTCTAAGTAGAAATGTATTATTTATAATTGGTAAGTGTATTAGTTGTAATTAGTTTATAGATCGACACTACACTAAGTACAAGTGCATTAGTAGTGTCATTAAGTAATATTAGATTTGGTTCGACTGTGAATTGATAATTACATGACGTAAAAGTGTATTAGTGACAATTAGCTTATATAAATCGTTTATTTTGTAGTTTATAATAATTATTGATAATTTCACTAAACGAAACTGTATAATAATTGTACTGGTAATTGATAATTTCTTGTTGCCTAACGGGAATGTACTAACTAACTACAGGGGTGCAATGAATGGTAGAATTTGGATTTTATGGGATGCTACAAAATTTTTGATCACTGGTTTACAGGAGGATGCTCAATGCATCCATTGTACTGTTAGGACCCTCACTGGTGGACTTATCTGCTGTCTCACAGTGGTCTATGGCTTCAATGACATTGATCAAAGGAGGACATTGTGGAACAAATTCAGAACCTTGCTGCTGTTACTACTGACTCCTGACTAATAGTAGGAGATTTCAATGCCATTATGTCTAGTAATGATAGACAATCCTGTCACCAAGTTAAACAAGTTGAGATTGCAGATTTTACCAAGTGTATCCAGCAGGCTGGTCTGGCTGTACTCCCATGGAAAGGGGATTACTTTACCTGGACCAATAAGCAAAGTGGCAATGATAGAGTGTGCAGCAGATTAGATAGAGTGTTTGATAACTATGAGTGGATGATTAAGTGGAGCCATCTACACACTGTATATGAAGTTCCACACATTTCTGGCCATAATCCCATGTTGCTAACCCTGGCAGAAGATAAACTCAGGAAGACTCCCTTCAGGTTCTACAATGCATGGACTCAGCATAAGGATTTCCAACTTCTGATCAAGGATAACTGGAATATCAATGCTCAGCGTACCCTACAAGGGGTGTGGAACAATCTCAAGTCCCTCAAACCAGCCTTAAAGTCTCTAAATACTAGAGATTTTAAGAATATTACACAGAAGATTGAGACTAGTAGAAAGGAACTGGAAGATTTCCAACACCAGATGACTTTGTCCTATACAGATGCCTTACAACTTAGAGAAAAGGAACTGGTGCTGCAATTAGAAAAATGGTCATTGATTGAAGAATCAGTATTACAACAGAAATCTAGAGCCAGATGGATCCAACTTGGAGACTCAAATAACAAATATTTCTCAGCTGTAATGAAGGAGAGAAACCAGTACAAGAGAATTACTGAACTGTTCATAGAAGGGGGTTTGAAGGTAACTGATCCAGATGACCTGAAGAAAGAGATTAAGGATTTCTATAAATCACTCATGCGGACTTCAGCCACTTCCCTTCCAGCTGTTAACAGATTGTACATGAGCAATGGACCTAGCCTAACACATCACCAGAAGATGGAACTAGCTTCTGACATCAGTGACACTGAGATCCTAGACAGCTTAAAAGCAATTGGTAATGACAAAGCTCCAGGAGTAGATGCTTATAATGCCATGTTCTTCAAACAAACTTGGCATATCACTGGAAAGCAGGTACTTCAAGCAGTCAAGAATTTCTTTGAAACTAACAAAATGCATAGACCAACAAACTGTGCCTCCCTCACTTTAATTCCCAAGGTGTCCAATCCTCAAACAGTCAAAGAGTTTCGACCAATAGCTTGTTGTTCAGTTCTGTACAAAATCATTTCCAAGATGCTGGCCAACAGAATACAGAAGGTCATGAGCAGTATCAGCTGTAGTGCACAAGCAAGATTCATTCCAGGAAGGAGGATTGCAGATAATGTCATTCTAGCACATGAATTAATAAAGCATTACTCTAGATCACATATATCTCCCAGATGTATGATCAAAATTGATCTACAAAAGGCTTATGATTCAGTTGAATGGTGCTTTTTGCAGCAGGTAATGGAGGCTCTAGATTTTCCTACCAGGTTTACAAGATGGATCATGGAGTGTGTCCAAACTGTCAGCTACACAGTGGTTGTAAATGGAGAAACAATAGAACCTTTTCAAGCAGCCAAAGGTTTGAGACAAGGGGATCCCATATCTCCATTTTTGTTTGCTATTGTGATGGAATACCTAAGTCGATCACTGGTAGAGCTGAAGCAAGCTAAAGACTTCACATTTCATCCTGGTTGTAAAAAACTAGGAATAACTCATTTAAGCTTTGCTGACGACCTCTTGCTGTTTGTTAAAGGAGAAGCTCAGTCTGTAAGTACCATGTTTACATATTTCTCTCATTTCACTACAGCCTTTGGTATGAAAGCCAATTTGCATAAGAGTGCTGTTTATTTTGGGGGGGGGGGGGGTAAATCCTGAGGAGCAACAGCAAATTATTGATCTTCTTGGATATGTACGTGGAGAACTACCTTTTAAATACTTGGGTGTACCACTATCTACCAAGAAGCTGACTGTTTTTCAATGGCAACCACTGGTCGACAAGATTATAGCCAAGATTACATCCTGGACTGCCAGACAACTGTCATATGCTGGTAGAATCCAGTTGGTGCAATCAGTAATTTTTGGTATTCAAGCATATTGGGCTCAACTCTTTCTCATCCCTTCCAAAGTTATAAAACTGCTAGAAGCAATATGTAGATCCTACATATGGTCTGGCTCAGTTAATGTAACAAGGAAAGCATATGTGGCTTGGGAAAAAATCTGTCTGCCAAAGTCTGCTGGAGGCTTAAACTTGACCAATCTCTTATTGTGGAACAAGGCTGCTGTTGCAAAACTAAGCTGGGATTTGGCACACAAAAAGGATGTATTATGGGTGAAATGGATTCACACAGTTTATATCAAACAACAACAGTTGGAGACCATAAATGTGCCTAAACAAGCTAGTTGGATGGTTCGGAAGATCATTGAAGGCACTGTTCTATTGTAGCAATATCAACTGTTACATAAGTCTGATTGTTCTATAAGAATGCTCTATCTTCAACAGATTGGAGAGGCACCTAGAGTCCCTTGGAAGAACTTAACCATGCAGAATCCTGCTCGACCTAAAGCAATTTTCAACCTGTGGCTGCTTCTACAAAACAGGCTTCCTACTAAAGATAGGTTGATCAAATGGAACTTGACTGTGGATGACACTTGTGTTATGTGTCAAAAAACTGAGGAAACCAGAGATCACTTATTCTTGGACTGCACATTTACTACTCAGCTGAGGTATCACACATTGCAGTGGATTGGAGCTACACAACCTGCTGGACAGAACTGGTCACAGTTTGTCCAATGGTTCATTGATCAGGCTAAAGGGAAATCTCCTCGAGCTCATATATTCAAAATGACAATGACAGAAATGTTCTATGTCCCATGGTTGAAAAGGAATGCGAGAATATTTGGAAACACCTTCTGTACTAATGAACAAACTGCTTAGATGCATTGCTTACATTTGTAATGTTAGGGCACCTCCTAGAGTTAGAGTACATCTTCAACATTACCTACTGTAATGTTGAACTTTTGGATAGTATAGATTAGTCAGTTTTTGTTTAACTTTTGATAGGCAGCTGAGTATAAAGCTGCACTATGGACTTGTATGACGACCACTTTGGTGATTAATAAAGTTTAATTACCAAAAAATTTAGCTTTTAAATATATTTTTATGAGCCCGTTTGAATTGGCTAATTTTAAGTGATTTTAAGCTAAAATAGCTTTTAAGCCAATTTGTGGTGTTTGGATAAAGTAAAAAGTGCTTTTAAACACTTATTTTTAAGCTAAAATAACAAAACCAAGCTAAAAGTCAAAAGATAAAAATCCTAACTTATGACTTAAAAGTTATTTTGGCTTAAAAGCTACTTAAAATAAGTCCATCCAAACATGCTCTAAGTAGAAGTAGATGCGATCACGTGATTTTTGCCTTACATGAGAATAACTCCTAAAAAAATAGACCAAAAATAATTTTTATCAATTCTTTATTTATTTACATTTCATGCGTTTTTAACATTTGTATATTAGTTATTTTAATATTAAAGATAAATAAACACAATATCCTTGAGCCTCTTCTTCTTCTTTCTTCATGTAATAGACAACCCTAAAACCCTAGGGAGTGGTCCACCACTCCACTGCCATTCTCTCTGTCACCGCACCCAAAGTACCATAAAAGCCAGCTGCCACTCCACCCTCCTTCACGCCAAGAACTCGACACCCACAGTCACTCACACGTACGGAAACGGAGGAGGCAACGGAAAAGGGGAACGAAGGAAACTGGACAGAGGGAGTGGCAATATAGGACAGGGATTCGGGGTTTTTGGTTTTGCTTATGATTTTCGCGTTCCTGATTTCATCTTAGTTCATCGATATTAAGAAAAAAAAATTCAGTGGATTTTGGCTTCGTTTCTGATTTCAAACTCGAAAACATAATGAAAATTCTAGATGTTTTTTTTGTCTTGGCTTCTGAAACAGAGTCGAATTGAAATAGGTGTTCGATCGTAGAAGTTGCCGTCCTAGAGGTGAGGCAGTCCGGTGAGGGATTCAATGAGTTTCAGTCGAGGTTCGATTAAAGCTCGTAACTCTTTGTTTCCGGTTTGAGATCTGTCTGGCATATGTTGGTTCAAGCTTCAGTTGTTTTGAATTCGGGGTTGTAGCAATTGCTTGATTCCTATTCGTGTAATTATTGTAAAATTTCGATCAATTAAAGCTTCGCATTCAGGTTCTTCTTGATTCTCTCATATCTCATGAATGGTGTGATTAAAAGTATGATAAGGGATGTGGATTAAAATGGGTCTAAGGGTTTAAAGAATTGTTATAATTGTTGAAACAGATCTACTAGGATTGAATTGAGTATTGAGCTAAGAAGATTTTCTTGTTTGTCTTTATGTTTGGACATACTTGGACCTTTTGGACTCATTTGTTGTCACTGATTTTGGATTCATTTGAACATTATTCTGGTGTGTTAAGTTTGTGAACTGACGTTGGAATGGTTGATTGAAAACCTAAGTTTTCAGTTGCTTTTGGTATCTTCTTATTTTTAAGGTTCATTTAAGATACGTTGCATTCCAAGTGTTTGAGAGATAATATAAATGGATCTTCAAAAAGTATATTTGAAGTTTGCACAACTAATGACTTGTTTTGGTTTTAGACTGCCATTTGTTTATTTTCCTTCCAGTGATGTGCACTTGCTGTGCAATCAGTCTTGCTCTAATTTTAGTATCCATGCTCGATTGTCTGAATCGTCTTTCATTCCTTTCCATCCAGATATTATATACAACTGCGCCGAATACCATTCCTAGGATGGATTTCCTTGGGTTCCTACTATTTACTCTGTCAGATAGCCATTGGACTTCATGCTCCCAGTTGTGTAACATTCTATTAAAGTTCAGCCACCTTAGTAAGCCTTGCCACAGTGATTGTGAGTAAGGACATTCAAAGAAAAGGTGATCATGTATCTCTGTGTTGCCACTGTCACATAAAGAGCAGGCCTGGTCCGTGTGTATACCCCATTTTTCTAGCCTGTCTACTGTTGCCAAGCGTCGATGCGATGTCATCCATAGAATGAATTTCGGTTTCGGCAGAATACCTGGCACCATCACCAGCTTTTTCCAGGGTACTTTGGTGAACTGTGGAATGGAATACCTGTATGCACTTTTGATGCTGTAGCCTCCCTTCTTGCAGCAAGATTGCATTGTTGCCAAGTCATGTGCCCACCAGTCCCTAGCTCCGAATTTTTTCCTTACCAACCAGCTTGCCTGCTTTAGTACTTCCATGTTAGTCGCATCCTTCCTTTTTATATAATGGCAATGGATCCATTTGATCCATAGTTTATCCTTTTTTTGCATTAGTGCCCATAGCAGCTTTGACAATGCTGCTTTGTTCCACTTTTCAAAGCATATAACATTAGGCCACCTGCTGCGTCTGGCTTACAGACTGTGTCCCAAGCCATGGGTGCCCTGTGACTTACTTCGTGTTTCCCTGTCCATAAGTAATTCCTGCATATACCTTCCACCAGCTTGCTGATTTTCTTTGGAATTAGGAAGACCTGTGCCCAGTATGTTTGCATCTCAAAAAGGACACTCTTAATCAATTGGAGTCTTCCAGCATAGGACAATGTCTTGGAGGACCAGCATCTGACCTTGTCCACCAAGGGTAAGCATTGTGCAATTGTGATCTTCCTAGTTGACAAGTGAACTCCCAGGTATTTGAATGGGAGTTGTCCTTCTGTAAGCTGAAATTTTGCCAGTAGTCTATTTTTGGTTTCCTGTGATACCCCAGCTATGTACAGGGAGCTTTTCTCCAGATTGGCTTGCAACCCAGACATCTGGGAGAAATTGTCAAACTCTTTCAGTGAAAGCCTCAGGGAAGTCTCATCTCCTCTACAACACATCGGTAGGTCATATGCAAAACAGATGTGAGTTAGTTGCAATTTGGAACATTTGGGGTGGAAGTTGAAGTCTGGATTCTTGTTCAGCTGCTTCAGTGTTCTCTTGAGGTATTCCATGACTAAGACAAATAGATAGGGAGACATTGGGTCTCCCTGTCTTAGCCCCTTCCTTGCTGCAAACTTGCTGGTAAGGCCACCATTAACTAGCAGGGAGAAACTTGATGTAGAAACACATTCCATGATTAAGTTGACTATTCTGTAAGGTACACCAAACTCCAGCAGTATTGCTCTCAGAAATCCCCATTCGATAGAATCATAGGCTTTCCTGATATCCACTTTGAGTATGCATCTGGGGGAAACAACTTTCTGGGAATAAGCTCTAATCATTCATGGGCCATAATGACATTGTCCAGAATGTTCCTCCCCTCAATGAAGGCTGACTGTGCCTGCCCAACCAGATAGTCCACCACTATTTTCAGCCTGTTTGTAAGAATTTTTGCAATGACTTTGTATAGTGTTGAGCAGCAAGCAGTTGGCCTGTATTCCTTAACATAGTTGAGATTCTTCACTTTCGGGATCAATGTAATAGTGGTACAGTTAACTTCTTTCAGCAACTTCCCATTTTGAAAAAACTGCTGCACTGCATCTATAACCTCTTCACCCACAATAGGCCAAAACTGTTTGAAGAACTCTGCAGGGTATCCATCTATCCCAGGAGCCTTATCATTAGGGAGATTGTGAACTATCTGACTGATTTCTTCCTTTGTTACTGGAGCTAGTAGTTGCTGTTGTTGGTTCAGGGATAGACATGGCCCATACCTACCCACATTGATATCTATTCCAGGGAGCTGGTCTGCTGCTTTGCCCAGAAGCTGTTGGAAAAATTAAATGAACTCTTCTTTGATCTGATGTGGGTCTGTGATCTTCATCTGGTTGTCATTTAGTATGCTACTCACCCTGTTCCTGGCTTTTCTAGATTTCATATACGCATGGAAGTATTTTGTATTGGTGTCACCCAACTGAATCCAGTGTGCTCTTGACTTCTGCCTCAGTATTTGTTCTTGGATACCTTCCCATTTTTCAATGTTCAGTAATAGGTTCTTCTCTTCTGTGATCACTTCTTCTAGTGCTAATCACAGGGCTTCACCATCGTTGTCGGCAGTCCTCCAAGCGGCCATCGTCATCGTCGTTGGAAATCCAAGCACCCATCGTCGGTACTCTGGCTCCTCTCCATCTCCGGTGAGTTCTCTTTGTCTTTCACTTCTCTAGAGAAAAAAGGAATCCTAACTGTAAGTCCCTTGTTGAGTCGTGAGGAACTACTCCGACGAGCTTTGAAAATTCATACACAAAAGTAGATAGAAGTTGAAGACAGAATATGGAAGCACTATTTTTTTGAATTTTAAATACCCTTCAAATAATAAGAATATATCTAGATGGAACAAGTATTGCATACTATGAGGGGTCTCTTTTGTCATTATTGATTTCCTTTAAGGTTATGATGCCTCTAAGTTTAATACGAATCTGATTTTGGAATATTCCATTCTAATCTAAGCTCAACAATTTATATCTTATTATATTAAATTACTTCCGATTCCGTTTTCTATTGACAGTAAGTTTCAAAACATTAATGAATAATCATTGGTATTCAGGAAAGTTTCTTTCCGCAATAGTTACTTAGATCAAATTACTGGAAAACAAAAATAGGAGAAGCCAAGCTGGATTCTTTTTAATCTAAGAGGCAGCTTACTCCAAAAGACCAAAGCTTATACTCAGTACTTACAAATTTAATAAATAAATACTTATATCAGCCTATGTCTTGTAAATTGGGATACTTGATGTATCTTTCCCTATATACATACATCGCTATTACAGATCTCAAAAATTAGGTTCATTAATATAGCTACTGCAAAGTCATATTACATATTTCCATATGTACAGAATCTTCAATGCTACGCTTTGAAAGCTGGTGCATCTCTCTGTATTATCAGCTCCAAATTCAAGCAATAAGTCCAAAGTCATACTATAAGTCTATGTTTTGAGCTTATTTGTCTATATCTTTGGGTAATACATGAGAGTAAATAAATATATTCATTAACCTAGTAGTATTCTAAATAACAAATTCATATCTTACTACCCTTGTGTTAATAGTTTGCTGCTGCAATCATTTGTCAATACTATGGTTATTTTCTTTTGTCAACATTGCTGCTGCAATCACAATTAACTATGATTTATATAATTTATTCGTTTTTTATGTAGATGGAATCCCGTAGTTGGATGTATAATAGGAATTATCCTAATTGTCGGTTTTTGAGGGAGGAATTTATAGAAGAGATTGAGGAATTTATTACGCATGCAATGTCGCTCGAACCATTTCGGATTGGACGATTGATTAGGTGTCCTTGTGTAAAGTGTAATTGTTTGAATTATTTTGAACCGGCGGATGTTAAGATTCATCTTTATCAAAAAAATATTTATGGATAATTATTTATTGTGGACTAGTCATGGAGAGATTGATGGTACTGATGGTGTATTTCATAATGTAGTTGTTGGTGAAAGTAGTAGGTCGATGGGGAATACCGTTCAACATCCGAGATACCATGAAATGGTTGTGGATGCTATATGTTGAACAACCTCCTAATGAAGAAGCAAAATATTTTTATGAACAGTTAGAAGCTGCTAGTCGTCTACTAAAACAAGGGAGTATGCACTCTCAGTTGTCTGTTGCAGTTAGATTATTAAGTATCAAATCAGATACCAATATTTTTCAAGTAGGAATGGATTCTTTCATTGGCCTTATGAGTGAACTAATTGACCCAGCTTTCAACATACCCGAAGGTTTCTATAAGGCTAAAAGATTGGTTCAAAGTTAGGACTCTCGTCTATGAGAATTGATTGTTGTGAAGATAGTTGCATGTTGTATTATAAGGGTGATGCTAATTTAGAAAGTTGTAAATTTTGTGAAAAACCTCGTTTTAAGCGGCTTTCCAGCGGGAAGAAGGCTGTTGTGAAGTCGATGCATTACTTACCATTTATTCCTAGATTAAATAGGTTGTACGCATCGATGAGTTCCGCGCCTCATATGAGATGGCACTATGATAATAGAAGGCCGCCCGGTGTTATGTATCATCCTTTAGATGGGGATGCTTGGAAGCATTTTGATAGGACGTATCCAGATGTATGCTAGTGAATCGAGGAATGTTCGATTGGGTTTGTGTGTTGATGGTTTCACGGCATTTTCAGTTTCTGCAACACCATATTTATGTTGGCCGGTCTTTATTACTCCGTATAATCTTTCGCATGAAATGTGTATGACTAGTCCATATATATTTTTAAAGTGTGTTATTCCCGGTCCCCGCAATCCAAAGAGTTTGATTGATGTATATTTGCAACCTTTGATTGATGAGCTTAAACAGTTGTGGTATGATGGAGTTTAGACATGATATATCAACTAAGCAAAATTTCAACTTGCGTGCTAACTTAATGTGGACCATTAATGTTTTTCCTGCGTATGGAATGTT
This sequence comes from Nicotiana benthamiana, assembly GCA_034376525.1. Lineage (NCBI taxonomy): Eukaryota > Viridiplantae > Streptophyta > Magnoliopsida > Solanales > Solanaceae > Nicotiana > Nicotiana benthamiana. The sequence goes on along the minus strand of CM067341.1, from coordinate 10,533,668 downwards.
GTCTGGGTGGATGACTGCCGGAAATTCAGCATGTCCTTACTGCATGGAAAATGGTAAAGCGTTCACTTTAAGAAATGGCCGAAAACAGTCATGGTTTGATTGTCATTGTCTGTTCTTGCCAGTTGATCATGAGTTCAGAAGGATGAAGAACGCATTCAAAAAAATACAGTTGAACATGATTTGCCACCTCCAATTTATTCCGGTGAGGAAATTTGGGAGAGGGTTCAGAACTTTACTAAAGTTTCCGAGTCCCCACCTTCTAGATTTCTTGGATATAGTGTTACTCATAACTGGACAAAACAAAGCATATTTTGGGAGTTACCATATTGGAAGGATAATCTTCTCCGACATAATCTTGATGCCATACATATTGAGAAGAACTATTTTGACAATTTGTTCAACACAGTGATGGATGATAAGAATAAGACAAAATATAACCCGAAGGCTAGACTGGACTTACAAGAATATTGCAGGCGACCTGAATTACATTTGTCGTATGTGAACAATTGTAGGTGTTCAAGCCCAAGGCCAACTACACATTCACCTTGGAACAAAGACGACAGATTTGTGAGTGGGTTACAAACCTAAAGATGCCCGAGGGCTATGCATCAAACATGGGAAAACGTGCCAATATGGTTGAGGGAAAGCTAACTCATATGAAAAGTCATGACTGTCATATATTCATGGAAATCTTATCCCTATTTTATTTTGTGGATTGCGTGAAAATATATGGAAACCCATCACAGAGATAATTTTGTTCTTCAAAGACTTATGTTCTACCACATTAAGGGAAGAAAACCTATTTCAAATAGATCAGAACATTCATGTATCACTAATAAGTTGGAGAGGATTTTTCCATGTGGTTTCTTCGATGTGATGGAACACCTTCCAATTCACCTTGTACACGAGGCGCGACTTGGAGGCCCAGTTCAATGCAGGTGGATGTATCCATTCGAGAGGTAATGATCAAACCTTGATTTATTCTTGTAATTTTCTTTAACGTTATCGTCTAACATTACAATGTGCAGGACTATTGGCAAGTGTATACGATTTGTTAAACAGAGGAATAAGATTGAAGGATCCATCTGTGAAGTCTATCTTGCAAAGGAAACTGCCATTGTTCGTACTACTTTGACAGTCATGTGCCATATGCTCGAAATAGGCCCAATCGGCACAATGTGGTGATTGAGATTGATCCATTATATCCACCAATGTCCATATTCAATCAACCAGGCCGAAGTTCTAAAGATCGAACACAAAGGGGCCTAACTAGTATGGAGTACAAATCAGCTTCAAATCATGGGTTGCTAAATTGTCCAGAAGTTCAACCCTTTCTTAAGTAAGTGTTGACGTAAGATTAATTACATAGGCTACAATTTAATTTGGTTGATGCAACTATCAAATAATTTTCAATGTGTCACTCAGTGACTTGTGAGTCAATTTGGTCATGCTGCTGTATATTCTACATTTGAGGCATGGTTTAAATAATGTATAAGTGCATCTTACATGCTTTCTCACATGTGATTATACATACTTGTGAATATACTTGCTCACCTGTGATTTATTTAACACTACATGTAGATCAATAATTCAAACAATGGTGTTAATAAATTTTTGCAAGACATATCTTAGGGACCTGCACCTACGGTTACGACTATGTCTAAGTATTTGTGAATGTTTACAAATTTCACACCAAGGAATGCTCCAAGTATTAAAAAAAAAAGCAATAACAGTGGGGTGTGGATCAAAGGCGGTGAAGGCAACCATGATGGGGAAAATGATTATCATGGTGATCAAAGAGATTCTAGAATTGTCATATTCAGGTTGGCCAAATAAAAAAATCATACTTTTCTTATGTAAGTGGTTTGACCCAACACATAAAAGAGGTACAAATGTACACTCGCAGTACAACATAATTGAGATTAATAAAAAGAGGGAGTATGATCGCTATGATCCTTTTATAATTGCAGAAAGAGTTAGGCAAGTGTACTATGCTCTATATCCATTACAGAGGGATAAGGCTGATTGGTCGGTTGTAATCAAAACAAAGCCTGTTGGCAGGGTGGAAGTTGAGAATGTACTAGATGTTGCTTACCAAAACGATACTTCAAGTGTTAACCAAATGGTGGATGATCAGTTAGAAAATTACTTGGAGCATCTTCAACGCATATTAGACGAAGTTGATATGGAGAAAATAACAATCATAGAAAATGAGGATGAAGAATCACCTAATGAAAATGAAATAAGTGAAGATGAAGAATCTTCAGACGAGGAAGGATACGTCGATGGAGACGACTAGCCTGTTCGTTTTTTCAAGCGCTATTAACTTATATTACTACTAATAACTGGCAAAACACTTTGGTTTCTATTTTCTTTGTAATGTGAGTCTACTTTTGTTTCCTATTACTTTCCTTGTTTGCTTCCCCATCTCCCTTTTCAGCTCAAGGAAACGGTGAGCAGATGGTTTTGGTAGAACACACATTTGATGTAATCAAAAGAAAACTCACATTTGATGAAAAAATTGTAGCAGTTGTTCTATTCTAACCATGACATCCATTGTGCTTACACACTACCATCTAGGGTAGTTATAGTTGATTTACAGAAAATGTAGGAGTTGTATATAATATTTTCTTTCCTGAAGTAAGTATCAATCTGATCAGAAATTTTGAGTTGTAACACAATTTCTTATTTTCTATTACAGAACTTTATTTCTTTTCATGGTACAGTAACTAATAAGATTTTGAAGTATTGTAACATTGTAGCTAGTAGATTTATATTCTCAATTCTAACATTTTCTTTAATTTATGCAGATGGCCGGTAGGGGTCAAGGTAGGTCTAAGAAAGATAAAAGGCCTACTGATCATGATGATGGTGCTACACCATCGCTTCCTTCCACTCCACACTTTCATCCCTCAGCTGTTGATGGATGGCAGCAATCTTCTAGGCACAGATCTATTCCACCATATCCATCTACTCATTATACTACCTACCATTTGCCCGTCCAGCAGTATTATCATAATTCTCCGCCACAGGGCTATACCCCTCTTCCTCCTAATGATCCTACCAATAGTTACATGGGTGCATCGAGTCACCAGTCACATAGCCATGTGATACACCTGTCATCTGCTCCATTTGCTTCATCTCCATCAGGATCTCATCCATCTAGATTTCAGACGGCCGAATCGCAACAGGGGTCTGGATCACAGCAGGGGTTTGGATCGCAGCATGGGTCTAGATCGATACAGGGATGTGGATCGAATCCATCTTCATTAGAGACCCCGTCTCCCTCCCCACAGAGTTCGTCTCCTAGAATTTCTATACATCGTGTTCGAGATAGTAGCATTGAGCTAGATGCCCCCTATTCTACGCATGCTTCAAATGATGATTCGGATGATGATGCGGATAATGTGCGTTATGATCATTACCATAGGTTGATCATCAGGCCTGAGGGCAATGGGTAAGATTTATTTCTTACTTCTTTATTTTTGCCGAATAATAATAGCTACTCTTATTTATTTAATGTAATTGCAATGTTGCAGGTTTATTCCTAATAGGATGGTTACAAAGATAATCACTGATACACTTGGCACGTTGTATTTGACACCCTATCCGACTTGGAGTGACTTTCTAGAAAGTCTCATGCGACAGATGTTCAACCAATTTAAGGTTTTAATATAGTTCTTATTTATTTAAGTGTTATATTAATAATATTTTCATCTAACGTTACTTACTTTATTTGCAGACTTAGTGTTCCTGGGAGGACCAGTATAACCGTGAAATTTGTAAAAATTGGGAGTACAAATTGCGTAAGAGACTCTAATTCCTTTAGCTCCGCTCGAAAGGTGAAAACGAAGCCTTCATGGGTTCTACCGGATATATGGGTGGAGTTGGAGAGGTATTGGACCACCAATAAATTCAAGAAGCCGAGTGAACAGGGCAAAAAGGCCCGAGCATCTGAGAAGGGTGGCTCCTTGCATTGTCTTGGTTCAAGGAGCATGAAGGATACGAGGAGACATCTGTTAATTCCTCAAAATATTTCGGTCTATTTTTATCGAATTGTATTTATATCTCTCCCAAATTTTTTGAATATCATGGTGTTGCATAGAACTATGCTATTGTGATGGTAAAATAAAAATATGTAGAAATAACAGTAATTTTCTCTCTTTTCTAGTGTTGTGAAATCTTCAATTTGTATCCTATTGTCTTCTTTCTCTACCTTCTTTAAAATGTTTTCAACCGAGAGGTTGTGAGTTCGAGTCTCCCCAAGAGCAAGGTGGGAAAGTTCTTGGAGGGAAGGATGCCGGGGGTCTATTTGGAAACAGCCTCTCTACCCCAGGGTAGGGATAAGGTCTGCGTACGTACTACCCTTCTAAGACCCCACTAAGTGGGATTATACAGGGTTGTTGTTGTTCTTTGAAGGATTGGACTTTGTGCATGTAGTTTGAATGGCCTGTCTTTGTTTGGCAACTCTCATTGGAAGTTGCCTTACGTTTGCATCTGCATTCACCCTACCGTCCCAAATTTTATCTTTTGTACGAGCCTTCTTACGTTTTCCACTATGCATTGGTGATATGTCACCTTTTCTTGCTGACTCTGTCCAGCATTGATTTAGTATATCATCTTCATCACCCTCTACATATGTATCTCTGCCCACAATCACCGAATTTGGTATGTTTTGATCAAAGCCTTGTGTCACCATAGTGTTTCCATCCTATTTTTTAACCAAAGCTGTCTTGTTTTGTGCTATGTTTTACAATTTTTTCCTGCTCCAACTCACACGACAAGTGCTAGAAGCAATAACATTTAAAGATCGAGGATCTGAACTTACCATTGCATCTAGTAGTTGTTGCTCCTCTAATGAAATCACTGGTGTTGATGCCACAATTTGTTTCTGCCCAAAATTTGATGTTGTTGCTCCTTTTCGATCGTCAGAAGGACCAATAGCTGGAGTGACTGGATAGAGTTGGTGTTGCTGTTTATTAGCATTTGAAAGTGCTATTGATGATTATTAGCATTTGAATGTACTGCTGTTTGTTCCTGATTAGCACTTGGCAGTACTGCTGCTATTTGCTGGTGCTGTTGTTCAGTTTTGGAGATTACAGCTTTTGGTACATTTGCAATTTGCGGTTGCTGTTCAAAAACTGCTGTGGTTACTGTCTTTTGTTCGTCTGCACATGTAATAGCTTGTGTGACTGTAATATCTTCCTGTTGGTTGGGCCTACTTGATGTTGCATTTTTCTTTCGAAAAATCTCCTGCTATACCTATTCACACTATTGCTGTCCAGTTTTAGGCAAAAAACTGGTGCTTTCACGTTAAGTTTGCTGCTGGAAATTAGCATTGCAGGACTGCTTATTTTTGGTACTGATGGTGAACCAACTGAGAGTAAGTCTTCATCTTCACTCTCTTAATAAGTCTTCATCTTCACTCTCTTAATCATTATCCTCGCTCGAATTCCCAACATACGCATCACCATAATCTTCCTCATCATCATATTCGCGGTTATTTGCCCATAGCTTAGATTTGATTGCTATCACCCTCAAGTTTGCCTTTATAACTTCATTGTTATTTCCATATGACAATATCAACTCACCTCCATATTCACCACAAGATCCAAAGACTGTGATGGCACCTCATAAACTGAGGTGTTCAATGTGACCATTAGTTGTTTAACCATGTTAGTATGCATCATCATTGCATTTTGGGCATCTTTGATAATTTGTTCAACACGAGGGCTGGAAAAATGCAAAGTAGGAATGTTAGAGCTATGTTCCTTACCACTTAATTCCTCCATCCCATTTTTCTTTGAAGCCTGCTGTCGCACACCAATTTTCCATAGCCAAATTCGCATTGGCTTGAGCTTCTTTTCCACTACTAGGGCATGGAACTATTTGCTTGGTCATCTTATCATGTTTTAGACTTGTTGAATCCAGTTGTTCATCCTCTATAGATGCCAGTGCGTCAAAGACATTTGGGTTGGCCACCAAGCTATTTTCATTTCGTCGAACAGCTTGAACCTGTCGTTTTGGTGATAGTCCTTTCTTTATAGGAGATTTTTTGGTGTTTACCACATTCCAAACTTCTCCTTTTCTATTTTGATCCTTCCCCGTATCATCACTCTTTGCATATCCTGCCTTATCGTCCAATAATTCACCTTTTTTTCTTCTCTCTTCTCCTCAAAAGGTCTGGGACTCACTATTATTACAGACCATTGGTGCTGCAATTTGCCCAGCTGCTTCAGTGCCTAGATTTTGGACCTCACTTTCAATTACAATCTGTGGAACCTTAGCACCTGGACTCTGTACCATAGCTCCTCGATCATTAGACTGAAATTGCCTCGACTCACCAGCTCGATCAAAAGCCTCTTTCAATCTGCTGCAGATAATGCAACAACTGCATTATTAGAATAATGCAACTTATCATATGATTGCACATCTGGATTTACTGCCTCGAAATTTTGCAAAACCTGATGACCAACTACAGGTTCTTTTGAGCCTGTAATAATTGCAGACTCCACACCATCATTCACTACATGTTGTTGAACCTTCTGAATCACCTCATTACTAATAGGATCACTTTTATTGTTCTCAATTTCCTTAACACAATCTGCAGCAATTTTTGAAATTCCACCAGGTGACAATATAGCTGCAGCACTAGCCAGCTTGTCATAGGCTTGTGCAACTGATTCACAATATTAGAAATTCTTGCTAAGGCAATTCTAGCAGGGACATCTCGACAAGGTTTAGCTTGACCCTTACCAATTTCTCCAACCTCACCTACAGGAATATCATTAACTACTCGGTTCATCACATCCTGATTGATCACATTATACTTTGTTTTCCTCCTTCAATTTGCACGACCTGCTGATCACCCACAACTTCTTTTGTTGCATCACCTCCTTGTTTACCATCCTTTTCAGATAAATCCTTACCAATTTGTCCAGCTCTTTTACCAATTAAATAATCCCTTGCATCACCTTGTAGTTTTTCCATAACCGGACCATCTGCCTCGACCAAAACATGTCCAACGTGAACTGCTGCCCCTGTTACTTCCTCTGTCAACCCCTCTATTCCAGCTTGTTCCTTCTTAATTCGACACACCTTTTTGTCATGTCCTTGATGCTTGCAATAAGTGCAATAGTTATGAAGGTTTTCATACACCACCTCCTGATAGTGCACGATTATTTTACCCGAAATTCTATCCACAATCTGTAGCTTAACCTTCCTAGGATGTTTGTCTAGTAAATCAAGAATAACATTGACCCTAGCGACACTAGGTCGTGTTCTTTCTTGTGTTGCCTTGTCTACAGCAAGAGCCTTACCAACAGCTGAAGAGATAGACATTAACGACCTCTTAGCGAAGAAATTAGGTGGCAAACCTGGAAAAGAAATCCACACGGCTGCCATGGACGTTTCCTCCTTCGGATTAAATCCTAACGTCCGAGGAAAAGTTCTAAAAAAGAATTCATCACCCTTAGACTTAATATATCCAGTCGTCTTTGACAAGAACTGAACATAATCACTATAAAGATCAAATCTAACTAACAGATGACGGAATTCAAGCTGTCCAATGTTGCAGCCACCTTGAACGTCGAATTGCGTCGAAAATATTTTTCTAATCTCCTGTAATTCAGGCTTTCCATAAGAGAATTTCTTCACGACAGCTTGATAAGAATGGACCTTGGGCCTAACTCAACCCCAAAAGCTAGCTTATGAGGTGAGGATTGTCCAAGCCATATAAGGAGACCAAGGACCTCAAATCCCTCTGATGTGGAACAACTCAACACCCCCCTTCACGCCCAGATCTCTGGAGCGTGGACAACATAAATGGGGGCCCAACATCGGTAACAATAATTGGGATGGGCCTGGCTCTGATACCATGATAAGAATGGACATTGGGCCTAACTCAACCCCAAAAGCTAGCTTATGAGGTGACGATTGTCCAAGCCATATAAGGAGACCAAGGACCTCAAATCCCTCCGATGTGGGACAACTCAAGAGATTTTGGGTTGTCTCTCCCATAGCCAAAGGCTGGGGAGAGCTTGCAGCAGCTGTGGCTGCCACGCGCACAAGAAACACGCAGATTTCTAGAGAGAGAAAGAATAGAGAAGATGTACAGAGTGAATATTCTTTTTGTAAAGAATATGTAATTGTTGATCTCTTATTTTTGTACATGATATAAATTTACTCAAAATCCTAGCTTCATGTTGTATTTTTTATTGTTTCTCTCAGGTTCTAGTTACTTAACATTCCTATCTCTTAAATTGCACTCTGCTTTTACAACAAAATGCGAGTGTAGCTACAACTTTCGTTAACACCTTTATTATATTTGTAGGAAAAAAAATTGGGGAGGAAGATAAGTCATGATGAACTCTTCATGGAGACTCACATCCGGAAGAAGAAAGGACTGACAGTTCCAACTAGATGGGTCGAGGACCAGGCAGAGCCTACACATGTAAGTTTCATAACTATTATAAATGTTTATAATATTATATAGTTACTAATTTTCTATCTTCTAAATAAAGGGTCGCTACAAGATCAATTTGGCGGAATACACTCAGAGCTTGCCACCGAATGAGCAAGGCGAGCGACCGCCCATTTTAGACGAAGAAGAGAAGAGGATATGGTTGGATACTGTCTGTGGTCCTAAAAAGGGGATAGCATACGGCCTTTCAGATAAATTGTTTCGGCGCTACAGGACTGATTGCAAGGTATAGAGACTTCCGCTCAAGGTGAGACAATTGATAGTTCGGCTATATCGGCAAAGAAGATCGCAAAGCTGATAGCAGAGCTTCAAGAGACCAAGGCTAGTGAAAAGAAGAGATTTCATATCCTTCAAGGTCAGCTAGAAAGGAGGGACAAACAATTTGATCTCCTTCAAGGTCAGCTGGACAATTTGAATATTGTGTATTGTCAAAACAAAATTGTGAACTTGTTAATATTTTGTTGTTGGTTATTTGAATGACGATTACATTGTTATTTTATTATTGAACACTTTAATAGTTGCTGTGGTTATTAGTTGTTGGTTAGTTGTTGTTATTTTGTTGGATTTTCAATAAGCTGTCATTATAGGATGTATACTGGTTTAAATTGGCAAGTGGTGCAGCTTAAAAGCAGCTATTTCTTGCCAAGTTCTTACCCAAATTTCCGACTGCATTCGGTCGGAAATTAATTTTTTTCCCTAGAATTTCATAATTTCCAACCGAATCGGTCGGAAATTATGAATTCATATTTATTTTTAATAAATTAATAATTTACAAAAATTATTTAATTAAATAATATTATTAATTTTTAATAGTTTCGTTTGATTTCGATCAAATTAAATAATAATATTTTTCGATCGATTTCCGTCGAAAATTTGAAAATTAAAATAAACATTTAATAGTGTGACTGGTAGTCCACGAGTTGAATTTTCTGACCGGTTTCGATCGAAAATTTCAGACCAATTGCGGTCGGTGTACTTTTGCGACCATTATTTTTTTGTCCAATTAAAAGCGGTCGGAATTATGGACGAAAATCACGTAATTTCTAGTAGTTTTTTCTTTTTTTTAAGATTTGATGTTCGAAAGCATAATTAAAATTGAAAAAATTCAATTCTCGAAATTTGAATGGTACAAATTACATTGAGTCCTAGGGAGCATATCGATACAGAATTATGATTTTATTCTTTATTACCCCTCTACTAGAATGTGTTATAATTGTGCTTTTGTGTTTCGCTCACTTCTAAAGAAAATTGATGTAGATAAGAAAAGGAGTCCCAAGTTGAACTCGAAGACGAGTCTAAGGCTAACTATATAATAAACTTGTAAATAATAACCTATACAAATTGGGGTATTCGTATTTATACATGTTTTTTGAGTCTTGTTTTAATTTATGTCTGCTTTGCAAAATAAAATGCAAGTGTACTTACTTTTTCGCGTAATTTCAGGATAGGGAGCTGACGTAGCAAAGGCAATCATGTAAAACTTCAGGATTCTAGTAGACGGGACTGAAGTGTGCTGAAGTTTTTATTTTGTAACTAACGAACTTCTAAAGTTTTATTTTTTGTAACTGAAGAACCTCGGCTCTAGAGCTCATGTTTTTCTTTTATAACTGTTGAACTTCAGCTCTAGAGCTGTAGTTTTTGTTTTTGTAACTGACGAATTTCAGCTGTAGAGCTGAAGTTTTTGTTTGTAACTGGCGAGCCTCAGCTCGAGCTACAGAGCAATCAATCAATGCAAACATCAAACGCTAAACTTGTTGATGGATTCCCTCCTAAATCTGTTACATAATTCACATTGAACAGACACAAAATTAAACAAACTATACTATCAAATAGAGCTCAACACAACATTATTTTATGTAGAAAGTAGCTAACATACGAGGGTGGTTTTGTTCGCCATCGATGTATTTATGAAGTGACCCGCCAGCAAGTCCTAGTACTATTAAATAAACTACCAAATTTATGACTAAGAATGGTCCCATTAGGCTTCTGCCGCCCCTTCCGTTCGCCATTATTTGATTAACTTTATTAAGCTCAGCTGAGAGTAATTAGAGTTCCACTGCTTTTGCTTGAAGTATTGATTGTTGCATGTCTGGTTTTCTCCTGAAAATAGGAGTTGAGTGTTTTGGTTGTTAGGATACGTGGTCGCTTCAAGTGGACTCCATTGCTGCACTTTACAGGGGTTACAACTTGAGGAGGAGAAGGAGAAGGAGAAATGGGCTGAAGTTGTTTAAAAAATAGGTACAAGTTAAAAGTTTTTAAAAAAATTGGTATAAGTTAAATGGGGACGACCAAATAGAGCGTCTCGTGCAATTTTTACATACAAATTGTACATAATAACCTATCATGTATAAAATAGCCTAGCACATGCGGGTCTTGGCATTGGGCGGGCTAGGTTGGGCCGGTCTATTATTTTGATGGGTCTTAAAATTAAGAAATTTTTTGGTTCCTATACCATATAGGAAATTATATTACAAAAAATGTTAATGATTTGTAAATTACCCGCCCTGCTAACAGTTTTTCTACAAAATATAAACACCTCATTTAAAACAGAATTTTGTTACTTGTACAATTCCTTTAATAGGCGCGCGAATATTGAAATATTAAGGGTTCTTTCCGATTTTATCAAACGCAAATCTTGCTATTAAATTTCTCCCATTTCTCTCCAATCAATAAATTTCGCCCGTTTCACTCCAAAAATTCACTATTCTGTTTTTAGGCAATACTTTGTTTCACTAGTTTTTCTGATTTTACAAATCAAAAGCGACTAAATTAGCTAAAATTCTTTTGTAACAACCGCATTTATGTCGAAAATCTCAATTATGCTTCAACTGAATGAGAATTAGGATAACTATGAGAAATATAGAGACTTTCAGGTCGATGAATTGTAGTCGGCGAGGATACGAGTTATAGCCTATTGAATTCTATGTACAACAGTACGTGATTTCAATTTGGATTGAGTATCACTAATCCGAACACAGTTGCAAGTTTGTTCTATTGCATTACTATCGAATTTTGGTTGTATATTACTTATCAATAAATTATGTATAATTTTTCTATTACGTGTCAAAGTCTATATGTACATTAGTATTGAATTTCATTCTATCTACATTATTTCTACAATAAAACTATATATCATTTGTAGCTCAATATGAAATACAGAATTTTAATATTTTTACAAATTAACTACAAAATATCTACAAAAAAAATAAAAGATTATTTAGATATTTTGTATTCTGATTGTAATCTTATTTTTTATTTGTAATGTAATTGTAGGTGAGGATTTCATATCATATCCATACAGTGATAGATGGTGTGAAGCGCTATATTGTTTGTCTCAAAAACAATAGCTATGGACAATTCCAGTTTGATGAACTTCCTTGTGCACATGCTTTGGATTCTTCAAGGCACAGGAATGAGTCTTAGGAAAACTATTGATGAGTTCAAGAGAATTATATTTGATGTATAATAGTTTATGCACCTTCAACTCTTAATGTAGTTAGTTTGAAATTATTTTGTTTAATTAGTATTCTGTATGGAGTTAATACTTTTTATAGCTTGATTGGTTTGTGAATGATTTTGATATATATAATACACAATTGTTTTATTATCTCTAGCACCCATCGATAGTTGTTAATGATCCTTATAATTTATCTACCAAAAAACTACAAAATAACTACATAATCTGGAGTTGATGAAGTAACCACATAATAATTAAGTTGAAAAGGAGTTAACCAATAACAATAATTAGATCAAGTACTGTTTACTTTCAACAAGTGAAATATAAAAACAACATAATGTTTTCCCATTGTTCGAACTAGTATACTGGATAAAATAAAAATAAAGGGTAAAATAATTGTAGCACAAATCTACTACAATTAAACTTCAACAATCTTGTTCATAAACTTGTCTACTAGCTTTTTACAAAATTAGCCGCAACTAAATAATTTAACTACATGTTCCATACAAAAAAATGCAACTAATTCTTCTTTCTCCAGACTTGTGTTTTCTCGTTCACAATTGATGCATTTTTTTTCCTTGCTAAGTTGCCTGTCACATCACTTTCACTAATTGCACCATTCTCTTGCTTTTTCCTAGCATAGTCCCACAGTAGTGCTCCATAGTTTATACGATGTTGCACCAATCTCTTATTAATACACTGCTCCAATCTAAAAAAAAATAACATATCTACATTTGTCATACAAATATATCTATTATATATTTACAACTACATAATACACTTAATTTGGCTAGGAATACTAGGGTCACATAATGTTTGGAATCTAAGCACCACATAATCAACATTAAAAAAAAAGTACAACCCAGTATAATCCCACTTAGTGGGGTCTGGAGAGGGTAGTGTGTACGCAGACCTTACCCCTACCCTGGGGTAGAGAGGCTGTTTCCAAATAGACCCCCGGCATCCTTACCTCCAAGAACTACCCACCTTTGCTCTTGGGGAGACTCGAACTCACAACCTCTCGGTTGGAAGTGGGGGTTGCTTACCATCAGAGCAAGTCCCTCTTGTCCCACATAATCAACATTATGGGATGCAAAACAATGTCCATTCTACACAAAATATAAATAATCTCATATTAATTCAGTGCTTAAAAAACATAGATATATTTGTAATTTATATACAGAATAACTACAAAAAATCTACAATTTTAAATAGCTATAATTAATCTTTAAAATGAAGACAAATAATCTATAAGGCAAAAAAAAGATACAGACTATGTAGATTTTTAACAACTAAAACAAATGAAATAACTAGTGAAGAAATTACTAAATTCTTACCTTCACCAATGACTGTTTTCGAACATTTTTAGGAGATTTAACACGAGGGGATTCTTTTGAATTTTTCTTCTTTTTGGGAGTTTTTACACTGGGAGACACCTTTGCTTTCTTTCCAGGTTTACTGATAGGCACATATTCTACAAAATTATCATCAGCTTCTCCAGCTTTTTTAGGACTGTGCTTTAAAGGGTTGTTCTTCTTTGTTGAAAAAATTTGAAGCTGAAGGGAAATGTGTGTATGAACTTTGAAAAATTGACTTCAATTTTGATTAATTGTAGAACAAAAAACTTGAAATTAGATGTTAATGGTGGGGGTTACTTATGTTTCTCTGGTTTAACATAGGAAAATATGTGAAAGAAATGTGAATGTGGGTCTCGGAGAGAGAAACGTGTGTAGGAGGGGGGAAGAGAGATTTGGAAAAATATACGGTACCATTAATTTAGGAGCGATACGGTATAATTAGCCTTGCCTTACATGGGCCACAGGCTGGCCCATTTACATTTCCATCCTATATTGTCTTTTACCCAATAAATGAAGTTTGAAAAGTTGGCATAACTTCTCTGCCTTCCTCTTAATTATTGGGGCAAGTGCACATATTAACATTCTTTATTTAAAGATTGTCAGTATTTTGTCCTGAAATTTTAAATAAAAAATTTAAATTTTATAATAATTTAGGACAATTTTTCCTAAAAACGTAAACTGAAAAATTGAAATTCAGGATGCATTGGCTAATTTTCTAAAGAGCAGCCCTTTAGAGTGATTACATGGTGTTATTTCCATTTATAGCCTGTTTGGCCAAGTTTTTCTTTTTTTTTTTTATCAAAAGCACTTTGGCCAAAAATTGAGATGTTTGGCCAAGCTTTTGGAAGGAAAAAAAGTACTTTCGTGAAGAAGCAGAAGCAGTTTTGGAGAAGCAGAAAAAGTAGTTTCTCTAAAAGCAAAAGCACTTTTCTGAGAATTATTTTTGAGAAAATACATTTAGAAGTAATTTTTAAAAGCTTGGCCAAACACTAATTACTACTCAAAAGTGATTTTCTAATTAATTAGCCAAACACAAACTATTTCTCACCAAAAGCACTTTTTACAATAGTACTTTTGAGAAAAGCACTTCTCAAAATAAGCTGATTTTAGAAGCTTGGCCAAACAGGCTATTTATTATTGAGAAAACTACTCTCTATAGCCCCTCAAAATTTTAATAGCCCATGTTTTCTCCTACTTACAAAAAAATGGCTCTTCGGCCCAAACGTATTGCATATAGTAGCCGAAAGGAATAAGCATGACAACATAAACGCCTGTAGCTCAGTGGATAGAGCGTATTTTTCCTAAGCTGAAGGTCTCAGGTTCGACCCTACCGGCGCGATAGAGCAACCCTTTTTTGCCTTTTTAAATATACTTCGGGAGCTGATAAGTATTAGCTAATGATTGAATAAAATATGTAATGCAGGTCATACGAAATGTCTATTTTTGTATATATTTTTTTTTAATACAGTCTATTTTTATATATTTTTGTATAATAACACACTATTTTTGTATATTTTTTGCATAGTGACAGTCAATTTTGTATTTTGTTTATATAGTAACAGTCTATTTTGTATATTTTTTGTATAGTAATAATCTATTTTGTATGGTGACAATCTATTTTGTATATTTTTTGTATAGTAAATGTCTATTTTTTATAGTGACAATCTATTTTATATATATTTTGTATAGTGAGAGCTAATTGTATATAAATTGTATAGCGGCAGTCTATTTATTATATTTTTATATAGTGATAGACTATTTTGTACATATTTTGTATAATGACAGTCTATTTAGTATATTTTTTGTATAATGATATTCTACTTTTGTATATATTATATATGATGACACTCTATTTGTATATAAATTGTAAAGTGACGGTTTATTTTGTATGTGTAATATATACACACCATGTATTATCATGTATTTTAAGATGTATTCCCAATGTATCATTAATGTATTCGAGTGCTTTTATGTATTCAAAGTGTACAAACTATTCTACTATATATAAAATGATGTGTAAAAGGTGTATATATATTTTATGATTTTTGATTGTTCTATAAACTTATATATTTTTTGTATAAGTAATATTATATGTTATATAATTCCTTCGATGGGTTCGAGGAGAATGTTCCCGACTTACCTCGCTTCTACTGATTTTTCATTTTTGTCTTGTTGGCAATCTAGTAAGTGTCAAGAAGTAATTCCCATAAGCATTTTTCCTAATTATCAATACAAAAAGTGAATTGAAAAAATAAAACCAAGTAGAAAAAAATCGAACAAAGAAGAAGTCGAGAGAGACGTTAATCTGAAAACAGTAGTAATATCAAATTCGGCCATTGATGCAACTTCGAGAAAATGGCCGGCGAAGGAAAATATAAGGTGGCCTGCAGCCGTACCTTATTTTTATGTTATCTCTTAACCTATAACTTATTTTAAAAGTTATTGATTACGTAATCAACTAACAAAAAATTCGTAATAATATGACCATTATACTTCTTCCAAAATATATATAAGTCTGTCTCTCCTTCGTATTCTCATATTCAAATTTCAAATCTCCTCTGTTTCTCCTCCACCAGTCCGTCTCCCCGTAGATCGCGTCTTGTATTCAAATTCAAATTCAAATACATTATAAGTATTTTTTGAATTATATGTTTTCTGATTGATTGATTGAAGTTGTTTGAGCAACTTCACTGATATGCTGAATTCGCAATTCTAAATCTATTTGATGATGAATTCTAACATTTTAAGCTGAAGTTATTTAGTTAACGAGCTGCCAAATAATACAACGAAGAAGAAATTATATTAAAACGAACATTATGTAATTGTCTTAAAACTTCGGCATGGTTGTTGAAGTTTTTTTGTTAATAATTAATAGCTGAAATTTTCCTCGTAAACTGGGTAAAAAACAATAAAACATAAATTAAAATTTCATACTGCATCAAAAAACTTCGACATAGTTGCTTAAGTTTTTTAGTTATTACTTAAAAACTGCAACAGGAGGAGCTGAAGTTTTCCTCATACTTGCTAAATTAAAATTTCATACTGCATAAAAAACTTCGGCATTGTTGCTTAGGCTTTTTAGTTATTACTTAAAAACTTCAGTAGGAGGAGCTGAAGTTTTCCTCCTACACTGGCTAAATTAAAAATTCATAGTGCATCAAAAAACTTCGGCCTAGGTGCTGAAGTTTTTTACTTATTACATAAAAACTTTAGAAGGAGGAGCTGAAGTTTTCCTCCTCCTCTCCTAAATTAAAAAATCATATTGTGCCAAAAACTTCAACACTTACTGGCTATAGTTTTTTTCCCCTGTATTGATGAACATCATACAAAAACTCCAGCCCAATGTGCTGAAATTTCTTAGTTCATTTCTAAGAACTTCAGCATTGAATAAGTTGAAGTTTTCTGTGCAGGATTGATTAGTTATGTCATACATCTTTTACCAAGAAACTTCAGCAGAAGATGCCTAAGTGATTTAGTTAATTTGTAAAAACTTCAGCACAAACAACCTAAAAACTATTCTATTTCCTTTCCTAATAATTTTCACTAAACATGAATCTGCAGGATGAGTTCGATTTCCGTTGTTATAAATATCAATGGGAGTTGGACTACTGATTTCAAATACTTGGATCATGATACAAAACTTGTTCTAGTTAATAAGGGCATATCATTCAATACTTTCCTGAAGAAAATTAGTGAAGTTGCAAATATTGATTCAACCAGATATGCATTAAAAGTATGATTTGATATCAAACTAAATACAAGCAAAGAAATGCTTGTAACTTCATATGAAGAACTCAATACGTGTATTCACATTTGCTTACAACTGATTCAGCCTACAAGAATTTCCATTTCGTCATTGAAAAAATACAACCTTCACAATCTCTTGCATATGAGATAGATTCAAAACCTTTTGCTTACTATCAACATGAACTACGACAACCAATAATGGAAGTAGACAACGGGCAACAACCTTATAACATTACAGCTGTTTCAGAATACATAGTGCTCAATTACCTCATCCACTAATAAATTCGTACCAGTTTGTCGATGACCAAGAAGAAGAAGGACACCTAATAATGCGAATTAATAAGCAACAAACAGTCCCAAAAAGCTTTTTGTTACCTTCTGCAATGATAAGAAACAATGGAGATGAAGTAAACACTGAGCTTATACCGATAACATCCGATAGAATTGAAGAAATTGCTGAAAGTTCTTGCGCTCCTCAGAAATCAAGAGAAAGACTGAAGAGAAAGTTGAAATAATCTCCACCATGTAAAATACTTAGGCACAATGCGCTGCCTGAGAAAGTAAGAGTTGGATCCATTTTTGAGAACAAACAAAACATGACTAAATTTTTCTGCAGCTTGGAGATAAACAAAAAAGTTGAATTCACTCCTGTTAGATCATGTTCTAAGAGATATGAGCTAAAATGCATCATGGTCAAATGTTGTTGGAATGTACGTGCTACCAGAATAAAAAATTCTATACTGTTCAGGGTGATAAAATATCATAACATCCATAAATACTGGTTGATGCAAGAAAATGAGATCAGAAGCATGCTACATCAAATTTTATAAGTGAAAAAATTATAGAACATGTTCGAGACAAAATGATAGAGGTTACACCAGTCTTTGTAGAAAACGAAATGAAAAAGAAATTTGGAGTTGACATTAGTTATCACAAGGCATGGCGTGCCATTCAAAAAGATGTTTCTTGCATAAGGGGAACACCTAAAGTGAATTACCAGATTCTTCTTTCATACCTACACATGATGGTGGCCAAAAACTCAGGAATGTACACAAGCATAAAAAGAGATGCACAGAATAGGTAAGCAAAACAATACTAACCATCAGCCCGAAGTTACTATTTAGAAAACTTCACACCTTATGATTTGTTTTTTTGTGTATCAATATATAGATTTGCTTACATATTCTTTGCTCTGCGCCATCAGTAGCTCGTTAGTCCTACTATAGACCCGTTATTGCAGTAGATAGAATGTTTTTGAAGTCAAAATATCATGGTGTTCTATTTGTTGCTATATCAAAGGATGCAAACAATAAATTTTTTCCTCTATGTTTCGGTATAGCAGATTCAGAAAACAATGAGGCATACATTTGGTTCTTCGGGGAAATGAGAAAAGCAACTCAAGCCCGTCATGAACTGGTTTTCTTGTCAGATAGAAACCAATCAATCGCAAATGGTATTAGAAAAGTTTTTCCTGAAGCTCACCATGGTATATGCATGTATCACTTTGAGAAAAATTTGAAGCAAAAACATGCAACGGCTATGGTAATAAATCTTTTCCAAAGTGCTGCAAGGTCATACAAACGTGAAGATTTTAATCAGTTAATGTCCCAACTCAAAAGTATGACAAAAAAACATACAATTACATAATAGAAGAGGCTCCCGAGAGATGGTCTTGATTGTGGTTCCCACGGCAACATTATGATATATTAACAACAAACATGGTAGAATCAATGAATTCCGTTTTACTAAAAGGGAGAGAAATGCATATTTTAAGAATGTTAGATTTCATCCAAGAAAAATTGGGAGAGTGATTTTACGAACGGAGAAAAAAGGCAAATGAAACTTTTCATAGAATATCAATATGGGCAGAAGAGGAAATGACTAAGAAGATGGACTTGGCTTACAAAATATTTGTGAGTATATTTATTAACTTCAGTTGTTTAATCTGTTGCACTGATTTACTGCTTACATTTAAAAAGATCCATACTTTTCTTTTTGAAGGAAAAATACATTAATATAACTTGTCTCAATTTTTTATTCCTTGTTAGGTGTTCAACTTTGACTCAATGTTGTTTAGAATAAATAGTGAAGGAATCGAATTCATTGTGGACTTAAAGAAGAGAACTTGTGACTGCCTGGATTCCAACTTGATGAATTGCCCTGTTCACATGCAATTGCTGCTATTAATAAGAGATATTTGTAGAAATCTGATTACCGCTCAAATTGGTATTCAAGGATAACATGATTGAAAACATATGAAAGACATGTGAATGCCGTGGGAGATCAAAAATCATGGTAAATACCATAAAATGTACGATCTGAGATCACAAAACCTCCTGATGTAGAAATTTTACAAGGAAGAAGACAAAAGAAGAGGTATATACCTGCAACTGAATCATCAGTACCATTCAAGTCTACCAAATGCAGTCGATGCAAACAAGTTGGTCATAACAGAACAACTTGCTTGTCTTCTCCAGCACCTCATCCATATTCTAAGAAACACACTGAAAAGTACTCAAAGCTTTAATAATCCTTAGTCTGAATTTAGACTTTCTTTATTATATGACATAATTGAAATGTGATTTTTTTCACAGGAATAAAAAATAAGGTCTTGGACACTTTTATATACTGCTAAAGTACGCAATGACTTCTACGAAAAAAACTTCAGATTGCAGTATGTGAAATACATATCCTTAAACAAACACACACACACACACACACACAAACTTCAACACCTCATAAGCTGAAGTTTTTGTATTGGATTCAATAGTTTTTGTCTTAAGCTTTTTCAAACAACTTCAGCCCAATCTACTGAAGTTCTTTAGTATATTTCCAACAACTTCAGAACTTGATCAGCTAAAGTTTTTTGTTGGATTCAATAGTTTTTGTCTTAACCTTTTTCAAACAACTTCGGCCCAAAGTGCTGAAGTTTTTTAGTATATTTCCAAAAACTTAACCACTTAATAAAGCTGGAGTTTTTTTTTGGATTAAATATTTTTTGTGTTAAAGCTTTTTCAAAAATCTTCGGCCCAGTGTGCTGAAGTTATTTAGTACATTTCTAAAAACTTCAGCAGTTGTTAAGCTGAAGTTTTTGTCCTGGACTCAATAGTTTTTGCAGTAAAGAATTTTCAAATAACTTACGCATATGCTGCTGAAGTTATTTAGTGTATTTACTGATGAGCTGAAGTTTTGTCCTACATTTGACACTTTAGTTATGACTTTTAACCAAACATTTAGATTAAAAGCAAAAGTTATTTATTTCATGCTCAAGTTTAGCATGTTGAATTTCAACAAAAATATACTTGATATTAATGAAAAAAAGATGTAAATATATTTGAATCAATCCAAGTCACATTATTCACTCAAAATAATGTATATTCATAAAATACAATTTTGTTTTCACTTACATCCTTCGAAAAAAAGAAAAAAATTAGTTCTTTGTATACAAGTTATTCTCTATTTAAAAAAGTCACAGAGTAACTTCATATTCTCCATAGCAATGTCCTAGTTTCTCTTCTTGGTTTTCTTAACCACATTCCATGAACCATCACTATGTCTTCCACCATAGCATTTTCTGTCAGACGCAGGTTGACGAAGTTTAGTACTATAATTTTTTTAGCAACTACCATCTTCTTTCTTAAGAAAAAAATAAGAAAATATTGGCCAAAGACATGCTGACTGGTGTGCATATGGAAATTCGTGGGAAACAAATATAGTGAAGGAGAGGACCATAATACTTCACATGTGACGGAGACTGGTCACATCAAAAACTCGAGCCCCAGGAAATTTGCTCTTTTTTCTAAAAGTCAGATTTATCAACTAGTAAAAAGAACAAATTATCCTCGTGCTTTAGTGTTTGATCTGGCCACTCTCCTTCACATATGAAGTATTTCGACTTCTCCTTCACTATCTTTGCTTCCCACGAATTCCCTGCTACACCCAATAAGTATGTCTTAGCCAATATTTTCTTGTTTTTCTTTGAATATAAATTTGAATAAATATGATATAAGTCTATGGATGACCATGAAATTTTCAATTGAAGAGATTGTTTATATAGTCAAAGAATGCAGCTAATCATTTCAATATCTATAAATGTTGAAGAGATTGTTACATGTTTTTTTTCCAGAGAAATTGAATGTAAGAACATAAGTAGTTGGTAAATTCAATAAAAAAAATAGTAAAAAATAAGGCCACAAATAGTAGTAAATACACGTCATAAATCACAAAGAGAATCTAGAAAATGCAAAAAAAATCGGCCCAATGTGCTGAAGTTTTCCAGGATATTTCTAAAAACTTCGGCACCTGAAAAGCTGAAGTTTGTGTGATGGATTCATTAGTTTTTGTCCTAAAGCTTTTTCAAAAAACTTTGACCCAATGTGCTGATGTTTTTCAGTATATTGGAAACTGAAGTTTTTGTCTTGGACTGGATAGTTTTTGTAGTAAAGAATTTTCAAAAACCTTCAGCCCAATGTGCTGAAGTTTTTTAGTATAATTCCAAAAACTTCAGCACCGGATAAGCTGAAGTTTTTGTGAAGGACTCAGTAGTTTTTGTCTTAAGCTTTTTAGAAAAATTTCAGCCCAACGTGATAAGTTGTTTAGTATATTTCTAAAAACATTGGCACCTGAAAAGCTGAAGTTTGTGTGATGGATTCAATAGGTTTTGTCTTAAAGCTTTTCTAAAAAAATTCGGCCTAATGTGTTAAAGTTTTTTAGTATATTTCCAAAAACTTCGGCACATGAGAAGCTGAAATTTTTGTGATTGATTCAATAATTTTTCTCCTAAAGCTTTTTAAAAAAACTTCGGCCCAATGTGCTGAAGTTTTTCAGTATATTTAAAAAAACTTCAGCACCTGATAAGCTGAAGTTTTTGTGATGGATTCAATAGTTTTTCTCCTAAAGCTTTTTCAAAAAACTTCAGCCCAATGTGCTGAAGTTTTTTATTATATTTCCAAAAACTTCAGCACCTGATATGCTAAAGTTTTCTTATGACTTTTAAACAAAACTTTAGCTTAAAAAGCGGAAGTCATACTTAAGTTTTTTCAACAAAAAATGTACTTAAAATTCATGATAAAAGACACAAACATATTTGTATGACACAAAAGTGAACTAAAAATATAATTAATGTATATTACAAAATCTAAATTATGTACAACCAATCCTCTAATAAAACAATTCACATAGAGTATCTTCAAAATCTCCATAATCATGTCTTTCTCGTTCTTCTGGAGTTTCATATTCGCTATATTTTTTCCACTTTCCATGAGCCCAAAGATTGGCAACCAATTCTCGACTAAATGACAATATTTGACTTTGATCAAAATTGAAGACATCTTCTCTCTTCAACCGCAAATCAATAAACTTAAGAACAAATATACCAGAATCAACACTGAAAAAAACACATGAAAAAGAAATTAAAGAATAGTTAACCCAACGGCAGAAATTAATAAACATAAGATGTATGGTAAAATATATGTGAAACACGTACTTGTTAGTTTGTTCTGGTGTGTTCATCCACATAATATTGAATTTTTCCACAGGATTTTTCCCATAATATTCATTATGTTCCCCAAAATTCAAGCAATTGAAACAGTGTGGGATCAACCAGGCATAAATTCTGACATGTTGAATTGAACGGTCGTATGTTACACTGCCCATGGAATCATACACAGATATAATTTTATCTTTAAAGTGCAAAATTCTGAAAAAGTAGTGGGTAGATTTTTGGACCTCTCTTGGCTTAAGTCGAAATGGAAAGAATACTTTTTTGGCAGATGCCCATAGATACCACATGAAAGGTCGAGGCGTTTTACGTAGTTGACCACCTTTTCATTTGTTGATTATTCCTCATACCAACTAAAGTACGTAAGTGGCTTAATAAGCGCTTCTTCTTCTTCTTCTTCTTCTTTTTCAAGTTGTTGTTTGGATATCCTCTTTCTATTTGATTTACTCTTAAGAACATCCATTCTTGTTTGCTTCATTTTGTTAATTATCTTCATCTTTTCTTCTGACGGATGAATACTATCCAGGATAATCATATATTGATCGAAAAGTAAATCTGCTACTGCACATCTTGATTTGAATAATGTGGAAGGTGATAGCAATATTTTTTGCGCAAGTAATAAATGCCTACATTAATATGCTGAAAATGAACAACGAAAAGTGATAACATGTAAAATTACTACTATGAAGTTTATAAAAAAACACATTATACAACCACAAAAGAGCATGACAAAAACTTAAGCATATTTAATTGTTAGGCTGAAGTTTTAGCAAATAAGCTAAAAATCTTCAGCAGTTTACTATGAATAATTCCATACAATAAAAAATAAGATGAACTTTTGGGAAATACAGTTGAAAACTAATCCAAAAAATAAACTTAATAACTTGCTTCATCCGCAAAATCAAAGTCATAATCCATAAGCTCAGTACAGAAAGATTTCGGAATATCAAGTCCACCTAATCTGAATGGATTGGATTCATATTCACTGGAATGCATCTCTAACAAATCTTTAAATCTCTTAATCAATCCGATGTCTTGACTAACATAATGGAATGGACACCTTCTTCTATTCTTTCCTACTTTCCAATCTTGCCGCCTTTGCTTTTTCTTATAAACTACGTAAGGAGATCTTAACCAAAGACTCTCCATACAAATCATTTTCCCCTTTTTATCTAATTTTGTTTTTGCTTGCTCTTCCTACTGTTTAATAGCAACTAAATGCTTATGTTCAGCAGCAGGGGGAAAACTACAGCTATTGTCGCAGATGCTTGACCAATTCCCTACTGTTCACGATGTTCTTCTCTCTCTTCAAGAACAACAACAGTAACAGAATTACCTTCTAAATCACCCCCTTGTGTACTATCAAGTGAAAATGAACATAAATTGAAGTTGGGGATATCACTGGTGTGACACATAGGAGAAGTAGAAATCTTCCTTCTCTTAGGTTTTGGAAGAAGTTCCGATGCATCAGATGAGATCTGCAAAAGCAAGGAAAATAAACATAAATAAAACTGATAAAGAACATATATTAGGCAATAATATAGTTGTCATCGAATTGCAGAAAATAACTACCTGGTCTAAGTATTACGACACACATGGTGTTTGCATTCCAACAGATCTTGTATCTTCATGCAAAACAAAAAGATAATAAATGATACTGACAAAATTTTATATAATAAAACCAACACACTTCACACCTGACTGTGAGTTAATAGGTGTGAATATATGTATTTCTCCTTTTTGATATTGCTGCACAAGCTCACCAAATTCTTTTTGAGCTGCCTCCATTCTTTCTGAAAAATCATTCAAAAACATAAAAAAGAAAATAAAATATGTAAAATTTCAAACTGTAAAAAATATACTTCAATCAAATATAATAAATTCATGATCTATAGAATACCTTGACGTTTGTCTTCAACTAGGCTGCATGCCTTTCTCAATATAAGCATTTTCAGCATCATTCAATTGTGAACCAATGTCGAGGACCATTGCAGTATTTTCTGGAAGGTTTTTCACAACTCTAACTTCATTCAATTGAGCATCATCAGAGAGTTTTTGAGTTGAACCACAACTAGTTTCAACTTCAAGTGCATATTCATAAAAGAGGGGGAATAGATCAACTAGTTTCTCTACATATAAAACATAGAAAAGATTTATTTCTGTAGTGAAAATTTAACTACATGATATTATAAAAAAAATAGTTAAGACTTCAACTCTAAGAAAGTAAAATTTAGCCAGTCACAACAAAAACTTCGATAGTTACAAAAAAAAACTTCAGCTTTAGAGTTGAAGTTCGACAATTATAAATAAAAAACTTCAGCTCCAGAGCTGAAGTTCGACAGTTATTAAAAAAACTTTAGCTCTATAGCTGAACTTTTTACAAAACATTCACCAAAAAACTTTCACAGTTACAAAAAAAACTTTAGCTCTAGAGCTGAAGTTCGACAGTTATAAATAAAAAACTTTAGCTCTAGAGCTGAAGTTCGACAGTTATTAAAAAAACTTCAGCTCTATAGCTGAAGTTTTTATAAAACATTCACCAAAAAACTTCGACAATTACAAAAAACTTGTTTTACAAAAGATTCACCAAAAAACTTTGATAGTTATAAATAAAAAACTTCAGCTCCAGAGCTAAAGTTTGACAGTTATTAAAAAAACTTCAGCCCTATAGCTGAAGTTTATCTAAAACATTTACCAAAAAACTTCCAAAGTTACAAAAAAAAAAAACTTCAGCTTTAGAGCTGAAGTTCAACAGTTATAAATAAAAAACTTCAGCTCTAGAGCTGAAGTTCGATAGTGAGCTGAAGTTTTTACAAAACATTCACCAAAAAACTTCGACAGTTACAAAAAACTTCAGCTCTATGCTATAGTTTTTACAAAACATTCACCAAAAAGCTTCGACAGCTACAAAAAAAAAACTTCAGCTCTAGAGCTGAAGTTCGACAGTTATAAATAAAAAACTTCAGCTCTAGAGCTGAAGTTCGACTGTTATTAAGAAAACTTCAGCTCTATAGCTGAAGTTTTTACAAAAAAGTCACAAAAAAACATGTTGTAGTTTTTACAAAAAAACAAACACATGAAACAAAATTTCTGCTCCTATCTAAGGTATAATTGAAATATTATAAACTTCAGACTTTGTACCTATAGTAACAATTTCCTGCATATCACCACCTACAAGTTCTTTGCAAATGGCTAGTGCTCCTGCATATCGATCGTCTTTCCCAAAATATCATGAATATGTGCTTGATCTCCATTACCTTTTCCAATATCACTTCCCAAAGCGCAACTCGGTGCATGTTTTTGATGAACATGTTCAACAGCCGCTTCATTATGCATAGCATTATCATCTGCAACTTTACGCAATGCATCATGAGCAGTATGTTCTTCAGTCTCAACAACTTGATTATCTATAACTTGCTTGGTTCCAATATTCTCAGTTGATAAATGTGCTTCATCATTTACATCTCTGCTCAATCTATCAGCACATGAACGTCGCTCTTCAAATTCTTCTTGAACATGTTCATCACCTTCAAAACCCGATGGATGTTCGTAACAGTCGTTCATCCTGTCATATTCTTGGTGCTTACTCAAACCATTTCGTTTATTGACAATCATAAACAACTGTTCAAACTTCTCATCGAAATATTCTAGAGAAAAATTACTAATAATGATTAATCTGAATAACATCAACACAAATAAAAAGACTTCTCTATAAATTAGCTTACCTTCACTTTTACAAAAACTGTGTCAACAATAGCAGTTCGCTCCTCCTTTTTAAACTTATCAAAAACTTCAATCACAATCATGCTTCTTTCTTTTTCTGCATGCCTTTGAACCTCCATCATTAACCTCTAGAATAGATAAACAACAAAAATTCAGATATAGAAGAAAAACTTCAGCTCAACAAACAGCTGGTACTTTTTACAAAAACAAACCCAAAAAACTCCAGATCAAAACTTACAGAGCATATTGTGTCAAGTAATTCATTGTCAGATGTAGACGAGGTAGAACAACTCTTGGTACGAGATGCTTCGCCAATAAAATGAGGTGGATTCTGTTCTTTTGGTTGATTCCGAGTACGTGGTGATTCACCGATGACATGAGTTTGATTCGGTTCTTTTGATCGACTCAGAGTAGGTGGTGATTTACCAATTATAGGAGTTCGATTCAATTCTTTTGATAGACTCATAGTACATGGTGATTCACCAGTTAAAGGAACTGCATCAACTACATTTGAAGAATCCGGCTGCACGGTAATTTCCCAATTAAAGACATTAAATTCAATTCCTCTTTTGGAGGAATTATATCCAATACCCTAAAGTCGTGATATCTCTGTTTAATACAAAAATATATTATGAGGACAAAAAAACTAATACATCAGCATATTAACACAAAGATAAAAAAAAAAACTTACTTCATGAGTTTTGAACATATAATAAAGTTTGGAAAATTTAGGCTCTCCCACGCATACATAGCGTAACATACTAGGTACTTAAGGTGTATCAAGGTACTCATCCTCTCTTATATACTTCTCTCGTACATCTGGGAAGCGCTCATAGAACCAAGCACATAATGGATATAGAAATCCACCAAGTTTATACTCAGTTGTATGGAATTTGTTCTGCTTGTCCAATGCCTGTTTAAGGGAATAAATGAGCCTCTCGTAAGCAATATTACCCCAAGGATATTCAGCGCAAACCTTATCATCTTCAACAATAGATGCATACTCCTCCACCACAAATAACTCAGTATTTTTCCCATACATAATAGACTCTACAACAAGAATTTCCTTAAGTTTAACTGCATCATCATCACTCTCTCATACATGTACATGATTCACAACATTCTTTGGAATTTCATTGCGAGTCATAAAATTTCGAATATCCTTCAAAGTCACACCCTTGGACTTACCAAAATACTGCTTTAAAAGATTGCTCTCTTGATTAATTGGTCTTTCAACATTATGTGATGTGATCCACAAATAACACATAATGTGAAAGTCTTCAAGGGTGAAGGAAACATCATGCCAAAAAATCTTGAAACTGATGGAGTCTCGATCATTCGTGAATATTCGAGAAAGACACAGACAATGCACCAACTTCATGCTGCATTGGAAATTCTCCATAACCATAATGTATCTAAATGTATCATTATTAAGCTTATCCTGTTGAATAGGGGTCAAGAAAGTTGCAATTAATTTCTTCAAATCATGGTTCTCCTTCCAGTAAGCCTTAGAGTTAAACCAATTGCCAAACTCATAATATCTTTCTCATGGTTTGTAGGTGGAGCAGAGGGGACATAAGGACCTTGGGTATTAAAGGTAGTCTAGGTGCTTTTGGGGCATTGTCTTTTTTTAGTTGCATTAGGATCCTTAGGTGCTTTAGGAGCCATCTGTTCAAAGAAAATAAAAGATACAAAAAATAACATCAAGACATTATTAAAAAGATCAGTTAAAACTTAATAGCTAAGAAGGATGAAGTTCGAGAGGTATAAAATAAAAACTTTAGCTATAGAGCTGAAGTTCGACAGGTATAAAACAAAAACTTCAACTACATAGCTGAAGTTCGACATGTATAAAAACAAACTTCAGTTATATAGCTGAAGTTCGACAGGTATAAAAAAACTTCAGCTCTAGATTCGACAGGTATAAAACAAAAACTTCAGCTATATAGCTGAAGTTTGACATGTATAAAAAAAACTTCCGCTATGCTGAAGTTCGAAAGGTACAAAAAAAACTTTAGCTCTAGATTCGACAGGTATAAAATAAAAACATCAGCTCTTGAGATGGACTTCAACAGTAACAAAACACAAAAACTTCAGCTGTATAAATGGACTTCACCAGTAACAAACACAAAAACGTCAGTTCCTAAAGCATGACTTCACCAGTTACAAACACAATTTCAGCTCCAAAACTTCACCAGTTACAAGAACAAAAACTTCATCTCCTAAAGCTAAACTTCACCAGTTACAAGCAAAAAACATTCAGCAAAAAATATGCTGTAAGTTTTATAGAAAACAAAACACAAACTCAAATCCAAAAATAATGCCAAAATATGAAAAAAAAAAAAACAAAACTTCAGCTCATATCTAAGATATTATTGAACAATAATCACAGAAGAAATTATAGAATTTTCATTAACAACATAAACACTCATTCATAAAACCTAAAAACACAATCGTAAAATTAAAACTAATGCACTTATCAAACTAAACACTATGAAAACATTTTATCATAAATACATGACTATCAAAACCAAAATAATAGATTAAATCGTAAAATAAAACCCACAAAGTTAATGCGATGTACCTGTGATTAAATCGTAATATGAGAACAACGACGACTAGCAGTTGGAAAATAAAAAACAACGAGGAAGCCGTTTGATTTCAGAGAGGAACTTCAAAAAACGTGAATAACGGGAGAGAGAGAGACAGAGAAAGTAGAGGACTAGCGAATACGTGGAGAGAAAGTAGTCTTTTTAATAAGGGCAAAATGGTCTTTTCAAATAGTTTTTAACAAAAAATGGGTATGAGTGCAAACAGAAAGACAAAGCGGCTATAGCTTAAAAAGGGGGCCCCAAATAGGGCGCCCTGTGCAATTTTTACAAAATACAAAGAGTTTATTTCTTATCTACGATCCTTATCTTCCAGCGGTAGAGACTTCAATTTCACCTACCACCTTGCCTCCGATCCTTCTTAGATCTGGCCAGTTCTAAGATTTTCCGGCGTTTTGTTATTGTTTTAACGGGTAAAAATCCAGATCTTCTTAGATCTAGGATTTTCCGGCGACAGAATTCGATCTATGAAGTTTTCGGCTAGCATTTATCATTATTTTTAGACTATAATTTGTATGGGTCAATTTATAAATTACCTGTTAAAACTTATTTTACCTGATATGCTATAAATAAAGTTCTCTCTTAATTATTCCATATCAATGCACAACCCAATAGGTCCTAGCCGTTTGGGCTTGGCTCATGTTTGGTGGTGGTAGTCCAGTTCAAGATAAAAGAAAAGAGTATTTTCTATTGTTCACATTTCTGCATGATAAAAATTGACTTGTAGTGATGGTGCAGTTTTTAACTTCCACTTGAGTAAAAAGAGATTCTGAATGTGATGTGATTTCAGTAGGGATTTGTGCTGTAGTGTGGGAATTATTTTCTTTTCTTGCTTTCTCGGCTTGGTCTCGCTCCCTTCCCGCATTATTCCTCCCCACTAAAAAGAGCGATTGAGAATCTCGAGAACCTTTCCGAACGTCTGTCTTCGCAGGGCGATTGGAAAAGAAAGGAGTATTTAATTCTTTTACTGCCTTCCATTCCACTATTCTGATCGAATTAATTTCTCTTCCGAACGATCAAGTCATAATGAGATTAAAAACCGATACTTCCTTAGGGGGAGGTCATAAGCGTCTATACCGTAAAATCAATTTTCGACGGAATGAAAAAGACATATATGGTAGAATCATAACCATAGAATACGACCCTAATCGAAATGCATACATTTGTCTCATACACTATGGGGATGGTGAGAAGAGATATATTTTACATCCCAGAGGGGCTATAATTGGAGATACCATTGTTTCTGGTACAGAAGTTCCTATAAAAATGGGAAATGCCCTACCTTGGAGTGCGGTTTGAACTATTGATTTACGTTTTCATGTTATACATAAAGGACAGTCCAGTATATTAAGCTTTCGCCATGTGCATGATTTGAGGAAGGGACAGACCCATAAGGGTCTATTGTAAACAGCATAGGTGGAGCCAAGATTTGAACCTTATTTTTTTCAGGTTGTAATCGTTTAAGCTATTGGGTTCTAAATTAATAAGTTGTACATATTCAATGAATTTCTTTAGATAAACACATAGTTTAAACAAAAGCTACTGGGTGCATTGAACCCGCACTCTGCCTCTACCCCTGGTATGTAACCTTACCATGCATTTATGCAAAAAATTATTTTTACAGCTCGAACTCGTAATCTTCTAGTTACATAAAAATAACTTTACCAATTACTTTAAAGTTGCCCTTCTTTGTGTTGATATATAGGGCTTACAAAATAAAAACTTCGTTGGTTTCTTGTTGTATCTTTTGACTCAAGTGGCGTATTTTTGCATCTGATAATTGTTACTCGGCATCTTATACCATAGCAGTAACTTTTCATATTAGAAACCCCCACCCAACCCAGCAAACCAAAACAAGAAGCGGAACCAAAAATAGAACAGAAAGAAAGCAGACTACAGAGCAATTTGGATTACAAATTACTGAAGGCACTTTTTTGTGGTCGAAGTGTTTATCGTATCTGCACAAGTATCAAATTAAGCTAGACTTACATCTAAGGCACTATAATTTATTAGTAAGTCTTAGCACTTCTATTCAAACGCGCAATTACTTACTCATAAAATCAGTTCAATACTTGATAGTATGTTGAGGTATGGGCAGATGAGAGTTTCTTACTTGCTTAGCTACAAACATGTGTGATGAACTAAATGTTTGAGATATATGCACATCCAATTTCATAAACGGACCTTCGTGACCTGGTGGTCAACATAATAATATTAATATTTGTCGATATGCTATCACTTGAACTTTCCTTCCTCTCTTTTTTTCCGACTCTTTATACTAATATGATTTAATTCCAGTTTCATATTTCAATTACGCCTTTCATGACTCTTAGATCTAGGGTAGTTAGTGTTAGAATAATGATTCCGACTAAAATACAATAACCTTCATATTGAACAATTTAGAACAACAACTACATGAGCAGAAGCTAACCTGAATCCATGTGTGGAATTTGTTGAACCTCCTTTGATGATTGTCCTTTAGTCCTTATGAAGATTGCTCCTTTGATCCTTCCTTCAAGAATGTCTTGAAGATGTATGACACCACAAGAATACTTCACAAGGCTTAAACAATATGTGAATTGACCCACAACAATAATAATATGACAATGATCAAAATGGTATATGGTTTTTCCACAATTATTTGCAAGACAACAATGGTGTTTTTTGCTCTTGATTCAATGGGAGGAAGAAGAGTTGGTCTTGCAATAATGTGGGAACCATAACCCCCACTTTATAACTTCATGAGTTACATAGCCCAAGAGTCACAAGAGTTACATAACTCAAGAGTCACAAGCATGTAACCATGGTTACATATATGTAACCTTAGTTAGCCCATCATTAACTAAGGTTACCCTTTTGGGTATCTACACATTAGTCCTACACTTTATATGACAACACATTGGCCCCCTTAACATAATGTCCATAAAACCACAAAATTAGGCCAAAACAAAAGATAGCACATAACATATAATTTATCCATATTTGTTCATATGTATGTAGATATAAGTCCATATATCTAGATATAAATCCATATATCTTACAATCTCCCACTTGGACGAGATATACATACATATGTACAAACCTTAGCATTATATGTTACAAATAACCTTAGGAGCTCAAAATTGCTATCACAATAAAATTGTCATGAACAATCCGGTCCATCAATCATACCAACATAGGACCTAAGAGCTCTTAGTTACTCTTGCGCAACTAGAACCAACATAGATCACGTATATCAATATAACCAACGACATGGATCAAGTATAGGTATGTAGCATGGAAATAACATAAAGTGTGGTCAATAGAATGTCTATTTCCAATTGGTTCTCTTTATTGAGATCAATCATGAACTGTAAGAGTACAAAAACTTTAAAACTGAATATCTGCACAGATATAACTGAATTACTGAATGTAATGGACAATACATAATTGTATAATACAAACTCCCACTAAAATACATAATCCTTAACTGATTTGACACCCATACAAGCAATATGCTCAAGAAATACTTTTGGTGTCAATCCCTTAGTGAGCGGATCCGCAAGCATGGAGTTTGTACTGATGTGCTCAATGCACAACTGTCCATTCTGTACTCTTTCTTTAACAACCCGAAATTTGACGTCCATATGTTTTGCTTTCGTCAAACTACTGTTGTTATTAACATAAAGGAATCAGATTCGGCATACCCGATGATCTCAAACTGGTCCGATCTCCGATATGTAAGTATGTAATCCTTTGTTCTCTGTAAGATTGCTTAGATATCTGCCTAACATCCCAACAATGTATGCTATATCAGGTCGTGTACATACCTGAGCATACATCAGACTACCTACAGCCGAAGCATAAGGTGTCTTCTGCATTTCCAAAATTTCATAATTATTATTTGGGCACTGTTTGAGACTAAACTTGTCTCCCTTAGCAACAGGGGTGTTTCCTGGTTTATAATATTGCATGCCAAATCTTTTAAGAAGCTTATCGATATAGCCCTTTTGTGATAGACCGAGAACACCTTTGGAGCGATCTCGTTGTATCTGAATTCCTATTACAAAAGAAGCTTCACCAAGATCTTTCATTTCAAATTTCTTTGAAAGTAATTTCTTAGTTTCATGCAATAATGCTATATCATTACAGGCAAGCAGTATGTCATCGACATATAAAACCAGAAAAATATACTTACTCCCACTGAACTTATGGTATATACAGTCATCATCAATATTCGGTTCAAAACAAAAAGATGTAATGACTGCATGAAACTTATAATACCATTAACGAGAAGCTTGCTTGATCCCATAGATGGATTTCTTTAATCTGCAAACCTTTTTCTCTGATTCATCCGAAACAAAGTTTTCAGGTTGCACCATATAAATTATTTCGTCAATGTCACCATTGAGAAACGCTGTCTTAACATCCATCTGATGAAGCTCAAGATCAAAATGTGCTATTAATGCCATTATAGTCCTGAAAGAGTCTTTCGATGAAACTGGAGAGAAAGTCTCTTTATAATCATTGCCTTCCTTCTGAGTGTAGCCTTTTGCGACAAGACGAGCTTTGTACTTAATAACATTGCCCTCTGAATCCCTTTTGGTTTTAAAAATCCATTTACAACCAATAGGTTTAATACCTTCGGGCAATGTAACAAGCTCCCAAACGTCATTATCGCTCATAGACTTCATCTCATCATTCATGGCATCAATCCACTTTTGAGAGTTAGAACCCTTAATGACTTGGCGGAAGTTGATTGGATCATCTTCCTCAAGTCCAATATCACTTTCTTGTTCTTGGAGAAATACAACATAATCATCCGGAATTGCATTTCTCCTCTCTCTAGTGGATCTCCTTAATGGCACTTTAGTTTCTTGAGGTTGTTGAGTTTGATTTTCATTAGTAATTACAGGATCCTGATTGGGGAGATTTTCGAGATTGTCTTGAACTGGAGTTGTATGAGCCGTGTCAGGAATGAGAACTCCCTGACCAAGATCAACAACTTGAGGGAAAGAAACATGTTCTTCCTCAAAGACAAAATCTCTAACAACTTTATCTCCCCACCCCCAAACTCAATATCCTCAAAGAACCTAGCATTACCCGTCTCAAAATAGTTCTAGAAGTGGGATCACAATACTTAAAACCCCTGGACCTTTCAGAGTATCCAACAAAATAGCTACTAACCGTCTTAGCATCCAGTTTCCTTTCATTCGGCCTATAAGGCCTTGCCTCAGCTGGACAACCCCAAATGTGTAAATGCCGAATACTGGGTTTATGCCCAGTCCAAAGTTCATATGGGGTTTTGATTGTAGCTTTAGTTGGAACTCTATTAAGAATATAAGCTGCGGTTTTTTAATGCTTCACCCCGGAGTGAGTCTGGTAAAGTAGTACGACAAATCATACTTCTTACCATATCCTTAAGGGTTCGATTTCGTCTCTCAGCTACACCATTCATCGTAGGACTTCCTGGCATAGTATACTGAGGGACGATCCCACACTCATCTAGGAATTTAGCAAATGGCCCTGGACGTTGTTCACCTAAACCATCATATCGACCATAGTATTCACCACCACGGTCAGATCTAACGGATTTAATTCTTTTGCTTAGTTGATTTTCAACTTCAGCCTTAAATGATTTGAACACGTCTATGGTTGGGACTTTTCATGAATAAGATATAGGTACCCATAACGAGAGTAATCGTCTATGAATGTGATAAAGTATTGTTGACCATTCCGACAAGGAGTAGAAAATGGCCCACAAATATCCGTATGTATCAATTCTAAGACGTCTGAAGCTCTCTTAGCACCTAATCTAATCTTGTTTGTTTGTTTTCCCTTGATACACTCAATACAAATTTCCGAATTTGAGGTATCAAGAGAATCAAGAATTCCATCTGACACGAGTTTCTGAATTCTTTGAATGGATATGTGACCCAAACGTTTATGCCAGAGTGATATAGAATTCTCATTAGTTAATTTTCTTTTAGTACCACTTAAACTTGTATGCAAAGTTACTTTATTTGAAGTTATTGTATCAACCAAATATAAGCTATCAAATGTTGATAAAACACCAGTACGAATAAGATTTGAATTCTGAAAGAGACTAACTTTATTGTCACCAAAAGAACATGTATATCCGGATATGTCCAACTGGGGAACAGAAATTAAATCCATCTAAAAGATGGTACAATAAAAGTCTCATCCAAATCGAAATGAAAACCGGTCTTAAACAACAGCCTAAATTTGCCAATAGCCTCAACTGGCACCTTCTTGCCGTCACCCACATAGATGTATCTTTCACCATCATTTGGTTTTCGGCAGTTCAGGCAACCCTGCATAGATACTTATGTGAGTAGTAGCAGCAGAATCTACCCACCAAGTATCCTTAGGTACCGAAATTAAATTAACTTCAGAACAAACAAAAGAAAGAAATGTACCTTTTTTTCGCACGCCAAGCGTGGTACTTGGTACAATCCTTCTTCACATGATTAGTCCCCTTACAGAAAAAGCAACCTAATTCAATAATTTCAACCTTAGGTTCCTTATGTTGCTTATTCTTGGGCCTTGCAACCGCAATTTCCTTACCTTTCCTCTTCTTAGGATCCTTAGAAGAGGATGCCAAATGAGCACTTTCAGTCTTATCTAGCTTTATCCTTTCCTCTTCTTGCACACAATGTGAAATGAGCTCATTAAGAGTCCATTTCTCCTTCAGGCAGTTGTAACTGACCTTAAACTGATTAAAGTGTGCAGGAAGAGATATCAAAACAAAGTACACAAGCAGTTCCTCAGGTAAATCCAGCTTGAGTGACTTTAGTTTCGAAGCAAGATGAGACATTTCCAAAATATACTCCCTAATGATTCCCTTGCCCTTATACCTCATGGAAACAAGTTTACTCAATAGTGTACTTGTTTCCGCCTTTTCGTTTTGCATAAAACGCTGTTCAAGGTTTTCAAGGAAAACTTTGGCATTAGGTTCATCATTCATAGTGCCCCTGAATGATTCTGGAATTGCACGCTTCATGATCATTAGACTC
Organism: Nicotiana benthamiana; assembly: GCA_034376525.1. Lineage (NCBI taxonomy): Eukaryota > Viridiplantae > Streptophyta > Magnoliopsida > Solanales > Solanaceae > Nicotiana > Nicotiana benthamiana. Next base: position 10,497,776 of record CM067341.1, on the reverse strand, counting down.
ATGCGATTCGAGCGTTCCCACTTCTCCATCGCCCTCCTTTCATCAGGAGAGGATGTATCCTCAAGAGAAGCAGGTTGCTCAATCCGAAGAGCAAGGTCAAGATCCATGCAACCGAGAATGATCATGACGTTCTCTTTCCATTCCTTAAAGTTTGTGCCGTTAAGCACAGGGATGCTATTGATATTGGAAGAGATCGTAGAAGCAGAAGAATTAACTGAAAAATAGAACAAAAGGATTACTGAATACATGCTTACAATTACTTGAACTTTAACTTTACTTTATAGATTCAAAATAGGCATATCCCATTACAAGATACCTAGCACAACATTGATTTTAGTCTTTGGACAGAAAAATAACTTGTAAGTGGTACTCTTGGTGTAGTGATCAAACATAGACAATAAACTCCTGTCAAATATCAAACCTTCCTTTGGGCCGATTTAATATTCACATGGAAAACCAAATATTTGTCTCATATTTACCACCACAAGCATGTTCGAATTCCTGCCAAATAACAACCTTCCTTTGGGCCGGTGTTAAACGCATGGAAGACTAACATCCACAGTCATCTTATATTTCAAGATTAATCAATCTACACAATAGAGGTTACTTTGGCAACATAATGCTTCAATTGACTAATTTAAAATATTAGATGCTAAAAACTTTAGTTCCTTAAGCCATATTATGAATCTTAACTTAATATGTTACATGTTTTGACATGCAACAACTGAATATTAATTGTTATTATACTTGAGAGGACAATTCCAAAAATATGAAAATTGATGGACTTTAAAACAATTAATATTCAAAACTTAAATATTAATGTATAATACATTAATAATAAAACTTAAACATTTCAATTGAATAATAATATTTTAATTAAAATCTGAAACTTAAAAGATTTGAAACGTTTCTAACCTTACTGGTCCAGGATAATCGATTATCTTAAACAGATAATCGATTATTCTGGCATAAAAAAAAATTCATAGGTTACTGGACCAGAATAATCAATTATCTAAACCAGATAATCGATTATTCTGGTATTAAGAAAAAAAGTTCTGAGTTACTGGACCAGAATAATCGATTTTCTAAACCAGATAATCGATTATTCTGGTATTAAGAAAAATTTTCTGAGTTACTGGACCAGAATAATCGATTATCTAAACCAGATAATCGATTATTCTGGTATTTATAAAAACGTTTCAAACTCGGTGGACTAAGATAATCGATTATCTGTCCAAAATAATCGATTATCGTGGAGCAGTGAACCTTACTGTTTTAACATGATTTTCAACAAGAATCTTAAACAAGAAAACATGTTGTCTACCAACTAAAATCATGCATAATACAATGTTTTAATTCAAGTAAGGAAACATGATATTAAAACATCAAATTTCAACAAACATAACATTCATAAAATCATGCTATATCATGGTAGAATTCCATAAACAAAATTCTAACAAAACTAGAACATGAATCCTAACATAACATGAATCTTATGAACATCCAAATTATCCAAAAATGAAGGTGGCTCTGATACCAATTGTTAGAATAATGACTCCGACTAAAATACAATAACCTTCATATTGAACAATTTGGAACAATAACTACATGAGCGGAAGCTAACCTGAATCCATGTGTGGAATTTGTTGAACCTCCTTTGATGATTGTCCTTTAGTCCTTATGAAGATTGCTCCTTTGATCCTTCCTTCAAGAATGTCTTTAAGATGTATGACACCACAAGAATACTTCACAAGGCTTAAACAATATGTGAATTGACCCACAACAATAATAATATGACAATGATCAAAATGGTATATGGTTTTCCACAATTATTTGTAAGACAACAATGGTGTTTTTTGCTCTTGATTCAATGGGAGGAAGAAGAGTTTGTCTTGCAATAATGTGGGAACCATAACCCCCACTTTATAACTTCATGAGTTACATAGCCCAAGAGTCACAAGAGTTACATAACTCAAGAGTCACAAGCATGTAATCAAGGTTACATATATGTAACCTTAGTTAGCCCATCATTAACTAAGGTTACCCTTTTGGGTATCTACACATTAGTCCTACACTTTATATGACAACACATTGACCCCCTTAACATAATGTCCATAAGACCACAAAATTAGGCCAAACCAAAAGATAGCACATAACATATAATTTATCCATATTTGTTCATATGTATGTAGATATAAGTCCATATATCTAGATATAAATCCATATATCTTACAGTTAGGGTTATAGCTAAAGCCGCTAATAGAAAAAATAAATCATGTTATATGACAGAGTATTTACCCTATTCCCAAAAAAATTGGTTTCACCACATACAGAGAGTATTAAGGCTACATCAAAATATGATTTTAGTTACTTAAGCAAGCATCGGTTACTACATATTAAATGCACTAATAATACTAAAATTACAACATATTAAATGCACTAATAATATTAAAATAAATTACACTGTCAGTGTATATAAGTTAAATTTGAATGAGAAAGATTACCGAACTGCATCCATTGGTCTTACCTTTTTCTTTCAACTTATGAATGATTTATTCACCAAGCAAAACCTCATGAACATTAGCGTTGAGATTGACATTAGAAGAACCATCTTCTTTCATAGCATCCTTAGCCAATTCTTTCCACTTCTTACCATTATTTCTTAATTCTTCCCCATTTTCCCCATCTCCTGCAACAATCTCTATACACCTCGCGAACTAATTCTTCTCAGTAACGCCTTCATCATTGGAGTTTACCCTGACTCCCGTCTTCCAAACATCTTGAATAAGCTTTCCGTTGCATAATTGATCAGTCCAGAGTGGACATGCCGCCACTAGCACCTCCGAAGCCAAGCTCTCAATAGTCGAATTTGTTAAAGCTAGTTAATGACTAAAGCTAGCTAAGTTGGTGTGAATGAGAAATGGAGGGAAGAAGACAATAGAAGGAAAATGAAGTTTCAAAGCAAAGTTCCTTTGAAAAGGAGTTTTGTACCACATTGGTGGTAGAAAGGGAAAGTTATGTGCTTATATTAGAAAGCACTTCTTCTAGCTCTTAAAGGGTTAAGAAGAGGGACTCCCCTCGCGCCGTCGTCGTCGCTCGGCTCGGCTTCGGCTTTGGATTTGGATTTGGATTTGGTCAAATGATTTGATTGATAATCTTTTTGGACCAAATTTATTTAAAATTCAATCTTCATTTTCTGAAATTATTTTTAATTCCCGCGGGAAAAATATTAATTTGTTAACTGTAAACTTCCCAACGTTCTTATTTTTCAGAAAAAGGCATGGCCTTTCCCGAACAGGCACCAAGCCTTTCCGAACAGTCACAATTCGAGGCTATATAAACTGAGGCAATGCCTCATTTTCGAGTACTGGAAAAAAAAAATTATTCGTGCATTAAAAATTCTGCATTCTTTTCTGCAAACTGAAACATATCGAGTCATGGTTTGATTTCGTTCCCGAATTTGAGTTCGTCGAAGTCGTACGCGTTTGAGGTACCGCCACTCCTACGACAGGTATATCCGTTATATCCTGGGAGGAAATAATCCACAACCTCGGGTACAGTGAGGGGGTTAAATTCCTTAAGGACACACAGTGAATTCTGTGGTCTCGGATTTCTTCATTTCTGTGATTTCTGTTTTTTGTGTCTCTTCTTCTTACTGGTTTCCAGTTTCTCGTTGCTTTGAACACAGACAAACGATAACAAGCTTAAGGAATTTACATTATTATTTCCGAGTTCATCTGCTGTTGATTAAAACGTTACAGAACGATACAACAGTACAGAAAAAAAATTCTTACATAAAACAGTGACTACATACAGTTTTTCCTAACATAAAATTGTGACTGTCCAGAAAATAAAAGAAACTTGTAATTTTGTTGTTTGCATGTAACGAACTTGTATGTTGTTTGGAGACTAAATCTTCGGATTTTCTACTCCGGTTGAGATTAAAGTTTTCAGAACTTTCTACTCATTTGGGTACTTGATTTGAAGATATAAAAACTTCATCAAGTATACTACATACAGTTTATTACATTCTATTTGAAGTTTGTTTTAATTCTGTTTGTGTAAATTTGATTCGGTTTGAAGAAATAAAATCTTCACCGATTATTAAAGTGTTCTGTTATTTCCTACGACAGAAATGGGAGACCAAACTCCAAATTTGAATGCTACTGCTACTGTTACTGCCACACCAGCCCCCGTGGTTGGTTCTACGAGCAATGCTGCGTCCTCCAGTCGTACTGCACCAGCACCGGCTCCGGCAGAGAAGCCCGGAAAATTCACCGGGATTGATTTCAAACGATGGCAACAAAAGATGTTCTTCTATCTAACTACTTTAAGCCTTCAAAAGTTTATTAAGGAGGATATTCCGGTTCCGCCGGAATCAACACCTGAAAATGAACGATTTGTTGTAATTAAGGCGTGTAAGCACTCAGATTTTTTGTGCAAGAATTACATTCTTAGCGGACTGGAAGATGATCTTTACAACGTCTATAGTAATGTGGGAACATCAAAAGAACTATGGGATGCGTTGGAAAAGAAATATAAAACAGAAGATGCTGGCTTAAAGAAGTTTATCGCTGCCAAGTTTTTGGACTACAAAATGGTAGATGGCAAGTCTGTTGTCACTCAAGTTCAAGAGTTGCAGGTTATCATCCATGATCTCCTCGCTGAAGGTATAAATTTAATTAATGCCTTTGTCACAAGTATTCAGTGCCCCGTCACTTACATGTTGTTTGTTGTAGGCTTGGTGATTAGTGGGGCGTTTCAAGTTGCGGCAGTGATAGAGAAGTTGCCTCCTTCATGGAAGGACTTCAAAAATTACTTGAAACATAAGCGAAAGGAGATGACATTGGAAGATCTCATCGTCCGGTTGAGAATCGAGGAAGATAACAAGGCAGCGGAGAAAAAGGCAAATGGGAGATCAACCATAGGGGGAGCACATATAGTTGAAACTGCCCCAACTAATATGAAAAAGAGGAAAAAGGCATCGGGACCAAGGAACTATCCCAACAAGAAGAAATTCAAGGGAAACTGCCATAATTGTGGAAAAATCGGACACAAAGCTGCAGACTGTCGTGCTCCGAAAAAGGAAAAGAAGAAGGGTCAGGCTAATATGGTTGAAACAAATGAGGAGGTTGATGACTTGTGCGCTATGTTGTCCGAGTGCAACCTAGTGGGAAGTCCGAAAGAGTGGTGGATTGACTCTGGCGCCACTCGCCACATTTGTGCTGTTAGAGAAGCCTTTGCTTCATATGCTCCCGCCGGGCCCGACGAAACAATATATATGGGAAATTCTGCAACGGCCAAGATTGAAGGTTATGGAAAGATACTGCTGAAGATGACCTCTGGCAAGGTGGTGACTCTCAACAACGTCTGTCATGTTCCTGAAATTAGGAAAAATCTTGTATCTACCGGACTTCTAGTGAAGAACGGTTTTAAATGTGTTTATGTTTCTGACAAGGTTGTAATAAGTAAGAACGAAATGTACATAGGAAAAGGCTACCTCACAGAGGGCCTTTTCAAACTGAATGTAATGGTTGTTGCTAATAATAATAAAGTTTCTGCTTCGTCTTACTTGCTTGAGTCAAATGATTTATGGCATTCACGTTTAGGACATGTCAATTATAGAACCTTGCGAAAAATGATTAGTTTGGAAGTATTGCCTAAGTTTGAATGCAATCAATCAAAATGTCAAATCTGTGTTGAATCTAAGTATGCTAAACATCCTTATAAGTCAGTTGAAAGGAATTCAAGTCCTTTAGACTTAATCCATACAGATATTTGTGACATGAAGTCAATTCCATCTCGCGGTGGAAAGAAGTATTTCATAACTTTTATTGACGATAGTACGCGGTATTGCTACGTTTATTTACTTAATAGTAAAGATGAAGCAATTGAAGCGTTCAGGCAATACAAAACTGAAGTTGAGACTCAACTTAACAAAAAGATTAAAATGATAAGGAGTGATAGGGGCGGTGAATATGAATCTCCTTTTGAACAAATATGTTTGGAATATGGCATTATTCATCAAACAACTGCTCCTTACTCGCCACAATCAAACGGAATTGCGGAAAGAAAAAATAGAACACTGAAAGAAATGATGAATGCCCTGTTAATAAGTTCTGGTTTACCCCAGAACTTGTGGGGGGAAGCCATTCTAACAGCTAGCCGAATACTCAATCGAGTGCCCCATAGCAAAACAAAATCTATTCCATACGAAAAGTGGAAAGGAAGGAAGCCCAATTTGGAATACTTCAAAGTGTGGGGGTGTTTGGCCAAGGTGCAAGTTCCTAAACCCAAAAGGGTAAAAATAGGACCTAAAACCGTTGATTGTGTTTTCATAGGATATGCCACAAATAGTAAGGCATATAGATTTCTGGTTCACAAATCAGAAAATCCCGACATTCAGGTGAATACGGTAATTGAATCAGATAATGCTGACTTCTTTGAAACCATATATCCGTATAAAAAGGAATGTGCGTCGTCTAGCAAAGAATCTAAACGACCTCGGGAAGAAATAAAGGAAAAAATTCCTGATGAGGAAAATCCAAGACGTAGCAAACGTCAAAGGATGACTACTTCCTTTGGACCAGAATTTTTAACATTTTTGTTGGAAAATGAGCCTCGAACGTTCAACGAAGCTACGTCTTCATCGGAAGCTCAATTTTGGAAAGAGGCAATCAATAGTGAGATAGAATCCATATTGAACAACCATACTTGGGAATTGGTTGATCTTCCTCCAGGGAATAAACCTTTAGGTTCCAAATGGATTTTCAAGCGGAAAATGAAAGCTGATGGCACTATTGAAAAATATAAGGCAAGACTAGTTGTTAAAGGGTTTAGACAACGAGAAGGTCTTGATTACTTTGATACATACTCGCCGGTAACGAGGATTACATCTATTCGGGTGTTAGTAGCATTAGCCGCCGTGTACGGTCTTGAAATCCATCAAATAGATGTGAAAACAGCCTTCTTAAATGGAGAGTTGGAGGAAGAAATTTACATGGAACAACCCGAAGGGTTTGTAGTTCCAGGGAAAGAGAAGAAGGTATGTAGACTTGTTAAGTCTCTTTATGGACTAAAACAAGCACCAAAACAGTGGCATGCAAAATTTGACCATACGATGCTGTCAAATGGATTCAAGATAAATGAATGTGATAAATGTGTCTACATTAAGAACACTCCGAACCACGTCGTCATTGTTTGTTTATACGTGGATGATATGTTAATAATGAGTAACAACATTGCTAACATAAATGCTACTAAGCGCATACTTGCTAGTAAGTTTGATATGAAAGACTTAGGAGTTGCCGATTTAATTCTGGGAATTAAAATCCATAAGACTCCTCAAGGTCTAGCATTGTCTCAATCTCATTATATTGAAAAAGTACTTGAAAAGTTCAAGTATTTGGACTTTAAAGTTGCAAAGACGCCAATTGATATGAACCTTGCTCTTGCAAAGAATAAAGGTGAAAGTCATTCTCAATTGGATTATGCCAGAGTGTTGGGAAGTTTGATGTATATTATGAACTGTACGCGACCTGATATTGCGTGTGCTATAAGTAAACTAAGTCGCTACACGAGTAATCCCGACCAAAATCATTGGCTGGCAATGAAACGAGTTTTGGGGTATTTGAAACATACTCAAAACTTTGTTTTGCATTATAACAGGTATCCTGCAGTTATTGAAGGATACAGTGATGCAAATTGGATCACCGGTTCAACTGAAACTAAATCCACAAGTGGATACGTTTTTACTATAGGTGGAGGAGCAGTGTCTTGGAAGTCATCCAAACAGACATGTATCGCCCGCTCTACAATGGAATCTGAGTTCATAGCTCTAGACAAAGCCGGTGAAGAAGCTGAATGGCTCCGGAATTTCTTAGAAGATATTCCATTTTGGCCCAAACCGTTGGCTCCTATATGCATACATTGCGATAGCCAAGCGGCAATAGGAAGAGCCGGGAACGTTATGTACAACGGAAAGTCTCGTCACATACGACGAAGACATAATACCGTTAGACAACTACTCTCTAGTGGAATTATCACAATTGACTATGTTAAGTCAAGAGATAATGTGTCGGATCCACTAACTAAAGGCCTAACTAGAGAAGTGGTTGAAAGATCATCGAGGGGAATGAGACTATGGCCGAGGACAAGTCATCGTGGCGGTAACTCTACCTAGAAGACATGAGATCCCAAGATCTAGGTTCAAAGAGATCAAACAAAGTCATTGATGACGGTTCAACATTGTACCAATAACTTTTTGGTCCATTCTCGTGATGAGACAATGTTCAGTACCAGGATAAAGCATTAAGGCTTTTTAATGGTTTCTAAGTTTGATACGGGGTATATCAAATAGTGTATCTACGGGATGACACATTTAGGAATCACCTATGTAAGTGTGAAGTGTAAGCCGCTTCAAGGAGAACTCTTTAAGGCCAGCTCTCTACACACTTATGAACCAGGAAGTGTTCATGGCTGAAACGAACAAAACAATGAGAACCAAAAACGGTTAAAGGATTAATTGTGTGACATGTGGTTGTCTAGGTATATACCAAAGCTCGACGGTTCAAAGATATCAAATCTACCGATTGACCGAGTATATCCGACATATGCTTACTACGGAAAGTTCAAAGAGAAATCTACTTATCCAGATGCAATTAATCCTTGCTTACGAATCACACAGTTTTTTTTTTTTGTTTGTCATGCATGTTTTTCATCATATAGCCATTCCCCATTCATGTGGGGGATTGTTAAAGCTAGTTAATGATTAAAGCTAGCTAAGTTGGTGTGAATGAGAAATGGAGGGAAGAAGACAATAGAAGGAAAATGAAGTTTCAAAGCAAAGTTCCTTTGAAAAGGAGTTTTGTACCACATTGGTGGTAGAAAGGGAAAGTTATGTGCTTATATTAGAAAGCACTTCTTCTAGCTCTTAAAGGGTTAAGAAGAGGGACTCCCCTCGCGCCGTCGTCGTCGCTCGGCTCGGCTTCGGCTTTGGATTTGGATTTGGATTTGGTCAAATGATCTGATTGATTGATAATCTTTTTGGACCAAATTTATTTAAAATTCAATCTTCATTTTCTGAAATTATTTTTAATTCCCGCGGGAAAAATATTAATTTGTTAACTGTAAACTTCCCAACGTTCTTATTTTTCAGAAAAAGGCATGGCCTTTCCCGAACAGGCACCAAGCCTTTCCGAACAGTCACAATTCGAGGCTATATAAACTGAGGCAATGCCTCATTTTCGAGTACTGGAAAAAAAAAAATTTATTCGTGCATTAAAAATTCTGCATTCTTTTCTGCAAACTGAAACATATCGAGTCATAGTGTGATTTCATTCCCGAATTTGAGTTCGTCGAAGTCGTACGCGTTTGAGGTACCGCCACTCCTACGACAGGTATATCCGTTATATCCTGGGAGGAAATAATCCACAACCTCGGGTACAGTGAGGGGGTTAAATTCCTTAAGGACACACAGTGAATTCTGTGGTCTCGGATTTCTTCATTTCTGTGATTTCTGTTTTTTGTGTCTCTTCTTCTTACTGGTTTCCAGTTTCTCGTTGCTTTGAACACGGACAAACGATAACAGAATTCCATTCACAGTGAGTCAAAGAAGCAAGCCAATGAACGATGTTGTAAAACCTCCACTTGTGCACACCAAGTTATTGTTTTTCCCAACCCTTCCAATTCCTCTTTGCAACTTAACTTTTCAAATGGCTTTTCACCATTTAGTCCATCTATAATTACCCATAAAAAAGGAATTTTACACAATACTCATCGAGCAATCTTTTCCATAAGTTGATTTGGTATCATAGAATAGCTACCAAATGCTCTATATATATTACAGATTCTTTAGCCTTAGAACACCACTACACTATTTTTCCTAATTATTTCCAACTCTTCAATACGACCAATTTTTTTCACGTCTTCTTTGCCTTTTTCATTTTCTTTTATTACCCAAAAAAATGGCTCCCAATATCTATCAGCCCTTTTGATATCTCCTCCATCCGACTAACTGTTGGATTCATTAAACTCCCAAAGGATATATAAACAACTGATGAATTTGACTTTCAGTTTAACCATTCCATATGATTTCTCAAAATGATCAGCACCAAAAGAAGAATCCAAAGGGTCATTTCCATCAAAGAAAGCAGAAGGAATCAAAGGTCCAATTCCATAAAACTTGTAATTTTCTATAGCTTTGAGTGCCTCAGGCTCTAATTAATCAAATGTATTCACAAGAATCTCAGGGTTGATTTCAGCATCTAATGTGTCAGTTAATTCTTTGAAAGGAGGGAGTGCAACATGAAGACTTCCTTTTGCACTTGAGGGAAGTAAAAAAGAAGGAAGATCTTGAGTTTTTGATCTTGAGTTTTTAATTGTGGAAGCCCTGGAAGTTGAATTGACCAATTTGGATCATTGGATTCATTAGCAATTGATTTTTCATAACCATGAAAGTTAAAGTAAATATATATCCAATATTGTAGCTGGTTGACCCCAAAGAAGAGCAGAAGGGATGTTAACTTCACGTGCAATCCATTGAGACATAATATAATTAAATAATTAAAATATATTCTTGCTAATAATTTACATTTTTGAACGAGATGATAATACACTTCAACATATAAATTTTAGCACGCAAGAGATCCTAAGTTCAAATCTCAATATCATCCAAAACGAAAAATAAACCCTCCACCCCCACCAAAAAGTCAAGAACTCACGTATAGGTTCTGCCTGATGTTTCACTCCTTAAAAATTCTATTAAAATAAGTCCTTATCCGAGACTTTCTTAAGGAAAAACCTTAAAAACTAGGTTCACACCGTAATCTAAGTTTCATTAATTTCCACCGTGAGGTAATGATACAGATAAAGAGTCCTATTCTTCTCCTTGGGTAATAATTTCTTAGTGTTTTCTCGATGAAAAAAGACTTAGGGCCAATAATTAAAAGTATGCTCTTTAACAGCGTAAATACTAGACACCCATACATGAAGGCATGTTAAGACATAATATAATTAAATAGTTAAAAATATATTTTGTTTAATATTTTAAGCTTTAAAGCGAGATAGTCACGCACTTAAACATTACCTCTGCGGCACAAGGAAGAAAAATGGAGTAAAGAACGCAAGTTATAGCACGGCCATTTCCAAAGCAAGTGAGAACAATATTTTTCACAGTTCTCTTCCACATTTACGAAGTTGTGACATGTAAAATACATGGTCTTTGAATGACCAAAACATCATCAAAGCCATCAGAAAATGGAACAAAATTCAACCCCTTTGGACTATTAACAATGGATTTTCCATTCATACGGTTTTGGGCGTAAATGCTTGTTGAAAATGTCACTTCTATGACCATCTTGACAAGTTTTGGCAAATTGTAGTGCTAGATTACTAAGTCCTTGGGCTGGAAATGTTGTCAAGACGACATGAGGCTGCACCATTTCTTATTTTTTTGCCTTGTGAAAAAAAACTTGCTTTGGTGCTTGTATGAAATTTATTATGGTATTTTTGGATAGACATTTGATATGATCTAGAATATTATATATACAAGGGGTGGATACTGGATAGTGTGAAGGGAATGAACCATCCAACACTCAAACAGGGTGGGAGCTGGAGGGTGGCACATTTATGTGTGGAATGGGAGAGCAAACATTTTTAAGTCGGGATTATTACTGTCAGATTCATCTTTCTCAGACGCCTTAAAGATCAAGGCCTTATCTGCTTTGGTTCTTCGTTATGCAGTTCTATCTTTCTCATTTCACGAGTCTTTAAGTTTCCCACAAACTCATCAAGTCAGAACTTGTCCAGCTCCTTGGCTTCGTAAATAGCAGTGACTTTTGATTCCCATTAAGCTGGAAGGATCCTTAGAACTTTTCTAACCAACTCTTCTGAAGTGAACATCTTTCCAGGTGACTTCAATTCTTTAGTTATTATGGTAAACCTAGTCATCATATCCTGGATGGCTCAGACAGCTTCATGGAAAATAGCTCATAGTTTCTCATAAATAATTCCATCCTTGATCTCTTCACTTGGTTTATTCCTTCATGATCAGTTTGGAGTATTCCATGTCTCCTTTGCATAGGAGCAACCAAATACTTTGTTGTACTCATCGAGACCAAATCCACGGATAAGGATTTTCTTAGCCTTTTCATTTTTCTCCATCATTCTGAAATCTGCTGCCACAAATTCAGATGGGTCCTTAGGAACTGTTTTATTTTCACATTTTGTTTAGTAGGAGTTAATGGAGCTTGGTTCACTATGGTCCATAGTTTATAGTCTTTAGCTGTCAAAAAATCTTCCATTCTTCTTTTCGCCAACTGTATTCTTTTCCAATGAACATGGATAGTCTGGTAGCTGATTGTCCTTCATTAATTCCAGGTGGAACACTCATTTTCTTCCAATATCTCTATAGGTGTTAGCCGTGTGTGTGAGAGAACTCCTTAAACGTGAAGTAAAATAAGCATCAAAGTAAAAATAATAATTTTTACATGAAAAATCATCCGGCTCAAAAGGTGCAAAAACTTCGACATACTGCGTAAGATTTTCAACTTCAACTCCACTAGATCAATGAGCCAAATGTATCGATTACAAGACTGTAACTCAATACTCTCCAATACTCCTGCTACAACTATTTGATTTACAAGTTACTCTAACCTATAAAGCAAAAATCTTCCATTCTTCTTTTCGCCAACTGTATTCTTTTCCAATGAACATGGATAGTCTGGTAGCTGATTGTCCTTCATTAATTCCAGGTGGAACACTCATTTTCTTCCAATATCTCTATAGGTGTTAGGCGTGTGTGTGAGAGAACCTGCTCTGATATCAATTATTAGTTTGCGTGCCTTTAATAAAGAACTTGTTCTTTACCATACTCCTTAAACGTGAAGTAAAATAAGCATCAAAGTAAAAATAATAATTTTTACATGAAAAATCATCCGGCTCAAAAGGTGCAAAAACTTCGACCTACTGCGTAAGATTTTCAACTTCAACTCCACTAGATCAATGAGCCAAATGTATCGATTACAAGACTGTAACTCAATACTCTCCAATACTCCTGCTACAACTATTTGATTTACAAGTTACTCTAACCTATAAAGCAAAAACCACTCCAACTCACTAATTATTTGTGACAATTCGATTACAACTCAATTTCCTAAAACATATTCACTAGACCGACTCAAGAAGAACACAACACTAGTACTCGATTAAAATGTTTAAAACATAGTTCTTCAGTTGATGTGCAAAAGGATGATCTCAGCAGTCCAAAAGGATAGTATTTAAATTGCCTAGACTCCAAGATCATCTAGGAGTCCTATGTGTAGTCAGCTTCTTGCTTGATAGGAACCTTATTGTTCCAAGGACTACAAATCTTGGGACTCTTGTCTCTCACTTATCAATGCATATCTTCTTGGGCAACAACGCTTATTATGTGTAGCAGTCTTCTTCACCAAATTCGGACCTGAGTAACTTTGAAATAAAGTTATTGTTTTACAAAAACGCATACTCATCATTTATGAGGAGTTGGTCCTTTACCCTGAGAAGCTGGTTCTTAGAATCGGTTAAGCATCTACGTCGAGGGCCTAGTTCTTAAAATATTTCATCTGGACAAACTTTTTTAATCATCAAAATCTCAATACTCAACAAATATGATCAAGAATATTATATATAATGAGTGGGTAGTGTGAACATCCAATGGTCAAATGTGGTGGGTGTTGGTAGTGGCGGAGACAGGATTACCTCGAAGGGGGTTCAAAAAAGAATAAAATTAAAAAAATATTATATCTAATGGGAATAGAACCAATGACCTTACAAAAATTTTAAACCCTCTTGACCACTAACCTATACCTTGGACTATATTATGAGGATTCAAAACATAGTATATAAAGATAAAAAAATAAATTTTGGATTACAGTATAATTTTTTAGTAAAAGGGGCTTTCTAATTACACAAAACGATATTTGGCTAGCACATCAAAGTGTCATAAGTCACGAAAGAATAGCAGCACACTGAGCTACTAATAAACAACATGCTTTGGGATCCATGTGAAATACAAAGGTTTGGTACATATCAATTCATGAGAAATGTAGCAGATGAAGGGTGTCAGGTGGACATATCAAAGGTATGTTCAGCAAAATGCAAAGGTTTGGTAAATGTCAGGTCATGAGCAATGCAATAGATGGAGGATTAGGGTGAACGGATCAAAGGTATTTTCTGTGATAAGATTGACAAAGGAAATGGTAAACCAGTAACAAGAAAGGTCTTCCAAGCATGAATCAAAGTTGTCATGGCAAGTGAAAGAGCAACAGACCTCAAGGCCAAGGTCATCGGTTTAAGTCGAGAAAGAGAAGCATACAAGCGGAGTGGGTGGCTATTGACGTTCTTTGGGATTCGTGTGAAGACACAAAGGTTTGGTAGATGCCAGTTCATGAGCAATGCAACAAATAGAGGATGTTGGGTCTGAAAGGAGAAGGGGTATTTCTTATGATAAAGATGATAGATAAAGTGGTCAGTTAATAAACAGAAAAGGTCTTTCGAGCTGAAACCAAAGATACCACAGGAAGTGAAGGAGCAGTCACCCTCAAAGTTCAAGATTACAAACCAACCATCATGTTTAAACTGACAAAATTTTTCTTTGATTGAAATAGGAGCAGAAAATTATGTTTGTTTTGAAGAAACCCTCCGTAAGGGAAAAGCAAGCACCAGACAGGTATGACCGTAAAATTTTAGAACCTTCCTGGAAAATGGGACCTATTTTAAAATTTAAAAAAATAATGAGTAGAAGCATAAATGTACCCCCCCCCAAAGGCATATAAGTTGGTTTCGAGGTTATCATTCTTGAGATAGGATTTAATTAGAAGTTTTTAGGACCCTTCTGAAAAATGGGACCTAGTTTAAAAAAATGAGCAGTCAAATCTAGCATAAATGTATCCCAAAAGAATATAAGTCGGCTTAAAAGTTTGCATGTTTGAGATAGAATACAATTAGGGACTTTCAGGACTCTCCTGAATAATGGGGCCTAGCTATTAGATTTCCATTAGATAACAATATTTAAGGTAAATTCTGATGTAGGGTAGCATAATTCAGCCGTAAAGAATTATCACTCTTATGATGAAATTTTACTTTGGATTTTCAGGACTCGCCTGGAGAATGTGATGTAGCTTTAATACTTTCTTAGATAACAAGATATAGTGGAAGTAATACCTTAGAAGATATAAATTAGTTTTAAAATTGTCATTAGTTAAGAGTTGTTAGGAACCGCCTGAATAATGGGATGTAGCTTTAATACTTTCTTAGATAATAAGATATAGTGGAAGTGATACCTTTAGAAGATACAACTTAGTTTTAAAATTGTCGTTTAACTAGGAGTTTTCAGGACCCTCCTGGATAATGAGATGTATTTTTAATACCTTTTTCTATAACAAGGTTCAACGGAAGTAATACCTCTAAAAGATAAATATAACTTAAATCTAAAACTATCATTTAATTAGGAGTTATTAGGACCCTGTTGGATAAATGGGATCTAGCTTTTAAATTCTTAGAGCATTTGGTAACATGATTCAGTTTAACACTCACATATATACCAGCTACCAAACTAGGGCAACAATTTTCTTTGTTTTTTCTATTTTGTTGAAATTAGGCACCCCCTGGAGAACAAGGGAATACTGTTCAAGTTTTGGCAATCAGGTGCCCACCTGGAGAACAAGGGAATACAGTTCAAGTTTTGACAATCAGGTGCCCCTTGGAGAACATGGGAGTATAACTCAAGTTTTTGGCAATTAGGCGTCCACCTGAAGAACAAGGGGATACAGTTCAAGTTCTTGGCAATCAGGATCCCACCTGGAGAACAAGGGAATATAGTTCAAGTTTTGGCAATCGACGCCCATCTGGAGCGCATGAGAATACAATTCAAGTTTTTGGAAATTAAGCGCCCACCTAGAGAGTAAGGGAATACAGTTCAAGTTTTGTCAATCAGGCGATCTGGAGAACAGGGGAATATAGTTCAAGTTTTTGGCAATTAGGCGCCCACCTAGAAAACAAGGGAATATAGTTAAAGTTTTGGCAATCAGGAACCCACCTGGAGAACAAGAAAATACAACTCAAGTTTTTGGAAATCATGCGCCCACCTAGAGAACAAGGAAATAAAGTTCAAGTTTTTGTCAATCTGGTGCCCATCTGGAGAATAGGGAAATACAGTTTGAGTTTTGGCAATCAGACGCCCACCTGAAGAACAAGAGAATACAGTTCAAGTTTTTTTTGCAATTAGGCGCCACCTGGAGAACAAGGGAACACAGTTCGAGTGTTTGGCAATCAGGCGCCCACCCGTAGAACAAGGGAATACAGTTCACGTTTTTGGCAATTAGGCGCCCACCTGGAGAACAAGGGAATATAGCTCAAGTTTTTGGCAATCTAAAAAACAAGGGAATACCATTCAAATGTTGTCAATCAGGTGCCACCTGGAGAATAAAGGAATTCACTTCAGAATACAATGCAAGTCAATAACAAAAGAAGCTCGTGGCAAGAATGTGAGTCAGAAGTCCGAGGTGATCAACACAAGTTAGTCACAATAAAGAAAAAGAGAAAAAAGCAAGAAGTTAATCTAAATGCATAAGATGATGGAAGATATGGGCTGCTTAAGAAATGATCGAAGTCACAAGCATGGTGTGGTGTCGGGATTTGGCTCGAAAATCTAATGAAGAAGGAACTAGCACTTACAACTAGCAGGCGTCAAGGTTCAAATCCAAAGTCTGCATGAAGAACCATTCAAGACTTGAGATCAAGCTTCATAAGACATATAGATAGAAATCTTGTAACTCATAGTTGACAGGCTTAGTTAGTCTTTTCATTTCTTTTGATTTTTGATGTAATAACAAGACCACAGACCGAAACCTCGGCAGAACGGCACCTCGGCTGGATCTCCACGTAGGTACTTCATTACCTCATTCACTTCTGAACTACACGTGGCTTGATTCCTTTATAACCAAGGATATGTAGGCAGCTGAGATACCAGGCCTCGGTCACATTCTCATTTTTCTTAGTTTTAGTCTTTCCAAATAATGGTTGGGTCAAAAACCTGTCTAGTCATTCTTTGTCTGAAAACTTTTCGCGTTTCCAGTCAAAGAGGGGCAGCTGTAGACATGTGATTTTTTATCTACCCCAATATTTTTATATTTTTAGCATGTAACTATTTAATGTAGGCCTAATATAGCTATTCCAACCCACTTTGACTCTTTTACTTTATTTTATTACAAAAAAAATAAAAATTACAAAAATATTTTAGTTTATGTATTTTTCTATCATATATTACCTTATTTTTATCTTTATATAATTTCGAAAAATACAAAAATAGTTTCATGTTTAGTTTGATTAATTAGGATTAACTTTAGAATTGTGTAGTATCTCTATCTTATTTTAAAAGGCATTGTGTAGTCTAGGGACCATTCTAAAATCTTCTTTGGAATAAAAGTAAATGACTAAAAAACCCTAAGGATCTAATACACAAAAGACCTAGGAACTAATGGAAAAAAATAAAAAATATAACCCTAGACCCTACACCTATAAAACTAAGGCTAGATCAGCCAAAAGAAAATACAAGAGAAATATAACGCCTGTAATAGGAGCGGTAGTACACAAAAATCAGACCCCGCCCCCTTGAAACCCATCTTCCTCGTCCCTCCCAAGACGACCTTTCCGTAGAACCCCCTCCTCCCCCCCCCCCCCCCAAAAAAAAATAGGACCCTCTCTGAACGAGAAAAAGAAATCCTAATCTTCCTTGAACCCAATAACCGTTTTCATCAGAAAAAGCTAAGCTTCTTCTTCATAAAAAAAATAACAGACCCCAGTTCCAAAAAAATCAACTACTCCTCAAGAGACCTAATCCTAGAAGAAATAGAGGACTTGTCTTCTTCCTCCACACAGAAAAAGACTTCAAGAGAGAGAAGTCAGTGGTGAACCTTCCCTTTCTTCAGCAGACTTATGCCGTTTCCCCACCTCCAAAAATCCACAAACACCAAGCCAAGATCTAGTTGAAATAACACCTTAACTACAACACCGAACATGGCTTGAAAACACAACTAACAAGCTTCTAAAAACACAGCTCAAAAACGGTTTCAAATTCACTCCCAAAATTAGCTCGAAACCACCGCTAATCATCTTTCATTGACACCGTTTCAGCCCGTCGAGTGAAAGCGAGGTTCGGCGGAGTTGTCATGTTCCGTTTGAGGCTTCCGATCGTTGGTCCGTTCAGCAATAGCTCAGCCCATTTCAGTGAAGGTTTGCTTTGAGATCTATTTCTTTCAAATTTTCTTTGTTTGTTCTATTACTATGTATATGAATCCATACCTTTTTTTTACTTTTCTTGTGAAGTTTATAAAAATGAAGTATGTTTTCTTACTGTTTGGTTTGCGTTCACTTAGTTGATGATCTTCATTATTGGTTTAGCTAATAAATTGTCCTACCCATGTAATTGCACTATTTAATCTTTAAGAATAGCACGTTAAATATTACTAGTTTTATGTTTGGAGAATTGGCCTAACAATTAATATGACCTGTATTGGTGTAGATATGATTTCTCACAAAAAAATGGTTTAAATCAATGTTTAAAAGAAAAGTTATAGGAAACTCAATATAGTTGCAAATATCCAGTTTTGGTTGAGCATCTAATACAAATTTCGTGGTGTTTCCTCCTTTAGCATTGGAAAAATTGAGAGTGGCTTCCACTTCCGTTTCTACAGCAACAAGCTTTTTATAAAATTAAAAAAAAAAAAAAATTGTTCACATTACCTAGTAAATCTAGTGTGATAAGAATTTGGTAAGCAGGGGGCAACGTATATTTGTTATATACTGAGGCGTTATTCTGCCTTAATTTCATCTCAACGTCTTTGTCAATTTTGAACTCGTAGCTTATTTTAGGCGAGACTTAATCTATCATCGTGATTATGTATACGTTTGCGTGACATGATTATGATCCTAAAAAAATAAAACCGGAGTATCCGTTCGTGCACCTTCGACCAAATTTTCTTAATAATAATAAAGCGCTATTAATTGTGGGCACGTTCGCGTGACACGATTTTGACACGCCAAACAAATGGGTATACGTACGCGTAACCCGTTTCAAGATAATTTTCTTAATTGAAAGTGATAAAAGAGACAAATGCGCATAGGTTCTAAAACAGGTAATTAAACAATTTAGTCAAACCAAGTATAATCAAAGCGACCGTGCTAGAACCATGGAACTCGGGAGTGCCTAACATCTTCTCCAGGGTTAATAGAATTCCTTACCCGAATTTCTGTGTTCGCGGACTGTAATACAGAGTCAACCTTTTCCTCGACTTGGGATTTTAACCGGTAACTTGGGACACCATAAATTATCCAAGTGGCGACTCTGAATCTTAACAAATAAATAAATCCTGTTTCGATTGTCATTTTAATTTGGAAAAAACTCCCTTATTATACCATTCCGTGGGGTATTCCGCGGGGTATTACTCCTATACCTAATTAAATGACATTTTTAGATCTAAGTTATATTTATCTTTTAGAGGTATTACTTCCGTTGAATCTTTTATATAAGAGGGTCTTAAAACTACATCCCATTATCCAGGAGGGTCCTAAAAACTCCTAGTTAAACGACAATTTTAAAACTAAGTTATATCTTCCAAAGGTATCACTTCCACTATATCTTGTTATCTAAGAAAGTATTAAAGCTACATCCCATTATCCAGGTGGGTCCTGACAACTCTTATCTAACGATAATTTTAAAACTAAGTTATATCTTCTAAAGGTATTACTTCCACTATATCTTGTTATCTCAGAAAGTATTAAAGCTACATCCCATTATCCGGGTGGGTCCTGACAACTCTTAACTAACGACAATTTTAACACTAAGCTATATCTTTCTAAAGGTACAACTTTCACTGCGTCTTGTTATCTAGGAAATCTTAAAGCTACGTCCCATTATCTAGGAGGGTCCTGACAACTCTTAGCTAATGATAATTTTAACACTAAGTGATATATTTTAAAGGTACAACTTTCACTACATCTTGTTATCTAGGAAAACCTTAAAGCTACGCCCCGTTATCCAGGAGGATACTGACAATCCAAAGTCAAATTTCATCCTAAGAGTGACAATTCCTTATGGCTGACCTATACTACCCTACAGTAGAACTTATGATAAATGTTGTTATCTAATGAAAATCCTAAAGCTAAGTCCCATTATTCATGAGGATCCTGAAAGCTCTTAATTGAATCATATCTAAAGCATGCAAATTTTTAAGCTAACTTATGTTCCTTTTTTGGCTATTCATGATTATTCCGAACTTAACTAGGTCCCATTTTTCAGGAGGGTCCTGAAAAATTTACGGTCATACCTGTCTGGTGGTAGCCTTTCCCCTACAAAGGGTTTCCTCGAGACAACTAGAACTTTCTGGCCCTGTTTCAATCAAAGAAAAATCTTGTCAGTTTGAAGTGTGGTGGTTAGTTTGCGGGATTCTTGCTGAAAATGGCCTCTGTGCTGTCATGCTTGGTTGTGGCTAGCTTTCTCGAACTAGCTATGAACCGCCTGATTTTCTGACTGATTTTCAAACCCTATGGCCTTGGCTGAACCGAGTGTGTTTTACCCAGACCATTGTATTACATCCCTGACCCTTTTATCGGAATCTTATCATCTCTCCTAAAATTATCAAATCATTTAACTAATGAAGCTTTTGGTAATTCTTATATCCCACTTTATATCATGCTATCTTTGGTATGTTCTGGTCGCACTGTGCTTTTCTCTTTTGGGAGCTGGTAGTAAGCTTTGAAATTCTTTCTTACTTGATCAAACAGAATCAACCTTGAAATATCTTAGAGAAATAGGAATCCAAAAGAAAATAAAATGCAATGACTTTGAGAGTTAAAGATAACAAGAAATCAAATCTGGATTACTGCTAAAAGGGAAAAGAAAAAGAGACTTATCTGTGTGGAACAACTAGTACCGATGATCATGACATGTATTTTGGATAAGTCGGCCCAGTCCCTCCAGCCAATCAACTCGTAGTTGCCATACCTTGTTCCCCGGGAATTCTATAGCCCAATTTCTTCAACCAAACCTTGACCTTGTTCATCCTGCTGTGCCCTAAAAAGGTTTCACCAACAGAACTCTTTCATTTGTTCATCTCTCAACTTACTTTCGCCTTAAGGTGCCAGTGAGGGTTTTCACCGATAAGACTCGCAATTTTCATTTCTCTTAGCTCCCGTTGCCTTACGGTGCCCGTGAGGATTTTCACCAATAAGACTCTCTTATTTTGATTTCTCCCAACTCCCGTCGCCTTACAGTGTCCGTGAAGGCTTTTATCAATAAGACTCTCTCATTTTTCATTTCTATCAACTCCCGTCGCCTTACGGTGCCCGCGAGGGTTTTCACCAATAAGACAGTCTCATTTTCAATTTCATTGTTTGGACCAGAGTGTTGCCCCTGACATCAATCATCTCTACTTGCTTGACTTGCATCTTTTGATGATTGATCAGAAGGTCTTTCTTTGGACCGTAACGTGGGCTTTTGTACATGGTTAGCAAGAAATGGTATTAAAGGCTCAAAACAATTCAAATGGCCTCAAAATTACAACTTTCGGAATCAAATTTCTTACAACAACCACAATTTCTTGCTTGGGGACTTTTGGATTTGTATTCGATAGGATCGAACCGTAAGTCTGCCTATTTATCCTTAATATGAATCAGGTCGAACGTAGTTCATGTCATAAAAAATTACTTTGTTGCTGTGATTTTTCTTTTTTTCTTCCTTTATCTCTTCTTTTGTTGTTTTGTTGTTTTCTTTTTCTTTTCCTTTCCTTCCTTTTTCTTTTTCTTCTCTTTTCTTTCTTTTATCCGTTTTTCTCTGTTTTTCTTTTCTTTTCTCTTTCCTTTACTTATCTTTCACGCTTGCGCTTTAGATTTTTCTACTGATTCCGAAAGAGGGGTATGAAAGAAAACAAATAAGGCTCAAAAGGGTAACAAAGGAAAAGTGTTTAGATAGCATAACAAAATGCCTTCATCATTCCATTCTCCAAAACATGCCAAGTACAAACAAATACAATTTAACCAAAAAAATCATACATAGTATCTCTTAACTACTTCAGAATTGATGGCTATTTCTACACACTTGCGTTCTACATCTGATAAATGCAAATCCCCATTGGACAACACTCTAGTCACGATTGAACGACCCCTTCCAATTTGGGGCGAACTTGCCATTTGCCTCCGCCTGATGAGGGAGGATACTTTCAATACCAACTGACCCACTTCAAACCTCTGTGGGCGCACCTTCTTGTTATATGCTCTGGCCATTCTCTGTTGATACAACTGGCCATGACACACTGCTGCTAATCTTTTCTCGTCAATCAAACTCAATTACTCCATGAGGGTTTTGACCCACTCGACATCATCAATTTCGGCCTTACTGACAATCTGAAGGGATGGAATTTCAATCTCTGCTGGTATCACCACTTCTATGCCATACACCAACAAATACGAAGTTTCCCCTATTGAAGTACGAACAGTAGTGCGATAACCCAACAATGCGAAGGGCAGCTTCTCATGCCATTGCCTGGAACCCTCCACCATCTTTTGAAGTAGTTTCTTTATGGTCTTCTTGGCTGCCTCGACTAATCCATTCGCCTTGGGGCGCTATGGGGTGGAATTACGATGTGTAATCTTAAACTGCTAACATACCTCTTTCATCAAATGACTATTGAGATTTACACCATTATTCGTGATGATTACCCTTGGTATCCCAAAATGGAAAATGAAATTTGAATGCACAAAATCGACCACGGCTTTCTTGGTCGCAAACTTGAAAGTTTTAGCTTCAACCCACTTGGTGAAATAATTAATGGCCACCAGAATGAACATGTGCCCATTGGATGTTGCTGGCTCGATGGGCTCAATGACATCTATGCCCAAGCAACAAAGGGCCATGCTGCAGACATTGTATATAATTCAGACGGTAGGGATTGAATCAAATCTTCGTGCACCTGACATTAATGACATTTGCGCATGAAATTTGATTCTCGCTCCATGGTGAGCCAATAATAACTTGCTCGAAGAATCTTCTTTGACAAAACATATCCACTCATATGCGGTCCACAAACTCCGGAATGTACCTCAGTCATGATGGTCGTAGCCTGTCTAGCATCTATTCATCTCAACAACCTAAGATTTGGCATTCTTTTATATAATACCTCTCCACAGAAGAAAAATCCACTTGATAAGCGAAGAATTGTTCTCTTTGATCACTTGTGGCTTGTACTGGATATACCCTCATCCTGATGTATTCTTTCATATTGTGAAACCAAGGTTCACCAACAAGATCCTCTTCCACCATATTACAGTAAGCATGTTGATCATGGACTTGGATATGCAACAGGTCGACATAAGCCTTATCTGGATGATGTTACATCGACGCCAAGGTAGCCAAGGCATCAGCAACCTCGTTGTGGATTTTTGGAATATGCCTGAACTCTACTAATTAAAATCGTTGACAAAGATCATGCAAACATCGCCAGTATGGTATAAGCTTCAAATCTCATGTTTCCTATTCCCCTTGAATATAGTGTACCAGAAGGTCCGAGTCCCCTAAGACCAAGACTTCCTAGAAACCTATGTCTGCAGCTAACCTCAGACCCAGAATGTATGCCTCATATTACGCCATATTGTTTGTGCAATAGAAACGAAGTTAAGCCGTAACAGGATAGTGATGCCCTATTTCAGAAATCAATGTTGCTGCTATCCTAACACCTTTCATGTTGGCAGCCCCATCAAAGAAAAGTTTTCATCCTGGCTTTTCGACTTGTTCCACTTCATCAATATGCATCACCTCCTCAACTGGAAGTATGTCTTCAGAGGTTCATACTCTTCGTCCATCGGGTTCTCGGCCAAATGGTTAGCCAATGCATGTGCTTTCATCACAGTCCGAGTTACATAGATGCTGTCGAATTCTATGAGCAGGATATGCCACTTTGCAAGCCTCCATGTGGGCATAGGCTTTTGAAAGATATACTTCAACGGGTCCAAGCGAAAGATGAGGTAAGTAGTATAAGATGACAAGTAATGTTTCATCTTTTGTGCTACCCAAGTTAGGGCACAACATGTTCTCTCAAGATGAGTATACTTAACCTCGTAAGATGTGAACTTCTTGCTAAGGTAGTATATGACCTGCTCCTTCTTGCCGATAATATCGTGCTGACCCAACACACATCCAAATGAATTATCCAAAACCGTCTGACGCAGAATCAAAGGCCTCTCTGGTTCTGGTGGGACCAACACAGGTGGGTTCGACAAGGACCCCTTTATCTTATCAAATGCCTCTTGACATTCCTCCGTCCACTTGATTGCAGTATCCTTTTTCAACAACTTAAAGATAAGCTCACAGTTGTCATGAGTTGAGCAATAAACCTACTGATGTAATTCAATCTCCCAAATAGACTCATTACCTCAGTCTTATTCCTCGGAGGCAGTAATTCCTGGATAACTTTAATCTTTTACGGATCCAGCTCAATACCTAAACGGCTGAATATTAATCCCAACAACTTTCTAGAAGGCACACCAAATGCGTATTTTACAGTTGAGCTTAAGATTGTACCTGAGGAGCCTTTGGAAGAATTTTCTCATATCTCTGACATGGTCAGACTGCTTCCTAGACTTCACAATTACATCATCCATATAGATCTCAATCTTCTTGTGTATCATGTCATGGAATATGGTTGTCATTGCCCTCATGTAAGTTTCCCCAGCATTCTTAAAATCGAAAGGCATGAACCTGTAGCAGTATGTTCCCCACGACGTGATGAATACCATTTTCTCTGCATCCTCCTTATCCATTAAGATCTGGTGAAAGCCCACATAACAATCCACAAAATAACCAACCTCATGTTTTGCACAATTATCAATCAATATGTGGATGTTCGGCAGTGGGAAGTTATCCTTTGGACTTGCCTTGTTGAGGTCATGATAGTCGACACGCACTCTGGTCTTACCATCTTTCTTTGGTACAAGCACAGTATTGGCTAACCAGGTGGGATACCGCGTGACTCGAATGACCTTTGGCTCAAACTGTTTTGTGACTTCCTCTTTGATCTTTACGCTCATATTAGTTTTAAACTTCCTTAACTTATATCCGACGGGAGTGCATGCCGGGTCAGTGGGCAATTTGTGAACCACTAAGTCGGTGCTTAGACTCGGCATGTCATCATAGGACCATGCAAAAATATCTTTGTATTCAAATAGTGCTCTTATTATCTCCTCCCTAAGCTGTGGTTCAAGGTGGATACTTATTTTAGTTTCTCTGATATTATCTAGGTCCCATAGATTGATTGTCTCTATATCGCTCAGGTTTGGTTTGGGGTTTACCTCAAAGTGGTTTAATTCTTTATTAATCTCCTCAAAAGCCCCATCCTCATCGTACTTTGATTCATCATCGCACTCTATCTGTTGAATTATTATTTTAGAATTAGATTGGCTTTCAAGACTGGGCCGAAGACTCCTCATGCATGTTATGTCATTGAAACCAGCATAAAAAGAGCTGTACAAGAAGGAAAAGAAAAGCAAAGAAAATAAAATCTATAAGAAATAATGAAAATGGAAATTGTATTTCATTAAAATTGAAAGATAACAAGGTTTATACATCCAAACGGACGGAACATAGAATCTGAATTACAACCCTGGAATAATCCAGATAAACTAAAAGAAAAGCAAATCAAACTAACAAAACTCCTTCCTGGCCGGGAGAGGAGTAGCTTCGCGATTGTTGATCTTTGCATAGGGACCAATAAATTGCACATCTGCCTTGCTAGAGCCCTCTCCAGCTTCTATCATATTCAAACAACTTCTCAAACCTTTCAAGCAATTCCTTATCAGGACCAACCACAGAATTGGGACTTGTTGTTATTTGGTGCTTCTTAGTGCCAGGCCTAACAAATGATCTAAAAAGACGCGGCACAGGCTTTGGAAGGACCCATTCTTTTTTGCTTCATCCTTCTGGCTTTCTTTATGTCTGCAATTATAGGCTTGAACCCTAAACCAAAGGTGTCCGTGTGTTTGAAGAGAGATACCGGCTGCACGATACCTTGAAGCGACGCACCCAAACCTTTCCCTAGGACAAATCCATTTCTCAATATTTCAATAGCCACCATGACTGATGCAGCAGCTACCTTCGGCACTGGAACGCACTCCCCTTCCGGAATTTTCTTTACCGATACCGTTTCATAAACCTGATATACCGAAGAACCTATGTCATCCTCAGCCTCAATGAATAGTACAATTGCATCACTAGGAGCATACAGATTGTCCTCGCCGTGCACAAATATTTCTCGTCTATCCCATTCAAATTTTACCATTTGATGCAAAAGTAGAGGGGATCACTTTAGCAACATGGATCCAGGGTCGCCCCAACAGTAGATTGTAAGAGATAGCCACATCTAATACCTGGAATTCCATGGTAAAATTGACTGGTCCAATTATCAGCTCAAGTTCTATGTCCCCGACCAAATCTTTCCCTCCGCCGGTCGAACCCTCGTACATAAATACTGTTCTTGTGAATTCTTACATCATCCACCTTTAACTTGTTCAAAATGGAGAGGGGGAAAATATTTAAACTTAAACTATTGTGGAACAATACCCGGTAACCACTTTGCATTTCCCCGTAAGATAAAGGGCTATTGTGCTCAGTACCCTCAATGGGCAATTCATCATCAGAAAACGTGAATCTGTTTTCCTCGAAGATCTTGTTGCCTAACTTTTCCAAGTGTTTGACTGAGATTTTGTCAGGAACCTGGGCCTCGTTCAGGATCTTCATCAGTGCCCCACGGCGCTCGTCTGAATGAATTAACAATGACAATAGTGATATTTGGGCAGGTATCTTCCTCAATTGCTCCACAATAGAATAGTGTTGCACTTTCATCTTTTTCAAAAACTCCTCTTTTCAGTTACAGCTTTCTTCACCAACACTGAGTTATCTTTGGAGGTTTTATTCTTTCTCAACTCCTTGGGGGCAAAGAACCTCCCCAAACGGGTCAATCCATGGGTTTCACAAACTTCTTCTCTAACCTCTTTCCCCTTATAAATCACTGCCAGTCGCTTGTAAATCCAAGGGACAGACCTGTTGTTGACTATTGGTAGCTGAGTTACAGGTTTGATGATGACGGGCTCTGTGCTAGCGCCTTCCACAAACACAACAGGTTTACTCGCCACCCTTGGTACCACTACTTTTGCATTTTCTTGTGTCATTGTCCCATCTCTCGAGGATCCCTTCTTGACTACAATGAAAGGCTCACTACTTTATCCACTCAACTTAAGCATCGACATCTCGCTTGTTAGTTTTTCAACCGACTTCCTCTCACTGTCTTGGATCATCATGAGAGTTTGCGAAGGCTTTTGCGCTCCCCTTCTTTGTGCACTATCTCAATCATGTTCCTTTCTTGATGGACAGGCACCGGGTTCTGGTTGATTTTGGGTGCTTCTAGAGATTGTACCTCAATCCGATACGAATCAATGAGCTTTTGTATAGAATTCTCCCAATGGAATGAAGGTTTTCTTCTTCTGCAATCTCTAATTCTTAAAGGCTTGGTTAGCCTAGAAAGCTTGTATCGAGGGCTTTTGGTAGGCTCTTTAAGGTGGATAGGCATTTTGTAGAGTTGGGTAAATATATTATAGGGTTGGCACACGCCATTGCTCGTGGGCAGGAGGTAGAGTATATGTTTTTGCATGATGGACAAAAAAATGGGGGTCTGGGGTGGGTAGTAGTGTTGCGGTGGGCTATATAGAGTGTAGGAGTAGGATTGGGGGTGGGGTCGGGGCTAGTTGTAATGTGATGAACCCATTGGTTCGAACCAAGCTCCTTAGTCAATTGTTTCTACCTCCTCTCTCTTCTCCTTTCCAATTGTTCCCCCAGTTCTGCTTTGAATGGCCTGGGTGGTTGCTTTGATTGCTAAATAGCTCATGATTTTGTTAGACTTGAGCCCCTACTCTACCATGCTTTCCATTTTTACCACTTCATTAAAGGACTTGCCCACAGCCGATACCAAGTGACCAAAATAAGTTTGTTCTAAGGCCTCCAAGAAGTAATCTACCATTGGGCTTTCTTTCATTGGACGGTCGACCCTCACTGCCTGCTCTCTCCAACGGAAGCCATACTCCCTAAAGCTCTAATTGTGCTTCTTCTCGAGTTTTTTCAAGGACAAACGGTCATGAATAATATCAAGATTGTACTGGAAAAGGCAAGAAAATGCTTGGGATAGATCATCCTGCGTATACCACCTTCGATGGTCTTGTCGGGCATACCATTCCAATGCTGAATCGCTCAGACTTTGACTGAAATATGCCATTAGAAACTCGTCCTTTCCTCAAGCCCCCCTCAATTTGCTGCAAAACCCTCTCAAGTGTGCTACCGAATCACCGTGCCCATCGTATAAATCAAACTTGGACATCTTAAACCCTACTGGAAATTGTCTATCTGGGAACAAACATAGATCTTTGTATGCCACACTTACTTGACCTCCCAGCCCCCTCATGTCTCTGAATGATTTCTCTAAGCATTTGACTTTCGGAAGCATCTCCTCTTGCTCGGGAATTTTGGCTGGTTTCTCAGCTTCTGTAGGGAGGTCAAAATAGGTAGTGTATGAATAGGGTTCTGGATCTTTAAAATTAGGTTCGGTGGGTAATACTGGTTGTCATGGGTTTGGATCAAAGGTTTGTTGGATGATCTGTTGAGTGTGGGGGGTGGAGGTGCCACGAAGATAAGAGCAAGTAGTGGAGAGGGTGTGGAACAGGTTTGGGTAGTGGAGCTGGTGGTGTCTGGGAAGTTGTGCCCTGGTAGTGTTGAAAGGAAAGCTTGGGGGGATCGGTGGCAGGGTGGTCATATGACTGGGCTAATAGCGGGATGAAGGCCGAGTTGGTTGGATAAGCTGGTGGTGGTTGCCCCTTTACCCATGCTTGGTATATTTTAGCCATTTGTTGTTTCAGTTTATGCACCTCTTCTTTCATTGCATTAACATCCAACTCATACTTGCGCCAGGATCTTGGTTTGCCATAATCAGCTTGTTTTTAGAACGGGTGTTGTAGGGGTGGGTTGATAGAATGCCACAAAACTAACCACTTGTTTGTATTGGATAAACGACAACAAATTTGTTAGCAGACAGGTTTTAACAGATAGGAAACCACATATTCGGGGGTGAATACACCTAAGCAACTATCGATTTCTATTATGCATTGGATCGGCTACTTGCATCATCCTAGTTTTACCCTACATACAGCTTCTCTTTTTCTTTTCTCTATTGTTCTCTTCTCTTCTATTCAGCTTGTTTTTGCCAGCTTCCTTTTTGTTTTTATTATTCTCTCTCTTATTTTACCATTGTTTCTTTCTCATGGTTTCTTAATCTTTCCTCTTTTCTTTTCTCTCTTTTCCTTATTATTTTTCCTTTTCTTTTTGGTTATGGTCGAATCCTATGAAGATTGCCTATGTATCATGATCCCGCATAAGTCGGACCGAGCGTGTTCTGGAAGATAAGTATAGAAACAAAATATTTATAGGAATTTCAACTTTCATAGAGTAAAACCATTTACAACCACCAAATTATAAAACTAATAGACCTGAGAAGAGAAATTGATAGACTCTGACTCAAAACAAGATCAGTAGACTCTGACAGCAAGGAGAAAACAACAGACTCGACCACTAACTACAGACTCAAGTAAAAGAAGATACAGACTTCAAAAACAGACTAACAGACTCGAGCGAAAATCATGAATACATTAGTGCCTCTAATGATCCCGGGGCCCACGGGACATCATTCAGTCTCGCTGAAGTCGTGCATGCTAAATCACCTTGGAGGTGGTGGAGGTCTTCCACTACCTGACAAACAAAGTTCATTGTAGTGGCAAAAAATATGGATCTAGTCATATCTTCACAGCTACTACACTTTACTGTGATGCAATCGGCGATCCTTCGGACTCTCTCTCTTACGACACCATTTTTCTTGCAACAATCGCCCAATCTATTGATCTCTGGCTTCTAAAGTTTTTTCAGCTACCCGATTCAGTTCTTGAAATTGATGCAAATTTCTTTCTAGTTGTGCTATTGCTATGTAATAGTGCTCTCTTTCATCCTTAAAGTCTTTTTTCCTGCTTTACTAATTTGTTTTCAACAGTGATGATCCTCTTCTTCAATCTTGCAGCCTCGTTATTGTATTTTTCTTTCAATTGTTCCATCATGAGTGCTCGTTCTTCTGCATTTTTGGCCAATTACTTTTGGGTCCGGGCTAGCTCACCCTCTGCTTTGTTCAAGTCAAAACCTACTTTCCGCCTTAACTATGACCTTCTCATCTTTTGCACTTCTGATGGGACTTTCTGCTGCTATTCTCATTTTCTGAATCTGGGCTCGCAGAGCTTCATTTTCTTTGGCTAGTTTTCTCTTTTCACCATTGTCCGTCGCGACTTGCAAACCATACTCAAATTGAAGTTCTTTGACTTGTCTTTCCAGCTTTCCTATTGTGGCCCTGTATTCATTTTCCTCGACCAACAAATCCCATTGTTGTTGTGATGCCTCGGCAAATTCCTATAGATGGGGTCTTTTGGTTGGCTTTTCGAACTCCACTTACCTCTTATACTAAGCAAGGTACCTTGGTGCAACTTCAACTTTGGACAGGTCACGTACTCGAGTGTTAACCGTCAAGTACTAGCATTCACTCCAAATTTAGCGGACTGCTTCTTTATGAAACTGACCATCTGGGACAATCTCGACCACGTGGAGACCAATGTCTTCATCCCTGGGAACTATTTGGCACCTCCCTAACTATCTCAGAATCCGGTATGGGTCATAAGGTTGGATGCTCCTAAGACCCATCAAAAGGAAATAAGGCCCGGTAGCTGGCATATATATGATCCCATCAATGGGAAGCCACCAAAATGTCCACTCTATTTGACTTACACTGATGGCACGGAGGTGTGACACCCATTCTATGACCCCCTCTGGCAATCTAACCCCATCTACTTTGGTATGAAAATCCTCTATGTAGCTCTTTTCTAATGACCCATATCTCATGAATTGAGGACAATGACACAGATGTTCAATTATCCACATTTATAATAGCAAGTTTCATCCTTCAAAGAAGTCTCCTCCGGCTCTGCAGGCCGTGAGGGCACGAAAGATTTCAAATAAGATCATGGGTGCGAGGGTGCTTTTAGCCTGAATAAGCAAAGTGCTGACAGCCCTAGCTATCTGTATGTCAATGTTCCCATCTTTTCAGGGAAACACCAAAAGGCCCAAGAAGGATACCGTAAATGCAAAACACCTATGTTCTTCCCATTTAGGGCAGTTTCCTTTACTACAGATTTTATTTTCCGGGTTGTTAAACTCCTCTATATGTCCGTACCTCTTATATATAAATTGCAGAGTACATAAACCGGCTGCCAGATCTGGGTTGTGAACCCCCTGCTTATCTTTAGTGAATCTAAGAATTTATGTAGGGCGACGGCCCTTGGTGCAATCAAGTACTGGTGTCTTAGAGAAACTCTAGGACCCCAATATATCCGGCTATTTCTTCAAAGGTTGAAGTGAGTTCAAAATCTGAGAAATAAAATATGTTGTGGGCCGGCTCCCAGAATGTAACCAGCGCTTTTTTGATGTCCCCCTGGGATTAATCTTTAACAAACGGGTGAGACCTCCCAAGTATGAATTGACCTTGCCCTGCCCTGCCCTGATTCACCTAGATCATTCCACCGCATATGTAGCTCCAAAGGGATCTTGTTCATGACTGTTATTGGCAAGTTATGATTCATGCTCATTCCACACATTTATTAGGGTGATTAATCGAGAATCATGATTTATTTGACTCAAAAGCAAAGTTAATATTTTTAAAATTTTCATTTCAAAAGTAAAAACCTGGTTTTGCAAATACGGCGGCCTTTCAGCACTTCTGGAGCAAGGTTTTAAAGTTGTGCTTGCTACTGGCTAAACTTTGAAAAAGAAATCAACGACAATTGTTCTTGCAAAATCAGCCTTTCGGCAGCCTTTTAGGGACATTCAGTTAATTTTGGCAAGAATGGCATTTATTTATCAAAAAGAAACTTTTTTTTGATTCTTTTGGAGCTATTTATACAAAAGGGAGTTGGACCCGATGGTCCGTACGTATCTCACACCCTGTTAGAATCAAACCAGCGTAGTTCGGGAATTTTGACAAAAGAAAAACCAATTTTTCTATTCCTTTTTTGAAATCAATAAAAATTCTCTCTTTTCTTAAAAATTTCGATAAAGTTTTAGTATACATTTGGGACATTGGTTTTCAAAACAGGTAATTACCTCCCTTAGCCCTCACACTGCTATTTTCTTTGCCAAATATTCTCTTCTTATTTAAAAGCTGATCAGCATGCAAATCCGAAGAAAATAAATGCACAAGTAGCACGCAAGATGCATTAGGATGATCTGTTATTTTGGGTACACCTATCCTTGACGGACTTAACCCTTGTGTTGAGTTCCCTAAGCCAAATGCACATGATGCGAATACGCGTTCCTACTAGGGATCCGACATAAGGCTGAGTTATTCTAGGTTCAAAACGTGGGTATATGTTCTAAACTGTGTACACGAGCGGATAAGTTGAGTAAAGGAGGGGGCTACGTATCGGGATCCAAAAGGCCATCCGACTTAGTAACTTGTCCAAGCCTCTTTCTTATTTCAAGGTATGACACTAACAAAATAGGAGTCTCGACCACTGAGCACATACCCGAAGATAAGAAGAGAAGGGTTTCATAACAGTTTATATACATTTCAGATAATATCAAAGCGGTAAAAAGCACCACTTAACACATTAGGCTCAAGCATGTAACAAAATATAATAATAATTCTAAGCTTGAATTCTTGAACCTGAACCTGAGATTATGGGTTCGATCACCAATAGAGTCGCCTGAACTGTCACACCTCCTTTTTTCACTACACCTTCTGAAGGGTATATTAATGGGAGTTTTTCCAATTAAAGGACAATCGAAATGAAATTTATTTATTTAAGAATTCTGAATCGCCACTTGGAAGGTTTATGGTGTCCCAATTCATGGTTCAAATCCCGAATCGAGAAAATGGTTGACTCTGTATTACAGTTTGCAAACCAGAAATTCGTTAAGAAATTCTGTTAACCCGAGAGAATGTGTTAGGCATTCCCGAGTTCCGTGGTTCTAGCACGGTCGCTCAACTGTTGTAAATGGCATATTACCTGATTTTAGAACATGTTTTAGCCTATGTGAAAATTTAACTTTATGACCGCTTTTATTCAATTATATCTTTTTAGGAAGGTTTCAACGTTATTTAAAACATGTCGTGAACCACGTCACATAAATGTCAACAGTCCGCGATAAATTTTATCTAACGTTGAGATTTGGATTTGGGTCACATAAATTCGCACCCGAGTTTAGGAAGGTACATTATTAAAATAACGCGCCTAAAAGCAATTATGCATTGTTAACTTTGCGAGGGCCATGAAAATTTGCTAAATGGCATCCGAATTCTAAGGTTAAGTTAAAATTAATTAAAACGAGGGCCATAAAATTGTCATTTTTGTTCGGCATGGCGCAACCCAAATTATTTTACTTAGAAGGTCTCTAAACTTATTAAACTTTCTCTAAGTGGCTTACAAGAAGATGTGAATTATTTAAAGCGAATGGGCTTCAATTCAGCTCCCAAACGAACTAATGATTAAAAGAAAAAATATGAAGGCTTCCTAGTTTGGGCACAGTGTGAGCCCAACAACATTATAGGCTATCCAACTAATAATTCTAAGGCCACTTTCACTGGCCCAACTGCTAAGGCTGATAACTTCAATCCAAGTGGACTTATGGTCCAAAGTCCACGAAACAACGCCGATCACAAGCCAGGAGCCCTCATGCATACAAAGAAGATAATGGGCTCGTTTGAGGCCCAAATGAACGAGTGCCACAATATAGCACTACACCTTTAGAATTATCAGGACACATGCTGCAGCCCAAACTTGTGATCCAACAAACATTGATAATAATAACCACAAAGCTTCAAAATATTTCCAGAAAAAATTAAGACTAACATTAACTATCCTTAAGCTTGATCAAATTTGTTCTAACTATTAAACAAGAGCATGCACGATTTCAGTAATAGCCAAAACTAACATAGATTCCAATTGAAAGTTTACCAGTCTAACCTATACTTATCATTTCAGTACATGAATCAGCAATAAACATCAAAACATATACTAGCTTCAAATTTGACTGAAACAAACATAGATATGCATGAATCAATTAAATCCCACAGTTCCAAAATCCTTATTCCAAACATGTTGCACCCAGTGTCAGTACTAAAACTTCTTCATATCAAATCCCAATTTCAAACTACAAAACAAACTAACTAAGATATTCAGGTAGTTAATCCTTATAACATATTTAACAGTCCATTTACACACGAGTTTTCATTTACTATTACAGAACCCTGAATCTAAACACCTATTCTACATGATCAATAAATTTGAATCATGGAGATTGAGCAATTAAACCAATACAAGGAAACTAAGCTACTATAAAATATGGTAAACCAAAGAACTATAGTAATAGAATCCATCACATTGCAGCTGGAGCTAGAACATCCACTTGAATTCAAACTTATGAAATTGCACCTTTACATAGATTCAATCAGGTTCAGAATGGTAACAAGGCATTAGTTAAAAGCAGTTCAAGGAAAAATACTTTGAAATAACAGTAGAAAGGGGTCAGATTCAGCAGCAATTAGACAGCCAAAATAGTCAGTAAAAATCAGCTTCAAATAGGCAATGATATGCAACAATTAAGTTTGATTAGATCAGCGAACTTTAAGATGATTTTTCAACCAACTTCAAACCATTTTTTATGCTCAGATGTGATAGATAGACTTAAGGAATTTGAAAAGAGCTCAAAATCACTGAAGATCTAATGAAACAATAAAATTGTATTTCTATATATTATAGCGTTCCCCGCTGCCTAAAATAAAAGGGAAAGGCCTTTATATAGGCATGCTTAATGCAGCCTTGGCCTGATTATCTGATCCTCTTTTTACCCCCTTTCGATTATTTTACCCCTTTTACCCCTCTAAAATATCTAAAAATCCCTACTTCCTAACAAACTAGTGCTCATCTTATCTTCTAGAGGCTTCCTCCTAACAGAAATGATTCTTTCACAATCTGAAATTCCGGAAGCAACCTTTGCCCAACCAGATATTACTACCCTTACCCTTTCCTTTGAGACCCCCAAAGTTTCAAGACTAATAGCTGACTCCCCTATAGATTTCTTGAAGTGTGACAAACAGGACTACTCAAATGCAATAGCTTCAAATTGATCAAAAGATGAAATTCTTAACAGAAATGCAAAACATATGACAATTGAAAGCGAACCAAGCATGAATCAAACACGCAAGCCTTCACAGAATCATTAAACCAATATTTAAATAGAACTATAATCCCCAAAACTTACTGAATAAGACTAAGCACACTTCAACAAATTTAAACTAGTAATTCAATCATGAACTCATTAAATAAATAAAATGAACAAAATGAACAAAAGTACCTGAAAAAGAACCCAAGGTGAATCTCAATAGGTAGAAACCAAGTGCTAAAATCATCTTAAGATAGTCGAAACTTGAGGATAATTAGTTGTTCCTTGATAAGAACAACCAATTAGCCTCTAATTTTGGCTAAATCGGAGCTTGGTCATGAAATTGACATGAGCACAGGCTGTAGATAAAGGGATTTGGGTGCTAAATGGTTTGAGAAAGGTTAAGTTTAGGTCAAACTTTTTTGATTCTAAATTCAAGTTCACCTAGAGGGATTTGAAGGGCATGGGTTAGGTATTTGAGATGAGGATACACAGGTGACTCTAGGTTGCAATTTTGGGGTGGTTTGGTAGTGGCGCCACCACCGGAGAAATTGTGGCGGAGTTAGGGTTTGTGGCTTTGAATCAAAGATTCGAGGAATTTGGGTGAGTTTTGAGGGAAACTGGGTGGTGATTTGAGATGAGGAGGCGAAGGAGGGGCTATGGTGTAAATTTGGAAGTCATCAGAGACTCGCCTCCGCCGTGGGGTAATTTCCGACGGCAGCTGGCGGGGGCGTTATAGGGGAAGGGTGAGAGACGAGTTGTGTGGGGTTTCGAGAGAGGGGTTTAGGGCGTTAGGATAGTTTTATACCTAGGAGACTTCACTTCTAAGTCGTTGGATCGATTAACCTCGACGGCTCAAATTGACTCTACATGAAACGGGGTCGTTTGGACTCGAAGGGAGACAGGTCGAGGCTAGACCAGGTTGGGGCATGGAACTGGGATGGGTTTTGGGGGTTTTGACCGGGTATGGAGAACAAAATTTTGGGCCTGGGATAAAAACTAATTAATTTGACCCAGACACACCATCTCTTATTAATACAATCATTTCTCTTTTCTTTTCTCTTTTTTTTCTTCTTTTTTCGAATTTTGTCAAATACAAAATAAAAACCTAATTTAACCCTAATATAAAATTAATAACTAATTGCATTCTCCAGAATTAAGTATGTCTTAAATTAAAAGAAAACTATAAAATACGAAAATTAAAAGGCCAAAATGCGAAATAAACTATTTTTGTTATTTTCCTTCATATTTGTCCCAATTGATTAATTATTAACCTAAAAATATAAAATATGAACCTAAACGCAAATGCACATATCTTTTGTATTTTTTATTAATTAAACAAAAATAAAAATACGCAGACAAATGCAAATAATTAACAAAAATGCCACAAAATTGCAAATAGAGAAAGGAAATTATTTTGTTTTGAAATTATGGAGTAATTCATGGAAAAATCACGTGCTCACAGGCGCTACTCATCATGTTGCACCTAATAACCTATCAAGATTTGCTCGTGTTAAAGAATGCAAAGGCCTAGATAAACTACATGTTGGAAGCGGACAAGGTTTGTCAATCCAAAATACCGGTAGTGCCTCTTTCTCTCATCTCCCTAATTGTAAATTTTCCCTAAATCAAATTCTTCATTTTCCCTCTATAACTAAGCATATCCTCTATGTTCAAAAGTTTACTCATGATAATAATATTTTCTTTGAATGTTATCCTACTCATTTTATTATCAAGGATCTAGCCACCAGGATTTCGCTTCTTTCCAATCGAAGTAATGATGATCTATACACCTTCTCTATCAAGACATAATCCTCAATTCATCCTTCAGCTCTCACCACCACAAAAGGTTCCTCTTCATGTTGGCATCTCCAGTTAGGTCAATCGCATCAGAAAGTCCTCGGTCAAGTGCTAACCAAACATAATCTTTCTAGTTCTAGGTTTAGAGAAAATAATTTAAGTAATGCTTGCCAACTTGGTAAGTCTCATACAATATCTCTTCCTCTTTATCTCAATAAAAGTACTTCCTTTTTGCAATTAAATGTTGCGGTTGTTTGCGGACCCTCCCTTTTTCTATCATCTCAAGGTCATCGTTTTCTTCTCGTATTTGTTGATGATTTCTCTGGTTATACATGGTGTAATCCGCTTTTCCAAAAGTATGATATTTTATCTATTTTCAATCAATTTTGTGTTCTTGTTGAAAGGAAATTTAACACGAAGTTTAAGTCGATTCAAACTAATAGGGGTGGTGAATTTCACCCTTTGTCCATTCTTTGTGCAAAATTAGGCATAATCCATTGTCTTTCATGCCCTCACACTCATGAACAACAATGAAAGGTTGAGCGCAAAAATAGACACATCGTTGAAACTGGATTAAGTCTCATGGCGCATTGCTCCACTCCTTCAAAGTATGGGCACTTTGCTTTTGATACTGCTGTCTATTTTATTAATCGAGTTCCTACGTCTACTGATAATGGGAAATCGCCCTTTGAAATCGTATTTCACTCTTCACCAGATTATCATTTCCTGTGAGTGTTTGGGTGCCTCTGTTTTCCACACCTACGTCCCTATAATCGTCATAAAATGAATTTTAGGAGTCAACCTTATGTGTTCTTAGGGTAGTACAGTCCATCATACCATGGTTATCAATGTCTTGATATGCTCTGACACATTATATATTGCAGGGCATGTTCGTTTGATGAAACTCAATTTCCCTTTGCTAACAAGTCTATTCTTGGACCACCACCTTCTACAAATGCGCAACCATGGGTTTCAGCTCTTATCACCTTACCAGTTTCTCCACCTTTCCACTCTAGGATTGCTTCACCCCACATGTCGTCCGTCCATTTCCCAACATTTACAGCAAACCCTCTTCTCATCCAACTACTCCGGTGTTGAACTCATCCTTGCCTCCATCTTGAGTCTCCCCAAGTTCCAATTTACCTGCTAACAATGTTAACCCAACTCATGGTGATTAATTAACCAAAAAATGGGAGTTTGGTCAAAGATTTAATTTATAAGAACTCGAGTTACTGATAATCAAAGAATGTATAAAAGAAAGTAATTTTACTAGAAATAAGGTAATAAGAAAAGTAAAATAGACTAGTATATTCAGATAGTATTTCGTGTGTCTACAATTGATCTATTCTCTCCCGTTTATAGATTTATTGGAGATATGCATTTTGCCTATGTCATAATAAGGCCATTATAGACAATTAGTGATATTAAATGCTACATTACGTAATCATTGTATTTAATACAAATACTCTAATTTTTGTAGTACTTAATGCTCATTAAATATTATATGTGTATTCCCTTGTACTGTCAGATTCATTCTCCTTGATTCTCAGGCTTAAATAGGTACAAACACTAAATTATTTGAATAACAGCTCATGTCTTTTCCTTTATCTCTGCTCGTATCTGTTGCAACTCGTGCCTCTTTGTCAATCATAACTCTTTGACCAGACTACTTGTTATGACACATCATCTTTATACCACGTTAATATGTAAACTCAATTTTTTTCAATACAAATAATCCCCCCACTTGTCACTTAGTCATCAATTGAATATTTGGGAAGTGCAAAAGAAGGAATATTTGCCGCCGTAAATATTACAACAAAATTGACACTTCCATTGTCACTTCCATTTAATTACTTGTTACAAGTGGCATCTTTTTACTAGTTCTGCAACTTTGCAGCGACTTTTAGGGTTTTTTTTAAGGCTTCACTAAATACGAAGCGCCAGTTCTCATTATAACCTTTTCATCATTACGCCTTTTCCTTTGACGGTTGCTTCTTAGTATAAATATAGTTTTCTTTTTTGTTTTTACCACATAAAGTTTTCTAAACATCTAATTTCTCAAATCTTCGTTTGCTTCTTCCTCGTACTATCATGTCTTCACCAAACCCTAAAAGAGAGTTGCCATAGTTGACAGTCTACCTCTTGCCCTTAATAGGAGTAGAAGGGGAGGAAGTAGGCTATGTCATTTAGGTTCTTCATCTAGTTTTGGCCCTTCATTAAGAGCCAAAGATTCAATTTCACATAGACCTTCTTCTAGAGGTAAGGAATCCTCTGAGCCTCTTCGTGAACCTCTAGTAGAGGAGATAGTTCATGTAGAATTATCTTGCATAATGACAGAGAATCCCTTAGAAATCAATCGTGCTGATATTTATCCTACTCAAATCACTGAAGGTTTGATTTCTTTAGTTCGTAGAGACTGCCATTGGGATTATGAATTTCCTATCATTATTCCCAATCTGAATCAAAGAATTACCTCCTACCTAACCGTATTTTCTTTTGTCTATACATACCCTTTTACTTTAGGATTCAAACCTGATATTGATCCTATTATTCTCGAATTTTGTCGTTTCTTTGATGTTTGCTTAGGTCAAATAGGTCTATTAATATGGAGGGTTGTCTCCTGCTTGAGGCATTTGACCAACACAGCCGGTGTGCCTTTTAATTTCTCTTATCTGATTCATCTTTACTCTCCTAGACTCTTTTGCATGGGTGTTTGCACTCGTAGCTAGGAGCAAAAGGGTTCTAGTTAGTTTTGAAGATGACAAAGAGCGTGGCTAGTATGTCAGGCTTATTGCTGCCCCCACTTTTGATTTAGTGGGTGATGAGAACGTTTCCTTCCCTGAGAAGTGAAATTTTGCACGTGAGTCTTATAACATTCTCTTTCTTTTTTTCGTTCATTTTGTTAATCTTTCTAATTTTACTTTTCTTTTCCAGCAACTATGGGAGTTATGGAAGATGTTCCCAATTTTCGCGATTAGGTAGGAAAACTTCTTACTACTGCTCCAATAGATGGTAGATCTTGGAAGACCCTTTTCCCAATGACTTGGTTGGAAAGTAAAAACCAATAGTAAGATCTTTTATTTCATTTTACATATATATTTTTCCTTTGATCTTACTTCAATCCTTCTTTCTATCAGGATTTGCTATTCAAGGAGTTATTGTCGAGGTAGTCGCGGCTTCTCGTATCTCTTTGGAAAGGGCCCAAGAAATAATATTGGGTTCTTCATCAAAAAGAAAAGCCGATGATGACCAAGATTCTGAAGAAGATGAGGGCTCTTTGGTAACAAGGCCACGGGCTCGCAAATGCATCATTTCCAATGATGAAGCAGAAGCATCCCCTATTTGTTCTATTCCTCTTATCAAATCTGTTAAGGCCCCGGTTGTAATTCCTGAGGACGATATTGCTCTTGTTGTTGCTCATAACTCTGTTGAGCAACTTTTTATCAGTGGGTGTGGTAGTGAAATCCTAGGCCCTGTTTTTTATGAAGCACCCTTGGCTTCTTTTTCTACACCCGTGTTAATGCCTCCTTCTTCGCCGATCTCGGCTGTTTCCATTCCTGCCTAGGCCGTCTTTACTACTTCTATTGTTCCTCCTTCAACAATTCCTCCTCCAATAAATCATCGTGCTGAAGTTGGCTCCTCAAGTAGGAGTGGTTCTATGAAGCAAGTGAGTATTGAAGTCCCTTCTGAGGGCAATGTTTTAAGGAAATCAGGTCAAGCATATGTGTGGCTAAAGCCCTTGATTGAACCAATTGAGAAGGCCAAGCTAGAGAGCTATAGCTCCTTGACCTTGATGAGTGACATTGTGCATGCTTCTTTAAAAGTATTCCTTTTTTTTAAACTTTTACCTTGTAACTTTTCTATCTTTGGGATTCTCATTTCCCTTCCCTTTGCTCTTTAGGCCAATATCATCGGCACAGAGATGATGAGAAGGATTACCCTCTCAGAGCAATTAGTGCGTGATTTTCAACTAGAGGCATGCTATTGGAAGGAACAGTATGAAACTTTTCGGATTGATGTGGATTACTTAGAAAAACGTAAGAGTAACTTAGAGCAGCAGGTACATGCCTTGACTACGGAATTGGCAGTTGCAAAGGCTTCCTCAAGTCAAGCAGATAAAGAAAAAGCTTGTCTTGAAACATCTTTCTCAGAGCAGCTGTTAAAGGCTAGTGAAGAGATTAGACAGTTAAAGGCTCTCTTGGGTGAGAAAGAAGCTTATGCTGGTGAACTCGTGCAGAATCTGAATCAAGCACAAGAAGACCTCCGAGCTTCTTCTGATAAGATTTATGCCTTAGAAAGTTCTCATGCATCTCTTCAAGCTTCTTTCATATCTGCCTTGGCTGAAAATGAAAAGTTAAAGAATGAAATTGCTGATTGTGAAAGACATTATGAAATCCTAAGTGAGTTGGGCGTTCCTAAATTCTCGCCACGATACCCTCGTTGAAGCTAACTGAGAGAATTTTTACTTGGAATCTGAGTTAGCCAAGGTTCAAAAAAACTATGGAAAAAACTCAATAGAACCAAGTTCTTTCTCCTCCCGTGGCTTAGAATTCTGAAAATGTTGAATTTGATAAGGGTATCGCCACTCCTTCAAGCAAAGTTAATCCCTCTGCTATAAGCCAAGTTGAGCCCGTCGCCGTTGATGTACCTGTTTCAGTTCCTTCATCTTCTTAATGACGGGTTCAAGAAATTCTTTGTGTTTTTTTTTTTTACTTGGAAAATTGTGGAAAAAACCCTTGGTCTCATTTGAGGGTTTTTTTTTGGAAACTCAAGTCCCTAGACTTTTGGGGCAACATGTATAAACAATTTTAACACTAAGTTCATACTTAGTCTAAACTCTTTAATATTAAGAGATTTCTTCGTTGAACATTCATTTATTCTTGCCTTTATTTGCATTTTTTATTCATAAAAAATGCTTCTGTTAACTTCATGAATATTCAAATTAATCATGAGTTTTAAAAAATAGGGCCCTTTTATATTTGACATTTAATGAAGAAGACGTCTCAACTTCAACGTGTTGTTCACATACGTCAAAAGAAATAGGAATAGACATGTTTCTTTGAAATAACTTTGACAAGTTTTTGTTTGAACTTTGTCCAGTTTTGAATAACACTTTACATGTATTCGAATTATATATATAACTTCCTCGTAACTATTTTCTTGTAACAAATTTAAAAAAGATAAATTTAAATACGAGGTTATTATTTATAACCCGTTTCAGTATATTGTTTTTACCTTAACTACGGGCAAGATTTTTCTTTGGCCTTATCTCGTGACTTTGCTCTGCACTTCACTCATTCAATGAGTGGATGTTTCATGCTTGATCTTTGATTGTTTCCCAATATTCTTTGCTTTCTTTATACACATGCCTATGTATATTACATTGTCCCCCAAGTATTTGAGCTTTGAAGTATTAAGCCTCGAGCACTTGATTGTTCCCCTCATTTGGTCCTTTCGCTGAAAAGGAAAAACATACTCGTAGGTACGATTATAGATGTAAACTTTTAACCCGTTTGAATTTCAATCAAAATAATTGTAACCCTAGGCCAGGAAGTTTAATTATTTCACGTGCCTTGCAGGTTGTGACTCATCATTTAGTACAGGTTAGCTTTTTGCCTATCATCTAAAATCTTTAGTAAAATTTTAACAATTCAAAAATTAAATTCAAAAATATGGATACCTGACAGTGGATTAGAAATAGTATTTCTTCAGATGAACAACATTCCAATGTGAAGGTAGTATCTTGCTATCCATTGTTTCCAGCTCGTATGCTCCTTTTCATGCAATATCATGAATTTTATAGGGTCATTCCCATGTTGGACTTAATTTTCCTACATTAGCTGCCTTTGTAGATTGAAAAACCTTTTTGAGTGCGAAGTCCCCAATTTTGAAGAATATGAGGCGTGTTCTTCGGTTATAGTATCGTTCTATGATCTTCTTCTGAGTTGCCATTCTTATTAGTGAATCTTCTCTTCTTCCTTCAAGTAAATCAGGATTTATACGCATTTCTTCGTCATTAGATTCTTTTGACGCATGTGTGAACCTTGTACTCCGCTCTCTTATCTCAATTGGAATCAAAGCTTCAGCTCCATAAACTAATGAAAATGGTGTTTTTCATGTACTTGTTTTTGTTGTTGTACGGTATGCCCATAAAACACCAGGTAACACTGCTGGCCAATTGCCTTTGGATTCCTCTAAACACTTCTTTATATTGTTGATAATGACTTTGTTTGTTGACTCAGCTTGCCCATTACCCACTGGATGATAAGGTGTGGATGTAATCCTTTTGATTTGCACATTGAAAGAATTCTGTAATTTGAGCGCCTAAAAACTGAGGGCCATTATCACACACGATTTCCTTTGGCATACGAAATTGGCATATGATATTCTGCCAAATGAAATCTCTAACTTCATTTTCTCGCATTTCTTTGAATGCTCCTGCCTCTACCCATTTAGTAAAATAATCAGTGAATACGAGCAGAAGTTTTACCTGTCCTTTTGCTTATGGTAGTTGTCCCACGATATCCATCCCCCATTTCATAAATGGCCACAGTGCAATGACCGGAAGTGGTAACTCTGTCGACCTATGCCTATTACTACCGTACCTTTGGCATTCATAACATTTAGCCAAGAAACTTTCCGCATCTTCTTCCACTTTAGGCCAATAATAACCTGCCCTAATTAAGGTTCTTACCAATGACCTTCCACTTGCGTGATTCCCACATACCCCTCGTATATCTCTCTCATTACGTATTCCATCTAAGAAGGTCTGAGGCATCTTGCTAAGGGACCACCGAATATTTTTCGGTAAAGATTGCCTTGTTTTAAGGAATACGGAGCAGCCTTTTTTCGAAGCACATGAGCTTTTTCCTTATCTTCAGGGATGGTACAATACTGCAAAAAAGCAACAATCGCGTTCCTCCAATCCCAAATTAAGTTATTAAAATTTACCTCATTCTTATTGGGGTCGAGAACTGAATGAAATAAATAAATAACTGAAGCATTTTCATTGCTTGCCACGTTTGCCGCATATGCGAGATTAGTTAAGGCGTCTGCTTCAACATTTTCATCCTTTGATATTTTTATCACTTTCCATGTTTGAAATTGCCTTATCAAATCTCGTACCTTTTCTAAGTATTGTTGCATCCTTGCTTCCCTGGCCGTGTAAGTCCCCATCATTTGATTAGCTACGAGCTGAGAATCATTTTTTATTATGATCTGATTTATGCCAAGTTCTCGTGCCAGTTGTAAACCTACAATCACAGCCTCATATTGTGCCTCATTGTTAGTTATTGAATGACATTTAATGGCTTGTCTAATGGCTTCACCCGTAGGTGGTATCAGAACAATCCCTAAACCTGCACTTTTTACATTAGATGAACCATCACTAAATATGGTCCAAGTTCCTAGCTTAGCTCCATTGAACATCCGCAACTCTTTTTTCTGCTTCTAATTGCATCCCTTGGCTAAAATCAGTTAACACTTGAGATTTTATAGCAGCTCTAGGTTGGTATGTGAATATCATATTCACTTAACTTTATAGACTACTTAGTTAACCTTCCTAATA
Organism: Nicotiana benthamiana; assembly: GCA_034376525.1. Taxonomy (NCBI): domain Eukaryota; kingdom Viridiplantae; phylum Streptophyta; class Magnoliopsida; order Solanales; family Solanaceae; genus Nicotiana; species Nicotiana benthamiana. The sequence goes on along the minus strand of CM067341.1, from coordinate 10,453,032 downwards.
ACTCATCCTTATGTAAAATATTGCGTCATGGATAAGCAATTACTACGGTAATAGGGTGACATTGAAAATAACGTCTTAATTTTTTAGATGCCATGATTAATGCAAGTGCAAGCTTTTCTACTTGAGGATATCGCGTCTCTGCATCTAATAAAGATTTGCTGACATAATAGATCGGAGATTGTTTAACTTGGTCCTCATGGACTAAAACAATACTTACCGCTACTTCTAAAACAACAAGGTAGATGAGCAATCTTTCGCTAGCCTTTGATTTTGTGATTAATGATGGATTTGATAAGTATGTCTTCAAATTTTTGAGTGTCTGCTGACATTTCTCATTCCATTCAAAATGATCTTGCTTTTTAAGAGCTGAAAAGAATTTGAAGCATTTTTCTGATGATTTAGAATTGAATCTTCCCAAGGCTACAATTCTTCCTGTCAATCTCTACACTTCTCTTTTACTTGAAAGCACATCAGGGATTTCTTCAATGGCCTTAATCTGTACGAGACTTACTTCAATACCACGGCTAGAAATAAGAAAATCCAAAAACTTACCTGATGCAACACCAAATGCACATTTCTCCAGATTTAATTTCATATTAAATTAGCGCAAAATGTGAAACGTATCAGACAAGTGTGATATATGATCTTTTGAATGCTGAGTTTTAACGAGTATATCGTATATATAAACCTCCATGGTTTTTCCTAGATGCTCTTGAAATATTTTAGTCACCAACCTTGGATATGTTGCACCAGTATTTTTGAGACCAAATGACATTACTTTATAATAGTAAGTCCCCCTATCTGTTATGAATGAAGTTTTTTCCTCATCTACCTGATCCATTTTGATCTGATTATAACCTGAGTACGCATCTAAAAAACTCAATAGTTAATGTCCTGCGGTAGCATCAATTAGTTGATGTGGAAAAGAACCATAGGACAAGCTTTGTTAAGGTTTGTGTAATCTACACAAACTCGCCACTTGCCATTATTTTCTTGTACTACAATAGTATCGGCTAACCAATTAGGATACTTTACCTCACGGATAGACCCAATCTTTAATAATTTTTGAACCTCTTCTTGAATCCTTGATTTTTAAAAGCTCCTTTCTTTCTCTTATTTTGTTTGACAAGAGAGTATGATGGATCTTCATTTAATTTGTAAGTCATTACCTATTCCTGTCGTATTAGAGTGGGACTAGGTAATATAGTCCGCGTTAGTTTTCAAAAATTCAATCAACTTACCTTTCATGTCTTTGCTTAGATTGGCCCCTACACAGACTTTCTTTTCAGGACATTGTGCAAATAACACCAGAACCTCTAGTTCTTCAATTTTATTGTTTTCATATTCTCATTTTCCTCTGGTTCTTGAATGGTATCAAGTTTTGAGTCCACATATATCCGCCCTTGTTCAGTTGAGGTTTGTATCATGATATCCCAACTAGATTCTATTACTGCTATTTTTCTTTGTCTCCCGTACTTGAATCAGCTACAGATTTGATGCTCCTAGTTGTTTGTTGATCTCCACGAATTTGACATATTCCCCATGGTGATGGAAATTTGATAACTTGATGTAAGGTTGATGGAACAACATCCATCTCTTGGATCCATAGTCTCCCAAGAATCATATTATAAGCCATCTCCATATCTACCACTTGAAATTTTGAATCTTTGATAACACCTTCTGCGAATGTAATGAGTATTACCTCTCATTTTGTTACAATGCTAGAATTGTCGAATCCAGACAAAGTATGATCTTTTGGTACTAATTTGTCATCAGTTTGCATCTCACGTAACACTCTTAGTAGGATGATGTTCACGGAACTACCTAGATCAATCAAAACTCATTTCACATTAGTATCATGTACAAGTAGAGATATTATAAGTGCATCATTATGTGGAGTTAATACGCCATCTGTATCTGCATCATTGAACGTAATAGGTTCTTCTTCATGTTGCATCCGTTTCCCTTGAGTAATTGTTATTTTGGAAATCTTATTAGCTGTGGTGTACGTCACACCATCGATGTCTTCTCCCCCGCTTATAACGTTGACGGTCCTTTTGGGAGAAGGTAGTTTAGGGGGCTCCTACCTATTCTTCATGTATGCTTTCTTACCTTTCTCACTGAATAACTCGGTGAGATACTCTTGTTTTAATAAATGATCAACTTCACTTTGTAATCTACGGCCAGCCATTTTATATCTGTGATCATTATGAAATTCACACCACTTGTAAGCACATGATTTTTTCCTTATATGAAATACTCTATAAAATCCCCAAAAAATAGATTTTTTGATTTTTATCAGACATTTTAGGAATTTTTGTAGAATTTTTAATTATTTGCATTTTCGTGCATGTTTAAGTTATAGTCAAATCATGAAAAAAATACCAAATATCATGCACTGCATTTAGAATTTATTTTTTATATTTTAGGATTAATTAATTAATTATTTTCTTTATTAAAAATAAAAATTACAAAAGGCCAATTTCTACATTTTTTCCTTTTATTGATTTTTATTTGTTAATTTAGAATTAAGTGATTTTTATAATTAGCTAATTAGTTTAATTTGATGTTTTAGATAATTTAGAATTTTTAATTTGTAGGATTTTAATTAAAAAAGAAGGAAAAAAATAGAAAAAAAATAAAAGAAGGAATTGAAAAGGGCTTTGTCTTGTGAAATTGGGCCAGCTCTCACCCAACCCAAATTTGATCCAAAATTTCTTTTGACCCAAGCCCAAACCACCCATGAGCCGAGCTGACCTGCCTGACCCAAACCCAAACCCAAACCCATTGTCTCCACCTAAAACCTAATACACGGAAAAATACACTAGGGAGGGGACACACGATAATATCAAGGAGGAGACCCTCCGTTTGCTGGTTCTACACAAAAAAAAAAAAAAAAAAATCAACAACCAGAGAGACCCCCTCTCCCCCTTCACGTCTTCATCTTCCTCAACCCTTACACACCCCAATCCCCCTTGCTTCTTCGTCTCCACCCCGGAACCAGTCAAAGAAGCCATTAAAATTAACCCCAAACAGTCAGCAAAAAATCATAAAATGGTTGTTTCCTTCAGCTGAATTTAAAAGGGACTCCGAAAAGGTCAAGTCCAAAGTTTATTGCATCGTCGAGGTTCGAGTTTCTTCCCGTCGATGTTTCGGACTTGTTGAAGTTTCATTATTGCTGAAGTTGTCGAATATGCTGGGTATCTGGTTCAGAGCAGTGGATTTGTGCTCTTGTTGCTATTGTTGTTGATCTTCCTTACCAATAGAAGTCGGAGCTCTTTGTGGTTGTTTTCTCCTGCAATTAGTAGCTGAACGCCCATTTGAAGTAATTTTCGGCCTATATTTGGCTATTTTAAAGTCTTACTACTGTTGGCTATTTTAAAGTCTTACTACTGTTGTCCCGAAATTTTCATATATAGAAAGCTGTTTTGGAGCCGTGGAGTTTTCGCTTGTTGCCCGTTGATTTGTGTTGTCATTACACTGTTTCTCGTTGTTATTCTGTTGTTATGGAGCTACATTTGTTTTAGTTCCATACTTTATTTGACTAATTTATGCCGGGAAAAGGAAATGATTGGAGTTGCGTACCGCATTTGGAGTTGTATAGGTGTCAAATGCATTTGCTTAAGAACCCGGAATCACTATGTGAAATCTGCTGGGTCTCATCGTAATTTTGAGAGTCAAATATAGGGTAGTGGCTGATTTTTTCTACAGCTATCAAGGAGATATTCGCTGGAACAGGTGTTGAACCAACACATAAATCTAAACTCAAGTGCTTTTTCAAGCTCTATTTCTCGATTATTTTAGCCGCTCTTGCTGGGTTTGCCGAGGGATTTGCTTTTTGTTACCATCTGTTGTTGTCCCTTGCGATTAGTAGCTGATTTCAACTTGTAGCTGGTATGGTTCGAACGTTTTGCTTGCTCTTGTGTTGTTTATGTTTGATTCCATATATTCAATGTGTTTTTAAGTATTTAATGTTCACTCTGTGTTGATCTTTGTTCTGCGTCTGTTGAAGCTAAGTTAATTTGCTAAAGTGTAGCGTCAGTTAGTTCCTTATACTCTTTAGGCTGTAATTGATTAACTAATAATTTATGCTTAAAATGGCATTGAGATATGGCGGATGGATGGATTATGCCACCAGTTGGCCGGAGTCCTCCTTGAAGAAGCCAGTACAGCCCTCTAATTGTAGAATTACATAGTGTATCGGTTTCCTAGTTTTCTTTATATACAGTTGACTATAATTGCTTGAATGTGTATTTACTGTAATAATTTAAACAAGGAACAATTATTTAGAAAGATTATTTTTCAGAATAGTTTTTATTGTAATATTGGCTTATGGTTATCACTGTCACAAATTGCGATTGTCCAGCTAGTGTTTATTATTTTAATTATCGATTTAGTGATTTGAATTTTCTTAAGTTGGTCACATATACTGCCTGCTTATGAGTTGGCTAGAGTCCCCTGCAAACAGTACTAACTTGGCTTATGGAGTATTTGGTAGTAACTCAATAGTTCTTGATACATTCTGTAACCAATACCAATTCGCAATTATTTGTCCTTTTAGCCTATTACATGATTTTGAGTACTCCGATCATTGATTAGTTGTTGAGTTTAACCTATGAGCAAAAGAACTAGTTCGGGACAAGCCGTTTAGCACACTTCACGGCTTCCCGCAGAGATAATAACACGATAGTTGCTTTAAACGCGTCTTTAATAATTTTATCTTTCTAAGTACGGGTGCACATTTATGTGACCTAAATTCAAATCTCAATGAAGTTGAAGTTGAAGTATGTCAAAAACCGCGGGTGCATTTATGTGACGTGGTTCGCGGCGTTCTTTAACCACATTGCAATTTTCTTTTCTTTTTTTTAAAAAATATATATTAAAAGCGGTAAATAATTAAAATTGCACTATAGGATGAAACATGTATTGAAATTAGATATTAAGTCATTTATAATAGTTTAAGCGATCGTACTAGAGCCTCGGAATCCTAGGGTGCCTAACACCTTCCCTTGGGTTAACAGAATTCCTTACTCAAGAATTTCTGGTTTGCAGACTCCATTTGGCAGTCGAAAGATTTCCTCGATTTGGGATTCTAAATAAATGGGTGACTTGGGACATCAAAAGCCAAACCTATCCCAAGTGTCAACTCTGAATAAAAATAAATAATTAATCCCATTTCGAATAATGTCACTTTAATTGGAAAAACTCCCTTATACGTTTTATCCTTCGGGGTATCCGTGTAAGTCAAAAGGAGGTGTGACACCAATGATCAGGGTTGCGCCTGTTTGGATTCGATCTCATCTCTTTTGGCCATCGTACCTTGTCACCCATGCTTTATAAAACAACTACGTATTCGGAAGTGCTCACATTGAAATTATACCCGCTGAACCTCGCCTTTAATTTTCTATCATCATTTCGAGACTCACGTGTGTTTCCATCATTCCCTAATCTTGATGACGAGCCTTACTCTCTATTCCTTTATTTGTGATCGTATCTCTGATTATCCTGTTTTGATCGTGAGTATTTTTCCGCAGGTCCTATGTATGGTTCGTACTTGTTTTTACCGGACCTTTTCTCGGTTTCCACCCGTCTCGAACTTATCCTTTTCTTCTTTTTGATACCGTGAAATAATGACTTCTTTGATCTTCCGCTTCGTGTTATACTTATTATACCCGTCATTCCATGTAGTGGCTAGGAATTCACGAAGACTTTCTTTGAGTTGTCTTGTTGCCTCGAAGCTCTTTTTATTCAAATTACTGGTGAAAGCTATAGCCGCCCAATTGTCAGGTACACACGGTAATGTCATTCTTTCACGTTGGAATCTATCCACGAATTCTCTAAGTAATTTTGAGACTCCTTGTTTGATTTTGAAAATTTCTTCCAATCTTCTTTCAACTTTTTGAGCTCCTAGGTGTGCTTTGATGAAAGAATTTGCAAGCTCGGCAAAAGAATTTATGAAATTTTCGAGAAAAAGAGAATATCATGTTTACGCACTCGTAGTGAGTGTTTCACCGAATTTCTTGACCAATACTGATTCAATCTCCTGTTTGGTTAAGTCATTGCCTTTGATGCCTGTTGTGAATGCAGTCACGTAGTCTCGTGGATCAGTCATTCCATCGTATTTGGGAAGATCAGGCATTTTGAATTTTTTGGAACAGAGAGGGGAGCAGCACTTGGCTTTCAAGGTTGTTGTGATATTTATCTGCGTCTATCTCTTCGATTACAGGCGTTACCCTAGGTATTTGCTCTATGCGGTCACTTTGCTCCTTGAGCTGTTTCTGCAATGTAAGTACTAAATTTTGTAAATCTGAATTGATTAAATTACCTAGTACTCCTTCTTCTAATTCACTCGGGGTTCCACCACTTCTTGAATTAACAATCCCAGAATGAGGATTCTCCAAACAGTTGTTATTTGGAGTGGGTGTGGGTGGTGCAGCAGGTAACTGACTAGAAAATGCTTCAAGAGCTTTCTTGGCCTGTGCAACAATTAGTTTTTACAAAGCTTCATCGATAGCTTCAACATTTTCAAATTGAGCATTTCCATATGCATGAGATCCAAGAGTGCCTTATTGAGACCGTCAAGGAGAGCCTTGTGGAGAAGGGACCGGGGTGTGATTATCTTGTAAATTTCCCTGAAGGTGTAGGTTTCCTTCATTTCCTTGAATGTTGTCATTATTATTCGACATGATTGATGCAACAAGGAAAATTAAGCTAAATAGATTACCAGATTCCCGGTAATGTATCCAATTTGTTTAATAAAAAAATGGGACTTTGGTCAAAGCTTTAATTTAGAAGAACTCGGGTTACTGATAATCAAAGAATGTATAAAAGAAAGTAATTTGACTAGAAATAAGGTAATCAGAAAAGTAAAATAGACTAGTATATTCAGATAGTATTTCGTATGTCTACAATTGATCTATTCTCTTCCTTTTATAGCTTTTTTGGAGATATGTGTTTTGCCTATGTCATAATAAGGCAATTATAGACAATTAACGATATTAAATGCTATGTTACATAATCATTGTATTTAATACAGATTCTCTAACGTTTTTAGTACTTAATGCTCATTAAATATTGTATGTGTACTTCCTTGTACTGTCAGATTCATTCTCTTTTCTAGGCTTAAATAGGTACGGACGCTGAATCTTTTGAATAACCGTTCGTTCCTCTTCCTTTGTCTCTGCTTGTATATGTTGCAACTCGTGCCTCTTTGTCAATCATAACTCTTTGACCAGCCTATGTATCATGACACGCCATCTTTATACCACTTTAATATGTAGATTCAGTTTTTCCAAATATAGTGATAATCCTAATTCACGTGCTCCTAAAGTATCTTCTATTCTATCGGATAATTCATCTATGGGCCTTTTGCCTACTCAACCTTCCTCACAACCTTCCATTTCAAGTATTTGCGCAACTACGTACATCCACCTGAAAGATCCCACACCATGCAACTACGTACATCCAGTGTCGAAACGCAAGCCCACAACTCATCTTGCTTGCACATCTCTTACTATTGCTTCTTCCCTTCCTTCCACAGAGCTTATCAACTTCACATAGGCCTCAAAGTTTAAAGAATGGTGTGATGCTATGTCTTCTCAGATGACTTCCTTGTTCAAAAACCAAACATGGTCGTTGGTTCCCTTTAATTAATATTCCTCTATGAACATTCTAGGGTGCAAATAGGTAGTATTTCGCATTAAGTGGAAATTAGTTGGAGCAATTGAACGATATAAATCTCGCTTAATCGCCAAAGGATTTCATCAGGTTGAGGGCGAAGATTATCATGAAACATTCAGTTCTGTTGTTAAACCCACCACCATCGATCCGCATCATACTGGCAGCTACTTATGGATGGCCATTGCATCAATTGGATGTTCAAAATGTATTTCTACATGGTGAGCTTCTAGAGGATGTCTACATGCATGTCTCAACCCCCAGATTTTGTTCATCCCCAATTCCATACTCATGTTTGCAAGCTTCACAAATCTCTTTATGCTCTTAAGCAAGCCTGAAGTTCTTGGGTACAACAAGCTTCTTCAATTTATCGTTACACTTGGTTTTACAACATCTATAACTGATGTTTCTTTATTCATCTACTCTCATGGAGATGTTGTTTCTTACCTCGTGGTTTATTGTAGATGACATTGTACTCACAGAAAACAACAACTCCTTCATTGATTCATTTGTTCGAGCCCTTGGCAGTGCCTTCTCCATAAGAGACCTCGGCCCACTTCACTATTTTCTTGGTGTTCAAGTGCATCGCGACAACACTGGCATTTGGCTCTCCCAGTCCCACTATATTTATGGCATCCTCACCAGGGCTGGTATGCTTAATTGCAAACCTCTCAGCAAGTACTCCTATGGCAACCAATGTGAAGTTGTATAAGGGTGATAGCTCCGCCTTCGACAACCCGAGTCTTTACAGAAAGATTGTTGGTGCCCTCAATATCTCACCCTTACAAGACCCGACATATACTTTGTGGTGAACAAAGTGTGCACATCAGTCTAATATACCATCACTCTAAATTCTAACCAATTTTTCTGATTACACGACCTACAAATCAAGTGACTGAAGCCATGGTAAAAATGTAGAGGCGGATTTATAATTTGAATATTGCGCGTTCAGGTTCAGAATTCTAACACATGACATTGTAGAGAGTTTTGGGAGAAGTTATTTTCTCGTATTGCTCACAAAAGCATATATATAGAGTACAGGGGCATCAAATCCTAACAACCATAGGACTGTACAATAATGAAGGAAATCAAATCCTACCAACAATAGGACTGTACAATAATGAGAGAATATTCTACCAATAATAAAAAGATACACAAAAGATATTCCCAATATTTCCTAATACGCCCCCTCAAGATGGAGGGCCGGAGGACACGCCAATCTTGGACATCAGCAGAAGAAGCCGAGGAGGAGATAAGTGCTTGGTGAGAGCATCAGCAAGCTGATCAGCAGAGGATACGTGAGCAACACGAAGGGACCCATTCTGAACCAATTGACGAACAAAGTGATAATCAATGGAGATGTGTTTCATGCGAGAATGAAACACAGGGTTGGCACAGAGGTAAGTGGCGCCAATGTTGCCGTTGTAAATGACAGGAGCAGCCGGAAGAGGGACATGAAGCTCGCGCAGTAAGGAATGAAGCCAACGTACTTCAGCGCCAGCAGAAGCAATGGCACGATACTCAGCCTCAGTAGATGACCGTGCAACGGAACGCTGCTTTTTGGAGCTCCAGGAAATAGGATTAGGCCCTCGAAAGACAACATAGGCACCAGTTGAGGAGCGGTCATCACAGTTTCCACCCCAATCAGCATCAGAGAAACAATGCAGAGGTATAGCAGATGAAGGACGCAGCCAGACGCCAAAGTCACGCGTACCATTCAGATACCGGAAGAGGCGCTTAACTGCACCCCAATGAGTGACAGTAGGAGCGTGCATGAACTGTGAGAGTTTATTCACAGCAAAGGAGATATCAGGACGAGTGAAGGAGAGATACTGGAGGCCCCCAAGGGCCTGTCGATAGGTGGATACGTTGGCAGGGGCCGAGCCGTCAGCCAGATAAAGGCGGGTTGACGCCGCTGTTGGCGTCTGAACAGGATTTGACTTCAGCATATTATGACGAGTCAAAAGATCAATAACATATTTACGCTGAGAAAGAAAACACCCCTTGGAGCTGCGCAGAACTTCAACACCAAGAAAGTAGCTTAGATCACCCATGTCTTTAAGAGAAAACTGATACCCAAGAGAGTCAATCACACGGTTCAAGAAAGCAGAATCATTCAATATGAGATCATCAACATATACCAAAAAATAGGCCGTAATACCAGAATTCTGAAAGACGAAGAGCGAAGTGTTAGTGGTAGTGTTGACGAAACCCATGGTCAGAAGACATTGGCGGAGCGCACTGTACCATGCCCGGGGTGCCTGTTTGAGACCATAAATAGCTTTCTGTAACTTACAAATATAAGATGGATAGGCTTTGTCAACAAAGCCCGGTGGTTGTGCCATATAAACATCCTTTGTAAGCCTCTCGTGGAAAAAGGCATTGTTCACATCCATTTGACGAAGAGACCAGCCCTTGGATACAGCTATACTGAGAACCAAACGCACAGTTGCCGGCTTAACAACCGGACTGAAAGTCTCCTGGAAGTCTACACCTGGATGCTGATGAAAGCCCTTCGCAACAAGCCGAGCTTTGAACTTATCCACAGTACCGTCAGGCTTGCGTTTAATGCAATAAACCCACTTGCAACCCACAACATTCTGCGAAGAATCAGGTGGAACAAGATCCCAGGTGCCATTCCGTAGCAGAGCATCAAACTCTGATGACATAGCAAAGCGCCAGTGCTCATAAGACATAGCACTAGACAAGGTCTGAGGTTCAGTAACAGCAAGAGAGGTGACACCAGACATACCAAACTTCTGGTTGTGCGTAAAGATGTTATTTTTGCTGCGAGTTTACATATGATGACCACCTTAAGAGGATGCAGGTGGCGGCATAATGGGCGTAGCGGCGGAAGGGGCCGCTGGCGGTGTCGGAAGGGGCGCTGGTGGCGCGGGCGTTGGCGCCGGCAGTGCGTCTGGTGATGGATCTCTAGTGGGAGCGGCGACAGGTACTGGTGGCGGCAGGGGAAAGACTTCTAGAAAGACCGGAATGGGTACAAGGGGAGACTCAGGGTTAGACATTTTGGAGAACGGGAATACATCTTCATGGAAGGTGACATGACGCGAGACGAAGATTTAAGACGTTGAGGGATCAAAGCAGAGATAGGCGCTTTGAGTAGTAGAGTAGCCGAAGAGGACATAGGCACGAGATCTGGGTTCCATTTTGTGTGAGGTGTAGGGCCGAAGCCAAGGGAAGCATTGACAGCCGAAGACACGTAGTTTGGCAAGGTTGGGGCGCTTATGGAAGAGAGACTCAAAGGAGGAGAGCATCGAAAGATTTGTCTTGGGAAGACGATTAATGAGATAGACTGCTGTAGCAAAGGCATAAGGCCAGTAAATGAGAGGTACAGAGGCGTGATGAAGGGGAGTGAGACCAGTATCGACAATATGACGGTGACGGCGTTCAGCATAGCCATTGTGCTGTGGAGTATGAGGAGGTGAAGTGAGATGTGAGATGCCATTGGAGGCAAGAAAAGAGCGTAAAGCGAGGAATTCACCCCCATTTTCAGTATACAGAGTAATGATTTTAGCAGAGAAATATTTTTCTACAATGGATTTAAAAATGGGGAAGGTTTGTAAGACATCAGATTTACGGCGTAAAGGAAAAAACCAAACATACTAGAAAAATGATCAACAAAGATGACATAATATATAAACCCTTCATTAGAAATAATCGGAGAGGTCCATACATCGGAGAAAATAAGCTCCAGGGGAGCAGTAGAAGATAAACTTGACTCAGAAAAAGGTAACTTATGACACTTATGAAGCTTGCAAGAGACACAAGCAAGATCAGACACATTACTGGACACTATACAGCTAGAAGACACTAAATGACGCAGGATTTTAGCTGACGGGTGACCAAACCGAGAATGCCGCAATGACGCAGAGAGCTTTTGTGCCATGAGGGCGGACGGGAGACTGGGAGCCGCCGGCCAGTAGTAGGTGTTGCCCCTAAGCGGGCCGCGACCGAGCGTTGCCCACGTGCGACGATCCTTCACCTGAAAATCAGTATCAGAAAGAACAACGTTAACATTATTGTGACGACATAATTGGGCAACAGAGATCAAATTTTTACGCATATGTGGAACACAGAGAGCCCCAGGTAATAAGAGAGAGGAATGACTGTTAAGTTGTCCAGTATGTGTAATTGTCAAACCTTCACCGTTACCAATAACCACATTGTTGAAACCAATGTAAGGACTGTGAAGAGACATGTTGGCAAGATCAGAGGTTATGTGATGGGAGGCACCAGAGTCTAGGATCCAATAGGATGCAGAGGGAATCGTCGGAGAGTGATGGGCTGTGTGAGCAGCCGGATAAGGCGGCGAAGCATAAGCTGGCCGCGGCAGTGGTCCACCGTAAGGGAGCTGATTGGCGCCAGAGATGGGATAGGACGAGCAGCGGCGCGCGGAATGGCCAAATTCACTGCAGAGGTGGCACTTCCCATTGTACCCGCGAGATTGGCCATTGTTGGAGTAACCACCGTGACCGGAGACTGAACCGCGGCTGCTACGGCCGCGCCCGCGGCTACCAAAGCGGTGACGGACTGGTTGCTGTCCGGCTAAAGGCAGCCGACAGAGCCAAATCAGATGCGGCGGAGGTGGCCGGCACACGAGCAGTAATCTGAGCCTCCATGCTTAACAGCTTGTCATGTAATTCAACAAAAGAGATGGGAGATTCGCGGGCTTGGATGGCATGAGAGAGTTTCATATACGGATCATCAAGACCATATAGAACCTTAATAACAAGATCCTCAGAATCAACAATAACACCTAGGAGAGATAATTCATCCACAATCACGCAAATACCGTGCATAAAATCAGTAACAGATTTAGAACCTTTTACTGGATTATGGAGCTGCTGTTTGAGAGCCATGATACGACCACGAGAAGTAGTGTCGTATGTGCGCGCGAGGATGTCCCAGGCCTCTTTAGAGGTTTTCGCAGCGGCAATGAAGGAGATGATCGTCGGTGTGATGAACGAGATGATGACACTGAGAATAAGATTGTCTTGGCGAATCCAGTAAGGATATGTCAGATTGGGAGAAGTCACGTCCTTGTCGACGATAGCGGCCGGTGGGCACAGCTTCGATCCGTCCAAGAAGTCGAGGAGATCGTAACCCTTAAGAAGGGTTCAAAATTGGAATTTCCACGCTAGGTAATTAGTGGAATCCAATTTGAGTGGGATTTGAGCCGATGCATTGAGGGCAATCGGCTGGAGAGGCTTGGTTGACGTCGTAGCGGCCATGAAGCGCGAGGCAAAGGAGAGGAGGCGCTGAACGACGTCGAGAAAGAGAGGGCTGCCAATTAGTGCGGCGGCGGCGGTGACGGGCTGCCGATAAGAGCAGCTGCGGCAGCGGCAGCGCGGGTAGTATAGAATTAGGGTTTGTTTGGCAATAAGCCACTGGCGTATGATACCATGTAGAGAGTTTTGGGAGAAGTTATTTTCTCGTATTGCTCACAAAAGTATATATAGAGTACAGGGGTATCAAATCCTACCAACTATAGGACTGTACAATAATGAAGGAAATCAAATCCTACCAACTATAGTACTGTACAATAATAAGAGAATATTGTACCAATAATAAAAAGATACACAAAAGATATTCAAAATATTTCCTAATAGACATTTAATTTTATTGGGTTCAATTTTTATAATTTACTTATTTATTGAATATTTTAACACATATATAAAGTTCGAGCCAAAATTCTCAGCCATAAGATGTATATATGCTAGCTAGATCCGCCCCTCGCGAAATGATGAGCTGCATCTGCAGAAGGAAAGTTTGCTATACTTATTTCCAAATAGGGGTGTTCATGGGGCGGATTGGGCGGCTTTTACTCTTAACGGTTTGGCTTAACGGTTATCGGCTTTTAAATGTATTAATCCGTTGGCCACTCGATAAGATATCGGGCGGATTGGTATCGGGTTAGCTCTTATAGGGCGGTTAATGGGCGGTTTATCGGCCTAACATACATATTCACTAAATATCTCTTATTCTCCTCGTCTTACAAATAATGAACTACTATAAAAATAATATTTTAGAGGCAATATGATACATTCAATTTTCTTTGCCAGAGCCACCAGTAATCATCTCCAAGAGCCTTCGCCGTTAGTTTGAATATATTTAGTGAGAATTTCATCTTCTTCTGCAGTCCATCTGCCTCTTTTTAGACTCACTTTCTTACAACAAGGTGCTCTTCCCATTGGTAGTATGACAGGAGAAGAACACACTCTTGTTATTGGCAAGTGGAAACAAGACAATTAGCCCCAAAAGTCATTACTTTTGCAATTATTCTAGTATTGTGTGGATTTTTACGTTCCAAAGGTTGACTTATTAGAGCTTTCATGCATGTCACTCTTCGCCAAATCCTTGTGGACGCCAGTGCTGGAATAGTTTAAGCTTTGGTCGTAAAATCTTAAATTTATTTTGAATTTTTAATTTGAGGATAAAAATACATTTTCAAGGATTTTAATTTTTTTATATTTAATATATAATATATATATATATATATATATATATATATATATATATAAAATATATATTTATATTCTTAACGGGTTAACGGATTAACCGTTAAGAAAATTGAATAATCCATCCCCAAACCGATAAGTCGTTAATAAAAAAAATACAATCCATTCCCCGTCCGTTAAGCCGTTAAGCCGTTACCAGTAAGCCGTTAAGCTTCGGTTTGAATCGGTTTTCGGTTTCGGATCGGTTTTGAACACCCCTACTTCCAAATACCCTTTTTAAAATTTAATTTCAGATATGTTTTCTTTTATTGTGAATTTCAACCAAACATTATCCAGATACCTTCTACTCACCTTCCAACTCTTGTTACTGCTATAGTTGGGCCTTGTGTAAGTTTCATGTGCTATGGGCCAATCTGGTGGATCGATTTTTTAAGATAAATTTTCATAAATATTATCTTTTAGTAATAATTAGTCATTTATAAATACCATTTGTTATATTACGGATCATAGATATCTTTTCTGTTGTTATAGGATGTATTTGATGTATTTAAGCTATTGTATTCATGAATACAGTAGCAAAAATATGCGCGAATCAGGGAAGTCCAACTAATCAGTTATTGTATTCGAGTGTATTCGACTATATTCATGGAGTGAAACATGGGATTACAATATATTCTACTGTATTCAATTGTTTCACAGCATGAAATAGGGGATTACTATATTTTTAAAACGGAAAGTGAATCAATTAACATATTAGACTCCTAATATAACTCAACAAACTCAATTATAATACACAAATTTTGTATTTTCAGTTATAAAAAGATTCTCAACCGAAAAATACCCCAAAAATATAGCAATCTTAAGAGAAATTATATAATACATCTGAATACATAAATTATATTAATTTTAAAAACATATGAGTACATTCATGACATATAGCGAGAAAGTGAATACAATGACAACAACAACAACCCAGTATAATCCCACTTACTAGGGTCTAGGGAGGGTAGTATGTACGCAGACATTACCCCTACCCTTGGGTAGAGAGGCTGTTTCCAAATAGACCCCTGGCATCCTTTCCTCCAAGAATTTCTCACCTTGCTCTTGGGGAGACTCGAACTCACAACCTCTCGGTTGGAAGTGGGGGTTGCTTACCATCAGAGCAACCCTTCTTGTCTAATATAAAGTGAATACAATGAATTACATAGAATATAGTGGGATACATTGAAATACAATGAGAAACAAAGACACTAAATATAATAAAATACATGGAATATAACGAGATACACTGAATTACAATGAAAAAAAAAGATAATGAATACAATGAAATATATAGAAATACAGCGAGATACATTGAAATGCTCTTAAAAAAAGGTAACGGAATCTTCATATTGCTCAATCCCAAACATCAGACGACCTATATTAGTCAATGATTTTCCGACGGCCCATCGAATTCCGACCATGATTCCATAAGCAGCGATAAGAGAAAGGAAAAGAAAACGAGAAAGATCGTTGAAGAAGAAACTGCAAGCATCCGTGACGCATCTGAATAAGTTAAAGTCTCAGAACTAAATTTGGCTAGCACCCTCTGGTAGCGAATCGGAAGAAATTGCTAGCACCCACTAAAGAAGAAATTGCCAAGAAGTTAAAGTTCCAAAAAATTCCTTGCCATGGAAAAGAAGAAGAAGAAGAAGAAACATACTGGCAGAAGAAAAAGAATCAAAATCAGAAAAGAAGAAGAAGAAACATACTCGAGTTGGCCATGGAGAATTCGTTGCCTTCGTTAGGGTCAAGCTAGAGAGGCAGCGCATTTTATGAGAGAGGGCAGCATATTTTAAAGCTTAAGGGTAAGAGGTAACCATAAATAGGTATTTGGCTATAAACTCAAAGGAAAGTTATAGAATATAAATGTTTTAATATAATATTTATTTTAAATAAATAAAATATCAACATTTGCTATATGAAGTAACTAATTTGACAATGACACCTTGGGCTTGTTATGTCGAGATGGATCCACAGTATGGGTACAAATCCAAAAAAAAGAAGATCAAATAAGTGTATATAATTTAAATAATATTCCATTTTGGATAACTTCTGGAAAACCTTTCTTTGACCCCCCAAAAAAAAATATTTTGGAGACACAGTGTATTTTATGAGTGAAAAAAATTATGCCTAATTCATTGAAAAGGTTTTGAAGAATTTTGTTTGAGAACTTGTTGAAGCAAACACGTTTAAATCGAAAAACATCTTAAACATTGAGACCTTAATTCTAACTTTAAGGTATAACTTGATCTTTCAACAATATCAAGAGTAAGTTCTCTTTATGATTTTTTTACGATAATAGTAAACAATCAATTTATTTCTTTTGTTTCATTTTATTACGATCATAGTTGTAACGACCTAGTCATTAGTAATATTGTATGCTTTGAGTCTAGATATGCATACTTTTAAAAATGTATTATTATGGCGTAAAGATTGCTTTCTTTGTGTGCTCAACATTTCATTCGTGTCTTGCCGGTAAAACAATACGATATAGTTAGTTTTCAGACTGATATTCAAAAATAATCGGTGTTTATCAAGTCAATAAAAAATAGTCATTATTTTACCACAATAAAAATTGGTTAATATACTGGAGTTCGGTGTACCTGTGTATGATCTCCAGCATATTATGCTGGACCGGTATACTTTGGTGGCTCTAGTATAATATACTGGAGACTGGAGCACTAGTGCTCCAAACGGTATATTATACTGGACCACTATACTTGCTAGAACTCCAGTATATTATGCTTGAGTTCTAGTGTACTTATGCTGGAACTCCATCATATTATGTTGGAGTTCCAACATACTTATCCTGGAACTCCAGTATAATATGTTGGAGTTCAAGTATACTTATTTTGGAACTCCAACATAATATACTGGAGTATTTTTCGGTTTTGAACAGTATTTTTGCGTAGATTTATCTTTACATAAAAAATGACTAAATTTCAATTACTTTTGAAATAAAATTATTTTTAAACGACCAGTTATGAATTTGACTATTTTGAAATTTCTCCCTATCTTGCCTTATAAGATTTGTTAGGATATTAATCAACTATCTTCCAAGGTTAGACACCGAGCAACAATATTGATATTTAATTCACTATATGATCTTGAAGCCCCCCTCTCCCTCCCCCTTCCCAACCCAAACACACACACTATAAGTGATATTAATAATAATCAACCCCTTAACTGACGGGTTCATAACGTCTTCAAAGGTAAAGATTATTTGACGACTGTAGGTTATGCCAATCAATGTAATATTTTCCACGCTATTGAGCATAGGCTTGACCAATAGTTCTTGCTTCTTCTTTCGGGGTTATTTGATTGGAACACGATTTATTCTAATATAATTTATGTTGGAATAAATTATAATAGGATTAATTATGTTGAAATTGTTGTTTTTTATTCCCGGGTTGGTATATTGTATAATTTCTAAAAAAAAGTATAAATTATACCAGTGTTAATTACTCTACCCTTTATCAGGTATAAGTTATCCCGATATTAAAACTAGTATCGGGATAACTTATATTAATTTACTAACCAAACAGAATATTATGGTGATATTAAATTGTTAAAGGGATGAAAAGTGACACTAATTAGCTGCGCAAGATGGTTACTTGTCTAATTTCTTGGCCATTGTTTACTCCAAAAATGCATATGGAGTTTTACAACCTAGCCTAAGCACCGCCAATTAAGGACCAAATTCATAACGAGTTTAACTTTTATATTCTAGTAGTGTGAAGAAACTTTGTCATTATCAAGTTATTTAAAAGTATTTATACCTTAAAAGAATTTATAATTTTAAAAGTAAAACAAATTACCTACTACAAAGAGTAAAAGTGAATCGATAATATTAAAATTGTTTGCAGTAGTACTACACATAAATTATACATTATGACAATGTATAGTTTTATTAATACCATCAGTTATTTATTAAGAGGTGTACATGTAATTACATATCTAACAGCAAAGTTTCTATTTGAGCAAAAACTTATATTGTATTAAAGTAATGTTACTATAGGTAGCTGAATAAGTACTAATTAATGATTTAGAGTAAAAAGCAACTAGAGTTATACAAAAAGTTTCAAATAATACTTTCATATTTTGATCTACTTTTTTGCTGGAAACTAGAGGGTGCAGGTCACTGCAATATCAATAATAATAAGGCTAATTTACAAGGCTAATAATTGTTTTCTTTTGTCAATGCCACACCAAAAATAAGACAGATAATTATTTTTCTATAATTTTTTCCTTCAAAATTATTTTTTCTCACCCGATGTTTAATACTCCCTTGAAGTACCGAGTAATAAATTGTCCCGGGCAAGACTCAACAAAGGTGGAAGCTTTCCCAATCAGAACTTTTTTTTTATTTTAAGAATTAAAATCTGAAATCTCTGATTAAAAATATAACAATTATTTCTACCTCTCAGCAACCACAAGTCTACAGCCGTTTGGTGGTCGGTTTTCTTTTGTCAAACTAAAGTACTAAACACAAATAGAAAGACGCCATTGTTTGTTTTGTTCAATTGTTCGTTTTGTCTTCCTTTCTTTAGTTTCCACACATCACGCCTCTTTAATTGGCATCTTCATAATTGGGAATGTGAATATCTAAAATAAGATATAGGAGTATATTCTTTCATTTTTTCTTTTTTTCTTATGATAGTCACGCCTCTTTAAGGGTGTAAAGTGGCCCGGACCTGACGGGCCGGGCTTCGCGGTCCCGGGTTTGGTGTGCCGGGCCTGGCGGTCCCGGGCTTGGCGGTCCTCACAGTAGAGACCGGCTCGTCACGGGCCTAAGCCCACTGCGGTCCTGGGCCTGTCGGGCCTGACGGGTATTTTTTTAAGGCAATATCTTGTATATTAGTCATTAGTATAATGTAGAATATATTTTATATGGTGTACTAAGTTATTAGTATAGTATATATTATGTTGTAGTAATTAGTATATATTGTATATTATGTATATATTGTGTTGTAGTAATTAGTATATATTATATATTATGTATATATGGATATATATTATGTATATAATGTGTTGTAGTAATTAATATATATTGTATATTATGTATATAGTGTGCTGTAATAATTAGTATATATTGTATATTATGTATATATGGATATATATTATGTATATATTGTGTTGTAGTAATTAGTATATTGTGTTATATGTTATATATTGTATGTTATATGTATATTCAAGGATTGATATTGAAGTAAAGACAAAGAAATATTGAGAAAAAAGATATTCAAGGATATGATAAAGAGCATTTTTATTGACCAAAATGACATATCTTTCTTAGTCTTCCTTCCCCCAATGGAATGAGCACAACAAGGTACTAATACCAACATTAAAAGGAAAAAAAACTAAAAGAAGACGTGCCAATGTACAAGTTACATCATAATTTACATTGTATCTCTCTCATAAATCCGTCAAGGTTGGGAGGAGGTTGTGTTGGCGGTGGTGGAATTGAAGCTTGTTCATCACCACTTCCGGGCAAAGCCGATTCCTCAGAAGGTTCTGCAATCATTTCTTCATATGCTTCATCTATCGCCGGTTGTGATTTTGCAATGCCAAAGTTTCTTCTTTCCGCGCGGATCCAGTCTCTAAAAAGCACTGATTTTTCCAAGCTCTCCCTCATCGCCGCTCTATGATCATCGATTTGTAGTCTTGCTTGACTGAAAGCGCTCTCCGATGCAACAGTTGAAGCTTGAATTGACAAAACATCCCGAGCCATCCTTGCAAGAACGGAAAAATATTTTTCCCTTGACTTCCACAATTCCAAAAGATCGAAAGAGCAGTCTGGATTCTCCTTTTCGAGTCCATGTGACAAGTAAACTTGAAGCTCATTTAGATGGAATTTCATCAAAATTATCACCTTGAGAACCCATGAACTCCATCCATGATTTAAGAGTTGTTAAGCCAGCAGCTCTTTTAGACGATTGTGAGGTAGACGAAGTAGGGGTTGGAATATGTGGCCTAGCATGCTCTAACGCCTGTTTATAAGCATTATATACAGTTTGAGCATTAATTTTAATTGATGCTTTTGCATCAGTAAGTGTAGCAATTTCCTCTTTTGAAAGATCTAAAGCTTTATAAATATTAGAATACCAAATATGAGGACCTCCTAATTTCATTGTTGGATTTAACATTGCAGCTACACCAAAAATATGAGGGATAGGAAAAAAAAAATTTTTTTAAACTTTTGTTTCATTTCATTTATAGCAAGTTCATAAATATCTCCACCCTCGCTAAATTCAACAAACAAATCAGCTAGTGCGGCAATATAAACTAAACAATTTGAAATAGTAGGATAATATTTCCCAGAAAATGCATTTGTAGCAACTTGAAAATGTTATAAAAAATCTAAAAGAATTTTAACATTAGTCCAATCTTGGGTAGTTAGCATTTCATCATAATCCTCACCACCTACCCGAGAATTAAACGTAGCATTAATTGGGTTTCTATATTTATACGCAACTACTAAACTTTCATACATGTAATTCCACCTAGTCGGGCAAGGTTTAGGAACCTTTCTTTCTCTAAGGCAGTATTCGTCACATTTTTTAAAATACTCTCTAAGTCTAGTTCTACGGTTTGAATAAAATAGCCAATTAAGAGCCATTCTCACCTTTTCAATTTCTATGTTTAATATTCGCATACCATCACCAACAATTAAATGATAAATATGACAAATACATCTAACATGGAAAATATTACTAAATGCAGGATTAAGGGTTTGTGTTAGCATGCCTATTGCACTAGTGTTAGTAGAAGCATTATTTAGAAATTGCCATTATTTTATCGCTAAAGCAAAAATATCTACATATATCTGATACAGTGTTAGCTATAAACCTACCCGTGTGACGTGAATTAATTATTCTATATGCAATTATGCGTTTTTGCATTGTCCTGTCCTCATCTATTCAATGACTTGTAACAGTTAAATAATCATAGTCATTATTACTTCTACCAATATAAGTTGTAATAGAAATACGATTAGGTATATGAGTAAATAAATAGCGCAAATATTGTTCATATTCATGCTTGAATTTATAAATATCGGCCTTAACTGTTGCGCGAGGCCAACCTTTATAAGTAGGATTAAAAACTCTTCTAATATAATGAACCCAATTAGGATTAGAAGCACAAGTATAAGGCAAGCACATAACAGTAATCATTTTTGCTAATTCTTCACGATCCCTATTTGGATCGTAATATAAAATACCTCCAGTGACAGTGTTAATTCCTGGTTGAACTAGATTTGAACCTGTACTAGGGTTAACTTGAGAATCTACACTTGTCCCCTCTTGCTGCGCTTGCATTTGAAAAAATCTAGCCCTATCTCTAGGGTGTAATTTTATGTGCCTAGTCAAACTACCTATGCCGCTAAGGTCTCCAATAAATTTATGAACCAGTAATTTCCCACAAGTTTTACACTTAGCCTTGTTGTGTTCTCTTACTTGAGTAAAAAAAAAGCCAAACTAATTATGTTTCTTGACGTTTAGCAGGTTGTCTACTAAAAGTTGGAGTTTCTACAGGTGGGTGTGCCGGTGCATTACCTGAGTAAGAACAGGACTAGTAGGTGTATCATCTAAATCTGGTGCTTGGGTTTCATCATCATCATTATCATCCTCATTTTCCTATAAGATGGGTTCATTAGGATAAAGAGCATTCATAATTTCATCATCTAATCTATCACCTACTGCAACATCATGTAGAAATTCACTATCGGTAAATTGAAAACAAGGGTGATCACTATCAAACATTACGGGAGGCGGATTAGGACGTCTAGGTTGGCGACTACTTTCAACTTGCTTATCTTTTGTAGGTCGGGGAGCCGGGGGAAAGGTAGTATTATGGCCACTACTTTCACCGGTTTTACCTTTTCCTTTACCGAACATTTTTTCCAAAAAAAATGCCATACTAATAAGAATTATGCAAACTAAAAAACACAAAAATATATTATTAACACGTAAGAGTTGAAATGAGTTTACCAGATTGCCGAACAACTTCTTGAAAATTTAAAATCGTTGAACACTTGAAAACTTTAATTCAACAACTTCACATTTTTCACGAATTTTTAATAATAAATTAAGCATTTATAGTAGAAAGATTGAAAGAGAGCTTGAGAGAGATTGAGAGATATTGATGAATTGGTGAATAAAAATGAAAAAATGAGGGGGTATTTATAGTTGAGAAATGGGAAAAAGTATAATTATATAAAGTTTGGGGGCCAAGTGGCTAATTTTCCAAACGACTACATTTTGCAAAGATCCGTTACTAATTTTTCACAAAAAAAAAATTTTAAAAAAATTAGTCGTTGGGCCCACTTGGACCGGCCCAGGCCCGCCAGGCGGTCCCGGGCCTGACGGTTCGAAAAGGAAGACCGGCCCGTCACGAGTTTTTTGGACCGGTGAAGACCGGACCGCCAGGACCGGCCCAGCAGGACCTCCAGGCCCGCCAGGACCGCGGTCTCGGTCTGGTCCCGGGCCTGAACCGGGCCACAGTACACTCTTACGCCTCTTTAATTGGTGTCTCCAAAATTAAGAATACGAGTATTTCAAAATAAGATATTTATTCTTTTGTTTCATTTTTTCCCTACGCATGGTCGAATTAATATTTCTAGTTACAACTAAAGCAAAATCTAGGATTCAAAGTCTATTATAATGAATTGATTGACCGAAAGAAGAGTGAGTTTGACTGCAGCTGCAGGCAGAGATGTGTTAGAATATACGCTTAACGCTAGAGGGGGGGTGAATAGCGTTATAATAAAAAAATAATATAAACTTGCGGAATTAAAAATTGAAGGATTGAAATAAGTGCGGTAAGTAAATAATAAGGAACGAACGCACCGAAATTATCCTGGTTCACCACAACCTGTGGCTAGTCCAGTCCCCGAGAGACTCTCTCGAGATTTCACTAACTTCGTTAAGCTTACGGGTGCTTAACAAACCGTTACAAACTGAGAACTTGAGTTATACAAGCCTCAACAACCTTTGCTCGAAGATACCACACTTCAAGACTTCAACCGAAGGAATGAAAACGTTCCTTCTTACAACCACAAGGGATTAACACTTCCCTTCAAGTGTATACAAACACTTAGCACTCAGGACAAGACTCTCTTTAAGAGTAGATATGAGTAAAATAAATACGCTCAAGAACACAACAACTTTCGTCAAGAGTTTGGCTCTCAAAAACTTATTGAATGAATAGAAAATGATGAATATGAGAGTATGCAAGCTTTAGCAAGAATATAATCAGTTGTTGTACTTAGAAGACTGATTTTGAGTTGTATTTATAGTGTTCAAAACCCCCACAACCGTTGCCTAATTGCCAATCAAGAATTGCTGATTTTGTGCTAAGATAATCGATTATCTGATTTGCATAATCGATTATTTTCCAATCGTTCAAAAATCATTCCAAGATTTTAAGCAGAATAATCGATTATCCAAATCGTACAATCGATTACCTGACAACGTTCAAAAAATCATATTCAGATTTTACTTAACATAATCGATTATCAGATTGTGTATAATCGATTACCTGACAACGTTCAAAAAATCATATGCAGATTTTACTTAGCATAATCGATTATCAGATTGTGTATAATCGATTATCTTTCGGAGTTTAAAAATACTTTGGCAACGGTCATTTGCATAATCGATTATGCTATAAGGATAATCGATTATCTTTTATATTTTGAAAACTTCGGACAACACTGTCTTAACATAATCGATTATCATAAAGTACATAATCGATTATTTTCCAGTCTTGTAAAATTTGATAGACACTGCCTCAACATAATCGATTATCATAATGTGCATAATCGATTATTTTTTAGCTTTGAAAAATCTGATGGACACTGCCTCAACATAATCGATTATCATAAGGTACATAATCGATTATCTTGTAGCTTTGAAAAATCTAATGTACACTGCCTTAACATAATCGATTATCATAAGGTACATAATCGATTATTGTTCAGCTTTGTAAATCTTGTGTACATTGTCTTAACATAATCGATTATCATAAAGTACATAATCGATTATCTTTGTCCAGATTTGAGAGGCATGTTTAAAAATCATTTTGGCTAAAATAAAATGTTTGAAAATCATTTTGCTTTAAATTAAATATGCATGATTTGATAAAAATGATTTCACGGGAGAAGCCAAGTCTTGAGTTAATTGTCGGATCAAGATCACAATCAAAGAACGACTCATGTATAACTTTATTTCTTTGCTTGATCATGATCTTTGTTCGTCTTGTGCTTGAACCTCGTTATGTGTCAATTGCGCGCTTGTGCTTGGACCTCGTCATATGTCAATTGCGCGTCGTTTGTCATTTATCAAAACCTACAAATATGAACACACGTTTAGTTTAGTGCCTTGAGAACGTGTTTCAACAATTTCCCCCTTTTTGATAATGGCAAACCAATATCTGGATATGCATATTAGATAATTCATAATGACGATCCAAGACAAGTATATAGATATGCAATTAGTTGCCCCTCAACATATGAATTCCCCCTCAATTTGTGCCAATAAATATTAAGTGCATAGCCCTTATTCTTCCCCCTTTTGACATTAGCAAAAAAAACATTAGTAAATAACTTGTTTATTGATTAACCAAAAATTCGAGTACATAAAAATAGACAATGAAACATAGAACAAAAAGAAATTATCCACTATCATTATTAATTTCCGGCTCGACATCCGGTACATTTTCCCGAAGGACAATTTGGGCATATGGATAATTGACATGGTCAAAGTATCCATGAAGTTCATGGGAGAGACGAGTGACATTCATATCGATGCGATTCATGGAGGTGGACAGAGACGCAATTTGCTTGGAAATGGTATTGAGGGATATATCGGACGGGGCCGGAGGACGACGTCCCTGAGTTGGATGAGGAGGTGGATGCTCACCGATATTGGGAAATGAAGATTCTTGTATTTCCCAATGTTTCGTCGCCTTTTTGTGAGGGCCGACGGAAGTGTCGACGCCGGATGCAACAAGAAGGGTCATAACGACAAAAGCATAAGGGAGAGGCTTATCTTCCCCAATAGCATCATACATATGGGTCTTGACGAATTTGCACCAATTGATGCGAGCTCCGGTGATGGTGGCATGCATGAGTTTTGAATCCTCATGAGATATAGTTGTATGATTGAATTTCCGCGGTTTTAGAACGCGGGCGATGACATAAAAAAATAAACGGTATTCGGGGAGCATGTTTGTGATGGTGGGACGACGATGGTCCGGAGTTGGAAAAAATTCACCGATGCCGATTTGAGTAAAAAGAAGTTGTTCATCAAACAGAGCGCCTTCTTCCCTAGTATAGCGTAAAATCGAGGAGGGAGGATTTCTCGATTTTCAAACTTTTCAATGAAGCGCATAAGTTGTTCTTCACTGTTGTATCGTATGAAGGAGCCATCTTTATAACAATAAACTGGTGGACGAGTGGCGGAAGAGGAGGCAACATTTTTGCCGGCACGAGCACGTTTGGAGTTTCTGCCCGACATTTTGAATAAGTAGTAATAGCTTTTGAAAGAAATTTGAGAAATTTTGAGAGTCTGGGAGATAAGTTTGATGTTTGAGTGAAGAAATTGAAGACTTATAGCACCTATTTATAGTGAGAAGGATGGCATTGCATTGAAGATGAAAATCTGCAGAAATTTAAGAGAGCCAGAAACGGTAACTATTTTGAAACATTGACTGAGGATAATCGATTATTGAATTATGGTAATCGATTATTCTGACACAGAGTGCACAGTAATTTTCTGACTCGGGAGATAATCGATTATACTTTTGAGATAATCGATTATTTTAGGAAGTGCAGTAATGAATAGCCGAGACGGTAATCGATTAAACAGTTTTAAGAAATCGATTATTGTCACAATTAACACCTGAAAAATAATGTCAACAAAATTGATTATAAACATTGATAATCGATTTTTATATTTACCATCCAAACACCTGCAAAGCAAACACTGTTAGATAATCGATCGTAGTGTTGCATAATCGATTATGTTAATTATCCAGCATAATAAACATAAAACGTAAATAATCGATTAGTGATACTTGCTAATCGATTTTCAGGCATAGTAAGCATAAGACAAAAAGAAGTGATAATCGATTATCGACTTTAGAGAAATCGATTATTCCACACCACCGCCTTATAATTCCCCCTGTCTTTTGGGTGATACCTGCAAAAGAGAATTAGGCGCCTCCGACGCTCAAGTTAGTAATGAAAAAAATTCAATGTATGACTTAAATCACTGTGCAGTCAAGAATTAAGAATTCTTTCTCTAAGATCTTTGTGAAGATGTTGACCAATTGAAAACATGATCTCTTAAAAAGTGTGTCCTAAGGTGTTCTTAAGAGTGTTTCGAGTACTTACCTTTTGTTCAATGTCGCCAATTACCTTATCGAGAGGATGGTCTTTGATTGTCCTCCACGCGTTGGACAGTTTCATTTCTTTCTCTAGTGGTGGCGCTTCCTCTGATGATTGTTCCAAGATTTCATCTTGAATTTCCTTTGGGTTTTCCTCTTGTACTTTGTCTTGAGGACTTATTGTGTTTAAAATACCTGCAAGATCAAAACCAGAATCCTTTCTCGCCAAACGAGCATTATTTTCGGAAAACACAATATGAGGGGATTCCTCAACAGTTTCGGTTCTATTATTGAATACTCTATATGCTTTGCTACGTGATGAATAACCAAGAAAAATTCCTTCATCCGATTTGGCATCAAATTTTCCCAAATTATCTTTTCCGTTGTTATGAATAAAGCATTTACAACCGAATACTCTAAGATGGGAGAGATTAGGTTTCCTTCCCTTATAGAGTTCATAGGGAGTTTTCATGAGTATTGGCCTTATGACTACTCTGTTTAAAACGTAGCATGCGGTACTCACGGCATCCGCCCAAAATTGTTTGGGAATCTTAGCCTCATCGAGCATGGTTCTAGCCATCTCTTCGAGACACCTATTTTTCCGTTCTACCACTCCATTTTGTTGTGGTGTACGTGGAGCAGAGAAGGTGTGCTCAATACCGAGTTCGTCACAAAAGTCCGTGAAGAGATTGTGATCGAACTCTCCCCCATGATCACTTCTTATGGAAGTGACGGTTGTGTTCTTTTCATTTTGAACACGTTTAAGAAAACATTTAAAATTTTGAAAAGCCTCACTTTTGTGAACAAGAAATAGTGTCCATGGAAATCTAGAATAATCATCAACAATAACAAAAGCATAACGATTTCTACCAAGACTTTCAATGCGAGATGGTCCAAAGATATCCATGTGAAGAAGTTGCAAAGGTCTTGTAGTTGAAACAATATTCTTAGATTTAAAAGATGCTTTTGTTTGCTTCTCTTTTTGACAAGAATCACAAATAGTGTCATTTTCAAATTTCAAATTTGGAAGACCAATAACTAAATTTTGTGAAACCAATTTGTTTAAAAGATGCATGTTGATATGAGCTACTCTACGATGCCATAACCACATATCGTCTTCTTTACTCATAAGACAATTCACATACTCTGATGAAGAGTTTTCAAGATCAACCAAATAGATGTTATCAATTCTAAAACAACGAAGAATAATTTTAAAATCACTACGACGAAAAACTAGGCATTCTTCCGAATCAAACAAAACAAGATTTCCCTTATCACATAATTGACTTATGCTCAAGAGATTATGTTTTAGACCTTTAACTAGCAATATATGCTTAATGGAAGAAGATTCACTCTTACCGACCGAGCCAATGCCGATAATTTTTCCCTTGTTGTTATCTCCAAAAATAACGTTTCCTCCTTCCTTGTGTTCTAGTTGAAGGAACTTGGATGCGTCTCCGGTCATGTGTTTGGAGCATCCACTATCAAGGTACCAAAGTACACTTGATCCCTTCAAACATACCTACAAGACAAATCAATGAGTTTTTGGTACCCAAGCTATTTTGGGTCCTTGAGAGTTAGGTGTAAAATGCTGTTGTGCTTGACATGCAGTTAAGTGTCTGTGTCTAGTAAAACAAGCAGGAGCAATATGTCATATTCGACTACAATAGTGACAAATGACATTGGGATTATGCATTCTTCTAGGTTGGTAGTAGTTAGAGGTACAAAAATCGTTTGCTCTATTTTTGACAATATGGCTATTGCGCAATCCTTGAAAATCATTTCTCCTACTGTTTGTTCTAGGATATGCAGCGTTTCTAGAATAATTGTTTCTAGGTCGAGTATGTCTAGGTTGCGATTGTTGAAGGCCATTTCTAGGCGTTCTAAAATGTTCAAAGTTTCTTCTAGTGTTTGGTCTAGGATGCATGTTGATTCTAGGATGGTTATTTCTAGGATGAATGTTTATTTTATTTATCCTAGGTTGAGCCTTGGGTTGCTGGGGGGATGGCTTCAACTTTTTCTTTAGGCTCGTTTTTGAAACCTATGCCATGTTTGCTCGATTTCAAATTGACAAGAACATCATTCAAATTTTTATGAGAAGAATTGAACTTATCTAGGGTGCCCTTAAGTCTTTCTACTTCATCTTTTAGATGCATGCAAGAAATACAATTTTTACTAGAACTCTCGGGTTTGTCGGCGCTTCTCTTGACGAAAAATTTGTTTTCTTCTTTCAACTTCTCATTTTCCAAAATCAATTTTTCCAAATCTTTTTCTTTCAAAGAGAGTTGTTTTTCAAAATCTTTTTCTTTCAAAGAGGAATTTTTCTTTACGTCTCTAACAGTTTCGAAAGCTCTAATGAATTCACTATACAATTCATCAAAAGCATTTTGCATTTCCTCAAGAGAAAAGAAATTTTTTGAAGAAATTTGACATACCTCTTCTTGATTGTCTTCGTGTGCCATGAGACATAGATTTGCGGCTTCGTCTTCTTCATCGTCGCTTGATTCGTCTCCGGAGTCACCTCCTCAAGATATGTATGCTCGTTGTTTCTTGAAGGGTTTCTTCTCCTTTTTGACATTTGGGCAATTTGATTTAATGTGCCCGATTTCTCCGCATCCATAGCACTTTACTTGATCTCCTTGTTGTTTGCCTTTTCGTTCATACTCTTTTCGCATGAACTTTTGAAACCTCTTAATAACGAGTCCGAACTCGTTATCTCCGTTGTTTGAGTCCTCATCATTTTGAGTTTGAGCCGTGCTTGCCTTGAGGGCGATTCTTTGTTTCTTTGATCATTAAACGGAGAGTTAAGTATAGTAGATTCATAGGTTTTAAGATTACCTCTTAGTCCATCGATGGTGACATTTGAAACGCCGATAGACTCTTGAATCGCGTCGGCCTTGGAGCGCCATTCCGGAGTGAGACTTCGGAGAATTTTTCGGACAAGTTCCTTACCCGTGAAGGTCTTCTTAAGAGCATGTAGGTCATTGACGATTTTTGAAAATCGTTCAAACATGTCATCGATCCTCTCGCTTTCCTTCATGTGAAATAGTTCATATGCATGGGTTAGAAAATCAATTTTAGCTTCTCTTACCTGGTCCGTACCTTCGTACATGATTTCCAGCTTATCCCACATTTGCTTAGCCGTTGTGCAACATGATATTTTTCTGTAATCATCAGCATTTACAGCACAATATAATAAGTTGATGGCTCTAGCGTTGTTCTGCACTTTTCGGATATCATCCGCATCGTATTCATCTTCGGATTTTGGAACCCATTCATTTTCAACCTTTTTAGTTGGAATTTGTTCTCCCTTCGTTATAACCTTCCATAGATGAAAATTATTCGATTGGATGAATATTCTCATCCTCTCCTTCCAGTACGTATAGTTTGTGCCGTCGAACAGTGGTGGTCTGGTGGAGCATTGTCCTTCACCTATTCTTGCATTAAAGTCACGAGTAGAAGCTATGGATTGTTTCTCTCAAACGGTTAAGTCTATTAGAGAGTTGGGCTCTGATACCAGTTGTTAGAATATATGCTTAACGCTAGAGGGGGGGTGAATGGCGTTATAATAAAAAAACAATATAAACTTGCGGAATTAAAAGTTGCAGGATTGAAATAAGTGCGGCAAGTAAATAATAAGGAACGAACGCACCGAAATTATCCTGGTTCACCACAATCTGTGGCTAGTCCAGTCCCCGAGAGACTCTCTCGAGATTTCACTAACTTCGTTAAGCTTACGGGTGCTTAGCAAACCGTTACAAACTGAGAACTTGAGTCACACAAGCCTCAACAACCTTTGCTCGAAGATACCACACTTCAAGACTTCAACCGAAGGAATGAAAACGTTCCTTCTTACAACCACAAGGGATTAACACTTCCCTTCAAGTGTATACAAACACTTAGCACTCAGGACAAGACTCTCTTTAAGAGTAGATATGAGTAAAATAAATACGCTCAAGAACACAACAACTTTCGTCAAGAGTTTGGCTCTCAAAAACTTATTGAATGAATAGAAAATGATGAATATGAGAGTATGCAAGCTTTAGCAAGAATATAATCAGTTGTTTTACTTAGAAGACTGATTTTGAGTTGTATTTATAGAGTTCAAAACCCCCACAACCGTTGCCTAATTGCCAATCAAGAATTGCTGATTTTGTGCTAAGATAATCGATTATTTGATTTGCATAATCGATTATTTTCCAATCGTTCAAAAATCATTCCCAGATTTTAAGCAGAATAATCAATTATCCAAATCGTATAATCGATTACCTGTCAACGTTCAAAAAATCATATTCAGATTTTACTTAACATAATCGATTATCATATTGTGTATAATCGATTACCTGACAACGTTCAAAAACTCATATGCAGATTTTACTTAGCATAATCGATTATCAGATTGTGCATAGTCGATTATCTTTCAGAGTTTAAAAATACTTTGGCAATGGTCATTTGCATAATCGATTATGCTAGAAGGATAATCGATTATCTTTTATATTTTGAAAGCTTCGGACAACACTGTCTTAACATAATCGATTATCATAAAGTACATAATCGATTATTTTCCAGTCTTGTATAATTTGATAAACACTGCCTCAACATAATCGATTATCATAATGTGCATAATCGATTATTTTATAGCTTTGAAAAATCTGATGGACACTGCCTCAACATAATCGATTATCATAAGGTACATAATCGATTATCTTGTAGCTTTGAAAAATCTAATGTACACTGCCTTAACATAATCGATTATCATAAGGTACATAATCAATTATTGTTCAGCTTTGTAAATCTTGTGTACATTGTCTTAACATAATCGATTATCATAAAGTACATAATCGATTATCTTTGTTTCCAGATTTGAGAGGCATGTTTAAAAATCATTTTGGCTAAAATAAAATATTTGAAAATTATTTTGCTTTAAATTAAATATGCATGATTTGATAAAAATGATTTTACGAGAGAAGCCAAGTCTTGAGTTAATTGTCGGATCAAGATCACAATTAAAGAACGACTCATGTATAACTTTATTTCTTTGCTTGATCATGATCTTTGTTTGTCTTGTGCTTGAACCTCGTTATGTGTCAATTGCGCGCTTGTGCTTGGACCTCGTCATATGTCAATTGCGCGTCGTTTGTCATTTATCAAAACCTACAAATATGAACACACGTTTAGTTTAGTGCATCAACAAGATGGACCTATGTATTGAGTAGAAAGGTAATCTATCTATTCACCTCCGCAAATTTTTTGAATGTATATGTGATGCATATATTAAAAATGGTCATATATTTTCTTGAAACCCTTATGATCAGAAGTCCGATTGGAATACTGGTTGAGCAATTCGCTCATCTGCCTCCGTTTCTTTTAAACACTGCAGGTCAATATATTATATAATTAAAATTTATATTCGCCAAAAAAGAGTAGTGAGTACAAAATATCAATATTCATTAATTTAAAATATTGAATCAAACTTATGAAGTTAATGTATTTGGAAGATTATATTCTCAGGATAATTTAGGCCTTGAGTAGGTAAAAAATGTTTCTTGGTATAGTCGTTGTTGATTGAAGGAAAAAAATTGCTAGTCTTCAAAGCTTATTCTTTTTCGTAAAATATGGGACACAGACGTGACAATGAAGAAGATGGTGACCTTTTATTGATTATACGAGATTTTTACTTTGAGCTTTTTGAGTATGAAGTCATTTTGTTACAGAGTACTTTACGCCTTAACGTAAGATTTTCCGTAGCAAATCACTGGATGAGAAATAAAAAGAAAAGAATAGAATAAGAAATAAGTTTTGGTAATTGAATTGTATGCATTTGTGATTTGATCCCTTATTCTCTATTAAAATTTTAAAAATTAAAACATTTTAAAAAAATAAATTAATGAGTATTTGCTTCTCAAGCGCCCAAAATTTTTTTGGTTTGAGAAAATAAATTCTAAACTAATTAGCAACAAATTAATAGGGGGAATCTCAATGAACTTAATAATGTCTAGATCAAATGGAACGAGAATTTCATATAACGAGAATAGTATAGGGGTGTTAATTAATATGTGCAATACAGTATGGTTGACAGAATATATAATGTCCTAAAACTGCAATAAATGCAAAAAATGACAAGAGTTATAGCATAAAGGGGTTGTCACCCAATAATTGTGTGATTGAGCGCCTCCTCTTTCAGATGATACGAAAATGTATACAACAGATATGAATGTGTAATTTTCAGAGTTATGGATGAAAGTTAAATAACATGTACTCGAATAAAACCAATAAAATAATTCTTTCGTATAATTATCTCATTTTACAATGTGTTCTCTCTCCTTGAAAATGGCAGACCCTTCTTGTTCACCAACTCTACCTATTTATAAGGGACATTTTCCAAAAAAATCGTAAAAAGTACAATATGAAGAATATCCAAAATGCATCTTCTTCCTATCTCTTTCTAAGTTTAAACTACCGTTACTATCTTATTCGACTAACCGCTCTTGGCCGTCATCATTGTCACGATGACCATTAGCCGCTGTGTTGTGGTGACCTCGTTCTATGTCTTGGTTATCTACTATCGTGGTTGCCAATTAGTCCATCCGCTTGTTGAGGTCGTGGCCCTGCATGTCCTTGATAAGCAAACATCGTCCGTTTCTGCTTGGAGAATTTAGCTATTTGAATTACGTCGGTTTGGCCAAGGCCGAGAGAGTGATGCGTTCCACGGAACCCTAGCTGGTGTAGTTTATCAAGGTGTTACATCACTCCTACGTGCGTCATCATTACGCACCTTCCCTAGATAGTGTCTGATTGCTTGTTGCTTTGGTTTTAGCACCATTGGCAGCCTTCCGCTTCAATTCTCGCGCCACCCAACCCTATAAATAAGTGAAGATTTTGTGTTTTCAAGAACTTTTATCCATTTCCTTTCTTGTGTATATAATACCAACTTTGGTCATCTTCTTTGGTTTTTTTAGCTCAATTCTGGTAGCTCTGCTCTTTGTCTTTCTGTTCAGTTACCGTTAATTATTCTAGGTTCACCAGCATGACCTTTTATTACCAAGATGCCCCGAACCCATCGTGCACGTGATGAGGTTTTCGGCGCCATGCCGTTGTTTATGGCACCTCCTTCCGGTAGTAAGTGTGTAGCGGTTGAGGAAGGAGATAGTTTCCCCACCGTAGAGGAGATACTCCCCAGAAACCCGATGACCAGGAACAATTTCCATAAGGAGCCTGTCCCTTCCCCTGTTCTAGTGATCTCTGAGACTGGGCCTGATGGGTTTCACTTAACCTTATGCTTCTTGTGTTTTGATGATATAACAAACGTATTGAAAGAACTAGATAGAGAACCTGCTCCACATGATACACATCTCATATGAATGGGCCGAAGCTTGAACATAAGAAAATGGATGAATGACCACATGGAGCAACACAACAGGGACCCAACAAAAGCACAAGTTAGTGACTGTACACATTCAAGATAAAGAGAAACACAACAAGGACCTATTTCCTTGGGGTTCTCTGACAGAAGTACAGATCAAAGTGCACAGCCGGAACGTAGTAGACGAAAGTCCATCAAGCAACTGTTACATAAGAGGAACACAACTAGGATATGGTCCATAGGTATATCCTGACAGAAGTATTACGACCTGGTTCATTGGTATGTCCTGACATAAGTACAAAGTCTAGCTGGAACGCACCTACCTAGAAGTGGTTGTGCAGACAGTGCATCAGTCACTTCTCACTGACAAGAAGTACACCAAGAGTTGACACCACTATCTATTGTGATATCCTTTATGACAAATCAACTTGGTGCATGACACAGCAAGGTGTGCATTTCAGTGATACTGTCTCAAGAAGAAGAAGCATCCATCCAACATTGAAATCACCGGTGTGTCAAGAACAAGAAGACAACTCTACTAAGGATCAATTTCTAAATGAAGTCTTATATATATCCATAGTTGAGTTGTAATCTTGTTATTTTCTTTATATTTTAATTCCTAGTTTGCTTTCCTAGAAACACTATTTTAGGAACAAACCAAATCCGTAAACTTTGGAGTTTGTGTTGTGACTAGGAATAGTCATAAGTTAAATCCTCTATAACTAGGAGAGTTAGAGAGTGGCTTGTGGTGATTGTATCACAAGTTAGTTTGAAGTCTTTGCGATCGGTAATATTGCAAAGTGTCTTCTAATAGGTAGATTACAAGTTAGTGACTTGAAAAGCCTAAAAGTGTAGTCATATTTTTATCCCCTTGTGTGGGATTTTTCCACCTAGAAAACCTCTGGCCTCATTTACATTCAGTCTTTACTGGTATCAGCGTATTAGCTTCATAGAGGACCAGGTACTCTATTGTTTGGTGGACCCATATAAGCTATCAATTGGTATCTGAGCAGGTTTCTTCTATTAGGCGAACACCTAGGAGAAATCCTCAATGGCAGCTCCACCAAGCTTTGAAGAAGGAAAATCAACTTATAAACCTCCCGGATTCAATGTTCAATACAATGGTTGGTAGAAGACTTGAATGCATTATTTCATAATGGCTGAAGATTCAGAGCTGTGGGACATTATTTGTGATGGTTTACATGTTCCCATGAATAAACTTGAAGAAACAGGACCATCAGTGCCCAAAGGAGAAGAGAGTACAACGACAACGATAGAAAAGCTGTAGAAAGAAATTACTGTGCCAAGAAAATCTTGATATGTGGCATAGGACCTGATGAGTACAATAGAGTCTCGGCTTGTGAAACTGCCAAAGATATATGGGAGGCATTGCAAACCGCTCATGATGAAACCACCAATGTCAAGCAATCCAAAATTGACATGCTCACCATAGAATATGAGCTCTTAAGGATGAAGGATGATGAATCCATACAAGACATGCATACAAGATTCACCTCCATCATAAATCAGCTTCATTCACATGGAGATGTTATTCCCAGAAACAAACTTGTAAGAAAATTCTTAGTGTTCTATCTGGGTCTTAGGAAAGCAAGATAAATGCCATCACGAAAGCTAAAGATCTACAGACTCCGACCATGGATGAGTTGATTGGTCATCTGAAAACATACGATATGAAGAAAAAGAAGGAAAATGAAATAAGAGAGCCTAAAAAGGAGAAGAACGTGGTACTTAAAGCTGAAAGGAGTGACTCAAGTGATGAAGATAGTGACATGGCCTATCTCACTAAGAGATTTCAAAAAATAGTTCGAAGAAATAGTGGTATACCAAAGTGGGATAGTTCAAGCAAGACAAGGAACACCAATCTCTATCACGAATGTGGAAAGCCGGGTCATTTCATCAAATACTGCCCACTCATGAAATAGGAGTAGTACAAGCAAAATCCTAACAAAGCAGGAAAAAGGAAGACGGTTCCAGAGAAAAGGTTCAATTAAAAAAAGTGCCGCAAACAATATCATTAACCAGGCTCTTGCCGCTTGGGGAGATTTCTTATGTGAATCCGAAGGGGAATCAGATACAGAAAATAGTTCCATGATTGCAGTGGAAACTAAAGCAACAAAGTACGATTCATTATTTATGTTGATGGCTCAGTCAAATGATGACGATGATGAAGTTGATGAAGGTGATGAGGTAAACTTCAGGGAAGTTCATAGAATCTGAAGTCCTACTCTTCCAATATGCTAAGATCTTTATCAAATGTCCTAATTGATGACTATTATAGCTTTGTAAATGATAGGGAGATCCTGACCACAGAACTAGGAGAAGCAGAGCAATCTAGAGATGATCTAGTAGTTTGTGTAGTAGACTTAAATGAAACCATAACTAATATTGAACTAGAGAAGGAGCCGCTGAATGAAAAAATAACCAGCTTTAAGAATGTGAGACACAACATGATGGTAGTGGTCGTTGATCTAAAAGAAACAATAGAAGGTCTTAGCAAAAAGAAACACTCCTTAGAAGAAAACATTGCCTCCACTGAGGAGGAAACTTTCTATTGATATGCGCTAATGTAGAGGAAACCATTGAGGGACTCAATATAGAACATAGGAATGTAGTTCTTGGGAAAGGGAAGGAAGTATCCAATGGGTTACACATCATGCTTGAAAAGGAGTTAACTGATGTGAAAACTAGTCGTTGCAATGAACTCGAGAGAAATCAGCAACTCCAAGCTGAGTTGGAGAAAGTAAGAAATGATCTTGAAAATCCTTGAAATGGACCTAGTCTTAAGGTACATCCAATGCCATGTATCTTAAAAATAGATGGAAAAAATAGGGCATGGGAGAAAACTCCCTACAACCCACACAACAAGTATGTCACTGTACCTGATAACAGGCTATGTACCCACTGTGGAAACAATGGGCATTTTAAAGAAACTTGCCAGTCCAGGGTTCAGTCTGTCCAGGAAAACAAAGTATTTTCTGATTGAGTGAAAACTAAAAATGGACAAGGTACCACTCGCAAAAAGCGGATATTGCCTGCATGGACTAGGAAATCCCCTATTCATCTGTTTATCATAACAAGCGACCCAAACTAGTTTGGGTTTCAAAATCTAACCCTTGATTTGCATGAGCAGGGAATAGTGAGAGGAAGCAGACTGGGATGGACTACGGACAGTGGATGCTTAAAGCACGCAGCTAAAAATGTCATGAATCTCTTCTCACTAAAAGCCCTGGATAAAGGGAATGCATCCTTAAGAAGGAAGTAAAAGGTACATACTCAAGTGAATGAAAAGGTAGAAAGGCTTGTTTGGCACTGAAGTGGGAATGTTCTCTCAAATTTGAAGGATTCCATAATCAAAATAGTGTAGCAGAAAGAAAGAACGGATCTGGAAATTGCTATATAGATTGTGCTCCTCGTCTAGGGAATTGCCAAGAAACTCCAAGAAAAAGAAATGAACATTGCTTTCTACTTGAAGATCAGGTATCAAAACAGGTGCCTCTTGAATCAAGACTCATAAGAAGATGTAAAATTTTGAAGAAAATGCCTTGGGCCTGACAACATGAAGGGTCAACTTAGGGAGCTCAATGCAAAAGGACGAGCTAAGGACGTCATCTAGAGTGAATCCACAAAACAAGAACACATGGGTTCTAACAAAGGAAGCGCAAAATGGAAGGAAATGCTCATGAGGTATTATGCAAAACACTCTCCTTTTGTCAATAAAGAAATCGTGAGGATCAATATGAGGAAGTAATCCTGCCTCTGGAAAACATCCAAGGCTTCAAATCAGGAGGGTGACAGAGTGAGCAAGATGAAAGGAGACTGGAAAGGGACAATGCAACATCACCTTCCATGTCTCAAAAAGAACTTGGAACATCATTTGCCGCCACTAAAGCTGAAGGAAGAACAAAAGATGCAGCTCATGGCACTATACGAGCAGTAGAACACAAAGTGTGAGAAATCAAACTGACCTCCATATGTTTCCTCCCAACCAACCTCTATCTCAAGTTGGGAAACCAAAGTAAACTTGTCATAATTCATGCACTACTAGAAGACAAGGAAGCAAGACGACATGATCTCATCAACATCTGGAGAGAAATTGCAAACACATTGAAGGGTGAGATCCTCTTCTGAGGGTAAATATGAAGAAGGGATTGATTCGTGGAAAGGATTGCATAATAAAAGACTAAACTCATCAAAGCCTCAAGTAAAGAATGGTTCAGATAAGTCAAGGCGAAGACGGGGTCACAAAAATCTGATAAAGAACCTGATGCTCTATCTGTTGACTGTGTGAGACACCATCAGGTAAAGGTAGCTAAAGTATTTTCGGACCAAGCCTAACTCATGTTAATACCATTGTAGGTAAGCACACTTGACGATCATGGAAGTCAAAGGTACAGTCATGAACTACAAGGAAGGGAGCTGCTATAATCCTGTTCAAAAATTATTCTGGAATCAGGTTCTCGTATTTGAGGTTAGTAGGAATATGCTTAATTTTTGCATGTCATTTATAAACAAAAAACTTATAAAAACTTTGTAATTAGGCTGCCACTTCATTCAACTTTCTAACGTCTGAGTGTCATGTCTTCTCAGTCAAATCCTTCATCCCTTCTGCACGGTAACGATTCCCACAAATCTACCGCTGTTTTCAGATGGTTCAGAACCTATTTCGCTCCCTACTCATCATTAGTTCTTCTCCCAATAAGAAACTTCCCCTATCTCTCACGGAAAGTTATGAACCTTCATCCCCTGTGCATAGCTAGCATATTCTTCCTATCTATTCATTCCTCTTTCAACTCGTATTCTAAGTCCTCATCCACTTGCGATTGAAAAATCTTCTCATTCACCTGCCATTAAAATTGTTCCCATTTCCTCATCATCCTTGAAATTATTCTTATAACTTCACCATTTCATGTCTTCTACCTCTTTACATAATGCGAGCTCCTCCTCCACCCCTATAGTATTTCCGTATCTGATGAACCCTGTTTATTACTATTTTGAGAATCATAAGACCAGTCAATCTTACGATCTTATCAAAGACCATACAAAAGGCCTCACTCCTCGAGTATCAGATTCCCCCAAGGATGATCTTTCCCAATACCTTAATACCTTCATGTTAGACTCAGTGACTCTCAATGAGTCACTGGAAAAGGAAGTAGCTCATAACATTATGCCTATATCTGCTAAGAGTCTGATAGATGAAGGAGCTTATCTCTCCTGGGGGGTATCAAAATGAAGACCTAACAGTCCTAGGATATGTGAGAAACACAACACTCCTCGAGTCCTTGGCTCATGAGATATTTTCAGAAAAGCCTTCTGATGAACCTGATTCATTCACATGCAAACTCACTCCTACATCTTATGTTTATTCCATGCTCCTAGAGTCTTCCTCAAAATCACCCATCAGCAGGTCACTACAATATAGAATTTTGAATCCTCACTAGAGAAAATTAAGAGAAGTGCCAAGACAAGGAAAAAGAGGAAAATGAATCCAAAAAATTTCATCAAGAGTGTGCTAGAAAATTGGATAGAGAAAGATGATTTTAGAAAACCTAGTTCTTTAGTGCAACACTCTATGACGATTAAAGAAAATGTTGAGGAACAGAAAGGGTCATCTAGGAAGCACAACATCAAGTCTCAACGGAGTAAAACTGAGATAGCCGTGTCAAAGGTCAAAACTGTAGAGGCAATAAGATGGAAAGGAGAGTTTGTCGAAGGAACCCGAAATCAGAAAAAGGAAACTGTTAATTAACCTGGTCCATCAAAGTCTTTAGCCTATGATGGCGTTCAGTGGAAGCAAAGATTAAGAACTCAAAAAGTGTTGTGGGAATGAACATTTGATCCAGCACTTTCGGATATGGCAGATATGAGACAAATTGAGGAGATTATGGCACTTGAACAATGGGAACACCTGTTTGAGGGGAGCATGCCTCTGGTATATGAAGATGCAGAGAAAACGTTCTATGCATCTCTATTTACTATTGAGGAAGATCACATCCGTGCACTTGTAAATGTAGTGGATATTGTACTCGATGCCTCCATTTTGGGTAAAATTCTCAGAATTTTGTGTGAAGGTGTGTTCTCAGTTAAGGATGTCTGTGGAATAAAATTTCA
The DNA here is from genome assembly GCA_034376525.1 of Nicotiana benthamiana. Taxonomy (NCBI): domain Eukaryota; kingdom Viridiplantae; phylum Streptophyta; class Magnoliopsida; order Solanales; family Solanaceae; genus Nicotiana; species Nicotiana benthamiana. The sequence continues at coordinate 10,412,955 of CM067341.1, read as the reverse complement.
CATAGCCATTATGAAAGATCAAGCTATTCAACAAGGGGAATATGTCCATAAGAAGGTACTGTTTCTTGAGTACCAGCTTCTCTTTGAACTGGCCTACCCCGCTCTAAGAGAAGTTCCATTGCCAAAAAGTCATATTTGGTCCTTATGGAAGCACCTGATGAGTTTGTACCAATCAACCTGCCAACAATCATGATAGATCACATGTAGAAGGTAGCAAATTTTAAGGGTGACGATCATGGGTTACCTTATGGCTTTCTACCCACCCAAGTGTTCAGATTCTAAAAGGTTCCTTTGAAAAATCCTAGAGTGGGCACATGCAAGCATACTTTCTCCAAGACCACTCTAGAAGAATGCGAATGCATAGAAAAATTTGGCGGGAGCATCTCGACCATTTCTCAACTAATAAACGCTCAAAATACAGCCTCTGAGGAATTGAGAAGGGTGAGGGTTTGAAAGCCATACTGGAAACCTAGCTTAGCCAAGCAGCTAAGGGACCTTATTCTATACATGAGAAGATTGCCCAACTGAGAAAGGAAAATGAGAGACTCTGAGATCAACTACTTGAAGAACAATTGGCTTCCAATGCCAGACTTGACTTGGTTCTCAAAACCATTGTTGTCTCTTCCTCCATGCCTCCTTCCCTTAGTGCTTCCTAGGATTCTCCCTAGTGTCTAGCTATTTTTGTTCCAACTTCTTGTGGGTGCTATTTTACTGGTGTTTACTTTTTTGTTTTTGTGTGATGGCATGTTATAATTAACCATTTCTGCTCCGGTCTTGGTCACTCCAATGTAAACATTAATGAAACAACTCCCCTTTCTTTGCATGTACAATACTGTATTCCTCTGGCTTCCCTTTTCTATCATGTTGTGTGCATATAAGTGGCATGCGATAGATGTGTTAGACTTCTTTATGCTTATTACCTGCTTGTGCTCTTCTTCCTAGCTGCTCTTTTAATGATGCCAAAAGGGGGAAAATTAGACTAAGGGGGAACTTCTGAGACTAAGGAGGAACTTCGCGTAATTCTGTCTGTAAGTAATTCTGGCATGGGAATTTGATTAAGGGGGAATGTCTAGTATCTTATCTGGTTATTTTTGTTCTACACAAAGGTTGTCCATACTTAAGTTCTTCATCATCAAAAAGGGAGAAATTGATGGGTTTGACTTAACTTTATGCTTCTTGTGTTATGATGATCTAACAAACTTATCGTAAAGAACTAGATAAAACCTATCCCACAGGATACACATCTTATATGAATGGGTCGAAGCTTGAACATAAGCAAATGGATGAACAACTAAATGGAGGAACACAACTGGGACCCCATGACCCGATCTCTTAAGGTTTTTCGACAAAAATACAAGTTAGTGATTGTACACATTCAAGATAAAGACAAACACAATTGGGACCTACTCCCTTGAGGTTCTCTGACAGAAGTATAGGTCAAAGTGCACAGCTGGAACGTAGCAGAAGAAAGTCCATCAAGCAACTGTTATAGAAGAGGAACAAAACTAGGACCTAGTCCAATAGTATGTCCTGACAGAAGTACTACGACCTGGTTCATTGGTATGTCTTGACATAAGCACAAAGTCCAACTTGTATGCACCTACCCACAATTAGTTGTGCATACAGTGCAGTAGTCACTTCTCACTAACAAGAAGTACACCAAGAGTTGAGACCACTATCTATTGTGATATCCTTTGTGATAAAACAACCTGGTGCATGACACACCAAGGTGTGCATTTCAGTGATACTCTCTCAAGAAGAAGAAGCATCCATCCAGCATTGAAATTACCGGTGTGTCAATAACAAGAAGACAATTCCACTAAGAATTAGTTTCGAAACGAAGTATTATGTATATCCATAGTTGAGTTGTAATATTTTTTTTTACTTTACATTGTAATTCCTAGTTTGCTTTCTTAGAAGAACTGTATTAGGAACAAGCTAAATTCGTAAACTTTGAATTTTGCATTGTGACTAGGAATAGTCGTAAGTTGAATCCTCTGTAACTAGGAGAGTCAGAGAGTGGCTTGTGGTGGTTGTACCACAAGGTATTTTGAAGTCTTTGCAATCGGTAGTATTGTAAAGTGGGTTGTAATAGGTAGATTACAAGTTAGTGAGTTGAAAAGCCTACAGGTGCAGGTCGTGATTTTTTGATACCCTTGTGGGAGATTATTTTGCATAGAAAATCTCTGACCTCCTTTACATTCAGTCTTTACTGCTTTCAGCATATCAGTCTCATAGAGGATCAGGTGCTCTATTGTTTGGTGGACCCATATAAGCTATCAGGGCCAACTCACATAAATGAACTCCGGTCCATGTATAATATTCCTTCTCATGTCGAGACATTTCTATTGGGGGGGGGGGACCTTGTGGAGGTCCAAAAACCGGGATACTGTGCTTTTTATATGTATCATTTTGTGATCGGTCATACCCTCCCTATTCTTCCGTTGGTGTAGAAGTTCTGTCAATTATACGAAGTCTGCCCGCGTAGCTATCTCCATATACATATAAGATATTTCTGGTGTTGACGAAGTACGCAGAGTTGGTTGGGTGTAAGGTCCGCATTCACCATCTTTTACATTTATTTTTCCTGAGTTTTCATAGGGGTACCATGATACATCTGCGACATCATGGTACCAGGGGTTGGTAGTTTGAACAAACAATAGGGCAAGCCAAAAAGCTTTGGCATAAATATTTCTTCATCAAAACGGAGCAGTTGGTGTCGGACCCCACTGGATTTCCAGAGCAGTGGAATAAATTGTAGGTGTTAATGGCGTACGCCTATTGTTTACTTTCATTCTTTCTAATTTTTATTTACCTTTGGATTTTCTGCATAGCTGAGAGGTGTGCACCCTTTCCTGTTATCCGCATCGAGGATTAGTTAGGTCTCATGTTGCCTCACACGATGGGGACTCGAGATTAGCCCGCCTTCCTCAAACTCTTTAGGCTGAAAGTTCTTTCTTGTGAGTGTTCCATTTGTTCTGACCTTTGGCTGTTTGTCGTCGTTTACTGATACGACCTCTTCATGTTGATAGGCTGTAGGACTTCCAAGAGAAGGCTCCAGTCCCGGCATTTTTCTAGGCCTTCGAATCGGTGGAGATGCCATTTAGCTTGGCTGAGTCCGTCAGAGTGGGCCATATTCAAACTATACTAACAAGGGGCTCTCCTTATGACGTTGTTATACGGGATAAGATCTCCTATCGGCCTATCTACCACCTCGTGTATGAGCCTTCCAATGGGGATGAATCACCATCAAGGAAAAGGCAAAGGGTGGAGCTCGAGAAGGTCGTCACCACCGGTATTGAAAAGAAAAGAGTTGTTGCCTTAGGAGTGGCATCCTCGCCTAGGTCAGACACATGAGCCGTTTTTATGGTAGATGCCATTTAGGCGGAGAGGTCCCCTAGGGATGAAGGGGTATGTTAAAGCAATGGATATGTATGATCTGCTGGGGGTACATCATCTGTTGTTGGAGGGGGTGGGTGGTGTATGCCGAGGATGATGGTTCAGGTTCGAAAAAATCGATCTCGAGGATGTGCGAGCATTTTTAGATTTACATACTCGTATGGAAGTGAGGACGGAGGGACCTAACCACCACATAGTCATCCCCGTGGATTATGACTTGTTGGGGAATTCTGAGCAGGCACCGTGGACATTTACCCCTTTGTGTGTTGCTTCCGAGAATATAGCGCTTAAGGTGATGAGTGATGTAGAGTTGTAGTGGAGTATTATCGACATGGCTTTGCGGGTAAGTATTTTCCTCGTTTCTTTTATTTTTGAATTCGTTGTGCATGCCTGATCTATTTAACCTGGCTTTCTTTCCTATGCATGTTAGACCCTCATCATGGAGATTGAGCGTGATCAGAGGGATTGGCGGAAGACAACCATTTTTGGGAAAATGGCCTCTAAATACAAGGAGTACCTCTCCAAGCAGCTCTTTACTCAGGACGAAAATTTTTAACTATTCCGTGACGGGCTTGAGCAGAAGGAGAACTATTGGCGCAAAAGGTCAAAGAGCTAAAAGAGCAGGATGAAGAGCTGATAAAGACCATCGCTCGATGTAGTGAACTTGAGGTGACTCTCAAGGCCAATGAGGATGAATTTGAGGTGAGCAAGGGGGTGATGGCCGAGAACACTGACCTTCAAGCACGGCTGTCCACCTTAACTGTTGAGCTTCATAGAAGGGCGGCGGAGGCTGTCGACTTGAGGGGTGAGCTGAGTGTTAAGGCTGATGGATTGGCTCGTACTAAAAGAGATAGGGCGATTGTCCTCTTTGAGGTAGAGACTTTGGAAGACGCCATTCACGTTTATAGATCATAACGGGACAATGAGATGGAGACGTCTTCGCTCAAGGTATCAAGGTTTGAGGAAGGTATCCAAGATCTGGAGGCAGATTTGTCCGTGTTGAACAAGCAAGTTACTGCTTTGAAGGCAGAGGATGTGCGACGGTAGTCACAACTCATTACATCTCATGCTTCGGCTGATCCTATCGTGCCGTGAGAATTATATGAGATGTCGGTCCACGTCGAGGCTCGATTGGACATGTATAAGTCCCTTAAGACAATGGGAAGGTTTTCAAGTAGAACTTCAGGATATGCATGTTAAAGCATGTACAGTTCGTGAGTGATGTGGTTACGACCCCGGTATGCCTAACATGGAGGATATTGATGATGATGATGCAGATAGGCTCAACTCCGATTCTTGGTATAATAAAGAGCATGCCACGGGGGATGATGCAGAGTAAGACTTTATTGTATTCATTTTCTGCTTTGTTGTTTTTGTGAGGGTGCCCTTGTCCCCTTTGTAAGCAAAACGTTTGTAATATATCCAGTTGTAATGGACCAATTACTTCTTGTTGTGTACCTCTGAATTGTTATTTTTGTTTGTTGCGAGGGGATCCTTATTTTTTAGCCTCGTTTGATGTACTGTCGTAGATAAATGTAGATATTAGTAACTCAAACAAGGTTGTATAAAGTAATTTGGGCAATATCAGATGTTGCATAATTTGAATGACATTGAATATTAAAAATTGGGGAAATAGTCTTTGGCAGTAGGGGTATTATTTCGAGTTTGCTCGACATGTTAACCCGTTGTAATTCGAGTGAGGCCGAATATTTAATGATTCGAGCGAGGTAGAATTTTTCATTTGTCGATGGCATTTGGCCGTAGAGGTGTTATTTCGAGTTGGTCGAAAGGTTAACCCGTTAAAATTTGAGCGAGGTCGAATTTTCGTTTTGGCGATGGCCTTTGGCTGTAGGGCTGTTATTTCTAGTTGATCAAAATGTTAACCCGTTATAATTTGAGTAAGGTCAAATATTAAATGATTCGAGCGATGTTTAATTATTATTTGGTGATGGCCTTTGTCTGTAGGGGTGTTATTTCGAGTTGGTCGAAATGTTAACCCATTGAAATTCGAGCAAGGTCAATTATTAAATGATTCGAGCGAGGTTGAATTTTTGTTTGGCGATGGCCTTTGGTCATAGGGGTGTTATTTCGAGTTGGTCAAAATATTAACACGTTATAATTTGAACGAGGTCAAATATTAAATGAATTGAGCGAGGTCAAATTTTCGTTTGGCGATGGCCTTAGGTCGTAGGGGTGTTATTTTGAGTTAGTCAAAATGTTAACCTGTTGAAATTCGAGCGAGGTCGAATATTAAACGATTCGAGCAAGGTTGAATTTTTGTTTGGCGATGGCCTTTGGTCGTAGAGGTGTTATTCTGAATTGGTTGAAATGTTAACCCGTTGTAATTCGAGCGAGGGCAAATATTAAACGATTCGAGCGAGGTCGAGTTTCTGTTTGGGGATGGCTTTTGGCTGTAGGGGTACCCTTTAAAATTCGAGCGAGGTCAAATATTAAACGATTCGAGTGAGGTCAAATTTTATTTTGGCGATGGCCTTTGGCCGTATGGTGTTATTTCAAGTCGGTTGAAATGTTAACGTGTTGTAATTCGAGCGATGTCGATATTAAGCGATTCAAGCGAGGTCGAATGTTAAATTTCAAAAAGATGGCGGAGAGTAAAATATTGCTTTATTTCATTTTCTGGAGTATTATACATGTCAATTTCATACATATATTGGAGTTTCTCTGTATCTAGTCCCTTCATCGTTCGGCCTGGAGAGTGCATCATCATGTGGGGCAATGAATTATACTTTTAACTTTGAGGCATCCCTCTCATTGCTTCGTTAAAAACCTCCCTGAGAAAACCCGATTGGGAAAAACCAGGGTGAGGGGGAAAAAGTACAAATTGAGGGGCGCAATTTCAGAAGTTGAAGTGTTTGAGATAGACGACGTTCCGGTTGTTTTGTAGTAGTTTTTCTTCCATTTTTTCTAATTGGAATGCCCCTTTGCTTGCTACCGCTATAATTTTTATGGCCCGTCCCAATTGGTTCCCAGTTTACCTTTCTTTTGGGTCTTTGATTTCCTGTTTTTAGCCTTGAGAACATAGTCCCCAACTTTGAGTGGTCGTATTTTGGCCTTCTTGTTGTAGTACCTTTCCACTTGTTGTTTTTGAGATATCATCTATACATGAGCTATGTCTCTTTGTTCTTCTACTTTGTCGAGGTTTTATTTTCTGTTCTCATATTTGTTTGGTCTATTTTCATTGGAGTATCTCAGGCTAGGTTCTCCGACCTCGACGGGTGTCAGTCCCGTAGACTAATGAATATGGCATTTCGCTGTGCTTGTTTTTGGTGTGGTGGGTTGGCCCATAATACCTCTGGTAATAGTTTCGTCCATAGCCTTTTGATGTCCTCAAGCTTTTTCTTTAGGATATTCAATATTATTTCGTTGGAGGATTTGACTTGACTATTATCGGTGGGATGGTATGGCATGGAGAGTATTCGCTTGATGCGCCATTTTTTCGAAGAACTCAGTCGTCTTTTTTCCGGTAAACTGAGGTCCATTATCGCAATTGATTTCTTCGAGGATGTCGAAGTGACATATGATGTTTTTCCATATGAATGCGATGACTTCCTGTTTGCATATTTGGGAAAATGCACCTGCTTCTACCTATTTGGAAAAGTGGTCAGTTAAAACTAAAAAGAAATGTGTCTTACCTCGCCATGCTGGGAGGGGTTCAACGATGTTCATTCCCCATTTGATGAACGATCATGGTGAAGTGTCGGAGTTAAAGAGTTTGCCCGTTTGGTGTATCATGGGTGCGTATTTTTGGCACTGCTAGAATATTTTGACATAATATGCAGCTTCCTTTTTCATGGTAGGCCAGTAGTACCCTTCCCGAATAGGGCATCTGACGAGGGGTCAATTACATGTATTAGGAACTACAATGTCCTTCGTGTACTTCTTCGAGGACGCACCTTGTTTAGCCGGCCCTAAGCACTTTTCCAAGGGTCCACCAAACGTTCTTTAACAAAGATCATGATTTATGAGGCTGTACCTGGCCGCTTGCATTCTGAGCATTTTTGTCTTGTGGGAGTGTTCCCTCCTGTAAATATGTCATGATGCGGTTTCGCCAATCCCAAGTTATGTCTATAGATTATACCTCAATTTGGTCTATTGACGAGTGGAGGAGGGTGACCACGTTCTCCTTGGTGATATTTTTGGTTGCTACTGCCAGTTTGGTGAGGCCATCAACTTCGAGGTTTAACGCCCGGGGTATCTGGTCGAGTCGGCATTCACCAAATTCTGGCAGTAGCTTATGGATTTTTGCCCAGTATTTTTGTAGCCTTTGATCCTTGATTTGGAAAGTCCCAGCAACTTGGTTAACGACGATTTGTGAGTCGCATAAAAGGACGACTCATCATGCTCCATATTTGAGGGCCAGTTTTAGTCCTGTAATTACGGCCTCATACTCGGCCTCATTGTTAGTCATTTCGGGGCACCATATGGATTGGCAAGTCACTTCACCTATTAGGACTTCAAATACGAGTCCTAATCCAAACCCCGAGATGCACCGTCGATGTAGAGGACCCAGAGGTCGGGTTGCCCGGGGAAGGTGCGAAGCACTTCCTACTTGACCTCGGACAGTATTTTTGTACTGAAGCCGGCGATGAAGCCAACGAGTACCTACGACTTTATCGCAGTTCGTGGCTGATATGTTATATCATGCTCACTCAATTTTATGGCCTATTTGGCCAATCTTCCTGACAGTTCCGATTTATGTATGATGCTTTTAAGGGGGAAAGTCGTCACCACTGGTATGGGGTGACATTGAAAGTATGGTCTAAGATTTCGTGAAGCTATGACCAACGCCAGAGCTAGTTTCTCAAGGTAGAGATACCTTGTTTCGGCATCAACCAAGGTTTTGCTGACATAATTTTACAGACCAAGATGTTTACCACAACTTCTGAGACGACTAGGTAGATTGGGAGGCGTCCGCCGAGATATGCGTTAGCGTGTAGTGGCAGCGAGGACAAGTATGCCTTTAGTTTTCTCAGGACCTCGATGAAATTTGAATTCCACTAGAGCCCGTTGTCTTTCTTTAGCACATTAAAAAAATTTATTGCATCTGCCAGATGACCATGAGATGAACCTTGGCAGGGCAGCTATTCGGACCGTCAATTTTTGTACCTATTTTTTGCTGGTTCATATTTTAGATATTCCTTCGATGGCTTTGATCTGACCTGGATTGACCTCGATGCCTCTTTGTGATACCAAGAAACTGAGGAACTTGTTTGAGGTTACGCCGAAGGTTCACTTTTCAGGATTTAGCTTCATTCCATATCGTCTTAATATGCCGAAGGCCTCTATAAGGTGGTCAATGTGGTCCTATTTCCTTTTGGATTTGACAAACACGTTGTCAATGTAAACCTCCATTGTTTTGCCGAGTTGGTTTTTGAACATTTTGGTGACCAACCTTTGATATGTGGCCCCTACATTCTTTAGCCCGAATGGCATGACTTTGTAACAGTATGTTCCCTGATGGGTGATGAAATTGGTTTTCACTTTGTCTTCCTCCTCAATGAGAATTTCGTTGTAACCCGAGTAGGCATCCAAAAAGCTCAGCAGTTCGTGCCTTTCTGTTGCATCAATGAGTTGGTAGATATGGGGCAGTGGAAAAGGATCTTTTCAGGCATGACTTGTTCAGGTCCGTGAAATCAACGCACATCCTCCATTTCCCATTTTCTTCTTAACCATGTCCACATTTGCGACCCATTGGGGATATCTTGATTCTCTGATAGAATCATTGGCGAGTATGTTATCAACTTCAACACTAACATCCTCATTAATTGTGGCATTGAACTTTCTCCTTATTTGGTGCATTAGAGCAAGTTGACATTCAGCTTATCCATAGCGTTGTCTTTCAGAATGCCTAGTATATCTGAATGGGAGAAGGCAAGCAGATCGGCATGGTCAGTTAATAATTTACGAAATATACCTGGTTTCGAGAGATGGTGTCCAATATAAGACTTCTTTGTGCCGTCGTTGTTGTCTAGTTGGACAAGATCGAGATCTTCTATTGTCGACTTAACGGCTTCCACGATGTCGGGATCCTTGATAACATCTGTCTGTGCATCTGATTTGGTTCCCGACATTGCTAATTGCTATGCTTCTGTGTTTGTTCTCTTTAGTTACTGGGTGTGTGCGCAATCTCGAGCAATGCGGTAGAATTCTTGTGCAATGCGTTATTCACCTCGGATGTTGAATATTTCCCATCAGTTAGGGAACTTGATTACTTGATGGAGGCTTGACGATATGGCCCTCATGGCATGTATCCACAGTCGCCCTATGATGGCATTGTAGGCCGTATCTTGGTCCATGATATAAGACGTTGTTTCTAAGGTAACTCCTACGGCTAGAACGAGTAGCATTATTTCTCCAGAAGTTCGTTTGATTGCATTATTGAAACCAATTAGTGTTATGCAACGTGGTATTATTCGAGCCTCATCTGCGCGAGGACCCGAGGGTGGATAATACACGTGGCATTTTTGTCATCCACCATTATTTTTTTCACATCAGTATCTGAAATACATAAAGTAGCAACAAGAGCACCGTAATGAGGGGAAGACAAACCGTTAGTATATGACTTATCGAAAGCGATACTATCTTTAAGGTCACTATGAAGTTCGTGAGTGATCGACAGTTTGAGTTTGTGTGTAGTGGTGAATTTTACATGGTTGATTGCTCTCTCGTCACCTCCACCGATGATCATTTGGATAGTGAGAGCGGGGGAGGGGGGCTTTGTAGGTCCCTGGGTTGTTCGAGTTAGTGAACAAAGTTGGCTTGTCCTCGGTCGCACATTAGTTCCCTCTGGTGTCCCTGGTTCAGCATTCTCACTACCGTCTGCCGCAAACCTATGCAGTCTTCGGTCTTATGACATGATGGAAGATTGGCATGATGAAAAGTCAATATGCTCACTATGGTAAGGAGAACTACTCTTATTAAATCTACGCTCAACACTCTCCCTAACTATGTTATGTAAATCATTAAAATCCCTCAACAAGTCTGATCCAAAATAAACCAGTATCAAGAAAGTTTTCTTTGGGGCGCTACTCAATAGAAAAAGAAAATTCATCTTATTAAATGGTCCCTCGTACAACAACCTAAGTATTGAGGGGGTCTGGGCATTCAACATTTAACATCTAAAAACAATATCCTATTAGGAATCTTAGCATAACGTCTATTTAAATCACCTACCTCACTATGGGCATCCCTACTGCTAGCTAAATATACCATAATCACTCGCCACAACCACATCTCCAACATCGGGAAAGTTATTCAAATAGGCTTGAAGCTTTGCCAAAAAGGAGTAGTCTGGCATATCGCTACAGGCCATCTGTAATGAACCTTGGATAGGGACAAGGATCACACTTAGAAATTCATCGAAGAACCCCTACCAAATCGCGAAGAACATTCCAAGGTCAATCAACACATCACGAATAATATGATCAACACTACAAAATCTGTTATTTGCCCTGCCTACCCTAATTCTTATTTTAGTACTTCAAATTCATATACCAACACTGGCTAATTTCTAGTCCCTTGATCAAATAATTTGGGGTCTTACAACTAATGGTCATTTCTCAGTAAAATCACTATATAATGCACTAACTTAAATTTTGGATGAGTTGGAAACTAAGCCTTCCTCCAAAACTGTTTTTTTTCCTGTGGTTAATTTTCCACCAAAGGCTACCCACCGCCGTTCATCTATATAACATCGACATCACACATTCAAATATCTGCACACTCTGCCTCCAAGGCGAGGAGACAATTAATCATCTCCTGTTCCAATGCCCTAGTGCTTCAATTGGGACTCGCAAATATTATAAACACTATGGATCTTACCAACACAAAGCCTATTCAACTCATCCAAAATTTAAGTACCACCAAGAACCGTTTACCCTTAACTTACTACCACGATTATTAACTCCATATGTAACATAGAATATATGAAGCTTTCATAATTGCTTCATTTTCCAACATAAACTACCCACTCTAAACATTCGGCAATTGCTTTCGCAAGCAACTGAATATCACCACACCATTCAAAAGAAATCTCCAAAACCAACAACCACAACCTTGTATGTTAAATGTTACCTTCCGACCATGGGTACCATTAAATTAAATACATACGGATCTTCTAAAGGTCATCCACCACGAAATGGCATAGGCGGCACATTCAGAAATGATATGGGCCATTGGTTAGTTGTGGCACAAGACCCACCGGAAACTTTACATATATGGAATTATGTGCCTTATTACTGGGACTATAATTAGCATGGCATCACCGTTTCACTCCCTTGGAATCAATGTGGATTCTACAAAGATAGTCTCAGTGCCAATTCATCACAATTTATATTACTTATCAATTTCACTTAAATATAGGTATTTGCTCCGGCAACTGGATAATCCAACCATCAACCACACATATAGGAAGCAGAACCGCATTGCAGATTCTCTTGCACAATATGAAGCCTCATCAACCTCATTGAAACAGACACTCCTCCTACCTCAACCACCTACCTTTTTGACTCACCAACTTCTAGACGATTAAAGAGGTAGCACTTATCAAAGAAATTTCAAAATGCCTACCTCAACAAGCAACATGTCCTTCCACTTACATACACACGATAGTGGCGATAATATCGTAGATCAACCTAGTGATCATTATAATGATCCAGTTTTTATTTTCTCTTTTTGTAAGAATCTGTAATATGTACGCTATGCTCCTTGTATTGGCTCTGGCTTTTGAATTAATGTAAGATCGTCTGTTATTGTTTTTAAAAAAAAAAGACCAGTAGATGAAAGTAATAAATACAATATGCAACTTACGTAAAAAAATACCAAAATTTGGTAAACTTATAGAGATTCAATTGAGTCACCATTTTAAATATACGGCAAATGTAATAAAACAGTTATATAGCAAATATAGACCTGTAATGAGACAAGACAAAGTCAAACAGTTAATTAACTACATAATTGAAATTCTAAATTTCTAATAATCACAAGGCTAAACACTACTATAAGCCTTCAGAGAAACGTTACAAGTTCAATGATGTAAACAAGATTAGTATTTCTAGTAATGTATGTAAATAGTTGAAAAGATCCTACTAGTTTGTATTCTTGTTTAACCAACAAATAAGTAACTAGTATTAAATTTGAATACAAAATTGATAAATACTCATCACCAGTGAAGATAAATTCTTTATTGCTCTTATTCACACGCATTAAACCAATAACAAGATTGTCCTAAACCCAAATTAGGAAAGCATACCAAGAGAAAATAAGATAAACACCATAGTTTGCATTTCAGTGTTTGTTATTATATACTTGTTTGAAGTATTTACTCTAAGTTAAAATAGAAAAATATAATTAATTAAGTAATTATCAAGTAATCAACTATATTTTCATCTAAAATTAATAAACCACAATTATATTAATTCTTAGCTGGACATATCTCAACAAATTAGAATATTTTTTGTAATAAAATGATTTTTGACATTTATCATCGACCTATTTAAATATTCTTCATTTCTCCGAGTTTAAAAAATATTCTCCTTCAATTTAACCATTCGATATTTGAAGTTTACTATTCCAATTAAATCAGATTTGCATTTGGCAAAACGACTAAAGGTTCACATGCACAACACCAAGAAATTCTCATTCACAAAATTCTTCCGGTTAAGAGTGAAGAAATTTCAATCTTGACATTATAATTTTTTTTAAAATAATACAGACGACCTTTACATAATATAATCTTATATAATAGTTATTTATTATAACAATTAAAATTTTCTCAAAATTAATTTTTATGTTGTGTTTTAATATAAATAAATAACATAAAAAAATATCGAAACAAATAAAATTATTATAAAAAGTTTTACCGTATAACACTGATATACTTCTCAAATAAAAGTTTATGAAGTTAAGTATTGAAAAAAGGAAAGCAAAAACTATTTTAAAAATGAATAAAAGATGAAATGAAGCAACAAGTTGATGACAAAGATACAGTCCATCTAAAGCTGTCAACATTAAGCATAAATTCTCTCCATAAATATGAAATATCAAAATCATTAGCCAACCCAAACCCCCAAAGAGTAGATACTACACAGCATAGCTGCTGCTGTACACAAAAACTAAAAACAGCTCAAAAACCAAACACAAATTTCAAGAAACAAGACCAAAAAATCTCCATTTTTTCTTCACATTATATGTTTCTACTACCCTAGATCCTCAAACCCCATCAATGGCTTCCTCTCCCCACCCACCCCACCATCCCCACTACCTCCTTCTCCTCCTCTTCCTCTTCACCTTAATCCCATTCTCATTTTCAGATGATGCTGCTGTTATGTCAAAGTTACTGGCTGCTATTTCTCCAGCTCCTTCAGGGTGGTCATCTGATAAACCATTTTGTTCTTGGACTGATGTGAGCTGTGACAAATCTAGTGGTACTGTTGTTTCAATAAATATTGATTCACAGTCACTTTCTGGTTCTTTACCTTCTGATCTGAACCAACTTTCAAATCTCAAAACCCTTTCTGTTCAAAAGAATTCACTTTCTGGCCCCTTACCTTCTTTTGCAAATATGACCAAATTAGCTGAGATTTACTTGGATAATAACCAATTCACCTCTGTTCCTCAAGATTTCCTTTTGGGGCTTCCGAGTTTACAGAGTTTTAGCATTAGTGAAAATGGGAAGCTTAGTCCTTGGCAAATTCCTTTGTATTTGACTGAAAGTAGCAATCTTGGTACTATTCTTGCAAGTAATGCTAGTATTTTTGGTGTTATTCCTGATTTCTTTGATGCTTTCCCAAATCTTCAAGATTTGAGATTGTCTTATAATAATTTTACTGGTTCTTTGCCTGTTTCTTTTGGGGGTAGTGAAATTAGGAATTTGTGGCTAAATAATCAATTTCAAGGGTTATCTGGAACCATTGATGTGATTGAAAATATGACACAATTGTCACAAGTTTGGTTACATGCTAATTCTTTTAGTGGTCCAATTCCTGATTTGTCTAAATGTGAGAATATATTTGATTTGCAATTAAGGGACAATCAGTTTACTGGTGTTATTCCAGATTCAGTAATGGGGTTGCCTAAGTTGGTAAATATTACTTTGCAAAACAATAAATTGCAAGGTCCGATGCCACAATTTAAAGATGGGGTTAAGGTGCAACTTGGTACTACTAATAGCTTTTGTCAATCCACTCCCAGACCGTGTGATCCGCAAGTTACAGCACTTCTTGAAGTAGCTGGTGGTTTTGGTTATCCGGCAACTTTGGCTGAGTCTTGGATAGGCAATGATCCTTGCAAAGAATGGTCATATATAAGCTGTGATGGAAAAAATGTAGCTGTTGCAACATTTGGTAAGCGGCAGTTTTCAGGTTTTATTTCCCCTGCTTTTGCAAGTTTGACCTCTTTGAGGACCTTGCTTTTGAATGATAACAATCTTACTGGATCTATACCGGAAACCTTGGCAACTTTGCCTAAGCTTCAAGCCATCAATGTTACTAATAACAATTTATCTGGTCCTTTGCCTGTGTTTCGATCGGGTGTTAAGTTTGCTTATGGTGGTAACTTATTGCTTGGAAGGAATAGTAGTGATGGAATGGGGAGTGGTGGATCACCAGGGTCGGGGTCGAACTCGAGTAGTGGTGGAAATGCATCTGGTGGTTCAACGAAGTCCACAGTTTCAGCTGGAATGATTGTTGGTGTGGTTATATCTGTTGTTATTTTTGTTCTAGTTGTTTTGTTTGTTTCTTACAAATGTTACATAAAGAGGCGGCATAAAAGATTCGGGAGGGTTGAGACTCCGGAAGGAAGCAATCAAATGGTTAAGCCTAGTGTAGTGAATGGTACAAATGGGTATGCAGGAGTTCCAAGTGAGCTACAAAGCCAGAGCAGTGGCGATCATAGCGAGATGCCGGTCTTTGAAGGTGGAAATGTTGCCATTTCTATCCAGGTGCTTCGACAAGTAACCAACAATTTCAGTGAAGAAAATATATTGGGTAGAGGAGGATTTGGAGTCGTTTATAAGGGCGAATTACATGATGGGACTAAAATTGCTGTGAAGAGGATGGAATCCGGGGCGATGGGTACTAAAGGAATGAATGAGTTCCAAGCTGAAATCGCGGTCCTTACCAAAGTTAGGCATAGGCATCTCGTTGCTCTTCTTGGTTTCTGTGTTAACGGTAATGAGAGACTTTTGGTGTACGAGTACATGCCACAGGGAACTTTAAGTCAGCATTTGTTTGAATGGCAAGAACTTGGCTACCCACTTTTGACTTGGAAGCAGAGGGTAACAATAGCATTAGACGTTGCAAGGGGAGTTGAGTATCTCCACAGTTTGGCGCAACAAAGTTTTATCCATAGAGATTTGAAACCCTCTAACATACTGTTGGGGGATGACATGAGAGCCAAGGTTGCAGATTTTGGATTGGTCAGGAATGCGCCCGACGGGAAATATTCTGTTGAGACGCGGTTGGCTGGAACTTTTGGCTATCTGGCGCCTGAATATGCTGGTAAATACTTCCTATGCTTATTATAATCCTTTTTAATTCGCGTGAGATCTGATTAGCATGCCCTAAAGGAAAACTCTACATTTGATAGAAAACTAAGATTATCCTGCAATTACTTTCATGTGCTTTATAATCCTCAAAAGATTGGATAGTCATAGCGACTAGTTGTTTTATTGAAGCAGTTACCATGCTTAAATGCTAGTTTGTTCATTTTGTTCCTGCTCATGGATTATTCATGAAGAATCTTCGGTAAAGTAACTGTACTTTAGCGAAAAGGACTATCATTAAAAGACAAATGCATTTAGAAATCCAATCATCCAGCTCTTCAAAGTGAAACTTAAGCTTAAGCGTTTACATAATTGATTTAGTATTGATGTTGGTATAACGTGCATTACTGATCCGGTTGAATCTAAACAGAAATTCAGATAGCAAAATATTGTTCTTCTTCTACACATGAGTTCTACATTTGGCATTGGCTAACAAAAGTTTTATGCTCCTAACTGTTAAACTTTTTAATTTTGAGAAAAATCTTGTCATCTCTTGTTCGTTTCCTCTTCCGGCCTGTTTCTTGCATCGTAGAAAAGAGAAAGTTTCCATCTTTAGTGGATTAACACTTGGATTAATCGTAACGTCCTATTTGTTACAGCTACGGGACGTGTCACAACCAAAGTAGATGTGTATGCATTTGGGGTTGTTTTAATGGAGATCATCACGGGTAGAAAAGCATTGGACGAGACAATGCCAGACGAGAGGTCCCATTTGGTGACATGGTTTCGCAGAGTCCTTATCAACAGAGACAACCTCCGAAAGGCTATCGACCAAACACTTGATCCAGACGAGGAAACATTCGAGAGCATTGGTAAGGTTGCTGAGTTAGCTGGCCATTGTACTGCACGCGAACCATTTCAGCGCCCTGATATGGGACACGCTGTCAATGTCCTTGCACCCCTCGTAGAGCTGTGGAAACCTACTAGAAATGAAGACGAAGGCAGCGGCATTGATCTCCATATGAGCCTTCCTCAAATCTTACAAAGATGGCAAGCTGATGAAGGAACTTCAAGAATGTTTGATGATTTCTCCTACAGTCAAACACAGTCAAGCATTCCCTCAAAACCTTCTGGATTTGCAGATAGTTTTAATTCAACAGACTGCAGATGACAGTCGAGGTCTTTCGGAAGCAGACTCTTTACCTCCCGAGGGTAGGGGTAAGATCTGCATACCCATTAGTGTCCCTAGACCCCACTTGTGGGATTCCACTGGGTGGTTTTTGTTGTAGATTGCAGATGACAGATAAGCAAAAATCAAGAAAATTTCTTTCTAAAGGGAAAAAGACAATGGTGCAGAGTTCTGGGGTAACAGGTCAAGCTAAGACCCCACACGGTTTTCATCTTTGTGAGTCACTAAATTCATTTGGTTAATTGGTTTCTTCTTAACAACGCGTTTTACTTTTTGTCTTCACATTATATTTTTTTATGGTAGACCTAAGTTTATATGTAGTTTTTATTTGTTTGGATTCTTTAAGGAGCCAGGCTGTTTGTTAGAAGGAAAATTGTATTAAATTCTTTTTATCTTACATTGTTAATGTAAATATGATTGAGATATTTAAGCATGCACCATTTTCTACCTTCAAAGTTTGGTTCTACAAGATTTGCATCTTTTTTTTCCTCCATAGTTGGTGATTTGGAGATTACGAGTTCAAGTCTGTGGAAATAGTCTCTCACAGAAATGCATGGTAAGGCCGTATATAATGGATTCTAGTGATCCGGTCCTTCTCTGGAATCCGCATATAATGGGAGTTTAGTGTATCAGGATGCCCTTTTAGTTTGCCTCTAGAAAATTAGATTTTAATGCTATTAGTTTTGTTTTTTTAATAATGGTGGTGTTCGGGCTTGCTTGTATGTACCTTGTTTCATTAGGCACGTGTTACCTCCTTTCAGCACAAATACTGGGGAGCTTTACTCACGTGCAACTCGACTATTTTGCTAGGCACTTGTCTTGATTTTCGGATTTGAATTCTTATTTTTCAAGGTATATATTCAGTTGGTTGATATCGTAGGCCACAATTTTTGGTGCAACAGATAGTAACTTTCTATACATTAGGAGCGAGAATAAAGCAAACTGCATACATTTACTACTAGCTTTCCAAAAGAGATTTTATTTATTTTCAGCATATGAAATTTCTACTAAAGAATTCAATATGGGATGTAGAGATTTCTATGAATTTATACATATTTGCTTAAACATTTTAGCTGGATCTAAGCTGTCAAATAGGCCAATCTTTGGCTTTTCTTGGGATTATGATTGGGTCTTATTTCACATGGGGTGAGCAAGAATATATTGTATAAAGGCTAGTGTTGAGGAAAAGAGATGTCTTTTGAATGGAATAAAATTTCCTCTTTTTTTTTGGTGTGGAGGTTTGGGGGGGTGGGGGCGGGGCAGGTCGGTGTCGAGGTGCACATGTTATGGCGACTTTTTGTCAATCCTTTAAAGTTTTTATTTAGGATTTAATGGCTTTTGTATTTTTAAGAAGAGGACATTAAATCTATTCTTAGTCAAGATAATGACAAGGGTATTTAGGTCAAATTCTTGATGTAATGGAACGTAATGGTTTTCTAGATAGAGTAACGAGTAATGGTTACTGGCTAGCAACTGAAATTTCTTCTTGTTGTTTTCTTTTGTTGCTCCCCTCTTTTGCCAACTTCTTAATCAAGTGATGTAATAGTATGTCTCTATCAAGAGAAGGAGAAGTTTCTCTTCCTCACTTCATTTTCCTCTCTAGTCCCCATATCCTCCATTTTGGTTGTAAGAATGAAAAATATGGAGTTTAATTTTCTAAACATGGATTGTGTAAAAAAATAAAAGATCAATACAAGTAACTAGGGATGTTTAAATCGAATCAAAAAGCCGCATCAAACCAAAAAGTCAAATAAATCTGATTAAAAAATTCAATTGGATTTTGTAGTAAGTAAAAAAATATCCGAACTAAACCGACATACTAATATATAATTTTTATATGTACTTTTAAGACTTTATGTAAGAAATTTTTTAAAAATATCTAGAAATATTTGGAATTCTCATAGAATATAATATTTAATAGAATAGTGAAGTACATTTATTTTATTAACTTTAAATAATGAGTTGTATCACTTTCTTATCAAGTGTTGTTGAAATGCGCTAATCTTCTCTTTTTTCTACCATATTCAAGTATCAAGATTTCTTATATCTCTTTGAATTTGAAATGGTATTTCGAAATTTAAAAATTAAAAAGAACATATCATTATTTAGGTATCATATTGATTTTTACGTTTAATTATTAAATTCAGTTAATCTTGAAAGTGTACAGCAACCAAAAATTATTGTAAGATGATTAAGAAAATAACTATCACGTGGCACTATAAAATTCCTATAAGAATATCTCACTGGATCATATTTTTGTCAATTTAGTATTGTTTTTTACTAAATATATACTCACCTATTAAAACTTTATCAAACTTTAATAAAGTAAG
This sequence comes from Nicotiana benthamiana, assembly GCA_034376525.1. Classification (NCBI taxonomy): domain Eukaryota; kingdom Viridiplantae; phylum Streptophyta; class Magnoliopsida; order Solanales; family Solanaceae; genus Nicotiana; species Nicotiana benthamiana. Next base: position 10,393,535 of record CM067341.1, on the reverse strand, counting down.
ATTAAAATAATATTTATGTATCGTAAACCCGAAAAACTCGACAAAATCAAACCAATCCAAAGCGATATAGTTGATTTGGTTTGTTGCGAAATATCGTGGGTTAACTAGCACACAATCTCACACAAAACAAATAAAGAAGAAAATCAACACAAGGATTTAAAGAGGATCGGCTAAGCATAATCCTCGGGACAAAAGAAGAGAGAGTTTTCCACTATGAATGAGAAGAAAAGCACAATACAATCTATAGAATTCCCAACTACAACCCCTATATATAGATCCCGAAAGGTCCCAAACATATATGAGAAAGGTTTTCCAATTTGACAAGGACTATAGGCTTTCCTTTCCCAAATCTATTAGGATAATGGGTTTCCTAAACCTATAGGGACTATGGGTTTAAAATATAAGAAAATATTTCAAGCCACATATAACAAATCTTCCTTTGGCTTGAATTCTCTTCATCAATAGGAACAACGTCTCTCTACCTTTCCCTTAGCCCTTACAAGGGTTTTATTGAGTATTTCACACACAATTCAAGTCTAGGCAATGCCTAAACTTTTTGGCCAAGACTACCTTGGTCGTCATATCAGCTGGATTATCATGCGTAGACACTTTCTCCACTTTAACAACCTTTTTTGATATAAAGTCTCGAATAAAGTGATGTCTGACTTAAATATGCTTCATCCGCTCATGAAACATCTTATTCTTAGTAAGATGAATGACACTTTGACTGTCACAAAAACTTGTATCTTCTTCTGAGCTAGTCCAAGATCTTTTACCAAGCCTTGCAGCTAAATGCCTCTTTAACTGCTTCTGTAATTGCCATATCCTAAGCTTCTGTGGTAGACAAAAAAAATGAAAGACTGCAAAGTCGCCTTCCAACTGATGACATTGTCTTTGTAAAAAGTGAAGCCTACATCTGCAGGACCTTTCAAGTATCTCAAGATCCACTTTGCTGCCTGCCAATGTTTTTTACAGAACATGCCATATATCTACTCACAACACTAAAAGCATGTGAAATGTTAGGGCGAGTACAAACTATAGCATACATAATGTTACCAACAGTAATCGAATGTGGAACACTAGAAATATGTTCCATCTCCTCGTCTATTTTTGGTTACATGTCTGCAGACAACTTGAAATGGGAATCAAAAGGAGTGGACACAGATTTAGCACCTATCATATTAAATCTCTTGTGGACCTTCTCAATATATGACTATTGGGACAAATCAGCTTTCCAACCCTTCTATCTCGAGTAATCTCCATTCTCAATATCTTTTTTACAGCACCTAAATCATTCATCTCAAACTCCTCACCTAGTTTCTTCTTCAATCGGGTAATATGTGACATGCTTTTAGAAGCAATAAACATGTCATCTACATATAGCAACATATATATATACTAGAACTGTCTTCAAGCTTTTTGTAATACACACAAGTATCATATGCACTTCGAGAAAATGCATTTTGAATCATGAATGTATCAAATCTTTTATACCACTGCCTAGGCGACTATTTTAGACCATATAAAGATTTCTTAAGCAAGCGAACTTGATTTTTCTTATCCTGAGTAATGAATCCCTTGGGTTGACTCATATAAATCTGCTCATCCAACTCACCATGCAAGAGTGCAGTTTCCACATCAAATTGCTCTAGTTCTAAGTCATGAAGAGCCACCAAAGCTAGTAAGACCGTGATAGAACTATGCTTTACCACTAGAGAGAACACTTCATTGTAATCTATCCCCTCATTCTGTGGAAAAACTTTAGCTATTAATCTTTCCTTCTACCTTGATGCTTCAGCCCCTGGGTTTCCCTCTTTTCTTTTGAAAATCTATTTGCAGCCTAGTATCTTATGTCCTTTTAGAAATAGAATAAGCTTCCATGTCTGATTCTTATGAAGAGACTCAATCTCTTCACTCATAACAACAACCCACTAATATGCATCTAGACTAGAAATATATTATTTATAGCAATTGGGCTCAAACACATCAATGGTCTTTGAAACAGACAAAGCAAACTCCATAAAATTAGCATATCCAAGAAAATTACCATCAGCTATGTTTGCAAACCTTTGTGGTGGACTGATCACTCTCTTCTCTCTTCCTATTGCAATGATGTAGGGTTGTTGTGCAGGTGCATCAACATTTATCATCTTGATCACTATTTTGCACCTCCTTCACTTTCTCTACTTTATAACTCTTGGGCTGAGCTATCTATGCGGTCACTGACATCACAATCTGTTTCTACTATTGACTTCTCCCTCTGACTGTCCAGTGAGGTAGATTCATTGAATTTTACATCCCTACTGATAATTAGCCTTGGAGTCTTTTGATATGTGCACCACAACCTATAACGTTTCACTCCAGTTGCATACCCTAGAATTATGCACTTCTTTGCCCTCGGCTCAAGTTTTCCATCCCTCACATGAGCATAAGGAGGACAACCAAATATTCTTAAATTTGAATAATCAGCAGGCAAACCCAGGCCATACCTCAAAAGAAGTTTTGAATTCAATAGTTTTGGATGGAGATATATTGACCAAATAACAAGTTGTACTGATTGCTTCAACCCAAAAATCTTTGTTAACACATGAGTGTGAAAGCATGCTTCGTGCCCTATCACAAAGTGTTCTATTCATACGTTCCGCATTTTGTTGTGGTATTCTGACACAAGTGCGGTGTCTCACTATGCCCTCCATGATGCAGAAATTATCAAACTCAAAATTGCAAGATTCCAACCCATTGTGAGTTCGAAGACGCTTAACTTTTCTTTCTGTCTGCCTCTCAACCATCATCTTCCATTTAACAAATATCGAAAATGCCTCATCTTTTGTTTCAGAAAATACACCCACACCATCCTTGAGTAATTATAAATCAAAGTCATAAAATACATGGTACCACTCTTGGAGGGAACTCTATTTGTACCCCACAAGTCAGAGTGTGTATAATCTAACTTGTCTTTGATATTTTGCTCGGCCTTCTTGATGAACTTTATCCTTGTCTGTTTACCAAACACACAATGCTCACAAAAATTCAAAACTTAATTTTTGTACCCATTTATCAAATGTTTCTTACTCAACAAAGACAATCCATTATCACTCATATGGCCAAGTCGCAAATGCCACAACTAAGACTGATTTAAATCACTTTTCCCATAAGCTACAACAACTTTCCCTTCAATTATAGCCTGAAGATGATATAATTTAGAATGTAGTTTACCCTTCATGAGTACCATGGAGCCTTTACACACTTTAAGTATTCTATTCTCTGAGTGAAATTTATACCCTTGATCATCCAAAGTCGAAAATGAAATCAAATTTCTCTTTAGCGGAGGAACATGCCAATACTCAATGTTTTTTTATAATTTCATCGAACATTCTCAATTTTATATTACCAACCCCCTCTACTGGTAATGGATTATCATCTCCCATATAGACAGTCCCACTCGTTTTTTATAAGTTGCAAAAACTAATTCTTGTGTGGACACATGCGGAAAGTAGCACAAGAATCAAGAACCCAAAAATTTTGCCAATGACTAGAACTGACAGCACAAACTTCCCTAACATAATCACTAACATCAGAGTTATTGCCAGTGTCAATAATATTTGCCGAATTATCTATTATCTGTTTCCCTCTTTTCTCCTTCAACTTAGGACAATCTCTCTTTAGTCTTCCTTGCTCTAGACTTTGATCTTGCGGTTGATTTTTCCTGTTAAAGTCCTTTTGTTGTGTTCTTCCTCTAATCAAAAGACCCCCGCCCTCAATTCTATTGTCTGGAGAGATTTTTTTCAACTCTTTAGATTTTAGTGCATTACTAACATCTTCTAATGAAATGCTATCTTTCCCATATAGCAGTGTATTGGCAAAAGTATCATAAGACTGTGGTAAAGAACATAACACAATCAAGGCCTGATCCTCACTCTCAATTTTGATATCCACATTCTTCAGGTCCATTATAATTGAATTAACGTATCATGGTGACTTTTAACAGGTGTACCTTCGTTCACGCAGAGATTACATAACCTTTTTTTCAGGTAGAGGTGGTTTGTCAGTGATTTATTAGAATACAGATCTTCCATCTTCTTCCATGCCGTTGCTGCAGAAGTTTCTTCAGCATTTTCCCGAAGAACACTATCTGAAACGCTCATGAAAATCGCACTCAAATCCCTCTCCTTCAGGTCTTCCTTCTTTGTCTCTTTCATATCTTCAGGAAAATACTCATCAATTGCTTTCCATAATCCTTGTAACACCAGGGACGATTTCATCCTAATCTTCCATAGATTGAAACTAGAACCTCCTTCAAATTTCTCTACTCGTACTTTGTTGAAGATGATGAAAACATCTTAACCCTAAATTATGTCTAGAAATCGGAACCTTGCTCTGATACCAATTGTTGCGGAATATCATGTGTTAACTAGCACACTATCTCACTCAAAACAAATAGAGAAGAAAAATCAACACAAGGATTTAACGAGGTTCGGCTAAGCCTAATCCTCGAGGCAAAAGAAGAAGGAGTTTTCCACTATGAATGAGAAGGAAAACACAATATAATTTATAGAATCCCCAAATATAACACTTATATATAGATCCCAAAAGGTCCCAAACATATATGAGAAAGGTTTCACAATTTGACAAGGAATATAGTTTTTCTTTTCCCAAATCTATTAGGACAACAGGTTTTCCTAAACCTATAGGGACTATGGGTTTCTAAAAATACAAGAAAATAATTCAAGCCATAAATAACGGGTTTGATTTTGATAAATGTCAAACTAATCCAATCCATGTACACCCCTACGAATAAGCATTCAAGATTGTGGGTCGTCAGTAGGCATAGTTTTCATTTGCCTAAGGCTAGATATGTGGAATTATTCTATTCTTTTGCTAGTGGAATGTAGGTAGACGATTGAACAGTCAAGATATGCATAAGCTAGCTCGGACGTTAGTTGAGATTATTTTCTTGCCATGTGATTAGGAGGTCACGAGTTCTAGCCATGGAAACAACCTTTTGTAGAGAAATGCAGGATAAGGCTGAGTATGATAGAACCTTGTGGTCCGGCCCTTTTTCGGATTCCGTGCATAGCAAGAGTTTAGTACACGGGGATGTTTTTTTAATAATATTAATTTCTTTTCACCCAAAGTGTATATAGGTTAAACGCAAAAGTATGATATTTTTGCATGTTGGAACTTGAACGGTTTTATGTGGAATTTGTTTGTTGTCCCAGCCAAAAATGGATTCAAATTTTCACTTTGCTCTCTTTCAGTGTTTTCCTATACCTAGAATATCCAACTCTTTGCAAATTTCTTAGCGATCTTAATTAGCTGGGTCTGCAACCACTACTGTCTAGATGAGCACTAAATAACCTGTTTCTTATGTAATAACTCGCAAACCATGTTGATACTTAATTTTTCTCTAACTATATATAAAACACTTTTTAAATAGTATATACAATGCATATATAAGTATGTCCAAACGATTTATTGCCCTATTTTACTCAGAAGGCATAATGGATTCTTGCCACTTAAACCTATATCGGTTTGTAGAGCCGATACATGAACTTATATTTTTCTCATTTGAACACTTCAACTTGATGGAATGAATACTAATAAATATTTTTCTATTGACCGTTTTTATCAATCGCTCTGACATGAATTCCATATCACATATTTCGTCTTTATTATATGACACGTGTATTTGTGGGTCCTGTATTATTAGAAAAAAAATTTAATCTTTAAATTTTAAATTTCTTTTTCTTTGGTCCTTTTTCTCCACCTTCATCCCCACCACCCCAATAAGCCTCCACCGTGCTTCCACCTTCACCGCTACCTATTTACGCAGAACCCATATAATAGAATCCAAGATCTGTAAAATTTTCATGCTTGCACTCAATTCTGCTACGAGTGAAGGCAAGATTGTCAGTTAGGTTAAAATCGAAGGTGATAAACTTGCTAAAGGTGAAGAAGTTCTTGTTGTTGAATCACATAAAGCTGTCATGGATGTTGAATCATTTTACGAAAGTTATTTAGCTACTATAATTGTTCCCGAAAGGTGGGTCCGCTCATGTGGAACCATTATTCTTCTTGCTGAATCTGAAGATGAAATTTTACTTGCAAAGTCAAATATTTTAACATCCACTTTGAGTTCCAGTCAAGAAACAACCACTCGAGCTGCTATTACTACCGAAGAGATGGTTTCTGTGGTAGCAACAAGAGCCGGGGTTTCACCATCCAATGCAGGGCCCCCTAAAATGTGAAAAGAAACATTTACCCCCAAGAGAATAAAACCATTAAAAGAATAGGAAAATAGGTAAAGAAGGATTTTGCATATTTCACATGAATGATCGATCAAATGTGCAATGCTTCCAGCCCTTGTGCAATACTTTACATGAATGATCGAAAATGAAATAAATTTACAAGATGGGGGAGTTAGCTTTGGAAGATGAAAGAGGTGGGAAGGGAGGGGAAAAGAGAAGGGGAAAGAGAAATGTCTTTTTTTTTCTTATTTATATATTATTATATTTCTAAATTTTATTAATAAAAATAAAACTATTCACGCGCCTTAGCAGTGTGATTTGCACATAATTTAGCCATGTTAGCGGTGCCACTTTTATATAGGCCTGGTCAATGGTCAAATGTGTTATAATCATTTCGTCAAGTTGAAGAGTTCAAATGGGAAATATATAAGTTCATGTATCAACTTTATAAAATGATACAAGTTTTAGTGTCCAGGAAACCATTACACCTATAAAGAAAAATTCAATAAGTATTTCTAAAATTATTATTTTGGTGATTCATTTATTGTACCCTTATATTTATACTAAAATGAAGCTAAGATAATTTTTGCATATTTTTATGAAGTTATTTAGTACTTTAAAAGTTGAATTGCATGTAATTGCAATATTAGCCTATTTTAAGATTTAATTGTGTTTATATTTGTAAAATTAACCCCAGTATTTTGAATTTGATAAATACGTAATATTAATATTTTTAATACCTTTAATTTATTTCCATAAATCATTTTACTATTTTATATAAAATAAACAAGGGAAAAATGTTTATTTAAATGTTAGCCCCATTTATTTAAATTTTAGCCTATTTTAACCTTATTTGAACCCCTAATTGGACCCAATTATTTAACACAATACGCAGCCCAAATCCTAAACTACCCGACCCGCAACTCAATTAATAAATCTGCCCAGATTCCCTTTTAGTCCCTGCCGTTGATCACCTAGATCAACGGCTTACATCATCCCTTTCCTTTTTTAATCCCCAACTACCCCAAACCCTAATCACTTCTCGCATCCAGCCGCCTTTGAATCCCCCTGTCCCAATTCTCTCTTAAGCTCTCTCTCAAACCCTAGCTGTCGCCTTCAATCACCACCTTAAAAGCTCCCAAATCCATGGCCTCCAAAGCTAGCCTGTATCTACCTCCCTTGACTTCTATGTGGTCGAGTACTATGGTTTCGAAGCTAGATCTTGATGAAACTTCGTCCAGACCTTGGATGTTTTCAGCTATATGGCTGTTTCCGGTCACCTTCAACCTTCGCTCCGTCCAGCCATGACTATTCAAGCCTAACTCTTGGCTTCTCCTGCTTATACCGATGTTTTTCCAAGCCTTCCTTACCATCTGGGGTACTTCTGAAACCCTAACCTTCGAGGTTCTTCCGATCTTTTGAGATCCATTTTAAATCTATATTTACACTAAACTCCTAAATATTTTCTCAAGGTTTCTTTCAAAAATTTACCTTCAGAAGATTTATGTTTTGGGATTTTGGATTTTGTCAAATTATTTCAAAGCTTTTATGATTTTTAGCATGTTCTACTGTGTTTCATTATGTTGTTCTTTGGTTGTGTTTCTTTATGTTGTTCTTCTAACTGAAGTGTGCATGTTAAAAGTCTTAGTTCCTTTTTTGAGATTTTCTGAATTTATTTTTGTTAGTATTCTGTCGGATTTACTTGTCTTTCATCTATATACTCGATTGATGGTGAAAGCCCTAAAATTTGGGGTTTATTCGAGTTTTGAGATTATTTGCTGTGCGGTTTAATTTCTAGTCATGCTTTGAATTTGACTAGTTTCAAAACCCTAATTTGCTTTAGACCTATTCGAGTTTCTGAAGTTGTTTCATCTGTTGCTCGATTGAAATTTTGAATCTTTTGCTTCTTTATGTGATTTTGACTTCCTACTAAAATCTTCTATAAGGTCTTTTTGCTTGACCTCTTTGCATGCTGTTTGATATTCTCTCTTTTCTCTATTACTAAGGTACTGAAATCTACCTATGTGACTACCATATTCATTAGCTGTTGACTCTGTGTTTGCTATTGCATGACGTTTTCACTTTCTCATGAGTTGAGCCTCACATGCCTAATGTTTTTGCAATCTTTTATATGCTAAATTTCCCTAAAAAATGACATTCAATTTTGGAGTTATTTCAAACCTATTTGTGTAATTCTTATTGCACTCGTGTAATTGATTCTTTCCATATTTTATTGATTCCCTATTTCTTGGGTTGATTTGAAAATTTTCCTTTAGACTTTCGATTCTCTTGTATTTAACTTGGTTTATTCGTAGGAGCCTATGATTCTCTACTTAAGTCAGTGCTTATGAAGTCCTTGACTCTTTGATTCGCTAATTCTCAATTCTGCTACCTTACTTTGTTTTTTAACCTTATTTGGTTAACCGAGTATTGAAAATATTCTTGCCTTTATTAAACCCCTTTGAACTTGCCCCTAATGGTCTATTCTATACATGGTGTTCTACTTGAGTTCTTTCCTTATATGATTTCTGCCCAATACCATTTGAATTTAGCTCTTTAATTAAAGGAAGTATTATACTGATTTGATTTTAGTTGGTACATAGTTCCATAATTGCTACTAAACTATGATTCTTACCTTATTTTCTACTTACTTTCAAACTATAAATACCTTGCTCTTTCATTAACAAAAACACATAAGAACACTTTTAGTTTCTGAACTCACACTCACACTAAAAAATATTCTTTCTTGATACTTGTACTGTGGCCTTCCTTCAAAGTCATATTACTTGCTTTTACTGTATCTTGCTTTTCTGATTAAGATTCCATCATCACAACAATGTGTTTACTTAATGCTTTTCCCTTTTTGTTGGCCTATTGTTGGTGTTTAGGGCATTTACTTTAGCATGCAATTATTTCCTTCTACTTGTTATGTATTTACTATGCATCCTAAACCGCCATCTCAATATGTTTAATGCTTATGGTTTTCTTGAGATATGAAGGTATTGAATATTACTACCTATGACTCAAGCTTGATCCCCTGGGATCCTACATCTATGTTTGTGTAGCATTATGTGTTCTGGAAAGCTTCTGGTCATGCGAGCATCTTCTACGGCTGTGTATGCGCAAAGTTGATCCTTGCCTAAGCATAGTCTCTTTGCAACTTCCCAACCCTCCTAGACCCACTTTTTGTATGAGATTATCAATTTTTTTGTGGTTGTTTCCCCCTCCTTTATTCCCTCAGAACTCTGCTTCCTCACTTGCACTTTCTCTTAGATTTAAGTTTTGCCCCCTCCTATGAGTCTTGCCTTGGGATCCATTGATCTCCCTCTAAACTTTGAAACATGAGGGCTGGCCCTTCTACAATGCACTTGTCCCTACTCTGATGATGCAATTTGGGTGTGAGCACTGTCCGGAGTCCCATTGAGACTCTTAGGGAATTCTGACACACTCAAATTGGAGAAAGGCTTCGGATCGATGATCTTTGAGGTGGTCTATCTCATAATTCATACAGGAAGTCAAGAATTAGACCTTATTTGGTTGTAATTAGTTTTCTTGTATTTTTGATGTGTTTTTTATTCTGGTATATAATAATTTATAATAAATAATTAGGGTTGGCTAGTGAAACAGGGTTGGGGTCACTATGCATACAAAAGGTATAAATCATGCCTATAGGACTGTTCTAAATTTTGCATATTCAACTATTTATAGAAATCATGCCTATAGAACTGCTCTAATTTTGGATATTCCAAACTTTATCTAGAAATCATGCTTATAGGAATGTTTAATTCGAACTGCATTAGATACCATATCTATAGTTTTAAAAGCAAGCCTGCATTTAGATACCATGTTTATAGGTTTAAAAATAGGCTTGCATTTAGGTACCATGTCTATATGTTTAATTCAAACTGCTTTTGAAACCATGTCAATAGTTTTAAGAACAAGTTCTGCATTAGATATCATGTCTATAGTTTTAAAAACAAGTTATGCGTTTAGATACCATGTCTATAAGTTTAAAAGCAAGTTCTACATTTAGATACCATGTCTATAGATTTAAGACAAGTTCTGCTTTAGATAACATGTCTAGAAGGTTTTCTGCATTTCGGCAATCATGTTTATTAGTGTCTAAAATAAACAACATATAGAAAACATGCCTATAGGAGTTTCTAAATGAATCTGATTCGCTTTACACAATGTTAGATGTAAAATCGGCAATAGTATGTAGCATCATCTTCATAATCTGGCATCAATCTGTTAATTCTTCATCTCTTTTGATAATCTTAGTCCTTTACTTAACCGAAGTTTAGCAAGCATGCCTATAGGATCCCAAATCATTCACTTAGAGTTTCACTGTCTTATAACCTTCTAAATTCAGTAGATATCATGTCTATTGGACCTTTTCTTAACACTTAGGCAAGCCTTAGGGTAATAACTGTAACTGCATCTGTTGCTATTAATCATTCCAACCAACATGCAGGCCTTATTTGGGCTTCCTGTCAGAATTATGTAATATACCAGCCCGCCTCAACATTTGAACTCCCTAGTCTTTAATTTTGATCAGACCTAAAAAGTATGTAAAAGTCATGCTAATTATATGCTTTTCTATTCAAGGAGGTATAACTGAGCCTCTGCTTGTAATAGCATGCAATAAGTAATCAAGACCAATCCACGCTTTAAATATCTTAACAGGGTGGGAAGGGTAGATATGGATATGATAACCATGTGATAATGCCACGTGTAGCTCCTCATTGAGAAGTGATTACCGGACATTGTGTGGGTGATCCATATTTTTAATAAACCTAGGACCCCATCTCTTTTATTCTTTACTCTTTGTAACTCTTTTCAACTTTTCTAATTATTCTTTCAAACCTTGTTTACTTTCAAGCCATTAGGTGTTGAAATCCCCTCTTATTTGAGCCTTATGTGTTTATATGTTAATCGTACCAAAATTCACAATAATTGTCTGGCCGGGAACTACACTAGTGGATTCTGAGGGGTGCCTGACACCTTTCCCTTAGAATAACTTTTAGCCCTTACCCAATATTTGGTTATTCAAACAAACTTAGAGTTAAATCTATATTGGTGTCCTGATTCACCCTAATTATTAGGTGGCGACTGTTTAAATGCAAAATCCAGTTCCCGAAAGGAACAAGTTGTCCCTCCAAATGTCATAACCCCTATTTTCGGGGAGGTAAAAGGAGGCGCGATAGCATGGCGACTCTGTTGGGAATTTTTTTAGGCTTTTACCATTTCATACTGTTGTTGTGAATTTATGCTTCTTTTCACTCAATTAGTTGTTTATTTCTTTTAAGAATTCAATTTCTTTTTCGATTTCAAAACTGACTTGTCTTTTTGTTTCTTTCCTTTACTGCTTTCCTTCAATGCCGTTTTAAATTAAGATATTGTTTTATTTACTGCTTTCTTAAACGTGCAAATACATGACACCATGCCTTTAATTTTTGCATGATCATGATCGACATCATATTCCATTTGTGCCAAATAAAATCCTATAGCAACGCTTAAAATGAGCGGTTGCGCTCTTGTGATATTATTATCCCCTAAATTCAGAAAAGATATATTTGCGGTAAAACTAATCGATCAATGGTGTAGTCGACGGTCTCGTGCCTTTCCCCCTATAGTTGTCTGCTCAAGGGTACCAGTCTAAAAAATCATAGAAACATTACTCTGTTTAATTGTGCATGCATCATGGTCAAACCTAGCCAAACAGTTATATTGTCCACATAGTGACTCTTTAAGATAGCTTTGTCCAAAGTCCACTGGGTTTCCCTAAAACCCAAACAGACATCATCACTTTCTATGCATTTATTTGGAGAACTAAATATTTTTATGGCAATTGTTGATATTAAATACTCGAGTACATTGGGGGGATAAGGGCCTAACCCTTTTGTCTTGCAGAAATATGAGGCACAAAGTCCCTAGATTCGACATGGTCGCCCACATCCACCCAAAATTGCTAAGCTGGTGGGAGGATCTCACTCCAGTGATTAGACTCTTATCCGGAAATATTTGGGAAATCTACCTTCCTTCCTAGAAATCCAACCCAATAACAAGATCATAGAAGCTGCCACTTTGTACTGGATTGTGAGAGGTCCATTTTCTGCTTCGGGAACATTGAAATGACATCATTACTAGAAGAGATAGTAGGATTGGCCGACACAACCTGGGAGACTCCAGGTTTGTTAATGCCTGAGAACCGCAAAGGCGAGGGTTTCCTCAAGATGATGGGTTTGGAGAAATATTCAAAATTGATATTTCTAAAAGACTCCTATATCCCTTTTGATTATTTGTACGAGAGGTACAGTCATAGAAAATCCTACATTACCTATCCCGACGAGTTTTCCATCACACCACTAGGGCATATTCGTCGAAGGGTCTTTGTATTCATGTTTTATTTCTTTGGATCGATCATGTTCCCAATGAAGAAAGAAAGAATCCACACCAGGCTAGCTATGGTAAATAAGACATTAATGGAGGGAATTGGTGGGCAACCATTCATCATTGTGCCTATGATCGTTGCAGAAATATATCGATTCTTAGAGAAGTGTCAATACATAGCCAAACACATCGAAGGATGAAATTTTCTACTTCAACTTTGGCTCGTGGAGCATCTCCAAAAGGGAGAATATGGGCAAGAGATTTAGCGAAGGGACTGAGAAGATCATATCGCTTTTCATCACCCAAAGAAAATGAATTACATGCCCAATATGTTCGCCCAACCGGAGAATACTAGAGAATGTGTATAGCTATTTGACAACCTGACTGAGGACCACGTACAATGGATGTTTGAGTGGTTTGCGACCGAGGAATTCATCGCCCGATCGAGAGATGCACCTTTCCTGATATTGATCAGTCTACGAGGAACATACCCTTATGCCCCTCTCCAGGTTATAAGGCAAGCGGGTAGGAAGCAGGTTGTACGCATGGTTGAGAAGATGAGTCACTTCCGGGAGGACTTTCAGGATGATGAAAGTCCTTACAAGTGCCAAGCTCAGCATATGTGGCACTGCAAGATCATCTTAGGGAGGGATACTATCAAGCCAGATATATACCATGCTGGTTGTGCTCCCTATTTTTCAGGCTGGTTGGAGGATAAACATGATGACCTGGGTCATCCTGGGTTTGTTCGAGGTCACAGGATCATAGATGAAAAGGCCGAGGCATAGGTCAAATACAATTAACTACTCAAAAGGATCCGAGAATGTGAAAGCGAGCATCGCGAGATACAAGAAACCAATCAAAAGCTAATTAAGGAATAAAAGGACATTGTTGTCAATGTCGAAAAGCAACGGGAATACTTGGAGTGAGGCATAGTTGAGTTGGAGAAGCAATTTCTCAAAAGGGCAAAAAACTACCAGAATGCTGAGGGAAATGAAGGCGGACATCTAGCTAGAGCATACCTACTGCTAGGACTTCGCGAGCTCGGAAAGCTATTCGATGGAGCTTGGGATGCCGAATCCGGGAAAGGTCTTTCTGGGACCAAATAGATAGGAGTTTTTCTTCTTTTATAAAATGTAATAAGGCCAATGGCCACTAGTAACTTTTATTTCTTATTATTTAGTGTCGATTTGGAATTCGTCTACTTTTTATCAATAAAATTAGGCATTTAGCATTCCAAGTTCTCCAATTTAATTTGTCGCTAGGCCTACCTCGGGCACAACGAGGCTCCCAAATTAGGACACCTTTTACATTCCTGCACTATGTGTCTAACTATTGCAATATCTTTTTATAATCCTTACTAACTTGCTACCTTTTTGTTTTCACTTTTTTGTTTATTTCCCCTCCCCAAAGGTTAGTTCGTGACTCTGGCAACATCATCTTATTCCACGAGATCTAAGGGCCCTCCACCCACTCCTCCTCTCAGCCCTATCAAAAATAAGAACAAAGGAAGATGGAAGATTAGAAAGGAGAACTCAACTGAATGGGTAGAGATCACTCATGGTCATGGTACTCTGGTTCCTAAGGAAAATGCAACCCAACTCGAACAAAAGCTGCTGAAATTTCAGGAAGAACTTAACCAAGTTTGGAATCTGGAAAATCTTCCATTTTCCCTCATCACTCTAGATGTTAATTTCCCAAATGCTCAAAACCCCACAACGCCACAAAGCCATAAAACCATCCCGCTCCTCACCACCACTACAACACCTACCATACTTCAAACAATACTCTATTTCTCATCCCGGAGCCCATGAACTCCACAAATGACCACTGCCACACCCACCATTGCACCCCCATCTATGTAGAGACTATGCCACACTCCACCCAAACCATCTCAAGTACACCCGAGTATGATAATAAAGACTTACTCATGAGAAGCCTGGCCGAAGAACTTAAGAAATTGACTAGAAGAATTCAAGGTGTTGAATGAAGTAAGGGAATTGAAGGGATGAAATATGAAGATATTTGCATATAAACCGATATCGAACTACCCGAGGGGTACAAACCTCCTAAGTTCGAGATGTTTGATGGTACAGGGGACCCAAGGTTCCATTTAAGAATATACTATGAAAAACTCGTTGGAGTAGGAAGAGATGAGAGAATCCGCATGAAGCTTTTTATAAGGAGCTTGAAGGGAGATGCTTTGTCTTGGTACATTAGCCAAGAACCAAAGAAGTGGTCGAACTGGTAAGCATGGCATCTGATTTTATGGACAGGTTCAGGTTCAACATGGAGAATGCGCCGGATGTGATCTATATTCAGAATATAAAGAAGAAACCGACAGAAACATTTCGCGATGTATGCTACTCACTGGAGGTCAAAAGCTGCTAAGATTAGACCTGCCTTAGAGGAAGAACAAATGAACAAATTCTTTGTCTGGGCTCAAGACCCATAATGTTATGAAAGGCTAATGATGATCAAGGGCCACAAATTTTCTGACATTATCAAGTTGGGAGAAAGGATCTAAGAGGGCATCAAAAGTAGTATGGTTACGAACTTCGAAGCCTTGCAAGATACAAATAAGGCCTTACAGTTAGGAGGTGTATCTAAGAAGAGGGACATAGAAGCCGTATTGGTGGCATAGAGAGCCAAATCTCCCATAAAATACCTAACCTACCCAAAGCCTCCACTCACTTATCGGCCTACTCCAAACTACCAAGCACCCCACCCTCTTACCAAACTCCACCACCCACTTATCAATCACCTCCACCTCTTACATATCAGCTCGTTTCACCAAGATATTCCCAACCCACGCATGTTTATCAAGCCTACAACACTCAACCATCCCACTATCAATCCCCTCCCACACGCCAAAACTTCCCTAGACCTCGACCAAACTTTGACCAAAGGCCTCCGAAACAATATACCGTTGTTGCTGAAGCTATTAACCAGTTATATAAAAGACTCAAAGCTGATGGTTACGTCACCGCTATCCCTGCTGCTAGTTAGAACCGTTCACAGTGGGTTAATCCAAATAAATCCTTTACATAGTATTCCAGCATGAAAGGATAGACCATTGTCGAATGTCGTTCCCTGAAAGACAAGATCCAGACTTTGATTGATAATAAGATTATCATAGCAAAAGAACCTGCTCCAAATATCCACGATAATCCTCTACCAGACCATAGGGGATAGGGCGTTCACATGATTGAAATAAAGGATGATTGGGATCCCGAGGGATCAATTAGTTAGATCACAGAAGGTGACAACCCTAAGAAACTGATAGTCACCTTTAATCTAATCGTGGTCCAGATTCAGCTAGGGACACCGAGGTAAATATGTCCGTGCCACTTGAGTTTGAAGCAACGTCATCTGAAAAGACACCAACATCAATTGAGGTCGAATTTGTGTCTCCAGTAAATGCACCTACACCATTCGAAGTTGCAATTTTACCACCCAAGGTACATGCTCTGTTCAGAATGAAGATAGCCACGCCGATCCCAGTGGAGATGTTGACCATGACACCATTCCACATAATGGCTATACCATGGGACTATACAGTCGAGGCAAGAAGAAAATGCAAGGTTAGGTTCGGAGAGGCTATTGCAACACAAGGTATGACGAGGACTGGTAGAGTTTATAACCAGAATATCTGGCCGAGTCAAGCAAGAAAGCCTCTAACTGGCAACCCATCATCGAGACTGGGCTAGATGATATCTTGAGAAAGATACATGCCAAGGAATTCTCGGTTATTGACCAGCTGAACAGAACACCGTCGTAAATTTCTACCCTTGCTTTGCTACAAAATTTTGATGCACACAACAATGCCCTGCTAAGGGTTATGAATGAAGCATATGTACCAAGCAACATCACTGGCAGAGAGATGGATAACATGGTAGGAAGAGTATTGGAAAGTCACAAGATCACTTCTCATGAAGATGATCTTCCACCATAAGGGTTGAGTCACAACAAGGCATTGCACATCACCGTGCAATGCAGAGACTATTTTATCACCAGAATCCTGATTGATGGAGGGTCCAACATCAATATTTGTCCGTTGGTAAAACTCAGGATGCTGGGTAAGGGACTGCAGGAGATAAAGGATGGAGACATCAATGTGAAAGCTTTTGATGGCTCCCAAAGGTCCACCATTTGGGAAATTAGCTTATCTTTGAAAATAGGGCCTACTTGGTTCGATGTTGATTTTCAAGTGATAGACATGCCGACATCTTACAATCTGCTGTTGGGACGACCCTGGATTCATACTGTTGGGGGCCGTAGCATCAATATTACATCAAGCAGTAAAGTTTCAGTGGAATCACCACGAGCTGATCATTCACGGTGAGAGTAGCAATCCCATATACAATCGCCAGACCATCCCAGAAATAAGAGGCAGAAGAAAGATAGGTGGGGCCTATCACCACATCGAGCGAGTCAACGCCAATGACAAAGACAAATGGTAGGAAAACAAAATTGAGAGCATATTGAACTGGAGCAGATACGAGCCTAGCAAAGGGATTTGCAAGAACCTTCAAGGAATCACTAAGCCCATAAAACTCAAGAAGCACGGCACCATTTTCGGTCTGGTATATGAGTATATTTGGAAATAATTCAATGACTAGTCGCCACCATGGCGCGGTCCTTACTACTCGCTGGAGTAGCCAATACCATGCTTGGAGTAAACTTTCTAACACGCCGACGTTATCTATGGGTCAGAAGAAGAGGAAGCACTGACAGCGGCGAGGAATTTGTTCTTGGAAGACAATGATATGGATTTTTGTGTCGTTCTCGAGGAAGAGGGGGAGGAAGGCCCTTCCATATGTGTTGTAAGTGTCATGCCCAAAACTAGGGGATGCACGACTAGACCTCGATACTGTATTTGAACGAGTTAGCCATTAAGCATACTAGCTAACTAAACTGGGGGCCCAACAGATCGGGCAGCATAACATCTGAAATACTAAGCCTGGACCATTAAGGTCATGACCTGAATAACAATAAGCCATATAACTAAAAGTAGACGAGCCAAAATAATAAAGTACTAGCTGGGCGACGAGGCCGTGATTGGAGACATACATGCCTACACACATATATATACATGCCATGCCTATGGGCTGGAGAGTGGAAGCTGCAAAAAGAAACCCATAATACTATGTCCACAATAGCCTCTAAGAGTTTCAAAAGCATTGTCGAGAGAAGGACCCAACAATATCCAAACTATACAACAAAAGTAACCATCCTATGAAAGCTCTAGGAAGAGGTGTGGCTTACCAACTCACATTTGAACCTCGAAATCCTAGCAGAGGGGTTGATCAGAGTCCCTACCTGGACCTGCACGCACGAACAAAATGCAGTGTCCCCAGGCAACGAGACATCAGTACAAATAAAAATGTACTGGTATGTAAGGCAGAAAGTAGAATCATACATAGCTGATGTAAAATAATAATAGAAATACCACCTAACACTGAAACTCTAATAGCCTCCATGGACGACACCCGACCTCATAGTAAACAAATATGCATGGTATGCTCGTGTAATCGTATATCGTGAATACATATATGTGTTGATACAAATGCATGACATACACAACCAAATGCTACCAGTGGTGGTCTCTTCCGGTAGCTAACCGGTATCATATTGTACCTGTGGCCATCTGTACAATATATAGTTTTTCGGGAAAATAGACCCCTTACCTCCGATTATAGCTCGATGTCCATGCATAATGCCATGTATGATATGAAATTTGAATGCACATAATATGCCATAACAAGAACTTAGCCAATCTTGGCTCATAGGTACTCTTATTCTCATGATCTCATAATCACCTTCTAATTGCATACATTGTCTCGTGGAACCTCATATCTTTCTTCTTCTTCTTTTTTTGAGTAAGATTGAAAACTTAACTCGATTTTTAGGAAGATAATTTAACTCTGAAGATATTCATAAAAAGCTTAAGGTGCTTCACTTAGTTCTTATACCTGATTTCTTGATATTTAATAAATGAAAGTATTTAAAAAAAATCAAGTGTCACTTCAGAGATTTTAAAATACACTTTAACAAGGAAGAAAGACTTATCGCAAATACTAAATGCCTTTATTTTTTTGTTACACAACCCAAAGACGAATAAGAATTCATATATATAGACATATAGTTAAGAAAGCTGACAAAATGACATATATGGATGTCGAATACCCTATTTAACCGAATGAGTGGAGCATCAACCTAATAGCGTTATGCAAATACTTCATCTATGATCCCAATTCGTTCCACAAAAGGTCGTTCTAGCAATATAATAGTTAAATATCACATTTGGCGTCTTATGAATTTCCCAGAATTCGTGCTAAAATACCTTTCTAACAAACGTCTGAATGCCTGTAGTTTCTTCACAAAAAGTATTCCTTACGTCCTAAGCATCGCAAACACTATATATATGTAGCTAATAAATACCTATAAAAAATTCATAATTGAGTTTAAATCGGAAAATTTGCCATATGACCCTAACTTGACGAAACGTCCGTAGAACTTTGTAAAAACGCTCATAAATGAGTCCCCGGATGATTACCTTGGTAAACCAAGTATAAAGCCTGAAGAACCAGCAAGAACAACAGATTCCTATCTTCCAAGAATAGACCCAAACACCGCTAATAGAAGGGAGAAACGATTGCAATGCGTAGAGATTGTGTTTCTAGGCACGAGGGCAAATTTTAACGGTAGAAATCGTTAAAAACGCACCTTAATCACTGAAGAACACCATGGAACCCTCTATTCAGCTTTCTCACTGTTTTGTAACTGAAATGAAATGTTTTGAGGGTTTCAATGTCGAGTTTACCGACTTATACCACTTGTTTGACCCGACCCGGTTCGCGACTCGGTTTCAGCCTGGACAGTCCGGGGTAAAACAGTCATAATGTTTTAATCCAATGGCCGTTTGATGTGTGATGTTTTTGGTTGAAACCTAGACTGGTAGACCTTATATTCCATAGGTTGTGGGTCTCACTTAGGAGAAATAATCTGATACATTTGACACAAAATTTAGAAAATTTATTCGAGAAATTTATGATAACTTTTGCCGACCCTTATTTGCGCAACTTGCTTGACTCCAAAACATAACAAGTGACCAGTGTGATGTCATACCCAATCATATATAACTAATATAACCACGTCACGTTACGTATATTACGTAAGAGAAGAGGAAAAAGAAAAATATTGGGTCTCACAATCTCCCCCCCCCCTTAAGAACATTCGTCCGCGAATGGGTCAAGTCAATTTCCATGTTACATTTCTTTTCGGCTAATACGTTATTTTAGAGGA
Organism: Nicotiana benthamiana; assembly: GCA_034376525.1. Lineage (NCBI taxonomy): Eukaryota > Viridiplantae > Streptophyta > Magnoliopsida > Solanales > Solanaceae > Nicotiana > Nicotiana benthamiana. The sequence continues at coordinate 10,373,586 of CM067341.1, read as the reverse complement.
TATATTTGTTTTATTTTCAAGCTTAAATCAAATTCTGAAGATTCCAACTACTAGGCTTCGTATAGCTGTCTCGCAGTAAGAAATTTAAATTGCACTTTCAAGTCATCCAAAATCTCATTAAATTGTTGTAAAGAAATAATTGCCAATTATTTAAATGCGACTCACCTTAAGTCGTAAATAGGTGGGGGTACACTTCCTCATTTCCTCCTTAGCTTCCCAGGTCATTTCCTCGATGTTGTTATTTCGCCATAACACTTTCACGGAAGCCAGTTCTTTAGTTCAAGCTTTCTTACCTGATGATCTAAAATAGCTACTGGTACATCTGCATAAGATAAGTCTTCAGCAATGCGAATATCCTCAATGCGCGTAATACGTGAAGGATCTTTAATGCATTTCCGCAACATAGATACTCGAAACACATGATGGACTGCTTCCAATTCTAAAGGTAAGTCAAGCTCGTACGCCACCTTACCAATCCTCCGAATAATCTTATATGATCCAACATACCTAGGGCTGAGCTTCCCCTTCTTTCCAAATTGCATGACACCCTTCATAGGTGATACTATTAGGAAAGCCTAATCTTCTACATCAAACTCTAAGTCTCATCGTCGATCATCTGCATAAGACTTCCGTCGACTTTGTGCTGTTTGCAGCCGGTCTCCGATAAGTTTTACCTTTTCCATTGCTTGCTGGACTAAATTAGGACCTAGCAACTCTGCTTCCCCGACCTTGAACCAACCGATCGGCGACTTACAATTCCGCCCGTATAGTGCTTCATAAGGGGCCATCTGAATACTAGCATTGAAGCTGTTATTATAAGCAAACTCAATAAGAGGTAGATGATCATCCCAACTTCCTTTAAGATCTAGCACGTATGCACGTAACATATCCTCAACTGTCTGAATAGTAAGCTCTACCTGTCCATCAGTTTGCGGATGAAAAACGGTCCTAAGATTTACCTGCGTGCCTAGACCCTTGTGAATAGTTTTCCAAAAATGTGTTGTAAATTGAGCCCCTCAATCAGAGATAATAGATAATGGTACTCCATGAAGGCGAACAATCACTCGAATTTAAAGTTTGGCATAATCCTTGGTTGAATATGTCATCCTGACTGGCAGTAAATGAGCAGATTTTGTAAGCCTATCAATAATTATCCAAATAGAATCATACCTCCGTGGAGTGCGAGGCAAACCAATGATGAAGACCATATTTATCATGTCCCATTTCCATAATGGAAGTTTAATATACTGAGTTAGGCCTCCAGGCTTCTGATGTTCGGCTTCAACTTGCTGGCAATTGGGACATTGGGCTACCATCTCCTCGATATATTTTTTCATTCAATTCCACTAATAGATCTATCAAAGATCAGATACATCTTTGTCGCTCTGGGGTGAACTACATATCTAGAATAATGGTCCTCCGAAAGAATCTTGGCGCGGAGCTCTCCAACTGTCGGTACACATAAGCGACCCTGGTATCTAAGGCCTCCATCTCCTGTTAGCTCAAATAAAGGTTGTCGCTGCTGTGGAATACTTTCTCTCAGTTTTGTAATCTCAGGATCCCCGTGTTGTCGCTCTTTTATTTCAGTAACAAAAGAAGATTGTGTTGTATTCTGAACTAGAATGCATCCACCCTCTGCGTCTACCAAAAACACCTGCAAATTAGCTAGCTGGCATAGATATTTGGTCATCTTGACCTTATCAGCTTCAACATGGCTTAGACTACCCATGGATTTCCGGCTAAGGGCATCAACAACAATATTAGCTTTGCCGGGATGATATAAAATATCAACATCGTAGTCCTTAAGTAATTCTAACCATCTTATTTGTTGTAGGTTTAGCTTCCTCTGTTTAAATAAATACTAAAGGTTCTGCTGGTCAGTGAAAACATCAATACGAACCTTATATAGATAATGACGCCAAATCATTAGGGCGAAGACAACTGCGGCTAACTCAAGATCGTGTGTAGGATAGTTCTGTTCATGTTTCCGCAACTGTATGGAGGCGTACGCGATAACCTTACCATGTTGCATAAGAAAACACCCTTGGCCAATTCTCGAGGCATCACAATATATAACATAATCCTCAGTGCCATCCAGAAGAGTCAAGACAGGTGTTGTAAGCCTTTTCTTTAGCTCCTGAAAACTTTGTTAACATGCCTCTGTCCACTTATTTAGCTCATTTATGTGTAAGTTTTGTAAATATGCAGAGATATAGGAAAATCACTCCACAAACCTTCGGTAATATCCTGTCAAGCCTAAAAAGCTACGAACCTCTGTCGGATTCAAGGCCCTTGGCCAAGTCATCAAAGCTTCAATCTTTCGACTATCAACCTTGATACCATCACCGGTAATAACATGACCAATAAAATCTACAGAAGTTAGCCAAAATTCACATTTATAAAATTTAGCATATAACTTGTAGTCCTGGAGAGTCTGCAATACAGCTCGCAAGTGGTCTGCATTCTAGGCTCCCGATCGTCAATATATCAGGATGTCGTCAATAAACACAATCACAAATTCATCGAAGAATGCTTGAATAGCCGGTTCATAAGATCCATAGAGGCTGCTGGGAGCATTTGTAAGCCCGAAAGACATGACAAGGAATTCAAAATGGCCATACCTTGTCCTAAATGCTATTTTTGGGATATCAATATCCCTGACTCGTAGTTGATGATAATCGGATCGCAACTCGATCTTCGAAAAGCATTTGGCACCTTTGAACTGGTCGAATAAGTCATCAATCCGTGGAAGAGGATACTTATTCTTGATAGTGAATTGATTTAGTTGCCTGTAGTCAATACACATCCGCGAGGAGCCATCTTTATTTTGAACAAAGAGCACCTGAGCACCGCATGGGGATTTACTTTGCCTAATAAAGCCTTTATTGAGAATGTCCTTCAATTGTTGTTTCAATTCCCTTAGTTCTGCAGGAGCGATTCTGTAGGGAGGGATGGATATAGGCTGCGTATCAGGAAGCAAATCTATAGCGAAATCGATTTCCCTTTTGGGAGGATTTCTTGGAAGCTCGTAAGGGATTACCGTCGGGAATTCATTCACTATAGGAACCGATTGAAGAGTTTCTGGATCCTTATCTATATCTCTGACATGAACCAGATGGTATATGCAGCCTTTAGCAATAAATTTCCGAGCCCTAAGGTATAAAATAAACTAATCCTTGGGAGTGGCTGCATTACCTTTCCATTCAAGGACATGCTCACCAGGAAAACAAAATTTGACCAACTTTGCACGACAATCAATATTAGCATAACAAGCTGCATCCATACCCATAATGACATCAAAGTCTAGCATACAAATTCAACTAAATCAACAGAGGTTGGATGGTCATTAAATAACACTATACCACCTCGATAGATATGATTAGCTATAATAGAGTCACCAACTGGCGTAGACACCTCAATTGACTGTGGAAACAACTCAGATCTCATGTCAAGCTTAGTAGCAGTAAATTGAGTAATATATGAAAATGTAGAGCCGGGGTCTATCAATTCATAAATGGCATGAGAATGTATTGTCAATATACCTGTGACAACATCTAGGGATGCCTCTGAATCATGTCGGCCTGTGAGTGCATAAAAGAGGTTCTAGCCACCACTAGAACCTGAGGTGTCTCCTCTACCTCTCCCCCTACCACGGCCTTGAGTAGTTTGTAGACCTGGTTGGGGAGGATGGACTGAGGGTGAAGAGGTTGCTGTGGATCCTTAAGGCGAAGCTGGTGCACCTCTGCCTAATCCTGGGCACCAACTAATAAAACGTCCTGTCTGCCCACAATGATAACATGCACTCGAACCCTATCTACACTGCCCAGTGTGTAGCCTACCACACTGAGTACACGGAGGAGTAGGCTGTCTCATTTCTGAGGAACGCTCCTGTCGACGGCCCTCAGGCTGGCCTGAGCTCTGCCCCAGTCCTGACTGAATATATCCATCAAACCGCTGGCCCTGCATCTGTGGTGGGAAACTACATGCTGAACGAGGTGGATATCTATGGAGTGGGGGCTTAAAATCACCCCGTGGATCCTTGTAAGACCCTGTAGTACGAGCCCTCTTACTTTGCTCCCTATCACTACGAGTATTACGAATCTGACGGAAAAGGTCCTCTGTAGTCTGAGCAAACGTCTGTATGCGGGAAATATCTACATTATCCGATAGGGATGCTACCCTACAGTTTCTAATCAGATGATCCGACAAACCATCCACATAATGATGAACTCTAGCCATCATGGTGCGTACGATATCTGGTGAATACCTTGCCAAAGAATTAAACTTATGGCTATAATCCTTCAAACTCATACCTCCCTGCTTCAGGTTAAGAAACTGGTCAAGACGGGCCTCTCAAACCTCCCGTGGCAAATAATGAGCTAAAAAGCCTCATAGATGTCCTCCCACTCTGCTGGTGGAGCATCAGGTCCTCTAGATCTCTCCCATGCCTCATACCATAGGAAGCTACATCACGTAATCAAAAAGAAGCCAACTCCATAGCCTCGGTGACGGAGGCGTGCATCACCCTCAATACTCTATGAATCTGGTCTTTAATGTCCTGGGGATCCTCAGTGGAACTGGACCTGTAAATAATGGAGGGGCCAAATGAAGAAACTCTCGTACTATCGAGCTTCTTGTCCGATCTCTCCCGGTATTTGCTCCCGACTCTAGCTGTTGCTCATGAATAGAAACCATCATCCCCTGCTCCCCAGTCTCTGATGGGGAACAAAAAGTGTTGGAGGTCCTGTGTCTCCAGCTGCCTCAGGTACTAATGGAACTGGTGAGGCTGGGGGTACTGCATCTACCTAGGCTCTAACAAGTGCTACGGAAGCTGAAACTAGGGGTAATGGAGACTCACTGTGTGCCTCTAAGGGAAATCTATCCCTCTGACCCGGTGGGGAACGACTGGTACCTTCCCCCGGATCCATACCAATCTCTCGTTGTGCCATCTCCTGAGTGTATGTGGTTATATAAGAAACAAAAAGCACGATTTAGATTTCATATGTTCTTATAACTTCACTCTATAGCATGATCTATTAATTGAAAGAAACATAACCATTCCTAAATGCCAAATAGCCTTCTGATTATAAGTCTGGTGCAGAACACACCCATAAGCAAGACTCTACTAGACACGGCTTGTGGACTCCCTTGGATTTGACCTGCTCCGATACCAAGTTTGTCACGCCCAAAACTAGGGGATGCACGACTGGCCCTCGATATTATATTTGACTGAGTTAGCCACTAAGCATACTAGCTAAACTAAACTGGGGGCCCAACAGATCGGGCAGCATAACATCTGAAATACTAAGCCTGGACCATTAAGGTCATGACCAGAATAACAATAAGCCATATAACTTAAAGTAAACGAGCCAAAATAATAAAGTACTAGCTGGTCGACGAGGCCGCGATTGGAGACATACATGCCAACACACACATATATATATACATGGAAGACTATGGCCTGGAGAGTGGAAGCTGCAAAAAGAAACCCACAAAACTATGTCCACAATAGCCTCTAAGAGTGTCATAAGCATTGTCGAGACAAGGCCCCGACTATACCCAAACTGTACAACAAAAGTAACCATCCTATGAAAGATCTAGGAAGAGGTGGAGCTTACCAACTCACATCTGAACCTCGAAATCCTAGCAGAGGGGTCGATCAGAGTCCCTACCTGGACCTGCACGCACGAACAAAATGCAGTGTCCCCAGGCAACGGGATATCAGTACGAATAAAAATGTATTGGTATGTAAGGCAGAAAGTAGAATCACCCATAGCTGATGAAAAAATAATAGAGATACCACCTGACACTGAAACTCTAATAGCCTCCATGGACGACATCCGACCTCCTAGTAAACAAATATGCATGGTATGCTCGTGTAATCGTATGCCGTGAATATATATATATATATATATATATATATATATATATATATATATATATATATATATATATATATATATATATATATATATATATATTGATGCAAATGGATGACATACCCAACCAAATGCTACCAGTGCGGTCTCTTCCGGTAGCTAACCGGTATCATATTGCCAACCTGTGGCCATCTGTACAATATATAGTTTTTCGGGGAAATAGGCCCCTTACCTCCAATTATTGCTCGAAGTACATGCATAATATACCACGTATGATATGAAATTTGAATGCACATAATATGCCATAACCAGAACTTAGCCAATCTTGGCTCATATGTGCTCTTATTCTCATAATCTCATAATCACCTTCGTATTGCATAAAATTGTCTCGTGGAACCTCATATCTTTCTTCTTCTTTTTTTGAATATGATTGAAAACTTATCTCGACTTTTAGGAAGATAATTTAACTCTGAAGATATTCATAAAAAGGTTAAAGTGCTTCACTTAGGTCTTATACCTGATTTCTTGATATTTAATAAATGGAAGTATTTAAAAAAAATCAAGTATCACTTCAGAGATTTTAAAATACACTTTAACAAGGAAGAAAGACTCATTGCAAATACTAAATGCCTTTTTTGTTACACAACCCAAAGACGAATAAGAATTCATATATATAGACATAGTTAAGAAAGCCGACAAAATGACATATATAGATGTCGAATACCCTATTTTACTAAATGAGTGGATCATCAACCTAATAGCATTATGACAATACTTCAGCTATGATCCCAATGCCTTCCACAGAAGGTTTTTCTAGCAATATAATAGTAAAATATCACATTTGATGTCTTAGGAATTTCTCAGAATTCGTGCTAAAAGAAAGGACGGAGCTTAGCCTTAACATACATTTCCAACAAACGTCCAAATGCATGTAGTTCCTTCACGAAAGTTGTTCCTTACATACTCCACTTCGTAAAAACTATATATATGTAGCTTATACGCACCTATAAACAATTCATAATTGAGTTTACGACGGCACATTTTCCAATGTCTGTTTGATGTGAGGTTTTTTTGGTTTAAAAATAGACTCATAGATCTTCGATTCTATAGGTTGTGGGTCTCATAAATTTTTATATATTAGGATAAATAATCTGATACATTTGACACAAAATTTAGAAAATTTATTAGAGAAATTTATGATAACTTTTGCCGACCTTTATTTCGCAACTTGCTTAACTCCAAAACATAACAACTGACCAGTGTGATGTTATACCCAATCATATATAACTAATATAACCATGTCATGTTACGTATATTACGTAAGAGAAGAGGAAAAAGAAAAATATTGGGTCTCACAATAAGTAGAGAAGCACGCCTCAATAACTGGAGCGTTAGAACCACTAGTGCCCGGCAGGCCTTAAGGTAGCAAGGATGAACAAGCACCATGCACTATCTTTTATTTTGCTAGTTAATCTTTCCTTTCGCATTTTTGAATTTTCAAAATAAGATCTTCAATGTTCAAAACAGTTATGGAATTTATGAAGGCATTTCAATTTTCCTTATAATCAACACTCTTATTACTTTTCTCTCATTACTTACTTATACAACATTACTATTACTTATCTTGATGAACCAATGACTATGACTGCAATGAGACAATGCAACAATCGGACATAGATTCGAAGGAAGGTGACGTACCAAAAGAGATTGTTAAGAAAATTGAGAACTTTGAGAACAGACCTAAGTCCAACCTGGACGAGACCGAGATATTGTTAACCTAGGAGATATAGAAAACATCAAAGAAACACGAATTAGCACCCACTTATCACCGTCAGAAAAGAAGGAATACAAAAATTTTCTAAGAGAATATGGGGAAATATTCACCTGGTTGTATGACGACATGACAGGATTGAGCACGTCTATTGTGGCCACAAATTGCCAACTGATCTGACATGTCCGCCGCTAAAGCAGATGCTCAAAAATTTTAAGCCGAACATGAGTTTGAAAATCAAGGAAGAAGTCACTAAGCAAGTCAAACCAAAGGTCGTCAGGGTAGTTGAGTATCCGACATGGTTATCTAACATTGTATCAGTATAAAAGAAGGACGAGAAAGTTAGAGTCTGTGACGACTACCGGGATCTCAATCGGGCCAGTCTAAAAGACGACTTCCCTTTGCCAAACACACACATCCTGATTGACAGTTGCACCAAGCATGAGTTGTAATCATTTGTAGACTTCTACGCTAGGTATCATCAGATCTAGATGGATGAAGAAGACGCTGAAAAAATGGCTTTCATTACGTCGTAGGGAATGTATTGCTATAAGAAGATGCCATTTGGGTTAAAGAATGTAGGGGCCACCTACATGAGGGCTATGACCACCATTTTTCATGATATGATACACAAGGAGATTGAGGTGTACGTAGATGGAGTTATCTTCAAGTACAAGAAAGCCATTGATCACATGGAAGATTTGAGGAAGTTTTTCAATAAATTGCGAAGGTACAACCTGAAATTGAATTCTCGAAGTGTGCATTTGGGGTTCCCACTGGAAAATTACTTGGGTTATCGTGAGTCACATGGGAATTGAACCGAATCCATCAAAATTCAAAGCCATTCAAGAATTGCCACTGCCAAAGAACAAGAAGGGCATGATGAGTTTCTTGGGGAGGCTCAACTATATCAGCTGGTTCATAGCACAATCCACAGTTATCTGTGAGCCAATTTTTAAGATGTTAAAGTAGGATGCTGCTACTGAACGGACCAATGACTTCCAGAAAGCTTTCGACAAAATCAAGAAATACTTATCGATACCACCAATCTTGGTCCCGCCTAAGCCGGGTAGGCCTCTACTACTCTACATCGCAGTGTTAGACAGTGCTTTCGGCTATATCCTGGGGCAACACATTGAAACCGGGAGGAAAGAGCATGACATTTACTATCTTAGAAAAAAATTCTCTCTGTACGAGGCTCGGTATTCTCTGTTAGAACGCACCTGTTGTGCTTTGACTCGGGTGGCCTAGAAGCCTAGGCATTACTTATGTGCCTATACTACATATCTCATATCAAGGATGGACCCTTTGAAGTATATTTTTCAAAAGCCCATGCCTAGAAGATCACCTTGCTGAAAACTCTGTGGGTGGAGAATACGAACCCCTGAAGACGCATTTTCCTGACGGAGAGGTGTCACTCATAGGAGAAGACATTGTAGAATACTATGATGGTTAAAGAATGTTTTTTGATAGAGCAAAAAATTTCAAAGGAATTGTCATAGGAGCAGTCCTAGTATCAGAAACCGGTCAACAGTATCCGGTGTTTTCCAAACTCAGGTTCCCGTGCACCAACAATATGGCCGAGTACGAAGCCTGCAACTTAGGGCTCAAGATGGCTATTGATATAAACATTCATGAGTTACTGGTAATTGGAGATTCAGACTTTCTTGTACATCAGGTCTGAGAAGAATGGGAAACCAAGAACTCTAAGATACTCCCATATCTATATCACGTACGGGAATCCAGAAAGAGGTTCACAAAGACAGAATTCCGACATGTTCCCAAAATCCAGAATGATCGCCGATGCATTGGCTACCCTGTCATCCATGATGCAACATCCAGAAAAAAACTTCATTGATCTCATTCCTATAAAGATCCATGATCAATCAGCTTATTGTGCCTATATTGAAGAAGAGGCAGACGAAAAGCCCGGGTCACATGATAGCAATGAGTATTTATCTAAGGGAGAATACCCAGAGCTTGCAAACCCTATTCAGAAGCGCACAATTCGGAGGTTATCCAACAACTTGTTTCATAGCGGATGAATCTTATAAAGGAGGACTTCTGATTTGGGATTATTGAGGTGTGTCAACACAAAGGAAACATCCAAACTACTAGAAGAAATCCATGCTGGGATCTGTGGTCCACATATGAACGATTTTGTCTTAGCCAAGAAGATACTCCGTGCTAGTTTTGGATGACTATGACAACAGACTGCATCCAGTATGTCTGAAAATGCCACCACTGTCAGATACATGCAAATATGATAAGAGTACCTCCAAATGAGCTTAATATAACTAGCTCACCATGGCATTTTGCCGCTTGGGAAATGGATCTTATTGGACCAATCTAGCCTGCCGCTTCCAACGGGCACAAGCTTATCCTAGTAGCAATCGACTATTTCACCAAATGTGATGAAGCAACATCTTACAGAGTGGTAACTAAGAAATTTAGGGCAGACTTTGTCTCGAATTATTAGTCGGTTCTGGATTCCAGAGTCAATCATTACTGATAATTTCTCCAATCTCAACAACGACTTGATGAGGGCCATGTGTGAAACCTTCAAGATCAAACACAAGAATTTTACATCCTACTGGCCTCAAATAAATGGAGCTGTAGATGCCGCTAATAAGAATATCAAGAAGATACTAAGTAATATGATAGAGAAGCATAAGCAATGGCACGAAAAGCTATCATTCGCTCTATTAGGATATCGCACCACAGTCCGCACATCAATCGGGGAAACCCCCTATATGATTGTTTATGGTACAGAAGCCGTCATTCCCGCTGAAGTAGAAATTCCTTTCTTAAGGATCATACAAGAACCTGAGCTTGACGACGCTAAATGAGTGAGAAATCGTTATAAGCAATTAGCCCTTATCGATGAAAAGAGAATGAATCCAGTTTGTCATGGATAACTTTATCAGAGTAGAATGTCCAAAGCCTTCAATAAAAGAGTTAAGCCGAGACAGTTCATACCGGGGCAATTGGTATTAAAGAAAGTTTTTCCGCATCAAGATGAAGCTAAGGAGAAATTCTCTCCCAACGGGCAAGGACCGTACATGATTCACAGGGTTGTAACAGGGGAGAGCCCTCATACTTGTATAAATGGATGGAGAAGTTTGGCCAAAGCCAATTAATTTAGATGCAGTCAAGCGTTACTACATGTAATCTTTATGCTTTCTTTCATAATGTAATTTTGAACTACGTCTGACCTGATTTTCATTTAAGAGGGAATATGTAGGCAACCTAATGGGTTCGGTCACAATTTAATAACATTTTAATTTCCCTCACAATTGGAAACTAAGGCACTATTTTGAGGAGGACCCTCAAAATTCCGAAGTAATTTCAACCAATTCGGAAGTAGCCGTCAGAAACGTCAACCCGTTAAATTGGGGCAAAAGTTTGAGGAGGACCCTCAAAATTCCGTAGTAAGAGAGGTCACAATTTCTTGAGCCACGTCACAATCGCCGGTTCATCTAAAAGTGATTTTTAAATATATTTATGTCATATTTTTACAAATTCGTGCATGTTTATTATCAAAATCTCATTGTTCAACAATGCTACCCCCAATGATATATACTGTATCACCAGATCAAAGCCGAACAGGACAAGCAGAGCCAGCAAGGATGCAAACTAAACTCCCCCTCTATAAAACTCAGGATTTTTCTTTGAATGCAGGCACCTGGATTACGAAAGCTTCTGGCTTACTATTCACTCACGAGACAAATGTTGTTCCGGAATACAACTCTCAAAATTGTTGCACTTACCAACATTGGATGTCCATGCACACCAGTGATATTCCCTATGTCATAATGTCCCCAGCAGTCTCAATATCATAACCTGCTATCAGCTAAGAGAACTCTATTTGCTATTGTATTTCTACATTGCATAAAGCTACTATTCATCCTTCCGGGACTAAACCCTATCTCCATCTGCATTTTCTACATTGCATAAGGCTATTATTCTGGCTTTTGGAGACTAAACACTTTTTCTATCTGCATTTTCTATGTTGTATAAGGTTACTATTTTGCCTTCCGAGACTAAAACTGTCTCTACATGCATTTCTGCATTGCATAAGGCTACCATTCTGCCTTCTGAGTAAACATTGTCTCCATTTATATTTTCTGCATTGCATAAGGTTACCATTCTGCCTTCCGAGACCAAACATTATCTCCATCTGTATTTCAGTGTTTGCATGGTTGAAAGATCACCACTATTTTTACATTTTGCATGTCTTAAAGATCACTACTTTATTTACGCTTGCATGGCTGAAATATCACCACTTTATTTACGTTTGCATGGTTGAAAGATTGCCACCTTATTTACACTTGCATGGCTGAAAGATCATCACTTCATTTACACTTTCATGGCTAAAAAATCGCCTGTTTATTTACGTTTGCATGGTTGAAAGATCTCTACTTCATTTACATTCTTGCATGGCTGAAAGATTGCCACTTCATTTACATTTTGCTTGGCTGAAAGATCACCCCTTTATTTACGTTTGCATGTCTGAAAGATCGCCACCTTATTTACACTTGCATGGCTGAAAGATCGACACTTTATTTACGTTTTCATGGATGAAAGGTCACCACCTTATTTACACTTGCATGGCCAAAAGATCACCACTTTATTTACATTTGCATGGCTGGAAGATCGCCACTTTATTTACATTTTGCATGGCTGAAAGATAGCCACTTTAGTTACGTTTGTATGGCTAAAAGATCTCCACCTTATCTACATCTGCATGGCTGAAAGATCGCCACCTACTGCATCTCATGGGTTGAAAGATCGTCAAATTATCCGAGGTCATCATTGTTTGGAGACACCATTTTCATAGTCGGAGAACGCCATGCCATGGCTTGAGCATCTCTTTAATCTTTTGCATATCATTATTCAAATGTATCATGGTTCGGAGGCATCACTCTCATAGCCCGAGAGCATCATTTCATGGCCTGCAAATCCTTTATCATTATACACTTCATGGCCCAGAAAATCATTGTCTAAGGACATCATCCTAACCGTCCAAAGACAACATTCATATGTCGACAGGAATTTGCATCACGTTTAAATTTACGCACAATATATGCTTGTGTTGCTTAATTGTAGGTAAGCCACCGAGCGATGACCATTCTAGCAGGAGCGATCCCGCTCCAATTCCCACAGCCCTATCAGACCTTAACTATTCACCCCATCCTAAATATCACGTTCGTTCTTGAGAAGTCTCTATTGCCATATTCTGCTGACGAATCCTGAACTACATATGACATGATTCCTTGAAGAGTAGGGATATGTAGGTAGTTTAAAAGCCAGAGCACGACCGGAACTCTTCAAACCATTTTGCCAGGTCAAAATTGGCCGTCATATCTTTGCCAAACAACTCTTTTATCCTTCCCAGGTAAAGAGGGGCAGCTGTTGATACCCAATTTTTTCCTAAATATTTTAATATACAAAATACTTTCAAAATAGCATACATATGTATATATAAGAATGTCCAAACATTTTATTATTTTTTCCTTAATTTGTAAAAGATTTTAAATCAATTTATTGCCCTATTTTATTGAGAAAAATCCAATAACTAATCCTAAAATTATTATTTTGGTGATTCACTTATTGAACCCTAATATTTATACTAAAATATAGGTAAGATAATTTTGCATATTTTACAAAATTATTTAGTATTTTAAAAGCTGAATTGCATAAAATTACAATATTAGCCTATTTTAAGATTTAATTGTGTTTATATTTGTAAAATTAACCCAGTAGTTTTAATTTGATAATTACGTAATATTAATCTTTTACTACCTTTAATTTATATCCAGAAATTATTTTATTTCTTTTTATAAATAAACAAGGATAAATGGCTATTTAAATGTTAGCCCCGTTTATTTCAATTTTAGCCTATTTTAGCCTTATTTGAACCCCTAATTGGACCCGATTATTTAACCTAATTATCCAGCCCAAATCCTAAGCTACCCAACCCATGGCACAACTTTAAAAACCACTCGAACTCCCTTTTAATCCCAACCGTTGATCACCTAGATCAATGGCTCAACTCATCCCATTCCTTTTTTAATTTCCAACTATCCCAAACCCTAATCACTTCTCACCTGCAACCGCCTTTGAATCCCCCCCCCTCATTCTCTTTCAAGCTCACTCTCAAACCTTAGCTGCAACCTTCAATCACTACCTGAAAAGCTCCCAAATCCATGGCTTCCAAAGCCATATGAAGCCTATATCTACCTTCCTTGACTTCTATGTGGTCGAGTACTATGGTTTAAAGGCCAGACCCTGAGGAAACTTTGTCAATACCTTGGATGTTTTCAGTTATATGGCTGTTTCCGGTCACCTTCAACCTTCACTCCGGCCATCCATGGCTATTCAAGCCTGACTTTTGCCTTCTCCTGCTTAGACCGGTGTTTTTCCAAGACTTTCTCACCATCTGGGGTTCTTCTGAAACCCTAAACTTCGAGGTTCTTTCGATTTTTTTAGATCTGTTTTTAATTTGTGTTCACTATAATCTCCTAAATGTTTTCTCAAGGTTTCTTTCAAAACTTTACCTTAATAACTTTTATCTTTTATGATTTAGGGTTTTGTCAAATTATTTCGAAGCTTTTATATTTTTAAAATGTTCTACTATGTTTCTTTATGTTGTTCTTCTAACTGAAGTGTGCATGTCAAAAGTCTTATTCCTTTTTTGAGATTTTATGAATTTATTTGTGTGTGTATTCAGATTTACTTGTCTTTCATCTCTATACTCGATTGACAGTGAAAACCCTAAAATTTGGGGTTCATTCGAGTTTTGAGATTATTTGTTATGTGATTTACTTGCTAGTCATGCTCTGAATTCGATTGGTTTCAAAACCCTAATTTTCTTTAGACCTATTCGAGTTTCTGAAGTTGTTTCATCTGTTTCTCGATTGAAATTCGAAATCTTCTGCTTCTTTATGTGATTTTTACTTCCTGCTAAACTATCCTATAAGGTCTTTTCCCTGACCTCTTTGCATGTTGTTTGATACTCTCTCTTTTCTCTATTACTAAGGTACTAAAATCAACCTATGTGACTACCATGTTTATTAACTACTGCTTCTGTGTTATCTATTGCATGATGTTTTCTTTCTTTCATGAGTTCAGCCTCAGATGCCTAATGTATATGCACTTTTTTATATGCTAAATTTCCCTCTAAAATGACCTTCAATTTTGGACTGATTTCAAGACTCCTTGTGTAATTCTGATTGCACTCGTGTAATTTATTCTTTCCTTGTTTTATTGATTCCCTGTTTCTTGGGTTGATTTGAAAACTTTCCTTTAGACTTTCGATTCTCTTGTCTTTAACTTGGTTTAATCGTAAGAACCCATGATACTCTCCTTATGTTTTTGCTTATGAAGTCCTTGACTCTTTGATTTGCTAAATCTCGATTTTGCTACTTTACATTTTTTTCTTACCTTATTTGGTT
Organism: Nicotiana benthamiana; assembly: GCA_034376525.1. Classification (NCBI taxonomy): domain Eukaryota; kingdom Viridiplantae; phylum Streptophyta; class Magnoliopsida; order Solanales; family Solanaceae; genus Nicotiana; species Nicotiana benthamiana. The sequence goes on along the minus strand of CM067341.1, from coordinate 10,358,479 downwards.
GACCGAGTATTTCAAAGATTTTACCTTTATTAAACCTCTATGTACTTTCCCCTAATCGTCTATTCTATACATGGTGTTCTACTTGAGGTCTTTCCTTAAATGATAATCTGCCCATTACCATTTGAATTTAATTCCCTAATTAAATAAAGTCTTATACTGATTTGATTTTAGTTGGTACATAGTTCCATAATTGCTACTAAACTATGATTATTGCCTTATTTTCTGCCTATTTTCAAACAATAAATACCTTGCTCTTCAGTAACAAAAACACACACGAACACTCTTTGTTTCTAAACTCACATACACACTCAAAAATATTCTTTCTTAATACTTGTACTGTGGCCTGACTTCAAAATCTTGTTACATGCTTTTATTGTATCTTGCTTCTCTGAACTGGTATGTTCGGATTAAGATTCCAGCATCACAAAAATGTGTTTACTTAATTCTTTTCCCTTTTTGTCTGCCTACTACTGGTGTTTAGTTCAGCATTTGCTTTAGCATGCTATTATTTCCTTCTGCATGTTTTGCATTTAATATGCATCCTAAACCCCCACCCCCATGTGTTTAATGCTTATGGTTTGCTTGAGGCATGATAGTATTTAATGTTACTGCCTATGACTTAAGCTTGATCTCTGGGATCCTAACCTCTATATTTTTCTAGCATTGTGTGTTCTAGAAAGCTTCTGGGCATGCCATCACCGTCGATGGATGTGAAAGCCTAAAGTTGATCCTTGCCTAAGCATAGGCTCTTTGAAACTTCCAAACCCCCATAGACCCCATTTTAATATGAGATTATCAACTTGTTTGTGGCTATTTCCCCTCCTTTATTCCCTCAGAACTCTGCTTCCTCACTTTCACTCTCTCTTTTAAGTTCTGCCCCCTCTTGTGAGCCTTGTCTTGGGATCTATTGAGCTCCCCCTAAACTTGGACAATTGAGGGCTGGCCCTTCCACACTGCACTTGTCCCTACTCTAGTGATGCAATTTGGGTGTAAGCACTGCCCGGAGTCCCATTGAGACTCTTAGGGAACTCTGACACACTCAAATTGGAGAAAGGCTTAGGATCGATGATATTTGAGGTGGTCTATCTCATAATTCATACAGGAAGTCAAGAATCAGGCGTTCTGTGGTTGTAATTATTTTTCTTGTATTTTTTGATGTATTTGTTATTCTAGTCTATAATAATTTTTATTTATACTTGGGGTTGGCTAGTGAAACAGGATTGGGGTAACTATGCATGCAAATGGTAGAAATCATGACTATAGGATTGTTCTAAATTTTGCATATTCAACTACATATAGAAATTATGCCTATAGGACTGCTCTAATTCTGCATATTACAAACATCACCTAGAAACTATGCTTATAGGAATGTTTAATTTGAACTGCATTAGATACCATGTCTATAGGTTTAAAAGCAATCCTGCATTTAGATATCATGTCAATAGGTTTAAAAACAGGCTTGCGTTTAGGTACCATGTCTATAGGTTTAATTCAAACTGCATTAGACACCACGTCTATAGTTCTAAAAATAAGTTCTACATTAAATACCATGTCTATAGGTTTAAAAATAAGTTCTGGGTATAGATACCATGTGTATATGTTTAAAAATAAGTTCTGCATTTAGATACCATGTCTATAGGTTTAAACAGAAGTTCTGCTTTAGGTATCATATCTACAAGGTTTTCTGCATTTCGACAATCATGTTTATAAGTTTCTAAAATCAGGAACGTATAGAAAACATGCCTATAGGAGTTTCTGAATGAATCTGATTCGCTTCACGCGATGTTAGATGTAAAATCGGCAATAATATAAAGCATCATCTGTTGAATCTGGCATCAATTTGTTAATTTTGCATCTCTTTTGATAATCTAAGTCCCTTACTTAATCAAAGTTTAGCAAGCATGCATATAGGATCCCAAATCATTCATTTTGAGTTTCGGTGTCTTATAACCTTCTAAATTCAGTAGATATTATGTCTATAGGACCCCGTCTTAACACTTAGGCAATCCTCAGGATAACAACTGTAACTACATCTTTTGCTACTAATCATTCCAACCAGCAGGCATACATGATTTGGGCTTCCTATTTGAATTATGTAATAAACCAGACTGCCTTAACATTTGAACTCCCTCGTCTTTAATTTTGATCAGACCTAAAAAGTATGTGAAAGTCATGCTAATTATATGCTTTTCTGTTCAAGGAGGTAAAGTGAGCCTCTGCTGGTTAATATATTTTTTCCCATAATATGCAATTTGTATTTTGTATGTCGCCTTAGAATTTTACTTTTGAAACCCCAAATAAGCCTAATATCCTTCCCTTTAGGATTAGTAGTCCTAAATGCCTCCGAGACTAATAGGAGCGGGACGGTAATAGCATACAATAAGTAATTAAGACCAATCCGCTCTTTAAATATCTTAACAAGGTGGGAAGGGTAGATATGGATATGATGACCACACGATAATGTCATGTGTAGCCATCATTGAGGAGTGATTACCGTACATTGTGTGGGATGATCCATATTTTTAATAAACCTAGGACCCCCTCTATTTTATTCTTTACTCTTTGTAACTCTTTTCAGCTTTTCTAATTGCTCTTTCAAACTTTATTTACGTTCAATCCATTACGTGTTAAAATCCCCTCTTATTTGAGCCTTATGTGTTTATATGTTAATCGTACCCAAATTCACGATAATTGTCTGGCCGGGAATCACATCAGTGGATTTTGAAGGGTGCCTAACACATTCCCCTTTGAATAATTTCAAGCCCTTTCCCAATCTCTGGTTATTCAAACAAACTTAGAGTTAAATATCTATTGGTGTCCTAATGAACCCTAATCATTAGGTGGCGACTCTTTAAATGCAATATTCAGTTTCCAAAAGACGAATTATACCTCCAGATGCCATAAACCCAAATTTCTCGGAGGAAAAAGGGGACATGACAAACCACACAAGAGATTTAAATCGTACTAAGCAAGTTCGGTGCGACGGATTCTAACTGAGGATGCTATCAGTGAGAGAATCGATCCCAAATCTTCCATATGAGAAATCATTCACCCAATCAGGATTTAATTAGCCTAGATTAGTTGATTCTATTCTTTAAATAATTCATCTCTGACAAACTCAAGATTAAGTAATATTTCACGTCAATCTGAGATCAGGTGAATCTTAGTTTGATATCTCTATCAAAGTCATTTTCATATTCTTATCTAACTACTGTGGATCAGATTAAACTAATAAGATCTGGAAGTAGTAATAGTAGTATCAAGTGGGACCCTGAAAAGTCTTGAAAAACCAGACAGTTTTCTTGCCAAACATACCTAACATATCACCTGTCTTAAAATTCTTGAACTGTTGAACATGTGATGTTGCACTTATTTTGAACTACGATATGGGTATATCAAAAGAAATCGATCACGAAGCTTATTTTTGCGGGTCAATAAGCTCTCGAAAAGACCTTATCCTTTTATAACCATGAATTTTGACCCTAATAAAGGTAGTCGATGAGAGAAATAGGTGGTTTCCAAAACTCACATATTCTAGTTTGTATCCAGAGCAGGTAGGAGACAGAAGCCGAGCTACTAGTTAAACTGAATTTAGTAGTGTTTATTCCAATAGTATATTCATATTAAGAAATTTATTAAATATATATAAATATTAAATTTAAAATCCAATCATTAACGCTTAAAATTGTTCTAAAGTTCAGAACTCATAAGATTGAAATAATGCTTCGTCTTTGTTCCAAACCCCTCATTGCATTAAATGATGCTTTACTTTCATGGAATTTCGGTTTATTATTGTGAAGTGATTTCCCTTTTCAATTATTCTTCAAAATAGGCTATTCTATAGTTGAAACTTTAATTATAGAAAATCTCTCGTTTCCTTAAAATAGAAATTATTAAAATAATTGAAGTACAATGATTCTCAAAATGGTGGGATGAATATGAAGTATTCACATACCTAAAACCAACTAGTTTGACCTTAAATGCAATTGATTGATCGATAAAGATAGTTTTTTTATATTATGGAAGATAGTTTTAGTGGTGAAAGCAAGTATATGTTTACATTCCACAAGCAGATCTTGCAATAAGAAAATTTTATTAACTGGAAAAGCAATTAATTGAATTGAAGGATAATTCATTTGAAAAAAAAGAAGAAGAAGAAGAGATTATACTTTCTTATTGGTTTTATGATAAAATCACATGCAATTCTCCATCATCAATGACACATGGGGTAGTTGAATGGATAATATGTACAAACCTCAAAATAAGAATATGGTTAATTATAAAAAATTGTTGCTAACCACTAATCATTATACTAATGCACAATTAATTTATTTGCTAAATGCCAATGATATAAATTGGTTATGGCAAGAATGTGCCATGATTCAAGGGCTAAACAATAATAACCATGTACGTTAAAGTCTTAATCATTCATATATGTGGTTATTTCCTATTATTAAAAGTGCAGGAAATATGTCATAGAAATAAATCAAGCAATTAGCATAATTTATAGGTATTCCCTATCTTTTGTCATTATATGCTTAAATTAAAGTTCAGGTCAACTACGTAATTTAGGTTAAATCTGAATTGGACGGCAAAAATGATAAGTACATTACATTTGTTAACATGTTGACTACTATAAAAAGATTGATTGGGCATGTTACTTGTATCCTCTTGGATTTGATCATGTCACGTTCTTTCTAAAATGATATGAAACTCTCGAGGTTCAAAGTTTAAGCCCCCCCCCCCCCCACACACACACCTCACAAACTCACCCCATCTCTCAACACACTTAGGAAAAAAGAGAGAGGAATTTGAATTGTTTCAAAGTAAGGTTAATATCTGAGCTATTCCATGGGTAATATGGTAGTTATTCTTGTAGGCTTATATTCGACCTTTTTGTTCTTTTCTTCGAAATTGATAGGAAAAATAATATTGTATAACAATAATAATTCAGTAAATATTTATTAATGGGGTCTGAAAAGAATAGTGTGTAATGCAAACCTTACCCCTAATTTGCTGGAGTAGGGAGATTGTTTTCGAAAGACCCTCTGCAGATCAAGACTAAGGAAAAAAGGACAAAAGTAGGAATAATATAAATCCAAAAGAAAGATGCAAAGCAAAAGCGAAATCAATTGCTAGTAAATAGGTCATGCACTTGAAAGCGAAAAAAATGACATTGTATAATCGCTCTCAAAATAATTGCTGAAAATATATATAATTTTTGTATATTTGTGTATATATACATTTGCATGTTATATACAAAAATTATATAAGTTTTGTATACTTTTTCAGCTACCAAATGTAAATAGTTTTTGGCACGAGCTAAAAGTGATAATACCCCAAATTGATATTAGAAGGCTGAAGCCCAAGTGCCTAACTATAAGACGTAGAACTTCTTTCGAAAAATTAACCTAAATAGCTGTTAACTTAATCTCTTAAACTGAAAATAGCACAAGCACAAATATATACATATATATATATTTATATATATATATATATATATATATATATATATATATATATGTAGATTTATATATATATATATATATATATATATATATATATATATATATATATATATATATATATATATATATTTGTATATTTGTATATTATAAATATATAATATATACCGGCTATAAATCTGGCCGGCTACTTTGGTAACAATATCGATGCGGGTCTCAGACACTAATTCGTATTGAAACTTATTGGGCCCAAGGCTCTTTGGGTTCTGAAATATTCGGAAGAAAACAGACAAATTTTCATGACATAACATGTACATAACTTTAGGAAATTGACACCGGAAGACAATATTATAATAAGAGCTGACAATTGTTATTTATGAATTGTAAGATCTAATGGAACTAGAAAATTTGAACTTATTTTTTATTGAAGCTAAGTTTAACATAAATAAAATAAAGCTACAGAAAGCTACAAACATTTAGTTTTTGTTTTTGTTTCCGGAAGGTAGATGTTAAATAATTAGTTTTCCTTATTATCGTATTTTTCAAAGAAGATTGAATATATCACCTTTTATTTGAATCCCTAGTCAAAGGAAGGCTTGACTCTATATTTATGGGTCCGCGAGAACAAAATTCGGATAAGAAATTCTATTGACCGGAGAGAAAGTATTAGGCATTCCTCGAGTCCCGTAGTTCTAGCACGGTCGCTTTATTGATTTAAAACTTGGCTTGAACTAATTTTGGACAAACTGTTATTTGTACGTTTTTCATGTTTTACCTATCCGCTTTCATCTCTTGATTGTTAGAAAAATTAAAGAATATTTTGAATAATAATATTCATAACCATACTAAGCAAGTGAATACGTGATCGACGAAATTTATTATTTAGTCATAACAGTGCTACACAAGCGAATCCGCAGTCATGACAAATGATTATATTAGCACGTCATTTACTTTTGAAAAATTACTACTATTGTGCTTTGAGGAAAAATTAACCTTTTCTGAAAATTTATTAAATGTCATTACCACGTTACGCAAGAGAATTCGCGATTATGATAAAAGATTTATAAATTAATTAAGACTATTTAATATGATATGAAATTGATGGATTGACTTATTAAATGTTAAGCATCACACTATGCAAGCGAGTTCGTGAGGTTAACACGCACCTAATATTTGCCTAGTAATTAAATTAATTAATTAAGAGGCGATTAAATTATTTTGATTTGTAGATAAATTGATTTTTTATTGAAATTAATTGAAAGACAAACATGGTGTTGAAAGTTGGATCAGCCTTGTTAGCAAGTGAAAATGGGCCAATTATGGAAATACATTTGGTATTGGACTGCTGGAATTATTTACAAAAAAGGTCCAACAACTTATTAAGAAGATATAGGCCTACTGAAATTACTAAAGGGAGGTGAACATCTATTAAAATAGTTTGGACTTAATCACGTTGGGCCTCGTATTTCAGCCCAACATTCTTTTATTTCTACTTTCAAATCCACTACCCAATATTATTTTTGTCTATTTTATATTTTTTAATTAAACTAAAAAAATAAATCTCAACCTCTTTTTCAATCCAATATGAAAGTTTAAAACTCACAAACACATCAATAATGCCACATATATTTTATTGATAAAAAAAATACAGCGAACTAAATAAAGAAATAAAAAGACAAGAAATAAACATAATTCATTATATGATTTCTTTTAATTTCAAATAGTGATCCAATGACTTAAACATAAATGATCAATTCCTAGTAACATGAATTCATTTACCTTGACCCAAATGACCGGGATTTCCAACTTTAAAAATAAGGACCAACATGATGTACTAAATATTCTAATTCTCAAAATAGAAATAGACTTTCCTTTATTCAGGGTATATCAAAATACTAAGTATGTTTCACTGATGAGTTTTAAACTAAACACAAATATTTACTCCAAGCTATAACTATCGGAAGAATTAAAATCTATCTTACAAGCACTTGTTCTTTAAACTAAATTGTGCCATTATACGAGCTAGATTTAATAGCAGAATCTCTTAGCAACTAAATAACTCATGTACAACTTTTAACTTATAGAGAAGTTAGAAGAAGCTGGAACTTTAAGGAAAAGAGAACGCATGTTTCATGAAGTTTGAACACTCATTTATAAGTAAATGATTTAACCAAAATGTAAAGTAAAAATAATAATACATCAACACATTCATTGCAATAGCTTTATGCAACTAAGAGCTAAACTAAAGAGTTGGAAAAAAAAAACTAGTTTGCAGAAAATAGAAGAAAAACAGATAGCAGAGCAGGGAACCAGCAAGCCAAACTCCAGCCAAAGGAAACAACAGCCGAACATCAGTCTTTTAAGCCCAAAGAGACCCAGAAATACAAACCAAAAGCTCACCGACTTAGAAAAGAAAGAAAGAACTCATAAGCTTTTAGTTTTTAGCTCACTTTTCGATGTTTTAGCTGCTAATTTTTCTTAAAGCTTTGTGTTTTCTTAGAGTGTGATGGTTAAATATGTTGGAGTGTCCTCTCTTAGTGTGAAAGAATCACCTCTTTAAATAGGAAAAATAAGTCCTTTTGGATAACCAAAAATCTGTCCAAAAGGGCTAATTTTGTGTGCCAAAACAGTCATTTTTTCACCAAATTCTTGCACAAAGCAAAGCAGTTGCATTTCCAGCATGCTTAAACAGTAAAATATCCAACAAACACGTACTTTAAACTCAAGTTTTCAGCTTTTATCTATACATGACTGAAATTCAGCGTATAGACTCAAACTCCAATCAAATATAAACTAGCAAAGTGAAAACAAGAATCAAGTTGCAATCGAACTAAGTATTCAGACAAAATAGATTGAAATTAATTTAATTTGTAGAAACAAACATAGAAAACAATTTAATTCACAAACTAGTGCTTAATACAGAAATTAAACGAGCATTGTTACCAATCGAAACGACGACATTCAACAACTAAAAAATTGATTAACTAAGTAAATATTTTAACTAATACACTAAAGATCCCATTTGATCAATAATAATAAACTAAACAAAATAGAGATAACTAATTAAATAAACCTAAATTGAGACTCTGATTAACAAGAAGCAAAAAAAAAAAGGAAAGAAAAATCAGAAGCTAAGCTACAATCTGGACTAACCCATTAAAAAATCAAAAATTAAGTAAAGAGATGACAAAGATACCTAACGAGCGTGCTTGAAGTTATTCGAGCCGCGAGAAGACGTCGGAGATTCCAAGATGCAGGTGTCTGACTTCGAAATGCATGTTTCTTTCGGGAAGACGCTAAAACAAAGGGGTTTCAGTATATTTCCAAAAGAAACAAAGGTCTTTGAGTCAAAAATAGCAAAAATAGAGGTTCGTGGTTGGAGGAAGACAATGAAGGTGGTGGCCGCCGGTGGTGAGGTTTTTGAGGATTTTGAGTTTGGGAAATAGAGAGAGAGTGAGAAGAGAAGGATGTGGTGCAATTTTGGTATAGTTTGGATGACGGGCAGCAGTGGTGACGACATGACTAGGGTTTGATTTTTTCGATTATTGGTGGAGATTTGGGGGATTTAGGTTGCAGATTTGGAATGAGGGGAGTGAGAGGAAGAGATTGTGAGATTTTGGGGTGGATTGAATGTTGGTTGCCGTCGGCGGCGAATTTCGGCGGGCGGCGCTGAGGACTTAGGTCAGAGGGTGAGAAGAGAGAGGAAGAAGAACAAGAAGAAGAAGAAGAAAATGGGACAAAAAGTTGGGGATATTAGGCTTGATATACCTGGGAGTGAGATAGATAAGGACCGCTGGATCATGATGGGATGGATGGTTGAGACTGAGTCTTGTTTTTACTTATCAAAACGACGTAGTTTAGGTATGAAACTATGTCGTTTCTTGATCTACTACCAGCCCTATTTGTATCAGATCTAGGCTATTTGGGTTTCTAATTTTGGGCCAATTTTGGCTTAATTTCAGTTAAAATATACTAGCCCACTCTTTTAAATTCCATAAAAATTGTGTGGGGTAGCCACTTTTTAAGGTGACATTTATTTTTTATCCAGCATTTTCAATGCTTAGCAATAGCAACCACTAGTTTATTAAAATAAATATGAAAAGACTGTGGTGCCATTTCTTCTATCTCTTTTATGTTAGGGAGAAAAATTGTGCAGCCGTTTGTGAAAAGATAATGAAGATCAAGAAAGTGCAAGACAGAGACGATGAACTAATTCCCGGTGCATTTTATAATCTTGGTGTTTTAGAGAGAAATCAAAGATATTTTGAAAGGAAAGCAACATCATCACTTTTGTAAAGTCTAGATATATCAACTGAAACTTTTGCGTACTGACAGTGACTTATTGCTGCTTCGTCTATTCAGCAAACTATTTCGCTTACCTATTAAAGCGTCAATATCTAAGATAACGATGCCATGATCCACTATTTATTTATTTATTTTATTTTTGAAAAAATAAAAATAATATTTGGTTTTATGCTATCTTATGAATTCTGAACTTACAGTTACAAGTTAAAAAGTTAAGGACACTTGGTCCTGAACTTCATTTTTCAAGTTAAAAAGTTAAGGACACTTGGTCCTTAACTTTGTGTTCCAAGTTCAAAAGTCAAGGACAATTGGTCTTGAACTTACTAGTTCCAAAAGATAAGGACACTTAGTCCTTAACTTTGAATTCCAAGTTCAAAAGTTACGGACACTTGGTACCGAACTTAGACTTACAAGTTCAAAAGGTAAGGACACTTGGTCCTAAACTTACTCTAACAAAGTTAAGGATGCTTGCTCCTGAAGTTTGAGCTCCAAGTTCAAAAGTTAAAGACATGCAGTCCTGAAGTCCTAAACTTAGAGTTACAAGTTCAAAAGTTAGGACATGTAGTCCTGAAATACTGAAGTTAAGTTCAAAAGTTAAGGACATGTAATCCTGAAGTCCTGAACATAGAGTTCCAAGTTCAAAAGTTAAGGACATGTAGTCTTGAAGTCATAAACTTAGAGTTTCAAGTTCAAAAGTTAAGACATGTACTCGTAAAGTTAAGGACATGAGCAGAAGGGTATTTTCGTTCCGGCAGTTAAAGTTTATTAAAGCAATGGCTAAAGACTAAAGACATTATAAATAGTGGCTTAAAAGTAAATACACGTGCTATTAGCGGCTAACCGTGCACTTCCCCCAAGAAATACACAAGTAGAAAAAAAATCTTTTTGGTATAGATGCAAATTAAAATACATAAATAAAAGGTAAAAATATTTTTGGTATTTTATGCTTGGAAATATGCAAATAAAGACACAAAAATTGAGAAAAATACTGAAAATAACAAAACACTAATGGCTAAATGAGGTGTTAAAATAGTCCAAAAATTAGGTATTCATATTAAGGATCCGTGATTTCACTTAATACCAATTTATAAATATGAAAACTAGTAATAAAAATTAAGAATAAGATAAAGCAAACAAGTATTTGAACGAAATTTAGCCCTCAAAATTTAGCCCTCGAACGAAAATAGTCCAAGAAGAGTTAAAATATAACAAGCTGATGAACAAGAGTATGAACTAAAGAAAATGCATTATATCGCTTTGATATCTCAAACTGTAAGATGTCTATAAAATGATTAGAATCCTCTTTATATAGTAGAGAAATCCTATCTATGGCACGATTCTAATTATGAAAGTAAATCCCATGATTAGCCTACACACCCGCATTCCGGAATTTCCGCCATGATATTCGACATGTAACAGATATCTCGTTTTTCTGTTATTGCTCTTTGCTCTAACTCTGCCCTATTTAGTCTCGATCGCTACTGCTCTCGATCTCGACAGGTACCTCCATTCTTGAGGTACCTTATCCTCTTGCTCTGGTCTGATTCACTACGAGGTCGACTTTCGATGCAACTTCTTAGTCTCGATCAAATAGTAAAATCTGATAGGCCTGGTTTTAGTCATATACACCCATGCCTAGGTTTACTTGCCTACACTTCTTTCACGTACAAGAGAAGTAAATAAACTAGTTAGTAGACAACAAATGAAGCATAGGCATATATACTTACCTACACTTCTTTTACATGCTATGGTTTTTTGCCTTCACTTATTTATGTAAAATTCCAGAATCACACCTTTAATGTATTCTTGCATTTAATTCCTCATTCAAATTCTCTCTTTCTTGATAAAATTCTCACAATCTTTGTCTCACTTATTTACTTATAGATTTTATATTCTGGTAGTTCAACTGTTCCTCTAAATTCGCCCCATATAAAAACCTGTCAATTTCAACCTTAACGACACATTCAAATTTGGAATTTCATTTCACAAAAAACAATCCAATTTGTTAAAAATCTTGAAATTTGGTTAAGATGTTCAAGGAGAAAATCATGGTAGCAGTCATTTTTGCTACTGCTTTCCTTTCTTTTCTTGCTTTCTCAGGTAAGTATATATTCCCTCAAACAATGCTTAGCTTCTAATGAAAGATTGTCGTTTTGGTTTCTCTTTAATCTTCTTGAATGATTACAATATTACCCATTTGGCTATTATTTGCAAATAATGGTTATATTTGCAAATACTGAACTTTAGTATTATAGGTATTCGTATCCGCGCGATGCACGGTCCATATTAAAGAATATTTTTGCAAAAAAGTAGAAACTTATTTGTCTGATATAAAAAAAATTGTAATATTGCATAGACATATTTAAAATCATGTATACTTCAATAGAAATTTATACTGAAAATTTTAACTGACACTTAATACCAATTACTCGTTTTATAGGAAAACAAAAAAGTTCTTATCTTATTTCTGATATTGACATTAACAAAAATTAATGATCTTGCATTATGTCAAAAAGCCTTTAATTTCATATATGTTTGGTAACACTATATATACGAAATTTCATAAACAAATAGAGGCCATATTTACCGATTTCCAAAAAGTCAAAATAGTAATAGGATTGTTTTAACTTAAGCTAATATCATTAAAACTTAACATTCAACTAAACTGAAGCATATCATATAAAAAGAAACTGACCAAATATGAAACCTACTCGAGTTCTAACTTTATATTTTTGAACTCTTTCAACACCACAGCAAAAATTATAGTGTCGAAGTCTTCCAAAGGCTTTCCGTAAGTATAATCAAAAGGAGTTTCAAGCGAAATATAAAAGGAAGAATAATAATACAAATAAAATAGTATCATAAAATAAGAGTTGTATTTGAAAATGAAAGGGATAAGAGCTCTAATTAGTACCTCTAGTTCCTTACTTCAAAAAATAATTTTGGATTGTACTTGGTCTCCAACAGAGACTAAGCACCACTTCTGTTCAATTAACAAACGAATCCAAATGTAAAAAAATATAACCATTCTTCTATACGCACTACTATCGAATAGTGGTGGATAATGTTCAACTTCTAGCAGAAATGGATCCCTGTATTAGATAAACTAAGCAATTAAGGTAGGTAACGTTCCCCTTCAATCCAAGCTACATCATTTTCTAACGATGATTCTGACTTTTCAGACCAACCAACCAGAATTTGCCTTCACAAGTCTCTCTGCATTTTAGGAGTAAGATATCAGCAAAATCGAGCAATGTATCTTAGAAGAATTTCACATTTTCAACGTACTCGTATACTTAGAACAAAAATTCTTCAGCATAATATCTTATTAAGCGTACCTGAAACGGTTTCAACATGTGAAGTATTACCTCATATTATGTATTATTATATAAGAGGAAAAATAACTCATCTTCTGCTAAATCTAATGTATGGAACTAAATCACCATTCCCAACTTTCAGAAGGAAAGCATTACATTAGCTAGGTAAATGGCTTAGACCAGTGAATGGGTTGGCATATTGAGAAATGCAAAATTTAGAAAAGCATTTAATCAATTAATTTAAAAGGAAAATTTCATCTATTTTTTACGGTTGCATTACAAATAAGTTAAAACATTGCCAACGTTTGTAAGTTTAGCCATACATGATGGATATCTATTACTATAGACTTGGAGCAGATGCCAAAATGAAGGAATAACCGATAGTATATCACTATGAGTCATGAATTTATCAAGTTTAAGATGAACATGTGTTTAAACCTCCAATTCAGCAAAAAATATTTTGTTGATCCATCTTGCTAATCGCAACTTTCTGCATATTATTGAGATATAAAGTAGATTAGCAACATGAAATATAAGTAGATAATTAATTCTGAACTCCCAGAGTTTTTTTAAAAGAATTACACATCCTCTTAATCTAGGCAATAAGATACAAATATGACATGCATTTAGAACCATTTGGTAACTATTGGATCATATGTTCTGCGTGCTCATATTAAAATTTATTCATATATTGCCTAGTGCCTATATTAACTTTTTCTGATGATTATATGTTATTATATCGTCTTTATCATTATTCAATAGTTTGTAACATATGCCATATTCAGGACCAAAGTAGTTTCGGTGGGTACTAAAATAAACAATATTAGATAAAAAAATTTCTGAATTGGATGAAATAACCGACACTAGGGGTGTACATAGACCGGGTTGGTTCGGATTTTACATTTACCAAATCAAACCAATTGTGTCGGGTTATTAAATCTAAAGACCAAACCAAACCAATAAATTCGGGTTTTTCAATATCGGTTTTTCTCGGGTTTTTTCCGGTTTTCGGGTTTTTTCGAATTTTTTTCCGGTAAAATCTTAGTAGAACAAAATATATTACGTATGCTCAAAACATTTCTTTAATCCTAGTAAGATACAACTATATAAAGTATTTTTCAAGAAAATAATACAAAATATGAGATATGTCATGACTCATGACATTATCCTAAAATATTCAACATAAAAAATAATAAAATTATGTACTATAAATATTGCTAATTAAAAAGTCATAATAAAATTAAACATAATCTAAAAGCACTAATTCATGCTAAACTAGATAGACTAATGAGGGAGTACTAATTATATGCCTAAAAGCTAAAGAAAAATAAAAATAGGTTATGTATTTTTATCTAAATTATTGCAAAATAAAAAATAGACATTTAATACATTCCTGTTCGTAATATTGAATTGAATGTCATTTGTTAGCATTAGTATTGATTGTTAGCATTATTTTAATTTACTAATATTAATGGCTATAAAACTTATTGGAGCATTCAAAAGTTCTAAATCAAGCCTAGAAATAATACCTTAAAAGATAAAATTATGAATTTTTGTAAGAAATATTTATAAATTACATTACAATAAGTATATTTATATATTAAATTTATCTAAAGTTGCTATATATGTAATGTCGGGTTGGGTTGGTTTCAGTTTGACTTTCTTTAGTTAAAACCAAACCAAACCAATTATGGTCGGATTTTTTTTTCCAACACCAAACCAAGTCAAACCAAATCATAGTCGGATTTTTTTCTCGGTTTGACTCAGATTATCGGATTGGTACGATTTATCGATTTTCTTTGTACACCCCTAACCGACACTACATGTTTTCCAAAGAAGAACTAATCCTCTATAAGTGTAAATCTGAAGAAATAACATATGTATTTTGAGTATAATAACAAAGTGTCTTTTTAAGGATAATAAATATAATAATAAGCATATAAAGAGGTATAAAATAAAGAAGAGAAGGAAACACATCGTTCCTCATTCTCTCGATTTCGTGTTTATTACCTTTGAGTTTGGTGACCAACATATTCATAACTCGTAGCGTCGATATTTTATATACGCTACAATCATTAGCCTCAATAATTCCCACACATAGTTCAAAAGATGATAAAAGAGAATAGCTCCCCAAAGCTGAACTATAATATGATCAAAATGTCATAAAAATTCACATGCAACTCCGACAGAATGTTATATCAGCATGGTCAAATAACTTTGTGGTCCTTCAAACAGAAATGTAGATTTTAAGAATAAGTTTTCGGAAGTAATTTAGCATAAAACTAACAGTAAAAAGAAAGTTTGTATAAATCCACTTTACTAAATGTAGTTCCGAATACTAAAATTAAACCTGCAAAAGTTTTCAATTAAAAAGTGCTAGCAATCTACAAAAGTATCATTAACAAAAAAAGGAAAAAGGCAGCTATGTTTAGTTTACTTCTTCATAGAGAAGCATATGTTGTGCCTGTTGGAAATAGGAGGCTATATATATATATAGCCTCCTATATGGAAGAGAGGATTGATGATTTAGAAGCTTGATTGATCTTGAATGCTTTTCTTATTGCTTAATTACAAATGAGGGGTGATACCTGTATTTATACTACACAATAGAATAGTCTAGAACACTTTATCATCTACTAGTATCTAGATAATTCCTAAGTATTCTAATGATAATTCTAGACTTAGATATTTTACAAGATTATTCTACACACTTTGACTACTACATATTACAAGTCTAGATAATGGACTACAATCTTGATCTAATATACTTGGATACTTGCAAGTCCAAATCCAAAACACATAACCCAAAATCAAGTTTATTTTTCAACAGTGCTAGCGTCGAAGTCCATTTCTCAATTGTTTTTAATTTTTTAATTTGAAATATTAGAGATTAGCTTGGCCTAATTGCTGATTAGATTTTGGCATATCAGAAAAAAGAAAAGAAAAGAGAAAAGCCAGACGTGTCAACGAAATAAAATTTTACTTATAACCATAGTGAACTGCACTGTGAGTCGAAATACAATTTTACAGTTATGATTGTTCTTAAAGGTCAATTTTAAGATATGCATTCGCGGGAAGAACTCTATTTAAAACGTGTTTTACTTATTCAGATATTATTTGATAAATGAGCCTGGCATATCATCATACAACTTTGGTGCACAGTCTACCTCAATGATTATCATTAAAACTACTCAATAAATACATGATTAAAAAAAAGAGGGTGAGAAAGTAGAGAACTCAACTGAAAAAATAGGTGCATCTCTGATCATCTTCTGCTTTCTCTTCATAAGAGAATAAATTGCCACACAAACAGTTGTGCAGATCACTTCATCCTCATCTTTCCTTGTTCGTTCTTTTGGAACTGGATGTATAGATACAGTTATTATTACAGGAACAAATAACAATAAAGCATAAATTAAGAGAACTAATATTACAACAACAATTTTGATACCTGCAATTAGATACGATCACTCAAGAAATTATTCAAAACGATAAAAAACTAACACCAAAAAAATTACCAACAGAAGAAGTTCAAGTCTTGCATATCATCAAACATCTTAGGTGTATAGTCCACTTCAATTGAAATTTAGAAATTACTAACCGAAGAAATTCAAGGTTGGCATGTAAAGCAGACTACTACTTTGAGAATTTAGAGAGGAAATGAAGTGCTCAACAAATAGGAAATTCCATTATACTTTTAAATCTTATATTGTGTCCATGTTCCCAGAGATTCTCCCTGAAAACTTCTTGACACTTCCACCGGCTTTGTATATTTTCTTTTCACCACTTCTTCGATATCTCCACCACAATACTCAAGAAACTAATTGTTTAGTTTATTATCGGGAAACAGTACAACCGCTTGCCAAAGAAATGTGGTAAGCGGTTAAGACACCACTACTTTAAAAACTGTTGAATTTTTCTTCCTATCCTACGATTGTTACTTAAAAAGTTATTTTGTTATTTTAAATTTCAAATTTAATAGAAATAGTTACTTTAACTAAATAACTAATTATTACTCATAACAACTACTTTTTGTCCTAAAAACTAACACGTGCCATTTTCTATTCCGCAACTTGTCACAGTCCTATGTCAAATTTGCTTCCTTTTAATAATATATAGATAACCACTAATCAAATGTTGAAAAGCTTGTTTTAGAAGTACTTCCTCCTTTCGTTTTTACTTAACATATATACTAAAAATAGATTATGCAAAAGAAAACAAAATCTTTTTTTGTTGAAATGTATTAATTTTTTAAGGAGGGAGTATATAGTAAAGTTGAAATAATATTTTTCACCCACAAAATATTAAATCTTTTCAAAGTAAAATTTATGTCCAAATACAAATAGTCACAAATACTCTATTTCAACTTCGATTTCAAATACCTTTCTGTCTTATTTCAGCTTCAATCAAATATTATCCAAATGTGTACTAATTCTTGCATCTTATTGTTCCTCTTTGTTTTGTCTTTTTTTTTTTTTCTGTAGATGCATTTCCACTAGCAAACATGATTGGAGTAAATTATGGAAGGCTAGGAAGCAACTTACCATCTCCATATGAATCAATAGAGCTTATAAAAACAATGAAAGCTGGTAGAGTGAAGCTATATGATGCAAATCCAGAGATACTTAGATTATTATCAGGCACAAATCTTCATGTCTCAATTAATTGTAGCTACAAATCAATCAGCTGCAAACCAATGGGTACGGGATAACGTTCTTTCTTACTATCCAAACAGCATGATCCGATATATTTTAGAAGGAAATGAAGTTCTAAGTAACAAGGATGATCAATGTTTATGGTATGATCTTGTTCCTGCCATGAGAAATATCAAGAAATCGATCGACGAACATAGAATTCACAGCATTAAAATTGGTACCCCTTTAGCTATGGATGTTACAAACCTCATTTCCACCTTCAAGTGGTGAATTTAGGTTAGATATTCCAAGAAACTCACTATTGATACCATTGTTGAGATTCTTGAATTGGACAAATCTTACTTCTTTATTGATGTCTACCCTTATTTCTCATGGTCCCAAAATCCATCTTCTATAAGTCTTGATTTTGCACTATTTGAAGGTACTCAAATATATAAGGATCCCGTTAGTAGCTATGTTTACACAAACCTCTTGGATCAAATGCTTGATTCTGTAATATTTGCAATGGAAAAATTAGGGTTTTACAATATTAAATTGGCAATAGCAGAAACAGGATGGCCTAATGGAGGTGACTATGATCAAATTGGTGCTAATATCTACAATGCAGCTACATATAATCGAAATCTTGTACATAGATTGACATCACAACCACCTATTGGTACACCAGCTCGTCCAGAGTCAATGATACCTACGTTCATTTTTTCACTCTACGATGAAAATGAAAAGGAAGGTCCAGGGACCGAGAGGCATTGGGGTTTGTTACAACCTAATGGTAAGGCAATTTATGATATCGATTTGACAGGAAAGATATCAAGAGTCTGAATTATCTAAGTTACCAGTGCCAAAAAATAATGGACCATTTCATGGGAAGATATGGTGTGTTTTGGCAAAGGATATTGTCAATGAAAAGGATTTATGACAAGCTCTGGAATTTGCATGTAAGCGAGATGGGATATGTGATGAACTTTCTCATCAAAAATCATGTTATCAACCTGTTTCAATTGTTGCTCATGCAAATTATGCATTTAGTTCATATTGGGCTAAGTTTAGAAAAGATGGTGAAACTTGTCATTTCAATGGGCTAGCTGTTCAAACCACTGTTGACCCAAGTAAGTACCCAAAACAGTTCCCTCATAAGGATTCTTTAAAATATTGAATGGAATTAAAATCAATAACAAAGGATTTTAAAAGAATGATTTAACTTTTATATATATATATATATATATACGACATAAAGAATTTTTATATTTTAGTGTATTTTAACTTGCTTTATTAGATATCATGTCTTATTTTCTAGGTTAATAATACCATTTAGATTAGTTGTAGTTATATTTTTGGAGACCTTAGTATTAAACAAAAGGTGGTTCGGGCATGTGCGGAGAAGAAGTCCTGATGCCCCGGTGAGGAGTTGTGAGCGGCTGGCGATTGTTGGCGTCCGGCGAGGCAGAG
This sequence comes from Nicotiana benthamiana, assembly GCA_034376525.1. Classification (NCBI taxonomy): domain Eukaryota; kingdom Viridiplantae; phylum Streptophyta; class Magnoliopsida; order Solanales; family Solanaceae; genus Nicotiana; species Nicotiana benthamiana. The sequence goes on along the minus strand of CM067341.1, from coordinate 10,339,288 downwards.
GGAGGCCTAAGAAGTATTGGGGAGAGGTGATTAGGCATGACATGACTAGAATGCGGGTTTCCGAGGACATGACCCTTGATAGGAAAGTCTGGAGGCCTATTATCAGGGTTGTAGGATAGGGGCTCCTAGAGCTTTTCGTACTCCTCACCCGAGGTTGGGTGAGGCTTGGCAGGGCTATCCATAGATGATTCGTGTTTTGGCTTGTGTCTCACTTATGGTAGTTATTTATGGTAGTTACTGTATTATATTATTGCATGCTTTTTTTTTTTGTGTTTTTGGATAATTATTTACGCTATTTCTGCTGGAATTACTAATGCTCTTTTGTTTTTGTCTTTTCTTTCCTTCACTGAGCCGGGTGTCGATTGGAAACAGCCTCTCTGCCCTTTCGGGTAGGGTAAGGCTTGTCTACATATTACCCTCCCCAGACCCCACTTTGTGGGACTATACTGGATAGTAGTAGTAGTAGTAGTTGTTGCTGTTGTTGTTGATGTTGTTGTTGTTGTTGTTGTTGTTGTTGTTGTTGTTATTGTTGTTGTTGTTGTTGTTGTTGTTGTTGTTGTTGCTGTTGTTGTTGTTGTTGTTGTTGTTGTTGTTGTTGTTAGTATTAAACAAAAGAACGGGAGTCTTGACGTAACTGATAAAGTTATTGTCATGTGACCAAGAGGTCACGAGTTTGAGCCGTAAAAACAGCTTCTTATAAAAATGCAGGATAAAGTTGCGGCCTTTCTCCGGACCTCGCATAACGAGAGCTTAGTGAGCCGGACTAGCCTTTTTAAATTTTAGAAAACTTTATGCTCTTTTTATATACTCTGGTTGATTTTTTCTTTCTATCATGTTCATGATATTACATACCAATAAACATTTTTGTTGATTTGGCAATTTTGGGCATGTCATGGATCATGCAAATTCCCTTATATTATTTCTCTCTGAAAACACATTGGGAGATGCATTTGGAGCTAATTATATTTGCTCTCATCTTGAGGAATATTCTTTATTAGGAGTATTTAAGAAATTGTAATAAAATTTATTTATTTTCTGAAGTGTATTTGATTCAATGATGGGAATTGATTGCAGTTGTCAATAGAAATTTGTTTCTTTTTGCACAAATATGCAGTTTTTAACAACAACAACAACCCAGTATAATCCTACTTAGTGGGGTTTGGGGATGGTACTGTGTACACAGACTTTACCCCTACCATTGGATAGAGAGGCTGTTTCCAAATAGACACCGACATCCTTTCCTCCAAGAACTTCCCATCTTGCTCTTGGGGAGACTCAAACTCACAACCTCTCGCTTGGAAGTGGGGGTTGCTTACCATCAGAGCAACCCCTCTTGTCTTCTGCACCAATCTGCAGTGAATTCTCTAATAAAATTTGTTAAGTTCCTCCCAGAATCATCTAAGATATTGATTTTTTTACTTAATTTCGTACGCGTGGTAAATAAAATACAGAAAACTAAAGAACACACAATTTAACGTGGAAAATCACCTAGCTTAAAACGTACAAAAACTACGACCTACCACGTAAGATTTAACTCTAACCTTTTTAGATTTTCCTTATCACTTCCTCGATCTCCTTATCTTTCTAAAAAGGAGTACTTAGGGATATAAAAGAGATAAATTGTCAAATACAATGTATGTAGTTAATCGGGTAATATTTAGTAATAGAACTATAATATTGCTTACCGTAATAGTCTAACCTATTAATGATATGTCCGTTTTGGATCTAAGCCTGTATATTTTTAAAATACGTCATTCAAATTTAAGATTTATTTATTTATATATCCAATATCTCTTCCTACTTTATCGATATGAGATTCGCGTAGGTACCGCATCTTTCTCTACCTGACTTCTTCAAATGCATACGATGAGAGAAAAAAAAATGCTAAAGAATCTCACAGCTAAGGATAAAGAATATCAAAAGGATAAAAATGCTAACGTGATCCTTGATGTTTTGTGTGGTTAATTTCTTATGACCTTAAATTCTCTCTCATTGCCATAATTATATTCTGTGCCATATTTAACCATGAACTAAAGGGTTCCAAACTTCAAATTCTTGTCCTGAAAAGTGGGACCCCCAATATACTTGGCGAGATATGAGAGGAAATCTCATACAACTTTTGAGTGCTCAATAGTTATCTCACTCAATTTAAAGAAAAAATTATGCTTGTTGATAACAAGTCTTATACGATATGCACATGTCGCCAAATTATAAGCTAATAATCTCTATCAATTGTTGTGAGGAAACTTAAAATCTATCGTTGTCTGATTAAAATCTTGTCGAACATTTATAATGTACGTGATATTTATATAATGTACGTGATATTTATATATAATTAAATAATTTAATTCAATATCTACATAAGAATATATATTTAATCGTGATTAAATGATAGATATAAATAGTTTGCATTCATTGATTTATTAAGGGATGAAAAAGAAAAATAAATAAAGGGTGTTTTTGATTTGGAGGAAAATAGATGATTTTTTAACTTATTTTTCATTGTTTGATTAAGTAACAAAAAATATTATTAAAAAATATATAATTCAGCCAAACACTATATAAGACAAATAGTTAAGGGCAGGAAAGGGTGGTAGGTTGGGGTCTAGGGGCCGGCAGTGGCAATATTAGGGGGTAGTGGTTGAGAAAAAAAATTGGATAATTTTTTGCCTCCTTTTGGTAGGGAAGTCATTTTCCTCTAATTAGGAGAAAAATAAGTTAATGAGAAAAATATTTAAGCCAATTGATAAAAAATTTAAAAATATTTTACAAAAAGTATTTTCCTTCATAAAGCACACCCAAATAGAAAAGGATAAAAGAAAAAATATATTTTAAAAAATAGAGCAGCTGAGAAATATCTATAAAATAAAATGTAAGTATATTTTTAAGGCTTCTACGCCAATGTTTGTAGTTGACATGCATGCCACATGATATTTTAACCGTATTCTAAACACACTTAAAAAAGTTTGAGTATGTAAAAGATTATCCAAGGTTAAGAAAAATATCATATAAGACCGGAGTAAATTATATATTCTACCTATTATAAAGTTCAAAGGTGCCTGAGCATGACATTTAACATGTCATCGTGTGATCCAGCCAGGGGCGGATTTAAACCTTTAGTATCGGGTTCAATTGAACGAAATACTTCAATCATGTTAGGAACTTGTAACGATCCGATCGGTCGTTTTGAGCTCTAGTGTGTCGTTCAGTTGTCTGAGGCCATGGGCAGCTTCATTTCAGATATTATGACTTGTACGCATGGTCGGAATTGAATTTCGGGAAGTTCAGAGTTAATTTAGAAAGAGAATTCTCATTTCGGAAGCTTTAAGTTGAAAGAATTAACTAAGACTAGATTTTAGAGTAAACCACCTCGGAATCGGGATCTGAAGGTTCCAGCAGGTTCATATGGTGATTTCGGACTTGGGCGTATGCCCGGATAGGGTCTTGGATAGCCCGAGAGCGTTTTGACGCATATTGTGAAAGTTAGCATTTTGGAAGGAATTTTATAAGTTTGGCTTGAAGTGTATTTCAGTGTTATCAATATCCGTTTAGGATTTCGAGTCTATGAATAGCTCTGTATGGTAATTCTGAAGTTGGGAGCATGATCGGAAGTAAATTCGGAGGTCCGTAGGTCATTTTGGAGTCATTTGGCTAAGATAGAAATTTGAAGGGTTTTGAGAAGTTTGACCGGACGTCGACTTTTTTGATATCGGGGTCAGAATCTGATTCCGAAAGTGGCAGTAGGTCCGTATTGTCAAATATGACTTGTTTGCAAAATTTGAAGTCAATCGGACGTGATTTAATAAGTTTAAACATCGAGAGTAGAAGTTTGAAGTTCTAAAGTTCATTAAGCTTAGATTGGAGGTCGATTCATGATTTTAGCGTTGTTTGATGTAGTTTGAGGCCTCGAACAAGCCTGCAATGTATTTTGGGACTGATTAATATGATTGGTTGCGGTTTCGAGGGACTCGGGTAGATTCCGGATGGTTAATGGATCGAATTTGGATAAAAAACTGCTGCTGGTTGCTGGTATCTGGTTTCCTTCATCGCGAACGCGAAAAGAAAAGTGGGGGCTGCTGGATTTGGCCTTCGCGAACGCTAAGTGGAAATCGCAAACACGAAAGGGTGGGCTGAGTTGCCTTCGCGAACGCGATGGGTCTGGGCAATTATTATGCTACTGTCCTTGCGTAGTAACTATTATGCTATTGTCCAGATAGTTTAAGGCCCAAAAGGATGCTATACTGTGATTAATTATAATTTTTGTTGACAGTTTAGGTTACTTAAATCAAATCGAATTAGTAAACAACTTTCTAAATGATTAAACTTCATTTTTCTTTAATTGCTAAAAAAGAATTAGCTTTTCTTGGATAATGTTTCCTGATGAATTCTTGATTAACTAATTGTTGTGTCTATTTATATTTGATCGCCCATGTATGATTCGCGAGCGGGTTAATTGATGCATCTATAGTTCGTGTCATGCGACCTCGGCATTGCACTATTTATTTTCCAGTTGGATCGGACTGTACGTCCTCGGCATGATCTGCGCATGCTCGTATTGCTTGCCTTGAAACTTATTGAAGTTGGTGCTACCTCCTCCTGGCTTAAGAATATATGTATAAATAATGAAAAAAATTTGGAAACTTCCCATAATAGAAAAATTGTTTATTTGCTTTAATCCATTGAATTATAATCATGTTTAGAAAAGCCCACAGTTTAATATATTATGGATAGAACATTATTGGACTACTAATAAGTGTCGAAGTCGACCTCTCGTCTCTACTTCTTCGAGATTAGATAGGATACTCATTGGGTACACGTTGTTTTCGTACTCATACTATTATTCTGTGCATGTTTGTTGCACAGGCATATGTATCTCCAGTGGCCTACTGGGCGTAGTAGCATGGTTGATGTGGAGACTTAGGTGAGCTATACTTCTCGAGACAACCCGCAACAAGCAGAGTCTCTTTCCTTTTTTTGTATTTATTTTTGTCCAATATTGAATTACGGACGATTGTTGTTCTTATAAATTGCTCATGCACTCTTGCAACGTCGGGTTCTGGGATGGTCATAGGATTATTCAATATTGTGCAAAGACATTTTCTTGTTTCAATGAATTTTATTACTTGATGTTTAAACGTATAAAAGGAACAATTTCAATAAGTTTAAAGAACAAGAAGTTTCTAGTTTTTGGTTGATGGCTTGCCCGACAAGGGTGTCCGGAGCCACCACGACCCTTAAAGGATCTTGGGTCGTGACAATGGTATCATAGCACTAGGTTTCTAGGGTCTCACGAGTCATGAGCAAGTCTAGTAGAGTTTCGCGGATCGGTACGAAGACGTCTGTACTAATCCTCGGCAGGGTTTAGGACTGTCAGGAGTACTTCCCTTCTTGATTCCTCATCGTGCGATTTGATTCCTTTGAGGATTATGCCTTTATTTCTTCCTACTCGATCTTATGCGACACGAATCACTTGTTATAAATTGAGAATTGAAGAATTATAAATGGCAATACAGATGTGGTGTAGGATGTTTCTTCCGGTATAGTTGATCGGACTATTATCGTCTCTTGTGGAAGGATACTTTGTCGTTTTAGCTCAGTAGTAATACCTCCAAGGGCACTAAGGCTAGGAACAAGTTTCCATGATTCTTATGAATGATTGTTCCGCAGTATTAATTTGATGGTGGGATATCTGCCTACATGTAAGGGCAGTGAATGAATTGTAGGAAGGTTTACTCAGTGCATGATATAGAGATTCGGTATGTAATACCCGGCAGGGGAAAAGCAATTGGCCTATGAATGTCCAGATTTGGGGTGATGGAGTAGCGAGGCTTGATGTTGCAAGATTTGTGGAGTTTTTCTCCTATGATGAGGTGTCGTTGTCCCTATTGAATGTATTAAGATCTCCGGTGTTATGATCTTCTACAATTCTCCTTGAAAGCAGGAAATGGTGAGATAATATTGAAGAAGCGACTGTTAGAGATCGCATGGTGCGGTGGTTCAGGATTGAATCGGCATCTCTAATGTTGACGGCTCGAGGAAGATAATCTCTAGAAAGGATTAAAGTTAGTAGAGATTGTGGGTTCAAGAGCTATGAAGAAAGATTTTATTTAAGGCAATAATTGAACAATAAACGACGAGGAAGACATGTGGGAGGCGTCAAGCGGTGTTCAAAAGTTCTAAAACGTCAGGTATATGAAACGGAGGTCAAGTAGTTGATTAAGGAATCGGGTTTGCCCAAAGTAGGAGAGTGGAGGATTTTCATGTGGGCTTTGAAGTAGGATGACCACGTACCTTATAGAGAGTTCAGAGGGATTTGAAAATATTAGTGATTGGTGATTGGGGTCTCCGGATTTAATCGGAAGTATGGGCTATTATGCAGTAGGAGACTTGATATAACGAAAATGAGTTGCTTGAAATGATGAAGGATACAACATAACTTTGAATGGGAAGGATGTTACCACACATTTAATTGATGTCCACAAGGGGTGAAAGGACTTATGCAGCTCGAGGATTAGCTCGGACTCAGGATGGGTTATTGATGTCATGGTGATTGTACCATGTGCAGTAGAGTTGGAAGATGTTGAAAAGTGATTTCCATAGGTAGGTTATTCCATGTGAGCAGGTTAATGGTCGCGTGATTGGCGAAGCTTCCATGAAGAGTTCTATTGGTTATATATAGCAAAGCGATCGGTTGTGCGAATGTGGTTGATGATTCAGAATATAAAAAAGGGTTTTTACAGAAAGATTTCGAGAATTTTGGCGGTCGATTGCGCAAAGTTATGTCAATAAGAGATTAAAAATCCTGGCGAATTCCAGAATTGTGTAATAAATAGATTCAAGCCAAGTGAGATAGTCCAACCACCTATGATTGGGTTGTATGGCTATCTTCTTGTGAGCTTTCGGGTTATCGGCTATCGGTAAGTTATTTTAGCAATGGGAAAAGAGCTTAAGAGGTAATTTGAGCAAAGGGATTGCTAAAGGTGTGCTATGGTTAGCCTTTTTGGCTCTTGTTCAGATTTGGAAAGGATTCAAGATTGTGCTTTGTATAGATGCGTGTTCCAAGGGAAGTGATTCGGTTGGGTTCTTTGACAATAGGGTATTGATGTTATATAAGACTCATGGAGTTGATTATATTTGGGGCCAAGTCAGAGCGGGTGGCTCTCAACAACAGTTCTGGTGAAACAAAAGATAAGGTGTGATGTCTAATGATTTTGAGCCTATAGATACGGTTAATAATCAAGCTTGATAGCAATCTATGAGAAGAGGCACATAATGTTCTATGATGTTTTGACTTGCGATGTATCAATTGGGAGGTACAAAATGATTCGTGGGATTTGAGATAGCATGGTCTCGTGATTCCAGGTCACTCGGGATGAGTATGGATGGAGGGTGTTATATGTTGAATGGAGTTATTATTATTTCTAAGGTAATCAAGGATAAATTGTAAGAAGATAGAATGGTTAGCACTGGTTGAATTGGCATATTGGTGGCAGTAATCGATTCCTTCAGCGAATTATGCAAGTGAATTATGGTGGTACGTGTGAGGCTTGATGACCGCCATAATTGAAGTTATTCAGAGGTATTCCAGTGTTATGGTCTGTTACGTATATGCGGATCTCGGAAGGGTTATGGTGGGTTAGACAACTACTTAAAGATTTGCATATTCTACGGTCATGAGAATTCACCTGTGTGCTTCTATGGTTCTCCTGAAGTAAGTTAAGTGAAAAGCTTTTTAAAATTGAAGTGTTAGTCCATTAGTGGTTCCGGTATTATGACTTGTACGCATGGTCAGAATTGAATTTCGAGAAGTTTAGAGTTGATTTGGAAAGAGAGTTCTCATTTCAGAAGGTTTAAGTTAAAAGAATTAACTAAAGATTGGATTTTAGAGTAAACGACCTCGAAATCGGGATCTAAACGTTCCAGCAGGATTGTATGATGATATCGGACTTGTGCATATGCCCAGATCGGGTCTTGGATAGACCGAGAGAATTTTGGCGCCTATTGTGGAAGTTAGAATTTTGGAAGGAATTTCATAAGTTTGGCTTGAAGTGCATTTCATTGTTATAGATGTATGTTTGGGATTCTGAGTCTGTGAATAGCTCCGTATGGTGATTATGAAGTTGGAACCCTAATCAGTCTGTAGGTCATTTTGGAGTCATTTAGTTAAAGATAGAAATTTGAAGGTTTTTGAGAAGTTTGACCGGAAGTGAACTTTTTTGATATCGGGGTTGGAATCTAATTCCGAAAGTGGCAGTAAGTCTGTAATGTCAAATATTACTTGTTTGTTAAATTTGAAGTCAATTGGACGCGATTTGATAGGGTTAAACATCGAGAGTAGAAGTTTGAAGTTCTAAAGTTTATTAAGCTTGGATTGGAGGTATATTCATGATTTTAGCATTGTTTGATGTGATTTAAGGACTCAAGCAAGTCTGTAATGTGTTTTGGGACTCGTTGGTATGATTGGTTGGAGTCCCGGGGCCCTCGCGTAGATTCCGTGTTGTTAAAAGATCGAATTTTGGTAAAAAGCTGTTGTTAGTTACTGGTATCTGGTTTCCTTCTTCGCGAACGCGAAAGGAGTCTCGCGAACACAAAGAGAAAAGTTGGGGCTGCTGGAATTGGCCTTCGAAAATGTGAAGTGGACATCGCGAATGCGAAGAGGTGGGCTGAGTTGCCTTCACGAATGCAACCAAGGAATATGTGAATGCGATGGGTCTGGGCAGCTGTATTTTGCGAACGCGATCAGCGGGGCGTGAATGCGGAGATGGATCTTCTGGGTGTTAAGTTTCTGAGCTTCATGAACACGAAACATTCCGTGCGTTCCCGATGAACTGTGTGTCGCCCCGGCAGTGTTCTTTTAAAAATCAGAGTTTTGGCTCATTTTAACTTCATTTCTTCCATGGGAGTCGATTTTTGTGACGAACCAAAGGGGTCATCTCCTGTTTCTTTACTCATTCCGTTTCTAGGCCATGAAAACCTCATTGAAGGTTGCCTCGATCTGCGTGCACAGTCTTGGCACGTAACCAGAAAGCTTAGATATGGATTCTGTAAAAAAAATAAATTTTGATATTAACTTGAACATATTTGACTTCGTTCAACGTTTCGAGTAAACGGACCTAGACCCGTGATTTGACTGTCCTGAAAGGTTCGTAGGAAAATGTGGGACTTGAGCGTAGGCTTGGAATTGAATTCTGATGTCCCAAGTCCGAGAAATGAATTTTTATGTAAAATTTTTTTTCTAGAAATAATTATTGAAAATGGAAATGAAATGTGATTAGAAGACTGGGGTATCGGGCCCGTATTTTGGTTTCGCTGCCCGGTACAAGTCTTTTATTTGGAGCACTTTCAATAAAGTTTGGTTGAAAATGAATGTTGTTTGACATGTTTCGGGCCTGAAAGGGGAATTTTAGGCCTTATGAATAATTTGGAAGAAATCTTGAGTTTTGAGGCTCGATCCGATGTATATGATGTTATGTTGGCGATTTGATTGCACGGACAAGTCCATAGGGTGTTTTTGAGGCTGTGTGCATATTTGGTTTGGAGCCTCGAGGGCTGGGGTGAGTTTCGAGTAGGTTCCATGCGGTCTTAGACTAAAAAAACCATATGTTGCAGGTTGGGTGCGAGCTTCAGGTTCTAGCACGGCGGCGGTCATGATCGCGTAGTCCACGACGTGAGCAGCGCGGCGGCGGTCGTCCTCGCGCGGTGTGCGTTGTCTGCTTCAGAGAACCCGCAACCCTCAGTTCCACTAGCGCGGCCGCGTTCGCTATTGTGCAGTCCGCGCTGCCACCTTCAAAGGTCCTGTAACTTGTACTACACCAGCCCGTCCGCGGTCAATCTCGCGCGGTCCGCGCTGGAGGTTCAGAGAATATATATACACGGGATTTTTCAGTTATTCTCACATTTCAAAAAAACCCAAACCTATGAGGCGATTTTATAGGCAATGCTTCTTCTTCAAAACGATTAGTAAGTGGTTTCTAACTCATTTTCTTCACTCCTTAACACCTTCTAGCATAATTTCAACATCAAATCAAAGTTATAATGGGAAATTTGGGTAAATTGGGTACTCAAGCATTTTCTGCGCATGTTTTCATGTGCAGATCCAGGTACCTCTGCTCAGGCGCACTTTCCGTGATTCAGGAGAGAGAGTTTCGTAGACTTGAGGTATATCTGCCACGTCCGCATACCGAAGAGTCTCCTTCCTATTCTACTTTGTGGTTGACTAGTTTGTTCTTATTTTTCATTGATGTAGATATTTCCGGAGCTAGAGCCGTATTATATACTTCCTATAGCCTGAGCTGCCCGTGAGATTCCGGGTTTTGGGATTCTCTTTCAAAGTTTGGGTGTGAATTATATGTGCTAAACGGCGAATTATATACATTTCTTTAAGCTACTTGGTTTAAGTTATTATTGTCGTGAATGTTGTTATTTTGGCACTGTTAGGTTTACCTAGTCCTCATGACTGAGTGCCGTCATGATGTGTTCATGGATGGTGAACTAGGATTGTGACAAGTTGGTATTAGAGCTCTAGGTTTATAGGAGTCACGGAACACAGGCCGGTTTACTAGAGTCTCGCTGATCAGTACGGAGACGTATGTACTTATCTACGAGAGGTTATGTAATCGTTTAGGAAAAATCTTCACTTTATTGTATTCCTTGTCGTGCAATATTTTGATGTCAAATCTAAACTTATATCTTCTATTCTCTCACAGATTGTGAGGACAAGCGCTACTTGCGACGATCTGGCACCCGCGCCCCCTACCGCAGTCGTCCGAGGCTGGCGCCGGGGCCGGGGTAGAGATTGAGGACACGCACATGTTGCAGCCAGAGCACCTGCGTAGGCTGCCTCCGAAGACCTGCTAGCAGATCCAGCCGGAGCTCATGCTCTTGGCACGGCTACTACATCCACTACTACGCCAGCCCTTCAGGAGATATTAGCTCAGTTCTTGTCCATGTACACCCCCTTGGTTCTGGCAGGGTTGCTTCCCCTTGTTGCAGCCACATCCCGGGCCGGGAGAGGAGCACATACTCCCGCCGTCTGCACTCCTGAGCAGTGAGTGCATGTTGATCAGGCCCCAAGGGTCATTCCCATCCGTCCTATAGTGTCAGTTCAGCCCGTGGATGGGGAAACTGCTTCTGATGATTATCAGCGGAGGTTGGAGAGGTTCAAGATGTATGATCCTCCAGTTTTTAGTGGACTGGCAACATATGATGCCTTGGGATTTATAGAGGAGTGCCACCGTATTCGTCGCACTATGGGCATAGTAGAGTCCAGCGGGGTTTCCTTTGCTGCCTTCCAGCTTTTTGGAGCTGCCTATGATTGCTGGAGCACTTATGAGATAGACAGTCTGGTCAAGGCTACTTGCTAACTTGGACACAATTCTCGGATATGTTTACAGGACAGTTTGTTCCCAGAGCCTTAGGGACGCATGGTGCACATAGTATGAGCATTTGCGCCAAGGTGCTATGACCGTTTCGGAGTATGCAATCCATTATACCAAATTTGCCAGTAATGCACCGGCTTTGGTTGCTACAGTTTGCGAGAGTCACAACCACGCCGCCCTCTCAGAGCTTATTTTGAGTTTGACGATAACCGCCATGTGGTGAGGGATTGCCCTAGACTTGGTAGGGGTACATCCCGACAACTTTCTTAGTCACAGTGTGCTCAGCAAAGTTCTCATGCCATGATCACACCTCTAGTTGCCGCCCCACCCGCTCAGCCAACTAGAGATAGAGGCCGGGGAGGTAGAGGTCGCCCTTGAGAGGGAGGCCAGGCCAGATATTATGCACTTCTACTCGTACCGAGGGTTTTGCCTTTGATTCTGTTATCACATGTATTATACTGGTTTTTCACAAAGAGGCATCGGTTCTATTCGATCAAGGCTCAACTTATTCTTATGTGTCTTCTTACTTTGCTCCGCATTTGGGTGTGCCTCGGGATTCTTGGAGTGCCCCCGTCAATGTTTCTAGTCCTGTGGGAGATTCTCTTGTTGTGGACCGCGTCTATCGATCATGTTTAGTTACTATCCATGGTTTTGAGACCATAGCAGATTTATTGTTAATTGGTATGGTTGATTTTGACATTATTTCGGGCATGGACTAGTTGTCGCCCTATTTTGCTATTGATTGTCACGCCAAGATCGTGACACGGGCTATGCCAGGCATTCCGCGTGTTGCGTTGAGTGGTACCTTAGATCACACTCCCAGTAGAGTTATCTCTTTTCTTAAAGATCAATGTATGGTTGAGAAGGGAAGTGTAGAATATTTAGCCCATGTGAGAGATATCAGTGTGGATATCTCTTCTGTTGATTCAGTTCCAGTAGTACGTGATTATCCTGATGTTTTTTCCGCCAATCTTCCGGGCATGCCGCCCGATAGATACGTTGATTTTGGCATTAATTTGCTGCCGGGCACTCAGCGCATTTCCATTCCTCTCTATCTAATGTCTCCTCCTGAGTTGAAGGACCAGTTGCAGGAATTGCTTGATAAGGGTTTTATTCGACCTAGTGTTTCATCGTGGGGTCCTCCTGTTTTGTTTCTGAAGAAGAAGGATGGTTCTATGCGGATGTACATTGATTACCGCCAGTTGAACAAGGTTATAGTGAAGAACATATATCCTTTTCCTTGTATTGATGAACTGTTCATCTAGCTTTAGGGCGCACGGGTATTTTCTATGATTGACTTGCGCTGGGGGTACGTCAGTTAAAGATTCGGGAGCCAGATATCCCGAAGACTACCTTCAGGACTCGGTATGGTCATTATCATGTCATTTAAGCTGAACAATGCTCCAGCAGCTTTTATGCATTTGATGCACAGTGTGTTTAGGCCATATCTCGACTTATTCATTATTATTTTTGGTGATGATATCCCGGTGTTCCCGGAGTCGGGAAGTTCATGAGAAGCACCTTAGGGTCGTGCTTCAGATCCCGAGAGAGAAGTAGTTATATGCGAAGTTCTCAAAATGTGAGTTTGGTTTGGATTCAGTGTCATTCTTAGGCCACGTGATTTCGAGATAGGGCATTCGGGTACATCCGAGGAAGATAGAGGTCGTGCAGAGTTGGTCCAGGCCCCCTCAGCTACAGAGATTCATAGTTTCCTTGGTTTGGTGGGTTATTTCCGTCGCTTCTGGAGGGATGTTCATCGATTTCAGCCCCTATAACTAGGTTGAACCAGAAGGGCGCCCATTTTAGTGGACAGAGGAATGTGAGGCGAGCTTCTAGAGGCTCAAAACGACTTTGACTACAACTCACATTTTGATATTGCCTACCTCTTAGAGGTCTTATACTATCTTCTGTGATGCCTCGAGAGTTGGCCTTGGGGCGGTGTTGATGCAGGATGGTAGGGTGATTTCCTACGCATCTAGACAGTTGAAGATACATGAGAAGAACTACCCTGTCCACGACCTTGAGTTAGCTGCTATTGTTCATTCCTTGAAGATTTGGCGTCATTACTTGTATGGTATGCCTTGCGAGATTTATACTGATCATAGGAGTTTGCGGCATTTTTTCAAATAGAAGGACCTAAATTTGCGCCTGAGGAGATGGTTAGAGCTTCTAAAGGACTATGATATCACTATTCTGTATCACCCAGGCAAGACCAATGTGGTAGCGGATGCCTTGAGTTGCCGGGCGGAGAGTTTGGGGAGTTTGGCGTATTTACCAGCTTCAGAGAGGCCTATGGAGATGGATGTTCAAGCCTTAGCCATTCAGCTCGTGAGGTTGGATCTTTCGGAGCCCAGTCGGGTTCTAGCTTGTATGGTTTCCCGGTCTTCCTTATTTGATCGTATTAGGGAGAAAAAGAATGATGATCCCCATTTGCTTTCCCTTAAGCAAAGGGTTCAGCGTGGTGAAGCCAAAGACATGACCATTGGAGATGACAGGGTGTTGAGGATGCATGGCCGTGTTTGTGTGCCTGATGTTGATGGACTACGAGAGTCAATTCTAGCGGAGGCCCATGGCTCGCAGTATTCCATCCATACGGGTGCTACAAAGATTTATCAGGACTTGAGGTAGCACTATTGGTGGAGGCGGATGAGGAATGACATAGTTGGATATGTAGCTAGATGCCTCAACTATCAGCAGGTGAAGTATGAGCACCAGAGACCAGGTGGGTTGCTTCAGCAGATAGACATTTTGGAGTGGAAGTGGGAGCGCATCACCATGGATTTTGTATCGAGACTTCCACGGACCTTGATGAAGTTTGACGCCATTTGGGTCATTGTGGATTGGCTGACCAAGTTCGTTCATTTTATCCTTGTATGCATGTACTCATCGGAGCGGCTGGTGGAGATTTATCTCCTGGAGGTCGTCCATCTTCACGGAATTCCAGTTTCTATTATTTCAGACAGAGGTACTCAGTTTACATTGCGGTTCTAGAAGACCGTGCAATAGGAGTTGGGTACTCGGGTGGAGTTGAGTACAACATTTCACCCCCAAGACGGACAGACAACCGACCGCACTATCTAGATAGTTGAGGACATGCTCCGTGTGTGTGTGATTGATTTTGGAGGGTCTTGGGACCTGTTCTTGCCATTAGCAGAGGTCACCTACAATAACAGCAACCAACCGAGCATCTAGATGGCTCCATACGAGGCTCTATATGGTAGACAATGTCGATCAGTGGTTGGATAGTTTCAGCCGGGGGAGGCTCGGTTGCTAGGTACAGATTTGGTTCAAGAGGCCTTGGACAAAGTCAAGATCATTCAGGACAGGCTTCGTTCAGTTCACTCTAGGCAGAAGAGTTATGCAGATCGCAAAGTCCGAGATGTAGCATTTATGGTTAGGGAGCGGGTGTTGCTCCGAGTATCGCCGATGAAGGGAGTGATGAGATTTGGGAAGAAGGGAAAGCTTAGCCCTAGGTACATTGGTCCGTTTGAGATTCTTGATATAGTGAGAGAGATGGCTTATAGACTCGCATTACCGCCTAGCTTATCAGCCGTGCAACCAGTTTTCCATGTGTCCATGCTCCGGAGGTATCACGGTGATCCGGCCTACGTGTTAGATTTCAGCACTATCCAGCTGGATAAGGAATTGTCCTATGAGGAGGAGCTGGTAGCCATTCCACACTGGCAGGTTCGTCAGTTGAGGTGAAAAGGATTTCCTTCTGTTCGTGTCCAAAGGATAGGTCAGCCTCCTGAGGC
The DNA here is from genome assembly GCA_034376525.1 of Nicotiana benthamiana. Classification (NCBI taxonomy): domain Eukaryota; kingdom Viridiplantae; phylum Streptophyta; class Magnoliopsida; order Solanales; family Solanaceae; genus Nicotiana; species Nicotiana benthamiana. The sequence continues at coordinate 10,324,155 of CM067341.1, read as the reverse complement.
ATCAACCTCGGAGTCTGAGTCTGATATGCGGAATATTTATTCTCATCCTTTTCCCCACTTAGGTACTTCTTCCTTTTGTCCGTTTGAGGATGAACAATGTTTTAGAGGTGGAGAATGTGACGATCCAAAGGGGTTATCACCTGTTTCTTTACTCATTCTATGTCTCCGAGGTCATAAAAACCTTATCGAGGGTTGCCTCGATCTGTGTGCATAGTCCGGGCACATAACCGAAAAGCTTAGATATGGATTTTGTGAGAAAAATCCTAAATTTTGATATTAAATTGAAAAAATTTGACTTAGGTCAACATTTCAGATAACGGACCTAGACCCATGATTTGACGGTCCTGGAAGGTCCATAGGAAAAAAGGAGACTTATGCGTTAGGCTTGGAATCGAATTCTGAGGTCCCAAGTCCGAGAAATAAAATTTTATGTGTAAATTATTTTCTTGAAATAATTAAAGAAAATGGAAACGAAATGTGATTAGAAGACTGGGGTATCGGGCGCGTATTTTGGTTTCGGTGCCCGATACAAGTCTTATATATGATTGGAGAACTTTTTGTAAAGTTTGGTTGAAAACAGACGTCATTTTATGTGTTTCGGACCCGAAAGGGGAATTTTATGCCATATGAAAAATTCGGAAGAAATATTGAGTTTTGAGGCTCGATCTGATATATATGATGTTATTTTGGCGTTTTGATCGGGCATGGACAAGTCCGTAGAGTGTTTTTGAGGTTTTGTGCATATCTGGTTTGGAGCCCCAAGGGCTCGAGTGAGTTTCGAGTAAGTTTCGGGATGTCTTAGACTTAGAACACCATATGTTGTAGGTTGGGCACGAGCTGCAGGTTCCAGTGCAGTCTGCAGAGTGAGCCGCGCGGTCGCGGTCATCCTTGCACGGTTCGCGCTTCCCGCTTCAAAGAACCCGCAGCCCTAATTTCTCTAGCACGACCGCGATCGCTTTTGTGGGGTCTACGGCGTGAGTCGTGCGGCCGCGGTGACCTTCGCACGGTCAGTGCTGCCACCTTCAGAGGACCTACAACATAAGTTACACAAGCGCGGCTGCAGTCTTCCTCGTGGGGTCCGCGCCGGTGGTTCAGGGAATATATATACACGGGATTTTTCAGTTATTCTCGCCTTTCAAAAAACCCAATACCTAAGAGGCAATTTTCTAAGAAAGACTTCTTCTTCAAAATGATTGGTATGTGATTTCTAACTCATTTTCTTCACTCCTTAACACCTTCTAACATAATTTCAACATCAAATTGAAGTTTTAATTGGGTAAATTCGGGTATATTGGTATGACTTATGGTTTTTCTAAAATCGAGAGTTGGACCTCAAATCAAGGTCTGATTCCAAAATTAATCACATAATTGGATTCGTGGGAGAATGGGTAACCAGATTTTTGTTCGAACCTAGGGTCTTGACCACGTTGTCCCGAGGGGTGTCTAGGTCATTTTACCAAAAATTTCGTCTTAACAGTAAATTTAATAGTAGAATTAGTTGCATGAGATGTTATTTACGAGATGTAATTGAAATGAATAGATTTGGGCCTTTTGGAGTCGAATACTCGGGCAAAAGAGTGATTTCAAGTTGATTTTTGGAGCCGATTGAGGTAAGTGGCTTGTGTATCCTTGTGTGGGGAACCTTTCTCGTAGGATATGTTATGTGGTAATTGAGTGCCTTGTACGTGAGGTGACGAGCGCGTGCTTGAGCTAATTGTTGAAAAATTCGATTTTTACTTGAAATTTTGAGATTGAGTTTCTTTTGTACCTACTTACCTTATTTGCAATTATAACTTGTGCTAGATGAGAAGGACATGTTTCATTTATTTACTTTCCTACTTGCTTAAATTGCCTTAACTGCACTGCGTGAAACAAGTTAGGCTGGAATTATCTATTGCTTGTACTGTTGTACTTCATTATGAATATTCTCTGATTGTGGTTGCGCGTATTTACTTTGGGACTACGGGTTTGATTCCCTAGAGATCCCCCTGCATATTTACTTTGGGACTACGGGGTTTGATTCCCGGGAGATCCTCCTGCATATTTACTTTGGGACTACGGGTTTGATTCCCTATAGATCTCCCCATGCACATTTACTTTGGGACTACGGGTTTGATTCCCGTGAGATTTCGCCTGCATATGTTCTTTGGGACTACGGTTAGCCTCCCAGGAGATCCCCGTGCACTTGATATGTTCTGGACTGAGGGTGCAGGATACCAAGAGATCCCTAGCATATGAGATTGTAAGATATGAGGATACCAAGAGATCCCTAGTGAAATAATGAGGATACCAAGAGATCCTCGGGATACCAAGAGATCCCTAGTGAATATGTTGAGGATACCAAGAGATCCCTAGTGAATATAATGAGGATACCAAGAGATTTCAAAACAAATTATATATTTGAGTTCGTGGGGGAAGGGTAATCAGATTTTGGTCCGAACCTCGGGTTTTGAACAGTGGGCTCGTGGGTGATTTTTGACTTTTTGGGTAAAACTTTGGAAAACTCATTTTCATGCATTGGAGTTGATTCATTTAGTGTTTGTTGATATAATTAAGAAATTTGTGATTAGACGAGCGAATTGGAGGTGGAATCAGGGGGTAAAGCTATAATTGAGGCTTGAGATGTATTTAAGGCATAGAGGTGTGTTTGGTCTAACCCTAGCTTGAGGGACTAGGAGTTGAGTCTTATTTGCTAATTTCTTCTTGTTGAGTATGACGTATAGGCATGATGATGAGTATTTATATATTGGTGTCTAACATGACCGTGAGTCTTTAAATTGTGAATATCTTAATTTCGTTGTATTTCTCTTACCTTGGTGATGATTCCTATTTATTGAGAAAAGTTTGTTAATGGAAATTGTGACCTATGAACAACGAGAACCATTAGCTCAAGTTATATTACAATATTGAACGTATATGAAAATGGTTGAACCCTTTGGAGCATTGGCTTAAGTGGTAAAGTGAGATAAGGAATAAAAGTGAAAGAAAGAGAAAGTGTATCTAAAATGTTCCCTTGCCGGATATTATTGTTTATTGATTATTTCCCTTGCTGAGACGTTGAGATTATTGATGTTGTACCTTTGCCGGGATTTAATTATTTTAATTGTGTTCCCTTGCCGGGATTTCTATTATTATCTTGTTTCGTTTATCCCCTTGCCCTTGTTTGTGATTGTTGTCTGGGTTAGGAAGAGTGTTAGAGCACGAAGAGTGATGTCGTGCATTGTTTGCTTATTGTAAGGAAAGAGGTTCAATCACGAAGGGTGATGCCGTGCCGCACAATGTGCCATTCCGTGCCATTTCTATTGATTATATGTTAGGGAAGAGAGTAAAAGCACAAAGGGTTATGGCATGCACATTATTATTATATCATTACTTGGTGAGGTTAAGAGTAAAAGCACGAAGGGTGATGCCATGCACTTATTGATTTCTGATTCTTTATTGATGTCTTGCTAGGATGCTTTCTTCATTATTGTATGATTTTTATTCGAAGTTGTTATTTTTCCCGCATAGTATGCTCCCCTCCCATATTGACTAGTTAATTCCTGTATCTTGATTGCGCTTATATGTATATATATAACTGCACAGCTTTATATGGTAGTCCGATCTAGCCCTGTGACTACTTTGTCGGGGTTAGGCTAGGCACTTACCAGCACATCAGGTCGGTTGTGCTGATACTACACTATGTGCTCTTTTGCACAGATTTGGGCATTGGACAGCACCAGTAGCATGGGAGTTAGCCTTCAGTCCAGCGAGACACAGAGGTAGCTTTGCAGGCGTCTGCAAGCCCATCGTCTCCTCTATTTTTTATTTTAGTCTGTTATCTTATGTATTCGAGATAAACAGTTTGTACTTTCTTTCAAACGGTTGTATTTAGTAATTTTAGTGGTTTGTGAGTATGTGACACCAATTCTTGGGTAAAAGTTATATTGATTTTTTCGCATTATTGTTCAGATTGTTTAATTTAAGACTTCTGCTTATTTACTTTATTCAGTTGTTTTTCATTATATTACTGATATATGTTAACATAAGTAAATTAGTTAATGAAAAAGGTAGTTAAGGGTCGGCTTGCCTAGATCTCATTAGTAGGCGCATCACAACTCCTGAGGATGGGAAATCACGGTTGTGACAACTTGGTATCAGGGCACTAGCTTTCATGGGTCTAATAACTCATAGACAAGCTTAGTAGAGTCTAAGGGTTGGGCACTGAGACTTCTGTATTTATCCCCTAGAGGCTACCGAGTTAAGAAAAGTTTCACATTTGTTTTTTATTGTTGTGCGGTTTGGATTCTCAATGCTAATTGAATTTCTACTCTGTTCTTTCGCAGATGGCGAGAATATGCGCTTCCTCATCTTTTGATCAGCAGTCTGAGCCCCAGGAAGCTCCCGGTAGTGGCAGAGGGCGAGGCTAAGTCCGAGGCCATACTAGAGGTCGAGGTAGGGATAGAGCTCAGCCTCGAGCAGCAACACCAGTGGACGAGCCTCAGGTTGACTTTGACGAGGAAGTTTTGGCCCCAGCCCCAGCAGTTTCGATGGGCCCATCTCAGGTCCCAGAGGGGTTTATTGCTACCCCAGTTCTTCAAGACGCTCTGGTCCAATTGGTGGGTCTCATGGAGAGTGTTACCGAAGCAGGTTTGCTTCCTGTAGCATCAGCCATCTCTCAGGCTGGAAGAGGAGCCCAAACTCCTGCTACTCGTACTCGGGAGCAGGTAGTTCCCTAGGTTCAGACTCTAGCAGTTCAACTAGTTGGAGCAGCTCAGCGGGGAGTGGTAGCCCAGGCCGGTGATGGGGTAGCTATGGTTGCCGATGGTTTATCGAGGTTGGATAGGTTCACCAAGCTTTTCACTACTACCTTCAGCGGTGCATCTACCGAGGATCCTCAGGATTATTTGATAGCTGCCACGAGGTTCTTCGGAACATGGGTATTGTTGAGACCAATGGGGTTGATTTAACTACATTTCGGTTGTCTGGATCCCCCAAGACTTGGTGGAGGTATTATTGCTTAGCTAGACCAGCAAGATCTCCAGCCTTGACTTGGGAGCAGTTCACGCATATATAGCTTGAGAAATTCCTCCTTATTACACAACGACAGGCCTATCGGAGGCAGTTCGAGCATCTCCATCATGGATCCATGACAGCCACCCAGTACGAGACCAAGTTTATTGAGTTAGTCCCCCATACTATTATTATACTTCCCATTGAGAGGGAGAGAATGAGACGGTTTATTGATGGACTCATTCAGCCTATTTGTCTCCAGATGTCCAGAGAGGCTGGGAGCGAGATATGCTATAGGAGGCGGCTAATGTGGTCCGGAGGATTGAGATAGTATTGTCACAAGGGGTTGGTCATAGAGCAGACAAGAGACCATGTCAGTCAGGTCGATTCAGTAGTTCCTCATCTGGAGGCAGAGATTCGTATAATAGAGGTCAGCCTTCTAGGCCTTTCTAGTCAGCCCTCCAGGTTTCTCACGGTACCTTAGGTGGCCATGGTCCTCACACGCACTATTTTGATCAGTAGCCATTCAGTTCACTGCCATGTCCTATCAGTGCACCGCCACTTCAGAATTTCTATGGTAGTCATTCAGGTCGATAGGGCCAGCAGACTCAGCAGCCGAGGACTTGTTATTCTTGTGGTGACATGGGTCATATTGCCAGATTTTTCCCTCGAGCACCGAGAAGTTCTCAGCACCAGGGTTCTCGTGCCATAGTCCAAGCACCAGTAGTTCCACATCTCGCCCAGCCAGCTAGAGGTAGGGGTAGAGGTGCCAGAGGTGGAGATACAGGTCATAGAGGTGGAGCTCAGACCGCCAGAGGTAGAGGCCAGCCAGCAGCAGGCCGTCCTAGAGAGGTAGATCAGAGTGGTGGGGCCCAACCCCGATGTTATGCTCTTCATGCTAGGCCCGAGGCAGAGGCTTCAGATGCAATTATTATAGTTATGGTTCTGGTTTGTGATAGAGATGCTTTAGTGTTGTTTGATCCAGGGTCTACATATTTATATGTGTCATCCTATTTTGCCAAGCATTTGGTCATGCCTAGTGATGCATTGGGTATTCTTATTTATGTGTCTACGCTGGTGAGTGATCTATCATGGTTGATCGAGTCTATCGTTCGTGTGTTGTAGGGATTGGGGGTCTGGAGGCTCATGTAGATTTTTTGCTTTTAGATATGGTCGACTTTGATATTGTATTGGGGATAGACTGGTTATTACCCTATCACTCAATCTTGGATTGCCATGCCATGACTGTAACCTTAGCTTTATCAGGTATGTCTCGTTTAGAGTGGAGAGGGACTCCTGGTCATTCTACCCGCAGTGTCATATCATATGTGAAGGCTCGACGTATGGTCGAGAAGGGGTGTTTGGCCTGTTTAGCCTATGTTCGAGATTGCAGTGCTGAGATTCCCTCTATTAATTTTGTGCCTGTTGGTTGTGAGTTCCCCGATATATGTCCTTTAGACCTACCGGGCATGCCACTCGATAGGGATATTGATTTCTGGTTGATCTAGTTTAGGGCACTCAGCCTATTCATCCCGCCATATCGTATGGCCCCACCGGAGTTAAAGGAGCAGTTGCAGGATTTGCTTGAGAAGGGTTTCAAATTAGACAATGAGAATTTTCTTGGGGTGCGCCGGTGTTATTTATCAAGAATATGGATGGGTCAATAGAATGTTTATTGATTACCGACAATTGAACAAGGTAATGATAAAAAATAAGTATCTACTACCAAGAATTGATGATTTGTTCGACCAACTTCAGGGTGCCACGGTATTTTCCAAGATTGATTGCGATCTGGCTACCATCAATTGAGGATTAGGGCATCTGATGTCCTTAAGACAGCCTTCCACACTCGGTATGTGCATTATGAGTTCTTGGTTATGTCATTTGGGTTGAAATATTCCCTAGAAAATTTCATGGACTTGATAAGCCGAGTGTTTAGGCCTTGTTTGGACTCATTCGTGATAGTTTTCATTGATGATATATTGATATATTCTCGCAGCCAGGAGGAGCACAAGCAACACCTTAGATTGGTTCTTTGAACTTTGAGGGATACTCATTTATATGCATAGTTCTCCAAGTATGAATTCTGGTTGGGTTCAGTTTCATTTCTGGGTCATGCCCTATCAGTAGAGGGTATTCAGGTAGCCCCAAAGAAGATTGAGGCAGTCAAGAACTGGCCTAGACCAGCATATGCTACAGAGATTCGGCGTTTCTTGGGGTTGGCAGGCTACTATCGACGGTTCGTGGAGGGGTTTTTTTTTATCTATTGTATCCCCAATGACCAGATTGACCAAAAAGGGTGACCAATTCAGATGGTCGGAGGAGTGCGAGGCGAGCTTTCAGAAGCTCAAGACAACCCTGACTACGACACCAATGTTGGTTTTGTTAGAATATGCGCTTAACGCTAGAGGGGGGTGAATAGCGTTATAATAAAAAACAATGTAAATTTGCGGAATTAAAAATTGCAGGAATAACGTAAGTGCAGTAATTAAAGAGATAAGGAGAGAACACACCGAATTTTATCCCGGTTCACCACAACACGTGGTTAGTCCAGTCCCCGAGAGACTCTCTCGAGTTTTACACTAACTTCGTTAAGCTTACGGGTGCTTAACAAACCATTACACTTGCTCGTAGATATACACTCTACAAGACTTCAACCTGCTCGAGGATATCGCACCTCAAGACTTCAAACCAAGGAACTACTTTTCCTTCTTACAACAAGGGATTAGACTATCCCTTCAAGTGTGTACAAACACTTAGCACTCACTTAAACAGAACTCTCTTGAAGAGTAGATATGAGTAAATAAATACGCTCAAGAACACAACAACTTCGTCAAGAGTTTGGCTCTCAAAAACATATGAAATGAATATAAAATGATTGCAAAGAGAGTATGTACGCTTTAGCAAGAATGTGTTCAGTTGTTGTGCTTAGAAGAGTGATTTTGAGTTGTATTTATAGTGCTCAAAACACCCAAGACCGTTGCTTAATTGCCAATCACAAATTGCTGATTTTGTGCTAGGATAATCGATTATCTGATTCTGCATAATCGATTATATGCCAACGTTCAAAAATCAATCCCAGATTTTAAGCAGAATAATCGATTATCCAAATCGTATAATCGATTACCTGACAACGTTCAAAAATCAATCCCCGATTTTATGCTTAACATAATCGATTGTCTGATTATACATAATCGATTATTTTTCAGTGTTTGAAAATACTTTGACAACGGTCTTTAATATAATCCATTACCTGAAAGCCATAATCGATTATTTTGCTACTTTGAAAAATCTGATGCTTACTGTCTCAACATAATCGATTAGTCTAAGGCACATAATCGATTATCTTGTAACTTTGAAAAATCTGGTGAACACTGCCTTAACATAATCGATTATCATAAGGTACATAATCGATTGTCTTGCAGCTTTGTAAAATCTGGTGTACACTGCCTTAACATCATCGATTATCATAAGGTACATAATCGATTATCTTTCAGCTTTGTAAAATCTGGTGTACACTGCTTTAACATAATCGATTATCATAAAGTACATAATCGATTATCTTGTCCACATTTGAAAGACATGTTTAAAATTCATTTTGGTCAAAATGAAATGTTTGAAAATCATTTTGCTTTAAAATAAAGATGCATGATTTGATAAAAGTGATTTTACGAGAGAAGCCAAGTCTTGAATCAATTGTCGGATCAAGATCACAATTATAGAACGACTCATGTATAACTTTGTTGCTTTACTGAATCTTGATCTTTGTTTCTCTTGTGCTTGGACTTCGGCATATGTCAATGTTCCGTTCACGTTGGTTTGTCATTTATCAAAACCTACAAATATGAACACACGTTTAGTTTAGCGACTTGAGAACGTGTTTCAACAATTTCCCCCTTTTTGATAATGGCAAACCAATATCGGGATATGCATATTTATTGATTCATAATGACGATCTAAGACAAGTATATAGATATGCAACAAGTTCCCCCTCAAGTTATGAATTCCCCCTCAATTTATGCCAATGTGCATAGCCCATATCTTCCCCTTTTGACATTAGCAAAAAATTAACTACCTCTTTATTGATTGAACAATATTGCAAATACAAAAAAAATAGAATATTATGCAAACTAGAAAAACGATGAGATAATCGATTGTGCTTTTGAGATAATGATTATTTCAGAAGATGTAGTAACGGACATCCGAGACGGTAATAGGAAAATCGATTACACTGTTTTGAATAATCGATTACTTTCACACAGTGACATAACACCTGAACATAAATGTCAACATAATCGATTAGGGATATGTGATAATCGATTTTTATATTTAACAGCTAAAATCCTGCAAAGCCAGAACTGTTAGCTAATCGATTGTAGTGTTGTATAATCGATTATGTCAATTTTCCAGCATAATAAACATAAAACGTAAATGGGGAATAATCGATTATTGACTTTAGAGAAATCGATTATTCTGCACCAGTGTCTGATAATTCCCCCTGTCTTTGGGGTGATAACTGCAAAAAAGAATTAGGCGCCTCCTACGCTCAAGTTAGTAATTGTTAAAACCTAAAAATGCAATGCATGAATTAGATCAATGTGGAGTCAATAATCCCGAGTTCACTACGAATTCGGAAGAAGGACTCTTTCTCTAAAGGCTTTGTAAAGATGTCGGCCAATTGATTTTTGGTTTCAACAAATTCAATTTCGACATCGCCCTTGAGAACGTGATCTCTTATAAAGTGATGTCTAATTTCTATGTGTTTCTTTCTTGAGTGAAGAATAGGATTCTTCGTCAAGCTTATGGCACTAGTATTGTCACATCCAAGAGGAACATGATCGATACTAAGGCCATAGTCCGAGAGTTGTTGTTTCATCCAAAGGATTTGAGCGCAACAACTCCCCGCGGCTACATATTCAGCCTCGGTTGTGGACAACGCAACACTAACTTGCTTCTTGCTAAACCAAGAAACTAAGGAGCTACCGAGCAAATGGCAAGTGCCACTAGTGCTCTTGCGGTCCAATTTGCAACCTGCAAAATCAGAATCGGAATAGCCGACAAGTTGGCATGAAGAATCTTTGGGATACCATAGTCCCACATTTATTGTTCCAACAAGATACCTCATAATCCGTTTAACCGCAGTTAAGTGTGACTTCTTCGGACATGATTGATATCGAGCGCATAAACACACGCTAAACATGCTGTCCGGTCTACTAGCAGTAAGATAGAGAAGAGATCCAATCATACCTCGATACTTTTTGATGTCTACTTCCTTACCTTTCTCATCTTTGTCAAGATGGTCAGATGTACTCATTGGGGTGGCCATTGCTTTAGCGTTGCTCATTTCAAAGCGATTTAGCAACTCCTTGCAATATTTGGATTGGCAAATGAAAGTTCCCTCTTTCATTTGTTTCACTTGTAGCCCCAAGAAGAAGTTTAGCTCACCCATCATCGACATTTCAAATTTGCTAGTCATTAACTTAGAGAATTCCTCGCATAGAGAATCATTAGTAGCACCAAAAATAATATCATCGACATAAATTTGAACTAATAGAATGTCATTGTTTTTATTTTTGATAAAAAGTGTGGTGTCAACTTTCCCCCTTTCAAACTCATTGTCTAAGAGAAATTTACTTAGACGTTCATACCAAGCTCGAGGAGCTTGTTTAAGACCATATAAAGCTTTCTTAAGCTTGAAGACATGGTCGGGAGATGTAAAATCTTCAAAACCCGGGGGTTGTTCAACATACACTTCCTCTTGAATAAATCCATTGAGGAAGGCATTTTTGACATCCATTTGAAATAATTTGAAATTCATAGATGATGAAAAAGCAAGTAATAAACGAATGGCTTCTAGGCGTGCAACGGGTGCATAGGTTTCTTCATAGTCAATGCCTTCTTCTTGATTATATCCCTTAGCAACTAGCCTAGCTTTGTTTCTAGTGATTATACCATTTTCATCTAATTTATTCCGCAAAACCCATTTCGTACCAATTATGGTGTGATTATCGGGTCTTGGCACCAATTCCCAAACATCATTACGTTTGAATTGGTTAAGCTCCTCTTGCATTGCCAAGGTCCAATGCTCATCCCCAATTGCTTCAGAAATGGTTTTAGGTTCTATTTGTGAAACAAAAGCCATATGTCCTACAGTATCTTTAAGAAGGTTTCGTGTACTTACCCCTTTTCTCGATGTTGCCAATTACCTTGTCAAGAGGATGATCTTTAGACGTCCTCCAAGCCTTAGGCATCATCGATTCTTCTTCTTGTGGTGGTACTTCTTCCGAAGGTTGTTCCATGACTTCATCTTGAACTTCCTTTGGATCCTCCTTTTGTACCTCGTCTTGAAGATTGATTTTCTTTAAAGCATCTGCAAGATCAATACAAGAATACTTTCTCTCCAAGCGAGCATCATTTTCACAAAATACTACATGAGGAGATTCCTCAACAGTTTTAGTTCGATTATTAAACACTCTGTATGCTTTGCTACGTGATGAGTAACCAAGAAAAATTCCTTCATCGGATTTCGCATCAAAATTTCCCAAGTTATCTTTTCCGTTGTTGTGAATAAAACATTTACAAACAAAGATTCTAAGATGGGAAAGATTTGGTTTCCTTCCCTTATCGAGTTTATAGGGAGTTTTCATGAGTATCGGTCTAATGATAGCTCTGTTTAAAACATAGCTTGCGGTACTCACGGCATCCGCCCAAAAATATTTGGGAATTTCGGCCTCATTGAGCATGGTTCTAGCCATCTCTTCGAGACATCAATTTTTACGTTCTACCACTCCATTTTGTTGTGGTGTACGTGGAGCCGAAAAGGTGTGTTCAATACCGAGTTTGTCACAAAAGTCCGCGAAGAGATTGTGATCGAACTCCCCCCCATGATCACTTCTTATGGAACACGTTTAAGAAAACTTTTAAAAGCTTGAAAGGCATTACTTTTATGAGCAAGAAATAACGTCCATGTAAATCTAGAATAGTCATCAACAATAACAAAAGCATAAAGAATACCACCAAGACTTTCAACTCGAGATGGTCCAAAAAGATCCATGTGAAGAAGTTGTAAGGGTCTAGTGGTTGAAACAACATTTTTGGATTTAAAAGAGGCTTTTGTTTGCTTCCCTTTTTGACATGAATCACAAGTAGAGTCTTTTTCAAATTTCATGTTTGGAAGACCAAGTACTAAATTTTGTGAAACTAGTTTGTTTAAAAGATTCATATTTACATGAGCTACTCTACGATGCCATAACCACATGTCGTCTTCTTTACTCAAAAGACAATTCACATAACTTGATGAAGAATTTTCAAGATCAACCATATAAATGTTATCCATTCTAAAACCACGAAGAATAATTTTAAAATCACTACGACGGATAACTAAGCATTCTTCGGAGTCAAACAATACAAGATTTCCCTTGTCACATAATTGATTTATGCTCTAGAGATTATGTTTACGACCTTTAACAAGCAAAATATGCTTAATGGAGGAGGATTCGTCCTTACCAACCGATCCAGTGCCGATAATTTTTCCTTTGTTATTGTCTCCAACAATAACATTTCCTCCTTTTGTAGGTTTTAGTTGAAGGAATTTTGATGCATCCCCGGTCATATATTTGGAGCATCCACTATCAAGGTACCAAAGTACACTTGATCCCTTCAAACACACCTCATTTTGCGTTTCTTCGTGTGCCATAAGACACAAGTTTGCGGTCTCGTTTCCTTCTCCATCACTTGATTCGTCTCCGAAGTCGCCTCCCCAAGAGATGTATGCTCTTTGTTTCTTGAATGGTTTCTTCTCCCTTTTGATGTTTGGACAATTTGATTTGATATGCCCGATTTCTCCGCATCCATAGTACTTCAATTGGTCGCCTTGTTGCTTACCTTTTCGTTCATACTTCTTTTGCATGAACTTGTGAAATTTCTTAATAACGAGTCCAAGCTCCACATCTTCATCACTTGACTCCTCATCGTTTTGAGGTTGAGTAGTTGATGCTTTGAGCGCAATCTTTCTTTTCCTTTGATCATCCAAAGGAGAGTTAAGAATAGTTGATTCATAAGTTTTAAGATTACCTCGTAGTCCATCGATGGTGACGTTTGTGATGCCGATTGATTCTTGGATAGCGTCGGCTTTGGAACGCCATTCCGGAGTGAGGCTTCGTAGAATTTTCCGGACAAGCTCCTTTCCGTGAATGTCTTTTTGAGGGCGTGTAGGTCATTGACAATTTTTGAAAATCGTTCGAACATGTCATCTATCTTCTCATTTTCCTTCATGCGAAACAGTTCATATTCGTGGGTTAGGAAATCAATTTTAGCTTCCCTTACCTGGTCCGTACCTTCGTAGGTGATTTCTAATTTGTCTCACATTTGCTTGGCAGTGGCGCAACATGATATTTTTCGATAGTCATCGGGGTTCACTGCACAATACATCATGTTGATTGCCTTTGCGCTGTTCTCTATTTTTCTGATATCATCGGCGTCGTATTCATCTTCCGTTTTTGGAACGAGTTCTTCTCCAACCTTTCTGGTAGGTTGTAATTCTCCATTTTTGATAATTTTCCACAGTTTGAAATTGTTTGATTGTATAAAAATCCTCATTCTCTCCTTCCAGTAAGTGTAGTTGGTGCCATCGAAAAGTGGTGGCCTTGTGAAGCATTGTCCTTCACCTAGTCCTGCATAAACACTACGAGTAGATGCCATGGAAAGTTTCTCTCAAACTGTTAAGTCTTTCAGAGAGTATGGCTCTGATACCAATTGTTAGAATATGCGCTTAACGCTAGATGGGGGGGGGGGGTGAATAGCGTTATAATAAAAAACAATGTAAATTTGGGGATTTAAAAATTGTAGGAATAACGTAAGTACAGTAATTAAAGAGATAAGGAGAGAACACACCGAATTTTATCGTGGTTCACCACAACACGTGGTTAGTCCAGTCCCCGAGAGACTCTCTCGAGTTTTACACTAACTTCGTTAAGCTTACGGGTGCTTAACAAACCGCTACATTTGCTCGTAGATATACACTCTATAAGACTTCAACCTGCTCGAGGATACCGCACCTCAAGACTTCAAACCAAGGAACTACTTTTCCTTCTTACAACAAGGGATTAGACTATCCCTTCAAGTGTGTACAAACACTTAGCACTCACTTAAACAGAACTCTCTTGAAGAGTAGATATGAGTAAATAAATACGCTCAAGAACAAAACAACTTCGTCAAGAGTTTGGCTCTCAAAAACTTATGAAATGAATATAAAATGATTGCAAAGAGAGTATGTAATCTTTAGCAAGAATGTGTTCAGTCGTTGTGCTTAGAAGAGTGATTTTGAGTTGTATTTATAGTGCTCAAAACACCCAAGACCGTTGCTTAATTGCCAATCACAAATTGCTGATTTTGTGCTAGGATAATCGATTATCTGATTCTGCATAATCGATTATCTGCCAACGTTCAAAAATCAATCCCAGATTTTAAGCAGAATAATCGATTATCCAAATCGTATAATCGATTACCTGACAACGTTCAAAAATCAATCCCCGATTTTATGCTTAACATAATCGATTGTCTGATTATACATAATCCATTATTTTTCAGTGTTTGAAAATACTTTGGCAACGGTCTTTAATATAATCCATTACCTGAAAGCCATAATCGATTATTTTGCTACTTTGAAAAATCTGATGCTTACTGTCTCAACATAATCGATTAGTCTAAGGCACATAATCGATTATCTTGTAACTTTGAAAAATCTGGTGAACACTACCTTAACATAATCGATTATCACAAGGTACATAATCGATTATCTTGCAGCTTCGTAAAATCTGGTGTACACTGCCTTAACATAATCGATTATCATAAGGTACATAATCGATTATCTTTCAGCTTTGTAAAATCTTGTGTACACTGCTTTAACATAATCGATTATCATAAAGTACATAATCGATTATCTTTGTCCAGATTTGAAAGACATGTTTAAAATTCATTTTGGTTAAAATGAAATGTTTGAAAATCATTTTGCTTTAAAATAAAGATGCATGATTTGATAAAAATGATTTTACGAGAGAAGCCAAGTCTTGAATCAATTGTCGGATCAAGATCACAATTATAGAACGACTCATGTATAACTTTGTTGCTTTACTAAATCTTGATCTTTGTTTCTCTTGTGCTTGGACTTCGGCATATGTCAATGTTCCGTTCACGCTGGTTTGTCATTTATCAAAACCTACAAATATGAACACACGTTTAGTTTAGCGACTTGAGAACGTGTTTCAACAGGTTTTGCCAATTGGTTCAGGGCCTTATGCAGTCTATTATGATGCTTTTCGTGTTGGGCTTGGAGTAATGTTGATGCAGGATGGCAAGGTCATTGCCTATGCTTCGAGGAAATTGAAGATTCATGAGAAAAACTATCCGGTTCATGATTTAGAGTTGGTAGCCATAGTTCACGCATTGAAGATTTGGAAGTATTATCTGTATGGCGTGGCATGTGAGGTGTTCACGGATCACAAGAGTCTTCAGCACTTGTTCAAGAAAAAGGAGTTGAATTTGAGGCAGAGGAGGTGGTTGGAGTTGTTGAAGGATAATGACTGTGAGCACGTGATTTTTGCCTCGCTTGACATGTTCCTATAAAATTCATTTAATTAGGATCTTTCTTTTTTTATTTGAATGTTTAACAACTAATTGTGCGATTTTGTATTTATTTGCATTTTTCTTTTATTATTTGAATTTTTAGGATTCATTTGCGTGATTTGTGTTTGTTTGAATTTTAGGAATCAATTGTATAATTTTGTGTATATTTGCATATTGCACACTTTAATTTGAAAAATTCATAAAAATATAAAACATGGCATGTTTGCATCTAGGATTTAAATTTTTATATTTTTAGGTTATTAATTAGTTACTATTGAAAATGAGGGAAAATAACAAAAATTGGTTAATTTTCTATGAAATTTAGAATTTAGGAGTTTATTTAGTTTATTTCCTGTTAAATATGTTTTTAGCTATTTTTATTTTTATTTTTATTTTGATTATTAAAAATCAGAAAAAAATAATAATATAACAAAATGCACAAAAAGAGAGTAATTGTTTGTATATATGCTCGACATTGATTTTGGGCCATTTTTTTGTCATAAAACTTAGCCCAAAACCCCAAACCCACCAAAATAGACCAAACCCAGCCCCTCTTCTCGGTCCAAACGCCACAAGTGTAAAATGACGCCGTTTTACATCATTAAACCTGAACCGTTGATCAAACTTGATCAGACGGTCAAGATGCAAGGGTTGATCACCCTATGTAACTGTCGCACACCCCCAACTAGTAAAACCTCGTACCTTGTCCAAACTTACCATAAACTCGCCGGTGTAACACCGCCCAGCCCCTGCCGTATCACCATCGCCCGCTGTCGGCCGGAAATCGCCGGCGGCGGCGGCTTAACTCCAATGGACCTCAAAATAACACCACATCCTCTCCTCGCTCCCCTCTTTCCAACCCCACCATTGGTTACCCTCGAATATATCCCCATCTTGTCGAATATTCAGTTAAAGTTTGACAGCCTCGCCATCCACGGCGACGACCGGTTGCCAATGGCCTCCAAATTAACACCACACACCTCCCTTGGCCTCCCTTACCCAAAAACAAGTCTAGTTTCATTCAAATAACTCCTAGGCCCTTCAAATTTCAAATCCGCATTTTACCTAATCTTGAGGTTGAATTTTTTCAAGCCGCTTGGGTTTCAAAATGAAGTTGCATGTTCGTTTTTGCCAAAAACAAATCTGCAACTCCGTCTGACAACTCAAATTAAATTTGCAGAATTAATTGAAGACTCATTGTGAGCACGTGATTTTTGCCGCGCTTGACATGTTCCTATAAAATTTATTTAAATTAGGATATTTGTTTTACTATTTGAAGTTTTAGGATTTATTAGCGTGATATTTGTGTTTATTTGCATTTTTATTTTATTATTTAGATATTAGGAATTAATTGCATAATTTTGTATTTATTTGCATATTGCACGTTTAAATTAATATAATTCATAAAAAAATATAAAAATAGCATGTTTCCATCTAGGCTTTAATTTTTACATTTTTTTAGGTTATTAATTAGTTAATATTGGAAATAAAGGAAAAACAACAAAAATTGGTTAATTTGTTTTTGAAATTTAGAGTTTAGGAGTTTATTTAGTTTATTTCATGATAAAATATTTTTTTGCAATTTTAATTTTTGTTATTATAAAATCTGAAAAAATACATATAATAATAGTAGAACAAATATATATATACCAAGAGATTCATGGATTGTATACTAATATGGGTCTTTGAGAAACCAAATTTGGCCAAAAAAACCCTTGACCCATCAAATGGACCAAAAACCAACACCCCTGCCCGATCAAAAAGCCTCAGAAGCTAAAACGGCGTCGTTTTGCCCAGGCATTTGAGCCGTTTATCAATCTTGATCAAACGGTTAAGTTGCAAGCGTCTTTACCCTATATATTTGTCGGACCAGCCCTCCCTACCATCACATAACCTCGTACCTTGTTCAAAAATGCCCTAATCCCCCGCCCAGCCCCCACCGTATCACCCCCGCCCGCCGCTGGCCGGAAATCGCCGGTGGCGGCAGCGTAACCCTAAACTCACCCAAAATTACACCCCAAGTTCCCCGTCTTCCCCTCTTTCCAACCCCCCTAAAACCACTCCTTAAAACATAGCCAAACACGTTGAATATTCTTTCAAAGGAGCGGCGGCTCCGCCGTCCACGGCGGTGCCGGCTCCAATGGGTTCCAAATTAACACCCTAAACTCCCCCTGCCCTCCTCTACCCAAAAACAAGTCCAACTCTTTTCAAATAACTCCCAATTTGTCAAATTTCCAATCTGAGTTTCAGCCTAATTTTGAAGATTAATCTTTAAAGGCCGTTTGAGTTTCAAAACGGAGTCGCATGTTTGATTTGGCAAAAAACAAACCTGTGACTCCGCTTGGAGTCTTATATTGAATTCATTCAAGTTTTTTGAAGAACAACTGGTAAGTGTCGTTTTTTTCTTCTTCTGTTTATTTTTGTTGTTTTGCTTCTTTGTCAATACTTTCATCTGGCTTTAAGTTTTGGCTATTAGTTTAATTAGAAGTACTGACTAGTTTTGTTCAGATTTGAATGGGATTTTGGTGACTAGTTATTTGGCTTGCATTTTTATTATTCTGTTTTTTTTGCCATATGTTTAGACTCCAACCATGTTTTGAATTACCCCCACGTCTGATCTAGTTTTAATTCCTGAACCCTCATGTTCATTGTTCAGCTTAGTTTAATGATCAACAAATCGTTGGTAGTAGTTTGAATGGGAATCAGTTTCAATTTTGATTATTCCAAATGGTATAATAGCAGCTTTCCATGTTTTTCTTTAATTTCAGTATTAAATTTAAATTTTCGATTCAGTAGTGTCTTGATTTCTGAGTTTGACTGTTGTTTATTCCTGATTAATAGTTCAAATATAATTAGGAGTTGGTTATAGTTGTTATATAGCTAGTATTAAATTGTAAGACTTAGTTGAGTGAAACAATAGTTTCAGCATTAAAGGGGTAGTCTAGGGTTTTAACTTAGTTTTGGTAGTTTTAGGATTAAAATAAGGGTAGTATAAGTATCTTATAAGTAATAAGCAATGCTAGAATCTTTTAGACCTTTCTAGAAGGGGATTTTAGTTTAAACATCAGTAGTTTAGTGCAGTAACTTGGAAAAGAAGTCAAAAAATGAGGGACCAAGTAGGTACGATCTGAAAATTGAAAGAGGGACTACTTGTTAAAATAAAATAAAGGGGTTTCCCTAGCCTTTGGCTATAAAAGGAGCCCCAATTAATCCAAAAAAGGAGGTGGGACAGTCTGAAATTATCTAAAAATTCCCAGAATTTTGAAGCATTAAAATATCTCTAAAAAATTCCTGAAAATCTCCAGAAATCCAAGTCTTTTACTGTTCCATTGGATTTTACCTTTTAAAACTCTTAATATCAGCTCTCTATCAGAGATTTAGTTGTAGGAAGAAGAACAATGATCTGAAATACATATATTTGATGTTAAAGTACTGGTTCTAGTTTCAATTCAAGCTGGTCAGGTTCATGTATGGCTGGTTGAGGTTCATGTGAGTCATTTGGGTGGTTTCTTACTTATTTGGTTTGGAATTAAACTTCTCTGATCATTTGGGGTAATTTATGGGTCTAAGAATTACTCATAAACTGTGTTATCCTGTGCTTATTGTGCTGGTTAAGTTTGCTGACCTTCAATTTTGTCTACTCAAATTCCAGGTACTTCTCAGCTTTAAATTATGTAAAGGAACAGATCAACCACTTCATTTACTCTACTGGATGATTGATTAATCTACTCCTGTTTGATTTCTGTGTTGATTTCCATTTATATTTGTAATTTACATGAGAATTAAGTAGTAGTAGTGCCTAGCATCAATTGTATGTAACATGACTGTTCATATGGATTATATAGACTTTTATTTGTACTAGTTGTGACTTTCATCTCATTATGATCTATGATTAATAAATCCGGACTATTTTACTTCTTATTGAGAAGTTGGTTAGTTGTTCTAGTAGTAGAAAGTTATCTGATTAGTTTGGCAGTCCAAAGTTATGACATGATAAATTTTGAAATTAGTTTTTACAACAGCGATGGATTCAATATATAAATCTCAGTTTCACTTCAGCATTTGAGTCTTGAAATTGTGAAAACAGTGTTTTAATGTGTTAGTACAGATTCCATTCAAGTTCAATATTTCATGTGTAGCTGGTAGCCATGTTAATTTGCTCAGCACTGGTCTTTTATTTCCTAAGAATTTGCGGTAATTTGGTTATTGTCATTATTGTCCATTTGAACCAGGTGTATTTTTAGTTTAGATACAGTGATTTGGCCCATTTGTTTATAACTGGCATTCATGAAGGCTTTAAATTAAAGCTTGGGCTCATTTAGGAGCCCAGCAGGTCCCATGTTTGGTTCAGCAGCCCACTTGGGCCATTGACATCTGTTGTAAGCCCGGTCAGTTCCTTCTTTGTAAAATAATGTTTTGGGCTTATGATTAGGCCTTGATTTTGAAGCATAGTCAAACAAAAATTGGAAGAATGCATAGTAGATTTTTCCAAGTTTAGTATACGTTTTGACTTTATAAAAAACCTAGTATCCATTCCTTAGGCCCAAGTAGAGACGAATTTAATAGAAAACCTTAATAGCTCGCTTTAGGAATGGTCTTTTAAAATAAAATGAGGCATGCCGCGCCAATCGGAACCCATAACTCGCTTGGCCCTCGTGAAACGTTTATATAGAAATACTTAGAGATTCGGGAAACGCAGTATAGAGAATTTCACAGTCTTCCAGTAAAGATATTAACGCGATAGTCTCTTTTAGGCACATCTTTAATAACTTTATCTCCTTAAACACAGGTGCGCATTTATGTGACCCAAATCCAAATCCCAATGAATATAGAATGTGTCAAGAACCACGGGTGCATTTATGTGACGTGGTTTGAGGCACATTATAACGACGTTGCAACTTTCTTTTAGAATAATAATAAAAGCGGTTAATGATTAAAAATGCACATATGTTTATAATTGTATAAAATCAGGTAATTTAAGCCAAATATAATAGTTGAGCGATTGTGATAGAACCACGGAACTCAGGAATGCCTAGCACCTTCTCCCGGGTTCATAGAATTCCTTACCCGGATTTCTGGTTCGTGGACTGTTAAACAGAGTCATTCTTTCCTCTATTCGGGTTTCCAATCGGTGACTTGGGACACCATAAATCTCCCAAGTGGCGACTCTAAAATTCTCTCAAAAACTGAATCCCATTTCGATTGTCCTTTAATTAGAAAAACTCCCTTATCTATGCCCTTTGCTGGGTCGTAGTGACCAAAAGGAGGCGTGACAGCTCTGCGACTCCACTGGGGAACTACGAACCCATAATCTCTGGTTCATGGTTCAAGAGTTCGAGCTTATAATAATTGTTGTATTTGGCTTTGTTCATTATCTTATTTATTACATGTTGGGCCTACTATGCTAAATATTTTACGAAACCCTTCTCTTCTCACCTCTGTGATGTGATTACTGGTTGAGACTCCCTATTTTGTTAAAGTCATATGAAATAAGAAAGAGGCCGGACAAGTTACTAAGCGAATGTCCTTTTGGTTCCCGGTACGTAGCCTCCTCCTCGACTCGAGTTGTCCGCCCGGGTACATTGTCTCGAACACATGCTCAGGTTGTTGAACTTAGAAACACTTGACCTCATGTTGGATCTGTAGTAGAAATGCTTATTTGCATCATGCATGTGACTTATGGGACTCAACATAGGGGTTGGGTCCATCAATGACAGGTGATATGAAATGAAAAGACCATCCTGATGCATACTACATGCTACTTGTGCATTTAGGTTCTTTGGATTTGCATGTTGACTGGCTTGTGAATAAGGAAAGCAAATTGAGAAAATAAGTGGTACTAGGGCTGGTTGAGACTAATAATTTGTTTTGTAAAATCAATACTCAAATAAGTGCCGAAATGTTGCCGGATTTTTGAAAAAGGAAAAAAAAGAAAAAAAATGAAAACAAAAAAGGTTTTTCAACAAAAGTCATGGTTTTGACAAATTGTTTTGCCCGAACTACGCCGGTTTGATTCTCGTCAGGTACGAGATACGTAGGCAATCCTTATCGGGTCCAACCTCCCTTTTGCAAAAATAACCAAAACAAAGAAAAACAAATGTACAATTTTTATTTATTTTCATAAATAAATCGGGTGATGCCGTTACTGCCAAGAACATCCAAATGTTACCGAAAGGGACACCGGAAGGCTGACTTTGCACAAATAGCCACCTCTGGGTTTTATTTTTGGCCGGTTAGTCGGCACAACCTTAAAATCTTCCTTCGAAAGTGCTGAAAGGTCGTATTTGCAAAGCTGGGCCTTGGTTTTAGATAATAAATTTCATAAAAGAAAGCGGTAAATTTTAATGTTTTTGTGGAGTCAAACATAATAAACTTGAGATACTAATTCACCCTAATAAATGTGCAGAATGAGCACGAATCAACATTTGCCGATAACATTCATGAACAAAATTCCCTTGGAGCTACACATGTGGTGGAATGACCTGGGGGAATCGGGGCAAAACAGGGTCAACATGCATTTTGGAGGACTTACTGGGCTGTTAAAAATGAACTAGAGGGAGATATCATAAAGGCGTTGATCACGTTCTGGGACTCGGCTCACAATGTATTCCATTTCTCAGATTTCGAACTCACACCGAAATTGGAAGAAATATCTGGATATATTGGGGCCCCTACGATCCCCCTAAGGCACCAATACTTGATTGCGCCAAAAGCCCTCGCCGTGCACAAGTTCTTAAACTCCTTAAAAATCAGTAGGAAGGTTTATAACCCAGACCTATCAAACGGATTTCGTTCCCCTTAATTTATATATTAGTGGTACGGGCACATAGGGGGATTCAATAACCCGGAAAACCATATCTGTAGCAAAGGAAACCAACTCAAATGGGAGGAGCATCGATGTTTTGCATTCATGGTATTCATCTTAGGTCTTCTGGTGTTTCCGCTGAAGGATGAAAATATTGACATATGGATAGCAGGGGTTGTCAGATCTTTAATTACTTAGGCCAAGAGCACCCTCGCTACCACGATCTTATCCAAAATCTTCCGTGCTCTCACCGCCTTTAAAGCGGGAAGAGACTTCTTTGAGGGATGTAACCTATTGTTACAAATATGGATGATCGAGCACTTGTGCCACCGGCCTCAGTTCATGAATTATGGGTCGCCAACAAAAAGCTGCATAGAAGAATTCTACAATAGGGTTGATGGGCTTAGGTTTCTTGAGGGTGTCACATAATAAGTGTCGCATCTCTGGGTTATCACTGCAAACCAGATAGAGTGGATGTTCAGGTGGCTCCCCGTGGATGAAATCGTGTATATGCCAGCCACTAGGTCTCATTTCCATCTGATGAGTCTCCGAAGTACCCAACCCTATGCTCCATATAGACTGCTAAGACAATTAGGTAGGTGCCAAATGATTCCTAGGGACGAGGATATTAGCCGCCATGCGGTTTAGATTAGTCCTAATGGTCAACTCCCCGAAGCCATCGTTCGTCAAATTTGGAGCGAATGTCAATACTTGACGGTGGGTACCCGAGTACGCGACATATCTAAAGGCAAGATTGCACCGGGGAACATTTCTTGGAATAAAAAAGAAATAGAGTTCAGAAGGCCGGCTAAGAGACCGCACCTCCAAGAATTTGCTGAAACATCACAAGAACAATGGGATTGGCTAGCCAAGGAAAATGAATACAGTGCCACCATAGGAAAATTAGAAAAACAGGTCAAAGAGATTCAATTTGAAAATGGTTTGCAAGCCACAGTAGATGAGGGGGAAAAGAAAATATTAACCAAAGAAAATAAAGCTTTGCGAGCTCAAATCCCAAAAATGAAAACAACTGTAGAAAACCACCCCAGGAGGGAGAAGGATGAAAAGCTCATAGACAATTTAAGGCAAAAAGTAACCCAGTACGGGTTTGACTTGAATAAAGCAGAAGGTGAGCTATCCAGGGTTCGGAAATAATTAGCTAATAATGCGGAGGAACGAGCCCGCATCATTGAGCAATTAAAGGAAATACATGACAATTAGGTTGCTGGGTTAAAAGGGAAGGTCATTATGGCTGAGAACAAAGTGGCCAAGCAAGACATGGACTTCAAAGCCAAGAGAGAACATTGTTATACAATGATAGTAATGTTGGAGATGGATTTGTCGCCATTCTAAGGATTGAATCAGGTAGCCGAGCGAACTCTAGACGCAAGGGCTGAGCAAATTGGGTGGTTATTGCAAAAAAAGGGTGTTATCAAGGTGAGAGTACAGATGATCACAGATTACATCACCAAAAAGTGCAACCACAACGAGAATATGGTAAGATCCATATTCTTTGACACCACCATGACCTTTGCTCGGAAAGTAATGGAGGACCTCTACCACCTCCTAGGGAGTTTAGCACGCAAGCCTGAAGCAAGGCCGAATGATGTCTCGCATGGCCTAGGAGCTTTTGAAGCACTAATGTATTCATGAATATTGCACTTCCTTTTGTCAAAAATATATATAAAAGTCTTTCAGTTTAACCTAGAGTCTGTATTTTTCTTTTATGCATAGTTAGTTATTCTTCGAGTCTGTAGTTTGTTTTTACCAAAGCTTGTTAGTTTCTTGTTTAATCTGTCAGCCTTTCGAGTCCTTGTAACTGCAGTTTGTTATTATGAAAGTGGAAAATTCCCAAAAATATCTTATGCTTCACTTTTATTTGCAAGAACTACGCTCAGTCTGATTCATGCGAGGTCATGATACGTAGGCAATCTACATAGGATTCGACCATAATTGAATAAAAATAGGAGATAGGGACAGAGTAAGGCTAAAACAAAGAGGCTTCGCAAGCAAATAAATAAAAGCCGGGATGAAGCAAGCAACCAATGCATGCAGTGACCAACTGTTATTTAGGAGCATTCATACCCAAAATGTGGCCGTTTACGTGTTACAACCTAACCATTAATGAATTTTGGTGTTGTGTCAATTCAAGACTAGACAAAGTGATTAGTACTTGCGGCATTTTGGCAACCCACTCTTACAACACGTGGTCTATGAGTAAGCAAGTCATGGCCAATCAGGAAACTGATGTCAGCATTATTGACCCCTCGAAAGAAGTAGAGGAATTGGACATTAACGCCATGGAAGAGGAAATGTATAAGATAAAGCACCAAATGGATGAGATGTACCAGGAATGGGCAAGACGACAACCACCCTGACCTATCCGGCTAATCCAACCTTCATCCCGTCACTGGCCCAAGCACCTGACCAGACCACCAATGATCCACCCTAAAATTTTTGTATATATTCACAACATCAGGGTATGACCTCCCAAACACCACCAGCCCCACCACCCAAAGTCTCTCTTCATCCTCATCTGTCAATTGCCCCCATCTATGTGGCACCTCCGTCCCCTGCACTGCACAGGTCGTCAACTGAACCCATGATACGAGCTTATGACCCTCAATACTATCCACCAGAACCTGCTTACAATACCCATGAGCCTTCCTCTTATGCTCCCCCCCCCAAAATCCCGGCAGGAGTTGAAAGCCGATCAAAAATCCTGAGCAGGAAGAGATGCTTAGAAAGGTCAGGAGTTTGGAACAATAATTCAGGGACATGGGGGGATTAGGTGGTCAGGTGAGCATGGCATTTTAGGATCTTTGTCTATTTCCAGACGTGCAGTTTCCTCAAGGTTTCAAAATGCCTAAATTTGACATATATGATGGACATGGCGATCCGGTCGCGCATCTACGGGGGTTTTGCAGCAAAATAAGCGGAGCAAGGGCAAAAGTTGAATTTCTAATGGCGTACTTTAGCCAGAGTTTAGGTGGGTCGGCATTGGAGTGGTACACCCGACAGGATCACAATCGGTGGTATACTTTGGATGACCTTGGACAAGCGTTTGCTTGCAACTTTCAATATAATCTCGAGATTATCCTGGATCGTCTATCTTTGACAAAGCTGGAGAAGAAACACAATGAGAGTTTCAGGGAATACGGTTTCTGGTGGAGGGAACAAGAAGCCAGAGTTGATCCTCCCATGAAGGAGAGTGAGATGGTTGGTTATTTTCTACAGGCTCTGGAACCTACCTATTTTGGACATTTGGTGTCAGTAGAGGGAAAGTCTTTCAACGAAGTAGTCAAGATGGGAAGTATGGTCGAGGAAGGCCTCAAATCCAATAAAATAATGAGCTAGTCTGCAATTAAGGCGACCACTCAGGCCATCCAGGGTGGAGCTGGGGGAACATTCGGAAAGAAGAAGAAGGAGGAAGTAGCGACAGTGGAGTCGAGAACTTGGTTCAGGCATTGGACTCCATCTCATTACGCCCAACCTCGTCCTCAACACCGAACATATCCACACCCTTCATACAGTTCTCCGCAACATTACTATCCACCATTAGAACCTCGCTTCTCAGTCCATCACGTGCAAGCGTATACCCAACCTCCCGCTCACGCACAATGGCATGCGATAGCCCCACAAAAATACCTACCCAACTCCACAAAATCATTACCCACATCCAAGAGCCTACCAACAACCCTCGAAACCCGCCTTACGAGCCAATCCAGTCTTGAGAAATGAAAGGGTGCAGAAGAGGAAGACTTTCACTCCATTGGGAGAATCCTACACTAGCTTATTCCACAGGCTGCGACAACTGGATATGTTGAGACCAATTCAAGAAAAATTGTGAAATCCTCCCCTGAAGAATCTAGATCATTCTGTCAGCTGTGACTACTGTTCCAGTGCACCAGGCCATGACACGAAAAAGTGTTGGCATTTAAAGAACGCTATCCAGGAACTTATTGACTCCCACCGGATTGAGGTGCAGACTCCAGAGGTACCCAATATTGACCAAAACCTGCTGCCGACTCATCAGGGGACCTACATGATTGACATCGTGGAAAGAAAGGGAGAGTCCCAAAGGCCCTAATAGACAGTAATGATGATTAAGTCCATTGAATTTAATCCAGTTGAGAATGCAAGATGTGAGAAGTTTTTAATAGAGACAAAAGAAAGAAGCAACAAACATGTCGTAGTTCAGGGGAGATCAGCAAGTACGAGTGCGCCAAAGAAGGAACATGCAAAAGAAACAGTACATGGGGCAGCTAGAGAACCTGTCGTGGTTGTGGAAGGTGTTTGCATAGAGCCAATCATTGTAAAACCATTAATCCAGCCACCAATCACTAATAGCAAAGCCGTTCCATGGAGATGCGAGCAAGAAATAGTGATGTATAAAGGAAAAGAAGTTAGGGAAGAAGTATATGAGGCCAGGGGTTTAACCCGATCAGGGAGGTACTTATACGGAAGAATTGAGGAAAGGCAAAATCTCTAAAGATAACCCGGAATCCGTGAAGAAAGATGAGTCGGAATAAGAGGCGGAGGAATTCTTGAAGAAAAAATGCATGACTACTCCATCATAGAGCAGTTGAGGAAGACACCGGCTAAGATCTCTTTATTATCCTTACTAATCCATTCAGATGAACACTACTGGGCGTTGATGAAGATTTTGAACGAAGCCCATATACCAAACAAGATAACTGTGAATCATTTGAAAAAGATTGCAAACAAGATATTCGAAGTAAACCGGGTCAAATTCTCTAATGATGAACTGCCCATGGAGGGCACTGAGCACAACCGAACTCTTTATCCGACTATGAAATGTGAAGATGCTGTGGTCACCCGAGTTTTGGTCGACAATGGGTCCAGTGCAAATATTTGTCCACTCTCCACATTAACCTAGAGGAAGGTGGAGAATGAAAGGGCCTACAAGAATAACATCTGTGTTCGAGGTTTCGATGGTGGAGGCAAAGACACCGTGGGAGACATAATGCTGGAAGTGACAATAGGGCGGTTGAGTTCACCATAGAATTCCAAGTGCTGGACGTAGTAGTCTCTTATAACCTATTTTTGGGTAGGCCCTAGATTCATGCAGCCAAAGAAGTGCAATCTGCGCTGCATCAGATGGTCAAACTTGAATGGGACAGGTAAGAGATTGTGGTGCACGGTGAAGACAATCAATGAGTTTCATGTGATGCAATCGTACCTTTTATTGAATCTGAGGACAGCAAAGGGTCATGGGTCTACCAAGTGTTTGATATTGTGTCAGTTCCGAAAAACCCAGAAGGGGAGGTTGTCATGACCCCAAAGATAGCAACCGCGTCCGTCATGGTAGCTTCAAAAATGTTGAAGAATGGTTTTATGCCCGACAAAGGGTTGGGTGCTTCTCTACAAGGCATTGTGCAACCAGTGTACCTTCCCAAAAATGTGGACACTTTTGGCCTAGGGTTCAAGTCTATACCCGCAGATATAAGGCAATCCAGGAAGCTAAGCTAAAAGTCTTGGGCTCTCCCAAAGCCCATCCTATGGTTGTCCAAATCGTTCGTCAAGCCCAGTACTAGCAATGGCCTTGTACCAAGGATTTCCGGCCTACTGATCAACGTGGATGGGGATCTTTATAAGGGGTTGGAAAGGCTGTTCAATGAGGTGAATATGGGCAAGGCAGGAGAAGGATCGAGCAGGTCAGATGTGCAGTTTGTGGGAGCACGCGCAAAAATCAATAACTGGGAAGCCACTCCTCTTCCCACTCGGAGGGAGTCGTAGTAGTCGGCTTTGATTTTCCTTTCAGTCTTGTTTGGATTTGCCTAAGAGTTGTTAATTTAGTTGTTATTTCCATCCGTTTGGATGTGTAAACTCTGTTATTTTTTATTCTAATGAAATGCAATTTCCCTTTCAACGGCGCTGATAGTTTCCATTTCTCTTTACTTATATTTCTTTTCTCTTTTGTACAGTTATTTTTATGCTGATTCTAGTGATCTGACATGCATAAGAACTCCTCAGCCCAATCTTCGAAACCGGTCTTGTTTGGAAATAATAATTCAGGAAATACAACATGAAGATGAACCAGAATACGACGAGAAAGGGGCATGGGATGAGATTAGTAAAGAGTTGAGCCAATTCGAAGAGAAACCCAAACCAAACCTGAATGATACAGAGGCAGTCAATCTACGAAGCCCGGATAATGTCAGAGAAACAAAAGTAAGTGTCCATTTAGAGCCACAACTTAGCAAAGAAATAATAAAAGTACTGCTTGAATACAAAGATGTCTTTGCATGGTCCTACGACGATATTCCCGGATTGAGCACTGACTTGGGGGTTCATAAGTTACCCACTGACCCAGCCTGCCCTCCTGTCAAGCAAAAGTTGAGAAAGTTTAAAATTGATGTGAGTGTGAAAATTAAAGAGGAAGTGACCAAGCAGTTTGAGGCAAAAGTCATCCGAGTCACACGATATCCCACATGGTTAGCTAATGTTGTGCCCTTGCCAAAGAAGGATGGTAAAACCAGAGTGTGTGTCAATTATCGTGACCTCGAGCAAGTCCAAAGGACAACTTCCCTCTACAGAACATTCACATACTAATTGATAATTTTGCAAAGCATGAGATCGGGTCGTTCATGGATTGTTACATAAGCTACAACTAGATCTTAATAGATGAAGAAGATTCAGAGAAAACAACATTCATAACACCATGGGGGACATATTGTTATAGAGTCATGCCTTTTGGTTTGGAAGACGCCGGGGCGACGTACATGAGGGCCATGACAACCATTTTTCATGATATGATACATAAGGAAATTGAGGTCTATATGGATGATGTGATAGTAAAGCCCTGAAAGCAATCTGATCATGTCGAAGACCTGAGGAAATTCTTTCAAAGTCTCCACAGGTATGACCTCTAACTCAATCCGGCAAAATGTGCATTTGGGTCCCCTCAGGAAAGTTGTTAGGGTTAATAGTCAGCCGCCGAGGCATCGAACTAGACCTAAAGCTATACAGGAGCTGCCGCCGCCGAGGAATAAAACATATGTGATGAGTCTACTGGGAAGATTGAATTACATCAGTCAGTTCATTGCTCAGCTCACAACCATCTGCGAGCCCATCTTTATGATATTGAAAAAGGATGCTGCGGTGAAATGGATAGGAGAGTGCCATGAAGCTTTTGACAAGATAAAGGAGTATTTGTCGAACCCACCGGTATTGGTCCTGCAAGAAATAGGAAGGCCCTTGATCTTATATTTGACAGTCTTGGAAAACTCATTTGGGTGCGTGTTGGTCAGCACGATGTCACCAAGAGAAAATAGCAGACCATTTACTACCTCAGCAAGAATTTTACAGCATACGAGGTTAGGTATACTCATCTTGAAAGGAGGTGTTGCGCCTTGACGTGGGTAGCCCAAAAGTTAAAGCATTACTTGTCATTATACACCACTTATCTCATCTCATGTTTGGACCCATTGAAGTACATTTTACAGAAGACCATGCCCACAGGAAAGCTCGCGAAATAGCAAATCTTGCTCACACAGTTTGACATTATCTACGTGACTAGGACTACCATGAAAGCACAAGCATTGGCAGATCATGTAGCTGAAAATATGATAGATGAAGAATATGAGCCCTTGAACACTTACTTCCTGGACGAGGAAGTGATGCATATTGATGAGTTGGAACCGGATGAGAGATCGAGATGGAAATTGTTCTTCGATAGGGCTTTCAACATAAAAGGCGTTGAGATAGGAGCAGTGCTCATTTCTGAAGAAGGGAACAATTACCCAGTCACAGCTCAACTCCGCTTCTATTGCACCAACAACATGGCAGAATATGAGGCATGCATTTTGGGTCTGAGATTAGCAGCAAACATGGGTGTCCAGGAAGTTTTGGTGTTGGGAGACTCGGACCTTCTGATACACCAGATTCAAAGGGAGTAGGAAACAAGAGACTTAAAGCCCATACCATACTGGAAGTGCTTACAATATCTCTGCCAACGATTGCGGTCTATAGAGTTCAGGCATATCCCCAGAATTCACAATGAGGTTGCTGATGCCCTGGCTATTCTGGCATCAATTCTACATCACCCGGATAAGACTTTTGTTGACCTGATACATATCCAGGTCCATGATCAACATGCTTATTGCAACATGGTGGAAGAAGAGCTTGACGGCAAGCCTTGGTTCCACGACATCAAGGAATATATGAGGAGAGGTGTATACCCGA
This sequence comes from Nicotiana benthamiana, assembly GCA_034376525.1. Lineage (NCBI taxonomy): Eukaryota > Viridiplantae > Streptophyta > Magnoliopsida > Solanales > Solanaceae > Nicotiana > Nicotiana benthamiana. The sequence continues at coordinate 10,293,527 of CM067341.1, read as the reverse complement.
TACAAGCAACAAATGACCAAAAGAGAACAATACAAATTCTGTCAAATGGGTTTTTCTTCAGTGGAGGAATATTATACAAAAGAATGCCAGATCTTGGTTTGCTAAGATGCGTAGATTCTGGGCAGGCAACAACAATCATGAATGAGGTGCATGTCAGTATCTGTGGGCCACATATGAGCGGATATGTTTTGGCAAAGAAGATTCCCCGGGAAGGATATTATTGGCTTACCGTGGAGCGGGATTGTATCCGTTTTGTGGGCAAAAGTCACCAATGCCAGGTGCATGGAGACTTAATTCAATTCCGCCGTCTGAATTGCATACGATGTCTGCACCGTGGCCTTTCATCGCGTGGGGCATAGACGTCATTGGGCGTATCGAACCAATAGCTTCAAACAGGCACTGATTTTATCCTGGTTGCTATTGACTATTTCACCAAATGGGTTGAAGCCAAAACTTTCAAGGCAGTAACCAAAAAGACCGTGGTCGACTTTGTAAATGAAACTATCATTTGTCGGTTCGGAATCCCTAAGACTCTCATCACTGACAATGGGGCAAATCTCAACAGTCACTTAATGAGAGAAGTATGTCAGTAGTTCAAGATCGCACATCTAAATTCTACCCCGTACCGCCCAATGGCAAATGGAGCCGTTGAGGCGGCCAATAAGAACATAAAGAAGATACTTCAAAAAATGGTGGAAGGGTCCAGGCAGTGGCATGAGAAGCTGCCTTTTGCATTGTTAGACTATCGCGCCACCGTCCGCACTTCAAAAGGGGCAACTCCATACTTGTTGGTATATGGAATAGAGGCGGTAATCCCGGCCGAATATGACATCCTCTCTCTTCGACTTGTGGCTGAAGCAGGAATCGACGACGAAGAATGGGTCAACGATCGCTTGCAGCAATTGAGTTTGATTGACGAGAAAAGATTGGCAGCAATATGTCACGGCCAGCTGTATCAAAAAATGATGGCCAAGGAATATAATAAGAAAGTGCGTCCCAGAAAGTTTGAAGTAGGTCAATTGATATTAAAGTGCATCCACCCTCACTAGCCGAGGAAAAGGGCAAGTTTGCTCCGAACTGGCAAGGACCGTTCGTCGTATCAAGAGTGTTGTCTAATGGAGCATTGTATCTGACATATGTGGAAGGGAAATATGTGGAAATGGCTATTAATTCGGACGCTGTCAAAAAATATGATGTATGATTTTCTTTTAGATCATTGTCTATACTTGACATTTGTTTGTACTTGGCATATTTTGAAAATTGGAATGGCGAAGGCATTTTATTCGGCTATCTAAACACTTTATCCTTTGCTAACCCTTTTGAGATTTAATTATTTTCATTCATATGCTTCTTTCGGAATCAGTAACAAAATTCAAAAACACAAGTGCGAGAAGTCATTGAAAGGAAAAGAACGGAAAGAACGGAAAGAATGAAAACAAAAGAAAAGAAAAGCAAAGAAAAACAAGACAATGATAAGAGAAAAGAGAAATGAGAAAAGGAAAAGAAAGAAAGAAAAGAAAAAAAGAGAAAAGAAACACAGAAAGAAAAAAGGGAAAACAGACAAACAACAACAAAAACAAGGAATCATATGAATTACATTTGACCTGATTCCTTTTAAGGATATGTAGGTAGCCTCACGGTTCGGTCTCATCAAAACAAAAATCCAAAAGTCCCCAAGCAAGAAACTGGGCAGAAGTTGTGGTCGTTGTAAGAATTTGATTCCGAAAGTTGTAGTTTTTAACCCATTTGAATTGCTTTGAGCCTTTGATATCCTTTCTTTCTAACCCAATCCAAAAGCCCACGTTATGGTCCAAGGAAAGACCTTCTGATCAGTCTTCAAAAGATGCTAAGTTGAGCAAGTAGAGGTAAGGCAAGAAGCAACACTCAGAAAGGGGCTATGTGTGGATGAACACTGTAAGGCAAGCCAAGTTAGGGTTTGGTTGAAGGAATTGGGTTAGAAAGGTCATAACAACAAAAGCACGGCAACAGAAGGTCAGTCATCAAAACAGACTGGGTCGACTAGGCCGAAGTGTATGTCATGATCATGAAAACTAGTTGTTCCTCTTCAAATAAGTTTTCTTTTTCTTCTTTCCAACAGTCACTGAATCTGGAATTCTTTACCCTAAATACGTTCGGAGTCATTGCATTTCATTTTTCTTTCACGTCTCTAACTTTTGTTTAAGCAAACAAGAGGAATTTCATAGCCTATTATCAGCTCCCAAAGGGACAAAATGCGTGACGTCTAAAAGCGTAACAAATATAATGAGTGTGGAACAACAAGGGGAAGGATTAACAAAAACTGTAATTGATGGAAGAGACAAGAGTTAGAAAAGTAAAGGAACACCATGCAAGATGAGGATGCAAAGAAAAACCACAAAGATGAAGAGTTAGTCAAGCAACATAAATAGATCGGGTAATCTCATGGAAGGGTGTAAGGATTTTAGCAAAGGCTCGAAAATGTAACCCCAAGATATGAAACAAAACAAAGCCACAAGGGTCAGAGGATTAGCCAAGCATAACACCCTAACTCAGCAATCGTTAGATAAAGGTATAAGGCTTCAGGCAAAAAAGGCAAAAGCATAACACAATGATGTAAAAGGTCATGAGGCTTTACGCAGTATGATATATCAACTCATCAATCGTCGGAAAGGGGCATAAAGAATTCTGGCAAAGGGTCGGAAGTGCAACACAAAGTAGGGATCAAAGTAAAAAGGCACAAAGGGGAAGGACCAACCAAATATCATAGGCTGACCGGGCGACCACAAGGAAGGGTGGAAGGACTTTGGCAAAGGAGCGGAAATGTAACAAAAAGATGAAGAACAAAGGGAATACACAAGGTTCGGAGGGTTGGCCAAAGCGTAATATATTAATTCATCATCGGGAAAGGACATAAAGAATTCTGGCAATGGATTAGAAATGTAATACAATGATGGGGGCAAAATAAAGCGTAAAGGTTTGAGGGGTCAGCTGAGAAGTTCAAGTGACTCATCATCAACATGGACAATGGAACACAACGGAACACGATAGTGGGGAGGCCGTTTCAAACAAGAATGCCGCAAGCTAATCACCACTTATCAAACTGACTAGTTTTGTTTGATTGACACAGGGGCAGAAAAATTCCAGAAGAGCCTAAGGGAGGCCATCCGCAGGGGAAATAAGGCACATGGAAGATGTGATAAAAACCTTATGGCCCATCTGAAAATGGGACTTAGCTAAAAATCAAAAGGGGCATAGTCCGTCATAAATATCATTCCCAACAAAGATCACAATGGGACAAACTTTAACTAGCAAACCCCAATAGAAACAACTGAAGGTTAAAAGAGGCATAGACGTTGAGATGGAACGCAGTTTAAAACTCAAACATGTGCGGGTAACATAGGAAAGCACCAACACCTTCCCCAGTAAGAGTCGCAGAAACCCTCCTGGACAATAATCACTACCAGAAACAACCAGAAGTTATAAAAGGAATTTAAGTTGGAACCTTCAGGACCCTCCTAGAAAATGGGACTCATTTAAAGGTTAGAGGTAGTCATGGATAGCAAAGGGCATAAAAAGACTTGTATGTTGAAGTAGGATTCAGTTAAGAGGTGTTAGGACCCTCCTGAAAAATGAGACTTAGCCTAGAACACAAACAGTCGGGTGGCATGGTCAAACCCAAATACCTCCCCCAATAAGAGTTGTCAGGACCCGCATGGATAGTGGGATTTAATCGTAGAAGTTGTCAGGACCCCTTGGATAATGGGGCGCAGCTCTAAATACTAACCCCGAACAGACACATTTTGTCATCAAATTAAGTGTTTTGAGGACCCGCCTGGATAATGGGAAGTAGTTTTAATAAGCAGTCACCAGCAGACCCCATCAGATACAACTCATAACAAGACATAATGGAAAATAATTCCTTTTGAGAAACATAACATAGTCTTAAAGTTGTTATCAGTTAAGAATTGTCAGGATCTTCCCGGATAATGGGACTTAGCATAGATTTAGAGATATTTTTTGAGGGAATTTGATAAACACTAACACCTCCGCCCAGCACCAAACTGGGGCAGGAAGAATTTCTTGTGTTTTGTTTGTTTTATTGTGGTCAGGTACATAGGTAACAGTCTTAGGGAATATTTTTAAAATTTCAAGTTTGGGTAGTCAGGCGCCCACCTGGAGAACAAGGGAATATTTTTTAAAATTTCAAGTTTTGGCAATCAGGCGCCCACTTGTAGAACAAGGGAAAATTTTTCAAAAATTCAAGTTTTGATAATCAGGCGCCCACTTGTAGAACAAAGGAATATTTTTCAAATATGCACGTCTTGTCCATCAGGTGCCCACCTGTAGAACAAGGGAATATTTTTCAAAATTTCAAGTTTTGGAAATCAGGCGCCCACATGAAAAACAAGGAAATATTTTTCAAAAATTATTAATAATCAGGCGCCCACTTGTAGAACAAGGGAATATTTCTCAAAGATGCAAGTCTTGGAGATTAGGCACCCACCTGAAGAACAAGGGAATGTTTTTCAAAATTGCAAGTTTTGGCAATAAGGCGCCCACCTGTAGAACAAGGGAATATTTTTCAAAAAATTTCAACTTTAAATCAGGTACTCACCTATAGAACAAGGGAATATTTTTACAAATTCCAAGTTTGGGTAATCAGGCGCCCACTTGTAGAACGAGGGAATATTTTTCAAAAATTCAAGTTTTGATGATCAGGCGCCCAACTATTGAACAAGGAAATATTTTTCAAAGATGCAAGTCTTGGCGATCAGGCACCCACCTGTAGAACATGGGAATATTTTTCAAAATTTCAAGTTTTGGCCATCAGGCGCCTACCTGTAGAACAAGGGAATATTTTTCTAAATTTCAAATTTGGAAATCAGGCGTCCACCTGTAGAACTAGGGGAAATTTTTAAAAAATTCAAGTTTTGATAATCAGGCGCCCATCTGTAGAAAAAGGGAATATTTTTCAAAAAATTTCATGTTTTGGAAATCAGGCGCCCACCTGTCAAACGAGAAAATATTTTACAAAGATTCAAGTCTTGGCGGTCAAGAGCCCACCTGTACAATAAGGGAATATTTTTCAAAGATCCAAGTAGTGGTGATCAGGCGCCCACCTGTAGAATAAGGGAATGCTTTCAATCTTCAACTTTGGTAATCAGGCGCCCACCTGTAAGAACAAGGGAATGATTTTCAAGTTGCGAAGTTTTGTAATCCGGAACCCACTTGCAAAATAAGGGAATACACGTCAAGTCCAACAATTCGGCATCAAACATTGATGAAGAGAAAGAAATGAGTCAACAAGGCGACAATGAGTTTACAGGAAGGAATGCCAGTCAACAAGACAGTAAGGAGTTCACAGGAAGAAATACAAGGCAACAAAGCAACAAGGATCAAGAGTAAGATTGAAGACATAGATAGGTTCTTTTGTAATCCATAGTTCATAGCTTAGTCTAGTTTTCTTTTATTTTTTACAAGGTGTAATAAGGAGGTCAGCAAGCAGTAACAACAGCATCAATAGTGAAATCATAGCTCATGGTAGTCCCAACTACCAAAGACTCCAGAACCACACTAACCTGATTCCTTTATAGCTAAGGATATGTAGGCAACCTCTGAAGCAGGGTTCGATCAGACAGTTTTAAAAATGCTTCCCACGGAATGCAAAGCAGGCAAAAATTTCTCAGATGCTCATTTCTCTTTGCCCGAAAATTCTTCGTCTCTCCGAGCAAAGAGGGGCAGCTGTGAGCACGTGATGTTTTTCCTCGATTGACATGTTCCATTAAAATTCATTTAAATTAGGATTTTTCTTTATCTATTTGAAGTTTAAGGATTTATTTGCGTGATATTTGTGTTTAGTTGCATTTTTCTTTTATTATTTGGAATTTAGGAATTAATTGCATAATTTAGTGTTTATTTGCATATTGCACATTTAATTAATTTAATTAATTAAAAATATAAAATGACATGTTTGTATCTAGGATTTAATTTTTATTTTTTTAGGTTATTAATTAGTTAATATTGGAAATAAAGGAAAAACAACAAAAATTGGTTAATTTTCTTAAAAATTTAGAGCTTAGGAGTTTATTATTTGATAAAATATATTTTGGCTATTTTTATTTTTGTTACTATAAAATCTGAAAAACTATATATATAATAATAGTAGAACAAATATATATATATATATATATATATATATATATATATGTATACAAAGAGAATCATGGATTGTATACTAATATGGGTCTTTGAGAGACCAAATTTGGCCCAAAAATCCCCTGACCCATCAAATGGACGCAAACCCAACACCCATGCACGGTCCAAAAGCCTCAGAAGCTAAAACGACGTCATTTTTGCCCAGGCATCTGAGCCGTTGATCAATCTTGATCAAACGGTCAAGTTACAAGGGTGTTTACCCTGTATAATTGTTGGACCAACCCCCTACCATCAAATAACCTCGTACCTTGTTCAAAAAATGCCCAAATTGCGCCGGTATAACACCACTCAGCCCCTACCGTATCACCACCGCCTGTCGTCGGCCGGAAATCACCGCCGGCGGTGGTGTAACCCTAAACTCACCAAAAATTACACCCCAGGTTCCCCGTCTTCCCCTCTTTCCAAGCCCCCTAAAACCACCCCTCAAAACATAGTCAAACTCGTCGAATATTCTTTTAAAGGAGCGGCGGCTCCGCCGTCCACGGCGTCGCGGGCTCCAATGGGGCACAAATTTACACCCTAAACTCCCCTTGACCTCCTCTACCCAAAAACAAGTCCAATTTCTTTAAAATAACTCCCCAACTCGTTGAATTTCCAATCTCAGATTCAACCTAATTTTGAAGATTAATCATTAAAGGCCGTTTGGGTTTCAAAACGGAGTCGTATGTTTTTTTTGGCCAAAAACAAACCTGTGTCTCAACTTGGAGGCTAAAATTGAATTCAGTCAAATTTTTTGAAGAACAACTGGTAAGTGTCGTTTTTTCTTCTTCTTTTTATTTTGTTGTTTTGCTTCTTTGTCAATTCTTTCATCTCGCTTTATGTTTTGGCTATTAGTTTAATTAGTAGTACTGACTAGTTTGTTCAGAATTGAATGGGGTTTTGGTGACCAGTTATTTGGCTTGCATTTTTGTTATTCTGTTTTTTTGGTAATCCCATATGTTTAGACTCCAACCATATTATGAATTACCCCCGTCTTTAGCTTACTGGCCATGTCTGATCTAGTTTTAATTCCTGAACCCTCATGTTCATTTTTCAGCTTAGTTTAATGATCAACAAATCGTTAGTAGTAGTTTGAATGGGAATCCGTTCAATTTTGATTATTCCAAATGTTATAATAGCAGCTTTCCATGTTTTCCATTAATTTCAGTATTTAATAGTTCAAATATAATTAGGAGTTGGTTATAGATGTTAGATAGTTAGTATTTAATTGTAATACTTAGTTGAGTGAAACAATAATTTCAGCATTAAAGGGGTAGTATAGGGTTTAAACTTAGTTTTGGTAGCTTTAGGATTGAAATAAGGGTAGTATAGGTATCTTATAAGTAAGAAGTAATGCTAGAATCTTTTAGACCTTTCTAAAAGGGGATTTTAATTTAAAAATCAGTAGTTTAGTGCAGTAAGTTGGGAAAGAAGTCAAAAAATGAGGGAACAAGTAGGTAAGATCTAAAAATTGAAAGAGGGACTACTTGTTAAAATAAAATAAAGGGGTTGACCTAGCCTTTGGCTATAAAAGGCACCCCAATTCATCAACAAAAGGGGGTAGGACAGTCTAAAATTATCTAAAAAATTCCTAGAGTTTTAAAGCAATAAAAAATCTCTCAACAATTCCTGAAAATCTCCAGAAATCCAAGTTTTTTACTGTTCCATTATATTTTTCCTTTTAAAACTCTTAATCTCAGCTCTCTATCAGAGATTTTGTTATAGGTGGAAGAACAATGATCTGAAATACATATATTTGAAGTTCAAGTACTGGTTCTAGTTTCAATTCAATTTGGTCAGGTTCATGTATGGCCGGTTGAGGTTCCTGTGAGCCATTTGGGTGTTTTCTTACTTGTTTGGTTTGGATTTAAATTTCTTTGATCATTTGGAGTCACTTCTGGGTTTACGAATTCCTCATAAGTTGTGTTGTCCTGTGATTATTATGCTGGTTAAGTTTGCTGACCTTCATTTTTGTCTACTCAAATTCCAGGTACTTCTTAACTTTAAATTGTGTAAAGGACCATATCAACCACTTCATTTACTCTACTGGATGATAGATTAATCTACTCCTGTTTGATTTCTGTTTTGATTTTCATTTATATTTATAATTTACATGAGAATCTAGTAGTAGTAGTGCCTAACATCAATTGTATGTAACGGGACTGTTCATATGGGCTATATAGACTCTCATATGTACTAGTTCTGACTTTCATGTCATTAGGATCTATGATTAGTAAATCTGGACTATTAAACCTCTTATTGAGCAGTTGGTTAGTTCTTTTAGTAGTAGAAAGTTATCAGATTAGTTTGGTAGTCCAAAGTTATGGCATTAGAAATATTGAAATTAGTTTTTACAATAGCAATGGAGTCAACGTATGAACCTCAGTTTCATTTCAGCATTTGAGTCTTGAAATTGTGAAAAACAGTGTTTTAATGTGTTAGTACAGATTCCATTCAAGTTCAATATTTCATGTGTAGCTGGTAGCCATGTTAATTTTCTCAACATCGGTCTTTGATTTCCTAAGAATTTGCGGTAATTTTGTTATTGTCATTATTGTCCATTTGCACCAGGCATATTTTTAGTTTATATTTTGTGATTTGGTCCAATTGTTTATAACTGGTGTTCATGAAGGCTGTAAATTATAGCTTGGGCTCATTTAGGAGGCCAGCAGGTCCCATGTTTTTTTCAGCAGCCCACTTGGGCCATTGGCATCTGTTGTAAGCCCGGTCAGTTCCTTCATTGTAAAATAAAGTTCAAGGCTTATGATTACGACCATATTTTGAAGCATAGTCAAACAAAAATTGGAAAAATGCATAGTAGATTTTTCCAGGTTCAATATAGGTTTTGACTTTATAAATAACATAGTATCCGTTCCTTAGGCCCCAGTAGAGACGAATTTAACAGAAAACCTTAGTAGCTCACTTTAGGAATGGTCTTTTAAAATAAAACAAGGTGTGCCACGCCACACAGAACCCATAACTCGCGTGGCCCTCGAGAAATATTTATATTGAAATACTTAGAGATTCGAGACACGCCGTATAGCGAATTTCACGGTCTTCCCGCAACGATAATAACACATAGTCGCTTTTAGGCACGTCTTTAATGATTTTATCTCCTTCAACACGGGTGCGCATTTATGTGACCCAAATCCAAATTCCAACGAAGTTAGAATGTGTCAAAAACCACGGGTGCATTTATATGACGTGGTTCGATACACGTTTTAACGACATTGCAATTTTCTTTAAAAATAATAATGAAAGTGGTTAAAGATTCAAAATGCACATAGGTTCATAATTGTATATAATCATTTAAATTTAAGCCAAATATAACAGTTAAGCGAACGTGCTAGAACAACGGAACCCGGGAATGCCTAACACCTTCTCCTGGGATAAAAGTATTCCTTACACGGATTTTTTGTTCGCGGACTGTTAAACAGAGTCATTCTTTCCTCGATTTGGGATTCCAAACGGTGACTTGGGACACCTTAAATCTCCCAAGTGGCGAATCTGAAATTCTCTCAAAAATTGGATCCCTTTTTTAGTGTCCTTTAATTGGAAAAACTCCCTTATCTACGCCCTACGCCGGGCCGTAGTAACCAAAAGGAGGTGTGACATTAATGTCACTGAGTTTCATGTTTTCTTTTTCTTCTTTTGTTTCTGTTCATTGCTGTTTTACTTGCTCTAGTTTAATTGTTAGGAATCATGACTAAGTTCTTCTATTTCGATTTTTGATTTTGATTACCATTTAGTCCAGTTGCATTTGTAAGTTTAAGTTTTCCACCATATTTCCATTTCCTGATACTTGTTGCATTAATTTTTATTTGTTTAGTTGATGGTAGTTCGAATAAGAATCAGTTTCAATTTTGATAATGGCTTGATAATTACAGATTTCCATGTTTTTCTTTTAATTTCAGGATTTAATTTTAATTCTTGATTCAGTAGTGTTTGAATTCTAAGTTGGATTTTGTTTATTTTTCTGATTAATAGTTAAAATATAATTAAGGATTGGTTATAGCTGTTAGTAGTTAATTGTAAGAATTAGCTTAGTAAATGGTAATTTCAGTATACTAAAGGGAAATATAGGGTTTTAACTTAGTTCTGGTAGTTTTTAGAATAAAATAAGGGTAGTATAGGTATCCTATAAGTAAGAAGCAATGCTAGAATCTTTTAGACCCTACTAGAAGGGGATTTTAGTTAAAAAATCAGTAGTTTAGGGAAATAACTTGGAAAACAAGTCAAAAGATGAAGGACCAAGCTAGTAAAGTCTGAAAAAAAAAAGCAAAAGAGAGACTAGTAGCTAAAATAAAATAAAGGGGTTGCCCTAGCCTTTGGCTATATAAGGCACCCCCAATTCATCCAAAAAAGGGGTTAGACAGTCTGAAAATTATCTCTAAAATTTCCAGAATTATAAAGCTTAAAATCTCTCAAAAATTTCCTGCAAACCTCTAGAAATCAAAGTTTTTACTGTTCCATTGGGTTTCATCTTTTGAAAACTCATAATCTCAATTGTCCAGTAGGAATTTAACCATATAAAAATAGAAAAATGGCCTACATTCAAGGGGCTGGGTTTCCAGCATTGGTTCTGGGTTCAATTTGATCTGATTTGCCATTTTTTTCTGGGGTTGGGCATCATTTAATTTGGGTTTGGGTACTTCTGGGGCTCCTGGGTTCATTTTCAAGTGATTTGACATCATTTTGAAGGTTGTGTGTGCCCTATTTTATCTGGACCTGGATACTATTGCTGTGTTGTTGTAATTTTGCTGCTAATGTTTAAGAATTACTGCTAACTCCTTGTCCTCTTTTGTATTATGATTACCAGGTACTTATCTTTCCCAAGGGTGTAATATTGAACCTATGAATTGTGCAACTTAAGTGATTTGAAGCCAATGCTGTTTTAGTCACCTATAGTTTCATCCTGGCAGAGTGATCTTCTTTTGTAGTTGTTTAGACTTCTTGATAGAATAGGATTATATGGATTGTTGTATGTTATGGATTGTTGTATTATATGGCTGTTGTCATCATTTAACTTGCTAATTTGGGATTAGCTTCCAGTATCATTAAGTTTGTCATGGTAAAGACAATAGTTCGCATAACAAGACATTTGGACTGATATGTTACGCTGCAGCATATAGTTAACTTTTTTATTTTGTTTGGGTCCTTACATGATGGAGATTAGTGGTATATTTGGTTGATGAAAACTTATTTAGGGTGTCTTAATCGAAACTTTTGGTCAGTTGGTCCCTAGACTGAATTGTACAAACTGTGACTCATTTTTTGCATTTGCTCTCCTTCGAATGTGTAGTCCAGAAAATAATTACGTGCAGTATCAGCTTTTCATATTATGTTAGCATGAGATACATTTATTTTTTGTCAACATCATCAAATCGTAGATCAAAATAAAATCTCGTTTGGAAATCTGAATAATTTCACATGCTTCTTTGTTGCAAATAAATCACTTGTTTAGTAATATAATCTTGGGCTCAATTGGGAGATAACCTGTTAGGCCCTTATAACTGGTTGTGAAGGTTGGACCTGCTCTATTATTTGCACCCAACAATGCTGCACCTCCCTGTTGTCGATTCATTTTCAAGATACGTTTGATTTGTGAATGTGGTTTGCATGACTAAATGAGAATTAATTAAGTTTGGAGACAAGTGTAGAAAAGTAGTAGTTCATTCTAGGAATGGCCTTAAAATAACAAATGAGGTGATCCGCGCCGAACGGAATCCAAAATTTCGCGGCCCTCTTGAAATGCTTATATTGAAATATGTAGAGATTCGGGACATGCCGTTTAGCGAATTCTACAGCTTCCCCAAAAGATAATAATGCGATAGTCTCTTTTAGACACGTCTTTAATAATTTTACCTTCATAAATACGGGTGCACATTTATGTGACCCAAATCTAAATCGCAACAGAGTTAGAATGTGTCAAAAATTTCGGGTGCATCTATGTGACGTGGTTCGAGACATGTTTTAACGATGTTGCAATTCTCTTTAAAAATAATACTAATAAAAGTGGATAAAAGATTTAAAATGCCCATAGGTTCATAATTGTATAAAATTAGATAATTTATGCCAAATATAACAGTTGAGCAACCGTTCTAGAACCATGAAACTCGGGAATGCCTAACACCTTCTCCAACGTTACCAGTCCTTACTCGGATTTCGTGTTTGCGGACTGTCAAACAGAGTCATTCTTTCTTCAATTCGGGATTTTAAATGGTAACTTGGAACACCATAAATCTCCCAAGTAGCGACTCTGAAATCTCTTAATTTATTGAATCTCGTTTCAATTGTCCTTTAATTGGAAAAACTCCCTAATCGGCGCCCTTCGTCGGGTGTAGTGGCCAAAAGGAGGTGTGACAGCTCTGGCGACTCTGCTAGGGAAACCCCAGAATCTCTGGTTCAGGGTTCAAGAATTCGAGCTAATAATAATTGTTGTATTTGGCTTTATTCATTATCTTATTTTATTACATGTTTGGGCCTGATGTGCCAAATGTTTTTTACCGCTTTGATATTATCTGAACTATACGTATAAACTGTTACGAAACCTTTCTCTTCTCACTTCGGGGGATGTGCTTACTGGTTGAGAATCCCTACTTTTTTATTGGTGTCATACCCTGAAATATGAAAGAGGCCGGACAAGTTACTAAGCCGGATGGCCTTTTGGTTCCCGGTACGTAGCCCCCTCCTCGACTCGAGTCGTCCGCTCGCGTGCATAGTCTAGACCTTATAACAACGTTTTATACCTAGAATAACTCAACCACATGTCAGATCCCTAGTAGGAACGCTTATTCGTATCATGCATTTTACTTAGGGGACTCAACACAGGGGTTGGGTCTGTCTAGGACAGGTGACCTAAAATGAAAAGACCATCCTGATGCATATGACGTGCTACTTGTGCTTTGGATTTGCATGTTGACCGGCTTGTGAATAAAGAAAGAAAATTGAGAAAATAAATGGTACTAGGCCTGATATCAATTGTTTGTCTTGAAAAATAATGCTCAAATAGTGCCGAAATGTTACCTGATTTTTGAAAAAAAAGAAAAAAGGAAAAAGGAAAAACAAAAGAAAAAAAGGTTTTTCAACAAAAGTTGTGGTTTTGACAAATTGTTTTGCCCGAACTACGCAGGTTTGATTATTGTCAGGTACGAGATACGTATGCAACCCCCATCTGGTCCAACCTCCCTTTTGCAAAAATAACCAAAACAAAGAAAAATAAATTTCCAATTTTTATTTGTTTTCCTAAAAAATCGGGTGATGTCATTATTGCCAAGAACAGCTGAATGTTACCGAAAGGAACACCGAAAGGCTTATTCTGCACAAATGGCCACCTTTGGGTTTTATTTTTGGCCGGTTAGCGGGCACAACCTTAAAATCTTCCTCTGGTGATGCTGAAAGGCCGTATTTCCAAAGAGGGGCCTTGATTTTAGAAAATAATTTTCAAAAAAGAAAGAGGTCATTTTAATGTTTTGAGTCAAACAGAATAAAGTCTTGAAATAATAATTCGCCCTAATAAATGTGCAGAATGAGCACGGATCAGCATTTGTCGATAACATTCATGAACAAAATTCCCTTGGAGCTACACATGTTGTAGAATGACCTGGGTGAAGCGGCGCAAAACAGGGTCAACATGCATTTGGGAGGACTTACAGGGCTATAAAAAATTAACCTGAGGGGAGATATCATAGTGGCATTGATCATATTCTGGGACCCGACCCACAATGTATTCCATTTCTCAAATTTTTAACTCACACCGACATTGGAAGAAATAATCGGATATATCCAAGCCCCTACGATCCCCCTAAGGCACCAATACTTGAATGCGCCAAGATCCCTCACCGTGCATAAGTTCTTGGACTCCTTAAAAAATTAGTAGGAAAGCTTATAACCCAGACCTGTCAGGCGGCTTCTGCACCCCGCAGTTTATATATCAGAGGTATGGGCACATATTAGGATTCAATAACCCGAAAAACGATATTTGTAGCAAAATAAACAACCTCAAATGCGAGGAGCATCAGTGTTTTGCGTTCATGGTATTTTTCTAGGGTCTTTTGGTGTTCCCGCGAGAGGACGAAAATATTGACATATGGATAGCAGGGGTTGTCAGTTTTAATAACTCAGGCCAAGAGCACCCTCGCTCCCATGATTTTATCCGAAATATTTCGTGCTCTCACTGCCTGAAAAGCGGGAGGATACTTCTTTGATTGATGCAACCTATTGTTACAAATATGGATGATCAAACATTTACTCCACCGGTCTCAATCATGAATTATGGGTCCCCAGCAAAGAACTGTACAGAAGAATTCTATAACAGGGTTGATGGGTTTAGGTTACCTGAGGGTGTTACAGAATGGGTGTCGCGTCTTCGGGTTATCACTGTGAACCAAATAGAGTGGAGGTTCGGGTGGCTCCCCGTGGATGAAATCGTATATATGCCAGCCATCGAGCCTCATTTCCTTCTGATGAGTCTTCGAAGTATCCAACCCTATGCTCTATACAGAGTGCTAAGGTAATTAGGGATGTGCCAAATGATTCCGAGGGATGAGGATATTAGCACTCACGCAGTTGAGATTAGTTCCAATGGTTAATTCCCTGAAGCAATCATTCTTCAAATTTGGAGCTAATGTCAATACTTGACGGCAGGTACCCTAGTACGCGACATATCTATTGACGAGGTTGCACCGGGGTACATTGCTTGGTACAAAAAAGAAATAGAGTCCGGGAGGCTGGCTAAAAGGCCACACCTCCAAGAATTTGCTGAAATATCACAAGAACAATGGGATTGGCTAGCCAAGGAAAATGAATACAGGGTCACCATAGGAAAATTAGAAAAACAAGTCAAAGAGCTTCAATTTGAAAATGGTTTGCAAGCCATTGCAGATGAAGGGGAAAAGAAAAGATTAACCAAAGAAAATGAAACAGTAAGAGCCAACATCCAGAAAATGAAATCAACCTCGAAAGATCCCCCCAGGAGCGCGAAGGATGAAAAGCTCATAGAAAATTTAAGGCGAATAGTAACCGAGTATGGGCTTGACTTGAATAAAGTAGAAGGTGAGCTATCCAGGGTTCAAAAACAATTAGCTAAAAATCCGGAGGAACGAGCCCGAATCATTGAGAAACTAAAAGAAAGGCATGACGATGAGGTTGCTCGATTAAAAAGGAAGGTCATCATGGCTGAGAACATAGTGGCCAAGCAAGCCAAGGATTTCAAAGCTGGGAGAGAACATTGCTATGCAGCGATAGCAAGGTTGGAGATGAATTTGCGGCTATTCCAAGAACTAAATCAGGTAGCCAAGCGAACTTTAGAGGCAAGGGCCAAGAAAATTGGGCGATTATAGCAAGAAAAGGTTGTTATCAGGGAGAAAGTATGGACAATCGCAGACTATATCACCATAAAGTGCAACCACTGCGAGGATATGACAAGATCTATGTTTTTTTCCCACCGCCATGACCTTTGTTCGACAAGTAATGGAAGACCTCCACCACCTCCAAGGGAGTTTAGCACGCAAGCCTTCAGCAAGGCTGAACGATGCCTCTGGGGCCCAGGATCACTTGAAGAATTGATGTATTGATGAAGATTGTATTTCCTTTTGTCAAAAAATATATATATAAGTCTGTCAATTTCACCTGGAGTCTGTATTTTCTTTTATGCATAGTGAGCTATTATTCGAGTCTGTAGTTCGTCTTTAATCAGAGCTAGTTAGTTTCTTTTGTTTAAATCAGTCAGTCTTTTGAGTCCTTGTATCTGAAGTTTGTTATTATGAAAATGGAAAGTTCCCAAAATATTTTATGCTTCGTTTTTATTTGCAAGAACTAAGCTCGGTCTGATTCATGCGGTGTCATGATACGTAGGCAATCTATATAGGATTCCACCATAATTGAATAAAAATTGAAAGCCGGGATGATGCAAGCAGCCAATGCATGTAGTGACCAATGGTTATCTAGGTTTATTCACACCCAATACGTGGCCACATACGTGTTAGAAACTAACCATTAACAATTTTTGGTGTTGTATCAATTCTAGACTAGACAGGTGGTTGGTACTTGCAACATTCTAGCAACTCACTCCTACAACACGCCGTCTAAGAGCAAGCAAGTCATGGCCAACTAGGAAATCGATGTCAGCATTATTGACCCCTCGAAAGAAGAAGATGAATTGGACGTTATTGCCATGAAGGAAGAAATATATAAGCTAAAGAACCAAATGGTTGAGATGTACCAGGCATGGGCAAAAGAACAGCCACCCCCGACCTATCCGGCTAATCCAACCTTCATCCCGCCACTGGCCCAAGCACCTGACCAGTCCACCACTGATCCACCCTCAGGTTTTCCTATCTATTTACAACAGCAGGGTACGACCTCTCAACATTGACCAGCCCCACTACCCAAAGTCCCTCCTAGCCCTCCCCCGTAAATTGCCCCCATCTATGTGGCACCTCTGCCTCCTACACTCCATAGGTCGTCAAGTGAACCCCTGTTTTAATCTTATGACCCCCAATACTATCCACCAGAACATGCTTACAAGACCCATGAGCCTTACTCTTATGCTTCTCGTCCCAAAATCCCGGGGGGAGTGGAAAAACAAATAAAAAATTCTGAGCAAGATGAGATGCTCAGAATGGTCAGAAACCCGGAACAATCATTCAGGGACAAGCGGGTATTAGGTGTCCAGGTGAGTGTGGCATTCAAGGATCTTTCTCTATTTCCATACGTGCAGTTTTCTCCGGGTTCAAGATGCCTAAATTGGACTTATATGATGGACACGACGATCCGGTTGTGCATCTAAAGGGGTTTTGCAGCAAAAAGAGGGGAGCAGGGGGAAAATATGAATTGCTAATGGCGTACTTTAGCCAGAGTTTAAGTGGGTCGCCACTGGAGTGGTACACCCGGCAGGATCACAATCGGTGGTATACTTGGGATGACCTGGCACAAGCGTTTGCTTGCAACTTTCAATATAATCTCGAGATTGTCTCGGATATCCTATCTCTGACAAAGCTGGAGAATAAACACAACGAGAGTTTCAAGGAATACAGTTTCCAGTGGAGGGAACAAGCAGCCGAAGTTGATCCTCCCATGAAGGAGTGTGAGATAGTTGATTATTTTCTACAGGCTCTGGAACCTACCTATTTTGGACATTTGGTGTCGGCAGTGGGAAAGTCTTTCAACGAAGTAGTCAAGATGGGAAGTATGGTCGAGGAAGGCCTCAAATCCAATAAAATCATGAGCTACCCTACATCCAGGGTGGAGCTGGGGGAACATTTGGAAAGAAGAAGGAGGAAGTAGCGACAGTGGAGTCAGGAACTTGGTTCGGGCCTCGGGCTCTATCTCATTACGCCCAACCTCGTCCTCACCACCAAACATACCCACACCCTCCAAACAGTTCTCCGCAGCATTACTATCCACCATTAGAACCTTATTTCTCAGTCCATCATGTGCAAGCTGATACCCAACCTCCCGCTCACGCGCAATGGTGTGTGCCAGCACCACAAAATATCTACCCAACTCCACAAAATCAATACCTACCTCCAAGAGCCTACCAACAACCCTCGAAACCCACCTTCCAAGCCAATCCAGTTTTGAGAAATGAAATGGTGCAGAAGAGGAAGACTTCACTCCGCTAGGAGAATCCTACACTAGCTTATTCCACTGGCTGTGACAATTGGATATGTTAAGACCAATTGAAGCAAAATTACCAAATCCTCCCCCGAAGAATCTAGATTATTCTGTCAGCTGTGAATACTGTTCCGGTGCACCAGGGCATGACACCAAAAAGTGTTGCCATTTAAAGAACGCTATCCGGGAACTTACTGATTCCCACTGGATTGAGGTGCAAACTCCAGAGGTACCCAATATTAACCAAATCCCGCTGCCGGCCCATCGGGAGACCTACATGATTTAGATCGTGGAAAGAAGGGCAGAGTCCAAAGCGCCCTTACAGACAGTAATGATGATTAAGTCCGTTGAAGTTAAGCCATTTGAGAATGCATCCAGTGAGAAGTTGTTAATCGAGACAAAAGTAATAAACAATAAACATGTAATAGTTCAGGGGAGCTCAGCAAGTACGACGGCGCCAAAGCATGAACATGAAAAAGTAACAGTATATGGGGCAGCCAGAGAACCTGTCGTGGTTCTGGAAGGTGTTCGCATAGAGCCAGTATTGCAAAACCAGTAACCCAGCCACCAATAATCAATAGAAAAGCCGTTCCTCAGAGACAAGAGCAAGCAATAGTGATGTATAAAGGAAACAAGGTTCGGGAAGAAGTATATGAGGCCCGGGGTTTAACCTGATCGGGGAGGTACTTAAACAGAAGAATTGAGGAAAGGTAGAATCTCTAAAGATAACTCGGAATCCGTGAAGAAAGATGTGTCGGAAGAAGAGGCGGAGGAATTTTATAAGAAAATGAAAATGCAAGACTACTCCATCATAGAGCAGTTGAGGAAGACACTAGATCAGATCTCTTTATTATCCACACTAATCCATTCAGATGAACACGGCCAGGCGCTGATGAAGATTTTGAATGAAGCCCATGTCCTTGACAAGATAACGGTTAATCATTTGGAAAAGATTGCAAACAATATATTCGAAGTAAACCGATTCACATTCTCTGATAATGAATTTCCCATAGAGGGCACTGAGCACAACCGGGCTCTTTATCTGGCAGTGAAATGTGAAAATGCTGTGGTCACTCTAGTTTTGGTCGACAATGGGTCCAGTGCAAATATTTGTCCACTCTCCAAATTGACCAAGCTGAAGGTGGGGAATGAAAGGGTCCATAGGTATAACATCTCTTTTTGAGGTTTCGATGGTGGAGGTAAAGACACTGTGGGAGACATAGTGGTGGAAGTGACAATAGGGCCCGTTGAGTTCACCATGGAATTCCAAGTGCTGGATGTAGTAGTCTCTTATAACCTGTTGTTGGGTAGGCCCTGGATTAATGCACCCAAAGCAGTGCCATCTATGTTGCATCATTTGGTCAAATTTGAATGGGATAGGCAAGAGATTGTGGTGCACGGTGAAGACAATCAGTGAGTTTCAGGTGATTCAATTGTACCTTTTATTGAATATAAGGACAGCAAAGGGCCATGGGTCTACTAGGTGTTTGATACTATGTCAGTTTAGAAAATCCCAGAAGATGAGGTTGTCATGACCCCATATATAGCAACCACATACGTCATGGTAGCTTCAGAAATGTTGAAGAATGGTTTTATGCCCGGCAAAGGGTTGTGTGCTTATCTACAAGGCATTGTGCAACCAGTGTACCTCCCCAAAGATCTGGACACTTTTGGCCTAGGGTTCAAGCCTATAGCCGCAGATATAAGGCAATTTATAAAGCTAAGGCAGAAGGTTTGGGCTCTCCCAAAGCCCATCCCAAGGTTGTCCAAATCATTCGTCAAGCCCAATACTAGCAATGGCTCCGTACCAAGGATTTTTGTCCTGCCGATTGATGCGGACGAGGATCTTGATAAGGGGTTGGAAATACTATTCAATGATGTGAAAATGGCCAAGGCAGGAGAAGGATCGAGCAGGGCAAATGTGCAGCTTGTGGGAGCACGCGCAAAAATCAATAACTGGGAAGTCACTCCTCGTCCCACTCAGAGGGAGTCCTGGTAGTCGGCTTTGATTTTCCTTTCAGTATAGTTTGGACTAGCCTGAGAGTTGTTAAGTTAGTTGTTATTTCCGTCTATTTGGATGTATAAACTCTGTTATCTTTGATTCTAATGAAATGTAATTTGCTTTTCAGCATTGCTGATAGTTTCCATGTCTCTTTACTTCTCTTTCTTTTCTTTTTTGTACTGTTATTTTTATGCTGATTCCAGTGATATGACATGAATAAGGACTCCCCGTCCTAGTCTTCAAATTCGATCTAGTTTGGAAATAATAATTCAGGAAATAGAATATGAAGATGAACAAGAATACGACGAGGAAGAGGCATGGGATGAAATTAGTAAAGAGTTGAGCCAATTTGAAAAGAAACCCAAAAAAAACCTGAATGATACAGAGTCAGTCAATCTAGGAAGCCCAGATAATGTCAGAGAAACAAACATAAGTGTCCATCTGGAGCCACAACTTAGGAAAGAAATAGTTAAAGTACTGCTTGAATACAAAGATGTATTTTCATGGTCCTACGATGACATGCCCAAATTGAGCACTGATTTGGTGGTTCACAAGTTACCCACTGACCCAGCCTGCCCTCCTGTCAAGCGAAAGTTGAGAAAGTTTAAAACTGATGTGTGCGTGAAAATTAAAGAGTAAGTGACCAAGCAGTTTGAGGAAAAAGTCATTCGAGTCACACGATATCCCACCTAGTTAGCTAATGTTGTGCCTGTACCAAAGAAGGATGATAAAACTAGAGTGTGTGTCAATTACCGTGACCTCAACAAAGAAAGTCCAAAGGACAACTTCCCTCTGCCGAACATTCACATACTGATTGATAATTGTGCAAAGCATGAGATCCGGTTGTTTATGGATTGTTACGAAGGCTACCACCAGATCTTAATGGATGAAGAAGATGCGGAGAAAACCACATTTATCACATTGTGGGGGACATATCTTTATAGAGTTATGTCTTTTGGTTTAAAACCGGTGTGACATACATGAGGGCCATGACAACCATTTTTCGTGATATGATACATAAGGAAATTGAGGTCTTTGTGGATGATGTGATAGTGAAGTCCTGAAAGCAAGTTGATCATGTCAAAGACCTGAGGAAATTCTTTCAAAGGCTCCGCAGGTATGACCTCAAACTTAACCCGACAAAATGTGCATTTGGGATCCCCTCAGGGAGGTTGCTAGTGTTCATTGTCAGCCGCCAAGGCATTGAACTAGACCCATCAAAGATCAAATCTATACAGGAGCTGCCACTGCCGAGGAATAAAATAGAAGTGATGAGTCTACTTGGAAGATTGAATTACATCAGTCGGTTCAATGCTCAGCTCACAACCATCTACGAGCCCATCTTTAAGTTATTGAAAAAGGATGATGCGGTGAAATAGCCAAGAGAGTGCCAGGAAGCTTTTGACAAGATAAAGGAGTATTTGTCGAACTCACCGGCATTGGTCCCGCCGGAACTAGGAAGTCCCTTGATCTTATATTTGAAAGTCCTGGACAATTCATTTGGGTGCGTGTTGGTCACCACGATGTCACCGGGAAAAAAGAGCACACAATTTACTACCTCAACAAGAAATTTACAGCCTACAAGGTCAAGTATACTCATCTTGAAGGGACTTGTTGTGCCTTGACGTGGGTAGCCCAACAGATAAAGCATTACTTGTCATCATACACCACTTATCGCATCTCATGTTTGGACCCATTGAAGTATATTTTCAAGAAGACCATGCCCATAGGAAGGCTCGCGAAATGGCAAAATCTTGCTCACGGAGTGTGACATTATCTACGTGACTAGGACTACCATGAAAGAACAAGAATTGGCAGATCATGTAGCTAAAAATCTGATAGATGAAGAATGTGAACCCTTGAATACATACTTCACGAACGAGGAAGTGATGCATATTGATGAAGTGGAACAGGATGAGAGATCCGGATGGAAATTGTTCTTCGATGGGGCTGCTAACATGAAAAGCATTGGGATAGGAACAATGCTCATTTTTGAAAAAGGGCATCATTACCCAGTCACAGCTCAACTCCGCTTCTATTGCACCAACAACATGGCAGAATATGAGGCATGCATTTTGGGTCTGAGATTAGTAGCAGACATGGGTGTCCAGGAAGACTTGGTCTTGGGAGACTCCGACCTTCTGGTACACCAGATTCAAGGGGAGTGTGAAACAAGAGACTTAAAGCTCATACCACACCTGCAGTGCCCTCATGATCTCTGCCAACGATTCCTGTCAATAGAGTTCAGGCACATTCCATGAGTTCACAATGAGGTTGTTGATGCCCTGGCTACTCTGGCATCAATGCTACATCACCCGGATAAGACTTATGTTGACTCGATACATATCTTGGTCCGTGATCAACATGCTTATTGCAACATGGTGCAAGAAGAGCTTGACGGTGAGCCTTGGTTTCACGACATCAACGAATATATGAGGAGAGGTGTATACCCGGTACAAGCCACAAGTGACCAGAAGAGAACAATCTGTCATCTGTCTAATAGGTTTTTCTTTAGTGGAGGAATATTACACAAAAGAACGCCAGATCTTGGTTTGCTAAGATGCGTAGATGTTGGGCAGGAAACAACTATCATGAATGAGGTGCATGCCAGCATCTGCGGGCCACACATGAGCAGGCATGTTTTAGCAAAGAAGATTCTCCGGGTAGGATATTATTGGCTCACCATAGAGCGGAATTGTATCATCTTTGTGCGTAAATGTCACCAATGCCAGGTGCATGGAGATTTAATTCACTCTATTCCATCTGAATTGCATACGATGTATGCACCGAGGCCTTTTGTTGCTTGGGGCATGGACATCATCGGGCCCATCGGGCCAGTAGCTTCTAACGGCACAAATTTATCCTGCTTGCTATTAACTATTTCACCAAATGGGTTGAAGCAAAAACCTTCAAGGCAGTGACCAAGAAAGCCGTGGTCGACTTTGTGCATGAGAATATCATTTGTCGGTTCGGAATACCTAAGACGCTCATCATGGACAATGGCGCAAATCTCAACAGTAACTTAATGAGAGAAGTATGTCAGCAGTTCAAGATCACACATGAATTATCTACCCCGTATCGCCCCAAGGCAAACAGAGCTATTGAGGCGGCCAATAAGAACATAAATAAGATACTTCGCAAAATGGTGGAAGGGTCCAGGCAGTGGCATGAGAAGCTACCATTTGCATTGTTAGGCTATCGCACCACCGTCCGCACTTCAATAGGGGCAACCCCATAATTGTTGTTTTATGGCAGAGAGGCGGTAATCCTGGCTTAAATTGAAATCCCCTCTCTTCGAATCGTGGCCGAAGCAGGAATCTGCAACGAAGAATGGGTCAAAGCTCGCTTGGAGCAATTGAGTTTGATTGACGAGAAACGATTGGCGGCGGTATGTCACGGCCAATTGTATCAACAAAGGATGGCCAGAGCATATAATAAGAAATTGCATCCCAGAAAGTTTGAAGTAGGTCAATTGGTATTAAAGCGCATCCACACTCACCAGGACGAGGCAAAGGGCAAGTTCGCTCCAAACTGGCAAGGACTGTTCATCGTATCAAGAATGTTGTCTAATAGAGCATTGTATCTGACAGATGTGGAAGGGAAATCTATGGATATAGCTATCAATCCGGATGCTATCACATAATGCATGATTTTCTTGTAGATCATTGTCTATTCTTGGAATTTGTTTGTACTTGGCATACTTTGAAAATTGAAATGACGAAGGCATTTTATTCTGCTATCGAAACACTTAACCCTTTTGAGCTTTAATTATTTTCTTTCATATCCCTCTTTCGGAATCAGTAACAAAAGTCAAAAACACAAGTGTGAAGAAGACAGTGAAAGGAAAAGAAAGGAAAGAGTGAAAAAAAAAGAAAATAAAAGCAAAGAAAAACAAGAAAAAGAAAAGAGAAAAGAGAAATGAGAAAAGGAAAAGAAAGAAAGAAAAAAAACAAAAGAAAAAAAACACAGAAAGAAAAAAGGGGAAAAATAGACAAACAAAAACAAAAACAGGGAATCGATATGAATTACGTTTGACCTACTTCCTATTAAGTATACGTAGGCAGCCTCATGGTTCAGTCTCATCAAAATAAAGATCCAAAATACCCCAAGCAAGAAACTGGGACAGAAGTTTTGGTTGTTGTAGGAATTTAATTCCGAAAGTTGTAGTTTTAAACCCATTTGGATTGTTTTGAGCCTTTGATACCCTTTCTTTCTAACCCTATCCAAAATCCCACGTTAACGGTCCAAAGAAAGACCTTCTGATCAGTCTTCAAAAGATGCCAAGTTGTGCAGGTAGAGGTGATTCATGTCAGGGGCAGCACTCTGGTCCGAGAAAGAAAGATAATAAAAATGAGAGAGTCTTATTGGTGAAAACCCCCGCATGCACCATAAGGCAACGGGGGTTGAAAGTAATAAATTGAAAGAGTATTAGTGATGAAAGCCCTCACGGGCACTGTGAGGCGAAGGTAAGGCAAAAACAAACACTCAGAAGGGGTTGTTGGTGGAAATCTGTTCATGAACATTATAAGGCAAGCAAATCTAGGGTTTGGTTGAAGAAATCGGGTTAGAAATGGTCACAACAAAAAAATCATGGTAACAGAAGGTTGGTCATCAGGACAGACTGGGTCTACTAGGCCGAAGCGCATGTCATGATCTTGAAAACCAGCTGTTCTTCCTCAGATAACCTTTCTTTCTCTTCATTTCAACAGTAAATGAATCTAGAATTCCTTGCCCTAAATACCGTTCCGAGTCATTGCATTTGATTTTTCTTTCGAGTCTCTAAAGTCTTTTGTTTAATAAAGCGAGAGGAATTTTAAAGAATATTGTCAAATCCTGAAGGGACAAAGCGCATGACACCCAAAAACATAACAAAGATAACGAATTTTAAACAGCAAGGGGAAGGATTCATAAAAACTGCAATTGATGGAAGATACAAGAGTTGGCAAGGTGAAGGAGTACCACACAGAAACAGGCATGCAAAGTAAAGCCACAAAGGTTCTGGGGTCAGCTTAGCATAATATACCAATCGGGCAACCTCAGAAGGGACGCAAGGTTGGCACAACACAAAGATGGGAAAGGTTGCAAGGTTTTACCAAGCATAATACATGAGTCGTCAGGGAAAGACATAAAGAATTCCGGCAGAATATCAAGAGTACAACACAAGGAGCGAAGTAAAGGCGCAAAGATCAAGAGCTATGAAAGCATCATAAATAGACCGGGTGATCTCAAGGAAGGGAGTAAGGATTTTAGCGAAGGCTCGACAATGTAACCCAAAGGTGAGGAACAAAACAAAGCCACAAGGGTAAGAGGGTCGGCCAAGCATAACACCCTATCTCAGCAGTCGCTAGAGAAGCGTATAAGGCTTCTGGCAAAAGAGGCAAAAGTGCAACACAAAGATTGAAAAGGTCATGAGGGATGACCCAGCATGATATATAAACTCATTAATCGTCGGAAAGAGGCACAAAAAATTCTGGCAAAGAGTCGGAAGTGCAACACAAAGTGGTGAGAAAAGCAAAGACAGAAAGGGCAAGGGTCAACCAAACATCATAGAAGATCGGCTGATTTCAAGAAAGGGTGCAAGGATTCTAGCAAAAGGGCTAGAAATGTTACACAATTATAGGGAGCAAAGTAAATCCGTAAAGGTTCGAGGGGTCAGCCAACCAACTATGGCAACTCATCATCAACATGGAAATTTGAACACAAAGGAACAGACAGTAAGGAGGCCACTTCCAAAAAGAATGCCGAAAACTAACCACCACTTTTCAAACTAACAAGTCTTCTTTCATTGACACAGGGGCAGAAAAATTCCAGAAGATCCTGAAGGAGGCCATCCACAGGGAAAGCAGGCACATGGAAGGTAAAACCTCAGGGCCCATATGAAAATGGGATCCAGTTAAAACATAAATGAGGCATAGTTCGTCATAAATATCCTCCCCAACAAAGAGCATAATGGAACAAAATTTAACTAGAAAACCCCAATAGAAACAACTGAGGTTTAAAAAAGGCATGGAAGTTGAGATGGAATGCAGTTTGAAACTCAAGCAGGTGCGGGTAACATTGGCAAGCACCAAAACCTTAAGTTGGAATCTTCAGGACCCTCCTAGAAAATGGGACTCATTTAAAGGTTAAAGGTAATCATGGATAGCAAAGGGCATAAAAAGACTTGCGTGGTGAAGTATGATTCAGTTAAGAGGTGTCAGGACCCCCCGGATAATGGTACGTAGCTCTAAATACTAACCCCCAACAGACACACTTTGTGATTAAATTAAAAGTTATCAGTACTCTCCTGGATAATGGAAAGTAGTTTTAATCACCAGTCACCAACGGATCCTCAGCAGATATAACCTATAACAAGACATAGTGGAAAATAGTACCTTTTGAGAAGCATAACATAATCTTAAAGTTGTCATCAGGACCCTCCTGGATAATGGGACTTAGCTTAGATTTAGAGATATTTGGTAAAGGGATTTGATTAAATCTCACGAATCCACCCAGCGCCAAACTGGGGCAAGAAGAATTTTTGTGTTTTGTTTGTTTTGTTGAGATCAAGTACATAGGCAGCAGTCTAAGGGAACATTTTTCAGGTTGCAAGTTTTGGTAATCAGGCGCCCACTTGTAGAACAAGGGAATATTTTTCAAAAAAACTAAAATTTTGGTAATCAGGCACCCACTTGTAGAACAAGGGAATATTTTTCGAAAATCTTCAACTTTTGGTAACCAGACGCCCACCTGTAGAACAACGGAATATCAAATTTTGGCAGTCAGGCGCCCACCTACAGAACAAGGCAACATTTTTCAATATTTCAAGTTTTGGCAGTCATGCGCCCATCTGGAGAACAAGGGAATATTTTTCAAAAAAGAACAAGAGAATATGTTTCAAAATTTCAAGTTTTGTTAGTCAGGCGCCCACCTGGAGAACAAGGGAATATTTTTCATAATTTCAAGTTTTGGCAGTTAGGCGCCCACCTAGCAATGAAATATTTTTCAAATTTCAAGTTTTGGCAGTCAAGGGCCCACCTGGAGAACAAGGGAATATTTTTCAAAATTTTAATGTTTCGAAAATAGGGCGCCCACTTGTAAAAAAGGGAATATTTTTCGAAAATTCAAGTTTTGTTAATCAGCGCCCACCTTTAGAACAAGGGAATATTTTTCAAAAATTCAAGTTTTAGTAATCCGGCGCCCACCTGTAGAACAAGTGAATACTTTTCAAAAATTCAATTTTTGGTAATCAAGCGCCTACCTGTAGAACAAGGGAATACCATTCAAATTTCAAGGTTTGATAGTCAGGCGCCCACCTATAGAACAAGGGAATATTTTTCAGAATTCAAGCTTTGGTAATCAAGCGTCCACCTGTAGAACAAGGGAATACTTTTCAAATTTCAAGGTTTGATAGTCAGGCACCCACCTGTAGAACAAGGGAATGTATTTTAAAGTCTTAAAGTTTCGAAAATCAGGCGTCCATCTATAGAACAAGGGAATACTTTTCAAATTTAAAGGTTTGATAGTCAGGCGCCCACCTGTAGAACAAGGGAATATTTTTAAAATTTTCAAGTCTTGGCAGTCAGGAACCCACCTGTAGAATAAGGGAATATTCTCAAGCTTCAAGTTTAGTAATCAGGCACCCACCTGTCAGATCACGGGAATGATTTTCAAGTTGCAATGTTTTATAATCAGGCATCCACTTGCAAAACAAAGGAATACACGTCAAGTCAAATAATTCAGCATCAAACATTGAAGATGAGAAGGCAAGGAGTCAACAAGGCGACTATGAGTTTACAGGAAAGAATGCTAGTCAACAAGGCAACAAGGAAACTTTGAAATTTTGAAAAATTTCAAGTTTGGGTAATCAGGCGCCCACCTATAGAACAAGGGAATATTTTTCAAAATTTCAAGTGTTGGCAGTCAGGCGCCCGCCTGTCAAAGGAGGAAATACTCTACAAAGATTCAAGTCTTGGCGATCAGGAGCCCACCTGTAGAATAAAGGAATATTTTTCAAAGATGCAAGTAGTGGCGATCAGGCGTCCACCTGTAGAATAAAGGAATGCTTTCAAACTTCAAATTTGGTAATCAGGCACCCACCTGTAAGAACAAGGGAATGATTTTCAAGTTGTGAAGTTTTGCAATCAAGCACCCACTTGCAAAAGGGAATTCACGTCAAGTCCAACAATTCGGCATCAAACATAGAAGAAGAGAAAGCAATGAGTCAACAAGGCGACAATGAGTTTACAGGAAGGAATTCCAGTCACCAAGACAGAAAGGAGTTCACAGAAAGAAATAGAAGGCAACAAAGCAACAACGATCAAGAGTAAGATTGAAGACATAGATAGGTTCTTTTGTAATCCGTAGTTCATAGCTCAATCTAGTTCTTTTTTTATTTATTTTTATTTTTTTTCACAAAGTGTAATAAGGAGGTCAGCAAGCAGTAACAACAACATCAGCTGCGAAATCACAGCTCATGGTAGTCCCAGCTACCAAACGCTCCAGAACTACACTGACCTGATTCCTTTGTAGCCAAGGATAAGTAGGCAACCTTGAAGCAGGGTTCGGTCAGACAGATTTCAAAAGGCTTCTCATGGAATGAAAAGTAGGCAAAAATCTCTCAGATGCTCATTTATCTTTGCCCGGAAACTCTTCGTGTCTCCGAGCAAAGAGGGGCAGCTGTAAGCACGTAATATTTGCCTCGCTTGACATGTTCCTATAGAATTCATTACATTAGGATCTTTCTTTTATTATTTGAATGTTTAGGAATTATTGTATTTATTTGTATTTTTCTTTTATTATTTGAATTTTTAGGATTCATTTGCGTGATTTTGTGGTTGTTTGGATTTTAGGAATTAAGTGCATAATTTTGTGTTTATTTGCATCTTGCACTCTTTAATTTGCATAATTCATAAAAATATAAAATGGTATGTTTGCATCTAGCATTTTAATTTTTACATTTTAGTTTATTAATTAGTTAATATTGAAAATGAGAGAAAATAACAAAAATTGGTTAATTTTCTTTGAAATTTAGAATTTAGGAGTTTATTTAATTTATTTCCTGTTAAATATGATTTTGGCTATTTTGATTTTGATTTTTATTTTTATTATTAAAAATCAGAAAAAAAAAATAATAATAAAACAAAATGCACAAAAAGAGAGTAATTGTTTGTATATATGCTGGACTTTGATTTTGGGCCATTTTTTGTTATAAAACTTAGCCCAAAACCCCAAACCGACAAAAATAGACCCAAACCCAGCCCCCTGCCCGGTCCAAAAGCCACAGGTGCAAAACGACGCCGTTTTGAAACATTAAACCTGAACCGTTGATCAAACTTGATCAAACAGTCAAGATGCAAGGGTTTATCACCCTGTATTACTGTCGCACGCCACCTACCAGTCAAACCTCGTACCCTGTCCAAACTTACCCTAAACTCACCGGTGTAACACCGCCCAGCCCTCGCCGTATCACCACCGCCCGCCGCCGGCCAGAAATCGCTGGACCCCAAAATAACATCACATCCTCTCCTTGCTCCCCTCCTTCCCACCCCACCATTGGTCCCTCGAATATATCCCCATCTTGTCGAATATTCAGTTAAAGTTTGACGGCGACCGATTGCCAATGGCATCCAAATTAACACCACCCACCCCCATTGGCCTCCCCTACCCAAAAACAAGTTTAGTTTATTCGAAGAACTCCCAGGCCCTTCAAATTTCAGATCCAGATTTGACCTAATCTTGAGGTTGAATTTTTTCAAGCCCCTTGAGTTTCAAAAGAAGTTGCATATTCGTTTTGGCCCAAAACAAACCTGCAACTCCGTTTGAAGACTCAAATTAAAATTAGCAGAATTAATTGAAGACTCATGTCAGTAATTTTCATGTTTTCTTTTACTTCTTTTATTTCTGTTCATTACTGTTTTACTTGCTCTGGTGTAATTGTTAGGAATCATGACTAAGTTCTGTTATTTCGATTTTAGATTTTGATTGCCATTTAGTCCAATTGCATTTGTAAGTATAAGTTTTCCACCATATTTCCAATTCCTGATACTTGTTGCATTAGTTTTTATTTGTTTAGTTGATGACATTTCGAATAAGAATCAACTTCAATTTTGATAATGGCTTTATAATTACAACTTTCCATGTTTTTCTTTTAATTTCAGGATTTAATTTGAATTTTTGATTCAGTGGTATTGAATTCTAAGTTGGATATTGTTTATATTTCTGATTAATAGTTCAAATTTAAGTAGGGATTGGTCATAGCTGTTAGTAGTTAATTGTAAGACATAGCTTAGTAAATGGTAATTTCAGTATACTAATGGGTAATATAGGGTTTTAACTTAGTTCTGGTAGTTTTTAGAATAAAATAAGGGTAGAATAGGTATCCTATAAGTAAGAAGCAATGATAAAATCTTTTAGACCCTTCTAGAAGGGGATTTTAGTTTAAAAATCAGTAGTTTAGTGCAGTAACTTGGGAAACAAGTCAAAAGATGAAGGGCCAATTAGGTAGAGTCTGAAAGTCAAAAGAAGGACTAGTAGTTAAAATGAAATAAAGGGGTTGCCCTAGCCTTTGACTATAGAAGGAACCCAAATTCATCCAAAAAAAGGGCTTAGACAGTTTGAAAATTATCTCTAAAATTCCCAGAATTATAAAGCTTAAAATCTCTCAAAAATTTCCTAAAAACCTCCAAAAATCCAAGTTTTTACTGTTCCATTGGGTTGCATCTTTTGAAAACTCTTAATCTCAATTGTCCAGCAGGAATTTAGCCATATAAAAATAGAAAAAGGCCCCAAAAACATACATTCAACGAGCTGAGTTTCCAGCATAGGTTCTCGGTATTATTTGATGTGATTTGGTCTTTTTTTCTGGGGTTAGGCACCATTTAATTTGGGTTTGGGTTACTTCTGGGGTTCCTAGATTCATTTTCAAGTGATTTGAGATCATTTTGAAGGTTGTGTGTGCCCTATTCTATGTAGACCTGAATAATATTGATGTGTTGCAGCAATTTTGCTGCTCAAGAACTTATGCTGACTCCTTGTCCTCTTTTGTATTCTGATTACCAGGTACTTCTCTTTCCTAAGGGTGTAATATTGAATCTATGAATGGTGCTACTTAAGTGATTTGAAGCCAAGACTATCATAGTCACCTATAGTTTCATCCTGGTAGAGTGATCTTCTTTCTTAGCTGTTTAGACTTCTTGTTAGAATAGGATTATAGGTATTGTTGTATGTTATGGATTGTTGTATGTTATGGATGTTGTCATCATTTAACTTGCCAATTTTGGATTAGCTTCCAGTATCATTAAGTTTGTCATAGTTAAGGCAATAGTTTGGATAACAGGACATTTGGACTAATAAGTTAAGCTGCAACACTATAGTTAACTTTGTCATTTCATTTGGGTCCTTACATGAGGGCGATTAGTGGTATATTTTGTTGATGAACACTGATTTAGGGTGGCTTAATCGAAACTTGTGGTCAGTTGGTCCCTAGACTAAATTGTACAAACTGTGACTCATTTTTTGCACTTGCTCTCTTTCGAATGTGAAGTGCAGAAAATAATTACGTCCATTATCAGCTTTTCATATTATGAATGCATGAGATACATTTATTTCTTGTCAAGATCATCAAATCGTAGAGCAAAAATAAAATCTCGTTTTGGAGATCTGAATAATTTCACCTGCTTCTTTGTTGCAAATAAATCACTAGTTTAGTAAAATAATCTTGGGCTCAATTGGGAGACAGCCCGTTAGGATCTTATTTTATAGTTTGTCCAAGCCCTTAAAACTGGTTGTGAAGGTTGGACCTGCTCTATTGTTTGGGCCCAACAATCCTGCACCTCCCTCTTGTCGATTCAGTTTTAATGTACGTTTGATTTGTGAATGCGGTAGCAGGACTAAATGAGAATTTAATTAAGTTTAGAGACAAGTGTAGAAAAGTAGTACTTCATCTAGGAATGGCCTTAAAAAATAACAAAAGAGGTGAGCCGCGCCGAACGGAATCCAAAATTGCGCGGCCCTCGTGAAATGCTTATATTGAAATATGTAGAGATTCGGGGCATGCCGTTTCGCAAATTTCACCTCTTCCCGAAAATATAATAACATGATAGTCGCTTTTAGGCACGCCTTTAAGATTTTTATCTTCCTAAATACGGGTGCACATTTATGTGACCCAAATCTAAATCTCAACAGAGAGGGAATGGGTCAAATATCGCGGGTGCATCTATGTGACGTGATTCGAGACATGTTTTAATGATGTTGAAATTCTCTTTAAAACAAATAATAGTAATAAAAGTGGTTAAAATTTGGTAATTTAAGCCAAATATAACAATTGAGCGATCGTGCTAGAAACAAGGAACCCGGGAATACCTAACACCTTTCCCGGGTTAACAGAATTCCTTACTCGGATTTATGGTACGCGGACTATTTAACAGAGTCATTATTTCCTCGATTCGGGATTATTAACGGTGACTTGGGACACCATAAATATCCCAAGTGGCGACTCTGAAATCTCTTAAATAATTAATCCCGCTTCGATTGTCCTTTAATTGGAAAACTCCCCTATCCACGCCATTCGCCGGGTGTAGTGGCCAAAAGGAGGTGTGACAATGATATCACCATTCTATATTATCCATGGAAGGCCAATGTGGTGGCCGATGCATTGAGTAGGAAGTCAGCCAGTATAGGTAGTCTTGTTTATATTCTGGTCAGTGAGAGGCCACTTGCCTTGGATGTTCAGGCTTTAACCAATTAGGTCGTGAGGCTGGACATTTCTGAGCCTAATCAGGTTGCCCATTCTTCATTATTGGAGTATATCCATGAACGACAGTATAATGATTCTCATTTGTGTGTCCTTAGAGACACGGTGGAGCGTGGAGGTGCCATAAGAGTTGGGCACACGGGTTGAGTTGAGCCCAATATTTTATCCCATGACGGACGGTCAGTCGGAGCGGACCATTCAGATCTTAGAGGATATGCTCCGAGCTTATTTTATTGACTTTGTAGGATCATGGGATTAGTTCTTGCCTCTAGCGGAGTTTTCCTACAACAACAGCTACTAATCGAGCATCCATATGTCTCCTTATGAAGCTCTATATGTTAAGCAATGTCGGTCTCTGGTTGGATGGTTTGAGCCGGAAGAGGCTCGGTTGTTGGGTACAGATTTAGTTCAGGAAGCCTTGGACAAGGTCAGGATCATTCAGGATAGGCTTCGTTCAGCTCAGTTAAGGCAAAAAAGCTATGCAGACCGCAAGGTTCGAGATATGGCTTTTATGTTTGGTGACGGGTACTGCTCCGAGTATCGCCTATTAAGGGTGTGAAGAGATTTGGAAAGAAGCACAGGCTTAGACGTAGGTTCATTGGTCCATTTGAGATTCTTGATCAAGTGGGAGAGGTGGCTTATACACTTGTTTGCCGCCGAGCTTATCAGTCGTGCATATAGTGTTTCCTATGTCCATGCTTCGGAGGTGTCAAGGCAACCTAGCGCACGTGTTAGATTTCAGCACTTTCCAATTGGGCAAGGATCTGTCTTATGAGGGGGAGCCGGTGGCTATTCTAGACCGGCAGGTTCATCAGTTGAGGCCGAAGAGTTTCCCTTCGGTTCGTGTTCAGTGGAGAGGTCAGACTCTTGAGGCATCAACCTGGGAGTCCGGGTCCGATATGCGGAGCTGTTATCCTCATCTTTTTCCTGACTCAGGTATTTCCTTCTTCTGTCCGTTAGAGGACGAAATGAATTTTGTGCTTCTAAGGCCATAAAAACCTTATTTAGAGTTGCCTCAATTTGCATGTGCGGTACGGGCTCGTAGACGTAATGCTTAAACGTGAAATTCTGTGAAAATGCTAAATTTTAGTGTTAAAATGAGTAAATTTGACTTCGGTCAATATTTTTTGGCAAACGGACCCCGACCTATGATTGGATGGTCCCGGAGGGTCCATAGGAAAATATGGGACTCGAGCGTATGTCTGGAATCAAATTCCGAGCACCCGAGTCTGAGAAATGAATTTTTAAAAGAAATTGTTTTTCTAAAATGTTAAGGAAAATTTAAATTAAAACTGATTAGAACGTGTTGGTATCGGGTCCATATTTTGGTTCCTGCACCCAGTATAGGTCTTATATATGAAATAAGGTAAATCTGTGAAGTTTGGTAAGAAACAAAGTCTGTTTGACATGATTCAAACCTTAAATGCAAATTTGATGTTTAAAGAAGCTTTCAAAATTTTATTGATCATGAGGTTTCATTTATGTTCATGATGTTATTTTGGTGATTTGTGTACACGCATAAGAGCATCGAGGGCTCGGGTAAGTTTTGAATAGGCTACGGGGTGAAATTTTGGACTTAAGGAATTGCAGGCCTGTAGGTTTCGCATTTCTCAAACATTTTTCGCAATTACCAGGATTGTTCGCACTTCCCAAACTTCCATCGCGTTTCAAAGGTTCGCAATTACCAGGACTATTCGTTTCCTAAACTTTCTTCGCAATTCCCATGTTCAAAATTCCCAAACTTTTTTCAGAATTCCCAGGCAATTTGCATTTCCCAGACCTTTTATGCAATTCCCAAGCCAGCAGAGGTTCGCAATTGCGAACCCCATATTCGCAATTCGCATATCAGAGACCTACAACTTTTATACTTAGACGATTTTAAACTCGTTTTTCATATTCTCTCAAAGCCTAAACACATTAAGGTGATTTTTAAGGGATTTCTTCTTCTCCAAATCAATTGTAAGTCATTTTTAACTAACTTCCTTCAATTCTTAACATCTTTTAACATGATACCAACTTCAAATCAATGACTTTCATGGTGGAAATTAGGTGTTTTAGGTAGAACCTAGGTTTTTCAAAAATTGAGGATTTGGACCTCAATTTGAAATCCGATTTCAAAAAAAATAATATATTTGAATTCGTTGGGGAAAGGTTAATCGGGTTTTGGTTCGAACAGGTTTTGACCACATGGGCCCGGGGGCAATTTTTTACTTTTTGGGTGAAACTCTGAAAAACTGATTTTCATGCATTGGGGTTGATTCATTTAGTGTTTATTGATGTAATTAAGTAATATGTCATTAGATACGAGCGAATTAGAGGTGGAATCGCGGGATAAAGCTATAATTGAGGCTTGAGTTGTATTCAAGGCATTAAGGTAAGTGTTTGGTCTAACCCTAACTTGAGGGACTAGGAGTTGAGTCTTATTTGCTAATTTCTTCTTGTTGAGTACGCCGTATAGGCATGGTATGAATATCTATATGTTGGTGTCTAGCATGACCGTGAGTCTTTAAATTGTGAATATCTTGATTTCGTTGTATTTTTCTTGCCTTGGTGTTGATTCCTATTTGTTGAGAAAAGTTTGTGAAAGAAAATTGTGGCCTATGAACAACGAGAAGCATTAGCTCAAGTTATATTACAATTGTGAATGTATATTGAAATGGTTGAAATCTTTGGGGCATTGACTCAAGTGATAAATTGAGGTAAGGAATAAAAGTGAAAGAAAGAGAAAGAGTATCTAAAATATTCTCTTACCGGAATATTGTTGTTTATTGATTATTTTCCCTTGCCGGGACATTGAGATTATTGATGTTGTACCCTTGCAGGGATTTAATTGTTTCAATTGTGTTCCCTTGCCCAAATTTCTATTATTATTTTTTTTTCATTTATTCCCTTGCCCTTGTTTGTGATTGTTGTTTGGATAAGGAATAGTGTTTAAAGCGCGAAGGGTGATGTTGTGCATTGTTTGCTTATTGTGAGGAAAGAGTGTAAAGCACAAAGGCTGATATCTTGCCGCAATGATGTGCCATTCTGTGCCATTTCTATTGATTATATGTGAGAAAAGAGAGTAAAATCACGATGGGTGATGCCGTGTACATTATTATTATATCATTGCTTGGTGAGGACTAGAGTAAAAGCACAAGTGTGATACCGTGCATATTTTATCATTATTTTCTTAGTGAGGATGAGAGCAAAAGAACGAAGGGTGATGCCGTGCACTTATTGATTTCTGATTCTTTATTGATGTGTAGCTATGATGCTTTCTTCGTTATTTGATAATTTTTATTCAGAGTTGTTATATTTCCCCCACAGCATTCTCCCCTCCCATATTGACTAGTTAATTCATGTATCTTGATTCCGCTATATATATATATATATATATATATATATATATATATATATATATATATATATATATATATATATATATATATATATATATAACTACATAGGTTTATGTGGTAGTCTAGTCTATCCTCGTCACTACTTCGCTGAGGTTAGGCTAGGCACTTACCAGCATAAAGCGTCAGTTGTGCTGATACTATACTCTGTGATCCTTTCATAGATACGGGCATTGGACAGAAACAATAGCGTGGGAGTTAGCCTTCAGTCTAGCGAGCCACCGAGATAGCCTTGTAGGTGTCCGCAGGTTCGGCATCTCCTCTATCTTTTATTTTAGCCTGATCTCATGTATTTGAGATAAACAGTTTGTACTTTCTTTCAAACTGTAGTATTTAGTACTTTTAATGGTTCGTGAGTATGTGTCACCAGTTCTTGGGTAGAGATTATGTCAATTTTTCCGCATTATTATTTAGATTCTTTAATTTACTTTATCTTAGTGAAAAAAGCGTCCGTAGTATTTAGTACTTTCATCCGCTTATTTACTTTATTCCGTTGTTTTCATGATATTACTGCTAATTGTTAAAAGAAGTAAACTCGTTAATCAAAAAGGTAGTTAAGGGTTCGTTTGCTTAGCTCTCATTAGTAGGCGTCATCACGACTCCTGAGGCTAGAAAATCTGGATTATGACAATTATTTCGAAAAATCTCTTTACTTTTTTTTAATTCAAATATAATAAAAAGATAAAATATTTTGGAATATTAATAGAGAGTTTTACAATTTTATAATAGAAGTTATATCATCGATAAACTTAAAAACTCAAAATCTTATGGAATATTTACATAATATCCAGCCATATTTATTGTTTAGTTTTATAGCTAATATAAATTAATGATACACAAACAATACATGCTTATACACATTTTATTTTGGCTCTGTTAGGCAAGCGCCTAGGGTTAGTTTTATATTAATAAAAGAAAAGAAAATACAACAATTAGGAAAAGTAAAATAAAGGGGACAATAGCATCGATCTTGTTACTCATATAACAAAACCTAGCTAAACCTTACCTGACAAATCCTATTGAGGCAAAAATATATATATGGATTATACACATATTATATATGGATTATATGTAAATTACACATCATTCAATTTTTTTAATTTAAGTAGTCAGATGAGCACCTATTTAGGCTGATTAGATAAAGCCAAAAGAAAAATATGAAATAATTTCAATCAAAGACTAAAAATATAATTAAAGTTCATATATAGATAACTTTTACTAAAACTCATGATTTTATAGTGAAATAAATAAATATTTTGTAACAACAGAAATAATGACATAAAAATAAGATAAAAGAAAATAAATATTAAACAAAATGTTAGAAAGATCTAAAAATGAGAAATAAAAGATGATAACAAATTTCTTCATATATTCATCTTTGTTGAGTATAAAAAAGTTGAAAGTTAATCTCAAATCAAATATTTTTTTTTAATTCAAATACATAGATTATAGATAAGGATATCTACCAATATTTTCTTCATTTATTTTATGTTTTGTTTTAAAAAAATCACTTTTGCTAACAAACTGATATGATATTCGAATTTAAATTGGAATACAATTTGAGTAGTTTGCATTAAGGTTAATCCAAGTATGGTGTTGAAAAATAAACTACCTGACAATTTTAAGATAATATATGCAATATTTTATAATAATAATCAATTAATTTAACATTTAATGATTCATTTAAGATAATAATAATCAACTAATTATCTTAATTTAACATTTAAGATTTATATATATATAAAACTTGGGGTGGAGTCATACAAAAACAAATCCGGTCAAAGAATTATTTAAATTTTTAGATAGCCGATTAAAATAAATTGTTAATTAAAAATAATGTATTCACTTGCATCATTATAAAGATAATCATTATTATAATATAAATAATATTTTAAGAATAAAAATATAAATATTTTTTGAAAGATAAAATCATACCAAATAAGAGTTCAAGTCGTAGTATAAGAGTTATGTCGTAATTAAAGAATCATTTATATCATGACAACCTTTGGGCTTTTCCATAAATATGAGCTATTATTTTACTTTGTGGTTATTTTTAGGTTCTAATGACATCTATGTGAATAACACAAAAATAAAATTATTACTATGAGAATTGAGAAAATGTTAGTCTTTTTTTTTTTTGTTAATTAACTTTCTTTTATTAATCACCAATGAAGTCATTACAAACCCATAATTCAGCTCGCACAGCTGAATTATCAGATAAAGGACAACTCCTACATCTAATCTATATCTCTTTAACTAATTACATGAACCTGTTGAGATTGTAGACTAAGTACAAGAGGACTCCTAACATGACAAATATAGGCTGTATTTCTAAGCAACTGTCCGGCACAAGTTGACACATTTGTGAATACTCTAGCATTTCTTTCAAGCCAAACACAATAACAGATTTCTGCCAAGATTAGTTTAATATTTTGAGCACGTGCATTCCTTCCCTTAGACATGTTCACAGCCCATTGAATAAATTGGTCCCAAGATTGACTGGTAGGCTGCGGCACTCCAATCCAATTCAGTGCTTGTTGCATCAATAAGGCAGTGAAAGGACAAAGAAGAAACAGATGATTTCTGTCTTCTTCTCCTTGGTTGCATAGACTACATAAACTATCAATGGTTGGATTCCATTGTTTCACTCTTTCTTTAGTAGGCAGCCTATCTTGAAACAATAACCATAGGTTAAACACTGCCTTTGGTCTTGCTCGATTCTTAATAGTTAAGCTCCTCCACTGTACTCTTGGCAGCTGTCCTATTTGATGTAGATAGAGTTTCTTTACAGAGCACTCCTTGTTAGAAATCTGCTGCTGGTGATGCAATGTAACAGTGCCTTCAAGAATTTTCCTAACCATCCAACTTGCTTGGTTAGGAATTTTGATATTGGAAAACTGTTGTTGCTTGATATACCTAGAGTGAATCCATTTAATCCATAAAGTGTCTTTCTTGTTGGCTAAATCCCATCCTAACTTGAGTATAGCAGCTCTATTCCATAGTAGTAGGTTCATGAGACCTAGTCCACCTGCTGACTTTGGTAAGCACACCTTGTCCCATGCCACATAAGCCTTCTTTGTGATGCTGGCATTACCAGTCCAGATATATGATCTGCATGTTGCATCTAGTAGCTTCAGTATCTTGTAAGGAATGAGAAATATTTGAGCCCAGTATGCTTGGATGCCAAAAATGATTGATTGGACAAGCTGAATTCTCCCCGCATATGATAACTTCCTTGCAGTCCAAGAAGTTATCTTGGTAGTTATTTTGTCCACCAAAGGTTGCCATTGTATGAGTGACATCTTTCTTGTTGACAGAGGGATTCCCAGGTACTTAAAAGGTAATTCACCTGCTGTAAACCCAAGTTGATTCAGAATAAGTAGCTTAGTTTCATGAGGTACTCCACCAAAGTATACAGAGCTTTTATGTAAGTTTGCCTTCAGACCTGATGCCTCTGTAAATTGAGTGATAAGCTGGAACATGGAGCATACAGATAGGTAATCACCTTTTGCAAATAATAGTAGATCATCTGCAAAGCTAAGATGTGTGATCCCAAGTTTTTTGCAACCTGGATGAAAAGAGAAGTTTGAATCCTTCTTGAGTTCCAGTAGGGCCCTACTGAGGTATTCCATAACAATAGTAAAGAGAAATGGTGACATTGGATCACCTTGCCTCAGTCCTTTAGCAGCTTGAAATGGTTCTGTGGTTTCCCCATTCACCATGATTGTGTAGCTCACAGTTTTGACACATTCCATGATCCATTTGATGAGCTTCCAAGGAAAATTTAGAGCTTCCATCACCTGTTGTAGAAAAATCCATTCCACTGAATCATAAGCTTTCTGCAAATCAATCTTTATCATGCATCTGGGGGAGATATGATTCCTAGTGTAGTGTTTAATAAGTTCATGAGCAAGGATAACATTGTCTGTTATCCTTCTTCCTGGGATGAATCCAGCCTGTGTCTCACAGATGATGCTTGCAATACATTTCTGTAGTCTATTAGCCAGAATTTTGGAGATGATTTTATAGACAACTGAGCAGCATGCTATAGGTCTATATTCCTTGACTGAAGTAGGATTTGTAACTTTAGGAAGCAGAGTAAGGGTAGCACAATTAGCAGGTTTATACATACTGCAAGTTTGAAAGAAGTCTTGAACTGCAACTGTGATCTGATCACCTGTAATATGCCATGTTTGCTTGAAGAACACAGCATTGTAACCATCAATGCCTGGGGCTTTGTGATCACCAATGGCTTTTAGACTGTCAACAATCTCTTCCTTAGACACCTCAGCTACTAGTTGTAATTGTTGTCTGTGATTAAGTTTGGGACCATTGTCCATATAAGTCCTGTTAATAGCTGGCAATGCCTTAGCAGCTGTGCCCATCAGGGATTTGTAGAACTGCTTCACTTCCTCCCTGATAGCATCTGGATGAGTGAGTTTAGTTCCTTCAGCTGTAGTTAATTCTGTGATGGTCTTGTGTTGATTCCTCTCTTTCATTAAGGCAGAGAAATATTTGTTATTTGAGTCTCCCAGTTGAATCCATTTAGCCCTTGATTTCTGCTGAAGCATGCTTTCTTCAATCATTGACCATTTCTCCAATTGTAATGTGAGTTCCTTTTCCTTCAGTTGCAATTCATCAGAATAATGAACTCCCATCTGAATTTGAGTGCTCAATAGTTCCCTCCTGTTGTCGTCAATCCTTTGGGATATGTTCTTAAATTCTCTAGTGTTGAGAGATTTAAGAACAGGCTTGAGGTCTTTGAGATTAAGCCAGATATCCCTGATAGTTGCTTGGTGGTGATCCTTCCAGTTGTCTTTGACAATGCATTGAAAATCCGAAATTAGGGGAGGACCATAAACAGTTTGTAAATGACTCCATTTCATCAACCACTCATAATTGCCAAAGATCCTATCCAATCGACTGTTCACTCTATCAGGACCAGTTTGTTTGTTGGACCATGTATAGAATGACCCTCTCCAAGGTAGTTCTGATAGACCTGCATTATGAATACATTGATTGAAATCCTGAATTTCTGATTGTGTCACCTGATTACATGATTGTCTGTCTGAAATAGCCATCACAGCATTGAAGTCACCTGCTATTATCCAAGGCTCATTTATGCTAATAGCCAACTGTTGGATCTGCTGCCATAATACTCTTCTTTGCTCTAAAGCATTGCTACCATAAACTATAGTAAGTTCACAGATCAATTCCCCTTGAGGAGTGTGCACTTTGCAGTGAATGAATTGGTCTCCTTCTTGACTGTCTGTGATCTGAATCTTCTGTTCATCCCAAAGAATCCATATCCTTCCCCTTGTAGAGTCCCTGTAGTTAGCTACCAATTTCCAGCCAGGTAATAAAGCATTAGCTATTCTACCTGCATTGTGAGCTTTAACCTTTGTTTCTACTATACTTACTATACTAAATTTATTTTGTTTGAAGTATTCCTTAGCTTCCTTTTGCTTGTATCTCTTATTTACACCTCTAATGTTCCATACTAGCAGCTTCATTTAGTAAAACTAGGTCCACCTTTGTCAGGATGAATTCTAGGTTTACCCTCAGACATACTTTGGAATCTATTACTCAGTAGCAAAGGAGTTAAAGGGGGAAAGTTGTCTATGTTGAATTCTGGGAGGAAAGTTGTCTTTGTTAGTCTTTTTTCATATAGCGTTTCTTAATTAATATCTAACGATTATTGTAGACATGTGATTTTTGATTCTCCCCAAGATTTTTTATATTTTAGCATGTAAATATTTAATTTAGTCTTAATATAGCTAATTCAACTTTTTTTTCTGACTTCTTTTCCTTTATGTTCATCATAAAAATAGAAAATTATAAAAACATTTTAGCTTACGTATTTTTCATAAATTAAAAAAAAAAAAGTAGTACCTTACCTTTATTTTTATATAATTTTGGAAACAAAAAAATAGTTTCATATCTCAATATAGTTAGTTTAATCATAAAACTTGTTTCATATTTTTATATTATAATTATATGTAGTTTTAAAATAAGCCAATTAAGGTGTTGGATCAAAATTTTAAAGCCTAATTCTTGGCCTAATTCGGATTAGTCCATTAAGTTTATGGACCCTTCTAGACTCTTTTTTGGAACAAAAACAAATAAAAGGGGACTCTAAGGACATAACACAAAAAGACCTATGGATTAATTGACAAAATACACATAAACCTAGACTCTACCTATAAAAGTTATGCAAAAGAAGCTAGAGAGAGAACGAAAAAAAAAAGCAAAACGTTCAGGCACACAAAAAGAAGTGAAGAACCGCTGTTAGCACGTGATTTTTGTCCCGCTCGACATGTTCCTATAAAATTCTTTAAATTATGATTTTCTTTTATTGTTTGAATTTTTGTGAATTAATTACCTGATTTTGTGTTTATTTACATTTTTAGGAATTAACTGCGTGATTTTGTGTTTATTTGTATTTTTCCTTTTATTAGTAATTGCATAATTTTGTGTTTATTTGCATGTTGCACGTTTTAATTAAATATAATTCATAAAAATACAAAAATGGTATATTTGCATTTAGGACTTAATTTTTACATTCTTTTGGGTTATTAGTTAATTAATATTAAAAACAAGAAAAATAACAAAAATTTGTTATTCTTACATTTGTTCAATTTCCTTTTAATATTTAGAATGTAGGATTTTATTTAGTCTATTTTGTAGAAGTTAAATATGCTTTGCTTTATTTTTATTTTTGTTACTAAAAATTGAAAATATATTAAAAAATATATAAAAAATAATAAATACATAAATATGGGTCTTTTGTTAAGGACCATGATTTGGGCCATATTTTATCATAAAATTTAGCCCAAAACCTCCTGACCCATTAAACATGACCTAGCCCCAATGGTCCCTGCCCGGTCCAAAAGCACCAAGACCAAAACAACGTCGTTTATGTAAAATGAATCTGAGCCATTGATCAATCTTGATCGGACGGTTGAGATGCGGGGGGTGTTGCCAAAAAACATCGTACCATGTCCAAACCTTACCCTAAATTTATTCGGTGTAACACCATTGTGCCTCCACTGTATCCCCACTGCCCACAGCTGGCCGGAAATCAGCGCCGCTGCCGGTGTAACCCCTAATCCATCCAAATTAACATCTCGTAATCCCCGTCTTCTACTCTTTCGAACCTTCCTAAAATCACCCCTCAAAACCCATCCAAGCTCGTCGAATCTTCTTCCAAAGGAGCGGCTGCTCCGCCATCCACGGCAGCGCCGGCTCCAATGGTTTCCAAATTAACACCCCATACTCCCCTTGGCCTCCCCTATCCAAAAATGAGTCTCATTTCCTTCGAACAACCCCCAAGCTCTTCGAATTTTAAATCTGAGAGTGGACCTAATTCTTAGACAAATTTTTCAAAGCCACTTGAGTTTCAAAAAGGAATTGCACGTTTGTTTTGACCAAAAATAAACATGCAACTCCGTTCGGAGATTCAAATTTAATCCAGTCAAGCCTAGTTGAAGACCTAATCAGTAAGTTCACCTTTATTCTTTTTCTTCATTTGTTGGTTTTCGTCTTTGTTCTGTTCTTCTTGTTTAGTGATTGGGCGCTGAATTATCCCTGATTGTTAGCTTAAATTGAAAATGTCATCCTGTTTATTTTTTATTTGAGTCATTCGAATAGTTAGTTCCTTCAGGTTTGATTCTTGATATTTGTTTATTGTGCTATATTCATCATTAGGTTAGTTTATGTTTTGCAAATGATCCTGATTATTACATTTCTATTTGATTTTCTTTTATTGAGTTTAGTTAGAAATTCTGCCTAGGTTTAGTTATGAAAGCCCTGATTATGCATTTGTCTTATTAAATTTGATTTCTTTTAATTACATCTGTGCCTCAGTCTCTTTAGCTTGGGTTAGATTTAGGGATTTAATTGTTTTTATGGTCTGATTTGGTTTTTCTATTGGTATGAGTTAGAATTAGATTTCACGATAGGACTGCATGTTCATATAGCTGTGCATGTTTCTTTTGAATGTCTTAATTTCAGTATTTTACTTGAATCCATGTTACCTTGTAGTTGTGATTTTATAATGAGCCATTAGTCTTAGAATTTCAATTTAATATTCTGATTAGTGGTTCAGATTTGGTCATGTTTTGGTTATAGCTGTTAGTTAGCTAGTAATTAATTTCAAAACTTAGTTTAGTAAAGGATGGTAATTCTAGTACATTAAAAGAGTGATATATGGTTTTAGATTGGTTCTGGTAATTTTAAGAATAGAATAAGGGTACTATAGGTAGTCTATGTGTAGAAATTAATGCTAGAATCCATTAGACCCTTCTAGAAGGTGACCTTAGTCTAAAATCAGTAGACTTAGCTAAGGACCAAGTAAGTAAAGTCTGAAAATTGAAAGAAAGACTAGTAGTTAAAATAAAAATAAAAGGGTTTCCCTAGCTTTTGGCTATAAAAGGGCACCCCAATTCATTCAAAAAAAGAGGCTACACAGTTTGAAAGATTTGAAACATTCCCAAACATTTGAAATCCAAAAAATCCTAAAAATTTCCAGAAATCCAGAAAAAATTCTCAGTAGCTCAGAATTCTGAACTACGCTATTTCATTTAAGTGTTTTCTCAGAATAATTTCAAACTTAATTGTTAGGAGGAGAATGATTTGAAACAATACATGGTTGAGGTGCTGAAGGGGTACACGTTGGTTTAAATTAAACATGGGGATCTAAGCAATCTACCATTTCATTTGCATCATTCTGCATTTTAGTAGGATGAAATGTGGTATTAGTAATGGTAGATTGCTTAGATCCCCATGTTTAATTTAATAGTAGAGATACTATGTGCGCACATATTCTGATTCGCATTGACAGGATTATACGTTTATATATGTATAATTTTAAATTGGAGTTTCAGCATATTGATTCACAAGTGAGAAGACCACATTATCCTGAGTTTTACCCTGTTAGACATTTTTGGAATGTTAAAATGACAAAATACAGGTGTTAATAAAAAGATTTGGAATGGCTGTAACATTAAGATTTATGGAATGCTACCTTCGATCTATGATTAGAATTGTTCTTTTAAGTTTCTG
Source organism: Nicotiana benthamiana (assembly GCA_034376525.1). NCBI lineage: Eukaryota > Viridiplantae > Streptophyta > Magnoliopsida > Solanales > Solanaceae > Nicotiana > Nicotiana benthamiana. Next base: position 10,248,541 of record CM067341.1, on the reverse strand, counting down.
GGCTCAAAAACAAAGCCCAAAATCGTTGTAGCTAAGAGGCACATGAAAAACACACTTCCTGGCCTTGCTTATTTCAAAGATGAGCGCGATTGCAAGATTAGAAACTAAAGCAGGCTGAAAAATGTGCAATCTGAAACTGACCCGATTTAATATAGTAATGCGACGCTTTTAATGGTAGGTCATTAATAGGTTACTTAGTTAAGGCGTCTTCTTTATTATAGAAACGAATCTAATAGAAAATCTTAGTTTGCTTTACGATTGGCCTTTTAAAATAACAAATGAGGTGCGCCACGCCAAATGAAATCGATAAAATTGCGTGGCCCTTATTAAATTTTTTTATTAAAATATTTAGAGAATTGGGACACGCTGTTTAGCGAATTTCACGATTTTCCCCCAAAGATAATAACACGTCAGTCGCTTTGAGGAGCGTCTTTAATACTTTTATCTCCTTAATTACGGGTGCGCATTTATGTGGCCTAAATTCAAATCTCGATAAAATTGAAATATGTCAAAAACTATGTGTGCATTTATGTGACGTGGTTCGCGATATGTTTTAACGACATTGCAAATTTCCTCAAAAAAATATTAAAAGCGGTATAAAATAATTTAATATTGCACCATAGGATAAACATGCACAAAAATCATAATTTTAGCCAGTTATAATAATTTAAGCGACCGCGCTAGAACCGCGGGATCTCGGGTTGCCTAACACCTTCCCTCGGGTGAACCAAGTTCCTTACTCAGAATTTCTGGTTCGCAGACTCCAATTGGACAATCGAAATTTTCCTCGATTTGGGATTTAAAACAAATCGGTGACTTGGGCACCAAAAGCCTAACCTATCCCAAGTGGTGACTCTTAATAAATAAATAATCCCATTTCGAAAAATGTCACTTTAATTGGAAAAACTCCCTTATACATTTTATTCTTCGGGGTAGCCGTGTAAAAAGTAGGTGTGACAACCGTAGCTATCTCTTTCACCTCCAGCGGATTCATCCCAAAAAACTCTATTTTTGTCACGTTAAATTCTCTATTCTAGCCATAGAAACCAGGAACTTAAAACCTCTATTAAAACTACCATGAAAGCAATAAAAACCAGCTCCAAAAACGTCAGAACATTAGCTCGATCCCATGCCATTTCACCGAGGAAACAACCTCCCAGGATCCTTCATTAATTCCATCGAAGTTCTGCGCTCGAGGTCGTCGGTGTCCGGTCCGTCGAGTTCGTGAACCATAGATTTGGCCTGGAGTTTTCTTTTCTGTTCATTTTTCTAGGAACACAATGCAACTATAAAGGTTTAATTCTAAAACTTTATTTGCTCTTTGATTTCAGACCTGTTCCTCTTGATATTATGAATGGACTCTTTGATTGTTCGTCCTTACTTTTCGTTCTGAATCGAAATTGTCTCTATTTATTAGTTCATCCTATAGTTACGTATTTATTTTGTTAAAAGTAGGTTTTTAGTTGTTTAACTTGGTCAATCATTTAGGAAAGGTCCATTAACCTCAATATGATCTAGGCTGTGTAATGTTGGGTGGAATATAGCTACCAAAAGGTGACTGGCTCGTATTTCATTAGTTAAGTTTAATCAAAGGGCACTTGGGTTGAAAATTGAAAGAAAGCAGAATTGGTTGTAATTGCTCGTGGTTGTTGAATTCTCATAATTTGATATTGAATTGTTCTTGGTGATGCTACTGGATTGAGAACGTAGTTGTATCGGTTCATTTGTTTTATTTTATTTTTTTTAAAAAAAACTGAATTTGATCTACATAGCATATTAGAAATGTTTTGTTTTTTATAGTAATATGAGCTTTGGATTATTGGTGTTATTTACTTTTGTTTTATTATTTTAATTCCTAGGAGCATGTTTAAGCTAACCGTATAACTGCTTTAGGCCCGATAATTAAAAATCTACTTTTCTAAATTTGGGTACGCATTTATGTGATCCAAATCCAAATCTCGACGTTAGGTAAAATGTGTTGCGAACTACCGGTGCATTTATGTGACGAGGTTCAAGATACGTTTTAACAACATTGCAATCTTCTTAAAATTAAATAAAAGCAGTTAAAGAGTTAAATTTGCACATAGGTTCAAAATGTATTAAAATACGATAATTAAGCCGAATGTAACAGTTGAGCGACCGTGCTAGAACCACGGAACTCGGGAATGCCTAACAACTTCTCTCGGGTTAACAGAATTTGTTACCCGAATTTTTGACTCGCAGACTGTATCACAAAGTCAAACCTTCCTCGATTCGGGATTTTACACTGGGGACTTGGGACACCATTAATTATCCCAAGTGACATCTCTAAAATCTTTAAATAGATAAATCACGTTTCAATTGTCCTTTAATTGGAAAAAGTCTCTATCTACTCCCTTCCGGGGGTGTCGTGAAAAAAAGAGGTGTGACAGCTCTAACAACTCTGCTGAGGACAGAACCCAGAATCTCTAGTTCAGGTTTCATGAATTCGAGCTTAGAATAATTGAGATATTTGGCTTTAATTGTTATCTGGTTTTATTTACATGTTTGGGCATAATGTGCTAAATGATGCTTTTGCTTCTTTGATAATATTTGAACTTTATAAATTGTTACGAAACCCTTCTGTTCTCTCATCTTTGGGGATGTGCTCGCTGGTTGAGACTCCCTATTTTGTTAGTGTCATACCTTGAAATAATAAAGAGGCTCGAACAAGTTACTAAGCCGGATGGACTTTTGGTTTCTAGTACGTAGCCCCCTCCTCGAATCGAGTTGTGCACTTGGGTACACAGTTTAGAACATATATCCAAATTTTGAAACTAGAATAACTTAGCATCATGTTAGACCCCTAGTAGGAATGCTATTTGCATCATGCATTTGACTTAGGGGTCTCAACACAAGGGTCGTGTCCGCCTAGGACAGGTATGCCCCAAAAAATAAAAGACCATCTTGATGCATCTTATGTGCTACATGTTGCATTTGTTCAAGGGTAAAAAGGTCATTTGGCGACCAATGGTAGCTGAGAGTAAATGAAAAACAATGAAAAAAATAATGAAAAAAAGAAGGAAAAAAAAGAAAAAGAAAAAGAAAGGGTGAAGTGTGAAAAAAAACACAAGTAGGGTCCAGTTATGTTTTATTACATTTTGCTTTTCTTTAAAAAGAAAAAAAATGCACGAAAAATTAAAAAAGATTTCGCACGTTCTCATCATTTTCCAAAAATCAAAAAAGAGGAAAGAGAAAATCAAATTAGTTGAGAAAAAAGACATATTTTTCTCAAATTAGTTGTTCTTTTAATTCTCGCTCGTATCCAATCTGTCTGAACTACACAAACCTGATTTTAATCTTTCGGGGCGTCATACGTAGGCAATCCACATAGGGTCTGATCTTGCTAGTAAATCTTAGGTTCTTGGATTTGCGGGGTCTTACCCAAATTTTGCACTTCTAGCCACCTTTTGGCTAAATAAGTTATTTTGCAAAAATAATCGCAACCATGTCTTGCATGTGTCTAATGTGAAATGTTATTGTCTCACATAGTGTTGATTTAAGTTTTCTCATACAGGTCTGGATTTTTACCTTGCGGAATTTGAGCATGACAGATGCCCCAGGGCTACTGTAGTCAGAAGTTCCTTAAGGAGATTTTTATCATTATTACTATTTTTTTAATGTTATCTTTTACTTTCTGTTTGTATAGTAAAGTCGAGTTTTTTTACTATTGTATTTTCCATTTTGCATTTGAAAAGTGTGTTATAAGTCAAGAATTCAAAAACGAGATGTTGCATTTTATATTTCTGTGGAAGTTTTCTTTAGAATACTTCTAGAAATAAAAAAAAAATATTCCTTTGAGATTGTTTTTGCTTTAGGCAATTAATATCAATTTGTATTGTCATTAGAACTTTAGGAGTTTGAGCATGACAGATGCCCCAGGGCTACTGCAGTCAGAAGTTGCTTAAGGAGATTTTTATTAATATTACTATTTTTTTATGTTTTCTTTTGCTTTCTGTTTGTATAGTAAAGTCGAGTTTTTTTTACTATTGTATTTTCCATTTTGCATCTGAAAAAGTGTGTTATAAGTCAAGAGTTCAAAAAGGAGATGTTGCATTTTATATTTCTACGGAAGTTTTCTTTAGAATACTAATTCTAGAAAAAAAAAATATTCCTTTGAGAATGTTTTTTCTTTAGGCAGTTAATATGAATTTGTATTGTCATTAGAACATTAGGATACTATACATAGAAAAAAACATAATTTGTCTTTTGTTTGTCATTAAAATTTCTTCTTTAGGCAATCAAAATTAAAGTCCAAAAATATGTTATTTTATCTTTTTCATTGCTCATTTCGATGTCTTTCTTCAAGGATATCAAATGAAAATTTAAAATATTTTTCTGTGATTTATTCTTTAAATTTTCTTCCTAAATATAATCAAGAAAAATATTTTTTGCTTCTACAATTTTTCCTTGATGAAGTATTTGTTTCAGAAAGAAATAAAAGGAAACAAAAACATGCTCGTTTGGATAGATCATTAAATCTAGAAAATAAAAAAAAGTTCTTCTTTTATTTCTCTTTGCTTATTAGAGTAGTCATTAAGGTAATAAAAAGAAAAAAAAAGATAATGAGACTGTTACTTTGTTTACATTGTTCATGATCTTCTAGAACTACACAAAGATATGATTTATGCTGCGTCATGATAAGTAGACAACCTACATAGGGTTCGATCGAATCATTTTTGTTTTATAAAAAAAGAGAAAAAGAGAAAAAAATGAGAAAAAAGAAGGAGAAAAAGAAAAGAAAAAATAGAGATGAAATTATGGGATGTGAGACATGAGAGGAAAGAAAAGAATGATAATCAGAAGAAAAAGATGAAGGAAAATGAGCAAGCAAGTGCTAGAAAGGGAAAGAAAAGAGAAGATTGAAATGAATAAATTTGGATGATGCCGTATGACCTTCATATCCTCAAAGTCATGTTAGAACTGATAATTGTGACTAGGTGCATTGCACGCAATGTGATATTTCAGTTGTTAAATGCCCTAACTTTCACGTGATGACCTCATTTTGTTTCTTTTGTCATAAAATAGAGAAGGGTGGTTGGTTTGTGGTTTTTAAAGTGGTAACTTTTCTCTACAACATAAATTTGAAAGGCAATGCCAGATGACAACAGAACTGAGTTGATTGATACGGGTGCCCAAAAGTAATTGATTGAACAGGAAAATGGGTTGGTCGAAGGTAATGATGTTAAGACAACATATTGCGGACATGTATTAGGCTTGGATGACTGGGAAGGCACCGCCCGTACCCCACCTAGCTTTTTAGATGTTACCCTTACCCAAACTTCGTTGATAGTGCTAGATGATTCCCCATACTCTCCAGATTTCCTTCTTATCACAACTTTCACAGCCATCCTAGTAGCTCCATCACTCATCCTCCAATTATCTTTCCCAAAATTTCCCTCTTGTCGTATTCATTATCTCCAATAATGAATACCCACTCAAAGCTCATGATGCTCAATATTACTCCTTAAAGGTTTCCCATAAGGTTCCTGACTCATATAAGAAGAGCCCTCAGGATGAGCTTCACGCTGAACATGAAAAAGTCATATGAAAAGAAGGGCGAGATGAGATATCCAGGAAGCTGAAAGACATATAATAGTCCTTAAAGAATAAGCAAGGAATAGGAGGCCAGAGTGACATGTCTTACAAAGAACTTTATGTGTCCCTTGACATTCCCCTGCCCATGGGGTTTAAAGTGCCAAAGTTTAACATGTATGATGGGTGTGGAGATTTGATAGCCCATCTGAGGGGTTATTATAGTAAAATGATAAGTGTTGGAGAGAAAGATGAGGTGATGATGACATATTTCAGTAAAAACCCAACTGGGGCAACTTTGGACCGGCATACTCATCAAGATGTTGGTAAGTGGCCTACATTGGGTGACATGGCTCAAGACTTTGTTTGGCACTTTCAGTACAATATATACATAGTCCCAGACTACTTCTACCTATCTCAGATGGAAAATAAACCCAAGGGAAGTTTTAATGATTTTTGGCTTAGATGGAACAAACAAGTTGCTCGGGATGGTCCTCCCATTGATAGAAAAGATATCGCTGAGCCCCGCCGATGATAGGGTCCAGTGTTTGTTCTTGCCAAACTTATTCAGCCTCAACTGCAACCCCGATCCTATCCTTTTGTCCCATATAATCCACCTCGCCACTATCCTCCGAACAATAACCGGTCATGTGTCCTACCACTAGGTCAGTCCCTCCGCTAATGACAGGGCCCGGTGGTCGTTCTTGCAAAATGCTTTCAGCTTCAATACTGACCCTATGAACATCCCCAAACTCCACATAAGCCACCTCAGTATTATCCTCCGAACAACATCTGGCCATTTTTCCAATCGTCAGGTCACTCCCTAGGGTGACAATCAGCATACCAAAATTCACGTGTGCCTTCACAGCAATTTCGAGCATCCAACAATCCTAAAAAACTGAGGCATGGAGGTAAATAAAGGCAAAAAGATAATTTCATGCCCATCGGTTAATCCTATACAAGTTTGTTTGAAAAGTTAAAGCATTATGGCTTGATTGAACCCTCCTCGGCTATAATACAGACCCATATGTAAAAGGCTTTGATCTTGCTATTCGATGCATGTACCATGCTAATTTCCATGGCCATAGCATTAAATATTGTCGCTCTTTGAAAAGGGAAATACAAAGAATGATTCAAGAAGGGGTAGTTGTGGTCAATGACAATGACATGGAGCATGCGAATCTTCTCGGGAACTTTTTGATTAAAGTTGATAATGGTCTTGGCAATATTGATACGAAACTCAATGGCTAAGATGTCGGGCTTTGTAATTGGGAAGACGCTCCATTTCTTAATCAACCGGAGTGGCGTTTTGGTGGTTTAATTTGTTGTCATTTCTGCTATCTTGGTTATTGCAAGGTTGTAATCCGGATATTGTCTTGTGACTCAAACCCTTCTATCCTTTTATTTTGCCTAGTTTGTTTAGTCGCAGTAGCTCGTTTTGTGTTAGTAGGTTTGCTCTAGGCTTGTTGCTTGTTTTGTTATCCAAAACCTTTCACCATCTGTCTAATCCAATTTTCTATTTCATGTAATTTTAAGTCATTTTGTTTAGCTCTCTTTTCCTTTTATTGTCCTTTTCCTGTTGACTCTAGTGACATGGCATGCACACGTTATTCTCTGCTTGGTATTAAAAAAAGGTAGTTAATCATGAAGCAATTTGGAAAACGATATGGACGTTTGAGGGAAATAAGTAAAGAGATATCACTTCAAGACTAAATTGTGTGAAAATGGGGCAGATAGAGAATAAAGAATCCTTATTGAAATGCATCATACCACATCGGGTTGAAGCTAATAGAAATTTTACCAAATTTGACAGGGGTTGTTCGTGGTAAGGAGAGTGAGAGTATGGTCCAATGGAGCTTGGTATTCCCCAGATGTAGAAGGCGAATGTGTGGATATGGTTATCAAGTCTGTTACAATCAAAAGATATTACGAATGTTTACTATTTTTTGTTTAATTGTGTTTGGTACTTGGCATGTTCTAAAGATTGGAATGACGAAGTCATTTTATTCTGCTATCTAAACACTTTATCCTTTGTTATCCCCTTTGATCCTTATTATTTCCTTTCGTACCCCCTTTTTTAGAATCAGTAGCAAAGAGAAGAGAAGCGCGAAAGATAAGTAAAGAAAAAGAGAGAAAAGGAAAATGAAAATTGAAAAAGAAGAAAAGGAAAAAGTATAAAAGAGAAAAAAAAAGAGTTAAAGAAGAAAGAAAAGAACAACAAAAAGACAAAAGGAAGAAGGGAAGAAGAAAAAAAAGAAAGAGAAGAGAGAAAATCACGACAAAACAATTTCTACGACATGAACTACATTTGACCTAATTTCTTTTAAGGATATGTCGGCAGCCTCACGATTCGGTCCCATAATAATAAAATTCAAAAGTCTGCGAGCAAGAAATTGGGGCAAAAGTTGTGGTTGTTGTAAGAAATCTGATTCCGAAGTCGTAATTTTGAACCCATCTTGAATTGTTTTGAGCCTGTGATACCTTTTCTTTTTAACCATATCCAAAAGCCCACATTACAGTCCAAAGAAAGACCTTCTGATCTTTCTTAAAGAAATGCCAAGTTAAGCAAGAAGAGGGGATTCATATCAAGGGCAACACTCCGGTCCAAGCAGGAAAGTAATGAAAAATGATAGTCTTATTGGTGAAAACACTCACGGTCACCATAAGGCAACGGGAGCTGAGAGAAATTAAAAATGAGAGATTCTTAATGGTGAAAACCCTCACGGGCACCATAAGGCGATGGTGAGTTGAGAGAAAGACCAAAATGAAAAAGCCCCATCGATGAAAACCTTCACGGGTACCATAAGGTGACAGTGAGTCGAGAGAAAGACCAAAATGAGAGAGGCTTAATGGTGAGAACCCTTTGGGCACAATAAGTCGAATAAGGATTGTGAATTAGATTGGATAAGAGGTTTGAAGCCCTGTTTCACGGAAAAAAGGGGCACGACAAGAGTTGAACATCAAATTTTCTTAATAGAATAGGTTGCATGTGCATGTCATGGTCATTAGAGTTGGTGTCCACATATGATAGGTTTCAGCTTTATGGTATTCTTGTTAGGAATCAACTCTTTCCATTTTCCTCTAATTTTTTCCTTTTAACTTGTTTACTTCATCTTCCTAAGTCTGTTTGGTCAGAACAAGGGAGAAATGACGTCAAAATTTGCCACCAGCTTTCCAATTGCACAGAACGCGATGTAGTAAACACATCAAAGCGTCATAAGTCAGGAAAGAACAACAAGCACATTGAGTTGGCCACAATCAATAGGATTTGGGATCCTTGTGAAATGCAAAGGCTTGGTGTCACACCTCCTTTTGGCTACTACAACCCGGCGAAGGGCGTAGATAAGGGAGTTTTTCCAATTAAAGGTCAATCGAAACGGGATTTAATTATTTAAGAGACTTCAAATTTTCTACCTCGGATAATTAATAATGTCCCAGCCACTGTTTTAGAATCTCGAATCGAGGAAATGAATGACTCTATTTAACAGTCCGCGAACCAGAAATTCGAGTAAGGAATTATGTTAACCCGGGAGAAGGTGTTAGGTATTCCCGAGTTCCATGGTTCTAACACATTCGTTCAACTGTTATATTTGGCTTAAATTATCTAATTTTAAACAATTATGAACCTATGTGCAAATTTTAACTTTCATCCGCTTTTATTATTATTTTTGTAAGAAAATTCAAACGTCGTCAAAACATGCCTCGAACCACGTCACATAAATTCACTTATGGTTTATGACACATTTCAAGTTCGTTGGGATTCGGATTTGGGTCACATAAATGTAATTCCAAATTTAGGAAGGAAATGTTATTAAACACGCGCCTAAAGCAGCTATGCATTATTACCTTTGCGAGAGGCCGTAAAAATTCGCTAAACGACTTGTCTCGAGTTCTAAGTTGTTTTTTTAAAAGACACAATTAAAGAGGGCCACACATTTTTTATTTTATTTGGCGCGGCGCACCTCGAGTATATTTAAAGGGTACTTAAACTAAATGCTCGGGGTGCCATAACTATTTGTTATCTATTACAGCTCACCTCCAAATTACATAAGAATCGTGTTTGTGTTTCACGAACGTACATGCAACCATAATTGTATTTTAAACGGCCCTAAAGGCTCGATACGAGGGTTCGTTGTCAAATGTATCTATATTACATCTAGGTGGATTCAACTCATGTGACGGCTAGGCCTGAAGCGAAGCCCAGCCTGGCAATTCAGTCATTGATGCTCGAAGGCAGTGCTACCATTTAGATTTCCCAATTGACCCTCTCACTTGGGCCGAAGGCCTCATTAAGGCTATATTTATGGACACTAAACCATGGTGAACTAAAATAATTCAGACTAAGAGCTAATTCCTTAATTCATGATTTATTGCTCGCAAATTCAAATGTAAAAAAATAGAAGTCGCCTAATACGGATGCTGATCCAAACACTGACCCAATTATTAACAGATTCGACTCATAGACCAAATATATGAGATGTCATTTTGCAAAAAGGAAAGGTATATCCATCAGCTAATTACATCACCCAAGTTCACTCACAATTCTAAGTTTAAACATATGGAAATTATATAACACTTCTGTACTAAATATCAACTTAAGTAAAACTAAATGTAGCAAGTTCAAAATGCCTTATACGCAGCATGAGCTATGGATCCCAGATTGGATCTGAGTGGCCCTCAAATTTAAACCCATAACATCACCATTACATAATACGACCAACATGATTTCTAATAGCCCAGTTCAAAATTATAACAACATAATCAAGTTGCTCTACCTTATTCGAATCAAATATCCAATATCTAAACATACAACCAAAAGAAGTGCTAAAATAAATGAAACTAATGAACAAGAACTGAGCAAATATTCTTTTAATTCCATCTTCGAATCCACTTTACATCTTGAAGTGTTAGAATGTGTACCCGGAAATTGAGATAGAAACTAGGATAAGGAGACAGTCAAAATAGCAATGGATATAGAAAATTACAGCACCAGTGAATCCTAACTTCGAACCCCAATGACAACAACCAACATACAAACCAAATTAATATTCAAATATACCATTTCAACCAGAATTTAAACCCAAAAATCCCTTTCAACTCATTATAAGGCACTTAATGCAATAGTATTTGAATTTCTGTTCTTGAGCTCATTGTTTTTGTTTTCTGGATTCTGAATCCTCTTTTTCTTCTCAGATTTCTAAGTCGAGAATTTTATCCGACACATTCTGAGATATTCAGAGAAAAACCTTGCCTTTGTGGGCAAGAAAACATGCCTTTATAGGCAAGGCAAATAGGGAACACTTAGGTCTTAGGTTTTTGCAAATAAAACCTTTTCAAACTTTCTTTTTGCTCTCCTATCCTCATTGTAAATTAAGAACTATCAATCAGTCTTCAAAGCCCCTTTTAGAAGCTTCCTAAAGAGATTCCGCAACTACAAACACAAAATTGCCTCTGAAAACCCCCTATTATTACCTTAACCCTTTAAAACTTGAATTAACCTAAGGTTTATGGGCTAATATATCAGTAAAACTCCAACAGCCTTAAGGCTGGCTGGACCCAAAACATGACGGTGAGTATCATAGACCCCAACAATTATGTGAGCCCAAAACCCCTTCGAAATTAATTATATTATCAGAAGGAAATTGGCATACCAAAGCACATAGAGGTAGTCCAGAAATGATATCAGAACTGGGCCAACATGAAATTGAAATGGAAGAAAGAAAAAATCAAACACTTATAAAAAAATTCTGTGATAATTAACACGACTTGAGTTCTACTCATGCATCATGTATTATTCAACACAATCTAAGGGCATTTAGAAATGATACCATATCATTAAAAAACAAATGAGGATGGTAGGAGTGAACGAACATATCATGAAGAAAATAAAACACCTAATATAAACCACTAATCAGCTAAAAGTAGATAAGAGAAGCAAATAATCAATCAATACAAAAAATGGAATAATTAGCTTTTCTTTTAAATCAGAACATGTATCGAATCTGCCATGCATCGCGTAGGTCAATCTTTTGGCATGATGTTTGACGAATCTTAGGGCTCTTCAAGGGTAATAGGGCACGTATTTTGGATGAGGGGAAGCCAAGGGTCATTGAGTGTTGATTTGAGATCATTTGCGCGCCGGCGCCGCCATAGACGGCGGAGTAGCCGTCGTTTGAATAAAGATTCGAGACGGTTGGGTGGTGTTCGAGCCCAAGGAGTTACAGAAATGGAAAGAGGAGGTCAGGGGGTGTAGAGGTGTAAATATGGGAGGGTTTGGAAGTAACGCTGCCCCATGGACGACAGAGACAGCGACCATACCATTGTATATTCGAGGAGCCTAGTAGAAATTTGAGGGAAGCCAAGCAGGGATTTGGAGAGAGGGGATGATGGGGAAAATGTTGTGTAAAATTGGGGTCATTTGGAGCATTGCCGCCGGCGGTACCGATTTTTGTCTGGTGGCAGACGGCGGAAGGGGGGAGAAAGGTGCTGATACACCAGTGTAATTAGAGGTGTATGGGAGATGGTTTGGATGGGTGGGTGGGGGTGATTGGACAGTTTTATACTAATTTAAATCTAGTTATGAGTCGTTGGATCATGTATACTTGATGGCTCAGATCTACTAATGCCAAACGACGTCGTTTTCGGAATGAGAAAGTCGGACTTGGTCTGGGAACGTGGGTCTGGTCTGGCTCGAGAGAAAAAACATGGGCTGGGAGTATTTATGGACTGGCCCAGATATATATTTCCTCCTTGGTATTTTTTAGAACCTCTTTTCAGATTTTATTTTACATTATTATAATTATTATATGTATTTTTTTATTTTGTTAAAATGCAAAATAAAAATTAACAAAGACCTATTTTAATTCCAAATCTCAACTTATTATTTTTCATAAACTAAATCCTATGATAAATTCTAAAATTAAAGCAAAACAATACAGAAGAACTATTTTTGTTATTTTCTTTCCTTTTTCTTCCCTTTTTTTATTTTTTTTCTTTCCAAATTAAATCCTAAAATCACAAATTAGTTCCTAATAAGATCATTCTACCAAATTAAATTAATTAGCTCCGAATCACGATTATCACAAATAATTAAATGCAAAAGAAAGAATGCAACAATTCCAAAAACTAAAGTTAAAAAATAAAGGTAAACTATTTTTTGTGATTTTTGTACTTTTGTAAACTATTAATTACTGATTAATTCTTGAAATATGTAAAACTACTCTAAATGCAATGCACATATTTTTGTACTATTATGAACTAAAAAGATGCACACATGAATGCAAGCAAATAACAGAACATGCCACAAAATCAACCAAAAAATAAAAAATAATTAAAAATAACAAAAGAAAATTATTTTGTTTGAAATTATGGGAGTAATTCAATATAGGCAAAAATCACGTGCTCACAAGTGCCCTTATTTTCTCGAAAACATGAAGAGTTTTCGTGCAAAGATAAGTGAGCAAATACGAGCGATTTTTGTCCCGTTTGAATACTCCGTGCGAAGCATTTGAAAATCGTGGCCGCACCCTGCTTCAGAGTTTGCCTACATATCCTTGGCTAAAGAGGAATCAGGTCAGTTTAGTTTATGAGTGTTTGGTAGCTGGGACAACCGAAGCTGTGATTTCACTGCTGCTGCTGTTGTTACTACTGCTGCTAGACCCCCTTATTACACGTTATGAAAAACAAAAAAGCTAGACTAAGTTATGAATAATGGATTACTAAAGAACCTATCTTTGTCTTCAATCTTACTCTTGATCCTTGTTGCTTTACCTCCTTGTATTTCTTACTTTGAACTCTTTGTTGCCTTGTTGACTGGTATTTCTTCCTATAAAGCTTCCTGTTGCCTTGTTGACTTCATGTTTTCTCTTCTTCTACGTTAAATTTTGAAAAATATTCCATTATTCTAACAGGTGGGCACCTGATTACCGAAACTTGAATCTCAAAAAGTATTCCCTTGTTTTACTGGTGGGCGCTTGATTACCAAAACTTGAATCTCGAAAAGTATTCCCTTGTTCTACAGGTGGGCGCTTGATTACCAAACTTGAATCTTGAAAACATTCACTTATTCTAACAAGTGGGCGCTTGATTACTAAAACATGAATCTTGAAAAGAATTCCCTTTTTCTACATGTGGGCGCCCGATTACCAAACCTTGAATCTTGAAAAATATTCCCTTATTCTAATAGGTGTGCGCCTGATTACCAAAACTTGAATCTTGAAAAGAATTCACTTGTTATATAGGTTGACGCCTGATTACCAAAACTTGAAATTTTGAGAAAATATTCCCTTGTTCTCCAGGTGGGCACCTAATTACTAAGACTTGAATTTTGAAAAATATTCGCTTTTTTCTGATAGGTGGGCACCTGATTACCAAAATTTGAAACTTGAACAACATTCCCTTGTTCTGACAGGTGGGCGGCTCATTACCGAAATTTGAAAATTTTAAAAATATCCCCTTGTTCTAACAGGTGGGCGCCTCATTACTGAAATTTGAACCTTGAAAAATATTCCTCGTTCTCTAGTTGGGCGCATGATTACCAAAATTTGAAACTTGAAGAATATTCCCTTGTTCTGACAGGTGGGCGCCTGATTACCGAAATTTGAAATTTGAAAAATATTCTCTTGTTCTGACAGGTGGGCACCTGATTACCGAAATTTGACATTTTGAAAAATACTCCCTTGTTTTGACAGGTGGGCTCCTAATTACCAAAACTTGAAACTTGAAAAATATTCCCTCGTTCTCCAGGGGGCGCCTGAATACCCAAAACTTGAAATTTTGAAAAATATTCCCTTGTTCTCTAGGTGGACGCCTGATTAGCAAGACTTGAATTTTAAAAAATATTCCCTGAGACTGCTGCCTGTGTACCTGATCACAACAAAGCAAACAAAACAAAAGAAATCCTTTCTGCCCCAGTTTGGTTCTTGGAGGATCTCTAAGTGTTAATGAAATTGCCTCACCAAATATCTCTAAATCTAAGCTAAGTCCCATATCCAGGAGGGTCCTGACAATTCTTAACTGATGACAACTTTATGATTATTTTATGTTTATCAAAAGGTACCATTTTCCACTATGTCTTGTTATGACTTATATGTGCTTCGGATCTGCTGGTGACTGGTGATTAAAATGTGTCTGTTGGGGGTTAGTATTTAGTGCTACGTCCCATTATCCATGAGGGTCCTGAAAACTCCTACGATTAAATCCCATTATCCAGGAGGATCCTGATGTCTCTTGTTGGGGAAGTATTTGGGTTTGACCATGCCACCCGACTGTTTCTGTTCTAGGCTAAGTCCCATTTTTCATGAGGGTCCTGACAACTCTTAGCTGAATCCTACTTCGACATGCAAGTAATTTTATGCCCTTTTCTATCCATGATAACCTCTAACCTTTAAATAAGTCCCATTTTCCAAGAGGGTCCTGATGGTTCCAACTTAAATGCCAATTCTAACTTCTGGTTGTTTCTGCTGGTGATCATTGTTCAGGAGGGTTTCAGGATTCTTACTGGGGAAGGTGTTTGTGCTTTCCCATGTTAACCGCGTCTGTCTAAGTTTTAAACTGGGTTCTATTTTCGAGGGGTCTTGAGAATTTCAAATTGCATGCCCCTTTAACTCTCGGTTGTTTCTGCTGAGGGTTGCTAATTAAAGTTTTGTCCCATTGTGATATTGCTTGGGAGAATACTTATGATGGATTATGTTCCTTTCGAGCATTAACTGAGTCCCACTTGGGCCCTGAGATTTCGATCATACCTTTCATGTGTCTGCCTTCTCCTGCGGACAACCCCCCTTAGGCTCTTCTGGAAATTTTTCTGCCCCTGTGTCAATCAAAGAAAACTTTTCATTTGAAAAGTGGTGGTTATCTTACGGCATTTTTGTTGGAAGCGGCCTCCTCACTTTCGTGTTTTGCTGTGTTCAAATTTCCATGTTGATGATGAGTTGCCTGAGTTGGTTAACCCCTGAACCATTGTAGCTTTACTTTGCTATCCCATAATTGTGTTACATTCCTAGCCCTTTTTCCAGAATTCTTGCACCTTTCCCGAAATTATCAAGTCAATGTATTATGCTTGGCTGACCATGTGACTCTTACGGCTTTACTCTCCTCCCCATCGTTGTGCTGCATTTCTGACCCTTTTGCTAGAGTTCTTGTCTCTCTAGTCAGCTTACTATGCTTGGCTAACCTTTGCGGCCGTTCCCATCTTTCTGTTGCGCTTCCGACCCTTTGCTAATATTCTCACATCCTTTCCTGAGACTACTCGATCAATCTACGATGTTTGGCTGACCCTTGACCCTAGTGTCTTTACTTTGCTCCCCATCTGGTGTTGTATCTTCAATCCTTTGCCAGAATTCTTTACGTCCTTCTCTGATGGTTGTTGATTCAATTTATTATGCTTGGTTAACCTTTGTGACCTTATCTATTTTTGTATTGCGCTTCTGACTTTTTTTGCCAGAATCCACGCGTCCTTTCTGAGATTACCCAGTCTGTGTGTTATGCTCGGCTGACCCCAGAACCTTTGTGGTTTTACTTTGCATCCTCATCTTTGTGTGATGATCTTTCACTTTGCCAACTCTTGTCTCTTCTATCAATTATATCATTAAAACTTTTGTGAATCCCTCCCTTTGTTGTTTCAAACTCTTGCTGCCTTTGTTACATTTTTGGGGGTCATGCGCCTTATCCCTTTGGGAGCTGATACTAGGCTTTGAAATTTCTCTATTTTTCTTAAAGAAAAGACTTTAAAGACTCGAAAGAAAAATAATATGCAATGACGCAAAACTATATTTAGGGTAAAGAATTCCCCATTCACTAACTATTGAAAGAAAGAGAAAGGGAACTTATCTGAGGGGGAGCAGCTGGTTTCTCATGATCATGACATGCACTTCGACCTAGTCGACCTAGTCTGTCCCGATGATTGGTCCTCTGTTGCCACGCTTTCGTTGTTGTGACCATTTCCAACCCGATTCCTTCAACCAAACTGTAACTTTGCTTGCCTTACAATGTTCTGAATGGATTTCCCTCAACTGCCCCTTTTTTATTGTTGCTTCTTGCCTCGCCTTCACCTTATGGTGCCCGTGAGGGTTTTCACGAATGAGACTCTCTTATTTTATTTCTCTCAACTGGCATCGCCTTATGGTGCCCGTGATGTTTTTCACCAATAAGACTCTCTCTTTTTATTATTTTCTGCAGGAACTACATTGTTGTCCCGAGGTATGGTCCACTTCTCCTTGCTTGCCCCGGCATTTCTTACAAATTGATCAGAAGGTCTTTCTTTAGACTGTAATGTAGGCTTTGGATAGGGTTAGAAAGAAGGGATGTGAAAGTCTCAAAAATAACATTTATAGGTTCAAAATTTTCAACTTTCGGAATCCAGACCAACGCAATTTCTGCCTCAGTTTCTTGCCTGGGGCCTTTGGATTTTATTTGAATATGACCGAGCCGTGAGGCTGCCTAAGCATCCTAAAAAGGAATTAGGTCAAACATAGTTCTTACCGATTCTGTACGTTCACCATTGTTTGACTTCATTTTCCTCCTCTCTTTCTGCTACTTTTCTTTCATTTTCCTTTTCTTCTTTCTTTTCTTTTTTTCGTTGCTTTTCCTTTCTTTCTTTTTTTTCCCTTTGTTTTGCTTTACTTTTTCTTTTCATTATTGTCTGTTCTTCGCCTTTTATAATTGTGTTTCTGTCTCTCGTTATTGATTCCGAAAGAGGGGATATGCAAAAAAAATAACTGAAGCTCAAAGGGGTTAACAAAAGGGTAAAGTGTTTCGGTGTCTGAATAAAATGCCTTCATCATTCCTATCTATAAAACATGCCAGATACAAACAAACGCCAAGCATACACAATGATCTGAACAAAAAAGAAAATCATACATAATATCTTTTGACGGCATCTGAATTGATAGCCATTTCTAAATATTTTCCTTCCACGCCTGTCAGATACAATGCTCCATTAGACAGCACCCTTGACATGGCAAACAGTCCTTTCCAGTTTGGAGCGAACTTTCCATTTGACTCGTCCTGGTGAGGGTGGATGCGTTTCAACAGTAACTGACCCACTTAAAACTTTCTGGGACGCACTTTCTTGTAATATGCTCTGGCAATCCTCTGTTGATACAACTGGCTGTGATACACCGCTACCAATCTTTTCTGATCGATCAAACTCAATTGCTCCAGACGAGTTTTAACCCATTCTTCATTGTCGATTCCTACTTCAGCCATAATCCGAAGGGAGGGGATTTCAATTTCAACCGGGATTACTACTTCTGTGCCATATACCAACAGGTTTGGGGTTGCCCCTACCGAGGTGCGAACGGTAGTGCGATAGCCTAACAATGCTAATGGTAACCTCTCATGCCACTGCCTGGACCCTTCTACAATTTTACGAAGTATCTTCTTTATGTTCTTATTAGCTGTTTTGACTTCTCCGTTCGCCTTGGGGAGGTATGGGGTTGAATTTCGATGTGTGATCTTGAACTGCTGACATACTTCTCTCATCAAGTGAGTGTTGAGATTTGGCCCATTATCAGTGATGAGATTCTTGGGGATTCCGAACCGACAAATGATATTTGCATGCACAAAGTCGACCATGACCTTCTTGGTCACTGCCTTGAAGGTTTTGGCTTCAACCCATTTGGTGAAATAGTCAATAGCAACAAAGATAAATCTATGTCCGTTAGAATCTGCTGGCTCGATGGGCCTGATGATGTCCATGCCCCAAGCAATGAAAGGCCAAGGTGCAGACATTATATGCAATTCAGACGGCGGGGAGTGAATTAAATCTCCATGCACCTGACATTGATGAAATTTGCGCACGAAGCTGATACAATCCCGCTCCATGGTGAGCTACTAATATCCTGCCCGGAGAATCTTCTTTGCCAAAACATATCCGCTCATGTATGGCCCGAAGACGCCAGCATGCACCTCATTCATGATGGTTGTCGCATGCCTAACATCTACGCATTTTAACAAACAAAGATCTGACATCCTTTTGTATAATATTACTCCACTGAAGAAAAACCCACTCGACAAACGACGGATAATGGGACCGAACTTTCAAATTTTTAGAGATATCTCGTAACATGATTCAGTTAAACACTCATATATGTACCCAACCATCAAACTGGGGGAGAAAATTTTCTTTGTTTTGTCTATTTTTGTTAAAATCAGGCGCCCACCTGGAGATCAAGGGAACAATTCAAGTTTTGGCAATCAGGCACCCACCTGGAGCACAACGAAATAAAATTCAAGTTTTTGGCAATCAGGCACCTACCTGGAGAACAAGGGAATACAATTCACATTTTGGTAATCATGCGCCTACCTGGAGAACAAGTGAATATATTCAAGTTCTTGGTAATCAGGAGCCCACCTTGAGAACAAGGGAGTATAGTTCAAGTTTTGCCAATCAGGCGCCCACCTAGACAACAAGGGAATACAGTTCAAGTTTTTGCAATAAGGCGCCCACCTGGAGTACAAGGGAATACAATTCAAGTTTTAGCAATCAGGCATCCACCTGGAGAACAAGGGAATATAATTCAAGTTTTGGTAATCAGGCGTCCACCTGGAGAATAAGGGAATAGGATTCACAAGGGAATATATTCAAGTTTTTGGTAATCAGGCGCCCACCTAGAGAATAAGGGAATACATTTCAAGTTTTGGCAATCAGGCGCCCACCTGGTGAACAAGGGAATACAATTGAAGTTTTGGCAATCAGGTACCCACCTGAAGAACAAGGGAATATAATTCCTGTTTTGGTAATCAGGCGCCCACCTGGAGAACGAAGGAACAAAATTCAAGTTTTGGCAATCAGGAGCCACCTGGAGAACAAGGGAATACAATTCAAGTTTTAGTAATCATGCGCCCACCTAGAGAACAAGGGAATATAGTTCAAGTTTTTGGCAATCAGGCGCCCACGTGGAGAACAAGAGAAAACAGTTTTAAGTTTTGGTAATCAGGCCCACGTGGAGAATAAGGTAATATAATTCACGTTTTTGCAATCAGGTGCCCACCTGGAGAACAAGGGAATACAATTCAACTTTTGGTAATCAGACACCTACCTGGAGAACAAGGGAATACAATTCAAGTTTTGGCAATCAGGCGCCCACCTGTAAAACAAGGAAATATAGTTCGAGTTTGGCAATCCGGCGCCCACCTAGAGAACAAAGTTAATATAATTCAAATTTAGCAATCAGGCATCTGCCTGGAGAAAAGTAAAACATCTCAGATTATAATTCAAGTCAGCAATAAAAGAAGCTCGCGGCAAGAAGGCGAATCAACGGTCCGAGGTGATCAACAGAAGTTAGTCACAATAAAGAAAAAGGAGAAAGTCAAGAAGCTAATCCAAATGCAAAAGTTGCTGAAAGATGTGAGCTACTTAAGACATGACTAGAGTCACAAGCATGGTGTGTGTCCAGGTTTGGTCCGGAAAGCTGAGAAGGAATGAACTAGCATCTGCAACTAGCAAGAGTCTAGGTTCAAATCCAAAGTCCGCATGAAGAACCATTCTAGACTCGAGATCAAGCTTCAGAAGCCTTATAGATAGGAATCTTGTAACTCATAGTTGACGGGCTTAGCTAGTATTTTCATTTCTTTTTATTTGAATGTATTAATAGGACCGTGGACCGGAACCTCGGAAAAATGGCACCTCGACCGGATCTCCACCTCGGTATACTACATTACCTCACTTAACTCTGAACTACACGTGACCTGATTCCTTTATAGCCAAGGATATCTAGGCAGCTCAAATACCAGGATTCGGTCACATTCTATGTTCTCTTAGTTTCAATTTCCTAAAATAAGGGCTGGGTCAAAAAACCTGTCTAGTCGTTCTTTGCCTGAAAATACTTTGTCTTTCAAGTCAAAGAGGGGTAGCTGTAGATATGTGATTTTTGACCCTGCCTAAGATTTTTGATATTTTAGCATGTAAATATTTAATTTAGTCTTAATATAGTTATTTCAACTATTTTTTTGACTTCTTTCCTTTATTTTCGTCATAAAAATGAAAAATTACGAAAATATTTTAGCCTATGTATTTTTCATAAATTTAAAAAAATAAAAGTAATACCTCATATTTATTTTTATACAATTTTGAAAACACAAAAATAGTTTCATATCTTTATATAGTTAGTTTAATCATAAATTAGTTTCATATTATTATATTATAATTGTATATAATTTTAAAATAAGTCAATTAAGGTGTTGGATAATAATTTTAGAGCTCAATTCGGATTAGTCCATTAAATCTAGGGACCCGTTTAGACTTTTATTTGGAACAAAAACAAATAAAAAAGGATTCTAAGGACTTAACACAAAAAGATCTAGGGATTAATTCACAAAATATACAAAATACACCTAAACCTAGACTCTTACGTATAAAAGTAATACCAAAGGAGCTCGAGAGAGAGAACGAAAAAGAAAGCAAAACATTCAGGCACCCAAAAAGAAGTGAAGAACCGCAGCTATCTCTGGCACCTTCAGCAGATCCATCCCCACAAAACTCTATTTTCGTCACGTTAAATTCTCTATTCTAGCCATAGAAACCAGCAGCTTAAAACCTCCATTAAAACAACCATGAAAGCAGTAAAAACCAGCTCCAAAATGTGAGAACAATAGCTCGAACCGCTGCCATTTCGCCGAGCAAACAACCTCCCAGGATCCTCCATTAATTCCATCGAAGTTCAGCGCTCAAGGTCGTCGGTGTCCGGTTCGTCGAGTTCGTCAACCATAGATTTGTCCAGGAGTATTTTTTTTCTGTTCATTGTTCCGGGAACACAATGCAACTATAAAGGTTCAATTCTAAAACTGTATTTACTCTTTGATTTCCAGACCTGTTCCTCTTGATATTATGAACGGACTCTTTGTTTGTGTTCCTTACTTTTCGTTCTGAATCGAACTAATTGATTAGTTCATCCTTTAGTAACGTATTTATTTTGTTAAAAGTAGATTTTTTGTTGTTTAACTTGGTTAATCATTTAGGAAAGGTCCATTAAGCTCAATTTGATCTAGGTTGTGTAATGTTGGGTGGAATCTAGTTACTAAAAGGTGACTGGATCGTATTTCATTAGTTATGTTTAATCAAGGGCTGTGGGATTGAAAATTGAAAGAAAGCAGAATTGGTTGTAATTGCTCGTGGTTGTTGCATTCTCATAATTTGATATTGAATTGTTCTTTTGGTGATGCTACTGGATTGAGAACATAGTTGTATAGGTTTAGAAATTTTTTTTTTTTTTTTTAAAAAAAAAACGAATTTGATCTGAATAGCATATTGGAAAAGTTTTGTAATTTTATAGTAATATGAGCTTTGGATTATTTGTGTTATTTACTTTTGCTTTATTATTTTAATTACTAGGAGCATGTTTAAGCTAATCGTGTAGCTGTTTTAGGCACGATAGTTAAAAATTTACTTTCCTAAATTCGGGTGCGTATTAATATGATCTAAATCCAAATCTCGACGTTAGGTAAAATGTGTTGCGAACTACGGGTATATTTATGTGATGTGGTTCAAGATGCATTTTAACAATGTTGCAATCTTCTTAAAATTAAATAAAAGCGGTTAAAGAGTTAAATTTGCAAATATGTTCAAAATGTACTAAAATCAGATAATTAAGCCGAATATAATAGTTGAGCGACCGTGCTAGAACCACGGAACTCGAGAATGTCTAACACCTTCTCCCGGGTTAACAGAATTCCTTACCCAGATTTATAGCTCGCAGACTGTATCACAGAGTCAAACCTTCCTCGATTCGGTATTTTAAATCGGTGACATGGGACACATTAATTATCTCAAGTGGCGACTCTGAAATCTTTAAATAAATAAATCTCGTTTCGATTGTACTTTAGTTGAAAAAACTCCCTATCTACTCCCTTTCGGGGTTGTAGTGAAAAAAGAAGGTGTGACAATTATATATAATTATTTAGAAAGTTTAAATGCTAAGGTTATTTACATATAATTTAAATAACTCAGATATTTAACATGGTTAATATCAAATATCAAAATGGAGTAAAGAAATTCACTAGCTAAAAAATGTTTTATATTTATTGATAGCTAAGTAAAATCAGTATTGAATTAAGAATAATATTTTCAATTACATTATTATAAAATAATTATTATACAAAGTAATGTTTTAGAAACTGAAACTTTATGAAAGAAATAATTTTTTTAAGAGATATGAACACACTAAATAAGAATTCAAGTAGTAGTAAAAGAGTTAAGTATTATCCAAAGAGTCATTTATTGTCTCAACATTTGATTGTTTTGCCATAAATATGAGTTATTATTTTGCTTCCTGACTATTTTTAGGATCCATGACACCGGCAAGAATGATATCAAAAAAAGAAAAATAGAAGAAATTGTTAACTTTTTCATGTAGTTAATATCCAACGATTATCTATATTTACTGAAGAAGTGTAATTTTTAAGATTATTTACATACAATCCAAATAAATTAGATATTTGATATAATTAGTGTCCGCGTATCAGTACGAGTACTGATACTAGTTACAAATGAAACTGGAAATTAAAGTTACTGGCCGCCCTATAAATTATTGGTACATCATAAGGTCACTAGATTTAATTGTGTAATAGAAATAACACATGTTTACATGAGTAACTCTTCTTTGGGTCATAATGCAATAATTACAGAAAGTGGATGGCCTTTTAATTTGATATTCTCATCGGACAGAAAAATGAAATACTTGGTATGTCAAAATTATTAGGTTTATCTTTAATAAAATATAATAGTAGTATCACATGTTTCACGAGTGATTATTCTTGATGTTATAATATGGAGGAGTCTATATAAGAGCACAAGGTTTACCATTTGTTTAATCATCTTCTTCCCACAAGCCTGGAAAGGTAATTACTCCCTCCCCTTCTCTTTCGCAACTTTTTATTTTTTATTATATCGAGGGAGGGGAAAAGGAAAGGAATATTATGCTATTGATGGAGTTAAAATTCTCCACTTATGCACTAGCCCTAGCAATGGCGAATCCAACTAGGGGTTTCCGAGCATTTGAGTGCGAACTCAATATTTCAGAAGAGGGAGGAGCATTTGGTCACTTTCAAGAGTTCGGCGGCGAGGACTCATCTCCTCCTCAGAAGGAGCGATAAGGGTATGTGTAAAAACTGCAAGGTTATCCCGGGAGAGTCCCTTTCGATTCTCCATAGACTCCTAGTAATGGATGTCGGTCTCTGGGTGAAGCAGAAGAGGAGGGGTGCTCGGGGACAACCGCGGATTAGATGGGGTGTTTTGACTAAGGATAAAGCACAGGAGTTGGAGAGGAGATTAGCTGAGGGCGGAGCTTGGAGAAGTTCTGGGGAAGCGGATGCTATGTGGTTAGAGACGACAAACTTGGTTAGGGAGGTAGCACGGGACGTGCTCGGGGTAGCCAAAGGCTATTCAGGCAGACATCAGGGTGACTGGTGGTGGAACAAGGTAGTCCAAGGAAAAGTGGAGGCGAAGAAGGCGGCGTTTGCTAAGATGGCAGGGAGCACGAGCGACGAAGAACGGAGAGCGAACAGGGAGATCTACAAGGCGGCGCGGAAAGAAGCAAAGATGGCGGTTACGGAAGCCAAAAGCGCGGTGTTTGGTCACATGTACGAGGAATTAGGGGAGAAAGGCGGGGACATGAAGTTATTCCGGTTAGCTAAAGCAAGGGAAATGAAGGCGTGTGATCTTGACCAAGTTAGGTGCATCAAGGGCGAGGATGGTAGAGTTCTGATAGGGGAGTCTCAAGTCAAGCAGAGGTGGCAGGCGTACTTTCAAGACTGACTTAACAAGGAGGGGGATCGCAACATAGAGCTAGGGGAGTTGGGGCATTCAGAGCAACATAGAAACCTTGGGTACTGCAGGCGCATTAGGGCGGAGGAGGTCATGGGGGCTTTGCGTAGGATGAGTAGGGGTCGAGCGACCGGGCCTGACGAGATCCCGGTGGAATTCTGGAAATGCATGTGTAGGCCAGGGGTGGAGTGGCTCTGCAGGTTGTTCAATGCGATCTTCAGGACCAAAAGGATGCCGGAGGAGTGGAGGTGGAGTACAGTGGTACCCTTATTCAAGAACAAAGGTGACATCCAGTGCTGTAACAACTATTTGGGTATCAAATTAATAAGTCACACCATGAAGGTTTGGGAGCGGGTGATCGAGGTGAGGGTGAAGGAGATGACATCTATATCTGTGAATCAGTTCGTTTCATGCCGAGTCGCTCCACTACAGAAGCTATCCACCTTGTCAGAAGGCTGGTGGAGCAGTTCAGGGATAAGAAGAAGGACCTGCAAATGGTGCTTATCGACTTGGAGAAAGCGTATGACAAGGTCCCGTGAGAGGTGCTATGGAGGTGCTTGGAGGCGAAGATCGTGCCAGAAGCCTACATCAGAGTAATCAAGGACATGTACGATGGAGCTAAGACTAGGATTAGGTCGGTGGGTGGCGACTCAGACAATTTTTCAGTGGTTATGGGGCTCCATCAAGGATCGGCGCTTAGTCCTCTCTTGTTTGCCTTGGTGATGGATGCTCTAACCCGTCATATTCAAGGGAATGTGCCTTGGTGTATACTATTTGCTGATGACATAGTTTTGATAGACGAGACGAGGGTCGGTGTTAATGAGAGGTTAGAGGTATGGAGACAGAATCTCGAGTCTAAGGGTTTCAAAATAAGCAGATCTAAGACAGAATACCTGGAATGCAAGATTAGCGCCGAACCGAGCGAAGTAGGCGGAGACGTGATAATTGGATCTCAGGTCATCGCCAAGAGGGACAGTGTCAGATATCTTGGGTCGGCGATTCAGGGGGACGGAGAGATTGACGGGGACGTCACTCATCGTATATGAGCGGGGTGGTCAAAGTGGAGGTTTACATCAGGAGTCTTGTGTGACAAGAAAGTTCCACAGAAACTCAAGGGGAAATTTTATAGAGCTGTGGTTAGACCTGCCATGTTGTTTGGGGCGGAGTGTTGCCCAGTGAAGAACTCTCATATTCAGAGAATGAAAGGTTGCGGAGATGAGGATGCTCAGGTGGATGTGCGGGCTCACCAGGTTAGATAATATTAAGAATGAAGTTATTCGAGAGAAGGTGGAGGTGGCCCCGGTGGATGAGAAGATGCGAGAAGCGAGACTGAGGTAGTTCGGGCATGTGCGGAGGAGAAGTCCTGATGCCCCGGTGAGGAGTTGCGAGCGGCTGGCGATGGTCGGCGTACGGCGAGGCAGAGGGAGGCCTAAGAGGTATTGGGGAAAGGTGATTAGGCAAGACATGGCTAGAATAGTTTCTGAGGACATGATCCTTGATAGGAAAGTCTGGAGGTCTAGTATCAGGGTTTTAGGATAAGGGTCTTTAGAGTTTTTCGTACTCCTCACCCGGGGTTGGGTGAGGCTTAGCAGGGATATTCATAGATGACTTGTGTATTGGATTGTGTCCCCCTTATGGTAGTTATTTATGGTAGTTACTGTCTGATGTTATTGCATGCTATTTTATTTATGGTTATTATGTTTAGATAATTATTTACGCTATTTCTGTTGAAGTTACTAATGCTCTTTTGTTTTTATTTTTGTTATTGTTTTTGTTGTTCCTTTCCTTCACTGAGCCGAGGGTTGATTGGAAACAACCTCTCTGCCTTTTCGGTAGGGGTAAGGCCCGTCTACATGTTACAATTCCCAAACCTCACTTTGTGAGACTATACTGGGTAGTTGTTGTTGGTACTACTCATATGGAGGAGTGGACTACAAAGTAAAAGCTCCACCAAGTGGTACTAGCTTGAAAAAATGCAGAAGATTAACTAGGAAAGCACTTAAAATTAGAGCACCATGCAATTACAAGAACTGCGCATTCAATAGAGTTTGGAATGGTGGAGGTGGTGCTGGAACCAAGACTCTGCATGTTTCATCAACTTTCTGTGGTGTTGGGGCTCAGGTAAAATTTTTGTTTATATTCAACAATTCCACAAAATTATAAAAACGAAAAGGAAGAAATACAGGTTAGAATCAGCAGTGCCAAATCAATAATCATACATAAGTACTATTTGATGTTCATAAACAGTGTGTTGGGTATACGAACAAAGTCTCATATTTGTAAATGAAAATATTGGAAGCCTACATATATTTAGGACCGTTCAGAGAATGAAGGTTGCGGAGATGAGGATGCTCATGTGGATGTGCGGGCTCACCACATTTTAAAAATGAAGTTATTCGAGAGAAGGTGGGGTGGCCCGGTGAATGAGATGAAACGTCTATGTATGGGCGCAAGCAAAAAAACAAATATAGATAGAGTTACATATACAATTTTAAAACTTATTTATTTAGCTCAAATCTCACATCGTCTAAATGCTGAATCTACCATATCTAAGAACTCAAAAGTCGTATTGAATTTTTGTCCTCTTTTAACTTGTGTATTTTGCTTTTACAGAAGATCCCCCCCCCCCCCTCCCTCTCTCTCGTATTTATTTTTCCGAAGGAATAAAGGGGAATTGATGGTGTTTGAACTCTCCATCATTATTAAGTAGGGTAAAAATTCATGCACTAGTCCTAGCAATGGCGGATACAGCTAGGGGCTCATGTGTTTTTCTCGAAAGAATTTAGTGATATGAGATCAAACATGCATGTGCGGAAACAACTATAGATGGAGTTACATATACGATTTCAATACACATCATCTAAATTCTGAATCCACCCACCATCATGCCCTAATTGTTGTTAATTACTTGGCGAATCAACAACTCAAAACTCAACTATTGAATATTTTTCTCTTTAACTTGTGTATTTTTTTTTTTTTTTTTTTGCAGCAAATCGTCAAATTAAAGGGGCAAAGGGAAAAAATGCTGTACCAAAATACTCATTTTGTTTTTATATCTTTGGCAATACTTTTGCTTTCGCCCCTTAGTTTTTTCTCCAGTGCAAATGCCCATAAACAGTTGAGGAGGCATCTTTTGATGAGCCATGAATTAGAGAGTTATGCAGTAATATTTGATGCTGGAAGTACAGGCAGTAGAGTTAATGTCTTTCGTTTCAATGACAATTTGGAACTTCATCCTATTGGCAACAATATCGAGTTTTTCATGCCGGTATATTTTTTTTACTTATCTTAAGGAGTGAAAGTCGCTTTTGTTAGTTTAAAACAAGTTAAAATTCGATAATAATATATATAACTTAAATGTAAAAGGTATAAAATGTTAGGAGTTTAGCTTGGGTAGAGACTATATTTGGAGACATAAACTAACACGTTTCCTTGCCTCACGTCTAAGAGTTTGAATTACAGATAAGTTTAGAAGTTCTCAAAAATAGTTTAAAGTGTTAAAATTGACTTTTTAGATTAAGTGTTTACGTGTTTGAATAGATATACTGAAGCTGATAATAAACAAATAAACTGTTCTCTTATCAAAATGTCTAAAATACCCTTATTTTTTTTTAATAAAAGATTATAAATTAATTAAAAAGTCTCTTTGGAAAGAAAATGATGAACAACGGATATGGAACAAAGAGAAAGTTAGGAAATTTTTTTTGAGGAAAATATTTTGTGAATTAAAAAATATTATTAAAGAAAAAAAGTAAAAACCTTGGTCAAACTTATAGTGTCTATAAGCAAAAAGATAGTAAGTTGGGTTGACCAATTTATGATTTATGGCTGATTTTAGTTTATAATGGCTTGACTTATAAGCACTTTAAATATTTATCAAACGTGTAAATAAACTAAAATATATTTATAAATCATTTTGACCAGCTTATATATATGCTTAGAAAAACACCCCTCTAGCTTATTTGATAAGTACTCCACCTAAGGTAGATTCCAATTGACAAAAAAATGCTCACCATATAATTAAATGGATTGCAAGATTGTTCCTAAAATTTATCATATATGAAGTTTTACCTCACAAATTCCTTTTTCTTCTTCAATTTTACAATCAAAATCTTATGATATGAGTTTAATTTCACCTTTTCGCACACTAATCCAGGTTTAAGTTCATATGCAGATGATCCTAAGGCTGTAGCCAACTCCTTAGAACCACTTCTAAAGGGAGCTGAAGGTGATGTTCCTAAAGAATTGCAGTCCGAAACTCCCCTCTAACGTGGTGTTAGTACTATTTACCACTTAATTAGTGTTTTAAAATAATATAAGAACAAGAACAGTAATACAAGAACAAGAACAATATAGAGAAAAGTAGAGGGAGGAGTATTCTTATTGATACTTTTGGGATGATTTACAATGGGGTAAGACCCCTCTATTTATAGGAAGAGAAAAAGACTTAGCCTCAAAGTAGAACTCTTTAATAAGATAGACATTCACTCTAATTAGAGTTCTATTTATAACACTCCCCGTTGAATGCCTATTCAATAATGTGTCTCGTTATAACCTTAACTAAAACAAAACCCAATGGGAAAAAAAAATTAAAGAAAAGGAAAAAGAGTACACATGTTTGAATATGCGCCTATTGGTTGCCTCGTTAAAAACCTTGCAAGGAAAACCCAGTGGGACAAAACCTTGTAAGGGAAAAAGAGTGCAACGCGCATTAACTCCCCCTGAAAAGAGCATCAATTCACATCCTTGAGCATTTGCATTCCAATCTTGTGCATCATCTTCAAAACGATCTTTTGTAGAGATTTGATAAATAAATCAGCCATATTGATTTGAATAAATATTCCGCACCTTGAAATTATCATTCTTGATAGATATGAACATCTTCATATAATGTCGTGGAATGACTCTTCAATATTTCCATAGAGGTATTCTCGATGCCATCATGCTTATAGTTATAGCAAGATACATATGTACACAAGTTGCACTTAGGATGTGGTACTTCAGGACCAAGAATTGTATATGCTTCAAGCAACTTCAGTCTTTCATGGATTGACATATAAGTTAAGTCATATAAGCCATATAATAGACTTTGGATGCATATCAAGTTTTCATGTCATGCTAAACAAATAAGATATCGAAAACTGATTGCACATACCATTGACTTTATACTTTCAAGTATTTGAACTACATGTCCAAAACTACATGTCTTTCATATGGAATCAATTCTGCTTGAATTGTATCTCTTCCATTTAGCCAATATTTTTGTTTGTATTCGACAAACATAAGATCCTCATCGATATTTAGCGCTATCATAGATGTCGTCGACGAACATTTTATATCGGTTCCAGTAAATTTTCATAAAGACATAACATGGAGATCTCTTTATTCATATATTCAGGTACCTGAATCTCTCATGAGATTTTATGAAGTGTTATGCCATGTGATCTTCTAGATCACTTGCCTCCCCATTATGATCACTTTGATCATTTGCTCATCTTCTTTATTAAGAAGTTATTTTGAAACCGATTTGTCTATACGCTTTAAGCGTATCAAAGACTTTGCCCTTCTAGGACTTAATATGAGCATTTGCAGTGAGAATATAGTTACTTTCTTTGGGTCAGCAAATGCGTATAGCATGCTTTGCAATATGTTGCAATTGAATTATCCTTTTATGAACTTCAGGTTCATATTATGATATTCGAGGATCTATATATACAAATGATAATTCATCCCATGTAACCTTTTCTCAAGTGTTTATCATGTCTCCCCCTCATGTTAGAAAAGCTAACTTGTTTCCTCAACTTTGAGAGTCCATCTTTGTGCATTATGGTGTTAATGAAAATATACACCGCACATCAATAATGATAAGATGAAATTATTTGGTTCCTGACCCTGAACCACTTGTGAGGGGAGAATATAATATACTCTCGTATACAACGTATATCAAACTGATATATATAATTTTGTTCTCATAAGAAACAGTTTAGCTATTAAGTGGAGGCACTCAATAATTATCTTGCTAAACCAACTATGATATAAACCAACTTATCAAGATGAACTATCTTGAATAGAAAATCTGGAAATAATGCTCGAAGTTATATTACTGAGCAATTTACCTCGCAAGCACCGGCCAGGCTGCGGGTTAATAACAATCGCACATGTAACCATATCATAGATGCATCATATGTGGTATGCATGGCAGGTGAATGGGCCCATATTCACCTTTGATATTTCCAGAATTTATGGGATTCACCCCGAACTCTTTAGTTGGTCAATTAATTAATGAGAACAAGTAATACAAGAGAATTCGTAAAGAACTATCTCGTTCTATAATATTTACCCATGTGAATTCTCTATTACTGCACATCATACTTAAAATGATATGGCTAACCCGAATGCCAACTGAATAAATTATCAATATTGATAAACTTCAAATTTACACCATGACATGTGCAATTATCAATAAACTTCAAGTTTATTATTATATGGGTTTTTATATCAATAAACGTCCACTTTATTGTGGTATTCTTGTTTAGTACAAACTGGAGAATAAAGCGGGTAGTTTTTCACATACAGATTATCCCGCTACAAGTTGTAGTAATAGAAGATATCAAATCTTTCCTTTATTTATGGTCTCAATATAATCAATCGCTTTCGCATATACTTTGGAAACTGAATAAGTTTCTTTGAGACTTACTACAACACAATACCTTATTGGTAATCAATTGTGTTTCTCCAACATAGTAATAATTGGCTCTTCTAGAGCTCTCAATTAATTTTGTACTACCACAAATTCTCAACATCCATGTGGTGAATATCTCTTTTAAAGAGAAAGTTATACCATTATGGTCATGTCAAAATTATATGTAAAATATGTTTCTTGCATTATTATTGTCCTTTGATAATCACATTGACAAATTATTTTGGCGTACAATAGGTACGTGACCAATGACTATTCATGACATAACAATGACATTATTTTCATATATCATCTCAAACCTCCTTCTAGGGGTGAGTGTGGTATATTCAATACCAATTTCATGTTCATATTCTTCCAATAATGAATATGTATTCGTGAATCAGATGTTGTCACATTCACTGCGGGGATATGTGATTTTGTTATCCTTTTCAAATCTGTAAATGCGTCTGGCATTCGATTTGCTATTCTTTGCAAATGGATAATATTTTGCACCTCTTTTTCACAAATAGAGGTATGTGGATCAAGATAAGATAATGATGCATTTTTCCACAAAATTTCCCGTTTGGTTTCACCAACTTCTCCCCCTAATTTTGGAAAAAGTGTCTCATCGAATTGACAGTCTGCAAATCGTGCAGTGAACAAATCCCCTGTCAATGTTTCAAGGTAGCGAATAATGGAGGGTGATTCAAACTCAACATATATTCCTAACCTTCTTTGCAGACCCATTTTGGTGCAATATGGCGGTGCTACAGGCACATATACTGCACATCCAAAAATTCTTATGTGGGATATATTAGGTTCATGACCCAAAAATCATTGCAACGGGGAATATTTGTGATAATTCGTCGTTCTGAGACGAACTAGCATTGCTGCATGCAAAATGGCGTGACACCAAACCGAAGTGGGTAGCCTCGTTTTCATGAGTAAATGAGGAATTCAAGATTATTCTCATCTATTGTCTCAATATGATATCCATTTTGAATGATATCTTTAAAACTCAACAAGTTCCTTTTAGACTTGGAGGTGAACATTGCATTCTCTAAAATGTTGTTCCTTTAGGCAGAGTTATAGTTGCTCTTCCGGAGCCTTTAATCAATTTACTACTACCAGAAATTGTAGTAACATCTGCCTTACACATACTTAAATGAGAATAATATTTCTTCTCTTTGAATATCGTATGTGTGGTACATGAATCAATTAATCAAAAGAGATATACGAACATGAGAATAAACAAATTTAATCCGTTGCTTCATAATTAAACAATATTTTCAAAATCTGCTGAGGTTAGTCGATTAACTTTGTTAATAATCGACTAACTTGGGAAGCAGTCATCAGGTTAGTCGACTATCTAAATCAGATAGTCGACTATCTTGCCTTGCGGAAAAGTCCAGTTTTAATGCGGAATATTAGTTAGTCGACTAACTATGTTGATAGTCGACTAACTTAGTAAACAGTCATCAGGTTAGTCGACTATCTAAATCAGATAGTCGACTAACTTAGTAAACAGTCATCAGGTTAGTCGACTATCTAAATCAGATAGTCGACTAACTTAGCTTGCGGAAAAATCCAGTTTTAATGCGAAATATTAGATAATCGACTAACTGTTAGGTTAGTCGATTAACTCTACTGAAAAATAAAAATATCTTTGAAATTTAAGCATATTGAAACATTCTAAAGAACTAATACTAACATTATATCATAAGCTAACTAATACGAGCTGATACTAATGACTATTAGTTTATTCACTAACTAATACAAATAAGTAAAATAAAATCAAACAATTCCATCTTCCTTCATCACAGATCCATCACCAATTAAGTGGTCTATTTTCCCCTCAGGGTGCTCAAAGAAGTCTGCCACATCCAAGTGGGTGATGTCAAAATTGTGTCAGAGACAGAATTGGTTTCAAGGCATTTACCTTTTAGAGATGCTTGATAAAGCTCAACCAAATGTCTTGGTACACGGCAAATTTTCGCCCAGTGCCCTTTTCCACCGCAACAATAATATATAGTTTATGAACTATTTGCTTTTGGATTCTCATCGCATCGTGCTTGTGGCAGAGTGACCAACTTCAGGTTGTCATATCTCTCCTTTAAGCCATTCCACAAGATAGGTGGATCTTTGACTGTGATATATTCAATTTTCAAACCTTCATCAAGGTGATGGCGCAAGAAAATCAAGGCCTTAGCACAGTTTCAAACCTTCATCAAGGTGATGGCGCAAGAAAATCAAGGCCTTAGCATAGTCTTGGGTGGATGCATTATTTCTGTCTTTAATGGCGTCTCCAAGACCCATTGCATCCAAATGGATTTCAGCATCCAACACCCATGTCATATAGTTCTTGCCCGAAATTTCAAGGGCAACGAACTTTCTTTTCATAATTTCAGACATAAAATAAAATTACATCAAGAGCGTGTCCATACTTACGAGCTTTATTACAATTATCACATTCACGTCAGGGAATGGATCATAATCATCTGTATGTGCTATATACAATCTCATGTCAAATATTACTTATATAAAGTGAAAGATTATTTTGAGAATCTTTATTATTCTCATTATCACAATGATAACGATTATAATTCTGTCTATTGCCACGTCCACATCCATTGATACCTTCACGGTAATAATTTTGTCTTCTTTCAGACTTATCACATACTGCTATCACATTCTCTAAAGGGAATGAGAATGAAGCAAATTCAATGGGACAGATTTTCAATTCTTTGCCCACAATCATACATGAATTTAATCATGGCAAGACATAGAACTTTTACCACTTCACGTGGTTATAATTCCTTACAAACTCCATTAGAGTTATAATCAAACTTTGTTGTCTATGTTTGTATATGAAATCAAATCGTAGAATTTCAAGAATTTGAAAGGGAAAAGTAAATTACTTACCTTTAAGGTATACCAATAAATGTTGTGATATCAAATATACCTCTTGAGTTTCCATCCCGTTGCATTACGTTATGATGATACCATCTCTTCTATTTTTCCGTATAGAAATTCTGGAAGAAGGAAGAAATCAAATTCAATTGGTTAGAGACTCGTGCTGATAACGTGTTATGAAATAATATAAGAACAAGAACAATAATACAAGAACAAGAACAATATAGAGAAAAGTAGAGGGAGGAGTGTAAGACCTCTCTATTTATAGGAAGAGAAAAAGACTTAGCCTCAAAGTAGAACTCTTCTATAAGATAGACATTCACTCTAATTAGAGTTCTACTTATAACAATTAGCATATATTAACACGAGTTTAACTTTTATAAACTGATTACGACAACGAGTGTACTAAAGGCTAAGTAAGCTTATTTTGTACCTAGTCATATGTACTATACTTTGGGATGAATGGTTGTCTTCAACAACAACAATAATAAATTCAAAATAAATCCAAATAATATAATGAACGCACAACAATAATAAATTCAGTATAAATCCAAATAATGTAGCGAACGCAGACTTTTCATACTTTGTGAAAAATGGGATGGGATCTTACTTGTTATTGGTGTATGACCTAAACTTCTATAAAGTGACAATGAAAAGTAATTTTTATATTTCAGATTACTTAAAAATAATAATAAATCTCATAATAAGTACAGTTAATAATTTGAAAAAATAAGTCAACTGACTTGTTACAATAAGCAGCTTTCCCATTTTTACTCTACTCGCCGAGGGTCGATTGGAAGCAGCCTCTCTGTCCTTTCGGGCAGAGGTAAGGCTCGTCTACATATTACCCTCCCCAGACCCCACCTGGTGAGAGTATACTGGGTAGTTGTTGTTGTTGTTGTTGACTTGTTACAATAAATTAAAGTACATTAATAGTGTAACAACTTTTTAAGTTAAATCCTATCAGCATATTGTACAACTTGCCATCGTAGAATAAAAGTACATGGGTCCAAATTAAATCTAAAATAGAATCATAGAATAAAGTGAGTTGTTTTATTGCAGTCATATTTCCCTATAACAATATTTTACTATAAAAATCAAGTTTTTTCAAAACTAATTTTATGTTATGTTATAATATATTTTCTATAACAATACTTTGTTATAATATTTTAAAATATTCGAAGCAAAGAAAGAAGGTTGTTATAGAAAAATTTAAATTGTCATTTTCAGGCAACAACAGGATTGAGAATGTTAAAAGGGGATGCAACAGAAAAAATTTAACTTTCCTTTTCTTCTTTTTCTTTCTCCTTTTTTTTGATAAATTTTTATTTTTCAGTTTAAGTTAGATACTCTAATAAAGGTAATGTAACAAAATATTTATATACTTTCGAGTTATCTAAATTCTCCTTAAGATGTGATCAGATTTATAATCTTAAAAATAAGACATATTACCAGTTAAAAATAACCAAATAATGTAAAAAATCTTAAACAACTGTTATATATATATATATATATATATATATATATATATATATATATACCTTAAAAGTTACATTATACCTTAAAAGTTAAACTCTTTCAAAAGTTTAAAAGTTAAAAGTTTAAGGTAAACTCTTCTAATTATACCTTAAAAGTTAAAAAATAAGTATTAAACTTATGTACATAAGATATTTCAAAAGATATATATTACTATTCAGTATATTTAACTTTTTACATCAAACTACTGTATTTATTTTATTCCTTCAACGTACCAAATCAGACTTGTTATGAATAGTTAATGGTAAATCTTTTATGTAATAAGCCATTATCAAGTTGAATACTTGAATATATCTTCCGGTATTAATTTTGATTTGTTGGTGTTTATTATATACAGGTGGCAATAAATTATCTATTGGGAAATTTGGGTGAAACCTATAAAAGTACCACAGCAACAATTGATCTAGGAGGTGGCTCAGTCCAAATGGCATATGCCGTCTCAAAGGAACAATTTGCAAATGCTCCTCAAAATGCTGATGGAGAATCCTCTTAGGGATATAGTAGATATGCCCTAGATCCAATATCATATTTGATAACTTAAACATATTTTGTGAATGCCATTTGATATAAAATTTATGACATTTGATATTCTTTTATCATTATTATCAATTGTTTGATTATTTTGATAAGTTCCTTGATTAAATTTTGAGATTTGTCATCATGATAGAGATCATGATAATGAGAGAAAAGTCTTTTACAATTTAATCTAAATTTGTTCTTAATCGTAGGATTATTAATTTGGACATTAGTAATCCGGTTAGATCAATATTTATGTGATCGTCTTTATCGGATAAAGATTAGTTGATCTCATTAATCACATAGATAGGTGATGCATATAGAGATATGATCATTGAACCGACTAATTGGATAATTCCTAATGGCTAGAATTACCATAACTGTCCATAGGATATTTTCTTGAAGAATGTGATGTAACCGTTTCCTTTGACTTGAGATCGTCATAGTAATTGACAAGTTATTTATTGTGCTTTGATACTAGACACTTATGGACCTAGGGCGATAGTTGAAAGGATATTGGGTACGATTAAATACTTGTAGAATTAGTGATTGATCAAGACGGAATCCGTCAACTCTTGGTAATGAGTTTAAGCTCCATGTTGTCATGTATTATAAACGACCAAACTAAGACCTTGGCAGGGGCAATTGAATAAAAGAAGAAATGAGTTTCTTAGGCCATTCAATGATCGATTATATTTGACGTGAACACATAGTTGATCGCCAATTAGGATTTGACAGTTGAACCATATCCTAGGGTGATCCAGAGCTATAAGGACAGAATGAATTACTACATTATTCTTCTATTGGTTCTTAAGAGTAAATTGTATACTTCATGCTATCCGGTCGTTAAGGAGTGTTGCTAGACGCCACCCTTGATTAGTATATTGATATGATCAATTTACTACCGGTTTAGTATTGAACCTATGGGGTCGCACACTAACGAGTGTTCTGATCTAAAATTGCTATATATGTAATGTTGGGTTGGTTTGGTTTCGGTTTGACTTTTTTTCGTTAAAACCAAACCAAACCAATTATGGTCGGATTTTTTTTTCCAACACCAAACCAAACCAAACCATAGTCGGGTTTTTTTCTCGGTTTGACTCGGATTATCGGGTTGATGCGGTTTATCGATTTTCTTTGTACACCCCTAATAATTTTTACGGTAATAATGTTTGTGAGCCAACACCAACAAAAGCATAGCTCAAATTCAACTTCTTTTTTTATGCTTAAACTCACTGCTATCTCTTAATTTTACTATAACTAGATATGTCATGCCCGTGCAGCACGGGCTATGCCCGACATTGGTGTTCTGTCTTGCTCAATATTGATAGTATTAATCGCTCAAGGTGCGCAATGAAAAATATGAGCCCCATCTAGCATATTGATTGTGCAATTTACGGTGGACTGTTCGGGAATTTTAAAATTCAGTCTAACGGAGTAATAGTATGGCATCTTAGTAAAAAAGTTAATTTAATGTGACATCAACGTTTACTTGTATTATAAAATAACGTCAAAGGACTGTAGAGCCAGAAAATAATTGAGGAAGATAACTAATAGCGAACATCTTGCACAGTAGCTTAGAGAACCTAGATTCTTTTCAAAAGAATCTATCTAATATATCTGCAGAAACTGTATCACGAAAAACGACTTCTGTTAAAGATATAAGATAGTATCATGAAACCTCGGCACTTATCTAACTTAGTGCTGTTACCAGAATTTAAAATCAACTAAGCCAATTCATTACAGAGTTATGCCTATAATAAAATAGTTATTACCTCTGAGCCACAATTCCTTATACGCGAACGTGGACCTCCCCCTGCGATTGCGAAGCACAAGGCCAAAGCCCTCCGCGAACGCGATTCACCAAACGTGAACGTGAAGCACAAACTCAGGCCAGCCTAAACTCCTATACGCGATCGCAACTGGCCCCACGAGATCGCGAAGGCCAATTTCTTATCTGAACAGCTATTTCTGCAACTCTCAAAGCCAAAAATGGTCAAATTGGCCATCCGAAACTCACCCGAGGCCCCCGGAACCTTAGCCAAAAGCACCAACACCTCTCAAGACCTCATTATAACTTGTTTCAATCATCGAAACACCTCAAACAACACCAAATCCATCAATTCTCAAAGAAATCAAGCCTAAGATTTCTAAAAACTTTCGAAATACGCTTTCGATCAAAAACCCAACAAAACCATGTCCGAATGACCTGAAATTTTGCACACACATCCCAAATGACATAACAAAGCTAGAAAAACTCTCCGAATTCCATTCCAATCCTTGGATCAAAATCTCACTATCGGACCGGAAACTTATAAAATTTAAACTTCGGCATTTCATGTCTAAATTAGCTTCAGACCTCCAAAACACAATCCGAACACGCTCCTAACCCCGAAATCACCTAACGAAGCTGACGAAACCCTCGGATTTTCATTTCGAGGCCGTCTTCACATTGTTCCAACTATGAAAAACTTTTCAACACATAAGCTCTCATTTAGGGACTAAGTGTCCCAAAACTCTCCGAAACTCAAAACCGAACATCCCGGCAAATCAAATTACCAGAAATAAAGTTGGGGAAAGTAGTTAATAGAGGATCAGGGCATTAATTCTTAAGATGACTGACCGGATCGTCACATCCTCCTACACTTAAACATTCGTTCGTCTTCGAACGAGCATAGAGACATACCTAAAGTAGTGAAAAGATGAGTGGAATGGCTGCGCATATTCTGCTCGGTCTCCCAGGTTGCCTCCTCGATCGGCTGACCCCGCCACTGAACCTTTACTGAAGCAAAGTTCTTTAAACTCAATTTTCTGATCTGCCTATCCAATATAGCAATATCTCCTCAACATATTGATATATCTTTGTCCAGCCGGACTGAACTGAAATCCAACACGTGCGACGGATCACCGTGATATCTCCGGAGCATCGAAACATAAAATACCGGATGAACCTCTACCAGGCTAGGAAGTAAGGCGAGCTCATAAGCAACCTCCCCAACACGCCTCAATATCTCAAAAGGGTCAATGAACCTCGGACTCAACTTCCCTTTCTTCCCAAATCTCATGACCCCCTTCATAGGCGAAACCCGAAGCAGAACCTGCACTCCAACCATAAAGAAAATATCACGAACCTTTCGGTCCGCGTAGCTCTTCTGTCTGGATTGGGCTATACGGAGTCCATCCTGAATTACCTTAACTTTCTCCAAAGTATCCTGAACCAAATCTGTGCCCAATAGTCTGGCTTCACCCGGCTCAAACCAACCCACCGGAGATCTACACCGCTTACCATACAAAGGCTCATACGGCGCCATTTGAATGTTGGACTGATAACTGTTATTGTAAGCAAACTCCGCCAATGACAAGAACTGATCCCAAGACCCTCCAAACTCAATCACACACGCGCGGAGCATGTTCTCAAGAATCAGAATAGTGCGTTTGGATTGTCCGTCCGTCTGGGGGTGAAATGTTGTGTTCAACTCCACCCGAGTACCCAACTCCTTCTGAACGCCCCTCCAGAATCGTGATGTGAACTGAGTACCTCTTTCTGAAATAATAGAAACTGGGATACCATGCAGACGGATAATCTTCCGGATATAAATCTCTGCCAACTGCTTCGAAGAATAAATGGCACACACAGGAATGAAATGAGCAGACTTGGTAAGCCGATTCACAATAACCCAAATGGCATCGAACTTCGTCAAAGTCTGTGGGAATCCAGATACAAAATTCATGGTAATATGCTCCCACTTCCACTCCGGAATCTCTATTTGCTGAAGCAACCAATCCGGTCTCTAATGTTTGTACTTCACTTGCTGGCAAAGTAATTTTTATACTATCACTTATGATAACCCCTTCACTTATAGTTGCACTTATAATAAGTACAACTTGTAATCTGAAAAATAAGTCAAGCAACTTATTAATTACAACAAGTTAAATAACGTTGATAGTGTATAGCACTTTACACTGACGGTGTATATGTAAGTTTTAAATCCTATAAACATGATATACCATTCAATTAATCATAAAATAAAAGTACATGGTCCAATCTGAAACGCTAATGGCGCCCCTTCACTTATCTTTTTCTTAGATAGAATAATGCAAGTTGCGAAATTAATTATTATTCCGTTGTCATATAGAATTGTTTATGATAAATAAACTAATACATTTGGCTACTCTTTTATTTTTATTTTTATTTTTTTTTGTGTGTCATAAAACATGCAGGCAACAGCATGTTTAAGGATGTTAAAAGGGGATACCGCTGAAAAGATTTTAGAAGCGGTATGTGTTTTCATCAGATCTTAATTATTTATTTAAAGAATTTTTTTTTTCATAATTGAAAATTTAATCCTCCTTTTACTAATTTATTAATTAAAACTTTTTGTCCTTTTCAATTTTAAAAGGTGACAGATTTAGTCAAAAACAAAAGCACCTTCTATACAAAAGATCAATGGGTCAGTATTCTTGACGAAACTCAAGAAGGCTCTTAAATGTGGGTAAGTTACAGCAAAATATTTTCCTTTTTCTAATCTTTACTAGCCAAATAAATTTATTATTTATTTTTTTAGCCGACATATATAGATGATACACTAATTATATACAATTATAAATATATCATATATCAATTATTCATAATTTAAATTGATTGGATGAGTGACTAGGTAGATTAATTTTTTTTTGGAAGTTTATTTTTTCAAGTGACTCCTCGGATACCCAAAGGCCTCGGAATATTCTACTTAATAGCGAGTATTAGTTTACTTAATTTGCAAATAAAAATAGCTTTTTCTCACGTGGTAGCTAACTCGGAGGATTTGTAGCATTCGAACACGTAACTCATTTCTCATTAATATAATATTTTTTTTCTTTTCATTTTACGTGCCTTAATTTAACTTTATATGGAGTTTTTTTAAGTACATAAAATTCTTGAATGTTATGATATTAAATTAAAGATGTGCATAATGTATCAAAAAAATTGAATCTTTTTTGTTAAATATGTCATGTGAAATGTTAAAAATATAGAATTATTTACTACATAAAAAGACATTCTTTCTAAAACAGTCTAAAAAGGAAAATAAACCAATAAATTGAAACGACTAAAGTAACTCTGCACCTTAAAATTAAGGATTTAGTTATATAAATATATATGTTTAAAAATAATTGCATTATCTATATATTTAACTTTTACAACAGCCTATCTACTCTATATTTCAATCTAATATCAGACTAGTTAGGAATGGTTACAGTGTTGGTTTCGGTGGGGGGGGGGGGGGAGGGGGGTGGGGGAGGGAGTTAAATCTTATATGTAATCACCAATTATATATCAAGTTGAATGTCTTATGTAGTTGATTTTCGGTGTTTATTAATATACAGGTGGCAATATATTATCTATTGGGAAATCTGGGTAAAAACTATAAGAGCACAACAGCAACAATTGATCTAGGAGGTGGTTCAGTCCAAATGGTATATGCCATCTCAAAGGAACAATTTGCAAATGCTCCTCAAAACGCTGATGGAGAACCTTATGTTCAAGAAAAACATCTTATGTCAAAAGATTACAACCATTATGTCCACAGGTTTGTATTCCTCTTATGTCACAAAAATAAATCTAAGATCACTTTTTTTCCTCTATAATAAATATAGCACTGAGATAAACACATTTATATAAAAAGTCTAATTAACGAGCACCGTAAAGAACTTTATACTATCATATCACCTAAAAACGAGTATATATTGAGAGCGTAAAGTTTGACGAGAATATATTGTATGCAGTTAGTTGAACTATGGACAACTAGCTGGTCGTGCTTAGATTTTCAAGGCTTCAAGAAACAATAGTAATCCTTGCGCTTTGGAAGGATTTGATGGTATATACATATCTCTATTTTCTTATAAATTGCTTTTTACAATTGCGAACATTCTCAATAATACAAGAAATGTTGTGCTAAGATGCTAAGAATTTAAGGAACATACACCAGGAATATATATCTTAATAGGCTACTTATAATTAGTCAAATGCACTAATACAAGAGTTTTATCATTTATTTAAAAGGGTACTACTCATATGGAGGAGTGGACTACAAAGTAAAAGCTCCACCAAGTGGTACTAGCTTGAAAAAATGCAGAAGATTTGTTGAGATACAAGCTTATCTAGCTTTTAAGCCTAAACATAAATGTAGACATTGATATTGGGTTGTATATTTATCGTATACTCATTGTATACTTTGTATATTGTAGGCAGGCTTAGTTAGATATTTGGACCATAGCAGAATCTAAGCCCATTCTATTTCTTTTACACTTGGGCCGTCTGACCCGAGACCCGACCCAAGTTGTGTATATGTATATCTGTAACTCAGATATTTTGGAGGTCAAGCAGTTCATTTCATCTCTCGGACATTCCAGAGAGTTCTCTTGTTTCTCTCTCTTTCCCTCACTGTATCTCTCATCATTTTACCTTCAAATCTGTATGTTTTCATGGTATCAGATCCAGGCTCATCTCAATTATTGTTACCGATTTTGGGCCCTCATTTATGTTGTCCACGCTCAAGGGATCTGGGCGTGAGGGGGGGTGTTGAGTTGTCCTACATCGGAGGGATTTGAGGTCCTTAGTCTCCTTATATGGCTTGGGCAATCCTCACCTCATAAAGTTTTGTATGCTCTATGTCTGACTCTTGTAATCATGACAATTCTTCCTCTACTGGTTGCCATAAAGTTGATGCTTTACCTTCCAATGTAAATAGTTCCATCTGTAATAATGTTCTTACAACTGACATGAATTACATTTGGCATTTGAGACTTGCTCATACTTCATTTGCAAACATGAAACAAATTTCTAGTTTTCTTTCCATTTGCTTCTAAGCAGGCTTTCCCTTGTTCTATCTGTCCTATGGCTAAACAGACTAGACTTCCCTTTCCTGATAGCACAATAAGTACTTCTAGACCTTTCCAATTGATTCATGTGGACACTTGGGGCCCCTATCACACTCCTACTTCTTCTGGTTGTAGATATTTTCTTACAATAGTTGATGATTTCTCTAGGGCCACCTGGACACACTTACTGGGATCTAAAAGCAATGCTTTTTGTCTGCTTAAATCATTTATGTGTATGGTTAAAACCCAGTTTAATGCTGTCGTTCAAACTGTTAGAAGTGACAATGCTTTGGAATTGGGGTCTAGCATTGATGGTGCATCTTTCTTTATTAACCAAGGGATTATTCATCAAAC
The DNA here is from genome assembly GCA_034376525.1 of Nicotiana benthamiana. Classification (NCBI taxonomy): domain Eukaryota; kingdom Viridiplantae; phylum Streptophyta; class Magnoliopsida; order Solanales; family Solanaceae; genus Nicotiana; species Nicotiana benthamiana. The sequence goes on along the minus strand of CM067341.1, from coordinate 10,205,369 downwards.
AACTTGTCCTCATACTCCTCAACAGAATGGTGTTTTTGAAAGGAAACATAGGACTCTTCTTGAGACATGTAGAGCTTTACTCTTTCAATCTTGCTTACCCATCTCTTTCTGGGGGGACTGCTTACTGAGTGCCATCTATCTTCTTAATAGAATACCATCCAGACTCCTTCATAATAAATCTCCCTATGAAGTTTTGCATGGAAAGACACCAACCTACTCTCATTTCAGAGCATTTGGGTGCCTTGCCTATGCTACTGTCCCAATTCCTCAAAGGGACAAGTTGAAACCTAGAGCCATTTCCTGTGTATTCATTGGGTATCCTTTTTCCAAAAAGGGTTATAAGCTTTATGATCTAACTTCCAAAAAATAATTTGATTCCAGGGATGTTATATTTCGTGAAACCTACTTTCCTTTTAAAACTGTTTCATCTTCTGCTCTTCCTTCTTCCTCTTCCTTTCCTTTTGTTCATCCTTTTGAGCATTCCTCCTCTGATACAGACTTGTTTATACCTGTTTGTTCCTCTCTTCCTCCTCCTTCTGCCACAACTTCCCCTTCTTCTAATCCAGCCTCCATTCCTCCCTTCAATCCTGATTTTTCTCCTCCTGATTTGCCTCCTTCCACATCTCTTCCTGCTCCCAGAAAATCTGGAAGACACCATAATCCTCCCTCTTATCTTAAGGACTATGTCTGTCAACTTCCTGCCTTTTCTGGATCTTCTTCTTCTTCTCCGGAATCTGAACCTCTCTATTACTCTCAAGCTGCATCTGTTCCAGTATGGCAGGATGCCATGAGAAAGGAGTTTGATGCCTTGGATGCAAACCATACCTGGGATGTTGTTCCTCTTTCTCCTGGTAAGAAACCCATAGGATGCAAATGGGTTAATAAGATCAAATATAAGGCTGATGGCAGTGTTGAAAGGCATAAAGCTAGACTTGTTATTAGAGGTGATACTCAGGTTGAAGGAGTTGATTTCACTGACACTTTTTTTCCTGTGGTTAAAATGTCCACTGTTAAATGTATTATTGTTGTGGCTGCTAAGAATCATTGAAATTTATTTCAACTTGATGTTAACAATGCTTTATTGCATGGTGATTTGGATGAGGAGGTATATATGAAGCTCCCTCCAGGTTTGAAAGTTTCTGCTCCTTCTTCTGATTCTGTTTCCTCTGCCTCTGCTCCTCTTGTTTGTAAGTTTAAAAAGTCTCTCTATGGGCTGAGACAGGCTTCCAGACAATGGTTTGCTAAATTTTCTTCTGCTCTATATTCCATAGGCTATACACATTCTTTGAATGATTATTCTTTATTCATCAAAGGTAAACCTGGATCTCTTGTGATTGTAGCAGTTTATGTGGATGACATTATTATTACTAGGGATGACAATGATGAGATTGCTGCCCTGAAACTGTTTTTGGATGATCAGTTCAGGGTTAGACCTGGGGTCTTTGCATTATTTTTTGGGCATAGAGGTGTCAGTTGTTCCTGGTGGGATGATCCTTAATCAGCATAAGTATGTTTCTGACCTGCTGCATCAGTTTGACTGTATAAATGTTCTCCTGTTGTTTGTCCTTTGTATATTAATGTCAAACTTCATGCTGATTCTGGTGATATTTTATCCTCCCCTGATCAATATAGGAGCCTTGTTGGTAAACTCCTATTTTTGACTCAAACTAGGCCTGACATCTGTTCTGCTGTTCAGCATCTGAGTCAATTTCTGAAATGTCCCAGAGTCCCTCATATGACTGCTGCCCTCCACGTCCTCAGATATCTTAAGGGCACTTTATATTTGGGTCTGTTCTATTCTTCCAGTTCTGATTTCTCTATTACTACTTATTCTGACAGTGATTGGGCTGTCTGCCCTGGTATTCGCAGATCTGTTACTGATTTTTGTGTTATTTTGGGTGGTTTTTTGATTAGTTGGAAGTCCAAAAAGCAACCTGTAGTTTCCTTATCTTCTGCTGAGGCAGAATATAGGGCACTCAGTAAAGCGGTAGTTGAAGTGTCTTGGCTTTCTCGTTTACTTACTGATATCGGGGTTTCTGTTACTCTTCCCTTCTCTGTTTTTTGTGAAAACCAGGCTGCTATTCATATTGCCAAGAATCTTGTTTTTCTTAAGCGGACCAAGCATATTGAGGTGGATTGTCACTTTATTAGGGATCTGCTGACTAGTGGCTCATTACACTCTCCTATGTCCCTACTTCTCGACAGCTAGCTGACCTCCTCACCAAGCCTCTACCTGGGACTGTCCTCCATCCTCTACTGGTCAAGTTGAAGGTGGTCTCCCCCTCCAACTTGAGGGGGGGTGTTGACCTACTAGCTTATCTAGCTTCTAAGCCTAAACATAAATGTAGATATTGATATTGGGTTTTATATTTATTGTATACTCATTGTATGCTTTGTATATTGTAGGCAGGCTTAGCTAGATATTTTGTCCATAGCAGAATCTGAGCCCATTCTATTTCTTTTACACTTGGGCCGTTTGACCCGAGACCCGACCCAAGTTTTGTATATGTATATCTGTAACTCAGATATTTTGGAGGTCAAGCAGTTCATTTCCTCTCTCGGACATTCCAGAGAGTTCTCTTGTTTCCCTCTCTTGCTCTCACTGTATCTCTCATCAGTATACCTTCAAATCTGTATGTTTTCAAGATTAACTAGCAAAGCACTTAAAATTAGAGCACCATGCAATTACAAGAACTGCTCATTCAATGGAGTTTGGAATGGTGGAGGTGGTGCTGGAACAAAGACTGTGCATGTTTTATCAACTTTCTCTGGTGTTGGGGCTCAGGTAAAATTTTTGTTTATATTCAACAATTCCACAAAATTATAAAAACGAAAAGGAAGATGATTTGTGAGGCTTGGCAGGGCTATCCATAGATGATTTGTGTATTGGATTGTGTCTCCCTTATGGTAGTTATTCATGGTAGTAACTGTCTAATATTATTGCATGCTATTTTATTTATGGTTTTTACATTTAGATAATTATTTACGCTATTTCTGCTGGAGTTACTAATGCTCTTTTGTTTTTATTTTTGTTTTTCCTTTCCTTCACTGAGCCGAGGGTCGATTGGAAACAGCCTCTCTGCCCTTTCGGGTAGGGGTAAGGTCCGTCTACATATTATCCTCCCCAGACCCCACTTTGTGGGACTATACTAGGTAGTTGTTGTTGTACATATTATTAGGACTGAAATAATCAGGTTTCATGCGAAAACTAGTAAAGTAAACCTTAAACAATGATAAATAAGAAAAATAAACCAAAAGAGACATAAACATTTAACATGGTTCGGTCAATTTGACGTACGCCCATAGGTGGAGATGATCAATCCACTATATAAAAGAGAGTACAAACTATTGAGAAAATAATCTCATAAAGAGACAAACACAAGTGGCACACCAAATAAGGCTGTCAAATCCCCTATGGTTACATTGTGGATGCTATTGAACGAGAAGGAATAATCCTCAATTTATAGAAGTCTAAAACCTTTTCCTAGTAGAAAAAGACTAGCCAAACATGGGAAAATTATATGTTCCTTTTCCTAAGAAAAAAATAAATTATGGTAAATATGTTGGTCTCCTTCGAAAGATAGTAAAATTAAATATTGTAAGAAAATCGGACAAACACCTAACACATATAAGGTGCATACATATCTTAATGGTGTGAGGCATTTTAGGGAAAATCGTACGAGCTGGGTTCAAATTGGACGATATTACACCATGTTAAGAGTATTTACGAATTGATTTAGCCCAACATAGAGCGACATGGATAATAAGCACATGGAAGACTCCCAACTTATTTTGTCTTGAAACATAGTAATTGCAGTTGGTGCGATGTTTATACTTCTTGTGATTTGATTAAATCAATTCAGTTTATTTTTAAGCTCGACTAATGGGGTTCAATATGCATTGTAGGTTGGCATTGTTGATAGCAAATTTCCATCAGCTATAGCAAAGCCAATTCAGTACCTAAATGCAGCTAAAGTTGCTTGCAAGACAAAAGCAACACATGTAAAATCAGTATTTCCAAACATTCAAGACAGAAATATCCCATATTTATGCATTGACTTGGTATATGATTACACTTTGCTTGTCGATGGATTCGGTAAGTTATTAATTTCCTCTCTGTTATTCGTTTGCCGTTCTTTAATACTGTCAGTGTATTTATATATGTCAAATGCACTATTAATCTAACATTAATAATTTGGTGCTTGTCCTTTTTGCCCTTACTTTACCTTTTATTTTTCTTGATGCAACTTTGGACAGGACTAAATCCATACAAAGACATTATAGTGATGCTTGATGTCAAATACAAAAATTATTTTGTTAGAGCAGCTTGGCCGCTGGGATGTGCCATTGATATTGTTTCATCTTCAAAGAAGACTAGAATATCATCATATTAGTGGTATGCCATTCAATAAATTGTACTAACAATTATGCCAGGCCCTTTATTTTGTTTTTTATCTTGTACTTCCAGTTACTTGATATTATAATGAGCATAACTTGATAGTTTTGATTTTCTTACTTATGTAAAATATCTTTTCCAACATACAAATTGTGCACATTTTATGGCTCCAATAGAACAACCAATAGTCAAGCTGTCACAACTTGAATTGTAATATTACGAGTTCAAAGTCCTAATGATTTCATGCTATATTCAAATTAAATCTTTTCTGTTTTCCCTATTGATTATGTGGGAATAAGAGGAAGTATGTACAATTTATGGTCATAGCTCTTCGATATTATTACCATAGTACTCGAAAAAACCGAATAAAAGAAGAAATTAAACTTAAATTCTTTATTATAGACTTTAACTCTGTAAATATTATTAAGAACCCGCCCGCATTAAAGAAAAAAAATTTAATGTTGTTGAACTGAACTCGTAATAGATAAAAGGAAGAAAGGGCAAAGGTGTAAATATAGCCCTCAACTTTGCAATTTGGAGCAGATATACCCTCCCCCACCCCTCCTGTTTTAAAGGTGGTGGATATATACCCCTACCATTACAAAATGGTGCAAATATGTCCCTACCATTTGTGCAATGGTGCAAATATACCGTTTTTGCTGATGGAATTTTATCTTATTTTTATTATAAAAATAAAATCTCCACGAGGCTTTAGAAAAAGTCTACCAATTTTTGTGAGTTGACACATTTTTCTAAAGCCACATGGTAATTTTTTTCTTGTGGATCGGGTCTGATTTGTTTTAAAAAATCTCCCTCCCTTAAAAAAAAATAAGTATCCATTTTTTTAAACGAAGCAGGCCCAATCCTGTATAGGATAAAATATCGCATGAGAAAGTGACGAGTGGATCCGAAGATAGAAGACAGTCAGATCCGAGAGCAATAATCTCGCTTGTTATCAAAGTGAATTATATTCATAAAGGTTATGCCTACCACCTGGTAGCATTTCATGAAGAATATTTCATAGTATAAAGTGGATGGTCCGTTACAGAGAATAAGGCATTTATTGCCTATCATTACATATTCTTCAATGGCCCTCATAATTTTCATTTAATAGGAACTCGATCTCAGGACTTTGTTCTCTAAATACAATTATAAATAGTGAGCTCTATCATCATTTTAAGAGACACAAATTTTGTGACAAGCAAACACTATATTCTAACAAAAGCTCAATAACATTTTGCTTTCTTGTTTATTTATATTGTTCTCACTGCCTTTGGAAGCTTTGCGCATGCGACTAAGAAAAATGTTGGCTTATCTCAATTTCAAGGCTAAGTCTTATATTTTTGTCTAATTCATTTATCATTTTACGATCAAATCGATTCACTTGTCGATAAACCACCTATAAATTTAACTATACTGTTTTACGGGTAAACAGTTTGGTGTCTACCGTGGGACTTAGAAAATTGTGTTATTGAATTGATCCTTGCATCTATTACTAATTCGTTTGACTCTTTGTTCTTAGCAAAAATCACTAAAAATGGCAGATAACGATGTCAACATCACACATTACATTTAGGCCCAGGAAAATCAACCTCAGCACAAAGATTCCATCAGTGATACGATTAATGAGGGGAATGAGGCCACATTGATTCATGTTGGGCAATATCCACGACATGTTTGAGAGGCATGCAACTTCTGATGATGTTGAAGACGGCACATCGTTGAAACAGTTAGGATCATGAAGCGGCAACAAAAGGCCATTATGGGACATCTCTCACGGAAGGATCACATCATGACAAAATTAGATGCAGTAAATTTTTGGGTGCTTCCAAAATGGACAAGGTCCAATTCATCCCGGTGCTCCCGCAAATCAAACAACGTAGAGAGTCAATAACAACACCCTAGGGATGAAGTTGGCTTTGAGAGGGACGGGGGAATGGAAGTGGAGCCGGTAATAACAATGAGAATGATCCCTTAATACCGAACTCATGCGGTTTATGAGAGGAATATAACGCCCGAATAGATTAAATTTCGGGCGCACCACCATACTGAAAAGACCAGATTCAAAGAAGTACACTCAGCTACAGTTCTAATGAGCGCAACACTAGAGTTTATCCCGAAGTGGTTCAAAATGCTAGATATGCTGAAATATGATGGGACTTCAGATCCTAAGGAGTATAGCACCACCTATAAAACGACGGTGAAGGGAAAAAATCTAGCTTGACAAGAGATAGAGTCAGTCTTATTGAAGAAATTTGAGGAGACCCTAACAAAAGGACCCCCGGCATAGTATTCCCTCTTACATGAGCATTATATAGATTCCTTCGAGATGCTCGCAGATTCGTTCATTATGGCCCATGCCAGAGCTAGAAAGGTACATGCCTGAAATGCCGACATATTCAGGTTTGCAGAGAGAAAGTTTGAATTATTGCAAGACCTTATGACCCAGTTCTAGAAAGAAAGCATGTTACTCCGGCCCGTACCAGATGAATGGGTAACAGAAGCATTTACTAACGGGTTGAATACGAGAAATTTGATGTTTCCCGAAAATTGAAAGAAAGTTTGCTTGAGTTCTAGGAAACAACATGGACTGATGCTCATAAGACAAGAATTAAAGATGACCAGCTGGGCTTTCAAGCATCAATCAAAGGCCAGGATTGGGAAAAGAATAAAGAGAAATTAAAGGATAATTTTGACACAACTCGACGGTCTTCAAAGGGACGATTTTTTCCCTATGAACGGGCCGGAAGATACGATAGAGGTTTCCGGTCGGCCGATAGATTCACTAGCGATAGGAAAACTAATCACGATTGAAATACCAGGTCATTGTAGGATAAGGAGACGTCGGGTTCTCGAGATTCTTCCTGCCCCATGCTTTCCGAATAAAACTTTAATTTCAGTATAGTGGAGCTGGTGTTGGCTTTGAGGAACAGTAAAGAAGCAGGATTCCTAAAGCTAATGAGATCCGATCCTATCCAAAGGGATCCTAATTTGTAGCGTGAATATCGTGCGACAAAATGGACATCGTACTATATGCGTAAGGAGGTGGCAACATTACTAAACAATGGTCATCTTAGAAAATAAAGTGACCCGGCTAAAAACAACTACGGATGCAATCGTGATAATGCAGAACCCTCAAAAGCAGGAGAAGAATGCTTCACGGTCAACATGATTTTCATTGGAGACGAGATTAATGGTGTGATATTTTTGGTGGAAAAAAGACAAAGGTGTCAGTGACCCACTACAAAAGACTCCGGGAAATCACTAAGGATGACATTATTTTTACGAATGAAGACTAGATAGACAGTTGTTGCATAATGAATCATTGGTAATCTCTTTAAATGTCTTAGATTTTAGATTAAAAGTGTTCTGGTGGATCCAAAAATTCGGCCAATATCATCTAATGGAGAGTATTGGAGGAATCCAAGCTCATTGATTGTATCATTCTTGCTAAAAAATTCCTCACCGAGTTCAACCTAACGAGTGTGACAACCCGAGGAGAGATCTTGCTAGCTACAAATGTCGATGGGTGATGAAGACAATCCTATTTGAAGTGGTGGACGATGATATGGGCTGCAATATTATCCCGGGGAGGCCGTGGTTGCACGAGATGAAGGTTGTGCATCAACATATCCCCCGTTGCTGAAATTCTCAACTCCCGAAAGAATTAAGAAAATAAGGAGAAACCAACCGACAACAAATGAGATGAATGCAACCTCAGTTTTCGGCAGCAAATGGAGGGAACATGCAATATAGAAATTATAGGAACATGTGCCTACTCCCGAGTCGAACGAAGTCAACTAGGGGAGCAGTCGTCGGAAGCATATTAGGCACCAAGCTATTTTCAGGTACCAGAAGAAACGGACGCAACAAAATCCATTGCGGAAGAACTTGAAAAAGTTACATTGCTTGAAAAATTCTTGGAGAGGAAGTGCCACTTGGGAACAGGACAACATCCCGAGCTAAGGTATAGATTTATCGAATTTCTTAAATTCAACGTCGATAGTTTTGTATGGTCGCATACAGATATGACACGCATCCCTCCAAAGGTGGCCATGCACAAACTAAGCCTGGATCCGACCATCGCTCCGGTAAGACAGGAAAAACATCCTATTGCCGAAGTCAAGAATAAATTTGTAAAAGAAGAGGTAAATTGCTTACTTGATATTGGATCAATCCAAGAGGTAAAGTATCCTGACTGGATAACTAATATAGTAGTAGTTCCAAAGAAGAACAATAAATTTAGCATTTGCTAGACTATAAGGACTTATATAAAGAGTGCCCAAAAGAGTTATTCCTGCTCCCAAACCTTGATTAAATGATTGATGCAATGACCGGGCATGAGTTAATGAGTTTTCTCGATGCTTACTCCAGGTGCAATCAAATCAAGATGAACCCAAAAGACAAGTAAAAAACTTTGTCCATAACAAATTTCAGCACATATTGTTATAATGCGATGCCTTTCTCGCTAAAGAACATCGGATCCACTTATTAGTGGCTCGTAAAATGTTTGAGGACCAAACCGGAAAACTATGGAAGTTTACCTTGATGATATGCTGGTTAAGTCTACGAACGCATGTCATCATCTAAAACACATGCAAGAGATCTTTGACATCTTATGGAAGCACAACATGAAGCATAATCTGAGATATATGCGTTTGGGGTCAGCTCTAGTAAGTTCCTGGGATTCCTTGTGTTGAAATGAGGGCTCGAGTTAATCTCCACAAAATAAACGCCATTGAAGACATTTTGGCCCAACTATCAAGCAGAAAAAAGGTTCAAAGACTAACAGAGAGACTGGTTGCTTTGAGTAGATTCATTTCTCAATCTTAAAAAAAATTTCATCATTTCTTTGCAATTCTCAAAAAGAAGTATAAATTTTAATGGACACCCAATTGTCAGAATGCTTTGAAGGATCTGAAAAGATATTTTTCAAGTCCTCAGTTATTGTCACAATTGGAGAAAGGCGAACAACTTTGATATGTTTAGTGGTCTCGGAGGTAGCTATAAGTGCTGTTTAATCGGTGAGGACAAAGGTACACCATATCTTATATATTACGTTAGTAAAATATTAATGGGAGTACAAACTTCCTACTCACATCTAGAAAAATTGGCCTTCGCCCTCGTAGTCGCCGTTCGAAAGCTAAGGCTTTATTTCCAATGTCACCGAATAGTTATGGTGACAACTTTTTCCCTGCGGAATATTCTTCATAAACCTGAACTCTTAGGTAGATGGGCCAAATGAACCATCAAAATGAGAAAATTTGACATAGAATATAAACTCAGGATTGTGCTTAAGGCACAAGTTTTGGCTGACTTTGTGGTCAATTAGAGTCCTGGACTTTTACCTTTGGGTAACAAAGAAATCGTACTGGTGTCGGAATCGGCATCGCGAGTTTGAACTTTGTTCACGAATAGAGTTTCCAATGTGAAGGGATTCGGGCTTGGCATATTGTTAACCATGTCTTCGGGAGAAATCTTAAGGCATGCCATAAGAACTGTTCCTCTGACTAACAATGAAGTAGAGTATGAAACTTTGATTGCATGACTCGAATTTGCACAAGGACTGGACTCAGAGGTCATAAAAATCAAATGCGACTATTAATTGGCAATAAATTAGGTGTACGAGATCTTCGAAGCCAAAGAGGAACGTATGCAACAATACATAATGAAAGTCCATGCTCTTTTCGCTCGGTTCTAGGAATGGTAAATTATGCACATCCCAACGGAAGAGAAAGCGTAAGTAGATGCACTAGCCAATCTTGTATCGTCCACAGAAATGAAGGGATCAGACTTTAGTACGGTCGTACAGCTTATGCATTCGGTATTGGGCGTATATTATTATTATAAGGTAAACGCAACTAATTTGATCTGGGACTGGAGAAACAAGATGAAGATCCTAAAGTATCTAGGGTGTTGCGCACTAAAAAGCTTGATACAGCTTCAAGGGAGGTCAACTATAGAGAAGATCTTTCCAAGGCCCGTTGGCCCGATGTTTGGGAGCCTCGGAATGTAACTATGTTATGCGAGAACTCCATGAAGGTATTTCAAAAATCACCCAAGCGCGTATTCCTTAGTGTTAAAAATGACTTCGGTAGGATACTAGTAGTACCAAATGGAAAAGAATCCAAGGCTTATTTTCAAAAATATGATAAATGTCAATGTTACACATCGTTGGTACATCAACGGACAGAGAAATTGCACTCAATTGTGTCGCTATACCCATCCACAGAGTGGGGGATGGATATCATCGGACCATTGCCGTAGGCTCCTGGTAAGGTTAGATTTATTTTGATTTTAACTGACTATTTTCCCATGTGTGTTGAAACGGGTCCTTCCCAAAAGATAGGTAAATGTAATGTGGTAGATTTCTTGTAGGAGAATATAACTTAAAGATTTGGGATACCTAAAGAGATAGCCTGCGACAACGGGTCGAAATATGTAGGTGCAAAGATCACAAAGTTCTTTGAAGACATGAAAATCAAAAGGATCACATTATCACCGAATCATATGAGTGCAAACGATCAAGAAAAATCAACAAATAAGTGATTGTACAATATCTAAAAAAGAGATTGGAAGCAGCTAAAGGTAAATGGCCCAAAGAGCTTCCAGGAGTACTATGGGTGTACACAACAATAGCCAAATCGAGCACGGGGAGACTCATTTCTGTTACAACCCATATTCACGTATGTTAGCTCATGACATAAGGTAGTCAACATAAATGCAAGAAGGAATTATCTCTGAGATGATAAGAAGTTAATCTTATTGGTTTTAAGTGGTACAAGGGTGATTAATAAGTATTAGAAGTTAAACCAATCAAGGATGTTGTAACTCGTATTTTCAGGTAAACCTAGAGGTGCTTAATACACTCAAAAGGTAATGTATTAAGATATTTGAATCATAAGTCTTGAAGTCAAACGAGTTATGAAACAAAAGTCGACAAAAGTTGTCGCAACTTAGGTTCATAATTTTACTTAAACATTAGGTAAAATATTTCTAAGCTTTTCGTCTAATTAACAAGGAATTACTGTATAATATACCCAAAAAATTAAATATCTATGAGTTTAGTTTCCAACAGATTAAATCATTTGTGAATACAATCTTGGAGTACAGAGATATTTGCATTTTTGCGAGACTGCACTAAGCACCTCTCTATGGAGCCCACTTAGGCGGTTTAAGACATTTGGATATATATAGCACGCCTCCAACCCATTTTAACTCATTTGTTTTCACTATATTCCGACCTTATAACCCTAGGAATAGCCACTCAAGGTTCTCTCAAGATTCAAGACCCAAACAAAGGGCAAACAACACAAATCAAGTGTCGGGAATCCCGTGGCGCTAGTAAGTTTCTTTTTCTTCGTGTTGTTGCTCATTTTTGTGTTGTTCCAGATCCCGTGGGAGGTTTTTTCAAGGGGTTTATGTTCTATTAATACTCTCTCAAGTTCTAAATATCAACCTTAGGTGATCAAGCTTTCTAAAGTGATTCAAGTGCCGAAAAACACTAATTGATTGCTAGTTTTGCTTTCTTGTTGTTGTGGCAGCATTGGAGGGATATTTCATGGAATATTATGGTCAAATTAGATTTGTTCTTTCTGTATTAAGATAATAAACCTCTTACTATATATTTATTTAAGATTATTCAATTTGTGGCTAAGTCATTGAAGCTAGAACTTGTGAAATATATATCAAAAGGCTTGGTAGTAATGTTATTGGTTGGTGGATTGTATTGGGAGGTTCAATATGATTAACATTGATGTTCTTTGGGATGTTTGGTGATTTTTTTCAATTTGGGAAGTCATATAAATAGGGGAGGTTCTATCCGTTTCATCGTAAAATAGGTTGTGATCGATACATAATAATTATGACGCTTAAATGATAACGATAGTATCGTTTCTCTTATTGTAGACTAAGGAGTTATGACAATTGCATAGCTTGAGATTGGGGCAGTATATACAAGGTATGTGAGGCTATCCATTTCCTTCTTTTGCATGACTCTGATTGTACATAATGTAATGAACGAGCTTTCAAAGATACTCTACTCTTAGAAGCTAACAGTACTTACATTGTTTCCCCTCTTATGAAATGATTAATGTTGATGTTGCCTCTCTTTTTCTTCATGGTGAAGATTTAATCCCAATAACGTGTATAGAGGATAGTGACCTTACGTCACTCTAAAAGGTTTAGAATGTGATTCTATGAGTCGAGCATGCAATATATATATGTATCTATTTTACTCTACCGAGCCGCGCTATAATCGATCGAGTATGACACCTAGTGTGAAACCACTGATAAGTTGGGTGTTACCGAGCTCCACGTGGTCAGGTACGATTTTACCAAGCCTTATGATGGCAAGGTACGGTTTTACCGAGCCTATTACGGCCGGGTACGATATGATGTTGATGATGCCCACAGAGGCGTATGTTTTAAAATTTTATGTATATATACATATGTATCATGCATTGCATGTCAGAAGACCTCAGAGATACCTAGATTTTACAGGTTGGATATTCTCTATCCTTGCTTACATTACTGTTCGTACTTATGGTTCCCTGCCTTACATACTCAGTACTTTATTCGTATTGACGTCCTTTTGTTTGTGGACGCTGCATGTCGTGCTGCAGGTCCTGATAGACAGGCAGGTGCAGCTCCCCCGCCACAGTAGACTGTCCAGTTCAGCAGTGAATGGCGATATCCCTTCTCCGGACTTGCCGTGGTCTTGGTACACATTTCTTTTATAGACATTATGGGTATGTCGGGGCCTTGTTCCGGCTATGTTGCAACACTTAGGCTCCTTTAGAGGCTAATAGACATGTGCTGACTCATGTATTGTTTGGTATGCTTTGTCAATTGATGTTTTTTGCATAGTCTTTCATGGTAGCTCGTACTGCATATATATTTTCTTGGTTGTCTTGTGATCCCATATTATATATGTTTATGCCATCATATTTTATTGTTGGTTGTCCAGGATCCATGTCCACCATTTATATTGATATCGTCATCCCTAAAAGACAATAAAGAATGTTAGATAGAATGTACGTTGGTGCTCGACAAGTATGGTTAGGTGCTAGTCATGTCCCTCCAGTTTGGGTCCTGACAAACTTAGTATTAGAGCAAGTCTATCCTAGGGATTGTCTATGAGCCATGTCTAATAGAGTCTTTATTATGGGTGTGTAGCATGCTACATTTATAATCAGGAGGCTACATGATATCTAGGGTTGTTACCTTCTTCCAGAATCTAGATCGTGCGTAAAGTTGAGTCGTAAGTGTTCGTCTCTAATATTCACCTTGTTTTCTTTCAGCGATGCCTTTGACTAGGAAGCAAACACTTAGTAAATGGCTCGATACAACCGCGGGAGAGGGTACCAGTTAGGTGCCCCAAGCTAGAGCAGGCCAAAGTGAGGCTCAGAGTGAGATGTCGTCTCATACCTCATCTACTTCCTCTCCTCTAGAGGATATTATGAGGCACCCAGCACCTCCAGTTCATCTGTTTGGCACTACAGACCAGGATATGCAGAGTGCTTTGCATTTGTTGACTAGCGGGTAGTTGTGCAGGCTCAAAGGCAGAATACAGGTGCTGCTGATAAACCAGTTAGTACGAGAGTTCAAGATTTTATTAATTTATACCCTCCAGTGTATACTGGTTCAGGCCTCAAGGAGGACCCGTAGACTTTTATTGATCAGGTTCATCGTACAGTATGGGTTATGCATGTTAGTGATACAAAGGAAGTAGAGTTGGCTTCTTATCAGCTACGGGATTTAGCGGTTCTCTAGTATGATATTTGGGAGAGATCCAGGGGTTTGAATGCTCTAGTGTGGAAGGAAGTTTCTAAGGCCTTTCTTCGTCACTACTTGCCAGTTGAGATACGATGAGCTAGAGTTGATAAGTTCATGAACCTTAGACAAGGTAATATGAGTGTACGAGAGTACAGTATGAAGTTTGATTCTTTAGCAAGGTATGCTTCCCATATGGTGGTCGAGGTGAGTGATAGAGTGTATTTGTTCGTGAACGGGTTGGGACCACATTTGATAAATGAGTGCACGATAGCCTCCTTGTTTGAGGGCACGCATATTTCTCGTATTCAGGCTTATGCCCAGACCTTAGAGGATCGTAAGCGCCAACTAAGGGAAGATAGGGAGCGGGATAGGGGCCATTATAAAAGGGCGAGATTTGCAAGGTATTCTGATGACTTCAGAGGTAGCGTCAGGCCCGAGTCTTTGAGGAGTTCAGTTCCACCTGTAGCTAGTGCTCCTCCACAGTTTTAGAGGCTTCGATATGATTGATTTACCTATTCTGGTCCAGGTCAAAGTTCGCAGGCATAAGGCTCGCAACATCATAGGGATACTAGTCAAACGAGACCCACAACACCATGTTGTGATCAGTACGACAAGGCCCACTTTGGGTTGTGTCGTTGAGGTTCTGATGCATGTTATTCTTGTGGACAACCTGACCATATGATGTGGGATTGTCCTAATAGAGGAGGTGATGGTATGGCTCAGCCGACTGGATTTGTATTTGGTTCTTCCTCATTAGTTTGACCTCCAACACGAGGTTTTCAGTTGTCGACAGGTCATGGTAGAGGTAGAGGTACAGTGCCGAGTTCGGGTGGTGCTCAAACTAGAATCTATCTCTAGTAGGTTGATAGGATCTCGAGTCGTCTCTAGATGTTGTTATAGGTATATTGTCTGTGTTTTCTTATGATGTATATGTGCTAATTTGTCCGGTATCTAAATTATCATGTATTACACCTTTTGTGGTTATAAGTTTGGCATTGAACCTAAATTGATACGTAAACCCCTTGCGGTATCTACTCTGATAAGAGGTTCTGTGATTGCTAGAATGGTATATAGATGTTACACTGTGATGATTTGTATTCTTCAAACCTCGGCAAATTTATTTGAGTTAGAAATGGTTGATTTTGATGTGATAATGGGAATGGACTGGTTGGCCTAATGCTATGCAAATGTTGACTATTGTACAAAGATGGTTAGGTTTCAATTTCCTAGTGAGCCCATCATTGAATGGAACGGGAACATTGCTACATCGAAAGTTAGGTTTAATTCCTATCTAAAGGCAAGGAAAATGATCTCGAAAGGTTACACTTATCATCTCGTTCACGTTAGGGATGCGGAGGCGAAGCTTCCTACTCTACAATCAATCCCTGTGGTCAATGAATATCCAGATATTTTCCCAGATGAACTCCCAGGCCTTCCTCCTGAAAGGGAGATTGATTTTAGCATTGATGTGCTGCGTGACACTCAATCGATCTCTATCCCTCCATATATAATGGCCCCAGACAAGTTGCGCGAGTTGAAGGCGTAGGTGAAGGACTTGCTGGATAAGGGCTTCATTAGGCCTAGATCTTCACCTTGGGGTGCGCCAGTCTTATTCGTGCAGAAGAAAGACGGGTCGTTACAGATGTGTATCGACTATCGGCAGTTGAATAAGTTTACTATAAAGAACAAATATCCACTTCAAATAATTGACAAGTTGTTTGACCAACTCCATGGTGTCAATTATTTCTCCAAGATTGACTTACGTTCAAGGTATCAGTAGGTGATGGTTAAAGAAAAGGATATTCTAAGACGGCCTTCCGGACAAGATATGGGCACTTTGAGTTCTGGTGTATTCTCGTTCAAAGGCGGAACATGCAGGCCACTTGCCAATAGTATTACAGACGCTTCAGGATCATAAGTTATATGCTAAGCTCTCCAAATGTGAATTCTGGCTGAATTTAGAAGCATTCCTTGGCCATGTGATAGCCTACGAGGGTATTAGTGTCGACACTCAGAAGATCGATGCAGTAAAGAAGGCTGAGACCTACAACACCTTCATAAGTCCGCAGCTTCTGGGGCTAGCAGGATATTATAGGTGGTTTGTAGAAGGCTTTTTCCTCTATATCAACACCATTGACTATGTTAACACAGAAAACTACAAAGTTTTAGTAGTATGACACTTGTGAACGCAGTTTTTAGGAGCCGAAGACTTGATTTACATCCGCACGAGTCCTCACTCTCCCTGAAGGAACAAAAGGTTACATGGTATATTGTGATGCCTCAGGCATAGGTTCGGGGCGTGTATTGATGCAAAATGGGAAGGTGATTGCATATGCATCAAGACAATTAAAGAAGCATGAAAATAATTATCCAACCATGATTAGGAATTGGCTGCAGTAATATATGCTTTAAAGATATGGCAGTACTACTTATACGACATCCATGTTGACATCTACACAGATCACAAAATTTTACAATACATTTTCAAGTAGAAAGATATAAATTTGAGGCAGCGTAGGTGGCTTGAATTATTGAAAGACTACGTCGTCGAGATATTATATCATCCCGATAAAGCCAATTTTGTGGCAGACGCTCTCAGCCGTAAGTTAATGGAATGCTTAGTACATATTGAGGCAGGTAGATGGGGGTTGACTAAAGAGCTCTATCAGCTAGACACTATGAGAATCAGATTGTTATTAGACTTTGATGACGGAGGTGTTACTGTACAGACTACATCAGAATCATCTTTGGTAGCCAAGGTAAAAGCACGACAACATGAAGATCCTATCTTAGTACGATTAAGAGAGAGCATTTAGCAGTGTAAAAGTTTGGCTTTTGGGATCTGAGGAGACGGGACATTGAGACACCAAGGCTGATTATGTGTGCCTAATGTGGTAGGGTTGCGAGAAAAGATTATGAATGAGATTCACCAATCCAGATATTCTATCCATCCCGGCTCGACAAAGATGTATCATGATGTCAAGGAGCAGTATTGGTGGGATAACATAAAGAAGTCTAGTGCATAATTTGTAGCCCAGTGTCCCAATTGTCAACAAGTAAAGATAGAACATCATAAACCCCCTAGTAGATTGCTTCAGAATATAGGGATTCCGACCTGGAAATGGGAGGTGATAGATATGGATTTTGTTATTGGATTACCTTGCTCTTATCATAAGTTTGACTCCATCCGGGTGATTGTTGATCGACTTACAAAATGTGCCCATTTTCTGCCAGTTAGGATAACTTACACAACTTAAGATTATGTGAAGTTGTATATCAAGAAGATTGTTAAGCATCATGGTGTGCCGGTATCTATTATATCAGACCGAGGAGCTCAATTTACGACGAACTTTTGGAGGTCTTTTCAAAAGGGTTTAGGCACACAAGTTAATCTTACCACTACATTTCATTTGCAAACTAACGGACAAGCTGAATGTACCATTCAGACATTGGAAGATATGCTATGAGCATGTGTTCTAGGTTTTATGGGGAATTGGGATGACAATCGTCCACTGATAGAATTCATTTAGAATAACAGCTACCACTCCAGAATTAAAATTGCCCCACAGGAGGCACTGTATAGGAGGAGATGTAGATCACTAGTTGGATGGTTTGAAGTTAGTGAAACAGAATTATATGGGCCATATTTGATTCACCAAGCTATCGAGAAGGTGAAAGTGATACAAAACCGATTGAGGACAGCACAAAGCAAGCAAAAATCTTATTCCCATGTCTGATGTCGTGATCTAGAGTTTGAGGTTGCTGAATGGGTTTCCTGAGGATCTCACCAATGAAGGGTGTGATGCGTTTTGGGAAGAAAGGTAAGCTAAGTCCAAGATATATTGGTCCGTAAAAAGTTCTTCGACGAATTGGACATGTTGCTTATGAGTTGGAATGTCCATCCGAATTGGAATTTGTCCACCCGGTATTCCATGTATCTATGTTGAGGAAATGTACTAGAGACCCTTCTCGAGTTGTCCCTATCAAAGATGTACAAGTAATATAGGACCCATCATATGATGATGTGCTAGTGGTTATATTAGATCGACAAGTCCGTTAGTTGAGAACAAAAGATGTAGCTTCCGCCTAAGTATTGTGGAGGAACAAGAATTTGGAAGAGAAGACATGGGAAGCAGAAGAGGAGATGAAGTCTAAATAACTTTACCTATTCCAGAATTAAGATAACAAGGATGTTGGTGGAACACAGGATAAATTGGAAGGTGAAACGGCTCTATGATGTAAGCAATAACATGAGAATACTCTTCCTTAATACAAAATGGTGATATGTAGATATTAATATCCATAATGCTTTGTGTAGCCTTTTGAGGCCCTATGTTGGGATTAGTTGCTTGCAAGTTTTGCCAGTCACCCTTTTACAGGGGAAAATTTATCGTAAATTTCCGCTGAAATCCACGCTGATTTGGACTCCCGCATAGGCCCTTACTTTGAGGTCGAATATTCCTAGCGGGAGGAGGATGTTACAACCCATATTCTCGTAAGTTAGCACATGCCATAAGGTAGTCAACATAAATACAAGAAGGAATTATTTTTGAGATGATAAGAAGTTAATCCCATTGATCTTAAGTGATACAAAGGTGTATAAGGGTGATTAACAAGTATTAGAAGTTAATCAAATCAAGAATGTTGTAATTCGTATCTTCAGGTAAAATTAGAGGTTCTTTATACACTCAAGAGATAATGTATTAAGGTATTTGAATTATATAATATCGTATCATAAGTCTTGAAGTCAAACGTGTTATGAAACAAAAGTTGACAAAAGTTATCGCAACTTAGGTTCATAATTTTACTTAAACATTAGGTCAAATGTTTCAAAGTTTTTTCCCAATTTAAAAGTTATTACGGGGTAATCTACCCATAAAATTAAAGATCTATAAGTGTAGTTTCCAACGTATTAAACCATTTGTGAATACGATATCGGAGTAGAGAGATTTTTGCATTTTCGTGAGTCTGCGCCAACCACCTTTCTATGGGTCCCACTTAGGCGGTTTAAGACATTTGGATCTATATAGGATGCCTCCAACCTCTTTTATGTCATTTATTTTCACTATATTAAGACATTAGAACCCTAAGATACCCTTTCAAGGTTCTCTCAAGATTCTAATACCCAAACAAAGGGCAAACAACACAAATCAAGTGTCGGGAATCCCGTGGCGCTAGTAAGTTTTTTTTTTGTGTTGTTGCTCATTTTTGTGTTGTTCCAACTCGTGTGGGAGTTTTTTTTAATGGGTTTATGTTCTGTAAAGACACTCTCAAGTTCTTAATATAAACCCTAGGTGATTTTAAGCCTTCTAAAGTGATTCTAGTGCCGAAAAATACTAATTGATTGCTAGTTTCGCTTTCTTGTTGTTGTAGCAGCATTAGAGGGATATTTCATATAAAATTAAGGTCAAATTGGTGTTGTTATTTCTGCATAAAGGTAAGGAACCTCTTGCTCTATATGTATTTAAGATTATCCAAGTTGCGGCTAAGTCATTGAAGCTTGAACTTGTGAAATATATATCGAATAGCTTGGTAATAATGTTATTTGCTGGTAGACTATTTTGGGAGGTTCAATATGATTAACATTTATGTTGTTTGGTCTATTTGGTGTTTGTTTTCACTTGTGGGAAGTCATATAAATAGGGAAGATGCGGTCCATTTTTTAGTCTGAATTTTAATTATAGCAATGAATAAATAAAAGAAAAATGGATAAATGAAAAGAATGAAACAAAAAGAGGTATAAAATAGGCATTCCTGATATTGGGCCAAAGCTGGTGTTGGCTAAAATCAAAACCCTTCCTACACGTCCAAACCACCCATAAAAAGCCCAAACCCTTCCCCAACCCAGTCTCTCATTAGAGACGTCCCAAAAAAACGTCGTTTTGGGGCACACAATCTCAAGCGTTCATCCATCATCATCCAACGCCCCTGGATCAATCTTGAAGATTAAGTAAAACAGTCCGAATCTAATACAAACCCTAGAGACCAAATATCTTCTTCCTCATACCCATCGTCTCCACCGACTCGCCGGTCGAAAATCGTTGCCGCCGCCAAAGCATCTCCAAACTCACCCAAAAATACACCACTAAACCACCTCTTTTTCCTCTTTCCAATACCCTAAAAATCATTCCTCAAATGTTGTTCTAAGTCCTCGAATCTTCAAAAGAATAGACACCGCCTACAGCGGCGCCACCGCCACTGCCAAAGCATTCAAAATAACACCCCATGTTCCTCATCTCATCCCCATAACAGATCCGGCCTAAAATTTCTTCAAACATTAGCCAATCACCTCGTATATCCATTCGAAATTCTTACCAAATCCTCAACCCCCTAGAATTCCCTGAAATTGACACCACACAACCCCCTCACCTCCCTCTCCATGAATATATAACCAGTAACCCTCAAACATGACTAGATTTTGTCAAATATTAAATCAAAAAACCCAGTCTAAAGCCCAACCTTTCCAAACCCAACCAAACTCACACCCTGTATTGTTCTCACCCTCCTCCTTGTTAATCCCTAATCATTCTCCCTCAATTGTCCGAATACCTTTTCAAATTTGAAGTCTAAGGTTGGCCGGAAACCCTAGGAGTTTAAGGGTTCACAGGTTTTGGACTACGGCTAGTCGTCAAGCTAAGTTTATTTATTCAATTTCTTGTTCCTTTGTCTTGGTGCTCCCTTATTATTTTGTGCTGTTCTTGCATGTTTGTTAATAACTCTTTGTTAGTTTTATTTATAATTTTTGTTTAGGTTTTCTCAGATCTCTGTTCCTTTGTTTATGTCATTTCTAATTTTTCACTGATGATCTGCTATGAATGATTCCTTATTTCATTTCGAGTGATTGGACCTCTAGATTTCTGAGTTATGATTTGATTCGTTCTGTCTTGATCCCTGAACACATGTTTGAGTAATTTAAATTGAATATTTGAGGACCAATTTAAGTTATAACTGTTTCCATCTGGCATTTCATATTATTGCTAATTGTCTACTATTGATGCACCGAGCTTTTGAACTTTTATTGATCAGACTTAGATCAAGTTCAACACAAGTTGTAGAGTTTTGATTAAATTTCAGGATTGACTGGATACATTTGAATGTTTAGTTTACCTATGGTCACTTCTAACTAGGGTTAAAGAGTGTTTGGGGTTAGTTTACTGGTCATTCTTGATAAATTTAGATTGGATGAAATGTAGTATAGGCATTTGAGGGTTAGGGAATCTGTTGTAACAAATTAAGAAGCTTCTAGTAGGGACCTCTAGTGAAAATTTCAGTTGATTAAGTGATAAAACTTGGTAAACAGGTCAGATGTCTGAGTTAACTTAGGTTAAAAGCAAATAAATATAGGACTGACTGTTAAAAACTGAAAATTAGAAAAGACTAAAGGTCACAATAAGAGCTGAAACTTTTCCCTAGCTTACTAGCCTATAAAGGCATATATATCCTGATTAAAAAGTGGAGAAAAAACTTTTAAAAAACATCTTCTGAATTAGTTCCTAGTAAGAGAGCAAAAAATCGAAAATATAGTAGAGCCGACTCTGGGAGAGCTGGTGAAGACTTAAAATGAAAAAGGCAAAAGAATGCTAAATTTTCTGTTCATTAACATCAACCACGTTTGAGTTTATTCTGGATGCATTTTGTGTTTGAGCTGTGTAGATCCTTGGCTTATGTTGAGCAAAAAACTCTTTAATTGTTTCTGAGTGTCGAGCTTTAGTTTATTGTTCAATCTATTGGTAGATTTGCTGCTGTTATTGTCTCTTGCTTATCTACTCATAGGTGGTTCTTCTTTGCTGTAATTCCAGGTACACACACATGAACCGGATCTGATGTAGCCATGGTTTAAAATTGAAATGATACGCACTCCATGCATTGGCTCCTTGGCTGAGCCTGCTTGGCCTCTTATAATGTAAAATTGAATAGTCTTAAATGAGTTGTAATACTTAATATATCTTAGTTTGATTTATGTTTGTATAAATTTGGGACTATGAAATGTAGACTATACCTGGACTGTATGACCAGTTGTGATGATGTCGTATCATGTATTGGTATAGATGTTCACGTAGCTCTAGGTTTGTTTCAGTTCAATAGGTAAAACATACTGTTTAGTATCGAGTGAGGTGTAAAATGTATATTTTGAAATTGGTAATTTGCATCGACATTGTCAATAATGTTTTAGCATACAACATGATCTAAATATGGATTTTAAATATCAATTTTTATACGTACAATGATTTCTGAAGATATACTTAGTGGCTGCATGAGTTAATTTATTAAAATCAGATGGTATTGACTCTAAAAGTGTTTCTGAACTTATTCTGTGGATACTGCGTGTGTCAACTTGGCTCTTGATCTCACTTCGTAAATTCAGTGCTTCTGAAATCTTAATAAACAACACTGATCATCATGATTAGTTTGGAGCTGACTACTCGACGAGTTTAGCTCCTCAAATTGAATTTTGTGATTAATTTCATGATTTTCTCACCTTAATTTATTAATGCAAACCTGTTACTCATGTAGTGGACCTTTTGCATTAAGTAGCCAATTGAATTAGAAGGTTGACCCTTTGTTCTAATTTGAAGTCGAAGCGAAGGTTTAAATGTCACGTATTAGGACGACTAGAATCAAATTTGAAAGAAAATCCTAGTTTTCTTACGACTGACCTTCAAAAATGATACACGAGGGGCGCCGCGCCAAAAGGAACCTATAAACTGTGCACCCTTTATTCGGGAGATGCCGTTTAGCGAACTTCATGGCTTCCCGAAAAGATAATAACACGTTAGTGGCTTTAGACGCGTCTTTAATAATTTTATCTTCCTAAGTATGGGTGCGCATTTATGTGACCCAAGTGCAATCTTGATGAAGTTAAAATATGTCAAAAACTACGTGTGCATTTATGTGACGCGGTTTGTGACAAGTCTTAGCGGCATCGCAAATTCTCTTTAAATTGTTAAAAGCGGTATAAGTGTTAAAATTGCATTTGTAGGATGCACATATGTAGAATCAGAATTTTTTAGCCATTTATGTTAGTTCAATCGACCGTGCTAGAACCACGAGATCCGAGGGTGCCTAAACCTTCCCTCGGGTCAACAGAATTCCTTATCTAGAATTTTTGGTTCGCAGACTCCATTTGGGTAGTCGACAAATTACCTCTGGGATTCTAAATAAACCGGTGACTTGGGACACCAAAAGACAAACTTATCCAAAGTGGCGACTCTAAATAAATAAATAATCCCATTTCGAATAATGTCACTTTAATTGGAAAAACTCCCTTATACGTGTCATCCTTCCGGGTAGGTGCATAAAAAATGAGGTATGACAGCTCTAGCGCCTTTGCTGGGTAGAGTGGACACAGAATCTCTGGTTGAAGGTTCAAGAATTCGAGCTTAGAAAAATTGTTATATTTGACTTCTTCTGATTTTCTTACATGTTCTATGCTATGTGCTAAATGCTTTACCGCTTTGATATTATCTTAACTGTACATATAAACTGCTACGAAACCCTTCTCTCTTTATCTCTGGGGATGTGCTTACTAGTTAAGACTCTCTTTTCTTTTTGTGTCATACCTGAAAATAAGAAAGAGGCCGGACAAGTTACTAAGCCGGATGGCCTTTTGGTTCTCGGTACGTAGCCCCCTCCTCGACTCTAGTTGTCCGCTCGGGTGCAAAGTCTAGACCCCATACCAAGGTTTTAACTTAGAATTACTTGACCACATGCCGTATCCCTGGTAGGAACACTTATTTGCATCATGCATTTGATTTAGGGGACTTAACAGAGGGGTTGGGTCTGTCTAGGACAGGTGACCTCAAATAAAAGACCCTTCTGATGCATTTTACGTGCTACTTGTGTATTTTTTCTTTGCAGTGGATTTGCATGTTGACCGGCTTGTGAATAACGAGAATAAATTGAGAAAATAGAAGTGTTAGGCTGACCACTTGTCTTGTAAAGCCAATATTCAAATAACACCGAAATGCTGCGAGGTTTTTCGAAAGAAAAAAAAGAGAAAAAGAAAATGGGGGGTGGGTTTAAATAATATTTCGGTTTTGATAAGTGTTTTCCCCGAACCACCCCTTTTTAATTCTCGTCAGGTACGAGATATGTAGGCAACCCCCATTGGGTCCAACCTTTCGTTTGCAAAAATAACCAAAACAAGGAAAAACAATGGGCCAGTTTTAATTATTTTCCTAACTAAATTGGGTGATGCTGTTACTGCCAAAAATTGCCGAATGTTACCGAAAGGGAGCCGGAAGGCTGATTTCGCATAAATGGCCACCCTTGAGTCTCATTTTAGCCGGTGAACGAGAAACGCCTTAAAAGCTTCCTTTGGAAGTGCTGAAAGGCCGTACTCGCAAAGCTGGGCCCTTATTTTGGAAAATAAATTTCATAAAAGAAAGTGGTAAGTTTAAATATTTGTGGAGTCAAGTAGAACAAAATTTTGAGATACTAATTCGCCCTAATAAATACGCAAAATGAGCACGAAGCAGTATTTGCCGATAGCATTCTTGAACAAAATTCCCTTGGAGCAATACATGTGGTGGAATGACATGGGGGAAGCGGGGCAAAACAAGGTCAACATGCTTTTGGGAGGACTTACTGGGTTGCTGAAAATTAACCCAAGGGGAGATATCGTAAAAGCATTGATCACATTCCAGGACCCAGATCCAATGTATTCCATTTCTCGGATTTTGAACTCACACCGACATTACAGGAAATAACTGGATACATTGGGACCCCTACGATTCCTGTGAGGCACCAATACCTGATTGCGCTAAGAGCCCTCGCCGTGCACAAGTTTCTGGATTCCTTAAAAATATGTAGGAAGGTTCACAACCCAGACCTGTCAGCTGGTTTCTGTACCCCGCAGTTTATATATCAGAGGTACGAGCATATAGGGGGATTAGATAACCCGGAAAACCATATTTGTAGCAAAGGAAACCAACTCAAATGGGAGGAGCATCGATGGTTTGCATATATGGTTTTCTTCTTGGGCCTTATGGTGTTTCCGCGGAAGGATGGAAATATTGGTATACGGATAGCAGGGGTTGTCAGTGCTTTACTAACTTAGACAAAGAGCACCCTTGCTCATATGATCTTAGCCGAAATCTTCCATGCTCTTACCGCGTGGAAAGTAGGAGGAGACGTTTTTGAAGCGTGTAACCTATTTTTGCAAATATGGATGATCGAGCATTTATGCCACCAGCCTCGGCTCATGAATTATGGGTCACCAATAAAGAGCTGTATAGAAGAATTCTACAACAGGGTTGATGGGTTTAGGTTACCTGAGGGTGTCACAGAATGGGTGTCGCATCTCCGAGTTGTCACTGCAAATCAGATAGAATGGACATTCGGGTTGCTCCCCGTGGATGAAGTTGTGTATATGCCAGACACCAGGTCTGATTTCCTTCTGATGGGTCTCCAGAGTATCCAACCCTATTCGCCATACAGAGTACTAAGGAAATTAGGTAGATGCGAAATGATTCCCAGGGACGAGGATATTAGTCACCATGCGGTTGAGATCAGCCCCAATGGTCAATTCTTTGAAGCTGTCGTGCGTGGAGAGAATGTCAATACTTGACAGCGGTTACCCGAGTACGCGACATATCTAATGGCGAGGTTGCACCGGGATACGTTACTTGGTATAAAATGGAAATAGAGCCTGGAAGTCCGGCTAAAAGACCGCATCTCCAAGACTTTGTTGAAACGTCACAAGAGCAATGGGGTTGGCTGGCCAAGGAGAATGAATACAGGGCCGCCATAGGAAGATTGAAAAGCAAGTCAAAGAGCTGCAATTTGAAAATGGTTTTCAAGCCGCAACAAATGTGGGAGAAAAGAAGAGATTAACCAAAGAAAATAAGGTGTTGCGAGCCCAAATCCAGAAAAGTGTAGAGGAACAAGCCCGCATCCTTCAGAAATTAAAAGAAGGGCATAACGATGAGATTGCTGGATTAATATGGAGGGTCATCATGGCTGAGAACAGAGTGGCCAAGCAAGTGGGGGACTTCAAAACCGAGAGAGACCATTGTTATGCAGCGATAGGAAGGTTGGAGATAGATTTGCGGCAATTCTAGGAACTGAATCAGGTAGCTGAGCAAACTATCGAGGCAAGGGCCGAGCAAATTGGGCGTTCTTTGCAAGAAAAGGGAGTTATCAGGGAAAGGGTAGGGGCGATTGCGCATAGTGCAACCATTGTGAGGATATGACAAGATCCATGTTCTTTGCCGCCGCCATGACTTTTGTTCGGCATGTGATGGAAGACCTCCACCATCTCCAAGGGAGTTTAGCACGCAAGCCTGCGGCAATGCCGAATGATGCCCTACGAGCTCCAGGAGCAGTTGAAGTCTTAATGTATTCATGATTTCTGAAATTGTATTTTCCTTAAAAGAATTCGTCAGTCTGTATTATTGCTTTGCGTGTCTGTAGTTCTTATTATGTCAGAGCCTGTTAGTTGCCTTATTAACATTGCTAGTATCTGGAACCAAGTTTGTCTTTATAAGAACTGAAAATTCCAAAAAAATTATATATCTTGTTATTTTTATTTCACTTTTCATGAACTACACTTGGTCTGATTCATGTGGGGCATGATTTGTAAGCAATCTTCATAGGATTCGACCGTATATAAAAGAAAAAAGGAAAAAGGGAAGCGAGAAAACAAAGAGTGGAAATCAAAAGGAAGTTTGGAATAAACGTCGGGATGACACATGCGACCAATGCAAGCATATAGACACCCGTTAACAGTATAGGTGCATCACACCCTACGTGCGATTCCTTGTCTGTTATGTGTCTCAAACTAATTGTTTGTTTGCTGTAATTCCAGTCTCAGCCTTTTTGAAACAATGGTTGGTTTGTGGTAAACTGGCATCACATCGATAGATTTACCAAATCGAAAGGAAGTGAAAAAATGTCATCTGAAATGACTTTGCCGGCAGTTCCCATCTCAGAAGATAGCCTGTTGTAGGGATCCCGGCCTCAGAATCTGCGGCAGCTGAAAAAAATAGGATCCTTCTACTTAGAGTCATGGAGATGTGGGATGCCTGGACGAATGGAAAAGAGACTCCGAGTGTCTTTCCTGGATTTCCTGAGCTCTTCCCAAGGTCGGGGGTACTTCAACTATTCCCATTAGCCACCCAAACATACTCTTGGGACAGGCTACCATACCAGCCAACTTTTTCAGAGCACCTTCTGAAGCCCGCCCTCAAGTGATCACCTCTGGCACAGTTCCTAATATTTTTACGGCTCCCCCTATGTGCAGCCACCACGCAGCCCATAGTGCCGAGACCCATGTTCGATCCGACGGATTTCATATTTCAATCTCCCAATTACCAAACCGCGCCTCCCTTATACCCCATATACACTTATCCTCAACCAGCATATGAGCTCACAAACCTTGCAGGATAAAACTCCCAAAATGCCTGAACAAGATGAGATAGCAAGAAGGATGAAAAGCCTTGAGCAGATCTTGAAGAACATGCATGGCTTGAGTGGGCAAAAGAGTGCTTCCTACACAGACATTTGCATGTTCCCGCATGCACATTTTCCCCCGAGATTTAAAATGCCGAAGTTTGAAAAGTATGATGGTCGCATGCCGAAGTTTGAAAATTATGATGGTCATGGCGACCCTATTGCTCATCTGAAAAACTACTGTGACCAATTGCGTGGGGTAGGCGGAAAAGAAGAACTATTAATTGCATACTTCGGAGAGAGTCTGGTAGGCATCGCTTCTTAATGGTACATGGACCAAGATATCACGCGATGGCATATATAGTACGATGTTGCCCGGGATTTTGTAAGGCAATTCCAGTACAAAATTGACATTGCACCGGATAGAAATTCTTTGGCTAACTAGAATAAGAAGCCTTCGGAAAGTTTTAGAGAATATGCTGTCAAGTGGCGTGAACAGGCGTCAAGAATAAAGCCACCCATGGAGAGATAGATATGGTCACTTTTTTTCTCCAGGCACAAGAAGCGGATTATTTTAAAAAGATGATGTCAGTAATGGGCAAACCCTTCGCAGAAGCAATCAAGATCAGTGAGATGGTAGAAACGGCCAAGAAGAATTCTGAGCCAGTCAGCAATAAGGGTAACCTCCCAAGATATCCAAGGCGGGGAAGGAGGAGTCGTAAGAAACAAAAATAAAAGAGAAGCTTCAATGGCAGCCTCCGGTATGAGAAGACATCATCCTCCCAGGCCCATGATCTCGGAAAGGACCTCTTAACACTACTATCCCCATCAAGACATGCATTATGCTCCCCAACCTTATGCAGTTGTGAATGCCCTGCCATTCGCTTGACCACAACAACAGGTCAATAGAAACCAAACCCCGAGAAATGAGCCCCCACAAAACCACAATAATCCCTACCCTCCCCAAATTAATTTTCATCCCAAGGAGCTGCCCAGAAGGCAATACTTTACACTAATAGGGGAGCCTTATTCCAGTTTCTTCCCAAAACTAATCCAGATGGGTCTCTTACATCCCATGACCCTGAACAAACAAAACCCTGAGTCACCTTCTTATCAACATGGTGTACGTTGTGCTTATCATTAGGGAGCCGAAGGCCACGACACCAAAAATTGTTGGACTCCAAAGCAAGCTTTGGAGGATCTAATAGAACAAAGGAAAATAGTGTTGAGAGATGAAGATGTCCCGAATGTAACTGATAACCTGTTATCGGCTCTCAACAACGGTCCAGTCATCGGGATGATTTGCAAGGACAAAGAATTTTACCCTTGTTTGAAAGCCTTAATAGCCATTGCTGATTCAGATAGAAAGCAAAAGGTTACCCCCTAGAAGGTTGAAGAAAAGGAAATGAGTGAAGCCAAGCACTCGGAAGCAGAGAAGAAGGTTAAAGCTAAAATTGAGACGGCAACCATCAGGGAAACTGTCCTTTACATCCCACGGGGTCGTCAAGAAAAACAACCAACTCTCAATCCCCCAAGAAGATTTGAGTTGAACAAGACGATGTACGTACTCAAGGGAGCCTATGTGGTGCGGGGAACGATTAAATCACAAAGGCTGAATGAGCCTATGCCAATCAATCGCGCGCCACAGAAGCCAATGACGGACCCTTCTACAGTCGCGTGGAACTATCAAGAAACAATAGTAGCATACAAAGGCAATGCAATCACTAGGGAAACTCAATAAGGCCACCCCGCAAAGATATATTCGAACCTGGAAGAGGTGAACAGTGCTACCAAAAGGAGATTCCCACCCAAATAGCCTGTAAATGTTGAAGAGGCGGAGGCCTTCTTTTGAAAGATGAAAATGCTAGACAATGAGGTAGTGGACCAGCTCCGGAAGTCTAACGAACACGTCTCTTTACTATCATTGCTGATGGATTCTCCGGAGCACCAGAAGTTGTTTGCTAAAACCTTAAATGAGGCCTACGTTCCGGTTCAAACCTCCATGGAACAACTGGAGAAAATGGCAAAAAGATTCTTCGGTGTTAATCAGATTACATTTAGCCTTGCATCTCAATATCAAATGCGAAGGCTATTACGTAAAAAGAGTAATGGTAGATGGAGGCTACGGGGTGGACATATGCCCAGTGTCAACATTGCAAAGAATAGAAATTGGGACGGAGAGGATCCACCACAACAATGTGTGTGTCCTAGCTTTTGATAGAATTAAAAGAGACACCATAGGAGAAATTGATTTGGTATTGACCATTGGTCCGGTTGATTTTTAGGTGACATTCCATGTATTAGATATGGACACATCCAACAATTACCTCCTAGGAAGACCATGGGTTCACGAGGTAGGAGTTGTACCTTCTACTCTACAGCAAATGCTGAAGTTTGAACATGAGAAACAGGAAATCGTGGTCCATGGAAAAGATGAACAGTCAATCTACCGCGATCCGTCCGTCCCCTGCCTCAAAGTTAAATAAGGAAGTGAGCATATAGTTTACCAGAAATCGTGGTAGCCGATCAACATAAAGAAGGAAAATTGTATCCCCATCCTTTTCTCTCCAATGCATCAATTATGGTGGCAAGAGAAATGGTACGTCAAGTATTTAACCCAGGAAAGGGACTCGGAAGCTCTCTACAAGGGATAACCGAGCCAATCTATTTGCCTACCGCAGTGAAGTTTTTTGGGCTAGTCTTCCACTCAACACCAGAGGATATAACTTGGGCCAACCATAGAAAGTGTCATGGATAGGCTCTACCTCAACCCTTACCCC
Organism: Nicotiana benthamiana; assembly: GCA_034376525.1. Lineage (NCBI taxonomy): Eukaryota > Viridiplantae > Streptophyta > Magnoliopsida > Solanales > Solanaceae > Nicotiana > Nicotiana benthamiana. Next base: position 10,175,024 of record CM067341.1, on the reverse strand, counting down.
ACTTGTACGAGATGCTTATGAAGCCAAAGTACAGTGAGGAAGAAGAAGATGAGACATTCCCAGCGTATAAAATTGAATGTATATATGGAGCCATGAGGAAATTATTGTATGAAGCCAACACGGTCTAGCTTGAAGAAGGGTCGAGCACCGCCGAAGTGCTTTACATGGGACCGGATGCCAAATAGTAAAATTGGAAGGCCACGCCTTTCCCTGTCAGACGGGAGGCCCGGTAGTCCTGCCTTGCCATCTTTTCCCTGCATAACGAAAATTCAGGGTGTAACTCGGTGTTTTTTTATTTAGTATTTTGTCCTTTAAATTTCAAATGTAAACCATGTTATCTTACAATTTCCAAGAAATGAAACCAATATTTCATCGTCTACACTCCTCTATTTTTCTTATTATTGCTATTTTTCTTCAATTTTTATCTTTTCTTTTAGTTCAAATAATGCGGCTTTAAATAATAAGACATGCTCGTGGACTTCATGCCCCGATCGAAACGTGTCGTTTATTGGTGTAATGATGGACAAAGAACCGGAGTATGATGAAGAAGAGGCTTTTAGGGAAATCAACCGATAGTTGGAAAATTTTGAAAATAAACCTAAGCTGATACCAAACAGGTTAACTTGGGTGGTACCAGCGAAACCAGGGAAACCAAAATAAGCATCTATGTGAATAAGAAATCTGGGACTCATTGGTTCTAACTTCTTTTTAAATTCAAAGATTTTTTTGCATGGTCTTACGACGACATGCCTGGGCTGAATGTTGATTTGGTGGTTCATATGTTGCCCACTACCCCGAATGCCCTCCAGTCCAACAAAAACAAAGAAAGTTCAAACCTGATATAAGCGATAAGATCAAAGAGGAGATCACAAAGCAGTTAGAGGTGGAAATAATCCGAGTGGTTCGATACACCACATGGTTGGCCAATGTGGTCCTGGTACTGAAGAAAGACGGGAAAACCCGAGTATGTGTAGACTACATAGATCTGAACCAGGCGAGTCCCAAACACAACTTCCCTTTTCCTAACATCAACTTCCTCGTTCACAGCTATGCCAAAAACGAGATACAGTCCTTTGTTGATTGTTACGCAGGATACTACCAAGTGTTGATAGATGGGGAAGATGCTGAGAAAACAGCCTTTACCACACCTTGGGGGACTTATTGTTACAGGGTTATGCCTTTTGGATTAAAGAACGCTGGGGCAACGTAGATGAGAGTTATGACGACCATCTTCCATGACATGATGCATCAAGATATAGAAGTATATGTGGATGACGTGATTATCAAGTCCAAGACTCAGAGCGATCATGTACGGGACCTAAGAAAGTTCTTCGAAAGGCTTCGCAAGTATGATTTGAAATTGAATCCAGCCAAGTGCACCTTCCAGGTACTGTCAGGCAAACTTCTGGGTTCATTGTCAGCCGAAGAGGAATTGAGTTGGATCTAACCAAGATAAAATCCATTCGAGAGCTACCTCCTCCAAAAACGAAGAAGGATGTAATGAGCCTATTGGGAAGGTAGAATTACATCAACCGATTAATCGCCCAACTGACTTCTACATGTGAGCCAATATTCAGACTATTGAAAAAGGACGCAGCAATTTAATGGACCAATGAGTGTCAAGAAGCTTTCGACAGAATCAAAGATTACCTGTCTAGCCCACCAGTCTTGGTCCCGCCGGAACCGAGAATGCCATCGTTTCTTTATTTGAAAGTCCTTGAGGACTCTTTTGGTTGCATTCTCGGGCAGCATGATGCCATGGGAAAGAAGGAGCAATCCATCTATTACTTGAGCAAGAAGTTTAGCAGTTACGAGGCCAAATACACACTGCTATAAAGAACTTGTTGTGCCTTGACCTCGGTGGCCCAAAAGATGAGGCATTACTTGAAAACCCATACCATCTACCTCATAACGAGGCTGGACCAGTTGAAGTACATATTCCAAAAACTGATGCTCACAGGGAGGTTGGTGAAATGGAAAATCCTGCTCATCGAGTTCGACATCGTCTATGTCACTCGTACCGCAATGAAGGATCAAGCATTAGTGAATCATCTGGACGAGAATCCAGTTGATGAAGAATATCATCCTTTGAATACCTATTTCCTTGATGAAGAAGTTAATTCGGTGGAGGTAACATCTGAAGATGTCCCTGCTTGGAAAATGTTTTTCGATGGAGCGGTAAATGCGATAGGTGTAGGAATTGGTGCAATTCTAATTTCACCCACTGATCAGCATTACCCGCCTATAACAAGGCTTCGGTTTTTTTGCAACAATAACATAGCTGAATACGAGGCTTGCATCATAGGCATGAATATGGCCATTGACCATGACGTCAAGAAATTATTAATTATGGGGGATCCAGATTTGATCATCCGGCAAGCCCAAGGGGAGTGGGAGACAAGAGATGTCAAACTCATTCCCTATCGACGCATGTGGAGGATCTCAGCAAACGGTTCAAGTCGGTACAGCTCAGGTACATTCCTCGCCATGAATATGAGTTAGCAGATGCACTCGCAACTCTGGCTTCCATGTTGCCTTACCCTGGAAGAGCCTACGTGGATCCTTTGGAAATCCAAACAAGGAAAGGCATAGGTACTGTAATGTGACCGAGGCAGAATCCAACACCTAGCCCTGGTATTATGATATTAGGAAATATTTGAAAACATAAGAGTATCCCCAGCAGGCTACTGGGGAGCAAAATAAAACCATCCAATGGACGCGAGTAGTTTCTGCTTGAGTGGTGATACCTTATAGAAGAGGACCCCAGATCTCAACTTGCTAAGAAGTGTCGATGCCGAGGAAGCTAAGAGAATGATGCATGAAGCACAGTAGGAGCGTGTGGGCCTCATATGAATGGATATGTACTGGCAACGAAAATACTTCAGGCAGGGCATTACTGGATAACCATGGAGAAAGATTGTTTCAACTTCATTCAGAAATGTCATCAATGTCAGGTGCACCGTGATTTAATTCATGCACCGCCAACATAAATTGCATCCTATGTCAGCACCTTGGCCATTCTTGTCTGGGGGATGGACGTCATTGGGCCCACTGAGCCAAAAGCCTCAAAATGGACAGAGATTTATGTTGGTTGCTATGGACTACTTCACAAAGTGGGTCGAAGCCATCACACTTAAGTCAGTTACCATAAAAGCCGTGGTAGATTTTGTGCATTCTAACACCAAGTATTCCCGCAACCCTCATTACGGTCAATGCAGCCAATCTGAATAGCCATCTAATGCGAGAAATATGTGAACAATTCAAGATAACACATAGAAACTCCACTCCGTACCGGCCCAAAGCCAATGGTGCCGTCGAAGCTGCTAACAAGAACACCAAGTAGATTTTGAGAAAAATGATTCAAAGCTCATGACAATGGCATGATAAGCTTCCTTGTCATTACTTGCATATCGTACCATAGTGCGAACAACTCTAGGGGCAACTCTGTATCATTGGTCTATAGGCCGAAGCTATCATACCCGCAGAGGTAGAATTACCTTCGCTTCAAGTAATTGTCGAAGCAGAAATTGAGGATAGCGAGTGGGTTAAGACTTGGTTGGAGCATTGATTGATGAAAAACGAATGGCCGTGGTTTGTCACGGACAGTTATACCAACAAAGAATGGCACACGCTTACAAAATGAAAGTGTGCCCCAGGAGTTTTGAAGTCGGACAGCTGGTATTGAGGCGTATTCTCTCTCACTATCAGAAATCTAAGGGCATGTTTGCTCTGAACTGGAAAGGTCTGTATATTATCAGAAAGATACTACCCAAAAGAGCATTATACTTGGGTGATATTGAAGGAAACAAGCCCGAGATAGCAGTGATTGCAGATGCAGTAAAAAGGTATTACGTTTGAACTCCCTACGACAATGATCCTGGCCAGTTTAAATGATGAAGTCTTTTTTTTGCCGCCACCCTAAACACTACCAATCCTTCGGAAACCCTTTGAGACGATTACGTTTCTTTGTTCACCCTATTTGGAACCTAGAATTGCTATTAAAACAGACGAAAGGTGAAAAATGATAAATGAAAATAAAGAAGAAAAAAAACTAAATACTACGCCTGGCTTAATTTCGAAAGGATACGTAGGCAGCCTCTCCTTGAGGTTCAGTCATATCAAAATAAAACCCCAGTTCCCCAATAATAAAATTAGGGTAGAGATGTAATGGTTCGGCCATAAACCCGCCAGAATGGTCCCAAAGTTGTAAATTTCCATCCAATTTCCCTTACCCAAGAGCCTGGACCAAGTCCTTCCGATGAATTGGCCAAAGAAGGGTGTGACAAACACCATTGTTGGGTTTTGGATCAATCAAATTAAGAGAAATAAAATTGAGAGAGTCTTATCGGTGAAAACCTGCGGGCACCATAAGCCGACGGTGAATAGAGAAAATAAAATGAGAGAATCTGTTTAGTGAAAACTAGTAAAAGAGCACTATTGGGCGACAGGAGAAGAGAAATGACAGAGGTCGATTGGCGAAAACCCGCAAAGGGCACCGTCGGTCGAAAAGAAGAAATATCACCATCCAAGCCCAAGCAAGCTTCCATGGTTTTGAAAGATTGAAATATGGGTCACAAGAAGCAGAAATGGATCCGGGCCGGGCATCTAGTCCAAAAAGCATGTCATCTACATTTAAAGTCGGCACGCACCCCCAGATAAGTCCTTCCATTTTCTCCAAAAAGGACATTTCTCTCTAAATCTATATGTTTGCTCTTGTTGTTTCCCCCACTCCCTTTCGCCTTAACTTTTATTTCATGACTATTCAGCAAGAGAAGGTGGTAAAACCGGTCTCACCGGGCTTCTCCCGGCAACACCAAAAAGAAATATTCAGTATCAGCGGACTCATTAAGCCAATCCCGACTAACCATGACGGTTGACGCTTCAAAAGCAGGAAAATGGAAAGAAAAGAAATTTGAAGTCAAAAGCCCACAAATGCAAATGAAGATTGGAAAGGATAAGCCCGAGTGGGCTAATTGCCTCCACAAAAGTTCTCAAAAGGCTGCCCCTTAAGTGGAAATCGAAACAAAGAAATCATAACTAAGGGCCTATAAAAGTGAAACAAATTTGAAAGATGAGGTCCCCCGACCAAGCTACGAGGCAAATTTTGGAGAGTCAAAGGTTTTCCTAACAGAAATAAGGCGGGGATCAAGCAAATCAAGGCCACAAACCAATCACTGTTCGAACTAACAAGTCATTTTTTGATTGAAAATTTTAAACAGGTGTAATCCAAAGCAATGGGGACAAATAATAAATGCAATCAAAGGAATGACGCAAAAGCTAAGAATAGCGTTTCACCAATAATCGACAAAAATGGAAGTTCTCTTTACATCTTTTCCTGTGGTTTCATAAAAAGAAAGAGTGGAGAATGATAAAATATGATAGCATAGGACTCCTATCCCTGACTCCTTCCCCATATCTAGGGCTACGTCCCTAGTCTTCCCTAGCACAACTTGTGGACCTCCTCGGCATAACCCAAGGATCACACTCCACTCTCCCCAGCATAGACTGAGAAATTTCTTTCTTTCATTCCCCGGCATAACACGAAGGGCTCCTCTCTCCATTCCCAGCATAACCTGAGGAACCTTTTCTTCTGTTCGTCCCCAGCATAACCTAAGGGCCCCTCTTTTTCCTTTATTCCCCAGCATAATCGGAAGGCTAAATCCCTTATATCCCTACTATAACCTATAGGTCTTTCCTTTCTCTCTCTATCCCCAGCATAGCCAGAAGGACTTCTATGGCCTTTCACTCCCCACCATTCTACAGCATAGCCTGAGGGCTTTTCTCCTTTCCTCCCCAACTGGATATCTTTCCTTTCAAATCCTGGAACAACCTTTGGATTTCCTTAGCATAACCTAGGAGTTTTCTTTTTCAATCCCATAATAACCGGTAGATTTCCCTAGCATAACCTAGGAATTTTATTTATCAATCCCAACATAACCCGTGGATTCCCTTGGCATAACCCAGGAAACTTTCCTTTCTGATCCCGGTGTAACCCGCGGATTCCCCTTGCATAACCCATGAATATTTCTTTGCCAATCCTGGCATAATCCGCGGATTCCCCTAGCATAAACCAGGAATCTTTCCTTTCCAATCATGGCATAACCGGCGGATTCCCCTGGCATAACCAAGGAATCTTTACTTTCCAATCCTAGCATAACCTGCGGATTCCCCTGGCATAACCCATGTATCTTTCTTTTTCAATCCCGACATAACCCGTGGATTCCCCTGGTATAACCCAGTAATCTTTCCTTTCAAATCCCGGCATAACCCGCGAATTCCCCTGGCATAACCCGTGGATTTCCCTAGCATAACCTAGGAGGTTTCCTTTCCAATCCCGGCATAATCCACCGATTCCCCTGGCATAACCCTGGAATCTTTCCTTTCCAATCAGAACATAACCTATTGATTTCCCTAGCATAACCTAGGAATTTTATTTTTCAATCCCGGCGTAACCCGCAGATTCCCCTGGCATAAACCATGAATCTTTCCTTTTCAAATCCCGGCATAACCCGCGGATTCCCCTGGCATATCCCAGGAATCTTTCCTTTAAATCCCGGAATAACCCGTGGATTTCCCTAGCATAACCTAGGAATTTTATTTTCAATCCAGGTATAACCCACAGATCCCTCGACATGACCCAGGAGTGTTCACTTTTTCAATCCTGGTACAACCCGTGGACTTTCTCCCCTTTCCCAAGTAGGGACCTTTTACTCCTATCCCGGCATAACCCGCAGATTCTCCTCTCACCCCAGCTGGGACATGTCTTTTTTCCGGCATAACCCGGCCATTCACCAACATAACTTGGTAATCTCCCCAAAAATACATAATCCCGTTTTCATTATTTTCAACAGGAATAGTTAATAGTTGTGCTGCAAATAACTCACGAAATTTTCCTAGTGAAAACTAGGGCAGACAATTTCGTTCGTTTGTTGGTTTTGATAGTCAAACATGTTTTACTACAGGGCACATGATTTTAGATGACCGGAAGAGTAAATCTCAATTCAGGACAAAGGAAAAGAAGAAGAGAACAAAAGCAAACAAATCCAGGATGGTTGAAAAAAAGATCTGGACTGCCAGGTTTGATTCAAAATCACAAGTCGTGCATATCCCGGCTGATCTCAATGCTGAAGAAAGAACTGGAACCTACATCTTACGAGTATCAAGATTCAGATTGAATTTCGTGGTGAATCTAGCAAGACTCCACATCAAATTTTCAAGAGAATTATAGATAGGAATCTTGTAACTCCTAGTTGATAGGCATTGCTAGCTTAGTCTTCATTCACTATTAGGTGTAATAAGGGGTCAGCAAGCACTAGCAGGAGAATCAGCAGTGAAATTATAGCTCATGGTAATCCCAGCTACCAAACAGTCCAGAACTACACTGACCTGATTCCTTTATAGACAAGGATATGTAGGAAACCTTGCAAGCAGCGTTCGGTCAGACAATTTTCAAAATGCTTCTCTTGGAGTGTTGAGCAGGCAAAAGCCCCTCTTGTCGCTCATTTATCTTTGACCGAAAACCTTTCATGTATTGGGGAAAAGAGGGGCAGCTGTGAGCATGTGATTTTTGTCTCGCTAAAATTACTCCTACAAAATTCTTAGAATTCGGATTTTTTCTTTTATTATTCGAGTTCTAGGATTTAATTGCATATTTTATTGTGTATTTTTATTTGTGCATGCATGATAAGCCATAAAAATACAAAATTAGTTTTTGTTTAGACTAATTAGTAATTAGGTTTTTTTTACAAAATACAAAAATCAAAAAGTTTGATTTGCTTCATTTGATTTTAATTTCCTTTAAAATGATATTGTGATTTAATTAGGTCGGATGAATAAATTTTTCAGATTTAATTTTTGGTCTGATTTTTAATTAAAGCAATGAATAAATAAAAGAAAAATATATAAATGAAAAGAATAAAAGAAAAAGAGGTATAAAATAGGCTGGTGTTGGCCTTAATCAAAACCCTTCCATCCGTCCAAACCACCCATATACCGGCCCAAACCCGTCCCCAACCCGGTCTCTCATTAGAGACGCCCCAAAACGACGTCGTTTTGGGAAACACGATCTCAGGCGTTCATCCATCATCATCCAACGGCCCTAGCTCAATCTTGAATTTTAAATAAAACAGTATGAATCCAATACAAACCCTAGAGACAAAACCTCTTCTTCCTCCTACTCATCGTCTCCACCGACCCACCGACGGCGCAGCTCCAAACTCACCCAAAAATACACAACTGAACTACCTCTTCCTCCTCTTTCCAATACACTGAATATCATTCCTCAAATGTCGTTCTAGCTCCTCGAATCTTCAAAATAATAGACGCCGCCTCTGGCGGCGTCACCGCCAAAGCCTTTCAAAATAACATCCCATGTTCCTCATCTCATCCACATAACAGAGCCAGGCTTAACTTTCTTCAAACATTAGCCAATGACCTCGGATATTCATTCGAAATTCTTACCAAATCCTCAACCTCCCAGAATTCCCTGAAATCGACACCACACAACCCCCTCACTTCCCTCTCCATGAATTTATGACCAGTAACCCTCAAACATGACTGGATTTTGTCAAATATGAAATCAAAAAACGTGGTCCAAAGCCCAAACTTTCCAAACCCAACCAAACTCACACCCTGTATTGTTCTCACCCTCCTCCTCTTAAATCCCTAATCATTCTCCCTCAAATGTCAGAACACCTTTTCAAATTTGAAGTCGAAGGATGGCTGGAAACTCTAGGAGTTTATGGGTTCATAGTTTTTGGACTATGGCTAGTCGCTAAGCTAAGTTTCTTTGTTCAATTTCTTATTCCTTCGTCTTGGTGCTCCCTTTTTGTTTTGTGCCGTTCTTGCATGTTTATTAATAACTTTCTGTTAGATTTATTTAGAATTTTGGTTTAGGTTTCCTCAACTTTTTGTTCCTTTGTTTATGTCATTTCTAAATTGTCACTAATGGTCTGCTATGAATGATTCCTTATTTCATTTCGAGTGACTAGACCTTCAGATTTATGAGTTATGATTTGATTCATTTTGTGTTGATCCATGAACACATGTTTGAGTGATTTGAATTGAATATTTGAGGACCAATTTAAGTTATAACTGTTCCCATATGGCATTTCATATTATTGCTAATTGTCTACTATTGATGCACTAAGCTTTAGAACTTTTATTGATCAGACTTAGATCAGGTTCAACACATGTTGAACAGTTTTGATTGAATTTCATGATTGACTAGATACATTTGAGTGTTTTGTTTACCTATGGTCAATTCTATATAGGGTTAAAGAATGTTTGGGGTTAGTTTACTACTCATTCTTGATAAATTTAGATTGGATGTAGGGTTGCTTAGGCATTTGAGGGTTAGAGAATCTTTTGTAGCAAATTAAGAAGCTTCTAGTAGGGACCTATAGTGAAAATTTCAGTTGATTAAGTGATAAAACTTGGTAAACAGGTCAGAAGTCTGAGGTAACTTAGGCTAATAGCAAATAAATAAAGGATTGGCTATCAAAACCTGAAAATTAGGAAGGACTAAAGGTCACAATACGATCTGAAACTTTGCCCTAGCTTACTTGCCTATAAAGGCATAGATATCTTGATTAAAAAGTGGAGAAAAAACTTCTAAAAAACTTCTTCTGAATTAGTTCCGAGTAAGAGAGAAAAAAATCAAAAACATAGTAGAGCTGACTCTGGGAGATCTGGTGAACACTTAAAATGAAAAAGCAAAAGAATGCTAAAATTTTTGTTCCATTAACATCAATGACGTGTGAGTTCATCCTGGAAGAATTTTGTGTTAAAGCTGTGTAGATATTTGGCTTGTTTTGAGAAAAAATCTCTTGAATTGTTCTTGGGTGTCGAGCTTTGCTTTATTGTTCAATCTATTGGTAGATTTGCTGTTGTTATTGTCTCTTGCTTACCTACTGATATGTGCTTCTTTTTTTGCTGTAATTCCAGGTACACAAACATAAACATGATCTGATGTAGCCATGGTTTAAAATTGAAATGATAAGCACTCCATGCATTCGCTCCTTGACTGAGCCTGGTTGGTCTCTTATATTGTAGAATCGAATAGTCTGAAATGAGTTGTAATACCTAATATCTCTTAATTTGATTTATGTTTGTATAAATTTGCGACTATGAAATGTAGACTCTATCTGGACTGTATGACCAGTTGTGATGATATTGTGTCATGTATTAGTATAGATGTTCACGTAGCTTTGGGTTTGTTTCAGTTCAATAGGTATAACATGTTGTTTAGTATCGAGTCACGTGTAAAATGTATATTTTGAAATTGGTAATTGGCATGGACATAGTCAATAATGTTTTAGCATGCTACAGGATCTCATATGGATTATAAATATCAATTTTCAACATACAATGATTTCTGAATATATACTTAGTGGCTGCATGAGTTAATTTATTAAGATCAGGTGGTATAGCCTCTAAAAGTGACCATTTTTGCACTTATTCTTTGGATACTGTGTGTGGCAACTTGGCTCTTGATTCACTTCGTAAATTCAGTGCTTCTAAAATCTTCATAATCAACACTCATCATCAGGATTAGTTTGGAACTGACTACTCGGCAAGTTCAGCTCCTTAAATCGAATTTGTGATTAATTTCATGATTTTCTCACCTTAATTTATTAATGAAAACCAGTTACTCCATGTAGTGGGCCTTTGGTATTAAGTAGCCAATTTTAATTAGGAGGTTGACCCTTTGTTCCAGTTTGAAGTCGAAGCGAAGGATTAAATGTCCTCTATTAGGACGACTAGAGACGAATTTGATAGAAAATCCTAGTTTGCTTAGGACTGACATTCAAAATGATACACGAGGGGCGCCGTGCCAAAAGGAACCTATAAATTGTGCACCCCTTATGAAATGTTTATATTAAAATTCTTAGATAAATTGGGAGATTTCGTTTAGCGAACTTCATGGCTTCCCGCAAAGATAATAACACTTTAGTGGCTTTAGACGCGTCTTTAATAATTTTATCTTCCTAAGTATGGGTGCACATTTATGTGACCCAAATCTAAATCTCGATGAAGTTAAAATATGTCAATAACTACGTGCGCATTTATGTGACGCGGTTTGTGACAAGTCTTAGCAGCATCGCAAATTTTGTTTAAAATGTTAAAAGCGGTATAAGTATTAAAATTACATTTGTAGGATGATGATGTGTAGAATAAGAATTTTTTAGCCATTTATGATAGTTCAAGCGACCGTGCTTAACACCTTCCTCGAGTCAACAGAATTTCTTACCTAGAATTTCTGGTTCGCAGACGCCATTTGGGTAGTCGACAAATTTCCTCGATTTGAGATTCTAAATAAACCGATTACTTGGGACACCAAAAGACAAACTTATCCCAAGTGGCGACTCTAAATAAATAAATAATCCAATTTCGAATAATGTCACTTTATTTGGAAAACCTCCCTTATACGTGTCATCCTTCGGGGTAGGTGCGTAAAAAAGAAGGTGTGACATTATATACAAGGTATGTGAGGCTATCCCTTTTCTTCTTTTGCACGACTCCGATTGTACACAATGTAGTGAACGAGCTTCCAAAGATACTCTACTCTTAGAAACTAGCAGTACTTACATTGTTTCCCATCTTATGAAACGATTAATATTGATGTTGCCTCCCTTTTTCTTATATTATCAATGTTGTTGGTACTTCCTGATTGTTATAAGGTTCATGGTGAAGAGTTAATCCCAATAACGTGTACAGAGGATACCGACCTTATGCCACTCCAAAAGGTTTAGAATGTGATTCCATGAGTTGAGCATGCATTATATATATATGTATCAATTTTACTCTATCAAGCCGTGCTATAGTCTGCCGGGTACTGCACCTATTGTGCAACCACTGATCAGTTGGTTTTTCAGAGCTTCACGTGGCCGGGTATAATTTTACCGAGTCTTCTGATGGTTGGGTATGTTTTTATCGAGCCTATTACGGTCAGTATGATATAATGGTGATGATGCCCACAGAGGTGTATGCTTTAAAAGTTTATGTATATATACATATGTATCATGCATTGCATGTCAGTAGCCCTTAGAGGTACCCAGATTTTACAGGTTGTATATTCTTTATCCCTGCATACATTTCTGCTCGTACTTATGGTTCCCTACCTTATATACTCAGTTCTTTATTCGTACTGACATCCTTTTGTTTGTGGACGCTGCATGTCATGCTGCAGGTCCTGATAGACAGACGTGTGTAACTCCCCTATCATAGTAGGCAGTCCAGTTCATCGTTGATTGGTGAGATCCCTTCTTCGGACATGCTGTGGTCTTGGTATGTATTTTTGGTATGTCGGGGCCCTGTTCCGGCTATGTTGTAGCACTTAGGTTTCTTTAGAGGCTCATAGACAGGTGCTGACTCATGACTAGTTTGGTATGCTTTATCGGTTGATGTTTATTGTATAGTCTTTCATGGTTGCATGGTAGCTCGTACTGTATATATAGTTTCTTGGTAGTCTAGTCATCCCATGTTATATATGTTCATGACATCATATATTATAGTTGGTTGTCTATGATCCATGTCCACTATTTATATTGATCTCGTCAGCCTAAAAGATAATAAAGAAGGTTAGATAAAATGTAAATTGGTGCTCAGCAAGTATGTCGGGTGCTAGCCATGGCCCTCCAGTTTGGTTCGTGACAATTTCTCTCTTTTTTATGGAGCAAAAGCCTTGATCCCGGTGGAAGTAAGAGATCCCACCCTGAGATATATTAGGGTGGATGAAGAAACAAACAATGAATATTAGGATGGAATCCCAAAAGCATTGAATAGAAAGATATTACAATCGATGAGCCAACCTCCATTATGTTACAGTAGGAGACTTGGTTTTAAAGAAAGTAACTTAGAATACCCGGGAGCTCAATATAGGGAAGCTATCTCCAACATTGGAAGGCCCCTACCAATTTAGGTTGTCATCGGGAAAGGGTCATACGAGTTAGAAAATCTTGATGGAGGAAGGTTTCCAAGAAATTTGAATGTGTTGTACCTCACGAGAGTATTGTTGATGACCCTCGTCTACACTGATAGTGTGTACTACACATTTTTTTACCTTGATCTAGTTTTTGTCTTGATTGAGTTTTTCTGGCAAGGTTTTTAACGAGATAGCAACGGAAAGCATACTATGAAGGAATTTTCAGCAGCTGAAATAAGACCTTTAAATGACAAGGCACACATGCAAAGAACCACTACGAAGCAGTAAGATAGTCTTTTGCTCAGTAGTAAAGTTCCATCGGAAGTAAAGTTTGCTATTAAACAAAGATTACCCGAACCTTCACATGTGAAAGCCATTGAGGGATTGTTAGATAATCTTTGACTCAGTAGCATAAATTCCTAAGTGGAAGTGTTATCGAACTAAAGATTATCTAGCAATTCACTAGTGGAATCCTCAAAGGTGTAAAACTTCCAGTGTCCAAATTCGCATTGTTCGCATTTAAACACTAGGGGGAATGATATGAGGATATAGCAACAATGACCACTACATCAACCGAAGTACAAAAATTGAAAACATAGTTGTATCATCGGAACCAGGAACTGCGCGGCCAGCCCCATAGAAACAAGCTGTACAAAGTAGCCACAAGAAATTGTATTTTCTGTTTATCATAACGAACGCCTATGTACTTTTGCACATGGAAGGAACAAAATAAATTCCTTTTATTTCTATCTTGTTTCTTCTATGAATGGTGAATTAATTCTATTATTTGAAAGTTAAATAAGTACTTCAAATGCTAGTGTCTAATGAGCATGAGATGTCTTATTCAAGAGCATTGTAAACATAAAAGGGCCCTCTCATATTAAAACCCTCACGTTAAAGCATTGATGTCAGAAGAACTTATGCCCGAAATCCAACTGCTTTGGGGAAAAAATGTCAACCTCATGAGGTGCGACCGGCGCTTAATCGAGTGAACCCAACTGAGAAATATTTATCAAACACTCTCTACCCAACTCAATATGATTAAGGAAACCATGCTTTCATTTGATTAGACAATAGGAAAGGCTGTACATTCAACATTGTTAGTTCATTTTATATCACAACCTTTAACCGCAGTTAAGTTCCAATATTTTCATGCAGTTACAATTTAGAGAAACAAGAGTTTAGAATTACAACATAGATCATAGACTCGTCGAACACCCGTACACACCCCACTCAAACATCTACAGAGCCTCTTAGGATATAAAAGACAATGATGACAACACCGGTAACAAGGCCCCGGCTATACTTAAAAAATGGAAGTCTACAACAAAAGATGTACAACATAGCCTCTTGAAGGAAAAAAGGGCTCACCAAGACATAGAGAGGAGGATACTCAACTACGCGTGATCGGCGCTATCCACTATGGAGCAACATACATTCATTCAAAAATGTAGTGCCCCTGGGAAAATAAGATGTTAGTACCATGGAATAGTACTTGTATGTATTACTAAACACCATCTTATTATAAAGAACTATCATACAAGAACAAGGAAATGAAAAGAGACAATCAAAGCTTTAACCAAATACCACATCATCAAATAAAAGAATCATATAGCTTTCACATAATTTCCATAGGTTTAGATTAGGGCATCTCATATTGTTCCTCGTTGTTCACAATACCACCGCTATCTTGAGTGGAGTCCGATAACAACTCGATCGGCTAGATTGCCTCATTTGAGACATATACCTCCATCAAAATCTTATTCTCCTTTTTCGGAATTCAATGTCAGGACAATACCACCATGTGTGCAGCATGGCATCCGATCACGGCCCGATCAACAAAGTCGCCTTAGTTATTCCTTTCTCATTAATCATGTTGTTTCAATCTTTACTTCACATATATCAATTCATAGGCACTTAGGGCCACAATTATCCCATAATTCCCATATTCAAGACATTAGCAATCTATGATTATCGCCACATACAAGAGCAATTCAAGTTGTTAGAATAGATAAGATTTCACATAGTTGGCATGACAATCTCAGTTTTGATCTTGACTCCAGGTCAAGGAATTCCAACACATGGTCTATATTTTTCGCATATCTTTTAATTTTCAAGAGTTGTATATTGAACATATTAATGAACACTTTTTACGTATATGCAGTTGCAAAACCAATTCATGTGAAATAACAGTCGATTCATCAATCCAAGTTCTGTCTTACCACATTTGCATATATACTAACGGAGCTCGATTCTAATAAGAGGGGGTATTAACCATACATACCTCAATAGATCTTTTCTTAAATTGTTACGAAATTCCGAAATCTTAGCAACTTCAATCTATTATATGAAAATTACAAACTGAACCAAGAATTAGAGACATGAGTAAGATTCTGGCTCAATGAAGTATGTTATCACACACAAGATGTGCATTGTTATTTTAGGGCCCTTTTGAGAGAGATTTTCATCACATTAGTTAAGAATAATAGAAAATCATAGTTAAACAATAAAGAAATTGTCATTTTCAGTTTAAAGTACGATCTAAAATATTTTTGCATAAAGTTGATGAAATCATTTCCCCGTTCAGCTATGTTGAACTGTAAATATGTTCTTTGTGAAAATATTATTGTACTACATTTTACTGAGAATTAGTTATATCAAACATTAATAACTCTTGCTTCTATTAAGTCGTGCCAGACTGATAGTCGGATGCACCTGCTTCAAATCATGTACAATCAAGTACAGAAGTATAGTGTGAGTACATAAAAATATATACCTAGTAAGTATCTCACTAACCTTGAAGAAGTAGTGACGAGGGGTTGATTCTGACACTTACTAGGGCCAACTATATAATAATATGAAGTTCCAATTCTTAAATCATAATATATGTAGATAACAACAAGCTTAAACAGGTATAATAATGGAAAAATACTTCCATCATATTTAAGGAGTCAAGGCAATTTCTTTATTTAAAACAAGTGACTTTTCAAGTAAGAAATTATACAAACAATAAAGGTTCCGGTCTATTATCACACACAAAATGTTTTAAAAAATGTCTTTCTAAAAGTTTCAAAAGAATTTCAATGAAGATTAGATTCCAATGATAAAAATCATGTATTCAACTCTCTTCAACCACTTCAAGGTTGCTTTAGCGTTCTTCAAACTGTGCTATACTGCTGTCATTTTCCCTTCATGCAAGTACCGATTTTCCTTTATTAGCTTTTAAACTCAGGATGTGTGGCTATCCAATAAGTCATCTCATAAGTTATCGTTCCTTTTCTCCCATTTTTTCTTTTTATGCTTTGTTATCCGTTTTATGTGATCAAGTTGGTTAGTTTGCATTCAGGGTGGATTTGGTGAGAAATGAGACACTTAGTTTCTTTTAAGAAGGTTGAAGTTGGGAAAGTCCATTGGATGTTGACTTACGTGTTACAGGGCTCTGATGTGAGTTTTGATAGTTCGGTTTTCTTAGGGAGGTGATTTATGACTTAGAGTATGATCGGAATTGGTTTTGGAGGTTCGGTGTAGAATAAGGCTTGAATTGACGAAGCTAGTATTTTGGCAATTTTCGGTTGTTATGTGAGATTTTTATCCGGGGTTGGAATGAAATTTTAAGAGTTGCTGTAGCGTTTTTATGTCATTTGTGATATGTGTGCAAAATTTTAGGTCGTTCGGATGTGGTTTTGTTGGATTTTTGATCGAAAGCATATTTCGGAAGTTTTTAGAAAACTTAGGCTTGAATTCGATGTGAACTTGTGGATTTGGTGTTGTTTGACGTGTTTTTATGATTAGAACACGTTTGAATGAGGTTTTAGGATGTATTGAAGCTTTTGGTGGAGGTCGCGAGGGCCTCTGGTGAGTTTCGGATGGTCAATCGGACGATTTTTGGCTTTGAGAAGTTACTGATTTGCTGTTTAAATGTTGCGGGCATTTAGCCTTTGCGATCGTGTGGGGGTATATCGCAATCCTATAGGAGTTATTTGGAAGGCAAAAAAAATATTCATGTCGCATACGCATAAATGGTCTCGCGTCCACAGAAGGCTAAGGGTTTGTGCTTCGCGTTCGCATATAAGTATTTGGGGTTCAGAGGTTATTACTCTTCGTGTTCGCAGCAGGGGTCTCGTGTACGCATAGAATTGGAAGTGAAGTCATCGCGTTTGCAATGCATATGTTGCGTTTGCGTAGCATGTTTTTGATTCCTTGGAATTTTTCTCTTCGCGATCGCAAGGCTTCGGCTGCGATTGCAATTAACAGAGGTCAGAACTGGGAATAAAGTTTATAAGATATCTCATCCACAATTTTGAGTAATTTTTCCTCCATACCAAAGCATTCTGATAGCTTTTTGCAGGTGATTAAAGAGGGATTCAAGGAGAATTGATTGTAGGTGAATTAACCTCGAAATTCATGGAACTTAAGCTAGAAATGGAGGAACAAGGGCTTGGGATTTTGAACTTTTGAATTGGGATTTGAGGAACCATTTGAGGTCAGATTTGGGAACTTTTGATATATATGAACTCGTGGGAGGATAAGGAACCCGTTGATGTGAAAATTTCTGAGTTTCTATTATAGAGGTATTCAAGGATAATTGATTGGAGGTAAGATAACCTATAACATGATTCTATTGTGAAATTAACCTAAAAATATATAAAACTTAAGCTAGAAATGGAGAAACTAGGGCTTGGGATTTTGAAAATTTGAATTGGGATTTGAGGAACCATTTGAGGTCGGATTTGGAAACTTTGATATGTATGAACTCATGGGAGGATAACGAAACCGTTGATGTGAAAACTTCTGAGTTTCGAGAAATTGGCTCGGGGCTCGGGTTTTGCTAATTTTGGAATTTTTTATATTTTTTTATTGTTATCACTTGGTCTTTGTCCCCTTAGCATATTGTGACGTATTCATTCTAATTTTGGATATATTCGACACGTGTAGAGGCCGATTCAAGGGGCAAAGGTATCACGAGCTAGAGTTGTAGCCGGTTCGAGGTGAGTAGTGATTGTAAATGATACTCTGAGGGTTTGTAACTCCGGACTGCACATTGTAGTGCTATATTGAGGTGATACACGCGCTTAATGATGAGCTTGGGGTCGTTTACTATTGGGGATCGTGACTTCGTCCATCCCGATTGATGATTTTACCGCGTATTTGACTGAAACTTATTTGTTATCATCATGATTAGGGTTGATTGCCATATTTAGGCTTCGTGCCAATTATTTGAACCTTTCGGGGATTTTCATCACTATTTACTCTCTATATTGATTTATTACTTGAACTCACCAATGTTATTTTTCACTGTTCTACAATTCAACCCCTTTTACTCAATTTGAGGCTTCAATGATATTTTTAAATGATGTTTTGGGCTGAGAACTATTGTTTTGCAAATGCACGAGGGGCTTGTGATGATTTTCTGACTTAGTGTGGCCGAGGGCTATATGTGAGGATACACTGAGTGACATGAGTCCGAGGGACAGATATATACATTTATACGCCACGATTTGGCTTGAGTGATGTGGGGCCAAGAGCCGAGAGTGGATGCCACGAGGTGGCTTGATATAGCGCTTGGGCCGTAAGGGGCTTCTCCAGAGTTTGCGTGAGCGCGTTTACCCATTGTGATATGGGATTGACCCCGAGGGACTGATATTGTTCTGAAGTGAGCCTGAGGGGTTAATATTGATCTGAGAGTGAGCCCGATGGGCTGATGTTTTTCTGAGAGTGAGCTCGAGGGGTTGATACTGTTCTGAGTGAATGATACCGTGCCCGAGGGGCGAATTTCTACTTTTTATCTACCTGTTAAATCACTTAATTTACTTGTTTAAAAGAGATTTTACTTGATTTCTTCATCGATTTACTGCTTTATGTGATTTTACTGCTCTGGTATAGAATTGCCTTGTGCTTTTATGTATTTTCTTACTTTCAACCATTATTTATAATTATCACTCACTGGGTTGGAGTACCACATTACTCCTGCACCGTGTGTGCAGATTCATGCATAGTAGATTCCGCTCCTAAGTGTTGATTGTCACAACCCCAGTTTTCCTTCCGCGAACATATCGTGATGTTACCTAGTTCCTATAACTAGGTAAGCCTAACAATGCGGAAAATAACACAACTTACGGAATAATTAATTAAAACTGAACAATTAAAAAAATATGTATGTAACTGCCGCTCGACATATACAACTCAAAATAAATGCGGAAGTCTACTATGACACCACAAAACCTGAAAACTCATGGGAACACAAGCTAATAAAAAGTAATATATGGCTAAAATCTCCAGAATTTGTCTAAACAAAAGTACGAAAGAAGGCTAATACTATAGATTGAGTAAAGATGGAGGCTCCTTGGTCTGCAAACGCTACAGAAGTCCCTCAAAGTCTGTGTAGCTCTCTTGGCCTCAAGGATAGTGCGCCTGAGATGAAGTACCTGGGTCTGCACATGAAAACAAACATGTGCAGAAGAGGTATGATTACACCACAGCGGTACTCAGTAAGTGCCAAGCCTAATCTCAGTTGGGTAATGACTAGGATGGTGAGGGACCTACTGAGATAAAATATAATAATAAGGCTGACAACAATATGAAATAAGCAGAAATAATTGAATAAAACTGTGAAGTAAGTCAGGTTTAACAAACAACAAATAACACACAGAGGATAAGATAACATAGTGTAAAACAGCTCAATATCAGTACCAATAACGAGGGTCTCCCTGAATACCAATTGTATTCCTTTTCATCAATCTGTCCGTGGAGCTCCCGGGATACCGTCCCGTAGTCCATCATACGAGTATATCCAAAGGATCTCCTGGGATACCGTATTGTATTCCAACTATCAATGTGCGGGGGGGGGGGGGGATCTACCGTGAATCTAACTCGTAGTCCAAAAGTAAATGTGCAGGGGGATCTACCGGCATTCTAACCCGTTGTCCCAAAGTAAATGTGCAGGGGGATCTACCGGGAATCTAACCCATTGTCCCAAAGTAATCAAATAGGGGGGAGGGAGCTACCGGAATCCCACATATGTAGTCTCAATGTAAATGCGCAACCACAACAAAAAGATAATCAAAAATGAAGTATGAAGGTAGTAACAACAGGTAGTGCTAGCCTAACATGCTTCACGTTGTACAATTAAGGCAACTTAAGCGAATAGGCAATTTAAATCAACCAAACATGCTCTTCTAATCTAACACGGGTTGAAATTGCAAGTAGGAATAAGCAAATTCGAAAGAACTCAGTCTCAATATCTTAAGTAAAAATGGGGTTTTCAACAATTAGCTCAGGTACGCGCTCGTCACCTCATGCACAGGGCATTCAATTACCACATATCATATCCTAAGGGGAAAGGTACCCCACAGAAGGTTAGACAAGCCACTTACCTCAAACCAACTCCAAATTCAACTTGAAACCACACTATTGCCACGAGTATCCGACTCCAAATGGCCCAAATCTACTCATTTCAATTACATCTCATAAATAACATCTCAAATAACTGATTCCACTATTTAATATAAAGCTAAGACGCAAATTTAGGTAAAAAACCAAAATTACCCTAAGTCCAACGTGGTCAAAACTCGGGGTCGAACCAAAACCTTGTTACCCTTTTCCCCACAAACCCAAATATATGTATTGTTTTGAAATCGGACCTCAAATTGTGGTCAAAATCCCCATTTTTTTTAATCCTAGGTTCTACCCAATACCCCCAATTTCACCTAGGAAAATCCTTGATTTTATGTTGAAAACATGTTAAATGATGTTAAAGATTGATAGAAATGAGTAAAACCCAACTTACAAATGATTTGGAAGAAGTCTTGTTCTTGGAAAATCGCCCAAAGAGGTTTGTTTTTTCAAAGTGTTAAAATAGCTCAAAAATTAGGCTAAGTGTAAAATATACAGGCCACAGATGTGGGAATTGCGAACCTGCAGTTACGGGAATTGCGAGAAAAAGTTTTCATTTGCGAACCATGTCCAAAACTCTGGATTTCGCATTTGCGAGCCAAAAGTCGTAGTTGCGAACGACTTAGATTCGTATTTGCGACCCAAGTGCAGACTCCCTCTTTCTCGCATTTGCGATGCTAGGCTCGCATTTGCGAGGCCTACTTCACAAATGCAAAAATTGCAGAACTAAGATATACCAGATTTTTGCAAATGTTCAAAATGCACTCATGTCATATCCAAAACTCACCCGAGCACTCGAGGCTCCAAAAAAAACATACACACAACCTAAAAACATCCTACTTACTTATCCGTGCGATCAATTCACCAACATAACATCATATACATCGAATCAAGCCTCAAAATCCATGTTTCCTTCCAAATTTTTATAGAACATCAAATTTCCACTATAACTCCCAAACATGTCTTTCCTTCATTGCTGTCGTGGAACCTTTCCTGGATAGTACCCATCTCAACCACTATAAAACACAACTAAACATGAAGCATTCTGCCTACAAGATTTGGGTTTTTGCAACCAAGATTGTACTGGCACTATTCTTGAACAAGATTAGCAACAACTAACTATTGAGCTGAGACACAATGAAGCCGGGGAATAGCTTCTCATTACTCTGGTCTATGCAAAATGCAAACCTTTCATGAGAAGACCTCTATGGGAATCACTTAGATTGATATCTTCACTATGCACTGTCCCTTGGTGTGTAGTTAGAAATTTTAATGTCATTGATTCTATTGAGGAGAAAATAGGAGGCATCCCCTATCAAATAAAAAAAAGTATGGAGATTTTGAGCGTGATTGAGGACTGTGATTTAACTGATCTTGGTTACTATGGCCCCAGATACACCCGGTCAAATGCCAGAGGTCCATGTTCTATGTGTGGTAAAGGCTGGATAGAGGTTTAGTCAATAACTACTTGCTAGCTACCTTCCCTGCAACCACAATCTCCCGCTTGGCTTCTACAGGAACTGATCACTCTCCACTTCTCATGGATATGAATGTAAGGCCTGATTCTGCCAAGAAATACTTCAAATTCCTCAATTGTTGGACTGAGAATACACCCTTCATGCCTTTGGTTCAAAATGTTTGGGAAAGGCCTATCCAAGGCAATGCCATGAGAATATTTCATCTGAAAAATAAAGCATTATGTACTGCCCTGAGCACCTGGTAAAGGCAAGAGTATGGTGACATCTTCCAACAACCCAAAATTCTATAGGAAAAGCTCAGGAAAGCTAAGGAAGCATGGGCTCAATCTAACAGTGAAGTGGAGAAGACTACCCTACATGAAATCAATGCCAGTACATAAACATTTGAAGATTGAGGAGTCTGTTCTCACACAAAAAACACATCTCTAATGTTTCAAGAATGGGGATGCTAATTCTATGTACTTCCACAGCTTGATCAGAGGAAGGAGGAGGAAACTATTCATTCATAAAATCAAGGATGATGAGGGTCAGTGGTTACAAGGTGATGAAACCATTGGACAGGGTGCCTGTGAACGTTTTGATGCCTTACTCACTGATCTAGGGGGAATTATCAAAGAAACAAACTATCATGCATCCCTACGATGGTTACTCCAAAGGATATTGAGATGCTTGCCAAAATGCCTACAATAGAGGAGCTCAAGTAAGTGGTTTTTTCTATGAACCCCAATAGTACAACAGGTCCTGATGGCCTCAATGGCAATTTTTTCCAAAAATGCTGGGAAGTCATTCAACATTATCTGCTTAAGGTTGTCCTTGCTTTCTTCAGTGGAATCTTAATGCCAAGGCACATGATTCAAGCATGTCTAGTTTTACTTTCTAAAGTTGAATTTTCCAATTCCCTCAATGAGTTTAGACCAATCAGCCTGAAAACCTTCATAAATAAAATAACCTCCAAGCTCATTTGTTCTAGAATTGCCCCAATACTCCCCAGAGTCATCTCAACAAACCAATCTGCTTTTGAAAAAGGAAGAAGCATATATGAGAACATCATATTAGCTCAATAAATTGTACAGGTAATTAAGAAACCAAACACTGGTGCAATTGTGGTAATCAAGTTGGATATGGCTAAGTCATATGATAGAGTGTCATGGGCCTTTACTTTCATCATGATGAGGAGGATGGGATTCAGTGAGTTCCTCATTGATATTGTGTGGAGGACCCTGTCCAACAACTGGTATAGTGTGATCATTAATGGTGTCAGATGTGGTTTATTCCATTCCACAAGAGGCCTCAAACAAGATGACCCATTATCACCATCTCTATTCATAATGGGTGCAGAACTTCTGTCCAGAATGCTCAACAGGCTCACTCAGGACTAATTTTTTAATGGGTTCTATATGGAAAAAAAGGATCCTCAGGTTAATCACCTCAGTATTGTTGATAATGTGATCATTGTCACATCTGGAACTCGATTTCCTTGAAGAAAATTATGCAGATTCTTGGGGATTATGAAGCAACATCAAGGAAGTTAATCAATAAGACCAAAAGTCATGTTATGGTCTCACATGCGCATTCCAATACATATTTAGGAGAATTCATCAAATTACTGGGTTATCAAGGAAAGAGTCTCCTTTTAGCTACTTAGGGTGCCCCTTATACATTGGGAGGAAGAGAATTATTCACTTCAACAGCATCAGCTCTAAAGCGGTGAGTAGAATCATAGGATGGCATAGTAGGCTCCTTTTTTATGGTGGTAGGCTGACTTTAATCAAGCATGTGCTACAGTCCTTACCAATTAACATCCTTTCAGCTGTCTCCCCTCCCAAAATTGTCCTTAAGAAAATTGAAAGACTCACAGCTACTTCTTCTGCGGCATGGATAAAGACAGAAATAGATACCAGTGGGCTTCATGGCAAATATTATCCAATACTCAGGAGAAAGGTGGAATTGGACTCAGATCAGTAGAGGATGTCTGCAAAGAAATAGTATTCAAACAATGGTGGACCTTCAGAACAAAAAATTGCTATGGAGTAGTTTCCTCCTTGCTAAATACAGTCAGAGGTCACTCCCAGTCTCCAAAAAAGGGGGCTTCAGGCCAATCTCAAGCATGGAAAAAGATGATGACCAATAAAAAAAAGCTGAAATCCATATCCAATGGAGATTACATTCTGGTAAAGTCAGCTATTGGTGGGATAACTAGCTAGGATCTGCAAACCTAGCTAGTTTCAGGGAAGACACAGGTAGACCTAGCCAAATAAAAGTTACACAATTTTGGACTTCAGGTAAATGGGATATTGAGAAGCTCAATGCCATAGCCCCCACTATAATGATCCTCAAGTTCTAAATACCCCCATTCATTCCAACCCTCAGTGTTTGGATGTACCTATATGGTAGCCTAACACAGTTGGGAATTTCACATATGCATCTGCTTGGGAAGTTGTTAGAAAGAAGCATCAGGTTCTACTCACCAACAAATGTATCTGGCAGAAGAGAATACCCCTCAAGTGGTCATTTGGACTATGGAGAGCACTCTAGAACAAGATCCACACTGATGACAGAGTTTCTAGATTTGGTCCTCCAACTGTTGACAAATGTGTTTGTTGTCGCCAAACGGCATTAGAAATGGTTAATCATATTTTCAACAATGAGAATTTTGCGAGGGCTGTCTAGAAGCATTATGCAGGTCCAGTTGGTATTCTTATCCCATGAACCTAAGGCAAATCATTGTGAAATGGTGGATGGTTAAAATAATAAATCAGATCCAGAAACTAATGTTCGACATTAACCCCATCATCATCAGTTGGAACCTATGGAAGAATAGGTGCAGTGCTAAATATGGAGGGAAAAATTCCTCTTTGACAAGAGTTTTCTTCTCGATCAACTCAGATATCCAGCTTATTGAGAAGCACCTATGACTACATCAAATGGCCATTCAACTAGGCTGAGCTTTATACCATTCTTGAAGGAATCAAACAGCAAACCACTGTTCAATAAGTTATATGGAACAAACCTGACCAAAGATTTGTAAAGATCAACAGTGATGGTAGTGCCTTGTCAAATAATGCGAAAATTTGTGCTTGTGCAATCATTAGAGGCAACATAGGAGAGTTCATCCATGCATCACAACACCCTTAGGCACAGGAACAAACAATTTGGCTGAAATTGAGGCTTCTTACCTGGGTGTTCAATGGTGCATTTTTAATGGATTCACTAAGCTCCATTTAGAAGTTGATTAAGCCCTTCTTATTCATTGGTTAACAGAGGAAACAACACCACCATGGACCCTGATTATGCATATAAGAAATATCAAGCAGGCCTGTAGACAATGTAAACTCACCACCTTCAGTCACACCTATAGGGAGGCCATTAACGCTACTGATTCACTTTCCAAACTCAGCTATGAACATGAAGCCCTTACTCATTACAACAACATCTCTGAAATGCCCATTCACATTAAGGGACAAATCTAGATTGACCAAATTGGCACCCCTGCCATCAGACATAAGGTCATCGCCAAAATCCAAATACCAACACAACTAGCCTCTATCTCTTCCCATGGTTATGGTTGATAGTAAGACAGGAAAGTGCCAAGACCTAACTGCCCAAACGGTCACATCCATTAAGAGTGATAACACCAACAAACCATACACACTGATTTTTCTAACATTGTTTGTTCTTACGCAGGTTTTCCCCTCCTATGAGCTACCTAATTCTCTGATGATGGTCCAGAGTGTGGTATTAACCTTAGGGTTCATTCTCCTGGCACTTCACGAAAGACCAGATGTAATTCATGAATGGAATAAAGTTTTCCACACGTATGAAATGCACAGCCACATGGCCTATGACAAATGGCCTGCGGAAATTGTCAAATTATTCACACAAAATCCTAGAATAGCAAACCACACCACCCCTACAGTCCTCACACAAACACCCTCCACTGCAAAAGTGAAAAGCAGGAAGAGAATACAGCATCAAACATGTGACCACTCTCTAAAACAGCATCCCATCCTGCTCTATACCTCTAGAAAACATAAGAATCTAGGAGTACCTCCCACATGCAATCTAAACCACTACTGTGGCAGCACCAATGCCTCCCTCCTCAAAAATTCAACCAAAGAGCTAAGCAAAAATGCTCAATTTTTCTCTAACTTTGTTTGTTTTTTTAGGAATAATTTCAGCTCCTCTACTTAGTCAATTGGCATGTCCTTTGGAGTGGTAATAGCACCTCTGGTGCTCATTCTCTTACAGGCATACTATTTGGCAATTCAGAAGCACCAAGGCAACAACATCAACAATCTACAACACAGCCAATTCACCAGCGCCATCACCAGGAAAACAGGTGGTACAATTGCAGAATCTGCTGAAATGACTAATGCAACCTGTGTCTGCAGGAACAACCATCCAACTGAGCAAACATATGTGCATTCTCCGTCATACAGTCATGAACACCATCCCTTCATTCATTTCCCATCCATTCCAAATAAACGAGCATCACACAACTATGGCTATTCTCCTTCACATCCACCTTACATCAGAATCAACATATTCAATGATTGCAGTCAACATAAGAACCCGCAATCTGTTCCTCTTCATAATTCAAGGGTCCCAATTCCCCCTGCCCCCAGACTCATATCCAGTCGACACAAGAACCTGGATAATGAGCTCTCATTCTCTAACCTGTTTGTTCCTTTTGCAGGTACTTGGAGAAAATTTGACAAAATGGGGTACCTTCAGACAGTGGTATTAGCATCCCAGATGCTCATTTTGATGAAGGTACACCAATTGAATCAAGTTCCCCCCCATCACAAAAGAAGATCAATTTTCCATACCAAGACTGCCACTCTTACTCAAGCAACACCAACTCACCCACTGCATTTAAGTGGAGTTTCAATGGACAACTAAAGCAGTATCCCGTACTCTAACTAGCTCACTCTCGCCTGTCAAGTTCAGCACACAGCAGCATCCACAGGCAACTCTACATGGAACCCTTTTATTCACCAGCTTCTACAACAAACTGATGAAGTCCAATGCCCTGCAAAATGGACAACAGAAGCAGAAGTTGTGAGCACGTGAGTTTTTCCCTAAATGAATTACTCCCATAATTTCAAACAAAATTATTTTTTTGTTATTTAAATTATTTTTAATTTCGGCTAATTTTGTGGCATGTTATATTATTTTCTTGCATTCTTGTGTGCATTTTTAGTTCATAAAAAACACAAAAAAATTATATGCATTGCATTTAGAGTAACTTTGCATATTTTAGGAATTAGGAGTTAGTTTACTTTTATTTTTAATTATAATTTTTGGAATTGTTGCAGGCTTTCTTTTGCATTAAATTATTTGTGATAATTGTCATTTTGAGCTAATTAATTAAATTAGGTAGATTGATCTTATTACGAGCTAATTTTTTATTTTAGGATTTAATTTGGAAAGAAAAAAAGAGGAAAAAGGAAAGAAAATAACAAAAAATAGCTCTTTGGTATTGTTTTGTTCTAATTTTCGATTATCAGGGGATTTTGTTTTTTAAGTTAATAAGTTGAGATTTGGAATTAAAATAGGTCTTTGTTATTTCTATTTTGTATTTTAACAAAATCAAAAAATGTATATAATAATAATAATAATAATAATAATAATAATAATAATAATAATAATAATAGTAATAGTAATGAAAGATAAAACCTGAAAAGAGGTCCTAAAAATCCAAGGAGGAAATATATAACTAGGCCAATCTGGGCCAATCCATATATACTCCCAGCCCATGCCTTTTCTTCCCTCACCCAGCCCAGACCCACATCCCCAGACCCAGTCCGGATTTCTCATTCTCAAAACGACGTCGTTTGGCATTGGTTGATCTAAGCCGTCGAGGATACATGATCAAACGGCTCAGAACTGGATTGAAATCGATATAAAATTGTCCAACCTCTCCGGTGTAACGCCGCTGTATAACCTCCATCTCTCCATCGTCTGCCACCAGCCGGAAATCGTGGATGCTGGCGGCGTAGCACAAATGAACCCAAAATTTACACCATATCACCTCCTAATCTCCCCTTTCCAACCCCACCACCCGTTTCCCTCAAATGTCTCCCAATCTCATCGAATCTTCGTCCAAATGAGCGATTGGTCCGCCGTATACGGCGGCGCCGACTCTAATGGTTAGCAAACATACACCCCAGGCTCCCATATCATCATAGATCTAACACCAGTGGCCCTCGAATCACACCACAACTCCTCGAATTTTAATTTGAAGAGTCCGGCCAAAATACAACCTTTTTCCAAAATCTGCCAAAACAACACCACGGAGTCCCCTTGCCCTCCTCGTCTCAAATCGGCTACTCATGGTCTTCAAATCGTCCCCATCTGGTTCGAATTCTAAATAAATATTAATCAGAGTCCTTTTAACAATGCATACGGACTCCTTAAGCTTGAAGTTTAAGCCAAGTCCTCTAATCTCTCTAATGTTAATTAAATATCTTTCTTTAAGCCACTCTCTTTTTAGTTTAATATGTTTTGAGTCTTCATGATCTCTTCTTTCTTGTTCTATTTGGTTTAGTCCATGATTCATTCTTTTGGTAGGCTTATAGTATAGTAAAATCTCGTTCTTATGAGTTAGTAAACCATAGTTGTTTCTTTGGTTAAATACATATGCTCATTGTGTTTGTTCTTCTCCCGAATATCTTTTATTTTTTGTTCATTATTCTATCTTGGTTGATTTTATTAGTTTGAGTCTTTTTGTTGGAAGGCAATCCGTGTTTATTCCTTGATTTTGATTTTTCTTAGTTTGATCTTGATCTGATTTCCTTTTTCTTTTTTTTTACACTCTTGTTTTGGATAGACCAGTTTTGATCTATTTTATTGAATCGTTAGTTGTGTTTGATTGAACTGGACTTTAGCTAATTAATTCAAGTCTTTCAGAGTCATTTGGGTCCTTTAATTTATACCTTAGGACTTTTGGTTGTAGCTTAGTTAGGATTAATAAGTTAATAATAGGGTTTGGGGTTTGTCTTAACTCAAATTAGTTAATTTAATAGGTTAAAAGGGTTTTATATAAAATCTAGCATGAAAAACTTGTGGTACTAGAATGGATGTCCCCGGAACCTGCCAGAATAAGGGTCAATATTGAGATTCAGATTTTTGTTAGTTATAACTTGGATAGCAAGTTATCAATTAAGGGACTTGTGCGACAAATCTGAAAATAGGGAGAGGGACTAAAAGGGTAAACATAAAACAAAAGGGTTGCCCTAAACTTTGGATATAAAGAGGGCATCCCAATTGAGGCGGATAAGAAGAAAATCCCTGAAAACTTCCCAAGATCTCTGCACTCTTAAGGTCATATAAATTCACTAAAATTACCAGGAAATCATGAAAGAAGATTAGAGTCTAAAACTTCCCAAATGTTGATTCATTAGGAGTAATTTTCCTAATAATTAATTCCAATACTCAATAGTCAATTGGAACTGCTAATCTGAATCACCTGAAAAGACTTGTAATATGGGTGTTTTGAGGTGTCAGGATCCCATATGCCTGGTTGGATGCAATTCTTAATGTATTAGGGTTATCTTCGAGGTCTTTGGGTTGGTTTTCTGGAGATTATCTGATCTATATGAATATCATGACTTATTTGACAGGGCCTTCTATTTAAATATGGGAATTGAGCTAAGTCTATTTGCTACATTTGCTGAAGATTTGTTACTCCTATTGCTATTGTTCTCTTGACTGCCTACTCATAGGTCTTTCTCTTTGATTTATTCCAGGTACACATTCAAAAGCTGCTTGATGTAATTCTTTTAATTGAAATGGAAAGGAAGCCTTGCTTCCTGATTCATGCTTTCTTGGACTGTGGCTATAGTTGGATAGGAGATAGTACTTAACTGCCTATGTAGCTTAATTTATGTCTTTGGATTTGTGTATGTTATATATATTACCATATGGGTCAGCTTATGTATATTTCTTTGGGTTTGTATGTAGATTGTATAGGGACTGTAAACTCACTCTCATGATATCAAAATTTGTAGTAGTGCAGTTGTCTAGTATACTAATAGGTTAAGTTAAGCTTATTTAAGGGCTTGAAATCTGCTAATCATGAATAGGAAATCAGGAGTATAGTGTTTTCTTTATCTCAGTATCATGAAACTCAGAGTCAAGTGTTTATTCATGCAAGTTTGTATATGCTCAGTTTAAGATTGAAAGCATTTTAATGATTAATTTTGTTTCAAAATCAGTGGTCGAGTGTCTAAGTTTCAGGTTTTCGTTAGTTGTTTCGTATTAATTTGTAAGTATTAGTTGAAGTTGAATAATTAGCAGCCAACTTGAATGGATTAAACGTACATTTCTATCGCTAAAATTTGCTGGAAGTGCACTTGTGCCAGTTTATAAACAAATTGGGATCTCACTTGGATCCATTAAAGGATCAGGGCTCAACAACCCGTCTTCGATGTGTTGGGCTTCAGCTTGATTAATGCACATCCCAATTTGGTCTCAATTTGCTGAGGCTCACAAGTGGCTAGTCCGATAAGGCTCAATAAAGGGTTCCTCCTCCTTGGGCTCATTTCAAAGCCCAATGGTTTGAATTTACGTTCTATGTTGTGATATGTCCATTAATTAGGTTTTATTAGAGACAAATTTAGTAGAGAACAATAGTTTTCTTTTGAATTTCCCTTTTAAAATTATAAATTAAAACGCGCTATGCCAAACGAAATAACAATTGCATCGCCCTCGATTTATTTAATCTTAGATTCCAAGGCGTGCCATTTAGTAAATTCCATGGCCCTCGCAAAGTTGAAAACGTGTAATTCTTTTAGGCGCGCTAGTTTAATGATTTACCTTTCCTAAATTCCGGTGCACATTTATGTGACCCAAATCTAAATCTCAGGAAGTTGAAATGTGTCAAAAACTACAGGTGCATTTATGTGATGTTGTTCGAAACATGTTTTAACGACGTTGCAATTCTCTTTGAAAATAATAATAATAAAGTGGTTATAGGATTTAAAATGCACACAGGTTCATAATTGTACAAAATCAGATAATTTTAGCCAAATATAACAGTTAAGCGACCGTGCTAGAACCACAAAATTCGGAAATGCCTAACACCTTCTCCCGGGTTAACGGAATTCCTTACCCAGATTTCTGGTTCGCGAATTTTTAAACAGAGTCATTCTTTCCTCTATTCAGGATTCTAAACGGTGACTTGGGACACCATAAATCTCCCCAGTAGCGACTTTGAAATTCTCATAAATAGTTTAATCCCGTTTCGATTGTCCTTTAATTGGAAAAACTCCCTTATCTACTCCTTTCACTAGGTTATAGTGGCCAAAAGGAGGTGTGACAGCTCTGGCCACTCTGTTAGGGACGAACCCAGAATCTCTGATTCAGAGTTCAAGAATTCGAGCTTGGAATAATTGTTGTATTTGGATTTGTTTATTATCTATTTTGTTTTGACATGTTGACGTAATGTGCAAAATGTTTCCTTTTACTGCTTTAATATTTTCTGAACTGTATATAAACTATTACAAAACCCATCTCTTCTTATCTTCGGGGATGTGCTCGCTGGTCGAGACTCCCTATTATGATAGTGTCATACCTTGAAATAAGAAAGAGGCTCGGACAAGTTACAAAGCCGGATGATCTTGCGGGTCCCCGATACATAGCCCCCTTCTCGAATCGAGTTGTCCGCTCGGGTACACATTCTAAAACAAATACCCAGGTTTCAAACATATAATATCTTAACCTCATGTCGGATACCTAGTTGGAATGCTTATCTGCATTATGCAGTTGACTTAGGGGGCTCAACATAGGGTT
The DNA here is from genome assembly GCA_034376525.1 of Nicotiana benthamiana. Lineage (NCBI taxonomy): Eukaryota > Viridiplantae > Streptophyta > Magnoliopsida > Solanales > Solanaceae > Nicotiana > Nicotiana benthamiana. Next base: position 10,143,434 of record CM067341.1, on the reverse strand, counting down.
TGGGTCCGTCTGGGACAGGTGAACCCAGAATGATGGACCATCCTGATGCATCCTATCTGTGCATTTATTTCGCATTTGTATGCTGACCGGCTTTTTACGGGTAAAGAGAGTTAGCCACTTGCAGTAAAAGAACAAATGTCCAAATATTGTCGAAACTCTGCCGAATTTCTGAAAAAAAGAGAAGAAAAAAAAAAAGAAAAACAAAAATAGGAAACAAAAGGGAGTCTGTTTTATTCGTCTAAGAAAAAGAGAAAAAAAGCTTGTTTTCAAAAACGAATGGTGTTGTTTTTATGAAAAAGGGAACGTATAGTATTGTTTCATAAAATAATTTTGCCCGAACTACATCGTTTTAATTATCGTCAGGTGCGAGATACATAGGCAACCCCCATCGGGTCCAACCTCCCTTTCACAAAAATAGCCAAAACAATGAAAAACAAATGTATAATTTTATTTGTTGTCCTAAATAAATCGGGTGATGTTGTTGTTGTCAAGAACAACCAAATGTTATCAAAAGGGACGCCGGAAGGCTGGTTTTGAACAACCAGCGACCTTTTGGGTTTTTATTTTATTTTTAGCCAGTTAGTGGACACATCCTTAAAATCATCCTACGGAGGTGCTGAAAGGCCGTCCCTACAAAGCTGGGATCTGATTTCAAAAAATAAATTGCATATAAGAAAGGGGTCAATTTTGATTTTAAATTCAAATGGAATAAAGTCTTAAGTTGCTAATTCACCCTAATAAATATGCAGGATGAGCACAATCCAAAAAAAACCTTTTGCATTTATAAGCAGGATCCCTTTGGAGTTGCTGTTGTGGTGGAATGATCTACGTATAGAAGGGAAGACGAGGTAAAGAAATATTTGGGAGGCCTTCTTGGACTATTGGAGATTTCACCTCGAGGTGACATCATAAGAGCGTTGTTCACGTGTTAGGACCCAGCGCACAATGTGTTCCACTTCTTAAATTTGGAGGTTACCCCGAACTTAGAAGAAATAGCCGGGTACATTGGGATGCTGAGCTTCCTTTGAGACACAAGTATTTGATTGCTCCGAGAGTTGTAGCTATGCATAAATTCTTAGATACAGTAAAGATAAGCAGAGTGGTACACGACTCAAACCTACCGGCAGGGTTTTGCACCTTTTATTCATGTATACCAGATATGGTCACGTAGGGGGGTTCAATAATTCAGAGAATAAAATCTACAGCAACGGAAACCGCGCCAACTGGGAAAAAATAGACGTTTTGCTTTTATGGTGGCTTTTATAGGGCTCCTGGTATTTCCAAGGAAAGATGAGAACATTGACATAAAAATAGCAGGGGTTTTAAGCACTCTACGCACCCAAGCAAAATGCACACTCGCGCCTAAGAAAGTTGCTCAGATCTTTCGTGCTCTCACAACTTGCAGGGCCAGGAAAGATTTCTTTGAAGGATGCAATCTTTTGTTGCAAATCTGGATGACCGAAGGAGTTTTAAACAAGGGTTGAAGGGCTCAGTTTTCCCAAATGAGTAGTAGGATAGATATCTTACTTTCAGCCCCTCACTACCAGTCAAGTATAGTGGACGTTGGGATGGCTGTCTGTGTATGAAATCATATACATGCCAGCAACAGAGCCTCACTTCCTTCTAATGGTCTTAGGAGCATCCAGCCCTATGCCCCGCATCGGGTCTTGAGACAACTCGGAAGGTGCCAGATTGTGCCAAAAGACGAAGATCTTAGTATTCGGGTAGTCAAGATTGAACTTGATGGTCAGTTCCCCATAGCAATGATCCGCAAAATTTGGAATGAATGTCAATACCTTGCAAACGGGATCGATCTAGAGGTGAAGTGTCACCAGGGTACCTTGCTTGGTACAGGAGAGAAATTGAGTTCGAGAGACCTGCCAAAAGGCCTCATCTCTAGGAATTCATCGAACCATCGCAAGAGAAGTGGGATTGGTTGGCTAAAGAATAAAAATACAGTGCTACAATAAGCAAGCTAGATAAGAGGACATGAATTTGCAATTCGAGAAAGATTTGTTGGATGCTACAGATGAAGGTGAGAGGAAGAAATTGGTCAAGGAAAATGAGGTGCTTCGGGTCCAGATTCAGAAAATTCAAATAGCGGCGGAAAACCCCGTCCGAAGTGCCAAGGATACAAAACTTATAGATGGCTTGAGACAGAAGGTGAGCGACTACAGTTTTGATTTGAACAAAGCAAAAAAGGAACTAGTCAGGGCTCAAAAACAATTGGCTAAAAATGCAGCAGAACGAGCACGTCTGGTTAAGCAACTAAAAGAAGAGTTATACGGTGAGGTGACAGGGTTAAGAAAAGGGTTGTCATTGCAGAAAACAAAATGCTCAAACAATCAATTGAAAGGAAATATTGTTACGCAGAATTGACACGATTAGAATTGGATTTGCAACAACATCAAAAGTAGAATCAAGTAGCTGAACAAATTTTGGAAGCCAGAACTTAGCATATTGGGCGGTTATTGCAGGAGATAGGTGTCGTTCGAGAGAGAATCAAAGGGATATCTCACTATATCGCAATGAAATATAACATATGTGAGGATATGCCTAGATCTATGTTCTTTGCCACAGCGCTGCTTTTTGTTCGCCACGTAATGGAAAATCTTCATCACCTTCAAGGGGATTTAGACCTGCAACAAGGACGAACGATGCCGTACGGCTCCCAGGAGCAATTGAAGCCCTAGAGTATTCATAATTTCTTGAGATTGCATTTGTCTTTAAACGTCTGTCAGTTTGTCTTAGATTCTGTGTTTTCTTTTACGTATGGTTAGTCGTTATTCGAGTTTGTAGTTCGCCACTTATCAAAGTTTGTTGGTTTTTTTAGTCTTTGTAACTGAATTTGTTATTATGAAAATTGAAAATTCCAAAATTTTTTATGCTTCACTTTTAATTTGCAAAAACTACGCTTGGTCTGATCCATGCGGAGTCATGATACGTAGGCAATATACATAGGATTCAACCATAACAGAATAAAAAAAGGAAAAGAGAAGAGAAAGGCAGAGGAGATACAAGTAAGTAAACAAGAAAACAAAATAGGAGAGAGGAAGAAAATAAAGTCAAAGGGGTGGGGGGGCTTTGCAAACAAAGAAAATGAAAGATGGGATGACTCAAGCAATCGATGCATGTAGTGACCAATCATTATTTATGTGCATTCCCACCCAATATGTAGCCGCTTGCATGTTAGAACCTAACCATTAACAAGTTTTTGGTGTTTTGTAATTCCATACTAGACAAGTGGTTAGTACGTGCGGCATTCTGGCAACCCACTCCTACAACACGCGGTCTGAGAGCAAGCAAGACATGGCCAATTAGGAAAATGATGTCAGCATTATTGACCCTTCAATAGAAGCAGAGGAAGTGGACGTTAATGCCATGAAGGAGGAAATGTACAAACTAAAAAACCAAATGGATGAGATGTATCAGGCATGGGCAAGAGGAGAGCCACCCCCAACCTACCCTGCTAATCCAACCTTTATCCCACCACTGGCCCAAGATCCTGTCCAGTCCACTACTAACCCACCCTTGAGTTTCCCTATCTACTCGCAACACCAGGGCACGACCTCTCAACCACCACCAGCTCAACTACCCAAAGTCGCTCCTCACCCCCCCTCACCAATTGCTCCCATCTATGTGACACCTCCTCCTCCCGCACTTCATAGATCGTCAAGTGAACCCTTGCTTCAAGCTTACGACCATCAATAAAATCCACCAGAACCTGCTTACAAAGCACATGAACCTTACTCCTATATCCCGGGGAGAGTTGAAAAGCCAATCAAAAATCCGGAGCAGAAGGAGGTGCTCAGAAAGGTCAGAAGTTTAGAACAATCATTCAGGGACATGTAGGGGTTAGGTGGTCTGGTGAGCGTTGCATTCGAGGATCTTTGTCTATTTCCAGACGTGTAGTTTCCTCCAGGTTTCAAGATGCCTAAATTTGACTTATATGATGGACATGGCGATCCGGTCGCGCAGCTAAGGAGGTTTACCAGCAAAATGAGAGGAGAAGAGGGAAAAGATGAATTGCTAATGGCGTACTTTAGCTAGAGTTTAAGCGGGTCGGCACTGGAGTGGTAAACTCAGCACGATCACAATCGGTGGTATACTTGGGATGACCTGGCACAACTGTTTGCTTTCCATTTTAAATATAATCTTGAGATTGTCTCAGATCATCTATCTCTGACAAAACTAGAGAAGAAACACAACGAGAGCTTCAAGGAATATTGTTTCAGGTGGAGAGAACAAGCGGCTATAGTTGAACCTCCCATGAAGAAGAGTAAGATTTTTGACTATTTTCTACAGGCTCTAGAACCTGCCTGTTTTGGGCATTTGGTGTCAGCAGTAGGCAAATCATTAAAAGAAGTAGTCAAGATGGGAAGTATGGTCAAGGAAGGCCTCAAATCCAATAAGATCATGAGTTACTCTGAAATAAAGGCAACTACTCAGGCCATCCTGGGCGGAGCTGGGGGAACATTTGGAAAGAAAAAGAATGAGGAAGTAGTGACAGTGTAGTCGGGAACTTGGTTCAGGCCTCGGGCTCTATCTCATTACACCCAACCTCGTCCTCACCACCAAATATACCCACACCCTCCATACAGCTCACCGCAAAACATTACTATCCACCATTAGAACCTCACTTCTCAGTCGATCACGCACAAGCGTATACCCAACCTCCCGCCCATTCACAAGGTCATGGATCAGCCCCACAAATACCTATCCAACTCCACAGAATCACTACATACCTCCAAGAGCCTATCAAAAACCCCCGAAACCCGCCTTCCAAGCCAATACAGTCCTGAGAAATAAAAGAGTATAGAAGAAGAAGACTTTCACCCCATTCAGAGAATCCTACACTAGTTTATTCAACCGGTTGCAAAAATTGAATATGTTGAGACCAATTGAAGCAAAATTGCCAAACCCTCCTCTGAAGAATCTCGATTATTCTGTTAGCTGTGAATACTGTTCCGGTGCACCGGGGCATGATACCGAAAAGTGTTGGCCTTTGATGAATGCTATCCAGGAACTTATTGACTTCTACCAGATTGAAGTGCAGGCTCCTGAGGCACCTAACATAAACAAAAATCCATTGTCATCCCATCATGAGACCAACATGATTGAGATCGTCGAGAAAGTGGGAGAGCCGAAAAAGTCCTTATAGACAGTAATGATGATCAAATCAAGTGAAGTTAAGCCAACGGAGAATGCGAGCAGTGAGAAGTCATTGATCGAGGTAAAAGGCAGGAACTACAAACGTGTCATAGTTCAAGGGAGCTCATCATGCACGATTGCACCAAAACATGAACATGAAAAAGTGATAGTACACGGGGCAGTTAGAGAGCATGTCATGGTTTTTGAAGGTGTTTGCGTAGAGCCTATCATTGTAAAACCAGTAATTCAGCCACCAGCCAATAACATCAAATTCGTTCCTTGGAGATATGAACAAGAAATATTAATGTATAAATGAAGGGAGTTAGGGAAGAAGTGTGTGAGGCCCGGGGTTTAACTCGGTCGCGGAGATACTTCGCCCCTGATGAGTTGAGGAAAAGCAAGATCCCTAAAGATAATCCAGAATCATTGAAGAAAGCTGTATCGGAAGAAGAGGCAGAAGAATTCTTTAAGAAATAAAAACAAAAAGACTACTCCGTCATAGAGAAGTTGAGGAAGACACCAGCTCATATCTCCTTATTATCCTTACTAATCCATTCAGATGAACACCTCCGGGCACTGATGAAGATTTTGAACGAAGCCCACGTCCCTGACAAGATAACATTGAATCATTTGGAGAAGATTGCAAAACAAGATATTTAAGGTAAATCGTGTCACTTTCTCTGATGATGAACTACCCATGGAGGGCACTGAGCACAACCGGACCTTTTATTTGACCGTGAAATTTAAAGATGCTGTGGTCACCAGAGTTGTGGTTGACAACGGATCCTGTGAAAATATTTGTCCACTCTCCACAATGACCAAGCTAAAGGTTGAGAATGAAAGGGTCCAGAAGAATAACATTTGTGTTCAAGGTTTCGATGGTGGAGGTAAGGACTCAGTGGGGGATATAGTGCTGGAAATGACAATAACGCCCGTTGAGTTCACCATGGAATTTCAAGTGTTGGACGTGGTAGTTGCTTATAAACTGTTGTTGGGTAGGCCCTGGATTCACACAGCCAAGGAAGTGCTATCTACTTTGCATCAGATGGTCAATTTTAAATGGGACAGGCAAGAGATTGTGGTACATGGTGAATATAATCAGTGTGTTTCAGGTGATGCTATCGTACCTTTTAGTGAATGAGAAGACAACAAAGGGCCATGGGTCTACCAGGTATTTGATATGGTGTCAGTTAAGAAGATCCCAGAAGGTGAGGTCATCATGACTCAAAGGATAGTAGGTGCATCAGTCATGGTGGCTTCAAAAATTTTGAAGAATGGTTTCACGCCCGGTAAAGGGTTGGGCACTACTCTACAAGGCATTGTGCAACCGGTGTTCCTCCCAAAAAATTTGGATACTTTTGTTCTAGGGTTCAAGCCTACAGCTGCAGACATAAGGCAAGCAGGGAAGCTAAAGCAGAGGGCTTGGGCTCTCCTAAAGCCCATCCCAAGGTTATCCAAATCATTATTCAAGCCCAGTACCAGCAATTGCTCTGTGCCAAAGATTCCCAGTCTGCTGGTTGACGCAGACGGGGATCTAGATAAGGAGTTAGAGAGGCTGTTCAATGAAGTAAATATGGTCGAGGGAGGAGAAGGATCAAGCAGGGTAGATGTGTAGTTTATGGGAGCATGCGCAAAAGCCAATAACTGGGAAGCCACTCCTCTTCCCACCCGGAGGGAGTCGTGGTAGTCAGCTTTGATTTCTCTTTCAAATTAGTTTGGATTAGCATCAGAGTTGTTAATTCAGTTGTCATGTTCGTACGTTTGGATGTGTAAACTTTGTTATCTTTTGATGATAATGAAATACAATTTGCTTTCCAGTAATGCTGATAGTCCCCATTCTTCTTTACTTATCTTTCTTTTCTCTTTTGTACAGTTATTTTTATGTTAGTTCCAATGATTTGTCATGCATAAGGACTTCTCGGCCCAGTCTTAAGAATCAGTCTATTTCAGAAATAATAATTCAGGAAATAGAGCATGAGGATGAACCAGAATACGACAAGGAAGGGGCTTGGGATGAGATCAGTGAAGAGTTGAGCCAATTCGAGGAGAAACCCAAACCAAACCCGGGCGACACAGAGGGGGTCAATTTAGGATCCCGGATAATGTCAGGGAAACAAAAATAAGTGTCCATTTTGAATCACAACTTAGGAATGAAATAATTGAAGTACTGCTTCAGTATAAAGATGTCTTTGCCTGGTCCTACAATGATATATCCAAATTGAGCACTAACCTGGTAGTTCACAAATTGCCCACCGACCCAGCCTGTCCTCTCGTCAAACAAAAGTTGAGGAAGTTCAAAACTGATGTGAGCTTGAAATTAAAAGAGGAAGTGAAAAAGTAGTTTGAGGCAAAAGTTATACGAGTTACATGATATCCCACCTAGTTAGCTAATGTTGTGCCTATGCCAAAGAAGGATGGTAAAACCTGAGTATGTGTCGATTATCGTGACCTCAACAAAGCAAGTACGGAGGACAACTTCCCCCTGACAAACATTCACATATTGAGTGATAATCATGCGAAGTATGAGATCGGGTCGTTCGTGGATTGTTACGCAGGCAACCACCAGATCTTAATATATGAAGAAGAAGCGGAGAAAATAGCATTTATCACAATGTGGGGGACATATTGTTATAGGGTCATGCCTTTTGGTATAAAGAATGTCGGGGCCACATACATGAGGGCCATGACAACAATTTTTCATGATATGATACATAAGGAAATTGAGGTCTATGTGGATGATGTGATAGTGAAGTCCAGAAAGCAATTCGATCATGTTAAGGACCTGAGGAAATTCTTCCAAAGGCTCCGTGGGTATGACCTCAAACTCAATACGGCAAAATGCGCATTTGGGGTCCCCTCAAGAAAGTTGCTAGGCTTCATAGTCAGCCGATGAGGCATTAAATTAGACCCATCAAAGATCAATGCTATACAGGAGCTACCGCAATTGAGGAATAAAACATAGTTGATGAGTCTATTGGGAAGATTAAATTACATAAGTCGATTCATTGCTCAGCTCACAACTATCTGCGAGCCCATCTTTAAACTACTAAAAAAAGATGTTGCGGTGAAATAGACGGGAGAGTGCCAAAACGCTTTTGATAGGATAAAGGAATATTTGTCGAACCCGCCGGTATTGGTCCCGCCAGAACCAGGAAGGCCCTTGATCTTATTTTTGACAGTCATGACAACTCATTTTGATGCGTGTTGGGTCAACACGATGTCACCGGGAGGAAAGAGCATGCCATATACTACCTAAGCAAGAAATTCATGGCCTATGAGGTTAAGTATAGTCATCTTGAAAGGACATGATGCGCCCTGACATGGTCCCAGAAGTTAAAACATTGCCAGTCATCATATACCACCTATCTCATCTAACGTCTAGATTCGTTGAAGTACATTTTCAAGAAGTCGATGCCCACAGGAAGGCTCGCAGAATAGCAAATATCATTCAGCGAGTTTGACATTATCTATGTGACTAGGACTGCCATGAAAGTGCAAGCATTGGTAGATCATTTAGCTGAGAATCCGATAGATGAAAAATATGAGCCCTTGAACACATACTTCCCGAACGAAGAAGTGATGCATATTGATAAAATGGAACGGGATGAGAAGTCATGATGGAGATTGTTCTTCGATAGGGCCGCCAACACGAAGGGAATTGGGATACGAGCAGTGCTCATTTCTAAAGAAGGGCATCACTACCTAGTCGCAGCTCAACTCTGCTTCTGTTGCTCAAACAACATGGAAGAATATTAGGCATGTATTTTCGGGTTGAGGTTAGCAGCAAACATGGGTGTCCATGAAGTCTTGGTCTTGGGAGACTCGGACCTTCTTGTCCACAAAATTCAAGGGGAGTGGGAAACAAGAGACTTAAAGGTCATACCATACCGGCAATGCTTGCATGATCTTTGTCAACGATTCCAGTCAATAGAGTTTAGGAACATCCCCAAAATTCACAATGAGGTTGTTGATGCCTTGGCTACTTTAGCGTCAATGTTTCATCATCCAGACATGTATTATGTTGACCCGATACATATCTGAGTCTATGATCAACCTGCTTATTGCAGCATTGTGGAGAAACGACATCATAGAATATATCAGGAGAGATGTGTACCCGATACAAGCCACGAGTGACCAGAAGAGAACAATCTGTCATTTATCAAGTGGGTTCTTCTTTAGTGGAGGAATATTATACAAAAAAATGCCGGATCATGGTTTGTTATGATGCGTAGATTTCGGGCATGCGACTGCCATCATGAATGAGGTGCACACTAGCATTTCTGGGCCACACATGAACGGATATGTTTTGGCAAAGAATATTCTCAGGACAAGATATTATTTGCTCAACATGGAGCGGGATTGTATCAGCTTCGTGCACAAATGTCATCAATGTCAGGTACATGGAGAATTATTTCACTCCCCGCCGTCTGAATTGCATACAATTTATGCACCATGTCCATTAGTTGGTTGGGGCATGGACGTCATCGGGCCCGTAGAGCCAGCAACTTCTAACGGACACAGATTTTTCCGAGATGCTATTGACTATTTGACCAAATGGGTTGAAGCCAAAACCTTCAGGGCAGTGATCAAGAAGGCCGTGGTCGACTTTGTGCATGCATATATCATTGTCTGTTTGGAATCCCCAAGACTCTCATCAGTGATAATGGGGCAAATCTCAACAGTCACTTGATGAAAGAAGTATGTCAGCGGTGAAGGATAATACATCAAAATTCCACCCCGTACCGCCCCAAGGCAAACGAAGCGGTCGAGGCAGCCAATAAGAACATAAAGAAGATACTTCGTAAAATTGAGGAAGGGTCCAGGCAGTGGAATATAAGGTTACCCTTTTCATTATTAGGCTATCGCACTACCGTTCGCACCTCAGTTGGGGCAATCCCATTCTTTTTGGTATATGGCAAAGAGGTAGTAATCCCAGTCAAAATCAAAATTCCTTTCCTTCGGATCGTGGCAAAAGTAGGAATCGATTATGAAGAATGGGTTAAAACTCGTTTGGAGCAATTGAGTTTGATTGACGAAAAAAGATTGGCAGTTGTGTATCATGGCCAGAGCATATAACAAGAAAGTGCATCAAAGAAAGTTTGAAGTGGGTCAATTAGTGTTGAAATGCATCCACCCTCACCAGGCCGTCGTAAAGGGCAAGTTCGCTCCAAATTGGCAAGGACTGTTTGTCGTGTCAAGAGTGCTGTCCAATGGGGCATTGTATTTGACATATGTGGACGGAAAATGTGTAGAAATGGCTATCAATTCAGTTGCCATCAAAAGATATTATGTATGATTTTTTTTTGTTCAGATCATTGTTTATAACTTGGCATTTGTTTTTACTTGGCAAGTTTTATAGATGGAAATGATTAAGACATTTTATTAAGCTACCTAAACACTTTACCCTTTGTTAACCCCTTTGAGCTTCAGTTACTTTTCTTTTCATATCCCTTCTTTTGAATCAATAACGTGAGTCAGAAACACAATTATAAAGGTGGCGAACAAACAATTAAGAAAAGAGAAAGTAAAGCAAAACAAAGGATGAAAGAAAAAATAAGCAAAGAAAATTAAAAGGAGAGAAAGGAAAAAGAAAAAAACCAAAGAGAAAAAGAAAAGAAAAGAAAGTAAAAGAAAAAAATGAAAAAGTAAGAAAAGTAGCAGAAAGAGAAGAGGAAAAGGAGATCAAACAATGGTGAACATAAGGAATCAGTAGGGACTACGTTTGACCTAATTCCTTTTTAGGATACGTCGGCAGCTGCACGGCTCGGTCATACTCAAATAAAATCTAAAGGCACCAAGGAAGAAGCTGGGGCAGAAATTGTGTTGGTTTGGATTCCGAAAGTTGTAAACTTTGAACCTATAAAAGCGGTTTTTGAGCTTTTCACATCCCTTCTTTCTAACCCTATCCAAAGCCTACTTTACAGTCTAAAGAAAGACTGTCTGATCAATCTATAAGAAATGCCAGCGCAAGCAAGGAGAAGTGGACCATACCTCGGGACAACATTCTAGCTCTTGCTGAAATTAATAAAATGAGAGAGTCTTATTGGTGAAAATGCTAACGGGCACCGTAAGGCGATGCTAGTTGAGAGAAATAAAATGAGAGAGTCTCATTGGTGAAAACCCTCGTGGACACCATGAGGTGAAGGAAAAGCAAGAAGAAACAATCAAAAAGGGGCAGTTGGGGGAAATCCGTTCAGAACATCGTAAGGTAAGAAATGTTGGGGTTTGGTTGAAGGAATCGAGTTGGAAATGGACACAACAACGAAAGCATGGAAACAGAGGACTGATTATCGGAACAAACTGGATCGACTAGGCCAAAGTGCATGTCCTCAGATAAGTTTCCTTTCTTTTCCTTTCAACAGTCAATGCATCTAGAATACTTTACTTTCAATACAGTTGTGAGTCATTGCATTTCATTTCCTTTCGAGTCTCCAAAGTATTTTGGTTAAGCAAATAGGAGAAATTTCAAAGCCTATTATCAGCTCCAAAAGGGACAAAGCGCATAACCTGCCCCCCCCCCCCCAAAAAAAAACATAAAGGCAACCAAATTTTGAAACAACAAGGGGAAGGATTTACAAGAGCTTCAATGATAAAATGATGGAAGAGACAAGTGGCCGCACAAAGATGGGAATGCAAAGTAAAACCACAAAGGTTCTGAGGTTTGCCGAGCATAAACACACTAACCCGGTAATCTCAGAAGAGATTCAAGGTTTCTAGCAAAAAGAGTCAAAAGCGCAATACAAAGATGGGAAAGGTCATATGGGTTGGCCAAGCATAATACATTAACTCATCAATCGCCAGGGAAGGACATAAAGGATTCTGGCAAAGGGTCAGAAATGCAACATAAAGAAGAGGAACAGACTAAAGTTACAAGAGTCAGAGGGCCAGCCAAACATAATGCATCAAACTAACAATCTCGAGAAATGTGCAAGGATTCTGGTAAAAGGGTTAGAAATGTAACGCAATGATGGGGAGCAAAGTAATGTTTTAAATGTTTGACATGTCAGTTAAGCAGCTCAAGCAACTCATCATCAATGTGGAAAATGGAACACAACGGAACACAACAGTGGGGAGGCCTCTTTCAATAAGAATGCGCAAGCTAACCACCACTTTTCCAACTGACAAGTTCTCTTTGACTAACACAGGGGCAGAAAAATTTCGAAAGAGCCCAAAGGGGAGGGCCATCCGCAAGAGAAGGCATGCACATGGCAGGTATGATTGAAATCTCATGGCCCACCTGGAAGTGGTACTTAGTTCAACTCCAAAGGGGCACAGTCCGTCATAAATATCCTCCCCAACAAAGAGCACAATGGGACAAACTTTAACTAGAAAACCCCAACAGAAATAATTAAAGGTTAAAAGAAGCATATAATTTGAGATGGAACGCAGCTTAAAACTCAAACAGGTGTGGTAACATGGGCAAGCACCAACACCTCCCCCAGTATGAGTCACAAAAGTCCTCCTGGACAATAATCACTAGTAGAAACAACAAGAAGTTAGAATTGGCATTTAAGTTGGAACCCTCAGGTCCCTCTTGGGAAATGAGACTCATGTAAAAGTTAGAGGTAGTCATGGATAGTAAAGGGCATAAAATGACTTGAATGTTGAAGTAGGATTAAGTTAAGAGTTATGAAGACCCTCTTGAAAAGTGGGACTTAGCCTAAATCACAAACAGTTGGGTAACATGGGCGCGCTCAAATATTTCCCTAACAAGAGGCAACAAAAGTCGTCAGGACCCGCCTGAACAATGGATTTTAATCGTAGGAGTTGTCAGAACCCCCTGGATAATGAGGCACAGCTCCAAATTATAACCCCCAGTAGACACATTTTTGGCATCAAATTAAGAGTTGTCAGGATCCGCCCGGATAATGGGAAGTAGTTTTAATCACTAGTCACCAGCATACCCCCATCGAATATAACTCATACCAAGACGTAGTGAAAAATAAAACCTTTTGAGAAACATAACATAATCTTAAAGTTTTCATCGGTGAAAAATTGTCAAGACCCTCATTGATAATGGGACTTAGATTTAGAGATTTTGTAAGGAGATTTAATTAACACTCACAGATCAACCAAGCACCAAATAGGGGTAGGAAGAATTTCTTGTGTTTTGTTTGTTTTGTTGTGATCAGGTACACAGGCAGGTTTGAAATATTTTTCAAAAATTAAGGTCTTGGTAATTAGGCGCCCACCTGTAGAACACAGGAATACTTTTCAAGATTCAAGTCTTGGTAATCGGGCATCCACCAATAGAACAATGGAATATTTTTCAAAATTTCAAAGTCATGGTAATCAAGCGCCCACCTGTAGAACAAGGGAATACTGTTCAAGATTCAAGCTTTGGTAATCAGGCGTCCACCTGTAGAATAAGGGAATATTTTCAAAATTTCAAGTTTTGGTAATCAGGCACCCACCTGTAGAATAAGGGAATATTTTTCAAAATTTCAAGTCTTGGTAATCAAGCGATCGCCTGCAGAACAAGGGAATATTTTTCAAAATTACAAGTTTCGGCAATCAGGCGCCCACCTAGAGAACAAGGGAATATATATTAAATTCAAGTCTTGGTAATCAGGAGCCTACTTGTAGAACAAGGAAATATTTTTCAAAATTTCAAGTCTTGGTAATCATACGCCCACCTGTAGAACAAGGGAATATTTTTCAAAGTTTCAAGTCTTGGTAATCAGGCACCCACTTGGAGAACAAGGGAATATATTTCAAATTCAAGTCTAGGTAATGAGGCGCCCACCTGGAGAACAAGGGAATATTTTTCAAAATTTCAAGTTTTGGCAATCAGGCGCCCCCTTTCAGAACAAGGGATATTGTTCAAGTTGCAAGTCTTTGTAATCAGCCATAGAAAAGAGAAAACTAGAAGTCAACAAGGTAACAAGGAGTTCACCGGAAGAAACATAAGGCGGCGAGGCAATAAAGATCAAGATCAAGATTGAAGACGTAGATAGGTTCTTTTATAATCCGTAGTTCACAACTTAGTTTAGCTTCTTCATTTTTTAAATGGTGTAATAATGGTGCATAGCAATAGTAGTAGTATCAGCTGCAGTAGTGAAATCACAACTCGTGGTAGTCCTACCAAACACTCCCGAATTACACTAACCTGATTCCTAACCTCGGAAGCAGGGTGCGGTCAAAATTTTCAAAAATGCTTCACACGGAGTATTCAAACGGGCAAAAATCGCTCGTATTTGCTCACTTATCTTTGCACGAAAGCTCTTCATGTTTCCCAGCAAAGAGGGGAAGCTGTGAGCACATGATTTTTACCCTATATGAATTACTCCCATAATTTAAAACAAAATAATTTCCTTTTGTTATTTTAATTATTTTTAATTTCGGCTGATTTTGTGGCAAGTTCTGTTATTTTCTTACATTCGTGGGTGCATTTTTAGTTCATTAAAAAAAATATGCATTACATTTAGAGTAACTTTGCATATTTTAAGAAGTAGGAGTTAGTTTACTTTTGTATTTAATTTGAATTTTTGGAATTGTTGCAGGCTTTCTTTTGCATTTATTATTTGTGATAATTGTCATTTAGATTTAATTAATTTAATTTGGTAGAATGGTCTTATCAGGAGCTAATTTTTTATTTTAGGAATTAGTTTGAATAGAGAAAAAAGAGGAAAAGGGAAAGAAAATAACAAAAAATAGTTCTTTGGTATTGTTTTGTTTTAATTTTTGAATTTATCAGGGGATTTAGTTTATCAAAAATAATCAGTTGAGATTTGGAATTAAAATAGGCCTTTGTTATTTTTAATTTTACATTTTAACAAAATGAGAAAATGTATATAATAATAATAATAATAATAACAATAATTAAATAATAATAATAATAATAATGAAAGATAAAAGCTGAAAAGAGGTCATAAAAAACCAAGGAGGAAATGTATATCTGAGCCAGTCCATATATACTCCCAGCCACACCTTTTCTTCCCTTACCCCAGCCTAGACCCACGTCCCCAGACCCGGTCCGGCTTCCCCATTCTCAAAACGACATCGTTTGGCTTTAGTAGATCTGAGCCGCTGAGGATACATGATCAAACGGCTCAGAACTGGATTGAAATCGATATAAAAATTTCCAAATGCCCCCACCCACCCCTCCAAACCTTCTCCCAAACACTCTAACTTTTCAAGTGTAACGCTGCTGTATAACCTCCACCTCTCCATCATCCGCCTCTGGCTGGAAAGAATCACTTCCGGCGGCGTAGCTCAAATGAAAAAATTACACCATATCACCTCCTAATCCTCCCGTTTCTAACCCCACCACCCGTTTCTCTCAAATGTCTCTTAATCTCGTTGAATCTTCGTCCAAAGGAGCGACTGGTCCGCCGTCCATGGCGGTGCCGGCTCCAATGGTTACCAAAAATACACCCCAAGCTCCCCTTTTAATCCTCGTCACAGATCTAACACTAGTGGTCCTCGAATCACACCACAACTCCTCGAATTTTAATTTGAAGAGTCCGGCAAAAATACAACCATTTAAAAAATCCGCCAAAACAACACGATTGAGTCCATTTGCCCTCCTCGTCCCAAATCGGCAACTGATGTTCCTCGAATCGCCCCCATCAGATTCGAATTTTATATCAAAATCAGACGGAGTCCATTTAACAATGCATGCGGACTCCTGAAGGCCAGAGTTTAATCTAAGTCATCTAATCTCTCTAATGTTATTAAATATCTTTCTTTAAGCCATTTTCTGTTTAGTTTAATATGTTTTTAGTCTTCCTGATCTCTTATTTCTTGTTCTGTTTGGTTTAGTCCATGATTCATTCTTTTGGTAGGCTTAAAGTATAGTAAAATCTCGTTCATATGAGTTTGTAAACCATAGTTGTTTCTTTGGTTAAACACATATGCTCATTGTGTTTGTTCTTCTCCTGAATATCTTTTATTTTTTGTTCATTATTTTATCTTGGCTGATTTATTAGTTCGAGTCTGTTTGTTGGAAGGCAATCTGTATTTATTCCTTGATTTTGATTTTTGTTAGTTTGACCTTCCTTTTTTTACAGTCTTGTTTTAGGTAGACCAATTTTGATTGATTTTGTTGAATCGTCAGTAGTGTTTGATTGATCTGGACTTTAGCTAATTAATTCAAGTCTTTCGTAGTCATTTGGGTTCTTTAATTTAGACCTTAGGACGTTTGGTTGTAGATGAGTTAGGATTATTAAGTTAATAACAGGGTTTGGGGTTTGGTTTCACTCAAAATAGTAATTTTAGTAGCTTAAAATGGTAATATGGGAAATTTAGCATGAGAAAACTGTGGTAACTAGAATGGAAGTCCCTGGAAGCTGTTTGATGAGGGTCGAAATTAAGATTCAGATTTTTGTTATTTATATCTTTGTTAGCAAGTTAAAAATTTAGGGACTAGTGGGACAATTCTGAAAATAGGAAGAGTGACTAAAAGGGTAAACATAAAACAAAAGGGTTGCCCTAAAATTTGGATATAAAGAGGGCATCACAATTGAGGCGGATAAGAAGAAAATACCTGAAAACTTCCCAAGATCTCTGCACTCTTAAGGTCATATAAATTCACTAAAATTCCAAGGAAATCACGAAAGAAGTTTAGAGTCTAAAACATCCGAAATGTTGCTTCATTAGAGTAATTTTCCTCATAATTAATTCCAATACTCAACAATCAATTTCAACTGCTAATCTGAATCAACTGAAAAGGCTTGTAATATGGGTGTTTTTAGGTGTTAGGATCCCATATGCCTGGTTGGATGCAATTCTGAGTGTATTAGGGTTATCTTCGAGGTCTTTGGGTTGGTTTGCTGGAGATTATCTGCTCTATATGAATATCTTGATTTATTTGACAAGTCCATCTATTTAAATATGGGAATTGAGCTTAGTCTATTTGCTGCATTTGCTGAAGATTTGTTGCTCTTATTGTTATTGTTCTCTTGACTGCCTACTCATAGGTCTTTCCCATTTAATTTATTCCAGGTACACATTCAAAAGCTACTTGATGTAATTCTTTTAATTGAAATAGAAAGGAAGCCTTGCTTCCTGATTCATTCTTACTTGGACTGCGGCTATAGTTTTATAGGAGATAGTACATAACTGCCTATGTAGTTTAATTTATGTCTTTGGATTTGTGTATATTAGATAGATTACCATATGGGTCTGCTTATGCAATTCATTCTATTTCTCTGGGTTTGTATATGGACTGTATAAGGACTGTAAACTCACTCTCATGACATTATAATTTGTAGTAGTGCAGATGTCTAGTATACTGCTAAGTTAAATTAAGTTTATTTAAGGGCTTGAAATCTGCTAATCATCAATAGGAAATGAGGAGTATAGTGTTTGCTTTACCTCAGTAGCATGAAACTCGGAATCTAGTGTTTATTCATGCAAGTTCGTATATGGTCACTTCAAGTTAGAAAGCATTTTAATGATTACTTTCGTTTCAAAATTAGTGGTCGAGTGTTTTATGTTTTAGTTAGTTGTTTCGTATTAATTCCTTGAGCTTCGTATGTATTAGTTGAAGTCAAATAATTAACAGCCTGCTTAAATGGATTAAACGTACATTTCTATTGCAAAAAGTTGCTGGAAGTGCACATATGCAAGTTTATAAACAAATTGGGATCTCACTTGGATCCATTAAGGGATCAGGGCTCAACAGCCCACCTTCGATGTGTTGGGCTTCAGCTTGATTAATGCACGCCCCAATTTGTTCTCAATTTGTTAAGGCTCATGAGTGGCTAGTCAATTAAGGCTGGATAAAGGGTTCCTCCTCTTTGGGCTCATTTCAAAGCCCAATGGCTTGAATTTGAGGTCTAAGTTGGGAAATGTCCATTAATTAGGTTTTATTAGAGACAAATTTAGTAGAGAACAATAGTTTGCTTTAGAATTGCCCTCTTATAATAATGAATTAAGACACGCTATGCCAAACGAAACAACAATTGCATGGCCCTCGATTTATTTAATATTGAATTGATCCTTAGATTCCGAGGCGTGCCATTTAGTAAATTCCATGGCTCTAGTAAAGTTTCAAATGCATAATTATTTTAGGCTCGTTAGTTTAATAATTTAGCTTTCCAAAATTCGGGTGAATATTTATGTGACCCAAATCCAAATCTCAACGAAGTTGAAATGAGTCAAAAACCTCGGGTGCATTTATGTTTCGTGGTTCGAGACATGTTTTAATGACGTTGTAATTCTCTCAAAAAAATATAATAATAAAAGTGGTTAAAGGATTTATAATTCACACAAGTTCATAATTATACAAAATCAGATAATTTAAGCCAAATATAACAGTTGAGCGACTATGCTAGAACCACGGAATCCGGGAATGCCTAACACTTTCTCCCGGGTTAACATAACTCCTTACCCGGATTTCAGGTTCGCAAATTGTTAAACATAGTCATTCTTTCCTCGATTCGGGATTATAAATGGTGACTTAGGACACCATAAATCTCCCAAGTTGTGACTTTGAAATTCTCTTAAATAATTGAATCCCGTTTTGATTTTCCTCTAATTGGAAAAACTCTCTTAACTACTCCCTTCGCCGGGTTGTATTAGCTAAAAGGAGGTATGACAGAAAATTTTCCTCCTTTTTGGCTACTCTACCATGTCACAACCATCAGATAGTAGCAGCTTTCACCTCTGTTTGGAGCTCCTTTTGACCGCTATCTTCTACTATGTTCCTTGACCTCAATGTCAAAGAACAGTGGAAGATAGCTTTTGCTTCCATGATTATCCAACCTTTTTGCTAGGATACTTTTACATATGCATTAGATGTAGATCCTTTTGTATATATAAGAACGCTTACCACCTTTTTTGGTTAGTAGTTTTAGGATCATTTGTGAAATTTTGTATAGTTGACCTAGGCTTACTACTCTCATATTTTGTAACTCCAATTGTCTACCAATTTTGGATAGATAGTTGGCACTTCCATATAGGTCTAACACATCATAGTGTCCAGGTGACAGTTGGTTGCATCATGTGACTAACCAAATGCATCGTCATACTTGTGGAGGAAAGGTTCAGGTCCCCCTCCACTTTTGCTGTACCTTATGTTTTATTTATGGAAATCAGTAGGCACAATGCCTAGTGGATTCTAAAAAAAAAGAGTCTAAAACATGTGAAACGACGTGCATTTTCAACCAAACTTTACAGAAAGTGCTTAAATCATATATAAGACTTGTACCGGGTGCCGAAACAAAAATAGGGGCCCGATACCATAGTCTTCTAATCAAATTTCATTTCCAATTTTCCTTAATTATTTTCAGAAAATATTTTCACACAAAAATTTATTTCTTGGACTTGGGACCTTGGAATTAGATTCCGGAAATACGCCTAAGTCCCATATTTTCCTACGGACCCCTCAGGACCGTCAAATCATGGGTCCGGGTCCAATTTTGACTGAAGCAAAATTTACTCATTTTAATATGAATATTAGAATTTCTCTCCCATAATTAATATTTAAGCTTTTCGACTACGCGCTCGGACTACACATGCAAATTAAGGCAACCCCAGATAAGGTTTTCAAAGCCTCGGAAGTACATAATAGGTAAGAAAACAAGTGATGACCCCTTTTGGTTATCACATCCTCTACCACTAAAACAACGGTTCGTCCTTGAACGGGGAAAAGAAAGGAGTACCTGAGTTGGGAAAAGGATGAGGATAACGGCTCCGCATATTAGACTCGGACTCCCCAGGTTGATGCCTAAGGAGGCTGACCTCTCCATTGGACACAAAAAGAAGGAAATCTCTTAGACCTCAACTGACGAACCTGTCGGTCGAGGATAGCTACCGGATCCTCCTTATAGGAAAAGTCCTTGTCCGACCGGACAGTGCTGAAATCTAACATGTGGGTTGGATCACCGTGATATCTCAAAAGCATGGATACATACAAAATTGGATGCACAACTAATAAGTTAGGCAGCAATGCTAGTCTATAAGCCACCTATTCCACTCGATCAAGAATCTCAACGGACCAATGTACCTAGGGCTAAGCTTTCCCTTCTTCCCCAATCTCAGCACGCCCTTCATAGAAGATACACGGAGCAATGCCCGCTCACCAACCATAAATGCTACATCTCGAACCTTGCGATCTGCAAAACTCTTCTTCCTAGAGTGAGCTAAATGAAGCCTATCCTGAATGATCTTGACATTGTCCAAGGCCTCATGAACCAAATCCATACCTACAACCGAGCCTCTCCCAGCTCAAACCATCCAACCGGAGATCGACACCGTCTACCATATAAAGCCACATAAGAATCCATCTGGATGCTCGACTGGTAGCTGTTGTTGTAGGCAAACTCCACAAAAGGCAAAAACTGATCCTAAGACCCTCGAAACTCAATCATACACACACGGAGCATATCCTCAAGAATCTGAAGAGTGCACTCTGAGTGTTCGTCCGTCTGGGTGAAAAGCTATGCTCAACTCCACCCGAGTAACTAACTCCTACTGCACAGCTCTCTAGAACCACGATGTAAACTGAGTACCTTTGTTTGAAATAATAGGAACTGGAATACCATGCAGAGAGATGATCTCCCGGATACAAATCTCTACCAATCGCTCCGAAGAATAAGTGGTACATACAATAATAAAGTGAGCGAACATAGTCAGCCGACCACAATAACCCAGATAGCATCAATCTTCTTCAAGGTCCGTGGGAGCCCAGATACAAAGTCCATGGTGATGCTCTCCCACTTCCACTCCGAAATCTCTATCTGCTGAAGCAACCCACCCGATCTCTGGTGTTCATACTTCACCTGCTGACAGTTGAGGCATCTAATATATCCAACTATATCCTTCTTCATCCGCCTCCACCAATAGTGCTGCCTCAAGTCCTGATACATCTTTGCGGCACCCGGATGGATGGAATACCATGAACTATGGGACTTCGCTAAAATCAACTCTCGTAGTCCATTAACATTGGGCACACAAACACGGCCCTTCATCCTCAATACCCCGTCATCTCCAATGGTCACATCCCTGGCGTCACCATGCTGAACCTTTCCCTTAAGGACAAACAAATGGGGGTCATCATACTGTCGCTCCCTAATAAGATCAAATATGGAAGACCAAGACACCACACAAGCTAGAACCCGACTGGGCTCTGAAAGATCCAGTCTCACAAACTGACTGGCTAAGGCTTGAACATCCATCACTATGGGCCTCTCTAAAACTGGTAAGTATGCCAAGGCGTCGGCCACCACATTGGCCTTGTCCGGGTTATACAGAAAAGTAATATCATATTCTTTCAGCTGGGAGCACGTGATTTTATCCTCGCTTGAAATATTCCTATTGAAGTCATTGAAATTAGGATTCTTCTATTATTATTTGAATTATTAGGAATTAATTGCTTTGTTTTGTGTTTGTTTACATTTTATGCATTTTAAATTGATATAATTTATAAAAAATAAAAAAATAAAAAAGTTGAATATAGGACTCAATTTTACATTTTTATTTAGGTTTATTACTTAATAAACAGTTCATGAATATAGAAATAACAAAAATGGTCATTTTTTACATTTGTTTGGTTTTTTTTTAAATTTAGTAATTAGACTATTTTTAGAAATTAATTAGTAGAGATTAAATTTGGTTTTGTCCTTTTTATTTTGCATTTGATAAAAAAAAGAAGTTAATTAAATAAAAGAGAACAGAAGAAAACAAACAAAAGATTTTAAAATTGATAAAGAAATCTAAAAAGGCAAAAAACCAAAATCAGGCCGCCAGATTTGTGCTAGTTATTAGCCCAAAAACCTCAAACCCACGTCAAACCAGCCCAAAAAACACTACCCGATCCAACTGCCCCGTCCCAAAATGAAATCGTTTCCTCCAATCAATCTGAGCCATTGATTTGGCCTGATTAGATGGTTGACAAGTCGAGGTGTAACGCCTATATAGCTGTCCCAAACAATCCCTCACCCCCACAGACCCAACCTCATACCCTGTCCCCTTAACCCTAAATACACCGGTGTATCACCGCAATAAAACCATCGCCTCTCCACCATCCGCCGTCGGCCGATAATCATCACCGCGAGCGGCAAGCTCCAACGACGCCCAAATTAACACCCTTGAATCTCCTCTTCCTCCTCTTTCCAATACCCTAAATCCCAGCCCTAAAATCTTAATCGTTTGTCCTGAATCTTTTTTCAAAGGTTTGACTGGTACGCTGTCCACGGTAGTGCCAGCTCAGACGGCCACCAAAAATACACCATAGCATCCCCTTTCAACCCTCGTCAAAAATCTAACACCAACTACCTTCAATCATAATGACTCTAATATTTATTTGAAGTATGACTAAAAGTGGCCCCAGCTTCATAACCCAACCAAAACGGTCCCCGGAGCTACCTTCACTCTCCTTACCACAAAAACAAGACTATGTGCCCCCAACTGCCATCACAACCTCTCCGAGTCAAATTTAGGCTCTCCGGAACCCTTTTAATAATGCATGCAGACTCCTAAGGCTCAAAACATTTAAGCTATGTCTTGCAGTTTCTCTACTAATTTTAGTTTTAATTACCGTTTTGTAAGTCGTTTTTTTAGTGTAGATATGGTCATTTTTAGTTTTCATGATTTCTCCTTTCCTGTTCTGTTTTAGCATAGTCCATGTCTCATTCCTTTTGTAAGTTAAGTTAGTCTCTAGCATAGTGGAGTCTCGTTCATATTTGTCTTTTTTAAAAAAAATATATATTATATATATATGGCTAAGTAGGGAGGGTTTTCTCCCCCCTATAGATATTGTTTATACATGCATCACTTTTGTCAACCATTGGGCCATCTATGGCACTAATATTTCCTAGAGCAGCTAGAGTTTCGCATTGTTTGGTACTACTCGATCGTACATAACCATAGTCCTCCATATCTATTTCATAGAGATCGATTACAAAATTAGGAGGCTTAGCAAAAATACATAGTTTATCAAAGGTCTTGTTTCTTAGAGCTTCATTTGCCAAAGTGTGAGCCACCATTTCCTTGTCTGAAGCTATGCATGACTGATATCCTCCCTTGTTTGGTTGCCTCCTCCACTAATGATCTGCATTCAAATTAAAGTTTGTCATTAGCAAGGGTGTTATTGTATATTATCTTTAATATATCTGTTGCATCAGTTTCCACTTCCACGGGGAAGATGTCTTCCTTGATTATTAATTAAAGGCTGTGGCGTAGAGCCATACGTTCTGTTTGTATTGGTGATGTTGCAAGAATTTTCATCGATGATCCTACACACCAGCTTCCTTTTGAGTCACGTATCGCAGTTCCAATGCCACCTTCCATGATTTTTAAGTCGAAGGCAATATCAATATTTGCTTTGTAAAACCCTAAGGATGGTTTCATCCACTTTACTTGTAATAATATAGTCCTCTCCACTATCACATTTTTATTAGTGTAGAAGTAATTAAGACCAGAGGGGTTGCTCTGATGGAAAGCAACCCCCACTTCCAACCGAGAGGTTGTGAGTTCGAGTCTCCCCAAGAGCAAGGTGGGATGTTCTTGGAGGGAAGGATGCCGGGGTCTATTTGGAAATAGCCTCTCTACCCAAGGGTAGGGGTAAGGTCTGCGTACACACTACCCTCCCCAGACCCCACTAAGTGGGATTATACTGGATTGTTGTTGTTGTTGTTGTAGAAGTAATATTCATTTGTGTAAGCAAATATTTTTTTGATGTTGATAAGGTTGGTATTATTAGAAATATAGTTTTGATTCCGGTTATTCCAAATTTCCCATATTATAAAAGGAAGTAATTGGTGCCAATGTACATATTTAGGACTTATTTTTGGTTGTGTGTTCAAGAGGAAGTCCACCCAAAGTTCGTTGCTAGGGTTGTCAACAGTGTTGATACCAAAGTTGTGCCAAAGGTGTTTGGCTATATGGCATTCCCAAAATATGTGGCGAATAGTTCCATTGTTATTTTTATATATTGGGCACAAAGGATCAATGTTTATATCAATTTTTGATAAGAAGCTTCTTGTGGGAAGGCGTCCATTGTATATTTTCCATAGGAGGAATTTTATTTTGTTTGGACATTGGAGCTCCCAGAGCCAGATGCTATTTAAGGTATTGTTGTTATTATTTTCAATTAGTTGGTAGGATGAAGAGGTTGTAAACAGTTCATTTGAGGTGAGACTCCAGCATATATTACTTAAGACAATTGAGTTTTCATTATTACAGGGAATGAAATTGATACAATTCTTTAAAGGGGTTTGTAGTTCAAAGGAGAGTTTTTCTAAGCACCAAGTGTTGTTATCCCTAATATTTTTAATTTGTAGTTTATCCTCTACTTTTGGAAGAGTCCTTTGTATAGTACTCCTAAGGTTTTTATAAATAGGGATCCAATTTGTGTCCCAAATGTTGTGACATGAGTTGTTATGAACTGGCCATCTAATGCCTTTTCTACAGATATTCCATCCTTCCAAAAGACTTTTCCAAGTGATTGATGAGCCAATTGTTTTCTTTTTTTCTCCCATAAATACTAATTAGTACCTTTGCCCATAGGGAGTGAGTATTATTGAGGATTCTCCAAGCTAGGCCTGTGATTAGGGCTTGGATTTTTTGGTAGGCTTTTCTTATACCTAACCCTCCCTTTGAAATCTTCCGTAGTGACAATGTCCCAGTTAATTAGGTGCAGTTTCTTTTGGTCCTGGGTAGTACCCCATAAGAAATTCCTTTGGATTTTGTCGATTTTCGTTAAAGTTTTTTAGGAAGAATGGATGTTTGCATAAGGTGATTGGGAAGAGTGTTAAGTGTAGACTTTATGAGAGTACATCTACCAGCCATACTGATCCATTTAGCATTCCAGTTGTTGAGTTGAGCTCTCATTTTATCAAGCAGAGGAAGGTAGTATGTATGCCTTGAAATGGCATTTAGCATGGCAAAGTCTAAGTAGTTCCCAAAGCTAGTACTTGATGTTATTCCCAGTGTTTTTGTTATAAGAGTCTTTGTGTCATTACAACAATTATTGGACACTATTAATTTAGATTTAGCTTTGTTAACTCTTAGGCCTCAAAGCTTACTCAAATTTTCTAGCATTGATTAATGCTGGTGATGGTCTTATAGTTTGTTTCTCCCATAAGTGTTATATCATCCCCGAAGAAAAGGTGGGATATACTAGGTGCCAAGGAATTAAGTCTAAGTGGAGTCGAGTTCTTGATATCCACCTCACGCTTAATGTTGTTAGATAACATATTCAAACATAGAATATAAAGGTAAGGGGATAGGGGGTCACCCTGCCTGATTCCTCGAGAGGGGTAAATTCTTCAGTTTTATTTCCATTGAAGAGGATTGAGATAGAGCTAGTTGTGACATTATAGTAATGTTTGTAATGTTATTAGGGAAATTATAGTACTTAAGTGTTTGATAAATATAGGACCATTCGAGCAAATCGAAGACTTTCTCTTGACAAATCTTTAGGATCATTTTTCCTTTTCCCTTAAATTTGTTGAAGTCTCTTAGGATTTCATGAATTATAATAGCATTGTCACTTCCTCTTCTCCCCATTACAAAACTGGATTTCTCAATGTTTATAAGGTGGTCTACGAATGGCTTTATTCTATTTGCAATGATCTTGGTAATAGTTTTGTAAATAACATTGCATAAGCTTGTAGGACGAAAGTTTTTTAATAGGTTAGCATTGTTTATTTTGATTAAACAGATGTACGTGTGGTTCATCCCTGGAGGAATTTTCTTGGTACTAAATATATTGTGACAAAGCTTGATTATTTTCCCTCGTATTAGATGCCACATTTCTGGAAGAAGAAAGGATGAAATCCATCCGGTCCTGGTGCTTTGAATGGTTGAAATGAAAATATAGCTTTTCTATTCGTGGTTTGTAAGGGGTCTATCAAGGATTGATAGGTCACAATTCTGCGAGTAATAAGCAATGTCATTGCATTTGATAGAGCACTTATGGGAGGTGGTGAATAAACTTTTAATGTAATTTTTGACATGATTTCTTATTGGCAAAGGTTTTTCTATCCTTTTTCCTAAGTCATCCTTGAAGAAAACTATGTTTTTTCTTCGTCTTCTATTTGTGACCTTGATGTGGAAGAATCTAGTGTTAGCATCCCCTTCGCATAACCAATCCAACCTTGATCTTATTTTCCAATAATCCTCCTCTAGTCTCAGGATTGAATGAAATTCCTCAACTAGTTTGGTTTCCAAATTCGTGAGAAAACTGCTTGTTTGGTAGTTTGAGGAATTTTGGATGCCATTGATTCTATTTAGGAGCTTCTTTTTCCTAGTAAAGATGTTTCCAAAGGTTTGGCTTTTCCAACTTATCACCATATCTTTGAAACTCTTTTTGCCTTATAGTAAGTCTTTGTCACCCCAATTGACGGATATTAAGTTGCTAAATTCTGGATGATTACACAAAAAAGTTTTCTAGCTGGAAAGGTTTATTCCTAATGGAATTAATGGTGTTGTTCAAGTTTATCAAAATGGGATTATGGTCCGAATGAACTTTAAGGAGGTGGGTGAAAGTGGCATTGGGGTAGGCTTCTAGCCAACTTTCATTTGAATAGACCCTATCAAGTCTTTCCATGATCAACCCATTAGTTTTTTTCCTAAAGTTTTTCCAAGTGTATTTGCAACCTTTAAAGCCTAAATCTAATAGGTTACAATAGTCTAGGCAATTTCGGAGGGATTTTGCTCTCCTTCGATTAATAGATTTACCACCAAAACTTATTTGATACATTAGTTATTTTATTAATATCCCTGCTTATTAGCCAAGGCCCTTTGTAACTATCATACATTTTTCTCAGCTTATCCCAAAGCATATATCTATAATTGACGTCATTACTAGCAAATATAACACTAACTAGCCAAGTTAAGTTTTTAGGTATAACCTCAATCATGGCATGAATAGCTTGTCAATTTCTATTGAAGTTTTTGACAGTGACCACCTCATTATTCCAAAGGATCAAAAAACCTCCACTTTGTCCATTGGAAGGCACCTCTATCATCTGTTTGAAACTAAATGCTTCCAATATTGAGAGGTGGCTTGCCATTCTTCTTTCTAGTAGTGCAACTAGACACGGCCTATGTGAGTCCATTAGTTCCCTAAAGTTTCTAGTGACATTTTCATTATTTGCACCTCTAACATTCCAAATGACTACGTTATGGGGCTGTTGCATAGGCTTATTATTTGGTGGATTGGTGTTTTCATCACTCTTTGGGATGGAATCATAATCACTACATTTTTTCCCACTGTTGGATCATGAGGTGGACGGATGTCAAACGAGCATTTGTACAATGTCATCGGGTAGCTGAAGATAGACTTCCTGTCGAGCATCACCCTGAATATCAATATTTTTACCTCATTTAGACTTGAAAGAGTCACAGCTGGTTCCGCTAAGTATGCTAAGTCTTCCACTGCCTTGTCTCCCTCTTGGTTCCCTACTTGATTTGTTACGTTCATTTGTTGAACTTGCTCTTCCATGGGATCTGGTTGTGGGTCTGGATTGTTGGGGAAGACTGGAGCATTCCATTGGATGAAGACCGGGTTGAGGAGCATCATGTCCTCCGCTGCAAAGAAGGGTAGATTGAGGGGAGGGTTCTGTAAGACTTGTTGGTTTGGGTGATGTGGAATGTTCCACATTTGCTACATGTTGTTCACCAAGTTTTGGTTCATATTGGGAGTTACTGGTTGGAGTACATTGTTTAACCACATTTGGTTCACATAATTGTTCATTGGTAAGTTCATGCCCTCCGATATGAGTTGGGGAAGGAAGTGAGTGTTTTTTATCACTAGGATAGATTCCTTTCCATTGATTTCCGTATTGAAGGTTACTGCATGGCCTTGAAGTCCCATTTCTATCCACGGCTGGGCAAGGTGATTTTGTGGTGTTGGTGGTTGGGCATAGATTGCCGGATTTCGTTGAGGATGGGGAGGGAAGTTGGGAAGGTTGTTCATATTTTGGTTGCGTGATAGGCGGAATAGTTGGAGGAGTCGATATCTTCTCCTAAGGGGGAGGGAGGTTCTGGCCATTTTTTGAAGATGGGGTAGTGTTAATAGGGAGTGGAGTAGTGGACGAAGTAGTATTAGTTCTAATGATTGGCTCTATTTGTGATTGGGAGGCACATACTTGCATGTTTCTTATAGCGAAAATCTCCCATGGAGATGTCATTTTCCACTTGGCCGTGGAGATCATCCAAGTGTTTGTTGTTTGATTGGATAGTGGTTAACGGACATGCATGCATGGGGGTAAGATGATCATTAGGAGATAGGTTAAGGGGTAATGATAATATTGTTATCAATCTTATTGGATGGGTTGGGGTGGAGTCTATTTCCAAGTTATTATGCATTTTTTTGTTATTCATTTTGTTAGCCTGATGGGTGGGCATTCTTGTGCCATTTCAATAAAAAAAAATGTTGTAGATCATCCAAAACCATGGGCTAGTTTTGTGGGTTTTTGAAACTACTTTTATCTTCCTCCATTTGGTCCAAAGACGTGTAATTATTGATTGAACTTTGATCATTGCTAACGGATGAGTTAGCATTTATTGATAGGGTTTTAGTAGGGTTGGTTAATAGTTGCTTGTTAATATAGTTTAAGTATTGAGTTTTGAGGTACTTACCTGATCTTGCATCAAACAAGAGGACATTCATACCTGGAAGAGGATTTGGTTCAGTTTTGACAGTGTGGGCATTGGCCATTTTGGCTTTACCTTTTCTTGGGAACTTGACTGTCATCCATTCTTCTTCTTCTTCTGAATTTTGTTAGCTATTACCTTGCTTTTCTGCATGGATTTCCTTTGCATTGGTTTCTCTTTTTGTGATTGGCAGTTTTCCTTGTGTGCAATATTGAGTCGTGTGTACTAGTCTGCCACAATATTTGCACAATATATCATTGCACTAATACACATTGGTTATTTATGTTGTCTAATGAGTATGTGGTGTTGGACAAGCTGGCCAAGTGGAAGTTGAACACATAATCTGGCATAACGTCCCCTATGTGTAGTTGAGGTGCATGCATCCACTTTGAGAAGTTTGCCAATTGAATTACCTATTTTTGCTAGGACTATTCCATCATAGAACTTAGTGGGTAATTGTGGTAATCGGATCCAAATGGCAGTGAAGTTATGTTGTGCTTTGTTTGCAACAAAGTTTGGAACCCATTTTTGAGTGGATAGAAAAAACCATTAACAAACCAACGTCCGTTATGTAGGATTTTTGTCACGTTTTCCTCACTAGTTAGTTTGAATATATAGTAGTCTTCTCCAAGATCAATTAGAGAGAAATTCTCGTTGAGTTTCCATAGGTCTTGTAATTTCTTTTTTAGGTAGTGGTGCATAAGTCTCTTCCCTATTAGTTTAATGATGATCGAATATTTCCAAGGCATGTACATTCGATGAAGGTCATATTGGCTGAGGTTTATTTTCCTTAATGAGCTAGTTAAATTATTTTGTCTTGGATCATCAGCTTGGATTTGGGCAGTGTCCATATCCATATGATTTTCTAACTTGAGGTGGAGGATTTACTACTTTGGTAGTGAATTCATCTCTTAGGAGGGTTTCCTTATATGAAATAGAGTTTTGTAGTTGGTGGCTAACTTTATCCGGTAGCTTTGGTGGGATATTGGTGGTAGTAGATGGTTGTTCTTGTAGTGAGAGGTTGGACATTCTCTTACTAGACTCCCAATAAAACTATCCGTTCATATTTGTCAATGTTAGAATAAGCGGTTGCTTCTTTTGCCTTACTCGTTAAATACATATTCTCATTGTGGTTGTTCTTTTACTCTTGAATCTCTTCTGTTTTTATTGGTTTTAAATCTCTATTCTATTTGATTTTTATTAGCTTAATTTTGTTTTGTTTGTAGTAAATCCATGTTTTATTCCCCGTTGGTTTTGATTTTTAGTTTTAGTCTTGTTTTTTTCTTAGTCTTGTCTTGGTTAGATCAGTTCTAATTTATGATTGTGCTGATCTTTCGAATATTCAGTAGTGCTTGCCGACTTGAATTCTACTTAATTAATTCCCCATTAGGTTTATTTGAGTCCATTAATTCAGACATTAGGACGTTTGGTTATAGTTGATAATTGTAAACCAAGGGAAAAGGGTTTGAGTTTAGTTAATACTGAGTTTGTAATTTCAAAATAGGTTCAGGGGTAATTTGGGTACTTAGAATTGGATAAAAATGTTGTCGGATAAACAAGAACACCCTAGACTTTTCTAGAAAAGGGTTAGAGTTATAATTCTAAGACAATAATGCAAAGACTTAAGGAATAAGTCAATCTATTAGGGTCAAGTTGATTAAAATCTTAAAATAAGAGGAGGACTAATAGTTAAAGACTAATCTTTCAGGGGATACGGTTTCCGGTGGAGAGAACAAGCAGCCAGGTGAATCCTCCAACGAAGGAGAGTGAGATGGTGGATTGTTTCCTGTATTCTCTAGAGCCTACCTATTTCGGGTATCTGGTGTCAGCAGTAGGTAAATCTTTCAACGAGGTAGTTAAAATGGGGAGTATGGTCGAGGAATGCCTCAAATCCAATAAGATCGTGAGCTACTCTGCAATCAAAGCAACCACTCAAGCCTATCCAGGGTAGAGTCGGGGGAATATTTGTAAAGAAGAAGAAGGAAGAAGTAGCAACAGTTGAGCCGGGAACTTGGTTCAGGCCTCGAAACCCATCCCATTAGACCCAACCCTTTCCTCACCACAATACATACCCACACACTACATACGGCCCACTACAGCATTACTATCCACCGTTCGAATGTCGCTTCTCAGTGCATCACGCACAAGCATACACCTAACCCCCGCCCACGCACAATGGCGTGCGCTAGCCACACAAAGTACCTACCCAACTCCACAAAATCAATACCCACCTCCAAGAGCCTACCAAAAACCCCCAAAACCCGCTTTCCGAGCCAATCTAGTCTTGAGAAATGAAAGAGTACAAAAGAAAAAAACTTTTACCCCATTAGGAGAATCCTACACTAGTTTATTCCACCGGCTGCGACAATTGAATATGTTGAGACCAACCGAAGAAAAATTTCCAAACCCTCCTCTGAAGAATCTCGATTATTCTATTAGCTGTGGATATTGTTCCGGTGCACCGGGGCATGATACCGAAAAGCGTCGGCCTCTGAAGAATGCTATCTAGGAACTTATTGACTCCTACCAGATTTAAGTGCAAGCTCTAGAGCCACCTAACATTAACCAAAATCCATTGTTGGACCATCATGATACCAACATGATTGAGATCGTAGAAAAAGTGGGAGAGCCT
Organism: Nicotiana benthamiana; assembly: GCA_034376525.1. Taxonomy (NCBI): domain Eukaryota; kingdom Viridiplantae; phylum Streptophyta; class Magnoliopsida; order Solanales; family Solanaceae; genus Nicotiana; species Nicotiana benthamiana. The sequence continues at coordinate 10,112,101 of CM067341.1, read as the reverse complement.
AAAAAGTCTTCATAGACAATAATGATGATGAAATCCAGCGAAGTCAAGCCTATTGAGTGTATGAGAAGTGAGAAGTCAGTGTCCAAGACAAAGGAAATAGACAACGAACCTGTTATGGTCTAAGGGAGGGCATCATGCACGGTTGCGCCAAAACAAGAAATGGAAAAAGTGATGGTGTCTGGGGCAACCAAGGAACCCATCATAGTTGTGGATGGTGCTCGCATAGATCCTGTCATTGTAAAACTAGTAATCCAGACACCAGTCTTCAATAGCAAAGCCGTTCCATGGAGATATGGACAAGCAATACTGATGTACAAAGGGAAGGAAGTTAGGGAGGAAGTTTGTGAAGCCCGGGGTTTGACTCGGTCAGGGAGATACTTCGCCTCTGAGGTGTTGAAGAAAAATAGGATCCCTAAGGATAGACCCGAATCAATGAAGAAAGGTGTATCAGAGGAAGATGCAGAATAATTCCTGAAGAAAATAAAAATGCATGACTACTCCATTATAGAGCAATTGAAGAAAACACCAGCTCAAATCTCCTTGTAGTCCTTACTAGTCCATTCAGATGAACACCGCCGGGCGCTGATGAATATTTTTAACGAAGCCCAAGTCCCTGACAAGATAATAGTGAATCATTTGGAGAAGATTGATAGAAAGATATTCGAGGTAAATCAGGTCACTTTCTCTGACAATGAGCTGCCCATGGAGGGCAGTGAGCATAATTGGGCCCTTTATTGGACTGTGAAGTGTGAAGATGATGTGGTCACCTGGGTTCTAGTTGATAACGGGTCAGGTACAAATATTTGTCCACTCTTCACATTGATCAAGATGAAGGTGGAAAATGAAAGGGTCCACAAAAATAACATTTGTGTTCGGGGGTTTGATTGCGGATGCAAAGATTTAGTAGTGGATATAGTGCTGGAACTGACAATAGGGCCCGTTGAGTTCACCATGGAATTTCAAGTGCTTGACGTGGTAGCTTCTTATAACATGTTGCTGGGCAGGCCCTAGATACACGCATCCAAGGCAGTGACATCTAATTTGCACCATATGGTCAAATTTTAATAGGACAGGCAAGAGATTGTGGTGCACGGTGAAGATAATCAGTGTGTTTCAGGTGATGCTATCGTACCTTTTATTGAATCTAAAGACAGCAAAGGTCTATGGGTCTATTAGGTATTCAACACGGTGTCAGCTAAGAAGATCCCAGAAGGAGATGTTTTCACAACTCCAAGGATAGCAGCCGCGTCAGTGATGGTGGCTTCTGAAATATTAAAGAACGGTTTCATTCCCGGCAAAAGGTTGGGTGCTTTTCTACAAGGCATCGTGCAACCAGTGTCTCTCCCCAAAATGTGGACACTTTTGGTCTAGGGTTCAAGCCTACAGCTACGGATATAAGTCGTACCAGAAAGCTAAAGCAGAAGGACGGGACCCTCCCAAAGCCCATCCCAAGGTTGTCTAGAACATTTGTCAAGCCCAGTAGTAGCAAGTTCCCAGTGCCAAAGATTCCATGTCCGTTAATAAATGCGGATAGGGATTTGGATAAGGTATTTGAAAGGCTATTCAATGAGGTAATCATGGTCAAGGCAGGAGAGGGATCGAGTAGGGCAAATGTGCAGTTTGTGGGAGCATGCGCAAAAGTCAACAACTGGGAAGCCACTCCTCTTCCCACCCAGAGGGAGACGTGGTATTCAGCTTTGATGTTTCTTTCAATTTAGCTTAGATTAGCTCCATAGTTGTTAATTCAATTGTTATTTCCGTCTTTTTGGATGTGTAAACTCTATTATCTTTTGATTTTAATGAAATACAATTTCCTTCCCAAGAGTGTTGATAGTTCCATTTTTCTTTACTTCCTTTTCTTTTCTCTTTTGTACAGTTATTTTTATACTAATTCCAATGATCTGACATGCATAAGGACTCTTTGGCCCTGTCATAAAAACCGGTCTAGTTCAAAAATAGAAATTTAGGAAATAGATCATGAGGATGAGCGAGAGTACGATGAGGAAGGAGCATGGGATGAAATTAATAAAGATTTGAGCCAATTTGAGGAGAAACCCAAATCGAACCTGAGCAATGCGAAGGCAGTAAATTTAAGGAGCTAGGAAAACATTAGAGAAACCAAAATAAGTTTTCATTCGGAGTCACAGCTTAGAAAAGAGATAATTGAAGTACTGCTCGAATATAAAGATGTCTTTGCATGGTCTTATGATGACATACCCGGATTGAGCACTAACTTGGTGGTTCACAAATTGCCCACCGACCCAGCTTTTCCTCTCGTCAAACAAAAGTTGATAAAGTTTAAAACTTATGTGAGCGTAAAAATCAAAGATTAAGTGACCGAGCAGTTTGAGGAAAAAGTTATCCGAGTCACACGATATCCCAACTAGTTAGCTAATGTTGTGCCAGTACCAAAGAAGGAATGTAGAACTAGGGTGTGTGTCGATTACTGTGACTTCAATAAAGCAAGTCTGAAGGACAATTTCCCCCTGCTGAACATTCACATATTGATTGACAATTTTGCAAAGAATTAGATCGGGTCGTTCGTGGATTGTTACGTAGGTTACCACCAGATCCTAATAGATGAAGAAGATGCGGAGAAAGTAGCATGTATCAGGCCATGGGGGACATATTGCTATAGGGTCATGCCTTTTGGTTTGAAGAATGCCGGGGCGACATACATGAGGGCAATGACAACCATTTTTCACGATATGATAGATAAGCAAATTGAGGTCTATGTGGATGATGTGATTGTAAGGTCTAGGAAGCAATCCAATCATATCAAAGACTTGAGGAAATTCTTCCATAGGCTCCGCAGGTATAATCTAAAACTCAACCTGGTAAAATGCGCATTTGGGTTCCCTTAGGGAAGTTGCTAGGGTTCATAGTCAGCCGATGAGGCATTGAACTAGATCCATCAAAAATCAAAGCTATACAAGAACTACCGCCACCAAGGAACAAAATATAAGTGATAAGTCTATTGGAAAGATTGAATTATATCAGTCAGTTTATTGCGCAAATCACAACCATATGTGAGCCCATCTTTAAGCTATTGAAAAAGGATGTTGCGGTGAGATGGACGGGAGAGTGCCAAGAGGCTTTTGATATGATAAAGGAATATTTGTCGAACCTACCAGTGTTGGCTCCGCCAGAACCAGGAAGGCCCTCAATCTTATATTTGACAGTCTTGGACAGCTCATTTGGATGCGTGTTGGGTCAGTACGATTTCACCGGGAGGAAAGACCATGCCATATACTACCTTAGCAAGAAATTTACGGCCTACGAGGTTAAGTATACTCATCCTGAAAGGACATGCTGCGCCTTGACATGGGTAGCCCAGAAGTTAAAGCATTACTTGAAATCATATACCACTTATCTCATCTCACGTCTAGACCTATTGAAGTACATTTTCCAGAAGCCCATGCCCACAGGAAGGCTCGCGAAGTGGAAAACCTTGCTCACTAAGTTTGACATTCTCTACGTGACTAGGACTGCCATGAAAGGACAAGCATTGGCTGAACACTTAGCTGAAAATCCGATAGATGAAGAATATGAGCTCTTAAACACATACTTCTAGGACGAGGAAGTGATGCATATTGATGAAATGGAACGGGATGAGAAATCGGGATGGAAATTGTACTTCGATGGAGCTGCCAACATGAAAGGCGTAGGGATAGGAGCAGCGCTCATTTCTGAAAAAAGGGCATCATTACCCAGTCAGAGCTCAACTCCATTTCTATTGCACCAACCACATAGCAGATATGAGGCATGTATTTTAGGTTTGATATTAGCAGCAGACATGGGTGTCCAAAAAGTCTTGGTCTTGGGAGACTTGGACCTTCTGGTACACCAAATTCAATAGGAGTGGGAAACAAGAGATTTAAAGCTCATACCATACTGGTAATGCTTGCTTGATCTTGTCAACGATTCTGGTCAATAGAGTTAAGGAACATCCCCAGAATTTACAATGAGGTTGTTGATGCCTTGTCTACTTTAGCGTCAATGTTACATCATCCGGATAAGGATTATGTTAACCCTCTTGAGCTTCAATTATTTTCTTGCATACCCTCTTTCAGAATTAGTAAAATAAGTTAGATGCGCAATCATAATAAGGCAGTGAAAGGACAAGAGCGAAAAGAGAAAAGCAAGTAAAACAAAGGAACAAAAGAAAAGAAAGAAAAGAAAAGAAAACAAAGAAAATAAAGAAAAATAAAGAAAAAAAAGAAAAAAAAGAAAATAAGAAAAAAAGAGAAAAGAAAAGAAAAGAAAAGAAATTTAAAAAAAAAGGAAAGCAAGAAAAGAACAGCAGAAAGAGAGGAGGAAACGGAAAACAAACAATAGTGAAAGTAAGGAATCAGCAGGAACTACATTTGACCTAATTCCTTCTAAGGATACATAGGCAGACTCGCGGCTCGGTCATATTCAAATAAAATCTGAAGGTCCCAAGCAACAAACTTGGGCAGAAGTTGCGCTCGTTGTGATAAATTGGATTCCGAAAGTTGTAAATTTTGAACCCATAAGAGTTACTTTTGAGCCTTTACACCCTTTTCATTTTAACCTTCATCCAAAATCCTACATTATAGTCCAAAGAAAGGCCTTCTGATCAATCTTTGAGAGATGCCGATGCAAGCAATGAAAGATAGACCGTACCCGGTGACGACACTCTAGTTCAAGCAGAAAAATGATAAAAATGAGAGAGTCGTATTGGTGAAAACCTTCAAAGGCACTGTAAGGCAATGCAAGTTAAGAGACATAAAATAAGAGTCTTATTGGTGAAAACTCTCACGAGCACCATGAGGCGAAGGCAATGTATGAAGCAACAACTGGAAAAGGGCTATTGGTGGAAATCCAGTCAGAACACCGTAAGGCAAGAAAATCTAGGGTTTTACTAAAGGAATTGGGTTAGAAATGGTCACAACAACAAAAGAATGGACACAAAAGGGCGGTCATCGAGACAGACTAGGTCGACTTGGCCGAAGTGCATGTTATGTAATGAAAAATCAGCTGCTCTTCCTCAGATAAGTTTTCTTTCTCTTCCTTCCAACAGTCAATAAATGTGTAATTCTTTATCCTAAAACAGTTCTAAGTCATTACATTTCATTTCCCTTTCAACTCTAAATTTGGGTTTAAGTCAGCTAGAGAGAAATTTCGAATCTTAATACCAGATCCAAAAGGGACGAAGCGCATGCCACCCATAACGAAAGCTTCAAAGATAAAACTGAATCGGAAGGCAAGAGTTTGGCAAAGTGAAGGGGCGTGACACAAAAATGGGGAGCAAAGTAAAGCCATAAAGGTTCGGGGGTCAGCCAACCAACTCAGGCAACTCATCATCAACGTGGAAATCTGAACACAATGGAATAAGACTGTGAGGAGGCCGCTTCCAAAAAGAATGTCGCAAGCTAACCACCGTTTTTCAAACTGACAAGTTTTCGTTGACTGACACAGGGACAGATAAATTCCAGAAGATACTAAGGGAGGCCATCCATAGGGGAAACCAAGCACACGACAGGTTGATCAAAATATCAAGGACCACCGGGAAGTGGGACCCAATTAAAACTCAAAGGGAACATAGTCCATCATAAGTGTTCTCCCCAGCAAGAGTATGATGGGACAAAACTTTAATTAACAACCCGCAATAGAGACAACTGAGAGTTAAAAGGGGCATGCAAGTTGAAATTCTCAAGACCCCCCCCCCCTTGAGATGGAACATAGTTTATAACTAAACAGGTCGAGTAACATGGGCAGGCACAAACACCTTACCCAGTAAGAGTCACCGAAACCCTTCGGAACAATGATCACTAGCTGAAATAACAAGAAGTTAGAATTGGTATTTAATCTAGAACCCTCTGAACCCTCATGGGAAATGGGACTTATTTAAAGGATAGAGGTAGTCATGGATAACAAAGAGCATAAAGTGACTTGCATAAGATCTAGTTAGAGGTTGTCAGGACCCTCCTGAAAAATGGGACTTAGCCCAGAACACAAACATGGCCCCAAAAAGAGTCCTCACTCCTGTTTGAATAACAAGAAACAACTTTAAATACTAATCCCCAGCAGACATATCTCGCATATAGTTAAAAGTTGTCAGGAGCCTCCTGGATAATGGGAAGTAGCTTTAATCACCGATCCCCAGCAGACATAACACATAGAATGAAACATAGAGGAAAATTATACCTTTTGGGAGTACAACCCAATTTTAAAGTTGTCATGAGGATTTTATAAACACACACAGATGCATCCAGTACCAAACTGGGGCAGATAAAAACTTTCGCTTGTTTTGTTTGTTTTGATATGATCAGGTACACATGCAGCAGTATCAGGGAATATCTTTCAAGTTTCAATTTGTGGTAATCAAGCGCCCACCTGTTAGAACAAGGGAATATTATTCAAGTTTAAAGTTGTGGTAATAAGGCGCCTACCTGTTAGAACAAAGGAATATTTTTCAAGTTTCAAGTTTTGGTAATCAAGAGCCCACCTGTTAGAACAAGGGAATATTTTTCAAGATTCAAGTTTCTGTAATCAGGCGCCCGTCTGTTAGAACAAGGGAATATTTTTTAATTTTCAAGTTTTGGCAATCAGGCGCCCACTTGTTAGAACAAGGGAATATTTTTCAAGTTTCAAGATTTTGTAATCAGGTGCCCACCAGTTAGAACAAGGGAATATTTTTAAAGTTTCAAGTTGTGGAAATTAAGAGCCCACCTATTAGAACAAGGGAATATTCTTCAACTTTGAAGTTGTGGTAATCAGGCGCCCACCTGTTACAACAAGGGAATATTTTTCAAGTTTCAAGTTTTTGTAATCAGGCGCCCACCTGTCAGAACAAGGGAATATTATTCAAGATTCAAGTTCTGGTAATCATGCGCCCACCTCTTAGAAAAAGGGAATATTTTTCAAGTTGCAAGTTTTGGAAATCAGGCGCCCACCTGCCAGAACAAGGGGTTTTTTTTGAATTTTCAATATTTGGTAATCAGGTGCCCACCTATTAGGATAAGGGAATATTTTCAAGTTCCAAGTTGTGGTAATCTAGCGCCCACCTATTAGAACAAGGGATATTTTTCAAGTTTCAAATTCTGTTAATCAGGCGCCCACCTGTTCGAACAATGGAATATTTTTCAAGTTTCAAGCTTTGGTAATCAAGCGCCCATCTGTTAGAACAAGAGAATATTTTTCAAGTTGCAAGTTTTTGTAATGAGGTGCCTACCTGTTAGAACAAGGAAATATTTTTCAAGTTTCAAGATTTGGTATCCAGGCGCCCATCTATTAGAACAAGGAAATATTTTTCAAGTTTCAATATTTGGTAATCAGCTGTTCACCTGTTTGAACAAGGGAATATTTTTAAATTTCAAGTTTTGGTAATCAGGCGCCCACCTGTTAGAACAAGAGAATATTTTTCAAGTGTCAAGTTGTGGTAATAAGACGCCTACCTGTTAGAAAAAACGAATATTTTTCAAGTTTCATGATTTGGTAACAAGAACTCACCTGTTAGAACAAGGGAATATATTTAAAGTTTCAAGTTTTGGTAATAAGGCGCCCACTGTTAGAACAAAGGAATATTTTTTTAATTTTCAAGTTTTGGCAATCAAGCGCTCACTTTTTAGAACAAGAGAATATTTTTCAAGTTTCAAGATTTGGTAATCAGGTGCCCACCTATTAGAACAAGGGGATATTTTTAAAGTTTCAAGTTATGGTAATCAAGAGCCCACCTTTTAGAACAAGGAAATATTCTTCAACTTTCATGTTGTGGTAATCAGGCGCCCACCTGTTAGAACAAGGGAATAATTTCAAGTTTCAAGTTTTGGTAAACAAGCGCCCAACTGTTAGAACAAGGGAATATTTTTCAAGTTCCAAGTTTTGGTAATCAGGCGCCCACCTATCAGAACAAGAGAATATTTTTCAAGTTTCAAGTTATTGTTATCAGGTGCCCACCTGTAAAAACAAGGGAATATTTTTCAAGTTTCAAGTTTTGGTAATCAGGCGCCCACCTGTCAAAACAAGGGAATATTTTTCAAGATTCAAGTTCTGGTAATAAGGCGCCCACCTCTTAGAACAAGGGAATGGTTTTCAAGTTGCAAGTTTTGGCAATCAGGCGCCCACCTGGAAGAACAAGGGAATACTTTTCAAGTTTAAATATTTGGTAATTAGGTGCCCACCTGTTAGAACAAGGGAATATTTTTCAAGTTCCAAGTTGTGGTTTCTGCGCCCATCTGTTAGAACAAGGGAATATTTTTCAAGTTTCATGTTTTGGCAATCAGACTCCCACCTGTTAGAACAAGGGAATATTTATCACGTTTCAAGTTTATTTAATCAGGCGCCCACCTGTTAGAACAATGTAATATTTTCAAGTTTCAAGCTTTGGTAATCAAGCGCCCACCTGTTAGAACAAGGGAATATTTTTTAAGTTACAAGTTTTGTAATCAGGTGACTACCTGTTAGAACAAGGAAATATTTTTCAGTTTCAAGCTTTTGTAACCAGGCGCCCACCTATTAGAACAAGGAAATATTTTTCAAGTTTCAAGATTTGGTAATCAGTTTCCCTCCTGTTAGAACAAGGGAATATTTTGCAAGTTTTAAGTTTTGGTAATCCGGCGCCCATGTGTTAGAACAAGGGAAAACTTTTCAAGTTTCAAGTTGTGGTAATAAGGCGCCTACCTGTTAGAACAAAGAAATATTTTCAAGTTTCAAGTTTTGGTAATCAGGCGCCCACTTGTTCGAACAAGGGAATATTTTTCAAGTTTCAAGTTTTGGTAATCTGGCGCCCACCTGTTAGAACAAGGGAATATTTTTTAATTTTCAAGTTTTGGTAATCAAGAGCCCACCTTTTAGAACAAGGGAATATTCTGCAACTTTCAAGTTGTAGTAAACACGCGTCCACCTATTAGAACAAGGGAATATTTTCAAGTTTCATGTTTTGGTAATTAGGCGCCCACCTGTTAGAATAAGGGAATATTTTTTAAGTTTCAAGTTTTTATAATCAGGCGCCCACCTGTTAGAACAAGGGAATATTTTTTAAGTTTCAAGTTTTTGTAATCAGGCGCCCACATGTCAGAACAAGGAAATATTTTGCAAGTTTCAAGTTTTAGTAATCAGGCGCCCACCTGTCAGAACAAGGGAATATTTTTCAAGATTCAAGTTCTAGTAATTAGGCGCCCACGCCTTAGAACAAGGGAATATTTTTCAAGTTGCAAGTTTTGGCAATCAGGCGCCCACCAGTCAGAACAAGGGAATATTTTTCAGGTTTCAAGATTTGGTAATCAGGTGCCCACCTGTTAGAACAACGGAATATTTTTCTAGTTCCAAGTATTGGTAATCTGGCGCCCACCTGTTAAAACAAGGGAATATTTTTCAAGTTTCAAGTTTTGGCAATCAGGCGTCCACCTGTTAGAACAAGGGAATATTTTTCAAGTTTTATGTTTTGTTAATCAGGCGCCCACCTGTTAGAACAATGGAACATTTTTCAAGTTTCAAGCTTTTGGTAATCAAGAGCCCACCTGTTAGAACAAGGGAATATTTTTCAAGTTGCAAGTTTTGGTAATCAGGCTCCTCCCTGTAAGAACAAGGGAATATTTTTCAAGTTTCACGCTTTGGTAACCAGGCGCCCACCTGTTAGAACAAGGAAATCTTTTTCAAGATTCAAGATTTGGTAATCAGCTGCCCACCTGTTAGAACAAGGAAATATTTTTAAAGTTTCAAGTTGTGGTAATCAAGAGCCCACCTGTTAGAACAAGGGAATATTCTTCAACTTTGAAGTTGTGGTAATCAGGCGCCCACCTGTTAGAACAAGGAAATATTTTTCAAGTTTCAAGTTTTTGTAATCAGGCGCCCACCTGTCAGAACAAAGGAATATTTTTCAAGATTCAAGTTCTGGTAATCATGCGCCCACCCCTTAAAAAAACGGAATATTTTTCAAGTTGCAACTTTTGGAAATCAGGCGCCCACCTGCCAGAACAAGGGAATATTTTTCAATTTTTAAGTTTTGGTAATCAGGCGCCCACCTGTTAGAACAAGGGAATATTTTTCAAGATTCAAGTTTTGGTAATCAGGCGTCCACCTGTTAGAACAAGGGGACATTTTTCAAGATTCAAGTTTTGGTAATCAGGCGCCCACCTGTTAGAACAATGAAATAGTTTTCAAGGTTCATGTTTTGGTAATCAGGCACCCACCTGTTAGAACCAGAGAATATTTTTCAAAATTCAAATTTTTGTAATCAGGCACCCCCCCCCCCCAAAACAAGGGAATACATTTCAAGTCCATCAATTTGAGAAAAATGGTAGAAGAAGAGAAATACAAGGCAACAAATCAACAAAGATCAAGAGAAAGATTGAAGACATAGATGGGTTGTTTTGTAATTCATAGTTCATAGTTTATTCTAGCTTCTTTATTTTGGTGTACTAAGGGGGTCTAGCAGTAGCGTTAGCAGCAGCAGAAGCAGCTGTGAAATCACACCTTCTGTAGTCCCAGCTACAAAACACTCCAATACTACACTGACTTGATTCCGTTGTGGCCAAGGATATGTAGGCAACCTTTGAAGAAGGGTTCGTTCAGACAGTTTTCAAAAATGCTTCTCATGGAATGTCGAGCAGGAAAAAATCTCTTGGTTGCTCATTTATCTTTGCTCGTAAACCCTTCGTGTCCCCGAGCAAAGAGGGGCAGCTGAGAGCACGTGATTTTTTGCCTCGCTTGAAATATTCCTATAGAATCCTGGTTTTGTGTTTGTTTGCATTTTATGCATTTTATACTGATATAATTCATCAAAATACAAAAATAGCATATTTGCATTTAGGACTCAATTTTATAATTTTGTTTATGTTTATTAGTTAATTAATATTGCAAGAATAAATAAATAACAAAAATGGTCATTTTTTACATTTGTTTGGTTTTTTTTTTATTTGGGAATTAGATTATTTTTAGAAATTTATTAGTAGAGTTTAAATTTGGTCTTGTCCCTTTTTTTGCATTTGATTAAAACAAAAAAAGTAATTAATTAAATAAAAGAGAAAAGAAAAAAAAAACAAAAGATTTTAAAATTGATAAAGAGAAATAGAAAAAGGTAAAAAACCAAAATCAGACCACCAGATTTGGGCCAGTTTTTAGCCCAAAATCCTCAAACCCACTTCAAATCGGCCCAGACCCAAACACTACCCGGTCCAACTGCCCCGTCCCAAAAAGACACAGTTTTCCTCCAATCAATCTAAGCCGTTGATTTGGCTTAATAGGATGGTCGAGAAGTGGAGGTATAACGCCAATATAACTGTCCCAAACAACCCCCCACCCCCACAGACCCAACCTCGTACATGTCCCCCTTAATCCTAAATACATCGGTGTATCAACGCCATAAAACCACCGCATCTCCGCCATCCGCTGCCGCTCGGAAATAGTCACTGCCGGCGGCAAGTCTGCAACGACGCCCAAATTAATAGCCCTAAATCTCCTCTTCTTCCTCTTTCCAACACCCTAAATCCCACCTCTCTAATCTTTATCGTTGATCTCGAATCTTCGTTCAAAGGTGTGACTGGTCCGCCGTCCACGGCGGCGGCGGCTCATACGGCCACAAAAAATACACCATAGCATCCCCTTTTCACACTCGTCACAAATATAACACCAACTTCCTTCAAATCATGGTCCTACGACTTTAATATTGATTTGAAAAACAATTAAAAGTCGCCCCAGTTTCCTAACCCAACCAAAAAGGTCCCTTGATCCACCCTCATTCTCCTCACCACAAAAACAAGAATATGTGCCCTCAAATGCCATCACAACCTCTCTGAGTCAAAATTAGGGTTTTCGGAACACTTTTAATAATGCATGCGGACTCCTAAGGTTCAAGAATTTGAAGCTAAGTCATTCAGTCTCTCATCTAATTTTAGTCTTAATTACCGTTTTTTGGCCTAGATATGGTCTTCTTTAGTTTTCATGATTTCTCCTTTCCTATTCTATTTTTGCCTAGCCCATGTTTCATTCTTTTGGTAAGTTAAGTTAGTCTCTAGTATAGTGGAATCTCGTTCGTATTTGTCATTGTTTGAATAAGTGGCTGCTTATTTGGTCTTACTCGTTAAATGCATATTCTTACTGTGGTTGTTCTTCTTCTTTTGAATCTCTTCTGTTTTTATTGGTTTTAAATGTCTATTATTTGATTTTTATTAGCTTAATTTTGTTTGGTTTGTAGTTAATCTGTGTTTTATTCTCTGTTGGTTTTGATTTGTAGTTTTAGTCTTGTTTTTTTCTTAGTCTTAACTTGGTTAGATCAGTTCTGATTCATGATTGTGTTGATATTTTGAATTGTCAGTAGTCTTACTGATTTGAATTCTAGTTATTTAATTCAAGTCCTAATTAGGTTTATTTGAGTCCAGTGATTCAGACATTAGGACGTTTAGTTGTAGTTGATAATTGTAAACCAAGGTAAAAGGGTTTTATGTTTAGTTAATACTAGATTTGTAATTTCAAAATAGGTTCAGGGGTAATTTTGGTACTTAGAATTGGAATAAAATATTGTAGGATAAAAAATAACACCCTAGACTCTTCTAGAAGAGGGTTAGAGTTATAATTCAAAGACTTGATGCACAAGTCAATCTTTTAGGGACTAGTTGAATAAAATCTGAAAATAAGAGGAGGACTAATAGTTAAAGACAAAAGTAAAGGGGTTGCCCTAAATGCTATAAAAAGGCATGCTAATGCCTTCATTCAGGGCTAGAAGAATTAAAATCCTAAAAATTCCCTAAAAACTTCCAGAAATCCTGAAAATTTCCCAACGTTGAAAATTCCCAAAAAAACTACTGTTTCATTAGAGTGTTTCTTCAGATTAGTTCTAATTCTTAGCCATCAATTTGGATTGTTAGCTTAAATAAGATTAAAATGATTTGAAATACATGTGTTTGAGGTGTTGAGACATCAAAAGCCTGGTTGTTTTGGTTGGTTTACTAGTGTTGCTTGCTTTAAATAATATCCTGATTTATGTGAGAAATTCTCCTATTCAATTCTTGGTTTCGAGCTTGGTTCAGTGCTGTATCTGTTGGTGGTTTTGCTGTTGTTATTGACTCTAATTTGCCTACTCATAGGTGTTTTATCTTTGCTGTAATTCCAGGTACACAATTAAACTCAACTTGATGTAGCCTTGAGATGAAAAATGTAATGAAATGCCCAAATATCTGCTTTACTGAGTTATACCTATTTGGATTGCTGAGTTTAATAGTCAAATGAGTTTTAAATGATATTTAATTGGTTAATATAGCTTAATTTTGGTTTTTGTATGTATAAACCTAGACTGTATAATTGGGCTGAGTAGTTACAGATTATATTGGTTCGAATGTTAGCACATACATGACTTTTGATGTTTATAATGCTAGGGTTACAGTAGATTATGAATTTGATTATGTTTCAGTAAAATAAGACCTTTGTATTTGATGTTAAGTAAGTCAGCTTTGTCTTCTAAAGGATTTTGCTGGTTTAGATTTGAAAAAATGAATTTGGAATTGAATTGGCAACCGAATTAGGTTCAAATTTTCCTTTTCGTGTATTTTCAGTTGTTGGGTCTGGTTTACTTAAGAATGCTCCAATAATAATGTTTGGGCTTATTCGTAAGCCCAAGGTTGGTTGCCCATATTACCTGTATAAAACAATGTGTGAATGTTTGGCCTTATCCCAGGCTTATTTGTTCTCCCTAATTGGACTTTTCTCGAGTCACAAAGGTCGGTGGCCGTTGCCATTAATTTTATCTTGTGCTAGTGGGCTCGGATTCACAAACAAGGTCCAGGACCTGGGCTTGCGTTTGGTCCAGTGGTCCAGATGCATGATGAAGGGCTTGGCCTTTCCAGGTTATGATGTGTATTTGAATTAAGCTGGTTATCCTCTTATTCAAGTATGGGTTTGAGTTTGAGTGTGAGGTCCAAATTCTTCGACTTCTTTGTAATAAATAGCCAATGAACAATGCTAACTAATTAGGTCCTTATAGAGATAAATCCAGTAGAAAATTCTAGCTTGCTTTATATCGGCTTTTGAAAAATAAAATGAGTTGCGTCGCGCTAAACGAAACCCATGAATCGCATGGACCTCATCAAATACTTATATAAAAATACATAGAAATTCGGGACATGCTGTTTAGCGAACTTCACGGCTTCCTACAAAGATAATAATACGTTAGTTGCTTTAGGCGTGTGTTTAATAATATTGCTTTCATAAATTCGGGTGCACATTTATGTGACCAAACTCCAAATCTCAATGAAGTAGAAATATTTCAAAAACCACAAGTACAATTATGTGACGTAGTTTGAGACATGTTTTAACGACATTGTAATTTTCTTTAAAAAATAATAAAAGTGCTAAAGTTACAATTGGCTCATAGGTTCATAATTTTGTAAAATTAGATAATTTAGCCGAATATGATAGTTGAACGTCCGTGCTAGAACCACAAAACTCGGGAATGCCAAACGCCTTCTCCCGGGTTAAAGAAATACCTTACTCGGATTTCTGGTTAACTGACTGTAAAACAGACTCATTCTTTTCCTCGATTCAGGATTATAAACCGGTGACTTGGGACACCATAAATCTCCCAAGTGGCGACTCTGAATCTTTTAAATAAATCCTATTTCGATTGTCCTTAAATTGGAAAAACTCCCTTATCCACGCCCTTTGCCGGGTTCTGGATACTCAAAAGGAGGTGTGACATCAGCAAACTTAACCACCTCCTCTGGCGCAAATTTAGATCTTTTTGTTTGAACAAGTGCTGCAAACTCTGATGGTCAATATAGATCTCAGAAGGCACACCGTATAAATAATGACACAAGATCTTCAAGGCATGACCAATAGCAGCTAACTCAAAGTCGTGGATAGGGTAGTTCTTCTCATGTATCTTAAACTGCCTAGACACATAGGCAATCACCCTACCGTCCTGCATCAACACCGCTCCGAGGGCGACTCTTGAGGCATCACAACAAATAGTATAAGACCTCGAACCGGTAGGCAATATCAAAATTAGTGTTGTAGTCAAAGCTGCCTTGAGCTTCTAAAGGCTCGCATCACACTCCTCTGTCCACTAAAATGGGGCACCCTTCTAGGTCTATCTAGTTATAGGGACAACAATCGATGAAAACTCATCCACAAAATGGCAGTAGTTGCACGCCAAACTAACGAAACTGTAAATCTCTGTAGCTGAGGACTTCCTGGTCCAACTCTGCATGACCTCTATCTTCCTCGGATCTACTAGAATGCCCTCGCTCGAAATCACGTTGCCTAAGAATTCCATCGAACTCAATCAAAACTCACATTTTGAGAACTTTGGATATAACTTTTTCTCTCTCAAGATCTGAAGCACGGTCCTTAGGTGTTGCTCATTATCTTCCTGACTTCGGGAATACACCAGAATATCATCAATAAAAAGGATAAAGATAACGAATGAGTCGAGATATGGCCTGAACATGCTGTGCATCAAATGCATTAAAGCTACTGGGAAATTGGTCAGCCCAAATGACATAACAAGGAACTCATAATGACCATACCGAGTCCTCAAGGTAGTCTTCGAGATATCTTGCTCCTGAATGTTCAACTGATGGTAACTTGAGCACAAGTCAATCTTAGAAAAAACATGTGTGCCCTTATGTTGGTCAAACGGATCATCAATACGAGGCAAAGGATAACGGTTCTTCACTGTAGCCTTGCTCAACTTGAAATAATCAATACCATACGCATAGAACCATCTTTCTTCTTCACAAACAAAATAGGAGCACCCCATGGTGAAACACTAGGTCGAATAAAACCCTTATCAAGCAATTCTTGCAACTGATCCTTCAATTCCTTCAACTCATGAGGAGCCATATGATACGAAGGAATGAAAATGGGCTGAGTGCCCAGCAACAGGTCAATGCTAAAATCATTGTCTCTATCAGGCGACATGCCTGGAAGATCAGCTGGAAACACATCGGGATAATCCCGTACCACTGGAACTGAATCAACAGAAGGGGTATCAACACTAACACCACTCACATTAGCTAAATAAGCGGAACAAACCTTCTCAACCATACGTTGAGCTTTAAAAGAAGAGATAACTCTACTGGGAGTGTGATCTAAAGTACCACTCCACTCAACACGCGGAATACTTGGCATAGCCAGCATCACGGTCTTGGCGTGACAATCAAGAATAGAAAAATGGGGTGACAACCATTCCATGCCCAAAATAATGTGAAAATCAACCATACTGAGTAAAAATATATCCTCTCTAGTCTCAAAACCACAAATAGTAACCAAACATGACCGATAAATGCGGTCCACAACAAGAGATCCCTCACAGGAGTAGAAACATAAACAGGGGCACTCAAAGAATCCTGAGGCATACCCAAATACTGAGCAAAGTAAGAAGATACATAAGAATAAGTAGAGCCCGGATCGAATAGAACCGATGCCTCTTATGGCAAACCAATATAATACTTGTGATAAAAGAATCAGAGGCAATAGCCTTGCATGAGCGAGAAGGGCATAATATCTGGCCTGGCCTCCCTCCCGAGGAGGAACTCTACCTCCCTAACCTCCACCTCTAGCTAGCTGAGCGGGTGGGGCGGCAACTAGAGCTCTAACCATAGCCTTGGAACTCTACAGGGCACGCTATGGCTGAGCAGTCTGTGAAGATGCACCCATACCAAGTCTGGGGCATTCCTTAACCATATGGCGTGTATCACCACACTTGAAACAAGCTCTGAGAGGGTGCGATCGCTATGAATGACTAGGGCTAGGTCTGCTGGACTGACCTCTGGAAACACCCCACCCATGAGGCACGCTAGAAACTAGAGGTGCATAGTAAGGCTCCTCAGGTATAGGCAGAACTGGAGCACTGCTGGCTGCTGAAAGAGCTAAATGAAAAGGGTGACCCACAAAACCCCTACCATGTCGACTGTTGTTGGGGTACAGGCACCAGAGTAGTGGCCTGACTCTCGAGATCTCTTGGTCTCTCTCTCCACTCGCTCCCTGGAGAGCATACCCTTGATCCACCTACCAATGTTCACTACCTACTGATAAGGAATATCCATCTCCAACTCATGAGCCATACTAGATCTTATGGGTGGGATAAGACCCTGGATGAACCTGTTAACTCTCTCGCGGACTGTAGCAACCAAGGCGCGTGCATGCCTGGCCAATCTGGTATAACGGATAGCATATTACGAAACGCTCATAGAACCCTGGCGCAAATGCTCAAACTCTGCGCCCTATGCATCCCTAAGACTCTGGGGGACAAACTCTCTCATAAACATATCCGAGAACTGGATCCAAGGCAATGAAATAGCCTCGACTGGACTACATATCTCATAAGTGCGCCACCAATCATAGGCGGCTCTCCGAAGCTGAAAAGTAGTAAAAGAAATCCTGTTGGACTATACTATGCCCATAGTTCAAAGACTACAATGACACTACTCTAGAAATCCCAAGGCATAGTCTGATGCCAATCCACATAACACTAGGGTATCATACTTCTTAAATCTCTCAAGTCTCCACTGCTCATCCTTTGAAGCATCTGACCCATCCTCGGACTGAACTGCCATTGCAAGTGGTGCAGGAATAATCTTGCGAGCCTGCTCAACCTGCACTCGGTGCTCAAGAGTGTGGACGGTAGGAGACTGTGCTCCTCCCCCGGCCTGGGATGTGCTGGAGCAAGGGGAAGTAACCCTGCATGAGCCAAGGTAGTGTACATACTCATGAACTGAGCCAAAGTCCCCTTGAGAGCTGGAGTAGTAGTGGCAGTAGTAGGCATGCCAGGTGCCTGGGCTCCGGCTGGATCTGCTGGTGGTTCCTTGGGGATAGCTCGCGCCGGTGCTCGGGCTGCACCACGTGCGCGTCCTTGGCCCTGTACCCCAGCCTCTGCCTCTGATGGCTGCTGTAGGAGGTGCGAGTGCCTGATCATCTCGAGCAGCGCGTGTCCTCACCATCAGTGAGAGAATAGAAGACAAAAGTTTAGAATTTTGTGATGTCAAAATATCGCATGACAAGGAATTCAAATGAAGTGGAAATTTTTCTAACAGTTACATAGTCTCTCGTAGATAAGTACATTTGTCTCTGTACTGATCCGCGAGACTGTAATAAATCAGTCTGTGTCCTGTGACTCCTATGAACCTAGACCTCTGATACAAACTTGTCACGACCCCCGTTCGCCCTCCATGAACATGTCGTGATGCCACCTAGTTCCTATAACTAGGTAAGCCTAACATACAGAAAACAACACAACTTGCAGAATAATTTATTAAAACTGAACAACTAAAAGAAATCTGTATATAACTGCCGTCGTCTTATACAATTCAAAATAAATGCGAAAGTATACTATAACAGCCCAAAACCAAGAAACTCACGGAAACACAAGCGAAGGAAAAGTACTATACGGCTCAATCTCAAGAATATGTCTAAACAAAAGTACAAAAGAAGGCTAAATACTATATATAGAGTAAAGAGGGAGACTCCTTGGTCTGCAAACGCTGTAGAAGTACCTCAAAGTCTCTGTAGCTCCTCTTGGACTCAAGGATAGTTGCTTGTGATGAAGTACCTGCGTCCGCACATGAAAGAAAACATGCACAGAAGAGGCATGAGTACACCACAATAGTACTCAGTAAGTGACAAGCCTAACCTCGGTTGGGTATGACAAGGAAGGTCAGTGTACTACTGAGATAAAATATAATAATAAGGCAAGTTACTGTATTAAATAAGCAAAAATAATGCAATACAACTGTGAGGTAAGTCAGGTTACACAAACAACAAATAACACACAGAGGATAAGATAACCCAGAGTAAACCAGGTCAATATCTGTATTAATAACAAGTATCTCCCAGGATACCGTCCTATAGTCCTTTTCATCAATCTGTCTGAGGAGCTCCCCGGATACCGTCCCCGCAGTACATAATATGAGTATATCCAAAGCATCTACTGGAATACCGTCCTATTGTCCAACTATCAATATGCAGGGGGATGGGAATCTACCGGGAATCTAACATGTAGTCCCAAAGTAAATGTGCAGTGGGATCTACCGGGAATGTAACCTGTAGTCCCAAAGTAAACAAACAATAGGGTAAGGGAGCTACCAGAATCCCACATCCGTAGTCCCAATGTAAATGTGCAACCACAACCAAAAGATAATCAGAAACAAAGTACGAAGGTACAAACAACAGGTAGTGCTGGCCGAACATGCTTCATGTAGTACAGTTAAGGCAACTTAAGCGAATAGGCAATTTAAATAAACCAAACATGCTTTTATAATCTAACAAAGGTTAAAATTTCAAGTAGGAATAAGCAATTTCGAAAGAACTCAGTCTCAATATCATAAGTAAAAACCGGGGTTTCAACAATTAGCTCAGGTACGCGCTTGTCACCTCGTGCACAAGGAATTCAATTACCAAATATCATATTCTTAGGGGAAAGGTCCCCCACACAAGGTTAGACAAGACACTTACCTCAAACCGGCTCAAAATTCAACTTGAAACCACACTTTTACCACGAGTATCCGACTCCATATCGCCCAAATTTATTCATTTCAATTACATCTCGTAAATAACATCTCAAACAACTGATTCCACTATTTAATTTAAAGCTAAGATGAAAATTTAGGTAAAATAACCAAAATGCCCCTCAAGCCAACATGGTCAAAACCTGGGGTTCGAACCAAAATCCGGTTACCCATCCCCCCACAAACCCAAATATATGTTTTGTTTTTAAATCGGACCTTGAATTGAGGTCAAAATCCCCAATTTTAAAAAAAACCTAGGTTCTACCCAGAACCCCCAATTTTACCCATGAAAATCCTTGATTTTAAGTTGAGAACATATTAAATGACGTTAAATGTTGAACGAAATGAGTAAAAACCAACATACAAACGATTTGGAAGAAGTCATGTACTTGGAAAATCGCCCAAGGAGGTTCGTGTTTTGAAAGAATGTTAAAATGACTCAAGAATTCGACTAGAAGTAAAATATGCAGGCCTCAGATGTGTGCAGGTATGAGAATTGCGAGAAAAAGTTCGCATTTGCGAACCCTGTCCAAACTCTGAACTTCACATTTGTGAGCCAAATGTCGCATTTGCGACCGGCTTTGATTTGCATTACCGAGCCAAATGGTCGTATTTGCGACCCAAGTGCAGACTCCCTCTTTCTCGCATTTGCGATGCCATGATCGCGTTTTTGAGACCTGCTTCGCAAATGCAAAAATTGCCGAACTAAGATATAACAGATTTTCACAAATGTTCAAAATGCACTCACGACCTATCCAAAACTCACTCGATCCCTCTGGCTACAAACCAAACATACACACAACCTCAAAAACATCATACGGACTTATTCGTGAGACCAAATCGCCAATAAAATATCATGTACATCAAGTTAAGCCTCAAAATCCATAATTTCTTCCAAATTATTATAAAATATCAAATTTCTATTTTAAGTCCGAAAGACGTCAAACGACGTTTGTTTTTAACCAAACTTTACAGAAAGTGCTTAAATCATATATAATACTTGAACAGGGCTCCAAAACAAAAATACCGGCCCGGTACCATAGTCTTCTAATCAAATTTAATTTCCAAAATTTTCCTTAATTATTTCCAAAAAATAATTTCACATAAAAATTAATTTCTCGGACTTGGGTCCTCGGAATTCGGTTCCGGGCATACGCCCAAGTTCAATATTTTCCTACGGACCCTTCGGGACCATTAAATCACGGCGCCAAGTCCGTTTATCTAAAATGTTTACAGAAGTGAAATTTACTCATTTTAATATTAAAATTAGCATTTTTCTCCTAGAATTCATATTTAATCTTTCCAGCTACGCGCTCGGACTACACACATAAATCGAGGCAACCCAGATGAGGATTTTAAGGCCTCGAAAGTACAGAATAGGTAAAAAATAAGTGATGGCTTCTTTGGATTGTCACATCTATCCTCCCAGTCCAAGTGGTGTTTCGGAGATTGCGAGGTAGCTATTGGCGTCTGCAGCCCCCGTGCCTCCATTATCTCATTATTTTCATGTTCTTCTAACTATTTTATCGGATTTTGTATTTAGTAGACTTGTATCAGGATTCATTGGTTGCTCATGACCCGTGACCCCCCCCCCCCCGGTTAGGGCTGTGTCGGGATGGTTTCGTTTATTATTATCTATTTTTCCGCAAATTTATTGTTATTAAATTATGCTTAAATTGTTCTATGGTAGTTAACTGCTTAAACGGGATTGTACTTTATTGGTCTAGCTGTGCTTGTCTTCACGAGAGGCACCATCACGACCAGGTTCGTGGTTGGGGTCGTAACAAGATGATCCACCACCCATATAAAACTTAAAAGGCCTCTTTGTACTATCACGATAATCTTCAACTTGTATGCTTATTGGAGAGTGATCAGAAAAAAGAGATTACATTACATGTGCTTGTATAGGAGGCATACTAGTTATCCATTGATCATTCGTGATTGCCCTATCTATTCTGCCGAAGGCATGGCAATTTGTCCATGTATATGACTTCCCAACAGTTGGTAATTCTATTAGGCTGCAATTTTCCAGCAATTCCCTAAAATCTTTTATTTCATGATCTTGAACTTCTCTGTCATTCGTTTCTCTAGAACTTCATTGAAGTCCCCCATCATCAAACATGGTCCTCTGATTTGTTTCTCCATGTTCCTCAGTGAACTGCACATATTTTTCATGCCTTGCACTGTATGTAGACCATATACTACAGTGAACAAGAATTCTTTATTACAGTGCACCATTTAGACTTGTCCATGAATAATTTAAGTAGTATTCTCAATGACTGTGAAGCTAAAAAAATTTAGATTCCATACTACCCATAGTGTGCCGCTGAAGCAGTTTTATTCTATCTGCACTTTCTTTATTCACTCATCTCGAAAGAACTCAATACTCAATCCAATATTTGTTGTATGAAGCTATAGTTTAATGTTCACGTTCAATAGGATAAGGTGTTTCCTTTTTCAGTTTATCCAGATAAATATAATTTTTATATAAATTTTATATAGTATAATTTTTGTATATTTTGTATTTATATATAGTAAAAATAAATTTCATCCAACTAATTATATATTATACAATTTATATACAACTTATCTACAATTTGTATGCATTATTTATATTCAGTTATATACAACTACAATATCATATAACTGTTGATACCCAATTTTTTTCCTATATTTTCTTATGTGCAAAACACTTTTCAAAATAGCACGTATATGCGTATATAAGTATTTTTCAAAGTTACATTATTTGTAAATTTTTTCAAAGATTTTAAAATTAATTTAATGCTCTAATATATATATATATATATATATATATATATATATATATATATATATATATATATATATATATATATATATATATATATATATATATATATATATATATATATAAATATAATTCATTAATTTTCTTCAAAATTATTTTTTTCGTGATTTATTCATTGAATTCTCATGTTCATATTGAAATATAGTTAAGATATTTTTTTACACTATTTTTTAAAAATTTATTTGGTATTTTAAGGATAAATTACATAATTATAATATTAGACTTTTTTAGGTTTAAAGTGGTTTCGTATTTATAAAATGAGTTGTAATTTTAATTGATAATTATATATGATAAATTATTTTAGCATTTTTAGTTTATTTTTCGAAATTATTTTACTATATTTTATAAAATTAAATAAGGAAAAACTGGCTATTTAAATATTAGCTCATTACGTTTCAATTTTGGCCAGATTTGAATCTCTAATTAAATCCAATACCCAGCTCAAGTCCTACCAAATAGTCCGACCCAGGTCCAATTAACCTACCCGACCCACCTACCCATTCAATTTGAACCGTTGATTATTTAGATCAACGGTCCCCATTTAACCTACCTAAATTGATCCCAATTATCTTTTCCTTTAAAGAATGAATTTTGATTCTCGTTGAGGAATAAGTCCAGGTTCAAGATATTAAAATAGGTAAGACGAAGTATTGTGTTCAAGTTCAGCATTTTGATATCTTTTTAATCGATTTGATATTATAGTTTTTAGCGAAAAAATCTCAATCTTGTGTGGTTCTTTCAAAGGCTATCTTTCCTTAACACGAATGTTTTCTCTAATCGTATAATGGCCGAATTTTTGTTATATTTCGATATTTTGTATACAGATTGGATCATTTTCTATCTAAAGTTTTCGACTACAATTATTGCTAATTGATTATGTCAAACTTTATTCTTTCTAATGAGCACCTTAAATTTCGTTTGTCATACCTTTTGTAACTCAGAGTCTTTGTAATCCCTTAGCTATAAATACTTCTGATGTTAAGACCGAAAGGAGGGAGGAGCTTTTCACCATTGTTATGCTCCACTAATATAACATTTAATTGAGATACATCATATTCAATGTCTTGTTGTTATTGCTTTGCCCTTTGTGAGCAAAGGCGAAGCTCGATTTCTTTTATTACGCTCGATACAACTACTGCTCAGAATTCTTAGAAGTTTTTGCGATCTTAGAATGTTGAGATTCGGGTATTAATTTCTTGTTGCTATGCGCAATCCCTGAGTATTCTAGAGCTTGTTTGGCCTATTTATTGTTGTCAAGGCTCTGCTCGTGACTCGTTATTCCAATTTGTGGTTTTCTTATTTGGAACTTTGCGAACCAGTTAGTTTCTTGTCGATGTAAATTTTAATTCCTTCTATGTGGTAGTTCTGTGTAAGGTTGTTATTCACTTAATTTATGTTTGAGTTGTTCAAATGCGGAAGACATTTTCTAGGAAGCGCGCAGGTCAGTTCTTCTTCTTCTTCCTTTCTGCTCGCCTTTTTTTTCTTGAGTCCGTGATTCTTTCCTACACTAGAAAACAAGATCTTTGGGGATGAGAATTCCTAAATGGAAGAAATTTATTATTTGTGTAAAAGTTGCAGAAGTTTGCTTAATGTGTCATATTCCAGCGGCTGTTCTTAATGTTGCTTAATATGTGTAAATTAGACACCATGCCCATGGAATTAACGAGACGATTTTATAAAATAAGATGTTTAACAGTATCTTGCTAATTTTTTTTTGTTATATAGTCATCTAGATAGTTAGAAGTTAATTAACGCCTCGACACTCTCGTAGAGGAATATTGTGGAAAGAATCAGTGTATTTGACTCAATGAAGCAAGCTTGCTTGCTTGGTCATCTTTCAAGGAGGATTTTATTTATTTTTATGTGCGTTTTGATTCATTTGAAGTGGCTGGGATCCTAACATATATTCTTGGCTAGAGCTCTAAGTGTTGCGCCAAGTTGAGGAGTTGCCTGAGATGGAATCTTTTTTGTAAAAAGAACTCATTTGAAGCTCACGTTATTGCTTTAACATTTATCAGTAACTATTTAGATTAATTAATTAGGTGTGACGATTCAGATGGGACATTACATATTTTCTTACTCATTCTTTACTTTCGAGACCTTGAAAGCCTTATCTTGGGTTGCCTCGATTTATGCGCGTAGTTCGGGCACGTAGCCGAGAAGCTTAAATATGAATTCTATGAGAAAAATGCTACTTTTTTATATTAAATTAAATAAGTTTGACTTCGGTCAACAGTTTGGGTAAATGGACCCGGACCCGTAATTTGACCGTCCTGGAGGGTCCGTTGGAAAATATGGGACTTAGGCGTCCCAGAATCGAAGCACGAGGTCCCAAGTCTGAAAAATAAATTTTTATGTGAAATTATTTTTTGGAAAAAAAATAAGAAAATTGGATATGAAAACTGATTAGAAAGTGATGGTATCAAGCCCGTATTATGGTTCCAGTGCGCGGTACGAGTCTTAATATGATTTAAGTACCTTATGTAAAGTTTGGTTGAAAACAGATGTTGTTTGACGCTTTTGGGCTTGAAAAGGAAAACTTGATGTTTTGTGAAATTTAGAAGAAAAATCATGGATTTTGAGGATCAATTTAATGTTTATGATGTTATATAAACGATTTGATCGCACGGATAAGCCCGTAGGATGGTTTTTGAAGTGATGTGTATATTTTGTTTCAAGCCCCGAGGGCTCGGGTGAGTTTCGAGTAGGTTGATGCCTTAGGCTTAAAAGACCAGGTATTGTAGGTTCAGCAAAATATTGGAGGCTCTGAACCCTCCAGCACGGTCCGTGAGAAATCGCGTGCGGCCGCGGAAGGGCCAGCGCGTCCGGGGCCACCTTTACGCAGTCCATAGTGGGTGTTGTGCGGCCGTGGTCGGCTTTGCGCGGTCCGCGCAGGGCTAAGATCTGCAGGTCTTCATGTAGGACAGGGCGGCCGCGGTCCTTTTTTCTCGATCCACAAAGGGGACTTTAGAGGGGTATAAATAAACGGGAATTTCAGTTATTTTTCACTTTTTTAAAAACCAAAAACATAAGAGGTGCTTTTCCAAATGATTCTCCTTCTTCAAAACGATTGGTAAGTAATTTTTAACTTGTTTTCTTCACTCTTCAACATCTTTTAACATGATTCAACTTCAAATCAATGATTTAGTAGGGGAAATTTGGGTGTGTCGGCTAGAACCTAGATTTTTGCTAAAATTGGGGATTTGGACCTCAATTTGATCAATTTGAGGTCCGATTTCAAAAATAATCATATATTTGGGTTCGTGGGGGACCTGACAACCGGGTTTTGATTCGAGCCTCGGGTTTTGACCACGTTGGTCTGAGGGGCATTTTGGTTATTTTACCTAAATTTGCGTCTTACCTTTAATTT
The DNA here is from genome assembly GCA_034376525.1 of Nicotiana benthamiana. NCBI lineage: Eukaryota > Viridiplantae > Streptophyta > Magnoliopsida > Solanales > Solanaceae > Nicotiana > Nicotiana benthamiana. Next base: position 10,086,441 of record CM067341.1, on the reverse strand, counting down.
AAATAGTAGAATCAGTTGCTTGAGATATTATTTACGATATGCAATTTAAATGAATAGATTGTTGGTATAATGCTAACAATGGTGAAGAACAGGGAATGGAGGAAGAGGGTAAGCCAAGGAGACAGAGGATCAGATTGAAAAAGCAGGCAAAAGTTGCAAAGCAGGAGTGGCTGTTAAACAACCTCTAGCTAGTACAGAATCACAGGAGAACTTGCCAGAGCAATCAGTTCATACCAAGGAGAATGAGAGGTTGAGGAACGCCACTACTCGTATGGTTATCACTCAACACGATGCACAGCATGGTCCTGACTTTCAGGAAAGGAATGAAATAGTAAACAAGGAGCCTAATGGCAGCATTGAAGTAATGGTAGATATATGCAATAAGGGTAAGGCAATTGCTGATGTGTTAGATGATGGAAGGAAGGGACAGCAGATTGATTCTGGGCCCTCTCAGAACCTATTTCCTATGTTACAATGATTATTGTCACTTAGAATATTAGGGGGCTAAGCCTAGCCCATAAACAGAAAGAGTTGAAGACCTTTCTTGCTGTAAATAAAATAGATATTTTGGGATGTCTTGAGACTAGAGTGAAGGAACATAAAGCGAAGAAGATTCACGGAAAAAATGCAAAGGGATGGAATGTCCACTGCAACTATTCTAAGGCTGTAAATGGGAGGATTTGGCTACTCTAGAAACCTCACATACATGTTCAAATTTCCTGTGTGACTGACCAGTTCATTCAGTGCTTTATAGAAGATTCTATAAGTCAAGTCAGAACTCACCTAAGTGTCATCTATGCTCAGAATACTGTTAACCAAAGAGACCCGCTGTGGAGGGATCTGAGGAAAATATATATATACCCAGCCAAGACACTTGGTTGTTGAGTGGGGATTTTAACACTGTCTTATGCTCTGAAGATAGAATTGGGTCTCCTGTTACTGATGCTGAAGTTAAAGGTTTTAAAGATGTTATTGATGACCTTCAACTTACTCCTCTTAGAGCTAAAGGGTGGCATTACACTTGGACTAATAAATAGAATACTACAACTAGGGTGTATAGCAAGATTGACTGGGCAACTACCAGTGGATACAGCAATATGGGCACCTAGAAGCTGACTTCATGAATCCATCAGTTTCTGACCACTCTCCAGTTCTTATCAAATGTGGAGATAAAAAACTGTTACATCCTAAGCCTTTCACACTATATCTTAACATTATGGAGAGTCCTCAGTTCCAAACCATACTATAGAATGTCTGGAGACAAGAATATGAAGGAGCACCTATGCAGCAGATATGGAGTAAAATGAAGACCATGAAACAGCAACTAAAGGAGACAAATGCTTATATGGCTTCATATAAGCAAAAACTTGCACAGGCTAGGGAGACACTGGTATTATCCAGAATCAGTTGTAGCACTATCCACTATCACAACCTTTGTTTAATGAGGAAAAAGCAGCATTAGAAGAAATTGAGAAATGGAGTTGTGTGGAGGAACAAATTATGAGACAGAAATCCAAGGCCTGCTGGATTGAATGTGGTGATGCCAACACAAAATATTTTCATTCCCAGTGGAAGATCAGAACTTGCCAGAATAGCATAACTTCTATATACACTTATATAGGTCTGAAGCTCACAGACCCCTTATCTGTGGAACAGGAGCTATAAATGTTTTCAATCATTGATGGGAGATTGTGCTGGGGAACTACCTTGTGTCAACACACTTATTTTTAAAGGAGGAAAGTGTCTTAATCACAACAAAAACTGCTGATCCAGGAGGTTACTATGGAAGAGATTGCAGAAGCACTAAAAGAGATGCCAAAGGATAAAGCACCAGGAGTGGATGGTTTCCATGTGGAGTTCTATACTAGAAACTGGGAGATAGTAAAGGATGATATACTTGCTGCTACAAAGGAATTCTTCTCCACAAGCAGAATGCCTCACATGATCAATACTACTGTTATTGCACTTGTACCTAAAGTCAAAGCTCCTACAACTGTCAAAGATTACAGGCCCATAGCTTGTTGCACTACTTTGTATAAGATCATCTCCAAAGTCATTACTAGGAGAATGAAAACTGTGATTGGTGATTTGGTTGGGCAGGCTCAATCAGCTTTTATTGAAAGGAGAAGCATTGTTGATAACATTCTACTCAGCCATGAAATCTTCAAAGGTTATTCTAGGAAAGGAATATCTCCCAGATGTGTCTTGAAGGTGGATCTTAGGACGGCTTATGATACTCTGGAATGGAGGTTTCTTAAATAGATCCTCATTTATCTTGTGTTTCCTGCTAAATTTGTTCACTGGATAATGTCATGTGTCACAACTGTTTCATACTCCCTAGTTCTGAATGGTGGATTAACAAAACCCTTCAATGATAAGAGAGGTATGAGACAAGGTGATCCTATGTCACTGTATCTATTTGTGCTGCCTATGGAATATATCAATAGGTAACTGGGACAGTTGCACAAGAATGGGGATTTCAATTTTCACCCAAAATGCAGAAAGCTTAATTGTACTCATGTATGTTTTGCTGATGATCTATTAATGTTATGTCGAGATGATCTTGTTTCCATTCAGATTTTGAAGAAGGCTTTTCAAAAATTCTCTGAAGCATCTGGTTTGCAAGCTAATGTTATCAAAAGTGCAATATACTTGGCTGGAGTGCAGCAGTGTACTAGAGAAGAAATTCTGGAGGCATTGGGTTTTATAGGTCATCTTCCATTCAAATACTTGGGGATACCTCTTGATTCAAAAAAACTTGTTGTCTATCACTATCTACCATTGATAGAGAAGATTACAGCTAAGATTACATGTTGGTCAGCTAAACTTCTCTCTTATGAAGGGAGATGTCAGCTGATCAAAGCTGTCATCTTTGGCATTCAAACTTACTGGACTCAAGTTTTCATTCTGCCAAAAAAAGTGTTGAAAGCTTTTGAAACAATCTGCAGAACCTTCTTGTGGACTCGAACTGCTAATCTCCCTAAAAGAGCACTAGTTGCTTGGGAAAGGGTTTGTAGACCAATTACAGCTGGAGGACTCAACCTATTAGCTATGACTGTGTGGAATAAAGCAACTATCAGTAAGCATCTTTGGGATTTAGCCAGAAAGAAGGACTGCTTGTGGATAAAAGGGGTGCACTGTTACTATATCAAGCAGGCTGACACTGAAACAATGACCATTCCTAAGTCTGCCTCTTGGGTTGTGAGGAAAATACTGGACAGCAGAACTGCTATCATGAGGAATCAGGTGCTTCAGGGGGATCTTCTTGGCAGATTGAAAGGAGTCTGCAAACTGGATCATTTCCAGATTCAGCAGCTGTACCTAACAATGATTCTCAGCTTCAGCAAGGTTGAATGGAAGAGTATGATAATGACTGCAAATGCTCACCCTCGGCATAGATCACTATGTGGTTAGCTGCACAACAAAGGCTACCAACAGTGGACAGACAGTAGAAATTTAGCATACAAGTTCCTGTAACTTATGTGTTTTGCAATCAGAGTACAGAAGCCTTTAATCATTTAATTTTTGAGTGTTCAGTTACAAGGAGTCTGTGGTCCAGACTCTCTCTCTTGCTGGGGCACCACAGATCTGTTGGTGATTGGGATACAGAATTGAAATGGATTTGCAGCAATGCAAAGAGCAGACTGGGGCTTACTGCTATGAACAGCTTGTGTATTTGTCAAAACTGTTGCACTTATCTGGAGGGAGAGGAATAACATCAGATTTGACAGTAAAGTCTACGTGGAGAATCAGATATGCAGAGAAATATACTACTTATTCATATTCGAGGCAAGAGTTGTAATCGATGGCAAAATGGCTTGCGGCAACTTAATAGTTTTCCATAGATATAGTGTATATTAGTTGTCCCTATACTAAGTTGTAATTAGTGCATATTTGTAGTTTTCTTAGTATAGATGATTTTGATAAATGAGTAGTAGCAAGTCAAAGCTACTACAAATACTTCACCTTGTGCATTTTCTGATATTAATGAAATATAACTGTTCAATCAAGAAAAAGGTGTGGTTTCGAGTTGATTTTTGACCCAATTTGAGGTAAGTGGCTTGTCTAACTTTGTATGGGGGACTTATTCCCCTTAGGACATGCTATTTGGTATTTAAATGCGTCGTACATGAGGTGATGAAAGCGTACTTGAGCTAATTGTTGGAAATTCGTTTTTACTTGAAGTATTTAAATTGAGTTTTCTTGCTTACCTGTTTATTTTAAATTGCAAATTATTCTATGCTAGTTTAGAGAAGCACATTTATTTGACTTACTTGCCTATGTGCTTAAACTGTCTTATTTGTGCTCCGTGTAGTATGTTTGGCGAGGATTCTCTATTTTTTGTTTTGAGTTTAGTATCTATCCTAATGTTTGGGCTATTATTGTGTGTTTTTAAATTGGGACTACGGGTTGGCATCCCGGGAGATCCTCCCCCCCCTACAGTTGATATGTTCTGGACTGAGAGTGCAGGATACCAAGAGATCCCTGTCACATGAAATTGTAAGTTTTGAGGAGACCAAGAGATCCTCGGGATACCAAGAGACCCTTGGCACATGAAATTATAAGTTTTGAGGATTCCAAGAGATCCCTCGTGTATGTGATGAGGATACCAAGAGATCCTCGGGTACCAAGAGATCCCCGATTGTTGTTTTTCCTGTTGTGAGTAGTATTTACCGGTATTGTCCTGTTTTTGCTTCCTATTGTGGTCTCCGTATTTATCCTTTTTAGATTCTCGCTGTACACTTTATCTATATTATTTTTCCCTCATCTTATCATTTATAATGTTATATCTCAGTAGGGCACTGACCTTTTCTCATCACTACCCAACCAAGGTTAGGATTGTCACTTACTGAGTACTGTTGTGGTGTACTCATGCCTCTTCTGCGCATATTTTTTTTTATGTGCAGATCCAGGTACTTCATCTCAAGCGTACTATCCTTGAGGCAGGGAGAGCTGCAGAGACTTCGAGGTACATCTGTAGCATCCGTAGTTCGAAGAGTCTCCTTCTTTACTCTATCTGTAGTATTTCGCCTTCTTCTGTACTTTTACTTTAGATATTCTGGAGTTAGAGCCATGTATTACTTTTCGTTAGCTTGTGTTCTCGTGAGTTTTCGGGTTTTGGGGGATATTGTAGACTTTTGCATTTTTGAGTTGTATATGTCGAGCGACATTCATACACAACTTTCTTTTAGTTGTTCAGTTTTTTCTTAATTATTCCGCAAGCTATGTTATTTTTCCGCATTGTTAAGTTTACCTAATTATAGGAATTAGGTGCCGCCACGACATATTCACAGAGGGCGAACTTGAGTTGTGACAAGTAGGCATATTTGAGTTTGATTTTTCTTTCCTATAACTTTTGAAGTTCATGTGTTGTGAAAAAATAATTCAGACGTATGCTTAGCTCTTTTGTATTGTGTGGAATAGTATTATTTGAATTGCATATCATTCCTTAAGTCCCATAGGTTTGATCCTGTAGAATTTGATCCATTTTCTCATTGAACGAAAGGTACGAAATAAATCAGATTGATAAAAGTACCATGTGAAATCTTCGGTTTTTCCCCTTCCTCGATCCATATCCCATAGGTTAGGTACAGTGTTTGAATCAATAGAGAACCTTTTCTTCTGTATGAATCAATATTATTCCATTTCAAATTCTTCCCGATACCTCCCAAGGAAAATCTTGAATTTGGATCCCCAATCGACGGGTTAGTGTGAGCTTATCCACGCGGTTATGCACTCATAAAGAACGAACAAGAGTAAAAACAAAGTTGATTCAAATAAAGATTTCTCTGGTACCCTATGTCAATAAAAGTAAAAGAAAGAAAATAAGGGCGAAAGAAAGATACCAAAGCAATGTTGTATCAGGCTGCCTGTCTTTTTGTAGTTGAATCTCCAAGTTTTTGGAATGCTTCAAATTTCACTTGAGCATTTAAATCTTGGTCAATACCAGTGGTTAAATTTTAGTTTGGACGAGAATTGGGGTCGCGTAAGGGAAAGGCCAAAAAGAGAAAATCAGCCAGAAGTTCTTACACTGTCTAGCTATTTCCTTATACCATATTATATTTATATCTACTTGGACGTGTAATAAGACAGTGATAATAGTGAGAGACACTGAAAAAAGAATCATTTGCTAGTGCATGCTAAATATTTGGTTTATGCATATTTATGTGTTTTTACGTATCAAGTAATTACTATTAGTGTTTCCGATTATTCCTCGCTTTTAGAAACTAAGTTTTATTTTTATTTTTTTAAAAGTTAAGCATCTTTTATACTTTATCGAACACAGAAATAAAGTTTATATATTCAGAAGTGATTCTCTATTTTTACTTATTCTTTGAAAATAAAACCTGCACATGTTCTTTTTGCATTTAGAACTTATCTTTTTATTTTTATTTTTGGTCTATTATTATCTTTTTTTAATAAGTTACTAGTTGATTTGACATAGCTGTTGTTTCAAGTTTACCAATTTGCTTTAGGTAAAATAACTTTCAAATTATTTTAATTATTTTGGTAATTGTTGCATATTATTTTATGCTTAGACAAGCCTTAAGTAATAATAATAAAATTGAATCCTTCTTTATTTAATCAGTATTTGCTTTTCAACCAGTAGGCAGACCCGATTCAAACTTCTTATATAAGGTATGTAATAAACTAATCTGCTTCAACAATTAAAACTCCCATGTCTTAATATTTTAAATTCAAACCTTGGTTGTGTTTAAGTCATGCTATTCATGTGCATTGCTTGAAGGTATATATTAGCCCTTTAGTTGTTTACATGTTTCCCCTAATATGCAGTCCTATGTGTTTTGAATGTCGCGTTAGTCTTTTTACCTTTAAAGTCCAAGAGTCAGCCTAAAATCCCCCCTCTTATAAGAATAGTAGTCCTAAATTCCTCTGGAACTAATAGGAAGGGGACGGGTAATAGCATGCAATAGAGGTCGAGACCAATCCGCGCTTTAATACCTTAACGGGGTGGGAAGGGTAGATATGGATATGATGACCGGTGCGTTAATATCACATGTAGCCCCTCATTGAGGAGTGATTGCTGGGTATTATATTGATGTGATACATATTTTTAATAAACCTAGGACCCCCTTCCTTTATTCTTCATTTCTTTTCTTTCAACTTAACTCCGTATTCAAAAATTGGCTTTTCTAATTGTTCTTTCAAACATTATTTACTTTCAAATCATTATGTGTTGAAATCCCCTATTATTTGAGCCTTATTTAACTATGTGTTATTTGCACTTAAGTCACAACAATAGTTTGGCCGGGAACCACACTAGTAGATCCTGAAGGGTGCTTAACACCTTCCCCTTGGGATAACTTCATCTCCTTACCCAATCTTTGATTAGTCAAATCAAACCCTTCTTAGTGTCCTAATGCACTTAAAATCAATAGGTGACGACTATTCAATTCAAACCCAGTTTCCAAAAGGGAATATTTTGTCCTCCCAAATATCATAAACTCAATTTTGCGAGAAAAAGGGGGGGCGACAATAACTTAAGTATAATTTATATACAATTTTGTTCAACTTTTACACAATAGTTAAATAAATAAAAGAAAAATATATAAACAATGGTATACAATTTTTCTACAATGTTACTACAATTTCTGTTGTATAATGTATGTCATGTCGTCTTCTTCTTCTTTTTCTTTTTCTTCTTCTTCTTTTTCTTCTTCTTCTTCTTCTTCTTCTTCTTCTTCTTCTTCTTCTTCTTCTTCTTCTTCTTCTTCTTCTTCTTCTCCTTCTCCTTCAATCTAAAAATCAGCCAAACCAAGTCTAATCTTCACCAAAACCCCTCGAAATTGAGATATAAACTCCAAATCATATTCTCAATTATTTGCAATAACACTCAAATAAAAAAATAATGATTTTTAAAAACCCAAATTAAATTCAAGGCTTTAAAGCTTTTTAATGGCTGTCAATGGTGGAATTGCTGCTCTCTTTTTCTTTGATTTACATTACTAAAATTTGGGATTGATAGATAGAGAGAGACATAGAGAGAATTCTCAAATCTTTACAACAACATCCAATCTAAACAAATAATATTTTTTCAAAACTCAAATTCGAATTCAAAGTTTTAAAGTTTTTTAATGGTTGCCAATGGTGGAATTACCGCTCTCTTGTGCAAGGTGTATGAGAAGGGGGTGGAGTGTGGAGAGAGAAATATGGGAGAGTAAAAAATATATTAGAGTAATTTTAGGACACTAATTATTATTATTAATTTTCTTAAAATATACATAAATAGTAATTGAGTATATAAAATATAATTATAGTAAAACTTAAATAGGAAGAGAATATAATTTCATATAGTGTATAGAAATATAAAAATTCCTTTCTTTTAATTACAAAGCTAGCCTATTTTCTTCGACCAGTCAAATAATAGTCGACACAACTTTGTCCAAGTTTGATATCCTATTTAGTTACATAATCATAATACCATATCCTTGCCTCTTTCATAGATAAATTAGTAATTCAATAACTTCTTATAAAATAATCGAACGCTAGGCAATTTTAGGCACAATCCAAAGATTCACCATGTGCTCATATACGATCCTTGATCCATGTTAGTTAATAAAAATGGTCATGTGTACATCACCGCTTCTTGACTTTAGAATAATAATTCATGTTTTCTAGTTAAATGTATTTGACCACGTATTTACACACTCCGAGGCCAAAGATAATAAAATTCAGTTCATAATTAAGCAGTACTAGACAATAGTAATTTAAGGTAAATAAACTTCAATTTGTCTAAAATAATTTAAACCAAGTTTAATTCAATAACGCGACCGTACTAGAATTGCGAGACTCGAAAAATACTTTACACCTTCTTCACGATCAACAGAATTTCTCACCCGAACTTCATTTTTACGGACCAATAATAATAAAGTCAAACCTTCCTTTGACTAGGGATTCAACAAAAGGTGACTTGGGACACCCAAAAATCAATTCCAAGTGGCGACTCTGAACAATAAAATAATTCCTACTCAAGTTTGTCACTTTAATTGTAAAAACTCTTTAACCTACAACAATCCATAACACACATATCTTTCGTGAGGATAGAAAAAAGGTGTGACAAGCACCAAAAGAGCCAATCGCATCTGTTACCATGCAGATCTAACCCATTACCAAACTATCCTAACTCCCTGAGTTCCTTCTGAATTACCTTCAAATTGTTACTTCTCCTTTCCATAATACCACAATCCTCAACAAGTAATCACCATACGAGACCCTAGAATAAAATCACGCCGCCCTAAGACTCATAAGTGGTTAAATGCTCTCTTAAGCACCCACAAGTACCATAATCGAGATATTCGCTCTGAAGAGATCTGTGAATTTGAAGTTGTTCATTTTTACCTTTCTACTACTAACATGTAGAATCAACAGTGATATAAAAATACCGAGTCTTGATTCCATCCAATGTAACCTTCTGGTTCTAGCCATGTACAAATCCACAAAATTCTCAATTGGGACATGTAAATCTTGCATCCATTAGAACCATTATTAAGAGTCTTCTACTCTACTCAGATCTAAATTAACTGATCAAATAATCCGAACGACATGTGCTCCGTTAGCACAACAACAACCAAGGAAGTAATCCACTCTTTTGAGCAACCGAGTGAATTCCTACTCCATATACGCTAAATCCTACAAATAACAAATCAATCATCCAATGTTTCTAATATACCCATAACACATAACACAACCCTTATCCAAAATTTTCTTTACTCGAGTCATCCTTTATCTCAACCTCTGTAAGCCATAACTGATTCATCAATATACCTCAAATTGAAACCAATACAATACGCAACCACGCAATCAACCCGTCGATAGCAGATTCCCCCACTTGGATCAAAGCCAAGGAATAAAGCATCTAATAACGTACAAGAGCCACCCTCATACTAGCATAACACCGTAACAGGATTAAACTAAATCCTTCCTAAGCTCATGTAACACAAAGCATATAATATCTAAAATCATTTGCAAATCTCTCATTCATCCTCGTAATAGTCAAGCCAACTTCCACCAGCGATCCAAACTCAAACTGCACTACATGTATTCACTAGTAAAAGAGTAGATCTAAACAAAAGAACATAGGGATCACACAACCTCGGGCATCCTGCAGTAGATAACACACTTGCATAGCCTCAAACATGCATCTTTCTATACCTTTTCATAGCACAACTACTACGCAATTACACATTCTTCTTGAGTCTGAACTCATATCACGACATGAAATCTACTCCACTCCTCAACTGAATAAAATGAAAAGATCCTTCTGCACACCCTTAACTCGGGGCTATACGTCAAATCAAGATGGAAATCGAGTACTAAATAGTTCTTCCTACACCCTAAGTAGACCTTTCTCATCACATCCAAATCATATGAATACATCTCACAGTCACTTCATACTCATCATGTAGCCATCCGGCCACAAATTCCACTAATAGGGACACTACCAAACATATAAATTCAAAATTTCGTGCTCACACAATCAACACCTCAATACTCAAGATATAGTCAAAACTCGGCCTCAAGTCCTCCAAACCAGCCCATCATCAGTATACGGAAATCACATCTCGCATCTCTTACATGGAACTACAAGTTGTTAATGCACATCTGATACCGAACGCTCACACGTGCATATGAATACGTGGAAGCAATTCAAAGAGTTACATTTCAAGCCGAATCAATGTCGCACGATAAGGAAATAAAGATTGAATTTCTATCCTAAATTCCATGTAGCCTCTCGAAGATAGGTGTGGACGTCATCATACCGATCCACAAGACTCTTTTAGACACTTGCTCATGACTTGTAGAACCTATGAACCTAGAGCTCTAATACCAATTTGTTATGACCCAAAATCCACCAGTCGTGATGGAACATAACCCAACCCGCTAGGAAAGCTAACTAATAACTAACCAATTCCATAAATATTAAATAAAAAATTTAAACATAGGAGTTATCTGAATCTTACACAATTTCCAAGAATCGATTGTACAAATTACGAGCTTCTAAGAATATCGTTTACAAAGGTGACATGAAAAGAATACATTTTTTGTTTGAATAGTACATAAATAGAGTTTTATAATCTAAGGCTACCGTGAACAGGAGGCACCTATAACAGGAACACATGTATGCCTTCAAATATAATAACCATTGAACACAGCTACATCGGCATCCGGGATCTGCACACACTATGCAATAAGTGTGTATGAGTACAACCGACCCCATGTACTCAAAAAGTAACAAGCCTAAACTTAGGTTGAAAGCAATGATAAGCTGGAACATAGGTCAGGTCTAATACCAATAACCAATAACAATTCGTAACATTGTAAAACATATAAATAAGGAAATAAATTAGAGATAAAGTGTTTATTTGTTTCACAATTTTCCCAAAATAGTTCCCCTTTCAAGAGTATCGGTGAAAACCCAACATCCTTTACCAAAATCATCGAAATATCATGAGATAGTTTGAAAACAGTAATTTTTTGTGAAAATCCTTTCCACAATAGGTAATCATGTTTCCTTTCCTTTTTCAAATAATAAGTGTGAAATACCACTCTATGTTCACCTACTAATGTGCAAAAGTCATGAATTACGTGATACCATACAACATAAGGAAAATCTGTCTCTATGCATGTATGTCGTATATGCATGACAATTTACCTCATAGATGAATCATGTACTCACACTCTCATTGTACTCAACATCACTATATCACATCGTCCACTCATCATAATCAACCATTTGGTATTTTATATGTCACATACATCCCAGGGAAGATCTATCCCTGAATATATGCATCACTGATTATAAGTCACCTAGTACCGAGGAAACAAGCCAATCTAGCCTTGTGGAGAAGATCTATCTCCATACAAAGGGAAGCTCCATCCCTGAATAAAATCAACCACGCATACCGTATATAAACTATGCGTCCCAGGGAAATCTATCTTGGAACATACTAAAAATGACTAGACGGCACTCGATGCCGAAGAAAAAGGAAAATCTATCCAATGGAAAAATCCCTCCCGATATATCAATATTTTGGACAAATCCATGCCTAGGGAAATCCATCCCTCAATGATATCATCCGCGCTCGCTGGGGGTGTATAGATCCGGAGGGGCTCCTTCAGCCCAAATGCTATAACAAGTCAATAAAGGCATAATCACTAATCTGCTGCAGCATGCATCCCGGTCCCATAAATATCACTGATAACCAGGCTCTTGGCCTCACTCAGCCATCACTCTCTAGTCTCACCCAAGGGCTCACAACGTCATGAAAATTGACCTGGAACAATGATATGATGTATCAATAAACAACAACTGAGACTGAGATATGATATAAATGCATGAATGCGACTGAGTATGATATATCAATGAAATCAATAAGGTGACAGCAAGAAACAACCACTATGGATCCCAACATTATTAGCATAAAGTCTAAACATCATATTTAGTATGATGTACAACTCATTTATCTTATCACATGGTGAAAACACATATATCAATAAACTAGCGCCAATATTCAATGCCTTAAAAACAACTGAGTTACAACTCACAGGGTGCACGCCCACACGCCCATCACATATCATGTGTGGAACCTCAAAACCAATCACATAACACATAAATTCGGGGTTTCATTCCATCAACACTAAGTTTCAAAGAGTTACTTATCTTAAACATCTGACACCGAGTAAGCCAAGTGATGCTCCAAGAATTCCATCACGTGCGTTCCGACCTCTGAATGGCTCGAAACTAATCAAAAACAACTCAAATACATCAAACAATGCTAAAGGAATCAATCTCAATTGAAAAAGATCGTATCTTTAATCAAAAGTCCAAAACATGTCAAAAACCCAACTCAGGCCCGCACCTAGGAACCTCACAAAAGTCATAAAATCTGTCAACCCGTTCAGTTACAAGTTCAACCATACTAGTTTCGCTCAAATACAACTCCAAATCGATGTTCAAAACTCAAAAATTTATATTATGAAACTTTAGGTCAAAACTCTTAATTTCTTCTTTAAAATTCATCAGCCAAAAGCTAAAATTGAAGATAGATTCACAAAATATAGCTAATACCGAGTAGAGAACACTTATTCCAATTCATATACTGAAAAATGCATCTAAAGTTGCCCAATTCTGAGCTCCCCAATTCAAAATATGTTAAAAGCCTTAACACTGTTCTACCTTGATTTTTATACCAAAAGAACCCAAAACTCACTTTTGATACCTCCAATAGATTCCTTGTGAAATTCTAGTCAAGTTAGGCTCTTGAATCACTCTATTTGGCCATATCTTAAAGGAGATATGTTTGTTTCAGTATTTGAAAATAGTGCAGATTTTCTAAATTCACGGTCAGTGGCAATTTCGTTATTAACGTAAAAAAATTTGACAACCCAATTCTTAGTAAAATGATCACAAAATCCTTATACGATGTTCAAATTTGACGATTCATTTTGCTATGGCTCCATAATCACAATGCAGATATAACGCTTCAATCAAATCAGAAATCATAGCTTATTTGTTCAATGTGGTACAATTTATTCTTGAAAAAAAAACGTCAAAACATAAGAAAAACGAGCGCAACACAACCCAAACCTATTAGAAACTCACCTCAGCCCCTTGGGACCTCATCTAAATATAGAAACAAGTTCCATATCATAATACGGACCTACTCGATGCCTCAAAACACATTTAAAAATATCGAAATGACAAAACACACCTCAAATCAAACTTAATGAACTTTCATACTTTGGACATCCAAAAACTCACGCTGAAATATATCAAATCAACCTGGAATGAACTCAAATTTTGTACACAAGTCCTAATGTATCATACGAGGCTATTCGTGCCCCTAAACTACCAAGCAAAGTGCAAATGCTCAAAACGATCGGACCATTATCAGCTTTTGCATTATCAAGAAGGATACGCTACTCAATCCATTATCCGTAATTATGAGTTTCTTCATTATAGTGAAGTGATATAGTCATATTACGTATAATGACGAGAAATCAATTTATCAGCTAAAACTAAGTACATATATTAGCCATTTACTGAATAAAGAAAGAACTAGCGGAAAAAGCAACTGTAAATTCTGCATAAAACAGATCACTTTTGAAATGACCAGAACAAACCATTCCAACATTGACATAAGCAATTGGAAGAGGCAAAAGGTTATCATTCACTTTTGTGATACTTAGAACATATTCCAGAAATCAAAGTGTTATATTGCTAGTTGCTCGCTCTCCCTCCATGCATCCATCATACTGCTACTATTTTATGGTCGTTCTTACATGTATGTTAGAAACTTTTTCTTCCTGCCAGCTTTAGTTAAAGAAGAAGGCATCATCATGAGCAAATGTGGCTCTATTAAATTGGTGGCCTAAAGCTAAATTTTGATAAAAGGTCTTACACTTTTTTTATTAGTATGTATGTACACAAGTATGCAAAAAAATTAATCTTTGCCATTTTTTCCATACATGTTGTTTATAGCATATATTTTTTAATGACATAAATTCTTTAATTTCACATAGTAATATTATTGTTTATATTAGAAAACAAAAGTTTAAATAAATGAGATTTTAGACATGTATTTGCTATATGTTACCTATCATATTGTTGTATAAGATATATTTACTAATATGAAGATTTAAGTAGTTTAATTCAAAGTATTAAAAATATTACTATTTAAGAGTAGACACCTTTCTTTATTTTTTACAATTTTTTTTGTACTTTTTTTATTCTTTCTACAAACATTAATATTTTCTAATTTGGAATAAAATTATAAAATCAATTATTAGAAATTTTGGGGGAGCTTTCAAGGCTTTACTAATCTCCTACTAGAGTTACTTATCTGCCCCTGACATTCTTAGTAAAATTTATAGAATGTCACTTAAAATAAGGCAATAATAATGAGCATTAAAGGCAGTGATTGTGTCATTCAGTTAACAAATAAAAATGAAGCTGGGTGAGTAGTACGTTTATAGTGAGGCAGTAGTCTATAAAATATTATTGATTGTCAATAGGGGATGACTCAACAAAATCGTTGGCCTAAGCCAAAATATATTAAAAACACCCTGAAACGTCTTTTATAAAATCCATATAATATTGAGACAAAAAAACCTACATGACTTTGATATAGTGGTGAGAGAATAACTCATGATATATGAGTTAGACACTCGATATATTGTATTGAATTCTTTCCTTAAGTGAATACCCATTATTCATCATGTTCTGAACCTTGTGATATTTGTCTCGGGGATTTCTTAGTTAAAAAAAACGACACAAAAGAACTTGCTTTCTGGTGTGTGGATCAATCAAATGTGGCAAAAATAAATAGTTAATTTAGAGATTTGGCGTTGAAATTAGAAAGTAAAATCGTAAGAACCATGAAAAAAGACTACTCATAAAGAAAGAAAAATAAAATTGATGAAAAGGTAAATATATTATTTAATCCAATGAGAAAATTTATCCATTTAACTCACTCAATCTTATGTCTACCAAATGTTAAAAATTATTAAATTTTGAAATCTTTTATTAATAATTTATATAAATTATGAAGTATATATTATATAATAATATAGTTTTCACGGTCTGAATGTTCCACACTCGCGGATTGTGATGACGCCTACCTGTAAAAGCTAAGTAAGCCACACATCTAGAATCCATAAATGCTTTTGCTTAAAATCTATTTTTACCAATTTAATTAACAGAAAATAAATAATTAAACAACAATGGAATTTGTAATTTAGCGGAAGACTTAAATGATGTAAACGAAATACAAGAACTGGTATCACAACATTCACAAACTATTAAGAATTACTACATACAACCGTTTGAAAGAAAGTAATGTTGTCTGTCTCGAATATAAGAGATAACATATCATAAATAAAGATAGAGGAGACGCCGGGCCTGCGGACGCCTATGAGGCAACCTCGATGTGACGATCCTACTGGTCGTTTTGGAATTTATGCCCCGATCCCCCATTAATTGTTTCCCCTAAGTTCATTTGCTATTTTGGTTTTCCAGAACGTTCGGTATTGGGTTTCGGAGAGTTTTAGGAAACTTAGTCCCTAAAAGAGAGCTTATGTGTGGGAAAGTGGTCCGTAGTCAAAACAGTATGAAGATAACCTCGAAATGGAAAACCGATGGTTCCAATAGCTCCATTAGGTGATTTCGGGGTTGGGAGCGTATTCGGAACATATTTTAGAAGTCCGTAGCTCATTTCGGCTTGAAATGCAGAAGTTTGAATTTTTGAAGTCCCCGGTCCGACAGTGAGTTTTTGATCCAAGCATCGCAATAGGGTTCCGGAAGTTCAAGTAGCTTCATCATGTCATTTGGGATGTGTGTGCAAAATTTCAGGTCATTCCGGCGTGTTTTAGTTAGGTTTTTTATCAAAAGCGTGTTTTGATAAAATTTGAAGTTCTTAGGCTTAAATCATTGATTAAATCAATTTTCCGGTGTTGTTTTAGGTGATTAAGGATTGGTACAATATTGAATAGGATCTCAGGCGGTATTAGTGCTTTTGGTTGAGGTCCTGGTGGCCTCAGCATGATTTTGGGTGGTTGGCATAAAGTTTTGAAGTTGAAGAGTTGTTGAAGACTATTTTCATCTATCATAACTACACTTCTTTTTGGGTTTCGCGAGTGCGAAGCCGCAGAAGCATCCAGGCAGTCGCAGATGCATATTTGGGCAAGAGGAGCAGGTTCCGCAGATGCGGAACGTTAACCACAGAAGCAGTACCGCACCTGCGGGAGGGAAACAACAGATGCGGAATCTGGGAGCATAAGTGAAATCCACATATGTGGCAATTGCTCCGCATAAGCGGGACCGCAGAAGCAGTCCCTTGTTCGCAGAAGCGGAAATCCTGTTAAGAAATAGACATTTCGAGGATTAGTTTTTAGAAGCTAGAAAAAATCAAATTGAGCTCGGGAGAGGGCGATTTTGATAGGATTTTGAAGAGAAGATCATTGGGTAATGTTTTTAATCCTTCTTAGTTATATTCCATCAATATATAGTTAAATCCTTCATTAAAATTCGAATTGAGGATAAAAAATCGGAAAAACTTGGGTAAAGCTTCATTGGCTAAACTATTGAGTTTTGAGTGGGTGTTTGACCTCCAATTTGGGAGATTTATATATGGTTAGACTCGCGAGAGTACGAGGGTTCTAAAAATATAAAATTTATCTAATTCCGAGACGTTGGCCGAAGGGGTACTTGGTTATTTTACGTCATTTCGTGTCTTTCCTTTGAATTAAATAGTAGAATCTATTGCTTGAGATGTTATTTATGATATGTAAATGAATTGAATAGATTTGGGGCATTTGGAGTCGGATACTCATGGCAAAGGTGTGATTTCGAGTCCATTCTGGAGCCGATTCGAGGTAAGTTGCTTGTCTAACCTTGTGTGGGGGACCTTTCCCCTAGGATATGTTAATGTGTAATTGAGTGTCTTGTACGTGAGGTAACGAGTGCGTACTTGAGATAATCGTTGAAAATCTGGTTTTTACTTAAGATTTTGAGACTGAGTTTGTTTCGTACCTACTTTATCTTTCTTGCAATTATAACCTGTGTTAGATTAGAAAGAGATGTTTAGTTGATTTAACTTGCCTACTTGCTTAAATGTCCTTAGCTGCACTACGTGAGACATGTTAGGCTAGAACTATCTGTTGCTTGTATACTTCATTTGTTAATATTCTATGATTGTGGTTGTGCATTAATATTTGGGACTACAAGTTAGATTCCGGGGAGATCCCCCTATATATTTACTTTGGGACTACGGGTTAGATTCCGGGGAGATCCCCCTGCACATTAATATTTTGACCTACGGGTTAGATTCCCAAGAGATCCCCATGCACATTTATATTTCAAACTACATGAAAATATCCTGGGAGATCCTCGTTATTGTTATTGATATGGAAATGGACTACAGGACAGTATCCTAGGAGATCCTCGTTATTGGTATTGATATGGAAATGGACTACAGGACGATATCATGAAAAATCATCATTATTTATATTGACATAGAAATGGACTACAGGACGGTATCCTGGGAATCCTCGTTATTGGTATTGACATGGAAACGGAATACAGGACGGTATCCTGGGAGATCCTCGTAATTGATACTGCTATTGCTGATGTTTTACTCTATGTTATTTTATCCTCGGTGTGTTGATTGTGTTTATGTAACCTGACTTACTTCACAGTTGTATTCCATTATTTCTGCTTACTGTATACTGTTGTCAGCATTCTTATTATATATTTTAATCTTAGTAGGTCCTTGACCTTCCTCGTCACTATCCGATTGAGGTTAGGCTTGGCGCTTACTGAGTACCGTTGTGGTGTACTCATGCCTCTTCTGTGCATGTTTTTCATGTGTCGATCCATGTACCTCCACTCAGGCATACCATCCTCGAGGCAAAGAGATCTAGCAGACACTTCGAGGTATATCTGCCGCATCTGCAGACTAGGAGTCTCTATTCTGTTCCAGCTTTAGTAGTTACTATATCCTTTTATTTAAGTTGTTTAGATGTTTTGGAGTTAGAGCAGTATGTTACACTTATATTAGCTTGAGGTTCCCGTGAGTTTCCGAGTTTTGAGATGAGATTGTAGAATTCCGCACTTTATTTTTGAGTTGTATGTTCCAAGTGGCACTTATATACCGTTTTCTTCTAGTTTTGCTTAATTTAGTCAAATGTTCCGCAAGTTATGTTAAAATTTCCGCATTATTAGTCTTAACTAGTTGTAGGAATTAGGTGCCATCACGACATCTTCATGGAGGGTGAAGTGGGGTCGTGACAAGTTGGTATCAGAGCTCTAGGTTCATAGGAGTCACTGAATACAGGCCGGTTTATTAGAGTCTCACTGATCGGTACGGAAACGTCTGCACTTATCTACGAGAGGTTATGTAACAGTTAGGAAAATTCCACATCATTTGACTTCCCTGTCGTGCGAGATTTTTGACATTCACAATTCTAAACTTCTGCCTTCTATTCTCTCACAGATGGTGAGGACACAGACTACTCGGGATGATCAGGCGCCCGCGCCCCTACTGCAGCCGTCAGAGGCCGGGGCCAAGGCAAAGGTCGAGGACGCGCACGTGGTGCAGCCAGAGCACCTATACGAGCTCCCGCCGAGGCACCACCAGCAGATCTAGCCAGAGCCTAGGCACCTAGCATGCCTACTACTGCCACTACTACTCCATCCCTTCAGGATACGTTAGCTCAGTTCATATCTATGTACACCACCTTGGCTCAGGCAGGGTTACTTTCCCTTGCTGGAGCCACATCCCAGGTCAGGGGAGGAGAACATACTCCCGCTGTCCGCACTCCTGAGCAGCAAGTGTAGGTAGAACAGGCTCAAGAGATCATTCCCATTCCACCTACAGTGCTAGGTCAGCCTGTGGATGTGGCAGCTGTTTCAGAGGATGAGCAATAGAGACTTGAGAGGTTCAAGAAGTATGATTCTTCGGTTTTCAGTAGATTAGCCACAGATAATGCCTTAGGATTTCTAGAGGAATGCCACCATTTTCTTTGCACTATGGGCATAGTAGAGTCTAGCGTGGTTTCCTTCACTGCTTTTCAGCTTCGGGGAGTCGCCTATGATTGGTGGAGTACTTATGAGATAGATAGTGCAGTCGAGGCTGCTTCACTTACTTGGACCCAGTTCTCCAAGATATTTATGAGAGAGCTTGTCCCCTAGAGTCTCAGGGACGCATGGCGCGCCGAGTTTGAGCATATGCACCGGGGTGAAATGACTATATCAGAGTATGCTATCTGTTATACCAGATTAGCCAAGCATGCACCGGCCTTAGTTGCTACAGTCTGCGAGAGAGTTTGTAGATTCATCGAGGGTCTTATTCCACCAATCAGATCGAGCATAGCTCGAGAGTTGGAGATGGACATACCTTATCAGCAGGTATTGAGGGTTGCTCGGAGAATCAAGAGTATGCTCGCCAGGGAGAAAGAGGAGAGGGAGGCAAAGAGATCTCGAGAGTCGGGCCACTACTCTGGTGCTCGTACATGTTGACATGGTAGGGATTTTTGGGTCGCTCGTTCATTCAGCTTTTCCAGCAACCAGCAGTGCTCCAGCCCCGCCTATACCTCAGGAGCCTTACTATGCACCTCCAGTTTCTAGCACGCCTCCTGCGCGGGGTACTTCCAGAGGTCAGTCCAATAGATCTGGCCCTAGTCAGTCACAGCCATTGCGCCCTCCTAGAGCTTGTTTTGAGTGTGGTGATACAAGTCATATGGTTAGGGACTTCCCCAGAATTTGTAGGGGTGCATCATCACCAACTGCTAAGTCGGAGCATGCTCCGCAGAGCTCTCAAGCTATGGTTACAGCTCTAGTTGCTGCCCCACCCACTCAACCAGCTAGACGTGGAGGCTGGGGAGATAGAGGTCGCACTTGAGGGGGAGGCCAGGCCAGATATTATGCCCTTCCTGCTCGTGCCAAGGCTATTGCCTCCGATTCTGTTATCACAGGTATTATATTGGTCTTCCTTAGAGAGGCATCAGTTCTATTTGATCTGGGCTCTACTTATTCTAATGTGTCTTCTTACTTTGCTCCGCATTTGGGTGTGCCTAGGGATTCTCTGAGTGCCACCGTTTATGTTTCTACTCCTGTGGGGGATTCCCTAGTTGTGGACCTTGTTTATTGGTCATGTTTAGTTACTATTCGTGATTTTGAAACCAGGGCAGATTTATTGTTACTCAATATGGTTGACTTTTATATTATCTTGGGTATGGACTAGTTGTCACCCCATTATGCTATTCTTGATTGTCATGCCAAGACCCTGATGCTGGCTATGCCAGGTATTCTGCATATTGAGTGGAGTGGCACTTTGGATCACACTCCTAGTAGAGTTATCTCTTTCCTTATAGCTCAGTGTATGGTTAAGAAGGGGTGCACCGCATATTTAGCTTATGTGAGAGATGTTAATACTGATACCCTTTCTGTTGATACGATTCTAGATGTACGTGATTTTCCCGATGTTTTTCCAGCTGATCTTCCGGGCATGCGGCCCAATAGAGATATTGATTTTGGCATTGATTAGTTGTCGGCACTCAGCCCATTTCCATTCCTCCGTATTGTGTGGCTCCTCATGACAAGGTACTCAGTTTACTTCCGGACAAGGTACTCAGTTTACTTCCCTGTTTTGGAGGACGTTTCAGCGAGATTTGGGTAATCAAGTTGAGTTGAGCAAAACATTTCATCCTCAGACGAACGGAAAGGCCGAGCGTACTATTCAGATATTAGAGGGCATGTTGTTTTCTTGTGTTATTGATTTCAGAGGTTCTTGGGATGAGTTTTTGCTGCTTGAAGAGTTTGCCTACAACAACAGCTATTAGTCCAGCATTCAGATGGCACTGTATGAGGCCTTGTATGGGAGACAGTGTAGATATCCTGTGGGTTGGTTCGAGCCCGGCGAGGCTAGGCTATTGGGGATAGATTTGGTTTAGGATGCCTTAGAGTAGGTAAAGTTGATTCAGGAGAGATTTCGTACAGCGCAATCGCGTCAGAAGAGTTATGCGGACCGGAAAGTTCGAGATGTGTCTTATATGGTGGGTGAGAAGGTATTGCTATAGGTTTCACTCATGAAGGGTGTTATGAGATTTGGAAAGAAAGGGAAGTTTAGTCTGCGGTTCATTGGGCCTTTTGAGGTGCTTCGGAGGATTGGAGAGGTGACTTACATGCTTGCCTTGCCACCCAGCTTATCGAGTGTGCATCTAGTATTTCATGTTTCAATGCTTCGGAAGTATGTTGAGGACCCGTCCTATGTTTTGGATTTCAGCACGGTTTAGTTGGATGAAGATTTGACCTATGATGTGGAGACAGTGGCTATTTTGGGTCGTCAGGTTCGGAAATTAAGATCAAAGGATATAGCTTTGGTGAAGGTGCAGTGGAGAGGTCTACCTTTGAAGGAGGCTACCTGGGAGACCGAGCGGGAGATGCGGAGCATATATCCTCACCTTTTTTAGGCTTCAGGTATGTTTCTTGACTCGCTCGAGGACAAAAGTTTGTTTTAGTTGGGGAGGATGTGACGACCTGACCTATCGTCTCATGAGTTACCACTCCATTTCCCCCATTTTATGCTTCATTATCAGTATTATTTGTGATCGCGTCGATTTTTATTGGTTTTGGTAGGAAATGAGACACTTAGTCTCTTTAAGAAAGGATTAATTTCAAAAAGTTAACTGGATGTTGACATATGAGTTAGAGGACTCGGATGTGATTTTTTGTGGTTCGGTTTTGGGGGATGATTTGTTACTTAGTAGTGTCATCGGAAGTTATTTTGGAGGCCCTATGTAGAAATTAGCTTGTTTTGGCGAAGTTAGTATTTTGGCTATTTCCGATTGGTAGGTGAGAATTTAATCTGAGGGTCGGGATGGAATTTTGAGAGTTGCAATAGCTTTGTTAGGTGATTTAGGATGTGTGTGCAAAATTTTAGGTTATTGGGAGGTGATTTGGTCGGGTTTTTTATCAAATGCGTGTTTCGATAGCTTCTTAAGAACTTAGGCTTCAATTGGATGTGAATTGATGGTTTTGGTGTTGTTTGAGGTATTTGATGATTGGAACAAGCTTGGGTGATGTTTTAGGATTAGTTGGTGCTTTTTGTTGAGGTCTTGGGTGTCTCGGGGTGATTTCGGATGGCTAACGCGATGTTTTGGACTTAGAAAGTTGCAAAAAATAAAGCAGTCAGTGTAGCAGGATTTTGGTCTTCGCGATCGTGGGAGGACCCTCGCGATCGCATAGAAGGATTTTGGGTGCCTGAGTTTTTGCTCTTCGCATTCGCAGCTTGGATCTTACGTTCGCATAGTTCTAAGTTCTGGTGCATCGCATTCGCGGTGGGGAGTCCGCATTCGCATAGTAGAAGTTTAGGGCCCAGCATATTTGTTCATCAAGTTCGCATCGCTGGAGCCGCGATCGCATAAGAGGGGAAGCTGAAGCTTCACGATCGCATTCGTTTGGTCGCGTTCGCATAGTCCAATTTTGAGACCTTGTAAATTTGTGCTTCGTGATCGTGAGCCTGGGGACGTGATTGCATAGAGGAAAAGTCTGGAACTGGGCAGAAGTTATAAAACATTTTGTTCCATGAACCTGTCATTTTCCACCATTTTTGAGCACCTTGAGAGCTATTTGGGAGAAATTGATGAGGGATTCGAAGAGTATCGATTGGAGGTAAGTTCTATGAACTAAAAATATGTTTCAATTGTGGGATTAACCTGGAAATCGATGAACACTTAGCAAAAAGGGGAAGAACTAGGGCTTGAGATTTGATATTTCAAATTGGGGTTTGATGGGTCATTTGAGCTCGGATTTAGGAGTTCTTGACATGTATAAACTCGAGGGGAGATAAGGTACCCGGTGATGTGAAAATGTCTGAGTTTTGAGAAGTGGGCCCAGGGCTCGGATTTTTCCAATTTTGGGATTTTTGATGTTTTTCGATTGTTTTCGAATGACTATTGTTTCTTTAGCCTATTATGATGTATTCATTGTGTTTTTGGTCAAATTCGACGTGCGAGGTGGCCAATTTGAGAAGAAAAGGCATAGCAAGCTAGAGTGTTGGCCGACTTGAGGTGAGTAATGATTGTAATTGATGTCCCGAGGGTCTAAAACCCCAGATTGCATAACGTAGTGCTATATTGAGGTGAGACACGCGCTAAATAACGAGCGCAGGGTCATTTACTATTACGGAGTGTGACTTGGTCCATCCCGATTGATTTTTTTACCGCGTATTTGGATTAGACTTATTTGTTTTTCATCATGACTTGGGCTTATTGCCACATTTGGGCTTACTGATGCCCGAGGGGCTTGTGATGATTCCTGGACTAAGGGAGGCCGAGGGCCATGTGTGAGGATATGCTGAGTGATATGAGGCCAAGGGCCTGAGTTACTTTATATGCCACGAGGTGGCTTGAGTGATGTGAGGCCGAGTGCTGAGTGATGATCACGAGGTGGCTTGATATAACGCTTGGGTCGTAAGGGGCCCCTCCGGAGTCTACACACCCACAGTGAGCGCGAGTACCCATATGATCTGAGAGTGAGCCCGAGGGGCTGATTTTATGTTAAAAGACTAATACTGAGCCCGAGGGGCTGATACTGTTCTAAGAGACTTATACTGAGCCCGAGGGGCTGATACTGTTTTGAGAGACTCATACTGAGACCGAGGGGCTGATACTGTTCTGAGAGACGGATACTGAGCCCGAGGGCAGATTTCTACTTATCATTATGTGTCACATTACCTGTTTTCACCGGTTTTATCAGAGATTTTATTTGATTCGTCACTATTTCACTACTTTAGATGATTTTACTGCTTTAATATAGAATTATCTTGTGCCTTTATGTGATTTCATGATGTCAGTCATCATTTATAGCTGTTACTCGCTGGGTCGGAGTACACACATTACTCCCACCACTATCCATGCCGATTCAGGCATAGCAGATTTCGCCCGTGAGTGCTGATCCTCCCAGTCCAGGCAACGACAAGGAGACTGTGAGGTAGCTGTTGGCGCCCGCAGCCCCGTGCCTCCCTTATCTTATTACTGTATGTCTTTCAGACTTTTGTATCAGATTTCATATTTAATAGACTTGTTTCAAGATTCATTAGTCGCACATGAATTGTGACATCCTGGTTTGGGTTGTGTCGGGATATTCCTCCTCTTCTATTATCACTATATTCTGGAAATATGACTATTATATCATGTTTAGGACTGCTATCTATCATTTAGCTGCTTGTCAGAGTTATTCAGTTTTGGTCTTGCTGGCCTTGTCTTCACGAGATGCGTTATCACGACCAGTTTCAGAAAATGGGTCGTGACATACATAAACTAACCCAACAACATCATATGAACTTATCAGTGCGATCAAATCGCCAAAATAACATCAAAACAATAAATCAAACCTCAAAATCAAGAGTTTTTTCCTAAAACTTCATAAGTTTCAAATTTAGAACTTTAGGTTCGAATCACGTCAAACGACGTCCGTTTTTAATCAAACTCTACAGGAACATCTCGATTCACATATAAGACCTGTACCCGGGCGCCGGTACCAAAATACGAGCCCGATACCATCACTTTCTAATCAAATTCCATTTAAAATTTTCTAAAAAATTTCAAAAAAATTATTTCCTTTAAAAATTCATTTCTCGGGCTCGGAACCTCGGAATTTGATTCCGGACATACGCCAAAGTCCCATATTTCCCTAGAGACCGTCCAGGACCATCAAATCATGGATCCGGGTTCGTTTATCAAAAAAGTTGACCAAAGTCAAATTTATTTATTTTAATATTAAAACTTACATTTTTCACATAATTTCATATTTAAGCATTCCGGTTACGTGCCCGGACTGCGCACGCTAATCTAGACAACTCTAAATGAGGTTTTCAAGGCCTCAAAAAACACAAAATTATTTAAAAACAAGTGATGATCATCACATTCTCCACATCTAAGACAATTGTTCATCCTTGAACGGACAGAAGAAAGAAGTACCTGAGTCGGGGAAAAGATGAGGATAACGGCTTCGCATATCGGACTCGGACTCCTTGGTCAATGCCTCAGAAGGCTGACCTCTCAACTAAACACAAACAGAAGGGAAACTCTTGAATCTCAACTGACGAACCTGTCAGTTTAGAATAGCTACCGGCTCCTCCTCATAAGACAAGTTCTTGCCCAACTAGATAGTGCTAAAATCTAACACGTGGGTTAGATCGCTGTGATACCTCCAAAGTATGGACACATGAAATACTTGATGCACGGATGATACGTTCGGGGGGAAACCAAGTCAATAAGCCATTTTTAACATTCAATCAAGAATCTCAAACGGACCAATATCAAATCCCCAATTCACCCACGAGCCCAAATATATAATCTATCTTCAAATTCGACCCCAAAACGAGGTCTAAATAAAAAAACTAAAAAGCCCTAACTTTACTCAAATACCCAATTTTCTACCTTAAATCACATATTTTAGGCCTAGAAATTCATTAGTTGTTGATGAAAAAGGAAGAAACTAGTTAGGGATTACATACCCCAAGAGATTGTAGTGAAAGAATGCTTTAAAAATCGCCCTTAGACTTTGGAGGAGAAGGAACTTTGGAAATTTTGTAAAAATCCCGTAAGTATTCCGTTTTAAGTATTTAAAAATAACTGGGCAAAAATAATCATCGCGTTACCACCAGGCTGGTCGCGTTCGCGATGAGTACCACTTAACAGGACATCGCGATCACGAGACAAGGAATGCAAACACGGAGAGTAAAATGTTGTGGTCCAGAAATTGTTCTATGTAAACCCGAGTATATGCACGCGAATGCGATGAGGAAAAGAAGACTCAGCCCTCAGCGCCAAATAACATTACGCGAACGCGAGGTCTTAAATCCAAACACGAAAGAAGAAAAGGATAAAGCTTCACGAAAACGGGAGATGCAATGCGAACACGAAGAAAGAAAAGGGTCTGCAATAGCTTAAACAAAAAGGTGCAATTTTTCTAAGGCTAAAACAACCCCGAAACACATCCGAATCACACCCGAGCCCTCAGGGCTCCTAAAACACATAAACTAATTCGAGAACATCCTACCAACTTATCTATGTGATCAAATTGCCAAAATAACATCAAAACAATGAATCAAACCTATAAATCAAGAGTTTTTCCTCAAACATCATTAAGTTTCAAATTTAGAACTTTAGGTCTGAATCACGTCAAACGACGTCAGTTTTTAACCAAACTCTTCAAGAACATCTAGATTCACATATAAGACATGTAATGGGGGCCGGAACCAAAATACGGGCCCGATACCATCGCTTTCTAATCAAATTTTATTTCAAATTTTCTTAAACATTTTAGAAAAATAATTTCTTTAAAAATTTATTTCTCGGGCTTGGAACCTCGGAATTTGATTCTGGGCATACGCCCAAGTCCTATATTTTCCTACGGACCATCCAGGATCGTCAAATCACGAGTTCGGGTCCGTTTACCTAAAAAGTTGATCAAAGTCAAACTTATTCATTTTAATATCAAAACTTAGCATTTTTCACAAATTTCATATTTAAGCTTTTTGGCTACGCACCCGGACTGCGCACGTAAATCTAGGCAACTTTAAATGAGGTTTTTAAGGCCTTGAAAGTATAGAATTAATTAAAAACAGGTGATGACCCTTTGGGTCGTCCCAATAGTAATAATTTTAATTTTTAGGACCTTAATTATTTGGGGGCCTAAGACAAGGGATACACTTGCCTTACCCTAGGGCCGTCCTTGGTGAAGAGATGACTGAGATGATTCTTATGAAATTAAATAATAGTTAAAACGAAATCGAAGAGCTAGAGCAGTAGTTTAAGGTTATCAAAATTCTACCTCTAATCATATTTAGTTTATTGTTTTGATATTCATATTGCTCTTCTATTTGATGTCTTCTAAACTTTTTTTTTGTTTATATTGATATTATGAAGTGTATGTATTGTTGCTTCCAAGAAACCCTCTCGATTTAAGAAATATAATTGTTGGTGATATATAAGTGGAAAAATCAGCTCTGCATCTTAATTCAGATTAATCAACTGTAAATAACAAATAATGATATGTTGGCTTCATGAGATCTGTGATCGAGATGATAAGAAAGTAAAATATATTTAAGGAACTATAACTAAAAGAGTATATGGAAAGAATTCATAAGGCTTTTCTTGAACATTGAGAAGGACCAAAAACTAACTAGGGAATTGGAGAGTTTCTATTGATGGTGTATGCACTTTCTGAACATAAGATAAGGTTACAAGTCTTTTCATAATTTAAAGGTTAAACTGTATTTAAAAAACTTGTGGAGTATACACTGTTAGTTTTGATTTCGTTCACTCTCAAAAAGCTTTGCTTTATAGTACAAAAGCTCAACTCTTTTTCTCTCCGTCAGCGGGGCAGGCTCAGTAAACATTAGAATATTGGACCGTCCTATTGTAATAATGCATGCTACCTTGGAAAAATATCGATTGTGTTTTATTTTACTAGATGTCAAATTTTATGTAACAGTGCTTTTAGAAATGGTGGAAGTTAAAGTGTTTTTTCCCAAATGTAAAGTGTATGTTCGACTATCTATTAGAGCATTTATTTCGTTCTTTTATGAACAACTAAAAAGGGTGGTAACTCTTATTTTTTTTAAAGATCCTTTATATAAATGCTCAAGATGAGCAACACTAATTGAAAAAAAAAAAGGAATTTGAGTGATCAAATAAGGTCCATATAGCAAATAATAAACCAATATAAACAGGTGTACTTGATGAAGGGAGGCTATGAAGCTCAGGCCCTAGGGTAAAATCCCCTTGGCTCATTGTTAAATTCAAGATCAGCTTATTAATTTAGACAGACAGTTGAGGGAACCGTCCATAAATTGCCTCGATTTAATTACAAAAAATAGGAGATTGAAAATGACATATTTTGTCAATTCAGGTTTGCACATAATGTAAGAACTTCTGGATGGTGCAAGATTAGGACATATTTGTTTGTTAAGCTTAAAGATGCTTTGCTAGCACTTTGGCATGAGAGAAATAATGACTCATTTCGATGCCGAAGCTATGGTGGAAACAAAATCCCTATGAGCTTTAATCGAATCATTAGCTATAGTCATGTGTACTTTATGTGGAAACAGATACCTATTTTTATTTCTTTCTTCTTACAGTCATTTAATTCACCCAATAGTTTCATAATGAACATTTGAGTTTCAGAAGCTCCCATCCAGCTATTCACAGCGTAAATAAATATGTTGTGTGTAATCTAGATGTGTCAAAAGTGCATAGTTTGGTATATACTAATTATTTGTTATCCTAATTACTCAAGGAAAACTTGAAAGCTTGCCTCTCCGCATATGTCCATCAGGTGGTATATGCAATTGTCTTTCTATGAGTTCATTGTGTAAAATTTACTTTAAAGCTAATGTATTGTCTTGCTTGCCTATCTGAAAAGTCTTGCTTTATGTATCATGCAAACAATTGAGTCAATATTAGTTTTTTACATGAAGCAATACTTTTTTTTCTTTTTTCTTTTCTAATAAAGCAAATGTATACGAAGCAATGCTAAATATTCACAAAGTCACCGAAAGGGAGCATGCAATTGTTACCCTTATATTTTGGCTAAGTAGGGGTGAGATTTTACTTTATTTCCTGCAGCTAAACGCCAATATTAGAAGAAGAGAAGTGACTCGAAGGCGATTTAAAGATATTTAGACATAATTTGGGTAAGATTTTGTTACGACTAAAAATTCAATCCAGATCGTAATAGCGCCTATCGTGTATGACGATTCAAAGGGGTTATCACTTGTTTTCTTACCTACTCTGTACTTCCGAGGCCTTGAAAACCTCATCTAGGGTTGCCTCGATTTGCGTGCATAATCCGGACGCGTAGTCGTAAAGCTTAGATATGGATTCTGTGAGAAAAATGCTATTTTTTGATATTAAATTGAATACATTTGACTTCGATAAATATTTTGGGTAAACGGACCCAGACCCGTGATTTGACGGGCCCGGAGAGTCCGTAGGAAAATATGGGACTTGGGCGTATGCCCAGAATCGAATTCCGAGGTCCCAAGCCCGACAAATGAATTTTTGCATGAAATTATTTTCTGGAAATAATTAAGGAAATTGGAAGTGAAATTTGATTAAAAAAAGAGATTTTCTTCTTCGTATACCATATAAGAAACTTTATAACCAAAAATATGCATAGTATGTAAATTACCGGCCCGGTTCACATTTTTCCTACAAATTGTATACCATTCGTTTATTAGGTATTAAAAGGGCTGAATACTCCTTAAAAACGCACTATAAATAAGGTAAGAATCTTGGAATTAATTGATTCTATATTAAATTCAGTTTTTAAAAGGGAAAGGAAATTTCTAATCTGCGTATTTTTCTCTACAACTACAATTCAAATCTTGAAAAAATAAAGAACGAACAGCTTCTAAAAATACGAACAAATTCAACTATTAACAGCTTCGACGAACTGAATTCAAATTTTCGAGATTTAACAACACAAAGTTGATAAATTCTGTTCTTCGTTGTTTCTTTTCTCAAATTGTCGATCATATATATATGTTCTTCATCTTTTCTTCTGTCAATATAGAAATCTAAAAGAACATCAATAACAACAACAAATCATGTCCAAAATTGCAATCATGCTACAATTTAATGGGAATTGGGATAACTATAGCAAATTTAGATATTTTGAAGTTGATGCCATTGTGGTAGATGAGAATGCAAGCTACAGTATCCTAATTTCTACAATTGCAGAACAACTATCAATTGGTACTACAGAAAACAATTGTAGAAATCAACTACATCGTGAACGACAATTGTCCCAATGGAGATTAGGAATGATATGTGGGTTCGTGTGTATATGGAGACCAAAAAGAAGAATAAAACTTATGTTCATATCCGTTATGTATAAGCGTACGAGATTTCAATATGGAATCGGCAATCATCAACGATAACACAAGTGCAGGTTTGTGTAATTCGAAATTGATGAGAATTATAGTTTTACGATATTATCTACAACATTTACTACATTTATCCACAATTAAAAAATAATTTCGTTCAATGAAAGAGTTAAGCAGTATTGTTTTCAGATAAATTAACAAATTGCAACAATTTTACTATAATGTAAGTACAATGTCTGACACCTTAAAATAGATAACTACAATTTTCCAATATATCTACAAAGATTCTACAAAATTATAATAACGTTGTTTATCTCTATTTTGATGCAGATTCGTCTGGATCCCTAAAGTTACTTGATATATCATCCTCTCCAGATATAGAGGAATACCAAAGTGAAATAATCATTGAATATATGTACACTGATATTGAAGAAGGACAATTGTATCAGGACAAGCAAACTGTAGTTGCTGCAATGAAGCACTTATCTAAGGTGCACAAGTTCCAGTTTAGAATTAAAAGATCTAGTCATAGAAGCTATGGAGAAAAGATCATTTTAAGCAGTGTTTTATTCGACTTATGTGTGTTTTTAATGTAGATCAATAGTAGTTACATTGTAGCTAAATTTTAGTTTATGTTACTTTCCTTTAAAACAATCCTTTTATTGCACCTAAAATTATAATCTGTGTTACATATTGTATTTGTTTTTTAGCTACTGGCTTATATGCGTTGGTGAAAACTGTAAATGGAACTTCAAGACAACGTCAATTAATGATTCCGCAATGTTCAAGATAAACAACAGACAACACATATGCTCCTCAATGGACAAAACATTCATACAGCAAAAACGTACTCCAGCTGTAGTTGGTAGCATAGTCATTCCAAAGTATTGTGAATGAAAGACTGTATACACACCAAAGGACATACAAACTAACATGTTAGCAGAACACAGAGTGAACCTAAGCTACATGCAAGCATGGAGAGCATAGAAAATGGCTTTACAGTTTTTGAGAGGGAACCCGACTGACTTCTACAACAAATTACCTAAATATTTTTATATTCTTGAGGAGACTTATCCTGGTTCGGTTGTTAAATTGAAGAAGACAGCAGATGAGTGCTTCTTATACGCGTTTGTTGCTCTCTGTACATTAATAAGTGGTTAGCAACATTGTAGGTCAGCAGTAGTGATTGATGGGACATTCTTAAAGTCGGCCTACAGGGGGGATTATGCTGACATCAAGTACCATGGATACAACACGTAAAAACTATAAAATATTTGTAGTTATTTTGTAGGCAGTGTATAAAATGTTGATACATTGTAGTAATTTTGTTGTTATTTTGGAGATATTACAGAAAAATGTAGATAAATTATCTATATTATGAAGATATATTGTAGTTGTTGTGTAGTTATATTTGTTATATACATCTGCAAATCTGCCAAATAATAATTTATGAATTGATATGTAGGTACAACATTGCCCTTGGCATATGCTGTGGTTAATTCTGAAAATGACACATCTTGGAAGTGGTTCTTTGAGCAATTCAAGCAGGCATATGGTGAAAGACCTCCAATGTGTGTTGTTTCAGATATGAATGAGAGTATAATGAAGGCAACATTAATTGTCTATCCGGGCATGCCACACGACTCTTGTATGTGGCATATTTGGACAAATATAAGGTTAAAATTCAAGAAGGGTCATCTACAATTACATGAATTGTACTTTGCTACAGCAGGGGCAACACACTAGATAAATTTAATGAAAGGATTGCGAAGCCCTCGTGTTAAATCATACCTCTATGATATTGGCTATCATAGATGGTCAAGAGTACGTGCAACGGTAAATAGAACTTAGACTATGACATCAAACATTGCAGAGTCATTGAATGCAGTAACAAAATATGCAAGAGAGCTGTCAATATTTGACCTATTAGAGTATATGAGGATGCTTCTTGAAACTTGGACGAAAGAGAAGTTATTGAAGGCTAAGGGTACTTTCACATACCTTGGGTACAAATTCAACAAAGAATTGGAGAAAAAAAGTCTCAAAAACTTAGGGTAAGATCTGCTTATTTTATGCAGAAAAAAAATATTTTAATATACAGTGTTTCAAGATTGTAAATAAATTGTAGGAAAATTGTAGTTTACTTGTAGATTGTAGATAATTTATATATAAATTGTAGATATATTGTAGATAATCTATTTTTATGATTGTAAATATTTTTTCTTTGTGTTTGTTCTGCAAATGTAGGTGAGGGCTTCAACAGATCATATACATACTGTGTTAGATGGTGTGAAGCTGTACATTGTGTGCCTAAAAAATAAGAAATGTAGCAGTGGCCAATTCCAACTTGAAGAACTTCCATGTGTGCATGCTTTGGCAGGATTAAGGCACATGCATGAAACATATGAAAACTATTGCTCTCCGTATTACACAAGGGAGAGTCTTCTACCTATATACGAAATACCAGTAAATCCTCTTCCCAATAAAAGCAAATGGAATGTGCCACAACATATTTTGGATAAGATGGTATATCCACCTACGGGAGATAAAAGGCAGCCAGGGAGGCCGCAAAAGGAAAGATATAAAACATATGATGAAATAAAGTCTAAGAAGTACAAGATGTCATGTGAAAATTGTGGAGGTGAAGGGCATATTAAAAGATCTTTACAGAATGCTCCCAAAAATAAATGAATATCATGTAGTTAGAATGGTTATTTTGTAGTTACTGTTAGTGAGTTAAAGAATCTACATTTTTTTGTGTAATCGTTTAAGTTTTTAAATACCATTATGAAGTATACTACCGTTTTTTTATGTGTGTTTAATATGCTTTTATATATCTTGTCATCCATCTAAATATTTTTTTTTGATATAGTGTAATTTTTTATTAATATTTACTATCTACAATACAACTTGTCACACCTCTTTTTGGCTAATACAACCCGGCGAAGAGCGTAGATAAGGGAGTTTTTCCAATTAAAGAACAATCGAAACGGGATTCAATTATTTAAGAGATATTAGAATCGCCACTTGGGAGATTTATGGTATCCCAAGTCACCGTTTAGAATCCCGTATCGAGGAAAGAATGACTCTGCTTAACAGTCCCGCGAATCAGAAATCTGAGTAAGAAATTCTGTTAACCCGGGAGAAGGTGTTAGGCATTCCCGAGTTCCGTGGTTCTTGCGCGGTCTCTCAACTATTATCTTTGGCTTAAATGATCTGATTTTATACAATTAAGAACCTAGGTGCAAATTTAATTTCTAGCCACTTTTGTTAGTATTTTTAAAAGAGAATCGCAATGTTGTTAAGACATTCCTCGAACCATGTCACATAAATGCACCTTTGGTTTTTGAAACATTCAAACTTTGTTGAGATTTGGATTTGGGTCACATAAATGTGCCCCTGAATTTAGGAAAGGTATATTATTAAACTAACTCACCTAAAGCAATTACATGTTTGCAACTTTGCAAGGGCCATGGAATTTACAAAATGGAACGCCTCGGAATCTAAGAATCAATTCAAGATTAAATAAAGTGAGGGCCATGCAATTGTCATTTTCATTTGGCGGAACACCTCGATTGGTTCAATTCCAAGCTAACTCAATTAAATAGGTTCATGCCGATATAATCAATCCAATATCCTTTTGATATGATCCAACACATTTTGCACATTAATTCAAATGAATTCAAACAACCTAATTCATTCTATTGAAAGTGTAGGATAAACAATAAGATAAACTTTTCTCAACTTGCCTGTGATCCTCAAATTTAAAAAAAACACTCAATACTCATTCAAGGTTTTCAACGACGACCAGTAAAATGGTGAACCAAACATAAACACTCACAAAAAAAATTCAATCTTCTAAAACTTGAAGTTAAACCAAAATAAAGTAATAATGCATTCAATTTGCATAATCTGACTAATGAAACTTCTGGCAGACCATGATTTCTCAGTGCATCGACAATTTACTATGCCTTAAAATGCTCATTTGACAAAATCATATAACTGTATTTTACCAAAGCCCTCCAAACAGCTAGATATACATATCCATATGTGCGTGTCCAAAGCATCCAAATTCAACAATATGAGGTCTTTATGTTACTGAAATGGCTTATTGCAGACCTTCATTTATACTGGAGGAAGATATATATCTATTTAAAAAAACTGCCAACAAAATCTAGAAGATTGACATAAACTACAACTGTACGGGCTCATTACCTCCCGAACATTCCAATATGCACTAGCATGTTAAGCAAATTGGATTCTTAGCACTAACTCCTTTACTTCTCTTAATGTCTCATATTCCTTATGTTATTCCAGATTTTTATGATCAACTTCACATGCTCATGGAAAGCAACTCGACCTTAACAATGGCATCCACATTCATGAAAGGCCAAGCAAACAAAATAATCCACAAAATATAACTATGAACTATCATCTCAAACATTAAATACAAAAGCAATAATAAGACTACCAAAGTCAACTAATACACGATGTCGAGCTAACGTAATACTGAAGAGAAGATAGAATGAACTTGAACATGAGAAACATCCGATTAAGTTTGCTTGGAATCAAATACAAATAAATTCGACAATGGAAAATGGAGATGAACAACAGCAGACGGACCCAAAGTAGCACTGAGGTTTGAACCAGAATCAACCTCGATTAAACTCCATCAGCATCCCTCCCTTGAGAAACAGCTGGGAGCCCGAATCGGCACCCCCGAACTAAAATGATGCTAATATCACGGCAATGGCGGCATGAAGCAATAGTCAATGCGACACACGCGAAGAATTGCCAGATAATTAACTCTGGCCAAACTCGACTTCAACTAACACCTCAGATGAACTAACTTTGAACAACCACACCTTAATTGAACTCGAAACAACAATCTCAAACGAGTTCCATGAAGGAAAATCAAAACAGATTCTGATTCATTCTTCGTTTTTGTTTTCTCGAATTTGACATCCAAATTGGAACGAAGAAGAACTATGATTTTCTATCCCTAGTTCTCATTCAAAATTTTTGTTTGATTTTGTTCCCTTTTTCTGCTTTTGTGCTTGTGTGTTTCGAGTAGGTTATGGTCGAAATAAGCTGGGGTGCATCAATGTGTGCGTTAGGGGCGTGTGTGTTTTGCTGGGTGACTGGTTTTCCAGCTTGAGGTCGTTTGGTTGAAGAAGCAGAACC
The DNA here is from genome assembly GCA_034376525.1 of Nicotiana benthamiana. Lineage (NCBI taxonomy): Eukaryota > Viridiplantae > Streptophyta > Magnoliopsida > Solanales > Solanaceae > Nicotiana > Nicotiana benthamiana. The sequence goes on along the minus strand of CM067341.1, from coordinate 10,050,841 downwards.
TGGAGATGGTTTTTTGGGTGTCCTCTGCAGAGCCCTTGTTCACGCGTGTATCTATCAGCATATATAGGCGTGTGTGTATTAGGTCTAGGGTTTTTTAGGTGAGAAAATGGGTTTGGGTATTGGTTCGGGTCGGGTCGACCCAGTTTGGGGTTGGGTAGGGGCTGATTTGGGTTAGGGTGGGGTATATGGCTTAGAGTGTGTTTGGGCTGGAATTTTAATAAAATTTTGGCCCAATTCTTGCCTTTTATTTCAAGACCGACTATCCAAGATTTCTTTTCCTCCTTTTGATTAATAATAAAAAAACTTTAATTAAACTAAGATGGAAAATTAAGTTAATTACCTACAAAGAAATTTATGAAAGTCAATTACCTCTAAATTAAGAAAAATGAAATTACTAATAATATGAAAAGGCTAAAAATGCAAAAAAGAGCCATTTTTTATTTTTCTACCTTTTAATAAAACAACTAATTTACTAATTACCCTGAAATGTAAACATAAACGCTAAATGCAATGCAAGATATTTTTGTACTTTTTGTGAGTTAAATAAACATGCACACAAATTATCACAAAATCCTATAAAATTGTAAAAACGATAAAAATTATTTTGTCTTGTATTTATAGGAGTAAGTCATATAGGGAAAAAATTACGTGCTCATACAACTGATATTAAAAAGTAAATTCATGTAAAGTGTTTTCAAATTGTTGATATAATGTTGGTTAAATATAGTTAAATTGTAGTCTTTGTAATGTTTTGTAGTCAATTTGCATATTAATTATGCATAACACATTTCTATGATTGGAGTATTTATTTATTGTTTTTGTTGTGTAATTTAACTTCAACTGACAGTTATATACAAAATGTAAACAACTAAAAATTCATCTACAAAATTTATATACAATAACTAAATTGAGTCTTCACAAAATATAGATATTGTGAAGATTATTTGTAGGCAAATCATACTCTAACATCAAAATACTCTTGTTTAATATAATGAAGATACACTGATGTAAAAAAGCCAATTTATATTCAAGTGAACAACTAATAGTGAAACATAAAATAACAAAACAATAAGGTCTGCTGCAATAAAAACATAAAAATTTTGTTCATAAAATAGTGTATTCTCCTTCAACTACAAATTGCCATCAAGTAAGCTAGGAAAATAGGACACTATTTCTTCTTTCTCTTGACTCTAGTCTTCTCATTCAAAGCAGGAGCACCATTCCTCATTGCTAGCCTTTCTGTAACCTCACTTTCACTGATTGAACCATCTTCTTGTTTATTTGTAGCATAGCCCCATAGGAGATCTCCATAGCATGTACGGTGTTGATCGATATCTGAAAGGTATCGGAAGGGATTGAAAATCTCCAAGGCTAACATACTCCGCAAAAGCAGCCATAAATATCACACAATTGCTGTATAAGCCACAATAACTTAATTATTTAACAAATGATTATTAAAAAAAATAATTAACCATCTAGAAAGAGAGAATAGTTTTTTTTACAGTGATCCTTCCTTTTGCTGTGGAATCTCCGCAACCAGCCACTTTATTTTGAGAGGGTCTGTAACTGGTTTCTCAATGTATGTCTTTGTGGTCTTGAAGTCAATGCCTTTACGCTTACCGTAGAAATCAGTGCAAGAAAAATACAAAGGGATAATGATTGAAATTTTATCAACACACGCTTCAACAACATTATTGTTGTGTGAAAACACCATGGAATCATACACATAAAGTTACCTGTCTGCTATGTCGAAAACGACCAACAACAAATGTAAATTCTTTACAATGTTTACGGGCATGATGACATAGTCAACTTCATCCCACGCAACATCATCAAGAATTCTATACTCAAGAATATATTCTGCAACATTATCATTGGGTTTAACAGTCGAATACTTTTGTTCGTGTGGAGTACTTATGAACTTCTCATAGATTTGTTCAATCTTTGACTTGAACAGCAATCGGTTGTTGTAAACCTAGTATTGTTGTTGTTGGGTCCATACTAGTCTTTTTTTCCCACATAATACATAATAACATCAATATGCTGCAAAACAAAATAAAATCTACTATAAGCTACACAGATACATTTTAAACTACAAAGCTAGAATTCAAAGAAACAAACAAATAGCTACACTTTAGCTTCTATACACAACAACACATGGAAAACAGCAACTACCATAAGGTCAAAATAATACTAACATTCAAACTATAGCACACATTTGTAAGTATTCATCTTAAACTACAACATAACTACAAATTAAATACAATCATGTAATATAGATATACCAATTCTATCAAAATTACAAAATACACAATGTTTACATACAAATCATCATCAAATATGATACATATGGTCCAATCTCAATACAATTACACTATAAAAAATTAGATCAACATTTATAAGAAATGTCTACAATATATCTACAATGTATAATAAAATGCATGGTCACATATATTTGATATCTACAATATAACAACAATTATACTACAATTCTACTACAAAACTGAACCCAAAATATATCTTGTATATTTATTCTTTTATACTTACAGAATTATTGAGAACTTGTTCAGGGTGAGCAAGGGAATACAACTAGTCCTTCTTATCCACCTTTTCAACTCCAAGGTCTAACCAAGGCTTGATTTGGTTATCTTTTATTGAAAAGGGAGCCTTCCTCCTGTAACAACAAATGAATATCCAATAAAAAAATCACATAATGAATTACATATTCAAACTTTAAAATGCTGAAATGAAAGTGTCAAACTAAGCATTTATACCTCTTAAAAACTGTCAGTACGGTTGTATAACCACTTGTTGAACTTATCTAACACATCAAAATTTACATTTTTACCTATAAGAGTTATGAAGGGGTGCTTGAGGTAGAAAAACTTAGGTCCAATAGAGCAGCTGCCTCCAGAACTATATAGAGGTATAAAAGGTGATCGTGCATGTTTCCTTAGTTGCCTACTTCTCCCTAGATGAATAGGGGTTTCTTCATCTAGTATGGGCTCTCTAAACTTTATGTTAAGTTGTCTAGAAATTCAAAGTTATCCAATGTCACACCCTTCTTATAAATTCGTGATCCTTCAGAAACAACTCCATCCACATGTTGTGCATCTTCACCTTCATTTAGCTGTTTCTCATTGGCTTATTCTGTCTGAGCTGTTACAGTCACTCCGTGAATTAGGGAGTGTACATTAACATCTTCAATATCTGTTAGATAAAACATAAATTACTTAACAGGAATGTAAAATTGTATAAACAACAATTATTTATTATGAATGACAGCATGATTTTATACTTGCTTGTTCAACATCAGTTGCTTCTTGAAATTCTGGATATAAGTAAACATGTCCTGGAACATGTTCTGGACAAACTGCAGCTTCAATTTATAATTAAAAAATGTAAAAATACTAGATAATGCTACCTTGAAAGTTGTTGATATCGATAGGGAGTTATATACAAAATGGGAATAATAAAACTATGTTCTATAATGTTTTATAATAAGTGTATATAATTATAGGTATTTTGTAGATACCTGTGTTGCTTGTGCTTTCATGCACTTGATCACCACTATTTCAATGAAATTGTTGGGTGTTCAATCCTTGTTGTTGGTCATGGTTTTTGATTGAACTACCAGCAAACTAAAGATTTAATGTTATGTTGAGTATATTGTTTCATATATAATAATTTTTTTGATGTATATAAATATATGTCAACTCTTACCTTTTCCTTATCCACATCATATCTCATGTTTACCAATTTCAAAACACTCTTCACAGAATCATCTATAAACACTCTCAGGCTATGGAGTTTCTCAAATACAACCTTCCTAAAATACTCTAACTTTCCATCAACCTAAAAGTTAAAAATATAGAAATATAGAATTATACTACAATTTAACTACAATATATACTACATTAAATTTTATTAAATGTAGATAAATTGTAGCTAATATGTAAATATATTGTAGTTAATAATATTACCTGTTGCTAGCTTCCTGAGCTTCTTAGCCACAGGTTCCTTGTCCTCTTGACAATCTGTATGTTTGGGTTCCAATGTTGGAGAATCAACATTTGGAACCTCTGATTATTGTGCACCTTGTTCATCTTCATATTCAATCTTGTTTGGCAGAGTAAGCGCTCCAATCTCTTCTCCAGATTCAGTCATGCTTGTGAACTGAATAATGAAAAAAAACCAGTTCTTTCCACAATAGAAGAAAATGTAGACAGATTATAGATAATATGAAGGTATATGTAGATACAATAACCAAAACTGAGAAAAATACCTTAATCCACTCACGCTTGACCATCCTCTCTTCAAAGGCAGATAACCAAATATGCCCCTTAGTAGCTGACCATCTTAATATGCGAGGTATTGAGTCAGAAGACCTCGTAGCAAGCTTGTGCTACGGTCGAGCAACATTCATAAATCCACACTTGCAAGGCTAATGAGCATCCCCGTATTAGATAAGAATGTACACGGGAATTTAGACGAGGCCTAACTGATTCCATAACCTGATTGAAAGATTTAATGCCCCATGGGTATGACTCAAACTGACCAGACTCTGGAAAATAGAACCTAAAGTTGTCTATTAAAGACACATGGTCTTTGTTAGAAGGACAAAAAAAATTCCAAAAGATAAAGAATGCATAACTTGACTGCATTCTCATCATTTACCCAAGATCTATTTGTCACTATGTTTTTCAAATACCACTTCTCTACTCTTTTTTTGTTAGGAAAATAGCTATTCATTAACTTGCTAACATAAGTAGAAGTGTATCCAAAATCTGAAAACTGATTCACACAATTTAATCCAGTAACTAAACCAAACTCTCTTAATGAAAAATTCAATTTTCCCCCTTCAAGTTGACTGAAAAAAATGATTCATTAGGCTTAGACAGTTCATACTTCATGAGGAGATAAATAGCTTGGTTTTGCATGCAAATGGAGGGGAGAGAGAATAAGTAACCAAAACAAGTATTTTTACAAAGCTTTAAAGCATTTGGAAACAAAAACCCTATTATCTAGCTAGGAATGCTAGGATCACACAAACTGTGAAATCTAAGCACACCATAATCCATATTTTTTGGGGCAAAATAATGTCCATTCTAAAAAAATGATAAATTATTTCACATTAGTAAGATGCATAAAAATGAAGCAATAATCTACATATTATCTACATATAACTACACCCTCACTACAAAAATAGGTAAAAACAAATGATGAAAAAATGGAGGAAGAAGAAAGTAAATACATCTCTGTTTTAAAATTTAAAATGTATCGACAATATAAATACAAGACAACACAAAATACCTACAATTATAAACTGTAAAAAATCACATCTACAAATAACCTACAAAATTAAGACAACTAATATACAATTTACCAACATCTAAAGATATAAAAAGTATCAAAATATGCGGGAGGAAGAAAGTAAATACATCTCTGTTTCACCATTTAAAATATAACGACAATAAAAATACAATACAACTACAAAATACCTACAATTATAAACTATTAAACATCACATCTACAAAATAGCCTACAAAATTAAGAAAACTAATCTACAATTTACCAAGACACTTAAAATAGAGAGTTTGACATACAAAACAAAACTACAAAACTGGAAAGGAAAATAATAATATTTACCTTCGCCAAATATTTATTTTGGAAACCAATTTGGGATGATTTTTGGAATGTTTCTTCAGTTTTTGCTTTGAGGAAGAAGGAGACAACTTGGGTTTTTCTACTCTAGGAATTTTAGGGACATCATCCAAAAAATCTTCACCTACACAAAGCTCTTTTCACTTTCTTTTGAGTTGTTTGCCGCCGGTGTACCACTACCTCCAGCATCAACATCGTGCAAATGCTTTGTTCTATTCTCGGCATGTATTTGTCTAGGAGATGAACTTTGATTAGTAGGTTCCATTGCATGTGTATATTTTAGGGATTTTATGGTGCTTTTGGTGTTAAAAAACCCAAATGGAAGGAGGGAATATCACCTACTGTCATTTCTTTAGGTAATGTTTTGGGAGATTTGATGTTCTTCATAGTGTAACATAAACTTGACTAAAAATGGGAAAGAATTTTGAAGAATAAGAATTCGAATAGAGGAAAATGAAGATGGTTGGTATTTTGTTCTGTAAAGAAGTTCACATACGCAGAACGTGGGGGAGTGAAGATAAAACGTGGGGGGAGAGGGGAGTTAGGGGTAAAACATGCTGAGAGGATGGGGTAGAACTGAAAGGAAAGAGAAACTGGGAAGTCTTAAAAATATGCCTGATATAAATGCCTATTAATTATATCATTTTCTTAATTATGGTATATAATTGGTAATTTAGTATACAAAATATAATTTACACAAACCTTAAACATGTAGGGTAAAAATTTTTAATAAATGGGATAAGGATGTAAAAATTCCTTAAAAGATTATGTTATCGGGCCTGTATTTTGGTTCCAACACTCGGTACAGGTCTTATATGTATTTTAAGCACTTTCTGTAAAGTTTGGCTGAAAATAGATGTCGTTTGATGTGTTTCAGACTTAAAATGGAAATTTGATATTTTATAAAAACTTGGAAGAAATTATGAATTTTTAAGGTTAATTCAAAGTATATGATGTTATTTTGGCAATTTGATCGCACGGATAACTCCATAGGATGTTTTTGAGGTTTTGTGCATATTTGGTTTGGATCCCCAAGGGCTCGGGTGAGTTTTAGATAAGCGTCGGAGTGCATTTTTAACCTCGAAAGTTGCTGGTATAAACTAGTTGCGAAGCGTGTCTCACAAATGCGATATTACTAATGTGAGTGGCCCTTCGCAATTGCAGAATAATCCCAGTCCAGCCCTTATCACAAATGCGAGCACTTCTTTGCAAATGCGAAAAAATGAGGTTGCTAATGATCGCTAATGCGGTCGTTTTGTCGCAAATGCGAAGGACCCGAAAATAGGAAGGGTTTGCAAATGCGAATCCTGTTTTGAATTTTCCATGTTAGCAGAGGTTGGGGTTCACAATTGCGAACCCTAGTTCGTATTTGCGACATCTGCAAACTGCAATTTTTATACTTAGTCGAATTTTGGACATTTTTCACCCCATTTTAAAAAACACAACTTCTTTGGACGATTTTCCAAGAACAAGACCTCTTCCAAATCATTTGTAAGTTGGTTTTTACATATTTCTTTCATTTCTTAACATTATTTAACATGTTTTCAACTTAGAATCAGTGATTTTCATGGGTTAAATTGGACGTTTTTGGGTAGAACCTAGGTTTTTTCAAAAATTGGCGATTTGGACCTCAATTTGAGCTCTGATTTCAAAGTAAATATTATATTTGGGTTTGCACGGGAATGGATTATTGGATTTTTGTTTGAACCTCGGGTTTTGACCACGTTGACATGAGGGGTGTTTTGGTTATTTTACTTAAATTTGCGTCTTTGCTTTAAATTAAATAGTTGAGTCAGTTGTTTGAGGTGTTATTTACGAGATATAATTGAAATATATAGATTTGGGCTATTTGGAGTCGGATACTAATGGAAAAAGTGTGGTTTCAAGTTGAATTGGTGCCAGTTTGAGGTAAGTGGCTTGCCTAACCTTGGTTGTGGATTTTCCCCTTAGGATATGATGTTTGGTAATTGAATACCTCGTACTTGAGGTGACGAGCAAGTACTTGAGCAAATTGTCGGAAATCCACTTTTACTTGAAGTATTTAAATTGAGTTTTCTTTCTTACCTGCTCATTTGAAATTGTAAGTTTATTCTATACTAATTTAGAGAAGCATGTTCATTGATTTACTTACCTAAGTGCTTAAACTGCCTTGTTTGTACTTTGTGTAGTATGTTTGGCTTGTATTTTTCTATTTCTTGTCCTGAGTTAGTACCTTTCCAAATGTTTGGGTTGCTATTGCATGTTTTATATTGGGACTATGGGCTGGCCTCCCGGGAGATTCCCCTACACTTGATATGTTTTGGATTGAGGGTGCAGGATACCAAGAGATCCCTGGCACATGATATTTATAAGATTTGAGGTACCAAGAGATCCTCGAGATACCAAGAGATCCTGGAACATGAAATTGTAAGATTTGAGGATAACAAGAGATCCTCGGGATACCAAGAGATCTCTCGCACATGAAATTTGTATGATTTGAGGATACCAAGAGATCCCTGGCTCGAGAGTTGGAGATGGACATTCCTTATCAGCAAGTAGTGAGCATTGCTAGGAGGATCGAGAGTATTCTTACCAGGGAGCGAGTGGAGAGAGAGGCCAAGAGGTCTCGAGAGTCGGGCCACTACTCTAGTGCCCGTAGCCCAGCAGCAGGTCGACATGGTAGGGGTTTTGTGGGTCTCCCCATTCATTCAGCTCTTCTAGCAGCCAGCAGTGCTCCAGCTCTGCCTATACCATAAGAGCCTTACTATGCACCTCCAGTTTCTAGCGCGCCTCCTGTGTAGGGTGTTTGCAAAGTTCAGTCTACAAGACCTAGCCCTAGTCAGTCACAACCACTGCGCCCTCCTAGAGCTTGTTTTGAGAGTGGCGACACCCGCCATGTGGTGAGAGATTTCCATAGACTTGGGAGGAGTGCAACCCTACAGCCTTCTTAGTTGCAACGTGCTCAGCAGAGTTCTCAAGCCATGATCACAGCTCCAGTTGCTACCCCACCCGCTCAACCAGCTAGAGGTGGAGGCCGGGGAGGTAGAGGCTGCCCTTGAGGGGGAGGCCATGCCATATATTATTCCCTTCTCGCTCGTGCCGAGGCTGTTTCCTCCGATTCTATTATCACAGGTATTATACTCGTTTGTCAGAGAGAAGTATCAGTTCTATTCGATCCGGTCTCTACTTATTCTTATGTATCTTCTTACTTTGCTCTGCATTTGGGTGTGCCTCGGGATTCTTTGAGTGCCCCCGTCTATGTTTCTATTCCTGTGGGAGATTCTCTTATTGTGGGCCACATCTATCGGTCATGTTTATTTACTATTCATGATTTTCAGACCAAAGCAGATTTATTGTTACTCGGTATGGTTGATTTTGACATTATTTTGGGCATGGACTAGTTGTTGCCCCATTTTGCTATTCTTGATTGTCACACCAAGACCGTGATGTTGGCTATGCCAGGTATTGTGCGTGTTCAGTGGAGTGGTATTTTAGATCAAACTCCCAGTAGAGTTATCTCTTCTCTTAAAGCTCGGCATACGGTTGAGAAGGGGTGTCCCATGTATTTAGCTTATGTGAGAGATGTTAGTGCCGATACCCCTTCTGTTGATTCAGTTCCAATGGTACGGGATTATCCCAATGTGTTTCCAGCTGCTCTTCCGGGCATGCCGCCCGATAGAGACATTGATTTTGGCATTAACCTATTTTCGGGCACTCAGCCCATTTCCATTCCTCCACATTGTATGGCTCCTCCTGAGTTGAAGGAATTGAAGGATCAGTTGCAAGAATTGTTTGATAAGGGTTTTATTCGACCCAAGTGTTTCACCGTGGGGTGCTCCTATTTTGTTTATGAAGAAGAAAGATGGTTCTATGCGTATGTGCATTGATTATTGCTAGTTGAACAAGGTTACAATGAAGAATTGTTATTCTTTTCCTCGTATTGATGATTTGTTTCACCAGCTTCAGGGTGCACAGGTGTTTTCTAAGATTGACTTGCGCTCGGGTTACCATCAGTTAAAGATTCGGGAGCAGAATATCACAAAGACTACCTTCAGGATTTGGTATGGTCATTACGAGTTCTTTGTTATGTCATTTGGGTTGACCAATGCCCCAACAGCTTTTATGCATTTGATGCACAGTGTGTTCATGCCATATCTCGACTCGTTTGTTATTATATTTATTGATGATATTCAGGTGTATTCTCGGAGTCACAAAGATCATGAGCAGCACCTGAGGGCTTTGCTTCAGATCCTGAGGGAGAAGAAGTTTTATGCGAAGTTCTCAAAATGTGAGTTTTGGTTGGATTAAGTGGCATTCTTAGGCCATGTGATTTCGAGCGAGGGCATTCGGGTAGATCCAAGGAAGATAGATGTCGTACAGAGTTGGCCCAGGCCGTCCTCAACTACAGAGATCCGCAATTTCCTTGGTTTGGCGGGCTACTACCGCCATTTCGTTGATGGGTTTTCATCAACTGCGGCCCTTATGACTAGATTGAACCGGAAGGGCGCCCCATTTCAACTGATAGAGGAGTGTGAGGCAAGTTTTTAGAAGCTCAAGACAGGTTTGACTATAGCCCCTATTTTGATATTTCCTACTAGTTCAAGGTCTTATACTGTCTATTGTGATTCCTCGAAAGTTGGACTTGGAGCGGTGTTGATCTAGGACGGTAGGGTGATTGCCTACGCGTCTAGACAATTGAAGATACATGAGAAGAACTACCTTGTCCACAACCTTGAGTTAGCTGCTATTGTTCATGCCTTGAAGATCTGGCGTCATTATTTCTATTGTGTGCCTTGTGAGATCTATACTAAACATCGGAGTTTGCAGCACTTGTTCAAGCAAAAGGATCTAAATTTGCACCAGAGAAGGTGGTTAGAGTTGATGAAAGATTATGATATTACTATTCTATATCACCCGAGCAAGGCCAATGTGGTGGCGGATGCCTTGAGTCCTCGGGTGGAGAGTTTGAAGAGTTTGGCATATTTACCAGCTTTAGAAAGGCCTATGGCGATGGATGTTCGGGCTTTAGCTAGTTAGTTTGTGAGATTGGATCTTTTGGAGCCCATTTGGGTTCTGGCTTGTGTGGTTTCCCGGTCTTCCTTATTTGATTGTATTAGGGAGCGGCAGTATGATGACCCCCATTTGCTTGTCCTTAAGGACAAGGTCCACTGTGGTGATGCCAGAGATGTGACTATTCGAGATGACGGGGTGTTAAGGATGCAAGGCCGTGTGTGTGTGCCTAATGTTGATGGGCTATAGGAGTTGATTAGCAGAGGCCCATAATTCGCGGTATTCTATCCATCCAGGTGCCGCAAATATTTATTAGGATTTGAGGCAACACTATTGGTTGAGGCCGATGAAGAAGGATATAGTTAGATATGTAAGTAGATGCCTCAACTGCCAGCAAGTGAAGTATGAGCACCAGAGACCAGGTGGATTGCTCAAGAAGATAGAGATTCCGGAGTGAAAACGGGAGAGGATCACCATGGATTTTGTAGCTGGACTCTCATGTACCTTGAAGAAGCTTGATGCTATCTGGTTTATTATGGATCGGCTGACCAAGTCCGCTCATTTCATTCCTGTGTGTACTGCTTATTCTTCGGAGCGGTTGGCATAGATTTATATCTGGGAGATTGTTCGTATGCATGGTATTCCAATTTCTACTATTTCTTACAGAGGTACTCAGTATACATCGCAGTTATGGAGAGTCGTGCAGCAGGAGTTAGGTATTCGGGTGGATTTGAGCACAACTTTTCACCCCCAGACAGACGGACAGTCCGAGTGCACTATTCAGATTCTTGAGGGTATGCTCCACGCGTGTGTGATTGAGTTTGGAAGGCCTGGGATCTGTTCATGCCCTTAGTGGAGTTTTCCTACAACAACAGTTATTAGTCCAACATTTAAATGGTGCCGTATGAGACTTTATATGGTAGGAGGTGTAGATCTCTGATTGGATGGTTTGAGTCGGGGGAGGCTTGGTTGCTAGGTACAAATTTGGTTCAGGAGGCCTTGGAGAAGGTCAATATCATTCAGGACAGGCTTTGTTCAGCTCACTATAGGCAGAAGAGTTATGCAGATTGCAAGGTTCGAGATGCAGCATTTATGGTTAGTGAGCAAGTATAGCTCCGAGTATCGCCTATAAAGGGCGTTATGATATTTGAGAAGAAGGGAAAGCTTAGCCCTAGGTACATTGGTCCGTTTGAGATTCTTGATCGAGTGGGAGAGGTGGCTTATAGTCTCGCATATCCGCCTAGCTTATCAGCCGTGCACCGAATTTTAATGTATCTATGCTTCGAAGGTATCACGACAATCCAGCCCACGTGTTAGATTTCATCACTATCCAGTTGGAAAAGGACTTGTCCTATGAGGAGGAGCCTGTAGCTATCCTAGATCAGCAGGTTCGTCAGTTGAGGTCCAAAAGATTTCCTTCTGTTCCTGTTCAATGGAGGGGTCAGCCTCCTAAGGCATCGACCTGGGAGTCCGAGTCTAAGCGGAGCCGTTATCCTCATCTTTTTCCTGACTCGGGTACTTCTTTCTTTTGTCCGTTCGAGGACGAACGGTTATTTTAGTGGTGAAGGATGTGACGACCCAAAAGGGTCATCACTTATTTTCTTACCTATTCTGTACTTCAAAGGACTTGAAAACCTCATCTGGGATTTTCTCGATTTACGTGCGTAGTCTGGGCATGTATCTGGAAAATTTAGATATGGATTCTGTGAGCAAAATGCTAAATTTTAATATTAAATTGAATAAATTTGACTTCGGTCAATATTTTCGGTAAACGGAGCCGGACCCATGATTTGAAGGTCCCGGAGGATCCGTAGGAAAATGTGGGATATGGGTATATGCCTAGAGTTGAATTCTAAGGTCCCAAGCCCGAGAAAATAAATTTTTGCGTGAAATTGTTTTCTGAAAATAATTAAGGAAATTAGAAGTAAAATTTGATAAAAAGATTATGGTATCGGGCCCGTATTTTGGTTCCGGCGCCCGGTACATGTCTTATATGTGGTTTAAGAACTTTTTGTAAAGTTTGGTTGAAAATAGACGTCGTTTGACGTGTTTCGGACTTAAAACGGAAATTTAATATTTTATGAAAACTTGGAAGAAATTATGAATTTTTAAGGTTAATTCGATGTATATGGTGTTATTTTGGCAATTTGATCGTACGGATAAGTCCGTAGGATGTTTCTGAAGTTATGTGCATATTTGGTTTGGAGCCCCGAGGGCTCGGATGAATTTTGGATAGGCGTCGGAGTGCATTTTTAACCTTAAAAGTTGCTTGTATGAACTGGCCTGCAGCCTTCGCATTTATGAAGCCTGTCTTGCAAATGCGAGTGGCCCTTCGCAATTGCAAAATAAGCCCAGGCCATCCCTTTTCGCAAATGGGAGCACTTCTTCAAATGAGAAAAATTCCCAGGGTGCTAGTGATCGCAAATGTGGTCGTTTTGTCGCAAATGCGACAATTGCAAATGCAAACCTCACTTCGCAAATACGAAGGTCTCGAAAATAGGAAGGGTTTTCAAATGCAAACCCTATTTCGCATTTTCCATGTTGGCATAGGTCGGGGTTCGCAATTGTGAACCCCAGTTCGGAATTGCGATATCTGCAACCTACAATTTATATACTTCGTCGAATTTTGGATATGTTTCACCCCATTTTCAATACACAACTCCTTTGGGCGATTTTCCAAGCACAAGACTTTTTCCAAATCGTTTGTAAGTTGGTATTTACTTATTTCTTTTAATCTTTAACATCATTTAACATGTTTTCAACTGAAAATCAATGATTTTCATTGGTGAAATTGGAGGTTTGGGGTAGAACCTAGGTTTTTTTAAAAATTGGAGATTTGGACCTAAATTTGAGGTCCAATATTTGGGTTTGCGGAGGGAAAGGGTAACTTGATTTTGGTTTGAACCTCGGGTTTTGACCACGTTGACCTGAGGAGCGTTTTGTTCATTTACCTAAATTTACGTCTTAGCTTTAAATTAAATAGTGGAATCACTTATTTGAGGTGTTATTTACGAGATGTAATTGAAATGAATAGATTTGGGCCATTTGGAGTCGGTTACTCGTGGCAAAAGTGTTGTTTCAAGTTGAATCGGAGCCGGTTGGAGGTAAGTGGCTTGTCTAACCTTGTGTGGGGTTCGCCATAGGATATGATGTTTGGTAATTGAATGCCTCGTACGTGAGGTGACGAGCGCGTACTTGAGCCGATTGTTGGAATTCCGTTTTTACTTAAAGTATTTAAATTGAGTTTTCTTGCTTACCTGCTCATTGGAAATTGTAAGTTTATTCTATTCTAGTTTAGAGAAGCATGTTCATTGATATGCTTGCCTAAGTGCTTAAACTATCTTGTTTGTACTCTGTGTAGTATGTTTGGCTAGTATTTTTCCATTTCTGGTCCTGAGTTAGTACCTTTCCAAATGTTTGGGTTGCTATTGCATGTTTTAAATTTGGACTACAGGTTGGCGGGAGATCCCCTTGCACTTGATATATTCTGGACTGAGGGTGCGGGATACCAAGAGATCCCTGCACATGAAATTTGTAATATTTGAGGATACCAAGAGATCCCTGGCACATGAAATTGTAAGATTTGAGGATACCAAGAGATCCTTAGGATACCAAGAGATCCCTGGCACATGAAATTGTAAGATTTGAGGATTCCAAGAGATCCCTGGCACATGAAATTGTAAGATTCGAGGATACCAAGAGATCCTTGGATACTAAAAGATCCCCGGTTGTGGTTCATGTTGTGAGAATTATTTACTAGCATTGTCCTATTTTTTCTACTTTCCATTACGGTTTCCGTATTTATCTTGTTTAGATTCTCGATATACACTTTTATCTGTACTGTTTATTTCCTCATCTTATTATTGTTATGTTATACCTCAATAGGGCCCGGACCTTTCCTCGTCACTACCCAACCGAGGTTAGTCTTGGTACTTATTGAGTACCGTTGTGGTGTACTCATGCCATTTCTGCACATATTTTTTATGTGCAGATCCAGGTACTTCATCTCAGGCGCATTATCTTTGAGGGCAGGAGAACTATGGAGACTTTGAGGTACTTCTGCAGCGTCCGCAGACCAAGGAGTCTCCTTCTTTACTATATCTGTAGTATTTAGACTTCTTCCATACTTTTGCTTCAGACATTTCTAGAGATTAGAACATTTTACAATACTTCTTTTAGCTTGTGTTCCTGTGAGTTTTCGGGTTTAGGGATTGTGTTGTAGACTTCCGAATTTCTTTTGAGTTGTATGGGGCGAGTGGCTTTATATGAAGTTATTATATTAGTATGTTAAGTTTTAATTAACTATTTCGCAAGTTAGGTTGTTATTTCCGCATTGTTAGGCTTACCTAGTTCTAGGAACTAGGTGCCATCACGACATATTCACGGAGGACGAACTGGGGTCATGACATCGTGTTACAAGGCAACCTTACTTTCCAAAATATTACTACTAAACCGATTATAAGAAATTAATGAAATATTTCAACATTTAAATTTTTCATAAACTAAATCAACTCTAAATGAAATATAGAAAAATATGAAAAACGAACCCCAAACATCAGGGTGTCACTAAGTCATAAGCGTCTAAACTATAAACTAAGATATATAAACTGTCTAATTGTCCAAAAGAAGAAATAACAAGAGGAGTAACATGGTACTGCGGACACTAGCAGCTACCTTGCAATCTCCATAGATAGCCGACCTGAAATCAACCAATCACCTCGCTCTAACTCACCTGTATCTGAACATAAAGTGCATGGTGTAGTATGAGTACAATCGACTCAGTAGTAATAAAAATAACTAAGCAACTTAGCAGTAGTGACGAGCTAAGTATAACAATTCAATTATTTATTTTCACAATTTAAAAATAAATAGAAATAAACAGGTAAATTTTATAACTCGGTAAATGCCACAAAGAAATTTAATAGATAAATGCAGTAATAACAATAGCAACTGCAACCTCACAGCAGTGTCACTCCATCATTCATCATTCACACTCGGCACGCGACACTCAATACACTCAACACCATGAGCTCACTAGGGGTGGGTACAGACTCCGGAGGGGCTCCCAAAGTGCAATCTCTAACCATGGACAATGCACATGCCATAATATCAATACCCGAACCCGCATTGTCAGCACACATACTACGCGAACATCTCACACTATATAGTATTAATATCCTCACACCCATAACATTGACCTCACTCAATCATGTACCTTACGAGCATCACCATCATCAACAAAAAAAGGGGACACAGCCCACATTAGGTATCATGAAAAGTTAGCAAATAATAGTGACTGAGGTAAACATGTATAAAAATTTCTATAACTGAGTACACATATTGTGAGCATGAATAAAGCTTAAGCATGATCTCTAACATGAAGGCAGACAATTTAAACAAGTACATGCGTAAACACAGATGATAGCCATGAGGCCCCATGTGACGGACCAAGTCTCAATCCATCGAGGTAGACACCCACACACTCAACACCTACCACTGGTATCACCTCCATACAGTCACATGATATCAAATTCTCTGCGTTTATACCCTCAAAGCCAGAGTTAAAACTGTTAGTTACCTCAATAGCGCAAAATCCTACTATGGGATGTCCTCGTCCCTTGACTTAGTCTCCAGAAGCTCTGAATATAACCATAATCAGAATAATATTATGAACATGTCAAAAGAATCGAATTCTGCAATAAAAATTACAAAAATACGCTAAAACTTCAAAACCGGCCAAAACTCGACCCAGGCCCACGTCTCAAAACCAGTCAAAAACTATAGAATAATAAATCCTCGTCCTCTCCCAAGTCTAACCATCTAATTTGTCAAAACCGAACTCCGTTTGGTCCCTCAAATGCTTATTTAAAACTCTCCAAAACTCAAATCTTAACTCCTTAAATTTCACTTTGAAATCATCAACCAAATCCCAAAACGAAGATGGATTCATGAGATATAATCAAAACCGGGTAGAGGACAGTTACCCCAATCCATATGTTGAAAATCGCCTCCAAAATTGCCTCCAAAATCGCCCAAATCCGAGCTTCCCAACTTAAAATATGACCAAATAAACAAACCCTTTCTTTATATTTTATTTTCCAGATATTATGCCTCCAATGAACTCCTTGTAAAATTCTAGTCAAGTTAGGCTTTTGAATCATTCGATTTGACCTTATAATGAATGGATATGTTGGTTTCAATATATACAAATAGTGCAGATTTTTAAATACGCAGTCAGTAGTAATTTCGTAATTACTCTGAAAAATTTAGCAACCTAATTCTTAGCAAAATGACCATAAAATTCTCGTACGATGTCCAAATTCGATGATATTTTTGCTACGACCTGTAATTACGATATGGATCTAATGCTTCAACTTAAAAAAGAAATCGGAGCTAATTTGTTCAATATGATATCATTTATGTTTGAAAAACAACGTCGAAACATAAGAAAATGAGCGCAATACAACCCAAACCGAAACTTATCCGAGGCCCTCGGGACCTCAACAAAAAATTCCAACAAGTCATATATCACTACAAGAACTTAGTCGAAACTTCGGAATACACAAAACAACACTAAAATACCAAATCAACCTCAGATTCAAGCCTAAGAACTTCTAAACTTCCAAAATCGCCAACAATGTCGAAACCTATCAAACCACGGATGACCTTAAATTTTTCACACACGTCACAAATGACACTACAAACTTACTCCAACTTCCGGAATTCTATTCCGACCTCAATACCTAATTTTCCGCGGCGGACCAAAAATGCCAAATTTTTAACTTTCACCAATTCAAGCCTAATTCTACTACGGATTTCTAAATTATACTCCGGACACTCTCCTAAGTCTAAAATCACCTAATGAATCTAATTTAATCATAAAAGTCCAAATCCGAATTCGATTACTCATAAGTGAACTTCCGGTTGACCTTTCTAACTTATCTTTCTAAATGAGACTAAGTGTTCATTTCACTCGAAAACTACTCCGAACACTAAACTTACTAACTCGATACAACTCAACAGCTAGATAATACATAAATATGCATAGATGGGAAAATAGAACTATAACTCTCAGAACGAACGACCGGATCATAGATCTTCTGTTCTTTTCTCCCGTGCCTTGTGTCTATGAAACTCCATACCTTCCCGAGACGGTGAATTCCTTGAAATTTGTTATTAGCATTCAAGGGGAGCAAATTTAGCTTTTCTCTTCAATCTTGTGTATTTCTTTAGGCTTAAACGTTATTTTAAGCTAAACTATGTACAATGAGAATCTGAATTCTTCTGCTTCACAGATTTTTTCTCCTAATAGCTTAAAGTTTACACCTTTTTATTGTTAGCTTCCATGGGAGTAAGCTCAAGTTTCACTCTTTATTCCTTTTTTCCTTTCCTTAGTCATCATTGTAAAATAAATATAATAATTATGGAAAATTTTTATGGCCGTTTGTTATTGATGATCATAAGAAAGGGAGATAGCTATTAGAGCATTGCAGGTATGTCAGGTCAAATTGATTTTCTTTTAGTTTTTGTTTTTTTTTTTGGGAGGGGTAGTGGTGGGGGAGGGGGGGTTTGTAGCCTGTAGGAGTACAAAGGAAACTGACAAATCGCACAAATTCGATAATTCGAGTCAAACCGAAAAAAAAAAATCCGATTATGATTTGGTTTGGTTTGGTTTGGTTTAGTGTTGGAAAAAAAAACCTGACCATAATTGGTCTGGTTTTGTTTTAACTAAAGAAAGTCAAACCGAAAAACAAACCTATATGATATTATACATATATATTTAATATATAAATATACTTATTGTGATGTACTTCATAAATATTTCTTTTAAATAATCATAATTTATCTTTTAAGGTATTATTTCAAGGTTGGACTTAGAACTTTTGAATGTTCCGATAAATTTATAGCCATTAATATTAGTAAATTAAATAATACAACAAAAGCCCAAATCAAAATCAACTCAATATTAATTCTAACAAAAGACATTCAATTCAATACTACGAACATGAATTTATTGAATATCTTTTTTTTCTTTTGCAATAATTTAGATAAAAATGGATAACCTATTTTTTCTTTAGCGTTTGGTCATGTAATTAATACTCCCTTATTAGTCTACTTATTTTAGCAAGACTTAGTACTTTTAGATTATGTTTATTTTTATTATGGCTTTTTAATTAGCAATATTTATACTACATAATTTTATTATTATTGTTGAATATTTTAGTAATGCCATGACACATCGCATATTTTGTATTATTTTCTTGTAAAACACTTTATATAGTTGTATCTTACTAGGATTAAAGAAATTTTGTGCACAATTTATATGTTTTGTTCTACGAAGATTTTACCGAAAAAACCCGAATAATTCGAGAAAAATCTAGAGCGAAAAACTCGAATTTTATTTATTTGGTTTGGCTTGATCTTTAAATTTAATAACCTGATACAATTAATTTAGTTTGATAATTATAAAATTCAAACTAATCTGACCTATATATACCCCTAACAATTTGTCATGGAGCCAGTTACAGGAGCTTCACCCGAATGATCTAGACTGAGAGAAAATTTAAGTTATTCGATGATTCCTTGCATCTTACTCTATGTGTACATGTTTCTGTTGTAAAGATCTTATTGTGCCATACTCTCGCAAATATGTAGATACTATGTCCATTTGTTGTGAAATGGACCGTGAACATTAACTCCATGTTGAGGTAGTCTATCACTGTTGGAAATTCGGTAAAAAATATCAAATAAAAAGCGATCAAAGTTGGTCACTTACAGGCCTAAAAGCGATCAAAAAGAGAACAAATATGTAAGGTCGTTATATTGTTGGTCCCTTTATTTTAGTGATTAAATTAGTGACCAATTTTGATCTCTAAGGTAAAAGGACCAAATATTTCAGGTATTGACTATAGCGACCAACTTTGGTCTCTTTTTTATTTTAATAATACAATTTTGACGAACAAAATTGGTCTCTAAACGCAAAATACGTTTTGTTTAATTTATTATTAATCATAAAAAAACGACCAACTTTGGTCTCTAATCCAAATATTATATTTTAAAATCTAAAAAATAGAGACCAAGGTTGGTCGCTATTTTATTAATTTTTTAAAAAATTATGTAAAATACATTTTTTTAATTTATTATTAATCATAAAAAAGCGACCAACTTTGGTCTCTAATCCAAATATTATATTTTAAAATCTAATAGAGACCAAGGTTGGTAGCTATTTTATTAATTTTTTTTAAAAATAAGCGAGCAAAGTTGGTCGCTAATTGCAAGAATTTATTTTTTTTCTTACACACTTTGGTCGCTATATTTTCAGAAATAATTTTTTTTTCTTACACATAAGCGACCAAGGTTGGTCTCTTTTTTAGAAATATGGGTTAAAAACGACCAACTTTGGTTGCTATTGCCCCGGAAATTATTTTTTTAATGAAAAGCGACCAAAAAGAGACCAAAGTTGGTCGCTTTTTTGGGTATTATTTTGGCAGAAAACTGCCTATTTTGGCAGCTACACCATCCGCCAGCATACCAAATCCCCATCACAAGCAACAATAACAACAAACCAATAACAATACCACCACCACCACCACCACCACCACCAACAACAACAACAACATTAAAACCAAAAAAGTATAAAGTTCAATAGAACTAAAACATTAAGCGACATAATTTCAGTTTATATCCACAAAAGTTCAATTCATATCCTAAACTTCAATTCATACACAAAAATTTCAATTCATATCTTAAATGTTCAATTTATATCCTAAAAGTTCAATTCATACCCTAAAGGAACAACTCATATCCACAAAAGTTCAATTCACATCCAAAAATTTTCTATTATAAACTAAAATTACAATACATAAACAACCCATACCCATAAAAGTTCAATTCATAACCTAAAGGCAACTCATATCCACAAAAGTTCAATTAATATCCTAAAATTTCAATTTATAAACTAAAATTCCAATACACAATCCAAAATTTTTAATTCATATCTTAAAGGTTCAACTCATATCCACAAAAGTTCAATTCATATCCTAAAATTTTAATTTATAAACAAAAATTTCAATACATATCCTAAATGTCCAATTCATATCCTAAAGGTTCAACTGATATTCACAAAAGTTCAATTAATCTCCAAAAATTTTAATTTATAAGCTAAAATTTCAATACATAAACTAAAAGTCCAATTCGTATCCTAAAGGCTAAATTCATATCCTAAAAGTTCAATTCATACAAAAAATTTCTCATATCCTAAAGGTGCAACTCATATCTAGAAAAGTTCAATTCATATCCTAAAATTTCAATTTATAAACTAAAATTCCAATACATAATCCAAAATTTTCAATTCATATCTTAAAGGTTCAATTCATATCCTAAAGGTTCAACTCATATCCACAAAAGTTCAATTCATATTTTAAAATTTTAATTTATAAACTAAATTTCCAATCCATAAACTAAAAGTCCAAGTCATATCCTAAAGGTTCAATTCATATCCTAAAGGTGAAACTCATATGCACAAAAGTTCAATTCAACTTAAATTTCAATTCATACTAAAATCTCAATTTATAAATTAAAATTTCAATTTATAAACTAAAATTCTAATACATAATCCAAAATTTTAAATTCATATCCTAAAGATTCAACTCATATCAAGAAAAAATTCAATTCATATCCTAAAATTTCAATTTATAAACTAAACTTCCAATACATAAACTAAAAGTCCAATTCATATCCTAAAGGTTCAATTCATATCTGTCACGACCCATTTCCATAATAGGTTGTGAGAGCGCCCGACACCGTTGCCAGGCAAGCCACTACGGAACATTGCTAACATCTTATGTTTATTTTATTAGAATTTAAGTGAAATAACCATTCCGATTTGGATTTAAGACTAAAAGAGATAGATAAGGTAAGTAACACAATATTACAAATGCAAAAAAAATAAGTCTACTAATGCGTGTATGTGCCAAGACCTGGAGTCACAAGCTACGGGAAGCTAGTAGAATATACACAAGAGAATATCATACTATGCTATTGTCTCAATCAGGGTAGACAGAAGGCAAAAGTACAAAGGAAAGACTTCTTCGGTTGCAGGTCGACATATAGGAAAAATCAGCTTAAGTCCCAAGTCTGCTCACGGCTGCGCACCAAACTGTTAACCAGATTCACCTGCCTCAGATCCTGCATATTTAAGTACGGAAGTGTAGCATGAGTACATAAGCAATATGTACCCAGTAAGTATCCTGTCTAATCTCAAAGAAGTAGAGACGAGAGGTCGACTCGATACTCACTAAGGTCCAGTAGAATGAGTAAAATTTGTAATAAGCAGGAATAACTCAAATCATAAGGATTAGTAAGTATAAAACAACAATTCTTCCTTTAACCTCTCATCGTGAGTGTCCATTTGTATATTTAAATGAATATGAAGTCTAACCCACAATAAAATGCCAAATAAGTCATGCGTAGATAATCACCGAGGAATGTATGGCGCGGTCCAACATAAAAGTAAATTGTGCACTGCCGAAGGTCGAACAGCTCGAATCATAGATTCATCTATTACCCCGCTCGCGAACTATCCATGTGATGCGGTCAACATAAAATAAACAACCATCCTGCTCGTGAATCACGCATGCGACGCAGGTACACATAAAAAAAATACTTGCTCAAATAGCCAATTAAGAATTTACCGAGGAATAATTATTCAATTAGAATCCACCTTTTCCTTTAACAATTTTAAGAAAGAATCAAGTCTTTTTTATAATACATTTATTAATTTGGGTGGTTTAAGCACCCCGAGCTATCAATAAGATTGCAAATATTTCAAGTATAGCATGCTTTTAGGTTAGACTACGGAAAATAGCATAATAGTAGCTACGTACGGACTCTCGTCACCTCGTACGTACGTACCCCCCCCCCCCCCCGCCCCCAAAGGAGCACATAACCAATTAAGTCACCTATGGGGACAATTCCCTCTTACAAGGTTAGAAAGGAGACCCACCTTGCTCCAAAAGCGC
The DNA here is from genome assembly GCA_034376525.1 of Nicotiana benthamiana. Classification (NCBI taxonomy): domain Eukaryota; kingdom Viridiplantae; phylum Streptophyta; class Magnoliopsida; order Solanales; family Solanaceae; genus Nicotiana; species Nicotiana benthamiana. Next base: position 10,028,168 of record CM067341.1, on the reverse strand, counting down.
ACTTCCAATATAAAAACAAGTCCAAGCCCTCAAGTCGGATCCAAACGATCACAAACTTGTTAATGGAAGTAAGAACTAGTCATAAGTTTACAAGATTGAATTCTAGCTATTTAAGCCATTTCCCAACCCTTTTCACAAGTTTTCTAAATGTCTATCCGGGCCCACGTGCCTAGATACCGAGATCTTTTTAAGGTAGTAGTTCTCTACAACCTAAGGATCAATAGTATATCATTTCTAGTTCATTACATAGAAAATTACATGATTAAATCTTAGTTTTATTAAAACCCTATGTCTAGCTCTAACCCTTGATTTTTACTTAGTTTTAAGTATGTAATTTACCTAATATTCATGTAATTAAACTAACGATGGAGGAAGATTACTTACTGTGAGCACGTGATCTTTGTCGCGTTTAAATTACTCCTATAGAATTCATTAAAATTAGGAATTTTATTTTATTAGTTGAATTTTTAGGAATTAAATTCATGATTTTGTGTTTTTCTTGCATTTTGTGTGCATTTTTAGGCGTCATAAAAATGAAAATAATAAAAATAGCATACTTGTATTTATGACCTAATTCTAGATTTTGGATTAATTGAACATCATTGAAAATAAGAAAAAATAACTGAAAATTACTCATTTTGACATTTTTTGTTCTTTTAATTTCACATATGTTTACTTTTCTTTAAAATTAGGATCTAGTTAATTTTAGAAAAATTAATTAGTCTCATTTTAGAATCGAATCAGGTTTTGGCTACTTTTAATTTTGTAAAATCCAAATTCATTTAAATTAAAGAAAAAGAAAAAAGAAGAAATAAAAAAAATAAAGGAAAGAAGGGACAGGCCTGGTCTGGGCCAGTCTTGGACATAAATCACTAGCCCCACCCCTGAACCCATTCAAACTGGCCAAAATGCATATTTTACTCGTTCCACTTTGCCAGTCCCCTAGACACTTAAACGGCGTAGTATCATGCCAATACTAGATCATTTTGAGATCTTCTGGCTTTGAATAAATCGATCTCGTCCTTCCTTAGCTATCATCCAACGGTCCATATAAGTTCGAAATATTAAACAAAACTGTCTGAATTAAAAGGAACCCCAGAGAAAAACTCGTCTTCCTCGTACTTCTGCTCTCTGCCAACCCTCAGCCTCACCGCCGCCGGCCGAAAATCGTCCCCGCCTGCGGCCGGTCTCCAAACCTACCCAAATTTACACCCTTGAATCCTCGTGACCTCCCTTTTACAAACTCCAAACTCCCATGGCTCGAATCCCACCCAGGCTCCTCGACTTTTCAAAACTGTGGATGCGCCTCCGCCGCTTGCGGTGGCGCCACCACCAAACGCCCCAATCTTACACCACAGGCTCTCCCCATGTCCCTCTTTCCAAACCCTTAACCATCTTCTTTCAAACCCTCATGCATGTTCTTAAATTTAAAATCAAAGATTCGGCTTAACCCTAAATGCGCCAAATCTCATCAAATCGATGACGCACTACCTCCTCGCCTCCTTCATGACGAACCCAACATCAGTAGCACTCGAGTTTCACCGGAGCTGGTTAAATATAAGTCTAAGAGGCGGGGGAACTCTAGGACATCATGGGTGAGTTTTTTCTGATTCTCCTTTATTAGATTCTCCTTCATGACTGATTATTTTAGGGTTTGATTCTATTTTTTCTTTCTTCTTTCTCATTTTTTATCAATTCATATGAACCATAGTTCAAATGTGTTGGTCGTTTCTTATGTGTTTGTTTATCTTTTAATCAATAGTAATGATTTGTTCTTTTAGTTGTGATATGAGTTCTGTAAAAGTATGGTTAATCATTGCTCATGGTTTAGTTTAAGTTTTGCTGCTTTGCTTAAATTTTCTTCAGGCTTCATGTATGATTTAAGTTTGTTTTCTTAATTTGATTTTGTGTTGTCGAACCTGTTCATTACAGTCTTGATAGTTTGTTTTAGTTAATTTAATTTGTTTAGGATACTTTATTTCAGTTTTAATCAGTAATTATTCTTTAATTTCAGTGTTTGTCCTCAAGTAATTTTTAGGTTTAGTTTAGTTAATTTGGTTATAGCTGAATTAGATTGATTAGTCAGCCATGGTTACTGACAGAGTAATGGGTTGGGGGTAATTGAAATAAGAATAGTAATTTCAGAACAAGTTCATGGGTAGTTTGGGTACTTAGAATTGCATAGGAATATTGTAGTTAAAACTAGAACCCTCTAGAATCTTTTAAAATAGGGCCTTAATTAGAATTTCAATGGTTTTAGTGCAATAACTTGGGTGACAAGTCAGGAATCTAAGGACTAGTTGAGTAAAACTGAAAAAATAAGAGAGGGGTTAATAGGTAAAACAAAATAGGAAGGTTTCCCTAAGCCTAGCCTATAAAAAGACATACCATTGCCTTATTGAACAAGTTTTTGGATCCTGAAAAAAGTCCAAAAAGTTCCAACCCTAAAAATTTATCCAAAACACTCCTTATTCCATTTCTGCAATTCAAATTCATAGCGAAAATCAAAAAAAATGTTATTAGTTTGAACATCTGAAAGTTTTCCATAAAAACTAGATCATTTAGATCCTCAGGAGAAAAAACAAAAATAAAAACTCCAAAACAGGCTGTTCTGTTGAAGTTTTGGATCAATATCAAGTCTTAGAGTTAGATTTGCATCATTTAGCCTAGGGTTTGATTGCTGAAGTTTTTTGGAGTTTTCTGAGCTAATTTCAAGTGTGTTTGACTTCCATCGATGCTATTTTGGGTTATTTTGTTGGTTGTTGTTCATCTGGACTTATTCCTAGGTTGCAATGATATAAATGTTGGTCTGATTGTGGCGTTATTGCTGGTTTATCACTGCTGGTTGTTGACTCCATCCTGCTGACTCCTTTTCTTCATTTTTTTTGTCTTAATTCAGGTACATTTTCAAACCTCAAGTTCTGTAAGACTGAATACATGCGTATGATTATTTTGTCTAGAAGGAATACTGAAGAACTTCTTTGTGTTTCTATATTTACATGAAGTTATTCTGATTTGTATGCTTAGACGTTAATTCAGCATTTGTTAGCTACACTATTAATTATTTTGTATTAATTGGAATGTACGGAGGACTAATTTTCAGAGTTATATGGACATTTTGAGAATAAGGCTGCTTGGAAACAAGTCTTAGTTTATAATGTTGAGAGTACATGAACGGAATCTAAATAACTATCAGTATTTCGATCAAGTATTAATTCCCTATTTGAGTTTAAATTGACATATTAATAAATCTCATCCTAGTTTAATATAAAAGTGCGGATAAGTTTGCCAAATCAAAAACAATTAAAATCCTGGTATACTGAAATCGATTTCGACTGGGCCCATGATATTTGGTCTATGAAATTGGACACAACATCTGGCCTGATTACCCAGTAGACGTTTGGATCCTGTAAGTCTTAGAATTAGTGTATGCACCAACAGGCTTATGCTGAAGCCCAATTCCAGAAGTTGTATGCAATTTAGGTCGATTTTGAAGCCCAAGTTACTGAAAACCTTATCCCCACCGGTCAAGCTGTTAAGTTTAGTTAAACAAAAAATATTTGTTAATTTTGGGGTTTTCTCGAGCTAGGTAGCACATTTCAACTAAGGGGATTTTCTTCTTGTTTGGATGTGGACTTGAGTTTGAAAGCCCGGGTTCCAATGCTAATTAACTAGGTCCTTTTAGAGACAATTCCGATAGAAAATCCTAGTTTACTCGATATTGGCCTTTAAATAATAAAACAAGGTGTGTCGCGCCCAATAAAACCCATAAATTGTGTGGCCCTCTTTAAATGCTTATATTAAAATATTTTGAAATTCGGGACATGCCGTTTATCAAACTTGACGGCTTCTTGCAAAGAAAATAATATGTTAGTCACTTTAGACGCGTCTTTTAATAGTTTACCTTCCTAAATACGGGTGTGCATTTCATGTGACCCAATCCAAATCCCAAAATGTTGGATAAAATGTGTTTCGTGTCCGGGTGCATTTCATGTGACATGATCCAAAGACATGTTTTACACAACGTTCACATTCCTAAAATTCAATTAAAAGCGTTAAAAATTTTAAAATTGCACTATAGGATGAACATGTAAAAAGTCAGATTTTAGCAAATTATAATAGTTTAAGTGACCGTGTTAGAACCAGGGGATCTGAGGGTGCCTAACACCTTCCCTCCGGTCAACATAATTCCTTACTAAGAATTTCTGGTACGCAGATTTAATTTGGCAATTGAAAATTTCCTCGATTTGGGATTCAAAACAAACCGTTGACTTGGGACACGAAAAGCCAAGCCTATCCCAAGTTGCGACTCTAAATAAATAAATAATCCCATTTTGAATAATGTCACTTAAATGGAAAAACTCCCTTATACATTTATCCTCCGGAATACCCGTGTAAGAAGGAGGTGTGACAGCTCTGGCAACTCTGCTGGGGACTGAACCCAGAATCTCTGGTTCAGGGTTCAAGAATTTGAGCTTAGAATAACTGCTATACTTGGCTTTTCTGATTTTTCTACATGTTCCATGCTATACGTGCTAAATTTTTTACCGCTTTGGTATTGGATGAATCGTATATATAAGCTGTTACGAATCCCTTCCTCTCTCTGAGTCCTCTACATCATGGAGAAGGGTGCACTTCGTGTAGCTTCTCTTCTGTTTAGATTCTTTTCCCATTTAGAACGAGGTTCGAATAAGCTGCTAAGCCGACGGAGCTTTTGTATCCCCGGTATGCTGCCCCCCCCCCCCCCCGGCTCGAGTTGTCAGCTCGGGTAAGTCAGGTCCAGAACAATAAACCCATAGTTCAAACCTAGTATAAAAAAACCTCATGCTAGATCATGAGTAGGAACATTGGTTTGCATAACATGCATTTGACTTAGCAGACTCAACACAGGTTGGGTCCGTTTAGGACATGTGACGTGAAATGAAAAGAAAATTCTGATGCATCTTACGTGCTATTTGTGCATTTATTTGCAATTTGCATGTTGACCGGCTTGCGGATAAGGAGAGAAAAATTGAGAAAAATAGCAGTGTTAGGGCTAAATGAGAGTAACAACCTGTTTCGTAAAATCAATTTTCAAATAGTATCGAAATGCTGCCAGATCTTTTTAAAAAAAGAAACAAGAAAAATGAGACTTTTTAACAAATTGGGTTTTGACAAAACAGCCCAAGCTATGGTGGTTTGATTCTCACTAGATGTGAGATACATAGGCAACCTCTCACCGGGTTAAACCTCCCCTTTGCAAAAATAGCCAAATAAATGTCAAAGTTTTAACTATTGTCCTAAATAAATCGGGTGATGCCGTTATTGATAAAACAAACCAAACGTCCCCAAAAGGGCGCGGGAAGGCTGTTTTTGCAAGAATAGCCACCCTGAATCATATTAAATGGTTTGTGGGCATAGCCTTAAGATCTTCCTCCACAAGTGCTGAAAGGCCGTATTGGCAAAACCAAGTCCTTGTTTTCCTAAATGAAGAAATTTTTGCAAAAATAGCCATTTTTCTCTTTTAGGTCAAAATAAATCAATAAATCCCCTTTAAATAAATGTGCAGGATGAATACCACTAACATCGAACCATTCTCAGTCCTGAGTGAGATCCCTTTGAAGCTCCACATGTGATGGAATGACTTGGGAAAAGGTAGCATAGAAAGTGTTGTCAAAATTTTGGGTGGTCTCGTCGGATTGTTAAGCATCAAACCAAGAGCAGATATTATTGAATCATTGATGCCATTCTAGGATCCAACTCATAATGTATTTTGATTCTCGGACTTTGAGCTTACACCCACACTAGAGGAGATTGCGGGATATGCGGGTCTCAATGGGAACCTCAGGAGTAGATATTCATTGGCACCGAGACCGGTAACCATCCACAGATTCATGGACTTGTTGAGCATTCGTCGGGACATTCAAGATAAGCATCTATTAGAAGGGTGTTGCACACTTCATTTCTTATACCACCGATATGGCAACCCGAAAGGATTTGAGGAACCCAATACCGATTTGACACATGCCAAAAAGAAAAAGATAAATGGGAGGCACGGTAGGGATTGGCATTCCAGGTAGCTTTTTTGGGAATCATGATTTGTCTAAGAAAGATGGTTACATAGATATTGGCCTTGTAGGAATGTTGGATGTTTCCATGAACAAGCCTACTAGCATAGTGGTTCCTTTTATTGTGGCGGAAATGTATCGAGCCTTAACCATGTGCCGAGAGGGTATGAAATTCTTTCAGGGTTGCAATCTGTTGTTACAGCTGTGGATGCAAGAGCACCTTCGCCACCAAACTGGGTACATGAACTATGGTTTGACCGAGTTGAGTTGCATGGAAGAATTTGAGATCCAGGTAACAGGTATTGAGTTCCCCGAGGGCACTGAAGCTTGGTTGTCATTCTTGAGATCTTTGACTGCGGAGAACATGGAATGGGCTTTCGTATAGCTTCCCGCTACTCAGGTTGTGTACACATTAGAAGGAGTGCCTTATTTTCTTTTGATGGGCGTTTGGAGCATCCAACCCTATGCTCCTTACCGAGTCCTGGGGTAGCTAGGAAGACTCCAAACCATCCACAGTGACAACGATCTGAGTAAACAATTCATCGAATTAGACCCGAAAGCTACATTCCCCGAAGAAAGATTCTCCAAATATTGAACGAATGCAGGTATCTTGAGTCTAAAACCATAGAGCAAGATCGGGCTAGCGGTGAAGTAGACCCCAAATACTTGGTATGGTTTCGCAAAAGATTTCAAATCCCCGAGAGACCCACCAAGAGGCCGCATGTCCAACCCTTCACTGACAAGGCTCAGGTGCAATGCGATTGGTTAGCTAAAGAGAAGGAATACAGGGCCCGAATAGGAGCATTGGAAAAACAAGTCCAGGATCTCCGGTTTGAAAATAGCTTGCAAGTAGCGGCCGATGAAGGTGACAAAAAGAAGCTGACCCAAGAGAATGAAGCCTTCAAGGCTCAAATCCAACAAATGAAACTAGATGCTAAAAATCAAGAGAGAAGCCGGTCCAATGAAAGACTGATAAAAGGGCTGAAGAAACAAGTCATACAATGCAAGGAAGAATTGGAGAGATCTGAAGGGAAAATGATAAAACTTCGGGCACAATGGGCAAAACTGACATAGGAAAGAGCCCAGTTTGTACAACAAATGAAAAGGAATTATAAGGGAACCATTGCTAATATGAAGATAAAAATGAATGCCTTTGAAGATAAGGAAGCCCGACAGCACAAGGAATTTCAGGCTGAGAGGGAACAATGCCATAGGCTAATCGCCGACAATGAGAAGGAAATAAAACTGTTGCGAGACCATCACTTCCATGACTCCCAGGTGCTAGAAGCTCGTAACCAACAGATAAGCAGACTACTCCAAGAAAAGGGCTGGATCAGGAAAAGAATCAGAGGCATTGCAGATTATATTGTCATGACATGTCAGGCCAGTGAACGAATGGATCATACCACTTTCTTTGCTACAGTGTTGATATTTGTTTGTCAGGTTATGAATGATTTGGAACAATTACAAAGAAGTCTTGCACTAGGCCCACGGCAATGCCGAATGACACCCCGTGGGCCCCGAAATTTGAAGGTTTAATGTGCTCTTGACCTAGTTTTAGTCATCGAGTCTGTATTTTTTCATTTCGAGTATGTTTTGTGATCTTCCTTTTAAGAAAAACAAATAGTCTAGCGCCTTTATAATTGGAGTTTTATTAATGAAAACTTGAAAATGCCAAAATTGTTTCCTTATTTTCGCATTTATTTGCATGAACTACGCTCGATTTAATTCATGCGGGGCATGATACGTAGGCAATCTTCATAGGATTCGACCGTAATAAGAAAAACGGCAAAAAAGAGAGAGAGAAGAAAGAATATGGAAAAGAAAAGAAAAACCATAAGAAAAACTAAAGAGGGAAGAAAAAAAAAGAAGAACAAGAGAGGAAGAAAAAGAAAGTGAGGAAACAACAAGAAAAAAAAAGAGTGGAAATCAAAAGAAAAATAGAACTGAAAAGTCAGGACGACACATGCAACCATGGCGAACATGTAGACATTTGTTTAACTTTATAGGTGCATCACACCCCAATGTTCGATTCCCTATGTGTTACTTGTCTTAAAATAACCAATTATTGCTGTCAATTTCAACTTAGTTTTTAGAAACGGTAGTTGGTTATTGGTAAGCTAGCACCGCATCGGTATTTTACCAAATCAAAAGGAAGTACAGAAATGTCGTCTGAAATGACCTTGCCACCAACTCCTATCTTAGAAGATAGCCCAATTTCAGGTATCCCCGCCTTAGAGTGTCCAGCAGCCGAGAAAAATAGGATCCTACGCGTTAGGGTCATGGGATGTGGGATGAATGGACGAATGGAAAAGAGCCTCCGAGCGCCATCCCTGGATTCCCCGAGCTCTTCCCCAGATCAGGGGGTACCTCTACTATTCCCATTAGTAATCCAAACATCCTATTGGGACAGCCCACCATGCTGGCCAGTTTTCTTGGGGCGCCTTCTGAAGTCTGCCCTCAGGTTTTCACATCCGGCAAAATCCCCAATATCTTTACGAATCCCCCATGTGTGGCCACTACACAGCCCAGACCCACATTCGATCCATCGGCCTTTACATTCCAAACACCCACTTACCAAACTGAGCCTCCTCAATATCCCACCTACACTTATCCTCAACCACCATTTGAGCTCACACCAGTACAAGATAAAACTCCCAATGCTCCTAAACAAGACGAGATGGCGAAAAGAATGAGGAGCCTCAAGAATATTTTAAAGAATATGCAAGGCTTGAGTGGGCAAAAGAGTGTTTCTTATATAGATCTGTGCATGTTCCCTCACGTGCACCTTACCATGGGATTTAAAACGCTAGAGTTTGAAAAGTATGATGGGCATGGCGATCCCATTGCTCACCTAAAGAAGTATTGCAACCAACTGTGTGGGGCTGGTAAAAAAGAAAAGTTGTTGATGGTGTACTTCGGAGAAAGCTTAGTAGGCATTGCTTCAGAGTGGTATATGGACCAAGACGTCTCACGATGGCATATTTGGGATGATCTTGCCAAATATTTTGTAAGTCAGTTTCAATACAACATCAACATCGCACCCGACAGGAACTCTTTGGCAAATTTGAAGAAGAAGCCTTCAGAGAGTTTCAGAGAATATGCTATTAAGTGGCGCTAACAGGCATCAAGGGTGAAACCTCCAATGGATGAAATAGAAATGGTCACTGTTTTCCTTCAGGCCCAGGAAGCAGATTACTTTCAAAAAATAATGTCGGCCATGGGCAAGCCATTTGCAAAAGCAATAAAGATTGGTGAAATGGTAGAAAGGGGTTTGAAAACGGGAAGGATTTTGAGTCAATCGTCTATCGGAGCAACCCCCCAGGCCATCCAAGGTCGGGCTGGAGGAGTCACAAGGGGCAAAAAGAAAGAAGAAACGTCGATGACAGCATCGGGTATGAGAAGACATCATGCCCCTAGGCCCATGTTCTCGGGAAGAACCCCTCAACATTATTATCCTCACCAAGACATGACTTATGCGCCTCAGCCATACGCGGTTATGAAAGCTCAATCATTTGCACGACCGTAGTAGCAGGCCAACATGAACCAAGCTCCGAGAAACCACCTCCCCATCAAAACAACTATAACCCTCGCCCTTCTCAAAATAACTTCTGTTCCTGGGAGCCACCCAGAAGGCAAAACTTTACGCCAATCAGGGAGTCCTATTCCAGTCTGTTCCCAAAACTTGTCTAGTTTGGTCTACTGCAGCCTGTACCTCCTAGCAGACAAAACCCTGAATCGCTTCCTGCTAACGAGGTGTTCGGTGTGCTTATCATTTGGGGGCTGAGGGGCATGACACAGAGAATTGCTGGACTTTGAATCGAGCTGTAGAAGATTTGATAGAGCAAAAAACAATAGTGTTGAGGGATGAGGATGTCCCTAATGTGACTAACAACCCGTTACCGGCAAACAATAATGGACCAATAATTGGGATAATATGTGAGGATAAAGAATTTGACCCGGCTTTGAAAGCCATAATTGCCATTGCCGACGCATATAAAAAGCCAAGAGCTTCCCCCAAGAAAGCTGAAGGGGAAAAGAAGAACAAAACCACGCACCCTGAAATTGAAAATAATATTGAGGATAAAACTGAGGCGACACCCGTCAAAGAAGCTGTACTTTATGTCCCACGAGGTCGTAGGGAAAACGGTTGACTCTGAGTCCCCCAATAGATTTGATTTGAACAGGGCTACTCAGATCTACTTGCCTAAAGGAACCTATGTGGTGCGGGGGCCAACTAATCCATCAAGGCTGAGTGAGCCCGTGGTGGTTGGTCGCGCACCTCAGAGGCCTATGACAGACCCCGCTGCAGTCCCTTGGAATTATCAGGAAATGGTGGTGACATATAAAATCAAAGAAATCTCTGGAGAAACTCAACAAAGTTACCTTGTAAAGAAATACTCTAACTTGGAAGAAGTGAAAAGTGCCACCAAAAGGTGATTCCCACCCAAGAAGCCAGTGAGCGCCAAAGAGGCGGAAGTTTTCTTTCGAAAAATGAAAATGACAGACTATGAGGTAGTGGACCAGCTCCGGAAATCCCCTGAACATGTCTCATTGCTATTCTTGCTGATGGAATCTCTTGAGCACCAAGGGAACTAGCCAAAACTCTCAATGAGGCCTACGTGCCAGCTCAAACCTTTGTGAAACAATTAGAAAGGATGGCTGAAAGATTCTTCGCCATCAATCAGATCACATTCAGTAAAAATGACTTACCCCCAGAAGGAGCCGCCCACAACAAAGTCCTGCATCTAACTGTCAAATGCGAAGGTTATTATGTCAAAAGGGTAAGGGTAAACAGAGGTTCTGGTGTAGACATATGCCCTCTTTCCACATTATAGCGAATGGAAATCGGGACGGAGATAATTCGTCCCAAGAATGTATGTCTTCGAGCTTTCGATGGAATCAAAAAAGACACAATCGTAGAGATTGATCTGGTCTTGACCATTGGCCCAGTTTATTTTGAGGTAACCTTACAAGTGTTAGATATGGGCACGTCTTACAATTACCTCCTGGGAAGGCCCTGGATTCACGCAGCGGGAGCTGTTCCTTCTACTCTACATCAAATGATAAAATTTGAACATGAGGACCAAGAAATCGTGGTCCATGGGGAAGATGAGCAGTCAATTTATTGCGACCCCTCCGTCCCCTTCCTCGAAGCTAGAGAAGGTAGTGAGCGCATAGTCTACCAGGCCTCTGAAATTGTGGTGGCTGATCAGCACGAAGAGGGCGAACCCTGTCCCCAACCTTTCCTCTCCAATGCCTTAATCATGGTGTCTAGAGAGATGATATGACATGGATTCAAACCGCGGAAGAGACTTGGAAGGTCTTTGCAAGGTATAGTTAAGCCGATTACTTTTCCCACGACAGAGAAGTTCTTTAGGCTAGGCTTCTACCCGTCGCTAGAGGATATAACATGGGCAAACCATAGAAAGCATGATGGATGGCCTTTGCCTCAACCACTGCCCCACTTGTATGAAACATTCGTATGGCCAAAGTACAGTGATTAGGAAGAAGACGAGGCCTTCACAGCTGAAGAGATCAAGGAAATATGTGGGGCAATGAGAAAGTTATTATATGAAACCCACATGGTTCAGCTGGGAGAAGGCTCGAGCACCGCTACGGTGCTATGCATGGGACCAGACACCAAGTTGCAAAATTGGAAGGCCCGGTAGTCCTGTCTTGCCATCTTTTCTGCATTACGAGTTATCTCAGGGTGTAACTCGGGTGTTTTTCCTTTAGTGTTTTGTCCTTTTAATTTTCCAAATGTAAACCCTGTTATCTTACAATTCCAAAGAAATGATATTAATATTTCATCGTCTATGTTCCTTTATTCTTTCTGATTTTTATTTTTTTACTTTATTCATTTCTTTCAGTTCTAATAATGTGACTTTAAATAACATGACATGCTCACAGACTTCGTGGCCTGGTCCAAACATGCTGCCTAATTGTGAGATAATGAACCAAGAATCGAAGTACGAGGAAGAATAGGCTTTTAGGGAAATTATCGAGAACTAGAAGATTTCGAAAATAACCTAATCCAATTCTAAATACCGAGACGGTTAACTTGGGTAGTCCCGATAAAACCAGGGAAACCAAAATAAGCATCCATGCAAGTGAGAAAACACGGGATGCACTGGTCCAACTACTTTTTGAATTCAAGACGTGTTTGCTTGGTCATACGACGATATGTCAGGGTTGAGTGTTGATTTGGTGGTTCAAAAGTTGCCTACTTACCCCGAATGCCCTCTCGTCCAACAAAAATAGAGAAAATTCAAAATCGATATCAGCGATAAGATCAAAACAAAGATCACAAAACAGTCGAAGGCAGGAGTAATCCGAGTGGTCCAGTACACCACATGGATGGCCAATGTGGTTCCAGTAAAGAAAGATGGGAAAACCCGAGTGTGTGTGGATTACAGAAACTTGAACAAGGCGTGTCCTAAAGAAAATTTCCCTTTGCCCAATATCCACATACTTGTTGATAACTGCTCCAAACACGGGATATAGTCTTTCGTAGGCTGCTACGCAGGATATCACCAGGTTTTGATGGATGAGGAGGATGCCTAGAAAAATGCCTTTAGCACACCTTGGGGGACCTATTGCTACATGGTTATGCCTTTCGGGTTGAAGAACATCGGGGCGACGTATATGAGGGCCATGACCACTATCTTCCACGACATGATGCATCAGGAAATAGAAGTATATGTGCGACGTGATTATCAAGTCTAAAACTCAGGATGATCATGTGCGGGACCTAAGAAAGTTCTTTGAAAGGCTGCGCAAATACAATTTTAAATTAAACCCAGCCAAATGCGCATTCGGGGTCCCGTCAAGCAAACTTTATGGGTTAATAGTCAACCGGAGGGGTATTTAGTTAGATCCCACAAAGATAAAGTCTATTCGAGATCTACCTCCTCCGAAAACCAAGAAGGATGTAATGAGCCTATTGAGGAGACTGAATTATATTAGTCGATTCATCCCTCAGCTGACATCCACATGCGAGCGCATATTCTAATTTCTAAAGAAAGATGCAGTAATCAAATGGACGGATGAGTGTCAGAAGTCTTTTGATAAGATTAAAGATTATCTGTCCAATCCACTGGTCTTGGTCCCACCGGAACCAGGAAGGCCATCATTTCTATATCTGGCAGTCCTGGAGAACTCTTTTGGTTGCATTCTCAGGCAGCACGATGTCACTGGAACGAAATAATAGGCCATATACTATCTCAGCAAGAACTTTACCGGCTACGAGGCCAAATACACTCTGCTAGAAAGAACATGTTGTGCCTTAACTTGGGTGGCTCAGAAGTTGAGACATTACCTGCAAGCCCACATCACCTACCTCATAACCAAGCTGGATCCTCTGATATACATATTTCAAAAATTGATGCCTATAGGGAGATTGGAAAGATGGCCAATCCTGCTCAGTGAGTTTGACATAGTCTATGTCACTCGCACAGCAATAGAGGCCCAGGCATTAGCGGATCATTTGGCCAAGAACCCGGTTGATGATGAATACCAACCCTTGAATACTTATTTCCCGATCAAAGAGGTGAATTCGGTGGAGGTAACTTCCGAAGACGTCACTGCTTGGAAAATGTTCTTTTATGTAGCGGTAAATGCAAAAGGTGTAGGAATTTGGGCAGTCTTAAATTCACCCACTGGTCAACCCTACCTACCCACGGCTCGGCTTCAGTTTTTCTGCACAAACAACACAGTCGAATATGAAGCCTGCATCATGGAAATCAATATGTCTATCAACCAAAACGTTGTGGAACTGTTGATAATGGAGGATTCAGATCTAATTATTCGGCAAGCCCAAAGGGAGTGGGAAATGCGAGATGTCAAACTCATCCCTTATCGGCAACATGTGGAAGATCTCAGCAAACAGTTCAAGTCGGTAGAGTTCAGGTATATCCATCGCTGTCACAATGAGCTAGCCGACGCACTTGCTACCTTGGCCTTGATGTTTCCTTTTCTAGGAAACGCCTATATCGATCTTTTGGAAATCCAAACCAGGGAAAAGTATGGGAATTTTAATGCAGCCGAGGCAGAACCCAACACTCAGCAATGGTATTATGATATCAAGAGATTTCTGAAAACAGAAGAATATCCCGAGCAAGCCATTGGAGATCAAAAGAGAACCATTAGAAACATGCGAGTGGTTTCTTCCTGAGTGGTGATGTCTTATGTAAAAGGACCCCGGATCTCAACTTGCTAACATATGTTGATGCCGAAGAAGCTGGAAAGATTATGCATGAAGTACACGCGAGAGTGTGCGGGCCCCATTTGAACGGGTATGTTTTGGCGAAGGAAATACTTCGGGCAGGGTATTACTAGATAAGAATAGTAGAGACTGATTTATCTTTGTTCGGAAATGTCATCAATGTCAGGTGCACGGTGATTTGGTTCATCCACCACCAACTGAACTGCATCCTATATCATCACCTTGGCCATTTGTTGCCTGGGGCATGGACGTTATTGGACCAATTGAGCCAAAATCCTCAAATGGACATAGATTCATATTGGTTGCTATTGACTACTTTACAAAGTGGGTTGAAGCCATCACCCTTAAGTCAGTCACCAAGAAAGCTGTGGTGGACTTTGTGCATTCCAACCTCATTTTCCGTTTTGGCATTCCTGCAACCATCATCACAGATAACGCTGCCAACTTGAATAGTCGACTGATGGGGGAGATATGCGAACAATTCAAAATAACACATAGAAACTCCACCCCCTACCGGCCCAAAGCCAATGGTTCCGTCGAAGAAGCTAACAAGAACATCAAGAAGATTTTGAAAAAAATGATTCAAAGCTCAAGACAATGGCATGAAAAATTTCCTTTTGCATTACTTGGATATCGCACCATGGTGCGCACATCGGTAGGAGCAACCCCATACTTATTAGTCTATGGAATTGAAGCCGTTATACCCGCAGAGGTAGAAATCCCTTCACTTTGGATAATCGTTGAAGCAGAAATTGAGGATAGTAAGTGGGTCAAGACTCGGATGGAATAGTTGTCATTAATTGATTAAAAATGAATGGCCGCGTTTTGTCACGGGCACTTGTACCAACAAAGAATGGCCCGTTCTTATAACTAGAAAGTGCGCCCCAGGAACTTTGAGGTTGGACAGCTTGTATTAAGGCGCATTCTCCCTCACCATCAGGAAGCTAAAGTAAACTTTGCTCCTAACTGGAAAGGACCACACATTATCAGAAAGATATTTCCGAAGGGAACATTGTACTTGGGCGACATCGAAGGGGATAATCCCGAGGTAGCAGCAAACGCATATGCAGTAAAAAGGTACTACATCTAGACTCACTGCAGTAATGATTCAGTCTGGTTGAGATGACAAAGGCGTTTCCTTCCCGCTACCCCAAACACTATCAATCTTTCGCAAACCCTTTGAGACAGTTACGTTTCTTTGGTCACCCTCTTTAGAACCCGGAAGTTCTATTCAAAACAAAAAAAAGTAAGAAAAAAACAACAAAAGAAAGAGAAAAAGAAGGAAAAAAGGAGAAAAAGTGATAAAAAATGAAAAAAACAAAACAAAACAAAAAATAGATTAGGAAAATCTTCCTGAACTACGTTTGACTTGATTCTGAAAGGATACATAGGCAGCCTCTCGCTGAGGTTCAGTCACACCAAAACAAAAATCCCAATTCCCCAAAAATTGAAAACCGGGGTAGATGATATAATGGTTCGTCCATGAACCCGCCAAAACGGTTCCAAAGTTGTAATTTCGCCTAAAATCCTATTACCAAAAAACCTTGTCCAAGTCCTTCCGATCAAATAGAAAAGGCAGGGAAGCAAAAATGTCGTTGTTGGAATCTGATACAATTCAAATTGAGAGAAATAAAATGAGAGAGTCTTATCGGTGAAAACCTTCGGGCACCATAATGCTATGGTAAGTAGAGAAATTGAAAATGAGAGAGTCCGCTGGGTTAAAACTCGTAAAGAGCACTATCTGGCGACGATGAGAAGAAAAATGAGAGAGGTCGATTGGCGAAAACCCGCAAAGGGCGTTGTCGGCCGAAAAGAAGATATCTCACCACTAAGAGAGTCCTGGCAAGGTTCCCTAGTTTTGAAATGTGGAAATGTGGTTCACGAGAAGCTGGAAATTTTGTACGGGTCGGGCATCCAGTCCGAGAAGCATGTCATGTTCATTTGAAGTCAGCATGCATCCCTAGATAAGTCCTTCTTTTCCCCCAAAAGGGACGTTTCTCTTTAAACTCATATGATTGATTTTGTATATTTCTTCCTTGAATCACTTTCGGTTTAACTTTAATTCCATGATAATTACAAAATAAAGGTTGGCAAGATTGGTTTCACAAGGCTCGCCTGGGAGGGACCAAAAAAATACCCAATCTTAGCGAGCGCATCTAGCCGATCCGGACTGGACATGATGGCTGATGCTTCGAAAGCATACAGGGTTTGAAAAGAAATAAAATCGAAGTCAAAATTCCTACAAAAGCAAAATGAAGTTAGAAAGATCGAGTCTCTGCGGGATAATTGTCTCGACAAAGTTTCAAATGCCAAGGTATCCAAAGATTCGGAAATGGATGTTGGGGTAAAGAAGTCACAAGTGAAAGGCCTACGAAGGCAAAATAAATCTGAAAGGTGAGTTCTCCCAACCAACCAATACGGCAAAATATGGAAAGTTAAATGTTTTTTCAACAGAAACGAGGCCGGGATCAAGCAATCAAGGCCACAAATCAACCACTGTTTCAAACTAACAATCGCACTTTGTTTTAAAATCTACAGGAGTAAGCCAAAGCGATTGGGCAAATAGCAGATATAACCAAAGGAAATGTGCAGGAGCTAGGAACATCTTTGCAACAATGATCAAACGAGAAAGGGAAGTTATCTTTAAATCCTTACTCGTAGTTTTAATAAAAGAAAGAAGAAAAGGAGAATCACAAAAATGATGGTAGCATAAGACCCCCAATCCTTAACTCCATTCCTCCAAACCTAGGACCACGTCCCCTAGTTTTCCCCAACATAACCTGAGGACCCTTTTCCTTCTTTCCTCAGCATAACCCGAGGTTCAATTTCCTTTCTCCCCAAGCGTAGCCTGAGGACCATTTTCTTTCATTCCCCGCATAACCCGAGAATCATTTTCCTTTCATTCAACGGAATAACCCGAGGATCATCTTCCTTTCTCTCCGGCATAACCTGAGGACCTTTTTACTTATTTCCTAGGCATAACCCTAGCTTCATTTTCCTTTCTCCCCAGCATAACCTGAGGATGCTTTTCTTTCTATCCCCAGTAGACCTTTTTCTTCCTATCTCGGCATAACCCGTGGACCCCCTGGCATAACCCAGGAGCCTTTTCTCCCCTATCTAGCAATAACCCACGAAACCCCCTGGCATAACCCAGGAGCATTTTTCTCCTTATCCTGGCATAACCGGTGGATCCCCCTGGCATAACCCAAGAGCCTTTTTCTTCTTATCCCGGCATAACCCATAGATCCTCTTGGCAAAACCCTGGAGCCTTTTCTTCCTGTCCTGCCATAACCGTGGATTCCCCTCGCATAACCCAGGAGCCTTTTCCTTCCTATCTCGGCATAACCCACGGATCCCCTGGCATAACCCAGGAGCTCTTCCCTTCCTATCCTAGCATAACCCGTGGATCTCCCTGGCATAACCCCAGGAGCCCTTTTCTTCCTATCTCGCCATAACCCATAGATCCCCCTGGCATAACCCAGGAGCCCGTTTTTTCCTATCCCGGCATAACCCATGGATCTCCCTGGAATAACCCAGGAACCTTTTCCTTCCTATCCCTAGCATAAGCCAGGAGCCTTTTTCTTCTTATCCCGGCATAACCGTGGATCTCCCTGGCATAACCCAGGAGCCTTTTTTTCCTATCCCGGCATAACCCGTTGATTTCCTTAGCATAACCCAAGAACCGTTTTCCTCTTATCTCGGCATAACTCGCATATCTCCTGGCATAACCCAGGAATATTATTCATTTCTTCCTGGCATAACCCGTGGATTTTCTTTTTCATCCCCAGTAGGGACTCTTTATCCATTCCCGGCATAACCCGTGGATCCTCCTCTTTTCCCCAACAGGGACCCATTTTCTTTCCCAGCATAACCTGGCTATCTGCCAGCATAACCTAGCAATCTTTCGAAAAGATAAACAACCCTGACTTTCATTGTTTTCAATAAAGAAATAGCTTAGGTTTTTGTTGAAAATGACTCATGAAACTCTTCTAGTGAAAACTGTGGCAAAAAATTTTGTTCGTTTGTTTGTTTTGGTGCCTGAACAGGTTTTACCTCAGGGCGCAATATTCAATGACTCGAAGAGTGAATCTCAATCTATAAGGCCCTAGATTCACGCAGCTGGAGCTGTTCCTTCTACTCTACATCAAATGATAAAATTTGAACATGAGGACCAAGAAATCGTGGTCCATGGGGAAGATGAGCAGTCAATTTATTGCGACCCCTCCGTCCCCTGCCTCGAAGCTAGAGAAGGTAGTGAGCGTATAGTCTACCAGGCCTCTGAAATTGTGGTGGCTGATCAGCACGAAGAGGGCGAACCCTGTCCCCAACCTTTCCTCTCCAATGCCTTAATCATGGTGTCTAGAGAGATGATATGACATGGATTCAAACAGCGGAATAGACTTGGAAGGTCTTTGCAAGGTATAGTTAAGCCGATTGCTTTTCCCACGACAGAGAAGTTCTTTGGGCTAGGCTTCTACCCATCTCTAGAGGATATAACATGGGCAAACCACAGAAAGCATGATGGATGGCCTTTGCCTCAACCACTGCCCCACTTGTATGAAACATTTGTATGGCCAAAGTACAGTGAAGAGAAAGAAAACGAGGCCTTCACAGCTGAAGAGATCAAGGAAATATGTGGGGCAATGAGAAAGTTATTATATGAAACCCACATGGTTCAGCTGGGAGAAGGCTCGAGCACCGCTACGGTGCTATGCATGGGACCAGACACCAAGTTGCAAAATTGGAAGGCCCGTAGTCCTGTCTTGCCATCTTTTCTGCATTACGAGTTATCTCAGGGTGTAACTCGGGTGTTTTTCCTTTAGTGTTTTGTCCTTTTAATTTTCCAAATGTAAACTGTTATCTTACAATTCCAAAGAAATGATATTAATATTTCATCGTCTATGTTCCTTTATTCTTTCTGATTTTTATTTTTTTACTTTATTCATTTCTTTCAGTTCTAATAATGTGACTTTAAATAACATGACATGCTCACAGACTTCGTGCCCTGATCCAAACATGCTGCCTAATTGTGAGATAATGAACTAAGAATCGAAGTACGAGGAAAAATAGGCTTTTAGGGAAATTATCGAGAACTAGAAGATTTCGAAAATAACCTAATCCAATTCTAAATACCGAGACGGTTAACTTGGGTAGTCCCGATAAAACCAGGGAAACCAAAATAAGCATTCATGCAAGTGAGAAAACACGGGATGCACTGGTCCAACTACTTTTTGAATTCAAGACGTGTTTGCTTGGTCATACGACGATATGTCAGGGTTGAGTGTTGATTTGGTGGTTCAAAAGTTGCCTACTTACCCCGAATGCCCTCCCGTCCAACAAAAATAGAGAAAATTCAAAATCGATATCAGCGATAAGATCAAAACAAAGATCACAAAACAGTCGAAGGCAGGAGTAATCCGAGTGGTCCAGTACACCACATGGATGGCCAATGTGGTTCCAGTACCAAAGAAAGATGGGAAAACCCGAGTGTGTGTGGATTACAGAGACTTGAACAAGGCGTGTCCTAAAGAGAATTTCCCTTTGCCCAATATCCACATACTTGTTGATAACTGCTCCAAACACGGGATATAGTCTTTCGTAGGCTGCTACGCAGGATATCACCAGGTTTTGATGGATGAGGAGGATGCCTAGAAAAATGCCTTTAGCACACCTTGGGGGACCTATTGCTACATGGTTATGCCTTTCGGGTTGAAGAACATCGGGGCGACGTATATGAGGGCCATGACCACTATCTTCCACGACATGATGCATCAGGAAATAGAAGTATATGTGCGACATGATTATCAAGTCTAAAACTCAGGATGATCATGTGCGGGACCTAAGAAAGTTCTTTGAAAGGCTGCGCAAATACAATTTTAAATTAAACCCAGCCAAATGCGCATTCGGGGTCCCGTCAGGCAAACTTTATGGGTTAATAGCCAACCGGAGGGGTATTTAGTTAGATCCCACAAAGATAAAGTCTATTCGAGATCTACCTCCTCCGAAAACCAAGAAGGATGTAATGAGCCTATTGGGGAGACTGAATTATATTAGTCGATTCATCCCTCAGCTGACATCCACATGCGAGCGCATATTCTAATTTCTAAAGAAAGATGCAGTAATCAAATGGACGGATGAGTGTCAGAAGTCTTTTGATAAGATTAAAGATTATCTGTCCAATCCACTGGTCTTGGTCCCACCGGAACCAGGAAGGCCATCATTTCTATATCTGGCAGTCCTGGAGAACTCTTTTGGTTGCATTCTCAGGCAGCACGATGTCACTGGAACGAAATAATAGGCCATATACTATCTCAGCAAGAACTTTACCGGCTACGAGGCCAAATACACCCTGCTAGAAAGAACATGTTGTGCCTTAACTTGGGTGGCTCAGAAGTTGAGACATTACCTGCAAGCCCACATCACCTACCTCATAACCAAGCTGGATCCTCTGAAATACATATTTCAAAAATTGATGCCTATAGGGAGATTGGAAAGATGGCCAATCCTGCTCAGTGAGTTTGACATAGTCTATGTCACTCGCACAGCAATAGAGGCCCAGGCATTAGCGGATCATTTGGCCAAGAACCCGGTTGATGATGAATACCAACCCTTGAATACTTATTTCCCGATCAAAGAGGTGAATTCGGTGGAGGTAACTTCCGAAGACGTCACTGCTTGGAAAATGTTCTTTTATGTAGCGGTAAATGCAAAAGGTGTAGGAATTTGGGCAGTCTTAAATTCACCCACTGGTCAACCCTACCTACCCACGGCTCGGCTTCAGTTTTTCTACACAAACAACACAGTCGAATATGAAGCCTGCATCATGGGAATCAATATGGCTATCAACCAAAACGTTGTGGAACTGTTGATAATGGAGGATTCAGATCTAATTATTCGGCAAGCCCAAAGGGAGTGGGAAATGCGAGATTTCAAACTCATCCCTTATCGGCAACATGTGGAAGATCTCAGCAAACAGTTCAAGTCGGTAGAGTTCAGGTATATCCATCGCTGTCACAATGAGCTAGCCGACGCACTTGCTACCTTGGCCTTGATGTTTCCTTTTCTAGGAAACGCCTATATCGATCTTTTGGAAATCCAAACCAGGGAAAAGCATGGGAATTTTAATGCAGCCGAGGCAGAACCCAACACTCAGCAATGGTATTATGATATCAAGAGATTTCTGAAAACACAAGAATATCCCGAGCAAGCCACTGGAGATCAAAAGAGAACCATTAGAAACATGCGAGTGGTTTCTTCCTGAGTGGTGATGTCTTATGTAAAAGGACCCCGGATCTCAACTTGCTAACATATGTTGATGCCGAAGAAGCTGGAAAGATTATGCATGAAGTACACGCGAGAGTGTGCGGGCCCCATTTGAACGGGTATGTTTTGGCGAAGGAAATACTTCGGGCAGGGTATTACTAGATAAGAATAGTAGAGACTGATTTATCTTTGTTCGGAAATGTCATCAATGTCAGGTGCACGGTGATTTGATTCATCCACCACCAACTGAACTGCATCCTATATCATCACCTTGGCCATTTGTTGCCTGGGGCATGGACGTTATTGGACCAATTGAGCCAAAATCCTCAAATGGACATAGATTCATATTGGTTGCTATTGACTACTTTACAAAGTGGGTTGAAGCCATCACCCTTAAGTCAGTCACCAAGAAAGCTGTGGTGGACTTTGTGCATTCCAACCTCATTTTCCGTTTTGGCATTCCTGCAACCATCATCACAGATAACGCTGCCAACTTGAATAGTCGACTGATGGGGGAGATATGCGAACAATTCAAAATAACACATAGAAACTCCACCCCCTACCGGCCCAAAGCCAATGGTTCCGTCGAAAAAGCTAACAAGAACATCAAGAAGATTTTGAAAAAAATGATTCAAAGCTCAAGACAATGGCATGAAAAATTTCCTTTTGCATTACTTGGATATCGCACCATGGTGCGCACATCGGTAGGAGCAACCCCATACTTATTAGTCTATGGAATTGAAGCCGTTATACCCGCAGAGGTAGAAATCCCTTCACTTTGGATAATCGTTGAAGCAGAAATTGAGGATAGTAAGTGGGTCAAGACTCGGATGGAATAGTTGTCATTAATTGATTAAAAATGAATGGCCGCGTTTTGTCACGGGCACTTGTACCAACAAAGAATGGCCCGTTCTTATAACAAGAAAGTGCGCCCCAGGAACTTTGAGGTTGGACAGCTTGTATTAAGGCGCATTCTCCCTCACCATCAGGAAGCTAAAGTAAACTTTGCTCCTAACTGGAAAGGACCACACATTATCAGAAAGATATTTCCGAAGGGAAAATTGTACTTGGGCGACATCGAAGGGGATAATCCCGAGGTAGCAGCAAACGCATATGCAGTAAAAAGGTACTACATCTAGACTCACTGCAGTAATGATTCAGTCTGGTTGAGATGACAAAGGCGTTTCCTTCCCGCTACCCCAAACACTATCAATCTTTCGCAAACCCTTTGAGACAGTTACGTTTCTTTGGTCACCCTCTTTAGAACCCGGAAGTTCTATTCAAAACAAAAAAAAGTAAGAAAAAAACAACAAAAGAAAGAGAAAAAGAAGGAAAAAAGGAGAAAAAGTGATAAAAAATGAAAAAAACAAAACAAAACAAAAAATAGATTAGGAAAATCTTCCTGAACTACGTTTGACTTGATTCTGAAAGGATACATAGGCAGCCTCTCGCTGAGGTTCAGTCACACCAAAACAAAAATCCCAATTCCCCAAAAATTGAAAACCGGGGTAGATGATATAATGGTTCGGCCATGAACCCGCCAAAACGGTTCCAAAGTTGTAATTTCGCCTAAAATCCTATTACCAAAAAACCTTGTCCAAGTCCTTCCGATCAAATAGAAAAGGCAGGGAAGCAAAAATGTCGTTGTTGGAATCTGATACAATTCAAATTGAGAGAAATAAAATGAGAGAGTCTTATCGGTAAAAACCTTCGGGCACCATAATGCTATGGTAAGTAGAGAAATTGAAAATGAGAGAGTCCGCTGGGTTAAAACTCGTAAAGAGCACTATCTGGCGACGATGAGAAGAAAAATGAGAGAGGTCGATTGGCGAAAACCTGCAAAGGGCGTTGTCGGCCGAAAAGAAGATATCTCACCACTAAGAGAGTCCTGGCAAGGTTCCCTAGTTTTGAAATGTGGAAATGTGGTTCACGAGAAGCTGGAAATTTTGTACGGGTCGGGCATCCAGTCCGAGAAGCATGTCATGTTCATTTGAAGTCAGCATGCATCCCTAGATAAGTCCTTCTTTTCCCCCAAAAGGGACGTTTCTCTTTAAACTCATATGATTGATTTTGTATATTTCTTCCTTGAATCACTTTCGGTTTAACTTTAATTCCATGATAATTACAAAATAAAGGTTGGCAAGATTGGTTTCACAAGGCTCGCCTGGGAGGGACCAAAAAAAATACCCAATCTTAGCGAGCGCATCTAGCCGATCCGGACTGGACATGATGGCTGATGCTTCGAAAGCATACAGGGTTTGAAAAGAAATAAAATCGAAGTCAAAATTCCTACAAAAGCAAAATGAAGTTAGAAAGATCGAGTCTCTGCGGGATAATTGTCTCGACAAAGTTTAAAATGCCAAGGTATCCAAAGATTCGGAAATGGATGTTGGGGTAAAGAAGTCACAAGTGAAACGCCTACGAAGGCAAAATAAATCTGAAAGGTGAGTTCTCCCAACCAACCAATACGGCAAAATATGGAAAGTTAAATGTTTTTTCAACAGAAACGAGGCCGGGATCAAGCAATCAAGGCCACAAATCAACCACTGTTTCAAACTAACAATCGCACTTTGTTTTAAAATCTACAGGAGTAAGCCAAAGCGATTGGGCAAATAGCAGATATAACCAAAGGAAATGTGCAGGAGCTAGGAACATCTTTGCAACAATGATCAAACGAGAAAGGGAAGTTATCTTTAAATCCTTACTCGTAGTTTTAATAAAAGAAAGAAGAAAAGGAGAATCACAAAAATGATGGTAGCATAAGACCCCCAATCCTTAACTCCATTCCTCCAAACCTAGGACCACGTCCCCTAGTTTTCCCCAACATAACCTGAGGACCCTTTTCCTTCTTTCCTCAGCATAACCCGAGGTTCAATTTCCTTTCTCCCCAAGCGCAGCCTGAGGACCATTTTCTTTCATTCCCCGCATAACCCGAGAATCATTTTCCTTTCATTCAACGGAATAACCCGAGGATCATCTTCCTTTCTCTCCGGCATAACCTGAGGACCTTTTTACTTATTTCCTAGGCATAACCCTAGCTTCATTTTCCTTTCTCCCCAGCATAACCTGAGGATGCTTTTCTTTCTATCCCCAGTAGACCTTTTTCTTCCTATCTCGGCATAACCCGTGGACCCCCTGGCATAACCCAGGAGCCTTTTCTCCCTTATCTAGCCATAACCCACGAAACCCCCTGGCATAACCCAGGAGCATTTTTCTCCTTATCCTGGCATAACCGGTGGATCCCCCTGGCATAACCCAAGAGCCTTTTTCTTCTTATCCCGGCATAACCCATAGATCCTCTTGGTAAAACCCTGGAGCCTTTTCTTCCTGTCCTGCCATAACCGTGGATTCCCCTCGCATAACCCAGGAGCCTTTTCCTTCCTATCTCGGCATAACCCACGGATCCCCTGGCATAACCCAGGAGCTCTTCCCTTCCTATCCTAGCATAACCCGTGGATCTCCCTGGCATAACCCCAGGAGCCCTTTTCTTCCTATCTCGCCATAACCCATAGATCCCCCTGGCATAACCCAGGAGCCCTTTTTTTCCTATCCCGGCATAACCCATGGATCTCCCTGGAATAACCCAGGAACCTTTTCCTTCCTATCCCTAGCATAAGCCAGGAGCCTTTTTCTTCTTATCCCGGCATAACCGTGGATCTCCCTGGCATAACCCAGGAGCCTTTTTTTCCTATCCCGGCATAACCCGTTGATTTCCTTAGCATAACCCAAGAACCGTTTTCCTCTTATCTCGGCATAACTCGCATATCTCCTGGCATAACCCAGGAATATTATTCATTTCTTCCTGGCATAACCCGTGGATTTTCTTTTTCATCCCCAGTAGGGACTCTTTATCCATTCCCGGCATAACCCGTGGATCCTCCTCTTTTCCCCAACAGGGACCCATTTTCTTTCCCAGCATAACCTGGCTATCTGCCAGCATAACCTAGCAATCTTTCGAAAAGATAAACAACCCTGACTTTCATTGTTTTCAATAAAGAAATAGCTTAGGTTTTTGTTGAAAATGACTCATGAAATTCTTCTAGTGAAAACTGTGGCAAAAAATTTCGTTCGTTTGTTTGTTTTGGTGCCCGAACAGGTTTTACCTCAGGGCGCAATATTCAATGACTCGAAGAGTGAATCTCAATCTATAAGGCCCTGGATTCACGCAGCGGGAGCTGTTCCTTCTACTCTACATCAAATGATAAAATTTGAACATGAGGACCAAGAAATCGTGGTCCATGGGGAAGATGAGCAGTCAATTTATTGCGACCCCTCCGTCCCCTGCCTCGAAGCTAGAGAAGGTAGTGAGCGTATAGTCTACCAGGCCTCTGAAATTGTGGTGGCTGATCAGCACGAAGAGGGCGAACCCTGTCCCCAACCTTTCCTCTCCAATGCCTTAATCATGGTGTCTAGAGAGATGATATGACATGGATTCAAACAGCGGAATAGACTTGGAAGGTCTTTGCAAGGTATAGTTAAGCCGATTGCTTTTCCCACGACAGAGAAGTTCTTTGGGCTAGGCTTCTACCCATCTCTAGAGGATATAACATGGGCAAACCACAGAAAGCATGATGGATGGCCTTTGCCTCAACCACTGCCCCACTTGTATGAAACATTTGTATGGCCAAAGTACAGTGAAGAGAAAGAAAACGAGGCCTTCACAGCTGAAGAGATCAAGGAAATATGTGGGGCAATGAGAAAACTATTATATGAAACCCACATGGTTCAGCTGGGAGAAGGCTCGAGCACCGCTACGGTGCTATGCATGGGACCAGACACCAAGTTGCAAAATTGGAAGGCCCGTAGTCCTGTCTTGCCATCTTTTCTGCATTACGAGTTATCTCAGGGTGTAACTCGGGTGTGTTTCCTTTAGTGTTTTGTCCTTTTAATTTTCCAAATGTAAACTGTTATCTTACAATTCCAAAGAAATGATATTAATATTTCATCATCTATGTTCCTTTATTCTTTCTGATTTTTATTTTTTTACTTTATTCATTTCTTTCAGTTCTAATAATGTGACTTTAAATAACATGACATGCTCACAGACTTCGTGCCCTGATCCAAACATGCTGCCTAATTGTGAGATAATGAACCAAGAATCGAAGTACGACGAAGAAGAGGCTTTTAGGGAAATTATCTAGAACTGGAACATTTCGAAAATAACCTAATCCAATCCTGAAATACCAAGCCGGTTAACTTGGGTAGTTCCGATAAAACCAGGGAAACCAAAATAAGCATCCATGCAAGTGAGAAAACACGGGATGCACTGGTCCAACTCCTTTTTGAATTCAAGACGTGTTTGGTTGGTCATACGACGATATGTCAGGGTTGAGGGTTGATTTGGTGGTTCAAAAGTTTCCTACTTACCCCGAGTGCCCTCCCGTCCAACAAAAATAGAGAAAATTCAAAACTGATATCAGCGATAAGACCAAAAAAAAGATCACAAAATAGTCGAAGGCAGGAGTAATCCGAGTGGTCCAGTACACCACATGGATGGCCGATGTGGTTCCAGTACCAAAGAAAGATGGGAAAACCCGAGTGTGTGTGGATTACAGAGACTTGAACAAGGCGTGTCCTAAAGACAATTTCCCTTTGCCCAATATCCACATACTTGTTGATAATTGCTCCAAACACGGGATATAGTCTTTCGTAGACTGCTACGCAGGATATCACCAGGTTTTGATGGATGAGGAGGATGCCTAGAAAAGTGCCTTTAGCACACCTTGGGGGACCTATTGCTACATGGTTATGCCTTTCGGGTTGAAGAACATCGGGGCGACGTATATGAGGGCCATGACCACTATCTTCCATGACATGATGCCTCAGGAAATAGAAGTATATGTGCAACGTGATTATCAAGTCTAAAACTCAGGATGATAATGTGCGGGACCTAAGAAAGTTATTTGAAAGGCTGCGCAAGTACAATTTTAAATTAAACCCAGCCAAATGCGCATTCGGGGTCCCGTCGGGCAAACTTTTGGGGTTAATAGTCAACCGGAGGGGTATTGAGTTAGATCCCACAAAGATAAAGTCTATTCGAGATCTACCTCCTCCGAAAACCAGAAGGATTTAATGAGCCTATTGGGGAGACTGAATTATATTAGTCGATTCATCGATCAGCTGACATCCACATGCGAGTCCATATTCTAATTTCTAAAGAAAGATGCAGTAATCAAATGGACGGATGAGTGTCAGAAGTCTTTTGATAAGATTAAAGATTATCTGTCCAATCCACTGGTGTTGGTCCCACCAGAACCAGGAAGGCTATTATTTCTATATCTGGCAGTCCTAGAGAACTCTTTTGGTTGCATTCTCAGGCAGCACGATGTCACTGGAAAGAAATAATAGGCCATATGCTATCTCAGCAAGAACTTTACCGGCTATGAGGCCAAATACACCCTGCTAGAAAGAACCTGTTGTGCCTTAACTTGGGTGGCTCAGAAGTTGAGGCAGTACCTGCAAGCCCACATCACCTACCTCATAACCAAGCTGGATCCTCTGAAATACATATTTCAAAAACCGATGCCAGTAGGGAGATTGGAAAGATGGCCAATCCTGCTCACTGAGTTTGACATAGTCTATGTCACTCGCACAGCAATAGAGGCCCAGGCATAAGCAGATCATTTGGCCGAGAACCCGGTTGATGATGAATACCAACCCTTGAATACTTATTTCCCGATCGAAGAGGTGAATTCGGTGGAGGTAACTTCCGAAGATGTCACTGCTTGGAAAATGTTCTTTGATGTAGCGGTAAATGCAAAAGGTGTAGGAATTTGGGTAGTCTTAAATTCACCCACTGGTCAACCCTACCTAGCCACGGCTCGGCTTCAGTTTTTCTGCACAAACAACACAGTCGAATATGAAGCCTGCATCATGGGAATCAATATGGCTATCAACCAAAACGTTGAGGAACTGTTGATAAGGGAGGATTCAGATCTAATTATTCGGCAAGCCCAAAGGGAGTGGGAAATGCGAGATGTCAAACTCATCCCTTATCAGCAACATGTGGAAGATCTCAGCAAACAGTTCAAGTCGGTAGAGTTTAGGTATATCCATCGCTGTCACAATGAGCTAGCCGACGCGTTGCTACCTTGGCCTCGATGTTTCCTTTTCCAATAAACGCCTATATCGATCCCTTGGAAATCCAAACCAGGGAAAAGCATGGGAATTTGAATGCAGCCGAGGCAGAACCCAACACTTAGCAATGGTATTATGATATCAAGAGATTTCTGAAAACACAAGAATATCCCGAGCAAGCCACTGGAGATCAAAAGAGAACCATTAGAAACATGCGAGTGGTTTCTTCCTGAGTGGTGATGTCTTATGTAAAAGGACCCCGGATCTCAACTTGCTAACATATGTTGATGCCGAAGAAGCTGGAAAGATTATGCATGAAGTACACGCGAGAGTGTGCGGGCCCCATTTGAACGGGTATGTTTTGGCGAAGGAAATACTTCGAGCAGGGTATTACTAGATAAGAATAGTAGAGACTGATTTATCTTTGTTCGGAAATGTCATCAATGTCAGGTGCACGGTGATTTGATTCATCCACCACCAACTGAACTGCATCCTATATCATCACCTTGGCCATTTGTTGCCTGGGGCATGGACGTTATTGGACCAATCGAGCCAAAATCCTCAAATGGACATAGATTCATATTGGTTTCTATTGACTACTTTACCAAGTGGGTTGAAGCCATCACCCTTAAGTCAGTCACCAAGAAAGCTGTGGTGGACTTTGTGCATTCCAACCTCATTTTCCGTTTTGGCATTCCTGCAACCATCATCACAGATAACGCTGCCAACTTGAATAGTCGACTGATGGGGGAGATATGCGAACAATTCCAAATAACACATAGAAACTCCACCCCCTACCGGCCCAAAGCCAATGGTTCCGTCGAAGAAGCTAACAAGAACATCAAGAAGATTTTGAAAAAAATGATTCAAAGCTCAAGACAATGGCATGAAAAATTTCCTTTTGCATTACTTGGATATCGCACCATGGTGCGCACATCGGTAGGAGCAACCCCATACTTATTAGTCTATGGAATTGAAGCCGTTATACCCGCAGAGGTAGAAATCCCTTCACTTCGGATAATCGTTGAAGCAGAAATTGAGGATAGTAAGTGGGTCAAGACTCGGCTGGAATAGTTGTCATTAATTGATTAAAAATGAATGGCCGCGTTTTGTCACGGGCACTTGTACCAACAAAGAATGGCCCGTTCTTATAACAAGAAAGTGCGCCCCAGGAACTTTGAGGTTGGACAGCTTGTATTAAGGCGCATTCTCCCTCACCATCAGGAAGCTAAAGTAAACTTTGCTCCTAACTGGAAAGGACCACACATTATCAGAAAGATATTGCCGAAAGGAACATTGTACTTTGGCGACATCGAAGGGGATAATCTCGAGGCAGCAGCAAACGCATATGCAGTAAAAAGGTACTACATCTAGACTCACTGCAGCAATGATTCAGTCTGGTTGAGATGACAAAGGCGTTTCCTTCCCGCTACCCCAAACACTATCAATCTTTCGCAAACCCTTTGAGACAGTTACGTTTCTTTGGTCACCCTCTTTAGAACCCGGAAGTTCTATTCAAAACAAAAAAAAGTAAGAAAAAAACAACAAAAGAAAGAGAAAAAGAAGGAAAAAAGGAGAAAAAGTGATAAAAAATGAAAAAAACAAAACAAAACAAAAATTAGATTAGGAAAATCATCCTGAACTACGTTTGACTTGATTCTGAAAGGATAGATAGGCAGCCTCTCGCTGAGGTTCAGTCACACCAAAACAAAAATCCCAATTCCCCAAAAATTGAAAACCGGGGTAGATGATATAATGGTTCGGCCATGAACCCGCCAAAACGGTTCCAAAGTTGTAATTTCGCCTAAAATCCTATTACCAAAAATCCTTGTCCAAGTCCTTCCGATCAAATAGAAAAGGCAGGGAAGCAAAAATGTCGTTGTTGGAATCTGATACAATTCAAATTGAGAGAAATAAAATGAGAGAGTCTTATCGGTGAAAACCTTCGGGCACCATAATGCTATGGTAAGTAGAGAAATTGAAAATGAGAGAGTCCGCTGGGTTAAAACTCGTAAAGAGCACTATCTGGCGACAATGAGAAGAAAAATGAGAGAGGTCAATTGGCGAAAACCCGCAAAGGGCGTTGTCGGCCGAAAAGAAGATATCTCACCACTAAGAGAGTCCTGGCAAGGTTCCCTAGTTTTGAAATGTGGAAATGTGGTTCACGAGAAGCTGGAAATTTTGTACGGGTCGGGCATCCAGTCCGAGAAGCATGTCATGTTCATTTGAAGTCAGCATGCATCCCTAGATAAGTCCTTCTTTTCCCCCAAAAGGGACGTTTCTCTTTAAACTCATATGCTTGATTTTGTATATTTCTTCCTTGAATCGCTTTCGGTTTAACTTTAATTCCATGATAATTACAAAATAAAGGTTGGCAAGATTGGCTTCACAAGGCTCGCCTGGCAGGGACCAAAAAAAATACCCAATCTTAGCGAGCGCATCTAGCTGATCCGGACTGGACATGATGGCTGATGCTTTGAAAGCATACAGGGTTTGAAAAGAAATAAAATCGAATTCAAAATTCCTACAAAAGCAAAATGAACTTAGAAAGATCGAGTCTCTATGGGATAATTGTCTCGACAAAGTTTCAATAGCCAAGGTATCCAAAGATTCGGAAATGGATGTTGGGGTAAAGAAGTCACAAGTGAAAGGCCTACGAAGGAAAAATAAATCTGAAAGGTGAGTTCTCCCAACCAACCAATAAGGCAAAATATGGAAAGTTAAATGTTTTTTCAACAGAAACGAGGCCGGGATCAAGCAATCAAGGCCACAAATCAACCACTGTTTCAAACTAACAATCGCACTTTGTTTTAAAATCTGCAGGAGTAAGCCAAAGCAATTGGGCAAATAGCAGATATAACCAAAGGAAATGTGCAGGAGCTAGGAACATCTTTGCAACAATGATCAAACGAGAAAGGGAAGTTATCTTTAAATCCTTACCCGCAATTTTAATAAAAGAAAGAAGAAAAGGAGAATCACAAAAATCATGGTAGCATAAGAAAAATCATGGTAGCATAAGACCCCCAATCCTTAACTCCATTCCTCCAAGCCTAGGACCACGTCCCCTAGTTTTCCCCAACATAACCTGAGGACCTTTTTCCTTCTTTCCTCAGCATAACCCGAGGTTCTATTTCCTTTCTCCCCAAGCATAGCCTGAGGACCCTTTTCTTTCATTCCCCGGCATAACCCGAGAATCATTTTCCTTTCATTCAACGGAATAACCCGAGGATCATCTTCCTTTCTCTCCGGCATAACCTGAGGACCTTTTTACTTATTTCCTAGGCATAACCCTAGGTTCATTTTCCTTTCTCCCCAGCATAACCTGAGGATGCTTTTCTTTCTATCCCCAGTAGAACCTTTTTCTTCCTATCTCGGCATAACCCGTGGACCCCCTGGCATAACCCATGAGCCTTTTCTCCCCTATCTAGCCATAACCCACGGAACCCTCTGGCATAACCCAGGAGCATTTTTCTCCCTATCCTGGCATAACCGGTGGATCCCCCTGGCATAACCCAAGAGCCTTTTTCTTCTTATCCCGGCATAACCCATAGATCCTCTTGGCAAAACCTTGGAGCCTTTTCTTCCTATCCTGCCATAACCGTGGATTCCCCTCGCATAACCCAGGAGCCTTTTCCTTCCTATCTCGGCATAACCCACGGATCCCCTGGCATAACCCAGGAGCTCTTCCCTTCCTATCCTAGCATGACCCGTGGATCTCCCTGGCATAACCCCAGGAGCCCTTTTCTTCCTATCTCGGCATAACCCATAGATCCCCCTGGCATAACCCAGGAGCCCTTTTTTTCCTATCCCGGCATAACCCATGGATCTCCCTGGCATAACCCAGGAACCTTTTCCTTCCTATCCCTA
Source organism: Nicotiana benthamiana (assembly GCA_034376525.1). Lineage (NCBI taxonomy): Eukaryota > Viridiplantae > Streptophyta > Magnoliopsida > Solanales > Solanaceae > Nicotiana > Nicotiana benthamiana. Next base: position 9,995,687 of record CM067341.1, on the reverse strand, counting down.
GCATAACCCAGGAGCCTTTTTCTTCTTATCCCGGCATAACCCGTGGATCTCCCTGGCATAACCCAGGAGCCATTTTTTCCTATCCCAGCATAACCCGTTGATTTCCTTAGCATAACCCAAGAACCGTTTTCCTCTTATCTCGGCATAACTCGCATATCTCCTGGCATAACCCAGGAATATTTTTCATTTCTTCCTGGCATAACCCATGGATTTTCTTTTTCATCCCCAGCAGGGACTCTTTATTCTATTCCCGGCATAACCCGTGGATCCTCCTCTTTTTCCCAACAGGGACCCATTTTCTTTCCCGGCATAACCTGGCTATCTGCAAGCATAACCTAGCAATCTTTCCAAAAGATAAACAACCCTGACTTTCATTGTTTTCAATAAAGAAATACCTTAGGGTTTTGTTGAAAATGACTCATGAAATTCTTCTAGTGAAAACTGGGGCAAAAAATTTAGTTCGTTTGTTTGTTTTGGTGCCCGAACAGGTTTTACCTCAGGGCGCAATATTCAAATGACTGGAAGAGTGAATCTCAATCAATAAGAAAAGAACAAAAAGAAGTGAACTCGGAGGGATTGAAAAGGGAAAGATGCGGACTGCTCAAATTTGATTCATAATACAAGTCGCGCATGTCCTGCTTGGCTTCAATGCTGAAGAAAGAACCGGCACTTACAGCTTACAAGCATCAAGATTCAAATCAAGTCCACATAAAATCCAGGTGAGACTCAAGTTCAAGTTTCAAGAAATTTATAGATAGGATTCTTGTAGCTCATAGTTGATAGGCATAGCTAGCTTATCTTTTGATTTTCTTTTTGCTGTAATAAGGAGGTCAGCAAGCAGTAGCAGCAGCATCAGCAGTGAAATCACAACTCCTGGTAGTCCTAGCTACCAAAACTTCCAGAACTGCATTGACATGATTCCTTTATAGACAAGGATACGTAGACAACCTTTGAAGCGGGTTTCGGTCAGACATTTTTCAAAACGCTTCTCCTGGAGTTCCGAGCGGGCAAAAATCACTCATGTCGCTCATTTATCTTTGCCCAAAAACTCCTCGTATCTTTGAGCAATGAGGGACAGCTTTGACCACGTGATTTTTGCCGCTTTTAAATTACTCATATAGAATTCACTAACATTCGGATTTTTCTTTTATTATTTGAATTTTTAGGAATTAATTGCATGGTTTTGTGTTTTGTGTGCATTTTTAGGCGTCATAAAAAATGAAAATAATAAAAATAGCATACTTGCATTTAGGACCTAATTCTAGATTTTGGATTAATTGAACATCATTGAAAATAAGAAAATAACAAAAAAATAATTTTTTTACATTTTTTGTTCTTTTAATTTCACTTTTGTTTACTTTTCGTTTAAAATTAGGATCTAGCACTGGGGGTACTTTTGTTTACTTTTCTTTTAGTTAGGGTACTTTTAGCCAGGGTCATTTAAAGTTCTAATGACTTCTGCTATCTGTATGCCGATGTTCCCGTCCTTTCGCAGGAATACTAGAAGACCCAAGAAAGATACTATGAACGCAAAACATTGATGCTCCTCACACTTGAACCGATTTCCTTGCTACAAATAAGACTTTCGGTGTTGTAGAATCCTCCAATGTGGCCATACCTCTGATATATAAATTGTGGGGTGCAAAGGCCGGTCGATGAGTCGGCATTGTGAACTTTTCGGCTGATTTTCAGGGAATTCAGGAATTTATGCACAGCGGGGGCTTTTGGTGCAATCAAATATTGGTGCCTCAACGGGATTGTATGGGTCCTGATATATCCAGCCTTTTCTTATAGTGTCGGGGTAAGTTCAAAGTCCGAGAAGTGGAAGACATTGTGGGTCGGGTCCCACAATGTGATTAAGGCCTCTATGATGTCCCCCCTTGGGCTAATTTTCAACAAACCAGTGAGGCCTCCCAGATGTGCATTGACACTTTTCTACCCTACTTCCCCAAGATCATTCCACCATAGTCGGAACTCCAAGGGAATTTTGTTCATTATCGTGCTCATTTCTGCACATTTATTTAGGGAATTAGTATTCTCAAAATATTAAAACCGCCATTTTATGAAATTTAATTCTTAAAATCAAGGACCGGCTTTGTGAATACGGCCTTGCAACACTTCGGAGAGAAGGTTTTTCAGGTTGTACTTGCTTACCGGTCAAAATAGGACTCAGAGGTGGCCATTTGTGCAAGATCAGCCTTCCGGTGTCCCTTACGGTAACATTCGGCTATTTCCGGCAGTAATGGTACCACTTGATTTATTTCAAAATAAAAAGAAATTTGTGTTTGTGGTTTTGGCATTTTTGCAAAAGAATGGTTAGACCCTGCAAAACAGTTTATCCAAAACCCAAAAATATTATTGAAAAACTTTCCCAATTTCTTTTGTTTTGTATTTTTAGTTTTGTTTCGAAACATCCGACAGCATTTCGGCGCAATTTTGAGCATTGGTTTTACAAGTGGTCACCCTGCCACTTCTATTTTTCCTCAATTCATTCTCCTGATACACAAGCCGGTCAACATGCGAATCCAAAGCAAATAAATGCACAAGTAGCACGTTAAATGCTTCAAGATGGTCTTTTATTTCAGGTCACTTGTCCTAGACGGACCCAACCCATGTGTTGAGTCCCCTAAGTCGAATACACGTGATAAAAACAAACGTTCCTACTAGGGATCCGACATGAGGTATTGATATACTAAGTAAGAACCTTGGTACAGGGTCTAGACTATGCACTAGAGAGGACAACTCGAGTCGAGGAGGGGGCTAGGTACCGAGAACCAAAAGGCCATCCGCCTTAGCAACTTGCCCGGCCTCTTTCATATTTTAGGATATGACACTAACAGAATAGGGAGTCTCAACTAGTAAGCACATCCCTGGAGGTGAGAAGAGAAGGGTTTCGTAGTTATTTATATGTAAAGTTCAGATAATATCAAAGCGGTAAAAGCATTTAGCAGAACATGTAATGAAATCAGAAAAAGCCAAATATAATAGTTATTCTAAGCTCGAATTCTTGAACCCTGAACCAGAGATTCTAGGTTTTATCCCCAGCAGAGTCGCCAGAGCTTTCACACCTCCTTTTTTACACGGTTACACCGAAGGATGACACGTATAAGGGAGTTTTTCCAATTAAAGTGACCATATTCGAAATGGGATTAATTATTTAAGAGCCGCCACATTTGATAGGTTTGGCTTTTGGTGGCTCAAGTCACCGGTTTATTCTTAAATCCCAAATTGAGGAAAATATTTTCGACTGCCCAAATGGAATCTGCAAATCAGAAATTCTTGAGTAAGGAATTCTGTTGACCCGACTGAAGGTGTTAGGCACCCTCAGATCCTGTGGTTCTAGCACGGTCGCTTAAACTCTTATAAGTGGCTAAGAATCTGATTTTTATACATGCTCCAACCTATAGTACAATTTAAAAATTATTTACCGCTTTATTCATTTTAGAGATATTTACAACGTTATTAAAACACGTCCCGAACCATGTCGCATAAATGCACCCGGGTCCTCGACATATTTTAATATCGCTGGACTTGGATTTGGGTAACATAAATGCGCACCCGAGTTTAGGAAGATATTTTATTAATAAATTCGCGCCTATAACAATTACGCGTTTGGAAATTCGTGGAAGGCCGTGAAATTCGCTAAACAGCACTTCTAACTTTCTATGTATTTTATTAAGTTCAGGAGCCTCACGTAGTGTTTGATTAAGTTAGTGTGGCTCCCTTTATTTTATAAAGGCAACCTAAAGCATACTATTGTTTTCTATTATGCTTGTATCTAAAAATGTCCTAATAATTGAATACATGAGTAATGCATTTAAAGAGACTTCGCATTTACATTTACAGCCTCATTCATGGTTGGTTATATTAATTGGGCTTCATTTATAGCAAGCCCGAGAAGTGTATATTCTTCATGTCACAACTGCCAGCAGTTGGGTCTTCCAATAAAGTCCAGAAACATTGGACTGTGAGTCCATCATAGGAAAAATAATAGCAACATTTAATCGATTATACTATAGTCGCAAAATTATATGAGTGATCATGCTGAAGTATACTAAAGGTATTTTAAAAGAAGATGATGAGAATGATTTCACATTAATAGGTCATAATTCAGATATCAATTCTAGTATTTAAAGAAAATCTGATGTATACAGTCGTTGACTCCTTACTACATCCTCGTTCATGGATATTAATTAAAACCATGGACTAGGGTATATTAATCCTAATGAAATCTAAACAAACTGAAGTTAGGATCCACATACAGTCCAGTGGTTATACAAGTTATATACATTACAATATTAGAAAGGCTACTGAAAGGTAAATAACACTCATAATATGAAATTGATACATAAAAATACATTATTGTCTTCATTATCATTTTATAATATCGAACGTACATAGCTACTGCTTCTCAGATTTTTGAATGAGGATTGATGCCTGGAATTTCAGCATGAAAGAAAGCCTATGAGCAAAGTTAAGCGAGTAGCAAGCAAGCAAAGCATCCAATCAACCACTAAAAACCCAGGAACTCAGGAAATTTCAGAGGCAAATAGTGACAATAGATCTCTAGAGCAGCTCGGAACTTGTATTGATTATTAAGGAAAGTTCATTCAGAAGAAACAGCTCGAAGAGAATTTTCTGCATAGTGTATGAAAGTCTAAGGTGTATTTTTATCTATACTAACTCTCTAAAAGCCTGAAGAAAAATCCTAATCCTTTCAAAAATCTGCTCGAAAATATCCCTAAAGTCCCTTCAAATGATCAGATTATCCTCTTTTATAACTGAAGCCTTAGGGAAACATCAATTTCTTTGTTTTCCTTTTAGTCCTTTATCAAATTTTCAGTTTTGCCTAAATGGTCCTTGGTTTTCTGACTTGTGCCTCAAGTTTTGAGACAGAAATTATACTTAGACCCCTCACTAGAATGTTCTAAGAGTTTGTTACAAGATTCCCTACATTCAAATGCCCTTAATACCCCTGTCCCTTTTTCTAATTACTAGCCTAAGGGTTTCTAACCTTGTTTCTCATCTATTTGGTCAAAATTTACCCTAGATAACTATTTTCAATTCATACGATAAGATTATCAATATCAACAAGGATCAAACTATGAAAGGGTGGCCATGGCCAATCTAATTAATTGCAGATTTATGCAAGACAAAGGTCCCAGGGTCAGGATTTAAACAATGCAACCTTTATATTCAGGCAAACAATACAAAACTGAACAACAAAAATTTCAGAAATGCAGGGCACTAACCAAATATGACTAATTATGAGCTCAGTACAATAGTCCAAACAAAAATAGGCTACGACTTCAAATGGTAAGTAGACCATTCAATACAAATTATCCAGACTTAAACACAATCAAGCAAGGAGCCAAATATTCAAGACATATCAAAGATGAACATATGAAACAAATGAAAAATAAGAAAAATCAAAAAATCAAATAGAAAAGAGAACATGGCGAGTATATGACTCCAGATGTTTGACCTCTTCTGAGAGTAGCCGGCCTGGGTGAATTATTAGAGAATCCATTTTTGTTTTTGTTTACTTATTTATTTTAATTCTTAATTGCATTTTAACAGTTTTAATTAAGCTAAATCAACCTAATAACTACCTATTGTGCAAAAAATAAATAAGAATGCAACAATGAAAATTAATCACAAAAAATGCTAAACAATTAAAATGCCGGAATAACTACTTAATTTTTTGTGATTTTTATATTTTGCAAAAATAACCTTAATTATCCATTAATCTAACAAAACTATGAAATTAAATCCTGAATGCTTGTGCAATTCTGTATTTATTTATTTATTTATTTATTTGTTGTGATTTAATGAATGCATTAATGAAAACACATTGATATGCATAATTAAATCCTGAAATAAATCCTAAAAATAGATATTAAAGAGGAGAAATCCTGAACTTGAGAATCTTGTAGGAGTCATCTCAACGAGGTAAAAATCACATACTCACAACTTCCCCTCTTTGCTCGGAAACACGAAGAGTTTTCGTGCAAAGACAAGTGAGAAAACACGAGCGATTTTCATCCGGCTAAATACTCCGTGTGAAGCACTTTGAAAAAATTCTGACCGAACATCGCTTCAAAGGTTGCCTACATATCCTTGGCGATAAAGGAACCAGGTCAGTGTAGTTGTGGAAGTTTTGGTAACTGGGACTACAGTGGGCTGTAATTTCACTGTTGTTGCTGCTGCTACCGCTTACCGACTCTTATTACACAAAGGAAAACAACAGCTAAACTAGCTATGTCTATCGTCTACGAGTTACAAAATTCCTATCCATGAATCTCTTGAAACTTGATCCGGAGTCTTGGCTAGCTCTTGTAGCAGACTTCGATCTGAATCTTGATGCTCGTTAGCTACAGCTGGTGGTTTATTCTTCAATTTTGAAACAAAGCAGGGCAGGTGTGTCTCTTTTTGTTCTTTACCTCTTTTCGTTATTTTGGATTGAAACTCCCTCTTCCGGTCATCTCAAATTATGTGCCTTAGAGTATAACCTGCTTGAACGCCAAAACAAACAAACAAACAAAATTTTCTGCCCCATTTTCCACTAGGAAATTTCGTGAGTTATCTGCAACACAAATCTAAGCTATTTTTACTGAAAATAATCAAAGTCAGGATTGAATATCCTTTGGACTGATTCATAAGTTATACTGGGAAGGAGAAAGGGTCCCTGCGAGGGATAGGAAGAGAATCCACGGGTTTTGCCGGGATAAGAATGAAAAAAGTCCCTACTGGGGTAAGAAAACAATCTGTGGGATATGCCGGGATGGGAAGGAGAAGTCCCTGCTAGGGATGGAAGGAGAGCCATGGGTTATGCGGAAATTCCTGGGTTATGCCAAGGAATCCACGGGTTATGCCGGGATTGAATGAAGAAATCATGGGTTATTCCAGGGAGAACCACAGGTTATATGAATGGAAAATTCTTGGGTTCGGGGAATTCGTGAGTTATGCCGGGATGAATGGAAAATTCCTTGGTTATGTCGGGGGAACCCGCGGGTTAGGCCGGGATGAATAGGGAATTCCTAGGTTATGCCAGGATTTGAAGGAAAAGCTCCTAGGTTATGCTAAAGAGGATCCATGGGTTATGCCGGAATTGAAAGAAAACTCCTAGGTCATGCTAAGGAGATCTACGGTTTATGCCGGGATGAATGGGAGAATTCTTGGGTTATTCCATGGGAATCCAAGGGTTATACCGGGATTGAAATAGAAACTCCTAGGTTATGTTAGGGAGATCTACGGGTTATGCCGGGATAAATGGAAAATTCCTGGGCTATGCAAGGGGAATCCGCGGGTTATGCCTGGATGAATGGAAAATTCCTAGGTTATACCAGGGGAGTCCGCGGGTTATGCCGCGATGAGTGGAAAATTCTTGCGTTATGCTCGGGGAATCCGCGGGTTATGCCGTGATTGAAGAAAACTCCTAGGTTATGCTAGGGAAATCCGCATGATATGCCGGGATATAGAAATATCATGGGTTATACAAGGGGAATCCGCAGGTTATGCCGGGATGAATAGAAAATTCCTCGGTTATGCCAGGGGAATCCGCGGGTTATGCCGGGATTGTATAAACAATTCCTGGGTTATTCCAAGGGGATCCACGGGTTATGCCGTGATTGAAAGAAAACTCCTAGGTTATGCTATGGAGATCCGCAGGTTCTGCCGGGATTGAAAGAAAACTCCTAGGTTATGCTAGTGAGATCCACGGGTTATGCGGGATGAATGAAAAATTCCTAGGTTATGCTAGGGATTATAAGGAAGTGAAGGGCCACAGAGATCCTTTTGACTATGCTGGGGATAGAAAAGGGAAGCAATAACTCTTAGGTTATGCAAAGGACAGAGGAACTTTAGTTCTCAAACTATGCTGGGGAGTAAAAAGTGGGAGAAAAGGGGGTCATCAGGTTGTGCTGGGGATGTAAGAAGAAACTTCCCGGGTTATGCTTGGGAGCGAAGGAAGGAAATTTCTTGGTCTATGCCGGAGGAGGGGGGTGGAATGCAATCTTTGGGTTATGTCGAGGAAATCCACAAGCTGTACAAGGAGAAGCAAGGGATTGGAAGCTCATGCTATGAGTTTGCAGGAAAAGAATGAAACGAGAAACTTACATTTTCTTAACGATGCAACACCATTCTTGGTCCTTGCACCATTCCTTTGGTTGTGTTTACCCCTTGTTCCTTTTGTTTTTTCTAGATTTCACATGTGTCTACTTTATTTCAAAAATAAAACAAACTGTTAGTATGAACGGTGATTGGGTTCTCGGCCTTGTTCTGCTAGATTTCAGACTCATTTATGTTGGAGGAGAAACCCTTGAATTCGATCTTTTCCTCATAGTTTGGCCGGGGGTCCTCATTTTCGGGTCGAATTTTGTTTTCTAGGGCTTTGGTTATGATTTTTGTCCCGATTCCATTTCGCAACTTACCTTTGGGATCTTTGGTAGGAAACATTATCCTGCTTGGGATTAACCCTTTTGATTTTGATTCCTCTTCATGGACTCTTTAATATTGAATTTCTTTTCTTTCTATTTTCCTGTTTTGGAAGAGTTAGCCGTCACGATCAGCCGGGGTTGGCTAAATGCGCTTGATGATGCCAAACATTCCTTTAGTTCTTGCTAGGAGAAAACATGTGAGAGCGGCCCTGCTACCTTTTATGGAATGGTCAGGACATCAAAGTTAAAGGGGAAAGGAATGAAACATGAATTTTAGAGAGGTATGTCTCTTTTGGAGGAAGAAGAGGGGACTTATCTGGGAGTATGTGTCGGCTTTAAATGGCAATGACATGCTTCTTGGGCTGAATACCCTGGCCAGGTCCATTTCTTCTTTCTGATTTCAACTCTTTCAAAACCAAAGAAACTTATTCAGACTTGAGTGGCAATATTTCCTGTTTTTGGCCAACGACGCCCTTTTCGAGTTTTCTCCAGTCGGCCTCTCTCATTTCTCTTCTCCCATCGCCCGATAGTGCTCTTTGCGAGTTTTTGCCAAACGGACTCTCTCATTTTGTTTTTATCTGCTTGTCGTCGCCATATGGTGCCTTGAGGTTTTCACCGATAAGACTCTCTCATTTTATTTCTCTCAAAAATTTGAGTGGTGCCTATTCCTAACAAAGGTGTCTTTCACATCCCTGTTTTGGCCAACTGATCTGAAGGACTTGGACTAAGCTTCTTGAGTAAAGGAAGTTGGACGGGAATCTACAACTTTGGAACCATTCGTGCGAATTTTTAACCGAACCAATACATTGCTGCCCCAGTTTTGGTTTTCTTGGGGAATTGGGGTTTTAATTTTGATATGACTGAACCTCGGGGAGGCTGCCTATGTATCCTTTCGGAATCAAGTTAGACATAGTTCAGGATGTTTTTTCCTAAACTAATTTGTTTTTGTTTCTTCTTCTTCTCTCTTTTTTTCATGTATTTTTCTTCTCTATTTTTTTCATTTTCTTTTTTAAACATCATTTCCAGGTTCCAAAGAGGGTGATCAAAGAAACGTAACCGGCTCAAAGGTTTTGCGAAGGATTGATAGTGTTAATAGTAGCAGGAAAGAAAAGCCTTCGTCATTTATATCAACCGAAGTCGTTGCGGCAGGGAGTTCAAACGTAATACGTTTTTACTGCATCTGCATTTACTGCTGCCTCGGGCTCGTCTCCTTCAACGTCGCCCAGGTACAATGCTCCTTTAGGCAGTATCTTTTTGATAATGTACGGACCTTTCCAGTTTGGAGCGAACATTCCTTTGGATTCCTGATGCTGAGGAAGTATACGCCTCAATACCAGCTGCCCGACTTCGAAATTCCTAGAGCACACTTTCTTATTGTAAGCGCGCGCCATTCTTTGTTGGTACAACTGCCCTTGACACACCGCAGCCATTCGTTTTTCATCAATTAATGACAGCTGGTCCAAACGAGTTTTAACCCATTCACTATCTTCAATTTATGCTTCGACAATTACTCGGGGAGAAGGGATTTCTACCTCTGCGGGTATGACAGCTTCAGTCCCATAGACTAGTAAGTAGGGAGTTTCTCCTACCGATGTGCATACTGTGGTACGATATCCCATCAATGCAAAAGGCAACTTTTCATGCTATTGCCTAGAGCTTTGAATCATATTCTTCAAGATCTTCTTGATGTTCTTGTTAGCTTCTTCGACAGCACCATTAGCGTTGGGCCGGTAAGGGGTGGAGTTTCTATGTGTTATCTTGAATTGTTCACATATTTCTCCCATCAGACAACTGTTTAGATTAGATGTGTTGTTTGTAATGATGGTAACGTGAATCCCAAAATGACAAATGATATTGGAATGCACATAATCACCACCGCTTTCTTGGTAACAGACTTAAGAGTGATGGATTCAACCCATTTTGTGAAGTAATCAATAACGACCAATATGAATCTTTGTCCATTTGAAACTTTTGGCTCAATCGGCCCAATGACATCCATGCCCCAGGCAGTAAATGGCCAGGGTGCTGCCATAGGATGCAATTTAGTTGGCGGTTCATGAATCAAATCACCGTGCATCTGGCATTGATGACATTTTCGAACGAAGCTGAAGCAATCTTTCTCCATGGTAATCCAGTAATACCCGGCTCGGAGTATCTTCTTTGCTAGTACGTACCCGTTCATATGAGTCCAGCACACTCCTGCGTGTAATTCGTGCATAATTATCCCGGCTTCTTCGGCTTCGACACATCTCAGCAAATTAAGATCTGGAGTCCTTTTATATAAATTATCACCACTCAAGAAGAAATTGCTCGCATGCCGTCGGATGTTTTTCTTTTGCTCCTTAGTGACTTGCTCGGGGTACTCCTGTGTTTCAGGAATCTTTTGATGTCATAATACCAGGGTTTTGTACTGGACTCTCCTTCGGTCACATTGCAATACCCATGCCTTTCGATTTGGATTTGTAAAGGATCAACATATGCGTTTCTAGGGTAAGGCAACATGGAGGCCAAGGTTGCGAGTGCGTCTGGTAACTCATTGTGGAAAAATGGAATGTACCTGAATTGTACCGACTTGAACCATTTTCCGAGGTCTTCCATATGTTGTCTATATAGGATGAGTTTAACGTCTCTTGTTTCTTATTCTCCCTGAGCCTGTCTGATGATCAGATCTGAATCTCCCATGATTAACAATTCATCAACATCTTGGTCAATGGACATGTTCATGCCCATGATGCAAGCCTCATATTCAGCTGTGTTATTGGTGCAGAAGAATCGGAACCTGGATGTAGCAGGATAATGCTGACCTGTGTGTGAGATTAAAATTTCCCCAATCACTACGCCTTTTGCGTTTACTGCTCTGTCGAAGAATATTTTCCAATCGGAGATGTCTTTAGATGTTACTTCCACCGAATTCACTTATTCATAAGGGAAATAGGTATTCAAAGGCTGATATTCATCATCAATGGTATTTTCAGCCATATGATTTGCCAATGCTTGAGCCTTCATTGCAGTACGAGTGACATAAACTATGTCGAACTCGATGAGCAAGATTTGTCATTTCGCCAATCGCCCTGTGGCCATCGGTTTTTGGAATATATACCTCAACGGATCTATCCTGATTATGAGGTAGGTTGTATGAGCTTGCAGATAATGACTTAACTTCTGGGCCACCCATGTCAAGGCACAACAGGTTCTTTCTAGCAGCGTGTACTTGCCCTCGTAACTAGTAAACTTCTTGCTTAGATAATAGATGGCTTGCTCTTTCATTCCAGTGGCGTCATGCTGCCCGATAATACAACCAAAAGAGCTTTCCAGGACCTTTAGATAGAGAAATAATGGCCTTCCCGGTTCTAGCGGAACCAAAACTGGAGGGTTGGACAAGTAGTGTTTGATTTTTTCAAATGCCTCTTGACACTCGACAGTCCATTTAACTGCCGCATCCTTTTTCAATATCTTGAATATGGGCTCGCATGTGGAAGTCAACTAGGCGATGAATCGGCTGATGTAATTCAATCTTCCCAATAAACGCATTACATCCTTTTTGGTCCTTGGCGGAGGCAGCTCTCAAATGGATTTTATCTTGGTCGGATCCAACTCGATACCTCTTTGGCTTAAAATGAATCCCAGAAGTTTGCCTGACGGGACCCCAAATGCACACTTGGCTGGATTCAATTGCAAATCATACTAGGGGAGCCTCTCGAAGAACTTCCTTAAGTCCCTTACATGATCACCCTGAGTCTGGGACTTGATAATCACATCATCCACATACACTTCTATTTCTTGATGCATCATGTCGTGAAAAATGGTAGTCATAGCCCTCATGTATGTTGCCCTGACGTTTTTCAATCCAAAAGGCATAACACTGTAACAGAAAGTTCCCTAAGGTGTGGTGAAGGCGATTTTCTCAGCATCTTCCTCATCCATCAACACTTGGTGATATCCTGCGTATCAATCTACAAAGGACTGTATTTTGTGTTTGGCACAGTTATCGACGAGGATGTGAATGTTGGATAGAGGGAAGTTGTCCTTGGGACTCGCCTTGTTTAAATCGCTGTAATCAACACACACACTTGAGTTTTTCCGTCTTTCTTCGGTACCGGGACCACATTGGCCAACCATGTGGGGTATCGAACCACTCGGATTACCCTCGCCTCTAGCTGTTTTGTGATCCCTTCTTTGATCTTATCGCTGACATCAGGCTTGAGCTTTCTTTGTTTTTATTGGGCCGGAGGGCATTCAGGGTATGTGGGCAACTTATGAAGCACTAGGTGAACACTCAATCCATCCATATCATCGCAAGACCAAACAAATACATCTTTGAATTCCAAAAGGAGTTGAACCGATGAATCTCGTATTTCTTTATTCACATGGATGCTTATTTTAGTTTCTTTGATTTCTCCGGGATCGCCCAAGTTAACCGGTTCGCTATCATTTAAATTCGGCTTAGGTTTGTTTTCAAAATGTTCCAACTCTCGGTTGATTTCCCTAAAAGCCTCTTCTTCATTGTATTCCGGTTCTTGGTTCATTATTTCACAAATAGGCAGCATGTTTGGGTCGTGGCATGGAGTCCGCAAGCATGTTGTTTTATTTAAAGCCACATTATTGGGACTGAAAGAAAAAATGAAAATTAAAAGAAAGACAAAAATCAGAGAAAGACAGAGAAGTGCAAATGATGAAATATTGATTTCATTTCTTTGAACTTGTAAGATAACATGGTTTACAATTGGAATTTAAAGGACAAAATGCTAAAGAAAAACAACTAAGCTACACCCTGAAATAGCTCGTGAAGCAAGGAAAGGTAGCAAGGCGAGACTACCGGGCCTCCCACATGACTGGGAAAGGCGTGGCCTTCCAGTTTGCAGCTTGGCATCCGGTCCCATATAGAGTACTTCAGCGGTGCTCGAGCCTTCTCCCAGCTGGACCATGTTGGCTTCATACTATAATTCCCTCATGGCTCCGCATATCTCCTCAATTTCTTCTGCTGTGAAGGTCTCTTCTTCCTCCTCCTCACTGTACTTTAGTTTTACAAATGTTTTGTACAAGTGGGGTAGGGGTTATGGTAAAGCCCATCCATGACGCTTTCTACGATTCGCCCAGGTGATATCTTCTTATGTTGGATGAAAGCCTAGCGCAAAGAACTTTTCTGCGGCAAGCAAAGAGACCAGCTCAGTTATTCCTTGTAGGGAGCTTCCCAGTCCCTTGCTTAGCTTAAAACCTTGACGTATCATTTCCCTTGCCACCATGATTGAAGCATTTGAGAGGAAAGGCTGGGGAAGTGGCTTGCCTTCTTCATGTTGATCGGCTCCCACGATTTCAAAAGATTGGTAAACTATGTGCTCACTTCCCTCTTTGGCTTCGAGGAAGGGAACAGAGGGGTCCCGGTAAATTTACTGCTCGTCTTCTCCGTGAACTACAATCTCCTGGTTTTCATGTTCGAACTTCAGAATTTGGTGCAGAGTAGAGGGCACCGCACCTGGTGCGTGAATCCACGGTCTTGCTAGGAGGTAGTTATAGTATGTGTCCATGTCCAATACTTGAAATGTCCCTTCAAAGTCGATCGGACCAATGGTCAGCACTAAGTCAATTTCCCCTATGGTGTCTCTCTTGATTCCATCAAAAGCTCGGACACACACATTGTTTGGACGGATCATCTCTGTCCCAATCTCCATCCTTTGCAATGTTGACAGTTGCCATATATCTACCCTAGAACCTCCGTCTATCACCATTCTTTTGACATAATAGCCCTCGCATTTAATGGTGAGGTGCAAGGATTTGTTGTGGGCAGCTCCCTCCGGGGGTAAGTCGTTCTTGCTGGACGTAACCTAATTAATGGCAAAGAATCTTTCCGCCATTTTCTCTACTTGCTCCACGGAGGTTCCAGCTGGTACATAAGCTTCATTCAGGGTTTTGGCCAACACTTTCTGGTGCTCGGGAGATTTCATCAAGAGTGACAATAAAGAGACCTGCTCGGGAGACTTTCGAAGTTGGTCCACCACCTTGTATTCTGGCAATTTAATTTTTTGAGAGAAGGCTTCTGTCTTTTCAACATTCACTGGACTCTTAGGTGGAAATCGCCATTTGGTAGCAGCGTTCACCTCTTCCAAATCTGAATATTTCTTCGTGGGAAGGCTTTTTTGCGTTTCGCCGATGATTTCTTTGCCCTTATATGTGACTATGGTTTCTTGGTAATTCCACAGGACTGCAGAAGGGTTTGTCATTTGCATATAAGGCGCACGACCGATTACCTCGGGCTCATTCACTACCGATGGTTTAATCGGTCCTCGTGCAACATAAACTCCCTTAGGTACATACATCGTTTTGTTCAGCTCAAACCTTCTTGGGGAGTCAAAGTGGGTTGTTTTGCTTGACGCCCCCGTGGGATATAAAGTATAGTTTCCTTTGTAGGGGTCGTCTCAGTTTTGATTTCAGACTTCTTCTCTGCTTCTGGGAACTTGGCTTCATTCATTTTCGTTTTTTCAACCTTCTTGGGGGTAACTTTTTGTTTTCTGTCTGCCTCAGCGATGGCTATTATGTATTTTTAGGTGGGGCCAAATTCTTTGTCCTCACAAATCATTCTGATGACTAGCCCGTTATGGTGAGCCGGCAACGGGTTATTGGTTACGTTTGGGACCTCTTCATCTCTCAGTACTTTTTTCTTTTGTTCCATAAAATCCTCCACCGCTCGTTTCAGAGTCCAGCAATTTTCGGTGTCATGTCCTTCTGCCCTGGAATGATAAGCACAATGTACGCCCCTTTGATAGGAAGGTGACTCAGGGTTCTGCCTGTTCGGGGGCACGGGCTGCATGAGGCCCATGTGGATTTGGGAATAAGCTGGCATAAGATTCCCCTATTGGAGTAAAGTTGTGTCTCCTAGGTGGTTCCCTAGGATGGTAATTATTTTATGGAGTGCGGGGATTACAGTGGTTGTGAGGAGGCTGATTCCTCGGGGCTTGGTTTCTGTTGCCCTGTTTTTGTGGTCGAGCATAGGGCTGGGCATTCATGACTGCATAAGGTTGAGGAACATAATGCATGTCTTGGTGGGGATAGTAATGTTTAGAGGCCCTTTCTGAGAATACAGGTCTGTGAGCATGATGTCTTCTCATTCCGGAGGCTGCCATTGACACCTCCTCTTTCTTCTTGTTTCTTGTGATCCCTCCTGCCCCACCTTTTATGGCCTTGGAGGTTGCTCTTATGGCGGACTAACTCAAAATTTTTCCTGTCTTCAGGCCATTTTCTACCATCTCACCGATCTTAATTGCCTCTGCAAAAGGTTTGCCCATTGCTGACATTATATTTTGAAAATAATCTGCCTCTTGCACTTGTAGGAAGACGGTGACCATCTCCGTCTCGTCCATTGGTGGCTTTACTCTCGATGCTTGCTCGCGCCACTTAACAGTATATTCTCTGAAGCTTTCTGAAGGTTTCTTTTTCAAGTTGGCTAAGGAATTCCTGTCCGGGGCAATGTCAATGTTATACTGGAATTTCCTTACAAATTCAAGGGCGAGATCATCCCATATATGCCATCGGGTGATATCCTAGTCCATGTACCATTCAGAAGCGATGCCCACTAAGCTCTCCCCAAATATGCCATCAAGAGTTCTTCTTTTCCACCTGCCCCACGCAATGATTGCAATACCTTTTCAAATGAGCGATGGGGTTGCCGTGGCCATCGTACTTTTCCAACTTCGACAATTTGAACCCCAAAGGGAGAAGTACATGTAGGAACATGCACAGGTCCGAGTAAGACACACTCTTCTTCCCACTTAATTCTTGTATGTTTTTCAGACTCTATTCGAGGCTTTTCATCCTTCTTGTTATTTCATCTTGTTCGGGTGTTTTAGGGGTTTTGTCTTGCACATGTATGAGTTCGTATGCTGGTTGAGGGTAGTTCTATATGGGGTATGGGGGAGGATCGGTTTGGTAATTTGGCATTTGAAATGTGAAAGCTGTAGGATCAAACATGGGCCTCGGACCCGCAGAGTGTGTGGCGCCTGCGCACGGAGGAGCCGTAAAAATGTTAGGGACTGGACCAGATGTGAACATCGCAGAGGGTGCTCCGAAAAAGTTGTTTGATATAGTGGGCTGCCCTAGGAGGATATTTGGGTGACTGATGGGGATGGTGGAGGTACCACCCGACCTTGAGAAAAGCTCAGGAAATTCGGGGATAGCTCTTGGAGGTTCTTTCCCATTTGTCCAGGCGTCCCACAACTCCATAACTCGGAGTCAAAGGATCATATTCTCTTCAGCGGCCGTAGATTCAGAGGCTGGGATTCCCGTAATTGGGTTGTCCTCTGGGATAGGGACTGCTGGTAGAGTCATTTCGGTTGACATCTTTGCGCTTCCCTTTGATCTAGTAAAGTATCTACGCGAGACCAGCTTACCGCAAACCAATCACTATTCTTAAAACACCTGGACTGGACACTGGAATTTCAAACGGTTAGGTTGAGATAGATAACAAACAAGAAATCGCATGTTGGGTATGATGCACCTATACATTAATGGGTGTATATATGCTTGCAATGGTCGCATACATAATACCGGCACTTATTCTGAATTTCTTTTATTTCCTACTTTTTATTTCTTATTAGCTTTCCCTTTTTAATAATATGGTCGAATCCTATGAAGATTGTCTACGTATCATAACATCGCATGAATCAGACCGAGCGTAGTTCAAGGAAAAATGTTGTGTAAATAATAGAATATTTTGGGATTTTGAATTTTTATAATGACATAAACTTTGATTACAAAAGCTAACAAAATGAAAGGCAACCACCAAACTGGGACTCACTAAACTTACAGACTTGAAAGGTGCGTGGAAGAACATACAGATAGACTCTTTTAAGAAAATACAAATTTATGAGTACATTAAAACTTCAAATGTTTTTGGAGCTTGCGAGGCATCGTCCGGCCTTACCGCGGGCTTGCGTGCTAAACTTCCCTGGAGGTAGTGGATATCTTCCATCACTTGACGGACAAATATCATGACAGTAGCCAAGAATATAGATTTTGTCATGTCCTCACAGTGGTTGCACTTTGTGGTAATATATTCTGCGATTGTCCGCACCCTTTCCCTGATAAACCCTTTTTCTTATAATAGACACCCAATTTGCTCGGCTCTTGCTTCTAGAGTTCATTCTGCTACTTGTTTTACCTTTTGGAACTGCCGCAAATCCCTTTCTAATCCTGCTATTACTGCATAGCAATGCTCTATATCAGCTCTGAAGTCCCTGGCTTGTTTGGCCATTTTGTTTTCAGCTATGATGACCCTCTGTTTTAAACCAACGATCTCATTGCCACTCCTTTCTATTAATTGCTCCAGTATGCGGGCTCGTTCCTCTATACTTTTAATCAATTGCTTCCTCTATGATCAGATTATCCTCTTTTATAACTGAAGCGTTAGGGAAACATCAATTTCTTTGTTTTCCTTTTAGTCCTTTATCCAATTTTCAGTTTGGCCTAAATGGTCCTTGGTTTTTTGAATTGTGCCTCACGTTTTGAGGCAGAAATTATACTTAGACCCCTCACTAAAATGTTCTAGGAGTTTGTTACAAGATTTCCTATATTCAAATGCCCTTAATAACCTTGTCCCTTTCCCTAGTTACTGGCCTAAGGGTTTCTAACCTTGGTTCTCATCTATTTGGTCAAAATTTACCCTAGTTAACTATTTTCAATTCATACACTAAGATTCTCAATATCAACTAGGATCAGGCCATGGCCAATCTAATTAATTGCATATTTATGCAAGACAAAGGTCCCAGGGTCAGGATTTAAACAATGCAACCTTTATACTCAGGCAAACATTACAAAACTGAACAACACAAATTTCAGAAATGCAGGGCACTAACCAAATATGACTAATTCTGAGCTCAATACAATAGTCCAAACAAAAATAGGCTATGACTTCAAATGTTAAGTAGACCATTAAAGACAAATTATCCATACTTAAACACAAACAAGCAAGGAGGCGAATATTTAGGACATATCAAAGATGAACTGGTGAAACAAATGAAAAATAAGGAAAATCAAAAATCAAATAGAAAAGAGAACAGGGAGAGTATATGACTCTAGATGGAAACACCTAACCAGGATTTCACAAAAAATAAAAATAGAAAAGATTAAAACAAAAGAGAACAAGAACGAACATATAGCAGCTATTGTAAAATCAGGAATATAAAGCACTTAAGAAGGATGAACATGTGATCACTCAGAAGATTTAGTGACAAAAATATAAGAAAAAAAGAAACTTAAACAAAATGAAATTAAAGACAATAATAACACTTAGAATAGAAAACATATGAGATAAAAAATAAAGAGCAGGAACTTGGCATATTTAACAAGTGTAAGTAAAGAAAATCAAGAGAACCAGGACAAATAAGTGACTCAGAGTTTCCGAAGATGAACAGATAGAAAAACGTGATGTACTAAAAAAATAACTATAAAGAAGATTGGAAGTAAAAGAAGTCAAGGATGAGCACATAGTAACTATACAGAACTTCCCACAAATGAAACAAATGAAAACTCAGGAACACGTGCCTCTAGATGGAAATAACTATCCAGAATGTCCTAAAGATGAAGAGATAGAGAACGAGTAACAATCAACAAGCAAGAGAAGACATATAGTTTCAAAGATGAATAGATGAACTCAAGCGAATGAAAAATCAAATAAAATCAACTAGAACAAGAAAGCACACACAAAATAAAACATACAGAGACTTAGCTTTTTAGCGTCGCAACCCTAAACATAGGGTTTTCCAAATCTCCAGATGTTTGACCTCTTCTGAGAGGTCCTTTGACCTTTTAAGGTCTTTACCTTTCACATTGGAGAGGGGGAAAAGGATTTCAAGGAATGGTCAAATGGTTTTGAAACAAGAGGAGGGGTTTCAGACTCAATTTGGTTGGATCTAGTTGCATTCGAGGGTCGTAGGTTGCAAGGTCGTGGATGGGAAGGTAAGACGGTCTCAAGGGACCGATTCCAAAAGATTCTAATGAGTTTAGGGTTTGAGGTAAAGCTTTGAATTGATATTTGAGATGATCTGTTAGGATTCAAAGGACAAGGTTTAGATGGTTGGGAAAAGGGCGGGAAGGCAGTTCAGGGGTGTTATTTTGGGTGGGTTTAGGGTTAGTGTCATCGGAGACGGCGATGCCGGTGAACCTTCTGTCATATATTCGAGAAGTTGTGGGGTTGTTAAAAGGAAACCAAGTCGGAAGGGAAAGAAGGAGACGAGGTGGTCTGGTGGTGTAATTATGAGGTCGTTTGACGACCGCCCACCGCCGTGAGGCAATTTTTGGCAGCGGCGTTAGGGTGGTTGAGGGGTTGTAGACGGTGGTGAAGAGGTGGTGATACACCAGAGTGTAAATACGAGGAAGAAGATCTTTTGGTCTATGAGTATACAAAGGGTGTTTGGACATATATATGTGACTTGTGAAGTAGTTTCACGGCCGTTGTATCAGTTATAATCAATGGTTGAGATGAATTGCCCCAAAACGGTGTCGTTTTGGTGCGTCTCTTATGGACTGGGTCGGAGACACCAGTTGGGCTGGGTCTTGGGCATTTTTTAGGGTTTAAATGATTTGGGCCACCCAGGTTTGGCCCAATTGTGGCCAGCCTGGGTGATTTATTAGAGAATCCATTATTTTTTGCTTTCTTATTTATTTCATTCCTAATTGCATTTTAAATATCCTAATTAAGCTAGTCAACCTAATAACTACCTATTGTGCAAAAAATAAATAAGAATGCAACAATAAAAATTAATCACAATAAATGCAAAACAATTAAAATGCCGGAATAACTACTTGATTTTTTGTGATTTTTATATTTTGCAAAAATAACCTTAATTACCCATAATCTAACAAAACTATGAAATTAAATCCTGAATGCTTCTGCAATTCTGTATTTATTTATTTATTTTTATTTTTTTGTGATTTTATGCATGCATTAATGAAAACACACTGATATGCGCAATTATATCCTAAAAATAAATCCTAAAAATAGATATTAATGAGGAGAAATCCTGAACTTGAGAATCCTGTAGGAGTCATCTCAATGGGGTAAAAATCACATACTCACACCAGTGTTCAAATGTGTTGGTCGTTTCTTATGTGTTTGTTTCTCTTTTAACCAATAGTAATGATTTATTCTTTTAGTTGTGATCTGAGTTCTGTAAAATTAGGGTTAATCATTGCTCATGGTTTAGTTTAAGTTTTGCTGCTTTGCTTAAATTTTCTCCAGGCGTCATGTATGATTTAAATTTGGTTTGTTAATTTGATTTTGTGTTTCGAACATGTTCTTTACAGTCTTGATAGTCTGTTTCAGTTAATTTAATTGGTTTAGGATAGTTTATTTCAGTTTTAATCAGTAACTGTTCTTTAAGTTCAGTGTCTATCCTCAAGCAATTATTAGGTTTAGTTTAGGTAATTGGATATAGCTGAATTAGATTGATTAGTCAACCATGGTCACTGACAGTGTAATTGGTTGGGGACAATTGAAATAAGACTAGTAATTTCAAAACAAGTTCAGGGGTAGTTTTGGTACTTAGAATTGCATAGGAATGTTGTAGTTAAAACTAGAACCCTCTAGAATCTTTTAAAATAGGGCCTTCATTAGAATTTCAATGGTTTTAGTGCAATAACTTGGGTGGAAAATCAGAAATCTAAGGACTAATTATGTAAAACTGAAAAAATAATAGAGGGGCTAATATGTAAAACAGAATAGGAAGGTTATCCTAAGCCTAGCCAATAAAAAGGCATACTATTGCCTTATTGAACAAGTTTTTGAACCCTAAAGAAAAAGTCCCAAAAGTTCCAGCTCTAAAAGTTTCCCCAAAACACTCCTAATTCCATTTATGCAATTCAAATTCAAAATAAAAATCCAAAAAAAATATTATTAGTTTGAACATCTAAAAGTTTTCCATAAAAACTAGATCATTTAGATCCTTAGGAGCAAAAACAAAAATAAAAACTCCAAAACAAGCTGTTCCATTGAAGTTTTGGATCAATTTCGAGTCCTAGAGTTAGATTTGCATCATTTAGCCTAGGGTTTAATTGCTGAAGTTTTCTGGAGTTTTCTGAGCTAATTTCAAGTGTGTTTGAGTTCTATCGATGCTATTTTGGGTTATTTTGTTGGTTGCTGTTCATCTGGCCTTATTCCTGGGTTGCAATGATATAAATGTTGGTCTGATTGTGGTGTTACTGCTGGTTTACCACTGCTTGTTGTTGACTCAATCCTGCTGCCTCCTTTTCTTCATTTTTTTGCCTTAATTCAGGTACATTTTCTAACCTCAAGTGCTGTAAGAGTGAATACATGTGTATGATTATTTTGTCGAGAAGAAATACTGAAAAACTTCTTTGTACTTCTATATTTACATGAAGTTATTCTGATTTGTATGCTTAGACGTTAATTCAGCACGTGTTAACTAGACAATTAATTATTTTGTAATAATTGGACTGTACGAAGGACTAATTTTTAGAGCTATATGGACATTGAGTATAAGGCTGGCTGGAAACAGGTTTTAGTTTAAACTATTGAAATAGTTGTAGTTTAAATCTCAAGTTGACTGCTTGCTATGATCTTCAGCATTAGATTTCCATTTCGAGTCTATAATGTTGAGAGTACATGAATGGAATCTAAAAAACTATCATGATTTCGATCAAGTGTTAATTCCCTATTTGAGTTTAAATTGACATGTAAATAAAGCTCATCCTGGTTTAATATAAAAATGCGGATAAGTTTGGCAAATCAAAAACTATTAAAATCTTGGTATGTTGAAATCGATTTCGATTAGGCCCATGATATTTGGGCTATGAAATTGGACACAACACCTGGGCTGATTACCCAGTAGACGTTTGGATCCTGTAAGTCTTAGAATTAGTATATGCACCACTGGGCTGATGCTGAAGCCCAATTCCAGAAGTTGTATGCATTTTGGGTCTATTTTGAAGCCCAGGATACTGAAAACCTTATCCCCACCGCTCAAGCTGTTAAGTTTAGTTAAACAAAAAAAAATTGTTAATTTGGGGTTTTCTCGAGCTAGGTAGCATATTTGAACTAAGGGGATTTTCTTCTTGTTTGGATGTGGACTTGAATTTGAAAGCCCGGGTTCAAATGCTAATCAACTAGGTGCTTTAGAGACAAATCTGATAGAAAATCCTAGTTTGCCCAATATTATCCTTTAAATAATAAAACGAGGTGTGTCGCGGCTAATAAAACCCATAAATTGCGTGGCCCTCTTTAAATGATTATATTAAAATACTTAGAAATTCGGGACATGCCATTTATCGAACTTCACGGCTTCGCGCAAAGATAATAATACGTTAGTCTCTTTAGACGCGTCTTTTAATAATATTACCTTCCTAAATACAGGTGTGCATTTCATGTGACCAAATTCAAATCCCAAAACCTTGGATAAAATATGTTCTGGATCCGGGTGCATTTCATGCGACGCGATCCAAATACATGTTTTAAACAACATTCACATTCCTAAAATTCAATTAAAAGCGTTAAAAATTTTTAAACTGCACTATAGGATGAACATCTACAAAAAATCAGATTTAGCCAATTATAATAGTTTAAACGACCGTGCTAGAACCACGGGATCCGAGGGTACCTAACACCTTCCCTCAAGTCAATTCCTTACTTAGAATTTCTGGTTCGCAAACTCCATTTGGGCAGTCAAAAATTTCCTCGATTTGGGATTCAAAACAAACCGGTGACTTGGGACACCAAAACCCAAGCCTATCACATGTGGCGACTCTAAATAAATAAATAATCTCATTTTGAAAAATGTCACTTTAAATGGAAAACTCCCTTATAAATTTATCCTCCGAGGTAGCCGTGTAAGGAGGAGGTGTGACACTTACCATACAATACTATGTTGAAATCCTCCCTTTGGAAGCACCCAAATCGCCCAAGTGTGAAGTAGTGAGTGAAATAAATGACCTTGAGATAGAATTAAAAGAGCTCACTACCCAGCGGTTTCCGCTTCTACGGTTTGGGGACCGCATATGCGATCCCGCACATGCGGAAAGGAGGCCGCATCTGCTGCTCTGGGCTTAAAGCGACTGTACCGCTTCTGCGGTCTGAAGGGCTTTTGCGGAACCGCTTCTGGGGTTTTCCTCAAGCCTGGGCCATGACCGCTTCTTAGAAGGCCTGACCGCATTTGCGGTCCCGCATCTGTGGTCCTAGAACTGCAGATGCGGTTATGACAAAAGCAGCAGTTCAGTCTTTTCTTCAATTTATAACTTCACGCGAGCCTCGATTGTTTGACGCTCAGGGCCCCCGAGCCTCGCCCGAACATACCGACAAGTCTGAAATCATGAGGCGGACCTACTTGACCCTCGGATTTCTCAAAACAACGCTAAATCTATGAATCACATCCTAAAACCAAATGAGTCAAACTATTGAACTTCAAGTTCTTAAATCTCTTCTAACGGGTCAAAACGCCCATAAACTACTCGAATTGACACCAAATTTTACGGGTAATTCTTAACTAATATGTTGGACCTGTACCAAGTTTTGGAACCAAAATCTGAGCCCGATACCTAGGAAATCAATGAATACTTAGTTTCTTTAAATTCTTTAAACCTTCAATTTAACAATTTCACACAAAAATTCATAACTCGGGTTAGGGACATCGGAATTAGATTCCGGACATATGCCCAGGTCCCATATTTTCCCACGGACCCTCCGGGACAGTCGAATCACGAATCTGGGTCTATTTCCCAAGAAAGGTGACCAAAGTCAAACTTGCCCTTTTAAGAAAATCTTAAAGTAACAAATTGACATACTTAGCTCAAAACTCTTCTAACTCCCAAGCCAACCATCCCCCCAAGTTATAAATTTGCTAAAACAAACGCAGGAAGTTTTGTTTAAGGGAACGGGGTTCGAAAATGCAAAACGACTAGTCGGGCCGTTGCATTCTCCACCTCTTAAACCAACGTTCGTCCTCGAACGGGCATAGAAAAGTACCTAGACTGCTAAATAAGTAGGGATATGTGCTCCGCATGTCCTCCTCGGACTCCCAGGTTGCCTCCTCAACCGGTTGGCCCTATTACTGGACCCTCACTGCAGAAATCCTCTTGGATCTCAACTGGCGATCATATCGATTGGTAATGGCAACTGGATCCTCCTCATAGCCCAAGCTCTCATCTAACTGAATGGTACTGAAGTCCAACACATGTGATAGGTCGGCATGATACTCCGAAGCATCGATAAATGAAAAACTGGATGAACTCCAGATAAATTGGGAAGAAAAGTAAGCTCATAGGTAACCTCCCCAACTCGCCTTAACACCTCAAAGGGACCAATAAACCTTGGGCTTAGCTTGCCTTTCTTCCCGAACCTCATAATTCCCTTCATTGGATAGACATTCAAGAGCACCTTCTCGCCAATCGTGAATGATATATCACGCGCCTTCTGATCCGCGTAACTCTTTTGTCTAGACTGAGCTATGTGGAGCCTCTCCTGAATCAACGTTACCTTATCCAAGGCATCCTGTACCAAATCTGTACCAAGTAATTTAGCCTCACCAGGCTCAAACCACCCTATAGGAGAACGACAACGTCGACCATATAAAGCCTCAAAGGGGGCCATCTCTATGCTGGAATAATAGCTATTGATGTATGCAAACTCTGCGAAAGGAAAGAACTAATCCCACTGCCCTCCAAAGTCAATCACACATGCTCTAAGAATATCCTACAAAATCTGAATTGTCCGCTCCAACTGCCCATCGGTTTGAGAATGGAATGTCGTCCTAAGCTCTACGCGGGTTCCTAACTCACTCTGAACGGCTCTCCAGAAATAGGAAGTGAACTGAGGGCCTCTGTCTGATATGATGGAAACCGG
Organism: Nicotiana benthamiana; assembly: GCA_034376525.1. Lineage (NCBI taxonomy): Eukaryota > Viridiplantae > Streptophyta > Magnoliopsida > Solanales > Solanaceae > Nicotiana > Nicotiana benthamiana. The sequence continues at coordinate 9,970,409 of CM067341.1, read as the reverse complement.
CACACCCTGCAACCTAACTATCTCCTGAATATAAATCTGAGCATATCTCTTCAATGTATAAGTAGTTGCCACTGGAATGAAGTGAGCCGACTTGTTCAACCTGTCCACAATGACTCACATTGAATCAACCTTCCGCAAAGTCCGCGGCAACCCAACTAATAAATCCATGGTGATACGCTCCCACTTCCACTCCGGAATAGGCTTCGGCTGAAGTAGGCAACTTGTCCTCTGATGCTCTCACTTGACCGGCTGGCAATTCAAACATCGGACCTTAATCTGCCCCAACAATGAAGACTGAGCAGCCATACATGCTAGAACTCGACTGGGCTCTGAAATGTCCAACCTCACAAGTCTGTTACCTAAGGACTGAATGACCAAGGCTAGTGGCCTCTCCTCTGCTGGAATGAATGCTAGGCTACCCATAACTCTCTGCCTTTCTTCTCAAGGCATCCACGACTACATTCGCCTTGCCCGGATGATAAAGAATGGTAATTTCATAATCCTTTATTAACTCAAGCCACCTGCGCTGCCTCAAATTAAGATCCCTCAACTTGAACAAATGTTGCAAGCTGCAATAGTCGGTGTAAGCCTCACAAGACACCCCATACAAATAATACCTCCATATCTTAAGAGCATGAACAATCGCTGCCAACTCTAGATCATGCACAGGGTAATTCTTCTCATGGACCTTCAGCTAACGTGAAGCATATACAATAACTCGTCCCCCCTCCATCAATACACATCCCAAGCCAATGCGAAGCGTCTTAATATACCGTGTACATTTTTGAACCAGAAGGCAATACAAGAACCGGTGTCGTATTCAAAGTCGTCTTGAGCTTCTGGAAGCTCCTCACAATCATTAGACCAACGAAATGGAGCACCCTTCTGGGTCAATCTGGTCAGAGGTGATGCAATAGATGAAAAACCCTACACAAATCGCTTAACCCTAGGAAACTCCTGATCTCAGTCACTGAAGTAGGATGCGGCCAACTCCGAATTGCCTCAATCTTCTTGGGATCCACCTTAATACCCTCTCCGAACACTACATGCCCCAATAATTCCAAAGACTCTAGCCAAAACTCACACTTGGAGAACTTAGCATATAGCTTCTGCTCTCGCAAGGTCTGAAGCACTACTCTCAAATGTTGCTCGTGCTCCCCCAGGCTACGTAAGTATTTTAAGATGTCATCAATGAAGACGATAACAAAGGAATCAATATAAGGCCTAAACACCATGTTCATCAAGTCCATAAATACCGCTGGAGCATTAGTCAATCCAAATGACATCACCAGAAACTCATAGTGGCCATACCTAGCCCTGAATGCAGTCTTCGAAACATTTGAGTCCCGAATCTTCAGCTGATGATACCCTGACCTCAAGTCAATCTTAGAGAACACCCTAGCACCCTACAGATGGTCAAACAAATCATCAATTTGGGGCAACGGATATTTGTTCTTGATGGTGACTTTGTTCAACTGGTGATAATCAAGGAACATATGCATAGTCACATCTTTCTTCTTCAAAAATAGCACTGGTGCACCCAAGAAGATACACTGGGCCTAACAAACCCCTTTGCTAACAACTTCTATAGCTGCTCCTCCAACTCTTTAGGAGTCATATGGTATGGTGGAATGGATATAAGCTGGGTGCCTGGGGCCAAATTAATACAAAAATCAATATCACAATCTAGAGGCATGCCTGGAAGATCGGAAGGAAAAACATTGGCGAACTCTCGGACTACTGGCACTAATCAATCATCGGAGACTCTGCAGTGGTGTCTCGAACACAAGCTAAATAAGCCAAACACCCTTTCTCAACCATGTGTTGAGCCTTCAGGAAGGAAATGACCCTGCTAGGCATATCAACCGTGGAACCCTTCCACTCCAACCAAGGAAATCCTAGAATCGCTAGTGAAACAATTTTGGCGTGGCAATCTAGTATGGCGTGATATGGAGATAACCAATCCATGCCCGGGATAACCTCAAAATCGATAATGTCAAGCAACATAAGATCTGCACTGGTCTCTAAAAAAAATAAAGTAACCACACAAGACCGGTAGATCCGATCCATAACCACAGAATGGCCCACAAGAGTGGACACATAAATGGGAACATCCAAAGGCTCAGGGGAAATAACTAGGAATCGAGCAAACTGAGATGATGCCAGGCAAGTCATTGTGGAACATTGCTAACATCTTATGTCGATTCTATTAGAATTTAAGTGAAATAACCATTCCGATTTGGATTTAATAGTAAAAGAGATAGATAGTGTAAGTAACACAATATTATAAATCCAAAAAAAATAAGTCTACTAATGCATGTGTGTGCCAAGACCTAGTGTCACAAGCTACGGGCAGCTAGTAGAATATACACAAAAGAATATCATACTAACCTACTGTCCAAATCAGGGTAGACAGAAGATAAAAATACAAAGGAAAGACTTCTTCAGCTGCGGGTCGGCATAGAGGAAAAAGTAGCTTACTGAAGAAGTCCCAAGTTCGCTCACAGGTGCGCACCAAAATGATAACCAGATCCACCTGCCTCAGATCCTGTACATTTAAGTACAGAAGTGTAGTATGAGTTCATAAACAACATGTACCCGGTGAGTATCCTGTCTAATCTTGAAGAAGTAGAGACGAGAAGTCGACTCAATACTCACTAAGGTCCAGTAAAATGAAAAAATATTGTAATAAGCATGAATAACTCAAATCATAAGGATTAGTAAGTATAAAACAACAATTCTACCTTTAACCTCTCATCATGACTGTGCATTTGTATATTTAAACGACTATGAATTCTAACCCACAATAGAATGCCAAATAGGTCATGCGCAGATAATCATCGAGGAACGTACGGCCCGGTCCAATATAATAGTAAATTGTGCACTGCTGAGGGTCGAAGCTCAAACCATAGATGCATCTATTACCCCACTCGCTAACTATCCACGCGATGCTGTCAACATAAAATAAACAACCATCCTGCTCGCGAATCACGCATGCGATGCAGGTACACATACAAAAATACATGCTCAAATAGCCAATTAAGATTTACCGGTGAATAATTATACAATTAGAAGCCACCTTTTCCTTCAACAATTTTAAGAAAAGAATCAAGTCCTTTTGAGAATACATTTATTAATTTGGATGGTTTAAGCAACCTGAGCTATCAATAAGATTGCAAATATTCCGAGTATAGATGCTTTTAGGTCCTAGACTACCCGGACAATAGCATAATAGTAGCTATGCACGGAATCTCATCACCTCGCATCAACAAAAGTTCGATTCATATCCTAAAGTTTCAATTTATAAACTAAAATTCCAATACATAAACTAAAAGTCCTATTCATATCCTAATGGTTTAATTCATATACTAAATGTGCAACTCATATCCACAAAAGTCCAATTCATACTAAAATTTCTATTTATAAATTAAAATTTCAATTTATAAACTAAAATTCCAATACATAATCCAAAATTTTCAATTCATATCCTAAAGATTCAATTCATATCCTAAAGGTTCAACTCATATCCATAAAAAGTACTATTCATATCCTAAAATTTAAATTTATAAACTAAAATTCTAATACATAAACAAAAAGTCCAATTAATATACTAAAGATTCAATTCATATCTGTCACGACCCATTTCCATAATAGGTTGTGAGGGCGCCCGGCACCGTTGTCAGGCAAGCCACTGCGGAACATTGCTAACATCTTATGTTGATTTTATCAAAATTTAAGTGAAATAACCGTTCCGATTTTGATTAAAGACTAAAATAGATAGATACTGTAAGTAACACAATATTACAAATCCAAAAAAAAGTCTGCTAATGCGTGTGTGTGCCAAGACCTGGTGTCACAAGCTACGGGCAGCTAGTAGAATATACACAAAAGAATATCATACTACCCTACTGTATGAATCAGGGTAGACAAAGTATAAAAGTACAAAGGAAAGACTTCTTCGGCTGCAGGTCGACATAGAGGAAAAAGCAGCTTAACGTAGAAGTCCCAAGTCCGCTCACGGGTGCGCACCAAAATGATAACCAGATCCACCTGCCTCAGATCCTGTATATTTAAGTACAGAAGTGTAGCATGAGTACATAAACAACATGTACCCAGTGAGTATCCCATCTAATCTCGAAGAAGTTGAGAAGAGATATCGACTCGATACTCACTAAGGTCCAGTAGAAGGAGGAAAATTCGTAATAAGCAGGAATAACTCAAATCATAAGGATTAGTAAGTATAAAACAATTCTTCCTTTAACCTCTCATCATGAGTGTCCATTTGTATATTTAAACAAATATGAAGTATAATCCACAATAGAATGCCAAATAAGTCATGCGCAGGTAATCACCAAGGAACATACGGCCCGGTCCAACATAAAAGAAAATTGTGCACTGCCGAGGGTCGAACAGCTCGAAACAAAGATGCATCTATTACCCCTATCGCGAACTATCCATGCAACGCGATCAACATAAAATAAATAACCATCCTGCTCACGAATCATGCATGCAACAGAGGTACACATAAAAGATTACATGCTCAATTAGCCAATTAAGAATTTACCGAGGAATAATTATTCAATTAGAAGCCAACCTTTCCTTTAACAATTTTAAGAAAGGAATCAAGTTCTTTTGAGAATACATTTATTAATTTGGGTAGTATAAGCACCCCGAGCTATCAATAAGATGGCAAATATTCCAAGTATAGCATGCTTTTAAGTCCTAGACTACCCGGACAATAGCATAATAGCAGCTACGCATGGACTGCCATCACCTCGTACGTATGTAGCCCCCCCCCCCCAACAAGTGGGAGCACATAAGCAATTAATTTGCTTATGGGGACAATTCCCTCTTACAAGGTTAGAAAGGAGACTCACCTCGCTCCAAAGCACACTTCCAATATAAAAAACAAGTCCAAGCCCTCAAGTCGGAGCCAAACTATCACAAACTAGTTAGAGGAAGTAACAACTAGTCAATATAAGTTTACAAGATCGATATCTAGTTATATAAGACATTTCCCAACCCGTTTGACAAGTTTCCTAAATTCTGAGCCTGGCCCACGTGCCCCGATTCTGAGATTTGTTTTAAGTAAGTTGTTCTCTACAACCTAAGGATCAATAATACATCATTTCTAGTTCCTTACATAGCAAATTAAATGATTGAATCTTAGTTTTACTAAAACCCTAGGTCTAGCTCTAACCCTTGATTTTTACTTAGTTTTTAGTGTTTAATTTACCTAATGTTCATGTAATTAAACTAAGTATAGAGGGAGATTACTTACCTTACAATACTATGTAGAAATCCTCCCTTTGGAAGCACCCAAATCGCCCAAGTGTGAAGTAGTGAGTGAAATAAAGGACCTTGAGCTCGAATTAAAATAGCTCACTGCCCAGCGGTTTCCGCATTTGCGGTTTGGGGGCCACATATGCGGTCCCGCACCTGTGTAAAGGAAGCCGCATCTGCGGCTCTAAGCTTAAAGCGACTAGACCACTTCTGCGGTCCGAAGGGCACTTTTGCGGTTTTCCCCGGCTTGGGCCATGACCGCTTCTGCGAAGGCCTGACCGCATTTGCGGTCCCCCATCTGCGGTCCTAAAACCGCGGATGCGGTTATGACAGAAGCAGCAGTTCAACCTTTTCTTCCATTTTTAACTTCACTCGAGCCTCGATCGTTTGACTCTCGGGGCTCCCGAGCCCCGCCCGACAAGTCTGAAATCACAAGGACCTACTCGAGCCATCGGATTTCTCAAAACAATGCTAAATATAGAAATCACATCCTAAAACCAAATGAGTCAAACTATTGAACTTCAAGTTCTTAATTCTCTTATAACAGGTCAAAACGCCCTTAAACTACTCTGATTGATACCAAAATTTATGGATAAGTCTTAACTAATATTTCGGACCTGTACCAAGTTTCAGAACAAAAATCCGAGCCCGATACCTAGGAAATCAATGAATACTTAGTTTCTTTAAATTCTTTAAAACTTCAATTTAACAATTCACACAATAATTTATTACTCGGGTTAGGGACCTCGAAATTTGATTCCGGACATACGCTCAGGTCTCATATTTTTTCACGGATCCTTCGAGACCGTCAAATCTCGAATCCGGGTCCGTTTCCCAAGAAAGTTGACCAAAATCAAACTTGGCCTTTTAAGAAAATCTTAAAGTAACAAATGGACATACTTAGCTCAAAACTCTTCTAACTCCCGAACCAACTGTCCCCGCAAGTTATAAATTAGCTAAAACAAGTGCGAAAAGTTTTGTTTAAGGGAACAGGGTTCTAAAATGCAAAATAATCAGTTGGGTCGTTACAATATCCTAAAGGTTCAACTCATATCCATAAAAGTTCAATTAATATCCTAAAATTTTAATTTGTAAACTAAAATTTCAATACATAAATTAAAAGTCCAATTCATATACTAACGTCTCAATCCATATCCTAAAAGTTCAATTCATACATAAGAATTTCAATTCATATCCTAAAGGTTCAACTCATATCCATATAAGTTCAATTCTTATCCTAAAATTTTAATTTAGAAACTAAAATTCCAATACATAATCCAATATTTTCAATTCATATCCTAAAGGCTTAATTCATATCCTAAAGATTCAACTCATATCCACAAAAGTTCAATTCATATCCTAAAATTTCAATATATAAACTAAAATTCCAATTCATAAACTAAAAATCCAATTTATATCCTAAAGGTTCAACTCATATCCACAAAAGTGCAATTCATATCCTAAAATTTCAATACATAAAATAAAAGACCAATTCAAATCATAGGCTCAACATATCCTAAACGGTCAATTCACACACAAAAATTTCAATTCATATCCTACAGGTTAAACTCATATCCACAAAAGCTCAATTCATATCGTAAAATTCTAATTTGTAAATTAAAAGTTTAATTCATAAACTAAAAGTTTAATTCATATCCGAAATATTCAACGCATACCCTAAATGTTTGATTCACAAGAACAAATCATAAAGTCTAGATTCTAACTAGCAAAATTCAAGACAACACATAACAAATTTAATAGTAATTAGTGGGGTTTAGGGTTTCTTCTCTTCAAACATTTTCTTCCCCAAATTAGTAGGTAAAACTAAATATTTTAGCCACTAACAATTATCATAGATTTAATTTAGCTAAGAATAATTAATTTTTACAAATCAAACTATGAGGAATTAAGCAAAATCAGTGTATTTCGAAAAAAAACAAAGAAAGGAGAGAGAAACCTACCTGGGCAGTGAAGGATGCCGGCGGTGGAGTTTCTGCCGTCGGTAGGCATCGGTGGCGCCGCTGCTGCTTTGAGTCAGAGGGGGAGGGGGGAGGGGGTTTGCGTGTGAGAGAGAAAATAGAGAGTTTTGAGAAATTTTGTGAAGAAAATAAGAGAATGGGAAGGTAAACCCGATTTTGACACTGTTTTTAGAAATAGCGACCAACTTTGGCCGGTTTCCTAAAGGCTCAATTCATACCCTAAAGGTTAAACTCATATCAATAAAAGTTCAATTCATATCCTAAAATTTCAATTTATAAACTAAAATTCCAATACATAAACTAAAAGTCCAATTCATATCCTAAAGGTTCAACTCATATCCGCAAAAGTGCAATTCATATCCTAAAATTTCAATACATAAACTAAAGTCTAATTCAAATCCTAAAGGCTCAATTCATATCCTAAACGGTCAATTCATACACAAAAATTTCAAATCATATCCAACAGGTTAAACTCATATCCATAAAAGTTCAATTTTCATATCCTAAAATTTTAATTTATAAATTAAAAGTTCAATTCATAAACTAAAAGTCCAATTCATATCCGAAAAATTCAACCTATACCCAAAAAAGTTTGATTCACAAGAACAAATCATAAAGTCTAGATTCTAACTAGCAAAATTCAAGACAATACATAACAAATTTAATAGTAATTTGTAGGGTTTAGGGTTTCTTCTCTTCAAACCATTTCTTCCGCAAATTTGTAGGTAAAACTAAATATTTTTGCCACTAACAATTATCATAGATTTAATTTAGCTAAAAATAATTAATTTTTACAAATCAAACTAGGAGGAATTAAACAAAATCAGTGTATTTCGAAAAAAAACAAAGAAAGGAGAGAGAAACCTACTTGGGCAGTGGAGGACGTCGGCGGTGGAGTTGCTGCCATCGGTAGGCATCGGTGGCGCCGCTGCTACTGGGAGTTGGAGGAGGGAGGGGGTTTGAGTGTGAGAGAGAAAAGAGAGGGTTTGGGGAAATTTTTTGAAGAAAATAAGCTAATGGGAAGGTAAACCCGATCTTGACACTGTTTTTAGAAATAGCGACCAACTTTGGTCGGTATCCTAAAGGCTCAATTCATACCCTAAAGGTTTAACTCATATCAACAAAAGTTCAATTCATATCCTAAAATTTCAATTTTTAAACTAAAATTCCAATACATAAACTAAAAGTCTAATTCATATCCTAAAGGTTCAGTTCATATTATAAAGGTTCAACTCGCATCCGCAAAAGTGCAATTCATATCCTAAAATTTCAATACATAAACTAAAAGTCCAATTCAAATCCTATAGGCTCAATTCATATCCTAAACGGTCAATTCATACACAAAAATTTCAAATCATATCCTACATGTTAAACTCATATCCACAAAAGTTCAATTAATATTCTAAAATTTTAATTTATAAATTAAAAGTTCAATTCATATCCGAAAAATTCAACCTATACCCTAAAAGTTTGATTCACAAGAACAAATCATAAAGTCTAGATTCTAACTAGCAAAATTCAAGACAACACATAACAAATTTAATAGTAATTAGTAGGGTTTAAGGTTTCTTCTCTTCAAACCATTTCTTCCGCAAATTAGTAGGTAAAACTAAATATTTTAGCCACTAACAATTATCATTGATTTAATATAGCTAAGAATAATTAATTTTTAGAAATCAAATTAGAAGGAACTAAACAAAATCAGTGTATTTCGAAAAAAACAAAGAAAGGAGAGAGAAACCTACCCGGGCAATGGAGGACGTCGGTGGTGGAGTTGCTGCCATCGGTGGCGCCACGGCTGCTGGGAGTCGGAGGGGGGAGGGGGTTTGAGTGTGAGAGAGAAAAGAGAGAGCTTGGGGAAACATTTTGAAGAAAATAAGATAATGGGAAGGTAAACCCGATCTTGACACTGTTTTTAGAAGTAGCGACCAACATTGGTCGGTATTTTGATAGCAAAATAAGTTTTGACTATTTTGACCAAAATAGTGACCAAAGTTGGTCGCTAAAAGAGGATGATTTAGTCTATAAAAAACCTATGAAATATACTGAAGAAGATATGGTTCAATTTAAATTACATATAACAGAATTATTAAAAGGAAATTTTATTAGATCGAGTGAATCTAAACATAGTAGTCCAGCATTCATAGTAATGAAACACAGTGAACAAAAAAGAGGAAAATCTAGAATGGTAATAGACTATAAAGACTTAAATAAAAAGACAGAAACATTAAATTATCCAATACCAAATAAAGCAGTAATATTAAATAAAGTAAAAGGTTATGAATGGTTCAGTAAATTTGATTGTAAATCAGGATTCTATCATATTAAAATAATAGAAGAATATAGACATTTAACAGCCTTCTCAATACCCAATGGATTTTATGAATGGAATGTATTACCCTTTGGATTTAAAAATTCCCCAGGATATTTTCAAAAATTTATGGATACATATCTTGGAAATATAGATGGAATTATTGTATATATAGATGACATATTATTATTCACTAAAACGAAGGAAGATCATATAAATTTATTAAAAAGATTTAAGAAAATAATAAAAGATGCAGGAATAGCTCTAAGTGAAAAGAAAGCAGAAATATTAAGGAATAAAATAGAATTTTTAGGGATAAAGATAGATAGAAATGGTGTAGAGATGCAAGAACATATATTAAAAAAGATTGCAGAACACATGGAAGAATTGAAAGAAAAGAAACAGTTACAAAGTTTTTTAGGATTAGTAAATCAAATTAGAAATTATGTACCTCATTTAAGTGAAAAATTAGTACCACTACAAAAGAAATTAAAAACAAAAACAACAGTATTTGAATGGACTATAGAGGATAAAGAAAACCTGAAGAAAGTAAAGGAATATTGTAAGAAATTACCCAAATTACAAATCCCAGAAATAAATGAAAAAATAAAATGGATAATCTATACAGATGCATCGGATTATGCTTTTGGAAGTATGTTAACATATGTAAATATGGAAAATAACACACAACATATTACATCATTCAACTCAGGAACTTTCAAAGAAAATGAGACAAAATGGGAAATAAATAGAAAGGAATTATTGAGCGTATTAAAAGCGTTATTATACTATGAAATATATATAGCACATACACATTTTATATTAAGAACAGATAATACCCAAGTTAAATTTTGGTTAACAAAGGATTTAAAAAATCAATCAATTACTACCAGAAATATTAGAAATATAGTATGTCAAATATCTTTATTTAATTTTGATATTGAACTAATCAGTACTAAAGACAATTTTATTGCAGATTTTTTATCTAGACATATGATACAGGAATAGCTATGAGCTTATAAAGAAGCATTTTATTATGATTGACAGGTACAACCTGAACAAGGGGAAATAGTACAAAAGCTATTGCAAGACATATTACAAAAATTACAAGGTATGGAAAAAAATATTGAAAAGCTGGAAAGCAGAATTAGTCAAATGGAAGATAGCAAAAAAGAAGAAATAGACCTGCAAGAATTTAAAGAAATAACAATTAGCCAAGAAAAATATGACAAAAAAGATAAAGGAAAAGGAATAGAAATTACTACCCACCAGGCCAAAAAACTTAAACCTTTCAATATCCAACTTAGACAAGAACAACCTACTCCAAAAAGGACAGACTTTATTTACCAACTACCAAAACCCCAAACAAATACCTACAGCGAAATTACCAAAAAACCTACACAAAACCAATTTGTACAACGGATATACAATTACCTCAACCAGTTTATACAAGTTGCCAATTACCTAAATAAAAATATACAATCACCAGACTTTAACCCAGAAAATTTAATTGGATGGCAAACTAAACCTCTGAAAGGATATAATAAATTAATTGCCCTAAATAAATCAGATCCAAAATTAGTACAAACCATGTATAACTATGGACTATTGCATGCAGTGTATACACAAGATGGAGATAACCTACAATATATACCAGAACTATACCAAGTAGTAAAAAAATACTTGGGAATTACTAAAGCAGACTTAATATTTATTAGGATCTATTCGGCACCCTGCGAAGTTACACCACAAGAAATATATCATTCTATCACAGCAGTGAAGCTAGGACTAACAAGAACAATTATGTGTGAAGAACCTATGGAACAACCTGATTTAACCATTCAGGAAATAGTAGAATTTCTACAAAACAAAAGAGCTATTATGACCAAAGTCATTATTCAAGAGCTAATAAGCAGCTATGAAGAAGGAGGAAAGTGGATCTACAACAGCAAAAATAGCACAATTATCTACTCAAATGCCAAGACAACAAAAGACATAGAAGAACTACCAAGATGGATCACTACCCTGGCAAATTGGGAAGCTACACCAACAACTAATGCATTAAGAACATATCCAAAGCAGCTGACAGAAAAAACAAAATATCTACTATGTCAACAACTAAAGGATTTATTCAACCTACACCATTGCAAATATTGCAATCAAAAAGAAGACATTCCCAAGGTTTATCTTCCACCAACTATGGCAAAAGAAAAAGAAGAAGAAGACAAGCAAATTGAAGACAAGAAAAGTGAAGACTAAACTTTCGTATAAGTCTTGCAAACAAGTATCAAGACAAATGTAGTATTTAGGCTAACATTTTCCAATGTTTTTGTTTTTTAGTTTTGATTAATGATTTTGTTTTATAGTCTTGATTAAGAGTTTTGTTTTTTAGTATTGATTAAAAGTTTTGTTTTTTAGTCATGTATTATTTCAAGAAGTGTAGTATTTTTAGGATAGATTTTAGTCTTATTAGGAAGGGTTTCTTTTGTCTTGATAGTGTAGTATTCATTCCTTGCCTATATATGTAAAGGTTTGTAATTTAGAGAGGAGTTATCAGCTCTTCTTACTCTTGTATAATAAAATTCTCCCTCTTTGAAAAACACTCTCTCTCACATACTCTTATCCTTGCAAAAATCTAGCATCAACTAAGGAAATAATGGAGCAAAATAAGGTACGTAATACTATGACTAGCTAAATTTTCTTTGGCAAGATTTTAGGAAAGTAGTAATAATACTAAAATGATAATGATCCTGTGAACACCGGGAGTTCGGCATAACACATGTTTAAAGGTTTAATAACAGCAAGTATTTAAAGCTAAAGTGGATTTAGCCGTGCACTTTATCCGCTCCAGGCAGGTGGCCGTTTTGCGGTGTTGTGGTGCTTAAATTGGCTTGGGATCCTTACCTGCTTTACTTACTGCTACTGATATTGTACCTTTAGCCCACTGTTATTCCGTCCCCTTCCCTTTTGGTATCAGAGCCTCAGTATCATATTGGTATTATCATTATCGTCCTAAAAACTTGCCTTATTAAAAAATTTGGACTTGTCAAAAATTTGAATTAATTTTGCCTTATTAATTATTTTGACATGGATTTAAATGCTTGTTTGTATGCTTACAATAAAATACTTGTTTATACTGGAGACATAGAATTTGCTAATGTTACAAGAAAATTAATGGAAACATATCCTATTACTTTCCAGATTGGATTAGCAACTACTCCTTATTTGCATCAATTAGAGAATAACTTTGGAAAATTTTTAACACACTTAAAGTTAGGAATAGAATATTTAGGTATACATCAAATAGTTAGAAAATATTTAGGAACCCGACCTAGACATATTGGAATAACTAATGATTATTTTACATACTGTCAAAGTATATTTACTTTCATAAACCTACAGGATAAAAATAAAGAACATAAGATTAAAGAAATATTCCATAAATATTTTAGAAATCATACAGTAGAAGAAAAAGATATAAAGTTTTTCATTGATATTATTTATAAATATACTCTAGAAAAATTAACTATGGATGAAAAAGGTGAAGATAAATTAGTAGAAGAACATATAGAAATATTATATAACATTATAGAAAATATGGAACATAGAGATGACACTACTACCTCAGTATCTACTGAAGACTACCTAAGTGATGGTTAAAATGGAAGCCATAAATAATAAAATAGAAATAATAAATAATAATATTTTAGAATCAAATAAAGTAACATTAGAACAGATAAAAGAAATAAGAAAAAGGATAGAAAATATAGAAACAGAAATTAAAAATATAAAATTAAGAATATTACAAGAAAATAATAAAAAAGAAAAAGAACCTATAAATAAAACTGGCTATGTTAATATACCAGGATTAGGATGGATGCCAATTAAAGTACCATTAACTACTGAAAAAATAAAAGAAGAATTATGAAAAGAGGAGAATATGTAAAAATTACATATATGAAAAATAACAAAATAAAAGAAATGTCAAATTTGAATAGAATATTTATTAAGCTAAATGATAATTATAGACTTATGCAAAAACAAGATAATATTACAGAATCACCTTTAGAACAAATAGTAAGATTAACAAGAGAAAATAATGAAGAAAATAATAGCGAATCATATAATAATAATAGTGATAGTAGTACAACCAGTTATGAAATCACTAAAAGAAAAAATATGAGAAAGAAAAAGGTGACCATGGAAGATATTTTTGAAAAATTAGATAAAATGGATAAAAGAATACAAAAATTAGAAAAACATGTATTTAAAAAGAAAAAACAAACAATAAACTCAGACCCTGAAATATCTAGAAATAGATTAGATTCAGATACAACAACAAATATAAGTTCAGAAGAAGAAAAAACTGATAAGAAATTAGTAGAAGTAATAAATAAAATGGAAAATGATTCGGATATTAATATATACGAAGATAGCACTTCGGATACATATACTGACTTGATAAAGAAAACAAATAAATTATATATAGAAACTAATAATTTAAAAGATACAATTAAAGATGAAGATATAATAACAAATCATATAAATATGACTAAACCAGATGGCCTAGAAAATAGAAAAGGATTTTATACAAATGTCGCAACAGGAAGAGATAAAGACTATAAAAAAAGAAGTTATTATGAAAAAACAGATTATTCAAAACAACATAGGAACGATAAAATATGGGGATCAAGATTAATAAGAGGAATAGCAGAAATGGTAAAAACATCTACAGGAGAAAATACTAACTCTTTTTTAGACTTAGACTGCTCTGAAGATATAACTAAAGAAATACAAAAATGGTCAGCAAAAACAGAGAAAACAATTTTAGAAACAAAATTACCCATAGATAAAGTAGGACAATATATTGTAACCACCTTAGTAGGAAATGTTAAAGAATGGTATGAAAATTTAGGAGAAGAAATGATAAAAGCATTACATGCAGCTACAGATGCTAATGCACAGCCTACAACAGATGTGAGTAAAATACTTCAAAAATTTGTAATATCAATTACAGCCGAATTTAGCACGCCAGGAGCAGAAAATTCAATGATTTGTAAAAATATAGAAAAAGCAAGAAATAATCTATTAAATTTAGTTATTTGTGATTTATGCTACTATGAAGAATATGTATGTGAATTTAGTAATTATTTTCATAAAGGAAGATTTAATAATAATGAGAAACCTATGATCTTAGACTTATTCCTACATAAATTACCATATCCAACTAATTTATTAGCATTTAAAGATTATAAAATAGAAGCTAAATCAATAGACACCTTAGGAACTAGGATAGAATATGTAAGAAATTGGATAAATGATAGATGTACTCAAGCAACAAATCTTAGAAATTTATTAAAATCAGATATACAATTATGTTGTGCAAAAGATAAACCAAGTAAATACGGATGTAGTAAAAAATACCCTAGACAAATAAGAAAACACTACAAGAAAAGAAATAAGAAATACATTAGAAGAAATTACAATTTAAGGAATTTTACAAATAATAACAAAAAACGAAGATATATAAATAAAAGAAAATATAGAAATTATTTCAAAAGGAATCCTAAAAAATGTAAATGTTATAATTGTGGAAAAATAGGACACATATCCACAGAATGCAAAGAACCTAGACAAAAACAAATAAAAGAAATTCAGTTAGATAATGATGAATTTATAGATATAGATATAGTTAAGCAAGAAATAGATACGGATAACTTTTCTAGTGAAGATGAAATAATTGAATCAAATATAACAAGTGAAGAAGAAAATGAGTCAGACTAAAATAGGAGAAACAAGTGACAAAGATATAATAATAAACTATACACAAGACATAGATTATGAGAAACAACAGATAATATTTGATGAAAAAATTTATGAGAAAATTAGGAAAGAAGAATTAGACCTTACACCAGACTTAGTTTTTAAAAATCAATTTTGGAATGAAACATTAAAAATTAAAAAACAGAATTATTATATAATCACTAAAAAGGAATTTGTATTAGACATAAAACATTTAAATGGAAAAACAATGATACCTTTAGTATCTAAACATCTAATTGAAGAAGAAACTAAAAGTATTAAAAATAAACATAATTTAAGATATTGCTATTTTGGAGGAATACAGATTATGTTATATGCACATTTTAAAGAAGGTATAGATACACCAATAGAAATATATTTAGCAGATGATAGAATAACTCATCCTATAGAACAATCTATATTAACACAACTAACCGGAAATCTAATATACCAAAAAGCTAAATTTTTATTTAAACCTGATTTTAATATAAGCATGACGGAACAAAATATAGACAAAGCATTAACGATTTATTGGAAAATTAATGGAATAGAAATGCTACCAGGAAGTAAAGTACTAACTATCAAAGCAAAACAATTATACGTACTAAGTAATAAACCAGGAATAAATAAAAATAAAAGAAAAGGATTAACACATATAAGTAAAATCTTTGAACCTATCCTAAAAGAAATCCCTAGGAAAGAACAATTATATATACTACCTAACCAAAACCAAGACTTAGAATTAGTAACTTATAATTTAGAGCAACGAAGAAATCTTCTTAATAGAAGTATGAGTAGAAGGAATCTAAACATAATACCTAGAATTAGGAAAAATATATCGGACCAATATTACGAAAACCAATATTATATAAAAGGAAGAATAATAAGAAATGGAATAAGAATACTAGTACCAATCTTAATTGCTACTAATGCAGGAGAAAATTATATAGCTAAACAACTAATAAGTGAGATTGACAAAATAGAAGAAAGTAATCATACATATACTAATTTCATTACACAACAAGAAGTAACAAGTATGGGAAAAATAAATAGCCCAATAGAAATAGAAGGATTATTATTCAACATAAATCTAGAAATAATGGATAATGAACCAGAAATTATACTAGGAATTAAATGGTTAAATATGGTAGAACCATGGAATCTAACAGAATCAGAATTAGAAATAACAGTTAATACAATAACAATTAATATAAAAAGAGAAACAATTAATGCTATAAATATAATAAAAGAAAGTATATGAGTCATGAAGAAATACATATCTTAATTAAAGTAAAATGTGAAGGATATAACAGTAGATATTATACAGCATATATAGATACAGGAGCTGGAACTAATATATGTAGAAGAAAAGTATTACCAGAAGAATATTGAAAGGAATTAAAAAATCCAATTATAATTGCTGGATTTAACCAAGAAGGAAATCTAGTCCGACACAAAGCTACAAATATAACAATACAAATATGGGATAAAGAACTAGTACTAAATGAATTATACCCATGTGAGGAAATATTTCATGATATAATATTAGGTTATAAAAAATTCTTAAAAAATTATGAACCCTTTACAATCACAAGAAATTATTTATTATTAACTACCCCTTGCAAGCAAAAAATAATAGCTAAAAGAACCTTGGAAAAACAAAGTGAACTAATACCTTGGATTAAAGGAGATAGTAAAATTAAACAATCACTACCTTGTAAAAGTAAAAATAATAAATTACAAATAAGTGAGATTAGTATTGAAGAAGAATTAACTAACGAATTTAAAGAAGTATTTAGTGAAGACCCATTAAAATTTTGGCAAAAACACAAAACCCAAATACCAATTAGATTACTAAAAGAGGATGATTTAGTCTATAAAAAACCTATGAAATATACTGAAGAAGATATGGTTCAATTTAAATTACATATAACAGAATTATTAAAAGGAAATTTTATTAGATCGAGTGAATCTAAACATAGTAGTCCAGCATTCATAGTAATGAAACACAGTGAACAAAAAAGAGGAAAATCTAGAATGGTAATAGACTATAAAGACTTAAATAAAAAGACAGAAACATTAAATTATCCAATACCAAATAAAGCAGTAATATTAAATAAAGTAAAAGGTTATGAATGGTTCAGTAAATTTGATTGTAAATCAGGATTCTATCATATTAAAATAATAGAAGAATATAGACATTTAACAGCCTTCTCAATACCCAATGGATTTTATGAATGGAATGTATTACCCTTTGGATTTAAAAATTCCCCAGGATATTTTCAAAAATTTATGGATACATATCTTGGAAATATAGATGGAATTATTGTATATATAGATGACATATTATTATTCACTAAAACGAAGGAAGATCATATAAATTTATTAAAAAGATTTAAGAAAATAATAAAAGATGCAGGAATAGCTCTAAGTGAAAAGAAAGCAGAAATATTAAGGAATAAAATAGAATTTTTAGGGATAAAGATAGATAGAAATGGTGTAGAGATGCAAGAACATATATTAAAAAAGATTGCAGAACACATGGAAGAATTGAAAGAAAAGAAACAGTTACAAAGTTTTTTAGGATTAGTAAATCAAATTAGAAATTATGTACCTCATTTAAGTGAAAAATTAGTACCACTACAAAAGAAATTAAAAACAAAAACAACAGTATTTGAATGGACTATAGAGGATAAAGAAAACCTGAAGAAAGTAAAGGAATATTGTAAGAAATTACCCAAATTACAAATCCCAGAAATAAATGAAAAAATAAAATGGATAATCTATACAGATGCATCGGATTATGCTTTTGGAAGTATGTTAACATATGTAAATATGGAAAATAACACACAACATATTACATCATTCAACTCAGGAACTTTCAAAGAAAATGAGACAAAATGGGAAATAAATAGAAAGGAATTATTGAGCGTATTAAAAGCGTTATTATACTATGAAATATATATATAGCACATACACATTTTATATTAAGAATAGATAATACCCAAGTTAAATTTTGGTTAACAAAGGATTTAAAAAATCAATCAATTACTACCAGAAATATTAGAAATATAGTATGTCAAATATCTTTATTTAATTTTGATATTGAACTAATCAGTACTAAAGACAATTTTATTGCAGATTTTTTATCTAGACATATGATACAGGAATAGCTATGAGCTTATAAAGAAGCATTTTATTATGATTGACAGGTACAACCTGAACAAGGGGAAATAGTACAAAAGCTATTGCAAGACATATTACAAAAATTACAAGGTATGGAAAAAAATATTGAAAAGCTGGAAAGCAGAATTAGTCAAATGGAAGATAGCAAAAAAGAAGAAATAGACCTGCAAGAATTTAAAGAAATAACAATTAGCCAAGAAAAATATGACAAAAAAGATAAAGGAAAAGGAATAGAAATTACTACCCACCAGGCCAAAAAACTTAAACCTTTCAATATCCAACTTAGACCAGAACAACCTACTCCAAAAAGGACAGACTTTATTTACCAACTACCAAAACCCCAAACAAATACCTACAGCGAAATTACCAAAAAACCTACACAAAACCAATTTGTACAACGGATATACAATTACCTCAACCAGTTTATACAAGTTGCCAATTACCTAAATAAAAATATACAATCACCAGACTTTAACCCAGAAAATTTAATTGGATGGCAAACTAAACCTCTGAAAGGATATAATAAATTAATTGCCCTAAATAAATCAGATCCAAAATTAGTACAAACCATGTATAACTATGGACTATTGCATGCAGTGTATACACAAGATGGAGATAACCTACAATATATACCAGAACTATACCAAGTAGTAAAAAAATACTTGGGAATTACTAAAGCAGACTTAATATTTATTAGGATCTATTCGGCACCCTGCGAAGTTACACCACAAGAAATATATCATTCTATCACAGCAGTGAAGCTAGGACTAACAAGAACAATTATGTGTGAAGAACCTATGGAACAACCTGATTTAACCATTCAGGAAATAGTAGAATTTCTACAAAACAAAAGAGCTATTATGACCAAAGTCATTATTCAAGAGCTAATAAGCAGCTATGAAGAAGGAGGAAAGTGGATCTACAACAGCAAAAATAGCACAATTATCTACTCAAATGCCAAGACAACAAAAGACATAGAAGAACTACCAAGATGGATCACTACCCTGGCAAATTGGGAAGCTACACCAACAACTAATGCATTAAGAACATATCCAAAGCAGCTGACAGAAAAAACAAAATATCTACTATGTCAACAACTAAAGGATTTATTCAACCTACACCATTGCAAATATTGCAATCAAAAAGAAGACATTCCCAAGGTTTATCTTCCACCAACTATGGCAAAAGAAAAAGAAGAAGAAGACAAGCAAATTGAAGACAAGAAAAGTGAAGACTAAACTTTCGTATAAGTCTTGCAAACAAGTATCAAGACAAATGTAGTATTTAGGCTAACATTTTCCAATGTTTTTGTTTTTTAGTTTTGATTAATGATTTTGTTTTATAGTCTTGATTAAGAGTTTTGTTTTTTAGTATTGATTAAAAGTTTTGTTTTTTAGTCATGTATTATTTCAAGAAGTGTAGTATTTTTAGGATAGATTTTAGTCTTATTAGGAAGGGTTTCTTTTGTCTTGATAGTGTAGTATTCATTCCTTGCCTATATATGTAAAGGTTTGTAATTTAGAGAGGAGTTATCAGCTCTTCTTACTCTTGTATAATAAAATTCTCCCTCTTTGAAAAACACTCTCTCTCACATACTCTTATCCTTGCAAAAATCTAGCATCAACTAAGGAAATAATGGAGCAAAATAAGGTACGTAATACTATGACTAGCTAAATTTTCTTTGGCAAGATTTTAGGAAAGTAGTAATAATACTAAAATGATAATGATCCTGTGAACACCGGGAGTTCGGCATAACACATGTTTAAAGGTTTAATAACAGCAAGTATTTAAAGCTAAAGTGGATTTAGCCGTGCACTTTATCCGCTCCAGGCAGGTGGCCGTTTTGCGGTGTTGTGGTGCTTAAATTGGCTTGGGATCCTTACCTGCTTTACTTACTGCTACTGATATTGTACCTTTAGCCCACTGTTATTCCGTCCCCTTCCCTTTTGGTATCAGAGCCTCAGTATCATATTGGTATTATCATTATCATCCTAAAAACTTGCCTTATTAAAAAATTTGGACTTGTCAAAAATTTGAATTAATTTTGCCTTATTAATTATTTTGACATGGATTTAAATGCTTGTTTGTATGCTTACAATAAAATACTTGTTTATACTGGAGACATAGAATTTGCTAATGTTACAAGAAAATTAATGGAAACATATCCTATTACTTTCCAGATTGGATTAGCCACTACTCCTTATTTGCATCAATTAGAGAATAACTTTGGAAAATTTTTAACACACTTAAAGTTAGGAATAGAATATTTAGGTATACATCAAATAGTTAGAAAATATTTAGGAACCCGACCTAGACATATTGGAATAACTAATGATTATTTTACATACTGTCAAAGTATATTTACTTTCATAAACCTACAGGATAAAAATAAAGAACATAAGATTAAAGAAATATTCTTTACTTACTGCTACCGAAATAGGGACCAAGGTTGGTCGCTATTTAAACAAAATTAAATTAATTTTAATTCAGTTTAAAATTATGTACATATGTATTATTGCATACTATAGTGTGTGTGTGTGTGTATATAGTATAAATTTAGGATTTTAATTCAATTTAAGCTATATTCGATATAATATTAACTAATGCACTGATACTTAGTGCATAGTATAGCGTACGTACATATATATATATATATATATATATATATAAAAGCTATATTTCGATATAATATTAGCTAATGCACTGATACTTAGTGCATTGTATAGAGTAAGTATATATACAGTATAAATTTAGGATTTTCATTCAATTTAAGCTATATATATATATATATATATATATATATATATATATATATATACACACACAAAGCTATATTCGATATAATATTAGCTAAGGCACTGATATTTAGTGCATAGTATAGTGTAAGCATATATATATATATATATATATATATATATATATATAAAGCTATATTTGATATTATATTAGCTAATGCACTAATACTTAGTGCATAGTGTAAGTGTGTGTGTGTATGTGTGTGTGTGTGTATATAAAATCTATATTCTATAGAATATAAGCTAATGTACTAATACTTAGTGCATAGTATAGTGTAAGTGTGTGTGTGTGTGTGTATATATATATACACCTTAACCCCTTCAAGGCAAAGCTCTTATTTTAGAGTCATCACCCTTTCAGATCATCCTTAGGCTATATCAGTTATTATTTAACACTTAAGAACTTAGCCCATCATTGGGCAAATATAAACAAAGTTTAATATAAACAATATTTAAAACACAAATAAAGAAATAGAAATACCTGATTCTGCACAACTTTCGATTTTATTTATTCACAACTCTATTACAACTGAATTACAAAGAAGAAATCTTAGAGAGAAGTGAGAGCAAATATTTTTAGAGAGAGAGGGGTTCTACTAACCGTGCCCTCTTTTATGAAATCTATCCTTCTTATATAGAAGATATTGTGCATAGTAATGTGCACAAAAGTCAAAAAGTGCATAATAAAATTACATAATACAATAGTTTTTCTAGAATCTATGTGGCTTTTTTGAGTTTTGAAATCTCTTCCGCTGCTTTTTTGAGCAGGTCTGGTAAATCTTCTGAAGTCACACTGTTAATACTCTGAGAATCTTCAAAATTATCTCCCATTAAAACGTCATCACCAACAATTTACCTCTGAATATCTTGTTTTATTTGGTCCATATAGGCTGTAATCAATTCTTCTTTGGATAATAATCCACCTCTCTTAATCTGAATCTTTTTAGTAATCTTGGCAAAATGACTCTCTTCTACTATTGGATCTTCTGGAGATTCCTTACTATATTTGACAATTGCAATCTGTATTGTATCCAATAGTTCTTGGCCGACTAATTTTCCATCAGGTCCTTTGGAAATCAATTTAGGCCAAAATTTTGTATGAAATCTTCGATACAAACAAGGCATCTCATCTGAATCAATTCCCACTTCAATGGTCCATTTAAAAATTCAGGGAACAGAAAATTCCATAAAGAAATTCATAATAGGTGTCCTTGGATAAAGTCTATCTTCTCTATCCAATTCATTAATCTTAGGAGAATTTTCAACCCATTTATTAAATAAATCTTTGAATTGTAATGGTAGAACTCCTTGAGAAGGTCCGAAAAAGACCACCATTTGATGAACCATGTTGGAATCTGAGTGCTTCTAAAAACCTGAGCACATATCTTGATAAACCATGAATGTTTATGATCATCATTCTCATAGAATAACGTTTTAGAAAATGCATCCACATAATCCCAATAGTTGTAGTTAATCGAAATCTTCTGTACTGGATGTACATATTGGCAATCTTTCAAGGTACTTAATCCCCATTCTTCAGGTAGTATAATCCTTTTAATGATCATTTTTGAAAATGAAAAGTATGATTTATTTGAACCACCAGTATTATTATGAGAAATCTCTACTGATCCTGTGGATGTTAAAATCATTTCAAAGTGTAATCTATTCTTATAGGTTTGCATTGGAAATAATGCATTATTCAAATATCTCTTCATCACAATCCAAGGATTTTGTTCCCGCTGAAAATCTTTGTAGTCCACATAAATTATAATCTTTTTCATAGGATTTGTGTCAAAAATCTCATTATCAGTTTTTCCTGTAATGACAGCATAGGAATCTTCATTTAAGGGTTCCAAATCTTTATGATCCTCAACAGAGGTGGGTTGAATGGTAGCATTGCTACTCCCAGTAGTTCCAGCATTGCTGGCAATGAAATCTAAATATTTTTGATAATCTGCAAAAGAAGGTTTCATACTTGATGAAGGTCCTTCTTCAAGAAATCTCTTTTGGGCTGGAATATGCCCGAAGGTTTGAAATCTGTTCTGATTTGCCCCTCTTCCTCTTCCAGAGGAGGGTCTTGGCCAATTTGGCCGCATCCTGCAAAACTAAAATTAATTATCAATTAGATATTCTCTTGTAAGAAAATCTGGTAAAGTATTATCAATTCCTTTTTTATAAACAATTTCAAAATCGAATGGAGCTAACAATGCTTGCCATCTAGCAAACATTTGTTTGGAAACATTATGCTTAAAATCTTTATTAAACAAAAATTTAGCAGCTTGGCAATCTATTTTTATTAAAAATTTCTGATTGTACAGATCAGTTTGGAATTTTAAAACACATTTAACAATAGCTAAAATCTCTTTTGCTATCGTTGCATAATTCTTTTGGCTATTACTCCATTTTCCAGAATAAAATTGTCTAATAAAATCCTTTCTCTCAACAGGGGAAAACTGAGTTAAAATACCAGTGTATCCTATGTCTGAAGCATCAGTCTCTACCGTTTTTTCCCAATCGGGATTAGCCAAAGTTAAACAAGGAAGTTCTTTTACTTTGGATTTTATTTTTCTTAACCGCATCGGTATGTAAATTATTCCAAGCAGGAGGATTCTTTTTTAATCTTTCATATAAAATTGCAGTATCTTTTGATAAATCCTTTACAAAAGGAGAAATACAATTTAGACTACCCAAAAATCTTTGTAGTTGCCTCTTATTATTAAAACATCAGAAAATTTTGAAGCAAAGTCAATAGATCTATTAATAGGAATAATGGTTCCTCTACCAGTATTATGCCCAAGAAATCTAATATTACTTTGGAAAAGAGTCATTTTTGGTTTAGAAATAACTAAACCGTTTTGAATAACTACTTGCTGAAATATTTTTAAATGTTTGAAATGTAATTCAATATTTTTAGAAAATACCAAAATATCATCTATGTAAACAATAATAATATCTGTAAAGGAATAAAAATATTATTCATAATCTTTTGAAATTCTGAAGGAGCATTTTTTAATCCAAAAGGCATCACATTCCATTCAAATTGCCCTATTGGAACATTAAAAGCAGTTTTATATCTATCTTGTTCAACAATCTGAATCTGCCAATATCCTGATTTTACATCAAATTTAGAAAAAATAATAGCATCATGTAATCTATTCAATAAATCTTTTTTATTATGAATAGGATACCTAATCCATTTCAAAACTTTATTAAGAGGCTTATAATTTATTACTAATCTTGGTACACCTCTTTCTTGTTCAGCATGCTTATTGACATAAAAAGCAGTACATGACCAAGCAAAACTAGATTGTCTAATTAACCTTTTCTTTAATAAACTATCAATTTCATTTTTACACAAATCTAGGTAAGCAGAATTCATTTGACAAGGTCTTCCTTTAGTAGGAATATTATTTTCATCAAAACAATCTTCATAAGGTAAAGAAGCAACATGCTTTTTTCTATCCCAAAAAGCATTAGGATGATCATCACAAATATTAGTAACAAATTGGTTTTTTAACAAATCAATTTTTTCTTGTAATTTTGGGTTTTTCAGCAAAACATCTATTTCTAATAAAGTAATTTCTTGTTTTATAAAATTGATTTGTTGATTTTTCAGAATCAATTTCTCAATAATCATGTTTATAGATTTCGTAAAAGGTTTAGTAATAAAATCTAACTGAAAATCTTTATCATTATAAGTCCCTATTATTTTAGTATGATCCCACCTTTTTAAAGGAAATATAGCATGCATGAATGGGACCCCTAAAATAATTGGACAAGAAATATCTTCCACAATCATAAAACTTTGAGGTAAACAAATACCATTGTTACATAAAAAAGCTTTTGGTAGTTTATAATTCAATTTCGTTTGACTACCATTAGCAGATCTCAAACAATGAGTTGCTTTATAAGAATATCTCGAAGGTATAAGTCCTTCCTGAACACAATTTACATCTGCACCACTGTCAAATAAGGCAATGAATTCCTTTCTAAAATTGTAATCAATTTGTAAAGTAATTTTAGTATAAAACTTTTGAGGTGTAATAATACTCATTTTTTGTAAAAATTTATTTTTATCCTCGCTAGGGATATTCGTTGAAAAAGAATTTTTTGTAATATCTATATTTTGGCTAGTGTTTTCTCCACTACCAGGTTTAGAAATTTCAGTTTCATTTGTTCTAGAAGTCTCAGCTTCATTCTTATTTGCCTGTAAATGTAAATCAAAAGTCCTATTATCTTCTAAGCTAGAAATTCTTCTATCATAGATTTTTGACTGATTTTTTAAATAAACAATTTCTTCCTTTAAATTAAGCAGTTCTTGTTTTAAATCATAAACAGTAATTTCTTTTTCTGGAAAATTCCTTTGAGTTAAAATCCTTTTTAATTCAGCAGTCGAATAGTAATCAGGCTGTTTTAAACTAAAATTTGAAGAGGGAAAATTGGTATTAGGCTCATCATTAGTCAAAACAGTATCCAAAATTTTATTTCTCAAATCTTTATCTTCTACTGTTTTTAAAATCTTTATTATCTTCTCATCATTAATCATGTTCACATTCAGATCCTGAAAATTAGAAATTAAATCATACAAACTATCATCTTTCTTGCAAGCACAATCATCATTCGAAAAAGATCTGTCAGAATCAGAATATAAATCTTCATTATGTAAAACCCTTAGATTTTCATCAGAACTAGAACCAGTAGAAGAGGAATCAGATACATCAGAACTATAATCAGAATTTAGTAGAATCTTACACAAAGAATCCTTAATTTTATCATCTAAATCTAGACTCTTAATCTTTTCCTGAGTTTTACACTCACTTGCATAATGACCAAATTTACCACATTTATGACACTTAATCCTTTTTTTGTAATCTTTCTTACCCTTCTTTTTATAAAAATTCTTATCTTTTTTATCCCAATTTGTTTTATCACGGGATTTAAACAACTTTTTCTTATACTTACGCTTCCTATCATCTTTAGAACTAGAAATCTTCTTTTTTCTTTTTGAAGAACCAGGAATATCAAATGCAAATTGATCACAAAATTCTCCTAATTGTTTTCTTTCATTTAGTCTATTCTTTTTGATATGATAATTCATCTTAATATCATTACAAACAGCTAAACCTTCCTGTGTGCAAACACTAATAATTTTGCCATAAGTAAGAGAATCATAAGGAATCTTGTTGTTAGTACCACGTAAATGCTTTCTAACTCTTTCAGCAAAAATCGAAGGTAAACCATCAATAAATTTAGACTTCCAATGTTCATGACTACAATCATGCAATTCCATAACACGACTTAAAAATACATCTTTATACCATCTAAAATCAGATAATTGTCTACAACGTAAATTTTGTAATGTTATTCTAATAGTCTCTGCCTCATCAGTCCATCTACCACAAAAATGTTCTACCATGATAGTAACTAAAGTATAAACAGCATTTTGTTGTATCTGAGAAGTACTAGCAGAATCAACAGTTTGGTAGGCTAATTGCCCTTCAATCTTATGAACACTAGTAGTATTCATAATTGTAATCTTTTGTTCTTGAGTTAAAAAATTATCCCACCAATCTTTTAGTTGGCCCGCAAAACCAGCAACTATCATAGCCGCAATATCTCTGTCTTGATTCTTATTAATCTTACAAATAGTACTATACATCAACATTCTATGAACAGTAGTAAAAATCTGTTTATTAAAACCATCAATATTCCATTCATAAATTTCTTTGCTACTATAACTATTGTTAAAAATCTGGTCTCTTTCTTCATTTAAAACATCCATGGGGGTTGGCCTATTGTAATAATACATTCTTTGAATTGGCTTATCCGCCCATTTAGTATTAATTTTATTTAAAATATCTTGGGCATTTTGAGTAATAAAATCTTCTTGTTTTGTAGATAAAACAGGTTGAGGCTGTAAATTTATTCCAGTATGATTGGAGGAGAAATTAATATTTTTCAATTTTTCTTTCAAAAGCTGTTCAATTTCTTCAGAAGAATCAGTTTTAAAATTTTTTATTTCAGGAGGAGGTTGTAAAGTATTTTTAACAATTTTCAATTCTTGTTTTGGTTTATGAAAAGCTTCTATTTTTTCTTGTAAAATATGTGTTTGTTTCAAGTAATTGTCTAAATTCTTATGCAATGCCATAACATGCGCTCCTAAAACATTCAAATAATAATTAGAATAATTCTGCTGTTTAAGAATCAAATTGACATGTTCACAAGTAACTACAGCAACTTTATTTTCAAATAATTTTGCAAAAGCAGTAAAATTAATAGTTTTACCATCTTTATTGATATCAAAAGACTGAGTTGGTGGTAAAGAAGAAATCATTATATTTCCATTAGACAAATGATACTCATGTTCAATGACTGACAAATGATATCCCACATATTTAATCATAAACCAAGGGACGAATGGTAATGAAATATTATTTTTTTCTAAATCTTTATAAAAATCTTTAGAAAAATATTCTGTTTCATCTCCATTAAAAGCAGAGAAAAACCAATTTCTAAATTCTTCCCATTTTGGATTGTAAAATTCTAAAGAAATCTTTTTTCGTGCCAGAGAACCTGGACTAAAATCAATTTTTTTACTATCCATGTAAACCAGTTGGAAAATTCATATCGGAATCTGTAGGATCACTAAAACGATCTTCCCCTTTAGCAATATTGTTTTTATCTAATACAATTGTATCAAAATTAGTTTCTCTAATCTGAGAAGTCGAAGCTCTTGATGGAATATCAACGATATAATCTACTGGTAAAATATAAGAAGATACAGATCTGGTTAATCTTGAAGAAGAATCTGTTAGTCTAGGGATGTCTTGAGTTTTAAAACTCAAAGTTACACTACCATCTTTACTTTGCCTAATATCAGAAATTTCATCACTAGTAATCTCACGAGGTACTGCAGCTTCTTCAATAATCCACTCACTAGGAAAGTTAATTTCTTCCCACTTAATTAATCTACGAGTAATAATTTTAGATTTAGAAAAATTATTTTCAAACAAAACAGTCTCATGATTTTGTTCAGAAATTTTACATCTAGGAGATAAAGTATAAAGAGGTCTATAAACAATTCTAGTACAAATACACATCACTTCTGTTCCAGGTAAATAATCATATCCATTAATCTTGATGTTCAAAATTAATGATTGTAAAATATTCACATCAGTTAAGGCAATATTCAAATTTGGATAAGCATTAAAATATATTGCACCATAAGCCAAAGTTGATTGTATAGAACCAATCAAAGAATTTTTCCAATTTAAATTTCTTCCATCACGTAAAGCAGCAACAAAACTTTCAGGTAAGCCTTTTAATGTTAATGGCTTAAAAGCAACTTGAACTAAACCAATATGCAGATAATTGAAATCTTTAGATTTATAATAATCTACATCATTTTAAGATAATAAATTAAAAACTCCACTATCTTTATCCATCGTAAAACTTAATTCTGTAGTTTTCACAGTAGTTTTCCCAGCAAATTTTTCAAAAGTTCCCAATTTGTAAATAGTCTCTATATTAACCTTAGGAATTACCCAAGTATTTAATAAATCTTGTTGTACAGGAAAATCTGTTTGTTCTTTAATCATATTTTTAATAAATTTTTGTTTATTAAACCAAGACATAAGAACTCAATAAAGTAAGTGTTAAATAATAACTTCCATAACCTTAGTAGATCTTCCATGGCTCTGATATGTGTATATATATATATATATATATATATATATATATATATATATATATATATATATATATATATATAAGTTATATTCAATATAATGTTAGCTAATGCACTGATACTTAGTGCGTGGCATAGCGTAAGTATATTTTATATATATATATATATATATATATATATATATATATATATATATATATATATATATATATATATATATATATATATATATATATATATATATATATATATATATATATATATAAGCTATATTCGATATAATATTAGATAATGCACTAATACTTAGTGTGTATTATAGTGTAAGTATATATGTATGTATGTGTATGTGTGTGTATATATATATATATACACACACACACACGCACGCACGCTTTAGTGAGCGACCAACTTTGGTCGCTAATTTTAAATTATATTTATTTATATTTTATAAATTTTTTAAAATAAAAATATAATTATTCAAATTTTACAGCCGGGTCCCATTTTAGCGACCAAAGTTGGTCGCTATCTGCTTACCCTTTAATTAGCGACCAACCTTGGTTGCTAATTTAAATTATATTTATTTATATTATGTATTCTTTTAAATAATTTTAGAATAATTAAAAGTTTATAAGTGGGTCCCCCTATAGCGACCAACATTGGTCGCTAATCTCAGTATACTTTTGACCAAGCAAGTCTGACTAGTCCGGTCAATATTTTGACGAAATTAGCGTTCAAGTAGCAACCAACAGTGGTCGCTAATTTATTTCACATAGTTATTTTATTATTTTCGCCAATTTAGCGATCAACTTTGGTCGCTTTTGGTGACATATCAACTTTGATCGCTAAATTTTGGTCGTTTTTTTCCTGAATTCTAGTAGTGTCTATTACATGTAAACTTCCTCAAGGTTTATTGGATTAACATGGCGTAAGACTATTTCCTTCATGTAGTCTCCAAATGAAGTCCTCTTTGTGTGTAATTTTTTTTATATGTTTGGCTGTTTTTAAGGCTCCTGGAGAGTTAAGGTATAACATAATTCGGATAATTATGTCATAACGAGTGAAATTTCATACACGGGGAGTAATCTCTTGTTTATGTTATTTGAAATAGTATGTGATTATAAATTTCTAAATGAGCTTGCCAGCATTGTATTGATCTTAATCTTAATATTGGCATTCTCATGCTTCACAAGGAATTACCATAAGGTTCGTCGGCTATCATTTTGTATCCATTTTTATTTATTACAGGAGTCCTTTGAGTTGATATTCCTCTCATTGTATCCAATTCAAGTGGTGGTATCGATTTTCTCTTGCATATCATTCATCATAGTTATTGAGTTAGATGACAATAATGCACTTCTATTATGCTTGCGGCTCAACTGGTTGAAAGGAGAGGTGAGCTACGATGAAAGTCCTAAATAAACAGAGAGCTTGGAAATGTGGATGAAGAGAGGAGATTGCTGGATGACGCAGGCGCTTCCCCTCATTTTTCAAACTTTGGTTGATGTTGGGACAGTTGGAAGAGAGACTTGGTAATTCTGACAAGGCAAAGGTTTCCTACGAGTCTGGCATTAAGAATTGTCCCAATTGTATACCCCTTTGCTGTCCCTTGCGTCACTAGAGGAGAAGATGAATGGGCTGAGCAAAGCTCGAGCAGTTGTTACTATGGCCAGGAAGAAGAATCCTCACTCCTCAGAGCCCTGAGCTATGGCTTGCAGCTGTGCGGGCTGAAGCTAGGCATGGGTACTAAAGGGAAGCTGACGTTCTGATGGCTAAAGCATTGCAGGAGTGCCCCAATAGTGGCATTCTATGGGCTGCTTCAATTGAGATGGCACCTCGTCCTCAAAGAAAAATCAAATTTTGTGATGCTTTAAAGAAGTGTGATCATGATCCGCATGTTATTGTTGCAGTGGCTAAGCATTTTTGGCAGGAGAGGAAAGTAGACAAAGCAAGAAATTGATTCAACAGGGCAGTGATCCTTGCACCAGATATTGGTGATTTCTGGGCATTCTACCTCAAATTTGAACAGCAGCATGGGACGGAGGAGCAGAGTAATGATGTGTTGAAGAGGTGTGTCGCCGCAAAGCCAAAGCATGGGGAAAAATGGCAAGCTACATCCAAGGCCGTAGATAACTCTCATGAACCAACAGAAAGCATATTGAAGAAGGTAGCCTCATTCCAGGAGAAGGAGAATTTAATCAGCTGTAGTGTTTGAGTCTCTGTACTTGATGATCTTTATAGGTTAGAGACAGTAGTTATTGCTTCAAAGTATTGTATCTTGGTTGTGTTTCACCTGATGTGAATGCTGCAATTTCCATTCCTCGTATTATTATAAAGTAGGGATGTTTCTCATATTTTTATATTCTTATAAAAAATCTCATACACATTTTTAATGTTGGTGATATGTTATTTATAATTATCAGAGACTGAGACAGAAGACATTTGATCTCTATGCTTTTTGAGATAACTAGATGATGGTAGGTCCGTGGCTAGCACGGGCCCAATCTCAAAAATGAATATATTTCACACGTTTCTTTATAAAAAAAAGTTCTGCTTTTTATATGATTTATTTGTGATATTCGGTTAGTTTCTTGGGTATTTGAGAATATACTCATTTCCAGCAGGGGCGGACTTAGAGGGGCGCAAGGGTGTTTTTACCCGAACATCCTTCATCGAAAAATTAGACTGTATATATAAGGAAAAATTTATTTTTTACCTCTATATATTAAGTTTTAAATATCCTTAACACAATCTAAAAGTGTAGTTTAGTAGTTAAGGGGGTTCAAAATCTACATAAGGTCATGAGTTCAATTCCAACTAGCTAAAAAGATATTTTTTTGAACCCCCTTCGTGGATATCCTGCTTCCGACACTAATTTCCAGATCTTATTAGGTAAAATAGATCTACTTTAGTTACAAGTTTTATAGGTAAGGAAGTGCATATTGACTATTTGTACTTGAGCAAAGACATAACATTTATCTTTCAGTCATGCAAAGAGAAAATATTTGAGATTGTGAGATACAGACAGATTTTGTATGTTGTAATATTGGTATGCTATATAATTATTTTGATTAGTAATTGGCATAGCTTAGGTTTGAAATCTTCTTTATTGTTCCACATTTCTACTTTCCCAGCGCCTAGTTTGCTTTTGTAAATTTTGTATGCTTATTTGTATGATGTTATGTTTTGTAATTAAGTCGGTATAAAATTGTGCTTCCTTTTTAATCATGTCTTTCTAATTCGGTTTGATACTGTGACGATCCGATCCGTCATCTCATGAGTTACCGCTCCGTTTTCCTCATTTTATGCATCTTCATGTTTCATTATCAGAGTTGATTTGGATAGGTTTTGGTAGGAAATAAGACACTTAGTCTCTTTAAGGAAGGTTTAGTTTGGAAAAGTCAATCGGATGTTGACTTATGATTTAGAAGACTCGGATGTGATTTTCGGTGATTCGGTTAGCTTAGGGAAGTGATTTGTGACTTAGGAGTGTGATCGGAAGTGATTTTGGAGGTCCGGTGTAGAATTAGGTCTGAATTAGCGAAGTTAACATTTTGACGATTTTCGATTGATTGGTGAGATTTTGATCCGAGGGTCGGAATGGAATTCCGAGAGTTGCAGTAGCTTCGTTATATGATTTGGGATGTGTGTGAAAAATTTTAGGTGATTCGGATGAGATTTGGTTGGTTTTTTTATCGAATACGTGTTTCGAAAGTTTTGGAAGAACTTAGGCTTGAATTCGACGGGAATTGATGATTTTAGTATTTTGGGATGTGTTTTTAAGATTGGAACAAGTTTGAATAATGTTGTAGGATGTAATAATCAGAATCAGCAGCAGGGGTATCACCCTCCTCAACTGCAGCATGGAGGAAGGCAGGAAGATGGGTTCACTAGACTTGAAGCAATGATGTAGCAGGTTATTGGATCTAATGCAAAAATTAGTGAGAGAGTAGATGCACCTAATTCAGCGATCAAGAATATTGAACTGCAGATAGGCCAAATTTCGATTTCTCTGAACAATCGTCCCCAT
The DNA here is from genome assembly GCA_034376525.1 of Nicotiana benthamiana. NCBI lineage: Eukaryota > Viridiplantae > Streptophyta > Magnoliopsida > Solanales > Solanaceae > Nicotiana > Nicotiana benthamiana. The sequence continues at coordinate 9,937,339 of CM067341.1, read as the reverse complement.
GGGAACCCATATAAATCCAAAAGATCAAGGCTTGAAGCGGTTGATGGATATGAGTTTACATAATGGCAGAGATTTGGATGTAGAGCAACAGAGAGCTCGAGAAACCAGACAGGCTCAGACACTCATACCAGTGCCCATTGAGCTGGATGAGTCAACGAAACTGATAGAGGACAGTCAGGCCTGCCTAGGAAGAAAATAACATTTAGATTGAGACTAAGAAAGAAGCTGAGACAGCCCAGGAACCAGTAGTTGAGGTAGTAGCTGATAAAGATCAAACCCAAATCATTGGGAAAAAGAGACCTCCTGCACCATTCCCTTAGAGGATAGCTAAGTACCAAAAAGAGGAGCAATATAAGAAATTCTTGGATAAGTTGAAACAAATCTAGGTAAACATTCCATTGATTGATGCTTTGACAGATATGCCTAGGTATGCAAAAATGATGAAGGACTTAATGTCCCGAAAATTCGATTTTCAAGACTTGGCCACCGTTACTCGTACTCAGACTTGTAGTGCAATGGTGACTAGACCAACAGCTGAGAAGCTGTCTGACCCAGGGAGCTTTACAATTCCATGCACGATTGGTAATTTTGCTTTTGCTAAGGCACTGTGTAATCTAGGGGCCAACATAAATCATATGCCCCTGGCGATTTATAAGAGACCGGGGATTCGAAGAGCCAGACCCACCTCAATGTTGTTGCAGCCGGCTAATAAGACAGTAAAAAGACCTTATTGTATCCCGGATAATGTATTGATTCAGGTAGGGAAATTTGTGTTCCCTGCAGATTTTGTGATCTTAGACTGCAAAGTGGATGAGGAGATTCCCATAATTTTGGAAAGGTCATTCTTGGCTACTGGGATAGCTCTTATTTATTGTGAGATTGGGGAGCTCAATTTGAGATTGAATGATGAAGAGATAACATTCAATGTGCAAAAATCTATGAGGCGAGCAAGTGAATTTGCCAATTGCTCTCTGATGATGAGATGCTGACTATTGAGGACCCTCTTGTGGCATGTTTGATGAATTTAGATAAGGTGAATGGAGAAGAATTAGCAGAATGGGTGTTGGCGGTAGAGGGTAGAGGGTTCTGGGATGGAACTCTAGAAATTGAGCTCTTGCACTTGGAAAATAGAGAAACTCCTCCAGCCAAACCATCCATCAATGAACCACCAAAGCTGGAGTTGAAACCATTACCTACCCATCTCAGGTATGAGCTTCTTGGACCTGACTCCACATTACCTATTATTATCACATCTTGTTTGTTAGATGTGCAGGCACAACAATTATTGCAGGTACTCAAGGAGTATAAGACGGCCATTGGGTAGACCATGGCAGACATAAAGGGGATCATCCCCGCCTACTGCATGTATAAAATTCTGCTGGAAGAGGGACACAAACCTTCTATGGAACACAAAAGAAAGTTGAACCCCAACATGAAGGAAGTGGTGAATAAAGAAGTGATAAAGTGGTTAGATGTGGGAATAATTTTCCCAATCTCTAACAGCAGCTGGGTTAGCCCGGTTCAATGTGTACCTAAAAAGGGTGGCATGACGATAGTCAAGAATGATAACAATGAACTGATCTCTATGAGAACGGTCACGGGCTGGAGAACTTGCATGAATTACAGGAAGCTAAATCTAGCCACCTAGAAAGACCACTTCCCACTTCCCTTCATTGATCATATGTTAGACAGGTTGGCAGGGAGGTGGCACTTCTATTTTCTGGATGGGTACTCACGGTACAATCAGATCTCCATTAAACCAGAGGACAGAGAGAAGACTTTCTTCCCTTGCCCGTATGGCATCTATTCCTTTCGGAGAATGCCCTTTGGCCTATGCAATGGAAATGTCATATTCCAAAGGTGCATGATGGCCATATTCTGACATGGTAGAGGACATAGTGGAGGTGTTCATGGATGACTTCTCAGTAGTGGAGAACTCATTTGATAAGTGCCTAATAAATCTGACTCGTGTGCTGAAACAGTGTATCGAGACTAACCTGGTTCTTAATTGGGAGAAGTGCCACTTCATTGTACAAGAGGGCATAGTCTTGGGGCACAGGTGTCAAGCAAAGGAATTGAGGTGGACCATGCTAAAGTGGATGTGATAGCAAAGCTTCCCCTCCAGCTTCAATCAAAGTAATCAGGAGCTTCCTCGGGCATGTCGGTTTCTACCGGAGATTCATAAAAGACTTCTCAAACAATGCCAACCCTCTCTGTAAGTTGTTAGAAAAAGATCACCCTTTCTTGTTTTTTGATGATAGTAGGGTAGCATTTGAGGAGCTGAAGAAGAGGATGGTCACATCACCTATCACATCTGCCCCTGACTGGGAGCAACCATTCGAACTCATGTGTGATGCCAGTGACTACGCAGTAGAGGCAATGCTGGGATAGCGGAAAGACAAGTTGATGCATCTAATCATATTATGCTAGTAGAACGCTGAGTGGAGCCCAGCTGAACTACATTGTGACTGAGAAGGAGATGTTGGCTGTGGTGCTTGCTTTCGACAAGTTTAGACCATACCTGATTGGTTATAAGGTAATTGTATACACTGATCATGGAGCTCTCAAGTACTTAGTTGAGAAGAAGGAGTCTAAGCCGCGCCTGATTCGTTGGGTGCTGCTACTGCGATAATTCGACCTTGAAATTCATGACCATAAAGGCATAGAGGACCAAGTCGTTGATCATATATCACGACTTGAGGGAGCTGAAAATTTGGTGGAGGTTGAGGATATTCTAGAAACCTTTCCAGACGAGCAGGTGCTCGCTACTAGTCTTAAGGAAGCGCCATGGTATGCAGACTTTACAAACTACCTGACCTGCGATATAGTTCCTTATGACCTTTCATCTGTACAAAAGAAAAAAATTTATCGTGATTGCCGCATGTGTTATTAGGATGAGCCTTATCTATTTAGAATATGTGTTGACAATATGATCCGGAGGTGTGTCCCCGAGATAGAACAATCTTCTGTTTTGCAGGCTTGTCACGCATCGGCATATGGAGGACATTTTGGAAGGGTCAGAACAGCTGCGAAAGTGCTAGAGACCAGTTTTATTTTAGCCAATAGTGTTTAAGGATGCACACCAATGGGTGAAGGGCTGCAATGAATGTCAGCAGATAGGGAACATTTCCCGTCACCATGAGATGCCCATGAACCCGATTTAAGCGGTGGAAATGTTTGATTTCTAGGAGATTGATTTCATGGGTACTTTTGGCAGCTCCTTTAGCAATAAGTACATACTTGCTGCTATAGATTACGTGTCCAAATGGGTAAAAGCTACAACTTTGCCCACTAATGATGCAAGTGTGGTGGTGGGATTTTTGAAGAAGAACATATTCACCTGCTTTGGGACACCAAGAGCGAATATTAGTGATGGAGGCACCCACTTCTATAATAGAGATTTTGAGAAATTGCTAGCAAACTATGATGTACGCCCCAAGGTGGCTACCCTATATCATCCTCAAACTAGTGGGCAGATTGAAGTGTCCATCAGAGAGATAAAAAGTGTGCTAACCAAAAATGTGGACGCCACAAGAACTGATTGGGCCAAAAAGCTAGATGATTCACTATGTGCGTATAGAAACGCTTTCAAAACTCCAATTGGTATGTCGCCATATAAGTTGGTATTGGGGAAGGCCTGCCACCTGCTAGTGGAACTTGAACATAAAGCTCGGTGGGCATGTAAACAGATGAAGCTTGACATGGAAGCTGGAGGCACAACGAGAATCACTGAGTTGCATGAGCTTGACGAGTTCAGACATTTGGATTTTGAGAGCACGTGGTTGTACAAGGAATATATGAAGAAATTGCACGACCAGAACATTATGCAGTGACATTTCAACCCCGGAGATAAGGTATTGCTCTATAATTCAAGACTACGCTTATTCCTGGGAAAGCTCAAATCACGATGGTCTGGTCCATTTTGAGTGTTCGAAGTATTCCCCTCAGAAGCTATGGAAATTTCCTCGGAGAAAGACTCTCACTTGTTTAGAGTCAATGGGCAGCAATTGAAGTTATATGTAGGTATGAGCGACCCAAAAGAAGTGACAGAAATCCAATTGACAGAACCTCAGAGGTCGAGCGATCCTCAAATGCGCTTGTCTGCATCGTGCCGCAACATTAAATCAGGCCCTGGATACGAGGCAACCCATTGAATTTTTGAAATCATCGTGTCACGACATTAACTAAGGCGCTAGTTGGGAGGTAATCCAATAATAGTTGTAGTTGTTAATTTTGAGTTTTTACAATGTGCAAACCAATGCAGGTGACAATGGGCGGGTGATAAGGCCATCGATAGTGGTAAGACCAGGTGAAAAACATAGGAAAAATTGCCCAGGAGCGCACTCGCGCTACTGGCCGCGTTACAGGCTGCGCATATGGGCACATATTCTGCATGGGCTCAAAATATTAGCGTGCCCGCGCTTGTGAACGTGCTACAAGCCGTGCTACAAGCGCGATTGTGCTAGTGGACGCTCTTATTGGGAAGTATTCTTCCTAGACTAGCGCAGTCGTGCTCGCACCGCGTTGCGACCACGCTAGTCCGCCCAAAAAATCTGATGACTTAAGTTTTATTTTTTTTCTTCTTTCTGTTTCTTTTATTTATTTATTTATCCCCATAATCTAAATAACCCCAACTAACCCCCCCCCCAATATCAAATCCAATGCCCTAAATCAAACACACTCCTCAAACCTTCCACAACCCTAACCTCTTCTTCTTTTTCAACGTTCCATCCTCCTCTTCCTCCCCCATCTTCTTACAAATTCCGAACCACACCCCCATCCACTCTATTTTCTTCTTCCCATATTCTTCACTACAGGTATCTCGTGTTCCATTTTTTTCTTTGTCTTTCAATTTATTTTGCAGAATTTAGTTTGTTTTAGTGTGCATTTTTGTAGTTTTTTTTTCTGTATTTTTGAGTAGTAGAAGTGGTAAAATATGTTGTAGTGTTTGTGGATGGTGAGATTTTTGAGTTGTTGCTTTACTTGATTTGTGAGTTTGGAAAGATATTGTGGTAGGTTGATGTTATAAATTGCTTGAAATGGGTTGTGAGTGCCTAATGCCCACAAGGTATTTGTGGAAAGGCCTTAGTGAATGAATTATGTAGATTGTGCCCACTTATGCGTGTGAAGTCTGAGTAACCTCATTGCGTCACAACTTTGTGTTGGGCTGTGCTAATGTGTTCCCGTTTTTCAGGTACTATGGCTCCATCTCGGAAATGCCACATCACTGGTGCATCTTCTAGTAGCCAAGCCGGCTCATCCAAGATACAAGGGGAAGCCCCTGAATGCCCCTTTGATAGTAACAGATTTGTCTCGGCCAAGGCTCATGACCGCTTTGCGGAAAAAGCTTCTAAAAAGCCAATTTAGGAGAGGAGCATTGGCATCAGTTCGAGGCAGGGGTTGCAAACCTTCATTAATGAGCCAGGAGAGGACAATGCAATGGTTGTTAGAGAGTTTTACGCCAATGTGTCGAAGCATGACAATGGCGTAGTCATGGTGCGCTGAAAGGCGGTGAATGCCTCTGTTGAGGCAATACGGATGGTGTACCAACTGCCCCCTCCCGTGGTTGATTATGATGACTTTTATGAGTAGGGATGTAACCCAAAAGACGCAAAGTGGGGCGATTCTTTGACACGATCTGTGTACCCGGGAAAGAGGTGGTCTGGATGAAGTATGGTGAGAACTTCCACTCTTTGGCACTAACCTCTAAAGGGAAGTGCTAGTTGTATCTGATTAACAACCGTCTTATTCCATCCTCCAACACTATGGAGGTAAATCAACCCCAAGTTGCTTTGATTTGGTTCTTCATCAGTGGTCTTCACTGTTGGAAACACGTTCTCAAGGCTTTATACTAAAACGTGTGTTCTTATGTGTAGGTTTTGATGAATGACAAACAAGCTCTAATTGATATATGCGAAGTTCAAGTACAAGCGCACAATTGGTGGATAACGAGATTCAAGCACAAGACAAAGTTTTATAGTTTAAATGAGTCGTTCTTAATTGTGATCTTGATCCGACAACTTGACTCATGACATGGTTTCTCTCGTAAAATTATTTTTACAAAATCATGCATATTTAATTTAATGCTAAATGATTTTAAATCATGCATATTTTCATTAGTCAAAATGATTTTTAAACATGCCTCTAAAAACTGGACTAAGATAATCGATTATGTACTTATGATAATCGATTATGTTAAGCCAAGACTACATGACAATTGATTGTGAACTAATGACAATCGATTGTGTTAAGGCAGTGAGCATCAGGTTTTTCAAACCTGCATGACAATCGATTGTGAACCTTATGACAATCGATTGTGATGAGGCAGTGTACATCAAAGTTTTTCAAAACTCAGAATAATCGATTGTGAAGCTAATGACAATCGATTGTGAAGAGACAGTGTCCATCAGATTTTTCAAAGTCACAAAATAATCGATTGTGAACTTATGATAATCGATTGTGTTGAGGCAGTGTCTTCCAGACTTTTTCAAAATTATTAAATAATCGATTGTGAGTATAAAACAATCGATTGTCACGAGGCAGTGTCTAAAATGATTTTCAAAGTCTGATAAGTAATCGATTGTTAACATTGCGCAATCGATTGTGAAGCTGACCGTTGTCGTAAAGTTTTCAATTACCGTCAGGTAATCGATTGTTGATTTTGTACAATTGATTGTTGATATTAAAATCTGGAAAAGATTTTTTGAACGTTGCTGAATAATCGATTGTTGATTTTGTACAATCGATTGTTGAAATTAAAATCTGGAAAGGATTTTTTGAACGTTGCTGAATAATCGATTATTGATTTGGTATAATCGATTGTTTTACGTAAAATCTGGAAATGATTTTTTGAACGTTGCCAATAATCGATTGTTGATCTTGGACAATCGATTGTTAAGCGTAAAATCTGGGATTGATTTTTGGAACGATTGGCAAACAATCGATTGTGGCTTCCTGACAATCGATTGTCACAGAGTAAAATCAACAACTCTTAATTGACAATTAGACAACGGTAATGCCAAGTTTTTCAACTATAAATACAGCTTCATTTCAGTGTTTTAAAAACAACAACACACAACAACTGATCATTCTATTGCTATAAGCTTGCATACTATTGTTTATCATTTTATATTCATTTCATAAAGCTTTTGAGAGACAAATTCTTGTCCATAGTTGTTGTGATCTTGAGCTTACTTCTTTTACTCATATCTACTCATTAAGGAGTGTCTTGTTTGAGTGTTTAGTGTTTTGTACACTTGTAAGAGAATTGTGATTCTCTTGTTGTAAGGAACTTGTGTTTCCTTGGTTGAAGTCATGGAGTGTTGTATCTCCGAGCAAAGGTGTTGAGGCTTGTGTCCTCAAGTTGTAAAGGTTTGTTGAGCACCCGTAAGCTTGACAAGTTAGTGGAAAATCTTGAGAGAGTCTCTCGGGGACTGGACTAGCTACGTGTTGTGGTGAACCAGAGTACATCGGTGCGTTCTTTCCTTTTGTTTATTTAACGCACTTATTTATTTCCTAAAATTTTAATTTCCGCAAGTTTACGCTAAATTTTATTATAATGCTATTCACCCCCCCCCCCTCTAGCGTTAAGCGTATTATCTAACAATTGGTATCAGAGCCCAACTCTCTGAAGACTTAACAGTTTGAGAGAAACTTCCATGGCTTCTACTCGTGCAGGAATAGGGAAGGACAGTGCTCCACCCGACCACCACTATTCAACGGTACAAACTATACGTACTGGAAGGAGAGGATGAAAATCTTCGTTCAAGCAAACAATTTTCATCTCTGGAAGGTGATAACAAAGGGAAATCAAATTCCAACCAAAAAGGTTGAAAACGAATGGGTTCCCAAGTCCGAAGAAGAATATGACGCGGATGATATCCGAAAGGTTCAAAATAATGCTAAAGCAATTAATTTATTATATTATGCTGTAAATGCTGACGATTACAGGAAAATATCGTGTTGCACAACGGCAAAGAAAATGTGGGACAAGCTGGAAATTACGTACGAAGGTACGGACCAGGTAAGGGAAGCTAAAATTGATTTCCTAACCCATGCTTATGAATTATTCCACATGAAGGAAGGTGAAAAGGTGGATGAAATGTTCGAACGATTTTCAATAATCGTAAATGACCTACATGCCCTCAAGAAGACATTCACGGATAGAGAACTTGTTCGAAAAATTCTTAGAAGTCTCACTCCGGCATGGCGATCAAAGGCCGACGCAATTCAAGAATCCATAGGCGTCTCAAATGTCATAATCGACGCATTAAGAGGTAACCTTAAGACGTATGAATCTACAATACTTAACCCTCTTGTTGATGATCAAAGGAGGCAAAGAATAGCACTTAAGGCAAGCACAAGCCAACCTCAAGTTGATGAGGATGGAGACAACGAGTTTGGACTCGTTATCAAAAGATTTCAAAAGTTCATGCGAAAGGAGTATGAACGAAAGGGCAAAAAGCAAGGCGAGCAAATAAAGTGCTATGAATGCGGTGAAACCGGGCACATCAAATCAAATTGCCCAAACATCAAAAAGGAGAAGAAACCTTTTAAGAGGCAACGTGCATACATTTCTTGGGGAGGAGACTCCGGAGATGAGTCAAGCGAAGAAGAAGAAGACGAAGCCGCAAACCTTTGTCTTATGGCGCAAGAAGACAAGCAAGATGAGGTATGTCAAATCTCTTCTAAAAGCTTCTTTACTCTTGAAGAAATGCGAACTGCTTTTGATGAGCTATATATTGAATTTATTAAAGCTTCAAAAACTGTCAAGAGCATAAAAGAAAATGCTTCTCTAAAAGAAAAAGATTTTCAAAAACAGCTTTCTTTGAAGAAAAGGAGTTAGAAAAACTGGTTTTAGAAAATGAGAAGCTGAAAGAGGAAAACAAGTTTTTCGAAAAAAGAAGCGCCGACAAGCCCGAAAGTTCTATTAAAAATTGCTCTTCTTGCATGCATCTCGAAAATGAGGTAGATAGACTTAAAGGTACCTTAGATAAGTTTAATTCTTCCCACAAAAATTTGAATAAGGTCCTTGTTAATTTGAAATCAACCAAGCATGGCATAGGCTTTAAGAATGAGCCTAAAGAAAAGGTTGACGCCAAACCCCAACCACCTAAGGCTCAACCTAGGATTAATAAAACAAATGCTTATCGTAGAAATAGCAATCCTAGAACAAATATGCATGCTAGAACAAATGTTGAACATTTTAGAAGACCTAGAAATGACTTACCACCCAGAAATGACTACCCTAGAATGATGCATATTCTAGGCCAAACACTAGAAGGAGTTTTGAACCTTTTAGAACATCTAGACATGACCATTACTCTAGAAATGCTGCTCATTTTAGAACTAATAGTAGGAGAAATGGTTCTCATGAAATGCGCAATAGTCATAATGAAAATAGAGTAATTCATTTTCGTCCATCAAGTTACTATGAACCTAGAAGGATGCATAACCCCAACGTGACTTGTCATTATTGTAGACGCATTGGTCATATTGCCCCTGCATGTTTTACACGACATAGACATATCACTCAATCGCATCATTATGATATGCCTAACCCTCAAGGACCCAAAATGGCATGGGTACCTAAAATGAATTAATTTGTTTTGGAGGTGTGTTTGAAGGGATCAAGTGTACTATGGTACCTTGATAGTGGATGCTCCAAACATATGACGGGAGACGAATCCAAATTCCTTCAACTAGAACACAAAGAAGGAGGAAGTGTGATTTTTGGGGATAACAATAAAGGAAAGATTATTGGCATCGGATCGGTCGGTAAGGATGAAAATTCCTCTATTAAGCATATATTACTTGTTAAAGGTTTAAAGCATAATCTCTTGAGCATAAGTCAATTATGTGACAAGGGAAATCTTGCCTTATTTGATTCGGATGAATGCTTAGTATTTAGACGTAGTGATTTCAAAATTATCCTTCGTGGTTTTAGAGTGGATAATATATATATGGTTGATCTTGCAAATTCCTCACCCGAATATGTTGATTGTCTTATGAGTAAAGAGGATGATACTTGGTTATGGCATCGTAGAGTAGCACATATCAACATGCATCTTTTGAACAAATTGATTTCTCAAAACTTAGTTATTGGCCTTCCCAATTTAAAATTTGAAGATGACTCTATTTGTGATTCATGTCAAAAAGGGAAGCAAACAAAAGCATCTTTCAAATCCAAAAATATTGTTTCAACTTCTAGACCATTGCAATTGCTTCACATGGATTTATTTGGACCATCTCGCATTGAAAGTCTAGGAAGAAATCGTTATGCTTTTGTGATTGTTGATGATTATTCTAGATTTACTTGGACTTTATTTCTTGCCAATAAAAGTGATGCTTTTCAGAATTTTAAATATTTTCTTAAGCGTGTTCAAAACGAGAAGGAAACAACCGTCACTTCAATTAGAAGTGATCATGGGGGAGAGTTTGATCACAATCTCTTTGCGGACTTTTGTGACAAACTCGGTATCGAGCATACCTTTTCCGCTCCACGTACACCACAACAAAATGGGGTGGTGAAAGGAAAAATAGGTGTCTCGAAGAGATGGCTAGAACCATGCTCGAAGAGGCTAAGATTCCCAAACATTTTTGGGCGGATGCTGTGAGTACCGCATGCTACATCTTAAATAGAGTAGTCATAAGGCCTATACTCATGAAAACTCCCTGTGAACTCTATAAGGGAAGGAAACCAAATATCTCCCATTTTAGAGTATTCGGTTGTAAATGTTTTATTCATAATAATGGCAAAGATCAATTGGGAAAATTTGATGCTAAGTCGGATGAGGGAATTTTCATTGGTTATTCTTCACGTAGCAAAGCATATAGGGTTTTTAAAAAAAGAACCGAAACTGTGGAGGAATCCCCTCATGTTGTATTTGCCGAAAATAATGCTCGCTTGGCGAGAAAGGATTCCGGTTTTGATCTTGCAGGTATTTTAGATAGCTTGAAAGACAAAATACAAGAGGAACCGCCTAAGGAAAATAAAGATGAAATCTTGGAACAACCAATGGAGGAAGCGCCACAATTGGAGAAAGAAACGACAATGCCTAACGAGTGGAGGACAATCAAAGATCACCCTCTCAAACAGGTAATTGGCGACGTCGGAGAAAAGGTAAGTACCCGAAACTCCCTTAAGAACACCTTAGGACATACTGCTTTTGTGTCTCAAATTGAACCAACAACCATCTCCGAAGCAATTGGAGATGAATTTTGGACCTTGGCAATGCAAGAGGAGCTTAACCAATTCAAACGGAATGACGTTTGGGATTTGGTGCCAAGACCCGAAAATCATACCATAATTGGTACGAAATGGGTTTTTCGAAACAAACTAGATGAAAATGGTGTTATCACTAGAACAAAGCTAGGCTTGTAGCAAAAGGCTATAATCAAGAAGAGGGTATTGACTATGAAGAAACATATGCTCCCGTAGCTAGATTAGAAGCTATTCGTCTATTGCTCGCTTTTGCCTCTTCTATGAATTTCAATTTATATCAAATGGATGTGGAAAGTGCTTTTCTAAATGGTGTTATACAAGAAGAAGTTTATGTTGAACAACCCCCCGGTTTTGAAGATTTTAAATCTCCCGATCATGTTTTCAAACTCAAAAAGGCTTTCTATGGTTTAAAACAAGCTCCCCGAGCTTGGTATGAAAGATTGAGTAAATTTCTATTGGAAAATGATTTCATTAGGGGGAAAGTTGACACCACCCTTTTTGTTAAGCATAAAAACAATGATATTTTATTAGTGCAAATATATGTGGATGATATCATATTTGGTGCTACTAACAATGTCTTATGCAAGGAATTTTACGATTTAATGACAAGCGAATTTGAGATGTCTATGATGGGTGAGTTAACATTCTTTTTGGGATTACAAGTAAAGCAAATGAAAGAAGGTACGTTCATTTGCCAAGCCAAATATTGCAAAGAATTGCTGAAACGATTTGAAATGAACAATGCAAAAGCAATGGCGACTCCCATGAGCACATCCGATCATCTAGACAAAGATGAGAAAGGTAAGGAAGTCGACACTAAGAAGAATCGAGGTATGATTAGCTCTCTTCTCTATCTTACTGCTAGTCGTCCGGACATCATGTTTAGCGTGTGCTTATGCGCCTGTTATCAATCATGTCCAAAGGAGTCTCACCTTACTGCGGTAAAACGGATTTTGAAGTACCTTGTTGGTACTACAAATGTGGGTCTATGGTACCCCAAAGGTTCTCAATGCCAACTCGTTGGCTATTCCGTCTCCGATTTTGCTGGATGCAAATTGGACCGCAAGAGCACTAGTGGCACTTGCCATTTGCTCGATAGCTCTCTCGTTTCTTGGTTTAGCAAGAAACAAGTAAGTGTTGCGTTGTCCACAACCGAGGCTGAATATGTAGCCGCGGGGAGTTGTTGCGCTCAAATCCTCTGGATGAAACAACAACTCTTGGACTATGGCCTAAGTCTTGATCATATCCCTTGTAAATGTGATAATACTAGTGCCATATGCTTGACGAAGAACCCCGTTCTTCATTCGCGAACAAAACACATTGAAATTAGACATCATTTTATAAGAGATCACGTTCTCAAGGGCGATGTCGAAATCGAATTTGTTGAAACCAAAGACCAATTGGCCGACATCTTTACTAAGCCCTTAGAGAAAGAGTCCTTCTTCCGAATTCGTAGTGAACTCGGGATTCTTGACTCCACGTTGATCTAAGTCATGCATTGCATCTTTTTATTTTACATGATTTCTAACTTGAGCGTCGGAGACGTCTAACGAATTTTTGCAGGTAACGCCCTAAAGGTAGGGGAATTATAAAGCATGACGCGCAATAATAAATCGGTTTCTGTCGTCTAATAATCGATTATCTCGTATCAATAATCGATTGTTCTGCTATTACTTGAGTTATTGTACTCTCTTTAAGTAATCACGTTTTCTTTCCTATAAATAAACAAGTTTATTTACATCTTTGGCATCTTCTTATATTATTTTTGCTAATGGCAAAAGGGGAAAAATAACGGGTGCACTCTCAATATTTATAAGCTTAAATTGAGGGGGAATTCATATATTGAAGGGGAACTAATCGCATACTTATTGCATATCTTTACTTGTCTTGAATCGTCATTATAAATTGTTTAAGTTGCATATCCCGCTTAAAGTTTGCCATTATCAAAAAGGGGGAAATTGTTGGAAACACGTTCTCAAGGCTTTATACTAAAACGTGTGTTCTTATGTGTAGGTTTTGATGAATGACAAACAAGCGCAAATTGATATATGCGAAGTTCAAGTACAAGCGCACAATTGGTGGATAACGAGATTCAAGCACAAGACAAAGTTTTATAGTTTAAATGAGTCGTTCTTAATTGTGATCTTGATCCGACAACTTGACTCATGACATGGCTTCTCTCGTAAAATTATTTTTACAAAATCATGCATATTTAATTTAATGCTAAATGATTTTAAAGCTTGCATATTTTCATTAGTCAAAATGATTTTTAAACATGCCTCTAAAAACTGGACTAAGATAATCGATTATGTACTTATGATAATCGATTATGTTAAGCCAAGACTGCATGACAATCGATTGTGAACTAATGACAATCGATTGTGTTAAGGCAGTGAGCATCAGGTTTTTCAAACCTGCATGACAATCGATTGTGAACCTTATGACAATCGATTGTGATGAGGCAGTGTACATCAAAGTTTTTCAAAACTCAGAATAATCGATTGTGAAGCTAATGACAATCGATTGTGAAGAGACAGTGTCCATCAGATTTTTCAAAGTCACAAAATAATCGATTGTGAACTTATGACAATCGATTGTGTTGAGGCAGTGTCTTCCAGACTTTTTCAAAATTATTAAATAATCGATTTTGAGTATATAACAATCGATTGTCACGAGGCAGTGTCTAAAATGATTTTCAAAGTCTGATAAATAATCGATTGTTAGCATTGCGCAATCAATTGTGAAGCTGACCATTGTCGTAAAGTTTTCAAATACCGTCAGGTAATCGATTGTTTATTTTGTACAATCGATTATTGATATTAAAATCTGGAAAAGATTTTTTGAACGTTGCTGAATAATCGATTGTTGATTTTGTACAATCGATTGTTGAAATTAAAATCTGGAAAGGATTTTTTGAACGTTGCTGAATAATCAATTATAGATTTGGTATAATCTATTGTTTTACGTAAAATCTGGAAATGATTTTTTGAACGTTGCCAATAATCGATTGTTGATCTTGGACAATCGATTGTTAAGCGTAAAATCTGGGATTGATTTTTGGAACGATTGGCAAACAATCTATTGTGGCTTCCTGACAATCGATTGTCACAGAGTAAAATCAGCAACTCTTAATTGACAATTAGACAACGGTAATGCCAAGTTTTTCAACTATAAATACAGCTTCATTTCAGTGTTTTGAAAACAACAACACACAACAACTGATCATTCTATTGCTATAAGCTTGCATACTATTGTTTATCATTTGATATTCATTTCATAAAGCTTTTGAGAGCCAAAGTCTTGTCCATAGTTGTTGTGATCTTGAGCTTACTTCTTTTACTCATATCTACTCATTAAGGAGTGTCTTGTTTTGAGTGTTTAGTGTTTTGTACACTTGTAAGAGAATTGTGATTCTCTTGTTGTAAGGAACTTGTGTTTCCTTGGTTGAAGTCTTGGAGTGTTGTATCTCCGAGCAAAGGTGTTGAGGCTTGTGTCCTCAAGTTGTATAGGTTTGTTGAGCACCCGTAAGCTTGACAAGTTAGTGGAAAATCTCGAGAGAGTCTCTCGGGGACTGGACTAGCCACGTGTTGTGGTGAACCAGAATACATCGGTGCGTTCTTTCCTTTTGTTTATTTAACGCACTTATTTATTTCCTGCAAATTTTAATTTCCGCAAGTTTACGCTAAATTTTATTATAACGCTATTCACCCCCCCTCTAGCGTTAAGCGTATTATCTAACATTCACTTCGATGTATCCAAAGTGATGCACGAGGAAATGTTCATCCGCTGCCCAGTCAAAAGGTATGGGTTCTTTTTTCCTTCTTTAGTTACTCAGCTTTGCAGGAAAGCTCGGGTGCCCGAAAATTTATCTGTGGATGGGCTAGTACCAAGAGACCTCAAGTTCTAGGTTGACAAGGTATCCACGGGTATGGAGCCAGCGACATCAGGTGGGGAGGATAGTAGTGGCTCTGATGATGTGGATGACAAAAAGACGAGCAGGAGGATGTGGGGGCTGAAACACGGGCCCATGAGCCCAGTGCAGCAGTTGCAGCACCGTCCGGGACGGCAATATCTTTTGGAGCTGCCTGAGGGTCCCGTTTCACTACTTTGGAGCAAGAGGTGGCCGGGGTGCGTTCCTCTATGACTGAATTGAGTACCTGCATAGACGCGGTGGTTGACCGATAGGTGAAGTCAGAGAAGAAATTTTTAGGCTGGCTGAGAGCTCTGGGTCATGCGCGCAATGTGAACCCAAACGCCGTCTTCGATCATGAGTGAATTTTCAAGGAAGTTCCTTTACTTCACTGTTCTTTTAATTTTGAAGCCATGAGGACATGTCTACATTTTAAGTGTGGGGTGGGGGATACTTTAATGTATGTATGTAATTGTACACATTGACTATTTGATGTTTCTTTGGTTTGCTTTAATTATTTTTGGTGTTTTGACAAATAGTTTTATTAGGTAAGTTTAAAGTAGGTAAGTAGCTTGTCCCGACAACGAATCTCTTTCAACGGGATTCTTGAGGGACTAAGTGGGGAGAAAAAAGAAAATATGGAGCTCTTTCTGATGATGGATCCTTAAGACAGTTTTCTTGAGGGAAGTAAGTCTAGAAAAAAGACCAAAAAGATTTTATTTTATTTTGTTTTAGGTAGTGTAGTAACTCCCCCTTGGTTTTTCTTTAGACCACAGTTCTTTTCCAGGGGTTTAGCTTGAACTGGGTGTAGGTACTTTTTCTTAGTTTGTTTTTTTTAGTTTGTAGTTAGGTTTAATGGGCCACGAGCTAAAATCGAAAGAGAGATCCTTAGTGTTGATACACCTTAACACAATAGATACTAGAGTGTAACACTTAATCTCAGTGGTTGATTCTGACTTGAATGCTCAGAAGAGAATGTCTTGATAAGTCAATCAAGAATGACGCATATGCCATATGTGTGGGAGTTTTACTGCATTCCATGGTTTGCATTTGATGCCTAGAACTTGCCATGTGTGCTTGCATAGCGAAATATTAGTTTCACTCAGTTTTAGAAGTGATATTGGCATTTCGTTGTTGAGCCAGACATATAATGTAGATCCACCTGAATGCAATGCATCTTAGTTAACCTCGTTGAGCCTATAAGCCTATTTCTTTGGCAACCACATTGTGAATTTTACCCAACTGTTTGAATAGCCTATTGTTTGAACCCTTTTACCTCCCATAAGCACTCGAATGTTATTGAAATTATGTAAAAGCAAAAGTGTGGGGGGTGGTTTGGTTTTTGAGTGGAACTATTGAAATAGAAAAAAGGTGCAGAATTTTGAAGAATAAAAGAATAAGCACCACGAAAAGAAAAACAAAGAAAAAAACATGTTATGAATAAATATAATGGTTGATAAGTGGTAGCTTCATGCAAATGCAGGGGGATGATTTTGTAAAAGTGGTAGAATGTTTGGTTGACATAATTATGGTTTTGAATGTTAATGTAATTGTATTAAAAAGTGCTTAGGGAGGCTAGTCACTATATTCAAATTATCCTACCTGCCCCTTCTCCTACATTACAACCAAGTGAAGCCCTATTGATCTTAGACTAAGTGGGCTTGACTAGTAGAGTAGTACACCACAGGCAAGCCTATGGTGCATCTTTGTGGCATGTGATTATTCTTTTTAAGAGCGAGCGAATTTTGTCTATCTAAGTTCCTAATTGTTCTAAATATTATTATATGTGGATCTACTCTCTTGTGTGAATGTGAGGGCATGTGATTTTTGAAGGAAAGACAAGTTTTGACTTCTGTGTAGAGTAGCTTGAGAAAGTATGAATATTGCATGGCGCGTGAGAGTCAATTTTTTAGGCTAAGATTGTTCACTACTAGGCGTAACTTATGTGATTTCTTCTTGGTGTGATCCGTTAGAGGGTAATTCTTACTGAAGGAATCTCTATAGAGTGTGGTGGATTGCTCGGAGAGTATCAATAATTTAAGTATGGGGTGTTGATAATAGGCTAGATTTATGTAATTTGGCGATTGTTTATGCCCCGGCTTAATTATGTTTCACTGTTATAATGCAATTAAATGATGAAAAATGGGCTCTAATTGTGAATTTCATATGTTGCAGGAGTGAGCAGCTTGTATGAGGCCTTAAAGCTGTGATTGGAGCAATATTGAAGCAAGAAAAACCCCTAGGAATTGAGTACGTGAGAAGATGAGAAAAAGAATAGATGAAATGAAGGCATGGACTAGCGCGTCCACTAGTGCGACCGCGCTAGCCCAGATGGTCGAGGCAAAATGGTAGGCTGCTAGCGCGGCCATTAGCACGCCCACGGGCATTGCCGCGCAAGCCCAGTTTCGGAATTTTAATTTTCAAGGGTAAACTTGAAAGTCTGAGGATAATTCACTTAACCTATAGAAAATCAAGCTCGCCCAATGATTGATTATCAAGGTTTTCGTAGCGTAGTGCAAAAACAAATGAGGCAAGGAGCAAGGAGGATAATTCAATATCGAGTTCTTCCTTTCTTCCTTTTGTTTTTACGATTTATGATGAATTTGAATATTTTTGTGATGAAAATTAGTATGAGTAGCTAAATATTTAGTCTAGGGTTTTGATGGAACCTATTGAAGGATGAACTTCTTGCTTATGTTAATGTAATTTGCCAGTTTAATCTCTATTTGTTCAACTATGTGCTTGTTGTAGTTAATTGACAAGATCCTCTATTAGTTGTGCCTATTTAGTGTGCATAACTCGGGAGAGAGTGCATATTTAGGTCATTATTGAACAACACCACTCCCAAAGTATAAGAGGGATCTACAACTGCGGGTTTAAAGGCGGGATTAGGGATAACGAAGTCATGGGTGCAATCTAAAGTGAGCTATAATAAACAAAGCCAGTTAGCATAACTCAGGAGAGAGCGTCTTGTAAATTATTGTAATTACTCGGGAGAAATTTACGGTAAGAGGAGTGCTCATGATTGATAGATATGATTTGGTGATTCTATGTGAAGCATAATTGGAAGGGATTCCATCAATAGGGAAAATCATAATCTTAGAACCTTATCTTAATTGTTTACAACTTAATCATAGTTAGCTTTGAGTTGTTTATTTACATTTATTCTTAGTTAGTAGAAATACTATCAATTGTTATTTACAATGTTTGAGAAGTTGATTTCATAGAATTTAGTAAGTCTAACAAAAATAATTGATCGGTTAATTCTTTATGGGTTTGACTCTGGGCTAAATACTCAGATTATATTTGTAACGTTCGCGTATCTTTTTTATAAGGCATAATGTGTGATCAAAAATTAAATAAGAGGTACCATTTTGGACCTATTAGTGGGTACAACAGATAATTCTTGTATTGGCAAATAATATGAACAGTATAAAATTTAGATATCGTCTGGTTAAGTTGACCTATATTGTATATTGTATAATATGTAACTTTTCATTACAAACCCGATATCATAATTAACCTAAAAAATAAGATGTATAATACGAACAAGCTAGCCAGTTAAATTCGTTGATGATGTAATTTTTTTTCTTTCACGGTTAGAGTTAAGAATTTAATCCTAATAAAATATACTCAATTATTTGTGAACAAAATAATAAAATAAAATCATACCATGTGAACCATGTTGGAGGAAGATTATATTACTGTGAATGTTGAGATTATACGAGAGAAATCACAGAAAATTAGAGAGAGAAAGTAGAGAGAAGGAGGAGAAGATTGAGAGAAACGAAGAGCCAGTTTTGGGAAAAGGAAAAGTAAAAATCTGATCTTCTCGATAGTTCCTTCCTTATAGAGTATATACAAATATACTTACCTGGGCGGACCGGATCAGGTGAGTATTTGGGCTCAGAAAATGACTGGGCTCATATTCAACATCACAGCCCACATCAGTTCAACATCACAGCCCACATCAGTTCAACATCACAGCCCACATCAGCACCACAAACCAATACTCCTATACTATATACACTTTATATACATCACATATACAAAATAAATTGTACAACTACTCAATCGTCTAAGTAATGTCAACACCCCCCCTCAAGTTGGAGGGGGACACCACCTTCAACTTGGACAGCAAAGGATGAAGAGCAGTCCCAGTAATGGGCTTTGTGAGAAAATCAGCTAGTTGGCGAGAAGTGGAAACATGAAGCAACTGAATGAAGCCAGCATTGACCTGATCACGTACAAAATGACAGTCCACCTCAATGTGCTTTGTGCGTTCATGAAAAACTGGATTAGTAGCAATGTGTATGGCAGATTGACTATCACAATATACAGATATAGGAAGAGGGACAGTAACACCAAGATCAGATAATAAACGAGATAACCAGGAAAGTTCAGCCACAAGTTTGCTCAAAGCCCGATATTCTGCCTCAGCAGATGATAAAGATACAACAGGTTGTTTCTTGGATTTCCAGCTAACCAAAGAATCACCCAGAAGAACAGAAAATCCAGTAACAGACCTTCTGGTATCAGGAAAGGCGGCCCAATCACTGTCAGAATAACCACTCAAAGAAAAAACATCACTGGCAGAGTAGAAGAGGCCCATAGAGGAAGTGCCTTTGAGATATCTCAACACATGAAAAGCAGCATTCATATGAGGTACTCTAGGGCATTTGAGAAATTGACTTAGATGCTGTACAGCAAAGCATATATCAGGTCTTGTATGTGTCAAAAGTAAAAGCTTACCCACCAAACTCCTAAATTGATCAGGAGAGGGTAATGGGTCACCACAATCAGCAAGAAGTTTGACATTTGTATCTAAAGGACAAACAACAGAAGATACACCAGAACAGTCAAACTGATGCAACAGGTCAGAAATATATTTCTGCTCATTGAGGATCATTCCACCAGGAACATGAGACATCTGAATCCCCAAGAAATAATGCAAGGACCCAAGATCCTTGATTTTAAACTGATCATCAAGAAACAGTTTCAGAGCAGAGATTTCATCATTGTCTTCACCAGTGATAATAATATCATCCACATACACAGCCAGGATAACTAAAGACCCAGTTGTACCTTTGATGAATAAAGAATAATCATTCAAAGAGTGTTTGTATCCTCTGAGAGAAAGAGGATGAGACAACTTGGCATACCATTGTCTAGAAGCCTGTCTCAGCCGATAAAGTGATTTTTTAAGTTTGCAAACCAGAGGAGAGGAAACAGAATCAGAAACAGAAGCAGATACAGTTAAACCAGGAGGCAATTTCATGTACACCTCCTCATCCAAATCACCATGTAAAAAAGCATTATTGACATCCAATTGAAATAACTTCCAATTCCTTTTCACAGCAACAGCAATCAAACATTTTACAGTACACATTTTGACCACAGGAGAAAAAGTTTCTGTGAAATCAACCCCTTCAACTTGAGTATCCCCCCTAATCACAAGTCTGGCTTTATACCTCTCAATGGAACCATCAGCCCTGTACTTTATTTTATAAACCCATTTGCAACCAATTTGTTTCTTACCAGGAGGAAGATGGACAACATCCCAAGTTTGGTTGGTGTCCAAAGCCTCAAATTCCTTTCTCATGGCATCCTGCCAAGCTGGAACTGAAGCTGCTTGAGAATAATATAGTGGTTCAGATTCCAAAGTGGAAGAAGAAGAGCCAGAAAAGGCTGGAAGTTGACACAGATAGTCTTTAAGATAGGATGGAGGATTATGAGTTCTGGTAGATTTTCTAAGGACAGGAGCAGAAGAGGAAGGGGGCAGAATGGGAGGAGAAGGTGGAGTGATAGATAAAGGAGAATCAGAAAGGACATCATTTTCTCTAGAAGGTAAGGAAGAAGCAGTAGGTATGGGAGAATCAGAAATAACATCATCTTCTCCAGAAGGAATATAAGGAAAGGAGGAAACAGATGGTGGAATAACAGAAGAGGAAGATTTAAAAGGAAACACTGATTCATGAAAAATAACATCCCTGGAGACCAAATAATGTTTGGAATTAAGATCATACAATTTGTAACCCTTTTTGCCAAAAGGATAGCCCAAGAAAACACAAGGGATAGCTCTAGGCTTCAATTTGTCCCTTTGAGGGATTGGTACAGTGGCATAAGCAAGACATCCAAAAGCCCTTAAATGAAGGAAAGTAGGAGGTTTCCCAAACAACAATTCATGAGGAGATTTGTTATGTAACAGTCTGGCAGGTAATCTATTAACCAAATATGTAGCAGTGAGTAAACAATCCCCCCAGAAAGAAGTAGGCAGCCCAGACTGAAAGAGTAAAGCTCTACAAGTCTCAAGAAGGGTTCTGTGTTTCCTTTCAACAACTCCATTTTGTTGAGGAGTGTGGGAACAAGATGTTTGGTGAAGGATGCCTTGGTTACTAAAATATGAAATACCTTCATTACTAAAACCCAATTCCAAAGCATTATCACTTCTAACAGTTTGGACCACAGTATGAAACTGGGTCTTAACCATAGAGATAAAGGACTTAAGCATTGCCTTTAGAACCTAACAAATGAGTCCATGTTGCTCTGGAAAAATCATCAACTATTGTGAGAAAGTATCTACATCCAGAGAAAGTTGGAGTGTGATAAGGTCCCCAGGTGTCAACATGAATCAGTTGGAATGGTTTAGAGGATTTAATGGAACTGTCAGGGAAAGGAAGCCTAGTTTGTCTAGCCATAGGGCAAACAGAACAAGGGAAAGGTTGTTTAGAAGCAAAAGGGAATGATAAACCAGAAATACATTTCATGTGAGCAAAAGGAATATGACCAAGTCTCAAATGCCAAATGTAATTCATATCATGATTCAAATCATTATTACAATTGAGAGTAGTTACATGTAAGGAAGATGAAACAGCTTTATTATCACACAGAAGTGTATCATTACAAGTAATAGGTATAGAAGACAAAACACTAAACTTGCTAGTATCACATGAAGTAGAAGCAGAACAAACAGAACTTGTTGAAGAAGGGGAAGATGAAGGAGGGACCCATGTCAACTGATACAATCCATCAGTTTGGTTACCAAGATCCAGTGGCTTCTTCAGAGAAGGGCCCTGTAACATTTGGAGGAAACATGAATGTTCAGAAAATAGGAATATGCAATGTAATTCCTTCACCAACTTATGGACAGAAATTAAGTTGTGTGTGAAAGAAGGAATCAGCAGTACATTATGAAGAACAATAGAAGAAGTCAATTGAAAAGAACGGATGCAAGTTACTTTTACTTTGTAACCATTAGGAAGGGACACAAGATAAGGAACAGATAAAGGTGTAAGATTAAAAAGTAGTTGTTTGTTATAGGTCATATGATTAGATGCACCAGAATCAATTATCCAGGACACAGAATTAATACTAGTAAGCATGCAGACTTTGGAATCAGAAACTGGACTCTCAGTTTGCATAGTACCAGCAAAATTGACAGCACACATGGGAGAAGGGTTTGGAGCAGTGGAACCCCCTAGCTGGGATTGTTGTAAAAGATTCATCAGTTGATCATAATGCTGACTGCTCAACCCAGGTATCACAGAAGACTGACCATCTGTTTTAGAAACAGAGTCATGGTTGGCAGCAGGATTCCCTTGAGGAACAGACAAATGACCATCAGAATTTGAAGCAACAGCAGCATTAGCAACACCAGATTTCCTCCCTTTGAAAGTTGTATTTTGTGGATACCCATGAAGTTTGAAGCATTTATCAATTAAATGTCCAGACTTCTTACAGTATCTACAGAACAACAACCCTCTACCTTGATCAAAGTTGACTCTTTGTTTGAAGGAAGAGAAAGTATTGGGCATTGCAGCCTTATTATAGTCAACTGGCTTCCGGTTAGAGTAGGCATTAAAAGATACAGAATCCGGATTAAAATGAGAGGGAGACTGAATATGCCTTTGTTTCTCATCATTCAGGAGGATATTATACACATTGTCAAGGTTTGGAGGGGGCTGCATCATCAGAATATTGCTCCTCACCCCCATGTAAGTGTCATTGAGGCCCATTAAAAACTGAAACACTTTAGAATCATCATTTTCCTTTACAATACCTTCCTTAGCAGCACACACACATCTTTGACCATGGTTCACACACATAGACTCAATTTCATCCCATAAACCTTTAAGTCTATTAAAATAGGATGCTATATCAAGGGACCCTTGAGAAGTGTTACATAGCTCTCTTTTTAATTCATAAATTTTGGTCCTATTAGCAGTACCATAACGTGCCTGAAGTTGTGACCATATACTTTCAGCAGTATCAGAATAATGCACAGACTCACCAATCGCAGGAGAAATAGAAGCACTTAACCATGAAATTACCATACTATTACACCTGTCCCATAATCTCTGTTGAGCAGCATTAGTAGCTGGTCGAGGACAAGTTCCATCTATAAAGCCAAGTTTATTTTTAGCAGTCAAAGCAACAATCATTTTTCTTCTCCATCCCCCAAAACCATCACCTGAGAAGGGTGTGGGGACGAGAGATACCCCGGGAACATTGGAGGAGTATAGAAATAAAGGACTTGAAGAGTCCAAAATACCAGTGTTGGTGGTAGCAGTACTGGTGTTAGCAGCCATGATATATCAACAAGGAAGAACAGATTCAGCAACCAAAAATATAACCAATCAAATAGCTACACACAGAGCCAAATATTCAAACACAAAACCAAAATCGACATACACAAACCAGATGCACAATTTTAAACCAAAGTTACCCTCCTTCTTCGCTACCGGAAGAAGATCGGCCTTCAGATAACAGTGAAAACCCTAGGTATGAATCCCTAGGTTCAGACGTCGATTCAGTCACCAAAAAACCGAGAAGCGATGTCGGAAAGTTACCCAAACATCCACAAGATGAGAATCGGACCACCGGAATGCGGTAAAACACTAAAACAAAGTCACCGAAAACCCTAATCACCGACAACTCACCGAAACCACCACAAAATCGATCAAAATGTTGTTAAACGCTGAGGTTGAGAAGATACACTCGGATATAATGGTAGAAAACCCTTTGAACCATATCCGATGAAGATTGGAATCATCACAGACCGTGTGGTCTCAGAAAAACCCTCAAAAATCGTCGAACAAGAGCTCAAAATTAACACCGGCATGCAGATAAACATGACCGGATCGATGTTAGGCTTTGATACCATGTGAATGTTGAGATTATACGAGAGAAATCACAGAAAATTAGAGAGAGAAAGTAGAGAGAAGGAGGAGAAGATTGAGAGAAACGAAGAGCCAGTTTTGGGAAAAGGAAAAGTAAAAATCTGATCTTCTCGATAGTTCCATCCTTACAGAGTATATACAAATATACTTACCTGGGCGGACCGGGTCAGGTGAGTATTTGGGCTCAGAAAATGACTGGGCTCATATTCAACATCACAGCCCACATCAGTTCAACATCACAGCCCACATCAGCACCACAAACCAATACTCCTATACTATATACACTTTATATACATCACATATACAAAATAAATTGTACAACTACTCAATCGTCTAATAATGTCAACAATTACAAATGAAACGATAAGCTGCTGGGTGCTGGCCGCCTATATATTTTTATGCTAAATGGATTAGTCATTAGTACAATAATTTCAGATTATGGTCTTCCTTTCATATTTATAAAATATAAAATGACAGCTTTGATATCATAATTAGAGAGAGTAAAAACAAAATATCTTAAAAGAATATATATATATATATATATATATATATATATATATATATATATACATGTATATATATATTCTTTAAGATAGTAACTATTAGAATGCTAATTATTGGATCGGTCACTAATGTCAATAATTACAGAAAGTGGGTCGCTTTTACAGATACAAAATGAATATCTTAAACAGAAAAAAGAATTAATTGGTACGTCAAATCATTAGATTATTTGTAATTTTTAAAAATATAATAGTAGTATCACATGCTTCACGAGTGATTCTTCTTAATTTGTGTTATATCATGGATGAGTTTATACAAGAACACAAGGTTTACCATTTACTTCATCATCTTCTTCCCACAGGCATAGAAAGGTCTCCCCTCTCTCCCTCTCTCTGTCGTATTAACTTTTTATATTTGTTATTAAATACGCAGGAGAGAAAAGAATGTTACGCTATTGAGGGAGTTTTAACTGTCCATCTTTGTTAAAAATTCATGCACTACTCCTAGCGATGACGGGCTCGTGCATGCAAGCATGAAAACAAATATGGATAGAGTTATATATACAATTTTAAAACTTATTTGTTCAGCTCAGATCCCATAACATCTAAATTCTGAATCCAATATTGCCCTAATTGTTGTTAACTCAAAAGTCAAATATTCAATTCATTCACTTTAACTTGTGTATTTTGCTTTTTGCAGAAGAACACAAAAGGGCAAAATGCTCAACAAAAATAGTCATTTTGTTTTCACATTTTTTGCAATAAAAGAGACATCTTTTGAGCCATGAATCAGAGAGTTATGCAGTTATATTTGATGCTGGAAGTAGTGGCAGCAGAGTTCATGTCTTTCGTTTTAATGAGAATTTGGAACTTCTTCCCATTGGCAACGATATCGAGTTTTTCATGGCGGTAATTTCTTTTTGACTTCATTTTATGAAGTAAAAGTCGCTTATGCTAGTTTAAAATAATTTAAAATTCGCTAATAATTTATATATCTTAATAACTCCTAAAGGAGCAGGTAGTAAAAGGTATAAAATGATAGATTATACATCTAATTTATTTGATAAGTCTTGCACTTAGGGTAGATCCCAAGACGAGAGCACATGCATGGATTGCAAGAATTTTTGTTTACTTTAATAGGTAAAATGGGCTTTTAACATTTCTCGCGTTAATATATGAAAGTTCCGGAAGGAGTCCGAGAAATGATAAAATTGTTTCCGTGTGATTTATATATTATGGATTTGAGCGGTTTGAAAATAGCCCATTAATACTTATATTAGGGTACTATACCCCTAGAAGTGAGGTCCTTTCCAAGATCATACGCGAACACCAAAATATCTTGTGTACTGAACTATTTTTTTGTTTTTCTTTTAATATATGAAGTTAACTCACAAATTCCGAAGCTTTTGTCTACTAACCCCCTCTCCCATATTTTTTTAGTTAAATGTATGAATACAGATAATTTCTTTATTTAAGTTGATCTTGAACAGTATTCGTATCTTGACTAAGGTAATTTTAAATTGAGTTAGATTCGAGATCTTTTTTTTTTGTTGGTAAAAAGTGTAGTATATAAATGATAAGTTTGGAAAAAGTTGAATAATTTCATCAAGAGTTGGCATATTCTATTCTTACTTAAGACAGATGGTTGCCACTTGAATAGTAATTGGAAGTTTTAAAATGCTGCAAACTAAAACGTGTGGCATGGAAACTGGATGTGGACCCCACATTTCCAACAAATTTATTGTACAAGTAATAGTGCTAGTAAGTACAATTTTTTGAATGAAATAGAATTATACAAATTCAAAATTGTCCCTACACCGGTAGACATGTTGACCTGCCTGGTTATTCTCACTTATTGTATAGAAATAAAAATTGATATATATGAAGTTTAATTTCTACTCACAAATTCCTAGACTTTTGTCTACTAACCCCCTCTCCCGCATTTTTTCAGTAAAATGTATGAATATACGTAATCACTTTATTAGAGTTAGATCTTGAACTGTGTTCGTATCTTGACTTAGGTAACTTTATAATGAGTTAAACTCGAGATTCCTTTTTTTGGAGTAAAAAATTTAGTATATAAAAGATAAGTTTGGAAAATTTAAACAATTTCATCAAGAGTTTGCATATTCTATTCTTACTTTAAGTTTTTTCTTTTAAATGTTAATTCCTACTTTTTGCCATTAAATCTTATGATATGAATTTCACCTTTTAATGCAGACAAATCCAGGTCTAAGTTCGTATGATGATGATCCTAAGGCTGCAACCAACTCTCTAGAGCCACTTCGAAGAAGGAGCTGAAGGTGCTGTCCCTAAAAAGCCGCAATCCGAAACTCCTCTTGAACTTGGGGTAAGTATTAATTATCGTTCCATTAGCATATATTAATTAACATGAGTTTAACTTATATAAACATGATGACATCGACGAAAGAGATTAAAAAAGATAAGTAGGATTATTTTGTACATAATTATAGGTGTTATGTTTTGGGATGAATGGTTGTCATCACTATTTGATATTGCAAAGTAATTTTTATACTATCACTTATAATAACTCCATTACTTATAGTTGCACTTATAATAAGTACAACTTGTAATCTGAAAAATAAGTCAAGTGTCACGATCACAGTTCGCCTTCGTGAACATGTCGTGACAAGCTGGTATCAGAGCGCAAATCAATCTTAAAAAACACCAGTGCGCCCTGAAGCTGGTCAAGCAGATTATCAATACGAGGCAAAGGATAACGGTTCTTCACGGTGACCTTGTTCAACTGGCGATAATCAATACATATACGCATAGAACCATCCTTTTTCTTCACAAACGAAACAGGAGCACCCCAAGGTGAAACACTGGGCCAGATAAAGCCCTTATCAAGCAATTCATGTAACTGATCATTCAAGTCCTTCAACTCAGGAGGAGCCATACGATATGGAGGAATAGAAATGGGCTGAGTGCCTAGCAACAAAACAATGCCAAAATCAATGTCTCTATAGGTAGCATGTCCAGAAGATCAGTTGGAATACATCAGGACAATCCCATACCACTGGGACTGAATCAACAGAAGGGGTATCAACACTAACATCTCTCACATAAGCTAAATACGTGGCACACCCCTTCTTAACCCTACACTGAGCTTTAAGAAAAGAGATAACTATGCTGGGAGTGTGATCTAAAGTACCACTCTACTCAACACACGGTACACCTGGCATAGCCAGCATCACCGTTTTGGCATGACAATCAAGAATAGCATAATGCGGTGACAACTAGTCCATGCCCAAAATAATATCAAAATCAACCATACTGAGTAGCAATAAATATGCTCTAGTCTCAAAACTATGAATAGTAACCAAACATGACCGATAAACGCGGTCCGCAACAAGTGAATTCCCTACTGGAGTAGAAACATAAACAGGAGAACTCAAAGAATCCTGAGATACACCCAAATGCGTAGCAAAATAAGAAAAACACATAAGAGTAAATAGAGCTTGGATTGAAGAGAATCGATGCATCTCTATGGCAAACCAATATAATACTTGTGATGACAGAATCAGAGGCAACAGTCTCGGCACGAGCGGGAAGGGCATAGTATCTGGCCTGGCCTCCCTCTCGAGGGCGACCTCTACTTCCCCGGCCTCCACCTTTAGCTGGCTGAACAGGTTAGGCGACGACTGGAGCTGTAACCATAGCCTGTCAACTCTGTGGGACACGTTGTGGCTGAGAGGTCTATAAAAATGCATCCCACCCAAGTCTGGGGAAATCCCTAACCATGTGGCGTGTGTCACCACACTCAAAACAAGCTCTGGAGAATGTGGTGGCTGCGACTGGCTATGGCCAGGTCTGCTGGACTGAACTTGGAAGCACCTCGTTCTGGAGGCGCACTAGAAATTGGAGGTGCATAGTAAGGCTCCTGAGGCCTAGGAGGAGCTGGAGCACTGCTAGCTGGTGGAAGAGCTGAATGAACGGGGCGACTCATATAACCTAGGGTACGGGCACCAGAATAGTGGCCTGACTCTCGATACCTCTTGGCCTCTCTCCCCTCTCTCTCCCTAGCATTCATACTCTCAATCCTCCTAGAAATGCTCACCACCTGCTGATAAGAAATATCCATCTCTAAGTCATGACCCATTCTAGATCTGATGCAAGGAATAAGCCCCTCAATAAGCCGGGGAACCCTCTTACGAACAGTAGCAACCAAGGCTGGTGCATGCCTATCCAAACTTGTGTAACGGATACCATACTCTGAAATAGTCATAGTACACAGGCGCAAATGCTCAAACTCTGCGCTCCATGCGTCTCTGGGGCTTTGAGGAACATACTCTCACAAAAACAGATGTGAAAACTGAGTCCAAGTCAGTGAAGCAGTCTCATCTGTTCTATCTAAATCATATGTGCGCCACCATTCATAGGAAGCCTCTCGAAGCTGGAAGGGGGTGAAAGAAACCCCACTGGATCCTGAAATACCCATGGTACAGAGAATGCGGTAACACTCATCAAGAAAACTCAAAGGATCCTCTGGTGCTAGACCGTTGAATATAGGAGGCTTGTACTTCTTGAACCTCTCAATCCTTAGCTGCTCATCCTTGGAAGTCGCTTCCCTGTCCCAGGGCTGATCTAGTACTGCAGGCGGCGCAGGTATAACCTCTAGGACTTGCTCAATATGCGCTTGCTGCTCAGGAGTGCGGGCGGCGTGAGTCTGTGCTCCTCCCCCGGCCTAGGATGTGGCTACAGCAAGAGGAAGCAACCCAGCCTGAGCCAAGGTGGTGTACATGCTCATGAACTGTGCCAGAGTCTCCTGGAGAGCTGGAGTAGTGGTAGCAATAGTAGTAGTATGTGTGTCATGTGCCTGGACTCCGGTTGGACTTGCTGGTGGTACCTTGGCGGCATATCGCACAGGTGCTCTGGCTGCACCACGTGCGTATCCTCGACCTCTACCCCGGCCTCGGTCTGTGTCGGCTGCAGTAGGAGGCGCGATTGCCTGGTCGTCTCGGGTAACATGTGTCCTCACAATCTGTGAGAGAATAGAAATATAGAAGTTTAGTTGTGATATCAAAAATCTCACACGACAAGAAAATCAAATGAAGTGGAATTTTCCTAATAGTTACATAGCTTCTCGTAGATAAGTACAGACATCTCCGTACTGATCAGCGAGACTCTAATAAACCGGCATGTGTTCCGTGACTATTATGAAACTAGAGCTCTAATACCAACTTGTCACGACCCCAGTTCGCCCTACGTGAACATTTTGTGACAGCACCTAGTCCCTACAACTAGGTAAGCCTAACAATGCGGAAACAAATAACTTGCGAAAATTATAACTCAAAATCAATATTTATCAGAATGGAAAACGAAATGTAAAATGCCACTCGGCACATACAACACAATATTTCAACTTCTAGAATACTATACCAAAATTCGAAAACTCACGGGAACACAAGCTGAAGGAAATGTAGTACAATACTCTAACTCCAGGATGTCTAAAACAATTGTAAGAAGGAAGGCTAACTGCTAAAAGATAGAATAAGATAGAGACTCCTTGGTCTAAAGACGCGGCACATATACCTCGAAGCCTTTGCTAGATCTTTCCGCCTCAAGTGTGATATGCATGGGCAGTAATACCTGGATCTGCACATGAAAAACATGCGCAGAAAGGGCATGAGTACACCACAGCGGTACTCAGTCAGTTCCAAGCCTAACCTCGGTCAGGTAGTGACGAGGAAAGTTAGGTCCCTACTGGGGTTAAGCATAATAATAAGCTTCAACAATATGAAATAAACGATATAACTGAAAACGACAATAAAATAAGATATGTTATATCATACAACAACAATTATACAAGTAACAGAGTAAAATCGAAAATCAGAACAGCTCAATACCAATAGTAACACGAGGATCTCCTAAGATACCGTTGTGTAGTCCCTTTCATCAACTGTCCAGTGGATCTCCCGAGATACTGGCCCATAGTCCATCATGTGTATATATCCGGAGGATCTCCCGGGATATCATCCGGTAGTCCAACTATCAATGTGTAAGGATTTACTGGAACCCCGGTCCATAGTCCCATATGTAAATATGCAGAGGGGATCTACCGGGAATCTAACCCGTAGTCCCAAAGTAATGTGTAGGAGGATCTACCGGGAATCTAACCTGTAGTCCTAAAGTAAACAGGCAAAGGGGAGCTACCGAAATCCTAGTCCCAATATAAATATACAGCAGCAGCAAGGGGATGTTCAGAAATGAAGTTTCATACCAAGGCAACAAGTAAGTCTAGCCTAACATGCTTCACACAATGAAACTGAGGCAATTTAACAAATAGACAATTACAAATCAATTAAACATGCTTCTCTAACTCACATCAAGCTAAAATTTGCAAATATATAATAAAGCAAGTAAGAAAGTAACTCAATTTTAGATACTTAAAGCAAAATCGAATTTTCAACAATTAGCTCAAGTACGTGCTCGTCACCTCACTTATAAGGCATTCAATTATCAAATATCATATCCTAAGGGGAAGATCCCCCACACAAGGTTAGACATGACACTTACCTCGAATCGGCTCAAAATCAACTAGAATCACGCCTTTGCCACGAGTATCCAACTCTAAATGGTCCAAATCTATTCAATTCAATTACATATCATAAATAACATCTCAAACAACTGATTCTACGATTTAATTCAAAGGTAAGACGCGAAATTAGTTAAAATAACCAAAACGCCCCTCAAGCCAATCTCCCGGAATCAGATAAACTTATATTTTTGAAAACCTCATACTCTCATGAGTCTATACATAACAAGAACACAAAAATCGGAGTCTAAATGGCCCCTCAAATCCCAGATTAAAAATTTAAAAATTTCAAGCCATAGTTCTTCCATTTTTGTCCAAGTTTCCATAAATTTCTAGATAGATTTCACAATAAAAATATGTTTTAGGTTCATAAATCTTACCTTCAATCAATTCTCCTTGAATCCCTCTTCAGTCTCCCTCAAAGAGCTCCCAAATTAGTCAACAATGGAGTAAATGAGCCCTAAACTAGCAGATGAATGTTTATAACTTTCTGCCCAGTTCTGATGTTTTCTTCATCGCGATCGCGGAGAGAAAAATTCTAAGGCTTCAAAAATATACTATGCGAACGCGACCAAAGCATTGCGATCGCAAGGCTTTAACTCTCCAACCTACGTGAACGTGAGGTTCCAGCTGCGAATGGGAAGGGTAATCACCTCTGAGCCACAATTCCTTATACGTGAACGTGGACCTCCCCCTGCGAATGCGAAGCACAAGGTGAAAGCCCTCCGCGAACGCGATTCACCAAACGTGAATGTGAAGCACAAACTCAGGCCAGCCTAAACTCCTATACGCGATTGCGACTGGCCCCACGAGATCGCGAAGGCCAATTTCTCATCTGAACATCTATTTCTGCAACTCTCAAAGCCAAAAATGGTCAAATTGACCATCCGAAACTCACTCGAGGCCCCCGGAACCTTAACCAAAAGCACCAACACCTCTCAAGACCTCATTCAAACTTGTTTCAATCATCGAAACACCTCAAACAACACCAAACCCATCAATTCTCAAAGAATTCAAGCCTAAGATTTCTAAAAACTTTCGAAATACGCTTTCGATCAAAAACCCAACAAAACCATGTCCGAATGACCTGAAATTTTGCACACACATCCCAAATGACATAACAAAGCTACAAAAACTCTCCGAATTCCATTCCGACCCTTGGATCAAAATCTCACTATCGGACCAGAAACATATAAAATTTAAACTTCGGCATTTCAAGTCTAAATTAGCTTCAGACCTCCAAAACACAATCCGAACACGCTCCTAACCCCGAAATCACCTAACGAAGCTGACGAAACCCTCGGATTTCCATTCCGAGGCCGTCTTCACATTGTTCCAACTATGAATAATTTTTCAACACATAAGCTCTCATTTAGGGACTAAGTGTCCCAAAACTCTCCGAAACTTAAAACCGAACATCCCGGCAAATCAAATTACCAGAAATAAACTTGGGGAAAGTAGTTAATAGAGGATCAGTGTATTAATTCTTAAGACGACTGACCGGATCGTAACATCCTCCTACACTTAAACATTCGTTCGTCCTCGAACGAGCATAGAGACATACCTGAAGTAGTGAAAAGATGAGGGGAATGGCTGCGCATATTCTGCTCGGTCTCCCAGGTTGCCTCCTCGACCGGCTGACCCCGCCACTGAACCTTTACTGAAGCAAAGTTCTTTAAACTCAATTTTCTGATCTGCCTATCCAATATAGCAATATCTCCTCAACATATTGATAGATCTTTGTCCAGCTGGACTGAACTGAAATCCAACACGTGCGACGGATCACCGTGATATCTCCGGAGCATCGAAACACAAAATATCGGATGAACCTCTACCAGGCTAGGAAGTAAGGCGAGCTCATAAGTAACCTCCCCAACACGCCTCAATATCTCAAAAGGGTCAATGAACCTCGGACTCAACTTCCCTTTCTTCCCAAATCTCATGACGCCCTTCATAGGCGAAACCCGAAGCAGAACCCGCACTCCAACCATAAAGGAAACATCACGAACCTTTCGGTCCGCGTAGCTCTTCTGTCTGGACTGGGCTATACGGAGTCCATCCTGAATTACCTTAACTTTCCCCAAAGTATCCTGAACCAAATCTGTGCCCAATAGTCTGGCTTCACCCGGCTCAAACCAACCCACCGGAGATCTACACCGCTTACCATACAAAGGCTCATACGGTGCCATTTGAATGTTGGACTGATAGCTGTTGTTGTAAGCAAACTCCGCCAATGACAAGAACTCATCCCAAGACCCTCCAACCTCAATCACACACGCGCGGAGCATGTTCTCAAGAATAAGAATAGTGCATTCGGATTGTCCGTCCGTCTGGGGGTGAAATGTTGTGTTCAACTCCACCCGAGTACCCAACTCCTTCTGAACGCCCCTCCAGAATCGTGATGTGAACTGAGTACCTCTGCCTGAAATAATAGAAACTGGGATACCATGCAGACGGATAATCTTCCGGATATAAATCTCCGCCAACTGCTTCGAAGAATAAATGGCACACACAGGAATGAAATGAGCAGACTTGGTAAGCCAATTCACAATAACCCAAATGGCATCGAATTTCGTCAAAGTCCGTGGGAATCCAGATACAAAATTCATGGTGATATACTCCCACTTCCACTCCGGAATCTCTATTTGCTGAAGCAACCCATCCGGTCTCT
Source organism: Nicotiana benthamiana (assembly GCA_034376525.1). NCBI lineage: Eukaryota > Viridiplantae > Streptophyta > Magnoliopsida > Solanales > Solanaceae > Nicotiana > Nicotiana benthamiana. The sequence goes on along the minus strand of CM067341.1, from coordinate 9,903,296 downwards.
AATGCTTGTACTTCACCTGCTAGCAAAGTAATTTTTATACTATCACTTATGATAACTCCTTCACTTATAGTTGCACTTATAATAAGTACAACTTGTAATCTGAAAAATAAGTCAAGCAACTTGTTAATTACAACAAGTTAAATAACGTTGATAGTGTATAGCACTTTACACTGACGGTGTATATGTAAGTTTTAAATCCTATAAACATGATATACCATTCAATTAATCATAAAATAAAAGTACATGGTCCAATCTGAAACGCTAATGGCGCCCCTTCACTTATCTTTTTCTTAGATAGAATAATGCAAGTTGCGTAATTAATTATTATTCCGTTGTCATATAGAATTGTTTATGATAAATAAACTAATACTTTCGGCTGCTCTTTTATTTTTATTTTTATTTTTTTGTGTGTGAAAAAACATGCAGGCAATAGCATGTTTAAGGATGTTAAAAGGGGATACCGCTGAAAAGATTTTAGAAGCGGTATGTGTTTTCATCAGATCTTAATTACTTATTTAAAGAAAATTTATTTTATTTTTCATAATTGAAAATTTAATCCTCCTTTTACTAATTTATTAATTAAAATTTTTTGTCCTTTTCAATTTTAAAAGGTGACAGATTTAGTCAAAAACGAAAGCACCTTCTATACAAAAGATCAATAGGTCAGTATTCTTGACGGAACTCAAGAAGGCTCTTAAATGTGGGTAAGTTACAGCAAAATATTTTCCTTTTTCTAATCTTTACTAGCCAAATAAATTTATTATTTATTTTTTTAGCCGACATATATAGATGATACGCTAATTATACACAATTATAAATATATCATATATCAATTATTCATAATTTAAATTGATTGGATGAGTGACTAGGTAGATTATTTTTTTTTTGGAAGTTTATTTTTTTAAGTGAGTCCTCGGATACCCAAAGGCCTCGGAATATTCTACTTAATAGCGAGTATTAGTTTACTTAATTTGCAAATAAAAATAGCTTTTTCTCACGTGGTAGCTAACGCGGAGGATTTGTAGCATTCGAACACGTAACTCATTTCTCATTAATATAATATTTTTTTCGTTTCATTTTACGTGCCTTAATTTAACTTTATATGGAGTTTTTTTAAGTACATAAAATTCTTGAATGTTATGATATTAAATTAAAGATGTGCATAATGTATCAAAAAAATTGAATCTTTTTTGATAAATATGTCATGTGAAATGTTAAAAATATAGAATTATTTACTACATAAAAAGATATTCTTTCTAAAACAGTCTAAAAAGGAAAATAAACCAATAAATTGAAACGACTAAAGTAACTCTGCACCTTAAAATTAAGGATTTAATTATATAAATATATATGTTTAAAATAATTGCATTATCTATATATTTAACTTTTACAACAGCCTATCTACTCTATATTTCAATCTTATATCAGACTTGTTAGGAATGGTTACAGTGTTGGTTTCGTGGGGGGGGGGGGGGGGAGGGAGTTAAATCTTATATGTAATCACCAATTATATATCAAGTTGAATGTCTTATGTAGTTGATTTTCGGTGTTTATTAATATACAGGTGGCAATATATTATCTATTGGGAAATTTGGGTAAAAACTATAAGAGCACAACAGCAACAATTGATCTAGGAGGTGGTTCAGTCCAAATGGTATATGCCATCTCAAAGGAACAATTTGCAAATGCTCCTCAAAATGCTGATGGAGAACCCTACGTTCAAGAAAAACATCTTATGTCAACAGATTATAACCTCTATGCACACAGGTTTGTATTCATCTTACGTCAAAAAGTAAATATGAAATCAACTTTTTTCCCCCTCCATATAAGATATATAAACATTATCTTGGAGGTATGTGGATCGATTGGGTGTTGGTAACACAAATTTAAGAGAAAAAATAACCTCTATTACTCGCAAGAATAGATTACATGAGTATTTACAAAACTCATAAAAAAAACTCTCAAAACTCACAAACGAGGATCACTCTCTAGGATCACTCTTGTTCTCACTCTTCTTGGTGATGAACACTCTAATTTTGTGATGATTTACAATGAAGGCAAGCACCTCTATTTATAGCAAAAATGGTGAGGGTTCTTTTTGTGAAAATTCCCATGTGAATAAGGAAGCTTCTCATGGAGGCTATGTTTGGCTTGTTCAACCATTGTGGGCTGCCCGTGTGAATAAGGAAGCTTCCCATGGAGGCTATGGATGGTTTGTTCAACCATTGTGGGCTGCCCGTGTGAATAAGGAAGCTTCCCATGGAGGCTATGGTTGGCTTGTTCAAAGTTTGCTAGTTTGAACATCTAGAAGTACGGCTGGAAGTCATCAATTCTCCCCCTCCAGCCGTATCTGAAATAAACATCCCGGCTATGTCTCTGCATAACTCTAGCTTTTCTCGAGTCACTACCTTTGTTAACATATCAGCTGGATTCTCCTTCGTATGGATCTTCACTAGTCTCAACAGTTGTCGATCCATCACCTCGCGTATCCAATGATAGCGAATATCAATATGTTTTGTATAGGAATGGTACATGGAGTTCTTGCTCAAATCCAAAGCACTCTGACTGTCACAATGTACCTTGTACTCATTTTTGTTTGATTCCAAACTCTTGGAGATAACGCTTTAGCCACAACATCTCTTTTCCAGCTTCAGCGGCAGCAATGTATTCTGCTTCGGTTGTGGATAAAGCAACACACTTCTGTAGCCTAGACTGCCATGAAACAGCTCCCCCTGCAAAAGTGTAAATGAATCCTGGAGTAGATTTTCTACTATCAAGATCTCCGGCCATATCTGCATCTGTATAGCCTTCCAAGATTGGATCAGCTCCCCCGTAACAAAGACATAATTTCATAGTACCCTTAAGATACCTTAGAATCCACTTTACTGCCTCCCAATGCTCTTTGCCGTGGTTGGAGAGAAAACGACTCACCGTTCCCACTACGTGAGCAATATGGGGCCTCGTACACACCATAGCATACATCAAACTTTCAACTGCTGAAGAATATGGTACTGACGACATCTTCCCAATCTCTTTCTTTGATGAGGGACAGGAACTCTTGCTCAGCTTGAAATGGTTGGCTAATGCAATGCTAACTGGTTTGGCATTGTTCATATTGAACCGTGCAAGCACTCGTCCAATATACTTCTCCTGAGGTAGCCATAACCTCCGGTTCTTCCTGTCTCAGGTGATCTGCATTCCCAATATTTGTTGATCCGATCCTAAGTCTTTCATGTCAAAAGACTTAGAGAGTTCCTTCTTTAGCTGGTTGATCTTCGTTGCGTCTTTCCCCACGATCAGAATATCGTCTACATATAGTAGAAGAGCAACGAAATTCCCGTCTGGAAATTTCTGAATGTAAACACATTCATCTGTGGCAGTTTTCTTGTACCCTCGACTCACCATGCACGAGTCAAACTTCTTGTACCACTGTCTTGGTGCCTTCTTCAAACCGTACGAACTCTTCTTCATCTTGCACACGAGGTTATCTCCTGAAACCTCAAAACCTTCGGGCTGCTGCATATAGATTTCTTCTTTTAAATCTCCATGAAGAAACGCTGTCTTCACATCCATCTGTTAAAGCTCCAACTTCATACTTGCGACCAATCCAAGTATGGCTCTAATTGAAGTCATCTTGACTACGGGTGAAAAAATCTCATCAAAGTCGATTCCTTTCTTCTGTTGGAATCCTTTGACTACCAACCGTGCTTTGTATTTCACCACTTTTCCACTGCCATCTTTCTTCAGCTTGAACACCCATTTATTTTTCAGTGCCTTCTTCCCTTTTGGAAGTTCTATGATCTCATAAGTCTGATTTTTCTGCAGAGATTCTATCTCGTCCTGCATTGCGAGCAACCACTGTTCTTTGTCCTTATGAGATACTGCTTCATGGAAACTCTCTGGTTCTCCATCTTCAGTAAGTTGAAGATATTCTGATTCTGGATATCTTCTCGATGGAATCCAACCTCGTTCAGATCTACGAACTTCTGGAATATGAGGAGATCCACCATCATCTGAGTCTTGTGATGGTTCCAGAACATCTGGAATAGCGGGTTGTGGCTCCCCCTGCTCAACACCATCTTCTTCCTCATTGTCTTCTACTTTTGGAATATCTTCTGGCACTGTATCTTCATTTCTCATGAATGATTTTGTTGTTACCTCTGGCACCTGAGGAGCAACATTTGGCTTCTGAGATATTGTGGGTTTTTCAATATCTTCTATTGTCTGGTTTTCATGGAACACTACGTCCCTACTTCTGATCACCTTTTTCTCCTTTGGATCCCATAATCTGTATCCAAATTCTTCATCTCCATAGCCTATGAATATGCATGGAGAGGTCCTTGCATCTAGCTTCTGCCTGAGCTCCTTGGATACGTGTGCGTACGCCAAACATCCAAATATTTTCAAGTGAGAATATGATGGATCCTTTCCAGACAAAAGTTTCTCCGGAACTTCAAAATTCAATGGTGCTGATGGAGATCGGTTGATCAAGTAACAGGCGGCTCTGACTGCTTCTCCCCAGAATGGCTTTGGCAGCTTAGCCATAATGAGCATGCTCCGAACACGTTCCATGATTGTTCGGTTCATTCTTTCAGCTACACCGTTGTGTTGAGGGGTGCGTGGGACCGTTTTATCATGTCGAATGCCATATGATCTACAATAGGCATTGAACTGCCTGGAAGAGTATTCACCTCCATTGTCGGATCGAAGACACTTCAACTTCTTTCCTGTCTCACGTTCTACCATGACATGGAACAGTTTGAAGTAATCGAACACCTGGTCCTTCGTCAGTAAGAAATACACCCACTCCTTTCAAGAAGCATCATCAATGAACGTTAGAAAGTATCGATTGCCGCCGAGTGATTCAACCTCTAAGGGACCGCAAACATCAGAATGTACCAGACTGAGTAACTCTGATCTTCTCGTTGAAGAGGAATTAAACGAGACTCTATGCTGCTTACCGAACAAACAATGATTGCAAGGATTTAGTACAACATCCTTGTCCACATTGATGAACTCCTTTTTTATTAGGGTAGACAACCCTTTCTCACTCATGTGGCCGAGTCTCTAGTGCCATAAATTTTGAGAAGCCTCCTTTTCTGCAACGTTGAGGCTGTTTGTGCATATCTTCACACGAGTCTTGTATAGCGTGCCACAAATATGTCCTCGGGCGACTGTCATAGCGCCTCTTGATAACTTCCATGGGCCTTTACTGAAGTGACTATCATAGCCCTGTTTGTCAAGAGCTATTCCTGACAATAGATTTAGCCGAAGATATGGCACATGGCGGACATCCTTCAAAGTGATTGTGCTCCCGGAGCTTGTCTTTATCTGGACATCACCAATTCAGACAATCTCAATGGAACTGGAATTTCCCATTTTCACAGCTCCAAAGTCACCGGCTTTGTATGTTGTGAAGTATTCCTTGTATGGAGTCACGTGGTAGGATGCTGCAGTATCTACCACCCATTCCGTGTCTTCTCGTGAGACGTTAAGGCATGTGTCATCTTGGGTTTAACAATAAGCTACATCACCAGAGATAGTAACTAATGTTTCTCCACCCTTGTTCTTCGGCTGCGAACTGCTCTGGCCTTGCTCCTCTTTCCATTTGTAGCAGTTCTTCCTCATATGTCCCTCTATTCCACAATGATGGCACTTATATGTTGGTTTTCTGCCATCAGTGGACCTGCCCCTGCTCTTGCTTCTGCCTCTCCATTTGCTTTTGCTACTCTTTTGTTGCCTCCCCCGGTTCTCTGTGACAAAGGCATGGGTCTGATCTGTGCCCATCTCCTTTCTCCTTGCCTCTTCACTGAATAGGGCATCCTTGACCATTGACATGGTAAGTTTGCCATTAGGGGCTGAGTTGCTGAGTGATACGACCAGCGTTTCCCAACTATCGGGAAGGGAACTGAGTAGTAACAGCGCCTAAACTTCATCGCTAAGTGGCATCTCTACAGACGACAACTGGTTGACCAGGTTTTGGAACTCACTGGTATGCTCGGCAACTGAAATTTCATTTTTTAGCTTCCTGTTGACTAAGCGCCTCATCAATAGGGCCTTATTCCGAGCGGTCTTGGCATGGTACATGTCTTCCAACTTCTTCCAGAGGGCATATGCGTCTGTTTCTTGTGCAACATGGTGGAAGACACTATGATCAATCCATTGACGGATTTGACCAATAGTTTTTTGATTTGATTTCTTCCACTCTAACTCCTTGGCGGGATCAGGATTTTTACCCATCAATTCTATGGGATCAAACAAATCTTTACAGCTTAGGAGATCTTCCATCCGAGGTCTCCATAGCGTGTAATTTGTGGCAGTAAGCGTAATCATGGTTTCGAAAGATAATGTTGACTCTTCTTTGGACATTATCATCTTACAAAATTATTTTTCAACACAATCGGGGTTGAATCTATAAACACAAAGTTCACAGTTGCGTCCGGAACGGTCGAAAATGGTGGAATTGACACTTCGTGGCTAAAATTCCACTATAGGGGCAAAACTATAATTTTTGAAAGTTGAGGGACCAATCTGCAATTTCAGAGAGTTGACTGGTTCGCTACGGTTGACCGATCGTCTTCTCCAGCGAAATTTCCGGCGACGGTTGTCTTCTCCGGCGTGTTCCCGGCGAACCTCCGGCAAAGTTGACCAAACTTTGATCGCGATTTCTAGGCTCGTTTGAACTCCGATTAGGTCGCTGTTTGGTGCGTTGTACTCTGTTCGACGAGGCGAATCCAATGGTGCCGTCAGAATTGGATTTCGAGCAAAGCTCCAAAAACCCAAAATTGGCCCGTCACCTAATAACTCGACCAACGCCTCTAACCTGCTCTGATACCACTTGTTGGAGGTATGTGGATCGATTGGGCGTTGGTAAACACAAATTTGAGAGAAAAAACAACCTCTATTACTCACAAGAATATATTACACGAGTATTTACAAAACTCATAAAAAAACTCTCAAAACTCACAAACGAGGATCACTCTCTAGGATCACTCTTGTTCTCACTCTTCTTGGTGATGAACACTCTAATTTTGTGATGATTTACAATGAAGGCAAGCACCTCTATTTATAGCAAAAAGAGTGAGGGTTTTTTGTGAAAATTTCCGTGTGAATAAGGAAGCTTACCATGGAGGCTATGGTTGGCTTGTTCAACCATTGTGGGCTGCCCGTGTGAATAAGGAAGCTTCCCATGGAGGCTATGGTTGGCTTGTTCAACCATTGTGGGTTGCCCGTGTGAATAAGGAAGTTTCCCATGAAAGCTATGGTTGGCTTGTTCAAAATTTGCTAGTTTGAACATCTAGAAGTACGGCTGGAAGTCACCACATTACATATGAAAAATCTAAATGCTCATAGTTTATATTGACAACGTAAGGAATTTTAAAAACGACCATATATCGACAACATAAAATCTAAGGATTGCATGTATATATATTGTATGCAGTTATTTGAACTACGGACAACTAGCTGGTCGTGCTGAGATTTTCAAGGCTTCAAGAAACAATAGTAATCCTTGCGCTTTGGAAGGATTTGATGGTATATACATATCTCTATTTTCTTATAAATTGCTTTTTACAATAATTTCATTGTGAACATTCTCAATAATACAAGAAATGTTGTGCTAAGATGCTAAGAGATTAAGTAACATACACCAGCAATAGGCTACTCAGAAACATTAGTCTGAAGTCTTCATTGGTTCAGAGAGGTTTTATCAAATCTAGGGTTTGTAGATTTCTCGACGTTGTCAGCCGGTCAAATTATTTTGGTAATATTATTTAGAGGTCTGGAATTCTCGCTTTTCGCCGGAAATTTTTCCGGCAACTCCTGCTCTTTTCTTTCTATTCTCTCCTCTGCTTTTTTGTGGGTGTGTGTGGGTGTGTTTTGTTATCTTGGACAGGTGCCTATTTTACCGGCGAGGATTTCCGGCAAGCCACAGTACTCACGGTGACTCTCGTTCAGACTCGCGGCAGGACGCAATAGAACTACACGTTCTGCTAAGCTTCAGGAAAACTTGGGCGCATCAAAGCATACTTTCAGGTTTTTCCACCGTGAGTTGGTACCTCCCGCTCTCTTGTTTACTTTGTGCACCTTTTTACGTATTTTAGCTAGCATTTCGAGTGTGGTCTATTCTGTTGTTATCTAGTTTGCACCTTTTTGCGTATTTCGCTATAGTGCGTGTGTGCGCCACTGTACCCCATAGTCGGTTGGAGGGATAGTGGCCGCGGCGGGGGATGATAGCGTTAGGTCATGTCTTCGGGGGGTGGGGGTGGTAGCGGGAGTGAGTAGGGGAGCAGGGGGTGGTCCTGCGGGTAGGGCGGGAGGTAAGGGTGGGAAGAGGGTAGTGGACGCCCATAGAATAAGGATTGGGTCATGGAACATAGGCACTCTGACGGGTAAGTCCATAGAGTTGGCGAAGGTTCTTCAGAAAAAGAGGGTTAACATAGCGTATGTCCAGGAGACTAGGTAGAAAGGGTCAAAGGTGAGGAATGCAGATGGGTTTAAGCTGTGGTATTCTGGGGTCGTGAGAGGTAATAATGGAGTGGGAATCTTGGTGGATAGGGACCTAAGGGAGTCCGTGGTCGAGGTTAGGCGAGTGAATGATAGGTTAATGTCTATTAAGCTGGTTATTGGGGGTTACGTCCTCAACGTCATCAGCGCTTACGCGCCGCAAGCGGGCTTAGACGAGGAGGCTAAGAGGCGCTTTTGGGAGGACTTGAATGATCTGGTGGGTAGTATTCCCCAATCTGAGAAGTTAGTTATTGGAGGGGACTTTAATGGTCATATTGGGGCTGATGCTGGTGGCTATGATAAGGTGCACGGTGGCTTCGGCTTTGGGGTGAGGAATGGAGGAGGCACTTCGCTGCTTGATTTTGCCAGGGCTTTTGAGCTTCTGATTGCGAACTCGACGTTCCAGAAGAGGGAGGAACATTTGGTCACCTTCAAGAGTTCGGCGGCGAGGACTCAGATTGATTACATCCTCATCAGAAGGAGCGATAGGGGTATATGCAAGGACTGCAAGGTTATTCCGGGAGAGTCTCTTTCAACTCTTCATAGACTCCTAGTGATGGATGTCGGTCTCTGGGTGAAGAGGAAGAGGAGGGGTGCTCGGGGTCAACCGCGGATTAGATGGGGTGCTTTGACTAAGGAGAAAGCACAGGAGTTGGAAAGGAGGTTAGTCGAGGGCGGAGCTTGGAGAAGTTTTGGGGAAGCGGACGCTATGTGGATAGTGACGGCGAACTTGGTTAGGGGGTAGCATGGGACGTGCTCGGGGTAGCCAAGGGATATTCAGGCAGGCATCAGGGTGATTGGTGGTGGAACGATGTAGTCAAAGGAAAAGTGGAGGTGAAGAAGGCGGCGTTCGCTAGGTTGGCAGGGAGCACAAGCGAGGAAGAACGGAGAGCGAACAGGGTGATCTACAAGGAGGCGAGGAAAGAAGCAAAGATGGCAGTCACGGAAGCTAAAAACGCGCGTTCGGTCGCATGTATGAGGAACTAGGGGAGAGAGGCGGGGATAAGAAGTTATTCCGGTTAGCTAAAGCAAGGGAAAGGAGGGCACGTGATCTAGACCAAGTTAGGTGTATCAAGGGCGAGGATGGTAGAGTTCTGATGGGGGAATCTCAAATCAAACAGAGGTGGCAGGCGTACTTTCGGGACCTACTTAATGAGGAGGGGGATCGTAACATAGAGCTAGGGGAGTTGGGGCATTCAGAGCAACATAGAGACCTTGGGTACTGCAGGCGCATTAGGGTGGAGGAGGTCATGGGGGCTTTGCGTAGGATGAGTAGGGGTCGAGCGACCGGGCCTGACGAGATCCCGGTGGAGTTCTGGAAGTGCATGGGTAAGTCAGGAGGGGAGTGGCTCTCTAGGTTGTTCAATGCAATCTTCAGGACCAAAAGGATGCCGGATGAGTGGAGGTGGAGTACAGTGGTGCCCTTGTACAAGAACAAAGGGGACATCCAGTGCTGCAACAACTATAGGGGTATCAAATTAATAAGTCACACGATGAAGGTTTGGGAGAGGGTGATTGAGGCGCGGGTGAGGGAGGTGACATCTATATCTGGGAACCAGTTCGGTTTCATGTCGGGCCGCTCCACCACAGAGGCTATCCACCTTGTCAGGCGGCTGGCGGAGCAATTCAGGGATAAGAAGAAGGACCTTCACATGGTGCTTATCGACTTGGAGAAGGCGTATGACAAGGTCCCAAGGGAGGTGCTATGGAGGTGCTTGGAGGCGAAGAGCGTACCGGAAGCCTACATCAGGTAATCAAGGACATGTACAATGGAGCTAAGTCTAGGGTTAGGACGGTGGGTGGCGAATCAGACCATTTTCCAGTGGTTATGGGGCTCCATCAAGGATCGGCACTGAGCCCGCTCTTGTTTGCCTTAGTAATAGATGCTCTAACCCGACATATTCAAGGGGATGTGCCTTGGTGTATGCTATTTGCTGATGATATAGTGTTCATAGATGAGACGAGGGTCGGTGTTATTGAATGGTTAGAGGTATGGAGACAGGCTCTCGAGTCTAAAGGTTTCAGAATAAGCAGATCTAAGACAGAATACCTGGAGTGCAAGTTTGGCGCCGAGCCGAGCGAGGTAGGCAGGGACGTGATGATTGGTTCTCAGGCCATCACCAAGAGGGACAGTGTCCGATATCTTGGGTCTGTGATTCAGGGGGACGGAGAGATTGACGGGGACGTCACCCATCGTATTGGAGCAGGGTGGTCAAAGTGGAGGCTTGCATCAGGGGTCCTGTGTGACAAGAAAGTTCCACACAAACTCAAGGGGAAATTCTATAGAGCTGTGGTTAGACCTGCGATGTTGTATGGGGCGGAGTGCTGGCCCGTGAAGAACTCTCATGTTCAGAGAATGAAGGTTGCGGAGATGAGGATGCTTAGGTGGATGTGCGGGTACACCAGGCTAGATAAGATTAAGAATGAAGTTATTCGAGAGAAGGTAGGGGTGGCCCCGGTGGATGAGAAGATGCGAGAAGCGAGGCTGAGGTGGTTCGGGCATGTACGGAGGAGGGGTCCCGATGCCCCGGTGAGGAGCTGCGAGCGGCTGGAGATTGTTGGTGGTCGGCGAGGCAGAGGGAGGCCTAAGAAGCATTGGGGAGAGGTGATTAGGCAGGACATGACTAGAATGCAGGTTTCCGAGGACATGACCCTTGATAGGAAAGTCTGGAGGTCTAGAATCAGGGTTGTAGGTTAGGGGCTCCTAGAGTTTTTCGTACGCCTCATCCGGGGTTGGGTGTGGGTCAGCAGGGTTACCCATAGATGATTTGTGTTTTAGCTTATATCCCCCCTATGGTTGTTAGTTTTGGGAGTTACTGTATGATATTATTGCATGCGATTGTATTTATGTTTCTTATGTTTAGATAATTATTTACGCTATTTCTGCGGGAGTTACTAATGCTCTATTGTTTTTGTTTTTGACTTTGTTTTTGTTTTACTGCTGTTTTTTCTTTTATCCTATGAGCCGAGGGTCGATTGGAAACAGCCTCTCTGCCCTTTCGGGTAGGGGTAAGGCTCGTCTACATATTACCCTCCCCAGACCCCACCTGGTGGGAGTATACTGGGTAGTTGTTGTTGTTATTGTTGTTGCTACTTAATAATTAGTCAAATGCACTAATACAAGAGTTTATCATTTATTTTACGGAAAAGGGTCAAAACTGCCCCCAACGTATTGACTCCGGAACAAAATTGTCTTCCGTTGACCTTTTGCAAAGAAAATACCCCCACCGTTAAATTTGTGACATACTTTTGCCCCTAAAACTAACAGCTGCTTTGTATTTATTTTTTAATTTTTCTTAATTCCACGTGTCGCGGTTTGATTGGCCATTCATTAAACTTGACCCAAAATCAATTCTACCCCAAGCTCCGTCCCAACCCGACCCAACCCAAGGAAGAATTCTGTAAAAGTTACTTTGAATTGAAGCCAGAAGAAGCTAGTTTCTTTGATTTCATTCGTATCTTCTATTCTAGTGAATTAGGTAAAAGAAATTTCTTCGATATTTCGGCCAGAGTAGAAAGGATCAGAGGTTTTCGCCGGCGATGGCTTATTTTTATCTCCGTTATATTGCAGAGATTCTTGTTTTGGTTAAAAAACCCATGGCCAGTTTAGGTTCTATAGTTGAGCTCATGCAAAATTATCGAACATTCAGTGGTGGTTTTCTCCAACTTTTCTTGAACATAATACAAGGTTTGGATTTCCATTCTTTCCTCTACGGGGTAGCCATGGGAGGTCGTTTGGTGGTTTGCGGTTAGAGAGGGTGTGTTGTGAGGAAGATGAAGAGGGGGTTTGGGGGGTAAAAAAGGTCGGGTTGGGTCGGAGCTTGGGGTAGAATTGATTTTGGGTCAAGTTTAATGAATGGCCAATCAAACCGTGACACGTGGAATAAAAATAAAATAAAAAATAAATACAAAGCAGCTGTTAGTTTTAGGGGCAAAGTATGTCACAAATTTAACGGTGGGGGCATTTTCTTTGCAAAAGGTTAACAAAGGACAATTTTGTTCCGGAGTCAATACGTTGGGACAATTTTGACCCTTTTCCATTTATTTAAAGGGTACTACTCATATGGAGGAGTGGACTACAAAGTAAAAGCTCCACCAAGTGGTACTAGCTTGAAAAAATGCAGAAGATTAACTAGGAAAGCTCTTAAAATTAGAGCGCCATGCAATTACAAGAACTGCTCATTCAATGGAGTTTGGAATGGTGGAGGTGGTGCTGGATCCAAGACTGTGCATGCTTCATCATTTTTCTATGATATTGGTGCTCAGGTAAAAGTTCTATTTGACAGGTCGGATTCAGGATCTATAGTTTATGAGTTTACCCCTACCTTTGGGTAGAGAGGCTGTTTCCAAATTGATCCCAGCATTCTTCCCTCCAAGAACTTCTCACCTTGCTCTTGGAAAGACTCGAACTCACAACCTCTTGGTTGGAAGTGGGGGTTGCTTACCATCAGAGCAACCCCTCTTATCTATACAACGACCTCAAATTAACATAATATACAATAACAATTGATTTCCCAGTTAAATAGTCATACACAGATATCTTTGACAAAAGATATTGAATTTACATTAACCTGTAGATAACACTCTAAATTCGCCTTGTTCAACTGCTCCAAGAATTATTAGAAACAAAAGGGAAAAAGTCATAGGTTAGAACTACTAGCGAACTTTTATTGATAGCCTTCATCAAAGTGCTTTGTGTCTACTTAGATAAAATCACATAAATAAATATGTTCATTTTTGATAAGTTAGAAATGGAGCGATACGGATAATGAAGATTCATATAGTCAATTTCAACTTATGATTGAAACGTAGGAATTGTAGTTGATGTGATGATCAATTCAGTCTAAAATTTATAAGCTCAGACTAATTGGGGCTCTATTTGTATTGTAGGTTGGCATTGTGGATAGCAAATTTCCATCAGCAATAGCAAAGCCAATTCAATACCTAAATGCAGCTAAAGTTGCTTGCAAGACAAAAGCAGCAGATCTAAATCAGTATTCCCAAACACTCAAGATAGAAATTACCATACTTATGCATTGATTTGGTATATGAGTATACTTTGCTTGTCGATGGATTTGGTAAGTTATTTTTTTACGATTCTTTATACTGTCGGTGTATATAAGTTCAACATAGTATTAGATCAAACAAAAATTAATTCGGTGCTTGGACTTTTTTCCTCTTACTTACATACATTTTCTTAATGCATATTTGGACAGGATTAAATCCATACAAAGATATTACAGTGATGCATGATGTGAAATACAAAAATTATCTCGTTGGAGCAGCTTGGCCATTGGGATGTGCCATTGATTTAGTTTCTTCATCTTCAAAGAAGACTAGAATATCATCACATTAGTTTTCTGCTAGTCAATTGTAACAATAATTAATGTCATGCCCTTTGCTTTGTTTTTTATTTTGTACTTTCAGTTACCTTATATTAATGAGCATAACCTGACGGTTTTGATCTTTTTATTTTTTTAAGAAAAACTCATTAGCACCAAGCATGAAGAATTGCTAGACATTTAATAACTTTTTCTCTGACCCAATAAAAGAGGTCGAAGTGCACCAGTAGCCTAAACCTCTTATTTGAAATATATTCACAATTTACAATTAGTTGATTCACCTAAATTTACAGAATTAATTATTCTTAATTTCTGAGTTGCTAATTTAAAATCCAGGACTTAGCATCCTATATTGTGAGCAGCTAATTTAAAATTCATAATTAAATGTCCTCAATGTCTGAACTTTTAGTCTAAATTTCAGGACATAAGATTTAAATTTTTGGACACAATTTTCGAACTTGAGGACACAATATTATGAAGTTTAAACTTTGATATTAAACTTCAGGACGACATGTCCTAAAGTTTGAGTGAATTGACTAATATTTAAATATATTATAAACTATAAATATATGGCAGAGTAGCCTAAATGGTACCTATACATGTGCCACTTTGTCATCCATGTCCTTGTATTCAATAAAGTTTCATCTAGACACCTGAACTCGGTCAAAACATATATTTTAAACCACTTCGGTATTACATGTTGGTCACTCGCCTAATGTGAAGAAAATATCATGTCCACATAAGATAAATCAATGCCACATCTTTATTATTTAAAAATTAATTTTTGATAATATTTCAAATCCCTTTCCATCTTCCTATGCTGTTGGCGACCCTTCTCGCGGAAAAACAATCGGAAAATCGGAGTCGCCTCTATCGTTTTGCTCACTTTCCTCCTTTTTCGGCAAAATCTTAATTTCAATTCATATACATAAAACTTTTCAATTTTGATAAATTTTCTTTTATCCTACTTCATCTCTTTACTGTAACTATTTTAGGTAAAATCAGTGTAATCTTATAATTTACCGGGACACAAAAAGGGGCAACAACCAATGAGCAACATATCATCACTAGAAAATAAAGAACTATATCGTTGGAAGTATTTCACTGCCTACCACCACGAAGCAAAACCAGATTGTTACAAAATAATCACTAACGGACTCCACCACCTATTTCTCCACTCTCCAGACTCATTTGAAAACTCATGATCATAATAGATTGTTGAACACGAAAATTACTTGGCCATAGCTTTTTTGGTATTTTTAAAAGTTTAACCCCAATAAAAATTTGCTTATTTAGCTTCCCTCAAAGAAAAATCTTCTCCTTTTTGTACTATTAATTTTGTTCTAAACTATCCACAGAAAGGTTGGAGTGAGTAGGTAGGGGTGTACGATAAGAAAGAGGGGAGAGAACAAAGACAGGGAGAAACTAGGGGAACAGAAGGGTTGGGAAACAGAACTTAGGTTGGGAAATTAATTAATTTACTCTTTTTTCTTTGTTATGATTATTATTTATTATTTTAAGTATTTGTATATCAAAACAAATATATCCACTCTCCTTTTTAGAGAGTGTGATCACTTATTTTTCTGACTCAACAAAATAAATGATATATGAGCTCAGTCAACAGTCAGAGGGGTTTAAAATATATGTTTTGACTGAGTTAAGGTGTCTGAATGAAAGCTTATTGAATACAGGGAAGGGGATAACAAAGTGGCACACGTATATATGTTATTTAGGCTATTCTGCCTAAATATATTTGAAACGATATGCTTAGAGTTGCTATCTCGATGTCATTTTCACAATAGAAAGATACCATTGGAGCAGCCTGAAAATTGTCATAAAACGGGAGAAATTCAAAAAATAGCCGGATTTACAAGTGGTCATTCAAAAATAGCCACAGTTTTTTAAAGTAATCGAAATTTAGCCACTTTTTATGTAAAGATAAATCTAAACGAAAAACTGTTCAAAATTAGAAAAATACTCCAGCATAATATACTGGAGTTCCAACATAAGTATACTGAAACTCCAATATATTATAATGGATTTCCAGCATAAGTATTATGGAACTAGTATAATATATTGGTCTAGTATAATATGCTGGGATTTCTTCCACAAGTGCACCAATCTCTAGTATATTATGCTGGACCGATCTATATTGCATCAAAATAGTAGACATTTTATTGATTTTATAAATACCGGCTATTTTTGAATGATCAATCCAAAAACTGACTATACCATGCTATTTTTACCAAGTAAAATAATAATAATAGGATCTTGGGAGGATATAAAAGACCCTCGACTAAAAAATGGGGGAATTACCAGCTATATCCATTTATAAGTAGCTCATTACAAAAATTGACCAATTGATAAAATATTATTAATATTAGCCAAATTAGCCAGTTAACTATTTGTTGCAAAAAATATCAAATTTTTGCTTTGTTTGAGTGGGTGATATTAGAATAGATATGGCACAACTTAAGGAGCTTGAATATCAGTTTTGGGATGATTTTGTAAATTTTTGAGGTGGTTTGAATTGAAAATTCGAAGTAAAAGCTGAACATGGAAAAATGATATGTGTATCACACTGTGTATCATTTATGTATCACACATGTATTAATTGTCTATCACATGTATATCTATGTATACTTATCTGTGAGATACATGTCTGATACATGTTTGATACATGTGTCGCATAGGACTTTTTCAAACTCGATTTAATTACGAATTTTGATACAAAACCAGTCTAAATCACCTCCAATCTTCCTCAAATTTTGTATATTGACTTATCTATATATTTTCAATAAATATCATCTATATCCATTGAAAAAATTCTCTTTTTTTAGATTTTTGGAATATTATATAAATTTTTATATTTCATCACCTTATTTGCTACCCCGTCTATAAAATTTCCTTTCCATGTTGTATTTAATATTGCTAATTACACTTAAAAATATGGAAGGTGATTTTTGCATGCGATTTTTTGATAGAAAGAATTATATTATTTAATTTTTAAAATTTTTGTTGATTAATTTTAATAAGTTTATGATTAATGACTAGAGATTAGTAGGTTAAGATTTATTTGGGACATTTGTGTAAGTTTAAAAAAAATAAAAAGACAATGAAAACCGATTAATAAGCAATCCACAAGTGTTGGCCCACAAGTACTTCCACCAGCTGCCGTCAACACTGGAAGCTCAAACTTTTCAGCTTAGCAATGGAGGCGAACTCGTCAGCAACTGGACCCGAACCGTTTCGTCTATTTGATGAAAAATCCCAATCTGGGTTTGGATTAGGATTTCTTGATGTCCCAGAAAACAAGCCTCTTCCACCTCCACCTCCTTGTGTTGAAGTATTTCCCTCAGAGGTACTTTCTTTTGTGCATACCACAACATATTACATTATTTTGTTAAGTTGTTAGTTATAAATAGTAAAATTAATTTATTTTTGTATGTTGAGTAGGTTTCTTCAAACGTGGAGTTTAATTTGGAGCCTATAAATTTGGATGGTCTGACTTTACTTAAGGTAAGATAATTCTATATTTTCCATTAACTTTATGTGGGTGTTTTCTATGTGGCAAAAATATTTTTTTGATGAAATTATGTTTTAGCAGAAGGGCAACCTTGGCGTAACCGGTAAAGTTGCTCTCATGTGACCCCAACCTTGGCATAACTGGTACCATGTGACTATAGGGTCACGGACCTTGGCGTAACTGGTACCATGTGACTATAGGGTCACGGGTGGAAAAAGCCTGTTGCTGAAATATAGTGTAAGACTGTATACAATAGACCCTTGTGGTCGGATTCTTCCTCAGACCTCGCGCATAGCAGGAGCTTAGTGCACCGAGCTTCCCTTTAAATTATGTTTCAGTGTTTGGTTACTTTGAATTGTAGAAATATTTTCTCTCAAATAATTTTTTTTTGATAAGTTCAGTCATTTTTTTCTTTACAAAGATGCCAGCTTTTAGTTAAAATAACTTGTTTCAATCAACATTTAGTCAGAATTATGAACATGTTAAAAGATTCAATTTGTTGATCTTCTTTTTTCTTTTTAAAAATATTATGGACATACTGAGCTACAAAAGTCTGTCATTTCTTGAGCTCCTGAACGATTTAGATTCAATTATCTTTGGTTGTCTTAATGAGTGTTCACTTCTCTGTTAGGGAAGGGTGAGTACAAAGGAAGTATTTGGCTTGTCTAATTCCGATTTAGTCCCCGGAAAATATGAAGGTATGTGACAATTTAGTTCTCCACTTTACCTCCTTCACGCTCATCATAACTACTGATACCTCAACATGAATTGTGTGAACTTTGTTAAATTGACTGTAGTTTAAATGTGAATTTTTTTAGTTTACTAAATCGGGAATTATTGGTACAACAACACCATACCCAGTATTATCCCACATCGTGGGCAATTATAGGTAATATATGTCACTTTTTATTGCCGAAAAAGTTAGTACAATAACAACAAGATACCCCGTGTGATCCCACAAATAGGGTATGGTGTTTCTGATAGACCTTGGGCTCATTAAAGACTTTTGAAAAACATGCTTGATAATACAAGAGTAAAAAGCTAAGGATGAATATATTGAAGAAAAGAAAAGTATTGACACCAACATAGTAGAGATAACCAACGTAAAAGAAACAATGTAAACTAGTGTTGCAGTAACAATTACTTTAAATTATAAGAGGAGCATTGCTGTATTTTTAAAACCAAAGTGAAAATAGTCAATCTTCTAGCAAGTTATATGAATGAATTTTGGGCGTGTAAGTCCAAAATATTCACTAGGTGTAGGTGAATTTCATAGGAATACATATGCAAAGATATATGTGCAACCAGATAAGATTGGACATGATTAGAAATGATTTTAAAGAGGCGAGATAAACCTAAATTTACAAGGAGAAGTTGTATGAAAGGACCTTAAATGGGAGAAAATAACCATATAGATTGGTTGAGAGTTAACTAGTTATCCATGGAGGATCTTAATCTACGATATTGATGTTCCATTGAAACATGACTCTGGACATAGAAGCCATCTGCAACTGTCGAGTGAGTGATATCTTCACTAACACATGCTTTTCCGTTCTGGAGTCCGAAGTTTGCTGTACTGTTGGCTGGTTTCCTTTCATGTGGATATGATTACACGGAGGTTAAATTTACTGTTTGATGTTAATGGAGAAAAACACGATGCAGCTCATACAGCTAAATTGACGAAGAAAAGGCTCTTTAGAGAAATTTTATGCTTGTCAACTCCCAGTTAGACACTAATGATTGGCAAGTCTCTTAATGGAAAGATACGGTAGTGATTATCGAGGCGAGGGTGAGGGAGATGACATCTATATCTGTGAACCAGTTCGGTTTCATGCCGGGTCGCTCCACTACAGAAGCTATCCACCTTGTCAGGAGGCTAGTGGAGCAGTTCAGGGATAAGAAGGACCTGCACATGGTGCTTATCGATTTGGAGAAGGCGTATGACAAGGTCCCAAGGGAGGTGCTATGGAGGTGCTTGGAGGCGAAGAGTGTGCCAGAAGCCTACATTAGAGTAATCAAGGACATGTACGATGAAGCTAAGACTAGGGTTAGGGCGGTGGGTGGCGACTCAGACCATTTTCCAGTGGTTATGGGGCTCCATCAAGGATCGGCGCTTAGCCTTCTCTTGTTTGCCTTGGTGATGGATGCTCTAACCCGTCATATTCAAGGGAATGTGCCTTGGTGTATGCTATTTGCTGATGACATAGTATTGATAGACGAGACGAGGGTCGGTGTTAATGAGAGGTTAGAGGTATGGAGACATACTCTCGAGTCTAAGGGTTTCAAAATAAGCATATCTAAGACAGAATACCTGGAGTGCAAGTTTAGCGCCGAGTCGAGCGAAACGTAATGATTGGATCTCAGGTCATCACCAAGAGGGATAGTGTCAGATATCTTGGGTCGGTGATTCAGGGGGACGGAGAGATTGACGGGGACGTCACTCATCGTATAGGAGCGGGGTGGTCAAAGTGGAGGCTTGCATCAGGAGTCCTGTGTGACAAGAAAGTTTCACAAAAACTCAAGGGGAAATTTTATAGAGCTGTGGTTAGACCTGCCATGTTGTATGGGGCAGAGTGTTCGCCAGTGAAGAACTCTCATGCTCAGAGAATGAAGGTTGCGGAGATGAGGATGCTCAGGTGGATGTGCGGGCTTACCAGGTTAGATAAGATTAAGAATGAAGTTATTCGAGAGAAGGTGGGGGTGGCCCCGGTGGATGAGAAGATGCGTGAAGCGATGTTGAGGTGGTTCGGGCATGTGCGGAGGAGATGTCCTGATGCCCCGGTGAGGAGTTGTGAGCGGCTGGCGGTGGTCGATGAACGGCGAGGCCGAGGGAGGCCTAAGAGGTATTGGGGAGAGGTGATTAGGCATGACATGGCTAGAATGCGGGTTTCTGAGGACGTGACCCTTGATAGGAAAGTCTGGAGGTCTAGTATCAGGGTTGTAGGATAGGGGCCCCTAGAGTTTTTCGTTCTCCTCACCCCGGGTTGGGTGAGGCTTGGCAGGGCTAGCCATAGATGATTTGTGTATTAGATTGTGTCTCCCTTATGGTAGTTATTTATGGTAGTTACTATATGATATTATTGCAATGCTATTTTATTTATGGTTCTTATGTTTAGATAATTATTTACGATATTTCTGCTGAAGTTACTAATGCTCTTTTGTTTTTGTTTTTGTTTTTGTTGTTCCTTTCCTTCACTGAGCCGAGGATCGATTGGAAACAGCCTCTCTACCCTTTCGGGTAGGGGTAAGGCCCGTCTACATATTACCCTCCCCGGACCCCACTTTGTGGGACTATACTGGGTAGTTGTTGTTGTTGTTGTTAATTAGGATGTGAAGTGCACCCAGATGACTGATATTCTCATTTGTGTTAGTCCCATTTTTCAGGCGGGCTAAAATTGTGGGAAGGTTCATTAGATTTAGTGAAGATTCTGAACTCCGAGATGCAAAGTGGGCAATTGTCACTGACTGGCAAACGAGTTTTAGAGGTGGGCTCCTATTGTGGAGGTGAATCTTTGATCTTCTGCTATATGTAGAGACTGCTGATCCTAACTTATTAAATCCACTCGTGCGTTGGTTTTTCCATTTACCTTCTGATTGCAGTTTTAGTAAAAATGATGTTGGAATTAATTTTATGCAAGTAGTTGGGTCATATTGTTCATTAAGCATGCTAAAGCATTGTATTTTCTTGGGTTGTGAGTTCGAGTCTCCCCAAGAGCAAGGTGGGAAGTTCTTGGAGGGAAGGATGTTGGGGGTCTATTTGGAAACAGCCTCTCTACCCAAGGGTAGGGGTATGGTCTGCGTACACACTACCCTCCCCAGACCCCACTAAGTGAGATTATACTGGGTTGTTGTTGGTATTTCCTTTCCCTATATGAGTCACATGCTTGATCTTTTATACTATTCTTGTTTAAGTGCTTATCGATTATGACATTAGAAGTTTCTATTGAGTTACCCAATCCGAAACCATCTCTAGGAGAGGAAATTTTGCATCTCCGAGTCCGATTAGTCCCTTGTAACTTGACTCAGTTTTTTCATTTATTAGAAGTCTTCTCCTTCGTTTGTTTGTTTGGTTGGTCTTTTCCTCCTTTCGATCTAATTTTTTTCCCCTTCCCTTTTTGATTGAACATAATCATTTGAGTTAAAATTTGTGATTGCCAGTGAAAATGTTGATTTCTATAACGTCTCGTTATGAGATTTTCATTATGCTCATTGAAATAAGAGTTTGTAATTGTTATTGTCACTGTCATTATTGCTATTAGCTTCTGTTGTGATTGCCCTGAGGGATCGACACCCTAGTGCTCTTATATTTTCCAACTAAACTTGACTTAGTACTTGACTCTTGTAATTATCTCACATTATTTACTTGTTGACTCTTTTTCATTTGTTTTCAGCTAGGTTGTGGTCATGGTCTTCCTGGGATCTTTGCCTGTCTTAAGGTACATAAATGCTTGAATTGATTTGTGATTGCTTGTCTCGTCCTCCTCTTGATTAAGCATTTTACTTTTGGTGTACTAGGGTGCTCGTGCTGTACACTTTCATGACTTCAATGCTGAGGTGCTGCAATGCCTAACGATTCCTAATGTCAATGCCAATATTCAACAAAACCTGTTGGCCAAAGATGGCAATAATAACGCTGAAGTTCGCTTCTTTGCTAGTGATTGGAGTGAAGCTCATCTGATTCTTCCTCATGTACTTGCTGATGAAGATGGTGCAAAAAGTGGCCATACTGTCGATCAGGCTGATGGATATGATATAATTCTCATGGCAGAGACAGTTTACTCAGTTTCTACTCTACCTACTTTGTACGAACTTATTAAAAAGGTTTGTTTGGTTGAAGTCTTAATATAGTTTTATCATTGAATTTCCTCACTTCTAAGCTATCTCTTTCTTTCCGTCCTTTTTCTTCTTTGTACAGTGCTTACATAGTCCTCGTGGAATTGTATATTTAGCTGCAAAGAAACATTATTTTGGTGTCGGTGGTGGATCAAGGCGATTTATTTCGATTGTGGAGAAAGATGGTGAGCTACTCTGTCTACTTTTACTCTTTATTCTTCGAAAAGTGACATTTACATACTTCCTACTGCACTTTTTATTGTGAAATGGAGAGTTTTTCTCTAAAGATGTTGAAGTATTAAACATGTCTTCGTGTTAGTTGTTAAATGTAGGTTGTCAGTTTCTTTTTTTCCCGAGGATCATTATGCTTTATTGGTCATAGCATGAGGTGGAGCGGGTGGAGAGGATTCTTTTTTACACCCCGCCGATTGCCTTGAATAATGCTTCTTATGTCTTATCTCACTCCCTTGTGACTGCTTTTTAGGGTTAAAAGAATTATACATAGTTTATCATGTGTATTTGCGTGCATGTGAAGTATATGATCCATCAAATGCCTAGTTTCCTATAGAAAGAGAGCTCAAGATTGCGTTGCATCCTATGCATACTGGAAACAGAGGAGCAACTAGTGCTCTTGGATTATCATGAGGATTCCAGTTACTACAACTGTTAGCATATATCCAATCGGGGTAGCGTCAGGGGCAAAGTTACACTTTGTCGGAAAATTACATTGCGTCTATAGGTGAAATATGAAGTTTTAGAGGTACATAACATATATCGAACACCCTTTGTCGGGAATTGTTTTTTACTTTTTTAAAGTTTGAATACCTTTGAGGAAATTCCTGGCTTCGCCACTGGGTAGCGCGATCAATCCTGAAGTTTCATATCAGCGTTCTTGTGGTTGCATTGCACCTTAGTCCTAACTTGTTCTTCATGCATAGAAAAGATGGGGCTAAACATACACTTATAAGACACCATCGCTGCTAGCTTGCTCGACTGCATTATACTTCAAATGAGTTTTCAGGGCACTGTTCTACTGGTCACTGTTCCTTTTCTGTCGTCGCTGCTTTTAACCCTTTCCGTTATTTCCAGTGGATGTTTTCTGCTCGTTTTAAAGTTTCAACATGAAATTAACCTCTGAGTTTTTACTTAATCAGGCATTCTAGTGGCTTCTCTAGTTGCTGAAGTTACTGATGGCTCGTCTAACGTTCGAGAGGTCTGGAAGCTCCACTTCAGGCGAAGTTTGGTTTAGTTGTCTGGTTTTAGTTTCTTGTAGTTCATCTTTGTAAAATGGGGAATCCAGACAAGATCTGTATGAAAAAGAATAGGGAATTGTTTTCTTTCTTAAATAGAAGACAAAATTATGTTATATCAGTCATAACCTTACTTTAAAAGTACACCATACTTCGTCACAGTCTTTGCCCCATTTTCAGTTCGTCTACTCAGGTATATGTTAGAAAGGGACGTCAGTCTCCACCCACCCACACAATTTAATATATGTTATGAAATCTCCTATTTAAGGTGAATGTCTATAATTAGAGAGATTCTAGAGTTCTATTCTTGGTAGATAAATCATCCCCCTCCCTATAAATAAAGGGGTCTTTTACCATTGTAAATCACTCCTAACATTCTCTAAGTATAAATAAGAAGAACTCTCTCTACTCTTCTCTCTATTCGCTCTTGTTCTTGAGTTATTGTTCTTGTCTTTTATATTATTTCATAACACGTTATCAGCACGAGACTCTACCGTCTCAAGAACCATTCTCGAGAAATCTAAGGTATTTCCCTCTTCCTAATTTAATTTTCGATTGTCTTAACTTTTGTTTGTGCAAGGTTTTGCTTCAAAGAAAGAATGAAGAAAGAAGGAAAAGAAACGAAAAAAAAGGGAGGAAAAGAAACGAAAAACAAAGAGAAAAGGAAGAAAACATTGAAAATATAATTGGTATACCTTAAAGGTAAGTAATTTACTTTTCCCTTTCAAATTCTTGAAATTCTACGATTTGATTGAATATACAAACAAAGTTTGATTATAACTCTAATGGAGTTTGTAAGAAATTATAACCACATGAAGTGGTAAAATCTCTATGTCCTGCCATGATTAAATTCATGTATGATTGTGGGCAAATAATTAAAAATCCGTCCAATTGAATTTGCTCCATTCCCTTTAGAGAATGTGGAAGCAGTATATGATAAGTCTGAAAGAAGACTAAAATATTACCATGAAGGTATCAATGAATGTGGACGTGGCAAAGAATTCCGTCCAATTGAATTTGCTCCATTCCCTTTAGAGAATGTGGTAGCAGTATGTGATAAGTCTGAAAGAAGACTAATTACCGTAAAGGTATCAATGGATGTAGACATGGCAATAGACGATGTTATAATCGTCATTATTGTGGTAATGAGAACAATAATGATTCTCAAAATAATCTTTCACTTTATGAAAGTAATATCTGACATGAGATTGTATAAAGCACATGATTTTGATCCATTCCCTGAAGCGAATGTGATAATTGTAATAGAGCCCGTAAGTATGAACACGCTCTTGATGTAATTTTGGTTTATGTCTGACATTATGAAAAGAAAGTTCGTAGCCCTTGAAATTTCGGGCAAGAACTATATGATATGGGTGTTGGATACTTAAATCCATTTTGGATGCTATGGGTCTTGGAGACGCCATTAAAGACAGAAATAATGCATCCACCCAAAACTATGCTAAGGCCTTGTTTTTCTTGCGCCATCACCTTGATGAAGGTTTGAAACTATGCTAAGGCCTTGATTTTCTTGCGCCATCACCTTGATGAAGGTTTGAAACTATGCTAAGGCCTTGATTTTCTTGCGCCATCACCTTGATGAAGGTTTGAAGATTGAATATCTCACCGCCAAAGATCCACCTATCTTGTGGAATGGCTTAAAGAAGAGATATGACAACCTGAAGTTGGTCACTCTGCCACAAGCACGATACGATAAGAATCCAAAAGCAAATAGTTTATAAACTATATATTATCGTTGCGGTGGAAACGGGCACTGGTCAAAGGCTTGCCGTATACCATGACATTTGGTTGACCTTTATCAAGCATCTCGAAAGAGTAAAACGCCCTGAAACGAATTTTGTCTCTGACGACAACTTTGACATCACCCACTTGGATGTGGCAGACTTCTTTGAGCAACCCGAGGGGTAGATAGACCACCTAATCGGTGATGGATCCGTGATGAAAGAAGATGGAGCTATTTGATTTTATTTTACTTGTTTGTATTAGTGAATGAATAAACTAATAGCCATTAGTATTAGCTCGTATTAGTTAGTTCATGATGCAATGTTAGTATTAGTTCTTTAGAATGTATCAATATGCTCAAATATCAATAATATTTTTACTTTTCAGTAGAGGTAATCGACTAACCTGAAAAACTAGTCGGTTATCTCATATTTCGCATAAAAACTGCAAAACAATCGATTGTCTTTAAAACAGTGTTCTGGAATTTTTCAAAAACAGTCAACAATCGATTGTCAATGTTTAAACAATCGATTGTCTTAAGACAGTGCTCTGGAATTTTTCAAAATAAGCCAACAATCGATTGTCTATATCTTACAATCGATTGTCTTAAACAGTGTGATCTGAAGTTTTTCAAAAATAACAAATAATCGATTGTGTGTGTTTAACAATCGATTGTCTATGTTCAAACAATCGATTGTGTGTATTTAATAATCGATTGTCTTATGAAAAACGCTGAAAAATTTTCAAACTGCAAAGTAATCAATTATGGATAACATATCTGATTTTGTTAGTCAACTGTTAGCAGCAGATTTTGAAAATATTATGTGACACAAACGAATTGAAGTTGTTTATTCTCATGTTCGTATATTTTCTTTTGTATATCAAACCATGGGAATTAAATTGATTGAAGGCTCCGGAAGAGCAACTGTAACTCTGCCCAAAGGCATGACGTTTGTCTTAGAGAATGCAATATTCTCCTCCAAGTCTAAGAAGAACTTGTTGAGTTTTAAAGATATCATTCAAAATGGATATCATATTGAGATAATAGATGAGAATAATCTTGAATTCTTCATGAAAACGAGGCTGCCCATTTCGGTTTGGGTTCACGCCATTTTGCATGCAGCAATGCTAGTTCGTCGGCTGCCCACTTTGGTTTGGGTTCACGCCATTTTGCATGCAGCAATGCCAGTTCGTCGGCTGCCCATTTCGGTTTGGGTTCACGCCATTTTACATACAGCAATGCTAGTTCGTCTCTGACTGACGAATTGACACAAATATTCCCCGTTGCAATTGGTTTTGGGTCATGGACCCAATATATCCCATTTAAGAATTTTTGGATGCGCAGTATATGTGCCTTTAGCACCGCCATCCCGCACCAAAATGGGTCTGCAAAGAAGGTTAGGAATATATGTTGGGTTTGAATCGCCCTCCATCATTCGCTACCTCGAAACATTGACAGGCGACTTGTTCACTGCACGATTTGCAGACTGTCAATTTGATGAGACACTTTTCCCAAAATTAGGGGGAGAAGTTGGTGAAACCAAACGGGAAATTTTGTGGAAAAATGCATTATTATCTCATCTTGATCCACACACCTCTATTTGTGAGAAAGAGGCACAAAAGATTATCCATTTGCAAAGGATAGCAAATCAAATGCATGACGCATTTATAGATTTGAAAAGGATAACAAAATCACATATCCTCGAAGTGAATGTGACAACATCTGATTCACGAATACATATTCATTATTGGAAGAATATGAAGATGAAATTGGTATTAAATATACCACACTCACCCCTAGATGGAGGTTTGAGATGATACCACACTCACCCCTAAAAGGAGGTTTGAGATGATATATGGCATGAATGATCGTTGGTCACGTACCTATTGTACGCCAAAGTATTTTGGAAATATGACTATTAAAGGACAACGATAATGCAAGAAACATATCTTGCATATAAGTTTGACATGACCATAATGGTATAACTTTCTCTTTAAGAAAGATATTCACCACATGGATGTTGATGAATCTGTGGTAGTACAAAATTAATTGAGAGCTCTAGAAGAGCCAATTATTACTATGTTGGAGAAACACAATTGAGTATTGTGCTGTAGTAAGTCTCAAAGAAACTTATTCAGTTTCCAAAGTACACGCGAAAGCGATTGATTATATTGAGACTATAAATAAAGGAAGGCTTTGATATCTCCTATTACTACAACTTGTAGCGGGGTAATTTGCATATGAAAAGCTACCCGCTTTGTTCTCCAGTTTGTACTACACAAAAAAAAAATGCCACAATAAAGTGGATATCTATTGGTATAAAACCCATGTCATAATAAACCTGAAGTTTATTGATAAGTGCACATGTCATGGTGTAAATTTGAAGTTTACCAATATTGATAATTTATTCAGTTGGCATTCGTGTTGGCCATCTCATTTTAAGTATGATGTGCAAATTCACATAGGTGAATATCAAAGAACTAGAAAGTTCTTTACGAATTCTCTTGTATCACTTGTTCTCATTAATGAACTGACCAACTAAAGAGTTCGGGTTGAAGCCCATAAATTCTGGAAATATCAAAGGTGAATATGGGCCCATTCACCTGCCATGTATACCACATATGATGCATCTATGAAATGGTTACATGCGCAATTGTTGTTGACCCGCAGCCTGGCCGGTGCTTGCGAGGTAAATCGCTCAGTAATCTAACTTCGAGCATAATTTCCAGATTCTCTACTCAAGACAGTTCATCTTGATAAGTTGGTTTATATCAAAGTTGGTTTAGCAAGATAATTATTGAGTGCTTCCACTTAATAGCTAAACTGTTTCTTATGAGAACAAAGTTATATATATCAGTTTCCTTCTCTTTTATTAATGTGCCATGTATATTGACATGATAATGCACAAAGATGATTTCCCAAAGTTGAGGAAACAAGTTAGCTTTACTAACATGAGGGGGAGACATGATAAACACTTGAGAAAATGTTACATGGGATGAATTATCATTTGTATATGTATATCCCCGAATATCATGATATGAACCTGAAGTTCATAAAAGGATAATTCAATTGCAACATATTGCAAAGCATGCTATACGCATTTGCTGACCCAAAGAAAGTAACTAAATGGAAGAGATACAATTCAAGAAGAATTGATTCCATATGAAAGACATGTAGTTTTGAACCTATAGTTCAAATGCTTGAAAGTATAAAAGTCAAAGGTATGTATAGTCAGTTTTCGATATCTTATTTGTCTAGCATGACATGGAAAACTTGATATGCATCTAAAGTCTATTATATGGCTTATATGACTTAACTTGAAAGATTTAAGTTGCTTGAAGCATATGCAATTCTTGGTCTTGAAGTACCACATCCCAAGTACAATTTGTGTACATATGAATCTTGCTATAACTATAAGCATGATGGCATTGAGAATGCATCTATGGAGATATTGAAGAGTTACTCCACGACATTATATGAAGATGTTCATATCTATCAAGAATGATGATTTCAAGGTGCGGAATATTTATTCAAGTCAATATGGTTAATTTGTCAAATCTCTATCAAAGATCGTTTTGAAGATGATGCACAAGATTGGAATGCAAAGGCTCAAGGATATAAATTGATGTACTCATTAGGGGGAGTTAATGCGCGTTGCACTCTTTTTCCCTTACAAGGTTTTGTCCCACTGGGTTTTCCTTGCAAGGTTTTTAACGAGGCAACCAATAGGCGCATATTCAAACATGTGTACTCTTTTTCCTTTCTTTAATTTTTCCCATTGGGTTTTGGTTTTAAGGTTTTAACGAGGCACATTGTTGAAATAGACATTCAAGGGGGAGTGTTATGAAATCTCCTATTTAAGGTGAATGTCTATAATTAGAGAGATTCTAGAGTTCTATTCTTGGTAGATAAATCATCCCCCTCCCTATAAATAAAGGGGTCTTCTACCATTGTAAATCACTCCTAACATTCTCTAAGTATCAATAAGAAGAACTCTCTCTACTCTTCTCTCTATTCGCTCTTGTTCTTGAGTTATTGTTCTTGTCTTTTATATTATTTCATAACAATATATATGTTTTTCAGTTTTTTTTGTTCCCTTTCATTTTCACTGACTCTCCATATTTATTATTTTCCACACTAGGTAAAAGAGTTATAGAACTTACCACTAAGGGGTCGTTTGGCATGACGTATAAGAGGGTATATGGGTGATATAATAATTTAATATTATTTTAAGACTTTATTTGATTAGTAAATCAGGTATAAGTTATTCCGGTATTAATTTTAACATCGGAATAACTTATACCTTATAGAGGATGGGATAATTAGTACAAGTATAACTTATATATTCTTCTTAAAAATTATATAATTATCATTTTTAATACAATATATTAAATAATAAATTAACGATAATTCCAGCATAACTAATTTCGGTATAACTTATCCTAACATAACTAATACTGGCAGTCCAACCAAACGAGCTCAAGCAAATATACTACTGCATAGACCTTTTTAAGTTGTTTAACAACAAAAAATAACATTTGTTTGACCACTTTACCGTCTATTGGTTGGCAAAAATTGTAGACCAGCTGAGTTGGATAAACTATGACAGCTGAATTCACGAATCCATTACTTAAATGATCATTCAACTATCTCAAATTATCTTCTAAAGTTATTTTTTAACAAAGTCAATAAACTATATCTATTGTACTCAGAATACCACTCAACTAGATTTTCTAAATCTTAGATTGCCAAATACCTATTTTACCCTCTAAATTATAAACATTTATCTCCTTGTTAGTAATCATAATTTTCATATTTACAACAAAAATTTAAAATTTATTCACACAATTAAAATGAACGAAGATAAAGGTTGTAAAATATATATATTCCATGCACGTAATATAAAAATAATTATTTAAATAAAAGTATTTTTATAATACACATTATATATTCTTGTAAGTTATGCTCAATTATATTATTATGTTTCTACTAACTTTTCGACGATACAAAGTTATGTATACGGAAAGTAGGATCACTATCTGTATTGAGTAAAATATGCGATGTTAAGTCGTGCATGGAATATATATAATATAATTGAGTACAATTATATATAATATGTTATAAAAATATCATTTTTAAATAATTATTTTATATTTTGTGCATGGAATATATATTTTACATTCTTTATTTTCTTTATTCTGAATTGTGTAAATAAATTTTTATTATTAATACTAAAATTATTATTACGAGCAAATTATTCTAACTATTTTTTTAATAGATGCTTAAATACTTTTTATTTTTTTAATTTATAAATAATATTTATTTATTATATAGGTAAATCCATAATATAAATTAGAAGGGGAAAATTATAATATTAAAAAGTTTAAAAAAAATAAAAAGAAGATAAAATATTTATAATTTAGATGGTAAAATAGGTATTTGGTAATTTCAAAATTTGGACATATCTAATTAAGTGACCTTCTAAGTACAATAGACATAATGATTTTGTTGTTAAAAAAAAAAAAAAATTTCAGGAGATAATCTATATATATCTATAATTCAGGGCCATTGACCCGGTGAATCGGAAATCCATCTACTCCGCAGTAAGAATTGCAGCACCCGTCATCTGAATCGGAATTCAAAACTTCCCATTTAAGTTGGTAAATTAAGAAGAAGAAGAAGAAAAAAAGCCTGGTAACTTTTTTATTTTTTTAAAATCTTTTGCTTGACTTTTGAGGTTTTGATTGTCATATATAGAGATTTTAGAAGTTTTAGTTTTTCATCACTTTCCAGCATGATCAAAGGGGCATGAGAGCCTGGGAAACGACACTTGATAATAGCCTTTTGTTTTCTCTATTGGTTGGTATATGCTTTTTGCCGCTTCTTGTATTTCTTTGTTAGTATTAAAATATTTATACCTGTCAATCATTACATATTTGTGAATGGATCTTTTCTAAGATCTCTATACAGAGTTTCTTGCTTTTTAGGTATTCTAATTACGAGTTTATGTTTTTAAAAAAGAACATTATTCTAGCTTCCATCTTTGGTATAGTTCTGTATTTTTCGAGCTTTTTATGGTCTGCTGTCACTCTAATATTTACTTTTTCTCTTTAATTATTTATTCTTTGTATTTATAGTTCAAGTTGTGTTACTTTATAGGAATGTGGTTTATGCGTATTTAAGTTTGACACCATCATTATTATGCTATTCAGATTGGTACAACTTTTTCATACTTGATTGGTGTTTATTTCATGTGTCTCTGTATTAATATTTTTTTTTTTACTTTTTATATCAAGTTTTGACAGGGTAAGAGTCCAAGCATGGGGACTCCAGTGAAAATCTTTGATCATTGCCTTTTCCTGTTCTATCTGAATTTCACAATGTTTATTATTAGGTTTTGGCACAGTATGAATCCAACCATATGGATTCAGGTGAAACTTTTATATCTTTTTCTTCCTTCCCATTTGGCTTTCCAATATTTTCTTAACAGTGTTATTTGCAAGAGACAGACTACAAAAAAGAAAAACTTAGATAATTAGATTAATATATATAATTGTTGAAAAGATTGAAAACACCACCAGTTAAGAATTACAGTCCTCTTTCCCTTTCTTTCTTAAGGAAAAAATTAAAGTAGTGACTAATTATAGAGAAGTTGGGTGAATAAAGAAAAAATTTAAAGAAAGAGACGAAGTGGCGGGAAGGGAGAAGGGTGGGTGAGAAAGGATCCAAATCGGGTTTCAAAGATAATAGATCAGATGCTTAGAGTGGGAGAAGGAATTAGTTTCTTATGATCTGCAGAAGCAGTATAGAAGTCTTGATAAACACATAGCGAAATATATTTTTCAGTCTATTTCTCAAAATATATCACCATCATCAAATAACCAACCATTTTTTATTTATTTATCTCTTTTGAATTTCCTCTGTACATGATTTTGTTCTAATCTATGTTTGTTTCCTCACTTTGTTCAAGGTGTTTCGAGTTTATTTTGGCAATAGCAGTGACATTGTTAATATGTCTACATTTAGTCATCTATTTAATGGCATGGAAGCTTTCTCTCTAATCATACATCTTATAGGTTTTATGTTAGTTTACTTGGCATACTTTTAGACCTCTGTCGAAAATTCATATATATTGCAATTGAAACAAACGCGAAGTAGTACTGAAGTGAGGAAAATGTTGTGAAAAGCTTATAATCATCCCATGATCTAAATAAAGGTGTACCATCCTTTTTTTAATCAATAAATGTATATCATTCTGTAATTAACACTCTAAAAAAGAATATGTAATTTTTATGATTCTTTTTGTGATAAACGTTCAACTCATTGAGCAAGAGGAAGAATTTTGTCGCTCTTATATTTGTTGCAAGTGCATTATCTCCTTTTGTCACTTTTATTAGAGAAATGTTGAGAGATTATATAACATACCATTTACAGACCGTCTGAAGCTTGCTATACTTGCACAACAAGAAAGTCACATATTACATGGTATGATAGTGATTTAATTAATTTTCATAGTCAAACGATAGATATCTTTTACCAAGTCTATCAAGATAATTAAACTTCTATTTTTTATTTATTAATTTATTTAAAATTCATATGTTCTATCTCAACTTTATTACAAAATGATATATTTCATAAATTTAAATGTCTTTTACGATCGCGCTAAGCGCGAGTAAATTAACTAGTTCTCATATTAAAATAGGGATTCTAACAATTAGCCAAAGCACAGACCATTCACATGCTTCTGCCTAAGGCACACCAAAGCACCTTTTGATTTTCCAAATGCACCTTTCTCATTGACCAAAACATGTTTTCCTCTTTCATTATTTATTTGGTAATAGACATTGTGGTAAACATTAAACAGAAATAACAACTTAGCCATATACCAAATTAAAGGAAAGAAAAATCATTCAACTGTCTTTTTTCCTCAGAAACTTTAATTAAGAGGGTTATTTCTTTTGAATGTTGTAGTGGTCTTTGGAGTATTCTATTCGGACTTACAAAGTGTAATTCTTTACTATAATGATATGAATTGCTCCTCTCAGGGCCGTGTTTTTTCCCCTTATTCAGAAGGGTTTTCCACGTAAAAATCTTGGTGTCATTGTTACTCTTTTAGTCTTGTTAATTACCGTATCTCGGTGATATATTATTATTCCGCTTTTATTACCATGAATATTATTTTGGCAGGGGGTTTATTCTCAACAAGAACCTGAGGTTGGCATCTTTATTGTTATATGTTCTTGGGAAATAAGTCTTTTCTGTTTTCCTTTTATTTATCGCCTTATTTCATTCACTGATTAATGTGTAAGATGAACAAGAGGAACGGTTTCCCGAGTTGAGAATATAAACTAGTTTGGCAAGAAGAAACAAGGTACTGAGAGGAGCAAGATTTTGGCAGAGTGACATAACAGCAATTTGGTGAACTGATGAAAAGCAAAAAAAGAAAGGTTGCTCGATGCATTAAATTCCCGCTATGCTTGGGGTACGGGAAAGGGCCGGACCACAAGGGTCTATTGCACGCAACCTTATTCTGTATTTCTACAAGCTATTTTCACGGCTCGAACCCGTAACCTCCTGGTCACGGGTGAAACCATACGTACGCCTCAAGACAGCTTAAAATACTTGGAAAAATTTCTTGATTGCATCAGTATTTTGGCTCACA
Organism: Nicotiana benthamiana; assembly: GCA_034376525.1. Lineage (NCBI taxonomy): Eukaryota > Viridiplantae > Streptophyta > Magnoliopsida > Solanales > Solanaceae > Nicotiana > Nicotiana benthamiana. The sequence continues at coordinate 9,869,437 of CM067341.1, read as the reverse complement.
GTTAAACTCAACATTTTACGAAGTTAATAACCAATTAATGAACTATCTTACATTATTGATAGCTTAATCTTAGCATATTAAAACACTAATATTGTAAACCATGGTCCATGGATGTTATCTTGATCCACAAAGGTAAAGCTAGGAAAGCAAAATGCTCTGAGCAATTTGTAACTACTTTCTCAAAACATAAAGACTATTGCTAAGTAAAATAAGCATTAAACACAAATAACAACTTAGCCATAAACCAAAAGAAAGAAAAAACGATTCAACTGTTTCCCTCAGAAACCTTAAATGAATGGAAGGCCTCATAGTTTTCTTATAAAAAAATAAATAAATAAGCACACTAACTTAGAAGTTCATGATCTTCAAATTGTGTTGGCTAATACTCATCCTCCTCCTCCTTATCCTCCTCCTCGTTGTCATCATCATCACAGGAAACGTCGGAAGAAGAACTGGCATTTTGATCCCTGTGAATAAAGAAATTACCAAAAATTATAATATAACTTGAACACTTAATTAGTTGAACCAAAAGGAGTACCACTAATTGATATATTACCATTTCATCCATCGCACAAGATTCTCTTGTTAGGATTATGATTTCTACTAAAGACAACAACCTTCATATCGAATAATTCGGAATTACAACTACATGAGCGGAAGCTAACCTGAATCCATATGTGGAATTTGATGAACCTCCTTTGAAGATTGTCCTTATGTTCTTGTGAATTCCTTGATCCTTCCTTCAAGTTTCTTGAAGTTGTATATCACCACAAATGCCTCACAAGACTTAAAACAATATATGTGAATTGTTCACAATAGTAAGGTTATGACAATAATCAAATTTGGTATATGGTTTTCCACACTATTTGCAAGACAACAATGGATTGTTTACTCTTGATTCAATGGGAGGAAGAAGAGCTTGTCTTGCACTAATGTGGGAACCATAACCCCCACTTTATAACTCCATGAGTTACATAACCAAAGAGACAAGAGTTACATAACTCAAGAGTCACAAGCATGTAACCATAGTTACATATGTAACCTTAGTTAGCCCATCATAAACTAAGGTTACCCTTTTGGGTATCTACACATTAGTCCTACACTTTAGTATGACAATACATTGGCCCCCTTAACATAATGTCCATAAGACCACATAATTAGGCCAAACCAAAAAGATAGCACATAACATATAATTATCCATATATTGTTCATATGTGTGTAGATATAAGTCCATATATCTAGATATAAATCCATATATCTTACAATCTCCCACTTGGACGAGATATACATGCATATGTACAAACCTTAATATTATATGTTACAAACCTTAGGTGCACAAAATTGCTATCACAATAAAATTGTCATGAACAATCCGGTCCATCAATCATACCAACATAGGAACTAAGTGCTCGTCGTTAATCATTCGTAACTAGAACCAATCATAGATCACGTATATCAATATAACCAACGACATGGATCAAGTGTAGGTATGTAGCATGGAAATAACATAAAGTGTGGTCAATAGAATGTCTATTTCCAATTGGTTCTCTTTATTGAGATCAAACATAAATTGTAAGAGTACAAAAACTTTAAAACTGAATATCTGCAGATATAACTGAATTACTGAATTTCTGAATATAATGAACAATTACATAAATGTGCAATACAAACTCCCACTAAAATACATAATCCTTATCTGATTTGACACCCATACAAGCAATATGCTCATAAAATACTTTTGGTGTCAATCCCTTAGTTAGCGGATCCGCAAGAATGGAGTTTGTACTAATGTACTCAATGCACAATTGTCCATTTTGTACTCTTTCTTTAACAACCCAAAATTTGACGTCCATATGTTTTGCTTTCGTCAAACTACTGTTGTTATTAGCATAAAGGACTGCTGATCTGTTGTCACATAATAGCCTAAGAGGCTTCTGAATAGTATCAACAATACGCAGTCCACCAACAAAATTCCGCAGCCATAATGCCTCATTGGATGCTTCATAACATGCCATAAACTCCGCTTCCATGGTGGAAGTGGCTGTAAGAGTTTGCTTAATGCTTCTCCAAGAGATAGCACCACCCGCAAGCATGTAAATATAGCATGAAGTAGACTTCAAACTATCCTGACATCCAGCAAAATCGGAATCGGTATACCTAATGATCTCAAGCTGGTCCGATTTCCGGTATGTAAGCATGTAATCCTTTGTTCTATGTGTACCTCATGACCCGTTTGGCTGCCTTCCAATGGTCCATTCCCGGATTGCTTAGATATCTGCCTAACATCCCAACAATGTATGCTATATCAGGTCGTGTACATACTTGAGCATACATCAGACTACCTACCGCCGAAGCATAAGGTGTCTTCTGCATTTCTGAAATTTCATAAGAATTGTTTGGGCACTGTTTGAGACTAAATTTGTCTCCCTTAGCAACAGGGGTGTTGCCTGGTTTACAATCCTGCATGCCAAATCTTTTCAGAACCTTATCGATATAGCCCTTTTGTGACAGACCGAGAACGTCTTTGGAGCGATCTCTTAGAATCTGAATTCCTAATACAAAAGAAGCTTCACCAAGATCTTTCATTTCAAATTTCTTTGAAAGAAATTTCTTAGTTTCAAGTAATAATGCTATATCGTTACAGGCAAGCAGTATGTCATCGACATATAAAACCAGAAAAATATACTTACTCCCACTGAACTTATGGTATATACAGTCATCAGCAATATTCGGTTCAAAACCAAAAGATGTAATGACTGCATGAAACTTATAATACCATTGACGAGAAGCTTGCTTGAGCCCATAGATGGATTTCTTTAATTTGCAAACCTTCTTCTCTGATTCATCCGAAACAAAGTTTTCAGGTTGCACCATATAAATTGTTTCCTCAATGTCACCATTGAGAAAAGCAGTCTTAACATCCATTTGATGAAGCTCAAGATCAAAATGTGCTACTAATGCCATTATAGTCCTGAAAGAGTCTTTCGATGAAACTGGAGAGAAAGTCTCTTTATAATCAATGCCTTCTTTCTGAGTGTAGCCTTTTGCGACAAGACGAGCTTTGTACTTAATAGCATTGCCCCCTGAATCCCTTTTGGTTTTAAAAATCCATTTACAACCAATAGGTTTCGTACCTTCGGGCAACGTAACAAGCTCCCAAACGTCATTATCGCTCATAGACTTCATCTCATCATTCATGGCATCAATCCACTTTTGAGAGTTAGAACACTTAATGACTTGACGGAAGTTGATTGGATCATCTTCCTCAAGTCCAATATCACTTTCTTGTTCTTGGAGAAATACATAATAATCATCCGAAATTGCATTTCTCCTCTCTCTAGTGGATCTCCTTAATGGCGTTTCAGTTACTTGAGGTTGTTGAGTTTGATTTTCATTAGTTATATCAGGTTCCTGATGGGGGAGATTTTCGAGATTGTCTTGAACCGAAGTTGTGTGATCCGAGTCAGTAAGACCAAGATCAACAATTTGAGGGAAAGACACATGTTCTTCCTCAAAGACAAAATCTCTAACAACTTTATCTCCCCACCCCCCAAACTCAATATCCTCAAAGAACCTAGCATTTCCCGTCTCAAAAATGGTTCGTGATGTGGGATCATAAAACTTAAAACCCCTGGCTTTTTCAGAGTATCCAACAAAATAGCTACTAACCGTCTTACCGTCCAGTTTCTTTTCATTCGGCCTATAAGGCCTTGCCTCAGCTGGACAACCCCAAATGTGTAAATGCCGAATACTGGGTTTATGCCCAGTCCAAAGTTCATAAGGGGTTTTGATTGTAGCTTTAGTTGGAACTCTATTTAGAATATAAGTTGCAGTTTTTAATGCTTCACCCCAGAGTGAGTCTGGCAAAGAAGTACGAGAAATCTTACTTCTTACCATATCCTTAAGGGTCCTATTTCGTCTCTCAGCTACACCATTCATCGTAGGACTTCCTGGCATAGTATATTGAGGGACGATCCCACACTCATCTAGGAATTTAGCAAAAGGCCCTGGACGTTGTTCACCGGAACCATCATATCGACCATAGTATTCACCACCACGGTCAGATCTAACGGATTTAATTCTTTTGCTTAGTTGATTTTCAACTTCAGCCTTAAATGATTTGAACACGTCTATGGATTGGGACTTTTCGTGAATAAGATATAGGTACCCATAACGAGAGTAATCGTCTATGAATGTGATAAAGTATTGTTGACCATTCCGACAAGGAGTAGGAAATGGCCCGCAAATATCCGTATGTATCAATTTTAAGACGTCCGAAGCTCTCTTGGCACCTAATCTAGTCTTGTTTGTTTGTTTTCCCTTGATACACTCAATACAAATTTCCGAACTTGAGGTATCAAGAGAATCAAGAATTCCATCTGACACGAGTTTCTGAATTCTTTGAATGGATATGTGACCCAAACGTTTATGCCAGAGTGATATAGAATTCTCATTAGTTAATTTCCTTTTAGTACCACTTAAACTTGTATGCAAAGTTTCTTTATTTGAAGTTATTGTATCAACCAAATATAAGCTATCAAATGTTGATAAAACACCAGTACCAATAAGATTTGAACACTGAAAGAGACTAACTTTATTATCCCCAAATGTACATTTATAACCAGATATGTCCAATTGGGGAACCGAAATTAAGTTCCGTCTAAAAGACGGTACAATAAAAGTCTCATCCAAATCTAAATGAAAACCAGTTTTAAACAACAGCCTAAATTTGCCAATAGCTTCAACTGGCACCTTCTTGCCGTCACCCTCATAGATGTATCTTTCACCATCATTTGGTTTTCGGCAGTTCAGGCAACCCTGCATTGATATACTTATATGAGTAGTAGCAGCAGAATCTACCTACCAAGTATCCTTAGGTACCGAAATTAAATTAACTTCAGAACAAACAAGAGAAAGAAGTGTACCTTTTTTCGCACGCCAGGCATGGTACTTGGTACAATCCTTCTTCACATGATTAGTCCCCTCACAGAAAAAGCAACCTAATTCAGTGATTTCAACCTTAGGTTCCTTATGTGGCTTATTCTTGGGCTTTGCAACCGCAACTTCCTTACCCTTCCTCTTCTTAGTTTCCTTAGAAGAGGATGCCAAATGAGCACTTTCTGTCTTATCTAGCTTTATCCTTTCCTCTTCTTGCACACAGTGTGAAATGAGCTCGTTAAGAGACAATTTCTCCTTCAGGCAGTTGTAACTGACCTTAAACTGATTAAAGTGTGCAGGAAGAGATATCAAAACAAAGTACACAAGCAGTTCCTCAGGTAAATCCAGCTTGAGTGACTTAAGTTTCGAAGCAAGATGAGACATTTCCATAATGTACTCCCTAATGTTTCCCTTGCCCTTATACCTCATAGAAACAAGTTTACTCAATAGGGTACTTGTTTCCGCCTTTTCGTTTTGAATAAAACGTTGTTCGAGGTTTTCAAGGAAAACTTTGGCATTAGCTTCATCATTCATAGTGCCCCTGAATGATTCTGGAATTGCACGCTTCATGATCATTAGACTCATGTGATTCGAGCGTTCCCACTTCTCCATCGCTCTCTTTTCATCAGGAGAGGATGTATCCTCAAGAGGAGTAGGTTGCTCAATCCGAAGAGCAAGGTCAAGATCCATGCAACCGAGAACAATCATTACATTCTCTTTCCATTCCTTAAAATTTGTGCCGTTAAGCACATGGATGCTATTGATGTTGGCAGAGATCGTAGAAGCAGAAGAATTTAGTGAAAATAGAACAAAAGGATTACTGAATACATGCTTACAAAAACTTGAACTTTAACTTTATAGATTCATAATTAGGCATTTCCCATAACAAGATACCTAGCACAACATTGATTTTAGTCTTTGGACAGAAAAACAACTTGTAAGTGGTACTCTTGGTGTAGTGATCAAACATAGACAATAAACTCCTGTCAAATATTAAACCTTCCATTGGGCCGATTTAATATTCACATGGAAAACCAAATAATCGTCTCATATTTACCACCACAAGAATGTTCGAATTCCTGCCAAATAACACCTTCCTTTGGGCCGGTGTTAAACGCATGGAAGACTAACATCCACAGTCATCTTATATTTTAAAATGAATCAATCTACACAATAGAGGTTACTTTGGCAACATAATGCTTCAATTGAATAACTAAAATATTAGATGCTATAAACTTTAGTTCCTTAAGCCATTTTATGAATCTTAACTTAATGTGTTACATGTTTTGATGTGTAACACTTGAATATTAATCGTTGTATACTGAATCGGACAATTCTCTATATTATAAGAATTGATGGACTTAAAAACAATAAACATTCACTGAAACTTAAGAGAGTTGAAACGTGTTTAACCTTACTGGACAAAAACAATCGATTGTAAGCAATAGACAATCGATTATCTTTGGCTTAAAAAAAAAATTTTCATCTACTGGACCAACACAATCGATTGTCAAAACTAGACAATCGACTGTTTTGGTTTTTATAAAAATTTTTAAGTCTCTGGACCAAACACAATCGGTTGTCAAAACCTGACAATCGATTGTTTTGGTTTTATGAAAATTTTTAAGTTACTGGACCATACACAATCGATTGTCAAAACCAGACAATCGATTGTTTTGGTTTTATGAAAAAAATTTTTAAGTTACTGGAAACGTTTCAACTCAGTGGACCATGAACAATCGATTGTTAGGTTTTAACAATCGATTGTCTGGTGTTCCAAAAAAAACTGCCAGAATATTTAACATCACAGACAATCGATTGTTTAAGGCAACAATCGATTGTCTGAATGGCAGTGACCAAAAAAAATTTTCAGAATCACACATGATTTTTAACATGAATCTTAAACATAAAAAATATGTTTTTCACCAACTAAAATCATGCTATTAACAATGTTTTAACATGATATTAAAACATCAAATACATCATAAACATAACAATCATAAGATCATGCTATTTCATGGTAGAATTTCATAAACAAAATTCTAATTAAACTTAAACATGATTTCTAACATAACATGAACCTTATGATCATCCAAATTATCAAAAATGAAGGGTGGCTCTGATACCAATTGATAGGATTATGATTCCTACTAAAGACAACAACCTTCATATCGAATAATCCGGAATTACAACTACATGAGCGGAAGCTAACCTGAATCCATATGTGGAATTTGATGAACCTCCTTTGAAGATTGTCCTTTTGTTCTTGTGAATTCCTTGATCCTTCCTTCAAGTTTCTTGAAGTTGTATATCACCACAAATGCCTCACAAGACTTAAAACAATATATGTGAATTGTTCACAATAGTAAGGTTATGACAATAATCAAATTTGGTATATGGTTTTCCACACTATTTGCAAGACAACAATGGATTGTTTACTCTTGATTCAATGGGAGGAAGAAGAGCTTGTCTTGCACTAATGTGGGAACCATAACCCCCACTTTATAACTCCATGAGTTACATAACCAAAGAGACAAGAGTTACATAAGTCAAGAGTCACAAGCATGTAACCATAGTTACATATGTAACCTTAGTTAGCCCATCATAAACTAAGGTTACCCTTTTGGGTATCTACATATTAGTCCTACACTTTAGTATGACAATACATTGGCCCCCTTAACATAATGTCCATAAGACCACATAATTTGGCCAAACCAAAAAGATAGCACATAACATATAATTATCCATATATTGTTCATATGTGTGTAGATATAAGTCCATATATCTAGACATAAATCCATATATCTTACATCTCCTCCTTTGCTCTCACCTCGCAGAAATCATGCAATAGGTCATGAATACGACATGCTTTGATCTTACCTCTGGAACTTTTCTTAGTTCCCATCACTAGATTTCTTCCAATGAGATTTGCCAAATAACCTTCTGCTATATCTTCCAAGTTCTTGCCTTCGCAACTTTTTATGAATCCTTCTGAGATCCACAGCCGTATTAACTTCGAAACATTAATCACACTGTCCTCTAAAAATGCTCCAAAATAAAGAAAGCAAGACCTTAAATGATAGGGTAAAATCTTATAACTATTTTCTATTATGGCCCTCGAGTCATTGTGATTTTGAGGAACTAAATTATTGGCCACTTGTTCCCAACATTCTTCTTTCTTCTCTACTTCTGCTAGGACACCAGCCACCAAAGCAACTGAAAGAGGCAATTGACCACACTTTTCTGCTATTTGCCGCCCAATATTCATTAGCAGAGGAGGGCAGCTTTCTTCCCCAAACACTTTTCTAAGTAACTTCCAACTTTCTTCATCGTTAAACATACGAAGCGAAAGGGGATTACTTTGAAATCTTGCGTACTCAGCAATTTCATGATTTCGTGTAGTTAGAATGATTCTACTTCCATTATTGGCATCTTGGAAACAACCCATTAGATCATCCCACACACTAGCTTCCCACACATCATCAACAAGGATAAGATATCTTTTGGAAAATAAAGCTTTGCGAAGCAGATCAGCTAATTCATCAGCTTTATTTTCTCTACATTCAGAGTTCTCATTGATAACATCACGCAGAATCGCCAATAACAAGTCCTTACGTGAATGCACTTGAGACGCACAACATTCAGCACGAATGTCAAAGTGAGAAACAACTAACCTGTCAGAGTAGAGACTATAGGCCAGAGTCGTCTCGCCTAGACCCGGCATACCAACAATTGAGATAACATCTCGCCCTTTGGTGCCTTTTAGTAGTTTCTCTCTTAGATTTTCCACAACATCGTCAAAACCCACAATTTCTTCATTCATCCTTGGAGACCTTTCCAAGTTTGATGTCAGATGAGCTGTGACAGTGTTAGTTGCTTCCTCAACCATTTTCTTTTTATGAATCTCTGCGACCTCATCTTTGACAAGAGTGGTGTCCTCCATGATATCCGAGAGCCAAAGTTCGAAGCACCACACAGGAGCTTTTTCGCATATACAAGCATCAATTAAGTATTCTATCTCATATGCTTTGCCAGTCAACTGCGTAGCACAACGTTGAATTTTGTATATGTCATTGTGTTGCTCTTCTGCAACAGACTCTAGAAAAGGTTGCCAGCTATCAAGTTCCTTCTGAATTCTTTTAAGTAGCTTCGTGATAGAATCTAGTGAATCTGAATGGCGGCTTTGGAGCTCCTTCAGGTTGTTTAAAAGGAAATCAACATAGCCTAGTCCATGAATCTTTGGTAAGTAATTACACTGAAATGCCTTCCGAATGGGCGTGAGTTTCTCTGTGATAATTATTTGCTGAATGTTTCCCAGCAAATCAAGAACTTGTGACGGGATCACTTCCCCCAGTGCCATGACTTCCTTCTCCTCCTCCTCGCCTTTATACGAGGAGTAAACCACGAGTCCAACATCAATAATGAAAGTGTCAATATCTCGAAGAAGAACTTCAATAGCTCGTATTCGCACATGGATGATAGTGGCTCTCAAGATGTCGAGCATCTCATTTAGGGTTGCCAAGTGATGCTTCAAAGCAACACTCTGACTGGAGTTACTATTTGTTTGCAGCTCCACCAAATCGTGTTGGATTGTCTCCAAAAAGTTGGCTTCACTGTAAGCTGCATGCTCATTATTTTGGATGTTGGCACGCCATCCTCCTGATTGTATTGTCGATTTTACGGCTTCCAGGAGTGCATTGTAGATCTTGCGGATGCTAGGCTGAATGGGCTTGAACTTCATTTGCAAGAAAAGAAAAACATTGATTTCACCTAGAACACTCACATCTTGATTTTCATAGCCATAGCTTGAAAAATACAACCAGACTAGCATCGATGCATGGCAGGTAACAGCTAAAACATGAGTGAAGAAATTAGCAAGATGTTGGTTCTGATGCTCTACTAACCTCTCTGAAACCAAGCAAACAAAAGTTCGAAGCAGTTTCAATTCCTTTAAAACGTCATCAATATGTTCCTTAGTTTCTGGAACATAAAGAAGTAATGAGCAAGCATCATCGACTAGATCACGAAGAATATCCACCACAGTATCCATGAAATCCATTACAAATTTGGGAATAACAATACCATCCTTCTTGGGTGAAATTAATGGTAATGATGATATTTTAGGAAAGGAGTATTTGGCTCTAATTTCCATCTTAATGAACCTAATCTTGTATTGTACGTTAAAGGTACAAAAATCAAAGTACTCGGCAAAGTGTAATTCAGAAGAACGAACTGAAGCATCTTGAAGCAGAGTGTGCACTTTCTGAGTGACATCTAGCATGTTTGGTTCAATATCTATGAAGCTCTGCAAGTAGAGAAGAATACCCAAAAATTTGAATTCCCTTATAAAGAATTGGACTATTTCTTTGGAATTCGAAATATTGCCAAATTGTTGCAGACGTTCAAAAAGAACATTCATTGCAGACAGATATTGGTTAGAAGACATTTTTTTCTCAGAAATGGCGAGTGATTATCTACAAAGCTAACAACAATGACAAAAGAGCTCCAAGTCTCTTCTGATGGGCATATTCATGTTGAACAATTGAAGGACTTCATCATAGGGGCCATCAAGGCTAAAACTGAGACTTCGCCCAAATCTTTCCTTACATATGCAAAGCCGTACACACCAAGGATTGATAACTTGAAGATGCCAAGCGGATATCAACCACATAAGTTTCAACCGCTGGATGGTAAAGGAAATCCCAAGCAACATGTTGCACACTTTGTCGAGACATGCAATAATACTGGAACTTATGGCAATCACCTTGTCAAGCAGTTTGTTCGTTCTCTTAAAAAAATTGCTTTCGATTGGTACACAGATCTTGAACCTAGTTCCATTGATAGTTGGGAGCAACTGGAGCAAGAATTTCTTATTCGCTTCAACAACACAAGGCGCATTGTGAGCATGATTGAACTTACAAATGCTCGCCAGGGGAATGAACAGACAGTTATTGACTTTATCAATCGCTGGAAGAGCTTAAGCCTCAACTGCAAAGATTGTCTTAGCAAAACTTCTAGCATCAAAATATGCATCCAAGGTATGCATTGGGGCCTTCACTACATCTTACAAGGAATAAGGCTTAAAACATTGAAGATTTGGCCATAGGTGCTCATGATATGGAATTGAGTATGGCCTCAAGTGGAGATAAAAGGTTTCCTGGCTTTGAGCCTCGGGATGAAATAGAAGCAGACAATGCTGAGATGGAGGCAAATATTCATCCGAAAATGAAACTGAAGAGTCCATGCATATTGCTACACTCATTAATGTATGAGCCTAAACTGCAAGTTTCAACGCTCATTGACGAATGAACCTAAACTGCAAGTCTCAACGCTCCTGGACGTATGATCCTAAACTGCAAGTCTCAATGCTCCTTGACTCATGAGTCTAAACAGCAAGTCACCACACTCCTTGATGCATGAGTCTAAAATGCAAGTTGCAAAATACTCCTCAATGCATGAGCCTAAACTGCATGTCAAAATGCTCATCAGCGCACGAGCCTAAACTGCAAGTTATGGTGCTCCTTAATACACGAGCTTAAACTGTATGTCATGGAACTCCTCAAATTCAAGACAACTCTCCAAATTGTAAAGCTCTTCAAAAGTAGAGGAAAGACTTCAAAGCAAAGTTCTTCAAACTCGAGCCAAAGCTTCAACTTGCAAAGCTCTCTAAATTTGAGCAAAGTCTTCAAGTTGCAAAGATCTCTAAATTTTAGCAGTGTCTTGCAAAGATCTCAAAACTTAAGCAAAATCTTCAACTTGCAAAGCTCTCTAATTTTGAGCAAAGTCTTTAACTTGCAAAGATCTCAAAATTGGAGCAAAGTCTTCAAGTTGCAAAGATCTCAAAATTTGAGCAGAGTCTTCAAGTTGCAAAGCTCACTGAAATCGAGCAAAGACTTCAAGTTGCAAAGCTATTCAAATTAGAGAAAAGACTTCAAGTTGTGAAGATCTTCAAATGGAGCAAAATCTTCAAGATGTAAATCTCTTCAAATTCGAGCAAAGCCTTCAAGTTGCAAAGCTCTTCAAATTCGAGCAAAGTCTTTGAGATGTAAAGCTCTTCAAATTAAGCAAGTCGTCAAGATGTACAGTTATTCAAATTTGAGCAAAGTCTTCAAGTTTCTATACTCCTCTACATCAGTATAAACTGCATTAAGAACGCCTTATACTTTGACTTATTGTGGCTGGATAAAAAGGGTAGGGCTTCGAGTTTTATATATGTTGTATCTCTCTCATTCTTCTTTTCAATGGTGCAAACGGATCATGATTTGGACCTTCCTACCTCGAGATATGAATTTTTCAGCGAGAGCGCACAAAGCTGAAAGAGACGGCACGTCGGATTTCGTCGTGTAATTTCTGAATAGTATCTGGAACGATATAGGAGCAATCTGATTGTGATCTTTACAGAAGTCAAAGTTCAGCGAGTCTGGTTTCTATCGCTGTAGACCGCTCGTTATTTCGACGTTCCTACACCAAGATATGAATTTTTTGGTTAAGGCGCGCAAAGCTGAAATATCGAGCGTGACAGAACTTGAACCAAGTTTAGGAATCTCACATGGGATGATACGATGCGAATTTAAATCCAAATTTTTTGATATGTTGCAGTACTTCGAGTTTAGTTTCTGTAGCCACAAACCGCTCATGATTTCAGAAGTCCTGCGACGAGGTATGATTTTTTTCCGCTAGACGAGCAAAGCTGATAATTGAAGAATCGAGCGATGGGATTGCGTAACACTAACTATAGTGCCTACTAAAACCAACCAAAAGGTGGTACTGTTGCTTTCATCAAGAGTGGAGAACTGTTGCTGAGGCAACAATCATTGAAGAAGACACTTAATTTATAGAAAGGGGAAATGATGAAATTTAGGAAAACTCTTGGCACTCAAGTTACAGTATGTGTAAACAAGGAAAATATCACGTCCAAATTGGAGTTGGTCAAGTTTGAAAGATGAAAAAAGAAAATTAAAGAAAATAAATTTGGTCCATATATGTTCGTACAAGAAAGAGAAAAAAGTTCTTACAATTAAAAGGGAAAGTGCCATGTTTGAAAATCCCTCATTCAACAATTTTAATGCATGACATCAAAAAGGGAAGTTGATTTAAGTTCTTGGTTTAAGCTTTCTATAAATCTATTGTTTTCAAGATTTACATGACTTTGTACTTAGAAAATATTAACCGATTTCCAGTTAATAAGTCCATAAGACTTTGGAAAACAAGAAATCGTTCCATGGACAAGTAGACGCGCATGTAAGTTGTGATTTCGAAAATAGAAAATTGCAATCACACTCCAAATGAGAAAAGGAAAGTAAATAGTATAATGCGTTGAACTGGTCTTCTCACATATACTTCAAGTCTTGTCTTTCATTTTCGCAAGCTTATATCCCACCAAGCCTTGAAGTAGGGGCTTTTGTAGATAATTATAATTTTGTCAAATATAAATCCATAAGAAATTTGAATTCTACCACAAATTAAATATATATTGGTCCAATTAAGTAACATGGACTGGGATAATTGGGTTTGTTATTTAAATCCAATTAAATCAATATAAATAAAGGTCCAATATATTATTGGGTTAGCACGTCAATTGATTTTCTATCGGCCCATAAGCCTCAAGCCCAATTATCCACCAAGGTTTTCTTGTAACTGCTCCACCCCACACCTATATAAAGAGGTCAAAGGAGAAGGCTAAGACAAGCAAGTAAGCAAAAGGAAAAGGCTAAAGAAGCTCTGAAAAATAGCATCAAGCTGTCCATCCATATCTGCAATCGTCATCTGTGGTCAAATTCCAAAGGCAAACTCAAGTCATAGGTGGACGCCTTCAAATCTTCCGGTCGTGATAACCAACACCAAATCCTGGTTTATGACGACCTTCAAATTGTTCGTGACATACTACAAATCAGAAATATGTCAAGTTTAAGATCAAGCTTTCAAGCTCTTAAACCATCATTGTGAGGAGAAGAATCAAAGGACTACATCTCTTTAGATTTAGAGATATTTTATAGATTGTAACCCCATCACTTGAAATTGAATATAATATTTGTTCTATATTCTTGTCTTGATTATTATTATTCAGAAACGAAATATAGTCGTTACAAATTTTGGTATGCCCAGTGGGACCATATCTACCTCTCATATCTTCTTTTTCGAAGTTCAAGAACACCAAGATGGACATAACGAAGGTCAATCCCAAATTCAGCGTTACTGAGGATGCTGACTCCAAAACTAGATTGGAAGTTGCCACGGAGATTGTTGGTCAAATCAAAAGAACAAAGCTGAAATACTAGGACAGGTGCTGGAAGTGCCGTCCATAACTCATGCTTTTTTGTTCATCTTCTCCAAATGAAGTGAGATCCTCTTCGTACATGCTAGAAGAAGGGAACAACATTGCTGAGGTGGTCGAACGAACTTTGGTGCGATTTAGCCTTTTAAAAGAATATTATCATCGGTCCCATAATCCTTTCATACAGAAAGATGATGATGTGTTGAGCAGCGAATTTGCTTTACTCTCCCCTCTTGTCACTCCACAATCTGCTCTCTATACAAGTGATGATCCATATCATTCTTCGTCATCTGTAGTGGTTATTAAACAATGATGAATAAAGATTCCACCACAGAAGAACGACTTGCAAATTTGATAAAAGCAGTTGAAGGCCTGGCAAAGTACATGAAAGATCAAGATGACAAACTTTCTGAGTTGATGAATAAGGTAGAGGGTATAACAGAGGAAGAATCAAGCCAAGCACCTATAAAGCTTCCAGAAATTCAAGAGAAAGGATAATCCTATACAAAGCTAACAACAATGACCAAAGAGCTCCAAGTCTCTTCTGATGGGCAGATTCATGTTGAGCAATTGAAGAACTTCATCATAGAGGCCATCAAGGATAAAACGGATACTTCGCCCAAATCTTTCCTTACATACGCAAAGCCGTACACACCAAGTATTGATAATTTGAAGATGCCAAGGGGATATCAACCACCTAAGTTTCAACTGTTTGATGGTAAAGGAAATCCCAAGCAAGATGTTGTACACTATATCGAGACATGCAATAATATTGGAACTTATGGCGATCACCTTGTCAAGCAGTTTGTTCGAGCTCTTAAAGAAATTTCTTTCGATTGGTACACAGATAACTAAAGTTTGTTATTTAAATTCAATTAAATTGATTTAAATAAAAGTCCAATATATTATTGGGTTAGCACGTCAATTGGTCTTCTATCGGCCCATAAGCCTCAAACCCAATTATCCACTAGGGTTTTTTTGGAACTGCTCCACCCCACGCCTATATAAAGGGGACAAAAGAGAAGGCTAAGACAAGAAAGTAAGCAGAAGAAAAGGCTAAACAAGCTCTGAAAAATAGCATTAAGGTCTCCATCCATATCTGCAATCGTCGTCTGTGGTTAAATTCCAAAGGCAAACTCAAGCCATAGGCGGTCGACTTCAAATCTTCCGGTCGTAATAACCAACACCAAATCCTGGTTCATGACGACCTCCAAATTGTTCGTGACATACTACAAATTTGAAATTCGTCAAGTTCAAGATCAAGCTTTCAAGCTCTTAAACCATCATCCGTGAGGAAAAGAATCAGAGGACTATATCTCTTTAGATTTAGAGATATTTCATAGATTGTAACTCCATCACTTGAAATTGAATATAATATTTATCTCTATATTTTTTGTCTTGATTATTATTTTTCAGGAACATAATTTAGTTGTTACAAATTTTGGCACGCCTAGTGGGACCATCTCTACCTCTCATCTCTTCTCTTCAAAGTTCAAGAACACCAAGATGGACTTAACGAAGGTCAATCCCAAATTCAACGTTACTGAGGATGCTGACTCCAAAACCGGATTGGAAGTTGCCATGGAGATTGTTGGTCAAATCAAAAGAACAAAGCTGAAATACTAGGACAGGTGGTGGAAGTGTTGTCCATAACTCATGCTTTTGGTTCATCTTCTCCAAAAGAAGTGAGATCCTCTTCGTACATGCTAGAAGAAGGGAACAACATTGCTGAGGTGGTCAAATGAAATTTGGCACGATTTAGCCTTTCAAAAGAATATCATCATCGGTCCCATAATCCTTTCATACAGAAAGATGATGATGTGTTGAGCAGCGAATTTGCTCTAATCTCCCCTCTTGTCACTCCGCAATCTGCTCTCTATACAAGTGATTGTCAGCATGTGATTTTTGTCCAGTTTAAATTACTCCTATAAATTCTTAAAATTTGAATTTTTTCTTATTTGTGTGATTTTTAGAAGTTAGTTGCATAATTGTGTGTTCCTTTGCATTTTGAGTATATTTTAATTCACAAAATAACAAAAATAGTCACTTTACATTTTTGTTTATTTTTCCTTTTTGAATTAAGGATTTTATTAATTATAAGAAAATTAATTAGGAAGATTGCAAGACATTAATGTAGATCTCGGGGATGCATGGTTGTATGGGCTTAATCTTCATTCGCAAGAAATCAGAAAGCAAAACATTTATTTCTTCTCGAGCCAAGTCTGGTAAATACAACCAGAAAAACGTTGATGCGTGGCCAACCACAGCTAAAACATGAGTGAAGAAATTAACATGATGTTGGTTCTGAGGCTCTACGAACCTCTCTGAAACAAAGCAGAAGAAATTATGCAGCAAGTGTTGGGATTTTGCTTAAAAATGAGAATGATCATTGTCCCACATTGGAAAAATGTTGAAGAGTAGCTTGGAAGCTTGCCTATATAAGGGGCTTAAGTTATGTTTTCAAATGTATTTCTAACACTTTTTGTTAGGAGAAAGTACTAAGGTTTATGTGATTGTAAGAATTTTTCACATAGTGGTCGGTTGTTGTATTTTGACAACGGTTGTGATTTTTTCCCGATTTTGGGTTTCCACGTTAAATTCTTGTGTTGTTTTATTTCTCAATTTTTCTCTTTACAAAAGGGCGGAGATCTCTGGGTTTACGGGAAAGGATGATTTCTTTTTCACCAACAGCAAGTTCACTTCATTTAAAATAACTTCCACATGTTTCATTGTTTCAGGAACATAAAGAAGTGACTAGGGATCATCCATCTTCACTAGATCAGGAAGATTCTCTACCACGGAATGGATAAATTCTGTAAGAAATTTTGGAATAGCAATACCATCCTTGTTAACTGAAAGTGGTAATGATATGTTAGGGGAAAGGAGTATTTGGCTTTAATTTCCATCTTAATCAACCAAATCTCTTTTTTTGAGCCTTAGAGGGATAGAAATCAAAGTACTCAGTTAGGTACAATTCAGAAAAGTCAACTGCAGCACCTAGAAACAGAGTTTGGATTTTCTGAGTGACATCTAGCATGTTGGGTCCATCTGTGAAGCTCTGCAAGTGGTAAAAGATATCCAGGAATTTGAATTCATGTTTAAAGAACTTGACTATATCTATGGAAGTTTCAGGGAAGTACAAAATATCGTCAAGTTGTTGCAGATGCTCAAAAAGACAATTCGTTGAAGACAGAAATTTGTTAGAAGACATCTTTTCTCAGAAGTGGTGAGTGACTAAAAGAAAATGTGATGAAGTTGAACAGAAAACTAGGAGGAGATAGTAACTTATGTTATGTTGAGGAAGAGCCAAACCCAAAAGTAAAGAAGATAAAAACATTAAATTTTAACGTGGAAAACCCTTCTAATCGAAGGTAAAAATCACGGGATCACAAATCCAAAAAGCTTCACTATAATAATAAGAGGGTTACAAAAGTTCTCCAAATTGACTACACAATAAGGGCCAAATGCGGAGTAACAATAGCAACAACTAACAAATTGAAGAAAGAGTATAATCCACAAAACAAAATTGCTGTTCGAGGCTCGAAATCAGATGCTACGAGCCTCTAAATCCGATCTCCACCGTTCAAATCCAAGACCAAGATGTTACGAACACAAAATTTCAGCCCGATCCAACGTTTAAAGAATCGGAAAACATAATTTGAAGTTGGCTGATCGGAATAAAAATCTGCAGCAAAACAAATACTTTTCTTCTCTCTTCTCTCTTGATGAAAGCTCTCTCAAAACTCACTCTTATGTGCTTAAGTCTTTCAAAGACTTGTATCAATGAGCATGGAATGATTCTTAAAGGTTGTCCTATTTATAGATCATGAGTGATGCTTTCTCTTAAAGCCAAAACTCACTCAAAATAGGAATAAATCGAATCCAATTCAAAATAGGATTGGGAACCAAAAAAGAATACGATTAGACCATTAAACCTTTGGCTAGACAACATGGGCATGTGCCCAACAACTCGGATGATTTGACACTAAGCCTTTAAGTACAAAACAACATTTTATACTAGTTCTTTTCCTCTTTGGATTCCTCTTCGTTTAGAATTTTATAATAGTTGCTAGCTATCAGACAACCACTCAATAAATTTCCATTCAGATTTTATATCAGCAATTTGCATTAATTGTCACATTACATTTGACTTTAATGACTAAGAGCAGTATCATTTACCAAGTCATTTTTCTCTGTACTCGGTTTCACATGGCTCTTGACCTTTCTGAAGGGCAAGTCCTTTTCTATTAGGATTGGTTAACTAAAATTAAGTTTTACTTCTATTAAACAAATATTATAACCAGCAAGTACTTCTTGATTTACGGAATGCACGTGGAACAAAATTCCTTCTGTTATCATGTGCAACGACAAGTTTATAGTAATTCACATTCTCATAGCAATTATAATAGGAAGGATGGTAGACTTCAAGAAGGGACAAAGAGTAAAGTCATCTTTCACTATTAGAAATCGTCATATAACATGAATAGAAGATTATCGCGAGCATATATTGATCTATAAATTCAGGTTGACATCAGACTTTAGACATAGCAATTGCAACTTCTATCATAAAAAATAGTCCATAAAGGTAGTTTGGTGTACAAAATATCCCACGATGACAACAAAAATATATAAGAGTTGAATTACACAATTAGGATATAGATGGACGTACTGCCCTTGATAGAGCTGCTAGCAATGTAATCAAGGGCTATATCCTTAGCTTATTTGTCCTGATTAGCCTACTACATAAACTAGCTAAAAGATGCTAAATTTAGTTTACTGAATTATGGGACTTGAAATTTACTTCCAACATACTTTCAATCACTTTCAGGCATTTTAACAAACAGGTCAGGGGCATCTCAATATTGACTTACCAAATACGATAAGATAACGAGACCAAAAGCCCGTAAATACCTTGAGAGAAACATCTGCAATGGAACAAAAAGAATGGCATTTCTGGACACGCATACAATAGAACTTCTATTCTTAGGAATGAGTATTGAAAATGAAATGCACCTTATCATAGTTCCAGCTGAAGGCACACGTAGCTGCTGTACAGTGAGTCATATTTAATAAATATGCCAAAAACAATAGTAACTTCATTTTATTTTAATGATTTAAGTGTAAAATATGGGTTAAATCAAGGTAGTTTTTGTTTTAGTAATTACAACAACAACAAACTAGTATAATCCCACTTAGTGGGGTCTTGGGAGGGTAGTATATACGCAGACCTTACCCCTACCCTGGGGTAGAGAAGCTGTTTCCAAATAGACCCCCGACATCCTTCCCTCCAAGAACTTCCCGCCTTGCTCTTGGGGAGACTCGAACTCACAACCTCTCGGTTGAAAGTGGGGTTGTTTTAGTAACTAGTGAACTTTATTTACCTAGTGAAGGAATTACAGCTCAGAGAAAGAAAGAAAAACAAAAAGATGTTCTAAAGTTGGGCATGCATCTGTCGTACCCTGTTGTGAACGCGAGATGCCTTGTGCAACTGGCTGCTCAAGAACTATCTATTACCCGTATTACAACAACTACTATATTCAAGAATCAGGTTGCAGTATATGTCATGAGCAGTTCACATTTAGGGGTAATAATTCAATTAATCAAGCCTTCTAGTCAAGCTGGATTTTTTACTTCCTTTACAGAAAAGCTTCTTCAATGACCAATTTAACAATCTACTCAGCTTGCCTCGTGTTTCTTTCTTGCCAATGAAATACTCACTAGCAGTGCTACCTTTGACATGACAGTATAGCCAGGCTAGTTCATATTTCCACTCAATCATCATCATCACCTATAGGAGAAAATAAAGAAATCAGTTAAGTCAATAGTTCTAGATTAATATTAAATCTAATTAAGGTAAAAGCCTACACAAAGACAGTTCCTTGTTAGTTTAGTGTTTGCGTTCAAATACTAATTGCTTTTGATGTGTCATTTTTTTTAAGATAGACAGGTATCATTATTCAATAGATTTTACCAAAATTGTTAGTCTAGATAAGTAAGTAAATAACAAAGTTCCAGCTCCTCCACCTTGCTTTATAAATCATTTGGATAACCAATCATCTGCGTTTGTTTTGACAAAGAATATACATGAGGGTTGAATTTCCTTGTTAACTTGTTTACATTAACTTGTGTTTATCCATCTTTCGTTTCTAACTATTCATTTTTGATTGATAGTACTTCTTTTATGAACTTTTACATCTAAAAGATAAAATCAAATAAAACACACAAAAGCTTTAACCAAGGTGTCAAAACAAAAGAATAATTAGGAAAAGGCACGTTAGAGAAATAGTAGACTTTGAATGTATGTAACTGAATTTTTTCAGTAGTGTACCTGAATATCGATTGTTATTTTTTGCCTTGTCCATGAAGAGCTCAAAGCCAGAGTTCGGATCTGTTTCAACTCGTGTATCTTGAATTACCCAGGCTGATTCGTAAAGAGATTGTTCGCAATTCTTTACCTCAATGGACTTTAGAGAAAGGATGTCGTCGAAACAAGAAGGGATGTCCTTAAGGTATGCGCATTCACGCAATACCAAGCGTTCAAGCTTAGGAAAGGCCTCATCATCGGCGACATCCCATTCTTCAAATCCAACTATTTCTTGTAGTTTCAAGACTTTGAGTTCAGGGAAGTCGCCATTGCTCACTTTCCATACCTCCTTGTCGAATTTAATGCTTTTCATTTTGAGTACTTGAAGATTCTGAAGCAACGCAATTTTTGATAAGTGCTGAGATTGCAGGCAATACCTCTCTATAGTCAATTTTTTTAGATTTGGTGCAGAGATGCAAAAGTGGATGGTCATAATGTGAAACATGAATGGCCAACAAATCTTCAGCGTCTCAATCTCTGTTGGAAAATTCAACACATGGTAGTGATCTCTGCCATCATCCTCATCTAGGAATGTGCATCTGAGTTCCCGAAGATGAGGTGTTTTTCTCAAAATCAATTCTGCATCCTCGACACAAGAAAAATATGGAGCCAAAAAGGTTCTCAGATCATAAAGGCTTTTCGAGATCTCAAGTGAATATTTTGCATGTTTTATATTGAAGCTGCAATGCGAAATATGCAAATGTCTCAAATTAACTATATTCCAGATTGTAAGGGGCAGTGACATTACTCCATAATTTTGTAATATCAAAGTCTCGAGGTTCCAACAATTGGCAATGATCAATTTGTCCAACGAATTATGAGTTCGTGCAGCAAAATATCTCAAGTAAACTAGATCTGTTGGGAAAGAATCAATAGTAGTAGACAGCAAATCCAACACTTTTAGAAACTTGAAGCTGTAAAAAATCTGGGAGACAATATCAAATGCAAGGCAATCATTATGCAAAATTATAGAGCCAACATGTGACCAACACGTACTACATTCTCCAATACGGTACCATTTACCATAAATGGACATGCGATGAGCAAGGTGCTCGCGACAGGAAGCGTCGGAAGAAGAACTGGCATTTTGATCCCTGTGAATAAAGAAATTACCAAAAATTATAATATAACTTGAACACTTAATTAGTTGAAGCAAAAGGAGTACCACTAATTGATATATTACCATTTCATCCATCGCACAAGATTCTCTTCCTTTGCTCTCACCTTGCAGAAATTATGCAATAGGTCATGAATACGACATGCTTTGATCTTACCTCTGGAACTCCTCTTAGTTCCCATCAGCAGATTTCTTCCAATGAGATTTGCCAAATAACCTTCTGCTATATCTTCCAAGTTCTTGCCTTCGCAACTTTTTATGAATCCTTCTGAGATCCACAGCCGTATTAACTTCGAAACATTAATCACGTTGTCCTCTAAAAATGCTCCAAAATAAAGAAAGCAAGACCTTAAATGATAGGGTAAAATCTTATAACTATTTTCTATTATGGCCCTCGAGTCATTGTGAATTTGAGGAACTAAATTATTGGCCACTTGTTCCCAACATTCTTCTTTCTTCTCTACTTCTTTAGGACACCAGCCACCAAAGCAACTGAAAGAGGCAATTGACCACACTTTTCTGCTATTTGCCGCCCAATATTCATTAGCAGAGGAGGGCAGCTTTCTTCCCCAAACACTTTTCTAAGTAACTTCCAACTTTCTTCATCGTTAAACATACGAAGCGAAAGGGGATTACTTTGAAATCTGGCGTACTCAGCAATTTCATGATTTCGTGTTGTTAGAATGATTCTACTTCCATTATTGGCATCTTGAAAACAACCCATTAGATCATCCCACACACTAGCTTCCCACACATCATCAACAAGGATAAGATATCTTTTGGAAAATAAAGCTTTGCGAAGCAGATCAGCTAATTCATCAGCTTTCTTTTCTCTACATTCAGAGTTCTCATTGATAACATCACGCAGAATCGCCAATAACAAGTCCTTACGTGAATGCACTTGAGACACACAACATTCAGCACGAATGTCAAAGTGAGAAACAACTAACCTGTCAGAGTAGAGACTATAGGCCAGAGTCGTCTTGCCTAGACCCGCATACCAACATCGAGATAACATCTCGCCCTTTGGTGCCTTTTAGTAGTTTCGCTCTTAGATTTTCCACAACATCGTCAAAACTCACAATTTCTTCATTCATCCTTGGAGACCTTTCCAAGTTTGATGTCATATGAGTTGTGACAGTGTTAGTTGCTTCCTCAACCATTTTCTTTTTATGAATCTCTGCGACCTCATCTTTGACAAGAGTGGTGTCCTCCATGATATCCGAGAGCCAAAGTTCGAAGCACCACACAGGAGCTTTTTTGCATATACAAGCATCAATTAAGTATTCTATCTCATATGCTTTGCCAATCAACTGCGTAGCACAACGTTGAATTTTGTCTATGTCATTGTGTTGCTCTTCTGCAACAGACTCTAGAAAAGGTTGCCAGCTATCAAGTTCCTTCTGAATTCTTTTAAGCAGCTTCGTGATAGAATCTAGTGAATCTGAATGGCGGCTTTGGAGCTCCTTCAGGTTGTTTAAAAGGAAATCAACATAGCCTAGTCCATGAATCTTTGGTAAGTAATTAGACTGAAATGCCTTCCGAATGGGCGTGAGTTTCTCTGTGATAATTATTTGCTGAATGTTTCCCAGCAAATCAAGAACTTGTGACGGGATCACTTCCCCCAATGCCATGACTTCCTTCTCCTCCTCCTCGCCTTTATACGACGAGTAAACCACGAGTCCAACATCAATAATGAAAGTGTCAATATCTCAAAGAAGAACTGCAATAGCTGGTATTCGCACATGGATGATATTGGCTCTCAAGATGTCGAGCATCTCATATAGGGTTGCCATGTGATCCTTCAAAGCAACACTCTGACTGGAGTAACTATTTGTTTGCAGCTCCACCAAATCGTGTTGGATAGTCTCCAAAAAGTTGGCTTCACTGTCAGCTGCATGCTCATGATTTTGGAGGTTGGCACGCCATCCTCCTGATTGTATTGTCGATTTTAAGGCTTCCAGGAGTGCAATGTAGATCTTGCGGATGCTAGGCTGAATGGGCTTAAACATCATTTGCAAGAAAAGAAAAACATTGATTTCACCTAGAACACTCACATCTTGATTTTCATAGCCATAGCTTGAAAAATACAACCAGACAAGCATTGATGCATGGCAGGTAACAGCTAAAACATGAGTGAAGAAATTAGCAAGATGTTGGTTCTGATGCTCTACGAACCTCTCTGAAACAAAGCAAACAAAAGTTCGCAGCAGTTTCAATTCCTTTAAAACGTCATCAATATGTTCCTTAGTTTCTGGAACATAAAGAAGTAATGAGCAAACATCATCGACTAGATCATGAAGAAAATCCACCACAGTATCCATGAAATCCATTACAAATTTGGGAATAACAATACCATCCTTGTTGGCTGAAATTAATGGTAATGATGATATTTTAGGAAAGGAGTATTTGGCTCTAATTTCCATCTTAATCAACCTAATCTTGTATTGTACGTTAAAGGTACAAAAATCAAAGTACTCGGCAAAGTGTAACTCAGAAGAGCGAACTGAAGCATCTTGAACCAGAGTGTGGACTTTCTGAGTGACATCTAGCATGTTTGGTTCAATATCTATGAAGCTCTGCAAGTAGAGAAAAATACCCAAAAATTTGAATTCCCTTATAAAGAATTGGACTATTTCTTTCGAATTCGAAATATTGGCAAGTTGTTGCAGACGTTCAAAAAGAACATTCATTGAAGACAGATATTGGTTAGAAGACATTTTTTACTCAGAAGTGGTGAGTGAGGGGAAGAAGGAGCAAATTAGATGTTTGATACTACTAAGACTTTCCTCTTTGTTTGGAATATTATATTAGCTGCCAGCTATCATATAACCACTTTCCATTCACATTTAATATCAGCAATATGCATTAATTGTCATGTTACAGTTAGACTTTAAGGACAAAGAGCAGCATCATTTACCAAATCCTGTTTTTTATTATTCTGTTTCATATGGCTCTTGACCCTTCTAAAGGGCAAGTCCTTTTCGATGATGGGGGAATCTCAAATCAAACAGAGGTGACAGGTGTACTTTCGGGACCTACTTAACGAGGAGGGGGATCGTAGCATAGAGCTAGGGCAGTTGGGGCATTCAGAGCAACATAGAGACCTTGGGTACTGCAGGCGCATTAGGGTGGAGGAGGTCATGGGGGCTTTGCGTATGATGAGTAGGGGCCGAGCGACCGGGCCTGACGAGATCCCGGTGGAGTTCTGGAAGTGCATGGGTAAGTCAGGAGGGGAGTGGCTCTCTAGGTTGTTCAATGCGATCTTCAGGACCAAAAGGATGCCGGATGAGTGGAGGTGGAGTACAGTGGTGCCCTTGTACAAGAACAAAGGGGACATCTAGTGCTGCAACAACTATAGGGGTATCAAATTAATAAGTCACACGATGAAGGTTTGGGAGAGGGTGATTGAGGCGTGGGTGAGGGAGGCGACATCTATATCTGGGAACCAATTCGGTTCCATGCCGGGCCGGTCCACCACAGAGGCTATCCACCTAGTCAGGCGGCTGGCGGAGCAATTCAGGGATAAGAAGAAGGACCTTCACATGGTGCTTATCGACTTGGAGAAGGCGTATGACAAGGTCCCAAGGGAGGTGATATGGAGGTTCTTGGAGGCGAAGAGCGTACCGGAAGCCTATATCAGAGTAATCAAGGACATGTACAATGGAGCTAAGACTAGGGTTAGGACGGTGGGTGGCGAATCAGACCATTTTCCTGTGGTTATGGGGCTCCATCAAGGATCGGCGCTGAGCCCTCTCTTGTTTGCCTTAGTGATAGATGCTCTAACCCGACATATTCAAGGGGATGTGCCTTGGTGTATGCTTTTTGCTGATGATATAGTATTGATAGACGAGACTAGGGTCGGTGTTAGTGAAAGGTTAGAGGTATGGAGACAGACTCTCGAGTCTAAAGGTTTCAAAATAAGCAGATCTAAGACAGAATACCTGGAGTGCAAGTTTGGCGCCGAGCCGAGCGAGGTAGGCAGGGACGTGATGATTGGTTCTCAGGCCATCGCCAAGAGGGACAGTGTCCGATATCTTGGGTCTGTGATTCAGGGGGACGGAGAGATTGACGCGGACGTCACCCATCGTATAGGAGCGGGGTGGTCAAAGTGGAGGCTTGCATCAGGGGTCCTGTGTGACAAGAAAATTTCACACAAACTCAAGGGGAAATTCTATAGAGCCGTGGTTAGACCTGCGATGTTGTATGGGCCGGAGTGCTGGCCCGTGAAGAACTCTCATGTTCAGAGAATGAAGGTTGCGGAGATGAGGATGCTTAGGTGGATGTGCGGGCACACCAGGCTAGATAAGATTAAGAATGAAGTTATTCGAGAGAAGGTAGGGGTGGTCCCGGTGGATGAGAAGATGCGAGAAGCGAGGCTGAGGTGGTTCGGGCATGTACGGAGGAGGGGTCCCGATGCCCCGGTGAGGAGCTGCGAGCGGCTGGAGATTGTTGGCGGTCGGCGAGGCAGAGGGAGGCCTAAGAAGCATTGGGGAGAGGTGATTAGGCAGGACATGACTAGAATGCAGGTTTCCGAGGACATGACCCTTGATAGGAGAGTCTGGAGGTCTAGAATCAGGGTTGTAGGTTAGGGGCTCCTAGAGTTCTTCGTACGCCTCATCCGGGGTTGGGTGTGGGTCAGAAGGGTTACCCATAGATGATTTGTGTTTTAGCTTATGTCCCCCCTATGGTTGTTGGTTATGGTAGTTACTGTATGATATTATTGCATGCGATTATATTTATGTTTCTTATGTCTAGATAATTATTTACGCTATTTCTGCGGGAGTTACTAATGCTCTAATGTTTTTGTTTTTGTTTTTGTCTTTGTTTTTGTTTTACTGTTGTTTTTCCTTTTATCCTATGCGCCGAGGGTCGATTGAAAACAGCCTCTCTGCCCTTTCGGGTAGGGGTAAGGCTCGTCTACATATTACCCTCTCCAGACCCCCACCTGGTGGGAGTATACTGGGTAGTTGCTGTTGTTGTTGTTGTTAGGATCGGTCAACTAAAATGAAGTTTTACAGCATAAACAAATATTGGAAGATTTCAAGGACAAAGGATAATAAAGTCATCTTTCACCATTAGAAATAGTCATTTAAATTGTCAGATTGACATTAGACTTTGGACATATCAAAGGAAACTTCTATCAAATATGATCATATGGATATTATTTGTCATTTCAAATGGAAATAAATAGCTCTACACAAAAAAAATACAAAATATCCTTAGATCTGAATAACCACATAACAAGAAAACAGTAACTAAAAGAGTTACAATACATTTGTAATCTATTTATTAAATGAGAAGATAAAAAGTGTAGTTCAACTTGGAAGGAACGCAATAAAAAATGAAAATCTTGCGTTCGAGGGAACCAACTTGGAAGGAGCACAATAAGAAATTACTGTCTAAGGAACTAAACATTAAACAGAAAATGTAAGAAAAGTAGCTTGCTTCACTCATGTTTGTAAAAATGTAACATCGCAAAAATATGTTGAGAGAAAAGTTCCCTCTTAATTTCTGCTGCATCTTAAGGGGATGTAAACATAACCATGACACACAAATTAATCTCTAATTCATACTTACAACTTACGCATATCCTCCCATTTTCCTGTGAAATGTGTTTTTCATAATTCTACTTATTTTATTTTCTAAAAACGAACTTTTTTTCCTCTTCAATGTATTTGTAGTCTAAGGTTTCCATTGAATCATCAAGTATGAACCGTAAATTAAAATCTTTTATTTATGATTCTTACCGCACTTTCCTTTGTCACATTTAACTATGTTACTACTAGTCAACTCCTAACCGATTTGTTCAAATCCTGAAAGCGAAAAAAAAGAAATATATAACATGTTGTACCCATCTAGAGTGTACCAACTCATAGTCCCAACTCTGCTGCTGCAGTATATCAACCCCCAAAGTATATACCATTATCCAGATATATCAGGTTTGAGCCTGAGAATGAAAAACTTCCTAAAAATAGCGTTCTCCCTTAAAATGAGCTTTACATGGTTAGACAATCTAGATTAGTCAGGCACAATGAGTTTGGAATAACATTACTGTAGACAATTAAAATTTTGTAAAATTTAAATCCATAAGAAATTTGAATTTACCACAAATTAAATATATATTGGTCCAGTTAAGTAACATGGACTCGGATAATTGGGTTTGTTATTTAAATCCAATTAAATTGATTTAAAGAAAGGTCCAATATATTATTGGGTTAGCACGTCAATTGGTCTTCTATCGGAAGCCTAAAGCCCAATTATCCACTAGGGTTTTCTTGGAACTGCTCCATCCCAGTCAGAGCGGAAGGCTAAGCCAAGCAAGTAAGCAGAAGGAAAGGCTAAAGAAGCTCTGAAGAACGGTATCAAGGTCTCCATTCATATCTGCAATCATTGTCTGTGGTCAAATTTCAAAGGTGAACTCAAGTCATAGACGGACGACTTCAAATCTTTCGTTCGTGATAACCCAACACCAAATCCTGGTTTGTGACGACCTGAAATTGTTCGTGACTACAAATCTGAAATCCGTCAAGTTCAAGATCAAGCTATCAAGCTCTTAAACAATCATCGGTGAGGAGACGAATTAGAGGACTATATCTCTTTAGATTTAGAGATATTTTATAGATTTTAACCTCATTATTTGAAATTGAATATAATATTTTTCTCTATATTTCTTGTCTATATTATTTTTCAGAAACGCAATTTAGTCGTTACAAACTTTGGCACGCCCAGTGGGACCATATCTACCTCTCATATCTTCTCTTCAAAGTTCAAGAACACCAAGATCGACACAACGAAGGTCAATCCCAAATTCAACGTTACTGAGGATGCTGACTCCAAAACCGGATTGGAAGTTGCCATGGAGATTGTTGGTCAAATCAAAAGAACAAAGCTGAAATACTAGGACAAGTGCTGGAAGTGCCGTCCATAACTCATGTTTTTGGTTCATCTTCTCCAAATGAAGTGAGATCCTCTTCGTACATGCTAGAAGAACGGAACAACATTGCTAAGGTGGTCGAATGAACTTTGGTGCGATTTAGCCTTTCAGAAGAATATCATTATTGGTCCCATAATCCTTTCATACAGAAAGATGATGATGTGTTGAGCAACGAATTTGCTCTAATCTCTCCTCTTGTCACTCCACAATTTGCTCTCTATACAAGTGATGATCCATATCATTCTTCGTCATCTGTGGTGGTCATGCAAACAATGATGATTAAAGCTTCTACCACAGAAGAACAACTTGCAAATTTGATAAAACCGGTTGAAGGCCTGGCAAAGTACATGAAAGATCAAGATGACAAACTTTCTAAGTTGATGAATAAGGTAAAGAGTATAACAAAGGAATAATCAAGCCAAGTACCTATAAAACTTCCAGAAATTCAAGAGAAAGGAGAATCCTCTACAAAGCTAACAACAATGATCAAAGAGCTCCAAGTCCCTTCTGATGGGCAGATTCATGTTGAACAATTGAAGGACTTCATCATAAGGGCCATCAAAGATAAAACTGAGACTTCACCCAAATCCTTCCTTACATACGCAAAGCCGTACACACCAAGGATTGATAACTTGAAGATGCAAGCGGATACCAACCACATAAGTTTCAACCGTTTGATGGTAAAGAAAATCCCAAGCAATATGTTGCACACTTTGTCGAGACATGCAATAATACTGGAACTTATAGCAATCACCTTGTCAAGCAGTTCATTCGATCTCTTAAAGGAATTGCTTTCGATTGGTACACAGATCTTGAACCTAGTTCAATTGATAGTTGGGAGCAACTGGAGCAAGAATTTCTTATTCGCTTCAACAACACAAGGCGCATTGTGAGCATGATTGAACTTACAAATGCTCGCTTTTAATATATAAAATTTGAACGATTAAGATTTATACCTTTATTAAATACAAAAAAATAAAATAATGTGACCTGACAGATTAGTTGGCAAATAAAAGGAGGTTAGAGGATTAAGAAACATTACAAGGGAATATATTATGTTAACAAAGGATTCATTGTGTTTTGATATCAAAAATGATTTCCTCCTCTCTTTTTCTATTAATTTCTTTGTCGAGGGATTCCTTTTTCATTCAAATGACAAGGAGGTTATATTTTTATAACTAAGAAATTTAAATTCTTTGGTTTAATTTTTAAAGTATTTAATATTTAACCCATTATATTTTTAAAGTTATGTGTTCATATATATTATTTTTATAATTTTAATAAATTTTTCCATATAAATTTTTACTTAGCATAAAAAAATATGAGTTTAATTAAAACCGTTGGTTCAACACTCCCATGTTGATGTCGTGCTATAATTTCATAAATTTTGACGTTATTTACCCTACTTACTTGTTGCTTGCAAGCTAATTTGTGCGACAATTGAGCTTAATCGAATTTATTTTACATGCTGGAATGCTTGGACATTAAGTGGAGAAAAATTGTACGAAATTGTATCTCAAAGCTACAATATAGAGCAATAAAAGAAGACGTGCAAGGCAATGAAAATTCATGGTCATAGACAGTGCAAGGTTTTGTCCAAGGCACTGTCACTGACGCCTCTGACAATATTTCGCGGGGAAATGTTGGCACTCTGATAGTGCCTTGCGAGGTAATGTTGGCGCCTCTGACAATGATCTGCATCAACGATGCTATCCGAGCAAATTTTCTTTCCTCACTATTTTTGGACGTGTAGACTTTGGCCCCAACCCTATAAATACATCCTAAACTTAAATTTTTTTAGAGGGTGAGATGTTATTGGAGAGGCAAAAGGCA
The DNA here is from genome assembly GCA_034376525.1 of Nicotiana benthamiana. NCBI lineage: Eukaryota > Viridiplantae > Streptophyta > Magnoliopsida > Solanales > Solanaceae > Nicotiana > Nicotiana benthamiana. Next base: position 9,838,974 of record CM067341.1, on the reverse strand, counting down.
CGAGAATACTTGAGAATAACAAATTACAAAAGTTTTCTCTTCCATTCTTCCTTAATCTGTATTTTGATGCTTTCAATTATTATCATGATTGTTAGCATGACTATGAATAGCTAATTTGTTAATTAGGGTTTTGATGGAACCTTTTATCGGATAAATTTTTGTTATGTTTTATATAGTTGAGCCATTAGATTTCGCTATTTGTTCAACTACGTGTTTGTTGTTGTTGATTGAATGGTCACCAATTGATTGTACCTATTTAGTGTGTATTGCTTGATATAGGGTATGCGTTTAGGTAGTTATTGAGCAATATCACTCGTAATGTATATGAGAGATCAATACTGAGGGTTTAAAGGTGGGATTAATTATAACAAAACTTTGGTGCGATCGTAGTGAGCAATGAATTAGTGCCAATTAGCGTAGTTCAAGAGAAAATTATGGTAGTTTCTCGAGAGAGAACTACGATACCGGAAATACTCACGATTGGTAAAAAATCGGCAAAATTATAGAAGACATAGCGAAAAGAATTCCGACAATTGAGTAAATCAAGACTCTACATCTCCTTAATCTCGTCTACAACCCTTAGTATTCCTATTTATTAATTACTAATTTATTTTATTAGTTAATTAGTTAGACATAAGAATCTTAATATTTATAACTTAGGAACTGTTTGAGCTTGTGCTTTTAATGATAGTAAACATTGTAGTTAAATCTTAGTTCTCTATGGGATTGGACTCCAGACTTTTAGACCGGATTATATTTACATCGACTGTTTATTCTTTTTACGACTAGAGTTGGGTGTGATCAAATCTTAGCATTGTTACCTGGGAACTAACAGTGCAATTGTAGCTGTATATATTGCTAGGTTTCAAGTTTGAACTTTTATTTTGTTTTATTTTTTTAATTTAATGTTATTTTACTAGTTGATTTGAGAAACATGACATCTTTGAATTATGAAAGTTTAGGTATTTAGTAATTTTACTTTTGATCCGTATACATATTGTGAAGGAAACCACCCGTGACAAATATTTTAAAATAATTTTGAGAGAGAATTATGTGCACCAACTCAATCTTATTTGTAGAATGTGTGTGGTATCAAAAATGATCACTTTCATAGTTGTGCTTATATTTCTTATCCTCCCCCAACTTTGTACTATGATGGTTTCATTTTTTCTTATAAAGTGAATAAGAACAAAGGACCCAGGGATAATGACCTGAAGGAGACCAAGGATATTCTAAGGTACCTTGTCGAAAATAATAATGAGACACAACTGCAGATAGAAAGGCGAGAGGCAACTATTCAAAACTTGGAGGCCCAGTTGAGTTAAGTGGTTGAAACTTTTAATGCTAAGAAGAGCGTGAATTCGAGGTAATATTGGAGCAGGTCAGAGTAGAACATCAACAATCTAGCCAACTACAATTTGAGGATGTCGATGTTGAAGACGTGAGAGTAGAGTCAGCCAAAGACATAGAGAATATAAATTTTATTGACTCTAGTATCATTGATATTGAGGATGTTGAAAGTCATGAAGTTCATGTGTTTGAGCACATTGGTCCTTACTCCAAATATTTTTTCATATTGTGTTTGGATGATAAAATGGAAATAAAATCATCTGAGTTGATTGAGGAGTCAGGTAATGAGGAACAAGATGCCTAAATTCTGGAATTTTTCTTGCCAGAAAAACATACTTCATCTAAAAGCCAAGAAGTGTAGATAGTATAATGGTTGCTTGGAACAATTAGATTTGTGCCACCACCCTTAGAGCATAATCGAAAACTTGAAGCCAAATTGCGAGCTCAATTCATAAGTTGTAGGTGAAGGTAGAAAATAGTTCACGTCGCAGATCAGGCACTTATTGGGAGATAACGCAACTTTACTGCTTTTTTTAATTTAATTTTTATTTTTTTTATTGTGTTATTTTTGTAGTGTCGTTTTTATTTTTTATGAGTATGTGAAACAAAGCCATTAGAAGGATGCCACATCAATCTAGATAGTTAGAATTAAGTGTAGGGTACATGCATAAAGCAAAATATCCGAAGAAAAATCTGGGTACCTCATAAGCTGCTAGTGGTTCAGCCTTTGGCCTACCATGGAGTTTCTTTTACCCTCTTAGTATTTATATTTTGCAGTGAGAATAATGTATAAATTTAAGTGTGGGGTGAGGAAATTGTATAGGTGGTTTTTTATGCGATTTTAGTTATGTTAGTTTAATTAATAATTTTTTTAGAAAAAATAATTGGACTTTCCAATGATGGATCTCCTAAACAGTTTTCTTGAGGGATTTAAATCTAAACAAAAAATAAAAATAAAAAGAGAATAAAAAAACCAAAAACATATCTTTTAATTTTCTTAGGTAGTAATAATCCCTCGTGATTTTTCTTCATACTGTGGATCTTTTTCATGGGATGTAACTTAAGCCGGGTGGTAGTAATTTTTTTATATTTTGTTTTTATTTTATTCTAGAGTCGTAATTAAGAAACAAAGGAGAAGAAATAATGTGCTTCACACCTTTTGACTTGTTTGATGGTTACATACTTAGGTTCTCGCATGTGTTTCACCTTCCCTTAGCATCCTAGTTAAGGATTCTTGATTGCTTTTCAGTGTTAGTGCGGCCGATGGTTTGGATGTGCGGACCCGTTATTCATTTTGGAAGGTTGTGGGAGCGTGTCCCACAAGAAGATTGCATAAGTGTGACATGATTTCACTTGATTGATTAAAGATTTAAACCAAGTATGAGGAATATGGTAATATCATTTAATTTGAGAATTTATGGCTGGAGGGCACTCTGTTTATTCGGTTATGGACTATAGAGGTTCACTCCGGTTATGAGGGTTATGCATATGTACTATGAGAAAAGGGGAGTTATTATGGACCTTTGAAAGGTTATTAGGCTAGTTGGTGCAATCTGAAATCGGCTTGAGATCTATTGATTGATTTAAATGTAAACATGGGCTTTATATTAGGCCCGATGTGTTCATCTCAGCAATACACTCCTTATGGAAGGGAGTCAGAGTGTTATTTCGTTGTCAGCTACTTCGTGTAATGATACATTGCGTCGTGCGAGTTGTGAGACAACTTGGTGAATTTCTTATGTGTTAAGGTTACGCATAGAGATGAGGCTATATGAGCAGGATGGCTCTTGAGATTCAGATCATGTATCACACTTCAGTTGTGCTCGAGTTTGTGAATTATAGCGTTATTTGTCTCCCCAGTGAATGGTATTATGCACGTGTTTATGATTGATATTCAGTATTTTGTTGTAATGAGCAATTTTGCTCGATGTACATCTCCTTATGTGAGTTCCATGTGTGGATCGGGTAGCACGTCGCCATGGGTATGTTATTTGGATCGGGTGGCACGCCACCATGGTTATGTTGTGTGGATCGGATGGCATGCCGCCATGGTTATGATTGCTCGGATTGGGTTGCGCACTGTAACAGTATGATGTTCCGCACAGTTCCTCATATCTGTTTATTGTGTGTTGTTTCCTATTTTCTGAAGGAAGCTCATATTAGTTGTGTGCCCGCGTCACATGTATGATTCGCGTGTGGGGTAATTGAAATTCCTTTTTAGAGTTCATTTTCCTTTTTGTAGCGCATTCTAATTGGTAGCCTATTGGCATATTGTGGCATCATTTGAGACTTTTGGTCATATCAGGGTGGCTTATTGGCTGAGCAGTTCGTATTGGATGAGACGAGATTGTTGGATATAGGGGTAGTGCAATCTGATTACGTGAAATATATTAAAGAGCAAAGATCATTATTTGGTTCAGCATGAGGTAACGTTTCTTGTCAGAAGTATAGACTCAATAATTGGTTGACTTGCCAGTTGATTATGAATTTCTGCATATCTCTTCCATTGTGGCGGTATGATAAGAGTTATAGTAAGACCTGTGTATATCATGGGGTGCAATGAGAGCATCCGATTCGTGGAATTTTGACTAAGTTGATCAGAAAATATTATTGTGGTCCGGTGAGTAAAGTGATGCTAGGTGTGAATTCAGCAAAGTTATGCAACCATGTTTTTGTACATCGTGTAGTGATTGATATGGTGGTCTTATGTTGGAAACAAGTCGAGCATAGAATTCCGGATGTTGGAATTGGGCGCTCTAAGGCTTATTTGCTTGAATAAAAGGGAATCTCTTCAGAATTGATCGAGCTGATGTGCTCAACTAAGTTGTGATAGCACGAGGAGGTGCATGAGAAGTTAAACAGTAATTTCAGACTACTTCAGTGTAGTTCTCGGCACGTTCAAGGATGAATGTATGTTTAAGTAGGAGAGAATATAATGACTCGGCCGATCATTTTGAGCTATAGAACGTCATTCAACAGTCTGAGGCCATGAATAACTTTATTTCAAGTATTATGACTTGTACAAGTGGTCAGAATTAAGTTTCGGGAAGTTCATAGTTGATTTGGAAAGAGAATTCTCATTTCGGAAGCTTAAAGTTGAAATAATTAACTAGGATTGAAATTTTGAGTAAACGACTTCGGATTGAACCACGGAATCCGGGGGTGCCTAACACCTTTCCCCGGATTAACAGAATTCTTTATTGAGAATTTCTAGTTCCTAGACTTCACAACGAAAGTCGAATTTTCCTCGATTTAGGATTTAAAATAAACCGGTGACTTGAGAAACCAAAAACAAACCTATCCCAAGTGGCGACTCTGAATAAAATTGAATAGATAATCTCATTTTGAATAATGTCACTTAAATTGGAAAAACACCCTTGTACTACCCTCGGGTGATGTAAAAAAAAGGTGTGATAGCAGTTTTGAGCAAGTTGTCTGTGATGACCTCGCCTCCAACTTGAGGGAGGTTGTGGGGAGGGGGGTGTATTGAGCTATGTATTTATTTATAGTAATTAGTTACTATTTAGCTTAGCTATCACTTAGTTGTCGCTCAATTAGTTGTTAGTTTTAGCGTATCAGTTATAGAAGCTACACATGTGTATATACATAAGTTTGTACACTACAACATTACACATAATTCATTTTCTATGCAAAAAAGTATCTTTTCTCAGTTTCTCTCTTTATGAAACTTCCAGAATCTCCACCTTTGGAGCTCCATCTCGAGCTCGATTCTTCTGCTGCATCTGTAGTAAGGGTGCAAACGGGCCGGGCCTGAACCGGAACCAGACCGGGACCGCGGTCCTGGCGGTCCCGGTCCTACCGGTCCATTAATCCCGTGACGGGCCGGTCCATTGCTTCGAACCGTCAGGCCTGGCACCGCCAGGCGGGCCAAACGGCTATTTTAAATTTTTTTAAAAAAAAAAATCAGTAACAGCTCTTTTCAGAATTAGCAGTTTGGAACTTTGTAAAATAGCCATTTGGCCCCCAAACTTTAATTTAACCCCAAACTTTATATAATTACACTTTTTTCCATTTCTCAACTATAAATACCCCCTCATTCTTTCATTTTTATTCACCAATTTATCAATATCTCTCAATCTCTCTCAAGCACTCTTTCAATCTTTCTACTACAATTGCTTAATTTATTATTGAAAATTCGTAAAAAATTGTGAAGTTGTTGAATTGAAGTTTTCAAGTGTTCAACGATTTTCAATTTTCAAGAAGTTGTTCGGCAATCCGGTAAACTCGTTTCAACTTTTACGTCTTAATAATATATTTTTGTGTTGTTTAGTTTGCATAATTCTAATTAGTATGGCATTTTCTTTGAAAAAAATGTTCGGAAAAGGAAAAGGTAAAATCGGTGAAAGTAGTGGCCATAATACTACCCTTCCCGCGGCTCCCCGACCTACAAAAGATAAGCAAGTTGAAAGTAGTCGCCAACCTAGACGTCCTACTCCGCCTCCTGTAATGCTTGATAGTGATCACCCTTGTTTTCAATTTATGTTAGGATTTATGCCCGTCACTAGGGGGGGGGGATGAATAGTGCGGCACGAGAATATTGATAAATATTGCGGAATTAAAAATTGCAGGAATAAAATAAATTCGGTAGTAAAAATAGCAAGGAAAGAACATACCGAATTTATCCTGGTTCACCACAACTTGTGGTTAGTCCAGTCCCCGAGAGACTCTCTCGAGATTCCACTAACTCCGTTAAGCTTACGGGTGCCTAACAAACCGTTACACTTGCTCGTAGATGTACACTCTACAAGACTTCAACTTGCTCGAGGATACCGCACCCCAAGACTTCACCTTGCTCGTGGATACCGCACCACAAGACTTCACACACTAAGACTTAGGGTACTTAGCGAACCCGAGAATCAATAAGAAGATATGTTCTTCTCAAACACCTTTCTCTTTTACAACAAGCACTCTCTCAAAAGAGTAGATAAAGAGATACAAATATAGCTCTATGAACAACTCAAAGTTGTCTCTCAAATGGCTCAACAAAATCTCTAAAATGATGCTCAAATAATGTCAATATGTATATCAATATTGGGAGGTGTTGTGTGTATAAAATCAGCTCAAAAGACCTCTTTTTATAGGTGAAGGAAGAGTTATGTCCGTTGCTTAATTGGCAATCAATTATGCTGATTTTGTGCCAAGATAATTGATTATGCATATTTGATAATCGATTATTTCTCCAACATTCAGAAAATCAGAAGCTGGTTTTCTGCTAAATAATCGATTATCTGAGACTGTATAATCGATTATTCTGTTCCAGTGTTCAAACACTGGCAACGGTCTACATCATAATGGATTATGCAGTCTTGATAATCGATTATTCTGTTACAGATTTGAACTCTTACTTCAAAAACCATTTTGGTTAAAATGAAAACTTTAACATCATTTTGTTTGATGTATTTGAAATAAGTTTATGATAAATATGATTTAGTAAAATGATTTAATGCATATTTATGATGACCTAATGTTGAGCCAAAAGACGAGATAACTTAAACGTTGCTCTTACATTGGTTCTACCTAACGACCTACGCCTTGGGTCTTTGGTCTTGAACATTTGAGCTCGTCTTTGGCTTGTCTATGTAATTCCGTCATCAATATGCTTCTCGGCATTCAATCTTGATTGTTTGTCATATACTAGCGTTGTTTGACACTTGACTTCATTGTTTGTCATTCATCAAAACCTATACCTGAAAATCATGCTAATACAACCAAAGCGCACATATCATAGATAGAATGATTTTCTACAATTTCCCCCTTTTTGATAATGACAAACAATAGGAGATATGCATATTGGATTCCCCCTAAATTCATGCTATATCTCAACATACAATTCATGTAAATAATTTAATATAATTCCCCCTTACCTGAAAATCATGCTAATACAACCAAAGCGCACATATCATAGATAGAATGATTTTCTACAATTTCCCCCTTTTTGATAATGACAAACAATAGGAGATATGCATATTGGATTCCCCCTAAATTCATGCTATATCTCAACATACAATTCATGTAAATAATTTAATATAATTCCCCCTTATTTGAATATTCCCCTTCAATTAAAGCATACTAGAATGTGAAGACATTCCCCCTTATTCGATGCATATCGCCTAAATTCTTCCCCCTTTTGGCATTAGCAAAAAGAGTATACCAATTGTTATTTAACATCAAATAATACCAAACGTTAGTAAAAGCATATCAACCATAATAACGGTCATTTTTCGCAAATATACCAACTGTTATCAAAATATGAATCAATCATTTAATATAAAAATAATTGATACCAATTGTTTATTCAAAATAAAACTTATCAAAACATGAATCAATAATTACTATTAATTGTTAGCACATATCAACTATTACGTTTTTATCGAAAATACGATAACTAACCGACTTTCCCCCTCGATGCAATAAGGTTTCGTGCTTGGTGCATCTACTACGATATTGTAGTCTTCAAGCACACCTGCAAATGTACTTAAAAATAGCTTTTCGGTACCCAACTTCTTTTGGGTCCTTGGGGGTTAGGCAAATAATAATCATAATCAAAATATGAATCTCTATGTTTAGCAAAACATACGGGTGCAATATGTCCTACCCGGTTACAGTAATGACATATAACGTTCGGGTTGTGCATATGTCTTGGTTGAGCCAAATGCGTTCTAGGTGATCTAAAGTTGTTATTCCTAGAAGCGTTGAAATTCCTATAGTTATTTCTAGGTGATCTAAAATTATTCATTCTAGACTCATTAATAAAATTCCTAGAATTGTATCTAGGTGGTCTAAAATGATTAGTTTAGACTTATTAACAAAATTCCTAGAGTCGTTTCTAGGTGGTTTAACCTCATTTCTATCATCCTCTTTAATTACTTCACTTGTTTTAGAATCATTTATACTATATTTTTCTGGTGTAATTCTAAGTTCTACGTTCTCTATTTTTAAAGAACTACAAGAAGAACAATTTGAACTTTGAACAATTAAAGAGGCTTCATTCATCTCCTAGATTTTATTTTTGAGATCGACATTGTCATTTTCCAAAAATCTATTTACTTCTTCTAAAATTTTGATTTTATTTTCAAGAACAGTATTGTCATTTTCTAAAAGATCATTTTCTTCTTTTAGTTTTTCATTGTCACAAGTCAATTTTTCAAAATCTTTTTCTTTTAAAGAAGGTTTTCAAAATCTTTTTCTTGCAAAGAAAGTGTTTTCTCAAAATCTTTTTCTTGCATAGAAAGTGTTTTCTCAAAATCTTTTTCTTGCAAAGAAAGTGTTTTCTCAAAATCTTTTTCTTGCAAAGAAAGCGTTTTCTTCAATTCTTTTATGGTTTTGGAAGCTTTAACAAATTCACCATATAATTCATTGTAGACATTTTGTATTTCTTCAAACGAGTAAGAGTTAGAAATACTTACCTTTTCTTCTTCGTTTGCCATGAGGCATAATGCGGCAGTTTCATCGCCCGAGCTGTCCGAATCCCATATTACGCGCCTATGGTGTTTCTTCTTTTTCTTGTCCTTTGATTTTGGACAATGTGATTTTGGTGTGGCCAAGTTTTCCACAATTTTGACATGAAGGACTTGGTTCTTCCTTCTTTATTTCCTTCTTCATAAACTTATAAAACTTTTCAATTATATCATTGGAAGTAATGGCATCATCGTTTTCCGAATCACTTACCTCTTCTCTTTTAGAGGATGAGGCTTTGAAGGCAATATTCGAATTACTTCTAAGATACAGATTAAGAATTCTGCTTTGATAAGCTTTAAGATTACCTCGTAGTCCATCAATTGTGACGTCCGTGATTCCTATCGACTCTTGGATAGCATTTTCTTTGGAGCGTCATTCGGGAGTGAGACTCCGTAGGATTTTTCGAACTAGATCTTTGGTCGAGTATACTTTTCCGAGAGCATGAAGATCCTTGACGATCATTGAGAATCGTTCGAACATATTATCGATGTTTTCATCTTCCCTCATTCTAAAAAGTTCATATTCATGTGTTAGAAAATCAATTTTATATTCTCGGACTTGAGACGTACCTTCATACGTGATCTCGAGTTAATCCCACATTTCCTTTGCGGTTGTGCAACAAGAGATTTTTCGATAGTCGTCCAAATTCACCGCACAAAATAGTAAGTTGACGGCCTTTGCGTTTCTTTCAACCTTCTTGATGTCCTCGGCATCATATTCATTTTCCTCCTTTGGAACCATGATTTCCCCAACTTTCTTTGTTGGCATTTGTTCACCTTTCTTGATGATTTGCCATAATCGAAAGTTATTTGATTGGATGAATATTCTCATCTGCTCATTCTAATATGTATAGTTTGTTCCGTCAAATAGTGGAGGGCTATTGGTGGAGTGTCCTTCGCTTATCATTCCTGCGTTCAATATTATCAACAAAAAAAATATATCGCTCTCAACCGGTTAAGGCTTTCAGAGAGTTAGACTCTGATACCAATTGTTCGGATTTATGCCTGTCACTAGAGGGGGGGGGGGGGTGAATAGTGCGGCACGAGAATATTGATAAATATTGCGGAATTAAAAATTTCAGGAATAAAATAAATTCGGTAATAAAAATAGCAAGGAAAGAACACACCGAATTTATCCTGGTTCACCACAACTTGTGGTTAGTCCAGTCCCCGAGAGACTCTCTTGAGATTCCACTAACTTCGTTAAGCTTACGGGTGCCTAACAAACCGATACACTTGCTCGTAGATGTACACTCTACAAGACTTCAACTTGCTCGAGGATACCGCACCCCAAGACTTCACCTTGCTCATGGATACCGCACCACAAGACTTCACACACTAAGACTTAGGGTACTTAGCGAACTCGACAATCAATGAGAAGATATGTTCTTCTCAAACACCTTTCTCTTTTACAACAAGCACTCTCTCAAAAGAGTAGATAAAGAGATACAAATATAGCTCTATGAACAACTCAAAGTTGTCTCTCAAATGGCTCAACAAAATCTCTAAAATGATGCTCAAATAATGTCAATATGTAAATCAATATTGGGAGGTGTTGTGTGTATAAAATCAGCTCAAAAGACCTCTTTTTATAGGTGAAGGAAGTGTTATGTCCGTTGCTTAATTGGCAATCAATTATGCTGATTTTGTGCCAAGATAATCGATTATGCAGATTTGATAATCGATTATTTCTCCAACGTTCAAAAAATCAGAAGCTGATTTTCTGCTGAATAATCGATTATCTGAGACTGTATAATCGATTATTCTGTTCCAGTGTTCAAACACTGGCAACGGTCTACAGCATAATCAATTATGCAGTCTTGATAATCGATTATTCTGTTACAGATTTGAACTCTTACTTCAAAAACCATTTTGGTTAAAATGAAAACTTTAACATCATTTTGTTTGAAGTATTTGAAATAAGTTTATAATAAATATGATTTAATAAAATGATATAATGCATATTTATGATGACCTAATGTTGAGCCAAAAGACGAGATAACTTAAACGTTGCTCTTGCATTGGTTCTACCTAACGACCTACGCCTTGGGTCTTTGGTCTTGAACATTTGAGCTCGTCTATGCAATTCCGTCATTAATATGCTTCTCGGCATTCAATCTTGATTGTTTGTCATATACTAGCGTTGTTTGACACTTGACTTCATTGTTTGTCATTTATCAAAACCTATACCTAAAAATTATGCTAATACAACCAAAGCGCACATATCATAGATAGAATGATTTTCTACAATTTACCGATAGTGAATTTCTACATGATGTTGCAGTTAAGGGTGCAAACAGGCCGGGCCTGAACCGGGACCGGACCGGGACCGCGGTCCAGGCGTTCCTGGCGGGCCTAACGGCTATTTTTTTTAATTTTTTTATTTTAAAAAATCAGTAACGGCTCTTTCAAAAATAGCCGTTTGGAACTTTTTAAAATAGCCATTTGGCCCCCAAACTTTAATTTAACCTCAAACTTTATATTATTACACTTTTTCCCATTTCTCAACTATAAATACCCCCTCATTCTTTCATTTTTATTCACCAATTCATCAATATCTCTCAATCTCTCTTTCATTGTTTCTACTACAATTGATTAATTTATTGTTGAAAATTCGTGAAAAATTGTGAAGTTGTTGAATTGAAGTTTTCAAGTGTTCAACGATTTTCAATTTTCAAGACGTTTTTTGGCAATCCGGTAAACTCGTTTCAACTCTTACGTTTTAATAATATATTTTTGTGTTGTTTAGTTTGCATAATTCTAATTAGTATGGCATTTTCTTTGAAAAAAATATTCGGTAAAGGAACAGGTAAAACCGGTGAAAGTAGTGGACATAATACTACCCTTCCCCCGGCTCCCCGACCTACAAAAGATAAGCAAGTTGAAAGTAGTCGCCAACCCAGACGTCCTACTCCGCCTCCCGTAATGCTTGATAGTGATCACCCTTGTTTTCAATTTACAGATAATGAATTTCTATATGATGTTGCAGTAGGTGATAGATTAGATGATGTAATTATGAATGCTCTTTATCCTAATGAACCTATCTTAGAGGAAAATGAGGATGATAATGATGATGATGAAACCCAAGCACCAGATTTAGATGATACACCTACTAGTCCTGTTCATAACTCAAGTAATGCACCGGCACACCCACATGTAGAAACTCTAACTTTTATTAGACAACCTGCTAAACGTGCAGAAACATCATTAGTTTGGCATTTTTTTACTCAAGTAAGAGAACAAAATAAGGCTAAGTGTAAAACTTGTGGGAAATTACTTGTTCATAAATTTACTGGAGACCGTAGCGGCACAGGTAGTTTGGTTAGGCACATATAAATACACCATAGAGATAGGGATAGATTTTTTCAAATGCAAGCGCAGCAAGAGGGGACAAGAGTAGATTCTCAAGTTAACCCTGGTACAGGTTCAAATCTAGTTCAACCAGGAATTAACACTGTCACCGGAGGTATTTTATATTACGATCCAAATAGAGATCGTGAAGAATTAGCAAAGATGATTACTGTTATGTGCTTACCTTATACATTTGCTTCTAATCCTAATTGGGTTCATTACATTAGAAGAGTTTTTAATCCTACTTATAAAGGTTGGCCTCGCACAACAGTTAAGGCCGATATTTATAAATTCAAACATGAATATGAACAATATTTGCTCTATTTATTTACTCATATACCTAATCGAATTTCTATTACAACTGATATTGGTAGAAGTAATAATGACTGTGATTATCTAACTGTTACAATTCATTGGATAGATGATGACTGGACAATGCAAAAACGTATAATTGCATATAGAATAATTAATTCACGTCACACGGGTAGGTTTATAGTTAACACTGTTTTAGATATTTGTAGATATTTTTGCTTTAGCGATAAAATAATGGCAATTTCTATGGATAATGCTTCTAGTAACACTAGTGCAATAGGCATGCTTACAAAAACCCTAAATCCTGCATTTAGTAATATTTTTCGTGTTAGTTGTATTTGTCATATTTATCATTTAATTGTTGGTGATGGTATACGAATTTTAAACATAGAAATTGAAAGGTTCGAATGGCTCTTAATTGGCTATTTTATTCAAACTGTAGAACTAGACTTAGAGAGTATTTTAAAAAATGTGATGAATATGGCCTTAGAGAAAGAAAGATTCCTAAACCTTGGCCGACTAGGTGGAATTAAATGTACGAAAGTTTAGTAGTTGCGTATGAATATAGAAACTCAATTAATGCAACGTTTAATTCTCGGGTAGGTGGTGAGGATGATGATGAAATGCTTACTACCCAAGATTGGACGAATGTTAAAATTCTTTTAGATTTTTTAGAACATTTTCAAGTTGCTACAAATGCATTTTCTGGGCAATATTATCCTACTATGTCAAACTGTTTAGTTTATATTGCCACTAGTTGATTTGTTTGTTGAATTTGGCGAGGGTGGGGATATTTATGAACTTGCTATTAATGAAATGAAATAAAAATTTAAAAAATATTTTTTCCCTATCCCTCCTATTTTTGGTGTAGCTGCAATGTTAAATCCTACAATGAAATTGTGAGGTCCTCATTTTTGGTATTCTAATATTTATAAGGCTTTAGATCTTTCAGAAGAGGAAATTGCTACACTTGCTGATGCAAAAGAATCAATTAAAATTAATGCTCAAACTGTTTATAATGCTTATAAACAGGCGTTATAGCATGCTAGGCCAAATATTCCAACCTACTTCGTCTAGCTCACAATCGTCTAAAAGAGCTGCGGGCTTAACAACTCTTAAATATTGGACGGAGTTCCGGGGTTCTCAAGGTGATAATTATGATGAAACTTCACATCTAAATGAGCTTCAAGTTTACTTGTCTCAGGGACTTGAAAAGGAGAATCCAGACGGCTCTTTCGATCTTTTGGAATGGTGGAAGTCAAGGAAAAAATATTTCCCGATTCTTGCAAGGATGGCTCGGGATGTTTTATCAATTCAAGCTTCAACTGTTGCAAGCGCTTTCAGCCAAGCAAGACTACAAATCGGTGATCATAGAGCGGCGATGAGGGAGAGCTTGGAAAAATCAGTGCTTTTTAGAGATTGGATCCGCGCGGAAAGAAGAAACTTTGGAATTGCAGAATCACAACAGGTGATAGATGAAGCATATGAAGAAATGATAGCGGAACTTTCGGAGGATTCGGCTTCGCCCAGAAGTGGTGATGAACAAGCTTCGTTTCCACCACCACCAACACAACCTCCTCCTAACCTTGACGGATTTATGAGATTTGTTAGAGATACAATGTAGATTATGATGTAACTTGTACATTGGCACATCTTCTTTTAGTTTTTTTTCCTTTTAATGGTGGTATTAGTACCTTATTGTGCTCATTCCATTGGGGGAAGGAAGACTAAGAAAGATATACTATTTTGGTCAATAAAAATAATAGGACATTTCCTTGAATATCTTTTTTCTCAATATTTCTTTGTCTTTACTTCGATATCAATCTTTGAATATATATATATATATATATATATATATATATATATATATATATATATATATATATATATATATATATAACATACAATATATACTACAATAAAATATATACGAGAATATATATACATAACGTACAACCTAAACTACAAGAAAATATATAAGTAATAACATATATACTAATTACTACAACACAATATATACATAATATATATCAATATATACATAATATACAATATATACTAATTACAACAACACACTATATACATAATATACAATATATACTAATTACTACAACACAATATATACATAATATATATCAATATATACATAATATACAATATATACTAATTACTACAACACACGATATATATAATATACAATATATACTAATTACTACAACACAATATATAAATAATATACAATATATACTAATTACTACAACACGATATACAATGAAATATATATTGTATATACTATACTAATAACTTAGTACACCATATAAAATATATTCTACACTATAATAATAAGTACTATACAAGATATTGCCTAAAAAAAACCGTCAGGCCCGCCAAGCCCAGGACCATTGTGGGCTTAGGTCCATCACGGGCCGGTCTCAACCACCAGGGCCGGCAGGCCCGCCATACGAAGCACGGAACCGCGAAGCCCAGCCCGTCAGGCCCGTTTAGGCCCGGGCCCGAGCCAGAATACACCCTTAATCTGCAGCTCAACAAACTCGCCATTGCTCACTTTCCATTTTATAGAGCCACTCAGAATGGATTTCAGTTTGAGTACTTTAAGGTTCTGAAGCGAAGCAATTGCTGAAAAGTGACGACGATGTAGGTGAAACTTCTCTAGTCTCAGGTTTTTGAGGTTTGGTGAATAGATGCAAAAGGGGAGGGTATTTTCATCCATGTGAAATGACAACTTATGACTAATCTGCAGCATTTCAAGCTGTGCTGGAAAATTCAATACATAGTATACTTTTCAGTCTGCCTTTGAAAATTCTCTGTATGGTAAAAGTTGGTACCGTGGACTTGGCATCTCAGTTCCCGTAGATTAGGCGTATTTCTCAAAATCTACATACAACATACTTCCAATCACTTTCAGGCATTTTAACAAACAGGTCAGGGGCATCTCGACACTGACTTAGCACATACACCTGCTTCAAGATGACAAAGACGACTATACCAGAAGCATAGTAATTCCGGTCGTCAATTACATTGACCAATTAAAACTGGAGTTTTACCTTGTTTTGAAATGAGCTATTATAGCATAGGAAGATGAATTTCGTCAAATCCCCAAGCTTTTTTCAGTTGGTAATGGTGTAGAAGACAGACAAACTTTATATTTCTGTCAGCCATAGCTGCCATGAATTGATGAAAAACACTAGGGTATTAAAATAGAAACAAATAGGGTCGAATCATACACCTCAAGACAGCTTAGAATACTTGGATAATTTTCTTGATTGCATCAGTATTTTGACTCACAATTAAACTCAAAATTTTATGAATACAACAACTAATTATTGAACAATTTTACATCATTTTTTCTACGACAAGAACAACAATACAATATAATTCCACTTAGTGGGGTATGGAAGGGTAGTATATACGCAGATCTTACCCCTAACCTTGGGTAGAGAGGCTGTTTCCAAATAGACCCGACATTCTTCCGTTCAAGAACTTCCCACCTTGCTCTCTTGGTAAGACTCAAACTCACAACTTCTCGGTTGGAAATGAGGTTGCTTACCATCGGAGCAACTCCTCTTGTCTAACTCTCGATTGTAAGTGGAAGTTGTTTCCAAGTCATGATGAGAATGTGAATATTACCATTAACAAAAAAAAAAGGAGTACACCTAAAAGAGCACCTATGAGCAATAAGCGTCCAACAGAAAACTAGTTACAAGCAGTCAGCAGTATTGATATGAATTCTAAGTACCAAGTAATCTACGCAAAAACACTCTATTTCTATGTGTCATTTTTGATGTTCTAAAATTCAAATTTTTACAAAAATACAAGGCAAGGCAGTATATAATATATCCTTATGGTTCGGTTTTTTCTCGAATCTCGCGCATAACGTGAATTTAGTATACCAAACTACCTTTTATCTGTGTAGCTATCTCAGCAGCTTGCAATTTGGTTCCTTTGAATAATTTGCAGATCCTGGCTCTTCATGTCTGATAGATCATAACCCCCAAACAGCTGCAATCACCTCTTTCTGAAACAACTTCCAAATTTAGTGATAAGCCAGAAAAATTTTGAATACACTTTGCCATTGAGCTATACAAAAGCATTCAAAGTCTATTTTTAATTAATAAAAAGTAATATTTTACCCTATATAGAGTATAATTTTTGGTGAAGGGTATTCAATTGATCATGTTGGGATATATACTATTAACCATAGATTTGGTTTAAATATAGTATTTAGGGGTGTACATAGACCGGGTTGGTTCGGATTTTACAATTACCAAACCAAACCAGTTGTGTGGGGTTATTAAATCTAAATACCAAACCAAACCAATAAACTCGGGGTTTTTCGCTCTCGAATTTTTTCGGGTTTTCTCGGGTTTCGGGTTATTCGGATTTTTTATAAATTTTTTCAATAAAATCTTCATAGAATAAAGCATATAAATTATGCTCAAAATATTTTTTTAATCCTAATAAGATACAACTATATAAAGTATAATACAAAATATGAGATGTGTCATAGCATTATCCTAAAATATTCAACAATAAAGACAATAAAATTGTGTAATATCAATATTACTAATTAAAAAGCCACAATAAAAATATTGTTAGCTGAGTATAAGATGGGCAGTTAGTATATTGGATAAGATTAGATAGTCAGCTGAGTATAAGCTAGACTATGGCATTGTAAAACAAGATCTTTGGTGATTAATAAAATTTTAATTACAAAAAAAAAGCCACAATAAAAATAAAAGTAATCTAAAAATACTAAGTCATGCTAAAATAAATAGACTAATAAGGAAATATTAATTACATGACTAAACGCTAAAGAAAAATAAAAATAGGTTGTGCATTTATCTAAATTATTGCAAAACAAAAAAATAGATATTCAATACATTCTCGTTCATAGTATTGAATTGAATGTCTTTTGTTAGCATTAATATTGATTTGATTTTGGTTTTAATTTAGCTTTTGTTAGCATTATTTAATTTACTAATATTAATGGCTATAAAACTTATTGGAACATTCAAAAAATTCTAATTCCAACCTATAAATAATACCTTAAAATATAAAATTATAATTTTTTTAAGAAATATTTATAAATTACATCACAATAAGTATATTTATATATTTGTTATGAAATAATACAAGAATTAGAAGAATATTGCAGAGCAAGGTAGGGAGAGGAGAATTCTTATTGATATTTTGGGAACAATGGGGTAAGACTCCTCTATTTATAGGAAGATAAATGACTTAGCCTCAAAGTAAAACTCTTCTATAAGATAGACATTCACTCTAATTAGAATTCTTACTCTCCCTTGAATGTCTACTCAATAAATAATGTGCCTCGTTAAAACCTTAACTAAAATAAAACCCAATGGAAAAAAATTGTAGAAAAGGAAAAAGAGTACACATGTTTAGAAATGCCCCTATTGGTTACGTCGTTAAAAACCTTGAAAGGAAAACCCAGTGGGACAAAACCTTGTAAGGGAAAAAGAGTGCAACACGCATTAACTCCCCCTGATGAGAGCATCAATTCACATCCTTGAGCCTTCACATTTCAATCTTATGCACTAGCTTCAAGAGATCGTTAGTAGAGATTTGATAAATAAATCATCCATATTAACTATAATGAATATTTGCACCTTGAAATCATAACTCGTGATAGATATATAATGTCTTCACAAATATCGTGGAATGGCTCTTCAATATTTCCATAGAGATATCCTCGCTATCACATTATCTGCTTAAAGTTATAGCAAGATACATATGTGCACAAATTGCACTAAGAAAGTGGTACTTCAAGATCAAGAATTGTATATGCTTCAAGAAACTTAAATCCTTCATGGGTTGTCATATAAGTTAAGTCATATAAGTCATATAATAGACTTTAGATGCATATCAAGTTTTTCATGTCATTCTAAATAAATAAGATATCGAAAACAGATTTCACATACCATTGACTTTATACTTTCAAGTGTTTGAACTACAAGTCCAAAATTACATGCCTTTCATATGGAATCAATTCAACTTGAATTGTATCTCTTCCATTTGGCCAATATTTTGTTTGTATTCGACAAACTTAAGATCCTCATCGACATTTAGCGCTTATCATAGATGTCGTCGACGAACATTTTATATCGGTTCTAGTAAATTTTCATAAAGACATAACATGGAGATCTCTTCATTCATACATTCAGGTACCTGAATCTCTCATGAGATTTTACGAAGTGTTATGTCATGTGATCTTCTAGATCACTTGCCTCCTTATTATGATCACTTTGATCATTTGCTCATCTTCTTTATTAAGAAGTTCTTTTGAAACCGATTTGTCTATACGCTTTAAGCATATCAAAGACTTTGTCCTTCTAGGACTTAATATGAGCATTTGCAGTGAGAATATAGTTACTTTCTTTGGGTCAGCAAATGCGTATGGCATGCTTTGCAATATGTTGCAATTGAATTATCCTTTTATGAACTTCAGGTTCATATTATGATATTCGAGGATCTATATATACAAATGATAATTCATTCCATTTAACCTTTTCTCAAGTGTTTATCATGTCTCCCCCTCATGTTAGGAAAACTAACTTGTTTCCTCAACTCTGGGAAATCATCTTTGTGCATTATCATGTTAATATACACAGCACATTAATAATAATAAGATGAAATTATTTGGTTCCTGACCCTGAACCACTTGTGAGGGGAGAATCTAATATACTCTTGTGTATAGCGTATACCAAATTGATATAGATAACTTTGTTCTCATAAGCAATAATTTAGCTATTAAATGGAGGCACTCAATTATTTTGCTAAACCAACTATGATGTAAACCAACTTATCAAGATGAACTATCTTGAATAGAAAATCTGGAAATTATGCTCGAAATTATATTACCGAGCAATTTACCTCGCAAGCACCGGCCAGGCTGCAGGTTAATAATAATCGCACATGTAACCATATCATAGATGCATCATATGTGGTATACATGGCAGGCGAATGGGCCCATATTCACCTTTGATATTTCCAGAATTTATGGGATTCAACCCCAACTTTAGTTGGTTAATTAATTTAATGAGAACAAGTAATACAAGAGAATTCGTAAAGAACTTTCTAGTTCTTTAATATTTACCCATGTGAATTCTCTATTATTGTTGCACATCATACTTAAATTGATATGGCTAACCCGAATGCCAATTGAATAAATTATCAATATTGATAAGTTCATGTTTATACCATGACATGTGCAATTCTCAATAAACTCCAAGTTTATTATGATATGGATTTTTATATCAATTAACATCCACTTTATTGTGGCATTCTTTTGTTTCTGTAGTACAAACTGGAGAATAAAGCGGGTAGCTTTTCATATACAGATTATCCCGCTACAAGTTGTAGTAATAGAAGATATCAAATCTTTCCTTTATTTATGGTCTCAATATAATCAACCGCTTTCACATATACTTTGGAAACTGAATAAGTTTCTTTGAGACTTACTACAACACAATACCTTATTGGTAATCAATTGCGTTTCTCCAAAATAATATAATTGGCTCTTGCACAGAGTTCTCAATTAATTTGGTACTATCACATATTGCTATCACATTCTCTGCGGGGATCTGTAATTTTGTTATCCTTTTCAAATCTGTAAATGCGTCTGGCATTTTGATTTGCTATTCTTTGCAAATGGATAATATTTTGCACATCTTTTTCACAAATAGAGGTATGATAAACAAGATGAGATAATGATGGATTTTTCCACAAAATTTCCTGTTTGGTTTCACCAACTTCTCCCCCTAATTTTGGGAAAAGTGTCTCATCGAATCGACAGTCTGCAAATCGTGCAGTGAACAAATCCCCTGTCAATGTTTCGAGGTAGCGAATAATGGAGGGCGATTCAAACCCAACATATATTTTCCTAACCATCTTTGCATACCCATTTTGGTGCGATATGGCGGTGCTACAGGCACATATACTGCGCATCCAAAAATTCTTAAATGAGATATATTAGGTTCATGACCCAAAACTAATTGCAACGGGGAATATGTGATGATTCGTCAGTCTGAGACGAACTAGCATTGCTGCATGCAAAATGGCGTGACCCCAAACCGAAGTGGGCAGCCTCGTTTTCATGAGTAAATGAGGTATTCAAGATTATTCTCATCTATTGTCTCAATATGATATCCATTTTGACTGATATCTTTATAACTCAACAAGTTTCTCTTGGACTTGGAGGAGAACATTGCATTCTCTATGATAAATATTGTTCCTTTAGGCAGAGTTATAGTTGCTCTTCTGGAGCCTTCAGTCAATTTACTACTACCAGAAATTGTAGTAACATCTGCCTTACACATACTTGAATGAGAGAAATATTTCTTCTCTTTGAATATCGTATGTGTGGTACATGAATTGATTAGTTATAATATGTTATGCATACAAATATGTTACTATCGGACTTTAGTATAATGTACAACTATTGCAGACTGTACACAAATGTACAACATTACAAAAGGTAGTAATAAATAACAATTTGGTTAGTTGCCAATTGAAATAAATCAAGTAAAACAGTACAATGAATGGCTTGGTTTATGTAAACTTTTATATGTGAACTTTGAATGTAATGTAGTTAGTTCACTGCGCTGCTTCAGTCTAAAAATAGACCAAAATTCTACAGCGTTGTTGTATTGCTAATAAACATACATACAATTTTATAAACTAGCTGATATGTGAATTTGACAATAGACATTATAATTATGTAGACTACATGTTTTCGCTATATAAAATTAATGGCGACATGGCATAACATTATTGAATTGTATAATGTATTGCAAATGTCAGAATAAACACAACATTTGATCTTTGGTTTAGTTACAGATTATATGAAAATTTGCTATATAAAGTTGTTGTAGATACTTGGTCAAGTTGCTTTATTTTACCACCTAATTGGCCTCGTTTGCCCGTTTAAGTATGGATTGAACAAGAGATGCTAAATAGATTGCCCAAAATTAATTTGTACTTGCGAGATGCATGTAGCTCAGTTTTCAACCAAACTTCCTCGACTGTATATATATGCAACACGATCCGGACCATAGGAAAATACATGCGCTACATAGGTATGAATAGCAGTTCTTTGACAGGGAGAAATCTACAGTGTCAGGTATGAATACCCATAACTTTTGTCCAAATCTTATATATTTGAGAAATCTAGTAAATCTATAAGAATTTTTATGTCGGAATCCCATGCCGAAACACACTGTAGGTTCCAACTAATGAACAATTTTACATTATTTATTTAGTAATAGACATTTGTAGTAAACATAAAACAGAAACAACAACATAGCCATATACCAAATTAAAGGAAAGAAAAAAAATATTCAACTGTTTTTTACCTCAGAAACTTTAATTAAAGTTTTAAGAAAAAAAAAAGAAAAACACACTACTGTAAATGCTCATGATCTTCCCAATTGCCTGGGCTAAATATGCATCCTCCTCCTCCTCATTAGTATCATCATCATTACTATAACCATTACCACCACCACTATTATCATAATTATTATCGGTATCTCCATCATAACCATCACCATTATTATCATCTGTATTATTGACACCTCCATCATCACCATTACCGCCGCTGCCATAATAATCATCATTATTATTGTTAAAATTATATCGACAATAAAGAAAAGAAATATGAGAAGAAAAGTAAAAATGAGAACACAAGGATCTAACGTGGAAAAATCCTTTCGGGAAAAAACCACGGGAACAACCGATGATATCACTATATGGTAAAATATGAGGATATTACAAGAGTATTTAATCTCTCCCTCACTCTAGGTGTTCTTTGTTGGTGTTGTGGAAATGAGAGTTGAAGCTCTCCTTTTATAGCCAAAACTTCACTCTCTAAAGCCTACAATATTTGACAATTTACACACTTTTCACAATTCAACAAAGTTGGCTACCAACCCAAAGAAATTCAACAAGGTTGGCTACCAAACCAAACTAATTCAACAAAGTTGGCTACCTAACCAAACTAAGTCAACAAGATTGGCTACCAAACCAAAGAAACATTTATTAGGCACATGCCTAATACTTCTTCAATTGTCAAAAGTGGGCCCCACCACTTTTGACCAAAAAACTTTTCACATGAACAGTACTGTGAATAATAACGCGTGAATAGTGAATAGTAAATTTTGTCTCATATCAACAATCTCCACCTTGAGACATAATTTACTCTTGTAACAAAAACGAAGTTTTCACTTCAATAAACTCCTCATCATTAGATCATCGGTTGTAAACAATCTTTTGAAACTAGATTGTCATACCAACCAAATTTGAGCACAGCTCAA
Organism: Nicotiana benthamiana; assembly: GCA_034376525.1. NCBI lineage: Eukaryota > Viridiplantae > Streptophyta > Magnoliopsida > Solanales > Solanaceae > Nicotiana > Nicotiana benthamiana. Next base: position 9,816,131 of record CM067341.1, on the reverse strand, counting down.
ACTTAGTTGCTGGAACCGGCTTCATCAGCATGTCCGCCGGATTGTCATGAGTGCTGATCTTTTTAACTTGAACATCACCTCGAGCAATAACTTCTCGAATAAAATGATAACGTACATCAATATGCTTCGTTCTCTCATGAAACATTTGATCCTTCGTGAGATGAATTGCACTCTGACTATCACAAAATATTTTTGTGCATGACTTGTCTCCACAAAGCTCACCATATAAATTTCTCAGCCAAATAGCTTCTTTAAGAGCTTCAGAAATTGCCATATATTCTGCTTCAGTAGTGGATAAGGCAACAGAGGCTTGCAAACTTGCCTTCCAACTTACAACACAGCCACCAATGGTAAAGACATAACCTGTCAGAGATCTTCTTTTATCCAAGTCTCCACCATAATCAGAGTCCACATAACCAATAAGTCCATTTTTGGAACTTCCGAGTTCTAAGCAAACATTTGAAGTACCACACAAATATCTGAAAATCCATTGCACTGCTTTCCAGTGTTCTTTTCCAGGATTAGCCATATACCTGCTAACAACACTCAAAGCATGAGATAAATCAGGACGAGAACATACCATGGCATACATCAATGAACCAACGGCACTAGCATACGGTACTTTAGCCATGTCTTTAATCTCTTCCTCTGACTGTGGACATGAGGCTAGAGAAAGTTTGAAATGAGCAGCTAACGGAGTTTTCACAGGCTTGGCATTGTGCATATTAAATCTTTGAAGGACTTTCTCAATATACCCTTGTTGACTAAGGTACAACTTTCCAAACTGTCTTTTCCGAATAATTTCCATACCAAGAATCTTTTTGGCTGGACCCAGATCTTTCATCTCAAATTCATTGCTTAGTTGTGCTTTGAGTTTACCTATTTCTGCTTTATCTTTTGCAGCAATCAACATATCATCAACATAAAGCAGCAAATATATAGGTGAACCATTGCCTGACTTAAAATAAACACAACTATCATAATTTGATCTTTTAAAATTTTGAGAGAGCATAAAAGAGTCAAACCTCTTATACCATTGCCTGGGAGACTGCTTCAAACCATAAAGCGATTTCTTTAATCTACATACCAGATTCTCTTTTCCAGGAACAGTGAAGCCTTCAGGCTGTTCCATATAAATGTCGTCTTCCAATTCTCCATGTTAAAATGCAGTTTTTACATCTAATTGCTCAAGCTCATAATCATGCATAGCAACAATACTAAGTATAGTGCGAATAGAGCTATGTTTCACAACTGGAGAGAAAACATCAGTGAAGTCAATACCTGGAATCTGACTGTAGCCTTTAGCAACAAGCCTTGCTTTGTATCTTGCTTCCTCATTAGGAGTAATGCCTTCTTTTCTCTTGAAAATCCATTTGCAGCGGATGGGCTTTTTGTCTTCAGATATTTTTACCAACTCCTAAGCACCATTTTTATCAAGAGATTCCATCTCATCATGCATTGCAGTTATCCAATTGTTGCAATCATCTGTAGTAATTGCTTCAGAATAAGTTGAAGGTTCTGAGCTACCTTCAATTTGTTCAGCAACATTTAAAGCATAAGCAACCACATTAATTTCTTCAATTAATCTTTTAGGAGGTTGAATGACCCTCCTAGGTCTATCAGTTGCTATAGAACGTTGTGGTTGTTGAGCAGTAGCGGGAGACTCTTCTTCAACAGAAGTATCTTGGCTCATAGAATTTTCTTTTTTTGGAGTCTGTCCTGAGTTAGCAGATTGCTCCACCTGCACACTTGTCTTCTTTTGACACTCAACAGGAATATTAGTAGAAGAATATTCTGACTCATTGAAAACCACATTTCTACTAATAACAACCTTTTTAGTTTCAGGACACCACAATTTATAACCTTTAACTCCAGACATGTAGCCAAGAAAAATACATTTAATAGCTCTAGGCTCTAATTTCCCGTTATCAACATGAGCATATGCAGTGCAACCAAAAATTTTTAAATTTTGAATAAACTGCTGGGGAACCAGACCATACCTCAATTGGAGTCTTCTTATCGAGTGGAATAGAAGGTGACATATTGATAAGATAACAGGCAGTAGAAGCTGCTTCAGCCCAAAAACGCTTAGACAACCCCGCGTTAGATAACATGCAACGGGCTTTCGAAATAATAGTTCTATTCATACGTTCAGCCACACCGTTCTGTTGAGGAGTATGAGGAACAGTGTGGTGCCTAACAATGCCTTCAGACTTGCAGTAGGAATTGAACTCATTTGAACAAAACTCCATCCCATTATCAGTGCGAAGCTTTTTAACCTTCCTTTCAGTCTGCCTTTCCACCATGACTTTCCATTCTTTGAATGCAGCGAATGCTTCTGATTTATGCTTTAAGAAATATGGCCAGACTCTTCTTGAGTAGTCATCAATTATAGTGAGCATGTAACGAGCAGCGCCAAGTGATGCCTCTTGAGATGGTCCCCAAATATCAGAGTGTACATAATCAAGAATGCCTTGAGTTGTATGTACTGAGGTGTTGAATTTTACTCTCTTGTGCTTTCCAAAAATGCAGTGTTCACATAAATCCAGCTTTCCTGTGCATTGGCCATCAAGGAGTCCTCTTTTGCTTAAAACTGACAAACCAAGTTCACTCATATGCCCAAGACGCATATGCCAAAGGTTAGTAGTATCAGAAACAGATGATTTATTTGAAGTAACATTAACATCTCCTGTAATTGTAGTACCCTGTAGATGATACAGGTTTGCAGATTTAAGGTCTGCTTTCATTACTACCAAAGCACCTTTGGAAACCTTTAAAACTCCACCTTCACCAGAATACTTGTACCCTTTGAGATCAAGAGTACTCAGGGAGATGAGATTTCTTTTTATACCTGGAACATGTCGAACATCAACCAAAGTTCTGATGACACCATCGAACATCTTGATTCGGATTGAACCAATCCCTGCAATTTTATATGGTGCATCATCACCCATTAAAACAGAACCACCTTCGATAGGTTGATAGTTGATAAACCGACTTCTGTTTGGACTCATGTGAAAAGTACACGCTGAGTCAAGAATCCATTCGTCATTGGTTTTGGCACATCCAGCAAAAGCTACAAGAACTTCTCCGTTGGAATTTTCTTCAACAGCATAGGCTGCTTTTCCTCACCATCTTGACTTGAGTTGCTGGTGGAAGCTTTCTTCTCCTTGTTTTTCAGTTTATAACATTCAGAAATTTCATGGCCATCCTTTTTGCAATATCTGCAATATTTTCGACTCCTAGACTTTGATCTGCCTCTAGAATTATTTGAGTTCTTGCCTTTAAAGTCAGCATTTGACTTCTTGTCTGTTGGTCTGCCACGAACCGTTAGACTTTCTGCTGGAGAACTTGATCCTCCAGTAGACACCATATTTTTCATCTTTTCTTTGGCATGCAAAGCATCATAAACTTCTTGAAGAGTTAAAGTATCACGACTATATAATATGGTATCTCTAAAATTTGAATAAGAAATAGGCAAAGAACATAAAAGAATCAAACCCAAATCTTCTTCATCATATTTGACCCCCATAGCTTCTAAATCTGTAATGATCTCTTTAAAAACGAATAGATGATCCATCAATGATCCACCTTCTTGCAGCTTGTGGGAAAATAATTTTTGTTTAAGGTGCATCTTACTTGTGAGATCTTTGGTCATACAGATTTGCTCTAATTTCAACCATAAGGAGGCTGCAGTTGTTTCTTTCAAAACTTCCTGCAATATACTATTAGATAAATGAAGATGAATATGAGAGAGAGCCTTACGATCTTTTCGTTCCTTCTCCTCATCTGACCAAGAAGTGGGCATTTTATCACGCCCTAACAGCGCATCATCAAGATCCAACTGAGCCAATACAGCTCGCATCTTCACTTGCCATAAAGTAAATCTTGTGTCTCGATCCAATAGTGGTAAATCATATTTCAATGAAGACATGTCGATATAACTTTGAGCCAATAAACCTACGCTCTGATACCACTTGTTAAAATTATATCGACAATAAAGAAAAGAAATATGAGAAGAAAAGTAAAAATGAGAACACAAGGATTTAACGTGGAAAAACCCTTTCGGGAAAAACCACGGGAACAACCGATGATATCACTATATGGTAAAATATGAGGATATTACAAGAGTATTTAATCTCTCCCTCACTCTAGGTGTTCTTTGTTGGTGTTGTGGAAATGAGAGTTGAAGCTCTCCTTTTATAGCCAAAACTTCACTCTCTAAAGCCTACAATATTTGACAATTTACACACTTTTCACAATTCAACAAGGTTGGCTACCAACCCAAAGAAATTCAACAAGGTTGGCTACCAAACCAAACTAATTCAACAAAGTTGGCTACCTAACCAAACTAAGTCAACAAGATTGGCTACCAAACCAAAGAAACATTTATTAGGCACATGCCTAATACTTCTTCAATTGTCAAAAGTGGGCCCCATCACTTTTGACCAAAAAACTTTTCACATAAACAGTACTGTGAATAATAACGCGTGAATAGTGAATAGTAAATTTTGTCTCATATCAACAATTATCAGCATCTTTATCTTCACTACTATCACCGCTATTATCATTATTATTATCAGCATCTCCATCATTATTATCACCACTACTATTATTATCGCTATTGTCAGCACCTCCATCATCATCACTACCACCGCCATTACTATCAACATCATTATTATCATCATTTATAGAAGAATAAAGAAATCAGTCAAGTCAATAGGCACCGACTAAATTGTTAAATCTAATAGAAGTAAAAAGCCTACTTGAAGAAAATTGCTTAGATAAAGTTATGAATTTCTCAGTTCGGTGCACAATATTTTGCTTGAGCACACATTTTCCTAAATGGATCCTTGATTTGGATATCACCACGACAAGGTGGAGGTGCTAAGACAAGAGATCTCTCAACTTCAATTCTCAGGTTCAACTAGAGGGTACCAAGTTGCAGCAGGTGCCGTACAATATTGTAGATAATTAACTGTTCCATGATAAAACATAAAAAAGAAACAACACACATTTTCTACAATTTAGACAACTAAATTACAGAAGATTAGAGGTAGAGTCACGATTTTAAGCTTATGAATTTAAAATTTAAAATATTTTAAGTTACTGGGTTCTAAACTATTCAAGACAAATACATAATTGAACCAAAGCTACTGGGTTGGTTAGTCAGAACACTGGCTCCACTCCTGCAAAAGATGATTTTGCCTTATTCTTGATCATATGCGCTTTGTCTTGAACAAAGAATAATTATGAGGAGGGCATCCCCAGTTAAATGTTTGCGTTTACAAAGACTAACTGGTTTAGATGAGTTATTTTTAGCATTAAATAAATCCTTTTTAAAAAAAAATATAGGCCCTACTATTATTATTCCATGCATTTTACACAAAAATGTTACTCTACAATTCAGATAAGTAAACAATGAAATTCCAGCTTCTAGCAACCAGCCCCTCCGCCTTGCTTAAAGGTTCCTCTTCAATAAGAGAAGATTCTCTTCCTTCGCTTTCTCCTTGCAGAACTTATGCAACAAGTCATGGACGAGATATACTTTAATCTTACCTTTAGAACACTTCTTAGCTGCCATTGTTAGTAAATAGTATTCGTAAAATAATTTTGAAGAAAATAAAATAACATATAGATAGAAATATAAACGAAATAGAAGTTAATCCGAGTCCACTAAATTTACAGTGTTTACTTAAGAAATTTAACCCTATCCTAGTATTTAAGGTTGTGGATTATTTCCTCTTAGGATAGAATGAAATACACACTGGTGTAGTAGTATTTCAAACCCCAGTGTTTCAGCGAACGCAAAATTTAGTAGAATCAAACTTACTGTTGCTTTCTTTGAATTTAAAATACTGCTGAAGAAAAGAGAAGAACTCAGAAAATCGTATGAAAAATCTGAGAGAATGGACTGGCATTTATAACCAATATTGAGCTAAAACTAAAGAGGTGTAATTCTTCAGAAGGGCTGTTTATTTAAAATGGTCATAACATAAATACCATAAAATAATAGCTATTTCGCAACAATAAACGGGGAATTGAAGAGGAACCTTAACTTTTCTGTTACAAAAAGGGAAAACGGATGACGATTAATATTTCGTTGGATTAAGTATAAATATTTGTTGGACTTAATATTGTTAATATTTAATATGAACAAATAATTTGGTCCAAAAAATCAATCAATCAATAGATCATTTGACTGTATTCGAAGCCAAATCCTAAGCCGAAGCCAAGCCGAGCGAGCTACGATGACAGCGCGAGGATTGCCTTTTTCTTAACCTTTAAGAGCTACAAGAAGAGCAATTATATATATACCTATCAAAAACTTTTTCCTCTTCCAATGGGACAATGTCCCATTGTCAAGGAGGAAATCTCAAATGAAACCCAGATATTTCATTTTCCGTCCATTTCTCATTCACCTTCTTTTAAGCCTATTTTAGATTAAAATCTCAACAATCCCCCACAAGGATGGAGAACGGCTGTATCACGGAAATATGCATGAAAAATGATTGATTCACAAGCAAGGATTAATCACATCTGGATAAGTAGGTTTCTCTTTGAACTTTTCGTAGTGAACTTATGTCGGATATGCTCGGTCAATTGGTAGATTTGATATCTTTAAACCGTCGAACTTTAGCGTACATCTAGACAATCATAAGTCATATAATCAACCCTTAACCGTCTTTGGTTCTCATTGTTGTGTTCGTTTCAGCCATGAACACCGCATGGTTTTATAAGTATATAGAGAACTGACCTTACCAAATTCTCCTTGAAGCGACTAACACTTTACACTTACATAGATGATTCCTAAACGTGTCATCCCGCAAATACACTATTTGATATATCCCGTATCAAATTTAGAAATCATTAAAAAATCTTAACATTTTATCATTGATACTGAATACAAAATTTCTTCTCCAAGCTGCATGATCTCAGACCCTACAATTGAAGGGGTAAAAAGAAGATAAGTCCTTAGTTAGTCGTTAAAAAAACTTATAAAGAAGAATATCGTATACAACAACAACAATCCAGTATAATCTCACTTAATGGGGTCTGGGGAGGGTAGTATGTAGGCAGACCTTACACCTACCCTTGGGTAGAGAGACTGTTTCCAAATAGACCCCCGTCATCCTTCCCTCCAAGGACTTTCCACCTTGCTTTTGGGGAGACTCGAACTCACAACCTCTTGGTTGGAAGTGGGGTTGCTTACAATTCACTCAAATTGACACAATGGCTTCTATTATTCATCACCTATTACAATCATAAGAAATTAAGGAAATTAGAATCAAAATCATCTTGTTTTTCACTTTTGGTCCTAATTAGAATCATACAACATACTACAGGACATGTTTTTCACTTACTACAGGACTTGAAATTTACATACAACATACTTCCAATCACTTTCACGCATTAACAAACAGGTCAGGGGCGTCTCGACACAAACTTAGCAAATACACCTGCTTCCAGATGACAAATAAGACTAGACCAGAAGCATAGTAATTCCACTCGTCAATTACATTAACCAATTAAAACTGGAGTTTACTTTGTTTTCGAGGTGCAATTATAGCATAGGAAGATGAATTTCGTCAAAGCCCCAAGCTTTTTTACTTGGTAATGGTGTAGAAGACGACAAACTTTATATTTCTGTCAGCCACAGCTGCCATTAATTCGCACCTCCGAGAGAGAAGAGAGTTGGGGCTTAGAATTCGGTATTGAAAATTTATGTGTTGCCTATTTCATGCCGACGTGAATGGTTTTCAGAATCAACCCGATATTTCTTAGGCATGGAGGTCCTGTATACAACTGATAGAGGCATCATCTCTCAGAGACAATTTGTACTAGATTTGCTTAAGGAATACAATTGTCTAAATGGCAACAGTTCATCTTCACCACTAGATCTTGGTGTCAAGCTCAAAGCAAAGGAAGGACTAGCTCTCACAGATCCTACATCCTACGGAAAGTTAGTTGGAAAGTTAAATTTTCCTACTAATACAAGGTTAGACATTGCCTATAATGTGTAATATTTGAGCCAATTTATGCAAGATTCGAGGGAGCCACACTTACATGCAGCTTTTCACCTTCTTAGATACTTGAAAAGTGATCCTACATTTTGGAATCTTTCTTTCTAATGATCCTTAATGCACAATTAGTGGGTATTGTGATTTTGATTCGACAGCTTGCTCTGATTCTAGGAGATCAGTTAGTGGTTATCTTATACTGCTGGGTAATAGTCCAATTAGCTAGAAGTCTAAGAAACACGAAACTATTTCTCTCTCCACAGCTGAGCAGAATTAGATCTCTTAAAAAGGTGGTGGGTGAACTAACTTGGCTGTGCAGATTGCTAGATGAACTAACTATTCCCTTTCCTAAGCCTGTTACTGTATTTTGTGATAGTCAATCTGCTTACATATTACCAAGAACCCTATCTTCCATGAGAGGACAAAGCATATTGAAGTTGATTGTCATTTTATTCGAGACAAGTTACAAGAGGGCTTGGTGTCTTTGCATCACATTGGCACTGCCGATCAACTAGCTAATATACTCACCAAAGCTCTCACCGACATTAAGCATTATGCTGTTGTAGACATGTGATTTTTGACCCTCCCCAAGATTTTTTATATTTTAGCGTAAATATTTTAGTTTAGGTTTAGTATCGCTCTCTTTACCTTATTTTATCTAAAAAAATTATTTAAAAAATATTTTCCCTTATTATAGCTAGTTGATATTTTGTCTAGTTAGTTTTATTTTTTTAAAAAAATACAAAAATAGTCTTGGAATTTTATTTAAAAAAAAGAAGAAGAAAAAGTTCAAAAAGTACTTTACATTTTAGTATATACCGAGTAGTATTTAAATGTCATTAATATAGTAATTATTTGTCTTCTCTAAACATTTTATTATCTTAAATATATTAGTATCTTTTTAAAGCTATTTTTAATCCATCTTTAGAATAAAGAAAAGTACTAAAAAAAAATCCAAAAAGACATGGTCCAATCCTAGCCATCTATTTCTTTCTAATTCAATGGCCATCATCCTTCCCATCTCCATATAAAATACACAACTATGAGAACCACGAGCCTAAGGTGGTGCAACTGCAGTAGCTGAGGAACTAGAAGGATGAGTGAATCCACTACTGAAATTACGTCGCAACTTTGGGCAGTTGGGCTTTATATGACCAATGTCTCCACAATAATAGCAACAATGAAACCCGAGCTTGCACTGACCTGAATGTTGCCACTTACATATTCCAAAAATACCTTGTTGGTGCGAATGTTGCTCAGCATGACTCTGGCTATCTGAGGATGATGTCCTAAAATTCTGATTCTGGCGAGGCTGATTTCTATATTTCTGAGTACGCCTGAACGAAGACCCACCACCTGATTGATGATCGGACTGAGCTAGTGCTAATGACTCCTTATTAAAGGAATCCCTTCCACCTCCACTGGATGTACCATTAAACCTGTCCGTTGTCCGAGATTTCTTGTTATGCTCTGTTCCTTCTCTCCTTTGTTGTCTGTCTTTTTCTAAGTGCTTGGCAAATCCCACAACAGAGGAGACGCTGTCATCCCTACTACTGCAGCTGATGTCGTATACTTAATATGGTAAGGTAAACCCCCAACAAATCCGCGAATCTTTGCTTTTCTGTCTTAACCATGTGAGGAGCATGCTTAGCTAGCCTTATAAATTCCATATAGTAATCTTCCACACTTTTATTCCCTTGCTTGAGCTGTTCGAACTCTGTAGCCTTAGCTTCCCTATCCTCTTCAGGGATAAGGTTAGCCATGAAGATCTCTTCAAATTCTTCCCAAGTAGGCAGACCATCATCTTTATCTCTTTCATTTTCCCACATCTCAAACCAAGCACCAGCCACATCTCTAAGCTGGTAAGCAGCCAGTTCCACAACTTTACCATCAAATGTTTTCATCATGCGGAGGGCTTTATTGACACCCTCAAGCCACAACATCGGATCTTCATAAACTATAGAACCATGGAACATTGGACGACTCAACTTTAAAAATTCATTTACTCTTGAGGTCTCAGAATTGTTCTGTCTATTTAAGGAGGCGGGATCTCATCTCTTCTCTCGTTCTGGTTGGCCATAAAGGCTTTAAACATCTCCATAGCACCATTGACAATATTAAAAATCTGACCCACATCGGGAGATACAGTTGCCTGAGCCGGAGGTGCTGTTCGGGGCTGTACTGGATCCTGAGGTACTGGATCATTATGCTCTACCCTTTCTTCATGTTCAACCCGGGGTACTTGAACCCCCTCTGTGGATTTAATCTTTATTTTCTAGGTTGAAGCCTTTTTAGTTCTGCCTTAGTCCACAGTAGTAGCAAAAGTTTCTTGAGCAGCATCCTGAGTGTCGGTGTCAGAGTTGCGAGTACGAGCCCTTTCTGCGAATTTTAGAGAAACAAATACATTAGATAATTTCTTATAGGTAGGATCTGCTGCACGATCTAAAGTATGACAAAACTGAGATTTTTCCTAAATGCTTGTAGCCTCCTATTTATAAGTATGACGCGCTTCATACCCATTAACAAGATTCTACTAACACGGCTTCGTAGATCCCTAGGACTCAATAAACCTGGCTCTGATACCAAGTTTGTCACGACTCATTTTCTGAACAAGCCGAGACCGGCACTCGATCAGTAAACATGACTGAGCGAACCATCTCTGCTTATCAAATCTATTGTAAGTCCAAACTTTATATGCACAAAACAAATACTCTAACCAAATACTTTTGATTAATTTAAAAATTTAAATAAATCAACTCCAAAATTATATTTGTAGTAACTACTGAATTATTGCTAAGTTACTATAAAATAACATCCGAATCTCAACCCAATGACTATGTCTATGAAACCTCTACCGATAAATTGAGCATTGCTCAGGATATGAGATTTTCTGGCCAATTCTTTAAGTAAAGAAATAACTAAATAAAGATGACTCAAAATAATACTCCACGAACAAAAGCGGAGCTCACCAATAGCACTAGAAAAGAAGGAAGTCCTAACTCGTAGCTTGTTTGCCTGCATATCCGATTCCTATCTTGTACCGCAGACCAACATAGATTCCCAAAAGAGAACGTCAGTACCATCCATTGTACTCAGTGGGTCTCAACAACAGGGGGCGAAACTTTAATAACATATACATTATAAGAAAAAGGTTCTAAATGCATGTAAAACATAAATCTTATAAGAATAATTCTAAATAATTGCATAATAGCAGTTTATGAATATTCTAAAAGAAATTCTTTTTTTTCTTTCTTATAAAAAAGTATACTTCACTTTATACTTTGGGAGTTCCAACTATCCTGACTTAATTCTGTCTCAGTCACCATGTGTCGGCACGAGTTCGATCCCAACCCGATCGAGTAGGCCCAATCCACGAGGTGCCACTGGCTTCATGGTTCTCAGCGCTTATGTATCATACCTTAGCATGGCTAAGAAATTTCTGAGCAACGAGATTCTCGGCTTGTGTGCTCCCTACTTTGGCACAAGTAGTTTCAGGAAATCAATGCCTTGATCAGGACCCTTGGCCTGGACAATGTCCCCTTTTCAGAATAAAGGATACTCCCAAAAATCTTTTCTTTCTAAAACTTCTTCTTGTGAATTTTCAAGACTAAATCTCTTATAGATAATCATACTGGTATCCTAAATATAAGTCATGACATAAGAATGAAATAAACATTCAAAAGTATTTATAAAGGTTCTTGATCCTTCATGAATTTTCAATATGAAAATGCATATATGAATAACATAAAAATCTGAAATTTATACACATGTATCCAATTAATCATCTAAACTTTAGCTAGAAAATAATTCTAAGCTAATAGGTACTTACTACCCCAATTAAGTACAAAGAATAACATTAAAATCTGAAATTTCTGCACATATATCCATTAATCATCTAAACTTTAGCTAGGAAATAATTCTAAGCTAATAGGTACTTGCTACTCCAATTAAGTATATATGAATCCTTTTATGCAATTCATTAAACACCTTTTGTGCGTGCTTTTGTGAGTTAAACTACTTTTGTAAATGATTATATCAACTCCTCAATACTCTTTGAGCCAATACGTAGACCCCCAATCCAATTTATACCCGTCAAACAATTGATTCTGCAACAACAAATGCATTTTAATCAATTTTAAAATTTCACACCTAAACATGAAATTTACTGTTGATATAGAGGAAGAAGGAAATTAACTATTTAATTATTACTTGTCACTACTTTAGGATAGTTGACAATAGAAAATTTTATATACCTGAGTTCAAGAATAATTGAGTTATACTGAACCCTAGGATTTTCCGTGCGTGAGCAATTCTTGGCTGCCTCTGTTCGTTTTCTAAGTCTGTTTGAATAAATAGAACTTTTGTTCTATATTGCTTTAAGGCTTTAAGCCTTTGCTTTTTTTTTAAAAAAAAAAAAGTTCCACATGCTTCTTACTCTTTTCAAGGCTTTAAGCCTTTTTTTTGTTTTATTATTTTAGTCTTTTTATTTTGTTTTGCCTTAACTAATATTTATTTATACGCACTTTTAAGTATTACCAAAAATAAATATTCCTCTAATTGTATATTCAATTATTTAAGTGTATATATATTTCACTATAGGCAAGATAAAAATAATAGTAATAATAATAATTCTGTTATGTGATTTTTGAATCTTGAAACTTTTATAAATTTGAGGAGTGTTATATAATTTTTTTTAAACCCCTCCCAAATTAGGAGGATTCATAGTGCTTCCACACTTCCCCTCCCTGTTGACTCGAACCCAGGACCTAACAGTCGTAGGTGGAGGTGCTTTACCAACTGAGCAAGCCTCACTTGTCGAGTGTTATATAATTGGTAATAGGAAGAAAAAGGAATTTTTAATGAAAAAATAAAATAAGGAGGAGGTCACGTGAATATTTTGTCACGAAAGGAATAAAGATTTTTGTCTTTTTTTTCTAATGGTCTTGTATACGGTTAAAATTGGGCCTATTCGACTTTATTATTTGATCCAGATTAAGGAGTTGCATCGAGGGTCGGCCTCGTAATGAATTAGATCAAAGCACGAGGATAAGGTACCAAGTTCTAGAATCGAGGTACCTGTCGAGATCGAGGCCGGCAGAGATCGAGACAAAACGACAGACTTTGAGCATAGCACAATAACAGAAAAATGAGATATCCGTGACTTATCGAAGATCATGAAAACAAATCTCGGAACAGATCAAATCAAGAGCAATTGTTTAGGCTAATCATTTGATTTACTTCCACAATTAGAATTGTACCATAGGCAGGATTCCTGTATTATACAAAAAGGATTATAATTATTTTGTAAACACATTACATTCACACATATCAAAGAAATACAACACTTTATGTCTAGTTTATATTCTTTTTCACCAAATGCCCATATTTTTAACTGTTCTTGCACCAATTAGTTCGAATTGTCATTTGGAATCCTCTTGAATTTGCTCGAATTCTTCTTCCTAACAATTTCTCCTGTTTTTCGTCAGCTCAACACTTACGTATGTCAAATTTATGTCTCTTCTATCTCATACACATATTATTTTATAGGTCCAAATTTGGACGACTATGACCGTTGATGAGTACGAAAAAGATGAAATTCCCGTAGCTGGACATCCTGCAAGAGATGACAGACGAGCGAACAAGAGGCCATATGACTTTTGCAGTAGTGTATGTTCATTAGGGGGCATTAGGAATATTCTTTCAAATATTCTCTATGATTTGTCTTTAGAGCTTAGGAGGGGTTTGTCCTTTATATATATATTAAAAAAATAACCTTTTAAGGGGGGCTTGTACATTTTTCCGACTAAGAATACTCGTTATAACACTTGTTTACATAAGAAATTGATATCATTAACATTGGATGATTCATCTTGATAAGGTCAAGAAGTATTACCCTTTGTAGTCACTTTGTATATCTTTTGTTCTAGAGATTATTATACTTAGCTAAGATTTACCACTTTACTTTCTTTTATTGATTTATTCAAAAAGATTTTAAAAATCTTTTGAGTCAAATAATTTGGCGCCGTCTGCGGGGATTTCTATAGCTGAGATCTTAGTTTCGTCTAGATCTTTGACAGGAATAATTACCTCTTCTCAGCCTCGCAAAGGTCAACAATGGAAGGAAAGGGAGAAGCAAGATTATAGGCAATAGTCGGTGTCACAAACATCCTTCTAAACTCCCATAATGAGGCCGATAGGGAAGACAATGAAAACACAATGCCAAGTGCTACACCCGAGGGAGATATCTCACCCCTTCCCCCGCATAAAGGTGTGACTGTCTCGCGCGAGAGTGAAAACTCAACATCCACAGCAGGAGAAGCACCACTAATTTTGAAAACTCTATCAGAAGAGTGGACTTGAGCAACATACTCGATAAACCCGTTCAAAGAGATATCGGAAGTACAATACCCATAGAAACCGCAACTGTCGCTGATGAGCCAGAAACTCCACGCACAAGTAACACTCATACTATCAATAATGCAGGTAATGATGCACTTGCGGCCATCTTAAAGTAAATGTAAGCGATGTAAAATAAGAATAAAATGCTCCGCAATTATATAAAAGAGCATCAGAAAAGGGTGGATAAAATACCGGGTACTCCAAAGTTGCTACCAAAACGCGACGTTGGACGATTTGCCGAACAACCATACAGTGTAGGGGTGGATCCCCACTTTATTCCGAAAACCTTCAAAATTCCGCCATTTTTGAAAATATATGATGCCACCATGGACCCGGAAGATCACTTAATCCACTATGTTACTGTAGTAAAAAGTAACAATCTATCGAAAGAACATGTGTCATCGGTGCTGCTGAAAAAGTTCGGCAAAAATCTGGCAGGAGGAGCATTGATATGGTATTTACAACTTCCAACACGATCGACATCAACGTTCAAAGAAATGACAGTTAAGTTTGTCACCATTCACTCGGTAGTGAAAAAGGCAGAGGCCGGGATAAATTACATCTTCGCTGTCAGGCAGAAGATACGTGAGGGACTTCAGGATTTTCTAGCCTGATTCAACAGGATAAGAATGATCCTACCAAACATATCATAAGGGATGGCGGTAGCAGCCTTCTAAAAATAGTTAAATAGAAACGGGTCAAAAGCAACCAAAAAGCTACTAAGCAGACTCATGAAGTACCCTCCCACCACGTGGGAAGAAATCCATAATGCCTATTGCGCCGAAGTAAGGGCAGGTGAAGATGACCTAAATGGACCGATCCAATATCTAACATCGGTCCATATCGAAACAAGGAGATATTGGCACCAATCCACCTCCTCCACGATATGCAGACCCCACGCCTCGACACACCGCGCTACCCCAAAATGAAAAAGGTATGCCTCCATTGTTATCTGCTCATAAGTTTTGTATTTCTATTTCAGAAATAGTGTATGCACTAGAAAAGCTCGGCACAAAGGTGCAGTGGCCGCAAAAGATGAAGTCAGATCCGGGCACCCGAAGATCGAACGTTCTATGTGAATTCCACCAGGAAAGGTGACACAAGCTCGAAGACTGCATAGGTCTTGACAGGAAGTGGTATGAATGCTAAACTAGGGACACCTAAAAGAACTTCTGAGCAATCGAGGACGGGTTAACTTCGCTCATGGACGCGATCAACCTCAGGGACCTCCAAAACCACTATCACCAGCTCGTTCCATACAAATAATCATTGGCGGTGGCGATGATACGGTAATCAACCATGTGAAATTTACCACCACACACAAACTCAAACGTACAGACGCCCACGAACGGTATGACTCCTCGAAGTTAGTATCATCTTTGATAAGTCAGATACCAATGATTTGTCTTTCCCTCACTATGATGCTTTTTAAATAAATTTACGCATCACGGATATCAATGTAAAGAGAATAATGGTGGATGACAGAAACGACACTTGTATTATTCACCCACGAGTCCTCATACGTATAAGGCTCGAGGATAATAGTACCACGTTGCGTAACACTAACGGCTTTTAATAATGAAGTGGAATAAACCTTTAGAGAGATAGTGCTACCCTTTCTGGTAGAAGGAGTCACCTTGGAAACGATGTCCCATGTCATGAACCAGGAAGCAACCTACAATGCTATCATAGGGCGTCCATGGATACACGCCATGTGAGCTGTCCCGTCAAGTTTCTACCAAATACTCAAATTTCCTACCCTATAGGGGTTATTCAGCATCCAAGGCGAGCAGCGAACCGCCCAAGAATGCTACCGAATCACCCAAGATTGCACATACACCCAACAACTAAATGGGGAAAGTGTGGAAACATAGCAATCGGCCACATAGGGAACCAAACCCGACATACAAATAGAGGCCATTAAAGACCAAGATGTCGTAGAAGCCTACTAGAAAACCGTGGAAGACCTCGACCCTGTTCAACTGGACAACATTGATAGCATGAAAAAGGCTTATATTAGACACAACCTCCCAAAACTAGGTAAGTACCATGAATTCTTAACTATTATTGCTGATTTGTTTTCCTTTTCCCATTCAAACATGCCAGGAATCCCAAGGGACATCGCCACATACAGGCTGAATGTCGACCCTCTCCCACTAGTATGGCAAATGCGGAGAAAGTTCAATGCTGCCATCAATGAGGCAGTCAATAAAGAAGTTGATAAGTTACTCGTTAATGGCTCTATAAGAGATTCAAAATATCCTAAGTGGGTCTCTAATGTGGTTATGGTAAAAATTAAGAACGGGAAGTTGTGGATGTGTGTCGACTTCACTGACCTAAACAAAGCATGCCCGAAAGATTTCTTTCCGTTACCATATATCGACCAGCTTATCGATGCAACTGCAGAACACAAACTACTAAGCTTCTTAGACGCTTCTTCTAGTTACAACCAAATTCTAATGGCTGAAGAAGACTAAGAAAAGACCACTTTCATCACTCACCAAAGAACGTACTGCTACAAAGTCATGTCGTTCAGACTCAAAAACGCAGGGGTGAAATATCAAAGGTTAGTCACCAAGATGTTAAAACAACATCTCCGTAAGACCATGTAGGTTTACATTGACGACATGCTAGTGAAGACAAAAAAGAAAGAGGATCACATCGATCATCTGAAGGAAGCCTTCGAGATATTGAGGTGGTAGAGAATGAAACTGAATCCCAAAAAATGCTCCATCAGCGTAACCTCAGGAAAGTTCCTTGGTTTTCTGGTGTCACAAAGGGGTATCAAATTCATCTTGGATCAAATCAGGGCTATTGAAAGAATGCCGGAGACATTAACCAACAAGAATCAGGTGTAGAAATTAACAAGATGAATAACCGCCTTGTCGAGGTTCATTTCACGATCATCATACAGATGCCATAAATTCTTCAATGTACTAAGTGAAGACCACCAGCTACACTGGAATTCAAAATGTGTCGACGCTATAAGAAAACTAAAAGCGTATCTATCCTCACCGCCACTACTCGTCAAGGCATACCCGGGCTAATGCCTACTATTGTACCTAAAACTCTTCGAAGTAGCGGTAAGTTCAGTCTTGGTCTGCGAAAACAAAGGTACACAATCTTCGATTTACTATATCGGCAAAACATTAATTGATGCTGAAACAAGGTACCCTCACCTTGAGAAACTAGCTCAGGCATTAGTTGTAGATTCAAGAAAGCTTATACCATACTTTCAATGTCACCCCAAAAAGGTGGTGACAACCTTCCCCTCTAGGGTCATCCTACAGAAACCCAAGCTATGTTGGCCAAATAGGCCATAGAATTAAGCGAGCACGATATAATATACCAGCCGCGAACTGCTATAAAGTCACAGGTGCTCGCCAATTTCGTCATTGATTTTAGCACAAAATTATTACCTGAAGTAGAGCAGGATACGCTCCGCGTTTCCACACATTCCAACCTCTGGGTCCTCTACATCGACGGTGCATCTAATGCATCGGGATCGGTACTGGGACTTGTCCTCGAGGTCCCTATGGGCAAAGTAATTCGCCAATCTATACGATGCCTCGAGATGACTAACAACGAGGCTGAGTATGAGGCTTTGATTGTAGGATTGAAATTACCCCTCAAATATGGAGCTCGATGACTCGTCCTCCATTGTGATTCTCAACTCGTGGTGAACCAAGTCACTGGGAATTTCCAAATCAAAGAACAAAAACTACAAAAGTACTAGTCAGAAATTCATAAACTGCTGCCAGAATTCGACGAATGCCGCCTCGATTAGAGACCCAGGGCATAGAATATTGAAGCGCATAGTCTCGCCAAGCTAGCGGCAGCTACTAGAAATATCAACAAGGAAAACGTGGTCACTCTTCTCCATTCCTCAATAGACCAGGTCGAGGTAAATTCCATAGACCTAACTTGGGATTGCTGAAACTGTATTGTAACATATTTGCAGGACGGAACGCTACCAAAAGATAAGAAAGAAGCCAAAAAAGCTTTGAATACTTGCAGCCAGATATAGCCTCGTAAACTGTGATCTTTACAAGAGAACGGTCGGCGGTCCCCTCGACAAGTGTCTTGGACCAAATCAAACACGGCGAGTACTAAAAGAAGTATACGAGGGCATTGCGACACCCATACAGGAAACCGCACCCTCCTCTGATACCTCATCCGCGCATGATACTACTGTCCTACCATGAAAAAAGAGGCCACGAATTACGTCAAGAAGTGTGAACAGTGTCAAAATTACGCCCCAATGATACACCAAGCAAGTGAACTCCTACATTCCGTCATTTTGCCGTGGACATTCATAAAGTGGGGGATGGATATTGTCAAATCCCTCCCGAAAGGATGAGGTAAGGTACGCTTCCTTTTGGTTTTAACTGACTATTTTTCTAAACGCATACACTCAAATACGAGAGCAATAAGTTATCACGTTCATGTGGAAAAATATAATATGCCACTTCGGTATTCCTAATAAAATCAGCTATGACAATAGACCTCAGTTCATCGAAAAGAAAATGACCGAGTTTTTCGAAAAATGGCGCATAAAGTGAATACTCTCCATACTATACCACTCCGCTGGCAACGATCGAGTCGAATCCTCCAATAAAATGTTACTGAACATATTGAAAAAGAAGCTCAAGGACGCCAAAGGGCTATGTCCCGGACTGATGCCAGAAGTACTATAGGCATACCGTACTACGTCAAAAACTAGCACATGCGAGACGCCATATTCACTATTCTACGGGAATGATGCGGCTACACCCGTCAAAGTCGGAGACCCTAACTTAAGATACTCCAATGAAAGCGGACCAAGAAACGACAAAAGTAGGCTACAAGATCTGGATAAAGTCAAAGAACAAAGAGATATGGCCCACATAAGAATGGTAGCCCAAAAGCAACAAGTAGAACGATACTATAACAAGAAGGCCAAAGTATGACCGCTCAAGGTTGGAGACTACGTTCTCAAAGCTAAAACACAAGCAGCGAAAGACCCTAATGAGGGAATACTGTGAATAAACTGGACAAAACCATATTCAATTACGATGGCAGCAAACATAGGAGCATTCCAGTTAGAAACAATGGAAGGAAAACTAATCCAAAACAATTGGAATGTCGCCCATCTCAAATACTTCCACTTCTGAAAGGAGGCACCTCCTAAGTCGTACTCTTTTTGCCTTATCAAGGTTTTGTCCTAATCGGGTTTTCTCGATGAAGTTTTTAATGTGGCGGCAAGGGGGATGTCTCTAGGTCCAAAGTATTGTTCATTACATAGCCCGTCGACATGATCTCCAGGCCAAGTAATGAAGGGACTTGATGTAGATAATCAAATCTCCATTGTATGTACAAAGTTGACATGTGTTCCCTACAAGAATATAAACAAATCTCCATCGTATATGTAAAGTCGACATGTATTTCCTACAGGAATATAATCAAACATCCAATGTATGAACGAAAATCCCAATGTCCAAGGCCATCGACAAAAATATGATTTTGGTCTTATTCGAACTATGACGGGATCCTACTTCGATGAAAGTTTGAAGGTAACATTCCAATGGCTAAGGCCATCAACAAAAATATCAGTTCGACCTCATTCGGACTACAACGAGATCCTACTTCAATGATAGTTCGAATGTAACATCCCAATGGCCAAGGCCATTGACGAAACTTTGAGTTTGACCTCATTCAGACTACGAAGGGATCCTACTTCGACGACAGTTTGAAGGTAACATCCCAATGACCAAGGCCATCAAGGAAAATATGAGTTTGACCTTATTTGGACTATGATAGGATCCTACGTCGATGACAGTTTGAACGTAACATCCCAATGGCCAAGACCATTAACAAAAATATGAGTTTGACCTCATCCGGACTATGACGTGATCCTACTTCGACGACAATTCAAAGCTAACATCCCAATGGCCAAGGCTATCGACTAAAATATGAGTTTGACCTCATTCAGACTATGACAGGATCCTACCTCTATGACAGTTCAAGGTAACATCCTAATGTCAAAGGCCATTGACAAAAATATGAGTTCGCTCTCATTCGGATTATTACGAGATCCTACTTTGATGACATTTCGAAAGTAACATCCCAATGTCCAAGTCCATCAACAAAAATATGAGTTCGACCTCCTTTGGACTACGAAGGGATCCTACTTCGATGACAGTTTGAAGGTAACATCCCAATGGCCAAGGCGATCGACGAAAATATGAGCTCGACCTCATTTGAACTACGACGAGATCCTACTTCGATGACAATTAGAAGGTAACATCCTAATGGCCAAGGACATCAACAAAAATATGAGTTCGACATCATTCAGTCTACGACGGGATTCTACTTCAACGACAATTCGAAGGTAACATCCCAATGGCCAAGGCCATCGATGAAAATATGAGTTCAACCTCATTCGGACAATGACGGGATCCTACTTCTATGACAGTTCGAAGGTCACATACCAATGGCTAGATTCCATCAATGAAAATACAAGTTTGGCCTTATTCGGACTACAACAGGATCCTACTTCAATGACAGTTCGAAGGTCACATCCCAATGGCCAAGTCCATCAACAAAAATATGAGTTCGGCCTCATTCGGACTACAATGGGATCTTACTGTGATGATAGTTCGAAGGTAACATCCAATGGCCAAGGACATTAATGAAAATATGAGTTCGACCTCATTCGATCTACGATGGGATCCTACTTCGACCCCATTTTGAAGGTAACATCCCAATTTCCAAGGCTATAGATGGAAATATGAGTTCGATCTCATTCGAACTATGATAAGATCCTACTTCGATGCCAGTTCAAAGGTAACATCCCAATGGCCAAGGTCATCTATGAAAATACTAGTTCGACCTCATTCGAACTACGACGCAATCCTACTTCAATGACGGTTTGAAGGTAACATCCCAATAGCCAAGGCCATCAAGGCAAATATAAGTTCGACTTCACTCGAACTATGATGGGATCCTACTTCACGACAGTTCGGAAGTAGCATCCCAAAGGGTAAATCAATTGCCAATAGAAAAAAGGGATCGACCTCAACCAAAGAAAAATCGGCTTAATAGTTCTACAAGTACCCTGGATACGACATATATTACAAAGATCATCACCGAATTAACAAAACAAATTCTATATTACAACAAAATATTACTTACACCTATCTTTACAGTGGGCTCAAGCATGGACTTACAATAATCTCAAAGCCAAAAGTAAGTACAAACAAAAAGTTACACATTATCCCCGGTTGGATACGCATCTTCATACCAAGAGTTAGAAGCAAGATGGTTTGCATCATCAGAGTTGATGTCATCCCCATGAGGTTTAAGAGGTTCGTACCCATAAGACGCACAAGCTGCACGAGCTTTGCACGCATGCCCTGAAGTTTATCTTCGGATAACCTCCCTTCAGTATGGAGAGCCTTGTACATGTCAAGCTGGGCCTCAGCATGAACCCACAACTTATATAAGTGACAAGGCACGACCAGATCGGCCGAGGCACGAGACGTAGAAAGTTGTGAGCATCGAGTCACATCCTCCATTCTCAGAGAGGCCACTTGCCCAGTCAACACAGATAGCTCCGCCTCCAACTCCTAAACACGCCCCTCAAGCCCCGCTTCTTAAGCTTGGATGCCTTTTTCTCCTCGTTCAGCTCCGACCTGCAGACATGGAGGGTATTCTCCAAGGCTTCTGCTTCAGAAAAAACAATCACCAGCTTGTCGGCACTGATACTCAGCTCGCCTTTAAGCCCCTCAATCTCTACCTCCTTCGTAGCTAATTCAATGGTCAAAATAGCTACATTTGCTTGCATGTTGGCATTCTCGGCCATCACCCCCTACTTAACTCAAGCTCATCCTCTTTCATATTAAAGGAGGCCTCAAGTTCACTGTTGTAGGCGATAGCCTTCATAAGCTCCTAATCTCTCCCCTTTATCTCCTCGACCTTGCACACCAGTTGGTCCTCCCGCTATTTCAATTCCTTGCGGAACAATTGAAAATCAGGGTCCTGATTTTAAATGTCGGCCATTGCACGATGCTTAGTGCAATATTGTTGATATTTGGATGATATATTCCCGTGGATGGCCGTCCTCTTTCTATCCTGACGCTCGCGCTGGTCTGAAAAGGGTCTAGCATAAAAAGAAAGAAGGTAAGACAAAAAAATAAGTTGACAATAACAATGCAAGACCAACGATGAAAAGGAAGAGAAAGACACTTACCCACAAGGCCATGCAGGCGATGTTCTTAGATTACTCCATGTCGCTCATCGCTCTAGCACCTTGCTCTCAGGGGAAGCACATAGAGGGCTAAAGCAGACGAAACTTGATCGCTGTGTGACAAAAGGTTGTAGTCCATCGGGACAACTATATGACGATCAGTTCCACTCTGACCTCGACATGAGTATGGCACCCTACAAACTCACGAACGTCCTCCGGGTCGATATCTGAACCCGATACTTTGCCTTCGTCACGTAGGCCTCCTCCAACATTAGATGACACACCACCCTCACTGGAGCACACATATTCGGCTCCTGGGAAATCCCTTCTGTTTAGGGGGACCTTCCCACTAAGATGGTGTTGGCCATAAATGCTGGAACAGGTGCCGTTTGCGACGCCCTACCTTTGCCGGTGTTTACAACCACATCCTTCCCAAGCTCCACTCTCCTCCTTTATCGTAGTAATGACTCGTCCCTATTAGAGGATTGTCAAAGAGGTGAGGGGTCGATATGGAAGAAGCCTCCTCCGTCACGACAGTATCCCTAGAGGGACCTTCCATTTGAATCGGTTGAGGACAACCCCCTCAAAAAGATTCAGTCAAAGTAAACTGTATTCCTTTAGTAGCGACAATCAGTTGGAATGCAGGGATTGGTGCCCTCTGATTGGAAGCTCCTCGTCCTGTTTTCATGAAAAGTCGTATCAATCTCGATGATGTATAACCAATAAAGTGATATAAGGGAAAACATTTACCAAATGAAACTCTCAGGCCATAACATTTTATAAAGGCGGGCCAATCTCAGGTCTGCGTTGCATGGGGCAACAAACATGCTACCCAATCCCTTATACCCACAGTAGGGTATGGTGGATGTCCCATAGCTACAAATGAGAAGCAAACAAATCCTTTAATAAATGAATAGTAAAATAAAGAGTAAAATAAATGGAGACACTTACAAGTCTTGTTCCACCGCTCTAGGAACCTGGCGGGGTCAGAAACAATGTGTTCAGTTTTAACAAAGAAGTACTTATTCCAAAACTTACAACTTACTCGGTCGTCAATCCCAACCATGAGCCATTCCGTTCCACAGTGCCTCAAATGCACCATAGTTCCCAGTGGAAGTTGGGCGAGAACAGGTGCAAGAAGTGGTGGACAGTAATCTCGCATCTCGCCAACTCCACATACTTTGTCAACATTCGGAGTATCTTAAGTGTGTGTGTGTGTGTGAGTTGCGTCGGGAAAACTTGGTAGGATCTACATAACTCCTCTGCTTATGGAAGGAGCAGGAAAGAAAGACCAATCACAATAGGGTACTCATAAAAAGCGCAGTACCTAGTTCTATGGACTTCCATGAAATCCCCATCCGCTGGAACCATGTCAATATGAGCGAGGATGTTTTACTTTGTACAGAGAGAGTCAATATGAACTTGTGCCAATTTAGAGAGTATGTGGGTAGGAGTAGGAGGAAGATTCTTGAGGAAGTCGCTTCCAAACATGGGGTGTCTTGGCAGTAACTCCTCCCTCGTGGGAAAACTATCCCCCTCTTCCACCTTCATATCCTCACCACCAGAGAGGGGTACTATGGACAACGGGGCACCCTCAAAAACCCCCTCACGAGATCGATGTGTTCTTGGAATTTCTTTTGATGAAAAAGGTGTTAGAACAATAAAGAAGGTTGTGAACAAAGAATAGGAAAAGAAGAAGTAGAAGATTATTAGAACAAACTCAGGAGGGATGTGAAAGGCTAACCGAAAATGAAATGGCCAAGAGTTTTTGAAAAAAAAAAACCCTCCACCTATTTATAGGATTTAGTAGCACCAGAATTGAATCGGAAGGTTGTAGAATGTCACCAAAATTGAAGCCACAAGCCATCAACCCCTATCTGAAAAACATGCATAATGATGAGCACGTGGAGATGATGTCATTTCCTGGTAAAGTACACTATCCGGTGTCTTTATGAGCACGATGACTGCCCATCATTGGCAAGCCGTAACGCCTTATAGGACCAAATTTCTCCATTAGAGTGATTGGTGTCCGCTCATCGAGGACATAATAAGTTGCAACCTCATCAAGCGGAGGGACTAACTGTATGGGTCCAAATTCGGACGACCATGACCATTGATGAGCACGACAAACGACAAGATCCTCCTAGCTCGACATCCTGCAGCAGATGAAAGACAAGCGAAAAATAGGCCATATGACTTTTTCAGTAGTGTAGGTCCATTAGGTAGCATTAAGAATATTCTTTCGAATCTTCTCTATGATCTGTCTTTTAGGGCTTAGAAGGGGTTTGTCCTTTATATATATAGGAAAAAAATAACCTTGTAACAGGGGATTCTATATCCTTTTGACTAAGAACTCTCGTTGTAACACTTGTTTACATAAGCAATTGACATCATTATCGTTTGATGATTCATCTTGATAAGGTCAAGAAGTATTAGCCTTTGTAGTACCTTGCATATCTTTTGTTCTAGAGATTATTATACTTAGCTAAGAATAACCACTTCACTTTCTTTGATTGATTTATTCAAAAATGTTTCAAAATCTTTTGAATCAAACATTTATATTGTTTGACCAAAAATGAGTTAATCCTTGGTTAAACTAATTAATGATTTATCATGATGGGATAATCATAATTAAAACTAATAATTCTAGATCTACAATGGATGATATGAATGACAATATAATAGTTCACCAACAGGATCAATCTCAAGAAAAGTAGTTCTTTGTATTATATCTGAGAGCTTATCCTTTTACAAGTGTTCTTATCCTCTGGAATCTCTCTCTTTTCCCCCTATTTCTTTCTATTTATGTGGGATCTTCCCTAGGAACCCTAAAGTACAAACAAAGAGAATATTCCCTGGAATATTCCTTTTTGTGGACTCCAATATAAATTAGCCATTATTTCTGACTCTGCTGCTCGACCACGACCACACTTAATGTTTTCTAGATAACTCTCCTCGCCCAACTCTGCACGACTTAATCTTCGGTCTGATTCTTACCCATACAGCTAGTCCCTCCACTTAGCAAGGTCGTCCTTTAATCGACCTCGCTGAGCAGACATCACCAATCGTGCTTGTGGGATTTAGTGAGAGGAGATTGAGTGTGAAAGGAGTTTGTGCGGGGTGACTACTTGGCGCTTCGAGAACCATAATTCGTTGTGACGTCAGCCTATATTGACATTATCGATGTAGGTATCATCATAATACATCTTCCCAACGCGCCACATCATTTGCTATGCTTATGATTTTTCGATAGTTGTGTAACCGGCGGTTGGTGTTTCAATTCAAGTGAATGTTCTCTTATAAATACCAAAGGAGAAACCCTTGAGTTAATCTTTACACACTCTCATTTTCTATGCTTTTTGCTTCCTATCATTCCCTTCTTTTGCATTCTAGTTCCATCTTGCTGCTGATTTTGCAATAGATTTCTGCAATTCCTCTTTGTTCTTGAGAACACATTCTTAATACCTTTGTTTAACAGAAGATGGAAACCTCGTCTCATGTTTCTAACGTATTTTCTGAACCAATACCGCTTTCAATAAGGGTTCCTTCTTATGAGGACGATACGATTGCCTTGGTGATGACGACAACTTTCCTACTGTAGACGAGATTATCCCTCGTAATGAAAAATCCAGGTCGGATTTTTTGAAAACCTATATAAAATGGACGAGGACGTATTACCCGAGCTAAGGGTCAAGTACGAAATTCCATTGACCTAGTTCTAGCAGTTGGAGCCGTAGTTCAAGTTCATCAACTGGGTTATCGCGCCTTCTACGTGTACCCTTTTCGTATATGCTACTCTCTTCCTCTTCCTCCACTGGTTGAGGAATTTTACCGATATTGCCAGGTCTACCCGGCTCAAATTTCCTTGTATATCTACAAGATTTTTCTTATATTGGTGAAATATTCCAAATTTTCCAACCGTGGGGTTTCACTTCGTCACTTGCTACACCTCTTTGCCCCAAACTTCCTTAGACGTACAATGTTGCATCTTCGCAATCGTAGGACCAAGTAGTTGGTCATGAAGATGGATGATAAAGCCAACCGCCATTTCAATTTTTACTTCTTCTATGTCAAGATGGAACACGTGGTGGAGAATACTAGTGGATTCCCCGAGGAGTGAAATTTTGCTCGTAATTACTTTTATCACTTGTTCTCTTTATTTCGTTTGGTTTCGTCGACGATTTCACTGATTCTCATTTTCTTTTGTGTAGCCGAAAGAGATCCTCCTACATTGGTTGTCGATATCTCAGATTGGGTAAGCCATATTTTTTCCTATACAGCGGGGATTAGTGCGTGGTCACAGTTCAACAAGAAGTTCAGTCGTAAGCCTTCTTTGACCGAAGAGTTATCTTGTTTCGACCTTAGTTGATTCGACCTTCATATCGTCTTCCCTCCCTTTTTTTTCATGTCTTCCTTTATTGATAGGTCTGAGGGCTCCAAGGTGGGAGAGGGCTCCTACTCCCCCTTTTCATCAATCAGGTGCTTCGACTAGGCTCCTACTCGCCGCGATTGCAGGTGAATACATTCAAATTGTTTTTCATTGTTGGACCCTGGCCTCGCACAGACCTAGTCGTTAGGCTACTTTACCACTAGTAGAGATTTTAGCTTCCTCAGTGTTTCATTAAGTGGATGAGTCATCTCAGAGTGAGGAGCAAGAGGCTCTGTTGAAAAGGCAGAGAATAGAGGTTGATCGCAATATGGCCGAGAACCAAGGGCCCTAAGGGGCTGATCCTGTGCTGGCCACAATTGTGCACGAGGGGGGCACAATTTTGGAAGTGGAGACTGTATCCCCTTCAAATATGGTGGTTTCTCATTTATCACATATTCCATGGAAGGAAAAGGGCGAATAGAGACGATCGAGGTTATTTCGGGGAGCGAACCGTCAATGTCAGAGCGAGTTGGCATTTCTTCCTCCACCGAAGAGAAGAAGAAAGTTGTAGGTGTAAATGATGATGAATCCGGTTCTAACTTCGATCCCAAAGAGGAGAGAATATTTGATGAGGGGTTTACTCAGATCGAGGTGAGAACGGGCGGATATTCTCGTTCGATAGTCATACCTTTGGATTGCAACCTGTTGACCAACACAGAGAATGTGGTCCTGTCTTTGGTCCCTATTTGCTATGGTACCGAGAACAAGACTCCTCATTTGTTTAAGGACATCGATCTGTGTTTGAGCTTATCTTGAATGGCTTTACGGGTGAGTTGGTATCCTTGTTTTATTTTCTTGTTATTTCTCCTTTCTATTCTTACTCACTCTTTTTAGCTTTTTTTCTTTTTAGACACTTATTTTGGAGATCGAGAGCGCCTACCAAGAGGAGAAGCAGAATGCAGTTTTCAGGAAGATGATTTTGAAGTATTGATGGTATCGTGACAAGTACCATACGATGCATTCCTAGTTTGGTACGGACGGTAATATTCAGTCCCTTAGATACGAGTTGGGACAAAAAGACGATTAGATCGTAAGGGTTATCGACAGATGTAGTGAGTGTCATGGCCCCCTTTCCCTCGTGGGGTCTGGGTTTTGACATTTATGGGGGAACAACTCATTTTCTTTTTGGGAATTGGGTGTTTGAAGAGTTGCCACCTAACGAATTAAGGGCACCTCGAGTGATTAACTAATATAAATAGTTTGCATTACCAGAAATTAGGGTAAGGGCTCAAAATAATCTTGATGGGAAGGTGTTAAACACCCATAGTGGTCCACAACAGTGGGTCCCGACCAAACTTAAACTGTGTGAATTAGTCAATTAACAAGTAAGCATGTATTTGCAAATAAAGTAGTTTTCCCCATCTAAATTCATATATGATTAAGGAAGTTTGGATAATGAGGGTAAAAGGGGTTTGGACAGCTACAGACGTATATGTAAGGAAAAGAAAAGTTTAGATAATTTAAAGACATATAGAAATTGGGAAAGGGGAGTCCTAAGTTGATTAGCTTTCAGGATCAATCTTTGCAATGCCCGGTAATCCTCCTCAACTAGAGGGGCTAAATGTTACATTAACGCGTAGGTCATCATATCCTTTTACTACCCATTAACCTCCCCGTATTTTTTGGTTATATAAGCAAGTTTGATTAACGAGCTCTAAGCGTGCTACTACCCGTCCCTTTCTTGTGGTCCAGGAAGAGCTTAGGACCTCTAAATTTGGGCAGTTCTAGACAAACCTAAGGTATTTAAAAGGCAAAAATCTAGGCGACAAACAAATAACATGTAGGACAAGCAAATAGGGAAAACGCAATTAAAAGGCTCATATTTACCTTCGCATGTATATAGGCAAATAGACAGCATGTCTCAAACAATAGATTTTAAAGAAGTTCAGAAAGCCTAGGAATATGATATCTAGACGAATGTTACAGATACAAGATATGAAATGTTTGTTTTAGGGAAAGTAACAGAATGCTAACCAATTTTCCTACTGGTTTTATAGCATATTAAGCCTGGATAATTTCACGCATAAACAGAACTGGATTTCATAGTTATTTAATAGCATAATGCTTGCCTAGGCGTGTTCCTATATGAAGTCATAATATGGGAATTAATTAAACAGATTGAAGTGAGTTAATCCTATAGGAATGTTGATTTAAGTGACAAAGATTGATTTTAGTCATGCTGACAGTAGGACGTGATATCTACGCATTTGGACTATTTTAAACCCTTTTGTAAACAGCTATTGATTTGATCGACAGACATGGTTCAAACATATGCAAATAGGGTTCCTAGAAAACATGGTATCCTTTACGTAATTCCTTCCTGATGTTCTTTGGAAGGTCAACGTAAGGCTAAGAAACATATGGAAATGTGGTTGTTGTCAGCCAATGAAGTCCCCTCCGCATGCTAGACTAGATTGTTAGTGTCGTGCAGGAAAATCAATATCACGAGCAATTGCCGAAGTTTAGAGAGAATTGGGTTTTGAATGATGATGATGAATTTATTGATAATGAAATCTGATTACAAAAGATGCGGTGTCGAGGGGGAGAGACACCAATACAAAAAATTCTTGCTTGGAAATGTTTGATTGTTTAGTCCCTCCTATGTCGCGTATGCTTAGAATGAACGCCAAGAATTCTCGCACGTAGTTCCCCACTGATTTGGTTTGGTGTGAGGAGGGGACCTTATTGGAAACAACGCACAAACATAGGTAGCTTAGACTTAGTTTTCCCTTCCAAAGAACATCAGGAAGGCATTGTGTAACAGTTGGTATCAGAGCCTAGGCTCGACATTGGTTGAGGGAACACACAGTTGCCATCACTACCATTTCTGACCACGGTGAATCATGGGGAGCGTCTAACATCCCTAGAGGAGATGGTTGACTGATTATGACCCGTCGTAGATACAATGCCTGATCTATGCACCAACCTAGTGCAAAGGTTGGATGACCTGGACCACCGAATGCGGTAGGCCAAAAATGACACCGTGTTATTTTTCTGTAATAACTTTCATTAATGCAATCAAGCTTTCTTTCATTCTCAATTCTCATTTTTTTTCTCTCAATTGCTCTTGACATTAGTTTTCCCGTACAACACTGACAATATAGTCTTGTGTACGGAGGGGACCTCAGTTGGCGGACAGTAACTGCGCTAACATCAGTTGCTTAGCCTTACGTCGCCCTTCCAAGGAATCTCAGAAAGGCGCCGTGTAACATATCTAATGCATACAAGAGATGACTACTTTTATTAAGGAATGATTATTAACCTAATAGTATCTATAAGTGAAAATACTTATGCAAAAATCAAAGATGGAATAGAGATATATGACAAGTAGTATGCTGAAGCAATAAACATGAATACCCTAAGAACAGGATGGCTAGTGTGCAGGTTTAACATGTTTTAAATGCAAATAGACACACCAGTCATAGATAATGATTTTTAGTATAGATATGAGTAATGTAAAGCCTAAAACCATATTTTCTACCAAGATACCATATAGTACCATACAACTACCCTCCCATTTTATCAGTAACCCTAATATCTATTTACAAATAATTATTACAGATCATAATTGAATAAACTACATAAATACAATAGAAATTAAACTATAGGGAGCCTGATGCAAGCCCAAAGCAAACCTGGGGTATCAGGCCTTCAGTAGTCTCAAATGCCCAAGATTTCACTACCGTATTTGTGTCCAGGTGTGTCACAGTTCCCTAAGGACCTTAAGGATCCTGGGCAATACTCACACCCAGAATTTCTCAAATAAAGAGTGATTATGTGCAGTAAGGAAGAGACATCCCTGATATACCAGAGTTAAGAGAGATCTTAAGGATCTCTAAGCAGTACATATATTATAGGGCCAAGGCTTAATAACCTAAGAGTAAGTGAGAGTGCTTGACATATTTTGAAAAGGTTTTAGTAAACAGTATAAAGAGGACTTTTAGGAATGAAAGATTTTCTAAAAACCAGAACTAGTTTGGTGGTAAAACAGCTTGAGAAAAGTATGAAAACACTTTGAAATCAGAACAAAAATCACAAAATAACTAGATTCAGAAACACTTGGCAAACAAATTTCATACAGGGAGACAGGGGCTGGGGATACATAGAATACACCTTAGCGTATAGTGGAGCACATAAGCAACCAGATGAATAGAATTTGCAAGAGTCTTTAGAATTAATAAGTTAGTTACAAGGGTAGGTGATTGAGACATGGAGCAGAGATTACAACAAAGACATGTTGAGAACACATAAAACTTGGACATGACGAAACACATAACTAGAGTTGCCTTGAAAAACTAGATGACTTAGTATGAACTCATTAGTAAAGAAGAGTAGGCAAGGAATTAAATAAATAGACTAGGCAAACACGACACAAGCACTCATAGTTTAGAGATGATAATCACATCTAGAATAAAACAGGGTGAGTCATGCTAAATAAAGTAGTAGACATGTCATTAGACATACTAATCATAGATTGAACAGAATAAGGTTCAGACATGCTAGGTGAAACAGTAACCAGGCAATGTAGTTTGAACATGCTAATGAGAAAACAAGATTGAGACATGTTATATAAAGCAACATACATGCAATTATCACATACTGAACAAGACAACAATGGGCATGTCAAATAAAGCAGTAAAGAAGAATAAGAATAGAACTCACAATTAATGTACTAGGGCACATAAGGTTTAGATTTCAAAAATTAATCAGCGCATTCCAGCTAGGAAGAACAATACATAATGCAGAGCAAAAATTATCAATATTAGCCTAGGCTTTCAGCTGGCTAGGCCAATGAATATTTTAAGTAACAGAGAAGAACAGAGAGAGCTTTTAGAGCATAAGTGTAATGGTGAACTAATGTTCGCGTCCAGAAGTAAGAATAGAGGAGAGCATATATAGTGGTTAAGAATTAAACAGAATAAGGTAAAAGATCAATTGTTCAGCAATTAGGGAAATTTACAGAATCATTCATGCATAAAATTAGTAAGGTCTCCCCCAATTAAGGGGTAACCAACCAACGTCAAAAGGAAGGACATTATTTAAGGAAAGAAGAATAGAGTAAAACTTAAGCACATAATCGGCAATTAGGGGTAAATAACATGGGTTTAATTAAAAAAACTATTAGGAGGAATCTGTAAGTATCATAGTTGATTCTATTAAGGTAAAACAAATAATTAGAAGGTGCAAAAATAGGGAAATAATCAAAACCAACACACAAGTCTTAATAGAGAAAATCAGTGAATAAAAATTCGAACAAATAATATTGATTTAAGGGAGAATAATATAGGTTTCCATGAATAAACAAGTAGGCCAAGTATAAACACATAGAATCAGTCGAGAATCGAATCATAAACCCTAACACAGACATACTAGGGTAAAAATCACAAGATATTGAATTAAGTTAAAGGAAAATCATATGAATGAAAGCATAGAATGAAAATAATGCACAAGTAATACGGTCAAACTCATAATCAAAGCAAAAAATGTCAAAAAATGAGGTTTTAGCATAAACTAGTTACGGTTGAGGCAAACTCAATATAATCGGTCAAAAGCACATAAGAATAGAGGACCAAACATCCAATGTCAAAAAATGTTTTGGAGAAAAGGATTTTCAGGAAACCCTAGTTTGAGAAAATGGAAAACCACTTGTAAAACTAGAATATATTCATAAAAACAAGTGAAATAAGTTCAATCCATCTTAGATCTGTACAGATCTGAGAAGTTCAAAGGATGAAATACTGTTTTAGGAAATAATTCAAAAATAGAATGGCCTAAAACAGCTGAGAAAAACAAAAGGCGTAAGAGGACTAACCCTAGTCCCTTGAGGACATTAGAGACAGAAGTACCCACTTTAGGAGAGGCTATTAAAGGTCCCGGGTTGTGAGAAACCACCATGGATGGCAGTGGATGAGTGATGATGAGAGTGGATTAAGGTTAAGATTAGAGAGCATTTGAGAGGAGGAGAGGTGAGTGACAACGGGTGAGACGAGAGAACGACAGGGTTAGGGTTGTGAGGGGTCGTTATGGTTTAATTATGGTAGGGGAAATATGGACCGTTGATCAAAATGATCAATGACTAGGATTGGCTAGGGTATTGAGTCGGGTGAATATAATTTGGTCATACGGGGTTTTGGGCTGGTTTTTGGTTTTGATATTAAGGGGGTTTTAGTATAGTATTAAAAGGGTTAAGTCTGAAATAAAAAGGGCTATTTGTTAAATACCAAAATAATGGGTAAAAATATTTCATAAAAATAATTAAAAGATTATAAAAATTAATTTTCATATATAGAAGTACATTAAAATAATTACTCAATATTTTGAAAATACAACAAGCTATTTTCTAGTAAACTATTATAATTATGCATGCATGGGCAATAATTTCAAAGTTATTGCAATTATAACAAACAATATAAGCTTAATATGATAAAATTAGACCATGAAATTGTTATAAAGTCCTTTACGATACAATTTGTAATTATTTATATAAATAAAATATTGGGATAAATTAATTAATGATCCCTAAAATGTTAAAATTATGGAAAAATATCAATTGATGCTAATGTACAATTTTAAAGTTGTATATGTATTTTAAATATATTATAAGGAAAAATTAGGTATCAACATTGAGCTCGAGGGATTGCTTAGAGTAAACGAGGACGAGCTCGAGGTGAGCAAAAGGGTCGTGGTTGAGTGTATCGACCTTCAAGCTCAAGTGGCATCTTTGCGGGCCGAGCTTGAGCAGATTTTGATATGAGTTAATGAATTGAGTGACGAGTTGATTGAGAAGGTGGCAGAGTTTGGGAAGACCGAGGAGACCGGGATAACAGATTCAACGAAGGTGGCTGCATAGTAGGAGGGAATTCGCGTGCTTAGATCTAAACAGGCGAGTGAAGCTAATACGACCGTGCTGAAGGATGTACGTCTTGATGAGCGAATTGCTGGGCTCGAGAGATACATTTCGAGCCTCAGTAATCAAGTTGATGCTCTTGAGGCCGAGAAGGCACGGATGTTGGCCCGACCATCCTCCTCTGATACCTCTTCTTTCCCTAACGTTTCTCGGCACTTATATGAGTTGTGGATCCACGTCGAGGGTCATCTCGACTTATATAGGAGTTTGATGACGCGGGGAAGCTTTCTGAGGCCGATTTCGAGGATGCCCGTGTTAAGGCGCATGACACCAGGATTGCCTGCGGTTATGATCCCGCTACGTCGGGGACCAGGAGATGTTAAAGGTGGTTTGGATGGGCTTGCATCAGATGCTTGGTATGATGATGAGTATTCCGATAGCGGGGGAGATGATGGAAATGGCACTGCCGGGAAGGACGGTGAAGGCAAGGATGGTATAGAGTAGTGTTTTGTACTTAGTTTTTGTATTTTTCTTCTTTTTGTTTGTGTGTGCTGGGGCGTCTTTCTAGCCTTTTGTAAGATATTTCTTTTTTTTTCTTGGAATGGAATGATCATAACCTTTTGCTATATGTTATTGGGCCTTCTTTTTCTTCGAATATTTTTCTTCAAAAGAATTGTGTTGGTATGCTATTTCAAACATGGTCGAGTTTATCTTTGATTGAGTTTGGGTGAAGTTTTATATCGTCATACTTAATTCAAGATGAAGTTGTAAATCTAATTCAAGTCAGGTTGAGCGTGAGTTAAATTCGAGTGTGGTCGAATATGATTTTTTACTAATTCGAACAAGAACGAAAGTGAGTTAATTCGAACGAGGTCGAATCCAAATGGATTTGGGAGAGGTCAAATGTTGACACTGGATTGGAACCAGGTCAAATGTGAGTCGATTTGACTGAGGTCTAATATTGACTCTTAGTTGATTTGAACGAGGTCGAATGTGAGCCGATTCGAGCGAGTTCGAATGTTGACTCTTAGTCGATTCGTATGAGATTGAATGTGAGTCGACTCAAACAAGGTCAAATGTGAGTCTATTCGCGCGAGGTCAAATGTTGACTCTTAGTTGATTCAAAAAAGGGCAAATTTAAGTCGATTCGAGTGAGGTATAACGTGAGTCGATTCGAGCGAGGTCGAATGTGAGTCAATTTAAGCGAGGTAGAATGTGAGTCATTTTGGGCGAGGCTGAATGTGAGTTCATTCGAGAGAGGTCAAATATGAGTCGATTCGAGCAGGGTCAAATGTTGACTCTTAATTTATTTGAACGAGGTCAAAAATGAGTCGGTTCGAATAAGGTCGAATGTGAGTCGAATCGAGCGAGGTCAAATGTAATTTGATTCGAGCGAGGTCGAATGATAACTCTTCATTGAGTCGAACAAGGATGAATGTGAGTTGATTGGAGCGAGGTTGAATGTGAGTCAATTCGAGCGAGGTACAATGTTGACTCTTAGTTGATTCGAACAAGGTCAAATATGGTGCATTGGTTGGCACAGAGTTAAAATTTGGTGGAGACAGGCGAGCATCATGTGTTCGTATGTTTTTTTTTCATTTATATATCAAGGTTTATATGTTTTTCGGGCTGGTTCTAGTCCCGGTCTATCTATTCCCGTTATTGGTATGCCATGAGAAGTATTCGAGGGGAAATACAATAAACTTGCCAAATTGTAATCTACCATGAACCTTAAACTTTGAGATGTCCTCCTTGTCCTCTCGTTAAAAATCTCCCTGAGAAAATCCAGCTGGGACAAAACTCGGGTGAGGGAAAAAGAGTATGGCCCAAAGATTATCTTTAGAAGTTGAAGTACTTGAGGTGGGCGATGTTACAGCTTTTTGGTAATAACTTCTCCTACATTGTTTCTAGTTGGAATGACCCTTTGCTTCCTGCTGCCGTGATCTTGTATGGGCCTTCCCAATTAATCCCTAGTTTCCTTCTGTTGGGTCATTGCTCGCCTGCGTTTTGACTTTGAGTACGTAGTCCCCTACTTTGAGCGATCTGAAGTTTGCTTTTTTTTTTTTGTAATATCGCTCTACTCGTTGTTTTTGAGCGACCATCCTTATGTAAGTCATGTCTCTTTGTTCTTCAACCTTGTCGAGGTCTTGCCTTCTGCTTTTGTCGTTAGTTGATCCGCTCTCGTTTGAATATCTCAGTCTTGGTTCTCCTACCTTGATCGATATCACTGCATCAGTCCCATAGATTAGTGAGTATGGTGTTTCTTCTATGCTCATTTTCAGCGATATGTGGTATGCCCATAGCACTTCTGGCGGCAATTTCAGCCACAGTCCCTTAACATTCTTCAGCTTCTTTTCATGATGTTCAATATTGACTTGTTGGGGGACTCCGCTTGACCGTTGCCCACAACGTGATATGGCATGGAGAGTATTCTTTATATGTGCCATTTTTCAAAGAACTCGACGATCTTTTTCCTAGTGAATTGGGGCCTGTTGTCACAACTGACCTTCGTGTACTTTATCAAGAATGATCCAAATCTAATTCGGGCCTAAGCATTTTGCTAAGGGTCCGCCATGCGTTCTTTTGTACAAGTCATTATTGATGACATTGTACCTGGCCTCCTGCATTCGAAGCTTCTTGGTTTCTTTTTTATCATCTGGGAGCACCATGGCCTACAAATATAAGAAAAATATGATTGTACCAGTCCAAGTTCAACTTTATTGTACGTACCTCGATGTGATAGATCGATGAATGGAGGAGAGTGACTACATTTCCTTCTCGAGTTATGCTTTTAGAGTCTGCTTCCAGTTCGGCAAGACTGTCTGCTTCAATATTCTATGCTCGAGGTATTTAACTGAGTTGGCATTCGTCGAACTCGGGTATCAGTCTGGTATTCCTGTAGCCATTTCTCCTTCATTTGGAAAGTCCCCACTTGATTGACAACGAGTTGTGAGTCGTATCTTAGAAGTACACGTTCTGCTTTGTACTTGAGTGCCAACTTTAATCCTGTAATCACGACCTCATACTCGGCCTCATTGTTAGTTATATTAGGGCACCGTATGGACTGGAAAATTATTTCCCCTGATGGGACCTTGAGCACGAGTCCCAATCCAAATCCTAATGCATTAGAAGCGCCATCGGTGTACATAACCCATTGGTCTTGAATCTTGGTAGAAGTACTGGCGGCTTCCCTTTTGACTTCGGGCATTATTTTTACACTAATGTCGGTGACAAAGTCGGTAAGTACTTGCTGCTTTATTGTCGATCATGGTTGATAGCTTATATTGTGGTCGCTTAGCTCTATGGCCCATTCGTCCAATATACCCGATAGTTCAGGTTTGTGTAGGATATTCCTTGGCAGAAAGGTCGTAACCATTGAGATGGGGTGGCACTGAAATAGGGTCTAAGATTTTGTGAAGCTACAACAAAGTTAGGGCTAGCTTCTCGAGGTGGGGGTACCTCGTTTAAGTGTTGACCAAAGTTTTGCTAATGCAGTAGATGGGAGATTGCGTAACTTTACTGTTGGCCCAAGTTCAGTTGATGTTTTGAAGAATGAATAATGAACTCAGTGAAGGACCAGGTCCATCTTAGGAGACACAGTTGTTATAGCCTATGCACGTGAGATGCACGTGAAGGAGATAAGCCTTTGGGATCGAGTAGCAATATCTTCTGAACTTATCGAAAAGATTGCATAGGAGATCATGAGAAGAGGTCTCTTTATATGAAGATAACTATATCTGGATCTAGGATAAGGAATTGGAGTTTGAAGTGTTTTAGGACTCGAACTTGATGAAAGATCAGCAATTCGAGTTTTCATCAAACTCTGATTACTAACTCTGTAAAAGTAATACTATTCTCTTTTACAGGTACGCACATATACAAAGAAGTAAGAGCTAAATTGAGAGCAAAAGAGCAAGACTATTTTGCAAGCAATTTACGTGA
The DNA here is from genome assembly GCA_034376525.1 of Nicotiana benthamiana. Classification (NCBI taxonomy): domain Eukaryota; kingdom Viridiplantae; phylum Streptophyta; class Magnoliopsida; order Solanales; family Solanaceae; genus Nicotiana; species Nicotiana benthamiana. The sequence continues at coordinate 9,778,266 of CM067341.1, read as the reverse complement.
CATCAAGTGTGCACACTTTCACCTACTTGAACAAGATTGAAGAACCAGTTCCATTGTGTTTTTCTTATTCTAGTTCTATTGTAGTAGGTGATTCAAAATTGTACCTTTCCATCTTTCATAAAAGCAAATTGTATTAGGTACATTGAGTATTCAAGTTAGAGTTAGTTTGAAAGTGTCGCAATAGTTGAGGCTATATGCCACACCCGGATTAGAGTTAACCCTTAGGTTTACAAGAGTATTGTAAATGTTGTTTTGGCTCATTGAGTTTAGTGGATGTTTGGGAAAATCCAACTGAGAAGTAGGTCGTGGTTTTTCACCTTTTGAGCTAGGTGTTTTCCACGTACAAATCTTTGTGTTCTTTATTTTATGCACTCTTAATTCCACAAACTGTTATAGTTAGTACACCTAGAAGAACCAGGTTCTTCTAGTGTGAAAATTGGGCACCACACAAATCACCCCCCTCTTGTGTGGTATTTACGTTTGGAACATCAATTGGTATCAGAGCAGGTTATCCTTGAAGAGGATAACACCTTAGGAGAAGATAAAAAATGAGTGCACCACCTGGAAACTAGGAAGGGCAATCCACTACTAGGCCTCCACGTTTTAATGGCCAGTACTATTATTGGTGGAAGAACAGAATGAGAGATCACATCATAGAGAAGATTATAAACTTTGGGACATAATCACTGTGAACCTCTAGCAACCACTAAGAAGAACGCTGAAGGAATTGAAGTACAAAAAAAAGGGCTGATTGCACTACCGAAGACTTTAAAAAATGGGAGAAAAATGCCAAAGCTATGAAGTGGCTCATATGTGGCCTAGGGCCAGATGAGTATAGTAGGATCCAAGGCTGCACAACTGCTAAAGAAATATGGGACACTCTACAAGTGGCTCATTAAGGGACACCTCAAGTGAAAAAATCAAGAGGAACACTTCTGTACTCTCAATATGAGAATTTTACTATGAAGGAAGGAGAAACTATCCAGGTTATGTACACTAGATTCACCACCTTGACAAATGAACTGGGATCTCTTGGTAGGACTATCCTTGAAGAAGACAAGGTTGAGAAGATTCTGACAAGAGTTCTGCCAGTCACATGAGAAAGCAAAATTACTGCCATTCAGGAATCCAAGAATATTGCTACCCTCAAACTGGATGAACTGATTGGAAATTTAACTGCCTATGAAATGAGGAGACAAACCATGAAGATGGATACCCCCATAAGGGAGAGAAACTTAGCTCTCAGAATTGCTGAAGGTGCAGAACTGGAAGATGATGAAATGGCTATGATCACTAGGGATTTCAAAAGGTATCTAATGAGAGAAAAGGTTTCTTCAAGAAGTACAAGCTTCAATAAAACAAGAGCTCTAGAGAAAAACGCAAATGAGGGATGCTACAAGTGTGGCAAGACTGACCACATGATCAAAAATGTCCTCAATGGGAAATTGAGTGGAAAAAGGAAAGATATGAACGAAGAAACAGGAAGAATGAACACGTTCAACCCAGAAGAAACAAAGGTTCAACTAAAGCTATGGTTGCTGCATAGGGAGAAACCTCAGATGAAGACTCAGAAGAAGAAACTGAGGAGAAGCAAGCTTTAATGGCCATTGCAGAATCTGACGATGTACAAGAGGTAAGTATTCTTCATCTAAAAGACAAGATTAAATTCTTGTCTAAAGAAAAATTGGCTGAGCTATTAATAGACTTCATTGATGAGTCTGAGATAATCAACAATGAGAAGAAATTTCTGTCTAGGGAATGTGTGATCCTAAAAGCAAAATGTAAAAGTCTAGAGTCTAGGGCAAATGAGAGTGACAACAAAAAGCTGAGTTGAAGAACCAAGTTCTTCAACTTGACAATAGTGTCTTAGAACTTAGGTCTGAGAATCTAAAGTTAAAATTAGGAATAGGAAAGAAGATATCTGATCACTCACATCTCTCTCTAGAAGAAAGTCTGGGAAAAATGAAAGATGATTGTACAGAAAAGATGAATTCATCAAAGTTTTAAAAGAAGATCTAGGAAAGGTAAAACATGAACTAGAAAGAACTTGCAAGTGGAATCAAGCCTCAGATTGCTCTCTCCTGGTTGCAAGATCATCACAGCAGTAACAAAAGAGGACTTGGTTATGGGACTCAAGTTCCTAAATGGGACCCAAAAAGCAAGTACCTCACTCTTCCTGAAAATAAAATATGCACACACTATGGTAAGACTGGTCATTGCAAATATGAATGTAATGCAAAAGAAATGGCCAATCAAAGGAATAAAGTCTTTGTTAAAGAATTGAATAAGTTGCCTGGATGGGTAAAAAGAAATGTGGCACATCCTTTTGCTTATAGAAAGGGACCAAAACTAGTTTAGGTTCCTAAGATTAACCCCTAATCTCCGTTTGCAGGTCCAAGTGAAAGGGATGAGCCAAATATGGTATATGGATAGTGGTTGCTCGAAGCACATGACTGGGTACAAGGACCAGTTCCTTTCACTTTAGAACCCAAAAGGAGGTAATGTCTTCTTTGGTAATAGAAAGAAAGGTGAGATCATTGGGGTTGGAAAGGTAGTCAATACTGATTCTCACTCCATAGAGAATGTCTACCAAATAGATGGATTAAAATACAGCTTAATAAGTGTGTCACAATTGTGTGACAAAGGCAACCTTATGGCTTTTACCTCTACCAAATGTTTTTTGGTTAACCTTGTCACTGACAAGGTTGTTTTGCAGGGAAAAAGAGTTAACAATATTTACATTATAGATTTGTGAACTCATTCTAAAAATGAACTTACTTGCTGAAGTGTGTTAGATAGTGATCCCCTCATGTGGAACAAAATACTTGGCCATGCAAGTCTAAATCAGCTAAACAAATTAGTATCTAAGGACTTGGTAATAGGATTTCCTAATATCAAGTTCAAGGAAGACAAAGTTTGTGAAGCATGTACAAGGGGGAAGTATGTAAGGCCATCCTTCAAGTCCAAGAAAATGGTAAGTACTTCCAAGACGTTGGAACTGTTTCATATGGATCTCTATTGTCCAATGAGAACCACGAGCAGATGAGAAAAGATGTATGTGTTGGTACTTGTTGATGATTACTCTAGATGTACCTGGTACTATTTCATACATCTAAAGATGAGGCTTTTGAAATGTTTACTGCTTTTGTTAGAAAAACTCAGAAACAATTAGGAAATTAATTTGCATCTATAGGTCTGATCATGAAACTGAATTTAAAAATGCAAAATTTGCTGAGTATTGTGATGAAAATGGTATAGATCACAACTTCTCTACCCCTAAGAGTCCTCAGCAAAATGGAGCAGTTGAAAGAAAGAACAGAACTCTTGAGGATATGGCAATGACCATGCTTTTGTCTAGTAGACTAACCCATAGCTTTTGGTCAGAGGCTGTAAACAAAGCATGTTACATAATAAATAGATGCATGAGTAGAACGCTTGTTGAGAAGACTCCCTATGAGTTACTTAAAGGGAGAAAACCAAACATATCCCATCTTAGGGCATTTGGTGGCAAGTTCTATATGCACAATAATGGAAAATACTCCCTAGATAAGTTTGATCCCAGAAGTGATGAGGGGGTATTCTTGAGATATTCTTCACATAGCAAAGCACATAAAGTGTTTAATAAAAGAACTTTGTGTGTAGAAGAAAGTGTGCATGTTGTGTTTGATGAAACTAACTTTCTGAAGGACAGGAACATGAAGATGAAGCCATCAGACTGGCCAAAGACTTGGGTGAAGCATCAGCTTAAGTCAAAGCAACATCTACAAATGGGACAGGTGATGAAATAGTTCTTCCTTACATGGCAACCTGATAGGGGGACGAAATCAGAGAGGAATTGAAATAAACCCCTTGAAGGAACCTGTTCATGAACCTGAATCTCAGCAAATAGCTAAAACATTTAGCAGAAACAAATTGGTCGCGAAATCCCACAAGTATCAAAGTTCTCATCCCATTGAGAACATTCTTACTGATCCAACATCTGGAGTCAGAACCAGATCACAACTAAAGAATCTATGTGCATTTGATGCTTTTCGATCTCTTATTGAACCTAAAAATGTTGTTGAGGCCTTGGAGGATGCAGATTGGGTCAATGCTATGCAGGAGGAACTCAATCAATTTGAAAGAAGTCAATTCTGGGATCTAGTTCCAAGACCCAAGGATAGATCAGTCATTGGTACCAAATGGGTCTTCAGGAACAAACTTGATGAGGATGGAACTGTTACAAGAAACAAGGCAAGGTTGGTGGTTCAAGGCTACCGCCAAGAGGAAGGCATTGACTATGATAAGACCTTTGCTCCAGTTGCTAGATTAGAAGCAATCAAACTCCTCATTGCCTTTAAAGCACATATGGAATTCACTATTCATCAAATGAATGTTAAAAGTGCCTTCTTAAATGGATACCTCAAGGAAGAAGTGTTTGTAAAACAACCTCTAGGATTTGAAAGCAAGGAATGTCATGAGCATGTGTACAAGCTGGACAAGGCTCTATATGGGCTCAAACAGGACCCAAGAGCGTGGTATGAGAGACTATCAAAATTCCTACAGGAATATGGGTACAAAAAAGGTAAAATTGCAGGACCTTGTTCCTAAGGGAAAAAGGTAAAGACCTTTGTGTTGTACAAATATATGTTGACGACATAATATTTGGGGTTACTACTGATAAGATGAGTAAGGACTTTGCAAAATTAATGGGAAGTGAATTTGAAATGAGTATGATGGATGAATTAAACTTCTTCCTAGACCTACAAATCAAACAAAGTCCACATGGGACCATGATCCATCAGCATAAGTATAGAAGAGAACTAATCAAAAGGTTTAAAATGGAGGACGCTAAAGAAATAGATAAACCTATTGCAACTTCCACTAAATTAGAACTGATGAACATAGTTCATCAGTTGATCAAAAGTTGTATAGGGGTATGATTGGTAAACTCTTGTATCTTACTGGTAGCAGACCTGATATTGTTTTCAGTGTAGGGTTTTGTGCTCGTTTCTAGGGAAATCCAAAGGAGTCACGTTTGATATCTGTCAAGAGGATTTTGAGATATCTGAAAGGCACCACTGATTTGTGTCTTTGGTATCCCAAAGGTAGTCATTTTTATCTAGTAGGATATGCTGATTATGCAGGTTACTTGGTGGACAGGAAGAGTACTTCAGGTATGGCACATTTCCTGGGGTCATGTTTAGTATCATGGGCTACCAAAATGCAAAACTCAGTAGCCCTATCTACTACTGAAGTTGAATATGTTGATGCTGCTTCTTGTTGTGCTCAATTACTATGGATCAAACAACAGCTGGTAGACTTTGGAATTGAAGTAGGATGCATTCCAATATTTTTTGATAACACTAGTGCTATATGTATGACAAAGAACCCCGTTCATCATAAAAGGACAAAGCACATAGATGTTAGACACCACTTCTTGAGAGATAACTATGATAAAGGGTTAATCTCCATAGAATTTTGTGCTACTGATAAGCAAATAACTGACATCTTCACTAAAGCAATGAGTAGAGAAAACTTTGAAAGGATTAGGTTAGAATTAGGGATGATTAAGATCACCTAATCGGGTCCAGTTCAGAATGTAATGAAAAAAAAATTATTTTTGTTAGAAGTTCTGACTTTATGTGAATATCTAGACTAATTCTTACTCAGTCTCATACTCTAATCAGTATACTCCTGTGACATGTTCTTTTTAACTAATTGATCTCTTACAAAGTTTTTTCTATTCTGATACATGAGGCATATTCAGGAGAAGTTCTACTTGAAGAACCTCGTTCATCAAGTCTACGCTCATAAGAAAAGGTCAGGTATGTTTCTATACTTTGCACAATTAGAAAAGTAAGTATTCCAATTATGAGCAGAAGTCCCATCCTAACCAAACTCCCAAAAATATAACCACTAAGAATTGGACCATAATTCTAAAGAATAACGAGATTTATTCTTGAAAATCGGTACAAATTAAAGAATGGAGCCTTAATGGGATTAGACTCCTGATTGACCATTACAAAAGGATGCAATTACTAATCATGCCCCTTTTAAAACACTCCACTCACTCCTAATTTGGTCCATACCCACCATTAAGTTTTGATCACCTTTCTTCTCCAAAATCACCAAAAATCCCTAAAATCATCAGAAATCCTTCACCATATCTAACCCTCAAGAAAATCCAGGGACACCCTTACAGGAATTTGCCAATATATCTTCGTCTACACCCCCTAGCGACAACCCTAAACCCAGATTCTCCTGGCAAAATGTGCTGGAAAGAAAACCTGTAGCCACTGGTGATCTGAGAACGACCTTAAACAAAAAATTGAGAGCCAGTCAAAAAGGGGAGAACTCTAAAAAGGAATCATCTGACTCAAGTTCTGAGTCTGACATCTTCGCTTTTACAAGTGACGGAGAAGAACGGGGGTCTTCTGACGCAGATAAAAATCAAGAAAACCCTAGGAAAGGGAATACACACCATGGTTCTTCTAATGCAGTCGATAATGTGGAAAATAAGTTTGTGTTAGTGGGTCCTTTGAGAGATGTGAAGGGGGATGAATCTAGTCGAAGAAGAAGAAAAACGAAAGACGAGATTCTTGCGATTTGTGAAAATATTGAGGAGAGTGGCAACAAGTCAGGGGGAAATGGCTCTGAGGGAGCTGCAGAAGGTCTTATTCATCTAAGTAAACAACAAGTTAGAAGTGGTTCATCTAGTGATGAAACCTTAACTGACCTTCTAAAGAAAGTTGGAGCCAGTTATGATTGAAAGAAGCGTAAGGCTTCTTCCTTAAAAGCTCCAACTGCTTCCAAGCCATCAAAGAAAACCGAAACATCAACCCCTAAGTCTACTGTCCCCTCAAGAGCAACTAGAAGCAGGGTCAAACAAAGTGAGGAACAATTGCATAAAGCAGTGGAAGAAAACAGGAGGAAAAAATAGAGAAAAAGGGAAGGCTAAAGTTGTGGAGAGTATCGAGGTAGAAGTGGAAAAAGAAAAGGATATGGACTTGGTCCATCAAGAAAGAGAAACAGCTGAAAATGTACCATCACCTAAACCAAAAGGTTCCAAGACTTCGACCAAAAAGACTTCCTCTATACCCATATTTGCTGAGTCCTCATTGGCTAAAAGAACTAGGTCTGCTGGGAAAAGAAAACAAAAGATGATTATTGAAGAAAAAGAGGAAGAATGGAGTGGAGAAGAAAAAGAGGAGGAATCTGAAAAAGAACAGGATAGATTTGTCATATTTGGCAGAAGAAAGATCTTGAAAGGGAGAATTCTGAAAGACCTTGAGGAGCCAGTTATGAAAGGATTGGTTGATGCTCTGAATGCACAAGGGTGGTAGAACATGTTTCTTCAACTAGATGGAAAACTGGCGAGAAAAGAGTTGATCGAGTTTATGGCAAATGCCATAGTGGTGAATGGGGTTATTACTAGTCTGGTGAGAGGAGTCAAGGTCCAATTTGATGCTCCTAAATTGGGTGAGATTCTAGAGATTCGTTGTGCAGGATATGATGATTATACAAGGAAAATGTAGCCTTGCCTGGACTATCTTCCTAACACACTCCAAATCACCAGAAATTTATGTGATTTTGCAACTCCTGAAGATGTGCCTGAAGCTCTATTTGTTCAAAAACGTGAGATGAAGGCTGAGCACAAGGTGCTTTTTGAGTTTTTGAATAAATGTTTGCTACCCAGACAGGTGAGAAGGCACACAGCCAACTACATGGACCTGGTTCTTCTCGAGTGTCTTGTGAAAACTAAGTAGATTAACTAGCCTGCATTTTGTAAAACTACTGGATAGAGTCATCAACGGATCTAAGGCTCATGCCAAACCATATGAGTTCCTATTGACTGTTGTTCTAGAAAAGCGACATGTGCCATTGAAGAAATGGGAGATGGCATATAGCAAAGAGCACTTTGGTGTAAAGACTCTCATGGCCTGCGACTATCCAGTAAATGCCAACCCAATTGAACCAGTTTCATCTCAAAAGACTCTTGTAAACAGCAAGGCCATGGCTTTGGTCCAGGAGTGTGGAACAAAAGATGTTGAGATTGCCAGGCTGAAGGCTCATGTTGTTGAATTAGAAACTGAATGAGATGGACTTAGAGATGAACTAGCAAAGGAAAAGGCGAAGAATGATGGAATGCTTCAAAATATGTTCAACCTTCTCCAAACCCAGCCCTCTCGTACCTCCAAGCCCTAAAGCCATTTTAAACTACCCCTTTAGTGACAGAGATTCGGGATTTTTTTGTTATGCTTTTGTTCATGGTTGGATGTTAATTTTCTTTTTATGGTTTGTATTGGAGAAACATCTCCAAATCAATGACAATGTGCTTTGTTTCTCTTGTTCTATGAAACTTCTAATCTTAATAGTTACATTCTTTGTATTGTTTATTGTTGGTTAACTGTAACTTGTTTTCACTTGCAGTTGTCCTAGCGGCCATGAGTACTAATTAATATCTGGAAGTCATATAATATGCAACTTTTCGATGATGCCAAAAAGGGGAAAAGATATTGTGCTTTAGTTTTTGTATTCAAAGTAATATAGTGATATTTATAACATGATTTAACCTGGTCCTTAATGATAAGTTAACTTAAAGTGTATGACTATGTAAAAATTAAGCTAAGTTCCACAGGTTCTCTGAGTAGTAAAAGCACAGAGTTTGTCATCATAAAAAAGGGGAAATTTGTTGACCCAAGTTTAGTTGAAGTTTCGAAGAATGACAAATAAACTCAGTGAAGGACCAGGTCCATCTTACGAGACACGGTTGTTACAGCCTATGCACGTGAAGAAGATAAGCCTTTGGGATCTAACAACAATATCTTCTGAACCGATTGAAAAGATCACATAGGAGATAAGGAGAAGAGGTCTCCTTATATGAAGAGAACTACATCCGGATCGAGGATAAGGAATTGAAGTTTAAATTGTTTTAGGACTCGAACTTGATTAGGATCAGCAATTTGAGTTTTCATCAAACTTGGATTACTAACTCTATAAAAGTAATATTATTCTTTTGTACAGGTACACACAAATACAAATTAATAAGAGCTAAATTGAGAGAAAAAGAGAAAGACTATTTTGCAAGCAATTTACGTGAGATCAAGTGTGCACGCCTGCAGCTACTTGAACAAGATTGAAGTACCAGTTCCATTGTCTTTTTCTTATTCTAGTTCTATTGTAGTAGGTGATTCAAAATTGTACCTTTCCAGCTTTCATAGAAGCAAATTGTATTAGGTACATTAAATATTCAAGTTAGAGTTAACTTGAAAGTGTCGCAATAGTTGAGGCTGTATGCACACCGGGATTAAAGTTAATCCTTAGGTTTACAAGAGTCTTGTAAATACTGTTTTGGCTCATTGAGTTTAGTGGATATTTAGAAAAATCATATTGAGAAGTAGGTCGTGGTTTTTCACCTTTTGAGTAAGGTGTTTTCCACGTAAAAAATTATGCGTTCTTTATTTTATGCACTCTTAATTCAGCAAACTATTATAGTTAGTACACTTAGAAGAAGCAGGTTCTTCTAGTGAGAAAATTAGGCACCACACAAATCACCCCCTCCCCCTTTTGTATGGTATTTATATTTGGAACATCATTTATTTTCTCATAATGGGACTGCACTTACTGCAACATCGGATACAGTCAAGTAGACGATGATACATGCAACGGAGGTGAAGTCAGATATGCCTTCAGTTCTTTTAAGGTGTTAATGAACTTAGAGTTCTATTGGAGTCTATTTTCCTTTTTGAGTATGCCAACAAATTTATGTCACCTATCAGAGGACCGTGAGATGAATCTTAACAGGGCGGCTATACTGCTAGTTAGCTTCTACACTTGTTTCTTGCTGGTCAAGTTTTCTGGTATTCTCTCTAATGCTTTTATTTTGTCGGGGTTGACCTTGATGCCTCGTTGTGATACTAAGAAGCCGAGGAACTTTCCCGAGGTTACTCCTAAGGTGCATTTCTCGAGGTTAAACTTCATGACATACCTTCTGAGTATGTCGAAGGCTTCTCTCATATGGCTGATGAGGTCTTCCTTTCTTTTCGACTTGACCAACACGTCGTCTATATATACTTCTATTGTTTTACCAAGATGTTCTTTGAACATTTTGATTACCAACCTTTGGTATGTCGCCATTGCATTTTTCAATCCAAACGGCATAACTCTCTAGCAGTAAGTGCCTTGGTGTGTGACGAAAGTAGTTTTTTCCTGGTTTTCTTCCTCCATGAGGATTTGGTTATAACCCGAATAGGCATCCAAGAAGCTTAACAGCTCGTGTCCTGGTGTTGCATCGATGAGCTGATCAATGTGAGGTATTGGGAATGAATCTTTAGGGGAAGGCTTTTTCAGATATGTGAAGTCCACGCACGTCTGTCATTTCCCATTTTTCCTTTTCACCATGACCACGATGGCGACCCATTGGGGGTAATTTGACTCTCTGATAGAGCCGTTTTTAAGTAATTTCTCGACCTCTTCGCGGACAACATCATTTATCGCGGCATTGAATTTTCTTCTAACTTGTCATACTAGGGGGGTGGAATAGGTTGACATTCAAATTATGTGTTGTTATTTTCTTCGGGATGCTCGTCATATATGCGTGAGATAAAGCAAACAAGTCTGCATTGATAGACAAAAATTAATGGAATATACCTTCTTCTTGGAGTTTGTGGTTGATCTAGGCCTTTTTATTGTGGTCGCTTTAATCGAGCTGAATGGGGTCGAGGTCGTCTACGGTTGATCCCGTATCCTCCTCAACTTTAGGGTCCTTGATGACATCTTTTCCTTCGTTACCGTCAGACCTCAACCTCGGCAACTATTATACTTCTACACCTTTGCCCTTTAATTGGTGAGTGTATGTGCAGTCTTGGGAAGTGCAGTAGCATTTTTAGGTCGTGCATTGTTTGCCGCGGATGCTGAATACTTCCTACAGGGCGAGAAACATGATGACCTGATGTAAGCTGGATGGATGACCCTCATGGCATGTATCCAAGGTTGTCATATGATGGCGTTGTACGCCATATCATGATCCATGATGTGGAACATAGTTTCCAAAGTGATACCACTGGCTAGAACATGTAGTGTGATCTCTTTGGAAGTCCGCTCAACTGCATTGTTAAAACCTGTTAGTGTTATACATCATGGCACTATCCTTTTCGAGCCTCATTTGCATGAGAACTCGAGGGTGGATAATGCACGCGCCACTTATGTCTTCTACCATAATTCATTTTATATCAGTATCTAAAATGCGAAAAGTAATACCAAGAGCATCATAGTGAGGAAAGGTCAAACTGTGGGTATCCGACATGTTGAAAATGATACTATCTTCGAGGTCATCATACCGTTCATGGGTGATTAATCGCTTCAACTTATGGGTGGTTGTGAACTTTACGTTGTTGATTGTCACATCGGTGCCTCCATCAATGATCATTTAGATGGTGCGAGCTGGGGAGGGTGTCTTCGGGGGGCCTTGATGTTGTTCTCTTCCTCAAGGGAAGTTTGCACTTCTTCAGTCACTCATCAGTTCTCTCAAATGCCCTTGGTGGAGCGTGTTTGCTACCTCTTGCATTAAGACAGTACAGTTTTCGGTCTTGTGACCTCGTTCTTGGTGAAATTTGCAGAAGGAATTCAACCTTCTGATACTTGGGTCGTACTTCATCTGTGGTGGCCATTTCACCTTTGTGCTGAGCTTCTCCAGGGCTTAGAATATCTCTAAAGGAGAAACACAAAAACTATTAGCAGATAATGGTGGAGGAGTACCTGTTTCATTTCCGTGAGTCCCTATCTTCGGCATGGATGGACCATTGCCATGGCGGGGCGTGGTAAGACAACAGTTTTGGTATATGGATAGTGTTTTTCACGGTTAAGGCGCGGACCTGCTTGGTCATTTCCGTTATCATTTCTACAATCTTTTCTCGACTCTATTTAGACCAATGCCAACCATTGTGTTGGTCCATTGAAATCGTCCTAATCAGTTCGAACCTCGGCACAATAAGCATTGTGTATCTGATTCCAAGTGGTACGGGGTATTTCATTAGTTGGCTCAACAATATCCTGGTTGCTCGCGAACCGCTACTGTTCAACCTATTTTGGAAAGTTGCTACCTCCATTCCCTCTGACATATTCAGAAGAGTCATTCTAACATGGTTATATCACGTGAGGAAGTATCTGAGCCCATCGTCGGGTGACTGTTTAATAGAGAAAATATCGTTTACCCTTGCCTCTACTTTCTTAGCCCCGGTATGGGTGGTGACGAACATGTCTTCCATTTTGTCAAATGTGTCTATGGATCGAGCATGTAATTGTAAGTACCACGTTAATGCTTCCCTGGTTAGGGTTTCACCGAACTTCTTCAACAATATGGATGATACTTGTTCTTTGGCAAGGTCATTGCCTTTCACGGCAGTGACGTAGTGGGTGACATGATCCTTGAGGTCCGTCGTGCTGTCATATATATTCAGGTATGGTGGCATCTTGAATTGTTTAGGTATAGTGTATGGCGTAGCCTCGTCACTATATGGGTTTTCCATGAACCGATCGGCGTCCCGTTTTGGTAACAAGTTTGGGGCGCCCGGTATCTTCTCTACTCTTTCTTGGTGCTCCTTCATTTGGTCGCGAACGCTTTGTTCTCGTTCTCCATCACCTCAATTTTCTTCAGTATGGCTGCAATGGTGTTGTTACCTACATGATTAATGGTGTGAGTAATAACTTTCACAGGAGGAGGGTCGTGCTACTCATTAGTTGCTGTTGTCATGCTGACTCATACATCCTCCTTGCTCGCCTTTTAGGAGGGTTTTTCGAGTATGCTAGTTAGTATACTCGTTTGCCATGCTTCTAGTAGCTTTTTCACTGCTGATGGTGCCTCTTCTACTATGGATGTAGAGGCTATTGTTTTATAGGTGGGGTGAACCACTTCGTCCAGGGGAAGCGTTTGGTGTCACATTCTCCTAGTTTGTTAGTTTAGGAGGTTAACAGTAATGCCTGACTCTGTTGCCTTTATCTTTCCTCTCCATTATCTGTCATATTAGAATGTGCATGTAGGAAAAAGGAATTTTTGTGTCGTGCTGTTTTTTTTAGATTTAGAAAAACTAAGACTTTGACTAGAAAATCCTCACAGACGGCGCCAAATTATTTGACCAAAAATAAGGTAAAGCAAATAATTCAAGATCTACAATGGATGATGTAAATGACAATGTATTCAAAATGAGACGTGGTAATAAATGTAACCAATTGTTATGCTATGTAGAAAGAGCAAGTAATAAATAGCATTAAAGGGCAGTAAATGTAAATAGGGGAAGATTAACCCAATATTGAAGAGGGTGAAGAATTCCTTCCTCTTACAAGGATGACTGACATAAGTGAGATAGAATACTATGTACTTTCTTGGATCTGATGGAAAAGACAATAGAATAGTTCACCAACAGGACCAATCTTAATGAAAAGTAGTTCTTTGTATTAGATCTGAGAGTTTATCCTTTTGTAAGTGTTCTTATCCACTGGAATCTCTCTCTTTTTCTCCCTCTTTCTTTCCATTTATATGGAATATTTCCTAGGCACACTAAAGTACAAATATAGAGAATATTCTTTCAAATATTCCTTCTTATGGACTCCAATATACACTAATCTGACTCTGTTGCTCGACCTCGACCACGACTACACTTAGCGATTTTCAAATCACTCTCCTGCCCCAACAACTTAATCTTGGTTTTGACCCATAGAATATCTATATTTATTTGTGATTTTGATTGATTTTAAGGATTTAATCTTTCTGATGACAAGAGTAAGAGAAGTTTCAAATGCTTGAGTTTATCGTAGAAAGAAAATATGTTACAACTTTTGTATGCAGAATATTTCATGTGTTAAAATGGTTGTTAATCCCATTATTTATAGCTTTACATAGGGAGATAAGATCCTAGTATCAACATCCTCTTGAATGAAAATAAAAACTTAATTGATGGGCGTATAAGGCTTTGAATATAAATATTATTGGTAGTGACTGCTCATTAAATGCCTATCCGTTGTCAAGCATTTGAATCTCTATTTTTGGTTATGTTTTCTTCGTTATTCACATTGTACTAGTTATAAACTTCGGTTAAGGGTCAAAACTGCCCTCAACGTATTGACGGCGGAACAAAATTGCCCTCCGTTAACCTTTTGCGAAGAAAATGCCCCCACCGTTACATTTGTGGCACACTTCTGCCCCCACCGTTACATTTGTGGCACACTTCTGCCCCCAAAATCTAACATTTCATTTTTAATTTTTTTTAATGCCACGTGTCACGTTTCGATTGGCCATTAAATATCTCACCCAAATTCCGACCCAACCCGACCTACCCGACCCAAAAAATGGAAAATTAGGACATATAAAGAACGAAAAAAGGGTCAAAACTGCCCTCAATGCATTGACTCCGGAACAAAATTGCCCTCCGTTAGCCTTTCAGAATGTATGTGTGTATATATATATACACACAAAGAAAAAAAATTTATACCAAAAATTATATATTTTTCGGCTATTTTTTTGACAACCAGCAACGTCAACTGAGTAGGGAAATAGGGCTTAATCCTAAGCAGATCAAGTTTTTGTTTCAAAACAAAAGGACTCAAACAAAGGTAATTTAATTTAGTCTATTTTTAATGACTGGTTTAATTATTAAATAATTAGTTATAATTAATTGACACCTTGACTATTGATCATCGATAGTAAATTAATTGAAGTATGTGAAAATCTAATAGAAAGTGACTTTGTTATAAGAAATAAATATGGATTAAAATTGAGAAAACCCATTAATTATAAGTAGGGCCGGCTCTAGGATGAGGCCATTAAAATCCTTACGTTTAAGGTTTATTATTAACGTTTAACTTTAGGCCGCGAATTTCATTCATCGCCCTTAATTAAAAAGTAATATAATAGAATCTGGTCAAATCAGCCGAAATACATAATCCTATTAAATGGATTTTTTTTCTATTTTTGCTAGATTTTTGGAAGTTAAATAATTTCCAGTTGAAGCCACAAAAAATCTGGTTTTACAGCTAGTGACTAATGATTATTCCTTTCTGGAATCACTAACGAATTACAGAAATCTACAGGGCTAAAAATGAACGTTAAGGGTCAAAACTGCCCTCAACGTATTGACTCCGGAACAAAATTGCCCTCTGTTAACCTTTTTTAGGTCGGGTAGGTCGGGTTGGGTCAGGTTGGGTCGGAATTTGGGTGAGAAATAATTTTGGGTCAAGTTTATTTAATGGCCAATCAAAACGTGACACGTGGCATTAAAAAAAATTAAAAATGAAATGTTAGATTTTGGGGGCAGAAATGTGCCACAAATGTAACGGTGGGGGCAGAAGTGTGCCACAAATGTAACGGTGGGGGCATTTTCTTCGCGAAAGGTTAACGGAGGGCAATTTTGTTCCGGCGTCACTACGTTGAGGGCAGTTTTGACCCTTAACCGTATAAACTTTGCATTCGTTGTCAGTTATTTGTCGACTCGTCTTTTGCTTGTCTTTGATTTTACATATCACTTTATCATTCGACTATCTGTTATCAACAAATTTCATCCTATTCAATGGCTAGGGTGGTTCAAAATCTTCGTGAAGTCACTCTTTCAATTCCACTTTCCATAATCTCACGTAACTTCTTAATTTTTTTCTTTTTTGATCGACTTTAACATAAATCCTATCCGTCACTGTATCTATGGATTTTATATCATTTCTCACCACAGCCTTATTGTGAATAAAAAGTTTCATCTCTTATATAACATATACATGGTGATTATATATTGTCGGTAAAAACTTAACGAGTTGACGGCCAGAAAATAAAAATATTTATGTTCTCTTAAAAGATTTAAAAAACTGAAACTTATATGGATTGTATAAATGTAAGGCTGACTCTGTCAATAGAAAGTGTTCCATTGGGAGTTACGAATTCTTTAAAAAATTCTTCATATCAATAACAAATCATAATTTTGTTCGATAAAAATTAATTCGTGCAGGGTTTTTACCTGAACTTAATAATATATTATATATACCTTGACATATATGGCTATCACTAAGTCATATTTGTTATAAATAGAATTATTTTTAAGATGAATGTTTATATTTAGAGAGATTTTAGAGTTTTTTATTTGGTGGCTTAGTCAACGTTTCTTCAATAAATATAGAGGTTCTATTCCATTGTAATTTATCCTAAAATTTAGTAAAAATTATCTCTCTCTCTTTCTCTGCAATATTGTTCTTGTTTTTCTATTGTTTTATTTCACGTTATCAGTACGAGACTCTAGTCAATTGAGTAGAAACTTTTGGATTGAGCATACTGATGTCAATTATTCCATGAACTTCCTTCATGATTAAATTCTGAATTTTTTAGGTATGTACTTTACTCTATTTTTCTTTTTTATTCTATTAGTTGATTTTAAATACAAGCAAAGACAATAAATATTTATTTTAACTCTAATGGAATTAGTAAGAAATTATAACTACACGAAGTGGTAAAATTTTTATGCCTTTTTTATGATTGTGGACAAAGAATTGAAAACTCGTACCATTGAATTTTTTCCATTTTCATTCCCTTAAGAGAATGTGATAAAAATATGAGATATGTCTGAAAGAAGATAAAATTATTACCGTGAAGGTACCAACGGATGTGGACGTGTCAATAGACGAAATTATAATCGCCATCATTGTAATAATGAGAATAATAAGGATTCTCAAAATAATCACTCACTCTGATATTTGTCATCGATTTAACATGAGATTTATAAAGCACATAGATGATTATGGTCCATTTATGATGTGAATGTAACATCATCTGATTTATGAATACATCTTCATTCTTGGAAGAATATGAAGATGCTAGTGGTAGTGAATACACCACACTCACCTCTAGACGGAGGTTTGAGATGATATAAGAAAATAATATCATTGTTATGACATGAATGATCATTGGTTGCATACCTATTGCACACCAAAATATTTTGGTAATGCGATTATTAAAGAATAACATTAATGCAAGAAACATATCTTATATATAATTTTGACCATAACCATAATGGTATAACTTTCTATTTAAAAGAGATTCACCATATGAATGTTGATGAATATGTGATAGTACCAAATTAATTGAGAGCTCTGGAACAACCAATAATTAATATTTTGGAGGAATAGAATTAATTATCAATGAGGCATTGTGTTATAGTAAGTCTCAAAGAAACTTACTGAGTTTCTAAAGTATTCGCGAAAGCAATTGGTTATATTAAGACTATAATAAATGAAAGATTTAATATCTTCTATTACAACAACTTGTAGCAGGTAAATATTTATATGAAAAGTTATCCGCTTTATTCTTCAGTTTGTACTACAAAAATAAAAGAAAATTACAATATAGTGGATGTTTCTTGATATAAAAACTCATATCATAATAAACTTGAGATTTGTTGATAATTGCACACGTCATGGCATAAACATGAAGTTTATTGATATTGATAATTTATTCAGTTGGCATAATTAGTTCAGCCATATCAATTCAGTATGATGTGCAAAAATAATAGAGTAAATATTAAAGAACTAGAAAGTTCTTTTCGAATTCTCTAATGTTGCTTGTGTTTATTAATTAATAGGACAACTAAAATTAGGATCGAATTCGATGAATTTTGGAAATGTGAAAGGTGAATATGGACGCATTCACCTACCATGTATACCATATAGATGCATCTATGAGATGGCTATATGTGCGATTATTATTAAGACGCAACCTGGTCGGTGTTTGCGAGGTAACTTGCTCAGTAATTTATTTTCGAGCATAATTTCCAAATTTTCTGTTCAAGAAGTTCGTCTTGATAAGTTGGTTTAGAAAAATAATTTATTGAGTGCCTCCACTTAATTTATAAATTGTTGCTTATGAGAACAAAGTTATCTATATCAGTTTGATATGGGTTATATACGAAAGTATATTACATTCTCCCTTCACCAGTGATTCAGGTCAGGAACCAAATAATTTCATCTTATTATTATTGATGTGTGGTGCATATTCTGATTAACACCATAACATAAAAAGATGGGTTCTGAAAAGAAAACATGTTAGTTTTTCTAACATGAGGATGGGGCATGATAAACAATTGAGAAAAAATTATATGAAATGAATTATCATTTGTACATATAGATCCTTGAATAAGATAGTATGAACTTGAGGTTCATAAAGAAAAAAATATAATTCATTTGAAATATATTGTAAAGTATGCGAGACACATTTGCTGACCTAAAGAAAGTAATTATATTCTCATTGCAAATGCTTTATTAAGTCCTAGAAGAACATAGTCTATGAAACGCTTAAAGAATACATACAAATCAGTTTCAAATAAACTTCTTGATAAAAATAATGAGCAAATGATCTAAATGATTATACTGAAGGAGGCAAGTGATCTAGAAGGTCACACGACATAACACTTCACAAAATCTCAGGAGAGCTTCAGGTATATGAAAATATAAATGAAGAATCTCTAATTTATGTCTTTAAGAAAAATAAGGAGATTGGAATCGATATAAAATGTCCGCTGACAACATTTACGGTAGCACTAAATATATATAATCATCTTAAGTCCAGAGAAACAATTCAAGTAGAATTTGTTTCATGTGAAAGACATGTTATTTTGGACCTAAGGTTAAAAGTATAAAGTCAATAGTGTGTGCAATCACTTTTATTTATCTTATATGTCTAGCATGATATGAAACGTTGATTTGCATCTAAAGTCTACTTAGATGGATTATTTGACTATTCTTATATGACAATCACCAAAAGATTTAAATTACTTACAACATATACAATTTTTGATCTTGAAGTACTATATTCTCAGTGTAATTTGTGTACAAGTATATCCTGTTATAATTATACGCATGATAATATGATAGCATGAGTTTTTGCCCCTATGTGATGATATTGTAATGGCGATTCCAACAAGATCATATAAAGGTAATACATCTCTATCAAGAATGATGATTTCAAGGTGAAAAAAATTCATTAAAGTTAATATGTCTTATATGTTTATCAAGTCTCTGCCAACGATCTTTTAAAGATGGTTCACAAGATTGGAATGCGAAGACTCAAGGACATGAATTGATGCTCTTATTAGGGGGAGTTAATACGTGCTGTACTCTTTTTCCATTATGATTTTGTCCCACTAGATTTTTCTTGCAAGGATTTTAACGAGACAACTAAAAAGCGCATTATTAGATATGTCTACTCTTTTTCCTCCTCTAGAAATTCTTTTCCACTGGATTTTATTTTAGTCAAGGTTTAACGACTCACATTATCTGTTGAATAGACATTTACAGGGGAGTGTTATAAATAAAATTATTTTTAAGGTGAATGTCAATATTTAGAGAGACTTTAGGATTTTTTACTTGGTGGCTAAGTCACGTTTTCCCTATAAATATAGAGGTTTTATTCCATTTTAATTCATCCCAGAATTCAATAAGAATTATCTTCCACTCTTTCTATGCAATAGTGTTCTTGTTCTTTTATAGTTTTATATAAATACAACAACAACAACCCAGTATAATCCCACTTAGTGGGGTCTGGGGAGTGTAGTGTGTACGCAGACCTTACCCTACCATTGGGTACGTTAGATAATACGCTTACGCTAGAGGGGGGGGGGTGAATAGCGTGATAATAAAATTTAGCGTAAACTTGCGGAAATTAAAATTTGCAGGAAGTAAATAAGTGCGATAAATAATAACTTACACACAGATATATCCTGGTTCACCACAACGTGTGGCTAGTCCAGTCCCCGAGAGACTCCCTCGAGATTTTCCACTAACGTGTCAAGCTTCCGGGTGCTTAACAAACCTTTACAACTTGAGGACGCAAGCCTCAACACCTTTGCTCGGAGTTACAACACTCCAAGACTTCAACCAAGGAAACACAAGTTCCTTACAACAAGAGAATTACAATTCTCTTACAAGTGTATACAACACTAAAACACTCAAACAAAATACTCCTTAATGAGTAGATATGAGTAAAAGAAGTAAGCTTTAGATCACAACAACTTTGGACAAGAATATGGCTCTCAAAAGCTTTATGTAATTGAATATAAAATGATAAACAAAAGTATGCAAGCTTATAGCAAAGTAATGATCAGTTGTAGTATGTTGTTGTGTTTAAAACACTGAAATGAAGCTGTATTTATAGTTGAAAAACTTGGCATTACCGTTGCCTAATTGCCAATTAAGAGTTGCTGATTTTACTTACTGACAATCGATTGTCAAACCCCAACAATCGATTGTCTGCCAGTCAGATCAAAATTCAATCCCAGATTTTACGCTTGATAATCGATTACTTACAATCCATAATCGATTACTGGCAAAGTTCAAAAATTCTTTCCAGATTTTACCACAAACAATCGATTGTCCAGAATCAACAATCGATTACTCAGCAACGTTCAAAAAATCTTTTCCGGATTTCAATCAAAACAATCGATTATACAAAATCAATAATCGATTACCCAATAACGTTCAAAAATATTTTTCCGGATTTTAGTCAAAACAATCGATTATACAGAATCAATAATCGATTACCTGACGGTATTTGGAAACTTTACGACAACGGTCAGCTTCACAATCGATTGCACAAAGTCAACAATCGATTACTTATCAGTTTTTGCAAATCATTTTAGACACTGCCTCTTGACAATCGATTGTTATATACTCACAATCGATTATTTAATAGTTTTGAAAAAGTGGAAGTCACTGCCTCAACACAATCGATTGTCATAAGTTCACAATCGATTATTTTGTGACTTTGAAAAATCTGAAGGACACTGTCTCTTCACAATCGATTGTCATTAGCTTCACAATCGATTATTCTGAGTTTTGAAAAACTTTGATGGACACTGCCTCATCACAATCGATTTTCATAAGGTTCACAATCGATTGTCATGCAGGTTTGAAAAAACCTGATGTTCACTGCCTTAACACAATCGATTGTCATTAGTTCACAATCGATTGTCATGCAGTCTTGGCTCAACATAATCGATTATCATTAGTACATAATCGATTATCTTAGTCCAGTTTTCAGAGGCATTTAAAAATCATTTTGACTAATGAAAATATGCATGATTGAAAATCATTTAGCATTAAATTAAATATGCATGATTTTGGAAAATAGTTTTATGAGAGAAGCCATGTTACGAGTCAAGTTGTAGGATCAAGATCACAAATAAGAATGACTCAATTAAACTTAAAAAACTTTGTCTTGAGCTTGAATCTCGTTGTATATCAATTGTGCGCTTGTTTCTTGAACTTCGTCATATATCAATTTTCGCTTCGTTTGTCATTCATCAAAACCTACACAAAAGAACACACGTTTTAGTATATTGCATTGAGAACGTGTTTCCAACAATTTCCCCCTTTTTGATAATTCCAAACATTAAGCGGGATATGCAAGACAAGCAATTTATATTAACGATTCAAGACAAGTATATACATGTAACAAGTATGCAATTTGTTCCCCCTCAATTTGAGAATTCCCCCTCAATTTAAGCTTATGAATATTGAGAGTGCATACCCGTTATCTTCCCCCTTTTTCCATTAGCAAAAATAATAATAAGATGCCAAAGATGAAATAAACCTTGTTTATTTATTGGAAAAATTACAGCAACAGGGAAGACAATACAACATATAAAAACAAACTTAAAAACTACAATTATTCATTCATCATTTTCCGCCTCATCATCCGGCGCTGCTTCATATGGAACAAGACCCGCATATGGATAATGAATGTGGTCAAAATATCCATGGATCTCGTGAGTTAATTGACCGACAGAGGTTGTCAGGGAAGCAATTTGGTCGGAAATGGATTGGAGAGTGGGTTCTTGAGGCGGACGAGTTCGACGGGATGAAGGAGGAGCAGGCACTACATGATCACCGTCATGATGAAAGGAGGATTCCGAAATTTCCCACTTTTTGGTACTCTTTTTGAGAGGACCATTTCCAGTGACGAATCCGGTGGCTTCAAGAAAGTTCATGATGAGGAGAGCATAAGGAAGAGGCCTATCATCTCCGATAGCGTCACGCATGTGAATTTTGATAAGCCGACACCAATTGATGTTAGCTCCGGTTATTATGGCATGCATGAGCTTAGTGTCCTCTTGAGAAATGGTAGTATGGTTATGCTTACGAGGCTTGAGGACTCGGGTGATGAAATAGAAAATCAACCGATAATTGGGATCCATTCTCGTAATTGTAGGACGAGGGGAAGAAAGATTTGGATCATAAGAAGTAAGACCGATTTGGTGTAAGAGGGCTGTTTCATCAAAAAGGGCTCCGGCCTCTCCGGTGTACCGAAAAATGTCTTCACCATTATGAGGAAGACGGGCAATGGTATGAAGATTTTCATCGGAAAGAAGAATTTGAACACCATTAATGTTGGTGACAAGCTCACCATCATCATCCTCATGGAGGTTGGAATAAAATGCTTGAACTAATGTAGTATTGATGTAAGGATGGGTAAGGAGTAAAAAATCAAGAAGTTGAGAATTTTTGAGCATATTTGCAGCAGGCCCAAATGATTCAAGATACTTGTGGGTGGAAAAGCGGGGTGGAAGAATGTCGCGCTTTTCAAATTTGGTTAAGAATCGAGTAAGCTCGATGTCGGAATTAAAATATAGAACGGAACCATCTTGATAGGGGTAGTTCGGACGAGGAGGGGCAACAGAGGAGGATGCGCCGTGCCTAGCAGAACGGGAATGTTTTGAGTGACGGCCCGACATTTTTAATGAAAGCTGCTTGATTTTGTAAAGGATTAGAGATAATTTGATATTTTGAAAGCTACAATTGTTGCTTGAGTGAATGCATATGAACATATATGAAGCCTATTTATAGAGGGGAGAGTGGCTTATCATTTATGGAAGAAATCTGCTGAGAATTTAAAGCCAAATCAGTCAGAAACGGTAAAATAAATTCACTGACCGTTAGACAATCGATTGTTGAGATGCAATAATCGATTGTTGAAGAGTTATGACCTAACTTGGAACTGACACCAATAGATTGAGGAGCCAAACGGTAACAAGAGTTTAAATTTCTGACATGAAATAATCGATTGTCAAAATATGGTAATCGATTTTTATGTTACAGTGAGCACAGAAATTTTCTGATTTTGAAAATAATCGATTATATTTTGAAACAATCGATTGTTTTGGAAAAGCCTTGATGAATGATTGAGACGGAAATCGATTTTGCAGTTTAAGGAATCAATAATTTAACGAAACTGCATAATAAACATGAACCATAAACAATCGATTAGTGATACTGCTAATCGATTTTCAGCACAGTAAAATAATCGATTATTTGCTTGGAACAATCGATTGTTCTGTGCCAAAACTTCATAATTCCCCCTATCTTTTAGGGCGATACCTGCAAAATAGAATTAAACGTCTCCGACACTCAAGTCAGTAATTTGTAAAGAAGAAATAACTTAAACTAGTGTTGCCAAGTGAGAACGTGAGCTCTTAAGAAGTGTGTCCTAAGGTGTTCTTAAGAGAGTTTCGGGTACTTACCTTTCCTCCGACGTCTCCAATTACCTGTTCAAGAGGGTGATCTTTGATCGTCCTCCACTCATTTGGCACTTTTGTTTCTTTTTCCAATTGTGACGCTTCTTCCGTTGGTTGTTCCTCAGTTTCATCTTTATTTTCCTTGGGTGGTTCCTCTTGTATTTTGTCTTTCAAGCTATCTAAGATACCTGCAAGATCAAAACTGGAATCCTTTCTCGCCAAGCGAGCATTATTTTTGGAAAATATAACATGAGGGGATTCCTCCACAATTTGGGTTCTTTTATTAAAGACCCTATATGCTTTACTACGTGAGGAATATCCAATGAAAATACCTTCATCCGACTTAGCATCAAATTTACCCAATTGGTCTTTGCCATTGTTATGAACAAAACATTTGCAACCAAAAACTCTAAAATGGGAAATATTTGGTTTTCTACCCTTATAAAGTTCATAGGGGGTTTTCATGAGTATCGGCCGAATTACTACTCTATTTAGAACATAGCAAGCGGTACTCACGGCGTCCGCCCAAAAACGTTTGGGTATCTTAGCTTCGTCAAGCATGGTTCTAGCCATCTCTTCGAGACACCTATTTTTCCTTTCCACCACCCCATTTTGTTGTGGTGTCCGTGGAGCGGAAAAGGTATGCTCGATTGCGAGTTCGTCACAAAAGTCCGCAAAGAGATTGTGATCAAACTCTCCCCCATGATCACTTCTAATTGAAGTGACGGTTGTTTCTTTTTCATTTTGAACATGCTTAAGAAAATATTTAAAATTTTGAAAAGCATAACTTTTATTGGCAAGAAATAGAGTCCAAGTAAATCTCGAGTAATCATCAACAATCACAAAAGCATATTTATTTCTTCCTAGACTTTCAATGCGAGAGGGACCAAATAAATCCATATGAAGCAATTGCATGGTCTAGAAGTTGAAACAATGTTTTTAGATTTGAAAGATGCTTTTGTTTGCTTCCCCTTTTGACACGAGTCACAAATAGAGTCATTTTCAAATTTTAAATTGGGAAGACCAACAACTAAGTTTTGAGAAATCAATTTGTTCAAAAGATGCATATTGATATGTGCTACTCTACAATGCCATAGCCAAGTATCATCCTCTTTACTCATTAGACAATCAACATAATCGGGTGAGGAATTAGCAAGATCAACCATATAAATATTATCCACTCTAAAACCACGAAGTATGATTTTGAAATCACTACGTCTAAATACTAGGCATTCATCCGAATCAAATAGAGCAAGATTTCCCTTGTCACACAATTGGCTTATGCTCAAGAGATTATGCTTTAATCCTTTGACAAGTAATATATGCTTAATAGAAGATTTTTCATCCTTACCGACCGAGCCGATGCCGATGATCTTTCCTTTATTGTTATCACCTAAGATAACACTTCCTCCTTCTTTGTGCTCTAATTGAAGGAATTTGGATTCATCTCCCGTCATATGCTTGGAGCATCCACTATCAAGGTACCATAGTACACTTGATCCCTTCAAGCACACCTACAAAACAAATTAATGTTCTTTAGGTACCCATGCCATCTTGGGTCCTTGGGGGTTAGGCATATTATAATGATGCGATTGAGTAACATGTCTATGACGTGTAAAGCATGCAGGAGCAATATGACCAATACGTCTACAATAATGACAAGTCACATTTGGGTTATGCATCCTTCTAGGTTCATAGTAACTAGACGGATGAAAATTTCTTACTCTATTTTGAATACTATGACTATTTCGCATTTCATGAGAGTTATTTCTCCTACTATGAGCTCTAGGATGGGCAGCATTTCTAGAGTGATTGTTTCTCGGTTGAGGGCCATTGCTAGGTCTTCTAAGGGGTCCAAAATTTGGCCTAAAATATGCATCATTTCTAGGGTGACTATTTCTAGGTGGTAAGTCATTCCTAGGTCTTCTAAAATGTTCAGCATTTTGTCTAGCATGCATATTGGCTCTAGAGTTGTTGTTTCTAGGATAAGCATTTCTATTGTTAATCCTAGGTTGAGCTTTAGGTTGTTGGGGTTTAGCTTCAACCTCTTCATTCTTAAAGCCTATTCCATGCTTGGTTGATTTCAAGTTATCAAGAACATCATTCAAGTTTTTGTGCAAAGAATTAAACTTATCTAATGTGCCTTTAAGCCCACTTACTTCATTCTTAAGAAGCAAACAAGAAGTGCAATTTCTAGTAGAGCTTTCGGGCTTATCCGAACTTCTTTTTCCAAAAAACTTGTTTTCCTCTTTCAGCTTCTCATTTTCTAAAACCAGTTTTTCTAAATCCTTTTCTTTCAAAGAAAGCTGTTTTTGAAAATCCTTTTCTTTTAATGAAGCATTTTCTTTTATGCCCTTAACAGTTTTTGAAGCCTTAATAAACTCAGCATATAATTCATCAAAAGCAGTTCGCATTTCTTCAAGAGTAAAGAAGTTTTTAGACGAAATTTGACATACCTCATCTTTGTTGTCTTCATGTGCCATAAGGCAAAGATTTGCTGCTTCGTCTTCTTCTCCTTCGCTTGACTCATCTCCGGAGTCGCCTCCCCAAGAAATGTATGCACATTGCTTTTTAAAAGGTTTCTTCTCCTTTTTGATGTTTGGGCAATTTGATTTGATGTGCCCGGTTTCACCACATTCATAGCACTTGATTTGTTCGCCTTGCTTTTTGCCCTTGCGTTCATACTCCTTGCGCATGAACTTTTGAAATCTTTTGATAACGAGTCCAAACTCGTTGTCTCCTTCCTCATCAATTTGCGGTTGGCTTGTGGTCTCCTTTAGAGCTATTCTTTGCCTCCTTTGATCATCAACAAAAGGGTTAAGAATAGTAGATTCATAGGTCTTAAGGTTACCTCTTAGTGCGTCGATGGTAACGTTTGAAACGCCAATGGATTCTTGAATTGCATCGGCCTTTGATCTCCATGCCGGTGTGAGACTTCTAAGAATTTTTCGCACGAGCTCTCTATCCGTGAATGTTTTCTTGAGAGCGTGTAGGTCATTTACGATTATTGAAAATCGCTCAAACATTTTGTCCACCTTTTCACCTTCCTTCATGTGAAATAATTAATAAGAATGGGTTAGGAAATCAATTTTTGCTTCCCTTACCTGGTCCGTACCTTTGTACGTAACTTCTAGTTTGTCCCACATCTCCTTTGCCGTTGTGCAACACGATATTTTCCTGTAATCGTCAGCATTAATAGCACAATATAATAAATTAATTGCGTTAGCATTATTTTGAACCTTTCGGATGTCATCCGCGTCATACTCATCCTCGGACTTGGGAACCCATTCGTTTTCCACCTTCTTTGTTGGAATTTGGTTTCCCTTCATTATCACCTTCCAGAGGTGAAAGATGTTGGACTGAATGAAGATCTTCATTCTCTCCTTCCAGTACGTGTAATTTGTACCGTTGAATAGAGGTGGTCGTGTGGAGCACTGTCCTTCATCAATTCCTGCAAAAGAATCACGAGTAGAAGCCATGGATGGTTCTCTCAAACTGTCAAGTTTTCAGAGAGTTGGGCTCTGATACCAATTGTTAGATAATACGCTTAACGCTAGAGGGGGGGGGGGTGAATAGCGTTATAATAAAATTTAGCGTAAACTTGCGGAAATTAAAATTTGCAGGAAGTAAATAAGTGCGATAAATAATAACTTACACACAGATATATCCTGGTTCACCACAACGTGTGGCTAGTCCAGTCCCCGAGAGACTCTCTCGAGATTTTCCACTAACGTGTCAAGCTTCCGGGTGCTTAACAAACCTTTACAACTTGAGGACGCAAGCCTCAACACCTTTGCTCGGAGTTACAACACTCCAAGACTTCAACCAAGGAAACACAAGTTCCTTACAACAAGAGAATTACAATTCTCTTACAAGTGTATACAACACTAAAACACTCAAACAAAATACTCCTTAATGAGTAGATATGAGTAAAAGAAGTAAGCTCTAGATCACAACAACTTTGGACAAGAATATGGCTCTCAAAAGCTTTATGAAATTGAATATAAAATGATAAACAAAAGTATGCAAGCTTATAGCAAAGTAATAATCAGTTGTAGTATGTTGTTGTGTTTAAAACACTGAAATGAAGCTGTATTTATAATTGAAAAACTTGCATTACCGTTGCCTAATTGCCAATTAAGAGTTGCTGATTTTACTCACTGACAATCGATTGTTAAACCCCAACAATCGATTGTCTGCCAGTCAGATCAAAATTCAATCCCAGATTTTACGCTTGATAATCGATTACTTACAATCCATAATCGATTACTGGCAACGTTCAAAAATTCTTTCCAGATTTTACCACAAACAATCGATTGTCCAGAATAAACAATCGATTACTCAGCAACGTTCAAAAAATCTTTTCCGGATTTCAATCAAAACAATCGATTATACAAAATCAACAATCGATTACCCAATAACGTTCAAAAATATTTTTCGGATTTTAATCAAAACAATCGATTATACGGAATCAATAATCGATTACCTGACGGTATTTGAAAACTTTACGACAACGGTCAGCTTCACAATCGATTACTTATCAGTTTTTGCAAATCATTTTAGACACTGCCTCTTGACAATCGATTGTTATATACTCACAATCGATTATTTAATAGTTTTGAAAAAGTCTGGAAGTCACTGCCTCAACACAATCGATTGTCATAAGTTCACAATCGATTATTTTGTGACTTTGAAAAATCTGAAGGACACTGTCTCTTCACAATCGATTGTCATTAGCTTCACAATCGATTATTCTGAATTTTGAAAAACTTTGATGGACACTGCCTCATCACAATCGATTGTCATAAGGTTCACAATCGATTGTCATGCAGGTTTGAAAAAACCTGATGTTCACTGCCTTAACACAATCGATTGTCATTAGTTCACAATCGATTGTCATGCAGTCTTGGCTCAACATAATCGATTATCATTAGTACATAATCGATTATCTTAGTCCAGTTTAGAGGCATTTAAAAATCATTTTGACTAATGAAAATATGCATGATTTAAAATCATTTAGCATTAAATTAAATATGCATGATTTTGGAAAATAGTTTTATGAGAGAAGCCATGTTACGAGTCAAGTTGTAGGATCAAGATCACAAATAAGAATGACTCAATTAAACTTATAAAACTTTGTCTTGAGCTTGAATCTCGTTGTATATCAATTGTGCGCTTGGTTCTTGAACTTCGTCATATATCAATTTTCGCTTCGTTTGTCATTCATCAAAACCTACACAAAAGAACACACGTTTTAGTATATTGCATTGAGAACGTGTTTCCAACAGGGTAGAGAGGTTTTTTCCAAATAGACCCCCGCCATCCTTCCCTCCAAGAACTTCCCACCTTGCTCTTGGGGAGACTCGAACTCACAACCTCTCGGTTGGAAGTGGGTTTTGCTTACCATCAGAGCAACCCCTCTTGTTTTGTTTTAGTAATTAATAAGTATAAATTTTATCTTTATTTATTTATTCATAAGATATTACTCTCTCCATTTCATATTAAATGAACCACTTTCTTTTTTAGTCTATTCCAAAATAAATGACACATTTTTAAATTTGAAAATAAATCAACTTTAAATTCTTCATTTTATCTTTTTACCCTTAATGAGAGGCTTTTATAGACACACAAATGGCATGGCCCCACAAACCTTTTACCCCTTATTCTTTTAAGTCCATAAATTTTAAAAGTCTTCCTTTTTTTTAAACTTTGTATCGAATCAAACTAGCTCAAATAATATGAAACGAAGGTAATAATATACTTTATTATAAACACCGATTACAAGTAAATTGTTACCATCTTCAGCCCAAATAATTTAGTCAAAGTCTTGCTATTTAGTCAACAGTCCTTCCCGAGGAATTCATGCCACACCATACGTAAATTTAGTCAACACTCCGAATAGCCTACGTGAACCCCCACCCACCCTCATCGCTTACAACCCTAATAAGGGGCAGATGTAGAATATGCATATCGGGTTCATCTAAAATTAATACTTTCACTAAAAAGCATAATTTATTATTTAAAAATTCATTAAAATTACAACAAATAATAGGTATGAAACTATAACATTATAGTACAATGAGTTCAATACTAAAAACTTTAAATGTTGAACCCATAGAATTAAAATTCTGGATCCGTCTCTAACCCAACAAAAATAAAAAAAGTAAACAAGAACCCCAATCTATTTATTTAAGTTTCAATCTTTTTTTGTCAATTTCACGTACTCCTCACCAAGTTGAAAATCTCAAATGATCAATTTTCCCACTACTTCAAATAGTTACATAAATCTTCTCCGTAAGTTGTTTACCTTAAAATTTAAATAACAATTAAAATTATATTGTGGTTTTAAGGATATGTAATTTAATTAAATGCCAGTTGATAAATAAAATTATATATATATAAATATATATATATATATATATATATATATATATATATATATATATATATATATATATATATATATATATATATATATATATATATATATATATATATAGAAGAAAAAAATAAGCCGCACCAGCATGCAAGCCAACTATCGACCTCGAGCTATGATAACATCGAGGTGGAACAGTGGGAATAGCAAGTTACAAAACAACTCTGATGAACAATGAATAATATAGCTAGAGAATACTGCGTATGTATTCTCTTCTCAGTCAAAAAACATATCTTACAAATGAATGGGCTCTCCTTTATATAATAGCGGAGTCCTAAATAAGGTACACTTCTAATTATGAAAATAAATTCCGTGATTGGCACTGATAACTGCTTGGTATGATCTATTCTGAGACATCCGCCGAGACCTTCGATTGATTGCTAATATCTCGCAATTTCATTATTATGCCTTACATGAGGTTGGTCAGACTCTGCCTTGATTTTTATCGCGCATTTCGATCCTTAAGTTCTATACTCCGCCATCGGCCTCGAGCCAGGTATGTTTTAAGCTTATTTTGGAAGAAACTCCTCGAGCCCATAAAATTGAGGCATACCTTATTTTGACCGTATACAGATAGTTCCCACATTTTTTAGAGTTAAATGACAAGAAACGATTTGATCCTCGATTCTATGATACCTTGATCATGATGTCAATTCCATGATGCCAGCGACATAAGTGACTGAAGGGTCGCGTCCGCATAGTTCCCAAGGACATTTATTAATGGTGGTTGATGGTCAACTACTAGTTTCCTCATGTCACACCTCCTTTTTAAACCCCTGCCCGAGGAATAATGTATAAGGGAGTATTTTTCACTTTAAGTGACATTATTTGAAATGAGATTATTTATTTATCAGAGTCGCCACTCAGGATAGATTTGGCTTTTGGTGTCCCAAGTCACCGGTTTATCTTGAATCCCAAATCGAGAAAATTTTTGACTTTCCAAGTGAAGTATGCGGGCCAAAAATTCTAACTAAGGAATTCTGTTGACCCGAAGGAAGATTTTAGGAACCTTCGGACCCCGTGGTTCTAGCACGGTCGCTTAAACTATCATAATTGGCTAATTATTTGATTTTAAAACATGTTTGTCCTATATTTCCATATTAAAATTACTCACCGTCATTAGTTGGATTTTCGAGGAAGATTGAACATCGTTTAAAACGTGTTTTTTGGATCATGTCACATGAAATGCACCCGAAACCAAAACACATTTTATTCAACATTTTGGGATTTGGATTTGGTTCACATGAAATGCACACCCGAGTTTAGGAAGGTAAAATTATTAAATAACACGCCTAAGGCAACTAATGCGTTGATAACTTTGTGGGAGGCCATGGAAATTTTCTAAAATGGCACATCCCGAATTCGAATGCTTTTATATGATTAATGAGGGCCACGTGATTTGTGAATTTTATTCGGCGCGGCGCACCTTAATTTATTTTTGAAGGACATCCTAAAGAGAAACTATTATTATCTATTAGGATTGTCTCTAAAAAATGAAAAAACTCAATTAATTAGCATTATGAAGTAATTATTATTAAAAGCATTCAAGAATACTTGGGCCTCAAGATCAAGTCCAAACTCAAACAAGGGTACTTCCATTTTATGAAAACCCCTTAATTCAAGTCTGGTACCTAAATTGAAAGGCCCAAAGTCTACAACTCTGTTTTTAAATCATCAAATCGAATAACTTCAATAAGTGAAATAGAGCTCTCAGCATGGCGGGCCTCGAAGACAGGCCAAAAATCTGTCCAGCTTTATTTGTAAAAACTGTCTAAAGCTCGGGCCTTAAACATGCCCAAATCGAAAGCAGGCAGGAGGTGGGACTCAAAATCAAGTCTCAAGAAGGCTCTCAATTAGGTAATGTTAATTGATTTAAAAAGTTTGATGGTGTTTTAGCCTGCTATTATATAGTTGGGCCATATCAGGTCCAATGTTTATGGTCCCAAACGGTCCAGATAGTAATGCAAGTAAACTAGTGCTGATACGTGGATAGTAAGCCGAAGGATTTGATTTCCTGATTTAACAAACTTTGACATTCCTTAACAGTGATTCAATTTGTATGCCAAATTCTTATGCTTTGTTTTAAATTGCAAATACATAGATGAGCTGCATTAATTAACAGGTTCGAAAAATAAGAATATGAATGACTAAGTACTTTCAAACTTTCGTATAATCCCAACCACCCTGGAGACATGATAACAATCCTTTGAATGTTTATGGATAGTAATAAAGTTTGACAATTTCTAACTCATTTTTACCTTTAAACTAACATAGCATGTGAAGCTACTTTACACTAATAGAACTATCATGAATGAGTAAGATGAGGTATAATTCTACAGTACAAGTTAATTATATTGAAGATTTAACTAAGTCATAAAGCTACTTGAAATATAATAACTCACTAAAAGAAAAATCAACAGAGAAAACATGCATCACTCTTTATTTCATTTCCAAACTTTAGAGCTACATCGAAGTGGATTCAGGATGTGTACCTGGAATTGAGTAGAAAATAGGAAATAGAGGGTCAGCTAGGCAGCAAATAACAACAGCAATAAGATCAGTTTTAAACCCCAGAAAATAATATCAAAGAAACCCATGAGTTAATTGCATAGGAACAACACCAACAAACAACAAAAAACTGACTTGAATGACTCAAAATAGATTCGCAATAAACCCAGGAACTTCTGAAACTTCAACTACCGAAACACAAGGAAAGTTCAAGAATTTTCAATCTTAAACAAGCTGGAGATTTGATTTAGGACTTAGAGTTTCATGATTACCCTAAAAGTTCAATGGAATAGTGATGCTTTAGAGTCTTTTTCGCCTGAAAATTCTTAGAACTTTTTAGTCTTTTCTAATGCCTGGAATCCTCCCTGAAGCTCTAAGTAACAATGCCTTTATAGGCTAGTTACTAGGGCAGCTCATATTTTAGGCTTTTAGCCTTTAGTCCTTTTATTTTTCTGTGTTTATCTACTTAAGCCCCCAATTTTATGACTTGTTGGTTAAGTTATACTACCAATTTCCGGAATTTCAAATTAAAACCCCAATTTAGAAAGTTCTAGGGGGTTCCAATTCAGTTACTGCAAGATTCTTTTACTGTAAAATACGTATATTACCCCTGACCTCATCCATTAATTACTAACCTATGTCAACTAACTAAGTCAGGGCCAAGTGACCCAATTCCAATGAAATTACTGATTTCAAACAAATCCCAAATACCTACTTACTAATCAAACGATCTTAACAAAGGCAAAGAGAACCAAACTAATTCTAATTAACAAGTACCCTAACATTAATTTATTATTGAACTAATAAAACAGTAAATGGACAATTGAACACAAATAAATAAGACTAAACCTATAATATAAAATGATAAGACAAACGTGAAATCTTGCGACCAAATCAAACAAATAGTCAAATCAAATTTAAGCTATAAGACTATAATGTAGGCAAGAAATCAGAACTCTAAATCAAACCAAAAATAAAAATAACATAACAAGCAAGAACAGAAAAATGAAAGAAAAATAGAAAAGAAGGACGAAAGGAAATACCTAACTCAAAACTGGAACTCCAGCCAACTTCTTGGTATTATTGGGACTAAAACACATGATTAAGGGCTATTATAGTGCCAAAATGAGGAAACTCCAACCTAAAACAAAATATGGTTTCATGACGGATTTCGATTTAGAATTTGAGCCATGCTGGATGATTCGAAGGCTATGGGTTGTTGATTCGGAAAGAGGAGGGTGAAGAGGCTATAGGGTGTAATTTTGGCGAGGTTGGTAGCTGGGACTATCAAGAGCTGTGATTTTACTGTTTTTGCTGCTGCTACTGCTTGCTGACCTCCTTATTACACCAAAACAAAAATAAAAGCTAAGCTAGATATGCCTATCAACTATGAGTTACAATATTTATATCTATAAATCTCTTGAAGCTTGATCTTGAGTCTTAGCTGATTTTGCTGTGGACACCGATCTGAATCTTGATGCTCGCAAGTTGTCGGTGTTGGTTCTTTCTTTAGCATTGAATTAGAGCGGGATAGGCGGAGCTTGTGACTTAAGTTAGGTTTTAAGCAGTCTGTATCCTCTGCTCGCTTCAACATTTGAATTACCCTATTTTGTTTTTTTATTCTTTTCCTTATTCTATCATTCTTTCGGTCGTCTTGGACCTTGTGCTTCGAAGTCAAACTTGCTCAGACCACAAACAAATGAACGAAATTTTTCTGCCCCAGTTTTCACTAGGAAAATTTTGTAAGTTATTTGTGACAAAATTCTGAACTTATATTCTCTTTGTTTTTCATTTTCAAGATTGTATTGTCTATGATAGAACAAATTGGGGTGGAGCCCTGTTGTTGAAATGTTAACTCATGGATTGGAGCCCTAACGTTAGCAAAAGGTGACTAAGGAATGGAAGCCCTATATCTAAAGGCGCAACTCAGATATTGGAGCCCTAATGTTGGCTAAAAAGGTAAAAATCTCAACTCAGGGATTGGAGCCCTAATATTGGCAAAAGGCAATTAGGGAATAGAGTCCATATGCCTAAAAGGCGCAACTCAGGGATTGGAGCCCTAATGTTGTCTAAAAGTGGAAAAACTCAACTCAGGGATTAGAGCCCTAAAGTTGGCTAAAGAGAAAAAAACTCAACCAAGGGATTGGAGCCTTAATGTTGTCTAAAAGCGAGTAATGAATGGAAGCCCTATGTCTAAAAGGTGCAACTCAGGGATTTGAGCCCTAATGTTGGCTAAGAGGTAAAAAGCTCAAGTAAGGGATTAGATCCCTAATGTTAGCTAAAGGCGACTAGGGAATGGATGCCCTATGTCTAAAAGGCGCAACTCAAAGATTGGAGCCCTAATGTTGGCTTAAAAGGTAAAAAGCTTAACTCAGGGATTGAAGCCCTAATGTTTATTAAAGGGTAAAACGCTCAATTCGGGGATTGGAGCCCTAATATTAGCTAAAGGCAACTAGGGATTGGAGGACCTATGTCTAAGAGGCGCAACTCAGGGATTGGAGCCCTAATGTTGGCTAAAGGCGAATAGGGAATGAAGGTCCTATGTCTAAAAGGCACAACTCAAAGATTGGAGCCGTAATGTTGGTTAAAAGGTAAAAAGCTCAATTCGGGAATTGGAGCCCTAATATTGGCTAAATGCGACTAGGGAATGGAGGCCCCATGTCTAAAAGGTGCAACTCAAGGATTAGAGCCCTAATATTGGCTAAAAAGGTAAAAAGCTCAACTCAGGGATTGGAGCCCTAATGTTGGTTAAAGGCAACTCGGGAATGAAGGCCCTATGTCTAAAAGGCGCAACTCGGGGATTGGAGCCCAGATGTTGGCTAAAAGGTAAAAAGCTCAACTCAGGGATTGGAGCTCTAATGTTTGCTAAAGGTAACTTGGGAATGGAGGCCCTATGTCTAAATGGCGCAACTCAAGGATTAGAGCCCTAATGTTTGCTAAAGGGTAAAAATCTCAATTCAGGGAATGGAGCCCTAATATTGGCTAAAGGCAACTAGGAAATGGAGGCCCTATGTCTAAAAGGCGCAACGAAAGGATTGGAGCCCTAATGTTAGCTAAAAAGGTAAAAATCTCAACTCAGGGATTGGAGCCCTAATGTTGGCTAAAGGTGATTAGAGAATGGAGGCCCTATGTATAAAAGGCGCAACTCAGGGATTGGAGCCCCAATGTTGTCTAAAAGTAAAAAAGCTCAACTTAGGGATCGGAGCACTAATGTTGGCTAAAGGCGAATAGGGAATGGAGGCCCTATGTCTTAAAGGAGCAACTCAGAGATTGGAGCCCTAATATTGGCTAAAGGGTAAAAATCTCAAATCCGGGATTAGAGCCTAATGTTGGCTAAAGGAGACTAGGGAATGGAGGCCCTATATCTAAAAGGCGCAACT
This sequence comes from Nicotiana benthamiana, assembly GCA_034376525.1. Taxonomy (NCBI): domain Eukaryota; kingdom Viridiplantae; phylum Streptophyta; class Magnoliopsida; order Solanales; family Solanaceae; genus Nicotiana; species Nicotiana benthamiana. The sequence continues at coordinate 9,742,426 of CM067341.1, read as the reverse complement.
CAAGGATTGAAGACCTAATGTTTGTAAAAAGGTAAAATGCTCAACTTAGGGATTAGAGCCCTAAAGTTGGCTAAAGGCGACTAGGGAATGGAGGCTCTATGTCTAAAATGTGCAACTTAGAGATTGGAGACCTAATGTTGGCTAAAAGTAAAAAGCTAAACTCAGTGATTGGAGCCCTAATGTTGGCTAAAGGCGACTAGGGAATGGAGGCCCTACGTCTAAAAGGCGCAACGCATAGATTGGAGCCATAATGTTGGCTAATAAGGTGAAAAGCTCAACTTTGGGATTGGAGCCCTAATGTTGGCTAAAAAGGTAAAAAGCTTAACTCAGCAATTGGAACCTTAATGGTGGCGAACGGTACCAGGTTGGTATTGAGAAATACTAAACTATCCTCTTTTGGGATTTTCTTCTTTTGTTATCTCTTTCCCCCCTTTTATTTTGATAAGATTGGGTAAAACTTTCCCTTTATATTGATTATTTGCTGCAAAGTTGTTTTAGCACTTTCACGCTTTTCTTTTGGCTGCACCTGCCTTATGCACGGTTGCTTGGATCTTACCTGTTTAAGTTTTCAAACAAGGAACAATTGTTAGTTTGAAATGGTAGTAGGTTTTGAGACTTTGATTCCTTGATGCCGACCCGACTTCTGTCGAGAACCTCTGCTATTTGCTAGTTTTGAAGATTATTCTCTCTTTCAAACCGAGTGCCTCAACCTTCAGGATTTCATGAAAACTTGTCCACGTTGGGCTACGGCCTTTCACTTTATTCTGCTATTAGGACCTTTGTCTTTGGACATTCTTTCCTTTTCAATATCTCTGCTTCGAAAGTATCAACAATTGTGGCTATTCGGGATTGGCTTAATGCACCCACTGAGGCTGGGTACCTTTCTTTAATTTTAGCTAGGTAGAACCTTCTAAAATCAGTCCTTCCACCTTTTCTTTGTAATAGTTTCGAAATCAAAGTTAGACTGAAAAGTATTCAAAGAAGAGGTAAACAGAGAGCAAGAGGATGAAAATAGAAGTGTCCCTTTCAGGGAAAAGGAAAGACTTATCTGGGGATGCATGCAGGCTTAAAATGGACATGACATGCTTCTTGGACAGGATGCCCGACCCACACAAACTTTACTGACTTCTTGTAAGCTCATTGACTCGTATTTCAAAACCAGAGAACCTTGCCAGGACTCTTTCAGTGGCGGGAGGTATCTTCTTTTCGACTGATGGCACACTTTGTGGGTTTTAGCCAATCTGCCTCTCTCATTTCTCTTCTCACGTTGCCCGACAGTGCTCTTTAAGAGTTTTCACCAAACAGACTCTCTCATTTTCAATTTCTCTATTTATTGTCGCCTTATGGTGCCCGTAGGTTTTCACCGATAAGACTCTCTCATTTATTTCTCTCATACATCAGATTCCAACAATGACGTTTTTCAATTTCCACGCCTTTGGCAATTGATCATAAGGACTTGGACAAGGTTTTTGGTTAAAGAATTTTTGACGGAATTACAACTCCGGAACCATTTTGATGGGCTCATGGCTGAGCCATTATGTCATCTATCCAGTTTCACTTTTTGGGGGAATTAGGATTTTTATTTTGGTATGACTGAACCCCAAAAGAGGGTGCCTACGTATTCCTTAGGAATCAAGTCAGACATAGTTGAGGGAGTTTAATTTTTGGTTTTCTTTTTGATTGTTTATGTTTAGTTTTTGTTTATGTTTTTTATTTATTTTTTAAATAGCATTTCCATGTTCCAAATAGGGGTAGTCAATAAAGAGTAACCGGCTCAAATGGGTTAGCAAAAGGGTTGATAGTGTTTGGGTAGCGGGAATGAAAGCCTTCGTCATCCAAACTGGACTGAATCATTGTTACAGGGAGCCTAATTATAGTACCTTTTTACTGTGCCTATGTTAATGACTGCTTTGGGATCATCCCCTTCAATGCCGCCCAGATGCAATTCTCTTTTCGGAAATATCTTTTTGATGATGTACGTGTCTTTCCAATTAGGAGCAAATTTTCCTTTTGCTTCCTGGTGGTGAGGAAGAATGCGCCTTAGTGCAAGTTGTCCAACCTAAAAATTCCTGGAGCGTACTTTCTTGTTATAAGAACGTGCCATTCTTTGCTGGTAAAATTGCCGTTGGCAAATCGCAACCATTCGTTTTTCATCAATTAAGGTTAGTTGTTCCAAACGGGTATAGACCCATTCATTATCATTAATATTGGCTTCAACAATTATCCGGAGAGAAAGGATTTCCACCTTCGCGAGTATCACAACCTCAGTTCCATAGACTAAGAGGTATGGGGTCGCTCCTACTGACGTGCGCAGTGTGGTGCAATATCCCAGTAGTGCGAAGGCAACTTTTCATGCCATTTCCTGGAGCTCTGAATCATCTTTCTCAAGATCTTCTTGATGTTTTTATTTGCTTCTTCGACGGCATGGGCCAATAAAGAGTAGAGTTTCTGTGTGTTATCTTGAATCGTTCACATACCTCTCCCACCAATCGATTGTTCAAATTTGCAGCATTATTTGTGACGATAGTGCGGGAATGCCAAAACGGAAAATAAGATTAGAATGCACAAAATCGACTATAGCTTTCTTGGTAACAAATTTAAGAGTGATGGCTTCGACCCACTTTGTGAACTAGTTAATGGCAATCAGTATGAATCTGTGCCCATTTGAGGCTTTCGGATCGATTTTCCCAATGATGTCCATGCCCCAAGCTACAAATGGCCAGGCTGCCGATGTGGGATGCAGTTCTGTGGGAGGTGCATGAATCAAATCATCGTGCACCTGGCACTGATGGAATTTCCGGACAAAGCTAAAGTAGTCCTTTTCCATGGTTATCCAGTAATAGCCTGCTCGGATGATTTTCTTTGATAGCACATACCCATTCATGTGCGGTCCGCACACTCCGGCGTGTACTCCGTGCATGATCCTTCCAGCCTCTTCGGCGTCAACACATCTTAACAAATTAAGGTCTGGGATCCTTTTGTACAAAGCCTCACTGCTTAAAAAGAAACTACTTGCTTGCCGTCTGATGGTTCTCTTTTGGTCCCCAGTGGCTTGCCCGGGATATACTTGGTTTGTTAGAAACATATTGATATCATGGTACCATGTCTGGATGTTTAGTTCTACCTCAACCATATAATAGTACCCATGCCTCTCCCTGATTTGGATTTCCAAGGGATCAATGTGGGCATTTCCTGGGTAGGGAAACATCGAGGCCAAAATGGAAAGTGTGTCAGCTAGTTCATTATGCAGCGAGGGATGTATCTGAACTTTATCGTCTTAAATGGCTTGATGAGATCTTCCACATGTTTCCAGTAAGGGATAAGCTTGACATCTCGAGTTTCCCATTCTCCTTGGGCTTTCCGGATGATTAGATCTGAATCACCCATAATCAACAACTCTACGACATTTTGGTCGACTGCCATGTTTATATCCATTATGCAAGCTTCGTACTCGGCTGTATTGTTCGTGTAGAAGAACCAAAGTTGAGATGTGGATGGATAGTGTTGACCGTTAGGTGAAAATTCCCACACCTTTTGCGTTTATCACTCCATCAAAGAACATCTTCTAAGTAGTGGTATCTTCAGATATGGCTCCACCGAGTTCACCTCTTCATCTGGGAAATAAGTGTTCAAAGTTTGGTACTCATCATCAATCGGGTTTTCGACTAAATGCTCCACTAATTCATGGGCATTCATTGTTGTACGAGTGACACAGACTATGTCAAACTTGATGAGCAGGATCTGCCATTTTGCTAACCTCCCCGTGGGCAATGGATTTTGAAATATGTACTTTAGAGGATCCAACCCGATTATGAGGTAAGTGGTGTGGGACAGCAGATAATGCCTCAGTTTCTGAGCAGCCCAAGTTAAAGCACATCAGGTTCTTTTCAACAAAGTGTACTTGGCCTCATAGCTGGTAAACTTCTTGCTCAAGTAGTATATAGCCTACTCTTTCTTTCCAGTGATATCGTGTTGGCTGAGGACGCAACCGAAGGAACTTTCCAAGACCGTCAGGTACAGAAACAGTGGCCTACCTGGCTTAGGTTGAACCAAAACCAGTGGGTTGGACAAGTAATCTTTAATCTTAGCGAAAGCCTCTTGGCATTCATCCATCCATTTGACTGCTGCATCTTTCTATAGAAATTTGAATATGGGCTCACATGTGGAAGTCAGCTGAGCGATGAACCGACTAATATAAGTCAATATTCCTAACAAGCTCATTACGTCCTTTTTGGTCTACGGAGGAGGTAAGTCTCTAATAGTCTTTATCTTAGTTGGATCTAACACAATATATCTCCAGCTGACTATAAATCCCAAAAGCTTGCCTGATGAGACTCCGAACGCATGTTTGGCTGGGTTCAATTTCAAATCATATCTGTGCAATCGTTCGAAGAACTTTCTCAAATCCCGCACATGGTCATCCCGAGTTTTAGACTTGACGATTACGTTTTCCACATACACTTCTATTCTTGATGCATCATATCATGAAAGATGGTATTCATGGATCTCATATAGGTTGCCCCAGCATTCGTTAGCCCGAAAGGCATGACCCTGAAGCAGTAGGTTCCCCAAGGTATGGTGAAGGCCATTTTCTATGCGTCCTCTTCATCCATCAACACCTAGTCATATTCTACATAATAGTCCACGATAGACTATATCTCATGTTTGGTGCATTTATCAATAAGGATGTGGATATTGGGCAAGGGGAAGTTGTCTTTAGGGCTTGCTTTGTTCAAATCTCTATAGTCCATGCATATTCGGGGTTTTCCATCCTTCTTTGGCATTGGAATTACGTTGGCTAGCCATGTCGTGTATCACACCACTCGGATCACTCCTGCTCCCAACTGCTTCGAGATCTCTTTTTTGATTTTATCACATACATCAGTTTTAAACTTTCTCTATTTTTTCTGGATTGGGGGAAACTCAAGATAAGTTGGCAATTTATGCACTACCAGATCAACGCTTAGTTCCGGCATGTCGTTATACGACCATGCAAACACATATTTAAACTCAAATAGAAGTTGGATTATGGTATTCCAGGTTTTCTCGTCTGTGTGGATGCTTATCTTAGTTTCCTGGATTTCTTCAGAAGTTCCCAAGTTAACCGGATCAGTATCATTCAAGTTTGGCTCACGTTCATTCTCAAATTGTTCTAATTCTCAATTTATTTCCCTAAAAGCCTCTTCTTCATCATATTTAGGTTCTTGGTTCATTATTTCACAATTAGATAGCGTTTTTTGATCTATGCATGAAGTCCGCAAGCATGTAATGTTATTCAAAGCCGCGTTATTAGAACTGAAAAGAAGAAATTGAAGAGAAAAATAGCAAAATAAGAAAGAATAAAGAAAAATGAACGATGATATATTAATTTCATTTCTTGGAATTTGAAGATAACAAGGTTTACATTTTGAAATTTAAAGACAAGAAACATAAAAAATCTCCAAGATGCACCCTAAAATAACTTGGGATGCAGAAAAAGTAGCAGGGCAGGTCTACCGGGACTCCCGCCTGATCGGAAACGACGTAGCCTTCCAATTTTAGAGCTTTGCGCTTGGTGCCACATACAGCACCTTAGCGGTGCTTGTGCCCTCTCCTGGCGAAACCATGTGGGTTTTATATATCATCTCTCTTATCACCCCACATATTTCTTCATTTTTTTCGGACGTAAAGGCTTCAGTTCTTCTTCACTGTACTTTGGCCTTATAAATGTCTTATAGAAATGTAGCAGTGGTTGAGGTAGAACCCACCCATCACGCTTTTTATCATTTGCCCAGGTTATATCATCTGGAGTTGGGTGGAAACCCAACCCAAAGAACTTCTCAGTGGTAGGCAAGACAATTGGGTCAGCTACCCCTTGCAGAGACTTTCCCAGCCCTTTTCCCAGCTTATATCCATGTTGTATCATCTCTTTGGCCACCATAATTTATGCATTGGAAAGGAAGGGCTGGGGGCAGGGTTTTCGCTCTTCATACTGGTTGGCCACCACAACTTCAAAGGCCTGATAAACTATGTGCTCACTTCCTTCCCTCGCTTCAAGACATGGGACAGATGAGTCCTGATAGATTGATTATTTATCCTCTCTGTGGACTACGATCTCCTAGTCTTCATGCTCAAATTTCACCATTTGATGGAGAGTAGAGGTTACAGCTCCTGCTGCATGGATCCAAGGCCTCCTCAGAAGGTAGTTGAGATGTGTCCATGTCCAGCACTTGGAAGGTTACCTCAAAGTCCACTGGACCAATGGTTAGAATCAAATCGATTTCTCCAATTTTGTCCCTTTTGATCCCGTCGAAAGCTCGCACACATACATTGTTAGGACGAATCCTTCCAGTCCCAATTTCCATACACTGGATTGTAAAGAGTGGGCAAATGTCTACCACAGAGCCTCCATCTACCATGATCTTCTTCATATAGTATCCCTCACATTTGAGAGTTAAATTCAAATCTTGGCAAGTCTTTTTTGCTGAATGAAATTTAATTGATAGCCAAGAATGTTTCCTCCATTCTTTCTAACTGCTCTACCGAAGTTTCAGGTGGCACATAGGCTTCATTCAAGGTCTTTATTTAAACCTTCAGGTGTTCGGGAGACTTCACTAATAATGACAGTAAGGACATTTTCTCAGGATACTTTTTCAGTTGATCAACCACTTCATAGTCAGCTATCTTCATTTTTTGAAAGAAAGCTTCTACCTCTTCAGGACTTACAGGTTTCTTATATGGGAAACGCTTTCTAGTGGCATTTTTTAATTCTTCTATGTTGGATTACTTCACAACAGGAGGGTTTTCATGAAGCTACCCCGAGATCTTTTTGACCTTGTACGTAACCATTATTTTATGATAATTCCACAGTACTGCAGTAGGGTCCGTCATAGGCTGCTATGGCGCGCGACCAATAACCACGGGCTCAGTCAGCCTTGGTGGATTAAGTGTCCCCTACACTACATACGCTCCATTGGGCATGCACATTTGGGTTGCCTTATTCAGTTCAAACCTCCTTAGAGGGCTCAAAGTCTGCTACTTTTCTTTACGACCTCGTGGGACATAGAGAATTCCATCTTTGGGAGGCATTACCTCTGTTCCTGTTTCAACTTTCTTTTATGGGTCTGTCTTAGTGACTCTGTTCTTCTTTTCCCCTTTATCTTACTTCAGAGTGCTTTTTGGCTTTCTCTCTACATCCGCGATGGCAATTATTACCTTTAGTTCCAGATCAAATTCTTTATCTTCACAAATCATCCCAATCATTGGCCAGTTGTTGTGGGCTGGTAATGGATTATTAGTTACGTTGGGGATATCCACATCCCTTAGCACGATTTTGTGTTGCTCTATCAAGTTCTCTACCGCTCTTTTCAGAGTCCAAGAATCGTCTGTTTCGTGCCTTTCTGCTCTTGAATGATAGGCACATCTGACACCGGTTTTGTAAGCAAAGTGATGCTGGGTTTTGCCTCGTTTGAGGAACTAGTTGCAACATACCCATTTGGACAAGTTTTAGAAATAGATTAGAGTAAGACTCAACAATTAGATTAAAAGTTTGCTTCCTGGGTGGCTCAAGAGGAGGAAAATTATTCGGTAGAGGACGTGGATTATAGTTGTTTTGTGGAGGAGGCTGGTTTCTTAGATATGAAGCTTGGTTTCTATTGGGATGTTGCTATGGTCATACGAAAGGTTGAGCATTGATGACTGCATACGGTTGAGGAGCATAGGCCATGTCTTGATGAGGGTAAAAATGATGAGGGGATCTTTCTGAGAACATGGGTCAGGAGCTCGGTGTCTCCTTGTACCTGAGGCCGCCATAGTTGTTTCATCTTTCTTTTTACCTTTGGCCACTCCTCCAGACCCGCCTTGGATGGCTTGGGAGGTTGTTCCAATAGCTGATTGGCTCAGAAGTCTGCCTATTTTCAGTCCATTTTCCACAATTTCACCAATTTTAGTAGCCTCTGTGAATGGCTTGCCCATAGCTGACATCATATTCTAGAAATAATCAGCCTCCTGAGCTTGAAGAAATACCGTGACCATTTCCACTTCGTCCATTGGAGGTTATACCCTTGACACATGTTCACGCCATTTGATTGCATACTCCAGAAAACTTTCTGAGGGCTTCTTCTTTAGATTTTCCAGTGAGATCCGGTCTGGAGCAATGTCTATATTGTATTGGAACTGTCGAACTAAGTCTCTTGCAAGATCCTCCCAGATGTTCCTTCGAGAAATATCCTGATCCATGTACCACTCGGAGGCCATACCTACCAAACTTTCCCCAAAATAAGCCATGAGAAATTTGCTTTTCCTCCAGCTCCGCGCAATTGATTGCAGTATTTCTTAAGATGGGCAAAAGGATCACCATGCCCATCCTATTTTCAAAATTCGGAGTTTTGAATCCATAGGCAAATGCACATGAGGGAACATGCACAAATTCGTATATGACACACTTTTCTGCTTACTTAACCCTTGCATGTTTTTTAGGCTTTGCTCCTGGCTTTTCATCCTCTTTACCATTTCTTCCTATTTTGGAGTTTTGGAGTCTTTTCCTATCCCGTTGTGAACTCAAATGGATGTGGCTGCATATATATATATAGGTGGGATACTGAAGAGTCTCCATTTGGGGGGTGAGTGTTTGGAATGTAAAGCTTGAAGGATCAATGGTGAGCCTAGGCAATGCATGCTGTGTTGTAGCTGAGCATGGTGGGGAAGTAAAGATGTTTAGGACTGCATTGGATATGTCCATCTGGGGGCGAACCTTTGAAGGTGTTCCCACAAAATGAGCTAAGATAGTTGGGTATCCTACTGAGATACTAGGATAACTGATTGGGACAGTGGAAGTTCCACCCATTCTAAGGAAAAGCTCGGGAAATCCGAGAATTACACTAGGCGGCTTTTCCATTTGACCAGGTATCCCACATCTCCAATATGTGGAGACGCAATAGCCTATTTTTCTCGACAGTTGCTATTCTGATGCCGGGATGCCCGAGATTAGGCTCTCGTCCACGATGGGAATTGCTGGCGGAGTGATTTCTGAAGACATTCTGGTGCTTCCTTTCAATCTGATGAAGTATGGATGTGAAGCCAGGTTACCATAAAAACCAATCACCATTTTAAAAACCTTGGACTAGATGCTACAAGCAGCAAATCGTTAGTTTGAGACAGTTAACAGACAAGTGATCGCACGTTGGCGGTATAATGCACCTATGCAGTTAAATGAGTATCTACATGTCTTGCAACGGTTGCATGCTTCATCCCAGCTTCTTTCTAGTCCCTTCCTATTTCCTTCTTTTATTGTCCACACTCTTTTCATTTTTCTTTCCCTCTCTCTTTTATTTTCTTGCCTTTGCTTTAGCCATGTTTATCTATTGGTTTTCTCATTTTCCCTCTCTCTCTCTCTCTCTCTCTCTCTCTCTCTCTCTCTCTCTCTTTCTCTCTCTTTCTCTCTCTCTTTTAAGGATACGGTCGAATCTTTTGGAGATTGCCTACGTATCACGACCCCGCATAAATCAGACCAAACGTAGTTCTTTAAAAACAAATACAAAAATAAGAAACATTTTTTTGAGGATTTTCAAATTTCATTAATAAACTTCTATTTCTAAATTAATCAGTTTTATTTTTGGAAATAAAATACATACTCAAAATGAAACAAAATACAGATGCTTGAAAAGTCAAGAATACATTAAAGCTTCTATTATCGAGGCCTGCTGGCCATCTTCGGCCTCGCCGCGGACTTATATGCAAGACCCCCTTGTAGTCGCTCCAAATAAGTCATTACTTGATGGACGAAGATCATAACTGCGGCAAAAATGGTGGTTCAAGTCATATCCTCGCATGCTTGGCATTTCATGGTAATGTAATCAACCATGGCTATGATCCTCTCTATGATCCTACCCTTTTCCTGAAGTAATTGCTCTATCTGCTGGTTTCGGGCCTCCAACACATGGGAGTCACGAACGTGCTGATTTTGCAATTTATGCATGTCTTTCTCCATTTGGGCCATCAGCTTATAACAATGTTCCCTATCAACCTTAATATATTTAGACCGTTTGGCTGCTTCATCCTCAAGATTAATCACTTTTCTTCTTAGACTAGTGATAGTCCCTTCATAGTATCTTTTCATTTGTTGCACAAACCGTACTCGCTCTTTCGCTTTCTTTGTCCACTATTCCTGTAGCTTTGTCTGACTGGCTTCGGACTTCTCCAAGTCTTCTTGGTATTCGAGGACTTTCGTTCTTATCCCACTTATAAGCCATTCATCAGCCCAGTTTCTTTCTAGGTTGTCGGCAGCCATTTTCATGTTTTTGATATGAGCTTTGAGTGCCTCATTTTCCTAGACTAGTTTCTTCTTTTCTTCTTCGTCCGCGATGGCTTGACCACCATTTTCATATTGAAGCTCCATGACTTCCCTTTCCAATTTACTTATTTTCGCCTTATATTCATTTTCTTTAAGCAGCCAGTCCCATTGTGGTTGGGCCTCAACAGTGAATTATTGGACATGTGGTCTTTGCGCGGGTCTTTCAGGAACATGATATCTCTTGATGAACCATTCAACATATTTAGGGTCCATTTCACCTCTGGCTCGATCTCGCACTATGGTCTTGGGTTCTAGAAATCTACATTCGTTCCACATTTGGCGAATTTTTCCTTCGGGAAATACAACTTTTGGCCCTAACACAATGGCATGCTTGATTAAATCCTCGTTATTATGGACGATTTGGAATCTTCCTAGTTGACGTATCACCCTATAGGGAGCATACAGTTGGATGCTCCAAACGCCCGTTAAGGGGATGTAAGACGTTTTAGCTGTTGTGTATATTGCTTCAGTGGAAGGGAGCCATCCAAATGCCCATTCAATTTTGTCAGCAGTCAGGGCCCTAAGATTTGCAAGCCAAGCCTCCATACTTGTAGGGAATTCAATGTCTACTACCCGATTTCCAAATTCTACGATGCAGTTTTGACCGGTCAAACCATTATTCATGTATCCAACTCGGTGATAGAGATGTTCTTGCATCCATAACTAGAGTAACAAATTGCAACCTTGGAAAATATTTCCTCCTTCCCGACAAATGGTCAAGGCTCGATAGATTTCTGACACAATTAAAAGAACCACAGTGCTGTTAGACTTTTCGATTGCCACGTCAATCATTCCCACAAGACCTATCTCTATATTGTCGTCTTTCCGTAGGCAGACCACAACACCCATAAAGGCCACCTTGAAAGATAGACTTCCCTCGCTTCCCACTTATCTTTATTGGGTTAGACCAGTGTTCGGTTCTTCAAAATCTCGAGGGTTACCATATCGAAGATACAAAAACTGAAGTTTGCAGTACCCTTCGGCTAGATTTCTGTCTTGGACATCCCGACTAATGCTTAGAAAATCTAGGAATATGTGAGGGGACACTGGTCTTTGTGATAGAGGATATCAACTTCTGAGATTTCCATTTAGACCTTCATAACCCGCTGTTTCTTCCAATGTTTGAGTGAGCTCGAAGTCTGAGAAATGGAACACATTGCAGGTTGGGTTACAAAATTTTAATAAGGTCTCAATTATGTCTAGCCTTGTCTTGATGTTTAATAATCCGACGAGGCCTCCCAAAACTCTCGTTACTGTTTCCCTGCTACCTTTTCCCAGATCATCCCACCACATATGGAGCTTCAAGGAGACCTCATTAAGGACCGTGAAAGGTTCAATTTCATTCGTGCTCATCCTGCACATCTATTTAGGTGATTCGATGACTTTATTTTATTCTAAAAGAAAACAATAGTGCTTTCTTTTGAAAAAAATTCAGTTTAAAAGACAAAAATCCTGGCTTTGCAGATACGTCCTTTTAGCACTTCGGGAGAGATGATTTTGAGGATGTGCCCGCCAACTGTTGGAAACGAATCAAGGTGGATGTTCTTGTAGAAACAGCCTTCCGACGCCCTTTTGGGGACATTCGGTTTATTTTAAACAAGAATGGCATCACCGCACTTATTTGTGACTTAAAATCAAAAAAATATGTTTTTTCCATAAATCTGGTAGAGTTTCGGAACTATTTGATTATTGGTTTTTCAAAATATAGATGATTACCCTTATCCATGGCTATTTCCTTTCAACTCTCGCCCATTATTTACAAGCAGGTCAACATGTAGATCCGAAGCAAATGCACAAGTAGCAATTAAGATGCATCAGGAATTGTCTTTTCATTTCAGGTCACCTGTCCTAGACGGACCCAACCCCTGTGTTGAGTCCCCTAAGTAAAATGCACGTTATGCAAACCAACGTTCCTACTAGGGATCCAACATGAGGTTTTGTTATACTAGGTTTAAAAACCTGGGTTTATTGTTCTAGACTTGGCTTACCCGAGTGGACAACTCGAGCCGGGGGGCAATGTACCGGGGATACAGAAGCTCTGTCGGCTTAGCAGCTTGTCCAAACCTCGTTCTAAATTGGGATGAGACTCTAAACATAAGAGAAGTCACACAAAGTGCACCCTTCTCCATGATGTAGAAGACTCAGAGAGAGGAAGGGTTTCGTAGCAGTTTATATATACAATTCACAAAATATCAAAGTGGTAAAACATTTAGCATATTAGGCATGAAACACGTATGAAAATCAGATAAGCTAGATATAACAGCTATTCTAAGCTCGAATTCTTGAACCCTGAACAGGAATTCTAGGTTCGAATGTCCCTAGTGGAGTCACATGAGCTGTCACACCTCCTTTTTTATACACCTACCCCGAGGGATAATGTATAAGGGAGTTTTCCACTTTAAGTGGCATTATTCGTAATGGGATTACTTATTTATCAGAGTCGCCACTTGGGAAGGTTTGGATTTTGGTGTCCCAAGTCACCGGTTTATCTTGAATCCCAAATTTAGGAAATTTTCGACTTTCCAAGTGAAGTTTGGAAACCAGAAGTTCTGACTAAGGAATTCTGTTGACCCGGGGGAAGGTGTTAGGCACCCCCCCAGATCCCGTGGTTCTAGCACGATCATTTAAACTATCATAATTGGATGATTATCTAATTTTAAAACATGTTTTTCCTATATTGCCATATTAAAAGTACTCACCGCTTTTAATTGAATTTTCGAGGAAGATAGAACATCATTTAAAACGTATTTTTGGATCACATCACATGAAATGTACCCGGATCAGAAATACATTTTATTCAACGTTTTGGGATTTGGATTTGGGTCACCTGAAATGCACACCCGAGATTAGGAAGGTAAAATTATTAAATAACGCGCCTAAGGCAACTAACGCATTGATAACTTTGCGGGAGGCTATGAAAATTTGCTAAATGGCACGTCCCAAGTTCTAAGGCTTTTATATGATTAATGAGGATCATGCGATTTGTGTATTTTATTCGGTGCGGCGCACCTCAATGTATTTTTAAAGGACATCCTAAAGTGAAACTATTATTATCTATTGGAATTGTCTCTATAAAAGGAAAAAACTCAATTAATTGGCACTATGAATTAATTATTACTAAAAGCATTCAAGAAAACTTGGGCCTCAAGATCAAGTCCAAACTCAAACAAAGGGACTTCCATTATATGAAAATCCCTTAATTCAAGTCTGCTACCTAACTTGAAAGGCCCAAATCCTATAACTCAATTTTTTAAATCATCAAATCTAATAACTTCAATAAGTGAAATAGAGCTTTCAGCAGGTCGGGCCCCGAAGCCAACCCAAAAATCCATCAAGTTTTATTTGTAAAAGTTGTCTAACGCTCGAGCCTTAAAACATGCCCAAATCGAAAGTAGGCAGGAGCTAGGACTCAAAATCAAGTCTCCAAAGGCTCTCAATTAGGTAATGTTAATTGATTTAAAATGGCTGAAGGTGTTTTAGCCTGCTATTATATAGTTGGGCCATGTCTGGCCCAACCTCTATGGTGCCAAATTGTCCAGGCAGTAATGCAAGTAAACCAGTGCTGATACATGGATAATAAGCTGAAGGATTAGATTACCTGATTTAACAAACTTTGACATTTGTTAATAGCGATTTAATTTGTAAACCAAACTCTTCTGTTTTGTTTTCAATGGCAAATAAACAGATGAGCTGCATTAATTAACAGATTCAAAAAATAAGAATATAAACGACTAAGTACTTTCAAACTTTCGTATAATCCCAACCACCCTGGAGACATGATAACAATCCTTTGAAAGTTTATGGACAGTAATGAAATTTGACAAATTCTAACTCATTTCTACTTTTAAACTAACATAGCATGGAAGCTAATTTACACTACTAGAACTATCATGAATGAGTAAGATGAGGTATAGTTCAACAGTCGCAGTTAATTACACTGAAGATTTAACTAAGTCATGAAGCTACTTGAAATACAATAACTCATTAAAAGAAAAATAAACATAGAAAACACGTATCACTCTTCATTTCATTTCCAAACATGAGAGGTACATCGAAGTGGATTCAGGATGTGTACTTGGAATTGAATAGAAAATATGAAAGTGAGGGTCAGCTAGGCAGCAAGGAACAACAACAATAAGATCAATTTTAAAACCCAAAAAATAATATCAAAAGGAACCCAGGAGTTAATTGCAGAGGAACAACAACAACAAACAACCAAAACCAGACTTGAATGAACAAAAATAGACTCACAATAAACCCAGGAACTTCTGAAACTTCAACTACCAAAACACAAGGAAAGTTCGAGCTATTTTCAATCTTAAACAAGCTGGAGATTTGATTTAGGAATTAGAGTTTCAGGATCACCCTAAAAGTTCAATGAAATAGGGATGCTTTGGAGTCTTTTTCATTTGAAAATTCTCAGAACTTTTTAATTATTTCTAATGCCTGGAATCCCTCCCTTTAGCTCTAAGTAACAATGCCTTTATAAGCAAGTTACTAGGGCACCTCAGATTTTAGGCTTTTATCCTTTAGTCCTTTTATTTTTCTGTGTTTATCTACTTAAGCCCCTCATTTTATGACTTGTTGGTAAAGTTATGCTACCAAGTTCCTGAATTTCAAATTAAAACCCCGATCTAGAAGGTTCTAGTGGATTCCAATTCAGTTACTGCAAGATTCCTTTACTGTAAAATACCTATTCTACCCCTAACCTCACCCCTGAATTACTAACCTATGTCAACTAACTAAGTCTGGGTCAAGGGACCCAATTCCAATGAAACTATTGATTTCAAACAAAGCCCAAATACCTACTTACTAATAAAATAGTAAATGGACAATTGAACACAAACAAATAAGACTGAACCTATAATATCATAAAAACAATAAGACAAAAATGAAATCCTGCAACCAAAATCAAACAAACAATCAAATCGAATTTAAACTATGCTGCTGTAATGTGGACAAGTAATCAGAACCCTAAATCAAACCAAAAATAAAAATAACATAATGAGCAGGAACAGAAAAATGAAAGAAAAACAGAAGAGAAGGACGAAAAGAAATACCTAACTCAAAACTGGAACTCCGGCCAACTTCATGGAATTATTGGGACTAAAACTGTCCTAAATCATGTGTTTTCATGAGAAAACACATGATTAAGGGCTATTATACTCCAAAATCAGGAAACTCCAACCTAAAAAAATAGGGTTCCAGGATGGATTTCGATTTAAAATTCGAGCCATGCGGGAATGATTCGAAGGCTATGGGTTATGGATTCGGAAAGAGGAGGGTGAGGAGGCTATAGGGCGTAATTTTGGTGAGGTTTGGAGGCGGCGACGCCGTACACGGCGGAGGCGACTGCTACTATTTCGAATACTCGATACATTTGGGTGGGATTTGAAGTAAACTAAGGGTTGATATGGAATAGGGAGGAGAAGGAGAACATATGGTGTAAATTTGGGAGCCATTGGTAACTTGCCGTCGGTGGAGGCGATTTCCGACCAGTGGCATATGGTGGAGGAACGACGGCATTAAGGTTTTTGTATTGAGGGTGTGAGAGATGACGGAAAAGGGGGGACGCGTTTGGATAGTGATATATTAAAAACTATCAGTTCCTGACCGTCAGATCAAACAACCTAGACGGTCAGGATTTATTGCAACTTAAACGACGTCGTTTTGACTGGACCAAGTTGGGGTATTTGGGCTTGGGTTTGAGACGGGTTATGGGAAGGATTTTGTTTGGGCTGGAGTCAAATTTGGCCCAAAAACTGGTCTTTTGTGAAGACCTCTACTTTTAAATTCTCTTTTCATTTTCTCTTCTTTTTTTCCTATATATATTTTTTGATTTTGTTAAAATGCAAAATTAAAAATAAAAAGACCTGATTTAATTCTAAAACTAGACTAATTAATTTTTAAAAATTGACAAACTCCTAAACTAAGGAGAAAAATCGAAAATTAAAAGTAAAAAGCAAAAAGGACTATTTTTTGTTATTTTCTTCCCCTTTTTGTAATGTTTATTTACTAATAGAGCGAAAAACATAAAAATGGGTCCTAAATGCAAATATGCTATTTTTTCTATTTCTTATGAATTATTATGCACACACAAATAAAATACACACAAAAATACGCAATTAAATCCTAAAAATTAAATAATAAAAGGAAAATCCTAATTCTATGAAGTCTATTGGAATTATTTAAGCGAGGCAAAAATCACGTGCTCAGAAATCAAAGAAATGGAAACTATAAATAGATCAATTTCTCTATCTTTACAATCTTTACATCCAAAACCTTTTCCCAAATCTCTACAGGTTTCTCAATTTTCTTTAAGTCCATCCTCCTTTTCAATTTGTATTTGTCATAACATCAACTTGTTTTCCTTTCTTTAATTCCATAACAGTGATGGTAAAACATCTAAAATTGTCCCTCAGAAAGAAAAATTCTCCTCATCGCGGTCGACCGGTGATAAAATGCAGGTGGATCCTAGTATCGAGGAGTGAGTTCCTGGGCCATATGAGCTGTCTTCCGATTTCAAACTCGAAAGACCTTCAATAGTTCCAGGACGATGTGATCCCATATATCGACACATCTGCTCGATATCTGAAGACGATCTCGAGCAGGTAAAAGAGGACTATAATTGGAAAAACTAGGAGGTGCAGATTCCTTCCCCTGAGGAGGATATCACTACCCATGTGAGGGTACTTAAGCGTGTATATTTATCCTTTCACATTGGGTCCCGTAGATCCGTCAATACTCGATTTCAGTCGCCAGTATATGGTGACCCTTGGCCAGATCTACCCCTCTTTCTAGAGCATTGTTATTTTGCTCAGATATTTTTCGAGCAAGGTCAATGGGATGTCTTTTACCCTCGACCATATGATCAAGTAATACAATCCTCGTCTTTATCAAGGTGGGTTGATAAAGCTCCAGCATCGATCCATGAAGGAACTGTTCTCGAGTATGTATGAGGACAAAGACCGAGAATGGATGGTCTGATTCATTCGAATCAAGACCTCTGACCTAATCCCCTCCGAGAGAATGCCATTCCCCGAGGAATGGAACATGAAATGTAAGTACAACTCTAGCGATGATGTTCACTATTTTTCTTTCTTTATTATCCTTTGATCTAATTTCTTTTTCATGGTACATGTCAAGACCCCAGTTCTCCCTCCATGAACTATCGTGAGAGCAACTAGTCTCTACGACTACGTAAGCCTAACAAATGCGGAAAAAGAACAATTTTGGAAAGAAAATAATTAAAAATTGAGAAAAAAAAATGAAATAGTGTTTACGCCGCCTGGCATATAACAGTACAAGAATCTCAACCTAAACAACAACAACAACTACCCAGTGTATTCCCACCAGGTGGGGTCTGGGGAGGGTAATATGTAGACGAGCCTTACCCCTGCCCGAAAGGGCAGAGAGGCTGTTTCCAATCGACCCTCGGCGAATAGGATAAAGGAAAAAGTTGCATTAAGAAACAAAGGTAAAATTAGAAACACAAGCAAGACAAAGCAAAATAAAACAAAATAATAAAGAATAAGTACTCCCGCAAAAATAACGTAAATAATTATGAAAACATAAGCAACATAAAGACATAAATACAGTCGCGAATCTCAACCTACACTCCCAAAATATGGAACCCCATGAATCACAAGCTAAGAGATATATAAAAGCTCTAACTCCAGAATGTCTATCGAAAAGGGAAGTACAGAAGGGATATGGTAGTACAAAAATAGAAAGGTACTCCTCGGTCCACGGACGAGGCAGATATACCTCGAAGTCTCTACGAAAGTGCCTCACCTCAAGGATGATAAGACTGAGTAGAAATACCTAGATATACACATGAAAAACATGGGCTGAAAGGGCATGAGTACACCACAACGGTACTTAGTAAGTGTCAAGCCAAACCTCGGTCGGGTAGTGACGAGGAAGGTCAGGGCCATACTGAGGTTAAATAAAATAAAAGGTATAACAGTGTAGAACAAGATGGTAACAAAGGATAGAGAGAACACCAACAACTACTATAGAGACAAGTAAACACATAAAGGAATACAACTCAACATAGAGGTAACAATCGAGCTCTCAGGATGTCGTCCTATAGTCCCAAATACAAATATCCAGTGGATCTCCCAGGATACCGGCCCGTAGTCCAACTTATAATGCACGGGGATCTCCCAGAATACTGATCCATATTCCCAAATATAAATAGTCAGTACATGAGAATATACCGGGTGCATTCCCAAAGTTCCAATATAAAAGTGTAGGTGGTGGAATATCGATCCGTAGTCCCAAAGAAAACAAGCAAGAGGATCTCCCAGGATATCGTCCTGAAGTCTTAAAGTAAACACACATCAACAACAAGAGAGATTACACAGTTCAGTTAAAATTTTCATACCAAGGTAAAACAGATATTTCTAGCGTAGTATGTTTCACATAATCCAAATAAGAAAGTTTGAGCAAGTAAAACAATTAATTAAACTAGACATGCTTCCCTAAGCTAACAAGATGCTTAAATTGCAAGTAGTACAGACAAGAAAAAAGAAACACAATTAAAATTACTTAAGAAAACTGGATTTTTAACAATTAGCACAAGTACACACTCGTCACCTCACGTACAAGGAATTTCAAATATCAATAATACCAAATCCTAAGGGGAGTTTCCCCCACACAAGGTTAGGCAAGCTACTTACCTCGAAATGACTCAAAATCAACCTGAAACCACATTCTTGCCACGAGTACTCGACTCCACATGGCTAGAATCTATTCAATTTAATTACATAATGTAAATATAACTTCAAGTAACTGATTCCACCAATAAATTCTAAGCTAATACGCGAAATTAGGTAAAATGCCCTAAATGCCCTCCACGCCCACATCTCAGAATCGAATAAAATTTACATTTTCAGAATCCTCATACTCTCACAAGTCTAACCATACCAAAATTATCTAAATCCATTGTCAAATTCCAAATCAAAACTCGAAATTTAGGTCTAAGAACTTTTGCCAAATTTTCCCCTTATTTACATCCCAATCCGAAATTAAATGGTGAATCCATGTTTATATTAATGGGTAATAAGCAATAAAAGAGTTAAGAATCATTACCTCCAAACTCCCTCTGAAAATCTCACCAAAATTCATCTCCTACCGAGCTCCCAATTCAATTTTGTGATAAGAACTCAAAAACTATCGATTTTTAAATTTAAGTTCTGCCCATAGGCATTCTTCTTTGTGAACGTGAAACTACAATCGCAAATGTGATGCACAAAAATCCTGCTGGCCAACTTCTTCTTTTGCAAACGCAATGCCCATGTTGCGAATGCGATGACCAACTTCCCTCCTCCTACGCAAACGCAGGATCATCTTAGCAAACGCGTAGGTATAATATTCCACAGCCTCGCAAACGGGGGAATAACTTCATGAATGTTAAGCATTAAACCTTCCCCATCCCCAGCTCCTCTTCGTTAATGTGAGACCCCACTCACGAACGTGAAGAAGGAAACCAGGACTGACTGCTGCAACTTTTTCTACAATTCTCTAAGTTCCAAAAATGACACATTGAGCATCCAAGACACACCCGAGGTCCCCAGGACCTCAACCAAACATGACAACAATCCTAAAACATCATTCAAACTTGTTCCAATATTTGGAATGCTCAAAACAACATCAACATATCAATTTAAAATCAGATTCAAGCCTAAGAACTCCAAAATTTTCATATTACGCTTTCGATCAAAAAGTCTATCAAGCCACATCCGAATGACCTAAAATTTTGCAGGGACGTCACATTTAACACTACAGAGCTACTCCAACTTTTGGAATTTCATTCTGACCCTGATATGAAAATCTTATTATCGAATTTGAAAATTAAAAAATACAACTTTTAGCATTTCAAGCCTAAATTAGATACGGACCTCCAAAACACAATCCGAACATGCCCATAAGCCCGAAATCACCCAACGAAGCTAATAGAAACGTCAGAATTTCATTTCGAGGTTATCCTCATACAGCTCTGACTACGTCCAAAATTGTAGAACTTAATTAGGGACTAAGTGTCCCAAAACTCTCTGAAACTCCAAATAAACCCTCTCGTCAGCTCACAATAGAAGAAACAAACACGGGGAATGCAGTTTATAGGTGTCAAAGCATTAATTCTTAAAACAACTGGCCGGGTCGTTACATCCTTCTACACTTAAACATTTGTTCATGCTTTAACGAGCATAGAGACATACCTAAAGTAGTGAAAAGATGAGGGTAATGGTTGTGCATATCCTACTCAGTCTCCCGGGTTACCTATTCGACCAGCTGACCCCGCCATTGAACCTTGACTGATGCAATATTCTTTGACATTATCTTTCGAACCTGCATATCCAATATTGCCACTAACTCCTCAACATAAGATAGATCCTTGTCAAAGTGGACTGAACTGAAATCCAACACGTGCGACGGAACACTATAATACCTCCGGAGCATCAAAACATGATATACCAGATGAATTCCTGCCATGCTCGGAGGTAGCGCAAGCTCATAAGTAACCTCCCAAACACACCACAACATCGAAAAAAGACAAATAATACTCAAACTAAACTTCTCTTTCTTCCTGAGTCTTATAACGCCCTTAATAGTTGAAACTAGAAACAGAACCCGCTCTTCAACCATATAGGAAATATCGCGAACTTTCTCATCCGCATAACTTTTCTCTATAGACTGCGCTATACGTAGTCTATGCTGAATCACCTTAACCTTTTACAAAGCATCCTAAACCAAGTCTGTGCCCAAACATCTAGCCTCACCAAACTCAAACCAACCCACCAGTGATCTACACCGCGTACCATATAAAGCCTCATACAGTTCCATCTGAATGATAGAATGATAGCTTTCCTACTTAGGCAAACTCCGCCGATGGCAAGAACTGATCCCAAGAACTTCCAAACTTAATCATACACGCACAGAGCATATCCTCAAGAATCTGAATAGTGCGCTCGGACTGTCTGTCCTTCAGAGGGTGAAATGATGTACTCAACTCTACCCGAGTACCCAACTCATGTTGTACGGCCCCCAAAATTGTGATGTGAACTGAGTACCTCTATCCGAAATGAGGGAAACTGGAATACCTTGCAAACAAACAATCTCCCGGATATAAATCTCTGCCAGACGCTCCGAAGAATACGTAGTACACACAGGAATGAAATGCGCAAACTTTGTAAGTCGATTCAGAATCACCCAAATGGCATCAAACTTCCTCAAAGTTCATGGGAGCCCAACTAAAAAGTCCTTGGTGATCCACTCCCATTTCCACTCCAAAATCTCTATCTGCTGAAGCAAACCACCCGGTTTCTAGTGCTCATACTCCACCTGCTGACAATTAAGACACAGAGCTTCAAACCCAACTATATCTTTCTTCATTCGCCTACACTAGTAGTGCTGCATCAAATTCTAGTACATCTTCACGGCACCCCATTGAATGTAATACCACGAACTATGGGCCTCCTCTAGAATCAACTCCCGAAGCCCATCAACATTGCCCTGAATCCTCAATACCCTATCATCGCAATTAGTCACATCTCTGGCATCACCGTGCTGAATCTTGTCCTTGAGGAAAAGCGAACGGGGGTCATCAAATTGACGCTCCTTGATACGATCAAATAATCATACCGAGAAACCAATAAGCTAGAATCCGACTGGGCTCCGAAAGCTCCAGACTCACAAACTGGCTGACTAAGTCCTAAACATGCATCGCCATGGGTCTCTCCGCTGCTAGTAAATAAGCCAAACTCCCCAAACTCTTTTCCTGGTGACTCAAAGCATCGGTCACCAAATTGGCCTTGCCCATGTGATATAAAATAGTGAAATCATAGTCTTTCAGCAGCTCTAACCACCTTCTATTGTGCAAATTAAGATCCTTCTGCCTGAACAAATCCTGAACTCTGGTGATATGTATAAATCTTATAAGACACACCCTACAAATAATGACGCGAGATCTTCAAGGCGTAAACAATAGCAGCTAACTCGAGATGATGGACAATATAATTCTTCTCATGTACCTTCAACTGTCTGGATGCGTAGGCAATCACCCTACCCCATACATCAATACCGCTCCAAGGCCAAACCTCGAGGCCTCATAATAGACAGTATAAGAACCTGAACCTATAGGAAATATCAAAACTGGGGTTGTAGTCAAAAATGTCTTGAGCTTCTGAAAGATCACCTCACACTCCTCCGTGCACTGGAACGGAGCACTCTTCTAGGTCAACCTGGTCATAGGGGCTGCAATTGATGAAAACCCCTCAACAAAACAATGGTAGCAACCCACCAAGAAAAGAAAAATGCGGATCTGTAGATGAGGATTGTCTGGGCCAACTCTGTACTGCCTCCACTTTCTTCGGATTAATTTGAATACCCTCACTTGATACCACGTGGCCTAAGAATGCCACAGAATCCAACCAAAACTCACATTTTGAGAACTTTGCATATAACTTATTTTCCTTTAAAGTCTGAAGCACAGTCCTTAAGTGTTGCTCATGATCTTCCCGACTCTGAGAGTACACAAGAATATCATCAATAAAGATATGGCCGGAACACACTGTGCATCAAATACATAAAGGCTATTGGGGCATTGGTCCTCCTAAATGACATAACAAGGAACTCGTGATGACCATACCGAAACTTAAAAGTAGTCTTCAGGATATCTGGCACCCAAATCTTCAACTGATGGTAACCTGAACGCAAGTCAATCTTGGAAAACACACGTGCACCCTGAAGTTGGTCAAACAAATCATCAATACAAGGCAAAAAATACTGATTCTTAACTATAACATTGTTCAACTGGCGATAATCAAGGACATACGCATAGAACCACCCTTTTTCTTTACGAATAAGGCAGGAGCACCCCTAGGTGATACATTGGGTCGAGTGAAACCCTTATCAAGAAATTCCTATAACATATCCTTCAATTCCTTCAACTCAATAGGGGCCATACGATACGGAGGAATAGAAATGGGTTGAGTACCCGGCAACAAATCAATGCCAAAATCAATATCTGTATCGGGTGGCATGCCTAGAAAATCAGCTAGAAATACATCAGGAAAATCATGTACTACTAGGACTGGATCAACTGTAGTGGTATCAAGAGTGATATCTCTCGTATAATCTAGATATGTGTCATACCTTTTCTCAACCATACAATATGCCTTAAGGAAAGACACTACTGGAAGTATGATCTAAGGTACCCTCCACTCTACTTGCGGTACACCTGGTATAGTCAGCGGCATGGTTCTGGCGTGACAATCAAGTATAGAATAATGGGGCGACAACCAGTCCATGCCCAAGATAACATAAAAATCTATCATCCTGAGTAATAATAAATTGGCTCTAGTCTCAAAACCACTAAAAGCAACCACACGATCGATAAACGTGGTCCACAATAAGAGAATCTCCCACATGAGTGGAAACATAAATAGGGTAACGTAAAGAATCCCGAGATACCCCCAAATGCGGAGAAAACTAGGAAGACACATAACAATAGGTAGAGACTGGACCGAATAAAACTGATGCATCTCTATGACAAACTAAGGCAATACCTTTGATGATATAATCATAAGCGACAACCTCGGTACGGTTAGGAAGGGCATAGTATCTGGCTTGGACTCACACTGTAGGGTGGCCTCTACCTCCCCGACCTCAACCTCTAGTTGGGTAAGCAGGTGGAGTTGAAACTGGAGCTATAACCATAGCGTGAGAACTCTGCGGGGCACACTGTGTTTGAAATGTCTATGGAGGTGCACCCCTCCTAAGTCTAGGGAAATCCCTCACAATATAGCATGTGTTACCACACTCAAAACAAGCTCTGGGAGGACGTGGCGGCTGTGACTAGCTTGGGCCAGGTCTGCTAGACTGACCACTGAAATCACCCCGCGCAGGAGGCGCACAAGATATTGGAGGTGTAGAATAAGGCTCCTGAGGCCTAGGAGGAGCTGGAATATCATTGGCTATTGGAAGATCTGAATGAACATGGTGACTCATATAGCCCCTACCAAGGCGACCTTCGGCTTGGGCACGCGCAACAGAATAATGGTATGACTCTCGAGACCTCTTGACCTCCCTCTTCTCTCTATCCTAGCATGCATACCCTCAATCCTCCTAGAAATGCTCACCACCTGCTAATAAGAAATATCATCTCCAACTCACGAGCCATGTTAGACCTAATGCTGGGAATAATCCCCTCAATAAATCGGCGAACCTTCCGCGAACAGTAGAAACCAAGGCTGGGGCATTTTAGCCAAGCTAGTGTAACTGACAGAATACTCTAAGACAGTTATAGAACCCCGGTGCAACTGATCAAACTATGTGTGCCACGTGTCCCTGAGGTTTTGAGGAATGTACCCTTTCAGGAACATATCAGAAAAATTGAATCCAAGTTAGGGAAGTATCCTCATCCAGATTGTCTAACTCATTGGCGCTCCACCACTCATTGGCGGTTGCTCGAAGATGGAAGGTAGTGAAGGAAACCCTGCTTGATCCTGATATACCTATGGTACGGAGAATACAGTGGCACTCATCTAGAAATCCCAGAGCATCATCTGATGTTAGACTACTGAATACCGGAGGCTTGTACTTTATGAATCTCTCAAGCCTCGGCAGCTCATCCTCGAAAACTGTTGCCCTATTTTCGGGCTTATTTGGGACTGCAGGTTGTACATGAATAATCTCTGGAACCTGATAAACATGCACTCACTGCTCAAAAGTGCGGGCTACGGGAGTCTGTGCTCCTCCCCGGGCCTGAGATGTAGTTGCAGCAATAGGAAGCAACCATACTTGATCTAGAGTGGTGTACATGCTCATGAACTGCGAAACTACAGCAATAGGAAGCAACCTTACTTGATCTAGAGTGGTGTACATGCTCATGAACTGCGCTAGAGTCTCCTGGAGCGCTGGAGTCGTAGTAGCATTAGGCGTATCAGGTTTCGAGACACTTGCTGGAATTGTTGGTGGTACCACAGTGGCAGCTCACGCGGGTTCTCTGGATGTACCACATGTGCGTCCTCGATCTCTACCCCGGCCGCGGCCTTTGACTGCTTCAGTAAGGGGCACGGGTGCCTGATCATCTGTAGTAGCACGTGCCCTCACCATCTGTGAGAGAATAAAAGAAACATGTTTAGAATTGTGATATCAAAATCTTGCACAATTAAAAATCAAATGACGTGGAATTTTCCAAACGATTATATATCCTCTTGTAGACAAGTATAGATGTATCTGTACTGATCCGCGAGACTCTGAAAACAGGCTTGTGATTCATGACTCCTAAGAACCTAAAGCTATAATACCAACTTATCACGACCCCAAATTGCCCTCTGTGAACTATCATGATGGCACCTAGTCTCTACGACGAGGTAAGCCTAACAAATGCAGAAAAAGAACAATTACAAAAAGAAAATAATTAAAAAACAAGATAACTAAATTAAACAGTGTTTAAGATGCTGCCTGGAATATAACAGTACAAGAATCTCAACCTAACACTCCCAAAATCTGAAACCCTATAAATCACAAGCTAAGAGATACATAAAAGCTCTAACTCCAGAATTTCTATCAAAAAGGAAAGTACATAAGGGCTATGCTAGTACAAAAAATAAGAAAGGGACTCTTCGATTTGCGGACGCGACATATATACCTTAAAGTATCTACGAAAGTGCCTTGTCTGAAGGATGATAAGCCTGAGTGGAAGTACCTATATATGCTCATGAATAACATGCACAGAAAGGGCACGAGTACACCATAGCGGTACTCAGTAAGGGCCAAGCCTAACCTAGGAAGGGTAGTGACGAGTAAGGTCAAGGGACTACTGAGATTAAATGAAATACAAGGTTGAACAGTGTAGAACTAGATGGTATAAGTAAGTGAACAGTAAAAGAAACAAATGATAGAAAGAATAGCAACAACTACTATAGAGACAAGTAAACACAGAAAGGAATACTGCTCAACACAGAGATAACAACAGGGGATCTCCCAGAATGACGTCCAGTAGTCCCTAATATAAATATCCAGTGGATATCCCAAGATACAGTCTCGTAGTCCAACTCATAATGCACGGGGATCTCCTAGAATACCGATCCGTAGTCCAAAATATAAATACTCTGTACATGGGGAATCTACCAAGAGCAGTCCCGTCGTTCCAATATAAAAGTGCATGGGGATCTCCCACAATATCGATCCGTAGTTCCAAAGTAAACATGCAGGGGGAGCTCCCAGGATACAGTGTTGTAGTCCCAAAGTAAACACACAGCAACAACAAGAGATAATACACATTTCAATTCAAATTTTCATACCAAGGTAAAATATGTATTACAAGCCTAGCATGCTGCACATAATCAATATAAGGTAGTTTGAGCGAGTAAAACAATTAAGTCATTTATGCATGCCTCTCTAAGCTAACAACAGGCTTGCATTGCAAGTAGTATAGATAGGGAAAAAAAAGGAACACAATTAAAATTACTTAAGAACACCAAATTTTTAACAATTAGCACAAGTACGCACTTGTCACCTCACGTACAAGGCGTTTCAAATATCAATAAGACCAAATCCTAAATGGCGTTTCTCCCACAGAAGATTAGGCAAGCCATTTAACTCGAACCAGCTCATAATTAGCCTGAAATCACGTTCTTGCCACGAGTACTTGACTCCAAATAATCCGAATCTATTCAATTCAATTGCATAATGTAAATATGACCTCAATAATTGATTGCAAAAATATATTCTAAGCTAATACATGAAATTAGGTAAAATGTCCAAAATGCGCTCTGGGCCCACATCTTGAAATCAGATAAAATTTACATTTTTAGAATCATCATCCTCTCACGATTCTAACCATACCACAGTTATCTAAATCCAATGTTAAATGTCCAATCAAAACTCGAAATTTAGGTCTGAGAACTTTCTCCAATTTTCCCTCAATTTTCATCCCAATCCAAAATTATATAATGAATCCATGTTTAAATTAATGGGTTATAAGCAAAAAGGAGTTAAGAATCATTACCTGCAAACGCCCTCTGAAAATATCTCCAGAATTCATCTCCTACTGAGCTCCCAACTCAATTATGTGATATGAACTTCCCTCCTCCAACGTGAATGCAAGACCATCCACGTGAATGCACAAGTATAAGATCCCACAGCCTTGCGAATGTGGGAATACCTTCACGAATGTGAAGCATTAATCCTTCCCTATCCCCATCTCCTCTTCGCGAACACGAGACCCTACTCGTAAATGCGAATAAGGAAACCAAAACTGACTGATGCAACCTTTTCTACAATTCTCTAAGTTCCAAAGATGACCCGTTGAGCATCCAAAACACACCCAAGGCCCTCGGGACCTCAACTAAACATGCCAACCAGTCCTAAAACATAATTCAAACTTGTTCCAATCTTTAGAATGCTCAAACCAATATCAAAACATCAAATTATGCTTTCGATCAAAATGTCAATCAAACCTCGTCCGAATGACCTGAACTTTTGCAAGCATGTCACATTCAACACTACAGAGCTACTTCAACTTTCAAAATTTCATTCTAACCTCGATATCAAAATCTCACTATCCAACCAAAAACTTCAAAAATTCAACTTTCAACATTTCAAGGGTAAATTAGCTATGCAGTTGACATGATTTGGCTAGGGGTTGATGGATTGAAACAAACCACGATGAGTTTCTTTTTCACATGTTGATGTTTCTCAATAAAAATACTTAGTTTCTCCTCGTGCAAGCCTCGGAGACAATGTTGTTAAGAGGCCTCTTGCACCTGGTGAAGAGGAGATTCCGAGGCCAGCAAAATTGAAAAAGAGGAAAAAGGCCTCACCTCTAAATAACCCGAAGCCCAGAAAACGTAGGGTTCGAAAACCAAGGTTTGACCTTGTATCCCTGTCCACTCATGCGGTTCAACAACTCAGAGAGGAGGAGGAAGAAGGAGAAGATGCTGACTGCTTGTTGGTAGCTCGAAAGAGGAGAAGAACTGAAGCTCCAAAGGTCGCTAAACCAATGGTGGTTGATGCGGTTCAATCTCAAACCAAAGAAATCTCGGAGGGAAGTCCAAGCAGAGTCCCTGAGCCATCGGGTTATAAAAGCGCACCTTGTCTTGAAGAACGACTGGCGGGTATACTTGAAGGGTCTAATTTCTAGACCCCTCAAAGAGAAGAGGATTTCCCATGTGATTCACTTGGGATAACTAATATACATGAATCGCCGTCTGGCTCTATCTTTACCAAAGTGCAGTTTCAAGATTCTTAAAACTCCTGACGTGGGGATAGCCCACAAAGGGAATGATATTTTTCAGGGGTGCTTCATAGGGGTCGAAAATGGTCTCAACCCGGATGCAAAGTTCATTTTTTACGAGGTACACCTGCTTCTTAAACTAGCAAGTTTCCGCCTTATAATTATGCTTGTGTTTTATTCTTGTTTTTCCAAGTCTGACTTTTTTCCTTGAAGGCCATGACGCTCCTCTAGGAAGCATTTTCTGAATCCCGAGCTGAGTTGACCCGAGGTGAGGCTAAACTCAAGAAGCTTGAGGAGGATTGATATGGCCTCAAACTCCTCTACATTCAAAAAGAGGAGGAGCTTAGGGACCTCCGAGCCGAACTGACGAGGGTTTATTGGAACAGATAAATCTCATCGAGCAGGTAAAGTAACTTTTTGGGAATTTGTTACATATTCATTTGACTTTGAGATTAACATTTTGACATTGCAGGAAGAACAGAAGGGCGAGTTGGTGTAGTAACTTCGAGAGGAGGTCAAGACAAAATAGCTCGAGACCCTAGGGTGGAAACAACATATGGATCATCTTGGCTCGGAGAAAGGTGTGCTTCGGGCCCAGCTGACTTCGATCAAATAACTTCAAAACTTAAAGGGGAAAAGCTTGGCCCCGATCTGGAAGATTGAGGAGCTCGAGGCTAACTTGGCCGCCGAGCTTGCAAAGTCTACGTCTGAGGCTGAGGCGCTTGTGGCCTCTTACCGGGATGATATCAAGACTGCCAACATTCAAGCACAGGAGATCTCTGTTGCTGTTGAAGTCAAATTTTAGTATGTTATAGATCATGATAGCCAACAATCTCAGAGAGAGACTTCTGAGGAAGTGCATGCTCGTGGATTTGACCTCTCACGCGATATTAAGAAAACAAAAGTTTTAGAGGATGAGGTTACAGCTTTACTCTCCGATGATGAAGACTCTGCTAGTGGATCCGAGAGCAGAGGAGATGAGGATGAGGCCCCCAAAGCAGTGGCTACCGAGGATGTGGCTCCCAAAGATGCGTCTCCCAAAGTGGGCTAGGCCCTTAGAATTTTTTTTGTGTAAGGCCCTCATTGGCATTGTAAATACCTTCTATGTATAAAAAGTTCCCTTTTTTCCGCTCTATCTCTGATATGTGGTAAAGTCTGCTTTGTTTTTGCCTTGCAAAATTTTTTGTTGTTAAAACTTCAATATTTGAGTGAGCATTAGCTCGAACTCAGAGTAAAACAAACCCTTAAGTTTTTTAGTAAATAATGGCCAAGTTTTTAACTTATAATAGAATCTCTTAAGGTTTTATGGTGAATCCTCAAGCTATATTCAAGGGTATTTTATTCGAGATCGGAATTGTAGGACCCTTAGGTCCAAGTTGAGGGAGAACAAGGTCTCGAACTCTAAATGTTTTGGCTCTTAGGTTCTTTTAAGTTTGGCGATGTGGCCATTAAAATATGGCTATTATTTCCCCATTTTCGGCTTAAAATACTTACATTTCTTTATTCCTTAGCATGTAATTTTTACGCATTGGGTTTTTTTAGGGTCCGATGCCGATTGAGACCCCTTTGCTTTTTCTACCTTAGCACGTTTATGTTAAGATAATTTGATAACTCTTAAGGTTTCTCGAGGGCTGATTTTATCGCAGCCCCTTTTTAATCGTTTTGTCCGGGATAACCTTTTAATCGACTTTTTCAAAGTATTTGTAGGCCTATTATTTGTTGAGGGATTTAGACGTCTTCGAGATGCGTTATTTTGGCTGTAGCCTTCAATATGGTTGTCGCCCTCGAGTATTCCCCTTGGACTTATTTCCAATAACATTTTGAACTTGTTCGAAATGTCAGTCTCCGAGTATGATAGCATTGGCCTAAATGTGAGGGGTGCTTTTTTGAGGTCTTGTGACTTAAAATTCAGATAATTCGATCGTGTAGTCCCCGAGTGTTCGGAGTATGTTTGCACTCGACCCTTGAGCCATTTCTCACAAAATCATAAGCATGGATCTCGTATAGTAGCAAATATTTCTTTGAGACACAAAGTGTTTGATATAGAAAGAATGCTTCTTTAAATAATTTATACATGTGTACCTCGACTAATCTATATGGACATAGTTTATTCGATCGCTTGGCCCTTTACAAAGTTTTCCTGTCAAGACCCTTTGATGTGAAGTATTTATCTACAAAAATATAACCTCTGATTGCCTTAGATACTGTTGAATTTTTCTAAGGTAGCACATAATTTTTACCTCATTAAAAACCTCACCAGAAAAACCCATTCGAGATATAAACCAATCTTAGGGAATAAGAGTGCAATGCGTGCTTTAAAACCTAAGAT
The DNA here is from genome assembly GCA_034376525.1 of Nicotiana benthamiana. NCBI lineage: Eukaryota > Viridiplantae > Streptophyta > Magnoliopsida > Solanales > Solanaceae > Nicotiana > Nicotiana benthamiana. Next base: position 9,711,520 of record CM067341.1, on the reverse strand, counting down.
CTTCATGTTGAAGGGTTTTCTTAAAGCCTCGATCAAACACCTGCAATAAGTTAGTACCAAATACAAACGGAAAAGTGAGAAAGTCATGCCTCAACAATAATATCGTTTGAGTAATGATACATTCCAATTGTTTGAGAATTTTTCGCCCTCCATCGCGCCAAGTTTGTAAGATCTCTTTCTGATGACACTGATGACTCGATATGGTTCTTTCCAATTCGAGCCTAGTTTCCTTTGTTTAGGTCTCAGGTGTTGGGGTTGACTTTCCTTAGAATGAAGTCCCTGATTATGAAGTGATGATGGTTGGCTCTTCAATTTTAATATCTCTCAATTCTTTTTTTCTGTGCATCCATTCGAACAAGTGCAGCTTCCCATTTTTCAGCCAATAGTTTGAGGATAGTATTAATAGCCTCGTGATTTGATTTCTTCGTTGCATGTCAAAATCTAACGCTAGGTTCCCCGACCTTGACTGGAATTAAGGCCTTGGAGCCATATAAAAAGGAAAATGGGGTTCCCCCCATGCTGGACTTTGATGTCGGTTGGTATGCCCAACGAACTTCGGATAAAACTTCTCTTTGTTTTCCCTTAGCGTCTCTCAATCTTTTGTTTATGTTTTGAATGATAGTCTTGTTTGTTGATTCGACCTGTCCATTTTCGCTTGGGTGATATGGCATGGATAAGATTATTTTTTATTTATGTTCTTCGAGGAACACCGTTACCTTGCTGTCGGTGAATCGCTTTCTATAATCGTATATGATTTCAGCAGGTATCCTGAATCGACACATGATGTGCATCCAGATGAAATATATAACTTCTTTTCCTCTAACCTTCTTAAAGGCCTGTGATTCCACCCATTTAGAAAAGTATTCAATCATAAATAAAATTAATTTAGCTTTACCTAGGGCTAGTTGCAGAAAGCCGACGATATCCATCTCCCATTTCATGAATGGCCATGGGGAGAGGAGGGGATGAAGTTGTTCTCCGGGCTGATGGATCTTCGATGGAAATCTTTTACATTTATCACATTTTCGAACAAACTCCTTAGTGTCCTTTTCCATGCTATCCTAGTAGTGCCCTGCTGTAATGATTTTTGAATCAAAGAGTCGGCGCCGGAGTGGTTCCCATAAGTTCCTTCATGGATCTCTTGTAAATCATAATTGCTATCCCCTGGCCCTAAAAATACCGCCAATGGTCCATTGAACATCCTTTTGTATAATGTTCCATCTTCATCCAATGTGAATCGGGAAGCTTTGGTTCGTAGAGCCCTCGACTCTTTAGGGTCTGATGGAAGCTTTCCATTCTTTAGATATTCAATATATTTATTGTCCCAATTCGATGTCAAGATTGTAGAATTTATCTCAGCATGACCCTCCCCGACAATAAATCTCGATAATTGGACAATAGTTCCAGGGACAATATCGTCTTCCCTGATTGAGGAGCCCAAATTTTTAAGTAATCATGACCCTAAACCCAACCCGGTCGTGATGGTGTCTCTCATGAAGACAAGGCTAGACGACTCACTTCCAACTCACTTCAAGCAATTAAAATAATAACTACTAAGTCTTTTATCACAAATAAAATCCCAAAATAAGCATCTAACTATATAATTTGCATAAATAAAAGCCAAAACAGCCCAACATCGGGGTGTCACTAGTCATGAGCATCTAGAACAATACTACCAGTCTGAAAGTCTACTCCACTACTAAATAACTGAATCATAAAAAGAAAGAAGATAGAGGGAGATTACACTGGCTGCGAATCTCCAAGCAGCTACCTAGTAAATCTTTGAAGGTCTGCTGGAACTATCAACCCTTAATAGCAGGACCTGCAGAGCCCCAATCTGCACACAAGGGTGCAGGGAGTAAAGTGTGTACTTCCAACTAAGTGAGTAATAAAAATAAATGAAAACTGAACTATATAAAATCACGTTAAACACAACATTTAGCTATCAAAGGTATAACAAAATTAATAACCACAATTTAACAATGAGATATCATAAAACACCTTTTTAAGCGGTTAAAAAATACATAAGGAAAACAACTAGGAATCGTAAACACATAACAACTGTCCCTTGCGCACAATAATCATAAGAATTGGCCCCCTCAGCTATATCTCATATTACTATGGGTACACGCGCTCACCTGAGGGTGTGCAAACTCTTGGAGGGGCCCCTTACGGCCCAAGCACAATATCAAGCCATGTCGTGGCATCATAACAGGCTCTCGGTCTCAATATCAAGCCACCTCGTGGCGTACAATCTTAGGCCATTGGCCTCATTATCATAATTAGTGTATCACTGTCATGGCGTGTAGCCCGACCCAAAGGTATCCTCATAATATAGGCCCTCGACCTTACTCAATTAGAATCTCATAAGCCCTTCGGGCAATAGTAAAAATATGCAGCTCAACTCAAAATATATTTAAAACACCATTTAAGGTTTCAAAAATAGATTAACATAGCTGAGTTTTGAAAACATTTGAAAGATCTGGCATGACTGAGCACAAGTACAAAATCAACCAGTGAGGAAAATATCATTAACGATCCCCTAAGGGTCCAAACAGTTGGCATGAAGCCCAAATATTGCATTTAGTGTTAGGATTTATGGCCGTCACTAGAGGGGGGTGAATAGTGCGGCACAAGAATATTGATAAATATTGCGGAATTAAAATTGCAGGAATAAAATAAATTCGGTAATTAAAATAGCAAGGAAAGAACACACCGAATTTATCCTGGTTCACCACAATTTGTGGTTAGTCCAGTCCCCGAGAGACTCTCTCGAGATTCCACTAACTCCGTTAAGCTTTCGGGTACCTAACAAACCGTTACACTTGCTCGTAGATGTACACTCTACAAGACTTCAACTTGCTCGAGGATACCGCACCTCAAGACTTCAACCTTGGTCGTGGATACCGCACCACAAGACTTCACACACTAAGACTTAGGGTACTTAGCGAACCCGACAATCAATGAGAAGATATGTTCTTCTCAAACACCTTTCTCTTTTACAACAAGAACTCTCTCAAAAGAGTAGATAAAGAGATACAAATTTAGCTCTATGAACAACTCAAAGTTGTCTTTCAAATGGCTTAACAAAAGCTCTAATATGATGCTCAAATAATGTCAATATGTATATCAATATTGGGAGGTGTTGTGTGTATGAAATCAGCTCAAAAGACCTCTATTTATAGGGGTTAAAAAGGATATGCCCGTTGCTTAATTGACAATTAATTATGCTGATTTTGTGCCCAGATAATCGATTATTTATATCACATAATCGATTATTTGTTAACGTTACAAAATCGGAATCAGATTCTGCACACATATAATCGATTATTTGATTGTAATAATCGATTATGTCTCTAACGTTCCGAAAATCAGAATGCTGATTTTCTGCTGAATAATCGATTATTTTGCTGAGCATAATCGATTATTCTGAGGCAGTGTTCAAACTCTGGCAACGGTCTCAGCATAATCGGTTATGCATCCTTGGATAATCGATTATTCTTGGGCAGAATTGAAAACTTACTTCAAAAATCATTTTGGTTAAAATGAAAACTTTAACATCATTTTGTTTGAAGTATTTAAAATATGTTTATGATAAATATGATTTAATAAAATGATTTTATGCATATTTATGATGACCTATGTTGAGCCAAAAGACGAGATAACATAAGTGTTGCTCTTACATTGGTTCTACCTAACGACCTACGCCTTGGGTCTTTGGTCTTGAACATTTGAGCTCGTATTTGGCTTTTCCATTGCAATCCGTTCATCAATATGCTTCTCGGCATTCAAGCTTGATTGTTTGTCACATAATATCGTTGTTTGACATTTGACTTCATTGTTTGTCATTCATCAAAACCTATACCTGAAAATCATGCTCATACCAACAAAGCGCACATATCATAGAGTGATTTTCTACATTTAGCCTAAAGTATAATGATATCAAACAATTAGCTACCAAATATACAGAAAAACAGTCATTCGAGGTGGACTAAGTCACAATCCCCAATGTTACACGACCCCACGCTCATCATCTAGCGTGTGCATCACCTCAACGCAGCTGAATATTGTGTAATCTGGGGTTTCATACCCTTATGACAGCATTTAAAATCATTACTCACCTCGAAGTAGCCCGAAAAGCTACTCTGTAACATGCTTGCCTCTCGAACCAACTTCTATTGCTCCAAATCTACCAAGTTAAAAATTTTCTCATCAAATTATGCTAGACGAATAAATTTCAATTGAAAAACATCTATTTTAAGCAAAAAAACCTGAAATCAGTAGAAACTCGACCCTCGAACCCGTATCTTGGAATTGGACAAACTTAATACCAAAATGTTCATCATCTCATGAGTCCGTAAATATAAAGAACTCGCAAATCGGAGTTCGTTTGACCCCTCAAATCATCCCTAGAAGGTTCATAATCTCAAGCCTTAACTCCACCTTTTTCTACTGATATTTATGAATTAAACACTGATATGTTTATCCTTAATCACAAATAATCGAGTTTTAGGGTCCAAAATCCTTACCTCAACAAAGAACAATGATTTTCTCTCTTCAATGTCGCCTCAAAGCTCTTTTCCCATTCAAAAATGGTGTAAAGGGGTTTAATGGTCGCTGAGGATTTATTTAAATACTGCTCACGCGTTTTACTGTTCACCCGAGTTACTGTTCACCTTAGTTACTGTTCATGATGTTGTTAAAAAATGTAGCAGCTTTTCTTCTAGTCTAAATTGATCTGTTCACCTTTCGAGATGAACCCAAGGCCCTCAAAAATCTCAAAAAATACACCAACACATCCCATAGTATCATTCGAACTTAGTGGAGCCTTCAAAAGACCAAAAAACAACATCAAAATATCAAAATCACATCAAATTCGAGCCTATGAACTTTGAAATTCCTAAATTCCACCAACGACACTGAAACTATTCAAAACAACTCTGATTGACCTGAAATTTTGCAAACATATCCAAATGACATTACGAATCTGTTCCAACTGACAGAATTCCATTCAAATCCTGATAGTTTATTTTCCATTACCGACCAAAAATCGCCAAAAACTAACTTTTGCCAATGCAAGCCTAATTCTATACTAGACATCACAAAAATGTTCTGGACACACTCTTAAGCCCCAAATCTCTTAACGAGATATATGAGCCATAAAATCCACTTTATTATGTTGTTTAGTAATAAGTCACTCTCGATTGACTTTTCTAACTCTAAAGGTACTTTAGAGACTAAATGTATCAAAACATACCAAACTATTCAGGATTCGATTCGACCAACCCGATACCATATAACACGAATAAACAAAGCATAATGGCGGAAAATAGAGGAGTAACTCATGAGACGACTGTACGGTTCGTCACATCCTCTCCCACTTAAATGTACGTTCGTCCTCGAACATGTCCAGATTTTTTCCGAAAACCATCAAATCATTGAGTAACCTCACTATGCACATATCCAAATACTGCCATAACACTGTTGTGAAATTGGACTAAATTCTTTCCAAGCTCATGCAACACAATTTGTATGGTTTCGCAACCAGTCTACTAAGCTTCCCTTCATTCTCATGACGTTCAGGTCAACTTTCTTGACTAGTTCCAATTCAAACCTACATACATTTACCTACGGGCAGAAAAGAAAATTCTCCACACAACATATTAAATATCACACCTCTGTAGTTTTGTTCCGCGAGTGATAACTCGCTTGCTTAGCCTCAAGCTGGCATTTTTCTATTCTCTTTTTGCAAGCTGCCATTACTACGCACCATTTACCCTAGTACTGTTCACCCGAGTTATTATTCACCTGAGTTACTGTTCATGCTGTTATGAAAAAATGTAGCAGCTTTTCTTCTAGTCTAAATTGATCCGTTAACATTTCGAGATCTACCCAAGGCCTTCGAAAATGTCAATAAATATACCAACACATCCCATAACATCATTCGAACTTAGGGGAGCCTTTGAAAGACCAAAAAAACCATCAATATACCAAATACACATCAAATTCAAGCCTATGAACTTTGAAATTCCTAAATTCCACCAACGACACCAAAACTATTCAAAACAACTCTGATCGACCTGAAATTTTACAAACATATACAAAATGACATTACGAATCTGTTCCAATTGATGGAATTCCACTCCACCCCGATAGCTTATTTACCACTACCGACCGAAAATCGCCAAAAACTAACTTTTGCCAATTCCAGCCTAATTCTAGACCGGACATCACAAAAATGTTCTGGACACACTCCTAAGTCCCAAATCGCCTAAAGAAGCTATCCGAGCCATAAAATCCACATTATTAGGTTGTTTACTAATAAGTCACTCTCGATTGACTTTTCTAACTCTAAAGATACTTTTAGAGACTAAATGTATCAAAACTTACAAAAACTATTTCAGATTCGATTCGACCAACCTGATACCATATAACATGGATAAACAAAGCATAAAAAGCATAAATGGGGGAACATATAGCAGTAACTCATGAGACGATTGGACGGGTCGTCATATCCTCTCCCACTTTAATGTACGTTCGTCCTTGAACGTGTCCAGAGTTGTTCCGAAAACCGTCAAATCATTGGGTAACCTAACTATGCACATATCCAATTACTGCCATAACATTGTAGTTAAATTTGACTAAATTCTTTCCAAGCTCATGCAACACAATTTCTACGGTTTTGCAACTCGTCTACTAAGCTTGCCTTCACTCTCATGACGTTCAGGTCAACTTTCTTGACCAGTTCCAATTCAAATCTCAATACATTTACCTACGGGCAGAAAATAAAATTCTCCACACAACATTGTAAATATCACACCTTTGTAGTTTTGTTCCGTGAGTGATAACTCGCCTGCTTAGCCTAAATCATGTGTTTTTCTATTCTTTTTTTGCAAGCACCATTACTACGCAATCATTTAATGTCCCTGAGTCTGAACTCATTTACAATTTATAAGAATTTAATTTGTTCCACCACTACACCACGTCAAATATACTTCAATGCACCAATCACTCCAGATGATAAGTCAATCACGACATTTCAAGCAACTCCTTTCATCACAATCAAACCATTTAAACACATCCCGCATTCACCTCACACTATCATATAGCCATTTAACCGCTTATCGAGCGATAGTTTTAACTCGTAAAAACACTACCAAACGCACAAATTTTCTAAATTGAAACTACTGAGCCTAAGATGTGGTCTACACCTGACCTCGAGTCCTCCAGACTGGCCCATTACAAAAACACAGAATACATATTTTAAATCTCGTTCATGGATTCACAAGCCATTGAGAGCTAATACCGAGCTCTCATGTGCACATACATATGCATGGAAGGAATTTTGAGAGTTACATTTCAAGCTGAATCAATATCGCACGATAGAATTCAAGAATGTGAAGTTTTCCTAAAGGTTCTGCAGCCTCCCGAGGATAAATATAGATGTCTCTATACAGATCCGTGAGACTCTGCTAAACCTTCTCATGACTCGTATGACTATATAACCTAGGCTCCGATACCAACTTGTCATGACCCTCAACCCAACTCGGTCGTGATGGTGCCTCTGGTGAAGACAAGGCTGGCCGACTCACTTTCAAATCGCTTTAAGCAATTAAAATAATAACTACAAAGTTTTTAATCAAAAATAAAATCTCAAATAAGCATTTAATAGTATAATTTGCGGAAATAAAAGTCAATACAGCCCGACATCGGGGTGTCACTAGTCATGAGTATCTAAAACAATAGTACCAGACTGAAAGTATACTCCACTACTAAATAACTGAATCAGAAAAATAAATAAGATAGAGGGAGATTGCACTGGGTTGCGAATCGCCAAGCATCTACCTAGTAAATCTTCGAAGGTCTGCTGGAACTATCAACCCTAAATAGCAGGACCTATAGCGCCCAAATCTCTGCACAGTGGTGCGGGGAGTAAAGTGAGTACTTCCAACTTAGTGAGTAATAAAAATAAAGGAAGATTGAACGATATAAAATCACATTAAACACAACATTTAACTATCAAAGGCTTAACAAAATAAGTAAACACAATTTAACAATGAAATCTCATAAAACGCCTTTTTAAGCAGTTAAACAATATATAGGGAAAACAAGTAAGAATGATAAACATATAAGAACTACCCCTCGGGCACAATAATCATCCGAATCAGCCCCTCGGGCAATATCGCAGAACAATACCAGCCCCTCGGGCTATATCTCATATCACTATGGGTACCTGCGCTCTCAGGGGGTGTGCAAACTCCTGGAGGGACCCCATACGGAACAAACATGATACTATGAAATCTCGTGGCATCACAAACAAGCTCTCGGCCTCATATCAATACCAAGACACCATGTAGCGTACAATCTCAGGCCCTCAGTTCATTATCATAATTAGTGTATCACTATTGCAGCGTGCAACTCGACCCAAACGTATCCTCACAATACAGGCCATCGGGCTTACTCAGTTAGAATCTCAAAAGCCCTACGGGCAATAGTAAAAATATGCAGCTCAACTAAAAATATCTTTAAAACATCATTTAAAGTTTCTAAAACAGATTAACATAGCTGAGTTTAGAAAACATTGAAGATCTGGCATGAGTGAGCACATGTATGAAACTCAAACAGTAAAGAAAATATCCTTAACGATCCCCTAAGGATTCAAACAGTTGGCACGAAGCCCAAATATGTCATTTAGCCTAAAGTATAATAATATCAAACAATTAGCTACCAAATATACAGAAAATAGTCATTCGGGATAGCATTTAAATTCTAGGATTCCATACTCTCAGAATAGCATTTAAAATCATAACTCACCTCAAAGTAGCCCAATAAGCTACTCTGCGACACGCTTGCCTCTCGAACCAACTTCCAAGTGCTCTAAATCTACCAAGTTCTGATTTTTCTCAACAAATTATGCTGAAAGAATGAATTCCAATTGAAAAATATTAATTTTTAGCACAAAACCTTAAATCAGTCAGAACCTGAACCCCGGGCCCCCATCCTGGAATTGGACAAATTTTATACCAAAATGTTCTTCATCATCCCACGAGTCAGTACATATAAAGAACTCAAAAATCGAAGTTTGTTTGACCCGTCAAATCATACCTAGAAAATCTCATAACCTCAAGCCCTAAATTCGCCCTCTTCTACTGATTTTCATGAATTAAATACTGATATTTTATTTCTTAGTCACAAATAATCGAGTTTTATGGTCCAAAAATCCTTACCTCAATGAAGAACAATGATTTCCTCTCTTTAAAAGGGGTTTAATGGTCGCGGAGGATTTATATAAATACTGCTCACGCGTTTTACTTTTCACCCAAGTACAATTCACCTGAGTATTGTCCACCCGAGTTACTGTTCATGCTGTTGTGAAAAGATGCAGCAGCTTTTCTTCTAGTCTAAATTGATCCGTTAACCTTTCAAGATCCCCTCGATGCCATCGAAAATCTCAACAAATATACCAACACATCCCATAACATCATTCAAACTTAGTCGAGCCTTAGAAACACCAAGAACAACATCAAAACACCAAAAACAACATCAAAACACCAAATCATATCAAATTCAAGTCTATGAACTTTGACATTCCTAAATTCCACCAATGACAATGAAACTATCCAAAATAACTCTAATTGACCTGAAATTTTGCAGACTAATCCAAAATGACATTATGAACTTGTTCCAACTGTTGGAATTCCATTCCAATCCCGATAGAGTATTTCCCACTGCCGACCGGAAATCTCCAAAAACTAACTTTCACAATTTAAAGCCTAATTCTACACCGACATCACAAAAATATTTCGGACACACTCCTAAGTTCCAAATCACCTAACAAAGCTAGTCAAGCCGTAAAATCTGCAATCTAAGGTCATTTACCAATAAGTAAACTATCAGTTGACTTTTCTAACTCTAAAGCTACATTTAGAGACTAAGTGTCTCAAACCTTACCAAAACCATTATGGATTCGATCCGACCAACTCGATACAACATAATACGGATTAACAAAGCATAAATAAGCAGAAATGAGGAAACGTAGAGTGGAAACTTATGAGACGACTTGTCGGGTCATCACAAAAGTACCGACCTCGCTATTTTGTTCTCAAGGTACGTGATCTAGAGTCCACTCCTTGAAGTGGTGTAAAGTTACATGTAGTTTGTCAAAATACGTTTTCATTCTATCCTATCGAACTTCGAAGCTTTTTATTACTTGATTCACCACTAATAAAGAGTCGCACTTAGCTTCAATGACTTCTGCCCCCAAGCTTTTAGCTAGTTCGAGACCTGCAATTATGCCTCGTACTGGGTCTCATTGTTAGTCAACCTAGAAGTTTAGATAAACTGCATAATAGTGCTACCTGTGGGTGGCTGCAAAATGATGCCTAGCCCGGACTCTTTCATATTAGAAGCACGGTCTCTAAAAAGGGCATATACCCCTAATGATGTGCCCGATTTTAGCAAGGTTCCTTTTCAACTTTGGGTACGAGGGTTGGCATGAAATCGGTCATGAAGTCTGCTAAAATTTGAGAGTTGATAGTTGTTCGGGGTTGATATTCAAATATCGTACCCATTGAGCTCGACGGCCCATTTGGCCAGACCCAAAAGTTTGGGTTTGTACAAAATATTGCAAAGTGGGTAAGTGGTTAACACATATGGGGTGACATTGAAAGTATGGTTTCAATTTTCTAGAGGCACTTACTAGTGCAAGTGCTAATTTCTCTAAGTATGGATATCTAGTTTATGCTTCCCCTAAGGTTTGACTTATATAGTAAATGAGAAATAGCGTACCTTGGTCTTCTCGAAATAGGACACCACTTACCGTGATTTCCAACACCGTTAAGTAAAAGTAGAGTTTCTCATCTGCCATCGGGGTGTAAAGCAATAGTAGGCTTGATAAGTATCGTTTTAATTCCTCTAATTCCTATTGACACTCCGAGGTCCAGGTGAAATCACTCTCTTTCTTGAGTAAAGGGAAAAATCTGTGGCTTCGATCTAATGACCTCGAGATAAATCAACGTAAAGCAGTTATCCACCAGTTAGCCTCAGCATGGCTTTTACGTTGTCCACAATGGTGATATCTCCGATGGCCTTGATTTTATCAGGGTTGAGCTCGATCCTTTGATTTGACACCATGAAGCCCAGGAACATGCCCGAGCTGACCCTGAAAGAATATTTCTTGGGGTTGAGTTTCATGTTATATCTCCTCAAAATCTCGAACATTTCTCATAAATAAGCCAAATGGTTTGTTGCGCACAAGGACTTAACTAGCATGTTAGCAATATAAACATCCATTGACTTACTTATTTGTTCTTCGAACATCTTATTTACTATGTGTTGGTAATTAGATCCTGTATTTTTTAGCCCGAAGAGCATTATATTGTAACAATATGTTCCATACTTAGTAATAAATGAGGTCTTCTCCTGGTCTTCCCGGTTAATTTTAATTTGACTAGCATGTTAGCAATATAAACATCCATTGACTTACTTATTTGTTCTTCGAACATCTTATTTACTATGTGTTGGTCATTAGATCCTGTATTTTTTAGCCCGAAGAGCATTATATTGTAACAATATGTTCCATATTTTGTAATAAATGAGGTCTTCTCCTGGTCTTCCGGGTTAATTTTAATTTGATTGTACCCGGCATAGGCGTCGAGAAAGGTAAGGATCTTGTGGCCAGTCGTGTCATCGATCATGCGATCGATTTTAGGCAGTGGAAAAGAGTCTTTAGGGAAATGTCTTCTTTAAATGCTTGTAATATACATACGTTCTATGTTTGGTCCCCTTTTTAGGGACTACGACTACATTGTCTAACCATTATGGGTATTTTACCTCCCGAATGGACCCTATTTTGAGAATTTTAGTTACCTCATCCTTTATGAATGCATGTTTTACCTCGAACTGGGGCCTTCTCTTTTGTTTCACTGGTTTGAAGTTGGGTGTCAAGGCTTAGACGATGCGTTGTCATCTCTGGTGGGATCCCTGTCATGTCTAAATAGGACCAAGCAAAACAATCCATATTATTGATAAGAAATTGAATAAGCTTTTTTCTGAGTTTGGTTGCCAGCCCTCTTCCTAGTCCTTTTACTTGGGCAGGTACTCGATCAATATAACCCGTTCCAGCTCATCGACCGTTGATTTGGTGGCGTCGGAGTCTTCGGATACAATAAAGGTTTGAGGGGTCAAAAATCCTCCACTTCTTTTTCAATATCCTACTATCTTAATTCAGTAATGGCTGGTGGCTATTATTGCTATTTTGTTTCCTATTTGCCTTTGATGGTTGACCTTTCCGAGGTTGATAATGTTGATATCGATATTACCTCGTATACTGAAAACATTTACTTTGTAGCATGCTGCTCCCCGTACATTGTTTTCATGCCGTCAGACGTTGAGAATTTCATCAATTAGTGAAGAGTCGAAGGAACTGCCCTTATATTGTAGATCCAAGTCCTCCCGAGTAAGAAATTGTACCTTATGTCGCCCTCGATCATGTGGAACTTGGTATCTTGAATGGTTTCTAACACGTTCACTGGCAGAGTAATCTTACATTTAGTCATGTTAGTGGCCATGCGGAAGCCATTTAAGACCCGAGTTGTGGGAAATATTAGATCTTGTAGGCCGAGTTACTCTACGACCCTCGATCGGATGATATTCGCTGAACTGGCTTGATCCACTAAAACACCCTTAACTTGAACATTATTTAATAAAATAGAAATTACCAGAGCGTCATTATGTGGTCGATAAATGCCTTCTTCTTCTTCATAGTTGAATGATAAGGAGCCCTTAGACACATAATCTTGGGTCCTCTTTTCCCTAGTAATAGATACCTTTGTGTGTCTGAATACGGGACCTTGTGGAATATCGACCATGCCCATGATCTTATGAATGACATGTTTTGGCTCCTCCTATTCATTTTTTCTATTGGCGTCTCTGTCTCTGAAATGATTCATGGCTCGATCGCTAAGGAACTCACGAAGGTTGGCCCTCGTTGAATAGACGGGCTATCTCCTCCCTTAATGTCTTGCATTCCTCGGTTTTGTGACCATACGTGCCATAATACTTGCACACCAAATTTGGGTTTCTTTGGGAATGATCGGTTTGTATGGGTCTAGGCCACCTAGTATCTTTGATACTTTCGATTTTCGAGACAATCCCTGATGCATCAATGCTAATATTATATTTCGATAACTGTGGTGCCTCTATGGGATCATCATGCTTATCCAAAGCACTTTTGTTCATAAGTCCTTGAGAATTTTGTCCTTGATCATTCTGAGAAGGATTGCACCCCGAGCCGTTGTTTCTTTGATCTGTAGTATATGGTTGATATCATTCTCTATTCAACCTTGCTCCATGCTGATGGCCCTTGGGGTTTTAACTGACAATATGTTTGGATGTACTGAACCGGAAGGGTCTCCTAATTGATCGTCCTCGACCTTGAGCTTTGATTGATATTGATTATGCACATCTTCCCGGGTTACAGCTGGATACTCGACCAAGTGTTGTTTCAACTCTCGTCATGCTATCGAACTCTGCTCGTTCAACCCTAGGGTGAAAGCTTGAATAGACCAATCATTTATGACCGATGGCACCTCCATGCGTTCCATTTGAAATCAGGATACGAACAACCTCAGCATTTCACCACTCCTCTCTCGTATATTAAAAACATTTGATTTCCTTGTTACAACTTTTATGGCCAAGGCATGTGCCTTCATGAAGGAATCTTCTAACATGGCAAATGAGTCGATGGAATTTGGTGGCAGGTTGTGATATCAAATCATTGCTCCCTTTGACAAATATTCCCCAAATATTTTCAACAAAACCGACTCGATCTCATCATCTTTTAAGTCATATCCCCTAATCCCGCATGTGTATGAAGTGATGTGTTCATTAGGATCAGTTGTCCCATTGTGTTTAGGTATATCCGGGCATATGGAACTTCTTAAGAATCGGCTTCGGAGCTGCACTCTGAGGAAAAGGCTTTCGCATGAAATATCTTGCATCCAAACCTTTAAGATCGGGCGTGCCCCCGGTATTTGATCAACTCAAGAGTTTTATATTTCCATTTTTTATCATTATCTTCAATTTTCTTCTCTCCCAACTTGATTCTTTTGGTGAGCTCCTCGAGTATCTTCATAATTGTAGTATCAGTCCCTGATCTATTACCATTTGACCTTTCTAGCACTGGCTCGGTATGACGAGTTATTTCTGGTTTGAACTCGGAGTTCCATGTTGACTTTGAAGTTGAGAAATATCAACCTGCTGAGGCCTATAGCATATCGAATATTACATGGAGACTAACTCCCCTGTCTCCTAGGCCCTATGTTCCTCGGCCACCAGATTGGCCTTCCCCGCGTACACTCCCTTTCGGGTCTGCGCCTAAATCCGCATTCAAAGAAATGTGCAAATTGTTATCGACTGGATCAGCAACCGGTACTCCCCCAAGATTAGCCGGTGGCACCCTGGCTCCTAGAGCAATTACATTATCATTTTTCTACTGAAATCCAAGACTAGCATCACCATGTATAGGTGCGTTTTGTGAGTTTGACATGTTCTAACCTGAGAACAAAAATTCTTGACAAAAGAAAGTGTGAAAATAACGTATATTATTAGAATCAGCACTAAATTATCCTTAGCCTTATGGTGTGCGCCAAACTGTTTACCTTAAAATCCGAGCAACAATTTAACTTCTATTGTGATTTTGAGGATATGTGATTTAATCCAATACCAATTAATAAACAAGAAGTTAAATATATAAATTGAATAATAAAATAAGTCGAACCAACACGCGAGCCAAATCTAGACCTCAAGTTATGACAACCTCGAGGTGGAATTGTGAGAATAGCAAGTTACAAAGCAATTCTGATAAACAATGAATAAAATATAGCCAGAGAATAAAGTGTATCTATTCTCTTCTCAGTCAAAAAACGTATCTTACAAATGAATGGATTTCCCTTTAAACAATAGGGGAATCCTAAATAAAGTACACTTCTAATTATGAAAATAAATCCCAATTGGAGCCAATATTCGCTTGGTATGATCTATTCCGAGATTTTCGCCGAGACCTTCAGTTGGTTGCTAATATCTTGTCATTCCGTTATTACGCCTTACTCAAGATTGGTCATACTCGGCCCTGGTTTTTATCAAGCATTTTGATCCTCAAGTTCTACATTCCGCCATCGGGCTCGAGCCAGATCCAATTTGAGCTTATTCTCGAAGCAACTCCTCGAGCCTCCGAAAGCGAGGCATGCGTGGTTTCGACCGTATACATAAGTAAATATATATTATTACGTAGACTATTTTTAGAGGGTTAACAATAAAAATAATGTTTGTTTGACAATTTTATCCCAATTGTTTGAAAAAAAAATTGAATAATTGAGTTGGTTAAATTGTGAGAGGTCAATTTATTAATTGGTGACTGCCAAATAATAATGTTAGACCTAAGAGAAGCTTAAAACAAAATTACAATTAGCACGATTATAAGATGAAAATATGTAATGGGAGGTTGGAGATATTTATAAAGTGAATAAGGATATTAAGTGGGACAGAGAGTAGTAAATTTGAAGAAAATTTATGAAGAAGGTGATTTAATATTGGCCACAAATTTTCATGGCTAAGATTACAAATGTAATTTGTAGTATTTTATAGTTTTATAAATATATAAATTTTATTTCAAAAATCTATAAAATAAATGTTTGAATTCACATAAAAGTTAGCTAGGTTAACATCCATACATCAAATCGTCTCACATACAGGGGATGAAAAGAGTAATAAACATTAAAAAATCATGAGAGACTACACTTGATGATTTAATATTGACCACGAATTTTTTTCATGGTGAAGATTAGAATTGTGATTTATAGTATTTTGTAGTTTTTAATGTATATATATATATATATATATATATATATATATATATATATATATATATATATATATATATATATATATATATATATATATATATATATATATATATATATATATATATATATATATGGATTGTCTGTTTGAATTCACACGAAAAGATTAGCTAGTTTGGCTCTCAATGAATTGTCTCACATAAAGTGCGAAAAAAAGAATAATGTTATAAAACAATAAAAGAAAAAGAAGAGTTTTACAGAGAAAAGTAAGGTGAGAGAATTTTTATTGATTTTGGGATGATATATAATAGGGTAAGTCCCCTCTATTTGTAGGGGAAAAATGATTTAGCCACAAAGTAAAACTCTCTACAAGATAGACATTCACTCTAAATAGAATTCTATTCGTAACACACCCCCTTGAATGTCTACTCAGTAAGTAATATACCACGTTAAAACCTTAACTAAAATAAAACTCAATGGGAAAAAATCTTGAAAAGGAAAAAGAGTACGCATGTTTAGAAATGCGCCTTTTGGTTGTCTCATTAAAAACCTTTCAAGGAAAAACTCGGTGGGACAAAACCTTGTAACGGAAAAAGAGTGCAACATGCATTAACTCCCCCTGACGAGAGCATAAATTCACATCCTTAAGCTTTGCATTCCAATCTTGTGCACCATCCTCAAAAGATCTTTGGTAGAGAATTGATAAATAAATCAACCACATTAACTTTCTTGAAATCATCATTCTTAATAGATATATTGTCTTCATATGATCTTGATGGAATCGTCAGTTCAATATCTTCACATAGAGATAAAAACTCTTGCTATCATATTATCATGCTTATAGTAATAGCAAGATACATATGTGCAAAGGTTGCACTTAGGATGTGGTACTTCATGACCATGAATTCTATATGCTTTAAGCAATTTAAATTCTTTACGGATTGTTATATATGTATAGTCAGATACGCCATTTAAATAGACTTTAGATGCATATCAGCTTTTCATGTCATGCTATGCATATAAGATATATAAAAGTGATTGCACATACAAGTGACTTTATTCTTTCAAGTGTTTGAATTGCATGTCCAAAATTACATGTCTTCCATATTAAACCAATTCTATTCGAGTTATTTCATTAGACTTAATAATGTATGTATGTATATATATATATATATATATATATATATATATATATATATATATATATATATATATATATATATATATATATATATATATAGCGTTATTATAGATGTCGTCTACAAATATTTTATATTGGTTCCAACCTGCTTATTTTTTTAAATAAAGACATAACATAGAGATCTCTTTATTTATATATTCAGGTACCTGAATCTCTCATGAGATTTTATGAAGTGTTATGTCATGTGATCTTCTAGATCACTTGCCTCCTTATTATGATCAGTTTGATCATTTGCTCATCTTCTTTATCAAGAAGTTTATTTGAAACTGATTGGTCTATACGCTTTAACCGTACCATAGACTTTGTCCTTCTCGGACTTAATAGGAGCATTTGCAATGAGCGTATAGTTACTTTCTTTGGGTCAACAAATGCGTCTGGCATGCTTTGCAGTATATTGCAAATGAATTATCTTTTTATGAACTTCAAGTTCACACTTTCGTTTTAGAGGATCTAGATATACAAATGATATTTCATTCCACGTAACTTTTCTCAACTGTTTATCATATCTTCCCCTCATGTTAGAAAAACTAACTTGTTTCCTCAACTTTGAGAACCCATCTTTGTGTGTTATGGTGTTAATCAAAATATATACCATGCATCAATAATAATAAGATGAAATTATTTGTTTCCTGACCATGAACCACTTGTGAGGGGAGAAAATAATATACATTCGTATATGACGTATATCAAAATGACATACAAAACTTTGTTCTCATAAATAACTATTTAGCTATTAAGTGGAGGCACTCAATAAATTATTTTTCTAAACTAGTTGTGATTTAAACCAACTTATCAAGATGAACTATCTTGAATAAAAAATCTGGAATATGCTCTAAATTAAATTATTGTCCAAGTTACCTCGCAAACACCATGTTGCGGTTTAATAATAATCGCACATGTAACCATCTCATAGATGCATTATATGTGGTATATATGGCAGATGAATAGGCCCATATTCACCATTGATATTTCCAGAATTCATGGGATTCAATCCTAATTTTAGTTGATTTATTAATTGATGAGACAAGTAATATAAGAGAATTAGTAAAAAACTTTCTAGTTCTTTTAATATTTACCCATGTGAATTCTCTATTATTTTTGCATATCATACTTAAATTTATATGGCTAACCCAAAATCCAACTGAATAAATTATCAATATTGATAAACGTCTGATTTACACCATGACGTGTGCAATTATCAATAACTTCAAGTTTAATATGATATGGATTTTTATATCAATAAATATCCACTTTAGTATGGTATTATTTTATTTGTGTAGTACAAATTGGAGAATAAAGTGGGTAGATTTTCATATACATGTTATCCAACTACAAGTTGTAATAATAGAAGATATTAAAATTTTTCATTATTTATAGTCTCAATATAATCAATCGTTTCGCGTATACTTTGAAAACTGAATAAGCTTCTTTGAGACTTACTACAACACAATACCTTATTGGTAATCAATTGTGCTTCTCCAAAATAATATATTAAAAATTTCCATTATTTATAGTCTCAATATAATCAATCGTTTTGCGTATACTTTGAAAACTGAATAAGTTTCTTTGAGACTTACTACAACACAATACCTTATTGGTAATCAAGTGTGTTTCTCCAAAATAATATAATTGGCTCTTCCAGAGCTCTCAATTAATTTGGTACTACCACGATTCATCAACATCCATATGGTGAATATCTCTTTTAAAGAGAAAGTTAAACCATTGTGGTTATGGTCAAAATTTTATGCAAGATATGTTACTTGCATTATTATTGTTCTTTAATAATCACATTGTCAAAATATTTTGGTTCAAAATAGGTACGTAACCAATGACCATTCATGCCATAATAATGACATTATTTTTTATATCATCTCAAACCTCCTTCTAGAGGTGAGTGTGGTATATTCACTACCACTTGCACGTTCATATTCTTCAAAAATGAATATGTAATGACCCGACCGATTGTTTTGAGCTCTAGCACGTCATTCAGCAATATGAGGTCATGAACAGCTTCATTTCAGGTATTATGACTTGTATGTCTGGTCGGAATTAAGTTTCAGAGTTGATTTGGAAAGAGAATTTTCATTTCAGAAGCTTAAAGTTAAAAGAATTAACTAGGATTGGAATTTTAAGCAAACAACCTCAGAATTGAGATTTGAAGGTTCCAGCATGTTCATATGATGAATTAGGACTTGGGCGTATGCCCGGATCGGGTTTTGGACGACCCAGGAGCATTTTGGTGCCTATTGTGGAAAGTAGCATTTTGAAAGAAATTTCATAAATTTGGGTTGAAGTTCATTTCAGTGATTCTGGAGTTGGGAGCATAACTGGAAGTGAATTCGGAGCTCCGTAGGTCATTTTCGAGCCATTTGGCTAAAGATAGAAATTTGAAGGTTTTAGAGAAGATTGATCGAAAGTGAACTTTTTGATATCGGGGTTGGAATCCAATTTCAAAAGTTGGAGTAGGTCCGCAATGTCGAATATGAGCTGTGTGCAAAATTTGAGGTCAATCGGACGTGATTTGATAGGTTTAAGCATCAAAAGTATAAGTTGGAAGTTCTAAAGTTCATAAAGCTTGGATTTGGAGTTGATTCATAATTTTAGCATTATTTGATGTAATTAGAGGCCTCGATCAAGTCCAAAATGTGTTTTGGGACTGGTTAGTGTGATTGGTCAGGGTCCCGGGGGCCTCGGGGTGTGTTTGGGTTGTATCGCGCTCTTATTTGATGTTTCAACATTGTTGCTTTGGAAAAGGGTACCATATTAAGCAAATGAGCTCCAAATTAAGTTTTTATTAAACCTTTAGATCTTTATCGAAATTTTTGAGCCATAGCAAAAAGAATCATCGAATTTGGACATCATATGAGGAAGTTATGCTAATTTTTGTATCGAGAAACTGGTGCTCCTGACATAGTCGCAATTGTAAACATATCGATCGCAATTGTGATGTTTAGTTTGCAATTACGAACTTTTTATCGCAAATGCGACCTTTTCTAGCCCTTCTTTGTTCACAATTGCGAAGACTTTCTTCTCTTTTGCGAGGGTTCGCAATTGCGAACCCTGGATCGCAAATGCGACATCTGTAGCTTGATTACTCGAGTTTTTGCTTCATTTTATCATATTTTGAGCCTTAGGTCTGAGAGTTGGAGATTTTGAGAGTGAATTTTCGTATCACATCATTGGGTAAGTTCCTATTACTACTTTTTTATTATATTTTGTGATTATACCTTAGATTTAACATCAAAATTCATGAGAATCTAAAAGAGAATTTGGGGTTTTTAAGAAAAACCCCAAAATTTTGAGATTTTTGGTCTGTGACCACAATTTTGAACAAGAAATTGAGAATAAGTTATATATTTGAATTCGTAAGATCATGGGTGAACTTTACTTCGAAAAATTTTGAATTCCGGGCACGTGGGCCCGAGGGCGTTTTTGTCAACTTTTCAATCGGGGTTAGAAATTATTGTAAATTGGGTTGTAAAGAATAATTGAGTATATATCAATGGGTTTATATAATTATTGGCTAGTTTTGGAGCATTCTTGCATCAATTTGATCTTCGGAAGGGCGTGGAATGCTGATTATGGAACTTCAGAGCGAGGTGAGTCTCCTTTCTAACCTTGTATGAGGAAATTGTCTCCATATGTGAAATAATTGGTTATGTGCTCCTAATTGTCGGGGCTACGTACGCATGAGGTGACGAGAGTTCGTGCGTAGCTACTATTATGCTATTGTCCGGGTAATTAGGACCCCAAAGCATGCTATACTTAGATTACTTGTGAACCTGTTGATAGCTTGACTTACTTAAATAACGAATTTCTAAAAGGATTTGAAGTTCACTTTCTTAAATTATTAAATGAGAATTGGTTTTTCTTCGGAAAATATTTCCTTGATGACTTCTTGATTGGATGCATGCGTGTTTATTTTCTGTTAGAGCAGGTCGAACGCCTCGGCAGACTAAACGGGAGCGGGTCGAACGCCTCGGTAGATTAAATAGATGCATCTACGCGCCATTCGACCCTCAACAGTGCACAATTTACATTTATGTTGGAGCGGACCGACAACCTCGGCATGATTTGCGCATGCTTGTATTGCTGCCTGGAACTTATTAAATTTGTTATTGCCTCTTCATAGCTTGAGAATATTTGGATAATAAAAAAGGAATTTTAGAAATTTCCTACAAAAGAAATAATTGCTTACTTGTTTCTTCTATTGGATTAAAACCATCTTTATAGAAATCTACGATTTAATGTATTATTGACATTATTATTGGGCCACTAGTAAGTATCGAAGTCGACCATTTCGCCTCTACTTCTTCGAGATTAGATGGATACTCATTGAGTACATGTTGTTTTCGTACTGATACTACACCTCTGTGCATTTTTGTTGCACAGGTATATATGACTCTACTAGCCTACTGAGCATAGCAGCGCGGATGATTCGGGGACTAGGTGAGTTGCATTATTCAAGGCGGTCCCCAGCTAGTATAGTCCCTTCCAGTATATTGTATTTACTTTCTGTCCACTGTATTCCGGACAAATGTTATATTTTCATTTCCTTCTTAGTATACGCTCATGTACTTGTGACACCAAGTTTTGGGATGTATTTGGGTATATTCAGAAATTTTAAAAGTTGTTTAAATATTTCATTGTCCATTCGGAGGAATATACTGAGTATTGTCCTAATCGTATAAAAGAAGTGTTTCTAAAACTATTAAAACAAGAATTTAATTGAGATTTTCAGTTGGCTTGCCTGATAGTGGTGTCTGGCGCCACCACGACCCCTACTGGATTTTGGGTCGTGACAGAATATGTATTCTTAAATCAGATGTTGTCACATTCACATCATGAATGGACCAAATTATCTGTATGTGCTTTATAAAACCTCATATCAAATCGATGACATATAATTTTCACATAGTGAAGGATTATTTTGAGAATCCTTATTATTCTCATTACCACAATGATGACGATTATAATTTTGTCTATTGCCACGTCTATATCCGTTGATACATTAATAGTAATAATTTTATCTTCTTTCAAACTTATCACATATTGCTATCACATTCTCTAAAGGGGATGAGAATGGATCAAATTCAATGGGACGGGTTTTCAATTCTTTGCCCACAATTATACATAAATTTGATCATGGCGAGGCATAGAAATTTTACTACTTCAGGTGGTTATAATTTCTTACAAACTCCATTAGAATGATAATCAAACTTTGTTGTCTTTGCTTGTATATAAAATCAAATTATAGAATTTCAAGAATTTGAATAGAAAAGTAAAATACTTACCTTAAATTCAGAATTAAATCACGAAGGAAGTTCATGAAACAATTAACAATCATTATACTAAATCCCAAAGCTTCTACCCAATTAGTTAGAGTCCAGTGCTGATAACGTGTTATGAAACAATAAAAGAAGAAGAGTAAGCAAACCCCACTTCCAACCGAGAGGTTGTGAGTTCGAGTCTCCCCAAGAGCAAAGGTGGGAAGTTCTTGGAGGGAAGGATGCCGGGGGTCTATTTGGAAACAGCCTCTCTACCCCAGGGTAGGGGTAAGGTCTGCGTACATACTACCCTCCCCATACCTCACTAAGTGGGATTATATTGGGTTGTACTTTTAAAAGAAGAAGAGTATTGCGGAGAAAAGTAGGGAGAGAGAACTCTTATTGATTCTGGGATGACTTATAATGGGGTATGATCCCTCTATTTATAGGAAAAAAATAACTTAACCACAAAGTAAAACTCTCTACAAAATAGACATTCACTCTAAATAGAATTTTATTCATAACAAATAATAAATATTTAAAAATCCATAATGAAATAGGTAACATTTTCGCAAAGTTTGAAAAATCAATCTTATTCGGGAATAACTTTAAAGTAAGTGGTGGAATTTAAGAGAAGATATTGACTTATTGAACCAAAGGAGAGCGCAAAGAAATTCCAAATTAAGAGGCCAGTGCAAACTATGTCCATCATTTTTTTTACCCTATAAATTGACACTCATCAATCTCATATTACAGAAAATACTATACTTCTTTTATTGGTGTTTGAGGAAAATGTTGTACAAGACTACACTTGCATTCTTCATTTTGTTAGTATTTTCGGCTACATTGCTCTTCCCTGTAGCACCCTCAAGATTATCTACAAATAGTAAGTTATTTTCCCTTTAGAATTGTTATATAATTTTCCCCTTTATGATAACAAACATAACACTGAGAATTACATAGTAATTGATTAAGTTGTCTCAAATTATGTAATTACTAAAGCTTATAATTATTAAGATAGTGATTAACTAATTATACAGTGTAGTGACTAAATAATGATATCTAAGTTAGAGGCGGACCCACCTTTAGGGTCGGGGTTACCGGCGTCGATAATTTCAAAAAAATATATGTATGTATATGTATATATGTATATGTAGATATCTTAAATAAGACATATATGGATTGACACCTTAAGACTCAAATATTAGGTAGCTGCATTGGTTGATTTGGGGGCGCAACTCCTACATTTGAGGTTAATTTAAGATCTTATTCCGATATAGATATTGTGTTATATGAGTTCAATTTGCAATTTATTTGCTCAAATTTTTATTCGGTAATGATATTTCTGCCATTTTTAAATCCTGAGTCCGCCTCTGATCCAAGTACACCTAATTCTTTCATATTAATATGGTTGCAGTGATAACGAGAGATATTAGTGAAACTCATGCCATTATTTCAAACAGAAGAATTGCAGTTCCCATAAGATGGAGCCCCGGAGCAAGATCTGCAAAGGCGCCCCCAAGCCCAGAAAATGGCAAAGGAAATTAGCTACTCCAGTTTCGGCCATTTGTTGTTGTTGTACTTGTATTTCTTTTAATTACAATTATAATAATCAATATTATGAGAATTGTGACAGTCACTCAACAAGAGCATATACCTCTTGGGTGAACCCCATGTCTCATGTCGAACCCCAAAAACCCATATAAGTAATTAATAGGTTTCTAGACGACTTCATACCACGCAGTAGTGTCAAAGTTTACAAAATAGCGAGAATAATTGCTTTAATTATTGTACCCTTAAATAAGAAATAGCATTAGTGTAATGGTTTTGCTGAGTTTTAAGTTAGAAAAAATCATGAGTTCAGTTGTATTTCATCACAATATTGTTTCCTATTTATTTATTTTCTCACAATATTAATCCATATATTAAAATTAAATTTTCCAACAAAATGATGCATCCGCCCTTGCCATCACACATATAGAAATGAAGCATCGGATGGCTCTGATAAAAGGTCTCATGATCTAGTAAGTACAATAAATTACTCAAAAGAAAATGCGGGATAAATACATTAAATATAGGCATAATAAATAAGTACCAACACATTGCGTATGTAATGGAGGTCATCTCCCAAATTAGTCAGATTGTCTGGGTCCAACTGTTCTTAGAGCTGAGTTATATCGGTCCTCATCTTCCTTTGGAGGCTATAGTCTATGTTCTCTTCCGTATATTAATTATTTTTGATAATATACGGGTTGGGGTCATCGCCTAAACCGCATCCACAAAGGTGGACTTTTGCTGTTAAAAAAAAATATATTGCGTACTGACATTAGGAAAATTTGAGTATATACATATTGACGTAATTAAAGATGGCATGTCATGATATAAAGGCTGGTCAAAGAATAATGATTAATAAAGATGCACAAGTTGCAACAGATACGAGTATAGGCACGAGCAGAGGCATAAGCAGAGGCACAAGTAGACTCGACGCTCGTATCTATTTAAATCCAAGAGCTAAGGAGAATGAATCTAATAGTACAAAAAAGTATAGACAAAGGCAAAACATATATCTTAGAGACAACTATATAAAAAAGCAGACTGGTCATTTATAAGGACACGAAATACTATTGGAATATACTAATCTACTTTGCTTTCTATTCATCTTATTATTAGCAAAATCAATTTCTTTTATTCATTTTCAATTATCAGTAACCCGAGTTCTTTTAAAAATAAATCTTTGACCGAAATTCCATTTTTTGGTTAAACAAATTGGTTAACCAAGAAAACCAAGGAAACCCTCAACTCCAGGGGAATTCACAAGATGACCGCACTCGATTCCTTCTCAACAAAGCTCCTCTCGGCGATCTCGAGAAAGCACTCCTGATGGATCTCATTCAAATGCAAGTGCTCAATTTGAAAACGAATAAGCTATCAATGAAGCTTTGCAAAAGCTAATCACTCAACAGGTCAACAAAACTCTTGAGGCCTTCGCCAGCCAGTTACATGTTGCACCACCAACACCAACTCCAAATAACAACACTTTGGAGAACCCTCGTTCTGAGCTTGCTAATTCAAACAGTGGTGGAATCCCTAGCGAATTACGAGATGGAGAACCAGGTAACTTAGTTAATTCTGATTTACAAAATTTAATATTAACATTGCAGAAACAACTCAAGGAGAAAAGTGACCGCATAGAGAAAATACCTGGAGTACCGTTTGTAATCAAAGGGATAGATATGGACAAATATTCACAACAACCTTGGAATCCAAGTGTTGCTCCCCTCCCAATTCTAAAGAAATTCAAAATGCCTGATATTCCAAAATGCGGTGGAATAACTGATCCACGAGACCAGGTGACTGCATTAACAACTGGCGTTAAAGGCAATAACCTGACGAAACAAGAAATCGAATCAGTGTTGGTCAACAAGTTCGGTGAAAAACTCACTAAGGGAGCATTAATATGGTATTCTCTTTTACCCAAAAATTCCATAAATTCTTTTGTTGAGCTTGCAAATTCATTTATCAAAGCACATTCGGAAGCTCAAAAAGTCGAAAAAAGCATGAAGGATATTTTCAAAATCAAGCAAAGGGATTCAGAGTTGGTTAGAGAGTTCGTGGATAGGTTCTAGCGTGAAAGAATGATGTTACCACGAGTACCAGACAATTGGGAATCTATAGCCTTCACTAATAATATGAATAAGAAAAGCTCAGAAGCCACGAGGCGGCTCAAGGAAAGTCTTCGTGAATTCCTAGCAACAACATGGAATGACGTTTACAACGGGTATAGCACGAAGCTGGGGATAGAAAAGTATATTATCTCACGGTCTCAAAAAGAAGAAAATAGGAGTTCGGGACGGGCGGAAAAAAAAAGGTCTAGTAAAAATAGGTATGAACCATATATGGTCCCAACAGTAAAATATTCACGATCAAAGCATGATAATTCAAGGTATGATCATCAATCAAGGAATAGATAACCGGGTTCATCATCAAGATTTGGGAACAATCGAAACACGCGAGGGACGTGGGATGATGATAGAAGCTTGATGGTAAGATTTGGCGGTTATAATTTTAATGTTATCACTTCTGAGATCATAGTTGTTTCAGGAAGCATGGGAGACAAGGTGCGGTGACCAAAAGAAATGATATAAAATCTAAATGGACGTAATCTTGATCACTGGTGCGAATTTCATAACAATCATGGTCATAAAACGGTAGATTGTAGATTGATGCAAGGTGAAGTTGATCATCTATTGAAGCAAGGGTATCTCACCGAATTATTCAATGAGAAAGGTAAGCAAGCATACATGAAAAATAGACAGGAGCCCCCAAACCAGCTTCCCCTAAAAGAAACATCAATGTTATAACCGGAGGTGAAGAAATTAATGGTGTGACGTACACAACGGCCAATAAAACTTCCAAAGTCACAATTACCCACGGGAAGCGGGTGAAACATGTCTTATAAGAAGAAAGTATTATGTTTGATGATGCAGAGGATGGCGTATTAACTCTACATAATGATGCATTGGTAATATCTCTTCTTGTACACGATACTAATGTGAAACGAGCTTTGATTGATCCAAGTAGTTCCATGAACATTATTCTACTAAGAGTACTACATGAGATGCAAGCTGAAGATAAATTAGTATCAAAGGCGCATACTTTATCTGGATTTTAAAATTCTAGCATCGTGACGAAACGGGAGGTACTACTTACTACATTCTCAGAAGGAGTTATCAAAGATTCAAAGTTTCAGGTGGTAGATATGGAGATGGCTTACAATATGATTCTTGGGAGACCATGGATCCAGAGATGAATGTTTTTCCATCGACCTTACATCAAGATATTAAATTTCCATCACCATGGGGAATATGTCAAATACGTGGGGATCAACAGACATCCAGGAGCATCAACTCCGTAGCAGATTCAAGTACGAGAAACGAAGAAAAATAGCAGTTACAAAATCCAGTTGAGGATATCACAACCCAGACCTCAACTAAATAAGGGCGAATAAATGTGGACTCAAGGCCTGATGTCATTCAAGAATTAGAGTAAAATGAAAAAATACAAACAACGATTGAAGAACTGGAGTTTGTAGTGTTATTTACACAATGGACGGAAAGGAAAGTTTACATAGGGGCCAATCTAAGCCAAGTCATGAAAGGTAAGTTGATTGAGTTTTTGAAAACTAACATGGATTATTTTGCTTGGTCCCACTCTAATATGACAGGAATACTACCAAAAGTAATGTCTCAAAAGTTAAATGAAGACTCATCATATCCACTTGTCAAACAAAAGAAAAGAAAGCAAGGAACTTTCAAAAATCAGGTAATTCAATATGATGTCCAAAAATTGTTAATGATTGGGTCTATCCATGAGGTAATGCATCCTAATTGGTTATCCAATACTATTGTGGCACCAAAAAATAATGATAAATGGCGAGTTTATGTAGATTACACAGACTTTAACAAAGCTTGTCCTAAAGATTCTTTTTCCTTACCACATATTCAACTAATTGATACTACTGCAGAACATGAGTTGTTAAGCTTTTTAGATGCATATTCAGGATATAATCAAATCAAAATGGATCTTATAGATGAAGAAAAAACTTCATTTATAACAGACAGGGGGACTTACTGTTATAAAGTAATGCCTTTTGGTCACTAAAATGCTGTTGCAATATATCATATACTGATGACCAAAATGTTCCAAGAAAATTGGGAAAAACTATGGAGGTCTATATAGACGATATGCTCGTTAAAACTCAACATTTAGGGGATCATATATCGCACTTGTCAGATACGTTTCAGATCTTGCAAAAATTCAATATGAAACTAAATCCCGAGAAATGTGCATTCGGTGTTTTATCAGGAAAGCTTTTAAATTTTCTTCTTTCTAACCGCGGATTTGAAGTGAATCCCGTGCAGATTAAAGCCATTGAAGATATCCCTGATATACATACCAATAAGAAAGAAGTGCAAAGACTAACGGGGAGAATTGCAGCTTTTGGAAGATTCATTTTCAAATCATCAGAAAAGTATTTTAAATTCTTTTCGGCCCTTAAAAAGAAAGATCAGTTCAGATGGACTGAGTATTGCCAACAAGCACTCAAAAATTTGAAGACATACCTGTCAAATCCGCCATTTTTAGCAAAACCAAAGGTTTGAGAAAAATTGCTCATCTATCTAGCTGTATTAGAAGTAGCGGTGAGTGTTATTTTAGTTTGAGAAGACCACGGTAAGCAATGTCCAATTTATTATGTTAGCAAATCATTATTTGATTCAGATGCATGATATCCTCAATTAGAAAAGCTTGCACTTGCACTAATCATGGCATCTAGAAAGCTAAGGCCTTATTTTCAATGTCATCCTATAGTCGTAGCAAGTGCTTATACATTACGCAATATATTATACAAGTATGAGTTGTCAGTTAGGTTAGCTAAATGGGATATAGAGCTAAGTGAATATGATATCACATACCAGCCTGGAACTGCAATAAAATCTTAGGTATTAGCAAATTTTGTAGCTGATTTTAGCCAACGAATGCAATTAGAAGTATAAAAAAAATTACAGGTGTTTAACGAGTCTAATCTAGGAATTTGGACTTTATTTATTGATGGCTCATCAAATATGAATGGAGCAGGTTCAGGAGTTATTTTGGTGCCACTTACGGGTGAAACCATTCGTCAAGCCATAAAATGACATGCTATAACTAATAATGAGGCAGAGTATGAAGATGTGATTGCAGGTTTGGAACTAGCACGAGAACTTGGAATTAATCAAATTGTAATCAAAAGCGATTTGCAGCTCGTAGTTAACCAAATGTTGGGGACTTCTACGACCAGGGAAGCAAGAATGCAGCAATACTTAGAAAAGGTACAAGATTTGACTAAACAATTTCAAACTTGGAAAGTCACCA
The DNA here is from genome assembly GCA_034376525.1 of Nicotiana benthamiana. Classification (NCBI taxonomy): domain Eukaryota; kingdom Viridiplantae; phylum Streptophyta; class Magnoliopsida; order Solanales; family Solanaceae; genus Nicotiana; species Nicotiana benthamiana. The sequence continues at coordinate 9,682,280 of CM067341.1, read as the reverse complement.
AATATCAAGAGATAAAAATGTAGAAGCAGATGCCTTAGCCAATCTCGCATCCGCAGCAGACGTGGCGAGCAATGAACATGCTTCTGTAATTCATTTGTTTCATTCGGTGCTCGATTCCGAAAAAAAAAAGGTAAATTTCAATAATTTAACCTAGGATTGGAGAAACGAGATTGTCACTTTTTTTTTGCATGATATCATCCCTGAAGACAAGAAAAAAACTCACGCGCTTCGAGAAAAGGCTGCTCGATATTGTTTAAAGCAAGGTAGTCTTTATCGAAAATTGTTTGGTGGCCTCTTAGCAAGGTGTCTCGGGCCTTCTCAAATAGAATATGTAATGAGAGATATACACGAGGGACATTATGGAAATCACAAACGAGGCAGATCACTATAAGAACCATGATTAGAGTAGGTTATTATTGGCCTAAAATGGAAGAAGAAGCAGAAAATTTCATGACTAAATGTGATAAATGCCAAAGATATGGTAATAACATGCATAGACCTGCAGAGTTGTTACATCCGATCATTGAACCGTGGCCTTTCATTAAATGGGGGATGGATATCATGGGTCCACTACCACAAGTAAAAGGACAGGTAAAATTTTTGCTTGTACTCACTGACTATTTCACTAAATGGGTGGAAGCAGGAGCATTCAAACAGGTGCGGGAGAAAGAAGTTAGAGATTTCATTTGGCGAAGTACCATATGTCGATTCGGTGTGCCAAAAGAAATCATGCGTGATGATTGCCCTCAAATTATAGACGCACAAGTCACAGAGTTTTTTCAAACTAGGCAGATCAAAAGAATTACATCTACACCCTACTATCTTGTGGGTAATGGCCAAGTTGAGTCAACAAAAAAGTCATTATCAACAATTTAAAGAAGCGTTTAGATGAATCCAAAGGTAATTGACCAGAATTGCTACCTGGTGTTTTACGGGCGTACCACACAACAACAAAAATAAGTACTGGAGAAACACCATTCTCATTGCTTTATGGAGATGAAGCCTTAATTCTAGTTGAGATAGGAGAGCCAAGCACGAGGTTTACACAAGCATCAAAAGAATCCAATGACGAAGAAATGAGCATAAATCTTGATCTACTTGAAGGAAAAAGGGAAGCTACATTAATAAGAATTGCAACACAAAAGTAGGACTTGGAACAATACTACAATCAAAAAGCGCACCTAAGATACTTCAAGATGGGGACTTCATGCTCACAAACGTTTTTCAATCTACGAAGGCAGCCAATACAGGAAAATTGAGTCCAGCCTGGGAAGGAACCTACATGATTCATAGATGGCAAGATACTACCTTCACATTGGAATACTGTTCACTTGAAGCGATACTATTTCCAAGGAATACCCACAATCTGCTATCCATTACTTTTAAAATTTTATTTTTTGAATTGCTAATATTTTACTAATGATTTTAGATGATAGGCTAAAAGGTAGTCCATAGAAAATGATTATTCATGACCTACAAGGCACGTGAAATTAATTAAAATTCCCGGTCTAGAGTTATAATTATTCTGACAGAAATTGAAACGAGTTAAACAGTCTTCATCTACAATCGAACCTCCGAGTTCCGTATGTCTTTCCTTTTCAGGGAAAGGATCAAATGAGAGGAAAAATCAAATGATCGAGACTTTATACGTCAAAGCTCAAGGACTTGGGGATATATAATATACATAGACATATGTATAAAAAGGGAAAAGAAGATTGGAAATAATCGAAGTTCAAGACTGAAAAGTTCAGTCATTGAATGAGTAAAGTGCAGAGCAAAGTCACGAGCTAAGGCCAAAGATAAACCTTATCATAGTTAGGGTACGATGTACCGAAACGGGTTATAAATAAAATCCTTGTGTTCATTTTCTTTTTTGAAATGTACTGAAATGGGTTATAAGTAAAAAAACCTTGTGTGCATTTTCTCTTTTGAAATCTTTTATAAGTAAAACAGTTAAGAGAAAGTTATAGAAGTAATTTAAATACATGTAAAGTGTTATTTAAAACTCGACAAAGTTCAAATAAAAACTTGTCAAAGTTATTCCAAAAAACGTGTGTATTCATATTTCTTTTATCGTACATTAACACCGTTATGAAGTTGAGACGTCTTCTGCATTAAGTTTCGAATATAAAAGGGCCCTCTTTTATAAAATTCATGATTAATTCAAGGATTCATGAAGCTAAAAAATAGAAGCATTTTTTAAATCTAAAAATGCAAGTTATTCAATAAGTACTTAAAATAAAGGCAAGAATAAATAAAACAGAAGTTCAAACAGTAATAGAAACTTCTTAATATTAAAGTTTAGACTAAGTATGAACTTAGTCATAAACCAAAAGTTATTTATACAAAGTTTCCCATAAAAGGTCTGGGGACTTAAAAGTTTCAACAAACCCTTAGAAAGTCCAAGGGTTGGAACCATGAAAAGAAAAAGAAACAAAGGAATTCAAACAATAAAAACTTTTTATTTAGAAGGTGAAGAAACTGAAGCAGGGACATCAACAGCAGCAGGCTCAATGTGACTTAAAGGAGTGGGGATACCCCTATCATCTTCAACATTTTCAGAAGCTTCAGCCACATGAGAAGAAAAATCTTGGTTCCGCTGAGTCTTCTCAATCTTTGATCTTGGCTAACTCAGATTTTGAGTTAAGATTCTCCTGGATAACTTCAACGAGGGTATCATGGTGAGAATTTAAAAATGCCCAACTCACTTCAATGGCAGCTTTATCTTCAAGAATCTCGTAGTCTCTTTCCCAGTAAACAATTTCATTTCTTAACTTTTCATTTTCAGCCAAGGAAGATTCATAAGAAGCTTGAAGAGAATCCTGGGAACTTTTTAAAGAACAAACCTTATCAAGAGATACCTGGAAGTCTTCTTGAGTTTGAGTCAAATTCTGCACGACTTCACCTGCATATGCTTCTTTTTTATCCAAGAGAGCCTTCAACTCTCTAATCTATTCTCTTGCCTTGGAGAGTTGCTCAGGAAATGAAGTTTCAAGATGATCCTTTTCTTTACTAGCTTGACTTGACAAATCTTTCTCAACCGCCAACTCTGAAGTCAAAGCCCTTACCTACTGTTCTAAGGTACTTTTACTTTCTTATAATGTTTCCTTGTCGATTTGAAGACTTTCATACTGTTCCTTCCAATTATCCGCCTCCACTCAATAGTCATGCACTAATTGCTCTGATAGGGTAACACTCTTCATCATCTTCGAACTGATAAGATTGACCTAAAACGGGGGGGAGGGGGAATAAGATCCCTGAAAATAGAAAAAGGTGAAACTAAAGTTTGAAAAAGGAATACCTTTAAAAAAGCATGAACGATATCATTCATCAAGGTCAAGAAACTGTGGCTATCAAGCTTAGCTCTCTCAATTGGACAAATCAAAGGCTTTATCCACATGTCAATCTGACCTGATTTCCCGAAAATATTATCCTTAGTAGGGACTTCAATGGTAACTTGCCTCATAGCTTCACCTCTACTTGAGGACCCAACTTTAGAGTATGGAATAGAAGAAGGAGTAGTAGTTAAGGGAGGAACGGTAGAAGCAATTAAAACAGCCTGGGGAGGAGTGGTAGCAGCCACGATTGGAAAAGAAAGAATCACAAGAATGGGAGCAAAAACAGAATCCAAAGGTGCTTCATCATAAACTAGACCTAAATTTTCACTACCAAACCCGCGGTTAAAAAGTTGTTCAACAAAATCATGGGTAGAAGTGGGAGCATCATCAACATCATTATCGAGAATCACAACCAAGGCTTCAACAAACTCGGTAAGAGGAATAGGACGGGGGGATGCTTCATCATCAGAAACAATACGTCTACGAGCTAGTGGCCTTGTTACCAAGGAACCCCCATCTTCCTCTTCTTCGGAGTCTTGGTCATCATTAGCTTTTCTTTTAGATGAATAACCCTAAATTATTTTTTGGGCCCTTTCCAAGGAAATACAAGAAGCTATGACCGCCTCGGCATAATCCCTCGAACAGCAAATCCTGATAGAAAGAAGGATTAAAATAAGTTCTAAAAACAACAATAAAATAAAACTCTTACCGTGAGTTTTCACTTTCTAATTAAATAATTGGGAAAGAGTCATCCAAGATCTACCCTTCATTAAGGCAACATTCAACAGCTTTACTACCCAGCCGCAGAATTTGAGAATTTCATCACTGCAAAAGAAAAGGAAAATTAGGATAATGGTCATCAAATCCGATGAAAAAGAGGTACGAGAAAGTTATTATGAAGAAAACTCACGTGCAAAATTCCACTTCTCCGGAAAGGGAACATTTTCATTACCCACTAAAATAATAGTGGGAGAAGCAACAAACAGGGCGTACCAGCCACGGTCTCTGTCATGTTCTGGACTGACCAGAACTCTTTTGCTCCTTGCCACTAAAGTAAAAATACCTTGGCAAAAGAGTCTGGGACATTAAGGATGAATTAAATGGACAAAAGTGAAAGGTACACCAGCCATGTTAGTCAAATGCCTCATACAGGCAACAACCCTTCACACTATGGGATCAATTTGACCAAAATAGACGTCGAGAATTTGACAGATTCAAGGATAAAAGGGTTCATTAGAAGGTTTGCAACCTAATGTGAAAGGGTATGTATCAACAAAAAAACCCCATTAAATAGGAGGTGATCCTCAGGTTCGCATTAGAAATTATAGTAGGGAAGTCATGACTCCAATGGCGGTCTCTACGAATTAAAGAAGTCAGACCTTCAGTGATATGAGTTGGATAGATATCAGCACAGTCCAAAGAGGACACTTGATTTCTAAGAGACTTACTATCATTATAGAAAGATAATTCTGCAGGAACTATTTCTTCCACAGAGGGTTCGCGAAGAGGTTCAGAGGGTTCTTTAGCTCTAGAAGAAGACCAATGAGAAAGAGAACCTGGTTCGAGAAGAAAGACTGGAACTAGATGAAGGAAGAGAAGAACCCCACCTAAATTGCATAGTCTACCTCCTTTTCTGCTCCTACTAGGGGCAACAGGAAGATTATCAACTATGGGGACCCTCCTAGGGTTAGGATTTGATGAAGACATGGCCATACGAGGAAGATGAAGAATGAGAATTGAATATCCTAAAAGTTTTACGAGGAAAATGAGAACAAAAATTGAATATTCTGAAAGCTTTGAACTTTATGTGAGAAAATTATGTTTATACTAGGAAGAAACCGTCAAAGAAAAAGCATCAATGATGGAAAAGTCATAATGAAAATCGTCTCTTCGTAATTGGTGAAGCCGTAAAAACTCCTTAAAAAGCGCTGCAAAATTGCAGAACCAACAAAAAGATGTCATGTGTAATAAGCATTAAATGGAAGTGACAATTGAAGTGCCGAATCTATAATAGCAATAATGGCGGCAAAAATCCTACTTTAATAAAATCAACTTCCCAAATATTCAATTGATGAATAAATGGCAAGTGGGAGGACTATCTGTATTGGAAAAAATTGAGTTTACACATATCGAAGTGAATGAAAGATGACTCGTCATGACATGAAGGTTGGTCAAAGAATGATGATTAGCAAAGAGGCACGAGTTGCAACAGATACGAGCATAGGCACGAGCAAAGGCACAAGTAGAGGCACGAGTATACTCGACGCTCATATCTATTTAAACCCAAGAATTAAGGAGAATGAATGATTGTACAAGAAAGTACAGATACAGTATTTAATAACCATTAAATACTAAAAACGTTAGAGAATTTGTATTAACATATCATTTAATCGCTTTAATTGTCTATAATAGACCAATTATAATAAAGGAAAAACGTATATCTTAGAGACAGCTATAAAAAGAAGGAGACTAGCCATTTGTAAAGACACGAAATACTATTGGAATATACTGATCTAATTTGCTTTCTATTCATCTTATTATTAGCAAAACCAATTTCTTTTATTCATTTTCGATTATCAGTAATCCGAATTCTTTTAAAAATATAACTATGACCAGAATTTCATTTTTTTGGTAAACAGTATTCAACATCATAAGCATATATATTCCCACTTATATATTTGATAAATCAATTTGCTAAAAATACTAAAATAATTTCAAATGCATATATATATGTATGACTAATTATACAACTTTTCGTAATGGAATCTCTCTATATTTAGCAAGACAAATGAAAACTTAATTTGAACTAAATACCTTTGAGAAAACAAGCGATCAAACCACCACTGGCCTTCAATTAACTTCTACTCTATCAATTACACCTTTTTCTTTCGTCAATCTAACATATAGATATACCAGTTAGTCCCGTCGTCTCACTATGCAATGATAATTGATTGGACGCAAATCTATAATTTTTATTTTTTGAAATTTGCATATTTTGATCTACAACAAGCCATAGAAATATGTGTGCTGATAAATCATTTTAAAGTAAAATGAATTAAAAAATTAAAATAACCAAATTTTAAAAGTAATCGAAATTTTGTCATTTTTTTCCTACAAAGATAAAATCTAAATAAAAATAGTCCGAAAAGTCCAACATAATATGTTGTAGTGTGAATTTTTTGCATATGAGAATCCAACATAATTTTCTTGAAAATGTGCCAGAGTTCCAACATAATTGTACTGGAAAAAGTTAAGTTCATGTACAGAATTAATTATTAGATGACATATCATGACATTTAGACTGGTAAAAGAATGACAGTTGCCAAAGAATAGTTGAAGAGGCACGAGCTTCAGTAGGTATGAGCAGAGATTCAAGTAAGACAAAAAGGAAAGATGCTCGAACCTATTGATATTCAGAAGTTATATCAAAAGAATGAACCTAAATAGCAAAAGGGTATAGATACGTATTATCGGTAATTAATATGCATTAATTATGAAAAACGTTATGGAATCTATATTGAATCACTTATGATTACCAATAGTAACGTTGCATTAAATGCTACTAATTGTCCATAAAGACACTATTATGAGAGAAAAAAATGTATTACTTATAGATAGCTATAAAACGTGAGGGCTGAACATTTGTAAGGACACGAAATACTACTGAAATACACTGATTTACTTTGCTTTCTATTAAGTTATTTGTTTATATCAATTATTTTCATTTATATTTGATTATCAATAACCCAAGTTGTTCTAAAATTGAGCTTTGATCGAAATCCCTATTTTTGGTTAAACAAATTGATTCTGTTACCGGGAATCTGATAATCATCTGCTTTTCAAATCATTTCTTTCATCAACAACGACCATGTCGAATGTCAATGACAATAACCAACACAATATACCACCTCAAGATCCACAACATCAAGTGTACGATGCAGATGACAGAACCCCACCTCCTTCACCATGACATTCTCAACGACAATCAGGAGAGGGGACACCAGACTAATCTGAAGCAAATCAAAATAATGGAGTTGTGAACCAAAACGGATCTCAAGTAAATAAAAATGACAGATTTGTGAACGAACAAGAACTCGATGACGCTCTAAAGAAATTAATTGTTCAACAAGTCAATAACGCTCTCCAGGATTTTACCAGTCAGTTGCTAGTTACACCACCCACACTAACTCCGAATAATAATACTTTGGAAAACCCACTTTTTGGACTCGTTAGTTCAAGCACTGGTGGAACTCCCAGCGAGTCTCGTGATGGAGAACCATGTAATATAGTTAATTCTAATTTAAAAAATTTAATATTAACCTTGCAGAAACAACTCAAGGAATAAAGCGATCGCATAGAGAAAATACTTGGAGTACCACCCTAAACAAAGGAATAGATACGGAAAAATATTCACAACAACGTCGAAAGCCCATAGCTGCTCCCCTGTCGATTCTGAAGAAATTCAAGATGCCCGATATTCTAAAATACCTTGGCACAACTGATCCACGAGACCACGTAACTGCATTCAAAGCTGGAGTGAAGGGCAACAATTTAACCAAAGAAATTGAATCATTATTCGTTAGAAAATTTGGCGAAACACTCACTAAGGGACCATTAACATGGTATTCTCTTTTGCTCAAAATTTCAATAAATTCTTTTTCTGAGCTTGCAAATTCGTTTATCAAAAGTTCAGAAGCCACGAGACAACTCAAGGAAAGTCTACGCAAATTTCTAGCGACAACTTGGAATGATGTTTACAATAGATACAACATGAAGCTGGGGATAGATGATGATAGCATCTCCTGGTCTCAAAAAGAGGAGAGGGTAAGTTTGAGACGTGCTAAAACTTAAATAAGGTCTGGTAAAAATAGATACGAGCCGTAGATGGGCCAACAGGAAGAGACTCACATTCAAAGCAGGACAATGATCGTAGATTGAGAGATAAAGAGTTGTGCTCATCGTCAAGTTTTGGGAAAGAGTACAGTGCATGAGAGACGCGAGATGATGATAGAAGCTCGAATGTAAAATTTGGCGATAACAATTTCAATGTCAGCACATCAGAATTAGTATCAGTATTAATGAGCATTTGTGATAAGGTGTGGTGGCCAAACGAAATGAGAGAAAATCCAAATAAATGAAATCTCGATTTTTGGTGCGAGTTTCATAGTGATCATAGTCACAAAACAGCAGATTGTAGAGTGCTGCAATATGAAGTTCACCATTTATTAAAACAAGGATATCTTACCAAATTATTTAGTGAAAAAAGTAAACAAGCATACATGAAGAACATGCAGGAGTCTCCTAAACCTCCTTCTCCAAAAAGGACCATCAATGTGATAAATGGGAGAGAAGAAATTAACGGCGTGGCATACACTGTAGCCAAGAAAGTTTCAAAGTTCATAGCTACACACGGGAAGCGGGTTTGGCATGTTTTGGAGGAAGAAAGTATTACATTTAATGATGTAGATGCAGACGGCGTGCTACATCCACTCAATGATGCACTGATAATATCTCTAATTGTACATGACACTAATGTGAAACGAGTTTTGATTGATCTAGGTAGCTCCGTGAACACCTTTTTGCTAAGAGTATTAAATGATATGCAAGCTGAAGATAAGCTAGTACCCAAGGCACATACTTTATCTGGCTTTGACAATTCAAGAGTTGTAACAAAAGGGGAGGTAGTACTTACAATATACGCATAGGGAGTTGTCAAATATATGAAATTTCAGGTGGTTGAAATGGATATGGCTTATAATATGATTCTCGGTAGACCATGGATTCATGAAATGGATGTTGTGCAATCTACTCTGCATTAAGTTATTAAATTCCCTTCACAGTGGGGGATACGTCAAATCTGTGGTGATCAATAGACATCTAGGAGCATCAACTATGTAGTAGATTCAAGCACAAAAAACAAAGAAAATAGCAATTACAGAATTTAGTTAAGGATGTTGCAACGCGAACCTCAACTGAACATGGGCGGACAGATGTAGACTCGAGGCCCGATTCCATCCAAGAACCCAAAAAATGCAAAAGTCAAAACGACGATTGAAGAGTTGGAGGCTATTGAACTTTTTTACAATGGCCTAAAAGGAAAGTCTACATTGGAGCCAACCTAAGCCACAGAATGAAAGTTAAGTTGAGTGAATTTTTTAAAACTAGCGTGGATTGTTTTGCCGTGTCCCATTCTGATATGAAAGGAATACCTCCGGAAGTAATGACTCACAAGTTAAATGAATATCAATCATATACACCTATCAAACAAAAGAAAAGAAAGAAATGATCTTTCAAAAATTAGGTGATTCAAGATGAGGTGCAAAAACTTTTAAAAATTGGGTCTATCCGCGAGGTAAAGTATCCTAATCGTTTAGCTAATACTGCAGTAGTACCAAAAAAAAGAATGGTAAATGGCGCGTTTGTGTAGATTACACTGTCTAAACAAAACTTATCCTAAAGATTCTTTTCTGTTACCACATATATATCAACTAATTGATGCTACTGCAGGACATGAATTTTAAGTTTTTTATATCAATATTTAGGATATAATCAAATCAAAATGGATCCCAAAGATGACGAAAAAATTTCATTTATAACAGACAGGGGGACTTACTGTTATAAAGTAATGCCATTTGGCCTCAAAAATGATGCAGTCACATACCAAAGGTTGGTGACAAAAATGTTCCAAGAGCATTTAGGGAAAACCATAGAAGTCTACATCAATGATATGCTGGTCAAATCCAAACAAGCAAGGAATCATATTCAACATCAATCTGATACATTTCAAATTCTCCATAAATTCAACATGAAGCTCAATCCCGAGAAATGTGCATTTGGCGTTTCATCAGGTAAGTTTTTGGAATTTCTTGTTTCTAATCGTGGCATTGAAGTAAATCCCGGATTAAAACTATTCAGGAAATTTCTGATATGCTTATGAGTAAAAAGAAGTATAGAGACTGACCGGAAGAATTGCAGCCTTGGAAAGGTTTATTTCCAAATCATCAAAAAATTCTTTAAGTTCTTTTCATCTCTAAAAAAGCAGGATTGGTTTGAATGGCCTGAGGAATGTCAACAAGCGCTCAAAAACTTGAAAGTATACTTATCAAGTCCACCGTTGATCACAAAACCAAAAGATGCGGAAAAGTTACTTATCTACCTGGATGTTTCAAAGGTAGCGGCGAGTGTTGTTTTGGTTCGTGAAGACCAAGGTAAACAGTCTCCAATTTATTATGTTAGCAAGTCATTATTAGATGCTGAGACTCGTTATCCTTATCTAGAAAAACTTGCACTTGCATTAATTATGGCATCTAGGAAATTGAGACCTTATTTTCATTGCCACTCAATCTCCGTATTAACCGCTTATCCCCGGCGTAATAACTGCACAAACATGAGTTGTTAGGTAGGTTAGCCAAGTGGGTCATAGAATTGAGTGAATATGACATCACATATCAACCTAGAACTGCAATAAAGTCACATATGTTAGTAGATTTTGTGGCTGATTTTAGATAAGGGATGCAAACATAAGTAGAAAAAGAACTACAAATATTCAACGGGTATAATCCAGCAACTTGGACTTTAGTCATTGATGGTTCATCAAACATAAAAGTGGTGAGTCTAGGAATTGTTTTGGTACCACCTACGGGTGAAATCATACAACAAGCCATAACATGTCACCATGTTACTAACAATGAGGCAGAGTATAAAGCTTTAATTACAGGTTTAGAACTGGCACGAGAGCTTGGGGTAGAACATGTTATAATCAAATGCGACTCACAACTCGTAGTTAACCACATGCTGGGGACTTACTCAGCTAGAGAAGCATGAATGCAGTTGTACTTAGAAAAGGCACATGATCTAGTTAGGCAATTCCAAACCTGGAAAGTGTGCAGATACCATGAGAAGAAAATGTCGAGGCGAGCGCCTTAGATAATCTTGCATCTGCAGTGGAAGTTACAAATGATGAAAATGCATATGTAATTCATCTATTCCATTTAGTACTTGATCAAGACAAAAACAAGGTAAATTTCAATAACTTAACTTGTGATTGGAGGAACGAGATTGTCACTTTTTTGCAGTATGGAATTGTCCCTAAAGATAAGAAGAAGGCTCACGCGCCTCACAAAAAAGTTGGTCGGTATTGTTTAAAGCAAGGAAATCTTTATCGTAAAATGTTCGGTGGTCCTTTAGAAAGATGCCTCTGACCATCTCAAACAGATTATGTGATGAGAGAAATACACGAGGGGCATTGTGGAAATCACGCAGGAGGAAGATCTTTTGTGAAAACCATGATTAGAGCGGGCTATTATAGGCCCAAAATAGAAGAAGGAGCAGAACATGTTGTGGCTAGATATGACAAGTGCCAAAGATACAGTAACAATATCCATAGACATGCATAGTTATTACATCCGATCATCGCACGTTGGCCTTTCATATAGTTGGGGATGGATATCGTGGGTCCACTACCACAAGCAAAAGGTAAGGTAAGATTTTTGTTGGTACTCATTGATTACTTTACTAAGTAGGTAGAAGCAGGTGCTTTTAAACAGTTACGAGAAAAAGAGGTCAGAGATTTCATTTGGCAATATATCATATGTCGATTCAGCGTACCAAAAGAAATCATATGCGATAACCGCCCGCAATTTATAGACGAACAAATTACAAAAAAATTTCAGAGTTGGTAGATTAAAAGAATTACTTCAACACCTAACCATCCGGCGGGCAATGGACAAGTTGAATCAACAAATAAAGTCATTATTAACAATTTGACGAAAATATTGGAGGAATCCAAAGGCAAATGGCTAGAGGTGTTACCTGGTGATATGTGGGCTTACCGTACAACGGCAAAAACAAGTACGGGAGAAACACCATTCTTACTTGTATATGGAGCTGAAGCCTTGATCCCAATCGAGATAGGGGAGCCAAGAATGATATATACACAAGCAAATGATGAATCTAATAAAGAAGAAATGTGAATAAACCTAGATTTACTTGTACAAAGAAAGGAAGCTGCATTAATAAGGAAGGCAGCTTAAAAAAGTTATGGAACGATACAATAATCGAAAAGCTCGCCTAAGATACTTCAAGATTGGAGACTTCATACTCAAGAAGGTTTTTCAATCCACGAGAGCATATAACGCGGGAAAGTTATGTTTAACTTGGGAAGGACCTTATAAGATTCACGGTATCACGGGAAAAGGAGCATACGAGCTGGAAACAATGGATGGCAAGATTTTACCTTAATATTGGTATGTTGTTCATCTGAAAAGATACTATTTCTAAGGAAAGGAAGTATCCAAAGGGGAGGTACCCTCATTTTAAATTTTATTATTGAATTGTTAAAATTTTATTTACGATTTTAGACGATAGGCAAAAATCTAACCCATACTAAGTGATAATCACGACCTGCAAGACACGTAGAAAAATATAAATTCCCAATCTAGGGTTACAACTATTCTTATAGAAATTCAAATGGGTTAAGCAGTCTTCATCTAAAAGCATACCTCTGAGTCTCGTATGTTTTTCTTTTTCAAGAAAAGGACCGCATGATAGGAGTAATCAAGTGCTCGATATTTAATACTTCAAAGCTCAAACACTTTGTCATGACCCGGGTTTACCCACCATCGGGAGTCGTGATGGCACCTACTATCAAAGCTAGGCAAGCCAACCTTTATAACCATTTTCACAACCTTATATTTAAAATAATTAAATGCTAGAATAATTAATTAAAGCATGCGAAAGTCTTTTAATAACAATAACAATAGAATAAGATGCGGAAAACTAACAACCTGTCTCTACCCAGTATCTGGTGTTACTGCTCACGGACAACTAAAGAGTACTAAAAACAATAGTCTGAAAGAAATACAACTGAAGTCTATTTGATACAAGTGAAACAAACTAGAAAAGATAGAGGAGACTCAGGGCCCGCGAACGCCAGTGAACTACCTCAGAGTCTCTGGGCTAAAGGATCACCCCCTAACTACTGCTGCGGTCTGTAGGCTGTGTCCTGACCTGTGCACAAAAAGGCACGGAAGTGTAGTATCAGCACAACCGACCCCATGTTCTGGTAAGTGCCCGGCATAACCTCGACAAGGTAGTGATGAGGCTAACCAGACCTACCATAAACAACCTGTACGAATATATATATATATATATATATATATATATATATATATATATATATATATATATGTATATATACAACAAGAGAGAAAGAATTTAAACAATAAAAGGGAAGGAGGCATGCTGGGGGTATAGCAGTTCAATTATCAAATCATCAACAGCAAGGAATGGAAAACGGTATAAGGAACACCAATAAGATAAAGCCAATAAACCAAACGTTGCACGGCACCATCCATCGTGTTTTGACTCTCGCCCATGCCTAGTCAATAGCACTACTCCATCTCGTGGAGGAAATTAATAAGTACCACTCCATATTGAAGAGGAAATCAATTAGTACCACTCCATCTTGTGGAGAAAAACAATAATTACCACTCCATCTTGTGGAGGAAATCAATAATTACATGCATCTACAGTGGACGTCGAGCCACACGCTCCCCAATTCTCTATGCACAATGTCACCGGCATCTCGGACCAATAAAAATAGGTGGGCGGCATGCCACACGATCCCATTCATAAACAATAGGTGGACGGCGTGCCACACGATCCCATTCATATACAATAGGTGGACGGCTTACCACACAATCCCAATATGTATTACAATTGATAAGTTCTAACAATCTCTTCACAGAAGATCCCGATATGGAAGCACATCAATATATTAGTTTAACCCGGCAAGGGTACAGCTAACAGCCCAAAATATCCCGGCAAGGGAAGAACAACTCTACAATAGGTCGTGGCAAGGGACACGATTTAACAACAAATCCCGGCAACGGAAAAGTACCAAAAATTCCTTTTTAGTTCATTTAATTCTCAACTTTCACTTCATGGTTCTTGTAGCAAGTAATTATCATAATTGCTCACCTATGTCACAATTTAATAGCAAATACGACATCACGATCATGCTTGACTCGGGCGCACGTCACCATACCTATACATAGACTCCACATAACACATAGCAAATATTGTCCTAATCCTATTCCCTCAAGCCAAAGTTAGATCGAACACTTACCTCGAAGGCTTTCACCTTAATTCATGCTTCTAGGATAGCTTTACCCCTCGAACTCGCTTCAAAACCGGTCGAATCTAACCACAATTTACTCAAATGTATCAGCAAATGCTAGTTAAATCAATTTGGATGCATAAGAATGAAATTCCCAAAGTTTTACCTAGAAATTTCCAAAATGCCCCCGGCCCACGTGGTCAAAACTCGAGGTTCGAACCAAAACCGGGTTACTCATTCCCCAATTAGTTCATATATGCAATTTGTTTTGAAATCGGACCCCAAATTGAGGTCCAAATCCCCAATTTTATAAAAATCTAGGTTTTACCCCCAAATCCCCCATTTTTGACCATGAAAGCTTTGATTTAAGGATGAAATCATGTTAGAATATGAAAAGGATTAAAGAAAACTAGTAAAAATTGACTTACATTTGGTTTGGGGACGAAAGGGTTCCAGTGGAATTGTCTATGGTGGTTTTGGGTTTTGAAAGATATGAAAATTGAGGCTTACATTCGTTTAAGTAATAGCTGCAAGGGTGCAGATGTCGCAAATGCGATATCTACTTCGCATTTGCGAACTGGGGTGAAAAGGAAGGGAATTCGCAATTGCGAGAAATAGTTCGCAATTGCGAACTGGGCAAGGACGAGGGAGGACTCGCATTTGCGGGTAAAATGTTCGCAAATGCAAACTGGGCTAGGCTGGGGGAATACTCGCATTTACGAGATAGACTTCGCAATTATGAAGTCAGGCTGCCAGAGGGGGATGTCGCATTTGCGATGACAAATATCGCATTTGCGAGGGAAGGCCAAACGAAGGGGGACTCGCAATTGCAAGGTAGGATTCGAAATTGCGAAACCTGCAGCACCTGGTAATAAAAATGCAGAAAAAGGAGCCTAACACCTATCTGAAACTCACCTGAGCCCTCGGGGCTCCAACCCAAACATGCACCCAATCTCAAAAACATCATACAGACTTACTCGTGCGATCAAATCGCCAAAATAACATCTAAATCAAAGAAACAACCTCCAAAACTCATGATTTTCATTTCAAGTTCAAAACTTTCAAACTTTTCCAATTTTAGTCCAAAACACGTCAAACGACGTCTGTTTTCAACAAACTTTACAGATAGCGCATAACGCCAATTTAAGACTAGTACCGAGCAGAAACCAAAATTTGAGCCCGATGCCATCATTTTTCATCACATTTTCATTTTATAATATTCATTTAGCATTTTCAAATGCAATTTCACAGAAAAGCTCCGTACTCGGGCCTGGGACCTCGGATTTTGATTCCGGGAATACGCCCGGGTCCCAAATTTCATTACCGACCCTCCGGGAACATCACATCACGGGTATGGGTCCGTTTACCCAAAACATTGACCAAGGTCAACCATAACAATATTAGTATCAAAATTCATAGTTTTTAACACATAGTTCAAATATTTTCACATAAAAATCTTCCGGATTCACGCCCGGACTACGCACGCAAATCAAGGCAACTAAATAAGAGGTTCTTAAGCCTCGGGAGTACAAGAAAAGGGAGAATTACGATGATGACCCTTTGGGTCGTCACACACTTGGGGGACTATATAACATACATAGGGCATATGTATAAAGAAGGCAAAAAAGATTTAATGCAAGTTAAATTTAAGTCAAGCCCAAAAGTCAACTCATAAAAAGTGCAGAGCAAAGTCATAAGCCAGCAAAAAACCCTCATGGGTTAAACAAAAAAAACCTTGGATTTTATTTCCTTTTTTGCAAATCTATTGTAATCAAATCAATTACGAAAAGTTATAGAAGATATTTAACTACATGTAAGATGTTACTTAAACTTGGAAAAGTTCAGATGAAAACTTTATCAAAGTTATTTCAAGAAACATATATGTTCTTATTTCTTTTTCGTATATTTATACCATTATGGAGTTGAGACGTCTTCTTCATCAAGAGTCGAGTATAAAAGGGGCCTCTTTTATAAAATTCATGTTTGATTTAGACATCAATGAAGTTAATAAAGCATTTTAGAAAATAAAAATGCAAAATAGGTAAAACATAAACCCACGAATTAACTAACAAATCCTTAAGTATAAAGGCAAGAACGAGCAAAATAGAAGCTCAAGATAACTAAGTTAAAACAAAAACTTCGTAATATTAAAAGTTTAGACTAAGTATGAACCAAGTCATAAACTGTTTGTCATTTACAAAAAAATGCCCCGAAAAGGTATGGGGATTTGTCATTTCCAAAATTGTAAAACCTCAAATGGTATAAAGGGTTAAAACCATATTCCACAAAAAAATAAAAATAAAAAAGAAGTCACATTTCATTAACTTTCACTGAGGGGCTGAAGAAAGATCTAAAGCAGTGACACTAGCAGCAGAAGGTTTGAGTTGTCTTGAAGGAATTGGAGAATTCACCGTACCCATATTATCTTCAACGTGCTCGGGAGTATCAGCCATTGGAGAAGGAAAGTTTTGGCCTTGCTGAGTATTTTCAATAGTCTCTTTTATCTTATCTAATTCAGCATCCAAGTTATAACCCTGTTGGCCAGCCTCCACAAGGGTAACACGGTATTTGTTCGCTAATTTCCCAACTCACTTTAATTGCAGTCTACTCCTCATGAATCTCGTAATCTCTCTCCCATTGATCAATCTCATTTTTGAGCTTTTCATTCTCAGTCAAGGCAGAATCATAAAAAGCTTGAAGAGGAGCACATGAACTTCCTAAAAAATGGACCTTATCAGAAGATTCACGAAGATCTTCTTGGGTCTGAGTAAATGTTTGCACAAGTTCACCGGCATAAACTTCTTCCTCACTTAGCAAAGCCTTCAGTTCCATAATCTCTTCACTGGCCTTGGAGAGTTTCTCAAAAAAAGATGTTTCGAGGAGATTCTTGTCCTTGTTAGCTTGATTTGAGGAAGCCTTCTCAACTTTTAACTCTGAAGTCAGAACCTTCAGTTGATGTTCTAAGGTGCAGTTTCTCTCTTCTAACACATCCATATCAATTTGAAGGCTTTCATATTCTTCTCTCCAATTGTCTGCTTCAGCTTGATATTTATGCATTAACTATTCTGTGTGGGAAACCCTCTTCATCATCTCTATGCCAACAAGATTGATCTAAAAAACAGGAAGTGTAAGAACCTTAATAGAAGAAGAGTGTAATAAAGTATAAAAAGGAATACCTTTAATGATGAGTGCGCTATGTAATTCATCCAAGTCAAGAGTTGTGACTCTCAAGCTTGGATTTCTCAACTGGACCGATCAGAGATTTCAGCAACCGATCAACCAGACCTAATTTTCTCAAAAGGTTACCATCGGAAAGAACCTCGATGATAACTTTCTTCATAGCTCCACTTCCAGTTGAGGAAACAACCTCAGTATGATGAACAGTTGTAGAGGGAACTGTGGAAAGAGTCAAAACAACTTGGAGCAGAGCAACAACGGTAGCAGTTACATCTGGTAAAGAAGATATCACAAGAGTAGGCATGGAAAATGAGGCAAGGGGAACTTCATCAGAAACTAAACCCAAATTGTCACTATCAAACATACGAGAAAAAAGTTGTCGTCAAAGTCACGAGCAGCTGCATCAGTGTCATCATCAGTGATCACCATGGTGGCTTCAACAAGCTCGATATTAGGAACAGAACAGAGAGGAGACACTTCATCGTCTGAAAAGATACGTCTTTTGGCCCGTGGCCTTTTTAAGAAAGAACCCCCACCATGTTCCTCATCCTCTTAAAAATCTTGGACTGCAGCAGCCTTCCTTTTCGATGAAGAACCCAAAATTATCTCTTGAGCTCTTTCCAAAGAAACTTTAGAAACTTGACGGAAAAGTTTAGGAAAGTAGAGATGAATCGAATGAAAGAAAGTAAAAGGCAAACCATCCATATTGGCTAAATGTCTCAAGCAAGCAACAACTCTCCACACGATGGGGCCAGTTTGTCGTACAACAGAATTCTATGATAACACGATCAGTACGGGGCTTGAAATTAGTGTAAAAAGGTATGTATATACGAAATAAAACCCAATCAGATAAGATGTAATCCTTTGGTTTGCATTGAAAATTATAATGGGGAAATCATGACTCCAATGGCTATCTCTACAAACAACATAGATTAAGATGGCGTTTGGATTGGCTTAAAAATTGGTCAAATCAACTTAAAGGCACATTTTTCCTTGTTTAAGTTTTTGGCAAACCTAAAAACAGCTTTTAAGTTAAGTGCTTTTAAGTTGAATTAAGCCAAAAACCACAAGTTGGGATACGCAACTTATTGCTTTTTGGCTTAAAAGCTTTTTATGTATGACCAAGTAATTGACCTTATTATCCCTGATATTTTATGTAAATTCCAGAATACCCTTACTTTACTAATTAAGTCATAACGTCATTTTTTTCACGCCTTCCATTTTGACATTGTGGTTATCTTTCTTCACATTATTATAACTTTTCTTCCTTCGTACGGTATTAGACCTATCTCATCTTTTCTAGTATTTTTGAATGATACGTATGGTAGGATTAAAGTTGTGACTTAGAAAATAAAAATCGGAAGTTTTATTACAAGATGCAATATAATAAATTAGGTAGGTTTGTTTTTCTTGTGATAAGAAATTAATAGGACCCTTAATTACACTAAATATTCATAACAGAAGCATGTTGTAATTCTATTGGCATATGGTTTATATTTATTAAAAATATAAATACCTAATTAATTTAATTTAAAGTTAATTAAGACATAAATTAATCTGTGTTTGAGTTAATTTTACATTAAGGATGTTGTAGTAATAAGCTCATTTTTAGTGTTAACACCTTTAAGGATATTTTAGAAATGTGCGTACCATCAATTGTTTACCAAATAGTTCAATAACTTTTTTCAATTTTAGCACTTTTATCCAAACACGTAACGACTTATTTAAGAAATAAGCTCCATCACTAAAAAAAATGTTTTTAAGCATTTGTGCTTAAAAGCCACTTTTCTAAAGCCAATCCAAACGGGCTCCAGACCTTCAGTGATTTGAGATTAAATATCAACACAATCTAAAGAAGACATAGAAGAAACTTGATTTTTCATTGACTCTCTATCGGTATAAAAAGATAATTTAGTAGGGACAATCTCATTTACCAAAGGCTCACGAAGAGATTCATTAGAGTCTTTATTTCTAGACGAAGACCTCTGGAAAAGAGAACCTCTAGTTCTAGAAGGTGGAGTAGAACTTATTGAAGGAACAGAAGGGCCTCGTGACGATGAAGACCCTAAACTACAAAGTCTTCCTCCTCTCTTACTTCTAACAGGAGCAAGAGGAAGGTTATTGGTATTGGGGACTCTTTAAGGGTTAGGTTTTGAAGAAGGAGTAGTTGTATGAGGAAGAACAAAATAAGAACTGAATATTCTTAAACTTTTTATGATAAAGACAAAGATGAAAAGTTATATTTATACTTAGAAGCAACCTCAAAGTAAAAGGTGTAATGATGGAAACGTCATGATGGAAGCTGTCGCTTTGTAATTTATGGAGCAGTAAAAGATCCCTAAAAAGCGCTGAAAAGTTGCAAAAACAATCGGGAGACACCACGTGTTACAAACATTAAATGAAAGTGACATATGAAGCGCCAGTTCCAGAGAATAAATAATGGCGTCAAATATTCCCGCTTTAATAAGATCCACTTCCCAAATATTCTATTGAAGAATAAATAAAAAGTGGGGGGACTATCTGTATTGGAAAAAATTAAGTTCATGTACAGAATTAATTATTAGGTGACATGTCGTGACACATGAACTGGTAAAAGAATGAAAGTTGGTAAAGAATAGTTAAAGAAGCACGAGCTTCAGCAGGTACGGGCAGATATTCAAGGAAGACAGAAAGGAAAGGCGCTCGAACCTATTGATATTCAAAAGTCATATCAAAAGAATGAACCTAAATAGGAAAAGGGTATCGATACGTATTATCGGTAAATAATAGGTATTAATTATGAAAAACATTATGAAATCTGTATTGAATAAGTTATGATTACTAATAGTAACATTAAATTAAATGCCATTAATTATCTATAAAGACTATTATGAGAGAAACAAAATGTATTACCTAGAGATAGATTTAAAAGGTGGTGGGTGAATATTTGTAAAGAAAAATACTATTGAAATATACTGATTTACTTTGCATTCTATTCAGTTATTTGTTTACATCAATTATTCTCATTTATATTTGATTATCAGTAACCCAAGTTCTTCTAAGATTGAGCTTTGACTGTAATTTTTGGTTAAACAATAATATGCTAGCCTATATTATATATATATATATATATATATATATATATATATATATATATATATATATATACCGTGATGATCTGACTGATCATTTTGAGTATATGTACTTTACTTGGTATTTAAAGGGCTCGACTATCTCCACATGATGTATTATGACTTGCATAAATCGTCAGTATTAGTTTTCAGGTTATCCGGAAGCAATTTGAAAGAATGAACTTTGAGAATTGAGTACTAAGTTGGAAGAGTTCACCAATTTTGACCTTTCAGCATTTGACATTAGAATGGAGTTTTGTTAGTTCCATTAGCTTCCTTGGGTGATTTTGAACTTAGGAGCGTGTCTAGATTATAATTTGGAGGTCCGTAGTTGAATTTGGCGCTGAATGGCAAAAGTTGTATTTTTAGGAAGTTTGACCGGGAGTGAACTTTTTTATATAGGGGTCAGATTCTAATTTCAGAAATTGGATTAGGTCTGTAATATCAAATATCTTGTGTGCAAATTTTGAAGTCAATCAGAAATGATTTGATAGGTTTCGACATTGGTTGTGGAAGTTGAAGTTCCAAAGTTCATTGATGTCGGCTTGAGGTGTGATTCATCATTTCGAGGTATCCATGTGTGATTTGAAGCTTCGAGTAGGTTCTTCTTGTCATATGGACCTTGTCTGCAAAGTTTGGCACCATTTGGAGATGATTTGATAAGGTTCGGATGCTCGCATGTGATTCTAGAAGTTTTTGAAGTTTACGTTTGATTTTTATACATTTTGGTGTCCGATTTGTAGTTTTAGAAGTTATTTTGATTATCTGAGCTTGTGAGCGAGTTCGTCTTGTGCTTTTAGACCTGTGTGCATATTTGGTTTAGAGCCCTGAGGTCTTGTGTGAGTTTCAGATTGGTTTCAAAATGATTATTCTTAGTTTCAGATTGCTGGTTTCTGGTGTCTGTTGCCCTCTTTCACGATTGCGTAGCTCCAGTCGCGATCGCGTAGTATTCTGTTGGTCGTACCTTTTTTCCTTCATCGCTTTCGCATAGTACCTATCCCGACCACGAAGTTCTTCTTTCTTCTTCTTCTTCGCGTTCGCATATGTTCACTCGCGTTCGCCCACTAGAGATTAGGAGCTGAGGCGGTTTGCTATTTCCTCTTTGCGTTCTCATCAATTTCCCCGCGTTCACGTAAGCTTATGCCCATTTTTCATTGCATTCCCGTCCCTTCTCTCTCTATCATGAAAAGTATTTCTTGACAGATTTAATTCTCTTCTCCACGTTCGTGACCCAATCTCCGCGATCGAAATACATAAATCCCTGGGTAGACAGAAAATCGAGGGTTAGCCATTTTTATTATTTCGGGAGTTGTAGACCTCGGCTTTGGGAGATTTTCGTGGATTTTTCAACCAAATCATCGAGGTAAATATTCTCAACCCGAATCTTATCATATTTCGTGAATCAGTTGCTATTTTCATCATCTAATTAGTGAATTAAGTTGGGAATTTAGGAAAAATTTGTGAAAACTTTCAAAATAAAAAATCGCGATTTGAAGGACGAATTATTATGGGAACTTAATAATTTTAGTATTTCTAAACTCATATTGGAGTAGGTGCTTGGATTTTACAAATTTTATCGGATTTAGAGGTGCGGGCCTAGGGAATTAACTTTTGTTGAATTTTTAGAAATTGAATAAAAATCATAACTTTGTTAATTGGAATTGTTTCTTTTTGCATTATGTTGTATATTCAAGTTGTCTTGGGCTAGATTGAGATCCTTTATATTTGTGTTTGTAGAATTTGTGACATTCTGTTAAATGCCTTACTTGACTCTTAGATATTAAGACATAATATTAAGTTGTAGATATCAAGACTTAATTTGTTATAACTTGATCAAACTTAATGGAAATTGTAAGAATACATTAATGTGTCTAATTCCGCCATTTCTATGCGAAATCAATACTACATTACTGTAAATGATATTCTTGAGATGTTAGACTCTATACTTGTGTTGTGGACCATTTATGAGATTTGTGAAAGTATTGGAATAATATGGTTCTTGAGGATTGTTGAATCATCATTGACTTGGAAAGTTGTGATTGGGAATTATTTGAAATATCCGTTAAAAATACTCTCCTTGATGTCATTTATGCTTCCGGCCTTGCTTGTCCTTGTTTTATATATGCTTGGTAAGGAAGAGGGTAAAGCACAAACGGTGATGTCGTGCCATATTATTGAGAGTAAAAGAACGAAGGGTGATGTCGTACCATATTATTGAGAGTAAAAGTACGAAGGGTGATGTCGTGCCATACTATTGAGAGTGAAAGCACGAAGGGTGATATCATGCAACATTATTGAGAGTAAAATCACGAAGGGTGATGCCGTGCAATTTTATTTGTACTATTATGCTTGTATGTTATGGTGAGGTCATGGCACGAAGGGTTATTCTGTGCAAGTGAGAACGAGGGACATGCATTATGATGTGATATCTATTTTTCATGTATACGTTTGTGCCCTGACCTTGAGCTGTTATTGTTGTATTTACATATTTTGTGTGATTTGTTGTTATTGTCCTATATATGACCTTTATCTCAATTATTGTTGCACTGTCTATGCCTTTTACTTGCTTAACTTGCTAATACCGTGCCTATTTTTTTGCTTTTATAATTATACTTATGTTGTATCTATTCTGTTGCACTTTAGTTTAAGCTCTCCTCCATGCTAGTCATTCATGCCCTTACTTGTTAACTTGTTAAGATCATGTGTTTCCCTCTTAATTGTTATATTTGTAGTTAGGCCTCCAATCTGCTAGTTAATTAAAGATGATATTCCTTATTTTTTTTGTTATTACCCATGTGCTTTCCGTTTAGTTCTTTATCTTTGCCTATATGTATATCACTATTCATTATTGTTATTTGCATATTCCCTACTTAGTAATTTCTATTATTGTGTTTCTGTGATATGGTTGGCTATGTTATACGATCATTTGGAAAGATGAATTGAACGCACGAAGGATGTTGCCGTGCTAATTGGATTATTACATAAATTTATTTATACATAACGAGAATGAGTTAAAAGCACGAAGGTGTTACTGTGCCATGTGATTTGACAATTTTACATTTTGGACATATATCCCATATATACCAAGAAAGGTAGTAAATATTCTTATGTAGTTCCTCTTTAGTTATTGACTGTCTCATCGAGTTGTTTATGACATTTTAATCTGTTATGTTTTGAACTGCATTTACTGTTAAACTAATGTATATGTTATGGTAATAAACATATTTTAACTCAAAACCTCGTCACTTCTTCGACAAGATTAGACAAAATACTTATCGGTACATGGTGTCGATTGTACTGATACTATACTTCTGCACGTCCTGCGCAGATTTTGGAGCGAAACTGCTGGTGTTATTAGATGCTAATTCGGAAGAGGTTCGTGCGTTTGAATATAACTGCCACTTGTCCTTGGTAGTTTAGATTATTGTTAAATCTGTTTATGTAACTTTCAAATAGAATGCATTTTTACTGTATCAGCCTTGAACTTCTAAATCTTAGAAGCTCGTGATTCATACTGTCAGGTCTTGGTAAACTCATAAGGATTCAATTAGCTAGTCTCTACTATCTTATTATCTAAATCGTATTGTGTTTTTCATGTTAGCTGGCTTACGTAGCGGGTCGAGTTAAATGCCATTACGATTTGTGATTTTTAGGTCATGACACACACACAATATATATGTGTGTGTACATATGTACGCATGTACATCTAACATATATAAAAGTAAGATGAAAATGACATGTCTAACCTTGACTTGTGATTATTTTAATTTATGTGATATTATTTTCTTATTAATCCGTACAAAAGGTGACAGAAGAAATCTTTCTATATTTCAAAATATTTTAACACATTTTACTCTCAATGCAACTTTTAACGATCACACAAATTCTAACATATTTAATAATACAAGTTTTAATTATGTTATATTTATATAAATATTATGATATATTTAAGATTTTAAAAAAATGGTTTATGAAAAGAAGGTTTCCCGGAAATAGTTTTTCTAGCCTTCCCGAATAAGAGTAAGGTTTGCATATATTATACCCTCCCAAGACTTCACTGATAAGATTCTACTTGATTATTGTTGTATGTACGATAAAAAATTTCAAAGAAATTCATTTTTTTAAAATTCGTGTACTATATTGAACCCGGATACCAAACTGTCCTGACCCGGACTCTAAACCGGAAACGAACCCGGATCTGAGGTAAAGCATTAGTCAAAGAGACAACGACGGAACGCAAACTGTGAAGTCAAAGCTCCAACAGCTTAAAGCCATAGCCTTCAAAAATATCTCTGTCATACCTCGGCGGCGCGTTCCCTTCACTTTTTATCTCTACATGGATGTAATTTCAGCTACGGCTGCTGCCGCCGGAGGAGGAGGAGGAGGTCCGGCGCCGTTCTTGTTAAAGACATATGAAATGGTAGATGATTCGCAAACTGATGATATAGTTTCTTGGACTCCGACAGGTCACAGCTTTGTCGTTTGGAATCCTCCTGAATTTGCTCGAATTCTTCTTCCTACTTATTTCAAACACAACAATTTCTCCAGTTTCATTCGTCAGCTCAACACCTATGTATGTCTAATCTCTCTCTCGCTCATATATATACTCACGCACATACTTTTTCTGAATCTATTTGTGTTTTTTGATTGATTCTAGCTTCTGTTGAATTGGGTAATGCTTAAAAATTGAATCTTTGGATTAATTTTATCATGGGTTTAGATGAAAATTGAATATTTGGATTGATTTTGACTTCTTTGAAATGGGTTTGGATTAAAATTAAATCCTTGTATTTATTTTATCTTTATTGAAAAAATTGAATCTTTGAATTGATTTTTTTTTTCTGTTGAGATGGGTTTAGATGAAAAATTGAATTTTTGGATTATTTTTATCTCTGTTGAAATGGGTTCAGCTTAAATATTGAATCTTTGAGTTGATTACGAAATGCATTCAGCTTAAAAATTGGATCTTTGAATGATCTTGACTTCTGTTGACATGGGTTTAGATGAAAAGTTGAATCTTTGGATTGATTTATCTCTGTTGAAATGGGTTTAGCTTAAAAATTGAATCTCTGAGTCCTATGTATGCCTATTTTAACCCCCCCCCCCCCCCCCAAATCTCTTACACACGCATACATATGTTTTAACCGTATCTACCTGTGTTTTAAAATGATTTAGACTTCTATTGAAATGGGTTCTGCATAAAATTGAATCTTTAGATTGATTTTCTTTTTGTCGAAATGGGTTGAATCTTTGAATTGAATGGTTCAGCTGAAAAATTGAGTCATTGAATTGATTTTCTATCTGTCAAAATGGGTTCAGCTTAAAACTTGAAACTTTGACTTTGTTATCTTTCTGTTGAAATGGGTATCTTTCTGTTGAAATTGGTTTAGATGAAAAATTGAATCTTTCAATTGAAGGGTTCAGCTGAGAAAAGATTTGAATCTTTGGATTGATTTTATCTCTGTCGAAATGGGTTTAGATGAAAATTTGAATCTTTGAATTGAAGGCTTCAGCTGAAAGATTGAATCTAATTGATATAATCTCTGTTGAAATGGGTTCAGCTCAAAAATTTAATCTTTTGAATCAATTTTCTATCTGTCAAAACAGGTTCAGCTGTTGTGACAGTTTGATTGAAAGAAAATTTTGGTATTGTGAACTACCAAAGAAGGATTACTCCACCTTTAGAGTATTTGTCTCAGTTATAAATACTTTCTCACTTTTCCAGAAATCTAAAGACAAGCTCTGCTATCAGAACTTTAACTCTTAGTTGGAAGATACTAACAGCTGGAGGAACAAGGCTACCCTGTTAGGTTTTGGAAATTGAGATCGCAACTACAAATTTTCAGATGTTTAATGGAACTGAGGCATTCTACTTCTTTACCTGGGACGATATTTCTTAAAAGGGTTAGAACGTTTCTGCTCTGATTAGATAATTTAGTAATATGTCATAAATAGTCTTTACATCAAAAGAACCCAAGATGGATACTTGTTAACTGAAGCTGGATTAACTGGAATGATTTTGGGCGACTGAATATTTCGATGTTGGGAATTATTAGGAAGAAACAAATGTAAGAGGAACGACCATTGGGTTAGCAGAAGATATCAAGTTTAGCTAATCAGTTCTATGTGTGAAAAGATGCAAAAAATGTTAGGTAAAATTTTGGAGATGTTTCTTCTACAGAAAAATAGCATTGATCTCATAGAAACCACCCCTTTAGTCATGGATAAGCTCTATCGTGGTTGAACCATATAGTCTGCATCAGAAGATGTTCTCATATTCTTTACACATGGGGGGGGGGGGGGGGGATGAAATCTCAATGTGTCGCGTCTTAACAGGCATTGATGGATGATTTAACAAGTTGTTTAATACCAGGCCTTGACTGATGATTCGTGTTCCCTTCCCCCTTCTCCCAAACACACACCACTTACATATCTTCCTGGGTGGCGTGATAAATATTGAAATACATAAAACTGATAAAAAATAACATTGATTGTATTAAAGAATTTTACTCTATGCAGTTAGACAGATATGCATGTCTAATTTTTGAGAACTGTTAAAATTTGCATGATTTTTGATGTAATCCCAGTGATTCGTTTTAGTCAATGTTCAATATTGCTATATATGTCAAATTCCTATCAGATTTATGTACTAGTAAACAATTGATACAATGATAAGTAACTACTGTGTCTGTGAGTGCTAGTTATTCCTTGCAATTTGTGAATTTGAACCATAGCTTTCTCTTTCCTAATCATTTAGAGTATTCCATTACATAGGTAAGGATGCCTATATGATTCCTCACTATTCATTTTGCTTCATTTGGACCGATTCTATAGTTGCTGCCATAATTAATCTGAGGTTAACATCATCATAAATATCTTAATTGACAGGGCTTCCGGAAGATTGACCCCGAAAGATGGGAATTTGCCAATGAAGAATTTGTGAAAGACCAGAAACATCTCCTTAAGAATATTCATCGTAGGAAACCGATTCACAGCCATAGTCACCCTCCAGGTTCCACAGTTGATCCAGAAAGAGCTGCATTTGAGGAAGAGATTGATAAGCTTTCACGTGAGAAGTCTGGGCTCGAGGCTAATGTCTTAAGGTTCAGACAGCAACAATCTGCTGCAAAACTCCAGCTAGAAGAAATGACTGAGCGGGTTGGCGGTATAGAACAAAGGCAAGAGAGTTTACTGGCATTTGTTGAGAAGGCAGTTCTGAATCCTGACTTCGTTGAGCGTCTTGCTCAGAAACTTGAGTCCATGGATATTTCTGCATTTAGCAAGAAGAGGCGATTACCTCAAGTCGACAGCTCGCAACCAGTTCAAGAGAATATGTCAGTAGACAACCATAGCAGTTCTAGAGTTGAGTTTGGGAACCTTTGCAACCAAGACTTTTCAAACAAGCTCAGGCTCGAATTGTCACCTGCTGTTTCGGATATCAACGTTGTTTCGTGCAGCACCCAAAGTTCGAATGAAGATGGTGGAAGCCCACATAGGAGAATATCTGAATGTTGGTCCAGAGAAGTGCAACTTCGAACAGGGGGAGTAATTTATACCCCTGAAGCAATAGAACTATCAGATACAGGGACGTCTTTTATATTGAAGATGGATTCATCTTTGCCTCTTGCAGCAAGCAATGTTGAAAGCTCAAGACTTCATTCCTTACCACAAAGCCTAATATCTAACGAGGAAGTTGACGGTCACATCTCCTGCCAGCTGAATCTTTCTTTGGCTTCGTGTCTTTCACAAGTCGATAAAAATCAACATTCATCGAGGATGGCTCAAGTAGGTCAAGGGATGAGTAAACATTCTGAATCACAGTCTGATGCCAATGGCAAAAATCCTCCTAATGATGACAAATCCTTGCCGCCTTCACATGATGCAACTGGTAACAAGCAAGGGGCTGCAACTACTCCGGTTCGAGTGAACGATGTTTTTTGGGAACAGTTCCTAACAGAACGACCGGGATGTTCAGATAATGAAGAGGCTAGCTCTAGTTTCAAAGGGAATTCCTATGATGAGCAAGATGATATGGAATCAATTCAAGGAGTTGCTAGTAACACAAGAAAAGTGGAACACCTTACCCTTTGAGTACATGAGGTTGCCATTGGAACATTGCATAATGTCTTTAGTCTTTTGGAAATTTTCGGTTTATATACTGCAATAGATTGTATCTGTCACTCCCTGATAGGTAGTGCTAATAAGCAATATTGTGCGGACTCTCCAAAATGCTTTCCCACCTGTGTTGGATCCTCCAAGAATGCACCACTTTTGAAGGATCCGACACACATCCAACGATATTTTCGAAGAGTCCGAGCAATAAAGACAATAAACTATATATCGCTATATGTTTAAAGCCTCTTTTTTTGTTCAGTTGTTACGGGGTCATTATATGGCTTTAATTGGGACTGAGACGTAGTAGTTATTGTTGTTGTATACGGCCTTGTATTTACACAAAAAAAATATTATAATACTCATATAAGATCTGCTTTTGGTGATGAAATGTTGTTCTGTTTGATTTTTTCTTGCATTTGATTCAGAAACAGCTTTATATATTGCTGTTTACCTTTCACACCAAGTGTGTTAGTACCAATGTTACTTTACCATTAACTGCATATAGGTAAGTTGCAACATCTGTTGGAACAAACACGTTATTTGGACTCTTAAGTCCAGAGCAAGTCTATATTATATACCAAAAGAATTCTTTAATTTTGAAGGAAAACAGCATATAATTAGGAAATCATTTTAATTATTTTTTGCAACTCAAAGCAAAGTAAACAGCCCCAACGCCCCCCCCCCCCCCGCCCGCCCACATATATATATGATATATAAAGGAATTCTTTTTTTTGTTTTAAAACAAAAAGTATTTTCTACCATATTAAATATAATCTAAGACAAAAGTGTGTTTGCTACGAGAGAAAATGACTTTTAAGAAAATATTTTCCGCGAGGAAGTTATATTTTTGTATTTATTGGTATGACGGAAGTCATTTTTCATGAAAATTATTTTTCATTAAAAGGAGAAAAAGGACTTCCGCCCATAAGTTATTTTCCTTACAACTATCTATGTTTTTAATATCATATTACATCATAATTCTCAAAAGTTTTAGCAAAAAATTCCCCAAAGAGTTGATATAATTATTAATTTTTAATTTTTAATGTCTATATTTTTTTCTGAAAAATATTTTTCACTTATGAATTAAATAAAATATTTTTATGAAAAATGACTTTCGTCATGCCAAATACGCCCTCTGGGTAAATAAAATTTGTTTGGGGCCTACCAATTAGTGCTAAAGTGTGAACGTGAAACATATTTTCCTTTCCTTTTCCTTTTCATCATTTGCTGCGTTATAGTCTATATGTTAAAGGTCGACGCTAACTCACAACTCACTGGGCCGTACTAAAATTATGATGAAATTAACATTCTACCAAAAAAATTGAAGATATATGTTTTTTTACAATTAAAGTCATATTCTTTGTATCAATATGAAACTCATCTCATCCATATAGGCCATAATTAATAGTTACTCCTTAGGCTAAGAAAATTTTAATTCATAAGGAATGTCATAGTCTATTTTCTTGCTGCCAATACACAATAATTGAGCCTTAGCCATTTAGCTACCAAATCTAAAATGGCAAATTTTATTTAGCTTAAGATTCAAGTTATTGGACCAGTAATCTTATCAAAGAAAAAGAAATGATGGACCACAAACATGATATCTAAAAAAAGAAATTAAAGTTTCTAGTAGCAGTTGATTAACTCGTGAAATGATTTAGACTTAAATTATGAAAGAATTGAAAATTTGAAGAAGAAAGAAGGCACAATAAACAATATGATTTGTTTTAAAACACCTACAAATTTACTACTCCATTCTGTCCATTTTAAGTGATCTTTTTAATCTTTTTCTTTTTGTGATTTAAAATATTTAATTTTTTCAAATATAGAAGAAATTAACATTTTCTTTTCAAAGTTTCCCTTAGATAAAGTGCTTAGGAGTAATTTGTTATATTTATAATGAGTAAATTAACTTTATTGTTAATCAATGCTAATGGTGAATTCGTATTTTAAAAAAAGCCAAAAAAATCACTGAAAGTGGTTCGAAGGGAGTATAAATTAGTTGCAAAGCTAGAACTACAGTAAAAACATTTATTGGCATTGATGTAAATGAAGAGTGATTAGATTCT
This sequence comes from Nicotiana benthamiana, assembly GCA_034376525.1. Lineage (NCBI taxonomy): Eukaryota > Viridiplantae > Streptophyta > Magnoliopsida > Solanales > Solanaceae > Nicotiana > Nicotiana benthamiana. The sequence goes on along the minus strand of CM067341.1, from coordinate 9,651,352 downwards.
TTCAATTGTTTCACATGTAAATGATCATATGTAAACAGCACGCCTCAATTAATTGTGGATTTTCCAATGATGAACTTAATAGCCTGCTCACAGTCCACACTATGCAAATGAATTGATTATCTAAAGTAATTCTTGAATATATTACTTGCGTAGTTTTAATCCTTTTGTTGATTGAATGGGGAAAATTCCAGCATAATATACCGGAGATCGATGCATTTGTGTATAATTTATATCATATTATGCTAGAACTCTAACATACGTAAAGTACAGTATAACTGGAGATTAGAGCACTGCTGCTCCAATCTCCAGTATATTATGTTAGGATTATGATTCCTACTAAAGACAACAACCTTCATATTGAATAATCCGGAATTACACCTACATGAGCGGAAGCTAACCTGAATCCATATGTGTGGAATTTTATGAACCACCTTTGATAATTGTCCTTGATTCCTTTTGAACCTCTTGATCCTTTCTTCAAGTTTCTTGAAATTTGTATATTACCACAAGAATGAATCCACAAGATTTAACAATATGAGAATTGTTACACAATAACAATAATATGACAATGATCAAATTTGGCTTATGGTTTTCCACCCTATTTGCAAGACAATGGACAATATGGTTCTTGATTCAATGGGAAGAAGAAGAACTTGTCTTGCTAAAGAATGGGAACCATAACCCCACTTTATAACTCTAGGAGTTACATAACCCAAGAGACAAGAGTTACAAGACAAAAGTTATGTCTTGAGTTATGTCTTGCAAGAATTACAAAACTCAAGAGTCACAAGCATTCATGTAACCATAGTTACATTTGTAACCTTAGTTAGCCCATCATAAACTAAGGTTACCCTTTTGGGTATCTACACATTAGTCCTACACTTTAGTATGACAACACATTGGCCCCCTTAACATAATGTCCATAAGACCACATAATTAGGCCAAACCAAAAGATAGCACATAACATATAATTATCCATATATTGTTCATATGTGTGTAGATATAAGTCCATATATCTAGATATAAATCCATATATCTTACAATCTCCCACTTGGACGAGATATACAAACATATGTACAATCCTTAATATTATATGTTACAAACCTTAGGTGCACAAAATTGCTATCACAATAAAATTGTCATGAACAATCCGGTCCATCAATCATACCAACATAGGACCTAAGAGCTCGTCGTTACTCATTCGTAACTAGAACCAATCATAGATCACGTATATCAATATAACCAACGACATGGATCAAGTGTAGGTATGTAGCATGGAAATAACATAAAGTGTGGTCAATAGAATGTCTATTTCCAACTGGTTCTCTTTATTGAGATCATACTTAAACTGTAAGAGTACAAAAAACTTTAAACTGAATATCTGTAGATATAACTGAATTACTGAATTTCTGAATATAATGAACAATTACATAAATGTGCAATACAAACTCCCACTAAAATACATAATCCTTATCTGATTTGACACCCATACAAGCAATATGCTCATGAAATACTTTTGGTGTCAATCCCTTAGTGAGCGGATCCGCAAGCATGGAGTTTGTACTAATGTACTTAATGCACAATTGTCCATTTTGTACTCTTTCTTTAACAACCCGAAATTTGACGTCCTTATGTTTTGCTTTCGTCAAACTACTGTTGTTATTAACATATGCAACCATGGTTACATATGTTATTAGCATAAATGGCAAAATTGGAGTCGGTATACCTGATGATCTCAAACTGGTCCGAACTCCGATATGTAAGCATGTAATCCTTTGTTCTATGTATGTTCCTCATGACCCTTTTGGCTGCCTACCAATGGTCCATACCCGGATTGCTTAGATATCTGCCTAACATCCCAACAATGTATGCTATATCAGGTCGTGTACATACCTGAGCATACATCAGACTACCTACCACCGAAGCATAAGGTGTCTTCTGCATTTCCGAAATTTCATAAGAATTGTTTGGGCACTGTTTGAGACTAAATTTGTCTCCCTTAGCAACAGGGGTGTCGCCTGGTTTACAATCCTGCATGCCAAATCTTTTCAGAACCTTATCGATATAGCCCTTTTGTGACAGACCGAGAACGCCTTTGGAGCGTTCTCTTAGAATCTGAATTCCTAATACAAAAGAAGCTTCACCAAGATCTTTCATTTCAAATTTCTTTGAAAGAAGTTTCTTAGTTTCAAGTAATAATGCTATATCATTACAGGCAAGCAGTATGTCATCGACATATAAAACCAGAAAAATATACTTACTCCCACTGAACTTATGGTATATACAGTCATCAACAATATTCGGTTCAAAACCAAAAGATGTAATGACTGCATGAAACTTATAATACCATTGACGAGAAGCTTGCTTGAGCCCATAGATGGATTTCTTTAATTTGCAAACCTTCTTCTATGATTCATCCGAAACAAAGTTTTCAGGTTGCACCATATAAATTGTTTCCTCAATGTCACCATTGAGAAAAGCAGTCTTAACATCCATTTGATGAAGCTCAAGATCAAAATGTGCTACTAATGCCATTATAGTCCTGAAAGAGTCTTTCGATGAAACTGGAGAGAAAGTCTCTTTATAATCAATGCCTTCTTTCTGAGTGTAGCCTTTTGCGACAAGACGAGCTTTGTACTTAATAACATTGCCCCCTGAATCCCTTTTGGTTTTAAAAATCCATTTACAACCAATAGGTTTCGTACCTTCGGGCAACGTAACAAGCTCCCAAACGTCATTATCGCTCATAGACTTCATCTCATCATTCATGGCATCAATCCACTTTTGAGAGTTAGAACACTTAATGACTTGACGGAAATTGATTGGATCATCTTCCTCAAGTCCAATATCACTTTCTTGTTCTTGGAGAAATACATAGTAATCATCCGAAATTGTATTTCTCCTCTCTCTAGTGGATCTCCTTAATGGCATTTCAGTTACTTGAGGTTGTTGAGTTTGATTTTCATTAGTTATATCAGGTTCCTGATGGGGGAGATTTTCGAGATTGTCTTGAACCGGAGTTGTGTGATCCGAGTCAGTAAGACCAAGATCAACAATTTGAGGGAAAGGCACATGTTTTTCCTCAAAGACAAAATCTCTAACAACTTTATCTCCCCACCCCCAAACTCAATATCCTCAAAAAACCTAGCATTTCCCGTCTCAAAAATAGTTTGTGATGTGGGATCATAAAACTTAAAACCCCTGGATTTTTCAGAGTATCCAACAAAATAGCTACTAACCGTCTTAGCGTCCAGTTTCTTTTCATTCGGCCTATAAGGCCTTGCCTCAGCTGGACAACCCCAAATGTGTAAATGCCGAATACTGGGTTTATGCCCAGTCCAAAGTTCATAAGGGGTTCTGATTGTAGCTTTAGTTGGAACTCTATTTAGAATATAAGTTGCAGTTTTTTATGCTTCACCCCAGAGTGAGTCTGGCAAAGAAGTACGAGAAATCATACTTCTTACCATATCCTTAAGGGTCCTATTTCGTCTCTCAGCTACACCATTCATCGTAGGACTTCCTGGCATAGTATATTGAGGGACGATCCCACACTCATCTAGGAATTTAGCAAAAGGCCCTGGACGTTGTTCACCGGAACCATCATATCGACCATAGTATTCACCACCACGGTCAGATCTAACGGATTTAATTCTTTTGCTTAGTTGATTTTCAACTTCAGCCTTAAATGATTTGAACACGTCTATGGATTGGGACTTTTCGTGAATAAGATATAGGTACCCATAACGAGAGTAATCGTCTATGAATGTGATAAAGTATTGTTGACCATTCCGACAAGGAGTAGGAAATGGCCCGCAAATATCCGTATGTATCAATTCTAAGACGTCCGAAGCTCTCTTGGCACCTAATCTAGTCTTGTTTGTTTGTTTTCCCTTGATACACTCAATACAAATTTCCGAATTTGAGGTATCAAGAGAATCAAGAATTCCATCTGACACGAGTTTCTGAATTCTTTGAATGGATATGTGACCCAAACGTTTATGCCAGAGTGATATAGAATTCTCATTAGTTAATTTCCTTTTAGTACCACTTAAACTTGTATGCAAAGTTTCTTTATTTGAAGTTATTGTATCAACCAAATATAAGCTATCAAATGTTGATAAAACACCAGTACCAATAAGATTTGAACACTGAAAGAGACTAACTTTATTATCCCCAAATGTACATTTATAACCAGATATGTCCAATTGGGGAACCGAAATTAAGTTCCGTCTAAAAGACGGTACAATAAAAGTCTCATCCAAATCTAAATGAAAACCAGTTTTAAACAACAGCCTAAATTTGCCAATAGCTTCAACTGGCACCCTCTTGCCGTCACCCACATAGATGTATCTTTCACCATCATTTGGTTTTCGGCAGTTCAGGCAACCCTGCATTGATATACTTATATGAGTAGTAGCAGCAGAATCTACCCACCAAGTATCCTTAGGTACTGAAATTAAATTAACTTCAGAACAAACAAGAGAAAGAAGTGTACCTTTTTTTCGCACGCCAGGCATGGTACTTGGTACAATCCTTTTTCACATGATTAGTCCCCTTACAGAAGAAGCAACCTAATGCAGTGATTTCAACCTTAGGTTCCTTATGTTGCTTATTCTTGGGCTTTGCAACTGCAACTTCCTTACCCTTCCTCTTCTTAGTTTCCTTAGAAGAGGATGCCAAATGAGCACTTTCTGTCTTATCTAGCTTTATCCTTTCCTCTTCTTGCACACAGTGTGAAATGAGCTCGTTAAGAGACCATTTCTCCTTCAGGCAGTTATAACTGACCTTAAACTGATTAAAGTGTGCAGGAAGAGATATCAAAACAAAGTACACAAGCAGTTCCTCAGTTAAATCCAGCTTGAGTGACTTAAGTTTCGAAGCAAGATGAGACATTTCCATAATGTACTCCCTAATGTTTCCCTTGCCCTTATACCTCATGGAAACAAGTTTACTCAATAGTGTACTTGTTTCCGCCTTTTCGTTTTGAATAAAACGCTGTTCGAGGTTTTCAAGGAAAACTTTGGCATTGGGTTCATCATTCATAGTGCCCCTGAATGATTCTGGGATTGCACGCTTCATGATCATGAGACTCATGCGATTCGAGCGTTCTCACTTCTCCATCACTCTCTTGTCATTAGGAGAGGATGTATCCTCAAGAGGAGTAGGTTGCTCAGTCCGAAGGGCTAAGTCAAGATCCATGCAACCGAGAACGATCATTACATTCTCTTTCCATTCCTTAAAGTTAGTGCCGTTAAGCACAGGGATGCTATTGATATTGGCAGAGATCGTAGAAGCAGAAGAGTTTACTGAAAATTGAACAAAGGATTACTAAATACATGCTTACAAAACTTGAACTTTAACTTTATAGATTCAAAATTAGGCAATTCCCATTACAAAATACCTAGCACAACATTGATTTTAGTCTTTGGACAGAAAAACAACTTGTAAGTGGTACTCTTGGTGTAGTGATCAAACATAGACAATAAACTCCTGTCAAATATTAAACCTTCCTTTGGGCCGATTTAATATTCACATGGAAAACCAAATAATCGTCTCATATTTACCACCACAAGAATGTTCGAATTCCTGCCAAATAACACCTTCCTTTGGGCCGGTGTTAAACGCATGGAAGACTAACATCCACAGTCATCTTATATTCTAAAATTAATCAATCTACACAATAGAGGTTACTTTGGCAACATAGTGCTTCAATTGAATAACTAAAATATTAGATGCTATAAACTTTAGTTCCTTAAGCCATTTTATGAATCTCAACTTAATGTGTTACATGATTGGATGTGTAACACTTGAATATTAATCGTTGTTTACTGAAATGGACGATTCTATAATATATAAGAATTGATGGACTATAAAACAATTAACATTCACTGAAACTTAAGAGAGTTGAAACGTTTTTCTTAAACTTTACTGGACCAGACAATCGATTGTCAACACAGACAATCGATTGTTTGGTTTTTTCTGAAAAAATTTTAAGTCACTGGATGTGACAAGGAAAAATTTTTCTAAGTTACTGGACCAGACAATCGATTGTCAAAACAGACAATCGATTGTTTGGTTTTTTCTGAAAAAATTTTAAGTCACTGGATGAGACAAGAAAAAATTTTTCTAAGTTACTGGATCAGACAATCGATTGTCAAAACCAGACAATCGATTGTTTGGTTTTCTGAAATTTTCAAATTACTGGATCATCCAACAATCGATTGTCAGGCTAGACAATCGATTGTTTGGATTTTTTCAAAAAAAAAAATTTCAGTTACTGGAAACGTTTCAACTCACTGGACCAGAACAATCGATTGTCAGGCTTTAACAATCGATTGTCTGGTGTTCCAAAATAACTGCCAGAATATTTAACGTCTCAGACAATCGATTGTTTAAGGCAACAATCGATTGTTTGACTGGCAGTGACCAAAAAAAAATAATCTCCAGAATAACACATGATTTTCAACATGGATTTTAAACATAAAAAACATGTTGTTAACCAACTAAAATCATGCTGAATCATACAATGTTTTAACATCAAATACATTAAAACATAACAATCATAAGATCATGCTATTTCATGGTAGAATTTTATAAACAAAATTCTAATTAAACTTAAACATGATTTCTAACATAACATAAACCTTATGATCATCCAAATTATCCAAAATGAAGGGTGGATCTGATACCAATTGTTAGGATTATGATTCCTACTAAAGACAACAACCTTCATATTGAATAATCCGGAATTACAACTACATGAGCGGAAGCTAACCTGAATCCATATGTGTGGAATTTTATGAACCACCTTTGATAATTGTCCTTGATTCCTTTTGAACCTCTTGATCCTTTCTTCAAGTTTCTTGAAATTTGTATATTACCACAAGAATGAATCCACAAGATTTAACAATATGAGAATTGTTACACAATAACAATAATATGACAATGATCAAATTTGGCTTATGGTTTTCCACCCTATTTGCAAGACAATGGACAATATGGTTCTTGATTCAATGGGAAGAAGAAGAACTTGTCTTGCTAAAGAATGGGAACCATAACCCCACTTTATAACTCTAGGAGTTACATAACCCAAGAGACAAGAGTTACAAGACAAAAGTTATGTCTTGAGTTATGTCTTGCAAGAGTTACAAAACTCAAGAGTCACAAGCATTCATGTAACCATAGTTACATTTGTAACCTTAGTTAGCCCAGCATAAACTAAGGTTACCCTTTTGGGTATCTACACATTAGTCCTACACTTTAGTATGACAACACATTGGCCCCCTTAACATAATGTCCATAAGACCACATAATTAGGCCAAACCAAAAGATAGCACATAACATATAATTATCCATATATTATTCATATGTGTGTAGATATAAGTCCATATATCTTACATATTATGCTGGACCGATGTATTATACTGAAATTTCAGTATATTATATTGAAGTATTCTTTTTCAGATTTTAAATAGTATTTTCATTTAGATTTATCTTTACATGAAAATGGGATAAATTTCAATTACTTTTAAAATTGTGACTATTTTTAAATGATACTTATAAGTCTAGCTATTTTTGAATTTCTCCCGTAATAAATTGGGAGAAGTTTATCCTTCTTCCGTTTAAACAACTCACATGCTTCACGAGACTATTGTGTCAATAACTAATGCCGTGTGTATTAAATATAACGGTGACAAAAAATGCTTAATTTTAGTAAAACATAAAGAGCTAAAACTGCTTAATTATATAATTAGAGGACTATTTAAGAACCAACATCAAAGATTAAACACTTTTTCTGTTACTATAGTAAACTATTCCTAAAGAATTGGAAAGCAGCCAATAAATCCAAGACACAAATTCGAAGCTTTTGAACCCACCTATACCCAACTTACTTTGAGCATAATTATCCTATTTTTAAAGTCAATCCTCCTTGTCTAAAAGCCGGTTAAGGATTTAATTTGCCCTTTCACTATCATAAATAAGTCTTATTTATTTTCTGTTTAAATTTTTTATCAAAAAAATTCCTACCATTATATATTTGTTGCACATTTATTCTTCATCCGTTAAAAATATATTCCAAATTTTTAAGGAGCACGTGATAACCTTTGATTGGACCAGACAATTGGTGGGGGAGGGGGGTCGTCTGCGCCATGTGCTACTTAAAAATTCGGAGGGTATTTCTAATGGGTAAGGAATAAATTTGTAAAAAATATATAACAGCAAAATTTTTTTGATAAAAAATTCAAACGAAAATAAATAAGTACTATTTATAACAGTAGAAGGACAAACTAACTCTTAACCGTCTAAAAGCCGAAGACAATGACAAATATTTGTTTCTTGAATTGGGCCAAACAACCCAATAAAATTCAAGAATGGTGGTGGGTCAGTCTCAGTCACTCACCCCCACAATCCTCCCATGACTATTGAGTAGCATAGTAGGTGTAAATAACATGTTGATCCCTACATCACATTAATCACCCCTCAATAACTCCCCCCCCCCCCCCCAAAAAAAAGAAAAAAAAAACCAAATTTGCAATCTCTACTCACTTTCACAGCCCAAAATACAAAATAATGACAACACCACCTGAGAAAAAGCTAGAAATTTTTCACTTTCCAATCAAGAAAATGGTAAAGGCTCAATCTTTTTTCCACCCATTGAAGACCCTTTTCTTTTTGCTTATTTTCAGCCATACCCAGATGAGATTTTGTAGTGGGGTTTCAGTTTTGGACCTTAAATCAGTTAAAGATAGTAACTTTGAGCTAATGGGCAAAAGGGGTTGTTCTGAAAAGTTAAATAAATACTCAGAAATTGTGGATGAAGAGGATATGATGGATAGTGAAAGCAATAGAAGAGTTTTGTTGATGCAAAAGAAGTACATAAGTTATGGTACATTGAAGAGAGATTTGGTGCCTTGTAATACTCCCGGGGCTTCATATTATAATTGCAAACCTCCTGGGGCAGCTAATACTTATAACAGAGGTTGTGAGATTATTACAAGATGTGCTAGGGTGGTCAGTGACATCAAATCTTGATTTGGTAACTGAAACTTTATGCAATTAAATTGTAAAGTTTTATTGTGCTTTTGAATATTATGTTAGTTCTGTTGGAGTTATGGGAATTAGAATTTTTGCTATTGTTATATACTATGAAAATCAGTGTAAACAATGTTCTATGTCTAATACAAATTCTACTGGTGCCAAATATTTTGGTTCTGCATTTATGAAATATATTTTTTAATCTTCCCCCAGAATAGCACAATCAATTACAAAGAATTGATATGAGGGCTGGAGTGGACTTGATATAGTGCTTAAATTTTTTTTGTGTAGTTATGATTGATGTCCTAATAATTTGAGAAATTTATTGCTTCTTTTGTATATTTGATATGATGACCCATTTTCCCCCACATCATATTTTGTGCTAGACCTCTCTTTAGCCAAGGGTGTATTAGAAACAACCTCTTTGTACTTCCAAAATAGGGGTAAGGCTGCGTACATCTTACCCTCCCCACATCCCACTTGTGTTAATTCATCGGGTTTGTTGTTGTTGTTGTATATTTTGTGCTAGAGATTTAGAGCCTAAAGCATTTCCTTTTTTTGCATAAGAATCATGTTTTGATCCACAATGGAGGTCGAGTCCATGTGCCTCTAAGAGTGGCGTCTATTTACTAATGACACAACGGTTTCTGTTGTGTAAGAGTGGCGTCTATTTACTAATGACACAATGGTTTCTGTTGTGTATCATTCTGTTAATCCTTTCATCTAAGACATCATTAGGTGTAAATTTGTGGAGAGCAGAGTCTTACATCTTTTCCGCAGCTCTTTTAAGAAACGAAAGACGATTCTTTAGATGTTATTCTGATCCTGAGCTTCCATTACAAACTTTCACATGATTTTGAATGTTTTTAGGCGAATATACAGAGACTGAAAGTGTTTCTAGGAGAATGGCATGTCCTTATGTCTCTAATGAGCAGAATTTTGGGTTGATGATTGTCTCTGGATATACTGTAGATGCATATTGAGAGGTCAAAGGGGTAGAATTTGGGAGAATGCAAACTGTCAAGAAGTTAAGGTTATTATTGTATCCTCTATTAGTGGGGTGTGTGTCTATGGAGTATTTTGTGGAAATAACGTAAAGTTGATGCTGAGAGTCTATTGGAAACAACATCTCTACCTTCACTAGGTTAAGGTCTGAACTTTCTCCAAACTCCACTTGTGGGAATATATTGGGTTTGTTGATGTTGTTGTTACTGTTGATGTGAAGTTGATGCCGGATAAGACTTTCTTGAGTAGTATTTCAGAAAATGGAGGTGAGTAAGGACATCGGCAGTGAAGGACCTTGGTGAAAGAAAACTAAAGGAAGAAAGAACTGGAAAAGAGAGAAACATGGTGCTGAGGAAAGATTAGTAGTAGTCCTATTCCAAGAGTACGCACGTCGCTGGAGGACCGAGGCGGCCAGAGCATAACCACCATTAGATGACAATGAATTGACAAAGTACTTTGATTCAAGAAGTAAGTTCTCTATGAGGATTTTTCTTCCACATTTCGTTTCTCTTCCTTCATTATCATCTTTTGGACTGGGGAGGGTGGTGGTGCTCGCTTGTTTTCTAGGTGCATTAGTGGCACAATAGAACTGAGAAACAGCAGGAACATATGCGCTACTAGAAAAAATAACAAACACAAATGTAACAGCACCATTACGATTAACTTAATAGAAATAGTCGAGATTTGTATAGCTCAGCAATATTTCAGTTCATTAGCTTTATCCTCAACCATTCAGTTCATAATCTTACCCTCAGCATTAGGATTTAAGAAGCTGCTATCCTTCACTCCTATGGAATTGTCTACTTGTTTCTGTTTGCTATGTTATCTATCTTTGCTGAAAGATGTGCAAGTATGTAAGTGGTCCTCAGTTTTAATTTATTTTCATGCATAAAGAAGACCCTTGTTGTCTGGTCCTTCCGTGGATCCGCGTATAGCGTGAGCTTAGTGCATCGGGCTGTCCTTTCATAAAGATGACAACTTCCAAAAAGGGGCGATTTCTTAATTGCTTAACTCATATTGTCTTCTAGGTTATGTAAGAGTTTCAAGTTAGGAAAGAATTTCTTCATGCATTTGCTAACAAGGGATTCCTTTTCTTGGCATGAGTTGTCTTTACTTGCATGAGGATCTGGTAAATATTTTTTCAACTTATGTACACCACAGAGCTCAAAAGCAAAACCTTGGCGTAATTGGTAAAATTGTTGCCATGCGACCAAGAGGTTACAGGCTCGAGCTATGAAAACAGATTCTTGCAGAAATGTAGGGTAAGGCTGCGAATAACAGATCGTTGTGGTCCGGCTCTTCCTCGGACTTCGCACATTGCAGGAGTTTAGTGCATCGGACTGCCTTTTAACTGCTTAAAAGCTCAAAACTCATACTTCCCAGTAAAATCATATGATTACGCGGTATTGATTTAACAACTTTTTGTTACAATGCACTTGCTGCATGTCTTAGATACTTGTACTCGCTGAGTCATTTTATATTAACCATAACATGCAGTGGATTTAGAGAACTTATAGTTTTAGAAAAGCCTAATTTGACTTCTTTACTGATTAAAAAAACTCTAATTTGACTCACATTTATTGTTGGAATGAAATGCATTTGAACAGAGTGGAATGGATAAAGATGATTCATATAGTGACACCAAATTAATTTGGCAGTGAGAGTAGTTGATTGTTTAATTGTCTGACTGAACATGTAATGGTTTTGCATTCATTTTTACTTGATGCAACTCTGTAACTGATATTTATGTTACATTTATCCTTTGTCAGATTGTGTTTATTTTCCCATGAAAGATTTCTTTAACTTTATAATCCCATCTAGTTGGAGTTATCCTTTGCTTGAGTTAAAATAGGAAGAACTATTTGAAGCATAAACTATGCACAGTTGCACCAGATGTCAATGTCAGATTATTTCCTTTTCCATAATCTCTCACAGAAATCACTATCTGAAACTTCAAAAACAATCCATCTTCAGCAGACTCTTATTGGTTTGGTCTGCTCTTTTCTCGGTTTTATGAGAGTGTAAAGTTGAAATGAGCAGCTCGGTACGCTAAGCTCCCGTTATGTGCGGGGTTCAGGGAAGGGCCTGACTACAAGGATTTATTGTACGCAGTCTTATCCTGCATTTTAGCGAGAGGTTCTTTCCACGATTCGAACTCATGCCCTCCTAGTCATATAGCAGTAATTTTACCAGTTACGCCAAGGTTCTCCTTCATGAATTATAGTCAAATCTTTCTATAAAGCATCATTTGTCCGAATATATTTTGTCAGCTATACGATATGCATAACATCTGATATAAGATAATATGAAAAAGCGATGTCAAAAATAACTTAGCCGTTATAATAAAATGTTATAGTGTTATAGAGAGGTTTGACTATATGTGGATGTGATTTTTAAGTCCTTTTTGCATTTTGCATAGTAACCACAGTTCTAGTAAGATATTACTAAGGGTAATATTGGAAGGAAATAATTAATTTTTCTTGATTTGTTAAAATAAACAAATAAAGGGAAGATGTATTTTTAGTATATTAGGCTAGTAAAAAGGACGGATGTAGTAATTTATGATAAATATATATTTTTTTGTAATCGTTATTACAGTCACGTTGCGATAAATTTAAATGGGGCATCCGCAGAGAAAAGATTTTCGTTTTCACTTCATATAGAAAAGCTGCAATACTATATTCATATCCATTAATTAGTAGAATTAATACCTGCCTACTATTATGGGTATTATTATGTCTATACAGATGTAGCTCTGTTTGGTTTGATGGAAAATAGAAAAACTAGCAATCTAATCAATGTAAACTATTTTTCTCAACCATAATATATGGACTTTTCTATAAGGCACCTAATATCTATAAAAGGTAAAGAAAAATAATTCTTTTCCTTTATTTAGCCAAACAATTGAAGGGGCAAGAAACTGGGGAGAAATAATTTTTCCCTTTGTTCCAAACTTGTTATCTCCTCTTTATACTTTTCCTTCCCTTCTTTTGTCCCAAAAAAATAACTCTCATTTGTCTCCCTCAAAAAATACTTAATTTTACTAATTGAAAGAAAATTGGTGATGTGATTACTACTCTTAACCATCAAAAGTACAAATGTCAAAACACACAATACAATACCTCTAGGCTTAACGATATACAATAACAACAAATCCAATATATTTTCATATGTGGAAAAAAGAACAGTTCGGTGCACTAAGCTTCCGTTATGCGCGTGGTTGGGGAAAGGGCCGAACCATAAGCAGGGGCGGAGCTAGAGAGTCGAGAGCGTTATATTTGTCTTAAAAATTCATTTAATATGAACGAATTATTAATTTAAAACCCAGTAACTGAAAGCGATTAAAATTCCGAATTTATCAACTAAAAATCCTTCCCGCAGCTCTGTGTATGATCCACAATGATTTATTGTATGCAATCTAATCCTATATTTATGCGAGACCAAGCTCGAGATCAGAACACTGAAGAATGGTATTCTTCAGGGGCATACCAAAAATTGAATGGATAAAAAATAGAACTCACTAAATAGGGCAAATGTTACTTTAATATCATGAAAGAAAATCATATACCAAAATAAAATGAATCTAATTTCTACAGTGTTATAAATAGACTTCTATTTAAGGTGAATGTCTTTAATTAGAGAGATTCTAGAGTCCTATTATTGATAGCCAGATCATCCCACTCCCTATAAATAAAGGGGTCTTCTACCGTTGTAATACATCCCTAACAATCTCTAAGTATCAATGAGAATACTCCTCTCTCTCTGTTCTCTCTATTGCTCTTGTTCTTGTATTATTGTTCTTGTTCTTATATTATTTCATAACACGTTATCAGCACGAGTCTCTAACCAATTGAAATTTTCGATTGTCTTAACTTTTGTTTGTCTAAGGTTTTGCTTCAAAGAAAGAATGAAGAAAGAAGGAAAAGAAAAAAAAAAGGGGAAACGGAAAAGAAGAACAGAACGTTGAAAAGAAAGAAAAAGAAGCAAAAGAAGAAAGAAACGAAAAACAAAGAAAAAAAAAAGGGAAACAGAAACGGAAGAAAGAAAAGGAAGAAAACAGAAATAGAAAACGTGAAAGAAAGATTGGAAACAGAAATTCGAGATTTCGACCTCGGTTCCGTGTTCGTGATTCTAAAAGGCACGAGACTCTACCGTCTCAAGAATCTTCTTGAGAAAATTAAGGTAAGTATTTTACTTTTCTCTTTCAAATTCTTGGAATTCTATAATTTGATTTTATATACAAACATAGACAACAAAGTTTGATTATAACTCTAATGCAGTGTGTAAGAAATTATAACCACATGAAGTGGTTAAATCTCTATGTCCTGCCATGATTAAATTCATGTATGATTGTGGGCAAAAGATTGAAATTCCGTCCAATTGAATTTGCTCCATTCCCTTTAGAGAATGTGGAAGCAGTATATGATAAGTCTGAAAGAAGACAAAATTATTACCATGAAGGTATCAATGAATGTGGACGTGGCAAAGAATTCCGTCCAATTGAATTTACTCCATTCCCTTTAGAGAATGTGGTAGCAGTATGCGATAAGTCTGAAAGAAGACAAAATTATTACCGTAAAGGTATCAATGGATGTGGACGTGGCAATAGACGAAATTATAATCGTCATTATTGTGATAATGAGAATAATAAAGATTCTCAAAATAATCTTTCACTTTATGAAAGTAATATTTGACATGAGATTGTGTAAAGCACATGATTATGATCCATTCCCTGAAGTGAATGTGATAATTGTAATAGAGCCCGTAAGTATGAACACGCTCTTGATGTAAATTTGTTTTATGTCTGACATTATGAAAAGAAAGTTCGTTGCCCTTGAAATTTCGGGCAAGAACTATATGACATGGGTGTTGGATGCTGAAATCCACTTAGATGCTATGGGTCTTGGAGACGCCATTAAAGACAGAAATAATGCATCCACCCAAAACTATGCTAAGGCCTTGATTTTCTTGCGCCATCACCTTGATGAAGGTTTGAAACTGTGCAAAGGCCTTGATTTACTTGCGCCATCACCTTGATGAAGGTTTGAAAATTGAATATATCACAGTCAAAGATCCACCTATCTTGTGAGATGGCTTAAAGAAGAGATATGACAACCTGAAGTTGGTCACTCTGCCACAAGCACGATACGATAAGAATCCAAAAGCAAATAGTTTATAAACTATATATTATCGTTGCGGTGGAAACGGGCTGGTCAAAGGCTTGCCGTATACCATGACATTTGGTTGACCTTTATCAAGCATCTCGAAAGAGTAAACGCCCTGAAACGAATTTTGTCTCTGACGACAACTTTGACATCACCCACTTGGATGTGGTCGACTTCTTTGAGCAACCGGAGGGGAAGATAGACCACCTAATCGGTGATGGATCCGTGATGAAAGAAGATGGAGCTGTTTGATTTTATTTTACTTGTTTGTATTAGTGAATGAATAAACTAATAGCCATTAGTATTAGCTCGTATTAGTTAGTTCATGATATAATGTTAGTATTAGTTCTTTAGAATGTATCAATATGCTCAAATATCAATAATATTTTTACTTTCCAGTAGAGGTAATCGACTAACCTGAAAAACTAGTCGGTTATCTCATATTTCGCATAAAAACTGCAAAAAAATCGATTGTCAATGATCAACAATCGATTGTCTTTAAAACAGTGTGATCTGGAATTTTTCAAAAACAGTCAACAATCGATTGTCTATGTTTAACAATCGATTGTCTTTAAAACAGTGATCTGGAATTTTTCAAAAATAGTCAACAATCGATTGTCTTAAAACAGTGATCTGGAATTTTTCAAAAATAGTCAACAATCGATTGTCGATATTTAACAATCGATTGTCTTAAAACAGAGGTCGAATTTTTCAAAAATAACCAACAATCGATTGTCTATGTCTAACAATTGATTGTCTTTATACAGTGAGGTCTGGAATTTTTCAAAAATAACCAACATTCGATTATCTATGTCTAACAATCGATTGTCTTAAGACAGTGTGATCTGAAGTTTTTTAAAAATAGCAAATAATCGATTGTGTGTGTTTAACAATCGATTGTCAATGTTCAACAATCGATTGTGTGTGTTTAACAATCGATTGTTTTATGAAAATGCTTAAACTGAAATTTTCAAGCTGCATAGTAATCCATACAATCGACTATCTGATTTAGTTTGTCAACTGACCGCAGCAGATTTTGAAAATATTATTTAAATGTGACACAAACGGATTGAAGTTATTTATTCTCATGTTCGTATATTTTCATTTATATGTCAAACCATGGGAAGTAAATTGATTGAAGGCTCCGGAAGAGCAACTGTAACTCTGCCCAAAGGCACGACGTTTATCTTAGAGAATGCAATATTCTCCTCCAAGTCTAAGAAGAACTTGTTGAGTTTTAATGATATCAATCGCAATGTTCTCCTCCAAGTCTAAAAGGAACTTATTGAGTTTTAAAGATATCATTCAAAATGGATATCATATTGAGAGAATAGATGAGAATAATCTTGAATTCTTCATGAAAACGAGGCTGCCCATTTCGGTTTGGGTTCACGCCATTTTGCATGCAGCAATACTAGTTCGTCGGCTGCCCACTTCAGTTTGGGGTCACGCCATTTTGCATACATCAATGCTAGTTCGTCTCTGACTGACGAATTGACACAAATATTCCCCGTTGCAATTGGTTTTGGGTCATGGACCCAATATATCCCATTTAAGAATCTTAGGATGCGCAGTATATGTGCATGTAGCACCGCCATCCCGCACCAAAATGGGTCTGCAAAGAAGGTTAGGAATATATGTTGAGGTTGAATCGCCCTCCATTATTCGCTACCTCGAAACATTGACAGGAGATTTGTTCACTGCACGATTTGCAGACTGTCAATTTGATGAGACACTTTTCCCAAAATTAGGGGGAGAAGTTGGTGAAACCAAACGGGAAATTTTGTGGAAAAAAAATGCATCATTATCTCATCTTGATCCATATACCTCTATTTGTGAAAGAGGCACAAAAGATTATCCATTTGCAAAGAATAGCAAATCAAATGCCTGACGCATTTATAGATTTGAAAAGGATAACAAAATCACATATCCCCGAAGTGAATGTGACAACATCTGATTCACGAATACATATTCAATATTGGAAGAATATGAACATGAAATTGGTATTAAATATACCACACTCACCCCTAGAAGGAGGTTTGAGATGATACTACACTCACCCCTAGAAGGTGGTTTGAGATGATATATGGCATGAATGATCGTTGGTCACGTACCTATTGTACGCCAAAGTATTTTGGAAATATGACTATTAAAGGACAACGATAATGCAAGAAACATATCTTGCATATAAGTTTGACATGACCATAATGGTATAACTTTCTCTTTAAGAAAGATATTCATCACATGGATGTTGATGAATCTGTGGTAGTACAAAATTAATTGAGATCTCTAGAAGAGCCAATTATTACTATGTTGGAGAAACACAATTGAGTATTGTGCTGTAGTAAGTCTCAAAGAAATTTATTCAGTTTCCAAAGTACACGCGAAAGCGATTGATTATATTGAGACTATAAATAAAGGAAGGCTTTGATATCTCCTATTACTACAACTTGTAGCGGGGTAATTTGCATATGAAAAGCTACCCGCTTTGTTCTCCAGTTTGTACTACACAAAAGAAAGAATGCCACAATAAAGTGGATATCTATTGGTATAAAAAACCATGTCATAATAAACCTGAAGTTTATTTATAAGTGCACATGTCATGGTGTAAATTTGAAGTTTACCAATATTTATAATTTGTTCAGTTAGCATTCGTATTAGCCATCTCATTTTAAGTATGATGTGCAAATTCACACAGGTGAATATCAAAGAACTAGAAAGTTCTTTACAAATTCTCTTGTATCACTTGTTCTCATTAATGAACTGACCAACTAAAGAGTTCGGGTTGAAGCCCATAAATTCTGGAAATATCAAAGGTGAATATGGGCCCATTCACCTGCCATGTATACCACATATGATGCATCTATGATATGGTTACATGCGCAATTGATATTAACCCGCAGCCTGGCCGGTGCTTGCGAGGTAAATTGCTCAGTAATCTAACTTCGAGCATAATTTCCAGATTTTCTACTCAAGATAGTTCATCTTGATAAGTTGGTTTATATCAAAGTTGGTTTAGCTAGATAATTATTGAGTGCTTCCACTTAATAGCTAAACTGTTTCTTATGAGAACAAAGTTATATATATCAGTTTGATATACGTTGTATACGAGAGTATATTATATTCTCCCCTCACAAGTGATTCAGGGTCAGGAACCAAATAATTTCATCTTATTATTAATGTGCCGTGTATATTGACATGATAATGCACAAAGATGATTTCCCAAAGTTGAGGAAACAAGTTAGCTTTTCTAACATGAGGGGGAGACATGATAAACACTTGAGAAAAGGTTACATGGGATGAATTATCATTTGTATATGTATATCCCCGAATATCATGATATGAACCTGAAGTTCATAAAAGGGATAATTCAATTGCAACATATTGCAAAGCATGCTATACGCATTTGCTGACCCAAAGAAAGTAACTAAATGGAAGAGATACAATTCAAGAAGAATTGATTCCATATGAAAGACATGTAGTTTTGAACCTATAGTTCAAATGCTTGAAAGTATAAAGTCAAAGGTATGTATAATCAGTTTTCGATATCTTATTTGTTTAGCATGACGTGAAAACTTGATATGCATCTAAAGTCTATTATGTGACTTACATGACTTAACTTGAAAGATTTAAGTTGCTTGAAGCATATGCAATTCTTGGTCCTGAAGTACCACATCCTTAGTACAATTTGTGTACATATGTATCTTGCTATAACTATAAGCATGATGGCATCGAGAATGCCTCTATGGAGATATTGAAAAGTTATTCCACGACATTATATGAAGATGTTCATATCTATCAAGAGTGATGATTTCAAGGTGCGGAATATTTATTCAAGTCAATATGGTTGATTTGTCAAACGTCTACCAAAGATCGTTTTGAAGATGATGCACAAGATTGGAATGCAAATGCTCAAGGATATAAATTGATGTTCTTATTAGGGGGAGTTAATGCGCGTTGCACTCTTTTTCCCTTACAAGGTATTGTCCCACTGGGTTTCCCTTGCAAGGTTTTTAACGAGGCAACCAATAGGCGCATATTCAAACATGTGTACTCTTTTTCCTTCTCTTTAATTTTTCCCATTGGGTTTTGGTTTTAAGGTTTTAACGAGGCACATTGTTGAATAGACATTCAAGGGGGAGTGTTATAAATAGACTTCTATTTAAGGTGAATGTCTTTAATTAGAGAGATTCTAGAGTCCTATTATTGGTAGCTAGATCATCCCACTCCCTATAAATAAAGGGGTCTTCTACCATTGTAATACATCCCTAACAATCTCTAAGTATCAATGAGAATACTCCTCTCTCTCTATTCTCTCTATTACTCTTGTTCTTGTATTATTGTTCTTGTTCTTATATTATTTCATAACATACAGTACCATATTACACAACCTCCGTACTTCAACCTTATTAAACATACTTTGGTCTTCCTTCAAATGAGACCATTTTTTCCAGCAAATATTCCAAACCCCACCAAAATATCCCCAACAAAATAGAATCAAAGTATTATAAGAGAAAACATTATGCCATAAGGGATGTGTTTGGTATCAAGAAAATATTTTCTTGAAAAATAAGTAGTAATCTTATTTATATTCCGGTATTTGGTACATAAATTAAGGAAAATGACTTCTCAAAGAATATTCATAAATAATTTAGATATAATAAATATGAAGCCATAAATTTTCAGACCAACAACCTTCCGGGCCCATAAATTTCATAAACTTTCGAATCGCTAATCTTTCAAAATCGCCAATTTCAAACGCGTGAAACTTTATAATTTCTATACCCATAAACTTCCAAACACATAAACCTCCGAACTCATAATTTTAGAACTTGTATAATTTTAAGAATTTAAACCGATAAATAATAAAATTAAAACTGAACAATATATTTAAACATTTTTTTCCGGGGAGGTGGAGGGGGGAGGGAGGGAAGGAGGGTGGGGGTGGGGGGTGGGTGGCGGTGCTGGGGAGGGGCACTAAAACGAAAAAAAATAAATTTAAATTAAAAAAAAAGTAAACTTTTTTTGTGCGGGGGAGGGGGGGAGGTGGTATAGAAAATTAAAAAAATAGAAATTTGAAACTACAAGAAAAATAAAGTAAAAAAAATATTTTTTTACGGGGGAAAGGGGTGGGGAGGGGATGAAGGGGTAGTAGGGTTAGTGGTAACGGAAAAATTGAAATTTGAAAAAAAAAATTTTGTAGAAGGGGTGGGTTGGGTGGATGAGGATGCGAAAGGTTGAGAAGGAACTTTGTAAAATGTTTTTCATTCTCTTGGTATGGAAAACATTTTCCTCTAATTGAAGAAAAATGAATTGACAAGAAAATTATTTTTGAAAATATTTAAGCCAACCAAATATGAGAAAATTGAAAAATATTTTTCGAAAATACTTTCCAAAAAAATATTTTCTTTTTTCGATATCCTTTTGTCTTTCCCGAATCCCTATAGTGAGCAGGCTTGTAATTAAGGACCGAGCTTTCCAAGATGAAAGGCAGCAGGCTGAATCTGAAAATATATTTTGGAACTTGTCAGAATATTGGTTTGATCTGTATGCGAGGTTTGCCTTCTTTACGACCCATTTAACATCAAGGAAATTACTTTCTTAATATAAGGATATTTCCCTTTTTTTTCCTAACGATGAGGGACAATTGTTCTTTTCAATGCATAAGGGAACAACTTATTTTTCCGTTACATTTTTTTCTTCCATTTCTCATTCACCAACACTCCTAAAATTCCTGTAAAAAGCGATCAAACTTTAGTGACAAAGTTGGTCTGATAAAAAAAAAAGCTACCAAAGTTGGTCGCTAAATTGGTGAAAATAATAAAATAATAATTTTAAATATATTAGCGACCATCTTTGGTCGCTACTTGGTCAATAATGTCGTCAAACTGTTGACCAGACTGATCAGACTTGCTTGGTCAAAGAATTTCTCAGATTAGCGATCAACGTTGATCGCTTAAGGGGAACCACTTGTAAAATTTTAATAATTATAATATTATTTTAAAAAATTATAAAATATAAATTAATAAAATTTAAAATTAGCGACCAAAGTTGGTCGCTACATAAAGAGTAAAGAGATAGAGACCAACTTTGGTCGCTAATTTAGGACCCAGTTATAAAATTTTAATAATATAACATTATTTAAAAAAATTATAAAATATAAATAAATATAATTCAAATTTAGCGACCAAAGGTGGTCGCTTTTTGGTCGCTTAGTAAAATAGAGACCAACTTTGGTCACTAAACTAGGACCTAGTTCTAACGTTTAACAATAATATTAATATTTTAAATATTATATGAAATATAAATAAATTTGATTTAAATTTAGCGACTAATTTTGGTCGCTAATTTAAAACTATGTATATTTAGCGACCAAAGGTGGTCGCTTTTCAGGTCAACATTGGTCAAAAATAACAATTACTTTTGTATTTACTAAAAAAATAATATATCTAACGACCCGACGGGTCATTTTGAGCTCTAGCACGTCGTTCAGCAGTCTAAGGCCATGAAGAGCTTCATTTCAGGTATTATGACTTGTACGCATGGTCGGAATTAAGTTTCGGAAAGTTCAGAGTTGATTTGGAAAGAGAATTCTCATTTCGGAAGCTTAAAGTTAAAAGAATTAACTAGGATTGGAATTTTGAATAAACGACCCCGAAATCGGGATCTGAAGATTCCAACAGGTTCGTATGATAATTTCGGACTTGGGCGTATGCCCGGATTAGGTTTTGGACGACTCGGGAGCGTTTTGGCACCTACTGTGGAAAGTAGTATGTTGAAAGAAATTTCATAAGTTTGGGTGGAAGTGCATTTTAGGGATATCGATGTCCGTTTGGGGTTCCGAGTCTAGGAGCAGCTCCGTATTGTGATTCTGGAGTTGGGAGCGCGATCGAAAGTGAATTCGGCGGTCTGTAGATCATTTTGGAGTCATTTGGCTAAAGATAGAAATTTGAAGGTTTTTGAGAAGTTTGACCGGAAGTTAACTTATTGATATCGGGGTCGGAATCCAATTTCAAAAGTTGCAGTAGGTCCCTAATTTCGAATATGACTTGTGTGCAAAATTTGAGGTCACTCGGACGTGATTTGATTGGTTTAAGCATCGAAAGTAGAAGTTGGAAGCATCGCAAATGCGACATCTACAGCTTGGTTTTAGCTGTGTAACTCGAGTTTTCGCTTCATTTTATCATATTTTGAGCCCTAGGTCCGAGAGTGGGCGATTTTGAGAATAGATTTTCATATCAAATCATTGGGTAAATTCCTCTAACTAATTTTCAATCATATTTTGTGATTATACCTTAGATTTAACATCAAATTCATGAGAATCTAAAGGAGAATTTGGGGTTTTAAAGAAAAACCTAGAAATTGAGATCTTTGGATTTTAACCACAATTTTGGGCATGGAATTGAGAATAAATTAATATATGAGTTCGTAAAGTCATGGGTGAACTTTTTCTTCAAAAAATTCGGATTCCGGACATGTGGGCCCGAGGGCATTTTTGTCAACTTTTCGATCGGTGTTGGGAATTATTATAAATTGGATTATAATAAGTATCTTAGCATATATTAATGAGTTTATATAACTATTGGCTTGTTTTGGAGCATTTTTGCATCGATTTGAGTCTTCGAAAGGGCGTGGAATGCCGGTTATGGAACTTCAGAGCTAGGTGAGTCTCCTTTCTAACATTGTAAGAGAAAATTATCCCCATAGGTGAGTTAATTGGTTATGTGCTCCTATTTGTGGGAGCTACGTACGCACGAGGTGATGAGAGTCCGTGCGTAGCTACTATTATGCTATTTTCCGGGTAGTTTATGACCCAAAAATCATGCTATACTTGGATTAATTGTAAACTTATCAACATTTGAATTGCTTAAATCACCTCGAGTTAGTTAATGAATTTTTACAAAAGATTAAACTTCATTTTCAAAAATCATTAAAAGAGAATTGGCTTTTCTGTGGATAATTGTTCCTTGTTGACTACTTGATTGATCATTGTGAGCACGTGATTTTTGCCATACATGAAAATAACTCCTAAAAATAGACCAAAATAATTTTTATTGTTTTTAGGTATTTTTCTTTATTTAGTTGCATTTCATACATTTTTAATATTTTTAAAAAAATCATAGAAAAGCCATAAAAAGTGTCACATTTTAATTTTATGCCACCTTAGGTACAATTTGTATTTAGGAATTAATTACATTGAGTAAATTGTATTATTCATCAAAAATCACAAAAAATGATCAAGTTTACATAGTTAGGTAATTAGCTTAATTTTACAATTTGAATTGATTTAGGAATTTACTTTATGTTTTTTAAATAATTAAAATAAAAAAAATAAGGAAAACAAAAGAGAAAGGGAATTGAAAAGGCTTGATATTAAATTCAATTTGGGCCAAGTTAAGCTTGAGCCCAAATATAAATTCAATGGGATTTTTACCTATACATCCCATATAGCAAACCTTATTACCATTATTGTGCTTTGTTTGGTTATTACCCTCATATCCCATGTTTTGTTACAAAATATGTACCAAACGAAATCTTTGCTGATGTTGCACCCTAAAATAACGCCATTTATTAAGGCTCAAATTTATGTTAAATATTTGTAGCCTAAAATAACGCCTATATTTATGGCTCCTAATTAATCTTTGATTTAGTGAAATATAAAGTTGAACAGCTTACTTTGCTGTCATTCCACGGATACACAGCAAAAGCCACCGATTTCTTACCTTGAAAAAGATTACTCACGAGGAACTTGCTTGGATTAAGGCATTTTACAAATAAAAAAGTGTAAAAAAACTATTAATACAACTCTTCTCGAAGAAGGATTCGTCATTTTTTAGTTTTATTTAGTATCCCCATTAAAAATCATTTTCTACAAAATATGTACCAAACGAAATCTTTGCTGATGTTGCACCCTAAAATAACACCATTTATTAAGGCTCAAATCTATGTTAAATAATTTGTAGCCTAAAATAACGCCTGTATTTATGGCTCATAATTAATCTTTGATTTTGTACCAAATAAATGCTAATTCAGTTAAGGTAAAAATCCCTTCAATTAATCATACTTTCTTAATTTATATTGCTGTATTCCATTGCTGCCAAAAATAAAGTTCCGCCAAAATTTCTCCTCATTCCCCCTCCTCCTCTTTTCAGTATAAACAAGTCTTTGAGTGTTTGATTTACCTAAGATATATATATATATATATATATATATATATATATATATATATATATATATATATATATATATATATATATATATATATATATATATATATATATATATATATATATATATATATATATATATATATATATATATATATATATATATATATATATATATATTGATGAAAGTAAACAAAATCATGAAATTATGATTTGGCAATCCTATTCAACTAACCCAATAAAGGAAGAAGCTTTTATGATGTAGCCAAATGTAGTCAAATGTAGTTAAGGTTATATGCACTGTTTTCAAATGTAGTTAAAGTTATATGCACTGTTTCCAGTGTGTTTTTAAAATGTAGTCAAATGTAGGTAAATGTAGTTAAGGTTATATGAAGTGTTTCCAGTGAGTTTTTAAAATGTAGTCAAATGTAGTTAAGGTTATATGCAGTGTTTCCAGTGTGTTTTTAAAATATAGTCAAATTATTGTAGTTATATGAACTTTGTAGTTAATTGTAGTTACTTGTAGTTAATCGTAGTCAGTTGAAAAATATGTCTGAATAACGTATTTTTTTGTATCTACTGGATGGTATGAGTTGCTGAAAACTACAAATGGCATTTCTATGCAACCTCAATTCCTTATTCTTCATTGTTCAAGACAAGAAGTTTTATCCGAAAACATAATCGCGCAAATGTACTGCAACAGTACATGTAGCATTGGACTTCCAACAATTTGTAGTTATGCAATTATAGTTATGAAATATTGAAGACAAAGAATGAAGCTGCAAACTCTTGTTTCTATTACTTTTTCCTTCAACAGTTGAATTCTCACGTAGGATGGTACGTGTACATGATTGCATCTATTTACAGGCGTCAAGACTGCTATTATAAGCATAGGAAAGTTGAGGCGGCATCTGCCGCGAGGTTTTACTTCCGGTGTATGGCACATCTCTCATCTTTGCAAAATTAAAAACTACATATACAAAGAAGAATAGCAATACTTTAATTTAATCAATCATATCATTGTTAATAATTTCATAGAATGAAGAAGAGCAATATCGCAAGACAGAATAAATGGAGACATACCTGTACTACGGTGTGTTTAAAATTGATGCACTTTCGAATTTCCATGGGAAGAAATGGAAGAAGGAAAACGTGAAAGACCTGGGAAGATATGGAAGAAAGAGAAAAATATTTGGTAAATTAAAGGGGTAATTAAAAAGGGTAAAATGCGGTTGGAAGAAAGAGAAAAAAGTGGGAAAAAAAATATGAAAAGATTTTGTTCCACAAATCAAGCCTCTAATAAATAATTGATCATTAAACCTTAAAAGTAAATTTTGGTACATAAATTGAAACATGGTATACATAAATGTAATAAACACTAACCTTACACATGAGTGGTTATAAGGTTTGTTATATGGGATGTATATGTAAAAATCCCAAATTCAAATCCGCTCCTACCCAACCCCAAACCGGATCGACCCAACCAAACCCAATACCCAAACCCATTTTCCACCTAAAAAACCCTAGACCTAAGACACAAAAACGAACGCTTGATATTGGAGGAGAGCGGCAATATTGAAAAGGACCAGGGAAATCCATCTTCTTCTTCATGCTCGAGAGGTCTAGGAGCTAGGCAGCGCCATTGACGACGACAAAAAATGACCTCCCGTTCTGCTTTCTTTTTCAGGTTCTAAACACATAGCCCCAAATCAATGGCTTCTTCTTAATAGAGACCTAGAACTGAAAGCTTGATCCCAACCATTTCCATGGAGTTTTGGAGCCTTCTTGCTCACTGAAAGAAACTAAAAACGCCTAAGAACCCTGACTATTAGCAGCCGTTACGTAGAAAAACCCCACCCCCTCGGCTTCGTTTTCTTCACGAGACTTGAAGCGACACCATTCCTCCTCAGTCGCTGAACGACAACCCAGCTCGATCTCCAGAACAACTGCTAGGAGCTTCATCCGCTGGCCATCATCCATCGGTGCTTCAGCTTCTTCCCCTCCATGACATCTCGCCGAAAACAGTAGTACACACACACATACTAGCACGTCAGATAATCTCAAAAATGGCCTCCCATCTCTCGTCCATTGCTGCCTAAACCTGCAACCAGTCCCAAACTGATACACGAGGAGGTATTGATGTTTGAGTTCGACGGCCTATCAAGTTCGAGGTTCCGACGTGGTCTTGGTGACGGATCTGTTTGCGTTTAGCTTCATTGGAATGATCTTCTTTGTAAATGGGCATGGGTCACTTTGCTAAAGTGAAAGCTGTAAAAGCTTTGTCTTTTGTTCCAATCTACAGGTTGTTATCAATCCTTGGTTGCTTTACTTTATTTGTTATTTGAGCTATGTATAATCTATCCTCCAGTTCTTTGTATTTTATCCTGTTATCTTTACTGTTAGAATGACTTATTTGCTTTAACTTTGAGTAAGGAGATACTGTCGCTTGTTATTCTTGTCAATATGTAAGAACTAGAAGCATCAATTGATAAATTTGAGATTCTAAAAGAGAATTGAATAAATTCCAAGCGTCACCAGGATAGTATATGTATTTTGTGTGATATATAACTTGCATATATCAATCTTAATGAGTCCATACCTTTGGTTTAAATTCCTAAGCTTACTCAGTTCCTGATGTTTCTCTATGACGATATTCTGTGCAGTAGAATTGTAAGAGTAAATGGATTCATGTAAGTAAAATAAGGATAAATAAATCATTGTGGGCCCTCGTTTTAGCTTTAACTTAACCTTAGAAGTCGAGCGTGCCATTTAGCAAATTTCATGGCCCTCGCAAAGTGCGAACGCGTAGTTACTTTAGGCGTGTGTTTAATAATATTACTTTCCTAAAATCGGGTGGACATTTACGTGACCCAAATCCAAATCTCAATGAAGTTGAAATGTGTCAAAAACCACGGGTGCATTTATGTGATGTGGTTCAAGGCATATTTTAACGACATTGCAATTTTCTTTAAAAATAATAATAAAAGTGGCTAAAGTTAAAATTTGCACATAGGTTCATAATTGTTTAAAATCAGATAATTTAAGCCGAATATGACGGTTGAGAGACCGTGCTAGAAACACGGAACTCGGGAATGCCTAACACGTTCTCCCGGCTTAACAAAATTCCTTACTCAGATTTTGGTTCGCGGACTGTTAAACAGAGTCATTCTTTTCGTTGATTCGGGATTCTAAACCGGTGACTTGAGACACCATAAATCTCCCAAGTGGCGATTCTGAATCTTTTAAATAAATCCCGTTTCGATTGTCCTTAAATTGGAAAAACTTCCTTTATCTACGCCCTTCGCGGGGTTGTAGTGCCAAAAGGAGGTGTGACAGCTCTGGCGACTCTGCTGGGGAAGGAACCCAGAATCTATGGTTTAGGGTTAAAGAATTCGAGCTTTAAATAATTGTTGTATTTGGTTGTATTTATCTGATTTTATTGCATGATGTGCCAAAAGTTATTTTTACCGCTTTAATATTTGGGTTGTATATAAATTGCCGCGAAACCCTTCTCTTCTCAGCTCCGGGGATGTGCTCGCTGGTCGAGACTCCCTATTCTTTTAGTGCCATACCTGAAAATAAGAAAGAGGCTCGGATAAGTTACAAAGCTGGATGGCCTTTTGGTTCCCAGTACGTAGCCCCCTCCTTGACTCGGTTGCCCGCTCGGGTACACAGTCTAGAATAAATACCCAGGTTTTTAACATAGAATAACTTAACCTCATGCTGGATCCCTAGTAGGAGCGCTTATCTGCATCATGCATTTGAATTAGGGGACTCAACATATATGTTGGGTCCGTCTAGGACAGGCGTACCCAAATTAAAAGACCATCATGATGCATTTTATATGCCACATGTTACATATTTTCAAGGGTGAAAGGGTCATTTGGCGAACCAATGATAGCTGAGGGTAAATGAAAAAAAATGACAAGATAAAGAGGGTGAAGTGTGAAAATAAAGCAAGTAGGATCTAGTTATGTTTTTGTTATATTTTTATTAAAAAAAGAGACAAAGGATATGTGAAAAATCCAAAAAACTATTTCGCACTTTTTCATCATTTCCTGAAAGTTAAAAAAGAAAAAAGAGAAAAAATTTAAAAGAGTTTACATGTTTCATCATTTTTCAAAAAAATAGACAAAAGAAAATGTGTTCTTGTAAAAATTAGCTATTTTTTTATTCTTGCTCGTATCCAATTTGCCCGAACTATGCAAACCTGATTCTCGTCTTTCGGGGCGTTCTACGTAGGCAACGCACATAGGGTCCGGTCTTCCTAATAAATCTTAGGTTCTTGGTTTGCGGGGTCATTGTCAAATTTTACACTTCCAGCCACCTTTATCCACATAGGTTAGTTTTAGAATTCAGAAGTTTCTTGTTGGAAATTGTGTGAATTAAGTTGTGTCAATGGACTCTAATAGTGAAATTCTTAGATTTCAAGTTGGATTTCTCTTGTCAAACTTCTTTTATGCTGACGAAAGTTCTGTTGAGATCAGTGTTTGTTTGTTGGAGCATTGTTTTGTGATTTTAATTCAATCTATGAATTGTTTGTGGGTCAATGTTTGAAAGAAACTCCTACATTAAACACCAAATATCTTTGTGCTAAGACTGTGGAGTTCTAAAGCTTGTCTTGTTGAAAATTTACCACTGATTTGTAATAGTTGTTATTGTCATTGAGTTTAATAGAGGGGATTCAGTTTGACTAGAGATTGAGCAGCTTGAATTGTGATTTGGTTGAGTATAGAGTAAGCTTAATTTGCCGAAAATTTGTGCCCGTTGAGATTGTGCTCGAGTTTAGCAGTGATAGTTTGAAATCTGGTTTTACTTCTAAAATGTTCTCTTTGTTGAATTGAGTGCTCTTGTTACATAAACTATTATCCACTTAGTTAGAATCTGCTGACAGAAGTTGCAGGTTTGCTGGAAAATAATTTGCTGCTTGTTTTCTATTGCTGTAAAGGATTTCATACTTGCTGCCCACAACCCTGCATTATTCATTTTTCGCTCAACAATGAAGATTTCCACATTTATTTAATTGATTGTTGTTACTATAGTTTTTCTTAACAGTTGAGGGAATTTTGCAAAAGTTTTAGCTTCAGTTAACTCAACTGCGTTGCTTCGGTTTATATCCCAACAATACACTATTGAAATTCAAGTTTTGGGTTGTATTTTTTAAAGCAGATCCTGCACTATTCAACTGTACTTTGTGGTTATTCTGACTCAATATTGATGCGATTCCAATGCTTTGTTTCTACCGTTGAAGTCGTCATTCTGAGCTAAAATCTGTGCCTACTGCTGCTGAATTTAGTGTTCAAGGTGTTGCTGAAGTTCTGAGTTTTGAGAAGCAATGGAATTGCGAACCTGACAACTTATTTGAATCTTAGAATTTTGTATTTAAATGAAATCTGTTGATATAATACAAGTTCCCTAAGCATTATTTGTATTTTTCTACAATATTCTGTGAACATGAAATTGTGTTTGGATATTAGAGCTTGATTAAAGAATTTTAAACTCAAATAAGAGTGTTTTGGACTGCTATTGAAAGTTGTTGAAACAACCTTGAAAATATGCACTTTTTGCATCAATTGTCTAGTGAGTGCAAGGTCATTTTTCTGCACATTTGAATTCAGTTGATTACAAATATTCTGGTGATTTAGTTAACAGGAAACTACAAGATGAAAAATATTGCTTAGAGCACTGAAATTTCGGTTTGCTTTTTGCTGCAAATTGCCTACACTAAATTCTGCCAGGTTGAGCAGTTATTTGCAGTTATTGTTTTGGCCAAAATTAGAAGTCAAGTTACAACCGTGCTATTTGGATTTTTATGCACTTTTTAGCATGTAAATATATTTATTAAGTTTAATCTTGATATTTTAGTCTTTATTTCACTTTGTAGTTGGTTTATTCAACAAATCTTTAAAAAAATATTATAAAAAGAGCTACATTTTTAGAGTATTAATTTTATTTTCATGTTCAAAGAAAGTAGAGTTTCCAAAAATATAGTTTTATTTAGTATAGTGATTTTTTTTAATTGTAGGCTTTAGGAAATACTTAGTAATAGTAGTAGTTGATTTTTTTAATATAGTTACTATATTTTTTGTTTGATTTTTTCTTATTTTAATTTAGTAGTATTTAATTTGTAGTTTTTGTTAACTTTAGATTATCCTTAAAACAAACTAAAAAATGATGAAAAAGAAGAAGAGAAAGCAAAATGTAAGAATGAAAAGAAAAAGATTTTTTGGGATTACTACTTTTTTTGGTGATTTGTTGAGGTTTGCAAATGTGTATGGAAATTGCTTGAAGTGTATTGAGGCTGCAAAGTTGTTTGGTTGAATTACCATTGCTTTAGTTGTTCAAGAACATGGCTCGGGAGATTACCATTAGGCTGCAACTTTGTCAGTTATTGTGAGGCTGTCCAAAATTGCAGAATTGATCAATTTTTGCATATGTGACCATCTTTTGTCTATTATTTGACCGTCAGCTAGTAGCTTATCTTTAAAAAAAGGGTCAAGAGTTAGATACAGTTAGATTTGTATTTTTGTTGCTTAGTATCAGATGATTTTGGTGGTATTGAAATGGTTTTAAGTTGATTTTTTTAAAAAAGAAAAAGAAAAAATATTTTTTTTGTTTCTTAGATCTTTCATGGTTTGAGTTGTATAAAAATAAACAAAAAAAATGAGTTACTTTATTTTCTCCATTCTCGATCTTCCATAACTACGCAAAGATCTGACTCATGCGGCGTCATGATACGTAAGAAATCTACATAGGGTTCGAAAGAATCATTTTTGTTTTATTATAAAAAATGGATAAAAAAAAGAAAAAAGAAAGAGAAAAGAAAAAAAGAAAAAAAGGGGTGTAATTATGGAAAAAAATAGAGGAATGAAAAGAGTGATAAATAAAAAAGAGGAAAGAAAATGAGCAAGCTAAGAAATGCGATGAAAGAAAAGAAAAAGAGAGGTTGAAAAAAAAGAAATTGGGATGATGCCATATGTCCTTCATACACTCGAAGTCATGTTAGAACCACTAATTATGGCTAGGTGCATTGCATAAAGTGAAATTATCTTATGTTAAATGCCCTAACACAAACGTGATGGCTTCATTTTGTTATACTTATAGAAGAAGGTGGTTGGTTTGTGGCTTTAAAGTGGTAAATCCTTTTACAACATAAAGTCAAAAGGCAATGGAAAAAAATAACAAAACTGGGTTGGTCGATACTGGGGCCCGAAAACAGTTGGTTGACCAGGACAGTGGGTTAATTGAAGAGGTAAAAATGTTGAGACAACACATGGCAGAAATGTATCAGGCATGGATGACTGGGAAAGCACCACCTCGATCACCACCTAGCTTCCCAGACGCCACCCTCATCCAAACTCCGATCATGGTTACGAATGATCCTCTATACTCTCCAGATGCACTTATTTATTACAGTTTTCCCAACCCTCCTAGCATCCTCGACACTCATCCTCCAACTATATTCGCCCTCCTGTCACGTCCATTCTCCCCAACAATGAATACCTACTCGAAGCTCATGATATCCAATACTGCCCCTCAGAGGTTGCCCACAAGGTTTCCAACTTACACAAGCAGGGCCCGCGGGATGAGCCTCATGTAGGAAGTGAAAGGTTCACAGGAAGGGAAAGGCGGGATGGAATACCCCGGAGGCTGGCAGGCATAAGACAACCTCGAAGAATAAGCAAGGAATGCGAGACCAGGGTACTATCACTTGCGAAGAATTGTTTGTATCCCCTGCCGTTCGCCTACCCGCAGGGTTCAAAGTGCCAAAATTTAATTTGTACGATGGATGTGGAGATCCGGTAGCCCAGCTAAGGCTTTATTGCAGTGAAATAAGAGGCGTTGGAGAAAAAGATGACCTATTGATAGCATATTTCAGCAAAAGCCTGACTGGGGCAACTTTGGACTGGTATACTCATCAGGATATCGGTAAATGGCCTACATTGGGTGACATGGCTCAAGATTTTGTTCGATAACTTCAATGCAAATCCAGTGTTACCCCAGACCGCACTTCCCTATCTAAAATGGAAAAGAAACCAGAGGAGAGCTTTAGGAGTTTGGGCTCAGATGGAGGGCGCAGGCAGCTCGAGTCAGTACCCCGATTGGTAAACAAGAAATGGTTGAGCTTTTCCTACAAGCCCAGGAGCTCACCTACTTCAGTCATTTGATCCCGGCCTTGGGAAAACCTTTCAATGATGCATTAAAAATGGGGGAGCAAGTAGAATAGGGAACCAAGTCAGGAAAAAATCATGAGTGGTTCGAAAGACATCAGAACATCCAAGTAAGCTTCGGCGAAAGAAAGAGAAATAGAAAAGATGATCAACATTTCCAGCCTCGACATCGTTTTCGTAGATATCCTTGGGTACCAGATAATACTCCCCAATGCTGCTTCTCTCCATAGAACTCCCAAAATTGTACGTCACTTTCACCGTACCCAGATCCACAGAATGCCTATCCACCCCCACGAGCATACCGAAAGCCTCTTGGATCAGGTTTCCGGCCCAGGCAAGCATGTAAAAATGAGAGGCTACTGAAAAAAGAAAAGGCTTTCACCCCTATCGGAGTATCATATGCTAGTTTGTTCCAAAGGTTGAAGCACTTGGACATGTTGAAGCCGATTCAGGTAAAAATGCCAAACCCTTTGTCAAAGAAGTTTAATGTTTCTCAAAGGTGCGCATATTGCTCAGAAGCCCCGGGGCATGACACAGAGAAGTGTTGGAGTCTAAAGAAAGCAATTCAGAAGCTTGTTGATGCAGGTAACATTGTTGTGCAAAATCCGGATCCAGCAGACACTACCCAAAGTCCATCGCCTTTGCATAATGAGATGCACATGTTGGAATGTAAGAATTCTTTTGGGAGCCTCGGAGGCATGAGTGCTTCTAAGCTTTCAGCGCTATCAGAGGTTGATCTTCAGAATGAGTCGGCGAAAGGAACCCAAAAGCAATATGTTAAGAACAATGTGACGAAGGCTTGTGAAGTGCATAGTGTTATGATGTGGAACCCAGTGGCTAATATGTCATGATGGGTAATTGGGAAGACGCTCCATTTCTTGGTCATCCAGAGAGGAGTTTTGGTGGTTTATTTTGTTGTCATTTCTTTTGTTCGAGTTATTTTTAGGGTTGTAATCCAGATATTATCTTGTGATTCAAACGTTCTATCCTTTTATTTTTCCTAGTTTTGTTTGGTGTCGTCTAGGTTTGTTCCAGGGTTTTAATCCCAGTCTTTTTTCTTGTTTTGTTGTCCAAGCTCTTTCACCATCTGTCTAATGCAATTTTCTACTTTCCGTTATTTCTAGTCATTTGGTTTGGTTTTCTTTTGTTTTTACAATTCTTTTCCCTGTTGGCTTTAATAACATGCCATGCATGCATAACCCCATGCTTGGTCTTAAAATATTACTCATAAGGCAATAGAGACACTTGCTGGAAATAAGAATAGATTTGGACCCTTTGAGATCTTTTGAAGCCCGAACCACGTGCATATAGAACATGAATAAATCCTAAAAGCAAGTTTACCAAACTGGCAGGGGCTATTTGTTATAGCTAGAGGGTTGTCCAATGGTGCATTATATTTGACAGATGAGGAAGGGAAATGTGTAGAAATGGCTATCAATTCTGATGCAGTCATGAGATATTATGTATGATTCGTTTGACTGATTGTACTTGCTTGTCTTGGCATATTTTGAAAATTAAAATGACAGGCATTTTATTTTGCTATCTAAACACTTTTTCCTTTGCTAACCTTTTTGAGCTTTAATTATTTTCTTTCATACCACTATTTCTGAATTGGTAACAAAAGTCAGAAACGCAAGTGTGAGAAGGCAGTGAAAGGAAAAGAACGGAAAAAATGAAAACGAAAGAAAAGAAAAAGAAAAGAAAATAGAAAAGAGAAATGAGAAAAGGAAAAAGAGAAGATAAATAAAACAAAACAAAGAAAAGAAAAGGAAGAAAAGAAAAACAGAAAGAAAAAAAGGGAGAAGAAAAATAACAACAAAACAAGGAGTCGTTATGAACTACGTTTGACCTGATTCCTTTTAAGGATACGTAGGCAGCCTCACGATTCGGTCTCATCAAAATTAAAATTCAAAAGTCCCCAAGCAAGAAACTGGGGCAGAAATGGTGTTTGTTGTAACAAATCTGATTCCGAAAGTTGTAGTTTTAAACCCATTTGAATTGTTTTGAGCCTTTGATACCCATTCTTTCTAACCCTATCCAAAAGCCCACATTACGGTCCAAAGAAATACCTTATGATCAGTCTTCAACAGATGCGAAGTTGAGCAAGTAGAGGTGATTCATGTCAGGGGCAACACTCCGGTCCAAGCAGTAAAGATAGTGAAAATGGGAGAGTCATATTGGTGAAAACCTTCACAGGCACCGTAAGGTGAAAAGAGCTAAGAGAAATAAAAAGTGAGAGTCTTATTGGTGAAAACCCTCATAGGAATCTTGAGGAGACTGTAAGTTAAGAGAAAGAACAATATGAGAGAGGCTTGATGGTGAAAACCCTTGGGCACTACAATTTGAATAAGGATTGTGAATCAGATTGAATAACCGGAGCATTGAAGCCCAGCTTCACGGTATGAGGGGTATAACAAGAGTTGAACATCAGATTTTCTTAACAGAATAGGCCACATGTGCATGGCATGGTCATCAGAGCTGGTACCCGCATTTGATAGGTTTCTACTTTTTAGGTTTTTTTGTTAGGAATCATCTCCTTTCATTGTCCTCTACTCTGTTCCTTTTGTCTTGTTTATTCCCTCTTCTTGAGTTTGTTGGCTCAAAACAAGTGAGAAATGACTTCAAAATCGGCCACCATCTTCCCAATTGCATAAAACGGGATCTATTTGTCACATCAAAGCAGCATAAGTCAGAAAGGAACAACTGGCACACTGAGCTAGTAACAATCAACATGCTTTGGATTCGTTTGAAATAAAAAGGCTATGCACATATCAAATCATGGACAATGCAACAGAATGAGGGCTAGGGTGAACGGATCAAAATTGTTCGAAGAAGAAATCTAAGTTATCAAGGCTAGCGATGTAGCAGTGGATCTCAAGATCAGAGCTTGTGATTTGGGTCAGGAAAGAACATCATATACAATGTGGTTGGTAAATATGCTTTGGAGATCAGGTGAAACACAAGGGTTTAGCAGATATCGGTTCAGGGACAATGCAACAGACGAAATGTATTGGGTTTGAATGAGAAGAGGTATTTTCTAGGTTAAGGTTTACAAAGAAAGCGGTTACTCAAGGGGAAAACAGGGTCTTCAAATGAAAATCAATCATCATGACAAGTGAAGGAGCAACAGACCTCAAGGTCAAGGCCAATGGTTTAAGTCAATAGAGACAACATACACATGAAGTGGGGGCGATGGACGTGCTTTGGGGGGTCATGTGAAACAAAAAAGATCGGAAGATGTCAGTTCATAATCAATGCAACGAATAGAGGATATGGGGTCTGAATGAAGAAGGGGTATTTTCTACGATAAGGGTGACAGAGAAATTGGTTAGCCAATAAGCGAGCAATGTCTTTCAAGGTGAAATCAAAGTTACTATGGCAAGTGAAGGAGCACAACACAAAGATGGGAAATGCCACAAAGGTTAGCCAAGCATAGTAGACTGACTCAACAATCTTAGGAAAGATGTAGGAGTTCTGGCAAAGGGTCGGAAATGCAACACAAAGATGGGAAGCAGAGTAAAGCCACAAGGCTCAAGGGACAGCCCAGCATAATGCACTGACTGGGAAATCTCAGAAAGGATGCACGGATTCTGGCGAAGAGTCAAAAGCGCAACACAAAGTAGGAAAGGCCACAAGGATTAGCCAAGCGTAATAAGTTGACTCAACAACCTCAGGAAAGGATGTAAAAGTTATAGCAAGAGGGTCGAAAGTGCAACACAAGGATGGGGGAGTAGAGTAAAGCCATTAGGGTTAGAGGGTCAGCCCAGCATAATACATTGAGTTGGTAATATCGGGAAAGGTGCAAAAATTCTGGCAAAAGGGCTAGGAATGTAACACAGTAATGGGCGAGCAAAGTAAAGCCATAAAGGTTCGGAGGTTAGCCAACCAACTTAGGCAACTCATCATCAACATGGAAATTTGAACACAACGGAACACGACAGTTAGGAGGCCGTTTACAACAAGAATCCCGCAAGCTAACCACCACTTTTCAAACTGATAAGTTTTCTTTGATTGACACAGGGGAAGAAAATGCTAGAAGATCCTAAGGGAGGCTGCCCACAGGGGAGGGCAATCACATGGCAGGTATGATCAAAACCTCAGGGACCATCTGAAAATGGGACCCAATTAAAACTCAAAAGGAACATAGTCTATCATAAATTTTCTCCCTAGCAAGAGTATAATGGGATGACACTTTAATTACCAACCCATAGCAGAGACAATCGAGAGTTAAAAGGGGCATGCAAGTTGAAATTCTCAAGACCCCCTAGAGATGGAACGTAGTTTAAAACTCAAACAGGTGCAGGTAACACGGGCAGGCACAAGCATCTCCTGGGTAAGAGTCACAGAAACCCTCATGAACAATGATCACCAGCAAAAACAACCGGAAGTTATAGTTGGCATTTAAGCTGGAACCTTCAGGACCCTTCTGGTAAATGGGACTTATTTAAAGTTTAGAGGTAGTCATGGATAACAAAGAGAATAAAGTGACTTGCATAGGATTCAGTTAGTGGTTTTCAGGACCTTCCTGAAAAATGGGACTTAGCTTTGAACACAAACAGTCCGGTGGCATGGTCAAACCCAAGTACTTCCCCAACAAGAGTCATCAGGATCCACCTGGATAATGGGATTTAGTTGTAGAATTTGTCGGGACCCCCTGGATAATGGGGCGTAGCTTTAAATACTAACCCCCAGCAGACACATTTTGTCATCTAATTAAGAGTTGCTAGGACCCTCCTCGATAATGGGAAGTAGTTTTAATCACCAGTCACCAGCAGATCCCCAGCAGATATAACTCATAACAAGGCATAACGGAAAATAATACATTTTGAGAAACATAACATAATCTTACAGCTATCATCAGTTAAGAATTGTCAGGACCCTCCTGGATAATGGGACTCAGCTTACATTTAGAGATATTTGGTAAAAGGGATTGGATTAACATTCACTGATCCGCCCAGCACCAAACTGGGGTAGAAGAATTTCTTGTGTTTTGTTTATTTTTGTCTCAGGCAACAATCTCAGGGAATATTTTGCATATTTCAGGTTTTAGCAAACAGGTACCCACTTGGGAAACAAGAGAATATTTTTCAAATTGCAAGTTTCGGTAATCAGGCGCCCACCTATAGAACAAGGGAATAATATTCAAGATTCAAGTTTTGGTAATCACGCGCCCACCTGTAGAACAAGGGAATATATTTCAAGATTCAAGTTTTGGTGATCAAGCGCCCACATGTAGAACAAGGGAATATTTTTGAAGATTCAAGTTTTGGTAATCAGGTGCCCACCTGTAGAACAAGGGAATATTTTTCAAGATTCAAGTTTTGGTAATCAGGCGCCCACCTGTTGAACAAGGGGAGATTTTTCAAAATTCAAGTCTTGGTAATAAGGCGCCCACTTGAAGAACAAGGGAATCTTTTTCAAAATTTCAAGTTTTGGTAATCAAGCGCCCACCTATAGAACAAGGAAATATTTTTCAAGATACAAGTTTTGGCAATCAGGCGCTCACCTGGAGAAAAAGGGAATATTTTTTAATATTTCAAGCTTTGTTAATCAGGCGCCCACATGTAGAACAATGGAATACTTTTCAAGATGCAAGTTTTGATAATCAGGCGCCCACCTGTAGAACAAGGGAATATTTTTCAAAATTCTAGTCTTGGTAATCAGGCGCCCACCTGGAGAACAAGGAAATATTTTTTAAAATTTCAAATTTTGGTAATCGAGTGCCCACCTGGAGAACAACGGAATATTTTTCAAAATTTCAAGTTTTGGTAATCAGGCGCCCACCTGTAGAACAAGGGAATATTTTCAAGTGCCAAGTTTGGTAATCAGGCGCCCACCTGTAGAACAAGAGAATATTTTTCAAGTAGAAAGTTTTGGCAATCAGGCACCCACATGTAGAACAAGGGAATACTTTTCAAGTGCCAAGGTTTGGTAATCAGGCGCCCACCTGGAGAACAAGGGAACACAATTCAAGTTCAGGAATCAGGCATCCACCCGGAGAAAGGGAAAACATCTCGGATTACAATTCAAGTCAGCAACAAAAGAAGCTCGTGGCAAGAATGCGAGTTAACAGTCCGAGGTAATCAATAAAAGTTAGTCATAATAAAGAAAAACAAAGAAGAAGAAAAAGGAAGGCAAACAAGAAGTTAATCCAAATTAGAGCAGATGAAAGAAGTGAATTTCTCAAGGCATGGTTGAGGTCGCAAGCACTACATGTCCGGTCTTAATTAAGAAAAGCTGAAGAAGAACGAACTAGTACCTACACATAACAAACGTCAAGATTGAAATCTAAAGTCTGAATGAAAAACCACTCAAGAATCAAGATCAAGCTTCAAAAGACTTATAGATATGAACCTTGTAGCTCGTAGTTGATAGGTTTAGCTAGTCATTTTTATTCTATAATTTTGATGTAATAACAGGACCGTGGACTGGAACCTCGGCGGAACGGCACCTCGACCGAATCTTCATCTCGGCATGCTCCTTCATCTCACTCACTCCTGAACTACACTGACCTAATTCTTCTTTAGCCGAGGATACGGAGGCAACCTCTGAAGCAGGGTGCGGTCAATATTTTCAAAATGTTTCCCATGGAGTATTCAAGCAGGCAAAAAACTCTCGTATCCGCTCACTTTATCTTTGCACGAAAACCCTTCGTGTTTTCGAGCAAAGAGGGGCATCTGTGAGCACGTGATTTTTTCCCTACATGAAAATAACTCCTAAGAGTTGACCAAAATAATTTTTATTTTTTTTAGGTATTTTTCTTTATTTAGTTGCATTTCATACATTTTTAATATTTATAAAAAAATCATAGAAAAGCCATAAAAAGTCTCACATTTTAATTTTATGCCACCTTAGGTACAATTTGCATTTAGGAATTAATTACATTGAGTAAATTGTATTATTCATCAAAAATCACAAAAAATGATCATGTTTACATAGTTAGGTAATTAGCTTAATTTTACAATTTGAATTGATTTAGGAATTTAGTTTATTTTTTTAAAATAATTAAAACGAAAAAAATAAGGAAAACAAAAGAGAAAGGGAATTGAAAATGCTTGATGTTAAATTCAATTTGGACCAAATTAAGGTTGAGCCCAAATATAAATTCAAACCGCCCCTACCCAACCCCAAACCGGGTCGACCCAACCCAACCCAATACCCAAACCCATTTTCCTACCTAAAAAACCCTAGACCTAAGATACTAAAAACGAACGTCTGATATTGGAGGAGAGCAGAAATATTGGAAAAGGACTAAAGAACTCCATCTTCTTCCTCATGATCGAGTGGCATAGGAGCAAGGCAGCGCCATCGATGACGAAAAATGACCTCCCGTTCTGCTTTCTTTTTCAGGTGCTAAACACATAGCCCCAACACTGATGGCTTCTTCTTAATAGAGAGCTAGAACTGAAAGCTTGATCCCAACCATTTCCATGGAGTTTTGGAGCCTTCTTGCTTACTGAAACAAACTAAAAACGCCTAAGAACCCTGACTATCAGCAGTCGTTACATAGAAAAACCCCACCCCCTCGGGTTTGTTTTCTTCACGAGACTTGAAGCGATGCCATTCCTCCTCAGTCGCTGAACGACCACCCAGCTTGATATCTAGAACAACTGCTAGGAGCTTCATCCGCTGGTCATCATCCTTCGCTACTTCAACTTTTTTCCGTCCATAACATCTCGCCGGAAACAGTAGTACACACACACGTACTAGCACGTTAGAAAATCTCAAAAATGGCCTCCCATCTCTCCTCCATTACTGCCTCAACCTGAAACCAGTCCCAAACTGATACCCGAGGAGGTATTGATGTTTGAGTTCGACCGCCTATCAAGTTCGAGGTTCCGACGTGGTCTTGGTGACGGATCTGTTTGCGTTTAGCTTCATTGGCCTGATCTTCTTTGTAAATGGGCGTGGGTCACAGAATTCCTTACTCGGATTTCTTGTTCGCAGACTGAAAAAAAGAGTCATTCTTTTCCTCGATTGAGGATTCTAAACCGGTGACTTGGGACACCATAAATCTCCCAAGTGTCAACTCTTAATCTTTTGATTAAATCTAGTTTTGATTGTCCTTAAATTGGAAAAACTCCGTTTATCTACGCCTTTCGCGGGGTTATAGCACCAAAAGGAGGTGTGACAACCGTTTGTGTGTGTTTAATTTTGGAACGGGCCGAACGCCTCGGTAGATTAAGTAGATGCATCTATAGGCGCACCGTCGACCCTTGGCAAGTGCACAATTTATTTCTGTTGGATCGGGCTATCACCTCGGCATAATATACGCATGCTTGTATTGCTGCCTTGCACTTATTTAAGTCGATATTGCCTCTTTCTGGTTTGAGAATATTTTGATAGTAATAAAAAGGAAAAATTTGGAAATTTCCTATAAAAGAAATAATTGTTTCCTTGTTTCCTTTTATTGTATTAAAATCATGTTTATAGAAATTCACGATTTAATGTATTATTGATACCATTATTGGACCATTAGCAAGTGTCAAAGTCGACCATCTCGTCTACTTTTTCGAGATTTGATAGGATACTCATTGAGTACACGTTGTCTTCGTACTCATACTACAGTTCTGTACATTTTTATT
Organism: Nicotiana benthamiana; assembly: GCA_034376525.1. Taxonomy (NCBI): domain Eukaryota; kingdom Viridiplantae; phylum Streptophyta; class Magnoliopsida; order Solanales; family Solanaceae; genus Nicotiana; species Nicotiana benthamiana. Next base: position 9,610,223 of record CM067341.1, on the reverse strand, counting down.
GCATAGGTATATGTAACTCTAGCGGCCTACTGGGCATAGCAGCACGTATGATTTTGGGACTAGGTGAGTTGTATTATTCGAGACGGCCACAACTTGATTTACTTCCTGTCCACTTTCGGACGGATGTTGTATTTTATTTCCTTATCAGTAGATGCTCATGCACTTGTGACACAAGGTTCTGGGATGGTTTGAAATATTTTGTACTAATTGCTTATTATTTAAGTGAATTAAAGCAGTTATCTTTTTATTTATGAAAATTGAAGGAAAATCTTAGTTTTCAAAAAAAATGAGAACTTCATCAAGTAATTTGGTTGGCTTGCCTGACAGCAGTGTCCGGCGCCATCGCGACCCTTAATGGATTTTGGGAAATGTTAGTTATTAACACTTTTGTAATACAAGGGATGGATAGTACTACGAAGCGTGCATGTATGTCTATATATATACACACACACACACACTCTTACGCTATACTATGCACTAAGTATAAGTGCGTTAGCTAATATTATATCAAATATAGCTCATATATATAATATATATACCTACGCTATACTATGCACCAAGTATAAGTGCATTAGCTAATATTATATCGAATATAGCTTTTATATATATATATATATATATATATATATATATATATATATATATATATATATAATATACTTACGCTATACTATGCACTAAGTATAAGTGCATTAGCTAATATTATATCGACTATAGCTCATATATATATATATAAATATATATATATATATATATATATATAATATAGATACATACGCTATACTATGCATTGAGTATAAGTGCATTAGCTAATATTATATCGAATATCGCTCTTTTATATATATACTTACACTATACTATTGTCACGACCCCAACCCTGATCGGGATGGTGCCCGACACACCGCTAGGCAAGCCCGACCAATTCAACAACCTTATCCCTTTTTATACAGTTCATGATTCAATTAACATAAATAATTACTAAGTCATAATACTGCAACTCAAAAATATAGTAAAAACATGGGGAAAATCCAAGTAGAAATACTACTACTTCACAGCCCGAAGAATCTGGTATCACAAGTCCGAGCCTCTAATACACGGGTGTCAACCTACTACATATTGCTCTAAAGAAATGTGGAAATAAAGCAAATAGGTTATGTGGGAAGATCAGGACTACAGACGTCATGCAACTACCTTGATGCTCCCGAATAACTGCTCGGTAGAGAAGTCCTCACTCAGCCTCAGATGTACCTTGATCTACACGCAAGATGCAGGGAGTAATGTGAGTACTTCCAACCCAGAGAGTAATAAACATAAATAAAGGCTGAGAGTAAGAAATCCTCGATAGGCACAGTGTAAGCTATAATTATAGCAGTTCAATCCAGATAATATAAACTCAATAAACCAATGAAAATAATGATGCTGCAACAGATGAGTAAATGAATGACAATCAATTAAGAAATGAAACAAATAGTATGGTACTCTCTAGTACCCGGTGCGGCGTGCAGCCCGCTCCATTTATTTATCGTCGACGACGCTCACTAGGGGTGTACAGACTCTGGGAGGGGCCCCTTACGGCCCAAGCACAATGTGAAGCCATCTCGTGGCATCCATTAGGCCATAAGCCACATATCAATATCAATATAATACTGTTGCGGCGCGAAGCCCGATCCCACACTCAGTCTAGAATCACATAAGCCCCTCGGGCACAATAGCATATAAAACATTCAACCCAAACTTCAGTAAAAATATTATTTAAGTTCCAAGTTTTGAGAAAAATGGTTGAGTTTGCAAAACAATATTAAATACTAGGACTGAGTTCAATTATCTGTAAATATGGTAAGAAACCAGTAAACCAATCCCTGAAGGATTCAAGCAGTTGGCACGAAGCCCAATTATGATAATTAATCCATTTTCATAAGGATATCTACAAGGCTTCAATCAATTAGGTAGTAATTTTATTATGCGGGACGGACCAAGTCACAATCCCTAATGATACTCTACCCCACGCCCGTTATCCGGCATGCGATTCACCTCAATATACAACTACGATGTGCAAATTCGGGGTTCAAACCCTCAACACATCATTTACATCTATTACTAATCTCAAGCCGGCCAAAACCATAGCTTACTATGCCCTTGCCTTTCAAATCGACCTCCTCGTGCATCGGATCTGACCAAAACCACAACGATTATATCACAATATGTCAATGAAACAACACCCAATCGAAAATAATCGAAAATAGTAAAATTCTCGAAATTAGCAAAACTCGAGCCCCAGGACCACTTCTCAAATTCCAGAAAATTTTATATCAACGGATTCCTTATCTAGCCACGAGTCTAACCATACAAAAATTATCCAATTCTTATACCATTTGGTCCTTCAAATCATCATTTTATATTTTTGAAAGATTCCATAATTTTATTCCCAAATTCCATCCCAGTCATGAATTAAGAGATGAATTCGATGATAGATTCAAGCACTCTAGCCAAATCTAAGTTAGAACCAATTACCCCGACGAATTCCTTGAAAAACCTTCGAAAAATCGCAAAACTCCGAGCTCTCTAGGTCGAAATATAAAATAAAATCCAAAACCTCATATTTATATAATAAACCCTTAGATTTCCATCTCCGCGGCTGCGTGAAAACCAGCGCAGTCCGCGCAAAAAAATGACCGCGGCCGTACACTGTTCTCCAAAATGAAAGACTTTGGTATTTTGGCCATAACCTTTGCTGAAGATGTTCAAATACCTATTATAATATATTTTTGAAAACTAGATTCAAAGAACAACAATTTTTGGTTTTGATTCATCTCAAAATTTCATATGTATTAAAATATATGAGCTTCCGAAGTCGGATCAGTGGGAAGATTCTTCACCGCGACTGCACCCACTTTTGTGCAGTCCGCACAACATATACCGCGGCCGCACACACTTTGGGGCGGTCCGCACAACACTCACCGTGGGCGCACTTCTTTTTGTGCAAACCGCATGGGTGATTTCTGAGGTCTGCAACCCATCTGGACCTGCTACAGCTATGATTTTCACACTAAAACATCCCGGAACCTACCTGGAACTCCCGGAACATCAAACTAATTGTACCAACACATCCCATGACATCATTCAAACTAGTTCAAAACATAGGAATGGTCTCAACAACATCAGCTCACCAATTTAACAAAGGATTCAAGCCTAAGAACTCCAAGAACTCTTAAATTATGCTTTCGATCAAAAGTCCAACCAAATGACGTCAGAAAAATCTAAAATTTTGCACGCACATCCCAAATCACCTAACAAATCTACATCAACTCCCGGATTTTCATCCTGACCTCAGGATCGAAATCTCACTTATCAACCGAAATTTGCCAAAATACTAACTTCGCCAATTCAAGCCTAATTCTACATAGGACCTCTAAAATCACTTCCGATCACACTCCTAAGTCACAAATTATCCTTCGAAGCTAACTGAATCATCGGAATCCACATCCACGCCTCCTAGCACATAAGTCAACATCCGGATAACTTTTCCAAAACAAGCATTCCTTAAAGAGACTAAGTGTCACATTTCTTTCTCAATTAAATCCAAATCAACCCGTTTACAAAAAACACTCGTAATAAAGCATAAATAAGTAGAAAATGAGGGAAATGGGCGATCACTCAGGTAATGACGGGTCGGGTCGTCACATCCTCCCTAACTTAGACAGATGCTCGTCCTCGAGCGAGTCAAGAAACATACCTGAAGCCTCAAATATGTGAGGGTATCTGCTCTGTATCTCCCGCTCGGTCTCCCAGGTAGCCTCCTCCACGGGCTGACCTCTCCACTGCACCCTCATTGAAGCAACATCCTTGTACCTCAACTTCCAAACTTGATGATCCAAAATGGTTGCTGGCTCTATATCATAGGTCAATTCTCCCTCCAACTGGACTGTACTGAAATCCAAAATGTGGGACGGGTCCCTAATATACTTCTGGAGCATAGAAACATGGAAAATTAGATGCACGCTCGACAAGCTGGGTGGCAAAGCAATCTCATATGCCACCTCTCCAATCCTCTTAAGTAACTTGAAGGGCCCAATAAACCGCCGACTCAACTTTCATTTCTTTCCGAATCTCATAGCACCCTTCGCGGGTGAAACCTTGAACAACACCTTCTCACCAGTCATATAGGATACATCTAGGACCTTCCGGTTTGCATAAATCTTCTGCCTCGACTGCGTTGTATGGAGTCTCTCCTGATTCATCTTCACCTTATCTAATGCATCTTGAACCAAATCTGTCGCCAAAAATCAAGCCTCACCGGGGTCGAACCAACCAACTGAAGATCTACATCGTCTCCCATACAAAGCCTCACACGGTGTCATCTGAATGCTGGACTGATAGCTGTTATAATAGGAAAACTCTACAAGTTGTAGAAATCAATCCTATGATCCACCAAAATCAATAACACATGCGCGTAACATATCTTCTAATATTTGGATGTGCGCTGGTATTGTCCGTCCGTCAGAGGATGAAAGGCTGTGCTCAACCATACCTGAGTACCTAACTCTCGCTGGACCGTCTGCCAAAACTGAGAGGTAAACTGAGTGCCCCGATCTGTATGATGGAAATTAGGACACCATGCAACCGAAAAACCCGCCGAATATATAACTCTGCTAGCTGCTATGAAGAATAAGCAGTACAAACTGGAATGAAGTGCGCGGACTTGGTCAGCCTGTCTACAATCACCCATATGGCATCGAATTTCTTCAAAGTCCGTGGGAGTCCAGTAACAAAATCCATAGTGATCCTCTCCCACTTCCACTCGGGGATAACCATCTGCTGGTGCAAGCCACACAGTCTCTAATGCTCATATTTCACCTGCTGACAATTAAGACACTGGGCTACATACTCCACAATATCTCTCTTCATCCTCCGCCACCAATAGTGCTGTCTAAGGTCCTGATACATCTTTGCTGCACCTGGATGGATAGAATACCGCGAGCTATAGATCTCCTCCGATATCAACTCCCAAAACCTATCCACATTGGGCATGCAAATCCGGCCCTACATCGTCAACACACCATCATCTCCAATGGTCACATCTCTGGCATTACCATGCTAAACCCTATCCTTGATGACAAGCAGATGCGAATCCTCATACTGACACTCTCTGATGCATTCATACAAGGAAGACCGAGAAACCACAAAAGCTAACACCCGACATGGCTATGAAATATCTAGTCTCACAAATCGATTGGCCAAGGCCTGAACATCAACTGCAAATGGCCTCTCCTCAACCGAAATGTATGCCAGCTCCCCATACTCACTGCCTTGCGCCTCAAAGCATCAAACACTAGATTGGAATTCCCCGAGTGATACAGAATAGTAATATTATAATCATTTAGTAACTCTAACCATCTACGCTGCCTCACATTAAGATCCTTTTGCTTGAACAAATGCTGAAGACTACAATGATCGGTGAATAACTCACACGATACACCATATAGGTAGTGCGTCCAAATCTTCAATGCCTGAACTATAGCAGCTAGCTCTAATCATGAACGGGGTAGTTCTGCTTATGGGTCTTCAACTGACGGGAAGCATAAGTGATAACTCTACCCTCCTGCATCAATACACAACCAATCCCAACTCGCGAAGCATCGCAATATACCGTATAAGAACCTAAAGCAGACGGAAAAACCAATACTGGAGCTGTGGTCAAAGCTGTCTTGAGCTTCTGAAAGCTCTCCTCACACTCGTCCGACCATACAAATGAAACACCCTTGTGAGTCAACTTGGTCAAGGGCGATGCAATGGATGAGGTTCCCTCAACAAAACGGCTGTGAGCATGTGATTTTTGCCTCGTTGAAATTACTCATACAGAATTCTCAAACTTAGGATTTTCCTTTTTATTTTTTAGGATTTAATTGCGCATATCAATGTGTGTTTTCATTGATGTATGCATGACAAGTCATAAAAAGTACAAAAATTACATAGGCATTTAGGATATAATTTTACATATTTTTGTTAAAATTAATTGGTAGTTAAGGTTTATTTTGCAAAATATAAAAACCCAAAAATTAAGTAGTTTATTTTGGCATTGATTGTTAATCTTCATTGTTTGGCATTTTATGATTAATTTTCATTTTTTTTGCATTTTGATTAATTTTTCATGTTAGATAGTTATTAGTTTGATTTATTCTAATCAAGAATTTTAAAAATAAAATTAGTAAATGAAAAAACAAAAAAAAAAGGATTTAAATGTTTAATCCAGGCTAGCCACAATTGGGCCAAGCCTGGGTGACACAAAACCTTTTACCTGTTCAAATACCCGAACCGCAGCCCAAAACCCGTCTCTCACCCAAGTACACATAAGAGACGCACCAAAACGACGTCGTTTTGGGGGCAGTCAATCTTTGCTGTTCATCCATCATGATCTCACGGTCCTGAAGCTCCCTCCCCAAACCCATATATATGTCCAAACACCTGTGTATATTGAGAGACAAACGACCTTCTTCTTCGTACATATACACCGGTGTAACACGAACCCTCATCCACCATATATACTCTGTCCACCAGCCTGAAACCACCACCGAAAATCGCCTCATGACGGTGGCCGGCCACCAAATGGCCCCAAATTTATACCACCGAACCCCCTCAACCTCCCCTTTCCCCTCCCTCCATTAGATCCCCTCAAATATCTCCACAGACCGTCAAATATTCAAAAGAATACTCGCCGCCTACGGTGGTACAAACTCCAAATCGGTCAAAATTAACACCCCTAAACCGTCTTACCCTCATCTTTCCAACGATCTAAGCCTTGTCCCTCGAATCCTCACAGACCTCTTCAAGTATCACATCGAAGTTTTGACCCAAACCCTAAACTCACTGGAATCCTTCAAAAATGGTCCATGGTGACCATCTGACCTTCCCATCCACAACCACATGACCAACGACCCTTGAATACAACTAAACGTGGTAAAAAATCAGATCTGAAGTCCAGACCCCGTCCCAAAGTTAATCAACCCTAGCATGATACCCTCTTCTCCTTTCCAACAACAAAACAAAGGTCTCATAAGACCAAAGATCCTCTCAGCAAGGGTCGAAGAACCTTGAGATTCGAACAGCCCCAAATTTAGGGTTGCTATTTTAAGAAAGCTAAGTTTCTTTTGTGCTTCTTTCTCTGATTGATGTTAATTTCTCCTGTAGTCTTTTAAATTGTTTCTTTTGTTCCTCCTTATAATTTTTTCTTCTGATATTTTCAATATCCTTTGTTCGACTTTATAATTGTTTCAATTTCCTCCTTATAATTCTTTCTAGGTTTCTTCTGAGTGTTTTAATTTCTTTTGTTTGTTTTTATAATTGTTTTCCTGCGCATAATTTTTTCTAGGTTTCTTCTGAGTGTTTGTAATTTCCTTTGTTCGTTTTTATAATTATTTTAATTTCTTGTGCTTTTCCTTATAATTACCTTAGTTTCTTTTAAGTGACTTTAATTTCTTTTGCTCGTCTTTATAATTGTTTCCTGAAATTGCCTTTGTTCATATTTATAATTGTTTTAATTCCCTGTGTTCTTCCTTATAATGGCTTTAGGTCTCTCCTGAGTGTTTTAATTTGTTCGTCCTTATAATTGTTTTAATTGTTCTTCCGTATAATTGCTTTTAGTGCTCTTCTAATTGCTTTTGTTCTTCCTTCCGTTTGCTTTTGAGTTTCTTTGATTTTGTTTATGTAAAGGCATGTATGTCCATTTGCTCATCTGTTAAGATTTTTTGATTAGTGATTTCATTTCCACCACATGCTTTTATTTAAAGTCTGCTTAATATTTGATGTCACAGTTGTCCCTGAGTTATCATGCTCTGATTTTTCATTTCTTTTGTTCCAAAGTCGATTAGTATCCATGTGTGATAAATATTGCTTTTGAAGTTTGTGATGATTAGTTTCATATTTGTTTCTGAGTAATTTGGTTCCACATTGTGATATTTACCTGAATATATGTGTTGCACCGATCATGTTTTGACCCTTGATCGTTTGCTCTTGCATAGTATGGTATAACACTCAAATGTGATCCTAGCTGCTAATAATAACTTTGGTTTATGACCTGAAGTAGTTAATTAGGGTCAATTGTTGATCAAATAGATAGGCATCAGACTGTAACACATATTGTCAGTAATTAAGAAAAGAAGAAAGGGGTATTAAGGGTATTTGAACATGGGAATCTTGTAACAAACTCATGGAACATTCTAGTGAAGGGTCAAAGTACAATTTCTGTTAATTCTGCCTCCAAACTTGAGGCACAAGTTAGAAAATCAAGGATCATTTAGGCAAATCTAAGAATGGTTAAAGGACTAAAAGGAAAACAAATAGATTTTTTTCCCTAAGGCTTTGGTTATAAAAGGAATGTCTGATTATTTTCAAAAAGATTTTTTCTGGAGCTAGAGGACAATTTTCAGATATAGAGAGAGATATACATTGAGAGATACACTCTATATAATATTTAGCTAAAAATCAATTTCAAGTTTTCCTGGCAAAATCTTCCATAATATTCAAATTATATTCCTTAGAAGTTGAAGATGGTTTGAAGTATATGCATTAAAGATTGAAACTTGTGTGCATTGGGTTTTCAAAGTGTTTTTCCTAAATTCCTGATACATTCCTAGGTTTATTTGTTATTTTGGCTGCTGTTGCTTGTTTGCCTTACGTTGGCCTTACTCATAGGACCTCTTATGCTGTAATCCCAGGCACCATTCTCACTAATAAATCTGGGAAGTCATAGCTGAACATGCTCGAGATCATAACTGATAATGAAGATGATCCTATTTTTATATTAATGTCATATTATAAATGTCATTAGTTTCAGTAATATTTCTTGTATTGTAATAAACATAAATGTGTAATGATGCTGGACTGTACCTCGACTATGACTTTAATTTATTTAGATTTCAGTAGTTTTAAACAGTTTAGTCCATAATTTACTTGAGGTTCATGATTTATGCTGTTGTTGAGATTCAATAGTTGCATATGTACTCTGACCGATGAGTACAACAATATCTTTCTTTAGATGCCAGATCCGAAACCTGAGTTAAATTTATTAATTTACTAATATAAAAGCATTATCAGAAGTATCTTTGTCAAAATGTCTTCAATATGCTTTAAAAATGATCAATTACACAAGGTCAACAATTGTAGTGTAGCAATTCGAAAGGCTGTTATCATTCTCTATGATTGACTTGTCGTCCGATGTCTCTAGGCTCAATATTGAAGGCCCAAAATGCTATTAGTTTCGAAACATAAGGAAATGCCTTCCCCGGGTTTTCTATTAAATGAAGCCCAAATTGCAAGACCAGTCATGAATGAGGCTGAAAATATAGACGCTGAGTCTCTCTTTTGAATATATCACTCACATATGAAATAATTAGGACATATCTTTTTAGAGACGCGTATATAGAAAATTATAGTCGCTTTAGGTTGACTTTATAAAAAAAGTGATCCGCGCTAACAAAATCGTGCACTACGTAGGCTCCTTAACTGTAATAAAAAATGTGTAGAAATTTGGAGGTGTTGTTTAGCGAATTTCACGGCCCTCCACGAATTTTCAAATGCATAGTTGATATAGGCGCGATATTTTAATAAGATATCTTCATAATTTCGGGTGCGCATATATGTGACCCAAATCTAAGTCCCGACGATATTAATATGTGTCGAGAACCTGAGTGCATTTATGTGACGTGGTTCGAGACGTGTTTTAATAACGTTGTAAATATTCCTAAAATGAATAAAGTTGTTAACAATTTTAAAATTGCATTGTAAGATGAACATGTTTGAAAATCAAGAAAATATCCATTTATAATAGTTTAAGCGACCATGCTAGAATCACGGGATCCGAGGGTGCCTAACACCTTCCCTCGGGTCAACATAATTCCATACTTAGAATTTCTGGTTCGTAGACTCCAATTGGGCAGTCAAAAATTTCCTCGATTTGGGATTACAAATAAACCGGTGACTTGGGACACCAAAAGCCAAACCTATTCCAAGTGGCGACTCTTAATTAATAAATAATCCATTTCGAATAATGTCAATTTAATTGGAAAAACTCCATTATACGTTTATCCTTCAAGGTAACCGTGTAAAAAATGAGGTGTGACAGCTCTGGCGACTCTGCTGGGGATCGAACCCAGAATCTCTGGTTCAGGGTTCGAGAATTCGAGCTTAGAATAACTGTTATATTTGGCTTTATCTGATTTCATTACATGTTCCTTGCTAAGTGGTAAATACTTTACCGCTTTAATATTATTTGAACTGTACATATAAATTGCTAACGAAACCCTTGACTTTTGACCTCAGGGGTTGTGCTTACCGGTTGAGACTCCTTATTCTGTTAGTGTCATACCTGAAAATAAGAAAGAGACCAGACAAGTTACTAAGACGGATGGCCTTTTGGTTCCCGGTACGTAGCTCCCTCATCGACTCGAGTTTTCCGCTCGGGTGCACAGTCTAGACCCTGTACTAAGGTTGTTAAACTTAGAATAACTTGACCTCATGCCGGATCCCTAGTAGGAACACTTATTTTCATCATACATTTAACTTAGGAGACTCAACACAGGGGATGGGTCCGTCTAGGACAGGTAACCCAAAATGACAAGACCATCATGATGAATATTATGTGCTACTTTTGCATTCATTTGCTTTGGATTCGGATGTTGACCAGCATGTGAATAAAAGAAAATCTTAGATCTACTGAGATAATTTATTTTCAAGAAACCCGATGCTCAAATAGCGCCGAATGCTACCAGAGCTTTTTACGCAAAAATACAAAACAAAAGGAAAATTTGGAAGTTTTTTCAATAATATTTTTGGGTTCTTGATAAATTGTTTCGCCAGGTCTAACCCCTTTTTTTTTCAAAAAAACAAAATGCCAAAAAACAAGAAACAAAAAAAAAAAGCAAATGTCCGATTTTATCCACTTGTTTTGAAATGAATAAGGTGATGCCATTATTACCGGAAACATCTGAATGTTGCCATAAGGGACACCGGAAGGCTGATCCTTCATAAATGGCCAACTCTGAGTCTTATTTTAACCGGCAAGCAAGCACAACCTGAAAAACTCTCCTTCGGAAATATTGCAAGGCTGTATTCGCAAAGCCTGTCTCTGGTTTTATGAAATGAATTTCATAAGATACTGGTTTTAATATTTTGAGGATACTAATTCGCCTTAATAAATGTGCAGAATGAACACGATAGTGTTCATGAGAAAAATTCCACTGGAGTTGCGACTATGGTGGAATGATCTCGTGGAAGTAGGGCAAAAAAGGGTCAATACATATCTAGGAGGCCTCACTGGTTTGTTGAAAATTAACCCAAGGGGATACATCATAAAGGAATTAATCACATTTTGGGACCCGGCCCACAACGTCTTCCACTTCTCGGATTTTGAACTCACCCCGACATTAGAGGAAATGACCGGATATATCGGGACCCTTACAATTTCTTTGAGACACCAATACCTGACTGTACCAAGAGCCCTTGCCGTGCACAAATTCCTGAACTCCTTGAAAATTAGTAGAAAAGTTCACAATCCAGACTTATCAGCTGGATTTTGCACCCCGCAATTTATATATCAGAGGTATGGACATATCGGGGGATCGAATAAGCTCGAAAATAATATTTTTAGCAAGGGAAATAAGCTCAAATGGGAGGAGCATCGATGTTTTGCGTTCATGGTATTTTTCTTGGGTCTTTTGGTGTTCCCGCGAAAGGATGGGAATATTGACATACAGATAGCAGGGGTCGTTAGCACTTTAATGAACCATGCTAAAAGTACCCTTTATCCAATGATCTTATCCGAAATCTTCCGAGCTTTCACCGCCTGTAAAGCAGGTGGAGACTTCTTCGAGGGATGTAACTTGTTGCTTCAAATATGGATGATCAAGCATATATGCCACCGGCCTCGGTTCATGAATTACGGGTCGCTAACAAAGGGCTGCATAGAATAGTTCTGCAATAGGGTTGATGGGTTTAAAGTACTTAAGGGCGTCACAGAATGGGTGTCACATCTCCGGGTCATCACTGCAAATCTGATAGAGTGGACATTCGGGTGGCTCCCTGTGGATGAAGTTGTGTATATGCCGGCCACCAGACCTCATTTCCTTTTGATGGGTCTCTGAAGCATCCAGCCCTATGCGCCGTATATAGTACTAAGAGTATTGGATAGATTCCAAATGATCCCCAGGGACGAGGATATTAGTCCTCATGCAGTTGATATTAGCCCAAATGGTCAATTCCCTAAAGACGTGGTACGCCAAATCTAGAGCGAATGTCAATACTTGACAGCCGATACTCGAGTGCGTGACATATCTAAGGGTGAGGCTGCACAAGGGTATGTTGCTTGGTACAAGAGAGACATTGAGCCTGGGAGGCCGGCAAAGAGACCACATCTCCAAGAATTCGTTGAGACGTCACAAGAGCAATGGGATTGGTTGGCCAAGGAAAATGAATATAGGGCTACTATAGGAAGCTTGGAAAAGCAAATCCAAGAGTTGCAATTTGAAAATAGTTTGCAAGCCACAACCAGTGAGGGAGAAAAGAAGATATTGACCAAAGAAAAAGAAGCACTACGAGCCCAAAACAAGAAAATGAAGGCAGCCACAGAAAACCCTCCTAGTAGTGCGAAAGATGAAAAACTCATAGCGTAAAGTATGCGAGTATGGGTTCGACCTGAATAAGGAGGAAGGTGAGCTATCTAGGGTTCGGAAGCAATTGATTAAAAGTGCAGAGGAACAAGCCCGCATCCTTGAGCAATTAAAAGAAGGGAACAATGATGAGATTGTTGTTTTAATGCGAAGGGTCATCATGACTGAAAACAAAATGGCCAAGCAAGCCGGGACTTCAAAGCTGAAAGAGAGCATTGTTATGCAATGATAGCGGGATTAGAGAGGGATTTGCGGCAATTCCAAAACCTGAATCAGGTAGTAGAACGAACTCTAAAGGAAAGGGTCGAGAAAATTGGGCGTTTGCTGCAAGAAAAAGGTGTTATAAGGAAAAGGATACAGTCAATCACATATTATATTACTACAAAGTGCAACCATTGTGAGGATATGACGAAATCCATGTTCTTTGCTACCGCCATGACATTTGTTCATCAAGTGATGGAAGATCTCCACCACCTCCAAGGAAGTATAGCATGCAAGCCTGCAGCAAGGCCGAACGATGCCCGCAAGTTCCAAAAGCAGCTGAAGCCATTATGTATTCATAATTTCTGAATTTGTATTTTTCTTAATAGAGTCTGTCCGTCTGTATGTTCTTTTACGCACCATTTGAGTCTGTAAGTTGTGTCCCATTTGGTAGTGACCTTTAATTTTGTTAGCTTTTGCAATCAAAGTTTTTGTCTTTATACAAATTGAAAATTCCAATATATCCTGTTATTTCCAGCACATTTTACCATGAACTACGCTCGGTCTGATTCATGCAGTGTCATGATACATATGCAATCTTCATAGGATTCGACTGTATTCTTATAAAAGGAAAATCAAAAGGAAATAATAGGTAGAAAATAAAAGGAAGTTCGGAATAAATGCCGGGATGACGCATGTGACCATTGAAAAAACATAGGAACCCGTTAATTGCATAGGTTCATCATACCCACCATGCAATTCCTGTTTCTTATCTATCCAAACCTAATCTACTGTAATTCCAATTTCCAGTCCAGGTTTTTAGATAACAGTGATTGGTTTGTGGTAAGCTGGCATCGCACAGATACTTTATTAGATCAAAAGGAAGAGTAGAGATGCCATCCGAAATGACTCTACCAGCAGTTCCCATCCCAGAGGACAACCTAATTGCGGGAATCCCAGCCTCGGAATTTGCAGCAGCTGAAGAAAATAGAATCCTTTGACTCAGAGTTGTGGAGATTTGGGATGCTTGGATAAATGGAAAAAAACCTCCAAGTGCTATCCCCGGATTTCCTAAGCTTTTCCCAAGGTCGGGGGTACCTCCAGCGTCCTCATCAACAACCCAAATATCCTCTAGGGGCAGCCTACCATATTAGCCAACTTTGTCGGAGCGCCTTCTGAAGCCCGTCCTTCAATGTTCACATCTGGTCCAGTCCCTAATATTTTTACGGCCCCTCCGTGCATAGCCAGCACATAGCCTATGGTGCCGAGGCCCATGTTTGATCGTACAGCTTTCACATTTCAAACTCCCAACTAAATCGATCCTCCCCCATACCCCACATACACTTATCCTCAACCGGCATACAAACTCACACCGATACATGATAAAACTCTTTAGATACCTGAACAAGATGAGATAACAAGAAGGATGAAAAGCCTTGAGTAGTGTTTGAAAAACATGCAAGGTTTGAGTGGGCAGAAGAGTGTGTCTTACTCGAATTTATGCATGTTCACACACGTACATATTCCCCTGGGATTCAAAACGTATAAGTTTGAAAAGTACGATGGCCACGGTGACCCTATCGCTTATTTGAAAAAATATTGCAACTAGCTGCGTGGGGCCGGTGAAAGAGAAGAACTACTGATGTCATATTTCGGGGAGAGATTAGTGGGCATCGCTTCTGAATGGTATATGGACTAGGATATCACTCAATGGAATATTTGGGATGATCTCGCTCGGGATTTTTAAGGCAGTTCCAGTATAACATTGACATTGACCCGGATAGGAATTCTCTAGCCAATTTGAAAAAGAAACCTTCAAAAAGTTTTAGAGAGTATGCAGTCAAATGGCGCGAACAAGCGTCGAGAGTAAAACCACCCATTGATGAGACAAATGTGGTCATTGTTTTCCTAGAAGCGCAAGAGGAAGATTATTTTCAAAATATGATGTCTGCAATAGGCAAGGCTTTTGCGGAGGCAATTAAGATTGGCGGTGTGGTAAAAAATGGCCTGAAAGCAGGAAGAATTCTGAGGTAGTCCGCCACAAAAGGCAACCTCCCAAGCCATCCAAGCCGGGGCAGGAGGGGTCGCAAGAAACAAAAAAAAAGAGGAAGTGTCAATGGCAGCCTCCGGAATGAGAAGACATCATGCTCACAGACCAGTATTCTAAGAAGGGGCCTCTCAATATTACTGTCCCCATCAAGACATGCATTACGTTCATCAACCTTATGCAGTCATGAACGCCAGCCATTTGCTCGACCACAACAACAAGGCAATAGAAACCAGGCCCTGAGGAATCAGCCTCCCCAAAACCACAATAATCCCCGCCCTCCACAAAATATTTACCATCTTAGAGAACCACCTAGAAGACAATACTATACACCGATAGGGGAATCCTATGCCAGCTTATTCCCAAAACTGGTCCTGATGGGTCTCTTGCAGCCCGTGCCCCCGAACAGGCAGAACCCTGAGTCACCTTCCAATCAACGGGTCATACGCTGTGCTTATCATTCAGGAGCCGAAGAAAATGACACTGAAAACTGCTGGACTCTGAAACGAGCGGTGGAGGATTTAATAGAACAAAGGAAAATAGTGCTGATAGATGAATATGTCCCCAACGAAACCAATAAACCATTGCCGGCTCATAACAATGGGCCAGTCATCTAAATGATTTGTGATGACAAAGAATTTAACCCTGCCCTAAAAGCCATAATACCCATTGCTGATGCTGACAGAAAACCGAAGGTTACCTCCAAGAAGGAAACAAGTGAAGCCAACCACCCAGAAGTAGAGAAGAAGTTTGGAATTAAGACTGAGATGACACCCACCAAGGAAACC
This sequence comes from Nicotiana benthamiana, assembly GCA_034376525.1. Lineage (NCBI taxonomy): Eukaryota > Viridiplantae > Streptophyta > Magnoliopsida > Solanales > Solanaceae > Nicotiana > Nicotiana benthamiana. The sequence goes on along the minus strand of CM067341.1, from coordinate 9,594,528 downwards.
ATACTTTACGTCCCATGGGGGCGTCAAGAAAAATATCTCACTTTGAGTCCCCCAAGAAGGTTTGAATTGAACAAAACGATATATGTACCCAAGGGAGCCTATGTGGTGCGGGGACCGATTAAACCATCAAGGCTGAATGAGCCTGTGGTATCGGTCGCGTGCCTCATAAGCCAATGACAAACCCTTATGCAGTTCCATTGAACTACTAAGAAACCATAGTCACATATAAGGGCAAAGGGATCATTGGGGAAACTCAAAAGGGCCATCCCACAAAGAAATATTCGGATATGGAAGAAGTGAACACTGCCACCAAATGGCGGTTTCCACTCAAAAAACTCGTAAATGCTGAAGAAGCAGAAGCCTTCTTTCCAAAAATGAAAATGCCAGAATATGAGGTGGTGGACCAGCTCTGAAAGTCTCCCGAGCAGGTCATTTTTTTGTCATAACTGATGAAATCTCCAGAGCACCAGAAAGTGTTGGTCAAAACCTTGAATGAAGCTTATGTACCGGTGGGAACCTCCATGGAACAACTAGAGAAAATGGCAGAAAGATTCTTTGCTATTAATCAGGTTACATTCAGCAAGAATGATTTACCTCTAGAAGGAGCTGCCCACAACAAAGCCTTGCACCTCACCGTCAAATGCGAGGGCTATAATGTCAAAAGAGTAATGATAAATGGTGGTTCTGGGGTAGATATATGCCCACTTTCAACATTGTAAAGAATGGAGAATGGAACAGAGAGGATCCGTCCCAACAATGTTTGTGTCCGATCATTTGATGGGATCAAGAGAGACACCATATGGGAGATTGACTTAGTATTGACCATCGATACGGTTGACTTTGAAGTGACATTTCAAGTAGAGGACCTGGACACATCCTATAACTATCTCAAGGAAAGACCATAGATTCAAGAGGCAGGAGCGGTGCCTTCCACTCTGCACCAAATGTTGAAGTTCGAACATGAGGACCAAAGTGATTGTGGTCCACGGAGAAGATGAACAGTCAATTTACCGTGATCCCCCCGTCTCCTGCCTCGAAGCCAAAGAGGGAAGTGAATATTTAGTTTACCAGGCTTTTGAAATTGTGATAGCAAATCAATACAAAGAAGGCGAACCATTCCCCCAGCTTTTCCTCTCTAATGCCTCAATCATGGTGGCAAGAGAGATTACACGCCAAGGGTTTAGGCCAGGCAAGGGACTTGGAAGTTCTCTACATGGAATAGCTGAGCCGGTTGCTTTGCCTACCGCATAGAAGTTTTTTGGGCTAGGCTTCCAACTAACGCTGGAGGATATCACCTGGGCCAACCGTAGGAAACGTCATGGATGGGCTTTACCAAAACCCCTACCCCACTTGTACAAAACATTTGTAGTACCAAAGTACAGTGAGGAAGAGGAAGATTAGACATTCACAGCCGAAGAAATTGAGGAGATATGTGGAGCCATGAGGAAATTATTGTATGAAGCCAACATGGTCCAGCTGGGAGAAAGCTCAAGCACTGTTGAAGTTCTCTATATGGGACCGGATGCCAAATTGCAAAACTGGAAGGCCACACATTTCCTAGTCAGGCGGGAGGCCCAGTAGTCCTGCCTTGCTACCTTTTCATGCATCACGGGTTATTTCAGGGTGTAACTCAGGTGTTTTTCCTTAGTACTTTGTCCTTTAAATTCTAGATGTAAACCCTGTTATCTTACAATTTCAAAGAATAAATCAATATTTCATCGTTTGCACTTCTCTATCTTTTTCTGATTTTTATTTTTCTTTTATTTCATTTTTCTTCTTTTAGTCCCAATAATGCGGCTTTAAATACAATGACATGCTCGCGGACTTCATGCCACGACCCAAACACGCTGCCCATCTGTGAAATAATGAACCAAGAACCAGAATATGATGAAGAAGAGGCTTTTAGGGAAATCAACCGAGAGTTGGAACATTTTTAAAATAAACCTATGCCGAACTTAAACAATATCGAACCATTTAACTTGGGCGATCCCAGTGAAATCAAGGAAACAAAAATAAGCATCCATGTGAATAAAGAAATCCAGGATTCACTGGTTCAACTTCTTTTGGAATTCAAAGATGTATTTGCTAGGTCTTACGATTATTTGCCTGGGTTGAGTGTTGATATGATGGTTCATCAGTTGCCCACATACCCAGGATGCCCTCCAGTCCAGCAAAAACAATGAAAGCTCAAACCGGTGTCAGCAATAAAATTAAAGAAGAGATCACAAAACAGCTAGAGGCGGGGGTAATCTGAGTGGTTCGATACACCACATGGCTGGCCAATGTGGTCCTGGTACCGAAGAAAGACGGAAAAACTCGAGTGTGTGTAGATTACAAAGATTTAAACAAGGCGAGTCCCAAAGACAACTTCCCTATACCTAAATCCACATCCTTGTTGACAACTGTGCCAAACACGAAATACAGTCCCTTGTAGATTGTTACGTAGGATATCAGCAAGTGTTGATGGATGAGGAAGATGGTGAGAAAACCGCCTTCACCACACCTTGGGGAACTTACTGTTACAGAGTTATGCCTTTCGATTTAAAGAACGGTGGGGAAACATATATGAGGGCCATGATCACCATTTTCCACGACATGATGTATCAAGAAATAAAAGTATATATGGACGATGTGATTATCAAGTCCAAGACTCAGGGTGATCATGTAAGGGACTTAAGAAAATTCTTTAAAAGGCTTCGCAAGTATGATTTGAAATGGGAAAAGGGTCAGAACTGCCCCTAACGTATTGACTCCAGGTTAAAAATACCCTCCGTTAACCTATTTTGAAGAAAATGCCCCTACCGCTAAAAATGTGGCATATTTGTGCCCCTAAGTTTAACAACTGACTGTACTTATATTTAAAATGGTAGGGGCATTGTTTTCAAAATAGGTTAACGGTAGGAGCATTTTTAAACTGGAGAATACGTTAGGGGCACAAATATGCTAGAACTTTAACGGTAGGGGCATTTTCTTCAAAATAGGTTAACATATGGCATTTTTAGCCTGGCGTCAATGCGTTAGGGGCAGTTCTGACCCTTTTCCGATTTGAAATTGAATCCAGCCAAGTGTGCATTTGGGGTCCCGTCAGGCAAACTTCTAGGTTTCATTGTCAGCCAAAGAGGTATCGAGTTGGATCCGACCAAGATAAAATCCATTCAAGATCTACCTCCTCCAAAGACCAAGAATGATGTAATGAGATTATTGGCAAGATTGAATTACATCAGCCGATTCATCGCCCACTTGACTTCCATATGCGAGCCCATATTCAAACTATTGAAAAAGGATGCGGTAGTTAAATGGACTGTCGAGTGTCAAGAGGATTTTGACAGAATCAAACATTATTTGTCCAACCCACCAGTTTTAGTCCCGCCGGAACCGGGAAGGCCACTATTACTCTATCTAACAATCCTGAAAAGCTCTTTTTTTTGTATTCTCTGGCATCATGATGCCACGGGAAAGAAAGAGCAAGCCATCTATTATTTGAGCAAGAAATTTACCAGTTACGAGGCCAAGTACATGCTGATAGAAAGAACCTGTTGTGCCTTGACGTGGGTGGCCCAGTAGTTGAGACATTATCTGCAAGCTCATAATACCTACCTCATAGCTAGGTTGGATCCACTGAGGTATATATTCCAAAAACCGATGCCCACAGGACGATTGGCAAAATGGAAAATCTTGCTCACCGAGTTCGACATAGTGTATGTCACTCGTACTGCAATGAAGGATCAAGCATTAGCGGATCATCTAGCCAAAAATCCAGTTGATGATGAATATCAGCCTTTGAATACCTATTTCCCTGATGAAGAAGTGAATTCGGTGGAACTAACATATGAAGACATCCCCGCTTGGAGAATGTTCTTCGACGAAGCAGTAAACCCAAAAGGCGTTGGGATTGAGGCAATTTTAATCTCACCCACGGGTCAGCATTATCCCACTACAACCAGGCTCTAGTTTTTCTACACCAATAATACAGCTGAGTACGAGGCTTGAACCATGGGCATGAACATGACCATTTACCAAGATGTTGAGGAATTATTAACCATGGGGGATTCACATTTGATCATACGACAGTCTCAAGGAGAGTGGGAAACAAGAGATATGAAACTCATCCCCTATAGACAGCATGAGGAGGACCTCAGCAAACGGTTCAAGTCGGTACAATTCAGGTAAATTCCTCACTATCACAATGAGCTAGCATCGCAACCTTGGTTTCCATGTTGCCTTACCCCGGAAACGCCTACGTCGATCCTTCGGAAATCCAAATCAAAGAAAGGCATGGGAATTCTAATGTGGCCGAAACAGAGTCCACCACACAGCCCTGGTATTATAACATCAAGATATTCCTGAAAACACAGGAGTAAGGCTGGAAGAATAACGGTTCCGAACCGGAACCGTGACCGGAACCGTGACCAGAACCGCGGTTCTGGCGGTTCCGCGGTTCTAAACGGTTCCGGTTATACGGTTCCAGTTCCGCGGTTCCGGTTCCGCGGTTCCGGGCCGGTTCCACCCTTTAGAACCGTGGAACCGGAACCGGAATCGGAACCGGACCGGTTCAGGCGGTTCTAAACGGTTCCAAACGATTCCGATATTAAAAAAAATTTTTTTTTTTTAAATTCGGACCGTTGGCGGAACTGTTTGGAACCGTTTAGAATCGCCGGAACCGGTCCGGTTCCGGTTCCGGTTCTATCCGGTTCCCAACGGCCATTTTAAAAAAAAAAACTTTTTTTTTTAAATTCTGAAAATCAGAACGTTGGTATTGCAGAAATAGCCGTTTGGCATTTTTAAAATTTAGCCATTTGACCCCTCAAATTTAATTTAACCCCAAACTTTATATAATTACACAATTTCCCATTTCTCAACTATAAATACCCCCTCATTCTTTCATTTTAATTCACCAATTCATCAATCTTACTCAATCTCTCTCAATCTCTCTCAAGCTCTCTTACAATCTTTCTGTGCAAGTGCTTAATTTTTTTTGCAAATTCGTGAAACATTGTGAAGTTGTTGAATTGAAGTTTTCAAGTGTTCAATTACAACGATTGTCAATTTTCAAGAAGTTGTTCGTCAATCCGGTAAACTCGTTTCATGAATATGAACAGTTAAGGCCGACATTTATAAATATAAGCATGAATATGAACAGTACTTGCGCTATTTATTTACTCATATAAGTAATCGTATGTCTATTACAACTGATATTGGTAGAAGTGGAAATGATTGTGATTATCTAACCGTGACCAGTCATTGGATAGACGAAGACTGGACTATGCAAAAACGCATTATAGCATATAGAATAATTAATTCACGGCACACAGGTAAGTTTATTGCTAGCACTGTTTATGATGTTTGTAGATATTTTTGTTTTAGTGATAGAATAATGTCAATTTCCATGGATAATGCTAGTAGCAACACAACTGCAATAGGTATTTTAACTAGAAAACTTAATCCTGCTTTTACAAATATTTTCCATGTTAGATGTATATTCCATATTTATCATTTAATTGTTGGAGATGGTATGAGAATTTTAAACATAGAAATTGAAAAAGTTAAATTCGCTCTTAATTGGCTTTTTTATTCAAACCGTAGAAGTAGACTTAGAGAATATTATAAAAAATGTGACGAAAGTGGCCTTAGAGAAAGAAAGGTTCCTAAACCTTGTCCGACTAGGTGGAACTACATGTATGAAAGCTTAGTAGTGGCGTACGAATATAGAAACCCAATAACCGCTACTTATAATTCTAGGGATTGTGAGGATGAAGATAATGATATGCTAACTAATCAAGATTGGAATAACGTTAAGATTCTTTTAGATTTTTTAGAACATTTTAGTGTGGCTACAACTGCTTTATCTGGCCAATATTATCCTACAATTTCAAACTATTTAGTATATATTGCCGCACTTGCTAATTTATTTGCTGATTTTAACGAGGGAGGGGAAATTTACGAAAATGCAATATTTGAAATGAAAAAGAAATTTAAAAAATATTTTTTTCCAATCCCTCCTATTTTTGGTGTGGCTGCTTTGTTAAACCCTACTATGAAAGCAGGAGGTCCTAACTTTTGGTATACTAGTATTTATCAATGTTTAGATCTTTCACCAGAAGAAATGGCTACACTATCTAATGCGAAAGCATCAATTACAGTGAATGCTCAAACTGTTTATAATGCTTATAAATAGGCCTTAGAGCATGCTAGGCCTAATATTCCAACTCCTACTTCGTCCACGTCACAATCGTCTAAAAGAGTTGCTGGCTTAACAGCTCTTAAATCGTGGACGGAGTTCAGGGGTACTCAAGGTGAGAATTTAGATGATATTTCCCATCTAAACGAACTTCAAGTTTATTTATCGCAGGGGCTAGAGAATGATAATCCAGACGGATCTTTCGACCTTTTGGATTGGTGGAAGACAAGGGAAAAGCATTTTCCCGTTCTTGCAAGGATGGCTCGGGATGTTCTGTCCATTCAAGCGTCAACTGTTGCATCGGAGAGCGTATTTAGTCAAGCCAGACTACAAATAGGAGATCATAGAGCGTCGATGCGGGACAGCTTGGAAAAATCAGTGCTCTTCCGAGATTGGATCCGCTCTGAAAGAAGAAACTTTGGGCTAGCTGAATCTCAACCCGAAATAGATGAGTGCTATGAAGAAATGCTAGCACAGAAATTGCTCAAGAATCATCTTCACCCGGAAGTGGTGATGAACAAGCTTCATTTCCACCACCGCCAACACAACCACCTCCAAACCTTGAAGGTTTTATGAGATTTGTTAGAAATAATACATAAATTATGATGTAACTTGTACATTGGCATGTCTTCTTTTAGTTTTTTTCCTTTTAATGGTGGTATTAGTACCATGTTGTGCTCATTCCATTGGGTGAAGGAAGACTAAGAAAAATATGCCATTTTGGTCAATAAATATGCTTTTTATCATATACTTGAATATATTTGTCTCAATATTTCTTTGTCTTTACTTCTATATCAATCCTTGAATATAAAATATTTATATAACATATAATATATAACATACAACACATAATACTATTAATACTAACTACTACACAATATACATTATTTATATACAATATATACTACTTTACTACAACATATACTACTTATATACAAAATATACACTACTTATTTTGAATATATACTAATTTCCAAACACAATATATGCTATAGTAACAACATAGTACACCATATAAAAATATATTCTACAATATACTAATCACTACTATACAAGATATTTAATTTAAACAAAAAAAAAAAAAGGTCGGAACCGCCGGGAACCGCCTGGAACCGCCAGACCCGCGGTTCCGGAACCGCCAGAACCGGAACCGGAACCGGGTGGTTCCGGAACCGTATGGTTCCGGTTCCGGCTCCGGAACTGCCAAAACCGGAACCGCCAGAACTGGGAACCGCCAGAACCGAAACCGCCAGAACCGGGAATCGGAACCGGAACCGTTTACCCAAATAGACCCAGAACCGGAACCGGATACAGCCTTACACAGGAGTATCCCGAGCAAGCCATCGAGGAGGAAAAGAAAACCATCTGACGGCATGCAAATAGCTTCCTCTTGAGTGGTGATGGCTTGTACATACTCTAGATCTCAATTTGCTGAGATGTGTTGACAGCGAGAAAGCCAGGAGAATTATGCATGAAGTACACTCAGGAGTGTGTTGACCACATATGATCGGGTACGTTTTGGAAAAGAAAATACATCGAGCCGGATATTATTGGATGACCATGGAGATTGATTGCTTCAGCTTTGTTCAGAAATGTCATCATTGTCAGGTGCACGGTGATTTGATTCATGCACCGCCAACTGAATTGTATCCTATGTCAGCACCCTGGCCATTCGCTGCCTGGGGCATGGATGTCATTGGGCCAATTGAGTCAGAAGCCTCAAATGGACATAGATTCATACTGGTTGCTATTGAATACTTCACAAAATGGGTTGAAGCCATCACTCTTAAGTCTGTTACCAAGAGAGTTGTGGTGGATTTTGTGTATTCCAATATCATTTGTCGTTTCGCGATTCCCGCAACCATCATTACAACGCAACCAATCTGAACAGTCGTCTGATGAGAGAAATAAGCGAACAATTTAAGGTAACACATAGAAACTCCACCCCTTACTAACCTAAAGCTAATGGTGCCGTCGAAGCAGCTAATAAGAACATCAAGAAGATCTTGAGGAAAATGATTCAAAGCTCAAGACAATGGCATGAAAAGTTGCCTTTTGCATTGCTGGGATGTCGCACCATAGTGCGCACATCGGTAGGAGCAACTCCATATTTACTGGTCTATGGGACTGAAGCTCTCATACCCGCAGAGGGAGAAATCCATTCACTCCGAGTAATTGTCGAAGCAAAAATTGAGGATAGTGAGTGGGTTAAAACTCGTTTGGAGCAATTGTCATTAATTGATGAAAAACAAATGGCTGCGGTTTGCCATGGGCAGTTGTACCAGCAAAGGATGGCCCAGGCTTACAACAAGAAAGTGCGCCCTAGGAATTTCGAAGTCGAACAGCTGGTATTGAGGCGCATTCTTCCTCACCATCAGGAAGTTAAAGGAAAGTTCGCTGCAAACTGGAAAGGTCCATACATCATCAGAAAGACATTTCCCAAAGGAGAATTGTACCTGGGTGATTTTGAAGGAGATGAGCCCGAGACAACAGTTAATGCAGATGCAGTAAAAAGTTATTTCGTTTGGACTCCCTGCAACAATGGCTCCGGTTTATTAAAATGACGAAGGCTTTTCTTTCACGCTACCCTAAATACTATCGAACCTTCGCAAACCCTTTGAGCCGGTTACGTTTCTTTGATCACCCTCTTTGGAACCCGAAAGTGCTATTCAAAAGAAAACAAGAAAAAAAATGAATGAAAACATGAAAAACAAAACCAACAAAAAAAAGAAGAAAAGAAAAAAAAATGAAAAAATAAAATAAAATAAAATAAAATAAAGAAACAACAGACAAATTAGTTTAGGAAAAACTTTATGAACTACGTCTGACTTGATTCCGAAAGGATACGTAGGCAGCCTCTCCCTGAGGTTCAGTCACATCAAAATAAATCCCCAACTCCCCAAGAAATAAAACTTGGGCAGAAGTGTATTCGTTCGGTTACAAACCCGCCCGAATGGTTTCAAAGTTTTAGATTCCCATCCAACTTCCTTTACTCTAGAGCCTGGTCCAAGTCTTTCCGATCAATTGGCCAAAATAGGGACGTACAAATACCATTGTAGGGATTTAGCACAACTTAATTTGAGAGAAATAAAATAAGAGAGTCTTATCGGTGAAAACCTTCGGGCACCATAAGGCGAAGGTGAGCAGAGAAAAACAAATGAGAGAGTCCGTTCAACGAAAACTCGCAAAGAGCGCTATCAGATGACGGAAGAAGAGAAATGAGAGAGGCCGATTGGTGAATACCCGCAAAAAGGCGTCGTCGGCTGAAAATAGGAAATGTTGCCACTCAAACCTGAACAATCTCCTTGGTTTTGAAAAATCGAAATCAGAGAGCAGAAATGGATCAGGGCTGGGCATCTAGTCCAAGAAGCATATCGTTTCCGTTTAAAGTCGGCTCGCATCTCCATATAAGTCCTCCCTTTTTCTTCAAAGGAGACCCCTCTCTAATTCATGTATTTGCTTTGTTGTTTCTCCCACTCCTTTTCCCTTTCCTTTAATGTCGTGACCAGTCCACAAGAGAAGGTAGCAGGATTGGTATCACACTTTTTCTCCTGGCAAGAACTAAAAGGATTATTCGGTATCAGCAAGCGCATTTTGCCAACCCCGGATGACCATGACGACTGACGATCCAAAAGCAGGAAAATAGAAAGAAAAGAAATTCAAAGTTAAGAGTCCACGAAGGCGAATCAAGAATGGAAAGGTTTAGCCCAAGCAGGATAATGGTTCCTGCCAGAGATCCCAAAGGCAAGCCCTGAAGTGGAAATCAGGACAAAAATCATGACCAAGGGCCTGGAAAACAAAAAAACCAACCCGAAAGATAAGGACCCCCGACCAACCTACGAGGCCAAGATCGGAAGTCAAGGGGTTTTTGCTCCAACAGAAATAAGGCTGAAATCAAGCAGAACAAGGCCACAAACCAATCACTGTTCAAGAAAACAAATTACTCTGTTTCTGGATTGAAATTAGACATAGGTGCAACCCAAAGACAATGGGAACGCGTGACTAATACAACCGAAGGAATGGCGCAAGGGCTAAGAATGGTCTTGCATCAATAACAAAAGGGAAATTTTCTTTGCATTCTTTTCCTGCAAATTCATAACCTAGGAGTTTTCTCTCAATCACGGCATAACCCGTGGATTCCCCTGGCATAACCCAGGAATTTTCCATTCATCCCGGCATAACCCGTGGATCCCCCTGGCATAACCCAGAAATTTTCCATTCATCCCGGCATAACCCGTGGATCTCCCTGGCATAACCCAGGAATTTTCCTTCAATCCCGGCATAACCCCTGGATCCCCCTAGCATAACCCAAGAATTTTCCGTTCATCTCGGCATAACCCATGGATCTCCCTTTCATAACCTAGGAGTTTTCTCTCAATCCCAGCATAACCCGCAGATTCCCCTAGCATAACCCAGGAATTTTCCATTCATCCTGGCATAACCCGTGGATCACCCTCGCAAAACCCAGGAATTTTCCTTCAATCCTTGCGGGCATAACCCAGGAATTTTCCATTCATGCCGGCATAACCCGTGGATCTCCCTGGCATAACCCGGGAATTTTCCTTCAATCCCGGCATAACCCGTGGATCCCCCTAGCATAACCCAGTAATTTTCCGTTCATCCCGGCGTAACCCGCAGTTTCCCCTGGCATAACCCAGAAATATTTCATTCGTCCCGGCATAACCCATGTTTTTCCTTTTATCCCCAGTAGAGACTATTCAATCCTATCCCGGCATAACCCGTGGATCTTTCTCTTCCCCCCAGTAGGGACCCTTCATTCTTATCCCGGAATAACCCGTGGATCCTCCTCCTATCCCTCGCAGAGACCCTTTCTCCTTCCCAGCATAACCTGGCAGTCAGTCCAAATGATACGCAATCCTGATTTTTATTGTTCTCAGTAAAGAAATAGTTTGGATTTGTGTTGCAGATAACTCACAAAATTTTTCCGATGAAAACAGGGGCATAAAATTTCGTTTGTTTGTTTGTCTTGGTGTCCGAGCATTTTATACCTCAACGCACAGAATTTGAGATGACTGGAATTGGGAGTCTCAACCTAAAATAAGGAAAAGAATAAAAGAACGAAAAAGAAATGAATTCAAAATGATGAAGCAGACAGAGACACGAGCTGTTAAGCTTTGATTGAATCTCAAGACTCGCCCGTCCCGCTTTGTTTCGAAATTGAGGAATAAGCCAGCAGCTACAGCCAACGAGCATCAGGATTCAGATCGAAGTCTGCTACAAGAGCTAGCCAAGACTCAAGATCAAGTTTGAAGAAATTCATGGATAGGAATATTGTAACTCGTAGTTGATAGACCTATCTAGCTTAGCTGTTGATTCTCTTGTGTAATAAAGAGTCGGTAAGCGGTAACACCAACAACAGAAGTGAAATCACGGACCACGGTAGTCCCAGCTACCAAAACTTCCAGAACTACATTGATCTGATTCCTTTATCACGAGGATATGTAGGCAACCTTTGAAGCAGGGTTTGGTCAGAAATTTTTCAAAGTGCTTCACACGGAGTATTCAGTCGGATGAAAATCGCTCATGGTTGCTCACTTATCTTTGTTTGAAAACCCTTCGTGTTTCCGAGCAAAAGGGACAGCTGTGAGCATGTGATTTTTGCCTCGTTGAAATTACTCCTACAGAATTCTCGAACTTAGGATTTTTCCTTTTTATTATTTATTTTTAGGATTTAATTGCGCATATCAGTGTGTGTTTTTATTGATGCATGCATGACAAGTCAATAAAATTACAAAAAATTAAATAAGCTTTTAGGATTTAATTTCACATATTTTTGTTAAAATTAATTGGTAGTTAAGGTCTATTTTTCAAAATATAAAATCATAAAAATTAAGTAGTTTATTTTGGCATTTTATTGTTAATCTTCGTTGTTTGGCATTTTACGATTATATTTCATTTTTTGCATTTTGATTAGTTTTTCAATTAGGTAGTTATTAGTTTGATTTAGTCTAATTAAGAATTTTAAAATAAAATTAGGAAATGAAAAAACAAAAAAAGGATTTAACTGTTTAACCCAGGCTGGCCACAATTGGGCTAAGCCTGGGTGACCTAAAATCTTATGCACGTTCAAATACCCAAACACCAGCGCAAAACTTGTCTCTGACCCAACTCCATATAAGAGACGCTCCAAAACGAAGTCATTTTGGGGCGGTCAATCTCAGCCGTTCATCCATGATGATCTGACGGTCCTGAAGCTCCCTCCCAAACCCATATATGTCCAAACACCTGTGTATATTGAGAGACAAACGAACTTCTTCCTCGTAAATATACATTGGTGTAACACCACCTCTCAGCCACCATAGATCCACCGTCAACCACCATGAAACCACCGTCGGAAATCGCCTCACGGTGGTGGACGGTCACCAAATGGCCCCAAATTTACACCACCGGACCCCCTCAACCTCCCCTTTCCCCTCCCACTATTAGATCCCCTCAAATATCTCCCCATCCCGTCAAATATTCAAAAGAATACTCGTCATCTCCGCCGCCTACGGTGGCACCAACTCCAAACCGGTCCAAATTAACACCCCTAAACCGCTTTACCCTCCTCTTTCCAACCATCTAAGCCTTGTCCCTCGAATCCTCATAGACCTCTTGGAATATCAAATCGAAGTTTTGACCCAAACCCTAAACTCACCGGAATCCCTCAAAAATGGTCCCCCGTGACCATCTCACCTTCCCATCCACAACCCCACGACCAACGACCCTTGAATACAACTGAACGTGGCCAAAAATCAGATTTGAAGCCCAGACCCTGTCCCAAAGTTAATCAACCCTATCCTGATACCCTTTCCTCCTTTCCAACAACAAAACAAAGGTCTCAAAAGACCAAATATCCTCTCAGAAAGGGTCAAAGAACCTTGAGATTCAAAGAGCCCCGAATTTAGGGTTGCAATTTTAAGAAAACTAAGTTTCTTTTGTACTTCTTTCTGTGATTGCTGATAATTTCTCATGTTCGTCTTTTTAATTGTTTCTTTTGTTTCTCCTTATAATTGTTTCTTCTGAATCTTTCAATCTCCTTTGTTCGACTTTATAATTGTTTCAATTTCCTCTTTATAATTCTTTCTAGGTTTCTTCTGAGTGTTTTAATTTTCTTTGTTCGTTTTTATAATTGTTTTCCTCCTCATAATTGTTTCTAGGTTTCTTCTGACTGTTTGTAATTTCCTTTGTTTGTTTTCATAATTGTTTTATTTTCATGTGCTTTTCCTTATAATTACCTTAGTTTTCTTCTGAGTGTTTTTAGTTTGTTTTGCTCGTCTTTATAATTGTTTCCTGAAATAGCCTTTGTTCATCTTTATAATTGTTTTAATTCCCGGTGTTCCTCGTTATAATAGCTTTAGGTCTCTTTTGAGTGTTTTAATTTGTTCGTCCTTATTATTGTTTTAACTGTTCTTCCATATAATTGCTTTTAGTTCTCTTCTGATTGCTTTTGTTCTTCCTTCCGTTTGCTTTTGAGTTTCTTTGATTTTGTTTATGTAAAGGCATGCATGTCCATTTGCTCATCTGTTAAGCTTTTCTGATTAGTGATTTCATTTTCACCACATGCCTTTATTTTAAGTCTGCTTAATATTTGATGTCACAGGTGTCCCTGAATTATCATGCTCTGATTTTTCATTTCTTCTGTTCCAAAGTCGATTAGTATCCATGTGTGATAAATATTGCTTCTGATGTTTGTGATGATTAGTTTTATCTTTGTTTCTGAGTAATTTGGTTCCACATTGTGATATTTACCTGAATATATGTGTTGAACTGATCAGTTTTTGACCCTTGATCATTTGCTCTTGCATAGTATGGTATAACACTCGAATTTGATCCTAGCTGTTAACAATAACTTTAGTTTATGACCTGAAGTAGTTAATTAGGGTCAATTGTTGACCAAATAGATAGGCATCAGGCTGTAACACATATATTCAGTAATTAAGAAAAGAAGATAGGGGTATTAAGGGTATTTGAACATGGGAATCTTGTAACAAACTCATGGAACATTCTAGTGAAGGGTCAAAGTACAATTTCTGTTAATTCTGCCTCCAAACTTGAAGCACAAGTTAGAAAATCAAGGATCATTTAGGCAAATCTAAAAATGGGTAAAGTACTAAAAGGAAAACAAAAAGATTTTTGTTGCCCTAAGGCTTTGGTTATAAAAGAAACGTCTCATTATTTTCAAAGGGATTTTTTCTGGAGCTAAAGGACAATTTTCAGATATATAGAGAGATATACATTGAGGGATACACTCCATATAACATTCAGCTAAAAATCAATTTCAAGTTTTCCTTGAAAAATCTTCTATAATAATCAAATTCTATTCCTTAGAAGTTGAAGATGGTTTAAAGTATATGCATTAAAGATTGAAACTTGTTTGCATTGGCTTTTCAAAGTGTTTTTCCTGAATTCATGATACATTCCTTGGTTTATTGGTTATTTTGGCTTCTGTTGCTTGTTTGCCTTACATTTTGCCTTATTCATAGGACCTCTTCTGCTGTAATTCCAGGTACCATTCTCACTCAAAAATCTAGGAAGTCATAGCTGAACATGTTTGAGATCATAACTGATAATGAAGATGATCCTATTTTTATATTAACGTTATATTATAAATATCATTAGTTTCAGTAATATTTCTTGTATTGTAATAAGCATAAATATGTAATGATTCTGGACTGTACTTGGACTATGAATTTAATTTGTTTAGATTTCAGTAGTTTTAAATAGGTTAGTCCATAATTTACTTGAGGTTCATGATTTATGCTGTAGTAGAGATCGATAGTTGCATATTTACTCTGATCGATGAGTACACCAATATCTTTCTTTAGATGCCAGATTCGAAACTTGAGTTACAATTTATTAATTTAGTAATATAAAATCATTATCAGAAGTCTCTTTGTCAAAATGTCTTCAATATGCTTTAAAAATGATCAATTACACAAGGTTAACAATTGTAGTGTAGCAATTCGAAAGGCTGTTATCATTCTCTATGATTGAATTGTAGTCTGACGTCTCTGGGCTCAAGATTTAAGGCCTAAATTGCTATTATTTTCGAAACATAAGGAAATTCCTTCCCCGGGTTTGCAATTAAATGAAGCGCAAATTGCTAGACCAGCTGTAATAAAATGGGCTCCTTAATTGTAATAAAAAATGTGTAGAAATTTGGAGGTGTTGTTTAGTAAATTTTATGGCCCTCTACGAATTTTCAAACGCGTAGTTGTTGTAGGCGCGATATATTAATAAGATATCTCCCTAAATCGGGTGCGCATTTTTGTGACCCAAATCCAACTCCCGACGATGTTAAAATGTGTCGAGAACCCGAGTGCATTTATGTGACGTAGTTCGAGATGTGTTTTTATAACTTTCTAAATATTCCTAAAATGAATAAAGCGGTTAATAATTTTAAAATTGCATTGTAGGATGAACATGTATGAAAATCAGGAAAATAGCCATCTATAATAGTTTAAACCGTCGTGCTAGAACCACGGGATCCATGGATGCCAAACACCTTCCCTCGGGTCAACAGAATTCCTTACTTAGAATTTCTGGTTCGCAGACTTGAATTGGGCAGTCAAATATTTCCTCGATTTTGGGATTACAAATAGACCAATTACTTGGGACACAAAATCCAAACCTATCCCAAGTGGCGACTCTTAATTAATAAATAATCTCATTTCGAATAATGTCACTTCAAGTAGAAAAACTCCATTATACGTTTATCCTTTCAGGGTAACCATGTAAAAAAGGAGGTGTGACAACAGCGGTAGTAGCTTGCCAATCCAAGGAGGCTACGAATATCTGTGGACGAGGACGGTCTAGGCCAACTCTGCACCGCCTCTATCTTCTTTGGGTCAACCTGAATACCCTCGTTGGACACCACGTGTCCTAAGAAGGCTACTGAGCTGAGCCAAAAATCACACTTGGAGAAATTTGCATAAAGTTTCTCCTCCCTCAATCTCTGCAATATAACTCACAAATGCTGTGTGTGCTCCTCCTGAGTACGCAAGTATACCAGGATATCATCAATAAACACGATGCCAAATGAATCCAGATAAGGCGGAAACACATTGTTCATCAGATGCATGAACGCTGCTGGGACATTGGTCAGCCCGAAAGACATAACAAGAAACTCATAGTGACCATATCTAGTCCTGAAAGCAGTCTTATGAATATCTGAATCCCTGATCTTCAACTAGTGATAACCCTAACGGAGATCAATCTTGGAGGACACCCTTGATCCCTGAAGCTGGTCAAATAAATCATCAATGTGAGGCAGGGGATACTTGTTCTTCACTGTTACTTTGTTCAATTGCCTATAATCGATGCACATTCTCATTGTGCTATCCTGGTTCTTCACGAGCAGAAGTGGCACACCCCAAGGTGACATACTAGGCTGAATGAACCCCTTATCTAGGAGCTCCTGAATCTGCTCCTTTAGTTCTTTCAACTCCGCTGGTGCCATACGATATGGTGGAATAGAGATGGGCTGAGTGCCCGATACCAGGACAATACCAAAATCAATATCCTTGTCCGGTGGCATACCCGGCAGGTCTGCAGGAAATACATCAGGAAAATCCCTTACAACTGGACTTGAATCAATGCTAGGAGTCTCTACTCCAACATCCCTCACAAACGCCAAATAGAAAAGACAACCCTTCTCAACCATACGCTGGGACTTCAAGAAAGAAATGACTCTACTAGGGACATAATCAGTCACACCACGCCACTCAATCTACGGTACACCCGGCATAGCCAATGTTACTGTCTTAGCATGACAATCTAGAATAGCATGACAATCCAGAATAGCATGACACACAGAAAACCAATCCATGCCTAAGATAATGTCGAAGTCCACCATGCTCAATAGAAAAAAATCAACTTGGGTCTCCAGACCCCCAATAATCACAACACGTGACCGGTACACACGGTCCATAATAATTGTATCGCCCACCTAGGTAGACACATGATAGGTAACTATAGGGACACCTAGGGCATATTCACATAATGAGCAAAATATGAAGACACATATGAATAGGTGGAACCGGGATCAAATAATACTGTGGAGTCTCTATGGCAGACTGAAACGATATCTGCAATGATAGCGTCCGAAGCAATGACATCTATCTTGCCTGGCATAGCACAAAAATGAGCATGTCCACTGCCTGATCGATCCCCACCTTTAGGTCAACCCATGGCTGCCTGATTTCCACCTTTAGCTGGCTGGGCGGGTGATGATGTAACTGGAGCAGAAATCGAGGGCTGACCCCTCTACTGAGGCTGTCTCCCACGAAGTCAAGGGAACTGCCTCTCCAAGTGACCAAACTCTCCGCACTCATAGAAGCTGCCCGGTGCTGGAGATGGGGACTGAAGGGAACCCCTCGCACCAGAGTGACTAGAAGATGCACTCGGCGCAGAAGAACCCTGAGTTAATGGGAAATGAGATGAACTCTGAGCAGGGAGGGCGTTGAGTGAAGACTGGCCCTGCTGGGACCCATGATGACCACGGCCTGAAGATCCCCCACGATACTCTTGACGAGTCGACTGAGCAAGCCTGAAAAAATGACCTCTACCATGCTGGAACTGGCCCCTCGAAGGAGCACCACTATAACTGCCCCATCAACGAGGCCTCTTGGACTTCCTCTCCTCTCGCTCTCTACGGCGAACTGACTCGATCTCACTAGTGATATACACCACCTCCTCAAATGTAGCACCCAATACTCTCTCTCTAGTCATCAAAATACGGAGATGGTAGTTAAGGCCATCCACAAATCTCCTAATACTCTTGCGATCTAATGGAAAAATATATATAGCATGATGGGCTAACTGTGAAAACTATATCTCGTACTGAGTTACTATCATATCCCCCTGCATCAACCACTCAAATCGCCTGCGCAAATCCTCTCTGCGGGGCTGAGATACATACTTTTCCAGGAAAAGGGCGGAGAACTGCTGCCAAGATATGGGTGCTGCACTGACAGGCCTACACCTCTCAAAGTCCTCCCACCAAGTAAGAGCAACTCTGATAAACTGAAAAGTGGTAAATGCCACAACACTCGACTCAAGGATCTCTACTATCCGGAGCATATGCTGGCACCTATCAAGAAAACCCTGGACATCCTCGCCCTGAGCACCACTGAATGCCGGAGGCTAGTGCCTGCCGAGCCTCTCGAGGTGCCTCTAGTGCTTGTAGTCCCTGTACCACCTGCTCAGATATGCAAGCAGCGGGGGTCTGATTGCCTCCCCCAGCCTGTGAAGTAGCTACTGCTTTTGTGGTAACAGAAACTGCCTGAGCCAGGCCAGTGCAGACTGATAATATCTGTGCTAAGTCTCATGAAGACCCGGAATCATGATATGCACCGCGGGTGCCTGAACTGGTGCTGCTGGAGAGTCTGCAGCTAGAGCCTGATCCTGAGCTGGGGCAGCTGGTGGATCAGCAGGTGCTGCCCTAGCAGCTCCGCCTTTTCCCCTGACCACGACCGCGTCCACGACCTCTAGTGGCCTCAGTAGGTGGTACTGTTGGTCGTGCGCCACGTTCGGTAGTTCATGTCCTTATCATCTGTCAGAGAATAGAATAATAGAAGTTTAGTTCTTAGTTCGACAATGCCGCACGACAAGAGTTTCAAGAATGTGAAGTTTTTCCTAAAGGTTCTGCATCCTCCCGAGGATAAGTACAGACGTCTCCGTACCGATCCGCGAGACTTTGCTAAACCGGCTCATGACTTGCAAGACCAAGTAACCTAGGCTCTGATACCAACTTGTCACGACCCCAACACCGGTGGTGATGGCGCCCAACACACTGCTAGGCAAGCCCGACCAATTCAACAACCTTAACCCTTTTTGTATAGTTCACGATTCAATTAACACATATAATTACTAAGTCATAATACTGAAACTCAGAAATATAGTTAAAACATGGGGAAAACTCAAGTAGAAATGCTAGTACTGCACAGCCCGAAGAATCTGGTGTTACATGTCGGAGCTTCTAATACAGGGGTGTCAACCTACTACATATTGCTCTAAAGAAATGCGGAAATAAAGCAAGTAGGTTAGGTGGGAATATCATGACTGCAGACGTCATGCAGCTACCTTGATTCTCCCGAATAACTGCTCGATAGAGTAGTCTTCACTCAGCCTCAGATGTACCTGGATCTACACACAAGGTGCAGGAGGTAATGGGAGTACTTCCAACCCAGAGAGTAAGAAACATAAATAAAGGCTAAGAGTAAGAAATCTTGGATAGGCACAATGTAAGCTATAATTATAGCAGTTCAATCCAGATAATATCAACTCAATAAACCAATGAAAACAATGATGTTGCAACAGGTGAGTAAATAAGTGTCAATTAATTAAGAAATGCAACAAATAGTATGGTACTCTGTAGTACCCGCTGCGGTGTGCAGCCCGCTCCATTTATGTATCGTCGATGGCGCTCACTAGGGGTGTGGAGACTCCGGGAGGGGCCCCTTACGGCCCAAGCGCCATATCAAGCAATCTCATGGCATCCACTAGGCCCTAAGCCTCATATCAATATCAATATAATACTGTTGCGGCACGTAGCCCAATCCCACACTCAGCCCATAAGCACATAAGCCCCTCGGGAACAATAGCATATAAAATATTCAGCCCAAACTTCAGTAAAAATATTATTTAATTTCAAGATTTTGAGAAAAATGGCTGAGTTTGCAAAACAATATATAATACTTGGACTGAGTTCAATTATTTGTAAATATGGTAACAAACCAGTAAAACAATTCCCGAAGGATTCAAGCAGTTGGGACGAAGCTCAATTATGATAATTAATTCATTTTTATAAAGATATCTACAAGGCTTCAATCAATTAGGTAGTAATTTTATTATGCGGGACGGATCAAGTCACAATCCCTAACGGTGCTCTACCTCAAGCCCGTCATCCGGCGTGCGAGTCACCTCAATATAGCACTACGATGGGCAATTTCGGGGTTTCAAACCCTCAACACAACATTTACATCTATTACTAATCTCAAGCCGGCCAAAACCCTAGCTTGCTATGCCCTTTCCATTCAAATCGACCTCCTCATGCATCGGATCTGACCAAAACCACAACGAATACATCACAATTTTCCAATGAAACAATACCCAATCGGAAAAAATCAAAAAATAGCACAAAATCTCAAAATTAGCAAAACCCGAGCCCCGGGCCTACTTCTCAAATTCAAAAAAATTTTACCTCAACGGATTCCTTATCTCGCCATGTGTCTAACCATACAAAAATTATCCAATTCCGACACCATTTGGTCCTTCAAATCATAATTTTACATTTTTAAAAGATTCCATAATTTTCTTCCCATATTCCATTCCAAGTCATGAATTAAATTCAATGATAGATTCATGCACTCTAGCCAAATCTAAGTTAGAATCACTTACCCCGATGAATTCCTTGAAAAATATTCGCAAAATCGCAAAAATTTGAGCTCTCTCTGTCAAATGTGAAATAAAACCCTAAACCTCGTATTTATATAGTAAACCCTTAGATTTCCATCTCCGCGGCCGTGCGAAAACCAGCGCGGTCGCGCAACGCGGCCGCACAGTGTTCTCAAAAATGACAGGCTTTAGTAGGGGTGTTCAAAACTGATCCGAAACCGAAAACCGATCCAAACCGAAGCTTAACGGCTTATTGGTAACGGCTTAACGGCTTAACGGATGGGGAACAGATTGAATTTTTTTTATTAACGGCTTATCGGTTTGGGGATGGATTATTCAATTTTCTTAACGGTTAATCCGTTAACCCTTTAAGAATATAAATATATTATATATATATAATTTATTTTTATTTATATATATTAAATATAAAAAAACTAAAACCCTTTAAAATGATTAACAAAAGTTTATTTCTACTTCTAAGCATTTTTAATCTCGGAATCTAGTTGATTTGCATGTACTCTCCCAACATAAAGGAGATGAAGGTGCTGGACAAGAAAAAAGTGAGGAGGGCAAAGCTATACTACCTCAGGGATAAAATGAATGCACTGAAAAGACATTAACAAGCTAGCTCATATGAAGGTATACTGGAATAGGTGTTTGATCTATAATTGCCCGAAGAGATCTATCAAATTCTAGTAAACATGTATGTTAGGCCGAAAAGCCGCCCAATAACTGCCCTATAAGAGCTAACCCGATGCCAATCCGCCCGATATCTTATCGGGTGGCTAACGGATTAATACATTTAAAAGCCGATAACCGTTAAGCCAAACCGTTAAGAGTAAAAAAGCCGCCCAATCCGCCCGATGAACACCCCTAGGCTTTAGTATTTTGGCCATAACTTTTGCTACTGATGTTCAAGTACCTACTATAATGTAATTTGGAAAACTAGATTCGAAGTGATACAACTTTTATTTTTGAATCATCTCAAAACTTCTTATGTATCAAAAGATATGAGCTTCTGAAGTCGGATAAGTGGGAAGATTCTTCACCGCGGCCACACCCACTTTTGTGCGGTCCGCATGACACCTACCGCGCTGCACACACTTTGATGCGGTCCTCACAGCACTCACCGCGGGCGCACTTCTATTTGTGCGGACTGCGTGGGTGAGTTCCGAGGCCTACAACCCATCTGGACCTGCTACATCTATGATTTTCGCACTAAAACATCGCGGAACCTACCTGGAACTGCCGGAACTTCAAACTAATTGTACCAACACATCCCATGACATCGTTCAAACTTGTTCAAAACTTCGGAATGCTCTCATAAACATCAGATCACCAATTTAACACAGGACTCAAGCCTAAGAACTCCAAAAACTCTTAAATTATGCTTTTGATCAAAGTCCAACCAAACAACGTCCGAAATATCTAAAATTTTGCACGCACATCCCAAATCACCTAACGAAGCTACATCAACTTTCGGAATTTCATCCCGGCCTCCGAATCAAGATTTTACTGATCAACCGGAATTCGTCAAAATACAAACTTCGCCAATTCAAGCCTAATTCTACACCCGACCTCCAAAATCACTTTCGATCACACTCCTAAGTCACAAATCATCGCCCAAAGCTAATCGAATCATCGGAATCCACATCCAAACCTCCTAGCACATAAGTCAACATCTGGTTGACTTTTTCAAATAAGCCTTTTGAGGAGACTAAGTGCCACATTTCCTTATCAGTTCAATCCAAATCAACCCGTTTACACAAAACACTTGTAATGAAGCATAAAGAAGCAAAAATGGGGGAAATGGGCGTTCACTCAGGCGATGACGGGTCAGATCGTCACATCCCCAACTTAGACTGACGCTCGTCCTCGAACATGTCAAGAAACATACCTGAAGCCTCAAATAGATGAGGGTATCTGCTCCGTATCTCCTGCTCGGTCTCCCAGGTAGTCCTCTCCACTGCACCTTCACTGAAGCAACATCCTTGGACATCAACTTCCAAACTTGATGATCCAAAATGGCTGCTGGCTCTATATCATAGGTCAAATCACCCTCCAACTGCACTGTACTAAAATCCAAAATGTGGGACGGGTCCCCAATATAACTCTGGAGCAAAGAAAAATGGAAACCTGGATGCACGCTCGACAAGTTGGGTGGCAAATCAAGCTCATATGCCACCTCCCCAATCCTCTTAAGTACCTCGTAGGGCCCTATAGACCGCGGACTCAACTTTCCATTCTTTCCGAATCTCAAAACACCCTTCGTGGGTGTATCCTTCAGCAAAAACTTCTGACCAGTCATATTGGATACATCTCGGACCTTCCGGTTCGCATAACTCTTCTGCCTCGACTGCGTTGTACGGAGTCTCTCCTAAATCATCTTCACCTTATCTAATGCATCTTGAACCAAATCTGTCCCCAACAATCTAGCCTCACCGGGATCGAACCAACGAACTGGAGGTCTACACCGTCTCCCATAAAAGGCCTCATACGGTTTCATTTGAATGTTGTACTGATAGCTGATATTATAGGCAAACTCTACAAGTCGTAGAAATCGATCCCATGATCCACCAAAATCAATAACACAGGCGTGTAACATGTATTCTAATATTTAGATGGTGCTCTTGGACTGTCCTTCCGTCTCAGGGTGAAAGGTGGTGCTCAACCATACCTGAGTACCCAACTCTCGCTGGACCGTCTGCAAAACTGAGAGGTAAACTGAGTGCCCCGATTTGATATGATGGAAATTGGGACACCTTGCAACTGAACAATCTCCCAAATATATAACTCTGCTAGCTGCTCTGAAGAATAAGTAGTACAAACCAGAATGAAGTGCGCGGACTTGGTGAGCCTTTCTACAATCACCCAAATGGCATCGAATTTCTTCAAAGTCCATGGGAGTCCGATAAAAAATTCCATAGTGATCCTCTCCTACTTACACTCGGGGATAACCATCTGCTGGTGCAAGCCACCGGTCTCTGATGCTCATATTTCACCTGCTGACAATTAAGACACTGGGGTAAATACTCCACAATATCTCTCTTCATCCTCCGCCACCAATAGTGTTGTCTAAGGTTATGATACATCTTTGTTGCACTCGGGTGGATGGAATACCGCGAGCTATGGGCCTACTCCAATATCCAGTCCTGAAGCTCATCTACATTGGGCATGCAAATCCGTCCCTACATCGTAAACACACCATCTTCTCCAGTGGTCACTTCTCTGGCATCACCATGCTAAATCCTTTCCTTGAGGACAAGCAGATTCGGATCCTCATACTGACACTTTCTGATGCGGTCATACAAGGAAGACCGAGAAACCACACAAGCCAACATCCGACAGGGCTCTGAAATATCTAGTCTCAAAAATTGATTGGCCAAGGCGTTAACATCAACTGCAAATGGACTATCCTCAACCGGAATGTATGCCAAGCTTCCCATACTCACTGCGTTATGGCTTAATACATCGGCCACTACATTGGCCTTCCCTTGGTGATCCAGAATAGTAATATCATAATCTTTCAGTAACTCTAGCCATCTCAGCTTCCTCAAATTAAGATCCTTTTGCTTGAACAGATGCTAAAGACTGCGATGATCGGTGAATACCTCACAAGATATGCCATACAGGTAGTGCCTCCAAATCTTCTATGCATGAACTATAGCAGCTAGCTCCAAATCATGAATGGGGTAGTTCTGCTCATAGAGCTTCAACTGAAGGGAAGCATAAGCGATAACTCTACCATCCTGCATCAATACACAACCAAGCCCAACTCACAAAGCATTGTAATATACCATATAAAAACCTAAAGCTGACGGAAAAACCAATATTGGAGTTGTGGTCAAAGCTGTCTTGAGCTTATGAAAGCCCTCATCACACTCGTCCGACCATATAGATGAAACACCCTTCTGAGTCAACGTGGTCAAGGGCGATGCAGTGGATGAGAATCCCTGAACAAAACGGCGGTAGTAGCCTGCCAATCCAAGAAAGCTACGAATCGATGTGGCCGAGAACGGTATAGGCCAACTCTGCACCGCCTCTATCTTCTTTTGGTCAACCTGAATACCCTCGCTGCACACCACGTGTTCTAAGAAGGCCACTGAGCTGAGCCAAAACTCACACTTGGAGAACGTTGCATAAAGTTTATCCTCCCTCAATCCCTTCAATATAACTCATGAATGTTGTGTGTGATCCTCCTGACTACGCAAGTATAACATGATATCATCAATGAACACGATGACAAATAAATCCAGATAAGGCCGAAACACACTGTTCATCAGATGCATGAACGTTGTTGGGGCATTGGTTAGCCCGAAAGACATAATAAAAAACTCATAGTGACCATATCTAGTCCTGAAATCAGTCTTATGAATATCTGAATACCTCATCTTCAACTAGTGATAACCCTAACGGCGATCAATCTTGGAGAACACCCTTGATCCCCGAAGCAGGTAAAATAAATCATCAATGTGAGGCAAGGGATACTTGTTCTTCACTGTTACTTTGTTCAATTGCCTATAATCGATGCACATTCTCATTGTGCCGTCCTTCTTCTTCACGAACAGAACTGGCGCACCCCAAGGTTACATGCTAGCCCGAATGAACCCCTTATCTAGGAGCTCCTGAATCTGCTCCTTCAGTTCTTTCAATTCCTCTAGTGCCATATGATATGGTGGAATAGAGATGGGACGAGTGCCCGGCACCAGGTCAATACCAAAATCTATATCCCTGTCCGGTGGCATACCCGGCAGGTCTGCAGGAAATACATCGGGAAAATCCTTTACATCTGGAACTGAATCAATGCTAGGAGTCTCCGCAACAATATCCCTCACAAACACCAAATAGGAAAGACAGCCCTTCTCAACCATACGCTGGGCCTTTAAGAAAGAAATGACTCTACTTGGGACATAATTAGTCGCACCACACCACTCGATCCGCGGTACACCCGGCAGAGCCATGTGATTGTCTTTGCATAACAGTCTAGAATAGCATGACACGCAGAAAACCAATCCATTCCCAAGATAATGTCGAAGTCTACCATGCTCAATAGCGACAAATCAACTTAGGTCTCCAAACCCCCAATAATCACAACACATGACCGGTACACACGGTCCATAATAATCATATCGCCCGCCGAGGTAGACACATGAATAGGTAACTATAGGGACTCCCAGGGTATATTCACATAACGAGAAAAATATGAAGACACATATGAATAGGTGGAACCGGGATCAAATAATACTCTGGCGTCTCTATGTAGACTGAAACAATACGTGTAATGACAGCGTCCAAAGAAATGGCATCTGTCCTACATGGCATAGCATAGAAACGACCCTGGCCACCGCTTGATCGATCCCCACCTTTAGGGCGACCCTTGGCTACGAGATCTCCACCTTTAGCTGGCTAGGCGGGTGATGACGTAGCTGGAGCAAAAGTCGAAGGTTAACCCCTCTGTTGATGGTGTCTGCCACGAAGTCTAGGGCACTGCCTCCTCAAGTGACCAAACTCTCTGCACTCATAGCAGTTGCCCGGTGCTGGAGATGGGGACTGAAGGGAACCCCTCGCACCAGAGTGACTAGAAGATGCACTGGGCGCAGAAGAACCCTGAGTTAATGGGGCATGAAATGAACTTTAAGCAGGGAGGGCGCTGAGTGAAGACTAGCCCTGTTGGGACCCATCATGACCATGGCCTGAAGATCCCCCACGATACTCCGGACGAGCCGACTGAGCAGGCTTTAAAGAACGACCTCTACCATGCTGGAACTGGCCCCTCGAAGGAGAACCACTATAACTGACTGATCCACGAGGGCTCTTGGCCTTCCTCTCTTCTTGCTCTCTATGGCCAACTGACTCTATCTCACGAGCAATATCCACCACCTTCTCAAATGTAGCACCCAATACTCTCTCTCTCTAGTCATCAAAATACGGAGATGGTAGTTTAGGCCGTCCACAAATCTGCTAATCC
This sequence comes from Nicotiana benthamiana, assembly GCA_034376525.1. Taxonomy (NCBI): domain Eukaryota; kingdom Viridiplantae; phylum Streptophyta; class Magnoliopsida; order Solanales; family Solanaceae; genus Nicotiana; species Nicotiana benthamiana. Next base: position 9,567,982 of record CM067341.1, on the reverse strand, counting down.
TCTCGCGATCTGATGGAACCATCCATATAGCATGACAAGCCTAATGTGAAAACCTTATCTCGTACGGAGTCACTATCATATCCCCCTGCATCAACCACTCAAACTGCCTACGCAACTCCTCTCTGCAGGACTAAGGTACATACTTCTCCAGGAAAAGAGTGGAGAACTGTTGCCAAGAAAGGGGTGTTGCACCGACATGCCTAAGCCTCTCAAAGTCCTCCCACCAAGTAAGAGCAGCTTCGATAAACTGAAAGGTGGTAAATGCCACACCACTCGACTCAAGGATCCCTGCTGTCCGGAGCATACGCTGACACCTATCAAGAAAACTCTGGGCATCCTCACCCTCAGCACCACTAAATGTCAGAGGCTGAAGCGTGCTGAACCTCTTGACACGACGCTGCTCATCGTCTGGCATAGCTGGAACCACGAAGCCCTGAACTGGTTAAACTTGCTGAGCTGGAGGTGCCTCTGGTGTCTGTAGTCCCTGCACCACCTGTTCAGATGTATGAGCAGCGGGGTCTGATTGCCTCCCCGGCCTCTGAAGTAGCTGCTGCTGTGGTAACTGAAACTGCCTGAGCTAGACCAGTGCAGACTGATAATATCTGTGCCTAGGTCTCATGAAGGCCCGGATTCACGATAGGCACCGCGGGTGCCTGAACATGTGTTGTTGGTGTGTCTGCAGCTGGGGCCTGATCATGAGCTGGGGCAACTGTTGGATCAATAGGTGCTGCGCCGGCTGCTCCGCCTTTTCCCCAAATACGACCGCGTCCACAGCCTCTAATGGCCTCAGTAGGTGGTTGTGGTGTTCGTCCGCCACGTCCGGTAGCTCATGTCCTCACCATCTATGAGAGAATAAAATAATAGAAGTTTTATTCTCTGTTTAACAAAGCCGCACGACAAGAGTTTCAAGAGTGCGAAATTTTTCCTAAATGTTCTGAATCCTCCCGAGGATAAGAACAGACATCACCGTACCGATCCGCGAGACTCTACTAAATCGGCTCATTACTCGCGAGACCAAGTAACCTAGGCTCTGATACCAACTTGTCACGACCTTAACACCGGTGGTGATAGCGCCCAACACACTCCTAGGCAAGCTCGACCAATTCAACAACCTTAACCCTTTTTATACAGTTCATGATTCAATTAACACAAATAATTACTAAGTCATAATACTGAACTCAGAAATATAGTTAAAGCATGGGGAAAACCCAAGTAAAAATACTACTACTACACAGCCCGAAGAATTTGGTGTCACAAGTCTAAGCTTCTAATACACGGGTGTCAACCTACTACATATTTCTCCAAATAAATGCGGTAATAAAGCAAATAGGTTAGGTTGGAATATCAGTACTGCGGACGTCATGCAGCTACCTTGATAATTCCGAATAACTGATCGGTAGAGAAGTCCTCACTCAGCCTCAGATGTACCTGGATCTTCACGCAAGGTTCAGGGAGTAACGTGAGTACTTCAACCCAGAGGTAATAAACATAAATAAAGACTAAGAGTACGAGATCTTGGATAGGCACAATGCAAGCTATAATTATAGCAGTTCAATCCAGATAATATCAACTTAATAAACCAATAAAACCAATGATGCCGCAACATATGAGTAAATGAATGACAATCAATTAAGAAATGCAACAAATAGTATGGTACTCTCTAGTACCTGCTGCGGCGTGCAGCCCGCTCCATTTATTTATCGTCAACGACGCTCACTGAGGGTGTGCAGACTCCGGGAGGGGACCCTTACGGCCCAATCGGTATATCAAGTCATCTCGAGGCATCCTCTAGGCCAAAAGCATCTTATCAATATCAATATAACACTGCTGCGGCGTGCAGCCCGATCCCACACTTAGTCCAGAATCACATAAGTCCCTCGGGCGCAATAGCATATAAAATATTCAGCCCAAACTTCAGTAAAAATATTATTTAAGTTCCAAGTTTTGAGAAAAATGGTTGTGTTTGCAAATCAATATTAAATACTAGGACTGAGTTCAATTATCTGCAAATATGGTAAGAAACCAGTAAAACAATCCCTGAAGGATTCAAGCAGTTGGCACGAAGCCCAATTATGATAATTATTCCATTTTTATAAGATATCTACAAGGCTTCAATCAATTACGTAGTAATTTTATTATGCGGGACGGACCAAGTCACAATCCCTAACGGTGCTCTACCCCACGCCCATCATCCGGCGTGAGAGTCACCTCAATATAACACTACGATATGCAAATTCGGGGTTTCAAACCACCAACACAACATTTACATCTATTACTAATCTCAAACCGGCCAAAACCCTAGCTTTCTATGCACTTGCCTTTCAAATCGACCTCCTCGTGCGTCAGATAGGACCAAAACTACAACGAATCCATCACATTACGCCAATGAAACAATACCCAATAGAAAATAATAAAAAAATAGCAAAAATCTCAAAACTAGCAAAACTCAAGCCCCGGGCCCACTTCTGAAATTCCAAAAAAGTATACATCAAAAGATTCCTTATCTAACCACGAGTCTAACCATAAAAAAATTAGCCAATTTCGAAACCTTTGGTCCTTCAAATCATCATTTTACATTTTTGACAGATTCCGCAAGTTTCTTCCCAAATTCCATGCCATGTCATGAATTAAACGATGAATTCGATGATAGATTTATGCACTCTAGCCAAATCTAAGTTAGAATCTCTTACCCCGATGAATTCCTTGAAAAACCTTCGAAACATTGCCAAAAGCCGAGCTCTCTAGGTCATAATATCAAATAAAACACAAAAACTTGTATTTATATAGTAAACCCTCAGAGTTCTATCTCTGCGGACGCACAAAAAAATCGACCGCGGTCGCACAGTATTCTCCAAAATGACAAGCTTGGGTATTTTGTCTATTAATTTTGCTAATGATGTTAAAATACCTATTATAATAACCTTTTTAAAATCTAGATGCAAAGATCTACAACTGTTATTTTTGAATCATCTCAATATTTCTTATGTATCAAAAGATATGAGGTTCCGAAGTTGGATCAGTGGGAAAGATTCTTCACCGCGACCGCACCCACTTTTATGTGGTCCGCACGACACTTACCGCGGTCGACTTTGGTGTGGCCCGCACAGCACTCACCGTGGGAACACTTCATTTTGTGCAAACCGAGTGGGTGAGTTCCGAGGCCTGCAACCCATCTGGACCTGCTACAACTATGATTTTCGGACTAAAACATCCCGGAACCTACCTGGAACTCCCGGAAGTTCATACTAATTTTACCAACACATCCCATGACATCGTTCAAACTTATTCAATACTTCGGAATGCTCTCAACAACATCATATCACCAATTTAACATAGGATTCAAGATTGAGAACTCCAAAAACTCTTAAATTAATGCTTTCGATCAAAACTTCAACCCAACGACGTCCGAAAAATCAAAATTTTGCACGCACATCCCAAATCACCTAACGAAGCTACATCAACTTCCGAAATTTGCATCCCGACCTCCGTATTGAAATATTACTTATCCACCGGAATTCGCTAAAATACTAACTTCGCCAATTCAAGCCTAATCCAATGTCAGATCTCAAAAATCACTTCCGATCACACTCCTAAGTCACAAATCATCCCCCGAAGCTAACCTAATCATCGGAATCCACATACGAGCCTCCTAGCACTTATGTTTACATCCAGTTAACTTTTCCAAAACAAACCTTATTTAAAGAGGCTAAGTGTCACATTTCCTTCTCAATTCAATCTAAATCAACCCGTTTACACAAAATACTCGTAATGAAGCATAAAGAAGCAGAAAATGGGGGAAATGGGCGTCACTCAGGTGATGACGGGTTGGGTCGTCACATCCTCCCCAACTTAGACAGACGCTTGTCCTCGAGCGAGTCAAGAAACATACTTGAAGCCTCAAATAGATGAGGGTATCTCGCTCAGTCACCTAGGTAGCCTCCTCCACGGGCTAACCTCTCAATTGCACCTTCACTGAAGCAACATCCTTGGACCTCAACTTCCGAACTTGATGATCCAAAATGGTTGGTGGCTCTATATCATAGGTCAAATCACCCTCCAACTAGACATTAATGAAATCCAAAATGTGGGACGGGTCCCCAATATACTTCTGGAGCATAGAAACATGGAAAACTGGATGCACGATCGACAAGCTGGGTGGCAAAGCAAGTTGATAGGCCCCCTCCCCAATCCTCTTAAGTACCTCGAAGGGACCAATAAACTGCGGACTCAACTTTCCTTTCTTTCTGAATCTCATAACACCCTTCGTGGGTGAAACCTTCAACAAAACCTTCTCACAAGTCATATAGTTTACATCTCGGATCTTCAGGTTCGCATAACTCTTCTGCCTCGACTGCGCTGTACAGAGTCTCTCCTCAATCATCTTCACCTTATCTAATCTTGAACCAAATCCATCCCCACCAATCTAGCCTCACCTGGCTCGAACCAACCAACTGGAGATCTACACTGTCTCCATACAAGGCCTCATACGGTGCCATCTAAATGTTGAACTGATAGCTGTTATTATAGGAAAACTCTATAAGACGTAGAAATCGATCCCATGATCCACCAAAATCAATAACACATGCGCGTAACATATCTTCTATTATTTGGATGGTGCTCTCACACTGTCCGTCTGTTTGAGGGTGAAAGGCTGTGCTCAGCCATACCTGAGTACCCAATTCTCGCTGGACCGTCTACCAAAACTGAGTGCCCCGATCTGATATGATGGAAATTGGGACACCATGCAACGGAACAATCTCCCGAATATATAACTCTGCTAGCTGCTCTGAAGAATAAGTAGTACAAACCGGAATGAAGTACGCGGACTTAGTCAGCCTGTCTACAATCACCCAAATGACATCGAATTTCTTCAAAGTCCGTGGGAGTCCGGTAACAAAATCCATTGTGATCCTCTCCCACTTTCACTCGGGGATAACCATCTGCTGGTGCAAGCCACCCGGTCTTTGATGCTCATATTTCACCTGCTGACAATTAAGACACTGGGCTACAACCCATCTGGACCTGCTACACCGCAAGTGCACTTCTTTTTGTGCGGACCGCGTGGGTGAGTCTCGAGGCCTCCAACCCATCTAGACCTGCTACAATTATGATTTTCACAGTAAAACATCCCGGAACCTACCTGCAACTCCCGGAACTTCAAACTAATTGTACCAACACCTCCCATGACATCGTTTGAACTTGTTCAAAACTTCGGAATGCTCTCAACAACATCAAATCACCAATTTAACACAAGATTCAAGCCTAAGAACTCCAAAAACTTTTATATTATGCTTTCGATTAAAAGTCCAACCAAACGACATCCAAAAAATCTAAAATTTAGCACGCACATCCCAATCACCTAACGAAGCTACCTCGACTTCTGAAATTTCATCCCGACCTCCGGATCGAAATCTCACTTATCAACCGGAATTCACCAAAGTACTAACTTCGCCAATTTAAGCCTAATTCTACACTGGACCTCCAAAATCACTTCCGATCACACTCCTAAGTCACAAATCATCCCCCGAAGCTAACCAAACCATCAGAATCCACATCCGAGCCTCCTAGCACATAAGTCAACATCCGATTGACTTTTCCAAAATAATCCTTCCTTAAAGAGACTAAGTGTCACATTTTCTTCTCAATTCAATCCAAATCAACCCGTTTAAACGAAATATTCATAACGAAGCATAAAGAAGCAGAAAATAGGGGAAATGGGCGGTCACTCAAGTGATGAAGGGTCGGGTCGTCACAACTATGCACTAAGTATAAGTGCATTATCTAATATTATATGGAATATAGCTTATATATATATATATATATATATATATATATATATATATATATATATATGTGTGTGTGTGTGTGTGTGTGTGTGTGTGTGTGTGTGTGTGTGTGTGTGTGTATGTATGTATATATATACTTACGCTATACTATGCACTAAATATAATTGCATTAGCTAATATTGTGTTGAATGTAGCTCATATATACATATAATATATGTATGTATGTATATATATATATATATATATATATATATATATATATATATATATACTTACTCTATATTGTGCACTAAGTGTAAGTGCATTAGCTAATGTTATATCGAATATAGTTTATATATATATACACGCACACACACTTACGCTATATTATGCACTAAGTATAAGTGCATTAGCTAATATATATATATATATATATATATATATATATATATATATACGTACGCTATACTAAGTATATAATATTATACTTACGATATAATAGCTAATATTATACCGAATATAGCTCATAATAAGTATCATATTAAGCTCTCTCTCTCTCTCTCTCTATATATATATATATATGTATATATATATCTACATATATACACTTTGTATTTATAATACACTTAGTATATATAATACACTATACTATATCTACATATATATACTATACACTTAGTATATGTGTGTGTATATATATAATGAATTCAAATCCTAAAGTATACTACATATGTAGATAATTCTAAATGAAACTAAAAATTAACTTATTTTTGTTTTATATATAGCGACCAAATTTTGTCGCCATTTTGGTCAAACGGTAAAAAATTGGCGACCAACTTTGGTCGCTATTTTGGTCAAAAAGTCAACACCTGCGACCTGCACTCCCAAGGTTAGTTTCTCTCTCCTCTCTTTGTTTTTTCCAAAAAATAGTAATTTTGATTTATTTCTCCATGTTAGGGTTCAAAGTTATATATTATTTGTTCACCATGTTTAGTTCAAAGTTAATTTCTCCATATTAGGGTTTAATTTCTCCGTGTTAGGGTCCAATTTCTCCATGTTATATATTATTTGCATTTTTTAGGGTTCTTATTAATAGTTCAAGGGTTCGAAGTTATATATTTTTTGTTCAACCATGTTTAGTTCAATGTTAATTTCTCTATGTTAGGGTTTAATTTCTCCATGTTAGGATTCAATTTTTCTATGCTATATATTATTTGAAATTTTTAGGAATCTTATTAGTACTTTTAGGGTTCAAATAAATTAACTATTTAGGCTGACTAAATTATATATGGGGTTAAATTTAAATTTATGAAGCAACAACAAGAAGCATGGAGAATGAACATTAAAAATACTAAATTTAAGCCTTCAATGGACATGAAACATTTAAATTAGGATATGAATTGGCCTTCAAAGGTCTTTAGCAAAATGTTATAGAAATAGAAATAAAAAGGTTATATTAAAGAATTTTAGGATATGAATTGAACTTTTACATAACTAAAAAAAGATTAGGATATGAATTTACTAAATTAATTTCCTCTTGTTTTATTTGTATAGATGGACATCGTACTTGGATGTACAATAAGAATTATCATAACCGACAGGGATTGAGGGAGGATTTTGTAGAAGGGATGGATGACTTTATTAGACATGCAATGTCACTTCCACTATATCTAACTAAAGGAGTAATTAGGTGCCATTATGTTAGGTGTGACTGTATGTGTAACGACTCGATCGGTCGTTTTGTGCTCTAGCACGTCGGGTAGTAGTCTGAGGCCATAAACTTCATTTCAAGTATTATCACTTGTACGCGTGGTCGAAATTAAGTTTCGGGAAGTTCAAAGTTTATCTGGAAAGAGAATTCTCATTTCGAAAGTTCAAAGTTGAAAAAATTACCTAGGATTGGAATTTTGAGTAAACGACCTCGGAATCGAGATCTGAAGGTTCGACCAGGTTAGTATTATGATTTCGGACATGGGCGTGTAACGAGCCGACTGGTCATTTTGAGCTCTTGCACGTCGTTTAGCAATCCGAGGCCATGAACAACTTCATTTATGGTATTATGAATTGTAAGCGTGGTCGGAATTATGTTTCGGGAAGTTTAGAGTTGATTTTGAAAGAGAATTCTCATTTCGAAGGCTTAATGTTGAAAGAATTAACGAGGATTAGAATTTTGAGTAAACGACATTGGAATGAGGATCTGAAGGTTTCAACAGGTTCGTATGATGATTCCGGACTTGGGTGTATGCACGGATCGAGTTTTGGATGACCCGGGAGTTGTTTTGGTGCCTATTATGGAAGTTAGCATTTTGAAAGAATTTCATAAGTTTGGGTTGAAGTGAATTTCTGTGATATAAATGTTTGTTTGGGATTCTGAGCCTGGGAGCAACTCCGTATTGTGATTTTGGAGTTAGGAGCGCGATTGGAAGTGAATTCGAATGTCCGTAGGTCATTTTGGAGCCGTTTGACTAAAAATAGAAATTTGAAGGTTTTTGAGAGATTTGACCGGAAGTGAACTTTTTGATATCAGATTCGAATCTGATTCTAATAGTTAAAGTAGGTTCGCTATGTCAAATATGACTTGTCTGCAAAATTTGAAGTCAATCGGACGTGATTTGATAGGTTTCGGCATCAAAAGAAGAAGTTTGAAGTTCTAATGTTCATAAACCTTGAATTGGAGGTCGATTCATGATTTTTGTGTTGTTTGGTATGATTTGAGGCCTCGAGCAAGTCGATGTTATGTTTTTAGACTTGTTCGAGTGTTTAGTTTGGAGCCCCAAAGGCTCGGGTGAGATTCGGGATAGCTTCAGAGTGGTTTGCTAAGAATAGAAGTTTCTGATGCTGGTATGATCGCAATTTGCGAGGTTCCATTTGAAATTGTGAGCCTGGGGTGCTGCGTGGAGAATCGCATTTGTGATGCGTTGGCCGCAAATGCGAGTTAGCATTTGCGAGTCCCCTGTCGCATTTGCAAACACGGGATGCTGAGCGAGAAATCGCATTTGCGAAGGTGCCATCGCTTTTGCGATGCTGTCCTCTTCGCATTTGCCAGGAATTCTACCGCAAATGCGACTTTGTCAGGGAATTTCGTGCTCCACATTTGCGAAGCTTTTGTCGCAAATGCGACATTGTAATTGCGAGCCTGGAGTCGCAAATGTGACTTCTACATCTGGAGCTGTGGCTTTTTTATTCAAAACTTAGCCCATTTTCCTCATTCCCCAGTTAGCCTTAGGCGATTCTTGAGAGCATTTGAGGAGGGATTCCGTCATCATCAAAAAGGTAAGTAATTTCTACGCATCTTAAGTTAAAGGCATTTTGATTATGGGTAGATTAACATGTAGAAATTAAGGAAAATCAAGGGGTCTTTATGAAAGCCTATAAAATGGATGTTCTTGGAATTTGACCATGATTTTGGGTATGAAATTGAGAGTAAATCATATATTTGAGTTCGTGCGGTTATGGGTGAACTTATTCTTCGAAAATTTTTGAAATCCAGGCACGTGGTCTAGAGGGCGTTTTCGACAAACTTTTCGAACGAGGTTAGAAATTGTTGTAAATTGGGTTGTAATGAATAATTGAGTACATATTAATGGATTAGTATCATTATTGGCTTGCTTTGGAGCTTTGTTCGTCAATTAGAGTCTTCGGAAGGGCGTGGATGCCGGTTATGGATCTTCGGAGCGAGGTGAATCTCCTTTCTAACATTGTAGGAAGGGATTGTCCCCATAGGTGAAATAATTGGTTATGTGCTCCTAATTGTGGGGGCTACGTACGCACGAGGTGACGATAGTCCGTGCGTAGCTACTACTATGCTATTGTCCGGGTAGTCTAGGACTCATAAACATGCTATACTTGGATTAATTTTAAACTTATCAACATGTGAATTGCTTAAATCGCCTCGAGTTAGTAAATGAATTTCCACAAAAGATAAACTTTATTTTAAAAAATCTTTAAAAGAGAATTGGCTTTTCTGTGGACAATTGTTCCTTGTTGACTACTTGATTGACCATCTATGTATGTTTAATTTTGGAACGGGCTGAACGCCTCGGCAGATTAATAGATGCATCTATAGGTGCACCGTCGACCCTCGGCAAGTGCATAGTTTATTTTTTGTTGGACTGGTCCGTACACCACGGCATAATTTGCGCTTGCTTGCATTGTTGCCCTGAACTCATTAAAGTTGTTATTTCCTCTTCATGGCTTGAGAATATTTGGAAAATAATTTTTTTTTTTAAAAAGAAATGTTGGAATTTTCCTATAAAAGGAATAATTATTTACTTGTTTCCTTCTATTTTGTAAAAAAAATCATGCTCGTAAAATTTCATTATTTAAGGTATTATTGATATCATTATTGCACCACTAGTAAGTGTCAAAGTTGACAATCTTGTCTCTACTTTTTCGATATTAGATGGGATACTCATTGAGTACACGTGGTTTACGTACTCATACTACACTTCTGTGCATTTTTGTTGCATAAGTAAATGTAACTGTAGCGGCCTATTGGGTGTAGCAGCACGGATGATTCTAGGACTAGATGGGTTGCATTATTCGAGACAACCGCAGCTAGTACAGTCCCTTCCAGTATACTGCATTTACTTCATGTCCACTGTATTCTGGACGGATGTTGTATTTTATTTCCTTATAAGTAGATGCTCATGCACTTGTGACACCGGGTTCTGGAGCCGATTGAGGTAAGTGGCTGGTCTAACCTTGTGTGGGGAACCTTTTCCTTAGGATATGATGTTTGTTGATTGAATGCCTCGTACGTAAGGTGACGAGCACGTAGTTGAGCTAATCGTTGAAAATTTGATTTTTACTTAAGACGTTGAGACTGCATTTTTTTTCGTACTTACTTTATCTTACTTGCAATTATAACATGTCTTAGATTAGAAAGACATGTTTAGTTGATTTAACTTGCCTATTTTCTTAATTTGCCTTATCTGCACTGCGTGAGACGGGTTATGCTAGAACTATTTGTTGCTCGTGTTGTTGTACTTCATTTATGAACATTTCTCTTGTTGTGGCTGCATATTTTATTTGGGACTACGGATTAGATTCCCGGGAGATCCCCCCTGCATATTTACTTTGGGACTATAGGTTGATTCCCGAGAGATCCCCTGCATATTTACTTTGGGACTACGGGTTAGATTCCCGGGAGATCGCTCTGCATATTTAAATTGGGACTACGGGTTGGCCTCCCGGGAGATCCCCCTGCACTTGATATGTTCTGGACTGATGGTGTGGGATACCAAGAGATCCCTGACACATGAGATTGTAGTAAATGAGGATACCAAGAGATCCTCGGGATACCAAGAGATCCCTAGTGAAAAAAATGAGCATACCAAGAGATCCTTAGTGAATATAATGAGGATACCAACAGATCCTCGGGATACCAAGAGATCCGTAGTGAATATAATGAGGATACCAAGAGATCCCTAGTGAATATAATGAGGATACCAAGAGATCCTCGGGATACCAAGAGATCCCTAGTGAACAAAATAAGGATACCAAGAGATACTCGGGATACCACGACATCCCTAGTGAATATAATGAGGATACCAAGAGATCCCCTTTTATTATTTCCTGTGTGAGTAGTGTTCTTGTATAGCTTTGTTCCGTTTTCCTATTGCTGGTTTCCTTATTTATCCTATTTAGATGCTTGCTATAGACTTTATCTATATTGTTTTTCCTTATCTCACCAGAATTTATATTTATCTCAGTAGGCCCTTGACCTTCCTCGTCACTACCCAACCGAGGTTAGGCTTGGAATTTATTGAGGACCGGTGTGGCGTACTCATGCCTCTTATGCGCATGTTTTTCATGTGCAGATCCAGGTACTTCATCTCATACGCACTATCATCGAGGTGGAGAGATCTAGCAGAGACTTGAGGTATATCTGCGGCGTCCTTAGACCGAAGAGTTTCCTTCCTTATTCTAACTGTAGTGTTAAGATTCTATCATACTTTTGACGTAGACATTCTGGAGATTTGAGCATTCACAGTATTTTCTTTTAGCCTGTGTTACCGTGTGTTTCCGGGTTTTGGCATTGAGTTGTAGACTTTCACATCTATTTTTGGGTTGTTTATGCCCAGTGGCACTTGTATGCCGCTTTTCTTCCAGTTTTTGCTTAATTAAATTAAATGATTCCTCCTGTTATATTATTTTCCGCATTGTTAAGTTTACCAAGTTATAGGAACGAGGTGCCATCACACCATGTTCATGGAGAGTGAACTAGGGTCCTGACAGTAGCACGTTCTAACATATGTTGGCATGTTAGTGCAGTTAGTGGTATGGAACTTGAAGGTGAGAATCAAGGTTGCAGTTCGGTGTTGACAAGGACGTCACGAGCTCGGATGAGCAGGGAAGGAGTTTTGATGTTTAAGGTAAGTTGGTATTGTCTTCAGTGTCACCTGAGATTGGTGTTTTGTAAGGAAGTACTTGTATCCTAGTTAAGGAATTCTTCATCGTTTCTCAGCGTTAGTGCGACTGGTGGTTTAGGTGCGGGGACCTGTTGTGTGTTTCAGAAGATTGTGGGAGTGTGTTCCACAGGAAGGTTTTATAAGCGTGACATGTAGTCACTTGATTGATTTAAGATTTAAACCAAGTATGAGGATTGCGGTAATATCTTTAACTTGAGAATTTATGCCTGGAGGGCACTCGGTTTATTAGGTTAAGGATAGTGAAGGTTTGCTCCGATTATGACGATGGTGCTTATGTGTTTTTGGAAAAAGGGGTGAGTATGGACCTTTAAAAGGTTATTGGCATAGTTTGATACGATCAGGATCGGCTTGAGGCCGGTGGATGGATTTAAATAGTAATATAGGCTCTATGTCAGGCCAGCTGTGTTCATTTCAGCAAAGCGCTCCTTAAGGAGAAGTAGTAGGGGTGTTATTTGTCTTCAGCCATGTTGTGAGACGGCTTGGTAATTTCTTATTTGTTGAGGTTCCGCGTGGCGATGATACTATATGAGCAGGATGACTCTTGAGATTCAGATCATGTATCGCACCTCAGTTGTGCTTGAGTTTTGTATCCTATAGTGTTGTATGTTTCCCTCAGAAATGGTATTATGCACCTAGCGTGTTTCTAACCGATATTCGTTATTTTGTTGTAATGAGCAATTAGGTTGATGTATATCTCCTTATGAGAGTTCTATGTGTTAATCAGGTGGCATGCCACCATGGGTATGTTGTCTGATCGGGTTGCGCATCGCTACAACGTGATATTCAGTATAGTTCCTTATATCTGTTTTTATGTGTTCCATTTCATATCTTCTGAGGAAAGCTCATATTAGCTATGCGCCCACGTCGCATGTACGATTCGCAAGTGGGGTAATTGAAAATTCCTTTTCAGAGTTCATTTTCCTTTTCGTATCGCATTCTAATTAGTAGCCTATTGGCATATGGTGCCACCATATGAGACTTTTGGTCTTGTCGACGTGGCTTATTGCCTGAGCAGTTCATATTGGGTGAGACGAGATTATTGGATTTAGGATCAGTGCAATATGATTACGTGAAACATATAAAGGAGCAAAGATCATTATTTGGTCAGCATGAGGTAATGTTTCTTGTCAGAAGTGTAGAATTAATGATTGGTTGCTCAGCAGTTGATTATGAATTTCTGCACATCTCTTCCATTGTGGCGGCATTGTAAGGGTTATGTAAGACCTGTGTATGTAATAGGGTGCAATGGGAGCATCAGATCCGTGGAATTTTGACTAAGTTGATCAAAAAATATTATTGTGGTCCGGTGAGTAAAGTGATGCTAGGTGCGAATTCAGCAAAGTTATGCAGCCATGTTTGGGTACAACGGGTAGTGATTGATATGGTGATCTTATGTTTGAAATAGGTTGGGCATAGAATTCTGGATGTTGGAATTGGACTCTAAGGCTTAATTGTTAGAATAAAAGGGAATATCTTCGGAATTGATCGAGCTGATGTGCTCACCTAAGTTGTGGTAGAACGGGAAGGTGCATGAGAAGTTAAACAGTGATTTCAGACTACTTCCGTATAGTTCTTAGCACGTTCGAGGATGAACATGTGTTTAAGTGGGAGAGAATGTAACAACCTGACTGGTCGTTTTGAGCTCTAACACGTCGTTTAACAGTCTGAGTCTATGAACAACTTCATATCAGGTATTATGACTTGTACGAGTGGTCAGAATTAAGTTTCGAGAAGTTCAGAGTTGATTTGGAAAGAGAATTCTCATTTCAGAAGCTTAAAGTTGAAAGAATTAACTAGAATCAGAATTTTGAGTAAATGACCTCGGAATCAGGATCTGAAGGTTCCTGCAGGTTCGTATGTTGATTCCGGACTTGGGCATATGCTCGGATCAGGTTTTAGATACCCGGTAGTATTTGGTGCTATTGTGGAAGTTAGCATTTTGAAAGAATTTCATAAGTTTGGGTTGAAGTGTATTTTTGTGATATCAATGTCCGTTTGGGATTCCAAGCCTGGGAGCAGCTATGTATTGTGATTCTGGATTTGGGAGCGCGATCGGAAGTGAATTCAGAGGTGCGTAGGTCATTTTGGAGCCGTTTGATTAAAGATAGAAATTTGAAGGTTTTTCAGAGGTTTGACCGGAAGTGAAATTTTTTATATCGGGGTCGAATTCGATTTCGAAAGTTGGAGTAGGTCTGTTATGTCAAATATTACTTGTCTGCAAAATTTAAAGTCAATCAGACGTGGTTTGACAGGTTTTAGTATCGAAGGTAAAAGTTTGAAGTTCTAAAGTTCATAAACCTTGAATTGGAGGTTGATTCATGATTTTAGCATTGTTTAGTATGATTTGAGGCCTCGAGCAAGTCCGTGTTATGTTTTTAGACATGTGCGAGTGTTTGGTTTGGAGCCGGGGGGGCTCGGGTGAGATTCAGGATAGCTTCGGAGTGATTTGCTAAGAATAGGAGTTTCTGATGGTGGTATGATCACAATTGCAATGTATTGGTCGAAATTTTAACCTCGCATTTGTGAGGTTCCATTCTCAATTGCGAGCCTGGGCTACTACATGGAGGATTGCATTTGCTATGCATTGGTCACAAATGCGACTTTGCATTTGCGAACCCGGGCTGCTGAGTGGGAAATCGCATTTGTGAAGCGGCCATCGCTTTTGTGATGTTGTCCTCTTCGCATTTGTGAGGAATTCTGTTACAAATGCGACTTTTTCAGGGAAGGCCGGGCTTCGCATTTGCGAAGCTTTTGTTGCAAACACGACATCGCAATTGCTAGCCTGGAGTCGCAAATGCGAGTTCTGCGTCTGGAGCTAGGGCTTTTTAATTCAAAACTTAGCCCATTTCCCTCATTTCTCACTTGGCCTTAGGTGATATTTGAGAGCGTTTGAGGAGGGATTCCGTCATCATCAAAGAGGTAAATTAATTTCTACACATCTTAAGTTAAATGCATTGATTATGGGTAGATTAACATGTAAATATTAAGGAAAATCAAGGGGATATTGATGAAAACCTAGAAAATGAATGTTTTTGGAATTTTACCACGATTTTGGGTATGAAATTGAGAGTAAATTATATATTTGAGTTCGTGAGATTATGTGTAAACTTATTCTTTGAAAATTTTGGAAATCCGGGCACATGGGCCCGAGAGCGTTCTCATTAACTTTTTGATCGAGGAGAAGAATTTTTGTAAATTTGTTTGTAATGAATAATTGAGTATATATTAATGGATCAGTATCATTATTGGGTAGCTTTGGAGCTTTGTTCATCAATAAGAGTCTTCGGAAGGGCGTGGAATGTCGATTATGGATCTTCAGAGAGAGGTGAGTCACCTTTCTATCCTTGTAAGAAGGAATTGTCCCCATAGGTGACTTAATTGGTTATGTGCTCCTAATTGTGGGGGCTACGTACGCACGAGGTGACGAGAGTCCGTACGTAGCTAGTATTATGCTATTTTCCGGGTAGTCTAGGACCCAAAAAAGCATGCTATACTTGGATTAATTGTAAACTTATAGACATTTGAATTGCTTAAAGAACCTCGAGTTAGTAAATGAATTTCCACAAAAAGATTAAACTTCATTTTCAAAAATCAATAAAAGAGAATTGGATTTTTTGTGGATAATATGTTCTTTGCCGACTACTTGATTGACCACACGGGCCGAACGCCTCAGCAGATTAAATAGATGTATCTATAGGCGTACCGTCGACCCTCGGCAAGAGCACAGTTTATTTTCTATTGGACCGGGTCGTATGCCTCGGCATGATTTGCGCATGCTTGTATTGCTGCCTTGAACTTATTAAAGTTGTTATTGCCTCTTCATGGCTTGAGAATACTTGGAAAATAATTTATAAAAAAGGTAATTTTGTAAATTTCCTATAAAAGGAATAACTGTTTACTTATTTCCTTATATTTGGTAAAAAGAATCATGCTTGTAGAAATTTACGATTTAATGTATTATTGACATAATTATCTAACCACTAGTAAGTGTCGAAGTTGACCATCTCGTCTCTACTTCTTCGAGATTATACGGGATACTCATTGAGTACACGTGGTTTACGTACTCATAATACACTTTTGTGAATTTTTATTGCACATGTATATGTAAGTCTAGCGGCCTACTGGGCATAGCAGCATTGATGATTCTGGGACTAGGTGAGTTGCATTATTCGAGATGGCCGCATCTAGTACAGTCACTTCCAGTATACCGCATTTCTTCCTTTCCACTATATTCCGAACGGATGTTGTATTTTATTTTCTTATCAGTAGATGCTCATGCACTTGTGACACCAGGTTCTAGAAGGATTTTTGGATTATTAAATGTGAAGTTTGTTAAAGATTTCGCGGTTATTTATGTAAATTTTATTATTCGTTATTTAATGTGGAGAGAAAAAAAGAATTTTAGACAATACAAAAATTTGAAATTTAATTGAGTATTTTGGTTGTCTTGCCTGATAGTAGTGTCCGACGCCACCACGATCCTTTGTAAAATTTGGGTCAATGACAGGGCGTATGCCCTGATCGGGTTTTAAATGACCCGGGAGTGTTTTGGTGCCTATTGTGGAAGTTAGCATTTTGAAAGAATTTCATAAGTTTGGGTTGAAGTGTATTTCTGTGATATCGTTGTCCATTTGGGGTTCTGAGTCTGGGATCAGCTATGTATTGTGATTTTGGAGTTGGGAACGGGATCAGAAGTGAATTCGGAGGTCCGTAGGTCATTTGGAGCCGTTTTGACTAAAGATAGAAATTTGAAGGTTTTTGAGATTTTTGACCAAAGTGGACTTTTTGATATCGGGGTCGGAATCCGATTCCGAGAGTTGGAGTGGGCCGTAATGTCAGATATGACTTGTGTGCAAAATTTGAGTTCAATCAGACGCTATTAGATAGGTTTAAGCATCAAAAATAGAAGTTGGAAAATTTCAAAGTTCATTAAGCTTGGACTGGGGGTTGATTCATTGTTTGGTGTGATTTGAGGCTTCGAGCGAGTCAGAGTCGTGTTTTTGGACTTGTGCATGTGTTTGATTTGAAGCCCCGAGGACTCGGGCTCGATTTGGGGTAGCATTAGAGTGGTTTGCTAAGAGTTAGGATTGCTGGTGCTGGTATGATCACATTTGCGATTCTTGGGTTGCAAATGCGACCTCATATTTTCGAAGTCCCGTTCGCATTTACGAGCCCGGAATGGCTGGGCAGGAGTCGCAATTGCGAGCTTCCTCTTCGCATTTGCGAAACAAGGGGTTCACATTTGCGAGCGTTCCTTCGCATTTGCGAATCTAGGGGTTCACATTTGCGAGATTTCCTTCGCATTTGCGATCAAGGTAGGAGGGGAGGGATGTTCGCATTTGCGAACGAGTTGTTGCAATTGCGAGCCCAATGTCGCAATTGCGACAATTGAGGGCTGTGTCTGGTTATTAAATTAAAAACTTAGCCCATTTTCCTCCTTTCCCACTTGGCCTTAGGCGATTTTTGAGAGCATTTGAGGAGGGATTCCGTCATCATCAAAGAGGTAAGTAATTTCTACGCATCTTAAGTTAAATATATAGATTATGGGTATATTAACATGTAAAGGTTAAGGAAAATCAAGGGGTTTAGATGAAAACCTAGAAATTTGAGATTTTGACTACAATTTTTGGCATGGAATTGAGAATAAATTATTTATTTAAGTTCGTAATGTCATGGGTGAACTTTACCTTCAAAAAATTTCGAATTCCGGGCATGTGGGCTTGAGGACATTTTTGTCAGCTTTTCGATCGGGGTTTGGAATTGTTGTAAATTGGGGTGTAATGAATAATTGAGTATATATTAATGGGTTTATATAATTATTGGCTAGTTTTGGAATATTCTTGCATCGATTTGAGTCTTCGAAAGGGCGTGGAATGTCGGTTATGGAACTTCAGAGTGAGGTTTCTAACTTTGGAAGAGGGAATTATCCCCATAGACGAAATAATTGGTTATGTGCTCCTAATTGTGGCGGTTACGTACGAATGAGGTGACGAGAGTTCATGTGTAGCTACTATTATGCTGTTGTCCGGGTAGGTAGCACCCCAAAGCATGCTATACTTGGATACTAGTGAACCTGTTGATAGCTTGACTTACTTAAATAACGATTTTCTAAAAGGATTTAAACTTCACTTTCTTAATTTATTAAATGAGAATTGGTTTTTCTTCGGAAAATTTTTCCATGATGATTGACTACCCGTGTGTGTTTATTTCCTGTTGGAGCGAGTCGAATGCCTCGGCATATTAAATGGGAACAACCCGAATGCCTTGGCTGATTAAATAGAATCATCTATGGTTCGCGTCGTTCGACCCTCGGCATTGCACAATTTACATACCTGTTGGAGCGGGCCGTTGACCTCAGCATGATTTGTGCATGCTTGTATTGTTGTCTTGAACTTATTAAAGTTATTATTTCCTCTTCATGGCTTGAGAATATTTGGATTAAAAAAAGGGAAATTTTGGAAATTTCTATAAAGAAATAATTGTTTACTTGTTTCCTTCTGCTGGATTAAAACCATCTTTATGGAAATCTATGATTTAATGTATTATTGGCATAATTATCGAACCACTAGTAAGTTTCAAAGTCGACCATCTCGTCACTGCTTCTTCGATATTAGACGGGATACTCATTGAGTACACGTGGTTTACGTACTCATACAACACTTCTGTGCATTTTTGTTGCACAGGTATATGTAACTCTAGCGAACTACTAGGAGTAGCAGCATGGATGATTTTGGAACTAGGTGAGTTGTATTATTCGAGACGGCCGCAACTAGATTTACTTCATGTCCACTTTCGGACAGATGTATTTTATTTCCTTATCAATAGATGCTCATGCACTTGTGACACCGGGTTCTGGGAGGATCTTTGGATTATTAAATGTTAAGTTTGTTAAAGATTTCGCGGTTGTTTTTTAAAATTTTACTATTCGCTATTTAATGTGTAAAGAAAATGATTTTAGACAATACAAAACAACAACAACAACAACAACAACAACCCATTATATTCCCACACGTGGGGTCTGGGGAGGGTAATACGTACGCATACCTTACCCCTACCCCGAGGGGCAGAGAGGTTGTTTCCTGACCCTCGGCTCAGGAAAGAAACAAGTGATAAAAACAAGTGACGATATATTAGTACTAGCAATAAACTCATAATAAATAACATAAAATACACAACATAATACAAAGTAACAAAATAACAACAATATAAGGAATATAGGAAATACGAGAAGGAGGAAAATATACTAATATATAGAATATAAAGCCATGCATCAGTAGCTGATCAGTAGCATCCTAATCCCAACTCCTAAATTTCTAGTCTCACTCCAGCACATTGTAGAAATATTCCCAACTTCCCCTAACCTATAGCCTTAATGCTCAACCGCCACAATCCCCTATAATGGGCCATTCCTCCGTAATCCTAAGTCGCGTCATGTCCTGCCTGATCACCTCTCCCCAATACTTCTTAGGTCTCCCTCTACCTCTCCTCGTGCCCACCACTGCCAGTCGCTCACAACTTCTCACCGGTGCATCAGCACTCCTCCTCTGAATGTGCTAGAACCATCTGAGTCTTGCTTCTCGCATCTTGTCCTCTATGGATGCCACGCCCACCCTCTCTCGAATATCTTCATTCCTAATCTTATCCATCCTTGTATTCCCACACATCCACCTCAACATCCTCATATTTGCTACTTGCATCTTCTAGATATGCGAGTTCTTAACTGGCCAACAATCAGTCCCATACAACATGGTCGTTCTAGTAACGGTGGCACTTTCTTATCACACAAGACTCCCGTTGCTAACCTCCACTTCAACCACCTCATCCCTATATGGTGTGTGACATTTTCTCATCGATCTCTCTGGTCCCCTGAATAACTGACCCAAGGTACTTGAAACTACCCCTATGAGGGATGACTTGGGGGTCAAGCCTCACTTCCACTCCCACGTCTGTCGGCTCGGGCCCAAATTTGCACTCAAGATATTCCGTCTTCGTCCTGCTAAACTTGAAACCATTAGACTTAAGGGCTTGTCTCCAAACCTCTATCCTCTCATTTACGACGCGTCTTATCTCTTCAATTAGGACTATATCATCAGCAAATAGCATAAACCATGGCACCTCCCCTTGAATATTATGCATTCCGGAATCCATCACCAGGGAAAATAGGAAAGTGCTGAACGCATACCCTTGGTGCAACCCTGTAACAATCGAAAAATGCTCGGAGTCGCCTCCTACTGTCCTAACCCGAGTCTTAGCTCCATCATACATATCTTTAACCACCCTAATGTAGGCAACCAAGACCTCTTTAACCTCTAAGCATCTCAATTAAACCTCCCTAGGAACCCCGTCATACACTTTCTTTAGATCAATAAACACCATGTGGAGATCCTTCTTCTTATCCCTGTATTGTTCCACCATCCTCCTAATAAGGTGCATAGCTTCTGTGGTAGATCACCCTAGAATGAACCCGAATTGGTTGTCTGAAATAGACATTGTCCTTCACACTCTCATTTCTACCACTCTGTCCCAAACTTTCATGGTATGACTTAGTAATTTGATGTCCAGTTAGTTGTTACATTTTTGGATATCGTCTTGAGTATTTTGGTTGGCTTGCCTAACAGTGGTGTCCGGTGCCACCATGATCCTTCGTCGATTTTGGGTCATGACAACATACCGGAGCTCTAGGTTCCCGTTGGTCTCATGAGTCCTAAGCAAGTCTAGTAGAATCTCGCGGATCGGTACGGAGACGTATGTACTTATCCTTGCGAGGATGCAGGACTGTTAGGACTACTTCCCTTCTTGATTTCTTATCGTGCGATTTTATTCCTGTGAGGCTTATTCCTTTGTTTCCTTCCTACTCAATCTTATGCGACGCGAAGCGCTTGTAATAAATCGAGAATTGAAGAACTATAATGGCAATACAAATGTGGTGCGGGCGTTTCTCCCTACGGGGTTATTTGAGTTGTTATTATTTCTTTTTGGATGGACATTCTGTTGTTTCAGCTCAGTAGCAGTACTTCTGAGAGCCTTGAGGCTAGGCACAGGTTGCCATGGTGCTTATGAGCAATTATTCCTGTTATGATGGTAGGATGTTTGCTTGCGTGTCGATGCAGTGAATGACTTGAAGGGAGTTTTACCCAATGCAAAATTTAGAGATTCAGTATTTTATTTCTAGTAGGGGAAAAACAATTAGGCAGAGAATGTTCAGGTTTGGGTTGACAAGGTATTGAGACTTGATACTTGCTAGCGTGGCGGAATTTTCTTCTATGGTGAGGTGTTTTTCTCCTTATTGAATGTACTAGAATCGCCAGTGTTATGACCTTCTACAATTCACCTTTGGAGCAGAATATTGCATGTCAGTATTGAAGAAACGACTGTTAGATGTCTCGAGGCAAGGTGGTTCAGGTTTGATAGACATTTATAATATTGGCAGCTCGAGAGAGATGATCCCCGACAAAAAAAATTAAAGAGTGGATTAAAGTGCTATGAAGATAGATTTTACTAAGGCAACAACTTAATAGCAAAGGATGAGGAAAGATGTGTGGAAAGTGTCAGACGATGGAAAAAATTCCTAGAAGGTTGGGTGTATGAAGCAAAGGTCAAGTAGTTGATTAAAGAAGTAGGTTTGTCTAAAGTGGGAGAGTGGCGGAGTTGCATATGGGCTTCGTAGCAGGATGACCACGTATCTTAAGGAGAGTTAGGAGGAATTTGAGAATATTAGTGATTGCTGATTGGGATCTACAGATTATTCTGCAGTATGGGCTATTATGCGGCAGGAGACTTGGTATAACGAAAATGAGATGCTTGAAATGAAGAAGGATACAACATAACTTTTAATGGGAAGGATGCTGTCATACATTTAAATGATGTCCACGGGGGTTAAAAGGACTTATGCAACTAGAAGGATTAACTCGGACATAGGATGGGTTATTGATGTCATGGTAATTGTACCCTGTGTAGCAGCATTGGAAGATGTTAGAAAGTGATTTCCATAGGTGGGTTATTCCTTGTGAGCAGGTTATTCCTTGACGAGGCTTCTACGAAAAATTCTAATGGTTATATAGCAAAGGGATGGGTCATGCGAATGTTGTTGATGGTTCAGAGTATAAAAAGGGGTTTTCCACATTAAGATATGGAGAATTCTGGTGGTTGATTGCACAAGGATATGTTAATATGAGGTTAAGAATCCTGGTGAATTCCAAAGTTGTGTAATAGTTGCTTCAAGCTAAGTGGGAGAGTCCCACCATTTATGATTGTGTTGTATAGTTAACCCCTTGCTAGGTTTTCTAGTTTTTAGCATATTTCTGGGTTATTTTAGCTATGGAAAAAGGACATAAGTGGTGATTTGAGCAAAGGGATTGTTAAGGGGTGCTATGGTTTGCCTTATTGGCTCATGTTCAGACTTGGGGAAGGATTGAGGACTTATGCCTTGTATAGATGCAGATTTCAGGGGAGTGATTCCGCCAGGTGCCTTGTCGAGAGGGTATTCATCTGTTACAAGATATATAGAGTTGATTATGTTTGGGACCAAGTCAGAGCGGGTGGCTCTCAGCAATGGTCCTAAATGGATTCAAAAAGAGGTAAAGTATGGTGCCTAATGATTTCGAGACTATAAGTACAGTTAAGAATCAAACTTTTGTTGCAGCTTATGAGTGGAGGCCCAGAATGTCCTATGATGTTTTGACTTGCAGTATAGCACTTGAGAGAAAGATGAGAGAGGACTTCAGATTCGTAAAAGGATTAGCAGAATGGACATATCAGTTGAGGGTGCAAATGTGTGCACAAGGAAGTTATGAAATGGTCAATGGGATTTGAGACAGCATGGTCTCGCGGTTCCAGGTCACTCGGGGTGAGTGCGGATGGAGTGTGTTGTCTGTTGGAAGGATTTATTGTTATTACTAAGGAAATCGAGGTAAATCGAAGGAAGATATATTGGTTAACCATAGTTGAGGTGGCGCATTGGTGGTAGAGGTCAGTTCCTTCAGCGTGATCAAGGTATGCATGTGATTTGTGGCGGTACGTGTGAGGCTTGTTGGTCGGCGTAATTAATGTTGTTTAGAAGCATTCTTCTGTTATGGCATGTTATATTTATGCGGATCCCGGAAGGGCTATGGTGGCTTAGACCACTATTTAGATGTTTGCCTATACTACGGTTATGAGAATTTACCTGTGCGTTGCTATGGTGCTCTTGAAGTGAGTCTAGTGAAAAGCTTTTATTGGCACGTTAGGTGCAGTGAGTAGTATGGAATTTGAAGTGAGGATCAAGGTTGGAGTTCGGTGCTGACAAGGATATCACGAGGTCGGATGAGCATGAAAGGAGTTTCGACGTTTAAAGTGAGTTGGTATTGTCGTCAGTATCACATGAGATCGGTGTTTTGTGAAAAAAGCTTTGCATCCTGGATAAAGATTCATGATCGCTTTTCAGTGTTAGTGCTGCCGGTTGTTTTGATGTGGGGACCAGTTATTCATTTTGGAAGATTGTGGGAGCGTGTCCCATAGGAAGATTGAATAAGTGTGACATGTAGTCATTTGATTGATTAAAGATTTAAACCAAGTAGAGGATTGCGGTAATATCATTAATTTGAGAATTTATGATTGGAGCGCACTTTGTTTATTGGGTTATGGACTGTGGAGGTTCCCTTCGGTTATGAGCATTGTTCTTATGTGCTATGAGAAAAGAGGAGTTATTACGGATCTTTGAAAGGTTATTATCCTAGTTGGTGCAATCCGAATTTGGCTTACGATCAGTGGGTTGATTTAAATGTGAACATGGGTTTTATATTAGGCGAGATGTGTTCATCTCTGCAATACACTTCTTATGGAAGGGAGTCGTGGTGTTATTTCGTTGTCAGCTGTAAATATGTGATTTTTGACACTCCCCAAGATTTTTATACTTTAGCGTGTAAATATTTAATTTAGGCTTAATATAGCTATTGCAACTATTTTTTGACTTCTTTACTTTATTTTCATCATGAAAATGAAAATTATTATACATATATATCTTGGTTTATGTATTTTTTATAATTTTTTTAAAAAAATGTACATTTATATTACCCTATTTTTATCTTTATAAAATATTGAAACCCAAAAATAGTTTCACGTTTAATTTAATTAATTACGATTGTATAATATTTCTATTGTAGTTTTACAAAAAAGGCATTGTATAGTCTAGGAATCCTTCTAAACTATTCTATGGAACAAAAAATAAATAAAAAGACCCTAAAGACTTAACACAAAAAAACTTAACGACCATTGATAAAATACACAAAATATAAACTTAATATCCGCCCAATATAATACTACTTACGCATGTACAATCAGCCGCAAAGGGGCCTAAAAATACTCTGCAAAAAAGAGGAGATAGCAGCCATTTTCCATCAAGGCTAAAGTTATTCTTCTTCATTTTGGAAACAAAACCAAACACAAAAGGAACCTCTTCTTGGACATCAAAAGAACGGTAGCCTTGACCCCTTCTTCTTTTTCCCGAAAAATAAAAAGATCAAAATACCGAAAAGCTTCGGACCCTGAAGAGACCCCAAGGAACGAATCTCTCAAAAGAGAGGTCAATCGTCGAACTTCCGCCCAATTCCACCGTCGGCCAGAACTCACCACCAAATGACCACCTGCCGAAAACCAACACCTGCGATACGATGGAGAAATCAGCCACCCATTTTCAAAAACAAACCAATTAGATCCGAAAAGCAAGAAAAGTTTTCTGAAAAATCTGGATTTCCAAGAGTTTTTTGAGATCAAAATTTGCTGCTCGATTATTGAAGTTTTCTGGAGCAGTGCAATTTTTGTCGAGGTTTTTCGGTCCGGGTTTTCGCTCATATACGGCTGCTGTAATTGGAAAATATGTCCCCTTTGAGGTCAATTTCTTTCTAATCTTAAATTTCCTCCCGTTTCCTAGTTATTATCTCAGACCCCATATGGTGGGAATATATTGGGTACTAGTTGTTGTTGTTTCCTAGTTATTATGTTTTGACGATTATCTATATTATGTAGTTGTTATGCGTGTTTCCTTGTTTGTTTGAGACTCTTTTGATTTGATTCATTTATGTAGAAGTTTTCATTGATGCAATCATGTTCCTGTGGAATAGCTATTTTCATTTTGGTTGGTTTGTTCGTGTTAGTGAATCGGTGAAGAAGACCATTATTAAAATGGACACAGTAAAGACAAGATTTGGATATATATATACTTTTACTAATATACAGTCTTATTCGTCTCCATTTTTAAATAATTATTAGTGAACTACACTTAGTAATTGAAAATTGGAATGACTTTTCGAGGTCTATTAATAGACTAGGAAAAATAATTATTTGAGGCTACAGCCAAATGATTCTCTTGGAAATGAGGTACACAGTACTTTCACGGTATACGCAAGATATAATTTGCCTTAGAAAAGGTTTGGATTATCATATTTATTTGGTTATGTACTTTGCCTAATTTGGGGAAGTAACGTTCGTCCTAATAATGTGAATTTTAATACATTTATTGTCTATAATTCATGGCCTTCCAAGACTAAATCAACAAATCTTTTGTTTAAAGGAAGTAATTTGGGCATGCCATGCCACATAAAATTTCAAAACTCATGGCCCTCACTTAATTAATTTTAATTTTTTAGAAATTGAGGTGTGCCATCACTTGAATTTTCCATGGCCCTCGCAAACCTCGCGAACTTGAAAGTGCATAGTTGCTTTATGCGCGTCATTAAAATTACATTCCTAAACTCGGGTGTGCATTTCATGTGATCCAATTCCAAATCTTGACAACGTTAAATAAAATATATTTCGGACGGCGGGTGCATTTCATGTGGTATGGTTCAAGGCGTGTTTTAAATAATGTTGAAATATTCCTTAAAAAATAATCAAAAGTAGTTAATGAGGTAAATTATACCATAGGCTAAAACATATGTTAAAATTAGATAATTGGCCAATTATAATAGTTTAAGTGACCATGCTAGAACCACGAAATCCAGTGGTGCCTAACCACTTCCCTCGAGTTAACAGAATTCCTTATTCAGAATTTCTGGTGTGCAGACTTCGAAAAGAAAGTTGAATTTTTTCTCGGTTTGAAATTTAAAATAAATCGGTGACTTGGGACACCAAGTAAAATATCCCAAGTGGCGACTCTAAAAAATGAATAAATAATCTATTCCGAATAATGTCACTTAAATTGGAAAAACTCTCGTATATACTATCATTCGGGTGGTAGTGTAAAAAAGAGGTGTGACAGCTCTAGCGACTTTGTTGGGGAAACAGAACCTATTACTTCGTTTCAGGGTTCAAGAATTCGAGCCTAGGATAGCTGTTATGATTGGCTTTATCTGTTATGTAGTTTTCCTACATGTTTGAGCCTAATCTGCGAAATGCTTTTACCGCTTTGATATTTTGGTGAATTGTATACATAAACTCCTACGAAACCCTTCCTCTCTCTAAGTCTTCTACGTTATGGAGAAGGGTACACTTCGTGTGACTTCTCTTCTGTTTAGAGTCTTATCCCATTTTATAACGAGGTTTGGACAAGTTGCTAAGCCGGCGAAACTTCTGTATTCCCGGTACGCTGCCCCCCCCTCCTCCGGCTCGAGTTGTTCGCTCGGATAAGCCAGGTCTAAAATAGTATACCCATGGTTTAAACCTAGTATAACAAAGTCTCATGCTGGATCCCTAGTAAAAAAGTTTGTTTGCATCACGTGCATTTGACTTAGGAGACTCAAGACAGAGGTTGGGTCTGTCTAGGACATGTGTACCTGAAATGAAAAGATCATCCTGATGTATCCTACTTGCTACTTTTGCATTTATTTACTTCGGATTTGCATGTTTACCGGCTTGTATATAATAGGAGAGAGTTGAAAAAGCAATGTTAGGGTAAATGAGGGTAATCACCTGTTTAGAAAAACCAATACCCAAATCATACTGAAACTCTGCCGGTTTTTCGAGAAAATGAAAGAAAAAGAAAGGTTTTCAAAAATAGTTAGTTTGCCTAATCTCCAGAACTATGCAGGTCTGATTCTCATCGGATGTGAGATACGTAGGCAAACCTCATCGGTTTCGGCCCCCAATTTTTAAAAAATCCAAAATATCTTTATTTACTTCTTTTAATAAAAAAGGGGGTCCATATTTAAAAAAAACAAAACAAAAATCCAAAATATTTTCATTTACTTCTTAGAAATGCTTTTTTATGACCCCATTTTTCAAAAATTCTAAAAAAAATTTTGCTTTTTCTTCCTTGTTTAGGAAAGCTTTTCTTTGAGACACCAATTTAAAAAAAAATACAAAAACATATTTTTTGTTAGTTGCTTCTCAAAATAAAAAAAAACAAATATTTTCATTCTTCTGTCGAAAATTAAAAGGAAAAATAAAGATTCAAAAATATCTTCTCTTTTATTTAGAAGTATTTCTTTCAAAAATTAAAAAAAAATCTAAAAGAAAAATATTTTTTCTTTAGAAGTTTTTCTTTCAAAATTTGGAAAAAGAAAATCTAAAAATTCTAATTTATTTTCATTCTTCTTTCGATAATTGAAAAGAAAATTCAAGATTCGTGTTATGAAATAATATAAGAACAAGTAGAATAATGCAAGAACAAGAACAATATAGAGAGAATAGGGAGAGGAGTATTCTTATTGATACTTTGGGGATTGTTAGGGATTATTTACAATGGTAGAAGACCCCTTTATTTATAGGGAGGTAGTGACTTAGCTACCAAGAATAAAACTCTAGAATCTCTCTAATTATAGACATTCACCTTAAATAGAAGTCTATTTATAACACTCCCCCTTGAATGTCTATTCAACAATGTGTCTCGTTAAAACCTTAAAACCAAAACCCAATGGGAAAAATTAAAGAGAAGGAAAAAGAGTACACATGTTTGAATATGCGCCTATTGGTTGCCTCGTTAAAAACCTTGCAAGGAAAACCCAGTGGGACAAAACCTTGTAAGGGAAAAAGAGTGCAACGCGCATTAACTCCGCCTAATAAGAACATCAATTTATATCCTTGAGTATTTGCATTCCAATCTTGTGCATCATCTTCAAAACGATCTTTGGTGGATGTTTGATAAATCAACCATATTAACTTGAATAAATATTCCGCACCTTGAAATCATCATTCTTGATAGATATGAACATCTTCATATAATGTCGTGGAATAACTCTTCAATATCTCCATAGATGTATTCTCAATGCCATCATGCTTATAGTTATAGCAAGATACATATGTACACAAATTGTACTTAGGATGTGGTACTTCAGGACCAAGAATTGCATATGCTTCAAGCAACTTAAATCTTTCAAGTTAAGTCATGTAAGTCATATAATAGACTTTAGATGCATATCAAGTTTTCACGTCATGCTAAACAAATAAGATATTGAAAACTGATTATACATACCTTTGACTTTTATACTCTCAAGTATTTGAACTACATGTCCAAATCTACATGTCTTTCACATGGAATCAAGTATTTGTCTATACGCTTTAAGTGTATCAAAGACTTTGTCCTTCTGGGACTTAATATGAGCATTTGTAGTGAGAATATAGTCACTTTCTTTGGGTCAGCAAATGCGTATAGCATGCTTTGCAATATGTTGCAATTGAATTATCCATTTTATGAACTTCGGGTTGATATCATGATATTCAGGGATCTACATATACAAATGATAATTCTTCCCACGTAACCTTTTCTCAATTGTTTATCATGTCTCCCCCTCATGTTAGAAAAGCTAACTTGTTTCCTCAACTTTGGAAAATCATCTTTGTGCATTATCATGTCAATATACACAGCACATTAATAATAAGATGAAATTATTTGGTTCCTGACCCTGAACCACTTGTGAGGGGAGAATATAATATACTCTCGTATACAACGTATATCAAACTGATATATATAACTTTGTTCTCATAAGAAACACTTTAGCTATTAAGTGGAAGCACTCAATAATTATCTTGCTAAACCAACTTTGATATAAACCAACTTATCAAGATGAACTATTTTGAGTAGAGAATCTGGAAATTATGCTCGAAGTTAGATTACTGAGCAATTTACCTCGCAATCACCGGCCAGGCTGCGGGTTATTAACAATTGCGCATGGAACCATTTCATAGATGCATCATATGTGGTATACATGGCAGGTGAATGGGCCCATATTCACCTTTGATATTTCCAGAATTTATGGGCTTCAACCCGAACTCTTTAGTTGGTCAGTTCATTAATGAGAACAAGTGATACAAGAGAATTCGTAAAGAACTTTCTAGTTCTTTAATATTCACCTATGTGAATTTGCACATCATACTAAAAATTAGATGGCTAACACGAATGCCAACTGAATAAATTATCAATATTGGTAAACTTCAAATTTACACCATGACATGTGCACTTATCAATAAACTTCAGGTTTATTATGACATGGGTTTTTATACCAATAGATATCCACTTTATTGTGGCATTCTTTCGTTTGTGTAGTACAAACTGGAGAACAAAGCGGGTAGCTTTTCATATACAAATTACCCCGCTACAAGTTGTAGTAATAGGAGATATCAAATCCTTCCTTTATTATAGTCTCAATATAATCAATCGCTTTCGCGTGTACTTTGGAAACTGAATAAGTTTCTTTGAGACTTACTACATCACAATACTCAATTGTGTTTCTCCAACATAGTAATAATTGGCTCTTCTAGAGCTCTCAATTAATTTTGTACTACCACAGATTCATCAACATCCATGTGGTGAATATCTTTCTTAAAGAGAAAGTTATACCATTATGGTCATGTCAAACTTATATGCAAGATATGTTTCTTGCATTATCGTTGTCCTTTAATAGTCATATTTCCAAAATACTTTGGCGTACAATAGGTACATGACCAACGATCATTCATGCCATATATATAGCCAACAGGCTTAACACCATTAGGTGTTTCAACTAGGGCCAAAAACTTCACGTTTTTCCAGCGAATTCAATTCTGATTGAATTGCTTCTTGCCACTTTGGCCAATCATGTCTTTTTCGACATTCTTCAACAGATTGAGGTTCGAGATCCTCACATTCTTGCATAATGCTAGATGCGACATTATAAGCAAAGACATTATCCACCACTATATCCACTTGATTAATATTTGCCTCAATATTGATTGGATTTATGGATAGTTCCGTATTTTCTAGAGCTTCGGGCTCAATGGATTCTTCATGAATCTCAGAATTTGTTAAATCATGAATTTCCTCATGAGATTCTTTCGTAGTGTCATTTTGATCATTTGCTTTCCTCTTTCTAGGATTTCGATCTTTGGAACCTAATGGTCTGCCACGCTTCAGGCGTGCATTTGACTCATTGGATATGACACTAGATGATTGTCCAACAGGGACATCAATACGGATTGGAACATTTTCCGCGGGGATGTGGGATTTCGTTATCCTTTTCAAGTCCGTAAATGCATCAGGCATTTGATTTGCTATTCTTTGCAAATGGATAATCTTTTGTACCTCTCTTTCACAAATAGAGGTATGTGAATCAAGATGAGATAATGATGCATTTTTCCACAAAATTTCCCGTTTGGTTTCACCAACTTCTCCCCCTAATTTTGGGAAAAGTGTCTCATCAAATTGGCAGTCTGCAAATCGTGCAAATCTCCTGTCAATGTTTCGAGGTAGCGAATAATGGAGGGCGATTCAAACTCAACATATATTCCTAACCTTCTTTGCGGACCCATTTTGGTGCGGGATGGCGGTGCTATAGGCACATATACTGCGCATCCAAAGATTCTTAAATGGGATATATTAGGTTCATGACCCAAAACCAATTGCAACGGGGAATATTTGTGTCAATTCGTCAGTCAGAGACGAATTAGCATTGCTGTATGCAAAAATGGCGTGACCCCAAACCGAAGTGGGCAGCCGACGAACTAGTATTGCTGCATGCAAAATGGCGTGACCCCAAACCGAAGTGGGCAGCCTCGTTTTCATGAGTAAATGAGGTATTCAAGATTATACTCATGTATTGTCTCGATCTGATATCCATTTTGAATGATATCTCTAACACTCAACAAGTTCCTTTTAGACTTGGAGGAGAACATTTTGACTGATATCATTAAAACTCAACAAGTTCCTCTTTAGACTTGGAGGAGAACATTGCATTCTCTATGATAAACATCGTGCCTTTGGGCAGAGTTACAGTTGCTCTTCAGGAGCCTTCAATCAATTTAATTCCCATGGTTTGACATACAAAAGAAATACACGAACATAAGAATAAACAAGTTCAATTCGTTTGTGTCACATAATATTTTCAAAATCTGCTGATGTCAGTTGACTAAATAAATCAGATAGTCGATTATATGTTTTCCATAATCGATTACTATGCAGTTTGAAAATTTCAGTTTAAGCATTTTCATAAAACAATCGATCACACACAATCGATTGTTGAGCATTGACAATCGATTGTTAAACATAGACAATCGATTGTTGACTATTTTTGAAAAATCCAGATCACTGTTTTAAGACAATCGATTGTTAAACATAGACAATCGATTGTTGACAATTTTTGAAAAAATTCCAGATCACACTGTTTTAAGACAATCGATTGTTAAACATAGACAATCGATTGTTGACAATTTTTGAAAAATCCCAGATCACTGTTTTAAGACAATCGATTGTTAAACATAGACAATCGATTGTTGATATTTTTTTTAAAAAATTCCAGATCACACTGTTTTAAGATAATCGATTGTTAAACATAGACAATCGATTGTTGACAATTTTTGAAAAATTCCAGATCACACTGTTTTAAGACAATTGATTGTTAAACATAGACAATCGATTGTTGACAATTTTTGAAAAATCCCAGATCACTGTTTTAAGACAATCGATTTTTAAACATAGACAATCGATTGTTGACTATTTTTGAAAAATTCCAGATCACACTGTTTTAAAGACAATCGATTGTTAAACATAGACAATCGATTGTTTTGCAGTTTTAATGCGAAAATATGAGATAACCGACTAGTTTTTCAGGTTAGTCGATTACCTCTACTGGAAAGTAAAAATATTATTGATATTTAATCATATTGATACTTTCTAAGGAACTAATACTAACATTATATCATGAACTAACTAATACGAGCTAATACTAATGGCTATTAGTTTATTCATTAACTAATACAAACAAGTAAACTAAAATCAAACAGCTTCATCTTCTTTCATCACGGATCCATCACCGATTAGGTGGTCTATCTTCCCCTCGGGTTGCTCAAAGAAGTCTGCCACGTCCAAGTGGGTGATGTCAAAGTTGTTGTCAGAGACAAAATTTGTTTCCGGGCCTTTACTCTTTCGAGATGCTTGATAAAAGTCAACCAAATGTCTTGGTACACGGCAAGTTTTTGACCAGTGCCCTTTCCCACCGCAACGATAACATATAGTTTCTGAACCTTTGGCCTTAGGATCCTCATAATCCCGTTTCTGCTTTCGGCGGTTATCTCTCTTCGGGGGGTGACGGACATCATGGATATTTCTTCCTTGTCTACGTCCACGGCTATGACCCCGATTACGACCACGACCATGGCCCTTTTCATGATTGGCATAATGAGAGTGCACCTTATCTGCTTCAGGCAGTGGTGTAGACCCAGTGGGTCGATTTTCGTGATTTCTCATGAGCAGGTCATTATTTCGCTCAGCCACAAGTAGAAGAGAAATCAGTTCAGAGTACTTCGAAAAGCCTTTTTCTCTGTACTGTTGTTGCAGTACCATATTGGAGGCATGAAACGTTGTAAACGTTTTCTCAAGCATATCATAATCAGAGATATTATCTCCACATAGCTTCAATTTAGAAGTAATTCTGAACATTGCATAATTATATTCAGAAACGGACTTAAAGTCCTGGAGCCTCAGATGAGCCAAATCATATCGTGCTTGTGGCAGAGTGACCAACTTCAGGTTGTCATATCTCTCCTTTAAGCCTTTTCACAAGATGAGTGGATCCTTGACGGTGAGATATTCAATCTTCAAACCTTCATCAAGGTGATGGCGCAAGAAAATCAAGGCCTTCGCACAGTCTTGGGTGGATGCTTTATCTCTATCTTTAATGGTGTCTCCAAAACCCATAGCATCTAAGTGGATTTCAGCATCCAACACCCATGTCATATAGTTCTTGCCCGAAATTTCAAGGGCAACGAACTTTCTTTTCGTAATGTCAGACATAATCGAAAATCAAATTAGGAAGAGAGAAATACCTTAGTTTTTCTCGATAGCGATTCTTGAGATGGTAGAGTCTCGTGCTGATAACGTGTTATGAAATAATATAAGAACAAGTAGAATAATGCAAGAACAAGAACAATATAGAGAGAATAGGGAGAGGAGTATTCTTATTGATAATTTGGGGATTGTTAGGGATTATTTACAATGGTAGAAGACCCCTTTATTTATAGGGAGGTAGTGACTTAGCTACCAAGAATAAAACTCTAGAATCTCTCTAATTAAAGACATTCACCTTAAATAGAAGTCTATTTATAACAATTCGAAAATTGTTATGAAATAATATAAAAGACAAGAACAATAATGCAAGAACAAGAGCAATAGAGAGAAGAGTAGAGAGAGTTCTTCTTATTGATACTTAGAGAATGTTAGGAGTGTATTACAATGGTAGAAGACCCCTTTATTTATAGGGAGGGGGATGATTTAGCTACTAAGAATAGAACTCTAGAATCTCTCTAATTATAGACATTCACCTTAAATAGGAGATTTCATAACACTTCCCCTTGAATGTCTATTCAATGATGTGCCTCGTTAAAACCTTAAAACCAAAACCCAATGGGAAAAATTAAAGTAAGGAAAAAGAGTACACATGTTTGAATATGCGCCTATTGGTTGCCTCGTTAAAAACCTCGCAAGGAAAACCCATTTGGGACAAAACCTTGTAAGGGAAAAAGAGTGCAACGCGCATTAACTCCCCCTAATAAGAACATCAATTTATATCCTTGAGCATTTGCATTCCAATCTTGTGCATCATCTTCAAAACGATCTTTGGTAGAGATTTGATAAATCAACCATATTGACTTGAATAAATATTCCGTACCTTGAAATCATCATTCTTGATAGATATGAACATCTTCATATAATGTCGTG
This sequence comes from Nicotiana benthamiana, assembly GCA_034376525.1. Classification (NCBI taxonomy): domain Eukaryota; kingdom Viridiplantae; phylum Streptophyta; class Magnoliopsida; order Solanales; family Solanaceae; genus Nicotiana; species Nicotiana benthamiana. Next base: position 9,533,684 of record CM067341.1, on the reverse strand, counting down.
GAATAACTCTTCAATATCTCCATAGATGTATTCTCAATGCCATCATGCTTATAGTTATAGCAAGATACATATGTACACAAATTGTACTAAGGATGTGGTACTTCAGGACCAAGAATTGCATATGCTTCAAGCAACTTAAATCTTTCAAGTTAAGTCATATAAGCCATATAATAGACTTTAGATGCATATCAAGTTTTCCATGTCATGCTAGACAAATAAGATATCAAAAACTGACTATGCATACCTTTGACTTTATACTTTCAAGCATTTGAACTATAGGTTCAAAACTACATGTCTTTCATATGGAATCAATTCTTCTTGAATTGTATCTCTTCCATTTAGTTACTTTCTTTGGGTTAGCAAATGCGTATAGCATGCTTTGCAATATGTTGCAATTGAATTATCCCTTTTATGAACTTCAGGTTCATATCATGATATTCGGGGATATACATATACAAATGATAATTCATCCCATGTAACCTTTTCTCAAGTGTTTATCATGTCTCCCCCTCATGTTAGAAAAGCTAACTTGTTTCCTCAACTTTGGGAAATCATCTTTGTGCATTATCATGTCAATATACACGGCACATTAATAATAAGATGAAATTATTTGGTTCCTGACCCTGAATCACTTGTGAGGGGAGAATATAATATACTCTCGTATACAACGTATATCAAACTGATATATATAACTTTGTTCTCATAAGAAACAGTTTAGCTATTAAGTGGAAGCACTCAATAATTATCTTGCTAAACCAACTTTGATATAAACCAACTTATCAAGATGAACTATCTTGAGTAGAAAATCTGGAAATTATGCTCGAAGTTAGATTACTGAGCAATTTACCTCGCAAGCACCGGCCAGGCTGCGGGTTAATAACAATTGCGCATGTAACCATATCATAGATGCATCATATGTGGTATACATGGCAGGTGAATGGGCCCATATTCACCTTTGATATTTCCAGAATTTATGGGCTTCAACTCAAACTCTTTAGTTGGTCAGTTCATTAATGAGAACAAGTGATACAAGAGAATTCGTAAAGAACTTTCTAGTTCTTTGATATTCACCTGTGTGAATTTGCACATGATACTTAAAATGAGATGGCTAATACGAATGCTAACTGAACAAATTATCAATATTGGTAAACTTCAAATTTACACCATGACATGTGCATTTATCAATAAACTTCAGGTTTATTATGACATAGTTTTTTATACCAATAGATATCCACTTTATTGTGGCATTCTTTCTTTTGTGGTAGTACAAACTGGAGAACAAAGCGGGCAGCTTTTCATATGCAAATTACCCCGCTACAAGTTGTAGTAATAGGAGATATCAAAGACTTCCTTTATTTATAGTCTCAATATAATCAATCGCTTTCGCGTGTACTTTGGAAACTGAATAAGTTTCTTTGAGACTTACTACAGCACAATACTCAATTGTGTTTCTCCAACATAGTAATAATTGGCTCTTCTAGAGCTCTCAATTAATTTTGTACTACCACAGATTCATCAACATCCATGTGGTGAATATCTTTCTTAAAGAGAAAGTTATACCATTATGGTCATGTCAAACTTATATGCAAGATATGTTTCTTGCATTATCGTTGTCCTTTAATAGTCATATTTCCAAAATACTTTGGCGTACAATAGGTACGTGACCAACGATCATTCATGCCATATATCATCTCAAACCTCCTTCTAGGGGTGAGTGTGGTATCATCTCAAACCTCCTTCTAGGGGTGAGTGTGGTATATTTAATACCAATTTCATGTTCATATTCTTCCAATAATGAATATGTATTCGTGAATCAGATGTTGTTACATTCACTTTGGGGATATGTGATTTTGTTATCCTTTTCAAATCTATGAATGCGTCAGGCATTTAATTTGCTATTCTTTGCAAATGGATAATCTTTTGTGCCTCTTTCACAAATAGAGGTATGTGGATCAAGATGAGATAATGATGCATTTTTCCATAAAATTTCCCGTTTGGTTTCACCAACTTCTCCCCCTAATTTTGGGAAAAGTGTCATCAAATTGATAGTCTGCAAATCGTGCAGTGAACAAATCTCCTGTCAATGTTTCGAGGTAGCGAATAATGGAGGGCAATTCAACCTCAACATATATTCCTAACCTTCTTTGCAGACCCATTTTGGTGCGGGATGGAGGTGCTACAGGCACATATACTGCGCATCCAAAGATTCTTAAATGGGATATATTGGGTCCATGACCCAAAACCAATTGCAACGGGGAATATTTGTGTCAATTCGTCAGTCAGAGACGAACTAGCATTGCTGTATGCAAAATGGCGTGTCCCCAAACCGAAGTGGGCAGCCGACGAACTAGTATTGCTGCATGCAAAATGGCGTGAACCCAAACCGAAATGGGCAGGCTCGTTTTCATAAAGAATTCAAGATTATTCTCATCTATTGTCTCAATATGATATCCATTTTGAATGATATCTTTAAAACTCAACAAGTTCTTCTTAGACTTGGAGGAGAATATTGCATTCTCTAAGATAAACATCGTGCCTTTGGGCAGAGTTACAGTTGCTCTTCCGGAGCCTTCAATCAATTTACTTCCCATGGTTTGACATATAAAAGAAAATATACGAACATGAGAATAAACAACTTCAATCCGTTTGTGTCACATAATATTTTCAAAATCTGCTGCTAACAGTTGACTAACAAAATCAGATATGTTATCCATAATTGATTACTTTGCAGTTTGAAAATTCAGTTTAAGCATTTTCATAAAACAATCGATTGTTAAACACACACAATCGATTGTTGAGTATTAACAAGCGATTGTTAAACATACACAATCGATTATTTGCTATTTTGAAAAACTTCAGATCACACTGTCTTAAGACAATCGATTGTTATGCATAGACAATCAATTGTTGGCTATTTTGAAAAATTCCAGAGCACACTGTTTTAAGACAATCGATTGTTAAGTATAGACAATCGATTGTTGGCTATTTTGAAAAATTCCAGAACACACTGTTTTAAGACAATCGATTGTTATGCATAGACAATCGATTGTGGATGATTTTTGAAAAATTCCAGATTACACTGTCTTAACGACCATCGATTGTTAGACAAAGACAATCGATTGTGGATGATTTTTGAAAAATTCCAGATTACACTGTCTTAACGACAATCGATTGTTAGACAAAGACAATCGATTGTTGATCAATTATTTTTCAGCTTTAATGCGAAAATAGTAGATAATCGACTAGTTTTTCAGGCTAGTCGATTACCCCTACTGGAAAATAAAAATTTTATTGATATTTGAGCATATTGAAGATATTCTAAAGAACTACTTCTAACATTGCATCATGAACTAACTAATACGAGCTAATACTAATGACTATTAGTTTATTCACTAACTAATACAAATAAGTAGAACAAAATCAAATAACTCCATCTTCTTTCATCACGGACCCATCGCCGATTAGGTGGTCTATTTTCCCCTCGGGTTGCTCAAAGAAGTCTGCCACATCCAGGTGGGTGATGTCCTCATTGTCGTCATAAACAAAATTTGTTTCAGGGCCTTTTCTCTTTCGAGATGCTTGATAAAGGTCAACCAAGTGTCTTGGTATACGACAAGTCTTTGACCAGTGCCCTTTCCCACCGCAACGATAACATATAGTTTCTGAACCATTTGCCTTAGGATCTTCATGACCCCGTTTCTGCTTTCGGCGGTTATCTCTCCTTGGGGGTTGACGGACTTCATTGGAATTTCTTCCTTGTCTACGTCCCTGGCTATGACCCCGTTTACGACCATGACCATGGTCCTTTTCATGTTTGGCATAATGAGAGTGCACCTTATCTGCTTCAGGCAGTGGTGTAGACCCAGTGGGTCGATTTTCATGATTTCTTATGAGCAGGTCATTATTTCGCTCAGCCACTAGTAGAAGAGAAATCAGTTCAGAGTACTTTGTAAAGCCTTTCTCTCTGTACTGTTGTTGCAGTACTATATTGGAGGCATGAAACGTTGTAAACGTTTTCTCAAGCATATCATAATCGGAGATATTATCCCCGCATAGCTTCAATTTAGAAGTAATTCTGAACATTGCAGAATTATATTCAGAAACGGACTTAAAGTCCTGGAGCCTCAGATGAGCCCAATCATATCGTGCTTGTGGCAGAGTGACCAACTTCAGGTTGTCATATCTCTCCTTTAAGCCGTTCCACAAGATGAGTGGATCCTTGACGGTGAGATATTCAATCTTCAAACCTTCATCAAGCTGATGGCGCAAGAAAATCAAGGCCTTCGCACATTCTTGGGTGGATGCTTTTTCTCTATCTTTGATGGTGTCTGCGAGACCCATAGCATCTAAGTGGATTTCAGCATCCAACACCCATGTCATATAGTTCTTGCCCGAAATTTCAAGGGCAACGAACTTTCTTTTTGTAATGTCAGACATTATCGAAAATTAAATTAGGAAGAGGGAAATACCTTAGATTTTTCGAGAATGGTTCTTGAGACGGTAGAGTCTCGTGCTGATAACGTGTTATGAAATAATATAAAAGACAAGAACAATAATGCAAGAACAAGAGCAATAGAGAGAAGAGTAGAGAGAGTTCTTCTTATTGATACTTAGAGAATGTTAGGAGTGTATTACAATGGTAGAAGACCCCTTTATTTATAGGGAGGGGGATGATTTAGCTACTAAGAATAGAACTCTAGAATCTCTCTAATTATAGACATTCACCTTAAATAGGAGATTTCATAACAAAAATACTTTTTTTTCTTAGAAGTACTTCTTTCCTAACTTCAGAAGAAAAATCCATAACTGTGAAAAATATTTTTCTTTCTTCTTTAGAAGTTTTTCTTTCAAAATTTCGAAAAAAAAATCTAAAAATTTAAAAATATTTTCATTTTTCTTTCAAAAATTAAAAAGAAAATTCAAGAATTAAAAATACTTTATTTTTCTTTAGAAGTACTTCTTTTTCAACGTCAGAAGAAAAATTCATAAATACAAATATTTTTCTTTCGAATTTCCAAAAAAAAAAGCGCAATAAATTTGAAAAAAAAAGAAAAAAAATCTTTCTTCTGTAGAAGTGTTTCTTTGCAAAAGTGATAGAGAAAAAATAAAATCTAAAAATATTCTTTTTTATAAGTCTTTCTTTTGAAAAAAAAGTGAAAAAAAGAGAAAATTCAAAATCCAGAAAAATATAAATCTAGTTTGTTTCCTCTATTCCTAATTTTTTCGAACTACGCAAAATCTGATTAATGTAGGATCATGATACGTAGGAAACCCACATCAGGTTCGATCGAATGGTTAAAAAAACAAAAAAAGGAAAAAGAAAGAAGAAGAAAAGAAAAAACAAAAGAAAGAAAAGCCAAAGAAAAAAAAAACAGAAAGAAAAGAGAGAAAAAAAGAGTGTTTTCTAACTTGGTAGTTGTTTTGAAATAAAATCTAGTCAAAGGTGGTCGGTTTGTTGGTTTGCAATGGCGAGTCACAAAAAACAATCCAAGATCCCTCGGAAATAAAAACATCTTCTCAAACGAAAGATCAAGAACCATTGTTGTTGATCCAACTAAGGTCACGAAAAGGCAAGTAGCAAGTTGGTGATAAAATAGAGGCAACTTCTACCTGTTTCGAGCAACAGGACATGCTCTGCTTGGATGATCTTTGATTATAGGGAGACATGATAATTAGTCCAAGTCTTTTTGGCGATGTACATACTGTGAAATCCCCATGTTTTCAATCCTGAAATCCTATAGCCAATATAGGGAACAATTTGATCAAAAGCCAGAATTCGAATGTTGAACCCATAGCAAAAAAAATTGTCAAATACCATAGTAATGCTAATGTGTAAGTCTGTGGCTAGATGTCGCTTAGCAACTGGAAAGTCACTCCTTTTTTAAACGTAGAGGAGTCATGGTAGCTTAATTTGTCGTCTTTTCTTCTTCTTTTGTGATAGGATCCTACTATACTTTAATTAATAAAAAGCAGTCAGTCATTTTGTGTCTATTTTGTACATAATTCTTTTCATGCTAGTTCCAGTGACATGACATGCATGCGAAATTTTTGGCTAGATCTTAGAAAATTGATTTAGCCTTAAATTGCATAAGTGAGAAAGAGACACTTTAGAAGAAGAATATACACCTAAAACAATTGGAAAATAAGCATGAGCCAAGTTTACATGGAACCAAAACATTCATGCTCATAGAGGTTAAGGATCTCTGTTTGAGAAGATCAGACTTAATGATAATCGGACGGGTTGAAGTTTGTCTAGCACTAAGAGTTAAAAAGTATTTTTCAATAGAAGGTGTATTCCAGACAACTTGTAATGGATCAGTTAGTGGCAAAATGCATCTTCTACATCAATACAAAATCCAAGAATAGTCACCCAAATTGACAAGGGTTATTCACAGCGAGAAAAGTATTGCTCATACAGCTTTACACTAAAAAGACTCAAGAAGACAAGCATGTTCATCAATGATGTGATTGCAACATGATACTATAATTAGCGTTCTCGAGGCTGCGAGGCCTTTTTTTTGCTATCTAAACACTCCATACCCTTTGTTACCCCTTTTGAGCTTGTGCTATTTTCATTAACCACCCTCTTTTGGAATCAAGTTTAGAGTCAAGAAAAAAAAAGTTCATATCCCAAGAATACAAACTGGGGCAGTTTTCAAGTGAAAAAAAAAAGAGAAGAAGAAAAGGAACAGTCAAAGGTCCATGCCCATAGAAAATAGAAGCTAGGACATTTTGTGAAAAAAGAGAAATAAAAAAAATGAAAAGAAAAAAACAGAAAGAAAGATGAAAAATAGTTAGGTCAGATGTTTGAAATACGTTCCACCTGATTCCTTTGAGAAAAAAAGTATACATAGGAAGCCTCACGGTTCAGTCCAACCAAATAAGAATTCAAGAAACAATTCCAAAAAGAATCCCTAGTATTTGAAACTGGGCAAAAATTTTATTTCACTTTTGAAAGAGTCGATTTTAAGAGTTGTAAGTCCACAACCCTTCATTTTAAGTCCACTTTGAGCTTTCATATCGACCCTTTTATTCAACCCTATCCAAAAACCTTCCAAAGAAAGACCTCCCGATAAGCCTTCAAGAATGCCAAAAAAAGCGGGCAATGAGCAACTATTGTCATGCGACATAGATCACTGTCAAGTTGCTCGCAAAAAAAAAATGAAGGGAAAAGAAAAAGAAAAAAAAGAAAAAGAAAAAAAGAATAAAAAAGAAAAAAATGAGAGAGTCTTATTAGTGAAAATCCTCACAAGCAGTGTTCGATGACGGTAAGCAGAGATGAATAAATGAGAGAGACTTGCTGGTGAAAACCCCTCGGGCACCATTAGTCGAAAGTGAGGCATGAAGCTGATGCAAAAGACTGGCATAAACAAGACCTACTTCAAAGGTCATAAGAATGGTAAAAGGAAAGATTAGATTAGTTTGATAGATCAGGCCGTTGAATCCAATATGCATGTCATGACCATTAAGGCTAGTTATTGGGAAAAAAGAAAAAAATGAAAAAAAAATCGTCCTTCTGTCCTTCTGACAGGGGGAATTTCTTGTTAATTTGGTTTCTTGGCATCATTGTGTCCTTCTCTTTGAGTCCATCCTTGTCAAAACAAGCAAGAAGATTTCAAAATCTGCTACTAGCTTTTCAGTGGTACAAAGTAAATTTGGCCAGCACACTCAGCTGTTACTATCAGTATGCCTTGAGGATTCATGCAAGGGCTTCTCCAAAAGACTCTTGTTAGCCTGCTTGGCGCAAGCAAAGATAACTTGTGATTTTCTTTGACAGACAAATTGGTCAAAAAACATAAAGTCATTGAAGATATCAGAAAAGGTCACTTGAGCCAAGATCTCTAATTGGCACAAGGCTGATTGAGCCACAAATACAATTGGTACTAGGTGTGAAACAATTAGGGTTGATGCAGAACAAAGGTCTCTTGAAACCGACTTAAGCTGTTCGAAGTAGAAGACAAGCTGCCTGAGACCTAAGGCCACAAACCGACCATCATTTTCAAAAATGACAAGTTTTTCTTTTTGTGAAACTGGAACAAAGCAGTGCAAGGAAACTGGATAAAAAAAAGAGAGAAAAAACAAAAAAAAAGCAAAAAAAAAAGAAGAAAAAGAGAAGAGCCGACAAAGGGAAGTTTCTCGAATCTCTGCCTTTATTCGTCTTGTTATTATTGTCATTGATCCTCACATTTTTCCTCCATGGATAAAAAGTCCTAGTCTGATGGATTTTCCTCCCAATCAAAATCTTAGTCTGATCAATCTTTCTCCTAAGATAGAAGACCTAGTCTGATGAACTTTCTTCTAGGATCAAAATCTTAGTCTGATGAATTTTTCTCTTAAGATAGAAGACCTAGTTTGATGAACTTTCTCCTATGATAAAAATCTTAGTTTGATGAATCTTCTCCTAAGATAGAAGACCTAGTTTGATGAACTTTCTCCTAGGATCAAAATCATAGTCTGATGAATCTTTTTCCTAAGATAGAAAACCTAGTCTGATGAACTTTCTCCTAGGATCAAAATCTTAGTCTGGTGAATCTTTCTTCTAAGATACAAAAAAAAAGACCTAGTCTAATGAACTTTCTCTCAGGATCAAAATATTAGTCTGATAAACCTTTCTCCTAAGATATAAAAAAAAAAGACCTAGTCTGATGAACTTTCTTCTAGGATCAAAATCTTAGTTTGATAAATCTTTCTCCTAAGATAGAAAACCTAGTCTGATTAATTTTCTCTTAGGATAATTCAAAAAAACAATCCAAAATCATGGTTGCATAGAGCATTTTTCCTTTAACCCCCGCATAACCCGTGAACGTCCCTGACCTAACCCGAGGACCTTTTCCCTTTTTTCCCTGGCATAACCCAAGGACCCCTTTTTCTCTTATCCCGGCATTGCCCGAGGATCATTTTTCCTTTTCTCCCCAGCATAACATGAGCATCATTTTCCATTTTCTTCCGAACATAACCTAGGGATCTTTTTCTTTTATGCCGGCATAACCCGTGGATCTCCCTGGCATAACCCAAGGAGCCTTTTTTCTTTTCTCCCGGCATAACCCGTGGACCTCCCTAGCATAACCAAAAGAGCCTTTTTCCTTTTCTCCTGGCATAACCCGTGGACATCCCTGGCATCCCAAGGAGCCCTTTTCTTTTGCTCCCGACATCACCCGTAGACCTCCCTAGCATAACGCGAGGAACTTTTTTCTTTTTCTCTCGGCATAACCCGTGGACCTCCCCGGCATAACCCAGAGACCTTTTTTCTTTTTCTTTTTCCGGCAAAATCCGATGACTATTTTTGTTTTCCTGCATAACCCGATCAACTTTCTAGCATATGTAGGCAGCTCAGATACCAGGGCTCGGTCACATCCTCCCTTCTCTTAGTTTGGTCTCTTTAAATAAGGATCGGGTCAAAAAACCTATCTATTCGTTCTTTGTCTGAAAACTCATCGCGTTTCCAGTCAAATAGGGGCAGCTGTAGATAGGGGTGTACATAGACTGGGTTGGTTCGGATTTTAAAATTACCAAACCAAGCCAATTGTGTCGGGTTATTAAATCTAAAGACCAAACCAAACCAATAAATTCGGGTTTTTCAATATCGGTTTTTCTCGGATTTTTTCGGGTTTTCGGGTTATTCGAGTTTTTTCAAATTTTTTTCAGGTAAAATATTCGTAGAACAAAATATATAACGTATGCTCAAAATATTTCTTTAATCATAGTAAGATACAACTATATAATGTATTTTTCAAGAAAATAATACAAAATATGAGATATGTCATGACTCATGACATTATCCTGAAATATTCAACAATAAAAAATAATAATATTATGTACTATAATTATTGCTAATTAAATAGTCATAATAAAAAAACATAATCTAAAAGCACTAATTCATGCTAAACTAGATAGACTAAGTATGGAGTATTAATTATATGCCTAAAAGCTAAAGAAACATAAAAATAGGTTATGTATTTTTATCTAATTTATTGCAAAATAAAAAATAGGCATTTAATACATTCTCGTTCGTAATATTGAATTGAATGTCTTTTGTTAGCATTAGTGTCGATTGCTAGCATTATTTAATTTACTAATATTAATGGCTATAAAACTTATTGGAGCATTTAAAAGTTCTAAATCAAACCTTGAAATAATACCTTAAAAGATAAAATTATAAAATTTTTTAAGAAATATTTATAAATTACATTACAATAAGTAAATTTATATATTAAATATATCTAAAATTGCTATATATGTAATGTCGGGTTGGTTTGGTTTCGGTTTGACTTTCTTTAGTTAAAACCAAACCAAACCAATTATGGTCGAGTTTTTTTTTCCAACACCCAACCAAGTCAAACCAAACCATAGTCAGGTTTTTTTCTCGGGTTGACTCGGATTATCGGGTTGGTGCGGTTTATCGGTTTTCTTTGTACACCCCTAGCTGTAGACATGTTATTTTTGACCCTCCCCAAGATTTTTTAAATTTTTGTGTATAAATATTTAATTTAGGCTTAATATATCTACTTCAACTATTTTTTGACTTCTTTACTTTATTTTCATCATAAAAATGAAATTTACAATATATATATATATATATATATATATATATATATATATATATATATATATATATATATATATATATATATATATCTTGGTTTATATATTTTTCATAATTTTGTTTAAAAAATGTACAACAATAGTACCTTATTTTTATCTTTATAAAATATCGAAAATACAAAAATAGTTTCACGTTTAATTTAATTAATTAGGATTGTATGGTATTTCTATCGTATTTAAAAAAAACTGTTGTGTGGTCTAGAGATCCTTCTAGACTATTCTATTGAACAAAAAATAAATAAAAGACCATAAGGACTTAACACAAAAGACCTAGGAACTAACTGACAAAATACACAAAAAATAGACCTAATCTTTACTCTATATAATATACTATGCAAAAAAGAGGTGATAACAGCCATTTTCCATCAAGGCTAAAGTTCTTCATCTTCATTTTGGAAACAAAACCAAAAACCAAAAGAACCTCTTCTTGGACTTCAAAAGAACGACAACCTTGACCCCTTCTTGTTTCTCCTGAAAATCAAAAGATCAAAATACCGAAAAACTTAGGACCTTGAAGAGACCCCAAGGAATGAATCTCTCAAAAGAGAGGTCAATCGTCGAACTCTCCCCCCCCCCCCCCCAATTGCACTGCCGGCCAGACCTCACCACCAAACAACCACCTGCCGAAACCGACAGCGGCGATACGCCGGAGAAATCAGCCACCCATTTTCAAAAACAAACCAATTAGATCCGAAAAACAAGAAATATTTTCTGAAAAATCTTGATTTCCAAGAGGTTTTTGAGGTCGAAATTTGCTGCTCGATTGTTGAAGTTTTCTGGACCTGTGCAATTTTAGTCGGGGTTTTTCGGTCCGGGTTTCCGCTCGTATACAGCTGCTGTAATTGGAAAATTTATCCCCTTTGAGGTCAATTTCTTTCTAATCTTAAATTTCCTAATCATTTTCATGTGGAATAGCTATTTTCGTTTTGGTTGGTTTGTTCGTATTTGTGAATTGGTGAAGAAGAAGACCACTACTAAAATGGACACAGTAAAGACAAGATTTGGATATATATATACTTGTACTAATATACAGTCTTATTTGTTTCCATTTGTAAATAATTATTAGAGAACTACACTTAGTAATTGAAAATTGGAATGACTTTTTGAGGTCTATTAATAGATTAGGAAAAATAATTATTTGAGGCTACAGCCAAATGATTCTCTTGGAACTGAGGTACACAGTACTTTCACGGTATACACAAGATATAATTTGCCTCAGGAAAGGTTTGGATTATCAAATTTATTTGGTTATGTACTTTGCCTAATTTGGGGAAGTAACGTTCGTTCTAATAATGTGAGTTTTAATACATATCTTGTTTATAATTCATGACCTTTCAAGACTAAATCAAGAAATCTTTTTTTAAAGGAAGTAATTTGAGGCATACCATGCTATATAAAATTTCAAAACCTATGGCTCTCACTTAATTAATTTTAAACCTTTAGAAATTGAGGTGTGTCATCAGGTGAATTTTCCATGGCACTCGCAAACCTCGCGAACTTGAAAGTGCGTAGTTGCTGCATGCGCGTTATTAAAAATTACCTTCCTAAACTCGGGTGTGTATTTCATGTGACCCAAATCCAAATATTGACAATGTTAAATAAAATATGTTGCGGACGGCAGGTGCATTTCACGTAGTGTGGTTCAAGGTGTGTTTTAAATAATATTGAAATCTTTCTTAAAAATAATTAAAAACGGTTAATAAGGTAAATTATATCTTAGGCTAAAACATGTTTTATAATCAGATAATTAGCCAATTATAATAGTTTAAACGATCGTTCAAGAACCACGGAATCCGGGGGTACCTAACACCTTCCCTCGGGTTAACATAATTCTTTATTCATAATTTTTGGTTCACAGATTTCGAAAGAAAAGTCAAAATTTTCCTCGATTTGGGATTTAAAATAAATCGGTGACTTGGGACACCATGTAGATTATCTCAAGTGGCGGCTCCGAAAAATGAATATATAATTCCATTTCGAATAAAGTCACTTAAATTGGAAAAACTCCCTTATATACCATCTTTCGGATGGTGGTGTAAAAAGGAGGTGTGACATCACCTATTTCATGTAATGATGTATTGCGTCATGCGAGTTGTGAGACGGTTTGGTGAATTTCTTATGTGTTGAGGTTCCTCATAGAGATGAGGTTATATGAGCTGGATGGTTCTTGAGATTCAAATTATATATCGCACTCCAGTTCTGTTGTGTTTGTGGATTAAAGAGTTATATGTCTCCCAGGGAATGGTATTATGCACTGAGCGTGTTTATGACTGATATTCCATATTTTATTGAAATGAGCAATTTAGCTCGATGTACATCTCCTTATGTGAGTACTATGTTTGGATCGATTGGCATGCCGCCATGGGTATGCTATTTGGATCAGGTGGCACGCCGCAATGGTTATGTTGTGTGGATTGGATGGCACGATGCTACGGTTATGGTTGCTCGGATCGGGTTGCGCGCTGAAACAGTGTGATGTTAAGTTCATTTCCCCATATCCGTTTATTGTGTCCTGTTTCCTATTTTCTGAAGGAAGCTCATATTAGCTGTGCACCCACGTCGCATGTATGATTCGCGAGCGGGGTAATTGAAATTCCGTTTCAGAGTTCATTTTCTTTTTTGTATCAATTCTAATTGGTAGCCTATTGGCTCATTGTGGTATCATATGAGACTTTTGGTCATGTCGAGGTGGTTTATTGCCTCAGTAGTTCGTACTGGGTAAGACAAGATTATTAGATTTAGGATCAGTGCTATCTAATGACGTGAAATATATTAAGGAGCAAAGATCATTATTTGATAAGAAAATACTATTGTGGTCCCGTGAGTAAAGTGATGCTAGGTGTGAATTCAGCAAGTTATGCAACCATGTTTATGTACAACATGTAGTGATTGAAATGGTGATCCTATGTTAGAAACAGGTCGGGCATAGAGCTGTGGATGTTGGAATTGGGCTCTAAGGCTTATTTGTTGAATAAAAGAGAATATCTTCAGAATTGATCAAGCTGATGCGCTCAACTACGTTGTGGTAGCACGGGAAGGTACAAAAGAAGTTAAACAGTGATTTCAAACTACTTCAGTGTAGTTCTCAGCACGTTCGAGTACGAACATATGTTTAAGTGGGAGAGAATGTAACGACCTGACCGGTCGTTTTGAGCTCTAGCACGTTGTTCAGCAGTTTGAGGCCATTACAACTTCATTTCATGTATTACGACTTGTACGCGTGGTCAGAATTAAGTTTCGAGAAGTTCAGAGTTGATTTGGAAAGATAATTCTCATTTTGGAAGCTTAAAGTTGAAAGAATTAACTAGAATTGGAATTTTGAGTAAACGACCTCGGAATCGGGATCCAAAGGTTCCAGCAGGTTTGTATGATAATTTCGGATTTGGGCATATGCCCGGATCAGTTTTGGATGACCTGGAAGTTAGCATTTTGAAAGAATTTCGTATGGGTTGAAGTGCATTTCTGTGATATCGATGTCTGTTTGGGATTCTGAGTCTGGGAGACGCTCCATTTTGTGATTCTGGATTTGGGAGCGCAATCAAAAGTGAATCCGGAGGTCCGTAAGTCGTTTTGGAGACATTTGGCTAAAGAAAGAAATTTGAAGGTTTTTGAGAAGTTTGGCCGAAAGTGAACTTTTTGATATCGGGGTCGGAATCTGATTCCGAAAGTTGGAGTAGTCTGTAATGTCAAATATGACTTGTGTGAGAACTTTGACATCAATCAGACGTGATTTGATATGTTTAAGCATCAAAAATAAAAGTTGGAAAATTTCTAAGTTCATTAAGCTTGGATTGGGGGTTGATTTATGATTTTAGCGTTGTTTGGTGTTATTTGAGCCTTCGAGTGAGTCCGTGTCATGTTTTTGAACTAGTACGAGTGTTTGGTTTGAAGCCCTGGGGGCTTAGGTGCGATTCGGGGTAGCTTCGGAGTGGTCCGCTAAGAGTTAGGATTGATGGTGCTGGTATGATCGCATTTGTGATTCTTGGGTCGCAAATGCAACCTCGCATTGCGAAGTCCCATTCCCATTTGCGAGCTTGGGCTAGCTGGGTAGGAGTCGCAATTACGATCTTCCTCTTCGCATTTGTGAAACCAGGGGGTTCGGATTTGCAAGTTTTCCTTCACATTTGCGATCAAGGCAGGAGGGGAGGGATGTTCGCATTTGCGAACGAGTTGTGGCAATTGCGATCTCGCAATTGCGAGCCCAGTGTCGCAATTGCGACATGTGAGGGTTGTGTCCAGTTATTAAATTCGAAACTTAGTCCATTTCCCTTATTTTCCACTCGTCCTTACGCGATTTTTGAGAGCATTTGAGGAGGGATTCCGTCATCATCAAAGAGGTAAGTAGTTTCTATGCATCTTAAGTTAAATACATAGATTATGGGTAGATTAACATGCAACAATTAAAGAAAATCAAGGGGTTTAGATGAAAACCTAGAAATTTGTGATTTTTGGATTTTGACACTATTTTGGGCATGGAATTAAGAATAAATTTTATATTTGATTTCGTAAGGTCATGGGTGAACTTTATTTTTGAAAAATTTCGGATTCCGGGCTCCTGGGCCCGAGGGCGTTTTTGTCAATGTTTCGATCGGGGTTAGGAATTGTTTTAAATTGGGTTGTAATGAATAATTGAGTATATATATTTTTGGGTTTATATAGATATTGGCTAGTTTTGGTGAATTCTTGCATTGATTTGAGTCCTTGAAAGGGCGTGGAATGCCGATTATGGAACTTCGGAGCAAGGTGAGTCTCCTTTCTAACCTTGTAAGAGGGAATTGTCCCCATAGGTGAAATAATTGGTTATGTGCTCCTAATTGTGGGGCTACGTACGCACAAGTTGACGAGAGTCCGTGCGTAGCTACTATTATGCTGTTGTCACGGTAGTTAGGACCCCAAAGCATGATATAGTTGGATTACTTGTGAACCTGTTGATAGCTTGACTTACATAAATAACGAATTTCTAAAAGGATTTAAACTGCACTTTCTTAATTTATTAAATGAGAATTCTTTTTTCTTCGAAATTTTTTTTCATGATGATTACTTGATTGACTACGTGTGTGTGTTTATTTCCCGTTGGAGCGGGTCGAATGCCTCGGCAGATTAAATAGATACATCTATGGTTCACTTCGTTCAACCCTCGGCAGTGCATAATTTACATTCCTGTTGGAGCGGTCGACAAAAAGACCTCGGCATGATTTGCGTATGCTTGTACTGCTCCCTAGAACTTATTAAAGTTGTTATTTTCTCTTCATGGATTGAGAATGTTTGGATAAAAAAAAAGAAAAGGGAAATTTTTGAAATTTCCTATAAAAAAATAATTGTTCACTTGTTTACTTCTATTGGATTAAAATCATCTTTATGGAAATATACGATTTAATATATTATTGACATCATTATCGGACCACTAATAAATGGTGAAGTCGACCATCTCGTCGCTACTTCTTCGAGATTAGATGGGATACTCATTGAGTACATGTGGTTTACATACTCATACTACACTTCTGTGCATTTTTGTTGCACAAGTATATGTAACTCTAGCGGCCTACAGGCCATGGCAACACAGATGATTCTGGGACTAGTAGATGCTCATGCACTTGTGACACCAGGTTCTGGGAGGATCTTTGGATTATTAAGTGTTAAGTTTGTTAAAGATTTCACGGTTGGTTCTGTAAATTTTATTATTCGTTATTTAATGTGTAAAGAAAAATGATTTTAGACAATACAAAAAATTGGAATTTAATTGAGTATTTTGGTTGGCTTGCCTGACAGTGGTGTCCCGTGCCACCACGACCCTTTGTCGATTTTGGGTCGTGACAGTATGAAGTTTGGACAACCGGCGGAAGTTAAGCATCATCTTTGTAGTAGGGGGTTTATAGAAAATTACTTTGTGTGGAATAATCATAGAGAGATCGATGGTAGCCATGAGATATTTCATAACATGGTTGTGGGTGAAAGTAGTAGCTCGTGGAGAATACAAATCGTGATTCTAGAATTCATGATATGGTTGCGGATGCTTTGGGGATACATTCACGGGGTGAGCCCAAAGAAAATGTTAAACAAACTCCTAATGATTACACAAAACGTTTTTATGAAGCTTTAGATGAAGCTAGTCGTCCACTACGTAAAGGAAGTCTGCACTTTGAGTTGTCTGTTGCAGTTAGATTACTGAGTATCAAATCTGATTGGAATATTTCTCAAGGATCCATGGACTCTATCATTGACCTTATGCGTGAACTAGTTGACTCCGATATCGAATCAGCTGGTGATTTCTATAAGGCAAAGAGATTAGTTTCTAAGTTAGGACTTTCGTCAATGAGAATTGATGGTTGTGAAGATGGCCGCATGTTATATTATAAAGATAATGCAGCTTTGTATAGTTGTGAATTTTGCGAAAAGCCTCGTTTCAAGAGGCTTTCCAGTGGGAATATGGTCACTATCAAGTCGATGCATTATTTGCCTCATATACCTAGGTTAAAGAGCTTATATGCGCCGATGAGTTTTGCTCCTCATATGAGATGACGCTTTGAAAATAGAAGACCACCTGGTGTTATGTGTCATCCTTCAGATGGAGAAGATTGGAATCACATTGATAGGACATATCTAGATTTCGCTAGTGAACTAAGGAATATTCGATTAGGTCTGTGTGCGGATGGCTTCACGCCTTTTTTTTGTATCTACGATACCATATTCATGTTGGCCTGTCTTTCTTACACCTAATAATCTACCACCGGAGTTGTGCATGACTAGTCCATATATATTCTTTAATTGTATTATCCCCAGTCCACATAATCCGAAAAGTTTTATTGATGTATATTTGCAAACTTTGATTGATGAGCTAAAAGAACTGTGGTACGATGGTGTTGAAACATATTACATATCAACCAAGCAGAATTTTATTTTGCATGCTTATTTAATGTGGACAATTAATGATTTTCCTGCGTATGGAATGTTGTTTAGGTGGATGACTGCTGGGAAGCTAGCTTGTCCTTACTGCATGGAAAATAGTAAAGCGTTTACTTTGAAATTTGGCCGAAAGCAATCATGGTTTGATTATCATCGTAAATTCTTGCCTTCTAATCATGAGTATAGAAGGATGAAAAATGCATTAAAAAAGTATAAAATGGAATATGATTTCCCACCTTCGATACTTTCAGGTGAGAAAATTTGGGAGAGGGTCGAAAACTTCAGTAAAGTTACTGAAGCTCCACCTTATAGATTCTCCGGATATGGTGTTACTCATAATTGGACAAAACAAAGTATATTTTGGGAGTTGCCGTATCGTAAGGATAATCTGCTCCGTCACAACCTTGATGTCATGCATATTGAGAAGAACTACTTTGACAATTTTTTCAACACAATGATGGATTTTAAAGGTAAGACAAAGGATAACCCGAAGGCTAGAACGGACTTACAAGAATATTGCATACGGCCTGAATTATATTTGCAGACAGCAAACAATGGTAAGGTGTTCAAGCCCAAAGCAAGTTACACATTCACTTTGGAGGAAAGACGAAAATTTTGTGATTGGGTAACGAAATTTAAGATGCTTGAGGGTTATGCGTCGAATTTTGGGAAAAAAATTAATATGGAGGGAGGGAAGTTGAGCTATTTGAAAAGTCATGACTGTCATGTTTTCATGGAGACCTTAGTGCCTATTGCATTTTGTGGTTTGCTTGAACGAATCTGGAAACCTAACATAGAGATTAGTTTGTTTTTCAAAGACTTGTATTCTTCCACATTAAGGGAATAAAACCTACTCCGGATGGATCAGAACATTCGTGTAACTTCTACTAAGATGGAAAAGATATTTCCATGTGGGTTTTTTGATGTGATGGAACACCTTCCAATCGACCTTGTACACGAGGCACGACTTGGAGGGCCTGTTCAATGTAGATGGATATATCCTTTTAAGAGGTAATATTTTAAGTTTGATGTAATTTTCTATTTTAAACAAATGTTCTTGGCTAACCTGAAATTATGTAGGACAATTGGAAAATGCAAACAATTTGTTAAGCAGAGGAATATGATTGAAGGATCTATATGAGAAGCTTATCTTGCGAAGGAAACTACTCATTTTTGTTCTTATTATTTTGAGAGTAATGTGCCATGTGATAGGAATAGGCCCAAAAGGCACACCGTCAACATTAGCAATGATCCATTATATCCGCATATGTCTATATTCAATCAACCATGTTGATGTTCTTAGGATTTTAGAAAGAGAAGTTTGAGTGATATGGAGTTCAAGTCAGCTACGCTTCACGTGTTGCTAAATTGTTCCGAAGTTGTATCACATCTCAAGGAAGTATTGATTTAGTAGTTATCAAAATATAAAAATTAGTGTGATTACATCTCAATGCAACTACTAAAAATATTTGATGTGTCACTGTCACTTTGTGGGTCAATATAGCCATGATGCTGTATATACGAGATTTGATACGTGGTTCAAACAATTTGTAAGTTTCTCCTTAAAATATTCTAACAGTATGTAGGTAAACAATGTTTGGAAGTTGTGCTAACTCATGAATTTTTTTAACGTTATGTAGGTAAATTATCCAATCAATGGTGTAAATCAATTTTTGAAAGATGTATCTTGGGGACTTGGAGTTGAGGTCACAAAAATGTCTATGTACGTTGTGAATGATTGTAAGTTTCATACAAAGTATTGCTCTAAAAATAAAAATAGCAACAATAGTGGGGTGTGGGTTCAAGCTAGTGATGGCAACTAAGATGGAGATATTGATTATTATGGTGTGCTCAAAGAAATAATAGAACTATCGTATACAGGTTGCCCATTTAAGAAATTGATACTCTTTTGATGAAAGTGGTTTGACCCACATCCAACAAGAGGTACAAGAGTACACAATCAATACAACATAATTGAGGTTAATCATACGAGGGAGTATGATCGCAATGATAATTTCATAATTGCACATAATGTTAGGCAAGTGTATTATGTTCCTTATCCGTTCCGGTGGAATAAGTCCGATTGGTGGGTTGTAATAAAAACTAAGTCTGTGGGTAGGGTAGAAGTCGAGAATGTGTTAGATGTTGCATATCAAAACGGTTTCTCCAGTGTTCACCAAATAGTGGACGAAGTTTTAGAAAATGATTTGGAACATCCTGAACACATATTGGAAGAAGTTGATATAAATGAAGTAACAATTATAGAAAACGAGTAAGAAGAACCAAATGATGAAGCTCAAACTAGTGAGGAAGAAGAATTCTCGGACGAGTAATTATACGTCGATGGCTTTAAAAAATTGGTTTCTTTAATAACTCTTGTTTATAGCTAGTTTCTTTATATGTTCCAATCTAAATATGTATTATATTATGCAGATGACAGGCAAGGGTTGAGGTAACAGTTATCTTACTGGTTCTCGGGGTCAAGACAAAGGCAAGAAACTAAAGATAAGGGTCGAAGATACTACTCAATCTTTTCCTGCCTCTTCATAGATGCATGTGCCTATGCCTATATCTGGGCCTCCACCATAGGGCTATTCTGAGCTGCCACAACATCACTAGCCCTACACCTTCATGCAGACGCCAGGTCTCCCTTCACAGGGCCATAGGACAGTACGTCTGACATACAGTCCATCTGTCTCACGACCATGTGGATCGCATCGATCCATGTCACATCCACATAGCTCACAGCCATCCATATCACAGCCACTCGGGTCATAGCTATAAGTGTCACATCCACTTGCGACCTATACAGCTATGACGCAGTCCCAGGGCTCCTAATCTTAGGGCTCACAACCATCTTCATCTGGGACTCCATCTATTGTAGGCCTTCGCCTGCGAGATACTAGCTATGATCCCCCTACACCTTTCACATATGCCTCCGATGTACATGCTCCGGATGGTGACACTGATGTTGATGAGGAGGTGCAATATGATGAATATGGCAGGATCATCATAGTCCCTAAGGGTGGTGGATAAGAGTTATTTGTTATTTTTACTTTTATTGTTTTGTATTGTTTTACTAAGATATTAATGTATTTTTCTTATTAAATTTCAGGTTCATCCCTAGTAATGTTACTATAAGGATAATCACCAAAGCCACCAGAAAGCTTTATGGTGGTCTTTGTGCAACTTGGAGTGAATTTCTATTCTAGCTGAAGAAGCAAATCTTCAATCAATTTAAGGTATACATGTTCTTTTAAGCAGTATAATTATTTATATTTATGATATTTCCATCTAAATATGTATTATAGAATATAGCTTAGCTTATATCTATTGAATTATATCGAATTTGGCTAATATTATATCGAAATTAGCTTATTATAATCGATAAAAGCTTAGTGCGTTAATACATAACTAATCAAAAGTTAAGTGCATTAATACTTAGCTTTTATTAGCTAATGCACTAATACTTGTTGTATTGTATATATATATATATATATATATATATATATATATATATATATATATATATATATATATATATATATATATATATATATATATATATGTATATATATGTATGTATGTATGTATGTATGTATATATGTATATATATGTATGTATGTATGTATATATGTATAATATATTATAAGCAGTTAATGCACTTAACTTTTGAATAATTATTAGCTAACAAAAGCAAATTATAATATATGGAATATAGCTTTTATGATATTTTCATCTAAATATGATATTTCCATATAATACTTAACTTTTGAAATACAGCGCAATTGTGTATGGGAACACCGCTATAGCGCAGATGTGGCTACCAATTTTCATTTCAAAGCTCGAAACCGGTGTCCCTTTGTTTCTCCAAAGCTACAAAGTTGAACCAGAGGCCTGGATGATTGCTTCAGAATTTATGGTAGGATTTGTAAAGGCAATGGCTTATCGCAGAGTTCTTACAAAAGAGCGAAAAAAGGAAATAAAGACCGGGCATCTGAGAAGGGAGGATCCTTGCATACTGGAGGTGCGATCAGCCTAGGGACGATAAAAAGATGAATGGTACATAATTGCTTAATTTATTTTAATTTTCAAAGAATATCTATTCTTTTATTAACTAAAATTTATAAGTTTTCACGAAAAAAAGTTGGGGCGTCCGATGAACCAAGATGAGCTCTTCAAGGAGACTTATATTGTAAAGAAAAAGAAAGAGAGAGACCAAGAAAGGTGGGTTGAGGGCCGAGCCTCGACTATACATGTAAGTTTTTAATTTTCATTAAGAATTTTAATTTACTTATATATAAATTTTGAAAAATAATTCAATGTAATTTTCTTATAGGGTCGCTTCACAGCTGAAGTGGAGCAATTTATACGTAGTCAGCCACTTAATGAGTCGGGCGAGGGAATCCAACTATCAGAAGAGGATGATGAGAGAATCTGGAAGCAGGCTGCTAGCGGTCCAAAATGAGGGAACGTATACGTGCTTCCTAATAATAAATTCCATCGCTATAAGTGTGGAATGGAAGAAATAGGGACTTCATCGCAAGTCGAGCAACTTTATGGGGGAGGGCCTCTCCTCTATGTCGGAGACTATGGCAAAGCTCACATCCAAGCTAGAAGCTTCCAAGGAAAGAGAAAAGCTTAGAGATGTTCAGTACATTGGCATGCAAGAGCTGATCAAATCTCTCCTAGCTTCTGCAGGTTTCTGATTCCTCGGTCTCGTCAGTCATTGCCAGAGGCTCGCCTTCCCCGTGCTCATTCCTCCCGTCCTTCCCATGATAGTTCTTCCCATCCTCGACACATACATTCTTCTAGATACCGTCTTGGTGATGGAAGTTCATCAGATGGTGATGATAATGATGTACAGAACAATTGTTGACTTTTGTACACTTTCAACTAGACAAATACAATTGGTTTTCAAATGGTTTTGTAATAACAATTAACTTAGTCTAGTTAGATTAAAGTATAAAGTTCTATTGAACTTTATACTATGTTGGTTATAATGTTATTGTTGTTGTTGTTGTTGTTGCTTTTTATTGTTGTTGGCAGAAAATGCCTGTTTAGGAATTTTCGTAAGCTGGCAGGTGGTGTAGCTGCAAAAAATAGGCAGTTTTTGCCTAAAATATACTAAGAAAAGAGATCAACTTTGGTCGCCAATTTGTCGTTTTTCCCTTTAAAAAATAATTTTCTGTGAAATAGCGACCAAGGTTAGTCGCTATTTAATCCAGATTTCTCAAAAAGCGACCAATTTTTGTCGTTATTTCATTAAAAAAAAATAATTTCTGAAAATATAGCGACCAAAGTTGTCGCTTATAATTAAAAAAAGAAGATTAATTCTCGAAAGAGCGACCAACTTTAGTCGCTTATTTTAAAAAAAATTAAAAAAATTTATAGTAAAGCGATCAAATTTGGTCTCTATTTTCTAGATTTTAAAATATAATATTTTCTTTCCAGACGAAAGTTGGTCGCTTTTTTATGATTAGTAATAAATAAAAATAAAATGTAATATACAGGTAGAGACCAACTTTCGTCGCAAAAATTACAATATTAAATTATTGTAGCGAGCAAAAGTGCTATTTTCTTTATCCAGAAAATTTGGTCCTGTTACCTGAGAGATCAAAGTTGATCGTTAATTAGAGACCAACTTTGGTCCCTAAGAAAAAGGGACAAACTTAATATCGACCAGCCCTGTTTGGTCGCTTTTTGGTCGACTTTTGGCCAATAAGCGACCAACCTTGGTCCCTTTTTGTGGTAGTTAAAACTCAAATTTTCAGTAGTGCAACCTCCAATCCAAACAAGATGTACACCTCTTCTCGTACAGGCATGTTACCTTCTCCTTCCACAATTCAAGCTGGGCAATGACTTGGTTTCTGAACGAGCATGGCATAACAAAACTAGGGTGTCCAGTGGCGCACCCCAAGTTCATGAGACCAAGATCAAACAGTTCAGATCATACTATTAACGAACAAAGATCTAGCTAGTAAAGTTGCAGCTATATGACCACCAGTTACACGAATAGATTAAATTAGATCTTAATGAAATTAGTAAATATATGTAGTAACAGGAACATTGTAGTTAATTTCACCTATATGAATATTGAAATGGCGCCGCATCAAGCAAGCTTTAAGGGGTTGATCTTGTAAATATTCATGAAGTCAGGATGAGCACATGACCCTAAAAGTGCTGAAACAAATATTGAATTTTCTTAGCCATCGTATAATATTCTGCATGTGATATTTTTTGTTTTCACACAAGGAGTTGTGGTTCAAATCTTTAAGGTACCAATAACTTTGTCAAGAATTTAAGATATTTACATTAATGGAAAGTTCTAACCAACATAAGATAGTCTCTAATATGCATGATAGTGGGGGATTGAACGATAGTTTGTTATAGAAGTTAGAAAGCATGTGGGAGGTCAAAGGTCACTTTTGGTGCCTTTTATGTCCTTATCCTTTTATGTGTTTAATTTAGATCACATATTCTTATATGTGTGCATACATATATATAAATATAAAATTTATTTCTACAATTAAAATATGTTTTATTTGAATTGAAATTTTAAATATATTTGAAAAAATAGATGCGTCCGTCTGTGAAAGAACATATCTTTATGAAAGGTCCGATGGTTTCTCTATAAATTGAAGTTCTTCCGACAAAGTGGATATAGAAAAATATGCAAGTATATTCTTGATTTGTTGTATCCCAAAGAAGATTATTTGTATTTATTCAATTTGTATATAATCAATATCTTCTTTAAGAAAAGTCGTTCTCACGCCTCAAGCCTTATTTAATTTCGTTTTCAATTATTATTTTTTCTACTAATTATATACCCTAAAATTTGGATAACAATTAAATTTATAATATAATTTCAAGATACATGATTTCATCTAGTATCAATTGACAAGTGCAAAGAGTAATAATAGAAATTAACAATAATATAAAGCAAACCATCATTTGGATAGAGCCCTCGAGCTTGATTGCCCTCAAGCTAGTTATATAAGGACCATTAATAAACAACAAGCTAATAAAAAAGAGAACATAGATTAAAGAGAGAATAATGTATTTTTTATCCGTGTGAATGTATGTTATCTACAAACGATGGGGACTCCTCTTTATGTAGTAGAGGAATCCTAATTATTGTATAACTCCAATTACAGAAGGAAATCACAAGTTTAGCTAGTTAATCACCTTTATATTGATCTGTTTTGTAATTCCCATTGTGATCTTCGACTAGTCACAGATATCTCATTTTCTTATTATTGTGCTTCGCTCGGGAGTCCGCCCTGTTTGACCTCGATCAATGCCAGCTTCGATTTCGGCAATCACTTCAATTCTAGAACACAGCACCTTGCCTTCATCACTTTGATCCGCTCAACTTCGAGGATAACCCTAAAAACAATCAGCTGGTTTTGATGAAATAGTAATATTAGGTAGGTCCAATTTTAACAGTATACAGATAGTCCCCTCGTTTCTTGGAGTGTAATGAGAAGAAGCGGATTGAGCCTTCAATTTTGTGCCTCGACCGTTTATGATGTCACCCTCGTATCGTAACCAACAGAAGCGTATGAAGTGTCCCATTGGTACAATTACCAAAATCATTAATGAGCATCAGTTGGTGGTCCGTCATCAATGTATTTGAATTGTCATAACGATCATTATAAATAGGCCTTCCTCATAATTTCTCAAATTTTACTTTCAAATTTATCTTAATCTTCAATGTGATCTATTACTTCCAAGTTTTTCAGTTTTGCAAATTCTTCAGATACCACTATCAAGCTTCTCTCAAAACAACAAATCTTGTCTTCTTATTTCTCTAAACCGATATAAAAATGGGAAAATACCAAAAATTGTTCCTCTAAAGGAACAAGCTTCTTCATCGCGGTCGGCCGGTGATAAAATGCAGGTAGAGCCATGCCTTGAGGAGTGCGTTCCAAGGGGGTATGATCTTAATTCCGACTTCAAAGTCGAGTAAACTTTATTAATGCTTGACCGATGTAAGCCAATCTCGAGATATATATGCTCGATAACTGATTGTTACCTCGAGCAGGTGGAAACAAAATTTCCATTAGAAAGATAAAGAGGTGGTGATTTCAACCCCCGAAGAAGATATCACTGCTCATGTGAAAGAGTTCCTAAGTGTTTACACTTACACTTTCACGCTAGGTCCCATCGATCCCATGATAATCCCCTTTTGCCGTCAATACCAGATAACCCTAGGTCAAATCTATCCCTATTTTTGGCGGATCGTCATTTTTCTCCGACTTTTCGTGAGCAAGGTCGAAGGGATGCCTTTCCCCCTACACCATCTCATTAGAATGTACAACCCCCGTCTCTATTGGGGCGTGTTAATAAGGCTTCAACGCCGGGCTACCAAGGTGCTGTTCTCAAGCATCGATGAGTGTAAGGATCAAGGATGGATAGGCCGGTTCGTTCGAGTGAGGACTTCCGACCTAATTTTGGATGAGAATATGCCATTCCCCAAGGAATGGAACATGAAGTGTAATGGAACATGTGTAAGTACAAAACCCACATATAATTGTTGTTTATTGTTTTTCTCATTGACATCCTTTCCTATGATGTAGTGGCTTCTTGGGTGCCTGGTGCAACTTTGACCTTGAGATTTGGGTTTGGATACTAGCCTCGACTTCTTCGTATGCTGAGCACTCATGGCGCAATTTGGCAAAAGGTCGATGGGAGGCCAAGAATCATGCTAAGCTTTTTTACACGTGTTTGATGCTCTTCTCTAAAATATTTCTTGTTGTATTTACTTGATTTCCTTTCATATGGGTCTTGGAGACATTACTTTCATGAGGCCCCCAGCCGGCGAAGGATAAGAAGAGGAAACGAGCCTCACCCTCTGATACTCCAAAACCCAAGAAAAACAAGGCTAGCAGGTCAAAAAAGGACATCACTGCCCTGCCTGCTGATGTTTCTCAGCCTCTAATAGAGGAAGAAGAGAAAGACGGAGATGTTAGCTTTGAGGTAGTAACTCGAACGAAGAGGGGAGCTGGGGCCCCAAAGGCCGCTGAGCTGGTCATAATTGAAGAGGTTTAGTCTCGGACAGAGGAGATCTCAAAGGGTGGACTGAGCAAACTCCCCAAATCGTTGAAGGTTGAAGATGTCTCCCGCTATAATGAGCAATCAGAGGATTTTTCTAAAAGGGGTCGGTTCCATGGCCCTTCAAAACAAAAAGAACGTCTTTATTGACTTGCTTGGGCAATAAATGTTGATGATTCATCGCCCCTCCCCATATTTTTTGAGGGGCAAATTCAGGAGGCCCAGGCCATGGAGACCCTCGATGTGGAAATTGACCATGAAGGGTAGGAACTTTTTCAAGGTTTCTTTATAGGAGTTGAAGATGCTTCTGATCTGGGTGATGCATCGGGTATCTTTTATAAGGCTCATAGACTCTTGAGTAAGGTAAGCCTTAGTTTTGTTATCAATATTACTTTTGCCTTTATTTCTACTTGCCTAATTTCCTTTTGTTTTTTTATAGGACTTGACGCTTCATCGAGAAGTGTTTTCTAAATTCCAAGTAGAGCTGAACAAGTGTGAGGCCTATCTTAAAAGGATTACGGAGGAGAGAGATGCCCTAAAACTTCTCTGTGGGCAAAAATAAGAGGAGATCAAGGTCCTCCGAGTCGAGTTGGCCACAACCCATAAAGAGCAAATCTACCTGATCAAGCAGGTAATGAATTTTTTTAGAAGTACAATGTATCAGTTCGAGGATGAAGACTAATACTTAGATCTTGTGGGTTCAGTAGAAGGCCGAGAATATCGAACAGCTTCGTGAAGAGGCTGATATGATGAGGGCAGAGACTTTGGGGTAGAAACAAAACATGGATCGCCTTGCCTCAAAGAAAGAGACTGATTGAGCCCAACTTTCATCCCCCGAATGATAGCTCCAAAGCATGAAGGAGGAAAGCTCAGCTCAGGCCAAGAAATTGGAGGAGCTCAAGGTTTGGTTGGTCATCAAACTGGAAAAAGCTAAATCCGAGTTTGAGCCGGCTAAAGCCAATATTGAGGTGATCGGGACTGTCTACCGTTCGATGCTAAGGCCTCTCAAGCTCAACCAAAAGAAATTTTTTATGCTTCTCAAGCTCGAGCATTCTGCATCGCCGAGCATGTCAAAATCCATTCTCGGAAAGAGACTCTCTAGAAGATCCATGTTTGTGGTTTTGGCCTTGCTTTCGAGATCAAGAGTGCGAAAGATCTTGAGGCTGAAGCTAAAATGTTGTTGTCTTCTGAATATGAT
This sequence comes from Nicotiana benthamiana, assembly GCA_034376525.1. Classification (NCBI taxonomy): domain Eukaryota; kingdom Viridiplantae; phylum Streptophyta; class Magnoliopsida; order Solanales; family Solanaceae; genus Nicotiana; species Nicotiana benthamiana. The sequence goes on along the minus strand of CM067341.1, from coordinate 9,505,924 downwards.
GATTCTACGAGCGTGAGTGGTTCCGAGAGCGGTGAAGAGGAATATGAGGCTCCTAGGGAGGATTAGACACTTAAATTTTTTTTCTTCTTTGAAATTGTTTTGTGTAGGATCCTAACCGATCCATGTATTTCTGCCTCGTATAAATTTCGTTTTGACCATGTCTTAAAAATTGTTATAAGTATGAGGCTTGGGCAATTCAGATCAAAATCAGAGTAGTGTAGTTTTTATGATCAGCTGAATATTTACTCGAACTCGAAGTACGACGATCCTTAGGTTTTAGTTGAGTGAGAATGATTTCTCAAACTAAAAGTGGACCTTAGGCTCTTGAATTGGATTGATATGGCCTTAGAAGAATGGCTTTTTCCCATTTATACTTTAAAAATTTTAATCATATAAAATTTTATTATGTCTTAGGACTAGATAAATCTGTAGCCATTAGGATTTTTTAGGATTAGTCTTATCGAAACCCTTTACTTTGTTATGCCTTAGCATAGGCTTGTTTGAAAGTTCGAACAATTTGGTACCCTTTAAGGTTTTTGAGGGTTGATGTTATTGAAACCCTTTGTAATTTTGCCGAGGGAGCCTTTTAAACCAGTTTTATGAAAATATTAGAGGTCATGTTTTATTACGGAATTCGAACGTCTTTGAACCACGTTAGTTTGACCGTAGCCTTTAACTTGATATTTTCCATTTCGGCTTACTTCGAACTTGTTCGAAGCATCAGTCCCCGAGTGGGATGGTCGTGGCTTATAAATACGAAGGTTGCCTTTTTAAGGTCTTATAATCTTGAAGTTTAATAGTTCGAGCATGTTGATTTTTGGATGGAAATTCCCAAGTATGGGGATGATTGTTCGAGATTTAGTTGTGATCGGTGCTTGAGCCATTTTCCGCAATAGATCATAAGTATGAAATTGTAAAGTAGAAATTTCACTAAGGCACAGAACATCAGGTAAGGAAAAACACTTCTTTCAATGGATCATTAATGCGTACATGTTTTGTCATTAGGTCTTGAGTAAAAATACATGGATACAGTTCATTTGACCGTTTGGCCCTTTACAAAATTTACCTATCAAGACCCTGTTGACAGAAAGTATTTTACTTAAAAACATAACATTCGAGGGTGATCCCGAGGTTGATTGTATTGAATCCTTAGATACTGTTGAATTGCTCTATGTTAGCACGAATAGCGATTGCCTCATAAAGAACCTTGCCGGAAAATTGAGAAAAAATAGGTCGAAGGGAAAAAGAGTGTAACGCGTGCTTTCAGAACTAAGGACTTCATTTTTGGAGAGAACTTTGATGCCTTCGATCGAATGCCTGCAACAAGTTAGTATAAAGTACAAATGAAAAGGGAGAAGGTCATACCTTAGCAATAATACTGTTTGAGGAGTGATATGTTCCAATTATTTAGCAATTGTTCACCGTTCATCGTACCAAGTTTGTTATATCCTTTTCCGAAAATATTGAGGACCTGATAGTGTCCCTCCCATTTTGGATCGGGCTTTCCCTCGTTTAGGTCTCGACTGTTGATGGTGATTTTTCTTAAGACTAAATCGTTAATTTTTAAGTGTCAAAGATTGGCTCTTCGATTGTAATATCTCTCGATTCGCAGTTTATTGGCGACCATTCGAACAAGGGCAGCTTCCTATTTTTAATATAGCAATTCGAGGCTTGTATTCATAGCCTAGTGATTTGACTCCTCCGTTGTATATCGAAACTCAACGCTAAGTTCCCTGACTTTGACTGAGATTAGTGCTTCGGCGCCATATACTAAGGAGACCGGTGTTTCCCCCGTACTAGATTTTGACCTTGTTCGATATGCCCAAAGAACTTTCGACAAAATTCTCTCCATTTTTCCTTAGCATCATTCAATATCTTCTTTAGATTCTAAATGATGGTCTTGTTTGTCGATTTGGTCTGTTCGTTCCTACTAGGACGATATGACATCAACAAGGTCCTATTTATTTTTTGATCTTTGAGGAAATTTATTATTTTTCCGCCGATGAATTATTTTCCATTGTCATATACGATCTCGGCGGGTATCCCAAATAGGTATATGATGTGATCCAAAATGAAGTCTATGACTTATTTTTCTCTGATTTTCTCGAATGGCTATGCTTCAACTGACTTAGAGAAATAGTCAGTCATAAATAAAATAAACTTATCTTTACTTGGGGCTGATGGTAGACGGCTGACGACATCCATACCCCATTTCATGAACGCCAATAGGGATAGGACAGAATGAAGTTGCTTTCCGGGCCGGTGGATCATCGGTGCATATCTTTGGCATTTGTCGCATTTTCGAACTAACTCTTTAGTATCTTTTTCCATATTAGAAAAACGTATCCTGCTCTAATGACTTTGTGATCCAGTGATGCAGCACTGGAATTGTTCCCACAAGTACCCTCATGAATTTCTCGTGGGACATAGTCAGTTTCTTTTGGACCCAAACATATTGCCAACGGTCTATCGAACATCCTTCTATATAATGTTCCATATTCGGCTAATGTGAAACGTTCAGCCTTTGTTCATAGGGTTCTCATTCCTTAGGGTCCGATGTGATCTTCCCGTTTTTTAGATACTTGATATATTTGTTCCTCCAATCCCAAGTTAAGCTTTGTGTAGTTTATTTCGGCATGGCCTTCTTCAACTACTGACTTTGAAAGTTGTACGATAGTCTCCAAGATAATTTCATCATCTTCGACCGACGACACCAAATTTTCAAGGGCATTGGCTTCATAGTTCTATTCTCGAGGTACATGCAGTAGGGTCCATTCTTTAAAAATTTTTAGGGTTACCTGCAACTTGTATAAGTACCTTTGCATTCGATCTTCTCGAACCTAGAAGGTAATGTTGACTTGGTTAACAACAAGTATAGAGTCACACTTGGCCTTGATGAGTTCTGCTCCCAAGCTTTTAGCCAGCTCAAGACCTCAAATCACTGCCTCATAATCGCCCTGATTGTTAGTCAACTTAGGGGTTTTGATAGATTATCTAATTGTATTGCTTGTAGGAAGCTTCAAAATGATGCCTAGTATGGACCCCTTCACATTTGAAGCCTGGACCCCTTCACATTCTAACAAAAGCTCCTTTTTAACCCCGGATACGAGGGCTGGCATGAATTCAGCCACAAAAGTCAGCCAAGATTTGAGACTTGATGGCCATTCAGGGTTTATACTCGATATCATACCCACTGATTTCGATGGCCTATTTAGCCGATTGTCTTGAGAGTTCTGGCTTGTGCAGAACATTACAAAGAGGATAAGTGTTCACCCTGCAAATCGGGTAGTACGGAAAATAGGGTTTTAATTTCCTAGAGGCGCTTATTAGAGAAAGCACCAATTTTTCTAAGTGTGGGTACATGGTCTCGGCTTCATTGAGTTCGACTAACATAGTAAACAGGAAATTATGTACCCTGCTCTTCTCGAACTAGAACACCACTTACCGCGACTTCTGAGACTGCCAAATATAAGTAGAGATGCTCGTCCGCTTTCGGAGTATGAAGCAATGGTAGGCTAGAAAGATACCACTTTAACTCTTCCATCACCTATTGGCATTATGGGGTCCAAGCGAAATTGTTCTTCTTTTTTATCAGTGAGACGAACTTGTGACTTCGATCTGAACACCTTGAGATGAACCGGCCAAAGGCGGCTATCCGCCTTGTTAATCTTTGTACGACCTTAATGCTATCCACGACTATGATGTCTTTGATCAACTTTATTTTATCAAGGTTGATCTCGATTCCCCAATTTGACACCATAAAGCCGAGTAACTTGCCCGAACCGAGCCCGAATGCAGATTTCTTAGGATTGAGATTCATATTGTATTTTCTTAATATGTTAATAGTTTCCTGCAAATGTGTCAAATGCTACTCTATGCACAAGAACTTAACTAGCATATCATCAATATATACCTCCATTGATTTACCTATTTGTTCTTTAAATATCCGATTCACTAGGCGTTGGTAAGTAGCACTGTCATTATTTAGCCCAAACAACATTACATTATAACAGTAGGTGCCATAATTAGTGGTGAAGGAAGTCTTTTCCTAATCCTCCGGGTTTATTTTAATTTTATTGTACCTGGAATAGGCATCGAGAAAAGTAAGGAGCTTGTGCTCGATCGTGCCATCGATGATGCAATCGCTTTTCAACAAAGGAAAGAGTATTTAGGACATGTTTTGTTTAAATCTTTATAATCTACGCACATTTTAAGTTTGTTCCCCTTGTTGGAGACTACACCTACCTTTCCTAACCCTTTGGGGATATCGTACTTTCGGGATGGACCCTATTTTGAGAAGTTTAGTTACCTTGTCCTTTATGAATGCATGTTTTACTTCAGACTAGGGCCTTCTATTTTATTTTACCGATCTGAACTTCGGGTATAGGCTCAACCTATGTGTTGTGATTTCCAATGGGATTCTAATCATATCCAGGGGGAATTGAACAAGTTTTTTCTTGAGCTTAGGAGTTAACCTCTTGACCAGGTATAGCTTTTGATCGGGAAGATGCTCGATAAATATGATTTGTTCCAGCTCCTTGACCATTGACTTTGTTGCAACAGAGTCATCGACAGTCATGAAGGTTCAAGGTATCATAAAATCTTCATCCTCGAAGATCTCTTGCTCCTCCGATGGGGCTGATGCCAGTACCTATGCTTGCTATTTGACTTCCTATTTTCCCTTTGTCTCCGATTCCTTTGTTGATGAAAGCACCGATATTGTTAGTACTTCATTGATTGGAAACATCTCTTTGGTAGCGGGTTGTTCCGCGTACACTCTTTTGATACCTTTTGATGTTGGGAATTTCATGACTTGATAAAGTGTCAAAGGTACTACCCTCATATTGTGAATCCATGGTATTTGAGCAGCGCGTTGTATCTCACATCACCTTCAATTACATGAAACATTTTTTCTTGGATTGTCCCGGCCACGTTTACCGGCAAAAGGATTTCCTCTTTAGTGGTTTCAATTGCCTTTTTGAAATTGTTGAGTACTCGAGATGCAGGCATGATTTGATCCTGGAGATCGAGTTGTTCTACGACCCTCAATCAAATGATGTTTTCTAGCTACCTGGATCAACCAACACATGTTTAACTTGAATTCTATTCATAAGAATAGATATTACCAGTGCATCGTTGTGGGGTTGTTTGATCCCCTCTGCATCCTCATTGTTGAAAGACAACGTTACTTGGTAAATAGTCCCGGGTACGCTTCTCCATTATGATTATTACTTTGGTACATTTAAATGTCAGGCTTTGAGAAATATCGAGCCTACCATTGATCATATGAATCAAGTGTTATAGTTCCTCCTATTCGTTTTTTGTGTTTGCATCCTTGTCTGTAAAGTGATTTTTATCTCGATAACTCAAGAACTCTAGAAAATGACCTTCAGTTGATTAAACGAGCTACCTCCATAACTGTATGCAGTCTTCAGTTTTTTCACTATAGGTTCCATAGTATTTTCATATTTGATTAGGGTTTCTTTGAGCTAGATCAGTTTGTAGGGGTCTGGGCTACCTAGTATTCTTGACTCGTCCAATAGTTGATACAATACCCGATGCATCAATGTTGAAGCTATATTCTGACAATCGTGGTACTTAGTTGGGTTCGACATGTTTATCGAAGCCACTCTTACTCATGAGCCCTGGGAGTCTTATCCTCGATCATTGTTCTGATAATTTCGAACGGGATTACGTCTTGGTACTAATCTCTGTTCAATCGAGGTTTTCTGTCGATGGCTCTTTAAATTCTGCCTTCACATCTATTTGGGTAAATAGAACTGGAAGGGGCTCCTAATTGATCATCCTTGACTCTGATCTTTGAATGGAATCGATTATGTACATCGGCCCAGGTTATAAATGTATATTCAATCAGATTCTGTATTAGTTATCGTGATGCTACTGAACTTTGCTCATTCGAAACTTGAGTAAAGGCTTGGACAACCAATCATCCGTGACCGGGGGTAGGTCCATGCATTCCATTTGGAACCTAGATATGAATTTCCTTAGCATTTCATTGTCCTTTTGTCTCACTTTGAAGAGGTCTAACTTCCTAGGCGCAACCTTTATTGCTCCTGCGTGTGTCTTTATGAGCGAATCAACCAGAATGGCGAAGGAAATGATGGAATTGGGTGGCAAGTTGTGGTACCATATCATCTCCCCCTTCAATAAAGTTTCTCTGAATTTTTCAACACAACAAATTCAATTTCATCATCCTCTAAGTCATTTACTTTTATAGTGCATGTATAAGAAGTTGCATGATCATTAGGATAGTGGTTCCACTGTACTCGGGAGTTTTTGGCACGCAGAACTTCTTTGGAATGGGCATCAAATCCGCAGTTGGTGGTAAAAGTTTATGTACGAACTTCTTCTAATCTAAACCCTTTAGAATCAGGGGTGCCCCAATTATTTGAACAACCCGTGAGTTGTATGTTTTTACCTTTTTATCATTAGCTTCAATTTTCTTTTCTCCTTATTCGATCTATTTGGTGAGCTCCTAAAGCATCTTCATAATGGCGGGATCAGTTCCCGGTCCATTATCATTCAATTTCTCTGGTACAGGTTCGACCCTGAGAATAACTTCCAATGATGTATCGAGCTCAATTCTATTTAGTGGTCGATTATGATTATACCAATACGCTACCGCAACATGCTGAGTCTGCAACATTTTAATATCATTCTAAGGCTAATCCCACCTTTTCACCGCTTTGTGCATTCTGGTCGGTAACCCGGGCATCTTTGTTAATGTTTCAGTTTCGGTGCCTTAATTTCCATGAATGGCAACACGAGAACTGACATCGACTAGATCTATGGCTGGTAGTCCATTAGGATTGAGTGGAGGAATACTCCATTTCCCGCGACGACTACATTCTAGTTCTCGCCATTAAGACCAAGACCGGTAACTGTGGGAGTGGGCACTACTTGAGAGTTTGACATATTGATTCCTGAAATAAAAAACACTTACGAGAACAAGCGTAAAAACATTGTGTGTTATGAGGATTAATACTAGGCAATCATTATTATCCTTATCCCCACGGTGGGAGCCAAGACTGTTTACCCTAAAACTTGGATAACAATTAAACTTATAATGTGGTTTTAAGAATACATGATTTCACCTAGTATCAATTGAGAAATGCAAAGAGTAATAATAAAAATTGAAAATAATATAAAGCAAACTAGCGTTTGGACAAAGTCCTCGAGCTTGAATGCCCTCAAGTAGGGCTGTTTATCGGGCATATTAGGCAATTATTTCTCTTAACGGTTTGGCTTATCGATTATCAGCTTTTAAATGTATTAATCCCTTAGCTACCTGATAAGATATCGAGTAGATTAGTATCAGTTTTGCTTTTATCGGGAGGTTATCCGGCGGTTTATCATCCTAATTCAATCAAAATAAAATAAAATTTAGTCTTTGTATGTCTAAATAGATGGTTGACATACTAAGAGGGACGAAGTAGAAGAGACACTGTGATGGATAAATCATCTATTTAGAATCTTATTTATGTTTTTGCATATTGGCCTTAGTCCATGTGAAAGATTTCTAATTGGGTGTTGTTAAAACATATGTTTGTCATGCTTATAATTTTAGGATGCCTTAAAACCTAGGAAAAGATGATGAAGCAATGGTGTAACTGGTGTTGTTATCGTATTTCAGACAAATTTTATCTTTTGTCATAATTAGATGACTCCTTTTATTTGGCTTTCTTTTATTTTAATCACCTTGATAGAGTACTGGAGGAACAAGGGTTTTTGATGATTTAACATATATATTTTTTAATGGGTTAACGAATTATCCATAAGAAAATTGAATAATCCGCCCCAAACAGATAAGCCGTTAATAAAAAAATTTCAATCTATTCCCCATTCGTTAAACTGTAAACTCGATACCAATAATCCATTAAGCTTTGGTTTATGTTTCATTTTCGGTTTTGGTTCAATTTTTGATTTTTGTTCGGTTTTGACAGCCCTTACCCTCGAGCTAGTTATGTAAGGACAGTTAAAATGCAACAAGCTGATAAATAAGAGAATGTAGATTATAGAGAGAATATTATATTTCTTTTATCTATGTGAATGGAAGGTGTATACAAATAACGGGGACTCCTTTTTATATAGTAGATGGACCCTAAACTCTAATTACAGAAGGAAATCACACTATTAGGTAATTAACCGTCCTTTATTTGATCCGTCCCGAGATTCCCGCTATGACCTTTGACCTGTCATGGATATCTCGATTTCTTGTTATTGTGCTTCTCTCGGAGTCTGCCATGTTTAACCTCGATCACTAGTGCTTCGATCTCGACAGGCACGTTGATTGTTGAACACAGTACCTTGCCTTCATCACTTTGATCCGCTCCAATTCAAGGCTAAACCTCAAAATAATTCCGTGATTTTAATTAAATAGCAAAATCGAGTAGGCCCAGTTTCAACCATATACAAGTGTGTGTGTATATATATATATATATATATATATATATATATATATATATATATATATATATATAAAATATTGTTTTTCAAATATTTTGTGATGGGAAAGATTCTTTTATTTTAAAACCTTTTTTGTAAGGGTTGGTGAGTAGAATAGTTGTTTAACCAAAAAATAGGTTATTAGTCAAAGCTAGAAATTTAGAAGAACACGGGTTACTAATTATCAAAAGAGAATATAAAAAAAGAATTTCGAGAGTAATATGATCAGAAAACAAGTAAATCAGAGTATATTCCAATAATATTTTATGTCTCACAAATGTTCATCATGCTATTTTTATAGTAAACTTGGAGATACATACCTTACCTTTGTCATAATAAGGCTATAATGAGCAATTAATGACATTGTATGAAACGTTACACAATCATTGCATTAAATAAATATTCTCTAACATTTTTTTGGTATTTAATATGCATTACATACGATATTTGGTCTTTTCATTGGCTATCTTATTCATCCCCTTTATTCCTCTTGATCTTCGAGTCTTAAATGTCTTGAACAGGTACGGGCCCTGCATCCCTCGAGTGACTGCCCGTGCCTCTTCTGCTACCTTTACTCGCATCCGTTGTTGCCCGTGTCTCTTGACTAACTTCAGTTCTTTGATTGTTTGACTAGCTTACGTGTCATGACACGTCATCTTTAATATGTAAACTTGATTTTTCCCAATACAGATAGTCCCCCCACTTTTCATCCATTCCTCAATTGAATATTTGGGAAGTGGATTCTCAATAAAAAAAGGGAATTTCTACCATTAATAATGCTATGACAAGGTTGACGCTTCAATTGTCTCTTCCATTTAATGCTCCATGCATGTGTCATTCCCTCATTGATTCTGCATTTTTGCAACCCCTATTCAAGGCTTCTTTTTTTCTCTTTTACGGCTTCAATGTTCAGAAGTTCCAGTTCCCTTTATTATAGGCTTTCTATCATTACACTTTTTCCTTTTAAGGTTGTTCTATAATATAAATATAACTTTCTTTCTTAAATTATTCCTCATGAAGTTTTATTAAACACTTTATTCTTCCCAATACTTTTCGCTTCTTCTCCACATCAATCTTCTTCATCATGTCTTCTTCCCCTAACCCTAGGAAGGTTCCTATTTTAGATAACTTCCCCAATGCCCCTGTTAGACATAAAAGGGGTAGGGGTGGTAGGCTTCACAATTTAGGGTCCACCTGTGATGACGATTCTGTTTCTTCTATGCCTTCTTCTAGTTCTGGTCTTGCTTCCGGAACTAGAGGTTCTTTTGCTCAAAAATCATCTTCTAAAGGTAAGAAACTCTCCACCACTACAAGAGCCCTTGGTAGAAGAGATTGTCCCTAATGACTTATCTTTCCATCAAGACAGATAATCACTGCAACAACATGTTTCTGGCTTAGATCATGTTGATACTTACCCCACCATGATTACAGAGGTTTTAGCTTCCATAGTTCGTAAATATTTCCATTGGAGCAATGATTTTCCCATCGTAATTCCCAATCAAATCAGAGAATTTCTTCCTACAATATTGGGGTTTTTTTTCATTTACACTTACCCCTTTACTCTTGGATTTAAACCGGCTATTGATCCGGTAATTTTGGATTTTTGCCGTTTCTTCAAAGTTTGTTTAGCACAGATTGGTCCTCTTGTCTGAGAGCCGTAGATTGTTTAAGACATTTGCCTAAGTGTTGATTTTTCCTTTTCCCACCTTATTCATCTCTACTCCCCTAGGCGTTTTCGCAACGGCGTTTTTACCTTAGTGGCGAGGAGTAAAAGAGTTTTGGTGAGCCCAAAAGATGATAAGGATCGTGGATAGTACGTCCAATTTGTTGCTATCCCCACAGTTGGTTTGGTGGTAAAGAAAACACTCCCTTTCCTGAGAAATGGAACTTTGCACGTAAGTCTTCTACCTCTCTCGTATCTCTTTCTTTCAAATTTAACATCTTCTCTAACTTTAATTTCTTTTCCTTTGTAGCAACCATGGGAGTTGTGTATCCCGTCTCCAATTTCCGTGGCTGGGTAGATAAGTTATTGAACCGCAACTATGGATGCTAAGTCGTGGAAATCTATTTCCAATAAATAGAGTCTGAAAGTGAAAACTCATGGTAAGAGTTTTTTACTTCCCCGAATGTAAAATCTTCAGTTTATTACCTTAATTTTCATCCCTATTTTTGTCAGGATTTGCAATTCGAGGCATCTCTGCTGAAGCAGCTGCAGCCTCTAGAGCCTCTTCAGGAGCTCAAATGACTTTAGGAAGAGCTTGGGATATACTTGAAGAGAAAAACCATTATGAAGATTCCGAGGATGAAGATGAAGGCAACTCTTTAGTCACGAGGCCAAGATCTAGGAGACGTATTATATCTGATGATGAAGGTTCACCTCGTGCCTCTCCTGCTGAGCATGTCCATCTCTTCTCTGACGACGATGTTACCTCCCAGGACACTCATGGGTCCACCGACCGACTTTTTGCTAGTGGTTTTGGGAGTGGAGAATTAGGGCCCATTTTAGATGAACTTCCCCTCTCTTGTTCTTCATCTCCGGACCTTCAATTCCTCCTCTTCCTTTGCCCTTAATTTTTTTCTTACCTACTCCATTTGCTTCTATTCCTTCACATGTTCCATCTGCTCCTACTCTTTGACCTGCTTCAAAGTTTGTTGTTTTAACTTCTTTTACCGCTCCTCCTTCAATATTTCCTCCTTCTATTGTCTATCATACAAAAGGGGGCTCTACGAGTAGAAGTGCCACCATGGGGAGCGTGACTATTGAATTTCCCGCCGACACCAATCTTTTGAGGAAGTTTGGTCAGGCAGACGTTTGGCTTGAGCCTTTGATTGGCTCAATTGAGAAAGAAAAAGTGAATAGCCATAGCTTCCTGACTCTGATGAATGACATAGTTTTACGACATCTAGAAGGTATTTCCCTCCTTTATTTGTTTTTGCAAAAAAAATCTTTTTTCCCTTGGATTCTTACTTGTGTCCTTTATTATTTCCAGGCCAATCTTATTGGTACAGAGTTAATTGGCAGGATTTCTCTTTTAGAGAAAGTGGCTCGTGACTCTGAAAAAACTATTCTTGAGTCCGAGAAAGTGGCTCATGAATCTCAAGCCAAGCAGAGAAGGACAAAGAACACCTTGAATGCTCTTTCTCAGAGAAATTGTTCAAGTCAAGTGAAGAAATTAGAAAGCTAAGAGCACTTCTAAACCAAAAAGAGGGTTACGAGGAGATTTGGTGCAAAGTTTGACTCAGACACAAGAAAATTTGAAAATTTTCTCTGACAAGGTGCGTGCCTTAGAAAGCTCTCATGCCTCTCTCCAAGCCTCTTATGATTTAACCTTGGCTGAGAATGAAGACTTAAAAACGAAATTGGTGTCTGGGAAAGAGACTATGAGCTTCTCGAAGATAAATTGGTCGTTGAAGTAAGTTGGGCTTTTGTGAATTCTCGCCGTGATGCCCTGGTTGAAGCTAGTCAGGAGAACTTTAACTTAGAGTCAGAATTAGCCACGGTTATGAAGACGATTTAAAAGGCTCAACGTTCACTGGACTTCCCTTCTCCTGCAATTGAAGTTCCCATGGTCGACGCTCCCGAAGTTGAGGTTCAAGTTAATGTTGAAACTGGTGCAGATACTAGAGCAGATACCTAACTCTTCCTCAGCTCACCGAGCCTATTAGACCCTTGTGTTGATTGCGAAAATCTTCTACTTAGTTCTCCTATTTCAACTAGGATTAGTGCCTCAACTCTATAAACCAAAGACAAAGGTGTTTGACATGTGCTCGTTTTTGTTGTTGTGCGATATGCCCATTAAACTCCGGGTAATACTTCAGGCCAATTACCCTTTGACTCCTCTAATCTCTTCTTTAAATTATTAATAATGAATTTTTTTGTTGATTCTGCTTGTCCATTACCCACTGGATTGTAAGGTGTTGACGTAATCCTTTTTATTTGCCAACTTTGAAGAAATTCTGTGACTTGTGCTCCGATAAATTGAGGACCATTGTCACATACGATTTTCTTTGGTACACCGAATTGGTAGAGGATGTTACGCCAAATAAAGTCCTTGACCTCTTTTTCTCGCACCCACTTAAATGCTCCTGCCTCTATCCATTTAGTAAAATAATCAGTAAGTACGAGCATAAACTTTACCTGACCTTTTGCTTGCGCCAACGGTCCTACGATATCCATTCCCCATTTCATAAATGGTCGTGGTGCAATGACAATATCTAACAACTCTGCTGGTTGGTGCATATTGTTACCGTACCTATGACATTTATCACATTTAGCTTCAAAATTCCCTGCTTCTTCTTCCATTTTGGGCCAATAGTACCCTTCTCTAATCAGGGTTCTCACCAGTGATCTTCCTACTGCATGATTCCCACAATGCACCTCATGTATTTCTCTCATTACATACTCCGTTTGCGAAGGGCCAAGGCATCTTTCCAAGGGATCACCGACCATTTTACAATTTAAGTTTCCTTGTTTTAAACAATATCGAGTATCCTTCTTTCATAGCACATAAGCTTTCTTCTTGTCATCAGGGACGGTACCATGCTGCAAAAAGGTAATAATTTCCTTCCTCCAATCCTAGGTTAAATGATTAAAATTTACATTGTTCTTATAAGCTTCGAGAACTGAATGAAATAAATGTATAATTGAGGCATTTGCATCATGCGCTACATCAACTGCAGATGCAAGATTAACTAAGGCGTCTGCTTCAACATTTTCATCCCTTGGTATTTGTAATACTTTTCAAGTTTGGAATTGCCTAATTAGTTCTCGCATCTTTTCTAAGTATTGTTGCATCCTGACTTCCCTGGCTGTGAAGGCTCCTCGCATTTGGTTAACCATGAGTCGTGAATCACTTTTAATCACTATCTGACTTATTCCAAGTTCTCGTGCCAATTCTACACCTGCAATCATAACTTCATACTCCGCTTCATTATTAGTTAAGGAGTGACATTTAGTAGCTTGTCTAATAGTTTCACCGGTAGGTGGTACTAAGAAAATTCCTTATCTTGCACCTTTTTCATTAGATGAACCATCAAAGAATAAAATCCACATACCTGGGTTAGCCCCATTAAGTACCTAAACTTCTTTATTAGCTTCTAACTGCATCCCTTGGCCGAAATCAGCCACGAAATCAGCTAATATCTGGGACTTTGTTGTTGTCCTAGGTAGTTACGTGATTTCATACTCACTCAGTTCTATGGCCCACTTATCCTACCTTCCTAAATATTCATGCTTGTGTAATATAGTATGTAAAGGGTATGTTGTTACCACAACAATGGGATGACACTGAAAATATGGTCTTAATTTACTAGATGTCTTGATTAAAGCAAGTTCTAGTTTTTTCAGTTGTTGATACTGTGTATCTGCGTCAAATAAAGATTTACTAACATAATAGATATGATATTGCTTACCTTGTTCTTCACGAACCAAAACTGCACTTACCGCAATATCTGAGACAACAAGGTAGATGGAAAGTTTCTTCCCGGCCTTTGGTTTTGCAAGTTATGGCGGATTTGATAAGTAAATCTTCAAATTTCTAAGTGCCTGTTGACACTCCTCATCCCACTCAAAATGATCTTGGTTCTTAAGGGCCAAGAAAAATTTAAAATATTTTTTCAATGATTTAGAAATGAATCTCCCCAAAGCTGCGATCCTTCCCGTCAGTCTCTGCACTTCTTTATTGTTGGAGAGCATATCAGGAATTTCTTCAATGGCTTTAATCTGTGCGAGATTTATTTCAATACCTCGGTTAGAAACAAGAAAGCCCAAAAACTTACCTGATGCTACACCAAATGCACATTTTTTTGGATTTAACTTCATATTATATTTTTGCAATACTATTAAACGTTTCGGTGAGATGCGATATATGATCCTATGAATGTTGAGTCTTAACTAACATTTCGTCTATATAAATCTCCATGGTCTTACCTAAATTTTCTTGAAACATTTGAGTAACTAACCTCATATAAGGCACATCTGCATTCTTAAGACCAAAGGGCATTACCTTATAAAAATAAGTTCTCTTGTCTGTTATGAAAAAAGTTTTTTCCTCATCTTCTGGATCCATTTTGATTTGATTGTATTCTGAGTATGTATCTAAGAAACTTAATAGCTCATGCCCTGTAGTAGCATCAATTAATTGATCTATATGCGGTAAAGGGAAAGAATCTTTTGGACAGGCCTTATTAAGATCTGTGTAATATACGCAGACTCGCCACTTGCCGTTTTTCTTAGGTACCACAACTCTGTTAGCTGGCCAGTCAGGATATTTTACCTCACGATTCGAACCAATTTTGAGCAATTTCTGCATTTTTTCTTGAATCACCTTATTTTTGAAAGCTCATTGCTTTCTTTTCTTTTGCCTGACTGGAGGGTATGATGGATCTTTATTTAGCTTGTGAGTCATAACCTCCGGTGGTATCACTGTCATATCAAAATGGGACCAAGCAAAGCAATCTACGTTAGCTTTCAAAAATTCAATTAACTTAAATTTTATCTTCTGGCTGAGATTGGTTCCTATGTACACTTTCCTCTCGAGCCAGTGTTTAAATAACACCACTTCTTCTAACTCTTCAATGATTGTTTTGATGTTCTCATTCTCCTATGTTTCTTGAATGGTATCATGTATTGAATCCACATCTATTAGCTCTTGTTTAGTTGAGGCTGGCACCGTGTCTTCCCCAAATAAATTCTATAATTGCTATTTGTCTGCAACTTTATCAGTTGAATTTGCCACGAAATTGATTCTTCTTAAAGTTTGTAGATCTCCTTTGATTTGACATATCCCCCAGGGTGATGGAAATTTAATGACTTGATGTAATCTTGATGGAAAAACATCCATGTCATGAATCCATGGCCTCCCAAGAATCATATTATAAGCCATTTCCATATCCACAACTTGAAATTTGATATCCTTCATAACACCTTCTGCGAACATAGTTAGGACCACTTCTAATTTTGTTATAACACTAGAATTATCAAACCCCGATAAAGTATGCCCTTTTGGGATTAATTTATCTTCAGCTTGCATCTCACATAACACTCGCAACAAAACAATATTCATAGATCTACCTGGATTAATCCAAACTCGTTTTACATTAGTGTCAAATACAAGTAAAGATATTACCAGGGCGTCGTTATGCGGAGTGAGAAGACCCTCATCATCTGTATTGTTGAATGTAATATTATATTCTTCCAGCACATGTCGCAACCGTTTTCCATAAGTGATTGATATCTTGGAAGTTTTATTTGCCGTTGCACATGAAACGCCATTGATATCATCGCCTTCACTTATAAAATTAACGGTTCTTTTGGGCGAGGGTGGTTTCAGAGGCTCCTATCTGTTCTTCATATACGCTTGTTTTCCTTTCTCCCTAAATAGCTCAGTGAGATACCCTTTCAATAGCAAATGATCGACCTCTCGTTGCAATAATCTGCAGTCTGTAGTTTTATGCCCGCGGGCATTGTGAAATTTGCACCAATGATCAGGGTTTCATCTTTTTGGATTCGATCTCATCTCTTTGGGCCATCGTACTTGATCTCCCATGCTTCTTATAACAGCTACACGTTCTGAAGTGCTCATGTTGAAATTATAACCACCAAACCTTGCCTTCATGTCATCACATTGTGAACGCGTATGTTCCGATCGTTCCCAATCTTGAGGTCGAGCCTGATTATTTATTCCTTGGCTTGTGAACATACCTCTGATTGTCTCGTTTTGGCCGTAAGTCTCTTTCCGTGGGTCTCACATATCGCTCGTACCTATTTTTACCAGATCTTTTTTCATGTTATGTACGCCGTGATCTTACTTTTTCTTCTGTTTTATGTCGTAAGATGTCTTCTTAAATTCTCATTTTTGTGCTGTAGCTATTGTAGACACCATTCCACGTTATTGCGGGGAATTCTCGGAGCCTTTGCTTGAGTTGTCTCGTGGCTTCTGTACTTTTCTAATTCAAATTGCTGGTGAAGGCTATGGTAGCCCAATTGTCAGATACTGGTGGTAACATCATCCTTTCTGGTTGGAATCTATCCACGAATTCTCTAAGCAACTGGGAATCTCCCTGCTTGATTTTAAAGATGTCTTCTATTCTCCTTTCAACTTTTTGAGCATCTCGAATGCTCTTTGCTAAATAAATATGCAAGCTCAGTAAAAGAATTTATATAATTTCAAGTAAAAGTGAATACCATGTTAGTTCCCCTTTAGTGAGTGTTTCACCAAAATTTTTGACCAGGACTGATTCAATCTCTTGCTTGGTAAAATCGTTGCCTTTGACACCCGTTGTGAATGTTGTAACGTGGTCTTGTCGGTCTGATGTAACATCTTACTTTGGAATGTCAGGCATCTTAAATTTCTTCAGAATTGGGAGGGGAGCATCACTTGGCTTCTATGGTTGTTGAGAATATTTATCTATATCTACTCTTTTGATCACATGTGGTACTCCGGGTATTTGTTCTATTCGCTCATTCTTTTCCTTAAGCTATTTCTGCAAGGTTTGTACAAGGTTTTGTAAATCAGAATTAATCGGATTACCTGGATATCCCTCCCGTATTTCGCTAGGGGTTCCACCACTGCCTGAATTCACTAATCCGAAGCAAGGATTCTCTAATTTATTGTTGTTTGGAGTAGGTGTGGGTGGAGCTCTGGTAACCGGCTAACAAAAGCTTGAGGAGCTTTATTGACTTGTGAGGCAATAAGTTTTTGTAAGGGGTCATCCACCGCCTCTTCATTCTCAAATTGACCATGTACTTCTGTGTGGGACCCATCAAGAGTGCCTTGACGAGATTGACGCAACAAATCTTGCGGAGTTGGAACTTGATTATCATTATTTTGATAATCTTCCTGATTTTGCTGATTGATTTGGTTTTCTTGAGTGTTGTCGTTGTTGTTCGACATAGGTAATTCATCATAGAAAATCAAGTTGAGATATATTTGATTATCAGATTCCCGGTAAAGGAACTATTTTGTTTAACCAAAAAATAAGTTTTTAGTCAAAGCTAGAAATTTAGAAGAACACGGGTTACTGATAATCAAAAGAGAATATACAGAAATAATTTTCAGAGTAATATGATCAGAAAACAAGTAAATAAGAGTATATTCCAATAATATTTCGTGTCTCACAAGTGTTCAGCATTCTCCTTTTATAGTAAACTTGGAGATACATACCTTACCTTTGTCATAATAAGGCTGTTACGAGCAATTAATGACATTGAATGAAACGGTACACAATCATTGCATTAAATAAATATTCTCTAATATTTTTTGGTATTTAATACGCATTTAATACGGTATTTGGTCTTTTCATTGGCTATCTGGTTCATCCCCTTAATTCCTCTTGATCTTTGAGTCTTAAATGTCTTGAACAGGTACGGGCCCTGCATCACATGAGTAACTGCCCGTACCTCTTTTGCTACCTTTACTCGCGTCTGTTGTTGCGCGTGTCTCTTGACTAACTTCAATTCTTTGACTGTTTGACTAGCCTACGTGTCATGATACATCATCTTTAATATGTAAACTCGATTTTTTCCAATACAATAGTGTGACTAGATATTAACTTCACGTTCAAAATGACATGCATTATGACAAAAAATTAAATTGAAGCATGGGAGTTTTCTTGTAATGGAAGAAAGGAGCTGAAAGCCAAACATTGAATAGCTAAATGAAACTGACATAACACAACGTTATCTTAGAAGAAACTAGTAGGGTGTTGCCCGTGCGCACGGGCCCTCCATGAGCGAAGAATCTAAGATGGTAACAGGCTACTCTTTCTTGGGGATGATAGGCAAGCATGAAATTAAATTATTTAAGATGGTAACATGCTGCTTTTCCTTGGGATGATAGGTAGGCAATGAAGTTAAAATCCATCATTGTGATAAGGCTTAATAAACTTTTTATAGCATGAGCTTTTTGACTTAGTAAGAATTTAATTTGCCAATCATGCTCTAAGAATTAGCAGGAACTATTTAATGCAGAGGATGTGCAAGTAGTAAACAGTTGGGATCTTTGCTTTATAATTATGTCATAGCAACTTATCCCAGTTCCAGTTACACAATTTTTTCAGTTTTATGAGGTTATTTTGATCAGTATGTCTCAGAATAGTTAACTCTTCTAGGGCAGTGGACATCCAAAACTCCAAGCTCCATAAGTTCAAAACGTACCAGAAAAGAAGGCCTAACTCTAGTTTTCGCTATTTCATTGTTAATTTAAAGGAACAAAACTCAACTCCTCAAACTAAACGTTTGACACCATACTTCTTCACTTACCAACTCCAAATATGCAGAAGTGGCGAACTATATATTTGCGTTTTTAGAAGCAGTTGATGAATCATGAAGTTGGAATGCATTTTGTAGGACATACACACATAAGGCATGTTAATAATTAGTGCAAGTGTGTTAATCTATACACATATAGAGATAACCAGTGATCATGAGTACATGAACTTTGAATATGCAAAAAAATTATCATAATGGCAGTGGAAAGCATACACCGAGCAAGGATGAAACTCTTGACCATCACTAATAAGGCCGAAGTTGGACCGTCATTAATAAAGCCGAGGTCGAACAGGCTGAGGTCGTGATGAAACAACTATCACACCTCCTTTGGCTACCCACAACCCGGCGAAGGGCGCAGATAAGGGAGTTTTTTTCCAATTAAAGGACAATCGAAACGAAATTCAATTTTTAAAGAGAATTTTAGAATCGCCACTGGGAGATTTATGTTGTCCCAAGTCACCGGTTAGAATCCCGAATCGAGGAAAGAATGACCCTGTTTAACAGTCCGTGAACAAAAAATCTGAATAAGGAATTCTCTTAACCCGAGAGAAGGTGTTAGGCATTCCCTGGTTCCGTGGTTCTAGCACGGTCGCTCAGCTGTTATATTTGGCATAAATTATCTGATTTTATAAAATTATGAACCTATGTGCATTTTAAATCTTTTAACCACTTTTAGCATTATTTTGAAAGAGAATTGCAACGTTGTTAAAACGTGCCTCGAACCACGTCACATAAAATGCACCCGTGGATTTGACATATTTCAACTTCGTTGAGATTTGAATTGGGTCACATAAATGTGCACCCGTGTTTAAGGAGATAAAATTATTGAAGTCGTGCCCTAAAGAGACTAGCGCGTTATTAGCTTTATGAGAGACTGTGAGAATTCGCAAAGCAGCCTGTCTTGAGTTCTAAGAATCGAAACAAATTTTATTAAGAGAATGAAAAGTTAATTAAAAGGCTTACAAAAGTTATAACTATTTAAATAACTAATGGACAAAGGTTTTTCTGTGGATCTAAAGGTCACATAATTGATAAATGAAAGAGGCTAACGAAAGTGCTTCGGCTTATGTCTTCGTTTTATTCATTCTGCGTGCTTGGACCTAGCCCAATAAGAGGCCCAACAGTCATATCCCTGGAACCCATGCGAAAGGAACCGCTCCAAAAGAAGTTTGTACAAGCTTAATGCAAAATGGGTATGGGGATCGAACCCAAGCAATCACAGCTAAAAGAGACACATTGATAGATGCTTTCCAATTCTGCAGATTTTCAAACTTGATACTAAACGACTATAGAACTAATATTGTAAAAAACCAAACACTTAATCATGGATTAAGAATTAACTAAGAGCGATCCTTCATGTAACAACTACTCACTACAGAGTTAACACTCTGCAAACACACTAAATATATAGTCATCTTCACGCTTATTTAACGTACTTGATTCTAACCAGCCCAAATAGAAATCATAATTGAGACAACTACTAATCTTTGGTGAATTAAACAAGGGCACACAATGACTCAACAACCAATTCAGACTTTGATGCCACAAGTGTAGCAGTTTCAAACCAATATACAATGATTGGATATAATTTGTAGAAAACATAGCTAAAAGAAACTACAACTGAAACATAAGGAAACAACATATGCTTTAATCTTTCCTTTTTTTCATTTTTTCATTGCTTCAAAGCTACATTCTCAAATAGTAGAGCCTTAAGAAAATTCCGAATACTTCCATTCCATTACTAAAATAATTACACTACCCAAGTTACCCTCAATAGCCTTGTTATTTACCCCTGAACCTTACAGGGATTATGGGTTGGGTCCAGGACTACAACCCAACTCACAAATTCTCAATCACTAATCACTTGAGTGTTGAAGCTCACATGAAAGATGCTTCCTGTGCCAACAACTACACAGAAAACAAGAGAGGCAAGAAATTGAGCCCAAAGGACTCCATTTATCCCAAAATAATTTGGTTATTCTAACATCATTCATGAATGAAGCAAACCATTTAAACAAAACACCTGGATATGATTTTAAAGAACCTGAATATTCCAATTATGCAAACAAAAGACATGACTTTAATTTTCCATAGGAATTAATTTCAAGAACAACAAAAATGCCAAACTAACTACTTAGCATAATCATCTAAGTACATAAATAAAATTAACATACAATCAGCCTAACCACTTAAATTTTAAAACTAACATCCCTAATTTCTCAAACATGCAGAAAGTCACACAAATAAGGACAACAACTCTAAGAACGGTGGACTTACCGGATTTCTTCAATCTAACACTACTAGAACCAATTCAAAAACCTCGAGTGATCTTCCAATTTTAACTTAAACTTCAATTTCGGCTCGTGCCGACACTGGATGGGTTCTGGGACCATTTGAGTGGGTTTAGGTGGGCTTTTGGGTGGATGAGGGCTAGAGGGGGTGGGTGTGGTGTTTGACGGGCATTGGACGGCAGCCACCGCCGTGCATGGCAGAGCTGGCTTCTTCTGGCACATATTCGACGAGTTGCAGGCATGTTTTAGAGCAGCCAATGGCAAGGTTAGGACAAGGAGGGTGAGGGTGTCCACTGGTGTTGATTTGAAGGTTGTTGGCCACCAACCACCGTAGTACACGGCGGAGCTGCCATGTTTTAAATGGATATTCGAGTAATTCGGCGGTAATTCAAGGGGTGATCTCTATGGGATTGGGAAGAAAAGAGTTAGGGGGTTCTAGGGTTTAAATCTGGGAGGCATTGGTATTACGTCGGCGGCGGCAGTGATTTCGGGCCGGCGACGGACGGTGGTGTCAGGGCGGTTCGAAGGTTGTTTTTAGAGTTGTTTGAGGAGGATATGTTTCTCTCTACAACTTTTGGACAATTTTATGTAAAATGTTAGGCTCCACGTGAGCCATTAGATCAAGGCCATGGATGGCCAGGATTGACTGCCACCTAACGGTGTCATTTGGGTACGGGGTTGGTTGGACCGAGTTGAGGAACGGGTAGGCTAGAGACTGGACGTTTTGTTTGGGCCTGGGAGGTAAGTTAGAATGGCCTATTTTTACTTTTCTCTTCATTTTATTTCAAAACAAACAATTCAAAATTCCATTTTCTTTTTCTCTTTATTTTTTCAAGACTAAAATCAAAATTAGTTCCTAGAGCTAAATTAACTACTAAAAAAACTTAATTAAACCTAAAATGGTAACTCACAAAAATGATTAAAATCAAATTAATAGAAAACTTATTCGTAAATCAAAGCTAACATTAAAAATGCAAATTTAATTTTTTTTATTTCCTTTCTCATAAAATGAACCAATTACAAATTAATATTCAAAGTGCAAGATTGAATCCTAAATGCAAATGTCACGTATCTTTAGGTATTTTTATATTATTAAGATAAATATAAATAAATGCAAGTAAACATATGATTATGCAATTAAATTATGAAAATTACATAGAGAAAGAAAATTCCTATTTTTACGAATTTATAGAAGAAATTTAGGCTATGTAAAAATCACACCCTCACAGCTGCCCTTCTTTGCTCGGAGACATGAAAGGTTTTCAGACAAAGACAAGTGAGCAAACATGAGAGATTTTTGCCTACTTAATACTCCATGAGAAGCATTTTTGAAAATCTTTAACCGCTTCAGATGTTACCTACATATCCTCAGCTAAAGAGGAATCAGGTCAGTGTAGTTCAGGAGTGTTTGGTAGCTGGAACTACCGAAGCTGTTATTTATTGCTGCTGCTGCTACTGCTTGCTAGACCCCCTTATTACACCTTGTGAAAAAAATAGAGAAGTTAGACTAAGCTACGAACTATGAATTACAAAAGAACCTATCTATATCTTCAGACTTGCTCTTGATCCTTGTTGCTTTGTTGCCTTGTATTTCTTCCTGTACAACTTCTTGTTGCCTTGATGACTTGTATTTCTTCCTGTAGTACTTCTTGTTTTCTTTTCTTCTTTGTTTGATGCCGAATTTCTAGACGTGAGATGTATTCCGTTGAAAGCATTCCCTCGTTCTACAGGTGGGTGCCTAACTACTTGAACTTGCAATTCAAAAGATATTTCCTTGTTTTACAGGTGGGCGCCTGATCATCAAGACTTGACTTCTATAGAATATACCCTTGTTCTCCATGTGGATGCCTGATTTCCAAAACATGAATTTTTTTTCTAAAAAATATTCCCTTGTTCTACAGGTGGGCGCCTGATTACCGAAATTTAAAATTTTGAAAAATATACCCTTGTTGTACAGGTGGGTGCCTGATTGTCAAAACTTTGTAATTTTGAAAATATTCCCTTGTTTTACAGGTGGGCGCCTAATTGCCAAATTTTGAAATTTTGAAAAATACTCCATTGTTCTACAGGTGGGTGTCTAATTTCCAAAAATTGAAAATTTGAAAAATATTCCCTTGTTCTATAGGTGGGTGCCTGATTGCTAAAGCTTGAACTTTGAAAAATATTTCCTTGTTCTCCAGCTGGGCGCCCGATTACCAAATCTTTTGAAAAATATCCCCTTGTTCTACAGGTGGGTGCCTGATTGCTAAATCTTGGAAATTGAAAAAAGTTCCCTTGTTCTGCAGGTGGGCGCTTGATTGCTAAAACTTGGAATTTGAAAAATGTTCCCTTGTTCTACAGGTGGGTGCCTGATTGCTGAAACTTGGAATTTGAAAAATGTTCCCTTGTTCTATAGGTGGGCGCCTGATTACAAAAATCTGGAATTTGAAAAATATTCCCTCTTTCTACAGGTGGGTGCCTGATTACAAAAATTTAAAATTTGAAAAATATTCCCATGTTCTACAGGTGGGCGCCTGATTTTGAAACTTAAAATCTTGATTTTGAAAAATATTTTCTCGTTCTCCAAGTGGGCACCTAATTACTTAAAACTTGAAATTTTGAAAAATATTCTCTTATTCTACAGGTGGGCGTCAGATTACTTAATACTTGAAATTTGAAAAATATTCCCTTATTCTATAGGTGGGCGCCTGCTTACCCGAACTTGAAAATTTTAAAGTATTCCCTTGTTCTACAGGTGGACGCCTTATTACAAAAACTTGGAATTTGAAAAATATTCTCTTGTTCTATAAGTGGGCGCCTGATTACTAAAACTTTAAAATTTGAAATATATTCCCTTGTTCTCGAGGTAGGAGCCTGATTACCATACCAAATCTTGCAACCTGAAAAGTGTTCTCTAAGACAGTTTCCAGTGTACCTGATCACAACAAAACAAACAAAACACAAAATTTATTCCTACCCCAGTTTGATGCTGGGCGGATCTGTGAGTGTTAATCAAATCCCTTTACGAAATATCTCTAAACCTATGCGAAGTCCCATTTTCCAGGAGGGTCCTAACAATTCTTAACTGATGACAACATTAGGAATATGGTATTATTTTCCACTATGCCTTGTTATGGGTTGTATCTGTTGGGGGTCTGCTGGTGACTAGTGATTAAAAATACTTCCCATTATCCAGGCGGGTCCTGACAACTCTTAATTAGACAACAAAATGTGTATGTTGGGGTTAGTATCTCGAGTTACGACCCATTATCCATGGGTTCCAGACAACTCTTGTTGACTCTTGCTGAGGAAGTATCCAATCTGAGTCGCATTCCTCTGGAGGGTCCTGATGACTCTTATTGACTCTAGTTAGGGAAATATCTAATCTAAGTTCCATTCTTCAGGAGGGTCCTGATGACTCTTATTGACTATTGTTGGGGAAATATCCAATCTGAGTCCCATTCCTCTTGAGGGTCCTGATGACTCTTATTTACTCTGGTTGGGGAAATATCTAATCTAAGTCCATTTTTTCCGGAGGGTCCTGAATACTCTTATTGACTATCGTTGAGGAAGTATTTGGGTTTTACCATGACACTCGACTGTTTGTGTTCTAAGCTAAGTCCCACTTTCCCGGAGGGTCCTGAAAACTCTAATCGAATCGTACTACGACATGCGAGTCATTTTATTCCATTTTTTTATCTATGACTACCTTTAACCTTTAAGTAAGTCCCATTCTCCAGGAGGGTCCTGAGGGTTCCAAATTAAATGCCAGTTTTAACTTCTGGTTGTTTCTCTAACTCTTACTGGGGAAGGTGTTGGTGCTTGCCCATGTTACCTACACCTGCTTGAGTTTTAAACAGCGTTCCATCTCAACCTTTATGCCTCATTTCACCATCGGTTTTTTTATTGGGGTTTTGCTAGTCAAAGTTTGCCCCTTGTGCTTTTTGTGGGGGAGGGTGTTTATAGCGGACTATATCCTTTTTGAATTTTAACTGAGTTCCACTTCCTGGTGGGTTCTGCGATTCTGATCATACCTGCCGTGTGCCTACCTTTTCCTGTGGACATCCTTCCTTAAGCTTTTCCGAAAATTTCCGGCCTTGTGCTAATCAAAAAAAACTTTTCATTTTGAAAAGTGATGGTTAGCTTGTGGTATTTTTGTTGAAGACAGCCTCCTATTGTCGGGTTCCGTTGTGTTCAAATTTCCATGTTGATGATGAGTTGCCTGAGTTGGTTGGCTGACCCCCAAACCTTTATGGCTTTACTTTTCTCCCCATTATTGTATTACATTTCTTGCTCTTTTGCCAGAGTCCTTTATGCCCCTTCCCGATGATTGATGAGCTGCTGTATTATGCTTTGGTCAACCCTCTGAACCTTGCGGATTCACTTTGTTCTTTATCTCGTGTTACCTTTCTAAGCCTTTGCTAAAATCCCTACATCCCTTTTTTGAAATCATCCGATCCGTCTCTAATGTTTGGTGGACCCTTGTCTTTTGTGTCTTTACTTGGCACTTCCGACCCTTTACCAAAATTCTCTTTTGCCTCTTCCCGACGATTGACGAGTTGATATGTCGCACCGGGTCAACTCTCATGGCCATTTCCGCCTTTGTGTTGCGCTTTTTTCCTCTTTTACTAGAATCCCTATATCCCTCTTAAACGATTAGCGAGTTAGGACGTTATGCTTGGCTGATCCCATGATCCTGGTGGTTTTGTTTTGTTTCTCATCTCGGTGTTACATTTCTAAGCCTTCGCCATAAATCCCTATCCCTTTCTCGAGATTACACGGTCCCTTTGTGATGCTTGATTGACTCTTGATTTTTACTTCCTTGCCACCTTGTATTGCACTCCCGATTCTTTACCGGAATTCTTTATGTATTTCCCGACAACTGAGGTATTATGTTTAGTCAAACCTTACGACCTTTCCCGTTTTCGTCTTGAGCCAAATTTATGTTCCATCTAGGATAGCCCAATTGGTGTATGACGCTCGGTTGACTCCAACATCTTTGTGCTTTCACTTTGCATACCCTTTTCTATGTGGTGCTCCTTGACTTTGCCGATTCTTGTGTCTTCCATCAATTGCAGCATTATGAAAATTTCCCTTTGCTGTTGGACACTTAATATCTTTGTTACGCTCTTGAGCATCATGCGCTTTGTTCCTTTGGGATTTTGATAATCGGATTTTCCATTCCTTTCGTTTGCTTAAACAAAAGATTTTAGACTCAAAAGAAAAATGAAATGCAAGGACTCCGAACGGTATTTAGGGTGAAGAATTCAAGACTTGCTGACTATTGAATAGACAAGGAAGAAGACTTATCTAAAAATGAACCGCTAGTTTTCGCGATCATGACAAGCACTTCGGCCTATTTGATCCAATCTGTTTCGATGACTGACCTTCTGTTGCCGTGCTTTTGTTATTGTGACCCTTCTAACCCAATCCTTTTAACCAAAACCTAACTCGTCTTGCCCTGCAGTGTTCATCCATCAATAGCCCATTTCAGAGTTTTGCTTTTTCCTTATCTTCGCCTCACGGTGCCTGTGAAGGTTTTCACCGATAAGACTCTCTCATTTTTATTTTCTCTCAAAATCTCGTCGCCTTATGGTGCCTGTGAGTGTTTTCACCAATAAGACTCTCTCATTTTATTATCTATGTCATCTGGCTCGGAGTGATGTCCCTGACATGAATCCCCTCTAGTTGCTCAACTCGACATCTTTTTAGACTAATCAGAAGGTCTTTCTTTGAACCGTAATGTGGGCTTTTGGATAGGGTTATAAAGAAAGGGTATCAAAGGCTCAAAGTAACTCACATGGGTTCAAAATTACATTTTTCGGAATCACATTTCATACAACAACCAAAACTCCTGCCTCTGTCTCTTGCTTGGGGACTTTGAATTTTTATTTTGATGAGACCGAACCGTCAGGCTGCCTATGTATCCTTTTAAGGAATCAGGTCAAACATAGCTCATGAGATTCTTTAATTTTTTGCTGTTATTTTCTTCTCCCTTATTTTCTTTTCTTTCTCTTTTTTTTATTTTCTTCTTCTTTCTTTCGTCTTTTCATTTCCATTTACTCTTTTCCTTTCTTGTTTTTCCTTTTTTTTCTTTTTCCTTTCTTTTTCTCTTTCTTTTCATTCTTTTCATTCTTTCCTTTCCTTTCCTTTTACTGCCTTTGCGTTTCTGACTTTTATTACTGATTCCGAAAAAGGGGTATGAAAGAAAATAATGAAAGCTCAAAAGGGTTAGAAAAGGACAAGTTCTTAGATAGCAGAATTAAATGCCTTCATCATTCCAATTTTCAAAATATGCCAAGTAAACAGATGTCGAGTATAAACAATGATCTAAAGAAAATCATACATAATATCTTTTGACAGCATCCGAATAGATAGCCATTTCCGAACATTTCCCTTCCACATCCGTCAGATACAATGCCCCATTGGACAGTACTCTTGATATGATGAATGGCCCTTGCCAGTTTGGAACGAACTTGCCTTTCGCCTCGGCCTGGTGAGGGTGGATGCGCTTTAGTACCAGTTGACCTACATCAAACTTCCTAGGGCGCACATTCTTGCTATATCCCCTGGCCATTCTTTGTTGATACAACTGGCTGTGACAGACCGCCGCAAATCTTTTCTCATCAATGCAAATTATTTGTTCCAAACGAGCGTTAAACCATTCTTCATCATCGATTCCTGCTTCAGCCACGATTCTAAGAGGGTATTTCAATCTCGGCTTGGATTACCGCCTCCGTGCCATATACCAATAAGAATGGAGTAGCCCCCACTGAGAGGACAGTAGTGCGATACCCTAAAGGCGCAAAAGGCAGCTTCTCATGCCACTGCTTGGATCCTTTCACCATTTTACGAAGTATCTTCTTTATGTTCTTATTGGCTTCCTCGACCGCTTCGTTCGCCTTGGGGCGGTACAGGGTAGAGTTTCGATGTGTGATCTTGAACTGGTGACATACCTCCCTTATTAGGTGACTGTTGAGGTTTTCCCCATTATCAGTAATGAGCGTCTTGGGGATCCCAATCCGAAAAATAAAGTTTGTATGCACAAAATCGACCACGACCTTCTTGGTCACTGCCTTGAAGGTTTTGGCTTCAACCCATTTGGTAAAATAATCAATAGCAAACAAGATAAATCTTTGTCCGTTTGAAGCTACTAGCTCGATGGGCCTGATGACGTCCATGCCCCAAGCAAAGAAGGGGCATGTTGCCGACATCGTATGCATTTCAGATGGAGGAGAGTGAATCAGGTGTCTGTGTACTTGACACCGGTGGCATTTGCGCACAAATCAGATACAATCGTGCTGCATGGAAAGCCAATAATATCCTGCCCGGAGAATCCACTTTTTCAAAACATATCCGCTCATGTGTGGCCCATATACGCCAGCATGCAACTTATTCATCATGGTCGTCGCCTGCTTAGCATCTACGCATCTTACAAAACCAAGATCTGGCGTTCTTTTGTATTATATTCCTGAATTGAAGAAGAACTTACTTGAAAAACAACGGATTGTTCTCTTCTGGTCACTCATGGCTTGTACCAGGTACACACCTCTCATGATATATTCCTCGATATCGTGGAACCAAGGCTCGCCGTCAATCTCTTCTTCCACCATGTTGTAATAAGCATGATGATCTTATACCCGGATATGTATCGGGTCAACATAAGACTTGTCCAGGTGATGTTACATTGACGCCAAAGTAGCCAGGGCATCGGCAACCTCGTTGTGAATTCTGGGGATGTGCCTAAACTCTATTAACCAGAATCGTTGACAGAGATCATGCAAGCACTGCCGGTATGGTATGAGTTTTAAATCTCTTATCTCCCACTCCCCTTGAATCTGGTATACCAGAAGGTCCGAGTCTCCCAAGACCAAGACTTCCTACACACCCATATTCACTGCTAATCTCAAATCCAAAATGCATGCCTCATATTCAGTCATGTTGTTGGTGCAATAGAAGTGGAGTTGAGCTGTGACTGGGTAATGATGCCCTTCTTCCGAAAAGAGTACCACTCCTATACCCACATCTTTCATGTTGGCAGACCCCGTTGAAGAACAACTTCCATCCTGACTTCTCATCACGTTCCATTTCATTGATGTGCATTACTTTCTCGTCCGGGAAATATGTGTTCAAGGGCTCATATTCATCATATATGGGATTCTCTGCTAAATGGTCCTGGTCATGTAGAAAATGTCGAACACATTGAGCAAGATTTGCCACTTTACGGGCCTCCCTGTGTGCGTGGGCTTCCGGAAAATGTATTTCATTGGGTCCAATCGAGAGATACGATAAGTGGTGTATGATGACAAGTAATGCTTCAGTTTTTGAGCCACCCCCGTTAGGGTGAAGCATGTCCTTTCAAGATGAGTATACTTAACCTCATAGGCCGTAAATTTCTTGCTGAGGTAGTATATGGCATGATCTTTTCTCCCTATAACATCGTGTTGACCCAACACGCAACCAAATGAGTTTTTCAGGATTATCAAATGTAAGACAGAGGTCTTCCTGGTCCCGGCGGGACCATTACTTGTGGGTTTGACAAGTATTCATTTATTTTGTCAAAAGCTTCTTGGCACTCTCCCGTCTATTTTACCGCGGCATCCTTCTTCAACAGCTTAAAGATGGGCTCGCAGATGGTTGTGAGCTGGGCGATGAATCGACTAATGTAATTCAATCTTCCCAGCAGACTCATTACTTCTATTTTTTTTCTGGGTGTGCTGCAACTCCTGTATAGCTTTGATTTTTGATAGGTCTAGTTCGATGCCTCGGTGACTGACTATGAACCATAACAACTTTCTTGAGGGGACCTCGAATGTGCATTTCGCTAGGTTGAGTTTGAAGTCATACCTGCGGAGCCTCTTGAAGAATTTCCTCAGGTCTTTGACATGATCAGATTGCTTCCTGGACTTGTTTATTACAATTTCCATATGTATCATATCATGGAAAATGGTTGTCATAGCCCTCATGTATGTTGCGCCGACATTTTTCAAACCAAAATGCATGACTCTATAACTGTACGTCCCCCACGGCGTGATGAATTCCGTCTTTTCCACATCTTCTTCGTCCATTAAAATCTGGTGGTACCCGGTGTAACAATCCACGAATGACCTGATCTCATGCTTCGCACAATAGTCAGTCAATATGTGGATGTTCAGCAAGGGAAAGTTGTATTTTGGACTTGCCTTTTTGAGGTCGCGGTAATCAACACACACCCTGGTTTTGCCGTCCTTTTTTGGCTCATGCACAGCATTAGCTAGCCAAGTAGGGTATTGTTTGACGCGAATGAATTTTGCCTCAAACTGCTTGGTCGCTTCTCTTTGATTTTCACACTCACAACAGTTTTGAACTTCCTCAACCTTTGCTTAACCGGCGGGCAAGCTGGGTCAGTAGGTAACTTGTGGACTACCAAATCAGTGCTTAATCTGGTCATGTAATCGTAGGACCATGCAAATACATCTTTGTACTCCAGCAATACTTCATTATTTCTTCCCTAAATTATGGCTCCGTATGGAAACTTATTTTTGTTTCTCTGATATTGTCCGGTCTTCCTAGATTGATTGCCTCTGAATCGTTCAGGTTTGGTTTGGGTTTCTCTTCGAATTGGGTCATCTCTTTACTAATCTCATCTCATTCCCTTCCTCGTCATACCATGGTTCATCTTCCTGTTCTATCTCTTGAATTATTATTTCTGAATTAGACCCATTTTGAAGATTGGTCCGAGGAGTCCTTATGCATGTCAGATCGCTAGAACCAGCATAAAAATAATTGTACAAAAGAGAAAAGAAAGAAAAGTAAAGAGAAACGGAAACTATTAGTATTGCTGAAAGGGAAATTGCATTTCATTAGAATAAAAGATAACAGAGTTTGCACATCCAAAAGGAATGAAATAACAACTAAGTTGACAACTCTGATGCTAATACAAATTTGACTGAAATGAAAATCAAAGCCGACTACCACGACTCCCTCCGAGTAGGAAGAGAAGTGGCTTCCCATTTATTGATTTTTGCGTATGCTCCCACAAAATGCCCGTATGCCCTATTCAATCTTTCTCCTGCCTCGACCATATTCACCTCATTGAACAGTCGTTCATATCCTTTATCAAGATCTCAGTCTGCATCGATCAGCGGTCCGAATACCTTTGGTCTTGGGCCATTGCTAACACTGGATTTGACAAATGATTTGGACAACCTTGGGATGGGTTTTGGAAGAACCCAGGCCTCAGCTTCTTGGCTTGCCTTATGTCTACAGCTATGAGTTTGAACCCTAGGCCGAAAGTGTCCAGATTTTTAGGAAGGGACACTGGTTGCACAATGCCTTGCAGAGAAGCCCCCAACCCTTTGCCGGGTATACAACCATTTCTCAACATTTTTTAAGCAACCATGACGGATGCGGTTGTTTACTTTGGGGTCGCAACAACCTCACCTTCTGCAATTTTCTGAACTAACACCATATCAAACACCTAGTAGAACCATGGCCCTTGGCTATCCTAAAATTCAATGAAAGTAACGATTGCTTTACCTAGAGTACACTGATTATCTTCACCATGCACGATAATCTCTTTCCTGTCCCATTCGAATTTGACCATCTGATGCAATGTAGATGGCACTGCTTTGGCTGCATGAATACAAGGCCTGCCCAACAACAGATTATAGGAGACTGATACATCCACCACTTGGAATTCCATGGTGAACTCAACGGGCCCTATAGATACTTCCAGCATTATGTCCCCTACGACATCTTTGCCTCCGCCATCGAAGCCTCAAACTCAAATGTTATTCCTGCGGACTTCCACCTACAGATTGGTCAATGTGGCTAGTGGGTAAATGTTTGCACTGGACCCGTTGTCAACCAGAACTCGGGTGACCATAGCATCTTCACATTTCACAGTCAGATAAAGAGCCCGGCTGTGATCAATACCCTTCATAGGCAATTTATCGTCAGAGAATGTGACCCGGTTTACCTCGAATATCATGTTTGCAATCTTCTCCAAACGGTTCACTATTATCTTGTCTGGGACATGGGCCTCATTCAAAATATTCATCAATGCCCGGTGGTGTTCATATGAGTGGATTAGTAAGGACGACAAAGAAATCTGGGTTGGTGTCTTTCTCAACTGTTCTATGATAGAGTAGTCCTGCATTTTTATTTTCTTCAAAAATTTGTCTGCTTCTTTTTCCGACACAGCCTTCTTCACTGGTTCTGGGCTACTTCTAATAACCCTTCCCTTCCTCGATTCTTCTGGGGCAAAGTACCTTCCTAATCGGGTTAAACCTCGTGCCTCACACACTTCCTCTCTCACTTCTTTCCCCTTGTACATCACTACTTCTTGTTCATATCTCCAAGGATCACTGGTTTCACAATAACTGGCTCGATGCGGTCACCTTCCACAAATACGACAGGTTCTGTAGGTGCCCCATGTACTGTTATTTTTTCCTCTTCCTGCTTTGGCATAATTGCGCGTGCTGAGTTCCCTTGAACTATGACAGATTTTCTGCCTCCTTTTGCCCCAATTACCAGTTTTTCACTACTCTCGACCTTGGTTGTCTAACACTCACTGGCTTTGATCATCATTACCATTTTCGAAGGCCTTTTGGACCCTCCCCATCTCTCCACAATTTTGATCATGTTTGCTTCCTGATGGACCGGCAGCAGGTTTTGGTTAATATTAGGCGCCTCCGGAGTATGCACCTCAATCATGTGGGAGTCAATAAGTTCTTGGATAGCGTTCTTTAAATGCCAACATTTTATGGTGTCATGCCAAGGTGCACCAGAACAGTATTCACAGCTGACTAAATAATCTAAATTCTTTGGGGGAGGATTTGGCAGTTTCGCTTCGATTGGTCTTAGCATGTCCGGTTGTCGCAGTCTGTGGAATAAGCTAGTGTAAGATTCTCCCAGAGGAGTGAAAGTATTATTTTTCTTAACCCTCTCATTTCTCAGGACTGGATTGCCTTGGAAGACAGACCTCAGGGGTTGTTGGCAAGCTCTTGGGGGAGGGTAATGATTTTGTGGAGTGGGTAAGTATTTTGAGGGGGTGGCGCACGCCATTGTGCGTGAGTAGGAGGTTGGGCATATGCTTGCACATGGTGGACTGAGAAGCGAGGCTCTGGGGGTGGATAGTAAAGTTGTGGCGGCCACATGGAGTGTGTGGGTATGTCTGGTGGCAAGGACGAGGCTGGGCGTAATGAGACGCTGCCCGAGGCCTGAACCAAGTCCCTGACTCCACTATCGCTACTTCCTCCCTCTTTATTTTTCCGAAAGCTCCCCCTGCTCCACCCTGGATGGCTTGAGTAGTTTCCTTAATTGCAGAATATCTCATGATTTTATTGGATTTGAGGCCTTCCTCAACCATGCTTCCCATCTTGACCACTTCGTTGAAAGACTTCCCTACTGCTAAAACCAAATGCCCAAAGTAAGCAGGTTCCATAGCTTATAGGAAATAGCCAACCATCTCACTCTCCTTCATGGGAGGATCAACTCTGGCTGCTTGTTCCCTCCACCGAAATCGTACTCCCTGAAACTCTCGTTATATTTCTTCTCCAACTTTGTCAGAGATAGCCGATCCGGGACAATCTAGAGATTATATTGAAAGTGGCAGGCAAACGCTTGCACCAAGTCATCCCAGGTATACCACCGATTGGGATCCTATCAAGTATACCACTCCAATGCCGATCCACTAAAACTTTGGCTAAAGTACGCCATTAGCAACTCATCTTTTCCCCTTGCTCCCTTCATTTTGATGCAAAAACCTCATAAATGCACGCCTGGATCGCTGTGACCATCATATAAGTTAAATTTAGTCATTTTGAAACCTGGAGGCAATTGCACGTCCGGGAATAAGCAAAGATCCTTGAATGCCACGCTCATCTGGTCACCTAATCCCTGCATGTCTCTGAAGGATTGTTCCAGACTCCAGACCTTTCTAAGCATTTATTCCTGCTCAGGATTTTTGATCGGTTTTTCAGCTCTCGTTGGGATTTCAGGATGGGGAGCATAGGAGTAAGGTTCCTAGGTCTTGTAAGCAGGTTCTGGTGGATAGTATTGAGGGTCATAAGCTTGAAGCTGTGGTTCATTTGTTGACCTATGCAGTGCAGAAGGCGGAGGTGCCACATAGATAGGAGCAATTGGTGGGGGAGGGTGAGGAGTGACTTTGGGTAGTGGGGCAGGTGGCTGAGAGGTAGCACCCTGATGCTGTGAATATATAGGAAAACTTGGAGGCAGATCAGTTGTGTACTGGTCAGGTGCTTGGGCCAGTGGCGCCATGAAGGTTGGGTTGGCAGGATAGGTCGAGGGTGGTTGTCCTCTTGCCCATGCCTGGTACATCTCGGCCATTTGGTGTTTAAGCTTATTGATTTCCTCCTTCATAGCATTAACGTCCAATTCCCATGTCTCCTTCGAGGGATCAATAATGCTGATATCGGCTTCTTGATTGACCATGATTTGTTTGCTTTTTGACCGCATGTTGTTGGAGTGGGTTGCTAGAATGCCGTGAGTGGTAGTCACCTGTCTAATTTGGAACTGGAATCACAACACCAAAAACTCATTAGTTGTTCGGATCTTGACACATAAGCGACCACATATTGTGTATGAATGCACATAAATTTCAGTCGGTCCCTACATGCATTGATTGCTTGCGTTATCCCGACTTTTATTTGCAAAGCTACCTTTTGTTTTAGCATTATTCTCTCCCTCTTCCATATTTATCAGTTTCTTATTCAATTATGGTCGAATCATATGTAGATTGCCTACGTATCATGTCCCCGCACGAATCAGACCGAGCGTAGTTCTTGCAAGTAAAAAGCGTAGCACAAAATATTTGGGAAAATTTCCATTTTCATAATAACAGACTTCAATTACAAGGACTAGAAAGGTGACAGATTAAACAAGGAACTAATAAGTCTTGATAAAACGAACTATAGACTCGAACAACAACTAACTAAGCATAAAGAAAATACAGACTCCTAATAGACCATAAAATGTTTTTCACCAACAGGCGATGGAATCCTTATGAATACATTAATGCTTCAAGTGCTCCCGGGCCTCGTGGGGCATCATTCGGCCTTGCTGCTGGATTGCGTGCTAAACTCCCTTGGAGGTGGTGGAGGTTTTCCATCACTTGTCGGACAAAAGTCATGGCAGTGGAAAAGAACATGGATCTTGTCATATCCTCGCAATGGTTGCACCTTGTGGTGATGTAGCCCGTGATCGCCCGAACTCTTTCCCTAATAACACCCTTTTCTTGCAATAAATGCCTAATTTGTTCAGCCCTTGCCTCTATAGTTGCTCGGCTACCTGGTTTAGTTCCTCGAATTGCCTCAAATCCATCTCCAGCCTTGCTATTGCTGTATAACAATGTTCTTTCTTGGATTTGAGGTCTCCGATCTGCTTGGCCACTCTATTCTCAGCGATGATGACCCTCTGTTTTAGCCTAGCAACCTCATCGTCATGCTTTCCCTTTAATTTCTCAATGATACGGCCTCGTTCCTCCGCACTTTTAGATAATTGTTTCTGAACCCTGGACAGCTTGCATTCAGCCTTATTCAAGTCAAACCCATATTTGGTCACTTTTTGCCTTAAATTACCTATGATTTTTTCATCCTTCGCGCTCCTGGGAGGATTTTTTGTGGTTGCTTTCATCTTCTGGTTTTGAGATCGCAATGCCTCATTTTCTTTGGTTAATATTTTCTTTTCTCCCTCATCTGCTGCGGCTTGCAAATCATTTTGAAATTGCAGTTCTTGGACTTGCCTTTCTAATCTTCCTATGGTGGCCTTGTACTCATTTTCATTGGCTAGCCAATCCCATTGCTCTTGTGACGTTTTAACAAATTCATGGAGATGCGGGTCTTTTAGCTGGCCTTCCGGACTCTATTTCTTTTTTGTACCAAGCGATGTATCCTGGTGCAACCTCGCCTTTAGATATGCTGCGTACTCGAGTACCCGCTGTCAGGTATTGACATTCGTTCCAGATTTGACGCACAATAGCTTCAGGGAATTTTCCATTGGGGCTAGTCTCAACCACATGGCGACTGATGTCCTCGTCTCGGGGAATCATTTGGCATCTACCCAATTGCCTTAGCACTCTATGTGGCGCATATGGTTGGATACTTCGTAGACCCATCAGAAGGAAATGAGGCCCGACGGCTGGCATATACACAATTCCATCAGCAGGGAGCCATCCGAATGTCCATTCATTCTAATTTGGAGTGACAACCTGGAGATGCGACACCCATTCTGGGACACCCTTAGGTAACCTTAACCCATTAACACTGTTGTAGAATTCTTCTATGCATCCCTTTGTTGGTGACCCATAATTTATGAACCGAGGCCGGTGGCATAAATGCTCCATCATCCATATTTTTAACAATAGGTTACATCCCTTAAAGAAGTCTCCTCCCGCTTTATAGGTGGTGAGAGCTCGGAAGATTTAAGATAAGATCATAGGAGCCAGGGTGCTCTTGGCCTGATTCATTTAAGTGCTGACGACCCTTGTTATCCGTAAGTCAATATTTTTGTCCTTCCATGGAAATACTAGAAGACCCAAGAAAAATACCATGAATGCAAAACATCGATGCTCCTCCCATTTGAAAAGGTTTCCTTTGCCACAAATATAATTTTCCGGGTTATTGAATTCCCCTATATGCTCGTACCTATAATATATAAACTACGGAGCACAGAAACCGGCTGATAGGTCTAAATTGTGAACCTTCCTACTGGTTTTCAAGGAGTCCATGAATTTGTGCACGGTGAGGGTTCTTGGTGCAATCAGGTATTGGTGTCTTAGAGGAATTATAGGGATCCCAATATATCCAGTTATTTCCTCCAATATCGGCGTGAGCTCAAAATTCGAGAAAAGGAAGGCATTGTGAGTCGAGTCACAGAATGTGATTCATGCCACGTTAATTTTCAGCAGCCCAATAAGTCCTCTCATATGCGTGTTGACCCTGTTTTGCCCTACTTCCCCCAGATCATTCAATCACAAGTGCAGCTCCAAGGAAATTTTATTCCTGAACATTGTCGTGCTCATTCTGCACATTTATTAAGGCGTATTAGTATCTCAAAATTTGACTATTTGACTCCACAAAATTTTAAAGCTAGTATTTTCTTTTATGAAATTTATTTCGAAAAATCAGGGCCCAGCTTTGCGAATACGAAGTTGTAGCACTTCCGAAGGAAGGTTTTAAGGTCGTGCTCGCTCGCTTGCCAAAATAAGACTCAGAGGTGTCCATTTTTGTGGAATCAGCCTTTCGCCGTCCCTTGCGGTAACATTCGGCTATTTTTGGCAGTAACGGCATCACTCAATTTATTTAAAAAAAAAGTGAATAAAATTGGACATTATTTTTCTTGTTTGGGTTATTTTTGCAAATGAGATGTTGGACCCGATGGTGGTTGCCTACGTATCTCGCTCCCGCAGAGAATCAAACCGGCGTAGTTCGGGAAAAACAATTTATCAAAATCAAGACTTTAAAAAGCCTCCTTTTCGTTTGTTTTTGTTTTTTCCTTTTTTTTTCAAAAATCCGGCAGAATTTCGGCGCTATTTGAGCATTGGTTTTACAAGACAAATGACTAATCTCAACGAACCCTAATGCTACATATTTTCTCAATTTTCTTTCCTTATTCGCAAGCTGGTCAACATGCAAATCCGAAGTAGTTAAATGTACAAGTAACATGTAACATGCATCAGGATGTCTTTTCATTTAGGGTTACCTGTCCTAGACAGACCCAACCCCTGTGTTGAGTCCCCAAAGTAAAATGCATGATGCAGATAAGCGTTCCTACTAGGGATCCGACATGAGGTCAATTTATTCTAAGTTAAAATCTTGTTATAGGGTCTAGACTATATACCCGAGCGGACAACTCGAGTCGGGAGGGGGCTACATACGGGGAACCAAATGGCCACCGGCTTAGTAGCTTGTCGGGCCTCTTTCTTATTTCATGGTATGACATCCCTTGAGGTGAGAATAGAAGGGTTTCATAGCAATTTATATATACAGTTCAGATAATATCAAAGCGGTAAAAGCATCATTTTGCACATTAAGCCAACATGTAAAATCAGGTAATAAACAAAGTCAAATAAAATAATTATTCTAAGCTTGAATTCTTGAACCCTGAACCAGACATTCTGGGTTCGGTCCTCAGCAGAGTCGCCAGAGCTGTCACACCTCCTTTTGGCTATCCACAACCCGGCGAAGGGTGTAGATAAGGGAGTTTTTTTCAATTAAAGGACAATCAAAATGGGATTCAATTTTTAAATAGAATTTTAGAGTCACCACTTGGGAGATTTATGGTGTCCCAAGTCACCGGTTAGAATCCCGAATCGAGGAAAGAATGACCCTCTTTAATAGTCCGCGAACCAAAAATTCGAGTAAGGAATTCTGTTAACTCGGGAGAAGGGGTTAGGAATTCCCGGGTTCCGTGGTTCTAGTACGGTCGCTCAACTGTTATATTTGGTTTAAATTATCTGATTTTCTACAATTATGAACCTATGTGCATTTTAAATCTATTAACCACTTTTATTATTCTTTTGGAAAAGAATTGCAACGCTGCTAAAACGTGCCTCGAACCACGTCACATAAAATGCACCCGTGGATTTTGACATATTTGAACTTCATTGAGATTTGGATTTAGGTCACATAAATGTGCACCCGTGTTTAAGGAGATAAAATTATTGAAGTTGTGCCCTAATGCGACTAGCGCGTTATTAGCTTTATGACAGACCGTGAGAATTTGCTAAACGGCCCGTCTTGAGTTCTAAGGATCGAAACAAATTTTATTAAGAGAACGACAAGTTAATTAGAAGCCTTACTGAAGTAATAACTATTTATATAACTAATGGACAAAGGTTTTTTGTGGATCTAAAGGTTGCATAATTGATAAATGAAAGAGGCTAACGAAAGTGCCTTGGCTTCTATCTTCGTTTTATTCATTCTGCATGTTTGGACCTAGCCCAATAAGAGGCCCAATGGTCATATACCTCGAACCCATGCCAAAGGAACCGCTCCATAGGGAGTTTGTACGAGCTTAATGCAAAATGGATATGGCGATCGAACCCAAGCAACCACAGATAAAATTATTCAACTAAAAGAGACACATTGATAGATGCTTTCCAATTCTGGAGATTTCCAAACTTGATACTAAACGACTACAAAACAAATATTGTAAAAAACCAAACACGTAATCATGGATTACGAATTAATTAAGAGCCATCCTTCATGTAACAACCTTTCACTACAGAGTTAACACTCTGTGCAAACACACTAATCATATAGTCATCTCCATGCTTATTTAATGTACTTGATTCTAACCAGCCCTAAAAGAAATCAGAATTGAGACAACTACTAATCTTTGGTGAATTAAACAAGGGCACAGAATGACTCAACAACCAATTCATACTTTGATGCCACAAGTCTGGCGGTTTCAAACCAATATACAATGACAGGATCTAATTTGCAGAAAACATAGCTAAAAGAGACTACAACTAAAACATAAGGAAAGAACATATGCTTTAATATTCCTTTTCTTTTCATTTTTTCATTGCTTCAAAGCTACATTCTCAAATAGTGGAGCCTTATGTGTGTACCAGAAATTTGAGGAACAAATAATCAGAACAGGATCAGCAATAATAAACCAGCAGAGATGAACAACAACAAAAAAATCCAACCACAGCTTCAAATGCAACCCACTTTCAAACCCACAATTTGATAGAACAGTAAAAAAAGCAAACCAGAGGACTCAACTTTTTTAGAAATTCTTAAACCCCTAATTGATTCATATCAATATAAAATAAACTAGAGCGCATCAGAATGAGAAGCTTTTAGAAATCAGTAAATAAATCAATGATTTCTTGTCTTGAATGGAAAGAATAGATCTTTTTATAGTCAAGGCAAGTAGGGCAGCCCTTATTCTTATATTTGCAGTTTGGTCCTTTTGTTTTTAACTTGTGGATCAAGTTTTACTACCCAAAAACCTGAAAACCCCATTTGAACCCCCACACTTTTTAGCAATTCTTAAACCCCTAATTAATTCATATCAATATCTAATAAACTAGAGGCTATCAAAATGGGAAGCTTTTAGAAATCAGTAAATAAATCAACGAAACAGTGGAAAATTTTGATGCCTTTGTATCTTTCGAATCCTCACACTCCAAACTTGCCTTGAATAGCAAGAATAGATCTTTTTATAGTCAAGGCAAGTAGGGCCGGCGGCTATTGGT
Organism: Nicotiana benthamiana; assembly: GCA_034376525.1. Lineage (NCBI taxonomy): Eukaryota > Viridiplantae > Streptophyta > Magnoliopsida > Solanales > Solanaceae > Nicotiana > Nicotiana benthamiana. Next base: position 9,465,708 of record CM067341.1, on the reverse strand, counting down.
GGCTAATGGTGGTGTTAGGGAGTTCGAGGGTTGTTTGTAGATTTGTACGAGGAGGATATGTTTGTCTCTACAGCTTTTGGACAATTATATGTAAAATGCTAGGCTCCACGTGAGCCGTTAGATCAAGGCCATGGATGGCCAGGATTGACTGCCACCAAACGGCGTCGTTTGGGTACGGGGTTGGTTGGACCAGGCTGAGGAACAGGTGGGCTAGAGACTGGGCGTTTGGTTTGGGCCCGGGAGTTAAGTTAAAAGGCCCAATTTTCGTCTTCTCTTCATTTTATTTCCAAACAAACTATTTAAAATTCCATTTTCTTTTTCTCTTTCTCTTTTTTTTTTCAAGATTAAAATCAAAATTAATTCCTAGAGCTAAATTAACTACTCAAAAGAAACTTAATTATACCTAAAATGGTTATTAACACAAATGACTAAAAGAAAATTAATAGAAAACTTATTCGTAAATCTAAGCTAACATTAAAAATGAAAATTAACTATTTTTGAATTTTCTGTCTCATAAAATGAACCAATTACTAATTAATATTCAAAGTACAAGATTTAATCCTAAATGCAAATGACACGTATCTTTGTGCGTTTTTTTCATTAAGATAAATATAAATAAATGCAAGTAAACATATGATTATGCAATTAAATTCTGAAAATCTCATAGAGAAAGATAAATCATATTTTTACGAATTTATAGAAAAAATTTAGGCTAGGCAAAAATCACATGCTCACAGCAACTAGCCTGCTTTCGGATCCTAAAAAGGAATATTCGTATAATTGTGCCTTTTTGTAGGATTGCTATGGATACCCCCCCCCCCCATAAATAGGAGGGGAGGACTTCCCCATATCTGGGGGGCTCTCTATCCCTCTCCCTCTTTCTAAAAAATGTGTAAACACACCTGTCCAAAGAAATGAGAGGGTATGTGATCCAATACCTTCATTTGATCCAAAAAGGGTCATGAGGTTCTTGTATTTATCTATCATTCATCTTTATCTTTATAAAATGAGAGAGGATCCGCCTCGCTCAAGATCGGGTGAATCGTTTCCTTTATTTACATTTTATTGTCACTTAATATTATTTAATGCATCTTTGTTTGTGATATTAAATCTTGCCATAATCGCCGACAACATTTATATTTGACTATGTTTTTCTATTTCTCCTACTCATCTCGGATATAGAGTTAATTATCTTTAACTAGGATTTACCCCTTCATCTTTATTGATTGATTTGCTTAAGAGTTTAATATCTTTTCAATCAAACATTTTTACAATGTCTGTGGGAATTTTCTAGTTCAAATTTTAGTTTTCTCTAGATCTAAAATTCAATTCCAACGGGAGCTGAAAAAGGTATGCACTAGTATATGATTCTTCTTCCTGTTACAGCTAGAAAATAAAGGAGTCATGCAGATATGGCACTAGTACATAATTTTTCTTTGTACCTTTATTTTCTTATTGCTATGATTGAGAAACGGAAAAACCAGTAGATATACTCATTCACTCTACAGTGTCTTTGTGTGGATGTGTGTGCGTTTGATGTACGTTTTTTCATTTTTTATCTTGTTCAAAGATGTACTCTGACGGATACAACAAAGATGCGAATGAGTGGAAGTTATACGGCAATACCTATCCCACTTGCTTTACATCAGCAATTCAGTCATGAAGTGGAGAAACTATTGGTGGCAAAAACAGCTAGTGGATGCATGATATAATTCCTTGCACGTAGACCGCCCTATGGTTGGTTCTGGATAGGTTACGATGTTGCTTGTTCCTCCATCTTATCTTTCCTGAATGAACTTTAAGTGTTTCATGCTTTAGCCAATGTGGAATCCTTTAACATCAAGGTGAAACATTATTTTGAATATGAAGACCCAAATGGAACAGTAAAAGAAATTTGGCAACAGTTAGGGATCTCGACAACATTATGATCCACACTAGTGACACTTTTGTCAATCACCTTCCACTCTGAATATTCGTAGATCATCAGAGAGTGTCTGCTCATACTTTGAAGATCTCTGATTCTCGGGTAAGAAGATGCGGCCACTCAAAGCATAGCCAGATAAAGGAACGTGATCAGATTGAGGTAACGAATGCTCTTATTTTGTTTTAACAAACTATTTTTTCAAGTGGAACACAAGTAGAAGCAATCACCAAGGAAATATGTCATATTCTCCAATACAAAAAAAAATTAAGCAAAGTAGAACTTAAGGCTAAGGTATTTGCTATCAAAGATTGACAAGTTTGACCTGGTTCGAACTAAAACTTAAGGCTAAGACCTTCGCTATCAAAGATTGACAAGTTCGACCTCTTACGATCTAAAACTTAAGGCTAAGGCCTTCGTCATCAAAGATTTACAAGTTCTACCTCGTTCGAATTGGGACATAAGGCTATGGCCTTCGCAATCAAAGAATGACAAGCTTGACCTCGTTCGCACTAGAACTTAAGGCTAGGGCCTTCGCTGTCAAAGATTGAGAAGTTCAACCTCGTTCGAACTAGGACATAAGGCTAAGGCCTTCGCCATCAATGATTGATAAGTACGACCTCATTCGAACTGGAACTTAAGGATAAGTCCTTCGCCATCAAAGATTGACAAGTTCAACGTCGTTCAAACTAGAACTTAAGGCTAAGGCCTTCACCATCAAAGATTGAAAAGTTCGACCTCGTTCGAACAGGGATTTAGGCTAAGGCCTTCACCATCAAAGGTTGACAAGTTCGACCTCATTCTGGGACTTAAGGCTAAAGCCTTTGAAATCAAAGATCGACAAGTTCGACCTCGTTTGAACTGGGACTTAAGGCTAAGGCTTTCGCCATCAAAGATCGACAAGTTCGGCCTCGTTCGAACTCGGACTTAATTTAAGGCCTTTGCATAAAAGATTGAAAAGTTCGACCTCGTTCGAACTTGGACTTACGGCTAAGGTCTTTGCCATCAAAGATCGATATGTTCGACATCGTTCGAACTAGAACTTAAGGCTAAGGCCTTCGCCATCTAGGATTGACAAGTTCGACCTCGTTCGAATTGAGACTTAAGGCTAAGGCCTTCGCTATCAAAGATCGACAAGTTCGACCTCGTTTGAACTAGAACTTAAGGCTAAGGCCTTCTCCATTAAAGATCGACACATTCAACCTTGTTCGAACTAAGACTTAAGGCTAAGGCCTTCGCCATCAAAGATTGACAAGTTCGACCTCGTTCGAACCGGACCTAAGACTAAGGGCTTCCCCATCAATTTTGACCTAGTTCGAACTAGAACTTAAGGCTAAGACCTTCACCATAAAAAATTAACAAGTTTTACCTCGTTCGAACTGGGACTTAAGGCTAAGGCCTTCGCCATTAAATATTGACAAGTTCGGCCTCGTTGGAACTGGGACTTAAGGCTAAGGCATTCTCCATCAAAGATCGACAAGTTCAATCTCATTCGAACTAGAACTTAAGCCTAAGGTCTTCGCCATCAAAGATCGACAAGTTCGACCTCGTTGAAACTAGGACTTAGGGCTAAGGCTTTCGCCATCAAAAATTGACTAGTTCGACCTTGTTCGAATTGGGACTTAAGGCTAAGGCCTTCGCCATCAAAATCGACAAGTTCGACCTCGTTCGAACTAGAACTTAAGGGTAAGTACATCAACCTAAAATATCGACAAGTTCGACTTCAATCAAACGATGACGGATTAACATTTTGATAAGTCGAAATAACACTCTTTAAGGCCTAGGGCCTTCGCCAAAGAAGAGCAGTTCGACCTTGATCGAACGACGACGGGTTAGCATTTTCATAAATTCAAAATAAAACCCTTCAAAGCTAAGGGCCTTCGCCAAATAAGAAGAATTTGACCTTGATCGAATGATGATAGATTAACATTTCAATAAATTCGAAATAACACTTTTTAAGGCTAAGGACCGTCGCCAAAAAATAGGGGGTCGACCCTTATGGCCAAGGGCCATCGCCAAAAAGAGGAGTTCAACCCCAACGACAAAAGTCCATCGCCAAACATAATCCGGCCTCGATCGAAATAACATTCAGCCTAGTTCGAATCAACCTTCGGCCTCGTTCGAATCAACCTTCGGCCTCGACCGAAACAATCTTCGGCCTCGTCTGAATCGACCTTATGGCCATGGGCCATCGCCAAAAAAGAGGGGGTCGACCCTTATGGCAAGGGCCATCGCCAAAAAGATGAGGTCGACCCCAACGGCCAAGGGCCATCGCCAAAAAAAGGAATTCGGCCTCGATTGAAATAACATTCGGCCTCGACCAAAATAACATTCGTCCTCATCCGAATCAACATTCGGCCTCGTCCGAATCAACCTTACGGCCAAAGGTCGTCACTAAAAAAGAAGGGGTGGCCCTTATGGCCAAGGGCCATCGCCAAAAAGAGGAGGTCAACCCCAACGGAAAATGTCCATCGCCAAAAAGAATTCGTCCTCGACTGAAATAACATTCGACCTCGTCCGAATCAATCTTACAGCGAAAGGCCGTCGCCAAAAAGAAGAGGTCGACTCCGACGGCTAAGGGCCATCGCCAAAAAGAATTCGGCCTCGTACAAATCAACCTTACGGCCAAGGGCCATCGCCAAAAAAGAGGGGGTCGACCCTTATGGCCAAGGGCGATCACCAAAAAGAAGAGGTCGACCCCAATGGCCAAGGGCCATCGCAAATAAAGAAGAATTCCGCCTCGACCGAAATAACATTCGGCCTCGACCAAAATAACATTCGGCCTCATCTAAATAAACATTCATCCTCATCTGAATCAAACATACCACCAAGGCTCGTCACTAAAAAAGAGGGGGTCAACCCTTATGGCGAAGGGCCATCTCCAAAAAAAAGGAGATCGACCCTAACGGCCATCGCTAAAAATAATTCAGCCTCGACCAAAATAGCATTCGGCCTCGTCCGAATAGACCTTACGGCCATGGGCCATCACCAAAAAACAGGGGGTCGACCCTTATGGACAAGGGTCATTGCCAAAAAAAGGAGGTCCACCCCAACGGCAAACAGCCATCGCCAAAAAGAATTCGGCCTCGACCAAAATAACATTCGGACTCGTCCGAGTCAACCTTACCGCCAAGGGCCATCGACAAAGAAGAGGGGGTCGACCCTAGGGTCATCGCCAAAAAGAGGAGGTCGACCCCAACGGCCAAGGGCTATCGCCAAAAAAAAGAATTCGACCTCGATCGAAATAATATTCGGCCTTATCCGAATCAACCTTCAGCCTCGACCAAACTAACATTTGATAATAAACATTTGGCCTCATTCGAATTGACCTTACGGCCAAGGCCATTACTAAAAAGGAGGGGGTCGACCCTTATGGCCAAGGGCCATCGCCAAAAAGAGGAGGTCGGCCCTAATTGCTAAGAGCCTTCACCAATAGGAATTCGGCCTCGACTGAAATAACATTTGGCCTCGTCCGAATCGACCTTACAGCCAAGGGCCATCGTCAAAAAAGAGGGGGTCGACCTTTGTGGCCAAGGGCCATCTCCAAAAAAGGAGGTCGACCCCAATGGCCAAGGGCCATCGCCAAAAAAAGAATTCGGCCACGACCGAAATAATATCTGGCCTCGTCCAAGTTAACCTTCAACCTCATCCGAATCAACCTTCACCCTCGTCTATCAACATTCGGCCTCGTCCAAATCAACTTTTTGCCAAGAGCCGTCACCAAGAAAGAGGGGGTCTACCCTTATTGCCAAGGGCCATCGCCAAAAAAAGAGGAGGCCGACCCCAACGACCAAGGGCTATCACCAAAAGAAATTCGGCCTCAATCGAAATAACAGTCGGCCTCGTCCGAATCAACTTCCGGCCTCGTCCGAATCAACTTTTGGTCTCGACCAAATCAACCCTCAGCTGCGATCCACACTAGTCGACCTCCCCTTACAAATTTCTCAAACTATGATTAATAAAGTTCACTCATGGAGCTCGACCAAGAGACGACCTCAATAAGCAGAGGGACTAACTGTATGGGTCAAAATTATATCAGAGAAATTCAGCACGCAGAGACATAAGGTCGTAGTCAGACAGGCCAAGGTCGAACCATTATCAATAGCCAAGGTCGGACATGCCGAGGTCATCAATAGCCAAGGTCGGACCGTCATCAATAAGGCCAAAGTCAGACCGTCATCAATAAGGCCAAAGTCAGACCGTCATATATAAAGTTGAGGTCGGACAGGCCGAGGTCATGATGAAATAACTAGTCTGCTTTGGGATCCTCAAAAGGAATATTCTACCGAATATTCCCTCTAATTGTGCCTTTTAATAGGATTTTCTATGCATACCCCCCTCCCCCCCCCCATAAATAGGAGGGGAGGACTTTCCCCCATGTGGGGGGCTCTGTTTCCCTCTCTCTCTTTCTAGAAAATGTGTAAACACACCTATCCAAAGAAATGGGAGGATATGTGATCCGATACCTTCATTATATCCAAAAAAGGTCATGAGGTTCTTCTATTTGTCTATCATTCATCTTTATCTTTATCAAATGAGAGAGGATCCACCTTGCTCAAGACCGGGTAAATCATTTCATTTATTTACATTTTATTTTCACTTAATATGACTTAATGCATCTTTGTTTGCGACATTAAATCTTATCATAATCGCCGCCAACATTTATATTTGACTATATTTTTCTATTTCTCCTACTCATCTTATTGATTGATTTTCTTAAAAAGAGTTTAATATCTTTTACGTCAAACACTAACTATCACAATATGCCAGAAGAGGAAGGGCTGAAGCTCATAACAATCAAAAGGAATAAGTGAAACCAATGCCTTTAAGATCTAGATTTCCACTCCATGAGTATGTCTTCTGTGCAAGGTGAGTGTGCACATATATCGCTCCATTTTTACTTAATTTTAATACAGTAAAGTAATTTATTGATGATTAGTTACCTATAAGGAGGTACATCGAAAGTACAAAAGATGTAGCCAACTGTACCATATCATATCATGGACTTCAAAAACTCCAAAAGAAAGGCTGTGTTTTCCAGACGATTAGTCCTACACCATGAATATAGTGTTTGCAAACACCTATATTTTACAATAAAAGAATGTAATTTCTTTCCTTCAAACTATGTATTATTTCTTTCCAACCATATAATCCACATGATGCACATTGGGCAGTCTTTTTCTTCCTTTTCTCCATCCTCTATCCTTGACATACATCGCTCTATTGTGAAATTACACTGTAAGTGCAATTTAACATGTTGCTTTGTAGTTCTTACCATATGAATAAAGTTATCTAGCATCCCTTCACAAGATCAAGTTGTATCGGTTTTTACTGCAAGTTATACAATATTCCAAATTTGATTCTAAAGTTCTTGCTATTACACAAATTCCAACGTCCTCAATTAGAAATCAAGACGGTGACATACCTGCCATGCTTTTTCCGGTTAGTTGGATCAGAAGTCTAATAGCGTTGCAAGGATAAGATCTAGTGAGAAAGCCCTTGGAGAGGGCTCTTAGATTTAGATGAAAGGTGTCACATATTCGAACAAAGAAATATCTCGTTCGACCAAACACACATGCCAACCAACCCATGGTGAATTGAAGGTGCAGTCCACAGGAAAATCTACCAGAACGACATGGGGAAAAAATAAGACGATCTTAGAATACAATTCAAATGCATTAGAGCTACATGTGTATCTAATTGACCAAACTATTGAGAAAATAAGATGTCACCAATGTTTTCTAAGTGAACTAAAGATAATTTTCAAGTGTTCTGCTAATATTGATTTTTCTTCTCACTTTTTTCCCTTAGAGCAGATTCAAACAACTTCAAATGAATACCAAAAATAAAGAGTTGGACCTCATGTTCAAGTTTTGATTCAAATGTAAAACCTTACTTGCGGGACTGATTTCAACTTCCATTTCTTAAATGGAGGCATGATCATCAGAAATGGCAATACTTATGAAGCGTATATACGATATGTCGATCTTGTTTAACCAAAAAGTTAATTTCGGCCGAAGCTTTATTTTAGAAGAATTCGGGTTACTGATAATCAACAAATGAATAAAGAAAATTAATTTTGCTAACAATAAGATGAACAGAAGAAAGCAAAGTAAATCAATATATTTCGATGATCTCTTGTCCCCTTATAAATGATCAGTCTTCTTATTTTATAACTATCTCTAAGATATACGTTTTGCTTTTTTCATAATAAGACCATTACAGAAAATTAAAGGCATTTAAAGCTACATTATAAAAGATAATTATTATAATTCAATTCAAATTCTCTGACGTTCCGAGTAATTAATACCTTTAAATACTTTATTTGTACTCTCTTTTGTTACCATGTTCATTCTTTTTAAATTTTGAACTTAAATAGGTATGAACGCTGAGTCTGCTCGTATCTTTGCCCGTGTCTCTGCTCGTGTCTATTACAATTCGTGCCTCTTTGCTGATCATCATTCTTTGAACAGACTGCGTGTCATGACAAGCAATCTTTCAATCACTTCAATATATATAAACTTAATTTTTTTCCAATACAAATAGTCCTCCACTTGCTATTTATTCATCAATAGAATATTTGGGAAGTGGACCTCATTAAAGCGGGAATATCTTCCACCATTTAATTTTCCGTAGAACTGATTCAACTGTCTCTTCCATTTAATTTCCATGACATATGGCATCTCATGGTTGACTTTACAGTCTTTCAGCGAATGGCTTCACCAATTACGAAGTGTCAATTTTCATTATGACGTTTTCATCATTGCACCTTTTCCTTTGACGGTTGCTTCTGACTATAAATATAACCTTTTACCTTTTTCCTTTTCACAAATGTTTAGGATATTCAATTCTAATCTTCTTTTTCCTTGTACTACTACTATGTCTTCTTCAAACCCAAACTCTCTGAGAGTCCCCATTGTTTACAACCTTTCTCTTTCTCCTATTAGAAGTAGGAGAGGAGGGAGGCTGCGTAGTTTAGGGTTTTCTTGTGACGAACCGGCCGGTCTTCTTAAGAATTAATGCCCTAATTCCCTATTAACTGCTTTTTCCAAATTTATATCTGCTTATTTGATTTACCGGGACGTACGGATTTGAGTTTTAAAGAGTTTTTGGGACACTTAGTCCCTAATTGAGAGTTTAAGTGTTGGAAAGTTGTCCCTAGTCGGAGCAGTGTGAAGGCGGCTTCGAAATAAAAATTCGATGGTTCCGTTAGCTTCATTAGGTGATTTTAGGGTTGGGAGCGTGTTCAGAATTTGTTTTGGAGGTCCCTAGCTAATTTAGGCTTGAAATACCGAAGTTTGAATTTTTGAAGTTTCCGGTTGATAGGCGAGATTTTGATCCGAGGGTCAGAATGGAATTTCAGAAGTTGCAATAGTTGCTTCATGTCATTTGATATGTGTGTGCAAATTTTTAGGTCATTCGGGCATGTTTTGGTTAGGTTTTGGATCGAAAGCGTATTTTGAGAGAATTTGAAGTTCTTAGGCTTGAATCATTGATTAATTTGAGCTTCCAACATTGTTTTAGGTGGTTTAAGGATGGGAACAAGTTTGGATAAGGTATTTGAATGTGTTTGCACATTTGGTTGAGGTCCCGGGGGCCTTGGGGTGATTTCAGATGGCTAACGGGATGTTTTGAGACTTAAGGGTTGCAGAAAAATCCTTCAGTAGTTGCAGGTCCTATTCCTTCTTCGCGTTCGCGATGCTCCTCTTGCGTTCACGAAGTTCTAACCTTCTTCTTATATGCTTTTGCGTCCTCCTCTATGCATTCGCATAGAGTAATTCTGGAAGTGGACCAATTTCCTCATCGCTTTCGTGTTTAGTCCTTCGCGTTCGCGAAGCTTCACGTCTTCCTCAATCGCGATCGCGTCTAAGGCATCGCGTTCGCGTAGCTTTATTTGACTTTGAGGGTTGATGCCTATTTTTACTCAACGCATTCACATTACCTTGGTCGGGTTCACATAGCTTTACCAGCCCAGGCCTTCGTGTTCATGAAGGGCATTTTTAGAAACCTTCATTTCTCCTTCTTCGCGAACGCGAGACTTCCTCCACGATCGCAATGCTTTGAATACCTGGACAAATATAAACACGTCAAAATTCGAGGGTCAGCCATTTAATCAAAACACAAGCTTGGGAGCTAGGATTTGGGAGATATTTCGAGGGATTTTTGCGGGCAATTACTGGGTAACGATTTTATACTCTCTTATGTTTAAAACCCGCTAATCTAATCACGAATTCCCCCTAAATTTTGGATTTTTGAATGAAAAATGGGTAAAACTTCATAGACCAATTATTGAGTCTTGAGTGGGTGTTTGACCTCCTACTTGAGATATTTTTATATGGTTAGACTTGTGTGAGTACGAGGGTTCTGAAAATGTAGAAATTTTCCAATTTCGAGACGTTGGCTTGAGGGGCGTTTTGGTCATTTTACCTAATTTTGCACCTTAGCTTTGAATTAAATAGTAGAATCCATTGCTTGAGATGTCATTTATAATATGTAATTAAATTGAATAGATTTTGGCCATTTGGAGTCGGGTACTCGTGGCAAAAGTATGATTTCGAGTTGATTTTAGAGCCGGTTTGATGTAAGTGGCTTGTCTAACCTTGTGTGGGGGACTTTTCCCTTAGGATATGATGTTTGCTGATTGAATGCGCTGTACGTGAGGTGAAGAGCACATACTTGAGCTAACTTTTAAAAATTCGATTTTACTTAAATATTTAGATTGAGTTTCTTTCTTACCTGCTTTATTCTATTTGCAATTTTAGCCTATGTTGGTTCAGAAAAGTATGTTTAGTGATCTAAGTTGCCTATTTGCATAAGTTGCCTTGTTTGTACTATGTGAAGCATGTTAGGCTAGAACTACCTGTTGCTTTATATTTATTTGAACTTCATTGTTGAATATCTTCGTGTTGTGGCTGCGTATTTACATTAGGACTACAGATGTGGGACTCCGGTAGCTCCCCTCTTGTTTGTTTACTTTGGGACTACGAGTTAGATTCCCGGTAGATCCTCGATAATAAAGTTCCAGGTAACCACAAGCAAGCTTCCATCTACTATGGCAATATTGATTTTTTTATGGAATTTTATGGTAATTACAAGGGTGTGATTTGACTGAGAATCGGGGAAAAACAACTTGAGGTTTTAGAATAAATGAAGAAGGAGAAGATAACAATGTATTTTAGTTAAGCTAGACCATGTTTAGTGAAATTTAATATTAGGATTGAGTTTGGAACTTGATTTTGGTAGGTAACAGTAACATGAATTTTCATGTGAAATAAATTAGTTCCTGAATAACATTGAACCTAGAATGAGCAACTGGTGAGAATTTATTTTAATGGTATTATGATTGTCGAACAGACAATACTTCAGTGACGGTAAGATGTGGGTTACAAAAATTGTAATTCGCTATCACTTACATTTAGTGAATTTGGGGTCAATTGATGATAATACTAAACTTATATGATTTACAGATTGCACACGAATTGGGCAATTAGATCAATAAGAAGTCGAGCTTTGATTAGTTGGCTTTTAGATGTAAGTAGTGATTTTACCACAATTTGTATTTTCATAACTTGTATGATTCACATGATTTTTTTATATATGAATATGTTACAGATTATTTTGAGATGCATGTATGACAAGTCTTTTACTCGATATGATACCGAAATAGTTATTTGAGATGAATACTGTGGTTTCAAATATTTTCGTTGTCACTAGATCTGTTTGACCATTACTTGAATTTACTGTTATCAAAAGGAAAATTTTATTATTTGATAAGAACCGAAATGCCCTATATTGTTTTAAAATAATTCTACGAGTATAGACGGATTACAAAGACAAGTATAAATGGAAGTAGACATTGAAGGATCCCGTAGCTAACGACGGGTTCGTTAGAGCTGGTGCACCTTATAATTACCGATTACCGTTATAGCCCTCGCTAGTGAGAAGATAGAACTAGAATACTGTTACTGATTTCCCTCCATAGGGACTACCGTTATATTTGACTTCTAGCGAAGATGTCCACAGTTATACCAATTACATGATCCGTTCATTGAAACCTCCCAAAATGTGAATACTGATATTATATAATGGTTACTGAGCTTATTACTCAATTGTTAATTATATTTTACTACAAGAAAAGCGTGATGAGACTGAAATTGTTTTTTCAAAGACAGTAGTTGACCCAGACGAGGATTTTGTTAATAAGAGGTCAAAGGTTGAGAACTCTTGGTGAGCGTCACACTTGTTCACGAGGGCGGAGATTTTTATCAATTGTTATGGTCTTTCTTTAAATTCTTAGAGTCGCTCTATAGTCATTATTTTAGTGTTGTGAGTATTCTTTTGTTATTATAGTCTTATGTTGAGTATCGTCCTTTATAATAAAATTTCGAGGTAGATTAGTATTTTTGGTTGTTAGTGTGTTGACTAGTAATGGTAAAGACTTATTTTGGCTAATTGGTAAGTGGTCAATTGCCAGTTGAATTGCTATTAGGTTGTTTGGTTGCTGATTTGAGACATAAAGTTTTGGGATGGTCCAAAAACAGGGAAAACTCTGCCCGATTTTCTGTAAAATTACCGATGAGGCTTACTTAGGAGCACTTTCTCCTAAGCACCGGTCACGATTGTAAATTGGGTCACGACAAGATTCCCCTGTATATTTATTTTGGGACTACGAGTTAGATTCCCGGTAGATCCCCCTGCATATTTATTTTGGGACAGCGGGTTCGATTCCCGATAGATCCCCCTGCACGTTGATAGTTGGACTACGGGATGGTATCCCCGGAGATCCTTCAGATATATACATATGGACTATAGGACGGTATCCTGAGAGATCCTAGGACAATTGATGAAATGGATTTCATGACTGCATCCTAGGAGATCCTCGTTGTTGGTACTGATACTGAGTTGTTTACTCCATCTTACCTTATCTATTATGTATTATTTATTGCCTTGTATAACCTGTCTTACTTCGTAGTTGTACTCATTATTTCTATTTATTTCATATTGTTGCAAGATTTATTACTATGTTTATTCTCAGTAGGGCCCTCACCTTCCTCGTTACCACCCGGCCGAGGTTAGATTTGGCACTTATTGAGTACCGGTGTGGTGTACTCATGCCCCTTCTGCGCATGTTTTTCATGTTCAGATCCAGGTACCTCCACCAGGCGCATTATCCTTGAGACAAGGAGAGCTACTGAGACTTCGAGGTACATCTGCCGCATCCGCAGACCAAAGAGTTTCCTTCTTTACTCTATCTTGCAGTGTTTAGCCTTCTATCATACTTTTGCGGTAGACATTTTTGGAGATTAGAGCACTTACAGTATTCATTTAGCTTGTGTTCCCGTGAGTGTCCAGGTTTTGGGGTGATATTGTAGACTCAACATTATTGAGTTTCTTGTGTGGAGTGGCATTTTACATTCCGAGTTTCATTTTGATGCATTTGGGTTTTGAGTTATAATGTTCGCATATTATTTGTTGTTTTTTCCGCATTGTTAGGCTTACTTAGTTGTAGGGACTTGGTGTCGCGACATGTTCGCGGAGGGAGAACTAGGTTCGTGATAAGTTGGTATTACAGCTCTAGGTTCATAGGAGTCACATAACACAGGCCGATTTACTAGAGTCTCGCTAATCAGTACAGAGACATTTGTACTTATCTATGAGAATCTATGTAACCGTTAGAAAATTTTCACTTCATTTGATTTCCTTGTCGTGCGAGGTATTTGATATCACAATTAAAATTATGTCTTTATATTTTCTTAAAGATGGTGAAGACATGTGCTATGCGAGGTAATCATGCATTTGCGCCCCCTACTGCAGCCATTAGAGGCCTAGGCCGGGGTAGAGGCCGAGGATACGCATGTGGTGCAGCCAGAGCACCTACGCAATATGTGGCGACCAGCAGGTCCAGCCAGAGTCCAGGCACCTGACACGCCTCCTGCTATCACTACTAAAGCTCTCCAGGAGACTCTAGCACAGTTCATGAGCATGTACACCACCTTGACTCAGGCAGCGTTGTGTCCCCTTGCTGCAGCCACATCTCAGGCGGGAGGAGGAGTAGAGACTCCCGCTGCCCGCACTTCTGAGCACGAGTGCATGTTGAGCAGGTCCCAGAGGTTATGCCTGCACCGCCTGCAGTACTAGATCAGCCCTGAGGTAGAGCAGCAACTTCCGAGGATGAGTAGCTGAGTTTTGAGAGGTTCAAGAAGTACAAGCTCCTGTATTCAGCAGTCTAGCATGGGAGGATGCGTAGGGTTTTCTTGATGAGTGTTATTGTATTCTACGTACCATGGGTATATTAGGATCCAGCGGGGTTTCTTTCACCACTATCCAGCTTCGAGGGGCCTCCTACGAGTGGTTGCGCACCCATGAGTTAGATAGTCCAGATGAGGCTGATTCACTGACATGGGCTCAGTTCTAAGTGTTGTCCCGCGAGAGTATGTCCCTTAAAGCCTCAGGGACGAATGGCGCACAGAGTTCGAGCATTTGCTCCATGGTGCTATGACTTTTTCGGAGTATGTTATTCGTTATACTAGCTTGGCTAGGCATGCACCCGCCTTGGTTGCCACTGTTCGCGAGAAAGTTCACCGGTTTATTGAGAGGCTTATTCCTAGCATCAGACCTAGCATGGCTCGTGAGTTGGAGATGGATGTTTCTTATCAGCAGGTGGTGAACATTCCTAGGAGGATCGAGGGTATTCATGCAAGGGAGAGAGATGAGAGGAAGGCCAAGAGGTCTTGAGAGTCGGGCCACTATTCTGGTGCCTGTACAGGTCATCATGGTAAGGGCTATATGGGTCGCCACATTCATTCAACGCTTCCAACACCTTTCAGTGCTCCAGCTCTAGCTCCCCCAAGTTGTAGGAGCCTTACTATGCACCTCCAATTTTTAGTATGCCTCATGCGTGGGGTGCATTCAGAGGTCAGTCCGGCAGATCTAGCCCTAGCCATTCGCACCCGCCAGGTCCCCCCCAAAGCTTGTTTTGAGTATGGTGACACACGCCATATGGTTAGTGATTGCCCTAGACTTGGGTGGGGTGCATCTTTACATACTTGTCGGGCGTGCCCCGCAGAGGGAGGTTAGGGAGGTAGAGATCTCCCTCGAGGGGAAGGCGATCCAGATATTATGCCCTTCCCACTCGTGCCCAGGCTGTTGCCTCTGATTTTGTTATCACATGTATTATATTGGTTTGTCATAGAGATACATCGGTTCTATTCGATCCAAGCTATATTTACTCTAATGTGTCCTCTTATTTTGCTGCGTATTTAGGTGTATCTCGGGATTCTTTGAGTTCCCCTATTTATGTTTCTATTCTTGTGGGGGATTCACTTCTTGTGGACCGCGTTTATCGGTCATGTTTGGTTACTATTAGCGGTTTTAAGACTATAGCAGACTTAATGCTTCTTAGCATGGTGGATGTTTATATTATTTTGGGCATGGACTGGTTGTCGCCCCATTTTGCTATTCTTGATTTTCACGCCTAACCCGTGATGTTGGCTATGCCAGGTGTGCCGTGTGTTGAGTGGAGAGGCACCTAAGATCACACTCCTAGTAGAGTTATCTCTTTTCTTAGAGCTCAGTGTATGGTTGAGAAGGGGTGTGCCGCGTATTTAGCTTATGTGAGAGATGTCAGTGTTGATACTCTTTCTGTCGATTCAGTCCTAGTGGTGCAGGATTATCTCGATGTATTTCCAGCTGAGCTTCCGGGCATGCCACCTGATAGAGACATTGATTTTGGCATTGATTTGTTGTTGGGCACTCAGCCCATTTCTATCCCTCCATATCGTATGGCTCCTCTTGAATTGGAGGAGTTGAAGGATTAGTTGCAAGAATTGCTTGATAAGGGTTTTATTCTACCTAGTGTTTCACCTTGGGGTGATCCTGTCTTGTTTGTGAAGAAAAATGATGGTTCTATGCGTATGTGCATCGATTATCGTTAGTTGAACAAGGTTACAATAAAGGACCATTATCCTTTACCTCGTATTGGTGATCTATTTGACCATCTTTAGGGCGCACATGTGTTCTCTAAGATCTACTTGCACTCAGTTTACCATCAGTTGAAGATTCAGGAGCAAAATATCCCAAAGACTTCCTTCAGGACTCGGTATGGCCATTACGAACTCTTTGTTTGTCAGTTGGGCTAACCAATGTCCTAGCGGCTTTTATGCATTTGATGCATATTGTATTTAGGCTGTATATCGATTCTTTTATTTATTGTCTTTATTGATGACATTCTAGTGTATTCCCCGAGTCAGAAAGATCATGAGTAGCATCTGAGGATAGTGTTCTAGACTCTGAGAGAGAAGGAGTTATATGTGAAGTTCTCAAAATGTGAGTATTGGTTGGATTCGGTGGCATTCTTAGGCCACGTGGTATCAAGTGAGGGAATTCGGGTGGATCCAAAGAAGGTAGAGGTTGTGCAGAGTTGACCCAGGCCGTCTTCAGCTACAGAGATTCGTAGTTTCCTAGGCTTGGCGGGATACTATTGTCGTATTGTGGAGGGGTAATAATCGATTGCAGCCCCTATGACTAGATTGACCCAGACAGCTTTGACTACATCCCCAGTTTTGGTCTTGCCTACAGGTTTAGGGTCTTATACGATCTACTGTTTGTTAGAAACACGTTCTCAATGCAATATACTAAACGTGTACTCTTTTGTAGGTTTTGATGAATGACAAACGAAGCAAAAATTGATATATGACGGAATTCAAGTACAAGCGCACAATGGTTGCGAATAAGATTGAAGTTCAAGATATAGCTTTTAATTGTTATTGAGTTGTTCTAAAATTATAATCTCGATCCTATAACTTGACTCATAGTATGGCCTCTCTCATAAAACTATTTTCCAAAATCATGCATATTTAATTCTGTGTCAAAAAGATTTTAAATCATGCATATTTACATTAGACAAAATGTTTTCTAAACATGCCTCAAAAATCTGGGCTAAAATAATCGATTATGTACTTATGATAATCAATTGTTTCTGAGCCAAGACTGCATGACAATCGATTATGAATTAATGGTAATCGATTGTGAGTAAGACAGTGAACATCAGGTTTTTCCAAATCTGCATGACAATCGATTGTGAACAAATGACAATCGATTGTTGTTGAGGTAAAGTTTTTCAATACTCAAAATAATCGATTATGAACTAATGGTGATCGATTGTGTTGAGTTGATGTCTTCCAGTGATTTTAAATTTAATTAAGTAATCGATTATGTCTTTAGATAATCGATTATCACTGAGACAGTAAGTTTTATGATTTTCAGAAAATAACAAGTAATCGATTGTTGCAAAGGACAATCGATTGTTGAAGCTGGCCGTTGTCAAATGATTTTCAAATACCATAAGGTAATCGATTATCGATTCTAGATAATCGATGTTCTGCTTAAAATCTAGAAATGATTTTTAGAACGTTGCTGAAGTAATCGATTATTGATTTTATATAATCGATGTTCTGCTTAAAATCTGGAAATGATTTTTAGAACGTTGCTGAAGTAATCGATTATTGATTTTATATAATCGATGTTTTGCTTAAAATCTGGAAATGATTTTTAGAACGTTGCTAAAGTAATCGATTATGAACTTAGTGTAATCGATTATCTGATTTTGAATATTGCCAGTAATCGATTATAGATTATGTATAATTGATTGTGAAGAGTTAAATCTGGGATTGATTTTTAAACTGACTGGCAGATAATCGATTGTTTGGTCTTAATAATCGATTATCACTGAGTAATTTCAGCAACTCTTAATTGGCAATTAGACAACGGTTGAACCAACTTTTTCAACTATAAATACAGCTTCATTTCAGTGTTTTAAAAACAACAACATACACAAACTGATCATTACATTGCTATAAGCTTTCATTCAATTGTTCTTCATTTTCTACTCATTTCATAAAGCTTTTGAGAGCCATATTATTGCTTAAAGTTGTTGTGATCTTGAACATATTCTTTTACTCATATCTACTCAATAAGGAGTACTTTAGTTAAGTGAGTGTCCAAGTATTTGATATACTTGTAAGAGAATTGCGATTCTCTTGTTTCAAGGAACTTGCGTTTCCTTGGGTGAAGTCTTTGAGATTGCGATCTCCGAGCAACTGTTTGAGGCTTGTGTCCTCAAGTGTGTAACGGTTTGTTGGTGGCCAACCAGTATACATCTTTGTGTAAGTTTATTTTTCTGCATTTATTTTACTTCCTGCAAAGTTTAAATTCCGCAAGAAAACGCTAAATCCTATTAATACGCTATTCACCCCCCCTCTACCGTAAAGCGTAGTTTCTAACAATTGGTATCAGAGCCCAACTCTCTGAAAACTTAACCGTTTGAGAGAACCATCCATGGCTTCTACTCTTGACTCTTTTGCAGGAATTGAAGAAGGACAATGCTCTACACGACCTCCTCTATTCAACGGCACAAACTACTCATACTGGAAGGAGAGGATGCAAATCTTTGTGCAATCAAATAGCTTTCATTTGTGGAAAGTATTCACCAATGGAAACCAAATTCCAACCAAGAAGGTGGAAGACGAATGGGTTCCAAAGACCGAAGAGGAATATACCGCGGAGGATATTCGTAAGCAAAAGAAATGTGGGATAAGCTTGAAGTGACATACGAAGGAACCGACCAGGTACGAGAAGCTAAAATTGATTTCTTAACTCACTCTTATGAACTATTCCACATGAAGGAAGGAGAGAAAGTAGACGAAATGTTTGAGCGATTCTCAATGATCGTGAATGATCTACACGCCCTCAAAAAGACGTTTACGGATAGAGAACTTGTCCGAAAGATCCTCAGAAGACTCACTCCGGCATGGCGATCAAAGGCCGATGCAATCCAAGAATCCATTGGCATCACAAATGTCACAATTGACGCATTAAGAGGTAATCTCAAAACCTATGAATCAACTATACTTAACCCGTTTGTTGATGATCAAAGAAGGCAAAGGATTGCTCTAAAGGCTAGCCAACCACAAATTGATGAGGAAGGTGACAACGAGTTTGGACTCATTATCAAAAGGTTTCAAAAATTCATGCGCAAAGAGTATGAACGCAAGAACAAAAAGTAAGGCGATCAACTAAAATGCTATGAATGCGGAGAAACCGGGCACATAAAATCAAATTGCCCTAACATCAAAAAGGAGAAGAAACCCTTCAAAAAGCAACGTGCATACATCTCTTGGGGAGGAGATTCCGGAGATGAAGCAAGCGAAGAAGAAGACGATGAAGCAGCAAATTTATGTCTCATGGCTCAAGAAGACGGCAAAGACGAGGTAAGTCAAATCTCTTCTCAAAATTTCTTTACTCTTGATGAAATGAGAAATGCTTTTGATGAACTATATGCTGAATTTATCAAAGCTTCAAAAACTGTCAAAAGTGTTAAAGAAAGCGCTTCTCTAAAAGAAAAAGATTTTCAAACACAGCTTTCATTAAAAGAAAAAGAATTAGAAAAACTGGTTTTCGAAAATGAGAAGCTAAAAGAGGAAAACAAGTTTTATGGAAAAAGAAGTGCTGATAAACCTGAAGGTTCTACTAGAAACTGTTCTTCTTGTGTGCTTCTTAAGAATGAAGTAGCTAGACTTAAAGGCACATTAGATAAGTTTAATTCTTCGCATAAAAACTTGAATGATGTGCTTGTTAATCTAAAATCAACTAAACATGGAATAGGATTCAAGAATGAAGAAAAGGTTGGTGCTAAACCACAACAACCTAGAGCTCAACCTAGGACTAATAACCAAAATGCTTATCCTAGAAGTAGAAATCCTAGAAATAACTTGCATGTTAGACCAAATAGTGAAAATGCTAGAAGACCTAGAAATGATGCATATTTTAGGCCAAACCTTGAACAATTTAGAAGACCAAGAAATGACCCTCCACCTAGAAATAGATATTCTAGAAATGATGCATATTTTAGACAAACTTGTGAACCTCCTAGAGCTCATAATAGGAGAAACAATGGTGTTCAAAGTAGAGTAAGCAACCTTCATTCATCTAGTTACTATGTACCTAGAAAAATGCATAATCCCAACGTGACTTGTCATTATTGTAGACGTATTGGTCATATTGCTCCCGCTTGCTTTACTCGTCATAGACATATAAATCAATTGCATCATTATAACATGCCTAACCCTCAAGGACCCAAGATGGCATGGGTACCTAAAGAACATTAATTTGTTTTGTAGGTGTGCTTGAAGGGATCAAGTGTACTATGGTACCTTGATAGTGGATGCTCCAAACACATGACGGGAGATGAATCCAAATTCCTTCAACTAGAGCACAAAGAAGGAGGAAGTGTCACATTTGGTGATAACAATAAAGGAAAAATTATCGGCATTGGTTCGGTCGGTAAGGACGAAAACTACTCTATTAAACATATACTACTTGTGAAAGGTTTGAAGCATAATCTCTTGAGCATAAGCCAATTATGTGACAAGGGAAATCTTGCTCTATTTAATTCGGATGAATGTCTTGTATTTAGACGTAGTGATTTCAAGATCATACTTCGTGGTTTTAGAATTGATAATATCTATATGGTTGATCTTGCAAACTCCTCATCCAAATATGTTGATTGTTTAGTAAGCAAAGAGGATAACTCTTGGCTATGGCATCGTAGAGTAGCACACATGAACATGCATCTTTTGAACAAGCTTCTTTCTCAAAACTTAGTAGTTGGTCTTCCCAGTTTAAAGTTTGAAAATGATTCTATTTGCGATTCTTGTCAAAAAGGGAAGCAAACCAAAGCATCCTTTAAATCCAAGAATATTGTTTCAACGTCTAGACCTTTGCAATTACTTCACATGGATTTATTTGGTCCTTCTCGTATTGAAAGTCTTGGTAAAAATAAATATGTTTTTGTAATTGTTGATGACTTTTCTAGATTTACTTGGACTCTATTTCTTGCAAATAAAAGTGACGCTTTTCAAAATTTCAAGTATTTCCTTAAGCGTGTTCAAAACTAAAAGGAATCGACCGTCACTTCGATTAGAAGTGATCATGGGGGAGAGTTTGATCACAATCTCTTTGCGGATTTTTGTGACGAACTCGGAATCGAACACACCTTTTCCGCTCCACGGACACCACAACAAAATGGGGTGGTGGAAAGGAAAAATAGGTGTCTCGAAGAGATGGCTAGAACCATGCTCGACGAAGCTAAGATTCCCAAATACTTTTGGGCGGACGCCGTGAGTACCGCTTGCTATGTTTTAAATAGAGTAGCAATTCGGCCGATACTCATGAAAACCCCATATGAACTTTATAAGGGTAGAAAACCCAACATTTCTCATTTACGTGTTTTTGGTTGTAAATGTTTTGTTCATAATAATTGGAAGGACCAATTGGGTAAGTTTGATGCTAAATCGGATGAAGGTATTTTCATTGGTTATTCCTCACGTAGCAAAGCATATTGGATCTTTAACAAAAGAACCCAAATTGTGGAGGAATCCCCTCATGTTGTGTTTTCCGAAGATAATACTCGCTTGGCGAGAAAGGAATCCGGTTTTGATCTTGCAGGTATCTTGGATAGCTTGAAAGATAAAATCCAAGAAGAACCTTCAAAGGAAAACAAAAATGAAATTGGGGAACAACCAACGGAAGAAGCGCCACAATTAGAAAAAGGAATAAATACGCCTAACGAGTGGAGAACGATCAAGGATCATCCTCTCGAACAGGTAATTGGCGATGTTGGAGAAAAGGTAAGTACCCGAAACTCTCTTAAGAACACTCTAGGACACAATTCTTAAGAGTTCACGGCATTACTTGTTAACACTAGTGTAATTTATTAATTTCGCTATAAATTACTAACTTGAGCGTCGGAGACGTTTAAATCTATTTTGCAGGTACCACCCCAAAGGTAGGGGGAATTATGAAGTTTTAGCACAAAATAATCGACTATTTCAAGCCACTAATCGATTATTTTCTGTGCAGTACATCGATTATCAGTATCAATAATCGATTGTTTATGACTGATTATTACTATTATGCATCTGTGTTTAATTTTTTACTTCCTAAATTGCATAATCGATTTCCGCCTCAGTCATTCAGCAATGCTTTCTACAACAATCGATTATTTTTTCATACAATCGATTATTTGACAAATTCTGATATTCTCCAAGTTCACTGTATCAAATTAGTTCCCTAAATAATCGATTACCAAGAATTGACAATCGATTACTTCATATTAATTTTTTGTTACCGTTTGGCTCCTCAATCGATTCCTGTCAGGTCTTAAATGCTCCATAATCGATTACCAAAATGTAACAATCGATTATTTCATTCAAATTTTTTACCGTTTGACTCAAGAATCGATTTGTCAGATTCAAAATCTCAATCAAACAGTAAATACAATCGATTATTTCAGTTCAATAATCGATTATCTAACGGTCAGTAATTTTAATTCTTACCGTTTTCTGACTGCTCCTAAACCAAAATCTCAGCAAATGTCTCCATTCAATGCTTGATAATCCTTTCCTCTATAAATAGGCATCATAAGAGCTCACATTCACCCACTCAAGCACTATCTCTAGTATTCAAAAGCTAAATCTCTTCTATTTTCTTTGCCAAATTCCAGCAGTCTTTCTCCTAACATGTCTGGACGATCTTCAAAACGTTCCCGATCCAAACATGGCGAATCAGCCTCAACCGCCCCTCCTCCTTTAAATTTTCCATACCAAGACGGTTCCGTCTTGTTCTTTGAAACTGAAAATAAACTCACAAGGTTCCTATCAAAATTTGAGAAACGCACTATTCTTCCTCCTCGGTTCTCAAATAGTAAACTCCTTGAGCCTTTCACCCCTGCCGCAAATATGTTAAAGGAGTGTCAACTATATGACTTCTTGCTTCTCACTCATCCTCACATAAACACAACTCTCGTTCAAGCTTTTTACTCAAACCTCCATAAAGATGAAGATGGCGAACTTGTCACCTCCATTAATGGGGTTCAAATTCTTCTCTCTGAAGAGAATCTCCACACCATTGCCCGCCTTCCAAATGAAGGTGAAGACCTTTACCGGTATATTGATAAGGCCGGGGCTCTCTTTGAGGAAACCATCCTTCTCCACCAAGCCGGTATAACCTCCTATGATCCATCTATCTCTACCCGTCGTCCTACCATAACGGGAATGGATCCAAACTACCGGTTGATTCTTTACTTCATCACCCGAGTCCTCAAGCCTAGACGGCACAATCACACCACCATCTCCCAGGAGGATACCAAACTTCTGCATGCCATTGTCACCGGAGCCAAAATAAATTGGTGTCGGATCATCAAAATTCATATGCTCGATGCCATCGGTGATGACATGCCTCTTCCTTATGCCCTCCTCATTATGAACTTCCTTGAAGCATCCGGATTTGTCATGGAAAATGGTCCTCTCAAAAGGAGTACCAAAATTTGGGAAATCTCGGAGTCTTCTTTCCATCATGATGGTGATCATGCTCCAGCTCCTTCTTCAAGTCGTCCACCCCGTCGTGCTCGTTCGTCCCAAGAGCCTACTCTCCAAACCATATCCGACCAGCTTGTTCAACTCACTCATGAGATCCATGGATACTTTGATCATGTCAATTATCCATATGCAGCTCTCGTTCCTTTTGAAGCAGCGCCGGATAACGAGGCGGACAACGACGGAAATGAATAAATTTTTTTTTGTGTTTTGTGTGGTTTTTGCTGTTGTTCTCTTTGGTTCCCATTGATGTACCCTCTTTTTTTTCCAATAAATAAACCTTGTTTATTTCATCTTTTTGCATCTTTCCTTACTATTTTTTTGCTAATGGCAAAAGGGGGAAGAAAACGGGATATCGGGTATGCACCACCTCTTAATTCATTGATTGCTTATAAGCTAAAATTGAGGGGGAACTCTTAAATTGAGGGGGAACAAGAACAAAATTGCATAATTGTTACTTGTCTTGAATTGTCAATATCTTTTGCCTAAATTGCATATCCCGCTTAATGTTTGCCATTATCAAAAAGGGGGAAATTGTTAGAAACACGTTCTCAATGCAATATACTAAACGTGTACTCTTTTGTAGGTTTTGATGAATGACAAACGAAGCAAAAATTGATATATGACGGAATTCAAGTACAAGCGCACAATGGTTGCGAATAAGATTGAAGTTCAAGATATAGCTTTTAATTGTTATTGAGTTGTTCTAAAATTATAATCTCGATCCTATAACTTGACTCATAGTATGGCCTCTCTCATAAAACTATTTTCCAAAATCATGCATATTTAATTCTGTGTCAAAAAGATTTTAAATCATGCATATTTACATTGACAAAATATTTTCTAAACATGCCTCAAAAATCTGGGCTAAAATAATCGATTATGTACTTATGATAATCAATTGTTTCTGAGCCAAGACTGCATGACAATCGATTATGAATTAATGGTAATCGATTGTGAGTAAGACAGTGAACATCAGGTTTTTCCAAATCTGCATGATAATCGATTGTGAACAAATGACAATCGATTGTTGTTGAGGTAAAGTTTTTCAATACTGAAAATAATTGATTATGAACTAATGGTGATCGATTGGGTTGAGTTGATGTCTTCCAGTGATTTTAAATTTAATTAAGTAATCGATTATATCTTTAGATAATCGATTATCACTGAGACAGTAAGTTTTATGATTTTAAGAAAATAACAAGTAATCGATTGTTGCAAAGGACAATCGATTGTTGAAGCTGGCCGTTGTCAAATGATTTTCAAATACCATAAGGTAATCGATTATCGATTCTAGATAATCGATGTTCTGCTTAAAATCTGGAAATGATTTTTAGAACGTTGCTGAAGTAATCGATTATTGATTTTATATAATCGATGTTCTGCTTAAAATCTGGAAATGATTTTTAGAACGTTGCTGAAGTAATCGATTATTGATTTTATATAATCGATGTTTTGCTTAAAATCTGGAAATGATTTTTAGAACGTTGCTAAAGTAATCGATTATGAACTTAGTGTAATCGATTATCTGATTTTGAATATTGCCAGTAATCGATTATAGATTATGTATAATTGATTGTGAAGAGTTAAATCTGGGATTGATTTTTAAACTGACTGGCAGATAATCGATTGTTTGGTCTTAATAATCGATTATCACTGAGTAATTTCAGCAACTCTTAATTGGCAATTAGACAACGGTTGAACCAACTTTTTCAACTATAAATACAGCTTCATTTCAGTGTTTTAAAAACAACAACATACACAAACTGATCATTACATTGCTATAAGCTTTCATTCAATTGTTCTTCATTTTCTACTCATTTCATAAAGCTTTTGAGAACCATATTATTGCTTAAAGTTGTTGTGATCTTGAACATATTCTTTTACTCATATCTACTCAATAAGGAGTACTTTAGTTAAGTGAGTGTCCAAGTATTTGATATACTTGTAAGAGAATTGCGATTCTCTTGTTTCAAGGAACTTGCGTTTCCTTGGGTGAAGTCTTTGAGATTGCGATCTCCGAGCAACTGTTTGAGGCTTGTGTCCTCAAGTGTGTAACGGTTTGTTGAGCACCCTTAAGCTTAACAAGATAGTGAAAAATCTCGAGAGAGTCTCTCGGGGACTGGACTAACCACGTTGGTGGCCAACCAGTATACATCTTTGTGTAAGTTTATTTTTCTGCATTTATTTTACTTCCTGCAAAGTTTAAATTCCGCAAGAAAACGCTAAATTCTATTAATACGCTATTCACCCCCCCCTCTACCGTAAAGCATAGTTTCTAACAATTGGTATCAGAGCCCAACTCTCTGAAAACTTAACCGTTTGAGAGAACCATCCATGGCTTCTACTCTTGACTCTTTTGCAGGAATTGAAGAAGGACAATGCTCTACACGACCTCCTCTATTCAACGGCACAAACTACTCATACTGGAAGGAGAGGATGCAAATCTTTGTGCAATCAAATAGCTTTCATTTGTGGAAAGTATTCACCAATGGAAACCAAATTCCAACCAAGAAGGTGGAAGACGAATGGGTTCCAAAGACCGAAGAGGAATATACCAAGGAGGATATTCGTAAGCAAAAGAAATGTGGGATAAGCTTGAAGTGACATACGAAGGAACCGACCAGGTACGAGAAGCTAAAATTGATTTCTTAACTCACTCTTATGAACTATTCCACATGAAGGAAGGAGAGAAAGTATACGAAATGTTTGAGCGATTCTCAATGATCGTGAATGATCTACATGCCCTCAAAAAGACGTTTACGGATAGAGAACTTGTCCGGAAGATCCTCAGAAGTCTCACTCCGGCATGGCGATCAAAGGCCGATGCAATCCAAGAATCCATTGGCATCACAAATGTCACAATTGACGCATTAAGAGGTAATCTCAAAACCTATGAATCAACTATACTTAACCCGTTTGTTGATGATCAAAGAAGGCAAAGGATTGCTCTAAAGGCTAGCCAACCACAAATTGATGAGGAAGGTGACAACGAGTTTGGACTCGTTATCAAAAGGTTTCAAAAATTCATGCGCAAAGAGTATGAACGCAAGAACAAAAAGCAAGGCGATCAACTAAAATGCTATGAATGCGGAGAAACTGGGCACATAAAATCAAATTGCCCTAACATCAAAAAGGAGAAGAAACCCTTCAAAAAGCAACGTGCATACATCTCTTGGGGAGGAGATTCCGGAGATGAAGCAAGCGAAGAAGAAGACGATGAAGCAGCAAATTTATGTCTCATGGCTCAAGAAGACGGCAAAGACGAGGTAAGTCAAATCTCTTCTCAAAATTTCTTTACTCTTGATGAAATGAGAAATGCTTTTGATGAACTATATGCTGAATTTATCAAAGCTTCAAAAACTGTCAAAAGTGTTAAAGAAAGCGCTTCTCTAAAAGAAAAAGATTTTCAAACATAGCTTTCATTAAAAGAAAAAGAATTAGAAAAACTGGTTTTCGAAAATGAGAAGCTAAAAGAGGAAAACAAGTTTTATGGAAAAAGAAGTGCTGATAAACCTGAAGGTTCTACTAGAAACTGTTCTTCTTGTGTGCTTCTTAAGAATGAAGTAGCTAGACTTAAAGGCACATTAGATAAGTTTAATTCTTCGCATAAAAACTTGAATGATGTGCTTGTTAATCTAAAATCAACTAAACATGGAATAGGATTCAAGAATGAAGAAAAGGTTGGTGCTAAACCACAACAACCTAGAGCTCAACCTAGGACTAATAACCAAAATGCTTATCCTAGAAGTAGAAATCCTAGAAATAACTTGCATGTTAGACCAAATAGTGAAAATGCTAGAAGACCTAGAAATGATGCATATTTTAGGCCAAACCTTGAACAATTTAGAAGACCAAGAAATGACCCTCCACCTAGAAATAGATATTCTAGAAATGATGCATATTTTAGAAAAACTTGTGAACCTCCTAGAGCTCGTAATAGGAGAAACAATGGTGTTCAAAGTAGAGTAAGCAACCTTCATTCATCTAGTTACTATGTACCTAGAAAAATGCATAATCCCAACGTGACTTGTCATTATTGTAGACGTATTGGTCATATTGCTCCCGCTTGCTTTACTCGTCATAGACATATAAATCAATTGCATCATTATAACATGCCTAACCCCCAAGGACCCAAGATGGCATGGGTACCTAAAGAACATTAATTTGTTTTGTAGGTGTGCTTGAAGGGATCAAGTGTACTATGGTACCTTGATAGTGGATGCTCCAAACACATGACGGGAGATGAATCCAAATTCCTTCAACTAGAGCACAAAGAAGGAGGAAGTGTCACATTTGGTGATAACAATAAAGGAAAAATCATCGGTATTGGTTCGGTCGGTAAGGACGAAAACTCCTCTATTAAACATATACTACTTGTGAAAGGTTTGAAGCATAATCTCTTAAGCATAAGCCAATTATGTGACAAGGGAAATCTTGCTCTATTTAATTCGGATGAATGTCTTGTATTTAGACGTAGTGATTTCAAGATCATACTTCGTGGTTTTAGAATTGATAATATCTATATGGTTGATCTTGCAAACTCCTCATCCGAATATGTTGATTGTTTAGTAAGCAAAGAGGATAACTCTTGGCTATGGCATCGTAGAGTAGCACACATGAACATGCATCTTTTGAACAAGCTTCTTTCTCAAAACTTAGTAGTTGGTCTTCCCAGTTTAAAGTTTGAAAATGATTCTATTTGCGATTCTTGTCAAAAAGGGAAGCAAACCAAAGCATCTTTTAAATCCAAGAATATTGTTTCAACGTCTAGACCTTTGCAATTACTTCACATGGATTTATTTGGTCCCTCTCGTATTGAAAGTCTTGGTAAAAATAAATATGTTTTTGTAATTGTTGATGACTTTTCTAGATTTACTTGGACTCTATTTCTTGCAAATAAAAGTGACGCTTTTCAAAATTTCAAGTATTTCCTTAAGCGTGTTCAAAACGAAAAGGAATCGACCGTCACTTCGATTAGAAGTGATCATGGGGGAGAGTTTGATCACAATCTCTTTGCGGATTTTTGTGACGAACTCGGAATCGAACACACCTTTTCCGCTCCACGGGCACCACAACAAAATGGGGTGGTGGAAAGGAAAAATAGGTGTCTCGAAGAGATGGATAGAACCATGCTCGACGAAGCTAAGATTCCCAAATACTTTTGGGCGGACACCGTGAGTACCGCTTGCTATGTTTTAAATAGAGTAGCAATTCGGCCGATACTCATGAAAACCCCATATGAACTTTATAAGGGTAGAAAACCCAACATTTCTCATTTACGTGTTTTTGGTTGTAAATGTTTTGTTCATAATAATGGGAAGGACCAATTGGGTAAGTTTGATGCTAAATCGGATGAAGGTATTTTCATTGGTTATTCCTCACGTAGCAAAGCATATAGGATCTTTAACAAAAGAACCCAAATTGTGGAGGAATCCCCTCATGTTGTGTTTTCCGAAGATAATACTCGCTTGGCGAGAAAGGAATCCGGTTTTGATCTTGCAGGTATCTTGGATAGCTTGAAAGATAAAATCCAAGAAGAACCTTCAAAGGAAAACAAAAATGAAATTGGGGAACAACCAACGGAAGAAGCGCCACAATTAGAAAAAGGAATAAATACGCCTAACGAGTGGAGAAAGATCAAGGATCATCCTCTCGAACAGGTAATTGGCGATGTTGGAGAAAAGGTAAGTACCCGAAACTCTCTTAAGAACACTCTAGGACACAATTCTTAAGAGTTCACGGCATTACTTGTTAACACTAGTGTAATTTATTAATTTCGCTATAAATTACTAACTTGAGCGTCGGAGACGTTTAAATCTATTTTGCAGGTACCACCCCAAAGGTAGGGGGAATTATGAAGTTTTAGCACAAAATAATCGACTATTTCAAGCCACTAATCGATTATTTTCTGTGCAGCACATCGATTATCAGTATCAATAATCGATTGTTTATGACTGATTATTACTATTATGCATCTGTGTTTAATTTTTTACTTCCTAAATTGCATAATCGATTTCCGCCTCAGTCATTCAGCAATGCTTTCTACAACAATCGATTTTTTTTCATACAATCGATTATTTGACAAATTCTGATATTCTCCAAGTTCACTGTATCAAATTAGTTCCCTAAATAATCGATTACCAAGAATTGACAATCGATTACTTCATATTAATTTTTTGTTACCGTTTGGCTCCTCAATCGATTCCTGTCAGGTCTTAAATGCTCCATAATCGATTACCAAAATTTAACAATCAATTATTTCATTCAAATTTTTTACCGTTTGACTCAAGAATCGATTTGTCAGATTCAAAATCTCAATCAAACAGTAAATACAATCGATTATTTCAGTTCAATAATCGATTATCTAACGGTCAGTAATTTTAATTCTTACCATTTTCTGACTGCTCCTAAACCAAAATCTCAGCAAATGTCTCCATTCAATGCTTGATAATCCTTTCCTCTATAAATAGGCATCATAAGAGCTCACATTCACCCACTCAAGCACTATCTCTAGTATTCAAAAGCTAAATCTCTTCTATTTTCTTTGCCAAATTCCAGCAGTCTTTCTCCTAACATGTCTGGACGATCTTCAAAACGTTCCCGATCCAAACATGGCGAATCAGCCTCAACCGCCCCTCCTCCTTTAGATTTTCCATACCAAGACGGTTCCGTCTTGTTCTTTGAAACTGAAAATAAACTCACAAGGTTCCTATCAAAATTTGAGAAACGCACCATTCTTCCTCCTCGGTTCTCAAATAGTAAACTCCTTGAGCCTTCACCCCTGCCGCAAATATGTTAAAGGAGTGTCAACTATATGACTTCTTGCTTCTCACTCATCCTCACATAAACACAACTCTCGTTCAAGCTTTTTACTCAAACCTCCATAAAGATGAAGATGGCGAACTTGTCTCCTCCATTAATGGGGTTCAAATTCTTCTCTCTGAAGAGAATCTCCACACCATTGCCCGCCTTCCAAATGAAGGTGAAGACCTTTACCGGTATATTGATAAGGCCGGGGCTCTCTTTGATGAAACCATCCTTCTCCACCAAGCCGGTATAACCTCCTATGATCCATCTATCTCTACCCGTCGTCCTACCATAACGGGAATGGATCCAAACTACCGGTTGATTCTTTACTTCATCACCTGAGTCCTCAAGCCTAGACGGCACAATCACACCACCATCTCCCAGGAGGATACCAAACTTCTGCATGCAATTGTCACCGGAGCCAAAATAAATTGGTGTCGGCTCATCGAAATTCATATGCTCGATGCCATCGGTGATGACATGCCTCTTCCTTATGCCCTCCTCATTATGACCTTCCTTGAAGCATCCGGATTTGTCACGGAAAATGGTCCTCTCAAAAGGAGTACCAAAATTTGGAAAATCTCGGAGTCTTCTTTCCATCATGATGGTGATCATGCTCCAGCTCCTTCTTCAAGTCGTCCACCCCGTCGTGCTCGTTCGTCCCAAGAGCCTACTCTCCAAACCATATCCGACCAGCTTGTTCAACTCACTCATGAGATCCATGGATACTTTGATCATGTCAATTATCCATATGCAGCTCTCGTTCCTTTTGAAGCAGCGCCGGATAACGAGGCGGACAACGACGGAATTGAATAAATTTTTTTTTGTGTTTTGTGTGGTTTTTGCTGTTGTTCTCTTTGGTTCCCATTGATGTACCCTCTTTTTTTTCCAATAAATAAACCTTGTTTATTTCATCTTTTTGCATCTTTCCTTACTATTTTTTTGCTAATGGCAAAAGGGGGAAGAAAACGGGATATCGGGTATGCACCACCTCTTAATTCATTGATTGCTTATAAGCTAAAATTGAGGGGGAACTCTTAAATTGAGGGGGAACAAGAACAAAATTGCATAATTGTTACTTGTCTTGAATTGTCAATATCTTTTGCCTAAATTGCATATCCCGCTTAATGTTTGCCATTATCAAAAAGGGGGAAATTGTTAAAAACACGTTCTCAATGCAATATACTAAACGTGTACTCTTTTGTTGGTTTTGATGAATGACAAACGAAGCAAAAATTGATATATGACGGAATTCAAGTACAAGCGCACAATGGTTGCGAATAAGATTGAAGTTCAAGATATAGCTTTTAATTGTTATTGAGTTGTTCTAAAATTATAATCTCGATCCTATAACTTGACTCATAGTATGGCCTCTCTCATAAAACTATTTTCCAAAAACATGCATATTTAATTCTGTGTCAAAAAGATTTTAAATCATGCATATTTACATTAGACAAAATGTTTTCTAAACATGCCTAAAAAATCTGGGCTAAAATAATCGATTATGTACTTATGATAATCAATTGTTTCTGAGCCAAGACTGCATGACAATCGATTATGAATTAATGGTAATCGATTGTGAGTAAGACAGTGAACATCAGGTTTTTCCAAATCTGCATGATAATCGATTGTGAACAAATGACAATCGATTGTTGTTGAGGTAAAGTTTTTCAATACTCAAAATAATCGATTATGAACTAATGGTGATCGATTGTGTTGAGTTGATGTCTTCCAGTGATTTTAAATTTAATTAAGTAATCGATTATGTCTTTAGATAATCGATTATCACTGAGACAGTAAGTTTTATGATTTTCAGAAAATAACAAGTAATCGATTGTTGCAAAGGACAATCGATTGTTGAAGCTGGCCGTTGTCAAATGATTTTCAAATACCATAAGGTAATCAATTATCGATTCTAGATAATCGATGTTCTGCTTAAAATCTGGAAATGATTTTTAGAACGTTGCTGAAGTAATCGATTATTGATTTTATATAATCGATGTTTTGCTTAAAATCTGGAAATGATTTTTAGAACGTTGCTAAAGTAATCGATTATGAACTTAGTGTAATCGATTATCTGATTTTGAATATTGCTAGTAATCGATTATAGATTATGTATAATTGATTGTGAAGCGTTAAATCTGGGATTGATTTTTAAACTGACTGGCAGATAATCGATTGTTTGGTCTTAATAATCGATTATCACTGAGTAATTTCAGCAACTCTTAATTGGCAATTAGACAACGGTTGAACCAACATTTTCAACTATAAATACAGCTTCATTTCAGTGTTTTAAAAACAACAACATACACAAACTGATCATTACATTGCTATAAGCTTTCATTCAATTGTTCTTCATTTTCTACTCATTTCATAAAGCTTTTGAGAGCCATATTATTGCTTAAAGTTGTTGTGATCTTGAACATATTCTTTTACTCATATCTACTCAATAAGGAGTACTTTAGTTAAGTGAGTGTCCAAGTATTTGATATACTTGTAAGAGAATTGCGATTCTCTTGTTTCAAGGAACTTGCGTTTCCTTGGGTGAAGTCTTTGAGATTGCGATCTCCGAGCAACTGTTTGAGGCTTGTGTCCTCAAGTGTGTAACGGTTTGTTGAGCACCCTTAAGCTTAACAAGATAGTGAAAAATCTCGAGAGAGTCTCTCGGGGACTGGACTAATCACGTTGGTGGCCAACCAGTATACATCTTTGTTTAAGTTTATTTTTCTGCATTTATTTTACTTCCTGCAAAGTTTAAATTCCGCAAGAAAACGCTAAATTCTATTAATACGCTATTCACCCCCCCCTCTACCGTAAAGCGTAGTTTCTAACATTGTTTTGCCTCGAGAGTTGGCCTTAGAGCGGTATTGATGCAGAGCGGTACGGTGATTGCCTACACGTCCAGACAGTTGAAGATACACGAGATGAATTATCTTGTCCATGATCTTGAGTTAGCTGCCATTATTCACGCCCTAAAGATTTAGCGCCATTATCTATAGTGCCTTGTGTTTATACTGATTATAAGAGTTTGTAATATTTGTTCAAGCAGAAAGATCTAAATTTGCGCCATAGGAGGTAGTTAGAGTTGCTAAAGGATTATGACATCACTATTTTATATCATCCAGGCAAGGCCAATGTAGTGGCTGATGCCTTGAGTCGTCGGGCGGATAGTTTAAGGAGTTTGGCATATCTACTAGTATTGAAGAGGCCCATGGCGATGGATGTTCAGGCCTTAGCCAGCCAGTTTGTAAGATTGGATCTTTCATAGCCTAATATGGTTCTAGCTTGTATGGTTTCTCGATCTTCATTATTTGATTGTATCAGGGAGCGGCAGTACGATGACCCTCAATTTCTTGTCCTTATGGACAGGGTTCAACATGGTGATGCCAGAGATGTAACCATTTGCAAGGAGGAAGTGTTGAGGATGCAGGGTCGGGTTTGTGTACCTAATGTCGATGGGCTATGGGAGCTGATTCTAGTGGAGGCCCACAATTCGCGGTATTCCATCCATCCAGGTGCCGTAAAGATGTATCAGGACTTGAAGCAGCAGTACTGGGGAGGCGAAGGAAGAAGGATATAGTGGGATATGTAGCTAGATGCCTCAACTGCCAGCAGGTAAAGTATGAGCACAAGAGACCGGGTGTGTTGCTTCAGGAGATAGAGATTCTAGAGTGGAAGTAGGAGAATATCACTATGGATTTTGTGGTTGGACTCCCACGGATCTTCAAGAAGTTTGATGATATCTGGGTTATTATGGATCGGCTGACCAAGTCCATCCATTTCATTCCGGTGTGTACCACTTATTCTTCGGAGCAGTTGGCAGAGATTTATATTTGAGAGATTGTCCGTCTGCATGGAATTCCAGTTTCAATTATTTCAGACCGAGGTACTCAGTTCACATCACAGTTCCTGGGGCCATTCAGCCGGAGTTGAGTACTCGGGTGGAGTTGAGCACTCACCCCCAGATGGACGGACAGTCCGAGCGCACTATTTAGATTTTTGAGGATATGATACACGCGTGCGTGATTGCGTTTGGAGGGTCTTGGGATTAGTTCTTGCCATTGGTGGAGTTTTCTTACAACAACAGCTACCATTCCAGCATTCAGATGGCACCATATGAGGCTTTGTATGGTAGGCGGTGTAGATCTCTTGTGGGTTGGTTCGAGCTGGGCGAGGCCAGACTATTGGGCACAAATTTGGGTCAGGATGCTTTGGAGAAGGTCAAGGTAATTCAGTATAGACTCCGTATAATCCATTCCAAACAGAAGAGCTATGCGGACCGGAAGGTTTGTGATGTTTCTTTTATGGTTGGAGAGCGAGTTCTGCTCTGAGTTTTGCCTATGAAGGGCGTCATAAGATTTGGGAAGAAATGGAAGTTCTGTCCAAGGTTCATTGGCCCTTTTGAGATATTGAGGCATATTGGGGAGGTTGCTTATGAGCTTGTCTTACGTCCCATCCTGGCAGGGGTTCATCTGGTATTTCATGTTACGATGCTCCAAAGGTATCACGGTGATCCGTCGCACGTGATGGATTTCAGTTCAGTCCAGCTGGACAAGGATCTATCTAATGTGGAGGAGCAAGTTGCTATAGTGGACAGGAAGATCTGGGAATTGAGGTCAAAGAACATTGCTTCAATAAATGTTTAGTGGCGGGGTCAATCGGCCGATGAGGCCACCTGCGAGACCAAGCAGGATATGTGCAGTAGTTACCCTCACATTTTCACTACTTTAGGTATGTCTTTATGCTCGTTCGAGGACGAATAAATGTTTAAGTATAGGAGGATGTGATTACCCGGCCAGCCGTCTTAAGAATTAACGACCCAATCCCTTATTAGATGTTTTCTCTAAGTTTATTTCTACTTATTTGATTTACTAGGACATTCAGTTTTGGGTTTCGGAGAGTTTTTGGGACACTTAGTCCCTAATTGAAAACTTAAGTGTTGGAAAGTTGTCCCTAGTTGGATCAGTGTGAAAACGGCCTCTGAATGGAAATTCAATGGTTCTGTTAGCTTCGCTAGGTGATTTTGGGGTTGGGAGCGTGTTAGGAATGTGTTTTGGAGGTCCGTGGCTTATTTAGGCTTGAAATGTCGAAGTTTGAATTTTTGAAGTTTCTAGTTGATAGGCGAGATTTTGATCCAAGGGTCGGAAAAGAAATCTCAAAGTTGCAATAGTTTTGTCATGTCATTTGGGATGTGTGTGAAAAATTTCAGGTAATTCGGACGTGTTTTGATTAAGTTTTTTATCGAAAGCGTGTTTTGAGAGAATTTGAAGTTCTTAGGCTTGAATCGTTGATTAATTTGCGTTTCCAACATTGTTTTAGGTAGTTTAAGAATGGGAACAAGTTTGGATAAGGTTTTAGGATGTGTTGGCACCTTTGGTTGAGGTCCCGGGGGCCTTAGGGTGATTTCGGATGGCTAACAGTATGTTTTGAGACTTAAGGGTTGCAGAAAAATCCTTCAGTAGTTGCAGGTCCCATTTCCTTCTTAGCGTTCGCGGCGCTCCTCTCGCGTTCACGAAGTTCTGACCTTCTTCTTATACGCGTTCGCGTCCTCCTCCACGCATTCGCGTAGAGTAATTCTGGAGGAGGACATTTTTCCTCATCGCGTTCGCGAAGCTTCACGTCTTCCTCAATCGCGATCGCATTTAAGGCATTGCATTCATATAACTTTATTTGACTCTGAGGGTTGATTCCTATTTTTACTCAACGCATTCGCATTACCTTAGTCGCGTTCGCATAGCTTCACCAGCCTAGGCCTTCGAGTTCGCGGACCCTTCCTCGCGTTCATGAAGGGCATTTTTGGCAGCCTTCAGTTTTTCCTTTTTCACGAATGCGAGACTTCCTTCGCGTTCGCAATGCTTTGAATACCTGGATAGATATAAACACATCAAAATCCATAGATTAGCCATTTTTATCAAAGTACAAGCTTGGGAGCTCGGATTTGGGAGAAATTTGAGGGATTTTCAAGGTCAACTACTGGGTAACGATTTTGTACTCTCTTATGCTTAAAACCCACTTATCTAATCACGAATTCCCCCTAAATTTTGGATTTTTGAATGAAAAA
Source organism: Nicotiana benthamiana (assembly GCA_034376525.1). Lineage (NCBI taxonomy): Eukaryota > Viridiplantae > Streptophyta > Magnoliopsida > Solanales > Solanaceae > Nicotiana > Nicotiana benthamiana. Next base: position 9,429,485 of record CM067341.1, on the reverse strand, counting down.
TGGGTAAAACTTCATATACCAAATTATTGAGTTTTGAGTGGGTGTTTCACCTCTGATTTGAGAGGTTCTTATATGGTTAGACTCGTGAGAGTACGAAGGTTCTGAAAGTATGAAAAAAAAATTATTGTGAGATGTTTGCTTGAGGAGCATTTTGGTCATAGATTTGGGGGGTACTCGTGTCAAAAGTGTGATTTCGAGTTAATTTTGGAGCCGGTTTGAGGTAAGTGACTTGTCTAACCTTGTGTGGGGAACTTTCACCTTAGGATATGATGTTTGGTGATTGAATTCCCTGTACGTGAGGTGACGAGCGCATACTTGAGCTAATTTTTAAAATTTTTGTTTTACTTAAATATTTAGATTGAGTTTCTTTCTTACCTACTTTATTCTATTAGCAATTTTTGCTTGTGTTACTTTAGAAAAGTATGCTTAGTTGATCAAAATTGTATATTTGCTTATGTTTCCATGTTTGTACTACGTGAAGCATGTTAGGCTAGAACTCCTTGTTTCTTTATATTTCTTTGAACTTCATTGTTGAACTTCTTGTTGTGGCTGCGTATTTACATTTGGAATACGGATGTGGGATCCCGCTAGCTCCCCCCCCCCCCCTTGTTTGTTTACTTTGGGACTACGAGTTAGATTCCCAGAGATCCCCCTGCATATTTACTTTGAGACTACGGGTTCGATTCCCGATAGATCCCCCTGCATGTTGATAGTTGGACTACAAGATTGTATCCTGAGAGATCCTTCAGATATATACTGATGATGGACTATGGGACGGTATCCTGAGAGATCCTCGGACAGTTGATGAAATGGACTACAGAACGGTATCCTGGGAGATCCTCGTTGTTGGTACTGATACTGAGTTGTTTACTCTGTGTTACCTTATCTACTGCGTATTATTTGTTGCCTTGTATAACCTGTCTTACTTCATAGTTGTACTCATTATTTCTATTTATTTCATATTGTTGCAAGATTTATTACTATGTTTATTCTCAATAGGTACCTGACCTTCCTCGTAACTACCCGACCGAGGTTAGTCTTGGCACTTACTGAGTACCGCTGTGGTGTACTCATGCCCCTTCTGTGCATGGTTTTCATGTGCAGATCCAGGTACCTCCACCCAGGCACATTATCCTTGACACAGGGAGAGCTAAGGAGACTTCGAGGTACATTTGCAACATCCGCATACCGAAGAGTCTCCTTCATTACTCTATCTTTTACTGTTTAGCCTTCTATCATACTTTTACTGTAGACATTTCTGGAGATTAGAGCACTTACTGTAGTCTTCTAGCTTGTGTTCCTGTGAGTTTCCGGGTTTCGGGGTGATATTGTAGACTTCCGCATTATTAAGTTTCTTGTGCCGGGTGGCATTTTACATTCTGCGCTTCATTTTGATGCATTTGGGTTTTGAGTAATAATTTTCGCAAATTATTTACTATTTTTTTCGCATTGTTAGGCTTACCTAGTTGTAGGTACTGGGTTCCGTCATGACATGTTCATGGAGGGCGAACTGGGGTTGTGACACTTCTTCATCACGAATCCCCTCTACTCCTTCATCGAGTTCTACTCCTCCATCTAGAACTAGAGATTCTCTTTCTTAAAGATCTTTTCTAGAGGTAAATAACCCTCTGAACCTCTTCGTGAACCTTTATTGGAGGAAATAGTTCTACAATGATAGATAATCCCTTAGAAACCAAACGTCCTCTTTAGATTATGCTGATATCTACCCAACTCATATTACTGAAGGCCTGATTTCTTTAGTTCGCAAAGACTGCCATTGGAGCCATGACTTCTCTATTATAATTCCCAATGCGAACCAAAGAATCACCTGTTATTTAATTAGGTTTTCTTTTGTTTATACATACCCTTTCACATTAGGTTTCAAACCTGCTATTGACCCTGTTATCCTTGAATTTTATCATTTTTTAGATGCTTGTTTAGGTCAAATTGGCCCTATAGGTTGGAGGGTTGTTACCTGTTTGAGGCATTTGACCAACATGGTCGGCGTGCATTTTACTTTCTCTCATTTAATTCACCTTTACTCTCTCATACTCATTCGCCAAAGAATTTTTACTTTAGTGGCAAGGAGGAAAAGAGTCCTGGTCAATCCAGAAGACGATAAAGACCGTGGTGGTACGTTAGGTTTGTTGCTGCTCCCACTATTTGTTTAGTAGGTGATGGAAATGTTTCCTTCCCTGAGAAGTGAAATTTTGCACGTGAGTTTTCTTTATAATAACTTTCTCGTACCTTTTTTCCTCAATTTTGATGATCATTATCTTAATTTTCATTTTCTTTTCTAGCAACTATGGGAGTTGTTGATGAAATTCCCAGTTTCCGTGGTTGGGAATGAAAGTTTCCCCAATGAAGGGTAGATCTTGGAAAAGTAACTCTCAGGGATTTGGTTGGAAAGTGAAAACTCACGGTAAGAGTTTTTTGTAAATTTTCTTATTGCTTCTTCTATTGTCTTTGTTTTTGTTCTACTGCTGTTTTTCCTTTATCCTATGCGCCGGGGGTCGATTGGAAACAGCCTCTCTGCCCTTTCGGGTAGGGGTAAGGCTTGTCTACATATTATCCTCCCCAGACCCCACCTGGTGGGAGTATACTGGGTAGTTGTTGTTGTTGTTGTTGTTGTTATTGCTTCTTCTAGAGATTCTTTTTAGTCAATCCACTAGGCGGAGCCTAGGGCTAGTTTTTATTTATATATAAAAATAACAAAACAATGATTATCATAAGGTCCGACGAGATGAAAGTAATAAACGTTGTGCAATACATATGCCCTATTATCAAAATTGAGTAATGTACTCAAAATTGGTATCACAATAAAACTAATAAGAAATGTATAATAAAAACTACCCCATGTAGCAATCCAATTCTTAGCAGCCCAATCCATTTGTGTGCACTTTATCTAGTATTATTTGTCCATATAGATGTAAACATATGACAACCTAATTTGATCCAATTTCCTGTAACCTTTCCAAGCCCAATTCATCTTATAAATGTGAAGAATGTAGCCATTTTTGTCCAAATTCTGTCCAGCTCCATATCTTGCAAATATAGCCCAATTTCTAACCAACGTAACAGTTTACACGTGTGACTATTTCCACATTTATAGTTCATATTTGTGTAGTTGTATTCCTCATTATATCTCTTATATCTATTTGATCATATCTGTATCTAGCGTAGGAATTACCGCTCACCCAGTATCTTCCTCTAAAACCCGATTTAGTTCTAGATTTTCCTAGTTTGTTCATTGAGCTCCTTGTCGGATTCATCGCATTGTTGTGCTACTTTCTCCTATGATTTTTTGTGTATCCAAATGTGTCATCTACTGCTGCATGTGACTGTTGTGGTCTCTTCGTACCTAGATGTAGTTCTTCTCCATTATAGTTGCTACATTGTTGCAATGGTGGAAATTGGATTGCCAAGATCTGTAGGTGATGGTACTGATCAATAGCAGACTCGACTTAGCCTCGTTTGTGTTGCACGTTGAGGCTTCAGCCAAAAGTGTTGCATTTATGTTCAGAAAACCTTGCACAGACTAGAGATTCCTAAAGCTTGTCATCAAAACAAAGATCTTCATCACTTCCTCATGTTGTATTTTGCTTTTTTGTTCTGATTCTTGTTTATCATGAGGATAGTGAGTCCTCAAATATGCCTGAATCCTCGTATGTTGTGTATTTTGTCCCTCCTGATGTTGAGTTAATTTTTTCCGTAGGTGCATCATCTATCTGACTTCCCTTTGTTAGAAGATTGGAGATATGTTGTCTGCATGTCGTGTGCATGTGTGACTCCATTACTTTGCATGCTTTGTTTGAGTGTTTATTGTTTTTGTCCTTCTTCTATGACTGTCATCTTGGCCTGAGGTCGATTGGTTCCAATGCAACTCACACAGTTGTTGGACATGTCCCGCTCTCCTCTATGTATGTAAATCAGCAGTTTCACAGTATTTCCATAAAGGAATGTGGAATTCCTTCTTATCTTGCTTTTGCCTTCCCTTTCTTCCCTTTCCTTGGATTGAGTACACAGTATTGATACCACCAAGTTAGAGTTATTCAAGGGATAGGGCATGATCACGGTAGCATTCTTTGCAAAAAATAAACTTTGTTAGTAATAAAAAGGATCATCATACTCTTCTCCAAAAGGATTTGAGCATGATAATCGACTAAGATTCCTACTTTCTTGCTGCTCCTGCTACTCCATTCCTCATCTCCTCCTTACTTCCTGCAATCTTTACTCTGATGTATGGACATTGCAGTTTATCACTATTGACAATCTTCCTCCCTTTGACATCCAAGTCACCAAAACCATTGCATTCCATTGGCCCAAAGTCTAGGGCATAAATGGCTATGTGATCTACCAATTTTATTACCCTCTCTTAATGTATGGGATACATTCATATTGCATCTATTCATCAATTTCTTTATCTCCTCCATATATACCACCACAATCCATGGTGCATTCTATTCCCTAGGATTACATTTTTTACTAACATTGAATCAGTATGCAAGTCGATCAGAATCTAATCATATGCAAAAAATATTGTAATGCTTCCAAAATGGCTTTTACCTCTGATTCAGTATTTGTGCCTTGTTCTATTTCCTTGCCACAAGCATGTAGTACATCCTCTTCCCAATTTTTCAACACGATACCAATAGAGCTCCTGCCAGGATTGCCCCTAGAAGCCCCATCTGTATTGACCTTCACCCAGCCATGTTCAGGGAATTCCCACATCACCTTAATATAATTCAACTTAGGTGTAAATTGCTCCAGCATATGAATCAGATCAGGCCATTTGTGAGGAACATTCTGTAAGCTTGGCTTCCTGAATTTTACCAGATGTTGGATTGTCGTAGCTATTTGGTATATGACCCTATTCACTGAAACTGCCTCCCCATATTTGTACGAGTTCCTCCTCTTCCACAACTCCCAGACTATAATCAATGGTAATGCTTGTATGATTGGTTGTAATCTTGGAATCACCTTGGAAGTCCAACTCTTCACAATCGCTTGATGAAATGTTAATCCTTCAACTTTAATACCAGCAGGTAGGAAATACTGCCACACTTTTCTAGCAGCATAAGAAGTGAAAAATGAGTGTGGAACAATTTCCTCCTGAGGCAATGCACAACACCAACATCTAGAGGCCATTGAATATCCCAATCTTCTGAAAAAATCATCTAAAGGCAGCTTATTCTTCCAAACTTTCCACATGAAGAAGGAAACCTTAAATGGTAAATCTTTTATCCATATCCTTCTATAAAGTTTACATGGTTCCTTTATCCTCCTTATATATTCCCAAGCAGATCTCACATTGAAATCACACATTGTCTCCATGACCATGTTTTCCCCAGGTGGTTTAATGTTTTGCAGGATACGAGTAGCCAAGTCTTCAGGTAACAATTGCCTTAATTTTTGTTCGTTCCATCTCCTCTCCTATACAAATTCATTAACATTCTGTATGGATTCATCACAAAAGAAATCAGGTGAAGTGATGAAATATAATACACCTAGCCCAGTCCCGTTTTCAAACCAATATAATGAAGAGCCCAACTTTGGCTGCCACAGAACTTGATGATCTATATCCTCTCTATATTCTAGCATTTTTCTCCAGATCGGGGATCCAGCCCTCCAAGGGACTATAATTGGATTCAGTTTCTTGCAATATTTTTGGCTCATGAATGAGTTCCACGGACAACCACAATTGTCCCCATTCAATCCATATACAACCTGTTTTACCTCTTCCCTGGTAGGTTGGTTCAATAGTTCCTGGTTCTGCTCCCCATTAACCATATAAAGGAAATGATCAATGATTTGAAATCTATAGGAACTAGGTCCTCATGAAAGTGTGCTTGGAAAAAATAAATTGCTTCTTCTGCAATTCCTTCTGTATCATCCACCCATTGGCCAGCATTATTCTGGATTCTTGTTAACTGCAACCTCTTCCTCTTCCCATTTACATGAGCATGAAATAATTTAGCATTCCTTTCTCCATCATTTAACCAAGACATTCTAGATTTTTGTTTCCAAAACGGCTCCTCCAGTGCCAAATATTTAAATAACTTTGCCTGCAGCTTTTGAAGCCTCTCCCTATTTTGAATTGTAGGGTTAAGCTGTAATTGTACTTCATGCACTAATACAACTTCTCCTAAACTAGCTATTTTTTGAAATATATCTTTGAAAGCTGCCCTACTCAGAGTAGATAATGCCTTCTTCAATATTTTAAGTTTGTGGTTGAAAAGTATGAAAGTATTTGCATGAAAATATGTTTTCCAAATCTCCTTTGCTAAATCCTTGAAATATTCATGTTCAGTCCAGAATTTAAGAAATCTGAAGCTCTTCTTGATTTGAGATATTAGTACTGAGGTTTTCGTAGCTTTTCAAATTTCTTTGGAAAAGGCCCAAGAGATTTTTGGCCTCTTCATCAAAAAGAAAACCTACTATTGACCAAGACTATAAAGACGAGAAAGACGAGGGTTCCTTGGTAAAACGCCACGAGCTCCAATATGATTTATTTATAGTGATGAAGCATCTCCCATTCATTGTATTCCTCTCATCGATTCTGTTAAAGCCTCGTTGATGATTTTCGATGATGATGTTCATGTTGTTGCTCATGATTCTATTGAGCAGCATTTTAACCGCGGTTTGGTAGTGAAAGTTTAGGACCGATTTCTAATGAAGCACCCCTTGCTTCTTTTGCTTCTCTTGTGCCTGTGATACCTCCTTTGCCAGGTGTGACTCTTACCGTTGTTGCTCCTCCCCCAGCTATTTTGACTGCTTCTACAGTTCTCTTTAACTACTTCTCCTTCAACTGTTCCTCCTTCAATTGTTCCTCACACTGAGGTTGGTTCCTCAAGTAGAGGTGAGGCTATGAGGAAAGTTACCATCGAAGTTCCTGCTGAAGGTAACCTTTTGAGGAATTCAGGCTTAGATGCTGTGTGGTTGAAGCCTTTGATTGGTCCAGTTGAAAGAGCTAAGCTTGATGGCCACAGTTCTTTGGCCTTGATGAAGGATATAGTACAATCTTCTTTAAAGGTATCCTTTTAAAGTTTTACTTCACCATTTTCCTATTTTTAGGGTTGTCACTTTTTCATTCTTTGTTTTTTAGATCAATCTAATTGGCACAAATATGATGTATAGGGTTTCCCTCTCAGAGCAGTTAGTGCATGATTACCAAGTGGAAGCGGACAATTGGAAGGAACGATATAAAAGTCTTCAAATCGACATAGAAATATTAGAAGAGAGCAAATGTACCTTAGAGCAGCAGATAAGGGTTTTGACTTCAGAGTTGGCGGTTGAAAAAGCTTCCTCAAATCAAGCAGGTAAGGACAGGAATCATCTCAAACCCTCTTTTTTCGAGCAACTCTCCAAGGCTAGTGAAGAGATTAGAAAGTTGAAGGCTCTCTTAGGTGAGAAAGAAGCATATGCTGGTGAACTCCTGTAGACCCTGACTCAAACTCAAGAAGACCTCCGGGAATCTTATGATAAAGTTCGTTCCTTAGAAAGTTTTCATGCTTCTCTTCAAACTTCTTATAATTTTGCCTTGGCTGAGAATGAGAAGCTAAAAAATGAAATTGCTGATTGGAAAAGAGATTATGATATTCTTGAAGGTAAAATCTCAATTGAAGTGAGTTGGGATTTTTTAAATTCTCACCATGATACCCTTGTTCAATCTAGCCAGGAGAATTTTAACTTGGAATCTGAGTTAGCCAAAATAAAATAGACTATTAAAAAGATTAAACAGAGCCAAGACTTTCCTTCTCCCGTGGCTGAACCTTCTGAGAATGTTAAAGATGATAAGGGTAATCCAGTTCCTTCAAGTAAAGTTGAGCCTTTTGCTGATGACCTTGCTTTGGTTCCTTCTTCAACTCCTCAGTGACAAGTCAATGATGTGTGACTCTTTTTTTCTTTTTTCTTTGGTGGAATATGGTTGCAACCCTTGGTCCTTTTTTGCGGGATTGAAAACATTAAGTCCCCAGATCTTTTTTAGCGCATTTTGTATAAGAAACTCTTAGTTAATGACTAAGTTTATACTTAGTCTTAACTTTTTAATATTAAGAAGTTTTTGTAACTATTTCTCAACTTTTGTCTTGTCTTTATATTTAAAGACTTATTCGATAGTTTGCACTTTTATTTTGTAAAATGCTTTCTTAATTCCATGAATGTTTTAAATCAATCATGAATTATATAAAAGAGGACTCTTTTATATTTGACACTTAATGAAGAAGGCGTCTCAACTTCATAATGGTGTTAATGTACGATAAAAGAAATAGGAATACACATGTTTTTTAGAATAAATTCGACAAGTTTTTATTTGAACTTTGTCAATTTCCACCGTTCATGTATATAAGTAACTTCTATAAATTTCTCGTAACTATTATTCTTATGATATAATTCAAAAATAGAAAATAACACACAAGGTTTTTCTTTATAACTTGTTTCAGTACATTGCCTTTAACCTAACTATGATAAGATTTTTCTTTGGCTACAAGGTTTTTCTTTATAAAACGTTTCAGTACTTTGCCGTTAACCTAACTATGGAAAGGGTTTTCTTTGGTCTTAGCTCTTAACTGTGCTCTGCACTTGACTCATTCGGTGAATAAACGTTTCAGGCTTGAACTTTGATTATTTCTCAATCTTCTTTACCTTCTCTATACATATATCCATGTATACTGTATAATACCTAAAGTGTTTGAGATTTGAAGTATGAAGTCTTTACCACTTGATTACTCCTCTTATTTGGTCCTTTTCATGTAAAGGAATAAAACATGCGGGACTCGGAGGTATGAAAATAGATGAAGACTGCTTAACCCGCATCAATTTCTATCAGAATAGATGTAACCCTAGACCGGGAATTTTAATTTATTCCACGTGCCTTGCAGTTGATGATTTATCAATTAGTACATTTTAACTTTTTGCCTATCATTTAAAATTGTTAGTAAAATTTTAACAATTCAAAAATAAAATTATAAAATGAGGATACCTGGCTGTGGGTACTCCTTAAAAATAGTATCTCTTCATCTGAACGACATTTCAATGTGAAGGTAATATCTTGCCATCCATTGTTTCCAGCTCGTATGCTCATTTCCCTACGATTCCATGAATCCTTTATGGTCCTTCCCAAGTCGGACTTAATTTCCTGCATTAGCTGTCTTCGTGGATTAAAAAACTTTTTTGAGTACGAAGTCCCCAATATTCAAGTATTTTAGTCGTGCTGTTTGAGTGTAATGTCATTCCATGACTTGTTTTTGTGCTGCCATTCTTATTAATGGAGTTTCTCTTCTTCCTTAAAGTAAGTCAAGGTTTATAGGCATTTTGTCTTCATTATATTCTTCTGACGCTTGTGTATACCTCGTGCTTGGATCCCCTATCTCAAACGGAATTAAGGCTTCAGCTTCGTACACCAGTGAGAATGGTGTTTCACCCGTGCTTGTTTGTGTTGTCGTGTGATATTCCCACAAAATATTAGGTAGTAATTCTGGCCAATTGCCTTAGGATTCTTCCAATCACTTCTTCAAATTATTTATAATGACTTTATTAATTGATTCGACTTGTATACCCATCGAATGGTAATGCATATATGTAATCCTCTTAATTTGCCAACTTTGAAAAACTTCTATGATTTGTGCGCCTATAAACTACAGACCATTATCACACACGATTTCCTTTGGTACACCAAATCGACATATGATATTTCGCCAAATGAAATCTCTGACTTCTTTCTCCCCTACATGTTTTAATTCTCCTGCTTCTAGCCATTTAGTAAAGTAGTCAGTCAGTACAAGTAGGAATTTTACCTTTCCTTTTGCCTGTGGTAGAGGACCTATGATATCCATCCCCACTTCATAAAAGTCCATGGTGCAACAACCGGATGTAACAACTCTGCAGTTCTATGCATGTTATTACCATATCTTTGGTATTTATCACATATAGCCACAAAATTGTTCCCTTCCTCTTCCATTTTAGGCTAATAATAGTCTGTTCTAATCATGTTTCTTACCAATGATCTCCCTCTTGCATGATTTTCACAATGCCCCTCGTGTATTTCTCTCACTACATATTCCGTTTGAGAAGGCCCGAGGCATCATATAAATGGACCACCAAACATTATTCGATAAATATTGCCTTTCTTTAGAAAATATCGAGAAGCCTTTTTTCAAAGTACGTGAGCTTTTTCTTGTCTTCAGGGACGGTACCATACTGCAAAAAAGCAACAATCTCGTTCCTCTAATCCCACGTTAAGTTATTAAAATTTACCTCATTTTTGTCTGGATCGAGTACTTAATGAAACAAATGAATTACGGAAGCATTTTCATTACTCACCACATCTGCCGTAGATGTGAGATTGGCTAGGGCATCTGCCTCTACATTTTTATCTCTTGGTATCTACGTGACCTTCCAATTTTGAAGCTGCCTAATAAAATATTGTACTTTCTCAAAATACTATTGCATTTGTGCTTCCCTGGCTATATAAGTCCCCAGCATTTGGTTAACTACAAGCTGTGAATCGCTTTTAATTACAATCCTATTAATACCGAGTTCTTGTGCCAGTTCTAAACCTGCAATCCCTGCTTCATACTCTGCCTCATTATTAGTTATAAAATGACATTTAATGGATTGTCGAATGGTTTCACCCCTAGGTGGTACCAAAATAATTCTTAAACTTTCCGCGTTCACATTAGATGAGCCGTAGTTAATAAGATCCAAGTTCCTGGATTAGATCCGTTGAAAACCTGTAATTGTTTTTTTGCTTCTAATTGCATTCCTCGGCTAAAATCAGCCAAAACATTTGCTAACACCTGAGATTTTATAGTGGTTCTAGGCTGGTATGTAATTTCATATTCCCTTTTCTATAGCCCTGGCTAACTTACCTGACAACTCATGTTTGTTTAATATATTGTGCAATGGATAAGTAGTTACTACGGCAATAGGGTGAAATAGAAAATAAAGCCTTAGTTTTCTAGATGCCATGATTAGTGCAAGTTCTAGCTTTTTTAATTGAAGAAGCCGCGTCTCTGCATCTAATAATGAATTGCTGACATAATAAATTGGAGATTGTTTACCCTGGTTTTCACGAACTTAAAAAACACTCACCGCTACTTCTATGACAGCAAGATAGATGAGCAATATTCCCCAACCTTTGGTTTTGCGAGCAACGGTGGATTTGGATGAGCAATATTCCCCAACCTTTGGTTTTGCGAGCAACGGTGGATTTGACAGTTATGTCTTCAAGTTTTTGAATTCTTGTTGACACTCCTAAGTCCATCCAAACTGATATTGGTTTTTAAGAGCTGAAAAGAATTTAAAATATTTTTCCGATGACTTGGAAATAAATCTCCCCAAGGCTGCAATTCTTTCTGTCAGTCTTGTGCTTCTTTTTTACTTGTAAGCATTACAGGAATTTCTTCAATGGCTTTTAGGATTTACTTCAATACCACGATTAGGAGCAAGAAAACCCAAAAACTTACCAGATGAAATGGCGAATGCACATTTCTCGGGATTTATCTTCGTATTGAATTTTCATAAAATTTGAAATGTATCAGACAAGTACAATATATGATCCCTTGATTGTTGAGATTTAACAAGCATATCATTTATGTAGACCTCTATAGTCCTTCCTAAATGTTCTTGGAACATTTTGGTTACTAGTCTCAGATACGTTGCACCAACGTTTTTTGAGACCAAAAGGCATTACTTTATAGCAATGTCCCCCTGTCTGTTATAAATGAAGTTTTCTCTTCATCTAGCGGATCTATATTGATCTGGTTATATCCTAAATCTAAAATCTTAACAGTTCATGTTCTGCAGTGGCATCGATTAATTGATCTATATGAGTTAATGGAAAAGAATCTTTATGACAAGCTTTGTTAAGGTCTGTATAATCTACACAAACTCGCCATTTGCCATTCTTTTTTTGGCACTACAACAGTATTAGCTATCCAATTAGGATACTTTACTTCACGTATTGACCCACTTTTTAATAGTTATTGAACCTCATCTTAGATTACTTGATTCTTGAGAGTCCCTTGCTTTCTCTTCTTTTGTTTGATGGGTGGATACTATGGGTTTTCATTTAACTTGTGAGTCATTACGTCAGGTGGTATTCCTCTCATATCAGAATGGGACCAAGAAAAAAAATCCACATTAGGTTTTAAAATTTTAATTAACTTACCTTTCATATCGTTGCTTAGGTTAGCCCCAATGTAGATTTTCCTTATTGGCCATTGTGTAAATAACTCCATGGCCTCTAGTTCTTCAATTGTTGTTTTGATATTTTCATGTTCCTTTGTCTCTTGAATAGAATCGACCATGAGTCCACATTTGTTCGCCCTTGTTCAGTTGAGGTTTGTGTTGTGGTATCCTCAACTTGATTCTATAATTTCTATTTTTCTTTGTTTCTCGAATTTGAATTTGCTACATAGTTGATGCTCCTGGATTTCTGTTGATCTCAACGGATTTGACATACACTCTATGGTGATGGGAATTTGATAACTTCATGCAAGATAGATGGAACTACATCCATCACTTGGATCCACGGTCTCCCAAAATTATATTTGTAAGCTATTTCCATCTCTACCACCTGAAATTTCACATCTTTAACCAACCCTTATGCAAACTTTGTAAGTATTACCTCCCCTTTTGCGACAACGCTTGAATTGTCGAAGCCAGACAAAGTATGTGCCTTAGGTACTAGTTTATCTTCACCTTGCATCTCTTGTAATATTCTTAGCAGAATAATGTTCACAGAACTTCCTAGATCAATCAAAACTCGTTTCACTTTAGTATCATATACAAGTAGAGACATTACATGTGCATCGTTATGTGGAGTAACATGTTATCCGCATCTGCATCATCAAATGTAATGCTTTCTTCTTCTAAGACATGTCGCACCCGCTTCTCATGGGTAATTGTGACTTTGGAAACTTTATTGGTTGTTGTGTATGTTACATTATTTATTTCTTCTCCTTCGCTTATGACATTAACGGTCCTTTTGGGAGAAGGAGGTTTAGGGGGCTCCTATCTATTCTTCATATATGTTTGCTTACCTTTCTTACTGAATAAATCAGTGAGATACTCTTTCTTTAATAGTTGATCAACTTCACCTTGTAGCAATCTGCAATCTGCGGTTTTTTGACCATAATCGTTGTGAAATTCGCACTAGTGATCAGAATTGTGCCTGTTTGGATTTGATCTCATTTCTTTTGGCCACCGCACCTTATCACCCTTCAAGTTTCTATCATCATCATGCGTCTCTCGCGTGTTTAGATCTTTTCCAAAACTTGAGGATGAACCCGACTCTCTATTCCTCGATCTATGATCATACCTTGAATTGTCATACTTTGATCGTGAATATTTTCCCGATGGGCCCAAATATGGTTTGTATATGATTTTACCGAACCTTTTTTCAGTTTTTGCTCATCTCAAACTCACCTTTTCCTATTTTTGAGACCATGAGATAATATTTTCTTCTATCCTTAACTTCGTGCTATACCTATTGTAAACGTAATTCCAAGTCATTGTTGCAAACTCACGAAGACTTTCCTTGAGTAGCCTCGTGGCTTCTAAGCGTTTTTCATTCAAATTACTGGTGAAGGATATAGCTGCCCAATTGTCTGGTACAGGTGGTAGCGTTAGTCTTTCATGTTGGAACTTATCCATGAACTCTCTAGGTAACTCTGAATTCCCTTAATTGATCTTGAAAATATCTTCCATTCTTTTCTCGACTTTTTGAGCTCCCGAATTTTCTTCGATAAACGAATTTGCAAGCTCAGCAAAAACATTTATGAAATTTCTGGGTAAAAGAGAATACCATGTCATGCTCCCTTGGTCAGTGTTTTCCCGAATTTCTTGACCAATACTGATTAAATTTCTTGTTTGGATAAGTCGTTTCCTTTCACGCCAGTTCTGAATACAATCACGTGATCTCGTGGATCAGTTGTGCTATCATATTTTGGAATATCCGACATTTTAAACTTTTTGGAATTGGTACTGGAGCAGTACTAGGCTTCCATGACTGTTGTGAGTATTTGTCCATGTCTATTCCTTTAATAACAGGTGGTACTCCAGGTATTTGATCTATAGGATCGCTTTGTTCCTTGAGTTGCTTCTGCAGGGTTAGAACTAAATTTTATAAATCAGAATTAACTAAATTACTTGATTCGCCATCACGAGACTTGCTTGGAGTTCCACCAGTGCCTAAATGCACGAGCCCAGAACATGGGTTTTCTAATGTATTCTGACTCGGAGTTGGTGTAGGCGGCACAAGTGACAATTGACTAGTAAAAGCACGGAGTGCATTAATGACATGCTGAGCAATCAAATTTTTTAAGGCTCCATCGAGTGCTTGTTCATTTAGAACTCCAGTATTTTGAATTGCTTTGACTCCATTTTGATTTGCAATCCATTGTTGGTCTCAAAGCCATCTGGAGTTCCTCCATGTGATTAACGATGTAAATCATGTGGTGAAGGAGGTGGAGTCCCATCTCTTTCATTATTTCTTGTTGTTGAATACCTTGTTGACTATTGTCATTGATATGCGACATAGTAAATTGTTGGATAAAATAATTGACTTAAGAAGGCAAAACGATTATTAGATCCCCGACAATGGAACCAATTTGCTTAAGCAAAAAGTAAAATTCAGTCAAAGCTTCATTTTAGAAGAACTCCGGTTACTGATAATCAAAAAATAAATAAAGGAAATTGATTTTGCTAATAATAAAATGAACAGAATAAAGCAAAGTAAATCAATATATTCCAATGATCTCTTGTCCCCTTACAAATGATCAGTCTTCTTCTTTTTATATATATCTCTAAGATACGTTTTGCCTTTGTCATAATAAGACCATTATAGAAAACTAAAGGCATTTAGTTCTACGTTATAAATAATAATCATTGTAATTCAATATAAATTCTCTAACATTCCAAGTAATTAATGCCTTATAAATATTGTATCTGTATTCTCTTTTGTTAGCAGGTTCATTCTTTTTTAACTTTTGAGCTTAAATAGGTACGAACACTGAGTTTACTCATATCTTCGCTCGTGTCTCTGCTCATTAATCACCATTCTTTGACCAGCCTACGTATTATGACATGTCATCTTTCAATCACTTCAATATATATAAACTTAATTTTTCCCAATACAAATCTGAATAAGGTCATGAATGCACAGTGGAATACAACAAAGTAAATATTGATCTTTACTAATGAAGAAGGACATCATGATATGTGAATGGTAAAGCCTCCACACATCAAAAAATGAGTTTAGATTTATGTGATGGCCAAAAGGGTCGTCACCTATTTTCTTATCCATTTTGTACTTCTGAGGCCTCAAAAATCTCATTTAGAGTTGCCTCGATTTGCGTGCATAGTCCGGGCGCGTAGCCGAAAAGCTTAAATGTGAAATTCTTTTAAAAAGTACTAAATTTGGATATTAACATGAATAAATTTGACTTTGGCCAATATTTTGGGTAAACAGACCCGAACCCCTGATTGGACGGTCCCGGAGGGTCTGTAGGAAATTATGGGACTCAGACATATGCCTGGAATTGAATTCCGAGGTCCGAAGCCCGAGAAATTATTTTTTGAGTAAATTTTTTTCTGAAATTATTAAGGAAAATGGAAATGAAAATTGATTAGAACGTGTTGGTATCGGGCCAGTATTTTTATTCCAACGCCTTGTACAGTCGTATATGTGATTTAAGATATTTCTGTAAAGTTTGGTTTTAATCGGACGTCGTTTGACGTGTTTCGATCTTAAAACTCTAAATTTAAGAGTTAATGAAGTTGGAAGAAAAACTAGTGATTTCGAGGTTTGATTCGTTATTTTTTATGTTATTTTGGCATTTTGATCGCACGGTTAAGTTTGTAGGATGTCGTTGAGTTAGTGAATGTGTTTGGTTAGGAGCCCCGAGGGCTCGGGAGTGTTTCCGAGGTGTTTTGGAGTAATTTCAAACTTAGGAGAATTTCAGGTTTTGGCTTCAGCAATTTCAAGTTCCTTTCTTCTTTGTGTTCGCGAAGATTCAGGCCTTCCATTCATCGCATTCGCATAATTAGCCTCGCGTTTGCGTAGGGTCAATTGACCCTGGGGACTTAACCCTTTTTTCCTCTTCGTGTTCGCATACACCCTCTTCGCGTGCTTTGCAACTCCTTTCGTCGCGTTCGCATGAAGTCCCACGCATTCGCGTAGAAAAACTTCCGAACCCCCACATCTTTATTATGCACGTTCGCTATATCATTTCCGCGATCGCGGTGGCCTGTAAGTTATATCCTTCGCGAACACAACCTGCCTGTCGCGAACGCGAAGGACAATTTTGCCCAGTTATAGTTTGTATTCTAGAATAGTAGCTACGGGAGTTCTCACAAGTGTTCACGATCTCTTTCTTCTTCAAGGTCCTTATGCGTCCATTGAAGCTTTATTTCACCAAAACATCGTGGGCTATTAATCCTTAGCTCGTTTCCTTCATTTTTCATCATTATCAAACGAATTCCTAAGCCTAAAACATGTAATTAAGGGTAGAAATTGGGGAATTTGGGTAGAGTTAGGGCTTTTTGAATTTTCTTGATTTAGACCTCGTTTTGGGGTCAAATTTGAAAACAAATTATACATTCTGGCTCGTGGGTGAATAGGTGATATGATTTTGGTTCGAACCTCGTGTTTCGACAAAGCGGGCCTAGGGTCGATTTTTGGGATTTTGGGAAGAATGCTTGGAAAGCTATTATTTGATGTGTCTATGCCGGTGTGTGATTCTATCGTGGTCGATCGAGTCCATCATTCCTATGTTGTGGTGATTGGGGATCTGGAGACTCGTGTAGATTTGTTGCTTTTAGATATGGTCGACTTTGATATTATATTGGGGATGGACTGGTTATCACCTTATCATTTTATCTTGGACTGCCATGCCAAGACTATGACCTTAGCTTTACCGGATATGCCTCGTTTAGAGTAGAGAGGGACTCTAGGTCATTCTACCGGTAGGGTTATATCGTATGGTCGAGAAGGGGTGTTTGGCTTATTTAGCTTATGTTTGGGATTCAAATGATGAGTTTCCTCTATAGATTTTGTGCCCGTTGTTTGTGAGTTACCTGATGCTTTTCCTTTAGACCTACTAGGTATGCCACCCGATAGGGATATTGATTTTTGCATTGATCTTGTTCCGGGAACTTAGCCCATTTCTATCCTGCCATATCATATGGACCCGCCGGAGTTGAAGGAGCTAAAGGAACAGTTGTAGGATTTGCTTGAAAAGGGTTTCATTAGACCTAGTGTCTCACCTTGGGGTGTGCCAGTGTTAATTGTCAAGAAGAAGGATGGGTCAATGAGAATGTGTATTGATTACCGGCAATTGAACAAGGTAACGATCAAGAATAAATATTCGTTGCCTAGGATTGATGATTTGTTTGATCAGCTTCAGGGTGCCAAGGTATTTTCCAAGATTGACTTGAGATTTGGCTACCATCAGTTGAGGATTAGGGCTTCCAATGTCCCTAAGATAGCTTTCCGCACTCGGTACATGGCATTATGAATTCTTTGTTATGTCATTTGGGCTGACAAATGCCCCAGCAGCTTTTATGGACTTGATCAACCAAGTGTTCGTGCCTCATTTGAATTCATTTGTGATAGTTTTCGTTGATGATATATTGATATATTCTCGCAGACAGGAGGAGCACGAGCAATGCCTTAGAGTGGTTCTTCAAACTCTTAGGGATAGTCGGTTATATGCGAAGTTCTTAAAGTGTGAATTCTGGTTGGGTTCAGTTGCATTTCTACGTCATGTTGTATCAGTAGAGGGTATTCAGGTGGACTTAAAGAAGATTGAGGCAGTCAAGAGCTAGCCTAGACCAGCATCAGCTACAGAGATTTAGAGTTTCTTGGGGTTGGCAGGCTCGACGGTCGTGGAGGGGTTATCATCTATTGCAGCCCCGATGACCAGGTTGAATCAGAAGGGGGTCCAGTTCAGATGGCCTGATGAATGTGCTTGAGCTTTCAGAAGCTCAAGACAGCTCTAACTACGGCAAAGGTGTTGGTTTTTCCCACGGGTTCAAGGCCCCATATAGTTTATTGTGATGTTTCCCGTATTGGGCTTTGTGTAGCATTGATGCAAGATGGCAAAGTCATTGCCTAGGCTTCGAGCAGTTGAATATTCA
This sequence comes from Nicotiana benthamiana, assembly GCA_034376525.1. NCBI lineage: Eukaryota > Viridiplantae > Streptophyta > Magnoliopsida > Solanales > Solanaceae > Nicotiana > Nicotiana benthamiana. The sequence goes on along the minus strand of CM067341.1, from coordinate 9,411,344 downwards.
TGATAAGATTTATCTGGTTCATGATTTGGAGTTTGCAGCCATTGTTCATGCATTGAAGATTTGGAGGCACTATTTGTATGGCATGGCATAGGAGGTGTTCACTGACCACAATAGTCTTCAGTACTTGTTCAAGCAAAAAGAGTTGAATTTGAGGCAGAGGAGGTGGTTAGAGTTGTTGAAGGATTATAATATCACCATTCTATATTATCTGAGGAAGGCCAATGTGGTGGCCGATGCTCTGAGTAGGAAGTTAGCAAGCATGAGCAGTCTTGCTTATATTCCGGTCTGTGAGAGGCACCTTGTTTCGGATATTCAGGCTTTACCAATCAGTTCGTGAGGCTCGATAGTTCTGAAAGAAATTGTATTTTAGCTTGCACGGTTGCCTGTTCTCCATTATTGGAGTGTATCTGTGATCGGCAATATGATAATCCTCATTTATGTGTCCTTAAAGACAAGTGAAGCGCGGAGGTGTCAGGCATGTTACATTAGATACTGATGGAGTCTTTATATTGTAGGGGCAATTTAGTGTGTCCGGTGTGGATGGAATTGGAGGGTTGATCTTAGAGGAGGCCCATAGCTCCCGGTACTCTATTCATCCAGGCACCGCGAAGATGTATCAGGACTTGCGGCAGCATTATTGGTGGCGTAGAATGAAGAAGGATATCATAGCATATGTGGCAAGTTGTTTGAATTGTCAGCAGGTTAAATATGAGCATTAGAGGCCTATTGGTTTATTTCAGATGATTGAGCTTTCCGAGTGGAAGTGGGAGCGGATCACTATAGACTTCATTATTGGGCTTCCGCAGACTCGGAAGAAGTTCGATGCGATATGGGTCATTGTTGATAGGCTGACCAAGTCAGTGCATTTCATTCATGTGGCAGTCTCATATTCTTATGAGAGGTTAGCAGAGATATATATTTGGTAGATTGTTCGCCTCTATGGTTTGCCCGTATCTATCATTTCGGACCGGGGTACGCAATTTACCTTGAACTTCTGGAGAGCAGTTCAGCGAGAGTTAGGCATACGGGTTACGCTGAGCACAGCATTTCATCCCCAGACGAACGGTCAATCCGAGCGGACTATTACGATCCTAGAGGATATGCTTTGAGCTTCTGTTATTGAATTTGGAGGTGCTGTGATCAGTTCTTGTCTTTAGTGGAGTTTGCCTACAACAGCTACCGGTCGAGCATTCAAATGGCTCCTTATGAGGCTTTATATGGTAGGTGGTGTCAGTCTCCGGTTGGATGGTTTGAGCCAGGAGTTGTTAGATACAGATTTAGTTCAGGAGGCCTTGGGCAAGGTCAGGATCATTCAGGATAGGCTTCGTTCAGCTCAGTCCAGGAAAAGAGGTATGCAAACCAGCAAGGTTTGAGATATGGCTGTTATGGTTAGTGAGCAGGTATTGCTCCAAGTGTCGCCTATGAAAGGCGTGATGAAATTTGGGAAGAAATGCAAGCATAGCCCCAGGTTCATTGGTCTGTTTGAGACTCTTGATCGAGTGGAAGAGGTGGATTATAGAGATTCTTTGCCCCGAGCTTATCAATGTACATCCAGTGTTTCATGTGTCCATGCTTCAGAGGTATCACGGCAATCTATCCCACATGTTAGATTTCAGCACAGTTCAGTTGGGCAAGGACTTATCTTACGAGGAGGAGCCGGTAGCTATTTTGGACCTGTAGGTTCGTCTATTGAGATCCAAGAGTTTTCCTTATGTTCGTGTTCTGTAGAGAGGTCAGGCTCCTGAGGCATCAACCTAGGAGTTCGAGTCCGATATGCGGAGCCGTTACCCTTGTATATTCCCCAACTCAAGTACTTCCTTCTTCTGTCCGTTAGAGGATGAACGATTGTTTTAGAGGTGGAGCATGTGACGACCCAAAGGATCATCACCTATTTTTATCAGTTTAGTGCTTTCGAGGCCTCGAAAACCTCATTTAGAGTTGCTTTGATTTGCGTGTGCAGTCCGGTCACATAGCCGAAAAGCTTAAATGTGAAATATTATGAAAAATACTAAACTAGGATATTAACATGAATAAATTTGACTTTGGCCAATTTTTGGGGTAAACGGACCCGGACCCGTGATTGGACGATCCCAGAGGGTTCGTAGGTAAATATGAGACTTGGGCGTATGCCTGGAAGCAAATTCCAAGGTACCCAAGCCCAAGAAATGAATTTTTGAGTAAAAATGTTTTTCTAAAATTATTAAGGAAAATGGAAATAAAAATTGATTAGAACGTATTTATATCGGGCCCGTATTTTGGTTCTGGCGCCCGATACAGATCTTATATGTAATTTAAATATATGTGTAAAGTTTGGTTGAAATCGGACTTTGTTTGACGTGTTTCGGACTTAAAACTGTAAATTTGAAAGTAAATAAAGTTGGAAGAAAAACTAGTGATTTGAGGTTTGATTCGTTATTTTTTATGTTCTTTTGGCAATTTGATCGCACAATTAAGTTCGTAGGATGTCGTTGAGTTAGCATGTATTTGGTTAGGAGCCCCGAGGGCTCGGGACTGTTTCGGAGGTGGTTTAGAGTGATTTCTACTTAGGAGAATTTCAGGTTTTGGCTTCAGCACTTGCAGGTTCCTTTCTTCTTCGCGTTCGCGAAGCATCTCCCGCGTTCGCAAAACTTCAAGCCTTCCCATCATCGTGTTCGCATATTTGGCCTCGCGTTCGTGTAGGTTCAATTAACCCTAGGAGCTTAGCCTTCTTTTCCTCTTCGTGTTCGCATACACCCTTTCGCGATCGTGTAGCTTTGCAACTCCTTTTATCGCGTTTGCGTGAAGTCCCACGCATTCTCATAGAGAAACTTCTAAACTCCCATATTTTTATTCTATGTGTTTGGGATACCCTTCCGCGATTGCATTGTCCCATAATTTCTACCCTTCGCGAACGCGACTTGTCTATCACGAATGCGAAGGGCAATTTTGCCCAATTATAAATTTTATTCCAGAACAGTAGCAACGGGATCTTTCACAAGGTTTCATGAGCTCTTTCTTCTCCAAGGTCCTTAGGCTTCCATTGAAGCTTTATTTCATCAATACTTCGTGGGTTAGTAATCCTTAACTCGTTTCCTTCATTTTTCATCATTATCACATGAAGTCCTAAGCCTAAAACATGTAATTAAGGATAGAAACTGGGGGATTTGTGTAGAGTTAGGGCTTTTTCAATTTTCTTGATTTAGACCTCGTTTTGGGGTCGAATTTGAAAATAAATTATATATTCGGGCATGTGGGTGAATGAGTGATATGATTTTGGTCTGAACCTCGTTTTCGACCAAGCGGGCCCGGGGTCGATTTTTGGGATTTGGAAATAATACTTAGAAAGCTATAATTAGGCGTTGGAGTTGATTTGTTTAGTATATATTGATGTTATGAAGTTGTTTATGTATAGATTTGATTGATTTGGAGTCGATTTTGAAAGGAAAGGAAGTTATTGAGGATTCAATTGGCCGTGGAAGTTTGAGGTAAGTGTTCAGTCTAACCTTAGCTTGAGGGATTAGGAGTTCAGTCATATTTTCTACTTGTTTCTTGTTGGGTATGACGCATAGGCATGGTGACGAGTATCTATGCGTTAGTGTCGAGCATGACCGTGATTCTTGCATTGATACTTGTTGTATTCTTGAATAATACTATGGTTGCAATAGTGAGTAAATCTGTGGCATTGCGTGTAGACTTAATTTATTTTCGTAGAAGTTACTGATGAGCTAGCAATGGTTGAGGTGATTAGGAGTTGGGTTGAGATTGGTTATGGTTGATTCTCCCTTGCCAGGACATATATACTTGTATTGTTGAGTTCCCTTGCCGGGGTAGTATATATTTTTGTTAATCCCTTGATGGGACTGTTTTCATGATCATTTTAAGTTGTATATTTAGATAGTATATTGAATCGGGTTGCACGTCGCAATAGATATTATATTGGATCGGGTTGCACACCGCAACAGATAGCATATTTAGATCGGATGAAACGCCGCAACAGCTATATGTATGTGAATTGGGTTACACGCCGCAACAGAGTTAACTGATGAGGGATCGGGTTGCGCACCGCAACAGTAGTGTTATTGAATTATGGTAGACGTTGTACTATTCTTTCTTATATCTATTTGGTTTCTGTTAGGTTGATATTATTCTCCGAAGCATGTACCCTCCCCCTATAACTTCTCATTACTTGTATATTTTTCTACAATATATTATGTAACTGCAAAGTTTTACATGGTAGTCTGGTCTAGCCTCATCACTACTTCGCCGGGGTTAGACTAGGCACTTACTAGCACATAGGGTCGGTTGTGCTGATGCTATACTCTGTGCTCTTTTGCACAGATCTAGGTCTTGGATAGCAGCAGCAGTAGCGTGGGAGCCAGCCTTCAGTCCTACAAGACACTGAGGTAGCCCTGCAAGCATCCGCAGTCCTGTTGTCTCCTCTATCCTTTATTTTAGTCTGTTATCTCATTGTATTCGAGACAAACAGCTATATTTTCTTTCAGGCGATTGTATTTAGTACTCTTAGTAGTTCGTGAGTATTGTGACACCAGTCTTGAGTAGACGATTATGTTAAAATTTCCACATTTTAATCAACTCCTTTAATGAAAGACTTCACTTATTTATTTATTTATTTATTTCTTTATTTATTTATTTATTTCCATTGTTTCATGCTATTTCCGATAATTGTTAAAAAGGAGTATACTGTAATGAAAATGTGATTAAGGTTTGGGTTGCTTAGCTCCCATTAGTAGGCGTCATCACGACTCCTGAGGGTAGAAAATCCAGGTCGTGACAAATTATGAGTGCAGATATCTTCCAACCAAAGTTCATATGAAATATACAATAATTTAATGGTTACACTTCACGACTCAAATAAAACTTCATACAACAATCAATGGTGGAGCATAAGGTAACGAAAGCAAGCGGATACAATTGCTAACATATAATCAAAGAGCAAAATCCAAAATACTTTCCTTGATTACATTGTTTAAATGTATTCAACAGTCTGAAAAATCTCATATAACTTTGGGATGGAAAAGAGAAGTTTTATGTTTGTGTCTCATACAACTGATATTAATTCTTTGAGGCTCCTCTTTGTCTTATAAATTTGTGGACCCCAATCTTACACTTTTTGGTCCACAGAAACCAGTGCCCACAAGATTGTGAGACAAAAACGTTGCCTCATACTGATGGATTATTATATGCAGTAGAAGCAATCTCAGTATCAATTTCACTTATAATCTAGACAACTAGCATAAACGGGATTTCACGGGTTACCTCTTGAAGCGTGAACAAAGCTCCTTTATCACGTGAGCCTCCATTCTACAACAACTCAATGAATTCTCCACCACCCGTACGGTCACGATCTCCAGACGTTCCACGGTCTTCTACTATGTTACCCAAATAATATCCGAAAATAGCAATTTCGTGCGGGCGAAATTTCTAGAAAAATATGCCTGAAAATTTCAGCCACCATATACTTCTCCCTCTATGTGGAAAACCTTATGTATTTATAGCACAAGTTTTAAGGGTTAAAACCCTTTTCCAAAACCTGTTAGGTTTTCCTTTCTGCCAAAAAAAGGATTTTTTTATTTCCTATTATTTAGGCACAGTAGGAACCACAGAATTTAATTAACAAGGCTCTAATTATGGAATTAATTTCGAATTTTTGAAACTAAAATATACCATAATTAATTACGAATTGTTCCACTAAAAATTCGTAATTGTACTCCTTATGCAATTTCGAAATTCATCCATTAAAATATTTAACTCCTCATGTTGAGATTCATATATTAATCAATTAAATTAAATTACAGAGGATTTAATTTATTGATTATTTCCTTTAGACATTCGCTTAACTTATTTCATATGTCGGATACAAAATCCACCGGCCGGGTATACACATGAAAACTTATGAGCTTTTATAAAGATTTATCATCAATCTCTAAACCGAGACATGGATTCCATCAACTAACTATTACTTCACCACTGTACAATATTATTATCCAATTTACCAGGCATATTGACCCACGAAAGATCTCGCCTTTTAATAAATCAAAACAATAATAGTAGACACAACTAATAATAATTATATCAAGATTAAGAGTATACGTACATTTAATGGCTAGAGAGTTTATTTTGTTAAGTCAGTATAAAATACCTATCTCTACTTGTTTCATTCAATACATACAAAATGTACTAGCACAAGAAGTTAGAATTAAATCACTCCCATAATTAAGATAAATTATATTTAATCTTATGCTACGATCATTCCTGATTGTTTGTCCAATTCCATCATTAGATTGTGAATTCAAACTTTATACTTATAAGAACCGATGATTTAATCTTTCGTGTATAAGTTAAACTCTATACACTAAATCATCTACTATATAAGCAAATGGACCGACTAATATATGATCTATAAAATTTATTAAAGTTAAATGAATAATATTATCATAATAAATCTATATCTAAACAAAATCCATGGTTAATAGTATATATCCCAACAATCTCCCACTTAGACTTTTAAGTATAACAATTGTCAGAATATACTATATCTAACGCACGGTTAATAGTGTACTTTCTCAGGCATTCTTTTACAAGACTATTAAACATCTTCACCAAATAAGGTTTTGTTAAAGAATCTTGCAAAGTTATTTCTGATCCAATATTTGGCTAGTAGTGCTTTGTCGTAACCATCTAGTTTGGTATTAAACTCTTTAGGGATCCTTTTACTGAAACTATGCCAAGAGTGTGCACCGAACTATGATTTTCTTTAGCATTCTCCCCATGCGGCGAAGTACTACTAATATTACCTTCATTACCTTACGGCATTGAAATATTAGTGACTTCATACTATTGTGTTCATTGTTCAAACATCACTCCCACTCGATAGAGGCATATTATGTCTATTAACGTTCTCCCACTACTCAAATACAATGGAACGTCAATTCCGACTTGTGGGTTTTGATGTTCTTGAACTTCAATTTGCCTTATTTTCTTTAGAATAATAAAAAAAATCCATTCGTTTTCTTAGATATTCAATAAACATGCACCTATCCATTCATAGTTCCAACTTATATATCCGCTTTCCCTTTTAGAATATATGCAGGACAATCCTATATATGAACATGCTAGTAACTAAGCTTACATTCAGTCCACTGTTCAATAGATGTCCCAGGTACTAACTTAGAATGAACTAAATTCATAATGTAATTTGCTGTTTCTAGGAAATATTCCAAAAAAATAAGGCAATTTGAATAACACATCATTAATCTATCCATGTCCAAAAGAGACTTATTTTTTCTTTCTACCACACCACTCTATTATGGAGTTTACGGTATAGTCAATTGAGATGTAATCTCTTATTCTAATAAGTGACAAAAGAACTCTTTAGAGAAGGGCTCTCTACTACAATCAAATTGCAGTACTTAATATAATTTCTGGGTTCTTCTCCGTTTCAAGTCTTAAAATCTTGATTTACTTAATTCATTAAGACTTACGATGCATTAAATAAAAATATTAATATTTTGAGTAATCATTTGTTAACGTCACAAGAATACTCAAGACTATCTCTCACCAGTATGTTCATTTAACCATACAAATCAAAAGGAATTCATTCTAGCTTATCACTTGCTTTATATCCTTTTGAAGGGAAATAACCTTTAGTCAAATTTCCTTCCAACAGGATCTACAAGTTGGTAATGCATCTACTTTCAATGAACCTTAAGGTCCATCCTTGACCAACTTGAAATCCTATCTAGATTAATATGACGTAGACAAAAGTGCACAGATAAGTTTTACTCAATTTTGAAGAACATATTCTCTTATGAGGTAGACTATTATTGTTCTGTTCAGAAGACACATTAATATACAATAACAAGGTCAGGAATTCATGTACCACAAGAGATAAAATGTTTATCAAGCTTAAAAAGAGTTATTCGAAAAATAAAATAAATATCCATCTCTTATTTTGCCCAAAAACCAGAATTAAATTCCCTAACAAAAAGTATATATATTTCATCCTTTAAATTAATGTCTTATCACTAAAAGACACTTTTAACAAGTAATACCACAAATTACATAAAGTCATTGAGGAGTTGAGATAAAAGCATTAGATAGATCATAATAAGTCAAAACACTGAATATAAAAATTCAGACTGCATTCAATATTTATATACATACATGCATCTCGAATAATAAATCTCGATGGGAAAAGAATCATTCATGCAAAGTATATTATATAATGCAAGAATTATAGAATCCAAAAATAAATAAAACCAACTAAGATGGAGAGTATACTATTATTTTCAGTTAATTGTATATAACCTTTTAGTACAAAAATTTTAAATACACTGCACATATATGTCATGCATCTTGAATAGTAATTTCGATAGGAAAAGAACTACTCATACAATGTAATGCCAGATTATTCACTCCAATAATTAAAATAGAACCAACTGAGATGGAGAGTATACTGTTAATATAAGTCAAGCGAACATAATTTTTAATAGCTCTAGTTCCATTGATCCAACATGTATACTCAGATGGAGAGTAAGTACACGATATCAATTACTAGTATTTCACCTAATGAACTTACAATAAATTTATCCAATATAGAGGAAGATCTAAAATTAACGCGTAAATTTATTACTCACTTGAAATTAATAGTGAAAGGCCATAGAAATATAATTCTATCATCATTTAATCATGATTGTTTTTAGATTTAAAATTGATTCAACCCTTAAACTCATATAGAGAGCTAATACAGGTTATCAATAACTAGTAACTATATCCAGTGAGTTCATAATAATCTAATCCGATATGGAGGAAGACCTAATGTCAACGCATAAATTTACTATCTCACAATAAATAAATAAAAATGGAGACCATAGGGTTTAATACCTATCACCACTTTATCATAACCACGAGCATTTCTCTGAGGATTAAGTTCCATAATTTAAAGAAATGCGCAATCCCTCATTTAAACAGTCTTAAAATACTAAAATTAATATTATACACTACATAGCATTGATTATTGTTCACTTGACCATTTTTGATAAACCTACCAAATTTCATATCAATCGAAGATCGTTAAAATCACAATCTCAAAAAATTGCGATCAAATTTGGAAAATTATCATTTTAAGCATTTTTTAAGAATTTAAAATATGACCTACCTTTTTTATCATATACTAATTCATGTCAAATCAACATGTGTTATTATGTTCCATATTAGACATAAACGAAATGATAGAAAGACTGACTTTTCGTATGTAAATCACATTTTAATCCGTCAAACCTCCAAAAACCTCATATAAATTATCCCAATCGTCAAAATACGATGTGATTCACTGCTAGCAGTGAGTTCTTCTTATGTTATCGTTTCTTATGATATTACCGAATTTTAGGTCATTCGAAGATCGTAAAATTCATGATCGCAAAAATTAGACCAAATTCGAATAAATTATTTTTTGCGTAGTTAGGATTAAACACATGTGATTTGCATTCTTTCTATATATCATATCAAGTTAAATCATCATGTTTCAGATTTAACACAAATATAGGAGATATATAAAGAATAATTTTCATGTTTAAAACAAATTCAATTTAATAAGCTGCTTGAAAACCCATCTAAACGACCTTAAAATGCCAAAAAATAACATGACTCACTGCACAGCAGTGAGTTTTTCTCACTAGATCGTTTCGATGAACCCCCCAAGTTTCAGATCAATCGAAGTCCGTCAAATTCATGACCTCCAACTTGTAACAAAACTCGAAGAATAATCGGCTTAAGCAGTTTCATGAATTAATGTCACGACCCACTTCCCAAACTCAATCATGATGTGGCTTCTCGTGAAGACAAGGCCAGCCAGACCAAAATCAAACACCTCTAATAAGCAGTTAAATGAAAGATAACAGTTCTAAACATGACATAATAGTCACATTTGTAGAATATAGCAATACAAAAAAAGGAGGAACATCCCGACACTGCCCAAAGTGGGGTGTCACAAGTCATGAGCAACTAATTAATCCTGATGCAAGTTTAGTAAATGCGAAATATAATACAAAAGTCTGAAAGACATAGAATAATAAGGTGAGGGAGGACGGGGTTTCGGACGCTAATAGCTACCTCGTAGTCTCCTAGACACTACCTGGACTGGGAGGATTAGCACTCAGAAGCGAAATCTGCTATGCCTAAATCTACACACACAGTGCAGGGAATAATGTGAGTACTCCGACCCAGTGAGTAATAATTACAAATAATGACTAAAAGCAAGAAAATATGCAAAGGCACAAAGAAATTCCATATCAAGCAGTAAAATCACATAAAACAGTAAATCAGTGAAGGAGTCAAAAGAAATTCCTTTAAAGCAAGTAAAACAGGCAATTTAGTAAGTAAGTAACAAGTAGGAATCGCCCCCCAAGCATAGTATCAATCACTCAGCAGTATTAGCCCCTCGGGCTCACTCTTAGTACAGTATCAGCCCCTCGGGCACAGTATCAATCACTCAGAAGTATCACCCCATCGGGCTCACTCTTAGTACAGTATCAGCCCCTTGGGCACAGTATCAATCACACTGAACATGATGGGTACCTGCTCTCACTATGGGTGTGCAAACTCTACAGGGGCCCCTTACGGCCCAAACGCTATATCAAGCCACCTCGTGGCATATAAATGTATCTTAGGCCCTCGACCTCATGTCACCCAACATATCCTCATATATGGCCCTCGGCCTCACTTAGTCCGAAAAATCATCAAAAGCCCCTCGAGCATTAGTAAAGCAGTAGTTCTCAGCCCTAAATATCATTTAGAAATATCATTAAGTTTAAATCCGAGTAAAAGTGGCTGAGTTCATAAAACAGTAAACATTAACAGGACTGAGTTCAAGTAATAAATCAAACAGTGAAGAAATAGTGATAAAAATACCTGAAGGGCTCAAATAATCGGCACGAAGCACAAATATGTCCATCAGCCCAAATCATGACGATAACCAATAAGTTTCAGTCAAATATACGACAAAAAACATCAATCGAGATGGACCAAGTCACAATTACCAAAAGTAAAAGACCACACGCTCATCATCAACCGTGTATATCACCTCAACATAGCACTACGTTGTGTAGCCCGGGGTTTCAAACCCTCAGGACATCATTTACAATCACTACTCACCTCAAACCGGTCAAAGCTCTAGCTCGCAATACCCTTGCCTCTCAAATCGGCCTCCTCGCGCGTCAATTCTGACCAAAACAACAACAAATATGTCACAATATACTAAGGTTATACCCAACCGAAAACAAATCGAAAAATATCAAAAGTCCTGAAATTGCAAAACACGAGTCCTGGGCTCACTTCTCGAAACTCAAAAATTTTTACATCAACGGGTTTATCTAGCCACGAGTCCATACATATCAAAATCTCTCAAATCCGACCTCAAATGGTCCCGCAAATTGCAATTTAAAATCTCAAAATCCCCAGCCCTAGTTTTTTCCCTTTTTAGCTAAGTTTCCATGAATTTCAAGGTCAATTTCACAATATAATCACGTTTTTAGTTCATAGAACTTACCTACAATCAATCCTCTTCGAATCCCTCTTCAAATTCTCCCAAATAACTCTCACAATGCTCAACAATGGTGGAAAAAATGACTTAGCTTGCAGAATAAAATGTTTAAAAACCATTCTGCCCAGCTGTTGATACCTTCTATGTGAACGCGAAGGCTTTCTCGCGTTCGTGATGAACAAAACTTTCCTAGACAAAAATAACCCTTCGCAAACATGTCTGATCACCCGCAAACGCGATGCTTTCCCTGCCTCAACTACACTAACACAATGCTCTTGGTTGCAGATGTGATGAACAAAACACGCAGAACCCCTAAGGCCTCCTACGCGAATGTGAATAACTCCCCGCGAACGCGAAGCTCAAGAAACTCACCCTCCAAGAATGCGAGAGGCCAAATGCAAAGGAGAAACACAATTCACAGGGACCCCAACTTCCTTCTTCGCAAACGCGGCCCCAGGCACGCGAACGCAAAGGCCAAAATATGCCTGCACCTGCAACTGCATTTTTTGCATATTTTCCAAGTCCAAAACTTCCGGTTAGCCCTCCAAAATCACCCCGAAGCCACCAAGACCTCAACCAAAAGCATCAACGCATCCTAAAACATCATTCAAACTTGTTCCATCATCAAAACACCTTAAACAACACCAAAACCATCAAATTTAATCGAATTCAAGCGTAAGTTCTTCTAAAACTTCCGAAACACGCATTTGATCAAAAACCCAACCAAATCACCTCCGAATGACCTGAAACTTTGCACACACATCCCTAATAACATAACGAAGCTACAACAACTCTCGGAATTCTATTTTGATCCTCGGATCAAAATTTCACTTATCAACCGGAAATCGCCAAAATACTAACTTCGCCAATTCAAGCCTAATTCTACTTTGGACCTCCAAAACAAATTCTGATCACACTCCTAAGTCACAAATCATCCTCCAAAGCTAACCAAACCATCAAAAATCACATCCGAGCCCTATAACACATAATTGAACATCCGGTTGACTTTTTCAAAATAAGTATTCCTTAAAGAGACTAAGTGTCTCATTCCCTAACAAAACCCACTCCAAACCAACTCGATCACATAAGACGCAGATAATGAAGGATAAAGAAATAGAAAATGGGGGAAATGGAGAAGTAACTCATGAGATGACGGGTCGGGTTTTCACATCCTCCCCAACTTAAACAAACGTTCGTCCTCGAACGAGTCAAGAAACATATATGAAGCCTCAAATAGGTGAAAATATCTGCTCTGCATCTCCTGCTCGATCTCCCAGTTAGCCTCTTCCACGGGCCGACCTCTCCACTGCACTTTCACTGAAGTTATATCCTTTGATCTCAATTTCCGAACTTGACGACCAAAAATAGCCACTAGCTCCACACCATAGGTCAAATCATCATCCAACTGAACCGTGTTGAAGTCTAAAACATGAGACAGGTCCCTAACATACTTCCAGAGCATAGAAACATGAAATACCGAATGCACACTCGACAAGCTGGGTGGCAAAGCACGTATATAAGACACCTTTCCCAGTCCTCCTAAGTACCTCAAAAGGCCCAATGAACCGCTGACACAACTTTCCTTTCTTTCCAAACCTCATAGCACCCTTCATGGGCGAAACCTTCAGCAAGACCTTCTCACCAACCACATAGGATACATCTCGAACCTTCCGGTATGCATAACTCTTCTAGCGCGACTGTGGTGTACGAAGTCTCTCCTGAATTAATTTCACCTTCTCTAAGGCATCCTGAACCAAATCTCTCCCCAATAGCCTAGCGTCGTCGGGCTCGAACCAACCAACTAGAGATCCACACTATCTCACATACAAAGCCTCATACGGTGCAATTTGAATGCTGGACTAATAGTTGTTGTTGTAGGCAAACTCTGCAAGCGGCAAAAACTCATCCCACAAACCTCCAAAATCAATAACACATGCACACAACATATCCTCTAATATCGGAATAGCACACTCGTACTGCCCGTCCGTCTGAGGATGAAACGATGTGCTCAACTCCACCTGAGTACCCAACTCTCTCTCTCTGCACGACTCTCCAAAACTGCAAAGTGAACTGAGTACCTCTATCTGAGATGATGGAAACCGGCACACCGTGCAACTAAACAATATACCAGGCATAATGCCCTACCAGCCGCTATTAAAATTAGGTAGTACACACAGGAATGAAGTGTGCGGACTTGGTCAGTCGATCAACAATCACCCAAATAGCATCGAACTTCTTAAAAGTCCAAGGAAGTCCAACAACATAGTCCATAGTAATCATCTCCCATTTCTACTCGGGAATATCCATCTGCTGAAGCAAGCCACCCGGTCTTTGATGCTTATATTTTACCTGTTGACAGTTGAGACACCGAGCTACAAATCCACAATGTCTTTCTTCATTCTTCTCCACCAATAGTGTTGCCACAAATCCTGATACATCTTCGCGGCACTGGATGAATGAAATACCGCAAGCTATGGGCCTCCTCAAGAATCAACTCTCTAAGCCCATCCACATTGGGCACATAGATCCGGCCCTGCATCCTCAACACGCCATCATCACCTATGGTCACATCCCTAGCATCACCTTGCTGAACTCTATCCTTAAGGACAAGCAAATGTGGATCATCATATTGGCACTCTCTGATGTGATCATATAAGGAAGACCGAGAAACCACACAAGCCAACATCCGACTGGGCTCCGAAATATCTAATCTCTCAAACCAATTGGCCAAATCCTGAATATCAACTGCAAGGGGCCTCTCCCCAACTCGAATGTACGCCAAACTCCCATACTCACTGCCTTTTGGCTCAAAGCATCGGCACTACATTGGCCTTTTATCGGATGATACAGAATAGTAATATCATAATCCTTAAGCAACTCTACCATCTCCCCTGCCTCAAATTAAGGTCCTTTTGTTTAAAAAAATGCTGAAGACTGCGATGATTAGTGAATACCTCATAGGATACACCATACAAATAATGCCTCCAGACCTTCAATGCATGAACTATAGCAGCTAACTCTAAATCATGAACGGGGTAGTTTTTCTCATGGTGCTTCAACTGGCGAGAGGCATAAGCAATAACTCTACCCTCCTGCATCAATACACAACTATCACAACTCTCTAAGCATCACAATCCACGGTCTATGAACCTGAAGCTGATGGAAAAACCAATACTAGAGTAGTGGTCAAAGCTGTCTTAAGCTTCTCAAAGCTCCCCCCCCCCCCCCGGACTCATCCGACCATACGAATGGAGCACCTTTTTGAGTCAACTTGGTCAAGGGCGATACAATAGATGAAAATCCTTGAACAAACTGGCGATAATAGCCTGCCAACCCAAGGAAACTATGAATCTCTATGGCTGAGGACGATCTAGACCAACTCTACACCGCCTATATCTTTTTTGGATCTATCTGAATACCCTCGTTGGACACCACGTGTCCAAAGAAAGCCACTGAACCTATCCAAAACTCACACTTGGAGAACTTTGCGTAAAGCTTCTCCTCCCTCAGTCTCTTCAATAAAACTCGCAAATGCTCCGCGTGTTCCTCCTGACTACGCGGGTACACCAAAATATCATCAATGAATACGATAACAAGCGAATCCAGGTAAGGCCGAAATACACTGTTCATCAAATGCATGAACGTTGTGGGGGCATTGGTCAGCCTGAAAGACATGACAAGAAACTCATACTGACCATATCTAGTCCTGAAAGTAGTCTTAGGGATATCTGACTCCTTGATCTTCAACTGGTAATAGCCCGAATAGAGATCAATCTTGGAAAACACCCTCGCTCGCTGAAGCTGGTCAAGTAAATCATCTATGTGAGGCAGGGGATACTTGTTCTTGATGCTTACTTGATCAATTGCATGTAACCAATGCACATCCTCATTTTGCCAACCTTCTTCTTCACAAACAGAACCAACGCACCCCTCAGTGACACACTAAACCGAATAAACCCCTTATCTAGGAGTTCCTGGAGATGCTCCTTCAATTCTTTCAACTCTGCTGGTGCTATACGATATAGCATAATAGATATGGGCTGCGTTCCTGGCACCAAGTCAATACCAAAATCAATATCCCTGCCCGGTGGCATGCCCGACAAGTCTGCAGAAAAAACATCGGGAAAATCCCTCTTAACTAGGACAGAATCAATATCGAGAGTCGTAGCTCCAACGTCCCGCACAAAAGATATATATGATAGACAACCTTTCCCAACCATACGCTGGGCCTTCAAGAAAGATATCACTCTACTAAGAACATAATCGGTCACACCACGACACTTTGCGGTACACCCTGCATAGCCAACATAATTGTCTTACCATAATAGTCTAGAATACCACGACACAGAGATAGCCAATCCATGCCCAAAATCACATCAAAGTCCACATGCTTAACAACTATAGATGAACTCGAGTCTATAGACCCCTAATAGTCGCAATACAGGACTGGTACACGCAGTCTACAACAATAGTATCGCCCACCACGGAAGATACATGAACAGGTGAAGCACATACCCAAATAGTGAGAAAAATATAAGGACACATAAAAGAAGGTGGATTGGGGATCAAATAGTGCATAGGAATCTCTGTGGCAGACTGAAATAATACTTGTAATGACAGCATCTAAAGAAATGGCATCTGGTCTACCTGGCATAGCATAGAAACGAGCCTGGCCACTACTTGATCGGCCTCCCCCTTTTGGGCGACCCCTGGAAACCTGACCTATGCCTCTAGCTGGGTGGGTGGGTGGTGAAGTAACTGGAGCAGAAGTCGATGGCTGACCGCTTTGCTGGGACAGACTGGAGGCACGAAGAGGAAACTGCCTCTACAAATGCACATACTCTCCACACTCAAAGCAACTCCCAGGTGCTGGAGAAGGGGACTTATGGGAACCCCTCGCATCAGAGTGACCAGCTGATGAACTCGGCATGGAAGAACCCAAAGCTGACGGGACACGAGAAGTAATCTGAGCTGGGAGAATGCTGAGAGAAGGCTGGCCCTGTTGATACCAACGATAACCACGACCTGAAGATGCCCTACGATACTCTGGACAGGGTGACTAGACATGCTTGAAAGAATGACCCCTGCCATGCTGGAACTGGCCCTTGAGGGAGCACTACTGAAACTGCCAGAAACTCGAGGCCTCTTGGCATCTCTCTCCTCTCTATCTTGAAGGCGAACCATTTCAATCTCATGAGCGATATCAACCACCTCCTCAAATGTAGCACCTAATACTCTCTCTAGTCATCAAGATACGGAGATAGTAGTTAAGGCCATCAACAAACCTTCTAATCCTCTCACGATCGATCGGAACCATCCATACGGCATGACGAGCCAACTCAGAAACCCGCGAATCATACTGTGACACAGTCATATCCCCCTGTCACAGCCACTCAAACTATCTATGCAGCTTCTCTCTGCGGGAATGCAGTACATAATTCTCCAAGAAGAGAGTGGAGAGCTTCTACCAAGTAAGGGACGCTGCACCAATCGGCCTACGCCTCTCACACGCCTCCCACCAAGTGAAGGCGACCCCAGTAAACTAAAAGGTGGTAAATCCCAAATCACTAGTCTTAGGAATCACTACCATACGGAGCATCCGCTGACATTTATCTAAAAAAAACCCTAGGCATTCTCACCCTCATCACCACTGAATGACAGAGGCTGGAGTCTACCAAACCTCTCAAGACACGTTGCTCATCATCTGGCATAACTAGTACCATAATCTCCTGAACTGGTGCAACCGGCGAGGCTGGAGGTAGCTCCAGTATCTGTAGGTCCTGCACTACCTGCCCAGGTGTGCGAGCAGTGGGGGTCTGATTGCCTCCCCCGGCCTATGAAGTAGCTGTTATTGTGGTGGCTGAAACTGTCTGAGCAAGGCCAGTGCAAACTGTCAAGATTTGTGCCAAGGTCTCTTGTAGACTCGGAATCACGATAGGCACAGCTGGTGCTGGAACTGGTGTCATTGTTATAGCCTGGTACGGATCCATGGTAGCTAGTGGTTCAACATGCGCTGCCCACACTACTCTGCCTCTGCCACAACCACGGCCGCGTCCATGGCCTCTGGTGGCCTCAGTGGGTGGCACTAGTGGTCATCCACCCCATCCAGTAGTGCAAGTCCACGCCATCTGCGACAGAATAGAATAATAGAAAATTTAGTTCTCAGATCAACAAAGTTGCACGACAAGGATTTCTAGAATATAAAGTTTTTCGTAAAGGTTTTGCAGCCTCCCGAGGATAAATACAGACGTCTTTGTAAAAATCCACGAGACTATACTAAGCCGACTCATGACTCGTGAGACCTAGTAACCTAGGCTCTGATACCAAACTATTATGACCCACTTCCCGAACACGGTCGTGATGGCGCCTCTCATGAAGACAAGGCCAGCCAGACCAAAACCGAACACCTATGATAAGCAGTTAAATGAAATATAGCAGTTCTAAGCATGATATAATAGCCAAATTTGTCGAATATAGCGATATAAAAATAGGAGGAATATCCTGATACAGCCCAAACCGGGGTGTCACAGTCATGAGCAACTAATGAATCCTGATGCAAGTCTATTAAATGTGAAATCTGATACAAAAGTCTAAAAGACATAGAATAATAAGGTGAGGGAGGCAGGGGCAACGGATGCCAACAACTACCTCGTAGTCTCCTAGACACTACCTGGACTAGGAGGATCAACGCTCAGGAACAAAATCTACTATGCCTGAATCTGCACAAACAGTGCAGGAAGTAATGTGAGTACTCTGATCCAGTGAGTAATAATTATTAATAATGACTGAAAGAAAGAAAACATGCAAAGGCACAAAGAAATTCCATATCAAGTACTAAAATCACTTACAGGCGGTAAATTAGTGAAGGAGTCAAATGAAATTCCTTTAAAGCAAGTAAAACGGGCTATTTAGTAGGTAAGTAACAAGTATGAATCGCCCTTCGGGCTTAGTATCATCCCCTCAGGCACAGTATCAATCAATTAGAAGTATCAGCCCCTCGGGCTCACTCTCAGTACAGTATCAGCCCTTTAGGCACAGTATCAATCACTCTGAACATGATGGGTACCCGCACTCACTGTGGGTGTACAGACTCCGGAGGGCCCCTTACGACCCAATCGCTATATCAAGCCACCTTGTGGCATCATAAATCGGCACTCGGCCTCACATCACTCAAGCCACCTCGTAGCATATAAATGTATCTCAGGCCCTCGGCCTCATATCACTCAGAATATCCTCCCATATGGCCCTCGGCCTCACTCATTCCTAAAAATCATCACAAGCCCCTCGGGCATTAGTAAAACAGTAGTTCTTAGCCCAAAACATCATTTAGAAATATCACTAAGTTTCAATCCGAGTAAAAGTTGCTGAGTTTGTAAAATAGTAAATATTAACAGGACTAAGTTCAAGTATTAAATCAAACAGTGAGGAAATAGTGATAAAAATCCCTGAAGGATTCCAATAATCGGCACTGAGCCTAAGTACGGCCATCAGCCCAAATCAAAGTGATCAAAAATAACGTTCAGTCAAATATACGATAAAAATTATCAATCAGGACATACCAAGTCACAATTCCCAGTAGTAAACGCCCCACGCTCATCATCAAGCGCGTGTCTCACCTCAACATAGCATTATGTTGTACAGCCGGGGATTTCAAACCCTCAGGACATCACTTACAATCACTACTCACCTCAAATCGGCCAAAGCTCTAGCCCGCTATGCCCTCACCTCGCAAATCGGCCTCCTCGCGCATCATGTCTACCCAAAACTACAACGAATATATCACAATATGCCAAGGAAATAATACCCAATCGAGAACAAATCAAAAAATATCAAAAATCCCAAAATCTGCAAAACCCGAGCCCCGAGCCCAAGTCTTGAAACTCAGAAATTTTCACATCAATGGGTTCCTTATCTCACCACAAGTCCATACATATCAAAAACTCTCAAATCCGGCCTCAATGATCCCTCAAATCCCAATTGAAAATCTCAAAATCCCAAGCCCTTGTTTTTTCCCTTTTTAGCTAAGTTTACATGAATTTCAAGGTTAATTTCACAATATAATCACGCTTTTAGTTCATAGAACTTACCTCCAATCAATCCTCTTTGAATCCCTCCTCAATTTCTCCCAAATAGCTCTGAAAATGCTCAAAAATGGTGGAAAAAATGACTTAGCTCGCGGAAGAAAATGTTTAAAAACCCTTCTACCCAGCTATTGATTCCTTCTATGTGAACGCGAGGGCATTCTTGCATTCGCGATGAAAAAAAACTTTCCTGGACCAAAATAACTCTTCATGAATGCATCTGATCACCCTCGAACGCGATGCTTTGCCTGCCTCAACTACGTGAACGCGGTGCTCTTGGTCGGGAACGTGATGAACAAAACACGCAGAACCCCCAAGGCCTCCTATGCAAAGCGAATAACTCCCCACAAATGCGAAGCTCAAGAAACTCACCCTTCACGAACTCGAGAGGCCAAACGTGAACCCAAAGCACAATTCTTAGGGACCCCAACTTCCTTCTTCGCGAATGGGGTCGCAGACACGCGAGCGCGATGGCCAAAATAGGCCTGCACCTGCTGTTGCATTTTCTGCATATTTTCCAAGTCCAACACTTCCCGTTAGCCATCTAAAATCACCCTGAGGCCCCTCGGGGCCTCAACCAAAAGCACCAACACATCCTAAAATATCATTCAAACTTGTTTCAATCATCAAAATACCTCAAACAATACCAAAACCATCAAATTACATCGAATTCAAGCCTAAGTTCTTCTAAAACTTCTGAAACACGCATTTGATCAAAAATCCAACCAAATCACCTGCGATTGGCCTGAATTTTGCACACACATCCCAAATCATATAATGAAGCTACAACAACTCTTGAAATTCTACTCCGACCCTCAGATCAAATTTCGCCTATCAATTAGAAATTTCCAAAATACTAACTTTGCCAATTCAAGCCTAATTCTACTCCTGACCTCCAAACTCAATTCCGATCACACTCCTAAGTCACAAATCATCCCCCGAAGATAACGAAATCATAGAAAATCACATCTGATCCCTCTAACACATAAGTCAACATCCGGTTGACTTTTCCAATCTAAGCCTTCCTTAAAGAGACTAAGCGTCTCATTCTCTACCAAAAACCACTCCAAACCAACTCGATCACATAAGACACAAATAACGAAGCATAAAGAAACAAGAAATATGGGAAATGGAGCGGTAACTCATGAGACGATGGGTCGGGTCTGTGAATAACTAATTTTTTACCACACTCAAATTTTATACTAGTTTAGTGTACATGTTTCTTTTAGGTCTAATTTTAATATTTTAAATTTTTATCCTACTCATAATAGATTTTATTTAAGAAAATAAAAAACTATAAAGAATATTCATATTCTTAGAATATAAGATTTTTTTCTATGTTTAAATAGAAGAAATTTTATACATATATTTGGTTTCTTCTAATTTAGATGTAATCAATAGTATTTTTAGTTAGTATAATTTAACTATAGTGTATGTATATATATACATATGTGTGTGTGTGTGTGTATTTTTAATTTTATTGCCATATTGAGTGTTGTATTTTGGAGACATCGAAGGAAATGTACCCGAGACAATAGTCAATGCAAATGCACTCAAATGTTACAATAATTAACTCGTTACTTGGTGTTAACATTTTCTTATTAGCATGACGGAGGCTTTCTTTCTCGCTACCCAAACACCATGAATCCTTTTGCAAATCCTTTAAGTCGGTTCCATCTCTTTGATTATCCTATTTGGAATCTAGAAGTTACTATTAAAATATAACAACAAAAACAAAAAAAAAACAAAAACAAAAAAAGAGGTAAAAAAAGCAATAGAAAACGAAAATGAAAACAAAAAATATTTGAAAAACAAAAAAAAATCAAAACAAAGTACCCTGAACTACATTCTACTTAATTCCGAAAGGATGTGTAGGCAGCCTCTCTCTGAGGTTCAGTCGCACTAAAATAAAAATCCAAATTCCCCCAAAAAGTGAAACTGGGGCAGATATTATAATGTTTCAGCAATGGTTTTTCCTGAAAGGTTCCAAAGTTGTAATTTAGTCTAAATTCTTTTTACCCAAATCCTTTTCAAGTTCTTCCGATCAATCAACGAGAATGTTTAAAGAATTAGAGGATACAATCATTTGGATCTGGTACAATCAAAATGAGGGAAATAAAATGAGAGAGTCTTATTGGTGAAAACCCTCTCGAGCACCGTAAGGCGATGGAAAGAAGAGAAATTGAAATGAGAGAGTCTTGTTAATGAAAACTCATAAAGAGAAATACAAGGTGACGGTGAGAAAAGAAACGAGAGAGATCAGTTAGTGAAAACCCACCAAGGGCACTTTTCATTGAAAAGAGGATCCACGTAACTATAGCATCAACACAATCATGATAAAGGTTTCCCCCTTTCAAGTCAAAAATTGTGATGAGTTTCTGAGAATCGGACGGTTTATGTAGATCAGGCATCCAGTCCAAAAAGCATGTCATATTCATTGAAGTCTGCATGTACTCCCAGATAAGTACGTCTTTCTATTCTCCAAAAGGGACACCACTTGTTTTAAACTCATTCTCTATTCCATTATTTGTTTTTTTCTTTGACTCCCATTCGGTTTATTCCAAAAATAAAGCAAAGAAAAGACAGCAAGACTAATTTACAAGGTTCTCATTTGAAGCGAGCTGATATATTCAAAAGGTGCCCAGCCTCGACAAAGGCATCAAGTCGATCACGATTGTCCATGTTTGGCCGATGCTTTGAAATGAAAAACTTTGAAATAAGTCAAAAGTGAAATGCCCACAAAGGCAAAATAAAGTTGAAAAAGGTTAAGTACCGTCATGGCAAAGTTTGGAAAAGCTAAAGG
Source organism: Nicotiana benthamiana (assembly GCA_034376525.1). NCBI lineage: Eukaryota > Viridiplantae > Streptophyta > Magnoliopsida > Solanales > Solanaceae > Nicotiana > Nicotiana benthamiana. The sequence goes on along the minus strand of CM067341.1, from coordinate 9,388,921 downwards.
TTCTCCAGGGTCAGAAATACAGTTGGTATATAAAAAATAATTAGTTGCAGTTGAAACCATCAAAGAAAAAGAGCCGAGATCAAGAGATTGAAATAATCAAGGTCACAAGCCGACCTCCATTCTAAAACTAATAAATCTTTCTTTGTTTAGAACAGGAACAGAAAACTTTTTAGGAAACAGTTTATGGAAGGACGAACATCTCCAAGTGAAGTTCTCAAATCCTTGATTTCATTCTAATATACATATAATCATGGTATTTTTAGTTTCACTATAGGGAATTAATACCATATAGTCAACACAGGGTACTATATCCCCCGATTGCATTTTTATTGCCAATATAGGGTGTGAGCATGTGATTTTTGTCCTATATGAATTACTCCCAGAAATTCAAACAAAATAATTCCGTTCATTATTTTGTAATTTTGTGGATTTATGTGACATTTTATGTTAATTATTTGCATTTTTTTTGTGCATTTTAATTAATAAAAAATATACTTGGCATCTGCATTCAGGGTTTAATTTCATATTTTAGGATTAATTAGTAATTAAGGTACTTTACAAAGAAGAAAATAGCAAAAATGATTCTTTTGCATTTATACTTTTAATTTGTCTTAGGTTGCATTTAAATTAGGAATTAGTGTATTTGGAAATTAAGTAGTATAATTTTAGAGTCAATTTGGGTTTTTGTTTTTAAATTTTACATTTAATAAAAATCAGGAAAAAAAATCATAAATAAAAATCAAAATAAGAGGGAATTAGAAGAAAACAATTTATCTTCATGAATTACCCAGTTTTGGGCCAAATCCATTCAAAATTAGCCCAAGACCACTGTTAAAACCTGTTCCCCAGCCCAACCATATGCCCTAACCCAGTCTAGCCCCACACCCTACCAAACCGACACCGTTTCAGCCATTGTCAATCTGGACCGTTGATCTCAATAGATCAAACAGCCAGGAACTAACCCTTCCCTAATATAAATATGTTCTAACACTGCCCCACCCCCCTGAGACCCCCGTTACCCTCATCCCCTTCGTCTCTTCAGAGACCAACCCCCAGACCACCGTCCACTACCCTAAAACCACTGTTGGAAATCACCTCACGATGGCGGCCGGCCACCAAACGACTCCAAATTCACACTGTAGAACCCTCTCGGCCTCCCATTTTCACCCCCACCATCCATTTCCTTCGAGCATCCCTCAAACTCGTCGAATAATTAAAACAATGGTCGCCACTTCCACCGTCCACGGCGGCGCCACCTCCAAACCCTCCCTCATGGACACCCCTTAACCACCAGACCTCCATCATCCTAAATCCATCATCCTTCCCCTTCGAATGCCACTCAAGTTTCTCTAAAATCAAATCTGAGGTTCAAGCTTGGAAGTTTTTAAGCTGTAACTCACGCATACAAGACTTGCCTCCAGTTTTCCTCGAGTTTCAGGCTCTATTTTATTGCATATTAGTGGCATTTACCTGGTCTTGACAAAGAACAGGTGATCGACATTATGCCATGGTTAAATTGGAAGGTCAGCTTTAAGTATGAGCATAGGTGAGTCTTCCTACTTTTCTTTGATTATTCAAATTCCCTAATAGAATTAAATTTTATGTGTCCTTCCTATATGCTTTTATTTTTTGCATCATTCAGTGTTCTAAATTTCTTCTGTTAAGTTTTTCTGGTAAGTTCTTTGCTGGTATTGATTCATGACTCTTTCGATTTTTAGTTTTGATTTATGATTCAGTTTGGATTCTTATATCGATAGCATAATTCTGTGTTTCGATTTCATTTCTTAATCTTATGTTTGACTAATAATGGGTAGTATTTGTTAATTCCAAACTTCCAAGTAGTTCAAATCTTGAAGTAAGATAGTTGGATTGTTGGTTCAATTATAGGGAGATTTTGGTTATAATTGAAATGATTTGGCAATGCTGAACATTTCAAGGCTCTTGGCAATTAACCAAGTAAAAGTGGTTGGGGTTTTGTTTAACCTAGTTTAGTAAGTGAGGGGTGAAATTGAGGGTAATATAGGTATTTCAGAATGAAGAATCCTGCAAATAACTGAATTGGAACTCCTTAGAACACTCTAGATTAGGTTTTAACTGGAAATTAAGAAAGTTAGTAGTGTTGCTTGGCCAGCAAGGCATGAAATGGGGGACTTAATGAGCTAAAACTGAAAGTTGGGAGGGGACAAAGGGTGCAACATAAAAACTAGAAGGTTTCCCTATGTATAAGCTTATATACACTAGCATTCTTGCCTTTCAAGGCAAGAAAAAAAAGGGCTGAAAATTTTAAAAACAAATCCAAAAGAGGGTGTTACTGTTTCATTCAGATTTGAGCTTTAAACTTCAAAAATTTTGATCTCTAAATCAATTTTGGTTTCCTTTTCCTGTCATGGTTTAAAAGTTAACGAGTGAGTTCATATTTGGGTGTAGTTCGAGTTATCTGGTTGTTTGGGATTGGTATTAGTTGTTCGACCTACATCTCCATGGTCTTTTAAAATGTTGAATCTATTGTTCCATTGATTTGGAGTTCATTCAGTGATCTCATCACTATATCTGGGGCTATCTGTTGCTGCTTTTCATGCTCTGCTGAAGTTTAATTTCTAATCGTTCCTTGTGCACTTATTCTTCTCATTTCAGGTATTCTTCTATCTCAGATGATCTATGAAGAGTTTGAATCAACAATTGTAATAGAATTTCTGAAGGAATGATATATTATTCATGTACTTCTCATATTTAATTACTGGTAGATGTGTTAGTTTGAATTTTAGATTGTGTCGCAACAATAGTCGAGATTTAAATAACGGGAACATTCCATTATTTGTACTTAACTGGATTGCTGGACTTTTAAACTTGCTTGACTGCCACTTAAATATTTGTGTGAGAAGTTGAATGCATAGGATAAATTAATTATCTTTTTGTTCATAAGCACTTGTTATTACTGAACCATGACAGTAGGGAATTCTAGATGTATGTTAGATGGCATGTGGGTTTGGAATTTCATTGATTCAACAAGCTTAAAAGTAGTTGTTAAATTTCAGATCAAATATGTTAGTCATAAATATGCCTCTGCATCGAATAATGTATGTCAAAATCAAAATTAAAACTAATTTAATTTTGAATTGAATAAATCTATGTCTGTCATGTGTTTAAAATGGTTTCCAAATGGGTCAAGACCCGCACAGTAGCACTTGGTTTTTATAATTAGGTTCTGTGATCCTTTGGCTCAAATCATAAAATCTGTAAATATACAATCAATTACAATGTCCTTCTTTGGATTAATTCCTTCTTCTATATAATTGTTTACACTTGATTCCTCATTTTTTTTCTTGGTTTGGCCTCTCCGGTGGAGTTGGGTTTGTGTCGATCCCAGGATGATTCTAGCCTAGTGTGACCATATTCAGTGGTCATAGGGCTCTACCATAAATGCCTCGGGTGGATTGGGCTCCTTTTGGACCTAGTGTTAAGATAGCGATGGGTTCATTAACAACTAATATCGAGTTTGGGCTTCTCAAACTAAGTAGCACATTCGAATTAAGGGGCCCTCCTTTTGATTAGGTGCTTGAGTTAGGGGTCCGAATTCCTTAAGTGATAGCTTATTGATAACGTTGATTAATTAATTAAGATTTCTAAAGACAATGCTTAGTAGAAAACAGTAGTATCTTTAGGTTGGACTTTTAGTAATTTCGTAGGCTAGATAAAAATAATATTTTGTAGAATAACTTTTAAGACGTTTGAAATACCAGTATGATTGTGTATACGTCTGCGTAACATAATTACACCTCTAAAATAAAATCGGAGTATGCGTTCACGCAACTTTGGCCCAAACACTTTAAATAATAATTAAGTGTTATTAATTATGGACACGTTCGCTTATATGATTTTTTATGCGCCAAACAGGCGGGTATACGTACGCGTAGCTCGTTTCAAGATAACTTTCTAATTAAAAGCGGTGAAAGAAGCAAAAGAACATAGTTTTAAAAATCAGTAACTAAATAATTTAACAATCCAAGTAGGATCAAAGCGACCGTGCTAAAACCACGGAACCTGGGAAATGTCTAACACCTTCTCCCGGGTTAACCGAATTCCTTACTCGGATTTCTGGTTCACGTACTGTTAAAAAGAGTCATTCGTTTCCTCGATTCGGGATTCTAAACTGGTGATTTGGGACACCATAAATCTCCCATGTGGCAGCTCTGATTTTTAATAAAATAAACCCCATTTTTAATTGATAAAACTCCCTTTCTACGCCCTTCGCAGGGATGTAGTAGCAAAAAGGAGGTGTGACATAAGGTATGACATTCCCTAGTAGCATCTCATGGTGTCTCGAGCCTCATTTTATTGCAAACATAGGGTATCACATTTTCTATTAGCTTCCCAGAGTACCAAGGACCTCACCTTATTGCCAACACAGGGTACTATGTCCCTTGGTTTGCATTACTTACTGCCAACATAGAGTCCGACATTCCCTAGTAGCATCTCAGAGTGCCACGAGCCTCATATTTTGCCAACATAGAGTACGACATCCCCTAGTAGAATTTCAGAGTGCCATGAGCCTCATATTATTGCAAACATAGGATACGACATTCCGTAGTAGCATTTTAGAGCATCATGAGCCTCATTTTATTTCAAACATAGGGTACGACATTCCTTGGTAGCATCCAAGAGAGCCAAGAGCCTCACCTTATCACCAATACAGGGTACTGCATCCCCTGGCGCATTATTTTCTTCCTACATTGGGTACGACATTCCCTAGTAGAATCTTAGAGAGCCAACAACCTCGCCTTTTTGCCAACACAGGGTACTACATCCCCTGGTTTCATTTCTTGTTGCAAACATAGGGTACAACAATCACTAGTAGCATCCTAGAGAGCCAAGAGCCTCACCTTATTGCCAACATAGGGTACTACATCTCCTGGTTATACCTCTTGTTACAAACATAAGGTACGACAATCCCTAGTAGCATCCAGAGAGCCAAGAGCCTCACCTTATTGCCAACACAGGGTACTACATCCACTGGTTGCACTTCTTGTTGCAAACATAGGATACAATATTCTCTAGTAGCATCCCGAGTGCCATGAGCCTCACATTATTGCTGAAATAGGGCATGGCATTTCCTAGTAGCATTTTAGAGTGCCACGAGCCTCATCTTATTGCCAACATAGGGTACAACATTTCCTAGTAGCATCCCAGAGTGCCACGAGCCTCGTTTTATTGCCAACAGAAAGTACTACATCCCCTGGCTGTATTATTTTCTGCCAAGATAGGGTACGACATCCCCTTGTAGCATCTCAGAGTGCCACGAGCCTCATTTCATTGTCAACATAGGGTACTACATCCTCTGGCTGCATTATTTTCTACATAAAGTACGACATCCCCTAGTGGCATTTTAGAGTGTCGTGAGCCTCATTTTATTGCCAACACAGGGTACTACATCCCCTGGTTGCATTTCTTGTTGCAAACATAAGGTACGACATACCCTCGTAGCATCCCAGAATACCACGAGCCTCATCTTATTGCCAACACAAGGTACTACATCCTATGGTTGCACTTTTGTTGCAAACATAGGGTACAATATTCCCTAGTAGCATCTGAGAGTTCCACGAGCCTCATCTTATTGTCGACACATGGTACTACATTCATCGGTTGCATTACTTTCTACCTACATAGGGTACAATATCCCCCTAGTAGAATCTTAGAGTGCCACGAGCCTCATCTTATCATCAACACATGGTACTACATCCCCTGGTTGTCTTCCTTCTTGTTAACACAGCGTACACCATCCTCTATTATTTAAAAAATGCATCTTTCTATTTTTTATTCTGCAATGCTAAAGATAATTTATTGTGTTTTCAATAACTTATAAAAATTTCCTAGTTCAAACTGGGGTAGAAAACTTTTGTTCGTTTTGTTTGTTTGTGATGACTTGTAGGTTTTTCTAAAAAGCACGGATTGGATGTGCAAAAATAAGATTCTAGCTCTCGCCAGAGAAAGTGGAACGTTTGATCTAAATATCAGCCGAGCCATCTTTGACACAATGCATACATAGACATTGGATTTCAAGATCCATCTCTTTATAACATGATCAAGAAGCATGTCTGAGAGAATATTTCATAATATGTTACATCGAGAGCATGAAGTTTTAGTCTAAAGTCAATGTGGGAAGCAAATCAAGAATCAAGACAAGATTCCAGATGGCATTTAGATAGGAATTTTGTAACTCTTAGATTTCAAGAGTATGTAATTTTCTTTTCATTTTGATGTAATAGTAGGAACCGCGGATTGGAACCTCGACGGACTCCCTCTAAGAATACTCCATCACTCTTCTTTAACTCGAACTACACGTGACCTGATTCCCTTATAACCCGGGATATGTAGGCTGTCTAAATCCAAGGCTCGATCGTATCTTTTTCTTGTATTTTATTTTTCTTTTTAAACAATAGTGAGCTAAAAACTTAGTCACCATGGTCATTTTCTTTGCCTGAAAACTCTCCATGTTTCCAAAAAAAGAGGGGCATAATGTGAACAACTAATTTTTGACCTCACTCAAATTTCATACTAGTGTAGGGTACATATTTCTTTTAGGTCTAATCTTAATATTTTAAATGTTTATCCTACTCTTAATAGATTTTATTTAAGAAAATTAAAAACAATAAAAAATATTCATATTCTTAGAATATAAAATTTTTTCCTATGTTTAAATAGAAGAAAATGTATATATATATTTGGTTTCTTCTAATTTAGAGGTAAGCAATAGTATTTTTAGTTAGTATAATTTAACTATAGTGTGTGTATTTAATTTTATTTATTCATTTTAACTAAGTGAATTATTAAAAAAAACTAACGAAAAGAAGAAGAAAAGGGAATGCTTTACCTTTATTTTCTTTTTTGTTATTATTTTATTTTTAACTTAGTAAAAAGTTCAAAAGAAGAAAAAAAGTAAATCTGAAAATTAAAAAAAGGCACAAAACAATTTAGAAAAGAACAAAGAAAAAATCCTAGAGAAATAGGACCTAAAAGTTGCGTATTGTTATGAAATAATATAAGAACAAGAACAATAGAGAGAAAAGTAGAGAGAGAGAGGAGTATTCTTATTGATACTTTGGGATTGTTAGGGATGATTTACAATGCTAGAAGACCCCTTTATTTATAGGGAGGTAGTGACTTAGCTACCAAGAATAAAACTCTAGAATCTCTCTAATTATAGACATTCACCTTAAATAGAAGTCTATTTATAACACTCCCCTTGAATGTCTATTCAACAATGTGTCTCGTTAAAACCTTAAAACCAAATCCCAATGGGAAAAATTAAAGAGAAGGAAAAAGAGTACACATGTTTGAATATGCGCCTATTGGTTGCCTCGTTAAAACCCTCGCAAGGAAAACCCAGTTGGGACAAAACCTTGTAAGGGAAAAAGAGTGCAACGCGCATTAACTCCCCCCTGATAAGAACATCAATTTATATCCTTGAGCATTTGCATTCCAATCTTGTGCATCATCTTCAAAACGATCTTTGGTAGATATTTGATAAATAAATCAACCATATTGAGTTGAATAAATATTCCGCACCTTGAAATCATCATTCTTGAACATCTTCATATAATGTCGTGGAATGACTCTTCAATATCTTCGTAGATGTATTCTCAATGCCATCATGCTTATAGTTATAGCAAGATACATATGTACACAAATTGTACTTAGGATGTGGTACTTCAGGACCAAGAATTGCATATGCTTCAAGCAACTTAAATCTTTCAAGTTAAGTCATGTAAGTCACATAATAGACTTTAGATGCATATCAAGTTTTCACGTCATGCTAAACAAATAAGATATCGAAAACTGATTATACATACCTTTGACTTTATACTTTCAAGTATTTGAACTATATGTCCAAATCTACATGTCTTTCATATGGAATCAAGTATTTGTCTATACGCTTTAAGCGTATCAAAGACTTTGTCCTTCTGGGACTTAATATGAGCATTTGTAGTGAGAATATAGTCACTTTCTTTGGGTCAGCAAATGCGTATAGCATGCTTTGCAATATGTTGCAATTGAATTATCCCTTTTATGAACTTCAGGTTCGTATCATGATATTCGGGGATTTACATATACAAATGATAATTCATCCCATGTAACCTTTTCTTAAGTGTTTATCATGTCTCCCCCTCATGTTAGAAAAGCTAACTTGTTTCCTCAACTTTGAGAAATCACTTTGTGCATTATCATGTCAATATACACAGCACATTAATAATAAGATGAAATTATTTGGTTCCTGACCCTGAACCACTTGTGAGGGGAGAATATACTCTCGTATACAACGCATATCAAACTGATATATATAACTTTGTTCTCATAAGAAACAGTTTAGCTATTAAGTGGAAGCACTCAATAATTATCTTGCTAAACCAGCTTTGATATAAACCAACTTATCAAGATGAACTATCTTGAGTAGAGAATTTGGAAATTATGCTCGAAGTTAGATTACTGAGCAATTTACCTCGCAAGCACCGGCCAGGCTGCGGGTTAATAACAATTGCGCATGTAACCATTTCATAGATGCATCATATGTGGTATACATGGCAGGTGAATGGGCCCATATTCACCTTTGATATTTCCAGAATTTATGGGCTTCAACCTGAACTCTTTAGTTGGTCAGTTCATTAATGAGAACAAGTGATACAAGAGAATTCGTAAAGAACTTTCTAGTTCTTTAATATTCACCTATGTGAATTTGCACATCATACTTAATATGAGATGGCTAACACGAATGCCAACTGAATAAATTATCAATATTGGTAAACTTCAAATTTACACCATGACATGTGCACTTATCAATAAACTTCAGGTTTATTATGACATGGGTTTTATACCAATAGATATCCACTTTATTGTGGCATTCTTTCGTTTGTGTAGTACAAACTGGAGAACAAAGCGGGTAGCTTTTCATATACAAATTACCCCGCTACAAGTTGTAGTAATAGGAGATATCAAATCCTTCCTTTATTTATAGTCTCAATATAATCAATCGCTTTCGCGTGTACTTTGGAAACTGAATAAGTTTCTTTGAGACTTACTACGGCACAATACTCAATTGTGTTTCTCCAACATAGTAATAATTGGCTCTTCTAGAGCTCTTAATTAATTTTGTACTACCACAGATTCATCAACATCCATGTGGTGAATATCTTTCTTAAAGAGAAAGTTATACCATTATGGTCATGTCAAACTTATATGCAAGATATGTTTCTTGCATTATCGTTGTCCTTTAATAGTCATATTTCCAAAATACTTTGGCGTACAATAGATACGTGACCAACGATCATTCATGCCATATATATAGCCAACAGGCTTGACACCATTAGGTGTTTCAACTATAGGGCCAAAAACTTCACGTTTTGCCAGCGAATTCAATTCTGATTAAATTGCTTCTTGCCACTTTGGCCAATCATGTCTTTTTCGACATTCTTCAACAGATTGAGGTTCGAGATCCTCACATTCTTGCATAATGCTAGATGCGACATTATAACCAAAGACATTATCCACCACTATATCCACTCGATTAATATTTGCCTCAATATTGATTGAATTTATGGATAGTTCCGTATTTTCCAGAGCCTCGGGCTCAATGGATTCTTCATGAATCTCAGAATTTGTTAAATCATGAATTTCCTCATGAGATTCTTTCATAGTGTCATTTTGATCATTTGCTTTCCTCTTTCTAGGATTTCGATCTTTGGAACCTAATGGTCTGCCACGCTTCAGGCGTGCATTTGACTCATTGAATATGACACTAGATGATTGTCCAACAGGGACATCAATACGGATTGGGACATTTTCCGCGGGGATGTGGGATTTCGTTATCCTTTTCAGGTCCGTAAATGCGTCAGGCATTTGATTTGCTATTCTTTGCAAATGGATAATCTTTTGTACCTCTCTTTCACAAATAGAGGTATGTGGATCAAGATGAGATAGTGATGCATTTTTCCACAAAATTTCCCGTTTGGTTTCACCAACTTCTCCCCCTAATTTTTGGAAAAGTGTCTCATCAAATTGACAGTCTGCAAATCGTGCAAATCTCCTGTCAATGTTTCGAGGTAGCGAATTAATGGAGGGCGATTCAAACTCAACATATATTCCTAACCTTCTTTGCGAACCCATTTTGGTGCGGGATGGCGGTGCTATAGGCACATATACTTCGCATCCAAAGATTTTTAAATGGGATATATTAGGTTCATGACCCAAAACCAATTGCAACGGGGAATATTTGTGTCAATTCGTCAGTCAGAGACGAACTAGCATTGCTGCATTCAAATTGGCGTGACCCCAAACCGATGTGGGCAGCCGACAAACTAGCATTGTTGCATGCAAAATGGCGTGACCCCAAACCGAAGTGGGCAGCCTCGTTTTCATGAGTAAATGAGGTATTCAAGAATATACTCATGTATTGTCTCAATTTGATATCCATTTTGAATGATATCTTTAAAGCTCAACAAGTTCCTTTTAGACTTGGAGGAGAACATTTTGATTGATATCATTAAAACTCAACAAGTTCCTCTTAGACTTGTAGGAGAACATTTTGCATTCTCTAAAATATTGTTCCTTTAGGCAGAGTTATAGTTGCTCTTCAGGAGCCTTCAATCAATTTAATTCCCATGATTTGACATACAAAAGAAAATATATGAACATGAGAATATACAAATCTGTTTGCTTCATATTTAAACAATATTTTCAAAATCTGCTGAGGTCCGTTGACTAACTAAATCAGATAGTCGATTATATGTTTTCCATAATCGTTTACTTTGCAGTTTGAAAATTTCAGTTTAAGCATTTTCTTAAAACAATCGATTGTTAAACACACACAATCGATTGTTAAACATAGACAATCGATTATTTGCTATTTTGAAAAATTCCAGATCACACTGTCTTACGACAATCGATTGTTAAACATAGACAATCGATTGTTGAACATTGACAATCGATTGTTAAACATAGACAATCGATTATTTGCTAGTTTGAAAAATTCCAGATCAGTCTTACGACAATCGATTGTTAAACATAGACAATCGATTGTTGTACATTGACAATCGATTGTTGACCATTGACAATCGATTATTTTGCTATTTTGAAAAAATCCAGATCATACTGTTTTAAGACAATCGATTGTTAAACATTGACAATCGATTATTTGTTATTTTGAAAAATTCCAGATCACTGTTTTAAGACAATCGATTGTTAAACATAGACAATCGATTGTTGACTATTTTGAAAAAATTCCAGATCACACTGTCTCACGACAATCGATTGTTAGGCATAGACAATCGATTGTTGGACATTGACAATCGATTGTTGAACATTGACAATCGATTGTTATGCAGTTTTAATGCAAAATATTAGATAATCGACTAACTGTTAGGTTAGTCGATTACCGCTACTTGAAAATAAAAATATTATTGAAATTTGAGCATGTAGAAACATTCTAACGAACTAATACTAACATTATATCATGAACTAACTAATACGAGCTGATACTAATGAATATTAGTCTATTCACTAACTATTACAAATAAGTGAAATAAAATCAAACAATTCCATCTTCCTTCATCAAGGTGATGGTGCAAGAGAATCAAGGCCATTGGCACAGTTTCAAACCTTCATTAAGATGATGGCGCAAGAAAAACGAGGCCTTAGCATAGTTTCAAACCTTCATCAAGGTGATGGCGCAAGAAATCAAGGCCTTAGCATAGTTTCAAACCTTCATCAAGGTGATGGCGCAAGAAAATCAAGGCCTTAGCATAGTCTTGGGTGGATGCATTATTTCTGTCTTTGATGGCGTCTCTAGGACCCATTGCATCCAAATGGATTTCAGCATTCAACACCCATGTCATATAGTTCTTGCCCCAAATTTCTAGGGCAACGAACTTTCCTTTTATAATGTCAGACATGAAACAAAATTACATCAAGAGCGTGTTCATACTTACGGGCTCTATTACAATTATCACATTCACTTCAGGGAATGGATCATAATCATCTGTATGTGCTATACACAATCTCATGTCAAATATTACTTTCATAAAGTGAAAGATTATTTTGAGAATCCTTATTGTTCTCATTACAATAATGACGATTATAATTTCGTCTATTGCCACGTCCACATCCATTGATACCTTCACGGTAATAATTTTTTTTTTTGTCTTCTTTCAGACTTATCACATACTGCTACCACATTCTCTAAAGGGAATGGAGCAAATTCAATTGGACGGGTTTTGTCTTCTTTCAGACTTATCACATACTACTATCACATTCTCTAAAGGGAATGGAGCAAATTCAATTGGACGGATTTTGTCTTTGTTTGTATATGAAATCAAATCGTAGAATTTCAAGAACTTGAAAGGGAAATATAAATTACTTACCTTTAAGGTATACCAATAAATGTTGTGATATCGAATATACCTCTTGAGTTTCCATCCCGTTGCATTACTTTATGATGATACCATCTCTTCTAATTTCCGTATAGAAATTCTACCGCGTTATCCCGCGAAATAAGGAGACGATTTTACAGCACATGAGAAAAAAAATCAACTTGTTTCCTGTACGCAAAATTACTAAGTCCTACAAACCCATATTTCTAATGCTTGCTCCCAGAGTTTAATGACCCCAATTATGAACAAGTTGTGTGTCTTTGATGGAAAGCTGCAGACAAGAAAACAACACATATTATATATTTTAATCGAACATAAAATCGATACTTATCTCTTGAAGCGTGACCCGGATAATGCCCGGAATTAGCGAAATTCGTGGGGGCGAATTTCTCCTTAATCTTCTCAAAGTGTTTCTTGAGACGGTAGAGTCTCGTGCTGATAACGTGTTATGAAATAATATAAGAACAAGAACAATAGAGAGAAAAGTAGAGAGAGAGAGGAGTATTCTTATTGATACTTTGGGATTGTTAGGGATGATTTACAATGGTAGAAGACCCCTTTATTTATAGGGAGGTAGTGACTTAGCTACCAAGAATAAAACTCTAGAATCTCTCTAATCATAGATATTCACCTTAAATAGAAGTCTATTTATAACACGTATCAACTTCTTTTTCTTCCTAAAAAAATGACAGCACATCCTTACAGTAACTAATGAAACTCATCCCAAAACAGTCCACAAACCGACCTATAAATCACCAAACTTCACTCGACTTTAACCATCTGAACACCTTCTAAAATCCAGAAAAATCAGATACTTTACACCTGAAACTACACTCGAATATCAGCTATAACAACAACATAATACAACCAAACATCCTTCATTTGTTTCCTTAAGTCAAGATTCACGCAGACAGTTTTGTTTGAGGTTGCTTGTTTCTGATTGTGGTCGAGGTTGTTGGTTCGTTTGTTGAGTCCCAAAGCTTTAAAATTCACATCTGACAATAAAGGTTCACTCTTTTAACTATGTGCTTTGTCTTCCTATTTTATTCATGAATTTTAGTTAAACGATTACTTTATTAAGAATTTATATCTGTGCGGATTTTGATTCCATTTTCCGAAGTGGGTTTACTTGAAAAAAAATTTATTATTTGTGGATTTAGTATTATTGGACGTGGGGTTGTTAGCTAGCATCTTGTTTGTTCATTCTTAAGATGAAATCAAAATTGTTACCATGTGAATTCTGTTAGTTCATTTATTAAGTTGGAATATGACGTAAGTTTGTTAAATTTGATCGGGGAACCGTTGTGGGTTAAGTTAATTTAATTAATGGCCGCTTGAGTAGTGTTCAGCTTTGGGCAAAAATAATCCTAATAAATACATAAATATATATCTCATATCTAAAAGAGATTAAATTATCGGAATACTCTAAAAATGCTATAAAAGCTTTACACACTTTAAATATTAGCCTATGCATTCATATCAGAACCTTAGATTGATATGTTTAAATAATAAAAAAGATCACGTGTGCATTCCGCGTCTCAATGCCTTTGACTTCAAAATAATTATATTATAATCATGTGTACATTCCGTACTTTGATTTAATATTTAATTTCAAAGAAGGACCTTGTCTGTATTCCGCATCTTAGTGGACACAATTAATAAAATATAATATTTAATTAAACGGTAATAAATAAGACATAATCAATAAAATATAAAAATAGTCAAGAATTGATTTAAGACTTACATTAGTCAATAAAAGCAACTGTGCTAGAACCACGGGACTTGAGGGGTGCCTTACATCTTCCCTTCAGTCAATATAATTTCTTACTAGGTCTTTTGTTTCGTGGACCATAATTAAGAGTCAAACATTCCTTTTGAAAAGGGATTCAAATGAAATGTGACTTGGAACACCAAAACTCAATTCTAAGTGGCGACTCTAAATAATAAATAATTTATTTTTAAAACGTTACTTTAATTGGAGAAACTCTTCTAACTCAACATCGTAATAGGATTGTGGAGAAAAAAAGAGGTGTGACAGGGTCGTCACAATTAAAATAAAAATGATATTGATTTTCATTTTCCTTATAATTACACTCTGAGCTCAAGGCATATATTATGTTCTTTAGATTCTAGGATATATAATATCTCATTTTGTAATAAATTGTCCTTTTATTAAATATACAAGAATCCGAGATATTATATTTTCTCTCGTTCGGCAAAAAACTTAATATCTCTTCTCACGGTGGAGTTGGTGTCACTAGTACCCAAAGATAAAACTCTTTTTTTAGTTAGGAACATCCACCATTAATTTAGGTTTATCAAGGATAATTTTCACATGCTACATTAAGCAGGTTTTAATGACTCAAATATATAGACCGTTTTGTGGATCCTACTTATTAATCATAATGCTCAATCCATGAATAGACACAATTTCATGTATAAATTTATTATGAATTTTTCATGAGTTCATATAAACAAAACACTTCAGTGGTAATTATTTATTACTCATAAAATTCTCAATTTACATGTGAATATATATGTAGCTTATAAAATTATTTTATAGCAGAATGTGGACCATAGTATAAAAGCCATACAAACAATATAAACACATATAAAATACCGTCATATTTCACTTAATTAGAACCTCCAATCAGAGAATAAAATTTTCCATAGAAAATCCAAAACTAATAATCACGAAGTGCATGAAAATATAAAGTTAAATTTGAGAAATATTTCATGCACAAATATTTCAAATGCTCCAATCATTAGTCATCCAAGATATCAAATAGAGGATTTTACTTTCTTACAAAATAATTATATCATTATATTATATCAATTATACCTTGTAAGACCTAGTCCACAAAATCTCACACCTCTATTATTGAATTTAAAACAACAACACGTATATTTGCTAATAGTCAATGTGTAACCCTATTATATGACTAGTATTTAACGATAGGGACCATGGAAAATCACCCCCACCACCATTGAATTAAAAACAGATTAAAGTTATATAAGAAATAATTTTCAAAAAATATAAAAACGTTCAAAACACAGTCCAAATGATCTCAAAATGTCAAAAAACGCACGATTCACCGCTAAATAGTGAGTTTTCCTCACTACGTCGTTTCCTATGAACCCACCAAATTTCAGCTTAATCGGAGTCCGTTAAATTCGCTGACCTCCAAAAATACCCGCTTTTCGGTCAAAATCAGGTTTTGCGTTTTTTTAAGGTTTACCCAAATAATCTAGATCATATCAATTAATCAGATATCTCATGAATACAAGAATAATTCAGAATTTTTGCACAGTTAATTCACAAAATAACAGTGCAGTTTTTCAGAAACAACATGTATGTGTAATTCAAAAACGCACATAAACACGATATTCTTGTTTCATGAAAAAATTAGTTATCTAATTAGATTTGAGTGGGCTCTGATACCAATTGATGGATTATTATAGCAACAGAAGTAATCTCAGCATAAATTTCATATGTAATCTAGACAACTAACATAAATAAAATTTCACGAGTTACCTCTTGAAGCGTGAACAAAGCTCCTTTATCATGTGAGCCTCTGTTGCACAACAACTCAATGAATTCTCCACCACCAGCACGATCATGATCTCCGAACGTTCCGCGGTTTTTTACTGTGTTACCCAAATAATATCCGAAAATAGCAATTTTGTGTGGGCGAAATTTCTAGGAAAATATGGCTAAAATATTTAGCCATAATGTACTTCTCCCTCTAAGTGGAAAACCTTATGTATTTATAGCACAAGTTTTAAGTATTTAAACCCTTTTCCAAAACTTGTTAGGTTTTCCTTCTACCAGAAAAAGAATTCCTTTATTTTCTATTATTTAGGCACGACAGTGACCATAGAATTTAATTAACAAGGCTCCAATTATGGAATTAATTTTTAATTTTTGAATTTAGTATCTACAATAATTAATTATGAATTATTCCACTAAAAATTCGTAATTGCATTCCTTATTCAATTTTGAAATTTATCCATTAAATCTTATTTAATTTCTCATGTTAACATTCAGATGCTTATCAATTAAATTAAATTATTGATGGTTTAATTTATTGATTATTTCCTTTGGATTTTCGCTTAACTTATTTCAAGTGTCGGATACAAAATCCATCGGCCGGGTTTACACATGAAAATTTATAAGGTTTCATAAAAGGTTATCATCAATCTCTAAACCGAGACATGGATTCCATCAACTAACTATTACTTCGCCAATGTATATTATTATTATCAAATTTACCAGGCATATTGATCCACGAAAGAATCTCGCCTTTTAATAAATCAAAACAATAACAATAGACATAGCTAATAATAATTATATCACGAGTAAGAGTATAAGTATATTTAATGGCTAGAGAGTTTATTTTATTAAGTCAATATAACAAAATATACTAGCACAAGATGTTGGAATTAGACCATTCCCATAATTATGATAAATTATATTTAATCTAGTGCTACAATCATTCTTGATGGTTTGTCCAATTCCATCATTAAATTGTGAACTCAAACTTTATACTTATAAGAACCGATGCTTTAATCTTTCATTTGTAAGCTAAACTCTACGCACTAAATGATCTACTATATAAATAAAGGATTGGATAATCTATTAAAACTTTATTAAAATTGAATGAACTGTTATGAAATAATATAAAAGACAAGAACAATAATGCAAGAACAAGAGCAATAGAGAGAAGAGTAGAGAGAGTTCTTCTTATTGATACTTAGAGAATGTTAGGAGTGATTTACAATGGTAGAGGGCACCTCTATTTATAGGGAGGGGGATGATTTAGCTACCAAGAATAGAACTCTAAAATCTCCCTAATTATAGACATTCACCTTAAATAGGGGATTTCATAACACTCCCCCTTGAATGTCTATTCAACAATGTGCCTCGTTAAAACCTTAAAACCAAAACCCAATGGGAAAAATTAAAGAAAAGAAAAAGAGTACACATGTTTGAATATGCGCCTATTGGTTGCCTCGTTAAAAACCTTGCAAGGAAAACCCGGTGGGACAAAACCTTGTAAGGGAAAAAGAGTGCAACGCGCATTAACTCTCCCTAATGAGTACATTATATCCTTGAGCATTTGCATTCCAATCTTGTGCATCATCTTCAAAACGATCTTTGATAGACGTTTGACAAATCAACCATATTGACTTGAATAAATATTCCGCACCTTGAAATTATCATTCTTGATAGATATGAACATCTTCATATAATGTCGTGGAATAACTCTTCAATATCTCCATAGATGCATTCTCAATGCCATCATGCTTATAGTTATAGCAAGATACATATGTACACAAATTGTACTAAGGATGTGGTACTTCAGGACCAAGAATTGCATATGCTTCAAGCAACTTAAATCTTTCAAGTTAAGTCATATAAGCCATATAATAGACTTTAGATGCATATCAAGTTTTCCATGTCATGCTAGACAAATAAGATATCGAAAACTGATTATACATACATTTGACTTTATACTTTCAAGCATTTGAACTATAGGTTCAAAACTACATGTCTTTCATATGGAATCAATTCTTCTTGAATTGTATCTCTTCCATTTAGTTACTTTCTTTGGGTCAGCAAATGCGTATAGCATGCTTTGCAATATGTTGCAATTGAATTATCCCTTTTATGAACTTCAGGTTCATATCATGATATTCGGGGATATACATATACAAATGATAATTCATCCCATGTAACCTTTTCTCAAGCGTTTACCATGTCTCCCCCTCATATTAGTAAAGCTAACTTGTTTCCTCAACTTTGGGAAATCATCTTTGTGCATTATCATGTCAATATACACAACACATTAATAATAAGATGAAATTATTTGGTTCCTGACCTTGAACCACTTGTGAGGGGAGAATATACTCTCGTATACAACTTATATCAAACTGATATATATACATTTGTTCTCACAAGAAACAGTTTAGCTATTAAGTGGAAGCACTCAATAATTATCTTGCTAAACTTACTTTGATATAAACCAACTTATCAAGATGAACTATCTTGAGTAGAAAATCTGGAAATTATGCTCGAAGTTAGATTACTGAGCAATTTTACCTCGCAAGCACCGGCCAGGCTGCGGGTTAATAACAATTGCGCATGTAACCATTTCATAGATGCATCATATGTGGTATACATGGCAGGTGAATGGGCCAATATTCACCTTTGATATTTCCAGAATTTATGGGCATCAACCTGAATTCTTTAGTTGGTCAGTTCATTAATGAGAACAAGTGATACAAGAGAATTCGTAAAGAACTTTCTAGTTCTTTGATATTCACCTATGTGAATTTGCACATCATACTTAAAATGAGATGGCTAACACGAATGCCAACTGAATAAATTATCAATATTGGTAAACTTCAAATTTACACCATGACATGTGCACTTATCAATAAACTTCAGGTTTATTATGACATGGGTTTTATACCAATAGATATCCACTTTATTGTGGCATTCTTTCGTTTGTGTAGTACAAACTGGAGAACAAAGCGGGTAGCTTTTCATATACAAATTACCCCGCTACAAGTTGTAGTAGTAGGAGATATCAAAGCCTTCCTTTATTTATAGTCTCAATATAATCAATCGCTTTCGCGTGTACTTTGGAAACTGAATAAGTTTCTTTGAGACTTACTACAGCACAATACTCAATTGTGTTTCTCCAACATAGTAATAATTGGCTCTTCTAGAGCTCTCAATTAATTTTGTACTACCACAGATTCATCAACATCCATGTGGTGAATATCTTTCTTAAAGAGAAAGTTATACCATTATGGTCATGTCAAACTTATATGCAAGATATGTTTCTTGCATTATCGTTGTCCTTTAATAGTCATATTTCCAAAATACTTTGGCGTACAATAGGTACGTGACCAACGATCATTCATGCCATATATCATCTCAAACCTCCTTCTAGGGGTGAGTGTGGTATCATCTCAAACCTCCTTCTAGGGGTGAGTGTGGTATATTTAATACCAATTTCATGTTCATATTCTTCCAATAATGAATATGTATTCGTGAATCAAATGTTGTCACATTCACTTCGAGGATATGTGATTTTGTTATCCTTTTCAAATCTATAAATGCGTCAGGCATTTGATTTGCTATTCTTTGCAAATGGATAATCTTTTGTGCCTCTTTCTCACAAATAGAGGTGTGTGGATCAAGATGAGATAATGATGCATTTTTCCACAAAATTTTCCGTTTGGTTTCACCAACTTCTCCCCCTAATTTTGGGAAAAGTGTCTCATCAAATTGACAGTCTGCAAATCATGCAGTGAACAAATCTTCTGTCAATGTTTCGAGGTAGCGAATAATGGAGGGCGATTCAACCTCAACATATATTCCTAACCTTCTTTGCAGACCCATTTTGGTGCGGGATGGCGGTGCTAAAGGCACATATACTGCGCATCCAAAAATTCTTAAATGGGATATAATGGGTCCATGACCCAAAACCAATTGCAACGGGGAATATTTGTGTCAATTCGTCAGTCAGAGACGAACTAGCATTGCTGTATGTAAAATGGCGTGTCCCCAAACCGAAGTGGGCAGCCGACAAACTAAAATGCTGCATGCAAAATGGCATGAACCCAAACCAAAGTGGGCAGCCGACGAACTAGCATTGCTGCATGCAAAATGGCGTGAACCCAAACCGAAATGGGCAGCCTCGTTTTCATGAAGAATTTCAAGATTATTCTCATCTATTGTCTCAATATGATATCCATTTTGAATGATATCTTTAAAACTCAACAAGTTCCTTTTAGACTTGGAGGAGAACATTGCGATTGATATCATTAAAACTCAACAAGTTCTTCTTAGACTTGGAGGAGAATATTGCATTCTCTAAGATAAACGTCATGCCTTTGGGCAGAGTTACAGTTGCTCTTCCGGAGCCTTCAATCAATTTACTTCCCATGGTTTGACATATAAAAGAAATACACGAACATATGAATAAATAAGTTCAATTCGTTTGTGTCACATAATATTTTCAAAATCTGCAGCTAACAGTTGACTAACAAAATCAGATATGTTATCCATAATTGATTACTTTGCAGTTTGAAAATTTCAGTTTAAATATTTTCTTCAAAAAATCGATTGTTAAACACAAACAATCGATTGTTGAACATTGACAATCGATTGTTAAACACACACAATCGATTATTTGCTATTTTGAAAAACTTCAGATCACAATGTCTTAAGACAATCGATTGTTAAATATAGACAATCGATTGTTGGCTTATTTTGAAAAATTCCAGAGCATACTGTCTTAAGACAATCGATTGTTATGCATAGGCAATCGATTGTTGGCTATTTTGAAAAATTCCAGAGCACACTGTCTTAAGACAATCGATTGTTATGCATAGACAATCGATTGTGGATGATTTTTGAAAAATTCCAGATTACACTGTTTTAAAGACAATCGATTGTTAAACATAGACAATCGATTGTTGACTGTTTTTGAAAAATTCCAGAACACGCTGTTTTAAAGACAATCGATTGTTAATCATAGACAATCGATTGTTGACTGTTTTTGTAAAATTCCAGATCACACTGTTTTAAAGACAATCGATTATTGATCATTGACAATCGATTGTTTTGCAGTTTTTATGCGAAATATGAGATAACCGACTAGTTTTTCAGGTTAGTCGATTACCTCTACTGGAAAGTAAAAATATTATTGATATTTGAGCATATTGATACGTTCTAAAGAACTGATACTAACATTATATCATGAACTAACTAATACGAGCTAATACTAATGGCTATTAGTTTATTCATTCACTAATACAAACAAGTAAAATAAAATCAAATAGCTCCATCTTCTTTCATCACGGATCCATCACCAATTAGGTGGTCTATCTTCCCCTCGGGTTGCTCAAAGAAGTCTGCCACATCCAAGTGGGTGATGTCAAAGTTGTCGTCAGAGACAAAATTCGTTTCAGGGCGTTTACTCTTTCGAGATGCTTGATAAAGGTCAACCAAAAGTCATGGTATACGGCAAGCCTTTGACCAGTGCCCGTTTTCACCGCAACGATAATATATAGTTTATAAACTATTTGCTTTTGGGTTCTTATCGTATCGTGCTTGTGGCAGAGTGACCAACTTCAGGTTGTCATATCTCTTCTTTAAGCCATTCCACAAGATAGGTGGATCTTTGACGGTGAGATATTCAATCTTCAAACCTTCATCAAGGTGATGGCGCAAGAAAATCAAGGCCTTAGCATAGTTTCAAACCTTCATCAAGGTGATCGCGCAAGAAAATCAAGGCCTTGGCATAGTTTCAAACCTTCATCAAGGTGATGGCGCAAGAAAATCAAGGCCTTAGCATAGTTTTGGGTGGATCCATTATTTCTGTCTTTAATGGCGTCTCCAAGACCCATAGCATCTAAGTGGATTACAGCATCCAACACCCATGTCATATAGTTCTTGCCCGAAATTTCAAGGGCAACGAACTTTCTCTTCATAATGTCAGACATAAAACAAATTTACATCAAGAGCGTGTTCATACTTACGGGCTCTATTACAATTATCACATTCACTTCAGGGAATGGATCAAAATCATGTGCTTTACACAATCTCATGTCAAATATTACTTTCATAAAGTGAAAGATTATTTTGAGAACCCTTATTGTTCTCATTACCAAAATAATGACGATTATAACTTCGTCTATTACCATGTCCACATCCATTGATACCTTTACAGTAATTAGTCTTCTTTCAGACTTATCACATACTGCTACCACATTCTCTAAAGGAAATGGAGCAAATTCAATTGGACGGAATTCTTTGCCACGTCCACATTCATTGATACCTTCATGGTAATATTTTAGTCTTCTTTCAGACTTATCATATACTGCTTCCACATTCTCTAAAGGGAATGGAGCAAATTCAATGGGATGGATTTTCAATTATTTGCCCACAATCATACATGAATTTAATCATGGCAGGACATAGAGATTTTACCACTTCATGTGGTTATAATTTCTTACAAACTCCATTATAGTTATAATCAAACTTTGTTGTCTATGCTTTGTATATAAAATCAAATTATAGAATTCCAAGAATTTGAAAGGGAAAAATAAATTATTTACCTTTAAGGTATACCAATTATATTTTCAATGTGGTCCAGCGGTAGATAGTACCCTGCCACGCTACAGACCCGGGTTCGATTCCGATTGGTGCATCAGAAGTGCTGCGATGATAAATGTGCATAGTTGTGAAAACTTGGGTCTTCACTAAGTCTGATTACAGACGATCTCATTGCATATCTGAGCCTTCTCTTTTTTTTTTTTTCTTTTTCTTTCTTTCTTCATTCTTTCTTTGAAGCAAAAACCCTACACAAACAAAAGTTAAGACAATCGAAAATTTCAATTGGTTAGAGACTCGTGCTGATAACGTGTTATGAAATAATATAAAAGACAAGAACAATAATGCAAGAACAAGAGCAATAGAGAGAAGAGTAGAGAGAGTTCTTCTTATTGATACTTAGAGAATGTTAGGAGTGATTTACAATGGTAGAGGGCACCTCTATTTATAGGGAGGGGGATGATTTAGCTACCAAGAATAGAACTCTAGAATCTCTCTAATTATAGACATTCACCTTAAATAGGGGATTTCATAATATGAACAATATTATCATAATAACAATCAAATTTACAATTAATAATATATATCCGTAAACTTGGTATCCATACTGAAATTCCGAAACTAAGGTCGGAATTTATTATCCGCAAACTAAGGTCGGAATATCGAAGTCGAAATGCACTTTTAATTTCAATATTGATTCCCTCGAGACAAGGTCTAGTCCTTCACATTGGTGACTTTGAATTCGATCACATTTTTTCATATTAATCGAATTTAAGAGATGGGGAAAAGGAAAGAAAAATTGAACTCACACCGCTTTTAGTCGTTATGAGCTTAGAAATTGAGAGCAATTTGAAAAAATAATCTTATATTTTAGTGTACTAACCTTTAATCAAATTGTTTGGGATTAAGAAGTAGAAGAAATTATTTTATCTACTAATAACCATCAAATTGGTATATTATCAAACCACGATTAAAAAATAACAGTTTATAAATAATATATTCTTTGTGTATATGTGTATTATATATAGCATAATAAAATATATATTGTTATGAAATAATATAAGAACAAGAACAATAGAGAGAAAAGTAGAGAGAGGAGTATTCTTAATGATACTTAGGGATGATTTACAATGGGGTAAGACCCCTCTATTTATAGGCATAGAAAAGACTTAGCCTCAAAGTAAAACTCTAGAATCTCTCTAAATATAGACATTCACCTTAAATAGAGTTCTATTTATAACACTCCCCCTTGAATGTCTATTCAATAATGTGCCTCGTTAAAACCTTAACTAAAAAAAAACCCAATGGGAAAAAATTTAAAAGAAAAGGAAAAAGAGTACACATGTTTGAATATGCGCCTATTGGTTGTCTCACTAAAAACCTTGCAAGGAAAATCCATTGGGACAAAACCTTGTAAGGGAAAAAGAGTGCAACGCGCATTAACTCCCTCTGATAAGAACATCAATTCATATCCTTAAGTCTTCGCATTCCGATCTTGTGAACTAGCTTCTTGAAGGTTGACGTTGGTAGAGATTTTGTGAACAAATCAGCCATATTATCGCTTGAACGAATCTGTTGCACATTGATATCACCATTCTTTTGAAGATCATGTATGAAAAATAACTTTGGTGAAATATGCTTTGTTCTATCTCCTTTTATGAATCCTCCCTTCAATTGAGCTATACATGCTGCATTGTCTTCATACAAAGTCGTGGGTAGTTTATTACACTTCAAACCACATTTGTCTTGAATTTGATGTATTATAGACCTCAACCACACACACTCCCGACTTGCTTCATGAATATCAATTATCTCGGCATGATTAGATGAAGTAGCCACAATTGATTGCTTAGTCGATCGCCAAGATATGGCGGTGCCTCCACAGGTAAACACATAACCTGTTTGAGATCGAGCCTTGTGTGGGTCGGATAATTATCCAGCATCAGCATAACTAACAAGATCAGAACTGCAATTATTGCCATAAAATAAGCCCATATCGGTAGTCCCCTTTAGGTACCTCAATTTATGTTTGATCCCATTCCAATGTCTCCTTGTAAGAGCCGAGCTATACCTTGCTAAGACATTAACTGAAAATGTTATGTCGGGCCTTGTAGTATTTGCAAGGTACATTAGTGCGCCAATTGCACTAAGATATGGTACTTCAGGACCAAGTAGCTCTGTGGTCGGAATGGATCTTTATTCACATCAAGTGATCGAACAGCCATCAGAGTACTTAAAGGATGTGCTCCATCCATGTAAAATCGTTTCAGTACCTTTTCTATATAGGTAGATTGATAAACAAAAATTCCATTTGCCAAATATTCAATTTGCAAACCAAGACATAATTTTGTCTTTCCGAGATCTTTCATCTCGAATTCTTCCTTTAGATAATCAATTGCCTTTTGGAGTTCTATGGGGGTTCCAATAAGGTTTATGTCATCAACATATACGGCAAGTACAACAAATTCCGATGTTGTTTTCTTTATAAAAACACACGGGCAAATGGCGTCATTTGTATAGCCTTCTTTTAACAAATACTCACTAAGACGATTATACCACATTCATCCTGATTGCTTTAGACCATACAAAGATCTTTGCAATTTAATTGAAAATATTTCCCGAGACTTTGAATTATGAGCGTTTGGCACTTTGAGTCCATCGGGATTTTTCATGTATATCTCATTATCAAGTGAGCCATAAAGATTGGCAGTAACCACATCCGTTAAATGCATGTCAAGCTTTTCAAGGACAGCAAAACTGATGAGATAACGAAAGGTTATAGCATCCATTACAGGCGAATATGTCTCTTCATAATCGACACCAGGCCTTTGAGAAAAACCTTGCGCAACAAGGCGTGCCTTATATCTTTGTACCTCGTTTTTTTCATTTCTCTTGCGTACAAAGACCCATTTGTAGCCAACGGGCTTAACACCATTAGGTGTTTCAACTATAGGGCCAAAAACTTCACGTTTTGCCAGCGAATTCTATTCTGATTGAATTGCTTCTTGCCATTTTGGCCAATCATGTCTTTTTCGACATTCTTCAACAGATTGAGGTTCGAGATCCTCACATTCTTGCATAATGCTAGATGCGACATTATAAGCAAAGACATTATCCACCACTATATCCACTCGATCAAAATTTGCCTCAATATTGATTGGATTTATGGATAGTTCCGTATTTTCCAGAGTCTCGGGCTCAATGGATTCTTCATGAATCTCAGAATTTGTTAAATCATGAATTTCCTCATGAGATTCCTTCGTAGTGTCATTTTTATCATTCGCTTTCCTCTTTCTAGGATTTCGATCTTTAGAACCTAATGGCCTGCCACGCTTCAGTCGTGCATTCGACTCATTGGTTGTGACACTAGATGATTGTCCAATAGGGACATCAATGCGGATTGGAACATTTCCGCGGGGATGTGGGATTTCGTTATCCTTTTCAAGTCCGTAAATGCGTCAGGCATTTGATTTGCTATTCTTTGCAAATGGATAATCTTTTGTACCTCTCTTTCACAAATAGAGGTATGTGGATCAAGATGAGATAATGATGCATTTTTCCACAAAATTTCCCGTTTGGTTTCACCAACTTCTCCCCCTAATTTTGGAAAAAGTGTCTCAGCAAATCGACAGTCTGCAAATCGTGCAGTGAACAAATCCCCTGTCAATGTTTCGAGGTAGCGAATAATGGAGGGCGATTCAAACCCAACATATATTCCTAACCTTCTTTGCGGACCCATTTTGGTGCGGTATGGCGGTGCTATAGGCACATATACTGCGCATCCAAAGATTCATAAATGGGATATATTGGGTTCATGACCCAAAACCAATTGCAACGGGGAATATTTGTGATAATTCGTCGGTCTGAGACGAATTAGCATTGCTGCATGCAAAATGGCGTGACCCCATACCGAAGTGGGCAGCCTCGTTTTCATGAGTAATGGCCTTTGAATCAACTGCAGGCGTTTAATTAACGATTCTGCAAGACCGTTTTGAGTGTGAACATGAGCTACAGAATGTTCCACTTTTATCCCAATTGATAAGCAATAATCATTAAATGCTTGGGATGAAAACTCAGCACCATTATCCAGTCTAATAGACTTGATTGGATTATCAGGAAATTGTGCTCGTAGTCGAATTATTTGTGCCATTAATTTCGCAAACGCAAGGTTGCGTGATGACAACAGGCACACATGAGACCATCTACAGGATGCGTCTATCAAGACCATAAAGTACCTAAAAGACCCACTGGGTGGGTGAATAGGTCCACAAATGTCCCCTTGTATACGTTCCAAAAACGTGGGTGACTCAGTCCCAACCTTTGTTGGTGATGGTCTGATAATCAACTTGCCTTGATAACAAGAAGTGCAAGGATATTCATTATTTGAAAGAATTTTGAAATTCTTTAACGGATGCCCATATGAGCTTTCTATAATCCGTCTCATCATGATCGATCCCGAGTGTCCCAATCGATCATGTCAAAGTACGAAAGTATTGGAATCAGTAACCTTTTGGTTTACTGTTGAATGTGCCTCAATTGCACTAATTTTTGTCCAATACAAGCCACAAGATAAAGACGGGAATTTCTCAATAACTCTCTTTTGGCCAGAGACATTCTTTGCAATGATGAGATATTCAAGATTATTCTCATCTATTGTCTCGATATGATAGCCATTCCGGCGTGTATCTTTAAAACTCAACAAGTTTCTCTTAGACTTGGAGGAGAACATCTCATTCTCTATGATAAATATTGTTCCTCTAGGCAGAGTTATAGTTGCTCTTCCGGAGCCTTCAATCAATTTACTACTACCAGAGATTGTAGTAACATCTGCCTTACACATACTTAGTTGAGAGAAATATTTCTTTTCTTTGAGTATCGTATGTGTAGTACATGAATCAACTAAACAAATATTTGATCCAAGTTTGCTTTGTGAGATATCAATATTTGCTTTCCCATGGTTTGACATAGAAAAGAAAATACACGAACATGAGAATAAACAAATTCCATCCGTTTGTCTCAATGTAATCGATTGTTAAACACACATAATCGATTATGTCTTAATATAATCGATTGTTAAACATACATAATCGATTATTTGCTATTTTGAAAAACTTCAGATCATACTGTCTTAATATAGTCGATTGTTAAACACACATAATCGATTATGTCTTAATATAATCGATTGTTAAACATACATAATCGATTATTTGCTATTTTGAAAAACTTCAGATCACACTGTCTTAATATAATCGATTGTTAAACATACATAATCGATTATGTCTTAATATAATCGATTGTTAAACATACATAATCGATTATTTGCTATTTTGAAAAACTTCAGATCACACTGTCTTAATATAATCGATTGTTAAACACACATAATCGATTATGTCTTAATATAATCGATTGTTAAACATACATAATCGATTATTTGCTATTTTGAAAAACTTCAGATCACATTGTCTTAATATAATCGATTGTTAAACATACATAATCGATTATGTCTTAATATAATCGATTGTTAACAAATATATAATCGATTGTTTTGCAGTTTTAATGCGAAATATTAGATAATCGATTAACTCTACTGAAAAATAAAAATATCTTTGAAATTTAAGCATATTGAAACATTCTAAAGAACTAATTATATCATAAACTAACTAATACGAGCTGATACTAATGACTATTAATTTATTCACTAATTAATACAAATAAAATCAAACAATTCCATCATCCTTCATCACAGATCCATCACCGATTAGGTGGTTTATTTTCCCATCGGGTTGCTCAAAGATATCTGCCACATCCAAGTGGGTGATGTCAAAATTATCGTCAGAGACAAAATTTGTTTCAGGGCCTTTACTCTTTCGAGATGCTTGATAAAGGTCAACCAAATGTCTTGGTATACGGCAAGCTTTTGACCATTGCCCTTTTCCACCGTAACGATAACATATAGTTTCTGAACTATTTGCCTTAGGATCCTCATAATCCCATTTCTGCTTTCGGCGGTTATCTCTCCTCGTGGGGTGACGGACATCATGGAGATTTCTTCCTTGTCTACGTCCACGGCTATGACCCCGATTACGACCACGACCATGATTAGATCCATGGCCCTTTTCATGATTGGCATAATGAGAATACACCTTATCTGCTTCAGGCAATGGTGTAGACCCGGTTATTTTCGTGATTTCTCATGAGCAGGTCATTGTTTCCTCAGCCACAAGTAGGAGAGAAATCAGTTCAGAGTACTTTTTGAAGCTTTTCTCTCTGTACTGTTGTTGCAGTACCATATTAGAGGCATGAAACGTTGTAAACGTTTTCTCAAGCATATCATAATCAGAGATATTATCTCCGCAGAGCTTCAACTTAGAAGTAATTCTGAACATCGCAGAATTATATTCAGAAACAGACTTAAAGTCTTGGAGCCTCAGATGAGCCCAATCATATCGTGCTTGTGGCAGAGTGACCAACTTCAGGTTGTCATATCTCTCCTTTAAGCCGTTCCACAAGATGAGTGGATCTTTGACTGTGAGATATTCAATTTTCAAACCTTCATCAAGGTGATGGCGCAAGAAAATCAAGGCCTTAGCACAGTCTTGGGTGGATGCTTTATCTCTATCTTTAATGGCGTCTCCAAGACCCATAGCATCTAAGTGGATTTCAGCATCCAACACCCATGCCATATAGTTCTTGCCCCAAATTTCAAGGGCAACGAACTTTCTTTTCATAATATCAGACATAATTAAAACCAAATTCGGAAAGAGGGAAATACCTTAATTTTTTTTCAAGATGATTCTTGAGACGGTAGAGTCTCGTGCTGATAACGTGTTATGAAATAATATAAGAACAAGAACAATAGAGAGAAAAGTATAGAAAGGAGTATTCTTATTGATACTTAAGGATGATTTACAATGGGGTAAGACCCCTCTATTTATAGGCATAGAAAAGACTTAGCCTCAAAGTAAAACTCTAGAATCTCTCTAAATATAGACATTCACCTTAAATAGAATTCTATTTATAACATATATATATATATATATATATATATATATATATATATATATATATATATATATATATATATATATATATAATATGATATTTCGCTAACGAATACAATTAGCTTCGATCTAGCTACTACTTTTATGATACTTCGTTAGTGAATGCAATTAAATTCGGTCTATCGACCAATTTTTTGTTTTGCCCCTTCCCTTTGAACAAACTAAAAATTTGAAGCTCAACCACCAAATACATGTCTACTTTTGACCTCAAATATCACCAACACCCAGAAATCAGCTTCAATCATCCCCAACAAAAACAAAACTTAGTTTTTTTAAAAATAAAAAAAAACAAAAGAAATTACCATTAAAAGGGTATTATTATAAATTCAGCAACCACATCCCATATAAACTCCCTCCATTTCCACTTCCTCTGCGTCATCATCTCCTCTGTTTTCTCCATTTCTTCTTCACACACAAAAGATATCCTCAATTTCCTCAAATATGGATCCAGTTTCAATCTGGGGCAATACACCCTTATCAGAAACCGACCCGGAAATCCACGACCTTATCGAAAAAGAAAAACGCCGTCAATGTCGCGGCATAGAACTAATCGCATCGGAAAATTTCACGTCGTTCGCCGTAATCGAAGCCCTAGGCAGCGCCTTAACTAACAAATACTCAGAAGGAATGCCAGGTAACCGTTACTTCGGCGGCAATGAATACATAGACGAAATCGAAAACCTAACACGTTCCCGCGCTTTACAAGCTTTTCACGTGGACCCCACAAAATGGGGTGTTAATGTTCAACCATATTCAGGTAGTACAGCTAATTTTGCTGCATATACAGCAGTTCTAAATCCACATGATAGAATTATGGGATTGGATTTACCATCAGGTGGGCATTTAACACATGGGTATTATACATCTGGTGGGAAAAAGATTCAGCTACTTCAATTTATTTTGAGAGTTTACCTTATAAGTTGGATTCAAAAACTGGGTATATTGATTATGATAGATTGGAAGAGAAGGCATTGGATTTTAGGCCTAAGTTGATTATTTGTGGAGGGAGTGCTTATCCATGAGATTGGGATTATAAAAGATTTAGAGATGTTGCTGATAAATGTGGGGCCCTTTTGCTTTGTGATATGGCTCATATTAGTGGCCTTGTTGCTGCTCAGGTAAACTCTTGATGTTTTTTTGGTTTAAAGATTGTGTTTTTTTTATTATCTGCATGGATCTGCATTTAGTTTGGCTTTTATTTGATGTTTTTTCGGTTTTAAGATTGTATCTTTACATCATTTTTTTAATCTGCATGATGATTGTGAACTTGTTTAGAGGGTACACATGCATTTTATTTGATGTTGTTTTGATTCGTACGTATAGCGGTGTAGCAGATCCTAACTTTTATTGCTTGCTATTTTTGTTGCATTTTGATAAATGGAGTTCTTTTGCTTTGTAATATGGCTCATATTAGTGACCTTGTTGCTGCTCAGGTAAAATTGAATGTTTTTTTCTTTTCGTTTAAAGATTGCATTCTTATGCCATTTTTTTTATTTGCATGATGATTTGGCTTTTATTTGATGTCATTTTGACTCATATAGCAGATCCTAACTTTATTACATGCTATTTTTCGTTGCATTTTAAAAAAAATGACAAATGTGATGCTCTTTTGCTTTGTATTATGGCTCATATTAGTGGCCTTGTTGCTGCTCAGGTAAGTTCTTGATGATTTTTTTGGTTTAAAGATTGTATTTTTATGTCATCTTTTGGTCTGCATGTATCTGCATTTAATCTGAGTTTTATTTGATGGTAACACTTTGATTTTAATAGCTGATCCGAACATTTAGTACCTATTTTTTGTTGCATTTTTTTTTAATATACAAAATGTGGCGCTTTTTTGCTTTATATGATGGCTCACACTAGTGGCCTTGTTGCTGATTAGTTACAGATTGTTGTCCTTCTGTTTTAAAGATTGTATTTTTATGTCATTTTTTGATCTGCATGTTTCTGCATTTAATCTGGCTTTTGTTTGATAGTACCATTTTGATTTCATATAGCAGATCCAAACTTTTATTACATGCTATTTTTTGTTGCATTTTGATAAAATGTGGGGCTCTTTTTGCTTTGTGATGTGCTCATATTACTATATTAGTGGGTAAACATGCTTGCTGCTCAGGTAAGTTCTTTACGTCCTCTGTTTTAAAGATTAAATTTTATGCCCCTTTTTTTAATTTGTGTGATGCTTCTGAATTTGCTTAGAGGGTAAATCTGCATTCAATTTGGCTTTTATTCGATGCCACTTTAGACAATTCATTTAGCCGACCCAACTAGTTTTTATTCCATGCTATTTTTTGTTGCACTGTGATGCTCTTTTGCTTTATAATATGGCTTATATTAGTGGTCTTTTTGCTGCTCAGGTACAAATTTTATTTTTGTTTTAGTTTAAAAGATTGTATTATACATCATTTTTTTTATTGTGTGATGATTCTGAATTGTTTAGAGGATAAATCAGCATCGAGTTTTGCTTTTATTTGAATTTTTTATTCATATTAGTGGCCTTGTTGCTGCTCAGGAAAATTTTGATGTTTCTCGTGTGATGATTCTCAATTGGTTTAGAGGGTAGATCTGCATTTAATTTGGCTTTTATTTGATGCCATTTTGATTTATGTAGCCGACCAAACTAGTTTTGATATTCCATGCTTTTTTTTTTGTTCAGTGGAAACCTGCTGCCTGCTGCAAGAGCTTTAATTTTTATAGTTGAAAATTTTCAATAGAAGTAATAAATGACGTGGTATTTTGCACCTTTGGATTTAACTTTTGTGTCCGCCTCTCATGACAATTCTGATTTGTTTTGTTGCTAGATGAATATTTATTATTCATTTCTATTGAATGGTTGAGCAAGGCAAAATAAGGATGTATTGGCATCTCGGTTTCATGCTTCGTGATCCATAATGTTGATATTGGTATTAGCCGAGTTTTGGTTCTACCAATTTTTGTTTGATTACATGATCATCGTGAGGCTTAACTGGGTATTACTACTTCAGCTGTCTTTACATAAGTATATATTAGAAGCTGATTTTTAATGATCTGCATTTGTTTTATACACTGCGATCTGGGTTGTGACTTTAGAATTTCAAGACTGTATATTTGTTAGAGTGTCTTAACTAGATCTACTCTTAACCCCTCAAGCTGCCATAGAAAGATTGTGGTGGGTCTGACTTCTGAGCATTGTAGATGTAAGTGAAATGCTTTATCCTTAAGATGCGAGATCTTCCTTTTTTTTTGTGTTTTCCTTAATACTGCATCGTTGGTCCTTTAGTAAATGTTCTTTTAATTCCTCAGAGCTGTTTTATAAGAGTTCAATTTGTGTGGATCGAAGAAGCAGGAATGTATCATGATAATACCTTGTCCTTCAGATGAAACCCGTCTTTTAAAAACTTTTTTCCATTATGCTAAATGGTGCAGTGTCAATCTACTATACATTATAATTTTGATTAATTAACATAGGAAATGAGGCCATGTATGATGTAACAGAGTTTTACTGCTAGAATCCAATTTTGTCGCTTTCCTCATTATTCAATTCCAGAATTCATCGGTGAATCCACAGTAGTGATAACTTTTGTATGCACATCTGTTTAAGCTATTACGTAGTGGCTGCTGTTGGTCCAAAGGATCGGCCCCAAGCGGATTTCTCGGTCATCAAAAAGCTATTACATAGTTGAATCTTGGAAAGGATGTGGTTGTTCTTTAGTGTGCTGAATCTCATTGTTTGTGGATGTAGGAAGCAGCAAATCCATTTGAATACTGTGACTTGGTCACTACTACTACCCACAAAAGCTTGAGGGGTCCAAGGGCGGGTATGATCTTCTATCGAAAGGGTCCCAAGCCACCAAAGAAAGGCCAGCCTGAGGATGCAGTTTACGACTTTGAAGACAAAATCAATTTTGCTGTTTTCCCCTCTCTCCAGGGCGGTCCTCACAACCACCAGATCGGTGCTTTAGCTGTGGCTTTGAAACAGGCCATGAGGCCTATGCTAAGCAAGTGAAGGCAAATGCTGTTGCTCTTGGCAACTACCTGATGAGTAAAGGATACAACCTGGTCACTGGCGGGACTGAAAACCACCTTGTTCTTTGGGATCTTCGCCCTCTTGGTTTGACTGGTAAGAGATCCAAGTATACTCCGTCTTTTGGAATGTCGAGTATTCTAAGCATTAATAGTAATTGACACAATTGTTGTACTTGTCTGACAATTTGCAGGTAACAAGGTTGAGAAACTTTGTGACCTTGCCAATATTACTGTTAACAAGAATGCTGTATTTGGTGATAGCAGTGCTTTGGCCCCTGGAGGTGTTCGTATTGGTAAGAGCTGGACCACTCGGTTCATGTTCTGTTGTTTGTTGCTATTTAAACTCACACCCACCCACCCACCCACCCACCCCCCCCCCTTCCAGGGACTCAGTGTCCCTATTTTGAGTTTTGGACACACAAGGCCAAAACATGTGTGCCGCGCGTGCGACTCATCAACCTACCAGCAATGGGGTAGCAAGCATAGCATGTCGCAATAAAAGCTTGATTCGAGGCATCAGCAAAGCACTGCCGTCTGTTCCAAAAACAAAATCCCCTTAGCGCCCCGGGACGGGAGTAGGGGACGGCTCTACGTGCAGGCAACTGCAGCACCGGCTCTACGAAGTCAGAATTGAATCTTTCCTGAGTCCCTGCTGAGGTTTGCCGCACCACATTTCTCAAAGATGTGGGATTTACCTAGGTCTGCCCCACCATCTCTCAAGGTTGCATGCGGAATGGCTGTCATACCATAGTTAACAGCCCTGTCCACCGGTTATATTGTCTGCTTTCAACCTAGACCCGCACGGCTTTAAAACGCGTTACTATGGTTTAAGACTTGCTTCCTTATATACCCGGCATCTCTCATGTGTTTTGCCGATGTGTCACATCTGTAGTAGGGTTGACAAAAAGGTAACTAATTAGAATACTTTATGCAGGTACTCCCGCCATGACATCGAGGGGTTTGCTTGAGAAGGACTTTGAGCAGATCGGTGAGTTCCTTCATAGGGCTGTGACTATCACCTTGAACATCCAGAAGGAGCATGGAAAGCTTTTGAAGGACTTCAACAAAGGTCTGGTTAACAACAAAAAAATTGAAGAACTTAAAGCAGATATTGAGAAATTTGCTTCTTCTTTTGACATGCCTGGCTTCAAGATGTCTGAGATGAAGTACAAAGACTAAAGATGATACTTAATACCACTGCTCTTGTATTTGTTTTTTTAAAGGTTTTTTTTTTCTTGTTTTGTTTGGTTTAAGAAAAAAAATTCCCTTGAAGTTTATTCATTTATTAAAGAGAAATAATTATTATTCCTTGTTACCCTACTTTGTATGTAGGGCTGCACAGTGGTCCGGGACCGCCCCAGGACTGCGGTCCTAGTGGGCCTAATTGGCTGGTTCTGGTGGGCCTGGGCTTTAGCAGTGCAAAAGCTCGTGGTGGGCCGGTTTAACACATAAAGCCCGTGAGCCCGGGACCGTTAGGCCCTGGATCGCCAGGCGGGCCTAGGCCGGTTCAACCAGGCCCAACTGGCCTAAACAGGCTCCAAAATTTATCCGTTGGCCATTTTAAAAAATAGTCATTTGGCCCCCAAACTTTATATAATTATACTTTTTCCTAATTCTCAATTATAAATACCCCTCATTCTTTCATTTTTACTCACCAATTCATCAATCTCTCTCAATCTATATTAAATTTCTCTTCTATTACTTACTTTATTATTGAAATTTCGTGAAAATTGTGAAGCTGGTGAATTGAAGTATTCAAGTCTTCAACGATTTGCAATATTCAAGAAGTTGGCAATTCGGTAAACTCATTCCAACTCTTAAGTTTTAAGAATATATTTTTGTGAGTTTTAGTTTGCATAATTGTAATTAATATGGCATTTTCTTTGAAAAAAATATTTGGTGGTAAGGGAAAAGCTAAAATTGGTAAAAGTAGTGGCCAACCTACTACCGTCCCTCCGGCTCTCCGACCTTCTTCATTTACCTGTCCTGCTGCTCCTATTATTCTTGATAGTGATAACCCTTGTTTTCAATTTCCGATAATCAATTTTGCCATAATGTTGCACCGGGTGAACAATTAAATGAAGAAATTATGAATGTTTTTTATCCTAACCAAACTATCTTAGAAAACGATGAGGAAAATGAGGATGTAGATGAAACCCATCCGGATTTAAGATGATACACCTACTAGTCCTCTTAATAACCCAACTGATGCCCCGGCCGACCCACCTGTAGAAACCCCTACATTTAATAGACAACCTTCTAAAAGCCCCGAAACATCAATTGTTTGGCATTTTTTTACTCAAGTAAGAGAACAAAGTAAGGCTAAGTGTAAAACTTGTAGGAAATTGCTAGGGCATAAATATACTGGAGACTGTAGCGGTACGGGTAGTTTGGCTAGGCACATAAAAACACACCCTAGAGATAAAGCTAAATATTTACAAATGAGAGCGCAGCAAGAGGGGACAAGTGTAGATACTGCAACTAACCCTAGTATTGGTTCAAATCTAGTTCAACCAAGAATTAACACTGTGACCGGTGGTATTTTATATTATGATCCTAACAAGGATCGTGAAGAATTAGCAAAGATGGTTACCGTTATGTGCTTATCCTTTAGTTTTCCATCAAACCCTCATTTTGTGCAATATATTAGAAGAATTTTTAATCCTACTTACAAAGGTTGGCCTCGCGCAACAGTTAAGAGCGATATTTACAAATATAAACATGAATGTGAATAATATTTGCGTTACTTGTTTACTCGTATAACTAATCGGATTTCTATTACTACTGATATTGGTAGAAGTAATAATGACAGTGATTATCTAACCTTTACTATTCATTGGATAGATCAGGAGTGGATATTGCAAAAACGCATTATTGCTTATAGAATAATAAATGCATGGCACACAGGTAAGTTTATTGCTAACAGTGTTACTGATATTTCTAGATATTTTTGCATTATGGATAAAATAATGGCTATTTTTATGGATAATGCTTCTAGTAACACTAGTGCAATAGGCATACTTACAACAACACTGAATCCTGCATTTAGTAATTGTTTCCATGTGAGATGTATTTGTCATATTTACCATTTAATTTTTGGTGATAGAATGAGAATTTTAAATTTAGAAATTGAAAAGGTTAGAATGGCTCTTAATTGGCTTTTTATTCAAACCTTAGAAGTAGAGTTAAAGAGTATTTTAAAAAAAGTGATGAATATGGCCTTAGAGAAAGAAAGGTTCCTAAACCTTGTCCGACTAGATGAATTATATGTACGAAAGTTTAGTCGTTGCATATGAGTATAGAAACTCAATTAATGCAACGTTTAATTCTCGTGTTGGTGGTGAGGATGATGATGAAATCCTTACAAATCAAGATTGGACAAAGGTTAAAATTCTTATAGATTTTTTAGAATATTTTCAAATTGCTACTAATGCATTTTCTGGGCAATATTATCCAACTATTTCAAACTGTTTAGTTTATATTGCAGCACTATGTGATTTGTTTGTTGAATTTTCGGAGGGTGGGGAAATTTATCAGCTTGCTATATATACAATGAAAGAAAAGTTTAAAAAATATATTTTCCCTATCCCCCCTATTATGATGTTGCTGCAATGTTAAACCCTACAATGAAATTAGAAGGTCCTCACTTTTGGTACTCAAATATTTATAAGAGTTTAGATCTTTCACATGAGGAATTCGCTACACTAGGAGATGCAAAAGCCTCAATTAAAATAAATGCCCACACAATCTATAATGCTTATCAACTTGCCTTAGATCATGCTAGGCCAAATGTTCCAGCCCCTACTTCGTCCAGTACACAATCGTCTAAACGGGTTGCGGGCCTAAAAGCACTTAAATCTTGGACGGAGTTCAGGGGTTCTCAAGGTGATAATTTTGATGAGACTTCACATTTAAATGAACTTCAAGTTTATTTGTCGCAGGGACTTGAAAAGGAGAATCCAAACGGCAACTTTGATCTTTTGTAATGGTGGAAGGCAAAGGAAAAACATTTTCCTGTTCTTGCAAGGATGGCTCGGGATATTTTATCTATTCAAGCTTCAACAGTTGCATTAGAGAGCGCTTTCAGTCAAGCAAGATTTCAAATAGGTGATCATAGAGCATCTATGAGGGAGGACATGGAAAAATAAGTACAATTCAGAGACTCAATCCGCGCAGAAAGAAGAAACTTTGGACTTGCAGAATCACAACCAGAGATAGACGACACTTATGAAGAAATGATAGCGGAACTTGCGGAGGATGCTGCTTCGCCCGGAAGCGGTGGTGAACAAGCTTCTTTTCCGCCACCACCAATGGAACCTCCTACGAATGTTGAAGGATTTATGAGATTTATTAGAGATACAATGTAGATTATGGTGTAACTTGTACTTTGGCATATCTTCTTTAGTTTTTTTTTTCTTTTAATGGTGGTATTAGCACCTTGTTATGCTCATTAAATTGGGGGAAAGAAGACTAAGAAAGATATGCCATTTTGGGTAATAAAAATTATAAGACATTCCCTTGAATATCTCTTTGCAATATTGTTTTGGTCTTTAACTTGCAATTATTTATAAGCTATAATATAGATACATAACATACTATATATACTATATATATATATATATATATATATAGTTTACAAGAAACTGCCTTAGATAAAAAAAAATTAAAAAAAATAGCCCGGAACGAAAAAGCCCGTTAGTCCCGTATAGGCCCACGAGCCCGGCCCATTTAGCCCAGGACCATGTGGGCTTAGGACCGCAATGGGCCGGTTCCACGCATTGGGATTGTGAAGACCGGGACCTTTGGTCCGGGACCGGCCCGCCTCAATCCCGGGACTGCCAGGACCGGCCCATTTAGGCCCGTTAGGTCCGGCCTGGCCCAAATAGCAGGCCTAGCCGAGACCGTTTGACCTGGGACCGGCATGCCTCAAGCCAGGGACCGCCAAAGACCGACCAATTTAGGCCCGTTAGGCCCGGGCCCCGCCCAAATAGCAGCCATATTTGTATGTTGGGTTAGTGATTGGATCTTGTCATGAAAGAAGTTTGTAGTGGGCCTCTGATTTATATCCCTGTTTGGTTTCAAGGAGTTTTGACAAAAATGGGGTATTATCACTTTTAGCCCGGAAATTATTTGTATTTGATAGCCGATAAAGTGAAAAATTTTATAAAATTTTTCTATATAATATATAAAATATATATACATATAGAAAATATTAAAAAGTTATTTTATATTATTTTGAGAGCGGCTACGCAATGTCATCATTTAAAAAAATTAATTGAAACAGAAAGAACTACTTGTTCAATGTAGGGTTGTTCATCGGGCGGATTGGGCGGCTTTTACTCTTAACGGTTTGGCTTAACGGTTATCGGCTTTTAAATGTATTAATCCGTTAGCCACCCGATAAGATATCGGGCGGATTGGTATCGGGTTAGCTCTTATAGGGCGGTTAATGGGCGGTTTATCGGCCTAACATACATGTTCACTAAATATCTCTTATTCTCCTCGTCTTAGAAATAATGAATTGCCATAAAAAATAATATTTTAGAGGCAATATGATGTAGCTAATGAAACAATCGCCATCAGCATGTAGATTATAAAATAGATAAATTCACTACTAGTTCAGTATCGAGAAAAATAAAACAGAACTTATCTTCTGTTAGAGGCCACACTACATGTGTACTCATAAGCTTCGGATATAACCAAAAAAATCTGTCGCGCAAATTTCCATTCAGCTCCCACAATGAACTTTTAAAAACTGAAGTGCTCTGGTAAATTCTACTCTCTACACTCCTCTTCTATAAATAACTATCGTTCTCCATTTTCCACAAGCAATCATCCAAAATGCACAAATTTATTTCATGGGGTGTCGTTCCTCTAGTCATAACCAACCTTTCAATTCTTCTTTTTCCATGACACACATAGAACCATATATGTATTAGACAACTCAATTCTATCACTAAATTTTATATATATATATATATATATATATATATATATATATATATATATATATTATATTCTTAACGGGTTAACGGATTAGCCGTTAAGAAAATTGAATAATCCATCCCCAAACCGGTAAGCCGTTAATAAAAAATTCAATCTGTTCCCCATCCATTAAGCCGTTACCAATAAGTCGTTAAGCTTCGGTTTGGATCGGTTTTCGGTTTCGGATCGGTTTTGAACACCCCTAGTTCAATGAAAGGGAGGTAAGTAGAAGTTGGGCTTCAGTTTTATGAAAGTTGGACTTAGGGTCTGTTTGGCCATTATCTTTTTTGTTATACTTTTTTTGGGAAATTTTTACTTTTTTTTTCGGAATTAATGTTTGTCCATGAAAATTTTAAATTTCACTTGTTGAATTTCAGATTTTTTCGAAAATTTGAAAAATTCCAAAAAGCTATTTTTCAAAATTTTCACTTAAAATCACTCTCAAAATTCAGAAGTACCTTCAAATTATATTTATATCCACACACAAATTTAATTTTCAAATACTATTTTCACTTAAATTTTTTTTCTTCATAATTTACAATTCTTATATCCTAACGCCCACTTATATCACTTTGGAAATTTCTGCTTTAGGTGCAGCAAATATGTTTATTCGGAAGCCTTGAAGTCTAAATTTCACTGTGATACCAATTTTGCGTACAATAAGGAATGGAATTAGTCGACATGCATACAAATAGGCTTACACTACGGTTATGAAAAAAAATGTGAGTACAGTAGTAACCT
The DNA here is from genome assembly GCA_034376525.1 of Nicotiana benthamiana. Lineage (NCBI taxonomy): Eukaryota > Viridiplantae > Streptophyta > Magnoliopsida > Solanales > Solanaceae > Nicotiana > Nicotiana benthamiana. The sequence goes on along the minus strand of CM067341.1, from coordinate 9,348,581 downwards.
AGCTTTCATTTAGTTATATAGAACAGTAATCCTTCACTAAAATGCTAAAGGTAAATGGTAACATTAACAAGCAATAATAAAGAGATTTATGTTCCTCATTTGTTTATATAATTGAATAAAGTTGCAGCCTCCTAATAAAGAGACGAAGTTGTTGGGGGACCTCGCATTCCAGTGCAAGTACAAGGATGTGAATATGATTTAACAGAATGATTTAAACTGAACATAATAAATAATACATGATTGTGAGTTGTTGGTGAGTAAGATACTTTTGGTCTCTTAAAATAAAGAGTGAATGAAGTAAAGGTGATGGCAATTGCAAATTGACTTACGAAGCCTTTGCATGTGCCGTGGGCCTTTAGTTTATATGGTCATTTTCTTAGTCTTTAGAGTTGTCAAAATCCGCCCCTGCAACTAACCCCTTTTTCAAATAGTGATTGGAAATTAATATTACTTCCCTTCAAGCATCTTTGTTAATACTCTTGACATTCGAACTAAATTTGTGACCAAGTAGATAAACGGGAAATAGGTTACAGACATCGGTCAAATGCTTTCAACTCTATATATAAGTGTCTCCCCATTAATTATACATGATGCGAATCCAAATATATCGGGTCTATGATATTGATATCGAGGGTGAAGTGCAAGAATAGTCACTTTTAAGTTCGTTATTTAAAATGTATCTACAATTTTTGAACTTTAGGATATAAGATTCGAACTTTTGAACATAATTTTCAAATTTTAAGACACGATGTCTTGAAGTTTGAATTTTGAGGTTTAAACTCTAGGACATCGTATCCTGAAATTTAAGTGAGATTGACTAATCTTTAAATACAATTTAAACCGTAAATATATTTTAAACAACATACTTAAAAAAAGCTACTAGCGTCAATTTTCACTAATACCGAGCACAAATGGAAAAACAAAAATTACTTAGGAGGACAAGTTTAAAATCCAAAAGAAATGCATCCACTAAGTTTAAAGGAAATTCCACTTTTCCTTCTAAGAGTTTCTAATGGAAATTAAAAGTCACAATGATTTTCTCACCACTTAAATTTGTATCGATTTGTAAAGTTGATACATAAATTTATATTTTTCCCTATTTAATATTTCAACTTAACGGAATGAATATTAATAAATATTTTCTGTTGAACGTGTTCGCCAATCGCACGGATATAGATGCTATGTTACATGTTTGGTCTTTATTATATGACATGTAGATTTTTGGGTACTATATTATCTTTAAAAATTGACGTTACATTATACAAAATTAATAACATTATTATCTCCAAACATTAAAAAAAAGGATCATAAATTTTACCTCCAAGAAGCCATTAGTATCAGTAGCCAAAGCTTGCAAAGCTATTTGTGCTTCACTCAACTGAAGACCAGCCTTGCTGGCATATGAAATTAATAATTTTTCACACAGATCTGGGTAAATTGCATTTTGGAGAGAGTGATTACCGAATAAAAAAGTCAGAGGAAAAAGAAGAATTAGTGAAGTTAGGAGTAAAAGCGTAAATTCCTTTGTTGCCACCATGGACAACAAATGCATTTGTTTTGCTCTCACCATTGTAGTCATGCATTGAAGTTTCTATAAAATGGAGCAAACCTAACCATAGTAGAATTACTCCTGAAGCTCCAAGTGACTTCAACAACCGCATTTAACCCTATCAAAAAATAAAATTTTTTACAGAATAGGGATGTGAATTTGCTTGGGAAGATGTAAGATGTTGAAGGAGAGGGAAAAGTGCAGGCGAGAGAGAAAACTCTTTCTTTCTTTTCTTTTTTTCTTTCTTATTTATTTTTATTCTATTTTTAATATTTTTAATAGAAATAAAACTGTTCACGCGCTTTGGCAGCGTGATTTGCACACAATTTAGCCATATCAGCTGTGTCACTTTCATATAGGCTTGGTCAATGGTTAAATGTATTTATTAATGTTCACTCCATCGAGTTGAAGTGTTCAAATGAGAAAAATATAAGTTCATGTATCGACTTTACAAACCGATACAAGTTTAAGTAGCAAGGAAGCCATTACGCCAAATTAAAATAAGAACTTCTAAGGTCGCAAACGCCAACACCTATATAAATAGTTTCTCACTCCAAAGGGATATTCACACTTTAATTCGTTAGCCCGGTAAATTTCTCGGACTCATCGAAAATATCGTCGGATGTATATTTTTTCTAAAATAAAGTATTTTTAGAGAATTCCAAATTAATAAAGTAATATTTTAAAGATTTCGCACAACATAAATTAGTGATAACAATTGGCCAATGCTCATGTTTTATTATTGAAAAGGAAAACTGAGAATTCAGTTGTCTATTTTTTGTGAAAGAAAACAGCAGATGACTGGCAAATGGCAAAAAAACTATTGAAGATTTAATGGTAATTTCACTTACGATTCTTTTGACGCATTAAAAACAGTTATTAAAATGGGTGATTGATAGGAATGGCTGTCTAAGAGATTCGTCTTCCCTGAATGTCCCAAAAATTGATGGTATTTTAAAAACTGTTGGATTGGTAAAGTTTATATTATATTCACTCTAGTTATCAAGAGTTATCTGTTAAGTTATTTATTAAAGTCTATTAAGTTGGCTTAATTTGCTCTTCAGGGATTTCTTTACCGGATTGGTAAAATTAATGTTATATTTATTCTATTTAGTTGTTCGTCAAATTCTACTAGCATAAATTTTTTCATTTGTTTTAACAAAATCTTCGAATTTACAACTTCAATTTCGATCAAACCACCCCAAATCTGCTTCAAATGATCTCAAATTTAAAATAAAGCTTCCAAATACCAACACAAACAATCCCAAAATCATCAATTTAGTCAATTAACATCAAATTAAAAAAATTTATTTTGTCTTCTTCAACACTTTCTAAGATCCAATGGTTTTGATTTTTTTTACGGTGAATCACTAAACCAGCATTTGGCCTACATAATTAAGCATAAATTATCAATATCCAAACTGTTTTTTTAATAATGGATAATTAACCTTCTACTTTCTACCATCAAATAAGCATTTCAAGCTCTAAATCTTAAAGAACTACGGTGTTGAAGTAAAAAATAATGATTTATGCTAAGACCGTAAAAGATACGGTCATTTCGCCAAGATCAGTCTCGTTGAGCGACATGTTGTGCAATTTTTTGATCAAATATATGGTGGTTTTTACTCGTCCTTTAATTTATGCTTTTATAAAAAGGAAAATGATACTATATAGTCATTTTAAAAATTATAACCGATATATATTGTATATATATATATATATATTTTGTATATTATATGTATATAAATTTTATATACTATTTCGGTAACCGAATATAAATAATTTTTGGTACGGGCTAAAAATAATAATACTTCTTTATAAAATTTAATATTTTAAATCCAAAACCTTTGATTAGGATGGTGAAATTATGTCCAACCTAACCAACAATCTTCGAAAAGTTGTTATATAATCAACAAATAGTTTTCTCTATGTCGTGTAAATAGTATGGGAAATATCTCAACGAACTAAATAATTGAAGCCCAAAAATTCAACTACTTATTCCGAATCTCAGGTCCGTAGTCAAAGAAAATTGTCATTTTGATTATTGTACCAATTGGTCTATTCCACCGCATAAGACTCGTCTTGAAATAGAAAATCTTTATTTTTGCACTTTGATATCTAAAGTTATTAATATTACAAAGCTCTCCTTAATTTTTATATAATACTCTTGTGAGCACGTGATTTTTGTTTCACTTGAAATGTTTTTATAAATTCGTTAAATTAGAAATTTTCTTTTATTATTTAAAATTTTTAGGAATTAATTATGTAATTTTGTGTTTATTTGCATTTTTTCTTTTATTATTTGAATTTTTAGGAATTAATTATGTGATTTTGTGTTTATTTGCATTTTTCTTTTATTATTTAAATTTTTAGGAATTAATTGCGCGTATTTACATTTTTCTTTTATTATTTGAATTTTCAGAGGTTAATTGTGTGACTTCGTGTTTATTTAATTTTTCCTTATTAACTGTGTGATTTTATGTTTATTTGTGTCTTTCTTTTATTATTTGAATATTTAGAATTTAATTGCATAAATTGTGTGTTTGTTTGCACGTTGAGTACATTTTAATTCACAAAACATACAAAAATAGTATTTTATTAGCCCAATTTTGGATTTAAATCAAGTTTTTTCTATGTTAATTAGGTTTTAATAAAATAATTTAGAAATTAAAACAATAAGGAAAAAAAGGGATTTCGAAATATGGTCTTGTTTTAAAAGGCCAACGTGGGCCATTTTTACAAATTTAAACCAGCCCAAAATAGATTGAGCCTTATATTTTAGATATAACTGTCCAAAACACAAGTAACACTTCAAGAGACCAAAATTCACCCTCCCCGTACAATCCTCAGCTGGTCTAACGCTGCCGCCAATCCACCATATCACCACCGTCTGCCGCCGGCTGAAAATCGTCGCTGGCGGCGGCGTAACTCCAATAACCTCCAAATTTACACCCTAGAATACCCGTTGTCTTCTCTTCCCAACCCTCTTGAGACCACCCCTCGAAACCCCATGAAACGTGTCGAATATCTGTTCAAAGCCCGGCAGCTCCGCCGTCCACTGCGGCGCCCGGTGGCCAACGACGCCAAAAGTCACACCCCACACTCCCCTCTTCCTAATCCTACCATTAGTCACCCTCAAACATGACCCCATCCATTCGAATATTCATCTGAAGCAGGCAGCTCCACCATGCAAGGTGGTGGCCGACCTCCAATGGCTCCCAGGCTATCACCACCCACCCCTCTAGCCCTCAACCTACCCAAAAAAATACACCCAAGCCTTCTCAAACAACCCCTGACCCCTCCAATGTCAAAACCAGCCGTGACCTTTTGAGTTCAGTTTTTTAAAGACCGTTTGAGTGCCGTTCGGAGGCTCGAATTTATTTTCACCAAATTAAATTGAAGAAAACCAGTAAGTTCACCTTAAATCTTTATTTGTTGTTTCATTTTCTTGCCTGGTTTAGCAATTATGTCTAATTTTATTTATTTTTTTAGTTTAAAACTAAAAATAGCATCTTATTAGATTTCAATTCTGCGATTCCTCTTCTGATGATTGTGTGAATGATTTGTTGGCTTTATTTTAGCTGTGAAACTAGACATTAGGTTTTGGTTGTTCTCAGCACAATAGTGTCCGTGATTTCTGCAATTTCGGTGGTATCCTTGACCTCCGAATTTGAGTATTGGTTTGTGGTTCACATGCAATCAGCGTCACAATGTAACATCCCCATGTTTGTCTTTAATTTCAAATAATTTCTTGATTTCTGAGTTGAATGTCGATTAATAACTCTCATGGTTTAAGCTTGTTTTCTGAGTGTGAGTGTTCAATTGTGTTAACAGCATGATAGTTGTAGTTTTTCATGTTCTTATTTTTAATTTTAGTATCTGACTTGATTATGATTCACTTGTGTTTTGATTGTTGAGGATTGGTTTGCAATTGTTCTTGATTAATAATTCAATAGAATTAAGATTAGCTGTAGCTTTTAGCAGTGTTAGGTGTTAGTAATTAGCTACAAGATAGTAAAATAGTTTTTTTTAACATCTAAGGGGTGATGTGGATCCTTAGTTAGTTGTGATAATTTTAGGGTAAAATAGGGGTAATGTAGATCCTTAGTTTAGTTTTGGTAATTTTAGGATAAAATAAGGGTAATATAGAATGTTAGTTTAGTTTTGGTAATTTTCAGAATAAAATAGGGGTAATATAGAGTTCTTAACCTAGCTTTGGTAATTTTAGGAACAAAATAAGGGTAGTATAGGTAGTCTATAAATGGAAGACAATGGTGGGAGCCTTTAGACCCTTTTAGAAGGGGTCTTTAATATAATATCGGTAGTTTTGTTGCAGTAACTTGGGAAACAAGTCAAAAAATGAGGGTCCAAATAGGTAAATCTGAAAATTGAAAGAGGGACCTTTAGTTAAAACAAAATAAAAGTGGTGCCCCAGCCTTTGGCTATAAAAAGGGGACTCTAAATCATTCAAAGGGGAGGTTGGACACTCTAAAAAATTACTGAAATTTCCAGCCATAGTCAAGATTAGTTTCCAATTCCTTCAACTATAACAACAAATAAAAAAATACCTTAGTCTAGTTGGAGAAATCAGAAGCTTTTCCTGAAAATTTTGGCATTTTAGGAATCCAAAAATCAGCTGAAAGTCAGCAAACACTGTTCCATTTAGAGTCCAGCTGTTTCCATGGTTTATTTTGGTCTTTGTTCTGAGTTTTGCTTCACTTGCTTGGTTTTTAACTGTTTCCTGGAGTCCCTGGGATTGATTGCAAGTTGTTTGGGTCAACTGAAGTTTGTTGTAGTTCGAATTTGGTCTTGGGTACAAATCTGGGATGCTAGATTGTTTCTACCGTTGTGTTGCTATATTTTCAATTGTTGGTGCTTAAAATTGTTGTTGACTTCCCTTTCTTCTTATTGCGTTGCAATTTTTAGGTACATCTTTTAAGCCCATGTAGAAACCACTTTGAGATGAAATGAAGCTGCTACATTCAGTTATTTTTCCTAATCTGTTATTCAAATTTTGAATAGCTTTAATTTGTGTAAATATTCACTGTAGGAATGTTAAATTCATTGTGTTGTTTTGATTACTGCCAGTGGCATAGTCTTATTCAAAGGTAGAGTAGTTTAGTAGTGTAGTAAATTTATAGTTTAAGTATGCTATTAATCTTGTATGGCGGCTGGTCTGTACACAACTAATAGGATTATTTGGAGGCAATCGCTATGAGTCATTGTTCATATAGAAGTGTTAATTAAAATATGAGCTTGATAGATGATATTAATGTTACCTTTGTTTCACATTAGTCTTCACTCACACTTGTAATATAAGTTTGGCTGTAACAACTATTTGTGCAATACTAAATTTGCTTGGTCTAACCGGACAACAACGTCAAGCGCAGCTCCAACTGTTCATGTGACGTGGTTTGAGACCCAAATTTGGGTGCGCTTTATGTGACCCAAATCCAAATCTCAACGAAGTTGGAATATGTCGAAAACCACCGGTGCATTTATGTGATGTGGTTCGAGACATGTTTGAACGACGTTGTAATTCTCTTTTAAAAGCAATAATAAAAGTGGTTAAAAGATTAAAATTCACATAGGTACGTTATTGTATAAAATGAGATAATTTAAGCCAAATATAACAGTTGAGCGACCGTGCTAGAACCACGAAACCCGGAAATGCCTAACACCTTCTCCCGGGTTAACAGAATTCCTTACTTGGATTTCTGGTTCGCGGAGTGTTAAACAGAGTCATTATTTCTTCAATTCGGGATTCTAAACAGTGACTTGGGATACCTTAAATCTCCTAAGTGTCGACTCTGAAATTCTCTTAAATAATCGAATCCCGTTTCGATTGTCCTTTAATTGGAAAAACTCCCTTTATCTACGCCCTTCGTCGAGTTGTAGTATCCAAAAGGAGGTGTGACAGCTCTGGCTACTCTGCTAGGTACCGAACCCAGAATCTTTGGTTCAGGATTCAAGAATTCGAGATTAGAATAATTGCTGTATTTGGCTTTGTTTATTATGTGATTTTACATGTTGGCTTAATGTGCAAAATGATGCTTTTACCACTTTGATATTATCTGAACTGTACATATAAACTGTTACGAAACCCTTCTCTTCTCATCTTAGGGGATATGCTTACTGGTTGAGACTCCCTATTCTGTTAGTGTCATACCTGAAAATAAGAAAGAGGCCGGACAAGTTACTAAGCCGGATGGCCTTTTGGTTCCCGGTACATAGCCTCCTCCTCGACTCGAGTTGTCCGCTCGGGTACACAGTATAGACCCTATGCCAAGGTTTTTAACTTAGAATAACTTGACCTCATGCCGGATCCCTAGTAGTAACGCTTATTTTCATCATGCATTTGACTTAGGGGAGTCAACATAGGGGTTGGGTCCGTCTAGGACAGGTAACCCCAAATGAAAAGACCATCCTGATGCATATTATGTGTTACTTGTGCATTTAGCTGCTTGGGATTTGCATGTTGTTTGGCTTGCGAATAAGGAAAGAAAATTGGGAAAATGAGTAGTACTAGGGTTGGTTGAGATTAATCATTTGTCTTGTAAAACCAATGCTCAAATAGCGCCGAAATCTGCCGTATTTTTGAAAAAAAAAACAAAAAAAAAAACAAGAACAAAAAAACAAACAAAAGGAAAGGGGGCTTTTCAAAGTTTTGGTTTTGATAAATTGTTTTGCCCAAACTACGTCGATTTGATTCTCGCCAGGTACGAGATACGTAGGCAACTCTCATCGGGTCCAACCTCCCTTTTGCGAAAGTAACCAAAACAAATGTCCAATTTTACTTATTTTCTTAAATAAATCGGGTGATGCTGTTACTGCCAGAAATAGCCGAATGTTATAGAAAGGGACACCGGAAGGCTGACTTTGCACAAATGTCCACCTCTGAGTCTTATTTTGGCCGGTGAACGAGCAGATCCTTAAAATCTTCCTTCGGAAGTGCTGAAAGGCCGTATTCGCAAAGCTGGGCCCTGATTTTAAAAAATAAATTTCATAAAAGAAAGAGGTCAGTTATAATGTTTTGTAGGGTCAAATAGAACAAATTTTGATATACTAATACCCCTAATAAATGTGCAGAATGAGCACGGATCAGTATTTGCTGATAACATTCATGAGCAAAATTCCCTTGGAGCTACACATGTGGTGGAATGACTTGGGGGAAGCGGCGCAAAGCAGGGTCAACATGCATTTGGGAGGACTTACTAGGTTGCTGAAAATTAACCCGAGGGGAGATATCATAAAGGCATTGATCACATTCTGGGATTCTGCTCACAATATATTCCATTTCTCGGATTTTGAGCTCACACGGACTTGGAGGAAATAACTAGATATATTGGGACCTCTACGATTCCTTTGAGACACCAATACCTGATTGCACCAATAGCCCTCGCAGTGCACAAGTTTCTGGACTCCTTAAAAATAGTAGGAAGGTTCACAATCCGGACCTGTCAGCCGGCTTCTGTAATCTGCAGTTTATATATCATAGCTACGGGCATATAGGGGGTTGAAGAACCCGAAAAACTATATCTGCATCAAAGGAAACCAACTCAAATGGGAGGAGCATCGATGTTTTGCATTCATGGTATTCTTCTTGGGTCTTTTTGTGTTTACGCGGAAGTATGGAAATATTGACATACGGATAGCAGGGGTCGTCAGCACTTTAATAACTCAGGCCAAGAGCATCCTCGCTCCTATGATCTTATCCGAGATCTTCCATTCCCTTACCGCCTGAAGAGCAGGAGGAGACTTCTTTGAAGGATGTAACCTATTTTTACAAATATGGATGATTGAGCATTTATGCCACCGGCCTCAGTTCATGAATTATGGGTCAAGAGCTGCATAGAAGAATTCTACAGTAGGGTCGATGGGTTTAGGTTACGTGAGGGTGTCACAGAATGGGTGTCGCATCTCTGGGTTGTCACTGCAAATCAGATAGAGTGGACATTCGGGTGGCTCCTCGTGGATTAAATTGTGTATATGCAATCCACTGGACCTCATTTTCTTCTGATGGGTCTCCGAAGTATCCAACCCTATGCTCCATATAGATGCCAAATGATTCCCATGGACGAAGATATTAACCGCCATGCGGTTGAGATTAGCCCCAATGGTCAATTCCCTGAAGCCGCCGTGCGTCAAATCTGGAGAGAAAGTTAATACTTGATAGCGGGTACCCGAGTATGCGACATATCTAAAGGCAATGCTGCACTGGGACACATTTCTTGGTATAAAAAAGAAATAGAGCCTGGAAGGCTAGCTAATAGACTGCATCTACAAGAATTTGTTGAAACGTCACAAGAACAATGGGATTGGCTATCCAAGGAAAAGGAATACAGGGCCACCATAGGAAGATTAGAAGGCAAGTCAAAGAGCTGCAATTTGAAAATGGTTTGCAAGCCGCAAAAGATGAGGGAGAAAAGAAAAGATTAACCCAAGAAAACGAGGCGTTGTGAGCCCAAATCCAGAAAATGAAAACAGTCGCAGAAAATTCCCCCAGGAGCGCGAATGATGTAAAACTCATAGACAATTTGAGGTGAAAAGTAACTAAGTATGGGTTTGAATTGAATAAGGTGCAAGGCGAGCTATCCAGGTTCGGAAACAATTAGCTAAAAGTGCGGAGGAACAAGGCCGCATCATTGAGCAATTGAAAGGAAAGCATGACGATGGGGTTGCTGGGTTAAAACGGAGGGTCATCATGGTTGAGAACAGAGTAGACAAGCAAGTCGGGGATCTCAAAGCCGAGAGTGAACATTGTTATGCAGCGATAGCAAGGTTGGATATGGATTTGCGGCAACTCCAGGAACTGAATCAGGTAGCCGAGCAAAAACTAGAGGCAAGGGCTAAACAAATTGGGCTTTTGTTGCCAGAAAAGGGTGTTATTAGGGAAAGAGTACGGGCGATCGAAGACTACATCACCACGAAGTCCAACCATTGAGAGGATATGACCAGATCAATGTTCTTTTCCACCTCCATGACCTTTGTTCGGAAGTGATGGAAGACCTTCACCACCTCCAAGGGAGTTTAGCACGCAAGCCTGCGGCAAGGCCGAAGATGCCCCGCCAGGCCCAAGAGCACCTGAAGCATTAATGTATTCATAAGTATCGCCCGTCCTTTTGTCAAAATATATTTAAAAGGTTATTTGTTTAACCAAGAGTTTGTATTTTCTTTTATGCTTAGTTAGTTGTTTTTCGAGTCTGTAGTTTGCTTTTTATCCAAGCTTGTTAGTTTCTTGTTTAATTTGTCAGTCTTTCGATTCTTTGTAACCGAAGTTTTTATTATGATCATGGAAATTTCCAAAATATCTTTATGCTTCACTTTTTGCTTGCACGAACTACGCTCGGTCTGATTTATGCGGGGACATGATACGTAGGCAATCTACATAGGATTCGACCATAATTGAATAAGAGAGAGAAAGTGAATAAAACAGGAAAGAGGGAGAGAATAAGGCTAAAACAAAAGGGCTTCGCAAATAAATAAGAGCCGGGATGACGCGAACAACTGATGCATGTAGTGACCAAATGTCATTTATGTGCATTCATATCCAATATGTGGCCGCTTATGTGTCAGGATCTAACCATTAATGAATTTTGGTGTTGTTCCAGTTTCAAATTAGACATGTGATTATACTCGCGGCATTCTGGCAACCCACTCCTACAACACGCGGTCTAAAAGCAAGCAAGTCATGGCCAATCAAGAAGCCGATGTCAGCATTATTGACCCCTCGAAGGAAGCGGAAGAATTGGATGTTAATTCTATAAATGAGGAGATGTATAAGCTTAAGCACCAAATGGCTGAAATGTACCAGACATGGGCAAGAGGACAGCCGCCCTCGACTTATCCTGCTAATCCAACCTTCATCCCCCCACTGGCCCAAGCACCTGACAAGTCCGCCACTGACCCCCCCTCAAGTTTTCCTATCTATTCACAACATCAGGGTATGACCTCTCATTCACCACCAGCTCCACTACCCAAATCCACTCCTCACCCTCCCCCGCCAATTGCACCTATCTATGTGGCACCTCCACCTCCTACACTTCATAGGTCATCGAGTGAAACCCTGCTCCAAGCTTATGACCCTCAATACTATCCACCAGAACCTGCTTACAAAACCCAGGAGCCTTACTCGTATGTTCCCTGTCCCGAAATCCCGACGGGAGTTGAAAAATCGATCAAAAATCCTGAGTAGGAAGAGATGCTTAGAAAAGTTCGTAGTCTGGAACAATCGTTCAGGGAAATGCGAGGATTAGGTGGCCAGGTGAGTGTGGCGTTCAAGGATCTTTGTCTATTCCCAGACGTGCAGTTTCCTCTAGGTTTCAAGATGCCTAAATTTGACTTATATGATAGTCATGGTGATCCGGTCGTGCATCGAAGGGGGTTTTGTAGCAAAATGTGGGGAGCAGGGGGAAAAGATGAATTGCTAATGGCATACTTTAGCCAGAGTTTAAGCGGGTCGGCGCTGGAGTGGTATACTCGGCATGATCCCAATCGGTGGTATACTTGGGATGACCTGGCACAAGCGTTTGCCTGCCACTTTTAATATAATCTCGAGATTGTTCCGGATCGTCTATCTTTGCAAAGCTGGAGAAGAAACACAACGAGAGTTTTAGAGAGTACAGTTTCTGGTAGAGGGAACAAGTAGCCAGAGTTGATCATCGTATGAAGGAGAGCGAGATGGTTGACTATTTTCTACAGGATTTGGAACCTACCTACTTCGGACATTTGGTGTCAGCAGTGGGAAAGTATTTCAATGAAGTGGTCAAGATGGGAAGTATGGTCGAGGTAGGCCTCAAATCCAATAAAATCATGAGCTACTCTGCAATTAAGGCAACTACTCAGGCCATCCAGGGTGGAGCTGGGGGAACATTCGGAAAGAAGAAGAAGGAGGAAGTAGCGATAGTGGAGTCGGGAACTTGGTTCAAACCTCAGGCACTATCTCATTACGCCCAACCCCGTCTTCACCACCAAACATACCCACATGTTCCATACGGCTCACCACAACATTACTATCTACCACCAGAACCTTGTTTCTCAGTCCATCACGCGCAAGCATATACCTAACCTCCCGCCTAAGCACAATGGCGTGCGCCACCCCCTCAAAACACCTACCCAACTCCACAAAATCATTACCCACCTCCAAGAGCTTACCAACAACCCCGAAGCCTGCTTTCCAAGCCAATCCCAAATGAGAGGGTATAGAAAAAGAATAATTTCACTCTGAGGGAGAATCCTACACTAGATTATTCCATAGGCTGCGTCAACTGGATATGTTAAGACCAATTGAAGTGAAACTACAAAATCCTCCCCCGAAGAATTTAGATTATTCAGTCAGCTGTGAATACTGTTCTGGTGCACCTGGGCATGACACCGAAAAGTGTTGGCATTTGAAAAAGCTATCCAAGAACTTATTGACGCCCACCGGATCGAAGTGCAGACCCTGGAGGCGCCCAGTATTAACCAAAACCCGCTGTCGGCCCCATCATGAAACCAACATGATTGAGATTGGGGAAAGAAAGGGGGAATCCAGAGGGCCCTCACAAACGGTAATGATGATCAAAGCCAGTGAGTTTAATCCAAATGAGAGTGCAAGAAGTGAGAAGCTAGTATCCAGGGAAAAAGAAAAAGGCAGCAAACCTGTCATAGTTCAAGGGAGCTCAGCATGCGCAGTTGCGCCAAAGCTGGAACATGCAAAAGTAATAGTACATGGGGCTGCTAGAAAACCTATCGTGGTTGTGGAAGGTGTCCGCACAAAGCCATTTATTGTAAAACCAATAATCCATCCACCAATTATCAACAGCAAAGTCGTTCCTTAGAGATATGAGCAAGAAATAGTGATGTACAGGGGAAAAGAAGTTAGAGATGAAGTGTGTAAGGCACGGGGTTTAATTCGGTCAGGAAGGTACTTCGCCCCAGAAGAATTGAGAATAGGCAGAATCTATAAAGATAACCCGAAATCAGTGAAGAAAGCTGTGTCAGAAGAAGAGGCGGAGGAATTTTTGAAGAAAATAAAAATGCAGGACTACTCCATCATAGAGCGGTTGAGGAAGACACCAGCTCAGATTTCTTTGTTATCCTTATTAATCCACTCAGATGAACACTGCCGGGTGTTGATACAAATTTTTAATGAAGCCCATGTCCCAGACAAGATAACAGTGAATCATTTGGAAAAGATTGCAAATAAGATATTCGAGGTAAACCGGGTCATATTCTCCGACGATGAATTGCCCATGGAGGGCACTGAGCACAATCGGGCTCTTTATCTGACTCTGAAATGTGAAGATGTTGTGGTCACCCGAGTTTTGGTTGACCACGGGTCCAGTGCAAACATTTGTCCAATATCCATATTGACCAAGCTGAAGGTGGAATATGAAAGGGTCCGCAAGAATAACATCTGTGTTCGAGGCTTCAATGGTGGAGTCAAAGACACTGTAGGGGATATAGTGTTGGGAGTAACTATAGGGCCCGTTGAGTTGACTATGGAATTCCAAGTGTTGGATGTAGCAGTCTCTTATAACTTGTTGTTGGGTAGCCCTGGATTCATGCAGCCAAAGCAGTACCATCTACGCTGCATCAGATGGTCAAATTTGAATGGGACAGGCAAGATATTGTAGTACATGGTGAAGACAATCAGTGCACTTCATGGGACGCGATCATACCTTTCATTGAATCTGAGGACAATAAAAGTCCATGGGTCTACCAGGTATTTGATACGGTGTCAGTGCAGAAAATCCCTAAAGGTGAGGTTGTCATGACCCCAACGATAGCAACTGCATCCGTCATGGTGGCTTCAGAAATGTTGAAAAATGGTTTCAATCCTGGCAAGGGGTTGGGGGCTTCCCTGCAAGGCATTGTGCAACCAGTGTCCCTCCCCAAAAACCAGGACACATTTGTCCTAGGGTTCAAGCCCACAGCCACAGAGATAAGGCGAGCCAGTAAGCTAAGGCAGAAGGCTTGGGCTCTCCCAAAGCCCATCCCAAGGTTGCCCAAATCATTTGTCAAATCCAGTGCTAGCCGTGGCCCCAGACCAAATATTTTCAGCCCACTGATCGACGCGGACGGAGATCTTGATAAAGGATTGGAAAGACTGTTCAAAGAGGTGAATATGGTCGAGACAGGAGAAGGAACAAGCAGGACGGATGTGCAGTTTGTGGGAGCATGCGCAAAAATCAATAACTGGGAAGTCACTCCTCTTCCTACTCGGAGGGAGTCGTGGTAGTCGGCTTTGAATTTTCCTTTTAGTCTAGTTTGGATTAGCGTCAGAGTTGTCAATTCTGTTGTTATTTCCGTCCGTTTGAATGTGTAAACTCTGTTATCTTTGATTCTAATGAAATGCAATTTCCCTTCTAGCATTGCTGATGGTTTATATTTATCTTTACTTTTATTTCTTTTCTCTTTTGTACAGTTATTTTTATGATGGTTCCAGTGATCTGACATGCATAAGGACTCCTCAACCCAATCTTCAAAACAAGTCTAGTTCAGAAATAATAATTCAGGAAATAGAACATGAGGAAGAACCGGGGTATGATGAGAAAGGGGCATGGGACAAGATTAGAAAAGAGTTGACCCAATTCAAAGAGAATCCCAAACCAAACCTGAATGATACAGAGGCAGTCAATCTAGGAAGTCCGGATAATGTCAGAGAAACAAAAATAAGTGTCCATCTGGAGACATAGCTTAGGGAAGAAATAATTGAAGTGTTGCTTGAGTACAAAGATGTCTTTTCATGGTCCTACGACGAAATTCCCGGATTGAGCACTGACTTGGTGGTCCACAAGTTACCCACTAACCTAGCATGCCCGCCTGTCAAGCAAAAGTTGAGAAAATTCAAAACTGATGTGAGTGTGACACTTAAAGAGGAAGTGGCCAAGCATTTTGAGGCCAAAGTCATTCAAGTCACACGATACCCCACTTTGTTAGCTAATGTTGTGCCCGTGCCAAAGAAGGACGGTAAAACTAGGGTGTGTGTTGATTACCGTGACCTCAACAAGGCAAGTCCGAAAGACAACTTCCCCCTGCCGAACATCCACATATTGGTTGACAATTGTGCGAAGCATGAGATCGATTCATTCATGGATTGGTACGCAGGATACCACCAGATTTTGATGGATGAAGAAGATGCGGATAAAACAGTGTTCATCATACCGTAGGGGACATATTGTTATAGAGTCATGCCTTTTGGTTTGAAAAACACCGGGGCAACATACATGAGGGCCATGACAACCATTTTCCATGATATGATATATAGAGAAATTGAGGTCTATGTGGATGATGTGATAATCAAGTCTAGAAAGCAATCCGATCATGTCAAAGACCTGAGGAAATTCTTCCAAAGGCTCCACAGATATGACCTCAAACTCAACCCGGAAAAATGTGCATTTGGGGTCCCCTCGGGAAAGTTGTTAGGGTAGGTAGTCAACCGCTGAGGCATCGAACTAGACCCATCAAAAATTAATGCTATACAGGAGCTGCTGCCACCAAGGAACAAAACAAAAGTGATGAGTCTACTGGAGATTGAATTACATCAGTCGGCTCATTGCTCAGCTCACAACCATCTGTGAGCCCATCTTTAAGCTATTGAAAAAGGATGTTGTGGTAAAATGGACGGGAGAGTGCCAAGAGGCTTTTGATAAGATAAAGGAATATTTGTGGAACCCACCAGTATTGGTCCTGCCGGAACCAGGAAGGCCTTTAACCCTATATTTAACAGTCTTGGACAACTCGTTTGGGTGCGTGTTGGGTCAGCCCGATGTGACCGGAAGAAAAGAGCAAGCCATATACTACCTCAGCAAGAAATTTACAGCTTACGAGGCCATATACTACTCATCGTAAAGCATTACTTGTCATCATATACCGCCTATCTCATCTCACGTCTGGACCTATTGAAGTACATCTTCCAGAAGCCCATGCCCACAGGAAGGCTCGCAAAATTGAAAATCTTGCTCAGCGAGTTTGATATTATCTACGTGACTAGGACTGCCATGAAAGCACAAGCATTGGCAGACCATTTAGCTGAGAATCCAATAGATGAAGAATATCAGCCCTTGAACACATATTTCCCAGATGAGGAAGTGATGCATATTAATGAAATGGAACCGGATGAGAAGTCGAGATGGAAATTGTTCTTCGATGGGGCTGCCAACATGAAAGCCGTTGGGATAGGAGCGGTTCTCATTTCTGAAAAAGGGCATCATTACCTAGTCACAGCTCAACTCCGCTTCTATTGCACCAACAACATGGCAGAATATGAGGCATGCATTTTGGGTCTGAGATTAGCAGAGGACATGGGTGTCCAGGAAGTCTTGGTCTTGGGAGACTCGGACCTTCTCGTACACCATATTAAGGTTAGTGGGAAACGAGAGATCTAAAACTCATACCATACCGACAATGCTTGCATAATCTCTGCCAACGATTTCGATCAATAGAGTTCAGACGCATCCCCAGAATTCACAATGAGGTTGCCGATGCCCTAGCTACTTTAGCATCGATGTTACATCATCCAGACAAGGCTTATATTGACTCGATACATATCCGGTTCCATGATCAGCATGCCTATTACAACATGGTGGAAGAAGAGATTGACGGCGAGCCTTGGTTCCACGACATCGAGGAATATATCAGGAGAGGGGTGTACTCGATGCAAGCCACGAGTGACCAGAAGAGAACAATCAGTTGTTTATCAAGTGGGTTTTTCTTTAGCGGAGGAATACTATACAAAAGAACGCCAGATCTTGGTTTGCTCAGATGCGTAGATGCTGGGCAGGCGTCAGTTATCATGAATGAGGTGCATGATGGCGTCTGCGGGCCACACATGAGCCGATATATTTTGGCAAAGAAGATTCTCCGGGCAGGATATTATTGGCTCACCATGGAGCGGGACTGTATCAACTTTGGGCGCAAATTCCACCAGTGTCAGGTGCACAGAGACCTAATTCATTCTCCGTCGTCAGAATTGCATACGATGTCGTCACCATGGCCTTCCGTTGCTGGGGGCATGGACGTCATCAAGCCCATTGAGCCGGCAGCTTCTAACGGACACAGATTCATCCTGGTTGCTATTGACTATATCACCAAATGGGTTGAAGCCAAGACCTTCAAAGCAGTGACCAAGAAGGCCGTGGTCGACTTTGTGCACACAAACATCATTTGTCGGTTCGGGATCCCCAAGACTCTCATCACTAAAATGGGGCAAATCTCAACAATCACTTAATGAGAGAGGTATGTCAACAGTTCCAGATCACACATCAAAATTCTACCCCATACCGCCCCATGGTGAACGGAGCGGTTGAGGCAGCCAATAAGAACATAATGAAGATACTACGTAAAATGGTGGAAGGATCCAGGCAGTGGCATGAGAAGCTACCTTTTGCATTGTTAGGCTATCCCACCATTGTCCGCACTTCAGTGCGGGCCACTCCGTACTTGTTGGTATATGGCACAGAGGCGGTAATCTCGGCCGAAATTGGAATCCCCTCTTCGAATCGTGGCCGAATCAAGAATCGACGATGAAGAATGGGTCAAAGCTCGTTTGGAACAATTGAGTCTAATTAACGAGAAAAGATTGGTGGTGGTCTGCCACGACCAGTTGTATCAACAAAGGATGGTCAGGGCGTATAATAAGAGAGTACGCCAAAAAAAGTTTGAAGTAGGTCAAATGGTATTAAAACACATCCATCCTCACCAGGCAGAGGCAAAGAGCAAGTTCGCTCCAAACTAGCAAGGACCATTCATCGTATCAAGAGTATTTTCCAATGGAGCATGGTATCTGACGGGTGTGGAAGAAAAATGTATGGAAATGGTTATCAATTCAGACGCTGTCAAAAGATATTATGTATGATTTTCTTTTAGATCACTGTCTATGCTCGACACTTGTTTGTACTTGGCATATTATGAAAATTGGAATGACGAAGGCATTTTATTCTGCTATCTAAATACTCTAACCTTTGCTAACCTATTTGAGCTTTAGTTATTTTCTTTTCATACCCCTCTTTCGGAATCAGCAAATAAAGTCGGAAGCACAAGTGTGAGAAGGCGTGAGAGGAAATAAAAGGAAAAGAAAAAATGATGAAAAGAATGGAAAAGGAAAAAGAAAGAATGTAAAAGAAAGAGAAAAGAAAAAAAGAGAAGAAGAAAAACAAGAAAAGAAAAGAGAAAAGAAAAAAGAAAAAAACAAACAAAACAAAACAAAGAGAAAAGGAAAAGGAAAGAAAGAAAACAAAACAAAACAACGGAAAAAAAGGTAGAAAAACAACGACAAAAACAAGGAATCGGTATGAACTACGTTTGACCTGATTCCTCTTAAAAGGATACGTAGGCAGCCTCACGGTTCGGTCTCATCAAAATAAAATCCAAAAGTCCCCAAGCGAGAAACTAGGGCAGAAGTTGTGGTTATTGTATGAATTTGATTCCGAAAGCTGTAATTTTGAACCCATTTAAATTTTTTTGAGCCTTTGATACCCTTTCTTTCTAACCCTATCCGAAAGCCTACGCTACGGTCCAAAGGAAGACCTTCTGATCAGCCTTTAAAAGATTTCCAAGTTGAGAAAGTAGAAGTGATTCATGTCAGGAACAACACTCTGGGAAGAGCAGGAGAGATAATAAAATGAGAGAGTCTTATTGGTGAAAACCCTCACGGGCACCATAAGGCGATGAGAGTTTAAGAAAATAAAATGAAAGAGTCTTATTTGCGAAAATCATCGCGGGCACCATAAGGCGACGAGAGTTTGAGAAAATAAAATGAGAGAATCTTATTGGTGAAAACCCTCGCGGGCACCATAAGGCGATGCAAGCTGAGAAAACGAGAGTCTCAATTGGTGAAAACCTTCACAAGCACCGTAAGGAAAAGGTGAGGCAAAAGGAAAAACTTAGAAATGGGATGTCGGTGGATGAACATTGTAAGGCAAGCCAAGCTAGGGTTTGGTTGAAGAAATCGGGTTAGAAGGGTCACAACAACAAAAGCACGGCAACAGAAGGTCAGTCATGAAACGGATTGGGTCGAATATGATGAAGTATATGTCATGATCATGAAAACCAACTGTTCGTCTTCAGATAAGTCTTATTTCTTTTCTTTTCAACAGTCAGCAAGTCTGGAATTCTTTACCCTAAATACCATTCGGAGTCTTTGCATTTCATCTTTCTTTCAAGTCTACAGAGTTTTTTTGCGCAAGCGAGAGGAATTTCAAAGCCGATTATCAATTCCCAAAGGGACAAAGCGCGACGCCCAAATACGTAGCAAAGATAACAAGCACGGAACAGCAAAGGGAATGATCCATAAAAACTGCAATTGACGGAAGAAAGGGCAAAGTGAAGGAGTACCACGCGAAAAGGGTTATGCAAAGTAAAACCACAAAGGTTCTGGGGTCAGCCGAGCATCATACACCAATCAGGCTGCCTCAAAAGGGACGCAAAGTTGACAAAACACGAAGATGGGAAAGGTCCCAAGGTCGCAAGGTTGGACCAAGCATAATACATCAGTCGTCAGGGAAAGACATAAAGAATTCCGGTGAAGGATCAGGAGTGCAACACAAGATGGGGAGCGAAGTGAGAGCGTAAAGAACAAGAGTAAGTCAAGCATCACAAATGGACTGGGTAATCTCAGAGAAGGGGGTAAGGATTTTTGGTGAAGGCTCGGAAATGCAACACCAAGATAAGAAACAAAACAAAGCCACGAGGTCATATGATCAGCCAAGTATAACATCTTAACTCAGCAATCCTCTGAGAGGGGTATAATGCTTCTGGTAAAAGAGGCAAAAGCGTAACACAAAGGTGGAAATGGTAGTGAGAGCCGACCCAGCACGATATATCAACTCGTCAATCGTCAAGAAGGGGCATAAAAGAATTCTGGTAAAAGGGTCGGAAGTGCAACACAAAGTAGAAAGCGACATAAAGGCACAAAAGGCAAAGGCAACCCAAACATCATAGACAGACTGGGCGGTTTCAAGAAGGGGGCAAGGATTTTGGCAAAGAAATGGAAAGGTAACACAAAGATGAAGAACAAAGTGAAGCCGCAAGATGCAGAGGGTCGACCAAAGCATGATACATCAACTCATCAATCATCGGGGAAGGACATAAAGAATTTTGGCAAGGGATTAATAATGTAACTCAATGATGGGGGGCGGGGTAAAATAAAACCTAGGTCTCGAGGGGTCAGTTGAGCAGTTCAAGCGACTCATCGTCAATATGGGCGATGGAACACAACGGAACACGACAATGGGGAGGCCGTTTTCAATAAGAATGTCGCGAGCCAACTACCACTCTTCAAACTGACAAGTTTTCTTTGATTGACACAGGGGCAGAAAAGTTCCAGTAGAGCCTAAGAGGGGTCGTCCACGGGAGAAGGCAGGCACACAGTAGGTATGATCAAAATCTCAGGGACCACCTGGAAGGGGCACTCAGTTAAAACTCAAAAGGGATATAGCCCGTCATAAATATCCTCCCCAGCAAAGAGCACGATGGCACAAACTTTAACTGGCAAACCCCAACAGAAACAACTGAGGGTTAAAAGAGGCATGGAAATTGAGATGGAACGCAGTTTAAAACTCAAAAAGGTGCGAGTAACATGGGCAAACACCAACACCTTCCCTAGTAAGAATCGCAGAAACCCTCCTGAACAATAATCACTAGCAGAAACGACCATAAGTTAGGATTAGAATTTAAGTTGGAACTTTCAGGACCCTCCTGGAAAATGGGACATGGCTTAGAATACAAACAACCGGATGGCATGGTCAAACTCAAGTATTTCCCCAACAAGAGTCACCAGGACCCTCCTAAAAATGGGACTTAGCTTGGATACTTACCCAGCAAGGGTCAACAAGAGTTGTCAGGACCCTCTTGAATAATGAGACGTAGTCCTAAATACTAACCCCCAGCTGGTACATTCTTGTCATTTAATTAAGAGTTGTCAGGACCCGCCTGGCTAATGGGAAGCAGTTTTAATCGCCAGTCACCAGCAGACCCCCCATCGGATATAACTCATAACAAGACATAGTGGAAAATAACACCTTTAGCGAAATATAACATAGTCTTAAAGTTGTCATCAAGTTAAGAATTGTCAGAACCATCCTGGATAATGGGGCTTAGCTTAGGTTTAGATATATTTGGTAAACACTCACGGATCCGCCTAGCACCAAACTGGGGCAAGAAGAATTTTTTGTTTTGTTGTGATCAGGTATGCAGGTAGCAGTCTCAACGAAGATTTTTCAAAATTTCAAAGATTTTGTAATCAGGCGCCCACATGTAGAACAAAGGAGTATTTTTTAAATTTTAAGTTTTGACAATCAGGCACCCACCTGTAGGGAATATTTTTCAAGATTTTGAGTTTCGAAAATCAGGCGCCCACCTGTAGAACGAGGGAATAATTGTAAAAAATTCAAGTTTTTGTAATCAGGCGTCCACCTATAGAACAGGGGAATAATTTTCAAAATTTTAAGTTTTGGTAATCAGGCGCCCACCTGTAGAACAAGGGAACATTTTTCAAATTTTAAACTTCAAGTTTCAGGCGCCCACATGTAGAACAAGGGAATATTTTTCAAGATATTAAGTTTCTAAAATCAAGCACCCACCTGTAAAACAAGGGAATACTTTTCAAAATTACAAAGTTTCAGTAGTCAGGCATCCACATGTAGAACAAGGGAATACTTTTCAAAAATTTCAGGCTTTGGCAATCAGGCATCCACCGGAGAACAAGGACATATTTTTCAGAAGTCAAGTCTTGACAATCAAGCGCCTGCCTGTAGAACAAGGGAATCTCTTTCAAATTTCAATTTCGGCAATCAAGCGCCCACCTAGAGAACAAGGTAATACTTTTTCAAAATTCAAATTTTGGCAATCAGGCGCCCACCTGTAGAACAAGGGAATATCTTTCAAATTTCAAGTTCTAGTAGTCAGGCGCCCACCTGTTGAACGAGGGAATGCATTCAACAAAATACATGTCAAGTCCAACAATTCGGCATCAAACATGAAGGAAGAAAAGGAAAACAGTCAACAAGGCCACAAGGAGTTCGCAGGAAGAAATACAAGGCAACAAAACAACAAGGATCAAGAGCGAGATTGAAGACGTAGATAGGCTTTTCTTTGTAATCTGTAGCTTATAGCTTAGTCTAGTTTTCTTTTACTTTTCATAAGGTGTAATAAGGAGGTCAGCAAGCAGTAACAGCAGCATCAACAGTGCAATCACAGCTTCTGGTAGTCCCAACTACCAAACACTCCAAAACTACATTGACCTGATTCCTCTTTAGCCGAGGAGATGTAGGCAACCTTTGAAGCAGGGTTCGGTCACACAGTTTTCAAAACACTTCTCATGAAATTCAAAGTACGCAAAAATCTCTCAGTTGCTTACTTATCTTTGCCCGGAAACCCTTCGTGCCTCCGAGCAAAGAGGGGCAGCTGTGAGCATGTGATTTTTGCCTCACTTGAAATAATCCTATAAATTTGTTAAACTAGGATTTTTTTTTTATTATTTGAATTTTAGGAATTAATTATGTGATTTTGTGTTTATTTGCATTTTTTCTTTTATTATTTGAATTTTTAGGAATTAATTATGTGATTTTGTGTTTATTTGCATTCTTTCTTTTATTACTTGAATTTTTAAAATTGATTATGTGATTTTATGGTTATTTGTATATTTTCTTTTACTATTTGATTTTTTAAGAATTAATTGCGTGTATTTACATTTTTGTTTTATTATTTGAATTTTCAGGGGTTAATTGTGTGATTTCTTGTTTATTTGCATTTTTTTCTTATTAACTGTGTGATTTTGTGTTTATTTGTGTCTTTCTTTTATTATTTGAATATTTAGAATTTAACTGCATCAGTTGTGTGTTTGTTTGCATGTTGAGTACATTTTAATTCACAAAAATACAAAAACTAGCATTTTATTAGCCTAATTTTGGATTTAAATCAGGTTTTTGCTATGTTAATTTGGTTTTAGTAAAATAATTTAGAAATTAAAAGAAAAAAGGAAAAAGGGATTTAAAAATATGGTCTTGTTATAAAAAGCCAACTTGGGCTCTTTTTGCAAATTTAAAACAGCCCAAAATCCCCAAACCTGACCCAAACCCACATC
This sequence comes from Nicotiana benthamiana, assembly GCA_034376525.1. Lineage (NCBI taxonomy): Eukaryota > Viridiplantae > Streptophyta > Magnoliopsida > Solanales > Solanaceae > Nicotiana > Nicotiana benthamiana. The sequence goes on along the minus strand of CM067341.1, from coordinate 9,324,966 downwards.
CCAAACGCGGTCCAACCTTGTAACACCCCTAGGACGACGCCGTTTTGGCATCCGTTCATCTTGACCATCCATATCTCTTGATCCAACGGCTCAAATTGAGCCTCATATTTTATATATAACTGTCTAAAACACATGTAACACTTCAAGAGACCAAAATTCACCCTCCTCGTACCATTCTCAGCCGGTGTAACGTCGCCGCAAATCCACCGTATCACCACCATCCGCCGCCGACTGGAAATTGCCACTGCTGGCAGCGTAACTCCAATAACCTCCAAATTTACACCCCAGAATACCCGTTGTCTTCTCTTCCCAACCCTACTAAGATCACCCGTCGAAACCCCATGAAACGTGTCGAATATCTGTTCAAATCCCGGCAGCTCCGCTGTCCACCGAGGCGCCCAGTGGCCAACGGCGTCCAAAGTCACACCCCACACTCCCCTCACTCCCCTCTTCCTAACCCTACCATCAGTCACCCTCAAACATGACCCGATCCCTTCGAATATTCATATGAAGCAGGCAGCTTTGCCATGCAAGGCAGTGGCCGACCTCCAATGGATCCCAAGCCATCACCACCCACCGCGCTAGCTCTCATCTACCCAAAAAAATATACCCAAGCCTTCCCAAACAACCCCAGACCCCTCCAATGTCAAAACCAGCCATGACCTAAGTTTGAGTTCAGTTTTTGAAAGACCGTTTAAGTGTTGTTCGTAGGCTTGAATTTATTTCCACCAAATTAAATTGAAGAAAACCAGTAAGTTCACCTTAAATCTTAATTTGTCGTTTCATTTTCTTGCCTGGTTTAGCAATTAGGTCATATTTTATTTATTTTTTTAGATTAAAACTAAAAATGGAATCTTATTAGATTTCAATTCTTCTATTCCTCTTCTGATGATTGTGCGAATGATTTGTTGGCTTTATGTTAGTTGTGAAACTAGACACTAGGTTTTGGTTGTTCTCAGCACAATAGTGTCCGTGATTTCTGCAATTTCGATGGTATTCTTGACCTCTGAATTTGAGTTTTGGTTAGTGGTTCACATGCAATCAGAATTTGGTCACAGTATAATAGCCCCATGTTTGTCTTTAATTTCAAATAATTTCTTGATTTCTGAGTTGAATGTCAATTAATAGCTCTCATGGTTTAAGCTTGATTTCTGAGTGTGAGTGTTCAATTGTGTTAAACGCATGATAGTTGTAGTTTTTCATGTTCTTCTTTTTAATTTTAGTATTTGACTTGATTTTGATTCAATTGTGTTTTGATTACTGAGGATTGATTGGCAATTGTTCTTGATTAATAATTCAATAGCATTAGGATTAGCTATAACTGTTAGCAGTGTTAGGTGTTAGTAATTTGTTACAAGATAGTAAAATAGTTTTTTTTAACATCTAAGGGGTGATGTAGATCCTTAGTTTAGTTCTGATAATTTTAGGGTAAAATAGGGGTAATATAGAATGTTAGTTTAGTTTTGGTACTTTTCAGAATAAAATAGGGGTAATATATAGTTTTTAACCTGGCTTTGGTAATTTTAGGAACAAAATAAGGGTAGTATGATAGTCTATAAGTGGAAGACAATGGTAGAAGCCGTTAGACCCTTCTAGAAGGGGTCTTTATTCAGTAGCTTTGTTGCAGTAACTTGGGAAACAAGTCAAAAAATGAGGGTCCAAATAGGTAAATTTGAAAATTGAAAGAGGGACCTTTAGTTAAAACAAAATAAAAGTGGTCCCCTAACCTTTGGCTATAGAAAAGGCACTCTAAATCATTCAAATGGGAGGTTGGACACTCTGAAAAATTACTGAAATTCCAGCCATAGTCAAATCTAGTTTCCAATTCCTGCAATTATAACAAAAAATCAAAAAATACATTAGTCTAGTTGGACAAATCAGAAGCTTTTCCCTCAAATTTTTGCATTTTAGGAATCTAAAAATCAGTTGAAAGTCAGCAAACACTGTTCCATTAAGAGTCTAGTTGTTTCCATGGTTTATTTTGGTCTTTGTTCTGAGTTTTTCTTCACTTGCTTGGTTTTTAACTGTTTCCTGGAGTCCCTGGGATTGATTGCAAGTCGTTTGGGTCAATTGAAGTTTGTTGTAGTTCGAATTTGGTCGTGGGTACAAATCTGGGCTGCTAGATTGTTTCTACCGTTGTGTTGCTATGTTTTCAATTGTTGGTGCTTAAAATTGTTGCTGACTTCCCTTTCTTCTTATTGCGTTACAATTTTCAGGTACATCTTTTAAGCTCGACCATGTAGAAACCACTTTGAGATGAAATGAAGCTGCTACATTCAATTATTTTTCCTAATCTGTTATATAAATTTTGAATAGCTTTAATTTGTTTAAATATTCACTGTAAAGAATTATAGGACTGTTTTGAACTGTTAAATCCATTGTGTTGTTTTGATTACTGCAGTGGCATAGTCTTATTCAAAGGTAGAGTATTTAGTACTATAGTGAATTTATAGTTTAAGTATGCTATTAATCATGTATGGCGACTGGTCTGTACACAGCTAATAGGATTATTTGGAGGCAATCGCTATGAGTTATTGTTCATATAAAAGTGTTAATTAAATCTTAGCTTGATAGCTGGTTTTAATGTTACCTTTGTCTAACATTAGTCTTCACTCACACTTGTAATATAAGTTTGGTTGTAACAACTATTTGTGCAAAACTAAATTTGCTTGGGCTAACCGGACAATAACGTCAAGCCCAACTCCAACTGTTGTTTGCCTTGTTTCCTGTATATCTCCAATCAGGACTCACGCTAAGGCCCAAATGTAGTAATACATGCTGGTCTACTTCAGCTGAAGGCTTAAATGAAAGGGATTAGTAGTTTCAATTTAGATAGTGCATCGGAACGAAGGGTACTGAATCTTATTTTAATATGGATCTGAGTTTTGAAAGCCCGGACTCCGACATTAATTACGCTAAGTCTGTCAGAGGCGCAATCTAGTTGACTTGGGATGGACCCTTAAATAATAAACGGGGCGCATCGCCAAATAAACTATAAATTGCGAGGCCCTCGTGAAATGTTCATATTAAACTATTTAGAAATTGAGGACACGCCGTTTAGCGAATTTCACGGCTTCCCACAAAGATAATAACGTCGTAGTCGCTTTTAGGCGCGTTAGTCTAATAATTTCCCTTTCCTAAATTCGGGTGCGTATTTATGTGACCCAAATACAAATCTCAACGAAGTTGGAATGTGTCGAAAATCACAAGTGCATTTATGTGACGTGGTTCGAGACATGTTTTAACGATGTTGTAATTCGCTTTTAAAAATAATAATAAAAGTGGTTAAAATATTAAAAATGCACATAGGTTCGTAATTATGTAAAATCATATAATTTAAGACAAATATAATAGTTGAGCGACCATGCTAGAATCATAAAACCCGAAAATGCCTAACACCTTCTCTCGGGTTAACAGAATTCCTTACTCGGATTTCTGGTTCGCGGACTGTTAAACAGAGTCATTCTTTTCTCGATTCAGAATTCTAAGCGGTGACTTGGGACACCATAAATCTCCCAAGTGGCGACTCTGAAATTTCCTTAAATAATCGAATCCCATTTCGATTGTCCTTTAATTGGAAAAACTCCCTTTATCTACGCCCTTCGCCGAGTCGTAGTAGCCAAAAGGAGGTGTGACAACTCTTGACGTGCGTTTGGACATAGGAATTGTAAATTTTCAGAAAAAAGTGAGTGAATCTAGATTCGAGAGCATGCCTTACTCTAATAGGGGGCGTAGAGTTTCTAAGTGAAGGCAAGCAGAACTATATATGTAATATCCTAGCTGTCAGCAAGGCAGATCCGCTATAAAGCCTACTGGCCAGAAAGTCATTAAGAACGAGAAAGCCGACTAAATGGCTATTCCATAACCGACTCTTGTTGCCGAGTCGAGGGGGCTTGGCTGGTACCGGGCTCTAAAAGAAAATTGTATCTGAGAACTAAAGTCACTACTAGAAATCCATCAAAAACCGATGAAGGTTGGCCAGTTATGGCCAATTACCAACCAAAATTCGATAATTTATGTGTGGACAATATTTGATGGCCGGGAAAGAATATCGACCATAGTTGGCCGAAAATTACCGACCAACATTGGTCGGTCAATTAAATTCAAAAAAAAGTTATTGCAAAAAATAAATGAGCAACGTTGATCGGTATTTTCCGACCAAAGTTGGTTGGTATTTTTAATTATGAAATCAAAAGATTCACCATCTAGGAATCGAGCTGGGGTGTGTAATGTGGCAGGATACTATTTTACCACTAGATCATTGGTGCATTTTGTTTTAAGATTGTCTTCTTTTTTTTAAATTTATATTCTTTAATTGTATTTTCGCACGAAAATAACTGACCAAAGTTGATCGGTTTTATTAAAAAATAAAATTACCGACCAACGTTAGTCGATTTTTTTAAAATGACTGGTCAAATTTACCAACCAAAATTTGGTTGGTTTTCTAATATTAATTTTATATTTTAATTAAAACAAATCGACAAAAGTTGGTCGGTTTCGTAAAAAAAAATCAAAATATAAAATATTTTAAAAAATCGACCAAATTTGGTCGGTTTTTTGGCCGATTTTTTGACCGACCAAAGGTTGTCGGTTTTTGTCGGATTTCTAGTAGTGAGTTATGTCTGGACATGAATACAATTTTTGACTGTTTTTTGCATTTCTGTGAAGGATCTGATGTAAAAATTTTTAAAAATAACTTTTTAGAGTTTTTAAAATTTCTAAAAAGAATCTTAAATTCATCTTCAAGTATAAAATTTTAAGGTTAAATTAAAAATTTCATAGTAAAACAGAATTTCAAAAAAATAGTGCAAAAGATTTGGAAAAAAACAGAAATTTTTTTAATGGCCAAACGAGCCTTTAATTTTTCGAGTTTTGGGACGGAAGAGGTGTGAAATATGAATTTGCCTATGTAGATATTAGTGTATAACCAGCACTTTAGTTGACCTAATGAAATGAAATGGTTTGTATTCTTTGCGCCCAAGACAATATGTCGTAAAGACTATTCTTTGACAAAAATGAGAGCCAAAAACTAACAGTTCATTTGGATGATTGTTACGTAACATTTCATAATATATATTGTATTGAATTATGTTCTATTATATTATTTTAATGAATCAATATTTATATATTATAGCATTTGTCGCCTTTTGTGATGTCGTGTATTAGCAATATAAAAAATAAATTTATAATATTATAAAAAAGAAATAGGATACGAAGTAAAATTATTATATAAAATTATAGGATAAAGGATAAAATATAATTATTTAACAATAAGGAAGGGTAAAATGAGAAAAAATAATGTAAAGATGCGATCACACCAAATAAATCGTTATATAAAATGGCATTTTTTGTCCTTATGAAATGATAGATTTAAAGATACGATATAATAAAATTTAAGTTAATCAAAATAAATATCGTAGTTAATGAAACAATACAATACAATAGGTAACAAGTAACAACCATCCAAACAAGCTATAAAGTAACAAAACTAGAAAATATAAACGAGTTAGGTGATTTAATCATCCGATAATTGCAATAAAATCAGAATTATAAAAAGATCAAAATTTTCACATATACCAATAAAAACGATTCGAACTATGAGTTAACTAATATCTTAGTATAGTTAATGAAATAATATTAAAAGAAAAGGCTAACATTTCAACAATGTAATTACATGAACAGTATGTCTTTTTTTTTTGTGTGTGATAGAGATATTCAAATTGAGTTCTATACTCGACCAAAAAAAAAAAAAAAGGGCCACAAATTAATGAGAGAAGTCTAAATTAGGACCAAAAGAAGACGAACATAAAATTGGGAGGAATGTATCCATCGTACATTTATAAGCACGTCAGTCTATATTGTCGGCCTAGGAAACTAATTTTAGTCAAATTACACTAAAGCCCCATAAGTATACGTAATTACAATAACAATGCTATGAAGTTTCCTTTAAACTGTTAGTCTCTACCGACATTTTGTGTGTGTGTGTGTGAGAGAGATGAACTGATGATAGCTGATAAGTCATAAGAGAATATTATCAGTAATCAGTGGAAGGAAGAGTTGGAAATTTTGGATTCATTGTTTTGTACATTTTGTATAACTTCAAAATAATATATTGTGTCCCTACGGGAATATCTAATTTAAAAAAATAATATACTGTGTCTGACTCTCATCAGTGGAAACAGATACTTCAACTGGAAAGCAAGTATAAGGTGTATTTGGTAGGAAAGAAACTTTTTTGATGAAAAATGTTTTTTTTTTTGAATAATGAATGACTTTATTATTTATTAAGTTCTTTTTTTGTTTGGTTGGTCAGTGAAGAAAAATCAGAAATTTTTTTGAGTGTTTGGTTAGAGAGTAGAAATTTTTGTTAGAAAAATAATTTCTATGATACTTCCCTCACTCCCCCCTCCCCCTTCCCCCTTCCCCCCAAATTCTCATGTTTCATGTGCTGCCCCCCTCTCCCCTCATGCCATCCCCCAACATCAACCTAAATACCCAATATTTTCAGAATTTTATTTTCTTCAAAAATTTAATTATTTTTTTAGAATTTCACATAAAACTAAGGAACTAATGTGTTGCTTTACCTTTTTCACGCCAAAATAACGTTAAAATTTGTGTGCTATAAATAAAAATTTTGTTTTTTGTTTTTAAAAAGTACTCTTTCTATAACATGAAAAGAAAGTATTCATTTTGTTGAAATGACAGAAATATTTTTTCTACACCATGAGAGGAAAGTATGAGTACTTTTTGGTTGAAATAAAACAAATACTTTTTACTACATCATTTTGTTAAAATAAAAAAATTATTTTTCTACGTCATGAAAAGAAAGTACGAGCATTTCTTTTATTAAAACGAAAGAAAATACATTTTACATTATTTTATTGGAATGAAAAAAAATACTTTTTACTATATTATTTATTGAAATAAAAAAAATATTTCTACATAATAAAAAGAAAGTATTTTTGTTATTAAAATGAAATAAAACTTTTTTACATTATAAAAAAGTACTTATTTTGTTAAAATAAAAAAGAAAGTACTCTTAATGATTTTTTGGGTGGAGGGTATGGTTTTTGGCGGGGTGAGGGGGTGTGCAAGGGCTGGGGCTTGGTTAGGCATGGGGCAGGGGTTGTTTGGGGGTGAGGTTATGGAGAATAGATAGAGAAGATCAAAAATGAGTTATAGAAAATGTTTTTTCTACTTTTGATAGAGAAAATATTTTCTTCCAATTGAAGAAAAATAGTTCACGAGAAAAATAAGTTTTAAAATACTTAAGTCAATCAAATATGAAAAAATTTAAAAATATTTTTCGGATAATAATTTTTTTTACAAACACACACATAATCTGTACATCTGTCGTATTGCTTATATCATTCACCATTTTCAACTTATCAAGTTTGTGTAATACTTTTTTTTTTGTAATTAAAATTTTATTAATCACCAAAGATTTTGCATTACAATGTCATAGTCCAGCTTATACTCAACTGACTATCTAATCTTATCCAGCAAACTAACTACCCATATCAGAACTAACTACTAGTATATTATAATCTGAATTGCTGCATCTGCTTTCTAGTTCTAGGATTTCCTCTAAGATTACATATATAAGCTAGCTCCCTTACTAAGACTTCACTGTTACGAAAAGTGTTCTCAAATATACGTGAATTCCTTTCCAGCCATAGAGCATATGATACTTCAGCAATCACCATTTTGAATATACTGGCTCTACTTGATTTCCCTTTAGCTTTACTAATGAACCACTGGAGTCTTTGATCCCAGGTGTATGTCTTTGGTTGATCCTCTTGAATCCACTATATTGCTTGCTCCCACAGCTCTGTTGAAAATGGGCATGATAGAAATAGATGATCTCTTGTCTCTGTATGACTTTGACACAAAGTACATTGCTAGTCTATATTCATTCCCTAGTTTGCTAGTATGTCCTTGGTTGGTAATCTGCCATGTAGCACTAACCATAAATTGAACACAGCTTTAGGTCTAGCATAGTTCTGGATGATTAGGTTATTCCATAGGACTCTCGGAAGGTCTCCTAGCTGCAATAGATATAATTGTCTGATGGAGCATTCATGCATCTTCAAGCTTTGGAATTTCTGCAGGATACCTCGTGATGTTATTATTCTCATGACCATCCAACTTGCCTGTGTAGGGATTGGCATATCCTCTAACTGATGATGTTTTACATAGAAAGCATTTATCTACCTTATCCACAGCTTGTCTTTTTTTTGTGAGCTATATCCCAGCAAATCTTTACAATTGCAGCCTTGTTCCATAACAAGAGATTGATAAGGTTCATTCCACCAGCTGGTTTAGGAGTATACATTCTCTCCCAAGAGACATAAGCTTTTTTAGTAATGGAATTTGATCCATACTAGATAAAGCTTCTACATATTGCTTCAATTATCTTCATTACTTTGACTGGAATGATGAAGAGTTGAGCCCAATATGCTTGGATTCCAAATACCACAGATTGAACTAATTGCAGCCTCCCCGTATAGGATAATTTCTTGGCAGTCCATGATGTGATCTTAGCTGTAATCTTCTCCACCAATGGTTGCCATTGGATCAAGGAAATCTTCTTGGTGGATAGAGGAATACCTAGATATTTGAATGGTAATTCTCCATGAACAAATCCAAGGTGATCAATAACTGCACTTCCTGCTTCAGAGAATTGAGAGAAGAATTGGAGCATGGCTATAATAGAATCAAGTTCTCCCTTAGTAAACAATAGCAAGTCATCAGTAAAGCTCATGGGAGTAATGTCAAGCTTTTTACATCTAGGGTGATATTAAAAAATTGGCTCTTTCCTTAACTCAGCAAGTGATCTACTAAGGTACTCCATTACTATTGCAAATAGGAAGATGGATATCCCCTTGTCTAAGTCCTCTAGCAGCTTCAAATGGTTCTGTTGCTTCTCCATTAATCAGCACTGAAAAGCTAACTGTTTTTATACACTCCATGATCCAGTTAGTGAATCTGGTTGGAAATCCAATCTCCTCCATCACTTGTTATAGGAAAATCCACTCAACTGAGTCATATGCATTTTGAAGATCAATTTTAATCATGCATCTAGGTGTCACATGGGCTTTGGTATAGCTTTTGACTAACTCATGTGCGAGGATGACATTATCAGCTATTTTTCTGCCTGGAATAAACCCTGCTTGAGCCTCATAGATGATAATGGGCATGATTTTTTGTAGTCTATTGGCCAGGATTTTAGATATCATTTTATATAGGACTGAGCAACATGCAATTGGTCTATACTCTTTAACTGTTGAGGGTTTGGAAACTTTGGGGATTAAGGTAATAGTGGCACCGTTTATTGGCTTGTACATCTTGGTTGTTAGAAAGAACTCCTTGATGGCACTTATGACATGCCTGCTAATAGTGTCCAAGACTTCTTGAAGAATACAACATTGTAGTCATCTATTCCTGTGGCTTTATCATCTCCAATTGCTTTGAGACTCTCCACAATTTCAAGATCAGTGATATCAACAAATAACCCCCTTCTCTGTTGCTGTGTTAGCATTGGGCCATTAGCCATATACATTCTGTTTATGGCGGGAAGAGATGCAACTATTGATCCCATTAGTGACTTGTAAAATTCAATGATCTCCCTTTTTATGTCTATAGGTGTATTTACTTTAACTCCCATTGCATTTGTGAGTTCTGTGATCTGCTTACTTTGTGTTTTTTCTTTCAGAACTGCAGTAAAGTACTTGGTATTAGAATCTCCAAGTTGTATCTATTTTGCTCTAGCCATCTGCTGTAATATACTTTCTTCAATCAATGACCACCTTTCCAACTTCAGTACTATCTCTTTCTCTTTCTGTTGCAACTCATCAGAATATGCCCTTACCATTTATTCCTGCACTTCTTTCAGTTCCTGTCTGGTATGCTATGTCCTCTGAGTAATGCTCTTGAACTCCTTAACATTTAAGGTCTTTAAAGGGCCTCTCAATGCTTTGAGTTTAGCCCATACTGCTTTCATAGATCCAGGATTGTTATAGTACCAGATATTTGTCACAATCTGATGAAAATCCTCATGCTCAGTCCATACATTAAAAATTTTGAAAGGTATCTTGCCTTTCCAAGAAGATGCTGCTATTGTCACTATCATAGGATTATGGTCAGAGATTAGTGGTTGTTCATATACTGTTTCCACATCACTCCACTTGATCATCCACTCATAATTTCCAAATACTCTATCCAGTCTACAACATACTCTATCTACTCCAGGCTGTTTGTTTGTCCAGGTATAGCAATCACCCTTCCAAGTTAGCTCTGATAGTCCTGCTTGCTGTATACAGTGACTAACCTCTTGAGTCTCAGAATATCTAACAAGATTACATGATTGTCTATCCTTGGCATATAATACAGCATTGAAATCCCCAGCAACTAACACATGCATCTGTTATAGCTGATGAATAGGCTTGTAAATTTCTCCATAGAGATCTTCTTTGCTCCATTTCATTGTACGCATATACCACAGTGAGGTAACAAGTAACATCCCATTTTATGCTTTTGACTTTGCAATGTATCAGTTAAGCTTCCTCCTGAATACCAGCAACTGTAAACATATTTGCATCACATATAATCCACACTCTACCATTTCTAGCATCATTGTAATTTGTTAGAATACCCCATCCAGAAACCAGCAGATTAGCAATTCTACTAGCATTTGTTTTTTTAACCTTAGTTTCTACCAAACCAACAAGGCTTATTTTATTTCTCCTAATATACTCCCTAACTTCCTTTTGTTTGCACCTTTTATTTACACCACTGGTGGTCTGGGTGGTCATGGCAACGAGATGGTCGGCAGTATTGGACGACGGATTTTAGGGGTAAAATTAAAAGGGGGAGTGTAGATATCTTAGAGATATCACATTATGTTAGGCTATGTGGTGGGAGTCACTGATTCATCACGAAAATTGAGAAAGAAAGAAAGAAAATTTTGGAGTTTATGGTTTCGGACTTGGCCGATTTGGTGGAGTTTGAGGATTTAGGTTAGAGATATGGAAAGAGGGGGAGGGGGATACAAGGAGATGGAGAAAAAATGGGATTGATTGGAGGTCGTCTGCGGTTGGTGGGCGATTGCCAGCTACGAATAGGGTCGGCGGGTGGTTCTGTAATAGAGGAGAAAGTAAAGAGAGGAGTGGAATAGATGATACGGCAAAAATGAGGGAAAATTTTTTCTTCTTCGAGTTTTAAATACTAAGAATAAAGATCAATTTTTGACCGTTAGAACAAGGGACTATGAATGAATGACATTAAATCTTTGTCATTTAAACAAAATGACGTTTTTTATCCAAGACTACGTCGTTTGGACCCGCCCCTGGCAGCCTTATGTGGACCGAGTTTATGAGATGTTCGGGCTTCTAATTTTGGGTCGATTTGGCTCAATTTTAATTAAAATACACTACTCTAATTCTTTAGCCCCCTAATCATCTTATTTAGTCCTAGAAAAATTATACAAGTAGAAAGAAAAAAAATGGGATATATAATTAAAAGATACAAATTAAAATATACAAATAAAAGGTAAAAATTTTTTGGGTATTTTTAATAAAGGAATGCAAAATAAAAAGTATACAAACAACTAAAAATCATCCAAATACTAGTATTTCTAGGAGAATTAAAAGCATGCAAAAATTAGGTATTCACAATATGAATATCGGAGATTTTTAGTGGGTGTTTGGACATAAGAATCGTAAATTTCGAAAAAAATTAAAGTGAAAATAATATTTGAAAATTAGGGTTGTGTTTGGACATAAATACAATTTGGAGTTGTTTTTGAATTTTTGTGAGTGATTTGAATTAAAAAAAAATTATTAAAAAAAAGCTTTTTGAAGGTTTTTAAATTTTTAAAAAATTCTAAAATTCAACTTTAAGTGAAATTTAAAATTTTAATAGACAAATACTAATTTCGAAAAAAATAAAATATCTTATGGCCAAAACGGGCCCTTACTCATCTCCAATCAATGAAGGCATCTTCTAGAATATCTCATACCATCAACTTGCTAGCCATCGGAGAAAAAGAAAAGCCAAAACTCCTTTTTAAATCTTTAAAATAAAACAATACAAAAGATTGCGAATAAAAAATGAAACAAATAATTTAATAAAGCAAAAGAAAGCATAAAAAGGATCTTGATTTATCATCATTGCTATTCCAAGTCATTACAAGTCTTGATTTGATGGAGAGGCTGATCTGGACCAATTTTTTGTACAGAATTCCAGCCTATTTTTCCTTTTCCTAAGAAAAGTATACCGAAAATTTTATTTTGTTTCTCATATAACTTATACTAATTATAAGAAACAAAATTTTTTATCTCACAATTTTGTGAATCGAAAATCCTGTAATCCGAAAAGTGTAAGATTAAGATCCACAATTTTATAGGACAAAAAGAAGACTCATATAACTAATGTAAATTATATGAGACACAAAATAAAACTACTCATCCTATACATCCAAACAAGACTACTAAAACATTTATTACCACCCCACTTCATAGATCTACACTTGCCTTCCCTTCTCCCACTTGGTATATAAAATTATATGCCTGTACTCTAATTTCTAAAAAATATAAAAATACACTTCAATATATTCAAATACATCAATAAAAAGGGAAAAAAAAAAAGGAAAGTGTAAATAGGTGAAAGAACAACGATCCTTCTTGCTTTCCATCTGCCTAAGTTTTAGACGATAGAACTATCCAAAGGTAATATGTGAAATTCAGGCGAGATAATCTGAATACCACAGTTATTACTTAATCTTCGGAATGGTCATTAGGGGAGTTTAATTCCTTATTTACTTTTGATTGAATCCCATAATAACTCAAATACCACTTAACAAACTTCCTTAATCCACTTGATAAATCTGTGGTTGGCTTATACCCAAAATCTCTATAAGCCAAAGACACATTAGCATGTGTAAATGGGACATCACCATTCCTTGGCATTTTAATCACGTTCTTTTTAGCCCTCACATTTAATAAACTTTCCAAAATTGTCACCAATTTCTTCACCGACACAGGTGAAGTGTTACCCAAATTGTACACTCTTAACTGCGCCGGACCTTTCTTTTTTCCGCCGCTGCCGGTACTCTTCTCTGCCGTGTCAAGTGCGCCGAGACACCCTTTAACGATGTCGTCGATGTACGTGAAGTCACGCGCCACCTCTTTATTATCTTGTGTTACGTACACATTTATTGGTTTCCCTTGCGTCATGTCCTTAGTGAAGAAAAAATAGGCCATGTCTGGTCTACCCCATGGTCCATAAACAGTAAAAAACCTTAATGCAGTTAAAGAAAGACCGTAAATATGGTTATATGTATGTGCAATTTCTTCACCAGCTTTTTTTGTGGCGGCATAAAGGCTAGCGGGTTGATCCGTACGATGATTTTCAGAAAATGGTACATTTGTATTTAAGCCGTAAACCGAACTGGACGATGCCCAGACGATTGCGGGTTGAGGGTTAGCTAACTTGGCCGTCTCCAACAAGTTAACGAACCCTGCTATATTGGACTTGATGTAAGATTGTGGATTTTTCATTGCGTACCTTACACCCGCCTGCGCGGCCAAGTGAAGGATGTGTGTAAATGGAACAATGTCAAATAGTTTCGATAACAATTCAGCATCATTTATATCACCTTCCACGATAAAAATCTCGTGCTGCGCCAGTAACTTCTGGCGCCCACGTTTCAATGATGGGTCGTAATAGGAGTTGAAATTGTCTATTCCCAACACTCCGTCCCCACGTTTCTTCAATGCCATTGAACAATGGGAACCAACAAAGCCAGCCGCACCTGCAACAGAAGCAAATTCAGTATTTAATCTCTAAATTCTTTTTTTTTTTTGTAAATCTCAACTCAAAACATACTTAACAACAACAAACCATGTTAATTCTTACAATTGGGAGTCTAGCGGGGGACAAAATGTTACCCTTATGTTGCACATACTCTTTAAAATATTATCGCATCTGTATCGAATTCTTAAAAAATACACAACTTCTGAATCCGACACGTACCCGATGATATTTTCAGAGACTGAACAGCATAGCTTACTCTTATCATAGAAGGGCAAAGAGGCTATTTTCTGATAGACCTCGAAACAAAATTAATTTTTTTAAAAAGCAGTTTCACCTATATATGTATCTTTGATCAAAATTAAATAAAATCCCTTAAGTACCACATTTGCTACTAACCTGTAACCAATACAGATAAACCATTGGCACGTCTAGGAGTAGAAGAGTGGCGGACTTGTTTTTCCCAAGCGGCGCCACCGCCGTAGAAGGCGGAGGAGAGGAGGTTATGAGTGGTGGTGTGAATATGATGATGTGAAGTATTTTCTGAACTTAAAGGATGGTAATTTATGGTAAAGAAAAAAATTAACAAAAGAGCTACTAAAAGAGTAACCCTAAAAAGAAGCTTAGAAGAAGCTGCAATAAGTTTAGAGCTATTTACTCTTCGAATATAGCTATTATATCTCTCTAGTTTCATTACTTTGCTTGTATCAAGTGAAGATGTCATTGTTTCAAGAACGAAGTGAAATTGAAGAAGTGGGAATTGTATTTGGATTTGCTTTTGTTGAGCTTGTCCCTAAGGAAAACAAGTGAGGAGTAGAGGATTATATAAAGGAAAAAAAAAGGAGAAATGATAGAGAAATGGAGAGAGGGATAAAATAAAAGAGTGGTGGACCAAAGAAAGGGAGAGAGAATTTTGGGATTGTGTTTGTTGGATATATACCACATTCTTTTTTAGTATATAGCTTTGTTTATCATTAGCTTAAATAGGTATATACTAAAAATAACAACAATACTAATACTAATAGAAAAATGTATAAGTATCTTCTGACTTATACTCGGATTTCTTTTTATACATTTTTTTTCGTGGAAATTATATTATTCCTTTAACTTATTTTAAATGAAATTATTTATACGCCTAATGCTGACGTGGCATAGTGTGTATTTCACTCCCCCAAAGAAGAGTGAGAAGAAGGAAAAAATAATTTTCAGATTATTTTTTATTACTTTTACCTTTTTTACTTTTTTTCTCTGCCTCTTTCTTTTTCATTGTCTTTTTTTTAATAATTTTTTCGTTTCTTCTCTAATTCCGACGGATATTCACATCGGTGACTTTGTCAAACCATCCTTCTTCCATTTTTTTTCACACACAAATAAACTTTCAAAAAATCTATTCATAACCAAAACAAACTACACTCAAATTGTGAAAAAAAAATTCATAATCGTAAAACCTTCCCATGCCGGAAAAAAAAATAATATATTGAAATTTTAACTGAAAAAAAATTTCTCACCATCCCCCCTCCCCTCCCCCACCCCCCAACCCCCCCCACATATATATATATATATATATATATATATATATATATAACATACTTAAGACCGGAAAAAAAATTTATCGCCGGAAAGAAAAAATTCGCCAGAAAAAATGGTGTTTCTGAAATTTTGACGAGTACCATTTTATGCCGCTGATGTCCAAAATAAAAAGAAAGAGAATGAAGTAACCAAAAATAAATGATAATAATAAGAAATAAGAAAAAAGGATAAGAAAAAGAAGAAAGAATAAAAAATGTACCAGAAATACATGTGGGGCGTGTTTAGCTCACCACTTACCAAGAGTTTGGTTGTCAGCGTTAAGGGTGCAAATAATTACATTTAAAATAAGTCTAGGGGCCAATAGAATTCCTTCAAAGAAAAAATATGTAGTTAAAAATCCGGGTATAGGTCAAATGAATATTTATACATTTTTCTAATGGTAATAATAACAAATTAAATTATATTATTTTACGTGCTTCCTGTACATATTGGTGTAAGATTGCTTGCTCTTTATCTTTCTCAAATTCTAATTGTAGAATTACATCGAATATATTATTATTGATATTTTACGTGTTTCGAACGGTGAACTTTACTTATTATACTATACTAGCCTAACACCAACGGCAAAACTGAAAATAATAACAACGATCTAGCTCTATTTATCAGAGATCAATTAAGAAATTTATTATTGGTTGAATTCAATAATTATTACTACTATTATTCAGCTGTTGCTTTCCTTTTCCCCAATGAGTCAGCTTTGATTGTTTGTTTTTTCTTTTGTTTTTCCCCGAGAAGGGCCTAACCGATGGTCACCGACAATATATTTTACTAGGTCATTTGACACATCTGGCTAGTCGGTATAAAATAATTTTATTCACTAATTTAATATATAAAAAATATGTATTAATCATATATAAATATGTAAATATTATATTATATATATAAAAAGAATATTTATCAGTTATTAGTTTGATGAACGGCTATACAATATGAATATATATAGATATTTTACTTTGGTTCACACAGATTAATAAGTTGTTTTGTTTATTTGCTTTTGTTTTGATCTTTAACTTTACTTGGAAATTTATTCGGTGAATGCGTCAATAGCGGAGACGCCTCTCTACAATACTATTACTTGCTTCTTCGAAAACATCTACAAGATATATTTGGTATATATATTTGTTTTAATATATATTATGAGTATCATCGCTCAAAACAGACACCACAAAAAAAAAGTCTATTTCAGACAATAAGTAAAACCTTAAAATATAACTTCAAAAATTAAGAACACATATAAATCAAGATAGTGATAAATCTAGAATTTTCATGTCATGTGTGATCAGTTACTTTTAATCTAAAAATTTTACTTCCTGAGATTGAAAGCTCAATTGATATATTATTACTAGTTTTCTATATAATAATACAATGTAGGTCCAGTTTTACGTGAGAATAAATTAATATGTTTTACGTAAAATCTAAGATGGGTCACAACGTCGAGTCATGGCCGGGAATCATGCATCTTAAAACCGAAGTTTCTTGGCAATGCTCTAGATCTGTCATCCCCATTCCCTCATCAGACAGACAAAAAAAAAAAAAAAAAGAAGTTTTAGGACCAAAATAGATTTTTTTCATTGAAAAGTCAGTCCGACCAACAAAGTATTCCGCGGTCGGGATCGTACCCAGAAGGTATGAAACTTTAATGTAAGTATTAATGACTGCTTTACAATTTAAACTCTATAATTTATAGATCATAAAAAGACAATTTTATTTTTTTCGAGACTTCCCAAAAATAAATATATAAATAAATAATAAATAAATAACATTTGAGAAAAGGCAAAAAACGAATATAGTATGAATGTAGGTTTGGGTTGGGGGGAGGGTGAAGGGGGAGGTTTGGGACTCTAGAAAAGACAGTTTTTTTTGTAATTTTGTATTTATTTTGAAGGGTATCCCTAGGAGTAGCACACGTAATAGGAAAGCCCACAGCTTTCATATTGGATTAGGCTATGGTCTCTATTTCTTCTTTTCACATAAGTACTGAAAATAATGTTGGTGGAGTAGACATATTGATATTGACTTTTGAAGGGTTTATCCTTTGAAAAAAATTGGGATATTTAGCGGTGGGACTATACCCTATAATATGGTGAGAAATTGAATGCATCCTTGTCCTTAATGTACAAGTGGACTAATAACGCGTACGCGTAATCTTATATTGAGACACGTCATCTATTATCATAGTTCGATTTATTAGATAAATTTAGGTCTATGGTTATATTGGATTAGGCATTGATTTTCATTCGTTTGGAGAAATTTTCACGGACTTCTCTAAAATGCACATTAATTTTCGTACATGTATATTGCATTATGTACATTTTAATTTGTTTTAGAGAAACATTAATATTTACCTATTAAGTATTAAAATATGTGCGTGAAGTATTACACAAACAAGAAAATATTAAAATTAATAGTAGCAAACTCTTCTTCTTCGTGCTCTCGGCGCACGTTAGTTAAACGTACGCCGAGTATGTAACAATGGCGAGAGGGAGAGGGAGAGGTAGAGGAAGACCCCGTAGGATACCATTAATAGCTATTGAGAAACTGATAACAACAATTAAGCAACCAACTACGGATAAAGTAGTCACCATGACCCTACCTGTGCAGAAATCAGATTCATCAGTTGTAGATGAGAGAGATTCAAGTGGGTCGACATCGCACCAGTCTATAATCTCAAAGAAACTGGATCTAACTTCCCCAACTCAGATTGGAGCAGAATCAGATCTAACGAAGAATGCAACCAACGGAGTAGTAGTCATGCAGAGGTCAATACAAGTCCAAGCGCAACCAGTGCTAGAAGTAATGGAGATTTCGGAGGCCATCAAAAACAAAATCAAGGAACCCAAAAAGATTTGGTCTATCCTATTTTAGAAAAATAGATTTGAAACAAATGGTATGGCTCTAGATTACATACCACCTATAATGGTTGATGGGCAACCAATAATGCAATTAAACAATTAGAGGTCGAAGAGGAATAGAAAAAGTGGAAATGTGCCTTAATTGTATATATCTTAGGGGATGGACCTGGTTTCGATGCGATGAAGAGGTTTATTAACCTTCACTGGTCACATGTTCCAGAACCAGACTTGTATTACCATGAGGACGATTATTACACAGTTAAGTTCAGAACAATTGAAGATGCTAAGGAGATTCTATGTGCAGGGCCTTATCTATAGCAAACAGACCTATGATCCTTAAACAATGAACTCTAGATTTTGATTTCACGGAGGAATTCCTTACTGATGTTCCTCTATGGGTAAAGTTTCCTAAGCTTCCAATGTCTTGTTGAGGAATGAGATCATTAAGTAGGATTGCAATTGTCTTAGGGAAGCCTATCTTTGCGGATGAATGCACAACCAAGCAAACTAGAGTCTCTTATGCTTGAATGCTTATAGAGATTAATATCACTAAAGAGTTACCAAGAGAAATATGGGTGATGGATCTAGTTGGGAAGAAATTCCTACAAGATGTAGTATATGACTGGAAATCCTCCTACTGTGAAAAGTGTCAAACTATTGGCCATAGCTGTCAGTCCAAATGAAACCAAATACACACCAGCCTACTCAAGTGAAGAAGGCAAAAGTAATGCAGGAATGGAGAACCAAGGGCCCAGTGCAAACTGTTCCTATTCAAAAAGAGGCAATAGTACAACAGATTGTCGCAAATGAGAAGAATGAAGTTCATAAAGAGCCCAATGAATCTCCAAATCTGATAACAGAGAACGAAAAACAAGATGGGAAAGGGAAGAAAGTTCAGAGTCCAGATTTCAATCTCATCAATTTTTCACTTTTGTCTCCCATTACTGTTAGCTATAGATTTGAAACAGTATCCAATAGTAAGCATGAGGTACCACCAGGGGACAGGAGTGGACCAAGCAATTGACTGGAATATAGAACTCTATTCCCTTTTCTTTATTTTTTTTTTTGATTTTTTGTTCTGTTATAAAGACTAGGATTATATTTTAGTTTTCGCCTTGTTTAATCTCACGTAATAGCGTAGTATTAAACTTCAATTAGTTTTAGTTTTGCTTCAATATGGTTTATATTGCTTATAGGTAGTTTTAAGTGTTGGTTTCGAATCATTATATTAGTTTGAATTATGCATTTGTTTCAAAGTTTAAGCCTTTTGGTTAATATGCACTCGTTTAGTCTTGTTTATATTAGTTATGTTATCTGTTTTGATTTGCATATTCTGAGAAGCATGATCAGTTCTGTTAGTTTACCTTGTTTTTATCTTTTCATATTTAAATAGATAATATTTGCTAGATTCAAATCGTGTTTTGGCTTGGGACTAGCGGTTGGTAGTTTGGTTGTTTCATGACCATTATTTGACAGTTCGATTGATTAGCTTTTTTTTTTTGTTAACTGATTGATATAGGTTATATTAAGTACAGTTACATTATTTATTTATGTTAATTGATCATCATTTAGAGTCATCGGTGATCTTGATTTGTTTTGAAATATGGTTAGTTCGTTCAGTTGAGTTATTGATCTATTCAAGTCATGAGTTCATTTGTTCTAATGAGTTAATAATCTATATGGCGAATTCTTGATGATAGTCTATCTTGAAATGCTTAACACTTCAACAGATATAAAAGTGTATTTTAGTAAGATTTGAGTAATATGAGTCATATATTTAGTTTGAACATAGAATCAGGTTTGAGAGATTGAGAGGAAAGACAAGAAAGGGAGAGTACTTGAGTGTAGGGCCTTTTTTTTTCGCTTTTCATTGTTGCAGACTGTTTTGGAGTACAATACTCCAAAATCATGTCCATATTTTGTGAGAATAATTGTTCATTGGACAAAAAATTTGGTTTTGGACAAATTTTTGTTTTTGTAAAAAGATCTATCATTTTGGACAGATTTTTGGCCGAACAAAATCTGTCCCAAGGTTCTTCCTCCCTCTATAAAAAGAGGAGCTCTTTCCTCATTTCTAGAAGATCTTGGACTCTAAAAAGTACATATTTTTACAGACATTGTTCAATGAGTCTTTAAAAATATCTTAGAGAGGAAAAATCAGCATCTCAATGGATAGAGGAAGCTGAAACTGGAGAGCTGGTTGAGTAGCATCTTTAAGTATAAAATCCTTCAGCATAATAGGGGAATAATTAAAGCTTTTTGCTAAGTTCTTTTTCTTTCGAAAGTCTGCTGCTTCTACTGGGTTTCCCAAAATTTTTACTGCTCTTTAGTTGTTGTCTGGGGTTGTTTTTGCTGTTACTGTTGAATTCCAAGTTCGAATAACTGTTTCTTTGTTTTGCTACTAATCAGATAACTTTTTGACCTTGTACTGTAGATATTTTACAGTAATAAAGAAGTTTGGAATCTGCTTTGGATTCCTTGAGAATTCTCGTATTCAATCTTGCTTAAGAATGAATGTCACATTTGTGTTAAGCATGTACATATGTTATAAATTAGTTAAATCAATAATTTTCCTCTACACGGGTAGTTGAAACCATATTCAGTCAGTATATCTGTTATAAATTTGTTTTGACATAATTATGAATACTTTATTTTTGTTATAAAATAATACAAGAACAAGAACAATATTGCAGAGCAAGGTAGGGGTGTTCATTGGGCGGATTGGGCGGCTTTTTACTTTAACGGTTTGGCTTAACGGTTATCGGTTTTTAAATGTATTCACCCGTTAGCCACCCGATAAGATATCGAGCGAATTGGTATCGGGTTAGCTCTTATCGGGCGGTTAATGGGCGGTTTATCGGTTTAATACCTATGGGCTCAAATGTATTCTGTCCGCACACTATACTGAAATATCAAGCTCATAGCTTTGACAATTTGTTGATCAGTATATTGATGAATTTCTTAAGAGGTCACCAACTAGGACGCAGCACACCAAATAACTTTTATTTGCTATCTGTATAGACTATAGAGTACAGAAGTGACGGTACGGGGTTTTGTTTTTCTAATTTATTTGTATTATAGTTTTATACACTTATACTTATTCATTTTAAGGTTTTTTATTTTTATATTTCATATATATAATTATTTAAGTAAAAATAAATTATATATATTTATATTCTTCATGGCTAAACGGATTACCCGTTAAGAAAATTGAATAATCCGCCCCCAAACAGCTAAGCCGTTAATAAAAAAAATTCAATCCGTTCTCCGTCCGTTAAGCCGTTAAGCCGTTACCGTTAAGCCATTAAGCTTCGGTTCGGTTCGGTTTTCGGTTTCGCATCGGTTTTGAACACCCCTAGAGTAAGGTAGGGAGAGGAGAATTCTTATTGATATTTTTGGGATGATTTACAATGGGGTAAGACCCCTTCTATTTATAGGAAGAGAAAAGACTTAGACTCAAAGTAAAACTCTTCTATAAGATAGACATTCACTCTAATTAGAGTTCTATTCTTAACACTACCCCTTGAATGTCTACTCAATAAATAATGTGCCTCGTTAAAACCTTAACTAAAATAAAACCCAATGGGAAAAAATTATAGAAAAGGAAAAAGAGTACACATGTTTAGAAATGCGCCTATTGGTTGCCTCGTTAAAAATCTTGCAAGGAAAACCCAGTGGGACAAAACCTTGTAAGGGAAAAAGAGTGCAACGCGCATTAACTCCCCCTGAAGAGAGCATCAATTCACATCCTTGAGCCTTCGCATTCCAATTTTGTGCACCATCTTTAAGAGATCGTTGGTATAGATTTGATAAATAAATCAACCATATTGACTTGAATGAATATTCCGCACCTTGAAATTATCATTTTTGATAGATATGAACATCTTCATATAATGTCGTGGAATGACTCTTCAATATCTCCATAGAGGTATTCTCGATGCCATCATGCTTATAGTTATAGCAAGATACATATGTACACAAATTGCACTTAGGATGTGGTACTTCAGGACCAAGAATTGTATATGCTTCAAGCAACTTAAATCTTTCAAGTTAAGTCATATAAGCCATATAATAGACTTTAGATGCATATCAAGTTTTCATGTCATGCTAGACGTATAAGATATCGAAAACTGATTACACATACCATTGACTTTATACTTTCAAGTATTTGAACCACATGTCCAAAATTACATGTCTTTCATATGTAATCAATTCTACTTGAATTGTATCTCTTCCATTTGGCCAATATTTTTGTTTGTATTCGACAAACTTAAGATCCTCATCTATATTTAGCGCTATCATAGATGTCGTCGACGAACATTTTATATCGGTTCCAGTAAATTTTCATAAAGACATAACATGGAGATCTCTTCATTCATATATTCAGGTACCTGAATCTCTCATGAGATTTTATGAAGTGTTATGTAATGTGATCTTCTAGATCACTTGCCTACTTATTATGATCACTTTGATTATTTGCTCATCTTCTTTATTAAGAAGTTCTTTTTGAAACCGATTTGTCTATACGCTTTAAGCGTATCAAAGACTTTGTCCTTCTAGGAATTAATATGAGCATTTGCAGTGAGAATATAGTTACTTTCTTTGGGTCAGCAAATACGTATGGCATGCTTTGCAATATGTTGCAATTGAATTATCTTTTTATGAACTTCAAGTTCATATTATAATATTCGAGGATCTACAAATGATAATTCGTTCCATGTAACTTTTTCTCAATTGTTTATCATATCTCCCCCTCATGTTAGAAAACTAACTTGTTTCCTCAACTCTGGGAAATCATCTTTGTGCATTATCATGTTAATATACACTGCACATTAATAATAATAAGATGAAATTATTTGGTTCCTGACCCTGAACCACTTGTGAGGGGAGAATATAATATACTCTTGTGTATAACGTATATCAAATTGATATAGATAACTTTGTTCACATAAGCAATAATTTAGCTATTAAGTGGAGGCACTCAATAAATTATTTTGCTAAACCAACTATGATGTAAACCAACTTATCAAGATGAACTATCTTGAATAGAAAATCTGGAAATTATGCTCGAAATTAGATTACTGAGCAAGTTACCTCGCAAGCACTGGCCAGGCTGCAGGTTAATAATAATCGCACATGTAACCATATCATAGATGCATCATATGTGGTATACATGGCAGGTGAATGGGCCCATATTCCCCTTTGATATTTCCAGAATTTATGGGATTCAACCCCAACTTTAGTTGGTCAATTAATTAATGAGAACAAGTAATATATGAGAATTCGTAAAGAACTTTCTAGTTCTTTAATATTTACCCATGTGAATTCTCTATTATTGTTGCACATCATACTTAAATTGATATGGCTAACCCGAATGCCAATTGAATAAATTATCAATATTGGTAAACTTCAAATTTACACCATGACATGTGCAATTATCAATAAACTTCAAGTTTATTATGATATGGGTTTTTATACCAATAAATATCCACTTTATTGTGGCATTCTTTTGTTTGTGTAGTACAAACTGGAGAATGAAACGGGTAGCTTTTCATATACAAATTATCCCGCTACAAGTTGTAGTAATAGAAGATATCAAATCTTTCCTTTATTTATAGTCTCAATATAATCAGCTTTCGCGTGTACTTTGGAAACTGAATAAGTTTCTTTGAGACTTACTACAACACAATACCTTATTGTTAATCAATTGTGTTTCTCCAACATAGTAATAATTGGCTCTTCTAGATCTCTCAATTAATTTTGTACTACCACAAATTCATCAACTTCCATGTGGTGAATATCTCTTTTAAAGAGAAAGTTATACCATTATGGTCATGGTCAAAATTATATGCAAGATATGTTTCTTGTATTATCGTTGTCCTTTAATAATCATATTTCCAAAATATTTTGGCGTACAATAGGTACGTGACAAATGATCATTCATGCCATAATAATGACATTATTTTCATATATCATCTCAAACCTCCTTCTAGAGGTAATGTGGTATATTCACTACCACTAGCACGTTCATATTCTTCCAAGAATGAATATGTATTCATAAATCATATGTTGTCACATTCACACCATGAATGGATCATAATCATCTGTATGTGCTATATAAAATCTCATGTCAAATATTACTTTCATAAAGTGAAAGATTATTTTGAGAATCTTTATTATTCTCATTATCACAATGATGACGATTATAATTCCGTCTATTGCCATGCACACATCCATTGATACCTTCACGGTAATAATTTTATCTTCTTTCAGACTTATCACATACTGCTATCACATTCTCTGCGGGGATATGTAATTTTGTTATCCTTTTCAAATCTGTAAATGCGTCTGGCATTTGATTTGCTATTCTTTGTAAATGAATAATCTTTTGCACCTCTTTTTCACAAATAGAGGTATGTGGATCAAGATGAGATAATGATGGATTTTTCCACAAAATTTCCCGTTTGGTTTCACCAACTTCTCCCCCTAATTTTGGGAAAAGTGTCTCAACGAATCGACAGTCTGCAAATCGTGCAGTGAACAAATCCCCTGTCAATGTTTCGAGGTAGCGAATAATGTAGGGCGATTCAAACCCAACATATATTCCTAACCTTCTTTGCGGACCCATTTTGGTGCGATATGGCGATGCTACAGGCACATATACTGCGCATCCAAAAATTCTTAAATGGGATATATTAGGTTCATGACCCAAAACTAATTGCAATGGGGAATATTTGTGATAATTCGTCGGTCTGAGACGAACTAGCATTGCTGCATGCAAAATGGCGTGACCCCAAACCGAAGTGGGCAGCCTCGTTTTCATGAGTAATGGTCTTGCAATCAACTGCAGACGTTTAATTAAAGATTCTGCAAGACCATTTTGAGTGTGAACATGAGCTACAGAATATTCCACTTTTATCCCAATTGATAAGCAATAATCATTAAATGCTTGGGATGAAAACTCAGCAGCATTATCTAGTCTAATAGACTGAATTGGATTATCAGGAAATTGTGCTCGTAATCGAATTATTTGTGCCATTAATTTTGCAAACGCAATGTTGCGTGATGACAATAGGCACACATGAGACCATCTAGAGGATGCGTCTATTAATACCATAAAATATCTAAACGACCCACTAGGTGGGTGAATAGGTCCACAAATGTCCCCTTGTATACGTTCCAAAAACGTAGGTGACTCAGTTCCAACCTTTGTTAGTGATGGTCTAATAATTATCTTGCCTTGATAACAAGAAGTGCAAAAAAGTTCATTATTTAAAAGAATCTTTAAATTCTTTAATGGATGCCCATATGAGTTTTCTATAATCCGTCTCATCATAATTGATCCAGGATGTCCCAATCGATCATGCCAAAGTACAAAAGTATTGAAATCAGTAACCTTTTGGTTTACTGTGGAATGTGCCTCAATTGCACTAATTTTTGTCCAATACAGGCCACAAGATAAAGATGGGAACTTCTCAATAACCCTCTTTTGGCCAGAGACATTCTTTGTAATGACGAGATATTCAAGATTATTCTCATCTAATGTCTCAATATGATATCCATTTTGAATGATATCTTAAAAACTCAACAAGTTCCTCTTAGACTTGGAGGAGAACATTGCATTCTCTATGATAAATATTGTTCCTTTAGGCAGAGTTATAGTTGCTCTTCCGGAGCCTTCAATCAATTTACGACTACCAAAAATTGTAGTAACATCTGCCTTACACATACTTAAATGAGAGAAATATTTCTTCTCTTTGTACAGCCTCAAATTTTCTTAATGTAGTGTGAAGTTAAGAATACAAAATCATAGAGCTAACATATAATAGGTAAATAACAGCAACAATTTTATGCATTCATGGAAAAGATTAGCATACTACTAGTATTTGACAACCACATATGCAATCAATATTAAAACTCCCAACAGATCGTATATTTTAACTCGTGTTCAGCGTATAACAATGGTTGATACTGCTATAATTTCAGATAATAATTGTAATACCATACATTAAAATATGAACACTAGAACATCACAACAGTGATATAGTACAATATAATAATCTCACAGAAGATTGTATAAAAATAATTCAATGGCTACTAATACTGTGTAGAATGAACAGGGTGCCAAAGGCCAACTTATCAGTATAATTATACTAGAGGGACTACAATTGAAACTCCTAGCAATACAATGACATAGTAAATATGTGGCATATAAATATTGAGTGGTAATGGAAAACAACATTCATAATTCAATTGAAATACTGTAATTACAAAAAGTAAATTCAATATGCAATTAACATCTTAACAACGTATGGTGTGGTGATAAATTTTTTTTTTTTTAACAATATAAATATATCAGACATTACTAATAAATGGGTCACCAAGACGCCAATTTGAATAGAAAAAATACACTCATGAGAGAAGCAGCTTAACCAAACAATATGTTAGGTAGAGCCCCGATTAAATTTCAATCATTATATCATTAACTGTTGTTACTTTACTCATCAGAATGAATCTTCTAGATATTTATCACAAATTTCACAAAGGTATAATACATACTAAATAAATATCAAGTAGTCTGGTCTCAAATATTAAAATAAATTACCTGAATTAAATAACAAACCATACTCAATTACCTTATGAAATATATATTTTCATTTCCTGCGGCAATGGTTGTTAAAACCTGAAATAAGAGAACGGAGCCAAAGAATTATTATACGAATACATGACTGTATCGTTGTGCAAAAGCATTATACCAAATTGGTTAGAGTCTCGTGCTGATAACGTGTTATAAAATAATACAAGAACAAGAACAATATTGCAGAGCTAGGGAGAGGAGAATTCTTATTGATATTTTTGGGATGATTTACAATGGGGTAAGACCCCTCTATTTATAGGAAGAGAAAAGACTTAGCCTCAAAGTAAAACTCTTCTATAAGGTAGACATTCACTCTAATTAGAGTTCTATTCTTAAAAATTTTGAAATATTAAAGATTAATTAATTTGTTGATAGCATGTAGATTTTGAATGTAGTTTAGCTTTTAATTTTCTTGCTCAAACTCACGCTTTTAACTCTTATCTGCTTATTGTTAGTTTATTGCTTAGTTTCTTTAGATCACAACTAATAGCAATAGGCTGTAATAAATTCATGAAATTGGGCCGTGAAGTTAGATTCAAGAATCTGGTTTTTTGAGTATTATTTTTCTGGATAGACCAAATTAGTATTGGTCCTATTTTTCCTAGGCAAGTAAAAGCTAAGCCAATGCTGTTGCAATAGCCAAATCTTTAAAGCAGTCCAATCTTCAAATTAATAAAAGCTGGCCCAAGTCTTAAATACTATGATTTTTCACATAATTAATTTTCAATAAAAATAAATTCCTTCTATATTTTGGAAATAATTTAATAACTTAATTCCGCCTAACTAATTATTTTCAATAGATAATATAATTCGTTAGACAATAGTGCGATTTGAAATATCGACAATGTGTTCTTACACGATTCTTGAGTAATATCAAATAATAAATAGCCATGTGTACACCTACGCTACGTGAGTCATCAATAATAATTTGTGTTTGACCATGTGTTCATGTTCGTTCCTTGGTTATATGCACATGACAAAAAAAGAAGATCTTGTGTGCTTACAAGCTCCTAGAATAACAACAGTTTATAAAACATAGTTAATTATTAAGCGATAATGGGCAACAATAATCCAAAGTAAATAGAACACACTTTATCCAATAATTGCTTCAGGCCAGTTTTAGTCAATAAAAGCTACCATTCTAGAATCACGAGATTCGAGGAATGCATTACACCTTCTCCCCGGTTAACGTAATTCCTTACTTGGACTTTGTTTTCGCAGACCAATAATGATAGAGTCAACCTTTTCTTTGACTAGGAATTCAAATCAAAAGTGACTTGAAACAGCCAAATATTAATTCCAAGTGTCGATTCTGAATGATAAAATATTCTCTGTTCAAGTTTGTCACTTTAATTGGAAAAATTCTTTCCACAACCTAATTTATATAACTTGGGGGTGGGAAAAAGGGGTATGACAGCTCTGACGACTCTGCTGGGAATATTCAAGAATTCGAGCTTGTACATTGAGTTTATTTGGCTTTATTAATTTTTGTATATAATTGTGATATATTTGGGCCTAATGTGCTATTTGCCTACTCTTTACCCCTTTGATATTATTGAACTGTATTATAAATTATCTTCGCACACCCCCTCAGAGTCTTTTGAATACAACCTCGGGAATCACAGATACACGCTCTATTCATTTTTGAGATAAAGCCGGTAGGCCTGGGCTCCCGATGAAGGATTATTAGTCACTCATATTTAAGAACATGGAGGGTCAAGTAGTTAAGCCGGAGAAGTATTGCTCCCGGTAAGCTACCCCTACCTAATTCGAGTTGCCGCTCGTTTTATGGCCAGTCTAGATACACCTCATCCCTAAGGATTTTTTAACAAATGTAGAAGAATAAGCCACATGCCTACTTATCCCTAGTAAAATTGTTTTGTTGCGTCATGCGCATTTGACTTAGCGAAGCTCGACATACAGGCCGAGTCCGTATAAGACAGGTATCTTCTTTGAGACCGCCATGTTTACTTATGTGCTACTTGTTGCATCATTGAAAGGCTTACTTGCAATTGCTGGCTGGCTTTAGAAAATTATTTGAGCAAAATAAAAAAACTATTCCCCCAGTTTTGTACAGATAATTCAATTTTTCTAAAAAAATAAATAAAAAATAAACATGTTCTAGTCTTGGTTCGAACTACGTAGGTCAAACTTTCACAATTCCTGTGGGGTACGTAGGCAACCTTCATCAGGTTTGGCCCTCATTTTTTGCAAGAGTTTTTGAAATCGGTGTGTCCATAATATTTTTCAATTTTTTAATTTAATAATAATAATAATAAATAATAAAATATTTTTGATGCTTTTTATCTTTTTCATTATTTTTGCCTTTGTATCTGATCATATTTTTTACAACCTCAAAACCTTTTTCGGAACCGCCGAATGGTTATTTTCATAAATTTAGCCACTATTTTCCATTTTTTCCAATGTTGAACCATTTTTACCGAAATAGCCTTAAAACCTTTCTCGAAAGTGCCGAAGGGCTATTTTTGTACAAAATGATTACTTTGATCCTTCTTAACATCTTTTACCATTTCGTCTTTATTTTGTCCGTTTTTATTGGGACAACCTTTCAACCTCCATCGGAAGCGTCGAAGGGCTATTTTCGTAAAAATAATCATTTTATTTTTGTCATGCCATCCTTTGTTATTGGGCAATTTTGCCAAGTCAACCTTACAGTTTTTTTAAATGGGTGCTTCATAAAAAATAAGCTTTATTTATTTTTAACCCGCTTATCCACGTGTTCAATTATTTTTACCAGGACTGCCTTAGTACTTTTCTTGAAAGTACTAAAGAGTTATTTTCATAAAACAAACCATCTTGTCCTCTTCATCACTTTTTATCATTTTGTCCTTTGTCCGACCATTTTTGTTTCTTAGGTGAGGTACCTCAGTAATCCTTCTAGAGTGTAGCCCTCCTCCCATAAGAAATTTATCTGTTGTCTTATCCAAAAATCCACTTGGTGTCATTTCTTTGAGTTTATATTAGTACTTGAACTCATAATTTTATTTATATTGGTACGTTATGGATTCAATTGGTGGGAGACCTGACAAGGGGCCGATAGACGAAGAGCACTCGCCATTTAAGATAGTCGACAAAGTGCCCTATTTGTTGAAGCGATGGTGGAACAACATGGATGGGTTTGAGAAAGGAAAGATCAAGGATCACTTGAAAAATTTGGTAAACATTATGGAGATCGAGCCCAAGCGAGAACTTATCGAGGCTTTGATTTGTTTCTAATCCGAAGAATAATGTGTTTCATCTCAATGGGTTTGAACTGACTCCTACCTTGAAGGAATTCGCTGAATATACAGATCTGGGGCAGAAGAGTCGAACAAAGAGAATTTTAGCTCCCAAGGATGTTATTACTACCAAGTTCCTTGAGTAGATGTGGATCAGCCACACCGAAACAACACATGTGGCATGATAACTAGGGATTTTGACGCATGTCATGCTCCTTCTTGCTTACGCTTTAATTATAAATTCATACAAAATAGTCCCATAAGGCTCATAAGTTGGCTTGATTGTAGGTTTGATCAACAAAGTGATAAGATGTCAAACATCAGCTCAAAAGGAGTGAAATTGGCCCAAGTACCAAAGACAAGACAAAACTCAGGAGAAACAGGCCTAGTGCGGCTACACTACACTTTGTGCGGTCCGCACTAGAGAGATTCAGAGAGTTGGTTCTTCAAGAATTAAAGTAGAGTGGTCGTTGTAGATATTGTGCGGGCCGCACTCAAGGCACCACGACCGCACTACCATTCTGTGCGGTCCGCAGAAGCATTATTCAGAGAGATGTCAAGTTCCAGGGTTCAAGCCTGTATGGTCCGCGGTCGAGATTGTGCGGACTGCACTAGATGCTTCCGCGGCGCAGTCTATTCTGCGCGCCTGGGGATCCTAGGTTCAGAGAGTTGAAATTGTAGAGTTAAGAGCCTAGTGCGGACGTACACCATTTTATGCGGTTTGCACTGATCCTGCAGGGGCATTTTTGTCCCATTTTTCCAGCTTAGTATAAATAGAACCTTTTTTCTTTTTTAAAGGATCAGACATTATCTGACTTCAACTGCGCTCGTGAGAAGACCTTTTGTAACCATTTTGGGCACTTTACGTAGTTTTAGTCATTGAATCTTTGTTTTTACTTCATTAATTAATTATTGTCTTTCTGTTCATCTATTTTTTTGATTTTCTCTTCAAGAATGAACGACTAAACCTATTAGTTAGGGCTGTGGCTCAACCATAGTGTGGGTAATTGATAAGTGTTATGATTTAGGGCTAGATTGGCTATGGGTGTTTGTTATTTGGGTCAATTTTACGGTTTAATTTATAAATTAGTGGTTGCAAATACTGGTTTGTGCTAAGTTGACTTGGGCTCTTTTTGAGAAAGAGAGCCTAAGTCTCCGAAATTGACCCAACAAGGAATTAGGATGGACTCAAGAGATTTGATAGTCCCAATTAAAGGGTTAATCCTCGAGAGAGTAATTACCCGACTTGAACCTTAGTTGCTTGAGCAAATTTGTCTACTCAATTGGTCTTGAGAAAGTCAATTGGGAAAAATCAGTCTCTCTGCCTAGAGGTGTGAGAGTGGGTAAAATCGTGTAACAGTTATAGCATATTTTCCTAATCATGTCAATCATGCCTTAGAAGTAATTACCCATCAATTAGCCACCTAGGTGAAAGTCACTACCCTTGTACCTTTTTATCTATTAGATACAACTTGTAGCAACTCTCACTTAGCATAATCTATTTGCAATTATAATTAGTAGTTGATAATAATAGATTTTTAAAGAAAAATCCAAAAA
Source organism: Nicotiana benthamiana (assembly GCA_034376525.1). Classification (NCBI taxonomy): domain Eukaryota; kingdom Viridiplantae; phylum Streptophyta; class Magnoliopsida; order Solanales; family Solanaceae; genus Nicotiana; species Nicotiana benthamiana. Next base: position 9,293,278 of record CM067341.1, on the reverse strand, counting down.
TGATTGGAAGTGATATTTGGAACAAGTACATAATTCCATTCTAAATAGATACTTGACTCCATTTCTAGCTCCCTGTGGAAATCGATCCTGACCCAAAAATCAGATAAAAGCTATTGTGACCCTCTCTTCCTACATTTTAGTAGTGCGGAGTAGGCAGCGACCACTTTTTGGCACCGTTGCTAGGGAGCTAATGGTTTTGGCTATCTATTTAGTTAGTTTCTTATATTGTTCTTCTTTCCTTCTTTGTTACTTAATTGTTTGTGTCATTACTCAGGTACCAACATGGCTTAAACAACGCTAATGGCCCTCATACAAACGTGATAGTGGGGAAGGAGGTAGATGATCTTGAGCAAGATGAGGTGCCTCTTGCACCTTAAGGACACAGAGAGGCCGCAATGCCAATGCTAATCCAAATGACAATATTCCAAACCCTCATCTGCCACCTCCAAGTGTGGTCCTAGAGTATTACCGAACCAGGGCTACGCAAGTGCTATTATTCCACCCAAAATCTGGGCGAGCAACTTTCAGATAACCAATGTGATGTTGACCTTACTTGAGTAGCGTGGGTACTTCACGGTCGTTGCGGATCATAATTCCTGAAAACATCTCTAGACGCTAGTAGATACATGCTGGGGGAGAAAGCAAACGAATGTGTCCGAGGGTGCGTTGATATTGAGACTTTTCGAGTTCTCACTTCGGGAAAAGGCATTAGATTGGCTCGAGAGACTGCCCAACCGTTCCATCACAACTTGGGATGGGTGGCGGATAAGTTTATTGCCAAATTCTTCTCACTAAGTCATATGGTGGCACCTCGGATGAAATATTAGCCTTCAAGCAAGAGCCAACAGTTTGCATGAAATTTGAGAGCGGTATAGGACGATGGTGAAGGAATGCCCAAGTAACGATATAATTAAAGCCATGATCCAACAAACCTTTTACCGGGCATAAATACTACAAATCAATGCATTGTGAACCAATTGGCCAGAGAAAATTTTATGAAGCTTTCTTATGACGAGGCCTGTGATGTACTTGATGATATGGCCGACACTTCTCCAGAATGGTAGAGTAGAGCAAATGTGCCTCAATGTGACCCTACGGTTATCTATTTTCACAAGGAATTACATAACCACGCAAGCGATAGCTGAGCTTACCGCTACTATGAACCAATTGGCTAAGGCATAGTTGCAAAAAGTTTAGAATCCTCTCCAAGTGAATGCCATGGAGGTTGTTAGTATGCTTGTCAACAAGAGAAGGCAAAGGAGGCAACAAAATCAAGGCAATTCTGAGCAATTTGTTGATGAATATGATTGGTGTCAAGATGATGGTTATAATGACCAAAGTGAAGAGATACAATATGTCAACAACTATCAAGGCAATAGAGGCAACTCTTCAAACCAAAAATGGAGACCCCAAGGAAATTAGGGCAATCGACAACAAGGTGGTGGCAATCGGAACAACAACAACAACAAAATTTACAATTGGATTAATCAAACAACAACCAAGGCAATTGGAATGGACATAACAACAATTAGGGCAACAACAACAATCAAGGGGGGTGGAACAACAATGGAAACCAATGCAACCGAGGGAAAGGCTTTCAAAGGCCCCCAATGTACCAACAACCGAGCAATCCACCCCCTTTCCCCCTCAAGGTCCTAGTCTTTTGGAAGTGATTTGGGTAGAATGAGATGATGTTCGAGCAAATGATGAAGAAGAACCAATATTTCGATGCATAGTTGGCTTCTCACAATACCTCAATCCGGAACTTGGAGGTGAAATTAGACCAAATCTCTCAAGCTTTGAACACTTTCCCCAAGGGTGCTCTACCAAGCGATACTATTGTGAACCCGAACGGTGGGAACAACAATCATATGATGGCAGTTACAACAAGAAGTGGGAGAGGTGGTGATGTGAATGCCTCAAAGCAAAAGCAAGTTGTGGATAAAAATGTTGAGTTGCAAGATGATGAAGTACAATTGGTTGTTGAAGCTGTGGATGAAGAGAATTTGAACAATGATGTGAGGATTGACATTGAGGAGGCCGAGGTGGAAACTCAAGATGCTGTGCACCCGTCTAGGGAACACGTAATTGACATGCCTGAGCCGGTTGTGCTAAAAGCCAAGGCACCCTTGCCTAGACCACCTCCACCTTATCCTAAAAGGCTTGCAAAGTAAGAAATCATAATCAATTCAAGAAGTTTATTGATATGATGAAGATTGTCCATAAATGTGCCCTTGGTGGAAGCTCTTGAACAAATGCCGGGATATGCCAAGTTTATGAAGGATTTAGTGACAAAAAAGAGATCTATGGATTGTAAAACAATAAATATGACTCACTAAGTGCGTATTATAGTGCATTCAATGGCACCAAAGCTTGAAGTCCCCGGACTTTTATATCCCTTGTACTATAAGGAATGTGGACTTTGCCAAAGCTATATGTGACTTGGGAGCTATCAATTTGATGCTTTACTCGATTTTCAAGACTTTGGGTATCGGAAACCTAGACCAACTTCAATGAGACTTTAAATGGCAAATCAATCGATGAAACGACCTTTAGGCATTATTGATGACGTGCTTGTCCGGATGGACAAATTTATATTGCGGCCCGTATTTGTCATTTTGGATTTTGAAGTGGACTATGAGGTTCCAATTATCTTGGGTAGACCTTTCCTTACAACGGGGAAGGCATTGGTTAATGTTGAAGCAGGTGAGCTCACTTTCCAAGTGGGTGATGAAAAGGCCGTCTTCTATGTTTGAAAATCCATGAAGCAACCCAATAGCACCGAGGTGTGTTCATTTGTAGACCTTGTCACAGCAGTGATTGTGGATGATACTAGTAGTATGATCAACATGGAGGATCCTCTTGAGGCCGTGCTATTAAATAGGGATGTCACTGATGATGCAAGTAGAGTGGAGAGCATGAATGCCCTACATGGGATGGGCTCTTATTCTTATGAGCCGAGAAAATTGGCTTTGGATCTTGAAAACCAGATATCTCCACCAACAAAGCCATCAATTAAGGAGACACCAATGTTGGAGTTGAAACCACTTTATCCACACCTCAGGTATGAATTCTTGGGCTCAAACTAAACTTTACCAATTATTCTTTCTTCTTGCCTTACTTAAATGCAGGTTGAGGCCACTTTGGCGGTGCTTCAAAAGCGGAAAAGGGCAATTGGATGGACTCTAGCTGATTTGGGGAATAAGCCTCACATTCTGTATGCACAAAATTATCTTGGAGGATGATGCAAAGCCTTCCTTGGAGCATCAAAGAAGATTTAACGAGGCTATGCAAGAAGTGGTGAAGAAAGAGGTGATCAAATGGTTGGATGTCGGGGTTGTGTACTCTATTTCTGATTGCTCGCGGACTTCTCCGGTGCTTTGTGTACTGAGGAATGTGGTATGACTATGGTGACCAATGACAACAATGAACTTATTCCTACTCGGACAGTCATCGAATGGAAAGTATGTATGGATTACCGGAAGCTAAACAAGGTGACCCGAAAGGATCATTTCTCATTGTCATTCCTTTACCAAATGCTAGATCGTCTTGTGGGGCTGTGATTTTTATTACATTTTGGATGGATACTTGGGGTATAATAAAATCTTAATTTCCCCTGAGGATAAAGAGAAGACCATTTTTACTTGTCCATATGGCACATTTGCTTTCTCTCGGATGCCGTTCGGATTGTGTAATGCTCCGACGACCTTCCGATGATGCATGATGGCTATTTTCACCGACATGGTGGAATATATCTTGGAGGTTTTGATGGATGATTTCAGTGTTGTTTGGGATTCCTTTGAAGAGTGTTTGGGTAATTTGGCTAAAGTGTTGGACGGTGTGAAGACACAAACATCGTACTCAATAGGTAAAAATGTCATTTCATTGTTGAAGAGGGTATAATGTTGGGTCAGAAAATTTCATACCGAGGGATTGAATTGACAAAGCCAAGATAGAGGTGATTTCAAGGATTCCTCCCCCTGCTTCTGTCAAAGGGGTGAGGAGTTTTCTTGGGCACGCGGGTTTTTATCGGAGGTTTATAAAAGATTTTTCAAAAGTGGTACACCCCTTGTGCAAGTTGCTAGAAAAGGATGCAAAGTTTATGTTCGATGAGGGATGTATGCAAGAATTCGAGCTTCTAAAGCTTAAGTTGACCGGGTCCCCTTATCATTACCGCACCAAATTGGAGCTTTCCTTTCGAGCTCATGTTTAACGCAAGTGTTGTTGTGGTTGGGGTTGTTTTGGGTCAAAGGGTTTACAAGATGTTTCATCCGGTGTACTATGCAAGAAAGACCATGAACCAGACTCAAAGGAACTATACAGTCATCGAGAAAGAGTTGTTGGCTATAGTGTTTGCAATGGAAAAGTTTCGACCATATCTTATGGGGACCAAAGTCATAATGCCACCTATGGTATTTGATGACAAATAAAGACTCCAAGGCAAGATTGATGAGATCGGTATTACTAACAGTTTGATCCAGAAATTTTGGATTGGAAATTTATTGAGAACCAAGTGGCAGATTAACTGTCCCTTTTGGAGGAGGAAGGGAGGCCTTGTGATGGCCTTAAGATCAATGATTCATTTCCTGATGAGCAACTCCTTGCTGTGTCAATGAATGATATGCCATGGTTCATCGATGTTTCCAATTATCTTGTGACCAGAATAATCCTGTATGAGCCGTCTTCTAACCAAAGGAAGAAGCTCAAGCGGAATAGCTTGGACTTATATTAGGACGAGCCACACTTGTTTAAGATATGCATGGATGGTGTGATTCGTCGATGTGTCCCAAAGGAAGAACAATTGAGTATCTTGGAGGCTTGTCATTCCTTTCCCATTGGTTGCCATCATGGTGGGGCCAAGGATGGCTTCTAAAGTTCTTAGTTGTGGATTCCATAGGCCAACCTTCTTCAAATATGCAAGTGATTTTGTGAAGAGGTATGGCGAATGCCAAAGAGCGGGTGAAATTCCAAAAAGGGATGCGATGCCTCTCAACACCATTCTTGAAGTGGATATCTTTGATGTTTGGGGCACCGATTTGATGGGCCCATTTCTTAGCTCCTGTGGGAATACATACATTCTGGTGGCGGCTAGTTACATTTCAAAGTGGGTTGAAGCCGTGGCTTTGCCTAACAATGAAGCCCAGAGTGTTGTTGCATTCCTTAAAAAGAGCATTTTCACAAGGTTTGACACTCCTCATGTGATTATTAGTGATGGGGGTCTCACTTTGCAACAAAGCTTTCGACACATTGCTTTCCAAGTATGTTGTCAATCACAAGGTTTATACCCCCTATTATCCCCAAGCTAGTGGTTAAATGGAAGTCTCCAATTGGGAAATCAAGAGTTTCTTGTCAAAGATGGTCAATGCTAATAAGACCGATTGGTCGAAGAAGTTGGATGACGCTCTATGGGCTTATCAAATGACTTACAAGACTCCGATTGGTGTGTATCTGTATCGGTTGGTGTTTGGGAAAGCTTTCCAACTACCTGTTGAGTTAGAGCACAAGACCAGTGGGCTTTGAGGAAGTTGAATTTGGAATGGGATGTTGCAGCCAATCTTCGTGTTGAACAACTTAATGAACTTGGTGAATTTAGATTCTATGCCTACTCCTGTTCATCCTTGTATAAGGACAAGATGAAGTACCTTCATGATAAATATGCTCGTAGAAAGGTGTTCAAGGTTGGTGATTTGGTTCTTTTGTTCAATTCCCGGTTACGTCTGTTTCTGAGAAAGCTCAAATCAAAATGGAGTGGCCCATTTGAAGTTGTGTTTGTGACCCTATTTGGTGCTCTTGATCTAAAGAACAAAAATGGTAAAGTTTTCAGAGTTAATGGGCACCGGGTCAAGCATTATCTTTGAAAGTTTGATGATAGCCACATGGTGGCGCTCATTTATCTCAAATGATGTGACAGTAACATGCGTCGTGCCGCGATGTTAAATCAGTTGCTTCTTGGGAGGCAACCGATGTGTTTTTGTTCTTGTTTTATTTTATTTTCTTTGTAGTATAGGATTTATTTTTGGGCTAACTGGTTGTGAGATGTTACATGGATTGTGTTGACGCAGTGCAAAACATTGTGAAGAAAATGTTCAGTCTCTGAAGTTGCCAGTGCGACCGCACTACACTTAATGCTGTCCACACTGATGAAAGCCAAAGTGATACCTCTCTGAAGTTGGACACTGCGGCCACACAAAACTTCGTGCGGTTTGTAGTGGGCCACTGCGGCGGCGAAGTCTTTTGTGCGGACCGTAGTGGGATAATTGGCCAAGCTTGATCATATCAACTTGGTGCCGACCGCGGTCCATTTTGTGTGGTCCGCACTGGTAGGTGAAAATGGTCCCCAGGGTTTTTCTATAAATAGACCCTGAAGGCCTCCTTTTACCCTTTTCGCAAAATTTAACCTTAGAGACCATAAAACATTGTTCCTCTTCTTCTTTGATCGTAATTTCTTGCTTGGACTTGATTAATTTCACTTCTTCTCTTAATCTGGTAACATTTCACTTAATTATTATTTGTTTTTGTAATTTAGTTTTATTTTCATTTCTTCTTAGCTTATACTTCTTCTTCTTCTTCTTCTTCTTCTTCTTCTTCTTCTTCTTCTTCTTCTTCTTCTTCTTCTTCTTCTTCTTCTTCTTCTTCTTCTTCTTCTTCTTCTTCTTCTTCTTCTTCTTCTTCTTCTTCTTCTTCTTCTTCTTCTTCTTCTTCTTCTTCTTCTTCTTCTTCTTCTTCTTCTTCTTCTTCTTCTTCTTCTTCTTCTTCTTCTTCTTCTTCTTCTTCTTCTTCTTCTTCTTCTTCTTCTTCTTCTTCTTCTTCTTCTTCTTCTTCTTCTTCTTCTTCTTCTTCTTCTTCTTCTTGTAATTAGTTAAACTTCTAGGTTAGATCTGTTTAAAAATTGATTCCTATGGACTTAGTAGTTTTATGGACTGGGTAAATCATTTAGAGACCAAAATTTAGTGGCGAATTGGACTTAAAGGCAAATCTAATAAACCCTAACTCAATGTTAATTTTGGGCACCCAATGCGAACCGCAATCATTCTATGTAATCCTTAGTGCCCTAGTGCGGTCCGCAGTACCATTTTGTGTGGACCGCACTGATAATCTTGTGTCAAGCTGAACCTTGGGAAATGCGGCCGCACTACATTTTGTGCGGTCTGCACTAGCCCTTCTGCGGCTGCATTCGATTTTGTGCAGTCCGCACTAGGCTATTTTTGTAACTGTCTACAATTCTATTGGCTTGTTTTGCAGATAATTTGGTAATGCTGTTTTCAACTGATGCATAGATACTAACAAATATATTGAATGATGTTTGCAGAAAATGGTAAAATAAAGAGTCAAGGCATCAAAACAACCCGGGAGATGTGAATCCTCCTGGGGAGGCAAAGGCAAGAAAATGATGCAACTCATTCCCCTAGTGCGAAAAAACATAAAAAAGATGAGGAAAGCAATTAAAGCAGCTGACCAGCCTGTGATCAGTTAGGGAGTGAGTATGTGCCCTCACGGAAATCTCCTCCGACTCCGTGACAGAATATGTTGAAGATTGGCAGGGGAGAATGAGATTGGCTGATGCTACTCCTCGATCATCATCCACTTCCCAAGAACCAGAGCATGTTTCTACTGAGTTGTTTTAGGACTCAGTAGTCGGAAGTAGGGAATACTCCACCTCCCCCGCAGCTTCATTATCCCGGAATGGTGCAGGCCGGAGGTGAGGAGGAGGTGCAAGGGGATGAGGATGTAGCTGAGGGTGGTGAGCCTCAGGTTGGAGGCATTTCCTGAATTAGAAAACCGGATATTTGGGAGGATAGGTTTGTGAGCCAGGTGGCGTTCCAAAAGTTTAGAGAGTGGTGGACGGTGAGAAAATTGATTCCGGAAAGGAGCTTTATAGACACATACCTTTTAACCTACAACCCTGACGTGCAGAGACAGTTCATAAGTAAAGTGGGTTGGGAAAACTTGTTAGATGCCTGTGTGGATGCCAACGAACACTTGGTCAAAGAGTTCTAGTGCAATGTAGCCCACATCAAAAAGGGCTCCAAAGTGACCAAGGTTCGGAATCTCAAGGTGTTGTCTGACGAGAAGTTGATTAACATATATCTGTTTGACGGTTAGATCCCACTACCCATGACCAGACCCTTCCTCTCCACCGGGCTATTTTGGTTGCTTCAATTATGGCGAGGTACCCCATCAATGTGGGGAACATGATGTCCTGATTCATTTCTATAGTTGGCCCTGAGTATAATCGGAACTATCCTTTCCAACACCCTCACAATGTACTTCTAGCACTTGCAGGTGGACAAGAGGCCATACAACATCAAGGTCAAGGTGAAAGCCCCGTTCTCCTGGTATAGCTTGAAGGGGAATGACAACCCCAAGGACAAGAACTACAAAGCCCCTACTTGTGCCCCAACTAGCCAGTCTGAAGAGCGAGTTGTGGTAGAGGTCCCTACATAGCCTACCTCCATTGCTGCTGCCATTCGTCTTGGCCCTTCCACATTAGTTGGCCAGAAGATCCCATCTATCCATGCCCATCTCATTATTGCCCACCGATGAGCAACGCCCTGCAGAGTATAAACAGGTGGATGCAGATTGACTCATCCAAGTTGACCATATTGACTACCATGGTAGAGGCTCAGTTGGCTCCTCCAGCCCGTCAGGTGCCAAGTCAATAGAGGATGATTTGAAATAAATACTTGAGAACATGCAGAAAATACTCACTACTCAAGAGCCACTAACCAAGGAAGTTGATTCACATAGCAAGGCTCTCAAGGAGCTTGCTATGGGGCATAAGAAGCTTAGGAAGACACAGACCTCCAAGGAATCCGTGAAGGAGCTGCGGGAAGATATGGATAGACTAAAGGCAGACCAACTACATTTGGACCCGTTGCTTGATGATCCAATACCTGCAGCTCATCCACAAGCGAAGCAAACCTAGAGGCCTCCGAAGAGGAGGAAGATCCCTAGAGCAGATGACGAGGAAAGAAATTAAAATAGCTGACCTGCCAATCGGGGCGTGAGTATGTGCCCTCGCAGGACATCTCCTCCGACTCTGTTCCAGAATATGTTGAAGATTTGACGGGGAGAATGAGATTGACTGATGCTACTCCTCGATCATCACCCACTGCCCAAGCACCAGAGCATGTTTCTACTAAGTTGTTTGAGGGCTCTACAGTCAGAAGTATTGAATACTCCACCTCCCCCACAACTTCATTATCTCGGAATGGTGCAAGGGGAGGTGAGGAGGAGGTGCAAGGGGATGAGGAGGTAGCTAAGGGTAGTGAGCCTCAGGTTGGAGGCATTGCCTGAACTAGAAGACCCGATATTTGGGAGGATAGGTTTGTGAACCAGGTGGTGTTCCACAAGTTTAGAGAGTGGTGGCCATTGAGAAAATTGATTCCGGAAAGGAGCTTTATAGACACAGACCTTTTACCCTACAACCATGACGTGCAAAGACAGTTCATAACTAGAGTGAGTTGGGAACACTTCTTAGATGCCAACGAACACTTGGTCAAAGAGTTCTACTGCAATGTAGCCCACATCAAAAAGGGCTCCAAAGTGACCAAGGTTCGGAACCTCAAGGTTTTGTTTGACGAGAACTTGAGTAAAATATATCTGGGCTTCAATGAGGAGGATGAGTCTCTTTATATGGCAAAGCTTGAGATGGGCGAGGAGGCCGTCCATGGTTAGCTCGGTACCTGGAAATTCCAAGTACTGTTCCTGATTGGTTGACTGCTGGGGTCAAAATACTACAAAGGACCTTAAACATTGAGGCAAAGGGTAGAGAGACATTTGTATGCAGTCGGTTACATCCCACTACCCATGACTAGACCCTTCCTCTCCACCGGGCTATTTTGGTTGCTTCAAATTATGGCGAGGTACCCCATCAATGTAGGGAATATGATGTCCTGAATCATTTCTATAGTGGGCGCCGAGCATAACCGGAACAATCCTTTACAACACCCTCACCATGTACTTCTGGCACCTGCAGGTGGACAAGAGGCCATACAAAATCAAGGTCAAGGTAAAAGCCCCGTTATCCTGGTATATCTTGAAGGGGAATGACAACCCCAAGGACAAGAACTACAAAGCCCGTACTTGTGCCCCAACTAGCCAGTCTGAAGAGCTAGTTGTGGTAGAGGTCCCTACTGAGCCTACCTCCATTGTTGCTGAAATTCCTCCTGGCCCTTCCACATTAGCAGGCCCGAAGATCCCATCTATCCAGGCCCATCCTATCATTGCCCAGCGACTAAGCCAGGCTTTGCTATGTATAAAAAGCTGGATGCAGATTGACTCATCCAAGTTGTCCATATTGACTACTATGGTAGAGGCTCAGTTGGCTCCTCCAACCCCTCAGGTTCCCAGTCAATAGAGGATGCTTTGAAATAAATACTTGAGAACATGAAGAAAATTCTCACTACTCAGGAGACACTAACCAAGGAAGTTGATTCACATAGCAAGGCTCTCAAGGAGCTCGGGGGCATAAGAAGCTTAGGAAGACACGAGCCTCCAAGGAATCCGTGAAGGAGCTGCGGGAAGATGTAGATAGACTGAGGGCAGGCCAGCTACCTTTGGACCCGTTGCTTGATGATCCAGTTCCAGCAGCTCATCCACAAGCGGAGCAAACTTAAAGGCTTCTGAAGAGGAGAAAGATCCCTAGAGCAGATGATGCCATCATCTAGTTGGCTGACCTACCAGAGGCTTCCTCCAGTCAGCCACAGGATGTACCAGTTCCACAACCTGTCGAGGTCCAGGCCCAGGTCTCACTAGCAGCAAAGCAGACTACCGGGAACCGATCTTAGGTTCCCGAGCACATAGAGGACCCAAGGACCACCCATGATCCTATGCAGACAGACACAATTTAGGGAGTCTTCTATATCCTTTTTATATTGTTTTTTGTGCTTATTTAGACTAGTTGACATTGGGGACAATGCCAGCTTTTATTTGAGGGGGTGAACCCTACACATTTAGGGATGATTGTATATATTGATATCTTTTTATTGATTTTTCATTTGGTCTATATATAATTTATATTTAGTTACTCTTATCGCACTTTTTTTTATCTTTTCTTGGGTCTGTATATAAAGTTACATCATTGTATATATTCATCTCCCTTTGTAATTAATACCCCCCATTGTATATATTCATTCTATTTTTGCAAAATATTTTTGTTGTTAGCTTCTTATTTATGTTCGTAGCTTTTTGTTTTGTTTTGAATTTTTCAATAAACCTTTGATTTTCTTAATGCCACGGTTCTTTCCAAAGGTTGAATGTTGTTTGAACAGGGTGACTCTCCCAAATGATGGATAGCATGACAACCTTCTTAAGGGTTTGAGTCCATTTTTGTTTTTGTTTTTAGTAGTTTGTAACTAAGTGTATCTCAAGCAAAGCTTTACTTGGGCCTAGCACATTTGCCTCTTATCCCATGGTCAAAGACAAAATGTTGTGTTTAGGATGGTGAAAGTCGTGACCTTGAGACTCTTGTGTCGACCGATAATCATCAAGTGGTTTTTCGGGACCATTGTATTCTCAAATCGTATCTAAGGTCATTTTGGGCCCCCGACTCTATATCTTTAGTGATCCTTTAGCTTGTGTGGCGAGTAATTGAATTGCAAAGCCAATTCCCAAGCCATTGGTCTAGAACTTGCTCCTAGTGTTTGTTGAGGCGAAATCCTAAGTGAATTTTCACTTGAGACATGATAATATTCCCTCCTTGATCCAAATGATAGATTGAAAAATTCCATAGCCTACCAATGATATGATCCCACCTTTTCTTTCAAGAACCATGATACAAGCTCATACATGTTATAAAAGATACCCTCTTTTGGCACCCGATCTTTCCTTGAGCATATGGCAAAAGTATAAGTTTAGGGGAAGAGACAAGGATGGCAACAAAGTGGTAAAAGAACAAAAATGAAGAAAAGGAAAGCAACAACAAAGAAAGAAGAGAAAAAAGACAAAAAGAATTCTCAACGTGAAAAAGAATAAAAAGGAATTCAAGAAAAGCAAAAGAATAAAAGGTGTGGAAAGTTGAAAAAGGAGAAACGGTTTGAATTACTTAATAAAGAGTGAAAATGTGTCTCTCTAACCCCTTATAAATAAGTGAGATGACTCAAAGAGTCAAGAGAATGTGTGCCAAATGAATCAAAAGAAGTTCTTAAGGGAACCCACTTAGATCAAAAGATTAACTACCATGAACCAAAAGCCTTCACAATGACTCCACAAAAGCCCTATCTGATCTTGAGTTGAATGAAGCTTACAGTAGTGGATACTTACATAAGGGGCAAGCATATGGTACTTAGAGCTGGACTTGTGACTTTTCCTTCAGAGAGACGACTGAATTTCTATTAACCTCGATTTGTGTGCCAATATTCAAAAAGGTAAAGTTTACTTAGGGAGAGTCTAGGATGTATGCGTTTGGTTCCACAATGACCAAAGTAATCGAGAGAGTTATTTGATGTAATGAGTCAACTCTTGTTGCTCTTGTGTCACACTTGATCCATGGTTTTTCAAAGGTTAAAATATTGTTAATGATTCATTTATATTGAGGGCAATTGTTAGTCCTAATTGATGCTAGTTGAGGTTACATTAGGATAGCTAACAATTCTTAGATTATCCCTTAAGGGGTGGGTTTTATTTTGTTTTCTTGAGGACAAGCAAAGGCTTAAGTTTGGGGGAGTTGATAACTAGGGATTTTGGCATATTTCATGCTTCTTCTTGCATACGCTTTGATTATAAATTCATACAAATAGTCCATAAGGCTCATAAGTTGTGCTTTATTGCAGGTTTTGATTAACAGAGTGATAAGATGTCAAAGATCGGCTCAAGAGGAGGGAAACCAGCACAAGTACCAAAGACAAGACAAAACTCAGGAGAAACAGGCCTAGTGCGGTCGCATTACACTTTGTGCGGTCCGCACTAGAGAGATTCAGAGAGTTGTTTTTTCAAGCATTAAAGAAGTGCGGCCGTAGTAGATTTTGCATGGACGTACTGAAGGCATCGCGGCCGCACTACCATTCTGTGCCGTCCGCAGAAGCAATGTTCAGAGAGATTTCAAGTGATAGGGTTGAGGCATGTGCGGTCTGTGGTCGTGATTGTGCAGATCACACTAGATGCCTCTGCGGCCGTAGTCCATTCTGCATGGTCCATGGATCCTGGTTTCAGAGAGTTAAAATTGCATAGTCAAGAGCCTAGTGCGTCCGTACACCATTTTATGCGGTCCGCACTAACTCTGCATGGGCATTTTTGTTAAGTTTTTCCAGTTTTGTGTAAATAGAACCTTTTTCCATTTTTAGGGGATCAGACATTATCTATCTCTAGCTGTGCTCATGAGAAGACCATTTGTAGCCATTTTGTGCACTTTTACATAGTTTTAGTCATTGAATCTTTGTATTTACTTTAGTAATTAATTGTTATGTCTTTCTCTTCATCTATTTATCTGATTTTGTCTTCAAACATGAGCAGCTAAACCCATTAACTAGGGCTGTGGTTCAACCCTAGTATGGGTAATTGATAAATTGTGGTTTAGGACTAGATTGACTATGGGTGTTCATTATTTGGGTTAATTTTATGGTTTAATTTATGAAATAGTGGTTGCAAACACTGGTTTGTGCTAAGTTGACTTGGGCTCTTCTTGAGAAAGAGAGCCTATGTCTAAAATTAACCCAACAAGGAATTAGGATGGACTCAGGAGATTTTATAGTCCCAATTAATGGGTTTAACCTCAAGATAGTAATTACCCGAATGGAACCCTAGTTGCTTGAGAAAATTTTCCTGCCCAATTGGTGTTGAGAAAGTTAATTGGGCAAAATCACTCTCTCTATCGAGAGCTGTGAGAGTGGGTAAAATTGTGTAATGGTTATAGCATATTTCCCCAATCATGTCAATCGTGACTTAGAAGCAATTAACCGTCAATTAGCCACCTAGGCGAAAGTCGCTATCCCAATACCTTTTTATCCATTAGATACAACTTGTAGCAATTCTTGCTTAGCATAATGTAGTTGCAATTCTTATTGGTAGTTGATAATAGTAGATTATTAAAGAAAAACCCAAAAATGATTGTAAGTGATATTTGGAACAAATACACAATTCCACTCTAAATAGATACTCGACTCCGTTCCTAGCTCCCTGTGGAAATCGATCCCGAACCACAAATTGGGTAAAAGCTATTCTGACCCTCTCTTCCTACTTTTTAGTAGTGTGGAGTAGGCTGCAATCATGGCGCAAGGGTAGGTATGCCTAAATTTGTTGTATGACAAGTACGGACATGAAGGAGTTTCTCAGAGTACGGGACGAAGCAGGTTAGAAAACAGAACCAACACACATGGTGAGGCTATAAACGGAAGCACTCATTGTAGCTTTCTTGGGGTGCATGGTATTCCCAAGAGAGGATTGAAAAATCAAAATTTGGTTATCTGGGATAGTCACAGCCATGATAAAAAGAAATGATTCATCCATTATTCCAATGGTGTGAGCAGATACCTTTCGTTCCTTGACCAGGTGCTGGGAAGGAAAAGGTTTCTTTGAAGTTTGCAACCTCCTGCTCTAGATGGAGTTCATGGATCATATTTTGTATCATGCTTATCAGGTAGACTACCGTACTTGTTGGGGTAATCATGTTCACTAGTATAATGCTAGATTGAAGAATGAGCTCGAGATTCGCAGTTTTGCAGAAAGTGTCCAAGATTGGAGGAAGTGTCTTCACTCCTTAACAGATGATCAAATTACATGGAATTATCCTTGGTTCACCCCAGAGTATGTCATCTATAAGTCATCTTGCCATACGTTTCTGATCTTGACGAGGCTTCGAGGTAATCAGCAATATACTCCCATGAGAGTTCTATGTCAGTTTGGTTTCAAACAAATAGTGGCCCCGGTAGAGATTATGGAAATCTTTATCTGGGAAGAAACATCAGAGGATCCCATTCGTGAAGCTTATGCTCAGCATGTTTGGAATGGCACTAAGGTACTCGAGCCTGGCACCATGGCGGCAGATCGAGAATAGGGTGAGCAGAATCTTTCTTATCTTGAGTGGTTCTATTATCAAGATGCTCAGCAGATAGACTAGGGACAGTCGTGAAGAGCGACGTAGAGTGGGAGGCTGAGATTCGAAACACAGTTGGGCTGGTTGCGGAAGAGATGAAAAAGGGTTATGAATCTGACTTTGACGCATTGCAAGAAGAGCTCGGCATCGTTAAAGTAGATAGAGATCTGGTGCATGATGCTTTTGAGAAAGAGAAAGCTCAGTAGGCACGAGAGAAGCAAGCAGTCAAAGCCTTAATTTGAAAGAAGAACCTAGTCACAACTGCTCAACAAGAAGAAGAGAGAGAAGCCCAGTTCAGGGTAGTCTATGATCATAAGCGCATGAGTTACGGGCCACTAATCAAAGGTTTAAGGGATCAATTAGAGGGAGTTGAATCAAGTAAGGAGCGCCAGATTGGTGAGTTTGAGATAGAAATACACCACTACCAAAAGGTTATCAATCGGTTGAAGTAGAGTCTCTAGAAGTTCGACACTAGAGAGATATGGCCTTGGACTGCGAGCGTGATGCGCTGGATCCAGCTGAGACCCGTGATCAACAAAATCAAAGAGTTACATATGGCGCAGGAATATAATAAGGGAAAGATCATCGAGATAGCCACATATACCTCAAAAGCATGCATGAGTTCCCAGGGAATGACGCCTGAGTGTTTTGTATAATTATCATTGAACATTGCTCGTCATATATCTGCAAAATTAGAGAAGATATACTGTAATGTTGGGGTTCAGCCGCAGGAACAAACGTCTTGATTATAGTGAGGCTAGTGGATTCTACTACAGAGATCAAAGTCTCCATTTAGTTATCAGTATTTTTTCATTATATTTTTGTTGTTTTTGAGTGTGTAATAGTCTTTTGGTGTTTTGACATTTATCCAAAAAAGTATATTTGAGGTAGATCTGGACTTGTTTATCTTTATGTAATTCTTTCTTTTTGAGTCTTGTATCAAATATATATATATATATATATATATATATATATATATATATATATATATATATATATATATATATATATATATATATATATATATATATATATACATATATATACATATACACGAAAATCATTGAAAACTATTTTGTTAAGAAAAAATTGTAAATGAACCAAAAAGATGTTTTTTTGTAGAAAAAAATGGTCATGTACCTAAACTATGTAATGATCTGATTCATGGGGTGACATGATACGTAGACAACCCACAAAAATTTCGATCAAATATTTTTCAATGACTCTAAAGTGAGGGATCAAAATAAGGCGATTGAAAGGAAAAACGAGAAAAAGAAGAGAGAGAAGTAAACAACAGTGTTAATAAGCAACAAGATGATAAGCTGGAATGAAACATGAAGCCTTCTAAAAGCATGTTAGAGATGGTGATATATTAGGAGCATAGCATATCTATGTGTGATTTCTACATGTAAAATGCTTAACCCTAACACATTTGTTGACTCTTATACAGTAAGCTTAAGGTGGTTGGTTGGTGGTGAAACTGGAAACACATTATTACTTCACAAGATCTATTGGAGCGGTGGTAATAGATAATAATGATGAAATCAAGTAGGTCCCTGAAAATCTGCAGGGTCAGTTAGTTGAGCAAGACTCGGAGGAAATAAGAAAATTAAGACAACAACGGTCAGATGTATATCAAGCTTGAGTTTCCAGTCAACCTCCACCCCAGGGTCCCTCAGAGTGAACATCCACCATACCCCAGGCTACTCAACCAACGTTCCATGCAACGAGCAATTGCATTCTACCACCAGGGTATGTGCCAAACTACAGCCTCTATGCTGGCACCGATACCTCTAATATGCGACCTCCAGGTGCATCGGTCAGGAGCACCCATCTCGTCGTGTCTGGCGCACCGGTATATACATTCCCTCTACCACCTCCGGCGACGAGGCCAAAAAATGTGCCACCACCTCATGCTTATGATGGCCAATACTATTCTCTAAATATGGTTTTCAGGTTCTCCGCTCCATACAATCAGACTCCTCAGTACGAGTCACCAGTGAAAAATGAAAAGCCTACCACAATGATTGAGCCAGATGAGATGAACAGGAAAATAGAAAATCTTGAATAGAATATTAAGAACATACAGGGACTAGGTGGCCATAAAATTGTTTCATTCAGTGATATTTGCATGTTCCCTTACATCCATTTGCCACGAGGGTTCTAGACACTAAAATTTGAGAAATATGATGGACACGACGATCCTATCGCTCACTTGAAAAGGTACTGCAACTAGCTGAGGGATACAGGAGGAAACGAATAGCTGGCAATGGCTTATTTTGGGAAAGGCTTATAGAGGTAGCTTCTGAATGGTTCATTGACCAAGATATATTTTATTGCATATTTGGGGTGACAAAGCCCATGCCTTCGTCAAACAATTTCAGTACAACATTAATATTGCGCCGGATCGTAATTCCTTTTCCAATATGAAGAAAAAGCCTATCAAAAGCTTTAGGGAGTATTCCATCAAACGGCTAGAGTTATGACACCAATGGATAACTATGAGTTGATCACTGTTTTTGTAGAGGCTCAAGAGCCTAATTATTTCCAAAACATGATATCTGTAATGGGCAAACCTTTTCAGAAGCAATCAAGATAGGGGAATTGATCAAAAATGGCCTCAATACTGGCGGATTTGTAAGTCAAGATGCTCTCAAAGCCACCACTCAAGAAATCCAAAATGGCTCGAGAAGCTTGGAAAATAAAAATAAAAGAGATGAAGGGTCTATGATGACTTCGGGATCCAGAGAAGTTCAAAGAGAGGCATCACACCCATATGTGAAAATTCAGCAGAGGCAATCTAGCTACCCTCAAGATTATTATCCCACGCCAATTCCTCAATACTTTGTGGGCCCTCCATAATATACAGTGTTCAATGTTCAGTCTTACGCTCGGCCTCCTAATCAGTAGGTACGGGCACCATCTCCAAGGATCCCCCGACCTTAGCAGTAAAATATTTAGGCACCTTACGATGCTCGCCCCATGAAGGATTATGGTCAAGAGCAGAGGCTGGCAGAAAATTTCATCCATTGGCTTCTCTCTATTTTGAAACAAGTTGTATCATGGTGGGGAAAAGAATCAAGGAATTCAAAATCTCTCTGCCTTCTCTCTACTTTCTCACTCTAGAATTGGTGAGTTTTATGTGCTAGGGCAGCCATGGCTGCGTTTAGCTCTCCCCAGCATTTGGTTGTGGGAGAGACAACCCAAAAATCTCAAGAAAATATTCTAAATCATACTCAAAACAATCATATGCTTCAAATCTGCTAGCAAAACAATCATCCGCAAAAATAGCAAAACTTGACCTATGTCCTGCAACTCTCAATCATGGGGAACCAAGAGTGGAATTCACAGTGGACGAGGTTAATCAGTTCACCATAGAAGAAGGGCTTCACCAAGCAGTCATAGTCAAGTTTCATATGGAAAACCAGAGTTGCAAGAGTTTCGAAAGATTTTTGCGAAACAGTTCGACGTCAAAGGATATTGCAACATAGGGTAGCTTGAATTTTGTCAGTTGTTAGTAAGGTTTGATTCCTTTGATGACTATGTCCAGTTTGTTTCAAGGTCTACTGGATATATTAAATCCAAAGGAGATGAATTTTTCTTCAGAACTTTCCCCTGGACTTTAGGCTTTAATCCTAGAGAAGAAACATCAAAATCTGTTGTGTGGATTTCTTTCCCAGACCTGCCACCCAATTTCTTTGAAAAGAAGTCGTTAATGTCGATCGCTTATACAGTAGGGAAACCTCTCGCTATAGACAAAGCGACACAGGATCGCACCAGGCCAAGTGTGGCGAGAGTTAAGGTTTTGGTAGACCTTTTGGACAAACATCTAATGAAAATCAAGATTCACAATGTCGATATAGTTTCAGGGAAGCTTGTGGAATTCTATCAAATGGTGGTGTATGATAATATCCCAAAGTATTGCACCTGCTGTAACCATCAAGGGCATGCTGAACAAACATGTCGTTGGAAGATCGACGAAAGTAAGGATGGTGTCGTGGATGCAGCTGAAGGGAAAGATAGTATGGACAAGATGCAAGGTATTGCAAGCACTTATCTTACTGCAAAAAAAATATGCAACAGAGTGGAGATGGAGCTAATACTAGTGTTCATCAATATGTAGAAAACACTGCTGATGATCGAGCCATTTCTGCTGATGATCGACCAAATATGGAAAAAATAGCAATAGATGCACAATTGTGTAATAGAGCTAATACTAGTTTTGATCGAGTTCTATTTAATCTTAAGGATAAAGCTGCTGGAAAGAAATTACATTCACATGTCTTGCAAGGGATAAAAAATACTAAAACTAGGCGCTGGTCTGTGGTGAATCTAGCAGTAACTAGGCTTGGGGTAAATGTTCCAGTTGAAGCAACAATAGTGGAAAATGAAATACATTCACATGTTGTAGTCCCCTTGGTGGATAATGGGAATGGTAACATTTAGCAAATTACTGAAAAGGAAGTGGAGATGACCGACAATATGGAGGAAACAGTAAAAAATGCAGCGGTTGACCGTGTGAATGAAGACCAAACGGACGCTACAGCTGGAAAGGATGTCCAAAATTATTCTGTGGGCAAAAATGGTCGTACTGGGAATGGAAACATTATTAAAGTGCAGCAAATGGAAAAGGGAGTGGGCCATCTTTACCATGTGATTGAGGAAAAGCAAAAGGAAATGGGCAAAGTGGCATAAACATGCCTGTGGGCCGTGTGGCTATGCATAATTCCGAAAATTTGGATCAATTGGTAATCCATGCAGGCCATGATGTGATGAAAGATACATTTGGGGTGGGATCACATGGAAAAAAAGATGGGAATAATGGTTTGCAACACTTAAATAACAAGTCAGTGGGCCATTTATGTTTGGTGATTGAAGATTCTGCAGAGAAAAGGAAGGTAAAAGTTTTCAAGGAACAAATTGCTCCACATGTGACCGAAAATCTTCATAAAATGGAAAAGCTGGCCGAAAAAGTTGACAAAAATGAGGGCCATGATGCGGTCCAAGGTGATTTTGAACAAAAGAAGCATTTTGCAGCTGTTTCAATGAGCCATTTGAATGAGGCACATGCAGCTACAGGATGTAACGAACAGTTTCAAAAGGGTCCACTCAAAGGAATTAATAATTCAATTCCTACAGTTTCAAATGAAGGAGTGCAAAATGCTTCTGCTATTTCTACTACACATGTAGTACAACAAAAAGCAACTGGTATTGGAAAAAGCTTCTGCTATTGCAAATGATCGTCCAACTGATGGGAATGATGTGCAAAATGAAGTGCATTTTCATACCAGTGCAATCATCTCAGCAGAAGAAAGAAAACTATTGGATTCTATGGAGGGAAACAATGTGGTGTCTCGAGACGATCGAGGTTACAAAAGTAATGAAGAATTGAGCACACCGGAGGAAGTAGGATCCAGTAGTAACCTTAATGTCACAAATAATGTTTTTATCCCTAACTCTAGTGATAGACAACTGTTGGACGCAATGCTAAATGCACATCCTTTTGACATTTGGGTCATGATCCTTATAGCGCTAATCGTGGGAATATGACCAGGAATGAGGTACAAATAGAACAACAAAGGAAGCCAAGCTATGTTAAATCACAAGATGAACCAAACTTTGATGCACAAGGTGCTTTAGACATGCCAAATCAACGGACAACAGGCAACAAACAGTTGTTCAAGGTGAAGTAATTGAAGCGCTGCCACAAAGTGTCGAAACTGTTCCAATTGATGCTACAGAGGAACAAAAGTCACATACAAAGGAAAAAAGTAACGACGACAATGTTAGGCGACCTCCAATGAGAAATGCCAAGCTTAAGCAGGCCGCCCCAATTACATCAACAAAGTCTAATCGATCTAAAAAGAATTCATGAATTATGAATACTTCTTGAAGAATTGGGACGGTGTTGATAAAGAATTACAAATTGAAGAAATTACAAGGATCAACAAAAAGGGACATAATTTAAACTCTTTGGTCATTTTAATCTGCCACTTTATTAGTATCCTCATATGTAATCTTATCACAGAGTATGTTATAAACTCTGTGATGATCATAGCTTATTTGGTCCTTTCAAGTTCTTGTTTTTTACATTCTTGATAGTAATGAGGTTTTGAAGCCTCAATAGGACTAGTCCGGTAAGATTAGCCCGATTTTTGTTATATGGGTAAAAAATCCGGCGCTATTGTCCCCCTTATTTGTATTTCTCCTAATTGGTGTAATTTTATTTTGTGTTATTAATAAAAAATTAGTCCTAGGCTCTGATTAGCCGACTTTAAAAAAAAAACTCTAGTTTATTCTAGAAATAGATGTAATTGGACCCATCACTCCTACTATATGGAACTTGATTCACATGGATTTCAAGTAAATGCTAGATATGAATATCATTCAGGTGTCCAAGGGCATAGCACTGATGACTGTTGGACTTTGAAAAGAGCCATAGAACGACTTAGTTTTGAAATACTAATTGTAGCGACGATTGGAAAGGAGCCTCCGAATGTGACAAACAACCCATTGCTAGCACACAATGATGTTCATTTTGTGGGAATGGTTGGCCAAGATCAAGAATGCAAGCCACTCGGTCGAGCAGAATAAATAGTGGGTGCAATTCAGGAAGGAACAGGTCTTGAGGTACTTCCAAGTCGAGATGTGCCATTGATTCTGAAAGGCACCCCGAGCTCAAAAAAGGTAGCTTCATTTGTTCCCAAGGTCTCAAGGTTGGAAGTTCTCTCCAATGATCCAAGCTCAATGTTGTATGTACTTGGAGGCCACCCAGGCACAAAGCAGAATCAGGGAGGTAAGAAAGGTATAATAGAACTGATCATAATCAAACTTTTTGTGCAACCCCCTGTGACAAACACAAAAATCACTCCTTGGAACTACAACAAAACCGTGATGACCTACAAAGGTGAGGAAATCATAGAAAAAGTGGAGGAAAATGGAGGTTTGACTCGATCAGGGAGATGTTACTCTCCAGAAGAGTTGAAAAAGGATAAGAAAATCAGAGAAGGCCAATTTCCAACAAAGAAACCAGTCATTGAAGTAGAGGCGGAAGAGTTTTTGAAAAAGATAAAAGTTCAGGATTACTCAATTATTATCCAACTGAGAAAGACTCCAGCCCAAATCACTCTACTATCTCTGCTCATGCATTCCAAAGAGCATGCCCGTGTACTAATCAAGATCCTGAACGAGGCACATGTCTCAGAGGAGACCGTAATGAATCAGTTAGATAAGATGGCCAACAAATTTATAAAATGAATAGAATCTCCTTTACTCATGATAAACTTCCCAAGGAGGGATCCCGACACAATAGGGCTTTGCACTTGATGGTCAAATATGGGGTGCATTATGTAAAGCGAGTCATGGCTGATGGTCATATATGGGGGGAATTATCTACCCTGCAAAGCATGAAGATTAATACAAACATAATCCAATCCAGCAATGTTCGCATCCGCGCTTTTGATGGCTCAGCGAGAGATACTATCGGGGAGAGCCACCTCACCATGACGATTAGGCTGGTTGACTTTGAGATTGTCTTCCAAGTAGTGGACATGGTCACTTCTTATAATTTTCTTCTTGGAAGGCCATGGATCCGTGCAGCTCGAGCTTTGCCATCCACCTTGCATTAGATGCTTAAATTCGAACATGACGTGTAAGAAATTATTGTTCACGGGGAAGATGAGTCTTCCATTTATACCCGTTAACCCCTTGTATTGAGGCCAAGGAAAGGTGTGAGTCCATTGTCTATCAGGCTTTTGAAGTGGTTACCGTGGACCATGTTGAGGAAGGAAAGCCCATTCTGCATCGTCGTCTTTCTTCCACATCTGTAATGGTCGCTACAGTTATTCTAAGACAAGGTCATGAGTCAGGAAATAGCTTGAGGGTATCATTGCAAGGAATTAGGGTACTTTAGGTTTAAGCTTCAGGCCAACATAAGCAGACGAAGACAAAGCCAAGCACTGCAAAAATCATGAATGGGTCTTGGAACAACCTATCCCTCATATTTTCTACACTTTTGTCAAGCAACGACTCCAACATGGTCAAAATTCCTCAGCGCATGCAAACATTGATGAAATTTGCCACGGCCTCAGCCAGATGTTTTCTGAAGTGAATGTGATTCAGGCTAGTGAAGGCACCAGTCGTGCCGTAATACACCTAATTGACCTAAACTCGATGATCAACAACTGGGGAACAACTCCTCTCCCCACAAGGAAGGAGTCTTGGTAGTTTGCTTTTGCAACTTCTTTTTGTATTTTGGGTTCCTTTTAGGGTTGTAATACAAATATCTCACTATAATTGTTTTATTTGGATGTTAACCCTTCTATCATTTCGAACTCAATGAAATGAAATTGAGCGCCAATATGGTCAGAGTTGTCTACACCACCTGAGTGGCGGATATTGTGCATGAGCCAAAAAAGGAAAGGATGGAAAAACCAGCATTTGTGTTGACTACTGGGACCTGAACAAAGCAAGTCCAAAGGATAATTTTCATTTACCGAATATCCACATTCTTATAGATAGTTAAGCAAAGCATAAGATACAATCGTTCGTGGATTTCTATGCTGGGTACCACCAAATTCTAATGGATGAGGATGATGCAGAAAAGGCCATGTTCAGTACTCCATGGGTACGTATTATTATAAGGTCGTGACGTTCGGTTTAAAGAATGCGGGGACAACTTACATGAGGACCATGGCCAATATTTTTCATGACATGATGCACAAAGAGATTAAAATATATGTCAATGATATAATCATAAAAATAAAAGAAACAGACTGATGACATGTGCGATTTGAAAAAGTTCTTTGAACGACTTCGAAAATATGAACTTAAGCTTAATCTAGCCTAGTTTGCATTTGGGGTTCCATCTGAGAAACTCCTCGGTTTTATAGTCAGCCGGAGAGGCATCAAACTGGATCTATCTACGATAAATTCCATTCGAGATCTGCCATCCCCCAAGAACAAAAGGAAGTCATGAGTTTGCTCGGGAGGTTGAACTACATCAGAAAGTTCATTTCTCAGCTCACAACAACCTGTGAGCCTATCTTTAAGTTGCTGAATGAGGATGCGCCATTCAAGTGGACGGACAATTGCCAAAAGGCTTTTGACAGGATCACAGATTCTCTGTTGAAACCCCCTGTTCTGGTCCTACCTAAATCTGGTAGGCCTTTGTTTTTATATCTATCAGTGATGGATAATTCCTTTGAATGCGATCTGGGGCAACATGATGCGATAGACAAAAAGGAACAAACATTCTATTATTTGAGCAAGAAGTTCACCAATTATGAGGTTAAGTACATCCTTTTAGAAAGGACATGTTGTGCCTTGACTTGGGTCTCTCATATCTAAGACATTATCTTTTGGCCTACACTACTTACCTCATATGCAGAATGGTTCCTTAGAAGTACATCTTCCAAAATCGAATGCCCACTGGCAGGCTCGCAAAATGGCAAATCCCGCTCATAGAGTTCGACATCGTCTATGTCACTCGCACTAAGATGAAAGCACAAGCTTTGGAAGATCACTTGGCAGAGAATCCAGTTGATGATGAGTATATGCCACTTAGTACATACTTCCCAGAAGAAGAGGTCGACTCAATAAAGGAAGTAGTTCCAAATGATCACCCTATATGGAAAATGTATTTTGATGGGGCTTTCAATATCAAAGGAGTTGGGATCGGGGCAATCCTCATCTCACATATTGGACATCATTACCCTGTAATGGGCCGACTTCGGTTCTTCTTTACCAAGAATACGGCAAAACATGAAGCTTGTATCATAGGTCTGAAAATGGCCATCGATATAAATCTCCATGAACTATTAGTTATGAGAGATTCTGACATGCTTATCCGGCAAGCCCAAGGCGAATAAGAGACTCAAGACATCAAGCTTATTCCATATAGACAATGTGTGCAAGACTTGAGAAAAAGATTCAAATCCATCGAGTTCAGGTACATTCCAAGGTTTCACAACGAGCTAGCCAATCCCTGGGCTACTTTAGCCTTGGTGCTCCCTTATCTAGGGAACACTCATATTGATCCACTAGAAATCTAAGTTCCAAATCAACATGGTTACTGCAATACAATGAAGACAGAACCAGATGGTGAATATTAGTATCATGACATAAAACGATTCCTAAAAACAAGAGAATATCCAAAGCATTCCAAAGAGGATAAAAAAAGAACTATAAGCAGCTCGCCGATGGTTTCTTTCTTAATGGGAAAATTTTGTACAAGAGGACCCCAAATTTAAACTTGTTGAGATACATAGATGCAATAGAAGCGGAGAAGATCGTGAGTGAAGTGCATTCGGGGGTATGTGGACCTTACATGAATAAATATGTTTATATTATGCAGGCAGGGTAATATTGGCTTACTATGGAGTGAGATTGCTTCAATTTTGTTCATAAGTGTGACCAACGCCAGATTCATGGTGACCTGATTCACTCCCCTCCTTATGAGTTGCATCCCATGTAGGGAAATGGATGTTATTGGCCAATAGAGCAAAAGTCTTCAAATGGGAATAGATTCATTTTGGTTGCAATTGATTATTTCACCAAGTGGGTGAAGGTCATCACTTTCAAAGTAGTCACCAAGAAAGCAGTGGTAGACTTTTTTCATTCCAACATCATCTATCGCTTTGGTATCCCAATGGCAATTATCATTGAAAATGCAACCAAAATAAATAGTCAGTTGATGAAGGAGGTATGCAAACAATATAAAATCATGCATCACCATTATACCCCTTACCGGCCAAAAGATGATCCAAGGTTCCAGGCAATAGCATGAAAAATTGCCTTTTGCTCTTTTGGGACATGACACGACTGTTTGCACATGTTTTGGTGCAACTCCATATCTGCTTGTATATGGAACTAAGGCTATAATACCAGCTGAGTCGAAATTCCCTCTCGTCAAATTATTAAGGAATCAGAGATTGAAGACACTGAGTGCGTCAAGACCCAATTAGAACAACTGATGTGGATCGATGAAAAACAGCTAGCAGTAGTGTGTTTCAGCCAGTTATACCAGAAAATAATGGCACACACTTACAATAAGAAAGTGCGTCCAAGAAATATTGAGGTTGGTCAGCTCGTTTTGAATCACAACCTTTCGCACCAGGCAGAAGCTAAATGAAAGTTCTCCCCGAACTGGCAAGGACCCTATATCATCAAGAAAGTATTACCAAAAATGGCCTTGCACTTGATAGATGAAGAAGGATGGGTACCAGACAAGAAGTCAAAAGATATTATGAATGATATATATCCACTGTAGAATTTTTACGCATAGAATTTCTCAGATTGAGATGACGAAGGCTATCATTTGCGTACTATTCCAAATAGGTGTTACCCTTTTGTTAACTCTTTTGAGATGTATTTGTTTTCTTTTTTTCTGGAACCTCTGTTCTTGTAAAAGAAAAAAAAGAAAAAAAAGTCAAACTACAAACCTTCTGAGCCATTGAACTATGTCAGATTTAATTCCGAAGGATACATAGGAAGCCTTACGTTGAGTTTGGTCCCATCACAAAAAAAAATCCATATTCCTAATACTCCAAAACTGGAGCAGAAGTTTGTTTTATTTTATGGGTTTTTCTATAAGAGAGGTTCTAAAAGTTGTTATTCAGTTCAAGGTTCTTTTCGCCTTTTCTCTGTTAGGAAATTTTGATCGATCTTTGAGAATATTTGAAGTCCCCATGCCAAGGGAATTGGGAAACCTCCCGCATGCAGTATCTTAGTCAATAAAAAGGAAAAGAAAGAAAAAAGGAAAAAAGAAGAAAAAGAAATAAGAGTCTTATCAGTAAAAATCCGTACGGGCACTATAAGTCAATAGTGAGTAGAGAAATGAGAGACTCCTATTTGTGAAAACCCAGATGGGTGCCATAAGGCGACAGTTAGTAGAGAAATGAGAGACGTTAGTTAGCGAAAACCTGTAAAGGGCACTACTAACCGAATGAAGGTCTTCGATTCTCCGGCATGAGCACAACCAAGACAATTTCAAGATGAATATTTGCGACAAATTTTGAGAACTAGAAAACTCAGACGGATCAGGCGTCTAGTCTAAAATACATGTCATGATTCATTAAAGTCAGCACATACCTCCAGATAAGTCTCTTTATTCCTTTCCACAAAATGGACACCTTTTGTTGAAACGCAGTTCTTTTTCACTTTCAATTATTATTTTGTTTGGTCTAATCCTGCATCAAAAGCGAAGCAAAGAAATGGCTACAAAACTAACTATAGTTTCCCAGTAATATCGAGCACAATTTGAGGCATATATAGCATTGATGAA
Source organism: Nicotiana benthamiana (assembly GCA_034376525.1). NCBI lineage: Eukaryota > Viridiplantae > Streptophyta > Magnoliopsida > Solanales > Solanaceae > Nicotiana > Nicotiana benthamiana. The sequence continues at coordinate 9,265,964 of CM067341.1, read as the reverse complement.
GGCACAAATCTATCTAAGATCTCATTTGATAAGGCAAACAAAGCGTTTCAAAGAAACTGAAAAGTCACATGACCAAGACCTGCTTCATGAGAAAAGTTGATAAGCACTACGGACACAAACTGATACTGGGTGCAAGACAACTGAGTTTAATTCTAAAGAAAAATGCATTGCCTTAAAGACATGGTAGCGGTACCATGGACATCTAGGTATGAAACAGTTGGGGGCAACATTAGAAAGAGAAGGTCTCCAAAAAATGATATAGAGTAGCCGAGCATCTCGGTACCACACTGACAGAATCAGTTCTTCGACAGCAGTGGCCGTGAATCAAGTTACTTAGGGAATCAAGGCCACAAATCAACCACCACTTTGAAAACTTATTAATTTTTCTTTGTTTGAATCATGGACATAGCAGTGCAGAATGGCGATTCTAAAAGAACGAACTTCACCAAACATAAGCTCCTTAAAATCTCCATTTTTCTTTTTTCAATATGCATCACTACTGTTCCCACCTTCAATTTTCGTAGCTTAACTTAGGTAGAATCCTTTTGCATAGGGGGATCCAGCTCGTAGTTCTGGATAGAAGTACTATTCGATCAGGATGTTTTACGTAGCTTAACTTAGGTAGAACATCTTTCTCCTAGAGGGATCCAACTCATAGTTCCGGGTAGAGGTACTCTCCGCCCAGGCTATTTTTCGTAGCTTAACTCAGGTAGAACCGTTCCGCTTAGGGGGATCCACCTTATATTTCCCAGTAGAAATACTCTTCGCTCCTGGTGTTTTACGTGGCTAATCTCAGGTAGAATCATTTCGCATAGGGGGATCTAGCTCATAGTTCCGGGTAGAAGTACTTTTCGCTTAGGGTATTTTTTCGTAGTAACTCAAGTATAACCTTTTCGCCTAGAGGGGTCCAACTAATATTTTCGGGTAGAAGTACTTTTTGCTCAGGGTGTTTTACGTAGCTTAAATATGGTAGAACCATTTCGACTAGAGGGATCCAGCTTATAGTTCTGGATTGAAGTACTCTTTGCTTGGGGTGTTTTTACGTAGCTTAACTCATGTAGAACCATTTCGCCTAGGGGGATCTAACTCATAGTTTCGAGTAGAAGTACTTTTTGCTCATGATGTTTTACGGAGCTTAACTCAGGTAGAACCTTTTTGCCTAGAGGGATCGAGCACTTTATTAGTAATACATGGTACTAATCCCTGGTTATATCCTTTCCTAGTGATACAGGGTGCCAACCTCTAGTTTTGTTCCTTTCCAGTAATACAGGGTGCCAACCCCTGATTACGTTCTCTTTCGGTAATACAGGGTACCATCCTCTAATTCCATTTCCATTGGTAACATAATGTTTTACCTCTTGGGTTTGCATATCCTTACATAGCTAGTTTATACTATTGTCTTTGTCTTCATTTAAATAAATTAGATAATTTACAGTTTTCTCTAATAACTCACAAAATTTTCCTAGTGCTAGACTGAGGTGGAAATTTTTTGTTTGTTTTGTTCGTCTTTGATGGATTTGCAGGACTCGCTACAGAGCACATGTTGTTTCAATAGAAGCTTGCAATTTCAATTATCATCATAAGTTAGATCACAGAATAGTTGGCGTCAGCTTTGATAATGTGTTAGCAACCCAGCTTCTCAAATTTCGTTCTCTCAATTTATGATTGGGAAATCAATTAATTGAGAATGAGCCACAATATTCTCTTCAAAAAGCATCTAGATCCAATCCAAGGTCAACACAAGCGAGCAGGTCAAGAATTAAGATTTGACTCTAGAAGACACACGGATAGGAATTTTTTAACTCTTAGCCTGCAGACATATATAGTTCTCTTCTCTTTTCTTTTGATGTAAGCAGCAAGTGACAATAACATCAGCGAGTAACAATAACAAGTCATAGTAGAACCAATAGCAACATCAGCAGTCTTAACTCCAATGTCTGATAGTCCTAACTACCAAAATTTTTCATGAACTATACTGACCTGATTCCTTTATAGCCAAGGTATATAGGTAACCTCGAAAGCAAGGTTCGGCCACTTTTTCTAAAAAATTCTTTCATTGTGGTGATGTGTGAGCAAATATTAGTCATAACATTCACTTTTCTTTGCATGAAAACTCTTTATGTTCTCGAGCAAAGAGGGGCAGCTAGGAATACCTAATTTTTGCATGCTTTTAATTCTCCTAGCAATACTAGTATTGGGATGATTTTTAGTTGTTTGTGCATTTTTTATTTTGCATTCCTTTATTAAAAATGCAAAATATTTTTACCTTTTATTTGTATATTTTAGTTTGCATCTTTAAATTATATATCCCAAAAAGATTTTTCTTTCTACTTGTATAATTTTCTAGGACTAAATAAGATGATTATGGGGCTATGGGATTGGACTTGTGTATTTTAATTGAAATTGAGCCAAATTGGCCAAAAATTAGACCCCCAAATAGCTCACAAACCCGACCCACATGGGGCTGCCAGGGGCGGGTCCAAACGACGTAGTTTTGGATCAAAACTACGTCATTTTGTTTAAGTGACAGAGATTTAATCTCAATCATTCATAGCCCCTTGATCCTACTGTCCAAAATTTGCCCTCATTTTTTCCCTATTATCTATTTCACTTCTCTCTTTACTCTCTCATCTCTAACAGAACCACCCGCCACCCGCCGCTTCTACTCCGCCTTTGGAAATCGCCCACTACCAGCGGACGACCTCCAATCACTCCCTTTTTCTCCATCTCCTTGAATCCTCCTCCTCTTTCCATATCTCTGACCCAAATCCTCAAACTCCCTCTCAAACTCCACCAAATCCGGTCAAATCTGAAACCCTAGCCTTTAAAATTTTCTTTTTTTCTTTCTCAATTTTGTGATGAATCAGCAACTCCCACCACATTGACTCACATAATCATGCATATCTCTAAGATATCTATACTTACCTTTTAACTTTTACCCCAAAAATCCGTCCTGCACCACTACCGACGACCCGCTGTCGCTACCACCCAAGTCTACCAGTGCTTCTCCACTCTAGCTTTATCTCGATTTAAAAGCACTCATTTCCATGATGCCAAAACGTGTTTGTCTGTCACCTGCAAAAAGGAAGCGTGCAATTCAATGTCTGACAGTCACGACTCATTGTACTCGGCATCCTCTTGTTCGATTTGGTATCGACTTCTCTCGTTTGGTATAACACTATTCCATTTTATTTATTTTTTATAATTTTTGGTTATGTTATTAAGATTAGGATCATATTTTAGTTTTTTACTTATTTAATCTCACGTATTTGGGTAGTATTCAATTTTAATTAATTTTAGTTTTGCTTCAATATCATTTATATTGCTTATAGGTAGTTTTAAGTATTGGTTTTGACTCATGTATATCAGTTTGAATTATGCATTTGTTTCAAAGTTTACGCCTTTTGGTTAATATACACCCATTTAGTCTTGTTTGTATTAGTGTTTTGATTGGCATATCCTGGCATATCCTGAGAAGCATGATCAGTTATGCTAGTTTACCTTGTTTTTATCTTTTCATGTTTAACTAGATGATATTTTCTAGATTCAAATCGTGTTTTGGCTTGGGACTAGCTGGTGGTAGATTGGTTGTTTCATTTTTGGTTCATGGCCATCATTTGACATTTAGATTGATTAGATTTTTTTAGTAGTTCTTCTGTTAACTGATTGATATAGGTTTTATGAAGTATAGTTAGATTTTTATTTATGTTAATTGATCATCATTCAGAGTCATCAGTGATCTTGATTTGTTTTGAAATATAGTTAGTTCGTTTAGTTGAGTTATTGATCTATTAAAGACACAAGTTCATTTGTTCTAATGAGTTAATAATTTATAGGCCAAATGCTTGATGATAGTCTATCTTGAAATGATTAGTACTTCAACAGATATAAGTGTATTTTAGTAAGATTTGAATAATATGAGTCATATATTTGGTTTGAACATAGAATCTGGTTTGAGAGATTGAGGGAAAGAAAAGAAAGGGAGAGTACTTGAGTGTAGGGCCTTTGTTTTTTTTTGCTTTTCACTGTTGCAGACTATTTTGGAATACAATACTCAAAAATTATGTCCATATTTTGTGAGAACTTATGTTTTGTGTGGCCATATCTAGGTACTTGATCTTGTAAACGCAGTTGATTATCTTGGAAAGGAATGAAATGGAAAACATGAGATGAAGCTTATGCACTATTTTCTAATTCGAAACTCTATTAATTCTGCCTTGTAAATCTACCTGCCTGGAGTTAATGTATAAGCACATTAGTTTTAACTATTGTGAAAATCTGGTGTAATTCATATGGTAAAATAGCATGTGTATAATTCCTTTTAGTTAGTTTACTTTAGTCATGCAATTTACTAGATTATCCCAGTATGTTTGGATGAAATTTGATGAAATCCTAGGTCTAAATGGGAAGCTGATCGTTTGATAAGCATGTTGTATGAGCTATACTAGTAATTGCCTCTTGTGCATAAACTAGCTCCATTTAGAGTCATTAGTTTAAAGTCGTGAGGTTGAGGAGTTTAATGCATGGAAATTGATTTAAAAATTATTTAACATTTCTGGAATATTACCTTATTAGAGCAGGCTGCTATAAATCCTGGATTTCATATATATATATATATATATATATATATATATATATATATATATATATATCTATATGTTTATGGAGATTTTAAGTCATAAATAGTTTCAGTAGAATCGTTTGAGCCTTTTGGGCCAAGACATCAAATTACCATGGGCAGAATTAACATAGTTCAAACGTTGCTGGGCCAATTACAAGCCCAAAATGTTGAAGGCCATGGTCGAAAGACAATGAGACCATGTGTTTGGGCCTCTCAATTTCAGTAGCAAACCTGCGCCTAAGATTTCAGCAAGGACAATTGTCCTTGTTTTAATCTTAGGCTCGATTGAATAAGTCCAGATTTGTTGTATATCTTAAGTGCTACTTCCTTCCTTTTGGGCTGTTCGTTTATTAGTACTGAGGCCCAAATTCTTGCTAGCTCACATGATCAAGGCTGAAACAATTTCCTTTTCCATGGGTTGTTTTCGAAGCCCAATTTGGTGGAGACCTTAATTCATACTTAATATTATTGGTTTAATTTTGTAATGCAGACTTTGGGTCTTTCAAGTTAAGTAGCAAACTTGAATTAAAGGGACTTCAATATTGAAGGTCTTCTTGTTTTAGTTTGGACTTGATCTTGAGGCCCAAGTTTTCTTCAATTCTTTTGATAGTAATTAATTAATAGTGCCAATGAATTATGTTTTTTAGAGACAATCCTTAATAGATAATTATAGTTCACCTTTAGGACATCCTTTTAAAAATAAATCGAGGCGCGCCGTGCCAAATAAATTCACAAACCGCGTGGCCCTCTTTAATTATATAATTTAAAATTCTTAGAACATGGGATATGTCATTTAGCAAATTTTTATGGCCTCCCGCAAAGTCATCAATGCGCTAGTCACTTTAGGCGCGCATTTAAAGCTACTTTCTTAAACTCGGGTGTGCATTTATGTGATCCAAATCCAAATCTCGACGGTGTTAAAGTATGTCAAAAATCACGGGTGCATTTATGTGACGTGGTTCGAGACGCATTTTAATATTATTGCAATCTTCCTCAAAAATTCAATTAAAAACGGTAAGTAATTTTAAAATTGCACTGTAGAATAAACATGTTTAAAATCAGATAATTAGCCAATTATGGTAGTTTAAGCGACCGTGCTATAACCTTAGAATCCGAGGGTGCCTAACACCTTCTCTCGAGTTAACAGAAGTCCATGCTCAATTTCTGGTTCGCAGACTTTATTTGGAAATTCCTCGAATTGGGATTATAAAAACTAGTGATATGGGATACCAAATGCCAAACCTATCCCAAGTGGCGACTCTAAAAATAAATAAATAATCCCAATACGAATAATGTCACTGAAATTGGTAAAACTCCCTTATACATTACCCTTTGGGGTGGTATGTAAAAAAGGATGTGTGACAGCTCTGGCGACTCTGTTGGGGACAAAAAAACGCAGAACTTTGGTTCAGGGTATCAGAATTTTTGCTTAGAATAGCTACTATACTTGGCTTTATTTATTATCTGATTTTCCTACATGTTTCATCCTAACATGCTAAGTGCTTTACCGCTTTGATATTACCTGAATTGTATATATAAAATTGTTACGAAACCCTTCTCTTCTCATCTTCGGGGATATTCTCGCTGGTAGAGACTCTCTATTATGTTAGTGTCATACCTTAAAGTAAGAAAGAGGCTGGACAAGCTACTAAGTCGGATGGCCTTTTGGTCCCCGGTACGTAGCCCCCTCCTCGACTCGGGTTGTTCGCTCGGGCACAATCTAGAACACATCACCAGGTTTTGAACCTAAAATAACTCGACCTAATGCCGGATCCCTAATAGGTACACTTGCTTGCATCACGCGCATTTGACCTAGGGGACTTAACACAGGGGTTGGGTCTATCTAGGACAGGTGACCTGAAATAAAAAGACCATCTTGATGCATCCTACTTGCTATTTGTGCATTTGTTTGCTTTGAATCTGCATGCTGACCAGCTTGTAAATAATGGGAGAAATTTGAAAATAAAAAAGAAAGAAAAGAAAGAAAAGAATAATGGTGCTAGGGTTGAGTGAGTTGGTCACCTGTTTTGAGAAACCCTATACCCAAATGGTACAGAAACTCTGCCAAATTTTTTAGAAAATCAATGAAAAAGAAAGTTTTTCAAAAATAGTTGGTTTTGTCAAATCTGCCCGAACTACGCTAGTTTGATTCTCACCGGATGTGAGATACGTAGGCATCCCTCATAGGGTCCAACTTCCCTTTTTGAAAAAATAGCCCAAAACAACAATTTTTTTTTAATTTTCTCGAGTGATGCCATTTTGATTTAAAATAAGCCGATGTCCCCAAAAGGGCGTTGGAAGGCAGCTTTTGCAAGAATAGCCACTTTGGATCATTTTCAACGGTTAGCGGGCACAACCTTTCTTCTTCTAGAAGTGCTAAAAGGTCGTATTTGCTAAATCGGATTTTCTTTTTTGTTTTAAGTCAAAATAAGTGATTAAATCACCTTAATAAATGTGTAGGATGAGCACGATTAAATATGAACCTTTCTCAATCATGAACAAAATCCCTTTGGAGTTGCGTTTGTGGTGGAATGATGAAGAAGGGCAAGCCGAAGTCAAATATATTTGAAAGGTTTTACTGGTTTGTTGGAGATTAAACCTCGGGGAGACATCATGAGGGTATTGGTCACATGCTGGGACCCGACACACAACATGTTCCATTTTTCAGCTTTTGAACTCACCCCGACCTTAGAGGAAATAGCCGGAAACATTGGGAGCATTGAGGTTCCTTTAAGGCACAAGTATTTGATTGCATTGAGAACCGTAGCGGTGCACAGATTCTTAGACTCATTGAAGATAAGAAGGACGGTCCATAACACGATTTGACAGCTGGATTTTGTACTCTGCAATTTATATACCAGAGATATGGCCACTTAGGAGGGTTCAACAATCCAGAAAGCAAAATATGTAACAAAGAAAACCGCAAAAAATGGAAGGAACATAGATGTTTTTCTTTTACGGTGGTATTCTTAGAGCTTCTGGTGTTCTCAATGAGAGATTGAAATATCGACATAAAAATAGTCGGGGTCGTCAGCACATTAATCACCCAAGCCAAGAGCACTCTTGCGCCCATGATAGTAGCTGAAATCTTCCGCGCTCTCACAGCCTATAAAGCCGGATGAGACTTCTTTGAGGGGTGCAATTTGTTGATGCAAATGAGGATGACCGAACATCTACGCCATCGTCCTCAATTCATGAGTTATGGGTCAACAGAGAAAACCTACGTAAAGGAATTTTATACGAGGATTAATAGGATCAACTTGCCTGAAGGGGTTAAGGAATGGACATCATACTTTCGGTCTATCATTGCCAGTCAAATAGAGTGGACGTTTGGATGGTTACTTGTGGATGATATCATATATATGCTAGCAACCGGGCCTCACTTTATTCTAATGGGTCTTAAGAGAATTTGACCTTACGCTCCGTATTGGGTTTTAAGACAACTCGGGAGGTGCCAAATAGTGCCAAAAGATGAAGATCTTAGTACCCGAGTAGTTGAGATTGGTCCTGACGGCCAGTTTCCTGAAGCAAGAGTCTGCCAGATCTGGAGCAAATGTCCATACTCAGCGGCAAATACTTGTGTACGGGATTGAGATAAATGAGTAATTTCACCAGGGTATCATACTTGGTATAGAAGAGAAATTGTAGTTGGGTGGCCTGCCAAAAGACCTCACCTCCAGGATTTTGTTGAATCATCACATGAATAGTGGGTCGGGTTAGCTAAGGAGAATGAATACATGGCCGAAATAGGAGAGTTGGAAAAACAGGCCCGAGACCTTCAATTTGAAAACAGCTTATAGGTCGCAGTCGATAAAGGTGAAAAGAAGAAATTAGCCAAATAAAATGAAGCCTTACGAGCGCAAATTCAAAAGATGAAGATATCAGTAGAAGATCCCGTCAGGAGTGCCAAAGATGCAAAGCTTATAGATAATTTGAGGCAAAAAGTGAATGACTATAGTTTTGAACTCAACAAAGCAGAAAGAGAATTAGCCGGGGTCGAAAGAAATTGGCTAAAAATGTGGAGGAACGAGCACAACTAATTAAGCAGTTGAAAGAAAAGTACGATAATGAGATCACGAGATTAAAGAAAAGGGTTATCGTCATAGAGAACAAAATGATCAAACAGACAAAAGAACTCAAGGTTGAAATAGAGCATTTCTACATGGCATTGGCGCAATTGGAAATGGATTTGCAGTGACTTCACGAACAAAACCAGGTAGCCAAGCAGACTTTGGGGGCTAGGCCCAACAGATAGGACAGTTGCTTCAAGAAAAGGGCAAAATCAGATAGAGGATCCTAACCATTGCTCACTACATTACTAGGAAATGCCAAGTGTACGAGAACATGACTAGTACCACCTTTCTTGTGGCAGTAATGATATTTTTTAAACAGATAATGAGCGCCTTGGATAAACTTCAAAGTGATATTGCACATAGGCCCGCGGCGAGACCGAACGATGTCCCGCAGGCACCAGGAGCTTTAATATATTCATGATTTTCATTTGTGTCTGTATTTCCTTCTCCTCTAGAGTCTGTCAGTTGTTTGAGTCTGTATTTTATTTTGAAGTAGGATAGTTATCTTGGAGTCTATATTTTTTCTTTTCATCATAGCCTGTCAGCTTTGAGTCTTTGTAATCAAAGTATTTGCTATCTATTAAAATCGAAAATCTCAAAAAAAAATTCCTCTATTTATATTTCGTTTTCAGGAACTACGCTTGGTCTGATTCATGGGGGGTCATGATACATAGGCAATCTCTATTGGATTCGATCGTAACCCTAAGAGAAAAGAAAAGGAAAAGAGAGGAACGAAAATAAAAGAAAAAAAGAGTGAAAAAGAAACGAAAGAAGGAGAAAATAAGAAGATCGAGGGAGAGAGAGAGATGATGGCAAAAGCAAAGTCAAGAATGAAAGAAAAGAAAAGAGACGAGAATGGAAATCAAGTGGACGGGGAAAGCTGGGATGACGCATGCAATTGTTGCAAAACATGTAGAAACCCATTTAACTGTATAGGTGCATCACACCCCAGCATGTAATTACCTATCTATTATTTGTCTCAAACTAATCATTTGCTGATGTCATATCCATTCCAAGTATAATAGAAACGGTGGTTGGTTTTTAGTGGTAAACTGGCTTCACGTCCCTACTTCATCAGGTAAAAGGGTAGCACAGAAATGTCTTTAGAAATCTCTCTGCCAGCAATTCCAATCACGGACAAAAGCCCAATCTTGGGCATTAACCGTCAAGGAAAACCGGCTATTGCGTCTCCACATGATGGAGATGTGGGACTCCTGACCGAATGGAAAAGAGCTGCCTAGTGCCATTCCCGGATTTCCCGATATTTTCCCAAGCATTGGGGGAACGTCCGTTGTCCCAATCAGTCATCCCAGCATTCCACTAGGACACCCAACCATCTTAGCTCATTTTGTGGGAACACCTTCAGAGGTTCTCCCCCGGATGGTTGCATCCAATACAGTCCCAAACATCTTTACTTCTCAACCATGCGCAACTATAACACAGCCTGCATTTCCAAGGCCCACCTTTGATCCTTCAACCTTCACATTCCAAACATTCACTCCACAAATGGAGCGTCTTCAGTATCCCACCTATTCTTATTCGCATCCACATCCATTTGAGTTCACTATGGGACAAGAATATACTCCTAAAGCTCCAGAACAAGATTTACTGGCAAAGAGGATGAGAAGCCTTGAGCAAATCCTCAAAAACATACAGGGTCTAAGTGGATAGAAAAGTGTTATATATACTGATTTGTGCATGTTACCTCAAATGCATTTGCATGTGGCATCCAAAACTCCAATGTTTGAAATGTACGATGGGCATGGTGACCCTATTTCCCATATTAAGAAATACTGTAATCAGTTGTGCGGAGTTGGAGGAAAAGAAGAATTGCTCATGGCTTATTTTGGGGAAAGCTTGGTGGGTATCGCCTCCGAATGGTACATGGATCAGGATATTTCTCGGTGGCACATCTGGGATGATCTTGCAAGAGACTTTTTTTGATAGTTCAAGTACAATATCGATATTGCTCTAGACCAAAACTCGTTGGAAAATCTAAAGAAGAAGCCCTCAAAAAAGTTTCGTCAGTATGCGATCAAATAGCGTGAACAGGTGTCAAGGGTAAAACCTCTAATGGATGAAGTGGAATGGTCAGTGTATTTGTTTAAGCTCAAGAGGTTGATTATTTCAAGTATATGATGTCAGCCATGGAAAACCATTCCCAGAGGCTATCGAAATTGGTGAGATAATAGAGAATGGACTGAAAGCAGGCAGAATTCTGAGCCAATCGGCTATTAGAGAAACCTTCCAAGCCATCCAAGGATAGTCTAGAGGAGTGACAAAGGTAAGAAGAAAGAAGAAATAGCCATGGCGGCGTCAGGTGCAAGGAGACACCACGCTCTTAGACCATGTTCTCAGACAAATCCCCTCAGAATTATTACCCTTTTCAAGACATGGAATATGCTCCTCAACCGTATGTGGTCATGAATGCTCAACCTTTTGTACGAACGCCGCAACATGCCAATAGAAACCAAGCTCCATATCCAAGAAATCAGCCTCCTCCACAATATCACTATAATCCCCGTCCACCACAGAATAATTTTCCTCCTCGTGAGCCGCCTAGGAGGAAAACTTTTACTCTAATTGGTGATTATTACTCCAATCTATTTCCAAAACTTGTCCAAATGGGCTTATTGCAACCAGTTCCCTAAGCGAGGCAAAGCCCAGTATCTCGTGCTTACAAAGCCGGTATCAGATGTACCTATCATTCAGGAGCAGAGGGGAATAATACAGATGATTGTTGAGAGCAGTGAAAAACTTGATAGAGCAAGGAAAAATAGTGCTAAAAGATGAGGATGTCCTCAAAATGACTAATAATCCGTTGCCAGCCCATAATAATGGGCCAGTGATTGGGATGATTTGTGAAGATAAAGAATATGATCCAGCACTAAGGCCATAATTTCCATCATAGATGCAGAGAAAAATCAAAAAAGCGCCCGAAGCAAGATAAAGAGGAAAAGAAGAACAAAGGCACCAAGACTGAACCAGAAAAGAAAGTTGAAACAGGGACAGAGGTGATGCCTCTATAAGATGGAATTATTTATGTCCCATGAGGCCATATAGAAAATCAGTAGACTTTAAGCTCTCCAAAGAGGCTTGAACTGAAGAAGGCAACCCAAATGTACATACCCAAGGGAGCTTATGTGGTACGGGGGACAATTAAGCCATCGAGGCCGAACGAGCCCATGGTTATTGGACGCGCGCCACAATAGCCTGTGAGAGATCCTACTGTAGTACCGTGGAATTATCATAAAAGGGAGCTTCGAGAAAACTATCATGTCGAAAAGTACTCCAACGTGGAATAAGTAATCAATGCCACTAGAAAGCATTTTCCGTCTAAGAAACTTGTAAGTATGAAGAGGCAGAAGCTTTCTTTCAAAAAATGAAGATGGCGGACTATGAAGTGGTTGACAAACTGCGGAAGTATCCTGAACAAGTGTCCTTGCTGTCATTGCTGATGAGGTCTTCTGAACACCAGAAGGTTTTAATAAAGACCCTAAATGAAGCCTATGTGCCAGCTAAAACTTCGGTGGACCAGTTAGAAAGAATGGCATAAAGAGTTTTTGCCATCAATCAAATTTCATTCAGCAAAAATGACTTTCCCCCAGAAGGGGCCGCTCACAACAAAGCGTTGCGTTTAACTTTCAAATGTGAGGATATTATGTGAAGAGAGCCATGGTAGATGGAGGTTTGGGGGTAGACATTTTACCACTCTCTACACTCCAGAGGATGGAAATTGGGACAGGAAATATTTGTCCGAATAATGTCTGTGTGCGAGCTTTCGATGGTATCAACAGGGACACAATTGGAGAAATCAATCCGATTCTGACCATTGGCCCGGTGGACTTTGAGGTAACCTTCCAAGTGCTGGACATGGACACATCTTACAACTACCTTATGGGGAGGCCTTGGATCCATACATCAGAAGTTGTACCCTCTTCTCTCCATCAAATGGTTAAATTTGAGCATGAAGATCAGGAGATCGTAGCCCTCGGAGAGGATGGACAATCAATCTATCGGGACCCGTCTGTCCCATGTCTTGAAGCGAGGGAAGGAAGTCAGCACATAGTGTGTCAAGCTTTTGAAGTTGTGGTAGCCGACCAATATGAAGAGGGAAAACCCTGCCCCCAGCCCTTCCTTTCCAACGCATCAATTATGGTGGCTAAGAAGATGATACAACATGGATATAAGCCGTGAAAAGTGCTGGGAAAGTCTCTGCAAGGGGTAGCTAAGCCAATTATCTTGCCTACCACTGAGAAGTTCTTCAGATTAGGATTCCACCCGAAGCCGGATGATAGAAAATGGGCAAAAGACATGCAGCATAATGGGTGGGTTCTACCTCAACCGCTGCCACATTTGTATGAGAAATTTATAAAGCTAAAGTAAAGTGAAGAAGAAAAGGAGGAGGCCTTCATGGCCAAAGAAATTGAAGAAATATGTGGGGAAATGAGAGAGATGGTATATGAAACCCACATGGTTCAGCCGGGAGAGGGCACAAGCACCCCTGAGGTTCTATACATGGGACTAAGCGCTATGCTCCAAAATTGGAAGGCTACACCATTTTTTATCAGGCAGGAGTCCCAGTAGACTTGTCCTGCTACGTTTTCTACATCCCAAGTTATTCCAGGGTGTAACTTAGATGTTTTCCTTAGTTTCTTGTCTTAAATTTCCAATTTTAAACCCTGTTATCGTCAAATTCCAAGAAATGAAATTAATATTTCCTCGTTCATTCTTCTTTATTGTTTCTGATTTTGCTGTTTCTCTCTTTCATTTCTTCTTTCAGTTCTAATGACGTGGCTTTAAACAACATGACATGCTTGAGGACTTCATGCCCATATCCAAACACGTTGTCTAACTGTGAAATAATAAACCAAGAACGTGAATATGATGAAGAAGAGGCTTTTAGGGAAATAAATCGAGAATTCGAACAATTTGAGAAGAAGCTAAGCCAAACTTGAATGATACTGAGCTCGTTAACTTAGGAGCCTCTGAAGAAATCCAGGAAACCAAGATAAGCATCCACATAGACGAGAAAACCCGGAATGCCATAATCCAACTTCTGTTTGAGTTAGATGTGGTTTCCTGGCTGTATGAAGACATGGCAGGACTGAGCAATGACCTGGTAGTGCACAAATTGCAAACTTATCCTGAGTTCCCCCTGATCCAACAAAAACAGAGAAAATTTAAGACTGAGGTCAGCGATAAAATCAAAAAAGAGATCTCGAAACAGTTGGGAGTAGGAGTGATCCGAATGGTCTGGTACACCACATGGCTAGCCAACGTAGTTCCAGTGCCAAAGAAGATGGAGAAACCCAAGTATGCGTGGACTATAGAGGTTCGAACAAGGCGAGTCCTAAAGACAACTTTCCCTAACCCAATATCCACATCCTTGTTGATAATTGCACCAAACATGAGATATAGTATTTTGTAGACTGTTACGCAGGATATCATAAGGTGTTGATGGATGAAGAGGACGTACAGAAAACCGCCTTTACTACACCTTGGGGAACCTACTGCTATAGTGCCATGCTTTCGGACTAATGAACGCTGGGGCAACCTATATGAGAGCCTTGGCTAATATATTCCATGATATGATGCATCAGGAAATAGAGGTGTATCTGGATGACGTGATCATCAAGTCCAAAACTCAAGATGATCATGTGCGGGATCTAAGGAAGTTCTTCGAACGACCGCGCCGGTATGATTTGAAATTGAATCCAGCCAAATGTGCGTTCGTGGTCTCGTCAGGCAAACTTCTGGGATTCATAGTCAGCCGGAGGGGTATTGAGTTAGGTCTGACAAAGATAAAGTCTATTCGAGATTTACCTCCCCCGAAAACCAAAAAGGACGTAATGAGCTTGTTGGGAAGATTGAATTATATTAGCCGGTTCATCACTCAGCTGGCTTCTACACATGAGCCCATATTCAATCTACTAAAGAAAGATGCAGCGGTCAAATAGATGGATGACTGTCAAAGTCGTTCGATAAGATTAAAGACTACTTGTACAACCCACCGGTATTGGTCCAACTGAGCTAGGGAGGCCACTGTTTCTGTACCCGACGTGAGCATGTAATTTTTTCCTAACTTAAATCAATCCTATAAATTCGTATGATTAGGATTTTCTTTATCTGTGTGATTCTTAGAATTTAACTGCATAATTGTGTGTTTGCTTGCATGTTGAGTGTGTTTTAATTCATAAAAAATACAAAATACTGTGCATTTGCATTTACGATTTATTTTCATATTTTTGATCAATTAGGTGCTATATTAAAATAAAATAAGACCACAAAAATTAGTTCATTTGGCATTTTTCTCTTTAACCATTAACTTTAAGGATTATTTAATAAATCATGTGATTAGTAATTAGGCTAATTTAGTAAGATAATTGAGTTTAGGAATAAATTTATGTTTTAGTTTAATTTGGAAAATAATTAAAAATCAAAAATAATAAGAAAAGAATGAGATTTGAAAATTAGTCTTGATTAAGTGACCAATTTGGGCCAATTTTTAATTAAAACCAGCCAAGAAAATCATCCAACCCAGGCCCAATTGTTCAGCAAACCCGATCCAGCCCCAGACCAATCAAAATGACGTCGTTTGATGGTCAAATAATCCTATCCGTAAATCATCCATCAACCAAAGGCCCACGTGGAACCTTGCTTTTGAAATAAAATGGTCCAAGCACGATGTATAGCTCTAGAGACATAATTGGTCTTCCTCGTACAAATATGCCGACAATCTTCGAACCGCCCTAACACCACAGTCCGCCGCTGGCCGGAAATCACCGCCGGTGGCGGCGCAACGCTAATGCCTCCCAGACTTACACCCTAGAACCCCCTCCCTCTCCTCTTCCAAATCCCATAAAGATCACCACTCGAATCAATGCCGAATTGCTCGAATCTTCGTTTAAAACACAGCAGCTCCGCCGTCTATGGCGGGAGCCGGTGGAAAACAAGCTCCAAATCATGCCAATGAACCTCCTCACCATCCTTACCCTAACCTTGCCAGTGATTACGCTCAAACATGGTTACAACTTGCCAAATATATGCCTGAAGATGGCAGTTCCTCCATGCACAGCGGTGGCTGCTGTCCAACGCCTTTCAAAAACCACACCCATCCTCCTCTAGCCCTCATCCACCCAAGAGCCAACCGAAACCCACTCAAATAGTCCCAAAACTTCTCCATTGTCGGCACCAACCAGTTGAGGTTCAAGTCTAATATTGAAGATCACTCGGGGATTTGAGTTGACTCCGACAGTGATAGACTGAAGAAATCTGATAAGTCCACCTTCTTCTTTTTAGTTTTAGTATTCTGCATGTTTTGAACAAATTAGGGCTGATAGTTCAAATGTTAAATGGTTTTGGCAAAAATCTCAAATGTGTTAGGATGATTGTATGATTCATGAAAATTAAATGATAGCATGGTTGTTGTTTTGAAAATCAATTCATGTGCAAAAAATGAAATTCCAGGTCTTTTGCTTGAATAATCAGAATGTTCAAATTTGTTATGCAATCCAGGTCTCTTGTTTAAATTATTTCCCTAATTCATGGAATCACTGGTTCCATTTTTCCCTCTTTCGTTTTTTATTATTTTATTTTTCTTCTTGTTTTAGTAATCAGTTTAAGTTTATGCCATGACAATGTAAAATTAATTGGTCTTAACAATCCCAGATGGTTGGGTGATAGATTTTGTTTGATGCCAGCAATACCATGCTTGACCTCTGAAATTGAATGCAAGTAGAAAAGGGTCTGGATTGTTATGATAATTGTTCATTAGTGTTAATGATTTCCTGATCATTTTAAGTTCACAAAGTCCATTAATGACTAGCATGTTTTGAAGAACCAATTACTAAGTTTTAAATAAACTGTATTGGGTTTGAATTTGTGAATTTGGATTGTTTCTCTTTGAGTAAGTGTTATTTGGGTTGGTTATAGCTGTTAGGATTAGGAAATTAGTCTTAGGAGTTAATTTTGACACCAAATAGATAATTGAAGGGTAGCACATGATTTGTACAATCATGATTGATAGTTTTTAAGGCTATTAAGGGTAATATGGACTTTTCAGGTTGTCAGTAGTAGTATTGGGAACAAACAAGGGTAATATAGGTAGCATCTAAAGAATAGAAAATGGTAGAAGTATTTAGACCCTTCTAGAAGGTGTCTTTAATACAAAATCAACAATATTACTGCAGTAACTTGGGAAACAAGTCATGAAATTAGGGTTCAAATAAGTAATATCTGAAAATTAAAGAGGGACTTAAGGGCAAAGCACAATAAATAATGATGCCGTAGTTTTTGGTTACAAAAAGGGGTTACAATCACTAAAAAAAGGGGGTTGGGAAAAATCTAGAAAAAGGCATCTCTATAACTCTCTCAAATTTTGAAGCTAAAGTCCCAGAAATTGTTACTATTTCATTACTCATTTTAGTAGCCTTTGATCACATCATGTTTGGAGACCTTTTTGCCTCAGTTAGTATGGAAAAATTGAGTTTGGCTGTTTGGAATTTGGTTCTGAAGTTGATGTAGTCTTAGCTTGGCTGGAATCCCATTGTTTCATTGTTGCATTGCTTTCCTGGGATTTAAAAGTCGAAAATTTGTAAGTTGCAGGGGTTTCTATTTGTCTTTGGGCTATACATCTGGTTAAGCTGTCTCTGTTGTTGATTGTTGTGGCTGAATCGCTGACCTCCATTTTTCCCTATTGCATTGTGATTTCCAGGAACATTACTTAGCTCATCCATGTACAAGCCATTGTGAGCTGAAATGAAGCTGTTGCACTCCACAATTTTCAAAATCTGTCATTTAATTTTTAAATAGTTTATATTAGTTTTAATATTCATTGTAAAAGAATATGAAACTGTTTGGACTGTTAAATTTGTTATATGATTGTTATTAGTAGGTGTAATTTTTTTCCAGGTTTTCTAAGTGTTGGATAAATTTGAGAATGATATATGATTTGTGTTAAATGAATATGAGTTGGATAGATAATTCATTTGCATCCATTTTTGTAATACAAGCTGGGACTAACAGCTATGTGTGCAACACTGAGCCTGCTTGGGCCGGCTGGGCGATATGGGAAACCATGCTTAAGTTGTTTTACACACATGTTCCCTGTGTCTTTTATTGGGTCCATGATAAGGCCCAAAATATTGTAGCAAATTATATCCCACTTTAATTGAAGGCTCAAGTGAAAGGGTCGCTCTTGGACCCAAGGATTGGACTCCGAGCTGGGTTTCATTGAGACCCAGCTGTTACATAAATCCAGTCCACTCAAATGTAGCATCAACACTAAACCCTTGTAGTTAATTTTTAGAATCAAGTAGTCCTTTAGATTATCTCCTGTAAAATGATGAGCTTAAAATACTTAGAATTTGAGAAGAGCCGTTTAGCAAATATTTATGGCCTCTCGCAAAGATAACAACGCGCTAGTTGCCTTAGGATGCGTCTTTAATAATTAACCTTTCCTAAATGCGGGTGCACATTTATGTGACCCAAATCTAAATCTCAACGAAGTTGAAATGTGTAAAAATCCACGGGTGCATTTATGTGACGTGGTTCGAGGTATGTTTTAACAACGTTGCACTACTCTTTAAGAGTAATAAAGTGGATAAAAGATTAAAAATTCACTTAGGTTAAAAATTGTATAAAATCAGATAACATAAGCCAAATATAACAACTGAGCGACCGTGCTAGAACCACGAACCCCCGGAGTGCCTAACACCTTTTCCGGATTAACAGGATTCCTTACCCGGAGATTTGGTTCGCGGATTGTAAACAGAGTCATTCTTTTCCTCAATTTGGGATTCTAACCGATGACTTGGTATACAAGCAATCTCCCAAGTGGCGACTCTGAAATTCTCTCAAAATTGAACCCCGTCTCGATTGTCCTTTAATTGGAAAAACTCCCTTATCTACACCCTTCGTCGTGTTGTAGTATCCAAAAAGGAGATGTGAAACCCGACAGTCTGGGAGAGTTCCTTCCGTTGCGTTCTGGGAAAACACGACATCACTGGAAAGAAAGAGCAGGCAATATACTACTTGAGCAAGAAATTCACTAGCTATGAGGCCAAGTACACTTTGTTGGAAAGAACCTGTTGTGCTCTAACTTGGGCTGCTCAGAATTTTAGGCATTACCTGCAGGCCTACACCACCTACCTCATAAACAGGTTGGATCCTCTGAAGTACACATTTCAAAAGCCAATTCCCACGGGGAGTTTAGCAAAATGGTAGATCCTGCTCACTGAGTTTAACATAGTTTATGTAACTCGTACAGCGATGAAGGCCCAGACCTTAGTGGACCATTTAGTCGAAAACCCGGTTGATGATGAGTACAAACCATGAACACTTATTTCCCAGGCAAAGAGGTGAACTCGGTGGAGGTAATATCTGAAGATACCGCTGGAAATTGTTTTTTCATGGAGCGGTAAACGCAAAGGGTGTGGGAATTAAGGCAGTTTTAGTTTCACCCACCGGCCAGCACTATGCAGCAATCGCTCGACTTTGGTTCTTCTGCATGAACAATGCAACCGAGTACAAAGCTTGCATTATGGGCATGAACGTGGTAGTTGACTGAAATGTTAAAAAGTTGTTAATTATGGGGGATTCAAATTTAATCATCCAGAAAGCCCAAGGAGAATATAAAACTAGAGATGTCAAACTTATCCCTTACTGACAACTTGTGGAAAATCTTAGCAAGCGGTTCAAGACGATAGAGTTCAGGTACATCCCTCGCTGTCACAATGAACTAGCCGACATACTTGCCACTTTGGCCTCGATATTGCCCTACCCAGGAAATGCCCACATTGATCACTTGGAAATCCTAATCATGGAAAAACATGGGTGTTGTAATACGACTGAGGCTGAACCAAACATCCAGCCATGGTACCATGATATCAAGATGTTTCTAAAAACCAAGAATATCTCGAGCAACCCACTGGATACCAAAAGAGAACTATCACACGGCAAGCACATGGTTTCTGTTTAAGCAGTGAGGTTTTGTACAAAAGGACCCTGGACCTTAATTTGTTAAGATCTGTTAACGTCAAAGAGGCTGGAAGAATCATGCATGAAGTACACATAGGAGTTTGCGGATCGCACCATGAATGGGTATGTTCTAGAAAAGAAAATCATCCGAGTAGGGTATTATTGGATAACCATGGAAAATGATTGTTTTAGCTTTGTTCGGAAATGCCATCAGTGTCAGGTTTACGGTGATTTGATTCATGCACCTCCCACAGAACTGCATGCCATATCAGTTCCTTGGCCATTCGTAGCTTGGGACATGGATGTTATTGGAACGATCGAGCCTAAAGCCTCAAATGGGCACAAATTCATATTGGTTTCCATTGATTACTTCACAAAATGGGTTGAAGACATCACTCTTAAATCAGTTACCAAGAAAGCTGTAGTGGATTTTTTGCATTCCAATCTCATTTGCTATTTTGGCATCCCGGCAACTATCATCACAGATAACGCTGCAAATGTGAACAACCGATTGATGGGATAGATATGCGAACAATTCAAAATAACGCAACGGAACTCTACACCCTACCGTCCCAAAGCCAATGGCGCCGTTGAAGCAGCAAACAAAAACATCAAGAAGATTTTGAGAAAGATGATTCAAAGCTCCAGGCGATGACACGAAAAATTACCTTTCCCATTATTGGGGTGTCGCACAACAGTGTGCACATCAATAGGAGCACCGCCCTACCTTTTGGTCTACGGAACTGAGGCAATAATACCTGCGGAGGTGGAAATTCCGTCTCTCCGGATCATCGTTGAAGCTATGATTGAAGACACTAAGTGGGTCAAGACTCGTCTGGAACAACTGACTTTGATTGATGAGAAACGAATAGATGTGGTCTGCCACGGGCAGTTGTACCAATAAAGAATGGCTCGCGCTTGTAAAGTGATAATTATTCTTTGTTCTAAATTGAAACATGTGCAACACAAGCAAGCGTGCAAAAAGCAGGTGCAGTCAAAAGGAAAACGCGCAAGTGGTGAAACAGCTTCGCAGCAAAAAATCAATGCAAAAGGGGAGTTTCTTCCAAGTTCTTTCCTGCATCTTATCAACATAAAAAAGAGGGGTAAAGGAGATAACAAAAGAAGATGATAGTTTATAATTCCCACCAACCTTTAGCCAACATTAGAGCTCCAATCCCTGAGTTGAGTTTTTCCTCTAGCCAACATTAGGGCTCCAATACCTGAGTTGCGCCTTTTAGACATGGGGTGTCAATTCCCTAGTCGCCTTTAGCCAACATTAGGGATCCAATTCGTAAGTTGAGCATTTCTTCCTTTAGCCAATATTAGGGCTCCAATCCCGAAGTTGAGCATTTTTCCCTTTAGCTAACATTAGGGCACCAATCCCTGAGTTGAGCATTTTTCTTTTAGCCAACATTAGAGCTCCAATCCCTGAGTTGATCATTTTTCCTTTAGCCAGCATTAGGGCTCCAATCCCTGAGTTGAGCGTTTTTTCCTTTAGCCAACATTAGCGCTCCAATACCTGAGTTGAGTTTTTTCCCTTTTAGCCAACATTGGGGCTCCAGTCCCTAAGTTGAGCATTTATCCTTTTAGCCAACATTAGGGCTCCAATCTCTAAGTTGCGCCTTTTAGACATAGGGCCTCCATTCCTTAGTTTCCTTTAGCCAACGTTATGGCTCCAATCCTTGAGTTGAGCATTTTCTCCAGTTAGCCAACATTAGGGTTCCAATCCTTGAGTTGAGCATTTTCTCTTTAGCCAACGTTAAGGCTCCAATCCCCGAGTTGAGTGTTTTTCCTTTATCCAACATTAGGGCTCCAATCCCTGAGTTGAGCATTTTTCATTTAGCCAACATTAGTGCTCCAATCCATGAGTTGACCGTTTTTCTTTAGCCAACATTAGGGCTCCAATCCCCGAGTTGAGCATTTTTCCTTAGCTAATATTAGGGCTCATATCCCTGAGTTGAGCGTTTTTCCTTTAGCCAACATTAGGGCTCCAATTCCTAAGTTTAGATTTTGATCCTTTTAGCCAACATTAGGGCTTCAATCTTTGCGTCTCACCTTTTAGACATAGGGCCTCCACTCCCTAGTCGTCATTAGCCAACATTAGGGCTTCAGTCCCTGAGTTGAGTTTTTTTATCCTTTTAGCTAACATTGGGGCTCCAATCCCTTAGTTGCGCCTTTTAAACATAGGGCCTCCATTCCCTAGTCACTTTAGCCAAGATTAGGCCTCCAATCCCTGAGTTGAGAGTTTTTCCCTTTAGCCAATAATAGGTCTCTAATCACTGAGTTGAGCGTTTTTCCTTCAGCCAACATTAGGGCTCCAATCCCTGAGTTGCGCCTTTTAGGCATAAGGCCTCCATTTCCTAGTCACATTTATCCAACATTAGAGCTCCAATCCCTGAGTTGAGAATTTTTCCCTTTTCGCCAACATTAGAGCTCCAATCCTTGAGTTGAGAGTTTTTCCTTAGCCAACATTAGGGATCCAATCCTTGAGTTGATTTTTTTCCTTTTGCCAATAGTAGGGCTCCAATCCTTAAGTTGAGTGTTTTTCCTTAGCCAACATTAGGGATCCAATCCCTGAGTTGAGTTTTTTCCATTTTAGCCATCATTAGGGCTCCAATCCTTGAGTTGAGCGTTTTTTCCTTTAGCCAACATTAGGGCTCCAATCCTTGAGTTGAGCGTTTTTCCTTTTGCCAACATTAGGGCTCATATACCTGAGTTGCGTTTTTCCCTTTTTGCCAACATTAGGGCTCCAATCCGTGAGTTGAGTTTATCCAATTTTTAGCTAACGTTAGGGCTCCAATCCCTGAGTTGACGTTTAAGCAACAGGACTCTGCCGCAATTTGTTCTATCATAGACAAATACAATTCTTGAGAATGAAAAACAAAGAGAAAAATAAATTCAAATTTTTGTCACAAATAACTCACGAAATTTTGCTAGTGCAAAACTGGGGCAGAATTGTTTGTTTGTTATTTGATCAGGTTTGAACTCAAAGCACAGGGTCCGAGACAACCGAAAGGAATCCAGAATAAAGGAAATAAGGAAAAGAACAAAAGAAGTAAAATTCAAAATGCTGAAGCGAACAGAGATGCGGACTGCTTAAAACCTGATCGAAGTCACAAGTCCCGCCTGTCCCACTCTGGTCCAATGCTGAAGGAAGAACCCAACACCTATAGCTTGCGAGCATCAAGATTCATATAGGATTCTACAGCAAAAGCAGCTAAAACTCAAGATCAAGCTTTAAGAGATTCATAGATAGAAATATTGTAACTCATAGTTGACAGGCATAAATTGCTTAGCTTTGATTTTCCTTTTGGTGTAATAAGGAGTTCAGCAAGCAGTAGCAGCAGCAACAGCAGTGAAATCACAGCTCCTAGTAGTCCCAACTACCAAAACTTCCTGAACAACACTGACTCGATTACTCTTTAGCCAAGGATATGTACGCAATCT
This sequence comes from Nicotiana benthamiana, assembly GCA_034376525.1. NCBI lineage: Eukaryota > Viridiplantae > Streptophyta > Magnoliopsida > Solanales > Solanaceae > Nicotiana > Nicotiana benthamiana. Next base: position 9,242,843 of record CM067341.1, on the reverse strand, counting down.
CTGAAGCAGGGTGTAGTCAAGCTTTTCAAAATGCTTCTCATGGAGTGCCAAGCAGGAAAAAATCCCTCATGATCGCCCATTTATTTTTGCCCCCGAAAACCCTTGGTGTCTCCGAGCAAAGAGGGGCAGTTGTGAGCACGTAATTTTTGCATCGCTTAAATTACTCCTATAGAATTCTTAAAATTAGGATTTTTCTTTATTTTTGTGATTTTTAGAGTTTAATTGCATGATTTTTGTACTTTTTTCCATTTTGTGTGCATTTTATTTGATATAATTCATAAAAATAATATAAAATAGCACATTTGCATTTATGACCTCATTTTAATATTTATAGGTTTATTAGTTAATAATCAATAAATAGTCCTTTTGCATTTTACTTTTAATTGTTTGATGTTTTCTTTAATTTTCTTTAAATAAGGATTGATTTAATTTTTGAATATTAATTAGTTTAATTATAGGGGTCGTTGTTATTTTTAATTTATGTACTTAACAAAGCGAAAAAATGAGAAAGAAAAGAAAAAAACAAAGAAAATTAAAAGAAAATGAATGTCTTAATAAAGAACCATGTTTTGGGCCAGTTTTTAAATAACCTAGCAACCCAAATGAGCCAAACCAGCAAAACCCTGTCCATACCCAAACCCCCAACCTGGTCCAGCCTCATTAACCATCAAAACGATGATGTTTGGGCAACTTTTAATTAGAGCCGTGCATTCCCTTTTGATCAAACGGTGATAAAGCTGGGTGATGCCTCGTATTTAACTGTTTCAAACACCCTCCACCCCCTAAATACTCTTATTAACCTATCTCTCAATACACCACCATTCGCCCCCGTCCCTCCGCCATCCGCAGTCTGCCAGAAATCGCCTCCGCCGGCGGCGAGTCTCCAAATTACCCAAAAATTACACCATAGCTCCCTCTCCTCCACCATACCGGATCCATGCCTATTTTCCTTCAAATCCCTCTTGAACTTGTCGAATATTCAAAATAGTGGCCGTCGGTTCCACCGTGTCCGGCGACGCTGCCTCCAAAGCCAACCAAAGTCACACCACAGACTTTTGTCACCTCTCACTTCCCGAACCTCTAACTAGTTTCCTATGAATCTCGTTGGAGTTTCTCGAATTTCAAATCGTAGAATGGCAGAATCCTAGAAGTTCTAAGTTGTTGGTTTCTTCCCCGAATTCTTCGGTCCAAAAGCTGGTTTGAGTCACAAAATAATGCTTCTGTTTGTTCTTGGCAAAGAACAAACGTCTAGCATCATTTTGGGACTCGAATCAAAGTCCAGCCCCTGTTCAAACCTTACATAGATGAGTCTCCTTTCTCTTTTCTTTTACTCGAATTCATTGTTTTTAAAATTAGTTTTTTCTGTTAATCCATTCATTGTTTTCTTTATGCTTTATTTTTATTTTGTTTGTCTGGCAGGGACTAGTATTCTAGGGTTTGTAGTTTAGTTAGTTTAGGTTTTTGATTTCTTCTCTGATTCGTATTGATACCAGTTTAAATTCATGACTTAGTATTCTTGATTCCTTTTTTGCCAATAATAGATTAGTTTGAACTGTTAAGGAGTAATTTAGGATTAAAATATGTGTAGTTTAATTTAAATAATTATTTGGATATAGCTGAATACTCTAGCATTAGTTTGTTTAACCATGGTCAATTTTGACCAACTCTAAGAAGGCTGAGTTTAGTTCACCTAGGTTAGTAATTTCAGAACTACGTTTGGGGTACCATAGGCATTTTACAATGAAAGAATCTTACAGTAACCGAACTGGAACCCCTAAGACATTCTAGATTGAGGCTTTAATTTGAAATTCAGGAAGTTGGTAGTATAACTTCACTAGCAAGTCATAAACTAAAAGACTAAGTAGCTAAAAACTGAAAATTAATGTGGGACAATGGTATAAAGTAAAATTTCTGAATGTGTCCCTAACTCTGCCTACAAAAGGGCAGTACCTTGCCTTGTAATACAAGTTTTGAGAAATCTAAAAATTTGAAATTCAAATTACAAATTCTAGAAGAAATAAAAATATTTGGAATCTGAAGTTCTGAAATCTATTCTTTAGGAAGTAAATTCAAGATCCAAAAGTTTTCAAATCTTAGAATTTAGTTTTCGAAATCATGTTTGAGGTCAATTATATTGCTGAAAGATCTTATCAAGTTATGAAGTTAATGTCTAGATTTTAAGGGTTAAAGTGAGTCCGATTTGGTTTTCAAGTCACACTTGAGATCCATGATATTGTTGCTCGTCAACTGGTTTCAATATTGAGGCTTCAAACTCATATTATTGGTTTTCAAAACCATTCCTATTGCATTCCTTTGCTGCTGATTCAAGTCTGCTGCTAATGATTATCATTTGTTGTACTTCCAATTCAAACTTACATTTTCTGTGGCTATATCCAGGTACTTGATCATGTAAACTCATTTGATTATCCTGAAAGTTGAGGAATAAAATGGAAAACAAGAGATGAAGCTTATGCACTATTTTCTGATTCAAAACTCTATTAATTCTGCCTTCTAAATCTACCTTCCTGGAGTTAATGTATAAGCACATTTGATTTTGACTATGTGAAAATCTGGTGTAATTCATATGGTGCAATAGCATGTGTGTAATTCCTTTTAGATAGTTTACTTTAGTCATGCGATTTACCTAGATTATCCCAGTATGTTAGGATGCAATTTGATGAAATCCTAGGTCTAATTGGGAAGCTCATCGTTGCCGAGCATGTTGTATGAGCTATACTAGTAATTGCCTCTTCTTTATAAACTAGCTCCATTTAGAGTCATTATTTTAAAGTCGTGAGGTTGAGGAGTTTAATGTAAGGCAATTGATTTACAAATTATTTAACATTTCCGACATATTAGCTTATTATAGCAGGCTGCTATAGTTCCTGGATTTCATATATTGCTATATGTTTATGGGGATTTTAAGTCATAAATAGTTTCAAAAGAATCGTTTGGGCCTTTTGGGCCAAGACATCAAATTACCATGGGCATAATTAACCTAGTTCAGACACTGCTGGACCAATTACAAGCCCAAAACATTAAGTCCATGGTCAAAAGACTATGAGACCATGTGTTTGGGCCTCTCAATTTCAATAGCAGACCTGCGCCTAAGGTTTCAGTAAGGACAATTGTCCTTGTTTGAAGTTTAGGCTCGAATGAATATGTCCAGATTTGTTGTATATCTTAAGTGCTACTTCTTCCTATTGGGTTTTTCGTTTATTAGTATTGAGGCCCAAATTCTAGCTAGCTCACATGATCAAGGCTGAAACAATTTCCTTTTCTATAAGCTGTTTTCGAAGCCCAATTTGCTGAATACCTGAATTTATACTTAAAATTATTGGTTTAATTTGATAATGCAGCATTTGGGCCTTTCAAGTTAAGTAGCAAACTTGAATTAAGGGGACTTTAATAATGAAGATCTTCTTGTTTGAGTTTGGACTTAATCTTGAGGCCCAAGTTTTCTTGAATGCCTTTGATAAGAGTTAATTAGTAATACCAATCAATTAAGTTTTTTTAGAGACAATCCTTAATAGATAATTATTGTTCACTTTTAGGATGTCCTTTTAAAAATAAATCGAGGCGCGCCGCGCAAAGTAAATTCACAGACTGCATGGCCCTCTTTAATTATATCACTTAAAATCCTTAGAACATGGGATGTGTCAATTAGAGAATTTTCATGGCCTCCCGCAAAGTCATCAACGCGCTAGTCGCTTTAGGCGCTCATTTAAAGCTACTTTCTTAAACTCGGGTGCGCATTTATGTGACCAATATCCAAATCACTATGGTGTTAAAGTATATCAAAAATCACGGATGCATTTATGTGACATGGTTCGAGACGCATTTTAATACTGTTGCAATCTTCCTCAAAAAATCAATTAAAAGCGGTAAGTAAGTAATTTTAAAATTGCACTATAGGGTAAACATGTTTAAAATTAGATAATTAGTCATCCCTACTCAAGAATTTCAGGTTCGCAGACTTTATTTGGAAAGTTGAAAACTTCCTCGAATTGGGAGTCAAGAAAACCCGGATACTTGGGACACCAAAAGCCAAACCTATCCTAAGAGGCGAATCTAAAAATGAATAAATAATCCCAATTCAAATAATATCACTTAAATTGAAAAAACTCCTTATACATTACCCTTTAGGGTGGTATGTAAAAAAGGAGGTGTGACAGTGTTCAGACCCTGTTGGAGTAAGCTATTCATTAAAAATTCGAGAAATTTTGTTTTCCAGAAAAGTACAATTTTGCGGTCAATAATGCAGTCGCATATCAATGTGCAGATCGCATTTTTACCGCAGAGTGATTCAGTGTGTTGGCGAAATTTGAAGTCAACCATGCGGTCAATTATGCGATGGCATAACCAAAATGCGGATGGCATAGTCGTCGCAAAACTTTTTGTGATTTTGTGAAGGGCATTTTTGTGGTGCCTTTTGCGACAGTAGAATGTGAATGTGGATTGCATTTCTGCCGTAAACCTAGTCAGTGTGTTCGGTTGTTGGAACCATTTTTGCGGTCCATTTTGCAGACCGCATGTCCATTATGCAATTGCAAATGTGATCGCAGATTTGTTTCGGGGCGCCAAATTTCTAATTTTCTTACCAGACCCCATATCGATATATTACACACTACCCTTAATTTTAGGAGTATTTTCTAATCCATTTAGAGAGAGAGAGAGAGGGTCCTAGAGGGGGAAGGGTTTCTTCATCAACATTTATCCAAAAATCTTGCTTAAGCTTTGAAGATTTGTCAAGAAAGGCACCTAGGTCTTCTTCCTAAAAGGTAAGGTTCTATAACACAAGCTCTTGATTACTAGATATAACTAGGGTAGACAATTAAAGGGATAATTGATGAGGATGAAAATGGACATCTTGCATGCATGAGTTCTTAAAAATATTTGGTTAGGTCTTGAGCTAATGATGAGATGAGGGATGGTAGGATATTTTAAAAAATGATTTTGAAGGCATAATGCACACTTAGTGTTTGAGAATATGCTCAAGTGAGCTAGAACTATGATCACCTCTCTAATTTGTTTTTCAATTTGTCATGTTCCCGAAAGATTGGCGTTGCTAAGAGTCTCGGAGTATAGTTGGACTTAAGGAAATCTCAATCGAGGTATGTAGGCTAAACTTTCTCTTTCGGAATTGAATTCCATATCGTTTTTGTAAATTTAAGTGTGGTTTTTGTTTACCAAAATGGTATGGCCTTGAGTCACATTCTAAATGGAAGTTAGTATACTTACTGGGTAAGAAGAACTCGATCTGCTTAATGCTCCTAGTTTCTCTTATGTGTACTAAATGTCTTGATTGAATATGTCTAGTTGTTGATAGTCTACAAAGATACTTGAAAAATGAAATAAAGTGAATTTAAAATGTGTTAAAGATTATGTAATAAGCTTCGACCCAATAGTTATGAACTAACTTCAAAGATATAATTGTCTAAGAGCTCTTGTGGCCAATTCATGCCCATAAGTGGCTATTTATCACTATTGCTTTGATTTATAATATATCCGATGTGATTCGAGATCTTACATATCTATGTGTTTAAACCGTGCAACGTCATTTCTGGGAAGGAGTATTGCAAGATAAAATGGTGTATTGTTGTTAATGATTTCAATGTGAGTTTTTATTGCTTGTTGGTATGCCCCATTTCTTTGGGAAGAATCCTTTGTGTTTAAAGTTCCATTGCTAATAAACTTGAGGTGTATGATTTAGAAAATACTCTATATGATCGCGATTCATGTTTACTCTCATGTGTACTTGACATCTTGACTTGCATGGCTTGTTGTTGAAACTGATATCGATGTGAAAATGTGAAATATGAAATACGGAAACCGTGCCCGGAATAAAGAATCTTGTGAATGGCCAAATGAGCCAAGGAAATACTATGGGTGTTGGTGATTGGAAATACTAATTGGAATCTATAAAATGTGAAAGATACTGAGGTAAGCATAATTGTATTCATGCTATTTTTGTATTATTAATTTTATACTACAATTGTGTGTGATATAAAAGCAAATCAAAAATATTTTTGGGAGTATCATTAGCGAACCGAGGAAGGGTGTGTCATAAGTCCCACACCTGAAACTACACATGCTGGTTGAGGAGTGGATTGTGGTTATTCCCCTTAATTGGAATGAACTTGGTAACATTTGTAAATTGGTAACGCCAATCCACACGACATATAGGGGAAGACAGCCTAGCCAATCGGGCCATGATCGGACGCCATACCGCACACATGGTGGTATTGTGTTGGGAATCAAAACCTGGAAATTTAACACTGGAAATTGTGGTTGTGAGACATATCTCTAAAGGGATGACTTAGCCGATCGGGTTGTGACCGGACTCCGTACTAACAAAGAAGGTGGTATAAATCATATAGATTCTAGTGATTCCCAACCAAAAATTATATATATTATTTTTTCATAAACTAGAAGATTTACATGTTTTAAGTTGGATGCTAGTATATTGTTGACATTGGCTCGCTGTTTGGTATTTTCTTTGCTTGTATGGTTATTCTATTCTGAAAGAGGACTTTAAACCTTACATACTACTGCTATTCGACGGCACTAACGTCCCTTTTACCAAGGCGATGTATCGTTTTATGATACATGTTGTTCTATAGTAAGAGACATCGGTAAGTGATAACAATATTCTCTTCCCAACACACTTGGTGAGCCCCAATCTATCCCGGGGTCGTGTTATGTATCTTTTTTTCACTTCTCATCATGTTTTGAGGTATTGCCGGAGCCTTGTTACCGGCATTTTTCTAATTCTTTCTATTGAACTTAGAGATTGCGTAGACTGTTTGTAGGTGGTGGTTGATGTTGGACTACAGGACCAGAAATGTTAATATTCAACAAGCATGTTTTTCATTAATCTTGTAACTTGTAATATTTTGAAACTATCAATGAAGTCATTAACGGAAATGGAATAAAAGTTGCTAGTGGAAGATTGTTTGGTGTTTTGATTAAATGAGATAACATCCCCTCTTTATTCATGAACTAGGTTGGGTAGAATGAAATCTAACAGGCTTGTTCAGTCGGGTTTACTTGGTTGAGCGCCGGTAGTGCACCTCGGATTTTGACACTTGACAAACTATCTATTAATCGAGGATTGAACTCGGGAGAGGGAATTCTAGATTGCATATAAGATTGAGTAGAGCAAGATCTTAACTCTAGGGAGGGGAGATTTGCAGTTAGGATAGGAATATACCTTATCGCCTTTCTTGGTTATTATACGGGAATTATAAATGCGTTCTTGTTAATTCTAATTCCATAGGAATATAGGCGTTAGGTTTGCTTGAATAGGCGATTTGTACTTCAGGAGAAGGCTAGGAGTAATATTAACCCTGTCAACTAATAAATCAGATAAATTAATTAGACGATTTAAGTAAAGGTTAACAAGATTGTTAGCTAACCCATAGCTCTAGAATATTCACTCACATTAAATTCGCCTCTATAATTCGCCAACTTGTTTTCTTTAATATCTTAATGTGTTACTCTATATTAATTTTAGTAAAATATTCATACATTAGGATTCACTTGAATGGATTAATTGTTTGGTTTAATTTAGTTGATAGCTAATCACAACTCCCTGTGGGAATGATGTCTAGACTTACAATCCTATATTACTTATCGACCACGTATAATTGCATGTGCGTTTGAGAGCAACAAGTTTTTGATGATGTTGTCGGGGACTTAGAAATAATGATTTACTAGATTAGATTTTTACTCTTTATCTATTTATGTTTGTAATTTTAGTTTAGTGTAGTTAGTATTATACTTTTTTTATATGGCATCTTTGAACGAAAAGTGGTGGGATAGTAAGTATTCTTATTTTTGTGATCCTTGTTCATATTAGAAAGGACCTCACTTGTGGAAATATTGTAAAGATATTCCTAGTACCAGGTTATGTGCATTATCTCCATCATGTACTATTTGTGATGGAAATTGGAATAATTGTACCACTAATTAGCCCTTTGAGCATGTAGCCTTTTGATTGGAAGCCGTGTTTTTGCCTTGTTCCTTTTGCACCCTGCTTCTTTGAACATTATTGCTTAGACCATGATATTGATTGATAACAGTGAAAAGTTGTGACCAATGATAGTTGCAATGATGGAAAGACACTCGTGAAATGAATGTGACATGAAAAAAAATAAAAAGAAAAAAAATTTAAAAAATGGAACGTTCTTGATAAGGGTGCTTAATGGCCGGCCTGAACCGGGACCGGACCGGGACCGCGGTCCTTGCGGTCCCGGTCCTACCGGTCCATTAAGCATGTGACGGGCCGGTCCTTAGCTTCGAACCGTCAGGCCCGGGACCGCCTGGCGGGGCTAGGCCGGTCCTGGCGGGCCTGGCGGGCCCAACGGCTATTTTTAAATTTTTTTTTATTTTGCAAAATCAGTAACGGCTATTTTCAAAAATAGCCATTTGGAACTTTGTAAAATAGTCATTTGGCCCCAAACTTTATATAATTACACTTTTTCCCATTTCTCAACTATAAATACCCCCTCATTCTTTCATTTTTATTCGCCAATTCATCAATATCTCTCAATCTTTCCAAGCTTTCTTTCAGTCTTTCTACTACAATTGCTTAATTTATTGTTGAAAATTCGTGAATATTTGTGAAGTTGTTAAATTGAAGTTTCAAAGTGTTCAACGATTTTTCAATTTTCAAGAAGTTGTTTGGCAATCCGGTAAACTCGTTTCAACTCTTATGTTTTAATAATATATTTTTTTGTTGTTTAGTTTGCATAATTCTAATTAGTATGACATTTTCTTTGAAAAAAATGTTCGGTAAAGGAAAAGGTAAAACCGGTGAAAGTAGTGGCCATAATACTAACCTTTCCCCGGCTCCCCGACCTACAAAAGATAAGTAAGTTGAAAGTAGTCGCCAACCTAGACGTCCTACTCCGCCTCCTGTAATGCTTGATAGTGATCACCCTTGTTTTCAATTTACCGATAGTGAATTTCTACATGATGTTGCGGTAGGTGATAGATTAGATGATGAAATTATGAATGCTCTTTATCCTAATGAACCTATCTTAGAGGAAAATGAGGATGATAATGATGATGATGAAACCCAAGCACCATATTTAGATGATACACCTACTAGTCCTGTTCATAACTCAAGTAATGCACCGGCACACCCACCTGTAGAAATTCCAACTTTTAGTAGACAACCTGCTAAACGTGCAGAAACATCATTAGTTTGGCATTTTTTTACTCAAGTAAGAGAACAAAATAAGGTTAAGTGTAAAACTTGTGGGAAATTACTTGTTCATAAATTTACTGGAGACCGTAGCGGCACAGGTAGTTTGGTTAGGCACATAAAAATACATCCTAGAGATAGGGCTAGATTTTTTCAAATGCAAGCGCAGCAAGAGGGGACAAGTGTAGATTCTCAAGTTAACCCTAGTACAGGTTCAAATCTAGTTCAACCAGGAATTAACACTGTCACTGGAGGTATTTTATATTACGATCTAAATAGAGATCGTGAAGAATTAGCAAAGATGATTACTGTTAAGTGCTTGCCTTATACTTTTGCTTCTAATCCTAATTGGGTTCACTATATTAGAAGAGTTTTTAATCCTAGTAATAAAGGTTGGCCTCACGCAACAGTTAAGGCCGATATTTATAAATTCAAACATGAATATGAACAATATTTGCGCTATTTATTTACTCATATACCTAATCGGATTTCTATTACAACTGATATTGGTAGAAGTAATAATGACTGTGATTATCTAACTGTTACAAGTTATTGTATAGATGTGGACTGGACAATGCAAAAACGCATAATTGCATATAGAATAATTAATTCACTTCACACGGGTAGGTTTATAGCTAACACTGTTTCAGATATATGTAGATATTTTTGCTTTAGCGATAAAACAATGGCAGTTTCTATGGATAATGCTTCTAGTAACACTAGTGCAATAGGCATGCTAACAAAAACCCTTAATCTTGCATTTAGTAATATTTTCCATGTTAGATGTATTTGTCATATTTATCATTTAATTGTTGGTGATGGTATGCGAATATTTAACATAGAAATTGAAAAGGTTCGAATGGCTCTTAATTGGATATTTTATTCAAACCGTAGAACTAGACTTAGAGAGTATTTTAAAAAATGTGATGAATATGGCCTTAGAGAAAGAAAGGTTCCTAAACCTTGCCCGACTAGGTGGAATTGTATGTACGAAAGTTTAGTAGTTGCGCATGAATATAGAAACCCAATTAATGCTACGTTTAATTCTCGGGTAGGTTGTGAGGATGATGATGAAATGATTACTACCCAAGATTGGACTAATGTTAAAATTCTTTTAGATTTTTTAGAACATTTTCAAGTTGCTACAAATGCATTTTCTACTCAATATTTTCCTACTATTTCAAACTGTTTAGTTTATATTGCCGCACTAGCTGATTTGTTTGTTGAATTTAGCGAGGGGGGATATTTATGAACTTGATATAAATGAAATGAAATAAAAATTTTAAAAATATTTTTTTCCTATCCCTCCTATTTTTGGTGTAGGTGAAATGTTAAATCCAACAATGAAATTGGGAGGTTCTCATTTTTTGTATTCTAATATTTATAAAGCTTTAGATCTTTCAGAAGAAGAACTTGCTACACTTGCTGATGCAAAAGCATCAATTAAAATTAATGCTCAAACTGTTTATAATGCTTATAAACAGGCGTTAGAGCATGCTAGGCCAAATATTCCAACCCCTACTTCTTCTAGCTCACAATCGCCTAAAAGAGCTGCGGGCTTAACATCTCTTAAATCTTGGACGGAGTTCCGGGGTTCTCAAGGTGATAATTATGATAAAATTTCACATCTAAATGAGCTTCAAGTTTACTTATCACAGGGACTTGAAAAGGAGAATCCAGACGGCTCTTTCGATCTTTTGGAATGGTGGAAGTCAAGGAAAAAACATTTTTCGGTTCTTGCACGGATGACTCGGGATTTATCAATTCAAGCTTTAACTGTTGCATTGGAGAGCGCTTTCAGTCAAGCAAGACTACAAATCGGCGATCATAGAGCGGCGATGAGGGAGAGCTTGGAAAAATCGGTGCATTTTAGAGATTGGATCCACGCGGAAAGAAGAAACTTTGGAATTGCAGAATCACAACAGGCGATAGATGAAGCATATGAAGAAATGATAGCAGAACTCTCGGAGGATTCAGCTTCGCCCGGAAGTGGTGATGAACAAACTTCGTTTCCACTACCACCAACACAACCTCCTACCAACCTTGACGGATTTATGAGATTTGTTAGAGATACAATGTAGATTATAATGTTACTTGTACATTGGCACATCTTCTTTTAGTTTGTTTTTCCTTTTAATGGTGGTATTATTACCTTGTTGTTCTCATTCCATTGGGGGAAGGAAGACTAAAGAAAGATATGCCATTTTGGTCAATTAAAATTATAAGACATATCCTTGAATATCTTTTATTTTCAATATTTCTTTGTCTTTACTTAGATATCAATCCTTGAATATATATATAACATACAATATATACTACAATAAAATATATACGAGAATATATATACATAACGTACAACCTAAACTACAAGAAAATATATAAGTAATAACATATATACATAAGATACAATAAATATAAGAGAATATATATACATTATACATAAGAGATATAATATATATATATATATATATATATATACGATCTATACTAATTAGTACAACACACTATTATACGTAATATACAATATATACTAACTATTACAACACAATATACAATGAAATATATAATATATACATTATATACAATATATATTAATTACTACAACACACTATTATACGTAATATACAATATATACTAACTATTACAACACAATATACAATAAAATATATATTATATATACTATACTAATAACTTAGTACACCATATAAAATATATTCTACACTATACTAATAACTACTATTCAAGCTTTTTCCGTAAAAAAAACCCGTCTGGCCCAGGACCACTGTGGGCTTAGGCCCGTCACTGGCCGGTCTCAACCACCAGGACCGCCAGGCCCGGCACACGAAGCCCGGGACACAAAGCCCGGCCCATCAGGCCCGTTTATGCCCGGGCCCGGGCCAGAAGACACCCTTAGTTCTTGATATGAGGAAATACTTGTGAAACAATAGATAAAGAGAGAGTTGAAAAACAAAGTGAACAGTAGAAAATAATGAGTGATGAAGTCTAGAAGTGCAAAGTTCTTAGGGAAGTGTAAGTCACTATTATATAATTCTCCTACCCATTCCGTAGCCAACGTTACAACCTGTTAAAGTCCAATTTGATTCTACTCGAGCACACTTAATTGGTATAAATGTACATAATGGCCAAGCCTATGGTTCTTTGTGCATAGATGTGAATTTGTTTGTGAGTGCGAGAATTATTTTTTTATGCTAAGTCCTTAAATAATATTCATTCTTTGATTTGAGTGTATGGACTATTTATTCTCGTGAGAGCACTTGTTTCATGATAGATAGATGGTGTTATTAGCTTTATCTGACAGAGTAAGTGAGCCAGCTTAAATTTGGTAAGTTAGAGTCCATCTCTGAATTTAGGAGGTTAGAAGTTTTAGTTTGTTTGTGACTTGTATATTTTGCACGATGATAAGGAAGTTTATATCTAATGATTTAAGTTGCTATAGGGCCTAATGGTTAGTATCAACTGAAGTGGTGCTGTTTTTAGGCTTGATTTATTGAGAGTGATTCTAATGCTTACTCGAAGACGAGCAAGAGTCTAAGTGTGGGGTGTTGATGTTCGGCCAAAAATACATATATTTAACCATTATTGCCTTACATTATAGCACTTTTTAATCGTACTTTTAGTATTAATTATATATTTGTACTTAATATTATATTTTAACAATGTAAGAGAATTGGGGGATACCCTTTGGGTTTTGTCCCCCCGTGTAGACAACAAAACAAGATAGATAAATATCATTCTAAATGTAATTGATGAAGTAACGCAGCTAAGGAAACAATTGCAAAAACGTGAAAAGCTCACTGCTTTCAACGCCAGGTCCGGCGCCTAGTGCTGTACTGCGGGATTTTTTCTATTTCACTTGGGATAAAGGTTATTTCGGTCCTAGACTTTTCCAATATTATAAAAGTAAGATTAAATATATTTTTCAAGGGGGGACGTCACTTTGGAGGGATCTAACATACTTTGAAGGAAAATTTATATGGAGGAACACACACCACGCTTGAAGGAGGCTTCTAACTAATTTTTCTTCTCTTCTCTTCTTTTAATTTCATAGTTTATTTGTTCTAGAGTTTTGGGTGCTACATGAAAGTTGTTGTTTGAAGCTTAAATTGTTCTTATTATTTTATCATATCGGTTTATTTATTCAATCTTGTACTTAATTATTTGATTGCTTGATCACCAATTAAATGGCATCTACAAATCTAGGATTAAACTCGGAAGAGGGAATTCTAGATTGCATATAAGATTGAGTAGAGCAAGATCTTAACTCTAGGGGGGTGCATTTGCGGTTAGGATAGGAATATACCTAATCGCCTTGTTTGGTTATTATACGGGAATTATAATGCGTTCTTGTTAACTCTAATTCCATAGGAATATAGGCATTAGATTAGCTTGAATAGGCGAGTTGTACTTCTGGAGAAGGCTACGAGCAATATTAGCCCTGTTAACCAATAAATCAGATAAACTAATTAGACGATTTAATGAAAAACTCAACGGGATTGTTAGCGAACCCATAACTCTAGAATATTCACTCACATTAAATTCGTCTCTATAATTCGCCAATTTATTTTCTTTAATCTCTTAATTTGCTACTCGGGTTTAATTTAGTTGATAGTTAATTATAAATTCATGTGGACAAAACTACAATCTTATATTACTTCTCGCTTACATATATTTGTGTGTGTTTTGAGAGCAACAACCATTATGAAATAATTATTTCAGCTGAATTTCATGACGTTTCTTTGTCCATTAATGTCCAAGAAAGTTACAAGCATCTAATTAATTTTAGAGTGAGGCGTATTTGTTTGTGTATTGTCTAACTCTGTCGGAAAGCAAATGTTTAAATAAAAATTTGAAATATACTTTATAAATTGGTAGAATTAAAGTAAGTTGAAATTCTAAACCTCAAACCCTAAGCAAGAGATAATGACCTTCAAGAACGGATATTATCCTTTTGAACTAAATCTCAACTAATAGGTACCAAGTGTTGGGTTATAACTGGGCTGGCTTGATAATCAAAGCCCAGATTAATAGGCCCATGAGGTTTTATTGACCCACAAATTGTAATAAAGAAAGAAAAATTGGCAAAGATAGCCCCAAACAATTGGCATTATATAATAAATTTTAAAAAAACTACTCTCTTTTATAGTCTCCCTAAAACAAACTACACGCTTATTTTGGCTTCCCTCCTTATATTTCTTGTTCTATCTCTTCTCTTTTGCTCTTATAGTTTAGTGAAAATTCTTGCAAATTATGCAAAAAAAAAAAATCAGTAGGAAAAAAAAGTAAGGTTGATCTCACATCAGAGAAAATCAGAAGCAAAAATTAAGAGAGTAAAAATATAGTTTAACTTTGTTTTTCTTCTCTCTTCTTTTGTTTTGGTTGGTTTGAATGGATTGGTGTGACTGAAATTGGTTGAAAATCACTAAACAAGGCTATATACAAAGTTTGAGAAATTAGAAGTTATTTAGAATGATTTCAAATAAGAAATCAAACATAAAAATCCAACTGCAATATGTGTATATCACATTATATATCATGTACATCAATATATATCACACACAAGTTTTTAAGGACGTCTATATATATCACATTGTATATCGTGTATACGATACAATTTTTTATGGACGCCCATGAATGTCACATTATATATAGTATATAACACAAATTTTCATGGATGCACACAGATACACATAATATGCATGAGACATCACTCACTTACATAGAGATATACATGGGTTCCAATAGGGAATACATACGTGGATTCGTCTTGAACATGAGTTTTTAATCTGAAACGTGTTATACAAAAGAAGGAAAATAAAATTTTAATAATATTTTTGATATATACATTATTATTATGTTATACACTGTGATGTACAAATAAATATAAATATTAGTTATTGATCAAAAAAGGAAAGTAAATTTTTGATGTAGCATGTTTAAGCAATTTCTAAAATATAAAAATAATAAATATAATTTTGGGAGTAAATAATATTTTGGTATACAAACGAAAATTAATTTTTGATATACACAAAGAAGAAAAATAAACTTATGATATCTATTTTAGTATACAGACATCCGATGTGCTATACACTATGATATACAAATAATATAATAATTTTATTGTGATATACATTGATATAAATGCAGCAATAACTATATATATAATTTTATATTACTGATATACAAAGAATAATATTATTTATATACAAAAAAAACATTTAATATACATGTTGATATAGACAAAGAAGGGAAAAAAGTTGTGATACACATATTATTGTTGTGATATACATTTACTGGTTATTTGATGCCAATATATATAATTAGGGCTATTTTCTACCAATTATACAGGTATGTTGTTATACCATACCAGAACCTCATAAAACAAAGCCCAGAGTTTTCATTAGAAAATCTCCCAGTTAAGTCAGCAAACAAATAAATGACTCTGTAAAGGTCTACGACCAAGTAATATGCTGGGACGGATTAATTCCTTCATCCTTAATGCTGGGTCTTGAGTTCGAGGCTTCGAGGTATCAGAATGGAGAAATTTTAATAGGGAGCATCTTTCTTTAATAGGCTCTACGTTATGCGAACCCAAATTAGTCAAACTAGAGAGAGGCAAGTGCCCAAATAGCTATTCTCAAAGATGCCATTTAGAGATTAGCCAATACTTATTTTGTCCTGAATCTTAAACTAAAATCATAACTTCAGGATATTTTTGTCCTGAAAATTTAGACTGAACAACTGAAATTCCGGACGCGTTGACTAATCTCTTTAGAGTGGCTACCTGGTGTTATTTCTACAATTTGTAAAATACCAAATGATTGAAAAAAAAACTAGAAAAATGTATATTTTTGTCGCTATAAAATATAATAGCCAATAAAATACATAATTTTTGTATATATGCATATTATATACCTATAATATACATATTTCATATATTTTTTAGTTGCAAATGCAATTAGTTTTTATCTACCCATTTTTGTATTTTGCACAAAAACCTTTGTGAGAATGTTGTACCAACTACATAATTCCATATAATCTACAAAGGCAGTCATTCAACAACAATTAAATTGATGTAACGTACGGGGAAAATCTGACATTATAATCAATGTAGTTTGGCGAATGTTTCTCACAGTTTGGAACTAATTTATTTCGAAATAATAGACTAGCGCAATTACAAATGAAGATATGATTAATGGCCACGCATAAAAGCAAAAAATTTAGAAGTACCTAATTAAAGATTCTATCTTTTAACTCATACATAAAGAAAAAGAATGATAGATACTACTATAACTACTGTAATTAAACTTTTATCTGTTCCCAAAATTTCTATACAATCCTGCCTAAACGAAATGATAGATACTATTACCTAATTACTATACCCATATTTATGAGAAGTCTTCATTGATTCTTCAAAACCGGTAAATGTTTTCAAATCTTAAGAAATTCGACAACTAAATTGCCGTTATGAGAGTTTTATTTTTGTTTTGCCTCGATCCGAAATAAGAAAGAAAGCTTTATGTTCTAGAGTGGTGCTAAACGACCACACTTTTGTGACCACACGTGTGAAATTACATTCAACTATCTCCTAATTATTGTGCACTTAGAGGATGATGATGAAGAACCTGATGGAGAATATTTGGGAGAAACTGATAATGATGAACAGTTTTTAGGAAATGAGTTAGGGTTATGTGATGTTGATCAGAAAATGGAGAATGAATTCACTGAAGATGATGTGGTTGTAGGTCTAATCTCTAAAATGTGATTTAGAGATAAAGATTATTTGTTTGCATTATACAAAGAACATGCATGATTGAAAGGATTCTTTGTCGTCAAAAGAAATTCCAACAAGAAGGGCGGTGACACTTCCAGATACATAACTTACCGTTGTGATAGGGCTAGGATTTGCAAAACCAAGTTTACCACCAAGAGTAATAATTGTAAAGCTAGGCTCACTGCTATTTTAGATGATTCTGGTTATTTGCGTATCTCTAAGTTTGTTTACGATCACAATCATGATTTGCATCCTTCCATACCACACTTGTTTGTTGGACACAGGTCCGTTTGTGATACTTTCAAGAGGGATCTTGTAGCTCACGATCGATCAGGCATTAGACCCTCCAAGAATATTGGACTTGCTGAGGTTCAATGTGGTGGACCACAAATTCTTGGTTGCACTCCAAAGGATTGTAGAAAATTTATTTTAAAGAGTAGGAATTATGAAATACAAAAAGGGGACACATAGCCACTGCTCAACTTTTTTCGTAAAATGCAGGTAAAGGATAAAGAGTTTTTCTATTCAATAGACATTGACATTATTGGTAGGCTGCGAAATATGGTATGGGTGCATTCATATTGTAAGACGGAATATGAGCAATTTCATGATGCGATATGCTTTTATACGACGTACCTTGTGAACCGGTATAATATGCCATGTGCTATATTTGTTGGCATCAATAACCATAGACAACCCATCTTACTGGGATGTGCTCTCATGTTTCATAAATATTTCGATAGTTATAAATTAGTTTTTTGAACTTCGCTTGAGGCCATGAGAAATGTTCATCTAGATGCGATCATAAGTGACCAGTGTTAGAGCATTAAGCCAGCCATTACTTAAATGATGCCACATAAAATACATAGGTATTGTATTTGGCATATATTTTTAAATCCCTCTTTACTCAAGTGTTTTTGTCTTTCTAATATTGCATGTGGAGAATTTAAATCCATGGTCCTTGATAACATTACTATTGAAGTATTTGAGAGAAAAACGGACAGAATATATCGCAAAGTATAATTTGCAAACAAGGGATTGGTTGAACAAGCTTTACTATGACAAGGAAGAACAGATTCTTGTGTACCTTGATGTGTATTTTTGGGCTGGTATGCTATCAATGCAAAGAAGTGAGGGGATGCATGCATTCTTTGATGAATATATTACTCGTTAAACACTTTTAAGATGTTTGTTCACCAGTATGAGTTACCTATAACAGCTAAGCATGAAAAAGAGTTGGAAGCAGAATATAGGTCAAAGGGCTTTCAAATTGTGTGTGATTCATTATTCAAGTGGGAGGAGCAGGTAATTCAATGTTATACGCATACAATGTATGAATGTTTCAAGACACAACTAAGAAAATTGTATCATTGTGAAGTCACTAGCCCCCACTGTGATGACCCAAAAGGTCATCACTTGTTTTTTAAATAAATTTTGTATTTCAAGGCCTTAAAATCCTCTTTCTACATTATCCCAATCTGCGTGGGTAGTTCGGACGCATAGTCGGAAAGCTTTTATGTGAAAATCTGTGAAAAATAACAAAATTTACCTTTAAAATAAATTTTAAGTTGACTTTGGCTAATATTTTAGATAAACGGACTCGAACCCGTAATTTGATGGTCCCCAAGGATCCGTAGGAAAATATGGGCTTTGGGCGTATGCCCCGAATCAAATTTTGAGGTCCCAAACCCCAGAAATGAATTTTTAAAGAAAATTATTTTTTGAAAAATATGAGAGTTTTTAGAGCCATGTATTGTGGTTCTGGAGCCCGGTACAGGTCTTATATGTGGTTTAAGTCGAGCTTGTGAGATTTGGTAGAAACAGAAGTCGTTTGATGTGATTCGTACCCGTAACTGTGAAAAACTTATACTTTGAAAGTTTTGAAGTTTTTCTTAGATTTCTATGCTAAATATGTTGTTTGAGATGTTATTTTGGCGATTTGATCGCACAGATAAGTTTATATGATATTTTTGAGTTAGTATGCATGTCTGGGTAAGAGCCTCGAGGGCTCGGATAAGTTTTTAAAGGTATTAAACTTAGAAAAAGTTACAGGTTTCCAGTTTCTGGTGCACAGTGATTTTGAGCTTTGCATTTGTGTGACTTCACCTGCAAACGTGGAAGGCAATATACCTCAGTTGAAAATTGTTGTTTGCGATCGCGGAGCTTGTTACACGAACGTGAGAATATGGGGGGAATACCCTTCATAAATACGTCCAAGCCCTCGCGAACGCGTAGGGTTAGTGGCCTGGGGGAAGGGATTTCAAACTTAACTTAAGCGAACATGGCCACATGATTGCGAAACCGATGACTCTGGGAGTTGAAGCATGTGAGCTTCTGATCGTGAATGCGATGGTAAGATGGGCCTGACCCATCGCGAATGCGACAGACCCATCGCGAATGCGATGAAGGCCTGCCCGATGATTTTAAAATAGAAACAAAAACGTGAAGAACCCATTTACATCATATTTTCAAAATTTGGGAGCATTGAGGTGATTTTCAAAGAATAAGTTCTTCCCTAAAACATTGGCATATGGTTCAAAACCTTATTTTTAGATTTCCCATTAAATTTCATCAATTTTCATCTTAAATTCTAGGGTTTTTATGGTAGAAATTAGGAATTTGGTAGAGTTAGGAATTTTTGATTAATTGGGATTTAGACCTCGCTTTGGGGTCGGATTTCGAAACTAATTGCATATACTGGCTCGTGGGTGATGGGTGATCGGATTTTGGTCCGAACCTCAAGTTTTGACCAAGCAGGGCCGGGGTCAATTTTGAACTTTTTGGGGAAAATGATAGAAAACCTATAAGTAAGCATTGGATATGAACTCTTCAGCATTTGTTGATGTTGTTATATCAATTTGGACTTTATACGAGTTATTTGGAGGCGAATTCCAAAGGAAAAGCGGTGTTTCAGGCTCGAGTTGGCCTTGGAATTTTGAGGTAAATGTTTGATCTAACCTTAGCTTGAGGGATTAAGAGACGAGTCCTATATGCTATGTGTTATTTGTTGAGTATGACATATAGGCATGGTGACGAGTATCTATACATTGGTGTCAATCATGCCGGTGAGTCTTAAATTGAAATTGTTGTGTTCTTAATAAGTACTACAAATGCTTAAGTTGTTGATCCTCTGTGTTGGACAAGAGTTATGATTAATCTCGTGAAAATTTCTAATGGTTGAATAATGGTTCTAGGCGAGGGTTCTTTTGTGAATTTAATAGTTGAAACAAGTTTGGTTATAGCTGGTTTCCTTGCCGGGATGTATTTACATCTTACTGTCGATCATTTGTCGGAAATTGTTGTTTCCTTGTTGTTCCCTTGCCGGGACTTTTTTGTGATTGGTGTTGAATTGTGTATTGGGATCGGGTTGCACTCCGCAACAAAAATATATTTGGATCGGGTTGTACGCCGCAATAATATTATATTTGGATCAGGTTACAGGCCACAACAATAGTATATTTGGGAGGGGTTGCATGCCACAACAATACTATATTTTGATTGGGTTGCACGATGCAACACTATTATATTTGGATTTGGTTGCACGTCGTAGCAATATTTATATATATGATTTGAATCGAGTTGCGTGTCGTAACATGATTAAAGTGGTTATTGATTTGTTACGGTTCCCTTATTCTTTGGGCTACGAATTTAAAATCGTTCTTTATGCTTTTCTCCTGATTTACTGTAGGTAATGTTATTTCCCCGCATCATGTCTCCCTCTCCCATTCTTAACTGTACATGCTTTATTTTCCACTGTATATGATATAATTGTACAGGTTTATTTGATAGTCTGGTCCTAGCCTCGTTACTACTTCACCAAGGTTAGGCTATAAACTTACTATCACATGGGTTCGGTTGTGCTAATACTACACTTTACACTGTCTGCAGATTCCACAGCAGCACCATTCAGACCTTACCTTAGGTGACTGCCTTCAGTCCAGTCGGAGATTCAGAGGTAGTCCTGCAGGCGTCCGCAAGCTCTAGCGTCTCCTTCTATCCCTTCATCCTATTTCATTTACACATTTCAAAAACAATGTATTATTTATCTTACAGACATTGTTTGTAGTAATTCTAGACTATCTATGAAGCGTGACACTAGTTCTGCGTAGATTTTGCTTAAGATATTGTATTGAATATTTATTCAAATGTTTTGTCGTTTCTTTCGCTTGTTTAAAATTCCTCTATTTATAAGCTATTGTTTCCTAATTATTAAATGATGAAAAATGGGAAAAGATAATTGGTGCAAACAGTTGGCTTGCAGCTTTCATTAGTAGGTGCCATAACAACTCCTGATGGTGGAAAATTCGGGTTGTGACACTGACGATCATCAAGTTGTCCCTAGTGTTGAGAAATTCATCGCTAGTGATTATTTAGTTGTAAATAAAATGATGGAAATCGAATAGATTACACTGTCGAATATACACCAATCGATGATTATTTTAGTTGCAGCTGCAAACAGTTTGAGTCTAGGGGAATACTTGTTGCCATATACTCAAGATCTTGTTACACAAGAATATTGATAAAATTGATGAAAGGTATATACTGACAAGGTAGAGAAGCGATATTATTAGGCCACACTTGAATCAGTTCAATCAATTTGGTTACCCAAACATGACTCCTGAGTACAATACATACATGAGCATGTAGAAGTATTTTGACATGGCTAGTGATATAGCACATGGAACTATTGTGATGGTTCAGTATGTTAAGCATAATTTGAAGACGATGGTGTATGATCTTCAAAATTGGGACGGCGAAATGATCGTGCCAAACTCCGACCAGGATGAATCTGTCACAACCCATAATTCCGACCGTCGGGACCGTGATGGCGCCTAATATTTCACTTGCTGGCAAGCCACGTTAGAGGTTTCTTAACACCAACTTTAAACAATTTTAATAATACGAATAATTAAGATAAACAAAAATTAAAATTGCTTTGCATAATAATACAAACCCATAACATTTGAAACATTTAGGATCTGGAGTCACAACTCACGAGCTACTACGACTAACTACAAATTGAGTCTGAAAGTAAATACATTCTTTTGAAGGAAAAGAAACAGTAAAATTGTAAGACTAGGGAGAGACTCCAGGGTCTGCGGATGCCAGCAGATCTACCTTGGGCCTCTTGCCAATCAATCCAGTGGCTAACGTCACAATCAGCTTGAGCTAGTATCAAAATTTGCATAGGAAGTGCAGAGTGCGGTATTAATATAACCGACTCATGTACTAGTCAGTGTCGAGCCTAACCTCGACGAATTAGTGACGAAGCTATGACAAGAAACCTACATATCAAACATGTGCATTTTAATAGTATATGTACAAAGATGACGAAAAGTAAAATAAGAAAAGTAATATAGGGAGGGGGAGATGCTGAGGGGATCACAAGTTAAAGAATCACAACAATAATAAGAACTCAGTCAACCAATATACCTTGAATCAAAGAACAAGTAAACACATTAAATGAAAATGCACGGCAGTGCCCTTGGTGCTTTACTCTCAACCTAACCATATAGGCAATAATAACGGTACAACATCACCTTTGTGCATTAACTCTCTCATAACATAGCACAACATTACCCTTCGTGCATTATCACTCCCCCTTACCATAATGCAATGAACAAATGATAATAGGGAGATAAGAATAACAAAAACAAGTCTTACTTCAACATTTGGTTCCACCCAATACCAACCTCAACTTTAAAATCAATACTCAATTATCACCAAAAGATCCGTAAACATGATAAGAATGATCAATTTAACAATACTAGTCTAAACATGGATAACATGATCAAAGGAAGCAATAATTCCAAGAAACCAAGTCTCACCTACATGTTTTGACCCAAAAACAATGCATAGTACTCGTCACCTTACCTATACATTGTACCCAACATAGAAACATGTAGTAAATAGACAAATAAGTCATAACCCATCAAGTTAAGGTTAACCACAATACTTACGTCACTCCAAAAAAAAACTCAAAGCTCAACTGCGGATTTCTCTTTCAAACAAGCCTTTGAACCAATAGTATCTAGCAAATTACCAACCAAACTATTCAATCCAAGCCTTAGGAACTACCCAAGATTGTAATGAAAATTTAGGTCATTATTGAAAAAGTCAACACCCGGGCCCGCTTGGTCCAAACCTGAAACTCGGACCATAACTCGATTACACATTCACCCCCAAACACGGTTATAAAATTTGTTTTGGAATCCGGCTTCAATTTGAGGTCTAAATCCCTAATTTACCATATCCCTAATTTCTACCCAAAAACCTCGATTCCACCATGAAAACTCTAGACTTTTGGTTGAAAACTTGTGAAATATAGTGAAAGATTGAAAGGAAATAGGTTAGAATCACTTACCAACAATTTGGGGAAGAAGGAGACTTGGAAAAATTTCCTCTAAGGTATTAGGTTTTGATATATTGAAGAATGAACCAAAATCCCGTCTAAATCATATTTTTTTCATTTGTAGATGTCGCATTTGCGACCTGGGTTCACAAATGCAAAGCCCGCAAATGCGAGAAATCCATCGCTTTTGCGAAAACTCTCATACCTCTGCAATCATCACATTTGCGATAAAACATTTGCATATTCAAACACTGATTTGACCGCAAATGAGAAGAAATGATCGCAAATGCAAAGAGTCTCCGCTCGCAGTCCCTATCGCAAATGCGGAGAGAAGTTCACAAATGCGATCATAAGGTGGCCCAGCTACTCTTTGCAAATGCGATGAGTAGCTCATAAGTGCGATACTCTAAGAGTTAAAAAATGTGATGCTTGATCTCACAAATGCGAGATCAGGGGAATGCACAAGAAACTGAAGCACCAACAATGTTCTAAGTCCAATTTTCACTTCGTAGGCTATCCGAAACTCGCTTGAGCCTTCGGGATTCCAAACCAAAAGCTCACACAAGTCTAATAATATTTTACAAACTTGCTCGCACAACCAAAATAATAAAATAACACCTTGAACTTCGAATGGAGCACCAACTCTAATGAAAATTTCAAGAAAACTTTGAAATTTCTATTGTCACAACCGCACGTCCGAATCATGTTAAACCAACTCTGTTTCTCAATATGGTATTGGAGCTATACTGGCTTCCGAAACTAAAATAGGAACCCATTATCTAAAAAGTCAAACATTGGTCAAACATTCCAATTTATTAAGCCTTTCGCTTTCAAATTTCGACAAAGTCCGATATCTCGGGCTACGAACTTCCAATTTTCATTCAGAGCAGTCGGGATCATCAAAATACAAATCCGGGTCTGTTAATTAAAAATATTGACCAAAGTCAACTCAAATGAAGTTTTTAAGCAAAATTTCTTATTTTTAACATAAAACCTTTATGAAAACATGTCGGATTGCACACACAAATCAAGGAGAAATAAAATGAGACATTTAAAGCTTAAAAGCACATAATTGGGTTCTAAAACATAAGATCACCTTTCGGGTCATCACGGACTTAGATGAAACTAAAGGCACAACTCTACGAGATCCCTAGTACGCTCGTTCACGTGGCAATCCACATTTGAATTGATATAGAGGAAGAACTGAATAATACTATGCAAGTTCACAGATGCGTAGTATATTTGGAGCTAGTAATGGCGCAAGAAATAGTGTTAAAGGGGGTGGCAGGGGTGGTGGCAAGATTGGTGGCAGTGGTAGTGGCAATCGTGGTGGTAGGGTGCCGGTAGAAGTGATGGACGTAGGGGTAGTCGTAATGGGCAGAGAAAAGGTACAAACATTGAGCGTGATGGTTCCCTAGGTGTGAATGAGGTATAATTTTGCAACTACATTTTATTTATTACTTAAACATATCTTTTCTTATAGTGTTTGTTTGATTTTAATTGTAGCAAATTGACGCTACACAATGCAATCAAGCTTGTTTGATCTCAATCCACACCAGACTTGGAAGTATAATAAGAAATAAAGAATATTGCTGAACTTAAGAGTTCTCAAAAGGCCTAATTGCATTGTTGTTTTATTTGGTCCAGGACGTTTTATTTTTGAAGATATTTTGCTTGTTTTGTATAAACTTTGGTGTTTAACGATTTATGAAACTTCATATAATTTTTTTCTTATAGTGTTTCTTGATTTTACGGCACATTAGCTACTATATTATTGTTGCTATCTCTCCCCATGGATTAGTTATGTTGTATTCTAATAAAGAGAGTGCAGAAAGCATTTGCTCGATGCCAAATTTTTGTCGTGTTGAACTCTAAATCTTTGCTGCTGTCACGACCCCAGTTCACCCTCCATGAACATGTCGTGATGACACCTAGATCCTACAACTAGGTAAGCCTACCAATGTGGAAATTAATATAATTGGCGGAAACATCTAATCAAATTAAACAAAACTAGAAGAAAAACTGCATATAAGTTCCATTTGGTATATACAACTCAAAAATAAATGTGGAAGTCTACAACTCAATCCCAAAACTTGGAAACTCATGGGAAACACACGCTAAAGGAAAATACTTTAAATGTTCTAATCTCCCGAATGTCTACATCAAAATTATGATAGAATCTAAACACTACAGATAGAATAAGGAAGGGAACTCTTCAGTCTACGAACGCTGCAGATACACCTCAAGTCTCTGTTAGATCTCTCCGCCTCGATGATAGTGCACATGAGATGAAGAACCAGGATCTACACATCAAAAACATGCACAGAGAAGGCATGTGTACACCACAATGGTACTCAGTAAGTGCCAACCCTAACCTCGGTTGGGTAGTGAGGAGGAAGGTCAAGGCCATATTGAGATAAATATAATAAATGATATGACAAAAAAAAAACAGTATAGATAAAGTCTACAGAGAGAATCTAAACGATAAATAGGGAAACAACAATAGGAAATGGAACAAAACAATATAAGGAACACTACTCACAACAGGAAATAATAGCCGGGGATCTCTTGGTATCCTCACCACATACACTAGGGATCTCTTGGTATCCTCATTATATTCAGTAGGGATCTCTTGGTATCCCGAGGATCTCTTGGTATCCTCATCATATTCATTAGGGATCTCTTGGTATCCTCATAATATTCACTAGGGATCTCTTGGTATCCCGAAGATCTCTTGGTATCCTCATTATATTCACTAGGGATCTCTTGGTATCCGGAGGATCTCTTGGTATCCTCATAATATTCACTAGGGATCTCTTGGTATCCTGAGGATCTCTTGGCATCCTCATTATATTCACTAGGGATCTCTTGGAATCCTCATAATATTCACTAGGGATCTCTTGGTATCTGGAGGATCCCTTCATCCTCATTATATTCACTAGGGGATCTCTTGGTATCCCGAGGATCTCTTGGTATCCTCATTATATTCACTAGGGATCTCTTGGTATCCCGAGGATCTCTTGGTATCCTGAGGATCTCTTGGTATCCTTATATATTACAATCTCTTGTGCCAGGGATTTCTTTGAATACCACATCCTCAATCTAGAACATATCAAGTGGAGGGGGATCTTCCGGGAGGCCAACCCATAGTCCCAATTTAAAAACACACAATAGCAACCCAAAAATTAGGGAAAGACACTAACTCAGGACAAGAAATAGAAAATACTAGCCAAACATACTACGCGGAGTACAAATAAGACAGTTTTAACACTTAGGCAAGCAAGTCAAATGAAAATTCTTCCCTAAACTAGCATAGAATAAATTCAAAATTTAAAATGAACAGGTAAGCAAGAAAACTCAATTTAAATACTTTAAGTAAAAATAGATTTTCCAACAATTTGCTCAAGTACGCGCTCGTCACCTTACGTACGAGGCATTCAATTAACAAATATCATATCCTAAAAGGAAGGTCCCCCACACAAGGTTAGACAAGCTACTTACCTCAATAACCTCAAAAATCAACTTGAAGTCACTCTTTTGCCACGCGTATCTGACTCCAAATGGCCCAAATCTATTCATTCCAATTACATCTCATAAATAGCATCTCAAGCAACTAATTATACTATTTAATTTATAGTTAAGACATAAATTTAGGTAAAATGATCAAAGCGCCCCTCGGGACAACGTGGTCAAAACCTTAGGTTCGAACTAAAATCCTGTTACCTATAACCCCACGAATCCAATTATGTGATTAGTTTTGAAATCAGACTCGAATTGAGGTCCAACCCCCAATTTGGGAAAAACCCTAGGTCCTACCCAAAATACCCAATTTTCCCTATTAAAATCTTCGGTTTGGCGTTGAAATTATGTTAAAAGGCGTTAAGGAGTGAAGAAAATGACTTAAAAATCACTTACCAATCATTTTGAAGGCGAAGAATTGCTTCAAAAATTGCCTCTTATGTTTTGGGTTTTTGAAAAGTGAGAAATGACTGAAAATCCGTGTATTTATACTTTCTGATGAGCCCAACATGGACCACGCAAAATGGACCGAGGCCGCGCTGGTGGAACTGAAGGCTGGTGGCTCTTTGAAGCTTGCAGCGGGGACCGCGCTAGGAAGACAGTAGCCCCAAAAACTCATGATTTCTTCCAAATTTTTCATATGACATAAAATTCTCAGTTTGGGCCTGAAACACGTCAAACGACGTCTGTTCTCAACCAACTTTACAGAAAGTGCTTCTATCATATATATGACTTCTACCAGGCACCAAAACAAAAATACAAGCCCGATACCCTAGTCTTCTAATCAAATATCATTTCCATTTCCTTAATTATTTCCACAACACAATTTCACATAAAAATTCATTTCTCATAGTTGGGACCTCGGAATTCGATTCCAGGCATACGGTCAAGTCCCATGTTTTTCCACAGACCCTCTAGGACGATCGAATCACGGGTTTGTGTACGTTTACCAAAAACGTTAACATAAGTCAAATTTATTCAATTTAGTATCAAAATTTAGCCTTTTTCACACAGAATTCATATTTAAGTGTTCTAGTTATGTGCTCGGACTGCGCAAGGAAATCAAGGAAATCTGAAAGGAGGTTTTAAGGCCTCAAAAGTAGAAAATGGAAAATAAATAAATGGTGACCCCATTGGGTCGTCACAACTGCTTGGGTTGAAACAAGTACCAACATTCTCTTTTTATCAACCCACTAATAAAGTTATTTGTAATACTGAATATAACCAAAAATGCTGATAGACGCACTAGTAAATTTCTAAGCTCTCTCCCTTTCATACACAGCCAAGGTTTTAAACATGGCTGCTACATTTCCACAGTACAAAGGAAACAGAGGAAGAGACTCCAAGAAAGCAAACTAAACCATAGACACGAAAGTTTTCCGACAAAAGGGGCTGGCTTCAACAACCCATAAAGGACGGCTTGCAAAGCTACACAAACAGTTAATTTTTTACAGTCGCAAACATTTTCCTACAAAAGGGTATGGCTTCAAAAACCCATAAGGGATGACTTGCCAAGCTACACAACTCAGAAAACTTTTGTACTATAAGAAACGTTAGTTGTTTATAACCCAGAAAACTTTTGTACTGCAATAAGCTAACTTTATTAGAGTATTCTTACTCTATTTATTCATACATGGACTAGACATTCCATCCATTTAAAAAGAAATAACAAGAGAGAAATTTAGAAAGTACTCATATGTAGTATTTCGCAAATGATTTACAAAGATGATTGAAAGATTCTAAGATATGAAAAATTCTAAGATGATCCTATTACTACTGCAAGGCCTCCTTTATATAGTTTTAGGAGTTTATTACAAGAGAAACTGACATAATAAAATAAATATATCTTACATGGCAAACTAATCTTACAAGTTGGTCCTTCTAAGAATGTGAAGGACTTTAGGAAAAACCACTAAAAACAGATGAAAACATGTGACAAAGGGTAGAATTTACATGGTTTAGCATGTGAAAGCATGTGGGAGCATGTGACGCCATGTGAAAGTGGGGTGTGGCATGTGACGAAGTATGTGTAAACATGTGACAACAAGTTGAAGTGGGGCCGGATGGTATGGAAAGGTGTGGAGATTTTTATTGGAATGGGTAGGATATTTTTTAGGGTTATTTGGTGGCTAACCTAGGATTATGTTTTGTTAAGAAGGGATTTAGGTAATTATCCTTCATCGATTCTAGGGTTGTCTGCTATGCATCTTTTCAAGGACCTTGTGTAGTAACGTTTGGAATTTAACGACCCTTCTTTGCTGTGTTCTTTCGCCTATGGATTTAGAGTTTTAATCCGCAACCTTAGTCTGGAAATGTCTTCAGTGATCTTTTCTCGGATTACTTCATATGGGGTTTGATATTCTTTTGCTGCTTCCTAAACTCTTTCCTAGTGAGGATGATTGCTTGTGTAATTCCAGCTTGACCATTCTTTTGGCCATATCTCTCTCGGGATGCACCTGTTTTGTTGAAAAAGAATTCTTTGTGCCTCGCTAAGTTCTTCTTCCATTGATAAAATTGATACTGGAAATTCCCACCAGAATGATGCCTCTGCTTGCGCCTGGACTTTTCCATTAATAATCTTCACTTGCCTATGAAACATAAATACCTTTGACATGTAGGAATCATTGAAGCACTTTAACCAATATCTTCTAGGTTTGAACCATAGCAAAAATACTTTGAGAGCTGGTGCGATGTTATCAAAATCCTTGAAGACGTTGCATTTGAATTCCATGAAAGTATAATGCTGATAGCATATGTACCAGAAAAACTATAATAATTCTTGTGAAAAATCCTTGGTTTGAGCTATGAATATATGGCAGAACGGATATTATGGATTGACCCCATATGGCTTAAGAATGGATCCTCCATGTTGCCGAAAAACTTGGAGCTCCTAATAAGTTCTTATTTCTATAAGTTCCATGAGGTTGAATAACTCCGGTGGATGATTTTGCTGATATGAACTTATTCCTGGCATACTTGAGAGAATGAAGAAGTTGTTGATTATCTTTTGCTTTGGCTACAATTTTGCTGGGGAAAATCTTTTTGGGAATTATTCTGGCCGAGACAGAAAATCTACGAAAAATATTGTCTTTTTTCCTTTTAGGATCCTGACTTGAAACTTATATAGAGAGAACCATTAAGCCCATTTGAGAATCATAGAATTGGGAATAATTTATGCATTTAGCTGAATCATTTTTGGGAAGGCCTTCATGTCCATTTCTATCAGAAATTCTGTGTGAATAAGGAAGAAATTAAATTTCCTGATTCCATTCTTTACTGCAAGAATTTCCCTGAATGTGGAGTGATAATGTCGCTCGTCATCTTTGAACCTTCTACTAGCGTATCTGCATATTTTCCTCTGGCCATTTTTTTCTTCAAATAGAACAGCACTCCAGTATTCATTGCTCGCATCAGTTTGCAATATCTTCTTACCAACTGAAGGGATGTAGAGAGACTTGACATTTTTTGAAATTTTCTTTATTTCCTTGACTGCATCATGTTGCTTCTTTCCCCATGATGGAGCGTTTTTCTTAAGCATCTCTGTGAGTGGAGAAATGTACGTAGAGATATTCAGGATAAAATCTCGCACATAATTTACTATACCCAAGAATTGTTGGATCTGCTTTACTGTGAGGTTGGTATCCGGAAATTTGAGTAATTCTTGACATATATGTGGTCCTCGACTGTATTCACCTTGGAGAAAATGCATTCCAAGAAAATCAATCTCCTTTCGAGCAAGAACCATCTTTTTTGCTGAGAGCATGATTCCATATTGTGTTACCATTACCTCAAACTGACGAAGCAAGCTGATATGTTCTTCTAATGTATGACAAAATAACAGAATGTCATCAATGTAAACTAAAGAGGTACGGAGGATGGGTTGGAATATTTTTATCATGGCTTTTTGGAACAATGAAGGTGCAGTTTTTAATCCGAAGGGTATGACTTTCCACTTGAAGTGATGATCAGGGATGCCAAATCCTGTTTTGGGTCTTTCTTCAGGGTGGATTTCCAATTGCCAAAATCCAGACTTTAAATCAAACTTAGAAAAATATTTTGCCTTGGCTAAGTGGGAGAAAAGAGTGAGTTTATTTGGGATATGGAATTTATCGTCTCGGAGGAAATGGTTAAGTGGCTGGTAATTGATGACAAACCTGAGTTCTCCTCTTGTCTGCTCAGCTCTTTTGTTGACATAACATGCTTCGCATGCCCATTGTGAATCAAATGGCCCTATTAGATCAAATTCCAAAAGTTCTTCACATTCTTTATTTGTAAGTCGAAGATGATCTGGATTCATCCCTGAATGACTAGCTTTTGTTGGATTGATATTTTTATTCTTTTTGAAAGGGAGCTTGATAAAAAACTCTTCATTTTTCCATAACGGGCATTTCCCTTTCTTCATGAAATCCTTGTGTGACTCAGCAAATGAATGTTCAATAAGCTTTTGCTCAATCTCTTTGATTTGTTCATCATTGGAGATTTAGAATAGCCTCGGAATCTCAGAATAAGGTTTGAATTTCTTTTTGAAAGCTATCCCGTTATCCTTGATCTGGAATTGATCTATGAGTTGTATGTAAATGTCGAATCTAATAATAAGATCATTTCCTAGTACATCAGATCCTATCAGCTTCGTTCTGTACTTCAATCCTAAAAAGAACTCAATTGTGATGGGGTGCTTTGTAATGACAGTTGTGGTAAAGATTGAATTTGACGCAGTGTTGAAATCCTTAAACTGCAGCATCCATTGATTTTAAGGGAGAACAACAGGATTTATGAGTGTGAAGACAGCTCCGGTGTCAATGAAAGCAATAACTCTGGTTGGTTTATCCCATTTGGATGAATAGACTTTGAGTTCTACTTGAGGAACAACTGCGAGAGCACTGATCTCATCCCGAGCTTTGATCACTGGCTCGAAAATCTAGTAGTGATCACTGCCTTGATCATCATAGATATCAAGAGAGAATAACGTTTCTTCATTACGTTCATCATCTACAGAGAATATAGATTCAAGGTCTTCCTCCTTTCCAAGATGTATGCCAGTGCAGTCTTCAATTTCTTCAATGAGTTTGACAGCACTTCTTGATTGTGGACAATTTTTTGCGAAATGTCCAATCTTGTGGCAAATAAAACATCTATTTTTCTTGTGAAAATTTCCTCGCCTTCCCCGTCTGAAATATTTTGTACGTCTCCTGGACCTTTCTTTTCCGTCTGGAATTCTTGGCCATTTGAACCTCCTACAATCTCTCCTTCGCCTAGATGTGTGGCAGGAACATCCTGATTCGGTGATTAGATCAGATTTACGGCATGCTTTGTCAAGCGCTGGATTGTGTTTGATAATTTTCTTTAGGGCAGAGCGCTTTGTACAGATATCATTCAATGCAACGAAAATAGATTGCCTGATACAAATTAACCAGCCCAAACGTTACACGCCTGACCAAACCCACGTCCTTAGACCTAATCCAGAACTCCGTAACCAACGAATGAGAACTGAATACATATATATATATATATATATATGTATATATATATATATATATATATATATGTCGGATACCCCCTACCCCTCCAAACAATTTATCAAACACCCTTGATTACACCGGCGTATAACCACCGCTTCTTCGCCGTCCGCCGGCGGCGGCAAGTCTCCAACGACGCCCAAATTAACACCCCTGAGTCTCCTCTTCCTCCTCTTTCCAACACCCTAAACCCCATCACTCGAATCTTAGCCATTTGTCTCGAATATTCGTTCAAAGGTCTGACTGGTCCGCCGTCCACGGTGGCGCCGGCTCAGATGGCCACCAATATCACACCCTATAGGCTCCTTGACCCCCTCGTTCTGAATCCCAAACCAAAATCCTCCAAATCCAAGCAGATGTCTCTGAATTTAGATTTGAGGATTGAATATTTTTGAAATTTTTTATTTTAAAGGGATTGATCGATCCTCAATTAATGTTATGTGATATTTTGGAGCAAAAATAAGCATGTAACATTAGCCGAGGATCAATATCGAGGTCAATCGATTCAAAGCCCAGAACTAGTAAGTCCTTGAACTTGTTTGATTTCTTTATTTGTTTCTTTTCTATAGTGAGTTTTCTTTTAGCTAAATTTAATTCTCAACATATGCACAATCGTCGTTGTGTTTGTTTTTGTTTAGTCAGTCTCTTCTGATTCATATTTTTTTCTTTCTCTTTAATTCTATGCTTAAGACTTGTGCATATTTTGTAACTAATAGATGGCTTGAATTTGCTTCAATTCCAGTTGGTCCGGGTTAGTTCTATAGTTAGTATTGATACTTAGAATAGTCTAGCTCGAACACCAGTTTGATTTTAGGATTTTTTGAAAATTGTAGTTAGCTCTTGACCAAGGATTGGGGTTTGGTTCAACCGGGGTTAGTAATTTGGGACCCAAATAAAGGTCAATCTGGGAAATTCAGGATTATTTTGGATACGTCCGGCCTTAGGGAATCTTTCCATAGAAAATGTGGAAACATCTAGTAGGGGCCCTCAGACAATTTTTAGGCTGAAACTTTGTCCACAAGTTAAAAAATAGAGGACTAGGTTGAAATAAATGACTTGAAGGTTGCCCTAATAGTTGGCCTATATAAAGGCACTAGTCTTTCCTTTCAAGGCAAGAGAGAATAGGTTAAAAATACAGAAAACACATAAAAACAAAAACTATTGTTACATTGAGTCCCTCCATAGTAGTTTGAAAGAATGTTTAGGCTAAATTTTTCGATCTGGAAATCTGGGAATACATAAAAGAGATTCAGAATCCATAAAAAACAAAACAATGAATTTAAAAATAAAAAACTCAAATACTTTTATATTGAGTTCCTTTATAGTGATTTGAAAGGGTCTCTGGGTTTAAATTATGGTTGAAAGGGTATATTTGAGTTTCATTTAGTCTGTATACTGGTTGTTATTGTTGGGATTTACTGCTGCTATCATCTGCTATATTATACTGCTATAGCTCACCATTGCTGTTTGATTGTCACCTTATCCCTGTTTTCTATCTCAACTTCCAGATACAAATTCTAACTCTTCAAGATGTAAAATTGATTCGAAGATGGAACGAAAAGCATATGCTCAGTTCATGTTCACTAGTTCAGTTGCTTTAACATTTCTTTTGAGTTGTGTATTTAGATATTGGACACTTGATTCGAATGAGGTAGAATAGCCTAATTATGTCATTATAATGTAATTTTGAGTTGGGCTGTTGGACTGTTAGAAATCATGCTGGTTTTATTGTGTAATGTTGATGGTATGGATTTATATTTGAGGGTCACTCGAATAACTCATTCTGTATCTGATGCATGTTGAAACTTGCTGCATTAATTGTACTAAAGTTGATATTTAGTGTATATTTGAACAGTAGAAATAAATGGAAGTGTTTTTTGCATGAGGTTCCATGTGTTTAAATTTGAGAGTGTAACTAATTTATGGGGATATAATTAGCTGGTGGCTATACCTATGCATATATGCAGAATGTCCTTTCATACAATTGGACTATGAGTTAAGTTTGTGAGTGTTTGGTTCATCATCACTATTATTAAGCGACTACTGTATCATTTTTTTCGAGTTTTTGAGTAATTAAATACAAATTGGGTAACTAACTCTTGGTTTGAATCTTAATTCAACGTTGGTTTGGTGTTCATCAGGGTGGCCTTAATGAGACCTCCAGCCTAAAATGGTGACCAATTATTGAAGCCCAAATAGCGGGGCTACCTTCAATCATCATTTGATTATCATGTTTGGACTACTAGGTTGGGCTTCGCTTGGGGCCCAGCTGTTATATGAGTTGAATCCATTATAATGGGGAACCCAAAGGAGCCTGTGCATGGCCTATCTTAAACTCATAAATTAGATATAGGAATGACTATTCACATATATAGGGCCATATTGTGGTTGCGTATACGTTCGCGTAATACGACCATGATTCTAAATTAAGTTGGAGTATGCGTTCGCGCAACTTCGACCAATCTTTTCTTAAAAATGAAATAGGTTACCATCCTTTAATCATTTTATTTTGTAAGTTCATTAAAATCACATATGTCCTTTTTAGTAATTTTCTTTGGTTAGGTAGCGCATAATATTTCGTATAATATCCTTTAGGACAGCTTAAAATGTTAGTGTGATTGCGTATACGTCCACGTAACACAATTGCACTTATAAAAAAAAACTGGAGTATGCGTCCGTGCAACTTTAGCCCAAACGTTTCTTTTAAATAATTAAGCGTTATTAATTGTGGCCACGTTCGCGTGACATGATTTTTGACGCGCCAAACAAGTGGGTATAAGTACGCATAACTCGTTTCAAGATAATTTTCTAATTAAAAGCGGTAAAAGAAGTAATAGCAAAGAGGTTTAAAAATCAGTAATTAAATAATACTAAAAGCCAAGTAGAATCAAAGCGACCGTGCTAGAACCATGGAATTCAGGAGTTCCTAACACCGTCTCCTGGGTTAACAGAATTCCTTACCCGGATTCCTGATTCGTAGACAATAATAACAGAGTCATTCTTTCCCCGATTCAGGATTTTAAACCGGTGACTTGGGACACCATAAATTATCCCAGTGGCGACTCTGATTTTAAATAATTAATCCCGTTTCGATTGTCACTTAAATTAGAAAAAATCCCTTTATTATACCCTATCAAGGGTGTAGTAGTGCCAAAAGGAGGTGTGGAAGCTCTGGCGACTATGCTGGGGAAGGAAGCCAGAA
This sequence comes from Nicotiana benthamiana, assembly GCA_034376525.1. NCBI lineage: Eukaryota > Viridiplantae > Streptophyta > Magnoliopsida > Solanales > Solanaceae > Nicotiana > Nicotiana benthamiana. Next base: position 9,207,251 of record CM067341.1, on the reverse strand, counting down.
TCTCTTGTTCAAGGTTCAAGAATTCGAGCTATTTTTATGATTTTTACTTGGATTATTTATTATTGATATTATTGTATTTTGTGAACCTTTGTGCTAAATGCATCTATTACCATTTTAATATTGTTGAATTGTGTAGAATTGCTTTCTTACGCCACCCCTCTGAGTCTTCTGAAAATGGTGCATATGTTTGCGTAGCCCGCTTTTTCTATGAAAATTATACCAAATAGAGCAAGGATGGGCAAGCGACAAGGCCAAGAAGACTTTAGTGCTACCGGTACGTCACCCCATCCTCGACCCAAGTTGTTCGCTTGGGTACCCCATGTCTAGATCAAAACTCTAGGATTTAAACTTAGAAAAACACAGCCTCATCTCGATCCCTAGTAGGAGCGTTTATTCGCATCACATGTGACTTAGGGGGATCAACACAGGGGTTGGGTCAGTCTAGGACAGGTGTACCCAAAATAACAGACCATCATGACGTATCCAATGTGCTATGTGAACATTCATTTGCAGCTTGCATGCTGACCGGCTAAATAAGAAAAGAAGAGTGAGGGAAAAATCAGAAGAAAACAGGAAAAAAGGGAGAAAGAGACCAGGAGGAGTAAACCCGGTTCTAAAAGAGAAACCCAATGCTTGAAAATACCTCAAAACTCTGCTGATATTTTTTTTAGAAAATAAAAAAAGGGAAGAAAAGGGAAAAGAGTTTTGGGGTTTTCAGAAGTTTTGTTGCCAATGAGAAAAGAAAAGAGAATTTTATTTTCAAAAAATAGTTTGTTCTATTTGCTAATGGAATGAAAGGAGTCTTGTGTTCAAAATTGTGTTTGTTTATTTGCCCATGAATTGAAAAAAAGAAAGAAAGAAAAAAGAAGAGAAAAAAGGAAAAATGTCTTGTTTCAAAAGTAGTTTTATTTATCGAACTACGCGAGTCTGATTCCCATCGGATATGGGATGCGTAGGCAACCTACATAAGGTCCGCCCTTTGTTTTGAAAAAAAAAAGAAAAAGAGAGAAATAAACCGATTCAATGTCGGTAGTGTAAACCGTTGTTAGCGAGATAGCCTTAGAATATTCTCCCGTTATCGAAAGGCTATCTTCGTATAAGAATGGACAAATTGAGAAGTGTCGCAGAATAAACCCTCTCCAACCTCAAAATTCATATGAACTTGATAAGTGGCCATTTTTGCAAAAGGGCCACTTGGCTAGAAAGGGCATATCAAAGAGGGAGTCATGATCTTTTTGTTTTTAAAACCAAAAACGTGTTTTCAAAAAGGGCCATTAGAGTCAACCCTTACCCAGCCTTTTATAGGAACAAATGAATATTATCCAGGACCCACCAGAAGTGACCAGGGAGCAGGCTTGAGTATATTTGCGCATGTGGTTGAATGATTTGGACCAAGATGGCCGAGAATGGGTAAGGCGACAGTTGGGCGCTCTTATAGACATTTGGGAGATCGGACCACGGGATGATTTGATCGAGGCTATGATAACTTTTTGGGACCCTGCTCATAATGTTTTTCGCTTCTCAGACTTCGAGATTACCCCTCCTATGGAGGACATAGCTAGGTACGTTGAGTTTGGACGAGATCTAAAGAAGCAACAACTTAAATTTCCAAGAACCCCATCATTACACAAGTTTTTTGACCTGTTGAATATCAGCAAACAGACAAGAAAAAATCGCGTAAGCAATGTGTGTTATGATTTCCATTTCTTGTACTTTAGCTTTCGGAATTCTTCTAGTTTTGAGACAGATGAAAAGGGGTTGAGCAAAAAACAAGATAAAGGGCTTTGGCAACTTCATCGCCGGTTCGTATTTATTGTGGCATTCTTGGGGATAATGGTGTTTCCAAATAAGAAAGGGACAGTAGATTTTCGCATGGCTAGAATTGCACAAATCCTCACCACCATGGAAAATCATACCCTTGCCCCGTTGGTATTGGAAGATATCTACGGTGCATTGACTTTATGCAAAGCTGGGGTTCAATTCTTCAAAGGTTGCAACATTCTCCTGCAAATGTGGATGATTGAGGATCTTCGCCACCATCCCTGATTCATGAGTTATGGTTCGAGCCAAATAATTTCATCATAAGTTATGAAGATATGGTAAATGATTACAGGGTGCCAGAGGGGTTTGAGGCATGGGTGTCTCATTTGAAAACTGCCAAAGCAAGTCGAATCGAGTGGTTCATCGGATGGCTCCCGGAGACAGAAGCCATATGCATGACTGCTGTTAAGGGCTACTTAAGGATAATGGGCGTGAAAAGTATTCAACCATACAAACCACAAAGGGCCATAAGACAAATGGGACGATTTCTAATTGTACCCGAAGATGAAGATATAAGTACTCAAGTAATAGAGCTGCATCCGGAAGCTGCATTGCCTGATGCTTTAGTTCAACAAGATTGGAATAGTTTCCGGTATCTTAAAAATGGCACCCAAGCACAAGATGTCGTAATATGAGAGGTGGATCCACACTATATTGCTTGGCTTCAGAAGAGGTCCTGTGTGAACATTCAGCCGGAACCAGAACCTGAGAGACCCACCAAAAGACCTCATGTTCAAGCTTTCAAAGACAAAATCCAAGAAAGATTAGCGTGGAGAGAAAAGGAAAAAGCGTATCAAACTGAGATTCATGCCTTGAAAGAAAAACTGAGAAACACGGAATTCAACAATGATCTCCAAGCTCAGGAAGCTGAAGGTGAGAAAATAAGATTGATCCAAGAAAATGAAGCTCTCATAGCACATATCCGGAAAATGAAAATAGCAATTGACTACCCGGGCATGAGTAGAAAGGATGAGAAGCTCATGTAGAACCATACCCAGAAGGCACGAGACTTCGAGGATGATTTATAGAAGACTGAAAAAGAGATAGCAAGTGCTCGTGCCAAGATAGCCAAGGATGCAGGGGAACAAGTAAGTTTTGTCCATCAGTTGAGGGAAAAATATGACAAGGGGATGGCAAGTATGAAGAAAAAGGTCAAGATCGTTGAAAATGAAATGGCCAAGAGGGGAAGGTATTTTGAAGCTGAAAAGGAGCACTGTTATTCTTTAGTAGCATGGCTAGAGAGGGATTTCACCACCTTCAAGAACAAAGCCATGTAGCCAAACAAACTGTGGAAGCAAGAACTCGGCAAATTAAAGATCTATTACGGGAGAAAGGTAGGATCCGCGAGGGGGTCATAGCGATTGCAGAGTATATTGTCGTAAAATGCCAAATATGTGAAGACATGACCCAAACCACTTTCCTCGCTACAGTCATGACATTCGTTCAGCAAGTGATGATAGATTTGGAAAGGCTCCAATTGGATCTTGCATACGAGCTCGCAACAAAACCAAACAAAACCCTGATAGCTCCAGGAGTGTTTAAGACTTTAATGTATAGTGATCTTTGTTTGACTCGATATTTTTGTTTTGAGTCTGTTAAGTTGTTTTGGAGTCTGTTGGCTTTTTCAGATGACCTTTTCTAAGCCTCTTCAGTTTATTTTAAGTCTGTGAGTCTTGAGTCTTTTTAGTCGAGGTTTATGTTTTATCAAAATTTCAGAAATAGATATAAAAAATACTTTGTCGTTTATCTTTTCATATCCGCCAGAACTACGCTCGGTCTGATTCATGCGGGGTCATGATACGTAGGATATCTATATAGTATTCGACCGTAACCAAACAAAAGAAACAAAAAGAGAAAATGAACAAATAGGGGAAGAGTAGGAGAGAAAAGCAAAGGAAAAGCAAGGAAACAAACAAGAAAACAAAATATGATAGTGTAAGAGAATAAATCTAAAAAAGGGGCATTCCAAATGAAGAAAATGAAAGCCAGGATGACGCAAACAACCGATGCATGTAGTGATCAATCATTTTTAGGTGCATTCACCCCCATATGTGGCCGCTTGCATGTCAAAACCTAACCATTAACAAGTTCTTGGTGTTTTGCATCCAGAATAGACAGGTGGTTAGCACTTGCGGCATTCTGGTAACCCACTACTACAACACGCGGTCTAAGAGCAAGCAAGTCATGGCCATTCAGGATACCGAGGTCAACATTATCTACCCCTCAAAAGAAGTAAAGGAATTGGATGTTAATGCCATGAAAGAGGAAATCTACAAACTGAAGCACCAAATGGTTGAGATGTACCAGGCATGGGCGAGAGGACAGCCACCCACAACCTATCCTGCTAACTTAACCTTCATTTCACCGCCGGCCCAAGAACATGACCAGCCCACCACTGATCATTCCTGAAGTTTTCTTATCTACTCGCAGCACCAGGGTACGACCTCTCAACCACCCCCAGCTCCACTACCCAAACCCGCTCTCTATCCCCCTCCACCAGTCGCTCCCATTTATGTGGAACCTCCTCCTCCCGCACTCCATATATCATCAAGTGAGCCCTTGCTTCAAGTTTAAGATAGCAATACTATCCACTAGAACCCGTATACAAAGCCCATGAACCTATTTCCTACACTCCCCGTTTCAAAGCCCGTGTAGGAGTTGAAAAGCCAATAAAAAATCTTGAGCAATAAGAGGTACTCAGAAAGGTCAGAAGTTCAGAACAATCTTTCAGGGACATGCGAGGGCTAGGTGGCCAGGTGAGCGTGGCATTCAAGGACTTTTGTCTATTTCCATACATGCAGTTGCCTACAGGTTTCAAGATGCCTAAATTTGACATATATGATGGACATGGCGATCCGGTCGCACATCTAAGGGGATTTTGCATCAAAATGAGAGGACCAAGGGGGAAAAGATGAATTGCTAATGCATAATTTAGTGAAAGTTTAAGTGGGTCGGCACTGGAGTGGTACACTCGGCAGGTATCACAATCGGCGGTACACTTGGGATGACATGGCACAAGCATTTGCGTGTCACTTTCAATATAATCTCGAGATTGTCCTGGATCATCTATCTTTGACAAAATTGGAGAAGAAACACAGCGAGAGATTCAGGGAATACAATTTCCGGTGGAGAGAACAAGCAACCAGAGTTGATCCTTGAATGAAGGAAAGTGAGATGGTTGACTGTTTCCTACAGGCTTTGGAACCTACCAATTTTGGGCATTTGGTGTCAGTAGTAGGTAAATCTTTCAATGAAGTAGTTAAAATGGTGAGTATGGTTGAGGAAGGCCTCAATTCCAACAAGATCATGAGCTACTCTGCAATCAAGGCGACCACTCAAGCCTTCCAGGGTGGAGCCGGGGGAATATTTGGAAAGAAGAAAAGGGAGGAAATAGCAACTGGTGAGTCGGGAACTTGGTTCAGGCCTTGGTCCCAATCCCATCACATCCATCATAGTCCTCACCACCAAATATACCCACACACTCCATACGACCCACCACAACATTACTATCCACCATTAGAACCTCGCTTCTCATTCCATCACGCACAAGAATATACCCAACCTCCCGTCCACGCACAATGGCGTACGCCAGCCCCACAAAATACCTACCCAACTTCATAAATAATTACCCACCTCCAAGAGCCTACCAACAACCCCTCAAAACAGCCTTCTAAGCCAATCTAGTCTTGAGAAATGAGAGGGTGCAGAAGAAGAAAACTTTCTCTCCATTGATAGAATCCTACACTAGTCTATTCCACCAGTTGCGACAACTAGATATGTTCAGACCAATCGAAGAAAAATTACCAAATCCACCTCCGAAAAATCTAGATTATTGTGTTAGCTGTGAATACTATTCCGGTGCACCAGGGCATGATACCAAAAAGTGTTGGCATTTGAAGAATGCTATCCAGGAACATACTGACTCCCACTGGATTGAAGTGCAGACTCTAGAGGCACCCAACATTAACCAAAAAACATTGCCGGCCCATCGTGAGACCAACATGATTGAGAATGTAGAGAAAGGGGACCGTCTAAAAAGCCCATGCAGACGATAATGATGATCAAATCCAGTGAAGTCAAGACAACTGAAGATATGAGCAGTGAGAAGTCAGTGATCGAGGCAAAAGGAAGAAGCAACAAACCTATTGTAGTTCAAGGGAGCTCATTATGCACGGTTGCACCAAAACAGGAACATGCAAAAGTGATAGTACACAAGGCAACTAGAGAACCCATCGTAGTTGTGGAAGGTGCTCGAAGAGAGCCTGTCATTGTAAAACCAATAATCCAGCCACCAATCGTCAATAGCAAAGTCGTTCCTTGGAGATATGAACAAGCACTAGTGATGTACAAATGGAAGGAAGTTAGGGAGGAAGTTTGTGAGGCCTGGGGTTTAACTCGATCACATAGATACTTTGGCCCTGAGGAGTTGAGGAAAAACAGGATTCTTAAGGATAACCCAGAATCACTGAAGAAAGCTGTATCGGAAAAATAGGTGGAAGAATTCTTGAAGAAAATGAAAATGCAAGAATACTCCATCATAGAGCAATTGTGGAAGACACCAGCCCAGATATCCTTATTGTACTTACTAATCCAATCATATGAACACCGTCGAGCGCTGATGAAGATTTTTAACGAAGTCCACGTCCCTAACAAGATAATAGTGAATCATTTGGAAAAGATTGAAAAAAAAATATTTGAGGTAAATCGGGTCACCTTCTCTGACGATGAACTGCCCATGGAGGGCACTGAGCACAATCGAGCCCTTTATTTGACTGTGAACTGTGAAGATGTTGTGGTCACTCGGGTTCTAGTCGACAACGGGTCCAATGAAAACATTTGTCCGCTCTCCATATTGATCAAGGTGAAGGTGGAGATTGAAAGGGTCCACAAGAATAACATTTGTGTTGGGGGGTTTGATGGCGGAGGAAAGACTCAGCAGGGGATATAGTGCTGGAAGTGAAAATAGGGCCTGTCGAGTTCACTATGGAATTTCAAGTGCTGGACGTGGTAGTTTCATATAACCTGTGTTTAGGCAGGCCTTGAATTCACGCAGCCAAGGCAGTGCCATCTACTTTGCACTAGATGGTCAAATTTGAATGGGACAGGCAAGATATTCTGGTACTCGACAAGGATAATCAGTGTGTTGCAGATGATGTTATCGAACGTTTTATTGAATCTGAAGACAGCAAAGGTCCATGGGTCTACCAGGTATTCGACATGGTATCAGTTGAGAAGATTCCGGAAGGAGAGGTTGTCACAACTCGAAGGATAGCAGCCCAATCAGTCATGGTGGCTTCAGAAATATTGAAGAATGGTTTCATACCTGGCAAGGGGTTGGATGCTTCTCTAAAAGGCATCGTGAAACCAGTATCCCTCCCTAAAAATCTAGACACATTTGGTCTAGGGTTCAAGCCTACAACTGCAGACATAAAGCAAGCGAGGAAGTTAAAGCAGAGGGCATGGGCCCTCCTAAAGCCCATCCTGAGGTTGTCCATATCATTGTTAAGCCCAGTACCAGCAACTGCCTAGTGCCAAAGATTCTCGGTCCGCTGATTGATGCAGATAGGGATTTGGATAAGAGATTAGAAAGGCTGTTCAATAAGGTAAATATGGTCGAGGCAGGAGAAGGATCGAGCAGGGCAGATGTGCAGTTTGTGGGAGAATGCGCAAGAGTAAACAACTGGGAAGCCACTCCTCTTCCCACTGGGAGGGAGTCGTGGTAGTCGACTTTCATTTTCTTTCAGTCTAGTTTGGATTAGAGTCAGTGTTGTTAATTTAGTTATTATTTTCGTCCTTTTGGATGTGTAAACTCTGTCATTTTTTTATTCTAGTGAAATGCAATTTCCTTTCCAGCAGCGCTAATAGTTTCCACTTTTCCTCTACTTCTTTTTCTTTTTCTATTTTGTACAGTTATTTCTATGTAGATTCCAATGATTTGACATACATATGGACTCTTCGGCCCAGTCTTAAATTCATAAATAATAATTCAGAAAATAAAACATGAGGATGAACCGGAGTACGATGAGGATAGAGCATGGGATGAAATCAGTAAAGAGTTGAGCCAATTTGAGGAGAAACCCAAACCAAACCTGAGCGATGCAGAGGCGGTCAATTTAGGGAGCCCGTAAATATTAGAGGAACAAAAATAAGTGTCCATCTGGAGTCACAACTTAGGAATGAAATAGTTGAAGTATTGCTTGAATACAAAGATGTCTTTGCACGGTCCTACGATGATTTGCCCGGATTGAGCACTGACTTGGTGGTTCAGAAGTTGCCCACTAACCCAGCCTGTCCTCCCGTCAAACAAATGTTGAGAAAGTTTAAAACTGATGTGAGCATGAAAATCAAAGAGGAAATGACCAAGCAATTTGAGGAAAAAGTTATCCGAGTCACACGATATCCCACCTACTAAGCTAACATTGTGCCCGTGCCAAAGAAGGATGGTAAAACCGGGGTGTGTGTCGATTATCGCTACCTCAACAAAGCAAGTCTGAAGGACAACTTCCTCCTACCAAACATTCACATATTTATTGACAATTGTGCGATGATTGAGATTGGGTTGTTCATGGATTGTTATAAAGGCTACCACCAGATCTTAATGGATGAAGAAGATGCGGAGAAAACAACGTTTATCACACCGTGGGGAACATATTGCTATAGGGTCATGCCTTTTGGTTTGAAGAACGTCGGGGCAACATACATGAGGGCCATGACAACCATTTTCCACTGTATGATGCCTAAGGAAATTGAGGTCTATGTGAATGATGTGATAGTAAAGTCCAAAAAGCAATCCGATCATGTCAAAGACCTGAGGAAATTCTTCCAGAGGCTCCGCAGGTATGATCTCAAACTCAACCCGGCAAAATGCGCATTTGAGGTCCCCTCAGAGAAGTTGCTAGGGTTCATAGTCAGTCAACGAGGCATTGAAATAGACCTATCAAAGATCAAAGCTATACAGGAACTACCGCCACCGAAGAAGAAAACAAAGGTGATGAGTTTATTGGGAAGATTGAATTACATCAGTCGGTTCATCGCTCAAATCACTACCATCTGCGAGCCCATCATTAAGCTATTGAAAAAAGATGTTGCAGTGAAATAGACGAGAAAGTGCCAGGAGGCTTTTGATAAGATAAAGAAATATTTGTCGAACCAACCAGTGTTGGTCCAGCCAGAACTAGAAAGACCCTTGATCTTATATTTGACGATCTTGGACAACTCATTTTGATGCGTGTTGGGTTAGCCCAACATCACCGGGAGGAAAGAACATGCCATATACTACCTCAGCAAGAAATTCATAGCCTATGAGGTTAAGTATACTCATCTTGAAAGGACATGTTGTTCGTTGACGTAGGTAGCCCAGAATTTAAAACATTACTTGTAATCATATACCACGTATCTCATCTCACGTTCGGACTCGTTCAAGCACATTTTCAAGAAGCCTATGCCCACATGAAGGCTCGCAAAATGGCAAATATTGCTCACTGAGTTTAACATTGTCTATGTGACTAGGACTGCAGTGAAAGCACAAGCATTGGCTGATCATTTAGCTGAGAACCGATAGATGAAGAATATGATCCCTTGAACACATACTTCCCGGACGAGGAAGTGATGCATATTGATGAAATGGAACGGGGTGAGAAATCGGGATGGAAATTATTTTTCGATGGGGCTGCAAACATGAAAGGCGTCGGGATAGGAGCAGTGCTAATTTCTGAAGAAGGGCATCATTACCCAGTTACGGCTCAACTCTGCTTTTATTACACCAACAACATGGCAGAGTACGAAGCATGTATTTTGTGTCTGAGATTGGCAGCACAAATGGGTGTCCATGAAGTCTTGGTATTGGGAGACTCAGACCTTCTGCTACACTAAATTAAAGGGGAGAGGGAAACAAGAGATTTAAAGCTCATACCATACCAGCAATGCTTGCATGATCTGTGTCAACGATTCCGATCAATAGAGTTTGGGCACATCCCCAAAATTCACAATGAGGTTGTTGATGCCTTAGCTACTTTAGCGTCAATGTTATATCATTCGCACAAGGCTTATGTTGACCCGACACATATCCGGTTCCATGGCATCCATGTTTATTGCAACATGGTGGAAGAAGAGCTTGACGGTGAGCCTTGGTTCCATGACATCAAAGAATATATCAGGAGAGGTGTGTACCCGGTACAAGCCACGAGTGACCAGAAGAGAACAATCCATCGCTTGTCAAGTGGGTTTTTCTACAGCGGAGGAATATTATACAAAAGGACGCTGGATCATAGTTTGGTAAGATACGTAGATGCTGGGCAGGCGACAACTATCATGAATGAGGTGCATGCTGGCGTCTATGGGTTACACATGAACGGATATGTTTCGGTAAACAAGATTCTCAGGGTGGGATATATTGGCTCACCATGGAGCGGGATTGTATCAGCTTCATGCGCAAATGTCACCAATGTGAGGTGCATGGAGACTTAATTCACTCCCCGTCGTACGAATTGCACACGATGTCTGCACCATTGCCTTTTGTTTCTTGGGGCATGGACGTCATCGGGCCCATCGAGCTAGCAGCTTCTAACAGACGTAGGTTCATCTGGTTTCTATTGACTAATTAACCAAATGGGTTAAAGCCAAAACTTTCAAAGAAGTGACCAAGAAAGCAGTAGTCGACTTCGTACATGCAAATATTATTTGTCGGTTTGGAATCCCCAAGATTCTGATCACTGACAACGGGGAAAATATAAACATTCATTTGATGAAAGAGGTATGTCAGCAGTTCAAGATTACATATCGCAACTCCACCCCGTACCGCCGCAAGGCAAATGGAGCGGTCGAGGCAGCCAATAAGAACATAAAGAAGATACTTTGTAAAATGGTGGAAGGGTCCAGGCAGTAGCATGAGAAATTTCCTTTTGCATTGTTAGGCTATTGCACTACCATCCGCACCTCGGTAGGGGGAACTCCATATTTGTTGGTATATGGCACAGATGCAGTAATCCTAGCTGAAGTTGAAATCCCCTCCCTTGGGATCGTGGTTGAAGCAGGAATCGACGACGAAGAATGGGTTAGAACTCGTTCAGAGCAATTGAGTATGATTGATGCGAAAATATTGGCAGCGGTGTGTCACGACCAGTTGTACCAGAGCATATAACAAGAAAGTGCATCCAGAAAAGTTTGAAGTGGGTCAATTAGTGTTGAAACGCATCCACCCTCACGAAGCCGAGGCAAAGGGAAAGTTCGCTCCAAACAGGCAAGGACCGTTTGTCGTTTCAAGAGTTCTGTCCAATGGGGCATTGTATCTAACAGATGTTAAAGAAAAATATGTAGAAATGGCTATCAATTCAGATGCAGTGAAAAGATATTATGTATGATTTTGTTTTGTTGGAATCATTGTCTATGCTTGGCGTTTGTTTGTACTTGGCATGTTTTAGAGATTTAAATGACGAAGGCATTTTATTCAGCTAGCTAAACACTTTACCCTTTGTTAACCCTCTTGAGCTTCAATTATTTTCTTGCGTACCTCTCTTTTTGAATCAGTAATGAAAGTCAAAAGCACAATCATAAGAAGGCAATGAAAGGACAAGAACGAAAAGATAAAAGAAGGCAAAACAAAGGAAGGAAAGAAAAACAAAGAAAAGAAAAGAGAAAAGAAAGAAAAGAAAGGAAAGGGAAACAAAAAAAGAGAAAAGAAAAAAAAAGGAAAGGAAAAAGGGAAAAAAGGAAGAAAAAGAGAAAAGCAAGAAAAGAACAGCAGAAAGAGAGAAAAAAGGAAAACAAACAATAGTGAAAGTAACGAATCAGTAGGAACTACGTTTGACCTGTTTCCTTTTTAGGATACATAGGCAGCCTCATGGCTCCCTCATATTCAACAAAAACCAAAGGCCTTAAGCAAGAAACTGTTGTAGAAATTGCATTGGTTTGGATTCCATAAAAGCAATTTTTGAGCCTCTCGCACCCTTTCTTTCTAACCTTGTCCAAAAGCCTACATTACAGTCCAAAGGAAGACCTTTTGATCAATCTCTAAGACATGCCGGGGCAAGCAAGGAGAGGTGGATCATACCTCAGGGCGGCACTCTAGTTCCTGCAGAAAATAATAAAAATTAGAGTCTTATTGGTGAAAACCCTCATGGGCACCATAAGGCGAAGAGAGTTTGAGAGAAATAAAAATGAGAGAGTCTTATTGGCGAAAACCCTTGTGGGAACCGTAAGGCGATGCGATTTGAGAAAAATAAAATAAGAGAGTCTCATTAGTGAAAACCCTCAGGGGCACCACGAGGCGAAGGCAAGGCAAGAAGCAACAACCAGGAAAGAGGCTGTTGGTGGAAATCCGTTCAAAACATCGTAATGCAAGCAAAACTAAGGTTTGGTTGAAGGAATTCGGTTAGAAATGATCATAACAACAAAAACATGGCAACAGAAGGCCAGCCACCGAGACAGACTGGGTCGACAAGGCCGAAGTGCATGACATAATCATGAAAAACCAGCTGCTCTTCCTCAGATAAGTTTCCTTTCTCTTCCTTTCAACAGTCAGTGAATGTGGAATTCTTTACCCTAAATACATCTCTAAGTCATTGCATTTCATTTTTTTCGAGTCTCAAAAGTCTTTTGTTTAAGCAAATGAGAGAAATTTCAAAGCCTATTATCAGCTCCCAACGGGACAAAGTGCATGACACGCAAAAATGTAACAAAGGCAGCAAAGTTTGAAACAACAAGGGGAGGGATTCACAAGAGCTTCAATGATAAAATTGAGGGAAGAGACAAGAGTTAGCAAAGTGAAGGAGCACCACACAAAGATGGGGATGCAAAGTAAAACCACAAAGGTTCTAGGGTCAGCTGAGCATTACATACTGACCGGGTAATCTCAGAAACGATGCAAGGCTACTGGAAAAAAGAGTCAGAAGCGCAACATAAAGATGGGAAAGGTCACAAGTGTTAACCAAGCATAATACATTGACTCAACAACCATCAGAAAAGGACGTAAAGTAGTCTGGCAAAGGGTCGGAAATGCAACACAAGATGGGGAGCAAAGTAAAGACACCAGGGTCAAGGGTCAGCCAAACATCATAAACTGACCAAGTAGTCTCATGAAAGGATGTGAGAATTCTAGCAAAGGGTCGGAAATGCAACACAAAGATGAGGAGCATAATGAAGGTACATGGGTCAGAGGGTTTGCAATGCATAATACATTGACTTGGACATCTCGAGAAAGATGCAATGATTCAGAAAATGTCTAGAAATGTAACACAATAATGGGGAGAAAAGTAAAGCCGTAAAGGTATAAGGGGTCAGCTGAGCAGCTCAAGCAACTTATCATCAACATGGAAAATTGAACACAACGGAACACGACAATGGGGAGGCCGCTTTCAACAAGAATGCCGCAAGCTAACCACCACTTTTCAAACTGAAAAGTTTTCTTTGATTGACATAGGGGCAGAAAAATTCCAGAAGAGCCTAAGGGGGGTCATCCATAGGGGAAGGCATGCACATGGCAGGTATGATCAAAATCTCAAGGCCCACCTGAAAGTAGGACCCAACTAAAACTCAAAATGAACATAGTCCGTCATAAATATCCTCCCCAGCAAGAGCACAATGGAACATAACTTTAATTAGCAATCACCAGCAGAAACAACCGGAAGTTAGAGTTGGCATTTAAGCTGGAAACAAGCCATACTGGATACATAGGGTAGTCGTGAACCTCCGATTCAAGCACTCCTCTTTCAATTTAAGTAATTACGTCAAACATTTATAGCCACTGCATGATTTGATTAGTTTAGCTTATACCTCGAGGTACACCACTTACCGATGTTTTGTGGCCCTCACACACTTAAACATATGCAATCGCTTTAGGTGCGCTAGTTAAATAATTTACTTTCCTAAAATCGGGTGTGCATTTATGTGACCCAAATCTAAATCCCAATGATATTGAAATATGTCGAAGACTACTGGTGCATTTATGTGACGTTGTTCGAGACACGTTTTGATGAGTTGCAACATTCCGTAAAATGTTAATTAAAAGTGGTAAATAATTTTAAAATTACACTATAGAATAAATATGTTTAAAATCAGATAATTAGCCAATTATGATAGTTTATCCAACCATGCTAGAACCTCGGAATACGAGGGTGCCTAACACCTTAACTCGGGTTAATAGAATTCTTTACTCAAGACTAGTTCGCAGACTTCATTTAGAAAGTCGAAAATTTCCTGAAGTTGGGATTCAAGAAAAGTTGTTGACTTGGGACACCAAAAGCCAAACCTACCCTAAGTGGCGAATCTGAAAATAAATAAATAATCCTAATTCGAATAATGTCACTTAAAATGGAAAAACGCCTTTATACATTACCCTTCAGGGTGGTCTGTAAAAAAAAAGAGGTGTGACAGCTTTGGCGATTCTACTGGGGATAGAAAAACCCATATCTTCGATTCAGGGTTTAAGAATTCGAGCTTACAATAGCTATTATACTTACCTTTATTTATTATCTTACTTTTCCTACATGTTTCATCCTAACGTGCTAAGTGTTTTACCACTTTGATATTACCTGAATTATATATATAAAATTGTTACGAAACCCTTCTCTTCTCATCTTCGGGTATGTGTTCACTGGTTGAGACTCTCTATTCTGCTAGTGTCATACCTTAAAGTAAGAAAGAGGTCGGACAAGTTACTAAGCAGGATGGCCTTTTGGTTCCCAGTACGTAGCCCCCTCCTCTACTCGAGTTGTCCGCTCGGGTGCACAGTATAGGACATATACCAAGGTTTTGAACCTAGCATAACTCGACCTCATGCCGGATCCCTACAGGTACGCTTGCTTGCATCACGTGCATTTGACCTAGGGGACTCAACACAACGGTTGGGTCCATCTAGGACAGGTGACCTGAAATGAAAAGACCACCCTGATGCATCCTACTTGCTATTTGTGCATTTATTTGCGACGGATCTGCATATTGACCGGCTTGTAAATAAGGGGAGGAATTTAAAAAGGAAAAAAAAGAGAAAAGAATAATAGTGTTAGGGTTGAGTGAGTTAGTCACCTGTTTTGAAAAACCCAATACCCAAATAATACTGAAACTCTGCCAAATTTTATTTAAAAATCAAAGAAAAAAAGTTTTTCAAATATAGGTGGTTTTGTCAAATATGCCCAAACTACGCCAATTTGATTCTCATTGTATGTGAGATACGTAGGCAACCCCCATCGGGTCCAACTTTCTTTTTTGCAAAAATAGCCTAGAAACAATAAAAATGTTTTTAATTTTGCCGGGTCATGCCATTCTTGTTTAAAATAAGCCGAATGTCCCCAAAAGGGCACTGTATGGCTATTTTTTGCAAAAACAATCACCTTGTGCCATTTTCAACAGTTAGCGGGTACAACCTTAAAATCTTCTTCCCGAAGTGCTAAAAGGCCTTATTTGCAAAACATGTTTTTCTTTTTTGTTTTATGGCAAAATAAGTGATTAAATCACCTTAATAAATGTGCAGGATGAGCACGATTCAACATGAACATTTCTCAATCATGAACAATATCCCTTTGGAGTTGTGTCATTAGTGGAAGGATCTAGGTGAATAAGGGCAAGACGAGGTCAAGAAATATTTGAAAGGTATTACTTGTTTGTTGGAGATTAAGCCTCGGGGAGACATCATACGGGCATTGGTCATATGCTGGGACCCGTTGCATAACCTGTTCCATTTTTCAAATTTTGAACTAACCCCGACCCTAGAGGAAATAACTGGATACATTGGTCGTGCTGAGGTTCCTTTAAGGCACAAGTATTTGATTGCCCCGAGAACCGTAGTTGTGCACAGATTCTTAGACTCACTGAAGATAAGCAGGATGGTCCACAAACCGGACTTGGCAGCTGGATTTTGTACTCTGCACTTTACATACCAGAGATATGGTCACCTAAGAGGGTTCAAAAATCCGGAAAGCAAAATATGTAGCAAAGGGAACTGCCAAAAATTGGAGGAACATAGACGTTTTGCTTTTATGGTGGTCTTCTTAGGGCTTTTGGAGTTCCCAAGGAAAGATGGAAACATCGACATAAAAATATCCGGGGTCGTCAGAACTTTACTCACCCAAGCAAGAGCACTCTTTCTCCCATGATAGTAGCTAAACTCACAGCCTACAAAGCCGGAGGACACTTTTTTTAGGGTGCAATTTGCTGTTGCAAATGTGGATGACCGAACATCTATGCCATCATTCTCAATTCATGAGTTATGGGTAATGAAAGAAAACCTGCGTATAGGAATTTTATACGAGGATTAATGGGATCAGCTTGCCTGAAGGGGTCAAGGGATGGAAATCATACTTTCAGTCTATCACTGCCAGTCAAATAGAAATGACGTTGGATGGTTACTTGTGGACAAAATCATATATATGCCAGCAACTGAGCGTCACTTCCTCTTGATGGGTATTAAGAGAATTCAGCCTTACGCTCCGAATCGGGATTTAAGACAACTCGGGAGGTGCCAAATAGTGGCAAAAGATAATGATGTCAATACCAAAGTGTCACGCCTCTTATTTTACACGGCTACCCTGAAAGATAAACATATAAGGGAGATTTTCCAATTAAAGTGACATTATTCGAAATGAGATTATTTATTTATTAAGAGTCTCCACTTGGGATAGGTTTGGCTTTGGTGTCCCAAGTCGCCGGTTTATTTAGAATCCCAAATCGAGGAAATTTTCAACTACCCAAATGGAGTCTGCGAACCAGAAAGTCTTGGTAATGAATTCTGTTGACCCGAGGGAAGGTGTTAGGCACTCTCGGATCCCGTGGTTTGAGCATGGTTGCTTAACTATTATAAATGGCCAAAATTTCTTATTTTACACATGTTCATCCTAAAAATGCAATTTTAATTATTTGCCGCTTTTATTTAATTATTTTTTAGGAAAGATTCAATGTCATCTAAAACACATCTTGAATCATGTCACATAAATGCACCCGTGGTTCACGATACATTTTATCTAGCGTTGTTGTGAATTGGAGTTGGGTCACATAAATGCACACCCGAGCTTAGGAAAGGTAATATTATTAAAGTGCGCGCCTAAAGCCTACGTATTTTAGCTTCGCGAGGGCAATGGAAGTTCTGCTAAATGGTACGCCTCGAATTATTTTTCTCAAATGACTTCTAGTGTTACGAGGTCTGTAAGTGACATAATTAAATGGCAAACCTCATCCTAATTACAAGAGATGCTTTGAACAACGTAAATTGAAGCCATATTTGCACATGCTATATACTAAAGAGATTAAAAATAATTAACGATATGGCTAGTTCAGATTCCCTGCTAAAAGAGCCATTCTGTTCTGCAACACTTAGATAATCACACTCAGTCAGTCCCAAAGAAGAAAACAAAGCGACATCAGGCTCTATAACTTAATTTAAATTTTTGGTTAATGTTTAACTCAAAGCAGTGGAAGGGACATCTTTTCATCTAATTCATTCTTTTAACTCAATAACGCAAGACTAAAAAATTACAAAATAATACACAAATTAATCTTTGAGAAGTTAAGAAGCAGCATTAGGGGTGGGCATCGGTCGGTTCGAATCGGTATTAAAAATATCGATTTTGCCTACTGGTTATCGGTTTACAAACATCACCCGATAACCAAATCGGTAAGATACTGGTTATCGGTTATTGATTTATCGGTTATTGATCTTTATCGGTTATCGGTTTACCCGATAAGGTAAAACTAAAATTAAAAGTTGACTATTGTTGGACTAAAAGTTGAGAATTCAAGCAGAACACACAAGAAAATTACTAGTATAAAATGCAGAATGTATATGATGTTGATAGGCTCATAGATATCCTCAGTTCTCTCACTGATTAGAAATGGAACTGCGTTTCTGTCAGGTTACATTTGTAAACATTATTCACCATCTTAGTGCTTGTGATTAGTACAACTTTGCTTACCATTAAAAAAATGCACAAGATTTTGCACAAGCACTGGACTCATTCATCATTACAGTAACCCAATATTAATCAAAATTACTCATGATCCTATGCAATGAAGGATAGCTGCAGTATATGCATTTGAACCAAACTATTAAATAATCCACTGGTCCCAAAATATTCTCCATTTTGTACTCAAACTGACATCGAATGAAGAAATGCCTAAGAGATGAACTCAGACAAGTTTCAACTGTTGAAATTGCAACAGGAGAATGAACCAATGCTACTGCTTTCAAGTTTCAATTGAAGAAAGAAACTTCAGACCAAATCCAGCTGCTAGCCTACTATAACGACACAAGCACTGCTATAACGACACAACTGCAATAACTACAACACCCATAATCCAAAGCAACTCTAGATTTAAAGTTTAATAGGCTGTATTAATTAATTTGCACATGATCAGGGACAACCGATTTAAATAACAGATAACCTTTCATGTTTTTCTCCTTGCGTGAGAATCTAAACTTTACGAGATAAATCAAGGGTGGAAGAGTGGCGGTGGCTTACAATTAGCGAAACTCAAACGAAAAAATAGGGGGGAAAGAATATCTTACAATTATGGACTCGGTTGGGGCCGTGACCGTGGCGGCGGCGGACTGGCGGTGGCAAAGAAAAGAGCACTGGTGAGGTTTGAGTCTCTGAGGGTGAGGACCGGCGTGAGGCCGTAAGTCTGTGAGGGTGACTGGGTGAGTGAGAGACGAGTGAAAATGAAACCCTAATTCATTATCAATTATGTTACATTTTACAATGCACTAAGGGTAAACTAGTAAATGTATAAATCCTTATTGGATTATCGGTTTACCCAACAACAGAATTGCTAAACTGATTTCGAACCGATAACCCAATAATTTTTTTTGTTACCCATTACCGAACCATAAACCAAATAGCCCAATAAGCAATTAATGGTTCGGGTTATCGGTTTTAACCGATATATGCCCACCCCTAAGCAGGGTACACCTAAAAACCAGCAAGCATTAAGCGGCGGCCTTCTACTTCACTAATTCAACTCGAAATGCTCGTAACATTAGGTGTCGAGTAAAAATAGAGAAAACCAAACAAAAATCAAGCACATACACTGATATCAAATAAAAAAAATCGAACAAATTGAAACACGGACAGAAGAAATGAAACTTGAAAAAGCCGACCTTCTATTGTTGAAATTCTGGAGCACATACGACGAAAATAGCGCTCTAAAACAACAAAACTGTCGAGCGAGCTATAGACCGGGCATCTGGACCGGAATCACCGACCTGAGCTATTCAACTCGAGGCAGGAATTGGAAGAATGTCGCTGGGTGTGGGTGAGTATCACTAGGTATGGGGGTGGCTGTGTTTTCCGGTCTGCTGACGGATGTTCAAGGCAGAAGAGAAGCTGTCGCTGCTTCTCCATTTTGAGTCATGTAGAAGAGCGTCTGATGGGTGGTCGTTTTTGTGTTCAGCAACTACCCTCTTTATTTTATTTTTTTTAGCTTAGGTCTATTTTTTCATTTTGAAGATGAAGCAATGGTTATGTTATGGAGATGCTGTGTATCCATCCAAAACAACTGATGCTATAAGTCAAGAAGAAGACCTAGGGGGTTTATTGGTGATTAGCGGCGCTTCTTTGCCAGTTTGCCTTAGACTTTAGGCGTTCTTTTTTCGTGTGAGATTGTGTTTGTGTACATAGCATTATATAACGTAGGGATTAGGTTAAAAGTATGGGTCTATGGATTATGGGTTAGGAAATAGGTTTGGGTTATGTGGGTTTGGGTAGGAAAATTATGGTTTAGGCTAGTTTGGTTTTAAAAATGGCCAACTGCTTAAATTAAAATTTCATTGCAATTAAATCTTTATTCTCTTTTATTTTAATATTTTTTATTTAACGATCATAGAAATTAAAAATTCTAAATAATCTATTTTTTTAAGAAACTAAAACTTTTTATTTTTTTAACAGTAAAACAAGTACATAACTTAAAAGTAAAGAAAAATGCTAATTTAAAGGCTAAGATATGTAAAACGACCTTTTTAAAGGATTTTTATATGATTTAAAAATGTTAAAAACGCATGAAATGCAAATAAAAAAAGAAAAATTTATTTTGGTCTATTTTTTAGGAGTTATTCTCTTGTAGGTCAAATCACGTGCTCACACCAAGTAGTTGAGATTGTTTCTGATGGTCAGTCTCCTGAAGCAAGAGTCCGCCAGATCTGGAGCGATGTCAATACTTGGCGGCAAATACATGTGTACGGGATCGAGCTAAAGGAGAAGTTTCACCTGGGTATCATGCTTGGCATAGAAGGGAAATTGTAGCTGGGAGACCTGCCAAAAGACCTCACCTCCAGGAATTTGTCGAATCATCACAAGAATAGTGGGTCGGGTTAGTTAAGGAGAATGAATACAGGGCCAAAATAGGAGAGTTAGAAAATAGGTCCGAGACCTTCAATTTGAGAACAACTTACAAGTCGCAGTTGATAAAGGTGAAAAGAAGAAATTAGACAAAGAAATTGACCTCAACAAAGCAGAAAGAGAATTAGCCGGGGTTCGAAAGAAATTAGCCAAAGAAATTGACCTCAACAAAGCAGAAAGAGAATTAGCCAGGGTTCGAAAGCAATTGGCTAAAAGCGTGGAGGAACGAGCACGACTAATTAAGCAGTTGAAAGAAGTGTCAGATAATGAGGTCACGGGATTAAAGAAAAGGGTCATCGTCATAGAGAACAAAATGATCAAACATGCGAAAGAATTCAAGGTTGAAAGAGAGCATTGCTACATGGCATTGAAACAAGTAGAAATGGATTTACAGCGACTTTAGGAACAAAACCAGGTAGCCAAGAAGACTTTGGGGGCCAGGGCCCAACATATAGGATGGTTGGTTCAAGAAAAGGGCAGAATCAGAGAGAGGATCCTAACCATTGCTCACTACATTACTAGGAAATGCCAAGTGTGCGAAAACATGACTCGCACCACATTTCTTGCGGCAATAATGATATTTGTTAAACAGATAATGAGTGACCTGGATAGACTTCAAAGAGATATTGCACATAGGCCTGGGGCGAGACTGAGCGATGTCCCGCAGGCACCAGGAGCTTTATTGTATTCATGATTTTCATTCGAGTCTATATTTGCTACTCCACTAGAGTCTATCAGTTGTTTGAGTCTGTATTTTCTTTTGAAGTAGGATAGTTGATCTTGGAGTCTGTATTTTTTCTTTTCTTCATAGCCTATTAGCTCTTTTAATCTATCAGCTTTGAGTCTTTGTAATTAAAGTATTTGCTATCTATGAAAAACGAAAATCTCAAAACATTTTGCTTATATTTATTTTTCACGAACTACGCTTGGTCTGATTCATACGGGATCATGATACGTAGACAATCTCCATAGAATTCGACCATAACTCTAATACAAAATTCAAAAAAATAGGAAATAAAATAAAAAGAAAACAAGAGTGGAAAAGAAACGAAAGAGGGGGAAAATAAGAAGATCGATAGAGAGAGATGATGGCGAAAGCAAAGTCAAGAATGAAATTAAAGAAAAGAAACGAGAGTGGAAATCAAGTGGATGAGGAAAACCAGGATGGCGCATGCAATCGTTTCAAAACATGTAGAAACCCCTTTAACTGTATATGTGCATCACACCCCAACGTGTGATTATCTATATGTTATTTGGCTCAAACTAATTGTTTCCTGGTTTTATAGAAACAGTGGTTGTTTTTCTTGATAAACTGGCTTCACATCCATACTTCACCAGATCAAAGTGTAGCATAGAAATGTCTTCAAAAATCACTCTGCCAGCAAATCCCATCATGGACAAAAGCCCAATCTCTGGCATCCCGGCATCAGAATCAGTAACTGCCGAGGAAAACTAGCTATTGCTTCTCCGCATGATGGAGATGTGGGACGCTTGGTCGAATGTAAAAGAGCTACCTAGTGCATTTCCTGGATTTCCTGAGCTTTTCCCAAGAATGAGGGGAACGTCCACTGTCCCAATCAGTCATCCCAACATCCCATTAGGACACCCAACCATCTCAGCTCATTTTGTGGGAACACCTTCAGAGGTTCGCCCCCGGATGGCTATATCCAATGCAATCCCAAACATCTCAACTACTCCACCGTGCACCGCTAAACACAACCCGCATTGCCAATGCCCACCTTTCATCCTTCAACCTTCACATTCCAAACACTCACTCCCCAAATGAAGCCTCTTTTGTATCCCTCATATACTTATTCACAGCCGCATCTATTTGAGTTCACAACAGGATAGGAAAAGACTCCCAAAACTCCAGAATAGGAAGAAATGGACAATAGGATGAGAAGCCTGGAGAAAATCTTCAAAAACATGCAGGGGCTAAGTGGACAGAAAAGTGTGGCATATACTTATTTGTGCATATTCCCTCACGTGCATTTGCATGTGGGATTCAAAACTCCAAAGTTTGAAAAGTACGATGGGCATGGTGACCCTATTTCCCATCTTAAGAAATACTGTAATCAATTGTGCGGAGCTGAAGGACAAGAAGAATTGCTCATGGCTTACTTTGGGGAAAGCTTGGTGGGTATCGCCTCAGAGTGCTACAAGAATCAGGATATTTCTCGATGGCACATCTGGGATAATCTTGCAAGAGTCTTTGTTCGATAATTCCAGTACAATATCGATATTGCTCCAGATCAAAACTCGCCGGACAATCTAAAAAAGAAGCCCTCATAAAGTTTTTGTGAGTATGCGATCAAATGGCGTAAACAGGCGTCGAGGGTAAAACCTCCAAAGGATGAAGTGGAAATGGTCACTGTATTTCTTCAAGCTCAGGAGGCTGATTATTTCAAGAATATGATGTCAGCCATGGGCAAGCCATTCACGAAAGCCATTAAAATTTGTGAGATGGTAGAGAATAGACTGAAAACAGGAAGAACTCTTAGCCAATCAGGTATTAGAGCAACCTCCCAAGCCATCCATGGCGGGTTTGGAGAAGTTTCTAAAGGTAGGAAGAAAGAAGAAACAACCATGGCGGCCTCAGGTGCAAGGAGACACCGCGCTCTTAGACCCATGTTCTCAGACAGATCCCTCTGCATTATAACCATCATCAAGACATGACCTATGCTCCTCAACCATATGCGGTCATGAATGCTCAACCTTTTGTACAACCGTAGCAACATCCCAATAGAAACCAAGCTCCATATCCAAGAAATCAGCCTCTCCACAAAATTACTATAATCCTCATCCTCCACAGAATAAATTTCCTCCTCATGAGCCACCCGGAAGGCAAAATTTTACTCCAGTTGGTGAGTCCTACTCCAATCTATTTCCAAAACTTGTCCTAATGGGCCTTTTGAAACCAGTTCCTCAAACGAGGCACAACCCAGCATCTCCCGCTTACATAGCCGGTGTCAATTGTGCCTATCATTCAGTAATAGAGGTGCACGATACAGATGATTGTTGGACCCTAAAAAGAGCGGTAGAAAACTTTATATAGCAAGGCAAAATAGTGCTAAGGGATGAGGATGTCCCTAATGTGACTAATAATTCATTGCCAGCCCACAACAACAGGCCTGTGATTGGGATGCTTTGTAAAGATAAAGAATTTGGTCTAGCACTAAAAGCCATAATTGCCATCGCAGATGCAGAGAAAAGCCAAAAAGCGCCCCAAAGCAAGATAAAGAGGAAAAAAGGAACAAAGTCACCATGACAGAGCCAGAAAAGAAAGTTGAAACAAGCACAGAGGTGATGCCTCCCAAAGATAGGATGCTTTATGTCCCATGAGGCTGTAAAGAAAAGTAGCAAACTTTCAGCCCAAGGGAACTGAAAAAGGCAACCAAAATGTACATACCCAATGGAGCTTGTGTGGTACGGGGGAAAATTAAGTCGTCGAGGTCGAGCGATCCCGTGGTTATTGGATGAACACCATACAAGCCCATGACGGACCCTACTGAAGTACCATGGAATTATCATTAGGCAATGGTTATGTACAAGGGCAAATGGATTCCGAGGAGCTTCAAGATAACCCTTCCGTTAAGAAGTACGCCAACGTGGAAGAAGTAAACAATGCCTCTAGAAAGAGTTTCCCTTCAAAGAAACCTTTATGTCCTGAAGAGACAGAAGTTTTCTTTCAGAAAATGAAGATGGCAGACTATAAAGTGGTTGACCAACTGCGAAAGTATCCTGAACACGTGTCCTTGCTGTCATTGCTGATGAAGTCTCCCGAACACCAGATGGTTTTTATGAAGACCCTGAATGAAGCCTTTGTGCCAGCTAAAACCTCAGTCGAACAGTTAGAAAGAATGTCAGAAAGATTTGTTGCCATCAATCAAATTTCATTCAGCAAAACTGACTTGCCCCCGGAAGTGGCTGCTCACAACAAAGCGTTGCATTTAATTATCAAATATGAGGGATATTATGTGAAGAGTTTCATGGTAGACGAAGGTTTGGGGGTAGATAGTTTCACACTCTCTACACTCTAGCATATGGAAATTGGGACTAGAAGTATTCGTCCCAACAATGTCTGTATGTGATCATTCAACAGTATTAAGAGGGACACAATTGGGGAAATCGATCTGATTCTTACCATTGGCCCGGTGGACTTTGAGGTAACCTTCCAAGTGCTGGACATGGACACATCTTACAACTACCTTCTGGGGAGGCCTTAGATCCATGCAGCAGGAGTTGTACCCTATACTCTCCACCAAATGGTGAAATTTTAGCATGAAGATCAGGAGATTGTAGTCCACGGAGAGGATGAAAAATCAATATATCGGGACCCGTTTGTCCCATGTCTTGAAGCGAGGGAAGGAAGTGAGCACGTAGTGTATCAGGCCTTTGAAGTTGTGGTTGCCGACCAGTATGAAGAGGGAAAACCATGTCTGCAGCCCTTCCTTTCCAATGTATCAATTATGGTGGCTAAGGAGATAATACGAAATGGATTTAAGCCGGGAAAAGGATGGGAAAGTCTCTGCAAAGGGTAGTTGAGCCAATTATCTCGCCTACCACTGAGAAGTTCTTCCGTTTAGGCTTCCACCCGACGCTGGATGATAGGAAATGGACAAAAGATATACAGCGTAATGGTTAGGTTCAGCCTCAACCGTTTCCATATTTGTATGAAACCTTTGTCAAGCCGATGTACAGTGAAGAAGAGGAGGATGAGGCCTTCATGACCGAATAAATTGAAGAAATATGTGGGGGTGATGAGAGAGATGCTATATGAAATCCTCATGATTCAGCCGGGAGAGGGCACAAGCATCGTTGAGGTGCTATATATAGGACCAAGCGCTAAGCTCCAAAATTGGAAGGCTACACCATTTCCGATCAAGCGGGAGTCTCGGTAGACTTGGCCTACAACTTTTTCTGCATCCCAAGTTATTGCAGAGTGTAACTTTGATGTTTTCTTTAGTTTTGTCTTTAAATTTCCAAATGTATTCCTATTATTTTCAAATTCCACGAAATGAAATTAATATTTCATCGTTCATTCTTTTATTCCTTCTGATTTTGTTGTTTTTCCATTTCACTTCTTCTTTTCAGTTCTAATAATGTGGCATTGAATAACATGACATGCTTGTGGACTTCACGCCCAGATCTAAATACGCTGTCTAATTGCGAAATAATGAACCAAGAACCAGAATATGATGAAGAAGAGTCTTCTACGAAAATAAATTGGGAATTAGAACAATTTGAGAATAAACCTAAGCGAAACTTGAATGACACTAAGTTAGTTAACTTGGGAAGCTTTGAAGAAATCCAGGAAACTAAGATAAGCGTCCACACAGATGAGAAAACTCGAGATTCCATAATCCAAATTCTGTTTGAGTTTAAAGATGTATATTTCCTGGTCGTATGACGACATGCCAGGACTGAGCATTGATATGGTAGTGAAAAAATTTCCAACTTATCCTGAGTGCCCCCCGATCCAAGAAAAACAGAGAAAATTTAAGACGGAGGTCAGTGATAAAATCAAAGAAGATATTTCGAAATAGTTGGGAGCAGGAGTGATCCGAGTGATCCGGTGTCAATGAAGGATGGAACAACCCGAATATGTGTGGACCATACAGATTTGAACAGGGTGAGTCCCAAAGACAACTTCCCCTTCCCAATATTCACATCCTTATTGATAACTGCGCCAAACATGAGATACAGTTGTTCGTGGACTGTTACGCAGGATATCACCTGGTGTTTATGGATGAAGAGGATGTAGAGAAAACCACCTTTACCACACGTTGAAGAACCTACTGCTATAGGGTCATGCCTTTCAGATTGAAAAATGTTGGGGCAACGTATATGAGATCCATGACTACCATCTTCCATGATATGATGCATCAGGAAATAGAGGTGTATATGGATGACGTGATTATCAAGTCAAAAACTCAGGATGACCGTGTGCGGGATATAAGGAAGTTCTTCGAACAGCTGCACATATATAATTTTAAATTGAACCCGACCAAATTGCGTTCAAGGTCCCGTCAGGAAAACTGTTGGGATTTATAGTTAGCCGGAGAAGTATTGAGTTACATCTGACTAAGATAAAGTCTATTCGAGATTTACCTTCTTCGAAGACCAAAAAGGACGTAAGCTTGTTGGCAAGATTAAATGATATTAGCCGGTTCATTGCTCAGCTAACTTCTACATGTGAGCCCATATTCAAATTTCTAAAGAAAGATGCAGCGGTCAAATGGACGGATGACTATCAAAAGGCTTTCGAAAAGATTAAAGACAACTAGTCCAACCCACCGGATGTAGAGGCCACTATTTATGTACCTCACAGTCTAGGAAAGTTCCTTTTTTTTGCGTTCTGGGGCAGAACGACATCACTGGAAAGAAAGATCAGGGAATATACTACCTAAGTAAGAAGTTCACTAGCTTTGAGGCCAAGTACACTTTGTTGGAAAGAACATGCTGCGCTCTAACTTGGGTTGCTCAGAAATTGAGGCATAAACTGCAGGCCTACACCACCTACCTCATGTCCAAGTTTGATCCTCTAAAGTACATATTTCAAAAGCCAATGCCCATGGGAAGAAACGAAATGGCAGATCCTGCTCACCGAGTACGAAGCTTATATCATGGGTCTGAACATTGCAGTCGACCTAGAAGTCGAAGAGTTGTTAATTATGGGGGATTCATATTTAATCATCCGGCAAGCCCAAGGAGAATGGGAAACTCGAGATGTCAAACTTATCCCTTACCGGAAACATGTGGAAAATCTTAGCAAGTGGTTCAAGGCGATAGAGTGTAGCTACATCCCTCGCTGTCACAATGAACTAGCTGACGCGATTGCCACTTTGGCGTCGATGTTGCCCTACCCAGAAAATGCCCACATTGATCCCTTAGAAACTCAAATCAGGGAAAGGCTTGGGTACTGTAATACGGCTGAGGCAGAACCAAACATCCAGCCATGGTACCATGATATCAAGATGTTTCTAAAAACCAAGAATATCCCGAGCAAGCCACTGGGTATCAAAAGATAACTATCACATGACAAGCAAGTGGTTTCTTTTTAAGCGGTGACTTTTTTTACATAAGGATCACAGACCTCAATTTGTTGAGATGTGTTGATGTCGAAGAGGCAAGAAGAATCATGCATGAAATACACGCAGGAGTCTGCGGACCACACATGAATGGGTATGTTCTGGCAACGAAAATCATCCGAGCAGGCTATTATTTGATAACCATGGAAAAGGAATGTTTTAGCTTTGTCCAAAAATGCCATCTGTGTCAGGTGCACGGTGATTTGATTCATGCACCTCCCACAAAACTACGTTCCATGTCAGCACCTTGGCCATTCGTAGTTTGGGGCATGAATGTTATTGGGCCGATCGAGCCAAAAGCCTCAAATGGAAACAGATTCATACTGGTTTCCATTAATTACTTCACAAAATTGGTTGAAGCCATCACTCTTAAATCAGTTACCAAGAAAGTCGTGCTGGATTTTGTGCATTCCCATCTCATTTGCCGTTTTGGTATCCCAGCAACTATCATCACGGATAACAATACAAATTTTAATAGCCGATTGATGGGAGAGATATGCGACCAATTCAATATAACGCATCGGAAATCTACACCCTACCGGCCCAAAGCAAATGGTGCCGTCGAAGTAGCCAACAAAAACATCAAGAAGATTTTAAGAAAAATGATTCAAAGCTCCAGGCAATGGCATGAAAAGTTACCTTTCACATTATTAGGGTATCGCACAACAATGCGCACATCAATAGGAGCAACCCCCTACCTTTTGGTCTACGGAATTGAGGCAGTAATATCTGCGAAGGTGGATATATCGTCTCTCCGAATAATCGTTGAAGTTGAGATTGAAGACACGGAGTGGGTCAAGACTCGTTTGGAACAGCTAACCTTAATTGATGAAAAATGAATGCTTGAGGTTTGCCACAGGCGTTGTACTAACAAAGAATGGCTCAAAAACTTATAACAAGAAAGTATGCCCCAGAAATTTTGAGGTGCGACAACTTGTATTAAGCCAAATTCTTCCTCACCATCAGGAAGCAAGCAAAAGGAAAATTTGCTCCAAATTGGAAAGGCACGTACATAATCAGAAAGATATTGCTTAAAGGAGCATTGTATCTGGGCGACATCGAAATGGATGATCCTGAAGCAGCCGTGAACGCGTACGCAGTAAAAAGGTACTATGTTTAGGCT
Organism: Nicotiana benthamiana; assembly: GCA_034376525.1. Lineage (NCBI taxonomy): Eukaryota > Viridiplantae > Streptophyta > Magnoliopsida > Solanales > Solanaceae > Nicotiana > Nicotiana benthamiana. The sequence goes on along the minus strand of CM067341.1, from coordinate 9,178,896 downwards.
CCTTGTAACAATGATTCAGTCTGGTTGAGATGAAAAAGGCTTTCATTCCTGCTACCCAAATACTATCAACCCTTTTGTAAACCTATTTGAGCCAATTACTCTTCTATGACTACCCTCTTTGGATCCCAGAAGTGTTATTCAAAAAAAGGCAAAACAAAAGCAAAAGAAAAACAAAACAAAAAGAAACAAAAGAAAAACAACAAAAACAAAACTGCCGGAACTACATCTGACTTGATTCCGAAAGGATACGTAGGCAGCCTCTTTCTGGGGTTCAGTAACACCAAAGTAAAAATTCCGATTCCCCAAAAAAGTGAAACTAGGGCAGACAATATAATGGCTCAGCCATGAGCCTACCAAAATGGTTCCAAAGTTGTAATTCAATCCTTACTGCTTTTTTACCCAAAAACCTTTTCCAAATCCTTCCCATCAATTGGTAAAGCTGTGGGAGTTAAAAATCATCATTGTTGGAATCTAATGCAGTCCAAATTAAGAGAAATAAAATGCGAGAGTCTTATTAGTGAAAACGTACGGGCACCATAAGGCAAAGGTGGGTAGAGAAATTGAAAATGAGAGAGTCTGTTTGGTGAAATAAAGAGCATTATCGGGCGACGCTGAGAAGAGAAATAAGAGAGGTCGATTGGCGAAACCTCACAAACGGCACAATTAGACGAAAAGAAGACACATCCCGTCACTGAAAGAGTCCTGGCTTTCAAACATAGGTCAATATGCTTACAAGAAGTTGAAAAAGTTTGTGCGGGTCGGGCATCCAGTCGAAGAAGCATGTCATGTCCATTTAAAGCTTGCATGCATCCCCAGATAAGTCCTTTTTTCCGAAAGGGACGCTTCTATTTAAATTCATCCTCTTGCTCTCTATTTTAATTTTTCCTTGAATCTCTTTCTGTCTAATTCTGATTCTGAAACTATTAAAAAGAAAAAGTGGAAGGATTAGTTTACAGAGTCCTGCCCAGCAAGAGCTAAAGAAAGGTACCCAGCCTCAGCGAGTGCATTAAGCCAATCCCGAATGGCCATGATGGTTGATGTTTTCAAAGAAAAGATATGGAAAAGGAAAGAATGTCCAAAGACAAAGGTCCTAAGAGCAGAATAAAGTGGAAGGTCGGAACCCCACGCGAGCGAGTTGTCATGAAATCCTGAAGGTTGAGGCCCTTGGCTTAAAAGAGAAAATTCTTCAAAACCAGCAAGCAACAGAGGTTCTCAATAGAAGTTGGGCCGGGATCAAGCAATCAAGGCCATAGAACCAACCACATTTCAAACTAACAATTGTTCTTTGCTGAAAATGAAACAGGTGTGATACGAGCAACCGTGCAAATAGCAGGTGCAGTCAAAAGGAAAATGCGCAAGTGCTGAAACAGCTTTGCAGCAAAAAGACAATGCAAAAGAGAAGTTTCTTCCAAGTTCTTTCCTGCATCTTATCAAAAATAAAAAAAGGTGGAAAGGAGATAACAAAAGAAGAAAATCCCAAACTTTAGCCACATTAGGGCTCCAATCCCTGAGTTGAGTATTTTACCTTTGCCAACATTAGGGCTCTAATCCCAGAGATGAGCGTTTTTCCTTTAGCCAACACTAAGGCTCCAATCCTTGAGTTGAGCATTTTTCCTTAGCCAACATTAGGGCTCCAATTTCTGAGTTGAGCCTTTTTTTAGCCAACATTAGGGCTCCAATCCCTGATTGAGGGTTTTTCCCATTAGCCAACATTATGGCTCCAATTCCTGAGATAAGCATTTTTCCCTTTAGCCAACATTACGGCTCCAATCCCTAAGTTGAGCGTTTTTATTTTAGCCAACATTAGGGCTCCAATCCCTAAGTTGAGCATTTTTTCTTTAGCCAACATTAGAGCTCCAATTTCGTGAGTTGTGTGTTTTTCCTTAGCAAGCATTAGTGCTCCAATTCCAGAGTTGAGCGTTTTTCCTTTATCCAACATTAGGGCTCCAATCCTTGAGTTGAACATTTTTCCTTAGCCAACATTAGGGCTCCAATCCCTGAGTTGAGCTTTATTCCCTTTGGCCAACATTAGGGCTCCAATCCCTGAGTTGAGCGTTTTTCCTTTAGCCAACATTAGGGCTCCAATCCATGATTTGAGCGTTTTTCATTTAGCCAACATTAGGGCTCCAATCCCTAAGTTGAGTGTTTTTTCTTAGCCAACATTTGGGCTCCAATCCTTGAGTTGAGCGTTTTTCCTTTATCCAACATTAGGGCTCCAATCCGTGAGTTGCGCCTTTTAACATAGGGCCTCCATTTCTTAGTCACTTTTAGCCAACATTACGGCTTCAATCACTGAGTTGAGTGTTTTTCCCTTTAGCTAACATTAGGGCTCCCATCCTTGAGTTGAGCGTCTTTCTTTTAACCAACATTAGGGCTCTAATCTCTGAGTTGAGCCTTTTTTTAGCCAACATTAGGGCTCCAATCCCTGATTTGAGCGTTTTTCCGTTTAGCCAACATTATGGCTCCAATTTCTGAGATAAGCATTTTTCCCTTTAGCCAACCTGAGGGCTCCAATCCCTGAGTTGAGCATTTTTACCTTCAGTCAACATTAGGACTCCAATCCATGAGTTGAGCATTTTTCCCTTTTAGCCAACATTAGGGATCCAATCCTTAAGTTGAGTTTTTTCCCTTTTAGCAAACATTAGGGCTCAAATCCCTAAGTTGAGCCTTTTTACCTATTAGCCAACATTAGGGTTCCAATCCCTGAGTGTCGCCTTTTAGACTTAGGGACTCAATTCCCTAGTCACCTTTAGCCAACATTAGGGCTCAAATCCCTGAGTTGAGCTTTTTACCTTATTAGTCAACATTAGTGCTCCAATCCCCGAGCTGCGCCTTTCAGACATAGGGCCTCCATTCCATAGTGGCCTTTAGCCAACATTAGGGCTTCAATCCATGAGTTGAGCTTTTTATCCGTTTAGCCAACTTTAGGGCTCCAATCCCTGAGTTGGGCCTTTTAGACATAGGGCCTCCATTCCTTAGTCTCCTTTAGCCAACACTAGGGCTCGAATCCCTAAGTTGAGCCTTTTTACCTTTTAGCCAACATTAGGGCTCCGGTCCATGAGTTGCGCCTTTTAGACATAGGGCCTCTATTCCGTAGTCTCCTTTAGCCAACATTAGGGCTCCAATCCCTGAGTTGAGCTTTTTACCTTTTCAGTCAACATTAGGGCTCCAATCCTTGTGTTGCGCCTTTTAGACATAGGGCGCCCATTCCTTAGATGCCTTTAGCCAACATTAGGGCTCCAATCCCTAAGTTGAGCTTTTTATCCTTTTATCGCGTATTAGGGCTTGAATCCCTGAGTTGCGCCTTTTCGACATAGGGCCTCCATTTCCTAGTCGCCTTTAGCCAACATTAGGGCTCCAATCCCTGAGTTGAGGTTTTTATCGTTTTAGCCAATATTAGGGCTCCAATCCCTGTGTTGCGCCTTTTAGACATTGGGCTTCTATTCCCTAGTCTCATTTAGCCATCATTAGGGCTCGAGTCCTTAAGTTGAGCATTTTTACCTTTTAGCCGACATTAGAGCTTCAATCCCTGAGTTGCGCCTTTTAGTCATAAGGCCTCCATTACCAAGTCGCATTTTGCCAATATTAGGGCTCCAACCCCTGAATTGAGATTTTTACCTTTTTGCCAACATTAGGGTTCAAATCCCTGAGTTGACTTTTTTCCCTTTTAGCCAACATTAGGGCTCCAACCCCTGAGTTGAGTTTTTCTCCTTTTAGCCAACATTAGGGATCCAATCCCTGAGTTGAGTTTTTCCCCTTTTTAGGCAACGTTAGAGCTCCAATCCTTGAGTTGAAGTTTTCACAACAGGACTCTGCCCCAATTTGTTCTATCATAGACAAATACAATTCTTGATAATGAAAAACAAAGAGAAAAATAAGTTCAGATTTTTTTCACAAATAACTCACGAAATTTTTCTAGTGGAAAACTAGGGAAGAAAATTTTGTCTGTTTGTTTGTTATTTGAGCAAGTTTGACCTCGAAGCACCAGGTCCAAGACAACCGAAAGGATGAGTCTCAATCCAGAATAAAGGAAAGAAAAAAGAGAACAAAAGAAGTGAATTCAAATGCTGAAGCGAACATGGATGTAAACTGATCAAAACATGATTGAAATCACATGTTCCGCCTGTCCCGCTCTAATCCGATGTTGAAGAAAGAACCAACACCTACAGCTTACAAGTATCAAGATTCAGATCGGAGTCCACATCAAAATCAACTAAGACTTAAGATCAAGCTTCAAGATATTTATAGATTGGAATCTTGTAACTCATAGTTGATAGGCATACCTAGCTTAGCTTTCATTTTTCTTTTGGTGTAATAAGGAAATCAGCAAGCAGTAGCAACAACAATAGCAGTGAAATCGCAGCTCCTGGTAGTCCCAGCTACCAAAACTTCCATAACTACACTAACCTCATCCCTTTATAGCCAAGGATATGTAAGCAGCCTCTGAAATATGGTCCGGTAAGACGCTTTTCATAAATGCTACTCATAAAGTGTCAAGCATGCAAAAATCACTCATGATTGCTCATTTATCTCTGCCCGAAAACCCTTCGTGTCTCCGAGCAAAGAGGGGCATTTATGAGCATGTGATTTTTTCCCTACATGAATTACTCCCATAAATTCAAAACAAAATAATTTATTTTGTTTATTTGCAATTTTGAATTTCGTGCCATTCTCTGTTAATTGTTTGCATTTGTTTGTGCATATTTATTATCTTAAGTAAGAAAAAATACAAAAAATATGTAGGATGAGCATTTAGGAGTTAATTTTTCATTTTAAGAATTATTAAGTAATTTGTTCATTTTGTAAAAAAAAAATTTAATTTACACTTTAATTCTAATTTTTGATTTTTAGGTGATTTCTTTTCTTTTAATTTTGCTTTAACTATTTGTGATAATTATTACTTAGGATTAAATGGTATTTTTATATGTTCATTGTGGATTCATTTTTTAATTTAGGATTTTTATTTTAATTTTGAAATTTAAAAAAAAGAAAAGAAGAAAAGAAAATTTGAAAAATTAAGAACAAAAAGAAGTCTTTATTCTTTTGTACCCGCCCGGATATGGCCCAAACCTATTGTTACCCGGTCCAGTTCCTTCCCCATTACCAAACGACCCCGTTTTGTGTGTGCTCAACCCCGCCAAGCCCGTCTCCCTCTTACCTCACTCGTCTCTCTCAGAGAACATCCTTCGCCGCCGTCTGTCGCCGGTCGGAAATCACCTCTGCCAGCAGCAATTCTCCAAATTACCCTAAAATTACACCATACCTTCCCATTCACCTCCCCATTCCGTATCCACCCTCCATTTTCTTGAAATCTCACCCCCACCATGTCGAAAAATCAAATCAGTAGCTGCCTCCTTTGTTGTGCATGGTGGGACCAACGCCAAACGCCACCATTTTAACATCCCATGTCCCTCGTCACCTCTTCGTCATCAAAATCTATATTGCTTCCTTCAAAACCCACTCAAACTCCTCAAATCCTGAACCAAAGTCGAAACCTTAAAATTCTAAATGACCAGTCGAGAAGAGTTTTGATTCAAATTGGACTTTAGTCAAGTATTTTCATTAAGAACACGAGATTAAAGTCTAAATTCAACCCATAACAATGATATTTGAGGGGTCGATTCCATGTTCTTACTAACTTATATCAGGTGTGTTCAGAAGTTCTTTCTTCACTTCTTTTTCTTTAATCTCCTTTTTCTTTTTACTTCTGCATGTCCAGGCTGATAATATAATCTCCTTTTAGTTTTATTTCTGTTCATTTAGTGCACAGGTTCATTTTTATTTCAAGTTGCTTTCATGCATTGCTTAATTTTGTTTAGGTCTCCTGCAATTATCTCGTTCATGCATGGTTAGTTTTATGTAGTTTCTTCAATCAATAACACTGGTCCTCTCCACCATTTTAGTTCTGATTAACAGTTTGAATAGTCTAGAATTCAAATTTCTAAAATGATTGCATTTCGGTTAGTTGGCTCAGAATCTTAATAGGGTTATTCTATGCATCTTGAAGCCTTTATTGGCCTATTTAGTTGAAGAAGGACCAGCCCAATAGTAGAAGAGCCTAGTTCTGGTTGGCCTTGGGACATTTGGACCTTAGCTAGTCTATCAAAGTGATTTTCAGAAGTTACAACGGCAGTTAGGTATTTGCTTAAAGGAATCTTAGGTGCAATATCTTAGAAAACTTCCTAGAAGCTGCATGGGATACTGAATTGAGCCACAAGTCAGTAATTCAGGGGTCTCTTAAGCAAATAAATAAGAATCGAAAAGGAAAAAAATACAAAACAAAATCTGCAGTTGCCCTATTTTGTTTTCCAATGAAAGGCATCACATATAGACCCAGTAAAGGGAGGATTTTTCGAAGTGCAATAAAAAAATACAAAAGGGGGCAGCTAAAACTTGCACTGTTCCATTGAAACCCTCTGAATTTCTTTGGTTCCCAATTTTTTTGTTCTAAGTACTAAAATCTGTTGCTTCATTTAGAGCTGAAAATGGTTTGATCTTTTGAAGCATTTCAGTGAAAAAAGAAATGGTACAAACAGCTAGCAAATAAAAAGGACAATTTTATTGGGTTTCACCTGTGTTCTGACTACTATTTAAGCTTTGAAGTAATTCCTGGTCCATTTTGGGACTGAAATTGTTTAGGGATCAAGCTACGCAAGTATAGCTGATGTTTGCTGGTGTGCTATAAGTTTGAAGCTAATTTATGAAATATCTTGTGTCATTTCATGGGTTTAAACTTGGTCCTAATTTGGTGCTGGCTTTTAGTTGTTGCTACTGAGTTTCTAACCCTCCTCTCTGTTCTCCATATATCTAGTACATGTCCATTGAAACTCCACACGTTTGGTTGAAGCTTTGAATTGAAGAATGAATGAGAAAGAAGGATTTTGAAAACACAATTTCGACCGTTTTCGGTTTAATCATGTGTTCTTTTGAATTTCGCTTTTTATTTGACATGCCATATTGTCAGCTGATCCTTATACTAAGCAACAAGTATTTAATAATTGATTTGGGGCTATTGTAAAGCTAAAAGGGACAGTTTGTTATATAGGTTTAAGCCATATTCGTGTTCAAAATCTGATGGATGCAAATGGTTTTGAACTCAACTGCTAGGTTATTCTTTAGTTTTCTAATACATGTTATGTCGGTCATATGTTCAGCCGCTGTGTTTTACTACCAGTCAAGGGGTCAACCCATATTTAATTTGTATTGCTGCATTTGCATTTGAAAAGCCAAGAGTACTTGCGTTATCGTTGATGGTTCACTGTTACTCCCTCTTTAAATCCAAGAGTAATCAGTGAATACAAATTGAGACTTGAGGTGTGAAAACCTTTAGGCATTGTCCAAATATGGCCTCGTATGTCACAGGTCATTGGGCTTTCTTCCCAACCCAAATAATTTAGATCCCCGACCTTATTTTCTAGTTCAACGTCATTTCCTAATTAGTTTAGGTAGTAGTAAAGTTTCAACCCCTTTTGTTCAAATAAACAAAATTCTTAGGCTAGTGGAAACAAGCCATATTGGATACATAGGGTAGCCGTGACCCTCCGATTCAAGCACTATTCTTTCAATTTAAGTAATTATTTCGAACGTTTATAGCCACTGCATTATTTGATTAGTTTAGCTTAGAACCCGAGGTGCACCACTTAGAAAAGTTTCGTGGCCCTCGGACACTTAAACATACAAAACCGCTTTAGGCGCGCTAGTTAAATAATTTACTTTCCAAAATCGGGTGTGCATTTATGTGAGCCAAATCCAAATCCCAAAGATGTTGAAATATGTCGAAGACTACAGATGCATTTATGTGACATGGTCTGAGACACGTTTCGACGACGTTGCAACATTCCTTAAAATATTAATTAAAAGCAGTAAATATTTTAAAATTTCACGATAGGATAAACATGTTTAAAATAAGATAATTAGCTAATTAGGATAGTTTGAGCGACCATGCTAGAACCACGGAATCCAAGGGTGCCTAACACCTTCCCTCGGGTTAACAAAATTCCTTACTCAAGAATTTCTGGTTCGTAGATTTCATTTGGATATTTAAAAACTTCCTCGAGTTGGGATTCAAGAAAAACCCGTGACTTGGGACACCAAAAGCCAAACGTATCCCAAGTGGTGACTCTAAAAATAAAAAAAAATAATCCCAATCCAAATAATATCATTTAAATTGGAAAACTCCCTTATACATTACCCTCCGAGGGTGCTGTGTAAAAAAGGAGGTGTGACACCACGTACGTACGTAGCCCCCATAAATAGTCACATACATTTATTTATTTCACTTATGGGATTAATTCCCTTTTACAATGTTAAAAAGGAAACTTACCTCATCCCAAAGGTTACTTCCAAATATAAGAATGCGCTCAAACCCTCATATCGGAGTCGAACGATCCAAAAACTATTCTAATGAGTAAGAACTAGTCAAAATAAGTTAAAGAGTTCATATTCTAACTATTAAACTAGTCTCCCAACCCTAAATGCAAGGTTCCTAAAATTCATCCCCAGGACCACTTTCCCGAATTCTGGAAATTTTTTAAAAAAATCGTTACCCATAACGTAAGGATCAAGAGTTTATGATTTCTACTATAGTCCATGACAAATTTCGTGGTTAAATCTCATTTTATTCAAAACCTAGGTTTTACTCTAATCCTAATTTTCACTAATGCACATGTTGTAATCAACCCATAAACAATGTATTAAACTCACATTAAGTAGAAATAACTTACCTACAAAGCTAGGTTGAAATCTCCCCTTTTGAAGCTCCCAAATCACCCAAGAATGGAGTAAATTGTGTCAAAAATGTCAAACTCCCGTTATTTAATGAAGGCCACTGCCTTCGGCAATTTTTTCATCTGTTGTCCTAGGCCGCACTTGCGCCAACCGCATCTGCAGAAAATGGTTTGCTTCTATGGAACTTCACTGGGCCTGTTGGGCCGCTTATGCGGAAGGCCCACCACTTCTGCGGAGAGGGGGCCGCTTTTGTGGTTTCTGGCCTAGGACCCATGGCAACATATGCGAAACAAAACATGCATCTGCGAGCTCGCATCTCCGGCTGACGAATTACAGGTGCGGTTATGACAGAAGTTGGCATTCAGCCTTGCCAAAAATTTCCAACTTGATCCGAGACTCATCTGATTGGTGCTCGGGGCCCCTAGGGCCCTGCCCGAACACACCCACAAGTTTGTAATGATAAAATGGACTCGCTCAAACCCTTGGAACACCGGAAACAATATTAGAACTAGGAGTCACACCCTAAAACTAATTTGATTCAAACTTATGAACTTCAAGTTCTTCAATTTATTTCAAACGTGATGAAACACATTTATACTTCTTGTATTGACACCAAACTTTATGTGAAAGTCTTAAATTATATTATGGAACTATTCCCAGTCTTGAAACTCCGTTGAACCTCGATATCACAAAAATCCTCTCTAAACCACATTTAAAGAACATCAAAATTCTTAAGGAATCAACTTTCACTATTAGGTGCCAAAACACTCCCGTGTCATCCAAAACCCGATCCAAACATACGCCTAAGTTTGAAATCATCATACAAACTTGTTGGAACCTTTAAATTCTGATTCCGAGGTTGTTTACTCAAAATATTAACCGAAATCAAACTTGGCCTTTTAAGCCAACCTTAAGGAACCAAGTGTTCCGATTTCAACCCAAGCTCTTCCAAATCTCGTGCCAACCATCCCCATAAGTTATTAATTAGTAAAAGCAAGTAAAAGAAGTCTTATTTAGGGAAATGGGGTTCTAGAAAGCAAGACGACATGTCGGGTCATTATATTTTCCACCTCTTAAGCAAGTGTTCGTCCTTAGCCAAGTTTAGATTCATACCTAAAGTGCTAAATAAGCATGGATATCTGCTCCGCATGTCCTCCTTGGACTCCCATATCGCCTCCTCCATGGGTTGGCCCCTCCACTGAAATTTTAACACGAAAATCCTCTTGGATCTCAACGGATGATCATGTTTATCAACAATAGCAATTACCTCTTCCTCATACCCTAAGCTCTCATCTAGTTGAATAGTGTTAAAGTCTAATGCATGCGACCACAGAATGGTACCTCTGGAACATGGACTCATGAAAAACCGGATGAAATCCTGATAGGTTGGGGGTAAAGCAAGCTCATAAGCAACCTCCCCAACTCGCCTCTACACCTCAAATAGTCCTATAAACTTGGGGATCAACTTGCCCTTCTTCCCGATTCTCAAAATATGCTTCATTGGCGAGACTTTCAAGAGAACCTTCTCATCGACCATGAATGATACACCCCGTGCCTTCTGATTTGTGTAACTCTTCTGTCTAGATGGTGCTGTGTAAGCTGCTCCTGGATCAACTTTCCCTTCTCCATGTCATCTTTCACCAAATATGTACCATATAGCTTAGCCTCACCAGGCTCAAACAACCCAATAAGAGATCGACACCGCCGACCATATAAAGCCTCAAATGGATCCATCTCGATACTGGACTTATAACTATTGTTGTAACTTGTACGCAAACTCGGCCAAAGGCAAGAACAGATCCCACTACCCTCCGAAGTCAATCGCACATGCTCTAAGCATGTCCTCTAGAATTTGAATTGTCCGCTCCAACTGCCTGTTGATCTGTGGGTGAAATGTTGTGCTGAGCTCTACACGGGTCCCCAACTCACTCTGTACAGCTCTTTAGAAATGGGATATGAACTGAGGGCCTCTATATGATACGATAGAAGCAGGAACACCATGCAACCGAATTATCTCCAAAATATAGATCTAAGCCAACCTCTCTGAAGTATAAGTAGTCACAACCATAATGAAATGTGCTGACTTGGTCAACCTATCGACAATAACCCAATCTGCATCAAACTTCTCAAGGTCCACGGCAGCCCAACTACGAAGTCCATAGTAATGTGCTCCTATTTCCACTCAAGTATAGGTATCTGCTAAAGTAGTCCACTTAGCATCTGGTGATCATACTTAACTTGCTACTAATTCAAGCACCTAGCCACATACTCAACTATGTACTTCATCATCTGTCACCACCTATAATGTTGCCTCGGATCATGATACATCTTTGTAGCACCTAGATGAATGGAATACCGAGAACGGTGTGCCTCCTCTAGAATCCTCTCCCTCAAGCCATCGACATTAGGAACACATAGGTGTCATGACCCCAAATCTGACCCGATCGTGATGGCGCCTCTCATGAATACAAGGCCAGTCGACACAATTCCCAAATCAACCAGTTACTAATAAAAGGTGTTTTTATTCCATTTATAAACCAATAGTCTCATATGAACATTGAAAAGAAAAAATGTAGAATAATTACACAAGCTCGACATCATGGTGTCACTAGCCATGAGCATCTACCAAGGTCTGAACATAACAAAAACCTTAAAAAATGTACTAAGTACAGTAATAAAAATGAGAGGTAGGAAGCAGTGTTGCGAACATCATGAAGCACCTTGCTAACTCTAATAGCTCTGCGTATGAGCAATCAACACCCACTACCGTGTTCTGAAATACCTGAATCTACACACGAGGTGCAGGGTGTAATGTAAGTACTCTAACCAGTAAGTAATAAGAGTAAATAAATACTTAGTAGTAGTAAATGATGAATCCACATTTATGATAAACTCAATAAGCGCAACAGGCTTTCAAAATCAGAATACGAGTCAATCATCTCATTTAAAATCCAACTTTTGGTAATGACCATTTGAAAATAATTTCCAACATTTTCTGTAGGGGTTCGATACCATTTATAATAAAAGAGATGAAAACCATAATCGCCCCCTTGGGACAACATATAGTTCTAAACAGCCCCTCGGGGAAAACAGGAATCATAAATACCTCTTAACGTAAAAATCTCAGTTGAAATAACCAGTCTAAATCAATGAATAAATATTGAACACCTCATAAAAACTCCAGCTAAAATGAAAGTTGTTTAAAGACATTTGCTAAACATTTTTAAACAGAGGCTCGATATAAATAGGAGTGAAAACAGAAATCACATCAAAACAAGCCCCCGGGCAAAGCATCACTCATATATGTATACGGCCCATTGGGCAAGCCTCTCAGTCACTTGAGACTCAACTCTCATCAGTAAACGCTCGCACTCGTGCTCAGCATTCACACTCAATATGTACCATATGGTAACCGTTGTGGCACGTAGTTCGATCCATATATCGCTGCGACGTGCAGCCCGATCCATAAATATAGTCAATTACACTTATTGAGGGGTGTGTAGACTCTGGAGGCTCCTACAGCCCAAAAGCTATATCGTTGGAGCGTGCAGCCCGACCCAACATATCATTGCAGCGTGCAGCCCGATCAACAGCTTTATAATCCTCACAACCAGGCCCTTGGCCTCTCTCAGTCATTAACCTCACAATCCGACTCTCGGTCTATCTTAATCATCAACCTCATGATCACTCGGACCATCCGCAAAACAGGGAACTCAACCCAAACAGTTTTCACATTCTTAGGAAATAAAGTGACAAAAACCATATTTAAACAATAAACAGGTAAAACATAACTGAGGATATGATTTCAAAATAAATAGAGTGAGGAAAAATAGCGAAAGTGCCCCTAAGGGCCTCAGCAGATCGGCACAAGGCTCCAAACATGGCATACACCCCGAAATATAATATCAATGTCTAAAATATGAAAAGTCAAAGGATTTCAAATAAAATACGCGATTTAACAGTCGTACGGGACGGACCAAGTCAAAATCCCTATTCGATCACGACTCCACACTCGTCATCTAGCGTGTGTGCCACCTCAAAATAGCACGACTGTGAAATCCGGGGTGTCAAACCCTCAGGACATTATATACAATTATTACTTACCTCGATCCGATCGAAACTCTAGCTTGCAATGCCTTTTCTCATACGAATCATCCTCTGGATGCTCCAATCTAACCACAATCAGTATATATAACCATTAAAATATGCTAAGGGAACAAAGATCACTAGAAAACATCCAATTTACATCAAAAACCCCAAAATTGCTCAAACCCGGCCCCCATTTCAGAATTCGATAAAAATCACATCAATGGAATCTTCATCCTCACATGAGTCTATACATACCAAGAATATCAAAATCGGACCTCAATTGCCCACTCAAATTCCCAATTTACACTCTAAGTTCAAGCCCTAATTCCCAAATTCTAGGCTTTAATTTCCACATTTTTCATGATTAAACAATTAATAATCAACATAGGATCGAGAATATAGTTCAAAAATCGTACCTCCAAGTGTTTCCCTTCGATTCCCTTTTCAATCTTTCTAAAAAGCTCAAAAACTTCCTCAACAATGGAGAAAATAAACCAAAAATCGCGAAACTCACTTTTAACATTCCGCCCCAGGTAAAATTACCTTCACGAACACAACCGGCCTCTCACATTCGTGTAGAACAAATTCACTGCCTCTCCACTTTTCCCTTCATGAACGCGGACAATTCGATGCGAACGTGATGCTTCGCCATACCACTATTTTGCGAACGCATAGCACATGGGCCTGGGGTGCCCAACGACCTTACTCATCTACGCGAACGCGACCCTAGTCTTGCGTCTGTGATGCATATGAATACTCCACCATCACGTTTGCTTTCTTATTCTCGTGAATGCGTAGAAAAAAACATTATCACAAAAAAACACCCTTTGCGAACTGGTATCCCTGATCGCAAACGCGAAGAACAAATTTTTCTGCAATAAAACCAGAAAAAACTTCCAAGTCCAAAGTCCAAAATTGATCCGTTTAACTAACCAGGACTTACTCGAGGCCTTCGAGACCTCAACCAAACATGCCAACATATCCCATAACATCATTAAAACTTGTTCCAACCTTCGAAACAACCAAACATGCCAACATATCCCATAACATCATTCAAACTTGTTCCAACCGTCGAAACCTCAAAACAACATTAAAACATCAAATTCACATCAAATTGAAGAATAAGAATTTCAAGAACTTCATAATTACGCTTCTGATAAAAAACCCAATAAAACCACGTCTGAATGACCTAAAATTTTACTCACATGTCACAAATGACACAACGGAGCTGCTGTAACTTCCAAAATTCCATTCCGACCCGTATATCAAAATCTCACCTAAAATCAATCGGAGCTGATCTCTTCCCCTATCCGGGGCACCTCTAAGCTCTCCAGAGACATAGGCCCTCTTATCCTACTGGATCTGCTCTCTACCCCTCAGGCGGTAGCCTTCAATCCTCCGCACAATCTCTACTACCAGCTGATAAGAAGTCTCCATCTCAACCTTTCAGGCCATGTTAGCCCTAATACGGAGTGCAACCCTGCAACAAATGTGCACACTCTCTCGATATCAATATGAAGTATCATGAGTGCATGGCGAGAGAACTCAGAAAACCTTGCCTCATTATTGGTTACTGACATCTGACCTTGCTCAAGCTGCTCAAACTGATACCGCAACTCTTCCCTCTATAAGGGTGGAATATACTTATCCAAGAGAATATGAACTGACCTTAAGTATTGGGAGAAGAACCCGCTAGCCAGCCAAAAACATTAGACTTCCACAATCTACGAGCCCTACTCTCCAGATGGAAAGTCGTTAAGTCAACCCCATAAGACGCCAATATCCTTATGTTGTGTAGTCTGTTGCTGCACCTATCAGTGAAATCCTATGCATCATCACAATGCTCACCTCCAATGATAGGAGGGTGTAGCTTAGACCATTTGTCCGTAGCCGGTCTGGGCTCAAGTCCCACTGGGCAACTGGCTGGGGCCCATCCGCAAGTAGTGTGCCTAGAGTCTGATATATTGCGGTTGCATGCCTAGGAGCCTAAGTAGTAGGGGTTTGTACTCCCCGTTCCGCCTGAAATGTGGCTGGGTCTGCTGGAAATAAACCAGCCTGGGTCATAGAATCCGTGAACCGCAACATACGGCCCATGACCTCCCGAAAGGCCGGTGTTGTCATAAAGTCCATAGTGGAAGGCTCTGTCGCGGGCACCTTGCCATGCTCATCAATAATAGGATCCCCCACAGGATCCGCTTGTTGTGCAACTTGGGCAGCTTTAGGATGCCCTCATCCCCTACCTTGGGTCAGTACCCTCCTACGGTTTCTATTATGGGGGAGCAACTCCTCCTGGGTTTGGAATGTTCGCAGTGCATGTACTCACCATTTGTGAGAGAATAGAAGAAGGAAATTTAGTATACCATCAATTGCACGATACAAGATGAATAAAGAGTAGATTCCTAACACCTGATAACTTCTCGATGATGAGTATGGACATCTACGTACCAATCTGAAGACTTAATTAGGTTTGTCCTTGACTTCGGAGACCTACGTGAACCTAGTTCTCTAATACCATGTTGTCACGAACCAATTTCTATTATAGGTCGTGATGGAGCCCAACACCGATGTTAGGCTAGACAACCCTAATCAGCTAGTGAGTTCTCATTTATTTTAATAAACAATCCCAACACTTACTTAACTGAAAATTTAAAATAGACGAACATTAACAAATTTATAGGGCAACTGAATCAGGAAAGACTAAAGGGAGTAATAATAGAAGTACAACCCAAAAGTAATAGTCTACAAATGTGTGTGCTAGAAACTAGTGTCACAAATACGAGGGCAACTAGTAGAATGTACAAAATACAATTATCCTACTTCTTGAAATAGAATAGACAGTAATATCAAAATGATAGACTCCGGCATGCTGCAGAACGACTCATAAGGGGGCAGCTCATCGTGAGATCTCAATCAGGTATCAAGGATACGTGCTGGATGGGTAGCTAAATACACCTGCCTCATATCTTGTACAGTTAAGTACATAAGCATAGTGTGAGTGCATAAATAACATGTACCCAACAAGTATCCGGTCTAACCTGAAGAAGTAGTAACGAGGGGTCGACATTACACCTACTAGGGTCACTAATAATACAACTTAAGTGTTACTCTAAGCATGAATAGAATAAATATAATGGAAATCAAAGAACAAGGAGAACTAAGACACTCTTTCTTAACAACATATCAATTTCAGTCATATCATGTAATAAGTTACATTGAAAAGCATTTAAACATCATAAATTACGGAGAGTGCCACATAAATAACATGTGCACATTGTGCCGAGGTCGTACGGTCTGATTCAATATAATAATAAATTGTGCACTGCTAGAGGGTCAAAATGGCGTAAACCATAGATGCATATATTTACTACCAAGAGGATCGGTCCGATCCACATATAATAATTTTTTATCAAGGACGTACACATTGTCCATTTATAGTTAAGTAATTCATACAAATTCTCAAGTAAGTGAGTATAGCCGTCTATATTTGTTTACCAATTTCTAGCATGACCTAAGTGATCTTAGTAGCAAGTAAGGATGCAAGCATTTGCAAGTATAGCATGATACATGTCATAAACTACTAAGATAATCAGCATAATAGTAGCTATGTATGGACTCTCGCCACCACGTACGTACGTAGCCCTCACAAATAGGCACATACATTTATTTATTTCACCTATGGGGTTAATTCCTTGTTACAATGTTAGAAAGGAGACTTTCCTCATGCCAAGGCTTACTTCGCAATTCAAAAATGCACTCAAACCCTCGTATCGGAGCCGAACGATCCAAAACTATTCAAATGGGTAAGAACTAGTCCATATATGTTAAAGAGTTCATATCCAAGATCATATGAGTTTGATGGAATTCCAATACGCGTGGGTACTACGATAAGTTAAGTATGCACACGAATGGGGGAATAAAGACAAGGAAAAGTAAAAAGCTTACTTTAAAAAGAGCTGAGAATGAACAAAAGGAATTATTCGATCAATGATCCAGAGTTAATTACATTAGGACGCACTTAAGAGTTTGGAGTTTTGTACATATAGCATATATAACTGTGGAAGATTTCGGTATAAGTTTAAAGAAAGAATTAAGCCCAGGTCATAGATTGAATTGTTTAATGATTATATCATGGATATTTCATAGCGCCCATGAAAGGCTAAACATAATAACTAATACCAAGAACCACACAACAGAAGATAGCTTAAGCCTACATAAAGGCTAATGAGAAGAAGGAGCAAACTAAAGAGTTACATCAATGAAGTAAATTTGGAGTCTATTTATTGGACCCAAAAAGTTATAGACATCCTGTCTGGGGACATTGCAGAATCACTATTAATATCATAGGTACAACAGAGCTAGTACAGTAGCCATATTCTATAACAGATCTACGATAAAGCTAGTTAGAAGTGTCTCAATCTCATAATAAGTTAGTTTGAAGCTCTCAGAATATTGTGTAAAGAGGTGCATGTATTATAATAGAAGTTCAAGACGTGGATATGAATTATACCTATATGGAGGGGAGGCCATGAAAGATATAGAAGATGTGATGTGAGACTTTAAGGTAAGTAAGGTAAAGTTGAACAACATACGAGATACTAACAAAAAGCAGAAGGTTAAGAATAGTCCATACTTCAGATAGAAAGCTGGAAGCACGGGGATACAATATCCAATGATGATAGAGGCATCGTAGTGGCATATATTCCATCTTATGGTTTCTAGGTACCGAGAGATCTAGCCAAGAGAGTAAAGAAGAGTTAGAGATGAGGTGATGTCTCGCTTGATGTTCTAGAATAACATAATGGAATCTATGGTGCAAGCAAGTTGAAGAAATGTTGCGAATAGCATAAATAGATACGTAGAGGTTGCAAGCTAAAGCATAGTAAAGCAACGAGGTTTTATGATTGAAGTAAGCATGAGAAAGGGCAAGTAACAAGGTGACGAGAATGGATAAGTCATCGAGATTAAGCCTACAATAACAAGAGAGATAATGATTCACCAAATTTATAGAAAGTTCAGTATAGCCTGAATGAACTCAAAGGAATCTAAGACTAATAACATCTAGAGTGGAATGAGGGTGTGATTGTGACAAATAAATGATGATGTTTGGGACTTCGATTGACTAATGACTTGAAGAGGATTTCATGAGTTGTATGGGATTAAATTATCCATGTAAGGTGAGTCATATTGAGATTATATAAAATATAGTTATGGAAGTATAGAATTGCCCCTAGGTGGATCAATCTAGTTACTCCAAATGTCCCTAATGAGACGTGACCCCTAGCAAGAGTGTTACATAAGTGATCAAATTATCAGTGGTAGATGATAGATCAACATTAAGGTGAATCGACAGTGGATGGAAAAAAGTCATGAAGTATTCAAAAGGCACAAAGTATGAAAATGATAAGTGCACCAGTCAACATTCGAAGATGAATGTTCCAAGTGGGGGGGGGGGGGTGATACTACACCCCATATTTTCGTACATGAAAGTACACCATGATTTAATTGACATAGACTTGAGGATGAGATTATCTTGAGGTTAGCATATTTATACTGTTTATAACAAGCAATAAGTAAGTGCCATGAAGGATAAATAGTGTCAAACCTCCTTTTTTACACCACTCGAATGTAGTATATAAGGGCGTTTTTCCACTTTAAGTGACATTATTAAAAATGAAACTATTTATTTATTTTTTGTTCACAGTCGCCACTTGGGATGGTTTGTTTTGTGGTGCCCCAAGTCACCGATTTATTTTAAATCCAAAATCGAGGAAAATTTTAATTTTCTTGTGAAGTCTACGAACCATAAATTCTGAATAAGGAATTCTGTTAACCTAAGGGAAAGTGTTAGTCATCACCGGATTCTGTGGTTCTAGCACGGTTTCTTAAACCATTATAATTGGCCTATTATCTTATTTTAATTTATGTTTTAGCCTATGTGTATTTTAACTTTAAAACCTCTTATATATATTTTTAAAGAAGTTTTAACGTTGTCTAAAACATTTCTTTGGACCACGTTACATGAAATGCACCCGCAATCCAAAACGCATTTTGTTCAATGTTATTAAGATTCAGATTTGGGTCACATGAAATGTGCACCCGAGTTTAGAAAGGTAATATTATTAAAATAATACGCCTAAGGCAACTACACGTTTTTTAAATTGCGAGGGCCATAGAAAATTTTTTAAATGGCGTGCCTCGAATTCTAAGGATTTTCAAAGAAATAGTTAAATGAGGGCCACGCAATTTTCATTTTTTTTTTGCAAGACGCACCTCAATTACATTTTAAAAGGTGTATCCAAACTATCTTCGGAGGGCCATAAACTAATTGTATTATGAAATATGGCTCATCCCAATTATATTAAAGAAAATTGGCTTATTGATGAAAGGGCGCAAGAAAATCACAAAGATTTCTCTACCAATTGCCAAGGTTGGGGAATTATGCCAACGATGATTATCAACATGAAGGCTCTAATGTGCAACAAGCAAATGCCTGCAGCAAAGCCCAACCCCTTTTCTTTATTTCCAAATGCCTTCAAGGCTTTAGTCCTGAATTAGGCCTAGTCTTAACAGAAGAGAAGACAACGGTGGTTATTGCCCAGGGATCGAATCCCTGAGGAACCAACATCAATTTAAGCTCCCAAAGTCAGGAGTTTTAATTCAAAGCATCATAAGATCCAAAAATGTGGCACTCAATGACATAAGCAGGAATGACTTAACCTAATTGAAACTAAAGTGCATAAAAATTTCAGAACATCTCATGTTTAAACCATTGAAACTTTTAAAAGGAAATTTCGAGATCTGCTGAAATAACACAAACATCTAACAGTCATTCCAACAAGATAGATTATTGAATTCATATCTTATTAAAACTTCATAGTAAAACCTAGCTACTTGATTTTACTACACAATTAATCATATAACAACCATCCAAATCAACCTAAAATCACTAACATTTGCAAATCCGAGCGCTCTTTCACTCTTAGACATTCTCAAACAAGACTTTACCAACAGAAGAAACAAAAACCTAATAGCTTCAGCTTTCAAACACATTTTCATTCTTATCAACAAGATTAACAAGAGTTGACTTTAACAAACAATTTGAAAGATTACAGACTTCGCACCCCAATATGGTAAATTTGGTTTTAAACCAAAAATACTAATCGACACCTTCATGCAGTTTTGTCGTACAAATGTTTAACAGTTCATTCATACAAATAAAATTCAAATACTATTACAATGCCAAACATTCTGAAATTTAACACTCAATCTAAATAGCCAAACCACCTTAAGCTACTAACATGAACCAATAAACCAACACAAATAAAAAAACTAAATTACGAAAAAACTGAAGAGTTTAATCATGTAAAAAAGCTGAAACTAGCAATAATTACTTGAAGAATTAATGTTTCCATTTAAATTCCAACTTAAGTGTCTAGATATTCACACAGACTAGTCAGGATTCAATTTTATGACTTTTTGAAAGTATACCTGGAAATTGCAAAAAAAGGAAGTGAGGGCAATAAACAACTGCAGTAGTAGAACCCCGCAACAGGAATTAAACCAGCAAACCAATCTCAAACCCAGAGAGTGAAGTACAGTAATCTAGAAATCAGTCTCGACCAAGCAATGACCTAGAAAAACTCAAACTCAAATAAAAAACAGGATTCACACAAAGACTTGGCTAAGAACCAGCTTTCAAAAACCCCAAATTAAACAATCTTCAAACACGTATCAGTCAGAGATTGCCCCAGAAATGCAAAACCTTAGTAATTAAAGTAAGTAACTCAACGAAACAGTAGCTTTTAATCCAATTTTCAGCCGTTTTATTTTATGGAATTCTATCACTTCAGGACTCCCTTGTTTTAGAAGAAAATGTACCTTTATAGGCAAGCTATTAGGGCTGCAGAAATGCCACTATATTTACACCCTAATCCTTTTCTTATTTTTATTTTTGCTTATGAGTCCTTAAATAATTGACTTGCTTGCCAAGCAAGTTCATTTTTCGGCTTCCAAGATGCTTCCTAACATAGTTATCCGGAGATTCTTTACCTAACCCAAATTACCTTTTAAGTCCTGATTATTTACCACTGAAACCAAAACCCAAAATGGGTTGAGAATGGCCTAAGGCTGAATTAGTTCAAAGCCAAGCGCTAAACCATGAGCCAGTAGAGACAGCCCAAACCCGAAGAGTTCTCAAACTCTTAGATCAATAGACTAAATGGACCATGCTACTGAATTTCAATAGAAACAAAAGAGTTCACTGAGAAGCAACCCCAAAATCCCAAAATATGAAATAAGCATGGATTTTCTTTTAAGCTGAAACCAAACCGGAATTAAAACCACGCTAATAAAATTAGCAACAATCCAATTCATGCCAAGTAACAAAAAATGCCATAACTTACAATAAGATTAAGAAAAAGGAAGAATGGCAATTAGAAACTTGAAAAGAAGAAAAACTAAAAGACTAACGGAGTTGGCCCAGTTCAAAGTTCTTCAACAAAATCCAAACCACGAACATGACAAACGAACAGTCATAGAAAAGGAAGAAGAAGAAGAAGAAGAAGAAGAAGAAGAAGAAGAAGAAGAAGAAGAAGAAGAAGAAGAAGAAGAAGAAGAAGAAGAAGAAGAAGAAGAAGAAGAAGAAGAAGAAGAAGAAGAAGAAGAGAGAAACGAACGACAATGAACAAAGAAGGAAATAGAACGCATCCTACACTTGAACTTTTGGCTAACTTTCGATTTAAGCCCTAAAATAATATTAATCACCTGTTCTTTGTCAAGAATAGGTGAATAACATTGCTTTGCGACAAAATTGGCTCTGAATGCTCAAAAACACTTGAGAGGGACTCTGCATGAACGAATTTCAACTCTGGCTCCTGGACTCGAACCCTAAATTTAGGGTTCGAGAAACTTCAGCTAGATTTTAGGAGAATGAAATGAAGATTTGGAAAGAAGAGAGTGAGGGGGTCATGAGGTTTTGATTTAATTATGAATAGAAGTGGCACCGCTAGGTTAGGAACAGTGGGAAAGGGTGGCTGCTCTGAGGGTTAGGTGTTTTCAATCTTTGAGTTGGACAAATAAGAGAGACGAGAGATGATGGGGATGGGGTGGTTCAGACATTTAAATACTTATGGGGCAGTTTTGATCCGTTGGATCACAAAACCTCGACGGCTCAGATCTGTTAAGTCTCCAAAACGAGGTCGTTTTGTTGGGTGGGAGCTGTACCAGGTAAAGACTAGTTTGGGCCTAGACTAGACGTGTTTCAGGAGACAATCGTTTGGGCATGGGGATTGGAATTTAACTCCAGCCCAAAACTCTAATTTAAAGCCTTTTTGGTTTTCTTCTCTTTTCACTTTTTAATTCTTCAAAATTCCCTTTTCTTTTCTTTATTTTTTAAAAAATTAAATTAAAAATCTAAATTAAATCCTAAAGCCCAATTAACCTGTCAAAACACTAATTAAACCTTAATATTATCACAATTAATTAAGAACCAAATTAAAGGAACAACTAGAAAATTCAAAATTAATATTAAAAGTGCAAAATAACCATTTATTGTAAATTTTCCATTTTTGTAACATTAATTAAATAATTATCCTAAAATATAAAACTTGGATCCTAAATGCAAATGCAACATATTTTTCCTTGTTCTTTATTTTTTATGAATTAAACAGGCACACAAAATGCAAACAGACACGAGAATTATGCAATTAATTCCTAAAAAACAAATAATTAAAAGAAAAAAATCCTAACTTTGAGAATTCTATAGGAGTAATTCATGCGAGGAAAAATCACGTGCTCACAACTGCCCCTCTTTGCTCGGAGACACAAAGGGTTTCCGGGGAAAGATAAGATGAGCAGCTACAAGGAATTTTTGCCTGTTTGAGACTCCATGAGAAGCATTTTTAAAAAGCATTAGATCAAACCTTGTTTCAAAGGTTGCCTACATATCTTGGCTATAAAGGAATCAGGTCAGTGTAGTTTTGAAAGTTTTGGTAGCAGAAACTAACGGGAGCTGTGATTTCACTACTGCTGCTACTGCTACTACTTGCGGACCCCCTTATTACACCAAAAGAAAAGTCAAAAGCTATGCTAGTCCTATCAGCTATGAGTTACAAAATTCCTATCTATATGTATCTGGAAGCTTGATCTTAAGTCTTAGCTGGTTTTTACTGTGGACTCTAATATGAATCTTAATGCTCGCCAGCTGCAGATGCTGGTTCTCTCTTTAGGTTTTAGATCAAAGTGGGACATGCGAAAGTTGTGACTTCAGTATTTTTAATTTTCTCTTTGTTTCTTTTTCTTCTTTTCTTTATTCGGGACTGGGGCTCGCTCTTTTAGCCACTTCGGATCTTGTACCTCAAAGTCAAACATACTCAGATGCCAAAACAAACAAATGAATAAATTTTTCTGCCCGAGTTTTCAATAGGAAAATTTTGTGATCCATTTGTGACAGAACTCTGAACTTTTTCTCTTTTCTATTGTCTCTTTTTTATCTTTTTCCTTTTCGAAAGAAAATAAAGAAGGATTGCGTCTATCTAGAAGGGAAAAGATCAGGGGATGGAGCCCTATATCTAAAATGTCAACTCAGGGATTAAAACCCTAATTTTGGCAAAAAGGCGACTAGGGAATGGAGGCCATATGTCTAAAATCTCAACTCAAGGATTGGAGCCCTAATTTTGATAAAAGGTGACTAGGGAAGGGAGGTCCTAACTCAACTCAGGGATTGGAGCCCTAATGTTGGTGAAAAGGCGACTAGGGAATGGAGGCCTTATGTCTAAAACTCAACTCAGGGATTAGAGCCCTAATGTTGGTAAAAAGGCGACTAGGAAATGGAGGCCCTATGTCTAAAAAGGTCAACTCAGGGATTAGAGCCCTAATGTTGGTAAAAAGGCAACTATAGGGAATGAAGTAACTATGCATAAAAAGGTCAACTCAGGGATTGGAGCCCTAATGTTGGTAAAAAGGTGACTACGAAATGCTGGCCTTATGTCTAAAAAAACTCTACCCAAGGATCTGAGCCCTAATGTTCGTAAAAGGCGACTAGGGAATGGAGAGCATATGTTTAGAAACTCAACTCAGGGATTGGAACCCAAATGTTGGTAAAAGAAGCGGCTAGGGAATGGAGGCTCTATGTATAAAAACTCAACTCAGGGATTGAAGCCCTAATGTTGGTAAAAGAGCGATTAGGGAGTGGTGGCCCTCTGTCTAAAACTCAACTCAGGGATTGGAGCCCTAGTATTGGCAAAAAGGTGACTAGGGAATGGAGGCTCTATGTCTAAAATCTCAACTCATGGATTAAAGCCCTAATGTTAGTAAAAAAGGTGACTAGAGAATGGAGGCCCTATGTCTAAAAACTCAACTCAGGGACGGAGCCCTAATGTTGGTAAAGAATGCGACAAGGGAATGGAGGACATATGTCTAAAACTCGACTCAGGGATTGGAGCTCAAATGTTGGTAAAAAAGGCGACTAGGGAATGGAGGCCCTATGTCTAAACACTCAACTCAGGGATTGGAGCCCTAATGTTGGTAAAAATATGTAAAAGATTGAGGTTGGGAATCCTAAGCTATCAATTTTTTGTTTTGGATTTTTTTTTATTTCTCTTTTCTTTTTCATTTTCATTTTATTTCAATAAAATGCAAAAAAAATTTGAGGAAAACTTCCCTTTTAGGTTGGTTGTTACTGCGAAGCTGTTTCTAGCTTTTGCGCAGCTTTTCCTTTAGGTTGCACCTGCTTTGTACGGTTGTTTTTGGGCTGCACCTGCTTCAATTTCCCAACAAAGATACAATTGTTAGTTTGAAATGGTGGTTGGTTTTTTGTGGTCTTGATCACTCGATCTCGGCCCACCCTTTGTTGAGAACCTCCGCTGCTTGCTGGTTTATCTGAAGATTTACCTTCCTTTCAAATCGAGGGACTCAATTTTTCAAGATTTCATGACGGTTCGCCTGTGTGGGTCTTTGAACCTTTCATTTTATTCTGCCTTTAGAGTTTTTGCCTTTGTTTTTCTTTTCCTTTCAATAGCTTTGACTTTAGAGCATCGGCCAACAAGGCCAGTCGAGATCGACTTGATGTGCCCGTTGAGGCTGGGTATTTCTTTTGCTTGGCTTTTGATAAGCGGAACATGTAAAATCAATCTTGCCACCTTTTCTATGTACTAGTTTTAGAAACAGAGTTAGACGGAAAGGGAACCAAGTAAAAAGTAAACAAAGGCATGAAAAGGAATTTAAAGGAAGTGTCCCTCTCGAGAGGGAATGAAGGACATATCTAGGGTGCATGCAGACTTTAATAGACATGACATGTTTCTTGGATTGGATGCCTGAGGCGCACGACTTTCCTAACTTCTAATAAACTCATTGTGAGCCATATTTCCAAATCGAAAAATCTTGCCAGGCCTCAAATGGTGGTGAGGGGTGTCGTTTTTATGATCAACAATGCCATTTGCAGGTTTTCACCAATCAACCTCTCTCATTTCTCTCTCACCATCGCCTGATAGTACTCTTTATGAGTTTTCACTAATCAGGCTCTCTCATTCTCAATTTCTCTTTCTTACTGTCGCATTATGGTTCCTGTAAGTTTTCACCAATAAGACTCCCTCCTTTTATTTCCCTCGTTTTGATTGTATCAAATCCAAGTACATGTTTTCTCTAATTCCGACGCCTTTTGCTGATTGATCAGAAGGAATTGGACAAGTTTTGGGTTAAAAGAGAATGGGTCGCAATACAACTTTGGAACCGTTCTTGTGGGATCATCTCCGACCATTATATTATCTGCCCCAATTTCACCTTTTGGGGAAAACTGGATTTTTATTTTGTTGTGACTGAACCCTAGAGAGAGGCTGCCTGTGTATCATTTCAAAATCAAGTCGAATGTAGTTCAGGGAAAACATTTTATTTTTGTTTTCTTTTGTTTTTTTGTTTTTCTTTTTTTTTTTGTTTTTCTTTCTTTTGTTTTGATGCTCTTTTTTCTCCATTTTTCTTTTTTTCTTTTTTTTTCAAATAAAACTTTCAGGTTCCAAAGAGGGTAGTTAAAGAAGATTAACCGGCTCAAAGGGTTTGCAAAAGGTTGATAGTGTTTGAGTAGCAGGAATGAAAGCCTTTGTCATCCCAATCAGATAATGTCATTGTTGCAGAAAGCCTAAACATAGTACCTTTTTACTATGTCTGTATTCACAACTGTTTTGGGATCATTTTCCTTTGACGTCTCCTAAGTACAATACTCCTCTTGGCAATATTTTTCTGATGATATATTGTCCCTTCCAATTATGAGCAAATATTGCTTTCGCTTCCTGGTGATGGGAAAGAGAGCGCCTTAACACGAGATGCCCACTTCGAAATTCCTGGGCCGCACTTTCTTGTTGTAAGCACGGGCCATTCTTTGTTGGTATAACTGCCCGTGACAGGCCATAGCCATTTGTTTTTCATCAATCAGGGTCAACTGGTCCAGACATGTCTAGACCCACTCACTATCTTTAGTTTTAGCTTGGACAATGATCCGGAGGGAAAGGATTTCAACTTTCGCAGGTATTACGGCTTCATTGCCATATACCAAGAGGTACGGGGTTGCTCTAAACGATGTGTGCGCCGTAGTGCGATTTCCCAATAATGCAAAAGGAAACTTTTCAAGCCATTGTCCGGAGCTTTGAATCATCTTTCTCAAAATATTCTTGATGTTCTTGTTCGCTGCTTCGACAACACCATTGGCTTTAGGTTTATAAGAAGTAGAGTTCTAATGCCTTATTTTGAATTGTTCGCATATCTCCTCCATCGAACGACTGTTCAAGTTGCTGAATTATCCGTGATGACAGTTGCAAGAATACCAAATGGCAGATAAGATTGGAGTGTACGAAATCTGTCATAACGTTTTTGGTGATAGATATGAGAGTGATGGCTTCAACCCACTTCGTGAAGTAGTCAATGGTGACCAGTATGAATCTGTGTTTATTTGAGGCTTTTGGCTCGATAGGCCCCATGACTTCCATGCCCCAAGCAACAAATGGCCAAGGTACTGACATGGGATGCAGTTCTGTGGGTGGTACATGAATCAAATCATCGTGCACCTGGCATTGATAACACTTCTGGACAAAGCAGAAATAGTCATTTTCCAAGTTTATCCAGTAGTAGCCCGCTCGAAGGATTTTCTTTGCTAAAACATACCTGCTCATATGGGGTCCACACACTTTGGCTCGCACTTCATGCATGATTCTTCCATGGTTATCCAGTAGCAACCTGGTCGAAGGATTTTCGGAGTTCTTTTGTATAGGACATCACCACTTAGAAAAATCACTAGTGTGTGGTCTAATGGTTCTCTTTTGGTCCCCACTGGCTTGCTGAAGGTATTCTCGTGTTTTCAGAAATCTTTTGATATCATGGTACCATGGTTGAATATTTGGTTCTGCCTCAACCATATGATAATAACCATGCCTTTCCCGGATTTGGATTTCCAACAGATCCATGTGAGTATTGCCTTGGTACGGTAGCATTGAGGCAAAAGTAGCAAGTGCATCAGCCAATTCGTTATGACAACGAGGGATGTACCTGAATTCTATTGATTTGAATCGCGTGCTAAGCCCTTCCATATGCTATTTGTAAGGGATGACTTTGAAATCTATGGTTTCTCATTCTTTCTAAGCTTGCCGGATAATCAAATCTGAGTCTCCCATGATCAATGACTCTTCGAGGTCCTGGTTGATTGCCATGTTCATACCCATGATGCAGGCTTCATACTCGGCAGTGTTGTTTGTGCAGAAAAACCGAAGGCGGACTGTGGCTGGGTAATTCTGACCAGTAGGTGAAATCAAGACTACCCCAATTCGCACACCTTTGGCGTTTACCGCTCCATCGAAGAACATTTTGCAAGCACTAGTATCATCTGATATTGCCTCAATCGCATTTACCTCTTCATTTGGGAAGTAAGTGTTCAAAGGTTGGTATTCATTATTAATCGGGTTTTCAGCCAAATAATCTGCCAATGCCTGGGCTTTCATCGTCGTGCCAGTGACATAGACTATATCAAATTCAGTGAGCAGGATCTGCCATTTTGCTAACCTTCCCGTGGGCATTTGTTTCTGGAATATGTATTTCAAAAGATCCAACCTGGTTATGAGGTAAGTGGTGTAGGCTTGCAGATATTGTCTCAAATTTTGAGCGACCCAAGTTAAGGCACAGTAGGTTCTTTCTAACAAAGTATACTTAGCTTCATAAACATTGAACTTTTTACTCAGATAGTATTTCACCTGCTCTTTCTTTCCAGTCACATCATGTTGCCTGAGGACACAGCCAAAAGAGTTTTCCAAGACTGTTAGGTACAAGAACAGATGCCTCTCTGGTTCAGGTGGGACCAAGACCAGTGGATTGGATAGATACTCTTTGATCTTATCAAAAGCTTCTTGACATTCATCCTTCCAGTTGATTGCCACATCTTTCTTCAACAATTTGAATATGGGTTCACACATGGATATCCACTGAGCAATGAACCAGCTAATATAGTTCAATCTGCCTAACAAGCTCATCACATATTCCTTGATTTTCGGAGGAGGCAATCCAGAATAGATTTTATCTTTGTTGGATCTAACTCTATACCTCTCCAGCTTACTATAAAGCCCAAAAATTTGCTCGATGGGACTCCAAATACATATATGGCTGGTTCAGCTTCAAATTATATTTGCGCAACCGCTCAAAGAATTTCCTCAGATCTCGAACATGGTCATCCTGGGTTTTGGACCTGATGATTACGTTGTCCACATACACCACTATTTCTTGGTGCATCATATCATGGAAAATGGCGGTTATGGCCCTCATACAGGTTGACCCAGTATTCTTCGTACCAAATGGCATGACCCTGTAACAATATGTACCCCAAGGTGTGGTAAAACCTGTCTTTTCTGCATCTTCTTCATCTATCAACACCTGGTGATATCATGCTACAATCCACGAAGGACTATATCTCATGTTTAGCGCAGTTATCAATAAGGATGTGGATGTTAGGCATAGGGAAGTTATCTTTGGGACTCGCCTTATTTAAATCGCAGTAATCCAGACACACTCGGGTCTTCCCATATTTCTTCGGTACTGGAACTACATTGGCTAGCCATGTGGTGTACCGGACCACTTACCCCTTCTTTCTACTATTTCGTGACTTCTTCCTTGATCTTGCCACTAACATCAGTTTTAAACTTTTTTGCTTTTGCTGGACAGGGGGATAATCGAGGTAAGTTGGCAAATTATGAACCACCAAATCGATACTTAGTCATGGCATGTCCTCATATGACCAAGCAAACACATCTTTGAACTCAAATAGGAGTTGGATTAATGCATCCTAGGTTTTTTCATCTATGTGAATGCTTATCTTGGTTTCCCTGATTTCTTCAAAACTACTCAAATTAACTATCTCTGTGTCATCTAAGTTCGGCTTAAGTTTATTCTCAAATTATTCCAATTCTAGATTTATTTCCCTAAAAGCCTTTTCTTCATCATATTCCGGCTCTTGGTTCATTATTTCACAGTTAGACAGCGTGTTTAGATCTTGTCATAAAGTCCGCAAGTATGTCATGTTATATAAAGCCGCATTATTAGAACTGAAAGAAGAAGAAAAAATAAAATAACAAAAATCAGAAGGAATAAAGAAAGATGGACAATGAAATATTTATTTCATTTCATTGAATTTGGAAGATAACATGGTTTACACTGGAAATTAAAAGAGATGAAACTAAAGAAAAATATCCAAGTTAAACCTTGGAATAACTTGTAATGTAGAAAAGGTGGTAGGATGGGTCTATCGCGACTCCCGCCTGATTGGGAATAGTGTAGACTTCCAATTTTACAATTTGGCCTCAGGTCCCATGTACAGCACCTCAGTGGTGCTCAAGCCCTCTCCTTTCTGGACCATGTGGTTTTCATATATTATCTTCCTCATTGCCCCACAGATCTCTTCAATCTCTTCGTTCGTAATGGTCGTGTCCTCTTCTTGTTCATTGTATTTGGGCTTGACAAATGTTTTGTACAAATGCGGAACTAGCTGCAGCAAGACCCATCTATAATTCGTTCTACCATGTGCCCATTTTATATCAGTTGTTGTGGGCCTAATCCCGACCCCAAAGAACTTTTCCCAAGCAGGCATGGTGATAGGTTCAACTATTCCTTGCAACGATTTCCCAAGCCCATTCCCAGGATTGAAGCCACGCTTGATCATTTCCTTGGCTACCATGATTGATTTATTTGAAAGGAAGGTTTGACGGCAAGGTTTCCCTTCTTTGAACAGATCTGCGACCACAATTTCAAAGGCCTGATAGACTATGTGCTCACTCCCCTCTCTTGCTTCAAGATATGGGACCGATAGGTCCTGATAAATTGATTGATCATCTTCCCCATGGACCATAATCTCTTGATCCTCATGCTCAAAATTCACCATCTGGTGAAGTGTAGAAGATACAAACCCCCCTTCATGAATCCACGGCCTCCCCAAAAGAAAGTTGTAAGAGGTGTCCATGTCTAGAACTTGGAAGGTTGCTTCAAAGTCTACTGGGCCGATGGTCAAAACCAGATCAATTTCTCCAATTGTGTCCCTTTTGATACCATCGAAGGCACGTACATAGACATTGTTGGGTCAGATTCTATTGGTACCAATTTCTATGTGTTGCAGTGTTGAGAGTGGGCAAATATCTACCCCAGAGCCCTCGTCCAGCATAACCCTTTTCACGTAGTACCCTTCACATTTGGCTGTCAGGTGCAGGACTTTGTTATGTGCAGCCCCTTCTGGGGGTAAATCATTTTTGCTGAAGGAGATCTTGTTGACTGCAAAAATCTTTCTGCCATTCTTTCCAACTATTCTACAGAGGTCTCAACAGGTATATATGCTTCGTTAAGGGTCTTGATCAATACATTTTGATGTTCGGTAGAACTCACCAACAGAGATAACAAGGAGACTTGAGTGAGAGACTTTTGAAGCTGGTCGATCACCTCATAATCCGCCATTTTCATATTTTGAAAGAAAGCCTCTGCTTCTTCGATGCTTACCGGCTTCTTAGATAGAAAGCTCTTTCTAGTGCCATTTTTCACCTTATCCAAATTGAAATACTTTTCAGCTGGGTTATTTTCTTGAACTTCTCCAAATATTTCTCTGCCTTTATAGGTCACCACTAATTTGTTCTAATTCCAGGGCACAACAGCAGGATCTATCATAGGCTTTTGTGGCACGCCGCCAATAACCACGGGCTCATTCATCCTTGGTGGATTAATTGGCCCCCGCATCACATAAGCTCCCTTGGGCAAATACAGTTGGGTTGTCTTGTTCAACTCGAATCTCCTAGGAGGACTCAATGTTATCTGCTTTTCTTTACGGCCTCGAGGGACATAGAGAACATCATCTTTGGGGGTTGTTGCCCTAGTTTCAACTTTCATTTTCTTCTCCAACTTCGGAGGGGTAGTTTGTTCCTTTTCTCTCCCTTGTCCTGCTTTGGGGAAGCTTTTGGTTTCTTTTCTATGTTAGCAATGGCAATGATGGCCTTCAACACTAGGTCAAATTCCTTATCCTCAAAAATCATTCCGATTACCGGGCCGTTGTTGCGAGGCTGCAATGGGTTGTTCGTCACATTGGGAATATTTTCATCCCTCAGTACTATCCTTCTTTATTTTATTAGGTTCTCCTCGGCTCTCTTCAGAGTCCAGCAATCATCTGTGTCATGCCCTTCTGCTCTTGAGTGATAGAAGCAACGGGCACTAACTCTGTAAGCAGGTGATGTTGGGTTTTGCCTGGTTTGGGGAACAGGCTGTAGCAGACCCATTTGAACAAGTTTTGGTAACAGTGTGGAGTAGGATTCATCGATTGGTGTGAAATTTTGCCTCTTAGGTGGTTCACGGGTGTGGAAATTATTTTGTGGAAGCCAGGGGTTGTAGTGAGTTTGGTAATGAGGCTAGTTTCTAAGAAATGGTGCGTGACTTCGGTTGTCTTGTTATTGTGGCCAGACATAAGGTTGACCATTCATGACCGTGTATGGCATAGGGGCATAGGCCAAGTCTTGGTGGGGGTAATACTGATGCGGGGTTCTTTCTAAGAAAAGGGATCTGGGAGTATGATGTTTTCTAACACCCGACGCTGCCATCGATGTTTCTTTCTTTTTCTTGCCCTTTGTTACTCCTCTAGACCCACCCTAGATGGCTTGGGAGGTAGCTCTTATAAAGGATTGGCTCAAAATTTGACCCATCTCCAACCCATTTTCAACAATTTTGCCAATCTTGATGGCTTCAGTGAACGATTTACCCATTGCGGACATCATATTTTGGAAGTAGTAGGCTTCTTGGGCTTAGAGGAAAACTGTGACCATTTCAATCTCATCCATCAGAGGCTTTACCTTGGAGGCCTGCTCACGCCATTTAACTGCGTACTCTCGAAGGCTTTTTGAGGATTTCTTCTTCAAGTTTGTGAATGAGTTCCTGTCAGGAATAATATCAATGCTGTACTGGAATTTCCTGGCGAAATCTCGAGCAAGATCATCCCAGATGTGCCAGCGGTATATATCTTGGTCCATGTACCATTCAGAAGCAATGTCCACCAGACTTTCTCCGAAGTAGGCCATAGTAGTTCTTTCTTTCCACAGGCTCCTCGCAGCTGATTGCAATATCTCTTGAGATGAGCAATAAGATCATTGTGTCCACCGTACTTCTCAAATTTTGGGGTCTTGAATCCTAATGGTAGATGCACATTAGGGAACATACATATATCGGAATAGGATACACTTTTCTGTCCAGTCAAGCCTTGTATACTCATATTTCTCGCAATCTCTTCTTGCTCCGGAGTTTTTGTAGTCTTCTCTTACCCCCACTGAACTCATACCGGGGTGGCTGGGAGTAAAAATAAGTAGGAAATTGAAGAGGTTCTATTAGGAAGGAGGGTGTTTGCAAAGTGAAAGCTGATGGGTCAAAACTGGGCCTGGCAATGTACGTTCTGCTGTGGCCGAGCAAGGTAGAGCGGTAAAGATATTTGAAGCTGCACCGGACATTAACACCTGAGGGCGGACCTCAGAAGGTGTTCCCACAAAATGATCTAAGATAGTTGGGTGTCCTAGTGGTGTGTTTGGGTGACCGATAGGGATGGTGGAGGAACCTCTTTCTCAAGGAAAGAGTTCTGGGATCGTGGGATTGCTCTTGGTGGCTCTCTTTCATTTGACCAAGCATCCCACATTTTCATAACCCGGAGACGCATGATTCTATTTTCTTCGGCACCTGTTGATTCTGAGGTCGGGATGTTTGAGATTGGAATATCATCCATGATGGAATTGTTGGAAGAGTCATTTCAGAAGACATTTCAATGCTTCCTTTTGATCTGTAAAGAATGGGTTGAGGCCAGATTACTACAAAAACAAACCATCGTTCTAAAAAATCTGGACTTGATGAACAACAACAAAACGGTTGGTTTGAAACAAATAACGCATAGGTAATCGATGTCACACCTCTTTTTGGACACGACAACCCCGACGAAGGGCATAGATAAAGGAGTTTTTCCAATTAAAGGACAATCGAAACGTGATTCAATTATTTAAGAGATTTCAGAGTCGCTACTTGGGATAGTTAATGGTGTCCCAAGTCACTGGTCTAAATCCCGAATCGAGGAAAGAATGACTCTGTTTAACAGTCCGTGAGCCAGAAATCCGAGTAAGGAATTCTGTTAACCCGGGAGAAGGTGTTAGGCGTTCCCGAGTTCCGTGGTTATAGCACGGTTGCTCAACTGTTATTATTTGACTATTATCTAATTTTAATACATGTTTTAGTCTATGATTCAATTTTAACTTTAATCACTTTATTTAATTATTTTCAAGGAAAATTACAATTTCATTTAAAATAAGTCTTGAACCACGTCACATAAATGTACCCGCGGCTCTTAACATATTTTATTTAGCATTGTTAAAATTTAAATTTTGGTTACATAAATGTACACCTAAATTTAAAAAGATAGATTATAAAAGTAATACGCCTAAAGCAACTCCAAACTAGGTTAATTATTTTGGTCTAGTAAAACGAACCCAGCCACCAAAGTTGGCCAGTTATGCTCCAAGAAAATCTCTAAAAGCAATAATTTGACCTTAGCACCTTCA